>CM060932.1:0-10000000 GCA_030765085.1 Allium cepa
CTAGAAGGAATCAAAAAACATTTCAATTTTAATAAAGGAAGAGAAAATTTATCCAGAATTATTGAAAATTCACAACCTGTTAACAATAAAAATGGTTTAGGTTATAAGAAGAAAGTCAAGAATTCACAGTCTAATAATTTAAACAATGTTAAGTCTAATAAAACACCCATATCTTCAAAAAGACTAGTTCTAAAACTATAAATATATGGGTTCCTAAAACTAATAACAAGTTAATAAGGAACAAGTATATTAGTTCATTCATAGAAAACATTCATAATAATAAAAATTATATCTATAAAAGGGATACTAAACTCACTTGGATTTGGTTCCTAGGATCTAACTCTTATGACCCTATTAAAAAGGTGGGTACCAACGTTATCTCATATTTTTTGCAGGTCCCACTCAAGAAGAGAGGAAAATGGATACTCGACAGTGGTTGTTCAAAACATATGATAGGAGACAAAGATATGCTGACAAACATTACATACTCAGACAGAGGTTCTGTCACTTTTGGAGATAATTCCAAGGGCTATATCATCGGCAAAGGCGATGTGAGCAATTAAGGTACATCTAATTTACCGCTTATTACAAATATTTTATTAGTTAAGAATCTAAAACATAATCTATTAAGTATAAGTCAATTATGCGATAAAGGTTTTAAAATATCCTTCTCTGAAAATAAATGTAGCATTTTTGATCAAAATCAAAATCTTATTTTCGAAGGAAATAGAGATAAAAACATTTACATTTTGAATATGAAAGTTAATCATAACACGTTTAATAGCCAAAGAAAATGATCCCTGGATTGGCACAAACGACTCTATCATATCAATTTCAAAACTATAAATAAAATTTCTAAAAATAATCTCGTAAAAGGATTACCAAAGATGAGTTTTAAAGTTAATAATATATGTGACTCGTGTCTATTAAGTAAATTGACTAAATCCTCGTTTAAATCTAAGAAAGTCATTTTGACATTACAACCACTTGAATTACTTCTTATGGATTTATTTGGACCTATCCAAGTTCAATCTATAAATCACAATAAATATGTATTTGTAATAGTTGATGATTTTTCTATATATACATCGACTATTTTTATGAAAAATAGAAGTGATACTTTTGAAAATGTCAAAACATTTGTTAAACGAATTCAAATCTTAAAAGGTACTAAAATTAAAAATATCAGAAGTGATCACGAAGGAGAATTTGAAAACGAACTGTTTGATAACTATTGTAAAAAGAAAGGAATATTTCATAACTTTTCGTTTCTTAGAACTCCACAACAAAATGAGTTGTAGAATGAAAGAATCGGACTATACAAGAATATGCAAGAACCTTACTAAACGAAAGCACACTACCAAAACATTTCTAGGCGGAAGCCGTTGCAACTGCCTGTTAAGTATTGAATCGTGTTTCTATTAGACCCCTCACTAAGAATACACCTTACGAACTTTTTAATGGTAGAAAACCAAACATATCTTATTTTAAAATATTTGGATCAAAATGTTTTATATTATATAGCAAAGATCAGCTTGGCAAATTCGATTCAAAATGTGATGAAGTTATATTTCTTGGATATTCAAATCGAAGCAAAGCTTATTGAATTTTAGATAAATGAACTAATACTATTGACGAGACACTACATATATCTTTTGATGAGAACTCTAAAGTTAATTCAAAAACAAATGATGACGATGTTTTACTTAATAATAAAACGAATATGATCAAAAATTCTAGAGAAGATGAAGATATTGTTTATAATTCTAGAGAAGATGAAAACATTGTTAATAATTTAGAAAATAGAAATATTACAAATACAATAAGATCTCCTTGAAGAATCTTACAAATCATCCTATAGAAAATATAATTGGATAAATAAATTCAAATTTTCGAACTAGAAATTGACTAAATTTAAAGGATCATGTAGCTTTTCTTTCTACTATAGAACCTAAGAATACTAAGGAAGCATCATCCGACGAAAATTGGATTATTACTATGCAAGAAGAACTAAATCAGTTTGAACGAAATGAAGTTTAGGAACTAGTACCCAGACCAAATGATCAGACTGTTATAGGAACTAAATGGGTTTATAAAAATAAAGCAGATGAATTGGGAAATATAACTAGAAACAAAGCGAGACTAGTAGCACAAGGTTATAACCAAGAAGAAGGAATAGACTACGAAGAAACGATTGCTCCAGTCGCTAGACTAGAAGCAATACGAATCTTATTGGTGTATGCATGTTTTAATAACTTTAAACTCTATCAAATGGATGTTAAAAGTGCATTTTTAAATGGTTATATTAAAGAAAATGTTTTTGTTGAACAACCTCCTTTATTTGTTCATGAAAAATATCCAGATCATGTCTATAAACTTAAGAAAGCTTTATATGGTTTAAAACAAGCACCATGTGTTTGGTATGAACGCCTTAAAAGCTATTTAATTGAATCAGGATTCAAAATAGGACAAGTAGATCAAACTTTACTTATAAAACATTCTAAAAATGATATTTTGATAGTTCAAATATATGTTGGCGACATTATATTTGGTTCAACTAATAATAAATTGTGTAAAGAATTTTCTGAAATAATGACTAAAGAATTTGAAATGTCCCATATGGGAGAATTAGCGTATTTTATAGGTCTTCAAATAAAACAAGTTTAAAATGGAATATTTATGAATCAAGAAAAATACTATAATAATCTTATCAAGCGATTCAGAATGGAAAACACTTATGCCAAACCAACACCTATGATTACAACAGCATATCTTGATAAAGATGAAAATGGCAAGAGTGTAGACCAAAAACTGTATCGTACTCGGATAGGATCATTAATATACCTAACGGTGAGTCGACCAGATATAATGATGAGTGTTTGTCTATGTGCATGATTTCAAGATGACCCAAAAGAATCGCATTTACGAGCCGTAAAACGAATACAACATTATCTTAGTAATACTATAGATTTTGGACTTTTTTATCTAAAGGAATGCTCATTCGAGTTAGTGTCATATAGCGATGCTGGTCTCGGAGGATCACGAACGGATAGAAAAAGTAAAAACGATACATGCCACTTCATTGGTAAATCATTAATATCATGGTTTAGCAAGAAACAAAATTGTGTCTCACTATCAACTTGTGGTGCATAATATATTTCTGTGGCACTAGCTTGCGCATAAGTAATCTATATGCAACAGACACTTAAAGATTTCGGAGTCAATTTATCAAAAACAACAATTTACTGTGACAATTCTAGTACAATAAATCTATCCAGAAATCTAGTAAATCAGTCTAGAACTAAACACATAGATATTATACATCACTTTCTTCACGATAATATAAAAAAATGTGATAAATTTAGACTACGTTCCATCTGAAAATCAATTAGCTAATATTTTTACTAAACCATTGTTAGAGAACACTTTTATAAAACTACGTTGAGAACTCGGTATAATGTCAATTAAAGATATATAAGTGATAAAATACAAAATTATGACTTGAGACTGGAACCAATGGCCTGTTGTAAATAGCCTAGCTGTCTTAACCACCTGAGCTGTTGATTATTTTCATTACAGTCCAGTTCGAGGACTCTATTATATGGTGACAACTATACAATAAATTATGTATAACATTTACCTTTATAAATATATCTTCTGCATATTACATTTACATAGATAAATCACAATAACAGAAAACCAATGAAATAGCAACTAACATTCCTAACCAACAGCCTTTTTATAGAAAAATTCAAGACAAACCATTCATTTCATCCTTCTTATTCTCACCATTAGTCTATAATAGGTATATTTATTCTATGTTATTCATACAAACTAACAGAAATATAAACTAAATACCAAAATGTCAACTTCTTCATCAACTGACTCCATTGAAATTCTAGCCTCTACTGAATCACCAAAAACTCTCATCCATCATACTACACCACCTTCTACCTGTCATGATCATACCAGATATACTCCGGGGAAAAAGAAAGGGAAGAAGATGATGTTTGATGTCTCTCCAAACACTAAACAAAAGATAAGTGATTTGCATCACTATCAACAAGAGTCGTTAATGCTTCAACGTGAAATATATTATGAGCAAAAGATCAACTCGAGACGTCTAGGAATTATAGAACACATTGCTATGAAATTTTGCGGTGCTTCTTCCCATCCAATAGATGAATATGCTATTTCGCTTATTCGACGACCTTCTACTTCATTCCCGCCATGACCACCGGTCTCACCAAATTCATGGGATCGAAATGAAGCATCAAATGATCGTCGCATACAGATACAGGGCTACAAAACTCCTAGCCCTTCAAAATAAGAGTAGTTGTTATTATTTGTTATTTTTTGTATAATTTAACTAAAGTATGTACAATTTTTTATGGAACAATTCATTTCTTCTCCTTCATATTATCAACACATATACTAGTTCTAATATTCAAAAATAAGTTTACAAGGTTCATAAGTATGAAAATATATAAAATATTACTCAAAACAAAGTTGATTGGCAAAATTTACCAAGGTCAGTCGACTGAACCAGTAAATCAGTCGACTGACATTGAAATAATTTTTTTTAACCCAGCCTCAGTCGTCTGCCATAGTGGCCCAGTCGACTGGACCAGAAGAAAAAATATACATACCCCAGATTCAGTCAACTGAATCAGGCCTCCAGTTGACTGAACCAGAAGTTCAAAAATTTCGAATTTCACGTTCAACCGACTGAACCACTAATTCAATCGACTGGTTCATGGATCTGAGCTAAATTACTGCTCCTACCCACTCACTTTTCACCTTTTAATCTTCACTTTCCCCTTTGCTCTCCACTCTCATTTTATATTTTCAACTTTTCTAAAACCCTAGATCTTCAAAAACTCAATTTTTACCACCAAACAATCAAATTAAATGACTCCAAAAAGAAAAGGACAAGCATCTTCATCATCCCAACCTCCTTCCAATGAGCAAATCCAATAATGGCTGTTCGATGATACCGCAATTAGAGGATGGAGGAGAATGCAAGATTCTCGTATCTTTGAAGGTTCGTTTGCAAAATTTACTGATTTTTCTCCATACCATATACAAGAATTGGCTCGTAGGAGCAATTTGGAGTCTTTGTTCAATATTAAAGACAATAAGCATAAAATAAACCAAATTATGGTCAAGTCTTCTACGCTAATCTAAATCTAGGTCACCAAAACATTCAAAATCGAGAAGATTGTGTATGGAGCATAATCTGTGGAAAACCCGTATTTTTCTCGTTAGATCAAATGGCTCACATTTTAAGATCTAAAAATGATGGTATTGAATTGAGCAATGTTGATTGTGTTATGATCCTTCGTGATCATATAAGTCATTTATTTTTGGAAGACGATATGCACCAACTCAAGTCCATGTCCTTAAGGCCAAAATCTAGAATTATACACCGTGCGTTAATGAAAACTGTAACTTCGTGAACTGGAAGTTATGAACTTGTTTACGAACACAACTTCAAAGCCTTATAAGCCATTTTTGGCAATATCAAAGTTAATTGGCTTTGGATAATTCTTGGTGAATTCTTAAGCTTCAACAATGATTGAATGAATGTCATCTACTATGGTGAGTATATTATGCGATTACTAAAAGAATGTGAGATTCCGGAGCCTGACTCACTGATTTCTACCGTTGGGTACTTAAACTCTCGTACTTTAGCATTAATGAAGCTACCGGTTGCTCGACCTCCTCCTATCATTACTTTTGAGGAATGGACTCAACAACAGTTAACTCAAGATCAACCACAATAAGAATAAGGCGAAGCATCTCACCGTCCAACTCGCCAAAGATCGACTATTCGTCAACGAGACGAAATTTTGATTCCTAATCCAAGCCTTCCTCCACATGAGTCCATTTCCATGATATGTCGTAACCAACAAATTCTTCAATCTCATATCACTAAAGTTGACAAAAAGCTTGATAAGGTTAAATAATTTTTTACAAAGTTATGGAAGCTATCTCATGTTCATCCGGCACTTCCACGACTATACTAAGTGATCCAAGTAAGCAACCCATCTTCACTTGGTCTTCCTCTTCCGATGATCAAGCAAGTAGTAGCGACAATGGTGGAGATGGAGGCGATACTGGTGGTCAAACATCGCATGGTGATAGGGGTAAGCATAGAATGGAGTAAGTTGTTACTTTTCTAATAAAAGCATTAGTCTTTGTTTCACAAACATTATGGCTTGTATTAAATAGCCACTCTTTTCGTATTATATAAAGACTTTTGTTTGAGAATTGTAATGTGTGAATATTCGATTCCTTTATAATATCTATCTACACATCAAACTTTAATATATATTTTTTCCTTTTTGTCGATGACAAAGGGGGAGAAAAATTAAGAATGCAGGAAAATAGATCGTCAAAGATTCAGGGGGGGTAAGTATTTGTATTATATATACAGTCGAAATCTATATCTATTTACAGGTTGTCATCAATCAAAAAGGGGGAGAATGTTGCGACTTGGTTTTGATTCATGACACAAAGCTATCACTACGACATACAGATTTGACGATTGCTAGAACAAAAAGAGAATATACACTACATGGAGACAAGACATCAAAATTGGTGCATCAATTATATTATCTTGTTTTTGAGTCTTAGGTTAATTTTGTTAAAATCTCTCCTCGTTTAACGTATACATTAGCTTATATATAATCTTAATGATTTATACACATAAGCATAGAAAATATATGTGTGTGTGTGTGTGTTATCAAAAAAAAAATCTTTAAATCACATATAATATATATATATATTTGAAACCAGTGAGAACTGTGCAAATTGCACAGAAATCACCAAGCCAGTCGACTGACCTGGTAGGTCAGTCGATCAACCTGTCAATGTCTATGCAACATGCACAGGTTCACAAATAAACAAATAACACGTTTGAATATTTAGTCGACTGGCCCAGAGGTTCAGTTGACTAAATTTCTACAGCAGCTATTTTCTGAAAAGACATGACTATTTGTAAAGAGTTACGAACCTCTATGAAAAGGTTTGGAGGAAACACTTCAACCGGAACTCTTCGTCAACAATAGCTACTTTTAACATCTATAAATACATACTCTAACTTGTTTCCAAATCATCGAATTTTCTTATCTTTCTAATCTAACTCTCTTGAATCTACTTACAGCTATGCTTTCAAATATTCTGCATTGAAGCAATATTATACCTTTCTATTCTTCATAAACTTCATATATATATATATATATATATATATATATACTCGAGAAGAAAATTATAGAAATGGTGTACTACAAGTGATAAATTCATGTTATTAGAACACACAAGGTCAAAAAATCTTTTATATTTGTTGAAGTCTTGTTCTGCTGCTCAGGCGTGTGAAGTCCTCTTCAGCTGTTGAGGCAAAATCCTATTCTACTGCTCAGGTCCTTATTCGGCTGCTCAAGGGTTGTACAGACCTGTTCCTCCGAGTTAAGTGAGAGTTATTGTTTTAGTGAAATTCCAAAAGGAGTCTGGGACTGGACGTAGGACGGAGCTCTAAACCGGTATAAAAATCTCTGGTGTCATTTTTTATACTGCTTTTATATTCCGCACTATTTACTATATAGCTATCATCACTGTACTCCGTATTATCATATATCCATATTACATGATCCATAGCACACTTTCATTATCTTTGATTATGGAAGGGAATTTTGCAGGAACTCCTTTACAACCGACCTTCGCTTCCCTTGGAGGTATATCATTAACTTCTCCTATGTTTGGGAAGGCTCAAATGACTCCCATTGATGACTTTAATCTTTATTTTTTCCTTTCTCAAATTTCAGGTCCGTCTGCTCTTGCCTCATACAAGAAGGGAACTTATCTTCGAGCACCCAAGCTACAATGATGGAATCAATTATCGTGTCTACCCTAATTGTATTCCCAACTTCTTTAATACATCTACTCTTGGTCCCGATGTTGAATGACACATGCCTTGAAGGCTATATATGGTCCTAACATAGCACAAGGGGACAAAGACATAAAATTAACGGGGCATCGAGCATAAGTCTGGGTGATCAATATAGGGGGAGAACTACAAGTTAAGAAAGTCATAAAGATTAAGAAAGAAAAGATTGACGATGTTCCTCTTCCTCTTTCAGTTTCATTGCCTATACTACTAGTCATCATTCCTGCTTCTACGATGGTTAGCATTCAAGCTAATATGCCCAAGTCTCCGAGGAGCGACTATGACTGACGGATCCTAAGGGCTACCTGTCTAGGGGAGAAAAGACAAATATGGCCAAAGATATGCCATAGTGTCTCTTGAAGGAAAGAGGGAGAAGAGGAAGAAGAAGCACACTTAATCATTGTGTCCTTACATTATCATTTGTTCGTTTTAGTTTTTTCTGTGCATATAGGTCGTTGTTGTATGCGTAAGGCTCCTATTTTTGCTTATGAAGTTTTTTAGTTATTAAAAAAGTAGTTTTTTCTTTCAGGCTTCCATCTTGTTCTGGCTTATATACTTAGCTTAATTATACTTATCGTGATTATATCTGAACCGGAGCAAACTTACTATTCAAAATAACTCTGTATGTGTGAATAACTTCTTGCCATTGCGTAGTGTACTTCATTCCGTTCATTACTTCCAAAATGTTTTTTCACTAGTTAGCAGAGTTATAATCATTTGGTTAATTACATAGCCTACTCGACTTATCTGCAGTCGTGCTCTATTTTACCAAAGATAAGGCTGGATTTCCACATCGCCTTTCATCTCCGGGATGTGATATCTTGGACATCTATTTTTAGACATACATGCTTGATTTCGCCTATATCTGGCATTGATCGTCTATGTTCATTAGAAGTGATGCTTCGAACGTCTATTTCAATATAATTATTCTCAGTCTCGTCTATCTTTGGGCATTGATCATATTTGGAAAAGTAGATTCAATTCCATGTTAGGTCCTATCTCCGAGGCCTAATGTTTAAGATGCCCATCTCTGGGCATCGCCATTAGATCTTGCTTATCTCTAGGGAATTATAACAACCCTAATTTTTATTGCATATTATTTAACAATTTAGTTATGGGATAATTAATTTAGAAGTTTAAAGTGTAACGACCCAGAATTTTCGATCCCAAAAATTCCATGTAGTTAGGGAAAAGAAGAAAGAGGTAGAAAATAAGAAGAAATAGAAACACCAAAACACAGATTCTCACATTCGCAGCGGATTAAAATATGATATCAAATAAAATAGCAGTTATACAAAGGGAAACTGTATTAGTGAATTTACATCAATACATCAGAGTTACAACATTTACACAAACACTGGACAATTAAAATCAACATGTCCTAGATAAACTACATTAATATACACAACAGAATACTCCATACGTCTTGCCATCCAGCTCCTGAGCTCCAAAACATCCTAACCTGGATATCTGTAATACTCGGTTTGACCCAAGCATTACATCAAAGTAACACCCAGGTCAAGCTGGAAACCAGCGTGAGTAAACCCATAAAATTTGAAATACTAAGTTATAAAACTTAATTGGAAATCTGGGTAACTCGTACTTCACTACGAGTTCACAACTTGTTATAGTCAACACTTACTTCACAAATCAACCCCTAAGTACCCTTACTTAGCTTTAAATAGTCCAGTCATTTAAATTATTCCATTTCAGCCTATTGATTTCACATATCAATCTATAAAGAATTATAGGTTACAAATCAAAGTGGGTTCGGGTATTTACTGATACCCGACCCCGGTCTCTTCGAATTCAATACCATCTTAAACCAAGTTATTCAAGTGAAATACAATTCAACTTTATATACAGGATGTCACTTTTCACACAGCAATTCGTCATCGATAGATAACCATATTATCACTATCCACCCAAACATATCATATCACAAAACATTTCATAAAAGAGATATCAACCAATTCAAGGCATTTAACATCATTCAATCATTCATAAGCAAGATTGGTCACGTCCAAAATTAATTTAATTTATCTCTAGTTAAATTAATTACTAATCATTAATCACTTAGATTACCTTTACTTGATATTAATTAATTACAAACCAATTAATTAATCATCCTATAATTATCCATCTTAATTAATCACCCTTGACTAATTATCCTTTAATTACAATAAGTAATTAACTCTTAATTAATTACACAAATTAATTAACCTCTACCCATCTATATTAATTACATTGATCCTCAAGTAATTACTCAAATTAATTATCTTATAATCACTTACATTGATTAATTATCCTTTAATTAATCACACTCATTAATTTACTAACCCTTAATTAATTTCTTTAATTAATCAATCGTTTAATTAATTACACTAAGTAATTAATCCTTAATTACTTCCCTTAATTAATTAACCTCCATTAATTTACCTTAAATATTAATTAATTTAACCTTTAATTGTTAATTAAATTAATTAACCCTCAACAAATTAATCCTTTAATTACAAATTAATAACCTCTAATTAATTCTTTTAACCCTTAATTATTAATTTATTAATCCTTAATCATTAATTGAATTAATTAATTATACTTAAATTACTTAATTAACTTAATCAATCTCATCTCATTAAAACCTTAACTAACCTTAAGATAAAACATTATCCTTATTAATGACTTAATTATCACTAAAACTTTATCTTTAATTAACACTTAATTTGATTTAAAAATTAAGTTTTTCTCAAAGCATTTAACAAATTTAAGATAACAATTCATATAACTTCTTAAATCAAATAAATTTTTAAAAAAAAGCATTTATCATAAATAGTTTTAAACTTGATTTAAAAAACATCTTATCTTGATTAACACTTAATTATATTACTAAATTTAGTTTAGAATAGAATAAAAATAATTTTAACTTAACAAATTTAAGTTAACCAAATATATAAAATCTTAAATCAAATGTTAAAGAAACATTTATAAAAAAAGTTATTTAAGAAAACTTTAAACTAAATGCAATTAAATTTCAAAACTTGTTTTAAAAACTTTTTAAAGCATGGTTTTTAAATCTACTTCAGGTCGAACCCGAACTCCACCCGAGAGCTATCCCGAGTTTCCCTTCTTCTCTTCCATTTTTTTAGAAAAACTTAGTTTTTATTTAAGTTTAAAACCCGTAAGCTTACCACTCACGACTACTCGAGTCACTACCCCAAACACTCGAGTCCCTCTTTGAGTCAAAACCACTACCGAAACAACTAACACCACCGAACCACCATGCACATGCACCGTTCAACGCCAATGCTCCGACCATCCATGACACCTTTGTTAGTCCGTGAGATAATGGCTTTGATGACAACAACCTTAGAATAGATTATAAAATATAAATACTAATATTATAAGTTTAGATATATATGTATATGTAGGATTTAACCATGCAGGTACCAAGAATGAAGACTGTACAGTATAGAGATTCAAGATATCAAGATTGAAGACTCATGAGTATCAAGATTATCAAGAGTTCAAGAATTCAAGTAATTTATTCTTTAATTAGAAAATTTTGTTGAAACTCCTAGAAAAGCACTGGCATCTTAAAATCCAATTTATTCATGGAATGGAATCCACTTCGAGCTCGTTAAAGGGATGGAACTCTAAGTAGGATGGAACCTACGAAAAATCTAGTGGAACATTATTTTGTATCCGCTAACCTTTATTCAAATGATTTTACAAAAATTATCTTGTTTTCAAAATATTTTCAAAACTTTCCTTTTAAAAGATTCAAAAACCTCTATCCTGATTTTAAATTATTTTAGCCTCAAAATCATCTTTAATTTCAAAGTCAAATTACTCCTGATTTTAAACTATCTTTTAATATAATATATTTAACTTTTAAATATTTATACTTAGATTTAAATATAAAATTATAGTTAAATTCTATATATATTATTCTCTATATTTACTTATGAATTTTAACTATAGTCAAGTATATTTTATAAAGTTTAAAATAGTTTTAATACAAGATAAAGGTTATTTTAAAAGAAAATCAAATCATCAAAAAATGCTTTGGGATGTCGACATACTCATGGTGACCATGTCGACATGGTGTCAGTTGAGTTTAAAATTTAAATTTCAAAAAGTGTCTATTCGCCATAACTCTTCACGAATGGACATGACTGTTGTTCTTCAGTAAATAGGGGTCAATTTCAATGAATTTTAATATCAGATTTTCTAGTTTCACTCCTCTTCTTCTTCCACTTTTCTTAATACATATTCTTACAATTACTCTGCCGAAATCAACATTGAATCGAACTCGATCTTTCATAATTTGATTCTTTATCACTATCTCAACAAGATCCTCAGTGTTATTCAGAGTTATAGGCTTTCTGTAATCAACTTAGCAAGAAAAGGTGTGATTGTAGCCTTGAAAATCAATCAAGCGTGAAAAGGTGTGATTGTAGCCTTGGGAAATCAATTGTGTGAACTTGTTGCCCATAAAATCAAGTGGGTGAACTTGTTGCCCGGAAAATCAAGTATCTCTACCCAGAGGATTGTGATTCTGGAGGGTGTACCTCGTAGCCTTGAAATCGAGGATGTAATTGTACAATTGCTTTTGAAAGGAAATTCGCACTTGTGTTGGGGACTGCATGTAGGGTAACTCCGAACCAGTATAAAATCCGGTGTGTTCTTTCCTTTACTGCTTTTTGTTTTATTTCTGCATCTATGTTTGTTTCTGTGATCATATCTGTGTCTGTATATTGCACACATCTGTGTTTAAATTATCATAAACTCAAAAGATTTAGAATTCTTTATAAACACTATTCACCACCCCTCTAGTGTTAATCCTAGCCTTAAAATCTGTAATCCGCATTTCTCACAATCTGTCAATAAATTCATCTTGATTTACTTGGTCCATCTCAAATTCTGTTAATAAATCATAGTAAATATGTTTTTGTAATTGTAGATGATTATTCTAGATTTACATGGATAATATTTTTGAAACATAAAAGTGATACTTTTGAACGTTTTAAGAACTTTTCAAAAAGAATTCAAAATCAATTTTCTTTAAAAATTATAACTATTCGTAATGATCACGGCGGTGAATTTGAAAATGAAAAGTTTGAGGAATTCTGCAATAAAAAAGGAATAACTCACAATTTTTCATTTTCGAGAACTCCATAACAAAACAGAGTAGTAGAACGTAAAAATGGGATGGTTCAAGAGTGTGCAAGAACTATACTTTCAGATAGTAATTTACCAAAGAATTTTTGGGCAGAAGTATTTGCTACCGCCTACTATATTTTAAATAGAATTTTAATTAGACCTTTAACTGATAAGACATCTTATGAACTTCTTTATTCAAAGAAACCTAAGGTATCTTATTTCAGAATTTTTGGAAGTAAATGCTTTATTTTAAATACAAAAGATAATTCAGATGAATTTGATCCTAAATCCAACAAAGGAATCTTTATCGGATACTCTAATAGAAGTAAAGCATACAGAGTGTTTAATTTAAAAACTAACACCATCGAAGAAACAATGCATGTTTCAATTGATGAAAATTTCAAAAAATTTGAAGATACAAATGATGAAGAGGATTTAATCACTCAAAATCAAGAATTAATTGAAACTAATAATGAAATTAATCATCCTAATAAAAGGACTAACTTTTAAAAGATCATCCTATAGAAAATATACTGGGAGATATGCAATCTGCTGTTAAAAGTAAAATCAACTAAGTCAAATGAGTAATGTAGCTTTTATATCAACTATTGAACCCAAAAATCCAAAAGAAGCATCAACTGATGATTCATGGATTTTGGCTATGCAAGAAGAATTAAATCAATTTACTAGAAATGATGTTTGGGAACTTGTTCCTAGACCTGAAAATAAAACTATAATTGGAACTAAATGGGTTTATAAGAATAAAATGAAAGAACAAGGAGAGGTAGTTAGAAATAAAGCTCGATTAGTCGCTCAAGGTTATTGTCAAGAAGAAGGAATAGATTTTGATGAAACCTTTGCTCCCGTAGCAAGATTAGAAGCCATTAGGATTCTACTTGCTTTTGCAAATCATAATAATTTCAAATTATTTCAAATGGATGTTAAAAGTGCATTTTTAAATGGATTTGTAAAAGAAGAAGTATATGTTGAACAACCACCACTTTTTGAAAATGATAAATTACCAAATCATGTTTACAAACTTAAGAAAGCTTTATATGGTCTAAAACAAGCTCCAAGAGCCTTGTATGATAGACTAAGATCTTGTTTATTATAATCAAATTTTGAAATTGGTAAAGTAGATAATACTCTTTTTATTAAAAGAAATAAAAATGATATTCAACTAGTACAAGTTTACGTAGATGATATCATTTTTGGATCAACTAATTTTGAAATGAATAAAGAATTTTCTAAAATAATGACAAAAGAGTTTGAGATGAGTCATATGGGTGAATTAAATTTCTTTTTAGGATTACAAATAAAACAATTAGATAATGGTATCTTTATTAGTCAAGAAAAATATGCTAAAGACCTAATTAGTAAATTTGGTTTGACTACTTCAAGTGGAAAACCCACTCTCATGGCAACCAATGAGTACCTTAGTAAAGAAGATCTCTCGAAAGATGTAGATCAAAAATTATATAGAGGAATGATTGGATCACTATCTATATTACTTCTAGTAGACCTGATATCATGCATAGTGTTTGTCTCTGTGCCAGATATCAATCCCAACCTAAAGAGACCCACTTAAAAGCCATAAAACGTATCATAAGATATGTTAAACACACATCTGATTATGGTTTATTTTACCCTAAAAATGATTCTTTTGACTTAATATCTTACTGTGATGCTGATTATGCTGGTTGTAAATCAGACCGAAAAAGTACAAGTGAGACTTGTCACTTTTTGGGGCATTCTCTGGTTTCCTGGTTTAGTAAAAAGCAAAAACACAGTTTCTTTATCAACAACTGAAGCAGAGTATATTTCTGCTGTTTTGGCTTGTTCTCAAGTAATATATGTGCAACAAACTTTAAAAGATTATGGTATAAATATCTCGAAATCACCAATTTATTGCGATAATACTAGTGCAATAAATTTATCCAAAAATACTACTCAACATGCTCGAACTAAACATATTGATATCAGACATCATTTTCTCAGAGATAATATAAGTAAGGAAGTAGTCAATTCTGAGAATCAAATTGCTGATATTTTAACAAAACCCTTAAATGAATCAATATTTACTAAATTAAGAAGAGAATTAGGTATTTGTTCAATAACTGAAATATAAAATATAAATATCCATTATAATAAATAATCAATACTAAAATAAATCGAATAGTAGAAATATAAAGGAGCATGTCGACATCCCCCATATACCCATGTCGACATACAACGTTTTTATTTTTTAAAACTTTTTCCCACCAAAATTCAAAAAATTGGTTATATATTCTTCTTATTTTCGAATTTTTGATCATTCTCTTTGTTCTCTTTCTATTCTATCTTCTGAAATAAATAAAATCATGGCATCATCTTCCAAATCAAACATAAAATCAACATTTTCATTCCCCTCTCCTACTTCCAGTCCATTTCAGCATACTACTCTCGCTCGTATAACAAAAATGGAGGAGTCTCTGAAGGATGCACTTCAAATGATGACTGAAATTCAAGTGATTCAACTTCGTATGGCAAAGGAACAAGAGAGTTAAGGCAAGATTCTTAGGAATTTGCAAAAATTTCTAATGGATAATCAAGCCAACCCTATCTTGATAGATGAAGATTCTTCACACAATCCAGAATAAGAGGCCAGCGAAAAAGAAGAAGAAGAACCCATGGAAGAAGCGCAAGTGGAAGATGACGATAAATTCGTTTGCGTTGGAGAAGTGTGCTTTGATAAAGATGGGAATCTTGTTGAACGACGTGGAAATTTCTGTTTCCACTATCCGCATTGTTCGATTCATAGATCTCCTATTTAGTTTCTTTTCTTTCTTCTCCATTGATTGTGTTCCTTTATGTTCTATAAACGCTCATGTAAATACAACTTTATACCCAATGTATTATAAGTATTATCATGGATTTTAGTAAGAATAGTTAGTAGTAATTTTTTATTTTTAGATCTAAGTGTTGATTACTTATGATAACACTATCATTATAATCGCATATCATAGTGTATTAGATTTAGGGGGAGTTTGGAGTTATATAGTTTGGAGTTATAAAGTTTAGAGTTTGTTTTTGTTGATGACAAAGGGGGAGTTGTATAAAATAGGGTAATTTGGGCATAGATTAAGGGGGAGTTATTAGTTTTAGGGGGAGTTACTAGGATAGAAGTAATATTTTATAAACAAAGGTTGTCATCATCAAAAAGGGGTAGATTGTTAGTCCGTGAGATAATGGTTTTGATGACAACAACCTTAGAATAGATTATAAATATAAATACTAACATTATAAGTTTAGATATATATGTATATGCGGGATTTAACCATGCAGGTACCAAGAATGAAGACTGTACAGTATAGAGATTCAAGATATCAAGATTGAAGACTCATGAGTATCAAGATTATCAAGAGTTCAAGAATTCAAGTAATTTATTCTTTAATTAGAAAATTTTGTTAAAACTCCTAAAAAAGCACTGGCATCTTAAAATCCAATTTATTCGTGGAATGGAATCCACTTCGAGCTCGTTAAAGGGATGGAACTCTAAGTAGGATGGAACCTACGAAAAATCTAGTGGAACATTATTTTGTATCCGCTAACCTTTATTCAAATGATTTTACAAAAATTATCTTGTTTTCAAAATATTTTCAAAACTTTCCTTTTAAAAGATTCAAAAACCTCTATCCTGATTTTAAATTATTTTAGCCTCAAAATCATCTTTAATTTCAAAGTCAAATTACTCCTGATTTTAAACTATCTTTTAATATAATATATTTAACTTTTAAATATTTATACTTAGAATTTAAATATAAAATTATAGTTAAATTTTATATATATTATTCTCTATATTTACATATGAATTTTAACTATAGTCAAGTATATTTTATAAAGTTTAAAATAGTTTTAATATAAGATAAAGGTTATTTTCAAAGAAAATCAAATCATCAAAAAATGCTTTGGGATATCGACATACTCATGGTGACCATGTCGACATGGTGTCACTTGAGTTTAAAATTTAATTTCAAAAAAAGTGTCTATTCGCCATAACTCTTCACGAATGGACATGACTGTTGTTCTTCTATAAATAGGGGTCAGTTTCAACGAATTTTAACATCAGATTTTCGGGTTTTTTTACTCCTCTTCTTCTACCACTTTTCTTAATACATATTCCTACCATTACTCTGCCGAAATCAACATTGAATCGAACTCGATCATTCATAGTTTGATTCTCTATCACTATCTCAACAAGATCCTCAGTGCTATTTAGAGTTATAGGCCTTTTGTAATCAACTTAGCAAGAAAAGGTGTGATTGTAGCCTTGAAAATCAATCAAGCGTGAAAAGTTTTGATTGTAGCCTTGGGAAATCAATTGGGTGAACTTGTTGCCGGGAAAATCAAGTATCTCTACCCAGAGGATTGTGATTCTGGAGGGTGTACCTCGTAGCCTTGAAATCGAGGGTGTAATTGTACAATTGCTTTTGAAAAGAAATCCGTACTTGTGTTGCGGGACTGGATGTAGGATAACTCCGAACCAGCATAAAATCCGGTGTGTTCTTTCCTTTACTGCTTTTTATTTTATTTCTGCATCGGTGTTTGTTTCTGTGATCATATCTATGTCTGTATATTGCACACATCTATGTTTAAATTAACATAAACTCAAAAGATTTAGTAATTCTTTATAAACACTATTCACCCCCCTCCCCTTTAGTGTTAATCCTAGCCTTAAGATCCGTAATCCGCATTTCTCACAACCTTTAGCACATCGACCATCATCGTTGCATCCAATTCCGACCACCAAATCACAAGCACAATCCCCCGATCGAAATCGAGGTTCACAGTCGAAACTGGAACCAGACACCATGCCAAAAAAATCCTAGAACCCACATCTCTGACCACCAGATATCGCGCAACCACGACCACACATTCTCTGACCATCCACGAAGCCATCCTCCTTGCTCCGATCGAACTCGAAACTACAGAGATGATGCAATGATCCAGTTACCAAACACGGCTAAAATTAGGGTTTAAAACCATCTCGACCCACCGCCGATGCCACGGTGGTCAATAAGACCAACCACCATTTTTTCCACCATCTTCGATCATCCAGCTAGCTTCAGCATAAACTCCGACCCTCCACATCACTCTGATCACCTACAAATGCTCAAAACTCATATTCTTGTCATCACCAAAATGCACACTCGATACAAATCTTAAAATTGTGATTTTCATTTTAAAAATTATATTTTCCTGAGTCGATTCAATTTATATATTTGAATCAGCCAATTACAACATTTGATTTTTAACATGATATTAGAATTGCTACTATATTTCTTGATTCCAGAAGATTTCCAAACTTAAAATACTTGAACTTGTTTTCAAAACCTAGATGATGTTTAAACTAACTAACTTGTTAGAAATCCAAAGTTTCACAGTGACTAGATCGGGAGTTTTGAATTTTTGATTCATTTTTAAATCTCTGTAACTTAAAAAACGAAGAGACACAGACATATCAGATATGCATACTTAAATACATTCATATACATAGAGATGTCACTTATATATACACAAGCAAAGCATCATTCATCTCAGAACTTCACATGCCATGGAATTTAATTTACTTAAGATTTAATAAAAAAATGTTTACTCGCCTTTTTAAAAGACGGAGAGCTTGAAAAACTGGGATTTGAAAACTGAAGCTCTAAAACTGGAAACTTTGAATTTGCAGAAGAAAATACTTGATGGTCTGAAGCTAGTTATTGTTTGAGAAAGTTTAATTTGAAACAGAGACGATCCTTTTAGATTGCAGGTTGAATAAGTTGGAAGCTTGATTTAATTACAGGCTTTTGATCTTAAGTTGTTAAAATGTTTACAGCACTTTAGTTTGATCTGGTGATTTCTTTACAGATTTTGATTATGAGTTTTCTTTGCTTTGAGAAGTGAAGATAGGAAAAAGAAATGAAGAAAGTAGATAGGAGTTTATATGGTGTAAATTATGATTTATTAAAATTTAAAGAAAATGAAAAATAAAAAGTGACACTTGTTATTTCAACTTACATTTGTCATTTACAATCCTTTATTAAATTACACATGTTATAACAAGCTTTTATAATCTATCACTTGTCATTATACGTTTTTATTTATTTTAAAATGATTTAAAAGCTTTTATAATATTTCCTAATTAATAAGTACATTTCTAAATTTATATAAATAAAAATCTTTAAAAGAACATAATACAAAACCAATTATATCCTAAAAAAATCATATATAATATATTTTTAAATATTTATCCTTTAAATTTCAAATTTGAATCCAAATTCAAATTCAAATTCAATTTTAAAATCCAATTTAAAATCAACTCAAATATATATATATATATTAAACAACAAAAAATGAATTTTGCCAAATTTAAATAATTATATCAGGAGATTATTAAATAAATAATTATCCAGATATTTGTTATAGCTCAAATTCATCTATGTACATATCCAGATATATATCAGAATTTTATTTTTTCAATTGACAAATTTAGTACTTTAATAATTTTAATCCTGTTAATTATCGATTAACAGATATCCAAAATCTCGGTTATCACATTCCTCCTCTCTTTGAATCTTTTCGTCCTCGAAAAGGAACGAAGCCAGAGTTTATTAAAATACTTAATATCAGTTAAATTTTCTCTTTGAACATTTTAAAATGTATATAATATTGCCAAAATAGTTTTATAAAAATATCATTTTATAACTCGATGTTTCAACAAGTCCATCCTCGTTCTCAAAGAAATTCGGATATACGTTGATCAAGCATAGGACTGAAAATCTATAAGTACTTGGTAAACTCATTTCAACACCCAGTGAAAATACTTGGAAAATAATTTTATTGAAAATATAGAAAACATTTTAAAAAAAATAGAGGAAACATCTTTGGTGAGAATGCTCTGGAAATCATCACCCCCATCCATGGTCGCAGTTAATCCGATGGTTACGTTGCCACCCCGGCAAAATCCATTGATAACTGTAGGCCCTCCGCGCCCCTCGATTACACCATGGAACCCGCTATAGATTGCAGCTACATCTGGGGTTACGTCGCTGTCACAGCAAAAACCCTTATAACTATAGGCATCAGCGCCCTCGAATTTTGCTGCCAAAAGAATGACACTTCTCCCCTCGACCATAGATCGCAGTCTACCGATGTTACGTTGCTTTCCCGAAAAAATCAAGCGTAGATCGTTGACACTCACCTCCACACGATTTCCGCTATGGTCCACAGTAGATCGCAACGACATCGAGTCACACTATCGTCACAGCATAACCCAAATGCCTGTGTAGGCATCAGCGCCCTCGACTTTCGCTACCCAATAATCCTCAGGAACTTCAGTTTGTCCGAGCTTCTCACGGGATCCACTTTAGATCCTCCCCCTTTGGGGCTCAAGGAAGTACCAACCTATGGTACTCCTCAGAAGTTCATTTCAAGGGAGCGCCTTTTTCTCTAGAGCCATTTTCAAAACACTTTATACTATACACATATAGTGTCTTCCGAATCATACACCTAGTATGAATCCCATACAAATCTCCTTTTCTTAAAATTGGTTATTCCAAAATCGATAATTCTCAAACTAGGCTTTCCAAATTTCCAAAATTGATTTTTCCCCAAAATTTAAAAGCCTTTCCAAAGTCCATAGGTTCCCAAATCCTTTTTCCCAATCATTCCCATAAAATCCTTCATATATATATATATATATATATATATATATATATATATAGTTATATATAACTTTGAAAATCTTTGGATCACTTCATACTTGTCTAAATTCCTTTTTATACTTCAAATATTTTCAAAAAAAAAACCTTTTTATTCTGGCTATAGATTCAACAAAGGGAGTTTATCATATACATACAAAGATACATAACTTTGTTTATTCCAAATCAAATATTCAAATCTGATTACTCTTTATAAACTTATCAATCATATTACCTTTCTTTATAAAATGAACCTTTAATCGTAGAAATATCCAATTTCTATTTTATTTCATCATATATTTCATAAAATATACTTTTCATTTCAAAAACCATTTTATAGTTCTTATCTTACATTTTCAATATCAATTTCATTCGAACCCGTACGATGCACACATATCATCCGTATGTTATATCAATCGGATCGCGCACTCGATCACACAATTTCTCATCCGAACTAGTATCGTCCACCTGACTTCCTAGTGCGGACTCAGATCAGGTTTCTTGATAAAAAAACCGTCATTCTCCTTGCATAGTCATAACTATGATAGAGAATTTCCAAAACCAATCAAAAATCCATATCCAGGTTCGCCATTGAAAATCAGGTGAAAAATCCCAACTCGGATCGATATACTATCTCGAAATTCTATGCTCGAATCTGGATCGAATCACTATGCGAATAGAATAATTTACGTACTCCTACGTATTTATCTTTATTGATTATTAGCTAAATCAATTTCTCCTTTCTATTCACATTCCCTTAGATCTTTATTCATTTGTTCACAATTTCCTCAATCCCCATTTGGATTATCACCTCAATTCTTATCTCAAATGGATAATCATAAATAGTTTGCACTCTGGCCAGCTTAAATTTAGAAAATAGCTTGAAAGGTTAAAAATAGATAAGTAGTTGAAAAATTATTATTAGTTTGCAAAATAGCTGTAAAATGGTTAAGTAGTTATTAAATAGTCAAATGGTTATAAAATAGTTAGATAATTGCAAAATAGTTATAAAATAGTAATTAGTTATAAGGTAGTAAAAATAGTAATTAGTTTATAAAACAGTTGTAAAATAGTTAAATAGTTCCAAAAATAATTTTTAAAATAAGTATAAAATAGTTTGGCTTTAAAAAGAATGATTGTATAGTAAATAGCTTGGAAAAATAGGTTTATATTAAAACAACTTATTTTGAAAATAGTCCAGAGCCAAACTGTACAACTTCCTAATCTCTATTTTCAATCAATTTTCCATCCCATTAAATTGATCCAATCCCAATTCAAGTTGAATTAACCTAAATTTCTTTCCAAATTCAAATCAAATTCCATATGAATTTTATATTTATCCATCTTCAATCAAACTTCCAATTATTCAAATCAAAATCAATTTGAACTAATTCAATTTAAATCTCAACTTTAAACCATCCCGAATTATATAAATTCGAGTTAAATTTTTAATGTTGATTAAATCCCTTAAATTAAATTAACCCTTACTTTTAAATCAAATCAACCCTTATTTTTAATTTAACCTTTTAAACCATTTAATTCTGAATCCAAATTCCAAAATTCCATTTTAAATTATCTTTACTTAACTTATTTCAAAGTTCAAATAAGAATTCAAAAACAAATGAATCTTCAGATTCTAATATATTATCCATTTTTAAAACCAATTCTCAGTTTCATAAATTATTTATAACCATAGAATGATATCAGGATAAATAAACATCCAAATTTATCCAAACACCAATTAACAACATCCATTTTCAATTTCTAAATCTCAAACCCATTTTGAGATCACTTATAACTCCCATTTTAAATCAACCTTTTAACTTCCCAAGTTAAATTTCAATTTCATCTTGAAATTTCCAATTCAGGTTGTTTGTTCTAAACTTATTAAACATTCCTTAAGTTAAATTCAATTTAATTTAATCCTGTCAACTTTACCCAATTTGAATTCTTATTTCAAATTTTAAACTTCATATTAATAATCTTCCCACTTATAAGTTCAAAACTTATATCACTTTGGGTTTTTACATCACATTCCAAGTAAAATTTTAAAACTCGGCACTTAGAGTTTATTTCAAATCATCTTTGATATTATGTATATCCCTCGTATATACATAATTATTTCCTTTGCATACCAAGTTATCCTTAAATTTTAAACCACCTTTGGTTTTTAATTCAAAACAAATTCCTTTAAATTTTCAAACAACTTTTGTTTGAAACAGGACTCCTTCATTTAAATATATTAAATAATATTATTTATTATTTCTTTATCACTTTGAAATAATTTTCAAATTTCTGGACTAGATTTAAAACTTCAAAATTTAGATCATCTTCAGTTCCAATTTATAAGTCATACTTACCTAAATGTTTTACTTCCCTAAAACATTTCATGTTACTTGCTCATTAACACACATATCATTAGTAAATACAACCACCATTTATGATAATAACCAAGATTATAATATCTGGATACCCATTTCATTATTATCTTATTCTGAAATCACTTCTATAAATTCAGGATTTTAGTTTCAATTTGGATCCATTTCAAACTTATCTTTATTTAATTTTCAATTTGGTTGTATTATCATTACCACCTAATTCTCATTATTTTATTCCAATAATCAACAACCAATTTCTTTAATATATTTAATAATTAGAAAAATTATTTCTTTATATATCAAAAGATAATCTTATATAGAAATGATTTCTAAAATCATTTTATAGGAAAATTACAAATACGCCCTCATATGCTACACTCAACTCATTTTACGGTACCATTGACCCTATCCTTAATGAGTAATCCCACCAGAGCCAAGGTTCTCGCTTAACTTTCTGCTCTGATACGAACTATAACGACCTGGAATTTTCGATCCTGAAAAGTCCAGATAGTTAGGGAAAAGAAGAAATAGGTAGAAGAAGAAGAAGAAACAGAAAACCAAAACACAGATTCTCACTTTGCAGCGGATCAAAATATAATATCAAATAAAATAGCAGTTATACAAAGGAAAACTGTATTAGTTAATTTACATCAATACATCAGAGTTACAACATTTACACAAACACTGGACAATTGAAATCAACATGTCCCAGATAAACTACAATAATATACATAGCAGAGTACTCCTTACGCCTGCCATCCATCTCGCCTCCTGAGCTCCAGAACGTCCTAACCTGGAAATCTGTAATACTCGGTCTGACCCGAGCATTACATCAAAGTAACACCCGGGTCAGGCTGGAAACCAGCGTAAGTAAACCCATAAAATTTGAAATACTAAGTTATAAAACTTAATTGGAAACCCGGGTAACTCGTACTTCACTACGAGTTCACAACTCGTTATAGTCAACACTTATTTCATAAACCAATCCCTAAATACCCTTACTTAGCTTCAAATGGTCCAGTCATTTAAATTATTCCATTTCAGCCTATTGATTTCACATATCAATCTATAAAGAATCATTGTAGGTTACAGATCGAAGTGGGTTCGGGTGTTTTCTGATACCCGACCCTGGTCTCTTCGAATCCAATACCATCTTAACCCAAGTTATTCAAGTGAAATACAATTCAACTTTATATACAGGATGTCACTTTTTACACAGCGATTCATCATCGATAGATAACCATATTATCACTGTCCACCCAAAAATATCATATCACAAAACATTTCATATAAGAGATATCAACCAATTCAAGGCATTTAACATCATTCAATCATTCATAAGTAAGATTGATCACTTCCAAAATTAATTTAATTTATCTCTGATTAAATTAATTACTAATCTTTAATCACTTAGATTACCTGTACTTAATATTAATTAATTACAAACCAAATAATTAATCATCTTTTAACTATCCATCTTAATCAATCACCCTTGACTAATTATCCTTTAATTATAATAAGTAATTAACTCTTAATTAATTACACAAATTAATTAACCTCTACCTATCCATATTAATTGCACTAATCCTTAATTATTTACTCAAATTAATTATCTTATAATCACTTACATTGATTAATTATCCTTTAATTAATCACACTCATTAATTAACTAACCCTTAATTAATTTCTTTAATTAATCAATCCTTTAATTAAATACACTAAGTAATTAATCCTTAATTACTTCCCTTAAGTAATTAACCTCCACTAATTTAACTTGATTATTAATTAATTTAACCTTTAATTGTTAATTAAATTAATTAACCCTCAATAGATTAATCCTTTAATTACAAATTAATTAACCTCTAATTAATTCTTATCACCCTTAATTATTAATTTATTAATCCACAATCTTTAATTAATTAAATTAATTAATTATACTTAAATTACTTAATTGCTCAATCAATCTCAACTCATTAAAACCTTAATTAACCTTAGGATAAAACATTATGCTTATTAATGACTTAATTATCATTAAAACAAATTATCTTTAATTAACACCTAATTTAATTTAAAAATTAAGATTTTAAAAAAACTTAAGCATTTAACAAATTTAAGATAACAATTCATATAACTTCTTAGATCAAATAAATTTCTTTTAAAAAATATTTATCATAAATAGTTTTAAACTAGATTTAAAAAACATCTTATCTTGATTAACTATTACTAAATTTAGTTTAAAATAACATAATAATTTTAATTTAACAAATTTAAGTTAACCAAATATATAACTTCTTAAATCAAATTTTAAAGAAACATTTATAAAAGAATTTTATTTAAGAAACCTTTAAACTAAATTTATTTAAATTTCAAAACATGTTTTAAAAACATTTTAAAACCTGGTTTTTAAATCTGCTTCGGGTTGAACCCGAACTCCACCCGAGAGCTACCCTGAGTTTCCCTTTATCTTTTCCACTTTTAAAAAACTCAGTTTTAATTTAAGTTTAAAACCCGTAAGCTTATCACTAACGACAACTCGAGTTTATACTCGAGTCACTACCCCAAACACCCGAGCCCTCTTCGAGTCAAAACCACTACCCAAACAACTGACACCACAGAACCAACGTGCACATACACCAAATAACGCCAGTGCTCCGACTATCCACGAAACCTTTAGCACATCGACCATCGTCGTTGCACCAATTCCGACCACCAAATCACAAGCACAAGCCTCTGATCGAAATCATGGTTCACAGTCGAACCTGGAACCAGGCACCATGCCAGAAAGACTCCTCGAACCCACATCTCCGACCACCAGACATCGCGCAACCACGACCAAAAATTCTCCGAACATCCACGAAGCCATCCCCCTTGCTCCGATAGAACTCAAAACTACAGAGATGATGCAATGATCCAGTTACTAGGCTCGACTCAAATAGGGTTTAAAACCCATCTCGACCCATCACCAACGCCACGGTGATCAATAAGACCAACCACCATTTTTGCCACCATCTCCGATCATCCAGTTAGCTTCAGTAGAAATTTCGACCCTCCATATCACTCTGATCACCCACAAATGCTCAAAACTCATATTTTGGTCATCAACAAAATGCACACTCGATACAAATCTAAAAATTGTGATTTTCGTTTTAAAAATCATATTTTCCTGAGTCGATTCAATTTATATATTTGAATCGACCAATTACAACATTTGATTTTCAACATGATATTAGAATTGCTACTGTATTTCTTGATCCCAGAAGATTTCCAAACTTAAAATACTTGAACTAGTTTTTAACACCAAGATGATGTTTAAACTAAACTAACTTGTTTTAAATCCAAAGCTTTACAGTGATTAGATGGGGAGTTTTGAATTTTTGATTCATTTTTAAATCTCTGTAACTTAAAAAAACAGAGAGGCACAGGCATATCAGACATGCATACTTAATACATTCATATACACAGAGATATCACTTATATATACACAAGCAAAGCATCATTCATCTTAGAACTTCACATGCCATAGAATTTAATTTACTTAAGCTTAAATAAAAAAATGTTTACTCACCTTTTTAAAAGACAGAGAGCTTGAAAAACTAGGATTTGAAAACTGAAGCTTTAAAACTGGAAACTTTGAATTTGCAGAAGAAAATACTTGATGATCTGAAGCTAGTTATTGTTTGAGAAAGTTTAATTTGAAACAGAGATGATCCTTTTTTATTACAGGTTGAATAAGTTGGAAGCTTGATTTAATTACAGGCTTTTGATCTTGAGTTGTTAAAATGTTTATAGGGTTTTAGTTTGATCTGGTGATTGCTTTACAGATTTTGATTATGAGCTTTCTTTGTTTTGAAAAGAGAAGATAGGGAAAGAAATGAAGAAAGTAGATAGGAGTTTATATAGTGTAAATTGGGATTTATTAAAATTTAAAGAAAATGAAAAATAAAAAGTGACACTTGTTATTTCAACTTACATTTGTCATTTACAATCCTTTATTAAATTACACATGTTATAACAAGCTTTTATAATCTAACACTTGCCATTATATATTTTTATTTATTTTAAAATAATTTAAAAGCTTTTATAATAATTTCCTAATTAATAAGTACATTCTAAATTTATATAAATAAAATGTTTAAACGAAAATAATATAAAACCAATTATATTCTAAATAAAATCATATACAATATATTTTTAAATCTAAAATATTTTAAAATATTTGTCCTTTAAATTTCAAATTTGAATCCAAATTAATATTCAAATTCAATTTCAATTTTAAAATCCAATTTAAAATCAATTCAAATATATATATATATATATTTAAACAACAAAAAATGAATTTTTCCAATTTAAATAATTATATCAGGAGATTGTTAAACAAATAATTGTCCGAATATTTATTATAGCTAAAATTCATCTATGTACATATCCGGACATATATCAGAATTTTATTTGTTCAATTTACAAATTTAGTACTTTAATAATTTTAATCCTGTTAATTACCAATTAACAGATATCCAAAATCTGGGTTATCATAAAAAGCAAGGAATTTGCTTAATTAATTAATTAATGTAAGTTGGCCTTAGGAAATTTAATGAAGAGAATGTTTAAAAGAAATTATTATTATAACACAAGGTAGAAGGGTAAAAGAGATATACTCTCCCCTCTCTCTCTCTCTTATTCATTTTCATTTCATTCTCAAAACAAAAACAACTGTAACAAGGCCGACCATCATTAACCCCCATTTTCAACCAAGAAGAAGAAGAAATTTAAAGGAAAAAGAATATAAGGAAAATCTCTACATTTCAAAAAGATCAAAGGTAAATAGTATGTATCTATCTATTTAGGTTTTGATATATTTGGTTTGGATTTGACGTGGATCCAATTTTAATTGATTTTTTATCATGCTTATTAAATGAATAATCATATATATGATTGAATGATTGTTATTTAGGGAATTTGAAAATATTCCTGAAGGGTTCGGATGTGAAAAACTAAGGTAGTGTTTGGTTTACATTTTTTAGTTTTGAGTTTTCATCCATACAAAAATGTGCAGACATGTGTATATTGTGGAAAACGACCAATTTAGAAAACAAAGTTAACATAGTAAATAGAAAACAACTCTCTTTTATTTTTCATGTTTTGAGAAATAAGAAGTGCATGAGAAACAATCTTTCCTTCCATGGTTCTTTCATCCCTTCCATGGTCCCCTCCATCTTTCTTCCATCATATCCGTCGTCTCTCCACTCCTCTCGTATTTTGTAATTATTGTTGAAACTCAAAACACAAAACTCATTTCAAACCAAATGCTACCTAGTTTTTAATCTCCAAATATTCTAAACTTTTGATATGTTGTTTGAGTTATTATTTTGGAGATGGTTTTAAATATCACAATGTTTGAAATTTATATGAATTTATTATGAATTTTTTAAGGAAGAAAATGGTTAATTTTGGAATATGAGAAATAATTATTATGGTCCAAAATTTTAATATGATCTTAAGGAAGTAAATAATGATGTTTAGAAATTTTTGTGGATTTTTCCCAAGTGTTTATAATTTAATACAAAAAATTTTGTGCAAAAAGAGCTTATTTATATAATATTATAAATGATATAATATAAAGGAAAATTACATTATGAAAACGGAAGTAAAATTTTCCATATTGAATTTGTAAAAGAATTCTGAAAAGGTCCATGTTTTGACAAGTAATCTTAGTCTGGTAAAAAGTTCATACTTTGATAGGCAAATAATCAGTTTTGAAAAGAATTACATAAATGTCATTATAACCTAATGTCATTATAACCTATGAAAGCCTTGCCCACGATAGCTAATGTTTTTCCAATCTTCAAAGCTTTTTTTTGGTTTACCTATGATAGCTATCTTTCACAATAGATGTGTTTTAATTAATTTTAAAAGGTTATTGTTTTAATCCATGATGTCTTCACTTTTATTAACCCGCGAAGGCTATATCTCACGAAGGCCTTATTTTCATTTACTAACAATAGCTACCCATCGTGTTAAGGCATGAAGGCAATGTTATCATTAATCATGATAACTATATGGTTACAAAGCATGATAGCTTATATTTTGACATGCAATGAGTATAAAATTATAAGGTACGACAGCCTATGTTTTACAATGCGATGACTATGAAATTATAAGGCATAATGGCCTATATTTTAACATGTGATGACTATAAAATTATAAGGCACGATCGCCTATGCTTTAATATGCGATGACTATGAAATTTATAAGGCGCGATGGCTTATATTTTAACATGTGAAAGCATATACTCTACGATGCACGATAGCAAATGGTTTTGAAAGGAAGGGATAGCTAGTTTATAACATTTGGAAGATTTTCAACTCTATATATAACTAAGGTTTGCTTAAACAAAAATGATGATTTCATTAAGTATTTTATGGGTTTTTTAAGGAAATAAAGAAGGTTTAGCCTACTATTAACAGAGTTTTTAAAAGGAAGATTATTGCTTTGAATAAGTAATGTTGTGTGTAAATTGGCTATCACATTGAACATATATTTCGATGATTGATAACGTGTTATATGTTCATATTTGTGCTTTGATCAGCTATTATTACATATTATAAACTATTGACATACCCACCTATATGATAAGTGCAACCACCCAACATTTTGACGTTGGAGATTTGAGAACTAACGACCGGTTAGGGTTGTTCCATAAGTTGGTATGGTCAAAACTAAACTCCTGAGTGTGTAGAATTACATATAGGAGATCAGAAAGATCAAAATGTGTTAGAATGATCTGGACTGACCAAAAGACATGACTCGGTCTATTTTTAAACCAGATTTTAGGTAAAGACTAGGGTAGGTCCGTGCCTATCCTTCAACTATTAAGCCTCGATTGGTCAGGACAGTGATTCCAATGCGTAGGTCTTTTCCTGTTAAGGCTAAATCTTGGAATTACATATCCGAAGAAACTCATAGCAATTTGCTCACCTATGTTTTCTCCTACTTCCTTAGGAGACCATTGATATTTTATCGCACCGTTCTAGGAGATTGATATTATTTCTCCTACCGATCTTAGGAGACTATTGTTATTTTTCTTTTGAATGGACTAGAAGACGTTAGATCATTTGATATATCTCTGTTATATGGGATTGGGCAATTATGGGAATGTGCAGCCCTCTTAACCCTTGGGAATAATAGACTATTCAGTTTAACCCTTACATGCATGATGTGTTATTGATGTTATGATTGTGTTCTAATCATTTTTGGATGCAAGATATGTTATGGATGACATTTTGTTTGATAGGTTACTAGTGAGGGGAAACCAATTCCGCTCAGCAGCATGGTCTCACTGAGTATCCATAGTTTGGTTTAAGGTGAACTAATATAATTCACACTGGACTTTTTGCCTGAACCAAAATTTTTGGTTTCCCCCCAAAACTCTCGGGTGCTCAATGTGGAATTGAATAGGCTAAGAGTAGAGTATTTTAGGTTGATGAATAAGCTTCTGGAGACATGTAGGGGGCAAGCTTCTATTTAAAGTTTATTTCCATGGGGTGGTAGTTTAACTACTTTTTATTGTTGTTGTATGTAAGGATAGGTACTATAACCTTCTAAGTAGTTAAGACTCTGATTATCCAAGGGGGCTCTTCATATGTCTCTCTTGGGATTATATTTGTAATTATTATATTTTATCCAAACAAAGTAATCGTAGAGTTATGAGGTTAAATTGTAATGTATTTGCAAATTAATGGATGAAATTGTTTTGTCATTTTGTCACTAAAAATGATAAAGATAACTATAGCATCAGTAGTATCTATTTACGAGGCTTAAGATGGGGGAAGCTACAACTTGGTATCAGAGCACAGGATTACATAAAACTTAATAAGATGTTGAAAAATCTTATCCAAATGAAATAAGAAAGAATCAGAACTAGGGTACGGGATCCAATAATGTTTATTTGTTATATATAAGTACATATATCTACTTATACTCTTGCCTCCATCTTAGACTATTCTTCTGTATCTTATGAAGATTCGTATGCAAATTATGAGAAATGTATACTAGAAGTGGAAGACTAAACTTGGGAGGCAAAAGCATCATAGCCAATGGAAATATTCGGGCCAATGGTAGGAATACTAACTAAACAACCAACGCAAATGAAAATGAAAATACCAATGCTAATATGGGTGTTGGAGCCACACTAGTTGATATTGGGATGATGTATTAGTTCTTCCTTAATACGATGCAAGTTGGAGTAGCGGCCAGATTGACTGCTAGTAATTTATGAGTTGTCGTACCATAAGTGCATGCTCATAAAAAATATGCCGGGTTGAGTCTGGATTATATTAGCTTGAGGGGAAATCCATTCATGGGAATGGAGAATACCATTGAAGTGGAGGATTGGCTTCTTTAGTGTAAGACAATTTTTGTTGATCTAAGGTTGAATGATGCTCAGAAAAGAAGACTAGCATCGAGGAAGTTGTAAGGAGCTGCTCTCTACTAGTAGAATAATGTCACCATGGGAGTTCTGTATGAGAAGCTTACTTAGGCTAATTTTAAAGAGAGGTTTGAAGAGAAGTTTTTGTCTGAAGCAGCCAAGTCAATTCTATTTAGAAAGTTCTTGGAGTTAGTTCACGGTGAGATAATTATGTTGGAATATATAACAAAGTTTGATGAGCTATCTAGTCATAGGCAGGCTATCATTAACACTCTGCTTAAGAAGAATAAGAAGTTCATAAGAGGGTTGAAGTTGGAGATTGCTAAGGAAATATGCCAAAGCTTAGAGATCCATTTAGTGTCATGATGGACATGGCTCCGAGGAATGAATTTTTACTCGCAACGTTGGAAGAACAAGTCTAGGGAGACTATGAGTTTCCAAGGCAGGAAAAGAAAGTTCTTTGGCAAGAAGGGAGCTCAAAAGAGTGGGGTTCCGAAGAAAGGAAAAGCTAAGGTGACTTGCTATAAATGTGATAAGAAGGGGCATTTCATTAATGAGTGCCATTTTGTAAGGGCAAGAAAGCTGATGATAAGAAAGGAATGAAATATTATAACTACAACAAGATGAGACATTTCAAGAACGAGTGTCCTAAACTGAAGGCTCGGAAGGAAAAGGTTTTCACTTTAGAACCTACACCTTCCAGACCGACTATGAAGGAGAAAGGAAACATTGTATTATGAGGTACACTTCTTATTCATAATATTCCTAATAGCATGTTGTTCGATATTGGAGCATCACATTATTTTATCTTTTGATGTTTGGAAGAAAAGTTAAAACTTTGAACCATCGTACCTTTTTACCTCTCTGAGGGTTGCGAATCCAATAGAGAGCATGCAATTCTTAAAATGAGATATGATAATGTAGAGTCTGATTAGTTAGGACATTTATTTTCTTGCAATTTATATGTGTTTGATTTTGTGCGCCTTGGGATAATTCTATATATAAATTGGTTAAGCCGATATGATGCTAGGATAAATTGTTGAGATAGAGTAATCTCCTTAAAACACCCTAATTGTCATGACCGAACTTTTTATACTCATTAGAAGAACCAAGTTTTTATATTTGTGCAATGTTGAGTGCTATGGAAGGTGTGGAGGATGAAATAAATCGGGTTTTAATAGCAAGAGATTATGCCGATATTTTTGAGCCTGTCATGGGACTATCGTCAAAATGATCTATAGAATTTCGAATAGATCTCATGCCTAGAGCTGAACCTATAAATAGACCACCTAGCAGGATGACACCTACCAAGATGGAGTTAAAGATGCAGTTAGTGGATTTAGAAGGTAAGAATTTTGTTAGACCAGGCATTTTGCCTTGGGGAGCTACAGTAGTGTTCGTAACGAAACCGTATGGATCATTGAGAATGTATATTGATTATAGAAAGTTGAATGAGAACGCGAACAAGAATCAGTATCCTTTGCCTAGAGTAGATGACTTGTTCGATCAATTAAGTGGAACCAAGGTGTTCTCATAACTATATTTAGCAATATGTTTCCACCAATTGAGAGTGAGTGAGGACGGTATATTGTTGATGACATTTCGAAAAAAATATGGGTCATATGAGTGATTTGTTATGTCATTCGGGCTAACCAACGCGCCTGCTTTCTTTGTAGATTTGATAAAATGGATCTTCAAAGAGCATTTGGATAGATTCGTGTTGATGTTTATCGACGACATTTTGATATATTCTAAGAACGAACAAGAACATAAAGTTCATCTCGCAATAGTGCTAGATACATTGAGGTAAAGGTGAAGTTTCAAAAAGTCATTTCTGGGAAAGAGAAGTGAAGTTTCTTAGGCATGTAGTTTTGAAGAATGAATTATTTGTTGATCTGTAAAAGATCGAAGCTATTAATAATTGAAAAAGACCTAAGACTATGACTGAAGTTAGAAGTTTCTTGGAATTGGTTGGCTATTACCGAAGATTTATGAAATATTTCTCTCGTATAACAGCACTAATGACTAAACTAACAAGGAAGGACATAAAGTTTGTTTGAACTGATAAATGTGAAGAAGCATTTCAAAAGCTAAAGCATTTATTGACTAATTCACCCATTTATTCCAGATAGGAATCAAGAATAAGTGGTGTATACCAATGCATGTGAATCTTAATTAGGACCTATATTGATGCAGAGAGGTAAAGTTATTACCTTTGCTTCTTAACAGCTTCAATCGCATGAAGTTAGATATCCTACAAATGATTTGGAGTTAGTAGCAGTGTTCTTTGAATTGAAAGTATAGAGACACTATCTATTGGGAGAACGATTCAATTCGTTCACATATCATAAGTCCTTGAAGTATCCATCCTATCGAAAGGAGTTAAATATGAGACAACAAAGTTAGTTGTAGTTCTTAGCAGCATATGACTTTCGGATTCCGTATACGTCGTGAAAGGAAATAAAGTGCCAGATGCATTTAGTAGAAAACATAAGAATATTATTAACAAGGTTGTCTAAATGAAACAATTTAGATACCTTGGCTTCGTATGGAGTTAGAATGAGGTCGACAACTAGTTCTAGTCAGAGTAACGCAATGATTTATTGTCTAGAAGTTCAACGGTATTGATCAAAAGAATTTTAGCAAAGCAAAAGGATGATCTAATACTTGCAGATTGAATTAAGAGACTATAAGTAGGAAGTGAGATTAATAATTTGAAAGGCTTTTTACTTAACTTAAGTGGATGGTTGATAAAAAATGGTTGTATGTTTCGGATATGGATAATCTGATAAAGGAAGTTCTTAGGGAATGTCACCAATCAAGTTTATTATTCATCCCATAGGTACTAAGTGACCAGGATATAAAGAGGAGTTTCTTCTGGGAAGGTATAAAGAGAGATGTAGGCTTATGGATGAAGCTATGTACGAATTGCCAGTAAGTAAAAGCCAAAATAATAAGTCAGGTGGATTGCTTTAACCTTTGGAAGTACCACTATGGAAATTAGATTCTATATCTATGGATTTTATAGATGGGTTTCTAAGATCGAATAGGGAAAAGAAAGCATTTGTGTCATGGTTGATTGACTGACCAAGAGCACACGCGTTATCCCTATTAAGTTGAAATGTGTAACATCCCCTATCTTGAGTCCCGAAGTTAAGTGCTACAGATGCTGCAGTCATCCATAATCTTAACTTCTGGAGATAAAATACCGTAATGTTAATGGTATCCATAATATTAGAAACACATGAATATGAAATAAAATTAATACGGATTTAAAACAACTTTTTTGATTACATTTCAAATCAATATTTCTCATTCAGATATATAATAACTATTCCCAGGTTTTGATCAAAGATAATTATTACAAACTACGCCAAGAGCAACGTGTAAGGATGCCTCCTTAGATGATCAGATTACTAAATAGACATATCAGTCTTAGTACATCACATCGGAAATAAAACTAAGTAGCTCCATATAGCTAGCTTTGCCTCCTGCACTTCTTCGGAAGCTTATTCATCCAGCCTGCTAAACCTATACAACATTGACTCTCAATCTACTCAAATTAAATTTTGACCCGAGAGTTTAAGGGGAAAACATAAACTTCGAGTCAGGCATAAAGCCTGGTGTGAATAATACCATTTCATCTCAGTTTACTGATATTAAGTGAGACCACACCGCTTAGCGAAATCCCCTCACTAATATCCCTTTAAAACATGTCTTTTTGCAAATCAGAATCGTGCAATCAGACTGGTTAAAACAATAATAGCAGTATCATATATGCTCATAAATAAGGTGATAAATGGACCATCTGTCCGAACAATATAGTTTTACTCGGCTAACTATTAACCATTGATTGACTCGGGCCTACTAGACAAAATAAATAATCTAATGTTTGTAGACACACTTCTGGATGGTCCATCCTTAACTTACTTCTCATAGGATCAACTGATCCTAATGGTTTATGGCTCTCACCAATAACCTACCCTCCTTCTTTATATATTTCTTTCTGTGTGTAATATCATTTAAGTCTTAGATGTGACTAAGCCCTACACACTGGAATTTTTGCCTAATTTAGCTAGGGGCTATGTATAAGGCGCGACCCTATACCAATCACATCTGGTAACCAGATATTTGGGCCTTTTACTAAGGGTTAACTACCTATCAAATTTTCCTTGAAAACATCTTTCAAATTGATTTAATGTAACAACGCGAAATTTTCAATAAATATTTTTATTCATTTTATTTAAAACTTCGGTGTTTAATTATTTAAAAAAAATGAATTTTGGAAATTTTCTTGAATTGGTTATAAATCATTGCCCAATTTTATTAAATATAAACAATTTCTGGAGTCTTAGATTTTGGGTCAAATTTTGACTCTAATTGAAATTTTAAAATTTAAATTCTAATCTTTTATGCAGACTGTATATATTTACAACATTTGTTCCATTTTGTTTCATTTAATTTGGATATATACTTTGTAAATTAACTAATAAACAATGTTGAAAAAAAGCAATTTATTTATACGTTTCTTTTATATGTTTCTACATCTGTTTTCTTAGTTAAGTAATAAAAAAATCAAAGGGATATGTAACAAATCAATTTTTTTAATCAAGTAATAAACAAAGTCGTAAATAGCAATTAATTTATATGTTTTATTTGGTACGTTTCTATATCCGTTTTCTATTTATTTCTCTGATGTTTATATAAACGGTATGTATTTACTGAATTGTTTCATTGGCGTATATTTTATTAAATAAATAGGAAACAAATAAATTTAAGATACGTTACTTTGTTACTAATTTTGGGCATACGTTTCAATTTATCTCTCACCTTTAAAATACACAATCCTTTGATTCCATACCTTAGCCATTCAAATCAACAGCCGTGCATTTCAAAAAATGAAAGAATTAAAAACCTAGCATCCAATTTGCCTTGCAATTCACGGATAATATTTCATCTCATTCCACTTTTCCATTTGCTTCTCTTTATTTAATAGGAATAAAATCCTTAAATTTCTCTTCCCATTTCAAATATTTATTTCTTGCCGTTCTTTCCACTTAATTATTGTGCAACTTCTCTTATAAGTACAAACTCACGTACAAAATAACTCACCGCATCTCATTTTGTGTTTCATCTTCTCGTGTGAAGCTTTCTCTTGTAGGTAATGGCTGCTTATATTTTTTCATTTTTCTTCTTTTTTTGCTTTTCCTTTTATTCTTTTGTCTGCTTCACCTAAGTGCTCAGCCTATCCACCTTTCATGACCGGCTTACACCCCTCTACCACCATCAATACGGCCTCCCCTGATGTGACAGATCTGGCCGCGACTGCCCGGGCAGATCACCACCTCAAACCCCATAGCTGCCTTGTCGATCCCCTATATCCCCTCCACCATCAAGTAAAGCCGCCGCCGCCGCAACCATCTCCTCCATCCTGTGATGCCGCCTCTGACCTTAGCCGCACCTCCAGGAGTTGATGGTCTAGCTGGACCGAGCCAATGCAAAGGCCGAGCCACCTGATGCTTAGGACCAAACCATAGAACCCATCCCATTTCACCACTTTGCCTGTCGCAATCACAGCTTATTTCTTCAACTTCTCGCTACCTTGCGTGCATTTGAGGCCTTGAAATCTGGTCATGGTCGAGCTATATGGGGTGTTAGTGGAGTTGTATGGTGAAGTGGCCGAGGCACTTATGGTTCATGGCATCTTATTCCTCCTTTTTGCTTTATTCAAATTGTTGTATTCTTATGTGAATTAGCTTATACTTAGATTTGATTTATTTTGTTTCAGGATTTAAATTTGGTTGTAACCTCCTCTAAAAACTTATTGTGCCTTCTTGCGCTCTTCGATGTGTGGATATTGTTATTTTGAATCAATCTCTAGCGTCGAAGAGGTGAGTATTCACGCTTGACATTCATACTTATAGAATTGTAAATTGATAGCAAGTGAATTTGTAGAATGTTATATCATGTTATACCTGTTTGTGATATGAATTATATGATGTTAAACCCTGTTATAAACTTGTCACACCATCCGCTGTGTTATATGCTGTTATACTGTTTATTCATTCCTGTCTTATCACACTGCAAGTTCCCTGTAGAATAGAATCACTACGTGTTGAAATGATACATACCCGAACGGATTTTAGAATAATTCAAAAATCGTTATGGGTTGTGATGATAGGTCTGAGCGATTTTTATTTATTTTATTTAACTTGGGATTGCAGGTTTGAAATGATAGAACCTGGATTTTTTTTTAATTTACGAATTGAAATGATATATTATCCGTATTACTTGACCTAGGTTAGACAATATTATACAGGCCCGTGGTTATTGTATATATATTTGTCTAGAAATTTTAAGTATTTTTAAAATTATATATTATAATATGTTGATTTAAACTAAATTAAAAATGATTTTTATAAAGGGTTAGTGATTTTCTACAAGTTAAATATGTTAATAAATGAATGGTTAAGTTGAAATTTGAAGTATAAATTAGTTTGAATTTTTTGGTTTTGTTTAAAAATCGAGTTTAAGTTAAGTAAATAAAATAGGCTAAATTGGTTTAAATTTGAATTTAAAGTGATTTAATAAAGTGTTATTGAGTTTTCTATGAATTAAAATGGCTAGGTAGATGGATGTTTAAAGAGTAATTTGAGATATAACTTGATTTGGAAATGTGAAATTTGGTTTAAAAATAAAAGTTAAGTTAAGAAAGTAAAATAGAAATGTAGTTTAATTTATGAAATGGTAAATTAAATTAAAGTGTAAAACAAATGCAAAAGAATAGAAAATTTTACATTGACTTTAATAAGTGAAGCATGGAGAAATTTGATATTTATTGGTGAAATTTACTTTATAAAATCATAAGTTAAAGGGTATTTAAATGAACATTTTTGAGTGGAAAAATATGATTTTTATAAGTTAAATTTGTTTAAATTAAAGTTTAATTGTTGCTGAAATTTGTATTGAAATCTGAAAATTTAATTAACAGCACTTCAGAAATGCTATCATTTCTGAAGTTAACTTAAAATATGTTGTAAAGGATATTACAGCACTTTGTAAGTGCTGTAGTTGATGCAAATGAACTGAAGGCTTAAAAAATTACTAAGAGCTATTGCTGCACTTGGTAAGTGATGTGGTTGCAAAACTAAAACTAAACCTGAAATAAATAAAAGGGCTGCATTAGCACTTGTTAAGTGCTACAGTTGGCTGAAACGAGATTTTTCAAGTATAAATGAACTATTAGTCTTTGTTGAAATGAATTGTTTCCGAATATAACTTGTTGCAGCATTTTCTAAGTGCCGTGAAAGGCTGAAATTTCAATGCTTTGAAGTTTTAACTAAAGAAATGAACACAGAAAAGGCTAAACTTTTGGGAATTGAAGACTTGATTAGTAAGTATAATAACTTCACTTTTAAATAGTTGAAAATGAAGTATTTTGATTCGAAATATAAATTATTTTTGAAATTTATAACCACGGGTTATAATAACGATTGGTTGTTAAAGAGGCCGGAATCGGATATGGACATACTCTATGTCGATACCGAAAACCACTTTGACAACCGTGTACGTGGTGGAGATTCCAGAATAAAGTAGGATGGTGGCAACGTTTTGTTGAGATATGTACGTGGACCCGACTCCCATGAGTTGGCATAAGGTGGCTAAAACAGGAGCGATTCTGGGCCAATAAGGTAGCCCCCCTTATCGGACACACTTCTTCATATGCCATTCTATTACTTTGTGATTGTTTGGTGCACACCTTTGATTTTAGGAGTGTGGCTCGAGGTGGGCGGTGGTAGCAGCAACGCATCACCACCAGTCCGGATAGTATTTGGTATATCTACCCTGGCATTGCCTAGTTGTGTCGTGTCACCCACCCTAGCGAACCTTGTACGAGTTGGTTTTCTCCCGTAGCCCGTGGAGTATCCTCTGGTGGCTTCCTGGTCAGGAGGGACTATGATACTGGATGGACTACTGGGACTATTATGTGTTGAGGGCTATATGGGTAACCCCTTAATGCTATTTAAAAGTAAGTTAATGTTACTATACACACTATTATAATAGTGAAATCTTACTACATAGTAAATAGTTTAACGGATCCTTAGAGGGTGGGCAGTCCCAAGCATCCTTTAAATTACTTGTATATTTTATTACAGTTCACTTGAGTTGGTTTACGTTGTACAAGTATGTATGTCCTGACTTGAGTGTTTATGTTTTATTTTACGTTCGGGTCAGCCTGAGTATCAATTTGGACTTCATTCCTGAAGCTAGGATTGCTGGAGATCATCTTTATCGAGTTGCTATCTATTTTTCTGTTCAGTCTTTTATCTTATCCTTTGTAATTGTGACAAATGAATTTGGGATTTTCTATGGTTGTTTCAAACTGTATTGGTTTTAAGACTATGTAATTTGTACTTATTTTGAGACTATCTTGATAGTGGCTTCATGAACCACTGTGGTATTTTATTTCCGCTACGAGTTATTCTGATTTCATCTGTGTTTGTGATTCTGTGATTGGTTTACCTGCTCCAAATTATATTACAATCTTCTGTTTTGAATTATTCAAGTCAGACATGTGTGAACTTATCGCCGATTTGAATGGTCCAAAATAGTGGGTCGTTACAATTGGTGTCACAGCTTTGGTTTTAGGCAAACCTTAGCCTGCGGAGCAAAAACTCATTAGAGATAGGGTAGAAATACCCTAAAATGAGAAAAATCAATCTTAGGGTCCTTTCTTTGTGAGAGAACGTATTTTAAAGTAAAAAAACCATTTTTCAAAAGATTTTAAAAGAGTATTTTGATATAAAGATTTTTCTTGTTTTGCAAATTTTTCTAACTTCTTCCTCTGCTTATCCACCTTATTGGAAATTTCATTGTTCGGGATATTTAATTCCCTCTGAATCCTATCTTGTTTTATCTAATCGTGTCTTTGTTTCTCATCACCTCTGTCCTAAAAATTCACTCTCGATCTTGCAGGATGGATCGTAGGAATGCAAGAGGTAGGGGATGGGAGGCTGCCCCCGTTAGGTTCACCAAGCTTTGCAAGGAATATACCGAGCTTGGTGGCACAAAGTTCACAAGATCTGAGAGCATTATTGAAGCTCAAGAGTGGTTGAGAGATTTGGAGAGAACCTTCTCCTGTCTAGAGATCACGAATGCCCAGCAACGTTAGTTGGCAGCTTGGCAATTGAATGGAGCAGTTTTGGATTGGTGGCTGTCTGTTACAGCTCACACCGCTGAGGCTGACATTTCTTGGGAACAATTTAGGTATCTTCTTCTATTGTTCCAAGTTTGGTTCAGTTTCCTTCCTTTTGAAATCTGTCTCATATCTCTTATCGTGCTTTAGGGATGCTTTTCTGGTGAAATGGATGATCGAGGCAGGAAAGTCTCAGCTGTATCGGGAATTCATGGGTTTGAAGCAAGGTGATATGTCTTTTGCCGAATATGAGAGGAAATTCAATGAGCTATCCCAGTATGTCCTTAATCTGATAGACACTCCTCTCAAGAAGAATGAAAAGTTTATTACTGATGCACGTCCGGAGTACTATGATCGCCTCATAACCCATGCGCATGGTCCTTTCACCTCTCTGATGGACATGGCCATTAGATATGAGAATCCTACCTCTAAAGATCCTCCACCTGCCCGTTCTTCCCCATCTTAGTCTTCTTCTGGTAGTTCTAAGAAGAGGAAGCCCAACTTCCACCATCGGAAGAATCAGAATAGGACTCCAGGGTTAGGATCATCTTCTTCATCTCATAGGCAGTCTGTAGACCTATCCGCCATTACCTGTAATAGATGTGATCAGAAGGGACATTATGCTAATAATTGTCCTACCTTGGGTGCTTCTATTCCTCCTCCAGCTCAGTTGGCCAGGCGTAGCCTCTGCCACATCTGTCTGCAGCCTGGACATTTTAAGAAGGACCGCCCTACTCAAAAGAAGGGGAAGGCATCAGGTATTTTTGCGGCGACGTCTGCATCTTCTCCAGCCCTACCGCCTACACCTACTCCTAGTGATGACCAAGGTACACTTCAGGGCACTTTTATTTTATTTAAATCTCATGTTCGTGTTTTATTTGATACTGGAGCTTCCCATAGCTTTATTTCGTTGGATCTTTGTAATAAATTTGAGCATCTTCTTTCTCCCGAGTTTGCTTCTGTACCTTTACGTGTTTCAAATCCTATTGGGGGTCTTGCAAATCTTAGTAGAATTTGTAAGCGAGTGAAGCTTCTCTATCTTGAGCACTGTTTCACTGGTGATTATTATGTTTTGGGTTTTGACGCTTTTGATCTTCTACTTGGGGGTGATTGGTTAAATAGGCATGATGCGCATATCTCTTATAGTGCTCGAACTGTTTCTCCTGAGGATGACTTTGGAAATTCTCTGGAGATTCAGTGTAGTTCGCCCTACGATTTTGCTGGCAGCTTTATTTATTCTCTTGATGCTTCTTCTGGTGATATTCATTCGACCCCTGTAGTCAAACTCTATCCCGACGTATTTGGTGAAGTCACTTCTTTACCTCCTAAGCGGGAAAATTGATTTCCGTATCGACCTTATTCCTGGAGCTCGACGTGTAGTTCTTCCACCTAGAAGGATGGCACCCCGTGAGAAGGTTGAGTTAAGGAAGAAAATTCTGGATTTGTCCTCTAAAGGTCTGATCAGACCTAGCTTTTCAGAATGGGGAGCAGCGGTGGTTTTCGTCACTAAGTCTGATGGTTCTCTTCGGATGTGTGTTGATTATAGGGAGCTGAACAAACTCACAGTGAAAAACTGATATCCTATGCCTTGCATTAATGGTATGTTTGATCGGCTCTGTGGAGCTACTGTTTTCTCTCAGCTTGATCTTGCCACAGGTTTCCACCAGCTTAGAGTTGCGGAGTAAAGCACTCCTAGGAATACTTTCCGTACTGAGAATGGCTTTTATAAACGGTTAGTTATGCCTTTTGGCTTAACTAACGCTCCTGCTTTCTTTGTCGATTTGATGAATCGTGTCTTTCGTGAAGTGCTTAATAAGTTTGTTCTTGTCTTTGTTGATGATATCCTTGTCTTCTCCAAGACAAAGGATGAGCATGAGTCGCATTTGAAATATGTCCTAGAGACTCTTCGACATCATCAGTTGAAGGCTAAATTCTCTAACCGCCATTTCTGGGAAGAGGAAGTCCGATTTCTTGGGCATATTGTTTCTAGTGATGGAGTTTTTGTTAATCCAGTCAAGATCGCTGCGATCAATGTAAGTCCAACCTTTCTTCTCCTCCCTTAATTTGATCATTCTATCTTTTTGGGGTCCTTATTTCTCCCTATTCCGTTACAGGATTGGGAGACCCTAAGACTCCAGCTGATATTCGTAGTTTTCTAGGCCTTGCCGGGTACTATCGGAGGTTCATTGAGAACTTTGCTCGGATTTCTGCACCTCTCACTGCTTTGACTCGCAAGAATGCTAAATTTATTTAGGATGATAAGTGTAAAGCTGCATTCAATGAGTTGAAGCTTAAGCTTACTTACGCACCAGTGCTTACCGTTCCGAATGGAAATGAGGGATTAACGGTATACACTGATGCTTGTCGTAAGGGTTTGGGAGCTATATTGATGCAAGATGGAAAGGTGATTGCTTATGCTAGTCGCCAGCTGAAGATCCATGAGGCCAATTATGCGGGCCATGATTTAGAATTGCTTACCATAGTCTTTGCTTTGAAGCTTTGGAGGCATCATCTTTTGGGTGCTAAGTTTGAGCTCTTCACCGATCATCGGTATTTGAAATATATCTTCACCAGAAGGATTTGAATCAGAGGCAAGTTTGGCGGCTCGAGTTCCTTGCTTCTTATGATCTCCACATCAACTATACCCCGGGGAAAGCTAATGTTGTGGCGGATGCTTTGAGTAGGAAGAAGTCCTTGTTGTGTCAGCTTGTTGTTTCTTCTCCTCTTTTGGATCGTATCATGGCTAAGCAGGATGAGGATGAGATGCTTAGGCGTATGAAGGGAAGTGTTCATAGAAGAGTTGATGGTGGTAGTTCTGATGGCAGTGGAGCTCAGATTGATGATAGAGGGATTTTGAGGATTAATAATCGGATTTGTGTCCCGATTGTTGATGGTTTAAGGCAGGAGTTACTTCAGGAACATCATCGATCCAGACTTTCCATTCATCCTTGTGTGGCAAACATGTATCAGGATATGAAGAAGCTTTATTGGTGGAAGGGTATGAAATGTGATGTCTCTATCTTTGTGAGTAGGTGTGCGACTTGTCAGCAAGTCAAGGCAGATCATCAGAAGACTCCTGGTTTGTTGCAACCTCTTGAGATTCCCAATTGGAAGTGGGAGCAGGTTTCTATGGATTTCATTGATGGTTACCGAGATCTAGGAGGGGAAATGAGAGCATCTGGGTTATTGTGGATAGACTGACCAAATCCGCTCATTTTATTCCGGTCAAGTCTACCCGTTCGGCTTCGAGCTTATCTGAGATTTACATGAGGGAGATTGTTCGACTTCATGGGGTTCCTCTTAGAATTGTTTGTAATCGTGATCCTATCTTTACTAGTCAGTTTTGGAAGGCTTTTCAAGAATCCTTAGGTACTCATCTGAATCTGAGCACTGCTTACCACTCATAGACAGACGGTCAAACGGAAAGGGTGAATCAAATTCTAGAGGATCTTCTTCATGCTTGTATTCTTGATTATGGGGGATCTTGGAAAGATCATCTCCATCTGGTTGAATTCGCCTATTAAAATATTATTGGGTATAATTCCAATCCTCTGTTCTTATCTTAATCCTCTATCTATCTCATTCTATCTTTTGTTCGGGCTAGTCTTAAGATGTCTCTGTTTGCTGCCTTTTACGGGCGACCTTGTAGATCTCCATCTTGCTGTATTGAATTCGGAAACCGTTGGTTCTTGGTCTTGAGATAATTTTGGAAGCTTCGGAGAAGGTCGAGTAGATTAAGAGGAGGTTAAGGATTGCTCAAGATAGGCAGAAGAAGTATGCTGATCGACGTAGGAGAAGTTTGGAATTTGTTGTTGGTGATTTAGTTTTTCTTAAGGTCTCTTCCTTAAGGAATGTGATTCAGTTTGGGCGTAGAGGGAAGCTTGCTCCTAGGTTCGTCGGTCCATTTCGCATCTTGGAAAGGGTTGAGTCTCTTGCTTATCATCTGGATTTGCCCGAGAAATTCGCTGGAGTACATAATGTATTCCATGTATCACACCTTTGTCGCTGTCTGCATGATCCATCTCTTATTATCCAGCCTTCTGCTCTTGATGGTTTGGATATTGAGCCTAATCTAACTGTTGAGAGGAAGCCGCTTCGTATCATCAAACGAGGTACGAGCAGCTAAGAAGGAAATCTGCCAACCTAGTCAAAGTGCAGTGGAGCACTGATGAACGGGATTGCACCTGGGAGACGAAGGAGAGCATACGTGCTTCGAATCCGGAATTGTTTGTTTCGGGTACTTTTGCTCTACTATCTTATCTTCCTTTGTTTTTCCTTCTTTCGTTCTTTTTCGAGGACGAAAAGTTTTGAGTGGGGGAGAGTGTAACAACCCAAAAATTTTAATAAATATTTTTATTCATTTTATTTAAAACTTTGGTGTTTAATTATTAAAAAAATGAATTTTGGAAATTTTCCTGAATTGGTTATAAATCATTTGTCCAATTTTATTAAATATAAACTATTTCTGGAATTTTAGATTTTGGGTCAAATTTTGACTCTAATTGAAATTTTAAAATTTAAATTCTAACTTCTAATCGTTTATATAGAATATATATATTTACAACAGTTGTTCTGTTTTTTTCATTTAATTTGGATATATACTTTGTAAATTAAGTAATAAACAATGGTGAAAAAAAGCAATTTATTTATACGTTTCTTTTATATGTTTCTACATCTGTTTTCTTAGTTAAGTAATAAACAAATCAAAGGGATATGTAATAAATCAATTTTGTAAATCAAGCAATAAAAAAAGTCGTAAATAGAAATTAATTTATACGTTTTATTTGATACATTTCTATATCCGTTTTCTTATTTATTCCTCTGATGTTTATATAAATGGTGTATATTTATTAAATTGTTTCATTGGCATATAATTTATTAAATAAATAGGAAACAAATAAATTTAAGATACATTACTTTGTTATTAATTTTGGGCATACGTTTAATTTATCTCTTGCCTTTAAAATACACACTCCTTAGATTCCATACCTTAGCCATTCAAATCAACAGCCGTGTAGTTCAAAAAAAGAAAGAATTAAAACCTTAGCCACCTATTTGCCTTGCAATGCACGTATAATATTTCAACTCATTCCACTTTTCCATTTGCTTCTCTTTATTTAATAGGAATAAAATCCTTAAATTTCTCTAGCCGTTTTAAATATTTATTTCTTGTCGTTCTTTCCACTTAATTGTCGTGCAACTTCTCTGATAAGTACAAACTCACGTACAAAATAACTCACTGCATCTCATTTTGTTTTTCATCTTCTCGTGTGAAGCTTTCTCCTGTAGGTAATGGTTGCTTATATATATTTTTCTTCATTTTTCTTCTTTCTTTGTTTTTCCTTTTATTCTTTTGTTTGCTCCACCTAAGTACTCGGTCGGTCTATCCACCTTTCATGACCGGCCTACACCCCTCTACCACCACCAGTACGGCCTCCCCCTGATGTGACAGACCTGGCCGTGACTGCCTGGGCAGATCACCACCTCAAACCCCATAGTTGCCTTGTCGATCCCCTATATCCCCTCCACCATCAAGTAAAGCCACAGCCGCCACCACCGCAACCATCTCCTCCAGCCTATGATGCCGCCTCTGACCTTAGCCGCACCTCCTGGTGTTGATGGTCTAAGTGGACCGAGCCTATGCACAGGCCGAGCCACCTGATGCTTAGGACCAAACCATAGAACCCATCCCCTTTCACCACTTTGCCTGTCGCAATCACAGCCTATTGCTTCAACTTCCCGCTGCCTTGCGTGCATTTCAGGCCTTGAAATCTTGTCATGGCCTAGCTATGTGGGGTGTTGGTGGAGTTGTATGGTGAAGTGGCCGAGCCACTTATGGTTTATGACATCTTATTCCTCCTTTTTTGCTTTATTCAAATTGTTGTATTCTTATGTGAATTATCTTATACTTTGATTTGGTTTATTTTGTTTCAAGATTTAAATCTGGTTGTCACCTCCTCTAAAATATTATCGTGCCTTCTTGCGCTCTTCGGTGTGTGGATATTGTTATTTTGAATCAATCTCTAGCGTCGAAGAGGTGAGTATTCACGCTTGACATTTATACTTATAGAATTGTAAATTGAGATCAAGTGAATTTGTAGAATTGTTATACCATGTTATACCTGCCTGTGATATGAATTATATGATGTTAAACCCTGTTATAAACTTGTCACATCATCCTCTATTTTATATGTTGTTATACTGTTTATTCATTCCTGTTTTATCACACTGCAAGTTCCCTGTAGAATAGAATCACTACAGGTTGAAATCATACATACTCGAACGGACTTTACAATAAGGAAAAAATCGTTATGGGCTGAAATGATAGGCCTGAGCGATTTTTATTTATTTTACTTAACTTAGGATTGGGGGTTTGAAATGACAGAACCCGGATTTTTTTTCTAAATTACGGATTGAAATGATATATTATCCGTATCACTTGACCTAGGTTAGAAAATATTATACAGGCCCATGATTATTGTATATATATTTTTCTAGAAATTTTAAGTATTTTTAAAATTGTTTATTATACTATGTTGATTTAAATTGAATTAAAAATGATTTTTATAAAGGGTTAGTGTTTTCTACATGTTAAATATGTTAATAAATGAATGGTTAAGTTAAAATTTGAAATATAAATTAGTTTGAAATTTGTGATTTTGTTTAAAAATGGAGTTTAGGTTAAGTAAATAAAATAGGTTAAATTGGTTTAAATTTGAATTTAAAGTGAATTAATAAAGTTTTATTGAGTTTTCTATGAATTAAAATGGTTAGATAGATGGATGTTTAAAGAGTAATTTAAGATATAACTTGACTTGGAAATGTGAAATTTGGTTTAAAAATAAAAGTTAAGTTAAGAAAGTAAAATAGAAATGTAGTTTAATTTATGAAATGGTAAATTAAATTAAAGTGTAAAACAAATGCAAAAGAACAGAAAATTTTACATTGACTTTAATAAGTGAAGCATTGAGAAATTTGATATTTATTGGTGAAATTTACTTTATAAAAATCATAAGTTAAAGGGTATTTAAATGAACATTTTTGAGTGGAAAAATATGATTTTTGTAAGTTAAATTTGTTTAAATTGAAGTTTAATTGCTGCTGGAATTTGTATTGAAATCTGAAAATTTAATTAATAGCACTTCAGAAATGCTATCATTTTTGAAGTTAACTTAAAATATGTTGTAAAGGATATTACAGCACTTTGTAATAACCGTAGTTGATGCAAATGAACCAAAGGCTAAAATTTTTTACTAAGAGCTATTGTAGCACTTGGTAAGTGCTGTGGTTGCAGAACTAAAATTAAACCTGAAATAAATAAAAGGGATATAGTAGCACTTCTTAAGTGCTACAGTTGGCTGAAACGAGATTTTTGAAGTATTACTGAACTATTACAGCAGTTATAAATGCTGTCTTTGCTGAAATGAATTGTTTTCGAATATAACTTGCCGCAGCATTTTCTAAGTGCTGTGAAAGGCTGAAATTTCAATGTTTTGAAGTTTTAACTGAAGAAATGAACTCAGAAAAGGCTAAACTTTTGGGAATTGAAGATTTGATTAGTAAGTATAGTAACTTCACTTTTAAATAGTTGAAAATGAAGTATTTTGATTCAAAATATAAATTAACCACGGGTTGTAATAACGATTGGTTGTTAAAGAGACCGGGATCAGGTATGGACATACTCTCTGTCGATACCGAAAATCACTTTAACGACTGTGTATGCAGTGGAGATTCCAGAATGAAGTAGGATGGTGGCGACGTTCTTTTGAGTTATGTATGTGGACCCGACTCTCGTGAGTTGACATGAGGTGGCTAAAACAGGAGCGATTCCAGGCCAGTGAGGTAGTCCCTCTTATTGGACGCACTTCTTCATATGTCATTCTATTACTTTGTGATTGTTTGATGCGCACCTTTGATTTTGGGAGTGTGGCTCGAGGTGGGCGGTAGTAGCAGCTACGCGTCACCACCAGTCCGGATAGTATTTGGTATATCTACCCTGGCATTGCCTAGTTGTGCCGTGTCACCTACCCTAGCAAACCTTGTACGAGTTGGTTTTTTCCCGTAGCCCGTGAAGTATCCTCTGGTGGCTTCCTGATCAGGAGAAACTATGATACTGGATGGACTACTGGGACTATTATGTGTTAAGGGCTATATGGGTAGCCCCTTAATGCTATTTAAAAGTAAGTCTATGTTACTATAGACACAATTATAATAGCGAAATATTACTACATGGTAAATAGTTTAACGAATCCTTAGAGGGTGGGCGGTCCCAAGCATCCTACAAGTTACTTGTATATTTTATTACAGTTCACTTGAGTTGGTTTACATTGTATAAGTATGTATTTCCTGACTAGAGTGTTTATGTTTTATTTTATGCTTGGGTCAGCCTGAGTATCAGTTTGGACTTCATTCCTGGAGCTAGGACTGCTGGAGATTTTCTTTATCGAGCTGCTATCTATTTTTCTAGTTCAGTCTTTTATCTTGGCCTTTGTAATTGAGACAAATGAATTTAGGATTTTCTGTGGTTGTTTAAAACTGTATTGATTTTAAGACTATGTAATTTGTACTTATTTTGAGACTACGTTGATAGTGGCTTCAAGAACCACGGTGGTATTTTATTTCCGCTGCGAGTTATTATGATTTCATATGTGTCTGTGATTGGTTTATTTGCTCCAAATTATATTACAATCTTCTTTTTTGAATTATTCAAGTCAGACATATGTGGATTTATTGTCGATTTGAATGGTCCAAAATAGTGGGTCGTTACATTTAACCCTTTAAATCATATTCAAACAAGGAAAATATACCTTTTGCTTTACTCAAATCTCTTTGCCATGATATATGCTTTACACAAAACACTGTTGATGATATACCTTCGAAACCTTTGTTAAAAGCTTTAATTACTCCAATAGTAACATTGTTCCACCAATACAATGCTGCCCATTGTAGCTGTCTAGAATTGAGTCTCCTTTTCTGCACATCATTGAGCCCCAAATCAGCAAACATGATCTCACAACGAAGTAACCAATTCTCCACTTTGATTGCATCTTCAGTACCAATAAACGGCTTTCCTCCCAATCGAGCATAATCTTTAATCAAAATAGGATAGTTATTGACCACTGGAGCTCGTTGATTTCCTCCTTCGGCGTTTCTTCCAGCTAACCCCGGAGAAAATCCTGCTTGCATCATGTTAACGAAGAACTGATACACTGCTCCCATATCGACTTGCAGGACTCCCGCACCTACATTTGCAGCTTATGCTTGACCTGAGTTCCTTATGGTATTTGGTCTAGCATTCCCATTAGTTGTGGTGCTTCCCCCACCAATGTTAACTCCACCACTTCTAACATCCATACCTTATGTCTATAATATCTGCTTTCGAGTCTTTGTAAAATACAGAAGAATAGCCTGAGAAAGATAGAAGAATAGGGATAAATCGTATACTTATATATAGCAAACACAAGTGCGTCACTATAGCGTTATCCCATACCCCGATCTTTTCTCTAATTTCTTAGGATTATGTTTTCAAAATCGTTTTAATTTTGAAATTTCTTTTAAAGTTTTCCATAAACCTATGCTCTGATACCAAGTTGTAACATCCCATATCTTGAGGCCCGAAGCTAAGCGCTACAGATGCTGCAGTCATCTATAGTATTAACTTCCGGTGACAAAATACGGTAATGTAATGGTATCCACAATATCAGAAGCACTTGAATATGAAATAAAATTGACACGGATTTAAAACAACTTTTCTGATTACATTTCAAATCAATTTTTCACATTCAGATACGTAATCCAAAATGATTCCCATGTTTTGATCAAATGTAATTATTACAAACTACACCAAGAGTGACATGTGAGTATGCCCCTTAGATGATCAGAGTACTAAATAGACATACCAGTCTTAATACATCACAGTGGAAATAAAATTAAATAGCTCCTGCATAGCTAACTTTGCCTCCTACGCATCTTCGGAAGCTTATTTGTCCAACCTACTAAACCTGTAAGACCTTAACTCTCAATCTACTTAAATTAAATTTTGAGCACCCAAGAGTTTAAGGTAGAAACATAAACTTTGAGTCACACATAAAGCCTGGTGTGAATAATACTATTACATCTCATTTTACTGATATTGAGTGAGGCCGTGCCGCTTAGCAGAACAGGTTTACCCTCACTAATATCCCTTTAAAACATATCTTTTTACAAATTAGAATCCTACAATCAAACTGATTGAAACAATAATAGAAATATCATATATGCTCATACATCAGGTAATAAATGGACTCTCTGTTCGAACAATATAGTTTTGTTTGGCTAACCACTAACCATTGGCTAACACGGGCCTACCCAACAAAATGAACAATCTAACATCTATTAGACATATTTCTGGACGGTCGGCCCTTAATTTACTTCTCTCTGGGTCAACTGATCCTAATGGTTTTTCGAGCACACCAATAACCTATCCTCCTTCTTTGTATATTCCTTTCTGTGTGTAACATCATTTAAGTCTTACATGTGACTAAGCCCTACATTCTAGAATTTTGGACTAAATTAGCTAGGGCCTATAGCTAATATATAGAGCACGACCCTATACCAATCACATTTGTTAATCAAATATCTAAGCCATTTACTTAGGGTTAACTACCCATCAAACTTTCCTTTATAACATCTTTAAATTGATATAAACCTTTAAATCATACTTGAATAAGGAAAATATACATTTTGAAAGTCTATATGAGTGGATCGTATGATATATATGTGCAAGTATAAGTAATCAACAGTGAAACTAGATAGATAATAGTAGTAAAGTAAATTAAACCAATCACACTAGGATTTTATACTGGTTCGGACCTCCCGTCCTACGTCCATTCCCGAAGCTCCTCTTCGGAATTTCATTTCACTAACTAACCCTCACTTGACCCGGAGGAACAGGTTTACAATAGCAGAGTTTCTTTGCCAAAGATGTGTTCTTATAACACTGATGTTGACTGTTGAATACAAGTGCTTCCAATATATTTATCTAGAAAGTGTTGAATGCGTAATCCAGAATATATGGAAGTGTAAGTAGTTGATTGCTTTGAGAATAGATGTAAGTCAGAGTATAGAAATCAATAGCATAAGTAAGTAAGTTTTTCTTTGCATTGCTGATGCTATTTATACTGATGAAGGGTTATCTTGTATAGTTGTATCCGTTGTAATCTCCCTAAAGTCGCTTCTGATGATGATGAAGAGTTGCGGTAAGAAGAAGCAGACGTGTCCCTTCGAGTGTGACAGTTGGAGTTTGAAATTGCTCTATCGAATTCAAAATCAGACGTCTGAGAGCATGTGTCAGACGTCTGCCCTTCATATATATTTTTGTGTATGGTTGTCTTTCAGACGTCTGAGTTTAATACCAGACGTCTGATTCCTTCTGAAATATAGAACCAGAGAATATCATCAGACGTCTGGTATTTTTATCAGACGTCTGTTTTGTACTGATTGGCAATACAAAGGAATAATCCAGACGTCTGGTAAGTGCACCCAGACGTCTGGAAGTGTGTATTCTTGCTTTCTTTGTGTCTGTGCATTTCCTTTTCAACTTCTATTGATTTGTTTGCCTTTTGATTCTTGTTTCTATCTCTTTGGTGATGCTACTTCATCAACTACCTGTAAATATAGATATATACATACATACGATTTCCATTGTACAGTTGTTATCATCGAAACCGTAGAATAGATTTTCTAACAATCTCTCCCTTTTTGATGATGACAACTTATTCAATGTACTTATATATAGATTTGAAATCTCCCCCTGAAGATATGCTTATTCATATTGTTTTATGTGAATATTAATATTTCTCCCCCTTTGACATTATCAAAAAGAATTTATAACAAATAAGCCAATATGTCAAAAAATATTCATTAATAAGAAAAAGTTTACATGCATTGTTCTATTACAGAAGTACACAAAAGCTAAATATTCATTAATAAGAAAAAGTTTACATGCATTGTTCTATTACAGAAGTACACAAAAGCTATAAAATTAAACTTAAATTTATTTCAGAGAGGATTGATTTGGGTCATCTTGTTTTGGTGAGGCTAGTTTTGAATCACCTTCCTTTGGAGAAGCTTGATTTGTATCATCCTTGTTTTGATCTTCTTTTGTAGAAGTACTAGTTTTTGAAGGAGAAATCATAGCTTCCTTTGGAGGTTCATCCTCAACTAATTTAGAGTGCTTGTAGGAGGGGAAGGAACGGGAGTTGGCCAATCCTCAGAAGGTGGAGTTGGACCACGGACCCGTTGTAATACTTCTTTCAGCACTGACAAAGCAGTTGAAAAGGAATCTTCAACTGTGGCTAGGCGAGTAGCAAGTGATACTTCAAGGTTGTCAATTCGCTTAGCCAAGTGTCTTTGATTTTGGGAGAGTATGTGTTGATTTCGAAGAGTGAGATCTCGAATACTTTCATTTGACTCTGTTTCTAGTCGAGTCTCCATAATATCCTCTTGTCCCGGGTAATCAAAAGGTTGAGGAGGAGGAGGAGTTGCTTCCTTTTGTTCTTCTCCTTGAGAAGGAATCATGGGTGGTGGAGGAGGAGGCTCAATACGTCGAGATTGTCAATTGCGCGTCCAATCCTCAATTGTCATGAATTTCGGGGGAATTTCGGGCAAGTGCATCAAGGAGAAAAATTTTGTTGAAGCATATTTGGGTGAAATTTCTTCGAATGCTGATAAATACGATTGAATGTTATTAGCCCGAAGAAGTCGCATAATATAAGTTGGGTAAATAATGGAAGGTCGAGAGCGATTCCAAAATTGCTTAAGCTCATCAAAAATAAATTTTGCTCAATTCACTCTTGTCCGACTAAATATAGCATACAATGCTTTATGCTCCATTTCTGTGATTTGCTCGTGACTACCTAATCGTGGAATATGGTGTTTATTATCATCTTTGTAAGTAGTCGTGCCTTTGGGCGTAAATACTTGGAAGCAAATTTTGGCATATTATCTTCCCAAATTTGATGTGTAACACTATCCCTAGGCTTAAATCTCATATCGGGAATGTTATACAGATCTTCCCCGGTGTCAGAACAACCAAGTGTTCGACTTATTAAGCCAAGGGTTAATCGAATTGTGTTTCCATATACACTGGACCAAAGCCAATTTTCTTCATTCTCAGTATTCCAAACTACGGTGCTATTTAAATTTGAGTAGAATAGGAAGATGGCTAATTGGTCAATTTGAATATCGTTTGTTTGAAAAGAAATCAGGGTTTCTAAACCGGCTGTTTCACATAATTCGTCTAGGTCATACATAGGGAATTTTAATAAATTGTAGAAGGGACCTGTGTGAAGTTTCTTTTTTTGAATCTCTTCGTACCTTTTTAGAGAATGAGGAGCTATATTCATCCAACATTCGATTTGATCATCCGAACAAACTTGCGGATGTGAAGATGTTGTTGGTTGATCTTGCTTTCTCTTTTTGGTAGGATTTTTAGTACGAGGCGGCATTGTTGTTAAAAAAATGTTGTATGATTTGGAGGAAAGAATTCTATTTGAGAAGAAGAAGAAAAAAAACGGTTTTTGAGTAAAAAAAATGACGTTAATCTAATCGATTTTATATGGTCGATTGGGAACCAGACGTCTGAAAAAGTAATAAGACGTCTGGTTTGCCCTAATTTATGTCCAATAGGTAAAAACAGACATCTGATATCTTGATTAAGACGTTTGGTTGGTAGTTTACGTATAATATGTTGATGCAGAGAAAAATGTCAAACGTCTAGAATTTAAAAAAGACGTCTGTTTTGGTTTGAGATTGAAACAGAAAACTTATACAGACGTCTGGTTATCATTCCAGACGTCTGAAATGGCCAAAATTTTATTTTTGAGAAGACAGAGACATATTTCAGACGTCTGGCATTATTTCATACGTCTGATATATGCACATATCAACAGTTTTAGTATAGTATCAGACGTCTGGTAGCTGTTGGCAGACGTCTGAAGTTTGTAAATTGACAAAAAATGATAGAAATTTTATTTTATTGAACGTAAATAATAAATTTCCTTATTGTAATAAAAACACGTATACTTATAGATACATACAACAATTAATATAATTTATTTAGATAGAGACGGAGTTTTAGGATTTCTTGATTCATCATCATTTCATGGTTGAATTGGAGACCATATATTTCCACGTTCGTGTGTTCGTGGAGAGCCAGAATATTGTCTAGGTGAAGGGTATGAAGGAGTACGATACGAAGAAGATGGATCTAATGAACTACAAGGTTTTGGAAGTGGTTCATGAACATCTTTCTTGCGTGATGAACAAAACTTCATTGCAACTTGCTCGAGAAAGTTTAACCTCCGTGCCGTAACTTTTTGTTCGAAATAAAGTTCCCGTTGAAGATTCATCTGTTGTTTTTGGTAATGATGGATTTCATTGATTTTCTCCTTTGTGTTAGGAGACGTAAACAAAGATTTTTTAGCTTTCTTATTATCTGGTGTAAAACCTGTGTGATACGAAGACCACCCATGAGTTTGTTCTTATTTTGGGGTAGGCATTGGGAGTTGTTGTGGTGTGTCAACCTCGCTATCCGTCGAGGGTGTTGATACGGAGATGGGTATATAGGAATTTGGTGAAGACATTGTTATATATATTAAAAAAATAATTGGTTGAATAAAGTTTTTCTATTTGGCTATATTTATAATTTGGAAAGTATGTAAATATAGACAAATTAAAAAAAAAATTAAAGGTGCAGAAATAAATAATCTAACTTGTGGTTGTTATTTTTCTGAAAACCTTAGAAGTGAAGAAATCAATTATATATCTTGTGGTCAGTATTTTGGTAACTAAATGTAGCTTTAAATTTTTATATGTAACGTATTAAGGAAAAAGATCATTTAGTGAGCAAATTCCTAAACTTCGTCGAAGCTTAGAAAAAGTTTGTTCATTTAATGGTTTAGTAAAAATGTCGGCTACTTGATTTTCGGTACTAACGTATTCTAATGAAATGATTCCTTTTTCAACATTGTCTCTTAGAAAATGATGTCGTATATTTATATGTTTGGTCCTTGAGTGATTAATTGGGTTTTTGAACAAATTAATTGCACTTGTGTTATCATAATAAATTGGAGACTTGATGATAGTTTTACCGAAATCTGTTAGTGTTTGTTGCATGTATATTACTTGAGCACATGCTAGTGCTGCGGAGATGTATTCGGCTTCGCAAGTTGATAAGGAAACGCAATTTTGTTTTTTGCTAAACCAAGAAACTAATGATTGTCCGATAAAATGACAAGTTCCACTAGTACTTTTACGATCTGTTTTACATCCTCCGAAATCCGCATCACTATATGAGATAAGTTCAAATGAGGATCCTTTAGGGTAGAACAACCCATAATCTTTAGTACTAGAAAGATAACGTAAAATTCGCTTAACTGCTCTTAGATGTGACTCTTTTGGTTTGGCTTGAAATCGAGCACAAAGACATACACTCATCATAATATCAGGTCGACTAGCCGTTAAATAGAGAAGAGAACCAATCATGCTACGATATTTCTTTTCATCAAAATCTTTTCTGTTTTCATCTTTTTCTAAGTTAGCAGTGGTACTCATTGGAGTTGGTTTACTTGAGGTTTTATTCATTTCAAAACGATTTAATAAATTATTACAATATTTTTCTTGATGAATAAAAATTCCATTATCAAGTTGTTTTATTTGTAAACCTAAGAAAAAATTTGATTCTCCCATGTGGGACATTTCAAATTCACTTTTCATAATATTTGAAAATTGGTTGCATAAATTTTCATTAGTTGAGCCAAAAATGATGTCATCGACATAGATTTGCACTACTAAAATATCATTATTTTCTCTTTTAATAAACAAAGTTGTATCAATTTTGCCTATTTGAAAACCTGATGTAATTAAATGATTTTTAAGACGTTCATACCAAGCTCGTGGGGCTTGTTTTAATCCATATAAACTTTGTGTAATTTATATACGTGATCGGGATATTTTTCATGAACAAATAATGGTGGTTGTTCTACATATACATTTTCTTTGATAAACCCATTTAAAAAAAGCACTTTTGACATCCATTTGAAATAGTTTAAAATTATTATATGTTGCAAAAGCGAGTAATGCACGAATGGCCTCCAATCTTGCTACTGGAGCAAAGGTTTCATCGTAATCTATTCCTTCTTCTTGATTGTAGCCTTGAGCAACTAAACGTGCTTTATTTCTAATAATATCTCCATTTTCATCGGTTTTGTTCTTAAATATCCATTTTGTTCCTATTACCGATTGATCTTTAGGTCGTGGTACTAATTCTCATACGTTATTACGTTCGAATTGATTTAATTCTTCTTGCGTAGCTATTATCCAAAAATTATCATTTGACGCTTCTTTATAATTTTTTGGTTCAAAGTTTGACACAAATGCTATATGGCTTATATGATTGAGATGATTTCTAGTTACTCTTGTATTAAGGTCTCCAATAATATTATCTATTGGATGATTTTTAAGAATTCTAGGAGGTGATACCAGAGTGTTATTTTCAATATTTATGTCATTATTAACAGTATTTGTTGGATTTATTAGTGGAATATTTTCTTCTTCATCGTTCGTTTTAAGATTACAAAGATTTTCATCGAACGAAACGTGTAAACTTTCTTCAACGGTATTAGTTCTTTTATTAAAAATTCTATAGGCTTTACTCCGATCCGAATATCCAATAAAGATACCTTCATCAGCTTTTGGATCAAATTTACCTAAGTTATCTTTTATATTTAAAACATTTTGACCCGAAAGTTTTAAAGTATGATACCTTAGGTTTTTTACCAAAAAATATTTCAAAACACATTTGTTTAGTCATAGGACGTATTGTCACACGATTTAATACATAACAAGATGTCGCAATAGCTTCAGCCCAAAAGTGTTTTGGTAAACCACTACTATTTAGTAATGTTCGTGCGCATTCTTGTAACGTACGATTTTTTCTTTCTACGACACCATTTTGTTGCGGTGTGCGAGGAAAAGAAAAATTGTGAGTTATTCCTTTTTTATTACAAAAATCTGTAAAAAGATCATTTTCAAATTCTCCTCCATGATCACTTCGGATATTTTTAATTTTTAAGTTCATTTGTGTTTTAATTCTTTTAGCAAAATTTTTAAACATTCCAAAAGTATCACTTTTATGTTTTAAAAACAAAGTCCATGTATATCTTGAAAAATCATCAACTATTACAAAGACATATTTGTTGTGATTAATAGACCTAATTTGTGTAGGGCCAAATAAATCTAAGTGTAACAGTTCTAATGGTTGTTTTGTAGAAATATTATTTTTAGATTTAAACGAGCTTTTCTTTAGTTTTCCAATTTGACAATCATCACACAAATTTTCTACTTTGAAATTTATTATAGGTAGTCCCCTTACTAGTTCATATTTTGCTAACTTATTGATACTTTTAAAGTTGATATGACAATTATGCCATAACCATGGATCATCATGTTTGACGGTTAAGCATCAGTTTGAATTTTATTTATATTCATGTTTAAGACATAAATATTTTTGTTTCTAAATCCTTCAAAAATGAGCTGTTTTTTATTATCAAAAATATTACATTTATCTTTTTCAAAATTTATTTGAAAACCTTTATCGCATAATTGACTAATGCTTAGTAAGTTGTGTTTTAGATTTTTTACTAATAAAACATTTGTAATAATAGGAGAATTTGACATACCAGAGTTGATGAATTCTCCAATTCCCACGACGTATCCTTTTGAATTGTCTCCAAATGTTACCGTTCCACCATCAATGTATGATATATTTGATAATATCTTTGAATTTCCGGTCATATGTTTAGAGCAGCCACTATCTAGTATCCCTTTCTCTTTATTTTTTATTTTGCGTACCTACAAAATAAAAGATGTTTCAATTGGTACCCATATATTATTAGGGTCCTATTTGTTAGGAGAAGGTAGCCATACCCAAGATGGTTTGGTACCTTTATAAATATAATTTTTATTATAGACCACATTCTCCATATAATTATTGATATACTTTTGTCTGATTAAATGATTATTTGTTTTAGGAATCCAAATTTTTATAATTTTGGTATTAAACGTAGACTTAGGTAAACTTTTAGTTTTTTTATAACTAAAATTTTTTGCAACCTTTTCTTTTTGTTTAGACGAATTTTTAAAACCTATTCCATTTTTGTTGCTTGATGGTTTTGATATTTTTATAAGGTTTTCCAAATCTTGTTTTCCTTTATTAAATTTTGACACGTTATTTGTAATCTTATCTAGCTTTTCTTTTAGTTCTACATTTTCAATTTTAAACAATTCAATATTATTTTTAAGGTCGGTATTTTCTTTCAAAAAATTATCGTTTGCCTTTTTTGTGTTTTCAAGTTCTATAGTGGTAGCCTCATTCATTATCAAATTACTTTTGAATTTTTCTTGAGATAATTCAAGTTCTTCTTCTAGAATGATTTTTTCATCTTTTAACATACCTACTTCAATTTCTAATCTATTTATTTTAGCTATATATTCTTTATTCAATTTTTTAACCTGTCTAAATTTATCATCCAATTCCATGCTTAGTTCAAATAATTCGTCATAGCTAAGTTCCAGACATACCTCATCGTTTTGTGCCATAAAACACACATTTGCTTGTTCTTCGTCACTATCGCTATCACTTTCTGATGATGAAGAATCTGAATCATCCCATGTTACTTTGAAAGCTTTCTTCTTCTTGAATTTTTCAAATTTATTCTTCTTTTTATCATTGTTGAGTTTTGGGCATTCTTTCTTCATGTGTCCGTATTGATCACATTCATAGCATTTGATTTGAGATTGATTTGTCAAGTTGGACTTTCCTTCTTTTTGAAATTTTGTCATCTTTCTAAATTTCTTGAATCTATTATAGTTTTTGGCAATGAATACTATCTCATCTTCATCTAAATCCGAGTCATCATTCTTTGTTGCCTGAAATGCTATGTTCTTCTTTTCCGAATTTAGTTCTTTTCGTGCCTGCAAATTTGCTTCATAGGACATAAAATTTCCTATCAACTCTTCAACTTTGAGGGTAGAAAGATCATTAACCTCTTCTATAGCCAATACCTTTCTTTCCCAGTCAGGTGTTAAAGAGTTGAGTATTCGAGAAACTAAATCAAAATCAGTAAACTTAACTCCTAATGCCATAAGATCATGTTGAATACTTTGAAATCTAGAATACATGTCTACTATAGTTTCATTTTGTTTCATTTTGAAAGATGAGAATTGGTTTTGCAAAATTGAAATTTTAGTTTGTTTGACCTTTGTTGTACCTTCGTGTGTAATTTGTAAGGTACGCCAAATATCAAATGCAGTGGTGCATAGCATTACACGTGAAAATTCATTTTTGTCTAAAGAACAAAATAAAACATTCATAGCTTTAGCATTGTTTGATGCTAAGGTTTTTTGTGCATCGGTCCAAGTGTTCATAGCAGTAGTGGGTGCTTCATATTTATCTTGAGTGGCTGACCAAATTTCTAGACCGTTAGCTTCCATAAAAATTCTCATACGTGTTGACCAATATGCATAGTTAGAGCCATTAAAAAGTGGGGGTCGTGCTGTGGATTGTCCTTCTTGAAAAATACTTGCCATATTTAAAAGATTCAAAAACGTGTTGCTGTTCTTTGATCAAACCTTGCTCTGATACCAATTGAAAGTCTATATGAGTGGATCGTATGATATATATGTGCAAGTATAAGTAATCAACAGTAAAACTAGATAGATAATAGTAGTAAAGTAAATTAAACTAATCACACCAGGATTTCATACTGGTTCATACCTCCCATCCTACGTCCAGTCCCGAAGCTCCTCTTCGGAATTTCCTTTCACTAACTAACCCTCACTTGACCCGGAGGAATAGGTTTACAATAGCAGAGTTTCTTTGTCAAAGATGTGTTCTTATAGCACTGATGTTGACTGTTGAATACAAGTGCTTCCAATATATTTATCTAGAAAGTGTTGAATGCGTAATCCAGAATATATGGAAGTGTAAGTAGTTGATTGCTTTGTGAATAGATGTAAGTCAGAGTATAGAAATCAATAGCATAAGTAAGTTTTTCTTTGCATTGCTGATGCTATTTATACCGATGAAGGGTTATCTTGTATAGTTGTATCCGTTGTAATCTCCCTAAAGTCGCTTTTGATGATGATGAAGAGTTGCGGTAAGAAGAAGCAGACGTGTCCCTTCGAGTGTGACAGTTGGAGTTTGAAATTGCTCTGTCGAATTCAAAATCAGATGTCTGAGAGCATGTGTCAGACGTTTGCCCTTCATATATATTTTTGTGTATGGTTGTCTTTCAGACGTCTGAGTTTAATACCAGACGTCTGATTCCTTCTGAAATATAGAACCAGAGAATATCATCAGATGTCTGGTATTTTTATCAGACGTCTGTTTTGTACTGATTGGCAATGCAGAGGAATAATCCAGACGTCTGGAAGTGTGTATTCTTGTTTTCTTTGTGTCTGTGCATTTCCATTTCAACTTCTATTGATTTGTTTGCCTTTTGATTCTTGTTTCTATCTCTTTGGTGATGCTACTTCATCAACTACCTGTAAATATAGATATATACATACATATGATTTCCATTGTATAGTTGTTATCATCGAAACCGTAGAATAGATTTCCTAACACATTTTTCTTTACTTAAATCTCTTTGCCATGATATATGCTTTACATAAAACATTGTTGATGAAAAACCTACGAAACCTTTATTTAAAAGCTTTAAACAATCTCGTTGATGTTGGTCTCGAGGTAGTTAGTTCCAATGCAAACATCTTGCCTTTTCCATCCTTGGCTGTCACCTTGCACTGGTTCGTATAGTGTCCAATCTGATCACAATTGAAACATCTCACTCCTTTCTTCTCAGCGGCTTTCTTTCCTTTGCATGTTCATTATTCATGAGCATAGTGTCCTTTCTTATCACACTTGTAAGGGACAACTTATGCCTTCCCTTTCTTAGTAGCTCCACTCTTCTGAGCTCCTATCTTATGGAAAAACTTCCTCTTCTGGTTCTGCCCTCCTTGAGTTTGCTTGGCCTTGTTTCCTTCAAGAAAAGCAAGCATCTCCTCTTGCCTCAAAGCCATCTCAACAACAACATCGCACAGATATCTAATATGAAATAACGTGGCCTTAGTAAACTCAAGCATCAAACCATGAATGAACTTCGCATTCCTTTTGATGACAGTATCAACCGTAGCGTATCTATATCTTGCTAACTCCTTCAATCTAGTTGCATACTCAAGCATGGTTATATCTCCCTACTCTAATTCAGCAAACTTCCTGAGCAGAGTACTCTTAGCAATCTTCAACATAATATTTCTTCAAACCTCCTTCTGAACTAGCCCAAGTCATAATCTCCTCAATTACTCCAATAGTAACACTGTTCCACCAATACAGTGTTGCCCCTTATAGTTGTCTAGAAGCGAGTCTCATTTCCTGCTCATCATTGAGCCCGAAATCATCAAAAATCCTCTTGCAACGAAGTAACCAATTCCCCACTTTGATTGCATCTTCGGTACTAATAAGTGGCTTTCCTCTCAACCGAGCATAATCTCTACTCAAAGCAACATAATTATTGACCACTGGAGCTCCTTGATTTCCTCCTTCATCATTTCCTCCAGCTAACCCTGGAGCAACTCCTACATGCATCATGTTAATGAAAAACAGATACATTGCTCCCATATTGACTTGTGGGACTACCTCACCCACTTTTGGGATTCCCTCACCCACATTTGCAGCTTTTCGCTCACCTGGGATCCTCCTGGTATTTGGTCTAGCATTCCCATTGGTTATGGCGCTTCCCCCACCAATGTTAACTCTACCACTTCTAGCATCCATACCTTACGTCTGTCATATCTGCATTCGAGTCTTTGTAAAATACATAAGAATAGCCTAAGAGAGATGGAAAAATAGAGATAAACGTATACTTATATATAGCAAATACAAGTATGTTACTATAGCGTTATCCAATACCCCGATCTTTTCTCTAATTCCTTAGGATTTTATTTCAAAATCATTTTAAGTTTGAAATTTCTTTTTAAGTTTTCCATAAACCTATGCTCTGATACCAAGTTGTAACATATCGTATATTGAGGCTCAAAACTAAGCACTACAAATGCAATAGTCATTCATAGTATTAACTTCCGATGACAAAATACGGTAGCGTTAATGGCATCCATAATATCAGAAGCACTTGAATATGAAATAAAATTAACATAGATTTAAAACAACTTTTCTGATTACATTTCAAATCAATATTTCACATTCAGATACATAATCCAAAACGATTCCTAGGTTTTGATCAAATATAATTATTACAAACTACGCCAAGAGTGACATGTGAGGATGCCCCTTAGATGATCAGAGTAATAAATAGACATACCAGTCTTAATGCATCGTAGCGGAAATAAAACTGAATAGCTCCAATATAGCTTGCTTCGCCTCCTTCACTTCTTCGGAAGCTTATTCGTCCAAATTACTAAACCTGTAAAACCTTAACACTCAATCTACTCAAATTAAATTTTAAGCACCCGAGAGTTCAAGGGGGAAATATAAACTTCGAGTCAGACATAAACCCTGGTGTGAATACTACTATTACATCTTAGTTTAGTGACATTAAGTGAGACCGCGTCGCTTAGCACAACAGGTTTTCCTCAGTGATATCCCTTTAAAAAATATCTTTTTAAAAATTCGAATCCTGCAATCAAACTGGTTGAAACTATAATAACAATATCATACATGTTCATAAATCAGGTAATAAATGGACTATCGTCCGAACAATATAGTTTTGTTTGGCTACCACTAACCATTGGCTGACTTGGGCCTACCAGACAAAATAATTAATTTAACATCTATTGGATACACTTTTGGATGGTCTGCACTTAACTTTCTTCTCCCCGAGTTAACTATTCTAATGGTTTTTGGGCTCACCAATAACCTATCCTCCTTCTCTGTATATTTCTTTCTGTGTGTAATATCATTTTAAGTCTTACCGGTGACTAAGCCCTACACACTGGAATTTTGGACTAACTTAGCTAAGGGCTATAGCTAATGTATAGGATGCGACCCTATACCAATCTTATATGGTATTCAAATATCTGAGCCATTACTTAGGGTTAACTATCCATCAAATTTTCCTTGAAAATATCTTTCAAATTGATTAACCTTTTAAATCATACTTAAATAAGGAAAATATACTTTTTGCTTTACTAAATCTCTTCGCCATGATATATTCTTTACACAAAACATTATTGATGAAAAACCTACGAAACCTATGTTTAAAAGCTTTAAACAATTTTCTCTGATGCTGGTCTCGAGGCAGTTGGTCCCAATGCAAACATCTTGTCTTTTCCATCCTTGGCTGGCTCCATGCACTGGTTCTTATAATGCCCAATCTGATCATAATTGAAACATCTCACTCCTTTCTTCTCAACAGCTTTCTTTCCTTTGCCTGTCCAGCATTCATGAGCATACTGTCCTTTCTTACTACATTTATAACAGACAACTTCTGCCTTTCCTTTCTTGGCATCTCCACTCTTTTGAGCTCCTTTCTTATGGAAAAACTTTCTCTTCTAGTTCTGTCCTCTTTGAGCTTACTTGGCCTTGTTTCCTTCAAGAAAAGCAAGCATTTCTTATTGCCTCAAAGCCATCCCAACAACATCGCATGGATCTCTAATATGCAATAACGAGGCCTTAGCTAACTCTGGCTTCAACCCATGAATGAACTTCTCATTCCTTTTGATGACAGTATCAACCACGGCGTATCCTATCTTGCTAACTCCTTAAATCTGGTTGCATAATCAAGCACGGTCATATCTCCCTGCTCTAATTTAGCAACTTCCCGGGCAGATTACACTTAGCAATCTCCACATAAATCTTTCTTCAAACCTCCTTCTAAACTTAGCCCAAGTCATAGTCTCCTCAACTAGTCCAACAGTAACACTGTTCCACCAATACAGTGCTGCTCTTTGTAGCTGTCTAAAAGTGAGTCACCTTTTCTACTCATCATTGAGCCCCAAATCAGAAAAATCCTCTTGCAATGAAATAACCAATTCTCCACTTCGATTGAATCTTCAGTACCAATAAACGGCTTTCCTCCCAACCGAGCATAATCTCTACTCAAAATAGCATAGTTATTGACCATTGGAGCTCCTTGATTTCCTCCTTCAGCATTTCCTCTAGCTAACCTTGGAGCAACTTATGCTTGCATCGTGTTAACGAAGAATTGATACATTGCTCCCATATCGATTTGCGGGACTCCCACACCCACATTTGTAGCTTGTGTCTGACCTAGGTTCCTTCTGGTATTTGGTCTAGCGTTCCTATTGGTTGTGGCGCTTCCCCCACCAATGTTAAGTCTACCACTTCTAGCATCCATACCTTATGTCTGTAATGTCTTCATTCGAGTCTTTATAAAATACAAAAGAATAGCCTAAGAGAGATGGAAGAACAGAGATAAAATGTATACTTATATATAGCAAATACAAGTATGTTACTATAGCGTTATCCCATACCCTGATCTTTTCTCTAATTCCTTAGGATTATGTTTTGAAAATCATTTTAAGTTTGAAATTTCTTTTTAAGTTTTCCATAAACCTATGCTCTGATATAAAGTTGTAACATCCCATATCTTGAGGCCCAAAGCTAAGCGCTACAGATGCTGTAGTCATCTATAGTATTAACTTCCGGTGACAAAATATGGTAATGTTAATGGTATCCACAATATCAGAAGCACTTGAATATGAAATAAAATTGATAGGATTTAGAACAACTTTTCTGATTACATTTCAAATCAATATTTCACATTCAGATACATAATCCAAAACGATTCCTAGGTTTTGATCAAATATAATTATTACAAACTATGCCAAGAGAGACATGTGAGGATGCCCCCTTCGATGATCAAAGTACTAAATAGACATATCAGTCTTAATATATCACGGCGGAAATAAAACTAAATAGCTCCTATATAACTAGCTCTTCCTCCTACACTTCTTTGGAAGCTTATTCGTCCAACCTGCTAAACCTGTAAAACCTTAACTCTCGATCTACTCAAATTAAATTTTGAGCACCCGAGAGTTTAAGGGGGAAACATAAACTTCGAGTTAGACATAAAACCTGCTGTGAATAGTACTATTACATCTCAGTTTACAGATATTAAGTGAGACTATGCCGCTTTTCCTTCACTAATATCCCTTTTTGACATTTCTTTTTACAAATTAGAATCATGCAATCAAACTGGTTGAAACAATAATAGCAATATCATATATGCTAATAAATCAGGTAATAAATGGACTATCTGTCCGAACAATATAGTTTTGTTTGGTTAACTACTAACATTGGCCAACTCAGGCCTACCAGATAAAATAATTAATCTAACATCTCTTAGACACATTTCTAGACGGTCTGCCCTTAACTTACTTCTCCCAGGGTCAACTGATCCATATGGTTTTTCGGGCTCACCACTAACCTATCTTCCTTCTCTGTATATTCCTTTCTATGTGTAACATCTTTTAATTCTTACATGTTTCTAAGCCTTACACACTGAAATTTTGGACTAAATTAGCTAGGGGCTATAGCTAAAGTATAGGGCATGACCTTATACCAATCTCATCTGGTAATCAAATATCTGATCCATTTACTTAGGGTTAACTACCCATCAAATTTTCCTTGAAAACATCTTTCAAATTGATTTAACCCTTTAAATCATACTTAAATAAGGAAAATATACCTTTTCTTTAGTTATTCTCTTTGCTATGATATATGCTTTACAAAAAACATTGTTGGTGAAAAACTTACGAAGCCTTTATTTAAAAGCTTTAAATAATCTCTTCCAAAATCTTTAAAATTACCCCTTTCGAAACCATTTAACTACTTTACCATGAACTCTGGGCCGAAAGGCTAAAACATACCTTTATAAATCATTTATAATAGACCTTTCAAAATCATTAAAAGTCCTTTTAAAAGCTTTTTAAAACCTTATACATCCTCTTTTCAAAACATTTCAAACTTGCCCTTCGAAAACATTGGAAACTTTCCATTCAAACATTAAAGGCAAACCTTTCGAAAACATTGCGGAATCACCCCTTCGAAATCTTTATTAGTTACCTTTTGAAAACTTTAATGTCCTCTACTTAAAACAAACCCTTCGAAAGTATTGGGTTCTAGTAATAGCTTGTGGAACATAGTTTCGAAACCATAATCCTTCCTTTCAAATCCATTTGGGTTTATCTTTTAATAAAACAAATGGTCTTAAAACAACTAGGGCGAAAGCAACTCTTTCAAAAGTAATTTCCTAAGTAAAAAAAAGTAGATGGTGTCAAAACCAACTCCTTCGAAAGAATGAAGAAGTGGCTTTAAGGTTTAAAGCAAAAGGACCTTTTGAAGACATTGCTTCGAAAGGAAGAAAGCGGCAGCAAGGGTTTCGACCCCTTCGAAAGCTTATTCTTTAAAACAAAGGCGGCAACCTCTTTCGAAAGCTCTTTTCTTTAAAACATTCGACCAAGTCGAAAGCTGTTTCCTCCGAAAGCCTCATTTATAACCAAAATGGTTATAAGTTTAACAAAGCTACTTCAACCCCTTCGAAAGCCTGTTTCGACTCCATACCTTTTGCCCAAATCCAATCCACTGTGTAGTAAGATGGATACCATGTGTATTGTTTTTGACTTAGATGGAGGCGGCAGTATGAGGTCGAAAGGTGGCTATTATAAACGGCGAACCAGTAAAACCTTATAAAACTGAATTTTAACTTTTTAAAGCAATTTCTTTTCAACTAACTTCTTTTATTTGTCAACATACGACTTTTAGCCAATTCTTTTTCAAAATCTTTTCTAAAAGTATTTTTGAATTTCAGAAATTAACAAATTAAAACATTTGCAAATAGCCCCTTCTCCTTTTATAAATATATAAAACATTTAAGTCTCATACCTTAAATAATTTTATATATTTAATAAAATACTTAGGAAAATTCTACAAAATTTCCCATAAATCGGTTTTGATATGTTTTCTAACATATTTAAATTTCTAACCCATAGCTATCATATAATAGTCATAATTAATTTTAAACCTAATTTAATCATTTTCTTTACTAGAAAATTTATAATAAATCCACATTAATTCAAAAAATTATGAAACTTGAAAATCATCTATAAAATAATATTTGTTCCTTATATCGAAATTGCAAGGCATTAGGATGTCATTTGGTAGGTTTTTCTAATCATAGTCATAAAATCTATATGAACCAACAAAATTCATCAATAAGCATATATATCTATTTAACATTCGAAACATGGCATAATACTTTGCAAAACATACTTGGATCTAATCTAGAATCGAAAACAAGAAATACGAGATGTAATCTATTATTCACCTTTGCTTATTATTAAGGAGTTTAAGATTTGCTCTTGAATTAATTAGCTTAAGCTTTCTTCTTGAAATCTTACTTATCTTCCCTTTGTTATATTCTAATGGTGGCTGGCCTTACTTGGTTTAATTTTGTTTGTGAACATGGAAAATGAAAGTGTCATGAGGGTTTAGGGTGTAAGAATATAACATATTCCTATTTTGCCCTTATCTTATTACCCTTAGTTATTTCATTTTAATTCTCTTTGGTTCATTGTTTAATTAGGCACGCTACCCTCTAATTAAACAAATCTTGATTCCCTTAACCATTTACATTATTTCATTTAATTTATCTAATTAAATATCCTAAATAATGTTAATCAAAACTAGGGTCGTTACAAAATGGACGATACTGAGTTTGGGGAAGTTCTTCATGAATAATGTTGTGAGACTCCATGAAGTACCTAGTAGCACTATAAGTAATAGAGATCCTTTATTTACTAGTGAGTTTTGAAAGAGGTTACAGAATGAACTAGGTATCGAGCCAAAGATGTGTGCTGCTTATCATCCACAAAAAGATGGGGAAACGGAAAGGGTAAACAAGGTACTCAAAGATTTAGTGAGAGCTTGTGTATTAGACTTTGGAGGGTCATGAGAAGACCATTTTCACTCAGTGGAGTATTCCTATAATAATATTTATCAGACTATTATAGGAATGTCGCCTTTCATATAATTTTATGGATAACCATGCAAATCACCTGTTTTTTGGTTGGAGACAAGTGATAGACCAATACTTGTTTTGGATTTGGTGAAAGCAGTGATTGAAAAGATTGAGTAAATCCGAGTAAGGATGAATGAAGCTCAATTTAGACAGAAAAGCTATGTAGATAAAAGGATAAGGACTTGGAAATGGAACATGGAAAAAAATTTCGTAAAGGTATTACTGATAAAGGGTGTTAAACAATTTTGGAAGACAGGAACTAGCACCTAAATATGTTGGTCCTATAATAGAAAGAATCGAAAAACTCACTTATCGTATCAAGTTACCAAGTAGTTTAGTAGGAGTCCATAAAGCTTTTCATGTATCTCATCCGAGAAAATACATGCATGATCTAGAGACTACTATAGAACCGGTAGTTTTGGAAGATTTAGTAATGAAGCTCGATATGACTATCATTAGGTGACCCGTTCCTATAGTTGATAGAGATATGAAGGAATTGAGAAACAAGACAGTCAAGTTAGTAAAGGTTCAGTGGAGTGACGATGAACGAGACTTTACTTAGAAAACAAAGATAGGGCTAGAAGGTATATCCTAATTTATTTTGATTATATGGTATATATATTGATGTATAGACTTTTGACTAGTAGTTATGATATTATTGATGGTTTTACATGCTTGAGATACATGCTTGTATGGATGATGCGATTGGTGTTGTCTACCTTATCACAATTTCGAAAGGAAGGCACGATATCTATCAAGGCACGATATATTTTAACACACAAAAGCACGTAATCTATCAAGGCACAATATCAAATAGTTTTGAAAGGAAGGCATAGCTAGTTCATAACATTTAGCAAATTTTCAACTCTATATAAGGATTTTCTTAAACAAAAATGATGATTTCTTCAAGTATTTTATGGGTTTTTAAAGGAAAGAAAGAATGTTTTGCCTACTTTTAAAGGAGTTTTAAAAAGGAAGATTATTACTTTAAATAGGTGAATTTGTGTGTAAATTGGCTATCACAATGAACATATATTTCAATGATTGCTAATGTGTTTCATGTCAATATATGTGCTTTGATCAATTATTATTGCATATGATAAACTATTGACATGCTCACCTATGTGTTAAGTTCAATCACTCAACATTTTGACCTTGGGGATCTGACGCCCAATTAGGGTTGTTCCGTTAGTGTTTATGGTCAGACCTAAATTCCTAAGCGAGTAGAATTGTATCCAGGAGATTGGAAAGATCAAAATGTGTTAGGATGCCCTAGACTGATCAAAAGACATGAATCAATCTATGTTTAAACCTGATTTTGGGTGGAGTCTAAGGTAAGGTCCCACCCTATCCTCCAACCATTAATCCACCGGTTGGTTAGGTCGGCGATTCCAGTGTGTAGGGATTTTTCTATTAAGGATAAATCATGGAATTATGCATCCGAAGGAACTCATAACAGTTTTCTCACCTATGTTTTCTCATGCCATCCTTAGGAGACCATTGATAGTTTATCCTACCATTTTTCGGAGATCAACATTATTTCTCCTACCGGTCTAAGGGGACTGTTGTTAATTTTCTTCTGAATGGACTAGAAAACAGTTAGATCATTTGATATATCTCCATTTTATGCAATTAGGCAATTATGGGAATTTGTAACCCCTTTAACCTATGGGAATAACAGACAATTCATTTTAACCCATACATGCATGATATGTTATTGATGTTATGATATGTTCTAATCATTTTGGATATAGGATATATTATGGATAACATTTTGTTTGATAGGGTATTAGTAAGGAAAACCTATTCTACTCGGCAGCATGGTCTCACTAAATATCCACATTTCAGTTTGATATGGACTAATATTACTCACACTAGAATTTTTGTCTGACCCAAAGTTTTTGACTTCCCCTTAAACTCTCTGGTACTTAGTTTGGAATTGGGTAAGCTAAGAGCAAGGTATTTCAGGATTAGTAAACAAACTTTCGGAGACGTGCAGGAGGCAAGTTACTATTTCAGTTTTTTTCCTAGGCATTAGTTTAACTGCTTTTTATTGTTGTTATATATATGAAAGGATGGGTTTTATGACCGTTTAAGTAGTTAAGTCTTTGATCATCCAAGGAGGCATCTTATTTTTGATCTTGAGATTATGTATGTAATTATTATATTTTATCTGAATAGTGTAATTATGGGGTTATGAGATTAAATTGTAACGAATTTGCAAATCAATGAATGAAATTGTTTTATGAAAACTAGTAAATTTTTGTGCTCTTGATGTTAATGATATAAGAAGTGATCTTATTTTTTCATTGGGAAATAATGCTAAGGATGACTATAGCATCACTAGTATTATTTTTGAGCCTCAAGATGAGAGATGTTATAGCAATAGTCAAAGGTTAAAGGTATAAGGAAAATCATCATGATCAAACCTAGTGTGGTTATACTCTCGCGATCCAATCCTGGATTGAAGGAGTTCATTAGTACCCATCTCTAGATACCTAAAATGAATATACTCCCATGCTCAGATCATGGATCGAAGGAGTCCATCATATCTATCTCTAGACACCATGATATCAGCATTTTCCAAACACAAAATATTCAATTTCACTATTATCCATGGTGTAGAGTTAGGCTATAGACAATGCAATCCATGGATCTCTAAAGCCAATTCTCTTTATTGACATAAGAATGGCAGACTCTGCCTTATTAGATTGGAGCCTAGTCGGATATTTACAAAGATACATTTAAGTGAAATAGCACTGTAGGTATTTGTTATTCCATGCCCTAGGAAGTGAAATTTTATCAACAGTTGCTAGCTTGAATTTCATGCCTCCAAGCTTGGGTTCAATGGCATACGAACCTTCTCAATTTGCGCTTCGAGCCACTAGATCAGGGAAGATTCATTTTAGAACAAGTTTGCAAATTTCAAAGGTCTGATTCCTAACATTTGTATTGAAGTGTCATGCTACTCTTGCAACAACTTTTAAATAAGCCTCTTCACGCTTCTCATTAATCATATCAGAGAATCCGAGTAAGATTTCTGCATTTATATTGGGATTGTAGTGAATCTTCCGATGCGAAGGTACTTCCAATTCAACTGGAATCATGACCTCTAATCCATATGTCAAAGAGAATGGAGTATGGTCGATTGCAAACTTGTGAGTCATTCGATAAGCCCATAATGCTAGGGGTAATTCATTGACCTAATTTCTCATGGCCTTTGTCAGTCATTTCTTCAGGATGGATTTGATGATCTTGTTCGCTGCTTCCACCTGTCCATTCGCTTATGGGTGTGCTACAGCCGCAAATCTCTTTTTAATCTCATACTTTTTGCAAAAGTCTTTGAGTTCAGCACTATCAGATTGGGTCCCATTATCGAAGATGATTATTTATGGAATTCCAAATCGACAAATAACATTCCTCACTATGAAGTTGATCGCTTTCTTTACAGTGATGAAGACTAGCGGTTCCGCTTCATCACTTCATGAAATAGTCAACTGCAATGGCGCATTTCGCTTTGCCTTTTGACATCTATAGCACACTAATGGTACCAATTCCTAAAACGGCAAGTGGACATGTGCTGACCATTTGTGTGATCTCTGTAGATGGGGATCTAGAAATCTTTGTAAACCTTTGGCACCTATCACATTTCCTAGTGTAATCAGCCGCATATCAGTTGATTGTTTGCCAAAAATATCTATTGCAAAGAATATTCCTTGCCAAAGTCTATCCCCTAGTTTGATTGCCACAACTCCTTCGTGACATCCACAAGGATCTTTTTAACTTCCTTGTTAGCAACTAATCATTATAGAGAAGCAGAGAGTCCTCTCCTATATAGTGCTCCTTCTTGATTAATAAATCATGGTATTTTGAGTAGGAGTTTCCTTCGTTCATTTCTTCCATTCATAAGAATTCCTTTAGCAAATACTCTTTGATCGGAGTCATCCACGAGTCACTCATGGCTTCATTTCCACTTTGGCCTCCAAGGTCAAATCAATTTCCATCTGGTCGATACTTAGAGCTGATAAAACCTCCATTGGAAGCAATCTCATAAGCTGCTCATCCCCAGAGTTGACGGGCTTGGCCCAACGAATCAACCTTTGTCTCCTCCTCTCTGGGAATATGTGTTATTGTGTAGTATTCGATATCATTCAGTAGTTCCAGAACCTTTATCAAGTAAGGACAAGTCTCGCGCCCTTAATGCAAAATTCCTCTTCACCTTGTAGACCACTGATTGAGAGTTGTTGTATATATGTAATGTTTTGATTCCTTGTTCCTTCGCTATCTTCAGCCCACAATCAGTGCTCATACTCAGCTTTCGTTGTTCCTTGTGAGAAACTCAAGCTTTAAGCCATTATAGGTTGTCCGTTCCTCTGGGGTTACTAAAATCACTCTTGCCCTAGAGCTGCATACATTGGACACTCCGTATGTGTACAGTTTCCACTGAGCAAGGCATTCATATCTTCTTCCATTTATCCATCCTGGGTAGTAAACTCAGCAAAGAAATTGGCCAATATCTGTCCTCGTATCACCCTTCTAGGATGGTAGGTTATAACGTACTAGCTTAGCTTGATTTTCAACTTCGGTAATCTTCTCGAATTTTTTGGTTGGTGCAACACTTATCTTAAAGGTTGATCAATCAACACTTTAATCAAATGAGCCTAGAAGTAGGTTCATAACTTCCTTGAAGCGATTAACAAGCAATAAGATGGCTTCACTAACTTTGGATAGTTCTTGGCTGCTCCAATGAACCACTTGTTGATATGAGACAAGGATTTTGGATTTTGGACTCTTCACGCACCAGGGCAGCATTCAATGCATGGACAGATATGCCAAACATACGAATAAATATTTCCTTTTTAAAGGCTTCGATAAGACTGGTGGTCTCTCCATGAGATTGAGTAAGGCTTGGAAAGCTTTCTGACATTCCGTGGTCCATACAAACTTCCCTTTCTCTCTTTTGATGGTATCAAAGAATGGCACACACTTATCCATCGCTTTTGAGATGAATCGACTCGACACAATGACCATTCCATTCAAGCTCTACATTTCCCTCATTATCATCGGGGCTTCAACAACCCTTAGTACCTTAATCTGCTCTCGATTAGGTTTATACACCTTGAGTTTACTATAAAACCCAAAAACTGTGAGTCGCCATGAACTGGATCGAAGATGGGCAATAGTAGTAAATAATGTAAATGCAGAAGAATGGTATAGTTAATTACACATCAAAAATATAGTAGTTTAGAGCACCTCTCCAACATCTAGCTCCGTAGCTCCCCTTCGGAATTCATTAGCTAAAAACCCTTACTTAGCCCGAAGGAATAGGCTTACAGACTTCGCCTGAATGACTGAATAGGACTTCAACAACTATTACAAGCAGTGTAGCAAATGTTACTTTCGGACACAAGTTATCTTGATATACAGAATGTAATGTACATCGATTCCTTTATCCAATCCAAACTATATTAAGTAAAGATGTAGAGGCTTAGGAGTTTATTCGACTAGAATATAGAATGTGGAGAAGAAGCACACTAGCCGATATTCTCTGAATCACATAAATCTCTTGAAGTTTGGGTTTTGCCTTTTGGGATTGAGAGAAAATCAAAGTATGGGGTAGAATTTTGTTTTATGGTACTATTTAGTGATTCAAGGATGGTTAGGGGTTTTATAGGTGTTGTAGGAATGTTAAAGTAGGAATGTAACCTTTCAGATTTTCCATTGGCAAAGAGAAGCAACTGCAAAAGCAAAGAGAAGTGAAGACACCACTTTAGGATTATAGTTATTTCAGTAAACTGAGAGATAACTTTGGTAGATCGCAAAAATATAAGACAGGGCAATGCTTTTAGTTGACTGGGTTCAGCCATTTGAATTTATTTTCAAACAATTGACCTAGTGAAGAATTCATGCTCGTAACCAAAACCAAATTTAGAGGATTGAAATGCCAGTTTGTCAACTAATTCAGTCGACTGGATTAGGATTCAGTCGATTGGTACTTCATATTTTTGTTTACTAAACCTTCATAATTTTGTTTGAGTTCGTCAGTGTATATCTTTTGTCTTTGATGCTTTGTGGTAGTTTCTTAACACCATTGTTAGTCATTTGAAGCTCATGTAATCTTCTGAAGCAAGGCATTCTCTGATATGTGCTTTATTTTTGTTTTTTTCCAATGATTGCTTACTAAATCTATAATATACCTGATAAAATCATTGGTAGAATTGTTGTTTGGTTGTTATCATCAAAAACCATAAATATGGTTCTTTCATTCTTCCCCATTTCGATGATAACAGCTGCACAACTTTATTTTATAAAATGATAGCTCCCCTCAGATATATGCTATGTGTGTGTGTGTGTGTGTGTGTGTGTGTATATATATATATATATATATATATAGTTTATTTCTTTTAATTTTATAAAATTCTAATATAAAATATGTAAGGCATACGTTCTTCTCCCCCTTTGTCAACACAAAAAGGAATGAGCGCATAGGCATATTATATTATAAAAAATCTCCCTAAATATAATATTTCTCTAAGAAATATATTTATGTACTTTTTTTCCCCTTTAAAAAAGAGATAGAAAGTATCATAGAAAAATAAAAAATAATAACATTAATCTAAAGTCAAGAGTACCTAATAGATATGTCAAGTGCAAGCAAATGATACTCAGTTTTATAAAAATATAGAGTTCATGACTTAGGAAGCTACATAATTGGATGTTGTTGATCCCTTAAAAATATAGTTTTCATTATTAATCGCACTGTCATAATATTTGCTAATGTATATTTGTCCATCATGATTAGTTAGATTAGCAGGAACCCATATAATAATAGTCTTTGATTTAGTATTCAAAGGATATTTTCTATTCTTATGTGAAATACTATCATGGCATGAAGTGGTTTTAGAACTATCTTTATTTTTAGCACTAGCAGTAAAATATGTTTACATGAATGCATATGGTACTATTTCTATTGTGAGCTCTGGTATTCGTAATTAAGGAAGATAAATCATCTTTTCCTCTGTTAAAATTGGTGATTTTCTCATTTAATTTACCAAATATAAGTTAGAATCGCAAATTTCTTTTTGCAAAATAATATTATTAGTTCACATTCTTTAATTAAATCTAAATTTCTAGCATTCAAAGCACTGTTCTCTTTTTCAAGAGATAAAATTTTAGAACTAGATTCATTTAAAGAATTTTCCAAAAAAAATATTGTTTTGCAAAACTTCAATTTTCTTCAAAAGATCTAGATTTTTATCATTTAAACGCTTATTTTCATTTAATAGGAAAACTTGTAAAACAAGTTCTTCTAATGTATTTTCATAAACTTTGGTATGTTCTATTAAAAAGTTATTTTATTCTTTGAACTACTAATTTTACGCTCACAATCATCTAATTTAGCTAAAACAATAGAATTGACCTTTTTTGATGCTTTAAAATCTTTTAACACGTCCTTATGTATTTAAGCGTACCGATTTTAATCTGAGACTAACAACGCAGCACATGTACCTTGATTCTATTGACAATTGCTTGCTTTTAAAATTTTGCTTGTTCTCGACTGTTTGTGAGCTCTGACTGGATCTTCTCTTTCTGCCCATTGTTCTAGGTAGTTGTTACCACCAGTAAAATGCCAGGCTCCAATACCACTTGTTAATCACTATGTACTGTAACAACCGAACAACCGATAATGGCTTCAACAATTATTACAAGCAGTGTAACAAATGTTACTTTCTGACATAGCATATCTTAATATACAACATGTCTCTTTGATGTACAATGACTCTTAAAGCTAAATCAAACTACATTTAGTGGAGGTGTAGAGGCTAAGGAGTTTATTCGACTAGAATATAGGATGTGAAGATGAAGAAAACTAGTCAATATTCTCTGGATTACATAAATCTCTTGAAGTTTAGACTTTTGCCTTTTGGGTTTGAGAGAAAATCAAAGCATGGAGCAAAATTTGTTGTATAGTAATGTGTAGTGATTCAGGGATGGTTAGAGTGTTTTATAGGTACTGTAGGAATGTGAAAGTAAGGGTGCAACCTTTCAAATTTTCCATTAATGAAGAAAAGCAACCAAAAGAGTGAAGAGATATGAAGATGCCACTTCAAAAATATAACCATTTCAGTCGACTGGGGGTAGCTTTAGTCAAATGAATTAGTGTAAAATTCAAGTCCAAGATGATTATCAAAAACAGAAGATAGAGTAGTGTTTTCAGTTGACTGGGTTCAGTCGACTGGATTTATTTTCAATCGATTGACCTATTGTAAAATTCATGCTTGAAACCAAAACCAAATTTAGAAGATTGAAATCCCAATTTGTCATCGGTTCGGTCGATTGGATTAAGATTCACTCGACTCATCCTTCATATTTTTGTTGGCTAAACCTTCATTGTTTTGCTTGAGTTCTTCGTTGTATATCTTTTGCCTTCGATGTGTTAGAGTAGTTTTTTAATACCATTGTTAGTCTTCTAAAGCTCATATAAAGATACATGCTTTTATTTTCTTCTCTTCCAATGATTGCTTACTAACCTATAATATACATGAAGAAATCGTTAGTAGCACTATTGTTTGGCTGTTATCATTAAAATATCATTGACATGGTTCTTTCAAAAACATGCTTAATGTGACTCCGAAGGAACATTTCACTATGTTGATCTTCATCCCATATCTCGAAAGTACATCAAACTCTTCAAAAGGTCTTTCATATGGATCACTGATCACTGTGATTTCACCAGCATATCATCTACATAAACCTCTATTATATGTTCGACCTAATCTTTGAGCATCGAATTTACCAATCTCTAGTAGGTATCCCCTGCATTCTTTAAACTAAACGACATGAACCTTAATAATATAGCAGTTGATTGGTGATGAAACTGGCATTTTCTTGATTTAGAACATGCATTGGTATTTGATTGTAATCGGAATAAACATCCATATAGGATAGCAACTCATACCCAATCGTTGAGTCCACTAACTAGTCAAACTTCGGTGGTAGGAAGTTGTCATTCAAGCATGCTTTATTCAAATCTAAATAGTCGATGCATGTTCACCATTTTTCGTTAGGGTTCTTGACCAACACTGGATTTGATACCTATTTGGAGTATATAGTATCGTGGATGAAGCCGTCAGCCTTCAGCTTATCCACTTCCTCTTTCAATGCAATTGATTGCTCTAGACCCAGGCTGCATCTCTTTTGTTTCACAAGAGGGCATTACGGGTTCACAATCAATGCATGACACATTTATCTCCGACGATATTCCACACATATCATAATGCGTTCAAGCAAACACATCCACGTTTGCCTAGAGAAACCCTACCAAATCCTCCTTCATTTTCACGCTAAATTGAGATCCAATCTTTAGAACCCAAGTGGGGTCATCCGGATTGATCGAGATGTTGATCATTAGCTCAAGAAGGGCCACCCTCGCATCCTCTGGCTCTTTCCTCTGATCCATAAATTTGTAGAATTTACTAGGTTGGACCTGGACTAGTCAGAAACGGATGAAATAGGTATATTTTAAAAAATTCTACGTTTGGATTGTATTGGGCCTACATAGTCTAAATGTATGTTAGTTTCATTCTGATAAAGTATTAAATAAAATCTTATTTTGTTAAAATTGTTAAAATGGAGATATAAAATTGATTTAAATTTATATGAATTATAATGAATGTATCAATACATTTATCTGTGTGAAGTGTAAGTGCAGTATATAAATAGTATATATATGTGTGTGTGTGTGTGTGAATGAAACATGAATAAATGAATTAAGAAAAGGAAACCTTTTGTTTTCCTCTCTTTACTTACACCATTAATTAAGGAAAGATATAACAATATAGGTAGAGAGAGAAACATTTCATTCTCTCTCTCTTTAACTGTAATAAATGATATATTAAATAAAATTTATAGCTTATTAACTAAATTTACACATGCCTTTATTGCTTCAATTTTTGAATAATGAAATATATGTGTGCATCAATAATAATTATGTATATGTCTATGTGTGTCCATTGATAACTTGCTAGTTGTTTTAAATAATTTGAAATCCATTAACGAAAATGATTTCTATTAAAGGTTTGATAGCAGAAGGTTACATTGTTGCACAAAATCCTCTTATAAATATGAATTAAACTACATACGTATATTTCCATATACATGATTATTACAATTTAATAATTTAGATCTAGACAACATATATTTGCAAATATTGTAGCATATGATATATGTATATATACATGTATATAATAAGTTTGGTTTTGAGGTAAACAATTTTGATTGAAGTTTTAATATTGGAATAAATCTAGAGTTTAGGATTTTACATGACACTTTAAATATAGAAAACCATAAAGAATTAGAATTTGCACTAAAGTACATTCATAATTTTAATCGAGTTTTTTTATAAACAATGATTGAAACATTTATATTCAAGTATTTACTATATAAAATAAAAGGTTAATTTCAAAGAACAACAAATAACTTAACATATACAATTCATTTTCATCTGTGTATGTAAATGTTATATAATCATGCAAATAAATCTCATTCAAAACTAGCTTTTAAGTTCACAAAATTTCTAAAACAAAATAAAAGAAATTTGATAAAGTAGGTATGTGTAAATTTGTGATAAGAGCTTACAGATTTAAACAATACAGAGAACAATAACAAGTTATCAAAAGTAACATAGGATCTAAAGCATATCAATTCATCATGAACAAATATTAAATGAAGATGATGAACAAATATAGATCTTGACTAAAACTATACAATAAACATATTCTAATCAAAATAGTCATAAGGGAGGTTTAAGTCACATGTGGCAAGATGAATAATTAAAACATGAATCGTATAAAGTCTAATTTTATTTTATCAACGAAATAAATACATAGGTGAATTTAAATCAGGGAATTACCTTTGGATATGGCTAATAAATCACATTTTGAATGTATGAAGTATGAAAACTCTTAGATCCAATTGAATCATCTCCAGAAATTACCACGATTTGAAGATTTATTTTATTTGATGCTTGGCTTATTTAGGAAGTATATTTTTTTCAATCATGAAGAGATTAATTTTTAGCCATTTGAGGAGATGAGGAGAGCAAGAGAAAAAGGAAACGGATTTTCTTAGGAAGAATGAATCTCTATAAAATGAATTAGTGGACATGTTTTAATTGAAAGAACGAAACTTTTCCCATTCTTTTAAATAAAAATACCCTGATTAATTCTCTTAATTCTCTCTTCCCCGGCTTCTCTCTCTTTACATGGTAAGACCAAATTTACCGACATTAAATGGCAAAAGATTCCATAAGTCCTTACTTTCACCTACCTTTTATTTAATCCAATTTTGAAAATACATTGATATTATATACCAATGTACACAAATATCGCTTTTATATATGCATTCAAATAATTACTGACAACTCACAAACATCAAACAAATTAAATAATAAATAATATTTCTTAAATATTAATTAATTAATTAGTGACATTTTATTTAATTAAATCATGCGGTTTTACAGAGAATTCACCATTACGGTTGTACGACTCAAACATGTAAATTTAGTTAGCAATTAATATCGAACAATTCAAATATTAATGCTCACATATCACCTTAGCTAGTGGTGTGGCATTTTGGCCAAATTTATCGCTAACACATCCAATTTTACTATTATAAGCGGTAGCCGGCGGTAACAATTATTTACACCAATTCTCTTTATCAAAACTATATCACATTAGGACTTATGGAATGTGGCTTTGGTCAAAACTCCAACATCGTCCATGTTCAACTTTCTAATTCCTAACATAAAATTCTTAGTTCAGTAATAACAATTATTATTAACCTTACTCCTCTGGCTGGAGACTTTGATTTTGGGTTGACTATAGTTGATCGTGATGCTAAACCTAAATAATGGAGGAGATAAATTCTCTATTGAATTGTATCTAATTTTCAAAGCTTCAAATCAGACCCAATTATAGCCGTTTAATGGATGTCATACCACAATTAAACTATAATTAATGTGGAGTATCTACATTGAAGTTTCACGGTACTCTCAAGTCCAAGAATTGTGCAACAACGTCACTTCAAGATTATCTGTTTGACCTTGGCTCTTTTAACCAATGGAGAACTCTCGAATGAGTCATTCCATAGTTATTTAGCAACTATTAGTACGTAACCCCTTGGTGCTCCCCAACAGCCATGAGTAATATATTACCCACCATTTGGAGAGTGTTACGTACTATAGTCTCAACGAATGTATCGATATCCAGTTTCGATACATCTTGACTAGGAATATTTAAAATAGCATGGTTATCTTATCGTGATAAATCACCCATTTACAATACATTTTAGAAAAGCTAACGGGGTTAACTAGACCCTACCCGGATTAGATTAGAAGAAAAGAAAGAAGCCATAGGAAAAATCATCCCATATTGAGACTACAACATCATAAGCCTATAAAAGAAAATACAGAAGCATGTTATTTATGACGAGATTGCAACTACACAAACCATACAAATATATCAAACAAATAGAAACCTTGGACAAAGAAAAAAATTAGCATAACTTTAAAATATTTGCAATAAGTCTCTCCTCTAAACTTGTCAAAATTTTGAAAATGTGATTATTCCTCTCTTTCCATATAACAACAATGAATTTCTTTAGGAAGCAAGGAAAGATTTCATCTTTCCTGCATTTCCATCTAGTTGTCCTAAATATGCAGAACCATTCAACAGAAGAGACCGCAACAGGATGATGAAGCTTAAGATCCAATAAAATGGCTCCCCGTATCTTTAAAGAATAGGAATAGTTAAAAAAGAGATGACTATTATTCTCTAGGGCACTACTGCAAAGTACACAGTTTGAGTTCATGATAATTCCTCCAAGCTTTAAATTATATTGAGTACGATTTGCATTGTTAATGGTTTTCCATAGCAAAATATTATCCTTAGGTTTAGACTTGCTAGACCGAACTATGGAATGCCAGAGGAAGTATGAATTGATTTTTGATAGCTAATTCCTTGTAAACAAGGTTAATAGAGTGATCCTTACCACACCATCTAGTTTTAATGTCATAAAATGAATACACATTGTTCTCAGCGATACTCCAAACTATTCTTATTTCTATAGAATTGGAATAGGGCTAATCGATATGTCTTTCATTATAAAATGTAAATACCTTAGCATGATCACGAATACCAATCATATTCCTCAAATTATGATTCAGAACATGAGATAGAACCACACCGTTACAAACCCAAGGTGAGTGCCAAAAGGAGGTGTTCCTTGGATACCAATTGAACCATAGGTAAAAAGTATTCTTAGATCTCAAAACATTCCTCCAAAAATAGCTACTACCTTGAGGAAGCTCCATGGTCCATACGTTGGATTTTCTGATAAGATTAGACCTTATCCAAGTTGACATTGTAACTACTATTACAAAACATATCATTTATGGATTTTTTTTATTAAATATACTTTTAAATAAATAAATTAATTGATACAACACATTATATCAAGTATATAATAAAAAGAAAACATAATTTATTTCAAACAAGATTGGTTATCGAGTTAGATATACGTAACAAAGTACAAAATTTCCCCTATCACATACCTCTAACTTTATCAATCTCTCAATTGCACTTAGGGTCAACTATGGGATCTTTATCCCATCCCTTTGATCAATTTGATCAGAACTTATCGAGTTAGATACTTAGTGAAAGGTCCTTTTGTGTTTAATTTTCTACGTTGTCAATCAATTGCCTCTGATCTAGATTAACCACAATTATCATAACTAGTCGGAGTATGTTTCTTGACTTCTAGCAAGCTCTTATTATTACATTATTATCATATAATAATGTAGTATTCTCAATACTTGGAACTACACCTAGCTCGATTATAAATTTGTGCATTTATATTTTCTCATTGTTTATATCTAGACATTATTCATGGCGATGTACTTAGCCTTTTCGTTGAATCGTCCACAACCTCTTGTTTGGAACTGATGTGCACATAAATGTGCATATTTTTACCAACATATTTAATCTATTTGAATTAAATAAATGATCATATTGGGTACTTTAACTTATTTTAACCAAAATTCATATTAATTCCAAATTAGCACGTATCCATCTTCATATAGGGGCAAAAAGGTCATTTGAGTGCATATATTTCTTTGAGAAAAATTGATTGGAAATATATATATATATATATATATATATATATATATTTGTAGGAAAATGGTCTCAAATAGGAGTGGTTTCATTAAGGAATATGCATGCACAAAGAATATAAAGGAATGAAGATGGAAATAATTCAAAGTGAAGATCATGGAGGACCCCACCTACCCACCTACCTTAATGTACAAATTAAAGGCTAATGCACATGCTTATGGAGTTAATGGTTTCATGTACACTTAATGTGGGATTAAGACATGTTAATGGTTACTTGGCCTCCACACTTCCTAAGGGGCATTTTGGGCATTCCCCAAAAATATGAATTAGGGTTTCATACATGTATAAATACCCATATGTTTCATGTAGCCTCTATCTCTTCTCTTAGTCTCTCTTAGGCCTCCTTTACTTTAGTTTAGTTTAGATCAAAAATAAAATGAAAGCTCATCTTTCTCTTTTCATGGCTACTTATTTATTTATGTAATCTTTTTTATTTTATGCAATTTAATACATGCTCTTTCCTTTTCATGTTCATTTACTTTCATGTTGTAGTGTAGATCTCTTCTTTTTTATGCAAGTAGAATAGTGTTCTTTTCATTTGCTTTCTTTTTTTCTTTCATGTTGCTTGCTACATTTGCTAAGCAAATGACAAATATAAGAGGCTAAACCCCTTCAATTTAGGGGGTAATGAAGCTCTCTAATTATGTAGCTTCAACAATATGTTAATTCATGCTCTCTTTTTGTGCTTAATGAATGATCAATGAAATGGTTTAATTTTTGTTTTTGCTTTGAATTTGATAGCCTATATTGTTGACACCAAATAGGCTATGCTTAAACAATCACTAACACTAATTGCCTCTTCATCAAAATATGACTATGGCAAAAGAAAATGATTTGAAATTAAAATTTGATGGTCTATGTTTCTAATCAATAGTTAATAGGCCATACTTAAAATAGATTTCATTTTCATTTTCTTTGTCAAGTTTCATGAAAGTTAGTAAGTGTTTTAAGGGGTGTGTTATAGTTTGATGACTTATGTTGGCTAGTTAATAGCTCAAATATGTCATACTTATGATAAACACATCAATTAAAACACTAATGACCATAAAAGAGAGATCATGATTTCATGTGTTGAACTACATGATCTAGAGAGTGGATTTATTATCTAAATTGTCATTTAACTTTCATATTTGCATTTCTTTTCTTTTTGTTAGTTTCTTACATTTTTAGCTAATCACACTTTCAACTTTGGTTAATTTGATTGAATAGAATTTTAAAATCATCAAATCCCCGTGGATCAACCCGTATTCGCCGCGTGCTACATTCGTACACCTGCGCTTGCGGTTATTTTATCTCTAAATTCGTTCGACGGTTTTCTAAACCGATAGAATTTCCAACTTAATGCTCCTTAACTAAGGTTTGAACTTAAATTTATTCTTAACATATTATCCTTATATCACTTATGAAGTTCGAGTACGAATACTCCTTCATAAGGAGTTCGTTGTTTCTGTCAACAATTCTCTAGTATTTCATAAATACCCAGGAACACTATAATTATCATTTATAATCTTAATTTGGATCTGTTATTTGCTTTATATATCAAGTACATAAGAAAATCACGATATTGTAGACGATACAACATGTATGATTATTCCTATTGCCAATGCATAAGGAATCCATCTTACATTCCATATTAAACTTTTAATAAGTTGTCGTTGCATATTTCTTTGAGACATTCCCCACATCCTTCATACTTACTATAAAATATATAATTTACAAATCCAATATTGAGTCTTAAACAAATAAACTATTTTTGATTTTAACATAAGTATATCGTTAACTATCAGCAATATGTTGTTTGCTTATAGTTTATAAATATCTATGTACCTTTTAGTGGTTCTTTCTTATGGATACACGTTTCCTTTGCATATTGATTAAAAGTCAAACTATTTGATGTTTATATCAAAATACGTATTCAATTCTTATGCTTATAAAATGATATCTTCGTATCATTTCTTGGATCATATCTAAAAACCCACAAACTCAATATTGTTCCTATTGACTTCGAGATATTTTGGTTGTTATATGCGAATAGTCTATTCTAAGTCATTATTTAGAATTTTCCATTCCAAATCATATTTACCAAAGAACAAATTCATACCAAGCGATAATTTTGTGAGTAAATCTGAATGAACTTGAGCCCGTTGAATAACGGATCTATTATGCTGGTTTCAACTATTGAAATTTAATATGTAATTCTTGCCAACGTTACATGCTGTATTCCAGCAGCATTAGTTTTTCTCTTGATGATACATTTGCGGCAGATGGATCATATCCCTTCGTGTACAACTATCAAAATCATATTGATAATGTACTTGGAATCCTTTCGGATTTGTGCATCATACCACACGGAAGAGTCAACACTATTAATGGTTAATTGACAACCGAGGATTATCAATTTTGATATTGATAAGAAACTCATAATTTCTCTTCTATGTGTAAAAATACTTATCAAACATTCTAATGCATAGTGTTCACTTAGGTTTGCTTAATTTCATTTCATCCCACATAATCGGTTTCATCTTTCAATCGTATCCAAATCCATTCTACAATACTTATCAAACATTAAAATGCATTGTGTTCATTTAGGTTTGCTTAATTTCATTTCATCCCACGTAATCGGTTTCATCTTTCGATCATACCTAAATTCATTCTACAACCAATAATTTCCAAAATAAATTCCTTCGTTGTAAAGTTGGTATTTACCGAAACAACATTTGTTTCTCGGTGTAATGGATATGTATTCAAAACTCTTTATGAATGCCATATATTTAAAACTAATTTGGTTTAGGTTTACAATACATATATTCAAAACATAAATTGATCATTCAACGACAATTGTTCCCAAACTATTTTTTGGAGCCATTCATACAAGATCCCTCACGACCGACTATTACGTGATGTCTTTCAACTCGTACAACCTACCAACTCCTTAGCCTAGGATATGTTGGGATTTATTATAAACCCTTATTTTGTATGATTTTTGTAAACTATTCTTTTAGAAGAAATTAATTTTAACCTTGTGTCCTACTCTCAAGTACATGACCTTATGAAAAGAAGTTAACTCAAGTTCACTCACTATTAATAAAACTTCATTCAATAAAGTTCGAGTACTCCTTATTGATACATCATTATGTATCATAGTAAGGAGTGACTTGTGAGATTAAATTTTTATTCATATTAGGTATTTTTGGAACCCATTCCAATATACTCACATATTTGATCAAATCGAATCATTTTTATTTTCTATTGCACGCTATTTTATTTACTTTTGTTTTGTATTCTATGAGCTTATCATAGACATACCACATGTGTATCAAATACACACATCCATGTTAGTGATAACTCATCGGTGGATATAAAGAAGTATGATTGTTTGAGATATAATTCACTTGTACCATACGATTCACAATCATATGGTCAAAACTTATTTCTCCAAAATATGGCTTGGTCCATAATTCCAAAATAACTACAAATAAATTTAGACACTTTGGTATTTTCTAATGCATCACAAATACCACTTTTATAGTTTTATTTTATAATGAACATTCATAATATTCATATTGAAATAAAACTTGTTTATTATTTAGTCAACACTAAAAGATAGTTATTATTTCATAAATAACATTTGGTACTTTTGTGAAAATAATTTTTGTAATTTGATGCTACTAATAAATGTTATATGGCATGCTCCTACTACTTTTGCCATTAATATGATAATGTATGAAAAACAAAGCTCCATTCAACCACTTAATATATGTTATTTATTTCATTTACTGCACCTGGTTTACAGTCGAGGATTTTCAGATCAAGTATCTTAAGTTCAGAGAAATAATTCCCATAGAAAACATTTTCTATGTGAAAATTCATTTTGGAATAGAAATCATATTTCTCATTCCAATTTTAAGTATTAATTATTATTTTACAATTCTCATTTCCAATGTTACTTTATGAAGCAGAATTGACCGTTCATTCTCTTCATTCCAACTATGCGTTAGGTTACATCCACTCTTATACATTCAATTTCCTTTCTAAATGATCGAACTAATCAAAGAGAATCTATACTATAATATCACAATGAATTCTTTACAAAAGTGCATTTGGTCACCCTCAACTTGTAAGGATATTAAATAAATTGCACTTTATGTAAACCGATTAAAATGACACTTCAGTAATCGAATTCACAGATATATCTTATAGTCTTTGGTTTAGTGTTAAATTTAACTGAACAAGATCATTATTGTAATCAATCATATTGAATACAAGATCTCGTACAAAGGTTTACTTACTTAGTTCAATGAACTAATTTTATGGAGGTGTCATACATTATGAACTATGACCGTTCACCATATAAAATTTGTATGTATATGGATCAAATATCTATATTCTTGTATTCCTTTTAGAGTTTGCAACTAATTAAAGACAATACATAGTCTCGGGCAAGTAAACTCGTAAGTGACCATGTTACAAACGTATTTAGTGGTTCTATATTAGGCGCTTGCATGGGTCAACATGCAAAAATTTATTAGTAAGTATATTTTGAATTTCTATTTGTCAATATTAATTCAGTTCATTTGTATATTTTAATTGATAAATATTTTATCAATTATATTAATTGCACAAATTTATCGATGTAGATTATTTTAACTTTATATAGCATATGTTCTTACAATATTAGAAAGGTCAAATGTTATCATTTTATTTTCTGATAAGGCACCCATTAGTCTTTTATGTTTCTCCAAATCCTAAGATGAAACATATATGTTTTTTGACTACATTAGTTGGTGTTAGGGCTCATCTGTCTTGGGATTTTAACCTCGAGTTTGCTCAACAAGTCATAACCCTACAAACGATGGATGACTCCTTATCGGTTATATGATATACATCTCCTAATCCATGGTTCCTTGTCCTACTCTCATTTCGGCCTTGAGTTTGCTCAATAAATCCAAAGAAATTATTCACTCATACCTACCATTTCACGGCGGCCTAAGTATAATTTATGTACCTAGAATTTGCTCAACAAATACATATACTTATCTTACCTCCTTTAGTCGATATATTATAATACTACACATAACATCTCTAGCTTAATTTTGCCCAATAACCATAGAGTATGCAAGTAATTTATTAAAATATAAATGGTAGAGAGCAACATTTAAGTTAAAGATTCATAATGTTCAATATATTTAATTGAGTGATATCGATTTATGGAATAATGTATTTCTTATGAAATAATGTATTTCTTATGAAATACCCTTGGGACTCAGGTCTCAGACACATCAAAATCATGGTAAACGTACTTTTACATTTGCATTTATTTCGTAAATCTATTTAGGGTCTCTTTAATGTTCCACCTTTAGTTTATACAATTATATTATATAAGTTTTATTATTATATAACTTTTATACTTTATTTAACTTATATAAAAATTTATGTATAACACTATATTTATTAAATCTTATTTAATTAATTTAATTAATTAACACTTTAATTAATTATTTTATTATTCAAATATAACATATTATACCGAATGTATATTATAATCTTTGTAGTATTACACATATTCTTATAAATATGTATTTTAATTTATTAATCAACTTTTAATTAATTTATTTCATTAAAAAATATAGATTAAATTTTATTAATTTCGAAAATTCTTTTACATACACATGTATACTACTATTGTCTTAAACAAATCAAGACAACATAATATATATTAAATATTATGTGTGTGTATGTGTATTTAATTAACTTATTTAATTAATTCATTTATTTTATTGATCCTATTAATAAATAATATTTTCAAAACCAATTTTGTAACATTTTCAGACATTTTGAAAATAATATTACAACTTTTATAATATGTGTTTTATTTTAAATTTAATTTTTAAATTTAAATTTTTCTATTTTAGTTTCAAAACAGTTTGAAAATCTATTTTATAAGAGTTATAATATTTTTCTTATTATAAATTTAATCTTAAAATTTAAAGCTTTTATTTAATTTCAAAATAATTTTGAAATTAGCCAAAGAACCAATTCAAATTGGGACTTTTCTATTGGAGGCAACTTATGGGCTCACTTCACTTTTTGGGCCAGGTTGGTAGCCAAGGAGAGCAAGATACTTGATTACCCAAACCCAAGCCTAGACATTGCTTTTCTAGACACCCTGCTAAATTGGTAAGCTTAATTGATTAGCCCTAATATGACTAGTTTAAACTGCATAGACTATTTAAGCTTTGATACCATTATTAGAACCGGGCTAGTTGGAAGCGAATGAAATAAGTCGATTTCAACAAAATTCTTTATTTTGATCATATTGGGCCTTTGTAGTCTAAATTTACTATTCTCATTTCCTTGCTGACACATCATGTGAAAGGTACGCGTGTTAAAGCGAGTGTGCACGTGCTCCGCTCCTTTGACTGATTGTATTAGATCCAATCTAATAAAATCTTATTTTGTTTAAATTGTTAAAATGGAGATTTAAATCGATTTAAATTTTTATGTATTATAATGAATGTGTCTAGTACATTCATTTGTGTAAAGTGTAAGTGTAACATATAAGTAGTATATATATGTATAAATGAAACATGTGTAAATGAATTTACAGAAGGAAACCTTTTGTTTCCTTTCTTAACTTACACAAATAATTAAGGAAATATGGAAATATATGTAGGGAGAGAAACCTTTCATTTCTCTCTCTTTAGGTGTAATAATTGATAAATTAAATGGCATTTATAACTTATTAACTGAATTTACACATGCCTTTGTTGTCTAGGTTTTTGACTAATGTAATATATGTGTATATCTATAATAATTACATATATATATATATTGCAAACCTATTACTTGTTTTAACTAATTTGAAACCTAAAATTAACATTAACGAAAATGATTTCAATTAAATAAAGATTTGACAACAAAAGGTTACATCATTGAACAAAACACTCTTAAAAATTTGAATACATGTATATTTCATATACTCGATTATTACAATTTAATAATTTATATCTAAACAATATGTATTTGTAAACATTGTAGCATATGATATATGTATGTATACATACATACATATATATATATATATAATAAGTTTGATTTTAAGGTTAACAATTTTGATTGGACTTTTAATTTAGGAATAAAACTAGAGTTTAGGATTTTACATAAGACTTTACATATAGAAAACCACAAAGAATTAGAATTTGCGCTAAAGTCCATTCATTAATTTTAAATCAAGGTTTTATATAAACAATGATTTAAACATTTATATTCAAGTATTTACTATATAAATTAAAGACTAAATTCAAAGAACAACAAATAACCTAACATAACAATTCATTTTCATTTGTGTATGTAAATGTCATATAATCATACTAAAAATATCATTTAAAATTAGCTTTCAATTTCGAAAAAATTCCAAAACAAAATAAAAGAAATTTGACAAAGTGAGCATGTGTAAATTTGTGGTAAGAACTTACATGTTTGAACAATATAGAGAATAATAACAAGTTATCAAAAGTAACTTGGAATCCAAAGCATACCAATTTGTCATGAACATATATTAAATGGAGATGATGAACAAATATAGATCTGAACCAAAATAATATAATAAACAAATTTTAACCAAAATAGACGGGTGGTTTAAGTTACATGTGGCAAGATGAATAATTAAAACATAAGGTAAATCATACAAATTCGAATTATATCAATAATATAAATACATAGGTGAATTTAAATCAGGTACTTACCTTTATATGTGGTTAATAAATCACACCCTGAATGTATGAAGACTCCTAGATCTAATTGTATCGTCTCTGAGAATTGGAATGACATGAAGAGCCATATTTCATTTTATTTTAGTTGATGTTTGAATTATTTAAGGAGTTTTTTTTCATTCATGAAGACATGCATTTTCAGCTATTGGAGGAAATGAGCAGAGCAATAGAAAAAGGAAACAGATTTTCTTGGGAAGAATGAATCTTTAGAGAAGATGGATTAGTGGACATGTTTTAATTGAAAGAATGAAACTTTTCCCATTTTTTTAATTGAAACTTCCCCAATTAATTCTCTTATTTCTATCTCTCTCCCCGCTTCTCTATCTTTATATGGTAATGTCAAAATTACTTACCATGGCATACGATTTTTGCATATCTGTTATTTAAATCCATTTTAAAAATACACTGATAGGGTATATCAATGCACACAAATATAACTTTTACATATGCATTCAAATAATTATAGACAACTCCCAAACACCAAATAAATCAAATAATAATTAATATTTCTCAAATATTAATTAATTTATTCCTTTAAAACATTTTATTAATAATTAAATTGGGTGGTTTTTCGAAGAATTTATCATTACGGTTGTGCGACTCAAAAGTGTAAATTCAGTCAGCAGTTAGTATCGAATAATTTGAATATTAATATTCACACATTTTCTTAGCTAGTAGTGCGACATTTTGGCCGAATTTATTGCTTACACATCTTTTAGGTAAAATCTAATTTTATTATCATAAGCGATGCCTAGTAGTAATGATTATTTATACCAATTCTCTTCGTCAAAACTATCTCACATTAGGACTTATGAAATTTGGTTTTGGTCAAAACTCTAACATCATCCACATTCAGCTTTGTAATTCAAAACAAAAAATTCTTGGTTCAATAATAATAATTATTATTAGTAACCTTATTGCTTTGATCAGAGACGTTGATTTTGAGTTGACTATAGTTGACCATGATACTAGCCCTATATAACTAAGGAGATGAATTCTCTATGGAATAGTTTTTCACTTCCAACGCTTCAACTCAAACTCAATTATAGTTATTCGATGGACGTCGTGTCATGATTTAACTATAATCAATGTGGAGTGTCCATATTGAAGTTCCATAGTATTCTCAAGTCGAGGGAATTGTGCAACATCGTCACTTCGGGATTGCCTGTTTGACCATAGTTATATTAACCAACAAAGAAATGTCAAGTGAGTCTTTCCATAATTATCCAATAACTATCCATACATAACCCCTTGGTTCCTCTAGCAGCCATGAGCAATTCACTGCCCAACATTTAGAGAATGTTATGTATTTCTCAATAGATGTATCGATATCCAGTCTCCATACATCTTGACTAGGAATATTTAAGACGGTATGTTTATTTTATCGTGATAAATCACTTATGATTATAATACATTATAACTACTATTATAAAACATACCATTTATGGGTTTTTCTATTAGATGTACTTCTAACTAAATTAATTAATATAACACATCATACCAAGTATATAACAGAAAGAAAACACCTTTTATTTCAAACACGATTGTTTATCGAGTTAGATATATGTAACAAATTATGTAATTGCCCCTAGGGCATACCTTTAACTTTATTATACTATTCCTTCAGATCTAGGGCTTAGGAGGTAGTTGCTATGTATCAATCAATTTGATGCTAAGTGTCCTCTCTGCACCTTCTTGTTTTCATGTTGCTTCACCTCTCTCAGCTCGGCAATGTAACATTCGTATCCTATACTTTGATCTTCTTGAATGGCTCCTACTCTATTCTTAGCCAGGAACTTCATCAATAAGCACCATGAGGCTAAAGCCACTCTAAAACTGGCAAGGGTCGATTGGCCAAAGAAAGCGTTATAAGCAGAGTATATATCTACCAAATGTAAGGTCTGCACACGCACTCTCTTATGGTCACCTTAACCAAGTTCCACCGTAAATTGACACATCCTACATGCTCTATAGCCTCTCCAGTAAATCCCTAAATATGGGATTTACATGGCTTCAGATCATGCATATCCATCCTCATCTGTTCATAGGTTTTGTTTAACAAAATATTATTTTAGTTCCCACAGTCAATGTGAAATCGTTTCACAGTTGCCGACCCAATCATGGCCGTAATCACCAAGAGGTCCAGCGTTGTTACTTCAAACCCATCTCCATCACGATTTCTAGACATTATATCATCAATCATCAACTTTAGATGCTTTGCTGGAACTCCATCGTTTATAGCACAGAAGCTCTCCTATAACATGTTTCAACGATTTTCCATATCATTCCTTCTCATTCCATCTTTCCTTGGCTGGATGAGGCTCGCTGACTTTGGTGTTAACCATAAATCTTTGTTTAGACTGTCTAGGTCCATCCTTACTAGGCCCAGCCTAACCCTATTGAGCCATCTGCCCTTAGGCTCTGTTGTTCACTTGCCCACCATACCATGGGTCTTTCACATACTATTGGAGCTTCTTTTTCCTAATCATATCCCATAAGTGTCGACACTTATTTGTATTATGCCTATGGCTTCATGGAAGCGACAATATTTGCCATACATCTATTCTCTTTCATTCAATTCCCTCCCCGCTTTTTGCAATTCTCCATAACTTGCATGACAAGGTAAATATTCTTTATGGTGTTCTAAGGAGGTATAATCTTCATGTTTAAAGTACCTCCGACACTTTTTAACGTCCGACTTCTACCACCAACACCTTAATTTCCTCTTTTATAATTTTTAATTCACAATATTAATAACAACATTCTCGGTTCTCTCGCCAATCTACTTCACAACGACATTACTCTGCACTATCTCAATAGATAGACTTCTACCAGGTTTCGAATGGCCATATTTGTCTCTTCCAAGCATACATATCGGGTCACTTTACTATAAATATCCTCCATGGTTAGTGGGGGTTTAATTATTGGCCACTTACCGAAATCTATATCTGGATGAATTCCTTTTATCAATACCATCAACATAATGTCCTCTTTGGCATTGCTTACTTCAGTCACAGTTGTATTGAATCTACTCAAGAAATTTTTCAAAGACTCATCAGGACCCTGAAAAATGCTATACAAGGACATTGCATCCTTAGGTCGAGCAGTATACAACTTGGAATGTTCTATAAACTTCCTAGCCAATAGGTTAAATGAAGATACAGACCTCGATGAAAGCCGAGTGAACCACATCGTAGCCACTTATTGGGAAACATTCGCATCTCACAGCATCTAATATTGCCCTTGCACCATTCATGTGCCACTCGCATTTCAAAAGATGTTGTCTTAGATCAGTTGTTCTGCTATAATATGACATAGTCGGCATCACAAATCTCCCGGGATAATCCTTCTATAAACTATCTTCAGTGAACGGGGTTTTATAGGCTACGAACCTCAATCATCATTATTTCTATATTGGTTCTCATTCACCAGCTTCCTTAACATATTAGCCAAGAACTCTAGTTCAATCGAATCGACCAAACAACGACCATCAAGGTTTGCCTTGAATGTTTGGCTCCACAAACGCTCTTAGTTAGTTACATGATGTCTGGATCCTCTATCTCTATGAGAACCATTCGTCCAATCTTTTGACTCCTACATTCTTTATGTGATGGCCTAGTGGCATCTATCTGAACATCACCACTCTCACCATTACCAGCTCGACTAACATCAATTTCAACATCATCTTGTAATTCAACATTGACAACATTAATCATGACTCGGGCACTTGGATTGGTATTGACCTATGATGTGGGATCAGCACTGAGTTGATCTTTGTCAACTTGAGTTTGACCAATTCCGGTTTTGAAGTCCTAACTACCCATATGTTCGTCTTCTTTTTTCCATTCCTATGGTTTCTATCCTACGAGGAAGAACTCTCTTCTTCTGAGTTAGAATATCATAACTCCTTTCTAATTCTCCTACATCACTGAGATAGCTGGGACATCAAATCCATGTTCTTTTTTATCTGCTTCATTGTAGCATTCTGGTTCCTTATCAAATTTTTATTTGTTTCCATCACCATCCTATCCAAATCAACCTTAGTGGCCATTTTTTATGCACTTGGAATTTCTAAACCAACAGGTAGATTGGTTCTCCATGTTGAGAGCCTTCATTTTTAACTTCATGGTTCTAGAAGTAGTTGGCTTCTCTTTGGCTTTTTGGTACCATGGCTTTATTGGATCCAATGATAAACTTTATGGAATTCTAAGTAACCAAGGATCCTCTAACAATAATTTTTAGATCTAGCTCGTAGATTATAGTAATCCAAATGATCATGATAGATCCAAGTAGTGAGAATTTTAAGATTTCTCAGTGAAAGCACTAAAATTTTTGCGTCGAAAATTGGATAAACACCCGATTAGATTATAAGAAGAGAATAATGAAGAAATAAATGGAAAACGAAGTAAATAGCACATAGAGTTGCTAGTGGTTCAGAAAACACTCTGGCCTACATCCACTTAAACGTTGTTAATGATTTCTAGTGTTTTTTACAGCTGTGATTCTACAAATCGGTAAGAATCCAGCAAAGCCTCGATGTAACGGCCCGTATTTTACGTATTGGAGGATCATAAAATATTATTATTTAAATAATATTTGGTCGTATGACTCTAAAACTTTGGAAAATGACTACTAGGGAAATTTTCGACCTTTCGAATTTTTATCGAACATTTCAAATTCAGAAATTCTTGTAAGGTCTATAACTTAAGATAGAGATAGAATTAGAGTCTGAAATTACTTCCATTAGATCGAGCTTGTGGTTTATCTTTCTGTAGAGTGTTCATAATAGAAAAACATATTATCATTTAGGAGATATGGTCATTTTAAATTCTGTTTACAATTGGATAGATTAATGGGTAACTATAGAGGTTTAGGGGATAAGCTCAAGGCGAACTAGGGATTTGCGCCAATAGTGGCTGAAACAACGGCCCCAAATCATTTCTCTTCTTCCCAAATTAGATCAAAACCTCCATTAGCCCTAATTTCATCAAAAAGCTCATCTTTTTTCTTACTATCTTAGCTAAATCCATCATTAGAAGGTAACTAGCAAAGGAGATCATAAATTCATCATTTTTGTGCTTAGAAATTGGTGCTTGGTAGTTTGGGTATTAGGCAAATGGTTGTTGACCTTTCATTAATCTATACTCATTTATATAGTTAAAATAGTTTTTTTTAGCATGATTTTGATACTAAAAATGTTTTCTAAATTTAATTACACCTTCATCATGTTTATGGCTAAAAATAAAAAAGTTTAAAGTGGGTTTTAAATGGTTTTACAACCCTTTTTTAAAATATTGTAATGCCAGTGTAAAAGTTGGACCTATGCTAAATCTTCTTTGTTAATCATTAGATGTACTTTATGTCTTTAATGGATGTCCATGGATGATATTTCAATTTGGGATGCATTTCTTTGATATGGTTTGTTATTATTTTTAGATTACTTAGGAAACGGTTATCAATGTGGGCAAAACAAAAGCAAAAAATGCTCGAAATTGGATGAAACTTGGAGAAGGTTCTCTGGAGGGTGGGGTAAGCCTATGATTCAAGTAACATGAAGTTTGGATATCGAAAGTCACATCAAGTGATGAGATGATTTCTCAGGGAAGAAAAGGCAGATTTGGTCGGTATGGAGTAATGCTTCGGGACTTGGGCTATAAGACTTCAGGGCAAGCTTCGAGATAGAGTAAGGAAGGAGTACTGGGAGCCAAAGTGGAAAATTTAGCTAAGTATTGTGGTAGGTACCAATCACTTTTGATCGGTACCGAGTTGTTTTTCTAGCATCAAGTTAGAGCTTAGAGCTTGGGAAGCTTGGGGAATGAAACATGGAGTTCTAAGCATGCTTAGAAGAAGTGGTCGGAGGGGAAATTAATTAGCTAAATTGTGGCTACGTAAAAATGGAGGGATTCATATTGGTACTAACCTCTTTTGGTCGGCACCGACATGAAATTAAAGGAGCAAGGTCTGTGGAATCTCCAAAAGAGAATGTAGGTTTCTACAGGTCGTGCTGAAGGTGTTTGTTTGTTCGCTTGGGGTTCGATGGAGATGTAGTAGAACAATGAAGGATGATAGCTTCGGGACTTCATTGATCACGACTGAATAATGAATGGAGTTAGGTCGCGATGATGGTAGCATGATGTTGAAAGGAGTTGTAAGAATAATTGTCTAGAAAGGGTAGGTCTAGGAAGGGTGACCGGTGGGTAGAATGTTGAATGGTCCTATCATGGAAAGAAGGAATATGGAATGGTTCCTTGAGAATAATGAAAACATGATAGAGTAAGGAAAGGGCCCAAACACATGTGATAAGAGAACATTGATACTCAAAGTATTTTTTATTGTACTTGAAGTAGGGGTATTGTGAGGATGCTCACTGGGTATGTGGAACGGGGACCTCGGATCGGTGGAATGGATCTCTATACCTTAGATAGGTGGAATGAACAACTTTAGGCTTTGAGCGAGTACACTAAAGACTATGATTTACCCATTAATCTTTGGTAAACGAATGGTCAGAAGAGTTATCATATATCCAGAGCACATCAAGTGATAGTAAGGATTGTTTCATGGATGAAATGTTTGCTTTGGTTGCTTTCTCTTATAGTCTATCACTTTAAAGATTCACTTGAGATAGGTATTGCATATGGATACCTAAACACCTGCCATTGTAATTAGTTTGTAGTACAACCTTATGATGTTTGTAGAGTAGCACATCATTTTTGTTACGTGCTAACTCTTTGGTTATAAGGACATGTCAAGTATGGTTAGTATACCCTTGTTCCTTATTATATCACTTGTGTAGTATTTTGAGATTCATTTATCGCTCACACCAGATTGTTGTCTGACTTGAGATTTTATGTTTTGCTTCTTATTGTCTCGGGCATTCTTAAATAAGTAGACTAGATAATAGGTCTAGGTGATATGCGGTGGCTGTGCAGAGGGCGAGTTAGATGGAGCTTTATCATATTATATATGGATATACTATTGCTTATTCCACTGTGCAATACTGTTAGGCAACATTTGCTTTACTATTGAGATTGTTTATTTGAGTTTATTTCCATTTGTATAAACTTCTATTCTATGTTGTATATCTCTGTAGATCTATTCTTTGATATTTGGTTCACTTAGTTATCATCGTCTCTTCTGTTTTATATCTTGATATATATTATATTTTATTCAATGCATTGTGAGATATACGATAGGTTATGTGATATTTTTTTCTTTTCGACTCTTTACAATTTTCCTACATTGACCGAGCACTATATGAGCGCACTGTTTAGTTATATTGGGCATCGTTGGTGTAGGGTAGGCTTCATATTTGGTACCAGAGCTAGGTTACACAATTATCTTGAGTTGGTACCATGACGTAATAGAGATAGGGAAGGAGTTATCTCTTTAAACTGGATTGAGAGTGTGCGTGTGTATTATATAGGAGAAAGAGTACTTATTATATATTTTAGTTTTCAACACTATATAGTAGTAAATAATGTATAAGTCGCATGCATTCACAAGTACCATTGATGCAGTTTTCTTTATGAGAGACCGATCATTCTCGCTATAGATCAAGAATGAGCTGATAAATAAGAAATACTTTAAGGAACTCCGTCACTGGAGTCGAAGAAGGATCCAATTTTGGGGCTGCTAACCCTGACTGGCAGGTGATGTTCAATACGATGATGGCGACCATGCTGTAAAATACCCAAGCTGCCGCTTCGAATGTTGCTATTATTGGTGCTCAAGTGCAGGTGCCTAGAGTTGATTACACTAGGCTGAATAAGGACATTGCCGGTCTTGGTAGAAAACCATTCCAAGGATCAGAATTGGCTATGGAATTGCAGGATTGGTGAGACACATGCAAAAGGATTTATGATGACGATGAATTAGAAGGTGCGATAAATAAGATGTTGGCTTCCCGACAGCTTAAAGGGAGAGCCATGAACTGGTGGAATGCTATCAGAGTTGCTACTCCCGAGGATCAGTTTAGTTGAAACCAGTCTAAAACCCAATTCGAGGAGAAGTTCTTTTTGGCTGCTCAAAAGTCGGTGCTACTCAGGAAGTTTGTTGATCTAAAGCAGGAAGACATGTCTATCTTCAAGTATGTTGTTGAGTTCGATGCCATATTGAAATATGGGTTATCTTTCATTGACACTCTGTTGAAGAAGAATGTCAAGTTTCTTATTAGTTTGGATGAATACTTAAGGGAGAAATTAACGAGTCACATCGATGAGCCATTTGAGAGACTCGTCGAGAATGCTCTTTGCTAGAAGAGTTTGTACCCTAAGTCTAATCAGCTTCTATACTTAAAGAAGAGCCAAAGCTGCAACAAGGCGGTGGAGGCAAGAAGAAATGGAATGGCAAGAGAAAGCAGTTTCAAGGAAAGAATTCTCAAAAGAAGGCTAAATGGGATCTTGTCCACTATGGTTATGGAGAAAAAGGGTCATTTGATTAAAGACTATAACGCTGATGGAAAAAAGAAGTGCTATAACTATGGAAAATTTATATATATGCAAAATAATTGCCCAGAACCACTGCAGAAAAAGAAGGTAGTGAAGACATATGCTTTGGATGTTGTCCTGACTTCATTGAGTGCCCCCTAGTGAAGGAGAAGGAAAAGGGAAAGAGTATCACTATCAAGATATGCTTTCAATTTATGGCGTTTCCATATGTGTTTTGTTCGATACCGGGGCTTCACATTTCTTCATATCTATTGACTTGATAAATAGGTTGGGATTGAAACCCGAAACTTTGGACCAACCTTTGATTATGGAGAACCTAGTTGGAGGCTGCAGCAATCTTTGTATGGTTTGTCGTGGTTTGTTCTTATCGAGTCGTGGATGCTCTTTTGTTTATGATTGCTTTGTTTTGGATTTCATTGGAATCAGGATTATCTTGGGATGGACTGACTAGGGAACTATAAAGTAGTGGTGGACTGCGAGAAGCTGATGGTGATGATTGGGGCTATGGAGGGGAAGAAGGTAGTGATTGGCTGCAAGTCAGAGGATGGGGTTATGGTCAACCTTTTATATTCGCCCGAAGTCCTACAGGGTGAGTTGTCATCTATGCCTACCACTAGAGAGTATCCTAACATTTTCAAGGAGGTGACCGGATTACCGCCACACCGAGAGACTGAGTTTCGCATAGACTTACTAAGGATACCAGACTGATAGTTACGCTTTTAAGGCATATGGCACCCAAAGAGTAGAAGAAACTGGAGGTGCAAGTGAATGACCTGTTGAAGCGAGGGTTCATTCGTTAGAGTATATCTAAGTGAGGTGCAACTGTAGTGTTCACAACTAAGGTGGATGGCTCATTAACCGATGAGAATTTTATAAACAAAGACAGGCTAGTTGAAAAGTTATCTCTTTTAAGTTAAAAAGAAGAAAATCATGCTTTTAGCATGTTTTAGCCATTTTCGACATCAAACCTTCCGACCCAGGACTTTTGACAAAGTCGAAAGGTTATAGCTTTCGACAAGGTCAAAGACCAATGTGTATGGTGTCAAGTAGCTTGGTACAAAATGAATTGGACAAGGTCGATGTGTACTTAGTCGAGAGGTTAGTTGCCAAAGAGGTTGGCGTATGTTTGTTTTATAAGCCAAAAGAATCGCCTGCTCGCTTTCAAAAAGAAGCTTTCGACTTGATCGCTTTCGACCAGGTCAAATAATTAAAATAAAGGTTTTAAACCTTTCGATATGGTCGAAAGGTTACTGCCGCTTTCTAAAATTTCAAAGTCATTGATTTCAATAAATTCGAAAGGTTTACTTATTTTTAAAACCAACCGCTTCTCCATGCTTTTGAAAGGATGCTTTCGACCTAGATGTTTTACCCTTGTTTTCTAATTGATGTATAACCTAAGCTTTCGAATGAGGGTTTTTAAAGGTTGAAGCCTATTGTTTTAAAAGTTAAGTTTTAAGCTTTCGAAGGGGTTGAAAGTAAAGCTTTCGACAAAGTCGAAAGGCTTTAAAAGAAGAGTTTCCATATATTTTAAGTTGAAACCAGTGAGCTTTCAAAAGATTTATATTTTAAAAGGTTGAATGCTTTCAAAAGGTTTTATTTCTTGAATGGTTTCAATGGGGTCGAAAGCAAAGCTTTCGAAAGATTCGAAAGCGTAGCTTTTGAATGTGTCGAAAGGTAGCTTCCGACAAGTTCGAAAGATCCTATTTTTCGAATGTTCTCGAAAGGGTTGAAATGGAGGGTTTTTCCAAGGTTTTCTAAGTCAATGTTTTAAAGTGTTTCAAGATAGGATGTCTAAAGTTTTATTGCTATCGAAAAGAAAGATTTCAATGGTTTCGAAAGGTTTGAAATAAGGTTTCGAAAGGTAAGGTTTTGGCCTCTTGGCCTAGACAATTGAAGGGTTTTACTTGGTTTAGAAAGAGATGCTTTCAAAGGATTAGAAGGAGATGCTTTCAATGAAATCGAAAAGGGCACTTTCAAATGCTAAAATGTTTTCACCAACTAAAGTTTGAGTAAAGAATATGTATAACATGACAAGATGATTTTGAGTAAAGCATAAATATTATATTTACATAAGTTTGATTTAAAGGTTTTTAATCATTTTAAAAAGGTTTTCAAGGAAAATTATGGAATGGGATCTCTAAGTGAAATTGACTCAGATATTAGAATACCAGATGGAACTGGTATAGGGTCGTACCCTATACATTAGCTATTGGCCCCAGCTTATTTTTGTCCAAAATTCCAGTATGTAGGACTTGGTTACAGGTAGACTAAAATTATGATTACACACAGAAAAAACATATGTTTGTATACAGACAGGTTATTGGTGGGCCTGAAAAACCATTAGGATCGAGAAGACCTAGAAGATGATTAAATTAGAGACAGACCGTGTAGAAGAGAAGTATTTAACAGACAGTCAAGGACAAACTGTCTAGATAAGGAGTATCTGACAGATGTTAGATTAATTTTGTTATATTGTCTGATAGCACCGAGTCAGCCAAAGGTTAAAAGTTAGCCAAACAACATTTATGTGTTTGAACAGATAGTTCATTATTACCTGATTTTTATGTATGTTTACATAATGATGCTTTACACTATTTAACCAGTTTGGTTGCATGAAAAGGTTTTGCAAAAGATATGTTTTAAAAGGATATTAGTGAGGGGAAACCCATTTTGCTAAGTGGCATGGTCTCACTTATCATAATAAACCGAGATGTATAGTATTATTCACACCGAGCTTTATGTCTGACTCGAAGTTTATGTTTTCCCCTTAAACTTTCGGGTGCTCAAAATTGATTTGAGTAAGCTGAGGGGTTAAGGTCTTTTTCAAGTTTTAGTATAATGATGAATAAGACTACCGGAGGTATGCAAGAGGCAAACAGATAACTATTTAGGAGTTGTAGTTTTATGTTTTGTTGCATTTCCACTGTGTATGTAATAAGTCGGTTATGACTATATGACTCTGATCATCCAAAGGGGTATCTTCATATACTGCTCTTGGCTATGTTGTAATAAGTATATTTTATCTGTGCCTAGGAACGTATTGGGATTATGCATTAAGAATATGGAACATCTATTTTGAAAATTAATGAAGAAAAAGTTGTTTTGAAATCTGTAATTTGTTTCATATTCAAGTGCATCTGATATTAAAGATACCATTAACATAGCCATATTTAGTTGTCGGAGGCTAATACTATAGATAACTTTAGCATCTATAGCGCTTAGTTTTGGGCCTCTAGATAGGGGGTGTTACAGTGCCTTTCGAAGCCTTGTATGGAAGGCCATGCAAATCACCAGCATGTTGGTTGGAAACTAGGGACAGATTAGTCTTAGGACCAGATCTCGTAAGAGAGGCAACAGAGAAGATTGAGTTGATCCAAGATAGGACGAGGGAAGCTCAACTAGATAGAAGAGTTACTTGATAAGAGGCATAAGGATCTAGAGTTCTCAGTTGGAGATAAAGTTTTCATTAAATTACCACCGGTGAATGGTGTACTACGAATCGGAAAGTCGGGGAAACTGGTACCGAGATATATTAGATTGTTCCCAGTTATAGAGAGGTTCGGAAGCTCGCATACAGAGTAAAGTTGCCGAGCGGTTTGGTAGGTATCCATAATGTGTTTCATGTGTCGCATCTTCATAAGTATGTGCATGATCCAAAGACTACTATTCCTCCAACTGTGTTGAAAGATTAAATAGTAGAACCAAATTTGACTTTTATTAGACAACCAGTTCGGATTATAGCCAAAGATAATAAGAAGTTAAGAAACAACACATGCAAGTTTGTGAAAGTTTAGTCGAGAGACAACGAGAAGGACCGTACTTTGTAGACAGAAGACAGGATTAGAGATACTTATCTTGATCTGTTGTAAGGGTATGTTCTATATTTTCTTTATATAGACTATTTTCTATTCATGTAGGTATGGTAGTTAGGAGATATTAATGATGATTTCTATGTTTAGTATTTAGTCCTTACTGAATTTCAAGGTCAAAATTCTTTAAGGAGGGGAGCCTATAACACCTCTAATTTTAAATAACATTATTCAGGGGATTTAATTGGATAAATTAAATAGAATAACATAGAGACTATAATGATAAGGGGATTGAGATTTGAAAACTGAATAGAGGTCGTGCCTTAACTAAATGAAATCATAAGAATGAGTTTATAAAATGGTTTTATAAGTTAACTACCCAAGAGAATAAGGCAAGGGTATTATGGGAATAGCCATATATAACCCCATAACCCTCAAACCCTTACCTCATTCTCATTTTCATACTTTAATAAAAACAAAAATAAAAGAGATCATGGCCGACCATAACCCTAGGAGAAAAAGGGATCAAACCAACTAGAGGCTAAGGATTCAACCAAGGAAGAATTAAGCAAGATCAAATATCAAGTTCCTTATCCAAAACAAAGTGAATAATAATCTAAACCATCTCATTTATGTTTTTATGAACATCTTAATTTCGGGCTTAAGGTTTTGAAACCGTTTGGATGATTTAAATGATGATATGCTTTAATTTTATGCCATATTTGATTTAAACAAGTATGTTTGTTTTGATTTTAAGGTTAAAACCGTGTAAAATGGGTTTTGAATGCTATATGGATTGAGTGTGTTATGTAAAGCATTATTTTGGAGATGGGTTTAAATTTTCATAATATTCCAAGCTATAGATAATTTATCATGAATATTGAATGGAAGAAATAGATAATTTGGGTTTAAAAATTTATTATGGCTATTATATAAAGGATTTTGGGTCCAAAATTTATATATGATAGAAAACATATTGAAAGTGAATTAAGATGATTTTTGGGGATTTAACCTAAGTGGTTTACTATGAAAATTAAATTAATTAAGATTAAGGATTTAATTGTCTTAATTGTTTTGTTAAGGGAAAGGGCTTCATTGCTAAAATATTTTTGATTATTAATCGATGAATTCGACAGCCTTTTTATAAAAAGATTTTGGTAAAGGATTTGCCATATTTTGACAAATAAGGCAAGTAGGTGAAAAGAAATTTCTTTTAAAGGCTAAAAATCAGTTTTCTTTGGATTTACTACTTCGCCATTTCCCTTTGATGGCTTTCGACACCATGCCTCCACCAAAGAACCTATTCGAAACCAATGCACATGGTATCAAGCAATTAATACATAGTGCATTGGAAAAAGGTAGAAGGTACACTGTCGAAACCTAGCTTTCAAAGGGGTGGAAGTTATCCACTACTTACTTCCACTTATGAAAGAAGCTTTCGAATGGGCAAAGGTCATTTCTATAAGCTTTCGAATACATTAAATTGTTTTTCTTTTAAAAGATGCTTTCGAAAGGACTGAAATTGCTTTTAAATAGCTTTCGAATAGATTGTCGCTTGCCTTTGTTTTAGAAGTATTATTGATTGAGTTGTCGCACATTAAGTTTTGAAAAGGTGCTTTCGAAAGGATGGTTGCTTTTTGAGCCTAGTCAAAACCTAGCTGATGTCTTCATACCTTTCAAATCGGTTAAAGGTCGCTTTTCTTTATAGGTATATAACAATAAGTTTGAAAGGCAAGCTTTTTTTATTAATATTGAAGCCACATCCCAATGCTTTCGAAAGGGTGGTTTCGAAGCCATCTATTCCCCAAATTCTTTTACTTAAGATTAGTGATTTTGAAAGGGCTACTTTCGATTATGTTCACTTTGACCCAGAAGTTATATTTAAGGTTAAACCCAATGATTTTGAAAGAGATGCTTTCAAATGGTTTCGAAGCTATGCTTCAATGAGTTCTAACTGAATTAAGTGGTTTCAAAAGATAAGCTTTAATAAATTCGAAGGGTATGTTTTAATGATTTCGAAAGAAAGATTTCAATGTTTTCAAAAAAAATGTTTTAAATGTTTCGAAAGGTATATTTTTAAGTGTTTTGAAAAGAAGATTTGAATATTTCGGAAGGCGTGTTTCAATGGTTCCAAAAGAGAGGGTCTAAGGTTTGAAAGCCTTAGTTTTCAAAACAAGGAACCCAATCTCAATTTTTAAGATAAACTCATGGCAATATGAAAGAGTTTATAAAATGATATTTAACTTTGGAGTTTTTAAAGAAGCTTTCCTTACTAAAGATAATAAGTTAAAGTTATTAACCATGTTTCATTTGAAAAATGATTGCAAGAAATTGAACCATATATGTTTATGTTTTTACGTATTGATCTATCATGTTTGCTTCTTCTGTAAACATATTCATTTTATAATTAACCCATATCCACATTTTAGCGTGTTAAGGGCAGAATAACCAGTTAGGTTGACCCGGTAGTGAATATACATTGAGTTAACTCTTGTGTGAGTAGAATTGCAAACAGGAGATCGGGTAGACCAGAATATAGGATACCCAAAGACTAATCAAAGGATTATTGGTTTATATAGATTCTTAGTAAGCCCATGAAAATTGTATGGAAAAAGTTATTAGCAGGGACAAATAAGTTCTTAGTGATCCCATGAAAACTATATCTGGATTAAGTTATTGACAGAGATCAATAGGTTCATCGTTAACCCATGAAAACTCTGATATGAGAGAATTTATTAGAGAACCCAATAGGTTCATAGTGAGCTCATGAAAACTATGATTGGATGAAGTTATTGATAGAAACCAATAGGTTCTTAGTGAACCCATGAAAACAATGAAACTGGACAGATAGTTTGTAAGCTTTGAACTGGTTATTAGTCAACCCATGAAAACTAACAGGTTAATAGTGAACCTAAAACCATAATTTGAGACGGTTAGTCAAATGGACGGGGATGGGAAATCCAGAATATATTGCATGTTTGCATATCATTATGATACATTTTATTATATTATATTTTAACCATTGTGGATGCAGGTGCACATTATAAGATTATTATAATTTGAGTTAAGATACCAATAAGGGGAAAATCTGTTCCGCTAAGCGGCGTGGTATCATTAGATATCTATATGATTCGATATGGTAGGTTATTATTCATACCAGACTTTTTTGTCAGACTTTAAGTTTATGTTTTCCCCTTAAACTCTCGGATGCTCAATTGATTTTGAGTAGTTTGAGAGTTAAGGTTTTTAGGTTCTCCTTTAGACGAATAAGCTTTTGGAGACATGCAGGAGGCAAGCTAGCTATTAGGAGTTCTTTCTGTTTGATTTCACTGTGTTTTGGATGTAATGGAAAAATTGTTTAATTGCCTATATTTAGAATCTGATCATCCAAGGGGCACTTTATATGTCGCTCTTGGCGTATTTTGTAATAATTATATTTCTCTGAACATGGTTTATGAATTGGGATTATGTAGCGAATTTGAAACATGATTTGAATTTGAATGAGAATTCTATTTTATGATTTTAATTTTTTTCATATTCATGTATTTTTGTTATATCGATGTATCTAACATTACCGCATTTGGTCACCGAAAATTAATAACTATGGATGATTGCAGCATTCATAGCCGTTAGCTTTGGGCTCCAAGTGGGAGATGTTACAGCACCGTTGGCCAATTTGATAAAGAAGAATCATACTTTTTCTTGGGACACGAAGTGCGAGCTTGCATTTGTAAGTTTGAAGGAGAGGTTGATGAGTGCATCGATATTGACTATTCTAAATGGGAATGAAGTGCTAGTAACATACACAAACGCTTGTGGTACTAGACTAGGTGCGGTGTTGATACAAAGGGAAAAAGTTATCGCCTATGATAGTTGATAGCTGAAATCGCACGAGAAGAAGTATCTGACTCATAATTTGGAGTTGGTAGCAATAATGTTTTCTTTAAAGATTTGGAGGCAGTATCTATTAGGAGAAATGTTCGAGTTGTTCATGGACCACAAATCACTGAAGTAGCTTTTCTCCTAGTAGGATCTTAAATTCACCAACGATGATGATTAGAATTCTTGGCCTCCTATGACTTTGACATTTTCATACACCTAGCAAGGGAAATGTAGTCGTCGACGCATTGAGTACAAGACATGCTAGTTTAGGATCGATGTTCCTAGAGCGGAAGTAGTTGTAGTATATAGTTGGTTGTGACTTCAAGCCTCATTGCAAATTGGAGCCAGAGATGTTGGCGAAATTGATGATCAAACCTACCTTGATTGAGCAGATTGGTATTAGTCAGAGTCGAGATGCTAGACTATCTGAGAACATGGTGAAGATAGAAGAAGTAGAGTTTGTGGAGATAAACTCGACCGAGATGGTTGGCTGCGTGAGGATGGGAGATTGTTTGTTACCAATGTAAATGTATTGTGAGATAAGGTGCCACAAGAGTGTCATCACTCTAGATTGACTATATATTTTGGTGGTAATAAGATGTGTCGCGATATGAAGCAGACCTGTTATTGAGAGGGGATAAATAAGGATATCGGGACATTCATCTTGAAGTGTAGGAACTGCTAGCTGGTGAAGGCAAAGCAGAAGAAGCCAAGTGGGTTGATGCAACCACTTGAAGTTTTCGAGTGGAAATGGGGGTAAGTCTCTATGGATTTCATTGACATATTGCCGAGGACCAAAGGAAGGTATGATAATGTCTGGGTCATAGTCGATAGACTGAGAAAGAGTGCTCTATTCATACATGTTAACTCTAGTAGAACGATATCCAAATTGGCTGAGTTGTATGTGAAATTGGTAGTTCAATTCCATGGTGTGCCAAAGAGCATTGTGAGTGATTAGGATCCTTTATTTACTAGTAAGTTTTGGAAGAGATTACAGGAGCATTTGGGATCAAGCTAGATCTCAATGCAACTTATCACGCTTAAACTGATAGGCAGACCGAGAGGGTGAAACTTATATTGGAGGATCTCTTGCGAGCTTGCATTTTTGATTTTGAAAGCTCGTGGGACGATCACTTGCATTTGAAAGAGTTCACATACAACAATAGCTATCAACCTAGTATCGGTATGACACCGTATGAAGCATTGTATAGCTGACCATATAATGATCCTTCATATTATTGGGAAGCGGGCGAGAAACTAATACTTGGACCAGCTATGGTCAGAGTGACCTCAAAGAAGATTGAGATCATTCAACAATGGATGAAAGGTGATCAGGATGGGCAGAAGAGCTACATTGATAAAAGACGTAGAGATTTGGAGTTCTCCGTCGATGAAATAGTATTTGTGAAGATTTTTCCATTGAAGAATGTTATTTGATTCGGTAGTAAGGCGAAGTTGGCACCAAGATTTGAAGGTCCCTTTTCGTTAGAGAGGATTGAGAACCTAGCATATAGGGTCAACTTACCTCAAAAGATGGCGGGCATGCATAAAGTATTCCACTTCACTCATCTGTAGAAGTTTATGCATGACTTGGGCACGACAATTACATTAGATCAACTTGATGATATCGAAATTGAACTAGAAGCTTCAAGACCTCATAGGCTAGTTTGTATTGTCGGACACAATACGAAACAGCTTAGGAAGAAGATGATGGAGTTGGTGAAGGTTCAATGGGGTGATAGTGAAACTAATTGCATGTGGAAAACCATAGAGAGCATGAGGGCTGCATATCCGGAGCTCTTTGCATAGTAAGGCCTACTGTTTATCGTATTTACTTTCACCTTTGAGATCAGATAGGATAGTTTAGTGTATCGTATGCTAGGATAGCTTTACCTATACTATTGATTGCATGGCTGCTTGTTTTATATGTTTGATGATTGCATATTATTATTAGGCATGTTGGGTAAGTATGGTTGATTATTCTTCGACTTGTCTGGGGATTTCGAAGGCGAAATTCTTAAAGAGGGAAGAGTATAACGACCCATATTTTACGTATCAAAGGAACGTAAAATATTATTATTTAAATCACATAAGGTCGTATGAGTCTAAAACTTTAGGAAATAACTAGTAGGTACATTTTTCACCTTTTGAATTTTTATTGAATATTTCAGACTTAGAAATTCTTGTAAATCTTATAACTTTAGATATGGATTGAATTAGGATTTGAAACCACTTCCATTAGATCGGGCTTGTGGTTTCTCTTTCTGTAGTTTAGTTATAATAGGAACATAGACTTACCGTTTAGGATATATGACCATTTTAAATTTTGTTTGCCACGGGACAGATTGATGGGTAACTAGAAAAGTTTAGGGGCTAAGCCCAAGGCCCAACTTGGGATTTGTGCCAATACTGGCTGAAACAACAATCCTAAATCATTTCTCTTCTTCCCAAATTAGATCAAAACCTCCATTAGCCTTGATTTCAACAAAAAGTTCATCTTTTCCTTATTAATTTTAGCAAAATCCATAATTAGAAGGGAATTAGCAAAGGGGATCATAGATTCATCATTTTGGTGCTTAAAAATTCATGCTTTTAGCTTTTGCATCAGATCTAGGGATCTAAAGTGGCAGTTTGTGTATTAGGTGAGTGGTTCTTGACCTCTCACTATTCTATACTTGTTTATATAGTTAAAATAGGTGTTTTTAACATGATTTTGATCTTAAAAATGTTTACTAACTTTAATTATACCTTCATACATGTTTATGACTGAAATCAAACAAAAAAGTTTAAAGTGATTTTTAACCGGTTTTACGACTCCTTTCAATCATATTGTCATGCTAGTGTAAACGTTAGATCTAGGCTAAATCTTGTATGTTAATCATGTTAGATGTACTATATGTGTTCAGTGGATGCCTGTAGATGATATTTATGCATTGCTTTACTATGATATGTTAGTATTTTTAGATTACTTAGGAAGCAGATATTGAATCGGGCAAAACAAAGGCAAGTATGCTTAGAATTGGATGAAATTTGGAGGAGGTGCTATAAAGGATGGCCAAGCTTATGATTCAAGTCGCATGAAGTTTGGATGTTGGAATTCATGTCAGCGATGAGACGATTACTCGAGGAAGAAATAGCAGATCTGGTCGGTATGGAGCAATACTTCAGGACTTGGGCTATAAAACTTCGAGGCAAGCTTCAAGACAAAGTAAGGAAGGAGTTCTAGGAGCCAAAGTGGAAAATTTAGCTGAGTATTATGGTCGGTACCAGTCATTTTTGATCGGTATCGAGTTGTTTTTTTGGCATCTGGCTAGAGCTTGGAGCTTGGGAAATTAAGCATGGAGTTCTAAGCATGCAAAGAAGTGGTCGGGGAGAAAATTACTTAGTCAAATTGTGGCTAAATAAAAATGGACAGATTCATATCGATACCGACCTCTTTTAGTCGATATTGACATGAAATCAAATGGGCAGGGTCTGTGGAATCTCCAAAGGGGATTATGCGGCTCTATAGCTCATGCATAAGGTGTTTATTTGCTATCTTAGAGTTCGAAGGCGATGTAGTAGCACGATGAAGGATAATAGCTTCGAGACTTCAATGATGGTAACTCAATTATGAATGGAGTTAGGTTTTGATTGATCTTGAAAGTAGTGGTGAGAATGCTTGCCCACAAAGGGTGGACTCTAAGAATGGTGACTTGTGGAAAGGATATTGAATGGCTCTATCGTGGAAAGAAAGAATGTGGAATGGTCCCTTGAGAAAAATAAAAGTAGGATGGAGCAAGGAAAGGGCCCGAAGATGCATGATAATGGACCATTGATACTCGGAATGTTTTCTATTGTACTCGAAAGCAAAGATATTGTGAGGACGCTTAATAGATATGTGGAATGGTGACCTTGGATCGGTGGAATGATCCATATACCCTAGACTAGTGGAATGTGTCTAGTATTCAGCTTCAGGCTATGAGTGTTTATACACTAGGTATTGATTTTGATAACAACAACCATATAAATATTACTACTAACATATCTTCGAGCTGTGTTGTTATTTTAGATATATTATACAGATATTTACAAAGACAAATAAGAACTCAATGAAAGAAAATGGATTATATAAGAAGGTTAATCAGAGCTGTGGAAGAACAAAACTGATTGAAGAAGAATGCTGAAAGGATAGAAGTGTTTGAAGTGATAAGTAGTTTGTTGAGTCTTAGAATTCTTGTTAAAGATCCTATGACAATTATACTTGAAGATCATCAAACATTGACCTCAACCAAATCACAAAAATCCACAAAAAAGAGGTGCTTCTGAAATTGAAGTTTGCAACAATTATTGGTGTTGTTGATGTGTTGATGTTCTCATTGGAAAACGTCTACATGTCGACATATGAGGGTCAAGTATGTCGACATACTTCCCATTGGTCGGTTTTTAAAATTTAAATCAAGGGATAGCTACCTTTTCACCAAAAGACACGTCTCTTCAACCACTATATAAAGGCCTTGGAAAACTAATTTTCCAATCAATTCTCTCTTCATTCTTATAATCTTTCTCTTCCATATATCTGCAAAAGAATCCATTGCGTATTCTTTCATTCTCTTTGCAAATCATACCATTTACCTCCGATTCTTCAAGGATTTCAAACCACATTATATCAGAGAGTTTCTACTTGAATCATGTCACTCTCTCGAATTTCATCCTATTCCTCTTAGAATTCAAAGAGTATTGCCATTTGAGGTCTATAGGATCATTGTATTGAATCTGTAAGAATCCGTATTGAAGATACGACTAATTGTCATACTTTATTATTATTTGTGAAAATGAGAAGGTGTTCTTATAGCCTGTGAAATCAAGAGGGTGTATATTGTAGCCTATGAAATCAAGATTGTAAAGGTGTTCTTGCCACCCACGGAAAGCAAGCGATTATAGTGAAACTCTGCACGATGCAGTGCAGGACTAGATGTAGGATTAGTTAATCCGAACTAGTATAAAAATCCGGGTGTTATTTACTTTAATGCATTTTACTTTACTATTTACTTATTATATGATTATTTGTTTTCTATTTGCAACTTGATCAGATGGAGTATTTAAGTCATAAGTTAGTTCTAAATAATTGAAATATATAGTTCACTCCCTCTAGTGTTCAAATAGCCTTAAGATCTATTCCGCATTGTCTTATAGACACCACATTTTCCAACATTTCGTATCCGAGCACTGGTTTTCAAAAACAAAAAAACTCATAACTTGGTTTTTGAAAGGTATAAATAGCCAATGACACTTGTAACACTTTATTTAACACTTTTATGGAAGAGCAATTTACCATAAGACCTCTTTTATTTGATGGTAGTAATTATGCATATTGGGCTTGTAGGATGAAATTTTATTTACAGCCTAATGGTTTAGATATTTGGAACATTACTTAAATAGAGTACACTGAGCCCTAAGTGAACTATTCACAATGGACATTAGACCAAAAGACACAAGCACTTAGTACCTCAAAGGCCATGAACATTTTATTTTGCTCCTTAAAAAGAAATGAATTTAATCGAGTGTCTATTTGTAGGTCTTCATATGAAATTTGAAGAACGTTGCAAGTCACACATAAGGGCACTAGTAAAGTAAAACAAACTAAGATATCTATGCTAAATAACCAGTTTCAACCTTTTTAAATGAAACCAAATAAGTCTATTTCTGATATGTATTCTAGATTTTAGGATATAGTACATGCATGAAAATTACAGAAGAGGACCAAGTCAAAAAGATCTTGAATTCACTTTCTAGTGAATGGGATTACAGGACTCTAGCAATCGAAAAAGCCAACGATATTAGTACTGTGAAAATAGAAGATTTAGTGGGTAATATAATGCCCTATGAAGTAAAGTTGCAGGTTAGAAAAGAAAATTAGGCAAATGAGAAGAAATCATTAGCACTCAACGCTACAAACGACAATGATGAACCAGATGATGTTGCTAATGATGATGATATTCAGTTTATGACTTGGAATTTTAAGAAATTCTTGGAATACTGGAAAACGAACAAACTTTAGAAAACTAACAATAATAATTCCAGAAATGAAAATGTTGTTAAGCATTTCGAATGTGATAAACCCAATCATTTGAAAAGAGACTATCTTGACCTGAAGAAATCAAAGTACTATTCGAACACTTTGAATAAGGAGAGGAAACATGCTTTCAACGCGACATAAGATGATTTAAACACATTATCAAGTGATAGTGATTCAGAAATAGAAAATTCCAACACATGCTTCATGGAAAAGGATAATCAGATATGTAATTTTAATAAAGAAATAACTATTGTCTTAAATGATATGTATACATGAATAGTTTAGCAGAGATAGTAGATTAAATATGTTTAATGAAATGTTAACCGAAGAAAAACAATGTCCAAAAGATGAAATTGAAAGAGTTAATGACTTAATGATGATTCAAAACTTGAAAGTTTTGAAAAACTTAAAAGTGAAAGTGAATCATTGAGATCAGAAAATCTTTCAATGAAATCATAGATCACCGATCTAAATAAAAAAATAACATTTCTAGACAATGTTATTCTTAATTGTAATAAGGATTTTGACGAAATGAAAACTAATATTGATAAATTTAAAAAAGGGAAGAATAATCTAGAAAATTTATTATCTAGATCTAAACCCACTGATAATAAACATGGACTTGGATACACCCCTAAGCCCAAATCAAAAAATTAGTACTCAAAGTACGAAATTTGTTAAGGCTACCAAGTTCAAACCGAAACCTAGGAAATTAAAGTTAAAACCCTCAAATAGGTTCATTAATTTATTGGTTCCTATAAAGTTAGATAACATGGCAAAAGAAAAATATATTGATAATATTATTAATAAAGTTCATTTCTCCAATGATTATATTTTGAAAGGGTATTCAAACTCTTCATGGGTTTGGCTTCCCAAAACTTAACCCATGGACCCAAAATAAAATAGGGTACCAGTGCACTTTTTTTTAGGTACCGAACAATAGATACCGGACAGCGGATGTTCAAGGCATATGATAAGGAATCCATTAAACATTGGATAAATATCAAAAGGATAAGTTATTGGCATCAGCAACATCGGTAACTTTAAAACTCATCTAATTTGAATTATTTTACTTGATAAGTTTAATTCATGCTTTATATCGATTTTGATTCCCTCATGAGTTTTATTTGTATACATCTCTATATACAAACTCTACACATATTTTATAGTCCTGCTTATGCGATTCTATTTTCGTCCTTTTTGTTGATGACAGAGGGGGAGAAAATGTATAAATATACTAGGAAAAATGATAAGAGGAATGCATAGAGTTAGGGGGAGTCAAATATAATATTATATTTTATATCTCAAATATTTATATGGTTGTCATCATAAAAATGGAAAGATTGTTAATACCCTAGGTATTGATTTTATGACAACAACCATATAAATATTACTATTAACATATCTCCTAGTTGTGTGGTCATTTTAGATATATTATGGAGACATTTACTGGGATAAACAAGAACTCAATGGAAGAAAATGGATTATATAAGAAGGTAAACAAGAGCTATGGAAGAACTAAACTGACTGGAGAAGAATGCTGAAAGGATAGAAGTGTTGAAGTGAAAAGTAGCTGGTTGAGTCTTAAAATTCATTGTTAAAGATCCCATGACAATTATGCTTGAAGATCATCAACCATTGACCTCAACCGAATCATAAAAATCCACAAAAAAAGAGGTACTTCTGAAATCTGAAATTCGCAACACTTATTAATGCTGCCGATGTGTCGATGTTCTATTGGAAAATATTTATATGTCGATATATGAGGGTCAAGTATGTCGACATACTTCCTGTTGGTCAGTTTTTTAAAATTTAAATCAAGGATTTTCCCACCACCTCTTCGCTAAAAGATACGTCTCTTCAAGCACTATATAAAGGTCTTGAAAAATGAATTTTCCAATCAATTATCTCTTCATTCTCATACTCTTCCTCTTCCATACTTTTGCAAAAGAAATCCATTACATATTCTTTCATTCTCTTTGCAAATCCATACAATTTCACTCCGATTCTTCAAGGATTTGCAAACCACATTATATCAAAGAGTTTCTACTTGAATTCATATCATTCTCTCTCTGATTTCATCCTATGCCTCTAAGAATTCAAAAATATATTGCCATTGGATGTCTATAGGATTATTGTATCGAATCTGCAAAATCAATATAAAAGATACGACTAATTGCCATACTTTTTTGTTATTTTTGAAAAGAAGAAGGTGTTCTTGTTGTTGAGTCACAAGCTTTATGAAAGTTTTGATTTCTGACAAATAAGGCGATTGATTTCTGACAAACAAGGCGATCGACAAAAACAAGGTCAATAGAGCTATATATGGTACTCTAGATTATAGGTTGATTATTTGTTGTTGTAATAGTAATAAATTTGTTAAAATCTATCCTCAAATAATCATGCATATCAAGGGAATCAATATATATACGAATAATTTATAAGTTGCATGCAGTTGCACAATTCAATGTGCAATTTAACAGGCACCGGTCGACCGGTCAATATAGGTGCGGTCGACCGTTCCTGTGTAAATTGCACAGTGAACGTGCACACATGCACATAACGTATATATATATTTAAATTCCTGTCTACCGGTCCATTTTTGACTTGTCGACCGTTTTTAAACAGAAAGCAACTTTTCCAAAAGACACTTCTCTTCTCCAAAGGTTGCATCTCCTATCTTTCATCAATGATCATAACTCTTAATGGCAACTGTTCACAAAGAGTTACAACTATTTTTCTCTATATATACTCATCTAAATCATTGATTCAAACACAAGTTTTTACAACGATTTCATATATTCTTTTAATCTAATCTCTGATCTCAATACTGTATTATAAAAGCTCTAAATTATTTATTGAATCTTTGAAACTATTTCATATCCTTTGATTCAATAATATACTTTCCTTAATCTTTTCAAAACATCATATCGCATACTTTGAGGATAAGATTATAGGAAGGGTGTACTGCTAGTGACAAATCCGTGTTTTCAAGAACACAAGTTGTCAACAACAATTGTATTTGTTCTTTTGTTGAAGTCCTCTGTGTTGTAAGAGGCAAGTGTTGAAGTCCTCAGTGTATTAGAGGCGTGAAATTCCGTTCGGTTGTTCGGGTATTGTAAACCTGTTCCTCCGGGTGAAGCGAGGTAGTTAATAGTGAAAATCCAGATAGAAGTCTGGGACTGGACGTAGGACGGTGCTCCGAACCAGTATAAAAATCTCTGGTGTGATTTTTCTATTTTCTATTTACAATGCTATTATCATCTATTTCCGCATTTGTATTGTAATCCATATTATACGATCCGTGTATACTATATTAGCACATATAATTGTATACACACCGCACTTTCAATTGGTATCAGAGCACGGTCATCATATAACCGTAACACAGTTATTTGATATATTCTTGTAATATGGCAAATAACGCAAGTACTAGCACTCAAAACACCACTTACACAGAAGGGCAATCGACACAAAGACCTCCATTTTTCAATGGTCTTAACTACAGTTATTGGGCAACACGTATGTCATTCTTTATGCAATCAAGTAGCTATGATGCTTGGAATGCTACTCAAAGAGAAATAGTAAATCCAACAACTGATTATTCAGAATGGACTGTGGCTGAAAAAACGGCAGCAGCCGTTAATGCAAGAGCAATAAATATGTTGTTCTGTGCATTAGACCAAAATGAATATAACCGTGTTAGTATCTGCACTACTGCATATCAAATTTGGCAAACGCTAAAAATCACTCATGAAGGTACTAACAAGGTTAAACAAGCCAAAATAGCCATGCTGAAAAGTCAATTTCAAAATTTCAAAATGAAACCAAATGAAACAATCAATGACATGTATTCACGATTTCAAACTATTCACCATGCACTTATTGGGTTAGGACAAAAGTAGTCTGATTTTGATATTGTTTCAACAGTCCTACATTCTCTGACTAATGAATGGGAAGGAAAAGTATTAGCAATTGAAGAAGCTAATGACCTTTCCGTCATGAAGCCAGATGAATTGATAGGAAATTTAATGTCCTATGAAGCAAATTTGCAGGCTAGAAAAGAACAGAAAGAAGAAAAGAAAAATGTAGCATTTCATGTTGAGAAAGATGAAAATGAATCAGATTCTGAAGATGAAGATTTGGCGTTCATTGCTAAAGGTTTCAAAAAATTCCTAAAATATCGAAAAGCCAGTCGCTACAATAAAAGGAAACCTGGATCAAATAAACCATCTTCATCTGCTATAGAATGTTTCAACTGCCATAAAAAGGGACACATGCAGAAGGATTGTCCAGAACAAAAGAAAAAGTCAGAAAATGACAAATTCAAATATAAGAAGGACAAATCAAAGAAACGAGCCTTCTCAGTAACATGGGATGATTCAGAGTCATCTTCATCAGAAAGTGAAAGTGATTCGGAGAATGAACAAGCTAATGTTTGCTTTATGGCAACAGAAGATGAGGTACAAATTCCTACATTTGATGAATTACTTGATATTAATGCTGAATTGATAGTCAAATATAAAGACTTAAAACGTCAATTAAAAGTAGTCAAAGCAGATTTAAGTAGAGCAGAGTTTGAACGAGATATGTTAAAAGATGAGAAGAAAATATTAGAAGAAGAACTTGAAAATATTCAAGAATCATCATCTAATATTGACTCTCAAATATCTCTTTTGAGTCAAGAAATAGAAGCTCAAAAAGAGAAAAATAATGCTCTCACTACTGAAAATCATGAACTTAAAGCAAAAGTCAAAATTCTAGACCTAGAAAAAGCTAGTTTACAAACAAAGTTTGATGACATTACTCAAAATGTTTCTAACTTTAACAAAGGTCGAGAAAATTTGACTAAAATCATTGAAAGTTCACAATCTATTTCAGATAAACAAGGTTTGGGATATAACAAACATGAAACTAAGAAACATCTTAGAAATAAAAGGAAAAAGAAAGTACAAAAAACTGAAGCTAAGAAAAATCTTAGTTTATTATATTTCAAACCAAAACCAGTTGTGAAATTTCAAAAGAGAAATGTCAAGACTATCAAAATATGGGTTCCTAAAACAAATAATAATTTGATTAGGAACAAATACATTCAGCAATTCATGAATAATGTACATTTTAATAACAATTATATATATAAAGGGGATACCGGACCCAAATGGGTTTGGACTCCTAAGACCTAACTCTTAGGACCCTATAAAAAGTGGGTACCATGAACTTAATTCTATTTTTTGCAGGTCCCACTGAAGAAAAGAGGAAAGTGGATATTGGACAGTGGTTGCTCAAAGCATATGACGGGAGACAAGAGCTTATTAACAAATATTAAATACTCAGATGGTGGCTCAGTCACTTTTGGAGACAATTCAAAAGGTTATATCATCGGCAAAGGCGATGTGAGCAATTGCGGTACATCTAACTTACCTCTTATTACTAATGTCATGCTAGTTAGAAATTTAAAACACAATTTACTTAGTATTAGTCAATTATGTGACAAGGGTTTTATAATTTCCTTTTCAAATAATAAGTGTAGTATTTTAGATAAAGACCATAATTTGGTTTTTGAAGGTTATAGAGACAGAAATATATATATTCTAAATATGAATATTAATCATAATTCAGATATGTGTCTTGTGGCTAATGACAATGATCCATGGCTATGGCACAAACGTTTCTGTCATATAAACTTCAGAACTATTGACAAGCTAGCCAAAAACAATCTAGTTAGAGGACTACCCAAAATGAGTTTTAAAGTTAACAACATTTGTGATGCATGTCAATTAGGAAAATTGACCAAATCATCGTTTAAATCCAAGAAAGTCATATCAACATTACAACCACTTGAGTTACTGCACATGGATTTATTTGGACCTACTAGAGTTCAATCAATAAATCACAGTCAATATGTGCTTGTAATTGTTGATGATTTCTCTCGTTATACATGGACAATTTTCTTAAAAAATAAAAGTGATACTTTCGATCATTTCAAATCTTTCGTCAAAAGAATTCAAAAATCAAAAGGGATTAAAGTTAAAAATATAAGAAGTGATCATGGCGGAGAGTTTGAAAATAATGAATTTGAACATTTTTGTACAAAGAAAGGTATATATCATAATTTTTCGTTTCCCAGAACTCCACAACAGAACGGAGTAGTAGAACGAAAGAACCGAACTTTACAAGAATGTGCAAGAACATTATTGAATGGAACCACCTTACCAAAACATTTCTGGGCAGAAGCTGTCGCAACTGCCTGTTATGTTTTAAATCGTGTGTCCATAAGACCTCTTACCAAGAATACCCCTTATGAATTGTTTAACAAAAGAAAGCCCAAAATCTCATACTTCAAAGTTTTTGGTTCCAAGTGCTTTATTTTAAATACGAAAGACCAGCTTAGAAAATTCGATCCAAAAGCCGATGAAGGAATATTTGTCGGTTATTCGGAACGAAGTAAGGCCTATCGGATATTTAATAAACGAACCAAAACTATTGAAGAATCACTTCATGTCTCTTTTGATGAAATTTATCAGCATCCTCACACAATATCAGATGATGACGAATCAATAGTCATTGATAATCCAATCATCTCAAATACTGATTCTGACTCAGAAGTAATTATTGAGAATACTCCTCAAATATGTGAATTACAATCACCACCAAGAATATTAAGAAACCATCCGGCCCAAAATATAATAGGTGAAATAACATCACATGTCAGAACAAGGAGTCAACTCAATCAAATGGGTCATGTCGCTTTTCTCTCAAATATCGAACCCAAGAATCCAAAAGAAGCTGCTACAGATGATTACTGGATCATTGCCATGCAGGAAGAACTAAATCAGTTTGAGCGCAATGACGTTTGGGAACTTGTTCCGAGACCAACTGATCAGTCAGTAATTGGTACTAAATGGGTCTATAAAAATAAGGCTGACGAACAAGGAAATATCACCAAAAATAAAGCAAGATTAGTAGCACAAGGATACAATCAGGAAGAAGGTATCGATTATGAAGAAACTTTTGCACCGGTTGCTCGACTAGAAGCTATTAGAATTCTATTATCTTTTGCTTGTCATCATAATTTCAAACTTTATCAGATGGATGTCAAAAGTGCTTTTCTCAATGGATTTATCAAAGAGAATGTCTATGTCGAACAACCTCCTTTATTCGTACATGAAAAATATCCTGACCATGTGTTCAAACTTAAGAAAGCTCTGTATGGTTTAAAACAAGCACCTCGTGCTTGGTATGAACGATTACGTAGCTATCTTATTAATTCAGGATTTGAAATAGGCAAAGTCGATCAAACTTTGTTTATTAAACATTCTCGAAAAGATATTCTGGTTATCCAAATATATGTAGACGATATCATCTTTGGTTCAACAAACGATAAACTCTGCAAGGAATTTGCAAGTATTATGACCAAAGAATTCGAAATGTCTCATATGGGAGAACTATCTTATTTTCTTGGACTTCAAATCAAACAACTTTCAAACGGTATTTTTATCAATCAAGAAAAATACTGTGAAAATCTTATCAAACGCTTCGGATTACAAAATACATCTGGTAAACCAACTCCTATGAGTACAACTACACATCTTGAAAAAGATGAAAGTGGTAAGAATGTTGACCAGAAATTATATCGAAGCATGATTGGTTCTCTTCTTTATCTTACAGCTAGTCGTCCAGATATATTAATGAGTGTTTGTTTATGTGCTCGTTTTCAAGCCGATCCAAAGGAATCACATTTACGAGCAGTGAAACGTATAATTCGTTATCTTAATAATACCAAAGATTTTGGTCTTTTCTATCCAAAAGAATGTCCATTTGAATTAGTATCATATAGTGATGCTGATTTCGGTGGCTCACGAACAGATAGAAAAAGTACAAGTGGTACATGCCATTTTATTGGAAAATCACTTGTCTCTTGGTTTAGTAAGAAACAGAATTGTGTTTCACTATCAACATGTGAAGCTGAATATATATCAGTGGCTCTCGCTTGTACTCAAGTACTATATATGCAACAAACACTTCAAGATTTTGATATTCATTTATCAAATTCTATTATATACTGTGATAACACAAGTGCTATAAATCTTTCTAAAAATCCAGTGAATCACTCTCGAACTAAACACATTGATATCCGTCATCATTTTCTTCGAGATAATATTGAAAAAAGAAATATATGTCTTGAATATGTCCATACTGAAAATCAATTAGCAGACATTTTTACTAAGCCGCTGCTCGAATCTAATTTTATTAGATTACGAAGAGAGCTTGGATTAATTTCAAGAAAAAATCTTGACTAAGCAATTACTAATGTACACCTTCTCTTTTGGTTATTCTCTTTAATTATAATTTTTTGTTTAAACTAAACTAATGTCTTTTCTCCTAGTAACCGTATCTTTTACTTAACCTATTTTTTATATTAAATATTAGCCATTGCTTTATTTAATGGTTAAAATCTATTTACTCATTTTATAAATTCAGTTTTAAAAACAAAGCTATTTTTAGATTTACAATAAAATTTCTGCTTATATTTTCGTGGTTAAAAGTTATCATTAACTCTCATCCATAAAAGTATATATAAGAAACTTATATATATAAGCTTGCAAAATTTTTTTTTTATTCATCTTTACTTCTTATCTAACCATAATACTATATTCAACTTACACTATGGCTCATATTTGTGACAAATGTGCGCAAGAATCTCACATTTCTATTACAAGCTCTGAGTCGGACGAATATTATTCTCCTACTACTCCAAAACAAAAATCGAGTTGTCATCATCAATGCTCTTATATGTCTGATAAAACTCCAAATTCAAAACGAGTTAAAAGGACACTATTCTATTCTCCTCGAACCAAAGCTCAAATTGATGAGATACACCACTACCAAAAACATCAGATAGACCTTCAAAGACAACTCCATTACGGGCAAAGTCAACTTTATCACGAGCAACAACGGACATCGGCACGATTGTCTGTTTTAGAAAAGTTGGCAACATTTTTCTGCGGTTCCAACAAACATGACGTACATGAACCAATGCCATCTAGGCCATCAACATCTAAAAGTCCTAACTCATGGGATCGGAACTATGAAAAGAATGAAGGAGCTCAGAAACAATGGAGTCCATGGTCGAATCGTATTGAAGGAAACAACGATAATTCTAATGACGAACTTTCTCATTAGATTTATATATAGTTGTTATATATTTATCTATCTCTTGTATAATGATGGTTATATTTTGTATTATGTATAAAATATAATATATATATATATATATATAGGTTGATATATAATAAAAAAAAAACTTGAAAAAGAATCCTATATGCACACAGACCAGGACCGGTCGACCGCCCATTTTATTGCCGGTCGACCGTTTACTCTCTGGTTGAAAACGGTCGACCGGCCAAAATTTGTAGGTCGACCGGTTACGCATTTTTCAGTTTTTTATATATAACCCTATACGTTACTTTACCCTCTACCCTCATTCACTCTCTACTCAAACTATTCTCTATCCCCAAATCACAAACCCTAGTTCCCATTCTTCAATTCCCAAATCACAAATCCTCCAACAATGGCTCCTCCTCAAAAGAAATCAAAGAAAGGAGCAATCTCTGAAACTTCATCTCATACCATCTCCGTCAAAAAATGGCTTCAAACTCCAATTGCTATAACACGATGGAATCAAATGACAAATTACAAGTTTCATCCGGGATCTTTCATCAAATTTGATGATTTCACGGCTTACGGAGTACGAAGGTTAGCCGATAATGCCAACATTACTCCATTGATAGATTTTTCGGCAAATAGTGTGGAGATAAATCATTTAATGATTAAATTATTTTACGCCAACATGAATCTTGATGAATATCAACCTGATAATCCAAACGGCGTCATCTGGTCTATGGTCTGTGGAAAACAAATTTTTCTTACTCATGCTAGAATTGCCTCTATACTTGGAATACCAAATCGAGGCGAAGAATTTTCATCTACCTTCTGCGAAGTTTTCACCCGAAATAGTACAAGTCATCAGTTTATAGAAGACAATAGTGATGGCACTAAGTCTATTGGACTTCGACCGACAGCAAGGTTACTTCATCGGGTCTTGATGCATTCTCTTTTTCCTAGACTTGGAAATTATGATGCAGTGTACAAAGAAAACTTCAAGGCACTCTATGCTATCTATGGTGAAATCCAAATCAATTGGGTTCACATGCTTTTTGATGAAATTCTCAAGGTAAATAATTCAACCCGGCCTCATTTCTTCTATAATGAATATATCATGAGACTTTTGTTAGCTTGTGGGGTCAATCCTCCTGATTCTGCAACTTCAACACCAAAATGCATTGATTCCATAACCATCAAAAGAATGAAGCTTCCTCCACCTTATCTTGAGATTATGCCTTTTGAAGAATGGCAACAACGAGGACCGAGAAAACAAAGAGCAACTTCCTCTCGATCTCGCCCCGATGAGGTGAAACTTTTAAGATCAAAGTCATCAACAAAAGAATCTCTTGAAACCATTGCGCGTAATCAATTTCTGCTTGAATCTCGTCTCAAGCGTATGGACTCTAAAATTGATAAGCGCTTCAATAAGGTCAAGTCGTTCTTCGGTATGCTATGGGACGCTATATCATGTTCCTCATCCACCTCTGTTCAAGCACAAGATCCAGGAAAACGTCCTGCTGCTCCAGTTTTCACATGGACATCATCTGACGAAGGCGAATCGTCTAGAGGGAACAATGATGAGGAGGAAGAGGAAGAAGATGAAGATGATGATGATGACGACGATGACGATGATGAAGAGGAGATTCGATCTGCTTCATCCTAGATTCTATTATGTTTTAGCTCTTTAAAAACATTTTTCGACACTTGTACTAAATAGTGTCGTTATTTATGCTTTTCAATTAACATTATGTTCTGTAGTAAACTCTGTTATGTCTTTGATGTGTTAATGATTTATTTTTCTATGCTTATCATATTCATTCTACGCATATCATATTCTAGTGATCTGTTACTCCTTTTTGTCGATGACAAAGGGGGAGAAAGGGCTAACAATTGCTTGCAGGAAAGAAATCACATACTCAGGGGGAGATTCAGATTTGCAGATATATATATTGTCATCAATCAAAAAGGGGGAGAATGTTGAGTCACAAGCTTTATGAAAGTTTTGATTTCTGACAAATAAGGCGATTGATTTCTGACAAACAAGGCGATCGACAAAAACAAGGTCAATAGAGCTATATATGGTACTCTAGATTATAGGTTGATTATTTGTTGTTGTAATAGTAATAAATTTGTTAAAATCTATCCTCAAATAATCATGCATATCAAGGGAATCAATATATATACGAATAATTTATAAGTTGCATGCAGTTGCACAATTCAATGTGCAATTTAACAGGCACCGGTCGACCGGTCAATATAGGTGCGGTCGACCGTTCCTGTGTAAATTGCACAGTGAACGTGCACACATGCACATAACGTATATATATATTTAAATTCCTGTCTACCGGTCCATTTTTGACCTGTCGACCGTTTTTAAACAGAAAGCAACTTTTCCAAAAGACACTTCTCTTCTCCAAAGGTTGCATCTCCTATCTTTCATCAATGATCATAACTCTTAATGGCAACTGTTCACAAAGAGTTACAACTATTTTTCTCTATATATACTCATCTAAATCATTGATTCAAACACAAGTTTTTACAACGATTTCATATATTCTTTTAATCTAATCTCTGATCTCAATACTGTATTATAAAAGCTCTAAATTATTTATTGAATCTTTGAAACTATTTCATATCCTTTGATTCAATAATATACTTTCCTTAATCTTTTCAAAACATCATATCGCATACTTTGAGGATAAGATTATAGGAAGGGTGTACTGCTAGTGACAAATCCGTGTTTTCAAGAACACAAGTTGTCAACAACAATTGTATTTGTTCTTTTGTTGAAGTCCTCTGTGTTGTAAGAGGCAAGTGTTGAAGTCCTCAGTGTATTAGAGGCGTGAAATCCCGTTCGGTTGTTCGGGTATTGTAAACCTGTTCCTCCGAGTGAAGCGAGGTAGTTAATAGTGAAAATCCAGATAGAAGTCTGGGACTGGACGTAGGACGGTGCTCCGAACCAGTATAAAAATCTCTGGTGTGATTTTTCTATTTTCTATTTACAATGCTATTATCATCTATTTCCGCATTTGTATTGTAATCCATATTATACGATCCGTGTATACTATATTAGCACATATAATTGTATACACACCGCACTTTCACTTGTGGCCTATGAAATCTAGAGGGTGTAACTTGTAGCCCGTGAAATCAAGATTGTAAAAGTGTTCTTGCCACCCATGGAAAGCAAGCGATTATAATGAAATTCTACATGGTGTAGTGCAGGACTGGATGTAGGATTGGTTAACCCGAACTAGTATAAGAATCGAAGTGTTATTTACTTTACTGCATTTTACTTTACTTTTTACTTATTCTATGATCATTTTTTTATCTATCTACAATTTGATTAGATATAGTGTTAAATTCATAAGTTAGTTATAAATAATTGAAATATATAGTTCACCCCCTCTACTGTTCAAATAGCCTAAGATCTATTCCGCATTGTGTTATAGACACTCCATTTTCCAACAGTGAGCGAATACACTGAAAGTCGGATTTACCCATTGATCCCTAGTAGAGGAATGGTTGTATGATTATCATATATCCAGAGCATATTGAGTGACAGTGAAGATTGTTTGATGGATGTTATGTTTCTTTAGTTGCTTCTCCTGTAGTATATCACTCTACGGATGTCATTTGAGATATGTATTATAGATAGAGATACCTGCATGCTATTGTACTTAGTTTGCAATACACCCTTATGATGTTTGTAGAGTAGCATGTCATGTTTGTTATATACTAACTCTTTGATTGAAGGAGCATGTCAGGTATTTTTAATATACCTTTGTTCCTTACTATATTGAATCGTATAGTATTTTGAGATTCATTTATCACTCACACCAGACTGTATTCTAACTTGAGATTTTATGCTTTGCTTCTTATTATCTTGGGCACTCTTAAATGAGTAGGCTAGATAATAGATCTAGGTAATACACAGTGGCCTTGCAAAGGACGAAGTGGATGGAGTTTTCTTGTATTATATATAGATATACTATTGCTTATTCCATTATGCAACATTGTGGAGCCTAGACAACGTTTGCTTTACTATTAAGAAAGTTAATTTGAGTTTATTTCCATTTGTTTAAACTATATTACTATGTTGTATAACTCTGTAGATCTGTACTCTGATATTTGGTTCACTTAGTTATTACTGTCTCTCATGTTTTATATCTGTGATGTATATTATATTTATTCGATGCATTGTGAGATGTACGACATGTTCCATGACATTTTTTTTTCAACCCTTGGCAATCATTCTACATTGATCGAGCACTGTTGAAGCGCAATTTTTAGTTATGTGGGGGTGCCGGTGGTGTAGGGAAATCATCACACCCGGCGTAAAATCAGTAAATTCGAAAATAAAGAAAATACCTTGTTTTTGTACTCCTCTCCACCCATTCAAAGATGTGATTAGCGAAATAAGCTTCGATATATGCTACCCATGTTCTCCACGTTCAGGAGGAGGTTTGAGAGGAAGATCGTGGCCAGATCAGCATCTCAATGGTTAACTTGATACTGAATTATGCTTTATAACTAGGTGTCGAGTCATAGGTTTTCCAGTTTCAAAGTATTTAGCTTCGCTTCTTTTTCTCTTCCCATTTCATCCAACTCTATATTATGCTTTGCCTTTAGTTTAGCCTTCAATCTACTTGAAATGGTAGTGTTCAAGTCAATTTTATGACTCGATACTAAGTTGAGAAAGTCATCTCGGTATCGACTTGAGAGTTGAACTTGTTATTTCCAACTTTGGCATTCACCACTTTTTTCATATAGAGATTGGCAAGGCGTCATCTAGTGGCAAGCAAGGTTTTTCATTAACTCTTCGGACATTGAATGGATTCTGGTCTACAAAGTTAGGATCTAAGGTTTCCGGCTTGCTTCCCTTCTATTCAATGGTTCCGACTCATCCAGATAAAGCTGGTTCAAAAGCAAGATATATATATATATATATTGAAATACAAAATATTTAAACTTGAATTTGAATTTTAAATAAGTTATTATTTTGGATCTAGATCTGTTTTCAAATTTGGATATTTCTTAAGCTATTTTAAATATTGAAATTTGAGTTGGTTTTATATTTAAATAAATTTACCTGTAATTATTCTAGTTATATTAATATTTATTTGTATATATATAAATGTGTGTGTGTATGTATATGTATACATTATTTTATTTTAATTTTAAAATAATTATAATAACAAATATGTATATAAAAGGACTAATGCGTCTGTGACGGTGTAAATCCTATCACTTATATATGGGTATGTTAAACAATATGCAAATTATATGTTGGAGAAAATCAGGCCCGAGGGCTTCTCAGCACATGATAATAAAATTTTGGCCAATACTTCAGAATAATAAATTTTAAAGACAAGATAAATGATTATATTTATTTTCTGAAGGAAAATGATAAATGATAAAAGGTAAAAGAATCATCATTTTTCTAAAGAAAAATGATAAATGTCCTTAAAATTAATTATCCTGAAGTGTTGTCCTAGAAATTTATTATCCTGAATTATGAAGCCCTTTAAATGAAAATCCCCTTATGTGTTGCACGCGCATATGCATGTATATGTGTATTTCATATACTTATACACATTATATACCACATATATAAACAAATTAAATATTTATATTAATCACTTACATAAAACAAAGATTTTATTTAAAACTTATTTAGATTGCGTCTAAATCAATTTAGACTTCATAGGCCCAATAAAATCTAAAATGTTAATAAAATTTGAAATTCACTCATTTAACCCGCTACGTGCTGGCCTGATTCCAATAATTATCACTAAGATAATAATTAAGTCCCATCCTAATTATACTCCATTTAGTTTCACGCATGCATGCCTACATTATCTTCGCTTTCTTCCTATTCAAATTTTCGAACAACTTCTTGTTTCTCTCCTTCCTCGACTCCACTAAACAAAACTTCAGAGTAAGCAAAAAGGGGTAAGACTTGAAGTTCCTCTATCTAGTTGCACGAAAATAAGATACCACTCTTCGCCATTACCAAAGATTTGAAAATGATGTTGCCTTCAAAAGGCAGTTCCTTCCGAATAAAGAAGGCCACAGGGCATTCGAGGTATGAGTGAGTGCTTGTTTCATTGGCTTGCTCACACAAGGGACACAGAGAGGAAGACAGGAAGCTTGAGTGACATAGTTTGACTTGAGTTAATGGTGCATTTTTCAAAACTCTCCGCAAGAACAAGTTTTCTCTCTAAGTGCCCGACTTATCCCACTGTGCCAACTATCATTGTTTCTATACAGAGATAACTATCTGTAGATATGTCTAATCGAGTGAGGTTTAGGAGTGAAGATCCAAAAAAAAAAATCTACCATGATTATCAAAAGGGATTTGTTAAAGGTAGAAGTATTTACGACAAGTGCAGTGAATAATCGAGGTAAAATTGTAAGAAAAGAAAAGCTACAAAGGGGAAATAGTACTATACATGTTTTACTGTAGAAAATTATTATACCTTGTTCTGAAATTATCCTTCTCGCTTTCTATTTCTACTAATTCCAAAAATGAGATCTCGCTTCTCATTTTTTACATGCCATTGGAAAACCTATTCATTTCATGTCATTCAAATGAAAATCCATTTGTATCAATTTGTTCTTTATTGAAATAGTGACAATTGAAATGGAGATTGAAACGAGTCATCCTTCATTGTCTTCAATCTCTACCTATATCCGTAATTAGCGAGTTAAGTTTTTTTTTTGGTTTTGGAGATGAAGAGATAAAAATAATGATTTTTCGAAAAAATAGAAATTACCTAAAAGAAGAATTTTTTACATGAAAATATCAGTTTAGTAATTTTAGTTCTCTTTTATACTGGAAGAATCAATAATCTGCTTCTTCCATTCCATATATATATATGATTAGAAAACATATATTTTTGCTTTTCTTATTAAAATTACTTTTCCCTATACCAATTTCCATTTTCGAATTGTCTTGGACAACAAATTGTGCAATGAGTGAATTGGTTAAAAGGACCAAATTGACATTGATTTTTGTCGCAGGGCAACATGTTTTAAAATTTAGTATGAATGACAACTCACACCATCGTCGACATCCTCCCCAGCCTGCTCAACCCACTTCATCTCCACTTCATGTCACCACATCAACTTAATTTCATTGCCATCACTGGTTTCCTACTCTACCTTGTCGCCGCCACCTTATTTCATTGCAATCCTTGCTCCAACCTTAAAGTTCGCCATCCAACTTCAACCTAATCCAAACCCTAAATGCCACTTGATATCGTCGTCGTAGCACACTTCGTCGTCTTAGCACGCCACCACACTGCAAAACCCCAGTTGACAACCCTACATCAACAATGATTAAAAAAAAATTCAGCAAAAGAAATGCTAAATTAAACAAATATCAAATAAACATAATACTAAATTAAACCAGCATCAGAAAAATAGATGCATCCAATGAAAAAAATACTAAATTAAATTAGTATCGGACGAATATAATGCTAAATTAAACCAACATAGATTAATAGAATGTTAAATTAAATAAGTATTGAACAAATTAAATGTTATTAAACTAGTATTGGATAAGCTAAAATAACATTTATTTTTACAGTGTCGCTATTGCTGTCACTACCAGCCCATGACCATCGATGACCCCGCCACATGTACTCCCCACCTTCACTCTGCGCTCACCCAAAGTTCCGTCCGGATTTGAGTTTTGTCCTTCCAGCAAAACCTTTTGTCCGACGTCCATTAAAATATTTATTAATAGTTGACTTGGAAGCACAAACTTTTGACCCGACCGTGAATTTTCAAAATTGTCACTATATATATTTCCTTATTAAGGTTGTAATAAATTTGACGTCCCACTCTTTTGATGTCAGCGTGAAATACCAAAAATTTCTTTCTACACATATTATCAAGATTTAGTATAACTCAAAAATAGGATCTGACAATTAAGCTTTCTTTAAATATTCAAAAATTTTCTCTATAAATATTTACCAAATCATTTAACAAATAAACTATTTTACAAATTTGATTTTTATAAATTAATAATATAAATAAAATTTTAAACTACATCAGATATTGCAACTTAAAAATTAAAATTCAAATTAACTACGTATGATTCAACACAAATATATGGATAAATATTTGTGAAAAATATTTTTTCAAAACGTATTAAACAAATACAATCTGTGAAAAAAAAAAAAAAAATTGAAGTCCCTTCACCAAGCGTGTACTGTGATGCTAAAAAATAAGCTGTTTCCCCCGCCTATTTTCTTGTCGTGTAATTATCTAACGGGCGTGGGCTTATTTGCAATATCGCAATTGATGGATGAGTGCCATCTCATAATCACAAATTATCTGACGGTCGTGAAACACACACGCAAAACTTTCGATTGATTCACTCTATATTTTATCACTACGGAGGCATTTTGGTTTCGTCTTCTCTTCCAAATCTCTCATAACTCTGTCGTTCCCAATTTATATGATATAATCGTGATATCCTAATTGCGCGATTGGGGTTACTAAACCCTAATTCTCCCAGTGTTTCATACGAGTAATAAATTTTTCCTTCATATTAGCTACTATATTTAATTTCTATATTCTTGATTGATATGATATATGAATGTTTAATCAGGCATTTTCAGGAAGAAAAGAAAACGCGACTGAAAGAATTGTATTTATGTCATATAATAACTCTAGGGCTCTAGGTCGTAGTCAGGGTCGAGGTTTCTCTGGTCGTGGCGGTGGCGGTAGGAATGGTGGCTGTCGTGATGCTCATCGACCATCTCTATCCAACAATGATAGGTTGGTTCATTTGCTTTCATTATTGAACTCATCCGTAGTTTGTTGAGATTTTATATTTTGAAATCAGGTTCTTTTTGTAATAAAATTGCAATGGGTGTTGTAAGATATTTTTTGATGTTTAAATCAGATTGTTATAGTTTTTTCCTAAGTGCAACGCCTTTCCTTCTTCCCATCAATCAATTTTAATAAATTAATACCATAAAATTTGACACTTCATATTTATCAATATCATACGATGCAAAACATTGTCCACCGAAATCATTTCTTCCTGTTTTTCTATATATAGTGAAACAGATGAAAATTTATTGGATGATGATCATTGTAGAATGAGTGTTTGGTAGTTTGAATTAAGATGGCGCTTATTTCACACCAACTTTTATTCAAAGTGGGTGTTTTAAAGTACTTCGTGTCTTGGACTTACTTTTCCTCCATGTTTTTCAAAAAAAAAAAAAAAAAAAAAAAAAAACACTTTAACCCTTGCAGTGAAATAGAAAAAAAAAAAAAACTTCCCCGAATTATATGCCCCCCTCAGTATGTTTCAGACTTTCAGTATCTCTTTAATAGCCTCATTAAGATTTGGTAGCCTTGATAGTTTTGAATATTATTAACGAAAGAGTTGGCATTTTAGTATATTTGGTATTGTGGAAAGTACATATGGCCTAGTCATATGCTGTAGGTTATACCTTTGTTGTACATAATCAAACCCTCTACACAATTGCACAAGTGTAAAGCTAAGAGCACTGTTATTCTTTTTTTCCTAATACCATAGGAAAAAAAAATGTGTTAATTATTGTTCTTACAAATATCATAATTTCTATTCCGTCACTCAATTGTAAACTGTTGTTCAATAGCATATTATCACAAAAATGAACCAAAGGTGGATCAAGAAGTATCATGCGATGATTAACAAGCGTGAGGATTAAGTTTTTGCAACAATAAAACACCGTTCGAAAATATGTAGTCGCAAGTGTTGGTATTTGGCGACCATGATGTTTTGGTATTAAGAAGTGAACTGTTGTGATTTATGCGTTACTTTTTGGAAATGGCACCAGTGAGAAATAAATTAGGTGCCCTTAGTAGCATTCATTGCAAAAACATTTCACTGTACAAGGTTGTGAATAAATTATATTTCATCTGGAAATAATTATATTTCAAAGGACCATGTACAAACTTGAACGTTCGTTGGTTGGGAAATAAAAACTCATCGGTTTAATTATAACATAACTGGAGCCGACCTTGTACAGTTGAGTTTACATAATCATTGAAATTTTGACTAAGGAGTGGAAATGCGCTTAGCCTTAAGCGTCCAATTGTCTTTAGGCCATTTCAAGTCTAATTTGAATCAAATTTCATTCTTCATTTATTCTCAAATCCATTGGTCATCCTATTATCATGTTGTTTTATTTCATAATCCAGTCCATGACGGATATCAGTTGTTTCAAGCGATAATGAATTAAATAAAAACTTTACGGGATCTAAGAAAACAAATGAAGACTTATAGTTTGAGGATTATATATATCAAGAATCCTTATTAATGTTTTATTAGTGTTCAAAGATCAACTATAAGTGAGCCAATTTCAATACCAATTTTAGATTTCTAATTCTATGTTATAAGAGGCATTACAAAACTCAATGTAAAACATTGATATTATACACACAAGTTATTTGCATATTTGAATGTTGTGTTTGTAAAAACACATGCATTTGTATGTATGTATGTATGTAAGTTATCCATTCCAAGGCTTTAAATCTCAATAATCTCAGTCAAGATATTGGTTTGATGCGACTCAGTTCACCTAAATCTCGGGCGAGATTTTGATATTTCAGACGATCTATTTACGAGATCTCGACCGATTTGATGTATTTTCTGATTTTTCAGTCTTTTATTGGGCTGAGCTTGAAATTTGTACCTTCATTTTCCCCCCTTATCATAATATAACACGCTATTTCGCTTTTCTGGCCACGAAAAAGGGAGCTCGTTCTCCATTTTGTTTGAGTCTGATTTTTTTTATTTATCTTGTTCTTTTCTTGTATTCAGTAAAATTCTTTTGAACCATAGGGTTTTTTTTGGTTCTATTTCGTTTTCTACTTCATCTTATCCTTTTGTTGTAAAATTTCTATGTTTTTATTTTTTATTTCAGGGCATTTTCAGAGCAAATTCACTGCTGCAAATTTCAAATTTATAGGAAAATTCAAATTTTATGTAATTAGCCCTAATTTTTTCTACTTAACCCAGATTTTTTCTAAACTTGATCATATTCTTAATTTCTTATATTTAACACTAATTATAATTTGCTATGGTCAGAAGAATGAGTCTTCGAAGTTAGTTTTTTATACGTCCACTGGTTACGTTTGTTTTGTTTTTAGTGTTATTTTTTTTTATTTTGTTCGCTTTTTACTTGCACTAAAATGCCGTACTTGATGATGTGAATTATTCTTGATTAAAAGAGGTTAGAGAGTTTGCACTCCCTTGGGGTTTGGAGGGAGGGAAGGGCGTGCCATTTGTGTTGTATGCTGCATGGTCAGACTTGTTGGCTATCTTATGTTGTGTTGCTGCCATGATCTCATGTCTTTGAACTCTTATGTACTTTTCTTACATTATTAGCGAATAATGTAGATGTATGGTTCTTTGAATCATACATCCTTTATCTAAAAAAAAGAGAGTTTGTCGTTAGGTTATTTTCCTTTTTTTTTTTAACATATTCTGCCAGAAATGGCTTTTAAGATTGTAGGCAATAGGCATGTTATAGGTGTATTATGTTAGGTTATCATAAAACAATATGGTGTTTTCCTTCTTTTATTTAACATATTCTATTAGACATATTTTGGAGGTGGAGTCTTGGCGCAACGGATAGGTCACCCGCATGATGATCTGGACGTCCAGGTTCAAGTCTGGAAACAACCTCTTTGCCATACGAGAGAAATGCTGCGTACATTATCGAACTCCTCAGAGTCCGCTATCGTGCGGGAGCCTCGTGCATTGAGTTCCACATTTTTTATATTCTATTAGACCTATTTTGCTCGATATATTCAATACACTTAACAATGTTCAACATAACGTCGATGCATTTTCGAACTACTAATGATAAATCTTTATTACAGGTTAAATTAATTTTTGATAATAAGTATTTATGAATTTAGTTGTGCAAATCAAAATTAAAGATAACAACGTATACACTGAGATGAATTTTAGGACCCGATATGTAAAATCAAGACAGACGCCTGAGATAAATGTATCACGTCTGAGATACTGTCCGATATGAGATCAAGTCTTTAAGATCTTTGAGGCGAAACACGATCAAAATTCGAGATTTAAAACCTTGACTTACGCCCATACTCACCCACAATGTGTGAACTATATCAATATTAGCATGCTTAAATATCAATCATAACACACCACACTAATAGCAAAACTTATATTATATGCTACCGAACCACCTTTGCAATAATACCATACTATCCAAGATTCCACTATGTTTCAACTTAAGCCTTATATTTTGGATTTGTCATCCAATCATTTAATCGTGTTACATTGTTATCTTGTCACCTATAATTATCTTTTTCGCATTTTGCCTCTTTTTTTCAATATCCAAGTGAACCGTACATCGATCGCAAACTCCTAAGAGAGTATGCATGGATCCCAACATATCTATGTGTAAGTTGCATAGTGATTTACGTCATCAATTTTCAAACTCATTTGGTTTCTTAGTTTAACATCATACCATAGGGCTACCCTTTGGCGGTGTGCTTGTTGTTTTATTGTTTGTGCATTTAACCTTTTACTTCATCGAATAACGTCAAAGCGTTAAGACTATTAATGACAATTATCCACTTTACTATATATGGTTGTCATTGGCCACAAAATGTGCTTAGTTATATTATTTTGTGGCCGAACCACAATTTGCTATATGAAAGCTTCATAAAATATACCATCGAAGTCGTCACTTTGATAAACATTCAAGTATGTATGCATCTTGGTCTAGTATCTATTATTAAATTGTTGCATGAGATTTCAATCAAACCATTGAAATTTCAGTCATTTTGATTTAGTTGGACAAAACTTGACAACATATTTACAAGATAAAATAAATAAATTAACAAGCAATAAAATAAATAAATTAACAAGCAACATACGTCTCACCGCCCCTTCTTCTCGCCAACTAATCACCTTCTATAATGTACAAGCTCCATCTCATGTTCAGGTTTCACATGCTCCAGTTTTTTCAATTTTTCCACACGTGTACCAGTTCATCCATTGCTTCCTCTCTACAATCACCTTCCAGCACCAAGTACCAGTTCATCCATTGCTTCACATTCTTCATCCGATGATATTCTGTCCTCAAGCAAGGCGGTCACCCAAGCAAGTATGCAACTCTGCCCAATAACAAACATGCATCAGATACTCAGCATGCACACACGCATGCATTTACTCTCGATCACATATACATGCTTGGAGCTGCCAACTATGCGAAATAAGGGGCCATCTGAACCTGCAATCGTGCAAACAATTCTTCAAACCAGCACAAGCATTTGGCATTCTTCACATTTATTAGCTGGGCTGTCAATTCCAAGCAGAGATCACCCTCCAAAAATCATGTTAACATATCTTCCTGCAGCCTATTTTAAGATATGCGGCTTCACCTCTAACCAATCAACGATGTCAGTATATCTTCATTCACACCTACTTTTCGTTCCAGTCTGCTAAGTCTAGGCACACCCCAGACCAGTCATACACTGCCAGCGCTCCATTTGTTTTTCCTTTATCTTATCACTTCAATAATATGTTCTTATATTCTGTGTTCTGTTCTGTCATGTTTCTTTTTGCAGATCATCAAAGTGATGATCCTTGTATTTGTTTGTAAAAATTCCCTTTAAACATTGTATGGTTTTTGATATAGTCATTAATAAATTTTCTAGTGCTCTCCTCGTAAGAGGACCACTCTTCCATAAAAAAAAAAAGATAAAATAAATAAATTTCACATGTTGAAAAAATCGACACAAATAAAATTTACTTCAAATACAAACAAAATCAACACGTAACACAATAATAAAATTCAAAAAAGGCGAAAACAAACTTAAAAAATTGACAAATTATATCTAAAATTTATGTACGTGTACCTATCTTCGGCTCCAATCCTGAATCGAGGAAAATTTTTGTGAGGAATTTTTAAACCTGATTGGTAAAGGATTTTGGAAAATTCAAATTCATGGAGAAAAATTAGAAAAAAAGTTTGAAAATTATTTTTGTCATAGAATTTTTTAAAAGAAAATTGTGCAATTATTAAGAGGAATTCAGAAAGAATTGAGAATGAATTCTTTAAGAGGAATTTAATATGGAAGTGCTTATAATACATTTTTGTGGTTTGTTTTATATGGATTTGGATTTGTTATTTTACTTGTTATCTGACCCACATTGCTTATTAGTGTCATCTACTTTTTATTAATATTTGTTATAAACAATTGTTAGTTTGATAATTGAAGTTGCAAAGTTATACCAAATTAAACACGAACTTCAAAAATTACTATCTTTTAAAGTTTGGTACATCAGTTAGTTAAGTTCATTGACAAATGAACTATAATTATTTGCAGCAAAACAATAAGTGATGTTGTAAAGAAAATATAACCTATTTTAATTTAGTAAATGTAGTATCTGTTAATGTATTTTTTTGAAAAATAAGTATCATTTTTTTTTTGTTTCTGGAAAAACAAAACTAGTTCTGCCACATAGTTGAATTTCTGAAATTTCAAAGATTAAATCTGGAATAGAAACTGGGATCGTGAAATCAAGTGAAATTTAGAAAAGTTCCCATGGATTACAGAAGGAATCAAAAAATATATGAAACACGAGCGATAAGGCACGCGCTTTGCGCGTGAATTGTTTTTCTTATAAATTGCATATGTTTAAATCGGTTAAAAAATGATTTTTTTTTAATTTTTAAATGATATTAAGATTTGTATATTTATAAAGAAGTATTTTGAATTTATAAAGGAAGTTTAATTTTAGATCTTATTTTTAGAAGCGTTTTGAATTTGTAAATCATGTTTAATTATTAGCTCTAGCGTTTGAATTTGTAAAAGAAATTTAATATTAGATCCTTTTTTAAGCGATTAAGATTTAATAATATATAGAGGGGCATTTTTGGTAGTTCACGTTGATACCAAAAAAGTGTGACACCAAAGCTATTAGAACTATTATTAAAGAAAAGATAAGAATGAAAATTAATTTATTGATAAAGTTGAAGACCAAGCATACCATTTTACATTTTTTTGGCCAGATTACTAGCACATTTTTCGAATCTTTATTCGCCATATGTATCCTGTTTTATGCTCCTCAAAGGCTCAAATGATGTATTACGGGTGAGAAAACTCCAAAACTTCATCTTTTTGCAAACATTCTGTGCTGTAGAGCTTGTCTGAATGGGAAGATGTGAAGTACACATCAAATGCATGGCTAGCATGTTCGCAAACTTAGAACAATACTCGAGTAAGCAATAACTGATGTTCAACGGTGAGGTAGTGAAAAAATGTTTATATGATCATACCAACAACGATAAACATGGTTTGAATAATTATCGCAAATTGCTAAATCAATACTAAATTTACATGTACTAATACTAATCTTTTACTTCAAACAACACCGACTCTTTATGAAACAAACTAACACCTTGATTTGAGTTATGTTCCCATGTGGTGAAGTATGCTATGTCATTCAAGATATATGTGTTATTGCAGTTGTGGTGTATTGTAATTCGATCCAAACCCTACCTTTTTATCTGTGTTTTCTGCGATTCATGGCTTTTTATGTTTTGATTCAAGCCATCTTTTATCATACATTTCACAAATCTACTTTTTGATCCAACGCTTTTTTTGTTGCAAACGAATTGTACACTCTAGATTTGATTGTGTACCATTAGTTTGATGTATCTGAAATGTATAAATATTCTCAGTATCTATCTTCATGTTGCATAACCCTCTATTAAATATTTGCCATTAACTGCCGAAAATGTGGAATATTGAGCTAAGTGCTTAAGTAATGCTGGAGGAGGTGTGATGTGTGCAATATATTATTTATGTTTTCATTAAAAAGGTATTTTTATCACATTTGTAGTGCAAAAAGCTAAAACACGAAAACATTGATTACTAACTTTTTCAATTAAAAAAAAAGTGTTAAAATGGACAAGTCAGTGCATAAAACTTTTCACAGTGTGAATGTTTGGAAGGAGTTGCCAGTGGGAGCTAGTCTTACTATTTGACACAAAGGTGTGTTCATAAATCTAACTAGCCATCAGCAGAAACATATTTTTTTCGTCCACTTTTGTTTTTCTGTTGTACCATGCCTCTCCTTTCCCAAAATAGTTGGTTAAGTAATTTATGCTACTAGATTTTATTGTATATGAGAATCAGACCATGTTCTCTACATAAACATATAATTTAGCAGGGGAAATTTCTTACATTTAGTTATGTTTATTATTGTTCTTTATTTGCAGTAATATTCCAAAGACTAGATAGAGTTCATTTCTAACAATTTGTAGTTAGGTTTAACTTGGAAGCAAACCCAGCAAATGACTTAACTACTGCACAATTCTTTTTTTTTTTCCATTAAGCTAAAGGTAGCTGCGTTACCTGAGTATTTGCGGAGTTATGCCTCTAGCAAACTGTTCGTTGCTAAGGACACAAATACTATGCAGGGGTTGGGCAGTATGGGATGGGCGTTACCCATGGGCAATTTTAAGTGCTAGATTCATTAGATAAACTGCAAGTACATTCGGTAATGTGAAGCAATTTGACACATCTATTAAGGTACATATAAATTTAAGGATGACAATTTGGTCCTTCCAAAGTTTAGTAGACGTCCAATCATCAGTAATTACCAATGGCCTTCTCTGAATTTATTATAATATAATTTGCTATAAATGTGATAAAGGTTACTTTGCTATTTTTGGAAACAATTGTACTTATCAATAGTCAAATGACTTCAATGTCTAAATTCTAAAGTGATGTCCGTTTATTGTTTTGATCTGTGTATTTAGCCTGTGACCATTTATATTTAAACCTTCTAACATACACCTGTTGGAATATGCTATGTATGAGCTTATCAAAATTGTACACAATTAGATTTATTTGTTTTTATCAGTTTTAAAGAAACTGGCAATAGGCAAGGAGGGAAGTCTAAACTAAATCCAGGGAGTATGATCACTGAGACTTCTGTCACCAGTGCTACAGCTGCACCAAAATCTGCACAGAATGGACATGCTCAACCTACATCGCATGGTAAGTTATAATGCAATATATTTTTAGTATCATGCGCTTAATAATATACAGGATGTGGCATGGATTTATAGAGGGAAGGGTGTATACTCATTCAGATTTATTCATTGAAAACTAGTTTTATCAAGATTTAATAATATTTGAAAGGAATTAAATCCTCGAAAGCGCTTCTTTCTCTCCACACACAGAGACACAAATTATTTATCTTGAAATACATCAGATATTGAAAAACAATATCCTAAAAGTTAAGTATTATGCACACAATTTTTTTCAATATTCCTTACTGCAGCATTCTTTCATACATGTACAATCATACATTCATATGCATGAGCCAGTGAATTAAATGGAACATAGAAGTTTTGTTGGTTAGGTATGTGTATATACTATGCATATTAACATTGTTAAAATATGATGTAATACTATCTCTATTATTACTATTATCTACTACGAGTGTAGTGGCACGCGTTTCACGCATGAATTATCTTTCTTATAAATTATATATGTTTAAATCAGTAAAAAAATAATTTTTTATTTTCAAGTGATATTTTGTAAAAAAGTATTTTGAATCGGTAAAGAAGGTTTAATTTTAGATCATATTTTTAGAAGTGTTTTGAATTTTAAAGCATGTATAGTTATTAGATCCTACTTTTATGGGCATTTGAATTTGTAAAAGAAATTTAGTATTAGATTCTATTTTTAAGTAATTAAGATTGGATAATATATAGAGTGACATTTTTGGTAGTTCACGTTAATACCGAAAAAGTGTGACACCAAAGTTATTACAATTATTATTAAAGATGTGGACATACTACATAGTTAACTGCCCCACTGAGCAACGTTAATAATGACAGGTGACTTAATAAATTGAGCTTTCCATTTTATTTTATTCGATGGGTTACACATCTCATTATATAAAATTTGTACATGATATGAACACTTTGGTTGAACTCTTTGGAATTTGTCTCTGTTTTTCCTCAAGGGCCATCTACAGACCCAGCACCGCCAAAGGAACAAATGCGTCAATCCAGTCCCGTAGTTTTGGATTCAGCACAGCCAGGAACACCTATCAAAGGTAATTTGCGTATGAATTTTTGGTTATACAAACCTGCATTTAGGGGATGTTTGTCTTGTATTTAAATCGATTGCCATTTCAAGATAGAAAAATATGCTAAAAATGCAACTTTACCCATTTAGGTGTTAGACGTGGGCCTGTGGCCAAAAGTGTACAAATAAACCTTATCATGCGTATGTGATCGAAGCAATTGATTGACTTATGTTGCATGCGCGCTCGTGCGCCCATCCACACTTGCATCTGGATCCACCAGAACGATTAACATAATACTTCCACTTAGATGTTTGGTAATATTCGATTGTGGACACTAAGTTGCTACTAAATTTCTCTTTGTATTGCCAAGTCTGCACTAAAACAATGATTTTTTTTTAAAAATTATGCATAGACTGTAGCACTGTGTATTTCAAATTGTCTTCTGATTTTTTTTTTAAATTTAATTTTACACCTGATGGTATCCCAGTTCAGTTTTGAATTTATCTAGATGTAAACCAAATATATAAGTTGTTTATGTACACAACATAGATGAGACACCAAGTTCATAATGAACGAAGGAAATCATTGAGTTTGTTAAGTTGTTTTAAGATGGTGTATATGATTTTGAAGCATAAACTTACTGTACAAGAAATTAAGTACTAAAATATCCCACCTTAGCCTGGTTGCTCAAGCTCTACTCTCTTTTGGGCTTCCTATTGCATACTGCATTTTTATTTGACTGATTAATTTCTATTGTCCAAATTATTTGTGATATTTTGGAAGTTACAATTGTTGACTTATTTTGCTGTTTTCTTCAGCAGAAGGCACAAGAACAGTAGCTCTTCAGTTTGGGACTATAAGTCCTGGTGTCATTAATGAGTTAAAGGTAAAATATTTGCCTTCATGCAGTTTTTAACTATCTGTGTTTGCAAATTAAATTTACAATTTTACTGGTGTCATGTGTAGTTTCCTGCTCGTACCTGCTCAGCACCACCGAATCTTGATGAACAAAAGCAAGACCAGGTATTCTATTGAGCATTTTTCGACGTTTCAAATTATTATGTATGATGTCTACTCTCACTTTCTTGCCCACTGTTACACCACAAACACAACATAGAGATGTCCATGTCTGATCACAAAAGTCTTGCTGGTCAAGTTTAAACCCATTGCTTGAATAATTTCTATTGGTCAATTTTGTGGGAATAGGCTTTATTTGTTTTCTTCAGTATGATTCTTGCACCAATTATCGTCATAAGTCTGGTTGACGAGATCGAGGAAGTGATATATTACAGCATGAATATGTGTAATTGGATGGTGAGTAGAAGTATGATGTTCTTTGTTTTGTAAGCAATTTATACTTGGGATCCAGCATCCAAATGTTGTCGAGTTAATCATGCGGTCTATGAGTGACTTCATGAAAGTAGTAAGCATGCTGCTAGAGTATTATCTCATTCCATTTGTATACGATATGAGTTGCGTTCTGTCTTCTTTAATTGAATCGATGGCATGTTATAGCTATTTGTTTGTCAATAAATGCATAAAAAAATACCATATGGGTTATACTCCACAGATGATATCATGACATGACAGAAAAAAATCAATTTCCATTTCAACCCTACCACATTGTCAGATTGGAACCTATGTTAATATCCCATACATCCCTCTGCCAGAATTGGAACAAGCACATCTCTGAATTACAGGGGGCAATTTCAAAGTTTTTGTATAGTGTTTAATGAGTAGTTACATGTGCGTTATGACTCATCACCCTAAATATCCAAAATAATGTTGAACTTGTTAGAAAATCACAAGATATTGTAGATAAAATAATCACATCATTGTCTATAAACAAATTCACTTTCAACATTATTTATGATACATGTAAATTATTCCTTTTTTTTTGTTTTACTTCATAAAATACTTAATTAATATATTGTCCTTTTTAACCTTCAAAATTCCTGATACATTTATTCCATCCATGATCCTTTTGAAAGAATCTTTCTGAACGTCTGGTGATGTTTTCCTCGAGTTTATTATAGTACATTTGCGGCAAATTACATGTAATATTTGGCTAGATACCACAAAGAAGGGACATAGATTTTGATAGCAAAATTTACATAAAATCTTGGTAGCTAGAAACCACAAGCATGGACTTAGATACTAAAGACATAAACAAAATTCAGATGCAAGCTTTTATATTCTCATTTATGCTGTGGATTAAAAATTGTGGATAGATTAATTTGTTTGTGATTTCTGCAGGGAAAATATGGTTATGTTGTTGTGTGCAATGTTTTTTACAAATTTAAAGATATATTCAAACATTTTACACTGGAAGGGTTTCAGGTTTACAATTTCATATCATACGGGGACAGGGTTTTCTTGTACACTATTTCCATATTGATTTTCAAGTGACAGCATGGCTAGTTTAGTAGTAGAAATATGATTTACAAAAGAATTGGGCTATAATATTAATACGGTACTATTGGAAATTAACTACTTATACACGTGATGTTACTAGCATAGCTGAATATGGTCATCGAGTCTCACATTTGCACACGCAAATGCTTAAGGTGTGTCTTACTAGCATAGCAGTTAGTCAATATTGAATAGCATATGATATGTATCACACATGTGATTTGATAAAAATAACAATTATTCAGCTGTTCAAAATAATTTTATAAATGCTTGTTATCGAGAAAATGAAAATAGACATTTTTACTTTAATTTTGCTACTGAAGTATAATTAGTTTAATTATGTAAATTTTATTAGCGTTGACGAGTTTCTTGAATTGCAGGCATACCAACCCGCACTGAGGGCTGCACCCATACAGCCTATCCCTCCTGGCACACTGCAGAAACAGCAGCAGCAAACACTAACAAGAAATGATCCAAGGACTAAAAATAAACCATCTTCACAGGTCCACCCAGAAATTACAACTGCGCCACCGGTTGTCATGCCATCTGTTGTGCTACCACCAAACTCCTCTAATGTACCTATTCAAGGGGTCTCTCTTCCCATGGGATTCCAGCAACCACCATTTCCCATTCAGTTTGGTAATCCAGCCCCACAACAAATCCCTATAATGAATGTCCCCCACCCTCATCCGTTGTTCTTACATAACCTCCCACCCCATCCAATGCAGCATCCAGTTATGCATCATAATTTTCAGATGGTGTCAGAGTCAACACCATTTGGAGTAAGCAGTGTCCCCACTTCACAATTTCTTCCTCAACCCCTGCCATTTAACTTTGTTTCATCACCTCATAGAAACAGCCCTGTAAAAATTACTAACCCAAAGACTCATGAGGAGTTAAGGCTTGATCCCAAGACAGATAATAATAGTAGCAGTAGTGCAAACACAAGTCATACTCAAATTCAGCCACACCAGCAACCTGTTTCTTCTAATTCAAATGGTGTAACTGTTAATGTGGGCCAAAATGGTCAGGTGGTTCAAGTTGGTCAGAGTAGGCAACCCATTTCATTTATGGGCCCAATGGGTTCCACTGGGGGGTGGATGAAATCAAATGGATTTCAAGCTGATCATAAACTTGTGGTTCCCACTGCAACTTCCACTGTACCACCTACTACAGTAACCGAAGAATCCATGTTGAGAGATTCAGAAGCTCCTATAGCATCTTTTATTAAACCAGTCAGAAGGATCGAGCAAGTATGACTGAATTTATCCATTTGCATCTTTATTTGTCTAAGATATTACATTTTATTTTATTTTACATTTCACATATTTTGATTATGCAGGCTATTGAATCCACTTTTGCTGCAATTACTAAGGATGATAAACACTTGTCAGAAAATCAGCTGACCACTCCAACTGACTTGCCTTCTGGTACTGGTGTCAAAAATGCTGAAGCATTTGGAAGTACGGGACCATCTACTTCAGTTACTGAATTTAATAAAATCAAATTGAAAGATTCAGATTCTATCAGTAATATTCCTGTTAACGTTGATGGACGAAACAATGGTTCAAATAGACCAAAACTTGAAAAGGCTGATGTACCGAAGTCTGCTGATGATTCTAGAGTTCATTCGATGCCAATGATTTCAGAATATTCACAGAATGCAAAGCAACCTGTGTTATCGAAGCAAGAAGAAAGACAAATGGAGAGTTCAGAAGATAAAGTTAACTCAACTGGCACTAGAACAATTAGCAATCATGATGTGCATTCAACTACATCTGGTACCAAAGGTAGCAATGTTTTACAATCTACCAAGGTTAACCCTCGTACTGAAAAGAAGAAGAAAAGGCGAGATTTATTATTGAAAGCTGATGCTGCACGCGATACTGACCTATACAATGCATATAAGAGACACGAGGAAAAACCTAAAGTAAATGACACCTTAGAAAACACAACTGTTCTCCCAATAGTCAACAACGGAAAAGAACACACAAATGATTCTAAGAATATTGTAGCCATAATTGAAGAAAAAGAAACAAAAGATGAAGATGAGAATTGGGAGGATGCTGATGTTACTGTTAATGTTTCTGATAATATACTCAAAATTGAAGCCAAAGATATTAAGAAATATACACGAGATTTTCTTTTGACTTTTTCAGAACGTTGTACTAATCTTCCCCTAAGTTTGGTAATTGGTTCAGATATAGCCAAATATTTATTGAGCCCTAATCCCAGCAGATCATCAGCTGGCGGTCATGGAGATCATAGAGGGAATAAAATGTTTGCTGATGGTAAATGGAACAAATCAGCCAGTCCTTTGCCTATGAGAGACATAAGAAATGATCCCAATCATGGGGCTTCTAGATATCCTCGAGGACAGTCTGTAAATCAATACTATCCATCTCCTAACAATCTTATGCCACAAATGGTGTCTCCTCATGGAACACTGATGCAGAATAATTTTGATCATGATAGGTGGCGTTCCTTAAATAATTCAAGAGGCTTAATGCCTCCACCACCTCCCACTCCGTTACAGGTTATGCACAAAGCAGAGAATAAATATGTAGTAGGTAAAATATCTGATGAAGAACAGGCAAAGCAACGACAGTTAAAAGGCATTCTAAATAAATTGACGCCTCAGAACTTTGAGAAACTCTTTCAGCAAGTTAAGGATGTCAACATTGATAACACTGCCACTCTTGCTGGTGTCATAGCACAAATTTTTGATAAAGCATTGATGGAACCTACTTTCTGCGAAATGTATGCTGATTTCTGCTATCATCTCTCTGACGCATTACCTTATTTTATGGAGAATGGTGAAAAGATTACTTTTAAGAGGCTGCTTTTGAATAAATGTCAAGAGGAGTTTGAAAGAGGAGAAAGAGAGCAAGCCGAAGCTAACAAAGAAGAAGAGGAAGGGGAGGTTAAGCCAACAGTGGAAGAAAGAGAAGAAAAAAGAAGTAAAGCAAGGAGGCGAATGCTTGGAAATATACGATTGGTTGGTGAAATTTATAAGAAAAGGATGTTGACTGAACGAATAATACACGACTGCATCCGAAAATTATTGGGTGAGTACGACAACCCAGATGAAGAAAATCTTGAGTCCCTGTGCAAGTTGTTGACTACAGTAGGAGACCAAATAGATAATGCTAAAGCTAGAGAATTCGTGAACTCATATTTTGATATGATAGTTAAGCTATCGAATAATAAAAAGCTATCTTCCCGGCTCAGATTCATGCTTAGAGATGTAATTGATTTAAGGGACAACAGATGGCAACAAAGGAGAAAAGTAGAAGGACCTAAAAAGATCGAAGATGTACACAGAGATGCAGCTCAGGAGAAAATATCTCAAACAAATAGATTAAATCGTGGTTCTAGCATGAGCTTCAACCAAAGAAGAGGATCTGTTGGGGATTATAATTCTAGGACTTCCTCTTTATTACCCTCTCCAAGCTCCCAACCTAGTCATATTCGTGGATACACCAATCAAGCATATGGTCATGTTGCACAAGATGCACGCTTATATGAACACCACCCATTTGAAAACAGAGCATTATCATTTCCTTCAACTCAAAGACCTGTTGATGATAATGTGCCCGCTTTAGGCCCATGCGGTCTTGCAAGGGGCATGTCTTTTAGACAATCACCACCAAACGGTAATACTTCTACAAGTAATGGAAATAATAATCGATCAAGAAAAGACTTTGCATGGGGATCCGTTCCAAACAGGGAGCAAAATTTTCAAGGTCAGAATGCAGCCGTGGGTGTTTTGGAATCTAGAGCTACAGTGCGAAATGGGCAATCTCAGGGACCTACTGCGGGGAAACCATTGTCTGAAGAGGTGTTAAAGAAAAGGTCAATGGCAACAATTCGGGAATTCTACAGGTATGTATATATTCTTATTTTCTTGGTTCTTTTTTTATATTAACATGTGTGTGTATGAGGAGCGTTCGATGACACCCCAAATAGCGCAGCACTCTGTAGCCCTTTGATTTCCACCATACAATCTGAATTAAATAATATAACTTTCTCTCTCGTCCCACTGGCCATATTATTTAGATTGTGTGGTGGAAAACAGGGGTGCCATTGAGCGCTCATATATGTATATATAGTGTGTGTGTGTATGACATGAGATAAGTTTCTGTCAGTATTTGGTTTGTACTTTGGTAATTAGTAGTTGAAAGTAACTTAAAGATACAGTGGCACCAATGGTAATTGTAGTTTTTAGTAAATGTGACTTATTTTATAGCAAGAATTGGGGTTCATGTGGGATTAAACATTTATTTGGTAAAAAACATGCTCTAAACATAATGTATTATGTGGTTGCATTACAATCCTTATGTTGCACCTACTAACTGAAAATATTGTTTTTTATCGATACAACACATGGTCAATGGTAGTTTTGTTGCCATCATGCATGAAAGTAGTACATTCATTTATGCAATGACATATTTTGGAACTATCGTTGCAGCCACAGTTTAATTTGCAGCACTGTTATCATTTTATGGTCTTTGCATTGATGGTAAGTGAACTTTGTTCTGTCGTAAATGTTGCTTATGGTTTCAGTAATAAATACTCCTTAAATTACAGCATCAAGGATGAAAAGGAAGTAGCCTTATGCATCAGAGAACTCAACTCTCCAAGTTTCTATCCTTCTATTGTGTCATTATGGGTCACCGATTCATTTGAAAGAAAAGATGAAGAACGAGAATTGTTGGCTCAACTTCTGGTTAATCTATGCAAGGCTTATGATCATGTACTTGGTCAGATACAACTTATTCAGGGGTACATAATTGCTTCTTCTTCTTCCCCTTTATATATATATATATATATATATATATATATATATATATAATTGTTAATTTTTTTGGCGGCAGACTAAAAAGTAAAATAATAACATTGGACAATCTACTGTCTACTAAGTTTGATTTGTGCAGTTTAATAAGTTCTCAAACTGTAACGACCAGACTTTTCGACTATCGAATGTCGACACCAATACATTCACGCTATTCTTGTTTCAAGCACTCAAGTGCCGAAAAGACAGAAAGTTAGGGTAAACAAAAATAGAATAGAGCAAGAAAGAAAGAACACAACTTCAGAATCTCACAAGGGAACGATAATATATAATATCAAAGGAACAATGCAGAGGATTACTCTGAATACAAAAATATCAAAGTTATTAAAACCTAAGTACCATCGTCAGTCTGGATAGTTATAACAATTTGTCTTCACATATGTTGATACATCAAATAGTAAAATGCAAGGCAACGGAAATAAGAATGCTACGGAAGGTAATCATCCAGCTCTTCTCCATAAGCTTCAAGTATTCAAAGCTAACATACACGGGACTGACCCGAGCATTATAAGAAAATAACACCTGGATCAGTGTTGTAAACCAACATGAGAAACTCAAGAAATAAGAGTGATATATAACAGTAAACATTGAGACCGTACGGAATCCCGTAACAATTTTTCCCTCAAAGAAACCAACCATTCATTAAGTTTAGCATATAATGATATGATAGATAATGTCTAGGATGTAGCACAAATTATATCAATAATTGCTGTGTGAATGCCACAACAATAGTAGGTGTACAATCATCAATACCACTAAGTCGCGTTCGCTAATGGATTTTCCATGGAGATCTTCTTGGATCAAGCCGAATCCGGACTCCTGCACAAGGATCAAAGATATTCTTACGAACAACATACATCTCTAGGGAATTTACTATAGGAAATAAATAACTGGCCCACGTCCAAAACACTCGTGGTTCTGAATACGTTGCTCCTATATGCACATCCGTAAGTAATACTAGATGGAGTCGCATGCACCATAGGGATTGTTAAAATGTTACGTTTCCTTTGGCTATGCATCATATCTCTAGTTTTAGTCAGTTTCGATGTCAAGGCTACGTTCGGCATCTTTCACTCAAGTCTTCATGAACACGAATCCCTAAATGGATCATCATATCTCGAACAGATCACGAATCACTACATGGATTCGAGAATCTCGAATAGATCTCGAATCTCCACATAAATTCCCGCATAAGTCCTCCGACGAATGCTAATGTTGTCCTCTCTTGGAATACTCCTCAAGATAGACAATTTCACACGATAGCATCGTTTGAAATGTTAATGCTGATCTCATCCTTGGACTTAATCTTAGGATTGACAGTTCAACTCTATAACATTTCACTTCACAACCGCTTTCAAAACATAGAACTCGTATACTAGTTTTGAAGTGGTATTCGACATGTAAAACACTTACCGATCCCGGTTTCTCCAAAACTAATTCGATGAATTTCCGGTTAACTCAATTTCGTAAACGAAAGCTAGAGACGTTTCGTACCAATGCTCTTTTTCGGGGATTTTCATTGATATGAAATCCCGAAGCTTTTCGATAACTTCTTAAGTCGTTTTTGGTCAAGTTTGATAATCGGCTAATTGATTAGCTAGTCAAAACAATTTCTTATACAAATCAATATTCGTAAGTTTGACTCGTTTCCGACATTCCAATTTGACTATTCTTCGTCCAAGTGTAAAGTCAGGTAAGTTAGAGCAATGGTTGCATCAAAGCGTTGTCTAGACGCTTCATTCTTGAATCTCACAAATAGATAAGTCTACTTCGTCGGCTGTTAACGTTAACACGTTTTCGACATTTTTCATAAATGGTTTCCATAAATAGACAAGCCTTATTAATGGTTTCCATAAATAAGTAAGAAATTAATACGATTAACACGTTTTCGACATTTTTCGACTTGCTATTCCTCAGTCAAGAGGGAAACCAGTATGTTAGAGCTCTATTGCTCCATTCCTACTCGAACATCAATCTTAACTCTCACAAATAGACAAGCCTTACTTCGTCGGTTTTTAGTGTTAAACATAGCTAATTACTTTCCAAACAAATAATCAAACAATTAACCATTTGGCTAGTAAGCAATTTTAACCCCCTTTTAAACCTTTTGTTTATACTTTTGAAACCATTTAAAAAATGATATATATGTATAGTAATTTATTTACCTAAACTTGATATTTAAATATACATAAGATATAAAATAGTCTAATATATTTTCTAAAAAATATATATACTTAAAAATGCTTTTAAAATACTTTATAATACTTATAATTGGTTTTAAAACATTTACTCAAAATATTACTTGAAAATAACAATTTTATAATTTCCTTAAACACTTGTAAAAAGAATGAAATAAAATATTTAAATTCAAAATATTTTTTCAAACCTTTGAAGTCAAAAAAATCAAGGCTAAACGGGGCAGTTCCACACGAGTAAAGTTTTGACCACTTTTTGAGATGTTACTTTAACTTTTACCATCTAAACTTTTAACACTAACAAACATATGTATAAAACATTATAAATATGATGAGAAACCCCTAAGGATCTCTTTACAAAGTTCCATAGAAATAACGAAAAACAAGACAATTCCAAACTACATTTATAGCGAATGTTGCTATAAGTGCACTTTCAAATCCGAGTTCAATCTAAACCAAAGTCCATCTATAACCTATGTGCTTTGTTCCAAAATCTTGTCACAAGTCATACAAGACCATAGACATGGATCACACATGTCACTTATTTTCAAAGCAAGAATTCAAACCAATGTTTTAACATATGTCAACGACAATTCAAACAACTTAAACACAACCAAACCCCAACAAATATGAGTTATATTTTCAATCAAAGAGGCGAGTTCTCTTACTTTTAACCCAATAACAACCAAGATACAAGTTAACAAAGTCCAAATTCAACCTTCCAAGCTTTATGAAGAGGAGAGTGTGTTAATTAGTTGCTAATGTATTCATTTGATCATTAGACAAGTGCACAAGAGTTCGAACAACTTATTTTTTATCATTATTTATTAATTAAACGATGTCTAGCAAGGTTATAAAATCATATTTATAACACTTAATTATATTTCAAAACGTTTCGATATTCGAGGACGAAGTGTTCGAATTATCAGGTTACTACACAAACGATGTTCTTAACTTGTACATGCACCAGTGATTCATTTATAGGAAGAAAATGTGTTTCATGTACATTGCCATTCACATAAACACTTCCTTCATAATAATTTAGGACGTAATGAAAATCTATCTGTAATTATTTGGTATCATAGAACTGCTTCTAGATAGTAAAGAATTTATACAGCAATAGTCATATGTAATAATTTGCAACATATATGCATCCTTTGTACAGGTTCGAGTCTGTTCTCTCTATGCTGGAAGATACAGTTACAGATGCTCCACGAGCTGCGGAATACCTTGGTCGCATATTTGTAAAAATTATACTGGAAAATGTTATTCCTTTAAGAGAGATAGGAAGAATAATCCATGAAGGAGGTGAAGAACCTGGGCATTTGTTGGAGATTGGCTTAGCCTCCGAAGTACTTGGGTATATTTTAGAGATTATTAAAGAAGAAAAGGGTGATCCGGCTTTTAAAGAAATAATCACAAATTCAGGTCTTAAACTAGATGATTTTCGACCACCGCATCCTATGAAGTCTAACAAGCTTGATGCATTTCTCTAAATTTCACTATATATCATGTTCAGAGCTGAGAAATACCGTCCTTGGTTTTTGTTTTAGGTTCTTTTGCCTTTTTCTTTCTTCAATTTCATTATTGAACTATAGATGAAAATACTTGGGGTTCATTAGCCAAATTATAGTTTTATAGCACTGGGATAGCTTGAAATCTTGATGTAGCTCTTGTGAAAACTTGGGGGATTCATGATAGCTGTTTTAGTGCTTTTGTTTTGATGAAAACATGATTCTTTTGATTCATTTCTGGGTATTATATATTTTGCTTAGCTATTAAACAATGTGTTGTTGATGCGAAGTTTTTCTTATCTTCCACTCATCAATTATGCTATAAGCAATGTGAAAGTAACATGCCATAATTATCATTTGCGTAAAAGTACTGGGCTTACGGGATTTTGGTCGTTCTGTCCCTTCGATCTGCAATCATTATCCTGTCATTTTCCTGTATGTTGTCTCTTGTTGTCTTGTCTTGTCTTGATAAGAAGAAACATGGTATGCCATGTAACATCGGAGCATATTTCAATCATGTGACGTAGAGATTTGATAGAGTTTTGTTCGCAAGATTAAAGGATTGCTAAAAAGAATGGCAAACGCCTGCAGATCTAAAGTAGAGCCTCTGAAGTATTAATTTTTTAGGGTTGGAGATCTCTAAGTGGGCTGGATTAATGTATATAATCAATAACAAATCAAGTGGTAAAAAAATGTATAAATAAAATCAGGAATGATATTTCAACGGGAGCTGCTAAAGGACGGTTCGAAACCGTCAATGTTTCTTCCCCTAATACATGTCATGTATTTTCAGATCCGAGGTTAAGGTGCTCAAAATTCTCGATTGTTCTAACTTTACTCAAATTAGAGTGGTGCTAGCACAACATTATGAACTACACATTATGAACTACTTATCGTCTTGTAACTTTACATCTTTCATTCCACCAAAGTATTTTTTACACTACCCAAGTCCAATATGTTTCTTACCCACCTTTTTATAATCTAGATTTTTTTTTTCCTTCGTGGTCCTTTCATTTCTTCTCCAATTTTTATGTCATGATTCCTAGAGAAAAACTAATTCTCTCGAAGAAGACGCAGCCGTCGGCATCACACGAAGGTATCGTTTTGCACTAATTTTCGATTCTGGTTTTTGCTGTGATTTTATTCATCGCATTCTGACATTGATGATTTGAAGTTGTAAATTCAATAACCCTAATTTTTTAAAGATCGAACAATTCATTGTATATGTTTTATGTCATTCGGCAATATGAAATTATTTGGAGTTGGTTTGATTCTAGTGTTGTACCATCGAATAAAAAATATTTTGAATTTAAACCATACGGCAGTATGGTATTTATTGTAGGTTTAGAATATTCGACTTTGTACTGTAATATGAAATGCAGTTTTTTTTTGATACATGATATTTGGCTTGATTTACTTTAACTAACATATTAATTTGCTTCAATATTGTTTTGTAGAAGATCATGGGAAAAGGTCGATGATCGCCTCTTATAGAAGTGAGTTGCAAAAAGCTAACGTGACAAGAAAAGATGTGGTAAAGACATTGGCAATGATTATTGACCACGGTGATCCGTCTAGTGAATTCGAAAGTGATGAAGAGTTCCAAATATCAAGCGAACATGGCGATGAAGGTAATTTAGATGTGGATAAGAAAAATTAGATCTATTGTCTCGGTTTAGAAGAGGCAACCAAGTTGTAGGTTTAGGAACCAAAATCAAACGAAATCTTGATTTTTTTAATAATCACATAGGTAAAAAAAAAAAAAAGGAAATTGAATAACCAAAAAGATGAGCGTGGATCATTGAAATGTGTTTCTCATTAACGGAAAATGACGAGCGGAATTTGGAAGATGAGCCCGAACAGATTGTGCAAAGAGTTAAAAATTCTAGCTTGTACCATATAATTGAACAATCGTATAAGCGGATGGATCACAATATCAGGTTTTATGGAGTGATGACAGCCTGAAACAAACACATTTTGTATAAGCCGAACACACGTTCCAAAGTCAAGTCTTGTTCTTTGGCTCCAACTGTCTCTTTTCGAGAATTTGGTTAAGTTTTTATTTTTGTTTGAATTCTAGTTCAACGATTTATTCTAAAATCGAGCATAATGGATGATTCCATTATATCGCTTTTTCCATTTTCACACTTCAAGTGATCCTGAAAAGAAGAGCTTTCCGCGTCATTTTGGATAACGTACTCCGTCATCGATTTCTCATTGACAACAGGTAAGTCCCAAAAAGATGATATTAAAGTACGACGCGATTCGTTTTTCTAATCGAGAGATATGTTTACGTAAAATGATCTGTTCATGGTATTTGGAACACTGGACTCACTTTGCATAAATAACACACTGCACTTGCTCCGGTCAATGCTTGAAATCTGACTGGTCAACATACGTCGATTTACCTTGGATTTCGGGCGTTGTTCATATGGGAATATTATTCAAAATAAAACATACCCGACAGTGTTGATCATCGAGTTTTATTGTTTAAAATGACTTTCTGGCCATGCCGTCTTTAGTTTGGCGAAGTAACTTCAACTCCTCCAGAAGCTGAGCTTAGACTTTGCTTTGTATCTGTCATAAAAAGACGATTGATCACGGCTGAATTGTAAGGCACATTTGCTGTTATGGAGCTGTTGCAACATCCGCCTCCTTATGTAAATGAGTACACGGCCTTAAGAGCCTTAGATGAAGTGGGAGGAGCAAGCAGGGATTCCTCGAAGCTTGTTGTCGTATCGGTCTTCTTTTTAGCTGTGCTTACGCGGGGGCGGTCTCCGTTGTCTCACAACTTTATACAGATAGACAAAATCCCAGCAACTTCTTTGGTTATGTTCCTTTATTTGGCCCTGCGTACATTTGCCAAAGTGCTCTGTTTGGAGACATATGGACGCCATTTAAACAACTCCTTATCCAGTCTTGCACGTGTTCGGTCGTGTTCTTCTCGACCAACTATAATCATGGATAACACCATTTTCATACTGCTTTTAACTGTCTCAAAAAGCAACTGACATGTTCATTTCCTTGTTGTACGACATTTGCCAAGAACTGAATCTTGTTTACAGAAGGTTTGAAATACCTGACCCTAGGCATCAGTAGTAGCTAAATATTATGAGGAAAATGATTTAACTGCCCCCTATCTAATTGAGCTTCCGCAATCCCGGTCTTGGATCAAGGGAAGTCCAAAAATACCTGTTTTCAATTTTCAACGGCTATCTTCGCCTTTCCTCTACCAAGCATGTCCTGCTTGATTGCCAATGCTGTCGTTGAAGTTCGGTTAGGCATAGTTTCAATCTTTTGGAAACTAGCGCAGGAATCATTCGATCTCAATTATCCTTACTTGAAGTTTCCTATTTTCGGAGAACAAAAAAATTCCTGAAGGTCGGTGATTACACCTTCTTAACCTTGCCAATTTCTAGGTGATGACAGATTCTCTTAGGTTGTAGCCAAAATTCCAGTCGTGCATCGGTTTCAACTTCGGAAATTGGCGCATCAATGACTCAATTTTGAGCCTTTCAGTGCCGACATGTTCCTCTCGATATCGAGAACTTTTGGCTCATTTCTTCCACTTGTCTATTAATCTTTTTTCAACGTGATCATGGCAAAGGGTTCCACTTCGCCATTGGTAGTCGATGGCAAGGATAGCATGTTTTGTTCGTTTCCTCGCCACCAGGTTCACATCGATAATGTTGATCCTCCTTTCTTTGGGCTTTCTAGAATACAGTCTGGGCATCAGTCTCTGCCTCCGGGGACTGGCGGTTTAATTACTCAATTCCAAGCATTGCCTTTTCTCACTGCTGCACCTCCAGTGTTCCTGTGTGGCATATTTATTTACCGCAACTCTGTGCATATAAATAATCCTGTTGTAGTCATTTTGGCGTATTCTATTACTCAACTCCGTTCAAACCCGTTATGTAGCTTGGCTTAGCCAATTCCGTGGCTTTTCCAGTTTTAGCTCGGTCGAGTTCATTTCGACCAAGTGTGGCTGTATATGCGCCAGTTCATAGGATTGATCACTCTGAATACTAAGTCCATGCATTTTCGGAAGACTGTGTTTCTTGAGCAATACGTTTGATTGCCCTCAGCCTGATTTGCACAGTAGTTCCCATCTTTAGAAACTAGTGACTTTGTTATTTAAGTCAAAGATTTGAATTTTCAACGTTGTTATTTTCTTGACTGTGATCGAATTCCCCTAAGATGACATCATCGGCCAATGTCATCTTATTTTCATAGTAAATCCTTTCAAGCCCAGTGTTGAGATCCTTGATATTGTAAATCTTCGGGCAGTGTCAGATTCCAGAAGGTAGGGCTGAACATTTTCTCGGGCTTCTACTTTTATCTCCAAAAGCTAGTGTATTGACAGTCCCATTCTAGGGGTTTCTCCTTGGCATCGCAATCTTCGGATGGTAGCGTATTCGAGCAAGTTGGCACCGACTGATATGGTTGGTCCATAAGCAGGTTACCAGTCCTTTTTGTCATCGCTAGACTTCGGGAGATGGCAAATTTATGCAGGTTGAAGCTTAATTATCAACTTTGTTCCTTGTTTGGTTTTGAGAACCTTTTCGCTGTCGTCAATCTAGGACATCAATGAATTCTTGAGACTAGGTACTTCCTCTCCCTATCATCGCCTATCTTCCGGTAATGGCAGATTTCTGTAGCTTAAAGTTTTGTCTTTCTAACACCGCCTATCTTTATGCAATGCTAGATTTCCAAGGGAGGAAATTTGGTTCTTTCTCGATGTCGCCTGTCTTCGAGCAATGGTAGTTTTATGAAGACAAGGGTAGAAACTCAGTTGAGTACTACGTCTATCTCAAGAAGCTAGTGCATCGATGGTTTACTGCTGGGAGTGTCTCTCGTCAACACTATAGTTTGAAGTTTTCCTGGCATTGCCGGGGCGACGTCGGTACTTAAAAAATAGAAAGTTTTCCAACGTTGTCGGGGTAACATCGATACTTAGAACATAGACTCGGCGTAGCTGGGGAAACACCAGTACTTAGAAAATAGAAAGTTTCTCGGCGTTGCTGGGATAAAACCAATACTTAGGAAATATGAGAGTTTCTTGGCGTTGCTGGGGAAACATTGATACTTATGAGGTTGGGATCGATCTTCCCCGTCGATCTGGCGATTTTGGGCCTTTCAGACGTTGTAGGAGCAACGTTGTTTTTCAAAAGGCAGGGACCGATTTTTCAGTCGATCCACCAGTTTGAGTCTTTCCATCGACTTGGCGGTATTATATTCCAGTTAGGTATTAGTTTCAGTCTTTAACTAGCACTTTAATGATTGGATCATATGAGTTTTTCCTTAGTGCTGCCAGTCTCCAAGTAGCGTTATAGTCCTGCAAGCTGGGATCGAATCATTCGTCTGATCCTGTATTGTTGGGTAGATTCCTTTTAATCCAATGTGGTTGCTTTCTCGACATTGCCTAACTGGGCTACACCATATTCTGGAAGAATGAGTCTCAGACGTTTTTGTTACATAGCTTTGTTTATAATAGCAAGTGTTCCACTTAGCGATGCAGGGCCATTATTTAACCAATTCCATGGTTATTCTTATTCGCATAGGGTCGAATACCCCCCGATCGACTTTTGTTGCAATCTGACTTTCATTTATGGTACCTATTATTAGCAGGTGCCACACTTTGCGACCTTATAGAAAATTAGACACCGTGGAGTGAGTCGTTACATTACCCCCGGTACGACTGTGCTCTTCCCATCCTGATTATGGACCTGTAGAGCTCGGTAGTGCTCAACTTGAATCTACGGCAATTATCGTTGCTATTTCTGAGTCGTATGCATTTTGTTGGGCCAATAGCGTTGTTGTGGATATCCACCTTATTTGTCGGTTTCAATCTTTGAGAATTGACGATTTAGTTGCTCGATTCCTAGCATTCTATCCTTATCATTGTCTGTCTTCAGACAACAGTTGGTTTTCTGCAAGCGAGAGTCGAAGTTCCTGATCAATCTCTGTGTGGTTGATTATTCCAAGAGCTGCTAGCATCCAAGCCATAGAAAATCTTAGATAGTTGAGGGTTATCCTTCCTGACATCGCTTAGTCTCCGAGCGACGTCAAATTCCTGGAAGACAGGCTATTCCCTCTAGACATTGCCAGTCTTCGGGCTATGCTAGGTTCTTGTAGGTTAGAGTTTGAGAACTCAGTTGAGCACTTTCTTTTATCTTTGAAAGCTGGTGCGTCGATGATTTAATTCTGGAAATGCTTTCCATCGTTGCCTATCTCTAAGCGATGGTAAGTTCTTTCTGTTATCGCATATCTCTAAGCGATAGTAAGTTCTTTATGTTATCGCCTATTTCTAGGTGATAGTATCTTATCGATATGTCGGTTTGGAGTTCTCGATGTCGCTGGGGCAACATCGACACATAGGAGGCTGGACCAATTTTGCATTTGAAAGATCACTCGACGTTGTTGGGACAGCTCCGGTATTCGTAATGTTGGATCGTTCCCTAGTATTTCCCGGGACAACACTAGTATTGAGAGTAGGAGAATTTTCGATGTTGCGGGGCGATGTTGATTCTTAGAAAGCGAGGATTGATTTTCCACCTATCCTGCAATTGAAAACCTTCCCGGTGTTGTCAGGGAAAAATCAACACCTAGAAAATTTAATAGTCTCTCGGTGTTGTCGGGGTTACACCGATAACTAGAAAATAAAAGGGTTTCCCAGCTTGCCGGGGCAATACTGTAGCGAGCTGGAATTGTTTTTCACCATTGATCCGATAGTTCGAGAGTCTATACTTATTATCTGGAGATTTAGGAAGTACTTTCTCGACTATATCAGACATCTGCGCATCGCTTGCGAGAACATGGTTTCATCGGTTCAAGGAGCAATGCGCGGATTATAGCATATGGAAATATTACATACTAGAATGTGGTTCCATTGGTTCAAGAAGTGAGGAAGTGGAGGGTACTTGACACAGTTCCATCGGTTCAAGCAGTGAATGAGTGGAGCGTAACTGAACACAGTTCCATCGGTTCAAGCAGTGAAGAAGTGGAGCATACTTGAACACAGTTCCATCGGTTCAACCAGCGAGATGCGGCCTATATGTGTGTACATAGGAAGATTGCTCATAAGAGCAAGGTTTCATTGGCTCTAGAAGTGACATGTGGCTTATGGGCGTGTACGGGAAAATTTTCTCGCAAGAGCGCGATTCATCGGCTCAAGAAGCAATGCGCGGCTTATGGATGCACGCGGGAGTTTATGCTTGCAAGGACACAGTTCCAACGGTCTAGGAAGCGATATACGGCTTATGGAAGCCCAGGAAGATTTACTTGCAAGAGCGTTGTTCCATCGGCGTATGAAACCATTTAGTGATTCTTTAGGTCCTTGTGACAGGTTAGATAGTGACATAAGTCCTTGGGACGTGTAGAATGGAGCATGAGTTGCTCCAAAAACCTCTTTGCTAGTTCGTCAAAAGTGGAAATGGATTTCGGTGGAAGTCTCGTAAACCACATGAAAGTGACTTCTTCTAAGAAGATATCATTGTCTAAGATCTGTTGCTCGATTGTATGATGACATAGTCAGCATGGTGAACTTTCGAGTATATTCTTTTGTTAGAACATTTACAGTGAATGGAGTTTTGCTTGGTGCGAAACCTTACTCCTCGTTCTTCCTACCCCTACTTTCCTTCACCAACCATTTGATCATGTCAGCGATGTAGTCTTCGCTGGCACGGTAATCTAAAGGTCGACAATTAAGAACTACGCTGAGTGTTTGATTCCGCAAACAATCTCGATTTTCCAACTGAAGCCTAGTTTCTTCATTCTCCATGAGAACCACTCCTGCAGAGTTCCGTTGATGCGTGGTCGGCTTTGTCATGGTAGTTTGAACTTCATTTTCAGCGTTGTGCCTATTTACATCAACATTTAGTTCCAATCCATCACCATCAAGTTGCATATCACTTTCAAAGCGATAAACAAGCATTTTGTTGTTCACTTGAGGAGTCAGGAGTATTCACTCCAAGATTTAGGTTAACACTAGGTTGTTTTCCGATAAGAGAAGCACTTCCATCACCCCTATAACAATCATTCCAGCTCCACTAGCTACCTCTTTCAGATTTTGTTTGTCACTCGTCCTATTTAAGCTTGGTACAAAGGAATTCTCCTTTTCCGTAGCAGCTGTAGTTTCTTTCCTGGCTCTCAGAGCACTTGATGGCTACAGTGCTAGTAAGGCATCAATCGTATCCATGAGAGCTTTTTGGCTACCAGCCATTTTTTGGTTCAGCTCATGACTATCTAGTTAAGTTCTCCTCTTGTGACAACTTCATGGTGAGAAGAAGAGCCAGGAGCAGGGTTTCCATTATTAGCTTCAGTTTGGTGGGTGTTTGTTTCATCACCACCAATAGTTGCTCCTGTGGATCTCCTAGATCCGGATTTCCTTTTGGGAGCCATTAGAGCAGCAATTCTTCAATTTTTCAAGTAAACTTTCTGGAACTATCTTCAGGATCTATTTAATCCAAAGTGGATAGTTAGATCTAAGTCTGGATTCAGTTTTCTCGGTGAAAGCACCAAATGTTAAATCAAAAATTAGATCAACACCCTAGTGTGATATGTGAAGCACCAGCCCTCTTAGGATAGGGCAAAGATAATAGAAAATAGCAACAAAATAAAGAAATAAGAGAGCCATAGAGAATTTTATAGTGGATCAATTGTTAAATAAGCCTATGCCCACTTTATAATTTTGTTGCTTACAGATTTGATTGGGATTACAAAAATTTGAGAGAAAAAAATCACAAGTACATGGATTAGTCTAATTCTAACTTCTAGAATTGCTTAGAGTAGCTTCCATAGTGACTGTTGTGAAGAGAAAAGAGTTGAAGAAGATATAGAATTCGTGCATAGTGAAATCCTTTCTTGGTTGTTCTATGGTTTGTATTTATAAAAGTCGCAGTCATATCAGATCAGAAGTCCACTACCAGAGAAGTCTAGAGACTGGCCTAAGGTGGTATAAGAAACACTATGATAACCCAAGTTATGGTTTAGACTTGGTACCGAGTCAATCCCTTGACTCGGGGCCAAGATTAATCCTTTGACAAATCTTGGCTAAATCCTTTTGTTCCGAACATCTAGATGCCTTTCATGTAATTTGGTAGGTTATTGATGAGTTTTGATTATCGTTCTTACATGACTTGAATTATCCTACAGCTTGGACCGTCACATCTTCATTTATTATGCTTGGCTTAGCAGAACTCTATGAAACTTCATGAATATGCATAGGAAGACTAGGGGATCACTTGACAAAAGTAGGAAGATGCCATGATGTGGCATTTAGACTTGGTGCTGAGTCAAGGTGGTTAACGCGGTCCGAGTTTAGCACTTAGCTTATTTTGGCTTTATACTTTCTTAAGACCTTCACTTTGTCCTTTTAAGTATCTCTACCAAGTTTCAGATCGTTCTGTCTTTGTATCGATGTTTTAACTCCTAATGATTTTGGATTGGCTAGAAATATAGTTAACAATATATAATTGTCGAACTATACAATCAAAGGCCATATATCTATATCATATCACCAACTACTCGATCTAAAGCTGTATTAGGTCAAGTTGTAATAGTGTCGGAATTTTTTTACAACTACTTTTGACTGTCGTAAGGAATCATTGTAGTAAAGTTTAAAACTGTTTTTGCTTGCTGTAACAAGTCTTTTACAATTGTTTTTATATATTCTAGTATGTCTCTTATAATTGATTTTTCCAGTTGTAATGTCTTTTACAACTGTTTTTTCGTTAAAACAATGCAAATTATTAAAAAAATTCATGGGCTACTGCCGTGCACACCTAAGTATAATATAATTTCCTATATCGGATTCAACTCACAACAGCAAATATATAATCAATTATAAAAAAATCAATATCAGACACATATATATTTGTATCACAATTGAGGCACTTCAACTAGTACATCACCATACATAATAAAAACCAAAATATCATGACTTTAACATGTATATAAACTTCACCGCATAAAACAAACTAGTATGAATTCCATTAACATACCGCATAGAGAAATTTGTAAGAACTCGGAGTTTCTTTGCTTTTGAAGTTAAGCGAATTACATATACATCTTTTTCCTATGATCAATAACATTTTGGATATTGTATTAGAGCGTTGGAAGATAGTCTTCTTTTTTGCTTAAAAATAGTTTATAAACATAAAACTTATTACCTTAGTACAAATTGTTTTCTCTGCTCCACTATCCATGTCCTCGTGAATTAGCTACCGCTGCTAAGCATATAAAAGAGCAACATAAGTAGGCACTAACACTAGCCTAAGAACCAGAAGCGCAGCCATGCCATATGTATGCTCGACTCTTGTTATATGAAACCTACTGAAGGACACTAGAATAGTTAAAACTATGTTTTCTACTGGGCGATTAATTTGAATCTCAACCATCAATTTCAATTCAGTTAAAAAATGGTGTGCACTTCTTCAGTGTAGCAGATCTCCACACATTGTTTACCAAAGCAGCGTTGAATGGTCTTACACCAATGTCTAAAGTTTGTTCTAGATAAAGAAGGATTTTTCTTGCTTGCACAACAGGGTCGGTGTCAATTCTGTTGATCAAGTACGTGATGCTGAAGATTGCACCACCTAATAGTACTTATTTCTCCTTGTGTAGGAGTTCTTCAGATATGCCACCTGAAGGAGTCGCCCATTTGAACAAAAAGTAAGAGCATATTGAATTTTGATTCCAAGTGTTTTTCAAGAATTCTACAGTTGTGCCATTCTAGATTGCAACACTGCACTTTGATGTACTGATGTTGATTCCAATCGCTATGTCGGAGAATGGTGATTATTGGTCGACTGTTAGAAAATCGCTGAAAAATATTATCGTTAAAAACCGCAAGCGCACGACATACAATTATAGTACATATGCGAGTACGGGTCGATCTGCAGGGAATGAATTAAATTCTAATAATACTCAATCAAATTAACCCAAGTTTTCAAGTTTATTTTAAACTAAGAAAAATTGCAAAAATTAAACTATAGCAAGGGTGAATAAACTATGATAATAAAAACAATTTAAAGGGGAAATCCACATCCAATCATTCATATAAATCAACATAAAATTCATCTGTAACCTATTTTTAAAACTATTAAGTAGAAATGATTAATGTGCTTATTATAATTATGGTTTATTTGAGCTATTAATTAGCACAATTTAAACCATCAAACTCTAACACACCTTTCAAACCACTTGTCAACTCTCATGATCATGACATGAAATTAAAAATAAAATCTATTTTAAGTATGATCTATTTACCATTAATTGGTAACATAGACCATCAAATTTTGATTCTAGCTTAACTTTCATTATCAAAACCACTTAGGCAAATGAACAAATAACTTATGTTTACAATGGAATAAACATAGCCTATTTGAGATGTCAACATAGGCTATCAAAATTCAATAAAATAGAAACATAAACCACCATCATTCATATTTTCCATTACGCAAAATAAGAGCGATGGCAAATGAATTCATTATGTTAATTCAATATGTTTCACGAGAGCTTCATCACCACGAAATTGAAGGGGTTTTGCTACTCATATTTGAAAACATTATAGCATAAAGTGATTTCAACATAATCATAAATGAAGAGAAGGCTAATTAAAAGAAGAAGGAACTAGCTACTTGCATAAAATAAATCTAAACTAATTGCATGAATTAAAAGAGAGTATAAGAGAATAAAAAAGCATAAAAAAGGCATAAACAAAATTGCACGAAAATAAAAACAAGGCTAAGAAGCCATGAAAGAAACTTTTATTTATTTTTGTTTTTGTGGTTACAACTTGCATAAAGAAAAGAAGATATTTACATGAAACATAAGGGGTATACATGCTTAAAACTCTAATTTATATTTTAGGAGACCACCTAAAACGCCCTTTAGGAAGTGTAACCTCCAAGTAACCATTAGGAAATTAATTAATCCCCACTAACATGCCTTTAAACCTCCATTAATATGTGCATGTGCTTTTAATTGTGAACCATATGATAGTGGGTCAGTGGGCTCCTCCATGTTGCATGAATTCATCTATTTCCTTTCTTCATTTTCCTTCAACATATGTGCATGTATTCATCCATGAATCCTCTTCATATTTGCATTTCATTTCCTACAAATAAAAAAAGTGCAAATAAATTTTCTCAAGCTAAATCATACTTACCATTTTACCCTCCAAATGAAGATGAATAAATGATGATTTGAAAACAATTTAATTTTTGTTTTAAACATCTAAAATACCCTAATATGCTCATTTATTGAATTAAAGAAGATCAAATATGGAAGTGAAAATTTGCACTTTTACGTACACATTAAATACCCCCACACTTATCTTTTTATTCGTCATCGAATAAACTGAAACTAAGATAAACCCCTTTTTCGTCGAAAACACGATTGCATTGAGCGTATGCAACGCCGTCAAACATCTAGATGTCCCTAGTAGGACGAGCGTTGTCTCATGAGGGTTTTCAGCAGATACTACGCATAAATTCCAAATGCGATATGTAGATTCTACATGACGAAAATTTTCAAAAATATTTACAAATGAGGAATTTACTTTTAAATTGACATGAGTAAGTTAAATATAAGTTTTGGTGATTATTAAGAAATTTTAGTCCTTTTACTCGTCAAAACTTTCAAAAAAAATTAAGTTATCATCATAATTAGACTCTAGTTTGGCTAGTTGTTTCTGTTGATAACATAGTGCAACTGTGAAATGAATCCGTGGTTGTGTTTTTTCAAAGTGGTATTTTTATTTCTTTTGAATAACAAGTTGAATCAAATAAGTGAAAATAGTGTTTGGATTTCAATTGTCCACTCTCTTTATTTTTGAAAAGTATTAATATTTTTATTATTTACACACCTAACTCAGATAAACTGAGGCCAGATATACCGATCATGCATGCCTTTCAGACTTACGTGAGATAGGTACAGAGCATGACGAGTGTACACACTTGCATATGCACACGTGACTCTAGGTGGTCATTTTTATTAAAAAATTATTTACACACACCTAATTCAGATAAACTAAGGCCAGATATACCGATCATACACTGCCTTTTGGACTTACGTGAGAAGGGTACAGAGCATGACGAGTGAACATACTTGCATGTGAACCCATAACTCTAGGTGTTTCTTATTTTTATAATTTTTTTTTCTTTTATATGTTTTTATATATATTTTGTCAAGTGAGAGAGTTACGCAAAATCAAACCACTTAACTTAGAAGATTGAAAATTTGATCGCCGTTACTTTAAATCAACCACTCTTTTAAACAAAGATTACAAATATGATATAATTCATAATTATCATGCATGAACCTTCATATATACTAGTTAAACTATAGTTACTTGTGATCAAACTTTATTTTTATTTTTGTGGAGACAAATAAATTTTTAAAAATTTCAATTTAATAAATAAAAACATTTACTTATCCTATAGTGTTTCTAAAGTAAATCAATATGCTAAAAAGAAAATTTGTTTTGAATTTTCTTTGGTTTTGGAAAGAAAATTCAAAAAAAATAAACAATGAAAAATAAAAATGAACATAAGACCTCCTCCACACTTAATTTTGATTATGTTAGCACGGTCAATGCATGATATAATGAGTGTAACGGGAAAAATATGTACATATTTATAAGAGAGGGTTAAAATTCCTTACTAGACATAGTGTGGCTCTTGATGAATCATGAGCTCCTCCCCTCGATTGCTCGGCAATTCCAAGTAAGGCTTTAAACTATGACCGTTGACTTTAAAAATCAAACCATTCCTAGGGTTTTCTATTTCTATAGCACTATGTGGAAAAACAGTACATACAGTGTACGGTCCTGTCCAACTTGAATAATTTCCCAGGGAACAAATGAAGTTGAGTGTCATACAAAAGAACTTTTTTGTCTGGTGAAAATGTCTTCCTTAGGATTGAATTGTCATGACAAACTTTTGTTCTTTATTTGTAAATTTTCTCATTTTCATACGCTTCGTTCCTAATCTTCTCTAATTCATTGAGTTTCAATTTCCTATTTTCGCCAGCTTTTTCAAGATAAAAATTTATGTCCTTAATTGCCCACAATGTTTTATGTATGAGTTCGATGGGTAAATGGCACGCTTTACCATATACAAGCCTAAAAGGAGACATCCAAAATTGATTTTATATGCTATTCCATAAGCCCAAAGCGCATCCATTTATTTTGTGACCAATCTTTTCAATTTTTACTTACAGTTTCTCCAAATTTGTTTGATTTGGCGATTTGAAACTTCAACTTGACCACAAGTTTGTGGATGGTAAAGAGTTGATAACTTATTGGTTATCGAATATTTTTTCATTAGATTTTTAAATGAACAATTATAGAAATGAGTTCCATTAACGTTTATTATTGTGCGAGGTATTCCAAAACTCGAAAAGATGTTTTCTTTTATGAACTTTATAACAACTTTTTGGTCATTTGTTTTACAAGGAATGGCCTCAACCCATTTCGAGACGTAATCAACGGCAAGAAGAATGTACAAATTTCCTAAAGAATTGGAAAACGGTCCTATAAAATCAATACCCTAACCATTAAAAATTTCGATCGTAAGAATGAGATTCAAAGGTGTCATATTTCGTCGAGAGATTCTTCCTAACATTTGACAGCAATCACAAGTTTTACAAAACTCAAATGCATCTTTAAAAAGCATAGGCTAGTTAAAACCACATTGAAGCACCTTTTCCGTAGTTTTCTTTGGACTGAAGTGACCACCACAAGTTTGGTCATGACAAAACAAACGAACACTTTTGATTTCATAATTTGAAATGCAACGGCGAATGATTTGGTCGGAATAGTATTTAAACAAGTATGGCTCATCCTTATAGAAATGTTTGACTTCAGAAAGAAATCTATATTTATTTTCTCTTGACCAAAATGAATGAGTTCCCTTAGTGACAAAATAGTTCACTATATCAGCATACCATGAATCGACAGAAATAGAAAGGAGTTATTTAGGAAAGTTCTCGTTGATCAGTAAAGAAGATCGTGCGTTTCAAAGATGTGACGAATAATCGGTAATGACATTTTTGAATTCTTTTTGTCTTTGATTGTAAGGTCAAATTCTTTGAGTAACAGGATCCAACTGGTAAAATGAGACTTAGCATCCTTTTTAGCAAAAATGTACCTAAGAGCGGAATGGTTAGTGTAAACAGTAATGTGTGAGCCAATCAAATAAGGTCGGAACTTTTCAAGTGCAAAGACTACCACTAGACACTCTTTTTCAGTAGTCGTGTAATTGAGTTGAGCATCAGTAAGAGTCATACTAGCATGGTAAATGACATGAAGAATTTTGTTAATGCATTGTCCTAAGACAACACCAACCGCAAAGTTAGAGGCATCGCACATTATTTCAAAAAGAAGGTCCAAATTGGCTGAGCAAATAATAGGATCAAAAATGAGTTTGTTTTTGAGACGTTCGAAAGTAGAAGCACAGTTAGAATTAAAGACGAATGAAACGTCTTTTCCAAGAAGAGTTGTAAGAGGTCGAGCAACTTTACTGAAGTCTTTCATAATGCGTCGATAGGATTAAAAGAAGAAACCGAGTACTTGCATAAAATAAATATAAACTAATTGCATGAATTAAAAGAGAGCATAAGGGAATAAAAAACATAAATAAAATTGCATAGTAAAAACAAGGCTAATAACCTATGAAAGAAACTTTTATCTATCTTTGGTTTTGTGGTTACAACTTGCACAAAAGGGAAGAAAATAATTACATAAAACATAAGGGGTATTTATATATGCTTAAAACCCTAATTCATATTTTAGTGGACCTAAAATGCCTTTTAGGAAGTGTAACCTCCAAATAATCATTAGAAAATTAATTAATCCCAATGACATGCCTTCAAACCTCCATTAATACGTGCATGTACTTTTAATTGTGAATCATATGGTAGTGGATTAGTGGAGTCCTCCATGTTGCATGAATTCATTTATTTGATTTCTTTATTTGTCTTCAACATATGTGCATGCATTCATCCATGAATCCTCTTCATATTTGCACTTCATTTCCTATAAATAAAAATAAAAATGTGCAAGTAAATTTTCTCAAGTTAAATCATACACAAAATTACCATTTTACCCCCCAAATGAAGACGAGTAAATGATGATTTGAAAACAGTTTAAATGTTGGTTTAAACATGTAAAATATCCTAATATGCTCATTTATTGGATTAAAAGAATATTAAATATGAAAGTAAAAATATGCACTTTTATGTGCATATCCTCGACTTCATGGGTGTTTTCGCTATCTAATGAACTGTGTGAATAGGTTCACCCATCCTGCATGAGTGTAAGCGAACACTAAGAATTATGAATGGTAACTTCTATGCTTTTAAAGATTACTTCAAATTTCAGGCAGATATGTCATGCAACACTTTAAATCATTATGACCATTGTAAATGTTGGTTATAACCATCTAACATGTTTAAGATACACATCACTTCTGGACCAAATGGTATAACATGTTAATTTAGCTAGCATCACAGTTCTAGAACACACTACAAAGATGCTAAGCCTAAATCAGAGTTTTGATATTGAATTGAAAAATAAGAAATTGATTTTATTGCTATTGAATTGTATACAGAAGAGGATTTGTACAGAAGAAATGAAATACTTGATAATATGCAACGTTACACTGTACGTTGTTTACATAGGTGCAAATATACATGTGGGCTAATACAAGGCCCATTAGTAAACAGACAAGCACCAATATACTAAGTTATTGAGAAGGTTTTATATCAGCCACCCCTTCATTATCTCGTTAACTTTATTTCTCTTCACACCCCCCAAACCGATCTAGGGTTAGGGCGAAAATCCACTTTCCTCATAAATTAGCTCAAAAAACTTCAAATCTTCCCAAAATCGATGATAATAACCTCAGATCTGTGTCGTCTTAGTAGAGTAGAGACACTTGTGAAGGAAACATGGCTTCTGCAAGTGTCGGCCTCAGGTCGATTTGATCACATAAGCTTCTGATCTTCATTATTTCCTTGAGAGAGAAGGTCTGAGGATGATTTGTGGTCAATTTAAAAACTGAGACATGAAACGGTGGGAACTGAAAAGAAAGATGATGCCTTTAACGCTTGACAGTAGAAGCGAGGTTAAGAAGAAACTGGAGACATGTTAGCTGGAATTCAAGTGACCTCCTCTTTCTCCGATCTTCAAATCTGACTATAATCTGGTAAATTCTTACTTGACAGGGATTTAGTTAAGATATCTGCACGCTGGTAAGCTGAAGGTACATGGTTTATTTGCAACTTTCCCTTTAATACTTGCTCACGTACAAAGTATAAGTTTATTTCTACATGCTTGGTTATGGCATGAAGTATAGGATTTGCAGTAAGTGACACATCACTTAGATTATCGCACCATATGATCGGTTTGATATCAGTGTTAACTTTTAGTTCACCATGTAAAGGTTGTACCCACATGATCTCAGCAGCAACAATAACAACAATTCTATATTCAGCCTCTATGCTGGATCTAGACAATATATGTTGTTTCTTTGAACACCATTATATTAGATTGTCTCCCATATATATAGAGAAACCTATTGTTGATCTTCTATCATCTAGATCACTGGCCCAGTCTGCATCTGCATAACTTGTTATATTGTGAGTGTTTCATGCTTTTAGTGTTAAGCCAAAATTTGCAATCCCTTTGAGATATCTCATAATTCTCTTGACTGCCTTTCAATGCTCATCAAGGTAATTCTGCATAAACTGACACACTTTGTTAACACTAAAAGAAATATTTGGTCTTGTTATGGTTATATATTGCAGTGCACCGACAATACTTCTATACTGTTTGTCATTTAATATAGGTTCTCCCCTGTTTTTGGAGAAATGTTGATTGGTGATCATAGGCGTAGGCAGATGATTAGCTTCATTCATTTTTGCTTTGACTAGAAGATCTGTAATATATTTCCTTTGGCTCAGAATTTTTTTTGAGTTTGATCTTGTCACTTCAATACCTAGGAAATAATTCAGATCTCCAAGGTCTTTAATTGAAATTTTTTTGCCCAAATATTGAATAATATTGCTGACTTCTGCTTCATTATGACCTGTAATAATTAAATCATCAACATAAATTAGAATGTAAATAGTGATATCCCTAAAATAAAAAATAAAGAATTATCTAATCTGGTAGGTTGAAAATTCAAATTGGACAGTGTGATTTTCAACTTATCAGACCATACTCTAGGTGCCTGTTTTAGGCCATATATGGCCTTGTTTAGCCTGCAAACATAATTTTTGTCTTTCTCATATTCTTAAGGTTGCTCCATGTAAACCTCTTCATTCAAATCATCATTTAGAACATCATTGTTGACATCAATTTGCCTTATTATCCAGTTCTTGTGTAGAGCTAATGTAAGAATATTCCTAATAGTTGTTGGCTTTACCGCTGGAGAAAAGGTTTCATTAAAGTCAAACTCATGTTGCTGAGTGTAGGCTTTTTCTACCAGTCTAGCCTTGTATTTTGAGATGGGATCCATCTGGATTCTTTTTTAGTTTATAAGTCCATCTGCAACCCACTACATTTTTATTTTCTGGTGGTGAAACAAGACTCCATGTCTTGTTTCTCATAAGTGCACTATATTCACTGTCCATAGTAGTTTTCTAGTTTTTGTCTTTTATAGCTTGATTGAATGTAACTAGTTCTTCTGATGTTGTAGACATAGTAGTGACAATGTATGCTTTAGGCTTGAATATTCCACTCTTTGCCCTGGTAATCATGCGGTGTCCACCTCTGACTTGTGGTTCACTGTGAGATGATTCAGTACCTCTATCATTATTACTATCTGATTCCTGTTGTTGATCAATATTTTGTGTTTGACTTGATGCAGTGTTCGGAGATTGATCGGTGGGTTCAGAGGACTCTGCCTGACCTGGTTCGGTGAACAAAATGTGTTGTGGAGCAGAATTGTCTGAATTCATTTCAATTCGTTAATGACTCCAATCACTTGAGTATAAAGGTGTTGGAGGTATTGAAACTATGGATTATAAAATTTCTTGGTTGCCTTTGTATTTGTATTAGAACAGGGAAAAACACATTCATTAAAGGCCTTTAAGTTTTGATATTCTGGTTTTGTATTAAATAAAACTTCAGTTGGTGCTTTATCCTTCAATACTTTAGTTGGTAATCTATTGATTAGATACACTGCAGTATTAAAGGAGTATGGCTAGAATTTTAGTGGTAAAAATGACTGAGCCAGAAGAGTTAGCCCAGATTCAACAATATGTCTATGATTTCTTTCTATTAGACCATTTTGCTCAGAGGCGTAGGGGAAAGTCATTCTATGAACTATTCCCTTATTGCTAAAATAACCGTTGAGATTTAAATTTTCCACCTCCATCAGTCTGAATAACTTTACCTTGATGATTGACTTGCTTTTCTATTTGGGAAATAAAATTTATCACAACATTATAAGTTCCAGACTTTGACCTCAGAAAATATATCCACGTATATCTAGAATAAACATATATAAATGAGATATAATAATTAAAGTCATAATCAGAATTAACAGGTGTTGGCTTCCAAAGATCAGTAGCTATTAGTTCTAAGCATTTTTTATATTTAATCAATGAGTCAGAAAAGGAAAGTTTATGACTTTTACCAATTTGGCAATATGTACAAATATACGATAAATTAATATTTCCAACATAAATTTATTTTTTGCAAGGTTTTCTTTACAACACTGGCATTGGGATGACCTAACTTGTAATGCCACACATCAAATTTTCTCATACTGTTATTAGATTGAACTGTTTAGAGAAAATTACAACATTCATTCTGTTTTTCAGAATCTCTTGAATCTACAGAATTAAAACTGTATAGTGTCTTGACTGCTTCACCGTGTAAAAGAATTTCTCTAGTTAGAATGTCTCTAACTAAACAATATATAGGATAAAACTCAAAGTAAACATTGTTATCACTTGCAAATTGTGATACACTCATGAGATTTTTTTATTTATTTGTGGCACTCTTAATAAGTTATTGAGGTAAAGTTTTCTTTTACCTTTGATGCAAGCGATACAAGTGTCTGAGATCTTTATGGACTCACCATTTTCCATATGTATAGATTTATTACCTCTGTATTCTTTATTGCCCAAGTTCGAGTTATCCAGATTGCTAGTGATATGATTGGTTGCACTTGAGTCTGGGTACCAACTTTCATCATTGATATGTTCAGATCTGGCAGATTCATTCAGATGACACATTCTTGAATTTTCTGTTGATTTGCCTGAGTCTTGTTGAACTTGTGCCACGTTTGCACTAGGTTTGCCACCATTCTGTGTGTTGGCTGTTTGATTTGGTGTGAAATTTGTATTAAATCTGAAATAGCACCTCATAACTGTATGGCTAAGTTTTTCACAGATTTGACATCTTGGTCTTAAATTGTTATTCCATCTGCCTCTACCTCTAGACCTGTTGGATTGAACCTCTTTCTGAAAGAATTTTACTCCCTTGTTATTGTTAGTTTGACTTTTATTCTTGGAATTGAATGCATAGTTGATGGATAGATCTGATTCTTGTGGTTTTCTATGATCAATCCTTCCTTCATGTGCCAATAAGGTTGAATTAACATATTGCATAGATGGTAAAGTTTCTTTAGAAGATATCACAACCAGTATAGGTTCATATTCTTCATTAAGACCACTTAGAACTGTTAATATTTGCTCTGTCTTTGAAATTTAATGACATGCTGCCTTCAACAAATCACACATTGTTTTGACTTTTGAAAGATGCTCTCTCATTGGTAGATTATCCTTTCTGATATTCTATAATTGTCTTTTGTAATGCATGATTTTAGCTGCAGATTGAGAAATGAATATTTGTTGTATAGTAGTCTAGATTTCATTTGATGTTTTGCATCCTATTAATTGAAGCAGTAGGTTAGTACTGATTAAAGATAATAGGCAAGAATTTATCAAGCTATCTTGTCTTTGATGTTTTATGTATTCTGAATTTATGACTTGATTATTTTCTTGATCGGTGATGTACTCTGGTGGGGATAAGTGGGCTCCAAGGATGATACCTTTCAGTCCATAGCCTTTGACTACTGTACCAATTTGAAGCTTTCAAAGAAGATAATTATTTTCATCTAAATGGACAGTGATTAGCTGATTGTAAAGATTGATTGTCTTGATTAAATTCTCTGTTGCATTCAGTTGCTGATTGTTTCCTCCATTCTCTGATGTTTCAGATCCTTCACTGGCCATAATGATGAAATCTTCCAAGACAAAGAAAATGCAGAAGATGAAAAAATGAACTCTGAGGCAAGAAAACAGGTTTGATGTAGCCAAGAAATTAGGTGATAACACTGATCTGATGATTTCTTGACAAGGCATTGACTTTTTTTATGAGTTTATGTCCCGTTCTTGCTTTCTTGGTTTGATATTCTTGATTTTCTGAAATTTTCTACAACAATTTGCTTGAATTGATATTAAGGAACTCACTGTAGCTAGAATTGCTCAATTCTTAGGCACAACACTTGTCTTCTTGATACACTTTCAAGTGAATTCAAAAAACTCAGACGATGACACTCAATCTGATGAGTTTTGAAAACCAGATGATGAATTCTGAATTCTGATGATTTCCGATTTCTATCTCAAATGCTGTTAGGCAAATTAGTTCTCTGAAGGCTTTGATACCAAATCAGAGTTTTGATATTGAATTGAAAAACAAGAAATTAATTTTATTGCTGTTGAATTGTATACATAAAAGAATTTGTATAGAAAAAAATGAAACGCTTGATTTTGAATTGGAAACCTCTAGGTACTAAAAATACTAGTTGTTTGAAGAAAAGAAAATCCATTATTAATTACAAGAAAATAGAAGTTACTTGAGCAATGAAAGCTTAGCGAGCAAGTCCTCATGTTGCCTTCTTCACTGCAAGAGTTGACGGGCCGCTCAGGATGCTCACCGCCGTTTGCCTGCAAATGTAATTCATCATAACTAAAGTAATTTTGTAAACAGATAGAATCAATAATTGTTACCATTTGGAAAGGTGAGGGGCTTGTTGATGGTAAGCGGTGCATCGTGATCAGGCTAAACCATTTAAACCTTGGCACCATGACTCGTCATTTGAGCCTGCGAGCGGCGCTTGACCATGGTGTTATTGAAAGAAAATATTGTATGAGCACTCTCAAATTTCAAAATATATGAAAGGTGAGCTGCATCTTGATGCATATACTTGAAAATTTTGTATTTTTATGAAATTTCTAGTGTATTCAATACTACTAAAACACATCAATTCATCCAAATTATCACATTCTTGATTTATTGGCCTAGATATGCATCTAAACAATAATATATCATTTTACCTTATCTACTTTAATACCAAGCATGATGTTCTGGCTGGTAAAAACATGTACAATCTTAGTGCCCTCAACTGTGGACTGATAAGGAGTTTCCCTCAAAAGTATGGCTCCAGAACGCGGTTTCCCAGGCCCGGAGCTGACATTTGAAGTGTCCAGTTTGCCTGCCCGTTTGCTTCTGTCTTCTCAAGCCCGATTGATGCAGTTCTTTTGCTGCATGTTGCGTTCGATTAAATCATGGCAGCCATGATTCCTTTCTGGTGTTGCTATCATTTTCTGCACATAGTTTGCAAGTTTATACATATGCAGTATTTAAGATACCGTTAGATTCAATACAGTTTTATATCTCTTAAAATTAGATACATACAGAAAATAGCGTTATATTTCGTGAGTCCGCCTTGAAATATTTCGTGAGCCCGCTTCTTTGTATCTTTTTTGAAGTGCTTATACGCCTGTATTTTCTACTTCAACAAAGGACCAAAATTAATTGTTGTCCCAATTCAATGAAGAACTGGAAAATGGTTTGTTTATGTATCGGATGCGTGGTGGACATGTCGGATGCGAGGATCATTTCCTAGCCAAGAAGAATTTACCTTCTATAATTACATTTATTTTAGGTCTGGCAACGAATAATTTCGGAAACGGACAGTATCATATTCGTATTCATATCCAAAATCATTTTCGTATATCGAATATCCGCATCCCGCATACAGACATATATCAAATAATTATTCTATCCGCCAATGATCGATAAATCAAGAAACATAAGTGAAATTTTTTAGTTTAACATAAACTTTTTTCAATTCCATTAATTATTAAAGTATTAAAAGTAAATTAATATAATGGTAATAAATAGTTTTGAAGAGTTAATATGCATTTAGTACGTATAATATAAATTTCTAACTTAACAAACAATAAATATATTTTATTATATTAAAATACACATAATTTAAACTATAATATTGAAAAAAACTAGATGGATAATTTTCGCATGGAGATATCTTCATATCCGCATCCGTTTCTTCGGATATTTATCAGTTTTTGGGATATGGATTTCGGATTTTTCGTTTACCCATTGACACCCCTTATTTATTTTTACTATTATTTTTACTAAAAAAATAAAAACAAATTTAGAATTGAAAGAATTAGGGAAAAAGACAAATTTTGAAAAAAAATTAAACTGAAGGATATGAAGTTTTATTTTTAGGCTGAAAGACAAATGCTAGTTATATTTAGTATCATTCGACTTTTACATTATATAAAATGATAGTTGTAACTAGCATTATATTCAGTTTTAGACTATACAAAATGCTAGTTATAGCTAGGATTGTCCTTCAGTCAAAAAAATAAACTTGCCGTTCTTCAGCCTAAAAAAATTTCTAGGTTTGTCGTTGTGTCTACTTTCCTGTTTATAATTTTCGTATTTATTTCCATTTTTATTTTCATTCATTGTTTTATTACAATTTATTCTCATACATCGTCGGATGTGGGGGATCATTTCCACTTGTCGTTTTTGTTTCCTTTCCTAACCAACTAAGAATTTTCATCTACTCAAAATTTTTGTTTGTTGTTAACAATGTTTCCTTCAATGTGGTTATGTGATTACCTATAACCAACGAATAAGACAAATATAAATAAATGTTGTTATAAATTAATATTTGCAACGATCGATATTTAAATATTAAAAACTTTTATTACAAGTGCAAAATGCAAAAAGTTGTTAAAAATATTTTTATTAAACTTTCCAAAAGACAGTTGTAAAAAACATTTATTGCAACTGTTGCCGAGTTAACTGAGTAAAAGTTGTAAATGAAAATTTATAGTAGTGTCATTTTGTTGTAGTGTTGCTGGAGCCAAATGACACAACATCTTGAATGCAGGTGAACGTGACTGTTGAAGAAGCACGTGTTGGCGATCGGACATGACTCTTTAGTGTCTGTATAAAGGTTAGCGTGAAATCATCATCCTTGAATCATCAAATACTTCCAACATAATAATGATTCTATGTGAAATTCAAATTTAAATTCCATCTCCATATACATACATACATACATACATACATATATATATCGACTAAAAGATTGAACTTGACTTAATAATAAAAACATTATTTATAATAACATGGCAAAAGATTAGTGCATAATGAATTAAAAATGATATTTTTCAAATTTTTCCATTTTTCCTCGCTGTCCGAATGCACATCATCCAACAAATAACTTGATTATCACTCCTCTTTGTGTTCCTATTCATGAGTCGGTTGTCGCTACTACTACTCTCCCGTTTGATGACAACGTCTCATCTTCTTTTGGTGAGTACCTGGATGAACACATTGAACGGAACAATAATGAATGTGCTTAGGAGCATTTTGCTAGTGATATGTGTCTTACCATTGTCCATAATTAATACAACAATGGGTCTTTAATGTAAATGCTGATTATTGGATGTTTATTATTCTGTTGTAGAGATGATAATTTGGTTCTGTGCTCTACAAGTCTACTTGGTGGGTTCACTGGGATCATTTTGGTAATATGTTTGTTTCTAATTCGTAATTGTGATGCCTCTGTGTTACAATTTTTTTCCCAATTTAGTCTATTGCTAGAAGTAGTTTATTTCTTCGTTTGATTTATTAATATTAGAAGCATGACTTCTTCGCTTTTTTATTTAACCTATAATAATTTTGAATAAATATGGAAAAAAATACCCACCGAACTCCGCTTACCTTTTGCACGATGAGCACATTTCATTTTCCATGAATACGCTTAACAGTTTCAGCTGATTATCCAAAAGCACAGTCTTGCGTGCAAAGAGAAATATCAAATACATTGTTTTTCAACTAACACCACTCAAAGCCTGCACATGATATCATCCAGCACTTCATGAGCTACAGCAGCCGCTGGATTTTGTAATACAATATTTCAAAATCAAAATAAATTTTGGAGATATTTTAGTGCAAAAAGTGTATTTTGTTGTGGGTTCGGAAATGAAATTTCTTTTCAATTTTAGGTCCTTCTGTATTTTTCTTGGTTGAATCAACAAAAGTTTTTGTTTTTGAAGATTTTTTTTTGTTTGCTTTTTTCGCTACTTTCACTTCTAAATCTAATTGTGCCGTGATCTTGAAAAATTCCTAACAGCAGTTGTATAAGACAATAACAGTGAAAGTTTGTATATATAAATAAGGTTCAAACTATCATCGAGTAATCAGTCACAAAACACTATTGTTCTTTAAAAAAATCCTAAAATTATCAAATCTGGACAATTATCAGATAGTATTCTTGACATAGACCTTGAATCTAGGCGCAAGTCAGAAGTGAGTTTCTTCATAATTGGGGTGCTCTCAAAATGGATTAAGGATGCATCCTGAAGTGAAATTTAACGAGTGTAATGAGCTTAGTTGCATTAACAATTTCTGAACTTTGATCCATATGGTAAAGTTATCTAGTATCTGCTATACTAACACAAATATTGTTGCATGCCAAACTTAATCTTGCCAAAACAAAACAAACAAATTATTAGAAATCTTTGTTGCAAGTATAAGATTTTTCCAAAGCATGGATAACCCAAACAAAGTGCATTGGAATATCATTCCGAGAGAAAAAAATATATAACTATCAGTATGGAAACTCTAGTACAAGGCCAATAGTATGGACACTTGCCCTACTATTGCTGATTAGTGCTAGTACTGGCATAAACTGTGATGACAGGTCATTCCAGGAAACAAGTGTTGAATTTATGTGATTCAAATATTTACAAAGAACATAAGAAAATAATTAATTGATTCAGTCAATCAATTAATTAGGCTGTATATGGAATAATAAAGAGGAAAGATATGCGTGGTATCTTTTAGAGAATGGAAACTGATTAATTGCTAATCAATCAATTAGTCAGATTTATTATATGAAGATAAAGAAGTTTATACATGGAGATTAATTTAAGCAATAGAAATTTATGGAAATATAGATTTTTTGTCATTTATGTGCATTGGAATCAAATCAAGTAATCTGGAAAGGTTGTCACATAATCTGGAAGTTAATTTTCTTCATCTCCAAGCATCCTTCATTTTCATGCCTATTTAAATGAAGGAAGTTCTTCTTCATATGAGTGTGAGCGTGTGAGAAAGCATCCACCATTATCCTCTTCTTCAGTATACCTTAATTTCCGCAGTCAATCAATTAGGGGTTTTGAGCGCAAACAAGTCTTTGGATAAATTGATTATTCAATTTGTAATTATAGGTTAGGCTCTCCATTTTGCTACCTATAATTTTGTAATCTCTCTCATCTTTTGTACTCTCTTTCTTCAGTGAAATAAAGAATAGTTGTTGGGTCCGTGGACGTAGGCAATCTAGCCGAACCACGTTAAATCTCCGTGTTCTCGTTTCTTCTATATTTTTTGTTTGGTGATTATTTTTTCATTTAATTTGTGGTTGGTAATTAATCGACAAGCTAGATCCTTCTTTTTGATTGTTTCCACGCATTAGCATTCCGCTGCGTTTTTGGAGTTTGTGCGAATTAGTTGAATTTCCGCACAACAACAAGCCCTGCAGAAAAAATGTTCAAACAGTTCTTAGTAGTTATTCAACATCCGTTGGCTTTCCGGAAGTAACTGGAAGTTCAAGCCGTTGGGCAGGTCATATGATGACTGTGATTCCTGCATTATTGATGTTGCGGATGACCTCCCATTGACTTGTGGTGACTCAATTTTTGCACAAAAGATCAGGATGATTGCAGTGTGTCCTACAGCATACGTATTCATGGCGAGTAACTGAAGATACGTGGTCTATGGAAAATAATATAACTACATTTATGGAGAATATAATATAACTAAGATATGAGGTCTTTGGAAAATAATATAACTACATTTATGGGATATCCTTTACGATGCAGTCAAATTTAACCCCATTTAAGCTGAGGTTGGGAAGGGCAGCCTGCTTCTTCGTAATAGGCACTAGAGATGAGCCTTGTAGGGGAGGAGGTGGAGTGGTCTGACTTGGGGATTTCTCTTTCTCAACTCTATGTGATTGAAGGGAAGTTGAAGAGTTGGTTGTTTTAGACTGATGGGGAGAAGTGGTAGGAGCCCTGGGTTGCTTTGTGATAGTAGCCGTTAGAGGTTAAGAATATAGAGGAATGTCGAATTGAGAAGTTTGAAGGAGTTGAGAAGATTGTGAAGGCGGGTGCTTGTGAGGCGGGGAATAAGATTCGGACCTAGAACGTCACGTGATCCGATGTTCTCATCAGAACGTCGGCATTTCTCCTCAGCATCAAGCCTTTTCTTTTCTTTTCTCCTCAACCTTTTGTTAACAGGTTCACAGTAAGGGCCATGGTAAGAAGCAGAGCTCCATTGAAGTTGGGGATGATTGTATTCAACGCCTTTGATTATTCAGATTTGAATGATGAGGATTTTGTCGAAATATTTGACAAATAGAGAGACAAGCCCACAATATGGAAAAGACAAAGCAAAAATGATACTGAATTAGTAACTTTTTAAACAGGTGACCAGTTACTGTAATAATTGTAGACATGTGGCCATATTCTTTAAGAATAATAGACATATAGTCTATTCTATCTAATACTTTAATAATGCAAAAAGATGCTTTTCGGATTTAAAGCATCTGGAATCCGAAGATAATCAACTTGAATTTTAAGTTGAAGTCCAGCTTTAGCTATATAAAGGGAGGCATTTCATTTGAAGAGAGCAAACTCCATTCCACCCATCCTCTTCTCTACTTCAAACCTTCTGCCATTAATAAATAGCGTGTAATAAATATAAGTGTGTACTGAAGAAGAAGACTAATTCTTCTGGTTGATATCTGTAAGCAGTATTTTATAAGTTTTTTTATTTTTTATTTTGTAATATATTGTGTAATATAAGTCTGAATGACAGGCTAGTTTAATTATGTGTTGAATTACTTCTATTCTATATGTATGTTCTCATGTGTTCATAATTTTAAGGAATACATGCTAAATTAAAATTACTGGATATGGGTCAAGAATACACTACTAGAAAATGGCCAAATAGCGACGGATGGGAGCGACGGCTTCCGACGGGCTGTCGGCGGTCGTTGGAAGCCGTCGGCGGCCGTCGGAAGCCGTCGGAAAATCGCGATTACCTGCCGCTCGACCGAGCCTTTCTTCCTCATTTCCCGGCAACTCAAATTCACAAAAAAACCCCCAAATCACCATTTTCCACTTCCAATCGCTGATTTCGTGATTTTTTCTCCTTTCCCGCTGTGAATTCAACACCTCTTGCTCTTAATCTCAGGTATAATGTCTTATTTTTGTGAAAAATTCAGTTTTTACCCTAATTCTAGATTTGCATAAATTGATAAATTAGGGCGAATTAGTGATTGCAATTGTTTCCAATAACGTAATAAAGGTTTATAGTATCACATGGTATACTTATTTCATCTTTTATCGTGAAATTATGAAAAACATGTATAATTTGTGGTTGTTCATGTATATGTAAATCGTTGTGTATGTCATGATTCTACGATTGTATACGTTAGTTGGAATAAGATAAAATGAATGAATGAACTAGGAGTATTATATTGTGCACGTATTGACTTATGAAACAAAAAAAACACGAGTCTAAATTATAATTGTGTGTATTGAAAAATGACAAAAACGTTAAACCAGCCTTAAGTTGATGTAATACGTCGAATAAATGTGTTAAATTAATATATATTTTCTAAATGTGAACAGTGAGTAAACTGTATTTTTTCATAAAATGCGCGCATGTAATGGACAAATGTCCCTTGGAGAGTTTTTGGCACCGTCTGACGAGTGTTGTACATGATCGTTGTATAAATAGTCGTTTTTTTTTAAAAACGACCATTTGTATTCATCTGGTACAATGCTTGTCGGATTTTTTCCTGGACTGGACAAGTTATGAACACAGTAAGCATTTACATTTTGTATACTACTTCGTCTCAAACGGTGCATAAAATTTCGGCCTAACTTTTCTTTTTTGTTTCCTGCATATACGTATTTGTGTACAATGCAGAGAACAAAAGAGAAATGCTGCCGAAATTTTATTGAATCGTTTGAGATGAAGTAATATAGGAAATGTAAATGCTTACTGTGTTTGTAATGGGAAGAAGCATGCTTGACCAATGAAAAAAAAATTTATACAAATTTTTATATCGATACGTTAAAAAATAAAATGTGCCATATTTGAAAATATTTTTAAATTTGTGAAGTTGTTCTTTAAATTCAAATATTATACGACCATGAAAATAATCTTTTTTGAATTTGTATTCTTCAAAATAAATATTAAAATTTGAACTTCTCATTTTTTCAAATAGGAAAAATGATTGATTATTTTATTGATCAGAGGAGATGGATGTACCAAAGAAAATGACTGAGAGGCTCAATAAAAGAAGATTTTTATAATGGTATAAACGTGTTTGTTGAATTCGCTTTAAGTAATAACAGAAACGACGCAGAAATTCGTTGTCCGTGTAGTAGGTGTAGACATTTGAAGTATTTGTTATCAGATATTGTGAAAGTTCATTTGTGCCAAAACAGTTTCGTACCCGAGTATTATGTTTGGGATCGGCATGGAGAAGTTGTAGCAAATACTTGTGTAGAGTCTGGAAGTGTCGTTAACGAAATAGTTTCGACGACCCGTATAGAAAATATGGTCGAAGATGCAGCACGATCAATGTTTCCTATGGTTGAAGTTGACGACGATAATGGAAATGTTGAAGAACCAAATATTGAAGCAATTTTTTTTTATGATTTACTAGATGCTGCTAAGAAACCTATTTGGATGGTTGTAAAAGCGGCACTCAGCTGTCAGTAACCGTAGAATACATTACGATGAAGTCAAAATACAACATCACTGAAGCTGAATTTACGGCTGTTGTACAAGCTGCAAAACGACATATACCGTCCGATAATCTAATGTGTGAAAATCACTACGAAGTTAAAAAACTTATGTCGGCTTTTGGTTTACCTTATCAGAAAATAGATACATGTTTAAAAGGCTGCATGTTGTTTTGGAAAGAAGACGCAAATCTTAGAAATTGTAAAGTTTGTAACCAGGAGAGATACAAGCCAAGAAAAAAGAAGGGGAAGGAAGTTCCGTACAAGCGTATGCATTACTTACCCACACTCTAAGACTTCAAAGATTATATGCATCTTCTGTAACTGCATCTAATATGAGATGGCATAACGTGAGAACGGAGGAAGAGGGTACATTGGCACATCCGGCCGATGGAGAAGTATGGAAGCATTTCGATAAAACGTATCCAAATTTTGCAACGGAGAGTCGAAATGTTAGATTAGGATTATGTACGGATGGTTTTTCTCCATTTTCTCAATTTGGTTCTAAACATTCATCATGTCCCATTATCTGCGCACCGTATAATTTACCTCCATGGATGTGTATGAAAACGCAATATATGTTTCTTACTGTTGTCGTTCCTATCCTCAACGATCCGACACAAGGAATCGATGTATATTTACAACCGTTGATTGAGGAGTTAAAATACTGTTGAACGAATGAGTAGAAACATACGATGTGCTCAAGAAGAAATTTTTTCGTATGTTTGCTTCTTTGTTGTGGACTATAAGTGATTTTCCTGCCTATGCAATGCTTTCGGGATGGAGTACTGCCGGTCGTCTAGCATGTCCATATTGCATGGATGAAACACGAGCGTTTTCTTTACTATGGAAAGAAAATTTCATGGTTTGACTGTCATCGATATTTTCTCCATGTAAATCATCCCTTCAAAGGAGACAAGAAAAACTGTTTAGCCAATAGAGTATAAACCAGACAACCACCGACGATATGGTCAAGCGAAGACATACATGAACTTGTTAAGGACTATCCAAAGATATATGAAACTGGCGAGCAAACAGAAATTGAAGGCAAATCAGTTGTTCATAACTGGTGCAAACAAACTATTTTTTGGGAGTTGCCGTATTGTAAACATCTTCTGCTTCGCCATAACATAGATGTGATGCACAATGAGAAAAATGTATTTGATAATGTTTTTAACACAATTTTGAATGTGAAAGGGAAGACGAAGGATGATTTGAAATCAAGACGTGATATAGAAGAATTATGCAAACGTCCTGAGCTTCATATGAAACCAAATGACAGTAAAAAACCCAAAGCATGTTACGAATTAGATAATAATCAAGTTAAAGCTGTGTTAAAATGGGTGGAAGGGTTAAGATTTCCTGATGGGATACCATCAAATCTTCGTAGATGTGTTGACTTTAAAAATGGTAGATTGAGCGGAATGAAAAGTCACGACTGTCACATAATGATGGAAAATTTATTTCCCGTAATGTTCAAAGAACTACTGCCGTTGAAAGTTTGGAAGGTAGTAACGGAGCTTAGTTTGTTTTACAAAGAACTTTGTTCGACTACTTTAAAAGTGCAACGTTTACGTAAACTTGAAGTGGACATTCCTATATTGCTTTGCAAATTAGAGAAAATATTTCCGTCAGGTTTTTTCAATGTAATGGAACATTTACCTGTTCATCTCCCATCTAAAGTACGACTTCGAGGTCCTGTCCAATATGGATGGATGTATCCATTTGAGAGGTATGTAATATGTTATAACGTAATTTAATTGCATTTTGAAAGATGAAGATAATATAAATTAATTTTGCATAGATATTTGAATCATATGAAGAAAAAAGTGAGGCAAGAAGCACGAGTTGAAGGTTCAATATGTAAATCTTACATCGAAGAAGAAGCTTCGTTCTTTTTCTCTCACTATTTCAATGACCATATGAATATTTTATTTCAAAGTGTTCCTCGTAATGACGAAGGCGACGAACAAGATTCCTCTCAAGCAATGTTATCTATTTTTAGACAACATGGTCGGTCTACTGGAAAATGTGTAGAAATATGGCTGGACGATAGAGATCTTCATGTAGCACACACTTATATTCTTCTAAATTGTGCCGAGGTTGCACCGTTTGTTAGGTAATCTGAAATAATAATTTGTGTTTTATTCTGTTCTATAATGCATGCGCGTGTATAATCTAATGTAATAATTTGTTTATATAAACAGTGTTTATGAACGTGAACATTCGAACGAAGATCTCAGTAAAGAATTTTCCGGTTGGTTTTCAAATTACGTTTATGAGCCGAGAAATTGTGTTGTTGACGAAGGGTTGAAACATCTTGCGATGGGACCAAAAAGAGTGGTCAAGACATATCCAATATATTTCGTCAATGGATATAAATTTAACACCAAAGAATACAGTGCAGAAAAATTAACAAATAATACTGGTGTATTTGTTAAAGGTAGTGACGATCCAGAAAATCACTTAAATGATTTTTATGGTGTTTCTAACACAAATTTTGCAACTGACATATTTCTCACGACCCGCGGAGGAGGTGTTTCTATTTAGATGCAATTGGTTTAGCAATGTTCCAGGTTCTGGAATTAATGTGCACAAGAATTATAATCTTATCGAAATAAATCATACATCGCACTATCACAAGTATGATCCTTTTGTACTAGCCAAACAAGCATTGCAAGGTTATTACGCTCCTAATCCGTCTCTAAAAAGAGATAAAGCAGACTGGTCTGCATTTTTTAAAACAAAGGCCATATTCACATTCGATGGAAAGAATATTCCCGACGAACAAGCTTATCAGGCAGATCTTGAGCAAAATAACGAAATAATAATTACAGACAATCATACAGATTTTGGTCTTTTGATCGATGAATCAAATGTTTTGGTAGAAGCGTTTGACAGTGCAAAGGAAAATATCGTCGAAAAGACCGAATCTGAATCAGAAGTCGATGATGACTGATATAAATCTGAATCTGTTTTTTTGCAATTGATGTAACTATGTTGAATTCTTGAAGTATTATGGAATTGATGTAACTATGAAACCAAATCCGTTTACCATTGTTTACATGTTTTATGTCATTTATTTAGCAATTTTTATTAAAAATGCAATGAAGTCTGCTTATCGTCGGAAGAGTACACCCATTATGAATCAGGTATAACACACTTGCATTTCTATTTCAATTTCAGTCATTAATTAAGCAATTTATACCGTTGATGTCATTTTCATATGAAATATATTTCATTATCATGTTATTATTCTCTTATATAATGATGTGTATATGTCAAAGGTTTATCATTATGTCATATAGAGGTAGGAGCTCTTCGCGATCGTCAAGACGCGATGGCAATGGCCCATCGCAAGAGCCATGGCGTCCAGTAGTTTCGCTAGTCCCTAGAGCAGAGGGGAAAGAATTAAATTTTATTCAGCATCTTATTTTTTTATGATATACGTACGTACTTATCTATATCATACTTAAAAACAGGGGGGTTCGACCTACATCTCTCGAAGGTTGTGCTGGACGTCTCTAGAGCTTCTTATCGCAGTAGGATGAGTGCTTGCTGGCCGAAGTGGGATAACATCCCTCCTCACATCATAGAGTGTATATGGAAGAATGTCCTAATATGTATATTTTTCTGTTTTCCATTTTTAATTCGTTTTTGTCGTTTTTCTACTGTTTATCATTTAAAGTGCAATCTTTTTTTTTTTTTTTACTTTTTATCGTGAAACACAAGCTGAGATAAACATTCAGATAGACAATATGATGCTGGCACGAGGATACCGGATGAAGAAGATGCGCAAGAACTACAGGGACACGATATCTGAGATTAAAAAATCTGGTAAGAAACCATGGTGGATGGGAGAGAGCGTGTGGCAAGCTTGGTTGAGATACTGGGAGAAGGACGAGGCGAAGACAAGTATACTAAATTTTTTTGAATTATTAATTTGACATGATCGAAAAATAATGTATCAAATTTTGAATAGATAGGCAGAGTCGGATAGAAACTCTGCAAATAGAAATAAGAATCTCGTCACTCATCGCGGAGGATCGAAGTCGTTTCAGCAGTACCGGCAGGAGTTGGTAAAATTACTGAATAATAAATGTAAATAGTTCATGCTATATGATTTTAAATGTATAATAATTGTATGTAACAATCAACTTCAGGAAGCCGAGGCACATGGTCCTGTCGGCTATATGGACGTGTTCACCCGTACACATGCTGTCGAGCATATTAATCCAGACATGACTTTTTCGTATACATGGCAGGACGATAAATCCAGCAAAAGTCATGTAAGCATATTTCATTTTATTCAGCATTAGTAATGGTTTTTCTTGTTAAACTATAACGAAATAAGTTATGATATTACTAATTTGTTAGTGCAAGAGAAGTTTATGGAGCAGCGGCAGAAACTCCTTGCTGATACGGGTCGAGATCAGCTGACGACTGATGAGGAGGACGCTATTTTTGAGTCTGTTATGGATCCAGTAGAGCATGGTCGACGATACAGATTTGACAATCAAGTGGTAAATAATTTATTTTATCTTAAAATACTTCAAATATGATATTTTGACCTTTTCAAAGCAATAAACTTGGATTTTATTCATTTTTCCATTATTGCAGGCCAGTAGTCAGAGTAGGGGACAACGTAGTAGAGCTCAGAGCGATCTAGCAGATATAGAAGAATTGCAGAATAGAGTGTCCCAACTGGAGAAGCAGAACCGCCAATAGGCCAAGCAGACCACACAGTTGCCAGAGTACATGCAGCAGTTTGGTGGCCGCTTCCCTTTCTCGGCTGGCTCTGGATCTGGAGGAGATTGATTCATTGCTTGCTTGCTTGTTCGTTCAGGTATGTTTTGTTTTAGTTTTGAATGATTTGGTAGACGGTGTAGGTAATTGTTGATTTATGTATAATTATGGTTGGTACACTTGGTTTTGTGGTTGTATGAGGATGTGGATGAGGATGTTGATGAATTTGTGTATTAATAACATGGTAGAAAATTTATTGTTAGGATTATTGTTAATGTTGGAATGATTATGTATATTATGTATTTTATTTTGATGTAATTTTATTTATTTGCGTGTTTATTGAATATTGTGTAGTTTGGTTTTTGATATTTGGTTGGAATATTGTATACTGGATTGTGCAGTATTGATATAATAGTGTTTGGAAGATAAATGTGGTTGGAAGGCTATATATGCAGCGAAATTTATAAAAAAAATAGCAGATTCCCGACGGATTCCGACGGCTACCGACAGCTTACAGGTCAAAATTTCCAACGGCTTTCGACGGCTAATGACATCCTGTAGCACTATATTTCCGACGGCTTCCGACATTTGTCGGAATCCGTCGGAAGCCGTCGAAAACTGGTACGGCACCCTATGTTGGAAGCCGTCGGAAATACTGCTCTCCGATGCTGTATATTCCGACGGCTTTTTCCGACGGCGGCCGACGGCTTTCGACGGCCGCCGACGGTTTTGGGCCATCGGAAATCTTTAATCCCCTTGTAGTGATAGCATCAGACAACAGTAATTACTAATTAACTTAAGTCCTGTACTTATGCCCGTTTTAGCCATTGTAAGGCATTTTAAGGGCTTTCTTTTACAATGATTTGTTGATAAGTATTTATTGTTAGACAGATGCTTAACTTGTAAAATTACCTAGTATATATTTTTGTATTTTTGGTTTAGTATGAAAGACCCCGAGAACAATCCTGAAAACACTGTAGCAAAATTCGTACTGTACCAAAACGCTGTAGCAAACTTAGTACTGTAGCGGTACTGTAGCAAACAAATTTCTTATATTTATAACAATCTATTACAATATTAAGGTTTTGTAAAATTTCAAATTTGCTATTTAATGTTCTTAGCGGTATGTTCTTGTCTTAGATGGTATCAGAGCCATGGTATGTACATACAGCTTCAGGGTAATTCAACACATGTTCAATAAAATGAATATGATTAGAAAAGAGATACTGTTAAAAAAGTATTGAACAAGAATATGATATTCCCCAAAATTTAGACTTACTAAATAAATGGACAATTCCCAAAATTAAACCTAAAGTAATATACCAATCGGGTACTTTTGAAAGACTTGGCTTAAAACAAGTAATTAAAACCACAGAAGAGTCAATTCTCTAGATAACTAAGAAATGATAATTAAACTATTAAGTGAAAAAGATTTATAGCCTTATAGGGAAACACACAAATTTATTGATATAGGTTTGATACAAATTGCATTTAAACTTTTGACCTTTGAAGGACTGCCAGAAAGCTTTATAGCTGCCTTAAGATATGGCAGGAATTTAGATTGGAAAAAATCATTAACGAGACTAATACAGTCAAGTCTGGCACATGGTCCAGTCTATTTCAACGTTATCCAAACTTACAACTCTCTTTATCTGATGTTAATATTTTAGAAGCCATTACTTTAAATGTCAAATCCCATGGATATAATTATATTGCAGGATCTGAAGTAATGTGTATTTGTTATAGAATTTATTATAAACCTTTATATACCCTAAATCCTCAATGTAAATTGGTTGATAAACCTTTAAATGAAACTATTTTAATAGATACAAATTTTAGTCGGTCTAACATAACTACAAGAAGATCAATAAAATGGGAAGAGATTCGTCTTTCAGAAAATTGGAAAATAGAAAGAGCCATTCCTTCGCAACCAATGATGAATAATAATATTACTAATATTATACAAACCCCTGAAGAAATTATTCAAATACCAATGGATAATAATCTTTCTAGACCAAAGTCTTGTAACACATATTTACCAAGAGCAAAATCTTTTCGCTTTCATATTTCGCCTTTTAATTATACTGTTGAATCTCCATCAAGAATGTCCATATCTCAAATTTGAGAAACTGAAAGAAAATCATCTAATGATAAAGATAACACAGTAGAAAAGTTATATATAAATAAAAATAATATTGTAAAAGGTATATACAACAACTAAGAAGCGGATACAACCGAATCAGAAATGATTTTCTCTATCTAATGGATTATATAACTGAAATTGATTTTAGCCCTGGCTCTCAGGCCAGACAAAGAATTAAATCTGAATTTAATCTTCCAAATTGGAAACCATTTAGAAAATGGTTTTTGAAATTTTTTCAAAAGAAGAACATAAATATTTTCAAGAAAAATTCTATAAATTCACAACTGAAAGGAATATAACGTTTCCCTTTATTCCTTGGTTTACAGCAAATTATGTTGAACAATATATTTCTGTAATAGAAAGAGATTATAAACTATCAAATGAAAATCTACTAAAAGCAGTATATCCTCCCCAACAATCTTTTCAAATAGAAAATAATGGGAAGCATTTAAGTTTTAATGCATTTTCTAAAATATTAGAAAATGATACATTTTAAATTACTGTAAGACAAATAAATCAAATATTTAAACAACAAAATTATACAAATCTTTATTTGGCTGTTATTGGTGAACAAATTACTTCACTACATAACAAAATAGATTTCTGCTATTAATAATATAAAATCTACCGTTTCAATTACAACTGAAGAGGTAAGTGAAGTAATTGCAACTTCAAGCCTTCAACTCCCCCTAAAATTAAAGGTTTTAAGATAAAAACAGAGTCAGAATTAGAAAAAGTTTTTAAATTAAAATTCGAATCTGATTAGAAAGATTTCTATAAGAAAAAATGGATAATCTCAGGTTAAATACTCTTGAAGAAGAATCTTCTCAACAAAATAATAGCTACCATACAGTCCAAGATAAGATAAATAAACTTGAAAAATATGCATATAAGCCTTCTACAAAATTATTTTACTATAGGATACCTTCTTCTATGGATACTTTACCCGAAAAACCAGATTTTATTAGTAATAATAGTTACAATGGGAAAAGCATCCTTTTGCATTATTAAAGTACTAGGTAGAATAGGCTACCTGTCTATTATTCTTAAAGAATATGGCCATCTGTCTACAATTATTAAGGCCACCTGTTTAAAAAGCTACTAATCCAGTACCATTTTTGCTTTGTCTTTTCACATGTTGTGGGCCTCTCTCTTTGTTTTGTCAAATATTTCGACAAAATCCTCATCATTCAGATCTAAATGATTATCATCTCCGGTTATGTCCTTTGCTTTTGAAGATGCCATTGTCGTGTCTGATTTCGTGTCTTCTTTGCCAAGATTTCTTATTAAATCCTTTTTTACCTCTGCGATATATGCATAAAGAATATCTTCTTTAGTGGTTGTTCCTTTTTGCATCTTCAATTTTCTGATGATATGTTGGAACATGCTTGGAGCTTCTTTATGCTGGATCACATCTTCCTTTTCCTGATATAACTTTATTTTGTTGCTTACTTCGGATATCATTTCTTGGCCAAATAGTTGACCTGTGCCATTATCAATCATGGTTAGTTTATCCCAGAATTCAGTAAAGAAACATCTTTGCAAACATGGAATATCCTTTTTAGTATAACCTATTTTAGGTTTCCATTTCCATATCCAAGGGATAGAAAATTCAATGAAGAAATATATCGGACCAGATCCTGATATCATAAGGTATTGGTCAAGAATTATTAAGCTTGAGTGAGACAACAACCCATTTAGAATATTATTTTTTTAGTTTTTCAGGGAGAATATCGAGGGGGGTCCATAATTTGTCCACCGATCGTAAAACCAATTTGGTGTAGGACGTTTATAAACTTCTGCACAGACTTTAATGAACCATGAATGCTTCTTTTTATTATTTTCATAAAGAAATACTATATTTAGCGCGTCCACATAATCGCAATAATTATACTTGATAGTGCCTACCTTTTTATCAGGTAGAAACATTTCCTTTTCTTTAAGGGTAGACAATCCCCATTCTTCTGGCAATATAAGCCTTTTGATAATTATTTTGCTGAAGCTATAAATATTAGGATCTCCTGCATTAAAATGTGTTATTTCATAGGTTTCAGAGGCTTCTAATATTGCCTCATAATATCCTCTTTATTTATATGTGGTAACAGCAAATGATGCTGTATCCAGATATCTCTGCATTAAGTTCTAGGGATCATTTTCCCTTTTTAGATCATTAAATTCCAAAAGAATCATGACTTCCTTATGAGGATTTTCCTTTATCAAAATTCTCTTCATATGGAAGACTAACAATATGTTTCTTTCTATGCCAAAAGGCATTTGGATGGTCATTACAAATTTCTATAGAAAGTTTGTTATAAGTCATTTTAATTTTTTCTTGCAATTTTGAATTTTGGAGTTTTTCTTCTATATTAAGAGAAACAACTTCTTGTTTTAGATAATTTAAATGATAGGTTTGATGAGTCAAGAGATCTTTTATTTCATGTAAGACCTTTGTAAAGGTTTTAGTTATAAATTCAAAAGTAATAGTTTTATCTTCATAAATACCTATTATTCCATTTTTATCAGTATTTGTTATATGATAGATTTTATCTATAAATGATGTTCCAAGTATGACTCGATTAATAATATTTTCTACTAGTAAAAAGCTTGTAGGAATACAAGTCTTATTTTTACATATATAAGCATGTGGTAATTTAGATTTAATATCAAGTTTTTCTTCACCTGCATGACTTCATGAATTAATGGTTTTACGAAAATACCTAGTTGGAATTATTCCTTCTTGAATTACATTCATGTCTGCACCATTATCTATAAGCACAGTTAATTCCTTTTTAAAATGGTTTCCAATTAAAAGGGTTATTTTGATAAACCATTTTTGGGATATTACAATATCCAATTTTGAAAAAAATCCTTCTTGAGAACAATTTATTTGATTGTTTGTAATAGGGATAATTTGTTTTGACTGTTCTAGAAAAGAGAGTCTGTAATCGGGATTTCTATTTTCATTTTTTATTATTTGGATTTCTTTTTTCAGATTTTGGATTTCAATAAGGTCTTCTATAGTAGTTGGATATTCAATTCTTTGTCATTCCATCAAAAGTTTATGAACTTCATTCATAGAATATGGATTTTTAGAACTTCCAATATTTTGAAATGTCTCTGTTGATGATTCATTATTTTTCCTTGTTTTTGGAATATCTTCCATTTGAAGATATTATTTCTGATCTTAATTCCGGGTCTTTAACCAATTTTAAGAATTTTATAATATTATTATTAGTTAATACACTTATATTTAAATCTTGAAATTGTGAGAAGATTTAATAAAATTCGTCATTTTTCATCTTCTTTTTCTATTATTGGGTATAGACAGGGTTTTCCCTGTCCACAAGGTCCACAACATTCATCAAATTCTGATGATTCTTCATCAAGACCTTTAAGTTTTTCACAAATAACTGAATAATGCGAATCATTTTCAGACTATTTCTAAACCATTTTCAGAGCTAGAGTCTAGCAAAAGTTTTGATAATGTTTCCTTTAATTCATTATCAATCTGCAAATTATCAATTTTCTTTTCTAGTTTACATCTATTTGTGTAATGCCCAACTTTCCACATTTATAACAGTGGATAAATTTATTTTTCTTTTTATTTAATATTTCCTCTTTTCTTTGGGATTTTCGATCCATTTTTTACGAGAATAAAATTTCTTCTTTTTTCGAAAAGATTCTTTGAATTTATTATCTTTTCTATGGGGTTTTTTAATGTTTGGAACATCCATTCTGAATTGACTACAAAACTGTCCTAATTGATTCCTTTCAGTTAAATTTTGGTATTTTATTCGTTGATTTAATTTTATTTCATTGCATAATTATAAGCCTTCTTGGATGCATGTTCCAATAAGCTTACCATAAGTATAAATTTTGTAAGGGATATTTATTTTATCCTTTCTTAGAGACTTTCTTACCCTGTCTGTAAATATGGAGGGGAGTCCATTAATAAATTTTGATTTCCAATGGGAGCTATTACTCTCTGGTAATTACCATCTAAAATCGGTTAATGTTTTACACCTTTAAATTTTATAGAAGTATACGCACACTTTCGTTATTATCTAATACTCTTCCAGTTAAATGTTCTAGAGTAGAAACTATTAAAGTATATACAACATTTTGGAAAGCAGTTTTGTATTGGTCAGATTTTGAAATTTGAATCTACCAATTGCCAGATTTTAAATCAAATTTAGAGAATATGATAGAATCATATAGCCTATCTAATAAATCTTTTTTTAGGAATTGGATGCCTAATCCATTTCAAAACCTTATTAAGAGGTTTGTAGTTTATTACTAATCTGGGTACCCCTCTTTCTTGTTCACTGTGTTTATTAACATAGAATGTAGTACATGACTACGGTGATTGGGATGGTTTTATCAAACCTTTTTGTAATAATGATTCAATTTATTTTTTTACACAATTCTAGATATTCAGAATTCATTTAACATGGTCTTGCTTAGTTATTGTTGTTTATGATCCTAGCAGTGTGTGAAGTGCTGACGTGTCCTAAGTACACTATAGATTGTGCTTATTGGGTTGTGGGATGGAGTTTCCTCTCCTTTAGAAGGTCACAACATGTTGGTCAGAGTGAATTTGAAGTACAAAGTGTCTAGATTAAGAAGATCATCAAAGTTGAGGTCAGACAGAGTGAAGTCTGACAAGGTTCCAATATCTCTTAGAGAGGTGAAGATAGCATTAGCAATGCCTAAGGGGGTTGACTCCCCTATGGGATCCCAATGTGGTTCAGATTCCCAAATCGAGGATATAGTGATAAGTTGTTTAGGCCAGGGAGGAGGAGTGACTGTGGTTTCTTCGAGAGATGTTTCCTCGAATGAATTATATGCATCAATGGCCATCATTTTCTTCTTCCTCTTGGTTTCCTCCTCTCTTTCATTTTTCTTATTTTCTTCTAGAATATTTCCTTCTTTTACTTCTCATATTTCCTCATGTTGTTCATTCTCATCTGAGCTTGGAATCTCCACGACTTCCATGAAAATTATTCGAGGAGCTGGAGAGAAGCGAGCAGCTTGTGCCTCCCTAAGAAGCATTGGATCAGACTTGACTTTCCTACCGTTGTAGAGAAGCTATTATTCATGCATTTAAGCATCGATGATAAGGAAATAGGTTCATTTTATGTTGGGTCGGTCTCCTTTATAAATTGCAGGGTGTCCATAAAAGTAGGAGTTACGGTTCGACGAGGAATATCTTTCAGAAGCGTTAAAGAAAAATTAGTTACTTAAGCGAAGAAAGCTTGAGTATGGTGAAGCTACTGAATAGGAAAATTTATGTCCAAAGAGCCAAAACCGATTGAAGCCTTTGGAACATCAAACGAAGATGTATTCGTCCTTGAACTGTTCCTTTTTTTGTGAAGTTCCTCGATAACCTTGGATTAGTTAAAGAATTTACTTCTCTTGAAATGGAACAGGAAGGCAAGCTCGTTGAAGGTTGATGACCTACCTAGGTGCACCATGAAGATCATGCGGATGAAATTCAGGGAGATGTAGCTTTGTAGATGTATTTGAGACAAAGCTAGGCTCAACATTTGAAGAACATATTTTAGAAAGTGCTTGAAGGAAGGTATAGCTCCAGAGGGGCATAGACATCGGTTATAAGTGGTGTAACGTGCTGGAGGGTTGTGAGCTATTTGATTTGGCCAAGGATGAAGTACTTCATCCTCGGGGTTCCCATGTTTTTCATAGACTCTCTTTAGCTTGATAGTGGTAGATTTTGAAGCCATGGCGTCGAGAGGTCTGTCTAAGATCATAAGGATGAGTTAATCGTTGTCCAAAATGGCGAGACCATGAGATTTTGCTAATAGAGTGATTTGAATTTGCAACTTTTGAGTAATTGAGTGACTAACCCTTCTTGGTGTAGAAAAGAGCGCCGGAGCAGAAGAAAAACCTGCTTATGGTGGAGTAGACTATGGAGTAGATGGATAAGCATTGGTAGATAAGCAAGAAGATCGTCTATGGTCAACTATTGTAAATTGAAAGCTTGATAATGAACGCGGTCAGGTATGATTTATTTTAGTGTTTACTTTAATAAAAATCAATGTAGCCGATGTAGATAATCCAATGGATGTTGACACATGTTGACCAATATGGTTCTGTGCATTTATCGAGGTAGTGTAACGTGACAATCTATGCGGTCTATATCCTTTGCCCTTGGCATGGTGTAGGAGATCGCTTTGTGTATATAGTCCACTTATGCTGGCAAATGAGTTTCGTCATGTGGTAGAACCATGTTTCAGATTTTACGTGTTATCGTAGAGTATACAATAACAGAACATTGTCTAGAGAGACATAGAGCTTTCCATTGCCGCACTACAAGGATGTGATAGACGATTCAAGTGTCGATGGGATGAAAAATCCTAGAGAATCGACAATTAGTGTCGTTAAATGCTAAGGCATGTTCCGTGTGATGATTTCTTAGAAGCTTATCGCTTAATCTCTAGTCATTGATCCATATTCAGCCATGACTCAAGAAAAGCTAATCATCTCCTGTCCCTTAACCATTTCCATCTTATTAGCGCATTAAACCCAAGCATTGTATCACAAACCCCAAAGTCCCTCAAAGTAGTTAAGGAAGAGACAGCAGTGGTGAAGGAGAGGGTAGATCATGGCTCAAGGTCGAATTGGTGGTGGCACGACGTAAGGTCAAGTCCAAGGTGATGGCGACTCAAGAGATGGTGACATCAAGCCGAGAACATCGACCAATCTTCAAAGTCGAGATCTTGAAATGGCGATGACTAGAGATGGTTGAGATTTTTACCATGCTGTCACTTATGTGGTCGGCAATAAGTTGTGGCAATGATTTAGATAGAGGCGACAAGGCTAGGAGGTCAACTGTGGGGTCGAAATGACTAAGGCGATTGTGGTGGAAAAGTTGCAAAGGCTACAAACAGATAGAGAGTAAAAGATAGAAACCCAAAAAATTCTATGTGTTGATTTATATCTCACTTTGAAAAACGCTCGGCATTGACCAAAAATGGTCAGTACCATGAGATTTTGTTTACAAAAGAAGAAAGAGAAAAGAAATCTACCTGACCAAAGGATGGAGCAGCTTTTAGAAAATTCATAGTATCAATTGAAGAGTTCGAATGGAAGAATTCAGTTTCTAGATCCACAAAAAGGATGTGATTAAATAACTATGTGAAGTGAAGTATTAGTATTCTCGAAGCGGATGTAACACTTTAAGATAACAAAAGCATATTTTGGAGGAAAAATGTTATCCAACATTTGAACCAAGTGGAATCTCAATGGATCTTGACATCATGATGATGAAGAAATGTATCAAGAAGCTTTGATAAAAAGAAAAGCCTAGAAAGAACTACTCTTTACTCAAGTTCTCCATCCAGTAAGGACTTTATTAATTCATTTTTTTACTTTCACTTTTGAACTTTCTGAATTTAATGTTTACGACAAAATACAATTTAAATGTGAAATTATTGAGTGGTCTACTTCCCTTCAAATGATGAACCCCCCTTAAATTAAAGGAATACTTTGGGACTCGTAAGGGATTTACTTGTCTATATATCGTTTCATTCCATTTGATCTTTTAGGTCCATCGGAAAGGAAAAAATATGCATGTCCGATGACATGATTGTTGCTTACTGTTCCAATAACGAATCATTGGTTTAACTGAATCACTAAAGAAAATAGATAGACTTTTCTCTTCGTCTCAGGTCGATGGATCTTCTTAATTGGAAGATCTCAAGATGTTAAGATTTGAGAATGTGTGGAGCACAAGAATTTTGGCCGATTTTTGCATAAGTGTAAACCAGACAGTATTGACCACTCCAAAATGGGTCAATACCGAGAGGTCCAAAGATATGGAGGGCCTACTTTGAACTATTTGTTATTCTACTTACAACTCTGAAGAAAAATACAAGTTTTGGATGGGGAAAAATGGTCGGTACCGACCATTGCTTGAAGAGGAAATTTTATCAATGAAGATATAAAGCTTGAAAGATTAAGGAAATATAAAGGAAGATCGAAGAATTGAATATGTATCCACTCGTTGCCGACCAAAATTGCTTGGTACCGAAAGATTACATATCAAAAAATGTCGATTTTGACTCCTTCGTGATTGGAAGGTTGGATCTGAATGATTACTCATTCAAACACGTAATGAGGGCTTTGGTGGATGATTACGCATATAAATACACCTCCTCTAGCTATGAAAATAGGAGTTTTTAGACATTTGCAAGAAGATTTTGCCATCTTTGAAATCCATCTTATCCAGATCTGGAGTCAATTGTACTTTGGTTGAATTTATAAAGTTAATTGAAATAACATTGATAGTGGAAGTAGGCTTAAGATTTTAGTTGAAACACTTTAAAAACTTCGTTTCTTTCTCTTTTATCTCTAAATTCTTAGCTTATAATTTTTGATTTTGATTTGATTGAGGTGTTTGCCCGTTTTTTTATGCAAACATAACTAAAACCAGAATGTCATAAGGTTAGAAGACATAATGAACATATACATCTTCTAAATCAAATCACTCTATATTTTGTGTCATTCTTACATCGTATTTTATTCTCATTGACTCAATTTACATTTCCAACAATGTTCATAGTGAATGTTATGAACCCCGTTATTCATTATTTCGAGATTAGATAGAATTCTAGTCAATATTTAGCACTAAAAGGAGGGCATTTGCCTTAAAGATCTTAATTTATATCACATTCCTCTCTTCAAAAAAACCTCCCTTGAAAAAGCATTATTATGCGACCTAGTAATGGTGAAGCCAAGGCTGATGTAAACAACTCCTATGGCAATAACACCAACGGTGGTAGTGGGGCTACTGCCATCAGCCACATCTCAAGCATTAGCAATGACATATGGCTCATCTTGTTCAATGGGATCACAAATATTGGGAAAATGACCCGTGATTTAAATTATCTCCATATACAGGTGGAAGCCTATGAGACTACTAATAATGACAAGAGAGTTCCAGCTTCCATGGACAGAATCCCTGTTTCGCTTATAGTTCTAAGCACTTTCAATAGAATGCACGCCGTTAGGGAGAAGGTCATACTCAAAACCCTTATCATGCTTGTCCCTCCTCAAGACAAGTACGCACATGCCATGCCTTCTCATGACTCTTCTTGCAATTCTGCCTTGCCCAAGCTAGTCCCAGTTCCTAAGGCTCATGGCTCTTGTCACTCATTTTCACCTAAATGATAGTATACCTTTGGACGACTTAGGGCAGCAAATAGTGAATGCGATTTGTGTTTCAACCACCAAAGAGGTGAAGGGCTGGAAAGGATAATGGTCACAACATTTATTAGACCATTCTTGAACTCCATAAGAAGTTCTGAGACCTCGCCCCTAAGGAAGGGGGAGACATCACTCCAGGTCTCTTTCTTGGAACAGAAATAGAAGGTTATTGAACCATGTATAGCGTCATAGGTCACCCTCCCTATGCTAGAGCCAAAGATCTCCTCCCCTCGTAAGAAATAGAAGGTCCCCTTGCCAACAGGATTTGCCCCGTTAGAAAGGGACGAGCACCAGTCTTAGGGAATAAATGAGATCACTCAAGCAACATATGCTCGGTATCCAAACCCTAACCTATGAGGTATGGTGTAACATCCCTAAGTTTTTATGAAATTATTCAGAAAATTTTATTAGATAAATTAAATAGAATAATAATGATAAGGAGATTGAGATTTGAATAAATTATATAAATAGGGTCGTGCTTATCAATAAGATAAATAGGCTTTAGTTTCGTTTATTGGTTAATTAAACTACACATGTGAATAATTAGCAAACAACCATTTTATGTTACACGGCTATACACTCCACATCCTTATCCATTTACGTTCATTATTCTCAAAATAAAAAAATAAATGCAAGAACCCCAATATAGCCGGCCATTAACAAGGAAGGAAAAAGAGAAAATTTCAATCAGAAGATAAGGTCAAAGCTAGGAAGGATCAAGCAACAACAAATCTTGAGATGCTTATCAACTTTAAGGTGAATAATAATCTCATATCATCTCTATTTTTATTCTATAATTGTATGGTTTTGGATTTATGATTTAGGTTTGTTTTTGTGATAAAATGGATGATGATATGCTTGAGTTATATTATGATGATTTATTTTAAATTTATACACACATGAATTTGTATGGTTTTAATGTAAAATCGAGAATATATGATTTTAGATAGCCATGGAAATTTTTTACATTAAGTGAAACGTGATTTTGAAGACATGTTGTAATTTTCATTATTTTTCAAGCTATGGAAATTTTATTATGAATTTTAATGAAAAAAAATGATATAATTGGATTTAAAATTTATTTTGAGAATTTCAGGAAGAAATTGGATTTAAAATTTTAATATGTTTGATTACATGATGAAATTGAATTTCTATAATTTTCGGGGATTTTTCCTAATTGATTTACTAGGGAAAAAATACTTTAAAAGAAGGACTTTTCTGAAATAATTGGTCTGTGTATATGGAAGGGCTAAAACATTGCATTTTTAATGGCTTTAATCTGGTATAAATGCGGTAGTTTTAAAGCTAAAGTATTTGAAAAGTTTTTATGATAACCAATCAATGGTTTACAAATAAGCAAGTTGTTAGAAAGTAATTACTAAAAGTTGCTATATTTCAGCCTTTAAATCAGAAAAAAGCGTTCCGCCTCTATTAGCAAATACCTTTCGAATCCTTTGATTTCTCCTCATCCCAATCGAAATAAATACGGTCGAAACCATCATAGTCGAAACCAATACACAAGATATCACTTAGATGGTACGCAGTGGATTGGAAGAAGGATGGAAGCCTTGGTGTTGAAAGGTTAGCTTTCGATGGAATCAGAACCCTGCTTTGTTTTCAAAGGTTAAAGTCTTACCATGTTTTACTTAATGCTTTCGACATAGTCGAAATGTATGTTTTCGAAAGGTTTTCATAATTAGCTTCCGAAGAAGGTTGTCGTATTATGTTAAAATATTAGATTTCGATAGGGCACTTTTTTCCTTAAATAAGAGCTTTCGAAAGGAATGGTTTTGACCAAGTCGAAACCAAGTCACTAATTTCCTTTCGACTACATTGAAAACATCTATGTTGTCGAAGGGCTTACTTCTGTTTTAACTTAAGCCTTTTCCTTGAATGCTTTCGATGAGGTTGAGGGTTTTGTAGGTGATGGCATCGAAAGGGGGTTTCGACTCCGTCCTTCGAAGTTTTGATTTTTAAAATCTTTTTCTTTCAACTAAGATGGTTCCGACACCATTAATTTTTCCCCAAACTAATTTTTGTTGGTTTCGAAATAGATACTTTCATATATAACCATTTTGACCCAAATGATTTTTAAAGAGTAAACCCAATACTTTCGAAAGGGGTACTTTCATTTGTATCGAAGATCTACATTTCAAAAAAATGATTTGATACCATTGAAAGGTATAATAGGTTTCGAAAGAGAATGTTTACTAAATGCTTCAAGATATATATATATATATATATATATATATATATATATACAATGTTTTGAAAAGAAGTATTTGCTTTCGAAGGAGGCTATCCAGAGGTTTTGAAAGAGACGTTTTTATGGTTTTAAAACATAAAACCAATCTTAATTTAAAGTAATAACCATGGCATAAATAAAGATTTTGAAAATGATATTCACATTGTTAATAATCCATTACTGTATTTTAGAAAAAAGGCAGAATAACCAGCTAGGTTGACCCAGTAGTGAATAAAACTTAACAAATGTTAAATTCTTAATTAATTATATTGGCAGGGGCTAATAGGTTTATAGTAAGACCATGAAAACTGTATGATATTGGCAGGGGCCAATAGGTTCATAGTCAGTCCATAAAACCTATGATTTGATACTGGCAGGTGCCAGTAGGTTTGTAGTTATCCTATGAAAACTATATACGGATTAAAATATTGGCAGTCAGCCAATAGGTTCCTAGTTAGCCCATAAAAACTAGGATAAGAAATAATATATTAGAGTTACCAATAGGTTCTTAGTGATCCCATGAAAACTAAGTAATTGGACATAGTCCTTAACATTTAACAAGTTAGTAGTAACCCTAGAAACTATACTTCAGACAGCTAGTTAGGATGAATGAGGATGGGTAATCCAGAATTAATTTATTTGGATATCATCATAAGGTTTTGAAATACTATGTTTTAACCATTGTGGATGCAGGGGCACAGTTATGGTTTTATAAATGCTTTATGATACCAGTGAGGGAGAAACCTGTTCTGCTAAGCGGCATGGTCTCACTAGATATCTAAATGGGTTGAGATGGTAAATTATTTTTCATATCAGGATTTATACCTGACTCGAAGTTTTTGTTTTTTCCTTAAATTCTCGGGTACTCAATTGATTTTGAGTAGGTTGAGAGTTCTAGGTATTCTTTTAGATGAATAAAAGCTTCTGAGGACGTGCAGGAGAAAGATTGTTATTAGAGTTCTTTTATTTTCGTAGTGTGTTTTATTTGTAAAGGCAAATTATTTTCTTGCCTATCTATATACTCTGATCTACTAAGGAGGCATCTTCATATGTTGCTCTTGGCGTATCTTTTAATAATAATATGTTATTTGAACATGGTCTACAACTTTGGTATGTAATGAATTTGAAAAATTTTCAAATCGAATGTGGAATTTGTTTGTTGTTTAATTTTTTTCTATATTCTTGTGTTTCTGTGTATCAATGTACCTAATGTCGCCATATTTGGTCGTCGAGCATTAATAACTATGGATAACTGCAGCATCTGTAGCCGTTAGTTATGGGCCTCAAATTAGGTGGATGTTACAAGTTGGTATCGGAGCATAGGTTTATGAAACTTTAAAAGAAAATTTAACCTAAAAGATTTTTCTAACCATAATCCAATGAATCAAATAATAAGATTGTGGTTTGGGTTAATGCTAAGTAACATACTTGTATTTTCAATATATATATATATATATATATAAAAGCATGTATCCTCCGTTCTCTTAGACATTCTTCCATATCTTACAAAGGCTTGTATGCAGATTTACAAGAAAGGAGATACAGAAGCAGGAAACAGAAGGGGAAATCTCAGTGGAGGAAGCACCACAACTAATGGAAATGCTCGACCCACTACCAGGAGAAACTCGGATCGACCAAATAATGCTAGTAACCAAAACACTAAAGTCAATGGGGGTGCTGGAATCCACCAGTAGATATGAGGGCGATGTATCAGTTCTTTGCTGGCTTGATGCAAGCTGGAGGTGCTACTGGTGTTGCTGGAATGTAGGAGGAGCCAATCTTGTGACTCTAATTGGGAATATTGCTTTGTTGAGTAGAGATTACACCATTTTGGGTGGGAAGCCATTCTTGGGAATAGAAAGTGCTGTAGAGGTTCAGAATTGGTTGTTGCGTTATAAATGAATATTTACTAATTTGGATTTGAATGACTGACAAAAGGGAAGGTTGGCCTCTAGGTAGTTAAAGGGGTTGGCACACATTGGTGGGATAGTGTTACCAGCGGAGTGCCGGAAGAGAAGTTAACTTAGGATGATTTTAAGACGAGATTTGAGCATAAAGTTGTATTTGAGTTTGCCAATCTGAGCCGATGAGGATAGATTTAGTGCAAAGAGAGATGTCATTATTTAAGTATGCTACCAAGTTTGAAGAGCTGTCTAGATATGGATATGCTATTATAGATACTTACATCAAAAGGAATGAGAAGTTCATTTGGGGACTGAGGCCCGAGCTTGCTAGAATGACCATGACCCATGTCCATGATCCTTGTAACATAGTGGTGGAGATGGCCATTCGCCATGAGAATTTACTTGCAGATTTAATTAAAGAGAAGTCGGTGGAAATTCAGGGCCCTTAGGGGAAGAAGAGGAAGTTCTTTAAGAAGAAGGGAACCTAGAAGGGAGATACTGCAAAGAAATCAAAGGCCAAGGTAGTTTGCTTTAAGTGTGACAAGAAGGGTCACTTTGCTGATGAATGATGGTCAGGAAGTCAGAAGAAAGCTACAGTTAAGAAGAATGTGAAATGCTTTAACTGTAATCAAGTTGGGCATTACAGGAATCAACGTCCAGAGCCAGTTAGGAAGGACAAAAGAAAAGTTTTTTCCATAAGACCAGCTTGGACTACTGCGGCAGATAAAGGAAAGACTGTGATGGAAGGTATGCTTTAGATTTAGAGTTTTTCAGTTATAGTACCTTTTGATACTGGTGCATCAAATTCGTTTATATCTCAGTATTTGGTTGATAAATTATGTTTAGAACCCGCCTACCTTGTTACTTCCTTAAGGGGTGAGAATCCAATAGGAGGGTATGCAACTCTAGGGTTAAGATGTGACCAGTTAGAACTTAACTTGTTAGGTCACAGTCATAACCGAGTGATATTCTCAGTAGAGAATACTGATTGGAGTGTTAGTGCTTTGCTTAGGCTATGGAGATAGGAGATGAGTTATGTCAGGTTTGGGTAGCAAGGAAGTTTGCAGATGTCTTTGAGCCAGTCACTGGAATACCCTTGAAAAGAGCTGTTGAGTTTAGAATAGATCTTATGCCCGAAACTGAGCCTATAAGTAGACCACCTCGTAGGATGATACTATCTAAAATGAATGAATTGAAGGTGTAGCTAGTGGATCTAGAAGGAAGGAGTTTTATCGAACTAAACAGTTCGCCTTGGGGAGCGGCCATGGTGTTCGTAAAGAAACCAGATGGGTCATTAAGGATGTGCATCGACTATCGTAAGCTAAACGAAAGGCAATTAAAAATAAGTATCATTTTCCAAGAATAGATGATCTATTTGATCAGTTGAGTAAAGTCAGAGTGTTCTCCCAGTTGGATTTGGCGACATGTTTTCATTAGTTAAGAGTGGTGGAGGATAGTATTCCTATGACAACATTTCGGACTAGATACGGCTTATATGAGTGGTTGGTGTTGCCATTTGGATTGACAAATGCACTTGCTTTCTTCGTAGATTTGATGAACCGAGTTTTCCAGGAATACTTGGATAGGTTTGTACTAGGGTTTGTAGATGACATTCTAGTATACTCTAAGGATGAGAGAGAGCATGAAGTTCATATTAGAGTGGTGCTTGAGACGATGAGGAAAAATCAGCTAAATGCAGAATTTACCAAGTGTCATTCCTGGAAGAAAGAGGTAAAGTTTCTGGGTCACATGGTTTCAGAGAAAGGATTTTCAGTCGATCCAGATAAGATCGAAGATGTGAATAATTAGAAGAGACTAGAAATAGTGATCAAGATCAGGAGTTTTCTTGGACTTGCTGGCTGCTACTGGAGGTTCATTAAGGATTTCTCATAAATAGAAGCACCCTTAACTAAAATGACCAGGAAGGAAGTGAGATTTGTTTGGTCCGACAAATGTGAGGAGGCATTCCTTAAGTTAAAGCATTTGTTGACTAATGCACCCGTGTTAGTAGGTCCAGATGGAAATCAAGGATTGGTGGTGTATACTGATGCATGTGGAACTGGATTAGGAGCGGTGTTGATACATATGTTGAATATGCTAGTATATAATTTTTTTTGATGATAATAAACATATATATATATATATATACATTCATTAAATGTATTTGTTGTTGTACTGTTTTATTTTTCACATAATTAAATAAATATTTGCTGAAAAAATAAATAACACCGCATTTAAATTCAAACAGATATTTTATTTAAACAAAAATTTTATTACAATATTGAATAGTGCAAAAGTTGAGCTCTCACTCTATATATATACACACACATACATGAAAATTTTCAATTATAATTTCAAATTACAACACAAATTTTCACTATACAATTGTTACATACTTTTGCACCTCACTACATATCACTCATTCACTCGTGTTTGATCTTCAACTCTATTCCAGCTTGAATCCAGCATCTGAATTATCTGCAAAATAAACACTGACGCGGTAAAATTAAAAAAGAAATATTTTTACAGTGTAAAATAAAATGTGTTTTTGAAAATATTATTTGTCTCACTTATTTGGGTTGTTCGTCACCATTTATTTTTTGAATTCATCTACACGAACAACTTATGACATGCACAGTGTATCACTGTACATGCCATAAGGCCATGCACAACGATACACACTTGATAAAACTGTAGGGACATGTGAGCACAATGTCACACCCGAGTCATAAGCTGGATTCAACTCAAGTGTAATACAAAAGCATCACAAAATTGTCAAGTACAAGTTCTCATGCGACAAGAATCCAAAACCATACTATGCTAACAAGTGCACAAATGTGTATACATGAGAACAGACTCGACAGTGGAGTCATGAAACAACTTCAACAAGCATAAAATGTACAAACCACTAGTGAATTAATGAATATATATACAAGTGCACCACAACCAGTCAGTTTCCAAAATCAAAACGACATGTGCTGTGCAAAGAAACATAATCAACTGGAAACAGTGAGGCAAAAACAGAATGCAGTAAAGCTCTGAAACAAAACCAAAGGCAACTAGATCATGGAAAAGTCTCAATATACATATATACATGAATACACATATATACATAACTGAAAACAGTTTCAAGATTAAATCATGGTAACATGAAGATAAGAGCAATGAAAACTACATGATAGTAGCTCTGCACATAATGGAATGCAAGGCTACTAAGGTCAGAGGCATTTTAACTGAGTGCAGACCACAACACACAAGTTCAAAGTTCAGGTGAACCAAGACTGTGACAAGCTCCATACCAAATTCAAGTGTTAACACAGTTGTGTATAGACCACTGACCACATACAAACCAATAAACAACACAACCAGACTCAAGTGGGACAAGTTCAGAGTACATATGAAACCAGACTCCATAAACACACACATATATACATACATAAATGTATGTATACAAGTGGAGATGACCATCATTCAAAGTGTAGACAAATTCCAAAATCATGATGAAGCCAGTGAAAACAGACTAGACTCCAAATAAATGAACTCAACCATACAAAGACCAGAACAATACACATTGTGTATGCAAATGCAAAGCAGTTTTTCAAATCAATGTACATTAAGCCAGAGAAGGCTACACAAATACCACATAAACATATATACATATATGCACACACACAGATATATATATGTATACATATATATGAGTTCAAAAGCAACATCATATGTTCAACCAAGTGGATCAACACCTCAAGTACAAAGCAGTGCAAGTCAATGCAATAGAACAACAGACTGGTCAGAGCAACCCAACCCGTCAACAAGCTCTAAGAAGACTAGTTGATGAACACAAATGCAAGACCAAGTACAATGCAACCTAGACTTCAAACATACAATCCAAAATGAGCTAACATAATGCAAACATGTCCAGATCACTTGAAGTCTAACAAGGCAAATCAACACAAAGTGAACCATAAACCAGATAACATTATGACAGAAGCTCAAAGACATAATGGTATAGGACAAAAGGAAAATGCTCAACCCTAGACATTCAGGCATTCAGTCACATGGTTCAGGGATGAACATGAGCATGAAACAGAGTCTCGACCAAAACAAAATGTACACACATCTAGACATATACATATGTAGTATGGAACGAAGACGGTGAAAACAAGTCAGAGTTAATCAAGTCAAGTTTTATCTTAAGTCCACAAAATCACAGATTCAAAAAGGGGATTTCAAATGAACGCGGCTTCAAAGAATACGAACAAGTCTAGATAATATCGCAAGTACAATGAACAAGTCAGTGGCGAAATCAGAGATGTCAACAGAGAAAAGCAAATCCAAAGCAAATGCAAGCCATGGTTACCAAGCAAGCATAAATAAAAAATATACGAATTGAAAAAGTCAGAAAACATCACCAACATTCGATTACAAATCAACTACCGAGCAAAATTAGCAGATGAATTTAAATGAAATATTCAAACGATAATTTAGGGTTTATTTCCTATTTAAACCATTAACATCATCGACAATCAAATGATTCGAGTTCAAGAAAATTAGTGAGAAAGCACTGAACAAAAATCAGGAAACTCAAATCAAAGTCGAGTGTAATCAAAATCGAAAAGGGGATAAAATTACATACCATTCTTATCATTCGTGCTCAACAAAATTGAAGCCACTATGTGTAATCAAAGCCAGCAAATTGATTGACAAAGCAATAAGAATCAGAAGTATACTTTAATTGATCGAGAGTTCAAGCAGAAGCTTCAATCAAACAGAACCCTAGTTGTTTGAAGAGAAACAGAAGAACGACCAGAGAAAATGAATTAAAGAGAAAAGGACATCTCCTTTTATTTTTAAATTGGTCTGGTTTCCTTTATTAGTATTTTGGGCTTAGTTTATTAAATAAGGGTTTTGTGTTTGTTTTTATTTATTTTGTAATTTCCTTTTTAAACTGTGTTTTTCTAGTCATGTGATTAGGTTACGAACTACGGTGGTGTATTTCAAGAATTCACAACTCAGTGGCTGAGTTGTGGCAGAATTTTGAGTGTAGACTTAGGTTAGTTGGTAGCGGGTGTCGTGAGTTTACGTGTGTAAGCGTATGACTACTTAATTTCTAGTAGAAACCTAGAGGGTGGCACGTAGGCAGAGTTTTTCCGAAGCTGGGTAAATCTGTGTCGTTCTATTTCTGCTTTTATTATTCTGCTTTTATCTATGCTGCAATTATTTTATATATTTTTGCAATAAATTTTCATAATTATTAGTATCACCCTATTCACCTCCGTCTAGGGTGAAATCGATCCTGCAAGTGGTATCGCAGCTAGGAACAAAAATCAATTTTTGTTTTAAAAATTTGATTTTTCAAAAACAATTTTTAATTTTTTTTAAATGGATTCTTTTTAATATTGCTTTTGCTGAGGGTCGGTCCATAGTTGAACCACCAATGTTCAATGGTGAATATGCTTACTGGAAAAGTAGAATGAATTTTTTTTGAATACCATTGATGCTTGGAATATTGTTGAGACAGGTTATAGAACACCAACTATAGTGGTAAATAATAAGGAAATAGAAAAACCAATGGTTCAGTGGACAGATCTTGGAAATAAACTATAGAATGCTAATGCTAATGCTAAAGCTATGAACTCTATTATTGGTTCATTGGATCACGTTGAATTTAATCATATCTCATATTGTCTAACTGTGTAGGAAGTCTGGCACACACTTGATGTCACTCATGAAGGAACATCTCAAGTCAAGGAGTCTCGTCTTGCCATGCTTAGCAGCGAATACGAGAATTTCACAATGACCAAGGAAGAAAATATAAATAGTCTTGGGTTTACACAAACATATTTTTTCAAAACCTTTTGCCACTAACAACCATGAGCCTATAAAAACAAATAAGTCATAGAAATCTTTCCTCGTGTTGGTGTGGTGGCAGGCTATGCAACAACAACAGTGTTGCCTGAATTTTGGCCGTTCCAGGCACACGACGGACAACAAATCAAAGTTCCTTAGCCTAGTACAAAGGTGACAGAATCACAATGGGAAACAATGAAAAATTATCGTGAAGGTAAAATAGGCAACAATACATTTATCTTGAACGATTTATTAAATATGAAGATCTGCACCATAATCGGATTTAATTCAGCCAATTATGTGATAAAGAAATAAATTTTGATTATGATTCTGATTTATGCAAAAAAATTTTCCAATTATCTTTTTATGCCGAGAACGTTATAAGTATCTGTAGAGTCTTTGAACTAGTTCATATAGATTTGTTTGGACTAATGATGGCGTCTTATTGATTGATGATTACTTATAATACACGTGGATATATTTGTTTATCTTTTTGCTTCTAGATCTCACACTATGTTCAATGTTTGTTTATTGGCACAATTTAAATTCAAATTCAAAAGAATTTCATTTAAAAGATTTAAAAAGATTTAAGGTATTTGTTGCAACATCAGGGTCTCGTCTATAACATCCTGTTGAATATGCAAGTATATGATTTTTGTTTGATGATAATAAACATATATATATATATAATAAATGTATATATATTCAATTAAATGTATTTGTTAATGTACTATTTTATTTTTTACATTATTAATTAAATATTTGCTGAATAAAATAAATAACATAGAGTTTAAATTCAAACAAACATTTATTACAATTTTGAATTGTACAAATTTGAGCTCTCACTATATATATACAATTTTGATTACATCACAATATTCCATTTACATTTGCACCTTACTACATTTCACTCATTCACTCATATTATTCTTTTACTCTATTCCAGATTGAATCAAGCATCTAAGCAATCTGCAAAATAAACATTAACGCAGTAAAATTGAAAAGAAAATATTTTTGCATTGTAAAATAAAATGTGTATTTTTGAAAATATTATTTTCCCCAGTTATTTGGATTGTTCGTCGTTATTTATTTTGAATTCATCATACACGAATATCTTGTGACATACACAGTGTATCACTGTACATGCCACATGGCCGTGCACACAAGATGTACACTTGATAAAATAAGAGGGACCGGTGAGCACGAGGTCAAACCCAATCAAAAGCTGGGTTCAATTCAAGTGCAATAAAAATAATGTCACGACATGAGCGCAGGGTCAAAACCAAGCCATTAGTTGGATTCAACTTAGGCGCAATACAAAACTATGGGTCAAGATACATACAACACAACCTCGAGCAAAAAATCGACTGTATACTTGAACCAAAACTGGTCAGAGCAACTCAAACCATCAACAAGCTCCAAAGGAGACTGAACACAAGTGCAGTTAAACAATGCAAGCTCAAATTGAATCATGTACAAGTGTAGCCTCAACAATGAATGCCATAGTGACTTCAACAAGTTGATATGCAGACAATATAGTACAAATGCTTTCAGACTTCAAGCAACATGCCAAAAAATGTTAAAACATCAAAATGTATATGGTCAAGCAACTGAGTATGCTACAAGTTCAATAAGATATATATGCAATGTCGATATGCACACAGCAGTACACTTGATGAAGCTATAGTAAAATTCAAATTGATCAAGTCGGAAAAAGGTAGCAATGTAAAATCAAGTCAATGTCGTAGGTACTTCTATTTGAACAAATTAGAGTAATACAAGTGAATAATGCATTCAAGCATCAAGTTATGCTACAGGCATGAACACTCAGGAATACATAATTGCAGTTACAAAAATCAAGTGAAAATCAATAGTGAAATAAAAGTGTCAAGTGAATGAGCTACAATAGTTTCAAATTGCCAAAGTCAAAGCAAATGCAAAGCCGTGGTGACGAAGGCAAGTAAAAATCAAACAAGTCTAGTTTAACACAAATGGCCAAAATCGAGAGCATAAAGAATGGAACAAAATCCAAGTTCAAATTTGTTAGTCCATGAGATAATGGTTTTGATGACAACAACCTTAGGATAGATTATAAAATATAAATACTAACATTATAAGTTTAGATATATATGTATATATGCAGGAATTAACCATGCAGGTACCAAGAATGAAGACTGTACAATATAGAGATTCAAGATATCAAGACTGAAGACTCATGAGTATCAAGATTATCAAGAGTTTAAGAATTCAAGTAGTTTATTCTTTAATTAGAAAATTTTGTTAAAACTCCTAGAAAAGCACTGGCATCTTAAAATCTAATTTATTCGTAGAATGTAATCCACTTCGAGCATGTTAATGGGATGGAACCCTAAGTTGGATAGAACCCAAGAAAAATCTAGTGGAATATTATTTTGTATCCGCTAACCTTTTATTCAAAATAATTTTTTTCAAAATTATATCTTGTTTTCAAAATGATTTCAAAACCTTCCTTTTAAAAGCATAAAAAACATCTATCCTGATTTTAAATAATCTTAGCCCCAAAATCATCTTTAATTTCAAAGTCAAATTACTTCCGACTATAAACTATCTTTTAATATAATATATTTACTTTTAATATTTATGCTTAGATTTAAATATAAAATTATAGTTAAATTCTATATATATTATTATCTATATTTACTTGTGAATTTTAACTATAGTCAAGTATGTTTATAAAGTTAAAATAGTTTTAATATAAGATAAAGGTTATTTTCAAAGAAAATAAATCATCAAAAAAATGCTTTGGGATTTCAACATACTCATGGTGACCATGTCGATATGGTGTCAGTTGAGTTCAAAATTTCAATTTCAAAAGAAGTGTCTATTCGTCATAACTCTTCACGAATGGACATGACTGTTGTTCTACTATAAATAGGGGTCAGTTTCAACAAATTTTATATCAGATTTTATGGTTTTTCACTCCTCTTCTTCTTCCACTTTTTTTTATACATATTCTTACCATTACTCTGCCGAAATCTACATTGAATTGAACTCGATCATTCGTAGTTTGATTCTCTATCACTAACTCAACAAGATCCTCAGTGCTATTCAGAGTTATAGGGCTTTTGCAATTAACTTGGCGAGAAAAGGTGTGATTGTAGCCTTGAAAATCAATTAAGCGTGATAAGATGTGATTGTAGCCTTGGGAAATCAATTGGGTGAACTTGTTGCCCATAAAATCAAGTAGGTGAACTTGTAGCCCGGAAAATCAAGTGTCTCTACCCAGAGGATTGTGATTTTGGAGGGTGTACCTCGTAGCCTTGAAATCGAGGGTGTAATTGTAAAGTTTGCTTTTGAAAGGAAATCCGTACTTGTGTTGCGGGACTGGATGTAGGATAACTACGAACCAGTATAAAATCCGGTGTTCTTTCCTTTACTGCTTTTTTTCTGCTATTTGTTTCTGTAATCATATCTGTGTCTGTATATTGCGCACATCTGTATTTAAGTTAACATAAACTCAAAAAGTTTTAGTAATTCTTTATAAACACTATTCACCCCTCTCTAGTGTTAATTCTAGCCTTAAGATATGTAATCCGTATTTCTTATGATTGGTATCAGAGCAAGGTTCCAAAGTTTCATAATCTGATTTTTGAAAAATTTTCAAAATGGCTACCAACACTGGTTTTGTTACTAACACTAGTATCCCTGTCACTAGTTCATTTGTAGAAGGTCAGTCTACTGTTAGCCCACCACTTTTTAATGGCAGTAACTATGCATATTGGGCATGCAGGATGAAAATATATTTCAATCTATAGGATTAGCCATTTGGAATATTACACAAACTGAATATTCTGAACCTACAACTGATTTTGCCCAGTGGGCTGCTAAGCAAAAGACCGTTGCACAAAATAATTCTAAGGCAATGAATATTTTGTTTTGTTCACTAGATAGAAATGAATTCAATAGAGTGTCAGTTTGTAAGTCTGCATATGAAATCTGGAAAACTTTGCAAGTTATTCATGAAGGAAAAAACAAAGTTAAACAGACCAAAATTTCCATGCTCACAAATCAGTTTTAGTTATTTAAAATGAATTCTAAGAGTCTATTTCAGATATGTATAGTAGATTTCAGGATATTGTGCATTCTCTGATATCTTTGGGAAAGGAATTTTCTGAAGAAGATTAAGTCAGAATTTTTTTAAATTCTCTTACTCCAGAATGGGATCAAAAGGCACTTGCTATCGAAGAGGTAAATGACATCAGTACTTTAAAGATAGAAGAATTAAATGGAAATCTAATGTCGTATGAAGTTCAAATGATCGGGAGAAGAGAAAGCAAAGCATCTGAAAAGAAATCAATGGCATTCAATGCATTGACTGATCGATCAGATTCAAACAGCGATAATGATGAAGAAATAGCCTTAATGACCAGAAATTTTAGGAAATTCCTGAAATACAGAAAGATGAATAATCTCAAGAGAAACAACTATAAGAACTCTGAAAATCAGAGTGTAGTGCCAAATAATGTCAAATGTTACAACTGTGATGAACCAGGCCATATCAAAAGAGACTATCCGTATCCATATAGGCAAAATCCTCCTATGAATAATGATCCAGCAAAGAAATGGAAACGTGCATTTACTGCTACTCTAGATGACTCAGACTCGTCCTCAAGTGATGATGATCAGAAAACAGATAATTTAAATTTGTGTTTCGTGGCAGTTCATGACTTCAACGAATTCAAAGAAACGGACTCAGAAAAAGGGGACACATTTACAATATAATTGGTTGAAATTGCTTGCTTAGAATTAGATGTTTTGATTGCTTGATTAATTGATTTTGAATTGGCGTAGGTTGTTTGAATTTTAAAAAAATTTATTTTCTATTTTTTTTAATTTTTAATTTTTATTGTTTTTATTTATTTTATATTATTATTTTTAATAGTATAATAATACTTTCTGAAATATACTATTAGTCCAATAATATTTCAGAAATATATAATAAAGTATATAAATTTATTATAGAACTTAAGAAAAAAAATTCGCAAAAATTCACTGACACATGTCGACATGGTCCCTACCATGATGTCGACATGGTACCGGAATTTTAATTTCAAAATTTGAATTGAAATGTTCGAATTTCCCTCCATCTTTTCACTTCATTCAATTCTCTGAAAAGCTACATTTTGACTAGAGAATATGTCCTTTGAGAATCTATTTATCCACTATCTTTTATCATATCTTTTCACTCTCATTTTCAAATTCAAACTCTCATTCTTCAAAACTTTAAGCTCTCTACTCTCTACTTTAATGGCTTCGTCAAGCAACCCCTCCACCATAAGAATTTTTAGAAAAATAAAAGAGAAACTCTTCAATGATCGGAGGCAATAAAAGCATACATCAATTATGCTAATTATGCCAAAGTCCATCCCCGAAAGTTTGCTATTTTTTAAGATTTTCCTTCTTATGAGCTTGATTCTCTTTTTGCAAACAATGGAGTTCTTAGTCTTATTGATGCTTCTCAAAATGATTTTGTTTGTTATCCAAATCTTGTCAAAATTTTCTATGCTAATTTAAACCGTGGATTTTATAATGGAAATGAGGATGAAATTTGGAGTAGTGTCAAAGGCATTAGAATTGTTTTGAATTGTGATCTTTTGGGTACCATTCTCAATTCCAAGTGTACGGGAATGGATCTTTCTAATTTTAAAATCGATGAAAATTATCGTGAGACATTTCATCATATTTTTGAAGGGAATGATAATTTTGAATTCAAAAATCGAAATTTTCGACCAAATGCAAGAATTGTCAATCTTCTTTAGCAACATACTTTGATCCCAAGATCGGGGAATTTTAACAATCCTACTTTAAAAGTTTGCAAAGCACTTTTTGCTATTTTTGGAAATTATGACATAAGTTGGACGCAAGTTATTTTGGATGAACTTCGTCCTAAAAATCTTGAAATGGGTGAGAATACTTTGTATCATGGAATTTATCTCACTCGGATTTTCAATTATTTTGGAGTGGACTTCAAAGGCGAAGAATTTATTTCTAGAAAAGTTTTCAATCATTCCAACATTTCGCTTATGAAAATTCCATTTGTTTTTCAACCCTATGAGACCCTTACCGAAAAGGAAGAGCGTTTGGCTCATGAGCAAATGGAAGAAGAAGAAGAGGAAGAAGAAGAAGGTGAAACCTCTTTGGAAAGCATCGACTATCCTCCTAATCCATCCACCAAAACCCTTCTCAAGAACCAAAAGACGATTTTTGAGAATCAATGGATTCTTAAACGATCCGTTAGTAAGAAGTTGGACAAAATTTCATCCAAGATGAACAAGTTCATTTCCAAAGTCAGCAAGAAACTTGGACTTTCTTCATCATCATCATCATCATCCTCTAACTAGTGTTATCTTTTCGTATTTTTGTTGTATGTGTTTTAGCTTGTTTTAATTCGAAAGTTCATGTAGTTTCATATGTTTAATCATTGTATCATCTTAGTATGCAATGAAATGAAATTTCCTTTCTGTTATCTAGCTTATCTTATCTCCAGAATAAATGTTAGTATATTATATAAATATATACACACACACAATTATTCACACAAAATCTAATTAGTCATATTTTTTCACTGACCCATGTCAACATACCCCCTATGAGCATGTCGACATGTACTGGTCAGAAATGACAATTCATTTTGAATTTGAAATTTGAATAACTACCATATGTCTATTCATTTCAAATGAATTTCTACACCTATATATACTTATTTCTTCCAGAATTCTTCACTGAAAATTATTTCTTATCTCTAATCCTTCATTTCTTTCACAAATTCAACTATGGATAATCCAATTCACAATTTATCCGAAAATCTTGAAGAAACTCTTAATTCATTCAAGAATATTCTCTCGTTCATTCCCCGTAACCAGCGTCACTTAGAATTGAGTCAAATGCAGATGATCTAGGAGCAAGAAAGGCATTTCGATGCAATACGATGGATGATTTCCTCCCTACATAAGGATGATAACGAATCACATCCTCCTGTCTCTCTCACTAATGATAATGAAAATTGGGATGCTATTAAAGCAGACCTTATCTTTGGAGAAGAAGGATGGGTGGAAGTTCCTCGTAACGTTTAAATTTTATTACTTTGTTTGAATTTTTGTTTGAATTGATTTGATTTGGTTTAGAATGATACTTGGTGCGGATTGATTTCTTAATTTAGCTCGATGTTTGATGTACAAAACATGTAAATATACATTGAAATGTATATAGTCTTTGATTAAATTATCACGTTCATAAGTATAATTATTTCTTAATCTATTTATTATATATTTCTTTGTATAGTTTATTAATGCAGGTACTTTAGTCCAAGAATGAGGGGGAGTTAGTTTTCTTTGATGACAAAGGGGGAGAAATAGAAAATAGGATAGTTAGGCATAAATTAAGGGGAGTTATTAGTTTTAGGGGAGTTATTAGGATAGAAGTAATTTTTATAAACAAAGGTTGTCATCATCAAAAAGGGGAAGATTGTTAGCCCATGAAATGATGGTTTTGATGATAACAACCTTAAAATAGATTATAAAATATAAATACTAACATTATAAGTTTAGATATATATGTATATATGCAGGAATTAACCATGCAGGTACCAAGAATGAAGACTGTACAGTATAGAGATTCAAGATATCAAGACTAAAGACTCATGAGTATCAAGATTATCAAGAGTTCGAGAATTCAAGTAATTTATTCTTTAATTAGAAAATTTTATTAAAACTCCTAGAAAAGCACTGACATCTTAAAATCCAATTTATTCGTGGAATGGAATCCACATCGAACCTGTTAAAGGGATGGAACCCTAAGTAGGATAGAACCTATGAAAAATCTAGTGGAACATTATTTTATATCCGCTAACATTTTATTCAAAATAATTTTTTTTCAAAATTATATCTTGTTTTCAATATGATTTCAGAACCTTCCTTTTAAAAGCATCAAAAACATCTATCCTGATTTTAGATAATTTTAGCCTCAAAATCATCTTTAATTTCAAAGTCAAATTACTTCTGATTTTAAACTATCGTTTAATATAATATATTTAACTTTTAATATTTATACTTAGATTTAAATATAAAATTATAGTTAAATTCTATATATATTATTATCTATATTTACTTATGAATTTTAACCATAGTCAAGTATATTTATAAAGTTTAAAATAGTTTTAATATAAGATAAAGGTTATTTTCAAAGAAAATCAAATCATCAAAAAAATGCTTTAGGATGTCGACATACTCATGGTGACCATGTCAACATGGTGTCAGTTGTGTTCAAAATTTCAATTTTAAAAGAAGTGTCTATTCGCCATAACTCTTCATGAATGGACATGACTGTTGTTCTACTATAAATAGGGGTAAGTTTCAACGAATTTTATATCAGATTTTCTGGTTTTTCACTCCTCTTCTTCTTCCACTTTTCTTGATACATATTCTTACCATTACTCTGCCGAAATCTACATTGAGTTGAACTCGATCATTCGTAGTTTGATTCTCTATCACTATCTCAACAAGATCCTCAGTGTTATTCAGAGTTATAGGGCTTTTGTAATCAAGTTAGCGAGAAAAGGTGTGATTGTAGCGTTGAAAATCAATCAAGCGTGATAAAGGTGTGATTGTAGCCTTGGGAAATCAATCGGGTGAACTTTTTGCCCGTAAAATCAAGTGGGTGAACTTATAGCCCGGAAAATCAAGTATCTCTACCCAGAGGATTGTGATTCTGGAGGGTGTACCTCGTAGCCTTGAAATCGAGGGTGTAATTGTAAAGATTGCTTTTGAAAGAAAATCCGTACTTGTGTTGCGGGACTGGATGTAGGATAACTCCGAACCAGTATAAAATCCAGTGTGTTCTTTCCTTTACTGCTTTTTATTTTATTTTTGCATCTATGTTTGTTTCTGTGATCATATCTGTGTCTGTATATTGCACACATCTGTGTTTAAATTAACATAAACTCGAAAAGATTTAGTAATTCTTTATAAACATTATTCACCCCGCCTCTAGTGTTAATTCTAGCCTTAAGATCCGTAATCCATATTTCTCACAAAATTCACAAAGCCGTGGTGACCAAGGAAGTCGAGCATGTTTAAAATCGAAACCGTGAGAATCAAGTAATGGGAAATATATGAATATGAACAAGTCTGAAAAAATCACATACATCAATACAAAATCGAATGGCCAAAGCATAACAAGTGACAAATTCAAAAAAAAAAAATACGAACGTAAGTCAAGGGGTTCGAACCCTATTTAAAACCCTTTAACATCATTCGTAGAGATTCATTAAAGTTCAAGAAAAACAAAGAGGCAAATCAATCATTAAAACTCGAATCAAGTTGTGCATAAGCATATTGGAAAAGAAAAAATCACATGCCATCTTAAACATTCAAGCTCGAAAATTTTGAAGAAGCTGAAAGCAAATCAAAGAGACAAATTATCGATAAAAGCAAGAAACAGGAAACATCTACTCGATCGAAAAACTAAGTCGGCGTCTTCAAAATCTCCAGAACCTTAATTTAAGAACGAGGAACGAATAAGCAAAAGGAAGGCAGCCGTTGTTTCCATCTCAAAGAATATGGGCCGTAGGCTTAAAAGAAAAGGGAGAAGGCGATTCATATTTAATTTTTGGCCAGTCTAAATTTCTTTTGGTCTTTTTAATAAATTAGGGTTTTTTGTATTTTTTTTTAAAATTGTATTTTCTTATTTTAAACAGCTCTAAAGTTTAGGGTGTGACTAAGGGACGAGCTACGGTGGTGTAGTTCGAGAATTTGCAACTCAATGGCTAAGTTGTGGCAGGGTTTTAAGCGTAGAGTTAGGTTAGTGGATAACGGGTGTCGTGAGTTTACGTGTAAGCGTCTGACTACTTAATTTCTAGTAGAAACCTTGGGGGCAGCACGTAGGCATGGTTTTGCCAAAGTTGGGTAAATCTGTGTTGTTCTATATCTGCATTTTTTATTCTGCTATTATATGTGCTGCTATTATTCTGCTATATCTGTGTTGAAATTATTTTATATAATTCCACAATAAAAAAATTTAATTGATAGTATTACCCTATTCACCCCCCTCTAGGGTGAAATCGATCCTACAAGTGGTATTTGAGCTAGGAACAAAAGTCATTTTTGTGTTAAAAATTTGATTTTTCAAAAACCAATTTTTTTTTTACAAATCTGAATTTTTAAATGGCTTCTTTTAATAATGCTTTTTCTGAGGGTTAGTCCATAGTTAGACCACCAATGTTCGATGGTGAATATGCTTGCTAGAAAAATAGAATGAAAAATTTTCTAAAGACCATTGGTGCTTGGAATATACTTGAGACAAGTTATAGAGCACCAACTATAGTAGTAAATAATCAGGAAATTGAAAAACTAATTGTTTAATGGACAGATCTAGAAAATTAGTTACAGAATGCTAAAGCTATGAATTCTATTATTTGTTCATTAGATCTTATTGAATTTAATCGTATCACACATTGTCTAACTACATAGGAAATATGACACACACTTGAAGTGACTCACGAAGGAACATCTCAAGTCAAAAAATCTCGCCTTGCCATGCTTAGTAGCGAATATGAGAACTTCACAATGGCCAAGAATGAAAATGTCAAAGATATGTATGGACGACCTTCCAATCTCATAAACAAATCAAAAGCTCTGAGAAAATCATATGCAGAGTTGGAAATAGTATGAAAAATCCTTAGAGTCCTTCCACGAAATTTTGAAGAAAAAGTTACACCATTCAAGAATCAAAGGATTTGAAACAAATTAAAGTAAAAGAACTCATCAGAAATCTCACCACTTATGAGCTAGAGATGAAATTTAAGGAAGAGTGTGAAAGATGAGATACTCGAAAGAAATCAATAGCTCTTAAAAGAACAACTGAAAGTGATAAAGGCGAGGATGATGATGGAGCAGCTGAGCTGGCACTATTAATAAAGAAATTCAAAAGGTGGAATCACAAATACGGAAATCCATCTCTAAATCAACAAAGAAAAGCAGAATAATCAAAGCACTAGACAACGCAGAGGAGCGGGAGATCATCTGTCACAAGTGCAAAAAACCCGGTCACATTAAGCCCAATTGTCCTCAGAATCAACATGGCCAATAAAAGAAATCAGAAGAAGAAGTTTTGCAGCCACGTGAAATAAAAGTGATGATGATACTAAAAGCACTAGCAGTGAAAGTGAGAAAGCAGATTTGTGCCTTTAAGGTGATATGACTGATAGCGACAATGACGAGCCAAGCATGGTGTTAAAACTTACTTGCTCGGAACTACTAATATATTTCCACGAAGTAAATGGCTGCTTTAAACGACTTAGGGAGAAATATGCCAAAATTGAATCACAAAGAGATACTTTGATAGATTTAAATAAATAGGTTGATCTATTGGTTAAAAAAAATCAAAGCAAGAGCCCTGAGTGTGATGAGTGTCCATCACTCGAAGAAGAGATTAAAAAATCAGAAATCAAATTTCTATTAAAAAGTTCACACAATTATTGAATGAAAATGAATCTCCCAAAACACAAGTCCAACAATTGTCTACAACTTTAGAAAATTTTTTCAAAAGTGAAAGATCGTTAAATATGCTTTTAGGGAAACAAACTATTAATCCTGTTAGACAAGGACTTGGTATGATCAATCTGAATGTTTAAAAGAAAAATTAATCAAGTCAAATCCGAGTGCATAATTTGTAGAAAAATAGGACATAACCAAAATAATTGTTGGTATAGACCTAAACATGTGAAAACAATTCCAATTTGGGTTCCAAAAGGCACGAATACAAAATTTCTCAAAGTTAAACAAATCTGGGTGCCGAAAGGAACATATATAAATAGTTTTCGATCTCCACAAACATATTTTTCAAAATCTTTTGCCACTAACAACCATGGACCTATAAGAACAAATTGGTCACAAAAATCTTTTATCGTGTAGGTGCGGTGGCAAGCTAAGCAACAATAACTTATCTGGATTTCGGCTGTTCCAGACACACAATGGGCGGCAAATAAAAGTTCCTTAACCTAGTACAAAGGTGATAGAATCACAATGGAAAACAATGAAAAATTATCTTAAAGGTAAATGAGGTAACGGTATATTTATTCTGAACGATATATTTAATGTGATAATCTGCACCATAATTTGATCAGCCAGTTATGTGACAATGAATATTGATTGTGATTCTGACTTATAAAAATTGTTGGCCAATTATCTTTTTATGCCGAGAGCACAACAATCCTTGAAATACTTCATATAGATTTGTTTGGTTTAATGATGGTGCTTTATTGGTTACTGATCTCATGATACAAGTGGATATATTTGTTCTGATACTATGGTCACTATTCGCCTATTTACACGGTTTCAATTCAAATTCAAAAGAATTCCATTTAAAAGCTGTAAAAATGATTTTAAGGAAATTTGTTGCAACTTCACAATCTGATCTTTAACTTCAATTAATGATAATCTTGAATCTTGAAAAATTCAGATGCAGACTACACTGGTAATATAGTTGATAGAAAAATTACAAGTGGAACGTGATTTATGTTAAGACATTCATTATTTGCGTCGCATTTTTCAAAGAAAAAATCTGGATATTTTTCATTTCAAATAATTTTCAAATTGCTGGCATTTTTCTTATAAAATCCCTTCCAGAAAATCATTTTTGTTGACCTTGTCTCAGATTAGTCATGTTTGAAAATTTGATTTTATAATTATTTTTTGATTTTATTTTAAATGACTACATTAACTAATCTGACTACCAACTGATTATCGAAAAGATAAATAGTGATGAGTGTTGACATTAATCATATATTATAACTTGAGACAATAAAATTAGTAAATTTCTTTAGAAATTTAAACTAGAGTGATAAAAATATTTTGTTGGTAAAAATTCCATAGCCATCTCTAATTCTATCATATTTCTATCGATCATCACTCATCAAAATCCAATATAATATGTCAATATGTGGTATTATAAAAGGGAAATTATTCGTTTTTCATTTCATTATATTTTTAACAAATAAAAGCATCCAAAATATTCAATCTCATTTAAAAGTCCCTAAGGTTATGCATGGGTGAATTACTTGGATTTTTTTATTATGTGCTTTCATGCTTATTTAAAAATCCTCACGGTTATGCATGTATGGAACGCATATCAAAATTGATTGATTAAGTAGACAAGTTGATTCTAATCTCATTTAGAAGTCCTCATGGTTATGCATGGCTAGATGATACTTGAATTCATATTTTTTAAATTTGGAATACTACTAATCTCGTTTAAAATTCCAATGGTTATACATGGTTAGTAGAAATTCAACTTCATGATATAAATATACCATAAATAGATATAAATATATGGTTTTGCATCATCCCTATCATTATAAAGTGGAATACGCGCCTAATAGAGTATATATGATTTTTGTTTGATTTTTTTATTGAAATTTAATATTTATACCCGACTAAGTATTAATATTGTATTAATGTCAACCACTTTATCTTTATTTTTCTAACACTATTACTCTTTTGCTGATAATAAAAAGGGGAGAGAAAGGTTAAGATTTTGGCAAATAAAGATCAAATTTTTTTGTATTTGCATCGAGATTCATTTGTATGTATTTATTCACAGGAAAATAACCACAAGGAAGAAGCTAAAAAAAATTTAGTCTCAGGGATAGCAAATTTGCTTTTTAGTCTGAAGGATATTTTCTAGTATAAATTGAAAATGATAGTTACAACTATCATTCTGCGATTTAGAATAAATAACGTCATTGAGCCTAAATAGCTAACTTTTTATTCGTAAAACTAAATTTTTCTCCAACTTTTTCCTTATGTCTAAAAACCCTTTTTATTTGTTCTCATGCGTATATGAAGGGGGATCTTTATTGTAGAGAGGGAGCACTCAAATAGGGCGAGCAAATTGAATGATCAAACACATTTGATAAACCCAAAATCTTAAATATATGTTTGTTATCATCAAAAGAGGGAGACTGTTGAATATGCAAGTATATGATTTTTGTTTAATGATAATAAACATATATATATATATATATTCAATTAAATGTATCTTTTAATGTACTATTTTATTTTTCACATGATTAATTAAATATTTTCCGAATAAAATAAATAACGCAGAATTTAAATTCAAACAAATATTTTATTCAAACAAATATTTATTACAATTTTGAATAGTACAAATTTGAGCTCCCACTATATATATACAATTTCAATTACAATACAATTTTGATTACATTACAATTTTCCATTTACATTTGCACCCCACCGCATTTCACTCATTCACTCGTATTATTATTCAACTCTATTCCAATTGAATCCAACATCTGAATAATCTGCAAAATAAACACTAACACAGTAAAATTGAAAAGAAAATATTTTTGCAGTGTAAAATAAAATGTGTATTTTTGAAATTATTATTTTCCTCTGTTATTTGGGTTGTTAGTCATCATTTATTTTGAATTCATCATACATGAACAACTTGTGATATGCACATTGTATCACTATACATGCCACAAGGCCGTGCACAGCCGATATACACATGGTAAAATTACAGGAAAGGTGGGCACAAGGTCAAACCCAATCAAAAGCTGGGTTTAACTCAAGTGCTATAAAAATAATGTCACGACATGAGCACAAGGTCAAAATCGAGCTTGCTATAAGCTGGATTCAACTCAGGTGCAATAAAAAACTATGAGTCAAGATACATACAACACAGCCTCGACCAAAAATTCGAACGTATACTTGAACCCAAACTGGTCGGAGCAACTCAAACCATCAACAAGCTCCAAAGCAGACTGAACACAGGTGCAGTTAAACAATGCATGCTCAAATTGAATCATGTACAAGTATAGCCTCAATAATGAATGCCACAATGACTTCAACAAGTCGATATGCAGACAGAACAGTACAAATGCTTTCAGACTTCAAGTAACAGACTACAAAATGTTAAAACAGCAAAATGCATATGGTCAAGCAACTGATTCTGCTACAAGTTCAACAAGATATATATGTGAAGTGTCGACATGCACACTGTAGTGCACTTGATGAAGCTGTAGTAAAATTCAAAATTAATCAAGCCGAAAAAAAGTAGCACTGTAAAATTGAGTCAATGTCGTAGGAATTTCTATTTGAACTAGTCAGAGTAATACATGTGAACAATGCATTCAAGCATCAAGTTATGCTACAGGCATGAACACTCAGGAATACATATTTGCAGTTATAAAAATCAAGTGCAAACCAACAGTGAAATAGAAGTGTCAAGTGAATGTGCTACAGTAGTTCAAATAGCCGAAGTCAAAGCAAATGCAAAGCCGTGGTGACGAAGGCAAGTAAAAGTCGAACAAGTCCAGTTTGACACAAATGGACAAAATCGATAGCATAAAGAATGGAACAAAATCCAAGTTCAAATTCACAAAGCCGTGGTGGCCAAGGAAGTCGAGCAAGTTCAAACTGAAACCATGAGAATCAAGTAACAGGAAATATACGAATATGAACAAGTCAGAAAAAAATCACATACATCCATACAAAACCGAATGGCCAAAGATAGCAAGTAACGAATTCAAACAAATATATAACAACGTAAATCAAGGGGTTCGAACCTTATTTAAAACCCTTTAACATCATTGGAAGTGATTCGTTTGAATTCAAGAAAAACAGAGAAGCAATCAATCATTAAAACTCGAATCAAGTCGAGCATAAGCATATTGGAAAAGCAAAAATCACATACCCTCTTAAACATTCAAGCTCGACAATTTTGAAGAAGCCGAAAGCAAATCAAAGAGGCAAACGGTCGAAAAAAGAAAGAAAGGGAAATGTCTACTCAATTGAACAACTAAGTCGGCGTCTTCAAAATCTCCAGAACCCTAATTTCAGAATGAGGAACAAACGATCAAAAGGAAGGCAGCCATTTTTCCATCTCAAAGAATACGGGCCGAAGGATTAAAAGAAAAGGGAAAAGGCAATTCATATTTAATTTTTAATTGGGCCGATCTAAATTTCTTTTGAGATTTTTAATTTTAAAATTAGGATTTTGTGTGTTAAATTGTTTTTAAATTAAAATTTCTTATTTTGAACATTTGTAAAGTCTAGTTTGTGACTAGGGGACGAGCTACGGTGGTGTAGTTCGAGAATTCACAACTCAATGGTTGAGTTATGGCACAGTTTTGAGCGTAGAGTTAGGTTAGTCGATAGCGGGTGTCGGGAGTTTATGTGTGTAAGCTCCGACTACTTAATTTCTAGTAGAAACCTTGGGGGCAGCACTTAGGTAGGGTTTTGCCGTAGCTGGGTAAATCTATGTTGTTCTATTTATGCATTTTTTATTCGGCTATTATATATGCTGCTATTATTCTACTATATATGTGTTGAAATTATTTTATATACTTTTGCAATAAATTTTTATAATTGATAGTATCATCCTATTTGCCCATCCTCTAGGGTGAAATCGATCCTACAGGTGGTATCAGAGCTAGCAACAAAGGCCAATTTTGTTTTAAAAATCTGATTTTTCCAAAACCAATTTTTGTTTGACAAATTTGATTTAAATGGCTTCTTTTAATAATGCTTTTGCCGAGGTTCAGTCCATAGTTAGACCACCAATATTCAATGGAGAATATGCTTACTAGAAAAATAAAATGAATTTTTTTATGAAAACCAATAGTGCTTGGAATATAGTTGAGATAGGTTATAGAGCACCAACTATAGTAGTAAATAGTTAGAAAATTAAAAAACCAATTGATCAATGGACAGATCTATAAAATAAGTTACAAAATGCTAATGTTAAAGCTATGAATTCTATTATTTGTTCATTAGATCATATTGAATTTAATCGTGTCTCACATTGTCCAAACTGCACCGGAAATATGACACACACTTAAAGTGACTCACGAAGGAACATCTCAAGTCAAAGAATCTCGCCTTGCCTTATGAGAACTTCACAATGGCCAAGGAAGAAAATGTTAAAGAGATGTACAGACGACTTTCCAATCTCATATACAAATCAAAAGCTCTCGAAAAATCATAACAAAGTTGGAAATAGTCCGAATAATCCTCAAAGTCCTTCCATGAAATTTTGAAGCGAAAGTTAATGCCATTCAAGAATCAAAAGATCTGAAACAAATTAAAGTCGAAAAACTTATCGGAAATCTCACCACTTTTGAGCTAAAGATGGAATTAAGGAAGAGCATGAAGGAGGAGATACTCGAAAGAAATCAACAGCTCTCAAAGGAACAACTGAAATTGACGACGACGGCGATGATGGAGCAGCTGAGATGGCACTATTAATAAAGAAATTCAAAAGGTGGAATCACAAATACGGAAATCCAGCTCTAAGTCAAGAATTGAAAAGAAGAATAATCAAAGCATCAGACAACCCAGAAGAGTTGTAGATCATCTATCGTAAGTGCAACAAACCCAGTCACGTCAAGCCCAATTATCCCCAGAATCAACATGGCCAAGAAAAGAAATCAAAACGAAGAAGTTTTGCAGTCACGTGTAATAAAAGTGATGATGATAATAAAAGCACTAGAGTGAGAGTGAGCAAGCAGATTTGTGCCTTCGAGGTGATATAACTAATAGCGACGATGACGAGCGAAGCAAGGTATCAAAACTTACTCACTCAGAACTACTTATATATTTCCACGAAATAAATGGCTGTTTTGAATGACGTGAGGAGAAATATGCCTAATTTGAATCACAAAGAGATACTTTGATAGATTTAAATAAATAGCTGGATCAACTGGTTAAAAACTGTCAAAGCAAGACCCTTAAGTGTGATAAGTGTCCATCACTCGAAGAAGATATCAAAAAATTAGAAATCAAAATTAAATCACTTGAAAATGAAATTATGATTTTGAAAGAAAGTGAAAATACAACGAGAGAAAATTCTATTAAAAAGTGCACATAATTATTGAATAAAAATGAATCTCTCAAAACACAAGTCCAACAATTGTCTACAACTTTAGGAAAATTTTTCAAAAGTGAAATATCATTAAATACGCTTTCAGAGAAACAAACTGTCAATCCTGTTAGACAAGGACTTGGGTATAATCCATCTGAAAGTGTTGAAGAAAAATTAATCAAGTCAAATTCGAGTGCACAATTTGTAGAAAAATAGGACACAATCAAAACAATTGTTGCTATAGGCCCAAACATGTGAAAACAATTCGAATTTGGGTTTCGAAAGGCACAAATACAAAATTTCTCAAAGTCAAACAAATCTAGGTGCCGAAAGTAAACATATATAAATAGTTTTGGGTCTCCACAAACATATTTTTCAAAATCATTTGCCACTAACAATTATGGACCCATTAAAACAAATAGGTCACAAAAATCTTTTATCGTGTAGGTGTGGTGGCAGGCTAAGGAACAATAATAGTGTTATCTGGATTCTGGTTGTTCCAGACGTACAACGGACGACAAATCAAAGTTCCTTAGCCTAGTACAAAGGTGAAAGAATCATAATGGGAAACAATGAAAAATTATCGTAAAGGTAAAAGAGGTAACAGTATGTTTGTTCTGAACGATATATTTAATGTGATAATCTACACCATAATTGATCAGCCAGTTAAGTGATAAAGAATATTGATTATGATTCTGACTTATAAAAATTGTTGGCCAATTATCTTTTTATGCTGAGAGCACTACAATCCTTGAAATACTTCATATAGATTTGTTTGGTTTAATGATGGTGTTTTATTGATTGCTGGTCACTCATAATACAAGTGGATGTATTTGTTCTGACACTATGGTCATTATTCGTCTATTTACATGGTTTCAATTCAAATTCAAAATAATTCCATTTCAAATGTTGTAAAAATTACTTTAAGGAAATTTGTTGCAACTTCACATTCTGGTCGATAACATTCAATTAATGATAATCTTGAGTCTGGAAAAATTCAGATGCAGACTACACTGGTAATATAGTTGATAGAAAAATTACTAGTGGAACATGATTTATATTGAGACATTCATTAGTTGCTTCGCATTTTTCGAAGGAAAAAGATGGATAGTTTTCATTTTAAATATTTTCAAATAGCAGACATTTTTCTTATAAAACCCCTTCCAGAAAATCGTTTTTGTTGACCCTGTCTCAGATTAGTCATGTTTGAAAATTTGATTTTATAATTATTTTTGGATTTGATTTCAAATGACTACATTAACTAATCTGACTCCCTACTGATTATCGAAAAGATAAATAGTGATTGAAAAACTGACGAGTGCTGATATTAATCATATATTATAGCCTGAGACAATATAATTAGTAAATTCCTTTAGAAATTTAAACAAAAGTTATAAAAGCTTTTTGTTGGTAAAAATTCCATGACCATCTTTAATTCTATCATATTTCTATCGACCATCACTCATCAAAATCCAATATAGTATGTCAATATGTGGTATTTTAAACGAGAAATTATTAGTTTTTCATTTCATTATATTTTTAACAAATAAAAACTTCCAAAGTATTCACTCTCATTTAAAAGTCTCCACAGTTATGCATGGGTGAATTACTTGAAATTTTTGATTATGTGCTTCCATGCTCATTTAAAAGTCCTCATGGTTATGCATGCACGGAATGCATACCAAAATTAATTAAATAGACAAGTTGATTCTAATATTATTTAAAAGTCCTCACGGTTATGCTGGTGAGAAGATACTTGAATTCAATTTTTTTTTAAATTTGGAATACAACTTATCTCGTTTAAAATTCCTAACAGTTATGCATGGTTAGTAGATATTCAATTTCTTGATATAAATATATCGTAAATAGATTAACTATATGGTTTTGCATCATCCCTATCATTCTAAAGTGGAAAATGCACCTAACAGAGTATTTATGATTTTTGTTTGATTTTTTATTGAAGTTTAATATTTATACCCGATCGAGTATTAATATTGTATTAATTTCTATAACTTTATCTTTATTTTTCTAACACTATTACTCTTTTGCTGATAACAAAAGGGGAGAGAAAGGTTAAGATTTTTGCAAATAAAGATCAAATATTTGCATTGAGGTTCATTTGCATATTTTTATTTACCCGAAAATAGACACAAGAAAGAAGCTGAAAAAAATTTAGTCTCTGGAACAGCAAGTTTGCTTTTTGGTCTGAAAAACATTTTCTAGTGTAAATTGAAAATGATAGTTACAACTGTCATCCTATGATTTACACTAAAAAATGTCCTTGAGCCTAAAAAGCAGTCCCTAAAACTAAATTTTTCTTTAACTTTTTCCTTAAGCCTAAAAACTCCATTTATTTATTCTCATGCATATATGAAGAGGGAGCTTTATTGTTGAGAGGAAGCACTCAAATAGAGGGAGCAAATTGAATGATCAAACACATTTAATAAATTCAAAATCTTAAATATATGTTTGTTATCATCTAAAAGGGAAGATTGTTGAATATGCAAGTATATGATTTTCGTTTGATAATAATAAACATATATATATTCAATTAAATGTATTTGTTAATGTACTCACATAATTAATTAAATATTTGCTGAATAAAATAAATAACACTGAATTTAAATTCAAATAATTACTTTATTCAAACAAATATTTATTATATTTTAAATAATACAAATTTGAGCTCTCACTATATATATTTAATTTCAATTACAATACATTTTGATTACTTCATAATTTTCCATTTACATTTGCACCTTACTACAGTTCACTCATTCACTCGTATTATTCTTCAACTCTATTCCAGATTGAATTCAACATCTGAGCAATCTGTAAAATAAACACGAACACAGTAAATTGAAAAGAAAATATTTTTGCAGTGTAAAATAAAATGTGTGTTTTTGGAAATATTATTTGCCTCGGTAATTTGGGTTGTTCATCATCATTTTGCTTGAATTCATCATACATGAACAACTTGTGACATGTACATTGTATCACTGTACATGCCACAAGGCCATGCACAACCGATATACACTTGATAAAATTACAGGGACAGGTGAGTACAAAGTCAAACCCAATCAAAAGCAGGGTTCAACTCAAGTGCAATAAAAATAATGTCATGACATGAGCATAAGGTCAAAACCAAGCTATAAACTAGATTCAACTCAGGTGCAATACAAAACTACGGGTCAAGATACATACAACACAGCCTCGACTAAAAATTCGAATGTACACTTGAACGCAAACTGATCAGAGCAACTCAAACCATCAACAAGCTCCAAAGCAGACTGAACACATGTGCAGTTAAATAATGCAAGCTCAAGCTGAATCATGTACAAGTGTAGCCTCAACAATGAATGCTACAGTGACTTCAACAAGTCGATATGCAGACAGTACAAATACTTTTAGACTTCAAGAAACAGACTACAAAATGTTAAAATAGCAAAATGCATATGGTCAGGTTACAGAGTATGCTACAAGTCCAATAAGATATATACATGCAATGTCGACATGCACACAGTAGTACACTTGATGAAGCTGCAGTAAAATTCAAATTGATCGAGCCAGAAAAAGGTAGCAGTGTAAAATCGAGTCAATGTCGCAGGAACTTCTATTTGAACAAGTCAGAGTTATATAGGTGAACAATGCATTCAAGCATCAAGCTACGCTACAGGCATGAACACTCAAGAATACATAATTGCAGTGCAGACCAACAGTGAAATAGAAGTGTCAATTGAATGAGCTACAATAGTTTCAAATGGCCGAAGTCAAAGCAGATGCAAAGCCGTGGTGACGAAGGCAAGTAAAAATCGATCAAGTCCAGTTTAACACAAATTGCCAAAATCGACAACATAAAGAACGAAACAAAATCCATGTTCATATTCACAAGGTCGTGGTGACCAAGGAAGTCAAGCAAGTTCAAATCGAAATTGTGAGAATCAAGTAACAGGAAATATACGAATATGAACAAGTCAAAAAAATCACATACATCCATACAAAATCGAATGGCCAAAGCATAGCTAGTGATGAATTCAGAAAAATACATAAGAACGTAAACCAAGGGGTTCGAACCCTATTTAAAACCCTTTAACATCATTGGCAGATATTCATTCGAGTTCAAGAAAAATAGTGAAGTAATCGATCATACTGAAAAGAGACTCACTCGAGTTCAAGAAAAACATAGAAGCACCAACTATAGTAGTAAATAATCAGGAAATTGCAAAACCAATTGATCAATGGATAGATTTAGAAAATAAGTTATAGAATGCTAATGCTAAAGCTATGAATTCTATTATTTGTTCATTAGATCATACTGAATTTAGTCGTGTCTCACATTGTCTAACTGCACAGGAAATATGTCACACACTTGAAGTGACTCATGAAGGAGCATCTCAAGTCAAAGAATCCACCTTGCCATGCTTAGTAGCGAACACGAGAACTTCACGAAGGCCAAAGATGAAAATTTCAAAGAGATATACGGACGACTTTCCAATCTAATATACAAATCAAAAGCTCTCGAAAATTCATACACAGAGTTGGAAATAGTCCGAAAAATCCTCAAAGTCCTTCCACGAAATTTTGAAGCGAAAGTTACTTCCATTCAAGAATCAAAGGATCTGATACAAATTAAAGTCGAAGAACTCATCGAAAATCTCACCACTTACGAGCTAGAAATGAAATTTAAGGAAGGGCATGAAGGAGGAGATACTCGAAAGAAATCAATAGCTCTCAAAGGAATAACTGAAAGTGATAATGATGATGATGGAGCAGATGAGCTGGCACTATTAATAAAGAAATTCAAAAGGTAGAATCACAAATACGGAAATCCATCTCTAATTTAACAGTTGGAAAGCAGAATAATCAAAGCACTAGACAACCCAGAGGAGCAGGAAATCATCTGTCACAAGTGCAATAAACCGGTCAAATCAAGCCCAATTGTCCTTAGAATCAACACGGCCAAGAAAATAAATAAAAAAGAAGAAGTTTTGCGGCCACATGGAATAAAAGCGACGATGAAAATAAAAGCACTAGCAGTGAGAGTGAGAAAGCAGATTTGTGCCTTCGATGTGATATAACTGATAGAGACGATGATGAGCCAAGTAAGGTATCAAAATTTACTCACTCGGAATTACTTATATTTTCCACGAAGTAAATGGCTGTTTTTAACGACTTAGGGAGAAATATGCCAAAATTGAATCACAAAGAGATACTTTGATAGATTTAAATAAACAGCATGACCAATTGGTTAAAAATTATCAAAGCAAGAGCCCAAGTGTGATAATTGTCCATCACTCAAAGAAGAGATTAAAAAATCAGGAATCAAAATTAATCACTTGAAATGGAAATTCTAATTTTGAAAAAAGTGAAAATACAGGGAGAGAAAATTCTATTAAAAAGTGCACATAATTATTGAATGAAAATGAATCTCTCAAAACACAAGTCCAACAATTGTCTACAACTTTAAGAAAAAGTCAAAAGTGAAAGATCATTAAATATGCTTGTCGGGAAACAAAATGTCAATCCGGTTAGATAAGGACTTAGATATAATCAATCTAAACATGTTGAAAGCAAAATTAATCAAGTCAAATCCGTGTGCACAATTTAAACTGTGTATTTTTAGTCGTGTGACTAGGTTACGAACTACGGCGGTGTAGTTCGAGAATTCACATCTTAGTGGCTGAGTTGTGGCACGATTTTGAGCGTAGAGCTAGGTTAGTTGATAGAGGGTGTCATAAGTTTACGTGTGTAAGCATTTGACTAATTAATTTCTAGTAGAACCTTTAAGGGCAGCACGTAGGCAGGGTTTTGCCGAAGCTGGGTAAATCTGTATTGTTCTATTTCTGCTTTTATTATTCTGTTATTATCTATGCTGCAATTATTTTATATATTTCCACAATAATTATGATTCATAATTATTAGTATCACTCTATTCACTCTCCCTCTAGGTTGAAATCGATCATACAATAGAGTGGCAAAGTCATTATCTATGCATCTAGGCCACTTACACTATATGAAGTTAGATATCCTACTCATGATTTAAAATTGATAGCTATGACCTTCACATTGAATATTTGGAGACATTATCTCCTTGGGGAGCGATTTGAGTTATATACCGATCATAAATCTTTACGGTAGTTGAATATGAGACAGCATAGATGGCTGGAGTTTTTGGATGCATATGGTTTTGGTATGGAATATACACCAAGAAAAGGTAATAAGGTGGCGGATTCTCTTAGCAAGAAATATCAGAATGTCATGTTAGCTATGTTGGATGAATGGAAATATTTAGAAACTTTAGCCAGTTATGGTGTGCAGTTAAGATCAACTGCTGGTTCTATTCAGAATTCCGCCAGACTATCCTGTTTAGAAGTTCAACCTGTATTGATCAAGAGAATTTCTTCTAAGCAGAAGGAGGATCCAACATTAGCAGAGAGGATCGGAAGACTTGAAGTTGGAACAAAGATTGATAATTCAAAGGATTTTATCCTTGACCAGAGAGGATGGCTAAGAAAGAAGGGATGGTTGTGTGTTCTGAATATGGAGGACTTAAGGATAGAAGTTCTTAGAGAACGTAATCGATCCAAGTTTACAACTCATTCTAGAGTAACCAAGATGTATCAGGACATGAAGAGGAGCTTCTATTGGGAAGGCATGAAGAGGGATGTTAGCTGGTGGGTTAGACAGTGTGCAAACTGTCAACAAGTGAAAGCTGAATATCAGAAATCAAGTAGGTTACTACAACCTTTAGAGATTCCAGTTTGGAAATGGGATTCTTTATCCATGGATTTTATAGATGTGTTGCTAGGTCAAATAGAGGTAATGAAAGTATATGGGTTGTAGCGGAAAGATTGACCAAGAGTTCTCAATTTCATTCTAGTTTAGTCAACCAAAATGTCACCTACTTTAGCTAAGAACATAGTTAGACTGCATGGTGTTTCTGGTAATATAGTTAGTGGTAGAGATGCATTGTTCGCTAGTGAATTCTAGAAGAGTCTACAGTAAGTGATGGGTACCAAGCTTAATATGAGTACTGGGTATCACCCTCAGACGGATAGGCAGACAGAGAGAATCAATCAGGTACTCGAAGATTTATTGAGAGCTTGTGTATTAGATTTGGTGGATCTTAGGAGGATCACCTATATTTTGTTGAATTTTCCTATAATAATAGCTATCAGACTATTATAGAAATGTCGCCATTTGAAGCTTTGTATGGAAGACCATGCAAATCACTAGATGTTGGTTGGAGATTGGAGATAGATTGGTCTTAGGTCCAGATTTGGTTAGAGAGGCGCCAGATAAGATTGAGTTAATCCGGGAAAGGATGAAGCAAGCTCAGCCAGACAGAAGAGTTGCGTAGATAAGAGGCATAAGGACCTAGGTGAGATATGGTTTTCATTAAGGTATCACCTATGAAGGGTGTGGTACAATTTGGAAAGCCAGGGAAGTTAGCCCCAAGATATGTAGGTCCATTCCAAATTATAGAAAGGATCAGAAAGCTCACATACACAATAGAGTTGCATAGTAGCTTAGCTGGTATCCATAATGTATTTCATGGGTCTCATTTTCGCAAGTATGTGCATGATCCAAAGACTACTATTCCTCCGACAGGGTTGGATGACTTAGTGGTAGAAGCTAATCTGACTTTTATTAGACAATCAATTTAGGTTGTAGCTAGAGATGTGAAAAGATTAAGGAACAAGACAGTCAGGTTGGTGAAAGTTCAATGAAGAGATAATTAAAAATACCGTCCTTGGGAGACATAGGACAATATTAGAGATACTTATCCTGATTTTCTTTAAGGGTATGTCTATATTAGATTTATATGGATAGTTGCAAGTCAATTAGACTAGTATGGTTGTTAGGTGTTGTTACAGATGATTGCTATGTTTAGTATTTAGTCCTTAATGAATTTCGAGGACAAAATTCTTTAAGGGGGAAGCCTGTAACATCCCTAAATTTTTATGACATTATTCAGGAAATTTTGTTAGATAAATTAAATAGAATAATGATGATAAGGAGATTGAGATTTGAATAAATTATATAAATACGGCCGTGCTTATTAATAAGATAAATGGACTTTAATTTGGTTTATTGGTTAATTAAACTACACATGGTCAAAATTAGTAAATAGCCATTTTATGTTACATGGCTATACACTCCACATCTTTGCCCACTAATGTTCATTGTTCTCAAAATAAAAAATAAACAAGAGAACCTTAATATAGCCGACCATTAACAAGGAAGGAAAAAGAGGAAATTTCAATCAAAAGATAAGATCAATGCTAGGAAGGATTAAGCAACAACAAATATCAAGATCCTTATTAACTCGAAGGCGAATAATAATCTCATACCATCTCTATTTTTATTCTACGATTGTATGGTTTTGGATTTATGATTTACATTCGTTTTTGTGATAAAATGGATGATGATATGCTTAAGTTATATTATGATGATTTATTTTGAATTCATACACATACAAATTTGTACGGTTTTAATGTAAAACTGAGAATGTATGATTTCAGACCGCCATGGAAATTTTTTATGTTAAGTAAAACGTGATTTTGGAGATGAGTTTTAGTGTTTAGAATTTTCCAAGCTATGGAAATTTTATTATGAATTTTTAATGAAAAATATGATATAATTGGGTTTAAAATTTATTTCGAGAATTTTAGGAAGAAATTGGGTCTAAAATTTTAATATGATTGATTACATAATGAAATTGAATTTATGTGATTTTTGGGGATTTTTCCTAATTGATTTACTAGGGAAAATAAATTATTTTAAAAGAAGGACTTTTTTGAAATAATTGGTTTTAATATATGGAAGGGCTAAAACGTTGCATTTTTAATGTTTTTAATCTGGTATAAATGTGACAGTTTTAAAGGTAAAGTATTTGAAAAGTTTTTATGACAACTAATAAGTGGTTTACAAATAGGCAAGTTTTTAGAATGTAATTACTTAAAGTCGCTATATTTCAGCCTTTTAAATTAGAAAACGTCATTCCGCCTTTATAGTATATACCTTTTAAATCCTTTGATTTTGCCTCATCCCAGTCAAAGCCATCATAGTCAAAACCAATACACAAGATATCACTTGGATGACATGCAGTGGATTGGAAGGAGGGCGGAAGCCTTGTTGTCGAAAGTTAGCTTCCGATGGAGTCGGAACCCTGCTTTATTCTCAAAAGTTAAAGTCTTACCTTGTTTTACTTAATGCTTTCGACATTGTCAAAACGTATGTTTTCGAATGGGTTTTATAATTATCTTTCAAAGAAGGTTGTCATATTATGTTAAAATATTCGAAGGGGCACCTTTTTTCTTAAATAAGAGCTTCCGAAAGGATTGGTTTCGACCAAGTAGAAATCAAACTGCTAATTTTATTTCGACCGCATTGACGTCATCTATGTTGTCGAAGGGGTTACTTTTATTTTAACTTAAGCCTTTTTCCGGAATGCTTTCGATGGGGTTGAGGGTTTCTACTATGATGGATTCGAAAGGGGGTTTCGACTCTGTCCTTCGAAGTTTTGATTTTTAAAGTCTTTTGCTTTTGACTAAGATGGTTCCAACACCATCAATTTTTCCCCAAACTAATTTTTGTTGGTTTCGAAAAAGATACTTCCATTTATAACCATTTTGACCCAAATAATTTTTAAAGAGTAAACCCAGTACTTTCGAAAGGGGTATTTCATTTGTTTCGAAGCTCTACATTTTTAAAATATGTTTTGATACCATTGAAAGGTATAATAGTTTTTGAAAGAGAATGTTTACTAAGGGCTTCGAATGGTATGTATACAGCGTTTTGAAAAGAAGTCATTGCTTTTGAAGGAGGCTATCCAGTGGTTTCGAAAGAGATGTTTTTATGGTTTCAAAGCATAAATCCAATCTAAATTTAAAGTAATAACCATGGCATAAATAAAGATTTTGGAAATGATATTCACATTATTATTAACCCATAACTGAATTTTGGGAAAAGGGCAGAATAACCTGTTGGTTGACCACGTAGTGAATAAAATTTAACAGATGTTAAATTCTTAATTAATGATATTGGCAGGGGCTAAGAGGTTTACAGCATGCCCATGTAAACTGTATGATATTGGCAGGTGCCAATAGGTTCATAGTCAGTCCATGAAAACTATGATTTGATACTGGCAGGGGCTAGTAGGTTTGTGTTAGCCCATGAAAACTATATTCCGATTATGATATTTGCAATTTGCCAATCAGTCATAGTTAGCCCATGAAAACTAGGATAAGAAATAAAATATTGGAGTTACCTATAGGTTCTTAGTGATCCGATGAAAACTAAGTAATTGGACAGATAGTCCTTAACATTTAACAGGTTAACAGTAACCTTAGAAACTCTACTTCAGACAGCTAGTCAGAAAGAATGGGAATGGGTAAGCCAGAATTGGTTTATTTGCATATCATCATAAGGTTTTGAAATACCGTGTTTTAACCATTGTGGATGCAGGGGTACAATATATGGTTTTATAAATTCTCTTTGATACTAGTGAGGGGAAAACCTGTTCCGATAAGTGGCATGGTCTCACTAGATATCTAAATGGATTGAGATGGTGAATTATTTTTCATACAGGCTTTAGGTCTAACTCGAAGTTTTTGTTTTCTCCTTAAACTCTAGGGTACTCATTTGATTTTGAGTAGGTTGAGTGTTAAGGTTTCCAATTGTTCTTTTAGACACATAAAAGCTTCCGAGGACATACATGAGGTAAGATTTTTTGTAGAGTTCTTTTATTTCCGCTGTGTGTTTTGTTTGTAAAGGCAAATTGTTTTCTTGCCAATCTATATACTCTGATCTACCAATGAGGAATCTTTATATGCCGCTCTTGATGTATTTTGTAATAATTATATGTTATCTGAAAATGGTTTGCGAATTAGGATTATGTAATCAATTTGGAATATTTTGAAATGGAATGCGAAATTTGTTTGCTATTTTTTTCTTCATATTCTTGTGTTTTTGTGTATCAATGTACCTAACATCGCCGTATTTGGTTGTCGAGGATTAATAACTATGGATGACTAGAGCATCCGTAGCCATTAATTTTGGGTTCCAAGTGGGGGAATGTTACATATGGGTTTCTGATGACAAGAACGGGGAAGCATTCTCAAAGGAAATACCAAGCATATATCCTCATCGAAGATATGATTTTTCCTCCTATTGAAAGTATGATGGGAGCATTGTCCAATCTTATTGAGTACTTTAACTCGATCATCAGAGTTGACCAAATCTCTAGTAATGTCAAATGCATCCTATTCCTCTCCACCCTAACAAAACCAGGTTCCCACTGGTTTCTGCACCTATAAGCAAGCAACATCCACTCATAGGGCTAGTTGTGCACCAACATTAAGACTCGCTTGCCCACTTCCTAAATGTGAACAATGATGGCCAGTGAGCTTTGCAACATCAGATAAGGCCCAAACAAGTTGACTTGCTCCTATGTTAACTGTTGTGGTAAAGAGCCAACCAATGTTAAGGGAGTGGACAAGAACATCTTGTTGCTGTCTTTTGCTCCAGCGTGAGGATCGCTCCAAAATAGGGAAAAAGGGTAAAACAACTATCTTCATCTTTGATTGACTACTTTTAAAGGGCTAATGGCATCATGAGGGTAGAAGAGCCGATCATTCGATGGCAATAAAGAGGATAGACGAGGAGATAAGCATAACTCACGTAGTGTGAATAGCTATAGAAGAAACAACTATCAAGAAATCAACAAATAACACCCCGAGGATGTCCTAAAATTTGGAATAAGGTAGGCAAACTCTGCCTTTTTAAATCATGACACGGAGTACTTCTATCTTGCCATGAGGTACTGCTCCCTATAGCATAGGCCTCCCCATATGCGGCACATGTGGCCTAAAACAACAGAGAAGCATAAGTCCATTACAGGAGGGAGTTCATCCCCATCAACCAAGTATATTAAATAGAGCTTAGGGCCTTCAAAGCTTTGTAGGTAGAGTCGGACAAAGCCGGCATCATGTTCAAAGTTGAAGATAAAACAACTGTCAGCTACCTCACCATGACCCTATGGTCATCTCCATCCATATTACAAGCGCCACAGTGGACCTAGTCTTTATTGATGGAGGAAGCATAGTGAATTTTATGTTCAAGAACGTTTTTGATCAGATGAAGCTCCCATTATCCAGCCTAACTCCATGCACCTTTTCCATCTATGGCTTTGGCGGTGTCACATTATTCCCATAGGGTCGGCCTTGCATATGATCACCTTTGGCAAGGAACCTCATTCCTCTAAAATTCTAGTACAACTTATTGCTTTTGCTCCTACAATATCCTTATGGGTAGACCAGCTTTGGCCGATACGAACATAGTCATTGAATAACAACTTCTCATGATGAAATCCCCTACCAAGGAGCGATGTGGAATTTTAAAAGTAACTAGTAGGGTTCCAGCTAAAGCTACAACATTTCTCTCCAACAAGCAAAAGAAGAAGTACTCATGTTCCAACAGGAGGCGGCAAATATGATAACCAACGGCCAACCTGAGAGAGTAAAATAGCACTCAACTGCCCTTTTCTATGCCATGGTAGAGAAAAAAAAACATTAACTCCCTCAAAAAGAGCATGTGAGCTCCTGCTTATGCTAGAGAAAAGCATGCAAAAGCATCCGAGAGAGTGCGAGAACTTTCGAGGTTCCCACTTGTGTCGGACCCATGCAAAACAAAAGCTCCATGAGGATGCAAGAGCCAACCATTGCTCCAGTTCATGTCCGAAACCTCAATCCAATAAAAGCAAGCCCATTACCTCTCCATGTCGTGTCAATCCCTGAGAGAAGAGAGAGCAAATCAATGCTCCTACTCATGTTAGGGCCTCGGCCAAAGACATCAAAGACAAGGCTGACCTGGCTGATCAAACTAGGACCTAAGAACTTATTTCCATTGGAACAAATAAATCTCGTCTTGCTGGCAAGCGAGAACTGGTGATATCTCAACACCCACCCTCTCCTTGCCATCACACTCGTCTATGAGAGTCAAAAGGGATCGATACCTTGTGCTTGCGCATAGACGTCCGCCTTGACTCAAGACTTCATAGAGTGCATGATCTATGCATTGGATCAGTGTGAAATAGATCACAATGCAGGGAGCAAAAACGATGATACCTTGGACCCTTACATTAGTGACATCAATCCTAATGGTAGTACATCCACAAAACTTGAAGCAATCATCTTAAACAACAACGACCCAAGCCAAACCATTCAGATCGAGCTAGATTCAATTATAAGAATGGAGTTGATAGACTTCCTCAAACAAAGCATATAAGCATCCACTTGGGGGGATGCAGGCATGACCGGCATAGACCCCTCCATTATATGTCATGCTATAAACATCTGCCCTAAAGCTCACCCTGTCCACTAAAAAAGAAGATTGCCCAATCTAAAAAGGTAAAAATCTCTAAAAGAAGAGGTAGAGAAGCTACTCAACAACTAGTTCATTAGAGTATATGAATTCCATTATGGGTGGCTAATCCTGTGAAGTCTAGAAGCAAATGGAAATTGGAGGACATGCATTGATTTCTCTAAGCTCAACAAAGTTTGTCTGAATCTGTTTGCCTCACATTATTTAGCCTATGGGAATAACCAATAGACACGAAATGTTGACCTTTATGAATGCTTATTCATGGTATAATCATATTGTTATGTGTGCCCCTACTAGGCAATATACTTCATTCTTTACCAACCCTAGATTATATTATTATAAAGTCATGCCTTTAGGTCTTAGTAACATAGGAGCACCTATCAAAGGCTTGTAAACAACATGTTTTCCAAGCCAACCGGGAAATCAATGGAGGTATGCACTGATGACATGTTATTAAATTCTAAAAAGGCGGGATGTGGTACAAAATCTCACTATGACCTTTGGCATCCTTTGGATATACAACATGAAGTCGAACCTAAAGAAGTGCTCCTTTGTTATCCACTCTAAAAATTCTTGGGATATGTGGTGAGCACAAAAGGAATTGAAGCTACCCTATTGAAATCTGAGCTATACAAGACATGGTAGATCCCTCACACCCTCAAACAAACACGAAGCCTAAATGAAATGGTCGTAGCTCTCAATCATTTCATCTCTTAGGCAATGGATAATGCATTCCTTTCTTTGACGTAATTAAGCAATGTAAGTCATTCACATGGATAGATGGCTGCACCAAAGCATTTGAGGAGTTAAAGCACCATATAGCTACTTAACTGAGACGACCCGCCTTTCTCTCCACAGAAAGACGCATCATCATCAAGAAAGAAAGAGGTAGAAAATAGAATAGATAGAAGAAAAGAACTAAAAAATATCAGAATCTCACAGCGGAACGAAACAAAATATAAAATATAACATAACTATTACATATCAGAGTTATACAGATATAACAACACAAAATAGACAGTTATAAAAGTCTATCTATTCTACAACCCAAATACAATAAATACATCACAGAGATACATCACAGTAGAAACACAATATAACTACAAACGCTGAAGCCTCCTGCTCCATATCTCCTCCAGTATTCGTCAAAGCTAACCTGAATCCCTTGGCTACTCGTAAAAATTTGAGTACCCAAGAGTTTAAGAAAAACAGAATAAACTCCGAGTCAGACATGGGTCTGGTGTGAGTAAATGGGTTAAAATTGCTTAACTTTTAAAAACCTTTGAAAACAAAAGGTATCACATAAGAGTTCCCACACATAAACATGGGTAAGTTTTTGCCTTACGCTAACCAAAACATTTGATAGGAAATCCAGTGATATTATAATAGTGTCTAGGGTTTTCAAATAAATAGAAAATAGCCGAAATTCTTACATTCATTAAATTCCAGCTACTAGCCACAAAAGTGGGTAATACAATCAAAACCGTAAGGGCATGTAGGAAGAATGGGTTTCCATCAGTGGCAGGGCTACTGGGGTACCACCCATCGCAGTACGTGGCCTAGATCACCATACCGAGGGTCACTGCCAATCCCTTGCAACACAAAGCCGAAACCATTCCTTACTGAACAGTCCCGAACAAGACAACCCCGATGATTCTAGCTAGTAACTGCCCACACAGCCAAATAAAAAGGGACATATAGATTGGGGTAAATCTCGTCCTACTTGGGCATGACCCACTTAGCCTTGATGCACCTCCCATGTTTTAGCCATTCCCGGTTGATGAGGCTTGAGGCTGTGATTACCTTTATAGAAAACATCTATCTTAGAATGCTCATCGTCCACCTGACGATGTTCTGAAAGCATTCAGTCCATACAAGTTCGTTCCGGGTTCGAACGAAACCGAAGGCATTATTTCGTTACACTCATTTTGGAATCACCCTCAGAGTTATCGACAATAACCCTTGCACTCTGAAAACTCCATCTCGAACCTGAAAGCACTATCTCCGTTATACTCGTATTGGAATCACCCTCATAATTTTTAACGACATATAGTTCTTACACTTCGAGTCTTCAACTCGATCTTCACTTGAATTCACGACCTAACGTTTAACTTGGATCGATGTGGTTTTCGGATAATCAAATTTGATACCCGATCTTGGTCTCATCGAACCAAACGTGTCTTGAAGGCCAAGTTATTTAAAGGTTTAAACAATTCAATTCAATTCAATGCTTTGAATTCACACAGCATTAACACAGATAAATATCACACATTTATCATTAATATATCCAATATCATATCACAGAATGTCACAACATATCATCAATAGATATCAATCCAATAGATATCATCCAATTCAGACATTCAACAAACCATCATCCATAAGCAAGCATTATCAATTCATACCATAATTAATTTAATTACTTAAATTAAATTAACTCTTTAAGAATCAATCACTTAATCCTGCTCATACAATCATTAATTAATTACTAACCTTAATTAAGTGATCACCCCTTGATTAACTTAATTAATCAATTAATCAATCCCTAATCCAGATTAAATATCCTTTAATCATCAATTAATAAACCTCAATTATTAATTAATCTCCTTTAATACAAAGTAATTAATCCTTAATTACTTTCATAATCAATTAATTAACCTTTAATTAACTCATTAATTAACCATCAACTATCGATTAATAATCCTTAATTATTAATCAATATCTCTTAATACAGATTAATCAATCCATAATTACTTTTATAATTAATTAATTAACCATTAATTAACTAATTAATTATCTCTTAATACAAATTAATTAATCCATAATTACTTTTTATAATTAATTAATTAACCATTACTTAACTAATTAATTATCTCTTAATTATTAATTAATAAACCTAATTATTAATTATTAATTAATAACTTAATTATAGATTAATTATTCCTTAATCACCAGTTAATTAATCTTTAATTAACCCTTAATTAACTGTTAACCTATCCTTAATTAGCAGTTAATCAATCCTTAATTATTATTTGATTAATCCTTAATCACATTTGATTAATCAATTAATTACCATTTAACAACTTCTTAATTAATCCTTAATTACGGATTAATTATTCTTTAATTATTAATTAATAAAACCTTAACTTATTTATTTATAAAACTTAACCACAAGTTAAGAACTTCTTAATTACTAATTAAGTAACCTTTATTTACTTAATTAACTACTCATTAATTATTTAATTATCAAATCTTAACCACTTGATTAATTAAGCTTAATTACGCTTAATTGATTGATTAATGAATCCCTAATCATTAATTAATAATCTAATTAATGAACTTTTTAAATTACAATTTAATTAATCTTAAATAATTAACATTTAATCCTTAACCATTTATTAATCAAGTAAATTATTTTTCCTCAATAAATTTCTTAATCAATCCTTTATAATTAAACTAATTAATTAAACTTAATTTCTTTAAATTAACTTAATCAAAATTAAGATATTAAAACCTTAATTAAGATAAAACATTATCTTGTAAATGCTTTAATTACCGTTAACATATTTACATCATTTACCTTAATAACTATCTTTACTTAATTAAATTAGTAATTAAGTTTTTAAAATAAAACAATCATTTATTGATAAATTAAAGTTATCAAAACACAACTTTAAATAACTTAAAATATTTATCAATTTATAGTTTTAAAAACTAGTTTCAATTTGAATTTAAAACTTGCCTTTTATATAAACTTTTAAAATTACATTCATAACTCAAATTTTTAAATCACTTTAAATTTTCTTAACAAAGTTTAAATTTACCAAACTTTAAAATTTCTTAAAAATTGTTTAAGAAAACATTTATTAAAACTTCAAGTAATTTATATAAGAGTTTTAAACCAATTTAAATTTTGAAATTTCAAAAAATCAAGTTTTAAAACTTCTTAAAACTGTTTTACATTTGCTGCTTCGGGTCGAACCCGTAGCTTACTCTGGTCAAACCCGAGTTTCTCTTCTTCCCTCTTTTTTTAAAATTTGATTAAATTTAAGTTTCTAATTCTACAGGCTAACCATCCAACATACTCGAGAATAAACTCGAGCTTCCCACCCCAATACTCGAACACAACTTCGAGCAATCCCATGAGCCAAAATCACCGACACCCCAAACGACGCCGTGCACATGCACACTGCCGTAGGTTGCCTCCGACCAACGTCATTGCCTCCGGCATGTCACTTATCATCACAGTAATACAATTCGACCACCCAAACATTCACACGCACCACGAATTGAAATCGAGCATTTCTGATGGACCTGAACCCAAAACGACCTTCAGCAAATTTGCTTCGACCTCAACGCTCCGACCACCAGAGGTCAGACCCTCTCGGACACACCCTGCTGAACCCCTGCGCCACCCATTCCCTGAGTTTCGCCACGCTCGATCACCTTGAGACAAAGAACAGACCACAAACTCAAGCTTTAACTAAACTAGGGTTTAAAACCCATTCTCGACCATTGCCGACACCACAGCCCTCTATAGCCTCAACCGCCATTTTTGCCTGAACCCCCATTACCTCCTCCACCTCCAGTAGTAATTCCGACCACCCCAAATACTCCATCTTCCAGAAATCACCCAAAACCCATTTTCCAGTAAAAAACCCCAAAATTCACATTCATTCCAATATTAAAAATTTAGTTTTTGTTTTTAAAAATCATAATTTTCAATGATGATTTGAGATATATACATGAATCAATTTAACACAATGTTTGATTTATTACTATATTCAAGTTCCCACTGCATTTCTTGTTTATAGGAAATTCTCCAAAACTTAAATTACTTAAGCATATTTTCATAATCTAGATGAGTTTAAACTCAACTAATTTGTTTTAAACCTAAAGCTTCAAAGTGTTTGGATGGGATGTTTTTAATTATTTTTTTGTTTATTTTCTTTTTTTTAACCTCTGTAATCAGGTATGAACAGAGAAGCACAATTTTCAGGCATGCAGATTCAAATGCAACCATATCTACAGATTTTATACCACTATCTACACATGTAGGCATTATTATCACAACAACCGCTTAAGCAACAATATTAACCTACTTAAGTTTAAAAATTAGATGTTTACTCACTATTTAATAGGTAGAGCTTGAAACTGGAATGAAAAATCGAAGCCCCCTTTTTGAAAATTTGAAAATTATTGTAGCTTGATTCCTGAAAACTTTGATTTCTGATACTTGTCTTTGATTTAAGACTGGAACAAGATGATGATCAAGACTTTTGAAAATTGTTGTTTCCAGGTTGCATTTTGAAGCTTAAAACTTGGTTGAAAGGTTTTGAGAAAAACTTACAGGGTTGAGATGAAAATTTTGTCACAAGCTTTGATTCCAGGTTTGCAGTATTTGAAAAATGCTACAGGCCTTGAAAATGCTTTGATAAAACAGGTTACATGGTTTTTGAATTACAGATTTGAGGAAAAATGCATTTACAGGTTGCAATTTTGAATATTTCTAAAGGATTTGAAAATAATTCTGGTTTAAACAAGTTTGTTTTGAGGAAGGTTTACTGGATTTTGAAGAAATGATTTTCAGTTTATGGCCATGGATTTCTTGAGGAATGTTTATAGGATTTTGAAGAAATGATTTTCAGGTTAATTTGGGAAATTGAATACAAGAGTGGCCATTAATTTCTGAATTCAAAGAATAAGAATAAAGAAGGAAATGGAAGTTTTATATGATAAAATTTATTGCTTAACAAAATTAAAGTAAAAGAAAAACAAATAAGGACACTTGTTAAATATTCTTACATTTGTCAAAAACCTTTGTTTATTCATAACACATGTTAATCAAATAGCTTTAAAAATTAACACATGTCATGACTTATTTCATTAATTTATAAATACTTTTTCTTATCTGATAAAAATAAAACTTTTAAAAGAAAATCAAATAGAAACCATTAGATTCTCAATAAAATCATATAAAATTATTTGATCCATTTTAAATGCTAATTTAAATGTTTTTTCTTTTATTTACTATTAAATAAATATTTTCTAAATTTATATAAATAAAAATTCTTTTGTTTTAAATTAATATAAAACAAATTTTATTTTAAAATAAAAACTTTATTCATTAACCCTTTTATATCCAAAATTATTTCGAGATATAAATTCTTTTTAAATTTCAAATTTCAATTCAAATTTCAAATTTTAAATCCAAATTCAATTTAAACTTTAATTTAAAATCACATCAAATATATTTATATTAAATTAAACAAACATATTATTAAATTTAGAAATATTAAATTCTAATTTTAAAGTTAATCTTTAAATGAATATATATTTAACAACACTTATTAAATTGAAATGTTAAGCCTATAAAAATAAAATTCATAAAATAACACAAATTAAATAATTAATCTTTTTAAAATCAATTTATCTCTAAATTTAAAAACATCACATAAATTTTATTTTGGTTATTTATATTTGGAGATAACAATTTTATGAATTTTAAATAATATAATTAAGAGATTATCTAATTTTAAATTCCCCGAAATTCCGGGATATTACATTAACTAATCTTCTCAAAGCCCATAAACAAGGAAGACCTCTACCTATAGTGACTAACCACGTGATCTATGCTGTTATGGTAGGAGATAAGGAACACATACAATGGCCAATCTACCATATCAGCAAGTGGCTATTAGGCCTGGAAATAAGGTATGACAACCTTGAAAAATTAGCATGTTGTTTATGTAACGACCCACAAATTTAACATTATTAATTAAAATGGATTTTGGATGGAAAGGTGATTCAGGTACTGTATTTATAACCATTGGATAGGTCTTTCCGAGTAGATTAATTTTGACTGTAAAATTTTCAAATTTAGAGTTATAATTTGAGAGATATGGGAGTTACGGTTTTATGATAGGACGTAGTAGCTTTTTTGCTAAATGCTTGTAAACAACCAAACCTACATGATTTTCTATATAAATGAAGTTACGAAATCCTAGGGAATAACCCTCACATTATATTTTCTTTACTGCTGCCGAAATTCTCTTAATCTCTCTCTAATGGCAGATGGTTATCTCTAATAAAAAGTTGTTTTAAATTCAAAAATATCCCATACTAATCAAATTATATACTAAGTCGATCATCTCGCCGAGGAGAATTAGCAGCAAGTGGTTGTATGTTGTATAAGTGCTCAGATCAATGAGAAATTACAATCAAAGGAGGCAACGATGAAACCTTAAGGGGTGATTTGGGCATTTCTTATTGGAGCATCAATTGGTGAAACTGATGACATAATCTTGTGGATCTCTACAAAGGGAGTTCATTGGTAGTGGATTGTGGCTAACGATGGCCATATACAATTGGAATTTGCGAATCATGGAATCCCAAACCCTAATTTCATGGTGGTGGAGGAAAGCATGAGACCGGTGCATCCTAAAGAGGATGTCATGATTAGTTCGACGGAGGTGTTGGCGATGACGATTTAATTTGGAAGGATGATACTTATTCAGTTTAGCCCTTGAGCTTTTATTAGTTATGAATTAATCCCTAAAAAATTTAGTTATCTTATTTTTTGCATGCAACCTCCATTTTATGCATGGTTTGACCCACGGTGAAATTCTAGATAATTTAGCTTATGATTTGCTGCCATTTCGTCTTATTTGTAAAAGCACATTGGTAAGATTAAAAAATCATGGTCATTTATATTTTGAAAATGCTGAATAAACATCCATCGATAAAAATATGCATTTACTAATATATGCTATGTTATTTGATGACTGCTTGGTTGTTGAGGTGTTTTGATATGTTGTGTGTTCCAATTTGATTTTTTTGTTAATAGTTGTATTGGTGGGTGATGGATATCTTAGGGTAATTAATTGATTTAAAATGAAAAATAAATTACTATAATAAAATGAGTAAAATTGTGTAATTGTGGAAGATAAGAATATTTACCAGTTTTGAATGATATTTATAATTAAAAGTGATATAACAATTTATAAATATGAGAAATTTAATAGATTATTATTTATAAATTTCTGGGGAAATTCATAAATATTAACAAAAATATAGTTTAAAGTGAATTTGGAAAATTTTTTGTTATTTCTAAAGTAAAATTGGATTTATTAAATAATAATATGATTTTTGTGAAGAAGCTATTGTTTTGAGTAAATAAAAATATAATTAATTTTATAAAATTTATGGAAACTTATTTTATTATATAAGTAATAAAAATATGGGATATTTTGGGAATAATAATGATAATAATAAGATGTGTTTTCAAAAATATTTTTGTTAATTTTTTACTATTTTGAGATAAATAGCATAAAAAAGAGTATTGATATTTAAAAATTATTATTTTTGGGTTAAATAGTAATATATTGGTTGTGAAAAAATATAAAAGGATCTGAGTATATATTTTATTATTTTAACATAAAGTATAACAATGTTATTTTTGAAAGTAATTTGACATAAATTACCCTGTTTTGTTAAATAACGATGTTTGAGATATTTATAATAATATTTTGAAAATGAAGGATTTTTTAAGTATATATCATTTTGCGAAAATGTTGTTTTGAGATAACTGAGGTAAACATATTTTATAATAAGCAATTATTATATGATTTTATGCATAATAGGAAATAATGGGTATAAATAAACTATTTTTGATTGTTGTAATGTACGTGAATAATTATTGGTTGAAATTATCACGTATGTTTATTGTATGGAGATGGAATCGCATTAGACCAAATATTTTACCATTACTACCATATAGGTTTTATGTAGTCGATTATGGTTTTTTTGTGTTGATGACATTGATGTTTGTGTACCTATATCTAGTATACGTTTGATGAAGTTGATGTTATTTTACTAATATGGAGTAATTAGCATACATTTATTGGATATATATATCTGCGTTTACGCTATTGATGATGTGCTAATTGTGGTGTATTATTAGTATGCATTTGAAGATGTTTGTTGTTGTTGATTTAGTTAATGTTTAGGGTTGACATTGAGTATTATAATTTGTGTAATATTTAATGGTCGTGTGTTGTTGTTACTGTTGCCTCATATTTATGATGATTGATTATTATTGTTTGGAAGAATATGATGTTTTTTTGCTTGTGTTAGTTGTTGTTGTGCAATGTTTTATGTGCTAATATGTATCTGATGCAGATAACATGTCGGAAACAGAACTACATGGGCTCGATCCCGAAATTGTATGTTTGTAGTCTTTTTCTATGTAATAGTCATCGGATCCCTTAGGTTGGGACGTGGTGTATATAAATTTTCACAGTCCAAAAACAGCTGATCAAATTTTCCCTTTCTGTGCACTATTTAGGTTTGCAGGTGAAAGTAGAAGGAGGGAAAGGGAGTCTGGTTGCAAGTTATACCTCATTATTGATAAAATGAATAACAATTGATGTATGTAATAGAGATACTATATATACTGTTGAGATATATATTGTTGTATAATTCCACTATTATTAATATCTAAGATGAGTGTGCAAGCATATATTGACGGTGTTTGTCTCTAATTTTAAACATTAAGAATAGTAGAGTATTAAACTTGGTATCAGAGCTTTGGTTTAGCGATTACCTAAGCCTTGGGTAGGTTTGAGCTATTAAGAATATGTAGTTTACACCTTAGGTTGGGTTATATAGGATGAGAGGGCGTTCTTGTTGATGATTGGATGCTTTATGTGTGCACATGATGTATGTGTAATATTCATTACCTCACCCTATGATGATGTCTATTTATGGCTACTTTTATATGGGAAAATAAATTTTGTAGGAATGGGGTAGGATGAGCATTTAAAGGAGGGATTACGTGCCTGTTATGACTTGAGTGAGACACACATGATAATAAATTGTAATTAAGACTTGATCTTGATAAGTGGACTTATTTTTTTATTTTGTGAGAATCAATAGAAAAGTATTTGGTGAAGAGTTATATTAAAATATTATTCTGTGATTTTGAAGATATTTTATTAAAAAGGGAAAATGTGTGTATTTGGGTTAAAAGTGATTTGTTGAAAATATTATGTGGGTAAAAATAAAGCATTTAATTTGAGAAATAAGGTATTACTTTGATGAAGATATTTCCATAAGATGGATAATTAGTGTAAAAATATTTTATTTAAAATCATTTTGAAAATAGTTATAAGTCTAATGGATTGTATTTAATATGACTTGTGTATTAGTATGTGAGTGTATGCCAATATATGAGCTAACTATAGCAATATAACGGAGTATAAAAATGAGTACACCGGAGATTTTAGTCCTACGTCCAGTCCCAAAGCTCCCTTTAGCATTTCACTAAACAACAACTCTCGCTTCGCCCGGAGGAATAGGTTAATACAAAAGTATTCCTTTGACAATCTTGTGTTTAATACAATATGGATATTGAATGCTTGTACAATTCTTCCTATAATCTCCTTTGAGTGATAGTGAGTGTGAGTTGCTTGGATTTACAGGAAATAATTTAACCAAAATATATAGATTTTTTTTGAAAGTGATTGAGAATATTAAGTCAATGATAGCACAAGAGAATATGAATATAGAAGTTAGAGAACAATAAACCAAGCTAAATTAAAATCTCAATCGATTAAAGTATTTATAGATTCAAAGAGTTGTATTTGAAAAGTTATGACTTCTTGAAAGATTGCTCTTTGATTAATGATTGCAATTATTGAAGAAGGAAGTGGTTTGTTTAAAGCAGAGCAAAGCGCCCGTTCAAAATACGACAATTGCAGTTTTATGCTTACATGCCAAAATATGTCATAAACGTCTTTCCTTATGTTACAGATGCTTGCGAGATGTCTGTAAACAAAAAACAAAAATAAGTCACAAACGTCTGTGGTAGAAGGATAGAAGTCTGTGATGTTTAAAATATAAGACCATAGCAGTTTATCATCAAAATTTGTTGATATGAAACAGTATGTGTTATTATCACTCAAGGAGGAGATTATACAATATATATCTATGAATGTAATATAATAATATGACCTTAATTTTAAATAGTATGATCCATCTTTCTTCAATTGTCTTTGGGCCATGATTTTGTTGTGCACCGTAATCTTCTTCTAATATATACCTATAATATGATAAGATATATCTTGCATATGTGATTGTAAAGTTGTTTTCATTGAAAATCTAGAAGGAGGTTCTTACATTCTCCCTCGTTTTGATGATGACAACTATACAATAGTTAATAATAAGTAATTTAAAAGATAACTCCCCTTGAATGTTATCTCCCCATACGTATTTACACGTTCATCTACCCCTTTGGCATTACCAAAAATAAAAACAATGGAAATGAACTAAAACAAAGCCATAAGATTTATGATGAAATAGTTATGAAATAAATGACAAAGGTAGTACTTCTATGAATAAAAAAAACAAAAAAAAAACAAAAGTAAACAATCCTAAAAATGCAAAGAAAAATCACTGATAGTTGCGATAACTGTATGTAAAGAAATCACCATAATTATCAGAGTAGTCATGGTAGGCAGACGAAGTAGAATGATAGTTTCTCGGTTATTAAGTATATTCTCATCTTCATGAATAGACAATCCTTGAAATGTTGAGTGATTCATTTGACGGGTTGTGGAATGATCGGGCCAAGACATATGATCGCTATCTTCTTGTTCTTCTTCGGGTCCTTCCTATACAATAGTCTTTCCTCTATCTTAGTGGGAACTTCCTCCATAAGAAGATGCCCTATAAGGACGGTAAACAGGATTCTATGCTGAAGGAGGTGGTGTTGGAGAAGGAGAGAAGGATGATCTAGACGATGATCTACCATGAACTTTTCGCATAACTTTGTCCAAAGTAGAAACAACTTTTTCCAAAGTTTTCTCCATTTTGGTCATTCGCGTAGAAAATTTCTTTCCAAGGTGACATTTTATTTTGCAAAGATTTTTGATATTTCTCTAGAGCTTTTTGGTTGACCACGATCTATTTTCGATTTCGAAGTGTTAAATCTAAGATGGATCATTTTAATTAGGTTCGATGCGAGCTTTGTAAATCTCCGAATTGGAATGATATTTTGTAATATGGTGAGAAAAACCAAATGGTTGTAGATGAGGAGGAGCTTGAGCCAATTATGGAGGAGATAGATGCATTTGTTGTGGCTGCTGATTAGTCCATTGAGCAAGATACATGATTGGAGATTGTCTTTTAGGAAGATGCATTAAGGATAAAAATATTATACCATTGTCTTTTACCGGAATTTCTTCGAAATGAGATATATAAGAAGGTACTCCAAGACCTTATAAAATATGCATGATTATGGAGCATAAATAATTCTGTGCCGGCGGTGAGACCAAAAACATTAAATTTCATTATAAATAAATTTAGCCTAATTGACTGGAATTCCACCAAATAGCATAATAGGGTTTTGTAGTCATTTACATATATTTTCTTATGACTTCCTGATCATGAAATTATCGTATTAGTTATCATATGATTCAATAATCTAGCCTTTGGTTATAGATAAACTAATTTCCATTGTGGCATTCTATCTGTCCATATTTGGTGTGTAACCTCATCACGAGGGAAATTTCTGTGATCGAGAATTTCCTCTAAATCAGTTCCAATAGAGGAACAATGGAGTAAACAACCATTTGTGTTTACACTAATTTTCAAGACACTTCCATACACATTAGTCCATAACCATCCATCTTTATTTTCAGGTGTCCAAATATCAATACTACATAAGTTTGCGTTAAAAAGAAAGATGACTAGTTGATTGATCTGTACCTTGTTTTCATCGATGTTAATTAGCTCATGACATTAGGAGGCGATGGTGAGTCCTTGAAGAATGTATTCTATAAATTTGCATAGTTGGTAGAAGGGACCAGAATGAAGTATCTTTTGCTTTAGATCATCGAATCTTTTGTTAGCAATTGGACTATTGCGATTCCTTTCTTGAATGTATTCATCAGTGACAAGATTGGTTTGAGAAGAAGAAGATTGGTCTCTCTTTGATCTCTTGCTGACTGGATTCTTTGCTTTGGGTGTCATTTTTGATGAATTAGGGTTTTGAGGAAGCTAGTGTTTTTGAATTGGAGTTAAGAACCAAAATAATTTGGTAATAGAATGAAGATTTGGGTGAAAAGAATATATATGAAGTGCCATCTGTAATAGTCGAAAATCATCTTAGACGTCTGATGAATGGTGACAAATGTCTGAGATCACTTAGGAATTTTTTCCCCAAGAAATTTGACATACGTCTATCAAGTTCCCACAGACATATTAGAAAGGCAGATTTCTGTTTTTAATTATATTATCTATAGTTTTGATTTGTAATATCATAAGTTTATAGAAATAACATAATAAATGATTATTATAATCAAGCAACATATAAAAATATATATTATATTATTTACATATCTATATCTATCCATATATGTATGTATGTGTATATATATAGAATTATTTATCTTTTGAAGATTGTGAATTTTTGAATTTAGGTTGATCCCAATAGTTTGTGTTAGCTTGGTTACCTTGAGGCTTAAGTGAAGACCAACTTGGGCGAGCCGGAGTGTCAGTGCACTCTTGGTTTGATGTCCCTGCATTCTATAAGTTTCTTGAAGTAATGTTGCAAGTTTTTACAGGAGTATCTATTAAACAAGGAGATATTTTATGTAAACAATTTTTTGTTGACGAATGACTAAATTGCTAGAATACATTTTTTGAGAAACTTAAGATGGTATCCTGACGTCGTTGCTCGTAATACATTTCTCGTTGAACTCCCATCATTTCTTGTTAATAGTGATATATTGCATCCACTTTAGTATTGAGAGATGTTGATTCAAGATCAATCGCTTTTTAGCTTTCGTTTCCTTCGAAGATTAGCCGGTGTGATACGTAGGTGATGTGATAATATTTAGTGAAGCTAATCGATTTGACGGAGGTGTGGTTTTTTCTGATGATATGTAGGTGCTATTTGATGAAGGTGAGCTAAAGTCGATAGTTGAGTAAGTGGAGTCATAATCAGAAGACATGGTAGGTTTTTCTAAGCTTATAAATAATATTTCTGTTTTATTTTTGTTTGACCAAGTGTTTTTATATAAATATGACGTATATTTTATTTATAGTAAAAGCTTTGTATGGATAGAGCCGTTTTAACCATAAATTTGTTAACGGTTTTTGTTATGGTTGTTAAAAGATTGACTGAAAGTAATTCTAGTTAAAATCTTATATAGAAAAATAGTGTTCAAAATTTTATAATGATAAATAAATGTGACATATAATAATTAATTAATTCATTGAATGAAATTATATCAAGTTCTCATGTAGCTTAATAAAAATTGATTCACACAACAGTTTAGTGAAAATATCGGCAATTTGATTTTCAATGCTAACAAATTCAAGAGAAATAATTCCTTTTTCTACGGTATCTCTTAAAAATGGTGACGAATATCAATATGTTTTGTACGAGAATGATTAATTGGATTCTTAAATAAATCTAGAGCACTGGTATTATCACAGTATATAAGAGAATTATTTATAATTTTACCAAAATCTTGAAGTGTTTGTTGCATATGAATTACTTATGCAAAAGCCAAGACTGCTGATATATATTCGACTTCATATGTTGATAGAGAAACATAATTTTGCTTTTTACAGAACTACGAAACTTGAGATTGATCAATAATATGACATGTGCCACCTGTACTTTTTCTATCTGTCTTGCAACTACCAAAATCCGCATCACTATATGATACAAGATCGAAAGAGCTGCCTTTTGGGTAGAAAAGTTTGTTACCTTTGGTATTGGTTAAGTATCGTAAAATTCTTTTAGCCGCTTGATGATGTGACTGCTTAGGTTGTGCTTGAAATCTTGCATATGGACAAATGCTCATCGGAATATCTGATATACTAACCGTTAAGTATAACAAAGGTTCTATCATACTTAGGTATAATTTTGATTGAAATCCTTTCCATTTTCATCTTTATCGAAATGTAAACCCATGCTCATTGGAGTTGGTTTACATGAAGTACTATCCATTCCAAATCATTTTAATAATTCTCTATAGAATTTTTCTTGATTTATAAATTTTTTATTTTTCAGTTGTTTTATTTGTAAACCTAAAAAGAAATGTAATTCTCCCATGTACGACATTCAAATTAATTTTTAATTATGTTAGAGAAATCGTTACATAGTTTCTCCTTAGTTAATCCAAAAATGATATCATGAACATATATTTGTGCAACTAGTATATTACTATCTTTTCTTTTTATAAATAATGTAGAATCAATTTTTTTAGTTTGAACCAGAATTTAGTAAATGTGTTTTCTTCCTTTCAAATCAAGCATAGGGTGCTTGCTTTAATCCATATAGTGCCTTTTAAGTTCGAAATCATTGTCTGGATATTTTCATGAACAAATAAATGTGGTTGTTCAACATATACATTTCTTTTATGAAACCATTTAAAAATGCACTTTTAGCATTCATTTGAAATAGTTTAAAATTATGATGACATGCAAAAGCTAGTAACATTTGTATAGCTTTAAGACGTGCCACATGAGCGAATGTTTCTTCATAACAGGTTCCTTCTTTTTGCTTATATCCTTGAGCAACTAATATTGCTTTATTATGAATAATATTTTCATTTTTATCTGCTTTATTTTAAAAAAACCATTTTGTTTCTTTTATGGATTGATCATTTGGTCTTGATACAAGTTTCCGTACATCATTTCTTTCAAACTGATTAAGTTCTTCTTGCATTACGATAGTCCAAAAATCATCTTTTGACGCTTCTTTATAATTTTTAGGCACAAAATTAGATATAAATGCAACATGAATTATTTGATTTAATTGATTTCTAGTTGAAACTCTTATGTTTAAATCGCCAATTATATTATTTATTGGATGATCTTTTAAGATTCGAGGTAATGATCTCAGAAGATTATCATCATTATTCATGGTATTATTGTTTTCCGTTACATAAGTATTATTAATACTATTATTATATTAAACTTCGTTATCATTGTCATTTTTTGGTATTCTAAAAATCTTTCTCAAAAGAAACATGAAAACTTTCTTTAGTGTTAATTCGTTTATTAAAAATACTATATTCTTTGCTACGATCCGAATATCCAACAAAAATTCCTTCATCGGCTTTTGGATCGAATTTTCCAAGATTATCTTTAATATTCAAAATAAAGCATTTAGAACCAAAAATATGATACTAAACATTTCGTAACATTTGTCATGGGTTGAAGTGTTACACGATTTAATACATAACATACAGTAGCAATAGCTTCATCCCAAAAGAATTCTGTAACTACTGCTACTAAGTAATGTTCGTGCACATTCTTCTAGTGATTTTTTTTTTCCTTTCTACTACGCCATTTTTTATGGTATTAATGGAAACAAAAAATTATGACTAACTTCCTTTTTAGTGCAAATTTTTTCTAAGATATCATTTTCAAATTATCCACCATGATTGCTTCTTATATTTTTAATTTTTAAGTTCACTAAATTTTTAATTCTCTTAGCAAAAAGTTTAAACATTTCAAATGTATAAATTTTATATTTTAAGAATAATGTCCAAGTATATCATGAAAAATCATTGATAATAACAAATGCATATTTGTTATGATTTATTGATCATACTTGAATTGGACCAAATAAATCTAGATTAAGTAATTCAAGTGGTTGTTTGGTAATAATTTCTTTCTTAGATTTAAAAGAATTTTCCTATAAGTTTCCAAGTTGATAAGCATCACATTGGTTTTTACTTTATAATTTATTTTGGATAATCCTCTTACTAAATCATTCTTTGCTAATTTATTTATATATTTAAAGTTTACCTGACAAAAGCGTTTGTGCCATAGCCATGGATCGTTATGATTTACGATTATGCATAAACCACTATTATTTTAATATTTATTTCTAAAACATAAATATTTCGTTTTCTTTATCTTCAAAAATTAAATTTTTATTTTGATTTAGTATACTACATTTATGTTTTTCGAAATCGATTCTAAATCCTTTATCACATAATCAACTTATACTTAATATTTTATATTTTAAATTTTCTACCAACAAAACATTAGTAACAAGGGGAGAAGTGGATATACTGACGTTGATTATGTCTCCAATGTCGATGACAAATCCTTTTGAGTTATCTCCAAACGTCATAATGACACCATCTATGACGACCCTGACTCGACCTTCGAAAATCGACACCTAATACTTCACCAGTATTCAAATGTCGCAGATTCGAACGCCGAATCTGGTTCGCCGGAGCTTATAACACATTAAGTACAACAACACAATGGAAGAAAATGAATAATATCATATATCATTGATACACAATTGATACAACATCAGATACAACTGAATATCAAATACAAATGACTATCAACATATCAAAGATAGATACAAGACAATAGCAGCCGAAAGACAATGTCTTCAATGCCAAACTCCAAAAATTCCAAATACCCGAAGATATTCATATCCAAAACTGAAAGCTTAAAGAACTCCAATCCAAAAAGCTTGATCCAACAACGATGCTGAAGTGAAGCAACTCGATCCAAAATATGGTTGCCAAAATCCCAAGATTGAATGCTGTCGAATTGTAACGATCCCGGATGTTAATCAAGTGTAAATTGATAATTAATTAAATTTTGAATAAAAATTATGAATTTAATAAAATTTTTGTTAAATTTTAGATTATAATTATATAGAATATGAAAAGAACCTAGAATTATATAAGCTATAAAAAAATATATTGTAAAGAAAAATAAAATACAAACAAAATAAATAATGTAAAATATAAAACCCATATATATATATATACAAGATGATAAGTAATGTATTTAATGAAAGTAGGAATGTGTTTATATTCAAGTAATAAATAGAAGACATGAAAACAAAATATAATCTTCGGCCAATTAACAAGTATTGCAAATAAAAACATAAAGTACTAAGGCAAGAATGAAACAAATAAATAAAGATAAATACACAACAAGATCGTCATATCAGCCAAAATGAAAATCAGCTAGCCTCCTTAGCTTGCAAGAAGATATACAAATGAAGTATGGCATAAACAAAAAAAACAAAAAAAAGAAGTACATAAGCTAAAGCTGGTAAAGCAAGTAAAAGTAAGATAAATATTCAAGGCTAGAACAAGCTAAAGAAAAGAAAGGACAAGTAAGAATGGACTGAGGTAAGGCAAGTAGATATGTGCAGTAGTGTGCAAGACAAGGTAATTAATGCAGCACCCAAAATGTTCTCATCAGCCACCATATGGATGTTTCAGCCACCAAACGTTTGCATAGTCAACAAAGCAAAGAAAAATATCTCTGAAATGTTGTACAAAATATATGACCAATATTGTACAAAACAACATTCTATACCCAGTACACTTCATTTTCATATATCTCATCTCCACCATTTCATATATTTAAAAAACCGAAAACAAAATTCAACATAACAACTTAGCAAACCTGAGAAGAAAAAGGAAAACTAGAAAGCATTGTTGAAAACCAAACTCAAAAACAAAATGCAACCAGATATTCAACCTGGAAATTACAAATGAAGATTGAATGCGAAAGTTCAAAGCAGAGATCTTCTCAGTTTTTAAGCATGCAAGTTCAATCTAAAAGAAGAAAAGGAAAAAAAACAAAGAAACTCAAAATCCAGTTTTTCAAATTCAAAGCAAAGTATTTTGCTTCTCTGTTTCAGTTTCAGGCGAAACCTCTGCTTTCAAAACCCTTCAAGGTGAGTAACACAACTTTTAAACAAATTTAAAGTATAAGTCTGTTGCTTATGTGTAGGTGAATAACTATGTTTGTATCTATATACATATAGATGCTCTGTGGATGATGAATAGCATTTGTGTGCAGGCTGTTAATCATATATGTTCTCTGCTCTTAGTTCTAAACACAAGATTTTGATTTAAAGAACCATTTCCACTTGATTTACTCGATGTTTGAATTTAGTATTAAAACAAAAATTGTCTGTTACTGTGTAAATTAAGTTTTAAAAATTTATTCAAGCAAAAAAATTTTAGCAATATCCCTGGAAATTAAAGAAACTGAACCAAACTTTAAATTAGTCAAATTTCGAATTTCTAAATTTACAAATTCAGGATTGTAACTGGAATTCGTATACTATAACATGATTTTTAAAACATGAATCATAATTTTTGGGCTTAGGAATTAAGCACAGTTTGGGTTAGTTCGAATTTCCTTCTTTTGATGATCCACGGGTTGGTGGTGATTGGGATCTTGGATGGAGGTGCAAGAGCAACTGGTTGTTGATGGAAAAATAGTTGGAGGCGGCCACGATGTCGGAGGTAGCGGCGGTGTTGATTTTCCTCTGGTAAACCTAGTTTTACTGGAGCTTCTTGTTTTGACCACCGCGACTTCGACGTAGCGTCGAGCGAGGCGTGGTCTTGGGAAAAGGAGGCACGGTGGGTGACGATGCCATGGCCGAAAGCGCAAGTCTTCAAGTGGTCAGAGCTGCGCGAACGTGACGTTGACAGGTATTGGGGGTGTTAAGGCTAGCGTGTTTCCAGGCTGGTGGAAGCTTTCGTTCGTTATTTCCAGGTTTGGGTGGAAAGCTTGAAGGCAAATTTGAGTGTGGGTCGATGATCTGAAGCTTGCGTCTGGGTTGAAGGGTGATTGCCATCTAGAAGAGATCATCGCTGATGATCGGAGTGGATGAAGTTGTTGGTGCACGTGCACGTGCATTTCTTGGTTTTGGGCTGTTTATTTTAGTTGGAGCAGAGGAGAGGCTAAGTATTTCTCGAGTAAATTGATATTTTGGTTCAAAGTTTCTGGTGTTGGCTCGAAGAAATATTGATGAGGTTCGGGTAGTAGTGTTTGAATAGAACCTTAAACCAGTCCCTGGTTGACTTAATTTCAAAGTTATAAAACAAAGTTTTAACTAAGTTTTAAAAACAAAGTTCAATAGTTTAGTTTTCAAATTTAATCTAGAAATAGGTTTTAAAATTCAAATTGTTTTAAAGACTTAAAATTGTTCAAGTATGTAAGCGGATTTTAATAGAAATTGTTTTTTTTCTTCTTTCAAAATGAAATTGAAATGACAAGAAAGGTATTTAAACAAAGTTACAAAAGTGAATCCTGGATTTAAATAAAATTTGAAGGTTAGATTTTGAAATTAAATAAAATTTCTTTTATAATAAAAATATTACTTTAACATGAATTTAAAGGTTTCAGAAATTAGTTTTAAATTTATACAAGATAAATGGGTATTCACTTCAAATCTTGGAATTTAAAATTTCAAAGTAAAGTTGAAATAAATGTTTTCAAACAATAATTGTAAGTGATAAATAGATCAGTGGTAAGAATGAGTTTTCTTTAAAGTAAATGAAGCTTTAATAATTAGTAATTCATTAATTATTTAAATTAATTAGAATGCAGAATTAGTGTTTGTATGAAATAAATTAGTGATTGTAAGTTTTAAATTTACTAATTAAGGGTTAAGTTAGTAAATTTAAGGAATAGTTAAATTATAATTATCATGGATTATATGATAATAAATGATTAAAAAAATGAATAAATTATACTTAAGAATTAATTAAGTTACAGTAACACTTAATTAATTTAATAATTAGGATTAATTGATGAGTTATTAATGGTTAATCAAATTTATAATCAATAATGATTAATGTAAGTGATTACTTTAGAAAGGTAATTAAAGGATTTTATCAAGATCATTAACTAATATTATTTAAATAATTAATTAATGTGGTTAATTTGTAATAATTAATTTAGATTACATTAATAATAATCATTTGTGAAGTGTAATGAAAGTAATTAAAGAATTAATTATTCAGTGTAATTAATTGATTACTAATTTACCATGACTAGTAAATTTATTCATAGAAATTAATTTGATTTAAATTAATCAGATAATTAAATTAATCCTATCTATGAATGTTTGGATTATATTGGATGTTGAATTGTTTGATATCCCTGATATGCGATGCTTTGTGATATATCCTGATTTGTGTTGTGATTTGTGATGTAATTTATTATTCGTTATATATATATATATATCGATGATATGTGATGATTAAATGATGTTGCACTATTGTGTTAAACCCCTGGACCACATTTATACACACACAAATATGGATTTCACGAGGGAATCGATTAAGTCACGGATTTTTGAAAATAGGTTTGAATTTGAATTTTAAAATTCAAATGGTTTGAAAATAAGATTGGGTTTAAAGTGAAAAGCTTTTGAAATGGAATTTCAAAGATGAAATTTATTTTGAATAACTTGATAAAGTTTGAAATCTAAATAATTTGATTAAATTTAAATTCAAAATGTGAAACTGAATTCTATAATTTGAAACTAGGAATTAAAGATGTTATACCAGTTATATATGGGTTAAACCATTTTAAAATGTATTGATTTGGGAATATAAATATAAATTAAGAACTTTAACTCGTGTAAATATAATTGGATTTTTCTGAAACGAAAACTGTTTGTTTTCAAATAATAAAAGCTTTCACATAAGTAATGAACTTCCAATTTGTGTTAAAAAGATTTCTAGTTTAAAATGAAAATGATTTCCAAGTTATAGAAACGGTTTGAAAGCTATAAGTTAAATCTTTGATTTAAAGATTTAACGAGTTAATCCTATCGAAATGAAACTGTTTTGGAAATCTATGAATTGATCTTTTTGAAATAAATCTTTTTGTTTAAAGATTTGAAATGGTAATTGACTTAAACCATTTGAAAGAAAGTTTTGGGTTTTAAGTTGTGACTTAATTGAAATCCCCATATCCATATGTTTTTGAAATATTGCGCTCACTATTTGGTTTAGCCGGGAGAGGACCTTGTGTCATATATCCCATTCCGAATATGTGATACGTCGTTATGGATAGCATTTGAAGACCGGTGGTGAAGTCCAGATATTTTCGAAAACGAAAGGACAACTCGTCGAATGTCTTTGCATCGACTGGTCCCCGGTATAAAGACTCCATATGTGATGGGAAGTCCGAACGTAATTAGTGAATATCCGGAATTCAAGGGCTTCTTTGGAAGTGCCTTCGGTTCTGTTCAAACCCAGAATAGACTTGTATGGATTGTGTGTCTGACATTACAATTTGAGATATAAAGCAGATTTCTTTCAAATACATTTCTGTTGGTGGCGGAGAATTTATTCTCTTAGCTTAACACCCTTCTCTGAGACGTACGAGCTCAGAGGTTATGTAGTTGATGGTTATCAGCGATATATTCCCAATTTGGTAATGTGACATGCCGAGTGTTGCTGTGAAATGATCATTGTTGATCATTTGTGATATGATCATTTGTTTGATCATTTATCTTTGTGATCATTACTTTGATCATTTGTTGACCCAAAGCATGGCTTTGTACCAAAGCGTGGCTTTGTGGACGAGACTTCGTCGGACCTCACACCCCAGAAATGGTTAAAACAGGAAGGATGCAGCAAGGTTATTGGGGGTAGCGCCCCTTAGGGTATGTGCATTTCCTTCTGGATAGAGGTGGTATCATGGTATGGAGCCCCTTCTGGATAGAGGTGGTATCATGGTATGGAGCCCAGATACTTAACCTATGTTTTTTCTGCAAATTTATTACTTTGTGGTTGTTGGTTATCTGGATCCCGGATAAAGGTTGGCTACGACCGGGGGATGGCATACTCGTGTCAGTAGTTACCCAGTTAGGGGTAACCCGACCTTGTGTTGGCAGAGATCCGGTTTGGTTCTCGGGGACGTCCTTCCACAGGCGTTCTCATGTGGCAATGGGAAGTTCCTTGGCCTGACCATTTGTTGGAAATCCAAAGAAACAATACGATCTTGTACGGTTTTAGTTGTAGAACCTATCATTCACTTATGGTGGTCACCACTGTTTGGATGGTAGCTATAGTAGGCATAAGTGCGAAATGCCTATGTTGGCTAAGATTTATATCTTTACTTTCGAAATGATTTTTTCTACACTATGCACTAGTAATAATATCAAATGTTCCTTTTTAATGCGTATCAAGCATCTTTGACTATCATAAGGAGAAATCTCCTCTGATTCTACGTTTGCATTATGTGTGTGTGCGGAGGCCTTATGGTAGTCTCATTTCTAAAAAGCATGGCGAATCTATTTTAAAATATTTCATTGTTTTTTTAAAGATAAACTGTTTTTGTTGCTCACACCAGCCCCATGACTGATCCAGATTTTATTGTTTTTTTTTTAAACTCCGGGTGCTCAAAATTTTCTACACGGGCAGTCTAGGGTTGGGTTTTTCAGATAGTCAGATTAGTAGGTTATCTAGAGCTAGTTCAGTCTTTGGTTGTGGATGAGACTTGCTTGTCTTGGTGAATCGTGATGTTGGTTCGAGCTGCAGCTGGAGCTCTCTTTTGAAGACTATCTTAGAGTTATATTGTTCCGCTGCTAGATGTTATCTATTTTCTTTTCCACTGGTATTCTATTGTATCTCTGATGTATATTGATATCTATTGGATCATATGTTGTATTGGATATTGTATCAAAGCTGTATATCAATGTATTATTCTATTATTCCGCTGTGTTGTTTATTTAATGTTGTTATAAGCTCCGGCGACTCGGATTTGAATGGTCGGATCTACGGCATTCGAGTACGATGTAAAGTATGGATGATTATTTTCGAGCGCGAAAAAATCCGCGTATTTACATTTGGTATCAGAGCTAAGGTTGAACTTTAGCTCAGGAGTATAACACTTTAAGTAGCTCATTAGAGATAGGGTGAAGTAAACCCTAGAATGAGTATCCTTAAGATATCCGTTCGAAAGCCTCAGTAAGTTCTCTTACTATCCACTGATAGTAAGTATGAGTGCAAGAAGAGAATGAGATAGGGGACAGGGGAATACGACTACAAATGGTCAATACCCTACAACAGTGGAAACAACTTTCTCTATCAATTTTCTTTGATTCGATTTCAATTCTTTTGATTTCTTCGAGGCAGCTCCAGAAAGAAGTTTCGGTGTGATGGTGGCCCTACGAATCATTGTAGAAAATCCTTACTTCGTATCTTCATCAATTTATTATCAACTTTTTGATTAAACTCTAATGAATATGAATTGGAAATTTGGAATTGAAATTTTAAATAAATCGAAAATTTTAAATTGAGTTAACTTAATTAATAGAATAGAAGAATGATTTGAATTGTAACGGTAAAACGATTTCGTGAAAAACCAAGTTTGAAATTCTATTATAATTTCTTGTATCTATTGTTGATATTCTGATTTGGCTAACCAAATGCAAAATTGATATCCAGTTCGATCTGAAAGGATATTTCTCTATTTTTCATCTATCTTCGTTATCTTTCTCTGGCGAATTTCGAGGACGAAATTCCTTTTAAGGGGGGAAGTCTGTAACGATCCCGGATGTTAATGAAGTGTAAATTGATAATTAATTAAATTTTGAATAAAAATTATGAATTTAATTCGTAAATAATATAAATTTTTGTTAAATTTTATATTATAATTATATAGAATATGAAAAGAACGTAGAATTATATAAGCTATAAAAAATATATTGTAAAGCAAAATAAAATACAAAAAAAATAAATAATGTAAAATATAAAACCCATATATATATACAAGATGATAAGTAATATATTTAATGAAAGTAGGAATGTGTTCATATCCAAGTAATAAATAGAAGACATGAAAACAAAATATAATCTTCAGCCAAAGTTAACAAGTATTGCAAATAAAAACATAAAGTACTAAGGCAAGAATGAAACAAATAAATAAAGATAAATACACAACAAGATCATCATATCAGCCAAAATGAAAATCAGCTAGCCTCCTTAGCTTGCAAGAAGATATACAAATGAAGTATGGCATAAACAAAAAAAAAACAAAAAAAAGAAGTACATAAGCTAAAGTTGGTAAAGCAAGTAAAAATAAAATAAATATTCAAGGCTAGAACAAGCTAAAGAAAAGAAAGGACAAGTAAGAATGGACTGAGGTAAGGCAAGTAGATATGTGCAGTAGTGTGCAAGACAAGGTAATTAATGCAACACCCAAAATGTTCTCATCAGCCACCATATGGATGTTTCAGCCACCAAACGTTTGCATAGTCAACCAAGCAAAGAAAAATATCTCTGAAATGTTGTACAAAATATATGACCAATATTGTACAAAACAATATTCTATACCCAGTACACTTCATTTTCATATATCTCATCTCCACCATTTCATATATTTCAAAAACTGAAAACAAAATTCAACATAACAACTTAGCAAACCTGAGAAGAAAAAGGCAAACTAGAAAGCATTATTGAAAACCAAACTCAAAAATAAAATGCAACCAGATATTTAACCTGGAAATTACAAATGAAGATTGAATGCGAAAGTTCAAAGCAGAGATCTTCTCAGTTTTAAGCATGCAAGTTCAATCTAAAAGAAGAAAAGGAAAAAAAAACAAAGAAACTCAAAATCCAGTTTTTCAAATTCAAAGCAAAGTATTTTGCTTCTCTGTTTCAGTTTCAGGCAAAACCTTTGCTTTCAAAACCCTTCAAGGTGAGTAACACAACTTTTAAACAAATTTAAAGTATAAGTCTGTTGCTTATGTGTAGGTGAATAACTATGTTTGTATCTATATACATATGGATGCTCTGTGGATGATGAATAGCATTTGTGTGCAGGCTGTTAATCATATATGTTCTCTGTTCTTAGTTCTAAACACAAGATTTTGATTTAAAGAACCATTTCCACTTGATTTACTCGATGTTTGAATTTAGTATTAAAACAAAAATTGTCTGTTACTGTGTAAGTTAAGTTTTAAAAATTTATTCAAGCCAAAACAATTTAGCAATATCCCTGGAAATCAAAGAAACTGAACCAAACTTTAAATTAGTCAAATTTCAAATTTCTAAATTTACAAATTCAGGATTGTATCTGGAATTCGTATACTATAACATGATTTTTAAAACATGAATCATAATTTTTGGGCTTAGGAATTAAGCATAGTTTGGGTTAGTTCGAATTTCCTTCTTTTGATGATCTTTGATGATCCACGGGTTGGTGGTGATTGGGATCTTGGATGGAGGTGCAAGAGTGACCGGTTGTTGATGGAAAAATAGTTGGAGGCGGCCACGATGTCGGAGGTAGCGGCGGTGTTGATTTTCCTCTGGTAAACCTAGTTTTACTGGAGCTTCTTGTTTTGACCACCGCGACTTCGACGTAGCGTCGAGCGAGGCGTGGTCTTGGGAAAAGGAGGTGTGACGCCCCACCTCTATACCCACGCTAGCCAAGAACACTACGGAGTAATGCTGTCAACTAGCACGGAGAAAAAGGTTGTTGAGGAGCGACCATCCGTGTAATTGCTTTGCGCGAGCACCGATATGTCAGATAGTATAACATGCATTTTATTTCAAGAGGAAATCCGACATACCGATACAAACACAAAGCTACTACACAGTGGCTATAATAATCTTCGGAAACAAATATAGAAATAAGCATAACACAAATCAGTCACAGATAATTCATATACGGTGGGTGACGATGCCATGGCCGGAAGCGCAAGTCTTCAAGTGGTCGGAGCTGCGCGAACGTGACGTTGACAGGTATCGGGGGTGTTGAGGCTAGCGTGTTTCCAGGTTGGTGGAAGCTTTCGCTCGTTATTTCCAGGTTTGGGTGAAAAGCTTGAAGGCGAATTTGAGTGTGGGTCGATGATCTGAAGCTTACGTCTGGGTTGAAGGGTGATTGCCGTCTAGAAGAGATCATCGCTGATGATCGTAGTGGATGAAGTTGTTGGTGCACGTGCACGTGCATTTCTTGGTTCTGGGCTGTTTATTTTAGTTGGAGCAGAGGAGAGGCTATGTATTTCTCGAGTAAATTGATATTTTGGTTCAAAGTTTTTGGTGTTGGCTCGAAGAAATATTGATGAGGTTCGGGTAGTAGTGTTTGAATAGAACCTTAAACCAGTCCCTGGTTGACTTAATTTCAAAGTTATAAAACAAAGTTTTAACTAAGTTTTAAAACAAAGTTCAATAGTTCAGTTTTGAAATTTTATCAAGAAATAGGTTTTAAAATTCAAATTGTTTTAAAGACTTAAAATTATTCAAGTATGTAAGCAGATTTTAAAAGAAATTGTTTTTTCTTCTTCTTTCAAAATGAAACTGAAATGACAAGAAAGGAATTTAAACAAAGTTACAAAAGTGAATCCTGGATTTAAATAAAATTTGAAGGTTAGATTTTGAAATTAAATAAAATTTCTTTTATAATAATTTTTTTACTTTAACATGAATTCAAAGGTTTCAGAAATTAGTTTTAAATTTATACAAGATAAATGGGTATTCACTTCAAATCTTGGAATTTAAAATTTCAAAGTAAAGTTGAAACAAATGTTTTCAAACAATAATTGTAAGTGATAAATAGATCAGTAGTAAGAATGAGTTTTCTTTAAAGTAAATGAAGCTTTAATAATTAGTAATTCATTAATTATTTAAATTAATTAGAATGCAGAATTAGTGTTTGTATGAATTAAATTAGTGATTGTAAGTTTTAAATTTACTAATTAAGGGTTAAGTTAGTAAATTTAAGGAATAGTTAAATTATAATTATCATGGATTATATGCTAATGAATGATTAAAAAAATGAATAAATTGTACTTAAGAATTAACTAAGTTACAGTAACACTTAATTAATTTAATAATTAGGATTAATTGATGAGTTATTAATGGTTAATCAAATTTATAATCAATAATGATTAATGTAAGTGATTACTTTAGAAAGGTAATTAAAGGATTTTATCAAGATCATTAACTAAGATTATTTAAATAATTAATTAATGTGGTTAATTTGTAATAATTAATTAAGATTAATTTAATAATAATCATTTGTGAAGTGTAATGAAAGTAATTAAAGAATTAATTATTCAGTGTAATTAATTGAGTGTAATTAATTGATTACTAATTTACCATGACTAGTAAATTTATTCATAGAAATTAATCTGATTTAAATTAATCAGATAATTAAATTAATCCTATCTATGAATGTTTGGATTATATTAGATGTTGAATAGTTTGATATCCCTGATATGTGATGCTTTGTGATATATCCTGATTTGTGTTGTGATCTGTGATGTAATTTATTATTCGTTATATATATATATCTGTGATATGTGATGATTAAATGATGTTGCACTATTGTGTTAAACCCCTGGACCACACTTATACACACACAAATATGGATTTCACGAGGGAATCGATTAAGTCACGGATTTTTGAAAATAGTTTTGAATTTGAATTTTAAAATTTAAATGGTTTGAAAATAAGATTGGGTTTAAAGTGAAAAGCTTTTGAAATGAAATTTCAAATATGAAATTTATTTTGAATAACTTGATAAAGTTTGAAATTTAAATAATTTGATTAAATTTAAATTCAAAATGTGAAACTGAATTCTATAATTTGAAACTAGGAATTAAAGATGTTATACCAGTTATATATGGGTTAAACCATTTTAAAATGTATTAATTTGGGAATATAAATGTAAATAAAGAACTTTAACTCGTGTAAATATAATTGGATTTTTCTGAAACGAAAACTGTTTGTTTTCAAATAATAAAAGCTTTCACATAAGTAATGAACTTTCAATTTGTGTTAAAAAGATTTCTAGTTTAAAATGAAAATGATTTCCAAGTTATAGAAACAGTTTGAAAGCTATAAGTTAAATCTTTGATTTAAAGATTTAACTAGTTAATCCTATCGAAATGAAATTGTTTTGGAAATCTATGAATTGATCTTTTTGAAATAAATCTTTTTGTTTAAAGATTTGAAATGGTAATTGATTTAAACCATTTGAAAGAAAGTTTTGGTTTTAAGTTGTGACTTAATTGAAATTCCAATATCCATAAGTTTTTGAAATATTGCGCTCACTATTCGGTTTAGCCGGGAGAGGACCTTGTGTCATATATCCCATTCCGAATATGTGATACGTTGTTATGGATAGCATTTGAAGACCGATGGTGAATACCAGATATTTTCGAAAACGAAAGGACAACTCGTCGAATGTCTTGCGTCAACTGGTCCCCGGTATAGAGACTCCATATGTGATGGGAAGTCCGAACGTAATTAGTGAATATCCGGATTTCAAGGGCTTCTTTGGAAGTGCCTTCGGTTCTGTTCAAACCCAGAATAGACTTGTATGGATTGTGTGTCTGACATTACAATTTGAGATATGAAGCAGATTTCTTTCAAATACATTTCTGTTGGTGGAGGAGAATTTATTCTCTTAGCTTAACACCCTTCTCTGAGACGTACGAGCTCAGAGGTTATGTAGTTGATGGTTATCAGCGATATATTCCCAATTTGGTAATCTGACATGCTGAGTGTTGTTGTGAAATGATCATTGTTGATCTTTTGTGATATGATCATTTGTTTGATCATTTATCTTTATGATCATTACTTTGATCATTTATTGACCCAAAGCATGGCTTTGTACCAAAGCGTGGCTTTGTGGACGAGACTTCGTCGGACCTCACACCCCGGAAATGGTCAAAACAGGAAGGATGCAGCAAGGTTATTGGGGGTAGCGCCCCTTAGGGTATGTGCATTTCCTTCTGGATAGAGGTGGTATCATGGTATGGAGCCCAGATACTTAACCTATGTTGTTGCTGCAAATTTATTACTTTGTGGTTGTTGGTTATCGGGATCCCGGATAAAGGTTGGTTACAACCGGGGGATGGCATACTCGTGTCAGTAGTTACCCAGTTAGGGGTAACCCGGCCTTGTGTTGGCAGAGATCCGGTTTGGTTCTCGGGGACGTCCTTCCACAGGCGTTCTCATGTGGCAATGGGAAGTTCCTTGGCCTGACCATTTGTTGGAAATCCAAAGAAACAATACGATCTTGTACGGTTTTAGTTGTAGAACCTATCATTCATTTATGGTGGTCACCACTGTTTGGATGGTAGCTATAGTAGGCATAAGTGCGAAATGCCTATGTTGGCTAAGATTTATATCTTTACTTTCGAAATGATTTTTTCTACACTATGCACTAGTAATAATATCAAATGTTCCTTTTTAATGCGTATCAAGCATTTTTGACTATCATAAGGAGAAATCTCCTCCGATTCTGCGTTTGCATTGTGTGTGTGTGTGCGGAGGCCTTATGGTAGTCTCATTTCTAAAAAGCATGGCGAATCTATTTTAAAATATTTCGTTGTTTGTTTTTAAAGATAAACTGTTTTTGTTGCTCACACCAGTCCCATGACTGATCCAGAGTTTATTGTTTTTTCCTAAACTCCAGGTGCTCAAAATTTTCTACACGGGCAGTCTAGAGTTGGGTTTTTTCAGATAGTCAGATTAGTAGGTTATCTGGAGCTAGTTCAGTCTTTGGTTGTGGACGAGACTTGCTTGTCTTGGTGAATCGTGATGTTGGTTCGAGCTGCTGCTGGAGCTCTCTTTTGAAGACTATCTTAGAGTTATATTATTCCGCTGCTAGATGTTATCTATTTTCTTTTCCGCTGCTATTCTATTGTATCTCTGATGTATATTGATATCTATTGAATCATCTGTTGTTTGAGATATTGTATCAAAGCTGTATATCAATGTATTATTCTATTATTCCGCTGTGTTGTTTATTTAATGTTGTTATAAGCTCCGGCGACTCGGATTTGAATGGTCGGATCTACGGCATTCGAGTACGATGTAAAGTATGGATGTCGACATTCGAGCGCGAAAAAATCCGCGTCGTTACATTTGGTATCAGGGCTAAGGTTGAACTTTAGCTCAGGAGTATAACACTTTAAGTAGCTCATTAGAGATAGGGTGAAGTAAACCCTAGAATGAGTATCCTTAAGATATCCGTTCGAAAGCCTCAGTAAGTTCTCTTACTATCCACTGATAGTAAGTATGAGTGCAAGAAGAGGACGAGATAGGGGATAGGGGAATACGACTAAAATGGTCAATACCCTGCAATAGTGGAAACAACTTTCTCTATCAATTTTCTTTGATTCGATTTCAATTCGTTTGATTTCTTCGAGGCAGCTCCAGAAAGAAGTTTCGGTGTGATGGTGGCCCTACGAATCATTGTAGAAAATCCTTACTTCGTATCTTCATCAATTTCTTGTCAACTTTTCGATTAAACTCTAATGAAAATGAATTGGAAATTTGGAATTGAAATTTTAAATAAATCAAAAATTTTAAATTGAGTTTACTTAATTAATAGAATAGAAGAATGATTTGAATTGTATCGGTAAAACGATTTCGTGAAAAACCAAGTTTGAAATTCTACTATAATTTCTTGTATCTATTGTTGATATTCTGATTTGGCTTACCAAATGCAAAATTGATATCCAGTTCGATCCGAAAGGATATTTCTCTATCTTTCATCTACCTTCGTTATCTTTCTCTGGCGAATTTCGAGGACGAAATTCCTTTTAAGGGGGGAAGTCTGTAACGATCCCGGATGTTAATCAAGTGTAAATTGATAATTAATTAAATTTTGAATAAAAATTATGAATTTAATTTGTAAATAATATAAACTTTTGTTAAATTTTAGATTATAATTATATAGAATATGAAAAGAACCTAGAATTATATAAGCTATAAAAAAAATATTGTAAAGCAAAATAAAATACAAACAAAATAAATAATATAAAATATAAAACCCATATATATATATACAAGATGATAAGTAATATATTTAATGAAAGTAGGAATGTGTTTATATTCAAGTAATAAATAGAAGACATGAAAACAAAATATAATCTTCTGCCAAAGTTAACAAGTATTGCAAATAAAAAACATAAAGTACTAAGGCAAGAAAGAAACAAATAAATAAAGATTAATACACAACAAGATCATCATATCAGCCAAAATGAAAATCAGCTAGCCTCCTTAGCTTGCAAGAAGATATACAAATGAAGTATGGCATAAACAAAAAAAAAACAAAAAAAAGAAGTACATAAGCTAAAGCTGGTAAAGCAAGTAAAAGTAAAATAAATATTCAAGGCTAGAACAAGCTAAAGAAAAGAAAGGACAAGTAAGAATGGACTGAGGTAAGGCAAGTAGATATGTGCAATAGTGTGCAAGACAAGGTAATTAATGCAGCACCCAAAATGTTCTCATCAACCACCATATGGATGTTTCAGCCACCAAACGTTTGCATAGTCAACAAAGCAAAGAAAAATATCTCTGAAATGTTGTACAAAATATATGACCAATATTGTACAAAACAATATTCTATACCCAGTACACTTCATTTTCATATATCTCATCTCCACCATTTCATATATTTCAAAAACCGAAAACAAAATTCAACATAACAACTTAGCAAGCCTGAGAAGAAAAAGGCAAACTAGAAAGCATTGTTGAAAACCAAACTCAAAAACAAAATGCAACCAGATATTCAACCTGGAAATTACAAATGAAGATTGAATGCGAAAGTTCAAAGCAGAGATCTTCTCAATTTTAAGCATGCAAGTTCAATCTAAAAGAAGAAAAGGAAAAGAAAAACAAAGAAACTCAAAATCCAGTTTTTCAAATTCAAAGCAAAGTATTTTGCTTCTCTGTTTCAGTTTCAGGCAAAACCTCTGCTTTCAAAACCCTTCAAGGTGAGTAACACAACTTTTAAACAAATTTAAAGTATAAGTCGGTTGCTTATGTGTAGGTGAATAACTATGTTTGTATCTATATACATATGGATGCTCTGTGGATGATGAATAGCATTTGTGTGCAGGCTGTTAATCATATATGTTCTCTGTTCTTAGTTCTAAACACAAGATTTTGATTTAAAGAACCATTTCCACTTGATTTACTCGATGTTTGAATTTAGTATTAAAACAAAAATTGTCTGTTACTGTGTAAGTAAAGTTTTAAAAATTTATTCAAGCCAAAACAATTTAGCAATATCCCTGGAAATCAAAGAAACTGAACCAAACTTTAAATTAGTCAAATTTCGAATTTCTAAATTTACAAATTTAGGATTGTAACTGGAATTCGTATACTATAACATGATTTTTAAAACATGAATCATAATTTTTGGGCTTAGGAATTAAGCACAGTTTGGGTTAGTTCGAATTTCCTTCTTTTGATGATCTTTGATGATCCACGGGTTGGTGGTGATTGGGATCTTGGATGGAGGTGCAAGAGTGACCGGTTGTTGATGGAAAAATAGTTGGAGGCGGCCACGATGTCGGAGGTAGCGGTGGTGTTGATTTTCCTCTGGTAAACCTAGTTTTACTGGAGCTTCTTGTTTTGACCACCGCGACTTCGACGTAGCGTCGAGCGAGGCGTGGTCTTGGGAAAAGGAGGTGTGACGCCCCACCTCTATACCCACGCTAGCCAAGAACACTACGGAGTAATGCTGTCAACTAGCACGGAGAATAAGGCTGTTGAGGAGCGACCATCCGTGTAATTGCTTTGCGCGAGCACCGATATGTCAGATAGTATAACATGCATTTTATTTCAAGAGGAAATCCGACATACCGATACAAACACAAAGCTACTACACGGTGGCTATAATAATCTTCAGAAACAAATATAGAAATAAGCATAACACAAATCAGTCACAGATAATTCATATACGGTGGGTGACGATGCCATGGCCGGAAGAGCAAGTCTTCAAGTGGTCGGAGCTGCGCGAACGTGACGTTGACAGGTATTGGGGGTGTTGAGGCTAGCGTGTTTCCAGGTTGGTGGAAGCTTTCGTTCGTTATTTCCAGGTTTGGGTGAAAAGCTTGAAGGCGAATTTGAGTGTGGGTCGATGATCTGAAGCTTGCGTCTGGGTTGAAGGGTGATTGCCGTCTAGAAGAGATCATCGCTGATGATCGTAGTGGATGAAGTTGTTGGTGCACGTGCATTTCTTGGTTCTGGGCTGTTTATTTTAGTTGGAACAGAGGAGAGGCTAAGTATTTCTCGAGTAAATTGATATTTTGGTTCAAAGTTTTTGGTGTTGGCGCGAAGAAATATTGATGAGGTTCGGGTAGTAGTGTTTGAATAGAACCTTAAACCAGTCCCTGGTTGACTTAATTTCAAAGTTATAAAACAAAGTTTTAACTAAGTTTTAAAAACAAAGTTCAATAGTTCAGTTTTGAAATTTAATCTAGAAATAGGTTTTAAAATTCAAATTGTTTTAAAGACTTAAAATTATTCAAGTATGTAAGCGGATTTTAAAAGAAATTGTTTTTTTCTTCTTTCAAAATGAAATTGAAATGAAAAGAAAGGAATTTAAACAAAGTTACAAAAGTGAATCCTGGATTTAAATAAAATTTGAAGGTTAGATTTTGAAATTAAATAAAATTTCTTTTATAATAAAAATAATACTTTAACATGAATTTAAAGGTTTCAGAAATTAGTTTTAAATTTATACAAGATAAATGGGTATTCACTTCAAATCTTGGAATTTAAAATTTCAAAGTAAAGTTGAAATAAATGTTTTCAAACAATAATTGTAAGTGATAAATAGATCAGTAGTAAGAATGAGTTTTCTTTAAAGTAAATGAAGCTTTAATAATTAGTAATTCATTAATTATTTAAATTAATTAGAATGCAGAATTAGTGTTTGTATGAATTAAATTAGTGATTGTAAGTTTTAAATTTACTAATTAAGGGTTAAGTTAGTAAATTTAAGGAATAGTTAAATTATAATTATCATGGATTATACGATAATGAATGATTAAAAAAATGAATAAATTGTACTTAAGAATTAATTAAGTTACAGTAACACTTAATTAATTTAATAATTAGGATTAATTGATGAGTTATTAATGGTTAATCAAATTTATAATCAATAATGATTAATGTAAGTGATTACTTTAGAAAGGTAATTAAAGGAATTTATCAAGATCATTAACTAAGATTATTTAAATAATTAATTAATGTGGTTAATTTGTAATAATTAATTAAGATTAATTTAATAATAATCATTTGTGAAGTGTAATGAAAGTAATTAAAGAATTAATTATTCAGTGTAATTAATTGAGTGTAATTAATTGATTATTAATTTACCATGACTAGTAAATTTATTCATAGAAATTAATCTGATTTAAATTAATCAGATAATTAAATTGATCCTATCTATGAATGTTTGGATTATATTGGATGTTGAATTGTTTGATATCCCTGATATGTGATGCTTTGTGATATATCCTGATTTGTGTTGTGATCTATGATGTAATTTATTATTCGTTATATATATATATATATATATATATATATATATATATATCTATGATATGTGATGATTAAATGATGTTGCACTATTGTGTTAAACCCCTGGACCACACTTATACACACACAAATATGGATTTCACAAGGGAATTGATTAAGTCCCGGATTTTTGAAAATAGTTTTGAATTTGAATTTTAAAATTCAAATGGTTTGAAAATAAGATTGGGTTTAAAGTGAAAATCTTTTGAAATAGAATTTCAAAGATTAAATTTATTTTGAATAACTTGATAAAGTTTGAAATTTAAATAATTTGATTAAATTTAAATTCAAAATGTGAAACTGAATTCTATAAATTGAAACTAGGAATTAAAGATGTTATACCAGTTATATATGGGTTAAACCATTTTAAAATGTATTAATTTGGGAATATAAATATAAATTTAGAACTTTAACTCGTGTAAATATAATTGGATTTTTCTGAAATGAAAACTGTTTGTTTTCATATAATAAAAGTTTCACATAAGTAATGAACTTCCAATTTGTGTTAAAAAGATTTCTAGTTTAAAATGAAAATGATTTCCAAGTTATAGAGACGGTTTGAAAGCTATAAGTTAAATCTTTGATTTAAAGATTTAACGAGTTAATCCTATCGAAATGAAATTGTTTTGGAAATCTATGAATTGATCGTTTTGAAATAAATCTTTTTGTTTAAAGATTTGAAATGGTAATTGATTTAAACCATTTGAAAGAAAGTTTTGGGTTTTAAGTTGTGACTTAATTGAAATCCCAATATCCATATGTTTTTGAAATATTGCGCTCACTATTCGGTTTAGCCGGGAGAAGACCTTGTGTCATATATCCCATTCCGAATATGTGATACGTCGTTATGGATAGCATTTGAAGACCGGTGGTGAAGTCCAGATATTTTCGAAAACGAAAGGACAACTCGTCGAACGTCTTTGCATCGACTGGTCCTCGGTATAGAGACTCCATATGTGATGGGAAGTCCGAACGTAATTAGTGAATATCCGGATTTCAAGGGCTTCTTTGGAAGTGCCTTCGGTTCTGTTCAAACCCAGAATAGACTTGTATGGACTGTGTGTCTGACATTACAATTTGAGATATAAAGCAGATTTCTTTCAAATACATTTCTGTTGGTGGCGGAGAATTTATTCTCTTAGCTTAACACCCTTCTCTGAGACGTACGAGCTCAGAGGTTATGTAATTGATGGTTATCAGCGATATATTCCCAATTTGGTAATGTGACATGCTGAGTGTTGCTGTGAAATGATCATTGTTGATAATTTGTGATATGATCATTTGTTTGATCATTTATCTTTATGATCATTACTTTGATCATTTGTTGACCCAAAGCATGGCTTTGTACCAAAGCGTGGCTTTGTGGACGAGACTTCGTCGGACCTCACACCTCGGAAATGGTCAAAACAGGAAGGATGCAGCAAGGTTATTGGGGGTAGCGCCCCTTAGGGTATGTGCATTTCCTTCTGGATAGAGGTGGTATCATGGTATGGAGCCCAGATACTTACCTATGTTGTTGTTGCAAATTTATTACTTTGTGGTTGTTGGTTATCGGGATCCCGGATAAAGGTTGGTTACGACCGGGGGATGGCATACTCGTGTCAGTAGTTACCCAGTTAGGGGTAACCCGGCCTTGTGTTGGCAGAGATCCGGTTTGGTTCTCGGGGACGTCCTTCCACAGGCGTTCTTATGTGGCAATGGGAAATTCCTTGGCCTGACCATTTGTTGGAAATCCAAAGAAATAATACGATTTTGTATGGTTTTAGTTGTAGAACCTATCATTCACTTATGGTGGTCACCACTGTTTGGATGGTAGCTATAGTAGGCATAAGTTCGAAATGCCTATGTTGGCTAAGATTTATATCTTTACTTTCGAAATGATTTTTTCTACACTATGCACTAGTAATAATGTCAAATGTTCCTTTTTAAAGCGTATCAAGCATCTTTGACTATCATAAGGAGAAATCTCCTCCGATTCTGCGTTTGCATTGTGTGTGTGTGCGGGAGGCCTTATGGTAGTCTCATTTCTAAAAAGCATGGTGAATCTATTTTAAAATATTTCGTTGTTTGTTTTTAAAGATAAACTGTTTTTGTTGCTCACACCAGTCCCATGACTGATCCAGAGTTTATTGTTTTTTTTTCCTAAACTCTGGGTGCTCAAAATTTTCTACACGGGCAGTCTAGAGTTGGGTTTTTCAGATAGTCAGATTAGTAGGTTATCTGGAGCTAGATCAGTCTTTGGTTGTGGACGAGACTTGCTTGTCTTGGTGAATCGTGATGTTGGTTCGAGCTGCTGCTGGAGCTCTCTTTTGAAGACTATCTTAGAGTTATATTGTTCCGCTGCTAGATGTTATCTATTTTCTTTTCCGCTGCTATTCTATTGTATCTCTGATGTAAATTGATATCTATTGGATCATCTGTTGTATGAGATATTGTATCAAAGCTGTATATCAATGTATTATTCTATTATTCCGCTGTGTTGTTCATTTAATGTTGTTATAAGCTCCGGCGACTCGGATTTGAATGGTCGGATCTACGACATTCGAGTACGATGTAAAGTATGGATGTCGATTTTCGAGCACGAAAAATCCGCGTCGTTACACGAATCTACACCATTATTCGATTATCTGAAAAACCTTACCCTAGACTGCCCGTATGTAAAATTATGGCACCCAGAGATTAGAAAGGGAATAATAAACTCCAGGTCAGTCATTGGACTAGTATGAGCAAACAAAAACAGTTTATCTTTAAAACAAAAAACAAAAGATTTTAAAAGAAATCTCCAAGGCTTTTTGGAAAATGAAACAAACATAAGTCCTCCTGCCACACACACCATGCAAACGTAGAATTGGAGGATATTTTTCCTTATGATAGTCAAAAACGCTTACTATGCAAAATTCTTTTGATATTATTATTGGTGCATAGTGGAAAATATTTCAAAAGTATAATATTAATCTTAGCCAGCATAGACATTTCGAACAGTGGTGACCACCATAAGTAAGTGGCAGGTTATGCAACTAAAATCGTACAGGGCGCGTATTGGAGATTGAATTTTCCAACAAATGGTCTGGCCGAGGAACATCTCATTGCCACATGGGTACGCCTTTGGAGGGACGCCCCGAGAACTTACCCAGCTCTCTGCTAACACAAGGCCGGTTTCCTCCCTGCCCGGGAGTAATATCTAAAGATATGCCACCCCCGGTCGTTTGCGATCAACCACAAAGCAACATCACACAGTAATAAATATACAGTGTCCACATGAGTTAAGTATCCAGTCTCCATACCATGATACCACCCTTTTCCAGAAGGAAGGGACATACCCTAGGGGCACGACCCTTGCAACCTTGCCGCATCTTTCCTGTTTCGACCATTTCTGGGGTGTGAGGTCCTGATGAAGTCTCGTCCACAAAGCTACGCTTTTTCACAAAGCCATGCTTCGATCAACAAATGATCAACAACACTTCGTATGCCACATTACCAATTTGGGAATGTATCACTACTAACCATCAACTACATAACCTCCGAGCTCGTACGTCTCAGAGAAGGGTGTTAAGCTAAAAGAATAAATCTCCGCCACCAAACAGAAATGTATTTGATAGAAACCGGTTTTACATCTCAAAGTGTAATGTCGGACACATATCCATACAAGTCTATTCCGGGTTCGAACAGAACCGAAGGCACTTCCGAAGAAGCTCTTGCAATCCGGGTATTCACAATCCCGATCGGACTTCCCATCACTTAGGGAATCTCTATACCGGCGTGACTCAATGCAGAGACAATTGACGGGTTATCCGTTCGTTTTAGAAAATACCCGGTCTTCAAATGCTATCCATATCGTTGTATCATTATTCGGAATGGGTTATATGACACAAGGTCCTCTCCTGGCTAAATCGAATAATGAGCGCAATATTTTAAAACATATGGATATGGGATTTTAGTTAAGTCACAACTTAAAACCCAAAACTTTATTTTCAAATGGTTTAAACAAATTATCATTTATAAATCTTTAAGCAAAAACATTCTTTTCACAAAGATTCATTCATATCCTTTCAAAACACTTTCCCTTTTAAATTGGATTAACTCATCCAATTTTTAAATCAAGGACTTAATTCATCACTTTCAAAATCATTTCCAATTCAAATCTTTTATATAAAAGATACACCATTTTAAAATCCTCTTTGATTTCAAAACAAGGTTTAATAATCTCTCACAAAGGTTCATTCATAGCTTTCAAAAACAATTCACAATTTCATTTCTAAATTGAAATCTATCGATACAAATGGAAATCCTTTCTTATAAGAAAGCTTTTATTGTTTGAAAACAAATAGTTTTCATTTCGGAAAAATCCAATACATTTGCACGAGTTAAAGCTCTTCAAGTACAAAATTTTAGGTTAAATTCAAATTCTCAAATCAATACTTTTAAAATGGTTTAAAACCCATATAAACACATTTATAAGTTGAATAACCTTTGTAAACCATAATTTCCAAACATAGAATTCAATTTCAAATCTTGAATTTAAATTCAAATCAAATTATTTAAGTTCCAAACTTTATCAAGTTATTCAAATAACTTTTGTCTTTAAAATTCCTTTTCAAAAGCCTTTCACATTTAAGCCAATTTCGTTCCCAAAACCATTTATATTCAAATTCCAACTTTTAAAACCATTTCATAACCTTAAATTTAAATATATGTGACTTAACCAATTTCCTCGTGCAATCCATATTTGTGTGTGCATAGTGTGGTCCTGGGGTTTTACACACAATTGTGCAACAACATTAATCATCACAAATTTAAACACAGAAATAAATTTGATAAGCAGTATAGACTATAACGCTTATCTTTCATTCACAGATCATAGATATATATATATATATATTTTTATCACAGATAATAAATTACATTCATCCCAGATAAATAAATTACATCACAGATGTATAAATTACATTAATCACAGCTTAAATCGAAATAGAGCATCACATATCAGGGATATCAAACAATCCAATCATCCAATAGAATCCAAACATTCATAAGTAAGATCAGTTAATTGTTTGATTAATTTACATCAGATTAATTACTTATGAATAATTTGCTAAACTTGGTTAATTAATCAATGATTAATTAGAACCCATTTTAATTAATTAACCTTCAATCATTTATTAATTAACCTTTAATTGTAAATTAATTTATCTAAATTAATAAATCAATTAACATTTAATCATTAAATAATTAACCCTTTAATTATTTATACTTAATTAATTATATAAATTAATTAACCCTCAATTAATTATCATTTAACTAATTATTCTTAATTAATTACAATAAGTGATTATCCTTAATCCTTATATTAATAAATCACAAATTAAGTAATTATCCACGGATTACTTGATTAATCAACTTTAATCATCAATCAATTACTTTTAATTAAGTAATTATCTTTAGTTGCTTTCATTAATTTCACCATTTTATTTTATTTGAAACACTTGGGAATTTCAAAAACCAAACAATTGCAAAACATTTAACGTGTAAAAATTAAACATGAAACTTGTTTTAAAACTTGTTTATAAATTAAATTTGAAAGCTTATTTTTATAATCCTTTGAAAACTTATACTTTTTTTATATCTTTAAACCTTTATTTAAACACATTGTTTAGAAACTTAATCATCTTAAAAATACATTGTTTGAAAACTCAAACTTATTTTACAATTGTTTCAAACTTGCAGTAGCTTATTTTTTTTAAATCTGATATGTTTCTTTCTAAAATTTTAAAACCCAATAACCTTAACACACCAAGCCAACCAGTTTACTCAAATTCTTTGAGCAAAACACTCAACTTCCCGAGACACTCGAATACCCACATTTCTTCAAGACAATCCTTCAACGATTTTGAGACAATCACCAAGCAAACCTATCTTTCTTCTTCGATCATCCAAAACACCCAGATTCACAATCCCACATGTGCACGTGTACACATCACCGCCGATGTTCGGACCAACTTCGTCACCTCCAACATGTCAACTACAACCCCAACAAACATCATGGCCACCCAAGTTCAATAATAATGCCTGAAATCAAATTCGAACTATCAAGACGTAGGAACCCAAAATTTGATCAATGAAAGGCGCCTCGCACCGATGATCTAGACCACCAGAGAACTCATCCATCTAACCAGAGTTGCCCCACGACAGACTCATTGACCTGGCCACCTCCGATCAGTTTCGATCCAACCACGATGGAACACGAGCTTCAGCAACTACCATGATCAAAATAGGACATTAAACCCTAACTTTCCATCGTGCCACTTCCACGGCGATCTATAAATTTAACCATTATTTTTCTGACGATCGCCATTACTCAAACTTCCTCCAACCATAGTCATGTCGATCATCCTTGTGTCGATCATCGAAAATCGACGAAGAACCATTTTTCATTCAACTCAACATTTCTCGATATTTATAAACTTAAAAATCCAGATATAAACGTGAAAAACCATGGTTTTCAAAAATGAATTAAATGATATGATTGAATCTTAAATTCATGCAAGTAGAAATCTTGATAGTTTTTTAGTTTCCCTGTAAATTCTTCCTTTCCAGACAAAATTACGTTTAAATTTTTCTTAAAAATATTTTTAAAATTTAGATCTTAATTGTACAAACATGTTTTGTTTAGATCATACGTCCTAAAAAGATTTAGAGGAAGGGCTTTTGATTTTTTTGAACAGGTTGAAACCTTTATAAATAGAACAAAGCCTGGTAAACATATATACGGATATGCACATCATTAATCTATGTATATACAATCATATTTACATCCATGCAAACCCCTTCTTATAACTTCATTTCAAGCATCATCAAATTATAAATAGATTTTGGGTTTAAAATGATAGTTTCTCACATTCTTTTCTTTTTTATATTGAACAGAGAAACAGTTTTAAATCTGTTTTCTTAACTTTAGAAAATACTTTAATTACTTATGCTTAAAACTATTATTATTATATTTAAACTTGAAACACAATTATATAAACATGTTTTGTTAAATCTTTAAACCTATGAAGAATCAAAGGATGAGGATTTAACTTTTGAAAACAGGTTTGAAACCTGTAAACAAAGCAGATGCAAATCTGCCTATTTCCCCAGATATGTACAGAGATATGTATACGTATTTGTATACATGCAACATATTTTCATACATTCAATAGTATTTACAGCTTTCACTTCAAGTATCAATCACAATATCAATTTATAGGTCAGTAGTTTGCTCACCTGAAGCTTTGAAATAGAGAACTAGATGGAATTGCTTCCAGAATTTTTTGAACTGGAAATTGAATTTGTTGTTTCCAGGTTTTGAAATGTTTTGGTTTTGATTCTTGAAGCTTGATACAGTTGAATCCACATTGGCATGCTTTGATTTGTTGATCTCGAATTAAACTTGCTTTTGTTCTTGATTTGCTTTGCATCTAGTTTGATTTTCAGGTTTGATATTTTTTTTAAAAACAGATTTGTTTTGAACTCGAATCTGGCTTTTGTTTTCAGGTTTGAAAAGTGGAGAAGAGAAACCTGGTCTCTTTCTTAAGCAATATATTTATGTATTTAAATTTAAATGAAACCATATTGCCACTTGTCTAATTTAAATTACATTTGTTATGTGTGTTATTCCTTAACTTACACTTGTTAACTAATATGGTTACTCATCAAACATTTGTCTTATTTCCTTGTTAAGATGATTACACTTGTTAAACACAAATTCAAATTATGTTTTAAACCCTTACCCTAATTTATTTTATAAACTTTTTTTAACCCTTTATGCATATAAAATTTCATATCTTAACATATGCCTTTATTTTTATCTATTATTTCCAATTTAATTAAATATATATGTACTTATATAGAGTTTAACCTTCAAATAATTGTATTATGATTAGAAAACAAATTTTATAAATTCTAATCATAGTATTTCCAAATCCAATTTATTTTTAAAATATTCATTCTTGCATTTCAAATTCCAAATTTAATTTAAAAATCCATTTATATACATATATAAACATACATCTTATTTAATTTGAAAATTTTCAATTACAATTTTATAAAATATTTATTTTTGAATTCCAACCCAAAATTCTATTTACAATATAATTTTACTTCCCAATATTCTATTTAGCATACATATTTTTTCTTTATTTTGGAATTTCATATTAATTCACAATAAATTTCACAATTAAACCCAAAATTTTATATTAATTACCAATTATTTCGTAATTCAATTCCAAAAATTGAATTTATTATCAAATTAATCCTAGCTAAAATCCGAAAATGTTACACCATCGATATATGTTATATTTGATTATATTTGCGCATTTTCCGTCATATGCTTGAAGCATCCACTATCGAGTATCCATTTATCCTTGCTTTTAACTTTAATTTTGGTTACCTGCAAAATAGTAAAAGTGTAATTAGTACCATCTTCCACTTGTTAGGGTCCTATGTATTAACGGGGGAAGGTAGCCATACCCAAGTGAGTTTGGGACCTTTAAAAACATAATTATTATTATAAACAATATTTTCAAGTATTCATCTATATATTTTTGCCTAATAAATTTGTTATTTGATTTAGGAATCCATATTTTGACAGTACTTGTTTTAGGAGCATTAATCTAAATTTTAGAGATAGGTTTCTTGAAATTTTAAAGTGTATAGTGTGTTATAATTTTTATATTTTTGTTTAGCTCTAAATCCTAATCCATTTTGATTTCCTGGTGGCCTTGATAATTTGATCAAATTTTCTATGTTTTATTTTCCATTATTGAATTTCGATACATTATTAGTTATTTTATCCAACTTGTACTTAAGATGAAAAATTCCAATATTGCTAGAATCTGAACTTGCCTTTAATTCCAATTTTTTTTTTCAAGTTTGGTATTTTCTAATTTATTATTTTCTAAATCATTTAATAGAGTAGTATTTTTAGAAGATAACTTTTTATATTCTTTTTGAGCCATTTTAAATTCTTCTTCTAATACTATTTTTTCATCTACCAATTTCTGGCTCCATTCTATTTTACTTTCCTATATATTCCTTGTTTAGGTTCTTAGACTCTCTATATTTATTGTCTAATTATATGCTAATTTCCAAAATTAAATTATATGTTAATTCCTGGCATGCCTCATCAGTATTATCCGTAAAACAGACATTAGTTTGTTCCAAGTCGCTTTCACTATCACTGTCAAAGGAAGAGGAAGAATCAGAGTCATCCCAAGTTACTTGAAAGGCTATTTGTTTCCTTTTGAATTTCTCGATTTTTTCTTCCTTTTGGTCATTATTGAGTTGTGGACAATCTTTTTTCATATGGCCGAACTTTTCATATCCATAACATTAGATTGATGTTTAATTTTAGGAGTTTGAATTGCCACCATTCTGAAATTTTGTCGTCCCTTTGAATTTTCTGAATATGTTGTAATTCTTGGCTATGAATACAATTTCTCCCTCGTCCAAGTTGAAACTATCACTATTTTCTTGAAAGGCAATATTCTTCTTTTCTTGATTTTGCTCATTTCTTGCCTACTAATTAGTTTCACATGACACCTATTAGTTCTTCAACTTTGAGTTAAAGAGATCGTTAGCTTCTTTGATGGCTAAAACTTTTCTTTCCTATTTGACAATCAAAGAATTAAAGATTCGTATAACTAGATCAAAATCTATGAATTTGACTCCTAATATCATCAGATCTATTGCATAGTTTGAAATCTAGCATAAATGTCAATAATAGATTCGTTTTCTTTCATTTTAAACGAAGAAAATTGATTTTATAAAATAAAAATCTGTTTTTGCTTGACTTTTGCTGTGCCTTCATGAGTAACTTGCAAAGTGCGCCATATATCATATGCAGTAGTGCATAAGTATAACTCGTGAAAATTCATTTTTATCAAGTGAAAAAATAAAATATTCATAGCTTTGGCATTATTAGCTACCATGTTCAGAAAATTCGCATACGTATTGACGAATAAGCATAATTAGAACCGGTAAATAGTGGAGGACGAGCAATTAATTGACCTTCTTGAAATGTACTTGCCATATTAAAAAAATTCAATCACGTGTTGTTGTAAATTTAAAAAATCTTGCTCTGAAACCACATGTGAGTCTACTAGATCGTGTCTAATATTACTTGTGTATTGGTATGTGAGTGTATGCTAATATATGAGCTAAATATAGCAATACAACATAGTATAAAAGAAAAGTGTAAAAACGAGCACACTAGAGTTTTTATCCTGTTCAGACCTTCCATCCTACGTCCAATCTCGAAGCCCCTCGTATATTTCACGAAACAACAACCCTCGCTTCGTCTGTAGAAATTTGCTAATACAAAAGTATTCCTTTGACAATCTTGTTATCAATACAACACAGATATTGATTGCTTGTACAATTCTTTCTATAATCTCCTCTAAGTGATAGTGAGTGTGAATTGCCTAGATAACATAACCAAAATATATATATTTTCATTGAAAGTGATTGAGAATATTAAGTTAATGATAACATAAGAGAATGTGAATATAGAAATTGGTGAATAGTAAATCAAGTTAAATTGAAATCTCAATCGATTGAAGTATTTATAGACTCAAAGAGTTGTATTTGAAAAATTATGACTTCTTGAAATATTGTTTTTGGTTAATGGTTGTAGCTGTTGAAGAAGGAAGAGGTTCGTTTAAATTAGGAAGAAGTGTTTGTTCAAAATATGACAATTGCAGTTATATGCTTACAGCCCGAAACGCGACATAGGCATTTGTGAGATGTCCGTAAACAAAAAATAGAAATATGTCACAAACGTCTATGGATAAAGGAAAGATGTCTTTTGCTATTTAAATTATAAAACCATGGCAATTTATTGTCAAGAATTGTCGATATAAAATTGTGTGTGTTATGATCACTCTAGGAGATTGTACAACGTATATCTATGACTACAATGCAATAATATGACCTTACTTTTAAATAGTATGATCCAGCTTTCTTCAATTGTCTTTGATCCATGATTTTGTTGTGCAACGTGATCTTCTTCTAGTATATACCTATAGTGTTATAAGATATTCTAGTATATGTGATTTTATAGTTGTTGTCGTTGAAATTGTAGAATAAAGGTTCTACTAATATTTAGTTTAAAGTCTTTGGGAAAATATCTTGGTATAAAACATTTTGATTTTTAAATAAATTGTTTTAGTCTAAAAATATTCTCTTAAGAAATACATAGTGACGGGTATTTTTGTAAAATTATTCTGATTCAAATTGCTTTGATAAATGTATTTTATTAAGGATAGCTGTAGAAAAAATTCTTATTTAAGGAGAGAGGAATGCTTTTTGGAGAGTACTTAACAATAAATACTATATGATTTGTGGAGTATTTATTTAAAAGATGTTTTGTGAGAAAACTATTATAGCATAAAATACTTGCTTTTATTTGGAAGAATTTTTTTATTAAAGAGGTTATTTTAAAATATTTTAGTTGGAAATATTTTGACTTGAGAAAAATACTTATAGAGTATAAAAAGTAAGAAATATTTTCATTTAAGAAAAATGTTTTATTCAAAGAATATTTTTGAGTTTGGAGAAAAAAATTGTTTGGAAGTTAATTTTGGTTTTTGAGTATTTTAACTTCAAGGGGGTACTTTTTGGCAAATAATGTTTGGAAGAATTTTTTTGGGGTAATGTACTTTTATCTGGAGAGTATTCAATTTGGAAAAATAATTTTTTTGCTAAGTATATATTATTTAAGGAAGAATGAGCTGTAAAGCATCTATTTTTGAAATACTTTGGAAAACATTTGCACTAAAATGAGGATAATTTTGACCCAAAAAAATATAATTGGAGGAGAAAAATGTTTGGTTCGGGAAACAAACTGCGAAGGTGTTTGTTGAAAAATTAAATATTTGGAAATATTTTTGATAACATTTTAAGAAATATGTGACTAAATAGAGCGATTGGGGTGTGAGACGACTGGATGACATGAGTCTTGAGTTTGCCCAACATGCATTATGATGAGGTAACCTTTATGCCTTTTATTTGTTACTTTCTCTAATATGTTGTAGGGATGTCTAGTTATTCCCTTTTAGAGAGAGAATTGGTATAAGATGCTTCGATTTCCCATTTTGACATATGATACAGATACATTTTACTTTAGCAATACTTACTTTGGTTAAATAGATTGCACGGTACTTATGTTTGTTAGGTGATTAGCTATGTTAGAAAAAAATTGTACTACTTGTTTTTGTTTCCTTATAGTGCTTGTTTCTCTTATGTGCTAAGTTATATTGCTTGTTAAATAGATAATTATATGATGGGTAGTTATCCAAAGTTGATTTTTTATGGGTGTACAATAGAGAAACTAGTGGGGTATTAGGAACATATTTAGTTTAGTTATTGTGGGATGACATAGTTTCTTAAGTTGAGGAAGACTAGGTATTCCAATTAACCAAGAGATGTGATGATGTTACTTGAGAATGAGCAATAGTGGTTGAAGAATTTTAGTGGTAAAAGGATTGGTGGATACCACTAATGAATCAAAACGACAATGGGAGATTCATTACATTTGTACACATATATGCAGTTTTAACATATTCATGTTTCAAAATTTATTTTTACACGAGCGATGACTAGCTTCCATAAGTGTTTTAATTTCAATAATGACTTCTATTCTTGTTTTTGAAGAAGTTTATACGGTTTGAAATTTTTATTAAATGGTGTTTTCAAAAGAATAAAAAATGATATTCTGATTTTAAGAGAACATGAAAGCTTTAATTTTACAATGAAATATTTTGGTATAAAAGTTTTGATTTGAAGATGTATTAGAACTCTCATCGCTCGTAAGGCTAGCAGTCCCCTCTTCGGTATTTTGAGTGTGTCATCCCTACCATCAAATGAAGAATTTACTATAAGAGGATTATGGAAGCAGACATTTAATGTGATTTGGAGGTTGGTACAAGATGGGTTATAATGATTCATGCTAAGAGATCATGGACAACTTGGAGGTTTCAATGTGTGTTTGCACAGCCAGGGTATGTAAGGATGCTCACCTGTATACCGTTGACCTTGATGAGACTGTGACATTGAGCAGTTGTTGGCCCTTGATGATGGTCATTCGACTAGTCATATATTTAGTAGCTCTTGGTACAAGACCTCGGTGAGGGTCTGGTTTTCCTTAGTTATGGTGGGAAGTTACTTTGAGCATTGGTGAGATCGCGGCATTGAATAGTCATTGACCTTGGTGATGGTATTATGAGTTATAATATATTCAAGAGTTCTTGGTATGAGACCTTAGTGAGAGTCTATATAGTTCCATCGTCCGCGTAGGGTTTGGGAATCAAAGTTGATGCAGTTGTAGTATCGGGTTAATGACCATATTATTTTGAGGATATTGTCATGAGTAGGTACATATATCTAAGGATGCAACCATGAGTAGGAACATATATTATTTTGGTGCGTGTAAGTATGAACGGTACACCAATTATTTTTAGGACAAGACTATGAGGAAATTCATCGATAATTTTATAGGATATGCATATTACGGTAGATGTGTAGTTAGTATAAGGATTAATGCAATTGTTTTGTTTGTTGGTAAATTAGTGTGCTTCATTTTAAATATACTAATTGCCAATCTATGTATTTATTTATGCATGCCTGCTTGAGGCAACCTGAATTTGTTGTGAACTTTTGTTATGGGCTATTGTGATTGGATTACTGGAATGCATGAAATGACTTGTGATCGAAGTTAATCCATGATTGGGATTGTTTCACTCTTTGTTGATGGAGTGTTATTTTTATATACTATAGTTTTGATTGTATAGTTATGGAAATGTATGTGTTACCATAGTACATGTGTGTAGAGAATTGCATTCATTATTATGAATAGAATTTATCGTGTCATGATTGATTATGATGTGCGGTTGTCATGTACTACACTAGAAGCAGTTAGCTATGATTAGTATACTTCCTTGTATTTTGTGTAGTTAAGCATATGATATAGTACGATGTTTTATGCACTACTTTGAGAATTTATGCTTTGGGGAATTGCAGGGGCATAATTATTTTATGGGAGGGAAAATATAACACTTGCAAAATAAATATTGTTAATATTAAATTAATTAAAAAGGATTTTTAACGGAAGAGTGATTTGGGTATTGTATTTATAACCATTGCATAGGTACTTCCAAGCCGATTAAATTTTATTATAAATTTGCTAAATTTGGAGTTATAAGCGATACGGGCATTATAGTGTTAAAATAGGACACATAACCGCTTTTAGGGTAAACAATTGTAAACAACCAACCCATATGGCTGTCTATATAAATAAGTAACGAAACCCTGGGGAGCAGCCGACACATCAAATTTTCTTTACTTTTCCTAAAATTCTCTTAACCTTTCTCTAATGGCGGATAATTACCTCTAATCAAAAATTGTATTAAATCAAAAATGTCAAATACTCATAAAATTTTGTGCCAAATCTACCGTCTTGACAAGATGAATCAACAACAAGTGGTAGTTTGTCGTAAAAGTGCTCAAATCAATGGGAAATTATAGTCAAAGATGGCATGGTGAAACCCTAAGGGTGTTTTTTGGCATTTTTCAGTGGAGCCTCAATTGTGTAATTGAAGACGTATGGTTGTAGATCTCAACGAAAGGAGTTCATTAGTGAGATTGGTGCCAACAGCGATTGTATACAATTGGAATTTGTGAATTAGGGTTTCGAAAACCCTAATTTCACGGTGGCAGCACTGATGAACGATGATGGTGAGGGCGTGAGGCTGGTGTAGCCAAGAAGAGGAAGTCATGAGGTGGTGACATAGGATAAGGCAGTGCGATAGTGAAGAATTCAACAACACAAGCTAGTGCTGGTAGCGGTGTTTAATTTGGAGGCGACTGTAATTATTCAATTTATCCCCTAAACTTTTATTAATTACAATCTAAGCCTAAATATTTTAATTAACTTATTTTTTGCATACGACCTATGTCTTATGTGCTGTTTTTTCTGTTGGACTCGTAGCAAAATTTCAGACAATCTGGCATATGGTTTGCTAGCTTTGGTGCTATTCATAAAAGCATGTTTGTAAGATTAAACAATCATAGTTATTTATATTTTGAAAATATTAAAAAAATATCCATCGATAAAGATATACATTTTTTGATATATGTTATGCTCTTTTGATGATTGTTTGGCTATTGCAGTGTTTTGATATGTTGTGTGTTTCAATTTGATTGTTTATTATTAAGTTCTAGGTTATCGGGTGATGGATATTTTATAATAATTATTGATTTGAAATTAAGAATAATTAAGTAATAGAAAATGACTAAAGTTGTGTAATTTTGGAAAATGATATTATTTAGAAATTTTGCGTGATATTCGTAAATAATAATGATTTAGCAATTCGTTTTGAAATTGATGTGAGAAATTTAATAGGTTATTGTTTATGAATTTTTGGGGAACTTCAGAGATATTAACAAAAAACATTTTAAAATGAGTTTGGAGAATTTGTTATTATTTATAAAGTAAAAAGGGTTTAGTAAACAATAATTTAATTTTTATGAAGAATGTATTATTTTGAGTAAACAATAATATAATTATTTTTGTGAAGTTTACGGAAAAGTATTATTATTATTATTATTAATAATAATAAAAATAAACGATGTGTTTGGAATACTAGTGATAGTCACAAGATGTGTTTTCAAAGTATTTTGGGTTAAATTATTACTATTTTGAGATAAATAGCAATAAAAAAGTTTGGAGATTTAAATTTGGATGTTTTTATATTAGGGTTAAATATAAATAAACTGGTACTAAAAGAAAAATAAAGGGATTTAAGTATATATATTATTAATTTAACATAAAATAATAGTATTATTGTTTTTGAAAGTAATTTGATGTAAATTAGTATTTTTAGTCAAATAATGATGTTTTAGACATTTAAAGTATTATTTTGAAAATGAAGGATTTTTAAAGTATATTATCGTCTTGAGAAAATATTATTGTTTTGCGATAATCGAGATAAACATTATAACAAAACAATAATAAGACAATTTTATACATTAAGGGAAAATAATGGGTATAAATATGTTATGGATTGTTGTAGCTTATGTGATTAATTATTGTTTGAAATCATTATTTATGTTTGTTGTGTAGAGATGAACGCAGGATGAGTTATGATATATTTTACCATTATCTCTACATAGTTGTGGTACAGTTAATTAAGGTTTCGTTGTACTGATTACATAGATATTTAATATATATAGTTGTTAGTACACATGTGACGTGGTTGATGTTGTATTACTAATATGGAGTAATTAGTACATGTTTATTTGATTTATACTTATATTTATGCTATTGATGATGTGTTACTAGTGGTGGACGATGAGTGTGTATTTTAGGATATTTGGTGTTGTTGGTTTATTTGATGTTGGGGTTGACACTAAGTACTAGTTAATTTGTGTGAAGTTTTATGGAATTGTGTTGCTATTGTTACTGTTACGCCATATTCGTGATGACTGATTGTGGTGGATTAGTATAATATGGTTTATTCTCCTTGTATCGGTTGTTATTGTCTTGCAATATTATGTGCTAACAGAACATAATGCAAGAGAAGAGTAGGAAACATAACTATGTATGCTTGATCACATAATGGTATGCAGGTAGTTTTTTCTATGCAGTTGGCACCAGATCCCTTAGATTAGACTTGGGCGTATAGAAATTGGCACAATCCAAAATATTTGATCGTTTCTTCCTTTCTACATATTATTGAGGTTATGATGAAAGCAAAAGGTGGGGAAAGAAGTCTGGTTGTGGGTTATACCTATAGGTTATTTATTTTATATTTCTCCTTTATTTTAGTTGTATTATTGATAAACTGAATAATGATCGATGTATGTAATAGAGATAAATGATAATATTGTTGAGATAATATATATAGTTGTATAATTTAGCTGTGAGTCTTTCCCCTTATTGTTCATAAGTCATATTTTTTACTTATATAACCAACAAACCATAACTTTTGATATGTGTTATTAGCGTGCAATCGTATGTTGATGGCATTTGCTACTAATTTTAGATGTTAAGAATAGTGGAGCATCGTAATTTACTTATTACTACTCTCAAATTGTAATCGTACGTCTAGACTCATCTCGTCAAAGTGATCAATAATAGCCTTTAAAGGAGATTCAAAGTCAACCTGACATTATAGGTTACCTCATAAAATGGGCAGTGGAACCCAATCAACACCATATCATCTTCCACCCTTGCACCTATTTCAAAGGCTATGCTTTGGCTAATTTCATTACACAATGGTCTGGCCTTAACATTAGCGAAGAAGAAACATCTACCGGGCAATGTTTTGTCAATTTTATGTTGATAGAGCACCAAACGAAAAAGTAACAGAACTTGGTTCTCATTACCGCGGGTCGGCATGAAATTTGTTTCATTGTAAGGTTAGACTTGTAACTAGCAAGAGGCATGGTATGAAGCTATCCTGGTCAATCTCCAAATGGCAAAGGAACCCAACATTGGGTTAATTAATGTATACAGTGAATCCTCACTCATGGTTAATTAGATTAGTAAGCTATTTGAAGTAAAGGGAAGGTTCGTGGCCTAGTACGTTACCGAGGGCAAGAGATTGATCAGCCCTCTCTATGACTTCAAACTCGAGAAAATACTAAGAGAGAAGAACGCGAAGGCCAACCAGTTAGCCAAAATAGAAAGTAACCAGGCGAAAGCCAACAATTGGGCATGTTGGAGATTCGAAGTAGTCACTGCATCAAGCCAGGGGAAATTGCCATGAAAATAAGCGATGAATAACGAGATAGTTGGGCGGCTCTATGTAACAATATGTGTTTTACATATCGGAGGACTGTAAAATATTATATTTATACTCGTATAAGGTCTTATGACTCTATAACTTTAGAAAATGTCAATTAGTGACATTTTTCATCCTTAGAATTTTCATTCGATGATTTCGATCCTGAAATCTTGTAAGGCCTATAATTTTTTATAGGTGCCAAATTAAAGTCTAAAAGCACTTTCATTGGATTGGAGTGATTGTTTTCCTTTTTAGAAAGTGGTTATAATAGGAAGTTGGATTTACCATTAAAGAGATATGGCCATTTGAGGTTCAGACAGTTTGTGGCCAGATTAGTGGGTAATTAATTAGGCCGGGATTACGCTCGCTAAACTAGCTCGCAAACTGTGCCAATTAGGGACGATGCAATCGTTTTTTAATCACTTAACCACTTTTCAGAACTGAACCAAACCTCCATTAATCTGAATTTAACCTAAAAGCTTCACTTTCCTTGCATAAATTAGCTTGAACACGTCATTAAGGATTGCTTAGTAAGGGAAATCAAGGGATTACTGTTTGGAACATCTCCTAGGCATGTCAAATCTTAATTCTTAAACAAGCACAATGCATTAAGGGTTAGACCACCATAAACCAAAATGAGTCTCACCTAACCGAAGAAGCTCCAATTACATTGGTAGTGCAACATGACGATGTGGAATCCTTGATAACTCATATCAAATGTTCTTATTAGAAGGTGCCCTACTTGCTGAAAAAAAGCAAAAAAAAAATGGTTACGTATGAAGCCCCATACTTTACATTCTTTATCGAAATACTATATAAGAGAGGATACTTAACTCCATATCTTAGATTTGTAACCAAAGAAGAAGAGATCAGAGTTATGAGGGAAGTTCACGAGGGATACTGCGGAGATCACTCTGGAGGAGTAAAACTAGTTAAGAACGATTGAGATAAGGTTATTAATGGCTAATTACGCCAAAAGGTGCATAGGGATTCGTCCGTAGGTGTGATCAATGCTAAAAATTTGTCAGTATCCTAAGGTTACCTTCACATGCACTCATCCCTATCATCAGCCCTTGGCAATTCTACACATGGGGAATTAGTTTTACAGGGCCACTCCTATATCGAACCGGGATTTTCAACCCTCGAAAATCAACATAAATACGTTCACTGTATAGAATGCCGAGCAATCGAGTGCCAGAAATATCAAACCATTAGGGGTGAAGAAGAAAAAGGTAGAAGAAAATAGAATCAACAACACAGAAACTCACAATGGAAGTGGAACAAAATATAAAATATAATATATAATAATAGTCCTTTATACAAGGAAAACTGTAACTGTCAATATATATACTAATACATCAATATGGACAGTTATTATAACTTGTCCTCAACAGTGTTGGCTACACCGTCTATTCACACAATGGAATATAATCAAATACGTAATATACATTCGAAATCCTCCACCTCGTCTCCTAAGCTCCAAAGCACTCTAACCTAAATCTGTAATACTCGGTTTGACCCAAGCATTATAATAAAATAACACCCGAGCCAGTCTGGGAAACCAATGTGAGTAAACACACTCATTTAAATTATTAAGGTTATCAAAATCCTTTCAAAACAAAGGTATCTTGTAAGACCACGCCACACATAAACATGACGGGTTTTTCCCTTACGATAACCAAAACAATTTATAGAAAATCCAGTGATATTATGATAGTGTCTAAGTACAAATACTTATAAAATAGCTAAAATTGTTGCATTAATAAAATTCCAGCATACTAGACTCTACAATCAAATCGTAAAGGTTCGTAGTGGTTATTAGATCGAAATGGTTTTTGGATAATGCTGATACCCGATCCCGGTCTCATTGAATCCAAGCGATAAATTTTTATAGGCCAATTCGTTTAAATAAACAATTTTACAATATGGATGTCAATATTCAAGCATGGAAATTCATTCCATGTGTTTACTTTATCATGACCATTCCATCGAAATTAATTCGCTTGTAATCGTCACATTATCGAATATTTGGATAATGATCGGTACTAGTCAATTTATTTCCAACAAAGCATGTCAATTTTTTGTTTAACTATTTTAATTTGTTTGGTCGTTTAATGGCACAGACAATAGATAATTGAAATCCACATCAAAGAGCAATATAAGTCAAACTATAGACCATTAACCCAATTGTAATGACCCGCCATTCATCTCCACAGAATGACGCATCATTAATAAGAAAGAAAGGGAAAGAAAAGAGAAAGAGAAGAAAGAAGAGAAAGAAGAAGCAACATCAGAATCTCAACAGCGGAACGAATAAATTATATTAATAACATAAGTATTACATTGTATCATATACAACATATATCAGAGATACACAGCTTATACATCACATACTAGACAGTTATAAACACCTGTCTAGTTATACAACTCAATACAACTCAGAGAAAATACATCAGAGATACCAAACACAGCGGAACACTATATATGTACACGCTGAAGCCTCCTGCTCCATTTCTCCTCCACAATTCGTCAAAGCTAACCTGAATCCCTTGGCTACTTGTAAAAAATTTGAGTACCCAAGAGTTTAAGAAAACAGAAGATAAACTCCAGGTCAGACATGAGTCTGGTGTGAGTAATAGGTTAAGGTTGCTTAACTTTCAAAAATCTTTTGTAAAGAAAGGTATCACGTAAGACTTCCCACACATAAACATGGAAAAAATTTACCTTACGCTAACCAAAACATTTGATAGGAAATCCAATGATATTATAAGAGGTCTAAGGTTTTCAAGTAAATATGAAATAGCCGAAATTGTTACATTTATTAAATTCCATCTACTAGCCACAAAAGTGGGTAATACAATCAAAACCGATGGCACTTGTTGGATTTTGGATTCCATACAATGGCAGGGCTACTGGGGTACCGCCAGTCACAGTACGTGGCCTAGATCACCATACCGAGGATTACTCCAAATCCCCTGCAACACAAAGCCGAAACCACCCCGTACTGGACAGTCCCGAACAAGACAACCCTGTAGTTGGCGCACGTATCCAACTACCCACTAAGCCGAAAATAAAAGGGACCTCTAGACAAGGGAAAATCTCGTCCTACTTGGGCATGACTCACTTAGCCTTGCTGCACCTCCCCTGTTTTAGCCATTCCCGGTTGATGAGGCTTGAGGCTACGATTACCTTTATAGGACATATTTATCTTAGAATGCTCATCGTCCACCTAACGATGTTCTGAAAGCATTCAGTCTATACAAGTTCGTTCCGGGTTCGAACGAAACTGAAGGCATTATCTTGTTACAATCATTTTGGAATCACCCTCAGAGTTAACGACGATGACCCTTGCACTCTGAATCTTGATCTCGAATCTGAAAGTACTACCCCATTAACTCGTATTGGAATCACCCTCAGAGTTTAACGACGAATAGTCCTTACACCTTGAGTCTTCACTCCTCACTTGAGATTCATGACCTATCGTTAATTTGGATCGATGTGGTTTTCGAATATCCAAATCTGGAAACCCGATCTCGGTCTCATCGAAATCCAAAGCATATCTTTTAAGGCCAAGTTGTTTTAAAGTTTAAAATAATTCAAGTTCATTATCCACATACACACAGATAGATAATTCACATATCACAATAGATAATCAACATTATCATCACAACCAATAATCTATATTATTATTATCAAAAGATAATCCATATTATCATCATAATGCAACCAATGCATCCATATCACACAACATTACTTATCTCATTTTTGAGATTTCAAACCATTCAAGGCAAATCAATATCATCCATTCATAAGCAATGATCTATAATCACACCATCAATAATTAATTTAAAATGAATTAAATTAATTACTTCCATCTCTAATTAATTTAAAGTGAATTAAATTAATCACTTACATCAATATAAATCTTGCTTACATAACCATTAATTAAATACAATTTAATTAATTAATTATCTCTAATTAATCACCTTAATTAATCACCCTTGATTAATTATCCTTTAATTACATTCAAGTAATTATCCTTTAATTAATTTCATAAATTAATTACTCTTAACCAAAAACAGTAATTAAACCCTTAATTACTTCCATAATTAATTAACTATGATTAATTACATTGATCCTTAATTAATTACATTAATTAATTACCCTTAATCACTTATCATTGATTATTTAATCTTAATTAGTCAACTCTTAATTGCATCATTAATTATTAATTAATGATTCTTAATTAAATTTAAATTAATTACCTATTTAAATTAATTACATTAAGTAATTAATCTCAATTAAACCATATTTATTATTCACCTTTGATTAATCACATTCTGTAATTAACTATCCTTAATTACTTATCAAATTAATTAATCCTTAATTAATTATCTTTAATTAATCCCATGATTAATTATAGAGTAATTTAAACCAAATTTCTACCATTCTTAAATCATCTTCCACTAATTACATCTGGTAATTATCACTAATTACTTCACTAAGTAATTATACTTCATTAATTACATTAAGTAATTAATTTCTTAATTACTCCCATTAAGTAATTAAACTTAAACAATTTCTCAAATGATTATCTTTAATTAGTTAATCTAATTAATTATTAAAATTAATCATATTTATTAATTGTTACATAATCCTTAGTTAATGACTTTCATTAACTATTAATCATTCTTTAATTGCTTTTCTTAATTTACTTCTTAATTAATCTCTAATTATAAATTAATCTAAATTATTAATTTATAAATTAAATCAATAAGTCATTCCTTAATTATCTTATTCATTTAATCATTTTAATACCTTAATAATCTCTAAGATAATCCATTTCTTTATTAACGACTTCATTAATATTAAAGTGTATTTAGAACATTATATTTTAATTTTAAATTCAAATTCCATTTTGAATTTAAGATTCAAAATGATTATTTACTTAAACATTAACCAAATTTAAATTCAATTTGTAATCCTTTAAATAAATGTAAATAACATTTATTACTTACATATGAAACTTATATAAGAAAAGCATTTAAACTAATTTACTTAATTTTATTTAAAAATTAAGCTTTTAGATACATTACTATTTAACTTGCAAATTCAAGTTAACAAATAATTTAACTTCCATTTATAAACCTTTTATAAAAGAACTTTATCAAAAATCAAGTTCAAATATTTGTTTGAAAACAAATTTACTTTTAAAAAGCTATTTTAATTTAAACTTGTTTTAAAAACATTCAGAATTTAAAAACTTTTTCAAATACCTAGATCTGAATTCAAGAAACTTGAATCCACTATTTATTTAAAACATTTGATTTTAAACTTTGATTTAAACTTGATTTAAAACACTTTATTGAAAAATCCAAATTTCATTTTAAAACCTAAAGATTCAAAAGTTATTTGAAAACTGAACTTAACCTTTGAATTTAAACCACTGTTTAAATTATGTTTTCAGATTCTAAAATAAAATTCAAAATCTAGAAAACTATCAGGCTTTTAAAAACCTGAAAACCCACTTTAAATATTTTAAAACTTTTAAGATTCAAAGCTATTTGAATCTATACTTCATACTAGATTTAAATTTGTTTAAATCTTTCATCACAACTTTTAAATTCATTTAAATTTGGTTTAAATTTAAATTACAGACAGGTTTTATAAAACCTGTAACAAAACAAAATCAACCCGAGGCCATAGCAAAGTGCTTCGAGTCAAAACCCTTATTGCTTCGAGTAAACCCCTACATTTACTCGAGTAAATTCGAGTTCAAATTCTCTGCACAAACAAAGTTCACCAGAACTTCCAAAATGCACGGTGCACATGCACCGTGACTCTGGCCATCTCCGGCCATCCACCTAGGCTTCAACCCATCGTCGATCATCTCCAGTCTCGATCACGATCACCAGAATCCATCACAGCAACTCAAATCAAAATCGAGCAGCTAAATCAAAACCTGGAAACCAGACTGCATCTAATACCCAAACCTGTTAATGCCCCGTCCTCGAAAATCCGACCACTTGAGAGCCACCACCACCGGCCGCAGCCTCGATTATCTTCCCTCTAGCGATCCCCAAAAGCCAATGACACTCGATGCTCCAAAGAAAACAAACAGAGACAAAATCTACCACCCAGACAAACTTGGTTTAGAATCTAAAACCCAAACACCACTGCCACCATCGCCACTGACCAGCCACTGGTCATTTTTCCTGGCCTCTCTAGTCACCCATCTACCATCAGAGAGAAACTCAACCTCCCCAATCACTGGGATCACCAGTGATTCCCAAAAAAACCCAAAACAGACAAACTTAAAACTTCTCCTATATCTTATTGCTAAAAAAATATGATTTTTGTTTTAAAAATCAAGGCTTTGTTTAGGGATTCAGGTTATATATCTGAATCAATGAATTAATAAGTTTGCTATGCTCTTATTGGTTTTACAGAGTAATTCAAATAAATTTTAACTTAATTAAATTTTTAAGCCTACTCTATGGTCTAATAAACAAGTTTTGTTAAATACTTAAACCTAGATATAGATTGGATCAAGAGAAAAGAAGTTTGACCAAACTTATTTGAACTGGAAACATACATGTTTAAGTGAAACAGACTTGTTTATACACATTCATACATTTAATACATATATGTAGAACTACCTATACATATTCACATGCAGCCATCTTTCATTCAAAACTCAACATGCAACAAATTAAACACTTAAGCTTTAGAAAATGTTACTCACAGCAAATGAAGAACAGAGCAGGTTTATGTTGAAAGCAGTTTTGAATTTGTAGGCTGCAAACTTGAAAATGAAATGCTCTTGAAAATTTGAATGCATGCAAAAGATTTGAGTTAAAGATGATATGCATATGATTTCAGACTTGAATGTGTGCAGCTGATTTGAATTCCAGATTTGAAATGATGTAGTTGCCTTGATTGAATATACATGCTTTAAAACAGATTTGCTTTGAAATTGTACAGGGAATTGATTTGAAAATGTAGATGGTTTGCATGCTTGAAGATATGCAGGTTGATTTTGATTTGCATGTTTTGATTTCGGATTTTGGTTTCAAAGGAAGTGTTTTCAGATTTGCTTTGCACTTTAGATTTAGAAAAAAAATAAGAATGAAAGAAGATTTGTTTATATATAAAAACTGAAATACTTATTAATAAAAATAAAAGAAAAGGCTAAATTTTAAAATGCTACTTGTCTTCAATTTTAACATTTGTCATATAGGTATGTTAATTAGTTAACACATGTCTTTCAAGGTAATTTAGTTATAATTAAATGTTAATTAGTATTTAGTTAATATGTTAAATGTAGTTTATGCCTAATGAATTAGTTATATGTAATTAAAGTTTTAAAATAAGAATATGCTTAAGTAATTAGTATATAAGGATATATATATATATGTATGTATGTATAGATAAATTTAAAAGGAATAAAACAACTATTCATATAAATAAAAGTTATACAAATATTATAAAATTCAAGACAATTTAAAATATCTATACTTTGAAGTTCAAAACTTTAAATTCAAATTCAAATCAAATTCTAAAATTCAATTTTGAAACAACAAACTATATTCTTTTTATTAAAATCTATGTGTTAAAAACAATACATTATTATATTTTTGAAAATAACAAATTTGATAACTTTAAATAATTTATAAAAGAAATTGTTTCTTTATTAATAAATTACTTATTTTATCACACTATATTTAAAAAGGAAATCAAAATAAACTTATTGTTAGTTTATTTAAATTTAAACTCAAAATCAATTTAAACAAATTAAATTTTTATCTTAACAATTTAAAACCATATATCATTTATTAAATAGCTTTTAAAAAGCTTTATATTAAATAAAAACAAATTTCCAATTTTACCAAAGATATATATATTTAGAAAAGATTTATTTATTTATTAAATTTAAAGCAAGGCTTATCTATTTACAATATATACATTTTCTATATACATTATAAATAGAAAACAATTTATTAGCTTTTAAAAGATAAAATCTACCAATTAAATATTTATTTTAATTGGATTATTAAATTAATTCTAATCTTATTAACAAAGATTATCAAATTAATTTAATTTTTAATTCAGATTATTAAATTAATATTGCCTAAAACTCCGGGTCATCACATTCCTCCTCCTTTAAAAGAATTTCGTCCCTGAAATTTAAAACAAAGGTAATTTAATAATCTATTTAAAGATTTAATTTTAAAACATAAGCATATATCAAACATATGCTAACAACCATAATAACCAAATCATCCAATCAAACAATCTAACTATCCAGACAAAATTATGGATAGAGTTTCCTCGAGTTTCCCAAGTATATATATATATATCGGGATACTAGCTCTACAGAATCCAAACAATCAAAACTACGAAGCTAATGAGCTCGTACTCATGTAGATCTACAAAACTAGACATCATATCAGACTACAGATGAGTCTGATTCAACAACCAAACCTCTTGAACTGCTGGTTCCAAAACCATAGATAGATCATACACGTACTCCCTCAGAGATACGTGAAACACATCGAATCCCGGACTTCCATACCGGCAATTCAATCCTGAAAAACAAACACTTACCCTCACAAGAACACAGAAAAGATCCAAACATCACGGAGCTAGCTTCCCATTCTTACCAAACTTTATAGCTCCTTTGATCGGAGAAAACTTAACCAAAACCAAATCTCCGACTCCATAACCCAAATTCCTTCGCCTCTTGTCCACAAAATTCTTCGGACGATCCTGGGCTACCTACATCCTTCCTGATCAGCTCAACCCTTCGCTGATGCTTCTAGAAACAAACTAGACCAAAAACTACCCAACCCAATGATCTCCTCAAGATCAATCCAAAACCAAGAATAAACTCTACTCCTCAAACATCAAAAGACTGAATCATACTTCTCCTATCCGGAAAAGATAAAACAAAGCACTTTCCAAACTGCTTCCGATGCACAACTCTGATCCGAAGTAGAAGAAAATGCCGATGAAGAACACGAGCACAAATTGGACGTCACATCTCAGAGATATGGTTCAACAGATCCATAAAGGAAACTAAAAAATTCCTCTAAATCCTGAGCTGCTTCACCAACCTCTATCTCTAGGAATCTCCTTCTACTAAGCTGAACCACCGGTTCCACTTCTGGAATCCTAGTCGATAAAAAAACTTAATCTCTGGATGTCTCAAACAAAAGATAACTCAAGAGAACACTCAACTATCGCAAGTCGTTTTTGCGATCAATCCAACCTAATTCGAAAGAAAACTATTCTCTCTTTACCCAACATAACAGCTTACACTTACCTAGCCAATCCATCAAAGAAATGATCCACTCCGCTACTTCTGAACTCCACCTCCAGAAAAACTACTCAGCCAGAAAACTTCCTGCTAGCACATAGAATACTCCAAGCTGCACTGCTGACACCAAAGCCAAAGACTTCCCAATCCAAAGCTCTTCGAGAAACTCGGACCTCAAACCAAACAGAAACATCCTGTTGAACTCAGCCACAATCATCGAAGCATACACACTTCCTAAAACTTGTTCCAAAGAAACGTCTTTGGACATATCCATAATCACCGCATATCATCACACAGCTACTACTTCCTGAGGTATCAAGATACCATTACACGCTTCTGCTCAGCCGACTGATCCAAACTCTACTCACCAAACTCTGCACTTCAAAGATGACTCTGAAACTTAACAGGTTTCCTTCAGAGATCAATGAAATCTCTACACTTTGCACAACTCACTCGAGACGGTATTACGTCTACAGTCTCGACAGATACACTTCCAACCTCAAACATCAAACTCCAACCAATGGTAGTTGTCGTGTTACACACATCACTACCTTATCTACCTTTATAACCTATATTGGAAAACCCAAATAGGTAACCCAACAGATAGGTAGAAATATATATATATATATATATATATATATATCAAAATTACAAATACGCTCTCTCAAGAAAGAAATCGCTCCAAAGCTTAGGTATTCACTCAACCTAGCGCTTTGATACCACTGTAACGACCCGCCATTCATCTTCACAGAATGACGCACCATTAATAAGAAAGAAAGGGATAGAAAAGAGAAAGAGAAGAAAGAAGAGAAAGAAGAAACAACTTCAGAATCTCAATAGCGGAACGAATAAATTATATTAATGACATAAGTATTACATTGTATCATATACAACATATATCGGAGATACATAGCTTATACATCACAAAATAGACAGTTATAAACACCTGTCTAGTTATACAACTCGGAGAAAACACATCAGAGATACCAAACACAGCGGAACACTATATATCTACACGCTGAAGCCTTCTGCTCCATTTCTCCTCTACAATTCATCAAAGCTAACCTGAATTCCTTGGCTACTCGTAAAAAATTTGAGTACCCAAGAGTTTAAAAAAACAGAAGATAAACTTCGGGTCAGACATGGGTCTGGTGTGAGTAACAGGTTTAGGTTGCTTAACTTTCAAAAATCTTTTGTAAAGAAAGGTATCACGTAAGACTTCCCACATATAAACATGGAAAAGTTTTTACCTTACGCTAACTAAAATATTTGATAGGAAATCCAGTGATATTATAATAGGTTTAGGGTTTTCAAGTAAATACGAAATAGCCGAAATTGTTACATTTATTAAATTCCAGCTACTAGCCACAAAAGTGGGTAATACAACAAAAACCGATGGCACTTATTGGATTTTGGATTCCATAAAATGGCAGGGCTACTGGGGTACCGCCCGTCATAATACGTGGCCTAGATTACCGTACCGAGGATTACTCCCAATCCCCTGCAACACAAAGACGGAACCATCCCTTACTGGACAGTCCCGAACAAGACAACCCCGCAGTTGGCACGCATATCCAACTGCCCACTAAGCCGAAAATAAAAGGGACCTCTAGACAGGGGAAAATCTCATCCTACTTGGGCATGACCCACTTAGCCTTGCTGCACCTCCCTTGTTTTAGCCATTCCCGGTTGATGAGGCTTGAGGCAACGATTACCTTTGTAGGACATATTTATCTTAGAAAGCTCATCATTCACCTGACGATGTTCTGAAAGCATTCAATCTATACAAGCTTGTTCCGGGTTCGAATGAAACCGAAGGCATTATCTCGTTACACTCATTTTGGAATCACCCTCGGAGTTAACGACGATAACCCTTGCACTCTGAATCTTCATCTCGAATATGAAAGTACTACCCCGTTAACTCGTATTAGAATCACCCTCAGAGTTTAACGACGAATAGTCCTTACACCTCGAGTCTTCACTCCTCACTTGAGATTCACGACCTATCGTTAATTTGGATCGATGTGTTTTTCGGATCGATGTGTTTTTCGGATCGATGTGTTTTTCGGATATCCAAATCTGGAAACCCGATCCCGGTCTCATCGAAATCCAAAGCGTATCTTTTAAGTCCAAGTTGTTTTAAAGTTTAAAACAATTCAATTTCATTATCCACATACACACAGATAGATAATTCACATATCACAATAGATAATCAACATTATCATCACAGCAGATAATCTATATTATTATTATCAACAGATAATCCATATTATCATCATAATGCAACTAATGCATCCATATCACACAACATTACTTATCTCATTTCTGAGATTTCAAGCCATTCAAGGCAAATCAATATCATCCATTCATAAGCAATGATCTATAATCACACCATCTATAATTAATTTAAAATGAATTAAATTAATTACTTCCATCTCTAATTAATTTAAAGTGAATTAAATTAATCACTTACCTCAATATAAATCTTGCTTACATAACCATTAATTAATTACAATTTAAGTAATTAATTATCCTCTAATTAATCACCCTTGATTAATTATCCTTTAATTACATTCAAGTAATTATCCTTTAATTAATTTCATAAATTAATTACTCTTAACCAAAAACAGTAATTAACCCTTAATTACTTCCTTAATTAATTAACTATAATTAATTACATTGATCCTTTATTAATTACATTAATTAATTACCCTTAATCACTTACCACTGATTATTTAATCTTAATTAATCAATTCTCAATTACATCATTAATTATTAATTAATGATTCTCAATTAAATTTAAATTAATTACTTATTTAAATTAATTACATTAAGTAATTAATCTCAATTAAACCATATTTATTAATCACCTTTGATTAATCACATTCTGTAATTAACTATCCTTAATTACTTATCAAATTAATTAATCCTTAATTAACTATCTTTAATTAATCCCTTGATTAATTATAGAGTAATTTAAACCAAATTTCTTCCATTCTTAAATCATCGTCTACTAATTACATCTGGTAATTATCATTAATTACTTCACTAAGTAATTATACTTCATTAATTACATTAATTAATTAATTTCTTAATTACTTCCATTAAGTAATTAAACTTAAACAATTTCTCAAATGATTATCTTTAATTAATTAATCTAATTAATTATTAAAATTAATCATATTAATTAATTGTTAAATAATCCTTAGTTAATGACTTTCATTAACTATCAATCATTCTTTAATCACTTTTTTTAATTTACTTCTTAATTAATCTCTAATTATAAATTAATCTCTAATTATAAATTAATCTAAATTATTAATTTATAAATTAAATAAATAAGTCATTCCTTAATTATCTTATTCATTTAATCATTTTAATACCTTAATAATCTCTAAGATAATCCATTTTTTATTAATGACTTCGTTAATATTAAAGTGTATTTAAAACATTACATTTTAAATTTAAATTCAAATTCCATTTTGAATTTAAGATTCAAAATGATTATTTATTTAAACATTAACCAAATTTAAATTCAATTTATAATCCTTTAAATAAATGTAAATAACATTTATTACTTACATATGAAACTTACATTAGAAAAGCCTTTAAACTAATTTACTTAATTTTATTTAAAAATTAAGCTTTTAAATACATTACTATTTAAGTCGCAAATTCAAGTTAACAAATAATTTAACTTCCATTTAAAAACCTTTTGTAAAAGAACTTTACCAAAAATCAAGTTTAAATATTTGTTTGAAAACAAATTTACATTTGAAAAGCTATTTTAATTTAAACTTGTTTTAAAAACATTCAGAATTAAAAAACTTATTCAAATACCCAGACCTGAATTCAAGAAACTTGAATCCACTTTTTATTTGAAACATTTGATTTTAAACTTTAATTTAAACTTGTTTTAAACCTTGATTTAAAACTCTTTATTAAAAATCCAAATTTCATTTTAAAACCTTAAGATTCAAAAGTTATTTTAAAACTGAACTTAACTTTTGAATTTAAACCACTATTTAAATTATGTTTTTAGATTTTAAAAAAAAATTCAAAATCTAGAAAACTGTCTGGTTTTTAAAACCTGAAAACCAACTTTAAATATTTTAAAACTTTTAAGATTCAAAGCCATTTGAATCTATACTTCATACTAGATTTAAACTTGTTTAAATATATCATCACAACTTTTAAATTCTTTTAAATTTGGTTTAAATTTAAATTACAGACAGGTTTTATAAAATCTGTAATAAAACAAAATCAACCCGAGGCAATAGCAAACTGCTTCGAGTCAAAACCCTTATTGCTTCGAATAAACCCCTACATTTACTCGAGTAAATTCGAGTTCAAATTCTCTGCACAAACAAAATGCAAAGAACTTCCAAAATGCATGGTGCACATGCACCGTGACTCTGGCCATCTCCGGCCATCCACCCAGGCTTCAACACATCACTGATCATCTCTAGTCTCGATCACGATCACCAGAATCCTTAACAACAACTCAAATCAAAATCAAACAGCTAAATCAAAACATGGAAACCAGACTGCATCTAATACCCAAACCTGTCAATGCTCCTTCCTCAAAACTCCGACCACTTAAGAGCCACCACCACCGGCCACAGCCTCGACTACATTACCTCTAGCGATCCCCTAAAGCCCATGACATTCGATGCTCCAGAGAAAACAAATAGAGCCAAAATCTACCACCCAGACAAACTAGGTTTAGAAACTAAAACCCAAACACCACCGCCACCACCGCCACTGACCAGCCACCGATCATTTTTCATGGCCTCTCCAGTCACCCATCTACCATCAGAGAGAAACTCAACCTCCCCAATAACTGGGATCACCAGTGATTCCCAAAAAAACCCAAAACAGACAAACTTAAAACTGCTCCTATATCCTATTGCTAAAAAAATATGATTTTTGTTTCAAAAATCAAGGCTTTGTTTAGGGATTCAGGTTAACATGTTTGAAATCTTACTTATTCTAAGTTTGCTCTGCTCTTATTGGTTTTACAAAGTAATTTAAATAAATTTTAACTTAATTAAATTTTTAAGCCTACTCTACGGTCTAATAAACAAGTTTTGTTAAATACTTAAACCTAGATATAGATTGGATCAAGGGAAAAGAAGTTTGACCAAACTTGCTTGAACTGGAAACATACATGTTTAAGTGAAACAGACTTGTTTATACACATTCATACATTCATTACATATATGCAGAACTACCTATACATATTCACATGCAACCATCTTTCATTCAGAACTCAACATGAACAAATTAAATACTTAAGCTTTAGAAAGTGTTACTCACAGCAAATGAAGAACATAGCAGGTTTATGTTGAAAGCAGTTTTGAATTTACAGGCTGCAAACTTGAAACTGAAATGCTCTTGAAACCTTGAATGCATGCAGAAGATTTGAGTTGAAGATGATATGCAGATGATTTCAGACTTGAATGTATGCAGCTGATTTGAATTCCAGATTTGAAATGATGCAGTTGCCTTGATTGAATATACAGATTTTAAAATAGATTTTCTTTGAAATTGTACAGGAAATTGATTGAAAATGTAGAAGTTTTGCATGCTTGAAGATGTGCAGGTTGATTTTGATTTGCTTGTTTTGATTTCTGATTTTGGTTTCAAAGGAAGTGCTTTCAGATTTGCTTTGCACTTTAGATTTAGAAAAAAAAAGAATGAAAGAAGATTTGTTTATACATAAAAACTGAAATACTTATTAATAGAAATAAAAGAAAAGGCTAAATTTTAAAATGCCACTTGTCTTCAATTTTAACATTTGTCATATAAGTATGTTAATTAGTTAACACATGTCTTTCAAGGTAATTTAGTTATAACTAAATGTTAATTAGTATTTAGTTAATAAGTTAAATGTAGTTCATGCCTAATGAATTAGTTATATGTAATTAAAGTTTTAATATAAAAATATGCTTAAGTAATTAGTATATAAGGATATATATATATATATATATATATATATATGTATGTATGTATGTATAGATAAATTTAAAAGGAATAAAACAACTATTCATATAAATAAAAGTTATACAAATATTATAAAATTCAAGACAATTTAAAATATCTATACTGTGAAGTTCAAAACTTTAAATTCAAATTCAAATCAAATTCTAAAATTCAATTTTGAAACAACAAACTATATTTTTTTATTAAAATCTATGTGTTAAAAACAATATATTATTATGTTTTTGAAAATAACAAATTTGATAACTTTAAATAATTTATAAAAGAAATTGTTTCTTTATTAATAAATTACTTATTTTATCACACTATATTTAGAAAGGAAATCAAAATAAACCTTATTGTTAGTTTATTTAAATTTAAACTCAAAATCAATTTAAACAAATTAATTTTTTATCTTAACGATTTAAAACCATATATCATTTATTAAATAGCTTTTAAAAGGCTTTATATTAAATAAAAACAAACTTTCAATTTTACCAAAGACATATATATTTAGAAAGCAAGATTTATTTATTTATTAAATTTAAAACAAGGCTTATCTATTTACAATATATACATTTTCTATATACATTATAAATAGAAAACAATTTATTAGCTTTTAAAAGATAAAATCTACCAATTAAATATTTATTTCAATTGGATTATTAAATTAATTATAATCTTATTAACAAAGATTATCAAATCAATTTAATTTTTAATTCAGATTATTAAATTAATATTGCCTAAAATTCCGGGTCATCACATCAATCAAGGATTTTTAATTGATATTAAATCAATTTACAATTCTGAATTGAATTAGTTATAAATTAACAGAGTCGGGTTATGTATTTTAAATCCAGATTATTTATCAATCCAAGAAATTTAATAAAATGAATTATTCTTAAAATTTTAACAATCCGTTTAATAATTAATTAATTGACATATAATTTATAATTAAGACATTACTCATTTATTCATTTCAAAAAATAACATTTAATTTTTCACATTGCAGATAATCTTGGTATATTAGTTCGGTGAAATTCTTGGCCATAGGAGCTCGATGCAAAAACTCCCTCATTGACCGGGTTTGAAGTGGAGAAGATATATTGTTCAAAGATTTATAGATAGTCGAATAATTTAACCATTTAAATTTCTTTAAAAAAACCCATCCCATCACTAAAACCCATCCCAACACTAAATGAAGACAGGCTCACTTCTTTCCTCTTTTTCCGCCTCCGGTTTCTTTCTCTCCGCTCTTCTTTTCTTCCATTCCAGGATACCATGCATGAACGTGTGCACTTACATGCCAACTTTGGCCTAGGAAACCCATCGCGGATCACTCTTGCCGACCACCCACGGCCATCTCCTCACATACACCCACCTGGCACACTCGATCAACCTCGATTCAAAAATTTTGAGCTTCAACCCAAAAACCTGGAACGACACCATGCCCTTCCCTCACCCTGCCACACCACCACCGTCCACGACCCACTACCAAACTTCGCCACAAGATTTGACATCACCTCCTCGACCTAATTCCCTTGGCACTCAAGCCTTTATCCCTCTCTTGTCGTCACCAAAACCATAAACCCGCAACCCAAATAAACCTACCCTAAAACCCTACATCCATCCCGTCAAGCCAACCCACACCGTAACAAATTGCCACTCAATTTTTTGTGGATGCTCCATCACTTAAGCATCTTCCATGTCCAACCCCTCGATATGCCATCAATCAGACCACCGAAATTTCGCATCTCGCCCAAATTAGTTCATCTCCTCATTTCTCCATGCAAACAACACTATAAATCCTCAAACAACCCCTAAAAATTTAGATTTCCAACATCAAATACAACTGAACGACCCATTTCTTATACCTTGTCAGTTGGATTTCGACCAAAACTTGTTCCATTATCCAAAGGAGGGGAAAGTACGCGGTAGTAGATATAGAGTACTTCACTTAATGTGTTGTAACCAAGCCATTAGCAGCCATCACTTAAAAGAAAACAATTACCTATGTGGTCAGAAATATTACCACTAGGTTAGGAATCTCTTAAAGATAATATCTGATAATAATTCATAGTTTGAAGGCAAGAATTTGCCGAACTTTGTGAGAAGAATGGAATAGTCAAATGTTTCTCTTCAATAGCTTACCCTCAAGAAAATGGTCAGGTCGGAGTAGCTAATAAGACTGTTAATAAACTGCTTGATAAAAGGCTAATAAAAGCCAAAGGGAAGTCGGCAGAAGAACTGCCATTAGTTTTATAGGCCTATAGAACAATTAGATCCCCCACCAGAATTACTCCTTGTTCTTTAACCTATGGGTATGAGGCCATGGTCCCGGTTGTGGTTGAAGTGCCTTCACAAAGATGCATATCATACGTAATAGAATAGAATTGCGAGCTTAAAGAAACTGCATTGGACTTCGTATAGGAAAAAAAGAGATGAAGTGGCACTTAAAGCTGTACAATCGATAAAGGATAGCAAAGAGTTATAATTTCAGATTTAAATAACATAAATACCATAAAAGGGACCTTATCTTAAGTAAGGTAATGGCCAACATAAGAAACCCCGCTGACAATGTGTTAAGACCTAAAAAGGAAAGACCCATAGTGATCGTAGAGACATTGGCTAATAACACATACCATGCATCTAGACCGTATAGGAATCTCATCCAAGGGCGTGGAATTCAGAGCATCTTAGGCCTTACTTTGCATAAGCATTTTTTATCTTTCTTTTGCAAAGAATGTAATGTACAAAGTTGTAGTTATCAAGAAGTAATGGGATAATGAACTAGACTTATGGATATTAGGCAATCCAAACAGTATAAAAATCCATGTATCGGTATTGCTTACTTGCACAACAAAACTAGAATTATAAACTACATAACTCGGTTGTTTAGCCAAAATTGCACTAGACATAGGAATATTAGACGACCCTAAGTTATATAAAAAAGCGTGCACATGAATAAAAAGGTTGCAAGTACACAACCTAATTTCTCAATCAAACACGATCGAAATAGTCTACATCACAAAAGGAGTGGATAATGCCAAGCTCAAGTCAAGAAAAAATCATTGTACAATAAACTGAACCAAGCATGGCTAATATCTTATCCAGGACTGAACTACTAGTGGAAGTAAAAGAATATGTCATACATTGTACAAAGTTTGGATAAACATATAGATCAAAGGATTACATAAAGCTCCTAAGTAAAAAAACAAAACTTTAGTTTTATCTAATTTATTTACATACTTTGGACATTTACAAAATATTACAAGCATGGCACACATAAGATTGGTAAACATGACTTCACAAACAGCGCTAAGTCTGAATCATACTTAGAATACTCTACGGCTATAACCTTTTTCCTTCCATGGGAGAGTTGAGCTACAAATGTAGAACGGGGGGCAAATGCACCCTAAGTTATAACCGGCTGGGGGTCACTCAACTCGGTAATCATATGGAGGAGTGATGAAGGGCATTGCCAAATGAGATCATAGGGTTGTAATTTGTGCCACCCCAATGATTGCCAATAACCTACGCTATTGGAGCATAGTCATCACAGCTATATATAAAAAAGCTAGGTCAAAGTCAGGAAAAATGATTAAAGACATCAATTAAATGCATGACAATGATATTTTCCATAATTTTCCTAACTTTCTCCTTGCAAAGTTCCTCAACCAAAGAAGTGTGGATTGACCGAAGAAGATTTTGACGGCATAGTATTAGGAGCTAATTCTGACGACGCATATGTGGCCAAGATTAAAGGTAGCAATTTTGGCCTCAAGAGCATTCTCTCATTGCACAACTTATTGCATCCGTTCCATGTCATTTAGAAGTTATGCCTTTGTTTTTTTGTTGACCTAGAGAAGGGGCCATAAACTCATTCATAGTAGATCGCACTCGTGCTTTATTACCACCCATGGTCTAACCATTCTTTTATCATAAATGGCATTTAACTCATTAAATTTGGACTCATAATAATAATTTGAATCATTCTTCCATCTAGAATAGGCATCACGATCCATATTAGGTGGAGATGTTGGAGTTGCCTGGTTTGAAAGGCACATAGGATACTAATGTTGTAGAGAAAGAATCTTCCTTTTCGAGCTACTTTTCCACTTTTAAAGACAGTTCGTCTATCGTGACCTTCGATTCCTTAACCTCATCTTTGTAAGAAACAGAATATAAACTTTCCATCTTTCACAATGAAGCCACGGATTCCACTATGTACCTCTATGAAGACCTTGGTTTTGTATTTAAACTCATAGAAGTAATGACAGCTTCCAACTTTAGTAATTTCTTCCATGTAACCTCAAGGTCCACCCTTTTTCCCTAATGCACTTATACCCTATATGTAATATCTCCCATTTCGAGGTATGAAAATGAACGTCGATGATGTTGTAGTCATCATAAGAATCATTTTTGTGCGATAAAGGTTAGTGCTTTTATTTACAACATAAGTAAACAGAGCAGCTAAACACATTTCTTTACATACAATTGTCATTAGATTTTTTGTAATCCCAGAACGTGCCCACATAGGGTAAAATATAATAAAACATAATAGTAGTATCATGTATGACATATGTAGACGTCGACACAAATACTTAACCATTTATAAATTGTGGTTTACTACAGTGAAATAAAACAACTTTTATTAGCTAAAAGCTACCTACATCGTCTTTGGGTTATTCGTCTTTCTAGTAGTAACCCATCTATGCCCACAAACTCAGTATATCCGAATGAGTGCCTATAAATTTATGTGAACTAATAAACACAGGTCAAAAATAAAGCCTGATATGAGTAAAACTTTACTCTTAACATACTTGAAGTGAGACCATGCCGCTAAAGCATAAAATGAGTTTTCCCTAAACTTATACATCAAAGCAATGACATCACATCATGTAAACAATCATCAACGCATAAACACTCATATATCTTCACTTTAGCTATAAGTATACACTATACTTTATCTTTCGATTATGAACCCTTTCATATTCATCCATTTCAATTTTAAGCATACCTTATACTTATCATCCATTTGTTATAAGCGACATTTCACTAGAAGGACAAACTTTGCAGTCTAATTAGTTTCTAGGACACACATCCACGAAAATTAATTTCAAGGCCAAAGTCAACAAAATAATTATTTTTAAGGACAAAGTCAACAGCCCACTTTCAAGGACATAATTTCATAGGTTTTTGGGCCTTAGAAACTAATTATTTTGCATTTTGTCCTTAATAGTAATTATTTTAGTTATGTGTCCTAGAAACTAATTGCACTTGCTAAAGATGCCCTTATGCCTAATTTCCACTTGTTATAAACCATGTCATACAATCATTAAACAGATTCACAAACATCACCTAGTCTCTTATTAGGTGTCGATCTTAAAGTTATCATTAGCTTATTTTAGTGATTACTTCCCTAAGTCCGTCTATCACTAATTTATCTTTTTCTGGAACAATGTCACTAATGAAATGACCACTTATTCCATCACGGAGCCACATTGACTAGAGCCCCCGACTCTCTTAAAAGGTTGAATGGAAGAACCTTCAATACATTCTATCAAGTATCCTAACTAAGCGTCAATAGCTTGCTTACTGGTCGTAGAAATAATGTTGCTTGACGTAGCCAATTCATTCATTAAATACATCCTTTCTGATGTTTGGCACTCTACCATAAACTTTAAAGTTTAATTTAACTTAATTGAGCACTATAGACTTCCCAAGTGGTCGCACACTGTCATATACCATCGAATTTTATACATTATTAGCCTTGGCACCCTACCATTCAATAACACCATGAGTTGGTAAATATTTACAGATTTTGGGTTCAGTCCATTTATTTGTTGTGCACCTTGTACATTCTTTAGATAAACCATTTTTATCTTTAATTTAAATGATAAGACTAAATTTTCTCAACTTCCTTAGGATTACTTCATTTCAAAGTTTAAATAAGTTAACATAATTTAACTTACAAATTTTATTTCATAATTTCGTCTCTGTGAAATTTCAAAACCAACAACTTTGGAAACTGGCTCCAAAACTGCCATTAAAAATTCTTTTAATTTTTTAAAGAATTCAGCTTCACTAACTATCGCACATCAATGCCGATGCATGATTAAGATACCACAACCTAAAGCTATTGCACACTAACTAAGACTATCGCATCACAAAACTACCATAGTCAACCTACCGCATATCAAACCTATTGTAGGCCAAACTTATTGCACACATCTCATGTCTAACTTAATGATAACGAAGGTCAAAATCGCATGTCAATCTATCACATGCAAATCTATTTTGTGTCTAATTTTTAAAGCTATCAAGTTAGCTACCGAGTTCCTGACATAAAGTCATCAAATGTCTGGCTTTTAAGCTATCAAATGCTTTTTATGCTATCAAGGGATAAAGCTTTAAAGCCATCAACTATCTAACCTTCTTGCTATAGAGTGTCATGGTTCAAATGCTATCAGGTGTCAAGCTTCAAATATCACTTAGGTTTTAATATTTATAAGCTATCACGTGGTAACTATCATCAAATATCACTGAGGTTTTAATATTTATAAGCTATCACGTGGTAACTATCATGTGTTAAGGTTTTAAGCTATCGAATGCATAGATTTTAGGCTATCAAATGTCAAAATCGAAGATTCGTAATTAAATGAAAAATGATATTTTTTCCTTAATAAAGTAAGATCATTTGACCTAACATGTACATATGTCATTTATTCACTAGTTTCTTGTTTTGTAACAGTTTGTCTGACTGCAGTAGATATTTAAGCTCTATTTATTAATCATTTTATTAATTACATTTCTAATTAAGGTATATTGTCTTTTACTAATTAATTCATATTAATTTGAAAACTAACGGGAAAATTCGCTAAATTTCTAAAAAATCTTCTTCTACCTCTTTTTAATATTTTTAAATATTTATTTACACCTAAAGCTAACCACTGTCCTTTTTAGAAAATTATTAATGAATTCTTAATTCGGGATAGAATCTTGTCCTCTACCTCCCAAGCACGATCATCTTTATCATCGCTCCACTGAACACGAACAAGTCTAATAACTTTGTTCTTGAACTCCTTTATATCATGACCAACTATCCCTTTTGGTCATTTAACATAATTCAAATCTGATTCTATAGGTAAATCCTCAATCGTCCTTGGCTCCACTATTGTCCTTGGGTCATGCAGACATTTCTTCAAATGCGATATATGAAAGATATTATGCACATCTATCAAATTGCTCGGTAACTCGACTCTATATGCAAGTTTATCAATCCCCTCAATCACTGGAAACAGACTTAATACCTAGGAGCTAATTTCCCCACCATCCTAAAGCACATAACACCTCGCATTGGTGAAATTTTTCGAACATATGATCGTCCATTGTGAACTCTAGTTCCTTTATTCTCTTATCGACATAATTCTTCAACCTAGATTGCATAACTTTCATTCTAGCGTGCATCAACTCAATCTTCTCAGTAGCATCTCTTATCATGTTAGATTCAAACACGAGCTGGTCTCCCGTGTACAACCAACAAATAAGTGACTTAAACAGTCTACCGTAAAGCACCTCAAATGGTGCCATCCTAATACTCAACTGGTAATTATTATTGTTGGAAAACTACGCTGAATGCAAATTATCTTTCGAAGGCCCTTAAAAATCTAAAACACTTGCTCTATTCAAATACTCTAATACACAGTTCACCCTTTTTGTTTGACCATTTATCCCTAGGTGGTAAGCCAAATTAAATTCAACTTTGTACCCAGTGCACTCTGCGAACTTCTCCAAAATTCACTAGTAAACAATAAGTCTCTATCACTAAGTATATTTCTCAAAATCCCATGGTGTCTCGCGACATTCTTTACATATAGCTTCTCTAAGCTAGTTGTCGTTCTTCTCGACTTCACTGGGATAAAATGGGAGCTCCTGTTAGTCTATCAACCATTACCTAATACTATCATTCCTTATGCTCGACCTTGCCAATATACCTACAAAATCCATAGACTCCCACTTCCAAGTCGGTACTTTAAAGGGTAGAAGCAAACCACTTAGCTTCTGATGCTCAGCTTTCACTTGTTGACATGTGGAACACTTCTTGACACATTCACCCATGTATCTCTTCATCCCTTCCCAGAAGAAGACACACTTCACGTTGTAGTATATCTTTGTCCCTTTGGGATGAATCGTAAACATAGACCGATAACTTTTCTCTAAGACCTCTTTCCAAAGATCTCATATATTTGGAACACAAAGCCTTCCTTTCTTTCTAAACCATCCCTTCGAATCTATCTCGAAGCCTTTTGGATCCTCAACATCCACATCCATCTCTAAGCGCTTAATTCTTTTGGCTGATAATGGGTCCTCTTTGCCTTACGACAATTTTATCTACAACTTCTAGACTTACTTCCGTACTTTCTAACATGCTTGTATCTTTGCTTAATCCAATGTTTATCTTAAAATGCACTATGCAAGATGCTAACATCTTTCATTCCTCCATCGTGGCTAATTGTTCGTCGATGGAAATTCTATCGGATTAGAAAACCGTCGAACGAATTTAGAAATAAAATTTATACCGCAAGCGCACGGTGTACGAATGTAGCACGTGGCGAATACGGGTCGATCCGCAGGGAATTGATGATTTTAAAAATTTCTATTCAATCAAATTATACCAAAGTCGAGTGAAATTGTTGGATAGAACTAAAATGAAGCTAAACTAGAATTGAAATGTGATTAGTAAACTATTGAACTAGAGAACAATTTAGAGGCAAATCCACTCTCATATTTTTGTAAATCAACAAACACATAATTTATGATCTCTAACTTTGATATTAAGTGAAATAATCATTGCATTTATCATAAGTATGGTTTGTTTATGTTATAAGTTAACATAACTCAAACCATCAAACTATAATACAATAATTATACCACTTACAATTTTCATGAAAAAGAAGCCAAAACAAAAACTATTTTAAGTATGATCTATTTACTATTGTAACTAGTAACATAGATCATCAAATTTCATTTTTACTTTCGTTTCATAATCAAAAATTAATTAGCAAAAGTTGATGTAAATTGTGTTATGTTGAGTAAGAATAGCTCATTTGCATAAGCAATATAAGCTATCAAACCCACTTGTATAAACTTACATCAAAATTCACATTCATGAAGCATAAACAAAGAGATCATAAATCATAAAAAATGTTGAAATTACATAAAGTTAGAGAGCTTCATCACCCCTAAATTGAAGGGGTTTAGCTACTCATTTGTGGCATTGAAGCATCACAAGTAAGTTTCAACATTAAAGAAAAGAAAATAGAAAATAAGCAAAGAAAGCAAAAGAGATTAGCTACTAACTACTTGCATAAATGTAAATCTAAGCTATGAACATAAGAAGAAAGAGAGCATATAAATAAACATTAACAATAAAACAAAGAAAAACATGTAGAAAAGAGAGAAGAAAGAGGCTTGGAAGCCATTTTTATTTCATAGAACATTGAGCTTACACTTTGATTTCTTAATTTCCTAAGTAAAATGAAAGAGTAGATGATCCTCTTCATGTACATAAGAGGGCTATTTATACATGCATAAAACCTTAATTCTCTTTTTAGGGAGCTTCCCAAAATACCATTGAGGTGGTGTAGCCTCCAAGTAATCATTAACATTCACTAGTCCCCCACTTAATATGTACATGAAGCTTTAAGTCCTTTTAGCATGTGCTTAGCTTCTAATTGGAAGTTAGGTAAGTGGGTGCGTTCCTCCATGATCTTGAACTTGAATTATTTCCTCTTCATTCCTTTGTATTTCCTTGTGCATGCATGTATCTTCATATAAGCCTCTTCCATATGCATCCAAATTCCTATAAAAATAATCAAAAAATGTCCAAGTAAAAATTCTTACATTGACACATGCACAAAAATGACCGTTTTGCCCCTGAATGATGATGAAAATATGATGGTTTGGAAATAGTTGAATTTTGGTTTTAAACATGTTAAAATGCCCAAATATGATGATTATTTAAAAAAAAGATAAAATATGGATGTAAATATATGCACAATTACGTGCACATCACTAATACTCCATTATGTTTCTTCCTACTTAAAGCATTAACAACCTTGTTCCCATTTCCAGCTGTACACTCAATGTCAAAGACATGTGTTGCCAGAAATTCCAACCATCTATGTTGCCTCATTTTCAACTCCTTCTGAGAGAATAAATACTTAATGGATGGTTTGTATGCAACTCGAACTATACTCCTAAAATACGATGCCTTCAATTTTTTAAAGCAAAAATTATTTCCGCCAATTCCATGAATCATATCTCATTCTAAACGTTGTCAATGGAACATTATCCTCTCCTACCCTTAGTTGATGTAATCCTATCGCCAAATCTAATTGAAAGAACATTCTACCTCCATTCAACTGGTCAAATAAGTCGTCTATGCTAGGAAATGGATAATGATTCTTCACACTAGCTCATTTAACTTCTAGTAATCAATACAAATCCATAATGATCCATCCGATTTCTTTACAAATACCGTGGAAGCTCCCTATGGGGAACTACTCGCCCTAATGAAACTTTTATGCTAAAGTTCCACTTCCTACTTCTTCAATTCTTCCATCTCCTTGGATGACAATCTAGTAAGTGGTCTACTAACAGGTTGTGTCCCTTACATCAAGCCCATTCGAAATTTTATCGCCCATCTAGATAGTAATCATGTTACTGGTTTGAAAATATCTACAAATTCCAGAACTACCAGTAACTACCGATTCATCTTCCTGATCCTCTATTGCACATAACATCAACTCTAACTTCTTCTTTATTGCATCCAATGCTACTGTGTTTCTTTCTCTGCCCCTTAGATTTTGTAAAGCAATAATTTTGTCAACATAATAGATCCTAACGTTCTTATGCACTAACCAATCCATACTCAATATTACCTTGCACCCTATGACACATAAGGGACACAAACAAACAAATATCCACACAAATCAAACTCAAGGTTAGTGCACATTAATTCAAGTGTTGCATACCCACTGATTGGGTTAACCATACTTAAGGACATAATCAAATAAACAGTGTCTAATTATAATCTATCTACCAAATCTATCGAAATGAAAGAGTGTGTAACTCTAGCATGAAACAGAACTCTAACTAAAACATTGGAAATCGAAACATTCCTCCAAGCATGTCTTTTCCCTTTTCTTCAATCGTACCCCGGTTCCCACCAATGCATAAACCTTTCCCCGTTTCACCTCCGGGCAACCTCACTTTTTATGGTCAAGTTTATTACAAACACTTGGCCATGTTCATGTTCTCCTACTGGGAACACTTAGTAGAGTAGCGTCCCTTCTACCTATAGTTAAAACATGTAATATCCACCACATTTAGCATCTGAGCTTTTCCTCTTAAAGGCTTACCTCCCTTCCGATTCCTACTACCCTTCTGATTTGTATTAAATCTTTCCTTCTGCCCACCATTGGGTCTAACATTAACTCTTTTCTCCTCTAAAATAAGTGATCAAATCTCCTTACCATTCCATTCACCATTTCTAAAGGAGACAACAAGTGCGCCATCAAACCCTCAAAAAATTTCTCACTCTTCTTTAGTGGGGTGTTGATATGATTCCTTCCATATTTCAACACAACATTAATGTGCTAGATTTACTCTTCCAAAGTCATCTCTCCTTCCTTTGAGTCAAATAACTCTCTACACAAAGCACTCTTCTATGATTTAGGTATACAAAAAGCCTCAAATCACTCCTTATACCACTCCTAGGTTATCTCCTCTTTCAGAACTTCAACAATCACAGCCTCCCATCAGTCCAAAGCATCCTCTTGAAGCCGACGAGAAGACAACCATCTTTTTCGAGCATTATCATACCCTAAGTCTTCAAAGATGCTCCCACATACCCTTAACCACTTCAACATTTCTAAAGCACATTCCTTCCCTGTAAACACCTTTCCTTCACGGTTCTTAAAATCCTGCATCATCTTAGAAAATTCTACTATTCTATCTACTAATGGCTTTGGCTTCATAACTTCAGCTAGCTATTGCCTCATCATTTCAGTCATGAACTGGCAAAAAAGCATTTATATCTATTCCTCCAACAAATGGGACAACCATGTGTGTACGGGCTTCAGCACGTATCTCAGAGGCTGCCTCCCCTCCTTGGTTATTAGTTTGTGAACTAGCTATTCTCTCACATCCCCTAATGTTAAAATCTAATTTATAAATCCATTCTTGCTTTCCACATAAGAAAATGTTTGCAAGAAAAGGAAGTAAAGAGAGCGAGAACAATAGTAGAGGGACAGATATATCCTCCTATATATCTGTATCAAACTACAAGTACATTATATATGTAGCATATATCCTTCTCCAAGGTGTTAGTTTTCTATTATCTTGTCTCTTCGTAGATTTCTCCTTAGCTTTGTTTTACTTAAGTGTCCCATAACCTAAGATCTAATAACAAGTTGTACTGTCCTTCACTTCAAGTCCTAAAAATAAATGTCGACGATGCTTTAGTCGTCATCAGAACTATTTTTAGTGACAAAGCGAGGTCGGTTTTTTTTCCAACATTAAGTAAATAGGGCAGCTAAATGAATTTCTTTGCATATAATAGTCGTTACATTTTTCACAACCCCAAAATATGCCTATATAGAGGTAAAATATAATAAAACATACATAGTAGAGTCATACCCGACATATGAAGGTGCTAACAAAAACATTAATCAGTTATAAACTCTTGTTTAACCATAGTGGAATACAACAACTTTTATAGCTAAAAGGCCTCTTGCTTTGTCTCTGGCTTCTTCATTTGTTTTTCTAATAGTAACTTGTCTAAGCCCATAAATATGGCCTACGCGAATAAGTACCGATGAGTTTATGGAAAATAATAAAAACACGGGTCGGACATAAAGCTTCGTATGAGTAAAACTTTACCCTAAACATACACATAGTGAGACCATATCGCTAAGCATAGAATGGGTTTTCCTCTCACTTATACATCAAAAAAATTACATCATATCATGTGAATAATCATCACAGCGTAAGCAATCATATAACGTCATTTCAGTTATAAGCATACCCTTTACTTAATCATTAAATTATGAACCCTATTATATTTATATTTATCCTTTCAATTTTAAGTATACCCCATGCTTGTTATCAAGTTGTTATGAACCATCTCACATAATCATCAATCGCATTAAAAAATATCACCTAATCTCTTATTTAGGGATCCATATAAAAGTTATCATTAACTTATTTCAATGACTGCCCTCCTAAGTCTGTCTATCACTAAATTAACTTTTTCTCGAATAATGTCGCCAATGAAATGGCCACTCATTCCACCAAAGGAACTACCCTAACTAGAGCCACCCTGACAATCCTAAGAGGTTGAATGTAAGCACACTGAATACATTATAGAAAGCATCCTTACTAAGTTTCCACTCCTAGTCCTAGAAATACATTCGTTTCACAATTCTGCTTCATCAATTGAATACATCCTTTTTGATGTTTAGCACCCAACTATCTACTTTCTTAAAAGTTTAGTTTAACTAAATTAAACCCTATATACCTCCCAAGTCATGGCACCCTACAAAATACTATTGAATTTTAGACATCTTTAGTCTTGGCACCTTGCCATTCAATATCTCCATGAGTCGATGTATTTTGTGCTCTTAGGTTCAACCATTTCTTCCACTTATTTGTTGTGTACCCTGCACATTCTTTAGATAAAACATTTTTATCTTTAATTTAAATGAGAAAACTACAATTTCTTAGCTTCCTTAAGCTTAATTCATTTAAAAGTTTAAATAATTTGACTTTTAAGTTTTATTTCATAATTTCATTCCTTTGAAATTTCAAAACCAATAGCTTGGATACTGGCTTTCAAATTGCCACTAAAATCTCTTAATTTATTTAAATAGTTCCTCTTCACTAGCCATCGCACTTCAATGTTGTTACATGGTTAAGCTACCGCAACCCAGGATATCACTTGCCAACCTATCACACATCAAATCTATTGTATCATAAAGCCATCACAGTCGACCTATCCTGTACCAAACCTATTGCACGCATGATGTCGCATATCTAACTTAATGCTAGTAAAGTTCAAGCTATCGCATGCCAACCTATAGCATGCAAAGCTTTTGCGTTTCTAACTTTAAAGATATCGAGTAGCACTGGTTTTAAGCTCTCGAGTGCTTAACATAAAGCTATCGAATGCATGGGTTCTAAACTACCGAACGGTTAACTTTTACGCTATCGAGGGTTAAAGCTTTGGAACTATCGAGTGTCAAGACTTTAATGCTATTGAGTGTCAAGCTTTAAATGCTATTGATGGTTTAACATTTATAAGTTGTTGCATGCTTTATTCTAGAGCTGCCAAGTGTTATGGTTTTAGGCTATCGCGTGCTTAGTCCTTACGCTATAAAATGTCAATATGGAAGATCTGTAGTTAAACTGAAAATGATATTTTATCTTAATAAAGTAGGATCTTTTGACCTAACTGGTAAACATGTCATTTATTCATTGGTTGCTTTTGTTTCTTAACAATATTTTCTAAATGTAGGAGATATTTAAGCACCATTTTTTAATCATTTCCTTAAGTACATTGTTGATTAAGGCATATTTTTATTTACCAATTAATTCATATTAATTCGGAAATTAATGGGAATATTCCTAAAATTGACTATGTTTCTAAAACATCTTCAACTACCTTTGGTAAAAATTTCGGTACAAAATATCAAATTTCAATATTTTCAAATATTCATTTAGACCCAAATTAACTACTTTCCTTTTAGAAAATTATTAACTAATTAGTTATTCATCTAAAAATTTACAAAAATTATAATCGATCTTTATTTTCATATTAAAAACATCATATTAAATTTTCAAGATATTTGGAGAAGATTTAACTCTCATGTTTTACACTAAAACCAGAGTAACTTCTTCCCTTTTAAATCATAAAACACATTCAAAACCATATCTAGTCATTCAAACATGTTTATTAACATTAAAAACAACTAAACAAAATTAAATATAAACCTAAATGGATTTGGAACAGTTTTAAAGATGAGTTTACCCACATAAGCTTTGAAAACCTTGATTAAATCTTTTCTTTTCCTTAGAATCGAAAAACCTGGCTTTTGATTCAATTTCCCCCTTCTTTCCCTTAAAATGGTGGTCGACATTATAATGGTAGTTTTTTTTTGAAATAAAAAATGATGTGAAAATAGAGGAAGGCATAGTGAGGGGTATATATGTTAATAGTTTTCCCTCTAATTTGTTATCTTTAATCCATTTCCCTTAATACAACTTCCTTTTCATTCAAAATTTAGTTTCATTTATTCTCATTTATTAGGCTGATTTTACTTGCTTTAATTACCCTTAGTCTATTTGATGTTTTAAAGTGCCCACACTTAATCAAATCCCCGTTGAGTAATTCTTATAATTAAACTATTTCAATTGCCATATATTAAATTGTTATTTAATTTCTTATATTAGAGTACTCCAAAATATAGAGTGTTATAATAAATGATTGATTATATTAGCTTCAATACAATCTTCTAAATCTACGAACATCTCATCACTTATAAAAGTAGTAATGCTCTTATAAAAGTAAACAGTTGTGAGTATCCTCTTATGAGCATCACTTTCCTAGTCACATTAATCATATTTCCATTTTCCTTTATGAGGTCAGCATTTGCTTCTTATAGCTGTATGATTGTATCTTCATACGATTGAGAATTCAGACCAAGAGTCCAGCCTTTAGCAGAACTCTAGGGAAATTATGTGAGTGGTAAAAGAACCACCAAACTCAGGGATGGCCAGGTCATCCGATGACATTTCACCATGGGAGTACCATAACTTAAAAAGTGAAAACCAAGCAACAATCAATATAAACTAAGAGCATCTCCAACAGCAGTTGGGATCTCACATAATCACATATATATGCACCCAATTGTAGCTGCAATAGAGTATGGAAAATCATATACGGTGGACATTGGGGGAAAGAGTGTAGGGATATCAGATTTGTTGAGGCACCTATTCAACAGGCGCTAAGGAACAAGCGCCTCAATTCCCCTTCCCCCAAGCCACAACGGCTACCCCCAATGGCTATATTCAATGGAACTACTCTATTCCACCTTCAAATACAACCCCCTCCATCTTCTTTCCTTCACAACTAATTTCCTTCAACAATCCAAATTTTTTACGCTTACCGATCACAACTTAAAATGTATTCTGATTTCGACATTGATGCTGCAATGTGCAGTTTTGAAGAATACGATTTACAAGACGTTATGGTTCTGATTGGCCAAACGTAACTAATGCAAGTTGGTGCACCGCGGAAGACTATTACCTTTGCTATAATTACTGTTCACTCTCAATCGATCCTATTCAAGGTGCCGATCAAAGTGGTGATACTTTTTGGGGTAAAATTACTAATTACTACAATCGGAAGAACAATGATCGAAAAAGAATGTTATCTTCAATCAAAGGTCATTATGGAAAAATCAATCGTCAAACACAAACATATGATTCTCAAATTTTCAAGTTAAAGCAAACGAATCCTAGTGGATTTGGAAATGAAATGCATTTGGTAAGATTTAACATAATTTCATTATTCTAATTTTTATCATAGTTCTCTGATTACACCAGTATTTTTTTTATTATAGAGAATGGCCGCAAACTAGTTGTTTAAACAAATCTAAAAAGCTGATAGTAAACAAGCACCAGATTTTATCAGTTCATGCATATTTATGACATATTGGTTGAGTATGTTAAATAGAAATCATCATTTTAGAAAACCATCCAAGACGTCCAATCAAACATTGGTTGTGGTAAAACGCCTAGAATTGGAGAAAGCTCTAGTCCTAGGGAATCACTAGGAAGCTACGTTTTAGGATCAGAAGATGACCTCAACCCTACTGAAGATCATTTTGTCAGGCCATGGGGAGAAAAAGCAGTAAAAAAGAAGCAGACTGCTGGAGCGGATCAGACAGAAATTAGAAAACTCCTGCTTGAATCCAAAGATAGATATAACAGTGCAATGGAGACTCGAGCAATTCAACACTAAGAAATATTGTCAATAATGGATCAACTTGTTGCTGGAAACCGACAAAGAGATGAAGATACAATAATGTTCACGGATACGTCGCACATGTCTAAAGAACAACGGGAGTATACGGAGCACGGAAGGAGAGAAATTATGAGATGTAGACGTGAAGAGAGTCATTAACTATTTTTGTTTTTCTAAAACCTTTGTATCTTTGAATTACCGTTAGTTGTATTGTATTATGAACGTAACCAATTATTTTTATAAGTACTATCATTGAAATTGCATTATATTGAGAAAATATTATAACAACATTACGTTAATTAAACATAAAAAAATTTCATCAACAATAATAAGTAATAACAGCATAAAGGACAATAGCAAAATTAACAACAGAAGTATAGTTTCACTGATTTCCAGAAAATTTCCATAGATGATCTATGAGATCATTTTGCAATCTTTGATGCAGTTGAACACTACGGTAATAAATTTGGCTTTGTACATGAAACTCGAGTTCTAGTGCGCTTACAATCATATCATTGCGCCAAACAGGCGGTGGTGTTGGGGCACCCTCATAAAGTAATCTTCTTTCATGTCTCGTTCATCCTCTATAATCATATTATGTAAAATAACACAAATGTTAATTATTTTTGTCATTTTAACTGGTGACCAAAATCTGCATGAATTACTGATTATGGAAAATCTAGATAGAGGAACCCCAAGTGGGTTAGGAATTGTCTTAACAATGGTACTCCATTTAGAAAATATACCATCGCCAAGGTAATATCCATGATCGTACGTGTTACCACCTAAAGTAAAGGTATAAGGAGTTGATTTACCGTTTGCTAAATCATTGAACAACGTAGATTGTTCGATTACGTTAAGATCATTGTTCGAACCCGACATTTCAAAAACTGTATGCCATATCCATAAGTCATATGACGCTACGTCTTCAAGAATAATGGTGGATCTACAAGGCTTACTCTGATAAGCTCTGGCATACGCCTTTGGACAATTCTTCCACTCCCAGTGCATGTAGTCTATATTACATATACCTAACATTCTGGGACATCCTCTACTACCATACATATTCATTAACATTGTTATATCGGCCTTGTTTAGTCTGCGTAAGTATTGATCACTGTAAATTTCCATGATTGCTTGATAGAAATGCTCCAAATACTCTAATACCGTGCTTTTTGCCACTTTCAAATTTTCATCAAGAGCGTCTGCCGGTCTTGCATATGCAAGCATACTTAGTGGAGCTGTCATTTTTGAATTTTAGTCAACCCCATCGAATGAGATGCACTGGGTTTGAAGACAAAATATTTATTATATTGCTTGATACATTGTAGGATTCTAAGAAACAGAGGTCACCGCATGCGGAATCTTCTCCTAAAATCTCCATCCATGTAAATAGGATTGAGAACAAAATAATCTTCCATCAGCCTGTCATTGTACCATGAATGTCTACGATTTTTATGCCGACGGCCATCAACTGATCCACCATGTTGCCGCTGGATTGACCAACTTGTAGTGCAGCCATAGTTATTAGCTCCATTTAGCGATGAAAATGATCTTCCATCATTTCATCAAATTCTTCGTTGCTACCATCGAAAAAAATATAATCTTCAGCGGCTATTTTTTATCTTTGAAATTGTATGAGATATGACTGAGCAAGAAAACTTCTAGCATTTAACAAGCTTTTTACAGCTTAGATCACATGTTGGCCTTCGTAACAAAACAAGCAATCGTGATTAGTTGGCAGGTAGCATTAATTCAATTCAACCACTATCTATGAAATAGATTCCATTTATGTCACATCTTTAGTGTCTCGTCCAATCTACACACTGTTGGTGCAGTGTCACGTCCCATCTAAACACTGTAGCCACGTCCTCAATCACAAACCAAGAAGGAGATATGACTGAGCAATAAAACTTATAGAATTTAACAAGTTTCTTTTATAGCTTAGATCACACGTTGGCCTTCCAAACAAAACAAGCAATCATGACTAGTTGGCAGGTAGCATTAATTCAATTCAACCACTATTTATAAAGTAGATTCCATTTATGTCATGTATGCAGTATCCCATCCTATCTACGCACCTTTGGCTGTTGGTGCAGTATCTCGTCCCATCATACACCTGCAGCCACGTCCACAACCACAAGCCAACAAGGAGATATGATTGAGCAATAAAACTTATAGCATTTAACAAGTTTTCTATAGCTTAGATCACATGCTGGCCTTTAAAACAAAACAAGAAATCATGACTAGTTGGTAGGTAGCATTAATTCAATTCAAACACTATGTATAAAGTAGATTCAATTTATGCCACGTCTGCAGTGTCTCGTCCTATCTACACACTGTTGACTATTGGTGTAATGTCTCATCCCATCATATAACTATAGCCATGTTCTTAACGATTTTATGATACTGCTAAAAAATAATACACTAAAGACTTTCTACGATGAAAATACAAAAAGAGACAAGATAATATTATTGAAACACAAAAACATTAATACAGTCAACAATAATACATAAAAAACAATAATACAGTCAATAATAATACATTCAACAATAATACAACCAATAATAATACCCTCACTAGTACTTAGAACTGACACAAAGAAACTACTGGTTCGAATAAATTTTCAAATATAACCTCATTAATAACCGTACTGCGTCGTGTATAGGCATTGTAGAAGTTGCCATAAATAGTCCTCAACTTTTACTTCGTATATCTACTATTACACTCAACATTGATATTGTAAAGTTGAGCAATAATGTCTCAAAATCGAGTTACCATTATCTCCTTATCGTCGCACGTATAATCATTTTGTATACAAGAATTTACTTGCGGCCGAAAATATTACATTGGACATCGATTGAATTTATTGAAGTATTAAATGCTATGACCTTTGAATATAACACTTTCTCTTAAATAGAGAGGTTGTAATCCGCGTCAAAAAAAATGAAGCATGAGATGAACGTCCACATGTAAAACATCCATAAACTTTACAACAAACAAACACAACTGTGTTTGTTGCTCTAACAGTTTTGCATCATATAAGTTTAACAATAAATAATCATAAAATATAATCAACACAATGTCATACTCAATGCAAATAATGAACACAATGCCATACTCAAAACAATGCCACACTCAAAGTAAAATATAATCAACATAATGTCATACTCAACATAAATATAATCAACACAATGCCATAAAATATAATCAACACAATGTCATACCCAACATAAAATATAGATAAGCACCTGTGCAGTTAATGCGCTCGGTAGATTCAAAGCGGTGGAGGTGCAAAAGGTCAAAGTGGGGATACAACGAGGATATAGGGGGATATAGAGGATGGCTATAAAATAGCATGTAAAACTCGTACTTAATATTTTTACAAATATATAAATGGTAATTAAATGAAAAATTATCATTCAATTATTAATACATAAATAGCTTTAAATAAAAACATGTGCGAATATACTTTAAATAAACGTAAAACTGTTATATATAACATAACTAAATTTAGTAGAATATTAGAGTATTTTCATTTTTGAAAATATATTAAAAATTAAATCAAATAAATTAGTTTCATAATTTTTATAATGTATAAATGCAATTTTTCAATTTATTTTACTAAAGAAGATATAGCGGAAATAGCGGAATATAACGGAAATAATGGGATATAGCGGAAATAGCGGGGATTAAAGCGGAAAGGCTATATTTTGGGGCTACATGGAAAAATCATAGATAGAAATCCGCTATGGTATATAGCGGGCTTATAACAGGGTTATATCGAGGCATTAACTACACAGACAAGCATATATAACAATAACATCATCACCAAACTAATATGCAACCAACTAATGTAATGCATGTAAAATAATAACATAAACTGAAACATCTATATGCAGCACTTCAATTTATGTGATTGGAACCACTATCAATCTCCTTGTCGTCTCCATTGTCATTGTTAACGTCATCAAAGTCGTGAGGCTCAGGTCCTACCTGGAGCTGCTCCTGAAGCTACTGAATCTGGGTCTGTAATCCCTGTGTCTACGCATCATACTGAGTCTGCTACTGCTGGATCACAGTCTGGTAACTCTGATACATCATCTCTGTATAATCAAGCGACATACGCACAAATGCAGCAATCATTTATCTATCATGATCCATGTACTGAGAAAACTGATATGTGCACAAGAAAAATTATACATAGTGGAGAATATAAGGACAAGTAATTCAAATGAAATTTAAAATTCGTACAAACCTGATGAGGCTGATATAATCCGGTAGATGGTACACCTAAAATAGCATCATTTGGAGGATACTGCAAGGGATACTCTACTACCTGACCATGTATATCATATGCTCTAAATGAATGAGGAGGGGGGTCGAACGTAGAAGGCTGCGGGTATTGAGACGATGTAGGCTCAAAGGTGGTAGGCGGTAATGGAACTCTATCAGAAGAGGTACACGGACCAATATGATCGAAGTTCAAACCCCGAATATAATCAGGTAACGCATAAGCATGTGGGGCTACTCGAGCCCAATATGAATTAAAGTCTTCCAGAACTGTAAAAGGCTCACCATCCACCCATCCCGCACCTTTATCACAAGAATATAAGCCGGTCCAACCCTAATATCACCAAACATATCATCCCATGGTAGTGGATCAGATGGAATGTGAATTATACCATACAACTATAGCCAACACCTCTCCCCTAAATACCATATGAATGGACATGTAGGAACCTGAAACAAACCATGTGTCGCGGCATAGCAAATTGAAAAGTGAGTGGATGATCAGGACCTGGCTCTAGGAGCTGTAAGTAATGGTCTCATGGACGAACGATAATGTTACCGCATGGTCTCATATCCATCTGCTGCCTAGCCTCCATCAACTCATTGTGAACCCCTTTTGCAACACGAGATAAATGCTTAGGAGGACCCCAACAATGTAATCTAGGGAAGTAAATATAAGGTGTAGCATTCGCTTCTGCAATAAGTTGGGGGTGCATATTGACAGTATACTCATAGTACCCAAACGGAAGAATGTACCAAAATCCATACATCTATCTAGACTGCCATAGCGCATAAGTATCTAATGCTACATACAAATAACCAAGAATGGCAGTACCCTAATCGTATATATGCAGTCCATCCACATCTAATAATCCAGCCAAAAAGATAAGTCTAATAGTACCCTTATTGTTACTAAAAAATGCAGATCCAAAAAGGTATAATATTGTGACGACCCGGAATTTTCGAGCATTTAAAATTTAAATATTAATTGATTGTAAATATTCAAAGGAGTAATTTTAACTTGTATTACGAATACCACAATTTATTTGATAATTAAATTATTGAATTAAATAATTTGAAGTTGGATAAAATATTGAATCTCGAATTCTAAGACTATTAAAAATAATTTGAAGGCTTGTAAAATTTATATTGATAACACTGAAAATAATAGAAATTGTAAAATTGAATTAGCAGTGGTTTGTTCAGTTTTGGAATTTTATCGTTTAAATTGAATTTAAAAACAGTCGTCCGAGGAACGGTCTCGGAATTAGACGAAACCAGTTCCATTGGGTCCGTAATATTGAATTATTATCGGATTTCAAATTTCGTAGCATTCGGCATTATCGTGTGATCGTACGAGATAAAAACACCTAGAAAATAATTAATCATTGTTAATTTAAATATCCTACATCATCTCACCTGTCAAAATCTTTTCTCATCAGCCACCCTATATCTTCTTAGCCGACCTATTCCACTCTATCTTCTGAAGCAAGCCGACACCTCCCCTTACTTATGTCGCATTGCCTTCTTATCTCCTCAGCTCAATTCTCGTGTTTCTTTTCGTTCTGTTCGAAATTACCTAGTCCTTTCTCCCTCTCATCCCAATCCATTTTCCCTTTCTTTTTAACTAGATCGAGCAGGACTTTGTAAAAAAAATGGCGATTGAAATTGCGAAACCAAAGAGGCGAGCTCGATCGAAGACGACAGCTGATTGGAGGGGAGAAAGGGGTCGCGAAGGAGTATGGGGGTCGCGACGCTTAGTTAGGGTTGCCGTCCAGTTTGGAGTTCTTCGCGGCTTGAGCTCGTGCTCGAGAAACGAGGCAAGGGTTTTCGTGCGTACGCGTGGGCTTATGGAGGAGCGAGCGCGTATGGCGTCGAGGTTAGGGTTTTGGCCGGGTCTAGGCGACTCTGAGAGGTTGCAGGCAACCGCATTGGTTTGGGGACTCGAGTGAGATGTGTGTCACGATTTGGGGTGAGCATCTTCTTGTTTTCTCTCTCTCTTTATTTTGAAAATTAAAAATATCAAACTGGTAATTATTTTAATTTTAGTATAAACTATTTCAAATAGAAGAAAGAAAAAAAAACTTTTAGTCAAAGAAGTATATAGACAGTAAAGAAATTTATGTTGGTTAGGTACAGAGGGAAATTATACTTATAAATATCCACTTGTATTTTTAGTTTTGCTGTTTAGTTTTAAATTAAGTATTAGGGTGATATGTATATTGTAAAACATATTAAAAACGAATATCTAAAAATTCATAAATTGTTATGTAATGACTAATTTATTTTAAACATTTTTTTAAGTTATTAGTATTCAAGTTTAAACCTTTGAGTTTAATCCATTGATTTTTGTTAGTCCGTTTATCGGTAAATTATTTACAGAAAGATTTTGAAATATATAGAGATTTTAAATGCTGAGGAGTTTATATCAAAATAAGATTTTTAATCTATATAACTTGATTTTATAAATATGGGTTTTAGAAGAAAAAGGAAAAAAACAATATATATATATATATATATATAAATATAAGTATATCTATCTAAAACATACACACCTTTTGTCTTAGTATTTTATTGTAAATTAATGGATTATGGTGATTAACTCATTTAATAAACTTATTTAACTATTTCAGTCACTAAAATGATTTATTAAAGGGAAATTAGTTTAAATAAAATTCCTAGTTAATTAAATTGAAAAATGGTAATTAATGTTAGTTCAAATGATAATAAATCATATAATGATTTTACAAGGTCTAAAAATCGTGGAAAAACAAGTTGAGAAGGGTTGGATTGCAAAACAAATGGAAAGGTGAGTTAATCTCACTCAGTTTAAATTTGAATTTAAAATGATTAAATTTAAATAATTGTTTGAATGGGTGAATTAATTGATGTGATATAATATAATATTTTGGAATTGGTATATTATATTGTGTTGACGTTTGTGGTTGCAGGGAAAAACAGGTTGAAGGGATCCAATTGGATCCCTCAATATTTATTTAAATTATTTAAACCCTCTGTTGTGATTTATTTGATATCCTATGATGATCTTTATTGAAATATTGAATGCCATTGTTAGATTGGATATCATTGGGTATGATGAATTACCAAAATATATAAATTGGATTTTTGTAAGATAATAAAAGAAGTGGTATTGTAAGTGAAATAATTATAGAAATTTGAACAAATTTTTAAATGAATTGAAAAGAAATAAAGAGACTTTAAAGTTCTACTAAATAGATCCTGGTATAGAATGGAAATTTGAATAAATAGTAAGTTAATGAATTTTAATCTTCAATGATATTAATTAAAAGAATAATACATTTATTTTAAATTTTGAGAAAAAAAAATAAAGAAAAAGTTGGGAAAAGCCTGTAATTTGTATATTTCGGTTAAAAGATTTAAAATCAAACAGCAAGTAATAATAATAAAAATAAAGTCCATAATTAAAGAAATTTTGAAATGAACCGAGCAAGTAATGAAATTTATTTCAAATAGAATGAATTGGAAATCAATTTGGGAAATTGATTTAAGTGCTTGAAGTTGGAATTCTCTCTCGATGGCCAAGTACACGTTTTTAAAAGTAAATTTGTAAAAATAAATTAAATGTTTTTTTAAAGTCGTTTTTAAAGAAAGCAAGTTTTGTAAAATTTATTATTTCTAATATTTAATTTCTAAAGCAAGTATTTCCTTTTAATATCTTATAGTATTAATTATTTAAAAGTGACTTAGTATTTTGTTTCAAAAGTGAAAATCTAGTTTTATATTTTATTAAGTAACTTTATTTTCAAATATTCATATATGACGTATTTTTAACAAATTATTAAAGTAGTTTTAATTTAAATGTTTTAAAAGTATATTTCAAAGTAAAGTGTTTTAAATTATTTTAAAAATCTAAAGTTTTGTGCTTGGTGATTCCAGTAGAAATGGAAATACTCGGAATTTATTCTGAGAAAAGCGAAGATAGTTTGAAAACTGTTTTTCAAAAGGGTTTGAAAGAGAAATTATGTCTTGTAAGGAGATTTTGAAGTTAATAAATAATTTGGAAAATTATTTATCGTTGGATGGATGTTTGTGAATATTAATTGATAGTTAAATCACCGACTATCAATATTGGACAAATGCGTTGATCGTTTCGAAGAGACCGGGATCGAGATTTATTTCTCGAAAACCACTTCGATCCGGTTTGTACGATTCATGAAAAACGATTTTGGATTCGAAGATGGAGCAGTGAAGTGCAAGGGCTAGTCGCTACTAATCCTGAGGATATTTCCTCAATGGATGTAGTAGGAATAGTGCCTTCGGTTCCGTTCGAACCCGGGACGGACTTGTATGGATGAATGCTTGCGAAACATCGCCAGGTGGACGATGGGCATTCTAAGGGATATGTTCTATAAAGGTAACGCTTAGCCTCAAGCCTCATCAAATGGGAATGACTGAAAATCAGGGGTTATGCAGCAAGGCTAGGTGGGTAGCACCCAAGCAGGGTGAGGCCATCTCAGTCTAGATGTCCCTTTTTGTTTTTCGGCTTAGTGGGCGGTTGCTGATCCCAACCGCGGGGTGATCTCACTCGGGATTATCCAGTAAGGGGTAGTCCCGGCCTTGTGTTGCAGGGGAGCGGGCGTACTCCTCGGTACGGTGATCTAGTCCCCGTACTGTGACAGGTGGTACCCTAGTGCCTAGTCATTAGTTGAAAATCCATTCTCCCTACGAGCCTTGTACGATTTTTGTTTGTATTACCCACTCTATGGCTAGCAGCTGGAATTTAATGAATGTAACAATTTCGGCTATTTTATAAGTATTTGTTCGTAAGGTAAAAACCTGACATGTTTATTTGTGGCGTGGTCTTACGAGATGCTTTTGTTTTCAAAGGATTTTTGAAACTTTAATAATCAATTGGGTGTGATTTTCTCACGCTGGTATTCCAGACCGACTCGGGTGTTATTTAACTGTAATGTTCGGGTCAGACCGAGTATTATAGGGTATAGGATATGATGCCGTAGAGCTCAGGAGACGGGCAAGATGACGATACGTACATACGTACTTGTTTACGTGTATATATATATATATATATATATATATACACATATATATATATATATCCCGCTGTGTTTGAGTTGTTGTGTATTCATTGTATGATATTGATGTTGAGCCGTGATTGATGTATTCTGATGATGTAATATATAAACAAAGATATTTGATGTTGAGTAAAGAGTATTTATTATCTATTATATTTTATTCCGCTGCGATGGTTAGATTCTATTGTTGATTTCTATTTTTTTCTTCTACCTCTTCTTCTTTAACCCAAATGGTTCGTATTTCTGTGCAACTTGAGTTGATTGAAGTAGAATAGTGTTGACTCAAGGGGTACGGATTTGTGGGCTGTTACAGTTGGCATTAGATCTTAGCTTGGAGATAACCTTGGCTCTGGTGGGAATTACTCATTTAAATTAGAGCCTATAGTACTCTAAAATGAGTTTGAGCGTATTAATAGATATAAGCGCGTATTTGTTAGTGAATATAAATTGTTTTAATATTGTGTTGATTGGTTTATTGAGTGGCATATGAACCTTTGTCGACACAGTCTGCGCAACTGTATTGAAGGGGTTTCTAAACACTTGAATAGAACAATCGACACGGTATTGTTTTAAATATGGGTAAATGAAATAATTTTACCCAAAAACAAATTTTGATATAAAGAATAGTTTTTGTAAACTATTTAACTAATATATGGTTGCTTGGATGTTAGAAATGATAATATTAAAGTATTATCATTGTTAAGTGAAAATTTAACTAGAAATTGAAAATATAACCAAAGTTTGAAGGAATAAATTCATTATAAAATGAAACTCATAAATATGGATTATAAACGTAAATTATAAATAGAAATATAATTAAATGGGAATTTGTACAAGCATAAACTGTACAAATGCATTATAGTTAAAATTTGAATTAAAACAGAATTTGAAACTTTAAACCCGGAAATTTAGAAAGTATTTTGAAAATAAATAGTAGCATTGTTGTTTTTAAGGTATTTCTGAGAGGAAATTGTTTTAAATAAATTTTGGAAAGAGATTTAGCATTGCATTCACTTCAGTCACTGGAAAATAACTTCGGTGATGACTGCAGCATCATCGATGTTCATTTTCGAATTTCTAAGTGATGAATTGCTACCAAATTGTTTTGTTCAGGAAAACCTGTTTGTTTTTGAAATTTCAAAGGAAATTTGTTGAATAAAAACAGGGTTGGTTTGATTTTTGAGAATTTTGATTTTGAGATGTTGGAGGTTTCAAAATGTTTGAAACCCATAACCGGGTGTTTGAAAAATCCTGATGAAATAGGTTGTAAGCTTATAAATTGAGATGATTTTTAAACGAGGAAGGAAATATTAGCTTTGAATGTTGGGAATTTAATTTTAAGTGAAAAGTTAAAAATGAAATAAGCTTGGACTGGGAAATTAAATTAAATTGGACTGAAATAAATCGAATAAGCTGAAATAATATCCAGTTGTATTCGAATCAAGTTGAAATCGAATTGAGTTAAATAAAATTGAGTTAAAGTAAAATTGAATTGGGATAAGAATTCAATTGAATTAATGAATGGAATTAAATTCTTACCTGAAAAAATGGAAAATAAATTGAATAAGGATTGGAATAAAAATATGCTTGAGTTATAGATAAGCATAAGGCTTGAGTTAAAATAAAAGAATAATATATTCAAGCCTATGATGAATGGAATTGTGTAAATAGTATGTTGTGATTTATAAAATTGAAAATGGAATACAAATCCAAAATAAATATTGCTGGATGAATTGAAAAATAAAATAAAAATCCAAACTTGTATTATAAATTAAATTTGAACTTAAGAAAATTCAAATGAAGAGATGTTGGGATTAAAATCAAGTTTTGAATTATAAGTTGGGGAAAGACTATTTAGATAATAATTAGATAATGAAATATGTAATGGGAACCCAATGCAGTTAAATAAAAAGCTGAATTGTGAGATAATAATGAAGTTTGGAAAATAAAACTCAAGTTATAAGTTGAATTCGACTTGAGTTGTCAATAAGTAAATGTAACTGAATTGTGAGTTCATAAAAGTGAATGGTAAATTGAAAATGGTATGGTTTGCAAATAAAAATGTAAATGGATTAAAATAGCAATGGTTTGAATGTGCAAATTAAATCCAAATAAGTGAAGATAACTTGGAAAATAGCCAGGTAATAAATTGAATGAGTTGAATCTAGAAAGTCAAAATGTATAATAATTGATCAAATAAATTTGTAGTTTGAAATGGGATTGGATTAAAACAGAATCAAGTTAAATTGAAAAGAGAACTTTACTTGCAAAATAAGGATGAGCTTAAGTATAAATTAAAGTAAATTGACTTAAGCTAAATGAACGAAGGAGAGTTGAATTGAATTCAACTTAAACAAAGTTTAATAATATTGGATTGGTTTTCAATCAAGTGAAGGTGATTTTTTTTAATCGAAATAAAATTCGGTAAGTTATAAATAATATTAATGGAATGAAATTCTAGAATAAATAATTTATTTCCATTTAAAATTATTAAGGGATTGAAATAACTTGAGTCAATAAGAAAAATAGAATGTTTCAAGTTTATTAGAATGGTTTAAGTGAATGTGGATAAACTAATTATAATGAATAAATAAGTGATGGAATAAATAAGAATCAAATGAAATGTGGTTTAAATACGTTGAGAAATGGTTATGGAATGAAATAGCTTGGATTGTTTTGAGCTAAATAAAATATTTTAAAATAAACAAATATGGAATAAAACGTAAATGATTGGATTGTGAATGAAATTTAAATGAAATGTGTCGAGCTAAATAAATGGTCGTGAATGGAACTAGTTTGAATAATGAAACTAGTTTGGGTTAATAAAGTAAAATGCAATTGAATGGATTCAAATCTGAAATGCAATGAAAATGAGAATATATGAATTGTGAATAAATTTTAAAACGGAATAGAATTGAGTCGAAATCCATTTAAAATGGTTATAAAACATAAATACTTATTTATTCACATAAATCTCGTCAAATTGCATAGAATTAGTTGTCATTTGATGTAAATGGAAGTGATTAAAATTCTACGAGGTGATAGAAGTAAAATGAAGTGATTTTGGAGAGCAATTGAATTAAATATGAGCTCGGTTTGCTTAAGAATAAATTAAATGTAAGCGATTGAGTTTCAAACCATTCAAATTGATGAAGTGGTATGCGAATGGATTGAAAACCATTCAAACTGAATGAAAATGGTTTGCAAATTAATTGAGACAGTGGATTAGTATGAAAATTTTATAAATTGCTTACGAAAAATGTTTGATGGGCATTTCTTTTAGAATTCATATGTTTTAACCATTGCAATTAAGCGAAATGCTATAAACTTTGTATATTTGTCACTTACATGTTTAAATTGAGTAAGTATAGGTTTTTGAAAGCCGTGTGGCTGGATTTGGGTTGCATTAATTGCTAAATAAATAAGCTGCTTGCTTAAAATGCTAAATAAGGTACGCCTACGCAATAAAAATAGGAAATATGAACTGTTTTTGGTTTTTCCGACCGGGTGGGTCGATGTATATATATTTATATCTTTTGTCAAATTGCAAAAGCTCCTCCGTATAAAGGGGACTCTGTCAAAAATATTCGAAAATTTTGGGAGTTAGAATTTTTTTGAAAGTTATTGGAAAATTTGTTAACGACAAACGTTTTTTTAGATTGGAAATTGAAATAAATTTGTAAATGAACTAATTTAAAATAATGACATAAATTAGTTTCAAATGACAAATAAAATTCAATATTTAAAGTTAAAGATAAATTGAATTCGTACGGAAATGGAAGAATCAATGTGAATAGAAATAGATATAAACTAAAGTGGGAGATGAAGTTAAATATAAGAAGCATATAAAATGCTTATACTAACTTAAGTAAGGAATGGTTAATTCTTAATTGAAAATTGAATTTGTAAATATATTCTAAGATGATATTTGGATGAATATGGGCATTTGGTAAGGAAATTGATAAAATGTTTTGGAAGGTTGTGATTGGATATTAGTGCTAAGCAGGATATGCAGGTATTATAAAAGGGAAAGGGAAACTGGATTTGATTTCAAGAGATAAATTTGAATTGCCCGACAAAAGATATGTATTTAAATTTGGTATGTAATTTGATTGGGATTTGGATTTGGATTGAGCCACTTGGCTTTTTGTTTTTTTTTTGGATTTAGGAGGCCGTATAGCCATTTTGTAGTTGTACCGAGCTAGCCGCGCAAAGGAGACGCTGGCGAAATTTTTCGGGAATTTAGAGAGTTAGAAAAACTTTGAGAAAATTTTGATAATTTAAATTTGGATTGAATATAAATTTGAATGATTGTATAACTCGAGTTGTTTGGAAACCAGAGGTTTAGGAATGTAAGTTGTTTGGTTTTGGGAATAGATAAACGGGTATTGGATCATTCTTCCTAACTAGTAATTTCGGGGATGAAATTCTTTTAAGGGGGGAGGAATGTGACGACCCAGAATTTTCGAGCATTTAAAATTTAAATATTTAATTGATTGTAAATATTCAAAGGAGTACTTTTTAACTTGTATTACAAATATCACAATTTATTTGATAATTAAATTATTGAATTAAATAATTTGAAGTTGGATAAAATATTGAATCTCGAATTCTAAGACTATTAAAAATAATTTGAAGGCTTGCAAAATTTATATTGGTAACACTGAAAATAATAGAAATTGTAAAATTGAAATTAGCAGTGGTTTGTTCAGTTTTGGAATTTTATCGTTTAAATTGAATTTAAAAACAGTCGTCCGAGGAACAGTCTCGGAATTAGACGAAACCAGTTCCATTGGGTCCGTAATATTGAATTATTATTGGATTTCAAATTTCGTAGCATTCGGCATTATCGTGTGATCGTACGAGATAAAAACACCTAGAAAATAATTAATCATTGTTAATTTAAATATCCTACGTCATCTCACCTGTCAAAATCTTTTCTCATCAGCCACCCTATATCTTCTTTGCCGACCTATTCCACTCTATCTTCTGAAGCAAGCCGACATCTCCCCTTACTTATGTCGCATTGCCTTCTTATCTCCTCAGTTCCTCAAAAAAAACAAAAAAAAAATGGTCGAGCGCAATCTCGTGTTTCTTTTTGTTCGTTTCGAAATTACCTAGTCCTTTCTCCCTCTCATCCCAATCCATTTTCCCTTTCTTTTTAACTAGATCGAGCAGGACTTTGTAAAAAAAATGGCGATTGAAATCGCGAAACCAAAGAGGCGAGCTCGATCGAAGACGACAGTTGATTAGAGGGGAGAAAGGGGTCGCGAAGGAGTATGGGGGTCGCGACGCTTAGTTAGGGTTGCCGTCCAGTTTGGAGTTCTTCGTGGCTTGAGCTCGTGCTCGAGAAACGAGGCCAGGGTTTTCGTGCATACACGTGGGCTTATAGAGGAGCGAGGGCGTATGGCGTCGAGGTTAGGGTTTTGGCCGGGTCTAGGCGACTCTGAGAGGCTGTAGGCAACCGCATTGGTTTGGGGACTCGAGTGAGATGTATGTCACGATTTGGGGTGAGCATCTTCTTGTTTTTTTTTCTCTCTTTATTTTGAAATTTAAAAATATCGAACTGGTAATTATTTTAATTTTAGTATAAACTGTTTCAAATAGAAGAAAAGAAAAAAAAACTTTTAGTCAATATAGATAGTAAAGAAATTTATGTTGGTTAGGTACAGAGGGAAACTATACTTATAAATATACTCTTGTATTTTTAATTTTGCTGTTTAATTTTAAATTAAGTATTAGGGTGATATGTATATTGTAAAACATATTAAAAACGAATATCTACAAATTCATAAATTGTTATGTAATGACTAATTTATTTTAAACATTTTTTTTAGTTATTAGTATTCAAGTTTAAACCTTTGAGTTTAATCTATTGATTTTTTTTTTAGTCCGTTTATCGGTAAATTATTTACAGAAAGATTTTGAAATATATAGAGATTTTAAATGTTGAGGAATTTATATCAAAATAAGATTTTAATCTATATAACTTGATTTTATAAATATGGGTTTTAGAAGAAAAAGAAAAAAAACTATATATATATATATATATATATATAAGTATATCTATCTAAAACATACACACCTTTTGTCTTAGTAATTTATTGTAAATTAATGGATTATGGTGATTAACTCATTTAATAAACTTATTTAACTATTTCAGTCACTAAAATGATTTATTAAAGGAAAATTATTTTAAATAAAATTCCTAGTTAATTAAATTGAAAAATGGTAATTAATGTTAGTTCAAATGATAATAAATCATATAATGATTTTACAAGGTCTGAAAATCATGGAAAAACAAGTTGAGAAGGGTTGGATTGCAAAACAAATGGAAAGGTGAGTTAATCTCACTCAGTTTAAATTTTAATTTAAAATTATTAAATTTAAATAATTGTTTGATTGGGTGAATGAATTGATGTGATATAATATAATATTTTGGAATTGGTATATTATATTGTGCTGACGTTTGTGGTTGCAAGGAAAAGCAGGTTGGAGGGATCCAATTGGATCCCTCAATATTTATTTAAATTATTTAAACCCTCTATTGTGATTTATTTGATATCCTATGATGATCTTTATTGACATATTGAATGCCATGGTTAGATTGGATATCATTGGGTATGATGAATTACCAAAATATATAAATTGGATTTTGGTAAGATAATAAAAGAAGTGGTATTGTAAGTGAAATAATTATAGAAATTTGAACAAATTTTTAAATGAATTGGAAAGAAATAAAGAGACTTTAAAGTTCTACTAAATAGATCCTGGTATAGAATGGAAATTTGAATAAACAGGAAGTTAATGAATTTTAATCTTTAATGATATTAATTAAAAGAATAAAACATTTATTTTAAATTTTGAGAAAAATAAAAATAAAGAAGAAGTTGGGAAAAACCTGTCATTTGTATATTTCAATTAAAAGATTTAAAATCAAACAGGAAGTAATAATAATAATAATAATAAAGTCCATAATTAATGAAATTTTGAAATGAACCGAGCAAGTAACGAAATTTATTTCAAATAGAATGAATTGGAAATCAATTCGGGAAATTGATTTAAGTGCTTGAAGTTGGAATTCTCTCTGGATGGCCAAGTACACGTTTTTAAAAGTAAATTTGTAAAAATAAATTAAAGGTTTTTTTTTAAAGTCGTTTTTAAAGAAAGCAAGTTTTGTAAAATTTATTATTTCTAATATTTAATTTCTAAAGCAAGTATTTCCTTTTAATATCTTATAGTATTAATTATTTAAAAGTGACTTAGTATTTTGTTTCAAAAGTGAAAATCTAGTTTTATATTTTATTAAGTAACTTTATTTTCAAATATTCATATATGACGTATTTTTAACAAATTATTAAAGTAGTTTTAATTTAAATGTTTTAAAAGTATATTTCAAAGTAAAGTGTTTTAAATTATTTGAAAAATCTAGAGTTTTGTGCTTGGTGATTCCAGTGGAAATGGAAATACTCGGAATTTATTCTGAGAAAAAGGAAGATAGTTTGAAAACTGTTTTTCAAAAGGGTTTGAAAGAGAAATTATATCTTGTAAGGAGATTTTGAAGTTAATAAATAATTTGGAAAATTATTTATTGTTGGATGGATGTTTGTGAATATTAATTGATAGTTAAATCACCGACTATCAATATTGGACAAATGCGTTGATCGTTTCGAAGAGACCGGCATCGAGATTTATTTCTCGAAAACCACTTCGATCTGGTTTGTATGATTCGTGAAAAACGATTTTGGATTCGAAGATGGAGCAGTGAAGTGCAAGGGCTAGTCGCCACTAATCCTGAGGATATTTCCAAAATGGATGTAGTAGGAATAGTGCATTCGGTTCCGTTCGAACCCGGGACGGACTTGTATGGATGAATGCTTGTGAAACATCGTCAGGTAGACGATGGGCATTCTAAGGGATATGTTCTATAAAGGTAACGCTTAGCCTCAAGCCTCATCAAATGGGAATGACTGAAAATCAGGGGTTATGCAACAAGGCTAGGTGGGTAGCACCCAAGCAGGGTGAGGTCATCTCAGTCTAGATGTCCCTTTTTGTTTTTCGGCTTAGTGGGCGGTTGCTAATCCCAACCGCGGACTGATCTCACTCGGGATTATCCAATAACGGGTAGTCCCGGCCTTGTGTTGTAGGGGAGCGGGCGTACTCCTCGGTACGGTGATCTAGGCCCCATACTGTGACAGGTGGTACCCCAGTGCCTAGTCATTAGTTGGAAATCCATTCTCCCTACGAGCCTTGTACGAGTTTTGTTTGTATTACCCACTCTATGGCTAGTAGCTGGAATTTAATGAATGTAACAATTTTGGCTATTTTATAAGTATTTGTATATAGACCCTATTATAATATCAGAGGATTTCTATAAAAATTGTTTTAGCTATCGTAAGGTAAAAACCCGACATGTTTATTTGTGGTGTGGTCTTACGAGATGCTTTTGTTTTCAAAGGATTTTTGAAACTTAAATAATAAATTGGATGTGATTTTCTCACGCTGGTATTCCAGACTGACTCGGGTGTTATTTAACTGTAATGCTCGGGTCAGACCGAGTATTATAGGGTATAGGATATGATGCCGTGGAGCTCAGGAGACGGGCAAGATGACGATACGTACAAACGTACTTGTTTACGTGTATATATATATATATATGTATATATATATATATATATATATATATATATATATATATATTCCGCTGTGTTTGAGCTGTTGTGTATTCATTGTATGATATTGATGTTGAGCCGTGATTGATGTATTCTGATGATGTAATATATAAACAAAGATATTTGATGTTGAGTAAAGAGTATTTATTATCTATTATATTTTATTCCGCTGCGATGGTTAGATTCTGTTGTTGATTTCTATTTTTTTCTTCTACCTCTTCTTCTTTAACCCAAATGGTTCGTATTTCTGTGCAACTTGAGTTGATTGAAGTAGAATAGTGTTGACTCAAGGGGTACGGATTTGCGGGCTGTTACAAATATAAAGGCACGGATAACCGGAGTGTGCATATCCTTGATAGACATGTACTCTACTATATATCACTACAGACAAGGGAGAGTAAGAGCACCTCCTCTAACCTCTTCATCGGCCAAAGTCCGTAAATAAGTTGAATATGACTCCAACTCCTCAAATGAGCTATCAAATGGAACATGGAGTCGGTCCGGTCGATCAACCTCTATGCTAGTGAACATATAAAAATCTAAAGGAGTCAGCCCTAGCACAAAATCGAAGAAATAAAATGTGTGAGTGGTAGGCCACAATCTCTTAGTGAGGGCCTCTACAAGACAGCGGTTTAAGTATGCAAATTTAGGTAAATCTAGAAATTCGTCAAAATATGACACATGTAGCCTAGCTAAAATCGGATGTGGTAGCTAATCAAAATACTCAGACATACACCTATACTAACTACCTCGCATAGCTAGGTGACAAACCTAAATATATGATTATTTAATATTAAAATAAACGAACAACGAACATTCATATACACTTAAACGGGTGTTCATCAAATAATAAAGAATTAAACGTATACCTATGGCGTCGTTATAGCTGTAGTAACTCGATGCGAAACAGTGGGGAGCAAGTCGTGCAAGGATCGAAGAACGTCTGCAGTCATGTTAGCATCAGGACGGACATGTGCAAGATCGATATTGGCATCTGTCACATATCGAACGGTCCGTCTACCAGTTTTGACCAGACGGAGCGGCATTTCGACGCAAACTTAAATAAAAAAATTAAAAGGTGAAGTTTAAACATGTAAAAAATGAGCCAGAGGGGGGCTTTATGTCTCATATAAGCGCTTGGTCTAGACATCTGTTCAACAAGCGCCTGATCCTTTGGCGCTTGTTTGACAGACGCCTGACCTGATTTCCGTTGGAGAATATTGCTCTCCAACAATTCGCCATGTGGAAAATCGTATATCCACACTACGAACTGTTGGAGATGCTCTAAGCAAAGTGAAACTACTATAAAGTAATAATGGTTTTTATTCAAAAGTAATTAAACAAAAAACAACAATTAAACGCTACTCTTATCTGTAATTAAGCGTATTTTTAAACAATTCTAAATGAGGATGATAGATAATTAACAGATCTTCTCAGGTGTTGGGTAAAAATGTCTTCCTTATGAGGCAACAATGAAAGATATGGTTATTAAGATTTAACCTTTTATCATGAAAGAAAGTGCAACTACTTTAGAAATATTACTACGATCAACCAAAAACATAAACACAACAAAGGAAAAAATAAATGAAAAATGCAGAGAAAATATAGTGTATGATCATAATTACAAGGTATCCAAAACAATAAGATCCTAAAAAAACTATCAAACTGTTACGATGACCCAAAAAATATAGTTTAGGTAGTTACAATGGCAGTTGTGGCGGCCTCGGGTGCAGCCTCTTCAGCCATCTCAAATTCAATAGTGTGCACCTAAGAGGAATCATCTTCTACATCAGAATCACCTAATACATCCCTAACATGCATGGAAGTGGAGGTCTTGGATGTTGTCCCACTATGCACTTTAACCCGTTTTGCTATGCAATATTCTGATGCGCATACCACTCAGCCAGCACCACATGAAGGCAGTACAACCACAAACATAAGGCCCAAGAGAATGATCCAACGTCCCAAAAGATTTCTAGAGTAGCATGCATAACCGAATACTGCAAGGGCATGCAATCACCTTTATTTTTATTTTGTCTTTTGTTATTTCCAATCTGTAATTTCCTACTTTAATCTGTTAGTTAGCTACCTGAATTTCTGCAAAGTTTGTTACCTGGTAAAGCTGCTATTAAGCCACGTAGGCAATATTAGTTAGGACTTGGTTATATAAGGAAATGTATCGGCACTCTGGAAAAATATATAAGAAATATATTGATCTTCTTCCTCTCTGTGCTCTTATTTCTCCCTGTCTCTTGTTTTTTTTCCTGTTAACTCTGTTCCTCAACCCAGTACCATATCATTTGGTGCTTTCACCACTGACCTTCCCTCCTCCTTTCCCGCAATATCCAAATCACCTCCCTCACCATGACCAAATTAGACGATGCCATCCAACAACTCGCCCAACACCATGACAGCATCACCACCATCCAAAACAACCAAACAAACCACAGTGCCATGCTCGAGACCCAACATGCCGATATCATCGATATCAAAACCACACTCCACAACCTCACCAAAGCCATAACCGACATCAACCACAAACTGGATAACCAGCCACCACCATCCCCAACTAACCAAGCATCCACAACTTACATTCCACCAATACCCAGTCGCCAACCACCACTTCTGGCATCCCCGACAACAAACCGAAATCCAAAAATAACACTACTGTCCTTTGACGGCTCCAATCCCCATGACTGGATATTTCAAGCTGACCGGTATTTCACATACTATTCTACACCTGAAGAACAACGAGTCGAACTGGCAAGTTTTCATATGCAGGGGCAAGCGCTTACTTGGTTTCAATGGATGCATAGAAACAAGCAGTTATCTTCGTGGTCGACACTCGCTAAGGCAGTTGAGCAGCGTTTTGGGCCGCCTACCTTCCTAAATCCGCAAGCCACCCTGTTTAAGCTGAAGCAACTCACTACTGTTGACCAGTACCAAGCCACCTTCGAGACTCTCTGCAACCGTATCACTACTTTACCACCCGACTCCATTCTCCAATGTTTCATCTCCGGCCTCAAAACACACATCCAAAACGAACTTCATCTTCTCAAACCCACCACCATTTCCGATGCAATCGACAACGCCAAACTCATTGAACGAAAATACACCGACCAGTCCAGGTTTTCCAAACAGTCCCAATACACTTCAAAAACTCAAAATAACCCAAACCCCTCTCAGACAATTCCTCAAACACCTCACACGCCATCAACAAAACCCTCTATACCGATCAAACAATTATCTCAATCTGAAATGAACGAACGAAAGAAACAAGGCTTATGCTTCAATTGCGACGAAAAATACTATTTCGGTCATCGCTGCAAACCTACCCACATCCTCATGATCTTACCCGAACTAAACCCCGATGACATTGCCCTTGAAACCGAACCAATCCCCATCACCGAACCAGATCCATCGCCACCCACCGACCACCAAGATAACAGCGACCTAAATTTCGCTTCGGCACAAGAAATCTCCTTCCATGCGTTAATCGGGTCCAATCACCCACGCTCGATTCGCCTTCCCGCCACAATTAACGGCAACCCAATTTCTATACTCATTGATACGGGGTCAACACACAACTACCTTCATCCGAAAGCTGCGAAGTTTCTTGGCCTCAAAGCCGACCACTCGAGCTCTTTCGTCGTCACGGTTGGCAACGGAGAGAAGTTACGCAGCTCTGGCATCTGTTCGAACGTTGATGTTCATATCCAAGGGCATCAATTTCATATTGATTTTCATTTACTCGAAATTTCTGGATCTGATGCCGTATGTGGTATTCAATGGCTAGAGACATTAGGGCCAATTACTGTTGATCATAAAGATTTAACAATGTCATTCTGTTTCAACAAGCGGGCCGTAACCTTGACTGGGCTGGGCCAAACAGTTCAACCCACACCTATTTCAGTTCAACAACTTAAAAGGCTGGAAACAACGTCTGCTATCTCCAGTTTTTTTTATTTACATTTCCAACCTGTCATTGCCTCACCAGTTCTAAACCCAATCGACCAATATGACCCACAACTCCGTGACCTCCTCTCATCTTATAACCACGTTTTTGCCAAACCCACCGACCTACCACCAAACCGTTCACTAAACCACCACATAAATCTAGCACCAAATTCTCAACCCGTTAATACCAAACCATACCGTTACCCCTATTTTCAAAAAAACGAAATCGAGCGACAAGTTCAAGAGATGCTCCATTCCAAACTTATTCAACCATCCACAAGCCCCTTCTCTTCTCCCGTATTATTAGTCAAAAAGAAAGACGGATCTTGGCGATTTTGTGTTGATTATAGAGCACTTAATACCATCACTGTCAAAGACCGTTTTCCCATCCCAACGGTCGACGAGATTTTAGACGAACTACATGGCGCAATATTTTTTTCTAAATTGGATCTTCGTAGCGGTTATTTTCAAATCCGTGTCCATCCACCCGATATTCCAAAAACAGCGTTTCGAACTCACGACGGGCATTATGAATTTTTAGTAATGCCGTTTGGGTTAACAAACGCGCCATCCACCTTTCAAGCCACGATGAACAACATCTTCCGCCCTTATCTTCGTAAATTTGTCCTTGTATTTTTCGACGACATCCTCGTTTATAGCCCATCTTGGACATCCCACCTTGACCATCTTCAAACTACCTTAAATATGCTCGATCAACATAAATTTTTCGCCAACATCGCCAAGTGTAATTTCGGCCTTCAAGAACTTACTTATTTAGGCCACATCATTTCCGCTAAAGGTGTTCAAGTCGATCAATCGAAAATCGACGCTATGGTTCAATGGCCTACGCCCAACTCAGTCACCGCTGTACGCGGATTTTTGGGCCTAACTGGATATTACAGGCGCTTCATACGAAATTACGCACAACTTGCTGGCCCATTAACGGATTTGTTAAAGCAAAACGCATTCAATTGGACCACAAAAGCCCAATCCGCGTTTGATGAATTAAAACATGCCGTCACCCACACCCCAACTCTCTCCCTTCCAGATTTCTCAAAACCCTTCTGCCTCACCACTGACGCATCATCCCAAGCAATTGGCGCCGTCCTCTCTCAAACAAATCACCCCATAGCATTCTTTAGCCTCAAATTACCTCAATATCTCCAGAAAGCCTCAACATACTCCCGCGAGATGTTCGCCATCACCGCCGCCGTCAAGAAATGGCGCCACTATCTCCTCGGTCGCACGTTCCACATCTTCACTGATCATCGAAGCCTTCGGGAGCTCACATCATAGGCAATCCAAACACCAGAGCAACAAAAATGGTTAACGAAGCTTCTCGGATTCGATTTCACTGTGCACTACAAACCCGGCAAGGAGAATGCTGTCGCTGATGGCCTATCTAGATTCACTGCCGAAGCTTCATTTACTGCAATTTCAGGCCCTGCATTTCCGTTATTGGACGACATACGTTCTGCCCTGCGTAACGACTCTAAAGCGCAGGCCATGGTGCATCAACTACGTGCAGGTACATGCTCTAACCCGAAATTACAATTGCGTAATGATCTTATATTGTGGGGTTCTCGTATATATGTCCCTAATGATATTGAACTGCAAACCAAAATTGTGTCTGAGTTACACGATTCCAAGACGGGTGGACATTCGGGAATTAAGGCCACTATTGCGCGCGTAGCAAGCAACTTCTTTTGGCCTAACCTCGCAGCAACTGTTCAACAGTTTGTGAAGTGCTGTCCTAAGTGCCTACAAGCCAAACCGGATAACACCCCGTATAAGGGCCTGTTACAACCATTACCAATTCCAAATCAAATATGGGAGGATATCGCTATGGATTTCATCACACATCTCCCACCATCCACTGGTAAAACTACAATCTGGGTCATTGTCGATAGGCTTTCTAAGTATGCTCATTTTTGCGCCTTGCCCACCTCTGTCTCAGCAACTCAACTAGCTTCCTATTTTATTCAAGAATACGTCCGTTTGCATGGATTTCCTCGCTCTATTACCTCCGACCGAGACCGCCTATTTACTAGCCAATTTTGGAAGGAATTATTTCGCCTCCATGGGACAAAACTCCAAATGAGTAGTGCATACCACCCACAGACCGATGGCCAATCCGAAATTGTTAACCGTTGTCTCGAAACATACTTACGCGCCGTTGTTGGTGATATTCCCACTAAATGGGCAAAATGTCTTCCTTGGGCGGAATGGTGGTACAATACAAACAAACACACTTCTCTCAACCTTTCACCATTCCAAGTCGTTTACGGCCGACCACCACCTATCATCTCCAACTACATCATGGGACAAGCCAATATTCCGGAATTAGATACATGGGCCAACTCTAGAGACCAACTTCTCCAAGCTATCAAACTGAACTTAAAAAAGGCCCAATCACGTATGAAAAACCTTGCCGATCAACACCGTAGCGACAAAGAATTTACAATCGGCTCATGGGTTTTTGTCAAGCTCCAACCATATCGTCAAACCACCATTCGCAACAACCACCACAAACTTTCAAAAAAATATTCTGGACCATTCCAAATCATCGACCGAATCGGATCAGTCGCATACAAACTCCTACTCCCTCCAGATTCCCGCATTCATCCCGTGTTTCATGTATCCCTCCTCAAGCTATGTCCAAACCCAGCATTCACAAGATCTCACCCACTACCAGCAAATCCTAATACCCTTGACCTTGAGGACAAGGTCGATCTCGAAGAGGCGAGCATTGATGCGCATACCACTCAGCCAGCACCACATGAAGGCAGTACAACCACAAACATAAGGCCCAAGAGAATGATCCAACGTCCCAAAAGATTTCTAGAGTAGCATGCATAACCGAATACTGCAAGGGCATGCAATCACCTTTATTTTTATTTTGTCTTTTGTTATTTCCAATCTGTAATTTCCTACTTTAATCTGTTAGTTAGCTACCTGAATTTCTGCAAAGTTTGTTACCTGGTAAAGCTGCTATTAAGCCACGTAGGCAATATTAGTTAGGACTTGGTTATATAAGGAAATGTATCGGCACTCTGGAAAAATATATAAGAAATATATTGATCTTCTTCCTCTCTGTGCTCTTATTTCTCCCTGTCTCTTGTTTTTTTTCCTGTTAACTCTGTTCCTCAACCCAGTACCATATCATATTCCAACATGGTTTTGATAAGCATAAGATTTTCAAAGAAGTCTAGATTGACCTCCGCCCCTTTTTTTCAAGGTGTTTCACAAAGAACCGCCTCTTTTTATTCAAGGTGTTTCACAAAGAACCGCCTTTTCATCTGAGCATAGGTTTTGTATAGATGGAGTAGGTCACAATTCCCAGGTCTTTGACCACCATGGTCAATTTTTTCTTCAAAATCATGTACTGTTGAGCCAAGCACATCTCGGCTTGTTTGGCCTTATCCTCAACCATTTTAACCTTTTAGTCAGCATCTTCTAATGTGGCCTTGTAAATCGCCCTTCTTTTGACCCTCGCATCAAGGTAAAATTCGGTTGTAGTTAGGTCCCTTTCTAGCCTTTACCTTCAACATTAGCCTCGATAAGTGGAGCTCTGGATACTTCATCACATTGATGGAGCTCTAAAGCCAAAGCATCCCCTTAGAAAGAATAACATAAATTAGTAAACTATAATGCGCATAAAAGCGTATCTAAAATGACAACAGTATCAACTATACCTTAGAAACAATAACGATAACAAACACTTATATTACATAACCTTCTATGGAGACCTATGAAGACTTCTGCAATTGAACACAAAGAGGTTGGGAGCATAATAGAAGGTGAAGAAGAGAAAAGCAGAGAGGAAAGAGAGATAAGGTCATCAAGAAGAAGGCGCCCCATCTAGTTGCCAACTTCGCAAAAACACCCTCCTCCGGAAGGGTCAAGAAACGTGTATACGATGGTCGAACCATTGTCAGAAGGTGAGCAGATATTGTAGCTGAAGTGGGAGCAATTGTGCATGTTTTTTCTTCTTCTTCAACTCCTCCAATAAAGAGGCTTTCCCCAGGCCTCTTTGGTGTCTTTCTTTTTTCCTTCCTGGAGTCAAGCTTCGCTATTAAAGCCGAAGCAAGTGCAAAGACATTGTGACTTTGAAATTCAAGTGACAGTATAAATAAACAACTTCAAACTTAGGCACTAGCATACACGAAAGACATGAATAGGAGAATAAATTTGTTAATAAATATAAACCAATGGGCATCAATGGATTTGAAAACATAAATAAAAAATTGAGCATAAGAGAATGATGGTGCATATGCAGGAAGTTGAGTTTGTGCGGTAATAATTCAACAAAAAGCTTAGAACCCGATTTAGTGTCATCAACTAGCTTTAACATAGTTTCTCTAAGTGCAACAAACTACTTTCGTTCAATTTTGCCGATAGGCTAAAATGCGAGGTATAATTGGTTTATTATAGGAAAGCAAACTAAATAAAAGAATAAGTAAATGAAAGTGAGAAGCAAGGTGAAATACTTGCATTTTAAAAAAAGGGAAAGCCAACTTGATTTGAAATAAAAATGAACTAGTCAGCCCACCTCTGTATCTTGTGAGGAGAGGTAAAGAAGAGAGTTTCGGTAGTCTAAACATGAAATAATATACCACGGTCGAAGGTAATGCTTTTATAGAAGGAGTATAAAAGGAGAGTCTTTTGGCAAGTGGGAAGATAAAGATGATCAACATATAAAATATAGGCACAGGTTAGGAGGAAATATGAGGTAGAGCTAATTTAATGAGGGAGATCCCTATGGTATCTAATTATCTTCAATGAGGGTGGTGAAAAAGGCAAACACAAACCATACTTAATGTGCTCAGAAGTCAAAGAAATAAACCCCTCTAGCGACATGTGAGTGCGCCCAGAACGAGAAGGAATCCTAAATTTAGGATCGGCAATCCTAGAATGATTCAAAATGTATTCTACATGATTATCTTCATAAATGGTTGAACTTAAGTCAGTAAAGGGAGAGTATCCAACATCGAATGTGTTGGAAATACCAAGAAAACAAAAATACAATGTCCCTAGAATTATGAAACAAAAAATTCAACATTAAGTGTATGTGTAAATTAAGTCTACCTAATAACGTCTTAAAATCCAACAAATCAATCAATTAATCGGTTCACCAATCTAAAAGAGGGAAAATCTAAATATTTGGTTAAATAAGTTGATCGGCTATGTCAACATAGGCATTTGATAAATACAATAAAGGCATGATAAGAGGATAAAACCTATAATAAGAAATGAAATCAAGTCGAGAAATTTTGGAAAAGTAGAACTGATATAAATATAGAGAGTAAAATCCTTTTACTTACAAATAATAGGAGTTTGATAGCAGTAAAGCATGAGATGATATCGAAGAAGATAACATTAGAAGAAAAATTTCTAAAGCAAGCAAAAGAGTGAAGGAGGAAAGAAATATATATATATATATATATATATATATATATATATATATATGTTTGCAAAGAAAATCTCGGTTGTAGGATTAAAATAGCATAAAAATTGTAACAGTTAAATTCAGATGATGACAAAAGGCGTTCATAAAAAACTAAGTTGACTTTCTTGAAATACGAAATGATTCAACTAGCAAAAGTAAAAAAAATTAACTAATAACATATGACCCATGTAAGGAGCATTAAATGCGAAAATGGATGATTAGATTATTTTAGACTATTTGAAAAGGTTGGATGTGAAATGTGATAAGTCTACCCTTATATACATTAACACAAACCTGAGGGGCAAGAGTCAAACACATTTTTTGCAAAATTAATGTTTACGTAGGTTCAGTTGTACGAGATTAATAAATCATGTAGGGTGGTAAGGAGATGGCTACATCTATATCGAAAAGGAAATACACATGGTTTCAAAATACAACATGAAAAGCCTAATGAAAACTCCCACAAAAACTATGCAATTAAAAATATCACACACAACAATCAATGCAGCCCCAAAATCAATCAAACTCAGCCGTATTTGAAGTCAGTAGAACCTAACATAATCAAGCTGCATCGCCACCGGTAGAATCAGCACAATACAACGTAAATAGAGCGTGTAACTAGATTGAAGCAAAAGAAGCCCAATAAAGATAATGTGCCCCCGAGCTGATTAGTCTACTCAGCCTATATGAACAAACTGCGCCGCCATAGTTAATAATTTACTCAGCCCGTGCTAGCAAACTGCACCGACATGTCCAAAAATCATCGTAGCCTAATATTTCCAACAGTGTTATCATGGTTGAAGTGCCAGCAAGGAAAACATCTTTTAACAACGTCTTCATCAAGTTGAGCAGACGGCATGACACATGTGCATGCATATAAAGAAAAGCAACTCAAACACTCCGTACTGTGTTAGTATCAACTATGCAAAAGTCATCCCACGACATCATTTTTAGATGCAATGTATGAACTTTCAAAGTTCCCACCTAAAGTCAAATTCTTCCGTCTAAAGTCAAATTCTCCTATCTAAAGAAAATTCTCTTGTCCAGAAGCATATCAACAATCCGTACACGTTAAACAATCAAGCAGATGAGGAACACATGACAAGATCTAATGGTGAAAGGAATAGTATGAGTAAATGACATCAATAATCCACATGACTTTAGTCAGCTACAAAAGGAAATGCACTGCAGCAAAATAAAGGTTGGAACTTTTATTTCAATGAATTATATACTTTCTAATTGTACTATCTGCTATTAAATCCAATCTTATACTATAAATGAAAGAACCTAAAGGAAAAAGATTTGACTAGTGGACGTAGTATTCCTTAATATGTGAACCATGTAATTTTCTGTGTCTTTTTACTACACTTTATTTCTTGTTTTCAATGTTAGAGCTTGTTTAAGTTTAAATTAGTTGTCTTAAGCATTTTAACAAATAGTTAATTGCAATCGTCATAGTTATGTAAGCTTTAAGCAATAAAATTACTCCTTTAATGACGATTTAATACTACTTAAATTTGCCATTCATAGTTATGTAACACTACACATGGTAATTACTTCAAAAACTAAGTTGTGTTGTGAGACCAAAAAATGGCACTAACAATTAAATTTCGGTGAACAAATATCTTTGAAAAATTCAAAGTTTTAAATTTTAAATTGATATGATACATGAATTAAAATTTGTTTTGTTTATTTATTTAAATGACCACCAAAAAAATATTTTTTTTAAATTTATTTCTATATGGAAATTATTCTTTATATGTGTGTGTTTATATATACATACATACATATGTACAATTAAAAACAAAAGAAATTAATTTTTTACGGAACTGAAATAGATAAGAATTTTTTTCATTGAACAAACTCCAAAATAATTTGTTCAAAATATAAAAAGAAAAGGAATACACTATATAAATATACACAAGTGGTTTTGAATTTATAAAAGTCTTTTTTATTTTGAATAATTTTGATATCTATATAAATGTGTGCGTGTGTGTATTAAGACTAGTGATTAATTATTTATTACATATGTGTTTCAATTTTTTAATCCTTTTTCGAAAATAAAATATGCAAGGGAAGAAGAGGTGGGCATGATATATACACATATATGAACATGTGAATTAAAATTGCTACTTTTCGCCATTGATATTGTTGACAATCGTACACGTCATTTGGTTGTTGTTTCCTCCTTGAATCTTACATTCTCCTCCTCGGTTTAGTTTGCAAGTCTGACATCTTGGCTTCACAAATAGTGGCTTATGGGGGCCAAAGAGATATCATAAAAGTGTAAAGGAAAGGGGGTGGAGGCTATCCTATTTATAGCTAAGGAGATGCACAAGTATCTCCTTCTTTTTCTCTAACCCTAAAAGACTAATCTTTAACTCATAATTTCAAATAATATGGCGGCCTAACATTGACCAAGCATGATTAAATACCAACTGGAAATTGGAGTGGCTCGATATATAGAGAGTGTTACGCACTTTGGTCTTAATGGATGTATCGATATCCTTTCTCGAAACATCTTGATAAGGAATGTTTAAAATAATATGTTATATTTTATTGTGATAATTTCTCACAATTACAACTATTTGTAACTATTATCACATAAAATATTATTTAAGGATTTTCTATTTATATATACTTTAAATTAATTACTTATTAATTATATCGCTATATAAAAAGTATACAATAGAAATCAAACACCTTAATTATGTAACAACCCACACCTCAGTGGGCCTGAATTTTTGCTAAACTAAAACCCCAAATCCTCCAAAGTACGAATTATTAGTATTGGTATCCTGTACTAACAAAAGCATATCAAAGCATTATTTATATAAACTCACAATGGAATAGTAAAGTGTAATAAAACATATGATTACTGACCATGGCTGACACCTTTAATCTTTATTGTCCTTATCATTGTCGAGCATGCATAAGGGAATCCGTTCTTCCACCATTCCTACCTTGTATCAGTTCCCGTTCATCTAAAGCTATCATGTGGGTTGTAATGAGGAGGGGGTCAGAACAATGTTCTGTTGATCGGTAAATTACACACTTTATATATAACACTAGTTATTGTTGATTGGCTTCCGTTTCATGTTATTCCTATTGCATTACTTAGTCGTCTTGCCTTCACGTACATGTACGATACGTCTCATTTACTCGAGGTAGACAATAACAACGTATGTATGTGCGTGTGTATGTATGTGTGCATGTATATAAGTAGCATAGTCCCCTTTTGAACCAAGATACTTTTCCTGCTAGTATCCATAACTCTGCACATGCACTTGATATCCACCATCCATGCCTAAACTAAATTGTCTATGCACACCGAGGATCTTCCCATTAGTGCCTAATAACCACATTATTTAGCCGTATTCTACCACGTCTTGAAAACTTATCTAGCTACTTTATATCATGGACTCCATTCCTTAGACAAATCATATATTAAGGACTTAGCTCCTCGAACTTCCACATATTAAGGACTCAACTCCTCGGACTTTCACATGCTAAGGACTCAACTCGTTGGACTTTCATGTATCGAGGACTCAAGTCCTTAGACTTTCGCATGCTAAGGACCTAACTCCTTAGAATTTCACGCATTGAGGACTCGGCTCCTTGGCCTTTCGCGTGCTAAGGACTCGACTTCGTGGACTTTCGTGTATTGAGGACTCGATTCCTTAGACTTTGGCATCATACTTATGCATTGAGGGGGGCTTGTAATGCCGATTCGTGTCTATGACGACTTAAGGTCTGCTGCATTCATGTCCACTCTCAACAGTATTGCCACTTATTGCAAAGCACCTTATATTCTCATGGGTCATGCAGTTGGAGATTTTTCATATTAGTACAATGTATACACAACCACTGGTAGCCCCTTGTGATTGGCATACTTCTATTATGTAACACTACTGACCTCGCGTTCCAACCTATTTTAATGACAATGTCATTTTTATACGCTATTGGCTAAATTCAATAATTCACACCCGTCATGAATGCATACTGAAAACTATTTATATATTCATAATTATTTATTTACTACGCCTCCAATGTTCACTGTTAATGTTTTGTTATTCTTACATAACGGACTCCTTATTTTTTTAGTGTCAATTTAATGTCATTTATCACTTACTCTTAACTTAAAAGATTTAAATTTCTTTTACTGCGTACTTCCCATTTGATTCATTAGATCTATTCTACTATTTCTTTTCAAGTCTAACTATCTTCCTTTGATTACTAAACTTTTTTATTTACTCATTTTATTACCTTTTCTACATTTCGTCGCTTGTTATTTAATTTCCAACTTGTCTTTATTGCATATTTTAATTTATAACTTGACTGTTGTTATTATTCATACTTACAATTCCTTAGTTTATACTAAGGGATTTCTGCATTTTAATGCATTGGAATTACACGTTCCTTAAAATAAAATGTCGACACTATAAATTTTTCTAACTTATCTAAAAGGGAATTTGTATTATGTTTATAATTAAAACAAATTACCTTTTTTGTTATAATTAAAATAAACAATACAAAATGTGGTAAACATCCCTATTTTGTACATCTCTTTATTTTAGGAATATTCCCTATTATTTCAAACATTACACGTTTATTCAAATTTATAAAACTAGTTAATTTATTAAAATTAACAATGCAACACACTTGATTCCAATGAATTAAAATACTACTTAAGTCCCAATTCATCTTATAATAACCTCAAATTCATGATTACTTATATTTGCCGTTTACCCGACAAATCTGGAATTATTATATAATTCATAAGCTTAGAGACTACTTTCACCCTTACTTTCCAAATTCAAGTACATGTAATATTTAATTAAAGTTAACAATTCACAAAATATGTAGGCATAGTTTTAAATTTCATTACGCATATAATTAAGCCTATGCCTCAAAAATAATTTTATTCGGGCATACAAGGAACAAATTTACAATGAAATAAATTCTATATTATATAAAAATATATAATTTCTCATTCACCTTTAAGCTTCCAAATCTCTAGGTCTAACATTTTATTCATGTTTGACTATGCTTTTCTCTCTATTGAAATACGTACCACAAGCATATAAATATTTACTAGAAATTTAGATCTGATAAGAGATTTGAATTTAATTTAGATTTGGATTTAGATTTTTTTCTCACAAAATTGATTCACCCCTTGTTCTTCTTCTCTTATATATTTTGCCATTATCCAACTATATATATATATATATATATATATATATATATATATATAATATACTAATTTATAATTTCTATATTTCCTAAAATTTATGGAGAAAAGAAAATGGTAAAGCTTCACTCTTTGATTCAGAGTATGAGAAGAAAAATGAGAGGGTCATGTCTGTATTTTTAGGCGCACAAATCAATTTCATCCATTAGATTTTAATTTAATAAATCTAGACCGTTAGTCCTAGATTCCATTTCCCCTCCACAGCAGCCACCAGTTGACCACTTTACCCCTAGCAGATAAGAGGGTCGACCGGTCGCTGTATACATGATACAATTTATTTTCTTCCTTTCATTTGCTTCTACAACCAATTTTATTATTAATTTTAATGTTAGTTCTAACATTACTTAAGGATGATGTATTAGTTTACCATTAATTATAATATTTGTTTCTTTGTACGTTCAATTCATTTATTTTCTCCATGCTTGCTTAATTAGTTTGTCTAACTAAAAGCTGCTAATTTACATTTGTATTTAATGATTGCTTAAACCCTAAGCAGATAGTATTTATTACCTCTTTTATTTTTAAACATTAATATTCATTACCTTCACCCACATAAATTTTCATTTAATCCCTTTAAAATGTTAATTTGATTAGCCTCCATTTCCTTTAATCTTAGCATTTATACTGAATGCCCATTTTAATGTTAAGTTGTTAAAATTTACTTCCTTAATTGGTTTTGAATTATTTCTGATCCGAAAAATTCGAATGTTAATAACTTTTCCGTTTGAACTTCGATAAGAAAATTTTACATATGAAACTCGATCATAAAATTGCAACGAATATAATGGCGTCAGTTTCGAATCACATTCTAAAGTTTACAAAAAATTCTATTTTTGGCAATTAATAATTATTTGTTAACCCTTTTTAGTTACTCTTTATTTAGTTTTATGGGATGTTACATTCTTCCTTCTTAAAATAATTTCGTTCCCTGAGATTCCTCAAGGATTAAATTATATAGCATAGCACACAACCAATCTAAGATATCCATCAAATTAGTGTACAACCAATTTTGCAGCCAATCGTGTACAAGTGCATGGTGTATCACAACATTTATGATATATATGCAGAATAATACTAAATTGGGGCCTCCTATATGAATGAATTTTTTAAAACAATTTTGAAAAATATGGTGCAAACCCATATATATACTAATAGTTCCATATCATAAGCAAATTTTAAAAACCCAAATCTTTGTTTTCTCATCCATATTTTTCTAGACTTCTATGAATAGAAATATCGTTCATCCAATTTTTGCATCTAATCTCTGTCATCTAAAATCCTAACACGCCATTTCTAACATCCAAAAGTTAGAAAGATCCACTTTTCTAAACCTATATTCTTATGCTGGAAAAGGTATGGAAAAACAATTCCCAGGGCTAAACGCTCTTTTCCATTATCACTAATTATCTTGTACTTTACTTTTACTTCTATTACATTGTAAAATTCATACTTGCTAACCTATCAATTTTTTCCTATGCTAAGCTTATGGCATTTCAAAAATGAAAAATTCCCTTTGTTTTCATTCAAAATCATTATCAACTAAATTTTAGAAATGGTTAGAAAATTTAAAAATAAAACTTACTTTTTTCTTTTCAAAACAAATTGAGCTACATCCTACGCAATTGGATTTATTCAATGAGTTAACGTCCATGATTATTTATTTCCTAAAATATGGTAATTTTTCAAATTTATAATGCATTTTCTTTTATTTTAAAAACTAACAACCAGAACACAAGTTTGTTTATAAATTTTGGCTTTTAAGGCGTAGGGATAGTGATCCATGATTTTGCAACAACCTTTTCTTGTCCTTCTTTGGCCAAAATTTATCTTCGCAAAATATTAATGCTTTTGGGATTTACTATTAGTACTTTAGTAGCTAATAAATTATTTAATTTATTTTATAAACTTTAATTTGCATTAATGACATGTCTAGGTAAGATTCCTTATATAGTTTTCCAATAAATATATTGGCCAATCTAGAAATGCAATTTAAAAGAATTATTCTCATAATATCATATTTGTTTTTATAAAACAGAAACAACTAATGTTTACAGCTGAAACCTAAAAGAAATAATTGCTGGAAGCTGCCCTTCAACGTCAACTGACATTAATGATGTTCTGGCCATATCACTTCTTACTTAAATTAAATGCAACTTTCTAATATGTCATTCTATTGTAATCTACATGTCTTAACTTTCCTTTTCGGCTATTAATAAATATGATCCATCCATTACTTCCATTATCGCAACAAATTATATTACTATTCTCTTTTTAATTCAATTCTCTAGATATTATACTTAAATTTTGATATATGCTTTCTTTGCTTTTGATCTTTCATGCATGTATACTCTAGAACTTGCATAAATGTACTTTGACATCATTTCTCATTTCCTTATGGGTTATAATTTATGGTCTTCACACATGTTTAATGAAATATTTCTAGGCACATACCAATATTTCTTATGTTATACGAAGGTCGACTATTGCTATTGTACGAGCATTAATCGCTATTTTAATCATAAGCTTAACTTTTATCTCATCTCAACTTGGCAATCGTCCCTATCTACTTCATATTAAAATTTTGGTTTGGTTTTCATCGCATTTTATAAAGTTAAAACCTTACAATTATGAAGTATTTAATCCCAAAACTTTTATCTCTAAAAATATAAACTTGGAAACATTTTATTAAATCCTTCAGTAGTTTGGTTTAAAAAAGGAAACATGAAAATTTCCTTATTTTAACTAATGTTAATTGTAGGTGTCTTAAATTTTAAAACTATAATTTAGAATTTACAAATTAAGTTTATTTATTAAGTTTAAAAGGAAATGTTAGCAATTAAATTTTTAAACGATCATTTCTTCCTTTCTAAATAAGAATCGAATTTTATTACATGAATGGTCATTCAAATCAACTTTTCCTTTAAAACTTTTTAATCACAATGATTTTTCCTAAAAGTGGGATTTTTAACTCAAACTATTTATTATGTTTTGTATTACAAAAAATGAATTTTTATACCTAAACATTTTCTTCAAAAATGCACTTTACAGCGTTTCTAAAACATCCTTTATAAAAATTACAACAGACGAGGACAACTCCCATCCTATTATTTTCATAATATTCATGATACTTGCACTTTCAAATTTAGCAGAGATTGTAATAACATATAAGGGGAACTTCTAAAATAGTATGTGCAATTATTGCACATAGTTTTGGAAACTATCCTTTTTTCTTTATTTCAAATTCCGATATTGTTTCTAATTACTAACATTATTTTATATAAGCTCTAATATTGTTTCTATTTATATTTCATAATGCTACTACTATTTAACTTTCTTCTATCTAAACTACTCTTATTTAAATGGCCCTTCTTTATATAACTTTTCTCTCAGTTTACAGTCTGCTTTATTAAACCATTGCAGTGCGTCTGCCTACTGCCTTATTTTCGAGTTCTGGCCTCCTTTCCATTCTTTTAAACCCACTTAAAACTAGTACTACCTCCTATTGTCCATCTCTAAAAAGAATTTTACAAATTAAAATTTTCATTTTAGAAAAATCAATGAGCTATATGCGCTCTACCTTTTTTTTCAAAACAATTTTTTATATAAAAACCTGTTTACTAAATTTTGATTTAACTAATTTTAATATTTAATCGACAAAAATTTAATGTTAACTTAGTTTTCAATAGTAAGGTTTTTTCATAAATAATTCCTTTGAAAATCATTTTAAATATAGTATTTATATATTTCCTTAAACTTTTATATTAAATTATTTCATACGGGGTCAGACTCAGAGTGGATTTTATTTGTCCCCTCTTTTGGGCTTTTCTTCTTTTAGAATGTTAAAAAAATATGGTTACCATTTTAGATTGATTACTACACACCTTCCTTTGAGAATTTATTTAATTCTTCTTCTAGATATCTGAAACATATAGATTCACACTTCCTTTATCTAGATCTAATGTACATTATCAATCTGCATTCCTGAGGCGATCTACAAGCATAGGGCAGTCTGTGCTCTTCAAGGGAGTCAAGTACTATCCAGCTTTAAGGACTTTCCCAATATGTCACATTCATGCTCTTCCTAAGTCAATGCCTTCCAATACGTCCGATTTCCCTTGGGGTAATCTGGATAAGTGTACATCTTAACTTCATCTATTGTTCCAATTCTAGTGCATTATACATCTTTTCATATTGCAACTACATCTATAGTTAAAACTTGTAGAGTGTGGTGTATAATATACATAATTGAAGATAAGAATACAAATAGGTTCACTCATCATATCCTAATTTCTATGATTGGTTAACCTAAGCTATAATACTAAATGTATCAACAGACACCATAGCGGTCCTGAATTTTTAACAAACCAAAAACCTAAGTCCATCAATGTACGGATCGTTGATGTTGGTATCCTATAGTAACAAATGAATATCAAAGACTACCGATATAAACTCACAGCGGAATAGTAAAGTATAATAAAACATATGTTTACTGACCAAGGCTAACACCTTTAGTCTTTAGTGTCTTTGTCAGTATCGAGCACGTATAGGGAAGTCTAACCTTTAACCATTCCAGCCTTGTACCAGTACCTATCTCTCTAAAGCTATATGTGGGTTGTAATGAGAAGGGGTTCAAAACAACATTCCGGCGATTGGTAAATTACACACTTTATACATAACACTAGCTTATGTCGATTGTCTTCCATTTCATGTTATGTTTGCTATTTTACTTCATCGTCTTGACTTCACATATGTGTACGATACGCCTCATCTACTCAAGGTAGACAATAATTACATATGTGTGTGTGTATAAAATAAAACAGTCCCCCTTTGACCAAGATACTTTACCCGTTGGTATCTGTAACTCTGCACATGTGCTAGGCATCCACCATCTATGTCTAGACCGAATTGTCCACTACACCGAGGATCTTCCTGTTAGTGCCCAATAACAACAATATTTAGTCTTATTATACCATGTCTTAAACACTTATCTAACTGCTTATGTTGGGGACTCTGTTCCCCAAACTAATTATATACCGAGGACTCATCTCCTTGGGCTTCCACATGTTGAGGACTCAGCTTCATGGACTTCGCACACTAAGGACTCAGCTCCTTGGACTTTTGTGAATTGCGGACTTGGCTCCTTGGACTTTCACATTCTAAAGACTCACCCCCTTAGACTTTCTCATGATAAGGACTTAGCTCCTTGGACTTTCGCATATCGAGGACTCAACTCCTTTGACTTTCACATCGTACTTATGCATTGAGGGGGAAACTGCAATGCCGACTCGCATCTAGGATGACTTATGGTCTGCTTCATCCATGTCCATCTCTCAATGGTAACGCCAATTGTTTCGAAGAACCTTATATTTGCATGGGTTCTACAGTTGGAGATGTCCCACATAAGTACAATGTATACACAACCACTGTTAAGCCTTTGTGGATGACAAACTTCTATTATGTAATATTACTGACCATGTATTCCAACCCATTTTAACGACTATATCATTCTTATATAATATAAGCTATTGGCTAAATTCAATTGTTCACACCCATCATAAACGCATACCTGCGGCTATTTATATATTTATACTTATTTACTTACTACGCCTTCAATATTCATTGTTAATATTTAGTTATTCTTACATAATTGAATCCTTTTCTCTTTGGTGCCAATTTAATGTCATTTACAACTTACTAGAAGTAGCAAAAGTATCACGACCCGATTTGTATATTTATTTTATTTTATTGAAATTACTACATATATATACTTGTAAAAGTAAACTACAGATTCCAAAAATCTAATTCTATATAAACATTTTAAAATTCCTATATATATATATATATATATTCAAAATCCTTCCTATATAAAAGTTTCCTACTTACCTATATATAATTAGATTTAGGATAGGCATGCGAATATATTTATATTCATATTATACTTTCTTTATTGTGTACATATACATATATATATATATATATGTCTTTTTAAAAAAAAATTGTTTTATATCTTACAGAAAATAAAAATCATATCCATCTGTATTATTATTTTTTCTGTTTTAAACCATATAGTCTAAATTTTCTTTCATCTACAAATATAATTTTATTAAATCGTAACTAGGAAAAACGAACCTCACCCCAGACCATCGATCGACTTCGAAACTACATTGACCCCGACTTCGGCCACGCCTTGCAACTATCGGCGCCATCTTGCTGCTCTACCCTTCCCCAAATGGCCTCCCCACCTACTCGTCGAACGTTGCGCATCCCAGCCACACTTGAGAACCTGTAGCAAAAATCGCAACTTGTCGATTTGACTTCGAAACTACAGAACCTACGATTCAAAAACCAAACCAAAATCAACAGCCACTGTCGCTGACCTAACCACCTACGGGTGTGTGCACAGGCTCGTCACGCCTTCCGCGCAACTTTAAATCGAAGACATCTAAAGCTAGAAGGAAAAAAAATCTCGGCTTTGACCTCGATTCGACTACGCTTGATTTAATTTGAGGGAACGAGATTTAATTTGAAGAGATATTTGTTTCGGCCATTACCTTAATTTTAAATTTGCAGCAAAGAAAGAAGAGGCAGAAGATTTGAAAGGCTTGGTTGTTTTATATATTTTTTAAATTTTGATGAAGAAATCTATTTTAAAGAACAAATTTGCCACATGTATACATATGTCTTCAAAAGCCTACAAATGTCCATTTGTATATACTTTATATTTTCTTATTATTTATTTTATGCAACTCAAAGAAATATTATAAACCTTCTATTTATTCTTATTTAAATTTTAAATGTAAGCTATCAATATTTTAGTTAATAATCACACAAATATATATATATATATATATAGTGTTTAAAATGTAGAGTTTAATTTAATTTAATAATTAAACCACTCAATAAATAGTGACATTTGAAATTTAAGTTAGAAATTAACTTTTAAATAAAAAATCAATTAAATATCCCAATTCCAAACATTCAAAATTCCGGGTCGTCACATTCCTCCCCCTTAAAAGAATTTCGTCTCCGAAATTACTAGTTAGGAAGAATGGTCCAATACCGTTTACTATTTTTCCAAAGCCAAACAGTTTTAACAACTTCCCATCATAATCTTTTTATTAAAGACACACTATTACTCTTACAAACTTTCCAAACTCATCCATAACTTCTGAATAATATTATTTACTCAACCATTTAAATTATAATTTAAAACCAAATTTTAAATTATCAAAATTTTCTCAAAAATTTTCTAACTCTCTAATTTCTTAAAAAATTTCGCCAGTGTCTCCTTTGCACGACTAGATTGGTAAAACTACAAAATGCCTCTATGGGCCCTCAGATTTCAAAAAAAAGGCCAAGTGGCTAGACCAGAAAATAATCAAATTTCATATGCCGATTTAAATACATACCTATTAGTCGGGCAATCCATATTTATCTTCTGAAATCAAAATATCCAATTTTCCTTTTCCTTTAAATACATGTATCTTGCTAAGAAATGTTATCCAATCACAGCATTCAAAATCATTTTATTCGCTTCTTTTCAAAATTTTCAACATTTGCTTCACTTAAGCTCATACGATGTACATATACCATCCATACGCAATATCACATTCGATCGCTCACTCGATCACACAATTCCACTTTCCAAACTAGTATCATCCACCCGACTTCCTAGAGCGGACTCAGATGTGGTTTCATGATCAGAAATCGTCATTCTCCTTGCATAGTTGCAAACTATGAAAGAGAATTTCCAGAATCAATCAAAAATCCACATCCAGGGTTCGCCGTCGAAATCAAGTGAAAAATCCCAACTCGGATCGATATAAACATCTCGAAATTATGTGCTCGAATCCGAATCAAATCATCATACGAATAAAATAATATACATACATCCTACATATTTATCTCAATTGATTATTAGCTATATCGATTCTCTTTTTATTCACATTTATTTTGATTTTCGTTCATTTATCCACACTTATCATTCACACGCCTTGATTAACCCTCATTCAAATATTAACTTAGTATATTTATCCATTCCAAATTTACCTAAGAATTTCACCATCCATTTCTTGAGTTCAACATAGATATTTTATATACTTCTTAAATTTATTTTCACTTCACCACTTAAGCTTTCATATCTATTTTATTTATTCTTAAGTTTCCAATTCCACTCTGAATTCAATTTACCTTTCATATTTAAATATTGAATTCTATTCATCTCATCTTAAACATATTTAATTAACCAAAATTAGTTCCACTTACTAATTTGTTTTAAATATCAAACAATTTTTATTTCCAAACCTTTATTACTTTTAGTCCACCATGAACCAATTCTTCAATTTTACTTTACTTAACCCAATTTAAATTGAATTCGAGTATTCAGTTCAAGTTCCATTTACTTACAAATGTAAATTCATTTGTTCATTTACAAATTTATTTCACGCTTAGTAAATTTATTTCAATGACTGTTACACTTAGTCTACTTAGATTTTTCCTCAAATTCGCTTTTATTTAATTTGATTCAGTTACATTTTAATTTTAATTCAAAATTTTAACTTCTATAAATTTTCCACTTATTTAAATTCCATTTGCTAACTTTTTTTAATTCTCTTCAATAAATTAGTTTGCTTTCCAACTTATTTTGTTTTCACACTTACTTTTATTTAACTCTTTCTAAGTTGAATTTTATTTTAACAAATTTCAAATTCTATCAACTATCAAACCCATTTATATTCCATTGACATTTTGAATAAGACTCTAGAGTCTTTCGAACAATTACTCAACATTTCAAAAATCGTTTTTGAAATCAATTTTATATACATAATTTATTTGCATATCAAATTATCCTTTGAATTTTAAAACCAATCCAATTTTGCAAACAACCCCAATTTAAAATATTTTGGCAGCAATTCCTCCTTTGGAAACTCGAAAATGAACGTCGATGGTGCTGCAGTCATCACCGAAGTTATTTTCCAACGACCGAAAAGAGTTCAATGCTTTTATCTCTTTAAAACCCCTTCAACTATTTTTAGATTTCAAATCTCACCAGATTTCAAATACAATTCAAAAATGTTTCCAAAATAATATCACCGTTATTCCTCCAAAGTCTTTGAAAACCATTTGAAGCCCAAAGGAATTTAAAATTTCTCAAAGTTTCAATTTTCAAATCCTTTTAATCAATATTCAAGCATTACTCTGGAATTTTATCTCGTTTCAATTATAAATCACATTTATAATTCACATTTACAAATCTCATTCGGTTATATAAATTATTCCTTAACTTTGGTTATAACATTATTTTCTTATTTCAATTTCCACATAGAGATGATATTAATTTAATATTATCACTAACAACCATGCAACCATATATATTTATAATAATTTATGAATTTTTTTCTTTATATATAAAAATAATTTGGGCAAAAACTATTTCATTTACCCTATTTTAAAGCAATATCGTGTCGAATTGTTCTGTACAAGTCTTTAGAGATCCCTATCAATAACATTAATTACTTGTATTGACCAGAATCCATAAACCACTCAACAAACCAATCAACACAGTATAAAACAATTTTATATTCAATAACAAATACGCGCTCATATCTATTAATACACTCAAACTCATTCTAGAGCACTATTGACTCTATCACTAATGAGTAATCCCCACCAGAGCCAAGGTTCTCGCTTAACCTTCAGCTCTGATACCAAATGCTACAACCCGATTTTTCGATGTTCGAAAATCGACATCAATATGTCCACTCTATCAAATGCTGAACAATTGAGTGCCGAAAAACCAGTCCGTAAGGGAAAGAAGAATGAGGTAGAAGAGGAAATAGAAAACAATATCAGAATCCCACAATCGCAGCGGAATAATATATGATAGATAACAATAAATTTTTATACAAAAGAATCTGTAACTGAGTAATACATTACACCATCAGAGTACATACATACAACCGCCAAATTTTGGATAATTGTAACAACTTGTCCTCACCCAAAAGCAGACTATACAGCTTATACTGCGCATCGGAATATATATCAAGTACGTGTGATATGTCTCGCCATCCAGCTCGTCTCCTGAGCTCCACAGCATCCCATCCTGTATCCTATGATACGCGGTCTGACCCGAGCATTGTAGTAAAATAACACCCGAGTCAGTTTGGAAAACCAGCATGAGCAAACACACGCAATTGGATTATTAAAGTTTTCAAAATCCTTTAAAAAATCAAAGGTATCTCGCAAGACCACGCCATAAATAAACATGTCGGGTTTTTACCTTACGATACCAAAACATTTCTTATCAAATCCTCTAATATTATAGTAGTGTCTATATAAAAATATTTATTCAAATAACTGAAATTGTTACATTCATTAAATTCCAGCATAATAGGTATACAAACAAATCCAAAGGCACTTATTGGAGGTTGGGTTTCCTTTAATGGCAGGGCTATTGGGGTACCGCCCATCACAGTACCAAGGATCCACCCTGATCCCCTGCTACACAAGACCGGCGCTACCCTTTACTGGATAGTCCGAATAAGATCACCCCGCGGTTGTGATCAGAAATCGCCCACACAACCGAATAAAAAGGGACATCTAGACAGTGATGACCATACCCTAATTGGTTGCTAGCCACATAGCCTAGCTGCACCTTCCCTGTTTTAGCCATTCTCGGTTGATGAGGCTCGAGGCTATACGTTACCTTTTTAGCACACATTCATTTAGAATGCTCACCGTCCCCCTGACGATGTTTTGATAGCATTCATCCATACAAGTCCGTTCCCGGTCCGAATGGAACCGAAGGCACTACTCCTATTACATTCATTTTGGAATCACCCTTAGGATTAGTAGCGATTAGCCCTTGCACTTCATTGCTCCACCTTCGACTCCAAGCTATTGTTTTCCTCACGAAAACGTTTAAATCGAATCAAAGTAGTTTTCGGGAAATTAATCCCGATCCCGGTCTATTCGAAACGATCAGCGCATTGGCCAATATTGATAGTCGGTTATTTAACTATCATATACATCCACAAACAACCATCAGGCCTTAATTAATTTCCGAATTATTTATTTCAAAATATCTTCGCAAGATATTTCTATAATTTGATTTTTTTGAAAATAGTTTCAAATCACTTTTCCTCTCGTGGAAATAAATTTCCACCTAATTGTTTTATTTCCATTGAAAATCATCAAATCTTAATACTTTAGATTTTTAAATAATTTAAATCGCTTTATCCAAAAACATATGCTTTATAACATTTAAAATTAAAAACTACTTAAAACACTTCATTTAAAATACTAGTTATCATTCTTATAATAACTTCTCATGTAAAACTTAAGCCAAAACTAATTTTGAAATAAAAGTTATTCTATAAGGTATGAATATTAAATAATTATCTTTGAATTCATAATACTAATTTAACTTTTAAATAATTACTACTATAATTAACTTAATAAATATTTACTTAAAAATATTAAAAGGATTAAATAAAAAAATTCCCTACATTCTTTTTAAACAACTTTAAACCCCCAACTTATATATAAAAATCTCCTTTTAAAATATACCCGGCTTTACAACGAAATACACTTCCATTTCAGTATAACGCGTATAATCCTTATAAATCCTGCTCGATTTATCCCAATTTAATTTAAGACCCAATTCCGTAAATCTTCCACACTTTAAAAAAACCACTTTTTATTTTTAAAACACATTTCCCATCTCCTTAAAATCACGTCCAAAAAAATATATACTTAAATTATTTACATTAAGGCTACTAAAATTACTTAAATAAAAATAATACTTAATAATTTCTATAGGAGTTCTGAGTAAAGCTTAAACCAAAATTTCCTTTTAAAATAAGGTTATTATACAAAATATTTATGTTAGAATTCCCTTTTTAAAAATCATAATACTAATTTATCTTTAAAAATAATTAACTACCATGATTAACTTAAATAAATATTTACTTTTCACTTAAAAATAATTAAAATAATAAATTTCCTAAAACATTCTTAAAATAAAACATTTTTAAACGTCTAGTTTATTCTTTGAAATCTTTTCTTTGTAAATATACTCAGTTTTCCAGGAAAATGTACTTTCCAACTTTTAAAAATAAAATCGCCTTTTTATTTTTAAAATGAATTGCATCCTTTTCTTATAAATTTCACCGGAATATATACTTCCAAATTTATCAACTGATAAATATTCCACTTTATTTATAAACCCAGTTTACAAATTTCTATTTCTCATTTTCCTTTTAAATCACAGTTTCCAAAACACTAAATCAATTTTAAACCAATTTCTTGGTTTAATTTGCCTTTAAAATTTATTACTCGATTTATCCAATTTCCAATAATTATTTACTTAAAAATTTCCTTTTCATTTCCCTTTAAAAATCCAAACTTTATATATATATATATATATATATATATATATTCATTTCTTAAAATACCAATATATATTCAACCAAGCCATAACATTTAAAATTTCAAATTTTCAATATTTCAATCACAGATTATCAAATAAATCACATCGCTGAATATAAAATAAATTCAACGTTTTGCGAAATCCAGTTGGATCCCTCCAACCTGTTTCCCTACATCCACATATGCAAGCACAATATAAAATACCAATCCCACTTCGAGGGAGATATCGTGGTATATAGGGTCATCCGCTATTATACGGGGAGCATAGGGTCTCATCCGCTATATAATGCATGAAATCAATCACTCCAATATATATATATATATATATATATATATATATATATATATATATGTATGTACTATATATAACATATCACATCCAGTCAATTCAATCATTCAACCAATAATTTCAATTTTGCTATTTAAATTTAAATGGTAATCAAAATGATTGAGATTAACACACCTTTGATTTATTGTTTGCAATCCACTCCAACCCGGCTATTACCTTCACGATTCTAGACCTTGTACAAACATTATATGTTTTTTTAATATTTGAATAGATCGAATAATAATTTACTGTTTAATAAATCCAATTAACTAATAATTTAATTTAAACCATTTTTCCTTTAATAAACTATTTTTGATGACTAAAATAATTTAATAAACTATTTTTGATGACTAAAAGTTTTCTGCTTTCCTATATACAATTAGATTTAGGATAGGCATGCGAATATATTTATATTCATATTATACTTTTCTTTATTGTGTACATATACATATATATATATGTCTTTTTTTTGTTTTATATCTTACAGAAAATAAAATCATATCCATCTATTTATTATTATTATTGTTATTATTATTATTTTCTTTTTAAAACCATATAGTTTAAATTTTCTTTCATCTACAAATATAATTTTATCAAATCGAAATTAGGAAAAACGAACCTCTCCCCAGACCATCGATTGACTTCGAAGCCACATTGACCCCGACTTCGACCACGCCTTGCAGCGGTCTTCGCCATCTTGCTGCTCCACCCTTCCCCAGATGGCCTCCCCACCTACTCGTCGAATGTCGTGCGTCCCAGCCACACTCGAGAACCCCCAGCAAAAATTATGACTTGTCGATTTGACTTCGAAACTACGGAGCTCATGATTCGAAAACCAAACTGAAATGCACAGCTACTGTCACTGACTTAACCACCTATGCATGCGTGCACAGGCTCGTCATGCCTTCTTCACAACTCTAAATCGAAGACATCTAAAGCTAGAAGGAAACAAATCTCGGCTTTGATCCCGATTCGATTATGCTTGATTTAATTTGAGGGGACGAGATTTAATTTGAAGAGATATTTGTTTCGGTCATTACCTTGATTTTGAATCTGTAGAAAAGAAAAAAGAGGCAGAAGATTTGAAAGGCTCGGCTATTTTATATTATTTTTTTATTTTGGTGAAGAAATCTATTTTAAAGAACAAATTTGCTACATCTATACATATGTCTTCGAAAGCCTACAAATGTCGATTTGTATATATTTTATATTTTCTTATTATTTATTTCATGTAACTAAAAGAAATATTACAAACCTTTTATTTATTCTTATTTAAATTTTAAACTTAAGTTATTAATATTTTTATTAATAATCACACAAATATATATATATATATATATAGTGTTTAAAATGTAGAGTTTAATTTAATTTAATAAATAAACCACTCAATAAGTAGTGACATTTGAAATTTAAGTTAGATATTAACTTTTAAATATTTAAAATCAATTAAATATCCCAATTCTAAACATCCAAAATTCCGGGTCGTCACAAAAAGATTTAAATGTCTGTTGCTGCTTATTTTCAATTCTTACTGTCTTCCTTTGATTACTAAACTTTTTTATTTACTCGGTTTATTACATTATCTACATTTCATCGTTTACCACTTAAATTCTAACTTGCCTTTATTGCATATATTCATTTTATAATTAGACAGTTGTTATTATCACTACTTACTATTCTTTAGTTTATACTTAGGAACTTCTGCATTTTAATGCGTTGAAATTACACGTTCGCTAAAATGAAATGTTAACGCTATAAATTTATGTAACTTATCTGCAAGGAGATTTGTGTTGCATTTGGAATTACAATGAATTATCTTTTCTATTATAATTGAAATAGACGGTACAAAATATGATAAACATCCTTATTTTCAAATCTCTTTCTTTTAAGAATATTCCATTTTATTTCAAACATTACACTTTTGTTCATATTTATAACATTAGATAATTTATAGAAATTTACATTGCAACACACTTTATTACAATGAATTAAAATACTACTTATGTCCCAATTCATATTATAATAACCTCTAATTCTTATTTACTAACATAAGTCGTTTACCTAACAAATCTAGAATTACGTATGGTTCATTAACTTAGAGATCACTTTCATTTTTACTTTCTAGATTCAAGTACATGTAATATTTTATTAAAGTTAACAATTCACAAATTAAATAAGCATAGTTTTCAATTTCATTATGCATATAATTAAGCCTACAACTCTAAAACAATTATATCCAAGCATACAGGGTAGAAATTTACAATGATATAAATTCAATATTATATAAAAATATATTATTTTCCACTCATCTCTAAGCTTCCAAATCTCCAGATCTATACCCTATTGTTCCTGTTTGACTCTCTTTTTCTCCCTATTGAAATATATACCACAATCATATATATATATATAAATTTAGATCCAAGAAAAGATTTGAATTTATTTAGATTTGGATTTAGATTTATCTTTTCTCCCCAGAATTGATTCCCCCTTGATCAGCTTCTCTTTTACTTTCCAGTATTCTCCATACATACACACACATATAGTATACTAATTTATAATTTTTATAGTTCCTAGAATTTGTAGAGAAAAGAAAATGGCAATTGTTTGCTCTTTGTTTCAGAAAATAAGAGAAGAAAAGTAATGTGTTGGACCTATATTTATAGGCACGCAAATCGATTACATCCGTTAGATTTAAATTATTAAATCCAAAGCATTTGTCCCAGGTTTAATTTCGCCACCATAGTAGCCATTGGTCAACCACTTTACCCTTACCGGTCGACCGCTAACAATCGACCAGTTCCAATAAGGGGGCACGTTGGTCGTTGTATATATGTTATGATTTATTTTCTTTCAATTATTTGCTTCTACAACCAAGTTTGTTATTAATGTTAATGTTAATTTCGACATTACTTAGGATGAAGCATTAATTTACAGTTAAACAATATTTATTTTCTTTTGAGTTCAATTTATTTACTTTCTTCCATGCTTGCTTAATTAGATTTATTTAGTAGAACACTATTCATTTACGTTTATATTTAATGATTGTTTAAATGCTAAGTTGTTAGAATTTATTGCCTCCTTTATTGTTAAATGTTAATATTCATTACCTTTACCCACATACATTCTTATTTACTTCCTTTTCAATTCTGATTTAATTAAATTTACCACTTCCATTACTTTAATGTTAACGCTTGTATTTAATGCTCATTTTAATGTTAAGTTGTTAACATTTACTTTCTTAATTGGTTTTGAATTATTTTCGATCTGAAAAATTTAAACATTAATAACTTTTCCATATAAACTTCAATCGAAAAACTTTATACATGAAAATCAATTAGAAAATCATTGCGACCACAGTAGCACAAGTTTCATAGCCAAGTTTTGACATTTACAATTATATTTCCGGGCATTATTAACTATTTATTAACCCTTTTTAGTTACTATATATTTATTTTTACAGGGTATTACATTCTCCCCCTTAAAATAATTTCGTCCTTGAAATTTCTCAAGAACTAAATTATATAACATAGTACACAGCTATTCTAAGCTATCCATCAAAATTAGTGTACCACCAATTTTGCAGCCAATCGTGTACAAATACACGTTGTATCACAACATATATGACATGTATGCAGAATAATACTAAATTGGCCCATCCTATATGAATGCATTCTTTAAAACAATTTCGAAAATTATGGTGCAAACAACCCATACATACTGACAGTTCTATATGTATGTAAATTTTGAAAACCAAAATCTTTATTTCTCATCTAGTTTTTCCCACATTTCTATGAATAGAAAAATAGTTCAACCAATTTTTGCATCCAATCCCTACCATCCAAAATCCTATCACATCATTACCAACATCTAAAATTTAGAAAAATCAAGTTTTCTAAACCTATATTCTTATACCAGAAAAAGATTTAGATGCAGAATTTTGTATTTCCATCATTCTCTTTCGTACCAATCTAGTGTATCTTGGGACCTTCTCTTTTGCCCCAATTCTTTTCCAACTTTTCCAAGTATAGTCCACATAAAGAAATTTACTTTTTTAAATTTTTAAATAGAGTTATTTTAAAACAAGCTTGGTTTACCTATGATAAGGTATGGAAAAAGAATTTCCAGGGCTAAAAACCTTTTCCTTTATCATTAACTACCTTTTATTTTACTATAAATTCTGTTACATAGTAAAATTCATACTTTCTAGTCCATGAACTTTTTCCCATGCAAAGCTTGTGGCATTTAAAAAATAAAAAATTCCATCCTCTTCCCTTCAAAATGTTTTCAATTAAATTTTACAAACGTAAGAAAATTTAAAAGTAAAACTTGCTTTTTTTATTTTCAAAACAAACTAAGCCACATCCTACGCAGTTGGAATGTAGTGGATGAGTTAACATCCATAACTATCTCTTTTCTACTACAAGGAAATTTTTCAAATTTCTAAAATGTTTCTTTTATTTCAAACTAACAACCAACACACAAGTTCATATATAAATTTTCATTTTTAAGGCATAGAGATTGCGATCCATGGTTTCGCAACAATCTTTCCTTGTTCTTCATTGGCCAAAATTTATCGTCCTTAAATTTTAGTGCCTTTTGGATTTAACATTAGTTACTTTTGTAATTAATAAATTTCTAATTTATTTTATAAACATCCAATCTTACTTTGCATTAATTAAATGTCTACATAAGATACCTCTCTACATAAGATTCCTTAATTTCATAGTTTTCCAATAGATATAGCAGTAAATCCAAAAAAGTAGTTTAAAAGAAACTTTTCTCACAATACTATATGTGTTTTATTCAACAGAAACAATTAATGTTTACAACCCAAACCTAAAAGAAATAATTGCTCAAAGTTTCCCTTCGACATCAACTGACATTAACGATGCTGTGGCCCTAACACTTCTTACTTAAATTAAATTGACCTTTCTAACATGGCATTTTATTATAAATGTGTCTGACTCAAACCGTCTAAAAGACATATAATCAATAGGATTGATAAGAAAATAGGAAGAACAAAAACAATAATCTGAACCTTACAACGAAATGACAAAATATAATAATCGCATAAACAGTTCACGAAGCTACCTTACAATATAAATTTAACTTTCATTATACAACATAATCAGAGTACAGTAAAGAAATATACCAAATAATGCAGTAGAATAATGCTAATAAATACGATCACCAATCTCCATCTTCATCTTTATGAAATAACGTCTTCGAACACTAAAATACTCAGGTTGACTCGAGCGTAATGAAAAGACAAAACACTCGAATCAAAACTAAAAATTCTTACGTAAGTTAAATCAATATCATAAGAAGTAAGGGTACATGTAACTTAAGAGATGTTAGGGGGTTTTCCATCTCATAAAGATCCGTTAAATCTGTATATAGTAAAATATGCAATATATGTAGTGTTTATTAGTATTTTAGGAATTTTCCTACAATTTGCCTTAGTGGCACAACCAGTAACGTAGGTAGCCAGCGAGGCACCATGATAGGACAACACTAAAACAATATCGCAGTGCACTCTAAAGAATAATCATATGGCAAGGCACGTGAGGCAATGTCCAAGGTAGGATTCTACCAGTTTACCCTTTTTGGCTGGTCATAACCATCGCTGCAATGACTGCTGACAGAGTCCATCACCTCCAAATCAAATCAAGGTGCATCGATTAAGTCAAAATCAGTATAGTAATATGAAGCAGTGATGGCCCCTAAAGGTAGCTAAACCATTGGCTAGACAGGCTCTTGTTTTAGTCATTTCAAATTGACATAAGTGTCGGGGTCATCCATCATTGTTCTTTAACTTCAACCAGCAAACATACACTAATCCAACCACTTCATTATGGAATCCTCCACGTACATAGTTATTAAAGTGGTTCTTGTATTGACAGAGAGTATGTCAATATCCAACTTTGGTGTCTTTAATAACCAATCGTCCATTTTACACACCATATGTTATTTTAAATTTCAATAAAACATATCATATTTTATATCACAAATAGGTATTTAAATTTCATTTTTCAAATTTCATATCACAAATTTCATTATTTGAATCCAATCCTTTACACCAAAAACAGTTTCAAATTTAACAGCTTTGAATTTAAAAATAGTTTGAATTAGAATATTTTTTAATGTAAAAATAGTTTGGATTTAAGTAGTTTTGAATTTAAATAGTTTGAAATAAAATAGTTTTAATAATAGAAAATAGCTAGACCTTAAAATATTTTGAAACAAATATTTTAATTGAAAATAGTTTTGAACGCAAATACTTTTAATTACTGGATGATTCATTTTCTTTTAAACCATTTAACCCAATTCCAAATTTCGAATTTCAATTTAAAAAACATTTCCATTTAAGATGAATTTCCAACCTTAAACTTTAATTTATAAAATTTCAATTTTTAATTCAAAATCAACTACAATTTACACGATTTCAAACAATTCAATTTTAATAAATTCAAGTTCCAATTAATTCAATATTTAACCTTTTAAAACTATTCAGGTTCAATAAATTCACATTAAAATTTAAAATTAGCCTTTACGATTTAAAATTGATAAATTCAAGTTAAATCCTTTAAAACAATTTCATTTAACAAATTCAAATTCAAAATTTTAAAACCATTTCATTTGACCAAATTCAACGTCCGTATATAATTTTCTACCATATGGCCAAGTGATCATTTTATTTTAAATTTCAGTTATAGGTATATATCATTTCAACCCACATTTAGAGTCTTAAACATATATCATTTCAACCTATTTCTTGGTCCAATTATTAAATGTTTAAATAATCCCGATGAGAATATACACAGTTCAACAATATGCAGAGGATAATAGATATTCAAAATTAAAAATATCAATTTTTTTTAATAATATCATTCAAATAAACAAACACATCATCAATAATCAATTTATAACATACGCGTGCAATTTATATTCAAATCAATCAGTTAACATATATCGTAAAATTATTAATTATCAATATCAGGGTGTTCAACTAGCAGTGGTGTTCAGTTTTCAATATCAATTTAATTTCTTAAACAACAATCAAAATAATTTATCGCACCATAATTTTTAATATAGCTTGTAGAAAATTTTTTAGTATTGTGTGAGTAGGTTTAATCACTCGCCTTTAATCTAAGCACATTAAAATCCAAACAAATGTGCTTTTTCCAATAGTCTCCAAACTTAGCCAAACCATTTTCATATTGTTCGAAATTCCAATACAAGTCCAAAGGAAGAAACCGCGCGTGAATCGAAGTTCATATGCAGAAGATATTCAAGTTATAAGAATATTATTAATATGAAATGTAATAACATGCACACACATTTCAATAATAAAATTAATAAAATTAGTTACTCATGTTAAGAATTTTAAAGCCTACTCATGTTTCTAAAGCTTGGAGAATCAACGAAAAAAATGACATGATGGCTCATGCATGGAGGAAGGAGGCTTTAGAAAATGGATTTGCAAACAAATGGAAATGATTGGCTTAATGAAAATTAGGTTCGCATGTTTTCATATATTATTTTAGAAGAAAAAAACTTTAGGCAAAAGAAATAATGGCATCAGGTTTTGAAAATAGAAAGTTAGAGGAAGAGATTTATGAAATAGGAAATGAATAAGGGTAAAGCATGTTTGGAAATTGGAATATGAAAGGGAAGGATACAAGAAGATGTAAATTTACAAAATGAAAAGAGACAAATATGCAGGTAATTAACAAAGGATGAAAGATACACGTTGGAATTTAAGAAGAGATGTTTACATGGCAAGCAAATCTTTTGGTATAAAATTTAAAAACATGTGCTACCTCATTTAATTTCATTAACATATAGGAAACGTTTCAAGGCAACGCTCACGTGTAAATAAATGAAAGTTACTGAAAAACCAAAAGAGGCATGTATTTAATAAAACAAAGTAATAATAGTAAAATAAAATAAATGAAAACGACAATTTAAATTTGCGAAGGTAGACTGGACATAAAAAAACTCTAATATACGAAAATTTAAAAATACTCATTTTAGCCTATTTTATTAACCCCGATACTCTTAAATTTACTCCTATATATATTTTTATTTAGTACACAGTAAATAAATTTAAATATTGCAATTAACGTAATGAGGACCACTGCTACACACAATAAAAGATGAACTGAGACTTCAAATTCAAATTTGGAATAAAATAAAATTTCTATGTAAATACGCTAACTATTTCAAATCAAGATTTTAACCAAACCTTCAAGTTGTTCTCTTACCCTTTTTTTTAAATTAAATTCAAATCAGGTTTGAATATTTAAATAAATCAAATATTCCAACCAGAAAAGTACAGCAAAATTCAATTGCTTTGTTTTAATGAAATTAAACTTATATTCACAATGAAACATTCATTTTATTTGATAAAAATGTTCTTTTCATTAAATCAAACTTTTTCTCTTTTATTTTCACAAAACATAAGCTACGTTTAATTATCCCTATTAATTTACAATTTATTGTCCTCACCTATTAATTAAAATTATTTAGTTACACTGATTTCAGTTGATTACAAAGGTGAATTTCAAAATGGACTTAGTAAATGTAATGAGAAATAGAATGATTATTTTTCTATCTAATAATAATTTAAACATATTTATGCATTTTGGATATAAAAGTTATACATTTCTTGTTAATAGTAGTTTCTCATCATTATAATATGTCTGTAAGCTAAAATACATTCAAAAAAATAAAAATATGTTTGGTACTTTAATAAATTTATTCATTTCATTCTTATTAAATTAAAACTTATTATTATAATCAATTGAAATGAATTCAAACAATGTCATTAAAATACACCTTGAAATATGTTCTCATCAATTTTCTTATTGTAATATGTTATTTAAGGTCATAATTTGCATTCTAAAAAAGTCCACATCAATAATTCATAAATTTTCATTTCTAACCTTTTTCATTTCAAAATTTCTTGTTCAGTTTAATATTTTTAATTATAAAAAATACGGGTCGCTAAAATAATGTACATATCTTAACTATAACGACCCTATATTCGAAGACTTCACCTTCGAATACCGAAATATTTTGAAATACAAATAAGTACTATAAATATTATTTTATAACCTTGTTTAACATTATTTAATTAATAAATAATTATAAGAAACTTTTTTTGAAATTTTTTACAAAAATATATTCTTCGAAGAAAAATTGATAATGTGACCGAAAATCGGTTTATCGATAAATAGTTTTTCGATTGATATAACTTGTTTGAACTATCGTGCACTTAACTAATGATAAAATAAACACACTAGCAACTAATTAGCACATATTTTAATTGAGCTTGGAATGTTCCAGAAAGTTGTAATAAATAAGAGATATTATCATGGTGAGGGTAAAATTGTAATATGCATAAAGGAGAAGTGACATAAAGTTATCATATCGGAAGGAGGCACCTTGTGACCTTCCATGAGAGGTAGAAGTTTTTAGCAACCCCTTGCACAAACCTATATAAGAAAGGGCATACTCTTCGTATTCATTCAAAAAAATTACAAAGCTTTAAGAGATAAAATCGATGTCTTCATCTTCTTTTTTTTCTTAATTTTCTAAAGCAAATTATTTGCAAATCATCTCCAAACCACTTCAAACTTGGAGTGAAGCCTTACCACCACATTAAAAAATCTTATAATAATTTAGATTATAGAAAAACAAAGCCACATTCCTCCTACCTGTAGGCCATGAGCATTGAAGAGGTTTGTGTTGGATCATAAGTTTTGATTGCTGACAAAAATTCACGAATCTACAACTACGACATCATCCTGACTCAACGACTCAAAGTATGGTTCATATAGTTGTATATTTTAACAAGAGTCATCAAATATTTATATAGAGTCTAGTAAGTGCTTTGTTAAAATCTTTCCTCAAGAATCATCATTCACATTCAAATAAACTTGCATGCATATTTTAATCAAAATCAAGTTTTCAAAAAATGCATGGAGCGGGGCTCGAACCCGGGTCACTAGTTTGGAAGGCATGTACTCTAACCAAATGAGCTACTGCTGTTTTTGTTTAACAACAGAGTTCACTCGACTGAACAGGAATAGTCAGTCGACTGAAACTGGAATAAATTTATACACATGCACAGTTTCAGTCGACTGAATTTCCTGCACAGTCGACTGAATTTTTTCCTGAAAATTTTTCTTCATATTTTCAGTCGACTGAATCTCCTGCTCAGTCAACTGAATTTGAACCTGCGATTTTCACTGAAAAGACACCTTCTTCCCCCCAAGAGTTGCAACCCTTCATCAATGGAAATGAAGCATCTCTTGTTTGCAACCTTTGACAATATATGCATCTCTTCTACAAGTATATATACATGATTCTAACATCATTTAATTCACCGAATTCTCTTGCTTTAATCTTACTATTCTCTTGTTCATATTCTCTAAATATTCTCAAAGCAATCACCAATCTATTGCTTGAATCACTGTTTTTGTTTATAACATTCTTTTGATTCATAGCAATTCACATTTCCTAAATCTTTGCAAACACATTGCATATTCTCGAGGATAAGATTATAGGAATATTGTACTACATTAGACTCATTAGTGTTGACAAGAACACAACAAGTCGAATATTGTATTTTAGTAATTGAGTTGAAGTCCTCTTCGGTAGTTGAGGCAAGAAATCCCATTCGGTTGTTCGGGTAAGTTGTAAACCTATTCCTCCGGGTGAAGTGAGGGTGTTAGTTAGTGAAATTCCTAAGAGGAGCTTAGGGACTGGATGTAGGACGAGAGGTCCGAACCAGTATAAAAGTCTTGGTGTCTCCTTGCATTTACCTACTTTATCTACCTAGACTATTTCATTATTCCATATTACACGATCCTACCGCATAGCCCACTCTTTCAGTTGGTATCAGAGCCTGGTATTCTAGAGATCGTAACAACATCCTAGAATAAATGGCTACAAAGAGATCTAGTCAAGGCAATAAGAAGAGGAAGAGCAATAAAGAAAAATCAAAAGAGCAAACAAACAAATGCTTCATGGCAAAAGATAATGAGGTTAGTGATCTAACTTTTGATGATATGATAGAAATAAATTCAGAACTTCTAGACACTTTAAAAAGTCTCAAAAGAAAATATAAGGAAGCTCTAGAAAATCAGAAGAAAGCAGAATTCGAAAGAGATATGCTTAAAGACGAGAAGAAAATATTAGAAGAAGAACTTGAGAAAATTCAAGATTCACTCTTTGACAATTCTCAACTCGCTCTATTAAGTCAAGAAATAGAAGCTCAAAAAGAAAAGAATAATGCTCTAGCTTCTGAGAATCATGAGTTAAAAACAAAAATTAAAATTGTTGAGTTAGATAACACTAGTCTCAAAACTAAGCTTGATGACATTACTAAAAATATTTCCAATTTTAATAAAGGGAGAGAAAATTTATCCAGGATTATTGAAAATTCTCAACCTGCTTCAAATAAGAAGGGATTAGGTTATGTTAAGAATTCAAAAGCTCTTAATGATAAAAGGGGTTTAGGATATAATAAAACTGATCGTAGAAATAGCACTAGATATGTTTTCATGTATAGTAAAAATGATAGTGCTAATACTAAATTTCGAGTAAAGCCTAAATCCAATTTTTATAGAAATTCAAATACTACTATGACATATAATATTGATAATTTCTTTAGAAGTACAAAATCATTAACAGGAAATATGAATAAAAATTATCTAAGTATATGGGTTCCTGTTAATTGGAAAAATAGAGAAAAATACATTAATGATTATTTTGATATGGTAATTAATAATGAAAATTATATTTATAAAGGTTCAACCACACCCAAATGGGTATGGTTTCCTAAAAATTAGGAAATTATAAGAACCTTGGGTATCGCATGCTTTAAATGTTAATTTTTTTTTCCGATACCTTACATTATAAGTAGTAGTTATTTTGTTTTATATTGCTCTATGTTAACACTTATGTAAAATATATTTTATATCATCATATAAAACTCTCCTTTTTGTCGATGAAAAAGGAGGAGAAAGATATTGCTCTCTAACACAATTTGCAGGAATAAACCATGTAAGCACAGATTAAGGGGGAAAAGATTAAATAGGAATATATAGCATAGATTCAGGGGGAGAAATCGATAGCACAATTACGGGAAGATATCCAGTGAGAGAGATATGATCAACAAAGCTTGTCAAAGATTCGTTCATAGAAAATGGAGTTGTCATCATCAACAAGGGGGAGAATGTTGGATCATAGGTTTTGATTGCTGACAAAAATTCACGAATCTACAACTACGACATCATCCTGACTCAATGACTCAAAGTATGGTTCATATAGTTATATATTTTAACAAGAGTCATCAAATATGTATATAGAGTCTACTAAGTGCTTTGTTAAAATCTTTCCTCAAGAATCATCATTCACATTCAAATAAACTTGCATGCATATTTTAATCAAAATCAAGTTTTCAAAAAATGCATGGAGCGGGGCTCGAACCGGAGTCACTAGTTTGGAAGGCATGTACTCTAACCAAATGAGCTACTGCTATTTTTGTTTAACAACAGAGTTCAGTCGACTGAACAGGAATAGTCAGTCGACTGAAACTGGAATAAATTTATACACATGCACAGTTTCAGTCGACTGAATTTCCTGCACAGTCGACTGAATTTTTTCCTGAAAATTTTTCTTCATATTTTCAGTCGACTGAATCTCCTGCTCAGTCAACTGAATTTGAACCTGCGAATTTTCACTGAAAAGACACCTTCTTCCCCCCAAGAGTTGCAACCCTTCATCAATGGAAATGGAAGCATCTCTTGTTTGCAACCTTTGACAATATATGCATCTCTTCTACAAGTATATATACATGATTCTAACATCATTTAATTCACCAAATTCTCTTGCTTTAATCTTACTATTCTCTTGTTCATATTCTCTAAATCAAAGCAATCACCAATCTATTGCTTGAATCACTGTTTTTGTTTATAACATTCTTTTGATTCATAGCAATTCACATTTCCTAAATCTTTACAAACACATTGCATATTCTCGAGGATAAGATTATAGGAATATTGTACTACATTAGACTCATTAGTGTTGACAAGAACACAACAAGTCGAATATTGTATTTTAGTAATTGAGTTGAAGTCCTCTTCGGTAGTTGAGGCAAGAAATCCCGTTCGGTTGTTCGGGTAAGTTGTAAACCTATTCCTCCGGGTGAAGTGAGGGTGTTAGTTAGTGAAATTCCTAAGAGGAGCTTAGGGACTGGACGTAGGACGAGAGGTCCGAACCAGTATAAAAGTCTTGGTGTCTCCTTGCATTTACCTACTTTATCTACCTAGACTATTTCATTATTCCATATTACACGATCCTACATCATAGAGCACTCTTTCAGTTTGGAGGCTAAGGGAGCAAGGCAAAGCAAGTGAGGAAGGGAAGGAAATGGTGTTGCGAGGTTGGGTTTAACTTGAATGCTTAAGCTTGGTTGTTTTTTAGGTTTAAGGTGAGCTAGTTCACCATTTGGATTGAAAATATTACTCATAATTTCTTGTGTTTTGTTTTATTAAAATTGTTTGAATTAACATGGACATATGTTGAAACATTCGATTTTAATCCTTGCTTTGAAAGCAAGTGGCATATGTATGGACTTGAAGAAACTTGGAATGAACTTGAATGGAATTTTATGACACATGACAAGACCTTGAACAAAGCTCGTAGTTTATACTGGACTCGGATTTGAAAGTGCACTTATAGCGATAGTCGCTATAGATGCAATTGTGAATTACTTTGTTTTTTGGATATTGATATAGAACTTTGTAGAGCAATTATTAGTAATTTTACATCTTATTTATAATGTTTTATATGTATATTTTTTGTCATTAAAATCTTGGATAGTAAAAAGTTAAGTAACTTCTTGAAAAGTGGCCAAAACTGTACTTGTGCAAAAACTGCTCTGTTTAGACTTGATTTTTGGACTTGAAAGGTTTGAAAAGATAGTTAAATTTAACGATTTTGATTTCATTATTTTCACAAGTATTTACTAACTATAATTAGAGTGTTTTAAAAGTGGTTAGAGATCTTTATGAATAATTAAGAATTAGTTGTGAATTTATAAAGAAGAGATATTTTGTTAAAAACGTATTCTTTTTAAGTTTTAATTTTTTTTATAAACATGTTATTTTAAAGTAATATTATGGATAAATGTTTTAAAAACTATTATAGTATGTTCAAGTATTTTAAAAAGTATATATAAATGTTTTCGAAAAGGGGATAGAAATGTTATTTGGTTACTTATTTGAAAAGTAATTAACTATGCTTAACATTAAAAGTCGACGAAGTAAGTCTTATCTATTAGTAAGAGTTAAGATTGAAGTCGAGTAGGGACAGAGCAATAAAGCTCTAACCTACTAGGCTTCCCTCTTGGCCGAGGAATGGTAAGTCGAAAAATGTCGAAAACGTGTTAATCGTGTCAATTTATGATTGTTTATGAAAATCATTAATACTATACTTAACACTAAAAGCCTGCGAGGTAGACCTATCTATTTGTAAGATTCACAAATGAAGCATCTAGGTAAGGCTTGATGCAACCAATGCTTAAAATTACCTAGATTTACTCTTGGGGAGGAATAGTTAAGTTGGAATGTGGAAAATGAGTTAAGCCTATGAATCGTAATTTGTATAAACAATTGTTTTTGACTGGACAGTTGATTAGTCGACTATCAAACTTGACCTAATATTGACTTAATAAGTTATTAAAAGGCTTCATGACTTTATACCAATAAGAACCCTCGAGAGGAGTATTGGTACGATACATCTCTAGCTTTCGCTTACTTTTGAAAGAACTAGAGTTGAGTTAACTAAAAACTCATCGATTGGTTTTGAAGAGTCCATGATTGGTAAGTGTTTTACTTATCGAATACCACTTCAAAACTAGTTGGATTCCATGTTTTGGAAGAGGTTGAGAAAGGGAATCTATGTGGAGATTCAGCATCTATTCTAGATGCTCGAATCCGTGTAGTGATTTATGATCTGTTCGAGATGTGGAAATCCATTTACAGATTCATATTCATTTTAAGTGTTGAAGACTCGTGTAAAAGTTGTTAAACATAACCTCGACATTGGAAATGGCTAAAGACAGTGTAGGCTGCACAATTTGGGGTTTGGCTGACCTACGACAGGATATTATCAATATTAAATCTAGTGTATGCTTATCGATTTTGCGTAGGAGAGTTGAGGATATTTTGTATAATGTAGTTCATGTTTATGTTCGAGCGCAGGCCATGTTTATGTTCGAGCGTAGGCCTTTGTGTTATCGAGAGATATACGACGCTCAAAAGATGAGTTCTGATCCTTGTGCATGAAATTGGATATCAGCTTGACCGGAGGAAATCGATGGAAAATCCATTATACGAACATACCTTAGCGGCTTTGAGTGTAACCTAAATATGTTATGGTGTGGCCAACATAAGCATCACAACTATTTGATATGATTTATATTCTATACCTAGACATTATCCACCATATCGCTATATTAAACTTAGCGAATGGTTGGTTTCTTTTGAGGGGAAAACTATTAGGTGAATCCATATTGTCTCAATAGTTACTATCACATGTATTCATGTATCTCGAGTTTTCTCATACCAGACTTATGTCTGACGTTTGCTTTTTGTTTCCCTGAATTCCTCGCTTACTCTTTCAAGCAGGCTAAGTATGTCAGGTTTTAACTTTAACGCTTTAGAGTTCAAAAGCCGAGCTAGAGGCTTTCATTATATATCTGTTTCTATTTGTATTATTCTGTATTAGATATGTACATATATCAGCAATGTAAGGACATGTAGTTATAACTTCCTAGGCTGATGATAGAACTTAGGTTTTGTAACTTCGAAAGTCCTGTATTCAGAGTAACTCTTTCTAATGTTCTTTTGATATTATGTATTATCGCTCCCACATTGGACTTTGTGCATGTGATAGGGGGTTCTCACACCTGTGAATATGTGATGAAGCTTTGTCTCTTGTCCATATATATCCCTTTACGAGTTAGTTGTATGAAGTCGAGAGGTTGGCCGTAAAATTAGGAACGGGTTTACAATTTGTAATCATGCCCTGAAATTGGGGTAGTCGTTACATTTGGTATCATAGCACAAGGTTTAGTGAACACCTTGGTTTTGGTTGGTATGGCTCATTAGAGATAGGGTAAGCGACACCGTAGAATAAGTCGAGTGAATAAGTTAGCGTATATTTTCTATAAACCTACACCTCCTTTTTAGCTTTTCTTAGGAATAATCTTTTTTTTGGAAGTAACTCTTACCTTTCATATCCTAAATGTATTCTGCTATGTTCAAGTTATACATCATAAGTATTAAAGTTATTAATGCTTGAGGAGGTAGAGGTAGTGGTGGTCGAGGTAGTATCATCACAAATGGTGGAGATCAAGCACCGAGGAACATTGCTCGATCGAGTAACCAAGGGTGGATATTATAAAGGAGGTCGTACAAGTAAGGCCTTGGGTGAATTTTCCTTCGCTCTACCACGATTATGAGAGGCTATGAGATAAGAGAGTTGGTGGTATAGAGATGATTATAGAAGTCCAAATTTGGATCATATTATGTGAACGGATATTTGAGGATATGATGCTAGATGATGCAATGAATCATCGGTTGGCGTCACAATATCTGAGGATGCAACCATGGATTGGTGGAGTTCAATTACTACTGCTGTCCAAGAAAACGACTTCTCTTGAGCCTACTTTAATGAAGGATTTAGGATGAAGTTTTTCCTAGAATCCAAGAAGACTTTGCTGTTTAGGAGCTTCCTCAACTTGAAGCATGGGCAATGACAATGGCAGAGTACGATAACCGATTCACCGTCTTATGTAAATTCGGGCCCAGTTTGGTAGATATGCCCTTGAAGTGGAATGAGATGTTCATCTCAGGGATGCGTCCAGAGTTGAAGGGTAATATGACTAACTACATATTAGGGTCTTATGTAAACTTGGTGAAAATGGGATTGAGGTTTGAGAGCTCGGCACCAAAACCTGTTATTACTGCACTGGTTGGAAACAACAAGCGTAAGTGTCTACTGCCTTGAGATATTTTTTGCCTCGCTTGTTATAAGTGTGGGAAGAAGGGGCATCTTATGTGGAAATGTACATTGGTTGGGGAGAAACAAGTGGCGAAAGCACCATTGGTTAAGGCACCTATTGTTAAGGTACCGAAGATAAAACCACAGATAGCCAGGACACAGTTTGCACCAAGGCTGCTACAATTGCCACCTGTCCAGTCATCTAGTTAAAGACTTTTTGATGCTTAGTAAAAGGGAGCAGCCTAGAGCTTTTTCTTTAGCTTCAGCACCTTCCACTTTCTCCATAGCAAAGAGGAAGTACATTTTGAAAGTTATTCTATCTATTTTTGGCATTCCTGTTTATATCTTATTTGATACCGGTGCTTCTTTTAGTTTCATATCTCGTATCCTTATTGATAGATTGAAACTTAAATCAATTATAGCTTTAGATTCTATTTGTGTGTCGATCCCTTTTAGGGGCTCGACCAATCTTAGTATGGTGTGCTTAGGAGTTTCGATTTCTTGTTTTGATTGAAACTTTCCTTGAGATATGCATGTTCTAGATTTTATAGGTGTTGATGTTCTACTTAGGATGGATTTGTTATCATGGAATAACATAGTCTTAGATATAATAAGTGAGTAGTGGTATTGAATTAGGAGAGGAAGGATCTAATTGTAGATTGTGAGAGGCCTAGCTCGCTTATCACTACTTTCCTTCATTCTCTGGATGTAGCGGAGGAGGAGTTGATTTCGATCCCTATTATTCAGGAATTTGCAGATATCTTTGATGAGGTTTCAGGTTTACCACCTCATTGAGATAGAATTTCGCATTGATCTAGTGAAGGATGTAAAGCCTATCATGTTGCTTATCCATAGACTTGCCCCGAAGGAGGAGTTGAAGCTAACAAATCAAGTTAGTGATTTGTTGCAAAAAAGGGTTTGATCGGACCCAATCATTCAAGTTGGGGAGCATTCATAGTCTTTGCTATGAAGGCAGATGGTTCCTTAAGATTTGATATAGATTATTACGCGCATAATAAGCGAACTGTTAGGAACAATTATCCTTTTCCTAGGATTGTAACTCATTCGATCGGCTCCATTGAGCTCGAATATTTTCTCAGCTTGACATTATTATAGGGAACTTGTCAATTGAGGGCGGTAGAGGAGAGTATACCATTAACCACTTTTAGATCCAACCAGTTTTATGAATGGTTAATTATGCAGTTCGGCCTAACTAATGCTCTATCATATTGCGTAGACCTAATGAATTAGGTTTTTGAGATGTGTTAAATAAGTTTGTCCTTGTTTTTATCGATTATATTCTTTCCTATTCCAAAACCAAGGAGGAACATTCGTGGATTGTGCTAGGAACACTAAGAGAGCATCTGTTGAAGGCTAATTTCTCGAAGTTTCATTTTTGGCATCCAAAAGTTAGGTTCTTAGGTCATGCTATTTCGATGGAGGGTATTTCTATTGGCCCCGCTAAGGTTATGGTCGTTCAGGACGGGAAACGATCGGAAAGCACAATGGATATTAGAAGCTTTCTAGGTCTAGTAGGTTATTACATAAGATTCATACAGGATTTGTCAAAGATTGCCTCTCGTTTAATGAATTTGATAAAGAAAGATGTCAAATTTGTATGGATCGATAAATGCGAGCAAGCATTCTTAGATCTAAAGGAAAAGTCAACTTGCACTTATATTCTTACTGTACAGGATAGAGGTGAGGGTTTGACTGTTTACACCGATGTGTGTGGAATAGGTTTAGGTGCTATTTTGATGCGGCATGGGAGGGTTATTGCTTATGTGAGTCAACCTCTCAAATCACATGGAGCGAGATGTGTAACTCATGACTTGGAGTTGTCAACAGTGGTATTTGCATTAAAGATGTGGAGGCACCACTTGCTAGGTGAGAGCTTTGAGTTATATATGGACCATAAATCTTTGAAGCATCTTTTTCGCAGAAGGACTTGAACATAAGGTAGCGATTGGAGTTTCTTGCAGCTTATGACCTTGATATTTTTTGTACTTCGAGAAAAGCATATGTCGTAGCTGACGTACTCAGAAGAGGTATGTAGTTATTGAAAATATTGAGATTCATTTGACTCTGATTAGTCATATCGAAGGGAGTTAGCTTAGAGATCTTTATTTTGCTAGGGTATCTAAAAATGTAAGCGAGAATGAAGCACCAAAGAGGTGATCAGGATTCTAGGTGGATGGCCGCGACATGTTAAAAATCAATGATAAGTTATGTGTCCCAAATGTTGATGGGATTAGGCAGGAGTTCTAGTTGAGAGTCACCATTTTAGGTTGACGATACATCATGGGGTTAGTAAGATGTATTAAGACATAAAGAGGATGTTCTAGTGGGAGGACATGAAAAGGGATGTTTCTATCCTAGAAAGCAAGTGTGTTAACTTCCAATAGGTGAAAGGTAGTCACTAGGAGATAGGTGGACTACTTCAGCCACTCAATATTCCTAAGTGGAAGTGGAAGTAGATTTCCATGGACTTCATCGACTAATTGCCTAGGCAAGGAGGAGTAATAAAGGTATGTAGTTTATTGTGGATCGATGGACCAAGAGCACACACTTCTTATCTTTTAAGACTACGAGAACGGCTTCAAGTTTGGCTATGTTATATGTTAAGGAAATTGCCAGATTGCATGGTGTTCCTTGTGATATCGTGAGTGATAGAAATTCAATATTCACAACCAATTCTGAAAGGGTTTGCATGAGGCCATATGGACCGAATTCACTTTGGTACCACTTACCATCCACAGACAGATGGGCGAACAGAAAGGGTGAACCGAGTATTGGAGGATTTGCTTAGAGCATGCATTTTGGATTTTGGGGGTTAGTGGGAAGAACACTTACCACTTGTTGAGTTTTCGTACAACAAAAGTTATTAGACCTGTATTAGAATGGCACTATTTGAAGTGTTGTATGGGTGACTTTGAAAATCTCCACTGGGTTGGGTAGAACCTAGAGATTATCTTATGCTTCAGTCGGATATGATCCATGAGGCTCCGGATAAGGTAATAGTGATTCGAAAGCAAATTGAGGAAGCATAGAATCGATAGAAGAGCTAAGCGGATGAGAGAGGTAGAGACTTGAGTTCTCAGTTAGAGACTTTTGTTTGTAAAGAATTCTTGTGACGATCCAAAAATTTTGAACGTTTGAAATTGAAACATTTTATTGATTTTAAATATTTGAAAGTTATTTTAACTTGAATTTCAATTATAACTATGGATTTGTAAATTTAATTATTGAATTTATTTATTACAGTTGGGTAGAATTTTGAATCTTGATTTAAGCTTATTAAAAATATTTTTTAAAGGCTTAGAAAATTCATATTGATGATACTGAAGATAATGAAAGCTTCAGAATTAAATTTGAAAATGTTTTATTCAGTTTTGAAAATTTTATCGTTTAAATCGATATTTAAAAATAGCCTTCCAAGGCACGGTCTCGGAATTCGATGAAACTCGTTCCATTGGATCCATAATAGTGTATTATTATCGGGTTTCAATTTTTGTAGTGTTTGGAGTGATCGTTTGGCCGTACGGTTGATAAACGCGTTGAAATTTAAATCAAAATTCAATATTTTAACTGGTCCAAAAAGTTATCTTCTCCATATGATGGAATTTGAACTCGGAAACTTTTCCATTGTGTTCAGAATAAGGGTTTAACATTATAAACGCCTAGCGGCACGCCTGATGGGAGATCGAGATTGTGAGTTGCGGAATTGATATAATTTGAATTTGAATTTATATTTATATATGTTTTTCAATCAAATAATGATTTTTAAAGACAAATTATACACGTTCTCCTCTCTTTTAACATTTGGCATTCCCTTTTGAACACTTGTCCATAATTTTTACGCGCGCTGAAATGTTTTTTCTCGTTTAAAAAAAGCGAAATCCCTTCGTTCAATTAAAATAATCTCGTTTAATAAAATAAAATGATGGCCGAAAACATTTCAATTTATTTTCTAAAATCAAATTAATGGTTGGGATTCGTACGCGATCGAATCGCAAGTGACGATGTTGCGTCCGGTTTTGGATTTGAGTCGATTTAGGGGAGAACAAGACGATGAGGTGTCTCACGCTTGGCCATGTTCGTGCTCGTTTGGGAAATGGTTGGTTCACGTTGATTTTGGGTGCGACGACGGTGCAAGGGGGATTACGTTTAGGGTAGGGCTAGGAGATTCTCAACGATCGCGATTGTTAGGTCGTGGATGAAATTCTGGCGACGTTGATTTCGGTGTTCGACGACGAGGGCGAAGCAACGGCGCATTTGCAATTTTAGGGGTGATCGATAACAGAGGGAGAGCTAGGGCTTGTCGAAGGGTGGGTGTGTGCTCGGGTCTGATCGCAGTAAGGTAATTAAAAAAAAATTGTTTTAGTTAAGTTTAAAACTCTTTGAATTCGATTTGTTCATTATTAATTATCAGAAAATATATTTATATAACTCGGTATATTGATTTTCAGTAAAGAATGTTTACTGTTTAGTTTTAAAATTTCAGAGGTTAAATTTATATATATATATACAAATACAGTATTTTTTAAAAAAATATAATATGGGAATTTTAAAAGGGGTTTGAAAGTTATATAAATTAGATTTTTGAAATCTACAAATAAATTTTTTTAGATATAGTTTTAAAAGAGGATAAATATAGAGTTATATCTATTTTCATTTACTAGCTTATTTTAATAATATATGATCAAGATAGATTTGTTTAATAAGATTTATTTAATTATTTTAGTTGTTGAAAATAATTATTGAAAGGAAATTTAATAATCAGTTAGTCCAATCTATTTAAAATGGGAAATTAGTTGTTCAATTTATTTGAATATTAATAAAATCATATAATTGTTATGCAAGGTTAAAACCGTGAAATCAAGTCGGAATTGGATTGGATTGCTAACGATAAAAGAAAAGGTGAGATCTTCCCACTCACTTGGTTGTTTGTTGAATTTAAATAGTTAAATTTAAATTCTAGATGTGTTTGGATGAATCTGATAATTTATCTATTGATGATATTAGATGGTAGGATATATATATATATATATATATATATATATATATATATATATATATATATATATATATATATATATTTGGAGTGATTGATTTCCCACATTATATGGCGCATGAGATCCTATTCCCCGCATAATAGTGGATGATATTATTTAATCCCATATATCATGATATTTCACCTTGAAGTGGAATTGGTATTTAATTGTTGTGCTAACATCTGTGGATGCAAGGTAACAAGTTGGAGGGATCCAACTGGATTCCTCAAATATTTGAATTTGTTTCAATGTTGTGCGTTGATTTATTTACAAAATATGTCTATGATTATATTTGTGATTGAAATCGTTGAAGGTTAGAGTTTAGCCGAATATATTTTTGGTATTGTAGGATACCAAAATATAAAAATTGGATTTTTGGAAATTAAAATAGAAAACTTTAAGTAAATTTATCTTAGAAAATTGGATAAATTTAAAAGAAGGAATTTAATAGTACAAAGTTGATTTTTGTAATCTTATCAAATAAAATTCCAAAATATGGGAAAAAGGTTTAATAAGTGAATTTCAAGTAATATTATTCAAAAGACAAAGAATTTATTTAAAATTCAAATTTTAAATAGTTTGGAAGAAATAAAGGAATTTGTTTTAAAAGGAAATAAATTTGAAAATCAATTTGGTATTTGAAATAAATTTGAGAATCAATTTGGAATTTGATTTGGTATTGGAAAATAAATTTCGAGAAAATCAATTCTGAAATAAATTTTGTGTTTGAATTAAATGTTTGGAAAAATCAATTTGGAAACTGATTCAGTGTTTGAAAATAAATTGGAAATCAATTTGGAATTTGATTGGGTGTTTGAAAGTGAATATTTGGAAATTGATTTGAAAAATCGTACATTAATGGATTTTTGGAAATTTAAATTCACAATGGGAATTTATAAAGGAAAGGGGAAATTTGTTTTAAAAATAAAAATTGGGTTATTTTTAAGGGCATGGAAAGAAATTTACAGATTTGGAATGTAAATTAAAATAAATCAAAAAAGGTTTATAAATTAATTTGAATGAACCATTTTGAAAAGAAAAGTGTACTTTTCCTGGAAAGCCGAATATGTTTTCAAAGTAGATTATAAATACAAATTGAAAGTTAAAGAATGGTTTTAGAAAGGATACTATGGAGAAATTATTCTCTTAAGTTGGTGTTTTTAATTCTTTAAAGTAAATATTTACTTAATTAATTATAGAAGTGATTATTTAAAGATTTAATTGATATTTGTTTTAGAAAATGGTTATTTAAATATTTATACCCCATCTACTAATTTTATTATAAAATTGGTTTAGACTTGAGTTTTTATATGAGATATTGATATTAGATTTGTAACTATTGTTTTAAAGTAAAGTGTTTTAAAATAGTTTTATTTTAAATGTTTCCAAATATATGTGCTTAGATAAATTTAAATTATTTTAAAGTATTTGAACTCGGCGGATTTTCAATGGAAAACGAATAAATATTTGGAAATATATACCGCATGGGGAAAGTGATTTGAAATTCGTTTTCAAATGGTTGAAGTTGAACATATATCTTGCGAAGATATTTTGAAAATAAATAATTTTGGAAAATTATTTAGATTTGGTGATTGTTGTGGATTTTGAGTGATACTTAAATAACCGACCATCAATATTGGCCTTTAAATGGCATTTGAATTTCGATGCGACCGAGGGTCGGATTCCAAATGGATATTCGAAAACCACATCGAATCTTTATGATGGATCTTTTACATAAAAGATCAAAGTGGAAATTTATTGTGATTTATTTGAAATCTGAATGTAGCACTTATTTTAAAATAAGCGCTCGTTATTCGGATTAGCCGAGAGAGGACTTTGTGTCATAAAAATCCATTTTGAATAATGATACGATGAAATGAGATTGCATTTGAAGATGGTGTTGAAGACCGGGTATTTTCGAAAGCGAAAGGACTACCTGTCGAATGTCTTTGCACTGGGTTGCTCCGGTATAAAGATTTTATCACCCTTTGTGATGAGGATTCCGAACGTGTCCGATTTTGCAAGGGCTTCTTTGAAGTGCCTTCGGTTTCGTTCGGTTCCGTTCGATCCCGGAACGGACTTGTATGGATGTGTGTCTGACATTACAATTTGAGATGTAAAGCTGGTTTCTATCAAATACATTTTTGTTGGTGGTGGAGAATATATTCTCTTATCTTAACACCCTTCTCCGAGACGTACGAGCTCAGAGGTTACGTAGTTGATATTTACTAGTGATACATTCCCAATTTGGTAATGTGGCATATGAAGTGCTACTGACCATGTGTTGATCGAAGCATGGCTTTTGTGTAAAGCATAGCTTTGTGGACGAGATCTTATCGGACCTCACAACCCGGAAATGGTCGAAACATGAAGGATGCGCCAAGGTTTTTGGGGATAGCGCCTCCTGAGGGTATGTCCATTTCCTTCTGAAAAGAGGTGGTATCATGGTATGGAGCCCAGATGTTTAACCCATGTGGTTACTGCAAATTTATAACTTTGTGTTTGAGGATCCTCAGATAAAGGTCGGTTACGACTAGGGGATGGCATACTCGTGACAGTTAGTTACCTAGTTACAGAGGTAACCCGCCTTATGTTAGCAGAGATCTGGTTAGGTTCTCAGGGAGTCGCTCCTGAGGCATACCTATGTGGCAATAGGATGTTCTTTAGCCTGATCATTTATTGGAAATCCAATCATCAATACGAGTCCTATACAATTTTAGTTGTAGAACCAGCCTCTAATATGGTAGCTATAGTAGGCATATTATAATGGTACGTATGCTGGCTAAGATTAATATTATACTTGCAAATGTTTTTCACCATGCATTAATGATAATTAAAAAAAAGATTTTTCATATCAAGCATATTTGACTATCATAAGGAGAAATCTCCTCCAAGTGTGCAATTGCATTGTGTTTGTGCCGGGAGGCCTTATGGTAGTTTCATTTTCCAAAAGCATGGCGGGTTTCTTTTTCTTTCTTTGTGAAAAAACTGTTTTTAAAATCTCACACCAGTCCCATGACTGACCTGGAGTTTATTGTTCCCTTCCTAAACTCTAGGTGGCCACCATTTTCCACAGGGTCAGCCTAGAGTCAGGTTATCATTATTCTGTAGCGAAGTCGAGAAAATATGCTTTGGAGATCTAGAGTTCAAACCGGATGGCGAGGCGTATCACTAGTACATGTTATTTCTTTTCCGTTGTTTTGTTGTGTTGTTGTAAACTCTGATGATGTATCTATAAACTGGTATAGTGCCTTTATTTTAAAGATTACTCATTTATCTATTATATGTTATTCCGCTATGAAATGTGAGATTCTGTTATTGTTTTGTTTCTTCTTCTTTAACCCTAACGGTTCGGTTTTCCGGCATTCGATTGTTCAACATTTGACACAGTGGAAGTATTGACGTTGACTTTCGGGCGTCGAAAAAATTGTGTCGTTACATTTCTCCAATGAGAAGTTTTGTTTAATTTGGAAAGATTGGAAAGTTGGCTCCTCATTATATAGGACCACTCCCGACTCCTTAGAAAATTGGTACACATGCATATAGAGACGAGTTACCGAATAGGCTACGGTAGTGCACAATGTATTTCATGTGTCACATTTGCATAAGTTTATGCACGATCCTTCGATGATAGGGGAAGCATCGCAGTAGGAGGAATCGGAGGTAGATCCAATTTGACTATATTAAGGCAGCATATTCGTATTGTTGATGGAGATATGAAACAATTGAGGCTAAGGTTGTAAAGTTAGTCAAAATACAATAGAATGAGGATGCTTGGAATTGTACATGGGAGACTTAGGATAGTTTGAAGGAGTCCTATGCGGATTTGTTTTTAGACTAGAGTTTTCTTATCTTAGTTGCATTTGGGTTGCAGTTTAGTTTCTATATATAGTTTCAATAGTTATATACATATACACACATAGACAAACACACATATATCTTGTTCTTCTATATTTTTTGATTGTCATTCTTGTTTGGATTTCGAGGATGAAATGTTCTAGGTGAGGGAGAATGTAGCGACCCTGAAATTCGAACACTTCGTCTTCGATTACCAAAACATTTTGAAATACAGCTACGGGTTATAAATATGATTTTATAACCTTATTTAACATCATTTAATTAAAGTTCCAAGAAATTTGTTTTCAAAGATTGTTTACAAAAATATGTTCTTCAAAGAAAAATCGATAATGTGATCGAAAATGGTTTATCGATAAACATTTTTCCGATCGATGTAAGATGTTCAGACTATCATGCACTTAACTAACGATCAAATGAACACATTAGTAACTAATTAAGACAAACACCTCTTCATTGAGCTTGGAATGTTCTAGAAGGTTCTTATAACGAGCGAAAATCGACATTGATACGTCCACAGTATTGTGTGCCGAGAATTCAAGTGCCGGAAAAATCGATCATTAAGGGTGAAAGAAGAAGATAGAAGATAGAAGAAATAAAAATAACCACAGAATCTCACAACGTAATGCAATAACATATACTAATCAACATAATACTTTACAAAGTCATTTCAAAAATGATATATTAAAGTTATACTAATACAGTTCTACCTTAGACAGTTATAACAGTTTGTCCCTACATATTAGATATAAGATACATATAATACAGTGGAAACAAGATAATAACTAGCTATCGAAGAAGCCTCCTGCTCCAAGCTCCTCCAAAAGCATCCGTGAGAAAACCTAAACTACTTGGCTGCCCATAAAACTTTGAGCACCCAAGAGTTTTAGGAAAAGAAAATAAAACTTCGGGTTGGATATGGATCTGGTGTGAGTAAACTCAAACAACTGAATTATTATGTTTAAAACCCTTTTAAAATCAAAGGTTCGTAATAAACTGCCACATATAAACACAGACGGATTTTACCTTACGACAATATACTATGATAAGGCATCGGGGTACCACCATCATGGTATACATCTAGAAAATGTACAGAGGACCTCGCCAGGATCTCCTGCCAAGACAGGACTGACATACCCCTTACTAGATAGCACCGAATATATCAGCACCGCGGTTGCAAAGCAACCCTTTTTATTGAGATCTCATGCACAACTAATCCATAAATATGTAGATGTATCTAGAAATGTGATGACACACCCTAATGGGAGCTACCCACTTATCCATACCGCATCTCCCCTAAATTTAGTCATTCCCGATTGATGAGGCTTGAGGCTACGCTTATCTTTTGAAAGCAATGCCATTTGGAATGTTAACACTACCTTCCACCAGTAATGTAGTACCGACATTCATTCGTACGAGTTGTTTGGGATAAGGACAAATCGAACGCACTACTACTACATCCATTTTGGAACAATCCTTAGGATTAATAGCAAGCAGCCCTCGCACTTCAGTGGCTCCGTCTTCGGTTCCATACTCTTCAAGGTGTCTTCAATTCGAAACATTTGAGTTAGATCGAAGTGGTTTTCGGATAACATATCCGATCTCGATCTCTTCGAAACAACTTTCGATAGTTTTCGATAAACGCAACCTAGATTTTTTAGGAAATAAGCAGACAAGATAAGAGCGGAGATCACCTCCTATGCTTCATGGATGAATTTCCTTATAATTTATCCTAGAAGAATGAAACAAAATTTATACGCACAGTACAACATCATAGGGGATGACTGTGCCATATAACTCACGTGTTTCACCTAGATATTTCCAAAGATATATTTAGGTCCAGATTTTGATAACCGGTTATTTAACTATCAAATAAATGATAATTCAACATTGATTTGATCTCATATGGGACGTACCAAGCCTTTATTAATTAATCTTTAATTAATTAAAATACTTTGCAAAATGACAAATGATTTCTTAAATATACCAATCCTAAAACCCATAACATCCATTTTACACTTGGAAAACATTTATATACTTATCTCAATGGCATATATTACCAAAACATTTGGAAAAATTCCTCCTTTCAGATTCCCTTTTTTTTTACAAACATTACTTACTATAAAACCAAACCTCTTATCCTTTATAACAATTCCCTTTTTAAAAGCTTGCTTCATTATTCAAATAACTTATAAACTTCTAAAATAAATTTATAACTCACCCATATAATTCCCAAGTTAATTCATAAACACTTTGCTAATCTCTAAAACAATTTATAAATATTTCCTTTATTTTTAAACTCTTTATAAAATTTCCTTTATAAAAATTCCTTTATAAACTATCATTTGTGAAACACTTTAGGAAAACCCTTTTATTCGACAAAAACTCCTTCTGTAAACAAGTTATTGCTTATAAATAACTTTATAAAATAATAATATAACTTGAATATCATTTATAAAATTTAAACCCAAATCGATTAAAGAATTGAATTTAATTCAAAATAATACTTTATAAGTTCAGAAAGAGGCTTAGTAAACCCAATGGTACTAATTTAAGTTACCATTTAATTTCAATTTCACTTTCAAGTCATTCAAAAAAAAAATATTTACATAAGTCAACATATACGTCAATAAACTTCACATCAAAATTAGAAAACAATACGTCAATGCAAGTTAACAGCATATACATGACCAAATAACATAATAGCAGGATGGTAATTTGTCCTTCTAAATAGATGTCCAAACAACTAAATAATTAACTTGTACCACAATGGGGATTTATGCTGCTAACATATATGTCCGTACAATCAAACAACAAATCTATAGCAGAATGCTGAACTAACAATATGTCCACAATAATCAAATTAATTACATTATAGCAGAACGGGGATTTATTCTGCTAATAAGTGTCCATACAAACACAACTACTCACATTGTAGTTCATTCACAATTGTTTTTCTACTTAATGGTATCGACATTTGGATTCTTTGTGTTCAAACCATATTTGGAAAAGAAGTACCTTAAAAAAAATTGATTCTTGGAAAACAAAAGATTTAAACCTAAAACTCCATTTTAAAATGATTAATTACGAGCTAAACTCTTATTAAATCACAATTAATCTTTATTGAATTTGAACTTAATTTAATTATAAATAAATAAATCCTTAATACATAATTTATTTATAAACTAAACCCTTAATTAATCCTTTATTAATTATTAAATAATAATTTAAAACCTTAATTAATAATTAAATATTAATTAGTCTCAACTAATTAATTAAATAATCTTCTGATTAAAACTTAAATAATAAATTAAACCTTTGATAAATAATTATTTTAAATTAAAACCTTAAATAATTTATAACTAAAAATAATTAAACACTTGATTGATTAAATAAAAAATAACTTACTCTATATTTAATTAATAATTTATAAAAATTAATCTTATCATTAAAGATAATTAAGTAGAAACTAAACTTCATTAATTAAAGTTAATAAGCCTTGTTTAATGCTTAATTAAATTTTAATTATTAAAAACCTAATTAATCAATTAATTATTAAATCCTTAATTAACTTTTTAAAACATTATTATTATGTTTATAAAATATTTATAATACAATTTCAAGCATGAACACTTAAATTTGAAATTTTTGGATTTTTATTGAAACTGCCTCCATAGCTACTATCGCTATGGATGTCGTTTCTTGGAAATTTTTCCTACTTTGCTTTGAACTCGTCCTCTTTGAAAACTTGCTAATTTTTGAAAAAATAAAGTAAAAAAATTTTTAAACTAAAACAAAACTTGAAAGCACTTTTTGATTCCAAAACATAATTACATAGTTTACACATAAGGGTTTGAAGTCGTCATTACCAACAAAAGTCCAAACTTCCTTAGCATTTACATCAAAATCCAAGTCTATACCTAACCACAACATCCAAAATCATATCATACCCTAAGCATAAGCATGATCTAAATTTAAACCATTTACAACAATTTTAGACTTCAAATCAAATCTTATACCATACCACATGCAAACATTCATACACATATTCAAATCAACATCATATTTACCCAACAAGAAACTAATTTATTAACCAAGTAACAACAATCATAAAGCTCCACAATTTTAAAACAAAATAGCTTTACTCACCAAAATTTTGCAAAACTCTTTTGAAAACTTAAAATACTTCAGAACTCATAAAGCTTGGAAGACCATAAAGTCTACTCGAAAATATGTCATTTTCTCCTTGATTTTTTGCCATGTTGTTTTCAGAATTTTAAAAAGTGGTCCAAATAAAAGTTCTTTAAAATTCTTTTCTCTATCATTTCAAAAAAAGAATCACTCAATTTGAATATCTGTGAGGGAGATATTGTCAAAAGAAAGAGTGCGACTTTCGGGCTAGAAAATCTAAATTCAAAAAATGAGTTTGAAAAAATGCATTTTTGACATAGCTATGCTCAAAATTTAAAGAAGTAAAACAAATGGAAGTTGTTGCCACTGGAAATTTACACGGTTTAAAAAAAAATCACAATTTGGATTGGATATGAGGAAAATATGGTAGGAGGAAGAGGTGGAAAAATGGAAGGAGGAAAGGGCTATTTATAAGCAAGAATTTTTTTTACCTATACACGCCTTGTCCTTTACCGTCCACCATCTTACACCACCTCACCAAGGTTGTCCCCCCCACCCCAAACACTTCATGTTCCAATATGTTAAGACATGTTTTGTACCTAATTGTATTTATGTCAGGAACAACATCTTTATATTATATAATATATATTAACTTTTTATAATAAAATCTTATCGTATACACACACACACACTTAATTGTACATACATGTAGACATATGCGTTTCCATGTAAAAATATTTTAAATGTATTCATATACGTATACCAAAGTGTCACACACTTCCGACAACTTTTAGCCGATGAAAAATTGAAAATTCGAAAAACGAATTTTGGTCATATTTTCTATTTTTCATCGAACTATATATTTCTGTAAACAAAATTGGAAAACAATTTCATCATCATTAATTATTATTAAAAAGATTTTTATTGCATCATAACACTTATTATTTGGGTATCTAAAATTAATTAAATATTCGCAAATCAAAGTAGTGAAATTGTCATTACAGTTCTAATGGATAAGAGATATTATCATGGTGATGGTAAAATGATAATATGCACAAAGGAGAAGTGACATAAAGTTATCATGTGAGAAGGAGGCTCCTTTGTGACCTTCCATGAGAGGTAGAAGGTTTTAGTAACCCCTTGCAAAGCCTATATAATCAAGGGCATACCCTTAGTATCCATTCACAAAAATTACAAAACTTTAAGAGATAAAATCCATATCTTCATCTTCTTCTTCTTTATTTGCTTCTTAATTCCTAAAGCAAATCATCTCAAATTTGGAGTGAAGCCTTACCACCAAATTACAACACCTTCTACTAAGTTATATTTTTAAAAATCAAAGACATACTCCACCCATCCATAGACCGTGGGCATTAAAGAGGTTTGGATGCTAAGGGAGCAAGGCGAAGCAAGAGAGGAAGGGAAGGAAAGGGTGTTGCTAGGTTGGGTTTGAACTTAAGTGCTTAAGCTTAGTTGTTTGTTAGGTTTAAGGTGAGATAACTCAACATTTGGGTTGAAAATATAATGCATAATTGCTTGTGTTTTGTTTTGTTAAAGTTGTTTGAATTAACTTGGACATAAGTTGAAAACGTTGATTTTAATCCTTGCTTTGAAATCAAGTGGCATATGTATGGACTTTAACAAACACGGAATGGACTTGAATGGACTTTTATGACATATGACAAGACCTTTAACAAAGCATATAGGTTATAAATGGAATTTTAGTTTAGATTGGATTCGGATTTGGAGTGCACTTATAGCGATTGTCGCTATAAATGCAGTTGTGAATTGCTTTCTATTTTGGCAATTGCCATGGAACATTATAGAGGGATCCTTAGGGATTTATCACCATATTTATATGTTTTATATGTATATTTGTTACTATTAAAAGCTTGGATAGTAAAAAGTTAAGTAAGATCTCGAAATGTGGCCAAAACTGCACTTGTGCAAAAACTACCCCATTTAGACTTAAAAGGTTTGTAAATACATTTAAATTTAAGTATTTTGTTTCATTCGTTTTACAAGTGTTTACTAACTATCATTAGAGTATTATAAAAGTGGTTTAAGAGCTTTATGAATATTTATGAATTAGTTGTGATTTTTCAAAGAGGAGTTATTTTGTTAAAAATATGTTCTTTTTAAGTTTTAAAGAATTTTATAAACTTGTTATTTTAAAGTAATATTTTGGATAAATGTTTTGAAACCTATTATAAGTATTTTCAAGTATTTTAAAAAAGTATACATAAATGTTTTCGAAAAGGGGTTATAGTTACTTAGTGGCTAAATGGTTTATTATTTCATTACTTGTTTGAAAAGCAATTAACTATGCTTGACATAAAAGTCGACGAAGTAAATCTTATCTATTTGTGAGAGTTAAGATTGATGTTGAGTAGGGATGGAGCAATAGAGCTCTAACCTACCAGGCTTCCCTCCTGACCAAGGAATAGTAAGTCAGAAATGTCGAAAACGTGTTAATCGTGTTGATTTCTTATTATTAAGGAAATCATTAATACTATACTTAACATTAAAAACCGACGAGGTATACTTATCTATTTGTGAAATTCAAGAATAAACTGTCTAGGAAAGGCTTGATGCAACCAGTACTCAAACTTACCTGGCTTCACTCTTGGGCGAGGGATAGTTAAATTGGAATGTTGAAATCGAGTTTGGGGTACTGATTTGTTTAAAAAATTGTTTTTGACCAGATAGTTGATTAGTCGGCTAAGGAACTTGACCTAATATTGACTTAAGAAGTTATCAAAAAGCTACATGATTTTATACCAACAAGAACCCTGGGGAGGAGTATTGGTACGAAACGTCTCTAGATTTCGCTTACTTTTGACAGAATCAGAATTTAGATAACCGTAAATTCATCGATTTGTTTAACAAGGCCAGGATTGGTAAATATTTAACTTCCCTAATACCACTTCAAAAGTAGTATACGGATTCTATGTTTTGGAAGCGGTTAAGAAAGGGAATCTATGTGGAGATTCGAGTTATTTTCTAGATGCTCGAATCCATATAGTGATTCATGATCTATTCGAGATGTGGGAATCCATTTGAGGATTCATACTTTATTCAAGTGATGAAGACTCGTGTGAAAGATGTTGAACGTAATCTCGACATCGAAAATGGCTAAAGATAGAGTAGGCTACACAATCTTGGATTTGGCTGACCCATGACAGGATATTATCAACTCTAGCTCTTGAGTATACTTATCGATGTTGTGCATGGAAGCTGATGGTATTTGGTACCACGTGGTTCATGTTTATGTTGGGGTATGGGCCTTTTTGTTTTCCTTATGGTATATTTTATCTAAAGATATATGATTCTCGGAAGGTGACTTATGATCTTATACATGAAGATTAGATTTCGGCTTGACCAAAGGGATCTTCATGGAAAATCCATTATGTGAACATATCTTAGCGACTTTGAGTGTAACAAAAATATGTTGTGGTGTGACCAATGTAAGTATCATAGCTATTTGATATGATTTATATTCCGTACACTAGACATGATCTATCATATCACTATATTAACTTAACACATGGTTGGTTTCTTTTGAGGGGAAAAGTTACGGGAATCCGTACGGTCTCAATAGTTACCGTTACATGTATTCATGTATCTCGACTTTTAGTATACTAGATTTATGTCTGACGCTTGTTTTTTGTTTACCTAAATTCCTGGCATACTATTTCAAATAGGCTGAGTATTGCAGGTTTTAACTTAGACGCTTTAGAGTTCATAAGATGATCTATGGGCTTCCATTATCTATCTATTTATATTTTTTTTGTTCCATGTTAGCTTATGTTCATATATCAGCAAAGTAAGGACAAGCAATTATAACCATTCAGGATGATAGTACTTAGGTTTTGTAACTCTAAAAATCCTATATTCAGACTAACCCTTTTACTGTTCTTTTGATATTATATATTACCGTTCCGCTGTGAGATTCTGATGTTGTGTCCTTCCTTTCTTGTTCAATTTATTTTTATTTTTATTTTTACTCTAACTTTCTGTCTTTCTATAACTTGGGTGTTCAGCTATGAATATTGTGGATGTGTTAGTGTCGACATTCGAGGGTCAAAAGGTCGGATCGTTACATTAACTTTCCTTTCTGGCTACTAATAATCAAGGTTCATCTATTACTTCTATTACCATAACCACTTATATTACTACCCTCTTTTTAATTCAAATCTCTTGATATTATTCTTAAACCTTCATATATATATGCTTTATTTATTTTTAATCTTTCATGTAGGTATACTCTAGAACTCGCATAAATATACTTTAATACCATTTCTCATTTTCTTATGGGTTTTACTTTAAGGTCTTCACACGTGTTTATTCCTAGGATCGTACCAATATTCCTTATATTCTACGAGGGTCCACTATTGCTATTTTACGTGCACACATCGCTATTTTATTCATAGCCGTAATATTTACCTCATCTCACCTAGACAATCATCCTTATCTACTACATATTAAAATTTTGGTTTTTTTTTGGCCACATTTTCTAAAAATTAAACTTCACAATTATATAGTACTTAATCCTAAAACTTTTATCTCTAAAAATATAAACTTGGAAACATTTTATTTGAATCCTTTAACAGTTTGGTTTAAAAAAGGAACCATGAAAATCGTCTTATTTCAACCAATGTTAGTTGTAGGCGTCTAAACTTTTAAAGCTATAATTTATAATTTACTACTTAAGTTTGTTTACCAAGTTTTTAAAAGGTCATTTCTTTCTTTTCAAATTAGAATCGAATTTTGTTACATGAATGGTCATTCAAATCAACTTTTCATTTAAAACCTTTTAACAAAGACGATTTTACTTCTTAAAAGTGGGACTTTTAGATTAAACTACTTATTAAGTTATGTATTACAAAAACTCAGTTTTTATACCAAACCATTTTCTTCAAGAATGCACTTTACAGTGTTTATAAAAATCCTTTATGATTTTTACAAAAATTGGAGTACGCAAGTATAACTTCCATCCTTTTTTTTTAATACTCACGCCACTTCCAACCTTAGTGGAGGTTCTAATAGTATATAAAAGGGCTTCTAAAGAAGTATGTGCAATTACTGCATATATTTACGGAAACCATCCTTCTTTCTTTTAATTTCTTATATTGTTTATAATTACTAACATTATTTTATACAAGTTTCTAACATTGTTTCTATTTATATTTCATAATATTACTACTACTTAACTTTCTTCTACCTAAACTACTCTTATATAAATGGCCCTTCTTTATATAACTTTTCTCTCAATTTACTGTCCTGTTTATTGAACCATTACATTGCATTCACACGCTGCTTTGTCCTTTTTTTGGGCTTTTCTTCTTTAGAATATTAAAAAAAATTAGCTATCATCTTGGAGTGATTACTATACACCTTATTTTGAGAACTTATTTAATTCTTCTTCCAAATATTTAAAACATATAGATTCTCACTTTTCCTTTATCTGAATCTAATGTACATCACCAACTGCAATCCTACGAGGATCTACAACCATAGGGCAATCTGTGCTCTACAAGGAAGTTAAGTACTATCTAGATTCAACGACTCTTCCATACGTTACGTTCGTTATCTTTCTAAGTCAACGCCTTCCAATATGATCGATTTTCCATAGGTAATTGGGATAGGTGTAAATCTTAACTTCATCTATTGTTCCAACTCATAGTCGCATTATCCATCATTTCAAAATATGGTTGCACTACTACTATAGTCGAAATTTATAGAGTTTGGCATATAATATATATATGTATAATTGTATATAAGAATACAAATCTATTCACTCATCATATTCTAATTTCTATGATCGATTAACCTAAGCTCTGATACCAAATGTAATAACTGGCACCATATTCCAAATCGAATACCCAAGTCCACTAATGTACGGATCGTTGGTATTGGTATCTTGTAAAAAAAGCATATTTGAGCACTGCCGATATAAACTCGTAGAAGAATAGTAAAGTATAATAAAATATATGATTGTTGATCAAGGCTGACACCTTTAATCTTTAGTGCCCTTGTTAGTATCGAGCGTTTATAGGGAAAACCATCCTTCCAACATTCCTGCATTATACAAGCACCCGTCCCTCTAAAGCCATCTAGTGGGTTGTAATAAGGAAGGGGTCAGAACAATGTTTTGGTGACTGATAAATTACACACTTTATACATAACACTTGTTTACGTCGAATGTCCTCTATTCATGTTATGTCTATTATCTTACTAGTCATCATGACTACACGACTTACGATACATCTTATCTACTCGAGGTAGACAATAATTATATTATACATACATACATATATAAGTATTATAGTCCTTCTTTGGACCTAGATACTTTTCCCGCTAGTACCAATAACTCTGCATATGGGTCAGGTATCCACCATCCGTTTCTAGATAGAATTGCCCATGTACATCGATGATCTTCCTGCTGTGCCTAATGATGCATTATTTAGCCATATTCTACCACATCTTGAAGACTTAACTAGTCGCTTCGTATTGCAGACTCTTTTCCTCGGACTAATCATTTATTGAGGACTCAGCTCCTTGGATTATCGCATATTGAGGACTCAGCTCCTTCAACTTTTGCGTGCTAACACTCGGCTCCTTAGACTATTACTTCTTGGATTTTCGAATTCTAAGGACTCGGCTCCTTGGAATTTAGCTATTGATGACTCGGCTCTTTGGATTTTCACACGCTAAGGACTCAGGTCCTTGAAATTTAGTGTATTGATGACTCGGCTCCTTGGACTTTCGCACACTAAGAACTCTGCTCCTTGGACATTTTCATATTGAGGACTCAACTCCATGGACTTTCACATGCTAAGGACTAAGCTCCTTGGAATTTCATGTATTGAGGACTCAGCTCCTTGGACTTATGCATGCTAAGGATCCAACTACTTGAACTTTCAAATATTAAGGACTCAGCTCCTTTGATTTTCGCATCGTACTTACACATTGATAGGGAGCCCGCAATGCCAACTTGCATCTAGAACGACTTAAGCTATGCTGCATCCGTGTTCACCTCTCGAAGGTAATGCTACTTATTACAAAGAGCCTTATATTCCCATGGGTCAGATGTCCCACGTCTGTACAATGTATACACAACCATTGGTAGCCCCTTATGGGTAGTAGACTTCTGTTGTGTAACTACTGACCTCGCATTGCAACCTATTTTAATGACTGTGTTATTCTTACATAATATAAGCTATTGGCTAAATTTAATAGTTCACACCCATTACAAACACATAATTTACACTATTTATATATAATCGTACTTATTTATTTACTACGCCTTCAATGTTCAATGTTAGTATGTAGTTGTTTTTACGTAGCCGAATCCTTATTTCTTTAGTGTTAATCAATGTCATTTACCGCTTACTTTTACCTTCAAAGGTTTAAATATCTTTTTCTACTAACTTCTTCATTAATTCATTAGATCTATACACTCAATTCTTACTATCTTCATTTAGCTACTAAACTTTCTTATTTACTCAATCATTATTTTATCTACATTTCATCATTTATTAACTAAATTCCAACTTGCCTTAATTGCGTATTCTCATTTTATAATTAGACTGCTGTTATTACTACTACTTACAATTCTTTTGTTTATACATAGATATTTTGCATTTTGATGCATTGAAATTACACCTTCCTTAAAAAATGTTAACACGATAAATTTCCATAACTTATCTAAAAGGGGATTTGTGTTACGTATGGAACTATCAGGAATTATCTTTTCTATTACAATTGAAATAGATGGTACAAAATATGGCAAACATCCATATTTTTTACATCTCTTTCTTTTAAGCATATTTCTGTTATTTCAAATGTTACACTTTTATTCATATTTATAAAACCAGATAATTTTCAGAATTATAGTGCAACACACTTTATTCCAATAAATTAAAATACTGCTTAAATCCTAATTCATCTTATAATAATCTCTAATTCTTAGTTATTAACATATGTCATTTATCCATCGAATTTGGAATTACTATACAATTCATTAACTTAGGGACTACTTTCATCCATACTTTCCAGATTCAAGCATATGTAATATTCAATTAAAGTTAACGATTCACAGAATATGTAGGCATAGTTTTCAATTTCATTATGCATATAATTAAGTTTATAACTCCAAAATAATTATATTCAGGCATAAAAGGAACAAATCTACAATGAAATAAATTCAATATTATACAAAAATATATAATTTCCTAATCACCTCTAAGCCTCCAAATCTCCAGATCTTGTAACGGCCCGTAATTTTCGATAATTATAAAAAGTAAATTAATTAAGTTTTTATAATTTAATACTGTGAGAAACAAAATTTTATGATTTATTAATGAGAAAATAATTAAAATATGATTTGATAATGTTGTTTGAATTTTTTTAACGACCCTGGCCCGCCCTATTAAAATCGGCACCGAATACATCCCCCATACTCGAATGCCGTAGATTCAAACGTCGAATCAGGTTCGTCGCAACTTATAACACATTAAGTACAACAACACAGCGGAAGGAAAAGAATAACTTTATTGATACACAATAGATACAACATCCGATACAAATGAATATCAACATATATCAGAGATACAAGACAATATCGGAAGAACGACAATGGAACAATATCACCAATCTGATCTTCCAAAGGATAGAAACAAAGATAGAATCCAAAACTGCATTCCAATCTAATGCTCCAAAGATCTCCAAGCTATAAACTCGAACCACCATCAAGTTGACTTAAGCAAGGTCAGTTGAAGTGAACAAATGCTATTGCCAAATCCAAAGGCTGGATGCTATCGAATCTACACCTACTATTCGATTATCTGAAAATATGACTCTAGGCTGACCGAGTGGAAAATTGTGGGCACTCAGAGTTTAAAAAGGGAATAATAAACTCCAGCTCGGTCATGGGACTGATGCGAGCAAACAAAAATAGTTTATCGTTGAAATAACAAAACAAAAGGAATAAAAAAGAAATCCGCAATGCTTTTTGGAAAATGAAACTACCATAAGGCCTCTCGGCACACACACAATGCAATCACACACTTGAGGGAGATTTCTCTTTATGATAGTCAAACATGCTTGATACGCGAAATCCTTTTGATATTATAATTAATGCATAGTGTAGAAAACATTTGAAAGTATAATATTAATCTTAGCCAGCATACGTACCATTATAGTATGCCTACTATAGCTACCATGTTAAATGGCAGGTTCTATATCTAAAACCGTACAAGGCGCGTATTGGTGATTGGATTTCCGACAAATGGTCAGGCTAAGGAACTTCTTGGGCCATATGAGTACGCCTCTGGAGGGATGCCCGAACAACTTAACTAGCTCTCCGCCAACACAAGGTCGGGTTACCTCTGTAACTAGGTAACTACTACACGAGTATGCCATCCCCTGGTCGTTGCCGACCTTTATCCAAGTGCTCAACACCAACAATCACAAAGCAATAGATTTGCAGCAACCACATAGGTTAAATATATGGGCTCCATACCATGATACCACCCTTTTCCAAAAGGAAATGGACATACCCTAAAGGGTGTGACCCTCATAACCTTGCTGCATTCTTCCTGTTTCGACCATTTCAGGGTTGTGAGATCCAACGATATCTCGTCCACAAAGCTATGCTTTACACAAAAGCCATGCTTTGATCAACAAATGATCAGCAGTACTTCGTATGCCACATTATCAAATTGGGAATATATCACTGGTAAATATCAACTACAGAACCTCTGAGTTCGTACGTGTTAGAGAAGGGTGCTAAGCTAAGAGAATAAACTCTCCGCCACCAAACAGAAATGTATTTGTTAGGAAAAAGCTTTACATCTCAAAGTGTAATGTCAGACACACATCTATACAAGTCTGTTCCAGGTTCGAACAGAGTCGAAGACACTTCAAAGAAGCCCTTGCAATCCGGGTATTCACAATCCTGATCGGACTCCTCATCGCATATAAAGATCTCTATACCGGCGTGACTCAGTGCAGAGACATTCGACGGGTAATCCTTTCATTCTCGAACATACCTGGTCTTCACCATCGGTCTTCAAAAGTTATCCATTACGTTGTATCATTATTCGAAATGGGTTATATGACACAAAGTCCTCATCCGGCTAAACCGAATAATAATTTTGTGACGCCCCACCCTGAGACCCACATTAACAAAGAGAATTACCGGGCAATTCTATCTGCTAATGCGGAGAATAGGGATGGTTAGGAGCGACCATTTATAATCTTGTCTTAAACATCTACTGCATACGTTGATAAATGGTCTATTTTTTTCTATTCCAAGTGGATCGACATATCCAATAAATGCTTAACTATAGGTGGCTAACGGATCTATCAGAACAAAATACAACAACAAAATGCATATCACATCACAAAACAGTAATCATAATATATAAATACATATAAACAGATACATCCCAGTATGATACAAAGTGATACACAAAAGTGGTACAGAGACCACACTATATACATCCAATCAAATACATATCAGAGTCAAGCGGAAAGAAATATAAACTACACAAAAGTGCTAGGCTGATATCCAAGCAGATGCATCAAAGCTAAGTGCCAAACTGATAGCTAACCTGAAACAACTCGGTCTGACCCGAGTATATAATACGCGGGTCAGTCTAGCTAAAACAATCAGTTAAGAAGGATAGACGATAATATGAAGCATAAGATACAAGGTGATAATTCTTCTCAAATGAGAAGAGGCAATAGAAAGAAAACATACTCATGACTTAAGTGAACAATGTCATTTAAGTATACAAAGACCTCAAAAGAGGTAAACTCGACAATAACGCTCAAATAATATAAACAATCGCCGATGAAAAATCTCCAAATCAAAACTCATGAAACTCAATAAGAGTTTATAATCCCCATATCGAAATCACCATAAAACAACATATATATTTATATATATATATGTCTTTATCTAACTTAAGGCTATAAGTAAATTCATCATCTCAAAATTGGTGAAATCGAAATCATAAACTTATAAAAATTCCCCATATTGGCCAAATCCCATTTGCATGCTGAAGCGATGCAGCATGTGCCATTCTCAGATGGTGAAGCCTCTGACAAGGTCGCTAACACCTCTTAAAGCAGTTCGTCCTCATGACAAGGTCGCTGACACCTCTCCAAGCTATTTTGTCAGCCCTAACAAGGTCGCTAACACCTCCCTAAGCAGTTTGTCCTCATGACAAGGTCGCTGACACCTCTCCAAGCTATTTTGTCAGCCCTAACAAGGTCGCTAACACCTCCCTAAGCAGTTCATCCTCATGACAAGGTCGCTGACACCTCTCAAAGCAGTTCTGTTAGGTAAACATCAGGAATGTGTCACAAACTCACGGATAGGAATTTGAAAAGTGTTAACGTGTGTCCCATACAACTCGTTCGCACTTAGCGATTTACTAGCCGCTAGTCGGTGCCACACTAGGAACATCATAAAACTCATAAAATCATATCTCGCCTCATCTCATTGGCGAGTGATAAAGAGACACCATACTCGTCTCATCTCATCGACAAGTATTAAATAACATCGTAACTTGTCTCATTTCATCGACAAGTGAAAACATCGTGATGGTTCCTCATAAACCATAAATCTCAAAATATGAAATCATATACTCAAGACTTGCCTTATATCATTGACAAGTAAATAAAACATCGTGATGGTTCTCATCGACCATACTCTTACATAGGAGATCTCAAACCATAATACTTGTCAAATATTGGCCATCTTAAATAAGTCCAATATATAGGAATTATAAAACTCAAAATACGCCGTAAAATGGCAGAATATCTTAGAATCAATAATCTCAAATAGCTTCGATCGTACAAGTCCGGAATTAACCGAATAGTGAACGCACATGTCCCATACCACGTGTTTTACTAAATTGTTTAATTCTCTTTCTCATACGTTCGAATAGTATAAAAGTGTGTATTTTATATATAAAATAATTTATTTGAGAAAACAAGCTTTTAAAACTTTTTCTCGAAAATATTAATAAAACCAATATTTAAAATTTCTTTATTATAGGAAATAAATAGATTTTATATTAGAAAAATAATTTTAAAGTACAATGTAATAATAATTTAAAATGTCCATTTATTTCAAAAATCACTTCAAAATGGTTTAGTGAAAATCATGTTCGAAAATAATGAAAAACAAGAGAGATTACTCAAGACCGATAACTTGAATTCAATACGAATTCAATTCAAATTTAACCCAAAGTCAATTCAAATTCTATTTAAATTTGCGTTTCAAATTCTCTAAATATAGCTAGCCTATTGATAGGCATCATAGATCTCAAAACATCTCAAAAACAACATCAAAATCAAACAAGAATGAGAACAAAAATAGGCCAATATAATTCTCAGTTCAATAATTGTTATTGTTGTCGTTTTGCTCTCGAGACAGCAACAAACAAATATAGTTTTGACCAAGCTAACTTCGAAATTTCAAAAAACTAAAAATATAAAAATTCTAGCACAAAGTCTAAGATTTCTTCAACATCTTGAATTATTAAATTTGGATAAGAAACATGAAAGATATGGCCAAAACAATTTTCAGATATGAATTTCACTACAGCTATTGTTTTAGTTTCGGGACAACGATACTAAAATGAACTTTCGACCATGTAAACTTCAAAATTTGACAAAACTCAAAACATAAAAATTGTAGAATATAATCTAAGCTTTCTGGAGCATCAAGAATCATCAAATTCTGACATCAAACAAAAAAGATATGTTTAAATTTCCAACAGCATTTAGCACAGAAAATCACAATTTTACAGTGACAAAGCAGCGAGATTGTTTTGGGTTTTTCGACCATCTATGCTCAAAATTTTCGAATGTTTTCAACATGAAAGTTGTCACATTCTTTTCAAGCTTTTCATAGCTTCAAAGAAAATAGAATTCCGATTTAAAACGAAAGAGATATGCACAATTTACTGACAGTGATTCACAAATGAAATGCAATAAACGAAATTGAGATTTCTACCTTGAAATCTCAATCAAAGCTAGAAAATTGTGAGTTTTAATACTCACCTTGCTGTAGAGAAAATCTAACTGGAATTTGTGTTGAATTAGATAAGCTTTAAGAAGGACGAAGCTTTAATTAACCTGTATAAACTTGAAACAATGACATGCAAGAAGAACAAGTACTGTTAATAGAGAAACACTTTCAAAACTTGATTTTTGATGAATAAATGGTTTTAGATTTTGATTAACTGTTGATTTAGCTCCAATTTGATTTAAAAAACACAAGATTTGAGTTTGATTTGATGATTTTTGGCTAGAGTTTGCAAGAGAAATTGGGTTTCTCAGGTTTCTCACTATCTGAACTGTACGTAGAAGGAAGATGAGATATTCCTCATTTCTTTCTACAGACTAGTGACTAGATGGGCTTAAGACCCATTAATGAAAGAAATAGCCTAAATTAATTCATTTTTCACTTAATACACTAGTGAACTCTTATGTTTTTAAACAAACATCAAATGTTTCAAAGTTTTCACATGATAAAATTATGAAACCTTGTTTACATGTTAATTACAGTATTTTGTACTTAATAAAAGGATAAATTTGGTTATGAAAATATTTCTATTATTAAAAATCCTTATTTTTAAATAAGTAGCCAATTATACTTATAATTACATAAACCGCTATTTTTAATCCCAAAAATTACACAAAAATAATCTTCTTGTGTAATAAAATGTAACCAATCATTTTAACTCAATTTTATGACCAAATCATATTTTTAAACCTAATTTCAACTTTTTATTTAATATAACACTCTTTAAAAAAAATCAAATACTCCTTTTAATTTTTTTTATTATTAAAAGAAGCAAATCACAATAATTAATAAAATTATTAAATTATCACCAAATAAAAACCATCTTCCACTTATTATTAACTCAAACCACTATAATAAAGTTCCAGAACGTTATTTTCTCTTTTATTTCCCAAAATTCATTGTTCATTCAAAATAAACAATTTAAATTCCCAAAATTATTTTTGATTCTCGGTATTAAATTATAACTACCGTTATAATTTAATACTTACAAGTAATCACTAAAACCAGGGTTGTTACAGACCTCCCCCCTTATAAAAATTGGGTCCCCGCAATTTTCTTGAAAAGAGCTGTATTCAACATAACTATTTTATCAAGCAAAAGAAGATTGACAGGCTCAAGCTTAAAATTTCTCACCTTCAAAACAAGATGATAGAAAACCAAGATAAGATTGCTCGATTAATTCTATGGTTTCCAAAGCACTAATATCGAGACTAGCAAACCATTGAATTTTTCGAGCAACACATAAAATTTCGAAGGCATCTCACCTTCAAAATAGAAACTCAACAAATTGATACATATATAAGATTACTCAAATGAAATAGATTTCTCAAAAGCGCCTTGAGTAGAGTTGGAATTTAGCACAACTCCAACCCGAACTCTAACCAACAAAATGATTATTGATATGATCTTTCCGTATGACACCACGGAAGGAACAACACTAATACAAGATAGACAAAAAAAAAGGCAAGATAGTTCAACCAAAAGGTGGTTTCAAACTCGAACGACCGCATAAATGCACGTCGTTAGAAAATAGCACAAGAGTAAGATACTCATAAGGAACTAAAATATATGTATATACTCTCGATCAAAAATTCTTAGAGTTCCAAAAGATCGATACTTTATAGTTATAACCACAATTTTCAACACTTGAATTTTTTTTCAAAACTTCTAATTTAGTCTTTAAATTTATTACTCTTGACTAGTGTAAATAAATTTTAAGTTGTTATTCTCTAATTCTTCCACAGGTACACTCTAGTTTGCAACATATTATTTTTCAATTTATTTCTCAAATTTTCTAAGTGTTAGAAATTTTCAGAAAAATCGCGCGGAGTCTCCTTTGTACGGAGGGCCATACACAATATTATAAAAATGACTTATATGATATACATCGACCATTAGGTCGAAAACACAATATATATCATCATTTAATACTTTAAAATTTAATCCAAAAACATACCTTTCTTTTTAGCATTTTAAAGCAAGTTTGCATAATCTTGTATATAATCTTTTTGGCTCAAAATATAGCCCAACCATCCTTTTTCACCTGTACTTAACTCAAATAGATGATATTAGTTCATGATCATAAATAAGAAATGTTACACTTAACTATTGAGGGGAAATAAATCAAATTCAGTTCAGATCTGCTGTAAATAAGACCTGTTTTGACAAAGAAAACGACAAAATCTGAAGAAGTTTATAAAGTTAAAGTTGTTCTACTCAGCCTAATCTTTCCAGAAATATAAAGATCATCAAAATCGGATTTACGGTTTGAAAGTTATGTTCAATTTACTTTCAGCTTAAGTCTTAGAGAATTTTTCAATAGGGCAGAATTGCCTATCCACTTTCAAACCCATTTTAGGCTTAGTAAAACGCAAAATATTTTAAAGTGGTACAAAGAAACTTTATAGCTTACTGAAAGCTCTTTCTTTTTCAAAAAGACTGAGCTTATTTGGAATTAAAAGTCTCTAGTTATCACTTTTTTACTACAGCACTTTTCTAAATGAAATTTCAACTTTTAAAATCAATTTGAAATTTGAAATTACCATTTTAATTTCAAACTACAAATTTCAAACAAGATTTTTTTAATCATTTATTAAATGATCCTCTTTTTCTCTGGAAAGCTAAGAAATATAAAATTATGATCACTTTATGTAATCACCACAAAACATTTTATTAAGTGGAAATATTTTCATTACTTTACAAAATCTAGCTTTAAAAATAATTCATTATGAAAACTCATTTTCGAAGAGATAACTAATTTCTTGCAGTATCAAGAGATGATTATTAATTATCCATCAAAATAAATTTTTATAGTCATCATTAATAACTTGTGCTAAAATATTCAATTAATAATTTAATTTGCAAACCAATGTATTCTTTTACCTTAAATACATCATTTTATCAATCAAAACATCAAATGATATTTTCTTCTAATTAAGACATCCCCTTAATTAGAATTATTCACTTTGCTTACCCAAATTACCATATTCAATTTCTCAAATTTCACATAATGCAAGGGTATTGCCCTACCATTGATTTATAGTGAACAACCCCATCGATTGGCTGCAGAGTTGATCAAACGATCAAAACTGCCTCGCCACTCCTCCAATACTCACTACGGTTCAATGGTTTTATTAAACAATTAAAATAAAATTAATACTCCAACATATTAATTATTCTCAAACTTTACTAATTAAAAGTCAATTTACCATGTCTGACTGTCTCATCACAGCGTTTAGGAAATCCCTATCGATAACGTTGGCCAAACGCATCAACCATAATTCTTAAAGCACTAGACGGACAACCCAACACAAAAATTCTTTTTTTAAAAAAAGAAAATAAATACCTCATATATAATACTTAAAATATATATTTTTCCCAAAAATATACAGTGATTCCTCTTAGAAACATATCTTATGTTATTATTATTATTTTTTGGAAATTTAAAAACATAACTTATTACTTATTCTAAAAATCAAAAACACAAGAAGAACTCACGAGTTATTTCCAGAATACTCGATCCTCAAGATTGATGGAATAGACTGGAGTGTTCATTATTCCGAATGTTATAATGAACCACTCACAAGACTCACAATGAGTGTGGAACGCGCTAAGAGTAACGCTATCCTCCACGACTCGTAGCTCGCGAAAAATTGGTGTAACGTCAAGTCAAGGAATGACCTTAGCACCGCTCAATAGATTAAAAGAAATCTATGAGATATAAGAGTAATGACAAGATATCTTCTCGAACGAGAAGAAGAGCACAAACAACACATCATTACTTCAAGTGAAGTAATACCACACAGTATATCAACAATTGAGTATCCAAGAAGGATATCTGAAAAGGGATAAGAATGGCAATATCAAATAAATTCAATGAATCACCTCGTTTCCCTAGTGGACATCCTTATGTGAGAACGATAGACAGGCCAAGAATTGAGAATGAAGTCAATACAATATTCGATTGCCCGATTGGGTGTCATACCCAAAACGGACTCACAGAAATCAACAGAGTCACATGACAAGAATTTGAGATATATCATCAACATCTCGAAACTCAAGAGTGAATACAGATACTTCAAAATCATCAATAACATTCCGAAGAGCAGGAAACAACAAATCAGCTAAAATTAGGATGCCTAATTTTAGCTTCCTTCGGAATACAGAATGCAACTAGAAAATACCCAAGTTACCCCAACTCAAATCATTCCAAACTCTAGATAAAAAAAGCATGCTAATTCACTTGAAAAGATAAGCTATAAGGAAAAATCTCAAAATCCTTAACATCAAACCAAATATTGCAGATCCCCTCAATAGGATTCGCAATCCTCAAAGAAGTCACAAAATAAGAAGGTCAAAGATCATCAACAAACTTCATCGATACGGATGGGTGTCAAGCATCTGTATTGAAGAGGAGTTGAATAAAACAATCATGATTAGGATTACTCCTACGATAATATGTCATCAATTAAATTTGGGAATATTACGGAATAAAAATATTCCTAGACATATCCCAAATTGTCTACTCCAAAAGACACGATAAGGTTAAGGACACAACGATTAGGGATTCGTAACACTCGTATCACACTTAGATGTACCGCAATATGTGTTTTTGTTCTATGTTTATCATACTTTGTTCTGAACTCAGCTCTGATACCAAGCTGTGACGCCTCACCCTGAGACCCACATTAACAAAGAGAATTACCGGGCAATTCTATCTGCTAATGCGGAGAATAGGGCTGGTTAGGAGCGACCATCTATAATCTTGTCTTAAACATCTACTGCATACATCGATAAATGATCTATTTTTTTTCTATTCCAAGTGGATCGACATATCCAATAAATGCTTAATGCAAAACTATAGGTGGCTAACGGATCTATCAGAACAAAATACAACAACAAAATGCATATCACATCACAGAACAGTAATCATAATATATAAATACATATAAATAGATACATCCCAGTATGATACAAAGTGATACACAAAAGTGGTACAGAGACCACACTATATACATCCAATCAAATACATATCAGAGTCAAGCGGAAAGAAATATAAACTACACAAAAGTGCTAGGCTGATATCCAAGCAGATGCATCAAAGATAAGTGTCGAACTAATAGCTAACCTGAAACAACTCGGTCTGACCCGAGTATAAAATACGCGGGTCAGTCTAGCTAAAACAATCAGTTAAGAAGGATAGACGATAATATGAAGCATAAGATGCAAGGTGATAAATCTTCTCAAATGAGAAGAGGCAATAGAAAGAACACATACTCATGACTTAAGTGAACAATGTCATTTAAGTATACAAAGAACTCAAAAGAGGTAAACTTGACAATAACGCTCAAATAATATAAACAATTGCCGATGAAAAATATCCAAATCAAAACTCATGAAACTCAATAAGAGTTTATAATCACCATATCGAAATCACCATAAAACAACATATATATATATATATATATATGTCTTTCTCTAACTCAAGGCTATAGGTAAATTCATCATCTTGAAATTGGTGAAATCGAAATCATAAACTTATAAAAATTCCCCAGATTGGCCAAATCCCATTTGCATGCCGAAGCGATGCAGCACGTGCCATTCTTAGATGGCCGAAGCCTCTGACAAGGTCGCTAACACCTCTCAAAGCAGTTCGTCCTCATGACAAGGTCGCTGACACCTCTCCAAGCTATTTTGCCAGCCCTAACAAGGTCGCTAACACCTCCCTAAGCAGTTTGTCCTCATGATAAGGTCGCTGACACCTCTCCAAACTATTTTGTCAGCCCTAACAAGGTCGCTAACACCTCCCTAAGCAGTTCGTCCTCATGACAAGGTCGCTGACACCTCTCAAAGCAGTTCTGTTAGGTAAACATCGTGAATGTGTCACAAACTCACGGATAGGAATCCGAAAAGTGTTAACGTGTGTCCCATACCACTCGTTCGCACTTAGCGATTTACTAGCCGCTAGTCGGTGCCACACTAGGAACATCATAAAACTCATAAAATCATATCTCGCCTCATCTCATTGGCGAGTGATAAAGAGACACCATACTTATCTCATCTCATCGACAAGTATTAAATAACATCGTAACTTGTCTCATTTCATCGACAAGTAAAAACATCGTGATGGTTCCTCATAAACCATAAATCTCAAAATATGAAATCATATACTCAAGACTTGCCTTATATCATTGACAAATAAATAAAACATCGTGATGGTTCTCATCGACCATACTCTCACATAGGAGATCTCAAACCATAATACTTGTCAAATATTGGCCATCTTAGATAAGTCAAATATATAGGAATTATAAAACTCAAAATACGCCGTAAAATGGCATAATATCTCAGAATCAATAATCTAAAATAGCTTCGATCGTACAAGTCCGGAATTAACCGAAATAGTGAACGCACATGTCCCATACCATGTGTTTTACTAAATCGTTTAATTCTCTTTCTTATACGTTCGAATAGTATAAAAGTGTGTATTTTATATATAAAATAATTTATTTGAGAAAACAAGCTTTTAAAACTTTTTCTCAAAAATATTAATAAAACCAATATTTAAAATTTCTTTATTATAGGAAATAAATATATTTTATATTAGAAAAATAATTTTAAAGTACAATGTAATAATAATTTAAAATGTCCATTTATTTCAAAAATCACCTCAAAATGGTTTAGTGAAAATCATGCTCGAAAATAATGAAAAACAAGAGAGGTTACTCAAGACCGATAACTTGAATTCAATTCAAATTTAGCCCAAAGTGAATTCAAATTCTATTTAAATTTGCGTTTCAAATTCTCTAAATATAGCTAGCCTATTGATAGGCATCATAGATCTCAAAACATCTCAAAAACAACATCAAAATCGAACAAGAATGAGAGCAAAAATAAGCCAATACAATTCTCAGTTTAATGATTGTTATTGCTGTCATTTTGCTCTCGAGACAGCAACAAAAAAATATAATTTTGACCAAGCTAACTTCGAAATTTCAAAAAACTCAATAAAACTTCTAGCACAAAGTCTAAGCTTTCTGGAACATCTTGAATTATTAAATTTGGATAAGAAACATGAAAGATATGGCCAAAACAAATTTCAGATATGAATTTCACTACTGCTGTTGTTTTAGTTTCGGGACAACGATACTAGATTGAACTTTCGAACATGTAAACATCAAAATTTTACAAAACTCAAAACATGAAAATTATAGCATATAATCTAAGCTTTCAGGAGCATCAAGAATCATTAAATTCTGACATCAAACGAAAAAGATATGTTTAAATTTCCAACAGCACTTAGCACAGAAAATCACAATTTTACAATGACAGAGCAGCGAGATTGTTTTGGTTTTTTCGACCATCTATGCTCAAAATTTTCGAATGTTTTCAACATGAAAGTTGTCACATTCTTTTCAGGCTTTTCAGAACTTCAAAGAAAATCGAAGTACGATTTAAAACGAAAGAGATATGCACAATTTACTGACAGTGATTCACAAATGAAATGCAATAAACGAAATTGAGATTTCTAACTTGAAATCTCAATCAAAGCTTGAAAATTGTGAGTTTTGATACTCACCTTACTGCAGAGAAAATATAACTGGAATTTGTTGAATTAGACAAGCTTTAAGAAGGAGGAAGCTTCAATTAACCGTATAAACTTAAAACAATGACATGCAAGAAGAACAAGTACTGTTAACAGAGAAACACTTTCAAAACTTGATTTTTGATGAATAAATGGTTTTAGATTTTGATTACATGTTGATTTAGCTCCAATTTGATTTAAAAAACACAAGATTTGAGTTTGATTTAATGATTTTTGGTTAGGCTTTGCAAGAGAAATTGGGTTTCTCAGGTTTCTCACTATCTGAACTGTACGTAGAAGGAAGATGAGATATTCCTCATTTCTTTCTATAGACTAGTGACTAGATGGGTTTAAGACCCATTAATAAAAGAAATGGCCTAAATTAATTCATTTTTCACTTAATACACTAATGAACTCTTATGTTTTTAAACAAACATCAAGTGTTTCAAAGTTTTCACATGATAAAATTATGAAACCTTGTTTACATGTTAATTAAAGTATTTTGTACTTAATAAAAGTATAAATTTGGTTATGAAAATATTTCTATTATTAAAATCCTTATTTTTAAATAAGTAGCCAATTATACTTATAATTACATAAACCGCTATTTTTAATCCCAAAAATTACACAAAAATAATCTTCTTGTGTAATAAAATGTAACCAATCATTTTAACTCAATTTTATGACCAAATCATATTTTTAAACCTAATTTCACCTTTTTATTTAATATAACACTCTTTAAAAAAAAATCAAATACTCCTTTTAATTTTTTTTTTATTAAAAGAAGCAAATCACAATAATTAATAAAATTATTGAACTATCACCAAATAAAAACCATCTTCCACTTATTATTAACTCAAACCACTATAATAAAGTTCCAGAACGTTATTTTCTCTTTTATTTCCCAAAATTCATTGTTCATTCAAAATAAACAATTTAAATTCTCAAAATTATTTTTGATTCTCAGTATTAAATTATAACTACTGTTATAATTTAATACTTACAAGTAATCACTAAACCCAGGGTTGTTACAAATCGCATATTTTTAAAAAGATATGGATATAGTGGGATCTTAGTTAAGTCACAACCTTTAGCCCAAAACCTTTCTTTTGAATGGTTTAAACAAATTTCGCCTTTAATCCTTTTAAAAAAAGATTCCCCTTTTCAAATCCACTTTAATTCGAAACCAAGGTTCACCAATCTTTCACAAAGATTCATTTATAGCTTTCAAAACTATTTCAGATCACACAACTTGAAATCCTTTCAACAAAAACTGGAAATTCTTTCATATGTGAAAGCCCTTATCGTTTAAAAACAAAGAGTTTTCATTTCGAAAAAATCCGATCAAATATGCGCAAGTTATAGCCTTTAAAGTATAAACTTGGATTAAATTTAAATTCCTAAAATAATACTTTTAAAATACTTTAAAGATGGTTTAAAATCCATATATATTATAGAACTTGTATCACTATTTTTGAAATCATAGTTTCCAAAATAATTTCATATTTTAACAAAGAAAGTTATATTTAAACCAATTTTCAATTCCAAACATTCTTTCCAAAAGCTTTTCAAATTCAACCCAATTCCATTTCCAAAACCATTTGGATTCAACTTTTAAATAAGATACTATTTAAATTAAAATATCTGTGACTTAACCAATTTTCGGTGAAATCCATATTTTTGTGTGTGTGGTGTAGTCCAGGGGTTTTACAGACAACGAAACAATATCATCAATCGTCACAATCCAAGCACAGCAATATTAATAAGCGGTATAATCCTATAATGCTTATCTTCCATTCATAGATGCATGGATATATACATAAATTCAACACAGATAAATAAGATACACATAGCTCAATTCACGTCATAGGATATTACAGATCATAGATATCACACACTCAAACATTCAACACAATCCAATCATTCAAAAGCAAGATAAATTAATCACATGATTATAATTAATTACTGATAGGTTAATTACCTAACCCTGTTTAACATCATTAAGTAATTACTTAACCATTTTAATTAATTATTTAATTAATTAATCACATAATTACCTACATTAATTATACTTTAATTATTGATTAATTACAATTAATTAATCCTTAATTACAAATCAGTTAATCCTTAAATATAAATTAATTAACTTTTAATCAATATTTAATTAACCTTACTTATGTAATTAATTAACTTAATCATGAATCAATCAACCTTAATCATGTAATTAATTATACTTAATCATGAAGTTAATTAACCTTGATCAATCTTTTAATTAAGTAATTATCCTTTAATCACCTACATTAATCAATTCTTCTTTAATTACTTTCATTAATTAATTAGCCTTTAATTTATCACCTTAATTAATGTCATTAAATAATTAACCAACCTTTAATTTATCACCTTAATTAATGTCATTAAATAATTAACCAACCTTTAATCATTTAGCTTTAATAAATCATAATAACAAATTAACTCTTTAAGTAACTATGTAATTAATCCCTTAACTAGTTATATTGAGTAATTATTCTTAAATTATTTCCATTAAGTAATTAACTCTTAATCACTTTCAATGACGATTCTTTACTTAATTAAGACTTTAATTAAGTAAAGATAAACCCTTATCTTATTTAATCTACTTAACTATCATTTGAAAAGCATTTAGAAATTAATTAAATAATTAACCTAACATATATTGCTTTTACAAAAAAACAATTTTAAACATTTAACTCAAAAATTAAACTTTGAAACTTTGTTAAAGACTTGTTTAAAATTCAATTTGGATTCTAAAACATAGTTAATATATGTTGAATTCTTGATTTAACTAATCATTGTTTTTCAAACTTTGTTTCAAATAGCTTAAAGAATATAAATAATGGTCACCTAAATACATAATTTAAACTAAATTAATTTTAAAATAATTTACTTTTAAACCTTTACTTAATACTTATACAAAAAATTTATTTAAAAGAATTTGTTGAAAAGTACTTAAACTTTACTTTTAAAACTTTCCATTATCTAGCTTTAGAAATCTAATTAACATTTTTCTGAAATTCCCAGGCTAAACGATTAAATATCCGAGCTAAATTATGAATCACCCAAGCATAACTTCGGGTAAGCTATATCCTTCCCTTTGCTTTGAGCCAATTCATAAAATACTCGAGATCAACCCCGAGACCGAAATTTCCAGACACGCAAACACGAGTGTGCACGTGCACACTTGGTCAGAATGTCTCCGACCAATTCCCGACCTTCGACACATTATCCACAACACCAATGACTAGCCTGACCTTCCCAAACCTTCGATTTTGCCATAGATAAAAATCGAGTAGCCCAATCGAATGTTGGAAACCTATCCTGATCGGAGAACCACCTCATGTCGTCACCTTCGGCCATCAGATCCGTCACCAACTCACTAACCCTTCATCGCCATCCCATGAATCAATTCCCCTACCTGCGGTTGTCTCTCGATCATCCAAACCGACGCAAAGGCCCCAAAAACACGATAACCCAAAACTGCATGCCTTACCCAAAATGATCGTCGACCCATCACTTTGATCAACAAAAAATTATACAAGTACTTTTCCAACAATCTCCGACACACATGCTACCTTCAACGTAAATCTCTAAGCTCATCATTTCCCCGATCATCAGAAATCGATGAATTAACGATTTCTGTTCTCCCACGATATCTCGGCAACCATGCAACTAAAAATCTTGAAACTAGAATCAAAAATCACCATTTTTCAATACTCATCAGATTACATAATCAAAATGAATAATTTAGACCTTTGAATTTCTGATATGTTTTGTGTTCATCTGTATTTCTTGATTTTCTAGTGAACTCAAATTATTAAAAATTAAAATGATTTTTAATTTTAAGATCTTGTTAATCTAAATACTTTCTGTTTAAACTTCCTACTCTAAAGAGGATTAGAAAATGATAATTTGAATTTTGAAAGAATTTTTTAACATTGTATGTTTAGAACAGAGGCAACAGACATGCACACCAATTTACACACATACAAAAATATCCACATTCATGCAATCACTGATCACCACTATACTTCAAATATCAATCACAAATATCCAACAATATTAACAGATTCAAATTGAAATAGGTTAAATTGCTCACCTTGGAAATGAAGATAGAGGACAAGTTCGTTAATCAATTTGAAAACTGGGTTATGATCTGCTTTGATGCTGATGAGATGATCTAATCTTTGTTTTGGACTTGCTTTGCTTTGATGTTGAGTTTGTTGCTTTAAGATTTTGAACTTGATCTTTAAATTACTGAGTTGATCCGATCTGTTTCTTGATATATGTTGATTTGAATCTTGTTTTATGGTTTTGAAAATTTCGAAAGAGGTTTTTACTTTTGTTTGCTTCAGATTTTTAATCTTTGGTTTTACTTTTGATTTTTGTTTTCTTTTAATTTTCTTTGATTTAAATGCAAAAAGCAAAATGAGAAATAAGAGAGAGATAGATGAGAATATGAAACTTGTTTTAATTTCATGCATTAATTTTAAAAATAAAAAGAATTTGGGGACACTTGTTTAATGTATGTTGTAACTTACTCACAATTATCAAATTGCATTATAAAACATTACACTTGTTCATCTTCTTATTATAATGCTTATACATGTCATTTAAATGCTTAAATATGTTTTATTTTATAATTTCAATTTAGTTTAAATGTTTATATATGTTTTATGTCTTTCTTATTTTAAGTATTATGTTGATTCCAAAAGATATATACATATATTTCTATTTTTAAATTAATACATCTTATATATGTATATATATATATATATTAAAATTTAGAAAACAAACTTTTAAAGTATAGAGTATTAAATTCAATTTATTCATAATATATTTATTATTGAATTTCAAATCCAAATCTATTCATAAGATTTTTTTTTGAATTTCAAACGAAAATTCTATTTCAATCATATTTATATTAACAAACAAACAAATACCTTATTTTATTTCGAAAAAATTCAAATTAACTCACCGTTAAATTCACCATTTAATTCAAAAAAATTATTTAAATTACCAATTTAAATTTGACTCAAAAGGGGGATCGTTACAAATTCTCCCCTTAAGAAAATTTCGTCCTCGAAATTTGCTAGACAGGGAGACAACAAAGAACAGATGTAGATGTTTTACCAGATCAAAATGAATATCTATTCTGCATTTGGCTCACCAATCAGAATATCAATAAATATGAGAATGAGCTCATTCAATATCTCACAAAGTACTCGGATCATCCGATCTATGAAATATGCAGGGGAATTGGTTAGTCCGAAGGGCAACTAACCATTCGTAGAACATATCTAGACCCCACAGAACAGACAAATGGATACAATTCAATCCAGTTTCATATTTAATTAACGAATTTATTTCAAATAAACTTAAAATTTATTAATGTTAAGATCGAAAAGATTGATAGAAACTGATAAAGAGAATACGAAATAGAAATTATAACCTTTTCTACACCGATTCGTAGGGCCACCATCATACCGAAGCTTCTTCTTATAGCTGCCATAAAGCAATCAAAGAATTAATGATCAAAGAGATTAACAGGGAAAAGATTGTTTCCTGGTAACCATTTGTAGTGGTATTCCCCTGTCCCCTATCCCGTCCTTTACTTGCATTCATACTTACTATCAGTGAATGGTAAGAGAATTTACTAAGGCATACAGATGGATATCAAAGGGATATACTCATTCTAAGGTATACTTCACCCTATCTCTAATGAGTCACCTATTGTGTTATACTCCTGAGCTAAAGTTCAACCTTCAGCTCTGATACCAAATTTAACGACCCTGACTCGACCTTCAAAAATCGGCACCGAATACATCACCGTACTCGAATGTTGCAGATTCAAACGTCGAATCTGGTTTGCCGGAGCTTATAACACATTAAGTACGACAACACAGTGGAAGGAAAAGAATAACTTTATTGACACACAATAGATACAAAATCTGATACAAATGAATATCAACATATATCAAAGATATAAGACAACAGCGGAAGAACAACAGCGGAACAATAACACCAATCCGATTTTCCAAAGGATAGAAAGAAAGATAGAATCCAAAACTGCATTCCAATCCAATGCTCCAAAGATCTCCAAGCTATAAGCTCGAACCACCATCAAGTTGACTTAAGCAAGGTCAGTTGAAGTGAACAAATCCTATCGCCAAATCCAAAGGCTGGATGCTATCGAATCTACATCTACTATTCGATTATATAAAAACATGACTCTATGCTGCCCATGTGGAAAATTGTGGGCACCCAGAGTTTAGAAAGGGAATAATAAACTCCAGCTCAGTCATGGGACTGGTGTGAGGAAAAAAAATAGTTTATCGTTGAAATAACAAAACAAAAAGAATAAAAAAATCCGCAATGCTTTTTGGAAAATGAAATTACCATAAGGCCTTCCGGCACACACACAATGCAATCACACACTTGGGGGAGATTTCTCCTTATGATAGCCAAACATGCTTGATACGTGAAATCCTTTTGATATTATTATCAATGCATAGTGCAGAAAATATTTGCAAGTATAATATTAATCTTAGCCAGCATACGTACCATTATAGTATGCCTACTATAGCTACCATGTTAAATGGCAGGTTCTACATCTAAAACCGTACAAGGCGCGAATTGGTGATTTGATTTCCAATAAATATTCAGGCTAAGCAACTTCTTGGGCCACATGGGTACGCCTATGGAGGGACACCCCAAGAACTTAACTAGCTCTCTACCAACACAAGGCCGGGTTACCTCTGTAACTAGGTAATTACTACACGAGTATGCCTTCCCTTGGTCGTTACCGACCTTTATCCGAGCGCTCAACACCAATAATCACAAAGCAATAGATTTGCAGCAACCACATAGGTTAAATATCTAGGATCCATACCATGATACCACCCTTTCCCAGAAGGAAATGGACATACCCTAAAGGGCATGACCCTCATAACCTTGCTGCATTCTTCCTGCTTCGACCATTTCCTGGTTGTGAGGTCTGACTAGGTCTCGTCCACAAAGCTACGCTTTACACAAAAGTCATGTTTTGATCAACAAATGATCAACAGCACTTCGTATGCCACATTACCAAATTGGGAATATATCACTGGTAAATATCAACTACATAACCTCTGAACTTGTGCGTCTCAAAGAAGGGTGTTAAACTAAGAGAATACATATCTCCGCCACCAAACAGAAATGTTTTTGATAGAAACCAGCTTTACATCTCAAAGTGTAATGTCAAACACGCATCCATACAAGTCTGTTCTGGGTTTGAACAGAACCGAAGGCACTTCAAAGAAGCCCTTGCAATCCGGGTATTCACAATTCCGATCGGACTCACCATCACATATGGAGATTTCTATACCGGCGTGACTCAGTGCAGAGACATTCAAGGGTATTCCTTTCATTCTCGAAAATAGCTGATCTTCACCACCGGTCTTCAAATGCTATCCATTACGTCGTATCATTATTCAGAATGGGTTATATGACACAAAGTCCTCTCCCGGCTAAACCGAATAATGAGCGCATATTTTTAAAACCATATGGATATAGTGGCATTTTAGTTAAGTCACAACCTTTAGCCCAAAACCTTTCTTTTGAATGGTTTAAACAAATTTCCACTTTAAGCCTTTTAAACAAAAGATTCCCCTTTTCAAATCCACCTTAAGTTGAAACCAAGGTTCACCAATCTTTCACAAAGATTCATTCATAATATTCAAAACTATTTCAAATCATACAGCTTGAAATCCTTTCAACAAAAACTTGAAATTCTTTCGTTATATGAAAGGATTTATCGTTTGGAAACAAAGAGTTTTCGTTTCAGAAAAATCCAATCAAATATGCACAAGTTATAGCCTTTAAAGTATAAACTTGGATTAAATTTAAATTCCTAAAATGATACTTTTAAAATACTTTAAAGATGGTTTAAAATCCATATATATTATACAACTTGTATCACTATTTTTGAAACCATAGTTTCCAAAATAATTTCAAATTTTAACAAGAAAAATTATATTCAAACCAATTTTCAATGCCAAACATTCTTTCCAAAAGCTTTTCAAATTCAACCCAATTCCATTTCCAAAACCATTTGGATTCAACTTTTAAATAAAATACTATTTAAATTAAAATATCTGTGACTTAACCAATTTTCGGTGAAATCCATATTTTTGTGTGTGTGGTGTAGTCCAGGGGTTTTACAGACAACAAAACAATATCATCAATCGTCACAATCCAAGCACAGCAATATTGATAAGCGGTATAATCCTATAACGCTTATCTTCCATTCATAGATTAACAGATATATATATATATATATATGTAAGTTCAACACAGATAAATAATATACACACAACTCAATTCACATCACAGGATATTAGAGATCATAGATATCAAACATTCAATACAGTCCGATCATTCATAAGCAAGATAAATTAATCGTATGATTATAATTAATTACTGATGGGTTAATTACCTAACCCTGTTTAACTTCATCAAGTAATTATTTAACCATTTAATTAATTATTTAATTAATTAATCACATAATTACCTACATTAATTATCCTTTAATTATTGATTAATTATCCTTAATTATCAATTAATTAGTCCTTAATTACAAATCAGTTAATCCTTAATTATAAATTAATTAACTTTTAATCAATATTTAATTAACCTTAATTATGTAATTAATTAACCTTAATCATGAAATCAATCAACCTTAATCATGTAATTAATTATCCTTAATCATGAAGTTAATTAACCTTAATCAATCTTTTAATTAAGTAATTATCCTTTAATCACCTTCATTGATCAATTCTTCTTTAATTACTTTCATTAATTAACTAAACCTTTAATTTATCACCTTAATTAATGTCATTAAGTAATTAACCAACCTTTAATCATTTACCTTTAATAAATCATATTAACAAATGAACTCTTTAAGTAACTAAGTAATTAATCCCTTAATTAATTATATTGAGTAATTATTCTTAAATTATTTCCATTAAGTAATTAACCCTTAATCACGTTCAATGACCATTCTTTACTTAATCAAGACTTTAATTAGGTAAAGATAAACCCTTATCTTATTTACTTTACTTAATTATCATTTGAAAAGCATTTAGAAATTAATTATATAATTAACCTAACATATAATGCTTTAAAAACAAAACAATTTTAACTATTTAACTTAAAAATTAAACTTTGAAACTTTGTTAAAAACTTGTTTAAAATTCAATTTGCCTTCGAAAACATAGTTAATATATCTTGAAATCTTGATTTAACTTATCATTGTTTTTCAAAGTTTGTTTCAAATAGCTTAAAGAATTTATTATAAATAATGGTCACCTAAATACATAATTTAAATTAAATTAATTTTAAAATAATTTACTTTAAAACTTTTACTTAATACTTAAACAAAAATAATTATTTAAAAGAATTTTTTGAAAAATACATAAACTTTACTTTTAAAACTTTCCATTATCTAGCTTTAGAAATCTAATTAACATTTTTCTGAAATTCCTAAGCCAAACGATTAAATACCCGAGCTAAATTCTGAATCACTCGAGCACAACTTTGGGTAACCTATATCCTTCCTTTTGCTTTTAGCCAATTCATAAAATACTCGAGATCAACCCTGAGACCAAAATTTCCAAACACGAGTGTGCACATGCACACTTGGTCGGAATGTCTCTGACCAACCCCCGACCTTCGACACATCATTGACAACACCGATGACTAGCCCGACCTTCCCAAACCTTCGATTTAACCGTAGATGAAAATCGAGTAGCCCGATCGAATGTTGGAACCCAATCCTGATTGGAGAACCACCTCTTGCCGTCACCTCCGACCATCAGATCCATCAGTGACTCACCTAACCCTTCATCACCGTTCCATGAATCAATACCCCACCTGCGATTGCCTCCCGATCATCCAAATCGATGCAAAGACCTCGAAAGCACGATAACCCAAAACTGCACGCCTGACCCTAAATCATCGTCGACCCATCACTCTGATCAACAAAAAATATCCAAATATTTTTCCAACAATCTCCGACACACAAGCTACCTTCAACATAAATCTCGAAGCTCATCATTTCCTCAATCATTAGAAATCGATGAATTAACGATTTCTGTTGATCCCATGATATTTCGGCAACCATGCAACTAAAAATATTGAAACTAGAATCAAAATATTGAAACTAGAATCAAAATTCACCATTTTCGAATACTCATCAGATTACATAAGCAAAACGAATAATTTAGACCTTCGAATTTCTAATATGTTTTATGTTCATTTGTATTTCTTGATTTTCCAGTGAACTCAAACTTATTAAAACTAAAAATGATTTTCGATTTTAAGATCTTGTTAATCTAAAAACTTTTTGTTTAAACTTCCTGCTCTAAAGAGGATTAGGAGATGAGGATTTGAATTTTCAAAGAATTTTTTAACCCTGTATGTTTAGAGCAGAGGCAACAGACATGCACACCCATTTACACAAATTCAAAAATATTCACATTCATGCAATCACTAATCACCACTATACTTCAAATATTAATCACAAATATCCAGGCATATCAACAGATTCAAATTGAAATAGGTTAGTTTGCTCATCTTGGAATTGAAGACAGAGGACAGGTTTGTTAATCAATTTGAAAACTGGGTTTTGATCTGCTTTGATGCTAATGTGATGATCTAATCTTTGTTCTGGACTTGCTTTACTTTGATGTTGAGTTTATTGCTTCAAGATTTTGAACTTGATCTTTGAATTACAGAGTTGATTTGATAGTTTCTTGATATATTTTGATTTGAATCTTGTTTTCTGGTTTTGAAAATTTTGGAAGAGGTTTTTACTTTTGTTTGCTTCAGATTTTTAATCTTTGGTTTTACTTTTGATTTTCTTTTGCTTTTAATTTTCTTTGATTTAAATGCATGAAGCAAAATGAGAAAAAGAGAGAGAGATAGATGAGCATATAAACCTTGTTTCAATTTCATTCATTAATTTTAAAAATAAAAAGAATTTGAGGACACTTGTTTAATGTATGTGTAACTTACTCACAATTGTCAAATTGCATTATAAAACATTTAACTTGTTAATCATCTTATTATAATGCTTACATATGTCATTTAAATGTTTAAATATTTTTTATTTTATAATTTCTATTTAGTTTAGATGTTTATATATGTTTTATGTCTTTCTTATTTTAAGTATTATGTTCATTCCAAAAGATATGTACATATTTTTATATTTTTAAATTAGTACATCTTCTATATATATATATATATATATATATATATATATATATATTAAAATTTAGAAAACAAATTTTTAAAATATAGATTGTTAAATTCAATTTGTTCATAATATATTTATTATTGAATTTCAAATCCAAATCTATTTATAAGATTTTTTTTGAATTTCAAACCAAAATTCTATTTCAATCATATTTATTTTAATAAACAAACAAATACCTTATTTTATTTTGGAAAAATTCAAGTTAACTCACCATTTAATTCAATTTTATTTAAATTACCAATTTAAATTTGACTCAAAAAGGGGATCGTTACAATGTTTCTGACAACTATTTTTAAGTAGTTTCAATCAATTGAAACAATTGTAAAGCTAATTCGGTTATAATTGTAAATAAGGAATTAAATTGGTAATTAGTGGAACTAAGGAAATTGAAACATTATAGATAATATGGTAAAGGATAATAGCTGTAGAATAAGAATGTAATAAAATGTAAACTAGTGGTAAATGAATATATGGTATTGGACGATTGTATAATAAGAGTGAGAATCTACATAAAAGAAGTTATTTAAATTATAATTAATGAACTTATTTCAGTGTAATTGAACACTGGTAATTTAGGAAATATTTAAATAGTGAATTTAATATAAAAAATTATTTTGATAGATTATTAATTTGTATGAAATCAAGAATGTTAAATTCTTAACTTTCAAATTCAAAATCTAAAAAGTGATTAAATTAATTTAAAAATAATTTATTTAATTAATATGAAATTTAGCTATTTTGGCCACTGTCTCAAATTTCGAAGAAACCAGTTTCATCGGATCCGTAACAGTGAATTATTGTAAGATTTCAAGTTACGTAGGGATCGGACTTGTCGTTTGATCGTGCTGGCTCGAAACGTGTAGAAATCAATTTAATGAATTCAATTTAAATAATCCAATTCTGAAAGATAACTTCTGTATACAATGGAATTAGGGATTGAAACTAGTTTGATCAAGTTCTAAAATATCGAAAACAACTATTTTGATATGTGGGAAGACCTAATCGTTTTGGAAACGAAACGGGCTATTCGGTTCATTTTTATCATTTCGACCCAATTCGACTTATCCATTTATTCTTATCTAGATTCATCCATATAAATAGATTTCTTTTCTGAAACCCTAGCATCCTTTTTCTTATTTTTGTACGTACATTTCTACCTACTTCTTACTCCTTCCCGATGGCTGCAAATCCAAAACCCTGAATTCAGTTTCAAAACCAATTTCAAAATTCAAACTCTCCGTACTATGTCATATTATATATCGTTGGAAAGCTCTCGACGAGCCAATCTACTGCAATAATTCGGTTTTCAATTTGATGCATCGTTTAACCAAAAATCGATGAAGAAGCTCGACCGTCCATTTTAGGGCTTGCGATTTCAATGGTGGATCTGCGTCGATGCGACGATCAGAGGGTATGGGCTTGTAGAGGTTGTCAAGTAGTGTGCATCAGCATGTCTTGTTTATATCAATGATCACCAAAATTTCTTGAAATAGCGACAATAGGCGGTGGCGGCACATGGAGCAGGGAGGCACCTGTGCTAGTCGCACCACCACCATTGGGGGCGTCTTTGGACGCGGAGGCAAGCGGTAGCATCTGATTAGGTCATTGTCAAGCATGTGGCCAGTGATTTACTTATGAATGGTAGCGGCTTTGGTCAAGATGATGTCTGTAGCGTACACCAGGGCTTGGAGGGGGAAGGTGATGTGTCAACTTTTGTTTTATTTTAATTTAATCTAAAATTTCAATCGTTCTAATTATCATATCCTTTTCATACGAGCTCGAATTCACGCATGGTTTTCCCTCTTGTGATCGTATTGAAATTTCAAACATTAAGAAACTGGTTTGGTTGGATTCTGAGAGTGTTAGATTTTTGGGCTTTATTTGCATTTTAAATCAATTTGAAATCAAAGTTGAGTGTTTTAACCCACCCACAAATACTGAATCATCCTATGGCGGTTAAATTAAATTTACAATGTGTTTAGAAGTTGATTGGTTGTTGTTTGGTATATTTAAATTGTCATTCGAGTTTAATTTGAATTTATATTGAATTTAATTTCCATTTAAATTGATATAGAAATTTAATTGCTAGTTAAATACCTAATAATGATAACCAGTTTATTTATGTGGTTTACTGGTTGAATTGAATGATTGTTGTGATGGTTGTTTAATTGTTGTTATTGGATGACTGGATGTTATGTTATGTTATATATTGGTATCACACTGCAAGTTCGCTTAGTTATTGTTAGGAAAAATCACTATCAGTTGAAATGATATATACCCAAATGATCTTATAGGTTAGAGAAAAATCGTTATGGGTTGAAATGATAAACTCGAGCTATTTTATGGATTTTTTGAATTTTATTCAGAATTGCAGGTTGAAATAATATATACCCGTAAATTTAAATTTATTATGGATTGAAATTACATATATCCGTATCACTTTACCATAGGGTAGAAAATTATATACAGACACCGGATTTTGTTAAATTTAATGATTTTTTTAAGTCCTTAATTTTTGAGTCCAATTAAATGATATTATGAAATAAAATTGGATTAATATGAACTGGATTATTTTCAAAATCCAAGCTTTTAATTGAAATTGGTTTAAATGAATTATTTATGAATTTAAAACGAAATCTTAAGTTGAATTTTGAAATATAAATGAAATTTATCAAAATTGAGTTATTGTAAACATTTGAATATTTAAACTTTGAAGCCTACTGAATAGTAAGTGGTTTATAATTGTGGTTCAAACATGGATTTGAAACCGATGTAAATTAAAATGATTTTTAATGATAAATTGAATTAAAACCTGTAGCCTTTTGAAATTGAAATTTTTGAACTGTGATTGATCTTGAATTTTGGAACTAAAGTTGATTTGAATTGATTTGTGAAATTGGAAGAAACAATTCTAAATTGAAACTAATTTTTATATAAACTCTTTTAATTTACAAACTCTTTTAACATATATAATATCTACTAATATAAAATAATTATAATATATAAACAATTTGATCTATAACCTATTTTTAAATTGTAAACTATTTTAATATATATTACATTAAATTTATAAACAACTTTTAATATATATATATATATAACCTATTTTAACATAAACTATTTCTAATATATAGACTATTTTAATCCATAACTTATTTTTAAAAGATAAAATATTTTTAATGTATAACTATTCAATTTATAAACTACTTTCTATATTCAGACTGTTTAATTTTGGAACTGTTATGATTTATATTTAATTGATTTAAAGGCGAATATTTTGATATGATGGTTTAACCTATTTTGTGGTTATGATTTTTGAAAAGTGATATGATTTTGAAGTGGATAACGATTTCGAAAGTGAATATGATTCTGAAGTAAATACTGATTTCGAAGGTAATATGATTTGAATTGAATTGAATATGATATTTTGATATAAATTATGAATCGGTTTGGAATGTAAAAGAACCCACCGGTGTGAAATAAACTTTTGGTTATTAAAGAGACTGGGATCGAATATTGCCATACTCTCTACCAATACCAAACCATTTTAAAAACTGTGCACATGGTAGAGAATCTAGAATGAAGTAGAATACTTGGCGAATGCTACTGGAATGAAGAAAGAGAACGATGATGGATAGCCTTGACCTTCTGGTCATAATTAAAATGACTAAAATAGGAGCCATGCTGGGCCAAGTGGGGTCGCTCCTCCTATGAGATATATTTATTCGATACTATATTTATTACTTTGTGATTGATTTGGTGGCCATCCTAGATTTGATTATGGGAGTGTATTAAGGTGGGCAATAGTAGCTGCTATCTGTTACTACCAGTCCGGATCCGCAAAACGGTAGTATCCTACCCTGGCCATTGCCTCACGTGCCTTATCATATTTATCCTGTAGCCCCCACTACGAGTTTGGTTTGTGTCGTACACAATGGAGTGCCCTTTGATAGCCCTATAGTTTACGGAGGAATTACGGTACAGTATAGACTACGGCATTTATATAAAAATTTGTTAAGGGTGATATGGGTAACGCCTTAACACTATTTTAATATTTTACTTTACCGTAGACATATTATAATAGTGTATTGTGCTATGTATGTAGATGGTTTAATGGATCCTTAGGAGATGGAATCATGAACATCTCTTAAGTTATTGCATGCATGTTAGACACTGGATAGGAGGTGTAAAATCTCATAAACATCTCTGAAGCTGTTACACTCAAATTTACTTATTTTGATTTAACTTACATAAGATCTTTTAGTTCCAACTCGAGTGGTTATCTTTTCATTACCCTCGGGTCAGCCTGAGTATTTCAACACATTGAAGACTATTTTTATGGAGGACGAAGGCGGAGATTATGCACTATTTATTTTATATACATTCCACTACATCATGTTGTTCCGTTGCATTATTTATTTATTTCTATTGTGTGTGTAACTCCGATTTGTATTGTAAAGTGTAATCAAATGTTATGTGGAAAACAGTTTCATGAACTGTTTATTTGATTATTATATTTTGGCATTTCACTGTGAGATTCTCTGTTTTGTTATTTATTCTTTTCTTTTTCTTATTTACCCCATTAACAATCCTCCCTTTTGAATGGTTTGTGTTGACACGTGCGGTTTATTGTCGATTTAAACCGTCCAAAAAGGTGGGCCGCTACAGATCTAAACTAGGTTATTCCAGTTTGACTCCCTTTTTCTCTCTATCAAAATATGTACCACAAGCATAAACATATTTACTAGAAATTTAGATCCGAGAAGAGATTTGATTTTAATTTAGTGAATGGATATGCTATATTATCTTAATAATCTACTATGTCAGTCTACTCACTTTGATACTGATAAACTGCATTTATCATGTGGAACTTTCATTGTATGTTTATCAACTTTTAATGAGCTCTAGGTTTTTTTCCGATCCTTATCGCATCAGTATTTTCATAGAGCAAAGTCTTGTTACTCTCAACATTTCAAATCACCCTTAATTCAATTTTAAATTTGTGCATTATATATATATATATATATACACATACATACATATAGATACGACGTTTTTCAAGGCAATGTAGTTAGCTTTTTGATTGAATCAGCCACAACCTTTCATTTGGAACATTTCCAAATTAAATTCCTAAACTAGGTTGAACATGAACTTTAAGCTGACATACTATACTCGAAACCACTTATGAAGTTTAACCTGTATACTTCTTCATAAGGAGTTCGTTGTTTCCACAAACAATACTCTTATATTTCACAAATACGAAAAGATACTTGTAACTACCATTTGGTGATTTTAATTTGATTTGATGCTCACTAGATGTACCAATTACATAAGCAGTTAGTGGTAAATTAGACATCATAGCAAATATAATAATTCCTATTGCCGATGCATAAATAATCAATCTTATATGCTCCATATTAAATATTTTAATTTATAGTCTGTTTTTTTGATTTGGACAAACCAAACATTCTTTCATTTATAAGTATAAAGGATAATAGGAGTATCCCAAATGATATGCAAGGGCACCTTGTCAAAATGTTTAATATGGAACATGCAAGACGAATTTCTTATGCATTGGCAATAGAAATGATCATACATGTATTGTCTATAATTTCATAATTTTCATATGTATCTAATGCACGAAGCAAATATTAAATCCAAATTAAGATTGCTAAATGGTAGTTTAAAATGTTCTCGAATATTTATGAAATACTATAGAATTGTTTACAGAAACAACAAACTCCTCGTGAAGAGGTGTTCAGACTCAAATAACATAGCCGATGTTGAGTATGATATGTCGATATCAAATTCATGTTTAAACCTTAATTAAGAAGCTTTAAGTTGAAAATGTTCCAAACAAAAGATTCTGGTTGATTCAATGAAAAGGCTTATAATAAAAGCAATGTATAAAACAAATGCACAAATTTATAATTTGGCTTAGGGTGATTCCAAACACTGAGAATCCTAAGACATTATTATATGATAACGATGTCATGATACGATTCGTTAAAATCCTAGAACTCACTGGAAGTTAAGAGACAAACTTGAATTGTTCCACATGATAAAGATAGCTTATCAACGATGGAGAGAGTTGATTGACAGAGTAGATAATCATAACAAAATATCATACCCATTCACGAAGCGACCGACCTAATTAATTTGAGAAAACCGATTGAAAAGTTGTGATAAGATTCCATAATTGACCACAACTGCAAGTGGGAGATTGATAAAGCTGGGGTTTTCCCTAAAAGCAATTATGTAAACTTTATATATATATATATATATATATATATATATATATATATATATATAACTCGATAATCAGTCTTGTTCGATATAAAACGCATTTTCTTTCTATTATATACTTGATATAATGTGCTATATTATTTAATTAATTAATTAAAAGTATATTTAATAGAAAATCGATAAATAATATGTTTTGTGATAGTAGTAACAGAGTTTTGTACCTATGAGTAATTTATCGTAATAAAAACTTATATAACATTTTAAATGTTCCTAGTCAAGGTGCATCAAGACTAGATATTGGTGTATCTGTTGAGACTAAAGTATATAACTCTCTAAATGATAGAAAGTGTATTACTCATGACTACTGTGGGGCATCTAAGGGTTACGGAATGATAGTTATTGGATAACTATGGAATGTCTCACTCAATAGTTTTCCATTGGTTAACATAACTAAGGTTAAATAGAAAATACTGATGTGACTGATTTATATAGTTCTCTCTACTTAAGAATACTGCTGATTTTTAATATGAAAGCTCTACTTTGATTATAGTCAAATCATAGAATGGCGACCATCGAGTGACTATAGTTGGACGGAGTGGAAGTATTGGAAGTGAAGCACTAGTCAAGAGAGGATTCGTCTTCTCGGTTACATGAGGTTAGTATCATGGTCAATTGAAGTCAACAAAGTCAAAGTCTCTGTCTAGATCATTTCGATTAATAATAATTTTATTATTGAACCAAGGACTTTATATTCCGACTATAGAGTTGAATATGAATGGTAATAGAAGTTTGACCATTACCAAATTCCATAAGTTCAAAGTGATATAGTTTAAACGAAGAGAATTGGTGTAAATAATAGTCACAATCATGTAACACTTAATAAAGTAAAATTGGATTTTACCGAAATCAATAATGATAAATTTGGCCAAAATGTCACACCACCAGCTGATGATGTGTGAATGTTGATATACGAATAGTTCGATATTAATCGTTGAACAAATTTACCCTTGACGAGTCAGACTGAAACGATGAATTTTCCTTTGACCAATCAATTTAATTAATTTATAATTGTTATTAATTAATTAAATTTTGCAAAATATTAATTGCAAAATTTTATTATAATCTGATGATTAAATTTAATTATATATATAATAGTTATAGATACATCAATCGATATACGATATCGATAAGCGATTAAATATGGTTTCACTACATAGTATTTTGGGCTTAAAATGGGTTTAAGGCCCATCATAGGGCCAAAAATTTTGATAGCAATAAGGGTATAGGGCGGTTAAATTTGGTTTAAAATGCCTGATTTTGGATGACTCGGTTTAAAAAAGTATTAGTATGAGATCAGATCCTCACTTCGCTCCTCTCTACCCACTATTAAGCATCTCTAACCTAATTTGTTTGCGACTTTTTTGGTGCCTCCTTCTTTGTGCTTACTGGCCAAAATTCCTACCCATCTCTCTCCATCTCATCAAGTTAAAATTTAGTCCAATCGCTATCTTATAACCAGAGGTCAGTGGTTCGATAACTAGCTACCCATTGAATCGAAAATAGTTTCAAGGGGTAGAAATCTTCTTTTCAAGGTGCACTTCAATGAATTAGGATTAAGGTCTATTTCTAATCAAATATAGCTATTAATTATCAATTATAATGTTTTATTATATATGTCTATATTATATATATACATTGTTAGTTAGGTGATGATTCTGGTATACAAGTAATATTGTCATAGAGTTGTTTGGCAGTATGCATGTATATATATTTAAAATAAATAAATATTTTTTTTCAAATATACATTAGGTAATTACAGCTCCGTATAAAAAAAATATAATTTCTTATATTTTATTAAATTAATATATATTATTTAGTTACAAGTGTATAGTTTATAATTAATTACAACATCAAACTTTACTAAAAAAATATAGCTATATAATTTTATATGCTAAGAATAAAAGCTATAATAATTTTTAATGCTGGAAAATATTTTTTATTAATATTTAATATTATTTAAATAAATTTATACATAAATAAATTATATTTATTCAAATATTTTATGAAAGCTGTATTTTACATTTAGAAAGTAATATTAACAGTAAAGAAGCTCTCAGTAAAAAAAATGAGGAAAACATTATTTATTTAATTTAGTTACTTAATTTATGCCAAAAAATAGAAAAATCATTTTAAAATTATTTGAAACCAAAAAAATCGAGGAATTTTTTTTCAAACCATAAAATATTATTTAGTATTTTTTTTAGAATTTTCAATTTTCAGATAAAATTTAGAAATGAATTTTTAATTAATATTTTATTAGTTTTCGAATGGATATTTAACTAAATATAATTTAAAATTAAAAATATTTCTATGCTGAAGTGCACAAGATCTAGATTTTATATTTTAAGATGAAAAAAATTGTTTTATTAATTTATATATATATATATGTACGTATGTATGTATATATATGTATGTATGTATATTTTTTATTCATATATTTGTGTGTGTGTGTGTATTCAAAATGGAATTTTTTTAATATATATATGTACATATGTATTACTTAGGGTTTTAAAGAAAAACTAATTAATTTAATATTTATAAATAATTCATTTATTTTAAATAAGTTTATTATACAATGTGTATGTAGTATTAATATTTTATTCACATTATATATAAATATATTTACATATATATAAATATATTTACATATATATAAATATACTTATATAATTTTTTAATTGATACTTTATATATATATATATATATTTGTAATACTTATATATAAATAATAGTATATATACACATTCATATATTTGGACAATATATACTTGCATATTGGATGAGATAACATATATGTTGCGATGTAAATCCTAACATCTATACATATGCATGTTATACCTTCCACCGGTTGATATGTTACACATGCACACACATATTTATGTGTATATGAAACACACATACGCATATATAATATATATGTATACATACACATTTAAGGACATAAATTAAATAAAATATGTATAATTTATCATAACAACTACAGTCATTATTCTCAGACAAGTTGGGGTCAGTTAGAGATGGAGTCCAAAACTAGATGACAAAGTCAATTCAAAAGTAATAATAAAAATAATAGATTTAAAAAAATATATGAAATGTAGGGGTACACTTGTATACCCCTATCCTACTTTCGTCAATCAGCACAACATCATCAGCAAAAAGTATACACTAAGGAATCTCACCTTGTATACCCTTCGTAACATCATCCATCACTAAGGCAAAAATGTAGGGGTTCAAGGCTAAACCTTGATGTAATCCTATGTTAATAGGAAAGACATTGGTTTCACCATCGCATGCTCTAACACTTGTGACAACATTATCATACATATCCTTGATAAGGTAAATGCACTTTGTTGGGACCCTCTTCTTTTTCAAAGCCGATCACATAACCTTTCGCAGTACTTTGTCATAAGCTTTCTCCAAATTGATAAATACCATGTGTAGATCCTTCTTTTGCTCCCTAAACTGCTCCATAAGTTGTCTTATCAAGAAAATTGCCTCTGTGGCCAACCTTTCAGGCATGAAACTAAATTGGTTTTTGAAATTCTTGTCATTCTTCTTAGTCGATGTTCAATGACTTTCTCCAAAGCTTCATTGTATGACTCATAAGCATAATTCCTCTATGGTTTATGTAATTTTGAATATCTCATTTATTCTTGAAGATTGAAACTAACATGCTTCTCCTCCGCTCATCTGACATCTTGTTTGATTTGAAAATATTATTGTACAATTTAGTTAGCCAGACTCTCCTTGCAACTCCAAGTCATCTCCACATCCCAATGGGGATGTCATTAGGCCCTAAGGCCTTGCCTGCTTTCATCTGTTTTCGCACTTCCTTTACCTCAGACTCTTAAATTCATTGAAAAAAATGTCTACTGGTGTTATCAAAAGAGTCATCTAGCTCGACTGTAGAGCTATCACCTTCTTCATTGAATAACTTGTCGAAGTATTCTCTCCATCTATTTTTATCTCATCATCATTCACCAAAAGTCTATTATTCTCATCCTTGATGCATTTCACTTAGTTGAAGTCTATCATCTTCTCTCGCGGATCTTAGCTGTCCTATAGACATTTTTTCACCCTCCTTCGTACTTAGCTTATGACATAGATCTTCATACACTCGACCCTTTGCTTCACTCAATGCTCTCTTTGCATTTTTCTTTGCCGCTTTGTACTTTTGCATATTGTCCTCGCTCCTGTAATGGTAAGAGCAATTGTAGCATTTCTTCTTCTCTTTGATATCCTTTGCACATCACTATTCCACCACCATGAATTTTTGTTATCTCAAACATCGTAGTAGCCACTTTTCGAATGTGCATTGTCATCGCATCCCACATGTCATTTGCTTCTCCTTCCATATTCCATGCTCCTTCCCCCCCCCCCCCCTCATTCTATCCTTAAACACCCATGAGGCGTCTCCTTTGAGCTTCCACCATTTCAACCTTCTAATTTTGGCTCCTTTATCCTGTCAAACACTTATCCAAAGCGGAAACTTGGAGATCAAAAGCTGATGTTGTGAGACGACACATTCTCCAGGTATGACTTTGCAATCTACACTGCGTCGTTTGTCATCGCTTTTAGTAAAATAGGGTCAACCTAGCTACAGTATTGACCACTACTGAAAGTAACTAAATGCGCTTGTCTCTTTCTAAAGAAGGTATTAGCTATCATGAGTTCATAAGCAATAACGAAATTCAATATGCTTATCCTTCTTTGTTCCTATCGTCGTATCTAAAATCACCATACACTCTCTCAAAACCCCAACTAGTTGTACCCACATGGCATTGAAGTCTCCTCTTATGAAAAGATTCTCACTACTAAGCACATCTCTAACCATGATTTCTAGATCTTCCTAGAAATTTCTCTTGGCAGTTACTGTAACAACCTAAAATTTTGGTCATTTAATTTTAAACATTTAATTAATTTTAAATACTTAGAATAATAGAATTTAATAACTTATAATTCAAACATAGGGAATAATTAAATATTTGAATTATGAATTAAATTTTAATTAAATGGATTTGATAATCTCATTTAAATCCTTTTAATTAATAAATAATATTGGTGAATTCAATTTGTAATTTATTTACAAATATAAATGGATCGAATAAATAACGATAACTAAATATAAAACGATATTTAAATTTGTAAAATTTTCCTTCCGGTGGCACAGTCTCGAATTTCGATGAAACCTACTACATTTGATCTGTAATAGTGAATTATACCACGCTGTTGAATTTCACGATGATCGGATGTATCGTTTGGTCCTGCAAGATCGAAACATTGAAATTGATATCGAAAATTTAATATAGTAATTGGGTTTGAAAAGCTACCTTTTGCATATGATGGAACTAGGGCTTGGGACTAGTTCCGTTGTGTTTGAAATAGTGGTATGACATATAGAACGCCATGCAGCATGCCTCGTTTGGTGTTCGAGATTTTCGAACGTCTTATAGTTTGACAATTTAAATTTAAAATAAATATTCTGCCATATTCTTGCCTATACTCCCTACGTGTGTCCCATACCCCATCTTTTCAGGCCATGCTCCTCCCATACTTCTCCACTTCATATAAACAATGTTTGTAACATAGACAGAGGCTCTTCTTTTAAAAACATGGAATTTAAAAAATAAAAAATATAATGATATACTTATTTAAAAATCATGAATTTTTTTTTGAATTCATATGGACCAGAGCTTCCATCCTATACCTGATTTGCAACTCGTTGCATTGATTTGGATAATCGACATTTTTTGAACAACAACTAGGGCTTTAGTTTTTGAGTGATGGGAGTGTATTATTTCGATGTGAGGGTGGATAAGAGTTTTGTAGGGCAAGACGAGTTGGTGGTGACATTTTGCCTGTAACCGGTCGAACTTTGGTGAACTCGACAACATATGGCCTAGGGATGCAAGGCGTCAGGTCGCATTTTTAATGGGCGCACTGGGGTTGTTGTCAAGGATATGAGCACGTAGAGATTTCAAAGGGGAGAACATTGGCAAAGACGGTTCACCAAACAGAGCATCGGAGCTCTGTATCATCGCTTGGTCGTGACAGCCATGGTCAATATCTCTGTGTACGTTCGTTTTTATTTTGGGGAAGATAAAGTTGCTTTTGGGTAATGGGCAAGGTTGTTATAATTAGAAAGTTTTTATATTGAAATTTTAAACTGTCGATAAATTACAAATTTTGTATCTTGCTCATACGAGGTAGGATTCGATTGCCTTTTTGTATTGGACTCATGTCGTCAAGATCTTCGAATGGAAATGACTTGATTGGATTTGGAGAAAGTGAAAAATTAGGCTAAAATCTGACGACCGTTCGGTTTTAGTCCAAAACCGAGATGTTTCGGCGAAAATGAAAATCAGCATGAGTTTAACTCACATTCAATTTTGTTATATCATATCAGTGATGTTATAAACGTTTATTGATTGCTTGAATGTTAGTTAAATTGTTTGATTGATTGTTTGGTCGAATTTTCGTTTGGAAAATGGATGACATATTAGTTTGATGGTTGTGAACCCACGTGATTAGATATATTTATATATATATATATTATCTATAACCATTGTTTTGTAGGGAAAATATATAGAGAGACCCTGAGGGGTTTCTTACCAATATTAGTTATTTACGTCCTTATACTGTTATAATGAAGGTCAATTGAAAATAAATCCTGATATTCCATTTAATTTATTAAGTGTCGCTATAGCAATTTTGCTTTATCATCATTTATTCAATTTCATCTCCAAAACCATGTCATATGAACTTGAGCTTGTGTTTCCGCTAAACAGAATATTAAAATTCATTAATCATCCGGATTAATGATAATTTAAAATAATTAATCATTTTAACTATTAATTTTGAGCTTAATTAAACAGTTTGATAAATAATGAGTAAAAATTGGTTTATCTTTAGGTTTAATTAATCATTTTTGCTAATGATGTTTTATGCGTAATAATCATTTTAACTAATGATTATTTATGTTTAACTAATTCTTTTAATTAATGATAATGGAGTTTAATTAATTTATTAAACTTAATTAAATATTTTAATTAATGATGATTGGAATTAAAATCATTTTAATCAATAATATTTAAAAGTAATTAGTCGTTTTAAATAATGATATTTGAATTTAGTCGATCATTCTAATTAAAGATTATTTTAAATTTAATTAATTATTTTAACTAATGATGTCTGGAATTCAATTAAATCATTTTATTTAATGATGTTTGAGAATTATTTATCATTTAATTAGTGAATATTTGAATTTAATAAATCTTTTGTTTAACTATTAATATTTAAAATTTATTTATTTATTTAATAAAAGTGATTAAATTAAATTGAATAATGTAATAAAAGTGATTTAAGTTTATTAACTGATTTAAAGGTTAATATACCGATTTATTAAAGATTTTAAAGTTAATTAATTGATATAATAAATGAGTTTAAAGTAAATTAACCGATTTGTTTTAAAGATAAATTACTGATTTAAGGAAAGTGTTTTGGAAATAATTAACTATTTTATATAAAGATAAATGATTGGTTTATTAAAAGAAAATCCGAATAATCATATAAAAGTTTTAACAGGATAAGGGAAAATTTTGGGTAAGTTAAAAAGGAATTGGAACTCGATTATTTGGATGTTAAGTAAATAATCTTTTGGGTGACGGTCTGATGTTGGTTAAGGCCTTTGTGGTTGAGCACTTGGAAAAATTATTCTCCTAACGTTTTAGCAATCAGGAACTAATTCTAAAAGTGTTTTACCAATGTGGAAATATGGAAATCAAGCGCAAGTTCAGTTTATTATTAAAAGAAAAAGGTTTGATTTGTTTATGGAAATGAATTATTTCCATGAAGCGAATCACTTATGTGGAAACAATTTAGTTGTATAATTAGCACTAAACATCGAAGAAGTAAACTTGTCGCTATTTCAAAAGTTAAGAATAATCGTTAGACATGACTTTGAGGTAACATTACCTTAACTTATCTGGCATTATGGTTGACCAAGAAAAAGTACAGGTGCGAATTTAATGAGTGGGGGTAAGTATACAAGACTTAATTTTCATATACGATCGTTTTATATCCTCGATGGTTGGTATCTCCACTATCGGTTACTTCAGCTACTTTTTTTCATTCTAAGACGATTTATTGCTCCATTAAGCGTTAAGTATCCTTTGCCTGAAATGACTAAATCTAAGCACGTGGTTTTTGGAGGCCAAGTTATGTGGGGTTGCTCCCATTATGAAATTTTCACGTCTCATCTAGATTTTTGTGTACCGTTACGTGAAAAACGATTGAGGGTTTTTAGATGTAAAATATTCGAATTCTTGGTACGGTTTAGCGGGGTCCGGCATGGAGTTCCCAAGGTTTTCAAGTATATTGCTATAGGTATACTTCTTTTAAGGGGATGCACCCTCCTTGTCATTTATTGAAAAATTTCCTTTCCTTATTTGATTCGTATCCCTGAATCTATTTATCTTTAAATTGCCACGTGCAGAGTCAACTCCTCATCACGACATTTAAGCATCGATTTAGTCCATTCTATCAAGTTGGACTGTTACCTTATTCAGTCTATCAAGTTTGGATTGTTACCTTATTTAGTCTATTCTATTAAGTTGGACTGTTTTCCTTGTTCCATCCATTCTGTCCAGTTTGGATTTTACTCGGTTTATTTCCATTCTTTTAAGTCTGGTTTAATATTATTTATGCTCATTCTTATTTGGATTTGATTCCTGATGTTTATTTCCACTCATTCCTGTATGGACGTTATTGTTATAAGGTAAAAACCTATTCCGCTTTAGCGGCGTGGTCTCATAGAACTTTTATATGATCCACATTATTTGAGTTATCTCATGCTGGTATTTTCAGATTGATCCAGATGTTATTTATCTACAATGCTCATGTCAGACCAAGTATTTTCCCAGGTTGTCCATGGTGTTATAGAGGTCTTGAAAGGGAATTGAAGGTTCACCTATTGTAGTATTTTATTTTTTCGTTGTATTATATAGTATACCTTTCAGCATTTGTGTAGTCAGGATTTTATAACTGCCCAGCTGATAAATTTTGTTTTCAACTCTTATATACTCTATATATTTGGAGTGACAATTTCTATTGTCCTTGTTATATTATATGTTGTTTATTCTCTGTTCTTTTCTTTTTATTTACCATAACAATCTTCCTTTTTGTCGATGGGATGCACGACAATGGAACACATGGTAGTGTTCGGTGTCGACTTTCGATGGTAAAAAAAGGCGGTTCATTACAACATGGTATCAGAGTGCAAGGTTAAGCGAGAACCATACTTTTGGTAGGGTTTGGCTCATTAAAGATAAGGTAAGCGACACCTTAGAATGAGTTTGAGAGTATTATATATATATATAAGAGTGTATTTGTTAACATTATAAAAACGTATTATGTTAATTGGTCTATTGAGTTTTTATTAATTCTTGTCAAGACGTAGGACACCACAGTATCGATATGGGTTTCTAAACACTCGACCAAGGCCAACAATCATAGTATTGAACTTTTGAAAATTTGGCAAATTAAATGTTTTGCCTAACATTATATTTTATATATATAAATGAACAATTTTCAATACTTTATGATATACTTCATATATTCATAAAGTGTGTTTGTTTAAATGTGATGATATTTATTTATTATCACTGTTGTTCGTTCGTTTATGCTTAATTTAAATTAGAAGCATTGATTGTTGTTTGTTAATTGCTAAAATGGTGCTTGGTTTATTTAGGAGCATTTGCTTTGATTTAAAACGAACCCGTTGTGAATTAATTTTCACAATTGACTACAATGGTGTTCGTAGAAAATGTTAACTTGAAATTTCACCTTTTAATAATAGTGGGTTAAGAATTAAACTTAATAAAAGTTGTTAATATAATCTAAATAATGGGATAAGATTTTAGAAAATAAATATTCAAGATAATTCCATTATAATAAAGAAGGATTATTATAATATGAAATCATTTTTATATAAAGGAAATTTTATAAAAATTTAGTTCAAGAAATATTTTTTAAAAAGATTTTTGAATCTAAATCCCGGAATGTTTGAAAATAATTTCAAAAGAATTTTGAGGAATGAAATAGAAGTATTTTTGGATGTAATTGAAAGTAAAAATATTCTGGAAAGCAAAATTTTAAATAAGATGCATTCTCTTTAGGATATTAGGAGGAAACTGTTTCGATTATTTTGTGATAATCTGAATAATCTTCTAAGTGACGATCGGATGTTTATTTGGGTGAACGTTGTGGAGTACATAATAAATTATTCTCATTATCATTGTGTGGTCGAAATGAGTTCAAATTAGAATAAAACCAAAGTGAGTTTTAGTAAATAAATAGTTTGAAATTATTATATATCAAATTATATGCAATATGCTTTCAAAAGAATGAGTTTTTGAATTAAAAACCAGATATCCAACTTTTAAGTTCCCTAAAAGGGAATAGGTTTAACAAATAAAAAACATTTTTAATAAGAGATTGTTTTGATAAATGAGATTTTTTTTCTCTTAGGTAAGATAGGGGATAATTTAACATAAGTAAATTGGGTTAAATTAAATAAGAAGACTGTGATGAACATTGATTTTATTAAAAACCATGTAAGTGTTTAAAAATATCTAAGTAGTGTAAGCTACTTGTTGGTTGGGTCAACCCATAAATATCTTCCACCTTAACACCCTAAGTTAAAGGGGTTGAATCGGTTTTAAAAGACCCAAATTGTAATTTTACCTTCACCTAAATTTGTGGAAAGTAAAATAAAATTTGTATACACTCTTAGGATATAGAAGAGTTTTGTACAAGTAAGTAAAGTGAAATACATTATTTTTTGATGTTTTATAAAGAAATGACTTTATAAAATATTTTGGAACTTGGGTGTGAATTTGTGAAATAATTCATAAATAACTTTAGTATTGAATAAAATACTAAGTAAATATATAAGTGATTTGGGCAAAAATATTAATACTATTAAGAAACTAATAGAATATAAAGTATAACTTTCGATTTTACACGCGTGAGTTTGGATAATTTTCTAAGCAATAACCAAAGGCTAATGAGCAAAATGGTACGCTTATATAACTATCTATATTTTTGGACAATCAAGAAATTTTGAACCTAAGTTGAGATTTGTTTACGAGTCATTTGACATTTTGAAACAATGTTAAGTGATAGGCATTCTCTTATAGAATTTGATTGACTGCTAGTGTTAGTTTATTCATTCAACAGAATTTGATTGATGTGATCGAATTGAATTGATTGGTTGGGTGATTTTATATACCATTGTTTATAAAGTTAAAATTATAGATAAAGGATTTTGAATTGTTATTATTTGGACCTAAATCTCCATGGTTTTGTAAAAAGAAAATTTTTGAATTTTTTTGAAAAGGAATGATATTTATTCACTCTAGTTGATGTTTTGGGAGGAATCGGAATACCCCTGGACGCTCCATGTTGTTTTGATTCTAGGGTTTCTCCATACTTTATTAGGAGGAATCCTCTCCTTGTCATTTTGATCTTAGATCTTCGAGTTTTCTCGTCTGATAAATTTGAAAATAAATTTTTGAATTGAAAAACCCGAGCATTTAGATCTAAATTTACCATTGAAATAATTGAATGTATAGCATTTACTATAGAATATTTTTTGTATTTTGTTGCATATGATTGAGATATGGTCGGACTAATTTTTGCATGTAAGGTTGCATCATATGCTTTTGTCTGCCTGATTTTCTTTAGATTATGTAAGTACAAGGAAGCAACAGATTTCCATTTAACGTCTTGTGCACCTGCATTTGCATAGAGATAATGAATTACTTGCCAAAATATAAATCGAACGCAAAAAAGGAACGTAATGAACTTAGAAAATTTAAATTGATTGATGATTTTATGCCTCAGATATGGAAGGCTACTTGGCTTTTGTTTTCTTTGATCGGTTTGGAGCCCTAAAGGAAAGTTGTAGTCTATTCCGATCAAGTCGCGCAATGAAGATGCTGACGAAATTTTTAAAAAATTTAAGGATTAGAATTTTTTTAAAAATTTTAGAAAATGTTTGAAAATTAAATTTTTATTTTCTTAGTTATAGCTTGCAATGAATGAAGGTAAGAAATTAGTTGGCATAGGTGAATGGGTTTGAAAAACTAGGAAATTTTAGAATCTATTCCAGCTAATTGGATTTGGAAATAAATTTAATAACTCATTTTACTTAATAGTTTTAAACTTAAGGATTTGGAAAAAATTTCTTCCTTAGGAATTTCGGGGACGAACTTCATTTAAAGAGGGAGAATGTAGCAACCTAAAATTCTGGTCATTTTATTTTAAATGATTAATTAATTTTAAAAATTTAGAATAATTGAATATTAGAATTTAATAACTTATAATTCAAAAATAGGGAATAATTAAATATTTGAATTGTGTATTAAATGTAAATTAAATGAATTTAATAATCTCATTTAACTCCTTTTACTTAATAAATAATATTGGTGAATTCAATTTGTAAATTTATTTATAAATATAAATGGGTCAAATAAATATCGATTTTTAACAAATAATTAATAATTTTAACTAATGATTTTGAGATTAATTAACCAATTTAATAAATGATGATTAAAAATTGCTTTATATTTAAATTTATTTAATCATTTTTGCTAATGATGTTTTATGCATAATTAATCATTTTAACTAATGATTATTTGAGTTTAATTAATTCTTTTAATTAATGATAATGGAGTTTAATTAATTTATTAAACTTAATTAATTATTTTAATCAATGATGATTGGAGTTAATAATCATTTTAGTTAGTGATATTTAAAAGTAAATAGGCATTTTTAATAATGATAATTGAATTTAGTTAATCATTTTATTTAATGTTTTTTAAATTTAATTAATCGTTTTAACTAATGATATTTAGAATGTAGTTATACCATTTTAATTAATCATGTTTAAGATTAGTTATTCAATTAATTAATTATTATTTGAATTTAATACATCTGTTTTTTAATTATTGATATATAAAATTTATTTATTTATTTAATAAAAGTGATTAAGTAAATTAAATAATATAACAGAAGTGTTTTATGTTTATTAACTGATTCAAAGGTTAATAAACTGATTTAATAAAGATATTAATGTTAATTAATTGATTTAATAAATGAATTTAAAGTAAATTAATTGATTTATTTTAAAGTTAAATTACTGATTTAATGAAAGTGTTTCAGAAATAATTAACTATTTTGTATAAATATAAATGATTGGTTTATTGAAAGAAAATCCAAATACCTATCGAAGATCGTATAAAATTTTGACAGGATAAGGGAAATTTTTGGGTAAGCTAAAAAGTAATTGGAACTCGATTATTAGGATATTAAGTTGGATAATCTTCTGGGCGTTGGTCCGATTTAGGCCTTCGGGTCGAGCACTTGGAAAAATTATTCTCTTAATCTTTTAACAATCAAGGACTAATTCTAAAAGTGTTTTGCCAATGTGGAAATATGGAAATCAAGCACAAGTTCAGATCATTTTTAAAAATAAAAAGTTTGATTTGTTTATGAAAATGAATTAATTCAGCAAAGCGAATCACTTATATGGAAACAACTTACTTGTATAATTAGCCCTAAACATTGAAGAAGTAAACACATCGCTATTTCAAAAGTTATGAATAATCATTGGACATGACTTTGAGGTAACACTAGCTTGACTTGTCCCTTATTGTTGTTAACTAAGAAAAAGTATAAATTTGAATTTAATGAGTGGCAATAAGTATACAATATTTAATTTCCATATGTAATCGTTTTATATCCTCGATAGTTGGTATTTTAGCTATCGATTACTTCAGCTACTTTATTTTCGTCATTCTAAAGCGATTTATTGTTCCATTGAGCGTTAAGTATTCTTTGCCCGAAATGAATAAACCAAAGCAGGTGGTTTTTGGGGGCGAAGTTATGTGGGGTTACTCCCATTATGATATTTTCACATCTCATCTAGATTTTTATGTACCATTACGTGAAAAATGGATGAGAGTTTTTTAGATGTGAAATATTCGGATTCTCGGTAAGGTTTGGTGGGGTCCGGCTTGGAATTCCCGAGGTATTCAAGTATATTGCTATAGGTATACTTCTTTTAAGGGAGATGCACTCTCCTTGTCATTTATTGGAAACTTTCCTTACCTTATGTGATTCGTATCCCTAAATCTGTTTATCTTTAAATTGCTACGAGTTGAATCAGCTCCTCATCATGCCATTTAAGTATTAATTTAGTCCATTCTATCAAGTTGGACTGTTACCTTATTCGGTCTATTCTATCAAGTTTGGATTGTTACCATTTTAAGTCCATTCTATCAAGTTGGACTGTTTTTCTTGTTTTATCCATTCTCTCCATTTTGGATTTTACTCGGTTTATTTCCATTCTTTCAGGTCTAGTTTTATATTATTTGTGCTCATTCTTATTTGGATTTGATTCCTGATGTTTATTTCTGCTCTTACCTGTATGGGATTTATTCTTGTGAGGTAAAAACCCATCCCACGTTATCAGCGTGGTTTCATAGAACTTTTATGTGATTCTCATTGTTTGAGTTTTCTCACGCTGGTATTTCCAGAATGATCGGGGTGTTATTTATTTGTAATGCTCGGGTCAGACCGCGTATTTTCCCAGGTGGCCCATGGTGCTATGGAGGTCTTGAAGGGGAGTTGAAGATTCATCTATTGTAGTATTTTATTTTTCCGTTGTACTATATAGTATACCTATCGGCATTTGTAAGGTTAAGATTCTATAATTGTCCAATTGATAAGGTTTGTTTTTAAGTCTGATATATTTTGTATGTTTGGAGTGACAATTTATATTATCCTTGTTATATTATATGTTGTCGATTCAACTGTGAGATTTTTTTCTCTATTCTCTACTCTTTTCTTTTTATTTACCGTAACAATCTGCCCTTTTGTCGATTAGCTGCGTTACATTGGAACACAGTGGTAGTGTTCGATGCCGAATTTTGATAGTAAAAATAGGCAGATCATTATAGTTTCACTTAGGCCTACTTGTGGGGCATATGTAATAATGACAATCAGAACCATATGACTAACTACCAGCTTGACTAGGATGATCAGGTCCCCTTGTCTCCTAATGTCGACCACTCTATTTTTAAGGTTCTTATCAATTAAGATGCCTACTTCATTTTCTTTATGTTCTTTTCCCATGTATCATAACTTGAAGCATGTGCTCTCCACCTCCTTCGCCTTCTAACCTGCCCATTTGGTCTCCTGAGAGCAAAAGATATTTACACGTCTCCTAGTCATAATATCAATCATCTTTCATAATTTTCTTGTTAAGGACCCACATTCCAACCATCACTTTCATTGACTAGCTTCCTTGCCCCCTCGCACCTACCAAGTAAAGTACGAAAACCCTTGCTCATTAATCATTACATTGGGGCATCAATGTAGCACGTCGCTAAGGGAGTGAAAACCCGTCCTTGCATATTTATCCCCATACCCGAGCCTTAATATGGTACGCCAATAAGGGAGTGGTGACCCAGCCTTTGCTTATTTATCACAATACTCGAGCCTTGATATAGCGCGTCGTTAAGAGGGTTATGCCCCAACAAAATATAATAAGGTTATATTTCCATAAGAGAGACTATGGTTTTTATGTTGGCTCGCCAAGTATATCACAACCCTCCACCTTTATCCAGCTTGGAATAGGCTGTAAAAATCCAATTTACTCTAAATAAATTAGACTTCATAGGCCCAATAAAGATCCAATAGGGTAAAAAAATTGAAATTCAACCATAGCTTCCACTACGGGCTGACCTAGTTCCAACAATGGTATCAGATCCCAACAACCTATGCATTTTAAATTAGTCATGTTATGGTTAACAAATAAAAGTCTACCCATATAGTAGAGTGTCTAGAAAAGTAGTATCTAAGGTTGGGCTTGGGTAATCAAGTACTCTGTCCTACTTGGCTACTAGCCGTAACCGAAATGGTGTGGTAAGCCCAATAGGATCCCTAATAGAAAATCCTAATTTGAATTGAGCCTTGGGCTAATTTCAAATTGTTTTCGAAGCTAAAAATAAAAGTTTTAAGTTTAAAAGTTAATTTTAAATAATAAAAATATAATAAATGTTATAATATAAAATTTGAAATTATTTGAAAATTTGAAAATTTAAATTTAAATCTAAAATAAGATGTACATATACTATAAAAGTTATAACATAATAAGTTTTTAAAAATGTATGAAAAATAATACAAATTAATTTAAAAATTTAGAAATTTAGTATTAAGATTAATCAAAAAAATTAATTAAATAAGTTAAATAATAAATAAATACATGTATTATATGTATTATGATATAAATTATCTTATTTAAAAATGTTTGAAATGACATAAGTATATATGTATGTATATCAAATAAATTTTTAATTTAAATAATTTAATTAAAATAGTTTAATTAAATAAATTAATTAAAAGGTTAATTAATTAAATAACATACACATGTATATGATATATGTATTACTATAAAGGTTATAATATATAATAAAATATTAAATATAAATGTTATATTAGTATACAATTAATTAAAATGTTAATTAATTAAAGTTAGTTAACCGAGATTTAGTTAATATAATATTATACATAAGATTATTATATAAGTTATATGAAATATAGAATTTCTATAATAATAAAACTTATGTAATAATGTATAAATTAAAGGTGGAATATGAAAGAAACCCTAAATAGACTTAAGGAATAAATACATACGTAAATGTATGTATAATGTAATTTTCGATGTGTCTGACACTTGAATCGCGAGAGTAATCCATAAGAATTATATTATCTCATAAGTAGATATCACTCGATATTATACATATCGAAAATTATGAACTTCAATATAATGTTGTCCTCTACCATATATATTAATAAATTACTTGCACGCTCCTTATTTGTTGAGAAAACTCCAGCTAGGGATGTTGTGTGTAGTATTGTTAATATATTGAATAGATGAGGTAAGCTAACCATACGTATTTGATGAGAAAACTCAAAGTACATATACTATACTTAGGCCATCGTGATATGGTAGGGATGAGTGAGTAATTTCATTTCAATTTGTTGAGAAAACTCAAGGTCGAAATGAGATAAGGACAAGGTACCAAAGGGTTTAGAGTTGTATACGATACAACCGATAAGGAGTTATCCGTCGTCCATGGAGCTATGACATGTTGAGAAAAATCAAGGTCAGAATTCCAAGACGGATGAGTCCTAACACCCACCAGTGAAGTCGAAAGACTTCTATGTTTTTACGTAGGGTTTGGTGAAATATAAAAGAATAGTCGGAGCCTTATTAGAAAAATGAATGTTAACATTTAACCTTTCTAATGTTATAAGAACATATGTTATATAATATTATAAAAATCTACACTAATAAATTTGTGAATTTACTATGATTGATAATTTTTTTATCAATATAACATATAAAACTGAATAAAAGTGAATATTGAAAAATAGAAATATAATATATACTTACCAACAAATGCTTATTACATGTTGACGTTTCAACACCAATGTAAGAACCTAATTCTACAACTACTAAATTTGTTCGTAATTCAGTTTCTTATATTTTTATTTGGTCGAGACCATGTATTGCATTCCATGAGTTCTAAACTCAAAAGAAATAAAAGATTATGGATGTTTGATCCATATAAAATCACATATAAATGTTATGTGATGAAAAATCATAGTTCGTAGCATACGATATTTTGATGAAATTGTTTCATCAGAAATAAGCAAATAAACCATACAGTAATATCGAGTATTCAATTTGATTGATTACATTAAAGATCGCATTGTGTTAAATGTAACATTAGACCAAAACTATAAAATATACCTAAGAACGCGATTGTTGAAATGTTAGTTTGATGAGTAAATGTAAGGTGCACCATATTTGATGTCCTTAAATGTTAAGGATAATTAAATGTATTTTGTGTAAAGAGTTCATTATGATATTCTAGTAAGGGATTTCTTTTAAATGGTTTGACCATTTAGAAAGAAAAACGAATGTACAAGAGTAGATGTGATTTAAGGTGCAGTTAGGATGAAGAGAGTAAATAGTTACTTTTGCTTCGTAAAAAACAATAACTATAATAATAATAATTGATACTTAACATTGGAATAAAAAATACGATTTCAGTTCCAAAATACATTTTTGTATAGAAAATTATAATCTATGAGATTTATTTCCATGAGTTCAATATATTTAATCAAAGAACTCTCCACTGTAAAATGGTTGTTGTATATGAAATAAATAGTCTATGTTAAGTGAATGATAGACCTCTGTACTCGGTACACTATTGTATTAGTGGAAGCATAGCATATAGCACTTATTGCTTGCATCAAATTATGAAAATTGTTTCCGTAAAATGCACTAAATATTATTAATGAAATAATAACTATTTTTCGTTGTCGATTGAAAAATAGAAATAATTATATTTCAATGAGAATATTATGAATATTTGTTATGAAATAAAACTATAATGTAGTATTTGTTTTCACAATAAAAATAATGCATTGGAAATCACTAAAGTTACTTATAATTATTTTGGAATTACTAACTAAGCCAGAGTTTTGAGAAATAATATTATTATATGATTATGAATCATATGATGTTGGTTAATTATATCTCAAACAATTAAGAGATATGCACCGATTTAGTGGAAGTGTCATAAGAGTTGATGAACTCTTCAAATTGATACATATAAATATATGCAATCATAAGTCTTTTAACATCAACACGGTTCCACGTACTTCATCATATTAACTGATGAGTTATCATAGACATGAACATGTGTATTTGATACACATGTATAAGTATATGATAAGTTCATGGAATATAAAGCGAAAGTAAATAATAAAACATGAAATATAAATGATTCGACTTGATCGATTAAGTAGGTATATTGGAAAGAATTCTGTATGTGCCTAATATGAATAAAGATTCAGACTCAAAGTTTGCTCTTTCCTGTGATATATAATGATGTATTGATAAGAAGTAATCGAACTTGTTTACGAAAAGCATGATAATGATTAGTGAAGTTGAGTTAAATTCTTTCTATAAGGTGTGTATTTAGAGTGGTACATTAGGTTAAAATTAATATCATCCAAAGAATAGTTTACAAAACCACATGAGATAAGGGTTTATATGAAACCCCTATATATCCTAGGCTAAAAAGTCGGTAAGTTGTGTTAATCGAGTGACTGCACGTAATAATTATATGCAAGGGATCTTATATGAATCGTCCTAAAGGAATTTTGAGAACGATGGTCATTAGATGTTTATTTATGTTGTGAACATAAATATATTGTCAACTAATGCCAAATCGGTTTTGTATAAGGCGATTCATAAAATGTTTATAAATACTCATTTTGTTGCACTACGAGACAACTGTCGTTTTAAGAAATATCAACTTCATAGTGAAGGATTTTCTTTGAGAAATTATTGGTATTAAAATGGATTTGGATACAATCCGAAGATGTGATTACGTGGGATGAAATTAAATTACCCTAACCTAAGCGAACACATCGCACTAGAGCGTCTAATAAGTATTCTCACACATTAAAGAGAAATTACGAGTTTCTTGTCAATGTCAAGAACAAAGAGTCCTCGTTTGTTTAATTAAACCATTAAGAATATCGATTCTATGATATGGTATGATGTGATAATCCAAAATAAATTCCAAGTACATTATCAAAATACGATTTTGATAGTTATACCCTAAGGGATATGATCCATTGGCCCCAAAATGTGTGATTATGAGAAAGACAAATGCGGTTGAAATATAGCGAGTTACATTGATAAGAACATTATCGTGAATTTCAATTGTTGAAATTCATAACAGATTCACCATTCGATGTACTCAAGTTAATTTAGATTTTATTCACTAAATTATCATCTAGTATGATTTTATGTTTTGGTATATATATGTTGAAGTGGAAAGTTCTAAATATAGATTTATACTAGACCATTTGCATAAAACAACCAAAGTATCTCGATGTCGACGAGAGAGAAATATTGAATTTGTGGTTGTTTTGGGATACAATTTAAGAAGGGATACGTAAGTATCATTCAAAAAAAACATCAGAATTGAACTAGTGTTTTTGATAGAGATATCAAATAGTTTGATTATCAGTCAAAATGCATAGGAAGCATGTGTTTATAAGAAACAATGTTAAAAGATATATAGGTATTTCTAAACCATAAGTAAACAACACACCGTTGATTACAAATGATGTACTTGTGTCCAAATCAGCTTTAGTTGTTTTAATACTCGACGTTGGATTTGTAAATGGTTCTTCTATAGGAAGTATAAAAGATATTGGGCATGTCCCAAATGACATGCAAGAACATCTTATTAAAATGTTTAGTACGGAATATGTAAGATGGATTCCTTATGCATTGGTAAGTGGAATTATCACACATGTTATGTTGTCTACGATATTGTAATTTGTTTATGTGTTTGATACATGAAGAAAATATTAAATCCAAATTGATAACACTAAATGGTTATTTGAGATGTTCTCGTATAATTATGAAATACTAGAGAATTGTTTACAGAAACAACAAAATCCTTATAAAGAAGTATTCAGAATCAAATTTCATAAGTGATATTGAGTATAATATGTCAATAATAAATTCAGGTTAAGAATATTTAAGTTTGAAATGTTTCTAATTAAAGATAGTGGCTGATTCAATAAAAAAGGTTAAGTGCATTGCCTTGAATAGTGCCGCAGTAAAAGCAGTACATAAATAAAAATGCACAAATTTATAACTGAGACGAGGGTGATTCTAATTATTGAGAATCTCGTAACATTATTATATGATAACAATATCACAGTATAGTTTATAACAGAAGTTAGAGCTCACTGGAAGTCGAGAGACATATTCTGAATTGTTGCACATGATAAAGGTAGTTTATCATCGTCGGAGTGAGTTGTTTGACATAGGAGATAATTGAAATATAATAGCATACTCGTTCACTGAGGGACTGATCCAATTGGTTTTGAGAAAACTAATTGGAAATGTTGAAATAAGATTCCATAATTGACCCCAAGTGCAAGAGGGAGATTGACAGAGTTAGGGGTATGTCCTATGGGAAATTATGTAATTTTTGCATATATCTAATTCTGTGATAACCCTGATTTTTGGACAGCTGTTAATTGATATTAACTGGATTTAATTTTTAGAAATACTGATTTTATTTAGTTGAGCAAATCAAATTATGATAATTTAAAATATTTGGATATATATAAATGGATTAGAGACTATAATAAATGTTGAATTATGAATCTCTGGAAATGATAAATCTTACAATAAATTAATAGACATATAAATAAATAAATGCAAACTTTATGATGTTGAAAATTTTAAGTGTATACATATACAAGAATAAAAGTGTGAATATATATATATATATATATAATATCAAAAACAAATAAAAATATGTCCTAATTATAATATATATATATATATATATATATATATATATATATATTGTGAGTAGGAAGCATTGTGTTGAACTTAATATAATAATTCTCAAAAGACATTTAAAGTTAAATTCTATATTTTAAAATACTAAGATAAATCTTTATTAATTAAAGTATAATAGTTTAAATTTTAAATAAGATTTAATAAAGGGTTAATATACTGTCTTTTAAAATTATACATGAATATAGTTTGTAAGTATAAATATAAGAACATAAAAACAAATTTTATAAAACATAGTTAGTATAAAAATATATATAAAGAACATAAGAGAAAAATAAAATATTTATTTTAGACATTTGTAAGCTAAGGGTGACATGCAAATGCAAGTGGCAATATTTCTTTTCTTTTAAACTAAATATAAATAATAATGAGATGAGGAGAAGGCTGTATACAGATGATAAATTTCTATATATCTATTTCTCAATTTCTTTTCCTTCTTTCATTTTCCAATATTAAAACCAAAAGAAAATCAAACAATTTCAACTTCAAATTTCAATTGAGAAAATTCAAATTCAACTCAACCCAAAGTAGATTTAAGTTAAAATCAACAATCAAGCTTTAGTTCAAAAATCAAGTCCCAGATCAAAGAAAAGGCTCTGTTTCTCTGCTTATCAAAATTCTGTGAGTAAACATAACATTTTAAAGCTAAATCTATGATTATACTTTGATTCATGTGCAAAATTTGTGAAATAATGTTGTAAATAGGTTTGCGTGAATGTATTTTACCTGGAATATAGATGAACTACTCTGTATATTTATGTGCATGTTTGTGTATATGTATACTAGCATCTATTATGTTCAACAGACTCAAGAACACCCTAAATAATTCATATCTTCCCATCTAATCAATCTTAAGCTTTGATCATTAAAGAGAAATTGATTGTAAGAATGTAATATCATTTTTAAAAATTATTTCAAGTGAAAATATTTAGTAAATATTTCAAAAATGAGAAATTATAGCGAACTATTTGCAAATTAGAAAAATTGGTTATCTTAATTTCATGTTTTGATTATAGAATGGATTCATACTGGGAAACGGTGATTTTTGATTATAGTTTCAGGATTTTTAAGTTTGTGGTTGATGAGTATTCGCGAGTTGAATGGAATTGCTTCTTTCATCAATTTCGCATCGATCGGTGGTGGACGGAGTCGTGGTTGATGCTGGAGGTAGCCAGGTGTCTGGAGGTCGATGGAAAATAGTCGGGAGTTTTATAGTTCATTGTGGTGGCTTATCAATGGCGATGTAGGGTTTAACGTCTAGATTTGATCGACACTGTTTGCAAGGGCATAGCGTCATCGAGGGTTAATCGGAGTCGATCGGAGGTAGGGGAAACGAAGCATGAGATTGCGACGGAGGTTCAGGTGTGATGGCGAGGTTCCTGGTGGTCGTAGGTGGCAGGGCGAGGTGTTTTCGTCAATTGATTTAGGTTCATGGGTTGCTCGTCTTGCTCGATTTTGATTGCCAGGCTCGTTCGTCGTTCTGGGTGGTCGGGACGACTTGGGGGACGTCACCGACATGTTGGTGGTCAGAGCGTGGATCGGAGTTGGTCAGGTTTCGTGTGCACGTGCATGAGTGTCCATCTGTGTCGGATTTATTCCATATGGTTTGAGCTTCGGGAAAGAAGGAGATTATCTTGAGTCATTCGCATGACATCTCGAGAGGGAAGAGATGAGAGAATTAGATCGGGTTTGGCTCGAGAAATTTATGGGTTGGGCTCGATTTTTTCGTTGGTAAGTTATTAAGCTTGTAAATAAAGGAAATAAACATGTTTCCAAAGCCTAAAAATAAAAGAAAATATTAACCAAATTTTCAAAGCTAATTATTGAACAAATTTCAAAGTAAAGGTATTGATCAAGTTTCAAACAAGTTTCAAAAATAAGATTATAAAGTCAGATGTGTTTGAATTTGAGTTGAGTTGATTTGAATAATTATATATTAGGTTAATTTATTAAATTAATTCCCAAGTAGTTGGTTAAAGAAAATAAATGTTTTAAACTTATAATTAATCAAAAAGGTCTGAGGAGATTTTGTATAAATTAATTTCAAGCATTTAATTCGATAATGATTTAAATGATAATTAAGTAATTAACTAAGATAAATGGTTTATCTTAAATTAATTAAGGACTTAGGTATTTAAAGAATAATTAATTACAATAATTTATTAAAATAATAATAAATGATTTGTTATTAATTAGTATTAATTAAGCAGGATTCAAAAGTAATTAATTTATTTTGTGATAATTAAATTAATTAGGAGTAGTATAACTAATTAATCTTGCTTATGAATGATTAAATTATATTGAATGCTTTGGAATTGATAATTTGTGATGTTCTATGATATGATATGCCTGGGCTGAACTGTGACAATCTATCTGTGATGAATTGTTGTGTAAATATGTTATTCTTAAGTAAATTAAATTGTTTAAACTTAAACAACTTGGCTTAAAAGATGGCATTGGGTTGGAAGAGATCGGGGTCAGATATCAACAATATCCAGAATTTCAATTAGCAGCTACTATAATTCTTTGTAGATTTGATTATGGAATCAAATGGGATGGAATGGAATAAATTAAGTAACTGGACCATTGAAACTAAGAAACGGTACTTAGATATTATTTTGTGAAATAAGTGTTTGACTGTAACAAGATAAGAGCTCGTAGTGAGGTACGAGTTACCTCGAGTTTTCAAATAAGTTTTATAACTTAGTATTTCAAGTTATATTGGTTACTCACGCTAGTTTCCAGCTTGACTCGGATGTTACTTTAATGTAATGCTCGGGTCAGATCGAGTATTACAGCTTTTCAGGTTAGATGTTCTGAAGCTCAGGAGGCGAGCTGGATGGCAGGAACGTATGGAGTATATTTCACTTTGTGTTTGAGATTTTATTGATAGTAGTCAGGGACAAGTTGTTACAACTGTCCAGTCTATTTGTGAATGATTGTACTCTGATGTATTGTATGAAATTAACAATTACAGCTTTTCTTTGTATACATGTTGTTATTTGATATTATATTTTGTTCCGTTGCATTTGTGAGATTCTATATTGTTGTTTCTGTTTCTTCTTCTACCTCTTTTTCTTCTTTACTCTAACAATCTGGAATTTTCGACATTCGATTACTCGGCACTTCTACAGTGAACGTATTAGTGTCGAATTTTCGGAGTCGAACATTTCGAGTCGTTACATTTGGTATCGGAGCTAAAGGTTAAGTGAGAACCTTGGCTCTTGTAACGTTGCGATTTTCGACTCACGAAAGTCGACGTTAATACGTCCACTGTATCAACTGCCAAGCAATCGAATGCCGGAAAACTGAACTGTTAGGGTTAAAGAAGAGGTAGAAGATAGAAGAAGAAAGAAAGAAAAGCAACAGAACAATATCAGTATCTCACAATCGCAGCGGAACAACATATAATAGATCAATGAATATCTTTAAAACAAAGAACTATATCTGTTATTACATTACATCACATTCATTACATTATCAGAGTTTACAACAACAAACAGCGGAAAAAAAATACTATATACTAGTTGATACGCCATGCCATCCAGCTTGCCTCCAGATCTCTACAGCATCTCCTGAATTCCAGATTGACCTGATAACCTAACTCTAGACTGCCCGTGTGGAAAATGATGAGCACCCAGAGTTTAGGAAGAGAACAATAAACTCCAGGGCAGTCATGGGACTGGTGTGAGAACTTAAAATAGTTATATCTTGTAACAACCTGCATATTTATCGATTATATATTTAAATATTTTGTTTAAATCTTTTATCGTTAGTCGGATTTTGGTCCAAAAAGCTACTTTTTGCATACGATCAAATCAGGACTCGAGACTACTTCCATTGAGTTCAAAATGACGTTTGTAATCTTTTTAAGTATAAACATTGATAGGTTTGGACTTAGTGGAATTTCACTAACTTTTCCCGCTTTGGACTTTAGGTTAGTTTAGCCTTTATAACTCAAGCCCAATTCCCTCCTTCTACTCACTCTCCATAAATTCCTACCAACTCAAGCTTTTGCATTAATGGTGAGTGGAAAGGGAAATTAAAACTCCAAACCTAGGTTTCAATTTCAAATCCATCATTCAACTCCAAATTCAAAGAGAAGATATTGGATTCAAGCTTCTTGGGTTGAGATTGAAGTGGATTGATTCTTGCTTTGCTTCAAAGCTTCATTTTCATTGACTTTTGGTGCAAGGGTGAGATTTTTATCTCATAATTCTAGTCTATAACTATATTAGACTGTTGGCAATGATTCCCCATCACTTTAGCATGTACATTTGCATTTGGTTTGGATTGGATTGGCGAAAAACTCCAATTTTTAGTATTTTTGGAGATTTCCTGCACTTAGGTCGCACTGCCACGAAATTCCACTTCGGAATTAGGTCGTAGGTCATAGGTCGTGGGCCGCTAGGTCGTAGGTCATAGGTCGTGGGCCGCTAGTTCGTAGGTCGCTCGCCCTGATCTTCGTATGGTTGCTTGGCCTGTTCTTTGTTAGGTCGCGGCAAAGTTAGTTCGCACGATCTTGTTTTAGACCTTAGGTCGCTTGCCCTGTCGCATTGGTACGTTTCTAGGTCTTAACCCCTTAAGTTGCTCGACCTTTAGGTCGTAACTCTTTAGGTCGCGAACCCCGTTAGGTCGCTTGACCCTTAAGTCGCTCGACCTTTAGGGCATCTCCAATCGTTCTAATTCAGCACTGAATATTAAGAATTTCTTCCCCAATGGTCAATTCAGCGTTGAATATTAAGCTTAATATTCAGTTTTCAATTCAGAAAACTGAATTGGTCTTGGGCGCCCATTTATTGGACGTTGGACGCTAGGGCTTGGGCGCCTAATAAATGAGCGCCCAAGCCTCCCTCCATCAAGTTTATTTAGCTGTGGAGGGGGGCGAGGCGCCCATTTAATGGGCGCCTGAAGCCAGGCACCCATTAAATGGGCGCCTGGCCACTGGACTTTCCAGTCCAATTAAGGACTGAATATTCAGTGCCCTGAATATTCAGTCCTTAACCGACTGGAGATGCCCTTAGGTCGTAACTCTTTAGGTCGCGAACCCCGTTAGGTCGCTTGACCCTTAAGTCGCTCGACCTTTAGGTCGTAACTCTTTAGGTCGCGAACCCCGTTAGGTCGCTTGACCCTTAAGTCGCTCAGCCCGTTCACACTTTAGGTCGCAAGACCACTTGGTCGTGCAACATTTAGGTCGCTTGGCCTAGGTCGTTAGGTCGTAGCACGTTCACTTGGTCGGCCGTGTCTTTAACTCGTAGGTCGCTCGCCTCTTCTAACCCGCGAGTTCCTTAGGTCGCTCGCCTTCCTTAGGTCGCTTACCTGGTTGAGTCGCACCTCACCTTAGCTCGGCCATGTTAGGTCGCGAGTTTCCCTTAGGTCGCGTGTACCCTAGGTCGCAACCACTAGGTCGCTCGATTCTATCCTCACCTTAGCTGGTTTCCACCCCCCTCCCCCCCGAACCCCCCCCCCTCCGTAGGGGATCTTATCTGAAAAACATTCAATAGAACTTGCTTTGTTGAGACGCTGAGTTAACCATTCTTCGAGACAAACTATCATGGACTTCTCGGTCGATTTTATGGATTTTTGAATATCTATTTTGATGGATTCTTTACCGGTTTCTTTGGATTTTATTCACGTCTTCGTATGTGAATTTTTATGATTAATTGTTTCTACAATCACTTCTATGATTTGTCACTTTAAAATGTGAAGGTTTCAATACTAGTAGTAAATATCGAAACTCTTTCAACAAAATGATTTCAACTCTATTTTCAATAACAAAGCTCTTTTCTTAAACCATTTTCGAATCTACTAGTATATACAAACCTTTACCTCACTCGTATGAGAAATTGAATTAAATGGCTTAGTAAAACAAGTGGTATGAAACGCTTGCGTTTGCTTCGTCGGTTAACTCTTGGACTTGTTCGATTGAACCTTTTTGTGACAATTTTCTAGTGAAGATCTACAGTTTGTTCGTAAATATTTGAGTTAAGCAAGTGGTTACGGTACATGAAGCTAAACTTTTATATTTACTAGCTTAGTGTAATTGACACTTCTCGTTGATCATGACGATCATTTTGTGATTTAGGCTAGCAATTGTGCGATGTCTCTTTATTTGCTTTCTGGTTAGGCTAGACACCATTTGTGAGATTCCATTCACACATACCTTTTTGCTTTTTGGTTAGCCTAGACACCATTTGTGTGATTCCACTCACACATACCTTTTTGTTGCGAGGTCAGGCTAGACACCATTTGTGTGATTCCATTCACACGTACCTTTTGGCTTTTTGGTTAGCCTAGACCTCATCTGGGTGATTCTGACTCATCCATATGGGGTAGCTCCCCGTGGTCTTCGGACCGTCATGTGATAGGCCTCTTTCCCTTTATCTGTGATTTCTGGATTTCTTGTGTTGATTTCTGAAATTTATGTCATTGACTTGTTATGAGTACAAGTTTAGGGTATGATGCCCTCTTTGGATCTTTGAGAAGATTCTTGTGATGTCGATTTATCTCTTATTGATTGATCTTCTGTTGACCGTCATTTGCATACTTATAGTAGTATGTCAGTATGGATATTTTATGTTTATGCCATATCTTTTATTTTATACCATGTCATCTGATATTTATAGCTAGACTGATCCGTTTATTATATTCTTAAATAATACTCGGGTCAGACCGAGATGTTACAGGTGCTTCTACTTGATTTCTTCCCGGGATTTGCTACTCTGACTTTTGGCTAACTATTTAGATTAGCAGTTTTTGTTGTATACACTTGAGATATACACTCATTGTTGTATTCTTTTGTATAGCACGTGTTGCTATTTTTTGTATTATTGTGGATCTTTTTGACCACTACTCTGATGTACACTTTCATGTGTTAGTTATATATTCGTATCTTCTTCCGCCTTTGTGATATGAATTATCTGTGACTGATTTATGTTATGCTTATTTCTATATTTGTTTCCGAAGATATTATAGCCACGGTGTAGTAGCTTTGAGTTTGTATCGGTATGTCGAATTTCCTCTCGAAATGAATTGCATGTTATTCTATCCGACATATCGGTGCTCGCACAAAGCAATTACATGGATGGTCGCTCCTCAACAGCCTTATTCTCTGCGCTAGTTGACGGCATTACCCCGTAGTGTCCTTGGCCAGCGTGGGTATAGAGGTGGGGCGTCACATATCTTTAAAAACAACAAAGAAATATTATAAATTAGAGAGAACTTAAAACAATTATTCTTTGAAACAAACAAAGAAATATTTTTAAAGTCAATTCGCAATGCTTTTAAAAAATGTAACTACCATAAGGCCTCCCGCCACACATACAATGCAAACGCAGAACTTGGAGGAGATTTCACCTTATGATAGTCAAAGATGCTTACTACGCAGAGAATTTCTTTGATATTATTACTATAAGTGCAAAACGTGGAAAACCATTTAGAAAGTAGAATATAAATCTTAGCTAGCATAGGCACCATTATATTATGCCTGCTATAGCTACCATTTTAAATGGCATGTTCTACAACTAAAACCGTACAGGGTTCGTATTGTTTCTTTGGATTTCCAACTAATGGTCAGGCCAAGGAACTTCTCATTGCCATATGAGTACGCCTCTGAAAAGACTCCCCGAGAACCTAACCGGATCTCTGCCAACACAAGGCCGGGTTACCCCTAGCTGGGTAACAACTGACACGAATATGCCATCCCCGGTCGTAACCGACCTAAATCCCGGGATTCATCAACAACCATAAAATAATAAGTTTGCAGCAACAACATAGGTTAAGTATCAGGGCTCCGTACCATAATACCACCTCTATCCAGAAGGAAATGACAAACACTAAGAGGGCGCTATCCCCTAATAACCTTGCTGCATCTTTCCTGTTTTGACCATTTTCGGGGTGTGAGGTCTGACGAAATCTCGTCCACAAAGCTATGCTTTATACAAAAGCCGCGCTTTGATCAACAAATGCTCAACGGCACTTCGTATGCCACATTACCAATTTGGGAATATATCACTAGTAACCATCAACTACATAACCTCTGAGCTCGTACATCTCAAAGAAGGGTGTTAAGCTAAGAGAGTAAATTCTCCGCCACCAACAGAAACATATTTGATAGAAACCTGCTTTACACCTCAAATTGTAATGTCATACACACATCCATACAAGTCCATTCTGGGTTCGAACAGAACCGAAGGCACTTCCAAAGAAGCCCTTGCAATTTGGATATTCACTAATCACGACCGGACTTCCCATCACAAAGGGTGATAAAATCTCTATATCGGAGATCAGCCGATGCAGAAACATTCGACGGTAATCCTTCCATTTTCGAAAATACCCGGTCTTCAACACCGGTCTTCAAATGCTATCCATTACGACATATCGCTATTCGATATGGGATTTATGACCCAAAGGTCCTCTCCCGGCTAAACCGAATAACGAGCGCTTATTTTAAAAATAAGTGTAGCATTTAAATTCAAGTAAATCACAACAAATACCCATTTAAAGGTAAATATTGATAGTCGGTTATTTAACTATTAAGGCCAACAAACAAATATCCAGCACCATAACAATCACTAGGCCCTTTTTATTAATCTTCCATAAATTAAATAACTTGCCAGATATTCACTTCAATTTATCTTTAAAAAGACATATTCTCTAAACCATTTCAATTTCATATTGGAAAACACGATTAAGTATATATTTTCAATACTTAGAAAATATTCAATATACTTAAAACACGATTAAGTATATATTTTATTCTTTAAGCAAAACATTTCCTTAAACACATTTATTGAGTCAAAACGAATGTTGCGTAAAACATCGTTACGACAACTCAAAGTCACTAGTATAGGGATTCGAAATTAAGATAGATATATAAATCCCAATACTATACAAAAACATTTCCTTTCGAAAATCATTTACTATAACAACAGCGTTATAGTCCATCTTTTTCTTATTTTTCGAAAACGTCTAGTTCAACAATGAATGTTGAAATCTATGGTTTCGATCCTTAACACATTTTAAAACAACTTCAAATCGTTTTAATTCCATTTAAAAGATCACTTCCTAAACATTTCTTTAATATATTATTCACTGTCCAAAACGTGAATATACTTCATTAACCCATTCAACATTCCTACATATTTTATTTAAAGGATTATCCACTATCCAAAATCGTGGATATGCTTCCTTTAATAAGCTATAACAATTAACTTATCAAAATGAGTCGATTTCGGATTTATAAAACAATGTTTATAAATTCCATTGATATACATTTTATAAAACTTCAACTTATAAAATCCCTCAATTAACAAATTCTATTTAAATCTCATTTAAATGCCAAAATCCAATTTATAAGTTAATTACTTATAACTCTTTTATTTTACCAAATCTATTCATTTTATAACTTCACGATTTATAAATCTATAAATTTCATTCACTTATGAAATCCATTTATATTTCATTTTAACACTTATAAAAACTCATTTTATAATCCCAATATTTTAATTTATAAATATCAATTTTATAAATCTTTTATATAAACCGTTTATAATAAGTTCAAAAATCTCAATTTAAACTATTTTATAAAATCCATTAACTCCATATTTCAAAAATCACATTTTAACTATATTTCTCAAAAATCATAAATTTTATAACATCAAAATTATAACGTTTATTTATATAAAATGAATTAATTCCAAAATTTTAATAAAACGTATACTTTCAAAAATCACTTTAAAACCCTTTTAAATTTGAAAACCATCACTTTAACACTTTTAATTTTTTCAAAATAGGCCCAATGCTGCATTAGCACTAAATATAACAATCACGGCATCCAAAACATCATATATCATATGATAACAGAATATATCACAATATCTGTAAATAAATCAATACGGGTGAGGAATCCAGTTGGATCCCTCCAACCTGTTTCCCTGCATCCACGGATGTTAGCACAATACCAATCCCGTTTCAATATGGAATATCGCAGTATATGGGATTTATAAAAATATTATCCGCTATTATATGGCGCAATAGGGTCTCATCCGCTATATAATGCGGGAAAATCAACTCCAAGTATATATATAAGACCAATTCCAATCAAGATGGAATATCGCGGTATATGTTTTTAATAAATAACATCCGCTTAATATACGGCGCATAGGGTCTATTTCAATACAACAGATAGCAATTTATCATTCAGTCACACAATCAAGCAATTTTAAATCTAACTATTTAAAATTTAAATCGAAACAATTTCGATTGAGTGAGAAGTTCTCACCTTGCTTTCAATAACAGTCGCGGTGTTTTATTTCGAATAAAATTAAACGCGCATTTAATTTTACTCAAAATTTTCACTAGCTTCAATCAATCCTAATCCAGCTCCATCGCGTAGTATTCGTCAATATGAATCCGACACAATTCATTTCGTGCGAAACGGACCTCGTATGAAAAAGTTATAGCATTTCAAAGTTTTGAACGATTAAATATAAATCAATTTACAATTTGATTAATTATTATTTTTAACCTAGAATCAATCCAGGCCGCATGTTCCTAACCCTCATATCTCGGCCGTGACTTGCTTTCTTCTCCCTTCAGTCAAAACACATGAGCACGAGACCCATAGCCACCACCACTTCCTCAATTTTCGCGACGATTGCAAGCCACCTGACGACGATCAACACCCACCGTTTGAAAGCCCACCCCGTGCACTACCTTCACCGTGAATATGGTCAAGCTCGGCACCATCTCGGCCTAGAAATGCATGCACGAACGTTGGCCCTTCAAATCCCTTTTGCCGTCGATTCGTTGCTCAATTCGCGATCATGACCGTTGGTCGTGGAGATCTCGCATTGCTCGTCGATGTTGTAGTTGAGAGTTTGCCGAATTAGTGTGTAGATTTGAAGAAAATTGAAGGAAAAGATTGGCAAATTTCGGCCATTAGAATGAAGGTGGCAGCTGAAACCTTTGACCTAGGGTTTGTGTGTAAAATGAAATAATGAAGGTCCTTATATAGAAATTTACGCGACACTATTCACCCGAAATTTTTCCAAACTCCAAACGAAGCGTGCCATCTGGCGTTCATAATATTTTACCCCATTCCGAACGCAATGGAATATATATCGGGGGCCAATCGATCATATTGAAGATAAGTTTTCGAATCGATTTATTTAAATTTAAAATTCACTCAAATCGATTTCTACGCGTTTTAGCTTGCCCCGGATAAACCGTAAGTCCAACTGACACGAAATATGAAACCATACAATAATTTAACATTACGGATCCGATGAAATTGGTTTCGTCGAAATCTGAGACTGTTCGAAAAATGGCTATTTTAACTCGTCAATTAAATATTAAAATATTCAATTTTCACAATTTAACTTTTAATTCAATTTTAAAAGTTCTACAATATCATTCTAACTCCAATATGACATAATACAACTTTACAAATCAATTTAGTCACATTAACCCCAATTTCAAATTTTTTCGGTAATTTTAAATATTAAATTATCGATTTAATTATTCAATTAATCTAGATATTCAAAATAAAATTCACTCCAAATGACAGAAATTCTGGGCCGTTACAGCTCTGGTGGGTTTAGTCTAGGGTCAATAATACCCTAGAATGAGTCAAACGTATCATATGAGGGCGTACTTGTTATTTTCTTATATAAAGATTTTAAAATGATTTTAAAAATGAATGATTCTTATATAAGCTTATGTTTTGATATATAAAGCAATAATTTTTCTAATTATTATATAGATTAAGGGATTGGTTGTTGGTTATTGAAATTGAATAAGATAATAAGAATTAAGTGGTAATAGATAGAAGTTTGGGTAAGGATTAACTATGAAGATAAGCTGAGCTAAAAGTGGATTCAAAACTGAATTTAAATTTAAAAAGTATTTTCAAAAATATTGAAATAAGTTACCTTGATTTGATTTTCCAGTAAATTATAGAATATATGGTGTGTATGATTTCTAGATATGATAAGTATTTTAAATTGGGTATTGTATCTTAATAGAGGGATGTTTATTTTCTAAATAAACAATGATAAAGTATAATGAAATGTTTTAAGGATTTACACTGTGAAGTTTTTAAATCTTAGTCCGAAAAATTTAAATTGTTTCGAAATGTTAAAGGATATAATGAATAATATTTTTTAAATGTAGGAATCTTATTTTAAAACAATAGTAGTTTAAATTTTTTAAAAGGGATTTGTTTTGAAATTAAAAACCAAGAATGGTTTAAAATTTAAAATATGACTTGGTGTGCAAATGAAATAAATATGTATATATAAGTAGATATACATAATATCAATGTTGATTTGAGGTAAACACTAAGTGTTGAATTTCGAATTTTTCCCTGGAATGTGATGTGAACCCAAAGTAAAACAAGTTTTTGAACTTATAAGTGGGGAAGGATATTGATAAGAAGTTTAAAATTTTGAAATGGAAAATTCAAATTGAGTAAGATTGACTGGGTTAAATGAATTGAATTTAACTTAGGGAAAGTTAAATAAGTTTAACGAACAACCTGAATTGGAAATTTCAAGATGAAATTGATATTTAACTTAGAGAAGTTAAATGGATTGAACTGAAAAAGGAGTTATATGTGATCTCAAAATGGGCTTGAGTTCTGGAAATTGGTAATGGATGCTATTGTTGGATGCCTTAGATAATTTGGATGTTTATTTACTTTGACATATCCTACTATCATCTTGTCATTATTAATAATCTATGAAACTGTGAATTGAATTGTTTTAAATGAATTAAGAAGAGGATTGAGGTAATATATATCCATTACCAAAACTAAATAGAAATAAAGCCTTATTTTACAAACTATTTTTGATTTTTGAAATTGTAATTATGGAAATGGAATCATTTTGAGCTTAAGATTTGAATGTTAAAAAATGAATTTGCAAACTAAAATTATTAAGAATTGGTTTCGAAATTTGAAGTTAAAATTAGGTAATAAATTATATTCCAATGATTAAATTGTTTAAAAAGGATTTGGACTATTATTTGAACCTAGAAATAAATTTATGCAAAAGAAAAGATAATTTAAATGAATATTAGAAATTTGGACACAAAATTTAATTGTTTAAAGATTTAGGTTGTTAATTTAAAGGTAAAAGTTAATTGGTTAAACATTTGAAAATTTACTCGAATTTGTATCAATTGTGTTGATTTAAAAATTGAAAATAGAATTGGAATTAATTCAAAGGTGGAATTGGAATTGAAATTAGTTCAAATTAAATTTGATTCGAATTAAATGGGAACTATGATTGAAGACGAATAAGTTTAAATTCAAATGGAAATTGAATTGAATTTGGAAAGGAAATTGAGGTTAATTCAACATGAATTGGAATTGAATCAATTTAAATGGAAGAGGAAATTGGAAATTGATTAGGATGGGAAATTTAGAAATCGAACCAGTTGGACTCTTTTGTTTTAAAGTAAACTATTTTAAATCTATTTTTCCTAGCTATTATACAACCTTTCTTTTTAAAACCCAAATCTTATACTTATTTTACAACTATTTTGAAACCAATTACTATTTTACATCTTTTTTACAAACTAATTATTATTTTACAACTATTTTTGCAACTATCTGACTATTCTACAACTATTTAACTATTTTACAACTATTTTATAATTACTTCACTATTCTACAGCTATTTTACAATTAATAACTATTTTACAACTGCTTATCTATTTTAAACTTTTTCAAGCTATTTTTTAAACTCAAGCTGGTCAGAGTAGAAACTAGTTATAATCAAACACCAAGTGAGATAAGAATTGAAGTGATAACCCAAGTGAAAATTGAAGCAATTGTGAATAAGTGAATGAAATCAAAACGAATGTGAAGTAAAAGGAAATTGATTTAGATAATAATAAATGAAGATAAATACGTAGGATGTACGTATATTATTCTATTCGCATAATGATTTAATCCAGATTCGGGCATAGAATTTTGAGGTAGTATATCGATCCGAGTTGGGATTTCTCACTCGATTTTTGACGGCGAACCCTAGATATGGATTTTTGATCGATTCTGGGAATTCTCTATCATAGTTATGGCTATGTAAGGAGAATGACAGTTTCTGATAAAAAACCAGATCTGAGTCCGCACTAGGAAGTCAGGTGGGCGACACTAGTTTGGAAGTGAAATTGTGTGATCGAGTGAGCGATCAGATTTGATATTGCGTACAGATGATATACGTACATCGTACGTGCTTGAATGAAATAGATATTGAAAATTTTAAAAAGGAAAGTAAAAATGATTTTTGAAATAGAAAAGTACATTTTGAGAAATACATAAGAGTGGAAATTGGATATCACTATAACTAAAACTCATTTTATAAAAAGTAAGCAATATGGAAAGAAACTTTATAAAGAAATCAAATTTGAATGTTGATTTGGCATAGGTAAAGTTATATATATTGGTTTTATATGATAAACTCTTTTTATTGAATCTATAACTAGAAGAAATTTTTTTTGAAAATATGTGAAGTATAAAAGGGAATTTATACAAGTATGAAGTGATCCAAAGATTTTTCAAGTTGAAAAGAATAAGTTCATATATGCATATCTATATATATAAATGATTTTATAAGAATGATTTTGGGAAAAGTTTTTTGGAACCCATGGATTTTGAGAGGCTTTTGATTTGTGGGAAAAATCAATTTTGGGAATTTGAAAAGCCAAGTTTGAAAATTGGCGGTTTTGAGATATCGATTTTGTTTAAAGGAGATTTATATGTGATACATATAAAGAGTATGATTTGAAAATATCATATGTGTATACTATGAATTTTTTTGAGAATGGCTGTGGAAAAAAAGGCGCTCCCATTTAAATGAACTTTTAGTAGGAGATCTACGAGATGGTTCTGCCTTGAGCCCTAAGGGGGGGTTCTAAATCTGATCCTGGGAGGAGGTCCGGACAAACTGAGGTTCCTGCGAATTGTGTTGGGGTTGCAAAAGTAGTGGGCGTCGATGCCTACAGAGACATTTGGGTTATGCTGTGACAACAGTGTTACTCGACGTCACTACGATCTACTGTGCACCATAGAGGAAGTCAAGGGGAAGCGATTGCATACGGTCTACGTTTGATTTCGCTTGGAGAGCGACGTAACATCGGTAGACTGTGATCTATGAAGACATAGCGAAATTCGTGTGGCGATGAGTGCCTATAGGCTACATTGGTGCTCGACTGATGTAGTCTGCGATCTATGTGGGAGTGGTGAAGTTTTGTTTGGCAGCGAAATTCGTGGGCACTGATGCCTACAGTTACATGGGGTTTTGCCGTGATGGCGACGTAACCCTGGGTGTAGCTGCAATCTGTGGCGGTTCCATGGTGTAATCGAGGGGCGCGGATGCCTATAGTTTTCTATGGATTTTGCTGGGATGGCAACGTAACCATCGGGTTAACTACGGCCATGGAGGGGGTGATGGTTTCCAGAGCATTCTCACCAAAAATGTTTTCTATATTTTCACAAAATGTTTTCTAAGTATTTTCACTGGGTGTTGAAAACGGGTCTGTTAAGTACTTATAGATTTTCAGTCCTACGCATGATCAATGTATGACCGAATTTCTATGAGAACAAGGATGGACTTGATGAGACATCAAGTTATAAAAAGTAATTTTATAAAGCTATTTTGGCAATATTATGTAGATTTTAAAATTGTTTTAAAATTTTTAAATAAAGGGAGTTGAGAGTTCAAAATGTTTAAAGGATAATTTAACTAATAATTAACATTTTGATAAATTCTGGCTTCGTTCCTTTTCGAGGACGAAAAATTTTAAAGGGGAGAGGAATGTGATAACCAGAATTTTTAGACAGCTGTTAATTGGTCATTAACTGGATTTAATTTTTGGAAATACTGATTTTATTTAGTTGAGTAGATAAAATTCTGATAATTTAAAAATATCTGGATATATATAAATGGATTAGAAACTATAATAAATGTTGAATTATATATCTCTGGAAATGATAAATCTTACAATAAATTAATAAATATATAAATAGATAAATGCAAACTTTAAGATGTTGAAAATTTTAAGTGTATATATATACACAAGCATATAAGTGTGAATATATGTACATATAATATCAAAAACAAATAAAAATATGTTCTAATTATAATATATATATATATATATATATATATATATTGTAATTAGGAAGTATGGTTTTGAATTTAATATAATAATTCTCAAACGACATTTAAAGTTAAATTTTATATTTTAAAATACTAAAGATAAATCTTTATTAATTAAAGTATAATAGTTTAAGTTTTAAATAAGATTTAATAAAGGGTTAATATACTTTGTTTTAAAATTATACAGGAATATAGTTTGTAAGTATAAATATAAGAACATAAAAACAAATTTTATAAAACATAGTTAGTATAAAAATATATATAAAGAACATGAGAGAAAAATAAAATATTGATTTTAGACATTTGTAAGCTAAGGGTGACATGCAAATACAAGTGGCAATTTTTTTTTCTTTTAAACTAAATATAAATAATAATGAGATAAGGAGAAGGCAGTATACAGATGATAACTTTCTACATATCTTTTTCTTATTTTCTTTTCCTTCTTTCATTTTCCAATATTAAAACCAAAAGAAAATCAAACAATTTCAACTTCAAGTTTCAATTGAGGAAATTCAAATTCAACTCAACCCAAAGTAGATTTAAGTTAAAATCAACAATGAAGCTTCAGTTCAAAAATCAAGTTCCAGATCAAAGAAAAGGCTATGTTTCTCTGCTTATCAAAATTCTGTGAGTAACATAACCTTTTAAAGCTAAATCTATTATTACACTTTGATGCATGTGCTAAATTTGTGAAGTAATGTTGTAAATATGTTTACATGAATGTATTTTACCTGGAATGTGATATCCCGGAATTTTGGCAATATCAATTTAATAATCTTTATGTGATATCCCAGTATTTTTTTCATCTATTAATCGATAATTAGCAGGGTTTAATTTGTTTAAATAATGATTTGAAAATTAAAATAAATAAAATTTTAGTAATAAAAAGATATCGGGATGTATTTAAAACTATAATAAATGTTGAAATATAAATATCTTGAAATAATATATATTAATGAATATGTGAAAACTTTATTATATTGGAATTTTAAATATATACTTGCTCGAGTATATAGGTATATTTGTATATATGAAATAGTATATAAGAATAGATACAAGATTTTAGTTTATATATATATATATATATTCATAACTTTTGAAATTAAATAATTTTTTTAGAAGTTCTTTCTTTTAAAAATGCATACGAACTAAGTTATAAATATATTTAAGTTTAAAATATAAAACATAATAGTCCAAATTTGAATAGGATTTGATAAAAGATTTAATATGCATTTGAAGATAGTACATTTTTCTTAGTATGTATATATATTAAAAAAATGATGATGATCTATAAAATAATTAAATACGAGGAGTTAAGTATAAAATTTAATAAAATTTATGTAAGGGTTAAAAATAAAGTTATGAAATTAAATTTGAATAAGGACTTAAATAAAATTAACTTAACAAATGACATTTGTAAAACTATGTATATAAGAAATAAACACATGTAAGCTTATGATAACAAGTGGCAAAATATTTTCTCTAATAGAAATTTCAAATAATAAGAAAAGGTAAAGAAAAAGGGAGGGTGGGGGGAAACTGTTCGTTTTAAAATTTCTTCCTACCTTATTTTCTAAACCAGAACCAAAATCAAAGAAAGGTTTAATAGTAAACAAACCTAAGAAACAAACAATTATCATTTTCCTCTAGTTTTCAAGTCTGAAGCCATAAACCATTTTAAATCAAAGTAAAATCAAACAAACAAATCTGAGCATCTCTTCTAGAGCAAGCACCTGAAAGTGTTAGCTTGGAATCCTTTTTCAAGATTTAAACAAAGAAAATTTTCAGTTTTATAAAGATCAAAGTTTTTCAGAAAAAATCAGTGGCATCTCAACATTCAAGTTTATCACAAGCAAAACATTTTGGAGGCTCTGTCTTCTGGTTTAATCAGGTGAGTAAGTGTTTAAATTTAAAATTTAAGTAAAAATATATAGTTGCTTGTGAAATTCTGTGGTGAATGTGCTCTGAATGTTTATGTATATAAGTATAATATCTGTATTTATTTGATTGTGAGCATGTCTCTGTATATTGTCCTCCCTGTTCTTATTATAGAATTATCAAGTTTAAACAAAATTTCATGTTGCCCTTCCGCTGATTTCATATGGTTTTGGTCTTCAAACATGAAATGTTTGTTTAAACTTAAATTTAATATTAAATATGAACTTAGTAAAAATATTTAGCAACTCATCTGGAAAATGAAATTTAGTAAAAAAATTCTTTTAAACATGACAAATTCAGTTACTTTAAATTACTGTTTCAAGTTTATAACTTGAATCCATTTTAAAAGTTAGGATTTTTAAAGTCAAAATCGGGATTTTAAATGAAGTAAGGTGTGAGAATTTGGGGATTTTATGGAATTGGGTTTTTGGGCAAGTGCTGATGGCCGGAGCATTTATGGTGGTCGGTGTTTCAACGGGAGGTGGAGGAAGGATCAGGGATGTGAGGAAAAATAGTGGTAGCGGTGACTAATCCCTGTGGCGTCGGCGGCGAGATAAATTTAGGTTCTAAACCTAATTTGGTTGAAGTCTGGAAGTTGAGATCGATGTGTCTTCTCTGTGAATCGAGTTCAATGGGTCTTCGGTGGTGGCTTCATGGACGATCGATGTTGAAGTGACCGGAGTTCTGCGTCATTTGACGGTCGAAGGCGCGAGATTGAGGTGAATTTGGTCATGGTATATGGAACCAGTTTTCTACTGGTAGTTCGATTTTGATATGAAGCTATTGCAACTGTTTTGAATGGTCTGAGTTTGTTGTAATGGCGATGAATAACGTGCAGGAAGCTTCATCTGTGATCGGAGCTGTCTTCGTTGATGTGCATGTGCACAGGGAGGAGAAGTTGTATCAGTTGGTTGGGTTTGGTGTTAGTCTCGAGGAGATGCTCGGGTGGAATTGGGTTATGCTCGGAGTGGATCTCGAGTTATCTCGTATAGCTTGCAATGTTGTAACCTGTTAACTGTGTAGTGGTTACAGGTTTGAATTTAAACTTAAATTGAAAACTAAACAAAGGTTTGAACAGGAAGTATACCCGGTTATGTCCCGAGTGGACTTCGGGTATTACCTGAAGCAAATAAAAAGAGGTTTTAAAAACTTGTGTTTTGAAATTTAAAATGAAATTAACTCAACTTTCTTTATAAATTACTTGTATAATAAGTTGATTCTTTAACATTGTTTATGAAGTTTTTGAAACTTCATTTAATATTAAAACTTTGCTAAATTAAGTTAAGATTAATTAAACTATTTTTCAATTCTTAAATTTGTGAAATGAAAGGTTTAAAATGTGTTTTAAAACTTTGTTAAAGATAATTTGAATTCATTTTTAAATCTTTTTTTTTGCAAGGCAAGCCGGTTTTATAGTGGGCCGTCCACTTTTATTACCTAAGTAATAAAGTTGAAGTACAGGAGATAGGCAAAAGCGCCTAAACTGCTATGAAAGAAGAAAAATACAGCACATGTATGTGACAGACATGTCACAGTGACGAATATAAAGACCTAGACTAGGACTCCTCGAAAGTGGAAGAGTCACCATCATCATAAGATACTAACGGGACATTCCCACATAGACCAGCAAAAGGGCGGAAACGGATGGCAAGACTTGGGTCGTAACCCATAGCATCAGTAGAGTATATGAAAGAACGATCCCAAGAAGAATCAGCTAGCATGTCGGAATTCCTACTCGCATACACACTATCCATATCAAGAACTAAAGAGTCACCAGACGATAGGTAAAAAAGGCATCTAAGGTCCGTGTGATCATCGGATACAAATCTGAAATAAGAGTTATTCACTGGGTTAAATCTGACATCAGAAATACGATCAACCCAACACCTCTCAGACTCATCCCAATCAATAGGATACCGGGTAGAATCTGGAATAGCAGGGGCAACACAAGTATCCACAGCAGACGAAGGGGAGGCAGGCCTATCAACAGAAGTAGGCGGACCTAGATCAGACAAGGGAGCTACAGGAGGGGAGGCGACATGGGAGACTGTGGAAGGAGCCTTAGGGATCCATTTCTGGAGAGCGGGCCGAGGCAGAGGAATCTTCGGAGGTGCCGCAGAGGTTTTGGAGTGCAGGCAGGCAATGGAAAGGTGACCAAACGAGTGACAGGAGGAGCATATATTTGGAACCCTTCCATATCGAACACGGACTTCCGCAACATGCCTAACAGCAAGCTGAACTGGAATAGTATCAGGAAGAGGCTTAAAAGGGAAAATTTCAATTAAGGCCTTAGCATACATCAATTTTTCTCTGGCTACGGTGTTAGTGTCAAAACATTTCAATTTTTCGACGTTGCAAGCTAGCCAATTCAACCCAAGCAAAGGCTGAAGCGCAGAGGGAATTTGTGAAAAGTACACCCAGACGGGGATGGAAAGCACCTGCTCACGAGCTCTAGCCACAGTGGGAGACCAAGGAGTAATAATAAATGGCCTACCAGCAATGAAGGAAAGATCAGCACCAAGAACAATATGACGATCCTCGGTCGTGGAAAACTTGAGGTAATATAAGGAGTCAATCAGATTCACATGAAATTTACCACGTAGCTTCCAAGCCTTACGCAAAACTAATGACGGTTCACGAAGCCGGTGACTTGGGTCAAGAAAGAAGCCAACCAAATAATCAGACCAAAAATCAACGCTGGCCTGCAAAACCGAAGGGGGCGGGATCCTCACTCCGTTTTCTTCAACAATTTCAAAATCAATGGTTTGTATTCACCCGCATTACGTGGCAGATATTGAAAAGAGAAGACCATGGCTTGAGGCAAGACGGGGAAGGAAACGATGGACCAGGTTGATCATTAGCAATGGGCAGAGCTGGAGAATCAACAGACTTAGAAGCGTCATAACTTTTATCACTGACTAGACTAACCAGAGGGCCAATAGCCTTAGAAACAAAAACACTAGTAGGTGATGTGCATTGTCCAGAAACAACGTCCGAATCCAACCCGACTCTACCACCAGACAAGCCACAAAAACCCTCATCACTGATTACAGCATTAGATATATTCAACTCCATATCACGATTAGAAATCACCTGGTTTTGCTCAGACACAACAGGAGGACTAGGTGCATCGCAGTCAATGAGGAAGATCCAGAAAAGTCTCTGTCAGCAACCGCAACATGTTCCATGACAGCGGTTCGAATACTAGCAGAAAGTGGTGGAAAATCAGCTAGAGAAAGCATCGCCAGCTTAGATAAAGGGGCAACAGCAGACATATGTTTAAAAATACGACCTGAGCGAGTTGAGGAGGGAGAGAGAGAGGGAACGATGAAGGAGAAGAGGACATGAAGAGGGAGGCGATGGGGGATTCAAAGGAGGGAAAGAGATCGCAAATCGCCAGGTTACAAATCGTGAGGAGGCCATAGATATTAAATCGCGAAGGTTAAACTATTTAAGATGAAATTTAACTTCATTTTTAAATCTTAAAGTTAAATGAATTTTGAAAGTAAATTTAAAGTAAATTGTTCAGAACTTTGTAAATGGTAACTTGATTAGTTTGATTTTAAAGTAAACTAGAATCTAAAGATTTGTAATTCATTAAATTTATAAGGAAGTTCAATAGATAATTAATTTATTTGTTTAATTAATCATTTGGATTAATTACAAAAAGTAATTAAGGTTTAAAAATTAATTAATTATGATTAATTAATCAAGGATAATTAATTTGTAATTAAGAACTATTAATTAGAAATTAAATAATAATTAGAGGTTAATTAATTAAGTAATTATGAATTAATTAAGTTATAGTTAACACTTAATTAATTAAATAATTAAAGGTTAAATTAATTAGATATGAAAGATTAATTTATAATTAATATTGATTAATGTAAGTTAATTACTTAAGAAAAATAATTAAAGAATGGTTAATGGTTAATGATGGTCATTAACTTAAGATTATTTAACAATTAATTAATGTGATTAATTTTAATAATTAATTAGATTAATTAATTAAATGATAATAAATTGTGGAATTTATTTAAGTTTAATTACTTAATGGAAGTAATTAAGAAATTAATTACTTAATGTAATTAATGGAGTTTATTGTGGTTGGTTTAAATTAATTAATTAAGTTTAATTAATTTTAATCACCTGATGACTTGATAATAGTTACTTAATGTAATTGATGAAGTGTAATTACTTAGTGAAGTGATTAATGATAAGTACTGGATGTAGTTAGTGGAAGTTGGAATTATGAAGTAATTTGGATTAAATTATTTTGTATAATTAATCAAGGAATTAATTAGAAATAATTAAGGAGTAATTAATTTATTCGATGAAGTAATTAAGGGTAGTTAATTACTGATGTTATTAATCAAGGGTGATTAATAATTATGGTTAGCAATTAATTAATGAAGTAATTAAAGGTTAATTAAGGGTGATTAATAATTATGGTTAGCAATTAATTAATGAAGTAATTAAAGGTTAATTACTGTATTTGGTTAAGGATAAATTAATTTGTGAAATTAATTAAAGGATAAATAGAATGATGGTGGAAGCCTTTGATTAATTGTTATCCCTAATATGTGGTTCGTGATGCTATGTGATAAGATACATTTGATTTAAACTGCGAAGATGTGGTTATTTATTGATGATGGATTACTGTGACATCATATATTTTAAGTAGAACTGTATTTCACTTGAATAATTTAAGTTAAGTTGATATTGGATTCGAAGAGACCGGAGTCGGGTATTTGTGAATACCCGAAACCACTTCGATCCTTTATAGATTTGATATGTGAAACCAATAGACTGGAATGGAATGAATTGAGTGAACTATACCCTTTTTATCTAAGTTTGGCACTTAGAAATTAATGTGTGAAATAAGTGATATCTATAATAACTTGTGAAGTTGTAAATTGATACAAGTTACCCCGGGTTATATAAGTTGTATGCTTTTGTATTTCATGTTAGATAGGTTTACTCATGCTGGTTTCCAGCCTGACCCGGGTATTACATTGATATAATGCTCAGGTTAGACCGAGTATTACAGATTTTCAAGTAGAACGATCTGGAGCTCAGGAGGCGTGCTGGATGGCAAGAGTGTATCGAATATTTCCGCTGTATAGTATTGTTGGGTATCCGTGACATGATAATTGAGTATATTCAATGTCTGTGTATTTGTGACTCTGATTGTATTAAAGTGTAATTCGACAGATATAATATTCATTTGTAAACTGATATTATTTATTATTATATTTTATCCGCTGCGAATGTGAGATTGTGTGTTCTTTTATGTTATTTTTCTTCTATCTCTTTCTTCTTTTTCATAACTATCTAGAATTTTCGGGTTCGGAATTTTCCGGGTTGTTACATTTGGTATCAGAGCAGAAGGTTAAGCGAGAACCTTGGCTCCGATGGGATTACTCATTAAAGATAGGGTAAGTGGTACCCTAGAATGAGTTGAGTGTGTATATATATGAGAGAGCGTACTTATTATTTTCTTATATAAAGATTTTTAATGATTTTATATAAGAATATATTTTGATATATAAAGCAATATATTTTTCTAATAAATATTAAGGTAATTGGATGTTAAATATTGAAATTAAATTAAGTGGTAATAGAATTACAACCGAATTAAAATTAAATAAAGATAAGTTTGAAATAAATTCAAACTGAAATTTAAATTGAGAATTTGGGAAAGAATTTCAGAATAAGATAATAAGGAATTGGTTTTCAGAGATGGTAATCTTGGTTATTATTATAAATGGTTGTTGTATTTAATAATAAAATGTTTTAAGGAAGTAAACCATTTAAGTAAGTATGGGTTATAAATTGAAATTGAAGTTGATCTAAATTGTGAAGTTTGGATCTTAAGATTTAAAAACATTTGAAATTTGTTTTCAAATTATTAAAAGGAATAATAAATAATATTATTTGAATGAGATTTTGATGCAAACAAGAGTTGTTTAAAGTTTTAAAGTAATTCTTTTTGAATTAAAACCAAGGGTGGTTTAAATTTTAAAATTTGGCTTGGTGGGCCAAGAAGTATAATGTATATATATGTGGATGGTCTGAAATAAACTCTAAATATTGAGTTTTAAATCTGGAATGAGATGTGATACCCAAAGTGATAAGTTTTTGAACTTAATAAATGGGAAGATTATTTATGAAAAGTTTAAATTTGAAATGGAAGTTCAAATTGGGTAAGGTTGATTGGATTAAATTAGATGATATCATCCTATTGTTGTTAAAAAAATTTAAGTTGTGAATTAAATTTGTTTTTAATGAATGAGAAATGAAGTGTGGTAATATATTCCATTATTGAGATAAAAGAAAATTCTAATGTTAATTTGAAATTAAGGATATGGAATTACTTTGAAATGAAAATTTAAATGATTGAATCTGAAAATTTAACTTGTTTAAGAATTGGTTTCAAACTAGAAGATAAAATTGGGTAATAAATTAAATTGTTTAAAAGCTTTTAATAAAGGTTAACTTGGTTTAAAGGGTTAAACCAACCTTAGTGAATTTAAATTGAATTTATATAATTCGAGATGGTTTAAAATTTGAATTTGAATTGAATTTGGTTCAAATTGAATTTGATTTGAATTAATTGAAAATGTGATTGAAGATGTATAAGTAAAAAAATTAAAATGGAAAATTTGAATTGGATTAATTGGAAATGATTTGAAGTTAAAGTGGATTCAATTGGAAATTAGTCCAAATTTATTTGAATAATTTGGAATTGTAATTAAAGTTTAATAGTTTTAAATTCAAATGGAATTTGACTTGATTTGGAAGGAAATCAAGAATAATTCAACTTGATGTGGAAACGGAGTTTGAAAATTGGGATTAATTCAAACTAGAGTTGAAATGAATTGAAATAGGAACTAATTCAACTGAAATTTATTTGAATTAATAGAATTTGAGATCAAGGTTGAATAAAGTTAAATTTGGAAAGAAACTAAGATTAATTCAACTTGAATTGGGGTTGAATCAATTTCAATAGAAATTGAAGTTATTTAAATTGGAGTTAAGTCAATTTAAATGAAAGTGGAATTTAAATTGAATTGATTGGGAATAGAGATTGGGAATTGAACAGTTTTGACTCTGAACTATTATTTTTTTAGTATAAATTGTTTTAATATAAACTTATTTTTCCAAACTATTTATTATATATACAACCTTTCTTTTAAAAGCCAAACTATCTTATACTTGTTTTACAATTATTTTTTGACTGTTTAACAATTTTCCAACTGTTTTATAAACTAATTACTATCCTACTATTATTTTGCAATTATCTAAAATTTCTATAATTATTTTAACTATTTTCTACCTATTTTACACCTATTTTACAAACTAGTAATTATTTTTCCAACTACTTATCTATTTTTAAATTTTTTCAAATTATTTTCTAAATAAACTGGTCGGAGTTCAAACAGTTTATTGGTTAAATACCCAATCGAGATAAGAATAGAGGTGATAATCCAAATGGATTGAAGCAATTGTGAGTAAGTGAATGAAAATCAAAGTGAATGTGATTAGAAATGGAATTGATTTGGCTAATAACCAGTAAAGACAAATACGTAGGGCGTACGTATGTTATTGTATTCGCATAGTGATTTGATCCAGATTCGAACACAGAATTTCGAGATAGTATGTCGATCCGAGTTGAGATTTTTCACTCGATCTTCGACGGCGAACCTGGATATCGATTGTTGATTGGTTCTGGATATTCTCTATCATAGTTATGACTATGCAAGGAGAATGACGGTTTTTGATCAAGAAACCAGATCAGAGTCCGCACTAGGAAGTCGGGTGGACGATACTAGTTCGGAAGTGAAATTGTGTGATCGAGTGAGCGATCAGATTGGTATAGCGTACGGATGATATGTGTACATCGTACAGATTTGAATAAAAATGATATTGAAAGAAATAATCAAATTTGAATATTTGATTTTGAGTAAACAAAGTTAAATATCATTGTTTTATACAATGAAACTTCCCTCGTTAAATCTTTTGCAAGAAGAAAAGGGTTTTGAAAATGTTTGAAGTATAAAAGGAGTTTAATACAGGTTTGAAATGATCAAAAGTTTTAAAAATTATATATATATGTATATATATGTACAAAGGATCTTATGAGGATTTTGGAAAAAGGTTTTGGGAACCAATGGATTTGGAAAGGCTTTTGATTTTTGGGTAAAATCAATATTGAATTTGGAAAGCCTAGTTTGAGAATTATCGATTGTGGGATAATCGATTTTGTGTAAAGGAGCTTTGTATGAGATCATACTAGGTGTATGATTTGAAGATACTATATGTGTATAGTATAAAATGTTTTGATGATGGCTCTGGGGAAAAAGGCGCTCCCTTGAAATGAACTTCTCAGGAGTACCACCGGGTGGTGCTGCCTTGAGCCTAAGGGGGGGGGTTCTAGAGTTAATCCTGTGAGGAGTTCGGACAAAACTAGTTCCTGGGGATTATGAGTAGAGTATACCATAGCGAAAGTCGTGTGCGCCGTTGAGAGCCAACAGTCTGCGTTTGATTTTATATCGGTAGACTGCGACCTATGGTATGACATAGCGAAAGTCGTGTGTGCCGCTGAGAGCCAACAGTCCGCGTTTGATTTTATATCGGTAGACTGCGACCTATGGTATAACATAGCGAAAGTTGTGTGTGCCGCTGAGAGCTAACAGTCTGCGTTTGATTTTATATCGGTAGACTGCGACCTATGTAGGAGTGAAGAAGTTTCATTTCGACAGCGAAAATCAGAGGCCGCTGAGAGCCTGCAGTTACATGGACTTTTGCTGCGATGGCAACGTAACCCTGGATGTAACTGTGATCTGTTGTGTGGGATCCATGGCGTAATCGAGAGGCCGCGGAGAGCCTGCAGTTACATGGACTTTTGCTGCGACGGCAACGTAACCCTGGAATGTAACTATGACCATGGATAGGGATGATGATTTCCAGAGCATTCTCACCAAAGATATTCCTCTATTTTCAGAAATGTTTTCAATATTTTAAATAAAATTATTTTCAAAATATTTTCACTGGATATTGAAATCGGGTCTGCTAAGTACTTATAGATTTTCAGTCATACGCCTGATCAACGTATGACCGAATTTCTGTGAGAACGAGGATGGACTTATCAAAATGTCGAGTTATAAAAGTAGTTTTATAAAAAAAACTATTTTAGAAATACTATATTTTTTTAAAGTAGTTTAAAAATGATCAAAGAAGATTTATATGATTTTAAGCATTTTAATAAATCTGGCTTCGTTCCTTTTCGAGGACGAAAGGATTCAAAGTGGGGAAGATTGTGATATCCCAGAATTTTTGTCAGCTGTTGATTGATAATTAGAAGGGTTTAATTTGTTTAAATAATGATTTGAAAATTAAAACAAATAAAATTTTAGTAATAAAAAGATATCGGGATGTATTTAAAACTATAATAAATGTTGAAATATAAATATCTGGAAATAATATATATTAATGGATATGTGAACATTTTATTATATTGGAATTTTAAGTATATACTTGCTTGAGTATATAGGTATAATTGTATATATGAAAAAGTAAATAAGAATAGATACAAGATTTTAGTTTTTTTTTATATATATATATATATATATATATATATATATATTCATAACTTTTGAAATTAAATAAAAAATTTAGAAGCTCTTTCTTTTAAAAATGCATACGAACTAAGTTATAAATATATTTAAGTTTAAAATATAAAACATAATAGTCCAAATTTGAATAGGATTTGTTAAAAGATTTAATATGCATTTGACGATAGTACATTTTTCTTAGTATGTATATGTATTAAAAAAAATGATGATGATCTATAAATTAATTAAATAAGAGGAGTTAAGTATAAAATTTAATAAAATTTAAGTAAGGGTTAAAAATAAAGTTATGAAATTAAATTTGAATAAGGACTTAAATACAATTAACTTAACAAATGACATTTGTAAAACTATGTATATAAGAAATAAACACATGTAAGCTTATGATAACAAGTGGCAAAATATTTTCTCTAATAGAAATTTCAAATAATAAGAAAAGGTAAAGAAAAGGGGGGGTGGGGGGAAACTGTTCGTTTTAAAATTTCTTCCTAGCTCATTTTCTAAACTAGAACCAAAATCAAAGAAAGGTTTAACAGTAAACAAACCTAAGAAGCAAACAATTATCATTTTCCTCTAGTTTTCAAGTCTGAAGCCATAAACATTTTAAATCAAAGTAAAATCAAACAAACAAATATGAGCATCTCTTCCAGAGCAAGGACCTGAAAGTGTTAGCCTGGAATCCTTTTTCAAGATTTAAACAAAGAAATTTTTCAGTTTTAAAAAGATCAAAGTTTTTCAGAAAAAATCAGTGGCATCTCAACATTCAATTTTATCACAAGCAAAACATTTTGGAGGCTCTGTCTTCTGGTTTAATCAGGTGAGTAAATGTTTAAATTTAAAATTTAAGTAAAAATATATAGTTGCTTGTGAAATTCTATGGTGAATGTGCTCTGCATGTTTATGTATATAAGTATAATATCTATATTTATTTGATAGTGAGCATGTCTCTGTATATTGTCCTCCCTGTTCTTTTTATAGAATTATCAAGTTTAAACAAAATTTCATGTTGCTCTTCCTCTGATTTCATATGGTTTTGGTCTTCAAACATGAAATGTTTATTTAAGCTTAAATTTAATATTAAATATGAATTTAAGTAAAAATATTTAGCAACTCATCTGGAAAATGAAATTTAGTAAAAAAAATCTTTTAAACATGACAAATTCAGTTACTTTAAATTACTGTTTCAAGTTTATAACTTGAATCCATTTTAAAAGTTAGGATTTTTAAAATCAAAATCGGGATTTTAAATGAAGTAAGGTGTGAGAATTTGGGGATTTTATGGAATTGGGTTTTTGGGCAAGTTCTGATGGCCAGAGCATTTATGGTGGTCGGTGTTTCAACGGGAGGTAGTGGAAGGATCAGGGATGTGAGGAAAAATAGTGGTAGCGGTGACTAATCCCTGTGGCGTCGGCGGCGAGATAAATTTAGGTTCTAAACCTAATTTGGTTGAAGTCTGGAAGTTGAGATCGATGTGTCTTCTCTGTGAATCAAGTTCAATGGGTCTTCGGTGGTGGCTTCGTGGACGATCGGTGGTGAAGTGACCGGAGTTTCGCGTCATCTGACGGTCGGAGGCACGAGATTGAGGTGAATTTGGTCATGGTATATGGAACCAGTTTTCTACTGGTAGTTCGATTTTAGTCTGAAGCTATTGCAAGTGTTTTGAATGGTCTGAGTTTGTTGTAATGGCGATGAATGACATGCAGGAAGGTTCATCTATGATCGGAGCTGTCTCCGGTGATGTGCATGTGCACAAGGATGAGAAGTTGTATCAGTTGGTTGGGTTTGGTGTTAGTCTCGAGGAGATGCTCGGGTGGAATTGGGTTGTGCTCGGAGTTGATCTCGAGTTATCTCGTGTAGCTAGTAATGTTGTAACCTGTTAACTGTGTAGGGGTTGCAGGTTTGAATTTAAACTTATATTGAAAACTAAACAAAGGTTTGAACAGGAAGTAGACTCGGTTATGTCCCGAGTGGACTTCGGGTATTACCTGAAGCAAATAAAAAAAGGTTTTAAAAACTTGTGTTTTGAAATTTAAAATGAATTTAATTCAACTTTCTTTGTAAATTACTTGTATAATAAGTTGATTCTTTAACATTGTTTATGAAGTTTTTGAAAATTCATTTAATATTAAAACTTTGCTAAATTAAGTTAAGATTAATTAAACTATTTGTCAATTCTTAAATTTGTGAAATGAAAGGTTTGAAATGTGTTTTAAAACTTTGTTAAAGATAATTTGAATTCATTTTTAAATCTTAAAGTTAAATGAAATCTGACAGTAAATTTAAAGTAAATTGTTTAGAATTTTGTAAATGGTAACTAGATTAGTAGCAAAGTTTGATTTTAAAGTAAACTAGAATTTAAGGATTTGTAATTCATTAAATTTGTAAGGAAGTTTAATAGATAATTAATTTATTTGTTTAATTAATCATTTGGATTAATTAAAAAAAGTAATTAAGGTTTAAAAATTAATTAATTATGATTAATAAATTAAGGGTAATTATTTTGTAATTAAGAACTATTAATTAGAAATTAAAGAATAATTAGAGGTTAATTAATTAAGTAATTATGAACTAATTAAGTTACAGTTAACACTTAATTAATTAAATAATTAATGGTTAAATTAATTAGATATGAAAGATTAATTTATAATTAATATTGATTAATGTAAGTTAATTACTTAAGAAAAATAATTAAAGAATGGTTAATGGTTAATGATGGTCATTAACTTAAGATTATTTAACAATTAATTAATGTGATTAATTTTAATAATTAATTAGATTAATTAATTAAATGATAATAAATTGTGGAATTTATTTAAGTTTAACTACTCAATGGAAGTAATTAAGAAATTAATTACTTAATGTAATTAATGGAGTTTATTGTGGTTGGTTTAAATAATTAATTAAGTTTAATTAATTTAATCACCTGATGATTTGATAATAGTTACTTAATGTAATTGATGAAGTATAATTACTTAGTGAAGTGATTAATGATAAGTACTGGATGTAATTAGTGGAAGTTGGAATTGTGAAGTAATTTGGATTAAATTATTTTGTATAATTAATCAAGGAATTAATTAGAAATAATTAAGGAGTAATTAATTTATTTGATGAAGTAATTAAGGGTAGTTAATTACTGATGTTATTAATCAAGGGTGATTAATAATTATGGTTAGCAATTAATTAATGAAGTAATTAAAGGTTAATTACTGTATTTGGTTAAGGATAAATTAATTTGTGAAATTAATTGAAGGATAAATAGAATGATGGTGGAAGCCTTTGATTAATTGTTATCCCTAATATGTGGTTCGTGATGCTATGTGATAAGATACATTTGATTTAAACTGTGAAGAAGTGGTTATTTATTGATGATGAATTACTGTGACATCATGTATTTTTAGTAGAATTGTATTTCACTTGAATAATTTAAGTTAAGTTGATATTGGATTCGAAGAGACCGGAGTCGGGTATTTGTGAATACCCGAAACCACTTCGATCCTTTATAGATTTGATATGTGAAACCAATAGACTGGAATGGAATGAATTGAGTGAACTATACCCTTTTTATCTAAGTTTGGCACTTAGAAATTAATGTGTGAAATAAGTGATATCTATACTAACTTGTGAAGTTGTAAATTGATACAAGTTACCCCGGGTTATATAAGTTGTATGCTTTTGTATTTCATGTTAGATAGGTTTACTCATGCTGGTTTCCAGCCTGACCCGGGTATTACTTTGATATAATGCTCAGGTTAGACCGAGTATTACAGATTTTCAAGTAGAACGATCTGGAGCTCAGGAGGCGTGCTGGATGGCAAGAGTGTATCGAATATTTCCGCTGTATAGTATTGTTGGGTATCCGTGACATGATAATTAAGTATATTCAATGTCTGTGTATTTGTGACTCTGATTGTATTAAAGTGTAATTCGACAGATATAATATTCATTTGTAAACTGATATTATTTATTAATATATTTTATCCGCTGCGAATGTGAGATTGTGTATTCTTTTTTGTTCTTTTTCTTCTATCTCTTTCTTCTTTTTCATAACTTTCTGGAATTTTCGGGTTCGGAATTTTCCGGGTTGTTACACTTTATATAAAATTAAATTGATTTGATAATATTGATTAATAAAATATGAATTGGTTTAATAATCTAATTAAAAAAATATTTAATTTATGACTTTTATCTTTTAAAAGCTAAATAAATGTTTTTAATTATAATATGTGTGTATATATATATATATATATATATTTGTATATATATTATAGATAATCTTTGTTTTGGAATTTAATAAATAAATGAAGTTTTGTTTTCAAATTCTAATAATATATTTAGTAATTAGGAAATTATGTTTTAAATTAATTTTAAGTTTCTCAAAGTTATTTAAATTAATAACTATATGATTTATAAATTCTTAAAATAAATGTTAAATTGTTTAAAATTATATCTTAGCTTAATTTTTAAATTTAAATAAAAAGTTTGTTTATTTCTTTTTAAATATTATTAGATAAATATGATTTGGAAATTTTATATATAAGTTTAAAATACAATGTATTATATGTGTTTAATTCATTTAATAATAAAAGTGATTTATAATCTCTTTTATAAATCATTTAAAATTTGTTAAATTTGTTATTTTCAATCCATATTTATAATGTATTATTTTTCCCTAAATATAAAAGAATTAAAATAAGAAAATAGAATTTTCATTTTAAATTGAATAAGTTGATTTTAATATGGATTTCAAAAGTTTAATTTGAATTTGGAATTTTATTTTGGAATTCAAATTTATAGATTCTTAAAATATTTGAATAAGTTTTAATTTATAATTTGTTTTACTTACATTTTTCTTTAAATAAGAAATTCATATATATTTATATAAGTATAAAATAAGTTAAGTAAAATCCTTTATTAACATATATTTATTTATATAACTAATTTAAATAAACAAGACATGTGTTAACTTATGAATATAATCTAGCTACATGTGTTTATTAAAGAATAAAGGATCATGACAAGTGTCATTGTTTTTATTAATCTTTTTCTTTATTTTGATTAAGATAATTTTAGCTCTTAAACATTTTCATTTTCCCTTCATTCTCTTTTCAAAACCAAAAGCTAAGTGAATCAAAGAAGAAAAGATCTGAAACTCAAAATTTCCTCAAAAGCAAATCTGTAACTCAAACTTAAATTTCAAATTGAATCAAAAACCTGAATCAAAGTTTGCACTTCTTCAACTTGAGACAAGCAATTAAATCCTCAAGCAATTCAAACTGAAATGTAGATCAATGTCTACATTTCATCTATAAATCATCAGCTTAGCAAATTAAGGACCTGCGTGCAACTGCATTTCCTTTGGAAATCACCAGCATACAAACTATAGTTTTAAAATCATGTCAGCATTTTCAACCTGGAATTAAAGCATTTTTCAAGCCTGCATGCATATGATTTTTAGACAGAATTCAAAAGCTTTTTCATTTCTAATGGAGGCTCTGTTTTACTGAAGGATACTGGTGAGTAACTTTTAAAATTTAAACATAATTTGGTTGCATGTTAATATATATGAAATGAATAGATATGCATGAATATACAAGTGAAAATTGATATGATTATAACTGAATGTATGCTATGTATATATATGTACTTGGCTCTGTGTTGTTCCTAGGCCCTGATTATGATATAAATCCCTTATTTACTTAATCTTGTTTTGATAAGATTTTATTATCAAACAAAATTGTGATTCAACATGGATTCATGTTTGAAATTTTAAGAAAATTAAAAATGAAGTCTGTTTGTCTCTGCAACTATAAGACATCAGTACATTTTGAAATAAAGAAAAATTCAAACTGTTTAAATTTTAAATGCAGTATTGTAAACTAGATACATAAGTAAAAACATGATTTTTGAAACTAGTAACACAATTTTTAGTTTGAGATTTGGGAAGTAGTTCTGTGATGAACTAAAAAGAGGAATTTGAGAAATTATGGTGATCTAGTTGATAGGGAAGCTCAGGGGATCTTATGGTGGAAGAAGTGCGATCAGAGCATCGAGGAAAATTATTGAATGGACGTAAAGAGGATCGTGGTGGCGACGGTGATCAAAATAAATCTGTAACCCTAGTTTATGAGCAAGTTAGGAAATTGGTTCGATTCTGTCTCAATGTTTGATCGAGTGTTAAGCAGCTTTGGGGAATGGTAGCTGGGTCCATGACGAGGATGTGGCCGGAGTTTCAACTTTTACGGTGGGCAGAGAGGGGAGATCTGGCCGTTGACAGGTTTGGGCTTTGAAGAGGTTCCGATGTTCCAGGTTTTGAAGTTGCTCCAGGTTGAGTTTGCATACTCGATTTTGAATTCGAGTTTATTCTGATGATCAGATGTTCATGTTGGATTCTGGAGTTGTTAGTGGATTAGGGATGATCATTGTTGATGATCGGAATCATCCATGGGCTTCGTGCATGTGCACAGTGGACATCTGAGGGTTTGTTTGTTTCTGGGAATTTTGGTGAAGATACGGTACTCGTGGAATGCTCGAGTCGCTTGAGTGATTTACTTGAAGATAGGTGATTGATGACTCGAAGTAATTAGGTTCTGGCTCGAGTAGTATTATTGTTTCAGGTTTTGTTTTCAGAAACCTGACGGTTTGCAGGCTTTTAATTTCAAACTAAATTTAAATAAAAGGGAAGCAAAGTAAGATTAAAACAAAAGTTGAAGCAAGTTTAAATTATGAATTCAAAATGAATTTGAATTCTTGTTTTCAAAATAAATAAATTTTATAAAAATGGAATGTTTAACAACTAAAGTTTGTACAATATTTTGTAAAGTGTTTTAGAAATCTGAAATAAGATTTAAAACAAGATTTTAAATTTAAGTTAAAACTGAATTGTAAATCTGAATTCAAATTTGCATTTGAAGCTTAAAGTTTTAAAAGAAAATAAAGCATATAAATTCTAATGATTGTAAATAAGTTAAATGTTAAAGTATTTATAACATGTTTTTTTAAATCTGAAATACAGGATTTTAAATTTAAGTTTTTAAATCTGAATTCAAGGCATGATTTAAATTCTAGTTTGAAATAAAATAAGTTTTTGGAACTTAAATGTTTCAAAACCACTTGAAATATTTAAAGTATATTTTAAATTATTTAAATTGAATATGGGTTAAAACTATTTTTAAAATTTACCTTAGAAGATAAGTAATTATTTAAAATGAAATTTAAAAGGTTTTGAATACTTAAACCTTGTTTAAGTTAAAATTTGGTTCATTTTAAATCTTAATTTAAAATGGAATTTAGAGGAAATTTAAAAGCAAATTATTTTTAAATTACTTTGATAATGATAATTAAATCATGAATAAGATTAATGTTATCATAAAGTTAATAAGAACTTAATAATTGATAATTCATTAAATGATTAAGGTAATTAAGTTTTGTAGTTAATTTAATTAATTAATAATTTGGGTTAATTAATTAAATAATTAAGGGTTTTATTTAATTAATTAAAGGATCAGTAAGTTAATTAAGATTGATTTAAATTGTAATTAAGAAATCATTATTTGGATAAGATTTTATATTAAATTAATGATATGAATTTATTAATCAAGTAATTTTAAATTAATTAAGTTTTAGATTATCACTTGATTAACTAAATAGTTAGAGATTAATTAAATGGGTTTTATAGATAAATTAATTTGTAACTAATATTGATTAATCTCAGTTAATTACTTTAGAGAAGTAATTAAAGATTTGTTATTGGTTAATGAAGGTCATTAACTTAGGATTTTTTAATAATTAATTAATGTGATTAATTTTAATGATTAATTGGATTAATTAATTTAAAGATAATCATTTGAATTGTTTATGTGTAATTATTTAATGAAGGTAATTAAGGAAATTAATTACTAATTGTAATTAATTAAGTTTATTTTGATTAGTTAAGTTAATTAATTAAGTTTAATTAATCATTTGAGTAATTTAAGAAGTAATTACCCAATGTAATCAAAAATGAATAATTACTTAGCGAAGTAATTAAGAAGATAAATTACTGGATGTAATTAAATTGAAGAATAATTGGGCAATGAAGGAGTTGTGAAAATTAATTACTTGTGTAATTTATATGTAATTAGTATGCAGAACAATTACTTAAGGAAGTAACTAATAATTAATTACTTAGTGTAATTAATTTAGGATTTGTTAATTAAGTTATTTGAAGATAATAAAGAGATGTAATTAATTTAATATAATTAATTACTTAATGTGATTAATCAAGAGTGATTAATCAATATGGATAATTGATAATTAACTTAATAGGGTAATTATTAATAAATATAGTTAAGGATCATTAATTTATATAATTAATGATGTAATTAAGGATTGATTAATAAAAACAATTAATCAATGAAGGAAGGAATTAATTAATTAATTAATTAAGGATTAATGAAATTAATTATAATTAATGAATTAATGAAGTAATTACAGGTTAAGTACTGAATTTGGTTTGGAATAATTAATTTGTGAAATTAATTTAAAGGTTAATTACTTGAATGTAATTAAAGAATGATTAATCAAGGATGATTAATTAGGGTACTTTGTTGAGGGTAAGTAATTAATTGATTGTAATTAATTAATGGATATGTAAGCAAGATTTATATGGATGAGGTAATTAATTTAATTTATGTTAAATTAATTAGAGAAGAAGTAATTAATTTAATTCATTTTAAATTAATTATAGAATGGTGATTATAAGTCATTGCTTGTGAATGTTAATTAATACTGATTACCCTGAATAGTTGAGATCTCAGATATGAGATAAGTGATGTTGTGTGATTTGGATGCTATGGTTGCATTTGAGTTGATAATATGAATTATCTGTTTGGGATGATAATATGGATTATCTGTTGTGATGAAAATGTTGGTTACCTATTGTGATGTTGTGTATTATCTATCTGTGTGTATATAGATAATATTGAATTAAATTGTTTTAAACATTTAAAACAACTTTGACCTAAAAGATGGCGATTTGGATTTCGATGAGACCGGGATCGGGTTTCCATAATTGGATATCCGAAAACCACATCGATCCAAATTAACGATAGGACGTGAATCTCAAGTGAAGATGAAGATTAAAAGTGCAAGGGTTATCATCGTTAACTCTAAGGGTGATTCCAAAATGATTGTAACGAGATAATGCCTTCGGTTTCGTTCGAACCCGGAACGAACTTGTATGGATTGAATGCTTTTAGAACATCGTCAGGTGGACGATGAGCATTCTAAGAGATGTGTTCTCTAAAGGTAATGGTGGCCTCAAGCCTTATCAATCGGGAATGGCTAAAATAGGGGAGGTGCAGCAAGGTTAAGTGGGTCATCCCCAAGTAGGACGAGATTTTCCCCTGTCTAGAGGTCCCTTTATATTCGGCTGTGTGGGCGGTTGATTGCAACAACTGCCGGGGTTGTCTTGTTCGGGACTGTTCAGTAAGGAATGGTTCCGGCCTTGTGTTGCAGAGGATTGTGAGTGATCCTCGGTACGGTGATCTAGGCCACGTACTGTGACGGGCGGTACCCAGTAGCCCTGCCATTGTATGGAATCCAAAATCCAATAAGTGCCAATTATTTTGATTGTATTACCCACTTTTGTAGCTAGTAGCTGGAATTTAATCATGTAACAATTTCAGCTATTTCTTATTTATTTGAAAACCCTAGACACTAGTATAATATCATCGAATTTCCTATCAAATTTTTGGTTAGCGTAAGGTAAAAAATTTCCATGTTTATGTGTGGGAAGTCTTACGTGATACCTTTCTTTCAAAAGGTTTTTAAAGTTAAGCAACCTTAACCTGTTACTCACACCAGACCCATCTCTGACCCGCAGTTTATCTTTTTTTTCTTAAACTCTTGGGTACTCAAATTTTTACGAGTAGCCAAGGGATTCAGGTTGGCTTTGACGAATTATGGAGGAGCAATGGAGCAGGAGGCTTCTACGTTGTAGATATATAGTTTCCGCTGTGTGATCTCTGAATTGTATTTGTATTAAGTTGTAAATACTAGGCAGGTGTTTATAACTGTCTAGTATGTGTTGTTTATGCTGTGTATCTCTGATTGATGTTGTATATTATGTAAATACTTATGTTATTAATATAATTTATTCGTTCCGCTATTGAGATTCTAGTGTTGTTTATTCTTTCTCTTCTTTCTTTTCTCTTTTCTATCCCTTTCTTTCTTAAAGATGATATGACTTTTTGTGGAGAAAAGTCGGGTCGTCACATGGAATATCGATGAACTACTCTGTATATTTATGTGCATGTCTGTGTATATGTATAGTAGCCTCTGTTATGTTCAACGGACTCATGAACACCCTAAATAATTCATATCTTCCCTTCTAATCAATTTTAAGCTTTGATCATTAAAGAGAAATTGATTGTAAGAATGTAATATCATTTTTAAAATAGTTTCAAGTGAAAATATTTAGTAAATATTTCAAAAATGAGAAATTTCAGTGAACTCTTTGCAAATCAGAAAAATCAGTTATCTTAATTTCATGTTTTGATTATATAATTGGATTCGTATTGGGAAAAGGTGATTTTTGATTATAGTTTCAGAATTTTTAAGTTTGTGGTTGATGAGTATTCGCGAGTTGAATGGAATTACTTCTTTCGTCGATTTCTCGTCGATCGGTGGTGGATGGAGTCGTGGGTTGGTGCTGGAGGTAGCTGGGTGTCTGGAGGTCGATGGAAAATAGTTAGGAGTTTTGTAGTTCACCGTGGTGGCTTATCAATGGCGATGTAGGGTTTAACGTCTAGATTTAATCAACACTGTTTTCGAGGGCATAGCGTCGTTGAGGGTGAACCGGAGTCGATCGGAGGTGGGGGAAATGAAGCATGAGTTTACGAAGGAGGTTCGGGTGTGATGGCGAGGTTCTTGGTGGTCGTAGGTGGCAGCGCGAGGTGTTTTCATCGATCGGTTTGGGTTCATGGGTTGCTCGTTTTGCTCAATTTTGATTGCCAGGCTCGTTCGTCGTGCTGGGTGGTCGGGACGACTTGGGGGGACATCGCCGACATGTTGGTGGCCGGAGCGTGGATCGAAGTTGGTCACTCGTGTGCACGTGTACGAGTGTCCATCTGTGTAGAATTTATGCCGTGTGGTTTGAGCTTTGGGAAAGAAGGAGATTATCTCGAGTCGTTCGCGTATCATCTCGAGAGGGAAGAGATGAGAGAATTAGATCGGGTTTGGCTCGAGGAATTTATGGGTTGGGCTCGGGTTTTTCATTGGTAAGTTGTTAAGCTTGTAAATAAAGGAATGCACATGTTTCCAAAGCTTAAAAATAAAAGAAAATATTGACCAAGTTTTCAAAGCTAATTATTAAACAAATTTCAAAGTAAAGGTATTCACCAATTTTCAAAATTAGATTATAAAGTCAGACGTGTCTTGAATTTAAGTTGAGTTGATTTGAATAATTATATATTAGATTAATTTATTAAATTGATCCCTAAATAGCTGGTTAAAGAAAATAAATGTTTTAAACTTATAATTAATCAAAAAGGTCTCAGGAGATTTTGTATAAATTAATTTCAAGCATTTAATTTAATAAAGATTTAAATGATAATTAAGTAATTAGTTAAGATAAATGGTTTATCATAAATTAATTAAGGACTTAGGTAATTAAAGAATAATTAATTATTTACAATAATTAATTAAAATAATAATAAATGATTTGTAATTAATTAGTATTAATTAAGCAGGATTCGAAAGTAATTAATTTATTTTATGTTAATTAAATTAATTAGGAATAGTATAACTAATTAATCTTGCTTATGAATGTTTAAATTATATTGAATGCTTTGGAATTGATAATTTGTGATGCTCTGTGATATGATATGCCTTGGCTGAACTGTGACAATCTATCTGTGATGAATTACTATGTGAATATGTTATTCTGAAGTAAATTAAATTGTTTAAACTTAAACAACATGGCTTAAAAGATGGCATTGAGTTGGAAGAGATCAGGGTCAGATATCAACAATATCCGGAATTTCGGTTAGAAACTACTATAATTCTTTGTAGATTTGATTATGGAATCAAAGGGGCTGGAATGGAATAAATTAAGTAACCGGACCATTGAAACTAAGAAACGGTACTTAGATTTTATTTTGTGAAATAAGTGTTTGACTGTAACAAGATAAGAGCTCGTAGTGAGGTACGAGTTACCCCGGGTTTTCAAATAAGTTTTATAACTTAGTATTTCAAGTTATAAGGGTTTACTCACGCTGGTTTCCAGCCTGACTTGGGTGTTACTTTAATGTAATGCTCGGGTCAGACCGAGTATCGCAGCTTTTTAGGTTAGACGTTCTGGAGCTCACGAGGCGAGTTGGATGGTAGGAACGTATAAAGTCTATTCCGCTGTGTGTTTGAGATTTTATTGATAGTAGTCAGGACAAGTTGTTTCAACCGTCCAGTGTATTTGTGAATGATTGTACTCTGATGTATTGCATGAAATTAACAATTACAGCTTTGTATAAATGCTGTTATTTGATATTATATTTTGTTCCGCTACGATTGTGAAATTCTATATTGTTGTTTCTGTTTCTTCTTCTACTACTTTTCTTCTTTACCCTAACAATCTGGAATTTCCGACACTCGGTTTCTCGGCACTGCTATAGTGAACGTAGTAGTGTCGAATTTTCGGAATCGAAAATTTTGGGTCGTTTCAAATTCGATAACCAATCCTGTTAAAAATAAAAGGTGTTTTATTTCTATTATATACTTGATATAACAAGTTATATTAATTAATTAATTATATTAAAAATATATTTAATAGAAAATCCATATAATGTATGTTTTGTGATATTAGTTACGAAGTGCTGTTACCATGAGTAATTTATCACAATAAAACAAATCTACCATTTTAAGTTTTCCTAGTCAAGATGCTCGGAGGATGGATATCGATGTATCCGTTGAGAATAGAGTATGTAACACTCTACAAATATTGGGTTGTGTGTTACTCATGACTACTGGCTGCACCAAGGGGTTACATACTGATAGTTGTTGGATAATTATGGAACCACTCACTCGGCAGTTTTCTGTTGATTAATATAACTGAGTCAAAAAGAAAATATCGATGTGACTAATTTACACAGTTCTCTCGACTTAAGAATATTGTTAATCTTCAATATGAAAGCTCTGCTTTGATTATATCCAAATCATGGCATGGCATCCATCGAGTGACTGTAGTTGGGTTGAGTGGAAGTATTGGAAATGAAGCATTATTCAAGAGATGATTCATCTCCTTGATTATATGAGGTTAGTATCATGGTCAATGAAGTCAACTCAAAGTCAAAGACTCTAGCCTAGCATTTCGATTAATAATAATTGTTATTATTGAACCGATGGCTTTCCGTTTGGACTACAAAGTTGAATATGACCAATGTTGGAATTTTGATCACTACCAAATTCCGTAAGTTCAAAGTGATATAGTTTTGATGAAGAGAATTGGTATATATAATAGTCATAATCGGGTGACTCTTAATAAAGTAAAATTGGATTTTATTGAAACCAAGTAAGTAATAAATTTAGCCAAAATGTCACACCACCTGCTAAGTGACGTGTGAAAATTAATATTCGAATAATTCGATATTAATGCTAATCAAATTTACACTTGACGAGTAGCACAAACTAAAATGATGAATCCTCTTCTGACTAAACATTTAATTAATAATTATTATGAATTAATTAGATCAATTAATATTTATGAAATATTAATTATAAATTTGATTATGATTTGATAATTAAATATTAACTAACATATTTATAATAGATGTAAATATCTTAATCAATATATGATATCGGTAAGCGATTAAATTTGATTTAACTAAAAATATTCTATTTGGACTTAAAATGGGTTTAAGGCCCATCGTTGGGCTGGAAACTTCGGGAGCAACAAGAGTATATGGTGGCTAAATTAGGTTTAAAAAGTACCTGATTTTGGATGGCTCGGATTAAAGGAGAATCAGTATTAGATGAGATCCACACTTCTCTCCTTTCTATCCACTACATAAGCACCGCTAACCTAATTTATTTGTGACTTTTTTGGTGCCTCCTCCTTTGTGCTTGCTAGCCAAAATTCCTGTGGGTCTCTCCCCATTTAAGTTCAAATCAAGTTAGTTCAGTCGCTATCCCATAGTTGGTCTTCAACGATTCAAAGACTAGTTATCTATTGAATTGGAAACAGTTTCAAGAGGTTGAAATCATCTTTTCAAGGTGTAATTCAAGGCATTGGGATTAAGATATGTTTCTAATCAAAATATAGTTATTAATTCTCAACTATAATGTTTAATTATATATGTATATTATATATATTGTTAGTTAGATGACGATTCAGATATGCAAGTAACGTTGTCAAATAGTCATTTGATTATATGCATATGTATGTACATATATTCATTTAAAATAAATAAATAATTTTTTCAAATATTCATTTGGTCAGTACAGCTCTGAATAAAAATATAATTTTTATATATTATTTAATTGCATATAAATATAGTTTATAATTAATTACAACATCAAACTTTAATATAAAATAGTCATATAAATTTATATGTAAAGAATAAAAGCTATGATATTTTCGGCAGTTGAAAATATTGTTTATTAATATTTTATTACTATTTAAATTAATTTATTACATAAATAAATTATATTAATTCAAATATATTATGAAATTATATTTTATGTTTTATAAAATAATATTAATAGTAAAGCAGTTCTTGGTAAAAAAAAAGAAAAAAACAGATTTTTTATTTTTGAATTAATTATTTAATTTCAACCAAAAAAAAAATTCATTTTAAAATTATTCTAAATCAAAAATTTAAAGAAATTTTTTTCAAAGCATAAAATATCACTTAGGATCTTCTAGCGATTTAAAATTTGAGATAAAGTTTCAAAATAAATTTTTATTAATATATTATTAATTTTTGAATGGATATTTAACTAAATATATTTTAAATTTAAAAAATAAATTATTTTCCAATTGTGGTGCATAAGAGCAAGATTTTTATATTTGAAAATAAAAAATTATCTTTTTACTAATATATACACACACACACACACACACACACACACATATATTAATGTACATATACTTGTGTGTGTGTGTGTTTTTAAAATTACAAACATCACATGAGAGTCCTTACAGGCTAAGGACCGAGGGAAAGGAAACAAACTATAAGAAAAAATATATATGTAAAGGCTAACAAGGTAAGCACGAAAGAATAAAAAACATCATGCAACAAAAGAAAAAAGAAACAGCATGTTCTATACATGCAATCCAGCAAACTCAGAGTTTTCAAAAAAAATCCAAATCCTTGCGTTCCAATTTGAATTGCATTGCATAATGTAAGAGACAGAGCAACCTTTCCTTTAGAAGTGCCAGCAAATACCCTATTGTTTCTCTCAATCCATATGGTGCTAATGAATTTTTTCAAGACGAATAGCATCCGAAAGGAACTCGTTGATTTCCATTTTGTTGCCTTGAAGATTAGGCACCATTTAATTGAGCTATCTCTTTTAGTATTAACCCTACCCACTTTTTCCATGAGACTCTTTCATAGATCATATGTGAACTGACAGTTGGAGAAGAGATGATAGCTACCCTCAACCATATCATTGTAGAATACACAACTAGGATTAACAATCATTCCCATAATGTTCAACTTGGCTCTAGTAAGTAATGCATTTCTGAAAACTTTCCATAGCATAAACTTTCCCCGGTTGGGGAATAACCAAGCTATATTATCTTACGCCGAACAAAAATTAGCAATTGAGATTGACCAGTTAATGCTTTACATACCACCTTAATAGAATTCAGCTTGTCCTTATATGTCTGTACAGCTATCGCTACAAGAATAAATGCTTTTACAATGCTTTAAGATGGCATTATTATCATATGTTGTGAATAAAGAAAACGATAATAAAATACATAGAGAAGCCAACGCGTCGATTGGCAAAAGAAAAGGGGCGGTAAATAAAATAAGAAAACGCGAGTCTTTTTCGATCCTCTTCCCTCCATACTTCGCAACTTTCAAAGAATAAAAAATCCCTCCATAACTTTCACAAGTTGCCGAATAGCTCCAGGCTTCACACTTTTCAGAGTAATTAGGAAAAAAATCTTAGTTCCATCTCTCCTTAATCTTATAAAATCGTGGTCGCTCTCCCTCATGCCCTAAATCACCCTTATCCAAATCGACATCGAGGTCGTCGCTGCCTCTGCGGAATTATCGTCGCCTAAATCGCCGTCGGGCTTGTGATAATTTTATCAGAGCAGTTGTTCGCATTCTCTCGACGTTGAAACCAAAAATCAATGAGCTTCCTGTCTAATTAGGTTCGATTCTACCTTTTATTTTGTCTCTGTGAGCACTGGTTATATTATTAGTGTTGGTATGAAATGTCTCGGTGAGTAGTGGTTATATGATATGTCACAGTAAATATACAATTTTTTGGATTATATGATTAGTGTTGGTATAGCGTTAACTAACCCTAAAGTTTGTTCATAGAGACAAGTATATATGCTGTATATGTTTAAATCGGTCAAAAAAATGATTTTTTATTTTCAAGTGATATTAAAATTTGTATATTTGTAAAGAAGAATTTTGAATTTGTAAAACAAGTTTAATTTTAGATTCTATTTTTAGAAGCGTTTTGAATTTGTAAAGCATGTTTAATTGTTATATCCTACTTTTAAGGACGTTTGAATTTGTAAAATAAATTTATTATTAGATTCTATTTTTAAGTGATTAAGATTTGATAATACATAGAAGGGTATTTTTGATAGTTCACGTTGATACAAAAAAAGTGTGACACCAAACCTATTACAATTATTATTAAAGATAGTATAAATTTTGGATAAGTCGGTAGTTGTAAAAAAAATTCCTTTTATGTTTCCATTTTAGTTGAACATAAAAGCAACATGTAATAAAAGCTCATTTGTATGGTTATATTATAAATATGATGATTACAACTTAATGCATTAGAATAGGTTTGGTCGTGTCTACTATGTTATATGAATTTGATATTTTGCAGATCTGTACCGAAATTATAGAATTATGTTTTCGCAAATTTGATATGTGCGGATAACTTTGGCTTAAAAAAAAGGATATTATAGATATTGCGGATATTTGGAAATTTGTAATTGAAATGTTAGATTCTAATTTGATTTGAAAAACTAGGTGGTCGAGAGTTGGAAATTGATTCCATTTTTATGAATATAAGAATTAATAACCTTTAAGTTGGGAGAATAATATTTTCCTTCCCCCGATTTACATTTTCCTTTCTTTAAGTCAACGTTTTCCAATAAAACTTTGGTATTGATGTTTACTGTGAAAAATTAGATTTTTTTTAATGCATGGAAAGAATGTAGTTTATATTTGATGCTCTAAATTTAATGTATGCACGATTTCAAATAATTTATGTTATATATATATAGTATCGTTTCAATTTTATTATATATAGATAATGGGTTTTACTTAAACAGCACCATATACATTTGACTATAATCTTTCTTCCATATGTTTCTTCATATTTAAAATGGATGTCATTTGTCAAATACCAGCCTCTACACATAAGTTTAATTATTTCATATAAGGCAAATTTATAGCATGCAAGGATGTAAAGGTTCATTAGACCAAGACGGTACATGAAATTGCTATGAAATTTAACATTAATATGAATATATTTTCTGCACTCTCTTTACCTATAAGCAGAATCATTAATTTCTATGGAATTTAGTACAATAGATTTGCTTGTAGCACTAACACAACAAGTGAGTGTGCTGGTACTTGATCATTGGATCATTACCATATTATGGTCCCACTTTTTGGTTAATTAATTAATTAAAATTTTAATTTCGTCAATCATAGAGTAAGTATACGCGACTGTATGTTCTGAGCAAAGTATGCCTAGCAGCTTACATAATACAAATAGAATGGACGATGAAGGGTTACCTTTGTATTTTGGAAATTAAACCTTGACATTTTTTCATGTCTTCGTGATTCATCGCTGCTAAAAATGTATTTTAGCTGCATTTATGTTTCATTATAATGTATGAAAATCAGAACATATTGTTTTATATTACTGAAAATATTTATAAAGCGATATTGGGATACAAAAAGAGAGCTAGCTATAATAATCATTTGTTTATGAAATTTAAAGAAGAATGGTTAGTCAAAGATGGGAAAAAGTAGATTAATGGTGATATGGATATTTCTGATTTTTCATTTAGTGATATGGCACGTTTATTGAATCAAAATAAAAGAATGATCAATGATCTTACAATGGAGGGGATTATGAAATAACTTGAGCTAAGTAAAAATGCGAAGTTTTAGATTTTGATACTATGCTGACCTTTGAAGCTACTACATTTTTAGCTCATTTCATTCATTTAAACATTCATGCTAATTGTATTTTGATTAGCACAAGAGTTCATTCATCGTGTAAGTTGTACATTATTTGCATTCATTTTTTTCATTTACAGGAGACAATTTTTTCTTTCTAATATATGCTTAGTATAGTGCTAAAAAGCGTCACTACCTACATTATTTCACACAAATGGATTTACTTTTATGTACAGTTACTCAACAAAGTAAATTGAAAATGGTCAACATTTCGGTTTCTACAATTTAAAAAAAACATCATATATGCGTGTGTGTGTGTTTGTGTGCGCATGCGTGCATGCATACATGCACTACAATTTCATAAACGAAATAATAAGGCTGAAATAATTCTAGGATTTTAGAGCCAATTAGGGTGCGTATAGAGGAGGAAGCCAAGAAGAAGAAAATGTAAGTTTGTCTTTTAATAGTGTTTATTGTGCGTTGTAAAATGTCTTTTCTATTGTAGCATATGTCTTAACGGTAGGGGGATAAAGTTTAGCATACAGTAAATTCCAATAAGATCTAATGACCTGATTATTGGAGTACGGCAAGGTTAGCGAACCATCACTCAAGTAATCTTTAATCTTAGCATCGCAACCGATTCCAGATTGGAGTATATGCTGATACGTCATGGTTTTGGAAAGGACCAGGCCATTCTTAGGCCATGGGTCATTCTGGAAACTAGCATTGCTTTCTCTAGAGGTTTTCAGTTTGATCAAAGGCAGGAAAATGGGTCCTATCTTTACTATCTTGCACAAGTCCAGCCCCAGTCCTAAGGAATTTCCATGACCAACATTCCATTCCAAAGTCCACCCGACCCATATATTGTCATTCTTTTTTATAAGAGAATTAAAAATGTTTACTAAAGGCTGACATATTCTATTGACAATGTTTTTTATCACCAGTCCACCATTCTTCAATGGAAGCTCTATTTTGTTGTATGCACATATGATTAGTTTTCTTGTTTGAATGCTCCCAAACTAAAAAAAATTGTTCATAGCTGATTTGATCATCTTTATGAGTTTGGTTGGAAGCACGTTTGTCCTTTCCTAATACACCATCATGGAAAAGATAGCACCTTTGAATAAATCCAATCTTCCAACTTGACTTAAAAGCCTGTCAGCCCAACAATCTATAGCTATAGTAATTTTTGCATAGAGAGGCTGACACTGGATTGATGTATATCTGGTAGTAGAGAGAGGGAGACCTATGTAATTCATGCAAGATGCCATAGGTTGAAGCCCAATTATTTGGTATATAGAAGCAGAGATAGTTGTTGAGACACCAGTGGTTAAGATGTGAAATTTCAGAATATTAATTTTAAGACCTGTCATAAGATGGAAAGCATCAAGGGTATTGACAATACACAAAATGGAGGCAATGTCAGGCTTGGTGAAGATTATAACATCGTCGGCAAACATAAGAAAAGTGACATGAGGGTTGTTGCATTTAGGATGTATCTTTATTTATCTGGCCTGAACCCTGTCATTGATCATTTAACTGAATACCTCCATCATCATCAAGAATAAATATAATGACATTGGGTCACCTTGGTGTACACCCTGCCTACTCATCGTGTAACCGACATTCTAGCCGTTAAAAATAAGGGAGAAGCTTGGCATAGAGATGCAAGAATATATCCAAGCAACAAATGTCTTAAGAAATTGCATCAAGGTCATGATTCTAAGAATTGATTCCCAATGTACAGAGTCGTGGGCATTGCTAACATCTGGCTTGACCATGGATTTGAAGGAAACTTGCTTTCTGTTGTATCCCTTGAGAAGTTCTGAGATGAGAGAACATTATCAGGAATGCTGCGGTTGGGTAAGAAAGCTATCAGGTTGCTGGAGATAAGGCTTTGCAGCACATTCTTGAGTTTGATGGAAATAATTTTTGAAATTCTCTTGTAGGTTACATTGCAACATGTTATAGGCCTATAGGATCCTACAACATTAGCAGTATTAGATCTAGGAATAAGAACAAGATTAGTGGAATTAATGGCCTTAAGCATTTTGAATTTTTTAAAAGGTTTGCACAACTTTGATTACATCCATGAAAATGATGTTAGAACTGGGCCAGCCCAAAGCGGAAGTTACGGGTGAATTTCAAATTTTTTGTTTACCTTATTGGATCTTTGTTGGGCCTATGAAGTCTAATTTATTTAAAACATTTCTAAATTTAATTTAAATAAGATCAGATATGTAACGACCCAAAATTTTGTCTAACTTTTAATAGTTATATTTAGCGTATTTAATTTGATTTTTGAGAAATTTTAAAGAATAATATTTTGAAATAAAATCTTACATTTGGATTACGTATAGTTAAATGTGGCAAATGATAAATTTTCATCAAAAATTAAGAAAATATATTTTAGGGTGTGATTATGTTCAATGTAAGTCAGTAATAATTGATGTTCATAAAATAATTTTATTTTTCTAACCATTCCTTTCCTACGATCCCTATTTCCACTTCTTTCATTATGACCGTCCATTATATATATACACTACAGCTGGAAAGTTATAAACGTATAAACTTAGATACGTTTTGTATTTATTAAAAATTTAAATCTTACCTTTAATTGTGACCTTTTGGTTTCCTTGCTTTCAAAAAAATTTGAACCATAGCCACGGTAATAAATTATTATAATTTTTTCAACTTAATCTAAGATGACCATTGCTACTAGAATCGTTACTTTTCTAATATATTCATTCCTACTTTCACTGATCTTTTATTTCTTCATTTTCCACCGTCTAAAAAAAAATGGTTATTCATTTTATTTTATTCAGTAATCAGCGTGACTCTTGCCATTTACACCGCACCATATTTGACTGTTGATTTTCGTTCAGCATTCTTATTTTAAAAATATACCGCAGAGTAATGTTGCCTTCACAATTTAAAAATTGCTTTAATAGATCTTGAATAAATGTGTAGCTGTTACTTTGATATTTTTCCGGAATTGTGACTTTTCTCTTTCCTTCCGTTCAAATTTGAAACGTGCTACCATTTATTTGCTTTGATTATTTTCCTGAATCAACGTGAATATTTTACCTTAAATCCTCCACTGAATCATAGCACGTGATTGTGCTATTTCTTTAGTTACTTTTATTTAGTCGCTTCCATTTACTTCTGTTCGAATTTTCTTCCCTTTTTTATTGCTTCTTTCCAGATTTCTCTTCTTCCCTCTCTATTGTTTTTTCCTCTTCTATATAAACTTGTCTGACACTACAGATTTCGGCCTCTCCTTCACCTTTTCCAAACTCCGCTCCTCCATCGAAGACGCAGCGACCCTCCCCTGTTTCCTCTACTGTTCACAAAACCAGGCATAGGTAAGTTAAGTTTATATTTTCAAGTGTTATTTATATATATATATTATATATAGTTTTATATTTAGCTATGATATGAATGATTTTATCAATACACGTCCCATGTACGTACTATTGATGCATATTCTAGCATTCAAAGTTGGTACGCATAATTGTTTATATGGAGTATAGTTATGATATATTGATAGTGGTATAAAAATATAAGATGCATACATATAGTGGTTTATATAAAGTTGTTGGATTTGAATACATATATATACCAAACGTGGTTTCCTTTTTTTTTGAAAAGTTTATTTTGTTTCTAGAAGTGTATGCATATTTAATATGTGTGAGTTGTGTTAGATCTGCAAATGGAGTCTGCATATTTGGCAAGTAAATTTATATTCATTTTTGTTTTAACATTGAGTCCATATATGTATATTTTACAAACCATATTGTATGATTTATTTTATAAGTTTTGTAAATCCGTTATTATATATATAGTTTTATAATAAATAGGTTTATAACTTTTATTGAAGGTCAATTTACATCTTATTATTATGGAAGTTGTATAGGATTTTTGAAGTTGTTTATTTTCCTAAGTTCATATATGACATATATTTATATAAAGTTATAATAATTATAGATATATCTTTATGGCCTTATACACACACACACACACACACACACACACACACACACACACACACACACACACACACACACACACTCACACTTTGCATACACTTATGTATGGAGTTAGTTTTCTAATATATAAGTTTTCATTTCAGTTGGCATGCATGTTTGCATAAAAGTTAAGGGTGTATATGTGTTTTAGTGTAGACCAGTTGCTTTCGCAAAAAAAATATATATTAAAGTTATATTAGTTGCTATTCATATATATTGTATAAAGTTTACATTCTAACTTATACTTTCGGTCTGCAAAGGTTACAGTATTATATATATTTATAAAATAAGTTATAATATAAGTTATATAAGTAATTCGTACGTCCGTTGTCTAAAATTTTATATAAGTCTGTGTATAGGCTTTACTGTTTATATATGGGTAGTTATATATTAGTTTATATATATAGGTAAAGTGTTTAAAATTTATAATTGTATTGTGAAGTGGATTTTGTACCATATGTATATAGTAGTTTATAAATGAGATTTGAACAGTGTAATTTGTTGAAGTTTCATATATTAATCTTATTTTAAAATATAAATCTTAATGATATTATATACATAGGTCGTATGGGGTGGTTTGGGTCTTAGATTTGTAAATAGAAATTTTGATCTTTGTGTAGAAATTAAAATGGTTTGAAAAAATTATAAGGATTTTTATTTAACATATATGTTTTATTTCAAATGTTAAAACTATTGGCTTATGTATGAAAAAAAAGGTAAATTATATATATATATATATATATATATATATATATATATATATATCTGTGTGTGTGATTCGACTTTAAATTTTTCTTAGGGATGCAATTTTGATTTTTATTAGAATAGCAAAAATTTCTATATATATCAGACTGATTCTGATTCAATTCATAAATTCTTGATTATCAGTCTTGTTCGTCCAATTCGTGTCAATCCTACTTTGCTTTGAAATTCATGCTCGGATTTATAATTCAAATTTCAGTGTGCGTATCAGTGTGCGTATCCATGTGATCTTCTGTATTCTCTAGCCTCGAAAGGTGAGCAATCACTCACGATTAACATTCTTTTATTTGTTAAATTTGATTAAATTGAAATGACAATTGAAATATGATGCTGTAGTTATTTAAATTATTTTTTGGCAAGGCCAGCCGGTTTTATAGTGGACCGTCCACTTTTTATTACGAACGTAATAAAAATTGAAGTACAGGAGCAAGGTAAAAGCACCTTAACTACTAAAAATACAGAAAATACAGCACAGGTACGTGACAGCTATGTCACGGTAACTATAAGTATCACAAAAAAAACTAGCGCTCCTCCGAGGAAGGAGAATCACCAACAAACCCAGTCACCAAAGAAGAGGTCAATGGGACAGACCCAGAAAGACCAGCAAAGGGGCGAAACCGGAGAGCAAGACAAGGGTCATAAACCACATCATCAGAACAGTAGACAAAAGATCGATCCCAGGATGGATCAGCAAGCATGTCAGAATTTGCACTCGCATCCAAACCGTCCATATCAAGAACTAGAGAATCACCAGATTGTTTGTAGCGGAGGCATCTAAGGTCCAGCTGATCATCAGAAACAAACCGGAAGAAGGATTCATTAACCGGGTTATACCTCATATCAGAAATGGGATCAATCCAGCACCCTTCAGCCACATCCCAAGCTACAGGAGGCAGCAGTGAGGAAGGGTCAGGAGCATCTAATGGGATGACAGGAGCAACACTAGGAACCTCTGAACCAGGATGTAAAACATGCGAAACTAGAGGCAAAGAAGGAAAACTCAGATCTGACAACATAGCCTCAGGAGCAGGATTGGGAGGGACTGAAACCTTGGGGACCCAGATCCTACGACGGGGGCGCGGTAAAGGTGACTTCGGAGCAGCCGCGGAGGCTTCAGAATGATGGCAATCGATAGTCAGGTGTCCAAAGGAGTGACAGAAGGTACAAATATCCGGAACCCATCCATAGCGAACTCTGACTTCCACAACATGACCGACAGCAAGCTGAACAGGAATAGAAGTAGGGAGAGGCTTAGAGGGGGAAATCTCGACAAGAGCCTTCGCGTACATCAACTTATCACGTGCCACCGTATTAGAGTCAAAGCATTTCAGCTTACCAACATTACAAGCTAACCAATTCAGTCCAATAAGAGGCTGTAAGACAGAGGGAATCTGAGAGAAATAAACCCAAACAGGGATAGTAAATACTTGCTCACGAGCACACGCCACGGTAGGAGACCAGGGGGTGACAATAAAAGGCCTTCCATCAACAAAAGAAGGCTCAGAATCCAAAATAAGCCGACGATCCTCAGAAGAGGAAAACTTTAAGTAATACATCGAATCGATCAGCTTCACATGCAAATTTCCACGAAGCTTCCAAGCCCTCTGAAGTACCGAAGCGGCATCCGAAATTCGGTGACGAGGTTCCAGAAAAAAACCAACCAAGTAGTCTGACCAAAATTCCTCACCGGCTAGCAAAACACTAGGGGGAGGAATCATCACTCCATTTTCCTCAACCAAATCAAAATCAATCGGGATGTAGGCACCCGCATTACGGGGCAAGGACGTGAAAAGAGAAGACCACGATTTTGAGATATGCTTCGAACCAACAGCGTCACGGCTCTCCACAACACTGGGGGCACTTGCGGCAGAGGGAATAGTTGCATCAGAGCGAAATACAGGGACATTAGGAACAGAGTTCTTTGGGGAATTTACACAAACATCTGTTGTGCCATGACGACTACAAGGAGAATTAGCTGAAACACACCCCTGTACAAGATCAGACACACCATCAACCACACTAGGAACGTATTCATCAAACTCAGTAGCCTTGCCCACTTCACAACCCAACGTTATTGGCTTACAAACATTTTGCCCACTCGCAACAGAACGATGCAGGGCTTCAAGCGATGTGTCACAATCATCCAATACACATGGGCGTACGCGTGAAAGTTGCAATGGTGGAAACTCAGAAGGCGAATGGATGGCAGGGGGACGAACAGACACCGACGACATGGGCTGGAAAACACGGCCAGACCTAGTTGAAGAGGGAGAGAGGGGGAAGGAAATGAGAGGGGGCAGAGAAGAAGCTCTCATGGGAAACGAAGCAGGGAGGTGGAGAAAAAGAAGCGACAGAAAGAAAAGGAGCGAAGATACTGGACAGTCGCCATTAACGAAGCAGAGGAAAAATATTTTAATGTGAATAAGATGTGACACCATATCCTATTGTTATATATTTATTTTTGATGATATATGCCTGTTGTTATTATTATTTTCATATCTCTTATCACTCTGCAAGTTCCCTGTTAGTATAGAAATCACTATGGGTTGAAATGATACATACCCGAACGGATTTTAGAATAGGAGAATTTCGTTATGGGTTGAAATGATAAACCCAAGCGATTTTCATTTGAATTGAATTTGGGATTACGGGTTGAAATGATATCCACCCGTATATATTTAACTTACGGATTGAAATGATAAATATCTGTGTCCCTTGTACATAGATTAGAAAATTTTACGTCGACGCCGTGGTCTATATGAATGTTTTGAAAATAATTTCCATGGTCTTGAAAAGAAATATATGGTTTTAATGAATATTGATTTAAAGTATTATATGTAAAGGTTATTTTATATATAGATTTAATATTAAGATAATTTAATTAAGATTGATTTTATAAATGTGAAATATGTTTAAGGATTTATCAAATTTGTATTTCTGAAATAGATTTGTGGAATATTTAAAGTTCCAAAATATATTAACTTCGAATTATATTGAAATTAAATGATTTATTTTGTGGTTCAAATCCGTATTTAAAATAGATAAAATTTGAATTAGTTTAGTCAGAAACTAAATTGAATGGAAATTGATAAATTTTGATTTAATTAAATTTGAACGGGGAGGTCGAGTTGATTTTTGAAGCGATTTGTGAAGTTTGAGGAAATAAAAATACCTTACTTCATAAATTATTGGATATATATTCTAATTTGGAAAATAGAGATATTTGAAATGAAAATGGTATTTTAGTTTTGAAATATAAATAAAATTGAAATGACCACGATGTTATAGTGTATATTTCTACCATGTAGATAGTTCCTTGGATCAAACATCCTCTAAGTTAATTATATTTCAGTTGATATTTCACTTGAGTTGGATTCATAGATATAAGAATGTTAATCCTGACTCTAGTGTTTTGTGTTTTGCTTTACGCTCGGGTCAGACTGAGTGATACAACATTTGAGACTCACCTTCGAAGTTGGAGCTTTGCTTGAAGATCCAGCTACCCATCCTTTCAGTCATCCAGTCGATTGGTTCAGAGAAGTCATCTGCCCGTACTGGAGACTTCACTGCATCTGGGATTTTTTGATGTATTTTATTTCTAACTTTGTTTATATAGTAGCTTGATGAACTACTATTCATTTATTCCGCTGCGTATCATTGCACTACTCTGTATCTGTGATTCCGTAATTGATTTATTTACTGTAGATGTTAAGAATTGCCAAATTTCAATTAACAATCTGATATTTTGAGCAATTCAAGTCCAACATGTGCGGATGCGAATGGTTGAAAATATCAGTTCGTTACAGTTGGTATCAGAGCTATGGCTCTAGGCAAAACTTAGCATATATGGTAAATTTATTTATAGAATCTCTTTCGTTCGAGTTGAATCTCTTCCTTTTTGACTCGATTTCCTTTGAATTTTGGAATGTCCCTCGGTTCCGTATTTCATCCTTGTCTCTTTCTATTTATATTCGTTTGATTCTGGAGTATCCCTTAATTCCACTGAATGTTTTGTAAAGGGGGTGAAAACTACTTTACAATTAGCATTGACTCACCGAAGATTTCTGTATCCTCGGTTTACGATGCTGCTATATCTTGATATGGCGAATTCTATCTCTGGCAATCGAATCTCAATTTGTTTTGGAATTCCGCATCCTGAAGTCACGTTTGACCCGATTAAGGTCGCCATGATTTATAGAAGTATATCCATCTTCTATTTTGTAAATTAATTATCTCATCTTCGATCGAGTCTATCTTCGAATCAGGATTCTATTGATTGGAGTTTCTCTAATTTAAATCTCTATCTTTGCTTTGAAATCCAGTCTTGAATCATCCTTTGAAAATCGGGTTATGTTTGAAATTATTTTATATACCGAAATTATTATTTGGATAACTATGATTTTATTCTATATATAAAAGTGAAATGTTATTATATATATAATGGTTTTGAAAGGATTTGAAATTTTGGAAATTTATAAGAAATTGATTTATATAAAAATGATTTATAACTGAAGGGTAAAATTTGAAATTCGAGAATTGAATTCCGGTATTTTGAAATTGGTTTTAAGATTTTGGAAAATATGTAAAAATAATACGATTTAAAAGTATTTTTCGAATAAGAAATGTTTCAAATGAGTTCAAATGAATTCCAATAATTTTGAAGAAATTTCAAAGAAGTTTTCAAGAAAATAGAAGTCCAGAACTCACTTATGTCACTGGAAAATAATTTCGGTGATGAGTGCATGCATCATCGACATTGACTTTCGAGTTTCAAAGTGGGGGAGAGGCCACTTTAATAGCTTCGCTATGCGAGTGATTTTGTAAAACTGTTTTTGATTTCAAATTTCGAAGTAATTTGATATTTTCGAAAGATATATGTATATATTTGAAACAATTTAAAGTGAGACCGGTATTCAGTCCTCGAGTTTTGGATTTGATTTGGTATAATCCTATCTATTGAAATTGATTTATTGATTTATTGTTGATTTTCAACTCTTGAATTGGAAATTTGATTTCCCTAACTATTTTGAATGTTCGAACACTTCCAAATCGAGGTTAAATTTTCAAAGCTAAGAAATTTCGAAGAGGATAAAATATTTGATTAAGCATATAAGTTTAGTTTTGTATGTTTAAGTTTGAAACCTTTTGTTAAGTAAATGAATATGACTATTTTGAATTATACTAATATGGAATTTAGTTTTGAAATGTTTTGAATTTTTTTTTATATAATCGAAGTCTATATAAGTGTGATTCAATATACTATTGATTTGGAAAGTATTCGATTTGAGAATGAAATCCTATATATAATGGACTTTATATAAGTACGGTATTTGAAAGTAATTTGAAAAGGTACTATATGATATATATTTTCGAAGTAAAGATTTGGAAAGTGCCTTCTGCTTGATATCTGCTTTGTGGCCACATTGTGGATTCATTCTATCGATATTATTCTCTTTGATTTTTGGTTTTCCGGATGTGATAATCGAGTGTTCCCACCGTGGCGTAACTCATGGTTTTTTTTCTCTCGCGACTGCATAGTGCAACTGCCTGGCTGAGTCTGGCCTAGGGGTACGGATTGTTTTCTGGGGGATCCAGGCGTAACCATTGTGTATCCTGCAATCTGTATATGTCGCATTAGTAGCGAACTGCCTGGCTGAGACGGCCTAGGGGTACGAATTGTTTCCTGGGGGACTCAGGCGTAACCATTGTGTATCCTGCACTCTACTAGTCATCATGGCGTAACTTGCAGGGCTGAGAAAGCTTACGGATACGGATTGTTACCTGAGGGATCCAGGCGTAACCATTGTGTATCTGCGAACCATGGTTGGACAAAGGTTTTGGTTTGATTGTTTTGTTTGGATTGTACTTTCCATATCTGTTTTTTTAAGGTTTTTCAAGTATTTTCACTGGGTGTTGAAACAGGTCTACTAAGTACTTAAAGAATTCTAGCTTTGCACCTGATCAACGCATGGCCAGAGTCTGCAAGAACGAGGATAAACTTGTTGAAACAACGAGTTATAAAAGTATTTTTTGAAAGGAAAAATTCATTTCGATATAAAGTATTTTATTATAAAGGTATTTCCAACAAAGAAATTTTTATTAATATTTGAGATTAAAATTTTATGGTTTGATTTAATTATTCGAGCCCGATACTATCCCTTTGAACCTACCTTATCTTCTCAACTTTATTTATTCACCTATATTCCGTTTTTCCGAATCTACCCTCCTTTCCTTTTTGAATATATTCTTTAAAATATTGTTTATTTATATACTACATGGTTTAATAGTAAATCATTAGTGTCATTAATATTGCAGAAGTTGTTAATTTAATATAACATATTTAAGAAATGAGTATTAATTTATCTATAATGTTGAAAGTGTCTTAAGATAAATTAGTAAATTTATAAACTATGGATTTAATGTTGTCAAATGACTTCCTTGAAAATATAACTAAGGATGTGAATAACTATTTCCAAATAGTTTTCATATATATTTAAAAAGGTGTTATTTAAAACTTATAAACGGTATTTATAAAGGAAGCAAGAAATTTTACAAATGGGTTTGAATTTTTTTTTTTGAGTATTAAAGAAAATTTAATTTCAATTGAAGTTTTAAAGTAAAATTTATATGATCTTAAAGTAATTGTTTATCCTTGTCTTTCAATCTATTTATCTTTCTGGTTGTTTCTATTCTCATACTTTCTTCCTTTTCGGGGACGAAAAGTTTTGAGTGGGGGAGAGTGTAACGACCTGTAAAATTTTGTTAATTTCTAATAGTTTTATTTAGCGTATTTAATTTGATTTTTGAGAAATTTTAAAGAATAATATTTTGAAATAAAATCTTACATTTGGATTACGTATAATTAAATGTGGCAAATGATAAATTTTCATCAAAAATTAAGATAATATATTTTAGGGTGTGATTCTGTTCAATTTAAGTCAGTAATAATTGATGTTCATAAAATAATTTTATTTTTCTAATCTTTCCTTTCCTACGATCCCTGTTTCCACTTCTTTCATTATGAGCGTTCATTATAATATACACTATAGCTGGAAAGTTATAAACGTATAAACTTAGATACGTTTTGTATTTATTAAAAATTTAAAGCTTACCTTTAATTTTGACCTTTTGGTTTCCTTGCTTTCAAAAAAATTTGAACCATCGCCACGGTAATAAATTATTATAAATTTTTCAACTTAATCTAAGATGACCGTTGCTATTAGAATCGTTACTTTTCTAATATATTCATTCCTGCTTTCACTGACCTTTTATTTCTTCATTTTTCCACCATCTAAAAAAATAAAAATAAATGGTTATTCGTTTTATTTTATTCAGTAATCGGTGTGACTCTTGCCATTTAAACTGCACCATATTTGACTGTTGATTTTCGTTCAGCATTCTTATTTTAAAATATATCGCAGAGTAACGTTGCCTTCACAATTTAAAAATTGCTTTAATAGATCTTGAATAAATGTGTAGCTGTTACTTTGATATTTTTCCGGAATTATGACTTTTCTCTTTCCTTCCGCTCAAATTTGAAACATGCTGCCATTTATTTGCTTTGATTATTTTCCTGAATCAACGTGAATATTTTGCCTTAAATCCTCCATTGAATCATAGCACATGATTGTGCTATTTCTTTGGTTGCTTTTATTTAGTCGTTTCCATTTACTTCTGTTCGTATTTTCTTCCCTTTTTTATTGCTTCTTCCCAGATTTCTCTTCTTTCCCTCTCTATTGTTTCTTCCTCTTCTATATAAACTTGTCTGGCACTACAAATTTCGGCCTCTCCTTCACCATTTTCAAACTCCGCTCCTCCACCGAACCCACTCTTCCCCTTGCGCAATATCCATCGAAGACGCAGCGACCCTCCCCTGTTTCCTCTACTGTTCCAAAACCAGGCATAGGTAAGTTAAGTTTATATTTTCAAGTGTTACATATATATATATATATTATATATAGTTTTATATTTAGCTATGATATGAATGATTTTATCAATACACGTCCCATGTACGTCCTATTGATGCATATTCTAGCATTCAAAGTTGGTACGCATAATTGTTTATATGGAGTATAGTTATGATATATTGATAGTGGTATAAAAATATAAGATGCATACATATAGTGGTTTATATAAAGTTGTTGGATTTGAATACATATATATACCAAACGTGGTTTCCATTTTTTTTTGAAAAGTTTGTTTTGTTTCTAGAAGTATATGCATATTTAATATGTGTGAGTTGTGTTGGATCTGCAAATGGAGTCTGCATATTTGGCAAGTAGATTTATATTCATTTTTGTTTTAACATTGAGTCCATGTATGTATATTTTACAAACCATATTGTATGATTTATTTTATAAGTTTTGTAAATCTGTTATTATATATATAGTTTTGTAATAAACAGGTTTATAACTTTTACTGAAGGTCAATTTACATCTTATTATTATGGAAGTTGTATAGGATTTTTGAAGTTGTTTATTTTACAAAGTTCGTATATGATATATATTTATATAAAGTTATAATAATTATAGATATATCTTTATGGCCTTATATATATATATCTATATATTTTGCATACACTTATGTATGGAGTTAGTTTTCTAATATATAAGTTTTCATTTCAGTTGGCATGCATGTTTGCATAAAAGTTAAGGGTGTATATGTGTTTTAGTGTAGACCAGTTGCTTACGAAATTTTTTTTTTATTAAAGTTATTATTAGTTGCTGTTTACATATATTGTATAAAGTTTACATTCTAACTTATACTTTCGGTCTGCACAGGTTACAGTATTATATATATTTATAAAATAAGTTATAATATAAGTTATATAAGTAATTCGTTCGTCCGTTGTCTAAAATTTTATATAAGTCCGTATATAGGCTTTACTGTTTATATATGGGTAGTTATATATTAGTTTATATACATAGGTAAAGTGCTTAAAATTGATAATTGTATCGTGAAGTGGATTTTGTACCATATGTATATAGTAGCTTATAAATGAGATTTGAACAGTGTAATTTGTTGAAGTTTTATATATTAATCTTATTTTAAAATATAAATCTTAATGATATTATATACATAGGTCGTATGGGGTGGTTTGGGTCTTAGATTTGTAAATAGAAATTTTGATCTATGTGTAAAAATTAAATGGTTTGGAAAAATTATAAGGATTTTTATTTAACATATATGTTTTATTTAAAATATTAAAACTATTGGTTTATGTATGAGAAAAAAGGTAAATTATATATATATATATATGTGTGTGTGTGTGTGTGTGTGATTCGACTTTAAATTTTTCTTAGGGATGAAATTTTGATTTTTATTAAAATAGCAAAAATTTCTGTATATATCAGACTGATTCTGATTCAATTCACAAATTCTTGATTATCAGCATCGCTCGTCCAATTCGTGTCAATCCTACTTTGCTTTGAAATTCGTGCTCGGATTTATAATTCAAATTTCAGTGTCCGTATCAGTGTGTGTATCCATGTCATCTTCTGCATTCTCTGGCCTCGAAAGGTGAGCAATCACTCATGATTAACATTATTTTATTTGTTAAATTTGATTAAATTGAAACGACAATTGAAATATGATGTTGTAGTTATTTAAATTGTTATATATGCTATTATCTGTAACTGTTCACTTATGAGATATGATACCATATCCTATTGTTTATATTTATTTTTGATGATATATGCCTGTTGTTACTATTATTTTCATATCTGTTATCACTCTGCAAGTTCCCTATTAATATAGAAATCACTATGGGTTGAAATGATACATACCCGAACGGATTTTAGAATAGGAGAATTTCGTTATAGGTTGAAATGATAAACCCAAGCGATTTTCATTTTAATTGAATTTGGGATTACATGTTGAAATGATATCCACCCGTATATATTTAACTTACGGATTGAAATGATAAATATATGTATCCCTTGTACATATAATAGAAAATTTTACATTGTAATGACCCGAGAAATTTACTGCTAATAAATTGGATTCCTGCGGAAATTAACGACAAACTTGAAACTAAAATCTTAATAACACAAGAATTTGTTGTAGATACATAGATTTGTTGGAAAAAAAAAACTTTTAATAAAATAACCTTCTAAATTTGGGGGTAACGTATTTTGGAAATTAGTTGCATAAACTCTCATTTTGGAATGTCGTTATTTTATGTTGTAAATTTTAAGAGAAATCTATATACATGAAAAATGTATATATAAAATAAAGTCTGTTGTAGATTCCGGTATCGTTAACGCAATTAAGTTGTTTATATGGTCCAATTAGCGGTAACAGCGACCGCAAATTACGTAAAATGAATATTTATTTGAAAGAACAAACATTACTTTTCTTTATATTATTAAATGCGTGCTGACAAGCGAGCGCAACGATACCTTATTTGCTGAATTTGGATGTCCAATGTGAAAGTTACGCGCTGTTGTGTATATAATGGGTCCGCATAAATTTATTTGTTGCCGTTATAACTGAAATTAATTGATTAAATTCAAAACTTAAAATTCCTAAACATGTTAACGGCAGCAGCCTAAGAGAAAATTCTGGTACGTTACACAATTAAATTGATACGTTACCGAATTTATGGCACGTTACACAAATTTGGCACGTTTGCAATATCAACCCGTCCTTAAACGTAGATTTGCTCCTCAAACTTTCCATCAGCTAGTATAAATAAGAACGTGGGTTACGCATTGTCTTCCCCTGCAAATTTTTTTTTCCAGTCGATCCACATTTTTTTCTCTCTCCTTCTTTTGCAAAACCCGATCCCCTCCCCTGTATCCAAGCGCCCCTCCACGCGCCACCTCAGTGTCAGCCGCCGCCCTCCTCATTGGCCACCGTCCCATCGAGTCCAGCTGCCGCATCTAAAACCGACCCAACCACAACAACCCAAACTCCCCGACCCCGCCACGACCTGCCACCGACCAGCCGACGCCGCCACGCCCTGCCTCCTCAGCCCTGTGCGCGGTGAGTCCTTTATTTTTTCTCTCTTCTCTCCTTCTCTTGTTGCGTGACACACAAAAAACATATGAAGGTGGAATTATGCCGAGCCTACATGCCTGAAGCCTATGCGGTTTTGTTGAATGGCTGATTGTATTTATTTATTTTTGTTGCTTGGTTCTTGTTTCCACTGACGTTGCGTGAGTATAAGAAAAATTATAATAAAGTGATACATACACACCAGCCATGTTGAGAATTTTGCTATAAGAATTGATGTATGTTTTAGTTATAAGTTTATAAACTCATATGCACACGTTTGGCCTTGAATACAGTGACCTATAGGGTAAGATTATGAGTTCTCCTCTCGTAGTTTGAATATGATGACTCGCCTGCATGTTTACACAACAAATGCATAGCCTACATGTATAAGAAAAAAGGAAGTAGAAAATAGAGTTGTCAAAAAAAAAAAAAAAAAAACTCACTGCATCAAATACATACAATGTTTGCATGCGGCTGTGGAAGAACAAGAACAAGAACAAGCATTTGTTTTTTTTTGCTTTTCTCAGTTGCGTGCGTTGTGTATTTATAAAAAAAAAAAAAGGGGAAACAATGCGTCTAGATTCAATAACTGTAAGATGAGTAAAATATTTGGACACAAGTTCAGTTATATATATAGGATAAGGCACGTTATACTGAGAACTATTTGGGTCCGAATACTGATCTGTTGCACTTCATAGTTGCTGCTTCTACCCACCATTATAGAAAAAAAAATTAACAGTAAACGTACAAAATAATTTTATATACTTAAGTTAGTACGTTTTATGTTAGTTCGATTCTATAATGAATTAAGGAATTCATGTTTGCCTGTTATATATATGTAAGTATATAAAAAACTGAGATCGTAATGACAACCCAAATTTTTAAATAATTTTAAGGAAAATACATAGCGACGTAAATATTAATTAATAATTTTAATACGTTTGTCGCAGCCGGAATCCAATAACTTAGGAGTTATCCGTTCACCGTCTGATCTGTGCTCTCCATCACTTCTGCTATCAAACGTCTCTGTCCAACAAAGGTGAGTAATCACTCACGACTGTCATTCGACTTATAAGTGAATTTATTTTGATGAAATAACGGCTGTATTGTTTCCCGTATGGTAGGCGTGCATGTAGAATTAAATGCTAAATGCATCATTGTCATCAAATAATTCATGCCATGTCACGTAGAATCATTTCATGTAGTATCATTCATGTAGCATTACTTCATGCACTGTTAGTTAGTAGCATCTGATCTATCCCTTGTTATGTTTAATTCCCGAATATTTTTTTAGTCCTTGATATTTAGAAATCTCCTTCGGGTTGGAAGGATAAACCCGAAGATTTCAAAATCTTGTTGGGATTTGCGGGTTGAAACGATATATACCCGCAAGTATAAATTAACGCGGATTGAAATGATATACATCCGTATCACTTGACCATAAGTTAGGAAACTTATATACGGACACCATGGTTGAGAAATTTGGCTTTTGAAATTTTTTATGATTGATAAGTATTTGAAATCCGAAAATTCTAAATGTTGTTGGAACCAAATATGATTGTAAGTTTAAACTTTATAGAGAAACAAATTGTGAAACCCACTAAAATCATTATTTTCATAAATAATTAATTTAAGATTTCAAAATCTTTACTCTAAAAATGTTTTCTTAAACTTTATATGTAGATACATGGAAACAATTCGAAGATTTAAATGGAAATTTGATAAACCATAACTGTACAAATTTCAAACTGAAAAGTCAAAGTTATAATTCGTAAATGAATTTGAAATTGTGAACGATTTTATAAAACCAACCATGGTGTGAAAAATATAATGATTGGTTGTTAAAGAGACCGGGATCGGATATTGTCTTATTGCCGGCCAATACCGAAAACCACTTTAACAACTGTGTACGCGGTGGAGATTCCAGAATGAAGTAGGATGGTGACGACGTTCTCGTGGTATATTACGTGGACCCAACTCCCATGAGTTGGCATAAATGACTAAAACAGGAGCTATACCGGGCTACACAAAGGGTCGCACCCTTTTATCGAGCATGCTTCTTCGGAAACCATTCTATTACTTGTGTGATTCGATTTGGTGGCGCCACTTTGATTGGAGTATTGTTCGAGGTGGGCGGAAGCTGCTGGCTTGCCGTCACCACCGGTCCGGTAGTGCAAACGGTGTATCCACCCTGGCATTTCCTCGCGTGCCGTGTCATCTCCTTATAGCGAGCCCATTACGATTTTGGTTTTAAAGATCCGACCGCGTTAAGGTTCACCATCCCCTTAACGCTATTTTCTATATGATTATACTTTACTGATTAGACATTATTGTATATAGCGTATGTTACCGGTTTAACGGATCCTTAAATGATGACGATCCCAACATTCTTTAAGTTACTTGTACACTTCAGTAGCTGTTTCACTCGAGTTATTCACTTAGATGAGAATGTTAGTCCTGACTCGGGTGTTTGTTTTATTTTCACTCGGGTCAGCCTGAGTATTGCAGCTTAAAGGAAATTATTCTTGAAGACAAGGTGCTGGAGCTCTACCTGAAGTTTCTTTCTTAGTTCTCAGTTTCTGTTTCATTGCACTTATAGAAACTTGGTTTGTACTAGAGATCTTTATGTACCCGATATCTGTTGTATTTGTTTGAACTCTGTTCTGTACCTGATTTGAAACGCTGGTGATCCTAGCTTATTTACTTTACTGAAATATTCAATTCTCTGTGTCTGTGATCTGTAGATTTTGTGATATGATTTTATCCTACCCCGAAATTTTAATATAAATCCGTCATTTTGAATAAATTTGAGTTGACTTATTGTTGACTTAAATCGCTCGAAAGGCTGGATGTTACATGTGGTATCAGAGCTGATGGTTTATGGGGTAAAAAGCTCATTAGAGATAGGGTAGCAATACCCTAGAATGAGTAAAATCACATCACAGGATTCCTGTCATTCACAATTAACCTTACTTGTAGAAATTTTCCTTGATTCAAAAATCTTTGATATCATCTTCATCTTTGTTCTAAGCCTATTCTTGAACTTCCCAGATGGCTAACAGAAGAGGCACTAGGGGAAGAGGAAACGCTCAACCTGCTTCTGCAGCTGCACCGGTCCCAGTAGTTGCCCCGGTCAAATTTACCACTTTGTGCAAGGAGTATACCCAGCTAGGAGGAACCAAGTTCACAGGCTCTGAGGGTATTATCGAGGCCCAGCAATGGTTGGAAAATGTAGAAATGATATTTACCGGGCTCGAGATTAATGATGCCCAGAAACGCCAATTAGCGGCTTGGCAGTTGCAAGAAGCTGCTCGAGATTGGTGGAGATCTGTTACTGGTCAGGCTGTAGAAGCAGATATCACTTGGGAGCAGTTTAGGTGACATCTAAAATTCGATCTTTATCCTTTTCCATTTTGCACATCTATTTGAATCTAGCTTGAAATCTTGAGTTTTCTCTAGGGATGCCTTTATCACCAAATGGGTGCCAGAAGCGGGAAAATCGAGTCATTATCGAGCCTTCATGGACCTGGAACAAGGCAGCATGACTTTCGCAGAATACGAAAGGAAATTCAATGAGTTGTCTAAGTATGGCCCCAGTTTGATAGACACCCCGCTTAAGAAGAACAAAAAGTTTGTCAATGGGTCACGTCCTGAGTACTACGACCGATTGATACAGAATGTGCATGGGACTTTCACTAGCTTAGTAGACATGGCCACCCGATTTGAGAACCCAACTTGTAAGGGTAAACAGGCTGCCTCTACTCAGAGTTCGCTTAAAACCGCTACTAGTCCAATGAAGAAGATGGATAAGTTTCAGCAACAGAAGAAGAAGTGGCAACTCTCTCAAGGCACTGGTTTTACTCCCCAGAAACAAGCTATTGACATCTCCCATATCACATGCTTCAAATGCAACCAAAAGGGCCATTACTCAAACAGTTGTCCTTTTCCGACCGGAGCCGCTATTCCTCCTCCATCCCAAGCAACCAGAAACAACCTTTGCCCCATCTGCTTGCAACCAGGTCACTTCAAAAACAGTTGTCCCACTCAGCAAAAGGGAAAGATTTCTGGGGTTTTCGCTATGACTTCTTCCGACCCAACAACTGATGATGCTCAAGGTACACTCCGTTGCACCTTCACTCTACATTCTTATCCTGTATGTGTTTTATTTGATACCGGAGCTTCCCATAGTTTTATTTCCACAAATTTATGCGATAAACTAAAGCACCTATTAAAACCCGAATATTCATCCGAGTCACTTTGCGTATCAAATCCCATTGGCGGTCCCGCCAATCTTAAAATGGTCTGTAAAAGAGTAAAACTCATATATGGCTTACATCTTTCCATTGGTGATTTTTATGTCCTTGGGTTCGATGCATTCGATATTTTACTCGAAGGGAACTGGCTGAGTAAATACGGTGCACATATCTCTTGTAAGGAGCGGATCGTTTCCTTAGTTGATGATGAGGGTGACCCCTTAATAATTGAAGGTCAAATGCCTCAAGATTTTGCAGGCAGTTTCATCTTTTCGCTTGATACTCATCCTAATGAACTTAATTCCACTCCCGTTGTTAAGAATTTTCCTGATGTATTTGGCGAAGTTATTTCTCGTCCTCCTCCACGGGAAATAGAATTTCGTATTGATCTAATTCCTGGAGCCCGACCTCTAGTCCTTCCTCCACGAAGGATGGCCCCGAAAGAAAGGGCAGAGTTAAAATGCCAAATCGAAGACTTATTTTCAAAGGGCTTGATCAAGCCAAGCTATTCTGAATGGGGAGCACCAGTAGTATTTGTCACTAAGTCTGATGGTTCCTTGAGGATGTGTGTGGATTATAGGGAACTGAACAAGCTTACTCTCAAAAACAGATACCCTATGCCACGCATTAATGATATGTTCGATCAACTCTATGGTGCTAAAGTATTCTCCTAACTTGATCTTGCTACCGGTTTTCACCAACTCCGCATAGCTGAAGAGAGCATTCCCAAGACAGCTTTCCGGGCAGAGAATGGATTTTATGAATGGTTGGTCATGCCTTTTGGACTAACAAATGCACCCGCTTACTTCGTTGATCTCATGAATCGTGTCTTCCGAGATGTCCTAAATAAATTTGTGCTGGTTTTCGTGGACGATATTCTCGTCTTCTCAAAATCCGAACAGGAACATGAGACACACTTAACTTATGTTCTTGAAACACTTAGGAAACATCAACTGAAGGCAAAATTCGCTAAGTGCCATTTCTGGAGGGATGAAGTCCGATTTCTTGGACACATTGTTTCAGAAAATGGAGTTTCCGTTGATCCGCTTAAGGTCACTGCTATCAATGATTGGAAGGACCCTAAGACTCCTACCGACATTCGAAGTTTCTTAGGCTTAGCTGGTTACTATCGGAGATTCATAGAGAACTTCGCTAAGATTGCTGCTCCGCTTACGGCCCTGACTCGTAAGAATGTTAGATTTGTCTGGAGTGACAAGTGTAAGGCCGCATTCAAGGAGTTAAAGGACAAGTTAACATCTGCTCCAGTTCTTACCGTCCCAAATGGGAGTGAGGGATTTACGGTATTTACTGATGCTAGTCGAGAAGGATTGGGAGCTGTGTTGATGCAGGAGGGAAGGGTGATTGCCTATGCTAGCCGACAGTTGAAGACCCACGAAGTGAATTATGAAGCCCATGATTTGGAATTACTTGCGGTAGTATTTGCCTTGAAGTTGTGGAGACATCATCTTTTGGGAACTAAGTTCGAACTCTTTACGGACCGTAAATCGTTGAAGCATATTTTTAACCAAAAAGATTTGAATCAGAGACAAGTGAGATGGCTCGAATTCTTAGCAGCCTATGACCTAGACATCAACTATACTCCCGGGAAAGCAAATGTTGTTGCCGACGCTCTGAGTAGGAAGAAGTCGATACTTTGTGTGATTATGGTTTCACAATCCCTTATGGACCGCATAGCGGCTAAGCAGAACGAAGACCCGATGTTGGTAAAAATGAAGGCGAATGTTCGCAAGAGGAAGGGTGATAATCAAAGTGAAATGGATGCACAGATTGACGAATATGGGATTTTAAGAATAAAGGATAGAATTTGTGTTCCGGATGTTGACAATTTAAGACAAGAGGTACTCAAGGAGAACCATCAATCGAGACTCTCAATCCATCCTGGAGTTTCGAAAATGTACCACGATATGAAGAGGCTATACTGGTGGAATGGTATGAAGCATGATATTTCTTCTTTCATTAGTAGATGTGCCACGTGTCAACAGGTTAAGGCTGATCACCAGAGAACCGCTGGATTATTGCAACCTCTTGAGATACCCAACTGGAAATGGGAGCAAGTTTCGATGGACTTTATCGATGGACTACCTCGGACGAGAAAGAGAAATGAGAGCATTTGGGTTATAGTGGATCGATTGACTAAATCTGCTCACTTCATTCCGGTCAAGTCGAACCGTACCGCCTCGAGTCTAGCTGAGATATATATGAGGGAAATCGTCAGACTGCATGGAGTTCCAGTCAGTATTGTGTGTGATCGAGACCCGATCTTTACCAGCAAGTTTTGGAAAGCATTCCAAGAAACTCTAGGTACACGACTGAATCTGAGCACAGCCTATCATCCTCAGACTGATGGACAAACAGAGAGGGTGAATCAGATTCTAGAAGACCTTCTTCGTGCCTGTATTCTTGACTATGGTGGTTCTTGGAAAGACCATCTTCATCTCATTGAGTTCACTTACAATAATAGTTATCAGGTATGATCTAATTCGAATTTCAGCTTATTTGAAATACAATTCGGTAATTTTCTATCCTTGAATTTAGGCTAGCATCAAAACATCCCCTTTTGCCGCTCTGTAAGGACGACCGTGCAAATCCCCATCATGTTGGACTGGATCGGGTGATCGATTAGTTCTTGGGCCCGACTTGATTCTTGAAGCTTCCAAGAAGGTCGAGGATATTCGAACGAAATTGAGAATTGCCCAAGATAGGCAGAAGAAATACGCGGATAGGAGAAGAAGGAAGTTGGAGTTTGGCGTAGGAGATCAAGTGTTTCTCAAGATTTCACTGCTTAAGAACGTCATCCGATTTGGTCGGAGAGAGAAGCTAGCTCCCAGGTTCATAGGCCCTTTCCGTATCATTGAAAGAGTTGGTTCTTTAGCCTATCGTTTGGATTTACCAGAGAAACTTGCTAAGGTTCACAACGTGTTTCACATATCTCATCTCCGTAGATACCTTCACGACCCATCGCTGCATGTCCAACCTGCTTTGCTAGAAAATCTCGATGTCGAACCCAATCTAACCGTAGAGAAAAAGCCACTTCGTATTACCGATAAGGATACGAAGCAACTCAGGAGAAAGTTTGTAAATCTTGTTAAAATCCAATGGAGCAATGATGATCATGACTGCACTTGGGAAACCGAGGACAGTATCCGTGCTTCAAACCCCGAACTATTTGAATAGGTATGTTATTATAATCTTCTCTATTTTTATCCGATTCTTCCTTTGATACACTTTCCTTTTGGCTTCGTTCTTTTCGAGGACGAAAAGCTTTGAGTGGGGGAGAGTGTAATGACCCGAGAAATTTACTGCTAATAAATTGGATTCCTGTGGAAATTAACGACAAACTTGAAACTAAAATCTTAATAACACAAGAATTTGTTGTAGATACATAGATTTGTTGGAAAAAAAACTTTTAATAAAATAACCTACTAAATTTGGGGGTAACGTATTTTGGAAATTAGTTGCATAAACTCTCATTTTGGAATGTCGTTATTTTATGTTGTAAATTTTAAGAGAAATCTATATACATGAAAAATGTATATATAAAATAAAGTCTGTTGTAGATTCCGGTATCGTTAACGCAATTAAGTTGTTTATATGGTCCAATTAGCGGTAACAGCGACCGCAAATTACGTAAAATGAATATTTATTTGAAAGAACAAACATGACTTTTCTTTATATTATTAAATGCGTGCTGACAAGGCGAGCGCAACGATACCTTATTTGCTGAATTTGGATGTCCAATGTGAAAGTTGCGCGCTGTTGTGTATATAATGGGTCCGCATAAATTTATTTGTTGCCGTTATAACTGAAATTAATTGATTAAATTCAAAACTTAAAATTCCTAAACATGTTAACGGCAGCAGCCTAAGAGAAAATTCTGGTACGTTACACAATTAAATTGATACGTTACCGAATTTATGGCACGTTACACAAATTTGGCACGTTTGCAATATCAACCGGTCCTTAAACGTAGATTTGCTCCTCAAACTTTCCATCAGCTAGTATAAATAAGAACGTGGGTTATGCATCGTCTTCCCCTGCAAAAATTTTTTTTCAGCCGATCCACATTTTTTTTCTCTCTCCTTCTTTTGCAAAACCCGACCCCCTCCCCTGTATCCAAGCTCCCCTCCATGCGCCACCTCAGTGTCAGCCGCCGCCCTCCTCATTGGCCACCGTCCCATCGAGTCCAGCTGCCGCATCTAAAACCGACCCCACCACAGCAACCCAAACTCCCCGACGCCGCCACGACCTGCCACCGACCAGCCGACGCCGCCACGCCCTGCCTCCTCAGCCCTGTGCGCGCTGAGTCCTTTATTTTCTCTCTCTTCTCTCCTTCTCTTATTGCGTGACACAAAAAAAAAATATGAAGGTGGAATTACGCCGAGCCTGCATGCCTGAAGCCTATGCGGTTTTGTTGAATGGCTGATTGTATTTATTTATTTTTGTTGCTTGGTTCTTGTTTCCACTGACGTTGCGTGAGTATAAGAAAAATTATAATAAAGTGATACATACACACCAGCCATGTTGAGGATTTTGCTATAAGAATTGATATATGTTTTAGTTATAAGTTTATAAACTCATATGCACACGTTTGGCCTTGAATACAGTGACCTATAGCGTAAGATTATGAGTTCTCCTCTCTTAGTTTGAATATGATGACTAGCCTGCATGTTTACACAACAAATGCATAGCCTACATGTATAAGAAAAAAGGAAGTAGAAAATAGAGTTGTCAAAAAAAAAAAAAAAAAACAACTCACTGCATCAAATACATACAATGTTTGCATGCGGCAGTGGAAGAACAAGAACAAGCATTTGGTTTTTTTTGCTTTTCTCAGTTGCGTGCGTTGTGTATTTATAAAAAAAAAGGGAAACAATGCGTCTAGATTCAATAACTGTAAGATGAGTAAAATATTTGGATACAAGTTACAAGTTCAGTTATATATATATATATAGGATAAGGCACGTTATACTGAGAACTATTTGGGTCCGAATACTGATCTGTTGCACTTCATAGTTGCTGCTTCTACCCACCATTATAGAAAAAAAATTAACAGTAAACGTACAAAATAATTTTATATACTTAAGTTAGTACGTTTTATGTTAGTTCGATTCTATAATGAATTAAGGAATTCATGTTTGCCTGTTATATATATGTAAGTATATAAAAAACTGAGATCGTAATGACAACCCAAATTTTTAAATAATTTTAACGAAAATACATAGCGACGTAAATATTAATTAATAATTTTAATACGTTTGTCGCAGCCGGAATCCAATAACTTAGGAGTTATCTATTCACCGTCTGATCTGTGCTCTCCATCACTTCTGCTATCAAACGTCTCTGTCCGACAAAGGTGAGTAATCACTCACGACTGTCATTCGACTTATAAGTGAATTTATTTTGATGAAATAACGACTGTATTGTTTCCCGTATGGTAGGCGTGCATGTAGAATTAAATGCTAAATGCATCATTGTCATCAAATAATTCATGCCATGTCACGTACAATCATTTCATGTAGTATCATTCATGTAGCATTACTTCATGCACTGTTAGTTAGTAGCATCTGATCTATCCCTTGTAATGTTTAATTCCCGAATATTTTTTTAGTCCTTGATATTTAGAAATCTCCTTCGGGTTGGAAGGATAAACCCGAAGATTTCAAAACCTTGTTGGGATTTGCGGGTTGAAACGATATATACCCGCAAGTATAAATTAACGTGGATTGAAATGATATACATCCGTATCACTTGACCATAAGTTAGGAAACTTATATACGGACACCATGGTTGAGAAATTTGGCTTTTGAAATTTTTTATGATTGATAAGTATTTGAAATCCGAAAATTCTAAATGTTGTTGGAACCAAATATGATTGTAAGTTTAAACTTTATAGAGAAACAAATTGTGAAACCCACTAAAATCATTATTTTCATAAATAATTAATTTAAGATTTCAAAATCTTTACTCTAAAAATGTTTTCTTAAACTTTATATGTAGATACATGGAAACAATTCGAAGATTTAAATGGAAATTTGATAAATCATAACTGTACAAATTTCAAACTGAAAAGTCAAAGTTATAATTCGTAAATGAATTTGAAATTGTGAACGATTTTATAAAACCAACCATGGTGTGAAAAATATAATGATTGGTTGTTAAAGAGACCGAGATCGGATATTGTCTTATTGCCGGCCAATACAGAAAACCACTTTAACAACTGTGTACGCGGTGGAGATTTCAGAATGAAGTAGGATGGTGGCGACGTTCTCGTGGTATATTACGTGGACCCAACTCCCATGAGTTGACATAAATGACTAAAACAGGAGCTATACCGGGCTACACAAAGGGTCGCACCCTTTTATCGAGCATGCTTCTTCGGAAACCATTCTATTACTTGTGTGATTCGATTTGGTGGCGCCACTTTGATTGGAGTATTGTTCGAGGTGGGCGGAAGCTGCTGGCTTGCCGTCACCACCGGTCCGGGAGTGCAAACGGTGTATCCACCCTGGCATTTCCTCGCGTGCCGTGTCATCTCCTTATAGCGAGCCCATTACGATTTTGGTTTTAAAGATCCGACCGCGTTAAGGTTCACCATCCCCTTAACGCTATTTTCTATATGATTATACTTTACTGATTAGACATTATTGTATATAGCGTATGTTACCGGTTTAACGGATCCTTAAAGGATGACGATCCCAACATTCTTTAAGTTACTTGTACACTTCAGTAGCTGTTTCACTCGAGTTATTCACTTAGATGAGAATGTTAGTCCTGACTCGGGTGTTTGTTTTATTTTCACTCGGGTCAGCCTGAGTATTGCAGCTTAAAGGAAATTATTCTTGAAGACAAGGTGCTGGAGCTCTACCTGAAGTTTCTTTCTTAGTTCTCAGTTTCTGTTTCATTGCACTTATAGAAACTTGGTTTGTACTAGAGATCTTTATGTACCCGATATCTGTTGTATTTGTTTGAACTCCGTTCTGTACCTGATTTGAAACGCTGGTGATCCTAGCTTATTTACTTTACTGAAATATTCAATTCTCTGTGTCTGTGATCTGTAGATTTTGTGATATGATTTTATCCTACCCCGAAATTTTAATATAAATCCGTCATTTTGAATAAATTTGAGTTGACTTATTGTCGACTTAAATCGCTCGAAAGGCTGGATGTTACATGTGGTATCAGAGCTGATGGTTTATGGGGTAAAAAGCTCAGTTTCTGTTCGTATTTTCTTCCCTTTTTTATTGCTTCTTCCCAGATTTCTCTTCTTTCCCTCTCTATTGTTTCTTCCTCTTCTATATAAACTTGTCTGGCACTACAAATTTCGGCCTCTCCTTCACCTTTTTCAAACTCCGCTCCTCCACCGAACCCACTCTTCCCCTTGCGCAATATCCATCGAAGACGCAGCGACCCTCCCCTGTTTCCTCTACTGTTCCAAAACCAGGCATAGGTAAGTTAAGTTTATATTTTCAAGTGTTACATATATATATATATTATATATAGTTTTATATTTAGCTATGATATGAATGATTTTATCAATACACGTCCCATGTACGTCCTATTGATGCATATTCTAGCATTCAAAGTTGGTACGCATAATTGTTTATATGGAGTATAGTTATGATATATTGATAGTGGTATAAAAATATAAGATGCATACATATAGTGGTTTATATAAAGTTGTTGGATTTGAATACATATATATACCAAACGTGGTTTCCATTTTTTTTTGAAAAGTTTGTTTTGTTTCTAGAAGTATATGCATATTTAATATGTGTGAGTTGTGTTGGATCTGCAAATGGAGTCTGCATATTTGGCAAGTAGATTTATATTCATTTTTGTTTTAACATTGAGTCCATGTATGTATATTTTACAAACCATATTGTATGATTTATTTTATAAGTTTTGTAAATCTGTTATTATATATATAGTTTTGTAATAAACAGGTTTATAACTTTTATTGAAGGTCAATTTACATCTTATTATTATGGAAGTTGTATAGGATTTTTGAAGTTGTTTATTTTACAAAGTTCGTATATGATATATATTTATATAAAGTTATAATAATTATAGATATATCTTTATGGCCTTATATATATATATATATCTATATATTTTGCATACACTTATGTATGGAGTTAGTTTTCTAATATATAAGTTTTCATTTCAGTTGGCATGCATGTTTGCATAAAAGTTAAGGGTGTATATGTGTTTTAGTGTAGACCAGTTGCTTACGAAATTTTTTTTTTATTAAAGTTATTATTAGTTGCTGTTTACATATATTGTATAAAGTTTACATTCTAACTTATACTTTCGGTCTGCACAGGTTACAGTATTATATATATTTATAAAATAAGTTATAATATAAGTTATATAAGTAATTCGTTCGTCCGTTGTCTAAAATTTTATATAAGTCCGTATATAGGCTTTACTGTTTATATATGGGTAGTTATATATTAGTTTATATACATAGGTAAAGTGCTTAAAATTGATAATTGTATCGTGAAGTGGATTTTGTACCATATGTATATAGTAGTTTATAAATGAGATTTGAACAGTGTAATTTGTTGAAGTTTTATATATTAATCTTATTTTAAAATATAAATCTTAATGATATTATATACATAGGTCGTATGGGGTGGTTTGGGTCTTAGATTTGTAAATAGAAATTTTGATCTATGTGTAAAAATTAAATGGTTTGGAAAAATTATAAGGATTTTTATTTAACATATATGTTTTATTTAAAATATTAAAACTATTGGTTTATGTATGAGAAAAAAGGTAAATTATATATATATATGTGTGTGTGTGTGTGTGTGTGTGTGTGATTCGACTTTAAATTTTTCTTAGGGATGAAATTTTGATTTTTATTAAAATAGCAAAAATTTCTGTATATATCAGACTGATTCTGATTCAATTCACAAATTCTTGATTATCAGCATCGCTCGTCCAATTCGTGTCAATCCTACTTTGCTTTGAAATTCGTGCTCGGATTTATAATTCAAATTTCAGTGTCCGTATCAGTGTGTGTATCCATGTCATCTTCTGCATTCTCTGGCCTCGAAAGGTGAGCAATCACTCATGATTAACATTATTTTATTTGTTAAATTTGATTAAATTGAAACGACAATTGAAATATGATGTTGTAGTTATTTAAATTGTTATATATGCTATTATCTGTAACTGTTCACTTATGAGATATGATACCATATCCTATTGTTTATATTTATTTTTGATGATATATGCCTGTTGTTACTATTATTTTCATATCTGTTATCACTCTGCAAGTTCCCTATTAATATAGAAATCACTATGGGTTGAAATGATACATACCCGAACGGATTTTAGAATAGGAGAATTTCGTTATAGGTTGAAATGATAAACCCAAGCGATTTTCATTTTAATTGAATTTGGGATTACATGTTGAAATGATATCCACCCGTATATATTTAACTTACGGATTGAAATGATAAATATATGTATCCCTTGTACATATAATAGAAAATTTTACATTGTAATGACCCGAGAAATTTACTGCTAATAAATTGGATTCCTGCGGAAATTAACGACAAACTTGAAACTAAAATCTTAATAACACAAGAATTTGTTGTAGATACATAGATTTGTTGGAAAAAAAAAACTTTTAATAAAATAACCTTCTAAATTTGGGGGTAACGTATTTTGGAAATTAGTTGCATAAACTCTCATTTTGGAATGTCGTTATTTTATGTTGTAAATTTTAAGAGAAATCTATATACATGAAAAATGTATATATAAAATAAAGTCTGTTGTAGATTCCGGTATCGTTAACGCAATTAAGTTGTTTATATGGTCCAATTAGCGGTAACAGCGACCGCAAATTACGTAAAATGAATATTTATTTGAAAGAACAAACATTACTTTTCTTTATATTATTAAATGCGTGCTGACAAGCGAGCGCAACGATACCTTATTTGCTGAATTTGGATGTCCAATGTGAAAGTTACGCGCTGTTGTGTATATAATGGGTCCGCATAAATTTATTTGTTGCCGTTATAACTGAAATTAATTGATTAAATTCAAAACTTAAAATTCCTAAACATGTTAACGGCAGCAGCCTAAGAGAAAATTCTGGTACGTTACACAATTAAATTGATACGTTACCGAATTTATGGCACGTTACACAAATTTGGCACGTTTGCAATATCAACCCGTCCTTAAACGTAGATTTGCTCCTCAAACTTTCCATCAGCTAGTATAAATAAGAACGTGGGTTACGCATTGTCTTCCCCTGCAAATTTTTTTTTCCAGTCGATCCACATTTTTTTCTCTCTCCTTCTTTTGCAAAACCCGATCCCCTCCCCTGTATCCAAGCGCCCCTCCACGCGCCACCTCAGTGTCAGCCGCCGCCCTCCTCATTGGCCACCGTCCCATCGAGTCCAGCTGCCGCATCTAAAACCGACCCAACCACAACAACCCAAACTCCCCGACCCCGCCACGACCTGCCACCGACCAGCCGACGCCGCCACGCCCTGCCTCCTCAGCCCTGTGCGCGGTGAGTCCTTTATTTTTTCTCTCTTCTCTCCTTCTCTTGTTGCGTGACACACAAAAAACATATGAAGGTGGAATTATGCCGAGCCTACATGCCTGAAGCCTATGCGGTTTTGTTGAATGGCTGATTGTATTTATTTATTTCTGTTGCTTGGTTCTTGTTTCCACTGACGTTGCGTGAGTATAAGAAAAATTATAATAAAGTGATACATACACACCAGCCATGTTGAGAATTTTGCTATAAGAATTGATGTATGTTTTAGTTATAAGTTTATAAACTCATATGCACACGTTTGGCCTTGAATACAGTGACCTATAGGGTAAGATTATGAGTTCTCCTCTCGTAGTTTGAATATGATGACTCGCCTGCATGTTTACACAACAAATGCATAGCCTACATGTATAAGAAAAAAGGAAGTAGAAAATAGAGTTGTCAAAAAAAAAAAAAAAAACTCACTGCATCAAATACATACAATGTTTGCATGCGGCTGTGGAAGAACAAGAACAAGCATTTGTTTTTTTTTGCTTTTCTCAGTTGCGTGCGTTGTGTATTTATAAAAAAAAAAAAAAGGGGAAACAATGCGTCTAGATTCAATAACTGTAAGATGAGTAAAATATTTGGACACAAGTTCAGTTATATATATAGGATAAGGCACGTTATACTGAGAACTATTTGGGTCCGAATACTGATCTGTTGCACTTCATAGTTGCTGCTTCTACCCACCATTATAGAAAAAAAAATTAACAGTAAACGTACAAAATAATTTTATATACTTAAGTTAGTACGTTTTATGTTAGTTCGATTCTATAATGAATTAAGGAATTCATGTTTGCCTGTTATATATATGTAAGTATATAAAAAACTGAGATCGTAATGACAACCCAAATTTTTAAATAATTTTAACGAAAATACATAGCGACGTAAATATTAATTAATAATTTTAATACGTTTGTCGCAGCCGGAATCCAATAACTTAGGAGTTATCCGTTCGCCGTTTGATCTGTGCTCTCCATCACTTCTGCTATCAAACGTCTCTGTCCAACAAAGGTGAGTAATCACTCACGACTGTCATTCGACTTATAAGTGAATTTATTTTGATGAAATAACGACTGTATTGTTTCCCGTATGGTAGGCGTGCATGTAGAATTAAATGCTAAATGCATCATTGTCATCAAATAATTCATGCCATGTCACGTAGAATCATTTCATGTAGTATCATTCATGTAGCATTACCTCATGCACTGTTAGTTAGTAGCATCTGATCTATCCCTTGTTATGTTTAATTCCCGAATATTTTTTTAGTCCTTGATATTTAGAAATCTCCTTCGGGTTGGAAGGATAAACCCGAAGATTTCAAAATCTTGTTGGGATTTGCGGGTTGAAACGATATATACCCGCAAGTATAAATTAACGCGGATTGAAATGATATACATCCGTATCACTTGACCATAAGTTAGGAAACTTATATACGGACACCATGGTTGAAAAAATTTGGCTTTTGAAATTTTTTATGATTGATAAGTATTTGAAATCCGAAAATTCTAAATGTTGTTGGAACCAAATATGATTGTAAGTTTAAACTTTATAGAGAAACAAATTGTGAAACCCACTAAAATCATTATTTTCATAAATAATTAATTTAAGATTTCAAAATCTTTACTCTAAAAATGTTTTCTTAAACTTTATATGTAGATACATGGAAACAATTCGAAGATTTAAATGGAAATTTGATAAACCATAACTTTACAAATTTCAAACTGAAAAGTCAAAGTTATAATTCGTAAATGAATTTGAAATTGTGAACGATTTTATAAAACCAACCATGGTGTGAAAAATATAATGATTGGTTGTTAAAGAGACCGGGATCGGATATTTTCTTATTGCCGGCCAATACCGAAAACCACTTTAACAACTGTGTACGCGGTGGAGATTCCAGAATGAAGTAGGATGGTGACGACGTTCTCGTGGTATATTACGTGGACCCAACTCCCATGAGTTGGCATAAATGACTAAAACAGGAGCTATACCGGGCTACACAAAGGGTCGCACCCTTTTATCGAGCATGCTTCTTCGGAAACCATTCTATTACTTGTGTGATTCGATTTGGTGGCGCCACTTTGATTGGAGTATTGTTCGAGGTGGGCGGAAGCTGCTGGCTTGCCGTCACCACCGGTCTGGTAGTGCAAACGGTGTATCCACCCTGGCATTTCCTCGCGTGCCGTGTCATCTCCTTATAGCGAGCCCATTACGATTTTGGTTTTAAAGATCCGACCGTGTTAAGGTTCACCATCCCCTTAACGCTATTTTCTATATGATTATACTTTACTGATTAGACATTATTGTATATAGCGTATGTTACCGGTTTAACGGATCCTTAAAGGATGACGATCCCAACATTCTTTAAGTTACTTGTACACTTCAGTAGCTGTTTCACTCGAGTTATTCACTTAGATGAGAATGTTAGTCCTGACTCGGGTGTTTGTTTTATTTTCACTCGGGTCAGCCTGAGTATTGCAGCTTAAAGGAAATTATTCTTGAAGACAAGGTGCTGGAGCTCTACCTGAAGTTTCTTTCTTAGTTCTCAGTTTCTGTTTCATTGCACTTATAGAAACTTGGTTTGTACTAGAGATCTTTATGTACCCGATATCTGTTGTATTTGTTTGAACTCTGTTCTGTACCTGATTTGAAACGCTGGTGATCCTAGCTTATTTACTTTACTGAAATATTCAATTCTCTGTGTCTGTGATCTGTAGATTTTGTGATATGATTTTATCCTACCCCAAAATTTTAATATAAATCCGTCATTTTGAATAAATTTGAGTTGACTTATTGTTGACTTAAATAGCTCGAAAGGCTGGATGTTACATACATTGACGCCGTGGTCTATATGAATGTTTTGAAAATAATTTCTATGGTCTTGAAAAGAAATATATGGTTTTAATGAATATTGATTTAAAGTATTATATATAAAGGTTATTTCATATATATATTTAATATTAAGACAATTTAATTAAGATTGATTTTATAAATATGAAAAATGTTTAAGGATTTATCAAATTTGTATTTCTGAAATAGATTTGTGGAATATTTAAAGCTCCGAAATATATTAACTTCGAATTATATTGAAATTTAAATGGTTTATTTTGTGGTTCAGATCCGTATTTAAAATGGATAAAATTTGAATTAGTTTAGTCAGAAACTAAATTGAATGAAAATTGATAAATTTTGATTTAATTAAATTTGAACGGGGAGGTCGAGTTGATTTTTGAAGCGATTTGTGAAGTTTGAGGAAATAAAAATACTTTACTTCATAAATTATTGGATATATATTCTAATTTGGAAAATAGAGATATTTGAAATGAAAATGATATTTTAGTTTTGAAATATAAATAAAATTGAAATGACCACAGTGTTGTAGTGTATATTTCTACTCTGTCGATAGTTCCTTGGATCCTTAGAAGATGGGTATCCCAAACATCCTCTAAGTTAATTATATTTCAATTGATATTTCAAAATGCTAATCCTGACTCGAGTGTTTTGTGTTTTGCTTTATGCCCGGGTCAGACCGAGTGATACAACATTTGAGACTCACCTTCGAAGTTGGAGCTTTGCTTGAAGATCCAGCTATCTATCCTTTCAGTCATCCAGTCGATTGGTTCAGAGAAGTCATCTGCCCGTACTGGAGACTTCACTGCATCTGGGATTTTCTGATGTATTTTATTTCTAACTTTGTTTATATAGTAGCTTCACGAACTACTATTCATTTATTCCGCTGCGTATCATTGTACTACTCTGTATCTGTAATTCTGTGATTGATTTATTTACTGTTGTTGGGTATGTTTCCAGCACCACCGAGTCGAAGAGGGGAAGCACCACCGAATCAACGCTAAACCCCAACTACCGAACCAAAGTAAAGACAGCCTCTGCCGAGCCGAAGCTTCACCGGACCAGACCTACCACCGAACCAGGTGACTACCGAACCATCCCCTCCCTATCACTACCGAACCATCCATCGCCGGTCCAAACTCCACCGGTCCAACACCACACCCTGCATAGCCGGACCAGAACCCACATCCACACTCCTACCACCGAACCACCTCACTGCCAGTACCACCGAACCAAGATTAAGGGGGCTACCACCGGACCAACATGACGCCGGACCAACGTATCACCGGACCAAATCAACTCTCCATCGAGGCACTGCCGAACCAACGCTACCAGGCCAGATCGCTCCAGTCTAGGCCCACCAGCAGCTATACACATCCAGGACCCCTGCCCCCAGCCTCACTCTATAAATAGAGGGGCAGGGGTACAACAATAGCAGACAAGTTTGAGAGCTCAAGCATGGAAGGAACTTTCAAACAACTTTCATATACTTGTATACAAAGCTTTGTACTTGTAATCTGAAAGAAAAGAGAGAATAACATATAAAGTGGACGTAGGCACGTTCTGGCGTTCTGGCCGAACCACTATAAATCTGCGTGTCTTTTACAGTTTAGCCCCTGTTTTTTTTAATATTTGCATAAATCACCCAAACCGCTAAGAACAACATAAAATCAACTAAATCATACGACTTTCAGGTGTTTGTCCATTTTTTGTGCAAACATTTTTGGTGCTTTCACTGAGAACTTGGAACTCGAAGCTTCAGCTTCCCTCATTCAACCTTCTTTCCCCAATAGCACCCTTCATTGCCTAGGAAACATGACTTCCAGGCCGAGAAAGGACGCCAACAAGGGAAAGAACGTTGCAACCAGCAGCGCTCCAGATCCAGTGGATCCAGATCAAGAGAACCATCCCACTACGACAGCAGTGCCAAATGTAGATCAGGCAATTCCGACAGCCCCTGCCGCGGAACAACCGGCAGCAATCACTAGGGTAGACCTAGACAGAGTTGTGGTTGAAGTGACTAACCGCTTCGCATCCCAACAAGAAGCTTTGGTGAACCAACTCATGTCACGCTTGAGGGATGCCAAAGAATCCAACCGCAACACTGAATCATGGGGTGAGTCTCCATCTGGAGGATCTCGGAGACAACAAAGGTATTCCCTCTTCGAAGAAGCTATCAACAGGAACAACAATGATAGGGGCCGCGCCCGGACTCAGCCCGAACTCCGACTCGAGGAACGCTTGGAACCGAACCCAATGGGGGAGGCACCAGGCGAAGGTCGGATGTAGCTGAGCCAGTCATGCCGCCTAATCATAGAAACCCCGCTGAACGGAGCCGAGCTAGAACCCAGCCCGAGGTTGACCCCATGGAAATGCTCGAAACAGAACCCCAGAGGGGAAGATCAAGGCAGGGGCCAACTGTAGCTGGTCCTAGCATGCATCCGAGCAGCCAAAGACAGCCACTGGATAACGTCAGAAGTTATAGACTATACTATCCCTACAGGTCATCTGGACGAGATCGATCCCGCAGGGAAGAACCAAGCTCATTTTTGTCCGCTCCAAATTCTGATGAAAGAATGGCACGATTATTCAGGGAATGCGTCCGACGGGAGCAAAGGGATCGAGGGATAGGCGCTAGGGTAACCAGCCCTTTCACCCGCGACATCGAAACCGCCATCACCCCTAGAGAATGGAAAATGCCGACGATGGAACCGTACAAGGGAACTTCCGACCCCGTTGTACACTTGCAGAGATACACACAGCATATGCTCATGAGCGGAGCAACGGAAGGAGTGTTGTGTAAATGCTTTCCGCTATTCCTAGCAAACCTAGCTACCTCCTGGTTCTGCCATCTACCCCAAGGATCTATCGGCTCATGGGAGATGTTGAAAGAAAAGTTCATTAGCCAGTTCCACATTCATGTGGAACAACCCAAGGATGCTTATTCTCTATCTACTGTCAAACAGAAATCCGGAGAGATGTTGCAACAATATCTAACCCGATTCAACGCCGCAGATGCCGCAGTCCAAGATGCCGATGAGAAACTCACCCTAATGGCCCTCTGTAGTGGTGTGCACCCAGATACCAAGTTTTCTAGAAGATTAACTAAAGAAAAACCAGCTATCTTGCCCGATTTCTTCCATGAAGCTGGGAAGTACATGAGACTCGAAGAGGCTGCCACTGAAAGGCAGACAGGACCACAGGCTAAGACGGCTCATGGAAACGCCCCCGCCGCAGCGAAGGACATTCGGAGAAACGACTCCAGAGACAATGCAGGGGGCAAGAAGGGAGAAAAGCGCTTGTACCGACCAGGACTGAGATTTGACGCTTACACTCCCTTGAATGAAACAGTCGAGAACATCTTCCCGGCCACCCAGGACGAACTTACATACAAGCGCCCCCGTACAAGAAAGAGTCAGATCGCGCAATCCAGTCCGGAAAATTCTGCCGTTTCCACTAGTCTCATGGGCACGATACCAATGAATGCCGCCATCTCCGAGACCTAATTGAAGAACACATCAGGAGAAAGAGGCTGGAACGCTATGTAAAGGGCCAGGACAGGACTCCAGCTCCCGCCAAGGAAAACCCAGGGCAGCTCCACCCAGAGACAGGCGGAGGAAATCGCAACACCAGCGGTTCCAGCCAAGAGAAGATAGTGGTCCGTACAATATCAGGAGGGCCACACATCGCCGACAAGAGCTGGGCAGAAATGGAAAGATATGGAAACTCACTCAGAAGCGAGGGAGACTGCGTCAATTCTGTTATGGAAGAACGCCACCCTAAGCGGAAGGAAAATAATGACATCACATTCAGTGGGCGCGACCTAGAAGGAAGGCAATACCCTCATATGGATCCTATGGTCATCTCTGCCTGGTTCGGCCCAGCTGAAGTTTTTCGAATCCTAGTAGACACTGGAAGCTCAGTGAATATTCTGTTCAAGCATGCTTTCGACAAAATGAAGCTGTCAATGAAGAACGTGTCTCCCTGCAACAAACCGCTACATGGTTTCACTGGAGAAGCAAAGATGCCTCTCGGACAATTGGATCTCTTTGTTGAATTGGGAAGTCATCCCCGCTCCGCCGTTCGGAAACAAACATTCGTGCTAATAGACAACCACTCGGCCTACAATGCCTTTTTGGGAAGACCAGCCTTGTCTGACTTCCAAATTGTCCTCGCCCCATGGTGCCTGAAGATGAAGTTCCCAACGGATAATGGAGTGGGAGAAGTAGAAGGGGATCAAGACGCCGCTCGGGACTGCTATGTAACCGAACTTCGCAATAATCGCAGGAGAGATAAAGGGAAAAATGCAGAGACTATTCTCTGCATGAAAAGCTTGGAAGCATAGCAACTAAAGAAAGCCCCTCCTCTTCGGTATACCAGTGATCCTTTCAATGAATTAGACCCCAGGGACAAAGAGGAGGAGGCCACCGTCGAGCCTGCAGAGGCTATGGAATTCGTATCTGTAGACAAACGCGACCCAAGTAAACTGCTGAGAGTCGGATCTCAGTTAAAAAGAGAATTAAAGAATCAACTCGTTGATTTTCTTCGCCACAACATGGATGTATTTGCATGGACGCACGCTGATATGACTGGAATCTCCCCGGACATAGCATGCCACACACTAAACATCGATCCTACCAAGGTACCGGTAAAGCAAAAGAAGAGAAGTATGGGGGCAGAACGATCAGCAGCCCTCGAGGAAGAAGTAAAGAACTTACTTGCCAATGACTTCATACGTGAAGCCATCTACCCGGAATGGATCGCCAACCCGGTACTGGTAAAGAAAGCTAATGGGAAGTGGCGAACATGCATTGATTTCTCCAACTTAAATGACGCTTGCCCGAAAGACTGCTTCCCACTCCCCCGAATCGACCAACTCGTGGACAGCGCTGCCGGACACGAACTTTTATCCTTTATGGACGCATACTCAGGATATAACCAGATCCCTATGCACGCCCCCGATCAAGACCACACTAGCTTCATCACTGACCGAGGATTGTACTGCTACAAGGTAATGCCATTTGGACTTAAAAACGCCGGAGCTACTTATCAGCGCCTCGTTAACAAGATGTTTGCAGAACTGATAGGACGAACTATGGAAGTTTATGTGGATGACATGCTGGTAAAATCGAGGAAAGCCAACGACCATATAAACCACCTGGACGAGATGTTTCAAGTACTTCGCCAATATGGAATGAAGCTGAACCCTCTAAAGTGCTCCTTCGGAGTATCATCGGGAAAGTTCCTGGGATTCATCGTTCATGCCAGGGGGATTGAAGCAAACCCCGAACAAGTCCGAGCTTTACAAGATATCAAGACATCATCTACTCGAAGAGAGATGCAAAGCCTAAACGGGAAAGTGGCCGCCCGGAGTAGGTTCATCTCTAAAGCAACCGACAAATGCATCCCTTTCTTCGAAGCTCTAAAGAAAGACAAAGGAAAGTTCGAATGGACTGACGAATGCTCGACAGCCTTTCTTAACTTAATCGGACACCTCCAGAGACCACCGGTACTTTCAACTCCAAATGAAGGCGAGGAACTATACCTATACCTTGCTGTATCATCCCACGCTTTGAGCGCCGCTTTGGTAAGAGAAGACAACCGCTCGTAGCGACCCGTATACTTTGTAAGCAAGAGATTCACAGGGGCAGAAGTCAGATACCCTAAACTTGAAAAGCTAGCATACTGTTTGCTTATCATGTCGCAGAAACTGCGACACTATATCCAGTCTCATTCCATCAGAGTTTTAACCGATCAACCGCTAAGGCAAGTGCTCCATCGCCCCGACACTTCTGGGCGATTACTTAAGTGGTGCATCGAACTAAGTCAATATGATATCACTTACCATCCTCGCACCGCTATCAAGGGGCAAGCCATAGCTGATTTCATTGCCGAATTCACTACTAGCGAAGGTAAGGACCAATCTGAAATAGCAGAAGATATCAAGTGGAATCTCTTCGTAGATGGAGCATCGAACGAACAACGCTCGGGGGCAGGTGTTGTGATAATCACCTCCAGGGGAAAGAAGCTGCACTACGCCCTAAGATTGGAATTCGCTGCCACCAACAATGACGCAGAATACGAAGCAGTGATAGCCGGATTAGAACTTGCACTGGAAATTGGAGTCAGTTCTTTATGTCTCCATAGTGATTCTCAACTTATTGTAAATCAAATACTGGGAGAATTCCAGACTCGAGGAGAATGACTCACAGTGTATCTAAAGAAGACCAGGCTACTGCTTAATCAATTAGATCGCTATTTAATCAAACACATTCCTCGAGAGGAGAATCAAGAGGCCGACGAACTGGCAAAACAAGCCAGCATGAAGAACAACTCCTTTTCGGGAGCAATAGCCGTCTCAAAACAACTAGCCCCGAGCTTCGAACGGGAGGATCTGATAGCTGCAATTGAAGAAGAAACTTGGATGGCTCCTATCCGGGAATACTTACAAGATGGCGCATTGCCCAACGAGCGTAGCGAAGTCAGGAAAATCTTGAGGAAAGCTTCCCGCTACACACTGCAAGAAGGAATCCTCTACCGGCGCGGCTTCTCCAACCCCTTATTACGATGTGTCGCTGGAAGGGAAGCCAAAGAAATCTTATCCAACATCCACCAGGGAAGCTGCGGAGATCACACTGGAGGGCAGACTCTGGCAAAGAAGATACTCCGATATGGATATTTCTGGCCCACCTTGAACAAAGACGCCTTAAACTTCGTCAAAAAATGTGACAGATGTCAGAAATTTGCTAAGATTCCTCGACTAACAACCAATGAAATTACCAAAATGACCAGCCCTTGGCCCTTCGCAATATGGGGAATTGACTTAATTGGCGAACTGCCGATGGGCCGAGGCGGGGCCAGATATGCTATAGTGGCAGTTGACTATGTCACCAAATGGGTGGAACCGGAGCCTCTGAATAAAATATCTTCAACTAAAGTTATCAACTTCTTGATCAAAAACATTCTGTGCAGGTACGGGGTTCCACTCAGAATCATATCAGACAACGGGCTTCAATTTGACAGCGAGGAATTTGCCGACTGGTGCCAAGAGCACGGAATTCATAAGGGCTTCTCATCCGTAGCTTATCCCCAGGCAAATGGACAAGTCGAAGCTGTCAACAAGATTCTCAAGACTCTAATCAAGAAGAAGCTTGAAAAGTCAAAAGGCGCTTGGGTGGACGAACTTCCTACAGCACTATGGGCCTATCACACTTCTTTGAGAACATCAATAGGGCATACTCCGTTCTCTTTGGCATACGGATCAGAGGCCATGCTCCCAGTTGAAACTATTGTACCTTCCCATCGTAGGATCCACTACAACCACGAAGAAAACGAAGAACTCCTCCACATGTCTTTGGATCTAATTGAGGAGAGAAGAAATGATGCAGCGCTCAAAGCAGCAGCTCACAGACAAAAAGTGGCAGCACTATACAACTCCAAAGTCAAACATCGCAGCTTACAAGAAGGAGATCTTGTCCTCAAGCGAATCTTTCCGCGCCCAGGAGCGCTGGATCCAATCTGGGACGGACCATATGTAATTCATAAAGATCTCCACAACGGAGCTTATATTTTTTCTACAGTGGACGGAGAGGTGTTCCAGAGGGCATGGAACATCCGACACCTCCGTCGATACTTTTCTTAACTTGTACTGCCCATATGAAGTGAATTAAACTTGGCTTTTGTTAACTTGTTCCTTTATATCTTGGCTACTTGTTAAGCTTTATCCTTTGCTATTGAACAAAATCCTTTGCAGATGACATTTCAATTCAGAGCTTCACAACACAACTCCACCTGGACAAAATCTAACAGGTACGCTACGATCCTATGCCCTTGCTAATGAGACACTTTGCTCCGGTATCCCTCTACCGCGAGTTAACTCATTGTTTGCCTCGGCCCTTAAAGCCGACTGTAATAAGCCGAGTATAAGCCATCGAGAAGGCCGATTATGCCATGGCAGCTCATTACAGCGATTCGGCTCGCCGGCAACTGTGAACCGACCATAAGCCCCAACATAAGGTGTGGCCAGCCAGGGGCAGTTCACAGTTGACGATCGGCCCCCACGCTAGCCGGCCACAGTAAATCGAGTAATACCCGCGATTACGGGCCATAATGGCCCGGGTAGTTACTGTGCGCGATCGGCTCCGATGTGTCTTAAGTGCGGCTGTGGTAAAAAAGAAAACTCCCCGCAGAGGCGTAAGATGGGTGACAAATGTCTCCAAGACCCACAGCTAGGGAAAGTGACTACAAAACCCGTTTGCCACGAACTTAAGCACATCGACGGCCTTCCGTGACTGGAAGTTTTACTTTTCCTATATTTCCATTTCATTTAAAACTTTTCTCCTATTCTCCGTAACGGTGCTTGAAAGTACAGGACATGAAATAGGGAACGCTCGCTAATGGGAACAGAAACTTACAATCGGATGACGAGACGCTCAACAACATTCCGTGCTTAGTCTTACAGGGCGCACAAAGTTGCCGTCCATAGCCGAAACATGAAGGGCGGTACCTTCTACTTTTATACATTAATGCATAGCTGCAATTCATATTCACACATCACATTTGCGTTGCAAAATGAGAAAATTATGCTTTAAGCAAAAAACTTGGCATCAGGCACAGTCAAGCCACTAGTAACATGCATAGTTACATCACTTACACAGCACAACAAAATAGCGATAACATTCCAACATAAAGGAATCAGCTTATGTTATGAAATTACATAAAGTCATTCATCACGAACGATATTATCACAGTCACATCAGTGTTTTGGACTAACATAAACAGCAATAAAAAGAAATCAAAAGGTGGCCGAATCCAGACAAGGAACCAGCTGCGTCCACGCTTCGCGCTCATCCTACCAACTCTCCGAGCCTACTTAGCCGCAGGGTCGGAGCTCCCAGCATGTTGATCGAAAGCCCCACCTGTCCAATTCAGAAGAGGAGTCCATTAAACAAACAGTAAGCGATCAAGTTATGAAAATCTAAAAAGAAAAGAGAAAGAGAAGAGAGACTCACCAGGTCCGCCGCTTGATCCTCATCCTCCAATTGCACACCCGCTTCCTCCGCAGCAAGCAGCCGCATCCCCTCCTTCACCGCCGCCTGCCCCCCTTTGAAAACTGAGCGGTGACTACATCCAGACTAAAGGCCGCTCCACCTTTCTTACCCGCATCAACCCTGGCCTCCTCTAAAGCCCGAAGATATACCTTGGCCATAACCCGGGGATAGTCATCCATCCAGGATAAGCTGCCCTCCTTCCAAGTGCGGAAGTACATGTCCTGCAGCATATCATCCATCATCCCCTCATCCTCTTCAAACCTCTTCACCCGGGCCTCGGAAATCTGCAACTTAGTGGCAGCAGCATCCCTCTCCTGCCGGTATCTCGAGCACTCAGCCTGGAGGGATCTCCTCATCTCCTCCATCTCTTCTTTCAACTTGGCTTGAGCAAGTTCTGCAGCTTCAAGCCTCCCAGATATCTCTTCAACCTGCTCGAGATCTGCCCTCCTAACCTCATCAACCGTGGTAATGGCCATGTCATGCGTTTCTTGCAAGCGGCCTCCATTTTCCGCAACTCAGCTCGGCTAGCCTCTTCCATGGCCTTCTTCAGTCGTTGGGAGTCGGCTTCATGCTGCGTAATCTGAATAGCCTGGTCGGCAAGTTGTTTGGCCTGATCAGCAACCACTAACCGCAACCTTATATTGGCACTCCCTATCTCCTCCCCGGCCTTGGCCAATAGGGCGTGATGTTCCATTAACTTCTTGGCCTCCTCCGCGACCCGGTCGATGTTGGCCTTGGCTTCGTCCCCCCTAGCAGCTATCCGAGTAGTGAGCAGATCCAGATCTAGGGACTTAGCCTCATCAAGAACCCGAACCATGGGATTGCAGGGGAGAAGATGCTCGCCCGTGGCCTCGTCAAATAAAATATCCTGAGAGCTTGGGTCCAAATCCGTGTGGCCGGCAAAGGGATTGCGAGGCACGTCGGGACGTTTTATGCGGATAACAGTAGGATTCTCGGAAGGTTGCGGAGAGGGGACAAACTCCGTGGTCTCCTCCGTGGCATCTCGGGAAGGCTGAGTAGGAGGCTGAGGACCAGGTGGTGAATCAAACAAGGAACGCCTCCTCTTCCTCTGCGGATACCCTCCTCGATAACTCCAAGGAGAGGGCGGTAGCTGACCACGTCCTCAGGACGACCAGTAGGAGGCTTCGGCTTAGCAGAAGCTCTTATCAACTTGAATTGTTCGAGGCGGTGTCGAACATCTGACGTTTTGGCCACCTGGCCTGCCCCTGGAGTAAAGAATAAATGTTGCAAGCATGCATCAAATCATGAGGCAAGAGATATATCGAGTTAAAAAAAAGAACAAGAAAGACGCTTTTACTATACAAACCCTGCAGAGAAGGAGGATCCTGCAATAAGTCCTGGATTTCATCCCATGACGGGAGCGAGCCATAAAATATTCCTAAGTCCCTATCGTAAATGGAATCTGCAGAAGTCAAAAGTTCACCTTGCACTGCCGGAGTCACCCTAGCTGAGGAACTCTTAAGGGATGGATCGGCGCCAGCCCCGGCCTTGCCAGTTTTCTTCGCCTTCTCCGCCAAATCCGATTCTCCCTCCGATTCCCCGAAAGCTTGACGGAGAGCTTCATCCGTCCACTCCTGAAGCTCCCCCACTTGCCCGGAGGTTAAGGCACAAGTGCCACTACCACCCTGTCCGTCGCCATCATCATTGCCCTCTCCATCTCCATCGTCATCTCCTCCACCCTATGACTCTCCTCCTACATCGCCTCCTTCGCCCTCGCCTCTATCCTCTTCCACATCTTCCTCCTCCGGGATAATCGGGCAAGTGCTAGGAGAAGGGCCGTCAGACTCCTTAAGTTTCTTACCCCCGACAACCGAAGGCTTTGTAAAAATTTTCCTCTTGCCACTCTTCTTCGTGGCTCCTCCTGTAGTCTGGGCAGCTTTCTCTTCCGCCGTATCTCTCTGTTTAACCACGGACTGATGTGGAAGAATCAAGTTGTACATCAAGAGTCTAGCATTCCTGATCAGATAAGCAGCCAATCTGTCTCTCTCTGAAATAGCTTCTATCTCAGCTGCCATCTGAACTAGGCGATCGTTCTCCATAACCACAAAGCCACCTGTCGCTAGCAAGAAATGAAAGCACATAAGGAAAAGAATTTCGGCCAAGACAAGGAATGTAAATAAAACTTTGACTTACATCCGGAGGTGAAGCGACGGATAGAGACGGAGTCATCTCTGACGAAGAACCACTCCTTCTTGAACATACTGTACTTCGAATAGAGGTCCAGAACCGGCTTAAAAGAGACGGCAGACTCCAAGCTAATATATGGAGATCCCTTCCTGTATCCCCTTAGATTGTACATATACTGTATCTCTCGGTTGGAAGGAGCGCGCCCATACCTCTCCTGAAAGATAGCGTACAAGCACACCAGGATGGCGTAAGAGTTGGGTTGGAGTTGGAATGGAGCCACCTTCAGATAAGTGATGAAGCTGACTACCCAGGGGTTGATGGGAGGAATGGCCCCGCACATACAGTGGTACCTACTATATGCAAAATACCCTTCAGGAGGGTCATATGGCATAACTCCAGCCCCCGGCAGCACCATGAGCGCTCTGTCTATCCCGAAGGAACGAGATATGGCGTCGAGCTGCTCCTCTTTGAGGGAGCTAGGAAAGCAGTCAGGAGGAGAGTTCAAGAGCTCCGAGGACCATATCCGTCCACTAATGACCTCGGGGCAGGTTCCTGTCGTGCTGGTCCTGGCTGGGCACGGGGCACAACGGGAGGCTCACTTCGATCCGTAAATTTTCTCTTTTCTGATCGAGTTTCAACTTTACGAGACATTTATCTGCAACACCAGAAGAACATATTGTCAGAACAAGGAATATGGGAATAAAAATGAGCAAGGTACATGCAGCCTGGGGTCTCAGTCGCAATTCAAAACACAAAAATTTAAGACCAAAGACCATTCGGCCCCGCACTTCTCAAACACATCCAACAGTACAAGGTCGAAGGACCGTTCGGCGCTATGCTCCTTATCACATTCGGTACTTAGAACCCCCCGATCCCATTCGGCAAATCGAAGACTATAAGGTCATTCGGTAGTTCCAACCGAAGCCCATCCGGCACCTGAGGGCCCCGAGCTCACTCATGTTCATTCGGTACAGAGAACTTTCGAGTACATCCGGTATTAAGTACATTAGGTATTAAAACTTCAAGCTCATTCGGTAAAAATAAATATAACGAAGAAGCCATTCGGCAGTCACCTGGTTCGGCAAAGTTGTTAATTCGGCGAAGTTGTTGATTCGGCGAGAAATTCTTATCCGGTCCGGTCGGGAATAACGGAAGCCCTAGGCCCCTACTTATAGACAAGCGCGAGATAACCGAACCATTGGTTCGGCACTTTGGACCGAGCGAAGCCATTTAATCTGAGGAAAACAAAGCGCGACATATGCTAGCATATGCCCCACTTTGGGGGGCATGTGTTGCGTATGTTTCCAGCACCACCGAGTCGAAGAGGGGAAGCACCACCGAATCAACGCTAAACCCCAACTACCGAACCAAAGTAAAGACAGCCTCTACCGAGCCGAAGCTTCACCGGACCAGACCTACCACCGAACCAGGTGACTACCGAACCATCCCCTCCCTATCACTACCGAACCATCCATCGCCGGTCCAAAATCCACCGGTCCAACACCACACCCTGCATAGCCGGACCAGAACCCACATCCACACTCCTACCACCGAACCACCTCACTGCCAGTACCACCGAACCAAGAGCAAGGGGGCTACCACCGGACCAACATGACGCCGGACCAACGTATCACCGGACCGAATCAACTCTCCATCGAGGCACTGCCGAACCAACGCTACCAGGCCAGATCGCTCCAGTCCAGGCCCACCAGCAGCTATACACATCCAGGACCCCTGCCCCCAGCCTCACTCTATAAATAGAGGGGCTGGGGTACAACAATGGCAGACAAGTTTGAGAGCTCAAGCACGGAAGGAACTTTCAAACAACTTTCATATACTTGTATACAAAGCTTTGTACTTGTAATCTGAAAGAAAAGAGAGAATAACATATAAAGTGAACGTAGGCACGTTTTGGCCGAACCACTATAAATCTACGTGTCTTTTACAGTTTAGCCCCTGTTTTTTATATATTTGCATAAATCACCCAAACCGCTAAGAACAACATAAAATCAACTAAATCATACGACTTTGAAGTGTTTGTCCATTTTTTGTGCAAACAACTGTAGATGTTAAGAATTGCCAAATTTCAATTAACAATCTAATATTTTGAGCAATTCAAGTACGACATATGCGGATGCGAATGGTTGAAAATATCAGGTCGTTACAAGATATTTCATTTAAATTTCTATATTGCTGTTTGAAATTTGTTTGATTTGTTTTTACTTTTTCTATAAGTATACATATGTATCACATACATATATATGTGTGTGTAATATGGTATTTCGTGCAAGGTATAACATGTCAGTATATACATGTTCGGATTTACACCACAATAGACATATTAGCACATCTTATATGTATTGTATGTTGTCCAAATATGTGCATATACTTATAGTTGATATATATATATATATATATATATATATATATATATAATCCGACTAGTTAAAATACGTATATATAAAGATATATATTATGAAAACTATTATATATGTGTGTGTTTATGCGTGTACATATATATTATATTATAAATATTAATTAAACACACACATAGATATATATGTGTGTGTGTGTGTGTGTGTGTGTGCATATAAACTATAAGTTTAAAGAAATGAATTATATATATGCACACGAATTAAAAGGAAACAATTATGATGTAAATATATATATATAAACATATAAATATAATAGTTAAATGTAAATTTGTATTATAATAAATTTTATATATAATATTTTATTTCTTTCTTAACATTCCAGATCAAAATACATTACTGATCGTGATTTATTATAATTTTAAGATATATTAGTTATGAATTAATTGGTCAAATTATTATAAATAGATAATATAAAATAATTATACAATAAAATATAAAATTTTAAGTTTTCTGAAAATCAAGAATATTATTTTAAGGGTAGAGAAATTTTTCCATATTTTTTAGAGAAAAATAATACTTTTAATTAATTAAATAATATTTGACCAAATTTTAAATAATTTTTAAAAATATATTTAAAAAAGCCAAAATTTTGGTTGAGGGATTCTATGACTATACACTAATTTTTAAAAATTTAAACTTAATTTTTAAAAAAAGTTTTATTTTTAATGAATTTATTAAATCTTATACTGATTAAACAGTAATAAAAATGTCTAATAATTTGGAAAAATTATTTTTAGTTTCTAAAATTCATAATTAATATAAATATACATTAGAAAATTATTTGATCAAATTTTATATAATATATATATATGTATATACTTTGATATAATTATGTAAATAAATTGATTTGCATGTTAATATATATATGTATGTATATATGTATGTATGTATGTGTGTGTGTGTGTCTATATATATATATATATAAATTAATGTAATATGAAAATAAAATACAGTAATTTTTCATGGAATGTTAAATTATTAATAAAATATATGTAAATGTATTTTATTCAAACTTATGCATATAACCAATCATTATTGTGACAACATCAATACCTGTAGGAATCTCACCTAAGCAGTAATACACATACGCATACGAACGCATATATAGATTTGTATGAGCAATAATCAAATATAAAATAATCAGACATCTTATATGAAGCTAAGTATTTTCTTTTAACTGATTCCCTCAAATCCACCTTATAATGATGAATCCTCTTTCTTTGGAAACTCATTCGATTCGTCGGATTGTTAGTCCTTCAAAATGCAGACCCTTTGCTAACAAATAGCTAGTCAGTTGAAGTGATTTGATTTGAGATCTAATTGAAGTTTTCAGGTATGTTTAGGCCTCTATGAGTATAGTTGAAGTAGAAAAAAAAGTCATTTGAAGTTAGGTTTAGAGATAGTTTTATAATAGTTGAATGAGAGAGAGAAAAGGACAACATCTTATACTTTTTCTCACCTAATATCAACTATGCATTTCAAAACCCAACTTTCCACATTTTTTCTCCCACTATGCTATGTCATTGCAATGGAACCATGCCTCAAATAATATAGGCTAATATCCCTTTTAACCCCAATTAAATATGTTTAATTAAATCCAATTTAATTTGTTATCGGTATCTCATATCAATTGGTATATTTATGACTATTATAAATATATATAACAATATTTATTTCTCAAAACATATTTAAATTCATATTAATATATCATAATAGCTAATTAATTTAATTAATTTATAACAATTATAAACTAATTAAATCATTTGGGCTAAAGAGAATTCATCATTTTGATTATGTAACTTTTGGGTGTAAATTCAGTCAGCAATTGACATCGAACTATTCAAATGTTAACTTTCACACATCACTTAGCAGGTGGTATGACATTATGGCTAAATTTATCACTTATTTAGTTTCGGTAAAATCCAATTTCACTTTATTAAGCATTACCCGATTGTGACATATATTTGCACCAATTCTCTTTGTCAAAACTATACCATTTTGGACTTATGAAACTTGGTAGTGGTCAAAATTCCAATATCATCCATATTCATCTCTATAGTCCAAATAAAAAGTCCTTGGTTCAATAATTACAATTATCATTATTCGAAATGCTCTAGCTAGAGGAATTGTCTTTGAGTTCACTTGACTTGACCATAATATTAATCCCATATAACCGAGGAGTCAAATCCTCTCTTAAATAGTGCTTCACGTCCAATACTTCCACTCAACTCAACTATAGTTACTCTATGGAACGTCATGCTATTATTTTACTCTAATCAAAACGAAGCTTTCATATTTGAGGATCCACTGTATTCTCAAGTCAAGAGAATCGTGTAAATCAGTCACATTGATATTTTTTATTTGTCCTTAGTTATATTAACCAATAGAAAACTATCGAGAGAGTCATTCCATAGTTATCCAATGACTATCTATGCGTAATCCCTTGGTGGCCCCATCAACCATGAGTAATACATTGTCCAACATTTGAAGACTGTTACGTACTCTAGTCTCAACGGATACATCGATATTCAGTATCGATGCATCTTGAATAGGGCCATTTAAAATGGTATGTTTATTTTTATTGTGATAAATTACTCACGGTTACAACACTTTATAATTACTATCACAAAACAAATCATTTATGGATTTTATATTAAATATACTTTTGGTTTAATTAATTAGTCAATATAACCACATTATATCAAGTATATCATAGAAAGAAAATACTTCTTATTTCGAATAGGATTGGTCAATGAGTTAGATATATGTAACAAATTATATAATTGCCTCTAGGACATACCTCTATCTATCGAATGGTATCCCAGTAATGTATGTAAACAAAGTATTAAACCAACTGGCCTACCAAATGAATTTTTATTCATAGAAAAAGAATGCATATTTGATTTCATCTTTTGATATAGGGGTAGAAAGATATGATTTATCATTAGATGATATTTTTGGGGAGCTGTATACTGTCAATGAGGTCTAGTGATGGAAAGAAGTTGATGTTATTCCTGAGGAAATAGGAAAAGTAAGTGAGAAGATCCTCCTCAATAGCATTAGTTGTTGAATGCGAGAGTTCTCTTTCATCAAGTATACTGGTTATATTACTCTTGGCTTGCTTTAACTTTAGAGATGCATCGAAATAGGCAGAGTTCTTGTCTGCAAGGCTGCTCCACATTTGTCTTAATTTTTTCTTTAACATGTTGGCTTCGATGTTGAGGAATTCATTATACTCTGCAAGCAATCTATTCCTTTAAAGGAGGGATCAAGATTCTGAGGATTATCTAGCATGAATTTCTGCACTACTAAGAGCTCCTTCTTGATTCCGGAGGACATCTGATTACCATTTCCATGCTTGTGCTTTGCTCAATCCTTAAGAGCAGCTTTGGTTTCCTTAAGCTTCTGGTTCACTATATAAATAGGGTTACCATGAAAAGAATTAGACCATGCAATATCTAAAAAGTTTAGATCTTGAGAATCCAAATGTTAAAAAAAATTAAAAAAGAAATTCACTTCAATGATAAGCATCCCTGAGGGGATGTTTTGAGGGGAGTGGTCAGAATGTAATGGCATTAGGAGGAAGTTAGTTAGGAAGGCCGAGCATTAAGGGTAGGGAAGTTGTAAAATGCATGATCAATTGATGAAAAAGTTCCGATGTCACTCCTACTCTTGTTATTCCAAGAATACTGAGCACTAGCTCTAGAGATAGTTATTAAGGAAGAGTCATAAATGGCTTAATTAAGAGGCTGTATGTCTATGAGAGCAAGGGGTTGCCTCCACTTCTATCTGCAAGATTAAGGCAACACTTATAATCCCCAATAGCCAACCAAGGGTGTGTTTTCATCTTAGAGACAGCAGGAGGTCAAAAAGGTGTTGCCCTAAAGCAATTGAATTATCTTCATAAATGATAGTTAGATAAAAGGAGGTGGAGGATGGAATGTGCAAGACATGGCAGTGAATGAATTCTCTGCTAGAGAGAATGGGGGGGCAAGGTGAAGAAAAGAGGGTTGTAAACAACTACGATTCTACCATAAGAGGCTTCTTGAAGGTTATGAGAGTGTTTCCACTTTAGATTTATGTACCTAGCAGCCCTTAAAGATAAGTTAAGATTTAACTTAGTCTTTAAAATGGAAAATAGCTGAAGATTATATTTATAGATGAGATTCTTGACCTGATCTAGCTTAGTGAAACTATGAGCCTCCCTTATGTTCCATACTCCTATATTGCGCAACATGGAGGATACTATTTGGTTTAGAAGAGACTCTTATTTTTATCGCTTCGTGTTAAAAGAGATTTATGATGTGAAGCTTCAGGCACCTGACCAAAGGTAGATAAATTTGTGGGATCATTAAGGTGAGAGTTGGCAGAAGTCTTACCCTTCTTGCTAGTTTAAACTTCTTGGATGTAGAGAAGTTGCTGTGAGGAGTGGTAGAGATGGTTGGGATAGAGAGAATTGATGGAGGAAGGAGGGGTGATGGAGGGAGCCAGCTAGGAGGAGATGGTATGTCAATGGTGTTAATAACTATGTTATCAGTAATGAAAGGCTCGATTTTGATTTTGGCTAAAGAGAAATGGTTATCATTGGCAAGGGAGTTACGTTTACGGTTAAGATTATGGGATGAACTATTTTGCATCGCTTCATGTAAATGCAACATATTTGAAGACCCACTTACATGTACTTCCAGAGTATCTTGATTTTGATTCTTTTCATGTTGCAAAATTGGTAAAGGTTGAATGCTTTTTGGATTTATGGCATCTTTTGGCTGATCATTATTAGTTACCTTTTTGGCTGTTCATTAATAAAGGCATCTTCTTCATTTTTCTCTGTGCACACATGCACATTATTTACCATGTGCAATGTTTTATTGCCCTGAACCTGCAAATTCTCCTCATATCTTTCATTTGTATCATTATTCTCCACATCATTGACACTGAGTTTTCCTACTTCCTTGATCCAATATAGATCAGCATCAGGTGCCGCAAATTCAATCTGAAAACCAATATCTACAAGCAATTGGATTAGAAGTCGCAATTTCATCAACTGGTTTAACATTTGAAGCCTCATCTATCTCTACCAAATCAGATGCCTGTTCCTTCTCTTTCTCAATTACATCATCCTGCCTTTATACAAGATCTACCATTATTTCACTTGAATGCTCCTCAATAACTTCTCTTCCATTAACTTTCCCAATTTTAGCATTCACATCCAATTTTTATTTCCTTTTATTTTTTGACACATGTCGCCACCTCTGCCTTTTTTCAAACTCTCTACCTTCTTATTTCCCTTTATCTCTGTTGTGATTTTTTTTCAGGCACTGCCTCTTGGACCACTTCCTTCTCCTTATTTATGCTACTTACTTTTAAACATGTATGTATGGTATGCCCGAAAACCTTGTATCCTAAACAAATCTTCCAGAGATAACTAACATGTATGATTTGCTTACTGCCATCCAATAGCTATATAGGGAATTTCTCCACAAGTTCTCATTAGGTGATACTTCGATCAAACACTTAGAAATTTAATTCTCTCTAATTTTTCAATTAGGAATTTTTGAAGTCTACGTGCCAGCTAATTAATCTCAAGGTGTGACCAGGCATATAGGGGAATATTATGAATTTTCACCCAAACAGGGACTACATGTATACTTCCACACATGTTACCAACAGTCAGATCCCATTGTTTAATAATAAACATTTTATTTTTCATGAGTATGGGATCACCCTCAACTATCATCCTTTTTTCTTCCTTACATGATAATAAGAAAAAGAAAATAAGACCATCTGACTTAACCTTTATTGAGCCCTTGAGCTTCCATCTCCTCTTTAGATTCTCAGTTACAACAGTGTACGATAAAGGTTTGTCTAGAAAAAATCCCACCAGATACTCCTTTCAATATTCATTTCCTACATGTATTATTTCTTCAGTTGGAACCAATACATTGATACTAAAGGATATGTTAAGTGATGTTGGACTATACTTTCTAGCATTTCTTGGTTTGCATTTCAAGAGTGTGTTCAAGGCAAGTTGCGTTGGAGGGACAAAATGGTCAGGAAGAGGAGGAGAAGAGGGAAAAAGAGATAGGGAGGAAGCAGAAAGAGGAACCAGAGGTGGAGGAGTAACAGAAGGACAGAGGATAGAAGTTGGAGAAGCATGGGGAGGGGGGTCAAGCATGGGATGAGAGGAGCCGAGAGGCATGAGTAGGAGCGGGAATTTTGAAAAATTAGGGTTAGAGGCAAGGGCGGGAACTGGAATAGAAGCCATTAAAGATGAAAATGAATATGTTATGATGTAATAAATAATTTATTTACGTTTATGTAAATCTATTATAATGATATGTATGCAATATTAATATATTGTTTATATGATAATATATTTAAATATATGTACATATATATATATATTAATGTACTTATGTATATATATCAAATTATTAAGAAAATTATATATATATGTATGTATATTTATAATACTTATATATACATAAATAATAGTGTGTGTGTGTATATACATATATTTGGACAATATATACTTGCATATTTGATGAGCTAACGTGTCCATTATGATGTAAATCCCAATATCTATGTACGGATGTTATGCCCTGCATGGGTTGATATGTTACACATGCACGCGCACATACACGTATACGTGTGTGTATAATACACAACCATGCATGCATGCGCGCCCGCGCGTGCACACATGCACGCACACACACGCACACACACACACAGCCCAATAAAGATCAAATATGGTAAAGAAAAATAAACTTCAGACAACCATTGTGGGCTGGCCCGGTTCTAACACAACCATCACTATATCCTCATTTGGATCATATCCAAAACATATAGATAACATCATGACTTACACTGACGTCGAGGCATTTTTGTTATTATCTACAAATAGTCTTATTCTAAATCATTATTTAAAAGTTTTGCTTCAACATCAAAGTACGTAAACACAAAATCAAATTGTGTAATAATTGCGCAAAGAATACGAATGGTTTTGAGCATGTTAAATAGCAAAATTATAACACTAATTTCAATATTTTAAATCGATGAAGTTGTTTCCTATTAACACTGTTTTATACAATTTTAACTCAATTGATCGTCTTGAAGATACACTTGCAGCTAATGGATCGTATCCCTTCGGTCACAACTATCAAAATCTTATTTTGATAATGTACTTGGAGTGAATTTCAAATATATAGCATTGCACCATATGCTAGAGTCTAAACTCTTCATGGTGTGTTGTCAACTAAGGAAACTGTTATTACTAACAATTCTCTTTATTGACAATGACAAGAAAATCATAGTTTCTGTTTAACATAAGAGAATTATTATTAGACATTCTAACGGTTAATATTATATCATCTTACATAATCAGTTTTTACTACCAATAATTCTAAAAGATATTCCTTTGTCATGAAGTTGGCATTTCCTCAGACAATAGTTATTTCTTGGTATAATGGAATATGTTTTTTTAAACATTTTATGAAACTACCCTTGTATATGTGAAACTTATTTAGTTTTGAGTTTACGATAATTCATGTTCATAACATGAACCAGTTAACCAATGATGGTCAACCCAAACTCCTTTGGGGTGGTCCATACAGATCCCTCATGGATGAATACTACATGGAGCCTTTGGACTCACACTACCTGTCAAGTCCTTGACCTAGGATATGTAGAGGTTTCTTATCAACTCTTATCTTGTATACTCCCGTAAACTAGAATTTATCCTATGTACTTACTCTGAAGTACACGATCTTATAGAAAAAAAGTTAACTCAACTTCATTCGTTGTAACAACCCACATTTTAATGACCGGATATTTGACTAATTGATTTAGATATTAAATCGCTAATTAATCGATGGTCCAAAAGTCCAACCTTTTGCATACGGTCGAAATGGGACACGAGACCACTTTCATTGTGTTTGGATCTACATTGCAAATCAAAATAAGTATAAATATTGCTATATTTGGAGTCACGATATTTTTACGGGTTACGTGTTGTTATACGTATTTTACAAAAATACATGCGTAATCAAGTCCAACAGAATCTCGATTGATGGCTTGTGTATCTGAGATGTGGACTTTATTATAAGATGTATGGTTGAAGGATTTTTGGAAATTGGGCTATCCTATGGCCAAAATGACCTCAATGTGCATGAAATTATCATTCCAGAGGGTTGTCTTAGATGGCGATGAAATTTATACCATCGGGACCAAAAAATGAGGAGATGTACACCAACGAGTTTTGTGGCGATTTGGTGTGCTGTGTGACAATCTCAAAACATGTGGCCATTTATTTGAGGAATCGAATAGAAAAATATTTTATTATATATAAACCATCCCGATACTTAGATATTTTCCTAGGCTCACAGTTTTCTTCCTCTTTTTGTTTCTTAATGGGTCCTAAAGGGTTTCAGGTTTGCTTTGATTTTTGGAGGTACAAGCAACAACAGAGGTCGAGGTCAGATCATTGGACACATGGAAAAGAGGGCTTCATATTTATGATGGCCTGGTAGGGTGCGGCTGTGCAGTTAAAGCGCTCGACAGATTCAAAGCGGTGGAGGTGCAAAAAGTCATAGCGGGAATACAGCGAGGATATATCGAGATATAGCAGATAGCTCTAAAATAGCATATAAAACTCGTACTTAACGTTTTTACAAATATATAAATGGTAATTAAATGAAAAATTACCATTCAATTGAATTATAATTAATACATAAATGATTTTAAACAAAAAACATATGCGAATATACTTTAAATAAACGTAAAACTGTCATATAACATAATTGAATTTAGTAGAATATTAGAGTATTTTCATTTCTGAAAATATATTAAAAATTAAATCAAATAATTTAGTTTCATAATTTTTATAATGTATAAATACAATTTTTTAATTCATTTTATTAAAGAAGATATAGCGGAAATAGCAACATATAGTGAGAATAACGAGATATAGCGGGGATTAAAGCGGAAGGCTATATTTTGGGGCTATATGGAAAAATCGTTGCGTAGAAATCCGCTATGAGATATTGCGGGGTTATAGCGGGGTAATAGCGGGGCATTAACTACACAGGGGTGCAGAAATGTTTGTGGCAGTCGGCATCCATAACCGTCGACTAAGGTTAGCTCTTAGCGGCATTCAAGGGGGGGTTAGGCAAAATAGAGAGCATGATCGTGTTTCCCATAACGACACACAACTTCTAGCACTAATCGTCAGAGCTTCGACCTTAGAATGGGAGTCGTGACATATTAAGGACATGGAGGGAGGCTTCAAGTTACAATTCAAGTAGTAGGGCTAGAGTTTATGTCATTAGGTGTTTTGCGGAGAGCATGTGTAAAGGAGCGTGTTGAATGAATAGTGGAGTGACGAGGGAGGAATCGAGGAGAGAAGTTGCATGTGTATGGGTTTGTGTGTGCATGACATATAAAGGTTGGGGAATAAGTATTGTGAACGTAAATAGGGAATTAAGTGATTAATTAAGTTAATTGTTCAATATTTTTAATTTGAATTCTTATAAAATTCATATCTCTTGCATATGAGGTCGAATTGAGACACGGTCTTCGCCATTGCACACAAAGTGAGATTATCTACGACCTGGTATAGAGTTGGACTGGATTTGAACACTTAATAAATCATAGCTCAAGTGAGCAGAATTAATACTTCGAATTTATATTGTAATATAAATCATGGTGATTATATATATTGAAAATATTACCTAAAAGAGGTAATATTTTATATATACATAATTATTGTTTGATTAAATTGGTTTGAGTGGATATTTAGGATAGTTGATTAAGATCCCATATATATATACTGTGTTCTATCCGTATTGAATAGAGTTAGATATACATGATAGTAACTTATAACATAGATATAAATTAATTAAACTCTAATTTGATGTTATATTATGGATATAATTCATATTTTATTGCTAATCGAAAATTAAGAGTATGACTTTTAAAAATAAGCTAGAAGGCTTAAAATGATCTATAAGCTGGTTATGTATATTATAAAATAGTTGCACGATATTATATAGTAGTAAAAGAAGATATTTGGAATTTTGTAGAAAAGATTTAGTAAATAAAAGTAAGATTTTATTGTTAAACAATAGAATTATTTGTTTAAATATATGTGCAATGTGTGTGACTTGGTGTGTATTGTGTGCGTTATCATATAATGTTAGGAACTGGAGATCATGCTTTTCATGACAACAACCTTTGTAACTTATTTTATTATAACTTATATACTAACGGTATTCTAGATATATATGAATGTTGTTATGCAGGATATATATAAGGTAGGTATTGATTATTGAAGACTGTATAGTATAAAGATCAAGAATGAAGAAATTAAGTTTGAAGACTCATGAGTATCAAGATTAAGATTTCAAGATATGTGTCTATTTTATTTTGTTAAAACTTCATAATAGCATGGAAATCTTCATGCTGAATTTCATTTGGATGGAACCCATTTCTACCTTCTAGTGGCTTAAAAACCCACGAAAAGTAGCTTACAAACCTACGACAAGTGGCTTACAAACCCACGAACACCCTGCTTTTGTACAAGTTCTCGAGTCTTGATGTGATGAAATATTCTGCAGGAAGAAGCTTGCAAAACTACTTTAAAATTGTTTTTGAAAACTGCTTTTCAAAATATTTTAGCCTTCAAAATTATCTTTTCAAACGATTTTCACAAAGATATTTTAGCCTTAAATATTCTTTGTTTTTGTGTTTTAGACAGAAAAATTAGTTTATTTTACTTAGAATCATTTTGTTTTCTTTTCATTACCATTTTTTAAAACAAATTTTACATTTTTTTAACATAGGGATGTCGACGTGGTGGCCGTTGAATTCAAAAGTTTCAATTTTCAAAAGAAATGTCTATTCGTTTAAATCTCTTCACGAATGGTTATGATCGTTGGTGCTTTATAAATAGCCTTCACAAACGAATTTTTTAACTAACTAATTTCTTATTTTCTTCACTTCTTCTTCTCCATGAATCCATGTTCTATAATTTTCATATTTTTAAGATCGTGTCGAAATTCTGCCAAATTCTCAAGTGAATCAAATTAGAATATCATTCTTTTTTGATTCTTTGTCCTCTCTAGAAGATCAAAGTGCTATTCAGAGTTATAGGATCAATTTGTAATCAAAAGTTTATCGAGTGTCTCTATAAGGTGTGGTTGTGCCTGGAAATCAATTGGGTAATCTTGTGGCCCGTAAATCAAGAGAGTTTGCCCCGGACTCGTGAGACAGGAGGGTACCTCAAGGCCTTTAGAAATTGAGGATTGTGATCTCGACATTGTTTGTGTCATAATTTTAAATTAGTTCATATAAGTCTTAGAATCCATTAAACACTATTCACCCTCCCTCTAGTGTTAAATTAGCCTTAAGATTCTTAATCCGCACTCCCTTTCATATAAATATACATCTATAATGAAGGAAGGTGATATGGTATAGTGTTGTCGGGCTGTTGAGATGAATATCGCATTTTGGTAGAAAAACGATCGAGAAAAGAATCCGTGAAAACAATCTCTGTTGAGTACTCAAAGGATCAACATGTAGACTTAACCACAAGGTACCAAAGTTCAACCGTGTAACAAAGACAACATGGTGAGATGAGAAGGTTACTCGAAGGAGAAGGTACAGTAATGAAATGAGTGGAAACTGGGACTTTAATCATGATCCAAGCTCGGCATTGTTGCCCAGCTCAAAGCATGGATAGGTGGATCAATAGCACTGACCAATCCACTGGTTGGTGATTGTCCCTAACAATAATGCCCATATTTAGAGCATTCCATTTCCAAACCGGCCTAATTTCCTTCATATGACTTCGAGAAGGCTTGTGGGATACTCAATGAAGTAGTTTGCAAGTTTTTATCTCTTGGTTTCGACCTTGAGTATACATGTTTGATGAATGGTATCGGTCTTATGTTTATGAACGCACCCTGCATCGTTCTTACGGTAGGGGACATCTGTATTAAGACACGATGATAAGGTATTAGTCTTCGTTTGAGATAGACATTTTTGATCACGTGATGTTATATTTGATACATACATACATATATACACACACATAAAATTTGTGTTCCTTTGTGGTCTAAATATCATATTATACGGGATATGCCCATGTTCTCTTTTGTAGGGACGTTATGTGAATTTGTTTAGAAATCCATGCTGACTTCGCGGGCGAAGACGATGATCATATACGAATGGGACACATATCACTTATGCTCGTTATAGGGGTATGGTGAGATCCACACATGTTTTAAATTACTAGAGTAGGTCATTTATAAATTGTACTCGCTATAGGGGTATGGTGAGATCTGCACAAGTTCGACCACACTGGATGCAAATCAGGGTTTATGGCACATTTAGGTACTGACTCTATTTATTTTGGAACCTCGATGGAAATCATTGGATCATGATAATTTAAATTATAGATCGATATCTCACGCGGACTCGTGTTTTAGATATCTAGAGTGGATCATACATTGCTTATGCCCGCTATAAGGGTATGATAAGATCTACATGGGTTCGATCACACTGGATGTGGCTCGGGGTCTGTGGTGCAATTAGACTGACTCTATTTACCTTAGGCACGATTCTACCGCATCTCCACTCATCAGTAATGTTGAGTATAAATTTATATGCTATGTCTATAACCTATCATTATATTATGTGTTATATTAGTTGGTTGATAATATTGTTGTGTTTTCTAGGATATGTTTGTATTGCGATATTTGCATTGTCTCTGCACTCGAATATTGGGTTACCCTATCATGGTCTACTATTACGTATCAGTTATATTATATTAGTGTTCTGATTCGTTGATTGCAAGAGAAGATCGGGTTAGGGTATGATTCCCTATGTTAATGATGGGTTTGCTTTACTTGTTTATGGGCATTCCGGATTATTCCTGAGCAACGCTTGTGGGGAGGACCGGCTGTACCTTAGTAGTTCATGTTCCATTTATATATAGTTTTGATACAGTATTTTAAGATAGTTCCCTTCACACTAGGATTTATGTCTGACCCACGTTTTTCCTTTGTCTGTTTATGTTATGACAACTCTTAGGTACTCGATTGAGTAGTTTGGGATTCAGATGCTTTTGGAGATATGCTTTCAGAATGGTGCAACTTAAGATTTAGAGGCGAAGACAACATTTGGACACACACATGCTTGAAATTGTAGTAGTACATGGCGGATATGATATTTGTATAAGAGACTTGTATTACATATTCTATTCTGATTTTCTGTATTGATATTTACTTATTAGTTATTTCCTCCAGTGTAGCCTCTAATATATTGTTCATCATATTATGTTCATGTATATTCAATATATAATATGTTTTCATTCTATTGTGAGAATATATCGTTGTTTAGTATAGTGTGGGTTCTTTTATTTTACCTTGACAATCCATCTTTTGTGGTATTCGAAAGGATTTTTAGGTATTACGAAGGATGGGTTGCTGCACCCATTATCAATCGTACTTTGTCCTACAAAGCCCGATTACTCCTTATCGACACATCATTTTGTATCATAGGGAGAAGTGACTTTTGAGATGGAATCCTTTTCATTTCAAGTACATTTGGAACTCCTTTACAATGTACTCATCTGTTCTATCAAATCATATTTCTATTGCATATTTTGTTTTCTACTTTTGTCTTATATTCTATGAAAATATAATAAATACACTACTTGTGTATCAAATACACATGTTCATTTCTATGATGATCGTCTATAAATTTAATAAAATAAATGGATCTATTTTGGTCTGTGACAACCCGCACCTCCCGACACAACGATCCAAAGCCTATGGTTACTTTCGGATTTGCGTCGATGCCAAGAAGTACGAGGTATCAGGTTATTAAACATTACAGAGACTAAAAACTACAAGGATAAATGTAAGATACTCTACACTTTCAGATCTCACAACGGAAGACGGAAAAATATAAATATAAAAAAATAACAAACTCAGAAAATATCCTAAAAAACATAGTCTCAAAACATATTAAGTACGATAAATAGTTAAATGGAGAGTAATGGAAAATCATAAGCAACTCCATCGTCAAGCTCGCTATCCATGTATTAATCCCTGGGCCAATCACCTACAACCATATCCTCATGTGGTGAGGGGAAAGAAAGGAAAGGAGCGGGTCAAACAAAAGTCTGGTGAATGAGTTACATTATTAATATATGGTGATCACATGCAATTAACATCATTAATACTCTATATGACCTAGGGTATTCTATTTGTGTGTGTGAACTACTTACTAAGATAAATTTTGTTAAGCTAAGGGTATAGTTTTAAATACGCCTAAACCAACATCTTGTGCAAGCCTATACTTAGGATCGAACAACCGATCAAACCTTAAAAATAACTATGGATCAGCTAAGAGCTACTAGAACTACTCCATATTAGGTCACTTACAATATCAATCTTGAACTACATTCCCAAAATACGACTGTACTATCATACTTATGCATTAAGAGGGAGCCCCAAATGCCGACTTGCATCAAAGGCATCTCAAGGTCACTGCACCCGTGTCCAACTCTCAATGGTAATGTAAAACCTCTTATCGCACCGTGCTGGGATCCATCAACAACACAGTATCACGTATGCACCGCCGTGCATACCAAAGAACTCTCGTTAGTGTCGGAACACACACTTCTTCAGGCATTATCTGCAATGTACGCGTACAACGTAGAACCTCATATGAGTGCAATTTACGATAGAATCATTCTAGTCAAATATCGATCCCGCCGAATAAATAGTGTCTAGACCTCGTTGCCAGCGTACACATTTGTCTGGTCCCGTAACGTCCAAGAATCGTAAACCTAAGGAACTAATTTCCCTACTTATACAAACATTCATATATATATATATATATATATATATATATATATATATAAACTTATAAACTTGGGCCATGGGCCGAGGTTCAATCTCGCTTGTAACACGTTAATTGATCGACTGCTCACCATTAAAGCGGTCGACCGCTTGTTGTCGATCGTCTCCAGTGAGCCTGTCGTCCAATCATAGTTGTTTTTAATTAAAAAAATTCATTTAATTGTTGTTCGTTCTCTGATAATCATGAATTTTTATTATAGTAATCCTATTTTGTAAATCTTTAATCTTCAATGTTTTCAATTTCAATTTCCAATAATTTCATAAGAAAGTCTATCATCATAACAAATTAATTGGGTTTAGAGTTAAAAGGTATTGATATGTCAATCTACATTCAATGCAACAAAAGGATATTCAACCTAAACCAATATTTATCTAAAAGATTTATTTTTATCAAGGTTAGATTATATAAGAATCATATTCAAGTGGATTAAATTCTTATTCAATTTTCACCCCATTACAATTACTAGATAAACAATATTTCTAATTTAACCTAAACAGATTGCAGGTTAAATAGGATATCAATAAACTAAATTACATATAAATATCCATATTAATTATGAACCCACTAGCCTCTTCCATTTCCTTCTCTTCCACTTTGGCATATATGAAAAGCTATCCCCTTTTCAATATGCCTGGAATCGCCTCTACTTGGTGTAGAACTCCCTTGCTTTAATTTGATTTCTCCTTCTTCAACCTCTTGAATTTAATTTTTGTTTTCTTTTTAAGAATTTTTTATTTAACGAGAAAGAGGGTTTACATTTTAGAGAGACAAGAGTCTTGTTATGCTTTGATTTAATTAGGGCTCTAATAACAGCCGAGGATTCAATTTATAAGGGTATAAAGCAACCGGAAAGAGGGTCCATAATCGAATTTTATCAAATCCAGGTCGTTCAACCACTCCAAACCCTAGCCTGAAAGAGAAGATCGGTCGATCGCTTGATTTGGAGCGGTTGACCGTTCGAGGTCGATCGGTTCAACCAATGGTGTCGATTGGTGAAGCTTTCCTTATTTAAATACTCTTTTCTTAAAATAATTACTTAATTGTTTTCGATTTCGAATTTTCAAACTTTAATCACTTTTTCATACTTGCTTCGATTTCAAAACATTATATATGCAAATTGTCCAGAAAATTGCTATAAACGCAACAGTGCAAGTTTTGTTGTCAGATTCGGACGTTTGTAAAAATTACATTTTTACCTTTGTTATATTTAAATTTAATTCTTTTATTAAATTTCCACTTAAATTTTTTGGGGTATTACATGGTATCATTAGACATTGTACTGCATATATCTATATATATCAATTCGAAGATTTCATTAACTCTTGTATCGCTCCCATTGAATTGGTGCATTGCTCTTAAACGTTTGAGATACAATTCACCAGTACCATATGATTCATAATCGTATGATTAAAGAATTATTTCTCAAAATTGTGGCTTAATCCATAATTCCAAAATAGCTATAAGAATTTCAGATACTCCTGTAATTTCCATTGCGTCACTTTTGTTATAAATTTCATTATTATATATTTATTTTAGAACAAATATTCATAATATTTAGATCAAAGTAAAAAAATATTTATTTCCACAAAACTAAAAACAATTACTACTCCATAAATGATATTTGGTATATTCATAAAAATAATTTTTCATAACTTGGTGCATCCACTAACAAGTGTAATATGGTATGCCCCACAGTTTCCGCTATTATTATGATAGCATATGAAATACAAAGTTTCATTCAACCACTTATTATATGATTTTGTTTCATACTATAACTAGTTTATAGTTGAGAGTATCTAATCAAATGTCTTGAACTCGAAGAAATAGCTTACATAGAAAATAACTTTCTATATGAAAATACATTTGGAATAAAAATCACATTCTCGAAGAAATGTCTTTTAGTACTTTATACAACACTTTTTTCCAATGTTTCTTAATGAAGCAGAGGTGATCATTCATCCTTTTCATCCCAATTGTACTTCAGTCACATTCACTCTAGTACATTTGCTTTCCTTTCAAAATGATTGAACCATTAAAAAGAAAACCCTTACTACAATACCGTAATGAATTATTTACCAAAAACGCATTCGGTCATCCTCAACATTTAAGGATATCAAATATGTAAACATACAACGATCATACTGATTTTTTATGATCGAAATCCTCAATACATCTTGTAGCTCTGAATCTAGTGGTACATTTAACCTGTGTAGTTAAAGCTCTGCAAAATCACCGCTATAGCATATAGCACACTTCGACTGCTACGCTTTTTCGATATAACGCCAATAAATAGTACATCCGCTTTAAGCCCTGTTATTTTCCACTATACCCGCAATCAAGGCAATTTAGCAGCCTGCTTTAGCATAATCAATATAAAAAGTTTGATTTGACTAATTCTTCTTTGAACCAAATCAATAAAGTTTGTGTAAAGATATATTTTTAAGGTATAATGCTCAATGTGTTAGAAATCTATTGTAGTCACCAAATTTGAACTACATAAATCATGATAGTCTTTGATTTTGTTGTATAAGATTAAATAATATTTATTTTTCCTACAGAAATGATGTGAGAATGATAATAAATTAACTTTAAATATATTCGGTTTTATATTTAATGAAGCTTTTGGCACCTTTGCTATATCCCCGCTTTATCTTTGCATTATCCCCGCTTTATCCCGCTATAACTTTTTGCATCTCCATCACCATGGAATCGCTAAGCTCTTTAGCATAGCATTTAACACAAAAAGATCTTTATAATAATCAATCTATTGAATATACGATCTCGCATTATGATTTGCATGCTTATTTCAAGTGAACTAATTTCATCAAAGATTCATACATTGTGAATTTTGACTATTCATCATATAACATTTATATGTGATTAAATATGGATCAAATATCCATAATCTCGTGTTATTTCAGAGTTCAAAACTCATAGAAGACAGTACATAGTCTCAAGCAAATAAATACCTAAGCGACCGATGCACGAATGTTTTGGTAGTTTTATAAATTCTCTTACATACGTCTTGAAGTGACAATGTGCTAAAAGATCTATTAATAAGTATATTTTATATTTTAAGGCATATCTTAATTCAGTTCAGTTGTATATTTTAAGCGATAAAAAATTTATCAATTATATTAGTTGCACAAATTTATCGAAGTAGATTATTTTAACTTGTATAGTATATATTTTTAAAATATTAAAAATGTTAAATGTATTCATTTTAATTTTCAAATAGGGTTCCCACTGGATTTTTATGTTTCTTAAAACCCTAAGATAAAACATAGAAATCTTTTGATTTCTCTAGTGGGAGTTAGCGCTCGCATGTCTTAGGATCCTGACCTTGTGGATGTTTAACAAATCATAAGCCCACATGCGATGGATAACACATATTTGGATCTCAATTACTCGCTTTTAATTAAGTATTTAATTTTTTTAATTAATCAAATTAATTAAATGTATTAAGACTTTTAAATTAATTATTTTAATTTTTCAAAACAATTTTGAAAAATTGAATTCATTTTATAACACTTACAAAAATTTCTTTTTATACTTTAAACTTAACTTTTAAATTTAAAATGTTACAAAATTTCAAATCTTATTTGATAATTAGCCCAAGGCAAAAAATCATTTTTGGCTTTACGTTTGGGAAAACCTTTTAACTTACTCCTCCATTAGGCTTGGCCAGTAGTCAGGAGAAGAGGATAATAGATTATCCAACTCCAAGCCTGGATAACCAGCTATAGACACTCATCAGATAGAAAAGTTTATTAGTTGTCCGTAACGCTAGCTAATTTGACTGCATAAGTTACGCAGGCTCTAATACAACTGATGGTACCTGGTCATTTAAAATAGAGCAAAATGGTAGATTTCAAAAATTCCCTATTTGGATCTTAATGGTCCTATGAAGTCTATTAACTAGCATTAGATCTAATCTATCTATATAATAATATCATAGTATATTTAAAATTATTTTTTATATATTTAATTAATTATATTAATCAATTTAATTGACTGATTATTTGAATATATCATATGTATGTATGTATGTATGTACGTATGTACGTACGTATGTATATGTATATGCATATGTATATGTATATGTATATGTATATGTATATGTATATGTATGTTCATAATATTACATGATAACATAAAGACATAGAAGCACATGTATATGTATGTATACACACACATATAGATATTGGGATTTATATCTATTATATATACATATATATTGTACTTACATATGCATATGATAAATTCATATGCACATCGGAATATAAATGTTGAAGTATATACATCAGTTCAAATATATGGCAATATATGTAGGTTTGTATACACATATTAATAGTACCATACATATATAGTTCATATACATATGCATATATATAAATATATGTATGCATGTATGTAACTTACAAACACACACATGCATATATATAGCCATATAAATTAAATCTATACAAATAACAATTTAATAATATTGATGAAACAAATTTTAAATTATCTCCATAACTAAGGGAACATTAAATAGCAACTGAGGTGAATACGGAAAGGGCATCCACCTTCCTAGCTTACAAATGCCTAATTAAAATCTAGTTCTAAATCACATTTTGTAATTGCCGTATTCCAAATATAATCATAAAATAAATGACAAAGATATTATAAAATTTGCAACTTGCATAGAATGACTAACAAATATATACTTGGCAAAGAAAATGGATCAAAATTGTAACATATATATGTTTAATTTTGATTTTATATATAAAACAACATTTATGTATGTATATAATATAAACATACTACTATATACTTGCAAATTAAGCGCATATGTATATATATAATAATCCAAAATAATTAATTAATATTTTTAAATTTATTTCTTTTACTAAGTGTAAATCAAAATATCACAATTTAAGATCAAAATTAATATCGATTTTAAATAAAGATGAATATACAATTTGATAATAATCGAAATAAATGACTAACACACATACACACACACACATATATAATTCAATTTTGGATGAAAATATTTAAAAATGATTGATTCACATATACATAAGACCAAAAAATAAAAAGATCATACTTTTATTGTTGTTTTCTTTGAATATTATTTGAAACAAACATATGTTACAAATCAAACTTCAGTAATTTACAATGGCAATTTAGATATATGTTACACACAAAACTGGCGTCAAAGTGTCAACACGTATGATTGAAAAAAATGAATACAAATTTACCTTTGCAGATTTAGCCCTTCGTGACACCTTAATTTACGAACTAATTCCTAAGTTGCTTGAATCACCATCCGATCTTGCTGCAATCAAATGAACCGCATTTATTTTATTTTATTTTAGGTGAAAATTCTAGCTATGAGAGGATGCAGGAGGCCATGGATGAATGAGAAGGAAGAAAGAAGAGTGTTAAAATGAGAAATGAATGGTATTATTTTGTTTTAAGGAGAGAATAAAATCCTTTCTCGGAACTTTTCCTTTTAATTTCCTATTTAATTTTCAATTAAATCTCATCCACATATCTTCCTCTCTCTTTAGTGTGGCAGGCCATATCATTCCAATACCTGGATAATTATTCTCAAAAGCCTATTAGGTAATTGACTGTGTTCAAATCCCATTTAAATATATACCGACATTATATATTAATATTTGTCTAAATAACTTTTATACACACATCCAAATAATTACTAACAATAACCAAAACATAAAAATAATTAACAACTAATATTTCTTAAATATTTGCTAAATTAATTAGTTTATAGCAATTTATAAACTAATTAAACCATGTGGGTTTTAGAAGAATTTGCAGATGCAGTTGTGAGATTCAGAGGTGTGAATTGAGTCAGGGATTAATTTAATTAACACAAATATTAACGTTCACACATCATCTTAGCTAATGGTGCAACAATTTAGCCAAATTCATCATTTATAGATCTTTTCGGTAAAATCAAATTTCACGTTTTATTAAGCCATATCACTTTAGGATTTATGAAATTTGATTTTGGTCAGAATTCCAATATCATCCTTATTCATCTATATAGTCCATAAATAATGTCCATAGTTCAATAATAACGCTTATTATTAACCATACTATTCTGCTCAAAGATTTTGACTTTGAGTTGACTGTAGTTGAATGCAATATTAACATAATAAAATTAAGGAGAGGAATTCTCTATTGAATAGTGTTGCACTTCTAATGTTTCAACTCAAACCCAACTATAAAAGCTCGACGGGTCGCCATGTCATGATTTACTATAATCAAATTAGAGTATTTGCAATGAAGTGCCACAGTATTTTCAAGTCGAGGTAACTTTGTAACATCGTTACCCTAAGATTTCCTAATTGATCTAGTTGTTATTAACCAATAAGGAACTCATGGAAAATTCATTCCATAGTCATCCAATAACTATGCGTACATCGCCCATTGGTGCCTCCACTAGTAATGAGTAATACACCACCCAATATTTGGATAGCATTACGCACTCTGATCTCAAGCGATGTATCAATATCCTTTCTCGAACCATTTTGACTAAGAATATTTAAAATAATATGTTATTTTATATTGTAATAGTTTTCTCATTATTATAACTATTATCACATTGCATACTATTTAAGGATTTTTTATTTATGTATACTTTAAATTAATTTCTTAATTAATTATATCACTATATAACAAAGAGTATAATAGAAATTAAACACCTTAACCGCGAACAAGTTTAGTTATAGAGTTTGATATTTGTAACAAATTACATAATTGCACTTAGGGCATACCCCTTTCCTCTTTCAATACATACGAGTGGACAGTGCACTCGACTCAAATCTACCTTGCCAAAGAAGGTGACAAACTATTAAGTTCAGCCTAAACTTCTAAAGCCTTATCTTTACAAGTATGCAACACTATTGCAAAAGTTCTTGATTACTTACAAATGTTTTTGTTGATTAAGTGTTAATAAGGCACAATACAAACTACTTGCACACAAATAAAACACTTAGAAAAAATAACAAATAAACACAACTACACAGGCATAAATGAAAAAATAGAAGAATATAGAAATGAATAGAGTTTAGCAAAAAAAGGTTCTTTTATCAATTACAAGAAGTTGATAAGAAAATGGATTCACGTCCATTACAAAAGAAAAAACAACAAAAGAACAATACAAAATACAAAGTAAAAATGGAAAAATCATAAGGAATCATCTAGTAGTCTCGTGAGGTGTTATTTCTTTTAGGACCTCAAGGTCCAAGACCTGATTGCTAGATGCTTCCATTATGGAGCTCATCTTCTTCGGAGTGAGGATGGTCAGGAGAATCTGCCTGCCTCCAAGTATCTCATCCACAACCTCATAGCAGGCCTTCGTGAACTTTGTTGGGAGAACAAAATCACATACCAATGGGAGGTAGAAATCGAGAACAGCAAACCTATTCAACATCTGGTGTTTGGTCATTCCGCCACCTATCTGCCTTCACTACCACCTAACCTCGGTGGACAAATAGCCCTCATGCTAAAACAGAGAAGTCTTAAGGTTATCAATTTTGTTCTCTTTCTCCTCCAACTATGGATTGATTTGCAATAACACCCGCTCCAACCCTTAGCGTGCCTCCTTGATTACCCATTTCACTTCCAACTTTTCCTCTGAGACTGCTCTCTTCCTCTCCTCCACAACTTGTGACTTCGCTCCTTCTAGGGTCCATTTCCTAGACATGTCCACCTCTTATCTTGTTTAGAAGGCATGAATGCCAGCCTATAAGAAGGAACATTTATCAAACTAGAAAAAGTGTGGACTAAGAGAAATAAAAGGAAAAAACACACATGGAACTCACTAGAAAACCCTACTTGAGGTTCACCTCGAGGACGATCTCAATCTCGTGACCAAACTACCCCGACTTAGTCGGTATGACTGCTCCACCATCTCCATTGTTATCCTTACCATAGAAAGTAACACCCCATGCATCCCCTCTTGATTCGGCTCTTGGGTGAAGCCGATATGGGCGACGCTCAACTCAGCCTCGCTATTGAAAACAAAAAGGAAGTGCTGGCCCAGACAGTCCCTCGTTGATCTTCCTTTGTCCTCACCCACTTGAGAACATGGATCTTAAAAAGCCCCCTTCTCCCATGATGAAAGCACACGTGCTAGAAGATGATGGGAGTGGCGTGGTTGGATTTTTCTCCTTCGGAGAAATAATAGGAGGGGGAATGACAATACTTGTCATGGAGTGGTTTAGGCAGCTTCCTACCATTGAATGGTCCAGGCAATGGCAATAGTGTTATGTTAGTGTGATAACTTAGATTTTGGAATATCTGTTAATTGTTAATTAATGGGTTAATTAATAGAAATACTGATTTATAGATTTAACAAATAAATTTGATAATAAATTGTTATACCTGGATTGTAATTCAAATTTGAATTTGAATTTAAGTTTGAATTTGAGTTTGAATTTGAAACTTGAATTTAAGATTTAAGTAAAATCCTCACTAAAATAATTTAAATTTTAAAATAATATATATAGGTAATTTCTTTAATGTACAATTGGGTTAAAACATTTTCTTTAAAAATTGCATATAATTACAATTAGGAAATACAATTTAAAAACTATATAAAACATAAGTTAACAAGTGTTAAATTATATGATTTCAAAACTCTAAAAAAAAAAAAAAATTATTAATAAAAAAAAGTATGATAGTTAAAACGAGGTTTAAATAAAAAAGTTTATTTTGATTTGTATAAAGGATATCAACATAGATTAATAAAAACAAATATTTAGTAGTTCAAATCATAATAGCCTAAAATAAGATTTAACAAGGGTTTAAATACACTTTCTTTTATACTTGAAATTTTTGTACTCTGTATATATAAAGAAAAGTTTAAAAACATAATATTTATTAATATAAATACATACAAAGCACAAGAGACATTTAAATATAAGTTTAAAACACCTGTCAATATCTCATTTTTGCATACTAACACTTGTAAGAAAATGATTATATGTATTGACAAATGTAAGCTTAGTTTTACAAATGGCATTCTCTTTTAGTTTAAAATTAGGTAAAATGTAAAAAAAAGAGATGAAGCCAGACAATTTTCTTCAAAACCTGAAACCATAGAAAAAAAAACGAAGAAAACAAAGGAAAATAAATCAACAGCTTGTAAAAAACTAAAGGAACAAATCAAAGAAAACAATAATCTTTCAATTGCTCAAACCTGAAGATCAAATCAAGATTTAAAGAAATTTCCAATTCTTTTCAGAAAGCTCCTATGTTCCTATCTTTTACAGGTGCGTAAACCACCCTTTGACACCTTAAACTTATCTATGTTTTGATCTGCATATGTTGATCCTTGATGTGTGGTAGAATTTGTGAAATGTCTGGGTACATTTTTTAGTATTGTGTATTGCTTATGTTTAGTTTTTCCAAGATAATCACCCCTTCAAAAATCAGTATCTTTACCTCTAGTTAAATTTAGGCCTTAATGTTTGAGAATTTCTTACTTGAATTTGAGTAAACTAAGCCTAAACATTAAATTGGATTTGTATGGTAGATGTTTGAAGTGAAATTGTGATGCATGTTTGAAAATATGTTTGCATGTTTGTTCTAAGCTGAATACATGTATATATATGTATAAAGAGAGGTGTGTGTGCAAGTTTATATTAAATTGATGTTCTTTTTTATGGTTCAGGCATAAATCTGATAAAAAATTTAAGTTCTTCCTTCCTGATCTTCTTTAAGCTTTAATTTGTAAACAAAAATTGTTTGTTTCATCAAGATATCAATAATAAAAATATTTTCAAGTTAAATCAGCAGTTGGTTGTAGCAGAGAATAAAAGAACAAGTAACATTGGAAATAATTCAAAATCCCAATCATAATAATTGTTTGCTTCAAGTACATAATTGTTTTTGTTTTCGAATTCTAGGATTTTTAAAATTAAAATCATGAATTTTAGTTAAGTAATTTGAGAGATATTGATTGATGAAGAGAGATTAGGATTTCGTCAGTTGCTGGTGATCGCGGAAGTTTTTGACTTAGGGTTTTGGTCGAAGGAGGCCACGGGGTCAGCGATCATAGGGAAATGGTAGATTGGGTTCAGAAATCATTGGCGTGGCGACATGAAGGGATTGTTGGGTTTTATAGTCTCATGGGTTCGACGATGAATCGGGAATCATCGTGACGGCGATGATGGATCGAGCTTGATTGGAGTGGGTGGAAGTGATGCATGAGTTGGAGATGATGATTTATGGTGGATCGGCATGATCTCTGGTGACCTTGATCGATGAGGCGAGTTTTCATCGGCAGGTTTGGGTTTGAGGGTGTTTCTTCAAGCTCGAATTTGATTCCGATTAACTTCTTTGAATCTGGATGGTCGGAAGGGTTTTGGGGATCATGGGTGGTGTGTGGTGGTCGCGGAAGAGATCGATGATGCCAGGAATGCGTGTGCATGTGCACCGTGCACTTTAAGTTTTCTAGCGAAGTTAAGATTGAGGAAGAAGAAGTAGATGAGGAGGAAAGGAAGAAGTTTTGCTCGACGTTTTCTCGGGGTTAGATTCGGGATAATGGAAGTTGGGCTCGAGTATTTCGTGTTCATGCACGAGTATTTGTATTATAACAGTTTTTTTAAAATTAAAGCTAAGTTAAAAAAAGGCTTGGGAAAAAGATAAAGGAACTCGGGAATCAGCTCGAGTAGAACCTGGATTTGTCTCGGTAAATATTAGAAGGTTAAAAATCTTGAAAAATCTAACAAAGTCAAGTTTTAAACTAATTGTCTTTAAATTATTTTAAGAAATAATTGATTTTTTTATGTTCGTTAATTTAGGTGGAGAAATTTATTTTAAGTTTTAAATTTTTAGTTAAACTTAAAGCTTTCCTATGACTTTGCAGTTTATCAAATTCTGATAATGAATTAAGATAAATGGATTATCTTAAGTTTATTTGGTGATTAAGATTATTAATGGGTTAATTCATTGATTTGTTAATTTAAGGGTTAATTAATTAAGGGATGATTAATTAAGATTAATTAATAAATAATGAATTACTGGAAGTGATTAGAGGAACAATAATGAAAGTAATTAGTCAATTGAGAAGATTAATTAAAGGATAATTAATGTGAATGGTTAAGGCTAATTAACGTATAAGGTAATTGAAGGATAATTTATCTAGAATGATTAATTTAGATGGATGATGTAAGATTAATTTATTAATTTGGTGGTAATTAATAAATGATAGGTATGCAGGATTAAAAGTGATTAAAGAAATGAATTAATTAAATTTATTTAATTGGAATGGTGTGACTAATTTATCTTGCATATGAATGATTGAATGATAATAAATACCTTAACTTGGTTGATATCTCTGATATGAAATGTTTTATGATATGATATGTTGAGTGGACAGTGATAATGTGGTTATCTATCGATGATGAATTGTTGTTTAAAAAGTGACATCTTATATTTAAGTTGAATTGTATTTCACTTGAATAACTTTGGTTAAGGTGATACTGAATTCAAAGAGACCGGGGTCGGGTATCAGTAAATACCCGAACCCACTTCGATTTGTAACCTACAATGATTCTTTATTTGATTGATATATGAAATCCACAGGTTGAAATGGAATAATTTAAATGACTGGACCAGTTAAAAACTAAGTAAAGGTACTTAGAGATTTGATTGTGAATACGAGTGTTGACTATAGCAATTTGTGAACTTGTAGTGATGAACGAGTTACCCCAGGTTTTACTAAGTTTGTGCATTAGAATTTCTTGATAGATGAGTTTACTCACGCTGGTTTCCAGCCTGACCCGGGTGTTTCTTTGATGTAATGCTCGGGTCAGACTGAGTATTACAAATTTCCAAGTAAGGACGTTCTGGAGTTCAAGTGGTGAGCTGGATGGCAGGAACGTATGGAGTGATTCCGCTGTGATATATTGTTATTTATCTAGGACAAGTTATTTTAACTGTCCAGTGAAAGTGAAATGTTGTAACTTTGATGTATTAAAATGTAATTGACTGATACAGCTTTCTTTGTGTAAAAATTATTATTTGATATTTTATTTTATTCGCTACGAATGTGAGATTCTAAGATTGGTTTTTCTGTTTCTTCTTCTTCTATCTCTTTCTTCTTTTTATAACTATCTAGGATTTTTTGGATTGAAAATTTCGAGTCGTTGCATTTGGTATCAGAGCTGAAGGTTAAGTGTGAACCTTGGCTCTTGCGGCTTTACTCATTAGGGATAGGGTCAATAGTACCCTAGGATGAGTTGAGTGTAGTATATATGAGGGCGTATTTGTTATTTTTTTATAAAATGATTTTAAAAATGATTTTTATATAATATTATACTTTTATATATATAAAGCAATAATTGGTTGTTGGATATTGAAATTAAATAAGAATTTAAGTGATAAATATATATATCCAAAAAGGAATTAAATAGAATGAACCATAAAATAAGGAAAATTACAATTGGTTTCAAACCAAAATAAAATGGTTATTGTATCAAATAGTGGAATGTTTGTTTCCTAATAATGATAAAGCCAAATGAAATGTGTTATGGAAGTAAACTTTTAGATAAGTATGACTTGTAAATTGAAGTGGGTTTTAAAGTGTGAAGTTTGAATCCTAAGATTAAAAACATTAGAAATTTGTTTTCAAATTGTTAAAAGGAATGATAAATAATATTATTCAAAATATTTTAGAAAGTAATTTTATTTTAAAATAAGAAGTTGTTCGAATTTAAATGAATTTGTTTTGAATTAAACCAAGGGTGGTATAAATTTTAAGATTTTGGCTTGGTGGGCCAAGAAATAAATATATATATGTGTGTGTGTGTGTGTGTGTGTGTGTGTGTGTGTGTGTGTGTGTGTGGATATACATAATATCAAAGATGATTTGAAACAATCTCTATAATGATGAGTTTTGATTTTCCTGAAATGTGAAAAAGTGAATGTGAATAGAAAAGAGAATTGATTTGGTTAATAATTAATGAGGATAGATACGTAGGATGTAGGCATATTATTCTATTCGCATAGTGATTTGATCCAGATTCGAGCACAGAATTTCGAGACGGTATATCGATCCGAGTAGGGATTTTTCACTTGATTTTCGACGGCGAACCTGGATATGGATTGTTGATTGATTCTTGATACTCTCCATCATAGTTATATCTATGCAAGGAGAATAACGGCTTCTAATCAAGAAACCAGATCTGAGTCCGCGCTAGGAAGTCGGGTGGACAATACTAGTTCAGAAGAGAAATTGTGTGATCGAGTGAGCGATCAGATTGATATGTGTACGGATGATATGTGTACATCGTACGGGTTTGGATGAAATTGATATTGAAAATTTGTGGATAAGAACAGTACCATGGTTTTTTTTGAAATGAAAAGTATATTTTGTAAAATATATGATGAAATAAAGTGGAAATTGGATATTTCTATGATTAAAGGTTCACTTTATGAAGAAAAGTAATGAGTAATTAAAATTGAATATTTGATTTGGAATAAACAAAGTTATATATCTTTAAGATAAATCTTCCCTTGTTGAATCTACTGCCAGAAGAGGGTTTTTGAAAGTAGTTGAAGTATAAAAAGGGACTTTATACAAGTATGATTTGATCCAAAGATTTTCAAGACTATATATATATATATATATATATATATATAAAGGATCTTATGAGAATGATTTTGGAGAAAAGGGTTTTGGAATCTTTGAATTTGGAAAGGCTTTTGGTTTTTGGGGAAAAAATCAATTTTAGAAATTTGGAAAGCCTAGTTTGAGAATTATCAATTTTAGGATAATCAATTTTGAGAAAAGGAGATTTATATGGGATTCATACTAGGTGTATGATTTGGAAGATACTATATGTGTATAGTATAAAGTGTTTTGAAAATGGCTCTGGAGAAAAAGGCGCTCCCTTGAAATGAACTTCTCATGAGTACCATAGGTTAGTACTGCCTTGAGCCTCAAAGAGGGGGAGGCTCTAAAGTAGATCCTGTGAGGAAGTCTAGACAAACCGAAGTTCCTGAGGATTATTGGGTGGCGAAAGTCGAGGGCGCTGATGCCTACAGAGACATTTGCGTTATGATGTGGCGATAGTGTAACTCGATGTCACTGCGATTTACTATAGACCATAGCGAAAGTCGTGTGCTGCTGAGAGCCAACAGTCTACGTTTAATTTTACATCGGTAGACTGCGACCTATGGTGACATAGATAAAGTCGAGAGGCCGTGAGAGCCTAAGGCTGCATTGGGATTTGACTGATGTAGTCTGCGACCTATGTGAGAGTGGTGAAGTTTCATTTGGCGGCGAAAATCGAGGGCGCTGATGCCTACAGTTACGTGGACTTTTGCTGTGAGGGCAACTTAACCCAGGATGTAATTGCAATCTGTGGCGGGTTCCATGGCATAATCGAGGGGCGCGGAGTGCCTACAGTTACATGGACTTTTATTGTGATGGCAACATAAACCAGGATGTAACTGCGACCATGGATAGGGGTGATGATTTCCAGAGCATTCTCACTAAAGATGTTTCCTCTATTTTCAAAAATATTTTCTATATTTTCAACAAAATATTTTCCAAGTATTTTCACTGGGTGTTGAAAATGGGTTTGCTAAGTACTTATAGATTTTCAGTCTTACGCCTGATCAACGTATGACCGAATTTCTGCAAGAACAAGGATAGATTGGTTGAGACATCGAGTTATAAAAAGTATTTTTATAAAACTACTTTTGCAATAATATGTAGATTTTAAAAGAGTTTAAAAAAAATTGAAAAAAAGAGTTTATGGTTTAAAAATGTTCAAAGAATAATTTATCTGGTACAAGTATTTTTTGTAAAATTCTGGCTTCGTTCCTTTTCGAGGACGAAAAGATTTAAAGGGGGAGGAATGTGAGAACCCGGATTTTGGAATATCTATTAATTGTTAATTAACGGGTTAATTAATAGAAATACTGATTTATAGATTTAACAAATAAATCTGATAATAAATAGTTATACCTGGATTGTAATTCAAATTTGAATTTGAGTTTGAGTTTGAATTTGAAACTTGAATTTAAGATTTAAGTAAATGCCTTAGTAAAATAATTTGGATTTTAAAATAATATATATATAGGTAATTTGTTTAATGTATAATTTAGTTAAAACATTTTCTTTAAAAATTGTATATAATTATAATTAGGAAATATAATTTAAAAACTATATAAAACATAAGTTAACAAGTGTTAAATTATATGATTTAAAAACTCCAAAAAAAATAAGTGTTATTAATAAAAAAAGTATGATAGTTCAAAATGGTTTAAATAAAGGAGTTTATTTTGATTTGTATAAAGGATATCAACATAGATTAATAAAAACAAATATTTAGTAGTTCAAATCATAATAGCCTAAAATAAGATTTAACAAGGGTTTAAAACACTTTCTTTTATACTTGAAATTTTTGTACTTTGTATACATATAAAGAAAAGTTTAAAAACATAATATTTATTAATATAAATACATAAAAAAACACAAGAGGCAGTTAAATATAAGTTTAAAACACCTGTCAATATCTCATTTTTACATACTAACACTGTAAGAAAATGATTATATGTATTGACAAATGTAACCTGAGTTTTACAAATGGCATTCTCTTTTAATTTAAAATTAGGTAAAATGTGGAAAAAAAAGATGAAGCCGGACTGTTTTCTTCAAAACCATAAACCATAGAAAAAAACAAAGAAAACAAAGGAAAATAAATCAACATCCTATAACAAACCAGAGGACAAAATCAAAGAAAACAATAATCTTTCAATTGTTTCAAACCTGAAGATCAAAATCAAGATTAAAATAAATTTCCAGTTCTTTTCAGAAAGCTCCTTTGTTCCTATCTTTTACAGGTGAGTAAACCACCCTTTGACACCGTAAACTTGTCCGTATTTTGATCTGCATATGATGATCGTTGATGTGTGGTAGAATTTGTGAAATGTCTGGGTACATTTTTTAGTACCGTGTATTGCTTCTGTTTGGTTTTTCCACGATGATCACCCCTTCAAAAATCAGTATCTTGACCTCTAGTTAAATTTAGGCCTTAATGTCTGAGAATTTCTTATTTGAATTTGAGTAAACTAAGCCTAAACAGTTTTAAATTGGATTTATGTGGAAGATGTTTGAAGTGAAATTGTGATGCATGTTTGAAAATATGTTTGCATGTTTGTTCTAAGCTGAATACATGTATATATATGTATATAGAGAGGTGTGTGTGTGTGTGCATGTTTATATTAAATTGATGTTCTGTTTCGTGTTTCAGGCATAAATCTGATAAAAAATTTAAGTTCTTCTGTGATAACCCGAATTCTGGAGTATTGGTTAATTGATAATTAACTGGGTTAATTAATAAAAATACTGATTTTTACTGATTGTTAAGGATGATACAAATAAATCCAGAAATTAATATTCATATCTGGGAAATAATTATTTAATAATCTCCTAATAGGGTCATTTAAAATAGGCAAAACTTATTATCTTCAATAAATTTAATAATGTGTTTGTTTAAAATTAATATATGTTTGAGTTAATCTTAAGTTGAAGTTTTAAATTGAATTTGAATTTGAATATTTGGATTTAAAATTTGAATTTAAAGAATAATTATTTTGAATAGTATGGATATAAAAATATGAGACTAAAGTTTTCATTAGAATATAATTTGTTTTATATTATTTTCCTTAAAGAATTTATTTATATAAATTATGAAAGTATTTTTTTTAAATAGTAAACAAATACAAAGGTTTTATATCTACATTGATAAATGAATTAAATACACTATATATGATTTTACTTGAAATATGATTGATTTTATATTTAAATTTCTTTTAAAGGTTTTATTTTTATAAATTTACAAAAAAAAATTATTAATTAAGAAATGCACTAAATTAATTAGGAAAATTTATATAAAATCTTTTTAACTCATTTTTTCAAAAAAATAATATGATAATGAATTAATACAAGTGTTATGTTTTAAGTGCACTTGATAACATGTGTTAGATAGTTAAATGTGGTATAGGACAAGTGTCATGATTTATTTATTTCTTTTCTTGATTTTTAATAAAACATAAATTAGATTTTATAAGCATACATCTTACCTTCCTTTTTCTTTTTCTCATCTCATTTCTAAAACAAAGGAAATCTCAGATTAAAACTGAGAAATCTGTAACCCATTTCCAGAAGAAAGAAAGAAAAAAAATCAACCCTGTAAATTATTTTTTCCCAATCAAAAGACCAAAGCCTGTAACTCATTTTCCAGGCAAAACCTGTCAACAATTCTCAAAGCAAAATTCTAAACCTATAACAAATTTTCAAATGCAACCTGGATTTTCAAAGTTATCGGCTGCAAGATTTTATTCAGCATGCAAAGAAGAATTCAGAGAAAATTATAGAAGCCTGGAAACAAATATGTTCCCTGTCTCTGTTCTTTGCAGGTGAGCAAACATCTCTTTTATAAGACTTTAAACCTACATATCACGATCTCTGAAATATGATATGAGATGCCTTTGAATGATTGAGTAAATTTGGTTTGCATGGTTATGAATGTGCAGATATAAAGATATGTATGTCTGTATACATATATACCTCTGTTTATAACAGTACAGGCTTTAGATTTTATTCGAAAAATCCTATCTTCTCATCCATTTGATTTTAGTCTAGAGTTTGTAAATGAAAATCGTTTCTAACAATGTGTTCTAAATCTTAAAAATAGTTTCAAATGTTTCTATGCAATGAATATTTTAAAATTTGGAGATTACAGTGATAAATAAATTTTATCAGAAAACCAAGTATCAAGATTTTAAATTCGAGTTATATGCTTGGATTTGCACTTAAATGTTATTAATTTTGATATTAATATCAAGTTTTTTTGATAAGAATTCGTTGAGAAATTGCGAGATGACCGAGAATGGTACTTTCATCAAAACCCAGTGATCAATGGCGAATTGGACGTCGCGATTAGGGGTGAAGCTTGTTGATGCATTGGTGGGTGCACGAAAAATACGAATTGATTTTATTTCGCATCGTAGTGTTTGGAAAAGGGCACTTATGGTTTAAGAACCCAAATTGGGTCGAGCTGTTCATCGTGCTCATGTGGTAGCGTGGGATGATCGGAGTTGATCGCAACCATGGGGATGGCTGCTGGAGGGTTCAACGAAGCTTTGGTGATGACGGTAGGACTTCTTAAGGTCGGAGGCGATGGTGGGGGTGCGAATTACCGACAGTGTTGGTTTCTGAACTTGGTCAAAAAGGTTCGTTTTCGTTTCGAAGATACTGTTGTTGATCTGGATCCTCGTTTAGGTTTGTAAGGGTTCGTGTCGTTGTGGGGGTGGTCGTGAGGATCACCAGTGGTCGCGATGCTGGTGTAGGTGCACGGCGTGCACGTCATGTCAGGGGTTAAGTTGCTCGAAGTTAGGTTCGGGGAAGTAGGGTCGTAGCTCAGGTTGGCCTTCGGGTGTCAAGCGAGTAATCTATTTATACAGTAGGTTAAAAATTCGATCGTGAAATAAAGTAGAGGAGGAGAAATTCTCGGGGAAGTATCGGGTAACTTGGGGTTTTACTCGTAGTATGGCTCGAGGTAATAAGGCTCGTGGCACAGTTAACTGTTTGTAACAGATTTTGACAGAACATGGTTCTGTTTTTAAATTCTAAAATAAAATTTAAAACCCTGAATTTAAATGAAAGTAAAGTTTTTAAATGAGATTTAAATCTAGTTTTCAAACTGATTTTAAGTTAAATCTAAGTTTGAAAATAGATTCAAGTTGAATTTGAATCTAATTTGGAAATAAATGAGTTTTAAAATTCAAAATGACTTAAGAATATTAAAGTGTTTAAGAAGTTTAAAGTGTAAGTAAAGAATTTGAATTTAAATGGAGTTTGGAATGAAAAAGAGGATTTAAACAAAGTTAAATCAGAATTTCAAATTAAATTCAAATTGAATCTGAGTCTTAGGTTTCAGAAATAAGATAAAGTTTATAAATTTAAATATTGTAATTAAGTTTAAAAGTTGAAGTATACTTTAATGATTTGAAGTTAAAAAAAAATTTAGTTTAAAATCTTTACTTAGAAGATGTAATTCAGGATTAAATTACTTGGTGTAATTTATTCAAGAATTAATATAATTAATTAAGGAATTAATTAATTAAGATTAGTGATTGCAATATGGTTTATTACTGTTTTAAGATTGATTAAGGCTGATAAATGAAAGTGATTAATTAAGAATTATAAATTATGGAAGTAACTAATTAAAGATTAATTACTGTAAAAAAATTTAAGGATAAGTACTTATGTAATCAATTGAGAATAAAATACTTATTGAAATCAAAGAATAATTAGTTAAGGGTGATTAATAAAGGAGAATAATTAAAGGTGATTGATTAATTGGTTATAATTAATCAATATTAAGTAAATAGTAATCTAAGTAATTAAGAATTGTAGTTAATTTAATTAGAGATAAAATAAATTAACTTTTGGAAGTGATAAAACTTGCTTATAAGTGATTGAATAATATTACATGACTTAAATTAATTGATATATATCGTATATGTGATTTGGATGTTATGTGTTATGAGATGTTGAGATTTAACTGAGATGTTTTACTTTTATATTGATGTGAGTTAATGTGAATGGCATTCTGAGTTGGGAATTTGAATTGTGTTCCAGTTGAATATCTGAATAAGATGAACTGAATCCGAAGAGACCGGAGTCGGGTATTGGTTAATACTCGAAACCACTTCGATTTTTATAAATTGATGCGTGAAATCAATAGGGTGAATGGAATGATTAAAGTGAATTGGATCATATAATCTAAGTTCTGGCACTTAGAAATTTCTTGTGAAATAAGTGATGTCTATAGCAACCTGAGAAGTTGTAATTTGATATAAGTACCCGGGATTATAAGTATTGCATGCTTTTGTATTCTTGTTAAACGGGTTTACTCTCGCTGGTTTCCAGCCTGACCCGGGTGTTACTTTGATGTAATGCTCGGGTCAGACCGAGTATTATAGATTGCAGGTAAGGACGTTCTGGAGCTCAGGAGGAGAGCTAAAGGACAGGAACGTATAGAGTGTTTATCCGCTGTAATATATATTGTTATTTATTTGGAACAAGTTATTTTAAACTGTCCAGAGTTGTGAAATTTGTTGTAACTCTGATGTAAGATGTAAATATACTGATACAGTTTTGCTTTGTAAACTGTTATTTATTTGCTATTATATTTTATCCGCTGCGAATGTGAGATTGTGTATTACTTTTCTGTTCTTCTTCCTCTATCTCTTTTCTTCTTTTCTCTAACTATCTGGAATTTTCTGGATCGGAAATTCCGGGTCGTTACATTTGGTATCAGAGCTGAATGTTAAGCGAGAACCTTGGCTCTGGTGGGATTACTCATTAAGGATAGGGTGAGTGGTACCCTATAATGAGTTGAGTGTATAAATATGAGAGAGCGTACTTGTTATTTTCTTATATAAAGGTTTTTAAACGATTTCAAAAGTAAATGAATCTTATATAAGAAATAGATTATCTATTATATTAAGGAAATTGGTTGTTAAATTATTGGAATTAAATTAAATGTCAATAGAAATACAACTAAATTGAAATTAAATAAAGATAAGTTTGAAATGGATTCAAATTAAAATTGAAATCTTGAATTGGAGAAGTATTCCAGAATAAGATGTAATGGATGGTTTTGGATATGATAATCTTGGATATTATCATAAATGGTTGATGTATTTAATAATGAAATATTTTAAGGAAGTAACCATTTAAAAAGGAGAATAAACTTATAAATTTGAAAGGACGAAAATTAAAGTGGGTTTCCAATTGTGAAGTTCTGAATTCCAAATTTTAAACATTTGAATTGGTTTCAAAATGTTAAAGGAAATAATATTAATCAAACTACTTTGAATATGATCTTATTTTAAAATAAGAAATGTTTGAAAATTTTAAAGAGAATTTGTTTTGAATTGAAACCAAGGGTGGTTTAATTTTTTTTTAAAATTTGACTTGGTGAGCCAAGAAGTAAATATGTATATGTGTGGATATACATAATATTAAAGTTGGTTGAAATAAACTCTAAATGTTGAGTTTTAAATCTGGAATGAGATATGTTACCCAAAGTAATAAGTTTTTGAACTTAATAAGTGAGAAGATTATTTATGAGAAGATTAAAATTTGAAAGGTAATTCAAATTTGAGTAAGGTTAAACGGGATTGATTGAATTTAACTTGGGAAAGGTTAAATAAGTTGAAATGATCAACCTGATTTGGAAATTTCCAGATGAAATTAAGTTTTAACTTGGAAAGTTAAATGATTGATTATATTTGAGAGTTTGAGTGATCTCAAATTTGGTTTGAGATCCGAAAATTGGAAATGGATGGATGTTTTGAAATAATTGGATGATATCATCCTATTGTTATTAATAATCTTTAAAATGTGAATTGAATTTGGTTTGAATTAATTGAAATAGTGATTGAAGATGTATGAGTATAAGATTCAAATGGAAAATTTGACTTGGATTAATTTGAATAATTTGAAATTGTAATTAAAGTTGAATAATTTTTAAATTCAAATGGAACTTGAATTGAATTTGGGAAGAAATCAAGAATAATTCAACTTGATTTGGAAATGGAGTTTGAAATTGGAATTAATTCAACCTGGGGTTGAAATGAATTGAAATTGGAACTAGTTTAATTAAAATTTATTTGAATTAGTAAATTTTAAGATCAAGATTGAATGAAGTTAAATTTGGAAAGAAACTGAGGCTAATTCAACTTGAATTGGGATTTAATCAATTTCAATGGAAATTGAAGTTATTTAAAAAATTGGAATTGGGTCAATTTAAATGAAAAAGGGAATTTAAATTGAATTGATTGGGAATAGGGATTGGGTATTGAATAGTTTTGACTCTGGACTATTTTTTAAATTGTTTTAGTATAAACCTATTTTTCCAAGCTAATCATTATATATATGCAACCTTTCTTTTTAAAGCCAAACTATCTTATACTTGTTTTACAATTATTTTTGAATCTGTTTAACAATTTTCTAATTATTCTATAAACTAATTACTATTTACAACTACTAATTACTATTTTATAGCTATTTTGCAATTTTTTTAAAAATTTCAATGACTATTTAACTATTTTACAATTACTGAATTATTTTACAGCTATTTTACAAACTAGTAGTTATTATTCAAATACTTATCTATTTCTTTAACTTTTCAAGTTATTTTCTAAATTTAAACTGGACAGAGTTTAAACTGTTATTGGTTAAATACCCAATCGAGATAAGAATAGAGGTGATAATCCAAATGGATTAAGGCAATTGTGAGTAAGCGAATAGAATCTAAAGGAAATTGTGAATAGAAAGAGAATTAATTTGGCTAATAACCAATAAAGATAAATACGTAGGGTGTACGTATGTTATTCTATTCTCATAATGATTTGATCAAGATTCGAGCACAGAATTTCGAGATTGTATGTCGATCCGAGTTGGAATTTTTCACTCGATTTTCGACGGCGAACCCGGATATGGATTGTTGATTGGTTCTGGATATTCTCTACCATAGTTAGACTATGCAAGGAGAATGACGGTTTCTGAACAAGAAACCAGATCTAAGTCCGCACTAGGAAGTCGGGTGGACGATACTAGTTCGGAAGTGAAATTGTGTGATCGAGTAAGAGATCAGATTGGTATAGCGTACGAATAATATGTGCACATCGTATGGATTTGAATAAAATTGACACTGGAAATTTGTGGATTAGAAATGTGAATTGGATTTTGAAATGAAAGTTATATTTTGTAAAGTATATGATGAAGTAAGGTGGAAATTTGACATTTCTATGGTTGAAATTTTGTTTATGGAAGTAAGTGATATGGTAAGTGGTTTTGTAAAGAATAATCAAATTTGATTATTTGATTTGGAATAAATAAAGTTATATATCTTTATTATATAACATAAACCTTCCCTTGTTGAATCTTTTGCCAGAAGAAAAGGGTTTTTGAAGGTGTTTTGAAGTATAAAAGGAGTTTTATACAAGTTTGAAAAGATCCAAAGTTTTAAAAATTATATATAACTCTGTATATATTTATGTATAAAGGATCTTGTGAGGATTTTGGAAAAGGTTTTGGGAACCTTTGAATTTGGAAAGGCTTTTGATTTTTGGGTAAAATCAATATGAGAATTTGGAAAGCCTAGTTTGAGAATTATCGGTTTTGGAATAATCATTTTGAGTAAAGGAGCTTTGTATGATATCATACTAGGTGTATGATTTGAAAGATACTATATATGTATAGTATAAAATGTTTTGATGATGGCTCTGGAAAAAAAAGGCGCTCCCTTGAAATGAACTTCTCAGGAGTACCACCGGGTGGTGCTGCCTTGAGCCCCAAGGGGGGGTTCTAAAGTTGATCCTGTGAGGAGTCCGGACAAAACTAGTTCCTGAGGATTATGAGTAGAGTATAAAATAGCGAAAGTCGTGTGTGCCGCTGAGAGCCAACAGTCTGCGTTTGATTTAATATCGGCAGACTGCGACCTATGTAGGAGTGGAGGGGTTTCATTTCGACAGTGAAAATTGAGAGGCCGTTGAGCGCCTGCAGTTACATGGACTTTTGCTGTGACGGCAACGTAACCCTTGATGTAACTGTGATCTGTTGTGTAGGATCCATGGCATAATCGAGAGGCCGCTGAGAGCCTGCAGTTACATGGACTTTTGCTGTGATGGCAACATAACCCTGAAATGTAACTGTGACCATGGATGGGGGTGATGATTTCCAGAGCATTCTCACCAAAGATATATCCTCTATTTATTTATTTATTTTAAAAAAAAAAACTATTTTCTATATTTTCAATAAAATTATTTTTCCACGTATTTTCACTGGATGTTGAAAATGAGTCTGCTAAGTATTTACAGATTTTCAGTCTTACGCCTGATCAACGTATGACCGAATTTCTATGAGAACGAAGATGGACTTATTGAGATATCGAGTTATAAAAGTATTTTTATAAAACTATTACTGTAATACTATATAGATTTTGAAAGTGTTTTAGAAATGATCAAAGACAAAAACCTGGTTTTAAATATTAAATAAATTCTGGTTTCGTTTCTTTTCGGGGACGAAAAGATTCTAAGGGGGGAGGAATGTGATAACCCGAATTCTGGAGTATTGGTTAATTGATAATTAACTGGGTTAATTAATAAAAATACTGATTTTTACTGATTGTTAAGGATGATACAAATAAATCCAGAAATTAATATTCATATCTGGGAAATAATTATTTAATAATCTCCTAATAGAGTCATTTAAAATAGGCAAAACTTATTATCTTCAATAAATTTAATAATGTGTTTGTTTAAAATTACTATATGTTTGAGTTGATCTTAAGTTGAAGTTTTAAATTGAATTTGAATTTGAATATTTGGATTTAAAATTTGAATTTAAAGAATAATTATTTTGAATAGTTTGGATATAAAAATATAAGAATAAAGTTTTCATTAGAATATAATTTGTTTTATATCATTTTCCTTAAAGAATTTATTTATATAAATTATGAAAGTATTTTTTTTAAATAGTAAACAAATACAAAGGTTTTATATCTACATTGATAAATGAATTAAATACACTATATATGATTTCACTTGAAATATGATTGATTTTATATTTAAATTTCTTTTAAAGGTTTTATTTTTATAAATTTACGAAAAACTTTTATTAATTAAGAAATGCACTAAATTAATTAGGAAAATTTATATAAAAGCTTTTTAACTCATTTTTAAAAAATACATGTGATAATGAATTAATACAAGTGTTATGTTTTAAGTGCACTTGATAACATGTGTTAGATAGTTAAATGTGGTATAGGACAAGTGTCATAATTTATGTATTTCTTTTCTTGATTTTTAATAAAACATAAATTAGATTTTATAAGCATACATCTTACCTTCCTTTTTCTTTTTCTCATCTCATTTCTAAAACAAAGGAAATCTCAGATTAAAACTGAGAAATATGTAACCCATTTCCAGAAGAAAGAAAAAAAAATCAACCCTGTAAATTATTTTTTCCCAATCAAAAGACCAAAGCCTGTAACTCATTTTCTAGGCAAAACCTGTCAACAATTCTCAAAGCAAAATTCTAAACCTATAACAAATTTTCAAATGCAACCTGGATTTTCAAAGTTATCGGCTGCAAGATTTTATTCAGCATGCAAAGAAGAATTCAGAGAAAATTATAGAAGCCTGGAAACAAATATGTTCCCTGTCTCTGTTCTTTGCAGGTGAGCAAACATCTCTTTTATAAGACTTTAAACCTACATATCACGATCTCTGAAATATGATATGAGATGCCTTTGAATGATTGAGTAAATTTGGTTTGCATGGTTATGAATGTGCAGATATAAAGATATGTATGTCTGTATACATATATACCTCTGTTTATAACAGTACAGGCTTTAGATTTTATTCGAAAAATCCTATCTTCTCATCCATTTGATTTTAGTCTAGAGTTTGTAAATGAAAATCGTTTCTAACAATGTGTTCTAAATCTTAAAAATAGTTTCAAATGTTTCTATGCAATGAATATTTTAAAATTTGGAGATTACAGTGATAAATAAATTTTATCAGAAAACCAAGTATCAAGATTTTAAATTCGAGTTATATGCTTGGATTTGCACTTAAATGTTATTAATTTTGATATTAATATCAAGTTTTTTTGATAAGAATTCGTTGAGAAATTGCGAGATGACCGAGAATGGTACTTTCATCAAAACCCAGTGATCAATGGCGAATTGGACGTCGCGATTAGGGGTGAAGCTTGTTGATGCATTGGTGGGTGCACGAAAAATACGAATTGATTTTATTTCGCATCGTAGTGTTTGGAAAAGGGCACTTATGGTTTAAGAACCCAAATTGGGTCGAGCTGTTCATCGTGCTCGTGTGGCAGTGTGGGATGATCGGAGTTGATCGCAACCATGGGGATGGCTGCTGGAGGGTTCGACGAAGCTTTGGTGATGATGGTAGGACTTCTCAAGGTCGGAGGCGATGGTGGGGGTGTGAATTACCGACAGTGTTGGTTTCTAAACTTGGTCAAAAAGGTTTGTTTTCATTTCGAAGATACTGCTGTTGATTTGGGTCCTCGTTTAGGTTTGTAGGGGTTCGTGTGGTTTGTGGGGGTGGTCGTGAGGATCACCAGTGGTCGGCGATGCTGGTGTAGGTGCACGGCGTGCACGTCACGTCAGGGGGTTAAGTTGCTCGAAGTTAGGTTCGGGGAAGTAGGGTCATAGCTCGGGTTGGCCTCGGGTTGTCAAGCGAATAATCTATTTATACATTAGGTTAAAAATTCGATCGTGAAATAAAGTAGAGGAGGAGAAATTCTCGGGGAAGTATCGGGTAACTTGGGGTTTTACTCGTAATATGGCTCGATGTAATAAGGCTCGTGGCACGGTTAACTGTTTGTAACAGGTTTTGACAGAACATGTTGTTCTGCTTTTAAATTCTAAAATAAAATTTAAAACCCTGAATTTAAATGAAAGTAAAGTTTTTAAATGAGATTTAAATCTAGTTTTCAATCTGATTTTAAGTTAAATCTAAGTTTGAAAATAGATTCAAGTTGAATTTGAATCTAATTTGGAAATTAATGAGTTTTAAAATTCAAAATGACTTAAGAATATTAAAGTGTTTAAGAAGTTTAAAGTGTAAGTAAAGAATTTGAATTTAAATGGAGTTTGGAATGAAAAAGAGGATTTAAACAAAGTTAAATCAGAATTTTAAATTAAATTCAAATTGAATCTGAGTCTTAGGTTTCAGAAATAAGATAAAGTTTGTAAATTTAAATATTGTAATTAAGTTTAAAAGTTGAAGTATACTTTAATGATTTGAAGTTAAAAAAAAGATTTAGTTTAAAATCTTTACTTAGAAGATGTAATTCAGGATTAAATTACTTGGTGTAATTTATTAAAGAATTAATATAATTAATTAAGGAAATAATTAATTAAGATTAGTGATTGCAATATGGTTTATTACTGTTTTAAGATTGATTAAGGCTGATAAATGAAAGTGATTAATTAAGAATTATAGATTATGGAAGTAATTAATTAAAGACTAATTACTGTAAAAAAAAAATTTAAGGATAAGTACTTGTGTAATCAATTGAGAATAAAATACTTATTGAAATCAAAGAATAATTAGTTAAGGGTGATTAATTAAGGAGAATAATTAAAGGTGGTTGATTAATTGGTTACAATTAATCAATATTAAGTAAATGGTAATCTAAGTAATTAAGAATTGTAGTTAATTTAATTAGAGATAAAATAAATTAACTTTTGGAAGTGATAAAACTTGCTTATAGATGATTGAATAATATTGCATGACTTAAATTAATTGATATATATCGTATATGTGATTTGGATGTTATGTGTTATGAGACGTTGAGATTTAACTGAGATGTTTTACTTTTCTATTGATGTGAGTTAATGTGAATGGCATTCTGAGTTGGGAATTTGAATTGTGTTCCACTTGAATATCTGAATAAGATGAACTGAATCCGAAGAGACCGGAGTCGGGTATTGGTTAATACCCGAAACCACCTCGATTTTTATAAATTGATGCGTGAAATCAATAGGGTGAATGGAATGATTAAAGTGAATTGGACCATATAATCTAAGTTCTGGCACTTAGAAATTTCTTGTGAAATAAGTGATGTCTATAGCAACCTGAGAAGTTGTAATTTGATATAAGTACCCGGGATTGTAAGTGTTGCATGCTTTTGTATCCTTGTTAAACGGGTTTACTCACGCTGGTTTCCATCCTGACCCGGGTGTCACTTTGATGTAATGCTCGGGTCAGACCGAGTATTACAGATTGCAGGTAAGGACGTTCTGGAGCTCAGAAGGAGAGCTAAAGGACAGAAACATATAGAGTGTTTATCCACTGTAATATATATTGTTATTTATTTGGAACAAGTTATTTTAAACTGTCCAGAGTTGTGAAATTTATTGTAACTCTGATGTAAGATGTAAATATACTGATACAGTTTTGCTTTGTAAACTGTTATTTATTTGCTATTATATTTTATCCGCTGCGAATGTGAGATTGTGTATTACTTTTCTGTTCTTCTTCCTCTATCTCTTTTCTTCTTTTCTCTAACTATCTGGAATTTTCTGGATCGGAAATTCCGGGTCGTTGCATCTCCCTTCTTGATCTTCTTTAGGCTTTAACTTGTAAACAAAAATTGTTTGTTTCATCAAGATATCAATAATAAAAATATTTTCAAGTTAAATCAGCAGTTGGTTGTAGCAGAGAATAAAAGAACAAGTAACTATGGAAATAATTCAAAATCCCAATCATAATAATTGTTTGCTTCAAGTACATAATTGTTTTTATTTTCGAATTCTAGGATTTCTAAAATTAAAATCATGAATTTAGTTAAGTAATTCGAGAGATATTGATTGATGAATGGGGATTAGAATTTCGTCAATTGCTGGTGATCATGGAAGTTTTTTACTTTAGGGTTTTGGTCGAAGAAGGCCACGGGGTCAGCGACCATAGGGAAATGGTTGATTGGATTCAGAAATCATTAGGGTGGCGACATGAAGGGATTGTATCGTTTTATAGTCTCATGGGTTCAACGATGAATCGGGAATCATCATGACGGCGATGATGGATCGAGCTAGATCGGAGTGAGTGGAAGTGATGCGTGAGTTGGAGATGATGATTTCTGGTGGATTGGCATGACCTCTGGTGAACATGATCGACGAGGCCAGGAGGTTTTTCATCGGTAGGTTTGGGTTTGAGGGTATTTCGTCAAGCTTGAATTTGATTCCAGTCGACTTCTTTGAATCTGGATGATCGGAAGGGTTTGGGGGATCATGGGTGGTGTGCTGGTGGTCGCGGCAGAGATCGATGATGCCAGGAACGCGTGTGCGTGTGCACTGTGCACTTTTAAGTTCTGGCGAATTTAAGATTGAGGAAGAAGAAGTAGATGAGGAGGAAAGGAAGAAGTTTTGCTCGATGTTTTCTCGGGGTTGGATTCGGGATAATGGTAGTTGGGATCAAATATTTCGTGTTCGTGCACGAGTATTTATATTGTAACAGTTTTTTTATAAATTAAAGCTAATTTAAAAAGAAGAGAAGGCTCGGGAAAAAGATAAAGGAACTCGGGAATTAGCTCGAGTAGAACCTGGATTTGTCTCGGTAAAATATTAGAAGGTTAACAAGCTTTAAAAATTTAACAAAGTCAAGTTTAAACTACTTGTCTTTAAAATATTTTAAGAAATAATTGATTTTTTTATGTTCGTTAATTTAGGTGGAGAAATTCATTTTAAGTTTTAAATTCTTAATTAAACTTAAAGCTTTCCAATAACTTCACCGTTTATCAAATTCTGATAATGAATTAAGATAAATGGATTATCTTAAGTTTATTTGGTGATTAAGATTATTAATGGGCTAATTAATTGATTTGTTAATTTAAGGGTTAACTAATTAAGGGATGATTAATTAAGATTAATTAATAAATAATGAATTACTGGAAGTGATTAGAGAATCAATAACGAATGTAATTAATTAATTGAGAAGATTAATTAAAGGATAACTAATGTGAATGGTTAAGGCTAATTAATGTACAAGGTAATTGAAGGATAATTTATCTAGAATGATTAATTTAGATGGATGGTGTAAGATTGATTTATTAATTGGGTGGTAATTAATAAATGATAAGTATGCAGGGTTAAAGGTGATTAAAGAAATTAATTAATTAAATTTGTTTAATTGGAATGTTGTGACTAATTTATCTTGCATATAAATGATTGAATGATAATAAATACCTTGAATTGTTTGATATATCTTATATGAAATGTTTTGTGATATGATATGTTGAGTGGATAGTGATAATGTGGTTATCTATCGATGATGAATTGTTGTGTAAAAAGTGACATCTTATATTTAAGTTGAATTGTATTTCGCTTGAATAACTTTGGTTAAGGTGATATTGAATTCGAAGAGACTGGGGTCGGTATCAGTAAATACCCGAACCCACTTCGATTTGTAACCTACAATGATTTTTTATTTGATTGATATGTGAAATCAATAGGCTGAAATGGAATAATTTAAATGACATGACCATTTAAAAACTAAGTAAAGGTACTTAGAGATTTGATTGTGAATATGAGTGTTGACTATAGCAGGTTGTGAACCTGTAGTGATGAACGAGTTACCTCGGAATTTAGTAAGTTTGTGCGTTAGAATTTCTTGATAGATGAGTTTACTCATGCTGGTTTCCAGCCTGACTCGGGTGTTACTTTGATGTAATGCTCGGGTCAGACCGAATATTACATATTTTCAGGTAAGGATGTTCTGGAGTTCATGTGGCGAGCTGGATGGCAAGAACGTATGGAGTGTTTCCGCTGTGATATATTGTTATTTATCTGGGACAAGTTATTTAACTGTCCAGTGAAAGTGAAATGTTGTAACTCTGATGTACTAAAGTGTAATTGATTGATACAGCTTTCTTTATGTAAAGATTATTATTTGATATTTTATTTATCCGCCGCGAATGTGAGATTCTAAGATTGGTTCTTCTATTCTGTTTCTTCTTCTTCCTTTTCTAACTATCTGGGATTTTCTGGATTTAAAAATTCGAGTCCTTATAGTTGGGTCTCATCTAGCCTTGCAAATCGATTTTCACTATTGAAAAAGAAAAGACCAAGAATCTTATATGATTTACATTCTTAAAGAAAGAATGCAACATAAAAATCAAGGTATAAATAAGATAATTACGAACAAGGAAAAAAATAAAAAAAATATGTCTACCCTTAATGGGCTGAGTCTAATGCTTCATTCTGACTAGAGGCGGGCAATAAGACTCGGTTTTTCTCTTCGTGCTAGGTGCCCATAAAGATAGACATGTACTGGGGGGATAAATACAGTTTAGAAAGCTGACCTTGTAGGGGGAGCGACGTCCTAAGAGGAATCTGAACTCGAGGCCCTGATACCCACTTCTATCCACTTTGGCTCCTGGGTCATGGGTGGACTGGTATAGTTTGAGGACCAACAGATATTACATTTTGTAGTTAGAATGTCTTTCCGTAGCCCCTCTTGCTTGGTGGCAATCTCCTTAATATCTTTCTCTACCAAATCATATAGCCAGGGTCATATATTGGTCACTCTGACCAACTACCGCCGAGCCTTCCCCCACATCCTATACTAGGTTGACATCATATGTGCCCATGTCCTCCTCCAAATGCCTCTGGCGGTCACTTTCCTCAACCCGAGCAACCACTGTGGTCATCTCCTTCCCTTTCATGAATTTGGGTGCCCTTACTCCATCTCGCATCATGCTTTTCTCGGGGTTCAGCAACCCTACCCGATGCATAATGGAATTATTAAGTATGATGGCTACATTCCTGTGGCTGCCAGGTAGATTAGAAATGATTTCAGTCTGGGGTGGAAAATTAGGACTGGTCTTCACCTAAGTCCTCTCAAAGATTTTCTAGGGAAAACAAACACTTTAAAATGGAGATGGAAGGAAAATAGCAATAAAGAAAGAGTAAATCGCATGATGAAGTTTACTAGGGGTTCGTAATTCCAAAGGTTGAAGATAGAAGGCACACAGTATAAGTCCTAGTAGCCAGTCACTTTGTTCAACAAGCCAAAAATCGGGGCCAGATTGATTAGACTTTGAAGATGGTAGTACCAGCCATCGTCGGAATTGGCCAATTTGGGAAGCTTTTACATGGCCCAGACGAAGAGCGGGGAATGTATCGGGATATTGAAATCTTCACGTATTATATACATCCTAGCGAGAAACCTATGCCCATTGAAGGCGAGTTAGGTGAGCACTATATAGTGCATATTCGCTTACGAACGAAAAATGGAAGAAGCGGTAGGGATAGGCCGCGTCTCATGTAAGAGGGTGCCCATGTGAAATAGTCCGACAGAGGCATGTTCACCCTATCCCCATGAAGAGGAAACTGCAGGATGATGCCTATGATATCATGCCTCATAAGGGCCTCTACCAGGCCTTTAAAGAGGTGATCGAAAATGAAGTTACCTTAGAAAGCAATTTCTTACCTTTCACCATCTGTAAAAACACAAGTATAACATAGTCACTGAACCACCCCATGGTAAGTTAAGGGAACACATTAGACTTGAGGGAAAATACTCCATCTATAGAGAGATAGTCAACCATGACGCTAGCAGCCTATAGAAAGGAGCCCCGCAAGCACAAGACTGACCACACCTCTTATAACTAAGTCATCGCTACAAAGTTTATTTTAGGTCAAAATTTGGTTCCAAATTATATGCTTTGGTCAAAGAGAATCAATGATACACGAGTAAGGCAAGTCATATGGTCAAGTAGCATATCCTAAGTCCATATGAAGCCAATTATGCAAATAGGGATTTCTTTAAGTTCTTGGTTACAAAGTCACAATTTCAAGTTGACATCATGGCCATTAAAGTCCCAATTTCAAGCTTCTTATTTTGCAGAAGAGAAAATGGAAACTGAGGAAGAGGTATAATCTAAAATTCGTCCCCTTTTAATAAGAGGTACATGCCTACAACTTCTGATAGCTTCCTTTCCATTAACCTGCGACAGCTTTCTTTTGCTTCAACTTGCGATGGTTTCTTTTTGCATCAACTTGCGATAGCCTCCTTTCCATCAACTTGCAATAGCTTTTTCTGCCTCAACTTGCGACAACTTCCTTTCCATCAACTTACTATGGCTTATCTCTACATCAACTTGTGATGGCTTCTCTCTGCATCAGTTTGTGATGAATCTGTCAATCATCAACATGAGATAGCTCTTCATCTTGCAATAGCTTTAACCATATCGACCTTTAACTTGTGAATTTTTTTACAACAATCAATTCACGACAACCTTTCCTCAAACTGTGCTAAAATCAAATTTTCTAGTATAACATTTATCCTCTCACCCCTCCTTTTAATAAAAGTATTTTACACTTTAGTATAAAAAACGTATTCTTTTTTCTCTTTGTAATTAAACTCTCTGTATCCCTCAATCTCTTATCTTAACCATGAATACTTTTCCCTTTTGTGATTCAATAATTAGATCACTCATTCTCCTTCCCTTATAAATAGCTCCTCTTCCACATCTCTCACTTTTACCAGTTTATTCGAAATCTTCTATTTCAAAAGTTAAATATTTTTGAAGAACTTCAACTCCCAAATAAATGTTTCTCTTGGTAATTCGCTTTGTTTGTTATCATTGCTAATATTGTTATTTTTTTGGATTTTATTTTATTTTATTTTTATTCACTAATTTTGTGTCCTTTTACAACTATTAACTCCATGCTTTCGTAAGGATTTCATTGGGTTTCTTCATAATTCTTGTTTTGATCTTGTATTACTTGTGTTTGAACAGTCTATTTTGTTAGTAGATTTTGGCTTTTACTACTCGATGTCATCTTTAGTTTTGGTATTTCATAGCTGTCAAGTGTTTGCTTTACCATTCATCAATTCGGCATGCGCAATCAAGTTGCGGTAACTTATTTATTCAATATGTGAAAATTCATTTGTTCAACATGCAATAGTATGCTCGTTCACTCAATCATATGATAACATTTTACTTACTCGACAAACAATAGTTCGTTTATCTTTCTTACTCAACATGTGGTAACTCAACATGCGACAACTCGGCAATTTATTTATTTACCTTTATCTACATATGTAAGCTCAACATGTGACAGCCTTTTATCCATATTACTGAACATATGACAATTCGCAACAATTGGAAATTTATTCATTTATCTCAATCAACATGTGATAGCTCAACATGCGATGGATTTTTATTCATTTTATTCAACATGTTATAACTTAATTATTTGTTCAATATGCAATAGTTTTATTTACTACTATTTGTAGATTCATTAGCTTAATCATGTCGCATTATTGTATAATGTCAATAAGTAATGGGATTATTAGTTCCAACACATTAGTTCAGAATAACTATACATAAGAAAAAGGTTTTAGCCCATATGCTAATTGATATGCAATCTTTAGTTGACCTACTATAATTTCCAAAGAGTAATCATATTCTTCTTGTGAAAAATTATGAATAAACTAGGAGTAAGCTATATCTAAGTTTTAGTCTCTTATTAGTTAAAGTTTTATTAATCAATATGTTGGGGAAAAAATATGCACCATGGCTGGAAACAACATAGGGTCTTATAAGGCATCCCCAGTACTATTAAACTAAAGGCCTTCTAAGGAGAAGCACTATACTGACTACCAATCCTACTTCTCAAGACAAGAAGATATTGTTTCTTTACTCTATACTAACTACCAATCCTACTTCTCAAGACAAGAAGATATTGATTCTTTATTGCATCACTTCAATATTTCTGGAATCAAAACTAAAGTTATGTGTCCCTCTGATGGGATCAACACCCCACTTATCCATGTTTGGCATTCCTACTACTTGCCTTTCAACGGTTTCATAATCGAAATTCTTTCTTTTCCTAGGTTACCCCTATACAACTTACCGCGAACTCCTACAACATCATTTACTCTGTTTTCATTACTTAAAAAACTCAAGTTAGAGGACTAGACACCCTCACCTTTATGTTCACTTGCCACTCTCCAAAGAGCCAAATTTCAACCCGAGGGTTTAATATTCTATCACTTCCATATCAATACTGGGATGATTTCTAATTTACTTAACAAGACCAAGGACCGGAGCCATCAGTTTTTCTATGTGAGATATTTCTCTCCTAAGATTCTCCTTAATTAAGTCGTTCCATTGAGTTTCAGCAAGCCTCCTATTATAAAAAGGAATAGATATGGCTCCTCATCCCTTACCATCACAAAGATTGAAGTTTTCTCAACTAACTCTGTGATTCAACGCTCATTTTATGATGGCCCTGGATATTCTCTAGGCTCCATCTTTCAATTTTCCTGTTAAGGAAATGGTGGTTTCTTTTACTCGACTGTTTACATTTCCTCTTGTTTCATATGTTTGCTTGGTCGATCCAACTCTCCTATCGTTGAGCAAGGATCCCTTATTTTCCTTTTTCTTCAAAAGCTCTTGAAAAACAACCTCTACCTCCCACTTCTAAAGCTAACTCATCATCTTTGACTGTTGTAATAGGAGACACTTCTTATTGGCAAGACTAAAAAATGAAAAGAATTTAGTGGTGCACAAATCTCTTTTGAATCCCCACTTAAAAAATCCAGAGAGGCCGATTTTACTTTGACATCAACCACGGTTCCTCCCTCTAATATCATCATAACTTCTACTCTTTCCTCACTGTCTATTCAAAGCCTAATTATTAATATCACTAGCTCACGACTAAAGAATTCTTTGACCTTCCTTCACCAGAAACTGGGGCTTGATTCACCACTTTTGCATGATGCACCCCTCTTAGGTGCTGAAGTGGGGGGCTTCTTGCCCCTTGAGTTTTGAAGAATTATCAATGCAAATCCTTCAATCTCCTACAATTACTTCTTTGGGTTCTTCATAGGCATTTTTTCCTTTTCAACAGATGTCCTTATCTCCCTTTTATAACAACTATTTTTAATATTTTTTCTTTCTTTTAACATGTTAAGTTGATTGATGTGATTTTAACATCTAGGATTCTTTCCAGATTGGAAAACACATACTCCCCTTTTAGTAATCATCTTTATCTTCTTCTCAAGATATGTCATCATAGCAAGCGCTAAATTTTTCACTATTCGAGAAGATAAAGACTCTAGAATATGAAGCTAAGAGTCTCCAAACCAGCAATAGTACTCTTTCCATGGAGAATGTGTAGGTCATACCTTCATTGGATTGAGAGGAGGAAAATACTCTTGACTTAGAGGAAAAGTTAAAGACTTTGGAGAAAGAGCTTTCATCATGTCATTGAGAAACAAAACAAGCCCAATATGAGATTTCCAACATTAAAGAGTTATTGGTTAAAGTTCTAATTCTAGAAATGGAATTAGTAAAGAAAAACCTCTCGCTTAGGAAATCAAAGACATCCTTACATGATGTAAAGAGTATCTTCCTTCTTGAATAGAGCTATTCCGCATTAGAAGGATCAAAATTCTAAGGCTGTTTTAGTTACTACTTTATAAAGATAGATTGGCAGATGTTCAGATTTGGGCTTCTTCTCTCTTCGCTTTAATAGGGTGGATTAAAAAAAGAAAATTTGACATCCTCCTTGATCGCATTCCAACTGATTTTTATAAATTCGGGGAAGGCAATCCCATTGATCCAAAGAAGTATTTGGCTATTGACAATCTTGTGTCCAATAGTGATCAATTAGAGAGTGAGAAGGAAGATAGATTTGATAATGACAATACTGATGATGATAAAGAAATTGTTGCTAATGACCGAGCTAAGGATGGTTCAACAAAAAGGGATGAAGATGGTAGCTCGGGAAGCATTGGCTAAGGTTGATTAGGGGCTCTTCATGACTCAGGTCATGCTGGCGACTTTCCTTCCCCCAACATTGACCATGGAATCAGGGATACACTGTTGCCCAAAGCTCTTCCTGGTGGTTTCACTCCATCCGGCCAAAGTAAACTTGATCATTCTTCTTCTGGTACTCAAAGATCCCAACCCTTCAAGCCAAGGGTTTCAACAACTTCTCCATGGTTAAATTATCTTTTAAATCCTATTTTCCCATTTTAAATTACCATCATATAGCTTTAAAAGATTTATTTTAACTATTAGTACATAAACATAAACAAAAATAGAAATTATTTTGAGAACTTTCTAGATAAAAATAATGATGAAATTCTAAGGCACGATAGAGAAGATGAAAGGTTATCCAAAGATCCGAATGAATCGAATGATAGGCACACAAGACTCCTAAAATACCTCAAATATTTAGAGGGAATAAATAATTTGCACCCCTTCTTCAAAAATCCCGCTTCCAGCAATCAAATTTTCATAGAGAAAACAAAGAATAACCCTTTTATGGATGTTGATTGAAGACAGGACCAAACTGATGGAATGCCTCTACCAAGTCTATGTCTGATTCCTTCTGACTGACTTTTCTTTATTGAGTAACTATTATGGAAGTTTAATCAGATGTTTCAAAAGTTATTTGGATGAGTTTGGATTAGATCCTTATCTCGAAGAATGTTGGAATTTACCTAAAGTCTTTACCATTCCCTTAAATATTAATTCACGTTTTCCAAAGAAGATTGAGTTTAGTAAGGACAAATTCATTGCTATTAAGTTTAGTAAGGACAAATTCATTGCTGAATATTATAAGGAATCTACACTTTATGAGCCTTCAAAACATTGTTGTTTAATATTAATCTTGTGCTTTAGTTGATGAACTGCTTGTATAAAATCTGGATTGTTTGACTCTTAGTTTTGTTATATCACCGTTATGCAGGTTTTTGAATTTATTTTTGTTTCTTTTTAATCTCATGTTCCCAAAAAGGTTTTAAGTAAACTGGTTAGACTAAAAAAGGCATTTAAGGAAAATTCTTCTTTAATTGAAAAGCCTCACTTATCGAAATATTGTTTTCTCTATGATCTTTATTATATTGTACACTCATTTCCCTAATTTGAATTTTAACTTTTTAGGAGACTGGAAGGACTAGTACCTTCGTTAGAAATGAACCAATTATGCAAAATTACTATGTGGTGAGGTCAGTCCCCTATAAAGAATTGGAATTGAGGTTTTCCCTCTGTTAACGCTCCCCCTAAAATTGGAGCTCCTTTTACCACTACATTTTTCCTTTTCCCTTCATCTTTTCAGAAAATTTGAGATGCGCTTTCCTAATCCAAGTATTATCCAAAAAGGAATGTATATATGGTCATCATTATTGTTGTTTTCATTTGAACGTAATGGTATATGTTGTATTTTGTACTATTAATAAAGTATTTTGTTAATTTATTTTCTTTTATCAAGGATTTGTTGTTATTTGTATTTTAATTTAGGATAAAGAATCGAATCTAGCTCTTGACGATCCTAACCTTTCACAATGTCTCGATAATAGCAAATCTAAGTTAGTTTCAACCATGAAGAGTCGTTCTTCTCGCTCTACTATGGGTTTATCATCTATCGATAATGCTGAAATTAATAAGTGGTACGAAAAATATTTTTGATTAAAGTCTATTATTAGAGCTACTCAAGAGACGGTCAATGAACTTGAAAAGAAGATATGTTCTAAAGATAATGAAAATTTTGATAAGCCGTGAAGATTTAACTCGAGATTTGACCCTTAGCAATCGGAGTATGATACAAAAGATTGCCCAGCTTAATCAATGCATACTTGATTTGGAGACAGACTTACTAAGGTCTAGGAACAAATGTCGATCTTATGAACTCGTTTAACTAAATATAAAAAATGGCTCCTTAACATCGGTAAAAAGCTCCAAAAAAGCTCCTTTGAAGATTTCGTCTTCATCTTAAGGTTATCTGACATGCAATCAGTCCTTCTCCAGCATCTTTGTCATAGAAAAGTGATTCTAGTGCAATTCAAAGTCTTTCATGTTTAAATGCAACCAAAAAAGAGAGTATTAGAGTGAAAAATACATAGAGGTATTTTCCAATCTTATATTGGAATAGAAAATTTAGAGGGTAAGAAGAATGCGCTTACATTTAAAATACAAAAGCTTGATACTAAACAAGCTCATCTTGTTAAATTTCCCAATTGAGGAGTGCCAACAAAATTTATGAAATGGTCTTAGATTCCCAAATTAATTCTATAGATTCCCTTAACGACATTCTTCATAAGGAAAAGAAGCTAACGAAATATCTTCTTATGGCAGTCCAATATATCGTTGACCCTCCTTCTGTAATAGAAACTCTGATGAAAGAGCTAAAAGATCTTAAATATCAACTAGAATTGATGTGATTCTATACCACTAAGGCATCTCAACTTGATTCATTAGTAGATTACTTGATTGAAGTCATTGTTGCCTTTAATTTAAAAATCGACTACTAATTTTAAGACCCAAAAAGAGATTTCCAATTTTGGAAGGTCGTGGATTCTAGCTATCAAAGATATCAGCATATCTTTCTGTATGGATATTCTGAATTCTTAAGGAAGTTTGGGGTCCTTCCGTTATGTATAAGGATGCAGATTCATCTGGCAAAAACCCATTCTTGCATTTTGGAAGTCGATAGGAAAGGAAAAGAGTTAGTGTTCCAACATCAACCTTTTCCTCATCCTCTAGAACCGTAGACTTCATAAAAGCTATTTTTTTTATAGAAATCATATTTTGTAAATATAATGATTGTGTAATAAAAAGTAATTTTGCATACCATTTTTGTGATAAAGTGTTTATTTATACCCGTCGATGTTGTTGATGGAATCTTTTTCATGCATTTCTTTGTCGTTCGGCTCTTTCTGAGTCGAATGTTTTGAACTGGAAATTTAGCTTGAACATCATTCTCCATATAGGTGATTTAGCTGGGCACATGGGTATGGCTAAAGGCTTTATTGACCATTTCACTTGGATGGGTGCTTTGGTCGGGTCCGACAGCATGACCAAAGGCTCATATCCAACAAAATCTCATAATTCTCCTTTCCTTACGTAAAACTCTATAATCCTGGATAAGGCTCTGCAATAATTATTTTTGCGTCCATTTGCTTTATGACAGCACTCACTTCATTCACATCTTTCCTCCCTTTTTATACCCTTCTTGGGCATTTAATAATCCAACCTTTCTTTAATAAGGAATTATGCTTCTTCTTGTGAATCACAAAGAGTATTTATTTTATTCTTGGGTCTTTTAACCTGTATGATTTCCTTGCTCACTTTGGCATCTTATTTGAGGAGTCATGGCCTCTCTTTGTTTCTCTTCCAATTTCCTCTTCATTGTTTGAAAGTATCTCCCCTTTTCCCTAAGAGTTGTGTTGACAACACCACTCCATTTTCGAGCAAATTTATCAAAGTCCTGGCTTAGTTCTACTTCAAATATTATCCTTTGGCTTGAGATCAAATATTTTGTCTTACTTGGGAAAATGGGTCTTTTTATAATCTTTATCTTTCTTATATCCATGAGTCGGTTATTGTTTGTTCAGTTCATTAGTTAAGGAAAGATTAGCTTTTCTTCTATGCAAAAAGGATTTAAACGCAATTTACTTGAACTATATTAGGCAGTTTTCCATTAAAGTCTAAATGTCCAAGTTCCTTACACTTAATATTTATTCTTTGCTAAATTGTAGGGCATTTCGTTGATAGGCTGAGGAGTTCAAATGTGGTTCCGAAGACCCTCGTTGATAATTAGTCATTATGAGCATTTTTCGATGGTAGCTGTTTCTATTTTTTCCTGAGTTCAAATTCTCAACGAAAGCATCACAAAAATTTAGACCAAAATTTGGTTCCAAACTATATGCTTTGGTTAATGAGAATAAATGGTACATGAGTAAGGCAAGTCACTTAGTCAAGTATGCATATCCCAAGTCCATATGAAGTCAATTATGCAAATAGGGATTTGTTCAAGTCCTTAGTCACAAAGTAACAAATTCAGTTCGACCTCATGGCAATTAGAGTCCCAATTTCAAGCTTTTTATTATACAGAAGAGAAAATGAAAAATGAGGAAGTAGTACAATCTGAAATTTGGCCCCTTTTAATAAAGGGTACATGCCTACATATACAGAACTTAAACCCTTGGATTTGTGACAAGTATCATTTATAGTAAAATGATCGGTCATGATTTACTGATGTGGCGCATGCTTAGTTTGACATGGGCACGGTCCTTCTCTAATTTCTTCATGGTGACATGGCATAGTTAATCCAATCAGGAAATCCCATGTAACTAGTTGGAGTGTTGATTTGAGATGAATTATTCAATATGCAATAACTTTTATTGTTAATATGCGATAGTTTCATTAACGTACCAACTAGCAATAGCCTTTTAGGTGTCATCTTGCGACGGGTCCATCAAACTTTGATAGCTTTATGGACACCAAATTACGATGGCTTCATTGGTAATAAGATTTTATGGTAGCTTTGCATATATTAACATGTGATAGCTCCCTTTGGCTCAATCTATGAGCCTTCTTTCCATCAACTTGCGACAACTTCGGTTTAACTCAACTTTCGTTGGCTACTCTTTGCATCAACTTGCAATGGCTTCTCTTTGCATCAACTTGCAATGGCGGTGGTCTATCTTTGCATCAACTTGCAATAGCCTCATCTCCATCAACTTGCGATGGCTTTCTTTTGCCTTAACGTGCGACAACTTTCCTTTCCATCAACTTGCGATAGCTTCCTTTTGCCTCAACTTGCGATGGCTTCTCTTTGCATGAACTTATGATGGCTTCTCTTTGCATGAACTTATGATGGCTCTTCATATCACAATATCTTTATCCACATCGATCTTTAACTTGTGATAGTTATTGACAACCATCAATTCATGACAGCCTTTCATCAACCCATTATAGCTTCAAATTTTCTAGTGTAACAGCTTAACATGGTAGCCTAGCCATATGGTCCATTTACTTAAACATGTCATTTTAATATAATTAATAGACCCTAACCTAGTGTCCTGCCTACTACTTTTGTCCCTAAGTGGAGACGAAGTTCAATAATTTAATTGTTTTCTCACTTATGTTCAAAATGGGGACTCAAAAAACCTCTAGCCTAGCAATGTCGAACTAACAATAAACTATGGTTAACACTCTACATATGCCAACATTATAGAACAAAGGTAGATAGTCCTTAAAAAAACTAAAGAATGACATGAAATATAAAAATATTCGACAAAATACCTAGAAACGGCGGTAAATACGAAGAAAAGCGAAGAAATGAGGATAAAAACTACTCACTTTTGCTAAGAAAATGATTAGACTCGAGAAAGTTGTTGAGAAGATCAAAGATCGATAATGGTGATTTTCTAAGAAATACAGTAGAGAAGAAGAAGGGGACTTTCGCTGCCTTCTTTAGATTTCACTCTCCAATCTCAATTTTTGGATGGAGTAAGCGCGAAGTGTTCTGGACTATAGGATATTACTTGAGTACGTCAAATCAAATGCCGAATCACTAAAACCATCTCGAGACACGAATCTCCATAGCTAATGAGAGTACGACACATGTCATTCACATTAATTATGGATATGACAAGTCCACCTCTGCCCACTAAGGCGAACTTTGAGGGTAAAATATTGTTCGTTTTTCTCGCAAAAGTATTACCAGACCTATCATGCCAAAAGCCCGATAGCAAAGACTAGCTTAATGAATGAAGACCAACATCTCTAGTGACTCAGCCACATGTCCATATAAAAAGCCTGATTTCCAAAACTAATCCGCACTACGATCCCTGCTCGGAATCATGTATGTACGCTTATTAGGGACATTAGTTGCTCACAAGCCTCATTGAGCATCTTCTTCCGACCACTTTTCGGACACTCCTACATCTGCCTCACTAACATCCAAGTCGACGGTATAACGTTGACTCCTTAATTTACATGTTCGCACATGGGTCTTGTTTGTAGTTTTCCCTATTATTCAAAACATTCATCGACCAGCTCCGACCTACTTCATTATTTCATATGCAAACAACAATCTGAAAAAAACCTCTTGGCCATCCTTGCAAAAAAATGCGGCAATCCCATATCATCTGCTTGACAAAAGCACTGTTATTATACTATTCATTTGAAACAAGCATCATTTTGCCATAACCACTCTTTATACTTTGTTGTCTCTGGCCAAAGTGTCATTGTACAACAACTACTCCCTATACCATATTGCCCCTGTGAAGCAAGCACATCGTAATACATCCCACCAGTCAGCATTCATCTGGATCACTCAGTCCATGTGGTATCCAAGCTGGCCATATCTGAACCACGAATCACAATCAATGACTCTAAGGAAACTTAGCATCTAATGCAATAACCCTAGCCCTTCAAGATATGATCTCTACTGTTATAAATAGAAGGCCTCATACACTTGTACAAGGATCAAATTCTTTTCATTTGAGACATATATTCTAGCGTATTTTATGCTCTTCTAAAAGCCACTAAATCTCTCTTGTAGTGAAAGCCAAAATGTAATAAAATTAGAAGTCATAGTGAACGTAGATCTCTTCTAAATTAAACTACTCTACATTTTGCATCATTTATCTGCATATACCGTATTTTATTCTCATTTATTACCCAATTCGTCTAACGACATTTCTAATGAATAGCCTTCAATATAACCCTCATTACTCACTATTCGAGATTGGCTATAAATCTAGTTAATGGAAGGGATTGGACGAAAAATGTTCCGAAGGAGGAGTGACTTATGTTTGGAAGAATCGCTAATTTTGGGGAAGGTTCATTGGTGAAGACAATAAATAGTTGATGCTTTATTATGAGATTATGATTGTAGGAAAAAAATTTAGATGATCGGTTTAGTTTCAAGTACAATATAACATGGACATAAATGTTTGGATTAATTTTTTGTTTAAGATGTTTGGTACAGTTTGATGGTTTTTTTATGTACTAAACAGATTTCTATCACACACACACACAAACACACACACACACACACATATACATATATAATGAAGGTTCAATGGCACTATTCTTTTGGACCACTACACTAGCGCTCATATCATATTTTGAGTTACACAACTTCTAATGTTATAAGAATTTATAGAATTGTTCACATCATACTCAAGATCATGTCCAAAAATTTGGATTCATTTGAATATATCAAACACAATAAGCTTGATATTTCAAAGTAATGGTTGGAATCGATGTTCCATAGTGAATGTTGACTTATAGTTTCGAAGGGAGTTAGAAGTTTTGAAATGGTTCCATTTTTGTAGAGATGATATTCATAATATGGATTAAACTTTTCAAAGAATTGTGTATCATTTTAAATACTTAGCAAACTAACTACACACACTCTCATACATAATCTCTCACTCTCTCTTCTAGAAAGGAACTCTAAAAAATAAAATTATGAGATTTTCTTTCAAATTTGGTCCCTATGTTTAAACGGGTAAAGGTCGGAGATAATTCTTCCAATTTTGGATCCATATGATAAACTACAACAACAAAACAAACAACAGAGCATAAAACTTGGCTGGAAATATTTCAAAAATGAAAATGCTCTCTTTAACTCATCCTTATAGGTCGAATTCCAATATGCCCATTTTTTTGGATTTGAAAAGCAATTTCTAAGTTACACGGAGAGGTAGTTAATAAATGAATTGCAGTCGGACTGATTAATTTGGGCATGATAAAATTTAAAATGCAAGAGAAATTATTGCCACCCGATAGATCTGGAAATTCGAACTTCATGAAGTTGTCATGAGCCAATCGAACGAAAGCACCAAAATGGAGTTGCTGATGATGCCATTGATAACGAAGAGAGAAAGCATGAACATTTAGAATTTATCCATTCGAAACAACGAAATCATCACCCATAGATCTAGAAATTATCTATTTGCAAAGAATGAAATCAAGAAGAACAGCTGATAACCAGATGATTAATGAGTGATATGGAAAAGATGAGCATTGCCCAGGTTCATCGTGAGTCACCGATGAGTTGGAATGTCACAAATTACGACACAAAGGGTTATTGTGTCCATGTTTGAATAGAATGATGAGGTTATTTGCTATGGGAACTGCAAAGAGTGGAGGACCGTTGCTTTTAGAAATGGTACAAGCGGGTATTATAACTAACCTAGGAAGACAAATGCAGGTTTGATTGTATTTGGGCCGAGTTGTTCCAAATTTTATTAAAGGCTTGTTGTATCTTGTTTAAATTGTATTAAGCAATGCTTATGTAAGCAGGGTTATAGTATATTATGTTGTACTTTGAAGCTTCTGCTTTATGAAATAAAATGTACTAAATTCTGCATCCATGCATGTACGCATACATGCACATACACACAGGCACGCTAGAATCAATGGACCCATCTATTTAGCACCATTTGTAGCCCATTGATATCAACCATAAGTTTATATTTGAATATTTGGTTCATGTTAGAGGAGGGAGAAAAAACAAATATTTAAATAGAAACTTGTGGTTGGTATCAGAGGGCTATAAAATGGTATTAAATAAAAGAGACTATTGATCCTAGTATGTGTATGTGAGTTAGGATCAACGACACATTTTATTTAGCACCATTTGTAGTCCCATGATATTGGCCAAAAGTTTATATTTAAATATTTGGTTCATATGATAGAAAGAGAGAAACAAAAAATATTTATACTTATGACTAATATCAGGGGCTACAGAATGATGCTAAATAAATGGTGTCATTGATCCTAGCTTTATGTGTGTATGTGTATGCTCTGCTACATTGCAATTATCTTTAGAGCTACACAATTCGAAACAAAATGAAAGTTTACAAATATTTTAGGTTTGTCTTCATAAAGTTTTGGCTAATTGGATAATCTTAACATATTCAAAATAATAATGATAAAAACTATGTTGTTCCAAGCGAATCGGAGCGTTGAGAATGTCTTTAAAGCCTAAGTGAAGTCCAGGAAAAGCCTAGTTAAAAAAAGCACTCACTACATAACTTTGATACAAATAAATTTTGCATTAACAGTAAAAACTGTTACTAAATATAGCGAGAAATATAATTTTTGTTGATTAGATCGTTGCTATTTATTATTAAAATACGAGTGACATGCATGCGCACGTGCACACTATATATATATATATATATATATATATATATACATATATATTAGTATCAAAAAGTGGTACAAACACTCTTGAAATTAAGTAGAGAATGAAAATAAAGGAATGTACATGGAAAACGAGAAAAAAAAACACCAAACATTCATAATGGTTCAGCCAACTATTGCTACATCCGCTAGAGATTTCTACCGATTATATTGTTGTTTTGAAAGTACAATCCTTATGGATCAGTAACACTCCACGGATGATTACAAAGAAATATGAATAATTCAAAGAAGCAAAAGGATCTCCAAAAATGAGCCCCTAGCCTCCTATTTATGGATGTAGGTCATCAAAAAATGCACAATCACGATCTCCACTTGGTTCCCCACTATCTTGCAGCAGCCATCCTTGGGAAGACGTGGCTAGGTTAGAAAAAGCTATGGATTGAAGTCGATCCATAGGCATGGATCAGTACCGATCCATAAGATCCACTGATGGATCGATTCCAATGCTTTGTGTTATGGTGACTTATTGTTAGCTTCATGGTTTCCATCTTGTTTGCATCATTAGGAGCTTGTTTTTGAGCAAATAATATGGATCGATGGAATAATGGAGTTGCTAATTGGAATAATGGAGTTGCTGATTTCAGGTGTTGGAGAAATTCAATAGCAAACAACATGCGATCAATCTACGAAGCTTGAAATGGGTTGCTTCCATCAATACTTGAGTATAGGAGGAAAATGGGGTCATTTGGGTGAAGGTTATGGATTGATGTCGATCCATCACTTAGATGGATTTGACTTTGGGATTTTGCGGGATAGCCTGGCTTCCATCTTGTGGTCTTGGTTGTTTTTGGTTTTGGACTCTATGGCTATCTCTCTGGGCCTCCTACCTTGATAGATTTCAAGTTCGATTCGTCAAGTTCATCTAGGCGGTCTAGCCAACAGGATGGGTACATTTGCCCCCCCCCCCAAAGTATATCTTGTTTCCAACATGATGTGCTTTGAATCGAGCCAAGTCAAGATTGCCATATCAGATTCCGATCCATGCCTTGGATAGTTGTTATTCTTCCTTTGGCTATTTCGATAAAGTGTTCTGTCTCTAGCTATTCGTTGCGATGGCTTATCAGCATTTGATATTATAAAACTGGAGCATGCTCTCATGATTTGTGAGCTTAGTAACTTTTAACTGGTTACTTTTCTGGATTTTTCAGGTTTGGATCTGCTTTCCTTCGATTCCACTTATTGAACATCGAGCATGCATGCGCAAGTGTACATACATGCACATTCTTATAGAGTTGCTTGAGCAGACGTGCATACACACGTACACACATGTGGGTCACCATCCTCTTCTCTTTTTTATTAGGATCGTTCGGTACCGATCCATGGGAATGGATCGGTACCAATCCAACCCTTGAGAATAGGCAAGTCAATCGCCTATTTTCATGGTTCAGGGATTATATACCTAACCTGTTTCTATTCTCTTCTTCACTTTATTTCATTACTCGAGTTTGAGCTTTGGCTGCCATTGAAGTAATTTTCTTCCAAAGTTAACCCCCTGCTACTCCTCAAACTACTGCCTCACCTCTAAACTTCGACCGCCACCTGCCTTACCTTAATTAGGCCCAAACCATCATTCTAAGCTTGATCCAACACTCAAAAAATTCCAAAGATTTGAGCCGACATTCTAATAGATAATTTCCATTGATCTTTGACACTTTAGGTAAGCGGTGATGGCGATGGAGAGGCGGGTTGATCTCACATTGACGGCCAGGTTTTAGATCGGGGAATAAAGTAAAAGAGGCCAAAATCCCTCCAAGGGGGTGGATCGGTACTGATCCAACCCTTGGTAGATTTTTGAGCTTCAAACTCACTTATGCACTTTGTATTGTTGACTAATCAATCGAGTTGTGTCAAACTCCACCTCTTGAGTGCTAAAGCATTTCTGAAGCATGGTCGATGATGTGAAGCACATTAGGAAGATCAGCGATGATGGTCACTTTATATAACCTTCAGAATTTTAAATGAACTGTTGTACAATATCGAAAATTGACGCTGCATAACACTATAGCTTAGATCACATTGCACTGTGCTCTCACTTTAGCATGGAGGCATGACTTTTAATCTTTCAGATACCAATTATGTGTTGAGTTTTTGATAGCTATGAGTTATAGATGTTTCGAGCATCCCTTCACCAAGTTGTAGGTCCATCACTTTCCAGATACACCAAAGCAAATACTGATTCAAGCTCGACTACTGTCCCGTCTGCACAACAAATTTCGGCACAGCCTATATATTAGGCTGAATTCCACAAGCAGACTTTCTTTGGAAGTTCCAATAAAGCCTATAGAAGGCCCAGAAGCCGAAGCTTCTCCAGACATATTTGATGATGCCATCATATTAGATGATCCTGCCGATTCCATTGCTTCAAAGATTGAGAAGGATCACTTAGGAGAATTTGTGAGAAAAATGGACATGTTAGGTCCTACATGCCACCAAAGAACACACGATCCACCAGTTAAGTATACGAAATGCAATAAGTACGTGTGTCTGGCAGGATATGTTCCACCATTTAATCGGTTTATTCGCCAAGTCTTGCATTTTATGAGACCGACTTATCTCGGCTCCATTCGAACAGCTACGCATTCCTTTATAGTATGATCCTCATATTCCATCACCGTCTCAATCGTGTTCTCAGTAATCAAGAGATTCAATATCTATTCAGCTTCAAGCAGCACAAGGGAAATCCTTCCCTCATTTTCTTAGAGCCATCCAGGGGTTGTCGAATTGTGGTTACACAGCTTTGATTAAATATATACAAATACATTCAAGTGAAATAGTGTCGCAAGTGTTTGCTATTTCACGCCTGCAGGAGTGAGATCCTGTCCACCATTGCTAGCTTGAATGTGCCATCTCTAAGTTTCTACTTAATTGCTTATAGAACTTTCCAACTCAGGCCCAAGTTCCTAGGGCTAGGGAAGATTCGTCAGAGAACGAGATGACCAATTTCAAAAGTCTGAGCTCTAACCTCGGTGTTGTAGTATATGATGATTTGGTCTTGGTGTGCGGCTGCTCTCAACTCAGCTTCATCATGCTTCTTATCTATCATATCGATAGACTTCGGTAAGAGTTCCTCATTCTTCTGTGGGTTACAATGAGTCACTCGATGAGAAGGTACTTCAAGTTTAACCGGGATCATATCCTTTGATCCATAAGCTAGGGTGAATAAAGAGTGGCTAGTTACAGACTTGTAGGTTGTTAGGTAAGTCTAAAATACCAATGGAAGTTCATTGACCCACTTGCCCTTAGCCTTTTCCAGTCGCTTCTTAAGAATGGACTTGATAATCTTATTTACTACTTCACCTTGTCCATTCGCTTGGGGGTATGCCATCACTGCAAATATCTTCTCTATGCGATGCTTTTGGCAGAAATCTTTGAACCTAGCACTGTCGAATTGGATTCCGTTATCGAAAATAATCATTTACAGAACCCCAAAACGACATATGATGTTTTTAACCATGAAGATGATTACTTTCGTTGTGGTTTTTATAGCTAACAGATCTACCTCAGCTCATTTGGTGAAACAATCAACAGCGACGATGGCATACTTCGTGCTATCTTTAGACATCGTTAGCACACCAATGATATCGATTCCTTAGACTACGAAAGGCAAAGACTGACCATTTGAGTAATCTCAGTTGGCGAGGCTCTGGAATCTTAGAGAATCTCTAGCACTTGTCACATTTTCTGGTGTAATCAATTGCGTCTCAGTTGATAGTTAGTCAGAAATACCCATGACGAAGGATCTTCTTCGCTAGAGTTTGCCCCCCTGTGTGGTCGCTACAGGCTCCTTCAGGTACTTCTCTTAGTACTCCCTCTTGCATGATGAATCTTGAAGCTCTATAGAGGAGTTGACGTCACTCGTTTTTTTCATCAAGAAGGATTCTTCTGTGTAGATAATTCTTTATCGGAGTCATTAATGACTCCTTTTCACATTCGACCACCAAGATCCAATTGGCATCCATCTGGTCAATGCTCGGAGCCAATAGCACTTCCATCGGGACTAAGCCCATGAGCTGCTTATCTTCGAAACTGGCTAACTTGGCCAGTGAGTCGACCTTCGCATTTTCTTCTCTGAGAATATGTGTTACGGTGTAATATTCAATATCATTAAGTTGCTCAAGGGCTCGATTATATAAGGAGTTAACATCGCTCCTTTCGCCTGAAACTCTTTCCTCACTTGACATACCACTAGCTGAGAATCATAGAAGATATGCAAGTTAACTTCCAGATCTTTGGCATTTTTAAGTCCTACGATCAAGGTTTCATACTCTGCTTCATTGTTCGTTGGGGAAAATCGATTTTCAGGGCGTAACAAATCGAACATTCCTCTGAAATTACCAGCACAACCCCAGCACCAAAACAACGTTTGTTAAACGCACCATTTGTGTACATTTTCCACTTAGCATTCTACTCTCTACTGCTCTTTGAAGGGCGTCTCACGCAGTATACTCATTAATAAATCCACCAAAGCTTGGACCTAGATCAGTCTCTGAGGGTGATAGGTTATGTCATACTGGCTCAATTCAATGTTACATTTCCACTGCCTTCCAAAAATCTCATGCCATTACAGGACATGTCTCAAACGATGCTCGGTCAAAACTTCAATCAGATGAGCCTAAAAGTAGAAGCAAAGCTTTCTTGAAGCGATTAATAAGCAATATGCAAGCTTCTGCAGCTATGGATAATTTCTTTCTGCTCATGTTAGCCGCTTGCTAATGTAGTAAACCAGCCTCTAGATTCGGGACCTCTCTCGCATAAGTGCAGCGCTTAAAGCGTTCACCGATAAGCCCTCATCCTCCAGCAGCTTTGACAAAATGGAGGGCCTCTCTAAGTGATTCACCAGGGCCTTAAATGTGTCTATACAATCCTGTGTCCAAGCGCAATTCCACTTCTCTTTCTTGATCACATCAAGAAAGTGATGCATTTGTCAATGGCACTGGAGATGAATTGACTTAGGGCGGCGAACTTTCCATTCAAGCTCTGGAACTCCTTTTTCGTTTTCGGGGCTTTAATATTCCTGAGTGCTTCGATCTTCTTCGGATTGGTTTCGATTCCATGAGAGTTCACGATGAATCCTAAGAATTTACCTAACACAATGCCAAATGAGCATTTCAAATGGTTAAGCTTCATCCCGTGCTACCGGAGAATGTTGAACATCTCTATCGAGTCATCAATGTGGTTCCTCGACCACCGTGACTTCACAAGCATATCGTCCACATTGACCTCCATCGAGTATATGATCTAATCTTTGAACATCTTGTTCACTAATCTCTTATAAGTCGCTACAACGTTTTTTTAATCCAAAGGGCGTGACAAGATAGCAGTACAATCCTAGGCCGGTTATGAAGCTTGTGTATTCCTAGTTTAGGACATGCATCAGAATTTAATTGTGTCCAGAGTACGTGTCCAAGAATAAAAGCAATTCATGTTTGGTCGTCAAGTCTACAAGCTCATTGATCTTCAGGAGTGAGAAGTTGTCCTTCAGGCATGCCTTGTTCAGGTCTAAATAGTCAACGCGTGTCTTTTTTCACCAGGATTGGATTGGATATCCACTGTGAGTATAAGGCATCACGGATGAAGCTGTTGTCTTTCAACTTCTTCACTTCTTCTTTGAGTGTAGCAGATCTCTTCAGACTCAAGGTGCGGTGTTTTTATTTCATAGGAATGAACTTAGATTTACATTCAATGCGTGGCTTGCTATCTCCGACGGTATTCTACACATGTCTGAGTGAGTCTAGGTAAACACATCCAAGTTCGTCCAGAGAAAACCAACTAACTCTTTCATCATCTTCATGCCAAGCTGTGATCCGACCATCAGGACCTATGTAGGATCATCCTGGTTGATCGAGATGTTGATCATCAACTCGACTGGGGTTGTCCTTCCATTCTTCGGGTCTTTTTATGGACCCATATCCTTATGGAACCGGCAATGCTGCCCAAGCCAGGGCTCAGGCGGTGGTCGCTATGCATCCAAAGCCTCGATGCAGAGAGTCTTCTCCATGCCCTTTCCTTTCTCTCTTCACTTCGTCTCGTTTAGCTCAACGACATAGCATTCCCAACCAAGCCCCTGATCACCTTGCACTATTCACACATTGCTCTTTGTTGGGAGCTTCATAGTTAGGCACCAAGAAGCTATGACTGCTAGAAATTCAGCAAAGGTTAGTCAGCCCAAGAAGGCATTATAAGCAGAATAAATATCCAATACAATAAAAGGCCCGACCCGTACTCTCTTGCGGTCGCCTTCTCCAAGCACCAGCGGTAGATCCACACATCCCACTGGCTAGGTAGCAGTCCCATTAAATCCTTGGATCTGAGATTTACACGAGTTTAAGTCCTTGCCCATCATAAGCATCTGGTCGTAGGCTTTCCTAAAAAAAATGTTGATTGAACTTCCACAATCAACAAGCACCTTTCTTCCAACAGTAGGGCCAATCATGGATGGTATCACTAGCGGGTCAATCGTCGGGACTTCCACCACATCAGCATCTCGATTTCTAAAAACAACGTCATCTGCCATAGTTCTGAGTTGTTTTTCTAGAACATCGTCTTCGATGGCAAAATAGCTCTCATTCACTACGTGCTTCAAAGCACCTACATATCGTTCCATCACATTATAGCTCTTCTCAGCTAGATGTGGTTCTTCAATAATAGCATTGATCACCAATCGCTTCTCAAGCTGCTTGGGGTAATCAACACCAGGCTCGGCTTGCCCTATTGGAGGTTCGAAGTTCCTTACCCGCTATCCTACATAGCTTGCGCAAATTGTTGTGACTTCTTCTTAAGAATCAAATCTTCGATCACATCATGCAAATGCATGCATTCGTTAGTGTTGTGATATGCAAAACTTGCTAGACTTTTTCTCCTTTTTAATCAACTCTTTCGGAGCCAGCTTCCTGTACTGTTCTTCGCCTTGAGTAGCTAAGATATATTCTCAATCGAGTTTTTCAATGGAGTATAGTTGTCATACTTTAGGATTCTTAGATGCCTCCTCAAATCCAATTTCTAATCTTTAGCTCCATTATTGTTCTTGCTCTGTCCACCACTTCTATTTTCCACATTAACGTCCACATTGCCAAAATTCCTCTGGGTTGTTCTACAATAACATTACTTTGTATCACTTCTACCGACTGCCTGGCGTTGCTTTTTTCAATGGTAATTCTTTCCTCCTCCAAGCGTAAGAACTAAGTCACCTTTCTGTATAACACGTCCATTGTCGGTAGGATTTCATCTTCAACCTCTTCCTGAAATCAGTATCACGATGAATTCACCTTATCATGCCATCAACACAATATTCTATTGAGGATTGCTCACATCGGTTACTACAACATTAATCATTTGCAAAAAAAATTCAAAGACTCTCCTACTCCTTGGAAGAGGTTGGATGGTGATATGACGTCCTTTGGATGGGTAGTGTGCATACAAAATTGCTCAATGAACTTTTGCGCTAATTGCTCAAAAGATGGTATGGATCTAGACGGCAGTTGGGTGAACCACATCATTGCCATTCCCTCTAGAAAAATCGAGAAACAACAACATCGCACAACATAAGTAACTCTGGCAGAATCCTTGTGCTAGTAGTACTTCATCATATGTTGCCTTAGATTCGTCTTCCCGTTATACGACGGCATTGTCGGCATCACAAATCTCCTTGGGCATTCCTCGCGTAGGATCTCTTCCGCGAAAGGATTCAGACTTAGGGAGGAACCCCAATCATCATTAGTCTGATGTTGGCTCTCACCTATAAGTCTCCTTACCATCTCGGTCAAATCCAGCTAAGATGGATCTACTGAACGACGGTAATCATGATCCACTTTGAATGTTTGGCCCGGAAAATGCTCTCTATAAGTTTCACGATGCCTGCATTCCCCTGACTTCGAGAGAACCGTATGTTCACCAGTTCCATGTACAAATTCTCTTTACGGCAAATCTATAGCAGCTGCCTTATCTCTGACATTCTGACCATCCATAGCATGATCAAAAGTCAAACCAGCACTATCACCCAAAAGTCAACTGTGCAAACCAAGGTTAGATGGTTCGGTACTGATCCCTCTTGATGGATCTTTACCGATCCATAAACCTTTCCCGTGGTTTGGTCCCAATCTTTGTTTCGACTTTCCAGTCTCTTTTCTAAACATCTTCTATTTTCTATCCCATTGCATTTGCTGCGATGATGAGGAATTGTCATGTTCTGAACCAGAAGGTGTCAAGTCCCTCCTGCTTTTCCTGTGGTTGTTGGTTAGTAGTTGATTCAACAAATCCAAGCTCTGCTTCATTTGCTGATTTAACTCATCATGGCTTTCCTGGAGCTTGTTCTCAATTTGCTTCATCATGTAGTCTATCTCAACCCTGGTAATCACATCTATTGGGTTATGAGCTTCAACGATGGGCTTTGCAACCTCCTTAACATGTTGGGAGTCGGCATTCTCAACATCTTCAGCGGCTCTTGAAGTGGTGGATCGGTCTCATCTAAGGGCCATGGTAGAAAGCAATTTGTGTTGATTTTCTGAAAATATGAGCAGTTTGAAATAACAAAAACAAAGAAAACTGGATCTATCTCTCGGATTTAAGCGATCTAATAGTAGATGGTGGATCTAAATGGATAAAGAATCACACTTTTAATGAAAGCCCCAAAATATTAATACCAAAAAGTGGCATAAACACCCAAGAAATTAAGTAGAGAATGAAAATGAAGATATGTAAATGGAAAATGAGTAAAAACAGGACACTAAATGGTAGTTCGGCCAAGTATTGCCTACGTCCACTTGAGATTTCTATTTATTATATTGTTGTTTTGCAAGTACAGATCTTATGGACCGGTATCACTCCACAGGTGATTGCAAAGAAATATGTAATCATTGCAAGGAAGTAAAAAAGATCTCTAAAAATGAGCCCCAACCCTTCTACTTATAGCTGTAGGTCGCCAGAAAATGCTGAACCACGATCTCCACCACATTCCCCATTATCTTGCAACAGTTATCCTTAAGAAGACATGGCCAGGTCAGCAAAAGCTATGGATCTGTACCGATCCATAAGATCCAATCATGGATCAATTACAATGCTTTGTGTTACGACGACTTGTTATTAGCTTCATGATTTCTATCTTGTTTACATTATTAAGAGGTTGTTTCTACACGAATAAGATGGATCAGTGGAAAATGGAGTTGCTAATTTCAAGTCCTTGAGGCATTCAATAGCAAACAACATGTGATCGATCATTACAATGCTTCAAATGGGTTGTTGCCATCAATACTTGAGTATAGGAGGAAAATGGGGTCATTTGGGTGAAGGTTCATGTATCGGTACCGATCCATCACTTAGATGGATCTGACTTTGGAATTTTTTGGGATAGTTTAGCTTCCATCTTGTGCTCTTGGTTATATTTGGTTTCTGGACCCTATGGCTATCTCTCCGGAACTCCTGCCTTAATAGCTTTCAAGTTCGATTCGTCAAGTTCATCCAGGTACTATCTGGTCAACAAGCTGAGCAACAATACATATGTATGTATGTATGTATATATGTGTATGTATATGCATATGTATGTCCGCATGTGTGTGTCACACACACAATTAAAATTTATTATCAATGAATTAAAAATACAAAATACTTTTAGAGTTTAGAACAGTAATAAAATTTATGCATAATAAAGTAATACATAATGAAATATATGTCGCAACTGTAAATAATATTTGTATACTTAGTAATCATAACTTCATAAAAATGCACAACTACTATGAACAATTTTTTTTAATTTAATGTAGAACACTCTATATTACATTCCAAAAATATTTAAAATAGAATTTAGAAATAAATGGAATAAGTGTGGAATAAAACTAATGAGCACTCTTCTTTAGAGATCATTTATTTTCCTTAAAAAAATGAATAAGAAAGTAAAAGGAAGAACCATTATAACCAAATGTTGAGCAAGTGAAAAATTAACAAGTAATTATTTTTGCATGTTTATTTTGAATCATAAGACCAATTAAGTAAGCTTTGGAAAACATAAAACTTGTACATTTGTTTTGAATTATAAAAGGAATGTTTATTGAATGATTTTCTTTTTTTATTTAGAAAAATAAGCGATCCTCCCATAAACCCATACAAAAAAAAAGAAAAAAAAAAGACCCTCCTAAAAATAACCTAGAAAATGATCTAAAGTGCAAGACAAGAAACAAAGGAAACAAAACTATCACCATAAAATGTCGTAGCTGGCAATGGAGAAGGGCCGTGGAGAGAGAAAGATCTCGTCTGGCCCGCCAAGAGGAAGTGGATAGTATGACTAACTGTCAAGAATGTCAAAAGAAGCTGCAAAAGGCCATGTAGTATGTCGAATCTTAGCTCTTCAAGAATCGAGAACGCCCAAGCTGAGCGGCCCACGTCAACACTAAAACAGAGCCTAACCTAGTGATGCTGCCTCAGCACTCGAGTCAATTGTGAAATCCAAGAGTATAGAAGTAGATCTCTAGAGCCCTTCAACCTCGAACTTCTCCTAACTATGCCACCGGAAGCCACCCCGTTCTTGCTTCTGTGGGTGCTCCAAGAGGTATAGGTGATTTTGGACATAGTGCTTGAATGACCCAAAGGTGAGTCAAAGGAAGATGGCCTCGGGCCATATGCGCCTGAAGAGACCGATATCGGGCCACATGCGCCTAAAGAGACCGATACGACACTAATGATACTCCTTCAATTCCCCTGCTAATCTCCGCATGATCTACTCCTCCACAGGACATCACTGCCAACAAATCCACGCCCACCCTAGAAACTGCAAGTTTGGAATCCTCATTAAGTAAGCCTAAAGCCCTTACAAAATCAACGCATTTACCATCCCCAACCATAATATCTTCATTCAGTTCACTAGAAGATGTAACCTCGACCAATGCATTATCAAACTCCTTTGCTACAGCTCCATGCACCACATTAATTTTTGCTGCACTAGTGTCCCTTTTTCCAGTAGCACTTATGTTAGCAATTGCATCAACTACCTCCTCCTGCACTTCATAAACAACATCAATTCCACTCCCATCTTCAGTTACAACTACTGATATTGTATTACTAAAAAATAAACACAGCAAAGGCACAAGAAGAAATATGCTTATGATATTTTAACATGACCCGTAAATTTCGATAATTAAAAATAGTTAATTTAATAAGATTTTTGTGATTTAATATTGGGAGAAATAAAAATTTGTGATATATTAATGAAATAACAACTAAAATGAAATGTAATAATTTAAATTTAAGTTAATTATTAACAATTTGAATGAGATTCCAATCAATTGAAATGATTTAAAGGTTATACTTGGTTATAAGTGAATATAGGAAAACAAATGTAAATATTAAATTAATTAATGAAATAATATATAATTAATGGTAATTGAATAAAATCAGTGTTATGTAAGTAATTATAACATTTGATTGTAAATAATAAACTTATTAATGTGACTAAAAGTTAATGGTGACAAACAATTATATGTCACCTATTTTTTTAGTCTGTTAAATTAAATAGGAAATCAATTATAATTAAATGAAATTTATTGTTACATTAATGTGAGTTAAGACAATAACTGCAAATTGTGAATGTAATAAAATGTAAGGAAATGTTAATTATATTTGCAAGACAATAATTGATGTAATAGGAAGAGTAAACCAAAGATAAATAAATTTAATGGGATGTTAAATCATAAAAAAAAAATTACAAATATTCAATGTAATTGAAATATTGCAACCAATATAGTAAAAGATGAAATTGGAGAATATTAATGTACTAAATACCGAACCAATGCCATTTATATCTATAGAGTAATAAGGGACTGAATAATAGGATAAAAAGTCAAAACAAACTGAATTATTGAAAATTTAATTTATAATTACTGAATTTATTAAAATTGAAATTAAACACTGTAAAATATGCAATATTCAACATTGAATTGATATAGAAATTATTTTAAAGGATTATAAATTTCTTAATAATCTAAAGTAATGGAAATTGTAAGTTATTAAATTTGAAATTTAAAAAGTGATTTAATTGATTTAATAATAATTTAATTAATTAACATGAAATTAGCCATTTTGGCAACTGTCTCGGATTTCGATGAAACTAGTTTCATCGAATCTGGAACGGTGAATTATTGCAAGGATTCATGTTTCGTGGCGATCGGACTTGTCGTTTGATCGTACGGACTCGAAACACGTAGAAATCAATTTAATTAAATTCAATTGAAATCAATTTGAAATAAGCTGATTTTAAGTTAACTTCATCATACGATGGAATTTGGACTTGAAACTTGTTCCATTGAGTTTAAATTATCAAAAACATCTATTTTGATATATGGGATGATCCATTTTTATTTCGGAAACGAAACGGGCTTTTCAGGTCGTTTATCGTTCAACTTTCAAATTGATCTAGCCCATTCATTTTTACTTCTGATCTGCTTATAAATAGCATGTTATAAACCCTAACTATTTCTTATTCTATTTGCCTGTTTGTACAATTCTATTTGCTTTTGTCTTTCCAATGGCAGACAAACTAATTCTCAATTCCAAAATTCAATTGCAAACCAAATCGAAATTTCAAATTCCTCAAACCCTACCAATTATATATCATTTCAAAGCACTCGACGAGCGTAATTCACCCGTGTGATTCGCGAATCAATTTTGGCCGTTCATATGGATTTTGAACAATCCAACAGTGGATCTGCATCCGATCAACGATCGAGTAGTGCCGTTACGAAGGTGGTGTCGAGCAAGGCATGGGGTAGTCGTCGTTCGTCATAGCTCATTCTGGATTCACCAGAAAATGACTTGGAACACGCGGCGATCGTGATTGCTTGGGGCGAGGCGGAGTAACCGTGTTAGGCGGCGTGGGGTCGGCCGGAGCTACCATGGGCTTGAGCGAGGTCAGATCGAAGGATCATGGTCCGAGTTGCGTGCGCATGGGAATTGTTTGCTTGCAGCTTCATTCGCTTGTATGAGGTAACAGGGGTTAGCTGTGATGTTGACGTGCTAGGTAAAATTCTTTTTATTTTTTTATTTTGTTTTAATTTAATTTTTTTTTAAATCTTCTAATGCTTATATCTTTCACGTATGAGGTCTAATTTACGAGTGGTTTGTTCCGCTAGGATCGTAACAAAATTCCAGACTTTTTGACGCTGGATGGACGAATTCTAAGACTGTTAAATTTTGAGCCCTATTTTGGATTTCAAATCGATTTAAAATCAAAGGTGAGTGTTTTAACCCACTCATAATTACTAAACTATCTTATGTTAGTTAAATTAAATTTATGATGTGATTAGAAATTAATTGATTGATGTTTGGTATATTTAAATTGTCATTCCAGTTAAATTTGACTTTTATTGCATTTAGTCATTGTTTAATTTAATATTGAATTTAATTGTCAAATTTAATACATGTTATTGATGATCAGTTATCTAGTGATGTTTACTGGTTGATTTGAATGATGATTGTGATAAATGTTTGATTTTTGATATTGGATGGCTAGATGTTGTATTTTTATATTGTTATAACACTGCAAGTTCCCTATGGGTTGAAATGATACATACCGGAACGATCTATAGATTAGAGAAAAATCGTTATGGTTTGAAATGATAGACTCAAGTGACTTTATGGATTTTATTTAAATTCGGGATTGGGTTTGAAATGATATATAACCGTAAAATTTTAAACTGGAGATTGAAATGATAAGTATCCATATCACTTGACCCTAGGGTAGAAAATGATATACGGACACTGGATTTGTTAAATCAAATCATTTTTGAATCTGTAAATTTTGAATTCAGTTAACTGGTATTTTGAAATAGAAATTAATTTATATAAACTGAAATTATTTTCAAAAGTTCAAGCGCAATAACTGAAAATTATTATCGAAAGTTCAAGCGCAAATATTGAAATTGGAATTGATTTAATGAATTGTTCGAAGGATTTAGATTGAAATTTCAAAGTTGAAGTGGAAAAAATAAACGAATTTATCGGAATAGAGTTATCGAAATGTTTGGATATAACTTTAAAATCTATTTTTAAACTAATTTAAACTATTTTAATTTAATTAACTATTTTAATCAATAACAAAACTATTTTAATTTATATTAATCTATTATAACTTATTTAATCTAATTTAATCTACTTTACCAATTTTAAACTATTTTAAATTCATTTAATCTACTTTAAATCTATTTAATACAATTTAGATCTATTAATCTATTTCAAATTTATTTAATCTATTTAAGATGATTTAAATCCATTTAATCTATTTAAATTCATATAAATCATTTTAAATCTAATCAAATCAAATTTAAATCTATTTAAACTATTTTTACTATTTAAACAATTTCAATCTATTTTAAACCATTTTAAAACTATTAAAACTATTTATGACCACCTAACTATTTTTTAAAATTTCAAATCGTGTAAAGCTAAAGTATTTATATTTAAATCCTTGACGACGATATAAATTATGTTGGAATTTGCAATTGATAGCTTTTGTGAAATAACATATTTGAGTAAATATGATTTAGAAGTGAATATGATTTTGAAGTGAATATGATTTGAAAATGCTATGGTTTTGAGAATATGATATTTTAATATCAATTGTAACTTGACTTTTGAAACGTAATTCAACCATCCGGTGTGAAATAAGCATTTGGTTGTTAAAGAGACCGGGATCGGATATTGTCATTCTCTCTGCCAATACCTAAAATCACTTTAACAACTGTGTACGTGGTGGAGATTGTAGAAACGAAGTAGGATGGTTTGATGAACGATTCTGTATGAGGTATTTACGTGACCCTGACTCCCCTGAGTCAGCTTAGATGTGACTAAAACAGGAGCCACGCCGGGCCAAGTGAGTTCGTTCATCCTGTCGGACACATTTATTCGATACCATTCTATTACTTTGTGATTGATTTGGTGTCCATCCCTTGATTTGATTTAGGAGTATGTTCCGAGGTGGGCGGTAGTAGTGCTATGCGTTACTATCAGTTCGGATCCACAATTAGTATATCTACCCTGACATTGCCTCGAGTATCGTGTTCACATGCCCTATCACGCCTTCTACGAGTTTGTATTGTACCATATCTATGGAGTGCCCTTTGGGTAAATCTCACAGAGGAGCGTACAGTACTGTATAGATCATGCGAATATATAAAATGTGTTAAGGGGATATGGGTAACGCCTTAACGTTATTTTAATACTTTTACTTTATTGTAGACATATTATAATAGCGTATTATACTACATAGTGGATAGTTTAACCGATACTTAGGAGATAGAAATCTCGAACATCTCTTAAGTTATTGCACCCATGTTGATACTTGATAGAAGATGTCAAACCCCGTAAACATCTCTGACGCCGTTTCACTCATATTTATTTACTGTTGATTTAATTTAGATAAGATCTTTTAGTTCTGACTCTAGTGTTTTGTCTTTTCAATTCGCTCGGGTTAGTCTAAGCTTTCAGTATATCGAAGACTGCTTTCTAGAAAATGAAGACGAAGATTTTGTATTATTCACAGTTATTATATGTATTTCCACTGCATCGTATTGTTCCACTGCGTTTATTTATTCCTGTTTATGTAACTCTGATTTTGTGTTGTAAAAGAATAATCAAATGTATTTATAAAACAGCTTCATGAACTGTTATTTGATTATTATATTTTGTCCTTCCGCTGCGAGATTCTGCATTTGTTTTATTTCTTTCTCTTTTTCTTATTTACCCCATAACAATCTGCCCTTTTGAATAGTTTAAGTTTGGCATGTGTGTCTGCTTAAAACGTTCAAAAAGGCAGGTCGTTACAGGTCAAACTTAAAATTAGTATTTAACCTATTAGTTCATCAAACGAATGAAAAAAAACAGAATAAACTAATTAGGGTTACCTATATTGAATTGAGGGGATGACCAAGGCACAGGAAGCAGCGAAGCAGCAAAGGTGGAGAAGCTCGACTCAGGTGTTGAAGCTCGACTTTCAGATGGCAGGTCACAAAATTCGACTCAGGTGGAGAAGCTCGACATTCAGAGGAATCAATTTCAGGTGGCAGAGCTTGTGAGTTGCTAGAGGGTTTCGATCGAAATACTTAGGGCAGAAAAAACGATACGGTTTTTTTCTGTCCTTTTTTTGTCCTTTTTTTGTCCTGTATGTGTTTTGAGGAACGAAAATGATTTATTTTTTAATTTTTTTTGGGTTTCCATGTATGGTTTTCCGGAGAGGTCACATAACCCCTGAAAGTTACCATGGATTGTGCTATATGGAATTTTATTATAATAATGCGGAAATAAACAATAGCAATGAACAGTAAGTAAAAATAAAACAAGCACACCAGGAATTTTTATATTGGTTCGAACTTCCCGTTCTACGTCCAGTCCCAGACTCCTTTCCGGAATTTTACTAACAACAATCCTCACTTAACCCGGAGGAATAGGTTTATACAACCCTTGAACAGCCGAACAAGGGATCTGAGCAGCAGAACAGGATTTTGCCTCAACAGCCGAAGAGGACTTCAACTTATACAGAATGTATGTGACACAATGTGTTCTTAATAACACGAATTTGTCTCTTGATAGTACAAATTTCCTATAATCTTTCTCCTTTATGATATATGTGTGAATGCGTGAAGATTAAGGAAGTAGGAAATAAATTTGAATGATGTTGAAGGTACAAAAATATTAGAATCAAGAATTTCAAGAATAGAATAATAATCAATAGAATTGGTGTATTTAAAACTTGATTCTAATGTGTTTATATAGATAGTAAATAGTTGCAATTGTTCATGAAGAGTTATCATCAAGAGTTATGTTTATCTGTTGGATTAAAGATCGCACCTCTTCATGAATGGAAATGTCTTTTCAAAAAAAAATAGCCGTTGTAAATATTCAGACGTCTGAAATTAAAAATTCAAACTTCTGAAATGCAACGAAATCAAAACAGAAAGAAAATGGGCAAAAAATTGTTATATTCAAATGTCTGAAATATAACTTTCAGACGTCTGAATATTGTAGTTTACAATATTTAAACTTCCATAATCAGACGTCTGGAACGAGGAATTCAGATGTCTGAATGTAACATAAAAAATGAGATTTTCTTTTTGAAACAAATAAATGAAAGGATAATGCAATATATATCATATAGGAGAGATTTTAACATATTTTAACTTCTAGACACAGACTCGATACATACTTAAAGATGAAGCTCATTTGAATCTAATCTTTGATTGATTCCTGTAAAAACAAGTTAGTATATAATATAGTTGCTATAGTCAACATATCGTAATTACGAGATATCGTAAATACGAAGTTCCAACATTCTCCCCCTTTTTGACGATGACAACTATATACAATATAAGCTTATATAACAGAAAATAGAGTTATATTAACTCCCCCTTACTAAAAGCTCCCACTCAATATAAACTCCCCATGTATATCTCCCCCTTTGACATCGACAAAAGAAGAAAAGTTTAAAAACATAAACAAGGAGTAAGAAAATCAAAGAAGCATCATAATCATTTGTAGATGCAAGGAGCAAATAGTAGCACGTGTTTTAGTTACATACCGAAGGAAATAGTAGCAAATGTTTTAAAGTTACAATACCAAAGAAAATAGTAGCAAATGTTTTAAAGTTACATACCAAAATAGACAATAGGAATAAACAAGCAGTTCAAAAGGATATGTTATGAAATATTGAAGTGTAAGATTTATACCACCACCATTTTAGAAAGAAGTACTAGGATGATCATCACTTTCTTCATCATCGACATCATCTTCATCGTTAGTACCAGAGCTAGATGACCACTTAAATGGTGCGGGATTAAAGACCTCGGTAGAAGTGGAAGATGAGCAACCAATACGTTCCCAAATTTTATTCAGGAAGCCATGAATAGAATTAAACTTCTTGTTGGTTTGCTTTTCTAATCTTTCAATCTTAGTATTGAGTTTAGCCTGATTTTGAGAGATTGTAACAAAGGCTTGTTTGGGTATTGATTCAAGAGAAAGCACTTCTATGTTATCATCATCATGCTCGGGAACTTGTGGAGCAATGTGGTGATAAGGTTGATGAGGTTGAGGTATATTTTGATCTCGATTTGTGATCCACTCTTGAAAAGAAATAAAGTTAAGGTTTTGAGGATGCTTAGGCAAGTTCATCAACCCTAAAGTTTTGGATCCTAACTCTTTTATAGGTGAAAATTCTGATTTCGGAAAAGTTACTCCATAATTTCTAAGAATTTTCATTATATTTGCACCATAATGAAAAGTTTTATAACGACGGCGACGATTAACATCCATAAACTCCTCAAGAATAACACGACCTATAGATTGTTCCGAATATATGGCAACTAAAGCATTCTATTATTGATGAAGATGGCTTATTGTTGTTGAAGTTTCTTTTTCCGTTGTTTCGATTTCCTTTTTTGTACTTTAAATTTTTTTAAAGTTTTTAGCAATGAATGCTAAATCTTCTTCATCCGAGTCTGATTCTCCTTTTTCAGCATGGAATGCCATATTCTTTTTGTCTTGTGTTTGTACTCTTTTAGCCTATAAATTCACTTCATAGGACATTAGATTTCCTATCAACTCTTCTGGTTTCATGGTAGAAAGATTATTAGCTTCTTCAATAGCTAAGACTTTTCTTTCCCATTCATCCATTAAAGAGTTAAGGATTTTTGAAATAATATCGAAGTCAGAATACTTTTCTCCAAGTCCTAGTAAAGAGTGATATATATCTTGAAATCTAGAGTACATATCGTTTATAGATTCATCCTGCTTCATTCTAAAATTTTGAAATTGACTTTTGAGCATGGATATTTTGCTTTGTTTAACCTTGTTAGTCCTTTTGTGAGTAACTTTAAGTGTTCTCCATATTTCATAAGCAGTTGTGCACATGCTAACATGGTTAAACTCATTTCCATCTAAAGCACAAAATAACATATTCATAGCTTTGGCATTTGCAGTAGCATCTAATTTTTGTGTGCTTGACCATGTAGAGTATTCTGTCGTAGGAATGTTATACTCTGTTTGAGTGATATTTCATGAGTCAAAACCACTTGCTTGCATATAAATACGCATACGAGTTGCCTAATAGTTGTAATTCATGCCATTGAATAGTGGAGGTCGTGCAGTAGATTGACCTTCATTAAAACTAGTTTTAGTGACAGTGTTAATAGTGCTGGTGTTTTCCATCTTAGCAAAATCTCAGATAACTGTGTAACTGTTATAAGATGCCTGGCTCTGATACCAAATGAAAGTTACCGTGGATCGTGCAATATGGAATTTTATTATACTAGTGCGGAAATAAACAATAGCAATGAACAGTAAGTAAAAATAAAACAAGCACACCAGGAATTTTTATACTGGTTCGAACTTCCCGTTCTACGTCCAGTCCCAGACTCCTTTCTGAAATTTTACTAACAACAATCCTCACTTAACCCGGAGGAATAGGTTTATACAACCCTTTAAAAGCCGAACAAGGGACCTGAGCAGCAGAACATGATTTTGCCTCAACAACCGAAGAGGACTTCAACTTATACAGAATGTATGTGACACAATGTGTTCTTAATAACACGAATTTGTCTCTTGATAGTACAAATTTCCTATAATCTTTCTCCTTTATGATATATGTGTGAATGCGTGAAGATTAAGAAAGTGGGAAATAAATTTGAATGATGTTGAAGGTACAAAAATATTAGAATCAAGAATTTCAAGAATAGAATAATAATCAATAGAATTGATGTATTTAAAACTTGATTCTAATGTGTTTATATAGATAGTAAATAGTTGCAATTGTTCATGAAGAGTTATCATCAAGAGTTATGTTTATCTGTTGGATTAAAGATCGCACCTCTTCATGAATGGAAATGTCTTTTCAAAAAAATAGCCGTTGTAAATATTCAGACGTCTGAAATTTAAAATTCAGACTTCTGAAATGCAATGAAATCAAAACAGAAAGAAAATGGACAAAAAATTGTTATATTCAAACGTCTGAAATATAACTTTCAGACGTCTGAATATTGTAGTTTACAATATTTAAACTTCCATAATCAGACGTCTGGAACGAGGCATTCAGACGTCTGAATGTAACATAAAAAATAAGATTTTCTTTTTCAAACAAATAAATGAAAGGATAATGCAATATATATCATATAGGAGAGATTTTAACATATTTTAACTTCTAGACACAGACTCGATACATACTTAAAGATGAAGCTCATTTGAATCCGATCTTTGATTCATTCCTGCAAAAACAAGTTAGCATATAATATAGTTGCTATAGTCAAAATATCGTAATTACGAGATATCGTAAATACGAAGTTCCAACAACCCCCTCAATGCTACTGTGCCTATGCCCCTGCGACCACCCCCTTCCGCACTTAAGCCTCTCTGGCCAGTAGCATTTATTAAATGATTTTTACATATTATGATATAAAATATATAAAGTGCAAATAAATTTTGAAATTATATTAGAACATAAAGAACTTCAATAAATAAACAAAATAATGAAGTCTTTTTGATGTAATTATATTTAATTTAGTCAAAGTAGAATAAAAATATGCCAAAAATGTTTATTTTTTAGCATTCAAAAATAATTTAACACTCGGACGGCGTTTCAAACAAGATGCGAAATAAAGCGCAAAGGTTAAAAAAGCAAAGCATCAAAATTGCAAATGACATCTAAATGCTATCCTTCCCTTGATAGCATAGGTTTAAAATATGTATCTCAACGATAAATATTGGCTTTAACATTTTCAGCATGCTTTATGTTTCAAAATGATTTCATTTTATCATTTAATTTTGAATTGCAAAATACACACACAGACATGCTCCGACCATAGAAGTTTGTTGAAATGAATAGGTAGTAGGTTTGAAAATATTATAATATGGTACTAAAAAGTTAATGGTTGGTGGTCTGCTAGAAATACCCCGAGGTAAATATGTCACTGTAGAATGGAGTCCACAACGAAAACAAAGCCATGGTTAGGAGATGTAACCAGGTTCAGGTTATATTACCAAAATATATTTAAGCTTATTTTTCAGAGAAAAAACCAATCCAGTCGATTCACAACCGATTCAGTTTCACAGAAGGCTCAAATTTCACACAACTCAATTTACCAAATAAAATTTCAAAGAATATATATCCATAACGATGTTTGAAAAATAAGTCGTAAGGTTCTAAGGCTATAAAGTACATACAGAAGGTTCTTAGCTTAACAAGAGATGTAAGTTATAAGATTTTCATGCCGCAATGACTCAACCATCAAACAGTCTAGTTATGAACAAAACAAGCTACCACGTAAGTTTCAAGAATAACATAAGCTGAAGTTCCAAAACTGAGTTGAGGAAAGATGATTAGTAGGCTCCATTCTCTTCTGAATGTTCGAAATCTCCATTAAAATATGTGAACGATATCGTAGGCAAATCTGTTAAGTGTCAAGGAGTGACAATAATATCATAACATGATATTTATTAATTAATGTCATTAGTGGGTATGATTATTTTATAAACATGCATAATATATATTAAAGTACAGTAAATCATATAATAAACTTTTTACGTTATAGCATACCACTCAATGCTTTTAAGGGTAAAATGGTGACATGCATCCAGTGGGCATTTGTTAACATAACCCACACGTTAGAACATATCAAATTTCGTATCCAATTCAACAGCCAGTGGGCATTTGTTAGCATAAAAGTTGTCCCATAAAAATCTGCTAAATTTGTCTTTTCATATCTACTGCATATTGCATGGCTAGTGCAATTTGTCACCGCAGTTTTTGTTCAGTTGATTGCTGATCAGATCGCAAGTGGGCAGATTTTATTGCCTCAAGTTCTGTATTAACCATGCAACTATGTAAGAGCATGCTGACATTTGGCTATACATTTTTATTAAGCTTATATTGCAAATAGTACGAATATAGAGAGAAAAGGATACGTCCAGAAGAGCACAAAAGACTGCAAAGTTAAAACATATGAAGCAAATGTCAGATGAAGCCAGTATAATAGCAATATCAATAACAAATAACAATAACTTTGCAGAATTCAGAAACATGGCACTGCATAAAGCTTATGGAAAGAATCAGTTCAAACAAGACAACAAAGATGTTGCATACACTACTGTACAAATGTTTGTCAAGGCTGAGATCTGTATTGATTTCAGTTACACCCAACTGAATGGCGAACTTTAGAAATGTACTTCAAAAAATTGATTAAAACAATTCAGGTTTCAAGATTTCTATTAAGAGAGTACACCTCAGCCGAACCACATTTGCAAATAAAACGTGGATTGTCTCAGACTGAATTAAGCTTAAACATTACTGAGCATTAATCTAGCAACCATCAAATAGCCAGGTTAAATACACTATTATATTAATATATAAGAAGCGGCTGTGGGGGCAGCTCCACATCCCTCCGAAAACCCCATATGCAAACATTTTGGTTTTTATATCATCTCAATATATCTAGACAATTCTGATTAAAAAATAGATATAAAGTTAATGTGAACCTCTTAAAACTGTCAATTCAACGTGTAGTTTTAAAGGGATTAGAAGTCTCAAACAGGGCGGCTGTCAATGAATAACCGAAAAAAATCTAAAACCCATCCGTATCCATATTTGAAATATAAAAAATTATCTGATATCCAAAATATGGATACGAAAGCCGATATAGACATATCCGTATCCAATAATTATCCATTCGGTTTTTAATAAGACCGTAGTTTTTGTAATGTATTTTAGTATATACAATTATTGTCATTCACTATTTTATCTAGGTAATTTTTTTTAATATATGTATAAAAATCGGTATTTGTTGTTAAAAATTATTTCTCTTAGCATATTTATTTTTATATTTTCAGTACTGAAAAGGATTTATAATGAGTTGATTATATATATATATATATATGTTTAGATTTATTAATTGTGAACTGGTTAAAGAATATTTGATATCAGTTCGCATCCACGGATACGGATTTTCGAAAATGATTGCAAATACGGAAACAGATATAGCACTATCTGAATCCGTATCTGACCGTTGACAGGCCTAGTTTCAGAATAACCATTTTTGTTTTGAAGGTAATTACGGTGACAGAAATATCACACACAAAAATTGGCTCGGTCGAGAAATTCCACACACAAGAAAACAAAGAAGATATTTTGGAGGACAAATTTTATTTATAGGCTCGAGGAAAAAACCTACAGCAACTTTAGGCCTCGTTCAAAATTTATTACAAAAATAGGCATCTCTTTCACCATATCAGCATTTTATGTTTGAGCAATTTGATATTGCGCAAGTACATGATTTTTAAAACAAAAATATTGATGCATGCGCAATTTCAAAGTGCGCAAGTTCCTGGCTTGGTGAAAATCAGGCTTATTTTTGTAATATGTTTGTAACAAGGTCTAAAGTTGAAATAGGCTTTCTTTTCTCGGGTCTATAAATGAAATTTGTCATGTTTTGGGGATTACTCCCTTACATTTATATAATACCTGTTTTTAAAATTATTCAAATTTTGCAGATAAGATCATACCAGATCATTCAACCATTTTATAGAACATTAATCTCATCAAAACTATGTCTGCATTAATTTCTTAATTTTGAATTAACGTTAAATATTTGATAGAAGTAACTTAGCAGCGAAAATTTGTCAGAAAAAAAGCAATAGAAATAAAAGTGTACCATGAGGCCGCCAAAAAATCCATCAAAAATAACCCTGTTCCATGAATCAAAATAATCATGGACTGACAGTTTTGCCTTGAATGCTAATGCCAAGGATGTAAAAGCCATCACTAGAAAATAAAATACAAAGCCTGTCACGCCATTAAAACCCCAAATTCCAGCAACCACTCCCCCAATAATAGACAAGAAGGTGCGGCTGCAAAATAAACAAATAAACACTACAGTCAAATGTTTGAATGGTCAAGAAACACAATCTACGCACCAATATAAATAATAATGATAATGATAACAACGATGATGACATCATAAGGGGATTCCCTTTACAATTGCAGAAGAATAGGACCAAACCTCATCTTTTTTATATATATAATACCTTAAATTTATTATATTATATGAAAGCTCGGTTTAAATCCGTGTGCCCCTTCATTTTCAGTTTTCTCAAAAGTCGCATGTGCCGCTGTGTCCCAATAATTTAATTGTCTTAAATTCTTCTTTACCTTTTCTTATTGCCGTTATTTTTAAAAAGAAATATCAATAGACTCATTGATATTTTATAACTTATCATCCCATTATACTTCTTTCTCATATCAACTGTTACACATGGTTGAATAAAAATGATTCTTTAATTTTTTTCCAATTACAGAATCCTAATCTCATATATTATCTTCATTCAATGACAGTACAATCTCCATTTTTTGTATATTCTCTTATCAGTCTAATTAAGTGACAAAGAAATATCTTTTCTTTATTGGTGTCATCATTGAAAAACTCATGTGAAGATGAGATAAGTCATGCAATTGGACATCTAGCTAAGAAAATTCAAAAGCACTGCTAAAATAGGTATGCAGCCGTTATTTTTCTCTACTAATATTTCAATATGTGGCTTCGAAGATGCCTCATAAAAATTTTTAGAATGTGGAGTACGGATCTAAAGATGAATCCTATATTATGAGGTAATTTCTCTTCTAAATTTTCCTATGCTTCTTTATTGTTTCTATTGCATTAAAAGTATTAGCGATCTTCAAGTATTAGACATCATTTATCCAGAAAGAAAAAGTAAATGCTATAGGCTTTGGACATCCAATTGTCCACAAAATATTCTTGGTAAATAAACTCATTTGTTAATATGTGTTGGTTCCTTTATGCTTAGTATGATTATGTAGAACGGTGAGATAATATTCATGTACTCCACAATAGTTTTCGCTAATACCACCAACTATTTTCTCACACTTCTGATTTTAATGTGCAGATTTAGCATAACATCCTTGTTCGAAGTTAAAAAAGAATAAATAATTAAAATGGATATTTTATTGAATTTAATTCTACAAATTGAATTGTTGGATTTTATTTGGCAATAAAAAAATATCGATTTAAAGTTCAAATTTGGAATTTGATTTGTGTTTTAAAATACAAAAGTCGTTTGAAAATTTATTTTGGCAAAATAAATAATATGCATGAAATTTCGGAATTATTTTAAAATTACCTAAAACCGAAAGCTGATTTTAATAAGAAAATTTATTTTGGGTAAGAATAAAATTGTGAAAAATATTGTATTAGCTTGAATGATTTTTATAAGAAGTTTCACAACTCGAACGAACCAAAAAGGAGCCAAATACATTGAGATTAAAAAGAAAACACTTTGATTTGTGTAAGTAGGCCTAATATAAATTTAAAGCCAGTTAACATTTAGCTTTATCTACTTCCCATCCTTATCCAACTTCGGCACTGCCTTCACTACTTGTCAAAACCCGGCCTCATTTCCCTAATTCATAAAAAAAGGGAATTTTAGCGAAGGAAAAAAACGCCGCTTCATGCTGGCGAGCATGAGGCCAACGAAGGTCTGAGGCACGAGCAAGATGTAGGACCGTGCAAAGGCGAATGGCGATGTTGGAGCTATGTACGCATTGGCCGACAGCGAAGAAAGGAGATGCCAAAGGGATGACGGCTTGGCTGAGGTGACATGCGTGACGGGTTTAACTTAGAGCAAGCAGGTTGATGGTGAAGTGATGAGGCAATGCTCGAGTATGGAGCAACGTTAATTTTTGTGAGCTAACCTTATTTTCTAATTTCAATAAGTATATCCCTTTTATTAATATGAAAGCGAGTATCATCTTCCTATTAGCTTACAATACTTTGTTCATTTCTATTTATACATGTTTTAATTTTTGCTTATACATAGTTTAAAGTGAGTACATCAATTTCTTGTCCATTGCAAAATTATAGTAAATACAATTTAACTTCTTTTATTTAAATTTACAATTCATTGAATTAATTTCTGAATTAAATTATATGGTTGAAGTGAGTGTCCTCTTCGATTTTTTTTGACAATAAATGATTTTTAAGAGTATAATACCTCTTATTAATCTGACAATGAGTATATCAATCAAATAATATATTATCAAATATTATTTTGGTTTTAATTGAAGTATATGAACTTGATATTTGTTGTTTGAATTAATATTAGGTTGATAATCTTGTTAATTAATGGTCGAATTGCTTAGAATTAACGGTAGAATTGTTTGAATAGAATTTGTATCGATTGATGATCACTTGATAGCTTATCATAGTTGAATTGCTTGGATTGGTTGATAATTTATCGATAATTATTTGACATGGATGAAGATGGTTGAATGGTATGACATATATGTTGATATTGATTGTTTTGAACGATAGAGAAATTAAATTAAACTGGGTAATTTGAATTTTTATATGAAAAATATGATATGAATATTTAAAGCTAGTATGATATTTAAAAGAATTTTATTTTGAATTATATTTGAATTTATTTTTAAAAGAAGTTAAAATTGATTTAGTTGAAATTATACAAAGAAGAAAGGTTTTAAATTGAAATTCTTTAAAAAGAATTTTTGATGGATTGTATTGCTAGAAAGATTTTCGTATAAAATGATTTTGAGTTATCTTGACAAAATAGAATACGACTTTAGCTTTAATTATTTTTAAGTGGAAAATAATGGGATTTCAATTAAAATTGAATTTAAAATGTGAATATTTTTATTTGGATTTTAAGTAGAAAAGCTTTTTATAAAATAAAAGATTGATTTATTTTAGAAATATTTGAATTTAAACTATAAAGATTGAATGGTTTAAATATACAAGTTTATCTATAAATGAAATTTGAAGAATTATTCGAAAGATTGTTTTCCGAATTTTATATAAAATAAAAAGGTATTTTGGTAGTATCTCTACTAACGAAAATTCCCATTTGAAAGAAATAAAATTACGATTTTGTGTATTTCTCCATTTGAAAATGTTTTGATGATTTTACCCTTTTAAAAGGGATTGCTACTTTTTTATAATCCGTTTGGACGTTATTGCTTTTAATATTTCTCAAAGGTAATGCCCAAGGCTGGATCATAGATGTTGGATTAAAAGGTTCCTTTCATGGGAATCGATTGCAGATGGGTAATGTTATGATTTATTATGATCTGTTTTGACAAGCATTCACCATATAAGGGTATTTATTTAAAGTAAATTTGGTGAAATTGTGTTATATTTTGAAATCTTGTTTTGATGAAATTATTGAATATTACAACTCTAGTTATCTATTTCCATTTCCGCTGCATTAGTTTACTATTTGTATTCAGCATTAGTAGGGATAGAGATTTATAACTGTTCAGGCTGAGATTAGGATGGACTTTGATGTATGTGTTTAAAATTTCCGCTATTAAAGATTATATATTAAAATGATATATGTTATTCCATTGGTGTAAGATTATGTTCTGTCCTTAATTTTTTTATCCTTAATGATTGGTTTTTCTGTCACTTGAATGTTCGGCATGCAATATAGTAGACATATTAGTGTCGATTTTCGAATGTCGAAAATCATGTTCGTCACAAGTTACCCATATTGAATTGAGGGGATTGACAAAGGCACAGGAAGTAGTGAAGCAACAAAAGTGGAGAAGCTCGACTTTCAGATGGCAGGCCGCAAAGCTCGACTCAGGTGGAGAAGCTCCACTCTCAAAGCAATCAATTTCAGGCGGTAGAGCTTATGAGTTGCAGGAGGGTTTCAGTCGAAATACTTGGGGCAGAAAGAATGAGACGGCTTTTTCTTTCTTTCTTTTTTGTCCTATATGGGTTTTGAGGAACGAAACTGATTTTTTTTTGTTCTGTATGGCTTTTTGGTGCGGTCACATGACCCCCGAATGCTACTGTGCCTCCGCCACTGCAACCACCCCCTTCCGCATTTCAGCCTCTCTCGCCAGCAGCATTTATTGAATGATTTTCAACATATTATGATATAAAATATATAAACTGTAAAAAAAATTGAACTTATATTAAAAGGTAAAGAACTTCAATAAATAAGCAAAATAATGAAATCATTTTAATGTAAGTATATCTATTTTAGTCAAAGTAAAAAAAAGGGAGGTCATAAAAAATAACGAAGAAACTTGAAATTGCTCAAATTTTATAGAAGCAAAATTTGAATAAATGTAGGACAGTAGAATAAATATAAATATACCTTTTTAATGCTACTTGAGCTTAAGAGGAAAATATACGGTAAAAACTCAAATTTTTAAATGAAGTAATAAAATCCTTGTATCCATACTAAAAATAAAAAGGTATTTATGTAATATTATGTGTTACACTAAAGGTAACACCAAATTATCATAGTTATGTACTAAAGGTAATATCATATGCAGAATATTTCTAACATTCATTTTTTTTACTGAGTTGCAAGACTATCCAGACTCAAATTAGACCATGTGATATGATTTTGTATTGATGTGGGGTTTGAATTCATTTTAGATTATCTACGAATATCGTCTAAAATTGAGGTTTGGGCAATAAAAAATTATACGAAAATGTCGATGAATTATTTTTAAGTGCCACTATGAACTTTCAAGTTATATCCAAAAATAAGTACCATAAACCTAAATATATAATCATGACTGAGATATGATCAGAATCTTTACCGAAATCAAACCTAAACGAGACCAAAATAAGATTTTTGGGTTTTGTTAGTTTGAGCTTTTGAAATGAAACCTCTATTAAGATACGAATAGCAATCTTGTTTGTGAATTTTTAGATTTGGAACCACTAAATCAACATAAAGATCTAAATTAGGCTTGCAACATTGAAACAATTATAGCCGACATACTTTACTCTATGTGTCTTAATTATGCTTTTGTTGCAAAATTTCAAAGATATGGCTGTGTTAAATCAATGCAGTAATGCATTGTAATGTTATAAAATGCGTAAATGGATCGCTATGTATGATCACATGAAATTGGGACAAATATCATAATACTAAACTCCTTAATTAAATGTAAATTTCTACCCACTTACTCGTGAGCCTACCAACAGTAAAAGGTGTTGTCACACAATGATGCACTATAATCTTCTGTACACTTCTTCTCAATTACTAATGATCACGTAAGGCATAATGTTGGATCCTTCTGTTAAAAAAGATAGAGAAATTTTTGAATATTCAAAGTTTGATAATCATCTGCAACAAGCATTTGGATTTTATATATCCTTCGATTCTCCAAGAGAATTCTGATTTATTGACGAAGAGGCGAAGAAATAGGTTTAGCGTTCCGTTACAATCTAATCCAGAAGGAGAGAAAGAACTAATATCTTTGAAACCATTAGGTGTCATTCAAGGCCATTTTTTGATCTATTTCCGTTGAAAACGCGTCCGACTCCCCCAACATTCGATTCCCCTTCCCCTGCTTCGTTTGTTAATCGTTGGAATTTGATACGTTGGTGTCCGACGCATCGGACGCCAACGTATTATCAATCCAAACCCTTGTAAACCAACCTCCTCCTTTGCAGCATTATTTCCCTCTTTTCTCCTCTCTACTTACATATTTCTTCATATACCAACAATCTCTAATTCGAAAACAAATTCCGACTACGAAGATGCACATGATTTGATTGTAATATCGATGTACCTACGTATAAGAAGAAGTGATACTACCTGAATTCACACGTCAGATTATACCAGTTTAATGTGGATGGATGACATGTTAAATAGGCATTAAGAACATTGTCAATGAAATTTTCGAATGAAAAGATTTTATTTTCTCTCGTTATGTGATAGGCTGCAAAATTATGGTTTGACTACAACGGAAGAAATTAATATCAAAGAAATAGTTGTCATATTCGCATACATCATAACTGCAGCGCTTTCAAATCGACAAATAAACGAAAGATTTCAAAGGTCGGGTAGCAAAATTTTAATTTGTATTCATGCAGTTTTAGATGTTCTACAATTACTTGTTACAGGTATTATCAAGTCAGATAATCCTCAATTTAATACTGTTCCGGATCATATTAGAACTTCAAACCGGTGCTACCCATATTTTAGCAACTGTGTTGGTGTTATAGGCGGTACACACGTAATGACACACTTACCTGTAGGTCGAGTTATCCCATATATAGGACGAAAATGTTATGCTACACAGAATATCTTAACAGCATGCTCATTCGATTTACAGTTTACTTATGTTATGACTGGTTGGAAAGGTACTGCATGATAGTAGAATGTTTAATTCAATTATAAACGACAGAAACTCTAACTTTCATCACACTCCACATATACAGTATCATCTAGTTGATTCAGGATATTCACTCCAACCTGGTTATTTACCACCTTATCGTAACATTAGATATCATATTCCTCATTTTTGTGAAACCGCTAATCAACCAAAATCGACAAATGAAAATTTTAATTTCTATCATTCGAATTTACGTATGGCAATTGAGAGAGCCTTTGAAATATGGAAGAAAGTTTGTCGTTTTGAAAAATATGTCAACATACTCATTGAAACTCAAGTAAAAGTTGTCGTATCTACAATGAGTACACATAATTTCATATGAAAATATAATAATGGTGATCTAGATTTTATGACTTATGATGATGATTCTGATCTTATTCCATAGGAATATCAGGAATATTATAATATGAGAACTGCACCGAACATAACAGCTGAACAGGTACGACGCCACATAGGCCATGACATGTTTAACAATTCGAAATACCATAAGAGATGAAATTGTTGCAGCGGGCTGCACTGGAACATTGTATCATTTTATTTGTACTTACTACTATTGTATAATTAATTTTTGTTTATTTAGGTTTTTGTACTGTTCTGTCATTTTAACAAAACGCATATTACACATCAAAACAAATAATTAGTTAACTACGAATCAATTAAATTAAAAATCATATTTTTGATACCCCGCTCAAATACCCCTTCGCAGCACACAAACGCATTCACCGTTCACTCAATTTCCCTCTCAAATACCTCGTTACCGTTCCCCAATAACGCACCCTTAATTAGTACGCATTACACCATGGAAGTACAGCCTAAAAACAATATAAGGCAAATACATAATCACAATATTGACGAAAGATATTTTAAGTGCCTCAAAAGTTCTTGTTCATCTATCTTCAAGCTTTACCATAGGAACTGGTATTAATTTGTTAACACTAAAGAGAACTACTGACCAATGGCTCAATACACTCGCCTGATATTTTTGTCAAGCGGATGGTTTTCATAAAACAAATATAAAGTATAAAGTGGTTACTAATGAATTGATGACTATCAATGATAGCCCAAATATTTTTATCAATAAAATATAACCTTTTTCTTAGCTCCCTATTCAGTATAGAGAAACATGCTGACTTCATTTACTAAATATCACAAAATTAGTCATTCGGTATACGTACTTTGGTGCACAAAATATTGGCTTAGGGAGGTAACCAGATCTGGAATTAATTATAGCATGCACCACACATATAAGTGAAAACTTCAATGCAGGATGTAATGCTAAGAGCACCGCTATTCTTTTTTATAATATAATACCACAATTTTTTTAATAAAACTGAATTGATTTTTGTACTTATAAATGCCACTTTTTATTTCTTCACTCAATCATAAGTAGTCGTTCGGTAAGATATTGCAGCAGAAATGATCCAGAGGTGATCAAGAAGTTGTCGATCAAGAAGTTGTTGTGTGTTGATTAGCAACCATGGGGATTAAGTTTCCACAGCAACAAAACACTGTTTGGCAATATGTAGCCACAAACATCGTGATCCTGGTGATTTGGTATTAGGAAGTGAACAATTGTAATTCCTACAGTGTTTTTTTAGTAATGGTATTAATAAGAAACAAATGAGATGCCCTTAGCATCCCACTTATACAATCTATGTGAAAAACTTATGTCGGATTTTCAATTTAGTTCTATTAGCCCCCAATGTTTATTGGAAAACTTTAGCAGAGCAGATGTTAAGCTTGTTAAATTGCATAAATAACCCCTCTGAATTCCACCTACCAGGTTTAATGATAAAGTAGGTACTTGAAAAAAATTGTCCGTTGGTATATAATAATCGTTCTTAACATGTATCCTTAAGGCATACATTAACCATACTCATATTTATTGTGCACGCTACATTAAAGTTAATAAAAATTTATTTACCATATTACCCTTATCAAATCAAAAATCATCTTTTTAGTTAGTGTTTTTTCATTAAGTATAATGTTTTGGGATAAATAAAAGACGTATTATTCTGACACTCAAATAATACTTTGATGATGATTGTTATCATAACACTGAATCGAAGAAAAAGCCTCCAACTGAATCTAGAAAATTTAAATATTTACGTAGAATTTCCATGAAATTTAGGGTAATGCAAGTTGTGATTTCATAAAAACCCAGCAAGCTACAAGCCAGGAATTAAACAATACCTAGTCAACAGTAATTGAATACTAAATCAATTGCAGTAAGATCTTAACACTGAACAATTACTCTAGATCTAAGTCGCTTAAATCAAAGAATTAAACAATTGCAGTAAGTAATTGAACAAAAGTAATATAATCAAAGTGATAATTTAAGATAACCTGTAGTAGATGGATTTGATATTGGTTTGAAGGTTCTCGGCGATGAAGATTGGGATTTCATCTGAAGTTTTCTTGTTATCGTTGGTCGACATCGTTGAACTCAACACAACAACTGAAAGGCCCAATTGTACTTGTAATTAAGAGTTCTCCTACCACGATGCCCAAATCAACGCAACTTTTTTTAAAACCCACTTAATCCCTACCACACTATGTAATTACCAAATTACCATCTATCCGAATTGCACAGTTTATATGAGTTGTTGACATCGTAGATGGTGGTGTCATGAAAGGTAAAAAATGATGACATTAGCGCTACACTTGCTTTATTGCATACGAGTGTAATGGCACGCGCTTCGCACGTAAATTGTTTTTCTTATAAATTGTATATATTTAAATCAGTCAAAAAAATAATCTTTTATTTCAAGTGATATTTTGTAAAGAAGTATTTTGAATATGTAAAGAAGGTTAATTTTAGGTCCTATTTTTAGAAACATTTTGAATTTTAAAGCATGTTTAGTTATTAGATCCTACTTTTATGGGTATTTGAATTTGTAAAATAAATTTAGTATTAGATCATATTTTTAAGTAATTAAGATTGGATAGTATATAGAGGGACGTTTTTGGTAGTTCACGTTGATACCAAAAAAGTGTGACACCAAAGCTATTACAACTATTATTAAAGAATATTTCATAATTGGCCATATCGTTAAACCACACTAGATCACGTCTAAGAGAAACGGTTATGAAAACGAGATCTAATAGAGCGAGATTTGTATCCTTCGGTTCAAGCGAGATTTGAATACTAATCTTGTTTTGACTGAGCTAGGTTTGCATGACAATCAACCAGCGTTTCTCCCATAGTTTAGTTTGGACCGATGAAGGAACGTAATATTTAACGAGTGTAATGGCACGCGCTTCGCGCGTGAATTGTTTTTCTTATAAATTGTATATATTTAAATCAGTCAAAAAAATAATCTTTTATTTCAAGTGATATTTTGTAAAGAAGTATTTTGAATATGTAAAGAAGGTTAATTTTAGATCCTATTTTTAGAAGCATTTTGAATTTAAAAGCATGTTTAGTTATTAGATCCTACTTTTATGGGTATTTGAATTTGTAAAATAAATTTAGTATTAGATCATATTTTTAAGTAATTAAGATTGGATAATATATAGAGAGACATTTTTGGTAGTTCACGTTGATACCAAAAAAGCGTGACACCAAAGCTATTACAACTATTATTAAAGATTTTCACTTACAAAACCCCTCTTTCATTTTTAAATACCTAATGTTATTTGATTTCAGAATCTTTAATTCCCCACACACAAATTCAACTTCAGTTTCATCTACGTATCTTTCATTCAGGTACAATGCTAATTCTACTCATTGTAATTATTGATGTAGGGATTAAGAAGAATTATTGATCCAAAAAGCAATCAATAATTATTATGTTTTGAGGATTTTATTTCTCGATCTAAGTGTGTATGGGAACAGAAACACATATAAGAAACAAAGAATCAAAAATGAGAGCATACACCAAATTTTATAGTGTATTCACTATTGTATGGCCTTGTTAACCCACCTTTTGTTAAGGTCATAAACAGACGGATTCAACCTAACCAACTTTACGATCATCGAGGCTAAAATATGATGGATTCAGTTTAAATGAATGAAGCTCGCTTGGATAGGCCGCTCGGCATTGTGGCTCGGTCTGGAAGTCAGGGGTCGGTCGACCCTAATGATGTCGTTCGGTCTGGAAGTCATGGGCCGCTCGGCATATGTCGTTTGGTCTGGAAGTCATGGGCCGCTCGGCATCGTTCGTTCGGTCTATAAGTCATGGGTCGCTCGGCATCGTTCGATCGCTCTGGAAGTCATGGGTCGCTCGACATCGTGGTCCAGCCTAGATGGGGTGGCTCGGCATTGGTGGCACGGTTCGGCCTCAATGGTGGTTCGGCACACGGAGGTGGCTCGGCATTGGCGGCTCGGCATAGGTGTTTCGGCCTTAATGGTGGTTCAGCACTAGAGGTCGTTTGGCCTGAGGGTTTGGCAAATGTGGTTCGGCACTGGACATCGCTCGGCATTGGACATCGCTCGGCATTGTTGTTCGGTCAGAGTCACTCAACGTTGTGGTTCGGTCTTGGTTGCCGCTCAGCATATGTGGGTCGGCTATACTCATTCGATTGAATGGAGTCGGCATATATGAGCTTCGAGTTCTAACATGAACTACTTCGGTTCGTCACCTAGGAAGGCTCGGTCCGGCATGTACAGAACTCGGGGTCGGTAACAATGATAACTGTGGTTCAGCCATGGCCTTGAAGGGCCCGAGTCACTCGGAAAGCCCAACTACTCAGGATTTTCCTATAAATGCAGCATGTGGGGGTTCATGAAAAGGATCTTCTTTCGACTCTCTGACTTTCTCTTCTTTAAGGCTAAGGCATTCAGCCATTATTAAAACTTTGGATTGTAACTGTAATCGATTATTACAACAATAAAAAGGAAATTTTTGGAGTGGACGTAGGCCGGAGTTAGCCGAATCACTATAAAATCTGTTGTTCTTTACTGTTTTCATTTGAATTTTGATTGTTCTTCAAATTATTACTCTCTACATATATTCTATCTGTGAGCTGTGACTGGTACTTAGTGCTTTCGCTTGGATTTGGGTGTTACTGACCATTTTGGTGCTAACATTTTGGTGCTTTCACTGAGAAGGAAACCACTCAACGATTTTGAAGCAAGGAACTTAGATTCTAGGAGGCAATGGCTAGGCCATCAACAAGGAAGCAAGTGACAGAAAGGAGTAATCAGGAGGAAAGTCAAGAGGCTTCCTCTAAAGCTGGAGCAGGTCAAGCATCCACCTACATCACCAGAGATGAGATGGAATCGATGATGTAAAGGCAAGAGGAGATAATGCAGAACCTCCTCAAATAGTTTGGACAAGTTGGGACAACCGAAGTCGCTGGAATTTAGATCCACGTAGCTAGAACAGAAGGACCCAATAGGCAATCAAGCGAAGCGGCTCAACAGGACGCAGCCCCTAATCGGTACACAACTGCTAATCTAGATGGATCCAGGCTAGGGTGCATACCACCTGGCAATGGTGGACCGATCCCTGGAGGAACTTTAGGCGATACCACGCAACGAGATGTTGGTAGAAATACGAGAGCGCGTGATGAAGAGTACGTACCGGAATTCCCTAAGGAACTTGGGGAGGGGGGAGGCAACCCTTGGCGGACAATGCTGGATTGGTTGAGATTATCAGGCGAACTATGCGTGGAGGTTTGACCAACAGAGATCTGGAAGGAGTAAACAATAGTCCATTTACCCATGAAATCAGAATGGCCCGGAACCCACCGGAGTTCAAGCTACCTACTTTGGAAGTGTATAATGGCAAGGATGATCCTATTGATCACTTGATGAGAAACATAAGACATATGGAAGTGTTGTAGGATCGATTTCACCCTAGAGGGGGGGTGAATAGGGTGATGGTATGAATTATAAAAATTAATCGCGGAAGCTTATTAATTAATTTCAATTCAGATCACAGAATAGCAGCACAGATATCGCAGAATATAAATAATAGAATAAAACAGAACAACACAGAATTTACCCAGCTTCGGCAAAACCCTGCCTACGTGCTGCCCCTAAGGTTTCTACTAGAAATTAGATAGTCCCTCGCTTACACACGTAAACTCGCTATACCCGCTATTGACTAATCTAACTCTACGCTCAAAACCCTGTCACAACTCAACTACCGTGTTGCGAATTCTCAAGCTACGCCACGTAGCTTGTCCCCTAGTCACACGACTAGAAATTAAACGGTTTAAAAAATAAAATTACAAATTAAAAACAATTTAAAATAAAATAGCCCTAATTTTAAAACCTATAGCCCTTTAAACATAAAATAAAAAACTTTTTATCAAAGCCGTCCCTTTTCTTTGTTTTCCTTAGCCGGTCCTTTTTTTTTATTCTTCGCTCTGAATATCTTGAGAAAAATGGCGGCTTCGATCTTCGTTCGTCTCTAAAATTAGGGCTTGGAAAAATTGAAGTTGCCGACTTAATTTGGCACGATCGAATGATGATTTCGTTCTTGCTTGGTCGATCGATGCTCTCTTCTCTTTGCTTCACGGCTACCTCAATTTGGTCGAGTTAATTGTCAAAAATGGTATGCGATTTTTCCTTTTTCGATGTTGATTTTTGCTCGACCTTTGATTCGAGTTATTGATATTGTTCTCTGTTGCTTGAGCTCGAACCCCTATATCATTGCCGATGATGATTAGGGTTATATATAGGTTTCGAAATCCTATTTTTGCGTTCGTTCAGATATATTTGAATTTGTCAAATTATTTGCTCTGGCCGCTTGATGATGCTTGAACGATTGATGATTGAACTGACTTGTTCAAAAAAGCGTATGTTATCATGACTTGATCGTCACGGCTTTAACTTGGTCAATGTACATTACGGTGTTGATTAATTTCGTGGTTTTCTCTGGTTGACTTCGACTTGGATTTTGTGATGACCACCGGCTTTGACTTGGCTATATATTTTGATTTATCGGCTCAGTTATTGATACTTTTAGTGGTTTGTCGAAATCACAGTGGCATTTGTTGTTTGATCTGTATATTTGCCTAAGTCGCCCTGTTTCACTGTGTACTGCCTGTTCATGTATGTTTGCATCGACTTTGTTGTTGTTTGGATCATTATGCTGTCTGCATTGAACTTTGAGTTGTAGTCTTGAGCTCTGTCTTCATGTAGCTTGCTATGTGCATTTATATTGGCCGTTTAATTGATGCTGCAGTCTTCAAGCATTGTTGATTCATTGTTTTCTCGGTGGAGAGTCTGATACATACCTTTTATATTTTCATTGCTTGTCTGATTCATCATGCATCAGTTTGTACTTACTCGCTTGAGTTTCACTGCCATACTTGGTTCGAATTTATTTGCATTACGCAGTTGGTCTTTGACATGTTATCTGAATTGTGCTGCATTGTTGTGCATTTGTTTCAGTTGCATTCATTGATCAGTACTTCTTTGTTACTGCGTACTTGATAGCAAATTTGATGTATGGTCAGACCTTAACTTCACTTGTGCATTGTTAAGTAGTTTGCTTTGGTCTTGAGCATTGCCGTGTCATTGGTTCAGTTTTTGCTGTAGTCTTTGTTTGTTTCAGTCCAAGTTGCATTTGTTCCATACTTTAGTTCATCTGTATATTGCTGCAATCTTCATTGAGCTTGTATGCTTCAAGTTGTATTCATCGTCGGTTTAGTCGTGCACTTGGTCTCTTCACTGTGTTGCATTCTTTGATGGTTCATTGGTGCACTGCTTGTTCATGTATGCATTTGAGCTCTTTGAGTTGCAGTGCTTCATCACTTGAACTTGCTTGCAGACTGTCTTGTAATCTACATCCATGTATACTTGGTGTTGTAGCCTTGAGACTGTTGAAGTTGTGATGATTGCTTCATGCTTGTTTGTTATCTGGTAGCACTTGAGTTTCTTGGCACTGCTGTTAGCTTTGGTGTATGTTATTTGCCGTGCATACTTCATGCTTGCACTGTTCATCTATGTTGTCCAGACATTGTTGAGTTCTTGGCCACTTCTTGTTGATTTTTGAAATTTTACTTGAGTTGAATCCAGTTTCAAAAACTCGGGTTTGACCTTGTGCTTGAGTCGTGATTTTGAATATATTGCACGTGAGTTGAACTCGGCTTTTCATTTGGGTTTGACCTGTGCTCACCTGTCCCTGTAGCATTATCAAGTGTATATATCGGTGTGCACGGCCTTGTGGCATATACAGTGATACACTGTGTATGTCACAAGTTGTTCGTGTATGATGAATTCAAATTTAAATTATGACGAACAACCCAAATAACTGAGGCAAATCGTATTTTCAAAAATCATATTTCATTTTATATTGCAAAAATATTTCTTTTTCAATTTTACTGCGTTAGTGTATATTTTTGCAGATTGCTCAGATGCTGGATTCAAACTAGAATGCTGTTGAAGACAAAATACGAGTGTGAGTGTTATGTAGTGAGGTTATTAATGTAAACTGAATTGTGATGTAATTGTGATGTAATCAAAAATGTATATGTATAGTGAGAGCTTGAATTTGTACTATCAAAATTGTAATAAATATTTGTTTGAATAAAATATTTGTTTGAATTCAAATTCCGTGTTATTTATTTTATTCTGCAAATATTTATTTAATCTGTGAAAAATAAAATAGTATATTATCAAATACATTTAAACGAATGTATATATGTTTATTATCATCAAACAAAAATCATATAAGCGCATATTCAACAATCTCCCCCTTTTGATGATAACAAACATATATTTAAGATTTTGAATATGTTAAATGTATTTGATCATTGATATGCTCTAATTGCTCCCCCTATTTAAATGCTCCCTCTCTACACAATACTCCCCCTACATATATGCATACAAATAAAAATATGCAAATGAGCCTAGATGCAAATAGAAAATTATTTGACCTTTGCTTGATTTTATTAGACAAAATCTTAACTTTTCTCTCCCCCTTTTGTTATCAGCAAAAGAGTAATAGTGTTAGAGACAATAGAGATAAAGTAATCGATATTAATCCAACATTAAAACTCAATTGAATATAAATATTAAATTTCAATAAAAAATCAAACAAAAATCATAAATATTTTATTAGGCGCATATTCCACTTTTAGAATGATGGAAATGATGTCATCATATAAAACCATACAGTTGTGTCTATTTGTGGTATATTTATATCAGGAATTTGAATATCTACTAACCATGCATAACCGTTAGGACTTTTAAATGAGATTAGTAGTATTCCAATTTTATTTTAAAAAAAAATGAATTCAAGTATCTCCTAACCACGCATAACCGTGAGGACTTTTAAATGGGATTAGAATCAACTTGTTTATAAAAAAAATCAACTTTTGATATGCGTTCCATACATGCATAACCGTGAGGACTTTTAAATGAGCATGGAAGCACATAACAAATTCCAAGTAATTCACCCATGCATAACCGTGAGGACTTTTAAATGAGAGTGAATACTTTGGTATTTATTTATTATTATTATTACCCCTTTTTTTTAAAAAAAAAATGTGAAAAATGAAAAACGAACGATTCCTGTTTAAAGTACCACATATCGACAAACTATATAGAATTTTGATGAGTGATGGTCGTTAGAAATATGATAGATATAGAGATGGTCATGGAATTTTTACCAACAAACAGTTTTATAACTCTTGTTTAAATTTCTAAAGAAATTCATTAATTATACCGTCTCGAGTCATAATATTTGGTCAACATTAACACTCATCACTTTTTCAATCACTATTTTTCTTTTCGATAAACATTAGGGAGTCAGATTAGTCAAAATAGTCATTTAAAATCAAATTCAAAAATAATTATGAAATTAATTTCTCAAAAATGACTAATCTGAAAATATGGTCAAAAATGATTTTCTCCAGGGGGTTTTAAAAGAAAATTTTCTGCTATTTGAAAATTATTTTAAATGAAGAATATGCAGATATTTTCTTTGAAAAACGATGCAGTTACTAAATGTCTCAAAAATCACGTTCAACTAGTAATTTTTCTATCAACTAGATTACCAGTGTGATCTGCATCTGAATTTCTTTTTCACTCAAAATTATCATTAATTGAATTCGATTGACCAAACCATGAAGTGTGCAACAAAAATTTCAAACTCAATTTTAACAACAATTTAAATGACATTCTTTTGAATTTGAATTGAAGCCGTGTAAATAATCGAAAACCGTGAATAAAGAGTTAACCGTATTATAACCAAATGTATCATCATTCAACAAAACACTATTTTTAATCCAAACTGATGTATAAGAAGTAATTCAAAGAATCTAGAGAATTTTATAGTGTTTTTGGCATAAGAATATAATTGGCCAACTATTTTGAATAAGTCAGAGTCAAAATCATCATCTTTTCATCATCTCAATATTGGCTGATTTTAATTCAGAATACGGTGCAGATTATCACATTTAATATATCGTTTAAAACATACCATTACCTGTTTTACCTTTACGATATTTTTCGTTGTTGTCTGTTGTGATTCTGTCACCTTTATACTAGGCTAAGGAACTTTGCTTTGTCGCCCGTTGTGTTTCTGGAATAGCCAAAAAATCCAGAGAACACTATTGTTGTCCCTTAGCCTGCCCCACACCTACACGATGAAAGATTTATGTGACCTATTTGTTTTTATAGGTCCATGGTTGTTAGTGGCAGAAAATTTTGAAAAACAATTTTGTAAAGACCCAAAACTATTTATAATTGTTCCCTTCGGCACCCAAATTTGTTTAACTTTGAGACATTTTACATTTGTGCCTTTTGGAACCCAAATCGGTATAGTTTTCACATGTTTGGGTCTATACCAACAATTATTGTGATCGTGTCCAAATTTTCTACAAATTGTGCACATAGAATTAACTTGATTAATCTTGTTTTCAACAATTTTCGAATTTTTATATCCAAGTCCTTGTCTAACCGTATTAACAGTTTGTTTTCCTAATAGCATATTTAATGATTTTTCACTTTTGGAAAAATTTTCTAAAGTAGTAGACAGTTGTTGGACTTGTGATTTGAGAGATTCATTTTCGTTTAACAATTGTGTGCACTTTTTAATAGAATTCTCTCTCCTAGTATTTTCATTCTCCTTTAAAATCAGAATTTCATTTTCAAGTGATTTTATATTGATTTCTGATTTTTTAATTTCCTTTTCAAATGTTGGACACTTATCACACTTAGGGATCCTACTTTGATAGGTTTTAACTAATTGATCAAGTTGTTTATTACATTCTATCAAAGTATCTTTTTGAGATTCAAGTTTGGCCTATTTTTCCCTAAGTCGTTCAAAACAACCGTTTACTTCATGAAAATATATAAGCAACTCAGAATGGGTAAGTTTTGATACCTCACTTGGCTCGTCGTCGTCACTGTCAGTTGTATCACCTCGAAGACACAATTCTGCCTTTTCGCTTTCACTACCAGTGCTTTGATCATTCTCGTCTATTTCATCCCAAGTGGCTGCAAAACTTTTCTTTTTCTGCTTCTTTCCATGGCTGGATTTAATTTGTGGACAATCGGGCTTGATATGGCCGGGTTTGTTGCAATTATAACAAATAAACTTTTGTTCTTCCGAGTAGTCTAGTGCTTTGGCTATTCTGCTTTTTGCCTTTTGAATTCGAGCTGAATTTCCATGTTTTTGATTCCATTTTTTGAATTTCCTTATTAACAGCTCCAATTCTACTGCTCCATCATCTTCATCGTTATCATCATCACTTTCGGTTGTTCCTTTGAGAGCTATTGATTTCTTTTGAGTGTCACTTCCTTCATGCTCTTCCTTGAATTTCATTTCTAGCTCATAAGTGGTGAGATTTCCGATGAGTTCTTCAACTTTAAGTTGTTTTAAATCTTTCGATTCTTGTATGGCAGTTACTTTTGCTTCAAAGCTTCGTGGAAGGACTCTGAGGATTTTCCGGACTATTTCTAATTCGGTGTATGTTTTTCCGAGAGCTTTTGATTTGTATACAATATTGGAGAGTCGTCCGTACATCTCTTTGACATTTTCTTCCTTCGCCATTTTGAAGTTCTAGTATTCGCTGCTTAGCATTGCAAGGCGAGATTCTTTGACTTGAGATGTTCCTTCGTGAGTCATTCTAGTATGTGTCATATTTCCTGTGCAGTTAGACAATGTGAGACACGATTAAATTCAAATTGATCTAATGAACAAATAATAGAATTCATAGCTCTAGCATTAGCATTTTGTAATTTATTTTCTAGTTCTGTCCATTGTTCCTTTGGTTTCTCTATTTCCTGATTATCTATAGTTATAGTTGGTATTCTATAACCTGTCTCAACAATATTCCAAGCGTCAATGGTTTCAGAAAAATTTGCATTCTATTTTTCCAGTAAGCATATTCACCATTGAACATTGGTGGTCTAACTATCGACTGACCCTCTGCAAAAGCATTATTAAAAGAAGCCATTTTAAAAATTCAAATTTTTTAAAACAAAAACTGATTTTTTTTCAAAAAAAAATCGAATTTTTAAAACAGATGTTGACTTCTATTCCTAGCTCCGATACCACTTGTAGGATCGATTTCACCCTAGAGGGGGGGGTGAATAGGGTGATGGTATAAATTATAAAAATTAATCGCGGAAGCTTATTAATTAATTTCAATTCAGATCACAGAATAGCAGCACAGATATCGCAGAATATAAATAACAGAATAAAACAGAACAACACAGAATTTACCCAGCTTCGGCAAAACCCTGCCTACGTGCTGCCCCCAAGGTTTCTACTAGAAATTAGATAGTCCCTCGCTTACACACGTAAACTCGCTATACCCGCTATTGACTAATCTAACTCTACGCTCAAAACCCTGCCACAACTTAACTACCGAGTTGCGAATTCTCAAGCTACGCCACGTAGCTTGTCCCCTAGTCACACGACTAGAAATTAAACGGTTTAAAAAAGAAAATTACAAATTAAAAACAATTTAAAATAAAATAGCCCTAATTTTAAAACCTATAGCCCTTTAAACATAAAATAAAAAACTTTTTATCAAAGCCGTCCCTTTTCTTTGTTTTCCTTAGCCGATCCTTTTTTTTATTCTTCACTCTGAATATCTTGAGAAAATTGGCGGCTTCGATCTTCGTTCGTCTCTAAAATTAGGGCTTGGAAAAATTGAAGTTGCCGACTTAATTTGGCACGATCGAATGATGATTTCGTTCTTGCTTGGTCGATCGATGCTCTCTTCTCTTTGCTTCACGGCTACCTCAATTTGGTCGAGTTAATTGTCAAAAATGGTATGCGATTTTTCCTTTTTCGATGTTGATTTTTGCTCGACCTTTGATTCGAGTTATTGATATTGTTCTCTGTTGCTTGAGCTCGAATCCCTATATCATTGCCGATGATGATTAGGGTTATATATAGGTTTCGAAATCCTATTTTTGCGTTCGTTCAGATATATTTGAATTTGTCAAATTATTTGCTCTGGCCGCTTGATGATGCTTGAACGATTGATGATTGAACTGACTTGTTCAAAAAAGCGTATATTATCGTAACTTGATCGTCACGGCTTTAACTTGGTCAATGTACATTACGGTGTTGATTAATTTCGTGGTTTTCTCTGGTTGACTTCGACTTGGATTTTGTGATGACCACCGGCTTTGACTTGGCTATATATTTTGATTTATCGGCTCAGTTATTGATACTTTTAGTGGTTTGTCGAAATCACAGTGGCATTTGTTGTTTGATCTGTATATTTGCCTAAGTCGCCCTGTTTCACTGTGTACTGCCTGTTCATGTATGTTTGCATCGACTTTGTTGTTGTTTGGATCATTATGCTGTCTGCATTGAACTTTGAGTTGTAGTCTTGAGCTCTGTCTTCATGTAGCTTGCTATGTGCATTTATATTGGCCGTTTAATTGATGCTGCAGTCTTCAAGCATTGTTGATTCATTGTTTTCTCGGTGGAGAGTCTGATACATACCTTTTATATTTTCATTGCTTGTCTGATTCATCATGCATCAGTTTGTACTTACTCGCTTGAGTTTCACTGCCATACTTGGTTCGAATTTATTTGCATTACGCAGTTGGTCTTTGACATGTTATCTGAATTGTGCTGCATTGTTGTGCATTTGTTTCAGTTGCATTCATTGATCAGTACTTCTTTGTTACTGCGTACTTGATAGCAAATTTGATGTATGGTCAGACCTTAACTTCACTTGTGCATTGTTAAGTAGTTTGCTTTGGTCTTGAGCATTGCCGTGTCATTGGTTCAGTTTTTGCTGTAGTCTTTGTTTGTTTCAGTCCAAGTTGCATTTGTTCCATACTTTAGTTCATCTGTATATTGCTGCAATCTTCATTGAGCTTGTATGCTTCAAGTTGTATTCATCGTCGGTTTAGTCGTGCACTTGGTCTCTTCACTGTGTTGCATTCTTTGATGGTTCATTGGTGCACTGCTTGTTCATGTATGCATTTGAGCTCTTTGAGTTGCAGTGCTTCATCACTTGAACTTGCTTGCAGACTGTCTTGTAATCTACATCCATGTATACTTGGTGTTGTAGCCTTGAGACTGTTGAAGTTGTGATGATTGCTTCATGCTTGTTTGTTATCTGGTAGCACTTGAGTTTCTTGGCACTGCTGTTAGCTTTGGTGTATGTTATTTGCCGTGCATACTTCATGCTTGCACTGTTCATCTATGTTGTCCAGACATTGTTGAGTTCTTGGCCACTTCTTGTTGATTTTTGAAATTTTACTTGAGTTGAATCCAGTTTCAAAAACTCGGGTTTGACCTTGTGCTTGAGTCGTGATTTTGAATATATTGCACGTGAGTTGAACTCGGCTTTTCATTTGGGTTTGACCTGTGCTCACCTGTCCCTGTAGCATTATCAAGTGTATATATCGGTGTGCACGGCCTTGTGGCATATACAGTGATACACTGTGTATGTCACAAGTTGTTCGTGTATGATGAATTCAAATTTAAATTATGACGAACAACCCAAATAACTGAGGCAAATCGTATTTTCAAAAATCATATTTCATTTTATATTGCAAAAATATTTCTTTTTCAATTTTACTGCGTTAGTGTATATTTTTGCAGATTGCTCAGATGCTGGATTCAAACTGGAATGCAGTTGAAGACAAAATACGAGTGTGAGTGTTATGTAGTGAGGTTATTAATGTAAACTGAATTGTGATGTAATTGTGATGTAATCAAAAATGTATATGTATAGTGAGAGCTTGAATTTGTACTATCAAAATTGTAATAAATATTTGTTTGAATAAAATATTCGTTTGAATTCAAATTCCGTGTTATTTATTTTATTCTGCAAATATTTATTTAATCTGTGAAAAATAAAATAGTATATTATCAAATACATTTAAACGAATGTATATATGTTTATTATCATCAAACAAAAATCATATAAGCGCATATTCAACAAGTGCTGGGGAATCGGAGGAAGTGATGGCCCGATGTTTCCCGCTGTACTTGATGGATATAGCTGCTATGTGGTTTAGACAATTGGAAGAGGGATCTATCAAGACATTACAGAATTGGTAGACAGGTTTCTGAAGCAGTTTCAGGTTCATATCAAAAGGCCAAAGAACGTAACGATGCTGACATCGATAAAACAAAGGACAGAGGAATCGCTTAGAGTTTTCTTAACTTGGTTCAACACTGCAGTTGCTTCGATGGATCGGTCGGATCCATAGATGGTTTTGATGGCAGCAGTGTCAGGAGTCAGAGAGAATTCAGATTTCAAAGTGTCATTTATACGGGATCCACCAATGGATCTCGAGGAATTCTTTCGCGAAGCTGAGAGATTCCTTTGGTAGGAAGATGCATGTTCAGATATGAAATTAAAGGAGGTGAATGCGGCTGAGAATGGAAGGCCATCCAACGGAAACTCGGATAAGAACAACGGCAAAGGAAAAAGGAAAAAGGATGGCAACGGTAGCACTCCGAAGAGGTTGCGGAGGGAGTCAAAGTTTTCTTCTTACACAGATCTAGTTGAGACTCTAGAAAGGATTTACTTGGATACTCAAGGGCAGCTCCAGTATCGAAAGCCGACAAGGAGGGAATCTTCTGAGTATAAACGAGCGTCGGGAAAGCATTGCCTATTCCATGAGCTAGATAGGCACAACACAAACGATTGTAGGCATTTGAAAGATATTGTGGAGGAGCATGTAAGGAATGGTCACATGCAACAGTACATAAGGAACTGAGCTGTAGCAGTGGAGCGGGAGCGGCCACCGCCTACCTCGAACGAAGGTGGCGCTGGAACTGGTGGCCGTCGGCTTGTTATCAACTGAATAGTTTGATGGTTCTAAATAAGTAATAGAACTCAAAGTAATATAGATAGGTCACTTACACATGTACGGGATCGAGGATGGTCCCTAGGCATGCTCTGAGATGATGGAAAACCGTACTGCTTGGGTCTATGAAATCCTGTTTTTTTCTGTTTTTCTCCTGTTTTTCTGAAAACTCTGGTTTTTCCTTTGGTACTTTGAACATTTAATTCCCTTTGTTTTACAAACTTTTTCGTTGATAACTGAATTTAGTAATGGTTGGATTTGGATCAATGTAATAAATGGTACAGGTCTCACGATCATGGTCCTAACCGGAGAGATGGGGCGATAATCGCAAGTTACGAGTCCCTTCATCGGAGAGCAATGGAATGGATTCAAACACTGTATAAGAAGCCTTTGGCCGAAGAGCCGAGGCCAGAGAACATAAAAGTCCTTGGTCGGAGAGCCGATATCGGTGAATATAAAAGTCCTTGACCACAGAGCCGATGCCGGAGAATATAAAAGTCCTTGACCGGAGAGTCGATACTATAAAATATAAAAAGTCCTTGGCCAGAGAACCGAGGCCGGAGAATATAAAAGTCCTTTACCGGAGAATAGATACCGGAAAATATAAGAAGTCCTTGAACGGAGAGTCGAGACCGGAGAATATACAAGCCATTGATCAAAGAGTCGAGGCTGAAACGGGATAACGTGACCCGACGAGGTCTACGGATTCAAACGACTAAACCTGGAGAGGTAAGGGATTCGGATTTCGGCTTAGGATAAGTGGACCCGGTAAGGTCCTAGATTTGGCAAAAGGACCCGGAGCGGTCTCGAATTTGAATAACTATCCAGAAAGGTCATAGATTTGGCTATTGGTTATTGATGGATTAAAACTTGGTTAACGGATAGGATGGCTTGGTATTGGATCAGATTATGGATCGAATGGTATGGTTATGAATGAAACAAACATAGACTTTGGATATCGGATTTAAGGCTATTCAAAACACACCTTCCAATAAGCGAGGCATGTTTTGGGGGGCAAAATGTTAACCCACATTTTGTTAAGACCATAAACAGGTGGATTCAACCTAACCAACTTTACGATCATCGAGGCTAGAATATGATGGATTTAGTTTAAATGGATGAAGCTCGCTTGGATGGGCCGCTCGACATTTTGGCTCGATCTAGAAGTCAGGGGTCAGTCGGCCCTGATGATGTTGTTTGGTCTGGAAGTCATGGGTCGCTCGGCATATGTCGTTCGGTTTGGAAGTCATGGGCCGCTCGGCATCGTTCATTTGGTCTGGAAGTCATGGGTCGCTTGGCATCATTTCTTCGGTCCAGAATTCATGGGTCGCTCAGCATCGGTTCGGCCTAGATGGGGTGGCTTGGCATTGGTGGCATGATTCGGCCTCAATGGTGGTTCGGCACACAGAGGTGGCTCGACATTGGTGGCTCTACATAAGTGGTTCGACCTCAATGGTGGTTCGGCACTGGAGGTCGTTCGGCCTGAGGGTTTGGAAAATGTGTTCGGCATTGGACATCGCTCGGCATTGTGATTCGGTCAGAGTCACTTAGCATTGTGGTTCGGTCTTGGTTGCCGCTCGGCACATGTGGGTTGGCTATACTCATTCGGTTGAAGGGAGTCGGCGTATATGAGCTTCGAGTTCTAACATGAACTACTTCGAGTCGTTACCTAGGAAGGCTCGGTCCGACATGTACAGAACTCGGGGTCGGTAATAATGATAACTCTGATTCGGCCATGGCCCTGATGGACCCGGGTCACTCGAAAAGCCGAATAACTCAGGATTTGCCTATAAATACAGCATGTGGGGGTTCATAAAAAGGATTGGCTCTCTGACTTTATCTTCTTTAAGGCTAATCCACTCAGCCAATATTAAAACTTTGGATTGCAATTGTAATCGATTATTACAACAATAAAAAGGAAATTTCTGGAGTGGACGTAGGCCGAACTTAGCCGAACCACTATAAAATCTGTTGTTCTTTATTGCTTTCATTTGAATTTTGACTGTTCTTCACATTATTACTCTCTACATATATTCTATCCGTGAGCTGTGACTAGTACTTGGTGCTTTCGCTTGGATTTGGGTGTTAGTGACCAATTTTGGCGCTAACAGGTCTACATCAACTTTGATCTTTGTTTTTATTTATTTCTATGTTTTTTCAGAGGATTACATTTATATAAAATAGTAAATACAATGTAGTTCTCTCAACTATGATTTGGTAGAGTTTCTACAGATCGATCCCTAACCTCATGGATGTTCATGGTTGTAATGGTGTATTTTTAAGTGAGAGTTCCAAGCCATAATGTCTTCGATCTATATCCTCCTAGACTTTTCTCTCATGAAAATATATCCAGATCCACTAATTTAAGCAGAAGAACATGTCCTGGTTTAGTTATTTAGTATCAGTTATTGGTTTGGTTGGTAAGTTTTCTCCGATACAACCATAATTATTAGAAGCTATTATCTTGAAATATTATAAAATAAGTCCACCGATCTAATCTGATGAATATGTTGTCATTGAATCACCACAAATCCATATGGCTATGAACGTAAGTTTTAGATGAAAAAATATCGTAAGTATCACTGCTTACTATTGATCGAAAATTCAATTAACCTCGGAGTAATGGGATTTTGAGTGAAAGTAAAGCCACTTAACGAGCTAAAGATGTTTAAGTGTGGTTATTGTTAAATTGAAGTGAAAAATAAAGGATACACAATTTTTTATGGTGGTTCTTGTGGGTTAGGGGATGTCCAAACACATTGATGTGGAATAGATCTTAAGACCACTAATACACTAAAGGATGGTAAACAATATATATCAACTAATTAAGTTGATTTATGAATTTAAAATTATTTACTTAAATAAGTAATGAAATCACAAATACGAGTAATAATCAAATAGTATTGTAAAGTAAAAGACAATATGAACTTGTAACTAGTTTGCATATCTGATCCTACATTCAATCTTGCACTCCTTGTATAGAATTTCATTATCACTTACTTGTTTTTCATGAGTGTAATAACATATTTACAATCTTATAATTCCATGAATGTCAAAATACACATTTTCTCTCAATTTTCCATGGGTTAAAAAAACACCTTTCTCTTAAAAACAACATTAAAGTATGGATAAGTAATTGTATAATTTTTAATCAAATGGTTTTATAGATCTCCAATAGCAATCTATACTACTATATTATTTCTGAGTTAGATTTCAATAGCTTCCAGGCCTCCTTCCATTTCACATAAAATTTTGAAAAAACCCGTCGCATGTGCATTGCCTATTCGTCCTCTTCTTTACCCTTCCTTCCGCCATCTAAACCCTAAAGTTTTCTCCTCCCCTTCTCGATTACAGTAATGACAAATTACATGAAAAGCCTTCATCGGTCCATTTATTTATCCTTCCCATTCAAAGCTCCATCTGCCTCTATCGCCCTTATTTCCATTAATTTTAACTATGGTATCGTGCTTCTAAAATCTTTGAGGAAATTAATTTTTCAACTTTCATTTTAAACAAAAGAAATCATTATTTTATCATTGATCTTCTTCTGTACTTGGAATTCCTGCAGTCGTAGATACAACTCCTGCTTCATTGTCGCTATTTACTCATGTCGCTCTCCAACATGCTTCAGGTATTTTCAGATTATGTTTCTCTGTATGTTTCTCTATTTGCAATATGTTACACTTAATCCAAGCCCTAATTCTAATTTCAGTTCTTAATTGATAGTCCACTAATTTATCCTTGATGTTCAGAGCTCCATTTACCTCTATCACCTTTATTTCCATCAATTTAACTATGATATCGTGCTCCTCAAACCCTAGAGGAAATTGGTAATGTTTTCGTTTTCATTTTGAAACGGAAAAAATTCATTTTTGCTAATCGATCTTATGTACTTGGTATTCCTGCAGCATGCAAATGCAAGTCCTCCTTCATTGTCTTTCTTTATTCATGCCACTCTACAACATGCTTCAGGTATTTTCCGATTATGTTCTCCTATCTGTTTCTTTTATTGAAATATTTATTACATTTAATTCAAGCCCTAATCCTAATTTTGGTTCCTAATTGATAGTATTTGGTCAACTTCAAGTGCTATGTGGTTCATAACCTTAGGTCATATGTGTATGCTTAAGTTGATTATGAATGAGATAATTCACGTTGCCACAGGATGATGATTTCATCTTGAAAATTTGCACAGAGACCATGGTATGCTTAAGTCAACAAGTGTAAGGTAACCAAGTTTCCTTTCTATTTTAAAATAAATTATTCAATTGGAAGATGTATGTGTAAATATTAATATATCTACATTATATTAAGATTAGTGAGTTTGACTTCAAGAGCACATAAGCCCTCTAGAATTTAGCCAACCAAACCGTCTGTGAATTTATAGGTATTTTTTTCTTTCCCTTTTCCTTCACAAGTCCTTGTCTTCTGTCGATCCCTTCTCTCCTCCTCCCAATTTATGCCACCCACCGTTGATCCCCTCCAGTTTCTCTCATCTTCCTCCATTTTCCTTCATTCCCTCGGCAATCGACAAATTCCCTTCGGTTTCGACCTCACCCATTTCTTTACCCCACTTTTTCTGCCATATTATGTACCATACCATCACCGTCAACATCGTTTTTGGCTCTCCATCTCTTCCCGCTGTCATCGCACCTTCCTTCTCATAGTCATCGTATTCTTACATGAAACGGTTATACCTTAACTCTATTTAACATTTTCTCAATACATGTTTTAGCTAATACTAAATCCCATGGATAGTAAGGTTGCATTACATTTTTCTTATGCATATAACATCGAACACATTTATGTTGGTGAACTCTGTGTGAGATGAAGTTTTACGATGTTTCTCATGACAGACAAGTCTAATATACCATATTCCACAATATGATCCTCGTAGCTCATTGTACTTTCATCCACTTACTGGGTAGTCGAAATTTTAAAATGTGTTAATTGATTTTGAAATTGCGATCAGACTTCCATTTCGGCTTAGCCTTCTTCTAGATTACGCTTGCACTTAATTGCTTTCCTTTTATTTTAGCTTTTCATAATTAAAGTTTTAAGTTTTCCATAATGCTACTTCACTTTGATCATTCTTTTTTTAATTTAATTATTATTCTTCTTCTTTTACACTTTTCCTGGAAAATCCATTAATAGAAGTTGCTTCATTGCTGGTATGCACGTATGCAACAAAGGTTATGATTATATTTAGTGCTATAACACAAGAAGTCGTTAGATTTTAAAAAATATATAAATGCTTACCTGTAATTGAAACCAATCTTACATCTTTATTTGAAATAAAAGAAATACTGCATTTTATGCTAAGAAGTTTGCAATAACGTTCCCAACTAAAATGAGACCTTGATGATTCCAGTTTCAATTAGAGCCCATATGACATATGCTTTAATTAGGTAATAACCCAAGTTACAACCAAGGAAATGTTGTATATTTCTTACAAAATTAAACTACATTTGATTTTTACTATTTGGTTTGATATTTTCTCGGTAAATACTTGATATCTTACACACTATACTGTTTTATGAATTTTATGACTGATTTTTACTTTGGAACGTTAAAATGGTTTAAAACCGATATACGAGATTTATACTGAATTGTTTTGCATTAGAAGAAGAAACAAAGCATATTGTTGCACATATTATTGCTCGTCCTGAAATAGAAAATACATAACGCAACTTTTAGGAAGTGTCGAGGTTAGTGTAAAAGGCATATTTGCCTAAAATGAAGTAGTTTGCGTTAGTATTTGATTCTTTTTTACTCTTGTTATCTATTGGCTTTAATTTTCATCATTAAAAATTTCTACTTCTATCTCTAAATTAAATCCACTCAAAGGCGTTTTCAATAGTTAAAAAGTACTTTTTTGTCACTTAACTAGCGGCATATATATTTTTGCACTTGATACAACAATAAGAACAACAATGGAGCCATTATTCCCAATTTCCATGCCCGCTCTTGCTAACCTTATTGGATTCATGCCTTTGTCAAAGATCAAAGTTTTAGAAAGCGATGTTGTAAGCTTTTCAATCATTATTTTTATCACACACACACACACACACACACACATATATATGCTAAAATCATTAGTTACTACATAACTTCATTTTCTTGGTTATGACGGCTTATATCTTCTACACACTGTTTTTTAGGCAAATTTGGACATGGTGTGGTTTGGCTCCGACATAAGGAAGAATATCTACTCTAATTTGGAAAAAAAGAATATAGTTGCATAATTGTGCCTGATCGTGTTCGGGGAATTCTACATATGAACCATGATTCTAAGGTTTTTTTTGAGCTTTTGTGTTGAAACTTCATATTTACGATATGTTGACTATGACAACTATACGAGTCACTATTATATAGTAACTTGTTTATACAGGAATTAATCAAGACCGGACTCAAATAAACTTCAAATCTTATATAAATATGTAACGAGTTTCCGTCTAGAGTTTACTCATGTTAAAATCTCTCATATATGATATGTATTTCGACATTTTTTCATTTCATTAGCATACACTAACAATCTTTGCATGTTCTCATTTTTAGTGTACATTCAGACGTCTAAATGTACTAAATCAGACATTTGAGTATGGAAAAATGAATATTGTTTAGTGCAATATTCAGACGTCTGACTTGTTCATTTCAAACGTCTGAAAATGATTTTTTTAGCCTATTTTCTTTATGGTTTGAGCTCATGCATTTTCAGAAGTCTAAATTATTCAATTCAGAAGTTTGAATATTGTTTAGTGCAAATTCAGAAGTCTGGTGTATTCAATTCAGAATTCTGAATATTGTTTAATGCAATTTCAAAAGTTTGAATTATTTAATTCAAAAGTCTGAAAATGGATATTTTTAGCCTATTTCCTTTCTGGTTTGAGCTTGTGCAAATTCAGAAGTCTTAATTATTAATTCAGAAGTCTGAATATTGTTTAGTGCAATTTAAGAAGTCTGAATTATTCAATTCAGAAGTCTGAATATCTACAACGACTATACTTTCAAATAGGCACTTCCATTCATGAAAGATGCGTTCTTCATTTCAATAGATATGACTATATCTCTTCATGATAACTCTTCACGAACAAATGCATCTATTTATAATCTATATAAACACATTAGAATCATGTTTCCAAAAACAAGAATTCAATCTATTCTTACTCTACTCTCATATTCTTTGATTCTAATACTCTTGTGCATTCAATTTCATAAAATTCATTCTATTACTTCCTTGTTCTTCACATATTCCTATATACATCATAAAGGAGAAGATTATAGGAAGGGTGTACTATAATTGATAAATTCGTGTTATTAAAGAACACATAGAGTCAAGAAAACTTTATTTGTAAAAGTCATGTTCTGCTGCTCAAACATGTGAAGTCCTCTTCGGTTGTTGAGGCAAAATATTGTTCTGCTGCTCAGGTCCCTGTTCAGCTGCTCAGAGGTTGTATAGACCTGTTCCTCCGGGTTAAGTGAGGGTTGTTGTTTTAGTGAAATTCCAGAAGGAGTTTGGGACTGGACGTAGAACGGGAAGTTCGAACCGGTATAAAAATTCCTGGTATGCTTGTTTTATTTTACTTATTCACATTGCTATAGTATCTTAGTTTATTTCCGCATTAGTATAGTATAATTCCATATAGCACGATCCGCACGGTCTTTTCATTTGGTATTAGAGCCTGGAATTCTATCGATCGTCACAACATCATAAAATAATGATTAGAAAACGATCCATTCAAAATACAACTGGCAAAATCCCTGTCAAAGCCACCAGTAAGGACTACAAAAAGGTACTTTTTGATTTATAAATTTCAGTAGAAGATAATAATGAATTAGTTTATATAAGCAACAAGATTTCAAAGCTAAATTTTATTATTTTAGAAAAGATGAAATCGCTTGAACTTGAAAATGATAAATTGAAAAACGAGAAGTTAATTTAGAAAATCAACTTGCTGTTTTAAAGAATAATTTTATAAGTGTTAAAGATTTTCTAGATGAGAAAAACACCATATTTGAAAGAGAGAGAGAGAGTGAGAAATTTTCAAAAGAAAATTTTGATTTGAAAAGACAAAATGATTTATTACAATCCTCTTTAGATAATTTAGAATCTCAAAATTTCCTTCTCAAAAATGAGAATCTTACGTTAAAAACGAGAATTCTGAATTAAATGAGAAAATTGATATTTTGAATAATAGTAATATTTCTTTTGAAAATAATAATTATGACTTTAAAGCTAAATTTGATAAAATTAACACCGAAGTCACCAAATTTAATAAAGGTCAAAACGATTTAAACATGATTTTATCTAGTTCTAGACCTTTACATGATAAAAGTGGCTTAGGATATAATAAAACTGATCGCAAAAATAACACTAGATATGATTTCATGTGTAGTAAAAATGATAGTACTAGTATTAAATTTCAAGTAAAGTCCAAATCCAATTTTTATAGAAATTCAAATACTGCTATGACCAATAATGTTTATATTTATCTAGAAGCACAAAATCATTGACTGGAAATATGAATAAAAATTATCTAAGTATTTGGGTTCCTATTAATTGAAAAAATAGAGAAAAATACATTAATGATTATTTTGATATGGTAGTTAATAATGAAAATTATATTTATAAAGGTTTAACCACACCCAAATGGGTATGGTTTCCCAAGACCTAACCCCCGGACCCTAACATAGTAAGTGGGTACCAAAAATGATTTTTATTAGTTGCAGGTACTTAGGGAAACAAAAGGAAATATTTTGGAATTTTAAAGGATGTTCCATACGTTTAATAGAATTACATGCTTACAATGAAATATGGACTTCGACAAATTTGGTAAAATCTATTTTATTTATTTATTTCTCCATAATTAATATTGAGTTTATCCCGTTATTGACAAGATATTTTATAGCATTTATTATATTCCCTCATTCTTTTTTATAATAACAAAGGGCGAGAAATTCATATGCATATTAATAGAGGGAGATATTCTACTTAGGGGGAGCTTTAAAAATGCTAACATTATTTTATATAGAATGAATATTTCATATATATTTTGTTACCTTTTGGTCGATGTCCAAGGGGGAGAAGGAGTTTAAAAAACTACAATCGACAGTGGGAGCTTATAGTAAGGGGGAGCACATATAACTCTATTTCCTATTTATATATGTTCATATTGTGTATATACTTATGTAGTTGTCAAAAAGGGGGAGAATGTTGAAACTTCATATTACGATATTTCGTAACTACGATATTTTGACTATGACAACTATACAAGTCATTATTATATGCTAACTTGTTTTTACAGGAATTAATCAAGACCAGATTCAAATAAGCTTCAAATCTTATATAAGTATGTATCGAGTCTGTGTCTAGAGTTTACTCATGTTAATATCTCTCCTATATGATATGTATTTCGACATTTTTTTCATTTCATTAGCATACACTAATAATCTTTACACATTCTCATTTTTAGTGTACATTCAGACGTCTGAACGTACCAAATCAGACGTCTGAGTCTGGAAAAATGAATATTGTTTAGTACAATATTCAGACATCTGACTTGTTCATTTCAGACGTATGAAAATGATTATTTTTAGCCTATTTCCTTCTGGTTTGAGCTCGTGCAATTTCAGAAGTCTGAATTATTCAATTAAGAAGTCTGAATATTTTTTAGTGCAAATTTAGAAGTCTGAATTATTCAATTCAGAAGTCTGAATATTATTTAGTGCAATTTCAGAAGTCTGAATCATTTAATTTAGAAGTCTGAAAATGGTTATTTTTAGCCTATTTCCTTTCTGGTTTGAGCTCATGCAAGTTCAGAAGTCTGAATATTATTTAGTGCAAATTCATAAGTCTGAATTATTCAATTCAGACGTCTGAATATTATTTAGTGCAATTTCAGAAGTCTGAATTATTCAATTCAGAAGTCTGAATATCTACAACGACTATATTTTTAAATAGGAACTTCCATTCATGAAGAGATGCGTCCTTCGTTTCAATAGATATGACCATATCTCTTCATGATAACTCTTTACGAACAAATGCACCTATTTATAATCATATAAACACATTAGAATCATGTTTTCAAAAACAAGAATTCAATCTGTTCTTACTCTACTCTCATATTCTTTGATTCTAATACCCTTGTGCATTCAATTTCATACAAATTCATTATGTTACTTCCTTACTCTTCACATATTCATATATACGTCATAAAGGTGAATATTATAGGAAGGGTGTACTATAATTGACAAATTCGTGTTATTAAGGAACACATAGAGTCAAGAAAACTTTATTTGTAAAAGTCCTGTTCTGCTGCTCAGGCGTGTGAAGTCCTCCTCAGCTGCTGAGGCGAAATCCTGTTTTACTACTCAGGTCCCTGTTCGGCTACCCAGGGATTGTATAGACCTATTCCTCTGGGTTAAGTGAGGGTTGTTGTTTTAGTGAAATTCCAAAAGGATTCTGGGACTAGACGTAGAACGGGAAGTTCAAACCAGTATAATATTTCCCGGTGTGCTTGTTTTATTTTACTTATTCACATTGCTATAGTATCTTAGTTTACTTCCGCACTAGTATAGTACAATTTCATATAGCACGATCCGCACTATCTTTTCATTTTGGTCATTTAATGACTGATTTAGCAAAACTATTTTGCTAACTCATCACAATTTTTATTATCAAAACAATATCACTGAAATAGTCTTTATTTTTTGAATTGCAGGTACCACTGTACAAGTACAACAATCATATATTTGTTGATCAATATCTCTTTTTCATTAACAAAATGCCAATCTTATTGAAATGTTGTTATTTTACTTTTGCACCTCTTACAGTTACCCATTGAGTTACACCTTCAGTGCATTTCTTTTCTCGCTTACCATCAAGGCAGAATTTTGCGCTAGTGATTGAGTGAAAGAGTGCATCTATGTTTCCACAATTCATCTCACTTGAGGAAGGGCATCCTTGGTTTTGTGATGTTTTTTATAATGTTATTATTTACTCTGATTTTCTTGATTTCTTGTAGAATAATTTTATAAAAGGGCCTTTTCCAACTAAAATGACTAATTTTTTTATCTGACTGAATTGTTTTATATGCAAAAAAATACCATGTTCGAAACTGAACAAGAATTGTGCAAATATGTGTTTTAAACTTATCTTGCAGTTCGTTGCTTCATTATGCTGGCAAAGCGATAACTTGGCCTTTGACAGTATTTGAAATTTAGTATTTGTTTGATTTAACAATTTCAAAATATTAGTGGTTATGAGGTTGGAACATAAATTTTATGGGACGATACTAGCTGCATAATGTTATCTATGTTATTACTATGTATTCTCAAGATCAATATTGAAGTTATGAACAATTGAGTTCTAAACAATCCATCAAAACAATTTTCGTAAAGCAAATGTATTCGATGACCTATAGACGAATTCTGGTCACTGTCAAATAGAAAATTATAAAGTAAATAACAGGAAAGCAATTATGTATGAATTTAATCAACTTTCACCTGGTGCATGTTATGATATCACCCCACTTAAGTTATATATGATAATTTAAAATAACAAAACAATGTTTCCCTTTTTTTGAATGGAAGAAATATTCGTTCCTTATTTTTCCAGCTAATATTATTTGGACATGCTTGATAACATGATCAACAAATTTACAACCTTTATCTTTGAAGAAAATCTAATACAAAATAAAATCATGTGTTGTATTAGATAAGAAGATATAATTAAGAGCAAGTTATGATATTTTAGTACTTATATTTTTTATTATACTTAACTATATTGCACTTTGTTGTCCAACAAGAGAGTAAAATACCATGAATTGGAATATTGGATATCTAAAAATGAAGTATTATTGATATAATTTCCCACATATGTAATTCATAAAGTTTTTGCGTCGTACGTGGAAATTTTTACGTAAGTATGTGTGTGTGTCTTACTGTATGCCTTCTAATAAAAAGTAAATGTATTATGTAAATCATTAACATGTGTGTTGAAAATTGAAATATTAATTTTCTGATCAACATGGATGTTATTTATAGTCCCATGCCTTTATATTTTGTCGATCTATGTACATTACTGCTGAATTATGTGTTTCACGTTCTTATTTTGTTTGTACCAACACTCGAGTTCTAATTTATTACTTTTTTGATAATGCAAATTTCTCCTCAATTATAAAATGATATGTCTAAAAATTAAGTTTCGGCTTTCCTAAAAACTCAGCTTAGATCTGCATGATGCAAATTACATCAAGTATTCCCGCTTAAAGCTATTATTTTGCATACTAGCATTACGAGGTAATAAATTTTGTACTCAAATCTTTACTTATTAGCAATATTTTAGTCATTTCAATTCAAATGTATGATATTTATTTACATCATTGCTACATTTGAATTTGAAGAGTTGACAAATACGTACACATGTATACATATGTGTGTCTATGTATATATATGACATAATATAAATGGTTAATTTTGTTTTGTCAAATACATAGACTTTTCTTTTATTTATGAGAATATATATTGATACTTCCTACCTACTCATTGTAACCTTGGTTAATTCCTAACTATTACCTTTACTTGAGATTTACTACCATTTTGAGGTGAACCTATGGTTGAATACCATGCTTTCTCTATGTTCGTAGTTAAGCTACAATCAACATTCGAATAGAATCAATCATATTCAAAATTGGAAATCTCGTGATCTATTTAAGTTAAACATACATTGTCTATTGCAAATGTTTTGAATAGCATGAAACTAAATATTAATTTAAATTTTGTTTGACTGTCATTGTACTCTATAATAAAAGAATAGGCAATGATAAATACAATACATTTGAAGCCAAAATATAGAATTGTATTTTTTATCCCATTAGTCGGTTAGTTAGTTTTTTTTCCTCCTTTGAAAGACATGGTCATGTCGCAGAGGTTCATATCCAATACCTCTAGCAACGACTAAAGCTAGGTGTTTTATTACTAATATAATTGTCATTAGTAGCACCACCAATTTGTTTGATGTAAAATAATAATTTTTTTCTTCTAAAGTACTGTCAGCGCATGGATCCTTATTCAGTTTCTTACACTAATTCATTTTATTTGTTACCAAGTTTCCAATTTAGAATAAAGATCGACATTACATGTTCTTAATTTTATTTTTTATTTATGGACTAGAATGCTGCAAAGAGCATCTTGCCTAAGTAATACACCTACACTCATTCTAGGATAGAAGTTATTGTTGATTTTTCTATTTGTTTGTCTCTGTTTTTTCCCATAACAATCAGTTGTGTTATGAGAGAAGGAGAGGAGCGTAGTAAAGAAAAAGAGTATGGAGGAGAGGAGAGGATTGAAGGAGAGAAGGTGAAAACAAGGGAGAGGAATCCTTTTACGGATTTTCAACAGGGAGTGTAATGAGAAAGGGCATCTATCGAAGTATTTGATTCATCAGCTAAGATTATCAAAGCTTAAGAAGGTAACTCAAAATTTTCATATTTAGTGCAATCCAAATGATTTGCACTTTTGAATTATATACATTCTTGTTGTTTCATGTTCGCTATATATCATCGCTGTAAATTTTTATGTTTTCTATGTAGTGTAGATTTTGTATGGCTTAAGCATATTTATTAATTTGTTTAGTGCAAGTGCAAGTGTTTTTATGTATATGTATATATATATATATTTATATGTATATATATATATATGTATGTATGTATGTATGATTATCGCTGTAAATTTCTATATTTTCTGTGTAGTGTAGATTTTGTATAGCTTAAGCATATTTATTCATTTGTTTAGTGCAAATGCAAGTGTTTATATATGTATGTGTGTGTGTGTGTATTCAGACAAGACTACACCATGATAACTACTATTCTGTCATCGTTTTTCCACATCAACTCCAACAATATGTAAAAGTGATAATTAGTAAATCAATCCTAGATTTGATAGAAACTTCCTACACTATCAACCTAATTTCTATTTAAAAGAGTACTAACACGTAACTGTTATATGTCTTATAACTTAGAGTGTTAGGAATTTTATGGAGTTTTTGCTTAGATTTTAATTAGTGGAGCCAATTAAAAGTTACACCTATAGCGATAAGTGGAATGTCATGTATCATAAAGGAAATGGTAGATGTGATTTAGTATATTTCATGTCTTATGGAGAAATTTAAAGTCTTCCTATACATATTCTATATTGTTAATTGGTTGCATACTAAAACACAATCAGATTGCGTAGTTTATATTTGAAACATGTTTGTACGTGCGTCTATACTATGAAAGTTGTGGATTAGACATTTATGTACGGTGTAGATGGTTCAAGTTTTTATTAGCTAAGTTTTTTCAGTTACGTACAATACATTGCCTATTATATTGCAATCCTCCTTATTCATAGGTTTTTTATATTAAGCTTGATCTCATTGATGTCCCAGAATAGCTAAAAATATGGATTTTCCTTTGGTGCCTTTGCCATTAGTTATAGTTTCAAAAAATTTAATATCTGATTCAACAATTTAATTTATTTTTGTGTCTAAATTGACCGAGAGATGACAGTGTTTATAGGACATGAACACAACCGTAAATCATTCCGAAACTTTAAATGATTTTCAAGCAACTCTAAACTACTAAAAGTATATATCTTTAAGATATAGTTAGAGTATCCATTAAGCCTTGATCTAAAATATATCCATACTCAGGATCTATTATTTGTTCATACCAACCAAATTGAACAAATATAGACAGTAAATTACTGAAAATGCCATCCTTTTACTGCAGTAAAAACACTTGATATCACTTTGTTTTTTCCAAGACCAATATAATCGGTGTATCAATTATATCATATATGTTGTGGAAGTCAAGGAGCATAATTGGTGAAAGTAAGAAATGATTATCCTTTAAATGTCTATGAGTAAGGAAAACAGTCGATCACGATGAACATTGCAATAGCAGCTGTAGTTGAAGGAATAACAATGGTTGAATACACCGCACCTGATTTTGATTAGTCGAGCAGGCTAATGTTTATGTTGGCTGGCTTGTGTTTGTTTACATTGAAATTATTTTTGTATTTGTTAAAATTCTCTCATTGTTGTTTATATTCTTATATACACTTGGACTAGCATTATAAATCATAATCAGTTATGTTCCACCATTCCTGAACACATGTAATCATTTATTGTTATGGTTATTCAATTAACATTATTCATTTTGAGTTATTGGAATAAGAAATTGATGTTCTTGGTTGTTTGCCTATTCAAATTAAATATCATTTACATCTCTTTTATATTTTACAAAAGTGAAGCAACTTTAACAGGTAGTTAAATTTCTGAACAAAACCATAGTTGCTTACAATAATTAGATTCTATGATATCCGACTAGAACATGGATCTATTTTTACATTTCTTATTCATTTTTTCTAATATAAAGTGGTATTTCAAATCTATTCGCATGAAGTGTGCACACACAATTACATATGTGTGTATACACATGCACACACATATCTGTGTGTGTATGGATATGTACATGTATATACTTATGTTTGTATATAGAGGCACACATATGTGCATATGCACACATGCAAGCATGCATATATACATGTCTTTGAAGGGGTGCATGTATATATAAACATATGCTTATGAACATTTGTAAGTGTATGTATTTATGTATGTATGTATGTATGTATGTATGTATGTATATATATATATATATATATATATATATATATATATGTGCGTACGTGCACACGTGTAGGCACATGTGTGCATCTGGGAAAGCGGAGATATAAGTATTCTCCTATGAAAAAGACAACTTTAGGCATATATATGACTTTTTCTTTAATCAATTAAAGAGTTATTAATACGTCAATTGGTTGTTCACTTTTTGTATTTTTCTGATGCTTTTATTTTTACTCCATGATTTTTGATGAATATCATAATTTTATTTTTAAGTACTGATCTATATACATTTGTAAGTTAAATTATTTTATGTTTAGTCCATGTTTGATTGACAATCTAACAGGTCTTCATACGACATTGTGTTATCATTCTCTAGATGGTAAAGTAGTTGGATTACTTCGATGTTTTAAGAAGAAAAGTTTAAAACTTGAAGGATGAATTCTTGTAGATAGAAGCTTGGAAAATCAACCTAACTAAGCTTATTAAGACTACAATTGTTGTATTTTTATTATAGCTCATTTGTGATACTTATGATGACAACGATATTATAATTGTTATTTTTACCTTGCCTTTAGTTTGATGTATTTTTTCCAAAATAATTGAATGTTTTGGGCTTTTGATATATTGTACTTAAAATTTGATCACGTTCTTTCTGACGATTGGAGAAAATTTCTCATGAATCCAAATTTATTGAAATGCTAGGAGAACTTTGGACTTTATTATTCCATTTCTTACAAGGTACAAGATGATTCATAATTTAGGATGGTATATTGCAACGATTTATTTTTGGTAATATACATTATATTTGCATGTGTTTTTGTTTGCATTCTTCTATAAAGAACATACACTTAACCTCAATTCAAGTAAGGTTCCTTTTACCAACTTTATCAATAGGTATCGTATTGGGTTTGAAACGGCTGCCAAAATTTGAATCCAACTTTGTTTACCAACTCTTTTCAACCTGTCGCCGGTTTTTATCCACGAATTGCCACAGCAATGCATGTGGGGGCACTTATACTTGCAACATATGTTGCTAGCTATAACATAAATTTACTTCATGACTTGTGTAGTGTTTTGTGGGTCCAAGCATTGAGTACAAAGACATGAACCAGTGCTTTGATTTTATTGAACGATTGGTTGCGACAAGTTTCCTATGATATGAAGGAAATGCTTGATTTATTCCTTATTTTGTAATTGCTACCTGTGAAACTATATGTATATGTGCTACTTCACCATTTAATTAGAACATCGGGCTTCTTTTAATTTGGATTTAATAAGTTTTTGTTAGACGTAAAAAACTAAAACAACTATTAAGTTGTGTCTTTTGTATTGCTAAATAATTTCTTATTATTACCTAATCCAAATGTACTATTTGGTGTATACTTTAGTATTACTCTAGTTTTATAATTAATGATTCAAATTTATTATTATGATAAAGCTAAATCAATAATGAACATGAGTTTACTCTATGATCACACCTATGACAAATAGCTCTCCACCATTCAAATAAACACTATTATTAGATTTATAACGATGTTTCAAACACATGATTGAATAAGTCTTTCAAGGATAAGAATCCTTCTCAAGCTATAATTTTAATATATAATAAAAATGGTATTTTATTCAACAAAATTATTTTCTTTGATATCTGGAAAGTTCAAACCATGATCTTTGAAACCTTAGCTTGCAATTTCATGCTACTTGCCACTTAAGGTGGTGGTCCTTGACTATAATTATTAGTAGAAAACATTCCATCAAAGGTTTGGATCCAATGGAGAATTTTCATGCATGAGGTGGTTAATTGGACAGATCAAATAATTATTTTTAAATGATACGTACGATGCTTTACTTATTTTAGGCTTGAAAATGGACATCCTTTAACCTAGCAAAGTCATTCTTTTTTACTTATATAGGGAGGAGATTATTGTGAGATATGAATTTTGAAGCTAACTATTACCCCTCGGCCGAGTGACTGCGTTAGGTTTTTAGTCAATTTCATCAACAAAATAAACTGTTCTAAAAATTCTATGAAGGAACATGCTTTTAGGCCATATTTCACCAAGTAAATCAACTGCTGTTTGCAGGGAATTCCCCTGCATCTCCATTTATGGTGGTTGCCTCCCCTCCTAGACTTATAATGAGATTTTACAAAACAACTACCAAACAATATGTTTATATTTTTAATATTTTGATTCATAATGGATCAAATGCCTAAAACAACGACGAAAAAGGCGTTGAAGCTTAATTTCTTTTAACTCCTAAAATTTCACCAGCTAATTATGTTAAAATTTTAAATTATTTCTAAAAAATATATTACTGTTGACACAAGACAAGATTGAATAGTAATTAAAAAAAATAAGATTGTTGAAAAGATAAAATGAAAATTCGTTGCATACATGTGCTAGCATGGGTTTGCACCATACGTATAACATTAAATGAATATTCATACTTACGTGATATTCAATTCTACGTTGATTAATATTGAACTTTTTTTATAGTGTCAATAATTCCCTATAAATTGAAATGGATTTAATGTCATTTATTTCACATGTGGTAATCCTATTCATTATTTTAACGTGTTTTAACATAAAATACAATTAACAACAGTTAGTTATCATTTTTAACTCTTAAATTTAATTTCAATTTGAGTTAGATTCCTAACAAATAATATTACAATGCAATTAACAAAAAGGAATTAGCTGCTAACAATTTAATATAGAAAATTGGCATAATGCTTCCAAGATACGAATAACTTATAGTTGAAATAGTATTTTTTCATAATGTCATTGTCTCCAAAAATATTAGTTATACTTTATGCATCTTTAAATTATTTAAGAATATTTATTATGTAATGTTGTTAGTAGCATTCAAAAAAAATCCTAAAAAACTAAAATCCAAAAGCGTATGTTTCACCTTCATGCAACTTAAAATATATTCTACAAATGTACATTTGAAAATTATGTGAACCCCATGTGCATAGCACGGGTTTGCACTAAATATTTCATGATTGAATTCCTTAAATTGCTTTCAAACTATTGCTGACTTCATATCTTTGTATAACTACTTTCACCAACCCATGTGCGAAGCACGGGTTCACACTAGTTATATTCTAATTATAGAAATGCGATTGTTCCTTTAAGAACTAAAATAACTAAGCAAGGGAATCTAACTCATTTTAATTCATGTTAAGATCATAACATCCGCTAGGTATTACTTGATAATTAGTCTATGCTCTTTCGATTGTAGGAAGTTGAAAGCGCATTAATTATATTCGACACTATGGGAAAATATTTTACTTGATCTGAAGCATGGCATGCATGCTGATATAAAGTATTCGTAATTGAAAAGCTTGCAAGAAGAAAAAATAACATTTCCTTCTAAATATGGACATTGCAGCCTATTAAGTTTGAATATGCTAGTATATGATTTTTGTTTGATGATAATAAACACACACACACACACACACACACACATATATATTGTAACATTCCTGGATTTTAGCTAAGAATAATTTGATAATTAATTTAATATTTGGGATTAAAGTTTGAAATATTTGGTAATTAATATAAAATAGAATTTGGAATTAAGACTCAAATTTAAACATCTTAGAAAATAAATTTGTGATGTGATTTATTTAAATAAGATACGATTAAATAAGATGTATCTGTATTTAAATAAATGGATTTTAATTTGGAATTTGTATGGATAGGTATTTTATAAATAATATTGAATTTATTAACTTTTTATTCCAAGGAACTAATATATATATATATATATATATATATATATATATATATATTGTACACTTATTTATTAATGTTTAATTGATTTCAAAATCATATTCTTTAAAGATATACATACGTATGTAAAAAAAGAGGTGGATTTTTTCAATTTAATATAGAATTTTATTTAAAACACATAAACACATGTAAAAGTATAAACAAGAAAAATAAAAAAAATGATTTGTAAAATTTAAAATAAAGTAAGGTTTAAAAAAACATAATTTATAAATAAATTAGAAAAAAGGGTTTAAACACAATTGTAACAATAACGGACACTTGTAAAATAAACTAAAAATACGCATAACAAATGTTAGATTGGTAAAGACATGTGGCAAGAAAGATTTTTCTTTGATTTGAAAATTTATTAACATGCATTAAAAGAAAAAAAATGAACAAAGAAATAACCAGGTTGTTTTCTGTTCAAATTCATATTCATTCTTCCTTTCCCAAAATTCTATCTCTCATATTTTCAAAACCTGAAATGAGAATCATTTGAAAATCAAACTCAAAACCAGAACAAACAAGAAAATCATCTCAACATTAAAACAAAACAAAACAGAAAGTTCAGAAGCTTTAACCTGGAAAAAAGAACTAAATCAAAAGGAAGAAAACTATCTCGATCTGATCAAAAGAAATTAAGCAAGCAGAGATCATCTTGTATGTATTTTCAACTCAGTATACGAATCAAGTTCGGACTCAAAGATCAACTTAATATGAATTCAAATAAAACCTGAGCAAGCTAAGAATTCAAGTCCTCAGATCAAAAGCTTTTCCAGTTTTCAAATTTGGTTTCCAGGCCCTGTTGCTTCTTTGTCCTCTGTTTAACCATGTCAGGTGAGCAAACTTCATTTTTAAAACCCATTCTTTTGATTCTAATATCTGTGACAATAATACCTTGGAAAATGATAAATGCATGTGTATATATTAGTAAGTATATATGTATTTATATGTACATGAATGTGCCGTGCATGTCTGAGAACAGACATATGCCTCTGTTCTAAATATAACAGGTTTCAAAAACCTGTTCGAAAATTTAATATCTCATCCCATAATTTTTTTGAGGTTTAAACGTTTAAACGAAATGTGTTCAAATTTACAAAATCAAAATTTTAAAAATAGTTTCAAGAAATTATATTAGGTAACTTTTTTCCGAAATGATAAATCATAGTGTTGATCAATATAAGTCAGAAAATTGATCATTATAATTTCACGTTTTGATTATTGGAATAGATTCGTATTTAAGAATGGTGATTTTTAAAGCTATTTTCATGATTTTTAAGCAAGCAGATGTTGAGCAATTTTGAGTTGAACGACAATCAAGTTTTGGCCAAATTCTAGTGATCCAAGTCGAATTGTGGGTCGTGAGTTTTGTCGAAGGTAGTTCGAAGGGTAATGATCATCAGAAAAATAATCATTGAATTTTCAGTTGGTCGTGAGTGATGATCGAAGTAAATTTAGGGTTTTGTACCCGGTTTGGTTTGACGGGGTGGAAGTGAAAATTCGTCGCCATCATAGAATCGGTCAAGTCCGGACCGAGGGGATTCGATGGGGAATGTTGTGGCGGAGCTCTAGTGAGGTCGGCAAGGGGGCCGGTGGTCGAAGGCGATGGCTAGGGGGTTTTTTCGATTGGATTGGTTCCATTCTTTTTGGTCGAGATGCTCAATTTGATTTTCTGACGAGTTCATCGGAACTGGGGGTTTGTGGGAGGCGGCGTGATGATTATCGACTTGTAGGTGGCTTCAGCATAGGTCGGAGATGGCCAGAACATCATGCATCGTGAACACGTAGGCGTGCATATCTGGATGTCTGGGTTGTTTTGGGGAAGACGAAGGAGAATACTCGGAGTCGAACTCGTAAAGTATAATGTTTGACTCAAAGCAGTTGAATGTTGCAAAAGGTCGAGAGAGAGACTCGGGGATTTTGGAGAGTTTGCTCGGGTTTTTAATGTGATGAGCTTTCTGGTTGTAAGTAAGAACCTATACCAGTTTTATAATACAGGTTTTAAAGTCAAAGTAAAATCAAATGCAAGTTTTAAAATGAAACTTGTACCGGATTTGTTTTAAGTAAAGAAAATCAAAGTGAAAGATAAACCAAAATGTTTGTAGACAAGTTTTAAAGTTTTAAAAGTTTTAAGGTTATTAAATAATGTGATTAATTAATTAAGGTAATTAATTTGAGAATAATTAATTAAAGGTTAATTACTTGATTCATTTAAGGATAATTTAATTAATGAGATTAGTTAATTAAAAGGAAATTAATTAATTAAGGATGAATTAATTAATGATTAAAGTTATCAACCAAATGATTATATGATAATTACTTAATTAATTTATGTGATTACGGATAAGCACTTATTATAATTAATTAAAGATGATTAATTGAATGATAACTAATTAAGGGTTAATTAACGTAATTAATTAAAGGATAATTAATTAAGGGATAATCAATTTATGTAATTAATTAAGGATAATTAATTAAAGGATAATTGAATAATTAAGGGTTAATTATTTAATGATTAGAGATTTAATTAATTGATAATTAAGGTTGATTAATTAATAATTTAAAAATTAATTGATTTTTTAAGGTTAATTAATTAAAATAATTTGTAATTGATTAATGAACTTGGATTAATGATTAATCTGGTTTTAATAAATCAAGTGATCATTTATCTTTCTTATGGATGACTGTATTCTATTGAATGTTGTAAATTGTCTGATATCTCTGCCGTGTGATGCTTTGTGATATGAATTGTTTTAATTCAAGCTGTGGTGAATGTACTTTCTTTTATATGTGATAAATGTATATTATTTATCTGTGAATCCGTGTATAGAGATAAGCGTTATAGGATTCTACCACTTATCGATATTGATATGCTTGAACCTATGATGATTGATGTTGTTGCACTATTGTGTAAAACTCCTGGACTACACCTTACACACACAAATATGGATTGCACAAGGAAATTGGTTAAGTCGCAGATTTTTGGAAATGGTTTTAAAATTTAATTTTGAATCCAAATGATTTTGGAAATAGAATTGGGTTAAATATGAAAAGCTTTTGAAAAGAAGTTTTAAAAAGATACAAGTTATTTTGAATAACTTAATAAAATTTGAATTTAAATAATTAGATTTGAATTTGAATTCAAGTTTGAAATTTAGTTCCATGTTTGGAAATTATGGTTTAAAAAGATTATACAAGTTATAAATGTGTTTATATGGGTTTTAAACCATTTTGAAAGAATTGTTTTGGGAATTTTAATTTAACCCAAGTTTATACTTAAAAGGCTTTAACTCATGCAAATATAACCAGATTTTTCCGAAACGGAAACTATTGGTTTTCAAATAATAATAATTTATATATAAGGAAAGAATTTCCAATTTGTGTTGAAAGATTTCAAGTTCGAATTGAAATAATTTTGAAAACTGTTAACTAATTTTTGTGAAAGATAGTCAAACCTTTATTTGAAATTGAAGAGAATTTTAAATGGTGTATCTTTTATATAAAAGGTTTAAAATGGAATTGTTTTGTGGAAATGATTTAAAGATTGGATGGGTTAATCCAATTTGAAAGGAGATTTGTTTTGAAAAGGCTATTAATGAATCTTTGTTAAAGATTGGTGAATTTGTTTTCAAATTGAAAAGGGATCTTAAAAGTATATCTTTTGTATAAAAGGTTTGAATTGGAAAGATAGTAATGAATCTTTATAAAAGATTGGTGAACTTTGTGAAATGAATCTTTTTGTTTAAAAGATTAGAAATGGTAATTTGTTTAAACCATTTGAAAGAAATGTTTTGGACTTTAAGTTGTGACTTAACTGAGATCCCATATCCATATGTTTTCTAAATATTGCGCTCATTATCCGGTTTAGCCGGGAGAGGACCTTGTGTCATATAACCCATTTCGAATAATGATACGACATTATAGATAGCATTTAAAGACAGTGGTGAAGACCGGATATTTTCGAAAGTGAAAGGATAACCCGTTGAATGTCTCTGCACCGAATGGCCCCCGGTATAGAGATTTGAGCACCCTTTGTGATGGGGGGTCTGGACGTGATTAGGAATTATCCGGATTTGCAAGGGCTTCTTTGTGAAGTGCCTTTGGTTTTGTTCGAACCCGGAACAGACTTGTATGGATGTATGTCTGACATTACACTTTGAGATGTAAAGCTGCTTTCTATCAAATACAATTCTGTTTGGTGGCGGAGATTTATTCTCTTAGCTTAACATCCTTCTTTGAGACGTATGAGCTTAGAGGTTATGTAGTTGATGGTTACTAGTGATACATTCCCAATTTGGTAATGTGGCATACGAAGTGCTGCTGATCATTTGTTGATCGAAGCATGACTTTGTGAAAAAACTTAGCTTTATGGACGAGACTGCATCAGGAGCTCACACCCCGGAAATGGTCGAAACAGGAATGTTGCAGTAAGGTTTTTAGGGGTCGCGCCCCTAGGGTATGTCCATTTCCTTCTGGAAAAGGGTGGTATTATGGTATGGAGCCCAGATACTTAAGTCATGTGGACACTGTATATTTATTACTGTGTGATGTTGCTTTGTGGATTGAGAGCTCTCGGATAAAGGTCGCAAACGACCAGGGGTGGCATATCTTAGGTTTTACCCTCGGCAAGGGGGTAAACCGACCTTGTGTTGGCAGAGAGCCGGGTAGGTTCTCGGGGCGTCCCTCTAGAGGCGTATCCATGTGGCAATGGAAGTTCCTTGGCCTGACCATTTGTTGGAAATCCAATCATCCAATACGATCCCTTTACGATTGCAGTTGTATTACCTGCCACCTCAGGTGGTAGATATAGTAGGCATAGTATAATGGTACCTATGCTAGCTAAGATTAATATTATACTTTCGAAATGTTTTCTGCACTATTCACTAATAATAATATCAAAGGGTTTTCGCGTATCAAGCATTTTTGACTGTCATAAGGAGAAATCTCCTCCAAGTGTGTGCTTGCATTGTGTGTGTGGGGGAGGCCTTATGGTAGTTTCATTTTCTAAAAAAAAGCATTGCAGATTTCAAATTTTAAAATCTTTTGTTGTTTTTTTAAAGATAAAACTGTTTTTGTTTGCTCATACCAGTCCCATGACTGATCCGGAGTTTATTGTTCCCTTCCTAAACTCTGGGTGCCCATAATTTTCCACATGGGCAGTCTGGAGTTGGGTTTTTTAGATAATCCAATAATAGGTGTAGAGTCGATAGCTTTCAGCCTTAGGATTGGGCGATCGCATTTGAATCGAGTTGCTTCACTGCAACTTGATGGGGGTTTGAGCTAGCTTTGGATTGGAGATGGAGTTTTTTGGAGTTTGGCATTGAGGACATTGTCTTTCCACTGCTGTTGTCTCTGTTATTGTCTTGTATCTATCTTTGTATATCGATATCATTTGTATCATTGTTGTATATCATTGGATATTGTATTCATTGAAGTTATATGATATTATTGTTTCTCTTACGCTGTGTTGTTGTACTTAATGTGTTATAAGCTCCGGTGAGCCAGATTCAACATTTGAATCTGTGGCATTCGAGTATAAGTGAAGTACGGGTGCCGATTTTCGAAGTCTGAGTCAGGATCGTTACATATATATATATATATATATTTAAATTTATTCGTTATTGTACTATTTTATTTTCACATAATTAAATAAATATTTACTGAATAAAATAAATAACACATAATTTAAATTCAAATAGATATTTTATTCAAACAGATATTTTATTACAATTTGTGATAGTACAAAATTTGAGCTCTCACTACATACAATATTTCAAATTACAACACAATTTTTCACTATACAATTATCATTTACATTAGCACCTCACTACATATCACTCGTTCACTCATAATTGTTCTTCAACTATATTCCAATTTGTATCCAGCATCTAAGTTGTCTGCGAAATAAACACTGACGCGGTGAAATCGAAAAAGAAATATGTTTGCAGTGTAAAATATTTTTTTTTAATATTATTTGCCTTAGTTATTTGGGTTGTTCGTCATCGTTTTTGTTTTTGAATCATTAAACACGAATAACCTATGACATGCATAGTGTATCACTGTACATGCCACAAGGCCGTGCACACCGATATACACTTGATAAAACTACAGGGATAGGTGCGCATAAGGTCAAACCCGAGCCATAAGCTGGATTCAACACATGTGCAAACCAAATGTAAAAGTTCAATAAAATGGTTAGGAGCAACCCAGACATTGATGTACACATGAAGACAGTTCAAACGGGTCAGCTCAAAAAACAAATGAACAGTACAGACTCGTATACAAAGTGCAAACCAACTAGGCACAACCAGAGCAACCAGCACAATGCAGTTCACATATGTATATAGTGAATGCAACCAAAGCACTTCAAGTTCAATGGAAACCAAACAAGAGTGAAGCAAACAACAATATGCATATGGTCAAGCATAAGTTAAGATAGGGAGTAAAATGCAACCACATGAAGATAGTTCTCTTAAACCAAGAAATGACTCGAAGCAATGCAAATCTTTAGACGCGTATATGAAACCAAAGCTAACATACATATATACATGTGTGAACACACATGTATACATATATACATGCAAGCAATCAAGCTGCAAGGCTACAACCCAGTACAGTTTTAAATGCAACAAAACAGTGAACAATGGAATGCAACTGAGGTGAACACACACATATATACATACATAAATGTGTATATGTATACAAGTGGAAATGACCGTCAACCAAAGAGCAGAAAAAATTCCAAAATCAAGACGAAGTTCAAGTGAAACTAAAATGGACATGTCAATAGTTGTGACATCAAGACCAAACAAATACGACAACTGCCTCAATCATATATACAAAATGTGCATGAAACATTTTAGTTACAACATAGCAGAGAGGCATGCACAAGACAACTTACAACACAATGCAATATGAAGTATGAATGCAAGTATCCAGATGAAAAGAAACATATACAACATGACAAGAGAATCACCAGGTTAAATGGAGGCAAAGAAAAATCACAAGCATACATATATACACGAGTAAACAACATATACACATATATAGTGAAATATGAGATACAATGGAAGCAGTTCAATATGCAAGCAAGGCTACTACATGATGTCGACATTTTTTCATTTTTGGGCCGGCGTTTTTCTCTTTAATTTATATTAGGCCGGCGTTTTGTCTTTAATTTATATTGGGCCGACGTTTTTACATTTTTGGGCTAAATTTGTAAATTAGGGTTTTTATTTAGTGTTTTGTTTCTTATTTTGCAATTTATTTTCAAACTTTTATAAAATTCTAGTTGTGTGACTAGAGGATGAACTACGATGGTGCAGTTCGAGAATTCGCAACTCAGTAGCTGAGTTGTGGCAGAGTTTTGAGTGTAGAGTTAGATTGGTCGATAGCGGGTGTCGTAAGTTTACGTATGTAAGCGTCCGACTACTTAATTTCTAGTAGAAACCTTGAGAGCAGCACGTAGGTAGGGTTTTGTCGAAGTTGGGTATATCTATATTGTTTTATTTCTGCTTTTATTATTCTGATGTTATCTGTGCTGCCATTATTTTATATATTTTCACATTAATTTTTATAATTGTTAGTATTGCTCTATTCACCCCCCTCTAGGGTGAAATCGATCCTACAATTAACACGCTGAAAGATATAAAGTACAAGCATTTCCACATTAGATTTCTCGCATTATTATGCCTATTCATGCATAATTTGTTATGATAAGATTTTCACTTGGGTACCAATTTGTGCCAGCCACTAAAAATTGTAATCAATCAACACTACTTTGAATATTTGTTACAGCCGATGACATTATATTACAACATAAATGCAAACCATTGGTTACACAATGTTGTTAGTGTTTAAAATTCTTATACCATCACGTCATACCCAACTATAAGCAAGTAGTTAAATTCGATAATGAAAACCATAAAATTATAGCAGGATTTAAATGATAATTTATCATGAATGGATGTATTTTAGAATAGTAATAAGCAGTTGACTGGTCAACTATCAAATTTTCTTCATTTGCTTTTCTATTTCAGTTGTAAACATGACGTGTTCTTCCATACATGTCGCATTATTGGATGTTTAAAAAAGATCATGTGGAGCCGTATTTTTCTCCTATTTAATGTTAAAATTTTCGTTTTGAAATTGTATACATTATTTGAATATCCATTTATTTTTGCCTTATTTATTGTCACCATCTTTTGTAGGTTTTATGAATTTCAATAAAAACCCATTTTTTTATTTTGAGACATAACAATAAGTTACAAGTTAGACCATATATTTGTAGCAGAGTTTGAACTTATTAAATTTTAGAAATAGGAAGCATGTTTGGAAATTGTAAGTGTTATATATGTCAAAATTTTGTTGATAATTTTTTAAATGACTATTGATTTTTTCCTTCCATACAAATGCATTCAATGAAACATCAATCACAATAGTTGGTTTCTTAAAACTTACTAGATTGACCTTATTTCTATAGTTAAATGGTTCTTCAATATTGAAGTGTGTTTTGTCAAATATCCTTTGAAAAATATATATGTTTGAATACTGGTTTGGAATATATTTATATACACACACACATACATATATACATATATATCTAAAAACAGGAATTTGGCATGTTTTACATGTATGTGATGATTATTTTTTCTTATTCATCTATAATTAGAGTCCTTACGATGGCTCTTTTATTCTTATAGCTATCATTGTAACTGTTAGTTGCCAAATGTTACATTTTCATATATGATTAATGTAACGGTTGATTTATTATATGAAGCTATCTACTTCAAACTTTACATTTTTCAATTTATTTCATCTTCATTTTAACTTTTTGCACTATTTTCTCATATGCATTGATACATCATTGTCAAAATGTGTCATAGTAGATTTCACAGATTTTAGACACTATCGTTAATTGAAGTTTTAATCATCGTTGATAGTTTTTTAATGCATGGTAAATTAGTAGGTCATCATTTCAAATTCTTCTACAAAGGCAAAATACTGTAATAATCCAAAATATCTTTTTTACTTTACGCAGTTTTCCTTTATTGTGCATAGTTGTTGAGTTGCTATATTTGTCCTTCTACAATTTTTCCTATTTTCCAAATGGCCTAAAAGAATCAAGGCGTGTTTTTCAATTTTAATCGTATGTTATAGCAACATATATTGGAGTAATTTCTTATTCCAATTCTATTAGGTTTTTATGTTCTTTTGCAAGTTTCATGTTTCAACAAATTATGCTTTTTTAGAGTACCATGTATAAAACAAATGCATCGTGTTTATTGCCTCCAATACATCTTTTTGCTCGGTTTAGGCTCTACGTATGCGGTCAAATGGCATGAATAATCATACAATTGAGATTACTATGTATATTATGGTTTCACGATTTTTTAATTCTTAAATCTATGCTAAATATTTTGTCTAGACATTCATACAATAAAAAACTATGTTGGTGATGTAGTTTCACATAAAACAACATTATAACAGTAAAAAGTGTAGTTAAGGCGCACGCCTAGGTGCAAAAAGGCACAAAGCACGTCTATTGAGCCTTTATTAAACTCAAGGCACAAATGTTAGTAAAGCACAAAAATAACGCAGAAAATCTCTAAAGCTCAAAAAGGCCCAGAGTAATAAAAAGCACACTTTTTCAGTGTTTTTGAAAAAAAAATTGTTGTAGACTTAAATTGAACAGCTTTTCGACTACTTATTTTGGTTTGTAACGTGAACTATGATGTTTTAATTTCAAAATTGCATGTATATGCAATTTTTTATTATCAAAACTGCTTATTCACTTATGGTTTTAGTTGTAGTTTTCATAATGCAGCAGTAGAAAAAAGCGCATTTAAGGCGCATAAAAAACACAAGGTGCACGAGCGTGCAATGCACGTTGCGCTTTTCTCTGCCTTTTCACCTTAACTATTTCGGTAGTAAGTGCTCCTGCTATTTTAGAAATATCATTCATCTGGGATCTAAGAACAGTTTTACAAATGGCACACAATGAGCCTTTTAGCAGAATACTTGTCATAACAAATATTGTGAATTTTTGGAGGAGCAATAAATGAGGATGTACAATCTTACTAGGATCTGCTCATCAAAACGTCACCAACTCTAGCAATGGTAGGTTATTTGGACTAAAAAGGAATAGTTTTAACCTTGTTTTTCTTGTTACACTTCAATTATGCTTACATGGAAACTGGTGGCACGATAAACATAAGACTATTTTTGTATGAATTTTCTAATTTATACTTGAATAGATCTAATATGCACAATTGAGAATCCTTGCTGTTAATCCTATCTAACCTTTGCCCTAGATAATACTTCTTTCTAAATAAAAATGAACCGCTATCATGAAAATGCGACATTTTAAAATTATTTTGTTAGCACAATGTGTTTTTCCTCTTTTCAGGCTTGCATGATTATACTTTCAATATAAATATTCAAATGTTGCTTCTACATATGCACATTCTTTCACACTATGAACACTTATATGTTTTTTAGAATCTTCGTGTTGTAAAATTATGAATTATACTGCTAAAGTACATTAGTTTATGTCTACATCAAAAATCACCACTAATTCGGTTATATATATGAACACACTAATCTTTGGACTTTCAGATAAGCAACCTACTTAACATGGAAACATACCATGTGCAAGTTAGGTAATGCAACAGTTTATTGAAAACAAAACATCAAAATTCATATTTATAAGTTTCACATGAACCTAAACCCAAACATGCAACTCAAATCTCTATTTGTCTTACATTTTTCTTTTTAATATGAGATTTTTCAACCTAAGATCAAATGTGGAATCAAATCAAGCTATGATTTCAAATCGTCGCCTATATTACACATCAATGCCTTAGGAATTTCTCATATAACATTCAAAAAATTTCTCCTTCCCATCAGAAAAACCATGTAAAAATGGATCTGCTCAAGAAATTTGCATTAGTTGGGCGTCTAAACGAATTAGGGTAAAGAAATGGTAAGAGGAAGAATAAAGGGCAACAAAATGAAAACAATTATTAATCAAGGAAAATCATTCAAAAATGTCCAAAAATTCGTATATACTGATATATGCACAAGTAGATTATGAATACACTAAGAATGTAACAAAATGTACAATTTCTTCTTTTACTGGATTAGCTGAACACTATTAGCCTTGACGACTCTCTTACTTCCTTTTTTCCTCACATCATTGTTTCTGTTGACTTATTCTGCCTTGACTTATGGTACTGTACTAAATCATTTGTTTTTTTTACTAACCTTTATAGCTATACTTAACATTTTCTGACCACTTCTTATGTTTTGTTCCTACAAGTTAATGGATTTCACGTGCTGTAGCATTTTGAATGATTGCAACGATGATTCAGTGTTCCCAATTTCAATAAATGAAGGATGCTTTCCATTATCCGAACCTTTTCCAATTTTCATTTGATTTTTCATTTTAATGTTCTGCAAATAACATATACAGCTCATAAATTCGTTCTACACTATTACTATTATTATTGATATTACCTATTTTATTTCTTAATCTCCATATTCAACTATTTTGGCATGTGTGTACTATTTCCTGCTTATTCACATTTATTATTTTCTCTATGCCATTGATGCAAAATGGATACTTTTTATTTTACAATTTAGCAGTTTAAACTAATAGTGCATTTTACACCAACTGTTTATAATGCAGCAGTTTATAATTCACAAGTCCACAACACTTTTGTGATGACTCGTCCTTCTCGACCCTCGAAAATCGACATAAATACGCCACTGTATAATATGCTGACGATCGAGTGCCGGAAAATGATGGATTGCCGGGGAAAGAAAGAAGGAGGTAGAAGAAGAGAAATCAAAACAACATCAGAATCTCACATTTGCAGCCGAACAAAATATAGTAGATAGTAACTGATCATTATACAAAAAGAAACTATATCTGTTTTATACATTATATCATCAGAGTACATCACAATCAAAACAATTACTGGACAGTTATATTAACTTGTCCTCAGAAAAGCTGACTATACAGCTTATACTGCACGGTGGAATATACTTCAAGTATATGTGATACGTCTCGCCATCCAGCTCGTCTCCTGAGCTTCACGGTATCCTATCTTGTATTTATAATACTCGGTCCGACCCGAGCATTGTAATAAAATAAGACTTGAGTCAGTCTGGAAAGCCAGCGTGAGAAAAATACACTCAATTTAATTATTAAAGTTTCAAAATCCTTTGAAATCAAAGGTATCTCGTATGACCATGCCACAAATAAATATGTCAGGTTTTTACCTTACGATAACCAAAACATTTCTTATCAAAATCCTCTGATATTATAATAGTGTCTAAGTTCAAATATTATTTTAACTAGCCGAAATTGTTACATTCATTAAATTCCAGCAATTACTAGGCTCTACAATCAAAATCGTAAAGGTCACGTAGGGAGAATGGATTTCCAACTAATGACTAGGTACTGGGGTACCACCTGTCATGGTATCTGGTCTAGATCATCATACCGAGGATCCATCCTGATCCTCTGCAACACAAGATCGGACTACCCCTTATTGGATTGCCCAAATAAGATCACCCTGCGGTTGGAATCAGTAACCTCCCACACAGCCGAAAAAGGAACATCTAGACAAGGAGGACTTTACCCTAATTGGTTGCTAGTCACTTAGCCTTGCTACATATCCCCTGATTTTCAATCATTCTCGGTTGATGATATTCGAGGCTCAGCATTACCCTTTTAGAACACATCTCACTTAGAATGCTCATTGTCCTCCTGATGGTGTTCTGAAAGCATTCATCCATATAAGTCCGTTTCGGTTTCGAACAGAACCGAAGGCACTACTCCTACTACATCCATTTCGGAACCACCCTCAGGATTAGTAGCGATCAGCCCTTACATTTCACTACTCCATTTTCGAGCACAAGCTCTTGTCTTCGTCATGAAAATGTACTCGTTGGATCGAATGGTTTTCAGATCTCAAATCCGATCCCAGTCTCTTCGAAACAATATTTGATATTTCCCAGTAAACTCAACCCTGTGTAACAGCCCTAGTTTTTCTAGCACTTTATTCTTTTATTTATAAAACCTTGAAATTTGTTTTAATATATATTTTTAATTTGATTAAATCTTTTCCCAAAATTCTAAGTATATAATGGAAGTTCTGAAATTTTTTTAACTTTGTTTAAAGGATAACTCTAATTTGAATTTTAATAAAAGGATTGGATTATCTACTTGCTTTAAAAAAAATTGGTAATATTTTGTCCATTTGAATAATAAATCGCTTTGTAAATGGTAATAGTAATCAGAGAAGAAGGTAACCATAATTCTATCTTTTATTCAAGTAATAATTTGAAGAAGATTTATAGTGAACAAGGAAACTGTTAAATTACGCATTTAAAGGGTACAATATTCAATAAATAACGTATAAAATAGAAAATCGTATTAATTAAAAAGCGTTACTATTGCATTAATTTTGGGTGTATATTATTTCATAGGTTCTACGCATTTTTAAAATTCACACCGCAATATATATATATATATATATATATATATATATATATATATATATATATATATATATATATATATATATGAACAATACTTATTTTGCGGTTGTTCTACTGATATTTGTTGTATACTTTTTAAAGAAAAAGATAAATATTATGAAAGGAAATAAAATTTTACCTTAGTTACATAAATAAATATACAAGTAGACGTGCATTCTTTTAAGAGGGAAAGAAATAAATTTTCCCTTTCCGTTACCTCCTTTTATCTAATAGAAATAAAACGCATTGTTTAAAAACATTCAAACCATAAATTAGTGACGTTTTCTTTCACTTAAATCAACGCCATCTAAATATTTAGTGCTTGCCTTTTTCTTTCCTTGAACCAACGCACCCACGTACGAAATTTTATTGCCACTTCGTTACTCTAAATTCACGCAAGTTATTATAAGATAAGGTAACGTTTGAAATCAAATATCATTCTGTTTCCTCAGCTATCAAAGGCCAACTCTCATTTAAACATGTTGCAATAAATTTGTCCAAAATTCTATTCCGTTTAAGGATAAAATAATTGCTTGCGCCTTTAAAATCCAATCAACAAATCAAGTGCTTGCATGCCTATTTTGGTTACTCAAAATTTTCGCAAGCTTCACCTAAATACTGGAAACGTTGCATTATTACTTCACCTCATTTTTAGCTCTGTTAATAAACATTAAATGGAAGCAACTTATCCCTTACCTGTGTGAACGAAATTACTAAATCTCAAAAGAAAAAAATCATGCAGCTTCCTATTTTACAACACGTTTGGAATGTTCAATTATTTTCTACCTTTTTTTTTTCCATAATCCAAGTAATAAAAACCCACGCACCTTTTTATTGCATTGAAATCATTTATTTCAAAATGTGACTTGCCTTTTTCTCTACTTATTGATTTACAAACAAACGAAATTCCTTGACCATAAAACTTGCATGCTTTGATTGCGCATCTTATTATTTCCTTGCATACAAATCAACGAAAATATAGCTCCTATAAAAAATATACACGTCCCTAGATTTGCCGTTTATAGGCAAATGAGATTTCTTGCCATAAAATAAATTGCTTTAATAAATTTCATAACTCCAAAATTTAAGGGACTGTAACTATTCCCAATTTAGTACCAATGTTCTATTCTTTAATTCGAACGTCTCAAATTGGAAATTTTGATTTTTGATTGCTCCCTGCTTTTTTTCACCTTAATCTATTGATGGTACGTTGATCTCCTTTTTCATTCCTAACCTTAGGCCCTACGCATTGTTTTATAACCGTTGAGAAAAGCAAACGTATGTTTGCATTGATTTTTTTTAAATCAAACGGTCCATAATTTATTGCTTTACGTTGGGTTAATTAATTTGAACGTTACTTTTGTGGTGTTCCTTTTTTTTTCGGTTGCTCCAGTCCCTTGGATTTCAATTCATACTTATATATATATATATATATATATATATATATATATATTCCATTCTCTTCTATCTGCATCATTGTTCTCTTTGGTCTCCCCTATTCATTTTCTCTCTGCCATTATATTCCTCCTCCCCTTCTTTTCTTCTTTCGGACCCAAACGAAGAAAAATGTTAAGAAGTTGCTCGCTCCACCTCCAACGTCCGCTCACCATCTCACTCTACTGCTTCGGCTACGTATCTACATATAGTGGATACATATCCTTATTCAAGTATGGGTATGTTTTATGTTTATATATATTTTACATGTTATAATATTAGTTCCATTTGTTTTGACTTAAACTATAATATGTCAGGACGTGCCTTGATTTTTCTTTTATGTGTTTTGTTTATGTTTACATAAGTATAAATTGTTGATTCGGTCTGTTTATATAAGTTGGGTTATATAAGTTACAGTATGTATAATATAAATTATCTTAAGTTATAAAAGTTGGTACAGTTTATATTTTTAAGATATATTAAGTCTAAAAGTATAATATATGTGGTAGTTGATACGTTGCAAATAAACATGCATTATATATGTATTTATATTTTAATTAGTATTATTTCAACATATATATTGCATACATGTCTGATTTTAGTGTATATACGTTTTGTTGAAAACAATGATTTGGAATATATGTATATTAAATTTAGAATATGTTTTAATATTGATTTTAATATTTTATTTACAAGGGTTACTTTATAAAGATTTAAATTTTTAAATGGTGTTGGATATTGGTTTGTATATAGGTTTAAACATATACATTATTTTAAACTATACTACATATAGATATGTTTTGTTTACACCAATGGTTTTTGAAAAAATATATTTAATTTAATATATGTCTAAATTTAGAATACAGTTTTATTTGTATATGGTTATATATAGCTCACTTATCCTATTTATCTTCAATCGACCCAACTCTGATTTGAGTTTCGTCAATTCCTCTTTATCAGCTTTGATCGTTAAAATTCTTGCCAATATTGCGTTGCTTCGAAATCTATGCTTGGATTCGTATCTCTTCTCATTCCGCCCTTTCCTCTAGGCTCGAAAGGTGAGCAATCACTCACGATTAACATTTTTTATTCATTAAATTTGATTTCAATTGAAACGACAATTGAAATATGCTGCTGTAGTTATTTAAATTTGTTATATATGCTATTATCTGTAACTGTTCACCTACGGGATATGACACCATATCCTGTTGTTTATATTATATTGTTATTGATGATATATGCCTATTATTTTATTGTATTTTCTGTTATCACTCTGCAAGTTCCCTGTGTAGTTTAGAAATCGTTATGGGTTGAAATGATAAACCCAAGCTATTTTCATTTAATTTAATTTTGGATTTCGGGTTGAAATGATATCCACCCGTATATATTTAGTGTACGGATTGAAATGATAAATATCCGTAGCACTAGACTATATGATAGGAAATATATACAGACACCGTTGGTCCATATAAATATTTTGAAAATAATTGCTATAATTTTGGAAAGAAATATATGGTTTAATAAATTTGATTCTTAAGATATTATATAAATGAAAATTGTATATATAAATTTAGTAGAAATATTTGATTTAAACTAGATTGATTTAATACATATTATATGGTTAAGTATTTATGTAAATCTATATTTCAAATAGATTATCTTGTAATCAATTGAATAATTAATATTGGGAGATAAATTTGGGTTTATTAAGATGGTATTTAAATAAGGATTTATTTAATTAAATCGATTTGAAATTTTTGTATGGGAAATTTAAAAGGTATGATTTTATAATTGGATTTTTAATTTAAGTGATTTAATGAATATTTCACGTTTAAATAAATTAAAGAAAATTTTGAGAAAAATGTAATTTAAGGTTACTTAAATGATATTGAATCTAATAAGGGAGTATTTCAAGGCTAAATAATAATGAGGTTAAATCGAGATCTATATGAAACTGTTATATAGAACATTTAAATATTAAAGCCTTGAACTATATTGGAATTTAAATGGTTTATGTTGAGATTCAGATCTGTATTTGAAATCAACGTAGTTGAATTTGTTATTTAGCAACTAAATTGAATTAAAATGAAAATTTAGGTTGAATTAAATTTGAATTTATTATTTAGAAAACTAAATTGAATGAAAATTTAAATGAAACGTTGAATACTTAAAGTTTTGAAGTATATGGAAATATAAAGGGGTATTTGTGATTATAAATCCGAATTTGAGATCGATAAAATTTAAGTGGTTATTTTAGAAATTGAGTTGAATTTAAATTGATAAATTGAGATTGAATTTAATTTGAATGGTAAGGTCAGGTTGATGTTAGAACGATTTGTTAAGTTGAGGAAATTGAAAATACCTTACTGTATAAATTATTTAATATATAAAAATACTATTTTAGGAAATATAGAGATATTTGAAGTGAAAATGAGATTTGGTTTTGAAGTATAAATTAAGCCGAAATGACCACGGTGTTATAGTGTATATTTCTACCGTGTAGATAGTTCCATGGACCCTTAGAGGATGGTTATTCCAAACATCCTTTAAGTTATTTGTATTTCAGTTGATATTTCACTTGAGTTGGATTTATTGATATAAGAATGTTAATCCTGACTCGAGTGTTTTGTGTTTTGCTTTACGCTCGGGTCAGACTTTACGCTCGGGTCAGACTGAGTGATACATCATTTGAGACTCACCTTCGAAGTTGGAGCCTTGCTTGAAGATCCAGCTATCTATCCTTTCAGTCATCCTATTGATTTGTTCAGAGAAGTCATCTGCGCATACTGGAGACTTCACTACATCTAAGATATTCAGTTGTATTTTATTTCTAACTCCAATGTATATAGTAGCTTCATGAACTACTATTCTTTATCTATTCCGCTGCATTATATTACTCTGTGTCTGTGATCTGTGATGATTTATTTACTATGTATGTTAAGTTTTGCCAAATTTTAATTAACAATTCGGTATTTTGAATTATTCAAGTCGGATATGTATGGTTTTATCGTCGATTTGAATGGTCCAAAATAGCGGGTCGTTACAGTTGGTATCAGAGCTTTGGCTCTAGGCAAACTTAGCATATATGGTAAATTTATTTACAGAATCACTTTCGCTCGAGTTGAATCTCTTCTTTTTGACTCGATTTCCTTTGAATTTTGGAATGACACTCGGTTCCGAAATTCACTCTGTCTCTCCCTATTTATATTCTTTGATTCTGGAATATCCGATAATTCCACTGAATGATCTGTAAAGGGGGTGGAAACTCCTTTACAATTAGCATTGATTCACCGAAGATTTCTGTATCCTCGGTTTTCGATGCTGCTATATCTTGTTATGCCGAATTTTATATCGGGGGATCGAATGTCGATTTGTTTTGGAACTCCGCATCGATTATGTTCCTGAAGTCACGGATGACCCGGTTAAGGTCGCCCGCGATTTATAGAAGTATATCCATCGTCTATTTTGAATTGTATTTCTTCATCTTCGTTCGAGCTTTTCCACTTGTTTTGAAACTTCCTTGGGACAAGTTTCCCCTTAAAATTTTGAACCTCTATCTTGTTTGATTTTGGACTCCTTGAATGATAGGAAACTATTTTGTAGATGGGAAAATTGGAAGAGCAGAAAGCAGCTCGTCGAGCTCGAAGAGCACTAGCCCGTAAGGAACAAGAGGAAGCAATGGAGAAGTGGGAAAGGCTGTGGAGGGAAAGGGCAGGACCTAGTCCTTATGACCATGTCATCTGTTATCAGTGTCAGGAGAAGAGACATTATGCAGCTATGTGCGGGAAGAGAGATGAAGGAAAGAAGAAAGAGGGCAAGCGTTATCGATCCAAGATCTTCTGTTTTAAATGCCATAGTACGGGGCACTTTCCCATTCGCTGCCAAAAGGTGAAGAAAGTAAAAGCTGCACCCACTGCATCAGTCAACCAATCAACCATTTGCTATCACTGCAGGCTGACTGGGCATATAGCCAGGAGTTGTCCTGTGAGGAAGTACGGAAGGAAGGCTGCGTTTCCGCAGTTCGTTAGGGAGGATGGGCGTGTCGTGCATTTATGCAAGAAATGCAGAAGTTGAGGCCATATTGAGGGGGAGTGTTCTGGACCCGTTGAATTCTCACCCGGTATAATTAATACCGATGCTTTGTTTATTAGGGCGGTATTCTGTGGATCTGTTTGTTTTCAGTAGTTGTTGTGTTATTTCCGGTAAACTCTATTGTATCTTTTGCTTAACTAAAATTCTCAAATAAGATATTCATGTTCCTGTTTCCGTTGATATGAAATTTGTGTCTCTGTTGTTTTGAAATCTATCCTTGAATCATCCTTTGAAAGATCGGGTATGTTTGTATTTTTGAAATTGTTTATATATCGAAATTATTATTTTAATAACTATGATTCTGTTTTGTATATATAAAAAAAATATACCTATATATATAAGGAAAATGTTTTCGGTAGAGATTATATACCTATATATAAAACAAATAAGAAATGTTATTCTATATATAAAAAAAAAGTTTTGAAAGGATTTGAAATTTTGAAAATTTATAACAAATTGATTTATATAAAAATGATTTACAACTGAAGGGTTAAATTTGAAATTAGAGAATTGAATTCCGGTATTTTGAAATTGGATTTAAGATTTTGGAAAATATATAAAAAATAATACGATTTAAAGGTATTTTTCCAAATAAGAAATGTTTCAAATGAGTTCAAATGAGTTTCAATAATTTTGAAAAAAAAATTCAAAGAAGTTTTCAAGAAAATAGAAGTCCAGAACTCACGTATGTCGCTGGAAAATAATTTCGGTGATGAGTGCACGCATCATCGACATTGATTTTCGAGTTTCAGAGTGGGGGAGAGGCCACTTTAATAGCTCGCCATGCGAGTGATTTTGTAAAACCGTTTTTGATTTCAAATTCGAAGTATTTTAGAAAGTATTTGAAACAATTTAAAATGAGACCGGTGTTCAGTCCTCGAGTTTCAGATTTAATAATTGATTTATTGATTTATTGTTGATTTTCAACTCTTGAATTAAAAATTTGATTTCCCTAACTATTTTGAATGTTCGAACACTTCCAAATCGAGATTAAATTTTCAAAGCTAAGAAATTTCGAAGAGTATAAAATGTTTGATAAAGAATATAAATTTAGTTTGAAATGTTTTGAAAAAAAAAATAGTTTTGAATAATAGTTTTCAGTATAATTGATTTTGAGAAAATTTTTAGTTTTGAAATTAAACTGAAATTAAAAACCAGTACTCTTATGGAGATTTTGGAAATGAATTTGTTTGACTTGAATTATTTTAGTTTAGAAACTGGGATAATTTTCTAAACCTATTATTTTGGGAACTTTGAAATTTAGATACTTAATTTGGAAGAAAATTTGGTGAAATCATATATGATTTGGAAACTGAATGGATATTGAATGATTTGAAATTGAGAACCTTATATTATTAAGCACTTGATTTGGGAGTGATCGAACTTATATAAATTGGATTTGTAAAAGTATGAAATTGATTTGAAATCCATTGATTTGAAGGTACTCAATTTGGAAAGATATTTTCGAAGTCTATATAAATGATTTGATCTTCTATAGATTTGGAAAGTATTCGATTTGGGAAAAAAGGAATCCTATATATAATGGACTTTATATAAGTATGATATTTGAAAGTGATTTGAAAAGGTACTATATGATATATATTTTCGAAGTAAAGATATGGAAAGTGCCTTCTGCTTGATATCCGCTTTGTGGCCACATCGTGGATTCATTCTATCGATATTATTCTTTTTGAGTTTTGGTTTTCCGGATGTAATACTCGAGTGTTCCCACCGTGGCATAACCCATGGTTTTTTTCTCTCTCGTGAATGCATTGCGCAATTGCCTGGCTGAGTCTTGCCTAGGGGTACAGATTGTTTCCTGGGGGATCCAGGCGTAACCATTGTGTATCCTGCACTCTACTAGTCATCATGGCGTAACTCGCAGGGCTGAGAAAGCTTACGGATATGGATTGTTTCCTGGGGGATCCAGGCGTAACCATTGTGTATCTGCGAACCATGGTCGGACAAAGGTTTTGGTTGGTTGTTTTGTTTGGATTGTACTTTCCATATCTGTTTAAAAAAAGGATTTTTCAAGTATTTTCACTGGGTGTTGAAATAAGTCTACTAAGTACTTGAAGAATTCTAGCTTTGCGCCTGATCAACGCATGGCCAGAGTCTGCAAGAACGAGCATAAACTTGTTGAAACATCGAGTTATAAGAGTATTTTCGAAAGGAAAATTTATTTCGATATAATAGTATCTATTATAAAAGTATTATTATAAAGTTATTTATTATAAAAGTATTTTTTTCCCAACAAAGAAATTTTGAATTAATATTTGAAATTTAAATTCTTTTGGTTCTAGATTAATTATTCGTGCCCGATACTATTCCTTGCATCTACCTTATCTGCTCAGTTTAGTTATTCACCTTGATTCTGTTTTCCAAATCTACCTTTCTTCCTTGTTGGATATATCCTTTTTAAATATTTTCTTTACTATCTTATCTTCCTTTATTTTCCTTCTTTCGTTCCTTTTCGAGGGCGAAAAGTTCTGAGTGGGGGAGAGTGTAACAGCCCTAGTTTTTCTAGCACTTTATTCTTTTATTTATAAAACCTTGAAATTTGTTTTAATATATATTTTTAATTTGATTAAATCTTTTCCCAAAATTCTAAGTATATAATGGAAGTTCTGAAAACTTTTTAACTTTGTTTAAAGGATAACTCTAATTGGAATTTTAATAAAAGGATTGGATTATCTACTTGCTTTAAAAAAAAATGGTAATATTTTGTCCATTTGAATAATAAATCGCTTTGTAAATGGTAATAGTAGTCAGAGAAGAAGGTAATCATAATTCTATCTTTTATTCAAGTAATAATTTGAAGAAGATTTATAGTGAACAAGGAAACTGTTAAATTACGCATTTAAAGGGTACGATATTTAATAAATAACGTATAAAATAGAAAATCGTATTAATTAAAAAGCGTTACTATTGCATTAATTTTGGGTGTATATAATTTCATAGGTTCTACGCATTTTTAAAATTCACACCGCAATATATATATATATATATATATATATATATATATATATATATATATATATGAACAATACTTATTTTGCGGTCTTTCTACTGATATTTGTTGTATACTTTTTAAAGAAAAAGATAAATATTACAAAAGGAAATAAAATTTTACCTTAGCTACATAAATAAATATACAAGTAGGCATGCATTCTTTTAAGAGGGAAAGAAATAAATTTTCCCTTTCCGTTACCTCCTTTTATCTAATAGAAATAAAACGCATTGTTTAAAAACGTTCAAACCATAAATTAGTGACGTTTTCTTTCACTTAAATCAACGCCATCTAAATATTTAGTGCTTGCCTTTTTCTTTCCTTGAACCAACGCACTCACGTACGAAATTTTATTGCCACTTCGCTACTCTAAATTCATGCAAGTTATTATAAGATAAGGTAACGTTTAAAATCAAATATCATTCTGTTTCCTCAGCTATCAAAGGCCAACTCTCATTTAAACACGTTGCAATAAATTTGTCCAAAATTCTATTCCGTTTAAGGATAAAATAATTGCTTGCGCCTTTAAAATCCAATCAACAAATCAAGTGCTTGCATGCCTGTTTTGGTTACTCAAAATTTTCGCAAGCTTCACCTAAATACTGGAAACGTTGCATTATTACTTCACCTCATTTTTAACTCTGTTAATAAACATTAGATAGAAGCAACTTATCCCTTACCTGTGTGAACGAAATTACTAAATCTCAAAAGAAAAAAATCATACAGCTTCCCATTTTACAACACGTTTGGAATGTTCAATTATTTTCTACCTTTTTTTTTTCCATAATCCAAGTAATAAAAACCCACGCACCTTTTTATTGCATTGAAATCATTTATTTCAAAATGTGACTTGCCGTTTTCTCTACTTATTGATTTACAAACAAACGAAATTCCTTGACCATAAAACTTGCATGCTTTGATTGCGCATCTTATTATTTCCTTGCATACAAAGCGACGAAAATATAGCTCCTATAAAAACTATACACATCCCTAGATTTTCCGTTTATAGGCAAATGAGATTTCTTGCCATAAAATAAATTGCTTTAATAAATTTCATAACTCCAAAATTTAAGGGACTGTAACTATTCCCAATTTAGCACCAATGTTCTATTCTTTAATTCGAACGTCTCAAATTGGAAATTTTGATTTTTGATTGCTCCCTGCTTTTTTTCACCTTAATCTATTGATGGTACGTTGATCTCCTTTTTCATTCCTAACCTTAGGCCCTACGCATTGTTTTATAACCGTTGAGAAAAGCAAACGTATGTTTGCATTGATTTTTTTTTAAAATCAAACGGTCCATAATTTATTGCTTTACGTTGGGTTAATTAATTTGAGCATTACTTTTGTGGTGTTCCTTTTTTTTCGGTTGCTCCAGTCTCTTGGATTCCAATTCATACTTATATATATATATATATATATATATATATATTCCATTCTCTTCTATCTGCATCATTGTTCTCTTTTGTCTCCCCTGTTCATTTTCTCTCTGCCATTATATTCCTCCTCCCCTTCTTTTCTTCTTTCGGACCCAAACGAAGAAAAATGTTAAGAAGTTGCTCGCTCCACCTCCAACGTCCGCTCACCATCTCACTCTACTGCTTCGGCTGCGTATCTACATATAGTGGATACATATCCTTATTCAAGTATGGGTATGTTTTATGTTTATATATATTTTACATGTTATAATATTAGTTCCATTTGTTTTGACTTAAACTATAATATGTCAGGATGTGCCTTGATTTTTCTTTTATGTGTTTTGTTTATGTTTACATAAGTATAAATTATTGATTCGGTCTGTTTATATAAGTTGGGTTATATAAGTTACAGTATGTATAATATAAATTATCTTAAGTTATAAAAGTTGGTACAGTTTATATTTTTAAGATATATTAAGTCTAAAAGTATAATATATGTGGTAGTTGATACGTTGCAAATAAACATGCATTATATATATGTATTTATATTTTAATTAGTATTATTTCAACATATATATTGCATACATGTCTGATTTTAGTGTATATACGTTTTGTTGAAAACAATGATTTGGAATGTATGTATATTAAATTTAGAATATGTTTTAATATTGATTTTAATATTTTATTTACAAGGGTTACTTTATAAAGATTTAAATTTTTAAATGGTGTTGGATATTGGTTTGTATATAGGTTTAAACATATACATTATTTTAAACTATACTACATATAGATATGTTTTGTTTACACCAATGGTTTTTGAAAATATATATTTAATTTAATATATGTCTAAATTTAGAATACAGTTTTATTTGTATATGGTTATATATAGCTCACTTATCCTATTTATTTTCAATCGACCCAACTCTGATTTGAGTTTCGTCAATTCCTCCTTATCAGCTTTGATCGTTAAAATTCTGCCAATATTGCGTTGCTTCGAAATCTGTGCTTGGATTCGTATCTCCTCATTCCGCCCTTTCCTCTAGGCTCGAAAGGTGAGCAATCACTCACGATTAACATTTTTTATTCATTAAATTTGATTTCAATTGAAACGACAATTGAAATATGCTGCTGTAGTTATTTAAATTTGTTATATATGCTATTATCTGTAACTGTTCACCTACGGGATATGACACCATATCCTGTTGTTTATGTTATATTGTTATTGATGATATATGCCTATTATTTTATTGTATTTTCTGTTATCACTCTGCAAGTTCCCTGTGTAGTTTAGAAATCGTTATGGGTTGAAATGATAAACCCAAGCGATTTTCATTTAATTGAATTTTGGATTACGGGTTGAAATGATATTCACCCGTATATATTTAGTGTACGGATTGAAATGATAAATATCCGTAGCACTAGACTATATGATAGGAAATATATACAGATACCGTTGGTCCATATAAATATTTTGAAAATAATTGCTATAATTTTGGAAAGAAATATATGGTTTAATAAATTTGATTCTTAAGATATTATATAAATGAAAATTGTATATATAGATTTAGTAGTAATATTTGATTTAAACTAGATTGATTTAATACATATTATATGGTTAAGTATTTATGTAAATTTATATTTCAAATAGATTATCTTGTAATCAATTGAATAATTAATATTGGGAGATAAATTTGGGTTTATTAAGATGGTATTTAAATAAGGATTTATTTAATTAAATCGATTTGAAATTTTTGTATGGGAAATTTAAAAGGTATGATTTTATAACTGGATTTTTAATTTAAGTGATTTAATGAATATTTCACATTTAAATAAATTAAAGAAAATTTTGAGAAAAATGTAATTTAAGGTTACTTAAATGATATTGAATCTAATAAGGGAGTATTTCAAGACTAAATAATAATGAGGTTAAATCGAGATCTATATGAAATTGTTATATAGAACATTTAAATATTAAAGCTTGAACTATATTGGAATTTAAATGGTTTATGTTGAGATTCGGATCTGTATTTGAAATCAACGTAGTTGAATTTGTTATTTAGCAACTAAATTGAATTAAAATGAAAATTTAGATTGAACTAAATTTGAATTTATTATTTAGAAAACTAAATTGAATGAAAATTTAGATGTAACGTTGAATACTTAAAGTTTTGAAGTATATGGAAATATAAAGGGGTATTTGTGATTATAAATCCGAATTTGAGATCGATAAAATTTAAGTGGTTATTTTAGAAATTGAGTTGAATTTAAATTGATAAATTGAGATTGAATTTAATTTGAATGGTAAGGTCAGGCTGATGTTAGAACGATTTGTTAAGTTGAGGAAATTGAAAATACCTTACTGTATAAATTATTTAATATATATAAATACTATTTTAGGAAATATAGAGATATTTGAAGTGAAAATGAGATTTGGTTTTGAAGTATAAATTAAGCCGAAATGACCACGGTGTTATAGTGTATATTTCTACCGTGTAGATAGTTCCATGGACCCTTAGAGGATGGTTATTCCAAACATCCTTTAAGTTATTTGTATTTCAGTTGATATTTCACTTGAGTTGGATTTATTGATATAAGAATGTTAATCCTGACTCGAGTGTTTTGTGTTTTGCTTTACGCTCGGGTCAGACTTTACGCTCGGGTCAGACTGAGTGATACAGCATTTGAGACTCACCTTCGAAGTTGGAGCCTTGCTTGAAGATCCAGCTATCTATCCTTTCAGTCATCCTATTGATTTGTTCGGAGAAGTCATCTGCGCATACTGGAGACTTCACTACATCTAAGATATTCACTTGTATTTTATTTCTAACTCCAATGTATATAGTAGCTTCATGAACTACTATTCTTTATATATTCCACTGCATTATATTACTCTGTGTTTGTGATCTGTGATGATTTATTTACTATATATGTTAAGTTTTGCCAAATTTTAATTAACAATTCGGTATTTTGAATTATTCAAGTCGGATATGTATGGTTTTATCGTCGATTTGAATGGTCCAAAATAGCGGGTCGTTACACCCTGGTTCTTTAGGAATACTCAGACAAGAATAAGATCGGAGTTCACCTCCTAACTGTTTGTGGATGGATTTCCTTATAAACGTCCTAGATGAACGAACGAGTTTATACGTATAGTATAACACCTCGAACGGTAACTGTGCCATATGATTCTCATACCTCTTCTGGATATTACAAAGTTATATTTGGGTCCAGATTTGATAATAAGTTATTTAACTATCAAATAAACAATCAATTCAACCAATCATTTTATTCCACTAGAAAACATTCCGTCTTATAAAAATTAGATTTTTATAATTTGAATCACTTTGCCTAAAAATATATACTTAGAACATTTAAAAAATAAAACTACTTAAATCACTTTACTCAAAATAATAGTTATGAAATTCTATAATAAATTTCCAAGTAAAACTTAAGCCACAAACCATTTTAAAATAAAAGTTTTACATATAGTGTAAATATTAGAAAATTTCTTTAAAAAAATATAATATTAATTTAACCTTTAAAATAAGTATTACTAAAATAAATTTGAATAATATTTACTTAAAATTTAAAACAATTAAAAATAATCAATTTCTCTAAAACATTCTATTTAAACAATTTTAAAACCTTAAACTTACACATAAAAATTTCTTTTGAGAATATACTTTGCTTTTAAGGAAATACACTTCCATTTCAGTATAATCCATATAATCCTTTATAAATCCTGCTCGATTTATCCCAATTCAAGTTACATTCCAATCCCGTAAATTCCTTTCAATCACTTTAAAAATAAAATCACTTGTATTTTTAATCACATTTCCCATCTTCTTATAATCACTTTCAAAATATATACCTAAATTATTTAAAACAAAGCTACTAAATCCTTTATTCAAAATAATATTTATGAAAATCTATAAGAGTTTCCTAAGTAAAATTTAAACTAAAATTTCTTTTTAAAATATAGTTATTATATCAAATATTTATGTTAAAATTTCCTTTTAAAAATCATAATACTATTCTATCTTTAAAAATAATTAACTACCATAATTAACTTAAATAAATATTTACTTTAAACTTAAAATAATTAAAATAATAAATTTCCAAAAACAATCTAAAAAACATTTTTTTTAAACTTCTAGTTCATACTTTGAAATCTTTTATTTAAATATACTTTGTTTTCTAGGAAAATATATTTTCCAACTTTTAAGTATAAAATCACCCTTTTTATTTTTAACTGAATTACAATTTCCTTATAAATTCCCGCCGGAATCTATACTTTCAAATTTATCCACTGATAAATATTCCACTTCATTTATAAACCCAGTTTACAAATTTCCATTTCTCATTTCCTTTTAAATCACAGTTTCCATAACACTTAATCAATTTCAAACCGATATCCTGGTTTAAATTCCCTTTTAAATTTATTGCTCGATTTATCTAAATTCCCAGTAATTATTTACTTAAAGAATTTCTTTCTATTTCCTTTAGAAACCCCATTCATTCTATTTTATATTTTAAAATGCTAATTTATATTCATCCAAACCATAGAATCGAATAACTTAAATTCCAATTCAATTCTATCACAGGATATTAAATAACATATCACTGATTATGGAAATAATATTAATATTCTGAGGAATCAATTGGATCCCTCCAACCTCTTTCCCTACATCCACAGATGTTAGCACAACAATTAAAATACCAATCCCACTTCGAGGGGGATATCGCGGTATAAAGGGTCATCCGCTATTATGCGGGGCGCATAGAGTCTCATCCGCTATATAATGCGGGAATATCAATCACCCCATTAAATATATATATATATATATAATATCATATCTAAACTGATAAAAATATTCATATTCATCCAATCAATCAATAATTTAAATTCTAACTATTTAAATTTAACCGATTATCTAGATGTGAGTAACATTAACTCATCTTGTGTTTCAAAAGCCGAGCATTCCAATTTTTAAATTAAATCGAACCTATCCGATTTAATCCAAAATTCTCACTTGCTCCAAATGCCTCCAGATCTGCTGCAGCGCGTAGTTTGCATCGCTGCGATTCCGGCGCTTCCTGTTTCATCGGAATCTGACCATGCACGCAAAAGTTATGGTATTTTAACTTCTGAATATAATTTATATAAACAATTTTTTTTCAATTTACCCTGGAACGATCTGGCCATTCATTTCAAAACTACAAATCCGAGACGCTGAAACAATCTTCTTCTAAGCGATAACAACAAACAGCCGAACCCCTCACCAAACAAAAAAATGATCGTCGTCCCACTCAAGATCATCGGAGGTCGATCCCTCACCTTCTACACGTGAGCCAAGGCCAGCCCCTCCTTCGGTCGTAGTTTCGTCAAGCTTGGCGCCACGTATGCCTCAAAAAATGCACATGAGCGCACGGCCTATTGGCTTCGATAACTCCTTCGTCGTCCCTCGAAATGGAACCATCACCGTTGGATGCATCGATCTCAGAGAGCCCTACACTTTTGCTGTTGGAAGTTTTGTGTAAATTTTTTTGGATTGAATGTAAATTGGAAGAGAAAGGGGAGAAGTCTTGGCCATTGAAAAACAATAACGGCGGCTAAAGAAGAAGACTAAGGTTTGCTGAAAACGTGCATATATATACAATTTAATAAAATATTTTATTATAAATTTTCACCAATTGACAAGATTTTCGAACGAACTCCGAACAACACATGCCGCTTGCGTTTATAAGGTTTTACCCATATTCCAAACACATTGGAATGTGTTTTGGAGGCTAATTTGTTTGTATGTGGAAGTTAGCCTTTTAAATCGATTTAACATATTAAATTTTCATTATAAATCTCAACGCATTTCTCACCCGTATGGACAAACGGTAAATTCAAATGCTACCAAATTTGGAATCCGATAATAATATACTATTACGGATCCAATGGAACTGGTTTCGTCAAATTCTGATACTGTGCCTCGGAAGGCTATTTTAACTCGTCGATTAAATCGAGCGATTTATAAAATCGGCGAAATCATTTAAAATTTCACTTTTAAAACTTTACTAACTTACTTATAAACCATATAGAATTTATATTCACATTAGAAATCATTCTGATTTATTTTAAATCAATATCCGATTATTTACATTATTATTATGTATTATATTCCAATTTTAATTTATCGACTTTTGATTTCATCCAAAAATCAAATACTATAATTCAAATCCAGCTAGACCTAAATAAAAATTTTAAAAACCATTTCCATATTTATTTACACCTAGATTCACAAATTGTACCACTTCCAAATATTAAATTATTACTTATCCAACTCCAATTAAATTGCCATATTTGAAATCATAATTCATTTTATTGATTTGATCCAAATCTCCCTATTTCAAAAATCAATTTATATCCACATTCAACATTTAAAATAAATTATATGTTCAAAATCTAACGACCAAAATTCCGGGTCGTTACAACTTTATACAAACTGTTTAGCTTAGTCTATTTCATGTTGGATTTTACACTAATAGTGCATGGTGTAACTCTGTGTACCGTCTTTGCCTATGAAATGCAGAAATAAGATTATTTATTTCAGTTAAATCATATAACTCCTACAAAAAATGAACATTTACTGATAATTGCAAAAATAATATATAGCTATAACACGTGTGTATAGCACAGGCTCGCACTAGTATATCTTTGAATTCAACGAGGAATAGGATAAGACCAAAGAGAATGATTGAGAATTCAAGTACAAATTCTTTGATCTTAAATGGTTTGCAAATCCTTGTATAATTTAAGTGAAAGAGTACGGATTTGCAAAGAGAGTGCACGTATAGATGAATTTTTCTCACAAAATCGTAAGGATGAAAGAGTAAGAGAATAATGCAAAACTATTGATCAAATTCATTTTCCAAGCCCCTCTTATTAAAGATGAAAGGATGTGTTCATTGGTGAAGAGATGGCGCCACAACAATTTCATTTAAATTTTTAATTTCAAAATAACTACCTCTATGTCGACGTATCACTAAGGAGTATGTTGACATATTCTAGTTAAATTTGACTTTTTCTTCTAAAGTTCAACTATGACTTCCATATATTGGAACTCAGATTTTATATTTATATAAATATGTTACAGATCAAAAATAGAGATGAAAGAGAAATATCAAGGATACTTGCTATGAGGCCATTAATAAATTTCTAAGGCCTAATGAACTTACTAAACACTTCATTTATTTTTATCGATGACGCACTTGTGTTCCATTTATCTTGAGTCAATTTTATTCTTATTTTGGTCTAATCAATTTTCACAAATACAAACATATATACATACATATACATATATATATATGTATGTATATATCGTCTGTTTGTATTTATTCACTGAGTTTCTTATATATCTCTGTAAAATATCTCCATGGTCTATGAGAAGATACTGCAAATCTCAGAGAAATTAATAGTAATATTTATACGTTGTTGTCATCATAGTCAATATTTAGGATATTAACTATCTCCCCTTTTTATTTATAATGACAGCCACATAAATATTGAAAAGACAATATATATACCTTTTATAGTTGGCTCCCATAACTCTGTGCACTTCCCCTATCATTTTGCTTAATATATTCTTATATTTCTCCTCATTTATCATCAGCAAAAATGGATAGAAAAATAACTATTATGTACAACTAGACAATATTTATAAAGTTTAAATAGAGATTTATACATAATTATGTATTGGTATTTCTAATTAAGGGAATCAAAATTCAAAACAAAGTATAATAACAAAACACATGTTTTATTAAATATTAAACATTATAACATTAAACTTGCATTGCAAGTACAACACAAACATAACACCATATAACAATAATACATAAGCATCAACATCTAATGATGATGACACTTCTTTAATATGTGTTATGTTTGTGTGTGATAATGGGGATAAGATGCACAAAAGTTTCCCGTACATTTGATAATTTGCCATTGTGCATCAAAAATGACTTCGCCCACGCACCATACATCGTCCTCATCATCAATTTCAATTTCTTATACATTTAATGTTACTTCGGATGACATAGGAGTAGGTTTGGCACTCATATTCGACATACCAAATCGCTTTACAAGTTCATTTGTGTATATATCTTGATTGATAAAAGTTACATTTTTAATTGCTTAATTTGAAGTCTTAAGAAAAAAATGTTAATTCTCCTGTATGATTCATTTCAAATTTTTTTTGTCGTTTTTTCTGGAAATTCCCAATTCAATTGTTCATTTTTTGACCCAAAAATAATATCATCTACGTATATCTGTATAAGTTAAATATCTTTATTGGTACTTTTTATGAATAACATAATATCAATTTTTCCAATTTCAAATCCTAACTTAACTAAGTAAGATGTAAGTCTCTCATACCAAGCATGAGGTGCTTGTTTTAAACCATACATTATTCCTTTTGGTTTTAGACATGACTGGAAAATTTTCACCTTCGAAAAGTGGAGGTTACTCAACATGTCATCTTCTTTGGTTACTCTATTCAAAAATATACTTTTAACATCCATTTATAATAATTTAAGTTGTTATAATTTGCAAAGGCAAGTAATATCTTTATAGCTTTAATTCTCACTATAGGTGCAAAGGTTTCATCAAAATTGATGCCATTTTCTTAATTATATATATATATGTGTGCCACCAAACATGCCTTATTCCTTATAACCTCCCCTTGCTCAGTTAATCTATTTATACAAGCTCGTTTAGTTCCAAAAAAAGGTTGGCTTCCTAGTCATGGAACTAATTCTCCAATACCATTTCTAGTAAATTAATTCAATTCTTCATGCATTACAAGAATCCATGAATCATTCAATGAAGTTTCTTCTGGGATTTTGAGTTCACCAATTTAGTTAAATGCTATGTTACTCATTTTATTCAATTGATTTCTTGTCCTTGCAAATGATTCAATTGTTCCTAAAATATTTTCTTTTGATATTTTAATTCTAGCTTTGGTTAATTATCTGTATTAATATCTTTATTATTTCTAGTTCCATTATTTGTGTCTTTGTTATTTTCATTTGGACCAATAATTTCCTTTTATCATCGTTTATCTTAATTAAGTTAAAATTTTCATAAAAAAGTAAAAACTTTCTTCAATAGTATTAGTTCTCCTATTAAAGACTCTATATGCCTTATTCTATTGGAATATCCAATAAATATCCGTTCATCAGATTTAGCATCGAATCCATCTAAGTTATCCTTTGTATATAAAACATTTAATTCCAAAAATTTAAAGTATGAAACTATAGGCTTTTTGTTAAAGAATAATTCAAATGGATTTTCCTAGTTAATGGTCTTATTAAAATTAGAATTAATATATAACATGTTAAATAACTGCTTCAGCCCAAAAATTCTTTGGTAAGTTGCTATCATTCGACATCATCCTTGCATGCTCCTAAATAGTTCTATTTTTATGTTTCACAACTCAAATTTTCTATTGGAAAAGAATGTGTGATCCCTTTCATGTTATGAAAATTTTCAAAATTTTTATTTTCAAATTTTCCTCCATGATCGCTCCTTATAGTCTTAATTTTAATTAATTTTTATTTTGAATTCTTTTAGTAATGGTTTTAAGCATTTTAAAAGCTTTGTTTTTGTATTTTAGAAAAATTATTATCGTGAAAAGTCGTTTATAATTACAAAAACTTAAATGTTATGGTTTATTAATTGAATTGCGATGGTCCAAAAATAGCTAAATGAAGATGTTCTAAGTGATGTGGGGTAGAGATCATATCCTTAGATTTAAATGGTTTCTTGCATAGTTTTGCAAACTTACTTGTGCCATAAAGAATGTTTGCTATGAAATTTAGTTTTGGAAAGTCCTCTAACAAGTTCATATATTACAGCTCTTGATAAATATCTAAAATTCATCTGTCCAAAGCGTTTGTGCCAAATTAAGGATCATTCAAATTGACTAAGACATAAGTTGTTGTCACTAGACAAATTCATATTTTAAATACATACTTTCCATCTTCTTATACCTTCAAAAATGGTTTTAAAGTTATGGTATAAAATGTAGCAAAAATCATTTTCAAACCTTATTTTAAAACTTTTACCACATAATTGACTTATACTCAACAAATTATGTTTTTGATATTTAATTAGTAGAATATTTGAAATAAGAGGAGTTTCAGAATTATCGACGATGATGTTGCCGATTTCGATGACATGTTTGTTTGTGTTATCTTCAAAGTGCATAGTTTCAACTTATTTGTATATAATATTGCTCGGTAACTGTGAATTTCCCATCAGATGTTTTGACATCCGCTATCTAGTTGTAACGACCTGTATTTTGCATATGGGGAGATCAAAAAATATTATATTCTTTAAAATCCAAATTAGGTCATATAAATATATAACTTTATGGAATGTTAAGTATTGACTTTCTTAGAATTTTTTTGGGATAATTTTGACCTTGAAAAGTTGTATGACCTATAACTTTTGATGGGAGCCAAAGTAGGGTCTCAAACCATTTCCAAATGGAAAATAATGGTTTTTCTTTCTACAAAATAATCATAACAGATTTTTGGCTTTACCATTTGGGATATATGACCATTTGAAGCTAGAATTTTTTTGCACAGATTAATGGGTCAATTAGGCATATAAATGGATTTTCGAAATTATGCCTAACTAACCTGATGGGACATCCTCCTACTCATGTCCACACTTTCCAAAAAAATTATAACTTCCGTTAATCATCTCCTTAGCAAAAAACAACTCCAATCCATACTTTACTTAGGCAAATCATGCAATTAAGAGAAGATTAGCAAGAAATCCATTTCATATTATTTGGATGCATAGGAATTTATATCGGCTGCTATTCATATTGGATTATCCATGGTTTTTGTGCATTTGGACCCTTAGGTGAGTAATCAGAGTCTCTCCCTATATGATGAATTTTAATATAGTATTTAATGATGTTTTTGAAACCATTTTAAAAACATGTTTTTTTTAATCAAATCTGAGCTTACCCATGTTTTCAAAGCAAATTTAAACTACGTAGATCTAAGATTTACATGAATTTTTTAATGAATATGTCATTTTATGTTTTTACACACACACACACATAATATATATATATATATATATATGTGTGTGTGTGTGTGTGTGTGTGTGTGTGTGTGTGTGTGTGTTGGATGATATAGTGATTGTATGGACTTTATAATGATGATGTAATGCTTGTTTCATAGTTTTTGAATGTCCGTTGCTTGGAATATGACATAAAGTATCAATATGCACTTGGAGACTTGACCAGATGTAGAGTGTTTGGAACCAAATCAATAGAAATGAATTGCATGGGCAGTTAAGGCATTTAGAGTAGAAGGGAAACCAACTCAAAAATTTATGAAATGAAGAAAAGTCTTCTAGAACAATCGATCTTGACCGATTAATCCAAACTGTTCCAAATCACTTGTGAGGGGTATTGGTATTGGTGATGGCATGGATAAACCACATAATCGATCGCATATGATTCTGAATAGAGATGAGCCTTCGAAATATGGTTTGGCCATAATGGATTGGAGTCTCGAAAGTAGTGCTTCAGGGTTTTAAACATGGATCTTTGGGCTTTGAGCGGAGACTGGAGAGGTTTTTGGATGGAACTAGGAAGATATTGCATGGAGTTGGGAAATGAGTAGGCTTAGCCAAAATGACTATGTCTGGACATAATATGGTTCAACACCGACTAATCCCTACTTTGGTATCATGAAGGAAGGTGCTTCGGGATGGGTACATGGAGAAAGGGAAGGAGATTTGGGCCACTTGAGTTTATACTTTGGATTGGAAGGAAAGTAGCATCGAGCAATGATAGGTAGGGTCATAACAGACCTATAAATTCCATGGGCCAATAAAGGTGTGAATGATTTGATATGGTTGTGGCATCGATCACTGGTTGTTTGGTGTGGTCATGGCAGCGATCATTAGGTATTTGGCATGGTGGACGTTGAGTTATGGTGATGGGAAGTTAGATGTGAAGGTGGAGCGGATTTCCTAGTTTGACTTTGGGCTTAGCATAGGAAACATTGTGAAGAACTTCGGGCTCGACCTTGGAAGACCCTAGGAACTGATTGCGATATTCCAAGCTTCGATGAATCGACGATGAGAGTCATATTGATTGAGTATTTTAAGAGAGAAGTGACTATGGAATGCGAGGAGTTACTAGGTGGATGAGTGGTAAGTGGTAAATTGTGAAGTAGATGAGAGGTGATTGTACCACCAGTGCATATGCAAGAGATAGGTACTCATTTAGGTTAGGGTAGTACGAGTGTACCTTGATGTAGTCTGTGTGTACCCATGAGTTGAACATCCGAGTGATCCATATACACATCCATTTGAGTGGGCGTGAATTTGATTATTGAATCCCTATGACATTGAGTAGTTTTCGACCATCTGAGTTGGTTAAATGAGTTATCCAGGAGCATTCGAGAGTGTGATATCATATTTGATTACTTTGATTGTTGTGTGTTATGATCATTGTGTTTGCCTTAATCGATGTGTGATTGAGATGGGTGCCTTGTGATGTAGGTATTGCTATGTTAAATATCCCAACAACTATATTGTACTTAGTATTGTACACTCAAATGATGATAGAGTAGCATATATCATGTTATGTGCTAACTTGTTGGATGTAGGGACATGGCAGGTATGATATCTCATATTTAGTATTCCCATGTATTGGTATTCATAGTATCTTGAGATTATTTATCACTTACATTGGACTGTTATTTGACTTAAGGTTTTATGTTATGTTTCTTATTAACTTGGGTATTCATAAATGAGTAGACTAGATATTAGGCCTGAGATTAGTGCATGGAGTTGGTTAGAAGACGAGCAGGAGGTTGGCGGTTAACTAAACTTATATTTTAGAGCTTGTCGCTATTCTGTTGTGTAGCACCATAGAGCATTTACCAATGCTCAACTATCAGAGACAACATTAAAGTTTATTGTATTGATGTATAAACACCATTTATCTTGTATAACGGTTGTGAACCTACTACTCTAATATTTCCATGGTTCTTTTTATTTATGCATATTTGTCTCGACTATTTTTGTAACGACCCGAAATTTTCGATCCCGAAGATTCTAGATAGTTAGGATAAAGAAGAAAAGAGATAGAAGAAGAAACAGAAATGAAACACAGAAATCTCACATTCGTAGCGGATCAAAATATAATATCAAATAAATAACAGTTTTACAAAGAAGAACTGTATCAGTACACTTACATTTTTATACATCAGAGTTACAACCATTACACAACACTGGATAGTTTAAAACAACATGTCCTAGATATACCACAATATATCACAGCAGAAACATTGCATACGTTCCTGCCATCCAGCTCGCCTCCTGAGCTCCAGAACGTCCTTACCTAAAAATCTGTAATACTCGATCTGACCCGAGCATTACATCAAAGTAACACCCGGGTCAGGCTGGAAACCAGCATGAGTAAACCCATAAAATTTGAAATACTAAGCTATATAACTTAAGTGAATTACCAGGGTAACTCGTACATTTACAATTTCTTATCGTCAACCATTTATCACACAAAAGATTTCAAGTTGAATGTCCATATTACTCAATACATTCCATTCCAGCCTATTAATTTCACACATTCAATTTATAAGGAATTCAGTTTACTAATCAAAGTGGTTTTGGGTATTTACTGACACCCGACTCCGGTCTCTTCGAATCCAATGACATTACTAATTCAAGTTGTTAGGTTATAAAACAATACACATCATATATAGGATATCATACAACAATTCAGCTCAGATGGGTAACCCTCATTATCACAGCTCAACCATTCATACCACAACACAGTACATCCCAATTGGCCATTAGAGATATCATCAAATCCAAGTCTTCTAATATCATTCAATCATCCATAAGCAAGATTTATTCGATAAACAATTTCTGATTAATTTAATTTATCTCCAATTAAATTAATCACAACATTAATTATTTGGATTTCCTAAATCCTACTTACTTAATATAAATTAATTACAACCCAATTAATGATCTATCTTAATTAATCCTCTCTGATTAACTGTCTTATAATTACATTTAATAATTGTATTTTTATTAATCACTTTGATAAATTAATCATAAGCATTTACATTAACTAATCTTTAATTAATTAATGACATTCATTAATGATCCTCAACTCACTTGCAGTAATTAAATATATTTTCTTTTTAAATTTATTTTTAACAAGAAATCTTTAGATTCATCACATCATTAATCAATCTCAATTAATCTCTTTCAGTAATTATCTAACCCTTAATTAATTACTTAAGATCTCAATTTATTTAAAGGCAAACTATTTTATCTTTATTAATTTATTTAATTATAAACCCTTACTAAATAAATTTTGAATTAATTTATCACCTGTAACAACCCGAATATTTATCGAGTTTGTATTTAAATATTTTATTTAAATATTAACTCGTTAATCGGATTTTGGTCCGAAAAGCTACTTTTTGCAAATGGTCAAATTAGGACTCGAGACCACTTCCATTGAGTTCGAAATGTCGTTTACAACTTTTTTAAGTATAAACATCGATAGGTTTGGAGTTAGTGAAATTTCACTAACTTTTCCCGCTTTGGACTTTGGGTTAGTTTAGCCTATTAAGCCCAAGTTCCAACCCTCTTCTCCTCACTCTTCATAAATTTCCTAACTAATCAAGCTTTGGCATTAATGGTGGAGGGAATGGGAAATTAAAATTCCAAAACTCAAATTCAATTGCAATCCATCTTTCTACTCCAAATTCAAGAAGAAGACATTGGATTCAAGCTTCTTGTGCTTAGATAGAAGAAGGATTGATTCTTGCTTGCTTAAAACTTCATTTTCATTGATATTTGGTGCAAAGGTGAGATTTTTATCTCACAATTCTAGCCTATAACTATATTGGACTGTTGGGAATGATTCCCTATCATTTTTGCATGCATGTTAGCATTTGGTTTGGATTGGATTGGCGAAAAACTCCAATTTTTAGCGTTTTGTTGAATTTTATGCACTTGAGTCGTTCTGGCCATTTTTAGGTCGTTCGGAGTTAAGTCGTTCGTCCATAGGTCGTGAGTCGTTCACGAGTTAACCCTAGGTCGTTCTGGCCATTTTTAGCTCGTTCGGAGTTAAGTCGTTCATCCATAGGTCGTGAGTCGTTTACGAGTTAACCCTTAAGTCGTGCAGCCCTTCAGTCACGCAACCCTTAAGTCGGTTACGAGTTATCCCGATAGGTCGCTGGACACTTAACTCGTTGGGTCGTATGACCCTTGAGTCGTTAGGTCGTATGACCCATGAGTCGTTAGGTCGTATGACCCATGAGTCGTTAGGTCGTATGACCCATGAGTCGTTAGGTCGTATGACCCTTGAGTCGTTAGGTCGTATGACCCTTGAGTCGTTAGGTCGTATGACCCTTGAGTCGTTAGGTCGTTAGACCCTTGAGTCGTTAGGTCGTTAGACCTCATTTTGTCTTCACTAGGTCGTACCGTTTTGGTCGGGGCGCTGCCCCGCACCCCGCCGGGGGCGCTGCCCCGCACCCCGCCGGGGGCGCTGCCCCCTGGACCCCCGCGACCTGACCGGGCAGGTCGAACCCCGTAAGCGGTGGCGTTGCCCCCGCACCCCCACCTTGGGGGGTTGCCACCCCCCCTGGACCCCCCCTCCGTAGGCGATCTTATCTGAAAAACATTCAACAAAACTTGCTTTGTTGAGATGCTGAGTTGACCATTCTTCGAGACAAACCATCTCTGGTTATCTCGGCCACGTTTGGTCGTTGGGGAACTTCCACTTTGATGCTTTTGAGCTGATTTCCTTGGATTTTATTCACATCTCCGAATGTGATCTTTGTGATGATTGTTTCTACAATCTCTTCTGTGATTTGTCATTTTAAAAATATAAAGGTTTCAATACTAGTAGTAAATATCAAAACTCTTTTAACAAACAATTTCAACTCTATTTTTAATAACAAAGCTCTTTTCTTAAACCATTTTCCAATCTATTAGTATATACAACCCTTTACCTCACTCGGATGAGAAATCTAATTAAACGACTTAGTAAAACAAGTGGTATGAAACGCTTGCGTTCACTTCGTCGGTTAATTCCTGGACTTGTTCGATTGAACCTCTTGTGACAATTTTATTAGTGAAGATTTACAGTTTGTTCGTAAATATTTAAGTTAAGCAAGTGGTTATGGGACATGAAGCTAAACTTCTATATTTACTAGCTTAGTGTAATTGACACTTCTCGTTGATTATGACGATCATTCTGATGATTTAGACTAGCAACTGTGCGATGTCTCTTGTTGCGAGGTTAGACTAGACACCACTTGTGTGATTCCACTCACACATACCTTTTTGCTTTTTGGTTAGTCTGGACCTTAATCTGTGTGATTCCATTCACACATGTGGGGTAGCTCCCCTTGGTCTTAGGACCGTCATGTGATAGGCCTCTTTCTCTTTTCTATGATTTCTGGACTTCTTGCATTGATTTCTAGAATTTATGTCATTGACTTGTTATGAGTACAAGTTTGGGGTATGATGCCCTTTCCGAATCTTTGAGAAGATTCTTGTGATATTGATTATCTCTTATTGATTGATCTTCTGTTGATCATTATTTACATACTTATAGCGGTATGTCATTATGGATGTTTATGTTTATGCCATATCTTTTATGTTATCTCATGTCATCTGATATTTATAGCTAGACTGATCCGTTTATTATTTTCTTAAATAATACTCGGGTCAGACTGAGATGTTACAGGTGCTTCTGCTTGACTTCTTCCCAGGGATTCATCACTCTGACTTTTGGCTAACTGTTTAGATTAGCAGTTTTTGTTGTATACACTTGAGATATAGACTCATAGTTGTATTCTTTTGTATAGCACGTGTTGCTATTCTTTTGTATTATCGTGGATCTTACTGACCACTACTCTGATGTACACTTTCATGTGTTAGTTATATATTCATATCTTCTTCCGCCTTTGTGATATGGATATCTGTGACTGATTTGTGATATGATTATTTCTATGTTTGTTTCCGAAGATTATTTATAGCCACCGTGTGATAAGCAATTACATGGATGGTCGCTCCTCAACAGCCTTATTCTCCGTGCTAGTTGACAGCACTACTTCGGAGTGTTCTTGGCTAGCGTGGGTATAGAGGTGGGGCGTCACATCACCATTCTATTTTCTTAAACCTTTCATTTATCTTAAACTCAAATCCACATTTAATATTTCAAAGAAATGGGTTGAGAAATTTGACTTAAACTTGTCTAAACCTAAATTTTACACTTGTATTTCATTTTTCAAAACAGGGTTTCATCGTAGAAGACACGAGTAAACAAACCTAAATTCCCGTGTTCAAAACCAAGCAAACCCCTACCCTATTCTCGAGCAAAACCCAAGATCACTTTGAGTTTGCACAAGTATCAACCCAAGATCGAAACCAAGGGAACATCATCTTCCCAAACGAACTCAACCCCATATGCGTTGACGTGCACGGTGCACGTACGTCGATGAACCACGACTCTCCGGCCATCAACTCTGGTCTCAACATATCGCCTTCGATCCCCACCCCCCTTCAGACCACCCAGATCGAAAAATCACATCACAACATCAAATCGAGCAATTTGAACATTCCAGACCCCAAACCACCTCGACAAAAAGATGCTCGCCACGACAATCAAGATGACCGGAATCCACGTCACTTTGACTCCAGCCTCGCCATTGACCCCCTCAACTATCCCATTGCTCGCAATCGAACTCGATGCTACATTATAGCCGAGATCATCTCGCCATTCCACTCGATAGTACCCACTTCCAAAACCCTAGATCATCGATGTCTAGTAACCACAGTCGATGATAAATACTATCCATAATTTTCCATAGGTCATCATTCCTTAAACCTACTTCGACAAACACCCCAAGCTCCAAATCATCTCCGATCGATGTAGATGGTCAAAACACCCAATCTGATCAACTCCAAATTTCTCGAAAATTTCTTACTTAAAAATCAAGATTTCAATTCCTAAATTCATCATTTAGCATTACAAAACTGATTCTAAAATCAAAAATCAAAATTAGTATGTTTGAATTTTTCTTTATTTTCAGATCATCACTGTATTTTATATTTTCTGTACAAATTTCTTAATATAAAGTCTCGAAACTATTTTTGAAATTAATATTACATTGTAATGATTATCTTTCATTCAAAAATCAGGGTTTAAATTTGATTGTAGAGAAAGATATGAATTTTCAAATGAAAATGGATCCCGTAAAATCAACAGAGAAGGGTATACATATACATATCCACACATACATTCACATCCACATACACATATAGCAGTTCAGTCATATTTCCAAAAAAAACATTCTTGCAACATAATCCAATATTTGCATATTGATTTACCACATGAAATTGTTTAAAACTGCTTTTAAATGGGAAAGGTTTACTCACTTGCCTTTGAGAATAATAGAGGAGCGAAATTCCTTGATTTTGAACCTGGATCTTCATAGTAAATCTTGAATTAAGTTTACATTTTCTTGTTGAAGATTTAATCCCTGTTTGCTTGATCAAGTTTGCACTAGTTGTTTTGATTTAATTTGCTTTCCAAGTTGAGAAGAAGCTGAAACCTGGTTTCAGGTTACAGGATTTTTTTTCTTTAATTTGTTTTGATTTCTATCTTCTCTAGTTTTTCTTTTTTCAGGAATTTGTTGTTGAAATCTTTTTTTATCACAATAGTATTGTTTCCAATTTGAGAAAAACTTATGCCATTTGTAAATTGCATGGCACAAATAAATTTCAAGTGTTAGTTTATGGGTTATTTGGTTTACAAATGTTTAGACGCAAGAACCAAGTATTTACATATGTTTAAAACTTAAAACAAAAATTATAAATTACCTATGTATTATATTTGTATGTTTAATTTATACGTTATTTTATTTTTCATATATTTAATACTTTGTATATTCATCTTATATATATATATTTAAAGAAAGTATGAACCTTACTAAATTCCATTTTAAACTTGAGCTTTAATTCCTTAACAAATAAGTAGACATATATATTATCTTTTTTGTTGTAAAAATATAGAATTTACCTTTAATAGCTTTGGCTTGAATTTGAATTCGTTTGATTACTTTTATCTCAAGTTAATATTTCAGTTTTAATTTTCTTTAGATCAGTTTGAAAAAAAAAGAAAAAAGAAAAATAAAGGCCTGGATATTTTTTTTTTTTGAAAGATATGTATATTTCAAAACTTTTATTAATTCTTGTCTTAATATCATATCATATTTACAACTCTAGTTATATATATTATTTTATTCAAAATACAACTTTTAAATCTAGTTAATCATTCAATTATTAGACACCAAAGATTCGGGTTATCACAATTTTATATCTATGTTGCTTATTATATTTTATACTTTATGCTGTGAGATATGAAACAAGTTTTTTGAGTTTACTACTTTACCTTCGATTATCACTATACATTGGCCAGGTATCATTCTAGTGCACCATACAAGTATATTGGGTAAACGAGGTGTAGAGCGGTCGTCACATTTAGTATTATAGCTAGGTTGCATAGTTGACCTAAGTTTATGTTAGATCCATTAAAGATAGATTATGAATTATCACTCTAGGATGGATCGAGCGGTATATGAGAGAGCATACTTGTTGTATATTTTGGTTTTCAAAACCATATAATATTGCGAGTGTGTGTGTGTATAGTATAGGTTATATTACATACGCGAGTGCCGCTTATGCACTTTTCTTATTAAGAAACAAATCATTCTTATTACAAATTGTAAGGATGAACCGGCAAATAAGGAATATGGCAAGAACCTCCATCTTCGGAGTAAAAGAAGGAGCGGGCCTAGGGCGGCTAACCCTATGACGGCCCGCCCTTCGTGACACCCTAAGTCAGCGTTGAATGACAATGTTTGACTCCTGAATACCATAATAGATAGTCCGTTGAGGTAAAAATTAAAATAAAACACCATACCAAGGAACATCGATACAATCTCACAACGGAAATATAACATGTAATATATTGAATATATATGAATAGAATACGATAAACAATATATAAAAGACTGCACTAGCGGAAGAAACGGATAAATAAAGATCAATACAAAAGGTCAGAATACATTAACTCCATTCATATGGAATTTTGAATATAGTATTTGATATCACAAGTCTCATATATGAAATAGTATATCTACCATGTACTGCATCACCAACAATTACACATATCCAATGTATCGACTTCATGCCTTTAGAACGCTCCAACTGTTTTGTAAGCCTACCCCACAAAGCACTTGACTTCCAAACCACCCAATCGAGTACCTGAGAGTTGTCATGATACAAACAGACAAAAACAAAACATTGGTCAGACATAAAGCCTGTTGTAATGGGAACTATCTGTAAGTAATGTATATACATGCAAACTATATACATCTAGTAAACCTAAGCAAGGATCAATGGGTAATTCTAATCATACTTCGCCCTACTTTATCCATACATCAACAAGTCAGGATGGTACATAATAGTGGTTCTCTAATTATAATAGTACCTACTATATCAATTCATGCTATTGAATATGAAAAATGAGTGTAGAATTAATACTACACTTCACAAAAAACAACGCTATAGATCTTTCAATCCCTATCAAAGCATCTGAAATGCAAAACAAATACGATGATATAACTATGCTACTAACATAGCATTTCCATACCCAAAATAGAAATATGAATATCTGTAACTGATACCCATGCTGAATTGTCATTAGCTGCCAAAGAGACCTATCGAGAGCAAAAAATAACGTATGAACTTCCTTGGACCAACACCTCAGAAGAAGTAGGCATGTAGGTCATGTCGCAACACCAAATCATACTACGAAACAATATATGACCTACTCCAGACTAGCATTCCAATCTCTATATGGCCTTGCTCTAGGACCATATCTACAGGTCATGCATCTCAATGGTATAATGGATTCCCTTACTAGCGTCTTTTTGTTCCAGTTGTCTATACCGACATACCAAAACCATATGTAAATGCTAAACCATGCGTACACCCTTCCCACACGTATACACAAACACTGAAGTATTGTCGTCCCCGTATGGATGGTGATTTGTTCTTGAAGTGTCTCATACTATCCCATTCCCTAAAGTCAGGCATACCAAAAACCAATATATATGAATCGCCTAAACCGTGCATCTATAATTATAATATATATGTGTGTGTGTATAACATCGCCTACTTTGAGGCCTGAAGCTGAGCGCTACAGATGCTATAATCATCCATAGTATTAATTTCCAGTGACAATATGGTGATGTTAATTGTATTCATAATATCACAAGCACATGAATATGAAATAAAATCAACATAGATTTCAAAGACAACTTTTCTAATTACATTTCAAATCCATATATTTCATTCAGTTACATAATCCTAAAACGCTTCCAAGGTTTTGATCAAATATGATATTATAATTTATGCTAAGAGAAACATATGAAGATGCACCTTTGGATGATCAGAGTACTGGATAGACATATCAGTTGTAAATACATCACAGCGGAAATAATAATAAATAGCTCCTACATAGCTAGCTTTACCTCCGGCACGTCTTCAGAAGCTTATTCGTCCAACCTACTAAACCTGAAAAGTCCTTATATCTCAATCTACTCAAATTAATTTTGAGCACCCGAGAGTTTAAGTGGAAAACATAAACTTCGAGTTAGACATAAATCGTGGTGTGAATGATACTATTACATCTTGGTTTATTGATATTAAGTGAGACCATACTTCTTAGCGGAACGAGTTTCCCCACACTAAGATCCTTTTAAAAGTATATCTTTTACGAATCAAAGTCCTGCAATTAAACTTATTGTAGCAATAATAACAAATACATATATGCATAAAAGTCAAGAAATTAATAGACTATTTGTCCACATTATAGTTTTATCTGGCCAACTATTAACCATTGGCTGACTTGGGCCTTCCAGACATAATCAATATTCTAACTTCTGTTAGACACGCTACTGGACTATTTTCCCTTCACTATCTTCTTCTAGGGTCAACTGATCCTAATGGGTTTGCGGGCTCACCAATAACCTACCTTTACTCTACATGTTCTCTTCTGTATGTAGCATTATTTTAGTCCCATCTGTGACAAAGCCCTACATTGGAATTTTGGACTGATATTAGCTAGGGGCTATTAGCTAAAGTATAGGACGTGACCCTACATTAATCCCATCTGGTCTTCTAATATCCGAGTCATAAACCTACGGTTATCTACCTTGTTTAAATTCCATTTCCTCTCATATACTTGGGGTTAACTACTCCGTTAAAATTTCACTTCCTTGTTAATAATCGTTACAAACGATTTACCCTTGAAATCATATCTTTATAAAACAAGAAAATCATATATTTTGCTTTATTCAAAACACTTATGCCATGATATATACTTTACACAAAACAATGTTGAAGAAATCTAATCATTAGGATTATCCGTCCCTTCAAAGTAGGCTTAAACCCTTTTCTTACCATAAAAGACTTTAAGTCGTGAAGCTAAGATAAAACTTTCGAAACCTTTGTTTAAAAACCTTGAACAATGCCTTTTAAAATCATTGAAGACAACCCTTTCGAAAGCTCTACTAAGACCTTAGACATCCTCTTTCTAAACCATTTAAATTTGTCTTTCTAAGGCACTAGAAACCCTCCATTCAAACACTTAAAATAAACCTTTCAAAAAGATTAGGAATCTCCCCTTCGAAACACATATTATATACCTTTCGAGAGCATTGGGTTCAAGTAAAGGATCGTGGAAACATTGCTTCAAAACCTTTGATAATTATTCCATTTGAAACCATTAGGTTTAACTTTTAATATAACTAAGGGTCGTAAAGAACTGGGGTGAAAGCATTACTTTCGAAAGCATTATTCCCAAGTTAAAAAAGAGGATAGTTTCGAAACCAACCCTTTTAATACCATTGCCTCCGAAACCATTTTGAAAACAGCTACAAGACCCTTTCAAAAGCATTGAGAAGGTGACTTCAAAGTGAAAGCACCCTTTCCTATACATTGTGTTAAGGCTATAAAAGTGGCCTTAACTAGTTCGAAAGGTATGAACGCGATAGTAGGGATTTAGAATAGGTCCAAAGTGGTTATCCTTTCGAAAGCTTCTTTTTAAAAAAAGGCGGCAACTCTTTCAAAATCTCTTTTCTAAAAAAAAGGCATGTGGATTGATTCGAAAACTAATATAGTTGGTTTTAACCCCTTCGAAAGTATCATTTATAAACAGAGGTACTTCATAGTTAATAATAATAGCGCATACTCCTTCAAAAGCAACGTTTCGACACTATCCCTTTTTCCTTTCACCAATGCACTACGTATCAATTGCTTGATACCATGTGCTTTGGTTTCGAATGTGTTCTTTAACTGAGGTATGGCGTCGAAAGCCAACAAATGGAAATGGAGAAGTAGTAAATCCAAGCAACACTGATTTTTTGCCTTTAAAAAAAATTTCTTTTCACCTACTTACCTTATTTTTCAATATGTTATTGGTTGCCTTTTCTTTATCAAAAACTTTTCTAAAAGTGTTGCCGAATTCAGAAATTTTCAATCAAAACTTTTTAACATATAAGCCCTTCTCCTTGAATAAACATATAAAACATGTCAGCCCTTTGGCTCAAAAAAATTTATGACTATAATAAAATACTTAGGAAAATTCCCCAAAAGTCACCATAATTCACTTTTTATTATGTTTCCTAACATATTTAAATTCTAGATCAAAAATTAATATAAAATTACCATAAATTGTTTAAACCCAACATTAGCCATTTTCTCTCATTGAAAATTCGTAATAAATCCAAAATTACTAAGAAAATTATGAAACTTGAAACCCACTTCTAAAATAACATTTTTGACTATGTGTCGAAAATGCAAGTCATTTGGACGTCGCTTAATGGTTTTTCCAAACTAAACTTATCATAAAATTTATATGAAACACCATAAATCATCAAAAAGCATATATATATATATATATATATTCATTTAGTCAAACATAACATGGCAAATGATCTTGCAAAATAATTCTGCAATAATCATAAAACTGAAATCATAGTCCAAATGAGATGTAAATCTATTATTCACCTTAGCTTGGTGTTAAAAAGGTTGAGATTTTCTCTTTGATTAACTTCTTCAAGCTCCTACTTGATTCCTTGCTTATTTTCTTTTGATTCTTTTTAATGGCGGCCGGCCAAGCTTGCAAGTTTTTTGTTTTTTTGTTTTGGAATGTTAAAATGAATAAGGGATGAAAGTTAGAAAGGTTTAGGGTAGAGGAACGAAGGCTATTCATATTTCTCCCTTACCATATTCCTTATATTTATTTCTTTTTAATTCTCTTTTGCTTAAATATTCATTAGGGCATGGCCTCCTTTTTTAATTAACAAATATCAATCCCTTAACCTTCAACATTATTTCATTTAATTTATCTAATTAAATATTCTAAATAATGTTAGTCAAAATTAGGGTCATTACAGACTCCCCTCCTTAAAGAATTTCATCCTCAAATTACGATAAGGGACTCATAACAGTCAGTCATAAAGGTAAAACATACCATGAAACAAGTCAGGATAAGTTCTATAATCCCACTCTCAGTTCCCCAAGTACAGTCTCTCCCGTCGTTACTCCACTGGAATTCGACTAATCTGACTGTCTTATTCCTTGGTTTCTTTTCATCTCGCGATGATACAAACTAGTTTCTAACTATAGTCATACCCGGTTCCACTACTAGATCATCTTACACAGTCGGTGCAATAGTAATCTATGGATCTCGAATATACTTCCTTAGATGAGAAATATGAAAAGCGTTGTGGACTTCTACCAAACTATTCGATAACTCTACTTTATATGTTATTTCCTGATCCTTTCTACAATAGAAAATGGTCCAACAAATCTTGATGCCAGTTTTCTTGATTTTCCAAATCTGGTTACACCTTTCATCGATGATACCTTGATGAAAACATGATCTTCGGCTAAGAACTCTAAGTCTTTCCTTCTTTTATCAACATAACTCTTTTGCCTAGATTGAGCTTCTTACTTCCTAACTCGAATCAACTCAATCTTCTCTACATCTTCTCTAACCAAATCTGAACCAAGAACTAACCTATCCCCAGTCTCTAATAAAAAATGGGAGGTTTCGATGGCCTTCCATACAAAGCTTTAAGGGGTGCCATCCCTATACTAGTCTGATAACTGTTGTTATATGAAAACTTGGCTAAGTGTAGATGGTCTTTCCATGATCCTCTAAAATCTTGCACAAAACCTCTTAACAAATCCTCTAGGACTTTGTTAACTCTCTCTATTTGTCCATTAGTGGTAATCATCTTGAGCTTGGTACCTAAAGTCTCCTATAGGCTCTTCCAGAACTCGTTAATGAATACGGAATCCCTATCACTTACTATGCTACTAGAAATTCCATGTAGTCTAACTATGTTCTTCATAAATAATTTAGTTAAAATGGGTGCTATCCTGGTTGACTTAACTGGAATAAAATGGGCACTATTGATCAACCTGTCCACTATGACCCATATACTTTCATTTCCTCGATTAGGTCTTGGCCCCCGTCTATAAAATCCATTAAGACAGAATCTCATTTCTAGACTAGAACATCTAAAGGCGAAAGTAACCCACTCGGTTACTGATGTTCAGCTTTTACATGTTAACAGTTTAAACACTGCCCTACCCATAAGCATATATCTTTCTTCATACCTTCCCAAAAGAAACTTATTTTCATATCCTGATACATCTAGTTCCTCCTGATGAATAGTGAACTTTGAACGATGGCATTCTCCAAGAACTTCCTCCCTAATGTTTCCTACATTTGGAATACATAGTCGTCCTTTCTTCCTTAACCATCCATTCTGGTCAAGACTGTAATCTTTCAATTCATCGCTCTCCATTCCATTCCTTAGTTTTATGATTCCTTCAGCTAATATTGGATCCTCCCCTTGCTTAGAAGCAATCCTTTCGATCATCACTGATCGAACTTCTAAACATGACAACATAGTAGTTTCTTTACTAGAACAGCCTCAGATCTCCATTATATTATGCATATAGTCAATGCTTCTAAATCTTTCCACTCAGCTATCATTCCAATATCGCATTCTGGTGTTTCTCGGTAAGTGCATCTATAACCTTATTGCATTTTCCTGGTGTGTAATCAATTCCAAAGTCATAAGCGGCTAAAAACTCTAATCACCTCTGCTGTCTCATATTCAACTCCTTTTGAGAGAATAAATATCATAGTGACTTATGATCCTTATACAACTCGAATCTTTCTCCTAACATGTAATGTCTCTACACCTTTAATGCGAAAATTACTGTAGCTAATTCCAAATCATGAGTTGGATATCTCACCTTATGCGGTCTAAGCTGCCGTCAAGCGTAGATAATTACTTTACCTTTTTGCATCAATACAGCTCCTAATCTCGTTCCACCTACATCCGTGTATACCACTAAGTCCTAATTCCCCTTTTGGAACAACAGACATAGGTCCATTCGTCAATAAGTACTCCAATTTCTGGAATGTCTTTTCATACTTATCAGTCTAGACAAACTTCACATCTTTCGAGTTAGCTTTGTCATTGGTGCTGCTATTTGTAAGAAATCCTTAATGAATCTCCGACTAACCAGCTAATCCAAGAAAACTCTTTATCTTAGTCACTGTCTTGGATCTCTTCCAATTATTCACCGTGTTGAGCTTAGCTGGATCTATGGATAGCCCTTTCTCCGAGACAACATGACCAAGAAACTTCACTTCCTTCTTCCAGAAATGACATTTCAAAATTTTCGCTTTTAGTTGATGCTGCCTCAACATCTCAAACACCACTCTAAAGTGAACTTCATGCTCTTTCTCATTCTTAGAGTATATCAAAATGTCGTTTATGAATACTATCACGAATCTGTTCAGATGTTCTCGGAAGATTCTGTTCATCATGTCCATGAAAAATGCTGGCGCATTTGTTAGTCTGAATGGCAGCACTAACCATTCGTACGATCCATATCTTGTCCTAAATGCCATCAAAGGAATACTATTCCCTGCTACTCTAAGCCGATGAAACCCAATTGCTAAATCTAACTGGGTAAATACTTTGTCTCCACTCAACTGGTTGAACAAATCGTCAATTCTAGGTAACAGATATCGATTCTTTATCGTCTTCTCATTCTACTTACGATAATCGATACACAACCTTAACGATCCATCCTGTTTCTTTACATATACTACGGCTGCTCCCCAAGATGAACTACTTGGTCTAATAAAGTTCTAACCTTTAAATCCACCAACCGTCCTTTAGCTCTTTCATCTCGGTATGTGTCATCCTACTTGGCAGTCTACTCATCGGTTCCGCTCCTAGTACTAAATCTATCAAAAATTCAATTTTGCTCGTTTCGACGGTAGTCCTACTACGGGCTCAAAGACATATGCATATTCTATAATAATGAAAATTCGGTTTAACTTGTCTTCTGCCTCCATGACACCCAACAAGGAATTTACCTCAAAACTATGGTTTTCTCTAGAGTATATAATTCGATCTCTACAACTAAGGTGTCTAAGTGACAATTTCCTATCATGGCAAAATATCCTAGCATCGAATTACTTAACCAATCTATACCCAAAATAATTCCAAACCCTATGTAATCTAACACATGCAAACTTTAAACAAACACATTACCTAATAGTTACAAGTCTAAGTGGTCACATCTCATCCCAAAAGTCGCATACTCTCCTATCGGATTCACAACCCTTAAGGAAGTAACTAGGTATAAGTGTTCTAGGTTAAGCTTATCTACCAAACAATGAGATATTAAAAAAATGCAATGCACCAATATCAAATAGAACTCTAATTGATACACCATAAATCAAAAGCGTGTCTCCCAACACAACTTTTCCTTTCTCCTTAGGTGTTGACTTGAGGTAGCTGGTTCTAATGCAAACATTTTGCCTTTTCCATCCTTGGCTAGTTCCTTACACTAGTTTTTATAATGTCCAATCTGATCGTAATTGAAGCATCTTACCTCCTTCTTATTAGCAGCTTTCTTCCCTTTGCCTATCCGGCACTCATGAGCATAGTGTCCCTTCTTATCACACTTATAGAAAACTACATTAGCCTTCCCTTTCTTTGTTGCTCCTCCTTCCTAAGCGCCATTCTTATGGAAAAATTTTCTCTTTTGGTTCTACCCACCTTGAGCTTCCTCTGCTCTATTACCATCATGACATGCAAGCATCTTCTCCAGCCTCAAAGCCATCTCAACAACTACATCACCAGAGCCTTAATACGTGGAAAGTTGCTTTTGCAAGTTTAGGTTTCAGTCCGCGGATGAACTTCTTATTTCTATTGACAACCGTATCAACCGTACATATCCATATCTCGATAGCTCCTCAAATCTAGTTGCAAACTCAAACACGGTCATATCTCCCTGCTCTAACTCTGTAAAATTCCTTAGTAGAGTTGACTTAGCAATCTTTAACGTGAATCTCTCTGCAAATCTACTTCTGAATTCTGCCCAAGTCATGGTCTCTTCATTTACTCCCACAGTGACACTTTTCCACCAATACATTGCTGCTTTTTGTAATTGCCTAGAAGAAAATTTCCTCTTCTATTCATCATTAAACCCCAAATCAGCAAAAATCCTTTCACAATGAAGCAACTAATTCTCCACTTCAATTATGTTCTTAGTCCCAATAAACAGCTTCCCTCCAAGCCTGGCAAAATCTCTGCTTGGTACTACATAGTTGTTGACATCTAGAGCTCCATGAATTCCTCCTTCAACATTTCCTCCAACTAAACATTTAGTAACTCCAACATGCTATTTTAATGAAGAACTGATAAATAACTCCAATATCAACTTGCGGTGCTCTAGCACCCACATTAGTAGCCTATGCCCGATCCGGATTCCTTCTAGTTTTAGTCTGGCATTTCCATTAGTTATGGTGCTTCCACCATCAATGTTAACTTTTCCACTCCTAGCATCCATATCTTACTTCCCTAAAATCTACATTCGAGCCTTTGTAAGATACGGAAGAATAGTCTAAGAGAGATTGGAGAATAGAGATATACTTATATATAGCAAATACAAGTACGTTGCTATAGTGCTATCCCATACACTAGTATTTTCAATAATTCCTTTCAACTATGTTCATTTTAAGTTTTCATAAACCTATGCTCTAATACCAAGTTCTAACATCCCCTACTTTAAGGGCCGAAGCTAAGCGTTACAGATGTTGCAGTCATCTACAATATTAACTTCCGGTGACAGAATACAGCAATGTTATCAAAAGCACATGAATATGAAATAAAATCAACATATATTTCAAAAACAACTTTTCTGATTACATTTCAAATCTATATATTTCATATTCAGTTACATAATCCCAAAATGATTCTCAGGTTTTGATCAAATATGATTATTACAATATACTCTAAGAGCGACATATAAAGATGTTCCTTATATGATCAAAGTACTAGATAGACATATCAGTCATAAATACATCACAACGGAATTAATACTAAATAGCTCCTATATAGTAGCTTTGCCTCCGACACTTCTTTAGAAGCTTATTCGTCCAACCTGCTAAACCTGAAAAGTCCTTAACTCTCAATCTACTCAAATTAATTTTGAGCACCCAAGAGTTTAAGTATAAAACATAAAATTCGAGTTAGACATTAAGCATAGTGTGAATAATACTATTACATCTCATTTTACTGATATCAAGTGGACCACACTGCATAGCGGAACATGTTTCACCTTTAAAGATATCCTTTTAAAAACACATCTTTTGCAAATCAAAGTTCTACAATCAAATTAATTATAACAATATTAGCAAATACATATAGTTATTAAAATCAGAAAATCAATGGACTATGTGTCCATACTATAGTTTTCTCCGACTAACTATTAACCATTGGCTGACTCGAGCCTACCAGACATAACCAATATTCTAACTTCTATTAGACACACTACTGGGATACATGCCCTTCACTATCTACTTCTGGGGTTAACTGATATTAATGGTTTTGCGGGCTCACCAATAATCTATTTTTACTCTACATATTCCCTTCTATGTGTAACATTATTTTAGTCCCATCTGTGATAAATCCCCACACACTAGAATTTTGGACTTACAAAGCTAGGGGCTATTAGCTAAAGTATAGGGCGCGACCGTACATCAGTCCCATCTGGTCTTCTAATACCGAGTCATAAATACCCTGTTCAAATTCCATTTCCTTTCATATACTTGGGGTTAACTACCCTGTTAAAATTTCATTTCCTTGTAAATAATCTTTACAAATGATTTACCCCTGAAATCATATCTTTATAAAACAAGGATATCATATACTATGCTTTACTCAAAACACTTATGCTATGATATATACTTTACACAAAACAATGTTAATGAAATCTAATTAATGGGATTATCTATCCCTTCAAAGTAAGTCTAAACCCCTTTTTAACCTTAAAAGACTTTAAGCTATGAAGTCAAGGTAAAACCTTCGAAACCTTTGTTTGAAAACCTTAAACAATGCCTTTTGAAATCATTGAAAATAACCCTTTCGAAAGCTTTACTAAGACCTTAGACATCCTCTTTCTAAACCATTTAAACTTGTCTTTTGAAGGAATTGAAACCCTCTATTCATACACTTAAAATAAATCTTTCAAAAACAATAGGTATCTCCCATTTGAAAGACATATTATATATCTTTCGAAAGTATTGGGTTCAATTAAAGTATCATGGAAAAATTGCTTCGAAACCATTAATAATTATTCCTTTTGAAACTATTTGGTTTAAATTTTAATATAACTAAGGGTCATAAAGAACTGGGGAATTTTTTTACTTTCGAAGGCATTAATTCTAAGTAAAAGGAAGAGATAGTTTCGAAACCAACCCTTTTGAAACCATTGCCTCCGAAACCATTTTGAAAATAGCTACAGGACCCTTTCGAAAGCATTGAGAAGGCGGCTTCAAAGTGCAAAGGCGAAAGCACCTTTTCAAATACATTATGTTAAGGTTATAAAAGTGACCTTAACTAGTTCAAAAGGTATGAACGCGACAATAGGGTTTTCGAATGGGTTCGAAGCAGTTATCCTTTCGAAAGCTTCTTTTGAAAACAAAAAGGCAGCAATTCTTTCGAAAGCTCTTTTCTAAAATAAAGGCAAGTGGATTGATTCGAAAGCTAATATAGTTTGTTTCAACCCCTTCGAAAGCATCATTTATAAATAAAGGTACTTCAAAGTTAATAAGAATAGCTCCTATGCCTTCGAAAGCAACGTTTCAACCTTATCCCTTCCGTCTTTCACCAATTCACTACGTATCAATTGCTTAAAACCATGTGCTTTGGTTTTGAATGGGTTCTTTAGCAGAGGTATAGCGTCGAAAGCCAACAAACGGAAGTGGCAAAGTCATAAATCCAAGCAAAATTGATTTTTAGCCTTTAAAAGAAATTTCTTTTCACCTACTTTCCTTATTTGTCAATATGTTATTGGTTTCCTTTTCTTTATCAAAACCTTTTGAAAAATTGCAACCGAATTTAGAATTTTTTATTAAAATGTTTTCACAAATAAGCCCTTCTTCTTGAATAAACATATAAAACATTTAATCCCCTTAACAGAAATAATTTTATAACTATAATAAAATACTTAGGAAAATTCCCCATAAATCACCATAATTCACTTTTAAAATGTTTTCTAACATATTTAAATTCCAGACCCAAAATTGGTATAAAATTTCCATAAATAATGCAAGCACAACATTAGCCATTTTCTCTCATAGGAAATTTATAATAATTCCACAATAACTAGAAAATTATGAAACTTGAAACCCACTTCTAAAATAACATTTTTAACCATGTATCGAAAAAGCAAGTCATTTGGATGTCATTTAATGGTTTTTCGAACCCAAAATTATCATAAAATTTATATGAAACACCATAAATCACCAACAAGCATATATATATATATATATATATATATATCCATTTAGTCAAACATAACATGGCATATGATCTCGCAAAATAATTCGGCTATAATCATAAAACCGAAATCATAGTCAAAATGAGATGTAAATCTATTATTCACCTTGACTTGCTGTTAAGCAGGTTGAGGTTTTCTATTTGATTAACTTCAAGCTTCCTACTTGATTCCTAGCTTATCTTTTTTTTGACTCTGCTTAATGGTGGCCGATCGAGCTTGTAAGGTTTTAGTTTTTTGTTTTGTTTTCAAATGTTAAAATGAATAAGGGATGAAAGTTAGAAGTGCTTAAGGTATAAGATAAAGGCTATTAATATGTTGCCGCTACCATATTCCTCTTATTTATTTCTTTTTAGTTCTCTTTTGCTTAAATATTCATTAAAGCGTGGCCCCCCCTAAATTAACAAATCTCAATCCCTTAACCTTTTACGTTATTTCATTTAATTTATCAAACTAAATGTTTTAAATAATGTTAGTCAAAATTAGGGTCATTATAATATATATTACTTGAACCATATATTTGTACATTTGTATAATATATTTCATCCACTATTCAGTAACACCAAGTCGGGCATACCTAACTATACATACGCTTAAATTGTGTATCAATAAATCATTCTGAATTACCATTAACTACTAAAAAGACCCATCGAGAGCCACAATTAAATCATGGACTCCCTATAAAAACCAGCACCACAAAAAATTGCATGTTTGTCCTATCGTATGATTTAATCATACTGCAGAACGATATATGACCTACTTTATAATGGCATCCCAACCGGTAGCCCTAAGTCGGACCATGTCCGAAGGGCATGCGTCTCAATGGTAAAATGGATTCCATGTCTGTAGGATGTGCGTCTCAATGGTAAAATGGATTCTATGTACCAATCGGTATCCCTAAATCGGATTCACCAAAACTATAGATAAACCCTTTGAACTATATATCAATAAATATATTAAAATATTCTGTACATCTCTTAACAAACCAAAGTTGGATATACCAGAACCATATTTATACAAACAGACAAATGTAAATCTCATAAATTATATCTAAATGTGTGTAAATCCATAAACTGTATGCAGGCAACTATGTGGAACTAATAAACACATACCGTACACATTTACATACACAAGGGCAATACACAACCAAAGTAATAAATCTATCATCTCAATATCAATAACAATTCACATATACAATGATGTAAGCTGTAATGGCCTAAAATTTTAACATTTCGAATGTGAATATTAAATTTATGTAAATATTCAAAACTCGATTCAAATCTAATAAATAATAAGAAAATCAATTGTTAGTAAAAATGACTTAATTATCGATGAAGTATTTTTAAATGAATTTATAGGATTTTTCCATAACTTTTAATTTGGAAAATATTTAAATTATCATTTGACATATTTTATGGAAAACGTTGGTATTTTTGAATTTCATAGAATAAGCTAACTAATGTATTTTATTATTCTTTTGGGATCATGTCGAATTGTTTTACGTGAACGTATTTCTATTTCTATCAACCACAGTTTGTACGCGAACATAATATTGTGCAGCGAAGTACCAGAAATTTTAAAATAAACAAATTCCTACCCTTATACTTTTCTCCATTGTTCATTTTCCCATCTTTCTTTAAATTGTCCCTCTTCCAGTAAAAGAAAAACTAGCCACCACTTTCAAAAATCAAAATCTAGACTAGGGTTCGTTAAGAATTATGAAACTGGATCCGTTGAGTTCGTATGGGTGCAAGCTTCAAATCAATATGATGTTTAGTGGGTGCAACATGACTTAGCCGTGTTTAACATTTGGAGGCATGAGCTAGGGTTAGGGACTGGCGGCGATTTAGGTGGAACTAGCACGAACGGAGATTGGCGTTGGGTTTGTGGAGGAAAATTGCATCTTGCGATCGAATTTGGAAGGTGTGTTTGAGTGTGGAAGGGTTCGACATTTGTGTGTTGCATAGGGTTGCTGCTAGGTCGTAATTGCCATGGTGGCATCGAGCTACATGTGGGTGTGTGTGTTACGGAGTTCGTGCGAAGAGAAAGTCATTGGCGAAATCCATTCGTCAATGGTGGTCTGGATCTTCATGTCATGATAATAGCATGAATGTTGGGGATGGGTGTGCACACATTTTGGAAATAGAGAAGTGGGAAAGAAAGATTATAAGGTGGGTGATAAATTAGTAAAGTAATTAAGCTAATTTAATTATTTAATTAATTAGATTTTTTTTAAAATTCATATCTTCTCCATAAGAGGTCCAATTAAGACGCGGTCTTTTATGCTACACTCATAGAAATGTTATCTATAATTGGAATTGATTTCATTAAGTTTGTAGCAAAATTTCAGTTTAAATCAAATGCCGTTTGATTTTAGATCGAATGGAAATGCTTAAGCGTCAATTGGAATTTTGGTGACTTGACCTACCTTTTAGTGAACACTATATGATACATGTGTAGATATCAATTGTTATTATACCCTTGGATGATTTATTAGTTTAGCTTGATTGAGTTTCCATTTTGAAAAGCGGGTGATATATAAATTGAAATACAGGGAATTTTGTAGAGGAATGCAGATTCCTCACCACTTTAGATTTAAATTTAATTTATATTGTGATGTAAATTGTTGAATGCCAAGAGTATTAGATGTGACAAGATATTCGTTAAAAGTCAAAAACTTTTAGTGACAAAGGTAGTAGTAGCATTGATTAAGTGTTATGTGAGCTATTGGCCTTATTATAGTATTTTGAAATATTATTAATTTCTGTTTTGATTTGAAAATGGTTTTGATTTGGAGAATAATTTTAAATCTAACTTTTGAAATTCTCTGTGGTATTTAATTTAGAAATAATTTTTGAACTTCTCTATTTTACTCCAACCGTTTTGGAGATGTTTTAAAAGTATTTCAAGAAATATTTATTTTACAGAATATTAATACAATAACGAATGTTTATACTACAGGAAAATAAACGGAAATTTATCTTTAATAATAAAGTGATTTTGTTCTTAAAGAAGATAACATATTTTGGAATAAATATTTATGAAATGATTTATGTGAAATGTAGTGCGAAAAGAGAGATTTATTGATGGTATTTTATAAATAAAAGAGTATATTTATAAATAATATTTTATAAAAGGAAAATGGTATCATTTTGATAAATTGTAAAAGTAAATCATATTTGTGGACTTATAGTGATATATGGAATGATCGGCTTATGGAAAGTCCTATCTCGAAAACGAAGATTTGTAAGAGTAACTTAAAAATAAATTTAGAGATTTATAAAAGGAGTTTTATAAATATAAAGGAGATTTACAAAAGAAGTTTTATAAATATAAAAGAGATTTATAAAAAGGGGTTTTATAAAAGAAATGAGATTTGATTTCTATAAACAATCTTTCTAACTTATGGTGGTATGGAAAGTATGCTTTTCATACTTAACACCAAATTCCAAGATATGGAAACTCGTCTCTATCTATAAGGATTAGATTGTGAGACAAAGATAGTTTTTTGATTTGTTCGACTTTATTGTTATTCAATGGATAACACAAGTTTCAAATCGGGCAGTGGTGGTAAGTATATCTAGTCTAATTTTTATACAACCCTATTACCTACACCAAAAGTGTTTTGGGCTATCGTTGTAGACGTTTCTAAACGACAATTGTTTTAACCCAAATTAATATGGTTTTGGAAGTGAAATCTTTCGTAAGATTTTATGTATACACTTATACTGTTGAGATAAGTACATAAAAAGTTTTCTAAGTATTAAAAGCAAAATGGGTTGTGAATATACCTATACTGTCGAGATAAGTAAATGAATATTTTTCAAATATTGAAAAGAGTAGAAAGGGATTGTAAATATATTTCTTATAAAAGGTATTTTAATACAAATTTACAAAGTGGTTTCGATTAATAAAAGAACTAATTAAAGAGGCTTAGTGGTTGCTTATGTGCTTAACATGGCTGGTATCTATATGATATCAAATCTCCGATTGGATTGTGTTTTTATTTGATAGTTAAATAACGGACTATCAAATTTTAGTCAGTTCTAAAACTATCGGTTGTCAATTTAGAGAGATTGGGATCAGATATGTTACCTGAAACCACTTCGAACCGGCATAAGTGCTTGAATTAGGACATCTTGAAGATGATGAGAATCGAAGATGGAGTTCTTTGAAGTGTAAGGGCTTCTTGCTACTAATCTTGAGGTTGATTCTGAAAAGGATGCAGTAGAAGTAGTGCCTTCGATTTGTTCATATCCACAACAGCTTGTATAGATGAATGCTAGCACTACATTTTGCCTGGAGGGTAGTGTTAGCATTCCAAGTGGGATTGGCTAAAAGGGTAGAAACGTAACCTTATGCCTCCTAAAAATGACTAAAACAAGGGAGACATGGCAGTGCTATCTGGTTTACTATCGTTAGGATATGATCAACTTGTATTTAGATCGGTATTTACAGATTATGTATGCTAGGTCTCGGGAATGGTTTGCCAAGTTGGCAGTTGCGGTGGTGGTCATATTTTATACTATCCAAAAAGGGGTAGGCCGGTTTTTTGTTGGTAGAGGTGCAAAGTTTGCAATCTCGGTACATTATCTAGAAGTGAACTATAAGGGAGGTTGTCCGTCACCTTGTTATTATTGGAGTCCATTTTCCAATACGTGCCTTACAGACTTAGTTGTATACCAAATATGTTGGAATGTGAGATGCAAGCATTTCAGCTATGTTATATATTTATTTTTAACTCTAGACATTATTATAATACAACAATATTTTCTAATGAAGATGGTTTGGTTATCATTTGGTAAAAAACCATTCGTGTTTGCGTGTGCCATAGTCTTACGAGATACCTTTATTTTTATGGGTTTTATAACATTAAAAATCCTTATGTTTTGAGTTTCTCATGCTAGTTTACCTGATTGATCTGGGCATTATTTTATTATAATGCTCGGGTCAGCCTGAGTACATTTTAGATTTAGTCATATATGCTTTGGAGCTTCAGGAGACGAGTTAGATGCCTCCAAGACATATTCACATATCTTTTATTTCTGCTGCATTTATTGTTTTGTATTTATCAGCATTTATGAGGATAGGCTGTTATAACTATATAAGCTGATGATAAGATAGTTTACTCTAATTAATGTAGTATATTATAGTTTTCTTTTGTAAAGATCATGTGTATATTATATATTACTTATCATGATGTGATATTTTGTTCTATCTTTTCTTCCACCAAACCCACCTGTCCTTTTGGCACTTGGATGCTCGACTCATGAATATCAGGAATGTATTGGTGTCAACTTTTGAGGGTTGAGAATGTCGGTCATTACACATGATATCAGAGCTTAGATTGAGTGAACACCTAGGCATTGGTGGAGTAGACTCATTAGACATAGGATTAGAAACACCCTAGAATGAGTTTGAGTGTGAATATATACATATATATATAAGAGCGCATATTCATTAGTGTTGTAAATTTTTTATATTGTGTTAATTAGTCTATTGAGTGATTTATGAATTTTGGTCGATGTATAAGCTACGACTGTATTGATAGGGGTTTCTAACATTTGGACAAGGCAAACCATCACAATATTGTTTTGAAAATTAGTAAATGAAATAATTTTACCTAGGATTATATTTTATATATAAAATAATAATTTTCAAAAGTTTGATATAGTTATTTGTGATGTGTTTTATTGTTAAGAAATGATAGTATTCAATTACTATAAGTTATTGTTTGATTAATCATGCTCGTCCAGTTTTTTGTCGTTTGTTTAGTCATATCCGACTAGTTTATTAACATTGACTATTGTTTGTTAATTAATTATTTGTGCTTGGCCAATTTATGAGTTATTTTACATTTTCACTACATGGGTTGGGTAGATAGTAATTGTAGGAACATTGAAACGAAAACCTTATGAATAAGTTTCACAGTTTGACTATAAGGTGTTCGTGATAATGTTCGGTTAAAATTTAATTTTAATAAAATTTGTTTATTATAATCTAAAATAAAATTAACATTTTTGAAATGTTTTTATATAAGAAAGTGAAATTATGTTAGTATGGTTTATAAATAAAAAGGATTTAAGTTGAGAATTTGAGAACTTAAATCCGATGTTTTTGAAAATTGTTTTTTAAGTATTGGGGATGATAATAATAGTATTATTTGAAAGTATTTATGAATAGAAAACTTTTAAAAGGATTTAAAAGGAGATATAAAGCACTGAACTCACATGTATCATTGGAAAATAATTTTGGTGATGACTGCAACATCATCGGCGTTCATATTCAATTTTTTAAGTAGAGGATGCTGCCCTAGTAGTTTTCTATAAAGTTTTTTTTTGGTAAAAACAGATTTTGATTTAATCTCAAAGTATAATTTCTTATGCAAAAGGATACATGTATATATTATTTCAAAGCGATTTGAAATAAAACCTGGTGTTTGATTCTTAAGTTTCCTGTTAAGTTATTGTATGGATACATGTACCATATGCATTAGGGTAGTCTTTTTGTGCATCTTATTATGACATGTTATCTGGTAGTTTTTATTTATTGAAATGAAAAGGAATTTTTGGTTATTTTTATAGTTGAAAACTTTCGAATCAATTGAGAACTTGAAGTAAGTGTTTGTGAAAATATAAAAGTAGAGTTTTGGAACTCTAGAATGGAAAGATGGTAGTTAAATAAGTTTTAAATTTGTTGAACAAACTCATTATGTAAAACAAATTTAATATTGTGTATATACTCTTAGGATGTAGTGAAGTATTAAACGAATATGAACTTAAGTCCTGGAATATTTGAAATGAATATTTGTTTTAATGAAATGTTTTATAAGTGAAGATAAGTCTTTATAGAATATTTATAAAATAAAGATAGTGTTTATAAAATAGTTCATAAATGATTTTAGTGTTAAATGAAATATAATATTGGTGTAATTAAATGTGAATCAAAAAGAAATTGGTGTAGTTAATAAACCGTTGAAACAAATACGTAAGTTGCATATGGATCATTTTATTCACATTATTGTTCGTGATCCAGATTCATGTACACGATTTCGAGGTGATTTACACCGATCCAAACCGTGATTTTTTACTCGATTCTTGACGGCGAACAATTGGTACAGATTCTTGATATGATTCAGAAGTTTTATATCATAGTACATAGCTATGCAAGGAGAATGAAGGTTTCTGACCAAGAAACTTGATCAAGAGTCCGCACTAGAAAAGTTGAGTGAGCGATATTAATCCGGGGGTGAAATTTATGCGATCGAGCAAGTGATCAGATTTGATATTGCGTACGGATGACATACATCGTACATGATTTACATGATTTAATGTAGTATTATGCTTCTCACATTAGAAATGCAAGTTATATTATATGATTTAGCATGCTTAGAATCATAATATACGATGGATGGGTTGCTGTATTGTTTCATTTGTCATGTTTAACTTTCTTTTGGGTTATATAAGTGAGATACCGGTGCGTGGAAGCAAAGGCTTATTAGTTATTTTCGATTTCATGCGTAGAGTTTGATTTGCTAGACAAATAAGTACACATTTATGCATAACAAGTGTGTTTTCTATGTGTCGTACACACTCTATAAGGTATATCGTAAGTATATATTGTTATTTTATTGTCCCCGGTTATGGAACGCCCAAAATATGTGATCATATTGATATTATGATTTTATTTGGACCTAGCCATGCAAAGAAGGTGCTTATTTTCCGCAACATATGAGACTTTAAAATTTTAATAACTCATTCAACTAATTGATTTTGAAAGCATAAGGGCGTGAAGACATTTTCTTTCTTTTGGAATTTCAGGGACGACATTCTTTTAAGGAGAAAGAATGCAACGACCCAAAATTTTAACGTTTCGAATGAGAATATTTAACTTATTTAAGTATCCAAATCCGATTCAAATGTAATTAACAATAATAAAATCATTTGTTAATAAAATGAATTGATTTTTGATGAAGTTTTTAAATGTATTTATAGGATTTTTTCATAAATTTTAATTTTGAAAATGTTTAAATTATGTTTTAAGCATTTTGCAGCAAATGTTGGTTTTTTTGAAATTTCATAGAATAAGATAGCCGATGTATTTTATTATTATTGGAATCATGTTACAATGTTATGCGTGATTGTATTTTTATTTTTGTCATTTGCGTTTCGTATGCGAACGTAACATTTTGCAGCGAAGTACCTGAAATTTTAAAATAAACAAACTCCTACCCTTATACTTTTCTCCCATTTTCATTTTCCCCTCTTTCTTTTCATTTTTCCTCTTCTAGTAAAATAAAACCTAGCCACCACGTGCAAAAATCAAAATTTAGAGCCAGGGTTCGCTAAAAATTATGAAAGTGGATCCATTGAGTTCGTTGCAAGCTACAAATCCATGTGATCTTTGATGGGTGAGGCATGACATAGTCATGTTCGATGTTTGGGGCATGATCTAGGGTTAGTGATTGACAACGATTTAGGTGGAGTTGGCACGAACGGAGGTTGGCGTTGGGTTTGTGAAGGTACATTGCATCTTACGACCGTGTTTGGGAAGGTCTGGTCGAGTGTGGAAGGGTGCGACATTTGACTGTTATGTAGGGTTGCTGCCAGGACGAAATAGCCATGCTAGTGTCGAGCTGCATGTGGGTGTGTTCGTTGCGGAGCTCGCGCGAAGAGAAAATCATTGGCGAAGTCCGTTCGTCGATTGGTGGTCTACATCTCCATGTCATGGTGAAGTTGTGCACATTAGAGATGGGTGTGTACATGTACAAGAAATAGAAAAGTGAGGAACAAGGATTAGAAGGCGGATGATTAATTAGTGAAGTAATTAAGAAAATTTAATTATTTAATTTATTCGAAAAATTATAAAATTCATGTCTTCTCCATACGATGTCCAATTGAGATGCGGTCTTTTGCTTTATGCTCGTAGAAACATTATCTATGCGCTGGAATTAATTTTGTTAAGTCTAGGGTAAGTGAAATTTTTAGATTGAACATGAACGCTTAAGCATCAGTTGGAATTTTGGTGCGTTGACTCACCTTTGAATGAACACTGTGGTATATGTGTAGATATAAATTGTTAATTGTATGCATTGATGATTTATTTTTTTGGTTTCAATGAATTTTGTTCTGAAAAGTGGATGACATACAAATTGAAATACAGATAATTTTGTAGAGAAATCCAGATTCCTCACCACTCTTAATTTTGATTTAACTTATATAGTTGGTATATAAATTGTTTAATGCCAAAAGTATTAGATGTGACATTAATATGTGATAAAAGTTGAACCGTTTTAATACTATTAATTGCTATTTGGATTTGTAAATGTTTTTGATTTATAGAATGATTTTAAATATAACTTTTTGAATTTTCTATGGTATTTTATTCAAAATTTTTGAACTTTCCAATTTTACTTCAACCATTTTGGAAATGTTCTAAAAGTGTTTCGGTAAGTATTTATTTTAAAGAAAGTCAATATAACAATGAAAGCTTATATTAAAGGAAAATAAAGAGGAATTTAACTTTTATAATAAAGTGATTCTTTTTTGAAAAAAAGATAGAAATAGTTTGGAATAAATATTTATGAATAATTTATATAAAATGTATTACGAAAAGAGAGATTTATAAATGGTATTTTATAAGTAAAAGGATGGATTTATAAATAATATTTTATAAAAGGGTAATGATATTATTTTGATAAATTGGAAAAGTAAATCAAATTTGTGAATTTATAGTGACATACAGAATGATCGGTTTATGGGAAGCATTTAGTCCTGTCTCAAAACCGAAGAATTGTAAAAGAAGTTTATAAATAAATTTATAGATTTATAAAAGGAGCTTTATAAATAATAAAGGAGATTTATGAAAAAAGTTTTATAAATGTAAAAGAGATTTATAACAAGGAGTTTTATGAAAGGAACTAGATTTGATTTATATAAATGATCTTTCTAACTTATGGTGGTATGGAAAGTATTCATTTCATACTTAACACCAATTTCTAAGATATGGGAGAATTAGGAATGTATGTCGAGGCAAAAATAGCTTTCTAACTTGTCCAACTTCATTGCTAATTGATGGATAACACAAGTTTTAAATCGGGGAGTGGTTCTAACGATCCCGGATTTTTATTGAGTTTAAATTGATAATTAATTTAATTTTTGAATAAAATTTGTGAAATTCATTCGTAAACTGATTTGAGTTTCTCCAAATTCGAATAAAAATATGTGTGTTTATTTTATTGAAGTATAATTAAGTTTTAAAAACGTTTTCTTTAAAAATTAAATATCTATATATAGGAAGCAAAAGGTAAAAGAAATAAAATATAAATATATATGTATATAGAGAAATAAGACAATAAGTATGCGAGTTAAAATAAATACTTAAGCTAGAAATAAATTAGACAAATTCAAACAACATGTAAATAAATTATATAGTTTCATAAGATATAAAGTTAATACAATATACTGACTATAGAATTTCATTACAAAGCAAGAAGACAATAATATATTCAAGTATGAACAAATGAAAAGATGAGTGCAGACTTGAGAAAATGACAATAACAATTAATGTTAGCCACAAAGCAAGATTTCAGCCACCATTTTAAAGTAGAAAAGAAAAAAAATCAGCTGAGTCAAAGAACAAAGTTAACTAATACAAATACCTTAGCACACAAAATAGTGTTATCAACCTCCAAATATAAAAAAGCTCTGACCATTGTACAAACAAGAATTATATCACCCTTATTTTATATATATCATCTTCTTATTCCCAGTTCATTCATCCAAAATAGAACAATCTGAAGTAAATTCTATTTAAAATTTAAAAAAATTCAAATATAAACAAAGACCCAACCTAAGCAATACAACTTCATAAAAAACCAGCGAAGTAAAGAAGAAGGATCCAGCTTGCAATTTCAAGCCTGGTTCAAAAAGAAGTACTCTGATCTTTTTCTTAAAAATAACTATGAGTAATATCACAGTTAAATGTTTTAAGTATATGCTTTATAGTTGTATGCTTATTTCTTAAATTTAGTTTGTTTGTAAGTATGTTTCTTTAGCATATCTCTGTGTATATGTTGTAGTCCCTGTGTTTGTACTGTTTTAGTTTTCAAGCTTGTGTTTGATTCAATTTTTTTTCCCTTGATCTGATAACTTTTAGGACTTAGAATACAAAGAAAAATTGTTTATTTCATCCTAGATTAGAGTTTAAATTTTATTTAAGTTAAAATAATTTTGTATATTGCTCTGGAAACAAAGAACTGAACAAAAACCCTTACACAAGTCAGAATTCAAGTTTCTTAATTCACGATTTCAGGTATATAACTTGAATTCGTATGCTTTAACATGATTTTTAAAGTTAAAATTTTAATTTTTAGATCTAAGATGCAAGAGCAGTTCGAGATTATCTAAATTTCGTTGCTTTGATGATCTCTGATCATCCACGGGTTTGTAGTGATCGGGATTTTGGTCGGAGATGTAGGAGTGATCAGTAAGTCTGGGAAAAATATTGGGGTGGTGAGAGTTGGACGTGGAAGCGGCGGCGACGAGTTTTAATTCGTAGCCCTAGTTTTGTTGAGGCCGATAGATTTGATTCGTTCGCCGTCTATGTTGGATCGAGTTCAACGTGCTTTTGGGGATTGGTAGAGGGGTGGTAGTCGAAGTCGTAGCCGGAGTTGTGGACCTTCAGGTGGTCGGAGCTGCGAGGAAGAAGCGTTGACAGGTTGATGGGGGTTCCAGTGATGTCTTCCAGGTTGCGGCTTCGAACTGGAATTTCAATTTCGAGATAACGACGAAGTTCTGGTGGTCTGGAATTGGGTCGAGGGTGGTCGTCGACTTGTTCGACGATGTGGAGTTGCCTGGAGTTGGTTGGCGACGATGTGCACGTACACCGTGCACCAACTTTGGTGATTTGGAAATGTTGTAGTTGGGGGGAAAAGTTGGGACGGAATGCGTATTTGTCTCGAGTTTTACCCGAAGTAATGGGTTGTTTGGCTCGTGTTAAGTTAGGGTTGAACTCGAAGTAAAGAAAAGTGAGCCTCGGGTTGTTTTGTTTTGCTACAGGTTTTTAATAAACCTGACAGTAAAATTTGATTTTAAAGCAAATTTAAATAAAATATAAATTGTGAGGTAGATTTAAAAATAAGTTTGAATCTAGACGAAGTTAGATTTAAGATGGCTTTTAAATCTTAAAGTTTTAAAATATTTAAAAGAGGGTTTTCAGGTTTTAAAAAAAACCTTACAGTTTTCAGATGTTAAAATTTAATTTAAAATCTGGAAACAGAATTTAAATTGGGTTTAAATTCAAAAGTTAAGTTTAGTTTTCAAATAAACTTTTGAATATTAAGCTTTTAAATGAATTGGGATTTTAAATCAAGAATTTAAAATCAAGAATTTAGAAGCAATTTTAAATCAAGTTTGAATCATAGTTTAAAGCCAAGTTTAAATCAAAAATCTAGATATGGATTCAAGTTTCTTTAATTCAATTCAGTGATTTAAATCAATTTTCTAAAACTGAATGTTTTAAACAAGTTTAAATCAATTAGCTTGTTAAAGTAAGTTGTTTTCAAATAAATATTTGAATTGGATTTCGATAAAGTTCTTTCATAAAAAGGATTTTGAATGAAAAGTCAAATAATTTGTTTTAACTTGAACTTGCAAGTTAAAATGTAATGTATTTTAAAACTTAAATTTTAAATAAAAATTTAAGTAATTTAGTTAGAACTTTTCTTATATAGGTTTATAAGTTAATATTTAAATTTGATTAATGTTTAAATATATAATCATTTTGAGTCTTAAATTCAAAATGAAATTTGAATCTAAATTTAGAAGTGTAATGTTTTAAATACACTTTAATATTAATGAAGTCATTAATAAAGAAATATATTACCTTAGAGATAATTAAGGTATAAAAATGATTTAGTGAATAAGATAATTAAGAAATGACCTTTTTTATTTAAATTATAAATTAATGATTTAGATTAATTTATAATTAGAGATTAATTAGGAAAGTAATTAAAGGAATAAAAATTGTTAATGAAGATCATTAACTAAGATTATTTAAATAATTGATTAATGCGATTAATTTTAACAATTAATTAGATTAATTAATCAATGATAATCACTTATGAAATTGTGCAAGTGTAATTACTTTATGAAAGTAATTAAGAAGATTAATTGCTCATTATAATTAGTTGAGTCTAATTTGATTAATTTAGGTTAATTTTCAAACATTGTGCACTGGATTGGTATTTCTATTGTGATTATGGTACTATGTAATGTGAATTGCTTTGTGCTAAACTATGATTTGTGATTTGTTTCTGTATGTACGTGAAAACCCTATTTACCCAAAAACGACATTTAAATTTCGATGCAACAGGGAGTCGGATTCCAGATGGCTATCCGAAACCCACATCAAATCGTAATGATTAATCTTTGTGATTGATTAAATTACTTTATCTATGAATCTGTGATGATTGATGATGTTGCACTATTGTGTGAAACCCCTAGACCACACCATACACACACAAATATGGATTGCACATGGAAATTGGTTAAGTCGCAGATTTTTGAAATAGTTTTGAATTTGAATTTTGAATCTAAATAGTTTTGGAAATAGATTGGGATTAAAGAAAAAAAGTTTTTGAAAAGGAATTTCAAAGATAAAATTTACTTCTGAATAACTTGATAAAGTTTTGAAGTTTAAATAATTTAATTTAAATTTAAATTCAAAATTTGAAACTGAATTCTATGATTTGAAACTAGGGATTAAAGATGTTATACAAGTTATATATGGGTTAAACCTTTTTAAATGTGTTGATTTGGGGATTTGAATTTAAATTCAAAGGCTTTAACTCGTGCAAATATAAATGGATTCTTCCGGAATGAAAACTATTTGTTTTCAAATAATAAAAGCTTTCACATAAGAAATGAACTTCCAACTTGTGTTAAAAAGATTTCAAGTCTAAAATGATAATGTTTTTCCAAGTTATGGAAACGGTTTGAAAGCTATAAGTTAAATCTTTGATTTAAAGATTTAATGAGTTAATCCAATCGAAATGGGAATTGTTTTGAAATCCGTAAATGGATCTTTGTGAAACTGGGTGAACTTCGTGAAATAAATCATTTGTTTACAAGTTTTGAAATTGTATTTTGTTTAAACCATTTGACGAAAGCTTTTGTTTTTCTTTGAAGTTGTGACTTAACTGAAATCCCATATCCATATGTTTTTAAATATTGCGCATATTATTCGGTTTAGCCGGGAGAGGACCTTGTGTCGTATAACCCATTCTGAATAGTGATACGACGTAATGGATTGCATTGAAGACTAGTGGTGAAGACCAGATATTTGCGAGAACGATAGGATAACCTATCGATTGACTCTACGCTGAGTTGCTCCGGCATAGAGTTCTCCCTAAGTGATGGGAAGTTCGATCGGGATTGTGAACACCCGGATTTGTAGGGGCTTCCTACGAAGTGCCTTCGGTTCTGTTCGAACCCGGGACAGACTTGTATGGTTGTACGTCTGACACTACACTTTGAGATATAAAGTAGATTTCTTTAAATACATATCTGTTGGTGGTGGAGAATTTATTCACTTAGCTTAACACCCTTCTTTGAGACGTACGAGCTCAGAGGTTATGTAGTTGAAGGTTATCAATGATATATTCCCAATTTGGTAGTGTGTCATGCTGAGTGCTGCTGTATGTTGATGATCATCTGTTGATCATTTGTGATCAAAGCATGGCTTTTGTATAAAGCGTAGCTTTGTGGAAGAGACTGCATCAGGACCTCATACCCCGGAAATGGTCGAAACAGGAAAGATGCGGCAAGGTTATGAGGGTCGCGCCCTTTAGGGTGTGTCATTCCCTTTTAGTAAAGGGTAGTATCATGGTATGGAGCCCAGATATTTACGTATGTGGTGGGCTTCAATCTCATTTACCGTGTGGTTGTTGCTTTGTGGTTTAGAGGCGCCTCAGATAAAGGTCCCAAAGGACCAGGGGTGGCATGCTCGTGTAGTAGTTACAGAGGTAACCCGGCCTTGTGTTGGCAGAGAGCTGGTTACGTTCTCGGGATGTCCCGCCAGAGGCGTACCCATGGACAGTGGGAAGTTCCTTAGCCTGACCATTTGTTGGAAATCCATTCATCCAATAAGTGCCTTGTACGGTTTAAGTTGTAGAACCTACCATTTATTTATGGTGGTCACCACTGTTTAGATGGTAGCTATAGTAGGCATAGCTCAGAATATCTATGCTGGCTAAGATTAATATTATACTTTCGAAAGGTTTTCTACACTATGCGCTAATAATAACATCAAAGAAATCTCCTCGTATCAAGCATGTTTGACTATCATAAGGAGAAATCTCCTCCAATTCTGCGTTTGCATTGTGTGTGTGGCGGGAGGCCTTATGGTAGTTTCATTTTCCAAAAAGCATTACGCATTTATTTTTATATTCTCTTGTTGTCTGTTTTAAAGACCAAACTGTTTTTGTTACTCACACCGGTCCCATGACCGGCTCGGAGTTTATTGTTCCTTTCCTAAACTCTGGGTGCCCATAATTTTTCCACACGGGCAGTCTAGAGTTGGGTTTTTCAGATAGTCAGGTTTAGTAAATTATCTGGAGTTAGTCCAATCTTTGGATCAGGACTGCACTTTCTTATCTAGGGGAAACGTGATGTTGGTTCGAGCTAGTTTTGGATTGGAGCTTTTGATTTGGGAATGCATTCTGTTGAAGATATTCTTTCCGCTGTGTCTTGTATCTCTGATAGTATTGATATCTATTGTATCATTCTGTTGTACCATATTATATCAGATGTTGTCATTGTATCAATGATATATATTGATGTTCTTTTTCTTCCGCTGTGTTGTACTTAATGGTGTTATAAGCTCCGGCTAACCAGATTCAATGTTTGGATCTGCGGCATTTGATATATGAGTGTCGTATTCGATGCCGATTTTCGAAGGTCGAGTCAGGGACGTCACAGCAGTGGTAAGTATATTTGGTCTAGTTTCTATATGATCCTATTATTACACCAAAAGTATTTTGAATTATCGTTGTCAACGTTTCTAAATTGCATTTATTTTAACCCAAATAAGTATGGTTTTGAAAGTGAAATCTTTTGTAAGATTTTGTGAATATACTTATACCATTGAGATAAGTATATAAAAAGTTTTCTAAGTATTGAAAGTGAAATGGTTTGTGAATATACTTATACCTTCGAGATGAGTATATGAATATGTTTCAACTATTGAAAAGAGTAGAGAGGGTATATGAATATATCATTTCTTCAAGGTATTTTAATATGAATTTACGATGAGGTTTTAATCAATGAAAGGATCAATTATATAGGCTTAGTGGTTGCCTATGTTCTTAACCAGAGTTGGTTTTGGTATGAAATTAAATCTTTGATCGGATTGTATTTAGTTGATAGTTAAATAACAGAATATCAAATCTTGGTCAGCTTTGAAATTATCAATTATCGGTTTAGAGAGATTGGGACCAGATATGTTACCTAAATACTACTTTGAACCGGCATAAGGATTCGAATTGGGACATCTTAAAGATGATGGAAATTGAAGACAGAGTTCTTTGAAATGCAAGGGTTACTTGCTACTAATCCCAAGGTTGATTCCAAAAAGTATGCAGTAGAATAGTGCCTTCGATTTGTTCATATCCTGAACAGCTTGTGTGGGTGAATACTAGCATTGCATTATTGCTTGGAGGCCAGTATTAGAATTTCTAGCGGGATTTTCTAAAAAGATAAAATGTAGCCTCAAGCCTTACACCTGAAAATGGCTAAACATGGTAGATGAGATAGGGCTATGTGGTTTGCTCCTATTAGGGTATGATCATTGCTTTTATCTAGATTGATATTTACGGATTATGAATACTAGGCTCTTGGAACTGTTTTTCAAGTTGCCAGCTGGGGTGTGATCATATTCTATACTATTTAGACAAGGGGTAGGTTGGTTCTGTGTTGGGTTTGCGGCCTCGGTACATTTTATCTATTGGTGTATTGTACGGAAGATAGTCCCTTACCTTATCATTATCGGAATCCATTTTTGAGTATGTGCCTTGTAGATTTGGTTGTATACCAAATATGTTGGAATATGAGATGCAAGCATTTCAACCATAATATATATTTATTTCAAACCCTATACATTAATCTAATATAATAAGATTTTCTAATGAAAATGGTTTGGCTATCATAAGGTAAAATCTCGTCCGTGTTTACGTGTAGCATGGTCTTATGAGATATTTTATTTCTAAAGGATTTTATAACGTTAAAAATCCTTATGATTTGGTTTCTCATGTTGGTTTACCAGATGTATCCGGTCGTTATTTGCTTATAATGCTCGGGTCAGCCCGAGTATATTTCGAATTTAGTTATTGATTCTTTAGAGCTTCAGGAGATGAGCTGGATGCCTCCAAGACGTATTCACATATCTATTATTCCATTGCATTTCTTTTTTTGTATTTATCAGCATTTGCTAGGATAGGTTGTTATAAAAGTTATTTGACTATGATTGATGTATGTATATTATAGTTTTATTTTATGAAGATCATGTGTATATTATATATTACTCATCACGGTGCGAGATTCTGTTCTGTCTTTTCTTTTCTTTCACCATAACAATCTGTCTTTTCAACTCTTGGATGCTCGATACATGAATACTAGAAATGTATTAGTGTTGACTTTTGAGGGTTGAAAAGGTCGATCGTTACATAAACAATTCAACAAAAATGCATGTTAGTTAAATAACCAATCTAACAATTATATCTTCTTCATATTATTTTGCAGATGTCTCAAACTTATTTTATAAAATAATACTCTCTCGCCTATCTATCCTATTATAGCGTAATATCACCTAATTCTTCCCTTAAAATTAAGTTTAACTATTAATAATGCCTTAAAATATTATATAGCTCATATAACACACACACACATATATATTATATATATCGCAAACCATTTCTTAGGGTCTAAAAATAATAAATCATGCTATAATAATATTTGAGATTATATAACCTTAATCTCACCTTGTTAAATAATATAATTCTTCTTTGGTAATTTCTAGATTTTCAAATCACTTTTACAAAAAATCTCTAATTAGTTAATTATTGAATTATACCATTATAAACCAATACCAAGGCTTGATAAACTTCAAAGCTATTTCACTATAAGTTCAACCTGCCCAAACAATTATATTAACGCTTATTTTAAAGGTCATACTTTTGAATTCTGTTTAGTAATAAAATTTAATAATAATTTTGACACTAAAATAACTTCAAATAGAGTTTAATTAATTTATAGCCATGTTAAAAATTAATATCAACTTCATCTAACTCTGTTCGATATGAATATAATATAATATTTGTATATGAGGGATCTTAATCAATTATCCCAAACATCCAAAGTAAAAGTACTAATATTTCTATTTCTAATAACCATAAATTAGAGTCCAATTAATTTATAACTATATTATAAATTGATATCAACTCAATCTAATTCTATTCAATATGAATGCAACATTATATATATATATATATATTATATATATATGGGGTCTTAATCAATCGTCCCGAATATTTGAAATAATATATATAATAATATTTCTTTTTTTCCAAATTAACTGCAAATTGGAGTTCAATTAATTTATAACCATGTTATAAATTAATTATACTCCACTAACTCTACTCTGAATAAAACACTATACACACACAGAGGATCATAATCAATTATCTCAAATTTTTACTTAAACCAATCCAGTAAAATGTGGTAATAATCACTAAATATATATATATATATATATATATATATATATATATATATAATTCCACCTTTTTTGGCAATATTTTTCAACATATAAAATTATAGGAATTCAAACTTAATATAAATTCAGAATTATAATCCTGGTCAACTAAACTGTAATTTCTCAAGTGTTCTGATCCAGTTCAAACCTCTACCATGTTCTAAATAATTTCACTACGAGTGCAATGGCAAAGACGACATCTCAATTAGACCTCGTATGGAAGAGATATGAATTAAATATGAAAGAAGATAAATTATATTAATAACATAATCAAACTTATTAACGCTAACCTTTCCTCCGTAAAATCAACACCCATGTATAATGATACGCAAAACCATCATCGCATGAACGACTTTCCCCCATATCTCAGCCAATACTTCATGAAGCCACGAATGGTTGATTCATTTGCACTCTGTGACACACCCAACCATTCAAAGTCTGACCCATCCGCATCGTGACCTAGCTGTAATGACCCGGGCTTCCAGACGTGTCAAAATCACCGAAAACTCGTCCAATTTAAATTACAAATAAAATCTGTGGATTTAAACCAAATACCATTTTATAAATATTTAACACTACTAAATGCATATGATAAAAATTCAGTTTATACAACTTATCAAAGGAATTTATTAATTCTACAAGGTGTGTTTAATACATATGAAATACCAATGTCTACAAATCTACCGTTGCGCACTCTTATGAGAGAGGCAGCAATATCCTTACCTCCAAATTCAGTAAACATGTCAATGCAGAACAAAATAATAACTAGGAAAGGTAGAACATCAAACAAATAACAACAAAAACAAATAAACAGGAAAGGGTTATATTATTTTGGGGCTGCATCACTACCACTTGTGACTGCTTATGTACTCCTATTAAATTGGGTACCCAAGTAGATATAAGATCAAGCCAACGTAGTTCTTCTACCACAAATAGGACTCATGGAGCCTACAATGTAAAAAACAAATATGCAATTCTCTAATTACATACTTAGGCTTAATCTTCATGTTTAGATTCTTCAAATTTAGTTAACTTGGTTATATTCAAAAACCCTTTGAAAATAAAAGTTTCTCATAACACTACGCCGCGCATAAACACGGGCGGGTTCTTACCTTATGATAACTTATATATTTTTATCAAATTCTTTGATATTATAATAGTGTTTAGATACAAATACATATTAATCATACCGTAATTGTTACCATATTAAATTCCGGACCTAACCATTTAAGGTTCTACAAACAAAACTAAAGGCACTTATTGGAGATTGGATTTCCAAATGAATAGCAAGGTAATGGACTGCCTCACATACAGCGCATTTCTAGAGGAATGTACCCAAGTCCCTTATATTGGTCCTCACGTGAATTAAGATCGGCCTATCTGTAAATGTAATATACGAATAACATCAACTATTACATCACTCCGCCATATCGACCTATCCAAGAAGTCTCATAGCATACACCACATAATTTAAACCCGACGTTATAACATGTCGACATTTTTTACATCTAGAAGGTGATTTCTTACTCTGATGGTAGCGAGCCACTTAGCAAAGCATCCCTTGTTTTACTATTTTCAGATATGAGGCTTTGAGGTAACGATTACCTTTCATAGAACACATATTTCACTTTGAATTTCACTTTGCCATTTTCTAATCACATAACTGATTTCTACAAACGTATAACTCCTGAGCTCCTACGTCTCAGTAAAGGGTGTTAAGCTAAGAGAAGTTGCCTTCTCCACTACAAAACAGATGATACATTCATTGAGATCAATTAATATGATATAGAAATGCAACATTAAACATTCATCCATAAAAGTGGTCCAGGGTCAGGACAAACCGAAGGCACTCTCCTACATATTATGTCGGGCATTACCCCTATGATTAGTAGCGAGTTAGTCCCTGCATACAAAGATTTCAGGACGAAGGGACCACTACTATTTATTTATTTCGTGGGCCACTCCAAAATTATCAACAAGCAGTCCTTCTATTATGAAGATCATTGCCTTCAAAATCAAGGTCTATAATATATCTTCTTTACTTTCGAATATGTAAATTGGTTCGAAGTGGTTTTAAAATAGGGGTTACCCAAATTTTATCCTGGTTCCTTCGAGTCAATTATTGATAAAAAGATATTTATAAATAGGTGATTATCATTTGATTTATTCGTTTCTTTTTATCAAAAAATATCTTCAAGATATATATGTGTGTGTGTGTGTGTGTGTGTGTGTGAGTGTGTGTGTGTATGTGTATCTTTAAAACATTCTTGTTGGCACATATAGAATAATTAAACACCTCTTTATTAGACTCTTTTGTTTAATTAAACCCTATTTAAAACTTGGAATAATTTTAAACTGTTTTACTTAAATCTTAACAAAGATTTCTTATTTTCAAAATATAACTTTATAATAAGTTGCAACCATGTTATCTAAGACAGTAAATCCAATTTGTTTTTAAATTTGGAAAATTCAATCTTTATACTTAGCTCATTTCCAACATTTCGACCTTATCTTTAATTCATTTATTTAAATTATTTTAAATAAATTATAAAATCTTAAAATCATATTTAAAACACTTAATTATTTATTTAAAAATATTTATAAAATATTTGGAAAGGAATTATTAAGTTTAAAACCATATTTTACTTGAAAACCGTTGTGAATAGTGCTGCGAATAATGTTTTTAAAGTTATATTGATCAAAATGACTTTTCTATTACTTGAAAATTTATTTATATAAATAAAATATATTTAAAACATTTTAAAAGATCTATAAAGATTTTACATATTTTTATGGAATTAAAAATATCAATTTTAATTCATTTTTAACTTTTGTCGTTAAACAGCAAAATCACGATATTTTTGAAAAATTGTTTTGGACTTTTGAAAATTTACAAGATGAAAACTTGATTTTATTTCTTTGTTTGAAAACTATGGATATAATAGTCCAGAAAATTCTTATCATGAAAAATTATAAGCTATATTCCACTTTATATACTCATTTAAATCTTACGGCGCAAAATAGTGAACTACCGTTACACGACAAGCGTAGTTTTGACTTGTATTTCATTTCCTATTCAAACTTCGCCAAAATTTGTTTCTGATGTCTACAAAACATTATTAAATCATTCTAAACCATTTTCAAGAGGTTTAACATTTCATATATATCATTTCATTAAGAAAAGAAAAGTGATTTTCGAAGTATATTTTACGTGACTTGTTAAAATGACCATATTAAACAATCAATACTTGATGATCAAAGCATAAACAAGCAACCAAACATGATTAACAATCATCACAACCAAACATAGCAAACCACATTATATCACATATATATATAGTATAAATGGAGTTTTCTCACCCATTTCCAAGTCCAATTCGTCTTACCAACATTCAAACAAATCAGCACTTCACTGAATCATCACTTAAACAACTACACCACTCTCCTTGCTCTTGGACATCCTTCCTCCACTACCATAGCTCATGACATAAGGCTCTAGAATCAAAAAGTTCGGCCAATGGAAAACGAACAAGTCTTTAGTTCATAATATTTAGACCTGAAAATGAGTCACCTTCTCTCGTCTTTTAAACTATGTTGCACTCAAAACATGGAAAAATTTTCACTAAAAAGTTGTTGTAAATTCTTTTCTTTACTATTTAAAAAAATAATTACTTAATTCCAAGTTGTTTTGAGGGAGGTATAGTTAAAAGAAGAGGTATTCTCGGATTAACAAAAATCAAACCCGAGAATGCACTGGAAGAGAGGGGACTTTGAAAAAGATAAGCACAAAACTGGAAGGTGTGATAAGCATGAAAGTTGTAGCTACTAGAATTTTATTTGATCTGGAAAAATAATTTCTTCATTTGGGTCTGTGTTTGGAAGTTATGATAATAAAAAGAGATATTCTCGACCTTAAAATTTGGGTCTGAGAATGCACTGGAAAGAATTTAGTTTTTGACATAGCTAAGCTCGAAATGAGAAGAAGTGGTAAACAAGAAAATTATAGCCACTAGAATTTTACATGGTTTAAATTTTTTTCCCCACTTGTTCTGGTTTGGAAAGTTATGGAATATGAAATATGAGCAAAGGAAGTGGGTATTTATAGGCAAGTTCATCAAAATATCTACAAACATCATGAGCTATCACCTCACCATCACCTCCACTACCTACCACTTCCCTCCTACACTACCCTAGGATGACCATAGGTCACATCAAGCATGGGCAAGGCCATGTTCCCTGTGACGACCCGGAATTTTCGAGCATTTAAAATCGGAATATTTAATTGATTTTAAATATTCAATAGAGTAATTTTAACTCAAATAACGAATAACATAATTTATTTGATAATTGAATTTTTAAATTAAATAACCGAAGTGGGTGAATTGTTGAATCTGGAGTTTTAAGCACGTTTAAAATAAATTGAAGGCTTATAAAATTTATATTGATAACAATGAAAAATAATAGAAGTTGTAAAATTGAAATTAACAGTGGTTTGTTCAGTTTTAAAATTTTATTGTTTAAATTGAAATTAAAAATAGCCTTCCGAGGCATAGTCTCGGAATTTGACGAAACAAGTTCCATTGGGTCCGTAGTATGGAATTATTATCGGATTTCAAATTTCGTTTTGATGGAATTGTTGGTTGAGCGTACGATAAGTTAACGCATTGAAAATTTAATAAAACTTTAGTTGATCAAATTAATATCATCGGTGCATTCTTAAACACGCTTTCCTTTTTATACTCAGCCGAAATTCCTTCTCAATTAGCTGCCTTTCCTTCAAATCCTTGTCTCCTCTCGTACATAACAACATCATCGCGTCCCCTTTCAGCAGACAACATTCCTCAGCACGCTACCTTCATTCTTCTCGTTTATAAAATATAAAGAAAGCCGTGGCCCTGCTTCCTCTTCAAGAGAAAAAGGGCCGAAGATTCGACCTTTCAGACTAAAAAAAAAGAGATCTCATTCAAAAGAAAATCAATGGCCGGGGTTATAATCTTCGAATCGAAAAAAAAGGAAGAAGGCTCGTGTTTGGAAATCGTAGTTCTTCCCTTCTGTTCGAAATCGAATCAAACCGTGTCCTCCTCTATTTCAAATCGCGTCTATTCCCCTCTCTTTAGATCTTCTGTAAATCCACGATTTGCTTGGCCGAGGGCAAACGCAAGAGAGTAGCGACGCGTTCGAGTTTGGCATCGACTAGGAGGGACTCGCGGCTGTGGAATTCGTGGATTTGGGATTTGATCGATGTCGGAGTGGAGTTAATGCCATTGGTTGATAAGGTGAATGCTCTGGATTCGAGGGGAGGCGATTGTTTTTGCTGGTATCGACGCGATGACGGCTAGGGTTTGGGTGGCTCTGGCGTTCGTGAAGGTTGGCAAGGTATTTATTTTGCCTGCAGATCATTTTTTCTTTCGTTTTCGATTTAAAAATAATAATAATATAAATAAACAAAATAAAACAATATGTATGTACAGAGAAAATTTATATTAAAGTATAACATAATTTTTTTAATATATATCTATATACAAATTTATATTTAACAGTAAATAATAGTAAGGTATACTTTATTTCCTCTAATTTATTGAAGTAAATTACATATCTGTATACACATTTGAGGAACAGAGATATATGCATAAATCATCAACTTACCGTTTAAGATATGGACTATGTACATGGATAGCATTTTAATTTACCAGGTTATTTGAAAATAATTTCTTAAGGGTGTTAAATTTTAAATTTTGTTACTCAATAAATTATATATACAGGTCGAAAGTGTATATATAAAGTGAAGCAGAAAATAAAATAAAAATTTAATCTTATTGAAGATTTTAAATGCAGTGTATATATATTATAATGGTAGTTGTATTTAATAAAAATTATGTAATTATTTTTACAAGAGGTTATTTTATTCAATTCAGTTCTGAAAGTTAATTTTTGGTTAAATATTTTATTAAAGAGAAATTAGTAAAACTAAAGCCTTAGCTAATTAAGTTATTTAATGGTAAGTGAATTTTTAATTAGTTCAAATATTAATTTAAAAGAAAATTTATATATAACCAAATTAATAGTTAAAACCAAAGTATTAGGAATTAATTGATCGGTTCATTCGAATATTAATAAACTGCGAAATATTTATACAAGGTTAAAAATTGAGAAGGAGGCAAGCTGGATTGGAGTGGATGCTAATAAAATGAAAAGGTGATTTAATCTTACTCAGCTGAATTTTAGTTTTAATTTAAATGGTTAAATTTAAATAATTGGTTAAATGATTGAACTGATTGATGTGCTATAGTATGGTATATTTTGGGATTGGTATTTATGTTGTGCTAATGTCTGTGGATGCAGGAAAACAGGTTGGAGGGATCCAACGGGATTCCTCAACATTTATTTAATGTATTTAATACCATCTGATGTGATTATTTGCTATTCTATGATGAATCATATTGGAATATTGAATGCTAGGGTTTGATTGAATACGTTTGAGTATAATGAGATTCCGAAAATATATAAATTGGATTTTGGAAGTAAGTAAAAGAAGTAAATTTGTAAGCAAAATAATTATAGGAAATTGAATGAATTTAGAATGAATTGAAAAGAACGAAAGTGATATTAAGATACTCATAAATAAATTAATTCCGAATATGGAAAAAGAGATTTTATAAATAGAAATTAATGAATTGTAACTTTAAATGATATCAATTAAAGGAATAAAGAATTATTTTAAATTTCAAAGTTTAATTTTATTTAAAAAGAATTAAGAAGTAAATTGAGGAATCATAAATTGGAATTTCCATTAAAAGTATTTTAAATCATAAGTAAGGAATGAAATCTGAAATTTAAGGATTTTGGAATACAAGAAGTAAATTGGAAATCAATTTGGGAAATTGATTTAAGTGATTGATGTTGGGATTTTTCTCTGGATACCCAAGTACATTTTTAAAGTAAATTTTTAAATATAAGTTAAAGGTTTTAAAGTTGTTTTAAAAAGGTATGTTTTGGAAAATCTATTATTTCTAATATTTAAATTCAAAAATAAGTATTTTCTCAAATCTATTATAGTAGTAATTTCTCAAAAAGTGGCTTAGTCTTTTGATTTTAAAAAAGTGAAAATCTAGTTTTATATTTTATAAAGTAACCTTATTTTCAAAAAAATAAATTCATATAGTATGTATTTTTAACAAATTATTGAAGTAGTTTAACTTAAATGTTTTAAAGTATATATTTCAAAGTAAAGTGTTTTAAAATTATTTTTAAAATCAAATTTTGTGCTTGCTGATTTAAGAGGAGATAGAAAATATTTGGGAAAGTTTATTCTGGAAAGAAAGATGGTTTTGAAACTGTTTTCAAGGGCTGAAAATAGAAATATATCTCGTGAAGATATTTTTGAGGTTAATAAATAAAATTATTTATCATTGGATGGTTGTTTGTGAATATTAATTGATAGTTAAATAACCGACTATCAATATTGGCCAACTGCGTTGATCGTTTCGAAGAGATCGGGATCGAGATTTATTTCTCGAAAACCACTTCGATCCGGTTTGTGCGTTTCGTGGAAAACGATTTTGGATTCGAAGATGGAGCAGTGAAGTGCAAGGGCTAGTCGCTACTAATCCTGAGGATATCTCCAAAATGGATGTAGTAGGAATAGTGCCTTCGGTTCCGTTCGAATCCGGGACGGACTTGTATGGATGAATACTTGCAAAACATCGTCAGGTGGACGATGGGCATTCTAAGGGATATGTTCTAAAAAGGTAACGCTTAGCCTCAAGCCTCATCAAATGGGAATGACTGAAAATCAGGGGTTATGCAGCAAGGCTAGGTGGGTAGCACCCAAGCAGGGTGAGGTCATTCCAGTCTAGATGTCCCTTTATATTTTGGCTTAGTGGGCGGTTGCTGATCCCAACCGCAGGGCGATCTCACTCGGAATTATCCAGTAAGGGGTACACCCGGCCTTGTGTTGCAGGGGAGCGGGCGTACTTCGGTACGGTGATCTAGGTCCCGTACTGTGACAGGTGGTACCCCAGTGCCTAGTCATTAGTTGGAAATCCATTCTCCCTACGAGCCTTTTACGAGTTTTGTTTGTATTACCCACTCTGTGGCTAGTAGCTGGAATTTAATGAATGTAACATTTTCAGCTATTTTATAAGTATTTGTACATAGACCCTATTATAATATTAGAGGATTTCTATAAAAAGTGTTTTAGCTATCGTAAGGTAAAAACCCGACATGTTTATTTGTGGCGTGGTCATACGAGACGCTTTTGTTTCAAACGATTTTGAAACTTTAAAAACCAATTGGGTGTGATTTTCTCACGCTGGTATTCCAGACTGACTCGGGTATTATTTAACTGTAATGCTCAGGTTAGACCGAGTATTATAGGATACAGGATATGATGTTGTGGAGCTTAGGATACGAGCTGGATGACGATGCGTACTCTCGTACTTGTTTATATATATTTTCCCGCTGTGTTGAGTTGTTGTGTATCCATTTGTATGACACTGATGTTAAGCTGTGATTGATGTACTCTAATGATGTAATATATAAATAAAGATATTTGATGTTTGAGTAAAGAGTATTTATTATCTATTATATTTTATTCCGCTGCGATGGTTAGATTCTGATGTTGTTTTCTATTTTCTTCTTCTACCTCTTCTTCTTTAACCCAAATGGTTCGTATTTCTATGCAACTTGAGTTGATCTAGGTAGAATAGTATTGACTCAAGGGGTACGGATTTGCGGGTCGTTACAGTGGTATCATAGCACAGGTTGGTGATAACCTTGGCTCTGGTGGGAATTACACATTTAAATTAGAGTCTGTAGTACTCTATAATGAGTTTGAGCATATTAATAAATATGAGCGCGTATTTGTTAGTGAATATAAATTGTTTTACTACCGCGTTGATTGATTTATTGAGTGGCATATGAACCTTCGTCGACACAGTCTGCGCAACTATATTGAAGGGGTTTCTAAACACTTGAATAGAACAATTGATACGGTATTGTTTTAAATGTGGGTAAATGAAATAATTTTACCCAAAAACATATTTTGATATAAAGAATAGTTTTTGTAAACTCTTTTAGCTAATAAATGGTTGCTTGGATGTTAGGAAGAATAATATTAAATTATTATCATTGTTGAGTGAAAATTTAACTAGAAATTGAAAATATAACCAAAGTTTAAGGGAATAAATTCATTATAAAATGAAATTTATAAATATGAATTATAAATGTAATTTATGAATTGAAATATAATCAAATAAGAATTTGTATGAGCATAAGATGTGCAAAGGAATTATAGTTAAAATTGATTTAAGCAGGATTTGGAAATTTAAAATCCCAGAGATTTGGAAATGCTTATCAAAGTGTTTTGGAGATAAATAATAGCATTGTTGTTTTGGAGATATTTCTGAAAGGAAAGTTGTTTTAAATGAATTTTGAAAGTGAAATAGCATTGAAATCACTTGGATTATTGGAAAATAATTATGATGATGACAGCCGCATCATCAGTATTCATTTTCGAATTTCTAAGTGAAAGATTGCTGCCAAAAATAAATTTGTTCAGAAAAGATGGTTGTTTTTGAAAATCTCAAAGGAAATTTGTTGAAAATAAAAGCAGGATTGGTTTAAATTTTTTGAGAAATGTGATATGAGATATTGAAGATTTCAAAATGTTTTGAAACCAATAACCGGGTGTTCAAAAATCCTGATGAGGTGGTTGTAAGCTTATAAATTGAGATGATTTTATAAATCAGGAAGGGAATATAAGCTTTGAATGTTGAAATTTAAATTTAAAGAAAAAAGTTAAAAATGAAATTAACTTGGATTGGGAAATAAATTTAACTGGATTGAAATCAATTAAAAAAGGTTGAATTTTTTTTATTAATATCCAGTTGTTTTCAAATTAAGTTGAAAATGAATTGAGATTAAATAAATCTGAGTTTAAAATAAAATTGAATTGGAATAAGAATTCAATTGAATTAATGAATGGAATTAAATTCGTACCTGAACGAATGGGAAATAAATTGAATAAGGATTGAAATTGAAGTAAATAAATTAGAATAACTTATAAAAGAATCAGAATTAAATTGCATGGAATAAAAATATGCTTGGGAGATAAAGAAGCATAAAGCTTGAGTTAAAAATAAAAGAAGAATCTATTCAAGCCTATAGTGAATGGAATTGTGTAAATAATAAGTTGTGACTTATAAAATTTGAAAAAAAATGGCATAGAAACCCAAAATAAATATTTTTGATGAATTGAAAAATAAAATGAAGATCAAAACTTAAATTATAAAATAAATTTGAACTTAAGAAAATTTAAATGAAGAGATTTTGAGATTAAAATCAAGTTCTGGATTATAAGTTGGGAAAGACTATTTAGATAATAAATTAGTTAATGAAATTGAATTGTGAGTTTATGATGAAGTTTGAAAATAAAACTCAAGTTATAAATCAGATTTGACTTGAATGGTTGATGAAGTAAATGTAATTGAAGTGTGAGTTCTTGAAATTGGAAGTTAAATTGAAAATGGATAGTGGATTCAGAATTTGAGCTATAAATTAAAATTTAACTTGAAGTGTTAACAAATTAGATATAATTGGAAAGGTATCGAATAAAAAATGAAATTGGATTAAAATAATAATGGTTTGTATTGTGAATAAAATCCAAATATGTGGAAATAAATTGGATATGGCCTTGTAATCAATTGAGTTAAGTTGAGTATAAAAGAGAAAAATTTACTTGTAAAATGAAAACGAGCTTAAGTATAAATTTGAATAAATTAAAGTAAATTGACTTAAGCTGAATAAATCGAAGAGAGTTGAATTCAACTTAACCCAAGTTTAATGATATTGGATTGAATTTGAATCAAGTAAAAATAAATTTGGATTGAAATAGAACTTGGTGGGTTGAAAATAATATTTAAGGTAATGAAAATTCATAATAGATTGAGTGGATAAACTAATTAAATTGAATAAAATTTAATAGGTAATGAAGATGAACCTAAGTTGTTAATGGTTTGAATAAACTAGTTTGGTTAATAAAATGAAATGCAAGTGAATGGATTCAAATCTGAAATGCAATGACAATGAGAATATATGGATTGTGAATAAATTGAAAATGGAATAGAATTAGGTATAAATTGAGTTGAAATCAATTTAAATTGGTTATAAAGCATAAATACCGATTTATTCACATAGATCTCGTCAAACTGCATAGAATAAATTGTCATTTGATGTAAAAGGGAAGTAATTAAAATTCTAGGTATTGATAGAAGTAAAATAAATTGATTTTGAGAGCAATTGAACTAAATATGAGTTCAGTTTGCTTAAAAATAAATTAATGTAAGCGATTGAGTTTTAAACCATTCAAATTAATGAAGTTGTATACGAATGGATTGAAAACCATTCAAATTGAATGAAATGGATATGAAAAAGTTGAAACAGTTGAATTAGCATGGAAATTTTATAAATTGCTTACGGAAAATGTTTGATGTGCATTTCTTTTAGAATTCATATGTTTTAATCATTGCAACTAAGTGAAATATAGTTAAACTGCATATATTTGGCACTTACATGTTTAAATGGAGTAAATACAGGTTACCTGGAAGCCGTGCGGCTGGATTTGGTTGTGCTATTTGCTAAAAATAATAAGTCGCTTGCTTAAAATGCTAAATAAGGCACGCCTACACAATAAAAATAGGAATTATGAACTGTTTTTGGTTTTTCCGACCGTATGGATCGATGTATATATATTTATATCTATTGTCAAATTGCAAAAGCTCCTTCGTACAAAGGAGACTGGCAAAATTTTTCAGAAATTTTGGGAGTTAGAAATTTTTTGAAAATTTTGGAAATTCTGTTAACAACAAAACGGTTTCAAACTGAAAGTTGAAATAAATGAGTAAATGAAACTAATTTAAAACAATGACATGAATTAGTTATAAATGGCAAATAAAATTCAAATATTCAGAGTTAAAGATAAATTGAATTCATTTGGAAATGAAAAAATCAATTTGAATAAAATTAGGTATAAACTAAAGTGGTAAGGTGAAAATAAATAAAGAAGCATATAAAATGCTTATACTAAATTTAAGAAAGGAATGGTGAATTCTTAATTGGAAATTGATATTACAGATATATTCTAAGTTAATATTTGAATGAATAAATATTGACATTGTAAGGAAGTCGATAAAATGTTTTTGGAATACCATGATTGGATATTAGGGCTAAGCAGGATATGCAGTTATTATATAAAGGGAAAGAGAATTGATTTTGATTTCAGAAGATGAATTAGAAATGCTCGACAAAAAGGTATGTATTTAAATTTTGGTATGAATTTGATTGGGATTTTGGATCGAGCCACTTGGCCTTTTGTTTTCTTTTTGGATTTGGGAGGCCGTAGAGCCATTTTGTAGTTGTACTGAGCTAGCCGCGTAAAGGAGACGCTGGCGAAATTTTTCGAAAATTTAGGGAGTTAGAAAAATTTTGAGAAAATTTTGATAATTCAAAATTTGATTTTAAATTGAAACTTAAACAAATAGTATAGTTAGAAACTATAGCAGAGTTGAGAAGTTAATAAGAATGGTAATGGGTCTTCTATAAAAAGATAGTTGGTAGGATGTTGAACTGATTGGATTTGGGAAAAGAAGACGGGTATGGGACCATTCTTTCTAACTAGTAATTTCGGGGACGAAATTCTTTTAAGGGGAGGAATGTGACGACCTGGAATTTTCGAGCATTTAAAATCGGAGTATTTAATTGATTTTAAATATTCAATAGAGTAATTTTAACTCGAATAACGAATAACACAATTTATTTGATAATTGAATTTTTAAATTAAATAAGTGAAGTGGGTGAATTGTTGAATCTGGAGTTTTAAGCACGTTAAAAATAAATTGAAGGCTTATAAAATTTATATTGATAACACTGAAAATAATAGAAGTTGTAAATTTGGAATCAACAGTGGTTTGTTCAGTTTTAAAATTTTATTGTTTAAATTGAAATTAAAAATAGCCTTCCGAGGCACAGTCTCGGAATTTGACGAAACCAGTTCCATTGGGTCCGTAGTATGGAATTATTATTGGATGTGTACGATAAGTTAACGCGTTGAAAATTTAATAAAACTTTAGTTGATCAAATTAATATCATCGATGCATTCTTAAACACGCTTTCCTTTTTATACTCAGCCGAAATTCCTTCTCAATTAGCTGCCTTTCCTTCAAATCCTTGTCTCCTCTCGTACATAACAACATCATCGCGTCCCCTTTCAGCAGACAACATTCCTCAGCACGCTACCTTCATTCTTCTCGTTTATAAAATATAAAGAAAGCTGTGGCCCTGCTTCCTCTTCAAGAGAAAAAGGGCCGAAGATTCGACCTTTCAGACTAAAAAAAAGAGATCTCATTCAAAAGAAAATCAATGGCCAGGGTTATAATCTTCGAATCGAAAAAAAAGGACGAAGGCTCGTGTTTGGAAATCGTAGTTCTTCCCTTCTGTTCGAAATCGAATCAAACTGTGTCCTCCTCTATTTCAAATCGCGTCTATACCCCTCTCTTTAGATCTTCTATAAATCCACGATTTGCTTGGCCGAGGGCAAACGCAAGAGAGTAGCGACGCGTTCGAGTTTGGCATCGACTAGGAGGGACTCGCGGCTGTGGAATTCGTGGATTTGGGATTTGATCGATGACGGAGTGGAGTTAATGCCATTGGTTGATAAGGTGAATGCTCTGGATTCGAGGGGAGGCGATTGCTTTTGCTGGTATCGACGTGATGACGGCTAGGGTTTGGGTGGCTCTGGCGTTCGGGAAGGTTGGCAAGGTATTTATTTTGCCTACAGATCATTTTATCTTTCATTTTCGATTTAAAAATAATAATAATATAAATAAACAAAATAAAACAATATGTATGTACAGAGAAAATTTATATTAAAGTATAACATAATTTTGTTATATATATATATATATATATATCTATATACAAATTTATATTTAACAGTAAATAATAGTAAGGTATACTTTTTTTCTTCTATTCTATTGTAGTAAATTACATATCTGTATACACATTTGAGGAACAGAGATCTATGCATAAATCATCAACTTATTGTTTAAGATATGGACTATGTACATGGATAGTATATTAATTTACCAGGTTATTTGAAAATAATTTCTTAAGGGTGTTAAATTTTAAATTTTGTTACTCAATAAATTATATATACAGGTCGAAAGTGTATATATAAAGTGAAGCAGAAAATAAAATAAAAATTTAATCTTATTGAAGATTTTAAATGCAGTATATATATATATATATTATAAAGGTAGTTGTATTTTATAAAACTTATTTAATTATTTATACAAGAGGTTATTTTATTCAGTTCAGTTCTGAAAGTTAATTTTTAGTTAAATATTTTATTAAAGAGAAATTAGTAAAACTAAAGCCTTAGCTAATTATGTTATTTAATGGTAAGTGATTTTTCAATTAGTTCAAATATTAATTTAAAAGAAAATTTATATATAACCAAATTAATAGTTAAAACCAAAGTATTAGGAATTAATTGATCGGTTAATCCGAATATTAATAAACTGCGAAATATTTATACAAGGTTAAAAATTGAGAAGGAGGCAAGCTGGATTGGAATGGATGCTAATAAAATGAAAAGGTGAGTTAATCTCACTCAGCTGAATTTTAATTTTAATTTAAATGGTTAAATTTAAATAATTGTTTAAATGATTGAATTGATTGATGTGCTATAGTATGGTATATTTTGGGATTGGTATTTATGTTGTGCTAATGTCTGTGGATGCAGGAAAACAGGTTGGAGGGATCCAACGGGATTCCTCAACATTTATTTAAAGTATTTAATACTATCTGCTGTGATTATTTGATATTCTATGATGAATCATATTGGAATATTGAATGCCAGGGTTGGATTGAATATGTTTGAGTATAATGAGATTCTGAAAATATATAAATTGGATTTTGGAAGTAAGTAAAAGAAGTAAATTTGTAAGCAAAATAAATATAGGAAATTGAATGAATTTAGAATGAATTGAAAAGAATGAAAGTGATATTAAGATACACATAAATATATTAATTCCGAATATGGAAAAAGAGATTTTATAAATAGAAATTAATGAATTGTAACTTTAAATGATATCAATTAAAGGAATAAAGAATTATTTTAAATTTCAAAGTTTAATTTTATTTAAAAAGGATTAAGAAGTAAATTGAGGAATCAAAAATTGGAATTTCCAGTTAAAAGTATTTTAAATCATAAGTAAGGAATGAAATCTAAAATTTAAGGATTTTGGAATACATGAAGTAAATTGGAAATCAATTTGGGAAATTGATTTAAGTGATTGATGTTGGGATTTTTCTCTGGGTACCTAAGTACATTTTTAAAGTAAAATTTTAAATATAAGCTAAAGGTTTTAAAGTTGTTTTAAAAAGGTATGTTTTGGAAAATCTATTATTTCTATTAGTTAAGTTCAAAAGTAAGTATTTTCTCAAATCTATTATAGTAGTAATTTCTTAAAAAGTGTCTTAGTGTTTTGTTTTTAAAAAAGTGAAAATCTAGTTTTATATTTTATAAAGTAACCTTATTTTCAATAATAATAATAATAATAATAATTCATATAGTATGTATTTTTAACAAATTATTGAAGTAATTTAACTTAAATATTTAAAGTATATATTTCAAAGTAAAGTGTTTTAAAATTATTTTTAAAATCAAATTTTGTGCTTGGTGATTTAAGAGGAGATAGAAAATATTTGGGAAAGTTTATTCTGGAAAGAAAGATGGTTTTGAAACTATTTTCAAGGGCTGAAAATAGAAATATATCTCGTGAAGATATTTTTGAGGTTAATAAATAATTTGGAAAATTATTTATTGTTGGATGGTTATTTGTGAATATTAATTGATAGTTAAATAACCGACTATCAATATTGGCTAACTGCGTTGATCGTTTCGAAGAACCGGGATCGAGATTTATTTCTCGAAAACCACTTCGATCTGGTTTGTACGTTTCGTGGAAAACGATTTTGGATTCGAAGATGGAGCAGTGAAGTGCAAGGGCTAGTCGCTACTAATCCTGAGGATATCTCCAAAATGGATGTAGTAGGAATAGTACCTTCGGTTCCGTTCGAACCCGGGACAGACTTGTATGGATGAATGCTTGCGAAACATCGTCAGGTGGACGATGGGCATTCTAGGGGATATGTTCTAAAAAGGTAACGCTTAGCCTCAAGCCTCATCAAATGGGAATGACTGAAAATCTGGGGTTATGCAGCAAGGCTAGGTGGGTAGCACCCAAGCAGGGTGAGGTCATTCCAGTCTAGATGTCCCTTGTTATTTCGGCTTAGTGGGCGGTTGCTGATCCCAACCGCGGGGCGATCTCACTCGGGATTATCCAGTAAGGGGTAGTCCCGGCCTTGTGTTGCAGGGGAGCGGGCGTACTCCTCGGTACGGTGATCTAGGCCCCGTACTGTGATAGGTGGTGCCCCAGTGCCTAGTCATTAGTTGGAAATCCATTCTCCCTACGAGCCTTTTACGAGTTTTGTTTGTATTACCCACTCTGTGGCTAGTAGCTGGAATTTAATGAATGTAACAATATCGGCTATTTTATAAGTATTTGTATATAGACCCTATTATAATATCAGAGGATTTCTATAAAAAGTGTTTTAGCTATCGTAAGGTAAAAACCCGACATGTTTATTTGTGGCGTGGTCTTACGAGACGCTTTTGTTTCAAAGGATTTTGAAACTTTAAAAACCAATTGGGTGTGATTTTCTCACGCTGGTATTCCAGACCGACTCGGGTATTATTTAACTGTAATGCTCGGGTCAGACCGAGTATTATAGGATACAGGATATGATGCTGTGGTGCTCAGGAGACGAGCTGGATGACGATACGTACTCTCGTGCTTGTTTATATATATTTTTCCACTGTGTTGAGTTGTTGTGTATCCATTTGTATGACATTGATGTTGAGCTGTGATTGATGTACTCTGATGATGTAATATATAAACAAAGATATTTGATGTTTGAGTAAAGAGTATTTATTATCTATTATATTTTATTCCGCTGCGATGGTTAGATTCTGATGTTGTTTTCTATTTTCTTCTTCTACCTCTTTTTCTTTAACCCAAATGATTCGTATTTCTATGCAACTTGAGTTGATTTAGGTAGAATAGTATTGACTCAAGGGTTACGGATTTGCGGGTCGTTACATTCCCTCTTAGATGTGACATTTGATGTGATAAATGGTGATAATATCCTACATATTATAAGTGTTTTCTCTCTTCACCATCATTACCCCTATGCACCACCTCCTCATTCATCATCACCTAGCACGGCCTAGTTCTCTCCATTGCCACCTAGGCACGACTAACATGACCCCCTCCCATGGTGCATGTGATGATTGTTGTAATTTAATGTGTAATGTTGACTTAAAGTTTCTTAAGTATTAAGGAGTTATTAAAACACCTCTTATATATATTTTTGATTTTGGATATAATTAGTGTGTGTGTGTGTGTATATATTTGTGTGTTCGTGTGCATGTGTACATGTCCATTTATGTGTACATGTATATGTGCATATGTTGTTACAATTAATCCATAACGTTGCACAACTTCTACATGTTAAATCATTACGAACCTAGATTTCGATTTTCGGTTACATTTTCATTTCTTAGTTAATACGTGTATATATTTTTAAATAAAGTTTGAAAACTAATTTCTTCTTCTTCTTGTTATTGTTAATTAATTAAAAAGATCCTATTTAAACCATATAAATCAGTATTAAACTATTTTTTTTTACTAAAAGCGTTATTATATCGATAAACCGATATCGATTTCCTTACATTTCAAATTATTTATACATCTTTATAAAACCATTATAAACGATTCATTATTACTTTAAAACTAATTAAAATGAATCATTATAAAATTAAAACTATTATTTGAATTATTATTATTTATTATTACTCAAAATAATATTATTTGTATTATTAACCTTTTATTGGGATATTTTAAAAATAAATATATTTTATCAAAGTGATAAATTTGTGGATTGTTACAAACTCACCTTAAAAGAATTTTGTCCCTAAAATTACACTAGAACAAACTCTAATTACACTAAAACAAACACCGAAGGTGTTTGTCTAAAATATTTAATTTCAAACTAATACTCGTATGATGTATATTGGTCATCCATATTTGATTCGATTTACCATTTAAATTTACAACTTTTACTTCCGAATTAGTATCGATCCGCCCATTCTCTAGTGCGAACTCTGATCAGGTTCCTTGATCAAAAAACTTCATTTCCCTTACATAGCTTTCAACTATGATAGAAAACTTAAGCGTCCAACCATAAACCCTCACCAATGTTCATCGTTAAGAATCAAGTGATAAATCCTTTTTCAAATCGATGTAAATCCCTTAAAGTTCCGTACTCAAATCTTAGATTAAAATTGTGTGATGAATGATCTACGTACAACATACGTACTTAATAACATCCCAAAATCTATATGAAAACTTCTAACTATTAAGTTTCACTCAAAAGCCAACTACATTATAAAATCTTCTTTATAGCACTTATTACTTTATTTATAAAAATGCCATTTATAAATATATCCCTTTATTTATAAAACTTTGTTATAAATTTATCACTTCGAAAGGTTTATTTACAAAATATTTAAATCTCTTTTTCAAAAGAAACCATTTAAATTTAAAGGGTAATTTAACTTCTATTTTCTAATTTTACGATAAACTTCTCTTAATATAATATACTCTTTTTTAACTAACCTTTATATCAAAAAATTACCCATCAATTAATGATTCATAATCATCCTTTTAACTTTAGAAAATTCTATAGATCGAGTAACTCAAAAATAATACCAAGGAAGTGGGTACTACCAATAATATCGCATATTCCTTTAACAAGAAGGATAATACTTAAAAGAAGCATTTGCCATCCGAACATAACTCATACTCATTTTTTGTTACTTTCAAGCCACTCGAACTAGTTAATCTTTAGACTCTTTTCAAAAATACCGGGATTTAGATTTTCAAAATTTCCTTTAAAAAACAAGTTTTATATATCCAATTTATTTAATTACTTATATAAAACACATTCATAAATTTATTTATCTTAAATAAATTCCTTAAACCAATATTATTTATCGGACACCACATAGTAAAATTGTGAAACTAAATTTACGAGGTGTTCGTACTTAATTAGATTGAAGTAAATCAATATTATCGTTAAATATCTTATAGTCTAATCTTGAATTAAATCCTAAAGCATTTAGCCTACAATTGCTTTTTACCCAACCCATGCTAAAGGAAATTAATTGCTCATATGGCCAAGCAAAAATCAAACAACCAAACAATCAACAATAGCTAAGCACACTAAAAATAATTCTATCACCCATAACCCCAGTCGAAGATGTGCCTTATCCTATTCATCTTACTTATCAAGTTAAGGTAGTTTCATTTTAAAATTTCGAGGTTGATTTGCTGATCTAGAAATTTTTTTCATAGGCACTTATCCTATGCTCTGATACCACTTGTAACGACTTGGGATTCTGAAATTGTTAAAATCACCGAAAACTCGTCGTGTTTAGACTACATATGAAAACTATGGATTTAATACCTAGTATCGTTAGATATATTTAATACTGCTAAATGTATAGTATACAAATTCAGTTTATACAACTCATCAATGATATTTATTAATTCTACAAGATGTTTTTAATACATACCAAATACCAATGTCTACAAATCTATTCCTGCGCACTCTGATTAGACGAGAAGCAATGTCCTTGCATGCAAATTCAATAAACATGTAATTGCGGAATAAAATAATAAGCAGGAAAGATACGTGAACACCAAACAAATAACATCTAATTACAGATAAACAGGAAAGGGTTATATTATTTGTAGGGCTACATCACCACCACTTGTGACTGCCTACGTACCCCTATCTAATTGCGTACCCAATTAGATATAAGATCAAGCCAACGTAGTTCTTCTACCACAAATAGGACTCATGGAGCCTATGATGCAACAAAAAAGGTGCAATTCTCTAATTATATACTTTGGCTTAATCTTCATGTTTAGATTCTTCAAATTTAATTAACTTGGTTATATTTAAAAACCCTTTTAAAAAAAGTATCTCATAAGACCACGCCGTACATAAACACGGACGGATTTTACCTTAAGATAACTTAAAATATTTTTTTATCAAATTCTTTGATACCATAATAGCTTTTAGATACAAATAACTATTAATCACAACCGAATTGTTACCATATTAAATTCCGGACCTAATCATTTAAGGTTCTACAAATAAAACCGAAAGCACTTATTGGAGACTGGATTTCCAACTTAATAGTGACGTAAGGGACTACCTCCCTTACAGTGCATTTCTAGAGGAATGCACCCGAGTTCCCTATGTTGGTCCTTATGCGAATAAAGACCGGCCTATCTAAAAATATAATAGATGAATAACATCGAATATTACATAAACTGGCCATTACTAACCTATCTGAGACATCCCATAGCATACACCACATAATCTAAACTCGATGCTATGGCGGTTAGAACTTTTTTAGATCTAGAAGGTGATTTCCTACCCGGATAGTAGCGAGCCACTTAGCCTTAAAACATACCCTGTTTTACTATTCCCGGGTATGAGGCTTTGAGACAGCGATTACCTTTCATATAGCATATATTTCACTTTGAATGCCACTTTTCCATTTCCTAATCACATAACTGATTTCTAAAACGTATATCTCCTAAGCTTGTACATCTCAGGAAAGGTGTTATGCTAAAAGAAGTTGCCTTCTTCACCACCAAATGGATGATACGTTCATAGAGATCAATCAATATGATCTAGAAATGCAACATCAAACATTCTTCCATACTAGTTGTTCAGGGATAGGACAAACCGAAGGTACTCTCCTACCACATCCTATTGGGCATTACCCCTATATTAGTAGGGAGTTAGTCTCGCATATGAAGATTTCAGAGTAAAGGGACCTCAAATATTTATTTACTTCAGGAGCCATTCCAAAATTATCAACAAGCAGTCATTTCGTTATGAAGATCCTCGCCTTCAAAATCAAGTTCATCAATATAGCTTCTTTACTTTCGAATAAGAAAATTGTTTCGGAGTGGGATAGGGATTATCCAAATCTAACCCTGGTTCCATCGATTCAGTTATCAATAAAAAGATGTTTCATAAGTAAGAGATTATCATTTAATTTATTCATTTCTTTTTATTGAAAAAATATCTTCGATATATATATATATATATATATATATATATACACACACATATCTTCAAAACATTCTTGTTGTTATATACAGAATAATTAATCCCCTCTTTATTAGATTCTTTGGTTTAATTAAACCCTTTTGAAATCTTGGAATAATTTCAAATCATTTTACTTTAATCTTAACAAAGATTTATTGTTTTTAAAATGTAATTTTTTAATAAGTTGCAACCATGTTTTCTAAGATGGTAAATCCAATTTGTTTTTAGATTTGAAAATTTAAATCTCTTATACTTAACTCGCTTCCGCTATTTAGACCTTATCTGTCCCTCGCATTAGGGAGGCTGGGTGAGCAAGGACACTGGTTGCTCTTGAACATTTTCTTGGTTTAAGCACCTTATCTAGATCTCATGAATAGAAAAATCAAGTGCACTCGTCGAATTATTATAGCCAAGATCAAAACATTTGCTTATAACAGCTTTTCTTTAATTCATTTATTTAAATTCTTTTAAATAAATCATAAAATCTTCAAATCATCTTTAGAAATACTAATTATTTATTTAAAGACATTTATGAAAGATTTGAAAAAGAATTGTTAAGTTTAAAACCATATTTTAATTGTTATTGAAAACCGCTGCAAATAGTGCTACAAATTGTGTTTTTCAAGTTATATTGATCAAGGCGAATTTTCTATTATTTGAAAATTTGTTTATATAAATAAAATCTCCTTTAAAAGTTTTAAAATATTTATACCGATTTTTCTATATTTTCTAGGGATTTAAAAATATCAATTTTGAATCATTTTTAACTTTGGTCGTTAAACTTCAAAATCGCGATACTTTTGAAAAATTATTTTGGACTTATTTGAAAATCTACAAGATGAAACTTGATTTTCTTTCTTTGTTTGAAAAATACGAATATAATTGTTTAGAAAAATCTTATCATGGAGAATATCGGGCTATATTCCACTTTATATACTCATTTAAATTTTACAGCGTGAAATCGCGAACTACCATTACGCGGCGTGCCTAGTTTTAACTTGTTTTTCATTTTTTATTCAAACTTCACCTAAATTTGTTTCTAGTGTCTATAAAAATTATTAATTCATTTTAAACCATTTTCAATAGGTTTAACATTTCATATGTACCATTTCATTAATAAAAGAAAAGTCTTCTCCTTTATGATTTTTGACGTGTACTTAACATAAGTTGTTAAAACGATCATATTAAACAATCAATTGATCAAAGCATAAAAAAACAGTAAAAAATGATTAACAATCATCACAACCAAACATAGAAAACCATATTATATCATTTATATATATATATATATATATAATAGTATAAATGGGCTCATCAATGGGATTCCCACAGGTTACATTCATAGTAATAGACGGATTATACAGAGAGATCCTCTATCCCTCTACTTATTTGTTATGGCTATGGAGTGATTTTCTATACAAATGGAAATAAAATATTTTCATAATAAGATCAGCCCAATTTACTGGTTACAACCTATAGTATCCCGCCTCATATACGCTGATGATCTCATTATTGCGACGAAATCCAATTTAACTGCCGTTGATGCAATCAAAGAAATATTTAAAGAACTGAAAATAATAGTAGGGCTGAAACTTAATGAACCTAAGACAAAATGCTATTTCAACAAGTTCTGTAGAAACAAACTAAATCTGTTGTAGAAAGTTCTCTTCCTATCAAATATTTTGGAGTTCCTCTATCAACCAATACAATTAGCGATGTTAGTGGACAGTATAAGAGAGAATTTGTAGGGATGGAGCTCGAAACTTCTATCATTTGCTGGAAGGGTAGAATTAGTTCACACAGTTATTACTTCAAAGGTAAGATTTTGGTTGCAGACATTTCAAATACCAGATTGTTCTATCGCAAAAATAATTGCAGTTTGTGCAAATTTCATTTGGAGGGGAATATTATATAAAGTCGGTTACAAAGACTTGTGCAAACCTAAGAAAGATAGAGGAGTGGGACTCAAAAATTTTTTTGAACTGAAAAGAGTTTATGGAATGAAACTGGCTTGGAAAATATTGGTTTCAAATAATCTGTGGTCTAGATGGATGAGAGATAGATACTGGAAAGACAATTTCTGGACTATTAAAATAGATAACAACGCTTTTGTAACTTGAAAAAATATGAAATTTAGAGTGGATCTGAAACCTTTAATTGAAAGACAAATTGCTAATGGTGAAAACACTGATCTATGGAAGGACCCATGACTCAAAAGTAAATGCTTTATAGACAGACTGGGATGGGAAGGGTATTCTTCCTATGGTACCTTCATGCAGAGTAGCTTGTATTATCACTAAAAAAAAATGGAACCGTGACAAACAAATTATTACAAGGAACTTTAAACAGGGAATACAAGAGATTCCTATACATAGAGACAAGACAGAAGATACATGGGCTTGGAAAAATTTAACAAATGATCAGTTTGAACTTCACTATGCCTAAGAATACATCAAGGTAAAATTCCCTATTGTATCTTGGCACCAACTGAATGGCACATACCTTATACAAAGCATTGTTGAAATAATTACCTATCAAAGATCAACTACATAACCGTAGGATTCTAGAAGACACGACTTGTAATTTGTGCTATTTAGAAGTAAAAAGTCATGAACATCTATTCTTTGACTGCTCTTTTAGTAAGAGAATTCGAAGCATCCAGAAACTAAGACGTATTTAAATAGACAAAGTAAATTCTTTAAAGGAGGAAGTAGGATACCTGTACGAGCGGAGTCACATGTCGAATCTCATGTAGGAACTGATTAAAATTAGCCTCACAACCACTGTTTGGCACCTCGGGAGAGAGCATAATGACCGGGCTTTTACAACAAAAAGAGGGAAGTTTTTTCACTATCAGCTCAAATTAATCGAGATAAAAGTATCATAATTAGTAGAATTCCTAGAAGGAATATTACCAACTTAACGGCACAAGAAGCACACACACTAGAGAGGATGAGCTGGATGGTAGCGAGCAAAGATCAACTAAGTAACTAGGAGCCGCCATAGCCAATCTCTGAGCCCTAAAAGAGGAACGTTTGAGTTTAAAGCTTGCTTTCCATATAAAATGTTCAGTTGTATTTATTCGATATATATTCTCGGATGTTAGAACTTGGGCCGCAAATCCTGTTTGAGTTTGAAATAAAATTAATCAATTTTCAAAAAAAATAAGTAAATGGACTTTTCTTGCACATTTCCAAGTCCAATTCTCCCTACCAACATTTAAACGAATCGACACTTTACTAAATCATCACTTAAACAACTCCACCACCCTCCTTGCTCTTGACCATCCTTGATTCACTACCATAGCTCACAATGCAAGGGTCTAGGGACAAAGAGCTCGGCGATTAGAAAAGGAAGAGGTCTTCAATTCACAATATTTGAACCAAGAAATGAGTCATCTTCTCCTTGCTTTTTGACTATGTTGCACTAAAATTTGAAAATTTTGTCAACTACAAAATTGTTAAAAATTATTCTCTCTACTATTTAAAATAAATAATTACTTATTTTCAAGTCATTTTGAGGGATATATGGTTAGAATAAGAAGAGAGATTATCTTATTCACAAAAATTAAACCCGAGAATGCACTGGAAAGAGAGGGAATTTCCGGCATAGGTACGCTCAAAATTATAAGAAGTGGTAAACATAAAAGTTGTAGCCACTGTCATTTCATATGATCTAAAAAAAATAAATTTCTTTATTTGGTTCTATTTTGAGAAAATTGTAATCAAAAGAAAAAGAGGTATTTTCGGCCTTAAAATCTATGCCCGGGAATGCACTAGAAAGAAGTGGGTTTTTGACATAGCTGAACTCAAAATGGAAAGAAGTGGTAAACAAAAAAGTTATAACCACTGGAATTTTACATGATATAAGAAAAGAATTTCTCCATTTGGTTCTGGTTTCGAGAAGTTATAGAAGATTGAAAATGAGTTAAGAAGGTGGGTATTTATAGGCTAGTTCATCAAAATGTCTACAAACATCATCATGAGCTATCACCTCACCATCACCTCCATCACATATCGCCTCCCTCTTATACCACCCTAGGATGACCATAAGTCACCTCAAGCATAGGAAAATGCCATGTGTCCCTTTGGATGGGACATTTGATGTGAAAAATGGTGATAATATCCTATATATTATAAGCGTTTCTCTCTTTACCATCATTACCACTATGCGCCACCTCCTTCTTCATCATCACCTAGCAGGCCAAGTCCCTTCCACCACTACTTAGGCACGACTGACATGACCTCTCCCATATTCATGTGGTGATGGTTATACTTTGATGCGTAGTGTTACTTAAGGTTGCTTAAGCGTTAAGTAGTTATTAATATATCTCTTATATTGACCACCAGAGAAGCTGCTGCTAGCATGGGGAGATGCACTTCAGGAAGAGAAACTCATTGATGATAACGGTTTTGCCCAACTCCCCTTCAATCATTGACTATGTCGAACCCTAATCGACGACCTCTAGATGCCTACCACCTCAACCACTACCATAGACGACCAAGCTGCCATAGATGTGAAGCTCTCCTCTCCCTAAGTCTAATGGATCCACTCTCATCACCTAATATGGCCTGTAGCCCTCTGAATCAAAGAAACCCGATGCCCAAAATTTACGGTTCCGATTTTGCTACTTTATGAGGAGATAGAAATAAAGAGAAGAAAAGTAGTTAGAGTGAGTGGGAGTGTGTATATTTTATTTAATTTCTTAAATAAATTGCCAAATATTTTGAGCTCCTATGATCACACAACACGTTGGATCTCCATAAACTCATCGGTGCACATCACCTTATTTTTCCAGTTTCGATGGTATAAATTTCCTTGCCATCCGAGGCGATGATCCAGGATGATAATTTATCACATTTTGATGTCTTTTTGGCCATTGGGTCGCTCGATTCCTAAAATAATACAACTATACATCTCATAATGAAGTCCTTACCCCAGAAGCACAAGCCATAGGTCGAAATCCCACTGGGCCAGACTATGTACGCATTTTATGAAATACACATAAAAATACGTATATTGTAAACATACCATGACTTCAAATATATTGATATTTATACTCATTTTGATTCGCAACATCAATTTGGACTCAAAGAAGTAGTTTGAAATTCTAATTTGACCATATGCAAAAATCAGATTTTGGACGTTACATTAATTAATTATTCAACATTTAAATTAATTATTTAAATATCTAGTTGTAAAAATGTGGATTGTTACAAACCCTGCCTTGCAGACCATGTAACAACCTACCTCGAAACGGGCCTAACTTTCAACCCAGAAAAGGCTCATCCTACATTAGATCCATTTCAAAGCTAGTTGTTGGTTGGTAAAATTGAACAATCCACAGAGCTATCTACTATGGTATTAGAATTCTCAAAGCGAAAGGGTTAAAATATAACATTAGAAATAGTACCCATTTTATAAAAATTCAAACACCATAACAAAACATAAAACCTCAATATCTGTGGTATAATATCTCAAAGTATGATAACATCATGTCTGAATGAGTACGTCAAAATATAACAAAAATGAAAGTAGATAAGTAACCGCCATAAGATTCCATCTTCGCATTCATCTCCTGAATTTGCATCATCTTCTCTAACCTGCGTTTTAATGAGGTCGGAGTCAAAACAACAATGTCTACTGAATAAAATCTCGAGTCATTCAATAATAATATTTGGCAGTATGGCTTAGAGAAGAATATCTCTTACATATCCTAATTATATTTCTTATAAATACCTTTAACTGCAAGCCCGACGACTTCTAGTCCAATACTATAACATGCACTTTTCTAACCTAACTCTATAACTCACCTTCAACTGTAGGCCCAAGGCCATTCCCAGTCCCATGCATCTACCATCAAACGTGTCCTAATAATATGAGAGAAAGCACCCAAGCCACTGAATACATTTTCAACAGAAATTAGGCAGACTCAAACCATTTAATACATGTATCTTAGGTAAGTCCCTATCATTTAATTCCTAAACCAAGGGGGAACTCTCTCTTGTACTATCTTGTAACATCGCACAGAATCTCGTCAGGCTACTTAATTCTTCTTCTTGGAAAAGAAGGACCCTACAATAGCTACTTAATGCTTTAAACCAAAAGAAGACCCTTCCCAAGATTTCCATGTACCGTGCCGAAACGTTATCCCTAACCATGTAATACTTTCTAATTAGGGAGGAGGAAAATCCTACAACAGCCACTTACTACCCCCAAAGAAGGTCCTTCGCAATATAACCCTTAACCCAACTATGACATTTCACATTAGTCCGACCATTCATAGGTTCTCTTAGCCAGATTAACCGGACAAATTTACCCTATATAATTGGAACTAACCTCACATCCTCCATGGGTACTTATTATAGCCAATGTCTCACATCAGCCTCTAAGTCATACTGTTGTTAGCCAGATTAGCTGGGTAGACTTCCTTGTGCTTTTGTGCTATTGACTGAACTTGCATCCCCATAACTTAGTCATAATTTACACCCCTAATCGTACTACCACGTGCCTTACCATATTCAACTAAGGCTACAGAGAAAGATTACTTTTTCCACCAATAATCACATCATCAACTTCCAACCTATGGGGTTTTAATGCTAATTACTAACCTGTTTATTATGCGATTAATACGTTATTCATATACTAATATATTTATGAATACGTGACTAAAATATTCCTAGGCATGTGAAGTCGCGCCCTATACTAATCATGAAATGTCAAAACTTCCAATTTACACAAGTCTAATTCCGTACCACAACATACAAATAGCTAATATCCTTAGCCCAACAATAGACTTGTATAAGAAAATGGAACCAATTACCAAACTTATTTTATATTAAAATATGATCAACATCAATAGGATTTACAATTTAAATCATTTTACACTCTATTCTACTTCCGCATATAAAATGAAAAAGGATTCACATTTAATTTCGAAAATAAGCGATGTAGTCTACAAATAGATGAATCAATACCTTACACACCATTCTCTAACTTATTTTCTTTTTAAAACCCTTAATCACATCAAAAAGGAAAGCGATAATTGGAGTAGAATGTAAGATATTAAAATTGTAATAACTACACAAATTATGCTATTTTAATATAGAATAATTGAGATTTCAAAACATGAAAATTGATATTTCGCTTTGAGAAAATTTTGGACGTTTTAGTTTGATGTTTTCATGAGCAAAATTCTCCAAGACATATATCAAATCCAACATATACTATACAATTACTAAAATGAGAAAACTGATATTTCCACTCATAGATAATTCCCAGCTTTCTCTATTGGATTTGATTATGCTTGCTTCATTTTCTCTTTTCAAACCTCACTCTTTTGAAATATACAATAATTTGATTGTATATTAACTAGATTCAGAATTTCAGAGATTGATGGATCATAGAATTAGAAATTAAGTATTAATATCAAAAATCCCTTACCTATAGTCCATAAGAAATTTCTGAATGATGTGAAAGAAAGAAACTGACAAAGCTCCGCTTACATTTCCAAATAATTTGTGAATAAAATTATGGGGGTTAGACTCTTATTTATAGTGGTTAGAAGCTACCAGAACCATCCGATTTAAGCCGGTTTAAAATAATAAAATCCATGTCATTCCTGACCTAAATAACTCTAGCCGCCACAACATGCATCGACCGATCGTTCTTACTGAGGCTGTCAACAGCGGGTGGTCGACCGGCCTTAGGTAGTGATCGACTAGATGCATGTATATGGGAATGTTTACTTACCATCATTTAGTCATTATTTAAGTTCTTAATTATTTTGAAACGTTAAAGTTTCTTTTAATATTTAATTAAACCCAAATCCTAATCACTGTTAACTTTTGAAATTTCAAATTTCAATATTCGTTTCATTTTTCAATTTGAGTTTCATCTGAATTATTTTACATTCAAAGACTTCAAATGTCAATAACTTTTCCGTTTGAGCTTCGATTTCAAAACTTTATATATGGAAATTTATCGAAAAATCGCCATGAACACAATGATATAACTTTGTTGATCAAATTACGACATTTAAAAAATCCGCATTGTTAGTCTTATTATTAATTACTTATTTCTTACTAACTTTTTATGGGGTATTAAAGACCATGTTCATTAAGATGTAGGAACTTGTAGAATGCCCAAGAGGTTGCTCATATTGTTGATTAGGTGGTGGTGCTCCATACAAATTGCCAAGGGCTGACTTTACTAAACTGAACACGGACTATTCTATCCTTAGTGGTAAACCATTTCTTGGAACGGAATCAACCTTGGGAGTGCAAGAGTGGTTAGATACCTATAAGTGTATGTTCTAGGACTTATAATTATAAGACGCTATAAAAATGAAGTTAGCATCTAAGCAAGATCGCTATTCAAAGAATTAGTTCACTTAGGAGTAATTCAGAGCCCGATTTGAGTAGAAGTTCATATTGGCCACTCTCGGTTGGTAATGTTTAGGAAATTTGCCGATTTGAAGTAGAGAGACATGACTATTTTGGAGTATGTGGCCGAGTTCGACATGCAGTCGAAGTACATCTTATCTTTTACCGAGGCTTCATTGAAAAAGAATGAAAAGTTCATTATGGGCTTAGACAAATTATGAAATTCTATAGGATCTTCAGTAATTGGATAACTTAAGCGAGTTAATCTAAATATGTATATAATGAATAATTAAAGTAAAAATATGATCACACCATGGTATTTGTACTACTTCAAATCTCTTATACTATGTCCGGTACTTAAGCTCTCCTTAGAAATTTCACTGTCCAAAAGACCTCATTTCACTTAAAGAAATAGGTTTACAACCACCTAAGCAATCGAACAGGACTCCTTATCCAAATAAAAATATTTCCTTATCGACTTTAAAGTCTTCTTCACAACACAGATAAGTCAAGTTCAAGTAGGTCCTTCCTATTATCTCTCCTGATGTTGTATAGTTGTACATCCAAGTGTATTTAAAGTAGATAATTTGTTTTGAATTTTTTTGAAATTGTTTAAAAATAAAGAATTGATATAAAGAATAGAATAGCGAGTTATCTTCTAAAATCCAAAACCAAACTATATTATTGAGTTTAAAGGTTGTATTGAAGAGTTATAATTGTTAGCAAAAGATATAACAATGCAAAAGCTACAGCATTAAGAAGAAGAAGATTCTTCATTAAAATTTGACTGTTATAGCAAGTCAAATGTCTCAATTTCGATTTAGACATCTGAGATATTTTAGAATTGAAGAGACACTTCTTTATTTTGAATAGTGACTATTTTGGACATCTAAAACTTCAATAAAACATTTGAATCCTTACCCTTACGTCTGGTTCAATTATTCAAACGTCTGAATAGTTAGTAAAATCGAGCTATAATGCTTAAGGGTATTCAGACGTCTGAGGCTTTTATTTAGATGTTTGAATATTTAATCATATGTCTGAAAAGTCACTTTAGATGCTTTAATTCGGTGTTTTTGGAACCCGAAAGAAGATAACTCAAAAGCCTATTTTTTAGACGTTTGAAAATGTTGATCAAACGTCTAAAAATTGTAAAAACTAGATTTACCTTTTCAAAGCACAATCTAAGTATAAAATCAAATATTTAAAATATTTTCTAAGTAAAATCAAGTTAGAAAATGTTTACGTGTCTAACATCATCAAGGAGATTGCACAATGTAAAATCATATAAGACTTACAAAAGACGATGACTTTATTTATATACTTCTAGAATTCTTCATGCTTGAAAAATTGTTAGTCATTTTGAGTATTTCCTTTGTAATCTTGTCTCTTATGATAAGAATTTGCAAATTACATTCGTATGGTTGTCTTCAACACAAAAGGAAGGATCTAACATTCTCCTCCTTTTTTATGACAACAAATATAGACTTATAAAAATTGTTTTACACATGTATATAATACTTCCCCTATCAATATGCCTCAGTTTTCTCCCCTTCTATTATTAACAAAAAGAAACATTTATGAGAGAAAAACACAAAAATAAGAAATTATGCACATACATATGAACAATTCACAGGTGCAATATCAAATATTTCACAATACACATAACCAAATATGCAAGACTTAATAATGTTTTACAACAAGTGCAAACACAAACAAACCAACTACAAACTACCACACGTACAAGACAAACAACTACAAATGTCCCAAAAACAATTAATGCAAGACCATTATAATGTTTTATAATTCAAACATTGAAAACTTCACAATGATAGAGAAATAAGAACAAAGAAACTCTAAACCAAGTTCCTAGGAAGTGGAATGTCGAGATGTAGAAGGAGAAATCCTCCTATTTTCTCCTTTTTCTTGGACTTCCTCCTATGCCCGTTAAAGAAAATGATTGAGGAGTTAGACTAGTCTTTTTCCAAAATTTTCCAATAAAATACATCATAACGGGTACCTGTTTCTCTAGTTTGTGCATCCTAGAACCGAAAAACTGCAAGCTCTTACTCATTCTTTTATATAGCTTCATTTGATTTTTTGATGTACGTACTTGAGCTTCATAAATTTCTTCCAATCTCCTTTGTTTTCATCCACTTTTTCTTTCCTAAGTGGAGAATCACTATCAATACCTTCATCATCACTTTCTTCCTCAATTTTATTAGTAGGTCGAGCCAATTTCTTTCTTTTATCGGGACGAGATAATGATTCTACCATAGGTTCATTAGAGTTCATTTTTTCCAAATAAATCTCATACGGGTCATATGAAGGAAGATATTTTTGCAAATGCATCAAGCTATAAAATCTCTTTTCAGATACTTGAGTGCGCCAATTCTTTTTGAAAACCTTGAATTCCTTGGGATTTAAGAAGACACATAATGAAGGGGACATAAAACTAGCTTATCTTTTTTGCTTAAAATAATATCTAATTTGGTGATAAATAAAGGCCACCCAATTTACTTGAATATTTCAAAAAATAGAATATAAAGCTTGATAATCAATATCATATATTGACTTATGAATACCCATCCTTTGTGTATCATCCTTTCTAGAAGTCTAGGCCTAAGTTGTAAATCTTTGAAGGCTTTATTGAACGAGGTAGCATTGTCGTTCCAAAGATGATGACTAATTTTATCTCGTCTCCATTCATTTAAGTCCACATCTTGGAGACCAATTCTCTCATAACCATAATTTAAAATACGTTTCTTGTGAAATTTTAAAATTATCCCATAAACTTTGGTTTGAATCCTTCCCGGTTCATCATTTAACTTAATACTTTTAATGTTGAGATTAGCCATAAAAAGTTGAATAGTTAGATTGTTAATCCCAACATTATTGTCATCAAAATTGATTAAGGAGATAATCCTTACTATATTCATTAAATTTCTAAGCCTATAAGATGGAAAATCTTCAAGTTTATAAAAAGTACCTATAGTTTTTTTTTTCTTTTTCCTAGGTCTTTAAATCTTGCGGTGATTTCGTGATCATGATGAAGTCATTTCGCAAGATGTTGTTAAGTGATCGTGGAGCTTTCGACCTCCTTTGTTGTTCTCCTCTTTTTAGGTGCTCTTGGTGGCATAATTGGTAGAAAATATTGAAGAATTAGAGGAGATTTGCAAATTGAGAGAAAATTAGGGCTTGGAATTAGAAATTAAGGCTTAAAAATTGAAATTAGGGTAAGAAAATTTTAGGAATTTTTTTGTTTTTAGGGGATGAAGGTCGAAATGAAGTGGGGGGGGGGGGGTATAGCTTGATCTAAAAAGTAGTGGTAGGGGTAAAAATGGAAATTAGTAAACAAAGGGAAAAGTATTTCTGTTAGGTTACCAAACCTCTAAAAAAATTATCCGAACATCTGGATGTTCATTCAACATCTGGTTAATGAGCTACAACATTTAATTGAATATTTGTACCAACCAAAGAGCAAGGAAGAAATTGAGGACAATTTTCAAACGTCCAACCTATTTTTTGGACGTTTAAATTTGTCTATAGACAAAGTCAAGAGGAGACCTGCATACTTAAGCATTTTTCAAACGTTTGAGTAGAATTTTCAAACGTATGGTTAACCGATGAACTTTTTTATAAATTGCTACAGGAAATCAGATGACTGAACCGACTCTGATTGTATATTCAGATGTCTGATAATCATTCAGACACCTGAATGATGGATATGACAGAAAATTTCTTTAAAATAATATTTCGGAAAATCAATCAATTATTATTTTAATCCTTTTATTGAAACAAGATTTATATATGTGTATATCAATTCTAATTATCGAAAGGCCTAAACCAATCATGGTATCCAGGAGGAGTGGTTAGATTAGTTTTAGAAGAAGGATATTTCTCTAGATCATAGGTTTTTAGTAATTTTGATTTCACCGACAGAAGACTCCCTTTACTACTGATGTTGTTTCTAATACGCATTGCACCACAGAAAGCAGTCAGTGTTCTTTCGATAAAATTTAACTTCTTACATGTCTACATTGCTCCATCCTTATCTCTCTTTGCTTTGAAATGATTGCATCATGTCATTCCATTAATTTGTGTTGAGAGTATTTAAGATTATCGAATTTATCATTATGTAGAATTAAGTATCCAGAGAAAGTAACTGCTTTTTGAACTCTTTTTCCTTTAGTTGAATTTTCTTAGATTCTTCCAATGAAGAAGAAGTTATTTTGATAGAAGAAGAGGAGATATTTCTAAATGTCGTCTTTTATATAGAAAATATTAATTTCAGAAGCTTTCTAAGGTTAAATATATGTTTCTAAGGTTAAATATATGTAGATAGAAAAGTCCAATATAGTTTAGTTATTTTAATCTGATGATTTAGATTAAAGTTTTAATTTTAACCAAATGTTAATTTGAGGTAAATATTAAATTATTTCATTAAAAGAACAAATTCCTAATTTTCTCTTAAGTTTATAAAAACATTTTCGCCAAGGGTTTTGTGAAAATGTCTATAATTTAAGTTTTCAAAGTTAACAAATTCAAGTGATAAGATGCCTTTTTCAACATTATCACGTGCGAAATGATGTCTAATGTTAATATGTTTTATACGTGAGTGATTGATTGGATTTTTTGATAAATATACAGCACTAGTGTAATTTCAATATATGGGTGAATTTTGTAATTAAACATTGAAGTCTTGAAGTTTTGTCGCATGTAGATAACTTATGCACATGCCAAGGCTGTTGAAATATATTTGGCTATACATGTCGAGAGTAAAACACAATTTTGCCTTTTACTAAACCATGACACATGAGATTGACCAATGAAGTGACATGTACCACTTGTATTTTTACTCCATTTTGCATTCTTCGAAATCTGCATTACTATATGATATGAGTACAAAGGGGCCAACTTTAAGGTAGAAAAGTCTGTGGTCTCTTGTACTTGTTAAGTAAAGCAAAATTCGTTTTATGTCTCCTAAGCGTGATTCTTTAGGATTTGCTTATAATCTAGCATATAAGCAAATACTTATAATTAAATCGAGTCTAATAGTCATCAAATAGTGTGAAAATCTATCGTACTTCTAATATAATTTTGATCAACTTCTTTACCATTCTCATCTTTTTCTAGATGTAGACTAGTATTAATATGCATTGGTTTACTAGAAACATGTGACGACCCATAAATTTTAGCGGTTCTATAAAGTAATTAACCAGATTTTTTCTTGAAATTCAAAAAAAATTTAGCAATGAAAATTTGAAATTTGAAATGTGTCTATTTAAACGTTGCAAATGGAAAAAATTTATTGGAAAATATGAAAGTTAGTTCTGTTGTGTGATTTTCAATTTCAATTTAAATCGGTTAATATTGATGTAAATAAAATAATATTGAATTATGAATATTTTTATATAATAAATTTATAAATCATTTTCTGAGAAAGACGTCATAATTCGTTTCGTCAAACTTAGTCTTCTTTAGCCCCGTTTATCTTAATTTCGACGTTTTAGCAGCATTTTCGATAGTGAAAAGTTGAGTTTTTATAAATTGATCGCATCACTAATATCTATGTACCCTTCTTTTCATCTCATCAAGTTGATCTCTGTAATATATTTATTTGTGTGTTTCGGTGTCCGGTTTGTAGCAAAACACGAGAAACTGTAAACCGTAACGGTCCACATTTTTGTTTTATGTGATCATTCATTTTCCACCATTTCAAAAAAACAATCACTTGCTTTTATTATTCCAAAAATTCGTGCATGGCCATTTTGATTTTCTGGTTTTGATTTATATATTGGTTCGTTTAATTCTTTTCATCTTCTGTTCTTTCTGCTCATTTATAAAAGAATTATAAAATAATATATATTAACTTCTATGTTTTGTTTCCTGAAGCTCAACTATTCTCACACAGAGCCGGCCCAAGGCCCAAGCAACCTAGACATATGTCTAGGGCAGCAAACGACCTAGGGGCAAAAAAAAATTCGCTGTGGCAACAACATCTTCGACATTCAGCTATGCCCTCTCAGCTCATGAAGAAAGCTGAATAAAATCACTGTGCCCTCTGCTCGCGCATGCAATCGACGATCCACAATCAGGTAGCCCCATTCGATCCGATAATCTCATTTCCATAGCCCTAATTTATATTCAAATTTTTTAATTTGCAATTAGTCTTGATTTCGATTTTGCAATCAGTTTTATTTTGCTTAGTTGCAGTCACACGCTAAAGAAACAGATAATTTCCATAGTGCCATTACAAAAAGCTTTGAAATTTTATTTTTTGAAGTTAGTTAATAATCTCCATTATTGCCGACCATGGTTTGGTGGATGCAGCAACTTTTTATGTGTATTTGTTTTTAGGCATTCTTAGTAGATGGAGGAGCAAGGTGTGTAACTGTTGATTAAAACATTAATTTGGTGTTGACGTTACGGATATGCCTACATGGTAAAAAAAAGACTACATAAATAAATATAGAGCATACTATAAGTCTTCCAATCGAAATCATAATAATACATAATTTAATGAGGCATGTTGGTGGCCATGATTTCTGATGTTATAATTCATTAATTTTGTTCATTGTTTCAGTGTTTGCCATGTAAGTACTTAATATCAATTATTGAATTATGTGAATGTAATATCAGTTATTAGTATTGAAGAACTATTAGCTATTTTAAATTAACACCTTGTAATACCAATAATTTCAGGTGTTTCTTGTCAAGTTAGCTCTAAATAATAAAGGATTAACAGTTCCTGGTTACACTCATCTTCAACGAGCACAATCACTTCTATTGCAGCATCTTTTGTTGTCCTACATTGAGCAGGTAAGCAAGTACTTCCAGTCACCATTTTGGTTATAAATTCATATATTTAAAAGCAATTCAGGTTATTACCTCTTACTGCACACCAATAAATACAGATGCTTGATTAGTGTAAAAGAATATTGGTCGCGTAATGATCCAACTGAAGGAAATCTGTTACTTACTCCTCGACTACCATTCATCACCTAATCATATTTTTCTGCATAAGCATGAACAGACCTACTGAGGAATTAATTTTTCATATAAATCCTAAATAATATGGCAGCTTTAAAAATTGTGAAAACTTATGTTTGAGTTATTATAATTAAAAAGGGATTTAATTTGTACCAAACATTATACATGTCGATGTACCATGTTGGTTAAAGTATCCTGGCATTAGCAACTTCTGACATAACAAGGAAAATTGTGGCATACTTTTCATGAATTGAACTTTATGCCTATTTGATTAGTAAACAAATAGACAGGAACACACATTCATATAATTTTGATTCCCCAATTTTAACCTATTTCTTGTTACTTGTATCTGTTACAAATAATCTTTGAAATGAAAGCTGCAATTTTAATTGTTAAATTATTAGAAGCATGCTTGCATTTTTTCTTTCTTTCTTTGTTCTTTTTCAAAAATGCATGCTGATTCATATAACTTATGCTATGTTGTGTGTCTGACTTACTGATTTGTATCATGAATTTCAATGCAACTCATGCTATGTTGTGTCTCCATGGCCTGACTTTTTTTTTGTTAAAAGGCATAACTTTTGCTAAAGGAGAAAGAGTGAAGTTACTATATTTGATCTTTGAAGACAAAAAAATGTAAGGTTTTAAACTTTTAAATTAAAAGTTTATTATTCATTGAAAAAACGACAAATTCTTTCATCATTGTTGATTTAATTTATGTAAATGGGGCAACAAACGCGAGAATAATTTTTTTTTCCGTCTAGGGCATTAGTTACCCTTGGGTCGGCCCTGTTTGCAGATATACATATATTTGTTTTTAGTACGATTTCTACATATATATACACACACACATATTTGTTTATGTATACAATCAGCATATAACTATTTATAGGCAGCACCTATATTGAAAGCATAACAGCCTATCTGAAAAGAAAAAAAGGGATATGTATTTGGAATTATATACATGGTTAGTGTGTGTGTGTGCATATATATATATATATATATATATATTAAAACTTTTAAGAAATATTTGTTCGTTCCTATATTCGTAGTATTGGTATTCTATGTTAATATATATATATATATATATATATATATATATATATATATATGTATATAATAAAATTTTCATTTCTTGTTTAAAGTATTGTTATAGATATAATATATATGGACATTTTGATTTTAAAATGTATATGGATTTTAACATATAAGTCTATATATGTTGTGTCAACATGTTCGGTTGTATATATGTAATGTTTGTATAAGTTTACATTTCATCTGTTTGAGTTTAAAATAAAGTAAATCATATTGATTTTTTTTAAATTTTAAAATACAATAAGTACGTTAGTTTATATATATGTTTATATAATAGGGTGTATAAGTATACTTGAGTTTGAGTTTCAAATAACATATAGATATTTATTTTATACATGATTCGAAAATATATGAAGATTTTATCTTAAACATATGCTTTAAAATTAACTGTAGAGAAAATTTTGTATATAGTGTATAGGTTTGATTTTAAAATATATGTGTTTAAAATTGAGCGATGATTGTTTAATAATATATACATATATATATATATATATATATATATATTAAATTTTATTTTTAAAATATGTATTTCTAGATTTAATTTTGATTTTATATAATATATATCGTTCCGGTTATATCAAGCTGATTTTGATTTTTTCATTGACTCCAACTTATCAGCTTTGTTCGTCGAACTCGTGTTCATCTTGCTTTGCTTTGGAAATTCGTGCTTGGATTCGTAACCCACTTCATTTTTCAATTTTTTCTAGCCTCGAAAGGTGAACAATCACGCATAATTAACGTTTTTATAATTAGTAAATTTGATTTCATTTGAAACGACAATTGAAATATGATATCAAATTTGAATTGCTAGTTATTTAATTGTTAAATATGACATGCCATTATCTGCAATTGTTCACCTATGATATATGACACATATCCCGTTGTATATATGTTATTCAATTTATCATCGATGACATATATATATATATATCTGTTATTGATATGTTATATTTTACCATACTTGTTATCACTCTGCAAGTTCCCCGTTATTTTAAAATTCCCTATGGGTTGAAATGATATATAACCGAACGATTTTGTAGAATAGGGGAAAATCATTATGGGTTGAAATGATAAACCCTAACGATTTTCATTGATTTTAAATTATGGGATTGCGGGTTGAATTGATACACACCCCTAAATATTTAATTCTCGGATTGAAATGATAAATATCCATATTACCTAACCATATGATAAAAAATCATATATGGACAATATTGGTCAATATTTTGAAATGATTTACAAAGTTATAGAAGGATTTTATTAAATGTTGCTTATTAAATATAAAGATATTTTATTACGTAAAATTAGATTTTTGAAATTATATGTTTTAAAAATTTAAAATTTAAAATTTAATTATGAAATTATAATTTTTAAGATTTTACTTATAATTTTACTATTTTTAGAATATATAAAAATATATTTAATATAAAATAAATTTAATAATAAGATTTAATTTCATTAAATTAAATTTAAGTAGTATATGATATGTTTTGGAATTTATTTAAAATTATATTTTAAAAATAGATTTTAATAATTTAAATAATAAAGGTTGGGAAGATAAATTAATGTTGACTGAGAACATAAATTAGTTAATAATTGAGTTTAAATAAAAACCGATATGAAGTTATTGATTTTTTTTGAGATTTTGATAGATATTATTTTATAAATCAATTTTAAGGAAAAAGTGATTAAATGAATATTCGCAACTTTAAATAAAATTGAAACTTAATTTTTAGCATTGATTTAAATTTATAAATTTATGTTTTATTTGATTATTATTAAAATGATTAAGTGAATATTTTCCAATTTGAATAAAATTAAAGTTAAATGCTGAAATAAATGAATTCTATATTTTAAATGTTCGAATATTTAAACTTGAATCTTAAGACTTTAAATTAAAATGGTTTATTGAGAATTTGAATTGAATCTTTAACCATTGAAAGTATTAAACACGGATTTATTTAAATTGAATTTTAGAATTTTAGCTGATTTGAATCGTTTTGTGAAATTGGAGGAAACTATTTATTATGTAAAGTATTTTTAATATATAAACTATTTTAATATATAAACTATTTTAATATATAAATTATCTTAATATATAAACTATTTTTAATTTATAATACTTTAAATACATATACTATTTTCAATATTTAAACTGTTAAGTTGGAAGTGTTACGATTCAAAAGTGTTATGATTTCGAAAGTGCTATGATTTTTAAAGTGTTATGATTTTTGGTAATGAATATGATTTAAAGTGAATAACGATATCGAATTGATATAGTTTTGAAATGAATATGATATTTTTATATGAAGTGTAAACCATTTGAAATGAAATGACCACGGTGTGAAATAAGCATTTGGTTGTTAAAGAGACCGGGATCAGATATTGTTATACTCTCTGCCAATACCGAAAACCACTTTAACAACTGTGTACGTGGTGGAGATTCCAGAACGAAGTAAGATGGTTTGACGGCCGATTCTGTATGGTATTTACGTATCCCCGACTCCTATGAGTCAGCTTGTTGTGGATAAAATAGGAGCTATACCGAGCCAAGTGGGGTCATTCTCCCTATCGGGCACATTTCTTCGATACCATTCTATTTCTTTTGTGATTTGATTGGGTGCACCTTTGATTTGGGAGTGTGTCTTGAGGTGGGAGGTAGTAGCTGATATGCGTTACCACCAGTTGGGGAGTGCAAATGGTATATCTACCCTGGCATTGCCTCGAGTGCCATGTTCACATGTCCTATCGTGCCTTCTACGAGTTTGGTTTGTACCATACCTATGGAGTGCCCTCTGATATCCCTCCTATTTACGGAAGAATTACGGTATTGTATAGACTATGTGAATATATTAAAATGTGTTAAAAGGGATATGGGTAATGCCTTAATGCTACTTTAATAGTTTACTTTACTATAGACATTATTATAATAGCGTATATTACTACATGATAGATAGTTCCACGGATCCTTAGATGATGCAAATCCCAACATCATTTAAGTTACTTGTATTTCAGTGGACATTTTACTTGAGTTAAATTTATTAATATAAGAATGTTAATCCTGACTCGAGTGTTTCGTGTTTTGCTTTACACTCGGGTCAGACCGAGTGTCGCAGCATTTGAGACTCACATTGGAGTTTGGAGCTTCGCTTAGAGATCCATCTATCTATCCAGCTTTTAGTTATTTCATTTTGTTTCAGTCATTTATGCTCAGACTCGTCAATGACTTATGTATTAGAGATTCATTTGTATTTGAGATTCTATTGTATTTTGTTTTAGACTTTGATGTTTATATAGCAGCTTCATGAACTACTAGTTATCTATTTCGATGCTTATTGTTATTATTCCATGTCTGTGATTCTTTGATTGATTTATTTGCTTTATATGCTGAGTTTCACCAAATATAAATTAATATCTGATATTTTGAGCAATTAAAGTCTGACATGTACAGATGCGAATGGTTTGAAATAGACGAACAGTTAGTATCAGAGCTCTGGTTTAAGCAAAACTTAGCATATAGAGTAAGTTTAATTACATAATTACCTTCGTTCGAGCTTGAGTTTCTTCCCCTTTTGATTCGGATTTACTTTGAATTTTGGAACATGCCTTGTTTCCAAAATCCATTCTTGCCTCTCCCTATTCGTGTCCTTCTTGATGTTGGAGCATCTCATAACTCCATTTCTGTTCCGACAACCTTAGTATGATTTGTAAAGAGGTGAACGCCCTTATAACAAGCGTCGATTCACTAGAGATTTCTATATCCTCGGTTTACGATGTTGTTATTCCTTGTAAAGCCGGAACTGTTCTCTAGTAGACGACCCGTGGAAAAATCTTTTGTTATCGAATGTCAATTGCCTCCGGTTATGCAGGCAGCTGTATCTTTTGGATGATACTCAGCCTAATGATTTTGATTACACCCTGATAATCAGGGAATATCCTGATGTTGGTAAAGTCACTTCTCTTCCCTTCAAGTGGGAAATTGAATTCCACATCGATCTTATGCCAAGTGCTTGACTTGTTTTCGTGGTTCCCGTGATGATATTCTCGCCTTCTCTAAGTCTCGGTTGACCCGGTTAAGGTCGTCAGCGATTTATATAAGTCTATCCATCTTTTTTCTTTTGAAATTTAATTATCTTCTTCCCTTCAAGCTTATCCTCTTGGTTAGATTTTTCTTTGAATAGGATCCCTCAAAAATCCGGATCTCTATTCTTGTTTTCAGAATCCATCCTTGAATCATCCCGTGAGGAAGCGTATTTGTTATTAATATAAAAATATTTTATATTGTGTTATTTGAATTGTTAAGTTGATTTGGGGTTTCGATCGATTCGTCTGGCCAATATCATCTGCAGCAATTAAAAAAGGCTTAAACAGAGAAAACTGACACAATATTGTTTTAAAATTTGTAAATAAAATGATTTTATGTATAATTATATTTATATATAAAGGAATAAATTTTGGAATTAGATAATTAAATGAATTGGTTATTAGAAATGATAATACTAGATTATCATTTATTATTTGTTAACCATTAACTATTGTTGTATGTTATAAGAAGGGGTAATTTTATAAACACGGTTTATAACATTGATTTTGCAAATGAAATGAATTTAAATTAAAAATTTGAGTAATTAATTTCCGGTGCTTTTCGAATTTTTATTTTTAAAGTTTTGTAATATATTATTTGAAAGTATTTTCGATTGGAAATTGTTGCAAAAAGAATAATTTTAAAGGAATTAAGTTTGTACTCACCTCTTTTGTTACTAGAAAATAATTTTGGTGATGACTACATCATCATCATCATTTATTTTTAAGTCTCAAAGTGGAGAGACTACTTAGTAGCAAAGCTACACTTTTGTTTTGGAAAATGGATTTGATTTTAATTTCTAGAATGTGATTTGATGTACTATATATATGTATATATACATATATTTATTCTAAAATTATTTAAAGTGAAACACAAAATTTAACTCTTAAATTCTATTGTACGTGATGGCTTTCAATTGTTGAAATGAAGTAAATTTTGAATAACTGGAGTAATTAAAATGAGGAATGGAATTAAAATAACTTGAAATAGTTAAACTAGGACAAAAATTTATTTGTATAATACTCAATTGCATTCTCAAACATATATGTCTTACCTAAAATATTCAAGAAATTGAAATGTCGATAAAATTTGGCAATTAAAGGTTATACAAGAACAAAACTTAACTAACAAATTGTTCAAACAAAGATCTGGTTTAATATAAATGTTGTAAATAAAAGGAAAATTTATATAACACTTAATTACACTCAGAACCTTAATATAACTTACCTAGAACTAGTTAAATATTAATGAGAACATGTAATTGAATAATATACAATATAAATGTGAGTAATAAGATGTTCAAAAATGAATTTTGTTAATGGAATTTTTATATAAAAATTTAGTTGTCGTAATGAATGTTTTATAGGAAATATAAGTGAAATAAATTGAATAATAAAAAGGGAATGCTATTTAAGTAAATAAATATGAAATTATGAAACTAAATAGGTAATAAATAAATTCTCATATTTGTAAACTATTTGTGATACAAGAGTAATTTTAAAGAATAGTTGAAGTTACATTTTTATTGGAATCAACTCAACTGAAGATAAATAGATTTAATAAATGAGTTAAATCAAAGGAATTTTTGTTTTGAAAGAAATTTTTGTAATAAATATTAATAAATTGAAACAAATCAAATTGAATGAAAATAGCATGAATTGAAATCATCAAAATATAAATATAAATGAATATTATTGATTTTATAAAATGGATTGAAATCAAATTAATTGAATAAAAATCAATTTATATGGTTTTGAACTTCAATGGGAATTCAAATTGTGTAAATTTGACTGAATTAAGTAAATTGAATTTAACTTAGAGGAAGATAAATAAGTTTGAATGGACAACCTGATTTGGAAATTTCAATATGAAACTGGGATTTAACTTGGGAAGTTAAATGGTTAATTTGAATTGGGAGTCTGTGTGATCTCAAAATGGGTTTGAGATCTGTGAATTGGAAATGTATGGGTGTTTTAAAATAATTTGGATAATATTATCCTATTAATAATCTTTAAATTGTGAATTGGATTTGTTTAAAGAAATGGGGCGTGGTAATATATCAATTATTAAGGTAAAATGGAATCATTTTGGACTTAAGATTTGAATGTTTAAAATAAAATTTCAAAAGTTTGATTTCAAAATTTAAATTTGGTGATAAATTTAATTTCAAAGATGTAGTGGTTTAAAAAGGATTTGAATTATTTGAACTTTGAAATAAGTTAAAAATGGAATTTGAATTCTGAATTAAACGGATTAAAGATGTAAGTTGATTTGATTTAAAGTATTAAATCAACATTAAAAAACTTGAATTTATATAATTTGGGATGGTTTAAATTTGGAATTTGAATTGAATTAGTTCAAATTGAATTTGGTTTGAATTAATTGGATTTGTAATTAAAGATGAACAAGTTTAGAAATTCAAATGGAAAATTTGAATTGGATTGATTTGAAAAGATTTGAAATTTGAGGTGGGTTCAATTTGAAATTAGTACAAATTTATTTGAATAATTTTGGAATTGTAATTAAGTTGAATTGAATTTAGGAGGAAATCATGAATAATTCAACTTGATTTGGAAATGGAGTTTGGAATTGGGAATTGAATAGTTTGACCCTGGAGTATATTCAAAATAAATTGTTTTAGTACAAATCTATTTTTCCAAACTATTTACTATACAACTCTTCTTTTTAAACCTAAAACTATCTTATATTTGTTTTACAATTAATTTTGGAACTATTTTACAATTTTTCAACTGTTTTATAAACTAATTACTGTTTTTCAACTACTTTATAACCAATTACTATTTTATAGCTATTTTGCAATCATTTAAAATTTCTATAACTATTTGACTATTTTCCAACTATTTTACAATCACTTAACTATTTTGCAGCCAATTTACAAACTAATAATTATTTTTCAATTACTTATATATTTTTAACTTTTCAAGCTATTTTCTAAATTTAAATTGGACAGAGTTTAAACTGTTTATGATTGAATACCCAATTGAGATAAGAATAGAAGTGATAATCCAAATGGGATTGAAGCAATTGTGAATAAGTGAATGAAAATTAAAGTGAATGTGAATAGAAAAGAAATTTATTTGGTTAATAATCAATGAGATAAATACGTAGGATTTACATATATTATTCTATTCGCATAGTGATTTGATCCAGATTCGAGCACAGAATTTCGAGATAGTATTTTCGATCCGAGTTGGGATTTTTCGCTCGATTTTCGATGGGAACTTGGATATGCATTGTTGATTGGTTCTGGATATTCTCTATCATAGCTAGGCTATGCAAGGAGAATGACGGTTTCTGATCAAGAAACCAGATCTGTGTCCGCACTAGAAAGTCGAGCGAACGATACTAGTTCAAAAGTGAAATTGTGTGATCGAGTGAGCGATCAGATTGGTATAGCGTACGGATGATATGTGTACATCGTACGGGTTTAAATGAAATTGATACTGAAAATTTGTGAATAAGAAATGTGAAATGGTTATTGAAAGGAAAGGTATATTTTGTGGAATATATGATAAAGTGAAGTGGAAATGGGATATTTCTATGGAAAAAATTTACTTTATAAAATAAGTAATATGGTTAATGACTTTATGGACTAATCAAATTTTAATATTTGATTTGGGACAAGCAAAGTTATGTATCTTTGTTATATAAGATAAATCTTTCCTTATTGAACCTATTACCAGAAGGAATTTTTTTTTGAAAGTTTTGAAGTAGAAAAGGGGTTTTATACGAGTTTGAAGAGATCCAAAGTTTTAAGAAGTTATATATATCTATTTATATACGTCTAAAGGATCTTATGAGAATGATTTTGAAAAGGTTTTGGGAACCTTTGGATTTGGAAAGGCTTTTTGATTTTTGGGTAAAATCAATATTGGAATATGAAAAGCCTAGTTTGAGAATTATCGATTTTGGGATAATCGATTTTGAGGAAGGAGATTTATATGAGATTCATACTAGGTGTATGATTTGGAAGATACTATATGTGTATAGTATAAAGTGTTTTGAAAATGGCTCTGGAGAAAAAGGCGCTCCCTTGGGATGAACTTCTCAGGAGTACCATAGGTTGGTACTGCCTTGAGCCTCTAAGGGGGAGGTTCTAAAGTTGATCCTGTGAGGAGTCCGGACAAACTAGTTCCTGAGGATTATTGGGTAGAGAAAGTCGAGGGCGCTGATGCCTACAGAGGCATTTGGGTTATGCTGTGACGACAGTGTAACTCGATGTCGCTGCGATCTACTGTATGGACCATAGCAAAAATCGTGTGTAGGTGAGTGTCAACGGTCTACGCTTGATTTTGCCGGAAAGGCAACGTAACATCGGTAGGCTGCGATTTATGGTCAAGTGGAGTGGAGAAGTTTCATTCTTTTGGCAGTGAAATTCGAGGGCGCTGAGGCCTACAATTATATGGGTTTTTGCTGTGGTAGCAACGTAACCCCAGTTGTAGCTGCGATCTGTAACGGGTTCCATGGTGTAATCGAGGGGCGGGAGGCCTACAGTTATCTATGGATTTTGTCGGGATGGCAATGTAACCATCGGGTTAACTACGACCATGGATGGGGGTGCTGATTTTCAGAGCATTCTCACCAAAAGATATTCTCACCAAAAGATATTCTCTCTATTTTCAAAAATGATTTCTATATTTTTAATAAAATATTTTCCAAGTATTTTCACTAGGTGTTGAAAATGGGTTTACCAAGTACTTGTAGATTTTTAGTCCTACGCCTGATCAACGTATGACCGAATTTCTGTAGGAACGAGGACGGACTTATTGAAACATCGAGTTATAAAAGTATTTTTATAAAACTATTTGGCAATATTATATATTTTAAAGGTGCTTTAAAATGATCAAAGAATATTTTAACTAGTTTTAAAATATTTAATAAATTCTGGCTTCATTCCTTTTCGAGGACGAAAAGATTCAAAGGGGGAAGGAATGCGATATCCCGGATTTCTAGACATCTGTAATTGATAAATAATTGGGTTAATTAATAGAAATACTGATTTATAATTGAACAAATAAATGTGATAATCTTCTTTATAAATTATTAAAAATTTGTAAAATTGTTGTTTTCAAACAACAATAATAATGTGTTGTTTATATATATATATATATATACAGATGGGTTTTAGTAGAATTATTATTTACAAATTGAACTTATAATTGTTTAAAAATGTATATTCATATATTTGAATTGATTTTTAAATTGGATTTTTTTTATTGAATTTGAATATGAATTTGGATTTAAATTTGAAATTTAAAGGATAAATATCTTAAATTATTTGGATTTAAAAATATATGTACAAGATTTTTGTTAATATGTGATTTATTTTATTTTATTTTCCTTTAACGGATTTCATTTTATATAAATTAATAATACATATGTATACGAACATAAATGTAATATAAGGTAATATATTTAATAAAGATGTATTAAAAACATATATATGCAAATACAAACAAAAGAATAATAATATAAATATCTATTTAAACCATATTTTCTTTAATAACAAGTGTAAGTAAAATTGTCATCAATTTAACATTTGTAAAGATAATAATATGCATGGTAAACAAGTGTCATAAGCTTCTTCTTTTGGTTCTCCTCTCTTATTCTTTTTTTTTTCTTATGTTCAAAACTAAACAAATACAAAGCAAAGTCTGAAACAAAAACCAAAAAAATAAATAAAGACATAATTAAAACCAAATTTAAACAAAAGCTTTAAAATTTTCTACAGCAACTGATTCAAGTTCGAAAACTTTCAAAATCTGGAATCAATTAGTAATCCCTGTAACAAGTTTCAGATTGTTACAATCAGTTATCAGAGAAATCTTAGAAGCAAAGGCAATTCAAGTTTTAAAAGTTCAACATCCAGATAATTTCCAAATTGCAATAAAAACTGTTCCAGGCTATTCACTGTTTCTTCATAATGCAGGTGAGTGAACTAACTTCTAAGGTTTAAAACTGTTTATCTTTGATTACACATGAGAAAATATTTAAGTATGAGATGGTATAATGTTTGTATGGATATAAACTTGCTTTCATGTATATAAAAAGAAATTTGTTTGAGTATGTATGACAACATGTATATATAGTCTCTGTTCTTTTAAGAAACGGATTAAAAATTTGTTAAATTTTTTTATCACTTCCTTCCAGTCACCTACATGTTAGGATCTTTAAAGGAAATTTGGTTGTGTTAATTAATTTGATTTTTAAAAATATTTTATCAAGCTTAATTAGTAAGTTATTTACTGGATAATAAGATTTACATTGGAGAACTCATATAACAAGAAAATTGATCATCTTGATCTTATGTTTGGATTAGATAAATTGAATTGTAATTAAAAATGATGAATTTAGACAAGCATATCTTGATTTTTCGGACGATAATTCGAGAGTATTGTTGTGATGAAAAGAAATCATGTTTTAGTCAACTTCTGGCGATCGATGAACTTTTGGTTGGTTGGGTTTTTGACGCAGCGGATAATTCGAAACAAACTTCAATCGAAGAAATATAGAAAATCGATGGAATGAAGATACTGCAATGCCCAAATTTGTTGATCCGAAGATACCGAATTCTAGCTATCTCAAACACGTTGATAGCGCACTATACCGTGTTCAAAGATCTACGATTCTTCGCACGTTGATCTAGCGCACTAGATTCCGTGAATCGGCTTCAACAAACGTGGATTCGAGCGCACTCGAATGACGTAAGTGGAGATAGGAGATTACACTCAACTACCAATTGGAGAAGAAAGCACAAAGCAATCAACAAGAAATTTTATTTAAAAAAATCAACCACCAAAAATTACAACTCACGCCCCTATTTATAGAGTTTACAACTGGCCCTTAGGTCGTGACCGACTCATATCTCACGACTCATCTAAGTCGTTGCCGACTCATCTAAGTCGCTGCCGACTCAACAGACGCTACATACTGCCATTACAACACTTCATACGCAACCGACTCAAGCAGGGCACGACTCACGACTTACTACCTCAACCACAACTCACCCGACTCAACACGTTACGACTCACAGACAATACAAACGACTCAAACACGACCGACTCATATAGTACATACATGACCCAACTTATGTCGTAAACGACTCACGACTCATCAAACACACAAGGTACACGACTCAACAAGCCAAGCGACTCAGCCGACTCAACTCCTTGCCGTCCTAACTCCCTCCGACTCAAGGCCTTCACTAGTTGGGGCTTTCCCTTGCTTCATGCTAAGTCGTAGACGACTCATGTAGATATCATTAGGTCGGTACATCTTCTCCTGAGCTTGGTTAAGTCGCAAACGACTTATGGATAGACAGTTGAGTCGTGGACGACTCAACTCCGATGCCTTGTTATCTCGGCCTGATTTCTCCCGTGGTTTGTTAGGTCGTGGACCTCCTTCCCTAGCTCGGAAACGACTCAAACCTACATTGAGTCGTGGACGAGTCATCACACTACACCACAAACTCGTGTTTTCAGGAATTAAAGTTTGCACAACTTCTTCTCTGGCCTTAGCTGCATCAGTTTTAGACGAAGCTTGCTTGTTGGGGTGTCAGAAAAAATGGTGGGAGTGTTGATCGATTGTCATGGTGTCGGCGATCGTTAAAACTAGGGTTTTGAGTGCCTGTGGAGGGACGTCGGTTTGAGGGGAATGTCGAGTTGCAAAGGGGAAAAGAAGTGATCGGTCCTGGGGGAGATGGTGAAGGAAGGATAGGGGAAGCTCGAGGTGACAAATGGTGGTTGTTGGTGTGGTGGTTCGTCATCGCGAATCGATTTAAGGATTGAGAAATTTTTCTAGCTTGAAATTGCAGGCTCATTTTCGATTTCGAGCCTATGATGAAATTTGGGTGTTTTGGATTGAATAAGGTGATGGCTGTTGACTTGTTGAGGGAGGTCGAAGTCGTCGGAGTGTCGCCGTGGGCCGGTGCACCAGTTTCAGTGTACACTGGAGGTTGGGTGTGGGAGTGTGGAAGTTGTCTCGATGGGAGCTCGGGGAAATGTATGTTGGTCTCGGAGTGATTCTCGGGTTAGAGTATGTGATCATTACTGTTTGTTAATATTAACTAAGTTTAAAAAGGGAGAAGATGAAAGCTCTCGAGATAGTACTCGAGCATTTGTAGCGTTGAACCAAAGCAGGCTCGGGTTTTATTCTGTGTAGTTAATTTTGGGTTTCCAGATTGTTGGTTTCGAATGAATTTTTGTAACCCGGTTTTGAAATTTTTTTTAAGGATCTAAAGTATATTTCAAAATAAATAAATAAGTTATTGAGAAAAAGTTTTTAAACTTCCAATATTTAAATGATTAAGTAATTATTATATTAGGTTTGATTTTAAAGTAATTAATTAATTGTGTAATTAATTACCAATGATCTTTAATAAGTTAATGATGTAATTAAGAATTTATTTAGATAAAGAATTTATTAAGGAAATTAATTAGTATAATTAATCAATGGATTAATTAATTAAGGAGATTAAATAAAAGCTAATAATGGGAATGGTTAAGGCTAATGTATCTATGTGGTAATTTAAGGTCAAGTTAATCAATGATCAAGGTTAATTAATTGAGGGTAATTAACCAATGAGATCATTACTTGATGAAAATAATTAAAGGTAAATTTTCTTAAGTGGAGTAATTAAGGATTAATTACTCAGAGTAATGAATTAAAGGGATTAATTACTTTATGTAATTAATTAATATAATTAGTTAAGTTAATTAATTGGTTTAATTAATTTAAAATCACTTGATGATGGGATTGAGTATAATTACTTAATGAGGTTTATAAAGTATAATTACTTAATGAAGTAATTAGTAATGGTAATTACAGGGTGTAATTAATTAAAGATTGAAAGTATTTTTGGGTTAATTACCTGGTGTAATAAATATGAAGAATAATTACTTAGTAGAAGTAATTAATAATTAATTACTAAGTGTAATTAATTTAAGAATTGACTAATAAAGTTATGTGAAGTTAATTAAGTGATGAAATTAATTAAGCGTAATTAATTACAGAATAAGATTAATCAAAGGTGATTAATAAATATAATTAGCTAAAAATTAAGTATAATTACTTAAATTAATTAAAGAGGAGTAATTCCTTAGTGAAGTAATGAGTGAATAATTACTTGATGGGAAGTAATTAAAGGATAATTACTTGGTGTAAGGAATTAAGTGATAATTACTCAGCGTAATTGAAGGATTAATCAATAAAATCAATCAAGGAGTTGGTTCAATTGATGAAGTAATCAAGGAAAATTAATTACCTGATTGTGATTAATCATGGTTGATTAATAAATGTAATTAAGTTAAAGGTTAATTATTTAATAAAATTTAAGAATAATTAACCAATGGAAGTAATTAGAGGATCATTAATTAATGTAATTAATGAAAGTGATCAATCTTGCTTATGAATGATTGAATGATGATAAGTGCTTTAGATTGGTTGATATCTCTGATATGAATTGCTTTGTGATATGATATGTTGGATGGACAGTGATAATATGATTATCTATCAATTATGAATTATTGTGTAAAAGTATTATCTGATAATTAAAGTCGGATTGTATTTAATTGGATAACTTGGGTTAAGATAGCATTGGATTCGAAGAAACTGGAGTCGGGTATTAGTTAATACCCGAAACCACTTCGATTCTTTATAGATTGATGTGTGAAACCAATAGGCTGGAATAGAATGATTTAAGTGAATTGGACCATTTAATCTAAGATTTGGTACTTAGAAATTGATGGATGAAATAAGTGATATCTATAACAATTTGTGAATTTGAAATTGATACAAGTACCCCGGGTTTATATAAGTTTTATACTTTTGTATTTCATGTTAGATGAGTTTACTCACGCTGGTTTGCAGCCTGACCCGGGTGTTACTTTGATGTAATGCTCGGGTCAGACCGAGTATTACAGATTTTCAAGTAGGGTTGCTCTGGAGCTCAGGAGGCAAGCTGGATGACAGGAACGTATGGAGAGAATTCTGCTGTGTATATTATTTATCTAGGACCTGTTATTTTAAACTGTTCAGTGATTGTGTAAATGTTGATATTCTGATGTATTAAATGTATTGACTAATACAGTTTTCTTTGTATAACTATTATTTTATGAGATATTATATTTTATCCGCCACGAAAGTGAGAATCTGTGTTTTGTTTCTGTTCCTTCCTTTTCTTCTATCTCTTTCTTCTTTTTCATAATTATCTGGAGTTTTCGGGATCGAAAATTTCAGGTCGTTACATCGGTTCTTAGTGGAACACACGAAACGGTAAACCGTAACGGTCCGCCTTTTTATTTTATGTGATCATTCATTTTCCACCGTTTCAAAACAAAAAGCCACTAGCTTTTATTGTTCCAGAAATTCATATGTGACCGTTTCGATTTTTTGGTTTTGATTTATATATTGGTTCTTTTAATTATTTTCATTTTCTGTTCTTTCTACTCATGTATAAAAGATATATAAAATAATATATATTAACTTCTATGTTTGTTTCCTGAAGCTCAACCATTCTCACATACGCCTCACGCCTCTCCCGCCCTCCTTCCTTCCACCATGGCCATGTTTCCACCTTTGTACAAACCTTCTCCTCAACCACAATGGTCGATCAAGTCAGCTCCATCACTACTGCAACGCCTAACCCTCCTTGAACCCACTGCTAAACCGAGTGCCACCATTTCTTCAACCTCTAACCTGACCACCGAAACCTTCCCTCTTCCCTTAACATGAATCTAGGCCTCCTCCGCCAAAGTCACTGACTACCTCATGTTCTTTTCAACGCAACCTTCTCAACACCCCATCACACTCAAAACCCTACTCCGTTCCCTCCCATCTACACCCATACTTCTCCATAGCAACAACCACCACCACAACCTCTGACTGATGCAGCCCGCTCCTCCAACACCCAAGCCTGTCACCCTACCACCACTGACAACTCACGCATATTCCCCACGTGAAAAGCAGCTTCATGTATGTTTTATATATTGTGAGTTTTATATATTATAAGTTATATATTAGTTTATATACTAGTTTATTTTTGTTACATATATATTAGTACTCACAAGTTTGATTTTGATCATAAATATATATACATCTTATGTATATATTATTTGTTATTTGATGTATGATTTCATACATTTTCCGTAGTATTAGTATATGCGTAGCAGTATATATGTGTATATATAGAAAGAATACCGCTTTTAAGGAATATTGATATTCGAAGTATCAACAAGTAGCGTATATATGTATATGATTCTTGCTTTTATTATATATGTTTTTTTCTATTTGCTTATGCTATTTTTCTAGCCAAGCTTTGCAGATATACATATTTTTTTTCTAGTACGATTTATACATACATACATACATATATATATATATATGTATATACAAATTTATTTATAAATACAATCGACATATAACTATTTATAAGCTGCACCTATATTGAAAGCATAACAGCCTATCTGGAAAGAAAAAAAGGGATATGTATTTGGAATAACATACATGGTTAGTATATATATTTTTTGAAACTTTTAAGAAATATTTGTTCGTTCCTATATTATCAATATTAGTATTCTATGTTAATATATATATATATAATTTAAAATTTTCATTTCTTGTTTAATGTATTGTTTTAGATCTAATATATATGGACATTTTGATTTTGAAATGTATATGGATTAACATATAAGTTTATATAAATTGTGTCTAACCTGTTTGGTTGTATATATGTAATGTTTATATAAGTTTACATGTCATCTATTTGAGTTTAAAATAAAGTAAATCATATTGATTTTTTTTTATAAATTTTTTAAAATACAATAAGTATGTAAGTTTATATATATGTATATATAATATGGTGTATAAGTATACTTGAGTTTGGGTTTCAAATAGCATATAGAGATTTATTTTATACATGATTTGAAAATATATGAAGATTTTATCTTAAACATATTCTTTAAAACTAATTTATAGAAAAAATTATATGGTGTATAGGTTTGATTTTAAAATATATATGTTTAACATTGAGTAATGATTGTGTGATAATATATATAGATTTTGTCAATATATTATGTTTAAATATATATAATATGGAATTAAAATGTTTGTTTCTAGATTTAATTTTGGTTTTATGTAATATATTTCGTTCTCGTTATATCAAGCTGATTTTGATTTTTCCCTTGACTCCAATCTATCATCTTCGTTCATCGAATTCGTGTCCATCTTGCTTCGCTTTGTAAATTCGTGCTTGGATTCGTAACCCATTTCATTTTCAAATTTCTCTAGCCTAGAAAGGTGAGCAATCACTCACGATTAACATTCTTATAGTTAGTAAATTTGGTTTCACTTGAAACGATAATTGAAATATGCTGTTAAATTTGAATTGCTAGTTATTTAATTATTAAATATGATATGTCAATATTAATAATTGTTCACTTGTGATATATGACACAATATCCCGTTGTATATATTTTATTCAATTTATAATTGATGATATATGCTTATTATTGATATGTTATATTTTATCATATTTGTTCTCACTCTGTAAGTTCTCTGTTAATTTAGAATTCCTTATAGGTTGAAATGTTACATAACCGAACGGCTTTGTAGTACAGGGAAAAATCATTATGGGTTGAAATGATAAACCCAAGAGATTTTCATTGATTTTAAATTTTGGGATTGCGGAGTGAAATGGTATATACCCATAAATTTTAATTCGTGGATTGAAATGATAATTGTCACAACATTTGAGACTCGCCTTGGAGTTTGGATCTTCCCTTGGAGATCTATCTTTCTATCTAGCTTTTAGTTAATTCAGTTTATTTTAGTCATTAATGTTCAGACTCGTCAGTGACTTATGTATTAGAGATTCATTTGTATTTGAGATTCATTTGTATTTTGTTTCTGACTCTGATGTTTATATAGTAGCTTAATGAACTACTATTTATCTATTCTGATGCTTATTGTTATTAATCTGTGTCTATGATTCTGTGATTGATTTATTTACTGTATATGCTAAGTTTTTCCAAATATAAATTAACAATCTGATATTTTGAGCAATTCAAGTTTGACATGTGCAGATGCCGATGGTTCGAAATAGTGGGTCATTACAAAACATTTTTCATTCCAAATCTTTTTAATAAATCATTACAATAATTTTCTTGATAAATATAAATTCCATCATTTAATTGTTTAATTTATAAACCAATAAAATATGTTAGTTCACCCATATGTGACATTTCAAACTCCTTTTTTATAACATTTGAGAATTCATAACATAGTGTTTCATTTGTAGAACCTAAAATAATATCATCTACATATATTTAAATAGTCAAAATGTCGTTTTCTTGCTTTTTAATAAACAATGTAAAATCGATCTTACTATTTTCAAAACTAGATCCTAAAACATAACTCCTTAATCGATCATACCAAGCATATGGTTCTTGTTTTGGACCTTCGAGAGCCTTTTTAAGTTTAGAAACATGATTAGGAATTTTATCACGTTCAAATAAAGGTGGTGGTCCAAAAATAATAATTTCTTTTATAAATCCATTCAAAAAAGAACTTTTAACATCCATTTAAAAGGTTTAGAATTACGATGAAAGCGAAAGCAAACAAGATTCTAATAGCTTCTGTAGCCAAGCGACAAGGGAAAATGTTTCTTTAAAGTCGTTACCTTCTTCTTAGTTTTACCCCTGAGCAACTAGTCTTGTCCTATTTTTATTATTATTTGTCCACTTCCATTTTTTTTGAGAATCCATTTTGTACTAATTATGATTTGGTTGTTTGGTCTTAGAACCAATCCCCAAACGGCATTCCATTCAAATTGATTTAATTCTTCTTGTTGCTTAAATCAAAAAACCATCTGTTGAAGCTTCTTTAGTATTTTTTGGTTCTATGTTTCTATCCCTTAATTGATTTCTAGTTCAACCTCTAGTATTTACCTCACCATTTATATTATTTAATGGACGGTCCTTTAAATACATGGTGGTGATTTTAAATTATTATCGAAATTTTCATTTGTTGAGGGGGATTTTTAAAAGTTGTTGGTTGATTTATTAAAATATTTTCATTTTTATCATTATTAATGTTGAAATTTTCAGTGGTATTAGATTTTTTGTTAAAGATTCTTTATGCTTTACTTCTTTTTAATATCCGATAAATATACCTCCATCGACTTTCGGATCGAATTTCATAAATTATTTTTAGTATTGAATATAAAGCATTTAGAACTAGAAATTCTAAATAATAAACGTTCGGTTTTCTTCCATTAAATACATAAGGAGTAAGTTTCATTAGGGCCTTATAAAACCCTATTTTGAACATAACAACCAGTAACCATAGCTTTAGCCCAAAAATTCTTTGGTAATTTACTACTACTTAATATGTCCTTGCACATTCCTGTAAAGTCTAAATTTTCTATTTTAAAACACCATTTTGTTATGGTATTCTAGAAGGAAAAGTGATTATTTATATACCCTTTATGTTGCAAAAATCATTATTAAATTAACCAACATGGTCACTTCTAATATTCTTAATTTTAAATTTTGAATATTTTTTCAAAAATATTTAAAACTTAAAAAGTATCACTTTTATGTTTTATAAACAAGATCCGTGCATATCTTGAAAAATCATCCGCCATGACAAACACATATTTATTTTGGTTTAGTGACCTTAATTTGAGTTGTCCAAAAAGGTCTAAGTGATGCAATTCTAAAGGTTGAAGAGTAGAAATGGATTTCAAAAATTTGAAAGAGGATTTTGTTAATTTTCCTAGTTGGCATACATCACGTGAATTATTTACTTTGAAACTAATTTTAGACAAACCTTTTACTATGTAATTTTTAGAAAGTCTGTTAATATAACTAAAATTCATGTGACAAACATTTTTGTGTTATATCCAAGGATTGTGATCATTGGCAAGAAGAAACATATCATTATTATAATTAATTTTCATGTTTAAGACATAAATATTTTTTTTCTATTTCCTTCTAAAATCAAGTTTTTATTTTCATCAAAAATTGCATTTATCTTTTTTAAACGAAATTGTAAAATCTCTATTATAAAGTTGACTTATACTAAGCAAATTATGCTCTAAATTTTTAACAAGTAGGACACTTGTAATAAGAGGTGGGTTAGATGTTCCATTATTGTTGAGGTCCCCCATGTCGATGACATAACATTTAGAATTATCTCTAAAAGTGATGGTGCCTCCATCTTATACCTAATATTTAAAAGCATATCTTGATTCCCTGTTATACATTTGGAACATCCGCTATGAAGGATCCATCTCTCCTTTTTATTGTTGGGTACTTACAAAAAATACGAGTTTGAATTAGTACCCGCTTCCTACCTTTTGGTCCTAAGAATTAGATCTTAGTAAACCATACCCAAGTGGATTTGGTGTTCCCTTTAAAAATAAATTCCTATTTTTATGGATAATTTTCATAAATTCTTGCATACATTAATTTTCAATCAAGTTGTTGTTATTTTTTGGCGCTTATATTTTTATTGTTTTTACATTATTTATAACTACAGGTTTTCATGACTAACATTTTTGTTCTTTCTAAATTTTGCAAATAACAAACTATATTTAATTGGAGAGGATTTCTTTTTACTATTAACAAAATCTAGACCTATTTTATTTGAATGTGTATTTGTAGTATTTATAATTGAATTTTTTCTATCTTTATTAAAATTAGAAGCATTTATAGATAGTTTTTCAATATTACTTTTAAGGTCCTTGATTTCACTACAAAGAGATTCAATGGTAGAACCCAATTCATAATTTTTGTAGCCAATTTGACATTCTAATCTTTGTAAATTTTAGGTTCACTATTTAGAGAAGTGGTTTATGAAGTCAAGTTTGCACAAGAATCTTGCGATTTTTGGAGTTCTTCTTCCAAAGTAATTTTTTCATCTCTAAGCATTCCAATTTACAACTCATCTTCATTTAATTATCCAGGAGTGTCCTTGTTAATCTTCCTAAGAGCATTTAATTTTTCAAGTAGTTCTAAGTTTATTTCAAACAAATCATCATAAGGAATTTACGAACTTACATCATTTTTTATGGACATGAAGCATACATTTGCTTGCTTCGAATCATTCTTACTATCTTGTAAAGAGGATGAGTCTAAACCATCCCATGTAACTTGAAAGCCTTGCTTTTATTGTCGAACTACTTGTCTTTCTTACTTCTAGATTTTTCTTTTTCTTTTGTATATTCGGGCAATCCTTCTTAATGTAACCGATTTTGTTAAATTCGTAACATTTTAGAGAAGATGAATTTTTTTGTTTTCAAAATGCTTGATTTTACCACATTTCAAAAACTTTTTAAAGTTTTGGGAAGGAACACAAAATTGTCTTCCCTGCTGTCTAATTCATCTTTCGATTGGAATGCAATAGTCTTTCATTATTGAGCTTGAGTTCTTTTGTCCTATAAATTAACTTCATAGGACATTAAATTACCAATTAACTCTTCTGGCTTACGTATTGAAAGATCATTTGCCTCTTCAATGGCCTACACCTTTCATTCCCACTCATCCATGAAATAGTTAAAAAATTATTGAAACTATGTCAATTTCGAAAAAAAATCTCCTAGGCCTATTAGAGCATGGGTGATACCTTGAAACTTAGAATACATGTCAATAATGGTTTCTTTTGATTTCATTCTAAAGTTTTGAAATCGATTCTTTAACATTGAATTTTTTTTGTTTAACTTTGTTAGTACCTTCATGTGTGACTTGTAAAGGGCACCATATATTATGGCGGGTTTGCAAACACTAACTCCACTAAGCTCATTTTTGTCTAAAGAGCGGAATCATTTTTCCTTTTTAATGGCATCATCTTTTTGTGTTTTAGACCATCTTTCATAATGTGTGGTACGTATGACATATTCGATTTGTGCAGCATTTCATATTTCATACCCATTCGCTTGCATTTATATCCTAATCCAAGGTGACCATTAGGCATAATTAGAGCCGGTGAATAATGGTGGTCGTCCGGTGGATTGACCTTGAACAAAACTGGAAATTATTTTATCCATGTTACTTAACAAATATCATAAATGTTGTTGCAGTTTAATAAACACCTCGTTCTGATACCAAATGAAATTCTATAGGACCTTGAGTAATATGAATGAATCTTAACTTAATGAGTTAATATAAATATAAAGATAATAAATAATTAAAGTAAAGATACAATCATATTAGGATTTTTATACTTATTCGAACCTCCCGTCCTATTGTAGTCCCTAAGCTCTCCTATGAAATTTCACTATCCAAAAGTTCTCATTTCACCGGAGGAACAAGCTTACAAACACTTGAGAAACTAAATATGAATTCTCCAAAAACTCTAAAGAAAAACCTTTGTTTATTGACTTTGAAGTGTTCTTCGAAATACAAATAGGCCAAGTTCAAGTGCATTGTTCTTATAATCTCTTTTAATGATGTATAGTTGAATTTCCAAGTGTATAGAAAGAAGAGAATTTGTTTTGAATGCCTTTGAAATTGTATAGATATCAAGAATTAAAAGAACAAAGAATAGAATGGCAAGTTAACTATATATATAGAATTAAAAGGTTGCAACAAAGAGTTATAATTGTTAGCAAAAGATATAGCCATTAAAAAAGTTGTAACCATTGGGAGGAAGAAGATCTCTTTTAAAATTTGATCGTTACAACGATCAAACGTCTAAATTTCGATTCAAACATATGAACTATTTTAAATTTGAGGAGACACTTCTCTATTTTGAAAACTTGTTGTTTTTAATTTTTTTAAATGTCTTTAAAACCTCAATCGGACGTCTAAATCCATGATCAGACATCTGGTTGAATTATGCTAACATCTGAATAATCGGCAAAAATAAGTTATAAAGCTTAGGAATATTTAGATGTCTAAGGCTTTTATTTAGACGTTTGAATGTTCGGTCAGATATCTGAAAAGTCATTTTAGATATCTTAATTCAATGTTTTTGGATCCAAAAGTAGATAAATCAAAAAGCCTATAATTTAGACATTTGGAAATGATGGTCAAACATCTGAAAATTATAAAAAATATATTTTTCTTTTCAAAACATTTTCTAAGTATGTAATCAAATATTGAAAATATTTTTCTATGTAAAATCAAGTCAGAAAATGTTTGGGTATGTAACACCATCAAAGAGATTATACAATGTAAAATATTCTAGGACGTACAAAAGATACCGACTTTATTTATATACTTCTAGAATTCTTCAAGCTTGAAAACTCACCAATCATTTTGAATCTATCCTTCATAATCTTGTCTCATATGATAAGAAGCACTACATATACATTAATATAGTTATCTTCAATCGAAGCAAAATAGGTAGGATCTAACATATTATCTCAAGGAAAAGCCAATGGGCTATATCGATGAATCCTTCAAGAAGCTTGTTGAAATGCTCTCCAACATAACTGTCTTTATCCGAAGTCTAAGACTATTGTTGTTGTTCCCAAAGAAGCGTCTAAGATGTAAGTGGGTGGAGGTGGCAAAAGAAAGTGGAATAACAACAAAGGTAAGAAGTAGTTTCAAGCTAAGGGTGGCCAAATTGATGGAAAATAGGACCCTACCAGCTATCAATGTGGAGAGAAAGGTTATCTTAGCTATAGATACAAGAGTGCAAAGAAAAATCAACTACAACAAAGCCAAGCACATAAAAAAATTGGACCTTAATTGACAAGTAGTTTGTGGCTAATTATGCACTTAATGTCATTCCAACTTCGTCGAGCGCTCCATTAGTGAAGGAGAAGGAGAGAGCACTACTACCCAAGGTATGATTTCTGTTTATGGTATACCTAATCGCATTTTATTTGGTATTGGTACATCATACTATTTTATATTTAGTGACCTAGCAGATGGACTTGGATTGAGACTAGACTTGGTAAACATACCTCTGGTAGCAACAAACTCTATGATGAACCGTCCAGTTTGCGTATGGTTTGTTGTGACCTAAAGTTATCGAGTCATGGTTTTTTATTCCCTTGTGATTGCTTTATACTTAGTTTGTTGGGTGCGGTATCATATTAGGAATGGATTGGTTGAAAAATATGGAGTCATAGTGGACCGTGAGAGATTGATAGTGACGATTGTGATAGATGATGAGCGTAGGCTAGAGTTGAGTTACATGTCCGAGGATGTAGTGATGGTTATCTTCTTATATTTGCTCGAAGTCCCTTGTGAGGAGTTATCCTCAGTAACCATAGTAAGGGAATAATCATACGTATTTGAAGAGGTGGGCAAATTGCCTCTGCAATGAGAGATTGAGTTTCGCATTGACTTAGTGAAGGATGCAAGGCTAGTAGTTATTTCATTGGTGTGTATGACATCCAAAAAGTAATGTGAGCTCAAGACGCAAGTGAACTACCAGTTGAGAAATGGGTTCATTTGATAAAGTATGTCCAAGTAAGAAGCACCCATAGTATTCGCCATGAAAGCGGATGGCTTCCCGAGACTTTGCATCGATTACCGTGAGCCAAACAATGTGACGAGGAAGAAAAAGCATCCACTTTTGCATATTGATGACTTGTTCAATCACCTCCATGGTGCTAAAGTGTTTTCTTAGTTAGATTTAGTAATGGTGACGCAGCGGATAATTCGAAACAAACTTCAATCGAAGAAATGTAGAAAATCGATGGAATGAAGATACTGCAATGCCCAAATTCGTTGATCCGAAGATACCGAATTCTAGCTATCTCAAACACGTTGATAGCGCACTATACCGTGTTCAAAGATCTACGATTCTTCGCACGTTGATCTAGCGCACTAGATTCCGTGAATCGGCTTCAACAAACGTGGATTCGAGCGCACTCGAATGACGTAAGTGGAGATAGGAGATTACACTCAACTACCAATTGGAGAAGAAAGCACAAAGCAATCAACAAGAAATTTTATTTAAAAAAATCAACCACCAAAAATTACAACTCACGCCCCTATTTATAGAGTTTACAACTGGCCCTTAGGTCGTGACCGACTCATATCTCACGACTCATCTAAGTCGTTGCCGACTCATCTAAGTCGCTGCCGACTCAACAGACGCTACATACTGCCATTACAACACTTCATACGCAACCGACTCAAGCAGGGCACGACTCACGACTTACTACCTCAACCACAACTCACCCGACTCAACACGTTACGACTCACAGACAATACAAACGACTCAAACACGACCGACTCATATAGTACATACATGACCCAACTTATGTCGTAAACGACTCACGACTCATCAAACACACAAGGTACACGACTCAACAAGCCAAGCGACTCAGCCGACTCAACTCCTTGCCGTCCTAACTCCCTCCGACTCAAGGCCTTCACTAGTTGGGGCTTTCCCTTGCTTCATGCTAAGTCGTAGACGACTCATGTAGATATCATTAGGTCGGTACATCTTCTCCTGAGCTTGGTTAAGTCGCAAACGACTTATGGATAGACAGTTGAGTCGTGGACGACTCAACTCCGATGCCTTGTTATCTCGGCCTGATTTCTCCCGTGGTTTGTTAGGTCGTGGACCTCCTTCCCTAGCTCGGAAACGACTCAAACCTACATTGAGTCGTGGACGAGTCATCACACTACACCACAAACTCGTGTTTTCAGGAATTAAAGTTTGCACAACTTCTTCTCTGGCCTTAGCTGCATCATCCTCCCCTGGTTGAGAAAAATTCGACCTCGAATTTGTAAATTCTTCCTCAACAATCCCACCTCCATGATATGGAATTAAATGTTTGATGTTAAAAACATCAGAAGTATAAACATCATCCGGTAACTTTAATCGATAAGCATTCTCGTTAATTTTCTTCAAAACTTCAACTGGACCAATTTTTCGCGCCTTCAACTTGTTATAAGCACCCACTGGAAAACGATCCTTTGTCAATACAGCATAAACCAAATCACCTTCCTTAAATTCAACATTTCGTCGTCTCAAATCTGCAAACTTCTTATACTTCTCATTCGATTTCTCCAATCGTTTCTGAACGACTTTATGACATTCAGTCAACTCATCAACAAAATCAATAGCTCGTTTAACTGTTCCCTTCGACTGTGGTACTACTGCTAAATCCAACGGTCCCCTTGGTAAGTTTGAATAAACAATCTGAAACGGGCTGAATCCTGTGCTACGATTCACTGCATGATTATGAGCAAATTCTGCCTGGCATAGCTTCATGTCCCAACTTCTCAAATTATCCTGTACAAGACAACGCAACAAATTTCCCAATGACATGTTAACAACTTCTGTCTGCCCATCAGTTTGCGGATGATAAGCACTACTAAATTTCAGTTTCGTTCCCATCATCTTCCACAAACTCAGCCAAAAGTGACTCAGAAAACGAGTATCTCGATCAGAAACAATAGATTCTGGTAAACCATGAAGTCGATAAATCTCCTTGAAAAATAACTGTGCCACTCGAACTGCATCTGCTGTCTTCTTGCAAGCAACAAAATGTGCCATCTTCGAAAACCTGTCCACTACAACAAATATCGAATCATTTCCCCTTTGAGTTCTGGGCAAACCCAAAACGAAATCCATGCTAATATCAATCCATGGCTTAGATGGTACTGGTAATGGCATATACAACCCTGCATTCGTTGCTGTTCCCTTTGAAACTTGGCAAATATGACATCGCTCCACGAACCTTTCAACCTCTTTTCTCATCGACGGCCAAAAGTAGGATTGTGAAATCAACTGCAAAGTACGATCACGGCCCACATGCCCTTCCTCATGTAACTCCTTGACAATTTTCAACCTCAAGCTACAGTCTGGAATACACAAACGATTCCCTTTAAACAGAAAACCATCAACCAACATAAATTCATCGGTACTCCCATCCTTCACTTTCTCAATATATTTCACAAAGTAAGGATCTTCTTCAATCATCTCTGGCAGTAATTCAAACCCCGTCACTTCAACCTTCAATGTTGTCAACAAATGACTCCTCCTACTTAAAGCATCAGCTACCCGATTTGTCACCCCTGATTTGTGCTTAACGACAAAAGTAAACTGCTGTAAATAAGCAATCCATGATGCATGTCTTGCTGAGATTTTATCCTGCCCCTGCAAATGCTTCAACGCCTCATGATCAGTGTACAGAACAAACTCCTTCTGAAATAGATAATGTCTCCAATGTTTAATCGCTTGCACAACAGCATAGAATTCAACGTCATATGTGCTGTATCTCATCTTTGCCCCTGACAGTTTCTCGCTAAAATAAGCAACTGGCTTCCCATTCTGACTCAACACTCCTCCAATCCCAACCTTTGATGCATCAGTGTGTAGCTCAAACAACAACTGGAAATTTGGTAAAACAAGAATTGGTGCAGACGTCAACAATTCCTTGATCTTTTCAAAAGCAACCCCCGCTTCTTCTGACCATACAAATTGTTTCACTTTCATGCAATCAGTCACTGGAGCCATCACGCTACTGAAGTGTGGTATGAATCTTCGGTAGAATGATGCTAACCCATGAAAACTTCTAACTTCAGTGATAGTTCTCGGCTGTGGCCAATTTCTAATAGCTTCAACTTTACTCTGGTCAACTTGAATACCTTCTCTTGAAACAACATAACCCAGAAATAGAACTCTGTGCGTCATAAACACACATTTCTTCGTAGCAGCATAAAATTGTTCCTCACGAAGAATAATCAATACTTCCCTCAAATGTTGAACATGCTCCTCCGTACTCCTGCTGTATATCAGAATATCATCGAAATAAACCACGACGAACTTCCCAATGAATGGTCTAAAGATTTGATTCATCACCCGCATGAATGTACTAGGTGCATTTGACAAACCAAATGGCATAACCAACCATTCGTACAACCCCTCTCTCGTCTTAAAAGCTGTCTTCCATTCGTCTCCAGGTCTGATTCGAATTTGATGATAACCACTCTTCAAATCAATCTTCGAAAATATAGTTGCCCCACTCAACTGATCCAGTAAGTCATCCAACCTTGGCATAGGAAATCTATAACGAACAGTAATCTTGTTCAAAGCTCGACTGTCAGTACACATCCTCTAAGTTCCGTCCTTCTTTGGTACTAACAATGCTGGCACGGCACAAGGACTCAAGCTTTCCTGAACACGTCCCTGTTCCAACAACTCTTCCACCTGCCTTCGTAACTCCTCATGTTCCTTCGGACTCATTCGGTAATGTGGTCGATGTGGTAACACTGCTCCCGGAACAAGATCAATTTGATGTTGAATGTCTCTAAGTGGCGGTAACTCCTTAGGCAACTCCTCTGAAAAGACATCTTCAAATTCTTTCAAAATTGGCTTTGCTGCTTCTGGTATTTCAACTTCTTCACTACTCTCTCTCCCAATCAACAAAAACACTTCAGGTTCTTCCTCCACTTCCTTGACAAACTCCTTCAAAGTCAACAGAGTTTTCAATTCCTCAATCTCTTCTAGCTTGCTCTCCTTCTGTTGTTGCTTCTTGGGAACCAAAGTGATTTTAGTACCCTCGAACATGAAACTGTAACTGTTGGCACGACCATCATGTTGTACTGCTCTATCAAACTGCCATGGTCTGCCCAACAACAGATGACACACATCCATGTCTACAACGTCACACCAAATTTCATCTTTGTACTTCTTCCCAATAGAAAAATTAACACAAGCTCTTCGACACACCTTCACTTCACCACCCTTCCTTAACCATGCTAACTTGTACGGTTTAGGATGCTTCTCAGTTTTCAAGTTCAACTTCCTTACTGCTTCTGTAGAAATAATATTATCACAACTTCCCGCATCAATAACGAACTTGCAAACCTTTCCCAGAATAGTGCACGTCGACTGAAAAATATTGCTTCTCAACCAACTACAATCCTCCTCCTGCTTTGGTGTAAGACATGACCTCCTCAACATAAGATTACAACCTTCATCTCCGAACAATTCTTCTTCCTCCTCAACATAAGGTGTATTTGAACATTCTGCCTCCTCACCATCATCCTCCTCAACTTCTGCAACCATGGTTCTCTTCTTCGGCTTCGGACATTCATTGCTTTTGTGACCCAACTCCTGACAATTATAACATTTGAAAACACTGCTAACCTTCGCCTTCTCAACCTCCATCACCACTGGCTTTGAAACAGGTTTAGGAACATTAGAACTTCCACCAACACCCCTTGCTTGATTATTGGAATTAGTAAACACACCACCTCCACGCCTTCCTTGTTTCTCCCAAGCTAACGCTTTCTGATGTGCTTCTGCAACGGATCTAGGATCAAACATATTAACCATATCCTGGATTTGCATTCTCAATCCCCCAATGAATCTAGCAGTTAGCTGATCCTCCGTTTCCATAATATCATTTCTGGCAATGAGTTGGTAAAATTCATCAGCATAATCACTAACAGACTTTGTCCCTTGCCTCAGATTCTGCAACCTCTGGTACATAAGTGATTGGTAGTTGTAAGGTAAGAAAGTAGATCTCATCAACTTCTTCATCTTATCCCACGATTCTATCTTTGACTTCCCCATTCTCTCCCTGGTAAGTTTAGTTTGCTGCCACCACGCCAAAGCTCTCCCCCTCAACCTAGTAGCAACTAACTTCACCCTTCGATTCTCCGGGACCTCCTTGAAATCAAAGATTTCCTCCACATTAGACAACCAATCTAAGAACTCTTCAGCAACCATCCCGCCTTTAAATTCTGGAATCTCCATTTTCATACCCGATTCCCATCGACGATCATCTTCAACATCCCGATAAGAATTTCGAACTTGGTCTCGATCTCGATAATGAATACTAGCTCTATCACCTTCTTCAACAAAATCAAAAGTACGCCTACATCGATCTCGACCATTATCATCCCTTCGTTCATGCATACTTCTTTGACTATGTCTCTCTTCATCTCTATATACTTCATTGTCAAACTCACGTTGACTTCGTCTCTCTTCATGTGCATAGTCATGATGATCTCTTCGTGATGAAATTGATGTTTCTCTTCTATCTCTACAAGAATGTGGTGATACCCTCCTCGCTTCCGTAACCGATGGCGAAACTCGGTTTCCTCCATGGTTCGAGTTTGGTGATCTCCTCCTTTGATTCAAATCATTCATCAATCTTTCCAATTTTCCAATGCCTTCGTCAAATTTATCATTAATACGTTGTTCCATAAGTTCGGCTTCTTCTCTACGATACAAAGCTTCAACGTTTTGATGTCGATTAGCTCTCCTTGGTGGCATGATTGAAAACTTCACAAACTTCAACAATTCAAACACAAAATTCAAAGCTTCAACAATGCAACAAAACTTCAAGTTACGCTCAACAATTTGTCTCGGCCTCCACTTGTCTCGGCAATATGAAACGGCTCAAGTGAGGTCGGCTCCAATTCAAGCACAAGGCACGGTTCAACACTTCTTTAGTTCGACACAAGCTTCTAATGATCCTCCCTAGGCTCGGCTACTTCACAAGTATACACGGCCCAACTCAAACACTTCAACAAACTACAAATTCAAACTCCTCGATCCAAAATGAAATGGATCAAACACTCCAAACTTGATGCAACTTCAATATGAACACGATGAACAACTTCAAACTTCAAAACTTCAAAAACTTGGCTCCAAGAATCAACTTAGCTATGATTGGCTAAGTATGGCTCTGATACCAATAAATGACGCAGCGGATAATTCGAAACAAACTTCAATCGAAGAAATGTAGAAAATCGATGGAATGAAGATACTGCAATGCCCAAATTCGTTGATCCGAAGATACCGAATTCTAGCTATCTCAAACACGTTGATAACGCACTATACCGTGTTCAAAGATCTACGATTCTTCGCACGTTGATCTAGCGCACTAGATTCCGTGAATCGGCTTCAACAAACGTGGATTCGAGCGCACTCGAATGACGTAAGTGGAGATAGGAGATTACACTCAACTACCAATTGGAGAAGAAAGCACAAAGCAATCAACAAGAAATTTTATTTAAAAAAATCAACCACCAAAAATTACAACTCACGCCCCTATTTATAGAGTTTACAACTGGCCCTTAGGTCGTGACCGACTCATATCTCACGACTCATCTAAGTCGTTGCCGACTCATCTAAGTCGCTGCCGACTCAACAGACGCTACATACTGCCATTACAACACTTCATACGCAACCGACTCAAGCAGGGCACGACTCACGACTTACTACCTCAACCACAACTCACCCGACTCAACACGTTACGACTCACAGACAATACAAACGACTCAAACACGACCGACTCATATAGTACATACATGACCCAACTTATGTCGTAAACGACTCACGACTCATCAAACACACAAGGTACACGACTCAACAAGCCAAGCGACTCAGCCGACTCAACTCCTTGCCGTCCTAACTCCCTCCGACTCAAGGCCTTCACTAGTTGGGGCTTTCCCTTGCTTCATGCTAAGTCGTAGATGACTCATGTAGATATCATTAGGTCGGTACATCTTCTCCTGAGCTTGGTTAAGTCGCAAACGACTTATGGATAGACAGTTGAGTCGTGGATGACTCAACTCCGATGCCTTGTTATCTCGGCCTGATTTCTCCCGTGGTTTGTTAGGTCGTGGACCTCCTTCCCTAGCTCGGAAACGACTCAAACCTACATTGAGTCGTGGACGAGTCATCACACTACACCACAAACTCGTGTTTTCAGGAATTAAAGTTTGCACAACTTCTTCTCTGGCCTTAGCTGCATCAAATGGGGTTCCACCAAATGAGAGTAGCGAGAGAGATCGTGTCTACTTCTGTACACCATTGGGATTCTATGAGAGGGTGGGTAAACCGTTTGGGCTAACCAATGCACAGATACACTTCCTTGATCTCATGAATCGTGTTTTCAAAGACTAGTCGAATATGTTTGTGTTTGTATTTGCAACTGATATTCTCCTCTTCTCTCGGATGGAAGAATAACAAAAGACATACTAGAATATTATGCTACAGGTGTTGAGGAAGCATTAGTTGAAGACGAGATTTTCGAACTGTCGCTTCTGGAGGTGAGAAGTGCGATTCATTGGTCAGGTTGTTTTTGAATAGCATTATGGATTATTCCAAGGTAGCAGTAGTTTAGGATTGAACCAATCCAAGATGCTATGAATGCGGGAAGCTTCCTTAGATTAGCGGGATATTATAGATGATTTATAAAGAACTTTACCAAGGCAGTGGAAACATTAACCAACTTAATGATGAAGAATCGGGTTTTTACTTGGGATGTGTGAAGCAAGCATGTGTTTGTGAGTCTGAAGGTAAGTTGATGAGTGCAATAGTTTTAGTTATTTTAATTGGAAATAAGGAGTTGAGAATATACATAAATGCATATGGTATTGGATTATGTGCAGTACTGATGTAGAGAGGGTAAATTTATCGCATTTAGTAGTTGGCAGCTAAAATTGCATTAGTGGAAAACCGAACCCATGATTTGAAGTTTGCAGCAATTGTGTTTGTATTGAAGATTTGTAGCATAATCTATTAGGAGAGAGGTTCGAGTTATTCACTGGCCACAAATCATTGGGTACTTCTCCTCATAGAAGGACCTTAACCTTTTCCAATAGTGATGGTTAGAGGTCTCGACCTCCTACAACTTTGAAATTTCCTACACACATAGTAAGGGAAATGTAGTCGTTGATGCTTTGATTGGGAGACATGCTAGCTTAGGAGTAATGTTGCTAACATGGAAGCGGCTTTAGTGTATTGCTGATTATGACTTCAAATCTCGATGTGAGCTAAAGCAGGATGTTTTAGTGAGTTTGACTACTACGCCTACTCTAATTGAATAGAATATTACTAGTCATAGACATGATGCCAGACTAATGGAGATCAATGCTAAGATAGAAAAAGGGTAAAGTCCGAGGAGATGAAGAGGTATAGACTTTTTGATGATGGTAGGCTCTGTATGGTTGGGAGATTGTTTGGACATTATGTCGATGAATTGAGGAATGAGGTGCTATGTAAGTGCCATCATTCGATATTAAATGTTCATCCCAAAGGCAACAAAATATATCATGATATGAAGTAGACATTTTATTAAGAAGGAATGAAGAAGGATGTAACATCCCGTACTTGGAGGCCAAAAGCTAAGCGCTATAGATGTTGCAGTCGTCCATGCCTTTAACTTCTGGTGATAAAATACGGTAATGCTAATGGTATCCATAATATCAGAAGCACTTGAATATGAACAAATCACAGATTTGAAAAACAAAATTTACCGATTATATTTCAAAACTAATTCATATCTAAATTACATAATCCCATAATCATTTCCCAAGTAAAGATCAAATATAAGCATTACAAAATATGCCAAAGGCGACATAGAATGATGCCCCCATGGTTGATCATAGTCAATATAGTCATATCTGACTTTATACATAGCGGAAATAAACAAAATAATCTACAACTCCTAATTAGCTATCCGTCAACCACCTGCTCATCTCCAGAAGATTTGTTCATCAAAATTTATAAACCTGAAAACCATAATCCTCAGACTACTCAAATCAATTTTGAGCACTCGAGAGTTTAAGGGAAAACAAAAACTTCGAGTCAGATATAAAGCCTGGTGTGAAATTCTGTTACATCTTGGTTTATTGATATTATGTGAGACCACGCCGCTTAACGTAACAGGTTTCCCCTCATTAATATCCTCTTTTAAACATATATTTTGTAAATCCTTTTATGCAACCAAACTGGTTAATCAAAATGATATAATAATGATAATAATAGCTAAGTCCATTAAGCTGTAATCAGGTAATTAATGAACTATCTATTCACAAGTAATAAATGGACTTTCTATCCAAAAACTGGGCTGACTGCTCGCAAACTGGACTAACTATCTACAAACTAGACTAACTATCCGAATCAAAACGGACTATCTGTTCGAATCATTTTCTTAGGATTAACTACCCTTCATCTTCTTCCTTGAAAACCTTTTCAAAACAATTTAACGTTTTAAATCATACTTATACAAGGAAATTATATTCTTAGCTTTATTCTAAGCTATTTTGCCATGTTATTCGTGCTTTTATTCAAAATAATGTTGGTGAATTTTAATAAGGATTGAATATCCTTTCAAAACAAGTTAAAACTCTTTTTAACTTGAAAATACATAGACTATATTGCCTATTTAATACATTCGAATCCTTTGTTTAAAACCTATAAACAACCCTTTTGAAACCCTTGAAGGTAACCCCACTGAAACCATTGAAAGTGACCCTTTCGAAACCATTAAAAGCCTTTCCTTCGAAAGTTTCAAAACATTAGACATCCCTCTTTAAAACCTTTAAATATTGCCTTTCGAAAACATAGGAAAAACCTTTCCTTTCAACCCTTTTGAATCCCTGAGGAACCACCCCTTCAAAACCTTCACTAAAACCCTTTTGAAAGCATTAAAACACTAAACCTTTCGAAAGCCTTTAGGTTCAATTTTAAAACATGTGGAAACCTTTCGAAACCATTCAAAAATTTACCCCTTCGAAACCTTTGAAAACTTTTTGGGTTGAAACCATATGGATTAGGCCGTCAAGTAGAGCGAAAGGATTAGAAACCCATTAAAGTTGAAAGCATCTGTTTCAAAACCATTAAAAACTATCTCTTTTGAAACCATTTGGGTTTTACTTTAATCATAGAAAAAGGGTTTTTAAAACATTTAAGTCAATAGCATTTGTTTCGAAACCATTTCCTAAGTAAAGAAGTGATGGTGTTGAAACCATCCCTTTGAGGACAAAATTTAAGAAAAAAAGTAAACAATCCTTTCGAAACCATCTGGGTCGAAAGGTAGAAAGCGGTAGTAAAAAGGCTTTGACTTAGTCGAAAGCAATAATTTAACACAAAAGCACAACCCAATCGAAACCATTTCTTTAAATCCATTAAACCTAGTCGAAAGCTAACTGAGTCGAAAGTTACTCAGTTGAAAGCTATTTGGTCGAAAGTAAGCAGGCGCATTTTTAAATTAAAAGCAAAGTAATGTCTCAACTCCTTCGAAAACCCTGGTTTGGACTCCATACCCTCCACCTACATCCAATTCACTATGTACCAGCTCCCTGATACCACGCGCATTGGTTTCGGCTGTGTTGGAGGCGAAGCTAAGGAGGCAGAACCTGGTGCCGAAAGTATTGAAATGGTGAAAAACATGTAGCAAATAGTTCTTTTCACCTAACCTGCCTTGTGTCTAATTTTGATTGGTTGCCTCTTTTCTTTACCACTAAAAGTATTGCAATTCCAGAACTAACTATTTGGATTATTTGTGAAAAGAACCTTCTCCTTTTATAAATATATAAAACATTTAGGTCTCATACCTTAAATAATTTTATATGTTCATTAAAAGACTTAGGAAAAATCTACACAAATTCCAGAAAATCTCTTTTAATATGTTTTCTAACATATAAAATTTCAGACTCAAATTTATAATTATTTAACCATGAATAATTTATAACCCAAAATAACACTTTCTTTATTAGAAAATTCATATAAATTCCAAAAAATTCACAAAATTCTGAAAATTGAAACCCATATCTAAAATATCATTTATGAACTTTATAAAGATTCTCAAGGCATTTGGATGTCATTTAATAGGGTTTTCATATCAAACATGTCATGAAATCTATATGAATAACCATAAATCATCAATAAGTATATATAATCTTTACATCATTCAAAAACATGGCAAATCAATGTGAAATATTCTGGATTTCATGTAAAAACTGAAAAAAAACAATTATGAGATGTAAACAATTCATCTTAGCTTTAGAGATTAAAGAAATTGAGACGTGAATGGATTTGATTTGCATAAGCTTCTTCCAATCTTTTCTCAATCTTCTTCCTCTTTTCCTTGTTAATGGTGGCCGCCCTCTTGTTTTAAAATTTTTGATAAAAAGAAATGAACGTGCATAGGAATACACGGTCAACTTTTAGGGATATGGAATAGCCTCTTTCCTATTTTTCCCCTCCCTTATTTCAGGTTAAACTTTTCTTTCAATTCATTGTTTAAATGGCAAGGCTACCCCTTAATTAAATCAAATTTCAATCCCCTAATCAACATATTTTTTTAATTTAACTAATTAAATATCCTAAATAATGTTACCAAAAATCTGGGGTGTTACAAAGGATGTTGGGACATTCATCTCGAAGTATATGAACTGGCAACTAGTGAAGGCTAAATCGAAGAAGCCAAGCGGTTTGCTGCAACTACTTGATGTTCTCTAATGGAACGGAGAATAAATATCAATAGATAGACGAGGACTAGAGGAGGGTATGATATCAATATGATCATTTTTGCCAGATTGATGAAAAGTGCTCGATTCATACTCATAAAGTCTAATAAAATGACATCCAAGTTGTATGTGAAGTGGATTCTATGATTTCATGATTTGTTGAAGAGAATTATAAGCGACAGAGACCCAGTGTATTTTGAAAGAGCTTAAACTAGGCGCTGGGGACATAGCAGCAATTGAGTACATCTTATCATCCACAAATTGATAGGTAGACTGAGTGGGTAAATCGTATCTTGGAGGATCTCTTGCAAGCCTATATACTCGACTTTAGGGGCTCGTTGCAACTATTTGATTCCGTATACAACAATGGTTATCAATCTAGCATTGGTATGACCCTATAAGAGCTATTATATGGCTGATCATGCAATTCTCCTTTATGTTAGTAAGAAACAGACGAGAAATCGATACTTGGGCCATATACGATAAGAGAAACTTCACAAAAGATCGAGATATTTTGATGATGAAGAAAAGCTACTCAAGATATCTAGAAGAGCTACAATGATAAAAGGAGACGTGATTTGGATTTCTTTGCCGGTCATAGGTTATTTGTCAAAATCTCTGTATTGAAGAATATATTTTGATTTGGTACTAAAGGGAAGTTGGTACTGATATTCGTAGGTCCTTTTTCGATACTTGAGAGGATTGGAAGCGTACTTACAAAGCCGACTTACCTCAAAAGATGTGATCCATTTGTATATTTGGACATGATACAAAGAATCTTAGGAGGAAGACGGTGAAATTAGTGAAGGTTTAATGGGGGTGAAAACGAGAGCGACTGCACTTGGTAAACCAAGGACAACATGAAGATTACTTATCCATAGCTCTTTAATTGGTAAGACTTTTTAACGATCACATTTACATTCACTTTTAATATCATGTAAAGTTGTTTGGTTAAACACCCCATATTTTAAAGTGCCATTATATGTAGAATTCATTAAATAATTACTTCATCAAAGAACATTGATAACAATTAAGTAAGATAAGTTTATTAATGGAATAAGAAGTGAATGTAAGATGAAGATTTAGAGGAACTAAATGGGCTAAGCTGGAAAAGGAGTTTAGCCCAAGCCCAAACTATTATCCTCAAATAATTCCTTTTTCCAATTCATTCTTCCACACTCTTGCTAAAAAAAGCATAAGCCGACCACCATTTAGAATAAAAGAAGGAGAAAATCAATCTATAAAAAGAGATGATTTCACCTCTAAGAAGAAAAGTAGATTTGAATCAAGTTTAAATCCAACCTAGGTGAGTAAAACATTCTCTAATTGCTTCCAAACCCAACGAGTTTGGATTGTATGAGTTTATGGTGATTAAAATGATGTCGAATGATTTTTGGTGATAGAATATTTTCATTCATGTTTTGGATTTAAATGGTAACGGTTTTAACATATTTAGAGCATAATGTGGATCAAATATCCACTAAATCATTTGAAATTTTATATAATATTTAGAATATTAATTTGGAGATGGGCTTTTTATTTCATAATTTTCTGGAATTAATTGGATTTTCTAAGTAGAAAAATGCTTATTTTCGGGTTTTAATTATTTAAAATGTGAAAGATAATTATATTGATCTGAAATTTTTATACGAACTGAAGAATAATCAATTAGAATTTTGTGAATTTTAAGGATTTTTCCCATGCAAATACGAATTGACACGAATTATAAAGTAAAGAAAAGGGTTAATTGCAAATGGTAATTTAAATAATAAATTAAGGAAATAATTAATAATTATAGAGCAAAAGAAACTTCATCCTTGATTTTCCTGAAAATATTACTGTAAAGATTTGTGTTAACCAATTAGAATTCAACAAATAATAAGGTACTGACTTGGAATCAGGGAACTGGTACATAGTGACTTGGCATCCGACACAGTCGAAACCAATACATATGAATCAGGGAACTGGTACATTGTGACTTGGATGTAGGCGGAAGGTAGTAGGTCGAAACCATGGGGTTCCGAAGGGGTTGAGGCTTTAATTTGTTTTTTAATAAAAATTTACACGCTTGCTTTCGACTAAGAAGATTTCGACTTTGTTAGCTTTTGAGTCAAATGGATTTAAAGGAAATGGTTTCGATTGAATTGCGCCTTTTTTTAAATAACTGCCTTTGACTAAGTCGAAACCTTTTGCTGCCGCCTTTTTACCTTTCAACCCAGAGGGTTTCGAAGGGGTACTTTGTTTTCAAAAATTTGGCCACTTCTCCAATGCTTCGAAGGGATGGTTTCGACACCATCACTTCTTTACTTAGGAATGCTTTCAAAAGGTAGGATTTCGACTTAAAATGGTTTTAATGACCCTTTTGCTAAATTGAAGGCATAACCCAAATGGTTTCGAAAGAGATGATTTAAATAATTTTGAAAAGAAGTGCTTTCGACTTTAATGGGTTTACGATCCTTTTTCTCTACTTGAAGGCATAATCCAAATGGTTCCGATCGAGATGGTTTAAATGGTTTCGAAAGTTGTTTTTTCACATGTTTTTAATTGAACCCAAATGCTTTCGAAAGGTTTAGATTTGATGCTTTTGATAGGTTTTAAAAAGAAGGTTTCAAAGGGGTGGTTCCCGATGGTTTCGAAGGAGTCGAAAGGTATGGTTTTTTGGTTGTTTCAAAAGGATTAAAAGAAAAGGTTTTCCAAGAATTTCGAAAGGAAATGTTTAAAGGTTTTAAAAGAAAGATGTCTAAGGTTTTTAAAGCTTTCAAAAGGAAGGATTTCCAATGATTTCGAAAGGGTTTTGAGAATGGTTTCGAAAGGAAGGTTTTGGCCTTTCACCTAGATAAAAGAAAGGGTTTTACTTGGTTTTGAAAGGGATACTTTCAATGAATTTGGAAGAGGGACTTAAAAAGATTTAAATATTTTCATCAACTAGATTTGAGTAAAGTATATATAATATGGCAAGGTGATTTTGAGTAAAGCATAGAATATATATTTTCCTTGTTGAGTTTGGTTTAAAGATTTTAAATCAACTTGAAATGTTTTTTCAAGGAAATTTTTGGAAAGAGATCTCTAAGTAAAATGACTGAGATAATAGAATACCAGATAGGACTGGTATGAAGTCGCGCCCTATAAATTAGCTATTAGCCCCGGATAATTTTGTCCAAAATTCCAATGTGTAGGGCTTTGTCACAGGTAAGACTAAAATTATGAATACACACAGAAAGGAATATATGTTTGTATACAGAGAGGTTACTGTGAGCTCGCAAAACCATTAGGATCAGGTGACCCTGGGAGATGATAAGTTAAGGACAACTGTCTAGAAGAGAAATATTTAACAGATAGTTAAGGACATAATGTCCAAAAGAAGAGGAGTGTCTAATTGAGGTTAGATATATTTTGATATGTTGTTTGGTAGGCCCGAGTCAGCCAAAGGTTAATAGTTAACCAAATGAAACTACAACGTTCGAACAGATAGTCCATTTATTACCTGATATGTTTGGTTACATAATGATGCTTTATAAATTTTAACCAGTTTTGGTTGCAGGAAAAGATTTGCATAAGATATATTTTAAAAGAATGTTAGTGAGGGGAAACACGTTTCGCTAAGCGGCGTGGTCTCGCTTAACATTAAAATAACAGAGATGAACAGTATTATTGACACCAGGCTTTATATCCGACTCAAAATTTTTGTTTGCCCCTTAGACTCTCAAGTGCTTAAAATTGATTTGAGTAGGCTGAGGGTTGAGGTTTCATGTTTCGTTGTTTTGACGAATAAAGTTTCCGGAGACGAGCAGGTGGCTGACGGATAGCTAATCAGGAGTATAGATTATTTTGTTATTTCCGCTATGTATTTAGTCAGATATAACTATATTGCTTTGATCAACCAAGGGGGCATCGTTATATGTCGCTCTTGTCGTATTATTGTAAATTATATTTGATCATTGCCTGGAAAACATTTTGGGGTTATGTATCTTGGATATGAGTTATTGTTTTGAAATAAAATCTGTAAAGATTTGCTTTTGAAATTTGCGATTTTTTTTCATATTTAAGTGCTTTTGATATTATGGATACCATTAGCATTTCCATATTTTTTCACCAGAAGTTAATACTATAGATGACTGCAGCATCTGTCGCGCTTTGCTTTTGGTCTCTAGATATGAGAAGTTACACATGTATTATACCAAAATTCTCAATAGAAAAAATAATGATTATCTTTCTAAGGAAAATCTAGTATGTATTACAAGAGTTATAATACTTAGGTGTTTAAATGAATGAACGAGATGAACCTATTTTGGGGTAATAGGTCGACGAGGGTAGCCTGTTAATAGATCTAAGGCCCGAAGCACCCATCAATAGCGCACAGAAATCAATGATCGAAACAATTAATAAAGCAATATATGGCTTAGATGCTAAAGACCATTTAGGCAAGAAAACAACTCATCAATCTAAACTTCACAAGCAGCCACACTAGATATCCAAAACAAGCTCCAATCACAATCGTACAGCAAGTAACCTCAATAATCGAGGGGAAATAATCTTCACTAATAGCAATGTAGCATGTTGGCTATAACTAAGCGGTAATCCCAAGGCATAAGGAATCTTTTGTTGGGTAGAAAAGAACTAACATAAAATTACATAGTACTTTCCTATATTAGATCTCTAATAAAAAACTTGCTAATTGTGAAAATGCTTGACTCAATGTAATAAGCCACTTGGCTATATAAGAGTGGCTAAATAAAGGTAAGATAGTGTATGTAGGGACTTTCAGCCCAAAGCAATTTAAAACTCTCGGTGTTATTCACTTTTAGTACTTTATTTTCTTCCAATTCTTGTTTATACTCAACAGCCTAGCGTATAATAACTCCAGTAACACTACCTCTCGTCTCGGTATTTTCATATCTGGGACCTATAATCAAATCATCTTCCGAAGCTATACCTTTGACTCTCAGGATGTTGATGTAGATGAAATTCGACATTAACAAATATATTGCGTTCGACATCGATCCTTGATCAGGGATTGGTACCAATACATGATGCTTAATAATGAGGCGCTTTATGTGCTTAAGTTCATGGTTTAGGCTCTATATATCCTCCAAACCTACACTTACTTCTTTTCCACTTCTATTTGCTTTTTGCTTCGGGACTTTTTTTCTTCTAAACATTCAAGTCTCCATTTCTAACTTTAATGCCGATAAACCAATGCCTCAAGCCGTCGTCACCACTAAGGCATGTCCGTTTAATCCTTCCTTATCCATCTTAGGACATTGATTCTTGTAATGCCCTTCCTCTTAAGCATTGATTTGTTAAATGACTTGAGGCCTAGATTTGAGCGTATCGAAACACAAGAAACTCGACTCACTTTAGGTGGGTGGTGTGGCTTTGTTGGCATGGCCAACGATTCTCTAGGCAGAGCTCGACTAGAAGATAAACGAAGGAAGAAATTCTCCATCTCAAGGATCGATGTTGATCCTGCACTTAGGGGTATTTTCACTAAATATTTGCAAATCCAAGGAGCTGCACAAGTTTTGGCATCACTTTTTCAAAGCATGACCTAAGCTTGACTCCTTAGTGTACTGGCTTGAGTCGGCATTTGTTTTTACTCGAGTCAAACCCGAGATTTTGTGAAGGTTTCATATTTTCGGTGAAAAGTTCACATATATAACCATAGAATTGTAAATGAAGTTATGTAACTGAATTTAGTCGAGCTATGATCAATGATACATGATTCGTTGGGACAATCTACGAGGACGATCACTTTGGACATTAAATCAGCATTCGAATAAACTGTCTACTTGTTTTCTTTTGAATAATAAGTCTGAATTATCACGACGTTAGATGCACACACTATATACTATAACTACACTATGTTGCCCTCCATCAATGCATGAGACTCGGTCGATCAACACACAATGATGTTCGTCGGGTTTGATACATCGACTTTAGAGGGCTCTTTTCTAGCATGAACATTACAACACTCAATGTGTCTGATATCACTTACATGTAAAGCTTTATTACTTGTGACCCATAGACATTCTGAGCATCTCTCCGTTATGGCCGCAGATCCTTCGACTTTAAAGTACATGGAATTTGACACAGAATCCAGTTTCACAATGATTCCCGCAACCAGACATACACCTCAGTCGACTGATCGTAAAGCAGCACAACCTTTAGAAATAATTCCTTTTGTTTTTTCCGAAGAGCCTATAGTTGGGGATGGCCCTGACGTTGACATGGGTGACACTATTATTTTAGATGATCCCAAAGATTTCCCTGCATCGAAGGTCGATGAGGCGTCCCTCCTAAGGATATGCAAGAGGAATAGCATTCCATTTGAAGGCATACTATTTCCTTTGCGCCATCAATGGGTGCATCTTCCATTAGCAGGATAAACGGCTTGTAAATAGTATATGTTATGACCGGTTATGTCCCACCATTCAGCAACTTCATTCATACAATCTTATAGTTTATTAAATTGGCTTTAGTTCAACTGCACCCCAATTGCTATGCGTTTTTGAACAGCATTTATATCATATTTTCCCGTCTGAATCGCGAGCTGAGCACTCGAGAGATTTGCTATTTATATAGCTTTAAATACCATAAAGGATCTCCTTTGCTCACATATCTAGAATTTTTTTGTGGGTTGTCGAATTATAACGGGTCTCTAGAACAAAGTGAGCTATTTTAAAGATGATATCATTTTATGTGTTGCTCTCCTGGTTTTTCGCAGAGGTGGTAGTCCGAACATAAATCATACCTTCATATGTTTATATGGATGGAATAATCAGTTACTCATAAGATTATTCCTCGCACTTACAAATAGCTCATGAAGGCCTAGCAGCGTGGCCTTAGTGAGCACTCTAGCATCTCTATATCAAGTCCCACTCGAGGAAAGGGATATAAACGCATTTCTTTCTGATGAGAATCTGCCTGCTTACTCTTTTCTGGGGAGGGCCATAGTGTTTTGCCATGTTCTCGAAGCAGTGATGAAGATGATGAAGATTCTTCATCGAAGGATGGAGATAGAAGCTAAGAAGTGTCCCCAGTTTCAAGTCGTATTATGGAGATTTGAGGAGTTCACGAGCATACCGAGGAAGGAGGAAGTGGTGGAGAAGATAATGATGATGTTAATATGGGTCAAGAGCCCTCTAGCGGTTAAGACGATGATGACCAAGCTTTCCTTCTAAAGCATGACCGAAGATAAAGATCGTCCCGGTGCGCCTTTTGACAGCGTTTATAGGAACTTCGGCCCGATTCCAGAAAAGCTTGTTTCTTATGGCCTGGGTAACATTAGTAGTGGGGATATTGGATTCCCCATCCATCTACCAAGTAAAGTGCCTGCCACTCTCTCATAGGAGATCACCCCTGTTAGCAAACTCCAAGTCCATTGTCCATAAGGGAACACTAGGACACATACACACACTCATGCAATAGTACACTCTGCTCAATTCATGCCATATTCCTACCTTGCTTGTGCTAACTCGCTTATGTTTTATTGCTAGATTCAATGGAGTGCAGAGACGTGTATGATACCACCAAAAGTCAGGGGAGCAAGCAGAGGAAACATAGGGCATCCAATTGTCCTAATGGCTTCTCTTACAGTTCTGATCCGGGGAGGCATTCTAATTGAGACCACATAATTCAACAAAGAGGATACATATCTCATAAGTCATCTCCATGACACAAGGGTTGGTCATCCTTTCCCTATGGTATGGATCCATACTCGAAAAAATTTGATTACATTTTATCTATAGACATGCCAAAGTTCCTAACCTAATGCAGCCGACGATATCCTCTCATGTGTAATGTCATTTTGAGAAACTATCAGGTTCGACCACTTCTGATATTCTCTATTCAAGGCTAAAAAAATTGGTTCGAGCAGAGGAAGAAATTATTTCTAATCCTCATATAGATGCCTTGAAATTCGCTTTTCCAAAAATCTGTTTTTGATAATGTCATGTTCGTCCCTAAACTGAAGGATATCCCTATGCATATCAGAACCGACCTATGGCCTACATCGATGATGTGTATGATCGGTACTTCAAATGGAAATGAGGTAATCTCCTAAGGTGCTTACAAAATAAAGTTGAGCTTCTGGAGTGAAGTTAGAAAAAGAGTAGGATAGCCATATCATCTCTGCCCTTGGCCAGAAGATTGCAAAGCTTAATGCATCATTGATCGAGGCCATGAAATTTATGAAGAATCTTACTAAGCATCCGAGGAAGAGCTATAGAATTACAAGAAACAAAATGAGGCTTCTCATAACAAGAGTTATGATCTATCACTATAAAATGAGCAGCATAAGAAACAAGAGAGGGATAAACGAAGATGCTCAAGAGTGAGAAGAAAGAGAAGGACAATGCTCTCATCCTAGCCTAGGGATACTGTGAGGAGCCGCGGGATGCCTGCAAGGAAAGAGATGCTATAGAGGCCCGGGAAAAAGAGGTCGAAAAGAAAGTCAAAGCTGTGGAGAAATGAATCAGAGATGAGCTCGAGCCTATGCTTATCCGTTATAATGCAAATGTCATCAGGTTTGGAAACCTAAAATGGCTCGACGAAGGGTATCCCGAGGCTCTGGCCCTGTCATGGGAAGATATTGTAAATTAAGAATGAGAGTTCTCTAGTAGGGCCGAGGTCGATGTTGAATGGCTAAAACTCAACCTTCTAGATGAAAAGGACTTGGAGGAAATCGGGATTGGCGAACATATCTTGCATCTTGAATCTACTATAAGGTTGACAAGATCAACATGAAGGCTTCGAGTTTGCTCTTTGTGACTCCACAGCAAACATTACTGCTCCTTCGACTTCTGAGTCGTTGACTACTGAAAATATCACTTCTCTTTCCAGCTCAACTACTGTTTCTGATGCCATGGTAGTTTCTAAAGCCACAAGTGTTTCAACTTCTTTGTTGGAGGGTCAATAAAACCCTGATGAACCCTCGCTTCTGAAGTCATTCATTTTATCTCCCATTAAGGAAGGAGGTTCTGGTGGGACCCCGGTTCACATCTTATCTATATCTCCTGGAGGTATATCATTAACCTCATCTGTGTTGAAGATGGCCCATATGACATTGGTCGATGTTACTAATCTCTGCTTTCATGTTTTCCAAGTTTCAGGTCATCCTTTGATTGTCCCTTTACTCGAAAATATTTTATCAGTGCGGACACTCATCATGTTAGCTCCCAAACTCTCTTAGGTATTCTGGATGGCAAGACTCCAGGCCTTGGGGTTGAAATGATTCATGCATTGGAAGAAGAGGCAACATGAGACTTTCACGGGGAGTAAGAGGAAGAGGACTTCGTCATACCTGGTGCTTTCGATCCTTCCTCGAGCTGTACCATGGAGGAGACGCTCCGGAATCAACTCTTACTGGCTATGGAGATCAAGAAGGAGAAAGAAGTCGATTACTTCTTCCTTTTTCCATCTCATTGCCCGATCAGTCTATATTTATGCCTTTGAGACTTTGGTGAGCAATCTTTCAAACGTTCATAAAGGCAAAGACAGGTGCCGAGGAAGCCTGATAAGTCCAGAGTTGCAACAACCCAAAATTTAACCCACAATAATTAATTCGTTAATTAATGAAAAAATAAAATAACTTTATGAAATTATGAGAATCGAGCAAAGGAGTTTCACCGTTGTGTCCGTGGTAATTTTCTGGTCAACTTCCATATATATAACGTCACAATCCGAGCTAATATGAGTTAGAAACAAAATAAACAAGAAAAAAAAAATATTGGGCAAGGTCGACCAAGAAGTCGATCTAACCATGCCCTAGGTCGACCGACCGATCGACCAAGGAGGGAGGGACGGTCGACTGCCCGGTTGACCCGCCTACGGGTATGGGACGAAGAAAATTTTCTTCATTCCAGAGGTTTTAACATTTATTTTTCATTCTTTAGCCTCATCTGGTCTCTTTGTGCTTCCATCTGACGGCTCCTATTCAGTCTATAACATGGATGCATTCTATTCAATCTCCAAATCCAATGGTCTGAGATCCACTTCTATCCCTATAAATAAGACTCTAGGCCTAACACTTTTTCTCATTCTAGATTTTCTCCGCTTGGGTTCACCTCTTCAAGAAGGACCCTAAAAGGAATAATTTTCCAAGGGTGAATCTTTTTAATAAAAATGTTTTAATACCATCAAGTGGATCCGGGAAGACCTGAAGGGAAGAGCTTAGGACTATAGGTGAGTGATTATAATTATTTTAGATTTCTTTAAGTAATTTAAAATAACAGGGTTTTCAATAGTTGTAGTTTTACTACGATTTTTGAAATAACCTTTTTAGTAGTATATTTACAGTTTTTGGAATTATTTTTAGTCTACTTCTTTTAGCTACTGTTTTCAGTTAATTTTAGTTTATTCCCGTTAATTATAGCTTTTCCATTTATTTACAGTATTTTAATTTATTTACTCTTGTTTATGCATTATTTACATCTTTTTCCTACGATTTGGATTTTCTTCTATTTTCAGTTTTCTTTTATTTCTCCTTCTTCTTCGCATATGGATTAGAATAGATTAAACATGAATATGGATCAAAATTACAAGAAAATTGAAATTACATAAAATAAGATGTATATTGAAACGACTGTCATAAAAATGGAATTATGACTAAAATTGAGCCTAATTATGATATTGATGTTAGGATTGGACTAATTAAAGATAATTGGTCTAGTTATAACTTAGAATTATAACTAAAAATAGTAAAAGATGAAAAACGCTTATTTTCACACTTAGACCCTAGATTAAGTAATAAGCATGATTATAGCATAGTTTATAATAAGAAAACAGAACAAAATGAGACATATTTTAAGACTTAGGATAAACTAATAAGCACAAATAGTAAGAATAATAACAAAGGCTTATTTAAAATAATTTGTCTAAGTTAATAAGCAAAGTTGAAAGAAAAGATCCATACCGGCAGCATTTCCCTTATGCTGTTTAGGGTAGATAGGTGGTCAATAGTTAAAAGAAAAGGCCAATACCTGCAGAATTTCTCTTGGGACATGCTTAAGATGTTTAGGGTAGAAAAGAGGTCAATAATTAAAAAGACTAAATCATGGGGATTTGGACAAGGGACGCAATTAGATTTTGTTTAACAGGGATCAGTATCAACAACATTCACTATTTTCTATGGACACGGTGTCTTACAATATCCTGAAGCGGGACGAGGGCATGCTTATACTATCTAGGGTAAATAAATGGTCAAAATAGGGAGCAATAGATAGTGCGAACCAGCGGTGACTGAGCATGTGGCATTGATTAGGAGAGATAAGTCACTGTTGAATTCCAAGCGCTTAGTATGTGTGTATTTCGTAGACACCATTACCTTCTGTGTACGGGGCTATATAACATCTAGTCTGCAGTAAGATCTATGGAGTAGTAGGCAGATCAAAGGGTAAGGAATTCAGCCTAATTATAGGATTAGAAATTCAGCCTAATCAAAGCAGCTATCAAAGACAAGTGCAAACAAACAAAGTTAATTAATTAGGTTAATTTAGTTAAATCGTATTTATTTCCAGCTTATTCCTTCTCATATTTCCTTTGTTTCTCTTTATGTGCTAGAACTGTTGTAAGGTCTGTTAATTTTACTTTGCTTAAAGATTTTAGTAATTATTATCATTCACCAGACTTTTAGTCTGACCCACTCCTCCATTTTACCCTCCTCCCCCCATAGGCAATCAAGGGCAAGGAAAGTAGACCGCAGCTTCATGGAGACTTGTAGAAATCATGTATTTCTTTCCATTAATTCCAATTTTTAGTTCTTTTTTGAGCTGGTATTTTGCGGGGGATGTATTGTACTCTGATATTATTTAAGACTTTGGGTTTTTGATTTCAAGAGACTAGTACGGATATTTTGTCATATGATGTATTGGGTATTTGGCGACTTATTTTTATCATCTTATACTATGGAATTTGATTTTAGCAAAATACTATAATGTTTCCACTGCGTTGTTATTATTATTGTTGTTATTTGTTGTGTTGTGAATATTAGTCTCTGCTAGTTTTAATTATACCTATAACAGACAATGCCTTTTAGTATGTCCTTTTGGGTATACTAACGGATGTGGGATGTTTTAGGAATGCCCTCTTTTAAGGAGAAAAAAAGGAGACAAAGAGGAGAAAGAAAGTTTGGTTGCGCCCTTCCTTATTTTTGTCATCTTTTGTTTTAATTTGAATAATCATGTAAAATAGGCAGAAGTTGTATAAATGCGGCCCTGGTTTTTGTTTTAAGCAGTATGTTAATAAGATTAGACTTTTTTGTTCAAGGCTTATGTCAATATGTTTATTATTTTCACTCGGATGTGTGTGAACCATAGCTAACTCAATAGATCACTTTGCTATCTTTTAGTCAAGTTCTGTTCAACCAGTATTAACATATTAAATTACATTATTTCCATTCTCGGAGAATAATGGCGTGGCTACCTATCTTCAAGCATCCCTGTTAGGCCAAGGCTAACCCTAACTCTTGACTGGAATTGGTTGTCCAAAGCAGCAGTCCGAACATTCAATTTGTGGATACTTTCCTCTGATCTCGCTTAGCTCTGGGCATTGATCGAGATTTATCACCTGAAACGATGGTTATATTGCTTATCCCCGGGGTACTTAGGGAAGATCCTGCCTGGCTTCGAGCATGGATTTTTGACTTCACCAAACTTTAGGTGAGGAGTTTGAGCTTCACCAAACTCCTAGCAAGAGCATTGTCACAGTGTAAATCGTTTAGTTTTCTAACTCCGAGCATTGGTTCTTAGGGCGAACTATCTCGCTCGACCCCCCATGTGTTTCATACTCCAATGTCCAAGTCATGAGTAAGAGGAGTTATTTGGCATCTACACCAGATGCTCAAAACAATCGCATTCCTAAGGTCGAATTATGGATTGTAAAATTTGATCAACACCTATCTACGGGCACCTGAAATTATGTATTACATTAGCGTGTGTCATTCAATTATGTTGTAGTTTACAACATAGAAATTAGCTAATGAGAATGTAAATTCATCGATCCTTGAAGCCAATTATTTCATATTCAAAAGAGCGGCCAATCATGCCTCTTTACATAGAGACTATCAGAATATGTATAAAGGTAGTTCTAAGTGAAATATGTCATAAAATTTTGCTATTCCATGTCCTTAGAAGTGAAATTCCATCCGTGGTTTCTAGCTTGAGTGTTCCATCTCTAAGCTTGTGTTCGATAGCATATGGACCTTCCCAAGTCGGACCCATGTTCACCGGACCAGGAAGATTCGTCTGAGAACGTGATCGTTGATCTCGAAGGTCTAACTTTTGACCTTTGTGTTGTAATATGAAGCCACTTACTTTCGATGACCGAGGGCTCTCAAATCAGCTTCATCACTATGATGACCCGGAATTTTGGGCAATAGCAATTTGATAATCATCATTTAAAATTTATTGAAATTGGTAGTATTAATTTAATAATATTTTTCTAACTATTTAAATTGGTAATATTGCATAATAATTTTCTTTTATAAATATTTAATTTGGCATAATTCTATCTTTTCAAAGTTAAAATAAATATATTATATAATTATAATATATATTGATTGGAAGATTGTTTTAAATTCAATATAATAATTTTTAAAGCTAATAAATTAGTTTAATAATCTTCTATTTTTAAATATTTAAAATTTATCCTTCAATGCTATAAAAATTTGTACTCTATTTATAATATATATAAATATGTATATATATTGTGAATAAGAGATTTTGGTTTTGGATTTAATAAAATGTTTTCAAATCAAAATATATATGTATGTATATATATATATATATATATATTGGGATGTGGAAACTGGTTTTAAAAATTCAATATTTGATTTTCAAAAGTTAATTTAAAATTTAAATTGAAGACTTTTAATACTAGTATTTATTTATATCTATCAATTCAAGTATATTAGCTCAAGTTTGAAATAAAATTTAATTAAAAGATTTAATATCCTTTCTTTTTAAAATTTAACATGTGTAAATGTGATTTGTTTATTTATAAACAAATAAAATATGTTTTTCAAATTTAATATATATATATATATATATATATATATATATATATATTGTGATTTGAAAAACTATGTTTGAATTTAATACAATACCTTTCAAAAGCTATTTAAAAATATATATTAATTAACCATTTATTTCCAAAACATAAGGTAAATGTCTATTTATTTTAAAATATATTTTTGCTTAAGTTTATAATAAAATTTAACTAAAGGCTATTTCTTTGTTCTAATATACTTTCTTTTTTATTTTCAAATTAAATAACATAAATTGAATATATATATATATAAATGAATATATATATATAAATGAACATAAATTAATAAGGCATAAATATATTAATATCTAACATAAGAAATCAATAAAAAAATGGTTTAAACTTTTGTAAAACAATAATAAAGCATTTAAAACACTAGTAAGCATGAGAAGGCATTGTTTACACATTTGTAAGCTTAACAGCATTTCAAGTTAACAAGTGGCAAATTTATACTTAATTAAACTTTTAGATTATATTAAATATAATACTAGAGGAAATAATTAATGGTTCTTTCAGTTAGAATTTATCTTATCTTCTAATTTTAAACTGAAAACAAAATTCAAACTAAATGAAGAATAAAGATTTCAGCCTGTTGAAATCAATAATAGACTAAAGCTTCAAACATGAGATATTGCAAACCAAGATGAAGATTAACAACAAGTTTCAACACCTGATTCAACTTCAACTTCAAATTTGAGCAACTCAGAAATCAAATTCAATAGTTTCCAGATTAAAATTCAAGTTCCAGGTTTAAGCCTGGGAAAAACCGTTCTCTGCTTATAAAATGGTGAGTGAACATTTTTTAAAAAACAGTTTCCAAGTCTGAAATTTAACCATGTTGCATGTAATGAAATCTTGAAGTGTTATAGCATGAAATGTTTGTATGTATTTGAATATATATATATATATATATATATATATATATATATATATATGTGTGTGTGTGTGTGTGTGTGTGTGTGTGTGTGTGTGTGTGTGTGTGTGGTATAACTGTGTATATGTAGATATTCACTTCTCTGTTATATTACAGGGTAACTTCTTCAACAAAAAATTATATCTTCCAAACAAATGAGTTTTAGACTAAGATATTTGAAGTAAAATGGTTTGTAACATGGTAACAATAATTTTAAAAATGGTTTCAAGATTTTACATTTAATAAATATTGAAAAATTAAAAAAATACAGTAGAGATCAGAAACATAACAAAAATCGATAGTCTTATTTTCAATAATTGATTTTAGAATCTGTTTTGTAGTGCTAAATCATGAATTTAGGTATAAATTGTGAATTTTAGACGAGTGAATGTTGAGGTAGTCGAAGATGTTCGAATTTGGATATTTTCGTATTTGCCGATGATCGACGGCGAAGTGGATGACGAGGTTGGGCCTGGAGGTGGCTGGGGAGTTGACGATCTCAGAAAAATTGGTGGAGCAATTTATTTCTGGCCGTGGTAGTCGACCAGAGTCAAACTTGGGTTCATCGTCTTGTTTTGGACGTGGTGATTGTGAGCTTCGTGCGGTGTCAATCGATCACCGGAGGTAATCGCGTGAGGGAATTGAGAAGCGAGGTGACGAGGCAAAGTTTTGGCGGGGTCGACGTGGGTTCTGGTGGTATAGTTCGTCGACGATTGAAAGTTTTCCATCGGGTTTGGTTCCAGTTTTGGTAGAGAATGCTCTTTTCGTTTGACTATCTTTTCCATAGATCTGGATAGTCGTATGTGACGGCGAGTTGATCGTCGACTTGGGAGCGTCATGGGCAAGGTGGCAGCGGCGTCCAGATCATCGTGCACGGTGCACGTTGGTGTCTAGTGGAATTTGTGAGATTTTGGAAGAAGAGTATTCTCGGGTCGAACTCGATGCTTTGCTATGGTTTTATCCGAGCAGTGTACGAACGCGAGTGCATCGTGTTTGTTCATGGAGGGATCGAGTGTGTCTCGGGTACTATGATTTTGCAACAGTTTTCAATTGTAAGGGAAAGAGTTGCCAATTTTTTAAAGAAATTTAAGCAAAAGTTTTGTTAAAAGAAATCAAGTTTTATAATTTTTAAACAAAGTAAGTTAATTTTTTAAAAGTTATGGATATTATTCCAGTTTTTTTAAACAGTTTAACAAATTTTAAAATGTATATTAAAATAGATTAGTTTTAAATATATGATAATCAAGTTTTTAAAATAACTATATGTTAAAATTTATTAAACAACTTTGGAAGATTTCAAAGATTTAAAGGTTAAGTTAGATGTTTAAATTGTTTTAATTATAACTGATTTCTAAGTGTTTTGTCTTAAATAAAGATTAATGATATAACTATGTAAATCAATTATAATAAAGAGTTTATCTTTAAGTAATTATGATTTTGATTAATTTAAGATAATTAAATTGTGGAGATACTAAAGGTTAATTAATTATTGTTATTGATTTAAGAATAGTTAATTAACGTAAATGGTTTATTGATAAGTAAGAGTTTTATTAAGATAAATGATTTTTCTTAATTAATTAAGGTCTTTTAAATATAAGGAGTTAATAAATTATTTAATTAATTTTAAATGATTAGTTAATTGTTTGGTTAATTTAAGATAATCACTTAATTATGAATTAATTGAGTATAATTACTTAGTAAAGTAATCAATGAATAATTACTGGATGTAACTAATTAAAGGGGATTACTTATTGAAGTAATTAGAGGATAATTACTTAATGGATGTAATTAAAGGTCAATTACTTAGTGTAATTAATTTAGTTAATTAATTAATGTGATTAATTTAAGATCAATTACTAAATGTAATTAATTAAAAATGTGATTGATTAATGAAGTACTTAATTAAGGATTATTAATTAATGTAATTAATTAATAATTAATTAAAGAAGTAATTAAGGATTAATTAATTAGTGTAATTAATCAAAGGATTAATTTAATTAATTAAGGAGTTAATTAATTAAGGTAAGTAATTACAAGATGGTTAACTACTGTTTATGATTAATTAAGACTAATTAATGAGTATGGTTAATTAAAGATCAATTATTTAATTAATTAAAAGGTTAATTAATTAATGAAGTAAATAGAGGATCATTAATTAATATAATTAATGAAATTAATCAAGGTTGATTAATGGAAGTGATTAATTAAAGTATGATTAATTAATGTAATTAATTTATGATCAATGTAATTAATTATAGTTAATTAGTTAATGGAAGTAAATTGAAGGTTATTAATTAATGTAATTAATGAAAGTAATAAAAGATTAATTACTGTGAATGGTTAAGAATAATTAGTTTCTGTAATTAATAAAAGGTTAATTACTTAATATAATTAAAGAATAATTAATCAAGGAAGATTAATTAAGGTAGATAATTAAGAGATGGTTAATTAATTAGTTTGTAATTAATTGATGTTAAGTAAGCAGGATTAAGGTAATCCAAGTGATTAAAAATTAGTAATTAATTTAATTAGAGGTTAGTTAAATTGAGTAAGAGTGAATCAAACCTGCTTATGGATGATGATTGATTTTGGGTGATTTGGATGTGTTATCTCTGATATGTGATATGTGATGCTTTGTGAGATGATTGGTTGAGATGAATTATCTATCTGTGATAATGTGAATCATCTATTTGTTTATGTTATTCTGAATATAAGTTTCAATGTTTAAACCCTTAAACAACTTAGACATTAAAACGACGTTTTGGATTCGGTGAGACCGGGATTGGATCCAAATTTGGATATCCTAAAACCACATCGATCCAAATTAAATGTTAGGTCGTAAATCCAAGTGAAGATCAAGATGAAGACTCGAAGTGTAATAACTATTCGTCGTTAAAACTCTCAGGGTCATTCCAAGATGAGTTTGACGGAGATAGTACTTTCAAGTTTGAGATGGAGATTCAGAGTGCAAGGGCTATGGTCGTTAACTCTGAGGGTGATTCCAAAATGAGTGTAACGAGATAGTGCCTTTGGTTTCGTTCGAACCCGAAACGAACTTGTATGGATTGAATGCTTTCAAAATATCGTCATGTGGACGATGAGCATTCTAAGATAGATGTGTTCTATAAAGGTAATCGTCGCAAGCCTTATCAACCGAGAATGGCTAAAACAGGGGAGGTGCAGCAAGGTTAAGTGGGTAACACCCAAGTAGGACAAGATTCAACCCTGTCTAGAGGTCCCTTTCTATTTCGGCTTAGTGTGTGGTTGGTCGCGCCAACCACAGGGTGGTCTTATTTGGGACTATCCAGTAAGGGATGGTTCCGGCTTTGTGTTGCAGGGGATTAGGAGTAATCCTCAGTACGATGATCTAGGCCACGCACTGTGACGGGCGGTACCCAGTAGCCCTGCCATTGTATGGAATCCAAACTCCAATAAGTGCCATACGTATTGATTGTGCCCAACTATGTTGGAACGTGAGATGTAAGCATTCCAGCTATTTCCGTATTTTACTTGAAAACCCTAGACCATATTACAATATCATTGGATTTCCTATAAAATGTTTTGGTTATCGTAAGGTAAAAACTTTTCCGTGTTTATGTGTGGGAATTCTTACGAGATACATTTTGTTTCCATAGGTTTTCAAAGTTAACAATTTTAACCCGTTTACTCACACCAGAACCATGTCTGACCCGGAGTTTATTTTCTGTTTTATTAAACTCTTGGGTGCTTAAATTTTTATGAACAGCCAAGGGATTCGGGTTAGCTTTGACGAATTCTAGAGGAAATTTGGAGCATGAGGCTTCAGCGTGTAGATATATAGAGTTTCCGCTGTGATGATGTATTGTATTGATGTACTTGAGTTGTCTAATAGACAGGTGTTTATAATTGTCTAATTTGTGAGGTACAAGTTGTATACTCTGATGTATATGATACCATGTAATATCTTATGTGATGTATTATATTTCATTCGTTCCGCTGTGAGATTCTAATGTTGTTGAGTTTCTTCTTTTCTATCTTTCTTCTTCTATCCCTTTCTTTACTAAATCATGATGCGTCTTTTTGGGTTAAGAAAGACGGGTCGTGACAATCACGCTTCTCATCAATCATGTCAAGGGATTCGAGCATGAGTTCCTCATTACTTTTGGGATAATAATGGGTCTTCTGATAAGACTGCACTCAATTGGAACTATGGCCTCTGACTCGTAGGCTAAAACAAATGGAGTGTGACCAATCATGGATTTGTGAGTCTTCGATAAGCTCAAAATTCCTATGGTAATTCCTCGACCATTTACTTTTGGCCTTTGTAAATCACTTTTTCAGAATGGACTTGATAATTTTGTTAACTATTTCCATCACCTTGATTGTTATTCTACAAGTTATTGCCTTTGTTTTTCCACATTCACAACTACATTGCCAGTACTATCACCAGATTGCTTCTAGCCACATTGCTTTGAATTTCTTCAGTCGATCTGTTAACATCAGCCTTCCTAGTAGTCCTACTCGCCTCTTCCATGCATAAGAACTAAGTTTCCTTCTTATAGAAAACATCCATCGTACGTGAAGTTTCATCTTTGACCACCTTCCGATGTCAATATCGGGGTGCATACCCCTGATCAAGGCCATCTACACAATGTCCTCCTATGCATTGCTCACTTCTGTCGCCATCATATTGAAACTGCTTAAAAAATCCTTCAGTGATTTTCCTGTTCCCTAGAAGAGGTTTGATAACGACATCACGTTTTTGGGATATGTTGTGTGTAAGTGGAATTCCCCAACAAACTTCCTTGCCAACCGATTGAAAGATGATATGAACCTCAGAGGGAGCCAATTGAACCACATTGTTGCTACACCTTCAAGAAAAATTGAAAAACATCTACATCTCATGGCATCCGTCGTCCTTCTTGTGCCCATATGTCATTCGTACTTTCGCAAATTCTGCCTCAGATCCGTCATCTCATTACACGATGACATCTTTGGAATTGCGAACCTCCAAGGATATTCCTCACCTGTTATCTCTTTGGTGAATGGGTTCCTACTAGGGGAAGAGCCCCATTCATTGTTACTTCTGTGCTGGCTCTCACTCACTAGTTTCTTTACCATATCCGCCGATGACTTTGGCTCGATTATTCTACTGGACAGTGATAATCATAGCCTACCCCGAATGTTTGGCTCCATAAATGGTCTCGCTTAGTCCTATGATAACTGGGTTCTCTTGTTTGTGGGAGAACCATTCGTCCAGTTGACGCATTTTTATCGTTTCTACGAGGCAGATTGACAACAGCGGCCGCCTGAACTTCAACATTCTGGCTGTAGCAACATGACCTACATCACCTCCAACATCACCAACATCTCCATCGCTAAAGTCGACAACTCGGAGTTCGATACCAATCCCTGGGTTTAGTTCGATACCGATCCGCATTCCATTTCTATAAGCTCCATCCAGTCTATTTTACGAAACGCCTATTTCCTTTCACTTCATTTTCTATTTTCCATTTTGATTTTTTTTCAACAGATGAAGAAGAATGGTACTCTAAATCGAAAGGTGAAAAATCTCTCCTGTTCCTCCTATAACTACGGGTTAATGGGTTTAGCAAGTCGAGGTTTTCCTTCATTTACCTCCTTAATTATCCTGACTCTCCTGCACCTTGTCATTCATCTGCTTCATCATGCGGTCCATCTTAACTTGCATTATCATATCTACGGGGGTTTGAATTTCAACGATTATGTATTGAGCAACTTCTTTAACATGTTGAGAACAAGCGTTCTCAACATCAGAGCAGGTTTGGTGGAAGCAGATTTCTCCTTTCATAGGGCCATAACTTAAACTGATTTTGTGACAGATTTTATGGGAATTTGAATAGTCATGGATTATAATAACAAAACTGAAGGATCTACCTCATGGATTTAAACAACCCAAAAGTAGAAAACAGATCCTAATAGCTTGAGATCAATACACTTTCAATGAAAGCACCAAAATGTTTACATCAAAGTTTGCATAAATACCCAGAGATTAATGGTGGAGAAAAAAGAAGAAAAAAATTGAAAATGAGGAGAACGACAACAACAGACAACAATTATAATGGTTTGGCTAATCAAAGGCCTATGTCCACTTAAACTTTGTTGAAGTCTTTAATCAGTTTTACAAAACTATTCTTAGAGTTTGGTGATGATCCATGGAATTACATGGAAAACACAATAATTTGTTAATTGCTAAAAAAGATCCCCCAAACTATGCCCCAATCCCTCTATTTATAGTTGCAGATCATTGGAAAGCTCTCACATACATTTCAGCCCATGTTTGCTACATCCAAAAGAGGCTAACTAAAGAGATCATGCTCACATCATCAATAACCATGGATCAGTACCGATCCACGTTTAGGGATCGGTACCGATCCGTGAATTAGTTTTGTGGGCCATGACTTTCTTCTCCTGATTACTTGGTTGATTTGCATCTTTCTCTTCATTACTTCACTTGCACTGCTATTGGCATCAATCTTAGTGAATTTCTTAGTTCAGGGATGGTAATTATGTTTGACTTAGGTGTTGGTTGTGGTAGTTGACAAGAACTTGCGAACCATCTCATGTAGTATGCACTTGATTGTAAACAACTTTGGTTGACATACATAGGATATGTGCAATTATGGATGAACAAATGGGGATCGGTACCGAATCCTAATCGGGGATTAGTACCGATCCATGCTTACATTCGCCTTAGACTTGGAAATTGTTGTACAATGAATTTGGTTGTGTTTGGATTTCACTCCTTTATTTTATTGAACTTGGCGGTTGTTGATATGGTTTCCTGCAGGATAATTTCTCAGTTCGACTGACCTGATGCGCCTAACTTTAGCCTGGTCACAAGGTTGAATAATAGAGTGGATTCATCCAAATCAGATGATCATATTGTTTTAGAAAGCAAATACACTCCTAGTATAATAGAACACTTCATCCCATCACAAGCTTATTTTTTAGTAAAGGAAACGAGATTTGTATATAATAGCGATATAACAAAGATTCCACTTGTATTTTATCCACAGAGTTTGGTATTGGAATGTTAGAGGTCTAGGTATTATTTGAAAAATAGCTAAGAGTAATAAACTCTATTAAAGAATGCTCGGTCAGACGTCGTTTTATTAACAAACTAAAACCGGTTCTCTTAATGTTAATATATTTAGATCTTTAGGTGGAAATCTTATATTGGGTGGGCCTTTGTACTGGCCATTGATAGCACTGGTGGTATTAGTAGAACCGCACAATGGTGGTAAAACCGACCATTTAAATACGTCATTTGAAAAAATCTTTATATTTGTTGCACTTTTGAATTAATTACACAGTCAACAATGATGTTTCAAAAAAGATATTCATTTTATTTATTATTTGATGATTGATCATGATTTGATTAGGGATCGTGATTTCTTATCACATTTGGGACATGTGATATGGAAACCGAGGAATATAAACCAACCTATATGCATTACATTTTACTAGACCTACTATTATATCATGGACCTACTATCAAATCTTTCCCATCTAAAATACATTGGATGTTTAAAGGGAGTACACAATATAAACCATGCATTCATAAATCATCAATGAGGTAATTAATATTCATAAGGACCGTAGATTATGCCTAGATATACTTTTGACATGAAAAGAATCAAAAATGAAGATGTTTAAAGTAGAAAAGTAAACTATTTATCATGTACATGTGAATTTGAATAAACGTTTTGCAATTCGGTATTACATAATTCGCTAGTGATAATCTTTGAAATAAGCTCAACCTCATATATGCCAAAAACTTCACCAAGAGAAGCTAAACTGTCAGAATCCAATGCCTCCATGTACGTGAAGTATGCCGGTGCAAAATTCTCAAAGGATTCCAACTCCTATATATACGTAATATATATAATAAAAGGTCATTGTACCTTATTTTTTGCTACAAGGATTACAAATTTGATAAAAAAGACAATAGAAATAGAAACGACGGGAACATTTTTTTTACTTCTATTACAAAGGAAAAATAAGTAAAATCAACTTGTGTTATACATAGTTTGATCCCTTTTATATCCTTTTTCTCTAATCAAAGAAGCATTCTTCCAAAAAGTTACACACACTTTTGAAAATACTACATAGATATTAGGAACTTTTGATTGCTCGTGGTGCTTAAGATAAGCAACAAGCCCATAAAGGTCATATTTATCAATCGTCTTCAATACTGTTATGAGAACACTAGCTAGCATTACCACTAGTTATCTCATCAATGTCATCTTTGTTTCCTGTCAGAAAGAGAAGAGTTATTTCTGTATGAGTGAATATGGGTTATTACTTCTTATAAGATTTGCAAGCTCTCTCAATGGGCAGCTTTCTCCAAATGGTTTTTTAGAGTGTAGTGATGTTCTTCTTCGAGAGGTCTTAATAGTGCTAGGATCATTGGTTTGTGAAGAATTGTGGTAAATTTCATCACCTGCAACACATAAGAAAACCTTGTAATAAAATTTTCTCAAATTTTTGTATATGATAAGTTGATGTTTTCGCTGCTTGATACTATGTAAAGTTTACTCAATACGTTACACAGTAGGATAACGCAATGAAGGCTATATGGACAAAAGTCACATAACCCATAGTTAAACAGCCTAAGCTTTTGAATCTAGCTGTTCTTGATAGTTAAAGACATGAATATATATACTTATGAAAGCTTAAATATGCATAAACACTTCACTGATAAACATGTACACATGCATAAGTCCTGATCAGTGATAAGAAATAGGAGGACTTACATCCGCACATATGGTAGGGATGGCCTTAGGAGATCCTTCTATAGTAGCAGTTGTTCCTTCATCGTCTTCTTGGACTTCTACACTGTTGAAATCCGTACAAGGAGGAATGACCTGAATTTTAATTGATGAATGAAGAATATATCAACAATATATAAAGAAGGTGTGAGGTACTATAGAAACTGAATGCTATATCAACAAAAAGAAGGCGTAAGGCACTATACATATGTAGAAATGACAAATAAATTACCTGTAGAGTAGTGCCTGTACCAAATTTGTTCCTTTACATAAGAGTTTTATCCAACGTGATTATTATTTCTCAATATCAAAATTCTTGCTTTCAAAAATCTATATACAATAAATTAAAAATCAATACTTCAGAGTTAAAAGTGCTTCAGCACATAGATAAAACAAATGATTTATAAATAAATGAATTAGATATTTAAATAAAATAAAATTGATTTATACAGCATAATGTTCAAGCATGATACACCAATTTGAAAATATGATGTACAAAAAAAGATAACAAAATAACTTGAAAGCATAAAAAAATTTATCTTATGATAAATCAACTCCAATATGTACACTTGTTGTGTATGATAAACATGATGTGCAAAGGTTGCTCATCATTATCATGTAAAGACAGATCATTCAAATCAATATGGCTCATATTACGTGTTATATTATTCTGCACATGCCAAAAATTATGTATACACAATGACAAAAATTTTTACAATGCACATTGTTTTATTAAATTGAATAATAAAAAAAATTAAACAGTTAATTTACCTTCAAAAGACATATTGACAGACTGAAATAAGTTTAATCTTCTTCCAGCTATTTCTAAACGCCACTCTTAACATGCTGTCTTTTATAATAATTGCGAAATTGTATATGTTTTAAACTTTTTATTTACACATTTTATTTTATTTTTGAATAAAAATGAGGGTTCGTCTAAGATTAGGGAGTACTCATGTAATTTTATCCTACACATAGAAGATAAAGTTGTCAACATGCCTGACAGATAGCAATAACCCCGTACAAAATAATAAAAAGAATAAAAATCCCTCAAACCTATAGAACCAAGGTTCAAAATAAAATATACAACAAAAATAACCATAAAATAAGAAAAGCACTCTGATCCACAAAGTTAGTTGAATCCATCCAATACCTGAATCCGCCAAGAAACTAAACAAAAAAGTAAGTGCATAACATATATGTGTGTATTTGTATACATACATACATACACATACACACACACATATATATATATACATATACATATACATATATATATATATATACATATACATATATATATATATATATATATATACATATACATATATATATATATATATATATATATATATAAAAGAAGTAAAAATATACCATTCTAAAAATTAAAGACTTAGGACAAGCAACAATTACAATTAAAACTATGCGAACAATAAAAAGTATAAATCAAACATATACAGCAAATGAACGAAAAAATTAACGAAAAAATATAGGAAATTGTTACATTTTAGGACTTGCAAACAAACAAAAGAAGTGAAGATCCAGTACTCAACAAAAGGCAACCCTATGTAAATAATCAGAGGAGTGAAATCGTAAGTGAGCAATGATTATACAACAAAAGCGGAAAAGAAAAGGGAACAAATGGCATGTTACAGCTTATGGTGACTTTATCAATCTGTGTCTACTATGTTCACACAAGCATATGCAAACACTACAAGAATTACTGTTTATAGCGGGGGACGGGGAGAGGGGAGGCAACGGCCTTTGGCCAACGGCGAGATTTTTCGCGAAATTTTTTAATAACAAAAAACACATGCCGTTGGAAGCCGTTGGAATATTGCCGTTGGCGGCCGTTGCACGCCGTTGGAAATCCGCGACTTACTTACAGATCAATCTTCTACTTCCCCATTCCCATTCCAACGAAAACCCTAATTTTCCCCCTTAAAAAACTTCCAACCCCATTTTATCTCATTCTACGCGTTCGAGCATCCCATCTTCGTTTGCAAGCTTCGTAACCTCCAAAATCAGGTATTATTTGCTAAAACCCTAATTTTGTTAAATTTTTAATTTTAGGTTAATTGACAATTTTTGTGTATGTACTGTGTTATTGTTTGTGTATTGTAGTGTATTGGACCTTAATTATTGTTATTAAACTAATTATTGCATGTTTAACTATGATTTGTTAAATTAGGTTTATTATTAAATTAGTTTCAAACTTAATAATTGTTACTAACCTAAGCATGAACCTCACTTGTTATTATATTGGTGATTGAATTGCGTAAAAGCGTATGCAGAAAGTGATGATATTGACATATAAATTGTTCACTTTTGACATGTTATGATACAATATATACGTGATACATTTTGTGCATGCCTGGATGTGATTTGTGATGAGATTATATGTATAACATTGTTTGTTTATTTTATACGTTGCGCACACACACTGGATTTTTTTGTTTTAGGAAAAAATCATTATATATGCGATGATTCAACAAATTGTTTATTGATAAAAAATTTAAATTTTACGAAAATAAAATTTAAACTTTTATATCGCTAATTTTAAAATTTAAACCCTTAGAGTGTTTTTGGCCCCATCTGATAAATATTGTATATGATCGTTGTGTGAATATTCGTTTTTTTAACAGAACGGACATCTATATTCATCGTATACAGTATTTGTTGGATTTGTCCCTGTACTAGACAAGTTACAAAAACAATAACGTAATTAAATATCGTAAATCATTTCAGTTTAAACTGATCGCAAAATTTCGACAGCGCTTCCCTTTATGTTCCCTGTGTACACGCAATTGTGTACTGTTCGGGGAACTAAAGCGAAATGCTGTCGAAATTTTGTTGAATCATTTAAATTGAAATGATTTATGCGATTTAATTACGCTATTGTATTTGTAATGGGAGGTAGGATGACCCATCAACAAAGTGTCAGTGATCAATTAATATCAAATTCGCTAATAAAATTGTTTAAATAGAATATAATGTTCATTTCAAAGTAAGCTTTAAGTATTATTTTAACGTATATAACAAAAACAAGAAGAATGTTTATAAAATTGTTTTAATAAAAAATGTCAATGCAAATTTATATCGTACTTTTTAATTATATACATAGGTAAATGGACAATTATTTTACTGATCGGAGCTGGATGTACAAAAAACGAAGGGTCGATACTGAAGGCTCAACAAATGAACATTTTAATAATGGTATTAGCGTATTTATGGATTTTTCTTTATGTAATAACGGTACTACAAAGAAATCCGTTGTCAATGTAATAAATGCAAACTGTTAAAGCATTTGATACCACAAATGGTTAGAGTTCATTTGCATCAGTACGGTTTCATGTCGAACTATTTGATTTGGGATCGTCATGGGGAACAGTTAGCATCTAATCCTGTACAAGATGAGGAGGTGGTGAGTAATGAAATTGGTACGACAAATCTTGTAGAACATATGGTTGAAGATGCTGCACGTTCAATGTTTCTTGTTCCTCAATTAACTGATGACGATGGTAATGCTGAAGAAGAACCAAATATTGGGGCAAAAAAAAAATATGATTTGTTAGATGCTGCGGAAAAAACCCCTTTGGGAAGGCTACACAAGCGAAACCCAATTATTAGTAACTGCTGAGTACATTGCGATGAAATCCAAATACAACCTCACATAATCTGAATTTACAGCTGTTGTACAAGCTGCGAAACGACATATGCCTCCTAATAAGCTAATGTGCGAAAATCATTACGAAGTAAAAAATCTGATGTCGGCTTTCGGTTTACTGTATCAAAAAATAGATACATGTCTAAAGGGTTGCATGTTGTTTTGGAAAGAAGATATCAACCTTAGAAATTGTAAAATATGTAATCAGGAAAGATACAAACCAAGAAAGAAAAAGAGAAGGAAAGTCTCGTATAAGCGTATGCATTATTTACCAATTACTCCTAGACTTCAAAGGTTATATGCATCTTCTGTAACTGCGCAACATAGGTGTAAGAACATAGGAAGAAGGTACGTTAACACATCCAGCTGATGGGGAAGCATGGAAGCATTTTGACCAGAAATATCCTGATTTTGCGTCCGAAATTCGTAATGTTAGACTTGGTTTATGTATGGATGGATTTTCCCCATTCTCTCAATTTGGTTCGAAATATTCGTCCTGGCCTATAATTGTCACATCTTATAATTTACCTCCTTGGATGTATATGAAAACTCCATATATGTTTCTTACAGGTGTCGTCCCTGGTCTCGATGATCCAACACAAGGAATCGATGTTTATTTACAACCATTGATTGATGAATTAAAAAAAATGTGGTACGAGGGAGTAGAGACATATGATATTTTCCAAAAAAAGAACTTTCGCATGCATGCTTCTTTATTGTGGACAATCAGCGATTTTCCTGCATATGCAATGCTTTCAGGTTGGAGTACGGCCGGTCGTCTAGTTTGTCCTTATTGCATGGAAGAAACACGAGCAATTTTTTTACCTCATGGAAAGAAAGTTTCATGGTTTGACTGTCATCGATGTTTTCTTCATATTAATCATCCTTTTAGAAGAGATAAATTTTTTTTACAGCTAATAGACATGAAACTTTGAGACCACCTACGGTTTGGTCAAGCGAAGACATTTATGAACTTGTAAAGGATTATCCAAAGATACATGAAAACGGAGAACAAATTGAAATTCAAGGTAAATCATCGATTCATAACTGGTGCAAACAGAGCATATTTTAGGAATTGCCTTATTGGAAAAATCTCTTGACTCGTCATAATATTGACGTGATGCATAATGAGAAAAACGTGTTTGATAATCTATTTAATACAATTTTGAATGTTAAAGGGAAGACGAAAAATGATTTGAAATCAAGATGTGATATCGAAGTAATATGTAATCGTCCTGAGCTTCATATAAAACCAAATGACACAAAAAAGCCAAAAGCTTGCTATGAGCTAGACAATAATCAAGTTAAATTACTTTTAAAATGGGTGGAAGGATTAAGATTCCCAGATGGCATATCTTCTAATCTTCGTAGATGTGCTGACTATAAGAACAATAAACTTAGCGGGATGAAAAGTCATGATTGTCATGTTATGATGGAAAATTTGTTACCCGTCGCTTTTAAAGAACCGTTGTCCGTAAAAATTTGGACTGTTGTAACAGAACTTAGTCTGTTTTATAAAGAGATTTGTTCAACTACATTAAAAGTTGATCGTCTATGTAAACTTGAGGAAGAAATCCTGATATTGCTTTGCAAACTAGAAAAAATATTTCCTCCAGGTTTTTTTCAATGTTATGGAGCATTTACCTATTCATCTTCCATTTGAAGCACGTCTTCGAGGGCCTGTGCAATATGGATGGATGTATCCATTTGAAAGGTATATTAATATTTAGTTTATTACATATTGGTTTAATTAAATGTATAAAAAATTAATTTAAAATAATTTTTTCTAGTTATTTAAATCATCTAAAGAAAAAAGTTTGACATAAAGCTCGAGTTGAAGGTTTGATTTGCAAATCGTACATCGAAGAAGAAGCTTCGTTTTTTTCTCTCACTATTTCAGCGACCATGTGAACATATCATTTGAAAGTGCTACGCGTAATGATGAAGGCATTGATGAAGATGATTGTCAAGCGACTTTATCTATTTTTAAAAAAACTGGTCGGCCTGCTGGTAAATGTGTGGAAGTATGGTTGGATGATAGAGATTATCAAATAGCACACACGTACATTCTTCTCAACTGTGCCGAAGTTGCACCATTTATTAGGTAATATATGTACACATACGTCTACACATGCATATCATCTACACATATGTATACACAAATATGTACACATGTATTTTAGTCATGGTGCAACATTTGTTCTATAATTGCAGTATTTACGAATCACAACATCCAAACGACGATATCGGTAAAGAATTTGCTGCTTGGTTTTCTAACTACATTTTTGATACAACAAATTGTGTTGTAGATGAAGGATTGAAACATTTAGCTATGGAACCATAAAGGATAGTCAAGACATATCCAATATTCTTTGTCAAAGGATATAAATTTAATACCAAAGAATACGGTGCCCAAAAATCAACTAACAATACTGGTGTATTTGTCAAAGGTATTGATGATCCAAATGATCACATAAATGACTTTTATGGCGTGCTGACCTAGATTTTGCAGTTGACATATTTCACCCAACCCGCAGAAGAAGTATTGTTTAAATGCAACTGGTTCAACAACGTTCCAGGTTCTGGAATAAACGTGGATCCAAAATATAATGTTATAGAAATAAAACATACTTCGAGGTATTATAAGTACGATCCTTTTGTACTTGCCAAACAAGCTCTTCAAGTTTATTATGCTCCTTACTCATCTTTAAGAAGAGATAAAATAGATTGGTCGGCTGTTTTTAAAACCAAACCAAGGTTTAAATTTGATGGACGGAATATTCCTGAACAACAAGCTTTCCAAGCAGATATCGAGGAAAATAGAGGAATAATAGTAACCGATGATCAAATAGATTTTGGATCTCTAAACGATGAATCAAATGCATTAATTGAAGCATTTGATAGTATAGAGGAACAAAATATAGAGTGCGAAGAAGAGTCTGAATCCGAAAGCGATGAGGATTGATCACTAATCAATATTTTGAGAAGGTGATTTTTTTTCATTTTTTTGTTTCCAAAGTAATTTTATATGATATGTATCACATGGTCTCTTTTATGTTACGCCATAATGTATGTTACGCCATGTTCATTATTCTGACACCATTTGCATATTAAATTAATCAATGTTACTCTTGCTTTTCTTTATACTATGATTTCATATAGGTATGTCGGGACGCAGACGTTCACACTCCGGATCTTCCAGCTCAAAGAGAGGTGATGATGCTGGTCCTTCACAGCCGGGTGTTCGGCCTACGGTATGGCTGAAACCCAAAGCCGATGGCAGGTAAGTATAAAGTTTCAAAATTAAATTTAATTCCATACAATCTTTTATCAAATATACATAGTAGTAACAGAATATTAAATGTTTTTTTTTCTGTTTTACACAGCGGTGGGTTTTCGTTGGAGCCTTCCAACATAGTGCTCATGATCTCGCGACGGGCGTATATGGCTCGTATGACCTCGTGTTGGCCGAGGCGAACTGCGATACCAGAGGGGGTGCGGGAGGCTATCTGGCAGGACTTTTTGGTATGTGTGGTATATCTATTACTGCATTATGTAGTCATGTACATTATGTCAATTCATGTTTGCACTATTTGTAACAACTTTATAACTCATATTTTTTCAAACGTGCAGGGGAAGTGGACTTGGCCGATTCTAATGTTTCTGTTGTCCGGCGCCATTGGAGTAGCAAAATTTCAGAAAACTATCGCGAAACAATAAACAGCATCAAAACATCAGGAAAGAGGCTTCATTGGATGAGTGAAGCTGTCTTTGATGAGTTCGCCACCTGGTGGAGCAACGAGGATTTTGTGGTAAATCTATCATATATTTAATTTAAATTGTTTGAGGCAAATAATAAAAAATAATTAAAACTGTCAAAACAATTTTTTTTTCAATTTAAATTTGCAGAGGCAGTCTGAGAGGAATTCTACAAACAGGAGCAGGAACCCCGTTACACTTCGCGATGGTTCCAAGTCTTTCCAGCATCACCGGGAAGATTTGGTATAATTATTAAATAAGATAAATAGTTAATTATTTTAAGTTTTAATTTGTTAAAATATAAATAATGTATATTTATATGTGCATATTTCAGGAGAGACAACGCGGTGGGGCGGTTAGTTATTGGGATGTGTTTACCCATACACATACCTTGACTCAGGTCGATGATTCCGGCGTAGTTTCTTACTCTTGGGACCACGATGACAAAGCGCGTGCTGCCTATGTAAGTATAAAATAAGTAACAAAAACTTACAAGTTAATTGAAATAACGTTAAATAAATTCAACTATATTTTGCATGACAGCAAAAGTTCCAGAAAGCGCGGACAACCTTACTTGAGGATACAGGACGAGCTCACTTGACCCCCGATGAGGAGGACGCCATTTTTGAGTCTGTCATGGATCCAGTAACCTGCGGCAGACGCTACGGATATGGAAGCCAATCGGTAATTTTAAGTTAAATTTTAAAATAATTATTCTGATTAATTAGTGTGTTAATCATATGTGTGTGTTAATTATTAGTGTGTGTTAATCAATTCTTTAATTGGCTTGAATTCGGGTTTAAGTTATTAATATCCTTATACTAGTGTATTCCATTCATATTTTGAACTATCATGATTTAGTTTGTTTTATGAATTTGTTAGTGAATATATATAGGTTAGTTAATTTGCAATTATTTTAATACTAATTTTTTAGTGTAGTTGATAATTTAAATTTGTTTACAGGTTCAAACAGCCCAAAGAGAATATCAAAAGGCTCAAGATAAGGAAGAGATTGCGCAGCTACGAGTCGAGCTTGCCGAGATGCGGGAACGCAATTTGCTGCATGAAGCAAGGACGAAGGAGATGAACCGGCGTATGGCCGAGTTCATCGCACAGTATGGATAGCCTCCTTCATCTGGTGGTTCTGGTGCGGAGTGATTTAGGTATGTTTTGTTATTGGCATGTATATTTTGGAGTTGGTGAGAATTTGATACATTATGATGGTTTCTGTGTATATTAGGATTTGATACATTCTGATGGTTTGGTTGTGGATGTTGGTTTGGATTTGTTGATGTTGATTTGGATTTTTTGATGTTGGTTATGTTGTGTTATGTTTGGATATTGGTTATGTTGAAATATATGCATGATTTGGTTATATATATATATATATGTTTGGATATGTTTTGATATCGTTGTTATATATATATATATATATATATATATATATATATATATATATATATATGCTCGAAATGGAGCTGTTTTGATATAATTGTGGTTGTGTGTGGCTGGAAGCAAGCACTGCTGGTTTTATAAAAAAAAATATACCCAGATTTCCAACGGTGACCAACGGCCAAAACGTCCAACGGCTTCCAACGGCAAATTCCAACGCATTCCAACGGATTTCCAACGGTAGTTAGGTCAACAGGATTTTCCACGTTGGCAAATTTGCCGTTGGAAGCCGTTGGTATAGCCTCGTTGATGCCGTTGGAGGCCGTTGGAAGCTGTTGAAATGTATACCAACGGCTTTTCCAACGGCTTTCCAACGGACTCCAACGGTCGTCCGCCGTTGGAATGAGCCGTTTCTCTTGTAGTGAAAAGTGTATATATATAGCCACAAGGCTTTAGAACTTTTAAAATCACTATGTAACAATGTCTGCATGATTCTATTTGAAGCTATTTTTATGTGTTAAGTGTGTGAGTCAGTGAGTGAGAATAATTTTGGATTTGAATATATATTTGTGATCACGCATGAACCAAGCTTGAAACTAAATACCCAGGCAGCTAAGACTTGATTGCAATTTGAAACTAACAGAGGTTCAATTCCTTAAGTGATATCAATGTATTCTTCAATCTATTTGCCACTAGCTCTATATCCTGTTGTAGTAGCATTACAAAAATGATTAAGGAGGTATGGGGCACACGGAAAATTGGAACAGGTAACCTACAAAATAGTATAATTTTAGTGCAGTTCATAATAAAGAGATAACATGCAAAACATAAATTGTTAAAAAAGTTGAACCTAACCAAACCCACCTTATCATCATTTGTTTCACTATCAGCTACTAGAATTGGCACGTACTTCGCACACAGGCTGTTTATATTATTATAAATGGAAAGCAAGAGCATTTTCGGAATTTCAAAAGGACGCCGAGTAAATTAATTCAATGAATTTTATTTATTAATAGTAAGATATATTTCTAACTCAACATTTTTATACAATGTTGTGGAATGATAATAATCAAAAGCTCTCCATCAGTCTCAACCCAATATCTAAAAACATGAACCATCAAACTAATACCTGAGCAACTAAGGATAGTACACACATGCAAGAACAATAACAAATATAAATGATTGAAACTGGCAATCATGCAAATAAAATATCTAATAAATTTCAGTAGTTTAACAAAACCACATTGTATATAATATAATTATAATCAAATGTAAACAAAAGGGCAAGCGAGTTCAGATTATTGCTAACATACATGCAAATGGGCTCAAATCGGTAACTTTCAAAAATTGAAAGTCATAATTACTGACTAGAATATACAGGCAATCTCCGAACCATGAAACCTTATGTAAATTGTTCTACATAAGGCCAAATGCAAGCAGCTGAAGCTTAATGCCTGAATATAAATCATCAAACTAATACCTGAAATTGTAAGTACGTCATGCATCTTAACTATAAAAAATAAATCGTTATTTATTTAAATGTGGTATGGAGACATCATTCCTGTATACATGTAAAAGATGCAAATTCTTTTTTTGAAATAGGTAAATAAGGTCCCAGCCCATAGTAATGTGAGCGGGTAAGATACCCGAGTACAACACGCGATACAAACTTACACAAACCCTAAACATATTAGGGTTACATACACCACGCCTCCATTCAAAGCTCCAAAGAAAATTGAAAATACTTAAAAATGGCAGAAAAGAAAATCACAATTCTCTCAACATTCAGAAAAAAGGGGAGAAATAGATCAAGGAGGTCTCGAATCCTTCTTATCTGTGCGATGTAGATAAGTAAGCTTTAGTTAAGAGCTTATAAGTCTCAAAAGAGCAAGTTTTGTGTCCTCTTCCTCAAAATTGATATCTTTATTGTTTGAGATATACGAGTTGTTGAGCTTACTCTGCTCCCCCTTCCAAATATCAGTGTTCTCCCGAACGATGTTGCCCTCAACTGGATAATTGGGATTAGATAGTTGTGCTTTCTCCCCTTTCCTTAACTCATTGCTATTCTCTAGATTCTTTGTAGAATAGTGATGATTGGTGGAGTTGTCACCATTTTGAGGTAGATTTGCAGAGGCTTTACTGCTTTCTCCATTGTTCCAACAAGATAAGTGATAGAACTTGTTATTTAACAAGATCTTGTAGAAAAAGCATTTCTGTTTGCTGATATTAACTTTCATTTGCTTGTAATCTTCAATAGACAGCATCACTATCTCCTTGGAAACACTGTTGGACACGGGGTAATTCTTCAGATCCGCAGCAGGTAATAAACTACGATTATTATTCATAGAATGAACTAGATTAAGTTTATCATTGAAACTTTCATCTGTACTTCTCTTACAGGTAATAGTCTTGCCTACAGCTCTAGAATGACCACCTCCAAGAAGATTGTCCAGGAGGTTGCTGTCTTGCTCGAGGGAGGTATTAATCTTATCAGTAGCATGCAGATGACATTGGCAATCTTAATGACTTCTACAAGGGATATAAGTAGTGTATTTCCCTCTAAGTAAAAAATCTTCTACTCTATTCTCATAGTCATCAGTATTATTTGTAGCAAAGATATCAGTATCCTTGTGATCATTCTGTTTATTAGCTTTTCTGCTAAGAATTTGAAAGTCTGAAAATATATTATTCCAAATTTGAATGCTGCCATTCTCATTTTTGTGGTGTAGTCTTTGGTTTCTTTGGTAAATGATAGTAATTAGCACAATAGAAGCTCTTTTAAACTCTTTTGACTTGGGCTTGAAGTTGTGTTGAATATATTGAATGCTTTCAATCTGCTTTGTATTGATTGATTCTTATTGAAACTTAGAGCATTTTTAGCAATAAACGAAATATTTTTTGAATAAGTACAATAAAAAAAAGATGGTTTGCATTTTCCACTCCATTTTTTCATAAAAGACAGTTTTTATCGGCATTCTTAGTCATTTGGCACATCTTTCCAATGTGGAAAGTCTATTGAGTATGGCAAAATAAGAACGTATGATATTTTTTGGCAATTTGATTTGCACCAAATGATTTTACTCCAATAAACTTCGGTTTCTTCACCCTTCACAAAATTCCACACTTTTTAAAAGAGAAAGCATCTTTTGAATAAAGATTCCAAATCCAAGTGTCTCTTTGAAGGCTATTATCAATTGTAATTTTCCCAATAGTTGTTCTGAATATATTAGCAGTTTGATATGTGTTTATATTCCAGTTCTGATTATGAATAATATTCTAAACTTTATCATTAGCGCCGCCAAGTAAAAACAAGTTATTCCAACTAAGCAGATCAATAAGAGATTTTTTAAATATCCATGGGTCAAACCATAAACTAGTAAAACTGCCATCTTTAAACTTTCTTTCTATAAGCTTTTTACCATTCTCCCTGCAGCTTAGAATATTTTTCCAAGTATAGGAATGATAATTTTCAACTTTATCAGTCCATAAGTTTTTGTTTTTAAGGTATTTATCTCTCATCCATCTAGCCCAGAGGGATTTACCATTTATAAGTTTCAAAAATAACTTGTATTTTGTTGCTTCTCTCAAGTCTCTAATGCTTCTAATTCCTAAATCGCCAGCATTTTTATCCATGCATACTTTGTCCCAAGCAATTTTGTGTTGTTTACCTTGCCAAATAAAATTAGCACATATTTTTTCAATTTTGCAAATTTTCTTGGCTGGTATACTATGAGCTTGAATCCAGTATAAAACAATTGCAGTGATGACAGTGTGGGTGAGATCTAGCCTACCAGCTAGAGATTATAATTTGCTAGACCATCCTTAAAGTTTACTTTGAATAATCTCATATAACCTTGAGAAGTCCCTATCATTTAGCTGATTTATACTCAAAAGCAGGCCTAAGTATTTGACTGGCGAAACCTTCATTAAATTTGAGAATGTTTACGATTTCTTTCTTGCATTTGCATCCTTTGTTGAAATAGATTTTACTTTGCACTCATTAACTTGTAGTCCAGCAAATAATTCTAGCTTTTTAAAGATGCTGGCAATAAAATTGGCACTATTCGTATCTGCATTGACAAGTAAAAGCAAATCATCAACATATAAAATATGAGTAATAGATGGTTTGATTCTATTTATGGCTTTAATATTCCCCTTGCTTTGTTCATAATCAATTGGAATGGTGAAATATTCCATCACAATAGTGAATAGATATGGAGAAAGGGGATCTCCTTGTCTAATTCCTCTGTTACCATGAATATAACCTTTAGAGGAGCCATTAATCATCAGAGAGTATGTAACATTGTTAATACATTCATTGATAAGATTATAATTTTTTTATTAAAACCTATTATACCCATCATATGAATTATAAAACGCCTATTTATTTTATCAGAGGCTCTGTGTAAATCAATTTTAATACACATAACACCTTTTCTTTTCGTGTTAAAATTTCTAATTAGCTCTTGTGCTAGCGAAGTGTTTTTAGTAATAAGCCTATCTGGAATGGTAGCACATAGATTTTCTGATATTAATTTTTTTTTAAAACACTTTAATCCTGTTGCAAAGAATTGTAGAAATATTTATATAAATGAAGTTGCAACAGGAAATTGGTCTGTAATCTTCCATTCCATTAGGATTATTTATTTTTGGGATAAGGGTTATGAAAGTATGATTGAAAGATTTTAGAAGCTTCCCTATCTTAAAAAAATTCAAAAATGACTTCAAAAATATTAGAGCTAATATCAGGCCAGTGGGTTTTATAGAATTTAGAACCAAATCCATCAGGACCAGGGTTTTTATCATTATTAGCATTGAAAATAATGTTTTTAATATCCATTAAATTAACAGGAGCTAAAAAAAATTCCTGACTAATTTCTTTTAAGGAAAATTTAACATTGATAATAGGAAAGGTTGTCATATAATTACAAGTGTTATATAACTCTATGAAGTAATTAATGGCTTCTCTCTCAATATCAGTTGAATTCTTTAAAGAATTACCATTTGCATCAATAAGTTTACCAATGATATTTCTATTTTTCCTATTTGTCATTTTTTCATAAAAATATATGCTAACTTCATCTCCATTTGTAAGCCAGTCAACTTTGGCCTTTTGCCTTATATTAACTGAATGAATATGGAGAGAAGTGATGAGATTATTTTGAGCCTGAAAAAAGTCATTGGTATTATTACTGTCTGAGCACTCATTATCAAGAGCATTTTGTAGTTTTTTACATTCAACTCTAATGTCTTTAAGCTCATTTTTATTTCTGCTTTTGTTCTAGTTTTTTAATTGACCCTTGGCAATTTGCAAGAATTTGAAGAATTTATATTGGGCAGTGCCCTGAATTTTAAATGACAAGCATTCACTGATGACGTTTTTATAATTATCTTCAATGACCCACCCATTCATAAATCTAAATGTATTAGTTTTCTTGCAATCATTATTATCAGTGAGAAAAATTTGAATAGGGGTGTGATCACTTGTAGCTTAAGGAAGTTTGAAACATTTGTAATGAGGAAAAATATTAGCAAACTTTGGTTTCTAGGAGTGTTTCTAAATTTACCACACTTGCAAGTACATTTGTTTTCTATAATATTAGCTTCAACAATACCAATCCATAAGAAGAAATTAGTAATAAATTCTAGCTTGCTAAAAGGGACTGGTTAGCCACCTCTTTTATCATATGTATGCATGATTGCATTGAAATCACCCATTATGATCCAAGGATGACGCATTTATTTATTCAAGTTCTCAATATGATTCTATAAATCAAATCTTTCATTTTCAAAATTTGATGCATATATAAAAGTAACATCTAAAACAAGACCACCATTATTAGAAAACAAGCAGCGGATATATCAAAAGTATAAGATGTGACTACCTAAATTCCAAATATTATCGTCCCAGAAAATAAGAATTCTACCATTACCCCCATTCGATTATTATTAATACTTCTCCAATTTGAGAGATATCTGATATGATAATCCATAATTTTATCATTATCTAATTTATGTTCTAATAGACCTATTATACTAGGTTTTTCAGACATAATTAAATTATAAACGTCTAATTTTCTAATTGGAGAATTAAGACCCTAACATTCCATGATATTATCGACATTGATAAAAATATGAAGTGTAAATTATAAGGGTACTCAAAGGATATGTAGATAGTTACAGTGAATCACTGTAACTATCTTCATCCTTATGTATTTCCAGCTTCTTTCCCTTTTTTTGCATGCCGAGTCATTTTTAACTTTTAGAAGCTTTTCCATTAATCATTTTTGGAGATGTATTTTTCTCTGAATTCTTTGTCTATAGCATCCTCTACTTGTTCTACAGATGGAATATCACTTAAGCTTTCAATTCTAGTTCTAGCTTTCTTTCTTTTTTTCTTATTTTTGTCTGCAGATGATAAAGATGAAACAGCATTTACAACTGCTTGAATAGCTTTCCCAGATAGAGGTTTTTTTCTTTAATGGAGTGAGTGTATTTGGAAGGAATGATAAGGTAGTGTTTTTTGGAGGATTAATTAAATCTGCAAGGATTAATTTTGGAGGACATTGATCAACATTCATGTTATCTTCTTCAACATTTGCCTGAACAGAGGTCTTAAAATATATAGTTTCTTCCATTGATGCATTTGAAAGATCCATCTCATTTGCATTATCTCTCTGAGGGGGTAACTATTTTTACGTTGCATATTTTCTTGGTTTTCTGCATAAGAAATATTGCCAGCATCCATAATTGCATCATGAGTTTCCAAATCATTAAAAGAACTTGAATTTAGTGTATTCTATGATTGAGGCACCATTCTTTTTGAATTCCAACATAAGAATTTTACTTATTTATATTTATTTTTGCATTAATGTTTTCCTCTACATTAATCTCAACTGTAGTATCATTCTCTCTACACTTTTCTTTCCAGACTTTTTTAACAGTGCAATTTCCATTTGAATGTCCAAAACATTTACAAGATTTACATCTTGGTAGGATCCACTCATAATCAATTTTTTGCACTATACTACTACCATCAGCTTTTTGATGTTAGCTTCATCAGACAACTCTGCATCATCTTTTATTTCAACAAGAATTCTCACATAACTCAATCTTGTTTCTTTAGCTGTTGGTTCATCCAACTTTAGTGGCATACCCACCAAACTTGCTATAGAGCTAAAAGCATCTTTATACCATAATCTTAGGCTTAATTCAGATAGCCTAATCCAAATTGGCAAAGTAGACAGAACATTTCCTTTCGAAAATCATTTACTATAACAAAAGTGTTATAGTCCATCATTTACTTATTTCTCGAAAGTGTCTATTTCAACAATGAATGTTGAAATCTATGGTTTCGATATTTAACACATTTTAAAACATCTTCAAATCATTTAACTTTATTTAAAATATGACTTTTCAAAACATATCCATTTTACTTAATTATATTATTCACTGTCCAAAATCGTGAATATAATTCAATTACCAAATCCAATATTCCTACACATTTATTAAAGGATAATCCACTGTCCAAAATCGTGGATATAGCTCCTTTTACCAAATTCATTAACTCTAGATATTTATTGAAGGATTGTCCACTGTCCAAAATCGTGAATGAAATTCCTTTAATAAACTTCTGTATTTAACTTATCAAAATCAATTGATTTCAAATTTATAAAACAATGTTTATAAATTCCATTTTTATTTTATAAAACTTCAATACACAAAATTTGTTTATTTACCAAACTCTTTAATCTCTTTTATGCCAGAATCCAAATTATAAGTATTTACTTATAAATCTCTTTATTTACACTTCATTTTAACACTTTCAAAACTCCTTAACAATTCCATCATTTTGATTTATAAAATTTCAATTTTATAAATCTTATATATAAAACATTTACAATAATTTCAAAAATGCCAATTTCAACTATTTTACAAAATAAATAACTCTATATTTCAAAAATCGCATTCTGGTTATATTTCACAAAAATTATAATTTTTATAACATAAAAATTATAACTGTTTATTTATTTAAAATAAATTCATTTCTTTAATACTTCAAAATTCAATAAAACGTATATTTCCAAAATCACTTAAAAATCCTTTTTAATTTAGAAATCATCACTTTAACACTTTTAAATTTCCAAACATAGAATCAATGCTGCAATAGCACTTAATACATCAATCACATCGTCTAAAACATCATATATCATATGATTACAACACATATCACAATATCTGTAAATAAACCAATACTGGTAAGGAATCCAGTTGGATCCCTCCAACCTGTCACCTGAAACAAATATACATATTAGAATATATGTACAAATGTCCGCTTCGAGGCAGATGCGTGTACAAAGGGTCACCCGCTTATATACGGGAACGTATAGGGTCTCATCTGCTCCAGTAGGCAGGAATATGTTCAAATACCAATCAATATATATACAATATATAATATATCATCCAAAAAATCATCAATCATCATAACATAAATTATTTCTCACTTATATAAAAAATATCAGTGAGTCAGAAAGAGCAAGTTGCACCAACTTTGGTTCCAAAAGCAGTTGCAATGTTCTATTCCGAATAAAATTAAACAGTCTAAAATTTACACTAGATCCAATCAACTCCAAACTAGTTCTAAAATGTAGTGCTCATTAATACGGACCAAACGCAACTTGTTTCGTTAAAAATGGACCTCGTATGAAGAAGTTATAAAAATTTTAAGATCACACGAATTTATATATAAATAAATTACAATTTTTATTTTACTTTATTTTCAAACCCTAATTTTAATCTGGCTGCTCGTTCATGCATCTGCAAACCAGGGCCATCCTTGTTTTTCTTCCACCAATCGTTCAAGGCCATGAACGAACCCATGAAGCCACCGTTATAGATTGAATTTTTGAGCCCTCTTCAACCACTTGGACGACGATCAAAGCTTACCACCCTGAGCGTATACATGAGCTCTACCTTCGGTACGAATGATAGCAAGCTCGGCCGTGTATTCGCGTGGAAATTTGTGCATGTAAGCGCAGCATTCAAACCTATTTTGTCGTCGATCCGTAGATTGAAATCCAATCTCGACCGTTGGATAGGAAGTACTCAGCACCCTCTACAATTTCTTAATTGAAACATTTTCGTATAGATTGATGGATTGGAAGAAAATGAGGGAAAAAGGATCGAAACTCTCGACCATTGATCACAAAGAACGGCGATGGCTAACCCTAGCTCTTTTGGGTTTTGTGAAAATGAAAAAAAAAACAAGTCCTTTTATACAAAAGGTTGCGACACTATTCACCTGAAATTTTCCCGAACTCCAAATGAAGCGTACCTTGTGGCGTTTATAATGTCTTACACCTATTCCAAACACAATGGAATATATATTGGAAGCCAATTCGATCATATTTGGAAGATAGAATTCCGAATTGACTTACTTAAATATAAAATTTGCTTAAACAAATTTCTACGCGTTTTAGCTTTCCCCGACTAAACCGTAAACCCAATTGACACGAAATTTGAAATCTTACAATCATATAACATTATGGATCCAATGAAACTAGTTTCGTCAAAATCCAAGACTGTATGAAAAATGGCTATTTTTACACATTAATTAAATATTCAATTTTTACAAATTAACTTTTAGTTCAGTTTCAAAATTTCTCTGACATCATTCTAGTTCAAACAGAATTTATTTCAACTTTATAAATAATTTTTATTCACATTAAATTCAAATTCCAATTATTTTAGCAATTTCAAATATTAAATTAACAATAAATCACTATATTTGAAATATAATTTATTCAGCTTATAAAAATAACTTGGGAATATTTAAAATCAATTAAATATATGAATTTCAAATGAATGAAATTCTGGATCATTACATTCTCCCCTACTTAAAAGAATTTCATCTCGAAATTACCGAGTAAGAAAAAGTCACAAAATCCATTTACTTTTCAAAAACAAATCATCCAAATTAGATCAACATCTTTTAAACATTTTATGTTTTTCCAAAATCATCTAGTTAAACCTTTTATAAAACTTCACTAAGTTTTCAAATCCATTCATAATTTTCTTTTCAAAAGTAACAAATGTCGTTTAACTTTAACTTAATATCAAAATTTTAGTTATTAAAATTTTTCCCCATTTTCGCAAAAAATTTCCAATGCCCTAAATTTTCAAAAAAAATCCGCCAGTGTCTCATTTGCACGGTTCGATCGTAGTATGATCATAACACATATATATATCATAAATATACATCTCATCTTCGAGGATGAGGCATCCCGTAGGGAAAAGGTATAAAAGTACGATATGTAATTCGATATATGCACCTTATATATTATTCGTGAGCTTATACATCTAATACAGCGCGAAAGCGAGCTGCAAATGCGAAGCATACGCCATCTGCACCTATTAAATACTCAGCTTCATATGAATTTCTATACAATCAACTAACATCCATTTAACAACCAATGCATATCCAACATAATTAAATTTATTTTCTTTACTTGCATTCAATTTGGTTCAACACATTTTTAATTACGATTGGTTTAATATTCAATTTAGATTGAATTCTATTATTCACTATATTCACATTTTTATACAACACTTCTTATTGTTATTATCACTTATTAGCTTAAGTTACATTCAATTCTAACAAATAATATTTCAACTCATATTCACTTAACTCATATCCATATTCTTTAATGACTTCATTTCATTATTCGCTTTATTAGTTCATTTTTATATCAAATCCAACTTCATTCAACATAATTTAAGTTATGTTTCATTTCATTCTTACTTATATTCACTTTTACTATACAACTTAAGTTCATTCCTAATTCAATTCAAATTCTATTTTATTTAACTTTTACTTAAGTCAAATTCTATAACACCCATAAAATTTCGATAATTAAAATTGTTTATTTAATAAGATTTTGTAATTTAGAGTCGAAATAAATAAAAATAATAATTTAATAATGAAGGAATCACTAGAATGAATTATAAAAATATTAGTGTAAGTTAATTTTTAACAATTCCTATGGAATTCCAATTGATTGAAATAATGTGAATGTTATAACTTGGTTATAAATTCAATGTAAGGAAATGAATGTAAATATGAATTAATTATGGAGATAAAATATAATTAATGGTAATTAAATAGAGTCGGTATTATGTAAGGAATTATAATATATGTTGTATTAATGTGCATATTAATTTATAATGGGATATAAAAGGCAATTGATAATTTATAATGTGGACTTATTAGTAAAACAATGTGTAATGAATGGGAATGAAATAAATTTAGAGTAATGAGAATTGTTATAGCAATTGATTGTAAGGAACGAACCTACAAATAATATAAAAATGTACAATGGTGGCAATTGTTGTTGTTACCAATTTAATTAATCAATTACAAATAAATATCAATAAAATGCTACAATGCTACATAAATATGAGTTAAGTTTAATGGTGACCACTAATATATGATACCCATTTATATAGTCTATTAAATTGAATTGGAAATAAATTAAAATTAAATGAAATTAAATTTTACCTTAATGAGAATTAAAACAATAAACGAAATTTATAAGTGTAATACAATGAATAGGAATGTTAATTTTATTCATAAGGGTATAATGGTGTATATAAAAGAATGGAACCAAGGTGAATAAATTAGTTGGGATTATGTATTATAATTAATGTGCTGAATTGACATAAATTCAATATAGTTGAATATAATAATTAATACAAATAAAAGATGGAAATTTGAGGATATTAATATAATGAAATGTAAACCAAATGCTAACTATGTTATAGAATAATAATTGATTGAGTATAAATATTTGAATCAAATAAAATCAATTTATTGAAATTAAACTTTAATTAATTGAATTTATTTCAGTTGAATTTGAACGCTATGATTATTGTATATGTCTAGGAAATCAAAGTTGATGAGATTTGTTGATAATTACATTTGAAATGAAAAGTGATTTAATTAATTTAATATTAATTTATTTAATTAGTGTGAAATTAGCTATTTTCGCAACTATCTCGGATTTTGACAAAACCAGTTTCATCGGATCCGTAACAGTAAACTACTATAGGATTTCAAGTTTCGTAGCGATCGGACTTGTCGTTTGATCATATGGACTCGAAACGCAGAGTAATCAATTTAATTGAAATCAATTGAAATTAATTTGAAATAAGATGATTTTAACATAAATTCTTCATATGACGGAATAAGGAGTTGAAACTAATTCCATTGAGTTTAAAATATTTGAAAACATCTATTTTAATATATGGGATGACCCATTTTAGTTACGGAGGCAGAACGGGCTTTTCGGTTCGTTTATCGTTCTAATTCAAATCGATCTGGTCCATTCTTTTCTATTTCAGCTATTCATATAAATACCCTGTTATAAACCCTAGCCACTCCTCATTTCCATTTGTCTGTACATGCATTTCTTCTTAACTCCTCATTCAAATGGCAGACAAACCCTAATTCCCAAAATTCAAATTCAATTCCAAAATCAAACTCCACAAACTATATCGAGTCATATATCGATTTGAAGCACTTGACAAGCACATCTCAGAACTGTAATTTGTTTTCCAATTGGAACCATCATTTGTCCTGAAATTCAAGATGAACCTCGGCCATTCATAGGCCACTTGATCGATAAACGGGGGATCTTCGTTGTTTGGTCGATCGGGAGTTTGCAGCGAGTAGAGGAGGAGGAGATGAGTTGATCCAATGGCTCGTTTGGTCTGTAGGTGTCAGAATTCGCCACCGTTGGCCTTCCACGTGCGACGACGGCGGGGTTCATTAGAGAGTCGAATTCGTCGTGGAGAGCACCACTAGACGTGGCTTGGGGAGAGAAGCTCGGCGGCGTACGTGGATCTGGGTGCAGAGGCGTCTACGTGGCGCGATTCCTCGATGAACGGCGACGGTTATCTTATATTCAGATGATATAAGGTTGGCGTATGAAGGCTAAAATAGGTGACATGTCGGTGGTTTAGTGGCTGTTTGTTTTAATCCTTTTTATTTTATTTATTTTGAAATTCAATCGTTCTAATCTATATATCTTTTACATACGAGGTCCGATTCACGTGCAGTTTTCTCCGCTAGGATCGTATTGAAATTGCGGACATTTTAATGCTGGTTTTAAATGAATTCTGAGACTATTTAAATTTTGGGTTTAAATTGAATTTAAATTCAAAGGTGAGTGTTTTAACCCACTCACAACTTCTAAAATTTCTTATATTTGTCAAATTAAATTTATAAGGTGGTTAGAAATTTATTTATGGCTACTTGTTATATTTTGAATCGTCATCTCAGTTAATTTGAATGTATTTGGATTAGATCGTTATTTAATTTATTATTGAATTGAAATTGCCAATTAAATACCTGTTACTGATTATCAGTTCTATATTGGTATTGATTGATTAATTTGGATGATGATTGCGATGGATGTTGATTGTGGATATTGGGTGAATGGATGTTGTATTTTATATCGTTATAAACTGCAAGTTCACTATGGGTTTAAATGATACATATCCGAATGATCTATAGATTATTGAAAAATCGTTATGGGTTGAAATGATAGACTCGAGCGATTTTATGGAGTTTATAACAATTCGAGATTGCGGTTTGAAATGATATATAACCATAAAATGTTAAATTGCGGATTGAAACGATAAATATCCATATCACTTGACCCTAGGGTAGAGAATTATATATGGACACCGGATTGGTTAAATTAATGATTTTAAAATCCTTAATTTTTAAATTTAATTAAATGATATTTTGAAATAAATTTGATTTATTTGAATTGAATTATTATTTGAAGATCAAGTTTTATGTCGAAATGTGGATTGGTTTAAAGGAATTGTTTTAAGAAATTAAATTGAAATTTTAAAGGTTGAATTTGAGATATAGGTGAAATTTGTCGGAATATAATTAGTTGAGTTGTTGGAAAAGTAACTTTGAAATGTATTGAAATTGGAATAATTCAAAGTGATATTTGAACATGGGTTGGAAGCAATATGGAATTAAATAATTTATTGAGAATTGGAGGTATTTTTTGAAATTTGGTTTGGAAATTTAAAATAGTCAAAATGTGTTGAAATGTAATATATAGTTTTAAATTCATACTCATGTTTGAATATAACTGTTTTAGAAACATACCATTTTAAGACTTTAATTTTTATGACTTTTGAACTATTAAATTATTTAAACCTATATAACAATATTAAATCATTTTAACCTATTTTAGACCATTTAACTTTAATTCAAATAGATTAACTCATTTTAACTTATTTTAAATCTATTTAATCTACTTTAAAGCTATTCAATCTATTTTAATTATATTTAGTTGATTTTAAAATTCATTAACTATCTTAAGTAAATTTAACAGTATCTTTAATCGATAACTAAACTATTTTAGAGTATTTCAAGTACTTGTAACTATTTCAACTATTTATAATTATTCAAACTATTTTCTAAATTTCCAGACTAACTAAAGCAGAAGTGTCTATATTAATAAAGAGAATACAGTTAAATGATGTCATAACCTAATTTAGGATTTGAATGTTATAATAAATTGAATATGACGATTTTCATTAAAGGATTTAACCCATTTTGAAAATATGATTTTTGAAGAATTATGATTTTGGAAACGATATGATTTGAAATTGAATATGATTTGAAAGTGAATGTGACTTCAAAGTGAATATGATTTGAAAGTGATGTGGTTTTGAGAGTAAGATATTTTGATATAAATTGTGAATTGACTTTTGAAATGTAAAAGATTCATCTAGTGTGTAAAGAAGGGTTTGGTTGTTAAAGAGACCGGTATCAGATATTGTCATACTCTCTCCCAATACCGAAAACCACTTTAACAACTGTGTACGTGGTGGAGATTCCAAAAATCAAGTTGGATGGTTTGGTGAATGATTTCTGTATGAGGTATTATGTGACACTGACTCCCATGAGTCAGCTTAGATTTGACTAAAATCAGGAGCCATGCTGGGCCAAGTGAGGTCATTCCTCCGATCGAGGGCACTCCTTTGATATTATATTCTGACTTTGTGATTGATTTGGTGGCCACCCTTGATTTTGATTTAGGAGTGTGTTCCGAGGTGGGTGGTAGTAGCTTCTATGCATTACCACCAGTCTGGATACGCAAATGGTATATCTATCCTGCCATTTCCTCGAGTGTCGTGTTCACGTTCCCTAGCGCACCTTCTACGAGTTTGTTTTGCACATACCTATAGGGTGCCCTCTGTGTAAACCTCTCGGAGGAGCGTACGATGCTGTAAAGACTATGAGAATATATAAAATGTGTTAAGGGGGATATGGGTAATGCCTTAACGCTATTTTAATACTTTTACTTTATTGTAGACATATTATAATAACGTATTGTACTACATAGTAGATAGTTTAACGGATCCTTAGGATGTGTAAATCTCGAACATCTCTTAAGTTACTACACTCACATTAGACACTAGATAGGAGATGTCAAACCCCATAAACATCTCTGACGCCATTCCACTCATATTTATTTTTCGTTGATTTAACTTACATAAGATCTTTTAGTTCTGACTCGAGTGTTTTGTCTTTCTATTCGCTCGGGTCAGCCTAAGCATTTCAGGATTTGAAGACCTTATTTCTAGAGGATGAAGACGAAGATTTGTATTTCTAGAGGACGAAGACGAAGATTTGTGCTACTATTATTTACTATATTTATTCAATTTCATTCATATTGTTCCGCTGCATTACTTATTTATCCCTGATATATGTAACTCTGATTTTGTATTGTATTAGTGTAATCAAATGTTTTATAAATAGCTTCATGAACTGTTATTTGGTTATTATATTTTATCATTCCATTGTGAGATTTTGTTTGTTTTTTCTTCTCTGCTTTTTTTTATTTACCCCATAACAATTCACCCTTCTGTATTGTTTGAGTTGGCACGTATGTCTACTTAAAATGTACAAAAAGGCAGGATGTTACAGTTAGTATCAGAGTTTTCGTTTAGCGATAACCTTAGCTTTGTGGGGGCATGGATCATATTTAATAGGGTTGTAATACCCTATGATGAGTCACTGAGAGTATATATATGAGAGATCGTAAATGTTGGTGTTATAAAAAGGTTTTTATATTGTGTTAATTTGTTCCGCTTTGTATTTATAAATTCTGGTTGGTGCATAGGATGCTACGACATCGATAGGGATTTCTAAACACTTAATAGGACAGACCAACACAAAATTGCCTTGAAATATAGGCAAATGAAATAATTTTGCCTATTATATATTTTGTATGTAAAATAATAATTTTTATAAATGATATATTTGGCTATAATATATTTGGTTGTTAGGTAGTGAAAATTTATAAATGTCGATCGGAAACAAGATTTGAAAATAAAATAAATGGAAATTGGAAATTTAGAACCTAAGTTCTGGGATTTTTGAAAATTCCTTTTGTATGATTTTGGGATATAATATTATTATTAGGAAGTAATTTCTAATATAAATATTTCAATATGATTTGAAATAATTGTTTTAAAGAAAATTTGAAAAGAAATAAGTTCTGTATTCCCCTCTCTATCGCTGGAAAATAATTTCGGTGCACGCATCATCGACATTCATTTTCGAGTACCAAAGTGGGAAGGCTGTTGTAGTAGTAACTGCACATTTATTTGATATATGTATCTTGATTTTAATTTGTAAATATGATTTGATAGATATATAAAGATATGGTTATATATATTATTTTAAATGATTTGAAAGGGAACCCGGTATTTAGTTCTTAAATTTCTACAAACTAGAGATTTCAATTACTGTAATGGAATAATTTTTTTAACTATTTAATAATTGAAACTTCTAAATGAAGATAAGCAATTATATGCTAAGTTATAACTGAAATATATAAGAAATTTGAAATTTGTAACCTGTAAATAAAAAGGACATGAAAAGGAGAAATGATAACTGTTGAATATTTATTTACTAAAACGAAATAAGATAAACTTGTGTAACTTTCAATTGCATTCTTAGAGACATATATGTAACTTGCCAATTATAAAAGTGGAAATATTAAAAGAATATGCAATGGAAACTTTTACAAGTAAAACTTATGTAATAGAAGTGTTCAATGAATTACTTTTATAAATAAGAAATTTGATGTTATAGTTGTTATAAACTTAAGTTATAATTTAAATGTTACTACAATAAAATGTTATAAAAAGTAAGTATTGTAAGTAGATGATTATAAACTTAAGTTAATGAATTGATATGCTAAGTAATTAAATTGAACATGTATACTACAAATAAATGAATTTAAATAAATGAAATCCAGCAATGAATGAATGAATGTAATGCAATAAAAAGAAATTGACATGACATGAATAATTGAAAATGAATTTTTGTAAGTAATAAATAAAAATAAAAGAAATAAACACTAAATGAATGAATGGGAATAAAATTTTACAAGAAATAAAAGTAAAATTTAAGAAAGTAATCACTGAATGAATAAAAAAAATGAACAACAAATCTTGTGAAAAGAAATTAATAATAATGTTAGGATCTGTTGTTTGTTTGGTTTTTGGATTGCTTGGGAAATGATACATCTAGTTGTTTGGATGTGTGAATAATCTATTGAGTTTTATCTAAGACTGTTGTGTAAATGGTATACTTTGTAGTTATTTGTCATTCTTTGTGATTAAAAAGTGTCTTAACCTGAACAAACTATTTGTTTTGGTTGATATGGAGGGTTGATTATATTGATATCATATGACGATTGTATGACATGGTTGCAAGTGATTGTTATTTTATATTGATTTGTTTGTTAGTGGTTGAAACAACTTTAAATATTTCATTTTATACAATTATTAACTCTTTTTAGATTATATAAGTGAAATACAGGTTATGGAAGCAATAGCTACTGCTTTTGGTTTCATAATTAAGCGTTAATTGTCCGACAAATGGGTATGTTCTCGGATTACGGTATTCTAGCTATATTATATTGTTTTTCCCATTATTGGGGTATATTATTTTGAAAATTAAAGATATATTACTATTATCAATATTATTATTTCTTCAGAGCATCTCCGTACAAAGGAGACTCTGCCGAAATTTTCTGAAATTTTTAGACTTAGAAATTTTTTTATGAAATGTTTTCCAAACTTTATTACTTTGAGTATAAAAGGATTTAATGGTTATAAATTGATATATTTTATTTAAATTAATTAATTTTATAAATTTATTTGTTTATATATTTAATATTTTGTATAAGATATATTGATTTCTTAATTTCTTCCTTTCCCTCCCTTTTCCTTTTTGGGGACGAAAAGTTTTGAGTGGGAGAGACTGTAACGATCCATAAAATTTCGATAATTAAAATTGTTCATTTAATAAGATTTTGTAATTTAGAGTTGAAATAAATAAAAATTTGTAATCTAATAGTGAAATAATAACTAGAATGAATTGTATTAATATTTTTGTAAATTAATTTTAACAATTCCTATGGAATTCCAATTGTTGAAATAATGTGGATGTTATAAATTGGTTATAAATTCAATGTAAGGAAATGAATGTAAATATGAATTAATTATGAAGATAAAATGTAATTAATGGTAATACAATAGAGTCAGTATTATGTAAGGAATTATAACATATGTTGTATTAATGTGTGTATTAATTTATAATGGGATATAAAAGGTAACTGATAATTTAAAATGTGGACTTATTAGTAAAACAATGTGCAATAAATGGAAATGAAATAAATTTAGTGCAATGAGAATTGTTATAATAATCGTTTGTAAGGAATGAACTTATAAATATTATCAAAATGTATAATGGTGACAATTGTTGTTGTTACCAGTTTAAGTAATCAATTACAAATAAATATCAATAAAATGCTACATAAATATGAGTTAAGGTTAATGGTGACCACTAATATATTATACCCATTTATATAGTCTATTAAATAGAATTGGAAATAAATTAAAATTAAGCGAAATTAAATGTTACCTTAATGAGAATTAAGACAATAACTGAAATTTGTAAGTATAATAGAATGAATAGAAATGTTAATTTTATTCATAAGGGTATAATTGGTGCATATAAAAGAATGGAACCAAGGTGAATAAATTAGTTGGGATTTTGTATTATAATTAATGTGCTGAATTGACATAAATTCAATATAGTTGAAATATAGTAATTAATACAAATAAAAGATGGAAATTTGAGGATATTAATGTAATGAAACGTAAACCAAACGCTAGCTATGTCATAGAATAATAATTGATCGAGTACAAAGATTTGAATCAAATAAAATCAATTTATTGAAATTAAACTTTAATTAATTGAATTTATTTCAGTTGAATTTGAATGCTGTGATTACTGAAATAATCAACGCTGAAATTGATATGTAAATTTAGTTTAAATTATTATATATGTCTAGGAAATCAAAGTTGATGAGATATTTAATAATTAAATTTGAAATGAAAAGTGATTTAATTAATTTAATATTAATTTATTTGATTAATGCGAAAATAGTTATTTTGGCAACTATCTCGGATTTCAACAAAACCAGTTTCATCGAATCCATAACGATAAATCATTATAGGATTTCAAGTTTCGTAGTGATCAGACTTGTTGTTTGATCGTACGGACTCGAAACGCGTATAAATCAATTTAATTGAAATCAATTGGAATCAATTTGAAATAAGCTAATTTTAACATAACTTCTTCATATGATGGAATTAAGACTTGAAACCTCTTCCATTGAGTTTAAAATATTTGAAAACATCTATTTTGAGTGGGATGACCCATTTTCGTTCCGGAGGCAGAACGGGTTTTTCGGGTCGTTTATCATTCCAATTCAAGTCGATCTAGTCCATTCTTTTCTATTTCAACCATTCATATAAATACCACATTATAAATCCTAGCTACTCCTCATTTCCATTTGTCTATACGTACATTTCTTCTCAACTCCTCATTCCAATGGTAGACAAACCCTAATTCCCAAATTTCAAATTCAATTCCAAAATCAAACACCACAAACTATATCGAATTACATATCGATTTGAAGCTCTTGACAAGCACATCTCAGATCTGTAATTCAGTTTCCAATTTGAACCATCGTTTGTCCTGAAATTGAAGATGAACCTCAGTCATTCATAGGCCACGTGCTCGATAAACAATGGACTTCTTTGTTTGGTCGATCGGGAGTTTGCAGCGAGTAGAGGAGGAGGTGGTGAGTCGATACATTGGCTCGTTTGGTCTGTAGGTGTCGGAATTCGCCACCATTGGCCTTCCATGTGCGGCGATGGCGGGGGTCACCGAAGAGTCGCGTTCGTCTTGGTGAGCACCACCGGGAGTGGCTTGGGGAGAGAAGCTTGGTGGCGTACGTGGATCTGGGTGCAAGAGCGTCTAGGTGGCGCTATTCCTCGATAAACGACAGCGGCTATCTTTTGTTCAGACGATATAGGGTTCGCGTATGCAGGCTAAAGAAGATGACGTGTTGGTGATTTAGTGGCTGTTTGTTTTAATCCTTTTTATTTTATTTATTTTGAAATTCAATCGTTCTAATTTATATAACTTTTACATACGAGTTTCGATTCACGGGCGGTTTTCTCCGCCAGGATCGTATTGAAATTCCGGACATTTTGACATTTGTTTGGATGAATTCTAAGACTGTTTGAATTTTCGGTTTAAATTGAATTTAAATTCAATTAAAATTCAATTTAAATTCGAAGGTGGGTGTTTTGACCCACTTAAAACTTCTAAAATTTCTTATGTTTGTTAAATTAAATTTATGATGTGATTAGTAATTTAATTATGGTTGTTTGTTATATTTTGAATCATCATCTTAGTTAATTTGAATTTATTTGAATTAAATCATTATTTAATTTATTATTGAATTGAAATTGCCAATTAAATACCTGTTATTGATTATCAGTTCTATATTGGTATTTATTGATTGATTTGGACAATGATTATGATAAATGTTGATTATTGATATTGGATGAATGGACGTTGTATTTTATATCGTTATAAACTGCAAGTTCACTATGGGTTGAAATGGTACATACCCGAATGATCTATAGATTAGGAAAAAATCATTATGGGTTGAAATGATAGAGTCGAGTAATTTTATGGATTTTATAACAATTCAGGATTACGGTTTGAAATGATATATAACCATAAAATGTTAAATTGTGGATTGAAATGATAAATATCCGTATCACTTGACCCTACGGTAGAGAATTATATATGGACACTAGACTAGTTAAATTAATGATTTTAAAATCCTTAATTTTCGAATTTAATTAAATGATATGTTTAGATCTGAATTGAATTATTATTAGAAAATCAAATTTTATGTTCACATGTGGATTATTTCAAAGGAATTGTTTTAAGAAATTAAATTGAAATTTTAAAGATCGAATTTGAGATATACGTGAAATTTGTCGGAATTGAGTTATTTGAGTTGTTGGAAAAGTAATTTTGAAATGTGTTGAAATTGGAATAATTTAAAGTGATATTTGAACATGGGTTGGAAGCAATATGGGATTAAATTACTTATTGAGAGTTAGAAGTTTTGAATCTGAAATTTGGTTTGGAAATTTAAAATACTCAAAATGTGTTGAAATGTAATATATAGCTTTAAACTGATATAAATTTCATACCCATGTTTAAATATAAAATGTTTCAAAAATATCTGTTTTAAGACTTTAATTTTAATGATTTTTGAACTATTAAACTATTTTAACTTATATAACTATAATAATCATTTTAACCTATTTTAAAATATTTTAATTTAATTTGAATAGATAACTCACTTTAACTTATTTTAAATCTAATTAATCTATTTTAAAGCTATTTAATCTATTTTAAAATTCATTAAGTATCTTTAATCAATTTAACAGTATTTTTAATCTATAACTAAACTATTTTAGAGTATTTCAAGTACTTATAACTATTTTAACTATTTATAATTATTCAAACTGTTTTGTAATTTCCAGACTAAGTAAAGCAGAAGTGTTTATATTCAATTCATTGTTTAAAAGAGAATACGGTTAAATGACGTCATAACCAAATTTAGGATTTGAGTGTTATAGTATTTTGAATATGACGATTTTGAAGTAAGGATTCAACCAATTTTGAAAATATGATTTTTCAAGAATTATAATTTTTGAAAAGATATGATTTGAAATTAAATATGATTTGAAGGTGAATATGATTTCAAAGTGAATATGATTTGAAAGTGATATGGTTTTAAGAATATGATATTTTGATATAAATTGTGTTTTGAAATGTAAAAGAACCATCCAGTGTGTAAAGAAGCTTTTGGTTGTTAAAGAGACCGGGATCAGATATTATCATACTCTTTGCCAATACCGAAAACCACTTTAACAACTGTGTACATGGTGGAGATTCTAGAAATAAAGTAGGATGGTTTGGTGGACAATTTCTGTATGAGGTATGACGTGATCCGGACTCCCGTGAGTCAGCTTAGATGTGACTAAAATCAGGAGCCATGTTGGGCCAAGTGAAGTCATTCCTCCTATCGGGTGCACTCCTTCGATATTATATTCCCACTTTGTGATTGATTTGGTGACCACCCTTGATTTTGATTTGGGAGTGTGTTTCGAGATGGGTGGTAGTAGCTGCTATGCGTTACCACTAGTCCGGATACACAAATGGTATATCTACCCAGGCATTGCCTCGAGTGCCGTGTTCACATGCCCTAGCGCCTTGTACGAGTTTGTTTTATACCATACCTATGGGGTGCCCTCTGTATAACCTCCCAGAGGAGCGTACAATACTGTATAGACTATAGGAATATATTAAATGCGTTAAGGGGGATATGAGTAACGCCTTAACGCTATTTTAATACTTTTACTTTACTGTAGACATATTATAATAGCGTATTATACTACATAGTAGATAGTTTAACTTTCCTTAGGAGAAGTGAATCCTGAACATCCCTTAAGTTACTGCACTCACGTTAGACACTGGATAGGAGATGTCAAACCTCGTAAATATTTCTGACGCCGTTCCACTCATATTTATTTTCCGTTGATTTAACTTACATAAGATCTTTTAGTTCTGACTCGAATGTTTTGTCTTTCAATTTGCTCGGATAGGCCTGAGCATTTCAGGATTTGAAGACCTTATTTCTGGAAGACGAAGACGAAGATTTGCGCTACTATTATTTACTATATTTATTCCATTGCATTCATACTGTTCCGCTGCATTACTTATTTATCCCTGATATATGTAGCTCTGATTCTGTATTGTATTAGTATAATCAAATGTTTTATGAACAATTTTATGAACTGTTATTTGGTTATTATATTTTATCATTCCACTGCGAGATTCTGTTTTTTTTCTTCTCTGCTTTTTCTTATTTACCCCATAAGAATCTGCCCTTCTGTATGGTTTGAGTTGGCACGTGTGTCTGCTTAAAATGTACAAAAGGCGGGATGTTACAAATTCATACCACTATTCGAATTTGGATTTTGTTTTGCTTAAAAAAATTGTTTAACCATTTTAACAATTGATTTTACTTACCTTACCCCGTTTTATAAGTTACACAGCTTATTTGTTTAAACTTCCAAATTCATATTTTATAATCGCTTACCACATCACTTTAGCTTTCATTTCAATAACTTATCTAATCTGGTTCAGTTTATTTGACCTTCCTTTAGTTAAATTTCGATTGACATATTTATTTTGCTGAATCAATTTTATTTAACTTTACTAAAATTAATTTTTCATTTCATATTGTAAGTCCAAAACTCATTTCACTTATATTTATCAATTTCAACTTGGATTTTTTATATTCAAATTTGTTTATCAAAACAAAATTCAATTTTCAATTTACTACTGGTAGCTACTCCATCACATAGAAACTCGAAAATGATATTGATGATGCTGCAGTCATCACCCTTATTATTTTCCAGCAACAGTAGTGAATTCAGTGCTTTATATTCTTTTAAAAATTCTTTTAATTATCTACTAATCACATTTATAAAATCTTTTATTTATACAATTTCACTATTTTACTTTACTTATATAAGATTCATTCCAAATTTATTTATCTTATTTAAATTTATAATAATATAATATCTTTAACTTTTTGAAAAACAACTTTAAAAATCAATGGAATTCAAATTTTCAAATTCATAGTTTAAATGCATTTTTATTTTAAACTCATATTTATAAATATATTCATTTGGTTTCATTTTTTATATACAAGATTATTTTACAATTTTAAATCATAATAATTATAATTCCATCTTTATAATTCATTTGCTTATATAATTTGTTCTTTTACAATTATTTTTTTATTTAGATTATTAGAACGGCTTTTATTAACTTATATATATTTACATTTTCAAACAACCAAAGAATCAATTTATATACACTTTAATAATTTGTGAAAAATTGTTTCCTTTATATATAAAATATAATCCAGATAAAATTATTTTATTTACCCAATTTAAAATAGTACTATGTCGACTTACCTCCTTTAATTGTTTAGAAATCCCTATCGATAATATAGCATCCCACATACCGACCAGAATTCACAAACAGCTCAAAGGATAAGTAAACATAATATAAAACATTTTATATCACTAAAAAATACGCGCTCGTTTATGTATATATATATATATATATATATATATAATACATTCAAACTCAATCTAGGATGCTACTGTCCCTATCTATACTGAGTACACATCAAAGCTTAGGAATATACAAAGTATAAGCATTGATACCAAATGTGACAACCCGCAAATCCCTACCCTTTTAATCGACAATTATCCACACATGTCTGATCCAAAAACACAGACTGACGGAAAGTCAAGAGAGAGAAAAGAAGAGAGAAGAAGAGAAGAGAAGAAAGAAGTACCAAACAAAACAATACAAAATCTCACATCGCAGCGAAAAACATATAATATCATATCAATGATCTTTACAAAAAAGAAACTGTATATACACATATCAATCAGAGTTCAATAATCAATCACTAATCATCAGCCTAGACAGTTATAATATTCTGTCCTCACAATTGCCGATGATATAAGCAACTTAGCAGCGGATAATAAATAGATACGTGTATACGAAAATGAAGATCTCCAGCTCTCCTGCTGAAGCTCCAAAAGCATCAAATCTGAACCCGTAAATATACTCGGTCTGACTTGAGCATTGAAAGGGAAGAACGACGCGATCTGTCTGGTAAACTAGCGTGAGAAACACATTCAACTGAATTTATTAAATTATCAAACTTTTCCTTTATCAACACAGAAGTATCTCGTAAGACACGCCCACTCATAAACACGGACATGTTTTTACCTTACGATAACTAAATCATTTCATATCAAATCCTCTTATATTATACTAGTGTCCAGTATACAAATAATATTAATCATAGTCGAAATGGTTACTCATATAGCATTTCGAGGCAATTCATTACGCCTTTACAAACAAAACCGCAAGCTCGTAGTGGGGTTTGGATTTCCATACAAATGACCAGGTGAAGGGACTACCTTCTGGCCGTACATCTCTAAAGGAATATGCCGAGGAACGTCATAAAGGAACCTCTACCAACACAAGATAGGCCCACCTCCATAACTAGATGGTACCGAATATATCATTCTCTGGTCATTACCAACCTTTACCGAGGGCTTTCTAGCATATAAACCACAATAATCAGCTACACGATGTCATAGCGTGTAAAGATATATCTAGAAAAGGATGATCATACCCTACTTAGGAGCGACCCACTTAGCCTTGCCGTATCTAGCCATGTTTCGACCATTTTCGGTTGATGAGGCATGAGCTAATGATTACCTTTCACATATCACATCACTTTGAATGCCACACGGCCATTTTCGTTGACTACTAATTGCCTTCTACAAAAATACAACCCTTAAGCACATACGATTTGAGGAGGGTGTTAAGCTAAGAGAACTTGCCTTCTCCGCCACCACTGATGTACGTTTGTAAAAACTAATGTACATAATCTTTAGAAATGCAATGTCAGACAAACATCCATAAAAGTTTTCCAGAAACAGGGTAAACCGAAGGTACTTTCCTACCACATCATGTTAGGAAATCTCTACGATTAGTAGCGAATAGTCCTTGGATTGGATATTTCATAATGAAAAGACTACTGCTACTGGATGTATATTGGATTTTAACCCCAAACGATCAACAAGCAGCCATCCACTATGAAAATCCTGAAAATCAATATCATCATAACCTGCACAATCGAACGCACAAACGTTGGTTCGAAGTGGTTTTTAGATAAATCAGATCCCGGTCTTTTCGCATCAACAACGCAAAAGCGTTTCTTAACCTCACACAGAAACTAAGTCTTATAGACTTATCACGTCTCCAACTTTCAACTTGCTATCCTTCAGGCCAAGAAAGAAGCTCGATAGATTGGAGTAATACTCCGCACTACACGATCAACATCCTCAACACAAACGATAATCAAGCGGACACAGAAAGCTATGTACCAAGTGTACGACTAAATAGTTCCCACATCAAGTCGAGGAACTAAAATGGCCAAATTTGATAGTTGGTTATTTAACTATCAAAGCAAACAAACAAATATTTATCACCATAAGCAATCACCAGGCCCTTTTAATTAATCTTTTATTGATCAAATTACTTGCCAAATATTCACTTCAAATTATCTTTAAAAGATATAATCTCAAAACCATTTCAATACTGGAAAACATTTCCAAATACTTATTTAATAATAAGTAATTCACAATCAATTTATTTTCAACACTTAGAAAATATTACATATACTTAAATCAGGATTGAGTATATATATTTATCCTTTCAAGGAAAACATTTTCTTTAACATATTTATTCGGGTCAAAATGAATGTTGCATAAAACATCGTTACGACAACCCTAAATCAACAGTATAAGGATTCGAAAATTAGATAGATATATAAATCCCATATACTATAAAAAACAATTCCTTTCAAAAATCATTTACTATAACAACAGTGTTATAGTCCATCATTTCCTTAATTCTCGAAAACGTCTACTTCGACAATGAATGTCCAAAATCATGAATATAATTCATTTACCAAATCCAATATTCCTACACATTTTTTAAAGGATAATCCACTGTCCAAAATCATGGATATAGCTCCTTTTACCAAATTCATTAACTCTACATATTTATTAAAGGATTATCCACATTCCAAAATCGTGAATGAAATTCCTTTAATAAACTTTCATATTTAACTTATCAAAATCAATTGATTTCGGATTTACAAAACAATGTTTATAAATTCCATTTATATTTTATAAAAACTTCAATACACAAAATTCGTTTATTAACCGAACTCGTTAATCTCTTTTATATTCCAAATCCAAAATATAAGTTAATTACTTATAAATCTCTTTATTTTACACTTCATTTTAACACTTTCAAAACACCTTAACAATTCCATCATTTTGATTTATAAAATTTCAATTTTATAAATCTAATATATAAAACATTTACAATAATTTCAAAAATACCAATTTAAACTATTTTACAAAATAAATAACTCCATGTTTCAAAATTCACATTCTGGTTATATTTCACAAAAATCGTAATTTTTATAACATAAAAATTATAACTATTTATTTATTTAAAATAAATTCATTTCTTTAATGCTTTAAAATTCAATAAAACGTATATTACAAAATCATTTGAAAATCCTTTTTAATTTAGAAATCATCACTTTAACACTTCTAAATTTCCAAAAATAGGCCCAATGCTGCAACAGCACTAAATACATCAATCACATTATCCAAAACATCATATATCATATAATAACAGCATATATCACAATATCTGTAAATAAACCATACTAATGAAGAATCCATTTGGATCCCTCCAACATGTCACCTACAACAAATATACATATTAGAAATATGTACATTGTCAGCTTCGAGGCAGAGCGTACATAGGTTCATCTGCTCAAACACGGGAACATATATGGCCTCATCTGCTCCAATAGGCAGGAATATATCCAAATACCAATCAATATATAGATAATATATCATATATCATCCAAACAATCATCAAACATCATAAAATAAATTATTTCTCACCTATATAAAAATACCAGTGAGTTAGAAAGAGTGAGTTGTACTCACTTTGGTTCCAAAAGTAGTTGCAGTGTTTTATTCCGAATTAAATTAAAGGGCCGTTTAATTTTACCCAAAATTTACACTGGCTCCAATCAACTCCAAACTAGCTCTATAATGTAATGCTCGTCATTACGGACCCAATGCAACTTGTTTCGTCAAAAATGGACCTCGTATGAAGTAGTTATACAATTTTTAAGATCATATGCATTTATATATAAATAAATTACAATTTTTATTTTATTTTATTTTCAAACCCTAACTTTAAATTTGGCCGTTCATTCATGCATTTGCAAATCGTGGCCATCTTTCTTTTTCTTCCTTCATCGTTCAAGGCCGTGAACGAACCCATGAAGCCGCCGTTATACATTGAATTTTCGAGCCCTCTTCAACCACTTGGACAACGATTAGAGCTTGCCACCTTGAGCGTCTACGTGAGCTCCACCTTTGGTACGAACGACGACAAGCTTGGCCTTATATTCACATGGAAATTTATGCACGAACAGGCAGTGTTCAAACCTATTTGCCGTCGATCCGTAGATTGAAATCTAATCTCGACCATTGGATAGGAAGTACACACCACCCTCTACAATTTCTTAGTTGAAACATTTTCATATAGATTGATGAATTGGAAGAAAATGTGGGAGAAAGAATCGCAAATCTCAGCCATTGATCACAAAAAAGGCGGCCGCTAACCCTAGCTCTTTAGGGTTTTGTGAAAATGAATAAAAAGAAGTCCTTTTATAGAAAATGTTGCGATGCTATTCACCTGAAATTTTTCTGAACTCCAAATGCAGCGTACCGCCTAGCATTTACAATGTTTTACCCCTATTCCGAACACAATGGAATATATATCGGAAGCCACTTCTATCGTATTTGGGAGATAGGTTTACCGAGTCGATTTATTTAAATTTAAAATTTACTTAAACAGATTTCTACGCGTTTTAGCTTGCCCTGACTAAACCGTAAATCTGACTGACATGAAATTTGAAATCTTACAATAATATAACATTGCGGATCCAATGAAACTAGTTTCGTCGAAATCTAAGACTGTATGAAAATGGCTATTTTTACACGTTAATTAAATATTAAAATATTCAATTTTTACAAATTAACTTTTAATTCAATTTCAAAAGTTCTCTAACATCATTCTAATTAAAATAAAATTTAATTCAGCTTTATAAATCAATTTTTATTCACATTAAATTCAAATTCCAATTATTTTAGCAATTTCAAATATTAAATTAACAATTTAATTATCCAATTAAATCACTATATTTGAAATATAATTTATTCAAGTTATAAAATTAACTTGTGAATATTTAAAATCATTTAAATATACGAATTTCAAATGACTGAACTTTTGGGTCATTACATGCTTCAGATGGAATATGGGCAGGTAAATGCTCCATTTCATTAAATAAATCTAGAGGAAATATTTTCTCTAGTTTGCAGAACAGTATGGGGATTTCTTCCAAGTTTACGTAGACGATCAATTTTTAACGTAGTAGAACAAAGCTCCTTATTAAACAAATAAAGTTCTGTTACAACCATCCAAACTTTTATGGGCAACAGTTCTCTAAAAGCAACGGGTAACAAATTTTCCATTATAATATGACAATAATGGCTTTTCATCCCACTAAGTCCGTTGTTCTTATAGTCGACACATTTATGAATATTGAAAGAAATACCGTCAAGAAATCTTAATCCTTCCACTTATTTTTAAAGTATTTTAACTTATTTATTGTCTAGCTCATAACATGTTTTGGTTTTTTTGTGTCATTTGGCTTGATATGAAGCTCAGGGCGACTACATATTGCTTCGATATCGCATCTTGATTTCAAATCATTCTTCGTTTTTCCCTTAACATTCAAAATTGTATTAAAAACGTTGTCAAACACATTTTACTCGTTGTGCATCACGTCAATATTGTAACGAAGTAGTAGATTTTTCCAACACAGCAACTCCCAAAATATACTTTGTTTGCACCAATTATGAATCGTTGATTTACCATGAATTTTAATTTGTTCTCCGGTTTCATGTATCTTTGGAAGATCCTTTACAATTTTGTATATTTCTTTGGTTGACAAAACCGTTGGTGGTTATAAGGACTCACGTCTATTAGCTGTAAAGTATTTTTATCTCTTCTAAAAGGATGATTAATATGGAGAAAACACTAATGACAATCAAATCACGAAATTTTCCTTCCATGCGGCAAAACATACTCTTTTTCCTCCATGCAATATGGACAAGTTAGGCGACCGGCTGTACTCAAACCTGAAAGCATTACATATGCATGAAAATCGCTAATAGTCCACAACAAAGAAATAAACATACGATTTTTTTTTGAGATGTCGTATGTTTCAACTTCTTCGTACCATAATGTTTTCAACTCTTCAACCAATGGCTGTAAATAAACATCGATTCCTTGTGCCGGATCATCAGGACCGGGGATGACAATTATGAGAAACATATATGGAGTTTTCATACACATCCATAGAGGTAAGTTATAAGGTGTAACAATTATAGGCCAAGAAGAATGTTTAGAACCAATTTGAGAAAATGGTGAAATTCCATCCGTACATAAACCAACTCTAACATTATGGCTCTCCACTGCAGAATCGGGATATTTTTGATCAAAATATTTCCATACTGGGTTTGTTAATGTACCTTCTTCCTGTGTTCTAACACTGTGCCATCTCATATGATGAGCGGTTACAGAAGATGCATATAACCTTTGAAGCCTAGGAGTAATAGATAAACAATGCATACATTTATACGAGACTTACTTTCCCTTCTTCTTTCTTGGTTTGTACCTTTTCTGATCACATATTTTACAATTCCTAAGACTGAAATCTTCTTTCCAAAATAACATGCAACAATTTAAACATGTGTCTATTTTTGATATGGTAAAATAACAGCTGACATATGTTTTTTCACTTCATAATGATTTTCGCATATTAAATTATCGAAAGGCATATGCCGCTTTGCAGCTTGTACGACAGTAGTAAATCCAGCTTATGTGAGGTTGCATTTAGATTTTATCGTAATGTATTCTGCAGTTACTGATAATTGGGTGCCGCTTGTATAACCTTCCTAAAGGGGTTTCTTCGCAGAATCCAATAAATCATAAAAAAAGTTTGCTCCAATATTTGGTTCTTCTTCAACATTAACATCGTCATCAACAAATTGTCCAGTAAGGAACGTTAAACATGCTGTATCTTCAACCATATATTCCATGAGATTCGTCATAACAATTTCATTATTCACTACCTCATCTGACTGTACAAGATTAGGTGCTACAAGTTCTCTGCGACGATCCCATACTAAATAGTTCGACATGAAACCGTTCTGGCGCAAATGAACTCTAACCATTTCTAGTATCAAATGCTTCAAAGATTTACACTTACTATTTGGACAACGATTTCTTCGTTGTTTCCATTATTACTTAAAGTGAAAACAATAAATATGTGTACACCATTATTAAAATCTTTACTTATTGAGCCTCAATTTTCCTTCGTTGTTGATACATCCAGCTTCGATCAATAAAATAATTCATCATCTCTACTACTATAATTAAAAAATATGATATAAATGAAAACCACATTGACAATTTATTTTCAATACAATTTTATAGTTTAATGTTTTGTGTTAATTGATCATTAACACTTTGTTACTGGGTCGTTCTACTTTCCATTACAAACACAGTAACGTAACTAAATCTCGTAAATAATTTCATTTTAAACGATTCAATAAAATTTCGACAGCATTTCCCTTTTATTCCCTAAGTCGTACACGATTGCGTGTACACATGGAACACAAAAGAAGCACTGTCGAAATTTTATGAACTGATTAAAATAAAATGATTTACGAGATGTAATTACATTGCTGTGTTTACATGGAAAAATCCAACAAATATTGTATATGATGAATATAGATGTCTGTTCTGTCAAAAAACGAATACCCACATAACGATCATATATAATACTTATCAGACGGGGTCAAAAAACACTCTAAGGGTTTTATGAATAAAGTATATTACATATTTTATATTTTAAAAAAAAATTAGCTTTCGAAATTTACATTAAATTGATTAACATTTAACTTAAGTTAAACTACCGTATGCGATAGTTTATCACATACGCACATGTTCAAAACTTTACTTAACTAACCGTACGTATATAAAATTAATCATCGATTTCGACGTTTTAGAAAATGAATAAACTAAATTATGCTCATCCACACTAAATAATGCAAGTAAGACGTAAAAGCACTAAATTATTCAACTAACACACTAATTTCTTATTGCACAAACTAAATAATTTAGTATTCAATACTTATAGGATAATAACAGCAATTAACATTCAATAAACTATACTGCACAATCAATGAGACAATATAAACAATTAAACTAACAAATTAATCCTAAATTAACAAATTCATAAAATAAGGTTTAGGGATAATACCTAAAATAGAGGAGATTAGGGGTTTGGAGGAGATGAGATTCTGAATCAACGATGCTGGAGTTGATTTCAGCAGAATTTCCATGCTTGAAGTTGGAGGGGGAAATGGTGGAGGAAGCTTTTGTTGATTTGGGGTGGAGTAAAATGTTTCTGGTTCAGCCTGGGAAAGAAGGTATACGCGATTTTCCGACAGCTACCAACGGCCATAAATGGAAATATTCTAACGGTTTCCGACGGCTAATTATTTTATTCGTAACAAAGCTTAGAATGTACTAGCCGTCGAAAAAGTACCGTCGGCGGCCACAGGTAAGTGTTGTCGGAATATACTATTGTTCTTGTAGTGTATTAATATTATAAAACACTAGTTGGTTCCTTTTAAACCAAATTTACGAATATGTAATTATGTATATAGTATCTAGTAAAAATCTATTATAACCATTATAATAAAATCTAATATTATTCCAATATAACTCACAATTAGTATATGTAAAATTTATACTAAAATCAAATAAATTTAGAGTTTCTACAAGGATAAATCTAGTGATATTACATTTAAAATATAAGCGCATATCATCCTTAAGATAGATTTACACATTTTAATATTCATAAGATTATATCACTTGGTAATTATATTGTGTTTATTGTCAATTCTTTAATTTTGAAGAATGAAGAGATCTGTGACGACTGCCCTACACCACCGATACCTAATATACATATATATATCACGATGTGGTAATACCTGGCCAATGCATGACAGTAGCCCAGAGTGCAAGTAAAGAAAATCCATGCACCGAACTTGTAGAATATCCCATGATGCATAGATAAGATATATAATGTATTGACATGGATGTAAAAGCGAGACAGTGATATAATCAAATGAACCATAAATAAAAAAACATCAAAGTGCAACAGGTTCACAAATTATGTACAAACTAAAAAAGTCGTGTTTATACATCCCAAATATCCAAAATAAACTCTATAACTGTCTGTAATGTAATACAAGTCTGGTATAGCTTCATAGTACTGCACAACAAAATATAAGCGATAGTAAGCTCCAAGTGCAGATATATGAAAGCTAGTCTTCTGTTCATACTCCATATAGCTCCATATGCTATTCAGACCTATTATCCTTAATCTACTCATTCAAGAGTACCCGAGATAATAGAAAGTAAAGCATAAAACTTTGAGTCAGACAATGGTTTGGTGTGATCGATACATCAACTCAAAAATACTATAAGAAATGTATGTAGTAAACATGGGCATAGGGTATGAAGAACCATACATGACATGTCCCTGCATCTAAAGAGTTAGCACATAACGGTCAGTATATGCTAATATGCTATCATAGCCATATAAGTGTACTACAAATAAAGCATAATGTCCAGTGTCTAGGTGCATGTCAGAAATACCTACATCGTGTGACATGCTAGAGTGATAAACAACCATGGAAACATAACATTCATCAAACAATCCTCACCATCACCCGCGTGCGTTGGATATATGATTACTTTTATGGCACAATCGCAAACCGGGACTCAATCAAAATCCCGACTTTATTGGCACTCTAATCCATGCCACTTTGTAAGGTTAGGAACCAGGCTCATAATCATAAAATCCTAGGGCAATCTACTATCCCAAGATGTGGACATAATTGTAAATGTAGGTGGAAGCTACTCACATACCCCTTTATTACGAGCACACTAAAATCCTCCAAGTTATCAACGATCCATTTTCACTGTCTTCATAGTGGTACTCAATCGTTATTCCATCATAGCAATCTCCACAACAGAACACGGTCGTACATCCTACTCATAAGACCATTGTCGAACTTGTTTCGTATAACAACCCACCCTTCATAGTATCCCAAACTAGCGTCCAGAAATAATCCGGCTCAAAAATATCGCAAAAGGCAGTCTATCGAGGTAAAACGAAAGGAACAAAACACCATAACCAAGGCATATCGATATAATCTCACATCGAAATGATAACATATAATATACATTATATATATATATATATAAACAATATATAAGAGATTGCACTTGCAGATGTAACCGCTAGAGATAAATATCTATACAAATACATCAGAATACATCTACTCCATACATACGGAGTTTGGAACATAATATCTGATACAACAGGTCTCATATATAAACAAATGTTTATCGTATACTACAATAACATCAAGTATATCCAAAATATCGACGTTGCCTCCATAGTATGCTCCAGCTATCCTGAAAGCATATCCCCAAAAGCATTGACTCCCAAACAACTCAATGGAGTTCCCAAGAGTTGCCACGACATAAACAGGTAAAGACGAAATGCAGGTTAGTTATAAAATCTATATGTGAGGGAACTATCTTAGAATATTATATATCAAAACTATTTACAAGTAAAATAGGATAATACTGAGGCCCAATCAATCCTCTCCACGAACGTGGCTCAGATGCAACTCGAATTATCCATAAACTACTAAAGTAAACCTATCTCAGGGTGACAGGAAATCATACCATAACTTGCTCTTCCCCTATCATCAACAAGTTGGCGCAACTAATATAATATGACTGATCCGTAATAGTATATTACAATGGAGTAAAAGATGATAAATGAAAATCTAATCTAAAGTACGTAACCATGAAATCAACTAACTAATACAATGCCAATCATAACAATAAGCGGTAGACAGGGGGTATCTATCGTCATTCTGTACTGAACAAAATATAAATGGAGCAACTATACACTATATGATTTTTGGATTTTCATATATAATATTACCCTTTGAGAGTCCATGAATGGAATTGAGTGTCCTCATGCGACTTCTTTGTTGTACAGGTATCCCCATAAATACCCAAACCGCTCTCCTAGCAAGAATGAAAACCTCTGCCACTATAGTGCTCGATAATGTCTATATATATGCTATTGCTACTAGGTAAAAGTACCCCTTGAGCTTTACTCTGAACCCTTCCAAAGGCTTGGCCTAGAACCATATAACATCATATGAATGGATGTGTAGTATTGGAACCGTACAACGACCAAAATCTAATTACATGCTTTATGATTGCTTCGCCATGTACTTACTCTGATCATAATTGTTTGCTCAAGCACAATGGAGATTTGAACCATATAGTCTATACTAACCAACAATCTACACATCTTCTTAATTTAGAATTAATCGCTTCGACACATGCTTGCACACCTGCCTAAGTCAATAATTGACTCCTCACTGTTATATGCTCCCTCTAATCGTATAAGCTTATCGTACGTTACCACGTAATCGGCCACCATCCTGATCTCATGTCTGATTAGCTCTTGATTGATGTTTCGATCCTCTAATATCCTCTTGTAGGATTAGACTATGCCTTACGCTCATTGCCTCAATCATTTTCTTAACCGCTTGCCCGAGCAATTTAGTGATCGTTACCAATCACTTTTACATTGCCTTACATCCACATCTGAATCCCGTGCTTCACCTTGCATCCCACTCTCCTGAGTATCCCGAAGCCTGTCTGAAGCCATGCCAAGACCCCATGAAGAATCAAACTCGAACGAGGAAAGAAATCCCTTAAAGACATTCCCTACCAAGGATTCAATCGACCGGGAATGCCATGCTATCGACTAAGCCTGCTCCCTCCATTCTTCTGTTTGAAACTCCCTCCTCGAGAATGATTTGCACGCACATTTAGTCGATTGAGTTCCCTCCTCGGTCGATTGAAGGGCTAGGTTCCAGGCAGTGAATGTGGGGCAGGTATAACTCCTCTAGCGGTCGTCAATTGGCGTGTTGTTTCCTCCGACACTTTGTTAGATGAGTCGCCTTGCTTCCCAATCCTACCGCTAAGCATTGGACCTTTACCGATCTTCATTTGCTAAGTGGCTCCTTAAGTATTCAAAAATATATTTTGATACCAAAATCTAAGTTTTGTACGTGTAGAGTTCAACGGGCGATTTTAGCGACTCGGTCTCCTCTAACATGCCAAAACAACATATATGACCTCCTTCCATTTTGTGTAGCTCATACATGGGTCAATGCATGCATTGCATTCATGCATGTCTATGCATACACATACAAATAAACACACATCTTTACACAATTCGCATTTCGAGCTTCACTAGGGCGATTACTAGACCTGGTATTCTTCCATGCAAGTTAGTGCACCCGGTGGCCGCTATGGCTGCACGAGATTACTTGTAGCATACTTGTATACACATACGAGCATTCCCATGCACATATATAATCCATTACAAAAATGTTCATGCATCATTACATATGCAACTCTCATTAATAATTCTAGTTACAACACTAGATTAGTTTTAATTGTTGCTTAACTCCAAATACACGTATACGTACACCCGCTCATGCACATATACACACATGTATATTCAAATAAGCAATCAACTATTACTAGACACAATATTACTTTTACTTGCTAATCTTTTCGATAGAAGTAAAATATCTCTTTATACTATTTCATGGTGGCGTGTAAATCATTTTTCAAGTACTTATTGTTACACTAAAAAATCAAATATTCATATATTCCTATTTTATAACATCTCATATTCATTTTATAAAATATATACTTCATTTATAAAACCAGAAACTCATTTTGTAAAATTATAATTAAATCTCACTGGACCTCTAATCACTTGAAGAAGGAGTGTATAGCTTCTAAACCCCTTAATTAGCATACTAACTTTTTATAAATCAATTCAAATGGTTTAGTCAATATTATCTAATGACATGCACATCATTACATTACTTAATCAATCACAAATCAAACAATTACATCACAAACAATCATGTAATTAACCGAAATTAATTCTAGGGCTTACTAACTTTACAAAAAATAGTAAGTAGGGTCTTAAACAATTTATAGGTTAATGTAATCGTGTTTACAACATAAACACAAGTCCAAATCAACCCAACAATCTCCAGACCACTTTACATAATTCTATATTAGGCAATAAATGAAAATATAAAGTATAACATATAAATTAATAAGGAGAATCAACCCACTTGCCTTGCTTTCTCCTTAACTAAGCTCTAATTACATAAACCCAACTCTATGCTCCCTTGAAATCCAAGACGAAACTCTAAAATTTGAGTTAAGCCAATTCCTTTGAAATTTTTGTAAAGAATTCAATGTGGGGAATTATGGTTATTTTATCGAAATTTATTGGAATTTATTTAGGTATGATTTGGTTAATATAGGGCAAGATTAAGAGGTAATTATGAAAAGATTAGGAAAGGTGGAGAAGAACCTAACATCAATGAAAAGTAAATGATAGAAAATGAAAAGAATTAGCCACTCAACTAATGGGGTAAAACCAATTTCTCTCCATCTGGTGCTATTTATCCTTGAAAATTATTGACTTTGAGCATAGCCGAGTTTATACACTTTTTTCTCACGTTGGAAAAAGGGTTTCAACTAGGGGTGTCTCGAGACCCAATTCATCCATTTTGTAAAATCAAGTATAACGGGCATTCTGTCGATTAACGATTTAATATTTAGATTCATTATTTAAGTTTTTGATCGTTAAATCTTAGTTTTGTTACATTTACCCCTCCTTAAAAGGATTTCATCCTCGAAATTCAAACAAATTCAAGAAAGTAATAGGACTAATCAAAATCCTCGAGTCTCGCCCTAGAAAATTTTAGCAGTACTTCCCTTACGCAACTAGCATTATGGAAACTCCCAACTTGAAACACTTCTAATATTTTGGAAATATGTAACAACATGCATGACCCCACATTTCCCGAGGCACACACCTCTTCTTTTCAAGAGAGCCACTAATCGTATAATGCTCATCTAAGTAAGTAAGCATCCAATTAGCTATGGTCCTCTCTTAAGTGCCTAATTGTATTACACAAAAGGGGTTTTGCGCCAATTCTGTAACAATACGAAATTTAAACATGTACAACTTTAGTGTAGTAAACGACACTACTATAATCATACATGAAAAATAATTAGAGAGTAAGTGAAAATAAGTTAGTATCAAAATATACCATGAACTCCAAGTCACATCTAAGACAATAGGCTGGTATAGATACCATCTCGACCCTACAGTAGGAATGAATAACATGCACTCTATTCTATATTAATTGTATTATCCCTCTTTGAACAAACCTTAACAGGAGGTTAAAATTAGCATATAGGAAACTATTAAACAACAACAAGCAACAACAAACAATAACCAATAGTTAAGCAAAAAGCAATGATCAAACGATAGCAAACAAGGATAAGCAAAAATAACTAGCATACAAACTACCAAACATGCAAAACAAACAACAAAATCAACAATGATCAAAACCAACCAACAATAAACAATATTAAACAGTAACAAGAAAACATGAGCAATAGCAAATGACAACAAGTAATAGTAATCATAAAAATTAAACAATGAAAGAAAGCAAACATACAACAATGATCAACAAGAAAAATTTATCATACAGAAAGAGTCTATACTAATATGCACAGTAGCCAATTAATAGTCAAATGTTCATACTAGGTTATAAACTCCCAAGAGTCTGTCCAAAATCAAGGATGAACTAAATGCCTAAGTGGTGCAACTCCTTACACGAACATAGCATGTGAAAGACTATCGTACCACTGGCTCTAAGAAAAAGAAAAATCATACGATATGTTGGATCCTCGATCTTTAATGCGCCCGAATAGATTCAACAATCTAATTCCCAATTTTCCTTTTCTCCCAAGCAGGTTTTATTTTCCTTAGGGAAATAACTTACTAATTAGATTATCGTTTAATGACCATCAACAAATGCTTGGGTTTACTCGAGTTCAGACTCATCTCAATCGCATAATGAAAATAAGGATAATACACTAAGTGTACTATGACGTTCGCCTAGGCAAGTATCATACCCCCACTTAGAGGATTATCCGAATCATCACAAAACTAGCTAAGAAATACCTTCTCGAACTATCCCAAGATTCCTTTACTATATAATAATTATTTATGCTGCCACAATGTGCATGGATCATCCAAAATAGATACAATGCCTGATCCAATCCTTCGTTTGCTCTCACGGTTCCTTTATTAAGCTAGGGTCGGTCATCCGACTCTTCTCATGAGAACTCCGATCCAATTATTTGAGTTAACCATTAAAGTCCCCTAGCAGGACCAGAGTCGTGCATAAAAAATCTCCCAGTCATTTCAAGAATCCGACTCAAGCGTTCGCCTTTGAGAATCAAATGAAAATCTCTTGCTCAACCAGTGCAAACTACCTAGAAACCGCATGCTCGAACTTGGGACTATTAACTGGTGCATGGATATACTGATCCTAGAAAATACTCCTGCAGCACATGGGATAAATCCCATCATCTAAGATTTACTGACATAGCAACAAATAATTTTAATATTAATGAGTCTATGCAAAAACGTATAAGTCACCCAACCAATCTTTACCCATTATTGGACAACTACTGAACTCTACCTGGATACCGAATCCAAGTCATCATTGATCGTCCCCACTTCATTCGAATGCTCATGCATCAAGTTCGAATGGTTGTACATTTAGTCATTATACCTTAGTTTAACAATAAGGTTACTCATAGAAGGTTAACACTGTAGTAGAACTCACCTACCATGGAGGGTGTCCAGTTTAGTTTATCAACCTAGTAACTAGCAACAGGCAAAAATAAAATTCAAGCATCAGAAAGGATATAGTTAAATACTCTAAATAAAAGCATACCTCACTACATGATCATCTTTCCCTTATCTTGGGCAGTAGGTTTGCTATGACTTAGTAGTGCCTACAAGGCATAAGTCATCTTCACTTACCCTTCCTTCAGAGACATAGGACAATTCCTCTTCAAGTGACCAAGTTGATTGCAATTGAAGCACTTACGTTTCGCTTTAACTACATGGCATTCTGTAGTGAAATGCCCATTATGCCGCAAGAGTGGCACACTGTATCAACTTTTTTCTTTGCATGAGCCCGATTTTTCCCTATATCTCTACGCTTCAAGTGGAACTTTGGCTTGCCCTCCACCTTTGCTACCCCTTCCGGAGCTAACCATGTGCTCACCCACAAAAGAGCCATCTCCATTAGGCTCTCATAAGCGGCCCTCATCGGGATATGAGTAAGAGCCACATCCTTAAGCGGTGAACAGAATCTAGCAAATTTATCTGCCTTCTTCGTAGGAGTGTTGATCAAATCAACCCTATACTAAGCCAAAGTGTGAAACTGGCTAATATACTCCCTAGCAGTCATATCACTCTACTGCAAGTGAATGGCATGCTTCACTTGCACACTTCTCTCGGTTTAAGAAATAAACCGAGCCTCAAAGCGGTGCTTGAAATCAGCCCAAGTCATAACCTACTCATCCACATCCCCATAAACAATGACCTACCATGTCAAGGCCTCTTCCACAAGATGTTAGGAGGTAACCCTCCTTATAATAACATCATTCAAGCCCATGCTGGTGAAAGCCCTCTTTGTAGTGCAAATCAAAACCCGAGTCTCTACAAACATCTAAGTGGCTAAATATGGACTCCCACACAAGCTAAGAAAGTCATGGCACAACTTTGGGAAATCCAAAGCTGGTGTAAGGACCACCCTACACCATCGAAACATCAATGACCTAAAGTAACATTGTAACCATGCCAGGCTGATATGGAACGATCATCAAGGTTGAAATTTAAAGCAGAAAACCTGTTGCATATTTCAAGGCACATGGATTGAATATAATATAGAAAATATACAACAGGATATAATGAGTCATAACAAATGAGAATAAATTCTCCACTAAATCATAAATTATGGTACAAATGTCATAATATCTCGGTACAACATTTCCTTACTACATCCTTCAAAGTACATAGAAACAGATGGCGGAAACTACAAATATAGAGTAATATGCCATAGCTTATCTAAGCTCATCTTCGTACAGTAGTTGCGACTCCAAACCTGTCATCTAGCCTACTCATTTAAGAGTACCCAAGATGATAAGAGGAAACATAAAACCTTGGGTTAGACAACAGTCTAGTGTGAGTGGTAAATGACTATCAAAAGCTATACTGGAAAATAAGGTACTAGATAGATACAAAAACCAAACCAAACCTGTCCCTGCAACTAAAGAGTTAGCACATAATAATAAGATATAATATGCTACTCAAATAAATGACAATAGTATACTATAACAGAGCAGGATAAAAGAATCTAAGCAGCCTCCTCCATTGACCATATTCCTAATCCCTTCTCCGGCATTCCTAAAGATGATAGCCTGCCCAAGAGAAATAGAAAACATGTCAACCATAGCATCCATCAACCAAAACCTAGCCATCATATTCTAAAGCCTTGAATATATGATAACTCTATGACTCGTCCTTGCTTTCCAGAGACTAATGAAAATCCCGGTTCTTGATTGTGTTCCTTCGTACTTTCAGGTACGAAACCTCGCACGGGTGTCTCTTAGAGTACCTCCGTACCATCTTACACCAGACCCTCTTAGAGCGGTCCAGGATACACGACTGGTGCTACCAGCCCTTGGGTATCCCCACATATAGTACCCCTACTTGAACTCAACCAAAACACTTCGAGTTATCAACGATTCCTTGTCTCTCCCAAATCATTAGATCTTTCACAACTTTAATCCATTTCCGGGCATGAGTCATGCTACTCAACCCAGTCTATTAAACTACAGCCTCGTTCCATCCCGAGCTATTTATCAACTCCTTCGATCCTACTCCTTATCTGAGTACCCGACTGAAGAGCGGAAACTTGATCATGCTAGAACTACCAAACCGTAGAAGCAATCAATGAGCCACAACTTTCAGCATGATCCTATATGACCCGAGAATCTCCCTTGGGTCTCACATCAATTGGAGCCAATAATTTGGATCGGGATCGAACCAATCCAATTAGATCGGTGTCGATCCAAATAGTTAGCCGATTTGGACTCCATTTCTCTTCCAGCCTCTAGTGCACTCCCTTTAGATGTCATAGACCATTAGCCATCCTCTTAGCCTTTAGATATTCTCTTCTATGCACTATAGCCGATCCAACCAAGATGATCCATCCAATCTCCAATACTTGGCCTATCCTCAGATCCAACTTCATAGAGGAACCCTAAAGCCCATTCTCTATTGCTCTTATGAGTTCCTTAATTAGAGCTCAAAATTCGAAACGGTACCGATCCAATCCAATAAGATCGGTGTCGATCCAAATACTTATCCCCAATTGTGGTGCAATTCATAGACTTCCACCAGACCTGCTCTAGAGCCTATCCTCCAAGTTTCATGCAATTTCGATGAATTTTGCTACCGATGTACTCCGTTCACCAATCTAAGTCCTAAAATAAGCACTACACTAGCAAATGAATCAAGCATAGAAAGCAATTCAAACATGGCAGTGAATCAAACATAGCAAGTCATCCAATTACATCCAATATGAATATACAAATCATCCAATTCAATCTACCATCACAACCCTAGCACATATCTAATCCAACATATACAATTTCATAGCCAAATATATACAAATTACACTAACCAATGATTAATCCCAGTTACATGTTTAATTAGGTTAATCTAAGGTTTCTGAAATTGCCTAAGTCTAACCAATTTATAGCTTAATTTGACAATTCTAACCTATAATCACCTAATTAAAACCTATAATCCATATATACTAGTGAGAGATCATCAACACTCACCAAATCTACCAAACCTATAAAATACAATGAAAATCCGATCTGAACAGTGACAAATCGGATGAAGAGCAGTCCAAATGATGAAATCAAGCTTCTCGTTGAAGATCTAGCCTCTAAATTGTAATTAGAGATGATCTGAGATGAAATCCAATGAGATGAATGGAGAATTAGAAAGGAGTAAGGGTTTGGAGCTGATATCAAATGAGAGGCAAACACTTCAATGGTCTCTCTCACCTCATGTTTATAACCAAACCTAATTAGACTCATGGGCTTGCTAATTCATCCCATTAATTCCCTTTCTAATTCTAGTCAGCGCATTTTAAATCTTAAACTTCTATAACTTTCTAACCACTTATTTGATTTTCCTAAATGACCACTCTAAGGAATGGGAAACCACTATCTCGAAGCAGTGAAATAGGTTAGAGCACCTAATTCTGGTTCTATCAAAATTTATAGCCAAAATAAGATCTCTAGGAGCAAAATGGTCACAAAGAAATTCGGAAAAAATCATTGATGTTTAAAACATCCCAGTGAACCATATCCCAAAATATTAGAATCATACGACCTAAAATTAATTAAATAAAATTAATTTATGATCCTTGGATATGTATATACAGGTCGTTACTTCCCCCCTCCAGGAATTTCGCCCCCGAAATACCTAAATTAACATAAGCAACCAAGGTTATCTCGCATATCTACCAACCACTAGAAACCATCTAACAATCCAATTATGTAGCTAAATCAAATAATAGCAAACAAAAACTATCCTAGCATGCAAAATTGTAATAGTGTATGATACAATGGTGCAAGTAGATATGATCTATGGGTCTTACCACTCGAAGAGTTCTGGATAGATCGACCATATACTCTCTTCAGTCTTCATGTATAATTGCTATCGTCCTCACTTCATTGCATCTTAAGTAGCTTAACTACCTTCCTCCTAAGCTGTTTCGCTTCATTTTCAAAAATTCGATGTGGCTTACGAGGTCTTGAAACTTTTGGCTCAATCGCTATCTCTTCCAACTGAACCAGTGCTACGACAATACCCGAGTCATGCACAAATTTCCTTAGATAGGAGATATGAAAAACATCGTGCACACCCATCATCTTCGGAGGTAGTTCCGCTCTATAAGCCAACTTCCAAATTCTTTCGATAATCGAAAACGGTCCAACAAATCTGGGTGCTAACTTTCCTTTCCTCCCAAATCGAACAACATTCTTCAAGGGATAAATCTTAACAAATACCATGTCTTCAACCGAGAATTTCAAATTTCTTCTTCCCTTGTCTACATTACTCTTTTGATGATCTTGAGCAATCTTCATTCATTGCCGAATGATCTATATCTTCTTTGAAGTCTCTCTAATAATTTTTGGTCAAATTATCAACTTCTTGACTGTTTTCCACCAACATGAACGCGAATTACAAGGTCGTCCACATAGTACTTTATATAGTGCCATGCCAATATTTGACTGATAACTATTGTTATATGAAAACTCTACCAAATGCAAATGATCCTCCCAAGATCCTCCAAAAATCTATAATGCAAGCTCGTATCTTCCAAAATTCGATTCACTCTATCAGTTTGGCCATCCATCTATGGGTGATAAGATGTGCTCAAGTGCAGCTCGGTTCCTAAAATCTCTTGTAACCTCTTCCATAATCCATTGGTAAATAAAGGGTTTCTATCGTTTATAATACTTTATGGTACACCATGGAATCAAACAATCCACTTAACATAGAATTCTGCCAACTTGAATGTCGTTCTTGTAGACTTGACAAGTATGAATCTTGCACTCTTGGTCAGTCGATGTATCACTACCTAAATACTATCATACCCGGCTCTAGTCCATGGCAATCCACCTATAAAATCCATAGATATATGTTCCCACTTCCATTCGGGAATATCTAGTGGGTGTAGCAATGCATTAGGCATCTTCTTCTCATCCTTCATTACAGGCAATTCATATACTTCGAGATGAATTTTTCAACATCCTTCTTTATACCTTCCTAGTAGTAAGTCCTCTTCATATCTTTATACATCTTATTACCCCTGGGATGAATGGTCAATCTAGAATGATGGCATTTTCTTACTACTTCATCTCGTAATCCAGCAACATTTGGAACAACCAGTCTCTTATCCTTACGAAGCCAACCATCTCGGTTAATCTTGTATTGCCTTAAATCTTCAAATTCTAATCCTTTCTATGATAGTAGATTTGATTGATGCACTTGCCAACATCTTAGGCTCGAGATCACAGTGTGGCCTGAAATCAAATCCAACTATATACTATATATGCTTCCATTCCAAAAACATAGCTCCTAATCCAGCATGTCTTTTGCTTAGTGCGTCCACCACTGCATTACCTTTCCCTGGAGTGTAGGAAATATCAAAGTCATAAGAGGCCAAAAAATCTAACCACCGTTGCTGTCAAAGATTAAGATCCTTCTGAGAGAAAAGATACTTTAAGGATTTGTGGTTCATGAGTAGCTCAATTCTTTCTCCCAACAAATAGTGCCTCCACATCTTTAAAGCAAACACAATCTCCACCAACTCCAAGTCATGGATTGGATAATTCCTTTCATGCGGTTTCAACTGTCGATTAGCTAAGTGATAACTCTCGCTTTCTGCATTAATACAGCTCCAAGACCAGTACCATAAGCATCCATGTATACTATCGCCTCTTTATTCCCACTTGGAATACCCAATACATGTGCACTTGTCAATCTCTCCTATAGAACAACAAATGTGTGCTCACATCTAACATCCCAACTAAAAGTCTGATTCTTCTTGGTCAAGTTGGTTAACGGTGCTGCAATCTTTGAGAAGTCCTTTATGAAACGCCTGTAATATCTTGCCAATCTTAGAAAACTTCTTACATCCATAGCATTCATGGGTTGGTTCCAATCATGGACGTTGTCACCTTTGTAAGATCCACTGATGTTCCTTGTCCTGCCACGACATGACTAAAGAATCCAGAAATGATACTTAGAGAACTTAACTCTTAACTTGTGCTTTATCAAAATCTCAAGCATAATCCTCAATTGGGTCTTGTGCTCTTCCTTGGTTTTGGAGTAAATCAGAATGTCATCCACGAACACAAGCACAAACTTGTTAACTGATCTCTGAAGACTTTATTCATAAGATCCACAAAATATGTCAAAGTGTTGGTCAACCCAAAAGGCATCACTAACTACTCGTAGAAACCCGATGGTGTCTAAAATGCAGTAATAAGCAAACTTTCTTTAGCCACTCTCAACTGGTGAAATCTTGTTGCCGAATTCATTTGAGAAAAATGCCTACCGTGCAGCTGATCAAACAAGCCATCAATCCGTGGAAGCAGATACTTATTTTTCTTCATAATCTTGTTCAGCTTACGGTAATCCACATATAACCTAAAAGAACCATCCATCTTATTTGTGAATACATCAGTTGTACCTCATTCAGATATGCTTCTCCAAATGAATCATTTCTTCAGTAGATCATCCACTTGCACCTCTAACTCTTTCTTCTCTCTAGGTTCCATATGCCTCAAAGGCGTCACTATAGGTCTGGCCCCATCCACTAAGTCGATCCAAAACTCAATCACTCTATGCTGAGGCAATCCTGTCACTTCCTCAAAGACATCAGGGTAGTCTCCAGCGATAGGCACAGATGACAATCCTTCTTGTGGAATCTCAAGCGAATATAGAAGCTAACAAATACCCCATCCTCTGGTAAGTAGCATATAACTAACTTTTGGGCCTTCTATATTCCCAATTGTCACCTCAAGCTTCTTATAATCCATGATAGCTGCATACCTCTTAAGCCAGTCCATTCCCAAAATAATCCCGACCCCAACATAATTAAGAACAAAGAAATCACAAACAAAAGAACATCCACGACTCGATAAAACCGAGCCTCAAAAAATCATACAAAAACTAGCTGATCCTCCAATAGGGCTAGTCACAATCAAAGGTTGGTCTATTATCTCGGATTCCAAACCTAGACTGCATACTATATCACCACAGATGAAAGAATGCGAAGCTCCAGTATAAAAAAGAACGCTAATAGAAACATCTCTGATGGAAAGCATACCTTGCATCACGACTTCTTTCCCCTTATCCTTAGTAATAGGAGCACAAGATGAAGTCGGGACTGCATCTAAAGCATATGCCTTTACGATCTATTTATCCTTAGGCGATTTTGGACAATCCTTCTTAATATGTCCTCGCTTATCACAGTTGTAGCACTTTTTAACAACCTTGCATTCCTCAATATAGCGGCCCTTCTCCTTACAACCATGGCAAACAATTTCAGTCTTATTAATTTTCTGACCATTTTTTCCTTATTGTTGTTGCTTCCTTTTTCCATTTCACTTCTTATTAACTATATCACCCTGTAGTGATTTTGGTTCCTCTTTCTTAACAACAGCAATAATAACAGTCCTATTTTTTGGGTACAGACACTCATGTCTAAGTGCTTTCTCAACCAACTTCTCTCCTAAGTAGTCGCCCAATCTAGTGGTAAGCTTCTCATTCTTCTTCAAAGATGTATCAATAAAAGACATCCCATACTTCGACAAAGCATCAAATTCTGCCACATACTCAAAAACGGGCATCTCCCTTTTCTTCAACTTAGTAAGTTTCTTGAATAGCATGGAATTTTGAGCTGAATGAATGAACTTCTCCTCAAATATAGCCTTAAACCGATCCTAAGAAATCTGATCCTCCAGAGTAGCAATAGTAACAACATTCCACAAATTCAATGCTCGGCCATGTAGTTGTCTTGAAGAAAGCTTCCTCTTCATAGCATCTTCCACATCCATATCCTTGAAAATGCATTCGTAAGCATCTTTCCAATCTTGCACTTTAATAGCTGATTCTATTCCCAAGAATAGCTTCCCTACAAGAGTAAAATAATCCTTGCAATGCTTGGTTAAGTCAATCGTAGGCACTTACAAAGGAGCATCACTATCTAAAGTTACACCAGGAGTAGTTTGGGCTCTCCTCACTAGAAAAGCCACCTTTCATTGAACATGGCTTGAAAATCGGCTGTAGCAGCTCCTAATCCCGCTCCTTCTTCCACTCCTGAAGTGGAGTTATTCCTAGCAGCATTCCTTGTATTTTGATTCATTCTTATCTATAATAAGAATGATTAGCCTCATTCCAAAAAAAAGTTGTAATGGTACTCAAGTGCGCACTGTATTATACAACATTACTATACAACATAATCTCTTCATTAACAAATATGCTCCCTCCTTTAGAGTATACTCTCGACTTGCTTCGGTTAACTCGTAACCAAAGCTCTAATACCAAATGTGAGGACTGTCCCATACCATCGGCACATCAATGACCTAAAAGAGCATTGTAACCATGCTAGGATGATATGGAACGATCATCAAGATAGGTTGAAATTTAAAACAAAAAACATGTTGCACATCTCATAGCACGTGGACAAAATATAATATAGAAAATATACAACAAAATATAGCGAGCCATAACAAATGAGAATAACATCTCCATTAAATCATAAATTATGGTACAAATCTCATAATACCTCGGTACAACATTTCTTCATTACAGCCCTCAGAGTACATAGAAATAGATAGCGGAAACTACAAATATAGAGTAATATGCCATAACTTCTCTAAGCTTGTATCCGTACAACAGCTGTGACTCCAAACCTATCATTTAGCCTACTCCTTTAAGATTACCCAAGATAATAAGAGGAAACAGAAAATCTTGGGTCAGACAGCAGTCTAGTGTGAGCCGTAAATGACTGTCAAAAGCTATATTGGAAAATATGGTATTAGACAGGTACAAAAACAATACCCTACCTGTCCTGCAATAAAAGAGTTAGCACATAATAATAAGATATAATATGCTACTCAAATAAACGACAATAGGATACTGTAATTGAACATGGTAGAAGAATCTAAGCGGCCTCCTTCATTGATCCTATAGATGATAGCCTACATAAGAGAAACAGCAAACATAGCAACCATAACGTCTGTTAACTAAAACCTAGCTATCATCTTCGAAAGCCTTAAATATATGGTAAATCGTATGGCCTCGTCCTCGCTTGCCAGAGACTAATGGAAATCCCGGTTCTCGATTGTGTTCCTCCGTACTTTCAGGTTCGAAACCCCACATGGTTGTCCCTTATAGTATCTCTGTACTACCATACACTAGACCCTCTTGCAGTGGTCTAGGATACACGACTGGTGCTACCATCCCTCAGGTGCCCTCGCATATGGTACCCCTACTTGAACGCAACTAGAACACTCCGATTTTTCAACGATTCCTTGGCTCTCCCAAATCATCAAAGCTTTCACAACTCCAATCCATTTCTGGGCACGAGTCTTGCTACTCAACCCAGTCCATTATACCATAGCCTCGTTCCATCTTGAGTTGTTAATTAACTCTTTCGATCCTACTCCTTATCCAAGCCTCTAACCGAAGAGCCAAAACTTGATCATGATATAACTTCCAAGCTGTAGAAGCAATCAACGGGCCGCAACTTCCAGCATGATCTTATATGACCCAAGAGTCTTCCCTTTGGATCTCACATCAATCGGAGCCAATAATTTTGAGCGGTACCGATCCGATCTAATTGGATCGATGCCAATCCAAATACTTGGCCGATTTGGACTCCTTTCCTCGTCCAGCCTCTAGTGCACTCCCTCTAGATGCCATAAACCATTAGCCATCCTCTTAGCCTTCAGATTTTTTCTTCTATGCACCATAACTGATCCAACGAAGATGATCCATTCAATCTTCTACACTTGCCCTATCCTCCGATCCAACTTCATAGAGCAACTCTAAAACCCATGCATTATTCTCCTTAAGAGTTACTCCTCAATTGGAGCTCATAATTTGGATCGGTACCCATCCGATCCAAATACTTAATTTCAATTGTAGTGTAATTCACAAGACTTCCTCCTGATGTGATCCGGAGCCTATCCTCTAAGTTTCATTCGATTTCGACGAATTTTGCTTTCGATATGCTCCAGTCACCAATCTAAGTTCTAAAACAAGCACAACACCAGCAAACAAATCAAGCATAGCAAGAAATTCAAGAATAGCAGTGAATCAAACGTAGAAAATCATCCAATTACATCCAATATGAACATACACATCATTCAATTCAATATACCATCACAATTATAGCATAGATCTAATCTAACATATAGAATTTCATAGCTAAATATACACAAATGACACTAGCCAACGGTCTATTCCCAATTACAGGTTTAATTAGGTTAATCTAAGGTTTCCAAATTTGAAATTACCTAAGTCTAACCCATTTATAGCTTAATTTGACAATTCTAACCTACAATCACCTAATTACAATACATAATCCATCATAGACTAGTGAGAGATCATCATTACTCACCAAATCTACCAAACCTTTGAAATGCGATGAAGATTCGATCTAAACAGTGATAAATCGAAAGATGATGCAATCCAAATGATGAAATCAAGCTCCTCGTTGAAGATCTAGCCTTCTGTAATTAGAGATGATTAAAGGTGAAATCCAATGAGATGAATGGAGAACCAGAGAGGAGTTAGGGTTTGGGGCTGATATCAAATGAGAGGAAAACTTTCAAATGGTCTCTAACCAAAACTGATTAGACTAATAGGCTTGCTAACTCAGCCCATTATTTACCTTTCTAATTCTAGTCAGTAGATTTTAAAACTTAAAACAGCTATAACTTCCTAACCACTTATCTAATTTTATTACATGACCACTCTATGGATTGGGAAACCACCATCCCAAAGCAATGAAACAGGTTAGATCATATAATTCGGCTTCGATCAAAAGTTGTAGCCGAAATAAGACCTCTAGAGGCAAAATGTTCACATAGAAATTCAAAAAAAAAAAACAAAGCTGTGTAAAACATTGCTACGAACCATATTCCAAAATATTAGAATCATACGACCTCAAATGAATTAAAAAATATACTTTACGATTCTCCGATATGTAAATTATGGATCGTTACAACTGGTATGGCAAGTTATAATGATACCTTAGGGGCTACACCTCCAATGCCAACTGCATATGCTATAACGTCTGCTAGCATGGGAACATCCCTCGCAATGGCTAAAACTCTCTAAACTAATCAGGCATAGATACCCTCTTGGTTTCTGCTCCCTTTGTACCTCGTCCACTTTAATGTTTAGCCTGTAATGAGGATACATTAGCAACTTGCAATAGGATAAACTAAAGTGCAAAAAATTATTATCCTAATAGAAAAATACAAGCATGTTCTGTCACGTATCTTCTTCTACCAGATTTTTTAACCCGATCTGGTTTACTTGGTCCTGAGTGTTGACCCTATGCTCTGACACCAAATTAACAACCTGCCCTTTGTAGTATCCTAAATTAATGTCTAGAAATACGTCCGACTCAAAAATATCACAAAAGGAAGTATGTTTAGGTATAATGAAAGGAAAAAAACACTATAACTAAGGCATATCGATATAATCTCACATTGGAATGATAACATGTAATATGCATGAATAGAACTGAACAAACAATATATAAAAGACTGCACTAATGGAAGTAAATGATAATAAATATCTGTAAAGGTACATTAGAATACATCTACTCTATACATCCATTTTTTAGAACATATTATCTAATGTAATATGTCTCATATATAAATACATGTCTAACTACAATAACATCAAGTATATCAAAGAGGTTGCCTCCATAGCACGCTCCAGCTGTCCTGAAAGCATATCTGCAAAAGCACATGACTTCCAAACTACTCAATAGTGTACCCGAGAGTAGGATGACACAAGCAGATAAAGACAAAATGCGGATAAGACACAAAGACTAGAGGAAGGGGAACTATCTCAGAATATTGTATATCAAAACTATCTACAAGTAAAACATGATGATACTGAGGGCCAGCCGGTCCTCTCCACAAACATGGCTTTAATGTAACTTGGGATGTCAATAAATAAGTAAAGCAAACATATCTCAGGGTGATATGAAAACATATCGTAACATGCTCTTCTTCTATCATCAACAAGTCATCACAACTAATATAATGTGACAGATCTGTAATGGTATATTACAATGAGGTGATAAAATGCAAATCTAAGCTAAAGTACACAACCATGAAATCAACCAACCAATACAATGCCAATAATGACAATAAGCGGAAGACAGCGGGGTATCTGTCATTGTTCCATACTGAACGAAATATAAATAGAGCAACTATAGCCTATCAGATCTTTAGATTTTCATATACAATCTTACCCTTTGAGAGTCTGCAAACGGGACTAAGTTTCCTCATACAACCTCTTTGTTGTACATGCACCCCTATGCAGACCTAGACCGCTCTTTTGGAAATAATGAAAACCATACCACTGCATTGCTTACTAGCATCTATATCTATGCTATTACTACTGGGTACAAGTACCCCCTAAACGCCGCTCTGGATCTTCCCGAAGGCTTGGCCTAAAACCATTAACATCATACGAAAGGATGCATATACTGGAACCACACTACAACCTGAAACTAATCGTCTGCTCCATGATTACCTCGCCCTGTACTTACTTTGATCATAATTATCACTCAAGCATAAAGGCATTTTGAACCACAAAGTCTATGCTAACCAAAAATTTACATGCTTGCTTGATCTGGAACCGATCGTTGTCGTCATGCACTCGAATACCTACCTGAGTCAGGAACCGATTCTTTGCCGCCATGTGCTTCCTCTAATCATATAAGCTTATCATACGTGACTGTGTAACAGTCACCATCCCCATCCAATGTCTGATTGGCTCTTCATAGATATTTCGACCCCCTAGTATCCTCATGTAGAAATAGTCTGTGCCTTGCGCTCCTTGCCTTGACAGCTTTCTTGACCACTTTCCCAAACGCCTTAGTGATCGTTATCGATCACTTTTACATTGCCTTACGCCCACATCTAAATGCCGTGCTTTGGCTTGCATCCCATTCTCTCGATTTGCATGAAGCCTCTCCGAAGCTGTGCCAAGACCCAATGAAGAACTATACTCTAGCAGGGGAAGAAATCCTTCAAAGACATTCCCTGCCTAGGGATTCATTCGACTAGGGAAGCCATTCAGTCGACTGAACCTTATTCCCAATCGATTGAGCCACTTCCTCTCGTCTTCTATTTGAGGCCCCCCTTAGGATTGATTTGTACACATATTTAGTCGAATGAATTTCCTCCTCAGTCAGTCAATTAAAAGTGGTAGGTTCCAAGTAGTGAACCTAGGGTAGGTATAGACCTCCCAAACGATTGCCGATTCGCGTGCCGATTCCTCCGACGCTTCGCTCGGTGAGTTGCCTTGCTTCTATAGGGGTTCATTTGCTAATATTTTGGAAGTGGTTCCTTAAATGTTCCAAAACCAATTTCGATTCCAAAGTCCACTTTTTGCACATGTAGAGTTCAATAGGTGAATTTAGCGACCCGGCCTCCTCTAACATGCCAATATGACATACCCAGCCTCCTTGACTTGTGCGTAGCTTATACATGTATCGATACACTCATTTATGCATGGTTGTGCACATAGGTATAGGTAAACATACATCTTTACACAATTCACATCTCGAGCTTCACCAGGGCGATTACTTGACCCGGTACTCTCCCATGCTGCTTAGCGCACCCAGTGGTAGCTACGTCTACATGAGATTACTTGTAGCATACTTATATACACATATAGACATTCCCATACATGTATATAATCCATTACACAAATGTTCATACATCTTTATGTATGTAACTCTCATTAACAATTTTAGTTACAATAGTAGATCTGTTTTGACTGTTGCGTTACTCTAAATACACATGTATGTATACTCACTCATGCAGTATACACACACATATTCAAAAAAGAAACTCAACTACTTCTGGATCAAATATTACTTTTACTTAATAATATTTTCAATAAAAGTAAAATATATCTTTATACTGTTTTTATAGAATCTCATATCATTTTATAAAATACAATATTGGCTTACAAATCCCTTTTATCCTAACCGCTTCATTAAAAGTCAAGTATTCATCATATTTCCATTTTATAAAATCTCCTATCTATTTATAAAATATATACTTCATTTATAAAATCATAAACTCATTTTGTAAATACTGATTAAGGCTCATTGGACCTCTAATCATTTAAAGAAGGAGTGTAGAGCTTCCGTACCCTTTAATTAGCTACCTAACTTTTTATAAATCAATTCAAATGGTGTAGTTAAGATTGTCTAATGACATGAGTATCATCGCACTAGTTAATTAATCACAAATCAAACCATAACATCATTAACAATCACTCAATTAATCCTAAATCAACACTAGGGATTACTAACTTTTCAAAATTTAGTAATTAGGGTCGTAAACAATTTATGGTTTAAGGTAACTGTGTTTACAAAATAAACACAAGTCCAACTCAACACAATCTCCAAATCACTTTATATGATTCTATATTAGGCAATAAATAAAAATATGAAGTACAACATATAAATTAGTTAAGAGAATCAACCCACTCACCTTACTTTCTCCTAAACCAATCTCTAATTACATATGCCAACTCTATGCTCTCTTGAAATCCAAGATGAAACTCCAAACTCAGAGTCAAGCCAATTCCTTCATCGGTTTAGTAGGGAATTGGATGGGAGGAATTATGGTTATTTTATCAGGATTTATTGGAATTTATTTGGGCATGATTTGGTTAATATAGGGCAAGATGATTAAGAGGTAATTATGAAAAGATAGGGTGAGCAGGAGAAGAAACTAACATAAATTGAAATGCGAATGAAAGAAAATGAAGAGAGTTGGCCACTTATAGGAAATTAATGGGCTTAGCCCAAATTCTCCCCATCCAACCCTCTTCATCCTAGAAAATTATTGACTCCAAACATAGTCGTGTTTACACTCATTTTCTCACATCGAAAAAGCGGTCTCAACTACAAGCATCGTGAGACCCAATTCATCCATTTTTGAAAAATCGAGTACAACGGGTGTTCCATCGATTAACGATTTAATATTTAAATTCATTATTTAAATTTTGGATCGTTAAATCTGTGGGTTGTTACTTGTCCTTATGGATCACCTTCATGACACCCATCATCAATTCATAATCTTCAAAATGCCTTTCGACACCCATTTAAGTTATAGAGCCATCGTACTAAGGCTTTGAAATTGTTGTCATCATCGTCAGCATCGTCGTGTCGAAGCGCTACATCATTGCTTCACCAGTCGCCACATTAAATCCAAGGTCATTTTGAGTTATCTACTTCACTCCATATCACCCACTAGACCCCTAGAATAAGTCTCGAAGAAATCTCAAAGTTTCGCCACTCCACGACCAAAATCGCATAGTTTAATTTTTTGTCCAGATATTCCCTGGCTCGGACTCGAAGCATCCACTGGAAAACTTAAAGCAGCCCTCCTCTAACACTAAGAAGCACCCAAATGTCAAACAACATAACTTGCTTGGGTACCAAATCGAGCTACGAAAACACCAGGCATGCCCCCAACCACCGAACGGAAAATCTTGCTCAGGCCCAACTTGAGTCATCCCACCAACAATATTGCAACACCCCTAATTTTGATTAACATGTTTAGGATATCTAATTTGATAAATAAAATAATGTATAATGATAAGGAGAATGAGATTTGATAATTAAAAGAGGTCGTGCCAAAATTAGTAAGTTAGTCATGTTGGTTGTAACGTAAATAAGGAGTAATTCATACGCAGGGCAAAACGGGAATAGCTATATTTCCTAAATATAAACCCTCACATTTTATTTTCTCTCACATACATTCACCCAAACACTATCAAACAAAGGCCGGCTATTACTAAGAAATTCAAGAGAAGGAAAAGCCAGGAAACAAAAGGAAAGCTTAGGGGAAATTAAATCTAATCTCAGTCTCATTTATTTTCATCAAATATAGGTGAATAATTATTACCCATCTCAAGTATGCTTGTTTTTTTTGATTTTATGATTAAACCCTGTTCTTATGGTTGTTATTATGCTATGTTGTGAATGAATGATGATTACATGCTCATTGATAATTTACTGGATTTATTATGGAATTATTTAAAAGGTTTTAAGAGTGAAAACATAGTTTATGACATCCAGTTGACATGAAATTTGGATATGATGTTAGAAACATTATTTTAGAAGTGGGTTTTTAATTTAGTAATTTTTTTAAGTAAGTATAAATATATTGTGAATTTCCTAAGTAGGAAAAATGTTTTATTTTGGGTTTTAATTAATAAAAAATAATTAAATAACATTTTTGGTCCCAAAATTATTATATATTGAAGAATATGCTAATTTTTATTTATTGTTATTTTTGGGGATTTATTTCAAGTTTTTACGATTTTATATGAATTTATTAGTGTAGAAAAGCTTAATAACTATATAATAATATAAAATTATTGGTTTGCGAAATTATTTTGGGGAATGTAATCCCATTCATAAGAGTATTTTTGAAAATGATATGATAAATAGGTTTATTATCCAATAGCAATTTGACAAAGGATTGAAATTGCTGAAAAGAAGTTGCCTTTTAAGGAAATAAAACGGGTTTTATGTTAATTACGAGATTGCTACGTCGTTATTAATCAATGTCGACGTCCATATATGTCGTAGATATTAATGCTATATATTTTATATCGGCTATAGTAATGCCGCTAGTATTGCTTTAAAGATAAATGTATTATAGCAATAATGCCGCATATTTTCTATCGGCTATAGTAATGCCACAAGTTTTCACCATGGTTTTAAACAATGCCGCTTATTTTCAATATCAACTCCTTATACAATGATGTTGCACTTATCTATACCAACATTAACATTTATAGCAACAATGGTGCAACATATTTCATTAGTATATAAACAGGCATTGATGCCATATATCTTAATTTCGACATTATTACTTTAAGGGAGCAATGCCATACATTACTTTCGACATTGATGATGTAAAGTTGATATTGATGTCAAAGGTCATCAATGTCAGCATTCCCATATTTCTAAGATCTAAAGCTTTATACTATGCAAAATAAAGACTATGCCGCTTATATTCGACAACCTATATATTTATGTATGCAACATAAATGATTTGGCCTTATGGCCTTATACTTTATTAAATCAGACGCTTTAACATAATAGCTACATAGAGGGGTGCGACAACTCATATCGGCTATATTAAGCGCATTTTGTTAATTCAAATGATTTTATTATATATGACTTCATAACCTAAGGTTTTGAGGCGCGACAACTTCTGAATATTTTCGAAGTTCATCAAAGCTACTTCATAAAAGCATATACATCTTGGTATAATATTTTGGATAACGTAAAGGGCTATATTTTCCTTGTTTTTAAGTTTTATTTCAAGGGTTAAATCAATTATAAAGATTTATGTTTTGTAGGAAATAAAAAGGGTAATTAGTCAAGGAATTTACAAGAGAGATTATTGTTCTTATCACCTTAAGATAAATTATGATAGGATAAATTGACTCAAGGATTAGAGAATGGAAACCGAGATAATGAGACTGATGTAGGGTAGCACCCTATATTTAAACTGTTTGCCCCTTGTTGATATTAGTCCAAAATTCTAATGCATGGGGCTTTGTTAAGCATAATACTAAAAGTAGTTTACGTACAGAAAGAAATATAACTTTGGTAGGTTATTGATTGGTCCGTAAAACTATTAGGTTCATTGTGAGCCTTGCAAAACTATTAGATTGCAGACAGTCAAGTAAACACTCAGATGATTGTGTTTGGACAGACAATCCAGTTTACTCCTATTGGTAGGTTGGAGATTTTTGGTATATCTGTAAGCACCAAGAAATATAGATTTGTAGTCATCCTAGGAAAACTATAAAGTAGAGACAGACATTTAGTTAGCTGAGAGGTAGATTAGTCAGGATTACCTATGTAGCATGCATGCATTTAATTACCTTGTGTTTATGTGACCATTGTGATTACAGGAGCATGATTGTGATTGAAGTATTATTAGAGGATACTAGTGAGCGGAAAACCCATTCCACTCAGTGGCGTGGTCTTACTGGATATCTATTATCGAGATAACATATTATTATTCACACCAGACTTTTGTCTGACTCGTAGTTTTTTCCCTTTTAACTCTTGGATACTCAATTGAGTAGTTCGAGAGTAAGGTTTCCAGGTTTTAGGTTTGGCGAATAAAGCTTCGAAAGACATGTAGGAGGCCGAGCTAGCTATATAGGAGTCTATTTATGTCCGCTGTGTTATCATTTTGTTTGAATGTCTGTAATGGAAAAAGTTGTATATGTCTAACAGTAAGCTCTGATCGACCAAGTGGGCATATTCATATGTCGATCTTGGAGTATTTTGTAGTAATTATACTTATTTGCACAAAAAATGGGCAAACACTTACAAGATGTTATAGGGCTGTGGATACTATTTGTAGTATACAGCTATTGTTTGATGAATTTTAGTTGCGAGTGTGTGTGGTGGAAAATCAATAATTTGCAGTAAAGAATAAACAAAGAAATAAATGTAAAAAGACACAGAATTTATAATGGTTCGGCCTGAATGTGCCTACATCCACTGTTCCTCTTTTATTGTCTCTTTCATATATGATTACAAGTACAAGCTTTGAATATGAATAAAGTTGTCGTTAGGACTAAGGATTTTCTCTCACAAAGTTGTCTTCCATTGTTGATGGAAGCTTCACTATTTTCCATCTCCTTTATGATGCCACATGCCTAGTATTTATGAGCGAGGTTGTAAGGAGAGGCAACTGAGTACATGGCTTCTAGGCTTTGGTTCAATCTTTCTTCCATTGAAATATGGTTCTACTGTTGTTCTAATGCTCTGGAATGCTAGTTGAATACCATCCTGGTAGCTCCCTTCAATCGTCCATCCAGACCTTGGAATCTTAGGTACCGGAATAGGTAGGTTCATCCCTGACAGCTCAGAAAAGAGTGGATCTAGCCCTAAAAGGGATGGACCGGATATGTCTGGTTATTCCAGCCCAAGAAGGGCTGGACCATGTGGGTCCATGGTTCCAGCCCCGGAAGGGCAGGACTAAGTGGGGGCGGGCCCAGACCAGATGGGTCCAGCCCCGGTGGATCTGGCTTAGGGTTGGACTAGGTGGATCCGACACCGAGGTGCCGGACCAGCAAGCTGGTCCGGCGGTGCCAGTCCGGCCAGCATTGTTATTTTTGCAAACTTGTTTCCTTTGTTCTCTTGTGTTTTGCTTATTGATCCAGAGACTTTTGCAACTTTTTTTTTATATTTTTGATTGTTTTGAAGGCCTCTTACCTATCAATAGGTAAGCCAACATTATTGTTGATCTGTTCTTCGGATTGAAGTGTTTTTGGAGATAATTTCATATGCTGAATTTTCAGCGTTTTCGATGATTTTTGATGTTTTTAGACACGGGTATTCTAAAATGATTTCAAAGTGATTTTTATAATAAAATAGCTTTTGAGATAAATATTTTACGGTATTTAAAATTATTTTAAAGCTATTAAAAAAATTTCTCTATAACAAAGAGAATTTCAAAGCCAAAAATTTGCAAAATATTTTCAAAAATTATTTTTAAACTAATTTTCTCAAAATAAATTATTTTCTATATAAAATATGCATTTTTGTGCCCTTCGAGCATATGAGGAAGACAATTAAAGACCAAGCTGGTCAGGCAGTGCCGGACCCGAAATTGGTCCGGCACTATGTCGGACAAGGAATCTGGTCCAGCATTTGCCGAGCCAGTGGTCTCGGCTGGTCCGGTAGTGCCGGACTAGGTGCCATGTAACGATCCAGAATTTTAGTCATTTGAAATTCATATATTTAATTTATTTTAAATATTCACAAGTTAATTTTATAAGTTGAATAACTTATATTTCGAATATCTTAATTTAATTGGATAATTAAATTGTTAGTATTTGATATTGCAGAAATAATTGAGAATTGAATTTAATGTGAATTATTTTTAAAAAGTTGAATTAAATTATATTCGAATTAGAATGATGTTAGTAAACTTTTAAAATTGAACTAAAAGTTAATTTTATAGAAATTGAATATTTTAATATTTAATTAACGTGTAAAAATATTCATTTTTCACACAGTCTCGGATTTTGATGAAACCAATTTTTCATTGGATCCATAATATTATATTATTGTAGGATTTCAAATTTCATGTTAATCGGATTTACGGTTTGTCTGTGGCAAGCTGAAAAGCGTAGAATTTTTTTAAGTAAATTTAAAATTAAATAATTTGATTCGAAAACCTATCTTCCAAATACGATCGAATTGGCTCTCGATATATTCCATTGTGTTCAAAATAGGGGTAAAACATTATAAACGACAGGCGGCACGCTTGGCCGGAAAATTTTCGGGTGAATAGTGCCTCAAAATTTTCTATAAAATGACTTGATTATTTTCAATTTTCACAACCCTAAATAACTAGGGCTAGCCGCCGCTTGAAATTGAATGGCCATGGAAGCTCAAAATTTCTTCCTCCATTATCTCTTGATCCACAAATAATTAGAAAAAATGTTCAACTTCAATATTGTAAAGGGCGGCGAGATCTTCAACTTCAACGGTTTTGATCGATTTTAGAGGCGTGGATTGACGATAATATGCTCGTGTTCGTTTGACCTATGCCCATAAAAATCGAGGTGAGGGAGCGACCAAGCTTCGCGTCATTCTCGGTGAAGGTGGAGCTCGGCAAGGGTTTTGAAATGATGGTGACCGAAACGTGGAGATAAGGTCGCGAAAATTCGATGATGATAGGCGGCCGATGGGTTTTGCATGCTTTCGAAAGCCTAGGGAGAAGGAGATGAAAGCGACGGCCTAGATCTTAGGGTTTGGAAATATACGACCCAGATTGAATCAAGTAAATAAAAATAAAGTTGTATTTAATTTATATTTAAATTTGTACAAACTTTAAAACGTCATAATTTTTTCATACGAGGTCCGTTTTCTGACGAAACAAATTGCGCTGAGTTCGTATTGACAAGCACTACATTTTAAAGCTTGTTTAGAGTTGATTGGAGCTAGTGTAAATTTTAAGTAAAATTAAACGCTTATTTAATTTTATTTGGAATAAAACACTACAACTGCTATTAGAACCAAAGTGTGTACAACTCACTATTTCTGACTCACTGATAATTTTATATAAGAGAGAAAAAATTTATTTTATGCTGATTGATGATTGTTTGGATGAGATATGATATATTATATATTGATTGGTATTTGAATATATTCCTGCCTGTTAGAGCAGATGAGATGTTATACGTTCCCATGTATAAGCGGATAACCCTTTGTACGTGTATCTGCCTCGAAGCAAACATTATGCACATATTCTAATATGTATATTGTACACATATCCAAAATCAATTGAATTTGATAAGTTATATATAGAAGTTTATTAAAGGGATATTATCCATGATTATGGGCAGTGGGTAATCCTTTAATAAATATGTAGAAGTAATGAATTTGATAAAGGAGATATATTCATGATTTTGGACAGTGAGTTATCCTTTAAATTTAAATGTGCAATAGTAATGAATTCGGCAAGAGAATTATATTCATGATTTTGGACAGTGAAAAATCTTTTAATCTAAATAAATGTTATGGGAAGTGATATTTTTAAATAGAGTTAAATGGTTTAAAGATGTTTTAAAATGTTTTAAGCATCGAAACATATATTTCAACATTCATTGTTGAAATAGAAGTTTTCGAGAAATAAGGAAAGTGTGGACTATAATACTATCGTTATAGTAAATGATTTTCGAAAGGAAATATTTTGTATAGTATACAGGATTTATGTACCTATCAAAATTTGAATCCCTATACTAATGGTTTTGGGTTGTCGTAATGATGTTTTATGCAACATTCATTTTGACCCAAATAAATGTGTTAAAAGAAAATATTTTCCTTAAAGAATAAAATATATACTAAATAGTGATTTAAGTATAGGTAATATTTTCTAAGTGTTGAAAATAAAGAGATTTGTCAATATGCTTATGTTATTGAAATAAGTATATGGAAATGTTTTCCAATGTAGAAAGTTAAAACGGTTTGGAATTATGTCTTTCTAAATATAATTTGAAGTTAATATTTGGCAAGTGATTTAATTAATAAAAGATTAATAAAAAGGGCCTAGCGATTGCTTATGGTGTAAAATATTTGTTTGTTTTCTTTGATAATTAAATAACCGACTATCAAATTTGGCCATTTTAGTTCTTCGACTTGATGTGGGAACTATTTAGTCGTACACTTACTACGTAGCCTTCTGTGTAGGCTTGATTATCGTTTGTGTTGAGGATGTTGTTTTGTGTAGTGCAGAGTATTACTCCAATATATCTGGCTCTTCTTGACCGAAGGATAGCAAGTTGAAAGTTGGAGACGTGATAAGTCTATAAGACTTAGATTCTGTGTGAGGTTGAGAAACGCTTTTGCGTTATTCGTGCGAAGAGACTGAGATCAGATTTATCTGAAAACCACTTCGGACCAATATATATGCGTTCTACTATGCAGGATATTGATGATATTGATATTCAGGATTTTCATAGTGGAGGACTGCTTGTTGATCGTTTGGGGTTAAAATCCCAATATACATCCACTAGCAGTAGTCTCTTCATTATGAAATATCCAATGCTAAGACTATCCACTACTAATCCTATGGATTTCCCAACAGGATGTGTTGGGAAAGTACCTTCAATTTGTTCTATTCCTGAACAAATTGTATGGAGGTTTTTTTGACATTGCATTTCTGAATATCACGTACATTGGTTTTTACAAACATACATCAATGGTGCCGGAGAAGGCAACTTCTCTTAGCTTAACACCCTCCTTGAGACGCATGAGCTCAAGGATTGTATTTTTGTGAAAGGAAATTAGTAGTCAATGGAAATGGCCATGTGGCATTCAAAATGATGTGATTTGTGATATGTAAAAGCTAATTGTTACCTCTGGCCTCATTAACCAGAAATGACCAAAACAGGGTTAGATGCGGCAAGACTAAGTGGGTCGCTCCCACCAGGATATGATCATCCTGTTCTAAATATATCTTTACACAATATGATGTCGTGTATTTGATTAATGTGGTTTTTATGCTATGAGGGCCCTCGAAAAAGGTCGGTAATGACCGAAGGATGACATATTCGGTACTATCTACTTATAGAGGTAGGTCGGTCTTGTGTTGGTAGAGGAACTTTGTGATGGTTTCTCGTTACATTACTCTAGAGATGTACTGCCAGAAGGTAGTTCCTTCACCTGGTCATTTATATGGAAATCCAAACCCCACTACAAGCTTGCAATTTTGTTTGTAATGGCCTAGTGAATAGCCTCGAAATGCTATATGGGTAACCATTTCGGCTATTTTGATTATTATTTATATACTAGACAATAGTATAATATAAGAGGATTGGATATGAAATGTTTTAGTTATCATAAGATAAAAACATGTCCGTGTTTATGTGTGGGCGTATCTTACGATATACTTTTATTTTGATAAAGGAAAAGTTTTGGTAATTTAATAAATTCAGTTGAGTGTGATCCTCACGCTGATTTACCAGATTGGTCCAAGCGTTCTTCCCTTTCAATGCTCGGGTCAGACCGAGTATATTTACAGGTTCAGATTTGGTGCTTTTGGAGCTTCAACAGGAGAGCTGGAGATCTTTGTTTTCGTATGCATGTATCTGTTTTGATTATCCACTTTGCTTAGTGAGGTTCGTACATGACATGGGTTTCTCGCTTCTTGTTAGGTAGCAAACGAATGACTCTTACTCATACATGTCCCTGAGGTCGAGTATCGAAGGTAGGTTTGTCAGTTTGGCTTACAGTCGAGAGGCTAGCCGTAAAAGCAAAGCATGAGGTATCGGTGTAAGCTACGGTGATTGTATCCACTGTCGATGGTTGAAAAGCCTAGATCATCACATTTGGTATCATAGCTTAGATTTTGTACATTCCTAGGCTTTGATGTGTACTCAGTATAGATAGGAACAGTACCACCCTAAATTGAGTTGGGGTGTATTATATATATAAGCGCATATTTTTTAGTGATATAAAATGTTTTATATTGTGTTTACTTATCCGTTGAGTTGTTTGTGAGTTCTGATCGGTATGTGGGACGCCATGTTATCGATAGGGATTTCTAAACACTTAAACGAGGCAAGTCGACATAGTATTATTTTAAATTGGGTAAATGAAGTAATTTTACCTCAATTATATTTTATATATAAAAGAAATAATTTTTTAGAAATAGTTAAAGTGTATATAAATGAATTGTTTGGTTGTTTGAAAATGTAAATATATATCAGTTAGTAAAAGCTGTTTGAATAATTTAAATAAAAACAAGAATTGTAAAAGGATAAATTATATAAGCAAATGAATTATATAGTAAGGAATTATAATTAATATGATACACAATTGTGAAATAATCTTATATATAAGAAGTGAAACTATATAAGTATATTTTTGAATTTAGACTAAGAATTTGAAAATTTAAATTCCGTTTATTTTGAAAGTTGTTTTTCAAAGTTAAAGAGATTATATTGTTATAAATCTAAATAAGATAAATAAATTTGGAATGAACCTTACATAAGTAAAGTGAAATAGTGAAATTATATAAGTAAATAGATTTGTAAATGTGATTTACAAAATATAAAAGGATTTTTAAAAGAATATAAAGCACTGAATTCACTACTATTGCTGGAAAATATTAAGGGTGATGACTGCAGCACCATCAATATCATTTTCGAGTTTCTATGTGAATGATTTGCTACCGTTAGTAAATTAAACATTGAAGTTTTGTTGTGATAAACAAATTTGAATTTGAAATCTAAGTCCTAATTGATAAATATAAGTAAAATGAGTTTTGGACTTATAATATGAAATAAAGATTTTAATTTTAGTAAAGTTGAAATAAATTTGAGTTAGCATAATAAAATATATGATTTGAAATCTAACTAAAGGAAAGTTAAATAAACTGAATCGGATTTGAACTGGATTAGATAAGTTATTGAGATGGGAATTAAACTAAATTGGTAAGTGATTATATAATATGAATTTGAAAGTTAAATCAATAAGTTGTATAACTTATAAAGTGGGAAATGTAAGTAAAACCAAATATTAAAATGGTTAAACAATTTTGTTAAGCAAAACTAAATCTGAATTTGAATAGTGATGTGAATTTGATTTAAATAAAAGTTAAGTAAGATGACTTTAGAATTGAAATATGAATTGGACTTACAAGTTGAAATTTAAGTTAAGTTAAACAAATGATGTTTGAAGGAATTTAACTTAAGTAATGTTGAATGAAGTTGGATTTAACATTAGCAATGAATTAATAAAGTGAAGTAATGAATATGAATTTGAGTTATATAATGAAATTCAACTTTAGTTGTAAACTGAATTAGCAATTGTATTAAACAAATTGATATGGAATAATAGATGTAAGTGTTAATTCATTAAAAGCTAATGAAATCAAGAATCGAATAATTGAATGAAAGTCAATTGGATATTAAACCAATTGAAATTAAATGTGTTAAACCAAATTGAATGTAAGCGAAGTAAACTAATTTGGTTATGCTGGATATGCATTGGTTATTAGATGGATGTAAGTTGATTGAATAGAAATTCATTAACTGTTAATGAAGTTAAATTAATAAAATTTAAAGCTAAATAATTGAATTCAAATTGAAAGTAAGTGAATTTTAAATAGAATTGAATTTGATTTGAATTGGAAGTGAACTAACTTGAATGTAAATTAATGAATATAAACTAATTGAATATTAATGAATAAATGAATGTTAATAAAATCCAATGTTAATGAATCAAATGTGAATAAACTGAAAACCAATTCAAATGAATGTTAATGAGAAGTGAATGAATATTGATTTGGTTATGGATTGATTGGATAGATATTAGTTTATTGGACGTTAATTGGATGATAGTTGTTTGATGGTTGGATTTGTTGCTTATTAATAGCATTTGCTATATTGGCATATATAGTTGTTGTATTGGTATATTTTGTATATTGATATTACTTTTCTATATACATGTTTCTCATTTGTTGTTGATTATTTAATAGGTGTGGATTGCGCTTTGCTTCGCATTTGGAGCTCGCTTTTGCGCTATATTAACTGTATATGCTTGCTAATAATATATAAGGTACATATCTCGGACTACATATTGTATTTTTACACTTTTTTCCCTACGGGATGCCTCATCCTCGAAGATGAGATGTATATTTGTGATATATATATATATATATGTTGTGATCATACTACGATCGAACCACGCAAAGGAGGCTATGGCGAAAATTTTAAAAAATTTAAGGCGTTAGAAAATTTTCTAGAATTTTTGAAATTTTTTTTATAACTATAATTTTGATTTTTGAGTTAAAAAGTAATATGATATTAGTGGTTTTGAAAAGATAATTAAGAGTGGATTTTGGTAAGAAGTTTAACTAATGGATGTTGTGACTTTTTCTTACTTGGTAATTTCGGGGACGAATTTTAAGTAGGGGAGAATGTAACGACCCAGAATTTTAGTCATTTGAAATTCATATATTTAATTGATTTTAAATATTCACAATTTAATTTTATAAGTTGAATAACTAATATTTCGAATATCTAAATTGTTAAATTAATATTTGAAATTACAAAAATAATTGAGAATTGTATTTAATATGAATAAATATGATTTAAAAAGTTGAATTAAATTATATTTGAATTTGAATGATGTTAGTAATCTTTTAAAATTTAATTAAAAGTTAATTTATAGAAATTGAATACTTTAATATTTAATTAACGTGTCAAAATAGTCATTTTTTACACAGTCTCGGATTTCGACGAAATCAGTTTCATTGGATCCGTAATGCTATATTATTATAGAAATTCAAATTTCGTGTCAATCGGATTTACGGTTTGTCCATGCCAAGCTGAAACGAGTAGAAATTTGTTTAAGTAAATTTAAATTTAAATAAGTCAATTCGAAAACCTATCTTTGAAATACGATCGAATTGGCTCTTGATATATGTTCCGTTGTGTTCAAAATAGGGGTAAAACATTGTAAACGTCAGGTGGCACGCTTCGTTTGGAGTCGGAAAATTTTTGGGTGATTAGTGTCGCAAAATTTTCTATAAAAGGACTTGATTATTTTCTATTTTCACAACCCTAAAGAACTAGGGCTAGCCGCCACTTGAAATTGAACGGCCATGGAAGCCCGAAATTTCTTCCTCCATTATCTCTCAATCCATCAATAATTAGCAAAAATGTTCAACTACAATATTGTAGAGGGCGATGAGATCTTCAACTTCAACGGTTGCGATCGATTTTTGGGGCGTGGAACGATGATAATATGCTTGCATTCGTTCGACCTTTGCAGATGAAATTCGAGGTGAGGGAGCGACCGAGCTTCTCGTCATTCTTGATGAAGGTGGAGTTCGGCAAGGGCTTCGAAATAATGGTGGTCGATCGTCTTCAAACGTCGAGATAAGGTCACGAAATTTCGATGATGATAGGCGGCTGATGGGTTTTGTGTGCGTTCGAAAGCCTCGGGAGAAGAATGAAAATGACAGCCTAAATCTTAGGGTTTGGAAATATATGGCCCAGATTGATTCAAGTAAATAAATAAAATGTTGTAATTAATTTATATTTAAATTCGTACAAACTTTAAAACGTAATAACTTCTTCATACGAGGTCCATTTTTGATGAAACAAATTGCGTTAGGTCCATATTGACGAGCTCTACATTTTAGAGCTAGTTTGCAGTTGATTGGAGCTAGTGTAAATTTTTGGTAAAATTAAACGTTTTTTTTTAATTTTATTCGGAATAAAACACTACAACTGCTATTGGTATCAAAGTGAGTACAACTCACTCTTTCTGACTCACTGATATTTTTATATAAGTGAGAATAAATTTATTTTATGCTGATTGATGATTGTTTGGATGGCATATGATATACTGTATTTGCTGATTGGTATTTGGATATATTCCTGCCTATTGGAGCAGATGAGACCTATACTTTTCGTGTATGAGCGGATGACCCTTTGTACGCACGTCTGCCTCGAAGCGGTCATTGTACACATATTCTAATATATATATATATATATATATATATATATATATATATATATATATATTCGCTGCAGGTGACAGGTTAGAGGGATCCAACTGGATTCCTCAGCAATGTTGATTTTATTTACAAATATTATGATATATGATGTTATCATGTGATGTATGATGTTTTGGATGCTATGATTGATGTATTTACTGCTGTTGCAGCATTGGGCTTATTTTTGGAAATTTCAAATGTTAAAGTGATGATTTTCAAAATAAAAATGATTTTCAAGTCATTTTGAAAATAGATGTTTTAATAAAATTTTGAATTGTTAAGGAAATGTATTTATTTTTAATAAATAAATGTTATGATTTTTATGCTATAAAAATTATGATTTTTTTGTGAAATATAATCAGAATATGATTTTTTTGAAATATGGAGTTAACTATTTTGTAAATAGTTTAAATTGAGATTTTTGAATTATTATAAATGGTTTATATATAAGATTTATAAAAATTGAATTTTTATAAATAAAAATAATGGAATTATAAAGGAGTTTTGTAAATGTTAAAAGGAAGTTATAATTAAACCTTATAAGTAAATAAGATTTATAAATTGATGAAGTTATATAAAAGAATGATTTTAAATAAGAGAATTATAAATGAGTTAACTTATAATCGGATTTTGGCATGTAAATGAGATATATATATAGGATTGATTAATAAAGGGAATTTATAAATTGAAGTTTTTATAAAGTATAAATAGAATTTCTAAACATTGTTTTAATAAATCCGAAATTAATTGAATTTGATAAGTTAAATATAGAAGTTTATTGAAGGGATGTTATCCACGATTTTGGACAGTGGATAATCCTTTAATAAATATGTAGAAGTAATGAATTTGATATAGGAGATATACTGACAATTTTGGACAGTGAATTATCCTTAAATTTAAATGTGCAATAGTAATGAATTTGGCAAGAGAATAATATTCACAATTTTGGATAGTGAAAAATCTTTTAGACTAAATGAATGTTTTGAGAAGTGATATTTTTTAATAGAGTTAAATAAGCATCGAAACCATAGATTTCAGCATTCCTTGTTGAAATGGACGTTTTCGAGAAATAAGGAGAGTATGGACTATAACATTATTGTATAGTAAATGATTTTCAAAAGGAAATGTTTTGTATAGTATACGGGATTTATATATCTATCTAAATTCGGATCCCAATACTAATGATTTTAGGTTGTCGTAACGATGTTTTACGCAACATTCGTTTTGAACCAAATAAATGTTTTTAAATAAAATGTTTTCCTTAAAGAATGAAATATATACTTAATCGTGATTTAAGCATATGTAATTTTTTCTAAGCGTTGAAAATAAAGAAATTTGTGAATATGCTTATATTATTGAAATAAGTATATGGAAATGTTTTTCAACATAGATAGTTGATATGGTTTTGGAATTATATCTTTTTAAAGATAATTTGAAGTGAATATTTGGCAAGTGATTTATTTAATAAAAGATTAATAAAAAACCTAGCGATTGCTTATGGTGCTAAATATTAGTATGTTTGCTTTGATAGTTAAATAACGGACTATCAAATTTGGTCATTTTAGTTCCTCGACTTGATGTGGAAACTATTTAGTCGTACACTTAGTACGTAGCCTTCTATATAAGCGTGATTATCGTTTGTGTTAAGGATGTTGTTTTGTGTAGTGCGGAGTATTACTCCAATCTATCGAGCTTCCTTCTTGGCCAAAGGATAGCAAGTTGAAAGTTGAAGACGAGATAAGTCTATGAGACTTAGTTTTTGTGTGAGGTTGAGAAACACTTTTGCGTTGTTGGTGCGAAGAGACCGGGATCAGATTTATCTGAAAACCACTTCGGACAACCGTATATGCATTCAATTATGCAGGTTATTGATGACATAGATATTCAGGATTTTCATAGTGGAGGATTGCTTGTTGATAGTTTGGAGTTAAAATCCCAATATACGTCCAATAGCAGTAGTCTCTTCATTATGAAATATTCAATGCAAGGACTATTCGCTACTAATCCTAGGGATTTCCTGATAGGATGTGGTAGGAAAGTACCTTTGGTTTGCTCTATTCCTGGACAAATTGTATGGATGTTTTCTGACATTGCATTTCTGAAGGTTACGTACGTTGGTTTTTTCAAATGTACATCATTGGTGATGGAGAAGGCAACTTTTCTTAAATTAACACCCTCCTTGAGACGTATGAGCTCAAGGGTTATATTTTTGTGGAAGGCAATTAATAGTCAAAGGAAATGGTCGTGTGGCATTCAAAGTGATGTGATTTGTGATATGTGAAAGATAATCATTACCTCAGGATTCATCAACCTAAAATGACCAAAACAGGGTTAAATGCGGCAAGGCTAAGTGGGTCGCTCCCATCGGGATATGATAATCCTCTTCTAGATATATCTTTACACGATATGACATCGTATATCTGATTAATGTGGTATGCTATGAGGGCCCTCGGAAAAGGTCGGTAACGACTAGAGGATAACATATTCCATACTATCTTGTTATAGAGGTAGGCCGGTCTTGTGTTGGTAGAGGAACTTTGTGATGGTTTCTCGATACATTCCTCTAGAGATGTACTGCCTGAAGGTAGTCCCTTCACCTGATCATTTTTATGGAAATCCAAACCCCACATGAGCTTGCGGTTTTGTTTGTAATGGCGTAATGAATAGCCCCGAAATGCTATATGGGTAACCATTTCGGCTATTTTGATTATTATTTGTATACTAGACACTAGTATAATATAAGAGGATTGGATATGAAATGTTTTAGTTATCGTAAGGTAAAAACATGTCTGTATCTATGTGCGGGCGTGTCATATGAGATACTTTTGTTTTGATAAAGGAAAAGTTTTGGTAATTTGATAAATTCTGTTGAGTGTGTTTCTCATGCTGGTTTACCAGACTGATCCAGGCGTTCTTCCCTTCCAATGCTTAAGTCAGACCGAGTATATTTACAGGTTCAGATTTGCTGCTTTTGGAGCTTCAGCAGGTGAGCTGGAGATCTTCATTTTCGTATACACATATCTGTTTTGATTAACCGCTTTGAGCATTGTTGTATATTGTCGGAAATTTTGAGGACAGGTTATTATAACTGTTCAGGATGATAATTAATGATTAGTTACTGTACTCTTATTTATGTACGTATATACAGTTTCTGTTTTGTAAAGATCGTTGATATGATAGTAGATATTTTCCGCTATGATGTGAGATTCTATATTGTTCTGTTTAGTTCTATCTTCTCTCTTCCTTCTCTTCTCTTCTTCTCTATTCTTTTCTTTCTCTTGACTTTCCATCATTCTGTGATTTTTGGGTCAAACATGTGTGGTTTATTGTCCAGTCTGGCATTTGCTGGACTAGAGGGGTCCGACATAGGACCGAACGAGGTGTCCGGTCCTAGAGGGCAGAACCTATGCGGGTCCGCCCTCCTGGGACAAACCAGGATGTCCGACCCTATGGGGCCGGACCTGTGCGGGTCCGTCCCTCCTAGGCCGGACCAGGATGTCCGGCATGTAGGGCAGGACTAGTGTGGGTCCAGCCCTCATAGGCCGGACCAGGCTGTCCTACCCTGTGGGGCCGAATCAGTATAGTCCGGTCCTGTCGGACCGAGCTTTTTGGCTCGGCCCTGCTGGTTCGGACGCAGCTGGGCCAGACCCGTGCAGGTCCTACCTAGGCTACTAGGCCCCACGGGGCCGACACGTGCGGGTCTGGCTCTTCTGGGCGGGATTTGGCGAGGCCGGCCCTGTTAGGTCGGGCTTTGCTGGGCTTGTGCATACCTGATTTTATAGTGCAGTTTCTTTACTGGTTTAGGCGAGGCCGGGCCTTGGCAGAAAGTGGTCTTTGTGGCTATTATCGGACCATGTTAGGCAAGTCTTAGAATGACCATATCTTTCAAACCATTATTCAGATTGAGAGGCGATTTGGACCGGTGCTTACATCTTGACCTTGCGAGCATTTCTAAGCTGCTCTGAGTCTATTGCAGGACTTTGACAGTTTTTCTTTTGACTTTCCATATCCACGATACAGTGGGCGAGAATGCCTATAATAATATTTTATCTGAATCTGAACAATGTTTGGGATTATGTAATGAATATGGAAATTAATTAGTGAAATATGTGTTTTGGAAAAATTTCATATTCATATGCTTCTGATGTTAATGATACTATTAACTGATCTCATTTTATCATCGAAGAATAATACTATTAATGGCTACAACATCAGTAGCGTTTATTTTTCGGGCGTCAGAATGAAGGATGTTACAATTTGGTATCAGAGCATAGGTTTATCTAAAACTAAAGAATTTTGAAAACGTAATCCAAACGAATTAGAGAATGAGACTGGGGTATGGGATAACACTACCGTAACATATTTGTAATTGCTATATATAAGTATATATCCTATCTCTATTCTTCCCTCTCTCTTGGACCGTTCTTTGTATCTTACTAAGGTTTGAATGCAGATCTAAGGAAAGTAAGATATGAAGGCTAGAAATGAAAGAGTGGATCTCCATGAAGGGAGCACCATAACCAATGGAAATGTCAGGCCCAACACTAGAAGGAATCCGGCTTGACAAACAACTGCTAATGTGGGTGCTGGAACACCATTGGTAGATATTGGATCTATGTACCAGTTCTTTGTTAACATGATGCAAGTTGGAGTTGCTATGAGATTAGTTGGTGGTAATGCTGGAGGAGCAAATCCTAAAGTTTCAATTATTAACAATTATGCTATGCTAAGTTAAGATTATGCAAGACTCGAAGGAAAGTCATTTATTGGAGCAGAGGATGCTATCGAAGTTGAGAAATTGTTGTTTCATAGTGAAAGGGGTTTTGCTTATTTAGGCCTAATGATGAGCAGTGGAGGAGACTAGCAACCAAGCAATTGTAAGGAGCGGCGTTATATTGGTGGAACAATGTAACTGTAGGAGTACTAGAAGAGAACTTGACTTGGGTGGAGTTCAGAAGGAGATTCGAGGAAAGATTCATGTTTAAGATAGCCAAGTCGACTTTGCTTAGAAATTTCGCTGAGTTCGAACAAGTTGAAATGTCCATGCTTGAGTATGTGACTAGGATTGAGGATCTTTCTAGATATGGATATGCAATTGTGGATACTGTGATTAAGAGAAATGAGAAGTTCGTCAGAGATTTGAAACCGTAGCTTACCAAAGCAACACTGCTGCATCTTAGAGACCCATGTGATGTAGTAGTGGAGATGGCATTGAGGAATGAAGAGATGCTCACGCCATTTAGTAATAAAAAGCCAGTATAGGATGAGGGTGGTCACAGTCAGATAAGGAAGTTCTTTCATAAATAGAGAGCTCAGAAGTGTGGAGCTACCAAGAAGGGAAAAACTAATATTGTTTGCTACAAGTGTAACAAGAAAGGGCACTTTGCCAACAAGTGTCATTCCAGGGATGGAAAAAAGGTCATTGGAAAAAAGAACATTAAGTATTCAACTTTGACCAAAAAGGGCATTACAAAAATCAGTGTAGAGAACTAGCTAAGGTTGATAAAGGAAAAGTTTTTGCTTTGGAACCGTCTCGCTCGAGACCAAAGTAGAGGAGAAGGGAAAGGTTATGATGAGAGGTACACTTTTGATTCATGGCATACTTTTAGAGCATTGGTTGATACTGGTGTACCGCATTCTTTTATCTCTCATTTTTTGGTAGATAAGCTTAGCTTAGAACCATCATACCTTATTACTTCGTTAAAGGTTGTGAATCCGATAGGAGGGTATGCAACTCTTGGGATGAAATGCGACCATTTAAAGTTTGAGTTGTTAGGCTATATATTTGCCTGCGGTTTGCATATGTTTGATTTTATGGGCTTTGAAACTATAATGGGCAAGGATTGGTCCAACAAATATGATGGTAGGATATTTTTACAAGATATGAAAATGTCAATAAGACACCCTAATATTAGCGATCAAATTATGTACTTAGTAGTGAACTTGATTTTTGATGTTTGTGCTTTATTAGATGCAATGGAGGAGGAAGATGAGTTGAATCAGATTTTTGTCGTTAGAGAATTGCAGACGTTTTTAAGCCTATTATAGGACTACCATGGAAATGGGCTATTAATTTTCGAATAGATCTTGTACCTGGAGCTGACAACGCAAGTAGATTGCCTATCAGAATGACACCTACTGAGATAAAGGAGTTAAAAGTGCAACAAGTGGACTTAGAAGGAAAGAATTTCATTAGACCAAGCACTTTGCCTTTGGGAGCAGTCATGGTTGTCGTGAAGAAACTGAATGGGTCATTGAGAATGTGCATTGATTATCATAAACTAAATGAGAAGACATTAAAGAATAACTATCCCATGCCAAGAATAGACGATTTATTGGATCAGTTGAGTAGAGCCAATGTATTTCCAGTTGGGTTTGGTAATAGGGTTCCATCAATTGAGAGTGGCAGAGGAAATATTCCTTTAAGGCGTTCCAAAAAAGATATGATTCTTACGAGTGGTTAGTAATGCCATTTGAGTTGATTAATATGCCTTCTTTCTTTGTGGATTTGATGAACCAGATCTTCTGAAAGCATTTTGATGGTTTGTATTAATATTTATAGATGACATCTTGATATATTTTAGGAATGAGCATGATCATGTGACTCATCTTCAAATAATGCTTGAGATGTTGAGGAAACATCAATTATAAGTGAAGTTTTTGAAATGCCATTTTTTGACAGAAAGAAGTGAAGTTCCTTGGTCATGTAGTCTTGGAAAAGGGTTGTCAGAAGATTTAGCTAATATTGAGGCTGTTAATAATTGAAAAAGACCCATGACAGTGAACGAGATAAAGAGTTTTCTTGGATTACCTAGTTATTACCAGAGATTTATCAAGGATTTCTTTCGTATAGTAGCATCGATGACTAAAAAAACAAGGAAGGGTGAGAAGTATGTTTGGACCAATAAATGTGAGGAGGCATTTCCAAAGATAAAAACATTAATGACTAATGCGTTTGTGTTAGTTATTCTGGATGGGCATCAAGATTTGGTGGTGTACATAGATGCATGTAGAACACGATTTGGTGGTGTACATAGATGCATGTAGAGCAAGACTTGGAGCTATGTTGATGCAAGGACGTGAAGTATGTTGGATAATTTTGGTATATTTGGTAGGTCTGAACCAGAGGTTTGTAGTCACCCTGGGGAAACTATGAAGTAGGGACTAATAGTTAGTTAATTGAGATAGATTAGTTAGGATTACCCATGTAGCATGCATGCATTTAATTATCTTATATTTGTGTAACCATTGTGATTGTAGGAGCAAGATTATGAGACATACTATCAAAAGATATCGATAAAGGGAAAACCAATTCCGCTTTGCGGCATGGTCTTAGTAGATATCTATTATAGAGATGGCATATTATTAATTCACACTAGACTTTTTGTCTAACCCCCAAAGTTTTTATTTTTGCCCTTTAATTCTCGGGTACTCAATTGGGTAGTTCGAGAGTGAGGTTTCCAGGTTTTAGGTTTGGCGAATAGAGCTTTCGAAGACGCGCAGTAGGCAGAGCTAGCTATATAGGAGTCTATTTATGTCTACTGTGTTATTATTTGTTTTGGATGATGTAATGGAAGAAGTTGTATTTGTCTAGTAGTAAACTCTAATCAACCAATTATGGCATCTTCATATGTCCCTTTTGGAGTATTTTGTAATGATTATATTATCTGAACCTGGGCAACGTTTTGGGATTATGTAATGAATATGGAACTTAATTAATGAAATTTGTGTTTTGGAAAGTTTTCATATTCCAATGCTTTTGATGTTAACGATACTACTAACTGATTATATTTTGACACTGAAGAATAATATTATTGATTACTACAGCTCAGTAGTGTTTATTTTCAAGACTCATAATAAGGGATGTTACAAACACCGAGCATGCAGCCAAGCTACGGACAGAAAATCTTTCTCGGGCCCGACCCATGTCATTCCACTAAAAACACCGAGCACACCCCAAGCACCAGAAAAAAATATTGCTTGGGCCCAACCACAAGCATAACCCGTGGAAACCTCACACCGTCCCCAAGCGCAACTCCAAGCACACACCAACGTTCCAATGCCATCGAGCAAAAATGCTATCAAACAAAAAAGCTTTAATTTCTCCAAATTCTAATCTCATCGCTACACTCCATCCTTCGATCTGTGTGCCTTCCATAAGCATCGATACAATTCCAAACTTCCTCGTGTCTAACCATCGAAGTCCAGTTTCACATTTCCTACCTCTAGTTCAGTCCGATGAGTATTTTCAACCATACAAACATTCAAACAAACACTATATATGCACCAAGTAGCATTCAAACATACAAATCACACAATCAATCAGAGAAATTTTCATACAAACAATATAACCTAACATATATCAAGCAAATTTTCTCTTTATCGATAGGGTTTCTAAAGATAGGAAATATCATTAATATGCATTTTTCAAATCCACAGAGCCATGCGACCTCATATGAATTTAAAAAATAATATATTACGATCCTCTGGTACATAAAATACAGGTCGTTACAATCTCTCTCCTTACGAATTTCGCCACCAAAATCTCCAATAACAACTAAGGTAAAATCAAACATGACTACCCTGCATGCCTAACATCCATGAGCAAACATACCAAACATTAAACATACGTACAGAAGTAGGAAATGATATCTATGCCTACCTTAGCATGCAAGATACTAAACAACCCAATATGATATGGAAAGTGAAAGTAAATACAGCAAATAAAAGGTCTCATCAAGTAAAGAGCTCTGGATAAGCGGTCCTCATGCTTTCCGTAGTCTCCCATGTACAATTGCCTTCGCTCTCACTCCACTGAACTTCACCAGCTCTACTGTCTTCTTCTTATGCTGCTTTGTATCACATCCAACGATACAAGTACGCCTGCGAGGTCTCAAAGCTTTTGGTACACTCTTGATATCATCACGTTGATCTGGTCTTCTATCACGCTTGAGCCATGTATAAACTTCTATGAGTGAGAGACATGGAATACATTATGCACGCCCTCCATCTTTTGAGATAAGTTGACTCTATAAACTAGATCCCCAATCCTCTTGAGTATCGAAAAAGGACCAATGAGTTTAGGTGCCAATTTCCCCTTAGTACCGAATCGAACAATATTTTTCAATGGAGATATCCTGACAAATGCCATATCATCGACAGATAACTCTAAATCACGTCTTCTTTTATTAGCGTTGTTCTTCTATCTATCTTAAGCAGCTTTCATTCGTTGTCGAATGATCTTGATTTTCTCCGAAGTCTCTCTAATCATATCTGGCCCAAGTATTAGTTTCTTGCTCTCTTTCCACCACCATAAAGGATTGTTGCATGGTCGGCCATATATCTCAAATGGTGCCATACCAATGTAGGATTGATAAGTGATGTTGTATGCAAACTCTATCAAGTGAAAATGCTCGTCCCACGAGCCATCAAAATTAAGAATACAAACTCATAAGAGATCCTCGAAGGTACGATTCACCCTCTCGGTTTGTCCTTTAGTTTGTGGGTGACAAGCTGTACTGAGATGCAGCTCCATCCCCAATGCTTGTTAGAAACTCTTCCAAAACCCACTAGTGAACAAAGGGTCTCAGTCACTTATAATGCTCTTCGGCATACCATGGAATCGCACAACCCATTTCACATACAACTCGGCCAATTTAGATGTCGTTCAACTAGACTTTATGTGTATAAATATAGCATCTTCATCATTCTATTGACTATGAGCTAGACGCTATTGTACCCTCCTCGGGTCCTTGGAATTCTATCGATACAATCCATCGAAACATGTTCACATTTCCTTTCAGGAATCTCAAGCAGTTGCAGCAAACCACTCGGCTTCTTCTGCTCATCCATTATCAAATGAATGTTCATGCAGTTCGAGATGAATGACCCAACGTCCTTCTTCATTCCTTCCCAATAAAATGCATGTCTCATATTATGGTACATTTTATTACCACAAGGATGTAGAGTCAATTTTGAATGATGACAATCTCATAGCACCTAATCACTCAACCCATCGACTTCGGGAACAAATAATTTGTCGTCCTGCCAGAGCCAACCATCATAGTTGAGCCTATATTTCTTCATCTCTTCAGATTGTATTCCTTCCTTTATCTTTTTCGTGATCTCTGCTTCTAGTTGTGATGAACGCCCAATACCATCGGCACCCGATAATACATGTATAGTGCACTACAACAGTGCCGGCCCGACATAAGACGACCGTCAAGGTTGTAAGTATAATAAAACATCACAGAATCTGTTGTATATTTCACAACGCATCGAATACAATACAATAGTAAACATCTCAGACACAAATAGGCGAGACAGTAGTAACTGAATGAATTACAGCGATCAGAGCAAATAGATCCATATAGTATACATCATAAGTGATAGAGTTATACATCAAATAATAACTCATAAACAAACTGTCTCTAAATAATAAAGACACTAGCAAGCTCCATAGTGCTATGCAACGAAATAGCAAATCATAATAACTAAATGTAGTAACACGAGAGTGTGATCTCCTACTTGCCCTCTGTCCAACTCCACGTGCTTACTTAACCTAATATCCTTAAGCTACTCATCCAAGAGTATCCTGAATATTAGGAAGCAAAGCATAAAATCTTGAGTTATAAAATAATCTGACGTGAGAAGTAGAAACTATCTAAATACTAGTAAACCACTATAATAGGACAAATGGTATAAATAGTCATACCTCACATGTCCCTGCGCGGAGTTAGAACATCTACAAGATATATGCTACTCTACATCATAGTCATCATGGGAGTACAATACATCAAAGAACCAAGGGGATCCAAGTTCTACATCAATATCATCAGCATCATAGACATCCCCGTGGTGATAAGTAATCAAAGCAAACATCACATCCATCATCCATCCTCGCATTCACTCACTCAGTGCTTTGGATATAAGATCACTTGCCCAACCATCATTGATAAAGTTAAGACTATCCATCATAATAGCCAGCGTCTTTGTTCTTCGGTACTCGAAATCAATGCCACTCAGTAGGCCAGGAACTAAACCAACCATCATGTCAGTCCAGGATAAACAAACCACCCTTCTAGAATAAAGAGCCATCACACTTTAGGAACCATCACGTCCCTAGTATAACTCATTTTACGAGTACCCTACAAACCCTCCAATGTCAACTACCCTTTGCACATGTCATATATAGCAAAGCACATCCTGGAACTGATCTTACGACTCTTATCATGAAGTCGCCGCGGTAGGGATGATTATTTACAATCACCATCAGTCATAGAATACCATCATAAGTCCCGCAACCTTCCTTCAACAATCCCTTCAATCCGACTCATAGCCCTCTACTCTACATCTTATAGTACGTCTATCCATCACTGAAGCTGTTAATTACCATCATGGGATCATCATCATCATCGAATGACTAGCCATCGTCGTTCAAATCATCACCAAATCTTATGATTCTACTGACCCTACAATTGGCCATATTTGGTAAGTGTTTGATTTGGCATAAGATTAGAGTGAATGCACCCAAGAATCGAAGCAGACATCATCATGTCTGAAAAGAAAGTTCCTCTATACTGAACCATCACCACCGATCTATAAGACCCGAACCAACCATCACATCTAATCCAAGTCGCCACTGATCCATGCCTATCTCGATCCAACACTTTACACAACAGGGTCATGCTCCATAACCTAGCCATCTTTCACTGAACCATCACCAATGAACGATACATCATGGATCGGTATCGATCCATGGCCATCGATCCCTCACTTGGAGAAATCCATCCAAAGTGCAACTCTAGGTAAACCCTATGCCTAACTCAAAGCAAGTATCATGCATCCTCTTCGTAACTAAAAGTAAGCATATTAATGATCCATCACTTGGCGTTTTCTTACCTCCACATGATCCATCCATCATCGCTCGTGGCTTGAAGCTAATCTCTTCAAGACTCAAGACGATCCATCCCACGACTCAAGCATGTCGTGAAGCAACCTTCCACCGATCCATATCCTTCAAACCCCCACCATTCTATCCATAAGTTGAGCAAACGAACCCCAAATGACTTGATATTTAGAAAATAACCGTATGAGACCTTCCTTGATGACCTACATCGATTGCACCCTATTTGGACCAATTTAATTTTATGGATCATCATCGATCAACATTGATCAATAACTTATTCCTAAAACTAAATCGCCATTTAATTGACATTTTCAACCAAACAAACATCACTCATTTAAGAAATCATTATATAAAATATATCCTAACAAACATATGTCCATACATATCAAAAGTCAAGCCTAAATCTAAAGGTAGAACCATAATAACAAAGGAGATCCATAAGAACACCAATTTTACAAATCTTTTCAAAATCTTTTGAAATTTACATATATGTTTAAAAAAGGTTTAAAATATCATTTAGAGTTTGAAAATCACTTACAAAAATCATTAAACATTATGTAGTGGCTATTTAGTGATTAGAGGCTTAAAACCACTCAGCTAAATACAAAGCAACCTAAAGCAACCCAAGAATTCATGAAATCCAAGAATCTAGAACACCTTCAAGTGACCTCCAACAGCAAATCTTCAATCCAAAATGCTAATCTTGTTAATCTTCCTTTAATGATAGGTTTTGGCTAATTAAATTAGGGATTAGACTAGATTTTTGGCTAAGAACTGATTAATGGGTGTTTTCACTCTATTTTTGGGAAGTGTGAAATAATGAAGAGAAGTTCCATCAGCCCCAACATCATATTAGTCTCGTAATAGGGTTTATGCCTACTTATTAACTCATTAATTACCCAATAAGCTGTCCAACGTCAAGTGAAACTACAAATAGCCATGGCAAGTCCATTTTCCTATTATGACCACTCTATGAAAAGAGAAACCATCCTAATCTAATGGAAGCGGTTTCAGATGCCAATTAGGCTCCTATCAAAAGTCATAGGACATATAAGATTCTCATACTCAAAATTGTCTGATAAAAATTCTAAGGTTGAAAAATGTCTCTAATAGTCATTTTCCAAAGTTATAGAATCTTACGACCTCTTATAAAAATGATATCAATATTCTATAATCCTTCGATACATAGAATATGAGTTGTTACATTTTCCCCTTTAGGAATTTCACCTTTGAAATCCTAAACAAAAATCAACAAGGTCATCCTGCATTCCTAACAACCATAAAGTATAGGCAACCATCACACATCAAACATGCATACACAATTACAAATGGAAAAAGAAACATTCAAGCCTATTCTAGCATATAGGTTACTACATTACGGTATACTTCATTGTATCATAAGTGAAAGTAAAGTGATAAAAATAACGTCCCACCATGTAAGGAGCTCTGGATAAGCTGTCCTCATGCTCTCCTCAGTCTTCTAAGTGCAATTGCCTTCGTTTTCACTCCAATGAACTGCACCGACTTCACCGTCCTCTTTCTAAATTGTTTCATATCACATCTGATGGTACGAATAGGCCTAAGAGATCTCAAAGACTTTGGTTCAATCTCGTAAATCAAGTTGATCTGGTGCGATATTTACGTTTGAGTCGTGCATAAATTCCCGCAAGTGGGACGTGTGGAAAACACTGTGCACTCTCGCAATTCTTAGAGGTAAGTCAAAGTCTATAAGCAAGGTTTTCAATCCTCTCTAGTATCAAAAAGGACTTATGAACCTCAATGCCAACTTCCCTTTACTACCAAACTGAATTTCATTCTTCAATGGAGAGATTTTGATGCATACTATTTCGCCGACAGAGAACTTTAGAACTCTACGTCTCTTATCAGCATAGCTCTTCTGTCTGTCTTGAGTAGCTTTTATTCGTTTTCGAATGATCTCAATCTTCTCTGAGGTTTTATCTAGCCCAAGTATTAGTTTTTCGCCCGCTTTCGACCAACAAGAAGGAGTGTTGCATGGTCGGACATATAACGCCTCGAATGGTGCCATACTGATGTTAGACCAATAACTTTTATTGTATGTGAAATCTATGAGATGTAAATGATCATCCCAAGAGTCTCCAAAGCTGAGTATATAAGCCCAAAGGAGATCCTCCAAGATATAATTCACTCTCTCAGTTTGATCATCAGTTTGTGGGTGATTAGCTATACTCAGATGCAGCTTGATCCCCAATGCCTCTTGTAAGCTCTTCCAAAACCCACTAGTGAACAACGGATTTTCGTCACTTACAATGTCCTTTGTCACACCATGGAGTCTACTATCCACTTCACATACAATTCAGCCAGTTTGGTTATCATTCTACTTGATTTGACAAGTATAAATCTGGCGCTCTTGGTCAATCGGTCGACTATGAACCATATGTTGTCGTACCCTACTCTAGTCCTTGGCAATCCATCCAAACTTGTTCCCACTTCCACTCAGGAACTTCTAGCGGTTGCATCAAACCGCTGGGCTTTTTTTAATCTACATTAACCAACTAGCAATTCATGAACTTTGAAATAACTGTCCCAACATCTTTCTTCATCCCTTTCCATACCATCTCATCCCTAAACCCATCAACATCAGGAATAAGCAATCTCTCATCCTTGTAGAGCCAACCATCATGGTCGAATCTTTATTGCCACATCTCTTCAAAATCTACTCCATCTTCAATCTTGGAAATGATTTCGGCTATTCTGGCATCTCACCTCTAACTAGCACCAATCTGCTTAATCAGAGTAGGTCTGATGTCAAGCTCGCTAATATCTTGGCTCTAGTTTGCATCTCGATCAAAATCATAACCAACAATATACTCTAACTGCGTCCACTCGAGGAACATAGCTCCGAAGCTGGCACGTCTCCTACTCAGTGCATCAGCAATTACATTACCTTAACCCAATGTATATGCAATATGAAAGTCATAGAAGGCTAGGAACTCTAACCGTCACTGTTGATGAAGTCTAAGATCCTTTTGCAAAAGAGGTACTTCAATGATTTATGGTCGGTGAACAGCTCGAACCTTTCTCCTAAAAGATAGTGCTTCCAAATCTTTAGCGTAAACACTATCGCTACTAATCCTAAATTATGAATTCGGGTATTTCTTCCCATGTGGCTTTAGTTGTCGATTAGCATACGCAACAATTTCCCATTCTGCATCAATACTGTTCCTGATCCGCTACTACAAGCACCACCGTCATCTCTTCATTCCTGCTCGGAATGGTCAATATTGGTGCAGCTGTCAACTTTTCTTTTAGGTTCACGAATGCATGTTCACATCTCGCATCCTAAGTAAAAGTTTTATTCTTTTTCATCAACCAAGTCAACGATGCCACCACTTTGAAGAAGTCTTGGATGAATCGTCTATAATATCTAGCTTTTTCCAAGAAACCGCTTATGTTCATAGCATTTTTAGGTCTATACCAATCTTGAACTGCTATGATTTTTACAGGATCTATGGAAATGCACTACGTAGAAACAACATAACCCAAGAACCTAACTTCTCTCCTTTAGAAGTAACACTTTGAAATTTGCTTTTAGTCGATGCTCTCTCAACAAATCAAGCACCACCCTCTAATATGTCTTGTGTTCTTTCTATGTCTAGGAGCAGACAAGAATATCATCGACGAAGACAAGCATGAAATTTTTTAGATGACCCCTGAAAGCACAATTCACGAGATCAACAAAGTATGTCAACACATTGGTTATCCCAAACGGCATAACCAACCACTCATGGAGACAATGCGACATGCGAAACAGTATAATACACACACTCTCTTTTGCTACTCTCAGTTAGTGAATTCCTATCGCAAGATCCAACTGATAAAATACTCTAGAACCATGAAGTTGATCGAATAAGTCATCAATACATAGGAGTTGATATTTGTTCTTTTTTCATCACAAGATTCTGCTCACGGTAATCACACGGTCTAAGGTAACCATCCATCTTCATGGTGAATACTATAGGGGCTCCCCACTTAGAAATAGAGCTGCGAATGAGCCCTATTGCAATAGGTCATTCACTTGCACCTCAAGCTCTCGCTACTCCCTAGGTGTCATCCTCCTCAAAGGTCTGGACCCTTTAACTAAATCAATACGAAACTCGATCTCTATGCATGGAGGAAGTATGATCACCTCCTCAAATACGTCTGGATACTCCATAGCAATAGGCACTGAGGACATCTCGTCGTACGTGATATCGAGTGAATATAGAAAAATGACCATCACATCATCATCTGGTAGGTAGCCCAATACTACCTTTCATCCATCCTTTACCTCTATAGTCACCAATGACTTCTCACAATCCACCATAACTCTGTATCTACGTAGCCAGTCCATACCGATAATAATACCAAACCCAACGAAACCCAAAAAAATCAATCACAATAAAAGGAACATCCATGACTTGATAAGACCAAATCATAGAAAACCATACACAAGGTAGTGAACCTTAAACAACGTTCTCTAATAGTCAAAGGTCAGTCAACAATTTCGAGCTTCAATACCAATCATCTACCAAGTCAATAGGGATGAAGGAATGTGTAGCATGTATCAAACAAAACTCATATAGGAACATCATAAATGGAATGCATACTTGAATAATAATGCCTTTCACCTTCTCATTAGCTAAGGGAGCATTCGATGAAGTCAGAATAGCATTTATAGCATATGCTTTCACTATCTAGTTTTGCTTTAATGGCTTGGGACATTCCTTCTGAATATGCCCAAGCTTGTTGCAATTATAATATTTCTTTTCCTCAATTTTGCAGTCTCTACTGTAGTGTCCCTTGCCACTGCAGTTGCAACAAATCAGTGAGTTCTTACTCTTTTTCTAGTTGCTGTTGTTCTGAAACAGCTTCCTTTAATAGGTCCACTTCTTCTTGCTTCCCTCACCCGATTATGACTTTGGCTCGTCTTTGGGAACAATAGTCTCGTTTTTGAATAAAGGATCTTATGCCTTAGAGTCTTCACAACTATTATCTCAAAAGTCTCGACAATATGGCTCGTGAGTTTCTCCCCTAAGTAGTCATCCAAGCCAATGATGAACTTCTCATTCTTCTTCAATTGAGTGTTAATGAAGGATATCCTATATTTCAAAAGGTTGTAGAACTCGGCCATGTACTCGGAGATAGTCATAACCCCTTACATTAGGTTTGCAAATTTTCAAAATAAGATAGACTTCTGAGCTGCTGGTATAAACACTCTTGGAATTTGATTTAGAACCAGTCCTAAGTAAACTGATCCTTAGGAGTAGCAGCCCTCACTGCATTTCATCAGTTCATGGCTCGCCCTTGAAGCTATCGAGAAGCCAATCTTCTTTTCATAGCATTATCCAGCTCTAATTCATCGAAGATCCTCTAGTAGATATCTAGCCAATCTTGCACTTTCATCACCGACTCAAATCCACGGAACAAGTTTTCACCAAGGCTCACAAAATTTGTTCAATTTAGCGAAATCGGCTCTAGGCACCTGCATTGGAGCACCACCAATAATAGCAACATTCGGAGTGGCTACTTAAGCATTCTGGAACATATTCCCCATCATGTTATTAAAACTTGTTTACAAGTTGGGATTAGCAGCTCCCAAGCTTGCCCCTTCTTCGACTCCAAAGATGGAGTTCCTAGCAGCATTCCTAGTTGGACGACTCATCCTTCAATCTGTAATAAGAACGGTAACTCTCTCTATAAGGAATCACACTTAAGTTGTCCTCGTGTATGCAATGGGACTTATACACTATATTACTATACAGTTTTGAAAACCAATATATATAACAAATACGCGCTCTCGTATATGTATACAGTCTCGATCCAGTCTAGGGTAAGAACTCTTATCCTATCTCTACTGGGTCATGGTATCCCTTAGGTTAAATTACACAATGTAACGACCCACCTTTTTGGACAGTTTAAACCAACGATCAAATACACATGCCGATTCCAAACCATTCAGAAGGGCAGATGGTTATTGGGGTAAATAAGAAAAGAAAAGAAAGGGAAATAAAGGAAATGAAACAACACAGAATCTTGTAGCGGAACGATAAAATATAATAGTCAAATAAACAGTTCATGAAGCTGTTTACTATACTTTAATCATTATTCATATAACATTTATCAGAGTTATACATATACACCTGAACAAATAAAATAATGCAGTAGACAGCATGATGCAGAGATAATAATAGTAATAGTATACCGAATCTTCGACTTCGTCCTCCAGAATAGATCTTCAATAAGCTGAAAAACTCAGGCTTGACCCGAGCGTAATGAAAACACAAAACACTCGAGTCGGGACTAAAATATCCTCATGTAAGTTAAATCAATCGTAAATAAATATGAGTGTAACGGCGTCAGAGATGTTTACAGGGTTTGACATCTCCTATCCAGTGTCAATGTGAGTGTAATAACTTAATAGATGTTACGGGATTTTCCATCTCTCAAGGATCCGTTAAACTATCTACTATGTAGTACAATACGCTATTATAATATGTCTATAGTAAAGTAAAGTATTAAAATAGCGTTAAGGCGTTACCATAATCCCCCTTAACACATTTTATAATGCCATGGCCTATACAGCAAACGTAAACCCTACCGTAAACTAGTGGTTATCAGAGGGTACCCCATAGGTATAACACAAAACAAATCGTAGTGGTCGTGAATAGGATAATCAGTATGACAAGGTAAATGAGGCGATACCAACTAGGATGGTAGTAGTTGCGTGATCCGCACTGATATTGAGCATAGCTAGCAGCTACCTCAACACCGCGAAACAACACTCCCAAATCGAGGAGTGCACCCAAATCGAATCACAAAAGTAATAGATATGGTATCGAAGAAGTGTGTCCTCTAGAGATGTCGAACCTCAATGGCCCGGCGCGGCTCCTGTTTTAGTCATGTCAGGGGTCATCCAATATCGTTCCCTTTCTTCGGTCAACGCATTCACCAAACCATCCACTTCATTCTGGATCGACACTCCGCGTATACTAGTTATTAAAGTGGTTTTCGGTATCGACAGAGAGTATGTCCATATCTGATCCTGGTCTCTTTAATAACTACGTATTATTACACCGATGGCTCTTTTACATTTCAAATCAATTCATAATTGATATCAAAATATCATATTCGCTTCAAAAATCAAATCCATTTCAAATATCATCATATCTATTCAAGATGTAAGATTCCGTTTCAAAAATCATTTTTCGCCTCAATATCTTATTTCGATTTCAAAATTATTTCGAATTTCAATTTAGGTTGCAACTTCATTTAACCCAATTCGTATTTAAATTCAAGTTTTAAACATAAACATTTCACCTTATCGACCAGCTTGAAATTTTAGAAAATAGTTTTAAGTAGTTTAAAAGTAGTTTTAAATAATTAAAATAGTTAAAATACTTAAAACATTTAAATGGGTTTCAAATAGATAAATTAATTTAATATAGTTAATGTAGGTTAAAATAGTTTAAGTATTTAAAATGGTTTATATAACAGAGAAATTTGGAAAACAAAATGAAACAGCTTCAAAACCAAACCATTTCAATTATAACTTCCCAATTCAAATCAATTTCAATTTCCATTCTACCGATTCAATTTCGATTCAACTCAAATCAATGTCAACTTGACTTCAAATTAATTCAATTCTACATTCACCTTCGATTAATTCAATTTCAATTTATATCGATTTGGAGCTTGATTTTTTAAAATATCAATTTATAACACTTAACAAAATTTATCCTTCAATATTCAAATTTAAATTCAAATTTCAAATATGATTCAATTCCAAGCTCAATTTCAAAATATCATTTTTATATCACTTTTACCTAGTAACACTCAAAGCTCGAAATAATGTTCAATTTTTAAAACAAATAATTTTCGAAATTCAATCATATCCAAATTTTTAATTTCAAAGTCTCAACTTAAATTATTTAACAATTTCTTTTAACCAAAATCTATTTCAACATTCCAAACTCAATTTTCGATAAATTCGATTTCTATAAATAGATTTTATTTACAACTTTTAAATCAAAACATTTAAATAAATTTCAAATCAACGATTTTAGAATTTATTAATTTAACCAATCCGGTGTCCGTATATAATTTTCTATCCTATGGCCAAGTGATTAGTTATTTCAATTAAAAGTCAGGGATGAATATCATTTAAATCAAATCACAGTGTCATATGTATGCATAACAGGATATATATAAGCAAACAAACATCCAAACATTTAAATATCAACCAATAGCATCCATCGAAATACATCATCCAATAGACAATACGATTCACGGCAATTTCATAGTTATCGATATGAGGTAATTTAATCGCAATTAAATTTTTAATTTCAATTTGACTGTCAATTTTAAATTTCCTAGCATTAAATTCGACGATAAATCTAGATGACGATTTTAGTTTATCAAACAACAACAAGTAAAATTCATATCATTTCATAATATCAAATTTAACTAGCATAAAGATATTCTAGTACGTTGTGAGCGTTAGAAAACACTCACATTGATTTTCCGTTGTCACCGAGACGTTCCGGTTTGGAACTAAACCAGACGATTCCCGATTTTAGCCTAAATTTTAATTGTCTCCAAATTCTTCCAAACCAGTTTCATTTCGAAGCTCTCGTCATCACGATCGCAACGCAAAAGGTCTCGTCTCAATCGAACGTTATATGTAGAAGTTTTACATTTTTAAGTTATCGACATTTGAATTTATAAAAAAATTTAAATTATAATTAAATTAACCCATAACCAAAGCAAAGAAGCCAGCCCACTAACTCCATCTTCCCAAAGTCATGTACGTGCACGAGAAAAACAACCCACCAAGTCGTGCACTAATCCTCGATGATACGGAGCTACACGCGATGAAAATCGAAACCGATCGTGCTGCCAAACTTCTCCTCTCGATCTCCATCTCCCGGACCCCTCACCTCGAAGCTCGTACCTACCAATCAAAATGCATGCGAACCACTCCTCTTCGGCCATGGCCAGGTCACACGACCAAATACGCCACCGAGCTTCACTAAAACGCGTGCCTAGATGCCATTCGACGAGGAGAATCCAAATACGATCTTTATTTCTCGAATCGATGAATGAAAACGAAGTGAAGCTTAACCCTAGCTTCAAAATCTCTCGCGTCTTCACTGTCGCACTTCCAAATTCCAAGTCGCACCAGGCCAAAAGCATACAGGATTGAAGCAAACGACGAAATAGGATTTTTAGAGAAGGTTTCGTGACTTTTAATCGAGTATTTGAAGAGAAAGAAACTTTTGAAGTTTTGATTTATTATTTTCCTACTGCCTGAAGCTTGCGTGCAAATAAATAAGAAGGAGAGTATGCGTGTTTGAATAGGAAATAGGTACTAGGGTGTCGGCTGATAAGAAGAAACAGACAGATGTGAAGGGTATGGTCAAATCAAATTTATATATATATTAATTAAATTTTCAAACCGTCTTTATTACGTAACTCAAAATCTTGAAACCCTATCAAGGCATGCCGCTAGGCGTTTATAATGTTTTACCCACATTCCGAACACAATGGAACCTGTTTCAGTGCCTAATTCGATTGTATGGAGAAGATAGCTTTTTTGACTCGAATTGAAATATTAAATTTCGATATTAATTTCAACGCGTTTCTAACCCGTACGACCAAACGATAACTCCAAACGTTACGGAATTTGAAATCCGATAATAATACACTATTATGGATCTAATGGAACTAGTTACGTCGAAATCCGAGACTGTTCCCCAGAAAGCTATTTTAACTCGTCGATTAAGTCGACGACTTTTCAAAATTTACAGAATTGTTTAAGATTCCAATTTTAAAATCTTATTAACTCTATTATAATCCAAATATAACTTATATTCACTTTGGAAACCAATTTGAATCATATTAAATCAAATTTCAGTTATTCACTCTATCTTCATACATTAAAATTTCAATATCAAATTAATCATATCAAAGTATGAATTTAATTATTCAAATATTTGTAATATTAAATTTAAACAAATTTGATTATTCTTAAATCACTATCTTTTGAAATATTCAAAAACGAACTTATAAAATTTAACTTTTAAAACAAATTCAAATTATAGAACAACCATTTCCATTTATCGGTTATTCAATTTCCGTTATTAAATTATTCAATAAATTCCAAATATTAAATTTAAACAATTTCGATTATCCAATAATTCATTATCTTTTGGAATATTGAAATTGAACTTATAAGATTCAACTTTTAAAACCAATTCACATTTTAGAACACTATTTCCATTTTACAGTTATTCAATTATTCAATAAGTTTTAAATATTTAATTTAAACAATTTACCTGTTTAATATTCAATTATTTGATTTTAAATAGATTTTACTTATCAATCAATTACTCTATTATACCCAATGAATTCAACATTTATTATCCTATCCAACTATTGATTGCAAAGGCATTCAATAAGTAGCGTTTATTTTTCAATACTTATTACTATTCAAATCTTCGAAACCAATCTATTAAAATTTGTATTTCTACCTAAATAATTCACAATTCTTATTCACTTATTTACATTTGTTTTTTTCCATATATTCCCTTATAACCAAGTTATAACATTCGAGTCAATTCAATTGGATTGGAACTCCATTCAATCTATTGATAATTACTTGGATAATTATTGTTGCAATTCATTCCAGTTATTATTATTCCAAATAAATTACAATTTTTTTTCTAACATTTAATCACGAAATCATATTAAATTAGTTATTTTAATTATCGAAAATTTACGGGTCGTTACACTCTCTCCCACTCAAAAGTTTTCGTCTCCGAAAAGGGAAAAGGAACTAACTAAAGAATTTAACATTTGATATATTTTGTTCAAAATTATCAACTTATAACACAATGAAATTCCATTTATAAAATCGTTATTACACTTCCACTACGCTACTCTGATTAGCCTATGAAATTTACGAGTTAGTTATCAAAACAAGTTATAAAATTTAAACTTGAAAAAAAATTTCTAACACCCGGATTTACGAAAAATATCGGTTGAGTCTCCTTTGCGCGGCTCGGTCGGTACAGCTACAAAATCCCTCAATGGCCCCAAACCAACAAAAGAAAATCAAAAGCCAAGTGGCTCATCAAAAATCATGAAATCCAATGACAAAATAAACATGTATCTTTTGTCGGGAAATCCACATTTTCTTGATTTTAAATACCTTCATCTCATTTACCAATGATATCCAATTATACAATTTAAAAGAATCATTTTATATTTTGCATCTTCAATTTCCAATATTAGCTTTAATTAAGTCTGTAAGCCGTACATATATCATCCGTGAGCAATATCAAATCTAATCGCTTATTCGATCACACAATTTCACTTCCAACCTAGTATCGTTCACACGACTCTCTAGTGCGGACTCAGATTTGGTTCCTTGATTGGAAACTGTTGCTCTCCTTGCATAGCCATATACTATGATAGAGAATTCCAGAATCAAATCAAAAATCCATATCCAGGGTTCACCGTCGAGAATCGAGTGAAAAATCCTAACTTGGATCGATATAAATCATCTCGAAATTTTATGCTCGAATTTTGGATCAAATCGTTATGCGAACAAAATGATATACGTACAACTCACGTATTACCTTCCAATGGATTTCTATCCAATTTATCTATTTTAAATTATTTTATTGGCTTTTATTTTTTATTTACAATTAATTATTCACAATCCATTGTTCAGTTAGTATATTCATTTCTTTACATAGCATATTCTTTAACATTATCTTTTCTTAAACATCATATCATAGAATTTGCTTACTCAAGTTCATTTTAAACATTCTGTATAATTTAATCAAATTCAATTTCATTTTCCAATTGATTCTTAGCTATACCAAATTCTTTTGTTTACATTTACTTCAATTTCATAATTTTAGTTAATAACAAATTTATTTATGGAACATTTTATTAACCAGCACTTTAGTTTATTAATCATCCTATAAAAGTCTAACCTCTCATAAATGACTTTTCTTAGTTTACAGTTATCTTAAAGGTTACAAATTTAATTTTTTACAATCCTTTTGCAATTTATATTTATTTTCTATAACCAATTTACAAAGATATAATACGATTCATTTATCATCTTTCTTAAGTTCACTTACTTGTTCCATTTATCCATTCATCATTTCATGTTATATTTAAGTATTTATAATTTTTTATCACAACCATATTTTCCATTTATACACATTTTAATTCCTTTTGAGTTTTCCTTACTTGTACACTTCAATTATTTTTAGGTTCTGTTTATTTGTACAACATCTCATTACATATCCAAACATCATTTCAACTTCTTAATATTTGGTAAGTCATATTATATGTTATTAGAATGCAAATTTGGTATTATACAAATTTCTAGAATTTCATTTCACTTAATTAGAATGTTCACAAATTTATTTTATTTAAATCCTCTTTACCTTTTAACTTTAAAGGTACAATACAACTCTAAAGTTTTCCCAAAACATAAGCTTAGATATCTTAATCCTCTTATTTTATAAATTCTGGTTATTCACATTTCATTCAAATAATTTGAAAATTACTAATTAACATAACTTAGAAATTTAAATGCCCGGTTCTTTTCAAATTGTTTGAAATAAACATATACACTTATATCTTTAATATATCAAATCATACCTTTGGAGTTTAAACCAAAACCCATTTACCCAAAATAAAGCAAGGCTTCTTAGAAGTCTCCCCCACTTTGAGACTCGAAAATGAACGTCGATGATGCTGCGCAGTCATCACCGAAATTATTTTCCAGCGACATAAGAGAGGAGTACTGAATTCATTCCTTCTTAAAAATCCTTTCAAAATATTTCCCATAAGTATTTTCCAACTAATATCACAATATATTTTCTTCAAAGCTTTGAGAACCATTGTCAAAACCTCCGGGTCTTAAATTCAATATTTTCCAATTTAAATATATTTTAAATTTATAAGTCACCTTTATAAAATATTCTTATAGGATTTTCTTTCTTAAAACATTCCACAAGTGTTTTATCATTGTTCATTTGGTAATTCACCTTATTTATTAAATTACAATATCCAGTTAATGATAATAACCAATATTATCATTCCTAACAACCAGGTAAGCTAGATAAGTCACAATAATTTCTGAATATTTTTCTTTATATACAAAATATAATTAGAGCAAAATTATTTCATTTACCCAATTTCAAAACAATACTATGTCGAATTGTTCTATTTAAGTGTTTTGAGATCCCTATCAATGACGTTAATTACTCGTATTGACCAGAATCCATAAGCCACTCAACAAATCAACCGACACAATATAAAACGTTTTATATCACTAACAAATACGCTCTCTTGTATGTATACACTCAGCGACTCATCATAGGGTATTACTACCCTATTTATAAAGAGTCAGACCCCACAAAGCTAAGATTATCGCTAAACCAAAGCTCTGATACCAACTGGAACGACCCACCTTTTTGGACAGTTTAAATGACGATCAAATACACATGCCGATTCCAAACCATTCAAAAGGGCAGATGGTTATTGGGGTAAATAAGAAAAGAAAAGAAAGGAAAATAAAGGAAATGAAACAACCCAGAATCTTGCAGCGGAACGATAAAATATAATAGTCAAATAAACAGTTCATGAAGCTGTTTACTATACTTTGATCATTATTCATATAACATTTATCAGAGTTATACATATACACCTGAACAAATAAAATAATGCAGCAGACAGCATGATGCAGAGATAATAATAGTAATAGTATACCGAATCTTCGACTTCGTCCTCCAGAATAGATCTTCAATAAGCTAAAAAACTCAGGTCTGACCCGAGCGTAATGAAAAGACAAACCACTCGGGTCAGGACTAAAATATCCTCATGTAAGTTAAGTCAATCGTAAATAAATATGAGTGCAACGGCGTAAGAGATGTTTACGGGGTTTGACATCGCCTATCCAGCGTCAACGTGAGTGTAATAACTTAAGAGACGTTACGGGATTTTCCATCTCTCAAGGATCCGTTAAACTATCTAATATGTAGTACAATACGATATTATAATATGTCTACAGTAAAGTAAAAGTATTAAAATGGCGTTAAGGTGTTACCATAATCCCCCTTAACACATTTTATAATGCCATAGTCTATACAGCACCGTAAACCCCACCGTAAACTAGTGGTTATCAGAGGGTACCCCGTAGGTATAACACAAAACAAATCGTAGTGGTCGCGAATAGGATAATCAGTATGACAAGGTACATGAGACGATACCAACTAGGATACTAGTAGTTGCGTGATCCGGACTGATGTTGAGCATAGCCAGCAGCTACCTCAACACCGTGAAACAACACTCCCAAATCGAGGGGTGCACCTAAGTCGAATCACAAAAGTAATAGATATGGTATCGAAGAAGTGTCTCCGCTAGAGATGGCGAACCACAATGGCCCGGCGCGGCTCCTGTTTTAGTCATGTCAGGGGTCATCCAATATCGTCCCTTTCTTCAGTCAACGCGTTCACCAAACCATCCACTTCATTATGGATCAACACTCCGCGTATACTAGTTATTAAAATGGTTTTCGGTATCGACAGAGAGTATGTCCATATCCGATTCCGGTCTCTTTAATAACTACGTATTATTACACCGATGGCTCTTTTACATTTCAAATCAATTCATAATTGATATCAAAATATCATATTCGCTTCAAAAATCAAATCCATTTCAAATATCATCATATCTATTGAAAATGTAAGATTCCGTTTCAAAAATCATTTTTCGCCTCAATATCTTATTTCGATTTCAAAATCATTTCGAAGTTCAATTTAGGTTGCAACTTCATTTAACCCAATTCGTATTTAAATTCAAGTTTTAAACATAAACATTTCACCTTATTGACCAGCTTGAAATTTTAGAAAATAGTTTTAAGTAGTTTTAAATAATTAAAATAGTTAAAATACTTAAAACATTTAAATGGGTTTCAAATAGATAAATTAATTTAATATAGTTAACGTAGGTTAAAATAGTTTAAGTATTTAAAATGCTTTATATAACAGAGAAATTTGGAAAACAAAATGAAACAGCTTCAAAGCCAAACCATTTCAATTATAACTTCCCAATTCAAATCAATTTCAATTTCCATTCTACCGATTCAATTTCGATTCAATTCAAATCAACGTCAACTTGACTTCAAATTAATTCAATTCTACATTCACCTTCGATTAATTCAATTTCAATTTATATCGATTTGGAGCTTGATTTTTCAAAATATCGGTTTATAACACTTAACAAAATTTATCCTTCAATATTCAAATTTAAATCCAAATTTCAAATATGATTCAATTCCAAGCTCAATTTCAAAATATTATTTTTTATATCACTTTTACTTAGTAACACTCAAAGCTCGAAATAATTTTCAATCTTTAAAACAAATAATTTTCGAAATTCAATTATATCCAAATTTTAAATTTCAAAGTCTCAACTTAAATTATTTAACAATTTCTTTTAACCAAAATGTATTTCGACATTCCAAACTCAATTTGCGATAAATTCGATTTCTATAAATTGATTTTATTTATAACTTTTAAATCAAAACATTTAAATAAATTTCATATCAACGATTTTAGAATTTATTAATTTAACCAATCCGGTGTCCGTATATAATTTTCTATCCTATGGCCAAGTGATTGGTTATTTCAATTAAATGTCAGGGATGAATATCATTTAAATCAAATCACAGTGTCATATGTATGCATACCAGGATATATATAAGCAAATAAACATCCAAGCATTTAAATATCAACCAATAACGTCCATCGAAATACATCATCCAATAGACAATACAATTCACGGCAATTTCATAGTTATCGATATCAGGTAATTTAATCGCAATTAAATTTTCAATTTCAATTTGACTGTCAATTTTAAATTTCCTAGCATTAAATTCAATGACAAATCTTAATGACTTTTTTAGTTTATCAAACAACAACAAGTAAAATTCATATCACTTCATAATATCAAATTTAACTAGCATAAAGATATTCTAGTACGTTGTGAGCGTTAGAAAACACTCACCTTGATTTTCCGTTGTCACCGAGACGTTTCGGTTTGGAACTAAACCGGATGACTCCCGATTTTAGCCCAAATTTCAGCTGTCTCCAAATTCTTCCAAACAAGTTTCATTTCGAAGCTCTCGTCATCACGATCGCAATGCAAAAAGTCTCGTCTCAATCGGACCTCATATGTAGAAGTTATACATTTTTAAGTTATCGACATTTGAATTTATAAAACAATTTAAATTATAATTAAATTAACCCATACCCAAAGCAAAGAAGCCCAGCCCACTAACTCCATCTTCCCCAAATTTCTGTACGTGCACGATAAAAACAACCCACCGAGCCGTGCACTAATCCCCGATGATACGGAGCTACAGGCGATGAAAATCGAAACCAATCGCGCCGCCAAGCTCTCCTCTCGATCTCCATCTCCCGGACCCCTCACCTCGAAGCTCGCATCTACCAATCAAAATGCATGCGAACCACTCCTCTTCGGCCAAGGCCAGGTTGCACGACCCAATACGCCATCGAGCTTCACCAAAACGCGTTCCTAGATGCCATTCGACGAGGAGTATCCAAATACGAGCTTTATTTCTCGAATCGATGAATGAAAACGAAGTGAAGCTTAACCCTAGCTTCAAAATCTCTTGTGTCTTCACTGTCGCACTCCCAAACTCCAAGTCGCACCAGGCCAAAAGCATACAGGATCGAAGCAAACGATGAAATAGGATTTTTAGAGAAGGTTTCGTGATTTTTAATCGAGTATTTGAAGAGATAGAAATTTTTGAAGTTTTGATTTATTATTTTCCTACTGCCTGAAGCTTGCGTGCAAATAAAGAAGAAGGAGAGTATGCGTGTTTGAATAGGAAATAGGTACTAGGGTGTCGGCTGATAAGAAGAAACGGACAGATGTGAAGGGTATGGTCAAATCAAATTTATGTATATACTAATTAAATTTTCAAACCGTCTTTATTACGTAACTCAAAATCTTGAAACCCTATCGAGACGTGCCGCTAGGCATTTATAATATTTTATCCACATTCTGAACACAATGGAACATGTTTCAGGGCCTAATTCGATCGTATGGAGTAGATAGTTTTTTTTGACTCGAATTGAAATATTAAATTTCGATATTAATTTCAACGCGTTTCAAACCCGTACGACCAAACGATAACTCCAAACGTTACGAAATTTGAAATCCGATAATAATACACTATTACGGATCCAATAGAACTGCTTTCGTCAAAATCCGAGACCGTGCCCCAGAAAGCTATTTTAACTCGTCGATTAAGTCGACGACTTTTCAAAATTTACGGAATTGCTTAAGACTCCAATTTTAAAATCTTATTAACTCTATTATAATCCAAATATAACTTATATTCACTTTGGAAACCAATTTGAATCATATTAAATCAAATTTCAGTTATTCACTCTATCTTCGTACATTAAAATTTCAATATCAAATTAATCATATCAAAGTATGAATTTAATTATTCAAACATTTGTAATATTAAATTTAAACAAATTTGATTATTCTTAAATCACTATCTTTTGAAATATTCAAAAACGAACTTATAAAATTTAACTTTTAAAACAAATTCAAATTATAGAACAGCCATTTCCATTTATCAATTATTCAATTTCCGTTATTAAATTATTCAATAAATGCCAAATATTAAATTTAAACAATTTCGATTATCCAATAATTCATTATCTTTTGAAATAATGAAATTGAACTTATAAGATTCAACTTTTAAAACCAATTCACATTTTAGAACACTATTTCCATTTTACACTTATTCAATTATTCAATTAGTTTTAAATATTTAATTTAAACAATTTACCTGTTCAATATTCAATTATTTGATTTTAAGTAGATTTTACTTATCAATCAATTACTCTATTATACCCAATGAATTCAACATTTATTATCCTATCCAACTATTGATTGCAAAGGCATTCACTAAGTAGCATTTATTTTTCAATACTTTTTACTATTCAAATCTTCGAAACCAATCTATTAAAATTTGTATTTCTACCTAAATAGTTCACAATTCTTATTCACTTATTTACATTTGTTTTTTTCCATATATTCCCTTATAACCAAGTTATAACATTCGAGTCAATTCAATTAGATTGGAACTCCATTCAATCTATTAATAATTACTTGGATAATTATTGTTGCAATTCATTCCATTTATTATTATTCCAAATAAATTACAATTTTTTTTCTAACATTTAATCACGAAATCTTATTAAATTAGCTATTTTAATTATCGAAAATTTATGGGTCGTTACACACAATCTAAGCTCTGATACCAAATGTGATGACCGTCATGCACCACTGGCACCCAATAATACATGAATAGTGCGTTGCAATGGTGCTTGGTCGATGTAGGATGAGCATTAAGGTTGTAAGATAAATAAAGCATCATAGAACATATCATATATCTCACAACACATCGAATAAAATATAAGAGTAAACATTTCAAATATAAAATAAACGAGATAGTAATAACTGAATGAATCATAGCAATCAGAGTAAATAGATCCATGTAGTATACACCATAAATGATAGAGTTATACATCAAATAATAACTCATAAACAATTTTCCTTTAAATAATAAAAGCACTAGCAAGCTCCATAATGTTATGCAATGGAATAGCAAACACAATAAGTAAATGTAGTATATGATAGTGTGATCTCCTACTCGCCCTCTGTCCAGCTCCATGTGCCCACCGGACCTAATATCCCTAATCTACTCATTTAAGAGTATGTGGAATAATAAGAAGCAAAACATAAAATCCTGAGTCAGGCAACAGTCCAGTGTGAGTGGTAGAAAATCTTCAAATATAATAAACAACCATAATAGGACAAATGGTATGAAGAATCATACCAGAACTGTCCCCGTATCAACAAAATTAGCAAATACACAAGATATACACTACTCTATATCATAATCATCATGGGTGTAAGTACTAAGGGGTGTCCAAGTATATACATTAATATCATCAGCATCATGTGAAATCCCTATGGTGATAAGAAATTAAAGCAAACATCGCATCCATCATCGATCCTTACATTCACTCACTTAGTGTGTTGGATATAAGATCACTCGCCCAACCCAGCACAGTCAAAGACAAGATTATCCATCACAATAGCCTATGTCTTGGTTCCTCGGCATTAGAATCCATGCAATTCAGTAGGGTAGGAATTATACCAACCATCAAGTCAGTCCAGGATAAATAAACCTCTCATCTAGGATAAAGAACCATCACGCTCTAGGAAGCATCACATCCCCGGTATATACCCTATTTTACGAATACTCTACGAACCCTCGAGTCTCAACTATCCCTTTGCACACATCACCTATAGCAGAGCATGTCCTGGAACTGATCTTACAACTACCGCCATGAAGTCGCCATGGTTGGGACAATTCTTTACAATCATCATCAATCATAGAACACTACCATAAATCCTATAACCTTCCTCCAATATTCCCTCAATCCGACTCATATTCCTTTACTCTGTGTCTCAAAGTATAGCTATCCATCACTAGATCTGTCACTTTCCATCATGGGGTCATCATTGAATCATAGGTTGTTGTCGTCAAAATGTCACTGAACCCTATGGTTCTGAACCGACCCTACACTTGGCCATATTTGGCTAAGTGTTTGGTTTGGCAGGAACTTTGATTGAACACACCTGGGACTCAAAGAAAACATCGTCACATCTTGAAGCAAGCTCCTCTATACCTAAACATCACCACCAATACATAAGATTTGAACCATCGCCGCCACCGATCCAATTCGCCATCGATTCATGCCTACCTCGATCCAACACTTCACACAACTAGGTCATGCTCCATCCCCTAGCCATCCCTTCATCGAACAATCACTAGCGAACCATGGATCGGCACTGATCCACGACCATCGATCCATCACTTAGAGAAACACTTCCAAAGTACAACTCTATGTAAACCCCATGCGTAACTCGAAGCAATCACCGATCCATCCTTTTCTTCACTTGAAGCAAGTATATTACTAATCCATCACTTAACATTTTCTCATCTCCACATGATCCATCCATCATCGTTCACGAACCAAAGAAAATCCCATTGAGACTCGAAGCGATCCATCCCATGACTCGAGCATGCCTCGAAGCAACCTTCCACCGATCGACAGCCTTCAAACCATCATCGACTGTTTCATAACTTAAGCAAACAAACTCTAAATGACTTGAAACTTGGAATATAGCCTTATGAGGCCTTCCTTATTGCCCACATTGATCGTACCCTATTCGGATTAATTTGATTTTATGGATCATCATCGATCCATCAATGTTGGTCCATAATTTATTCCTAAAGCTAAATCGCCATTCGATCGAAGTTTTCAACCGAACAAACAACACACATTTAAGCAATCATTATATATATATATATATATATATATATATATATATATATATATCCCGACAAACATACATCCATACATATCAAAAATCAAGTCTAAATCTAAGGGTAGAACAATAAGAACAAAAGAGATCCATAATGACACGAATTTTACAAATCTTTTCCAAATCGTTTGAAATTTACATGTGTTTAAAGAAGGTTTAAAACATATTTCAGAGTTTGAAAATCATTTAAAAACATCATTAAACATCATATAGTGGCTAAATAGAGAGTAAAGGCTTAAAAACACTCACCTAAATACAATGCAATCTAGGGAAACCCAAGAATGAACAAAATCCAAGAATCTATATCAGCTTCAAGTAATCTCCAATGAAAAATATTCAACCCAAAGTGCCAATCTCGCTTATCTTCCTCTAACGACAGTTTTGGCTAATTAAAGTAGGGATTAGAATGGCTTTTGGCTAAGAAGTGATTAATGGGGATTTTATGTCTATTATTGGGAAGTGTTAAATGATGAAGAGAAGTCTCATCAGCCCCAACATCATGCTAGTCTCGAAATAGTCTTAGGCCTACCGGTTAACTCGCTAACTACCCATTAGCTATCCAAAATCAAGAGAAACTTCAAATAGCTACGGGGAGTCCATTTTCTATTACAACCATTCTATGAAAAGGGATACCATCATCTCGATCCAATTGAAGTGGTTTCAAACCCCAATTCGGCTCCTATCAAAAGTTAGAGGCTATATAAGATTTTCAAGGTCAAAATCGTCCAACAAAACTTCTAAGGATGAAAAATGTCTCTAATAGTCATTTCCCAGAGTTATAAAATCATACAACCTCTTGTAAAAATAATATAAATATTCTATGATCGTCCAAGACATAGATTACGAGTTGTTACACTAGCATCTCACATCTGACTAGTATAGATCTGCTCAATCAAAGTAGGTCTGATTGTCAGGCTAGCCAACATTTCCGACTCTAGCTCACATCGAGGTCTAAAATAATAGCCGACAATAAACTCCAATTGCTTCCACTCTAGGAATATCGCTCCCAATCTAGCATGTCTCCTACTCAAAACATCAGTAACTGCATCTCCTTGACCATGCATACAGGAAATGTCAAAGTCATAGGAGGTTAGGAACTCTTGCCATCACTGCTGACGAAGGTTGAGGTTCCTTTAGGAGAATAGATACTTCAACGACTTATGGTCTGTATACAACTTGAACCTCTCCGCAAGCAAATAATGCCTCTATATCTTCAAAGAGAATACCATCACCACTAACTCCAAATTGTGAGTTGGACACTTCTCTGTGTGTTGTTTAACCAATCAACCAGCGTAAGCAACAACCTTTCCCTTCTACATCAACACCATACCTAGTGCAGTCCCACATACATGTATATGTCGACTCCACATTTCCACTGGAAATGACTAACAGTAGTGCACACGTCAACCACTCCTTTAGACTCACGAATGCATGCTCGCACCTCATGTCCAAAATAAAAGTATGATTCTTCTTCGTTAAGTTGATCAATGGCCATGCTATGTTAGAGAAGTCCTTGATAAAACATCTATAGTATCCCGCTAATCCAAGGAAACCTCTCACATGTGTAGTTAATGCCCCGCTATTACCCCGCTATATCCCTGCTATATCTCATAGAGGATTTCTACCGCTACGATTTTTCCATGTAGCCCCAAAATATAGCCTTTCCGCTTTAAGCCCCGCTATATCCCGTTATTTCCGCTATATTCCGCTATTTCCGCTATATCTTCTTTAATAAAATGAATTGAAATATTGTATTTATATATTATAAAGATTATGAAACTAATTTATTTGATTTAATTTTTAATATATTTTCAGAAATGAAAATAATTTAATATTCTAGTAAATTCAATTATGTTATACATAACAATTTTACGTTTATTTAAAGTATATTCCCACATGTTTTTATTTAAAACTATTTATGTAATAATTATAATTCAATTGAATGATAATTTTTCATTTACTTACCATTTTTATATTTTTAAAAATATTAAGTACGGGTTCTACATGCTATTTTAGAGCCATCCGCTATATCCCGCTGTATCCTCGCTATATCCCGGCTTTGACTTTTTGCACCTCCATCGCTTTGAATCTGTTGAGGGCATTAACTGCATAGCCTCTCACATAGTAGCTGTCTTAGGTCGATCCCAATCTGTACTACTGCCATCTTCGTAGGATTTATAGCAATACCCTACTTAGAAACAACATGACCGAAAACCGCACTTCCCTCCTCTAGAAGTGACACATAAGAAACTTCACTTTCAATTAGTGCTTCCTCAACACCTTGAGCAATATCCCCAAATGCTCCTTATGTTCTTCCAGCGTCCTCAAATAAGCGAGGACATCATCCATGAACACAAGTGCAAACCTATTTAGTTGATCTACGAAAACATGGTTCATAAGGTCAACAAAATTTGTTAGTGCATTGGTTAGCCCGAACGACATAACCAACCACTCATAGAATCCAAACGGTGTACGAAACGCTATGATTGACACACTCTCCTTTTATACTCTCAGTTGATGAAACCATGAAACCCATCGCAAGGTCTAACTGAGAGGACATCCTAGCATTATAGAGCTAATTTAACAAGTAGTCCATACGCGGAAGTAGGTACTTGTTCTTCTTCATCACTTTATTCGGCTCATGGTAATCAACAGATAACCTCAAAGATCCATCTACCCTAGTGGCAAACGCTATAGGTGCACCCCACTCAAATATGCTCCTATGAATGAACCATTGCCTTAATAGGTCACCTACTCGCACCTCTAGTTCCCTCTTCCCTTTAGGTGCCATATGCCTTAAAGGAATAGCAACTTGTCTATCATCTATGACCAGATTGATACGAGACTCTATCATCTTATGTGGTGGTAATCCAATCATCTCTTCGAATATATCCGAATACTCCCTTACTATAGGCATAGATGATAGCTTGCAACGAGAAAATATATAAAACTAACCATCATCAAATTGTCAAGTAGCCAGCCTATCTCCAATCTATGCCCATCGTCCATCCCCATCATCATCAACAGCCTCTCACGATCCACCATTACTTCATACCTCCTCATCTAGTCCATCCCTATCATCATCAACAGCCTCTCACGATCCACCATTACTTCATACCTCCTCATCTAGTCCATCCCTAGAATAATACCAACCCTATAAAATCCAAAACAAAGAAATCATAAATAAATAAACATCCATAACTCAATAAAGCTAAGTATCGACAAACCATGTAGAGGCTGGTTGAACCCCCAATAGGGTTCATCACAATTTAAATGTTGATCAACTATCTTGGGTTTCAATCCCAATCTATCTGCCAAATGATATGAAGGAATATGAAGTCTCGATATCAAGTAAAACACATACAGGTGTGTCGAAAATAGAAATATGCCCTGCATAATGATGCTCCCCTCCTTCTCCTTCGTCGACAAATCACTCAACGAAGTTAGGATGGCATCAAAGAGTAAGCAAACTCATCCTACTTGTTCCCAGATGGTTCCGAACAATCCTTCTTTATATGCCCAAGCTTACTGCAGTTGTAGCACTTCTTGCCTTTAGCCTTACAGTCATTACCTATATAGCCCTTCTTTCCCATAATCATAGCAAATAGGCTACTATTTGTTCTTCCTCAAACCATTCTTCATTTGGGGTTATGCCTCTTCAACCGGCTGGACAATCTATCTTAATGTGCCCAGTCATACCATAGTTGAATCACTTCCTTTCACTACCTTTTTGGTCCTTACAATGCTCTCTAATATGACCTCTCTCTTTGCAATTAAAAAACGTCGAATTCCACTTGCCTTCTTTTAGTCGCCTTTCTTTTAAGAGCATTTTTCACATTCATTGTCCCTTATTCTTATGCTACTTCCGCATACTTGCGGTTTAGCCTCTTCATGAGGAACAACAACCTACTGTGTTTGCATTTGAGCACCACTGTTCACTATCCATGTAGCTCCTCTTTGAGCTGCTCGCATTATGCTAACCATTATTTGAACGAATGCTACCTGCACTTCAAACTCATTAGCTATCTCGACGGCCCTTCCATCCTTAAATTCCGATGTAGAATTTCCAGTTTTGCATGTATATTCTTACCAACTGTAATAAGAATGACCAGCTCTCATAGGGGAAAACTATATCAATGGTGCTCACATGTGCAATGTGACTTACTATCATATATATGTATATAGTTTTGAAAACAAAAATATAGCTGGGACGCTCTCTTATATATCGCTCGATCCATTCTAAGGGATAGCTCTTCCCTTATCATAATGGATCTAAGTACCAACTTAGGTCATCTATGCAATCTATGCTCCCATACTAAATATGATGATCACCCTGCACCATCGGAACTAAATCTCACATACTCATTAGAATTACATATTTGAAAGGAGATTTGAGTTATTTGGAAATATAGATATATAATTATAGGATTTATCTTATCACAATTGATTCAAACTTCTTTTCTTCACTTTTATTTTCCGTCCTGTTATCCCACCTTTTGGCAAGGCCATGACACTAAGAACTTAATTGGGAACTAAAGATGGTCCATCCCAATGACCGGTTGTACACGCGTTCGCTATGGATACTAGTGAATTCTATCCGAGTCCGGATCGAGCTACAATCGATATGGTACAACAAGCAAAGCCATGAAAGCAAACATTCCAAATTTCAAGTCAATCGGAGTTTGAATGCTCAAGATATGAATCGATCAAAATTAAGAGAAGAGCTATCGTTTTGTATTCAATAGTGTTTACTCCAGCTCGTATCCTTGAATATTTGCTCTATTTTATATCCATCATGTTCGATCTTCTTTGTATCCATTGGCGGTTGACGTTTTATATCGATTCCATTCATATGCGCTTCGTATTGATCTCCACCTACCTAGTTCGTATCGATCATCCAATAGATAGATACAAAACTAATACTTCCCATCGATACGAAGAAGCCCACTGTAATTGATATGAATCCATTTAGTGTCATAGATATGAAGCAGTACCCAAGCATCGATGCAAAATGCACCGAATTTCTTGCTTCGTATCAATCCATCTCTGTGTATTTCATATCGATCAGACAAATAATCGATACGAAGCAATAGCCATGGATCAATGTGAAGAGGATGACTATACATTGATACGAAGCATTCCACCATCGAAATCAAGCTGCTTCGTATCCATAAAAAAAAATTATTATTATCATTTCGTATCGACCTACCCATACAAGTTATTCATATCGATTGGCTAGTGATCGATGTGAATAATACGTTGTGGATCGATATGAGTAGCTAACTAGATGATTGATACGAAGCAACTTCATGAGAATGATAAAATGGAAAAATGTTCAAGTGGAAGACTTGGTCACTCAACATGAAAAGTGCATCAATCCTAAATGATAGTGCCACATCATTGGCCGTCACATGCCTTCAACTGTTACGAATGAGATCGATATGAACAAATCGATATGAACTCGGTAATGCCCTGCAAATCCCAACTTGCTTCGATCATAACTCGAGATCTATAAGTCGAAGTGCCACCAAATTTTCACAGGAGCTTGTATACTACCCTAAGAGTGTACCTGTAAATTTCAGCCCCATAGGACCATTTATGGATCGATAGGAACTCAATGCGTATCGCTCCCAGATCGAGTTGAAATCACTTGAACTCGATCCCCATGGGCCCACCCATGTGAGAGAAGAATTCTTCCAAGATTTGGGCGAGACATTTGCTGCCTACGCCTATAAATAGTGACACTGGACCTATAGTAAAGGGACTTTTGGCTTCTCTATGCTGATACTCTGTCGAAACCATCATTACACTTCAGTTGTACTGTTGTAACTTCTTGTAATCAGCGAGTGAAATTTCAATAAACATCAATCTTTTCATAGTCGACGTAAGAAATCCGTCGAACCACTCTAAATACGTGTGTTTCTATGCATTACATTATCTATCGATTGGTGCTTTTGTTAGATCTATATCATTTTACATTTATTTTTATTCATTTTATCTCTTCAAACACATCTGAAAAGTGTTGTGTCCAATTTTGGTACAAAGATGTCCTTCTTCGATTTATATATATATATATATATATATATATTAAAATATAATTATTTATTAATTTCTAGAAATAGTGGAGAAGAGAAAATGGTAGAGCTCAGTTGCTCTGATCAGAAAATATGAGAAGAAAAGTGGGAGCTAGACTTGTATTTACAGGCGCTCGAATCAAATCTGTCGATTACATTTAAATTAATTAAATCTGAGCCGTTAAGCACAGGTTCAACCCTAACCCCTACTGGTCTAACCAGTCGACTGCCCCTTTATAGGCGGCTGATCGCTAACAATCATCAACCCAAGGAGGGGGATGACTGTTGGAGTCCACATGGTTAATATTATTCGTTTCCTTTTTAATTATTTTCGATATGAAAACTTCAACTGCTAATAACTTCTGCGTTTGAACTTCGATTGTAAAACTACAAATATGAAAGTTGCTTAGAAAATCGCCATGAATACAATAATATAAGTTTCATAGCCAAATTATAACATTTTTTCATATTGCATTTCTGAGCTTTAACAATTATTTATTGACTACTATTTATTCTAAAGATTTTGCATTTTGTTTGTTCGCTTGACATTCGATTGTGATGTGGCAGCACGATGAAGGATGAAGACTTTAAAACCTTAATGATTGTAGCTCAATGGTGATGGTGCTGTGTTTTGATGATGAGGCTCGATGGTGAATGGAGTCGTAAAGGTGATTATCCCCAAGGGCGAGTTCTAGGAAAGGTGACCCGTAGATGGAAGTTGAATGGTTCCATCATGGAAAGAAAGAAATATGAAATGGTCCCTCAAAGATGAATGAAAACTAGGTGGAACAAGGAAAAGGCTCGGATACACATGTTAAGGGATCGCTGATACCCAAAGAGTTTTTTGATGTACTCGTAAGCAAGGGTATTGTGAGGGCACTCATTTTGTACTTGGAATGGCTACCTAGGATCGGTGGAATGGATCTGTATAATCCAGATCGGTGTAATGGGTCTAGTGTTAGTTATGGGCTGGTGGACGAGCATATTGAAAATCGAGATTTTTCTATTAATTCCTAACGATGGAAAGGTCATACGAGCTATCATATATTCTTGGCACAATGAGGGACAGTGAGGATTATTTGATTGATCTATGTCTGTTTCGATTGTTTTTCTCACAGTTTGTGTAACAACCTGTAAATTTTGGTAAATAAATTGGTTAATTTAATTAAGATTTTGAAAGTTAATTTAGAAAGAAATAAAATTTTATAATATTTAATGAAGCAAATGCTACAAATGGAATGCAACCATGGAAATTTAAGCTAAGTATTAACAGTTAAAATGAAATTATGAATAATTGAAGTAATTTAAATTGTTATACTAGGCTAAGAATTGAATATAAGAAATTAGATGAAATATTGGATTTACCAAGGAAATAATAGATAGTAATGGAAATTAAATGGAATTAGTATTATGAATAAATGGTAACATTGATATTGTAAGAAATAAAAAACATATTAATGTAAGAAAACCAAGGCAAACATTTAAGTATAAATGTTATATCATAATAAAAATAATATTACCATTGTATACAGATTTGTCATGTGAAAGTAGTGACGTTTGTGCGTAAATAGTGGAGTAAATATTTGTAGGAAACTATGATATTTTGTTGGAAGTAATAAACCTTAGTGTATTGTAAGGTTAACTGTTTATTTCGTTTTATAATTAAATTGGAAATCAATTAGGGTAAAGGAACCTTAATGTTATATTAATAAGAATTAATGCAATATCTAAATTTGTGCACACCCTATTAATTGAAACAGATTGTAGAGTTAGGATTGATTGAAATGAGTAAATTGGGAAATGAATTCAAAATTATGTTAACTGATGAAGAATATGTAATAAATTGTAAATTTATAAAATCAATTTCCGTTAAGTAAATTTTAATATTTATAGTTGATAATAAACCTTACTTTAATGATTATTAGTATAGTAACGGAAGTGTAAATGAAAATTAAATAGAAACATAAGTTTATTTTAAGGTAGTAATTGAAATTGGGGAAAATAGTTCAAAGTATGTTAATTGATGAATTAATACGCAATGTATGTAGAGTAATAAGTTGGTTTTTAAGGATGAAATTAAGGAAAATTCATTTATGGGTTTTAAAACCTTAATTAATGCATTTAATTGATAGAAGTACATTTAGGAATATAATATTTATTCAAATTAAGTTGTACATAGGTGTATATTAATGTAATGAAATAAAGTTAGCGTTATATACAAGCAAATAGGTGGCAATTAATATAGGTCGCTTGTTTATTTAATATGTCAAATAAATTTTTGGTAACCGATTACAATAAATCTTAATTAACATTTGGTTAATGTAAATTAACGTAACAATTGATGTAATAAAGAATGGAGCCAAGGTAAATTTATTTATTGGATTTAAAAATCTAAATTTATGGGTGAAATTGACAAATTTCAATGGGATTGAATTTTTTGTAGCTATTACACATTTAGTGGAAATAAACTAGTTAATACGAATAAAGGTGAAACGGAAAGTATCAGGGTAATGAAACGTAGCCAAATGTTAAATATGTTTATAGGATAATGATTTGTTTGAATAATAAGAATGGTAATCAAGATTTGTTTATTTATCTGAATAAATTAGGGTAATTGGGTTTATTTCAATTAATTGAAATTAAATGTTCAAATATTAGTTAAAGGAGTTTAAGATGAAAATTGAGAATAACAATATAATAAACCATAAACCAATGTTAATTTATCTACTTGGAGATAATGGAGTGATTAACAGGATTTGAAAACCAAATAAATGAATTTCTTGGGAATTTATGTTAATTTCTGGATAAATTGAAATTTAAACTTAATATTGTAAATTGGGAATTTTCAATGATAAATTGATGTAGAAATATTTAAAAGGATTCTAAATTTACCATGTAATCCAAACTGATAAAAATTATAACAATTAAAGTAAATTTGTAAAATTTGATTTAACAAACTTATTTTTAATTTATTTAATTAATGTAAATATACATTTTGACCACTGATTCGGATTTCAATGAAACCAATTTCATTGGATCCGTAACGGTGAATTATTGTAGTATTTCAAGTTTCGTAGCGATCGGGCTTGTCATTTAATCGTACAGACTCGAAACGCCTTGAAATAAATTAAATTGAAATCAATTGAAATCAATTTGAAAAATATTGATTTTTGCATAACTTCTTCATACGATGAAATTTGAACCTGAAACCTTTTCCATTGTGTTTAAAATATTTTAAAACATCTATTTTCATATATGGGTTGACCCAATTTTGTTCCAGAGTCGAAACGGGCTTTTTGGGCCGCTTTGGCGTTAGCGCGTACATCTATTTTATCTGATCCATTCTAATTTCTGACCTACCTATATAAACTCGTTTATAAACCCTAGCCTCCCTAATTCTCATTTGTTTGTACGCAATTCAGCTATTCTCTCATCCTCAATGACAGACAAACAAACTCTCATTCTAGATCCAATTACAATTCAGATCCAAAGCCAAATTTTCAATCTTCTCAAATCATAGCAAATTATATATGGATTTAAAGCTCTCGACGAGCGCAACCTAAACCTATATTCATTTTTGAAATCGAGTCAAATTTTTTCCAGAAAACCCTAGTTTATTCTCGGCCATCCGTTGCGTCGAAATCATTTTTTGCCAGATCGGAAATTAGTTTCTGGTTTTTGTGGAGATTGAGGCGCGTGATTCATTGGCATAGTTGGTTCGTCGATTCGACGGTATGATCGTCAACAAAATCTCGATTAGGGTTTCAATGAATTGGCGGCTGCCTCAGTCTTCGCGGCAATGGTGGGCACGACCACGTGACGCGAGCCTAGGGGTGATGGCGACGGGACAACTGACCTGAGATTTTCGTGCGGCGTATAGGAGTGGAATCGCGGTTGTGATTTTTGGCGGCTGAGGTTGTGTTGTGTGCGTACAAGGGGTGTTGTTTTCGTGTGTTAGGGCCTGGAGACATTGAGTGTGAAGGTAATGACCTGGCAGGAGGATGAAGGTGAATGTGTTCTTTTGTTTTATTTTTTTTTATTTGATTTCAACTCGCGATTATCGCTATAACTTCTACATACGAACTTCGTTTCACGCGCGATTTTTTTTGTTAGGATTATAATAAAATTTCGAACTTGATGCCGCTGGTTTGGATGAATTCTGAGATGGTCAAATTTTTGGGTTTAAATTGAATTTAAATTCAATTTAAATTCAAAAGGCGAGTGTTTTAACCCGCTCACAACTTCTAAAAATTCTTATGTTTGTTAAATTGATATATGATGTGATTTAAAATTTATTTATGGTTGTTTGGCATATTTTTAATCATCATCTCAGTTAATTTCATTTATTTAAATTAAATTGCTATTTAATTTATTCATTGCATCTAAACTGCCAGTTAAATTGTTAATTAATTATTCATTGCATATAAACTGCCAGTTAAATAGTTATTTAATTTATTATTGAATATAAACTACTAGTTGATACCTGTTGTTTATTATTCGTTATATATTGATGTATTGTTGAAATGGGATGTATGATTTTTGATGGATGAATGGATGTTGTATTTTATATTGTTATAAACTGCAAGTTATTATGCATTTTCATCTCATTCGGGATTGCGGTTTGAAATGATATACAACCGCATTTTTATTTTTAAATTGCGGATTGAAATGATAAATATCTGTATCACTTGACCATTGGAAGAAAATTATATACAGGCACCGCGATATATATATATATATATATAAAATTATTTTTGAAATAATTTTTCTATTTTTTTTTTTTGAAATTGGGTAAGTATTTTATTAAAGGCATTTCAGCCTACAGTAATGGACCATGATTGGCCCATAATACATACTTTATAACTGCAAGTACATTCTATCTCAGAAATACCAAAAATAAATTAATACGAAGCCGACTCTTCTTCCTCATGGCGGCCACCACGGGGAGTAGCTTGTACCTGGGTTTCCTCCCAATGGACAGTTCAGATCCTTTGCTGTGGATCTATATATACACATATGGTTTTACTAGATACTAATTTCGGATATTTGATAAAGGTTATTATATATATAGTTAAATTCTTGGTTTTAAGCTATGTATAAAATTGTTTAAAGTATGAAGTAAGTTTAATAATAAAGTTGATTTTATTAAAAATTATTATGGATAAGGATTGACTTAAATTATAATCTAATATAGAGTTATATTGATTTTATAAATCTGAGTTGAGAAGATAGTTTGAAATTGATTTGAGATTTTATTTAATTAAGATCTTATTGGAATTTAGATTTAAAAAGAATATGGTGTTATAACTAAATTTGGGTTTAAGATGATTTAAGTGGATAAATCTAGTCTAAATAAATTGAGGAATATTCAATTATTTAATTTGAAAGTTTTATATAAAGGATACTGGATTTATTAAGTAAGTATTTCAAAACTAAATAATAGTAAAGTAAATTTGGCTTATATATATGAATTAAAAATTTGGTTTGAAATGGTGGAATATTTAAAACTTTGAAATATATGTAAATTTAAATGGTTTATTTAAAAATTCAAATCTGTATTGGGAATTGATTTGAGGAAGTAAAAGACTAATTTACTTTATAAAGTAATTTATTATTTAACCATTTAAGTATTGAAAATTTTGTTTCGAAGCCATGGGTTTAAGGTATATATATTTGAAAGTACTATGATTTTTGAAAAAAGATATTTTTAAAATAAAAATGATATCATATTGATTTGGGTTTTAAAATAGAAATGATATCGTATTTATATGGTTTTGAAATGGATATTTTATTCTGGTTTTAAAGTGTAAATTATTTTAAAATAACCGCGGTGTTATAATAATGTTTGGTTGTTGAAAAGACCGGGATCGAAAGTTGTCATACTCTCTGCCAACTCCGAAAACCACTTCAAAATCCGTGTACGCGGTGGAGATTCCACAATAAAGTAGGATGGTGGCGGCGTTTCATTTGAGGTAAATATGTGGACCAACTCTCGTGAGTTGGCATAAGGTGGCTAAAACAGGAGCGATCGACGGGTTAATGATGTAGCACCTTTGATGGGGCACATCCCTTCGATATTCTACTTTGACTTTTGGATTGATTCGGTGGCCACTTTTGATTTCTTTGATTTGGGGGTGTTGTTCGAGGTGGGTGGTAGTTGCGCGCTACGGGTTACCACCGACCCGAAGCGTAATTGGTATATCTACCCTGGCATTGCCTAGTTGTGCTGTGTCACCTACCCTATCATTCCTTGTACGAGTTTTTATTTGTGTCGTACCTATGAAGTAGCCTCTGGTAGCCTCCCGATCAGGAGGTATTACGGTACTGTATGGACTATTGGCATTATCTGTGTTAAGGGCTATACGGGTAACCCCTTAACGCTATTTAAAAGTAAGTTTATTTTACAATTAGACACTATTATAATAGCGAAATATACTACATAGTAAATAGTTTAACGGATCCTTAGAGGATGTGAATCCCGAGCATCTCTTGAGTTACTGCACTCATATTTATTTCTGTTGATTTAACTTACATAAGATCTTTTAGTTCTGACTCGAGTGTTTTGTCTTTTCAATTCGCTTGGGTCAGTTCGAGCATTTCAGGATCGAAGACTTTATTTCTGGAGGACGAAGACGATGATTTCATTATTATTATTATATTATATTCCACTACATTGTATTCCGCTGCATCGATTTTATTCATTGGCATGTGCAACTCTGATATATATTGTATAAGAAAAATTAAATATTTTATAAACAGCTTCATGAACTGTATATTTGATTATTATATTTTATCCTTCCGCTGTAAGATTCTATTTTGTTTTATTTCTTTCTCGTTTTTCTTATTTACCCCCATAACAATCCGCCCTTCCATATGGTTTGAATTGGCATGTGTGTCGATTTAAAGCGTGCGAAAAGGTGGGATGTTACATCTGGTATCAGAGCTTTGGTTTAGCGATAAACCTTGACTTTGTGGGGTTTGACTCTTTACTAATAGGGTAGTAATATCCAATGATGAGTCGTTGAGCGTATATATAACAGAGCATATTTGTTAGTGTTATAAAAGATTTTAATATTGTGTTAATCTGTCCCGCTTTGTATTTATAAATTCTGGTTGGTGCATGAGACGCTATGACATCAATAAAGATTTCTAACACTTAATAGGACAGACCGACACAATATTTGTTTTGAATATAGGTGAATGAAATAGTTTTGCCTATTATATTTTCTATATATAAAATAAATTTTATAAAGATTATATTTGGTTGTAATATATTGGTTGTTAGGTAATGAAATTTATAGATAATATTTGAAATGAGATTGAAAACAAAATAAACGAAAATTGGAAATTTAGAACTTAAGTTTCGGGGTTTTGAAATTTCTTTCAAATGATTTGGGAATATAATAATAATAATATTATTAGAAGTATTTTCTGATATAAATATTTTAATATAATTTGAAAGAAATGTTTTTAAAAGAAATTTTGGAAAGATAAAGTTGTACTCCCCTCTCTGTCGCTGGAAAATAATTTCGGCGATGAGTGCCGCATCATCGACATTCATTTTCGAGTTTCGAAGTGGGAAGGCCACTGTAGTAGTTTATTGCAGATTTGTTTTGATAAACAAATATAAATTTCAAAATTGTTTTAAATTTTAATCGGATATATAAAGTATAAGTATATATTTTTCTGTTATTTTAAAATGATTTGAAATTTAACCCGGTATTTAATTCTTAAGTTTCCGTTAATTAATAGCTCAACTATTGTAGTGAAACTGAATGTAACTAATTTACAATTAGAACCTTTAATTAAAATGAGAAATTTAATTCTAAGTATGAATGAAATTAAAAATAAAATTTGAAATGTGTAACTTATAAAACAAAGGATGTAATTAGTGAACATTAAATTAAATTAAAGGATGAGATAAACTTGTATAATTTTCAATTGCATTCTTTAACACACATATAACTCACCAATTATTTAAAAGTTAAAATGTTAAAAGAAAATGAAAAAGGGGAAATTTTACAAGTAAAAATTTGAAATAATGAAAGTATTTAATGAGATTCTTTAATAAACAAAAATTGGAGGTTGTAGTGGTTATAAAGTTAAGTATAATTGGAAGGCTACTAATTTAATTAATTGAAAGGTAAGCACTAAATTATAAATGGAATTGAGGAATGAATAAATGTAATGCAACAAGAAGAAACTTACAAGACCGGAAAAAATAAAAATGAATAATTGTAAGTAATAAATGAAAATGAATGAAATAAAACACTGAATGAGTAAATCGAAATAAAAGTTATACAAAGTAAATGAAATATAAAAAGATAAAACATTTTAAAGGAAATCAAACAACAAACCTTATGAAGTGAGATTGATAATAAGTAAACTTGATTTATTGTTTGGAATCGTTGTTGTTGGTTTATAGTTGTGTGGGCAAGAATACTTTAAAATTATTGAGATGTATGAATAATCTATTTAGTTTCACCTAATACTATTGAGTGAAGGGTACACTTAGAGTTTTTTTTTTTCATTCCATGCAATTTAAAGTTTGAACCCGAACAACTATTTGTTTTGTTGACATGAATGAATGATTGATTTGTATTGATTCTATATGATGGTTGTATGCTTGTTGAAAGTGATGGTTGATTGATTTGTTTGTGGTGATTAAAACAACTTAAGTATTTCATATTATATAATGGTTAACCCTTTTGGATTATATAAGTGAAATGCAGGCTATGGAAGCAATTGCTAATGCTTTTGGTTCCATAAAATAAGCGTTAATTGCCCGACTAATAGGTACGTTTTCGGATTTCGGTTTTTAGCGTTATTATATTGTTTTCCCGGGTTAGGATATATATATTATTTTGGTAAATATATGTTGTATATTGTTATATTTGATATTATATTTTCTCCTGAGCCTCCCTGTACAAAGGAGACTCTGCCGAAATTTTTCGTAAATTTTGGACTTAGAAAATATTTTGAAAATGTTTTCCAAACTTTACTAATTTGAGTATAAAGGGATTTAATAGTTATAAATTGATATTTTATTTAAATTATTAAATTTTGTAAATATATTTGTGTATAAATCTAATAGTTTAAGTAAGATAAATTGATTTCTTAATTCTTCCTTTCCCTTCTTTTCCTTTTCGAGGACGAAAAGTTTTGAGTGGGGGAGAGTGTAACGACCCGTAAATTTTGGTAAATAAATTGGTTAATTTAATTAAGATTTTGAAAGTTAATTTAGAAAGAAATAAAATTTTATAATTTATAATGAAGCAAATGTTACAAATGGAATGCAACCATGGAAGTTTAAGCTAAGTATTAACAGTTAAAATGAAATTATGAATAATTGAAGTAATTTAAATTGTTATACTAGGCTAAGAATTGAATATAAGAAATTAGATGAAATATTGGATTTACCAAGGAAATAATCGATAGTAATGGAAATTGAATGGAATTAGTATAATGAAAATAAATGGTAACATTGATATTGTAAGAAATAAGAAACATATTAATGTAAGAAAACCAAGGCAAACGTTTAAGTATAAATGTTATATCATAATAAAAATAATATGGCCATTGTATACAGATTTGTCATGTGAAAGTAGTGACGTTTGTGCGCAAATAGTGGAGTAAATATTTGTAGGCAACTATGATATTTTGTTGGAAGTAATAAACCTTAGTGTGTTGTAAGGTTAACTATTTATTTCGTTTTATAATTAAATTGGAAATCAATTAAAGTAAAGGAACCTTAATGTTATATTAATAAGAATTAATGCAATAACTAAATTTGTGCACAACATATTAATTGAAACAGATTGTAGAGTTAGGATTGATTGAAATGAGTAAATTGGAAAAAGAATTCAAAATTATGTTAACTGATGAAGAATACGTGATAAATTGTAAATTTATAAAATCAATGTTCGTTAGATAAATTTTAATATTTATAGTTGATAATAAACCTTACTTTAATGAGTAGTATAGTAACGGAAGTGTAAATGAAAATTAAATAGAAACATAAGTTTATTTTAAGGTAGTAATTGAAACTAGGGGAAATAGTTCAAAGTATGTTAATTGATGAATTAGTACGCAATGTATGTAGAGTAATAAGTTGGTTTAAGGATGAAATTAAGGAAAATTCATTTATGGGTTTTAAAACCTTAATTAATGCATTTAATTGATAGAAGTACATTTGGGAATATAATATTTATTCAAATTAAGTTGTACATATGTGTATATTAATGTAATGAAATAAAATTAGCGTTATATATGGAATTATAACCTGAATTGATAAGTAACAAACTTATAAATACAAGTACAAGCAAATACGTGGCAATTAATATAGGTTGCTTGTTTATTTAATATGTCAAATAAATTTTTGGTAATCGATTACAATAAATCTTAATTAACATTTGGTTAATGAAAATTAAAGTAACAATTGATGTAATAAAGAATGGAGCCAAGGTAAATTTATTTATTGGATTCAAAAACCTAAATTTATGGGTGAAATTGACAAATTCCATGGCATTGAATTTTTGTAGTTATTACACATTTAGTGGAAATAAAATAGTTAATACGAATAAAGGTGAAACGGAAAGTATTAGGGTAATGAAACGTAACCAAATGTTAAATATGTTTATAGAATAATGATTTGTTTGAATAATAAGAACGGTAATCAAGATTTGTTTATTTATTTGAATAAATTAGGGTAATTGGGTTTATTTCAATTAATTGAAATTAAATGTTTAAAAATTACGTTAAAGGAGTTTAAGATGAAAATTGAGAATAATAATATAATAAACCATGAACCATGTTAATTTATCTGCTTGGAGATAATGGAGTGATTACAAGATTTAAAAACCAAATATATAAATTTCTTGGGAATTTAAGTTAATTTCTGGATAAATTGAAATTTAAACTTAATATTGTAAATTGGGAATTTTCAATGATAAATTGATGTAGAAATATTTAAAAGGATTCTAAATTTACCAAGTAATCCAAACTGATAAAAATTGTAATAATTAAAGTAAATTTATAAAATTTGATTTAATTAACTTATTTTTAATTTATTTAATTAATGTAAAAATAGCCATTTTGGCCACTGATTTGGATTTCGATGGAACCAGTTTCATCGGATCCGTAACGGTGAGTTATTATAGGATTTCAAGTTTCGTAACGACCGGGCTTGTCGTTTGATCGTAAGGACTCGAAACGCCTTGAAATAAATTAAATTGAAATCAATTGAAATCAATTTGAAAAATATTGATTTTTTCATAACTTCTTCATACGATGAAATTTGAACCTGAAACCTTTTCTATTGCGTTTAAATTTTTTTAAAACATCTATTTTGATATATGGGTTGACCCAATTTCGTTCCGGAGTCGAAACGGGTTTCTTGGGCTGCTTTGGCGTTAGCGCGTATATCTATTTTATCTAATCCATTCTAATTTCTGACCTACCTATATAAACCTGGTTATAAATCCTAACCTCCCTAATTCTCATTTGTCTGTACGCAATTCAGCTATTCTCTCCTCTTCAATGGCAGACAAACAAATTCCCATTCTAGATCCAATTACAATTTAGATCCAAAGCCAAAGTTTCAATCTCCTCAAATCATAGCAAATTATATATGGATTTGAAGCTCTCGATGAGCGCAACCTAAATCTATAATTCATTTTTGTAATCGAATCAAATTTTTTCCAGAAAACCCAAGTTTATTCTCGGCCATCCGTTGTGTCGAAATCATTTTTCGCCAGACCGGAAATTGGTTTCTGGGTTTTGTGGAGATTGAGGCGCGTAATTCATCGGCATAGTTGGTTCGTCGATTCGATGGTCTGATCGTCGACAAAATCTCGATTATGGTTTCAGTAAATCGACAGCTGCCTCAGTTTTCGCGACAATGGTGGGCGCGACCTCGTGACGCGAGCCTAGGGGTGATGGTGAAGGGACAACCGACCGGAGATTTTCGTGCGGAGTATAGGAGTGGAATCGCGGTTGGGGTTTTTGGCGGCTGAGGCTGTGTTGCATGCATATAGGGGGTGTTGTTTTCGTGCGTTAGGGCCTGGAGACGTTGAGTGTGAAGGTAGTGACGTGGCAGGAGGATGAAGGTGAATGTGTTCTTTTGTTTTATTTATTTTTATTTGATTTCAACTCGTGATTATCGCTATAACTTCTACATACGAACTCCGTTTCACGCGCGATTTTTTTTGTTAGGATCGTAATAAAATTCCGGACTTGATGACTCTGGTTTGGATGAATTCTGAGACGGTCAAATTTTTGGGTTTAAATTCAATTTAAATTCAAAAGGTGAGTGTTTTAACCCACTCACAACTTCTAAAAATTCTTATGTTCGTTAAATTGATATATGTTTGTTAAATATCACTCTCAATCATCCTTTTTTTCATGGCAGCACCATCCCTTTCCTCCATCCTTTTCTCGTCCTCTTCTCCTGTATCTCCCGTATTTCCCACTTCCATCACCATTCTTCCACTGCCAACTCCATCTCTTCTTCGTCCAGCTCATGACCCACCACCTCCCCATGTGCCTTCCAATCCTATCAACAATGTCTCTTCCAAACATCCTGACCTTATGCCAATTTATTCCACCCTTCCTCCTCTGCTTCCATCACCTGCTCAACAGTCATGGACTTCTCTTTTCAAGCATAAGCCAAACAACGCGGGAAAGTACATTCCTGTTGAGATGACCCCAGTGTACAAGAATGAGATTTTGATCCCTCCTTGCTCTGTTATTAATGCTGGTGCACAAGTTTGGAGTAGCTATCTTGTTGGATTCTTCCTTGATAAGCCTTTATCTTATTCATTTGTTATTAACTTCTTGAAAAAATACTGGAAATTGAAATGATCGATTAAAGTTCGATCTAATGGATTTTTGTTTCTTTTTCTTCTGACTTGTGATGAAGATAGAAGCAATATTCTACAAGGTGACCCAATTGTTATGAAAAACAAACTCTTCATTATTAAGCAGTGGGATCCTTTTATGGGAAACGCGTGTGAAAGTATATCATCGGTGCCGACATGGGTAAAATTCACCAACATTCCTTTGTTTGCTTGGTCCCACATAGGTATTAATTGGTTAGCCAGCAGATTAGGCAAGCTTTTATGCATGGACGAATCTACGGAGAAGATGGAGCGGCTATCATTTGCCAAGTGTTTAGTTGAAGTTAAGCCTGACCAGGCCTTAATTGACTCGTTTCCAGTTCAACTCCTGGATGGTGGAACTCAAATCATTCATATCGAATATCAATGGAAGCCAGACATTTGTTCATATTGTAGTGTTTTTGGTCATACTGAATCTACTTGTGATAAGTTAACTCCTGAGGTTGAGACTGGCAAGAATGAGAAGCAAGCTAAATCTGAAAAGGGCAATGTCACAGAGACTAACGCTATCAGATTTAATGCAGATAAAATTTCGAGACAGAGGAAACATAAATGGCAGGTGGTTAATAAAGCTCGAAGACATCAGTTTGATCGTTCCTACTTGAAGGTCAATAAAGTGGTTTCTCATGAAGACAACAAAACAGGAAAAAATATAGTTATTGAAAGTGGAGAGCTTGAGGAAGGGGAAATAGACATCCATCAGTTTGAAAAGTCAATCACTGATGGAAAATTGGTTAATAATATTGGTAAATCATGTTTGCTGGAAGTTAATGGCTTTAATGTTCTATCTGATTTGGCAGAGGTTGACTACGAAGTGGAAGCATCTAATATTATTTGTGCTGAGGTTGAATCAAATCATGTGATTGGCCCAACAGTTGAAAAGGGGAAGTGTGTCACACCTTCACAAGCACTTGAAAGTAAACATAATAATAACTCCCCCCAACAAGCAGAAACAAATGATGAAAACCATGTCTCAACTGATAATGCATGTATTATCTTGAATACTGCACCCACTTCCTCTTCTAAATTTGAACAGGCACCATCTCTTCCTACTACCTCGTCCAGTCCAAACTTGTGTTCTTCACTTTCCCAGCCAAATTCATTACCTAATACCAACAATTCCCCTTCTGTACCAAATCCCACCTCTTCTCGAAATATCTCTGTGCATGTTCCAGCTGTGCATGTGCACATCCAAAATGAGACAACTAACAACAATTCTGATATCCACGTGGAAACTGAACACCCATATAAACATTTACAACCTCCCCTTGCATGGAAGCCCCCTCCTCCCCCGCCTCCTCCTCCTCCTCTTACACATTCCTCCCCTTTGGTTAACCCCCCACCTTCCACTGCTAAGTCAAGACCTAATTGTAGCGGTGTTTCTACATCTTCCCCTACCTGCCCTGGTGGTAATTACCAAAACACCCCTCTAACCAGGGGTAACAAAAAGAAACTCCAACATAAACAGCTAGTTTATCAATGTTGAACAACATTGGTGTGTGGAATACAAGAGGTGCTCATTTTGAGATTAAACTGAACCAATGTAAAATTTTAATTGCCACTCATTCGCTAAGTATGCTTGCCATACTTGAAACCAAGCTGAATGCCCCTCTTTCTTCCAAGGCTGCAACCTACATTGATTCGTCTTGGAAAATGATTAATAACCTCTCTGAAGCTCCATTTGGAAGAATTCTTATCCTTTTTAATCCTTCAGTTTTCTTATTATCTCCTATATTATCTACATCCCAACTTATTCACATGCATTGTGTTCATATTTCTTCCTCCACTTCTTTCTACATAACTGTAATCTATGGCTTCAATACTATCACTGCTAGACAGAATTTGCATAACCTCCTCCCATCTTTTAGACAGGAAACTCATCCTTGGATTGCATTAGGAGATTTCAACCGCTCTTATATGTTCTCGTATAGGATTGGAGGCAATCCCTTGTCCCGTCGTGAGATCAGACCCCTTAATGATACTATTATTCAATCAAACCTTGTTGAAATCAAAACTGTCGGTGCTCCCTTCTCATGGAATAATTCAAGAAGATCTTCACCATGTACTTTCTCTAAAATTGATTACTCATTCGCAAACCAGCATGCCTTAACTAAATGGCCTTACATGTCTAATCTCCTACCTATGCCAGGCCTATCTGAGCATTCTCCTCAAATATTATCTTTTCGTGCTGATATGAAATAAAGGAATACAAATTTTAAATTTTTTAATGCCTGGATCCTTCAACCTGAATTTTATCCTATTGTTAAAAAGGCTTGGTCATCTCACTTTTATGGTAATCCAATGTTTATTTTGCAGTGCAAGCTTAAGGCTGTCGAAAAAGATTTGCAAACGTGGTCTAGAAGCAAATTTGGCACTGGCACGTTGGCTTCTTCCTCTCTCTCTCTTAAGCTCCAACGCATTCAAGAAGCATTGCTGGCTGACCCTTTTAACATTGATCTTGCTGCCCAGGAAGCAAATTTATCCTCTGATCTTTGTGATGCTTTTAAGCAGGAAGGTCTAATGGCTAAGCAAAAGATAAGAATGGACTGGTTCATGGATGGAGATCGAAACACTGCTTTCTACCATTCCTCTCTAAAAGCAAAACAAAATAGAGAGCTAGTTACAACCCTTGTTGATGGTAATGGTGATTACATTTCCGACCCCCCTATTATTGCTAATATGTTTCTTGAATATTTCAGTAAGTTGTTAGGAAACAATAATAATTTCACCCCTGACCTTGATCTGCTTGACACGGTTAACCTTCCCAAGATATCATCTGAAGAGAAGGTGTAACGACCCATAAAATTTTAATAATTTTAATTGGTTTTATAACGTATTTAATTGAATATCTATGAAATTTTATAATAATTGAAAATTTTAAAATAAAATGTTTATATATTTAGAATACGTATATTTAAATATAGCAGAGTGTAAATTTTCAATTAATTTTATGGAAGTTTATTTCATTATGAAATTCTATTAAATTCAAGCTAGCTAATAATTGCTGATAATAAAATATTTTCCAAATATGAATATTATTACATAGAAAAATTCTAAATCATCTTCTGACCGAGACGTCATTTTTCGTTTTTTCAAATTCGGACCTCTTTAGCTCCGACGATCTTATTTTCTACGTTTTTGTTACACTTTCCGCTAGTAGAAAATTCGAATTTTTATAATTCAATCGTACCGCTGATATCTGTATACCATTATGAACGTCTCGTCATGCTGATCTCGATAGTATATTTATTTCTGTATTTTGAGGTCCGGTACGCGACTTGGAACAATCAAATGTTCGTGTAACGGTACTATAAATTTGTTTGACTTTACTGCTTCCGTCGGTTTCAAAATATTGAAGCACGCACAAGATTATTTGCCTTAATCGCTCACCCAAATCAAAGCATTTGACAGTTGCTAATTCACTGAAAAAGGCTGTTGATTATTTCGAAACTATTCGCTATAAAAAATTTCGTACGAAACGTGCAGCCCAAACAATCTATAAATTGATTAAATTGTGTTATATGAAACTGATAGCTGGCATTCCATCATTTCAATATTAACTTCAATTTATAAATTTGAAGGTTCATTTCAAGACCCTTCATTTCTTTTCTCGATGCTTGTAACGTTATAATAAAAATAAACTAGTACGTTACTTCACTGTTGATGATTTATAAGATTATATTTCTGTGTTATTATTACTCCTCTCCTGTTGCCTATTCATTGTTCACCCACCTTTCAAATTTATAAATTTGCTTGCATTATTTTAGACCCGCTTCTTCACCATTTTTCCTCCTCCCTGTATATTTATCTCTCTTCTCCTCCATTCCTTTCTCTGCCGACTTCACGCAAAAAAAGGGGGGAGAGAGAACAACTTCTCTCAACCTTATTTCATTTTCCATCCCTCAATGTTTCACCGTGCCCTTCGCACCTCGGCCCGACCCGGCCTTCCCGATCCACCTCCAACAAGCGCCGCCTCCACATGAATCCATGCCGATCTTGGCAACCTCAAACCCAAGGGCAGATCCACTCACGCGAAACCGCCCCGGCCATCGACCCGCTCCGCCTCCCTGACCCGCGAAGCCGAGCACGCAGCCGACCCTCTTCACCCTCTCTCTTCGCCCGCGTCCTCCTACCCATATCGCCTCCACCACGCCAGTTTCTTCCACCCAAGGACAACAGCTGCTCCGACCACAAACTCTACCGCCATGCCCCTCTTCCCAACCCGTCCTTTCCTGCTTCCCATGCGTGCAACACACGCACAACACCGTTCCTGGCTCGCCTCTTTTCCAGTAGCTGCCTCCCTGACCGAGCTTCCACCACAGCAGCTCGTCCCGACCTCAACTGATCTGCCTTGTCACCTGTTCTTCCACCCCCTCGCGTAACTCAACAGCCTATGGCCGTGTTCCCCCTCCTCTTGCGTGGGTTTTTATTTTATATGTGAGTTAAAGTATTGGTTGTTCTTTTCTAATAGGTATAACATGTTTAGTTTATACGTATGTTATCTTCATTTGGGTTATTTATAAAGTTTATATATTATATCACAGTTTAGTTATATGAGAGGTTTTAAGTCAGTAAAATATGTTATTTCTATAAGTAGTATACCATGTAAGTTTGTCGAACTTTGAATTGAGAATATGGGTTTATATACCTGTTTGTCAGTACATACTGTAAGAAATATTATATAAAGCCTGTTGTATAGGTTTTGATTGTGTAAACAGTGTCATATTTGTTATATAATATAATATTGTAAGTGATATATATTATATACATTAGTTGTGTGTATATTTTACGGGATGCCAGTTTATAATAATAGTTGGGGTCCACTTGTGTTTTATATAACACGTATCTATATACACGTGTAACATAGGGTGTATATATATACTGGTATGCAAGAGATGATTGTGTTGGGTCTTAAAGTATAATGTTCTAATAGGTACATAAGTTCAAATTATCGGTTTTGAATCAAACTATTGATTTTAATAAAATAATATTAATAATAATATATTTCCGTATATTTCAAGCTGATACGATTCGTTCCCATCGATTCCTATTATAAAATTTGCCCATCTATATCTAGCTATTGATTTGTTTTCATCAATTTCGTATTTTTCCAGCCTTGCTTTGATCGTCAAATTTGTATTCATCGCGTCGTGCCTTGGAATTCATGTTTGGATCAATAACTCGCTTCCATTCTCGTTCATCTCTCTAGCCTCGAAAGGTGAGTAATCACTCACGATTAACATTCTTTTATTCATTAAATTTGATTTCAATTGAAACGACAATTGAAATATGTTGCTGTAGTTATTTAAATGGTTATATTTATGCTATTACCTGTATCTGTTCACCTACGGGATATGACACCATATCCTATTGTTTATACTTTATTTAATTACTGATGATATATTCCTGTTGTATATTATTATCATATCCTGCTATATTTTCGTTATCTGTTATCATTCTGCAAGTTCCCTGTAGTTTAGAATTCACTATGGGTTGAAATGATACATACCCGAACAGACTTTAGAATAGAAGAATTTCGTTATGGGTTGAAATGATAGACCCAAACGATTTTCATTTAATTAAATTTGGGATTACGGATTGGAATGGTATCCACCCGTATATATTTAGTGTACAGATTTAAAATGATAAATATCCGTAACACTTGACCAGATGATAAGGAATATATACAGACACCGTGGTTCATATATAAATATTTTGGAAATAAATTCTTTGTTTGGAAAGAAATATATGGTCTTAATAAATGTTAATTCTTAAATTTCTATATATATAGATTTAATAATATTTAATTTAATTAAGTTTGATTTAATACATAAACTATGTTAATATTTATGTAAATTATATTTCAAATAGATATTTGAAATAATTGGGATAAATTAAGATGGGAAGATAAATTTGAGTTTATTAAATGGTATCTAAACAAGGATTTATTTAATTAAATCGATCTAACAATTTTAAATGGGAAATTTTAAAAAGGTAGGATTTTATAACTGGATTTTGATTTAAGCGATAAAATGCATATTTCACGTTTAAGTAAATTAAAGAAAATATTGAGAAAAATGGAATTTAAGGTTAGTTAAATAATCTTGAATCAAATGAGGGGGTATTTCAAGACTAAATAATAATGAGGTTAAATCGAGATCTATATGAAACGGTTGAATTGAACATTTAAATTTTTAAGCCTTAAACTATAATGGAATTTAAATGGTTTAAATTTGAGATTTGGATTTGTATTTGAAAACTAAATTGAATTAAAATGAAAATTTAGGTTGAACTAAATTTGAATTTATTATTTAGAAAACTAAATTGAATAAAAATTTAGTTGAAACGTTGAATACTTAAAGGCTTAAAAATATTGAATATAAAGGGGTATTTTGTGATTACAAATCCGAATTTGAGATCGATAAAATTGAAGTGGTTATTTTAGAAATTGAGTTGAATTTAAATTGATAAATTGAGATTGAATTTAATTTAAATGTGAAGGTCGGGTTGATGTTGAAACAATTTGTTAAGTTGAGGGAATTGAAAATATTTTACGGTATAAATTATTTAATATATCTAAATACTATTTTGGAAAATAGCTATATTTGAAGTGAAATGATATTTGATTTTGAGGTATAAATTAAGACGAAAGAACCACAGTGTTATAGTGTATATTTCTACCCTGTAGATAGTTCCACGGACCCTTAGAGGATGGTTATTCCAAACATCCTTTAAGTTATTTGTATTTCAGTTGATATTTCACTTGAGTTGGATTTATTGATTTAAGAATCTTAATCCTGACTCGAGTGTTTTGTGTTTTGCTTTACGCTCGGGTCAGACTGAGTGATACAGCATTTGAGACTCACCTTCGAAGTTGGAGCCATGCTTGAAGATCCAGCTATCTATCCTTTCAGTCATCCTGTTGATTTATTCAGAGAAGTCATCTGCGCATACTGGAGACTTCACTGCATCTAAGATATTCAGTTTTATTTTATTTCTAACTCCAATATATAGTAGCTTCATGAACTACTATTTTTTTTATCTATTCTGCTGCATTATATTACTCTGTGTCTGTGATCTGTGATGATTTATTTATTATATATGTTAAGTTTTGCAAATTTAAATTAACAATTCGGTATTTTGAATTATTCAAGTCGGATATGTATGGTTTTATTGTCGATTTGAATGGTCCAAAATAACGGGTCGTTACAGAATGATATGCTTTCAACTGCTATAACTGACAATGAGATTAAAACTGCGTTATTTTCTCTCAATTCTAGCTCAACAGGTGGTCCCGATGGTTTTAATGCATCTTTTTTTTACTACGTGCTGGGAGATTGTTAGCCCTACTTTCCTAAAGGCTGTTCATAACTTCTTTAATAAGTGTAAGATGATTACTTCTGTCAATGCCACTAACATTGCTCTCATCCCTAAAGTGAATAATGCTTGCCATGCTGCTGACTTTAGACCAATATCATGCTGTAACACTATATACAAATGTATATCCAAGATAATAGCCAACAGACTTAAATTAGTTCTGCCTAACATCATATCCCCCAATCAAGCTGCCTTCCTTAGTGGTAGAAGTATTCTTGACAATGTTTTAATGTCTCATGAACTTCTGAAGGGATATAACTCCTTTAACATTTCTCCCAGAGCCATGTTCAAACTGGACATCACTAAAACTTTTGACACTCTGCAGTGGGATTCTATTTTTAGAATTATGGGCTTAATGAATTTTCCCAATCATTTTGTGGCATGGATTGAGGCATGTATCACCACTACAAGGTACTCAGTTATGGTCAACAAATGCAATGAGGGATTTTTTAAAAGCAAACAAGGCATTCGGCAGGGGGACCATATGTCCCCATACTTATTCATATTGGTTATGGAAGTCTTAACACAAATTCTCAATCAACAAGTCCATGATGGTCTTTTCATTGTTCACCCTAAATGTAAACAATCACTCATTACATACCTCATTTTTGCTGATGACTTGATTATTTTTTTCAAGCCTACAATGTTGACTGTTGCATCTATTATGGACAGTCTTAACAAATTTTACAAACTTTCCGGCTTGTCTATTAATCATTCCAAGTCTGTTATGATGATCGCTGGAGTGAGCTCTGAAGTTACAAACCAAATAACAAATTATTCCTCCATCATGCTTCGTAGTGATTGCTCTAAGTACCTTGGCATACCCCTGGCAACTTCGAGGATCTCTTTCCCCCAATGTATCCCATTGAACGAGAGGATTACTGCCCGCCTGTCTACGTAGACAAATCGATTGCCTAGTCAGGCTGGAAGACTAACGTTAATCAACTCCATTATTTTTTCTATGACTGTGTACTGGGCCAAATCATTCATTCTTCCAACTAAGCTGATAAAGATGATTAGAAGTGCAATGTCCAATTTTTTCTGGCATGGTTCCATTTATTCCAGTAAGTTATCTCCCTGTGCCTTCTCCAAACTTGAACTGCCGAAGTCCAGAGGTGGTCTTGGTATCAAGAGCATTCAGCATTGGAATTGTGCTACCATGGTGGAACACATATATAGTTTACTAAATCACAAAGATAATATCTGGGTTAAATGGTCACATAAGTATATTATAGTTAAAAAGAATTTCTGGACGATGGCGGTGCCACAGTCATGTAGCTGGACTTGGCGCTGTTTACTGAAACTAAGATCAATTATTCTTCCTTATGTTAAATGTAAAATTGGAATTAGTGGTTGTGTGTCCTTCTGGCATGACCCTTGGGTGATGACTGGTACAATTCTGTGTCACCACCTATCCTATAGTGAACAAGTTCAATCAGGTATACCCAAGGAAGCGCTGGCTATTGACTATCTTACTGATGGACATATTATCCTCCCTCATTCGAGCAATCAAAGTGTTCGTCACTGCTGGAATCAAATAAAAGAATGTCATGTCCCTTTATCTCTGCATGATGGTATTTCCTGGTCATTTGGGGTGGATAATTATAAGATTCGTGGTCTGTACAAGCTTCTTGCCTGTCAGAGCAACACTGTTGTCTACCGCTGGCATAAGAGAATCTGGCTTGGTCACAACACGGAGAGGCAGAATTTATTTCTATGGAAGACTCTCAATAACTGCTTGAAAACTAAAATTATGTTGGCACAGCGTGGTGTTATCATTGATACAACTTGTAGTTTCTGTCATGCCGCTGAAGAGGATGCATTGCATTTTTTCTTTAACTGTCCTTTCATCTTCATGTTATGGGGCACTATTAACACTTTCATCACTCGTAGGACTGTTTCTATGAATAGCGAAGAAGAATGGGATTTAATTTTCAAAGCTATGAGATGGAAGAGTGAAGCAACCCACGTTATTCTGTTTAACCTGAAAATCTTCATCAGTTTGATTTGGGATGAGAGGAATGCTATCATATTCTCTGCTAAAAGGAAAACTCCCACCCAGTTGGAAACAAGTATTTTGGAGGGAATTAGGAATGGAATTTGTGCTTCCAGGCATGTTTTTCCAACCTCTTTCCTCACTTCTCTCCCCTGATGCTATTGTACCTGTTTTTGTTGTGTTTCGGTATTGTGTGTTTTTTTAATTTTTTTAATTTTTCCTTTGTTTATTTATTAATATGCCTGTCTCTCTTCGTGTTCGATTTCTGTTTTTCTTGCTTACCTAGTTGGTGGGTTTGTTCCTCTCTTCTTTGTAATCATTCTTGGTATATTAATAAAAATGGTAGGCGCCCATTTTTAACCCCGCTAGCCTTGCCAAAAAAAAGTTATTTATGGTTGTTTGGCATATTTTTAATCATCATCTCGGTTAATTTCATTTATTTAAATTAAATTGCTATTTAATTTATTCATTGCATTTAAACTGCCGGTTAAGTTGTTAATTAATTATTCATTGCATATAAACTGCCAGTTAAACAGTTATTTAATTTACTATTGAATATAAACTGCTAGTTGATATCTGTTGTTTATTATTCGTTATATATTGATGTATTGTTGAAATGGAATGTATGATTTTTGATGGATGAATGGATGTATGATGAATGGATGCTGTATTTTATATTGTTATAAACTGCAAGTTATTATGCATTTTCATCTCATTCGGGATTGCGGTTTGAAATGATAAACAACCGCATTTTTATTTATAAATTGCGGATTGAAATGATAAATATCCATATCACTTGACCATAGGATAGAAAATTATATACAGACACCGCGGTATATATATATATATAATTATTTTTGAAATAATTTTTCTATGGTTTTGTAAAGATATATATATATATATATATATATATATATGGTTTTACTAGATACTGATTTCGGATATTTGATAAAGGTTATTATATATATATATAGTTAAATTCTTGGTTTTAAGCTATGTATAAAATTGTTTAAAGTATGAAGTAAGTTTAATAATAAAGTTGGTTTTATTAAAAATTATTATGGATAAGGATTGACTTAAATTATATTCTAATATAGAGTTATATTGATTTTATAAATCAAAGTTGAGAAGATAGTTTGAAATTGATTTGAGATTTTATTTAATTAAGATCTTATTGGAATTTAGATTTAAAAAGAATATGGTGTTATAACTAAATTCGGGTTTAAGATGATTTAAGTGAATAAATCTAGTCTAAATAAATTGAGGAATATTCAATTATTGATTTTAAAGTTTTATATAAAGGATACTGGATTTATTAAGTAAGTATTTCAAAACTAAATAATAGTAAAGTAAATTTGGCTTATATATATGAATTAAAAATTCAGTTTGAAATGGTGGAATATTTAAAACTTTGAAATATATGTAAATTTAAATGGTTTATTTGGAAATTCAAATCTGTATTTTGAATTGATTTGAGAAAGTAAAAGGCTAATTTACTTTATAAAGTAATTTATTATTTAACCATTTAAGTATTGAAAATTTTGTTTCAGAGCCATGGGTTTAAGGTATATATATCTGAAAGTACTATGATTTTTGAAAAAAGATATATTTAAAATAAAAATGATATCATATTGATTTGGATTTTAAAATAGAAATGATATCGTATTTATATGGTTTTGAAATGGATATTTTATTCTGGTTTTAAAGTATAAATTATTTTAAAGTAACCGTGGTGTTATAATAACGTTTGGTTGTTGAAGAGACCGGGATCGGAAGTTGTCATACTCTCTGCCAACTCCAAAAATCACTTCAATAACCGTGTACGCGGTGGAGATTCCAGAATGAAGTAGGATGGCGGCGGCGTTTCCTTTGAGGTAAATATGTGGACCCAACTCCCGTGAGTTGGCATAAGGTGGATAAAACAGGAGCGATCGACGGGTTAATGAGGTAGCACCTTTGATCGGACACATCCCTTTGATATTCTACTTTGACTTTTGGATTGATTCGGTGGCCACTTTTGATTTTTTTGATTTGGGGGTGTTGTTCGAGGTGGGCGGTAGCTGCACGCTACGCGTTACCACCGTCCCAGAAGCGTAATTGGTATATCTATCTTGGCATTGCCTAGTTGTACCATGTCACCTACCATATCGCGCCTTGTACGATTTTCTATTTGTGTCGTACGTACGGAGTATCGTCTGGTAGCCTCTCGATCAGAAGGTATTACGGTACTGTATAGACTATTGGCATTATTTGTGTTAAGGGCTATATGGGTAACCCCTTAACATTATTTAAAAGTAAATTTATTTTACAATTAGACACTATTATAATAGCGAAATATACTACATAGTAAATAGTTTAACGGATCCTTAGGCGATGTGAATCCCGAGCATCTCTTGAGTTACTGCACTCATATTTATTTCTGTTGATTTAACTTACATAAGATCTTTTAGTTCTGACTCGAATGTTTTGTCTTTTTAATTCGTTCGGGTCAGTCCGAGCATTTCAGGATCGAAGAATTTATTTCTAGAGGACGAAGACGAAGATTTCATTATTATTATTATATTATATTCCACTACACTGTATTCTGCTGCATCGATTTTATTCGTTGGTATGTGCAACTCTGATATATATTTTATAAGAAAAATTAAATATTTTGTAAACAGCTTCATGAACTGTATATTTGATTATTATATTTTATCCTTCCGCTGTAAGATTCTGATTTGTTTTATTTCTTTCTCGTTTTTCTTATTTACTCCATAACAATCCGCCCTTCCGTATGGTTTGAATTGGCACGTGTCTCGATTTAAAGCGTGCGAAAAGGCGGGATGTTACAGTCTGTCATTATATGGATGTCATATGGCATAACTATTTTAGATATGGATACCTGGACACCCGACATTTTGCTTAGGATGCAGTATACCTTTATGATGTTTGAAGAATAAAAATATATGCTAACTCTTTGGCTGCAGGGATAGGCTAGATATTGTATGTATACGCTTATTCCTTACTATATCGGCTTATATAGTATTTTGATATTTCTTATCACTCACACAAACTGTTATCTGACTCGAGATTTTATTCTTTTCTTCTTATTGTCTTGGGTACTCTTAAATGAGTAGACTAGATTGGAGGTCTAGGTGGAACCCATGGCAGTGTAGAGGATGATCGGTATGGAGCTTTCTCATATTATATATGGATTTGCCATTACTTATTCCACCATGCGACACTTTAGAGCCTAGGCAGTGGTTATTTATCATATTTATAGATGGTTTGAGTTTATTATCAGTTTTCCTATCATCATCTTTAATAACTTTATGAACATGTGTACTCTGATATTGTGATTCAATTAGTTATTACTATCTCGTCTGTTTATATGTATGGTGTTTATTATTATATATTATTCGATACACTGTGAGGTAAATGATTGGTTTTGTGGTTCTTTTTCCTCTTTTTGCCCTTTACGATCGTCTTACACCAGTTGGGCTCATAGCTCGTCTTACACCAGTTGGGCCCATAGCAGTGCGTTAGGTATGTTGGATGTTGAAGGTGTAGGACGGTCGTCTAATCATATATGTTATTTGATGGGGATTTATATTGAGTGTGATGATCCTTAAACATAAATTTAGACATAGTTTGACCCGTTTATTATTTATATAATACTTTGACCAACTTTATAGGTACATGGGCATTTGCCTTTCTTCAATGATTGGGCTCTTGAGAAGACGATTATGGACAATATATGATTTTGGAGCCTATTATGTATATTTTTTTATCAATGTATCCACGTATGTATATTTGTTGATGAGTTAGAGATGCATATGACCTTCGACCTGTATCGATGTATATATTTTATAATAGGTCAAATATTTCATTTTGTAGACCTACTTTGTGGTATGCATACTGTGATATTACATTTTGTTCTATGTTCTATGACTCTTTATTCTTTGATTGTATTTTGTAATTCTGTCGTAGTAAATCTAATGTTTATTGCTTTGTGTCAATACCAACTACGTAAATTTGTGTAATATTTAAGTTAAGAATACGTATTGATGTTAGTTTAAGGGAATATTCACATGTGGTAGCCCCTTACAAGCCTCATTCTCCATATTACAAATGGTATTGCTCTGAAATACTCTATGATAGCATGGGTATAGAGATGGGGCATCACTGTTGGTACCAGAGTAGGTTTAAAATAACATAGAATATATGTGGCATAAGTCTTGGCTTTAGAGTGATTTAGAGTCCATATTCCCTTTGGGGCTATGTGTGGTAGTTACCCTATATAAAAGGGATAATAGGAGTATATGAAGATTACTGGGATAATCATCTAGGTATGCACTTATTATTTTTCATGTTATATATTATCCATATCCTTACATCTTCTTTGCATTTGTGTCCATGAGAAATGGAAGTTGTTGATGGAGGTAGTGAAGAAAGGAGTTATTAACCTAACCAATAGAGTTCACATTGGTGATGTAGAACAAAACTTTGTGTGGCTTGAATGAGAATGAAGTAGCTCGGTTAGGAAAGCTATAAAAGACACTAATTCAAAATTTATATTATGAGTACTTCATTACTCTATATTGCGATGAGGCAATTTTGAGTATGAAGACCCAATAGTGATCAGAGTTACACTTTGGAAGCTGATAGATACTTTTCTACAGAAGGTGTTTGTTTTTGTTTAATTGACTAATGTTTTCGTTATTTTATTAATTAGTTATTTCTATTTGGGCGTAGTCTAGAATGTGAGGATTGCGGATGAGCTGTCAATCATATTTTTTACAAACTCACTTGGATCTATATGGGGCCAAAGTTAGAAGCTGGCAGTTCCATCATTTATGGAAGAAACTGCGAGGGGTGTGTATATTCATTGTATAAAATAAAAATAAAAATATATTACATATAATTAAAATATGGAATGGAAAAATAATAATAAAATATAATTAGTTGAAGGCTTGTGTGTTTTTGTGAATAGTTGACTGTGATGTGAGAAACTGCATTGTTATTAACAGTTGATGAATTATTTATGTGTATAAATTAAAGCAAAAGAATATTTTCATACAAGTAGACATATTATTTTGATAAAATATAAATATTATTTTATAAAGTGACAAAGAATATTTTAATAGTTTATTTTCATGTTGATTTTTCTATTGAGTGCTTTAAGAATTCTATTCGATATATTTGATCAAAGTTATTGATTAGGATTCCTAAACGTTTATACAAGTCAGACATAATACTATGAAAATAATAAGAAATATTTTACTTTGAATAGTATATTATTCAATAAAGTAATACATTATTATTTTATAAAATGAATATATTATTTTTCTAGATTTAATTATTTCAAACAACGGTTGCAAGCCAAGTGGCGAGATGAATCGCTAATGGTTGTGGCATCACAACACTGTGTATCTTAATAAAATTTATTTTTTGAATTATTATATGTAATTATATATTTGTTAAAGCATGAATCAAGAGAATTTTCTAATAAAATATATATATGGGGGGGGGGTGTGTTTCGAGTAGAAGATAAATTTTCTATCAAGAAAATAAAAATAAATATACTACTTATTTTATTAACAAGGATTTGTTGAAAAAGTATGAGAGAATTATATATATAATTTAAAACATGTCTTGGAAAAATGTCTATGTATCTCAAAAGTAGTAAACCTTAATTTGATGATGAAAGAATTTTAGTTCTTTTGTCAAAATTTTAGTTCATTTATTAAAATTTTAGTTCAAATTTATTTGGCAAATTTGGATTAACTGATCTTATACAGGCTTAAAGTTTGAAAAATAAATCTTTAAATTATTCAATCACTATTTATTTTTTAAAAGTGCATTAGTTCATTTCACACAATTAAACTAAAATATAATTATCTTCTTTTAAACGGTATTAAATCAGAATAGAACCACTATTGAAAAATCACATATTAGATTTACCAATGACCAATGGTAATAATTGTGTGTTGTATTACACTTATTTATGTGGTCAAAATTTTGTGTTTAAAAAGGCATATAATATAGTTAAGTTCGGAAAAATCATGAGATTATAATTTTTAATTGCTTAATCATATGTTTTTGATACTCTTTCACTTAAGGTTTGTGCACATGTAATAGACATCATACCGTTGATAATTTGAATTTTGATTTTACCTTCAAAATAAATTATCTTGAAATATATTGGATTTTGAAAATGTATATATGAGATAAGAAAGAGATACTTTTATTTAAGTATTGATAAAATAAATTTAAAAGGCAAGCTTTTCAAATATGAAGCAACAATGGGAATTTTTTTTAGCAATGAGTTATAACTCATGAAAATATTGTAATAGACTTGAAAAAAAAGGAATGAAGTTCATAGATTTGTGAAAGAATGAAGGTTGGAAAAAAGTGACGAATTAAATTTTTTAATTTTAAGGTGAATAAATATTCCCCTTAATTTTTGATCGGATCTATTAGAGATGACTATAGGAGCTAATGGTTCCACAGGTAAGGGGATTAACAAGGTGGCAGAGGGATTTCAAGCGGAATTCGTAGGCAAGGATAATGGTGGTTGGTAGAAGGTGGTGAATAAAAAGGTCTACAGATTGTATGCTTTGATTGCAAAAGCGCACTTTTCCTAGAGGGAGGCAGGCAACCTATCTTCCTTAATACTTCTAAGGTCACATATAGTGATGCGGTTAGAGTAGCGGGGGGCCTTATCCTGAAGAGGTTAAACTGTATTTTATTCATCCTATTGAAGCTGATGGTAAGTGAAAGGGATACCTTTCTAAGAGGGTGGTGGATAAGACGGAATCGGGCAAGAAAAATTGTGTACTAATCTATATTGTTGGACGTAGACCATGTTATAAAAACTTGGAGAACTATAAGAAATAGATTTGGAAAACTAAAGATGATTTTTCCCTTCAATCAAGGGAAAATGGATTTTTTTTTTTTTATGGTTAGATTCAATAGCATGAAAGATTGTGATGAAGTTATTAGCGAAGGTCCTTAGTTCTTTGATAGAAATTTGATAATTATGAAGAGGTTGAAGTTTGAACCCAATATGGGATCATACAAAGATCTATTGCTCTCACTTTCAATGTGGATTAAATTGCCTGGACTTAGTTTTAAGGTGTGGGGAGCGGAAGCAATCAGTGCATTAGTTTGTGCTATTGGAATTCCTATTAAAATGGATGTCCCAACATCCAATAGAAGTCATATATCTTTTGCTAGATTTCTAGTTGAGCTAAAGACAGATGCAGGCTTTCCCTATGAAATTGAAGGAGTCTTCGAAGATGGTAGTATTTACAAACAGAAAGTTAAATTCGAGAACCTACCTCCTAAATGTGATAACTGTGTCTATTTTGGATGCAACAAACTGTAATGCCCCACGGTAAAGGTATGGTCCCGTGTGGAGAAAAAAGAAAAATGTCATAAATGGTGAAGATAGGACTAGTGTGAAACCTGAAGCGAGTGGTGCTAAGGAGAAGGCAAATAGTAACTCATCTAGTGAAATGGAGAGCGGAGTTGCGATTGACGAAGAGGAATTGGACAGACTGAACAAAACAGCCAAAGATATTCAGGAAGCTATAGAACAACTAAATTTGGCAAAAGCTAATGTTCAAGTGGAGACGGCAGAATACATTGTTGGTAAGGAGACAAAATCATCAACGCTTAGCAACAAATTAGGGTAGGGTGTGCAGGAAGATGAGGTGAAGAAAACGACGCAACTTATACATATCAACTTGAACCATGTCGACGAATGATGTTGAATTTGACACGGTGCTGCAACAAGGATCAGACTGAAACATTGCTCTTACAGCGAATATGACAAAGGACGGCAATGTTGCATTATAGCGTTTAAAAGAAATAAAAGCAAACTACTATAAATGATTTAATACCTGATGGTAAATCAGCCACGAGTCCAAATGAAACCAAAGAATATGTGATTCTAATTTGTATATTTTGAATGGTGGAAGATTCCAATAAAAATTATCAAAAAATGAATGAACATTCGGGGAAACAAATTACATATTAGGGGAAACAAATGATAATTTTTGATAATTACATATTAGGGGAAACAAATTACAAAAATTATCATTTGTTTCCCCGAATGTTCACTCATTTTTTGATAATTTCTATTGGAATCTTCCACCATTCAAAATATACAAATTAGAATCACATATTCTTTGGTTTCATTTGGACTCGTGGCTGATTTACCATCAGGTATTAAATCATTTATAGTAGTTTGGCTTTTATTTCTTTTAAACGCTATAATGCAACATTGCCGTCCTTTGTCATATTCGCTGTAAGAGCAATGTTTCAGTCTGATCCTTGTTGCAGCACCGTGTCAAATTCAACATCATATGTTGGTAAGGGGAATGCAACAGGGAATGGGTAGGATTGCTACTCTCTCAAGAGATAAAGGAAATAAGACTTGTAACATATAGATGCTGGGAGACTATAAGGAGGACATGGCGTCAAAGGAGGAGATAGGGAATCAGAGGACTATGTTGGAGAGGAACAATAATGTTGAGGAATCCAAAACCAATTGAGAAAGTAGTGATGATTTGAAATTAAAGGGAATCGCAGTGGCCTCCGTTGGGTTGGGGAAGCACAGTCGAAAGTAGTGAATACTGATCGTTATACTTCAACCACAACAGGAGCCATGACAGTACTCATTGGAAGTCATACTGTACATATAACGTCCAATGTTAGAGGAGTATCATCATCGAATCACATTTCTTCTTCTCATTTTGACGATTCTTGTGATTCTAGCACTTGCCTTAATGATGTTAAATTTGTGCAGTGTTGTGCAAAAAATGCACAAATGCGGAAAGAAAATAAACAAGATCTACATTTGCCAATTTGAACATCACTTAATCTAGCAGCAACTATTCTATACTCCAAATAAATAATAAATAACTATAAAGAAAAAGAAGACACACAATATTTATACTGGTTCCACTATCATTTAGATAGTGTACGTCCAGTCCAAAAGAGAGAGATCACCAATCCATATGCAGAGCCAACAAATAAAAAGCCAACGGACATAATAAGGCTAATCCAAATCTCTGTATACAAGAAAAAAATCTCTCTCCTTCCACATACCTTATCTGTCAAACAACAAATTTCTCATGGAAATCAACATAAGACTCTCACATCAACATTGAGTCATAAAGCAGATACAAATTCCAAAATCCAGCTGTCCCTTCAGCACAATAAACTCCTTATCACCAAATTTTCAAGACTGAAACACTCTTCTCTCTCAACATAATCTCCTCCACTCCATATTGCATAAAATCTCTTTTTCCATCCAAATTAGTAATAGCATAATTACCACCGAATCTACCGCTCTTTGTAGAAGCCATTGATGCACAAATTTGAACAAATCGCCTAGCTCTGATACCAATCTGTTGTGCATAAAATTGCACATATGCGGAAAGATAATAAACATGATCTAGATTTGCCAATTTGAACATCACCCAATCTAGCAGCAATTATTCCATTACTCCAAATAAATAGCAAATAACTATAAAAAAGAAAGAAAAAAAAAGACACACAATATTTATACTGGTTCCACTATCATCTAGATAGTGTACGTCCAGTCCAAAGGAGAGAGATTTTATTACACTTGAGAGAATTACAAGAGATTACAAGATAAGAGTTTACATACCAAAGCCCTAAATTAGGAATAACAAGAAGAGATACTCTATCTGGAGATCGCTGGCTGAATACCAGGATGGGTTTACAATGAAGTCGACCCTCAATATATAGCCAACATAAATTCATGTGAATCATCAATCAAATTACCAAAATATGGTAAGAAGATAATGGAGGCAAATTAAAACGGAAACAAATCACGCAAACATAGCAAGTAATTCACTCGTTCCAAAGATGGAAGAAAATAATCTCAAAGCAATGCGATTACGAAGAAAGAAATAATATGCATATCTTTCGCATATATATTTTTCCATAACGTGCGCATGCATAAATTTCATTGCCATCTCATTCAAATGCAATCCAATTCTTTATGCATTTTCATAATGAACAAACGTGATTACTTTCCCTTTTGCATATTTGTTTCCTTCTATTTGTGATTTTGTATCACCAAAATTTAACATGCAGGTACAGGAGATCAAGTCTAGGGAACATCTTTTGGTAAATAATCCAAGCAGTCCCATAAAGATCGAAAATAGGACAATAACCCTACAAGCTCCACCAGAGACAATAAAAGACATGGTAAAGTAATGTCGATTTACTGGTTAAAAACAATCCGGTTTGGGAGAAAATAGAGAAGAAAATGGAGGGAGTCGAGATCCACGACTCAGGGGGTATGGAGCCGAAGGGTCGTAACAAACTTAACAAATGATAATACTGTGTTGGAATGTTAGAGGGATTCACAAGCCTTATAGAAAATTAGATGTCAGGGATCATGTGTATATGTGTAAAGCAAGATGTGTGGGCTTGCTTGAGAATAAATTGAAATCAGATGAAACTGTTACTTGGAATAGATATTTTTATAGTAATCGGAAGATTAACAGTAATGCTGAGTGCTATTACAATGTAGAATTCTGGTGTTAATAAACTGTAACGTCTGGCATTTCAATATTTTGTTTATAAATAACCAACATATAACTATAATGCTGAGGAGCACCGGTCTGCCCGTTGTAGTATGTTCATTTGTTTATGGGCATGACTTTGAACAACTAAGAGAGCGGTTATGGATGCAATTTGAAGAAAGATGCTTTTAACATTACCATCCCTGGCCGCTTGTAAGGGACTTTGATTGTATTAGACATGCTAGTGACAAACTGAGGGGTAATGTAGTATTTAATAGCAAAATGAAAGAAATTGACTAGTGTATGATTCGCTCGTCTTACAAAACTAGATTAAGGGATTTAACTATTGGTGTTTGGGGATAGAGAAAAACATAATGACAAGAATCGACAGAGTTTTAGCAAAAAATGCATGGGTTCAATGTTTTCCATTCTATGAGTTGAAATACTTGCCATCAAGCAGTAGTGACCATACTCCGACTTTGATAAATATACAACAACCTCAAGTGCAGTTGGAAAATTCCTTTAAGTATATGAATGGTTGGAGTAGTTATGAGGAGTATTAACCTCTGTTGACTGGCATCTGGAGTATTCATTTTGAAGGGAAAGCCATGTACAAACTACTGAAGCGACCAAAAACTTGTATGGAACATCTCAAATCTTGGAGTTGGAATAAGAGGGATAGTAGGATGGAAATTTTAGAACTAAAAGAAGTCCGCGGACGTTTGCAAAAGGCCCTTGAAGAGAAACATGATGTTCAAACTGCCAGTTCTCTTGATGAGAGAAAAATTCAACCAGATGCTGCTCTTCAAGGCGAATATTCGGACGTGATGCAAATGGCTAGGTGTGAATGGTTATGTAATAGTGATGAACCATCTACATATTTCTTTGCCAAAATGTCAAATAAACAATGCAGGAATACCTGGAACTAGGAGTTAAAGCTGAATTGTATTATCCGTTGTAATGTAAATGAGTTCAGTAAAGGGATGACAACTCATTTCGAAAAACTGTACAATTTTAAATCCCCATAATATCTCCTCATAGTACATGCGAAAAGATAACTACAAATTATGGAAGGAATTTTCTTAATGATGATTTTGAGGAATCAAAAGATAAGGATGCACTTTTTCATGTTAAGGATGGCACAATAGCTTGCTCGGATAGGTTTAATGCAAGATTCTATAAGATTCACTGGGACAAACTTAAAGGTGTTTTGGTGCAAATGGTTCAGGAGGTGGTTGAATGAGGCACATTGATTAGAGAAAGTAACCACATGAATTTGCCTAATATAAAAAGTTGGTTGAATAAGGCCCAATGAAATATTCACATGCTGTCATCCCTTACAAGCCTCATTCTCTGTATTACTAGATGGTATTACTCTGTAATGCTCTTTAGTAGTATGGGTATAGAGGTAGGGCATCACACATAACAACTTAATTCACGTACCCTTTTTGGGTAGACGGTTCACATGGTCCAATGACAAAGAGTACCCTTCCATGGTATGTTTAGATGGATTCTTTATTAGTGAGGATTTAGAGGATGTTCTTTCCTCACTAAGATGCACAGCCATGTTTGTGTGCATTCAGATTATTAACCCATTATTTTGGACCGTCATGACCAAATATTTAGAGTTGAATCATAAAAAAAGTTGCTAAAAGATGATCATTTCAAAAATATGGTTATTAAAAAATAGATATCTTTGGATAATTACAACATGGATAAATGGGCGAATTTTTTTAACCATTAATTATGTGAACAAAGAAAATTTTAGAAACATTGAATGTTTTTGGTAATGTCGGATGGGAAAAAATAAAATGTTAAACGAGCTTCTAAACTGAAACAAAGCCACTGAGAATAAACTCCTCGGTCGTTTGGAAAATAATCCTTTGGTTAATTTAAAAAGAACGATATAAGATTATGGGCAAAAAGAAACTACGTGGAAATAACAACCACACATTTAGTGGTTTAAGAAGGGGGAATTAATTTAAAGGACAAAGATTTGTATATTTTTTGCCTCAAGGACACGACATCAATATTTTTACCACAAGGACAAACATTTTTCTAAAAATTATTCATAAGGACAAACATTTACCAAAATTATTCATAAGGACAACAAAACTGCTACCGAGCTAAAAACTGATACCTAAAAACTGCTACCGATAACTACAAACTGATACTTAAAAACTGCTATCAATAACTAAAAACCGATACCTACAGAAAGTTGTCCTTCAGGATAAAATATTGAAGGTCTGTCCTTGAGGCTAAAAAGCTGTGAAATTTTGTCCTTGACAATAATTTCCTGTTTAAGAAAGGGGATAACAACCCTAATTTTTTTCTTAGGATGGCTAATGGTAGGAGGAGACAAAAGACTGTTAAAATAATTAGGGTCAATGGAACTGAATACCAAAAGCAACTTGATATCAACAACTATAAAGAAATATTTGGCAAAAGAAGTAGTCATAAAATAATGGTTGGATGGAATATACTATACCTTGAAACAAATCGATTCTTTCATGAATTAGATAGAAAATTCATTGGGTGAGAAGTTTCATTCGTGATTAAAGAGATGTTTAGCGATAAGGCTCCTAGATCAGACAACATTCTAATGTTTTCTTTTGAAAAATGTAGTGTATTATTAGAAGTGTCATCTTCTGACAGTAAAACGAATCTTATGACAAGAATCTCAAAGTTGGTCGACTTAATTCTGCATTTCTGATCCTAATCCCCAAAGAGGAGAATTTATAAGAACTTAACGATTTTAAACCTATTTTTCTAACTAATTTCTTTTTCAAAAAAATTACTAAAGCACTAGCTAATAGATTAAAAAGTAAAATGGATAGTTTGGTGGATAACTCGCAAACAATTTTTACATAGGATAGAAACATAATAATTGGAGTAGGGATAAAGATTTATCAATTATTCTAGGAAAACCATACTACACGTGCGTTTATTAAACTAGATTTCAGTAAAGCATATGATTTTATTGACCGAAACTACCTCTTTGACACTCTAAGAGCAAGAGGGTTTAGGGAGAGATGGATCCCTTAGATTTAGCACATTCTTAAATCTTATGTGTCTGCTATTCTAGTCAAGGAAGTAAAAGGAACAAAACTCAATCTAAAAGGGCCTAAGGCCTAGTGATCTACTTTCAATTTTATTTTTAATTTAGCTATAGATATTTTAGTAAAAGTATTGAACTTGCATTGATAATAACATAATACAACTGAAGGAGCATGGATGCTCTAATGCATAGATGATACCTTTCTCTTCTGTTCAAACCTACCCAATCATATCATCTCGCTTAAGTTTATCCTATATAACTTTGAGCTATTATCAGGTCTTAGTATTAGTTTTACAAAATCTCTATTATGATTTTGAATGGTGAAGCAGATATTTAAAATGATGTGGCAAACACTTTAAATTGTAGTTTTGCAATTTCCCATCAATTACTTAGTTATTCCACTTGGACCGTTCAAACCTAAAATGGAGTCTTGAATGTTATTATTAATCAAGTAAGCAAAAATTATCATATTGGAAAGGAAATTATCTTTGAGAGTGGGTAAATCATGTTGATCAACTCAGTCTTCTCTTCCATTCTGATGTATTGGTTATCTTGCTATCAGTTTCCAAATTAAGTTATTAACAAAATTAATAGTATTAGAAGAATCTGCTTCTAGAAGGTGGATCCAATTTAAACCGTTTAGTTAAAAAAAATAGAGTTTGTATATCAAAATACAAAGCTAGCATATAAATTATTAATTTAAAAGATTTGAATACGACCCTTTTAGGCAGATGGATTTGGGAATTCTTAAATGGTAAGAAAACCACCTGGAAAGAAATCCAAATCATGTAATAACAGATCTTATAACAACACAAAAGTGAGAATAATCATATGTCCTTTTTCGAAATGATGTCCCTCAAATAATCATTATTTCAAATTAAAAACCAACCACATTTTACACTCAAGAGATAAAATATCTTTGTATCATGATCCTTTGATATCTCTTGTTGCCTTTAAAATAGAATTCCATGATCCCTACCTTCTCTTTAACAATAAAAATAACCTTGTTATCAAGCTCTGTATACCAGATAAGATATTCGAATTGAGCATATCAGGTAAGGCCAGGGCCGTCCCCAGGGCAAGGCGACCAAGACGGTCGCCTAGGGCAACACGGCGGAGGAGGGCAACATTTTCAGTATCCGTGTTTACAAATTGTCTGGTTGATATAAGTAAAAGGGCATAAGTTTTAATAAGATTGTTTGGTCCAGTGGTTTGTTTGCTTCCTTCCTAATTGAATGACCTGAGTTCGAGCATGTCTTATTGCAATTTTAATTTTTTTACTCCTCTTCCATTCTCTCTTTGCCTAGGGCAACGGAAGGTGTAGGGCCGGCTTTGGGTAAGGCTCTCAACATTATATTTTGATACATAGTAGAGCAAGAATAAAAGATACACTTTGAGGTCGATGTATAAATTTTTGAACTTCTCGAGTATCATGTTAAATCAATTGAAATATATATAGAAGGGGCATGTACTAACTAAATTTAAGTATGCATGTGAATTTTGATACATAATAAGTAAAACACAATAGATATGTTAAAAGCCAAAACTTAAAAAAACGTTGACACTAATGTGTACTACTTTTATAATATGGACTGAAAAATAACTAAACACGTTTTTTATGAATTCCCATACACCCAACATGTCATTAGTTTGTTAATTGGTCTTTTTGGAATAAAGTAGAAGCATAGAGTGCCTTCACCACATAACTATTATACATATTTAATATTTTATTATAGTAAAAAGACAAAGAAGTTTGCAAGACATAAGTTATATCATCACTCATGGTGCCCATAGTACGAAAGAAACTAACGAATATTTAGTAGCACATTTACTAATGAATCATCTATTCTATTGTCTACTTCCTATAACATTTGTATGTGGACAAGTACAAATAAAAGAAATCAAGAATGGAAAATGCATATGTGTGAATCAGATAGTGGATTCATAATTACAGCACCAAACTCAGAGATATTAGCCAGCTTATGGTTGATGATGTCCATCTTTTGCTCATGAATCAAATTGTAGACTAGCCACCTTCATTTTTGCATATGTCATCTATTATTTATTGCCTATCATTTTGTGTTGCTTGGTGTACATGTTCAGTGTGTCAAAGTTGGATCATGTGCACAGGTGACGATGTAAAAAGGGAAATTACTTTTAATAATTTGACACTATACCTTATTTTGTGTTTACTGAATAATTTACTTATACTAAATATTATTTAGTGAATATTAGTAAAAGGAGTTTATTACTTCAACTTAATTGTGTTTTATTTTTATCTTTAAAACTTTAATGTATATTTGTATATTATGATTTAATATCTTTATATATATATTGTACTTTTATTTTAATTTAATTGTATTTTATTTTTCAGGAATTCACATTCATGATGTGAACATCATAAATATTATGAACTAATCTAGGATATTTATATGAATATCAATATAGAATATACTTGGATAACCATTATGATTTATGATTATAAAAGGGGAGAACAATATCAAGAATATCTCCTAAATATATTTGAATGACTTCATAAAAAAATGCGATTATATATATATGTATGTATGTATGTATGTATATGTGTATATATGTGTGTATATATATGTATGTATGTATATAATATATTTTCTACCATTAATATTTTGTAAAATAAGTTTTTTTCCAACAATAATAAATTTTGTTTTTTTCAATTACAAAATTTAAATTTAAATTTAATCTATGTGTATGTGTGTATGTGTGTAAAGTTATTGAAATATATGTACACGCACATATTTATTATAAGTTTATTATTTATATGTGTGTGATAGAATTTAAAATAAACTTGACTAAATCAAATATATTAACATATATCAATTTTACTTTGTTTTAAGTCGGAAAGAGAATATTATATATACATGCATATATACATACACACATATACATGTGTGTACTAAAACCAGAAAGAATATTTACAATTTTTTTAGAAAAATTCTGAGTAAAAAATCAAAAAATACATGTTTTGTTTAAAGCGTAGGAAACATCTATTTTTTATTGTTAAAAATTCGAAAACAATATAACCTTATATGTGTGTGTCATGAACAAAAAATAATAGAATTTATTTTATAAATATATACACAAATATTATTATACGCACAATTAAATATGCCAAGGATCGGTTGCACCTCATTTCTACTACACCTCTATTCCCCCATGATTTCAACCACACATTCCAATTTAGATAATATATGTTCTCTCTCTTGTCAACTCATATTTAAATCAGAATGTGTGGTTGAAATCAGAGGGAATATAAGTATAGTAAGAATTTAGTGTGGCCAATTCTTGTCCATTAAATATATGTAAGTATGTATATAATTATTAATTTATTTTTGAAAATTATTTTTTTGGCTGAAAATGAAACATGATATATGTATATATGTATTTGTGATATTATAAAAGAGAATATATACCTTAGGTCTACCCCTTATCAACACGTTGTTTACTGGCTATTCAACCTTGAACCAATTTTCTTTTCTTCTTACAAGATCGGTGTGAAAATCCATACTTTAAGGCTTCAACTAATTTTAATAGAGGCTAAGGTTATATACTTTCTGTGTGTTTTGAATGGAAGATGGTTGGGCTGTTTATAGCTAGTGGAAAATATAACATCCACACCTTTTACTATTTTTTAATTAAGATCTGACAAGATCAAAAGACTCAGTCAAATCTCTCCTATCCTCTCCTTATGTGGCTTCCCTTTTGGCATGAGCTTTCATGATATCGAGCCTAGTTAAATAACGTGTATTAATTAATTAATCCCATACATTTAATTAAACTAATATATAATAATTAGATATTATTTTAATTAATTTTAAGGCCTTAATTAAATAACTAAATGCCATAAAAGTTCAATACAATATTTGTATTAGTTTTTATTATTAAACTGGAAATTAGCTAAAAACAATGTTGTCTCCCAGGCGTAAACTCAACTCTCGATAATATCTAAACAATTTAAATACTAAAGCCTGTACGAACTTTGTCAAACTATCGGGCATGATTTCAATTGCTTATGGGAGAAATCCAGTTTCTAATCATTATTAAGCTATACCTTTGTAACAATATTTTATGCACATTATTTTCATCATCAATGTACCACTAAGATATCTAAATTTTGGTGAATGTCAAAAACCGCACTAATATTCGTAGTTAATTGCATGTCCATTTTAAAATCCTTGGCTAAATCCTGTAACATATATTGATTAGCTGTTTTACTCTGATAAGAGATTTGACTTTAAGTTGACCACTAACTAAGATGATTCTAACCTCTACAATGAAGAAGACGAATCCTTCCTTGAACAATGTTTTACTTCAAGTAATTCAATCAGTACCCAACCATGGTCGTAACATGATTGTCATATCATGTGATTAACCATGATCAAAGTGTAGTTAGGTACTTAAGGTCAATAGTACTTTCAGGTCTTTGACGATTGCATGTTGTTACAAGAGATCTTCTATTTTGATTTAGTTGTATTTACTTATGGAAGACACACTGAGTCGTTCCATGATATTCCTAAACAACCATGTACATAATACCCTAGTGTCTCCAATGGTCATGCGTAATTCACTTTCCATTATATGGAGAGCATTACGTATGTTATTCTCAAGGGATGTATCGATATTCTTTTCTCAATACATCTTGAAAATGGACATTTAAGGATTAGTATTTTGGGTGTTCAACTCATGGTTACATTTGAACCCACGATCGAGAAAATACTTTACTAAGGATTTTCTACTTATATATGTTTAATTTATTCATATCATTACTTATATGACAACACAACAACACATAACAGAATACAAAACCAAAAGCATACTTTATTTCGAACATGATTCTTATATAAGAGTTAAATTATATAATAGATTACATAACCCTTAACTCCATTAATCTCCCATTAGCACTTGGTGCTGGCTATAGAGCCTTATTCCCATACCTTTGACTGGTCTATCTAAATTATATTGAGAAAGGGCCTTAGTGAATGGATTTGTGATGTTATCTTTAGTATTATATTTTTCACTTGAATAATATCTCTTTGTGATTGATAATTTGTATTATCATGTGAAACTTACGAAGGATGTGCCTTCACTTCTCGTGATCTCGTAACTCATTTGCAATCTATGTTACCCTACTATTACCGCAATACATCAACATCGTACCTTCATTGATTATGATCATGCCTATTTCTTTACTTAGTTTGCGCATTGCAGCATCGTTTAACATGATGTACTCAACCCCATGGTCGAATCAACTACAACTTCTTTGTTTGGAACTTTTCAAACTAATGGCCCTTCTATTGAGGGTCAATACAATTCTTGAGACAGAGTTACTACCGTCAACGTCACTTTGAAAAATCGAGTTCAAGTACCCCTTCGTAAAGGATTCGTTGTCCATATATAAGAAATAAATAATTAGTATTTCTCAAATACATTAGGATGACCTTAACTGATATCCAATGATTTTCGCCCAGATTAGATTGATATTGGCTTACTACACCTAGTGCAAAAAGTGACATCTGGCCTAGTACATAACACATTATATATGATGGATCCTATTGTCGAAGCATAAGGAATCCTACTCATACAGTTTCCCTCCTTTTCTGTAGATGGAGAGTCTATGTTTGAAGAACAATTCCATATCACATTAGAATAGTTTCGTACTTAGAATTTTCCATACTAAATCTTCTCAATATGGTATTTATGTATATTGGTTGGGATCTCCAAATAACCTTCAAGATCCATCTTTATACATCTTTATACCTAATATAAGGGATGCCTTTCCCAAATCTCTCATTGAAACATAATTGGACAACCGAGCTTTCACTGATTACAACATTGGTACATCGTTACTAATCACAAGTAAATCGACAATGTATAAAACAAAAAAATGTAATAACACCATTTTATTCTTTCTTGTACACACACTTACTCTGTGGTTTGATCGAAACCAAACTATTTGATTATCTTGTTGAAATATTTATTCCGACCCTTGATGCCTACTCAAGACCATAAATTGACCTTAATGATCTACACATTTTGTGACCACTCCCATTAACTTCGAAACACTCAAGCTGCTGCATATGAACAGTCTCTTCTTAACTGTAATTTAGAAATGCTGTTTTAATCTCCGTCTTCCATATTTCATAGTCATAATAAGAAACAACTACAAGTAAAATTCGAATTGATTTAAGCATGGGTGTAACACCCCATGAGATTTAGGCATATATTTTATTAGCAGAAGATAAATGGTAATTTTACAAACATTGTAATTAGACGACGCGATTTATATCATTGCATAGAGCTTGTTTTTTGCCCATAATCATATATTGGTTTGTCCAGATCAGAGTTTTATCAAGGAATTACATGTACCTTTAAGTTATGGGTTTTAATTTATTAAAAATGGGCCTAAGCCTAACTAAACAAAAAGACAATTTATAAATTATAAAACACGGGCTGAGAAGGATTTAAATTCATTCACGTACATTTTCCATTCTAGCTTCTCCTTCTTCCTCTATCTCTCTAATCTCATCTTCCTCTTTAAAATCTAAACCAAACCCTTATACATACATACACACACACACACACACACACACACACACACACATATATATATATATATATATATATATCAAATTAATAAGCAAAGGACTGCAAGAAGATACTAATTATTTGCAGATTCGAGAAACTTATGAGGACTGCAATTCTAGATAGCGAGGGAATCAAAGGATAAATGGTGAATTCTAGGGCTTACGATGTGAATTGATGAACGGGAATTATTACTGGGATATGTGCTACCCACATAAGAGTAGTTTCATTATTTTATTGCTAACTAGGGTTAGTGGATGTAGAATTTTGATAAATTAGAGTAGGTGATAAATATTGATGCAATTATCGGATTGGAGAGTGCTAATGATAATTTAATTAGGATTAAATTGGTATTATATATGAAGACTGGGGTTAAATGATTCAATATATGATAATTAAAGTTAGATAACATTATATATGATATATGAATGATTAAGGCAATATGAAATAAGGTATAGGAGAAGTAGAAACACGTCATGACAGTAAACAATGAAGGAAACTCGAAATAGGGGAGAAAGGGTTTTGATTTTCCGTTTTCACCGCATCACCTATAGGTATTTAGAATGCTAAATTGAACCTGGACCAGGCTGAAGTGTTTTTTTCAATCAGGCCTATATGAAATGGAAGGTGAGCGACATGTTGGTTTCTTAGCGACATCGAGAAATGTTCAACGTCCAGAGACACGCTTCAGTGATTGTGTGTTCCGACAATTATGTCGAGTCATTTGTAAAGGAGTCGGGTTGTGTATACATATCATTTAAATATACATGATTTATTCTATATTTATCTAACTCATGCCCTTATCTACATTTACGGGATTAGTCTGTGTTTAATTATATCCTAAGGTTAGTCTCTATTTAACTAACTTTTATATGTATCGTTTGGTTAGCAAACGTTTAACTTACTATTTTCCCTTTCTTATGTGTAAAAGGGTCAGTTTAACTAACCCTATCTTACATTTAATGTTGTTAAGTACATGATAGTGATCCCCATAGTATGTTTATTATGATGGACTAACTCTGTAGATGCGGGTGAGATAGGTTGAGGTAAACTAGATATTAGTTCTCATATGATATGAAATCATGTTAGCATTATATACTTTGTAATATTTTTACTTACAAAACATATGTGTCCGGCCTCTCTCCTCATACACTATAGATTGACAAAATAAATTTGGAGTGTATGGTGTTTGAAGAGAGTGGCTACGACATTTACATAAGTTATCCATTAATCGGTACGCATTGTATATATGGTGTGATAGTGTGTAAATGTATGAGGACTATGTATGATTTATGATGTATATAGATGAAATTTGTATGTTTTATCTATATTGTATTTTGATCCATTCCCCTATGAGTTCTAAAGTTATAGTTATTTAGTTTAGCTTTGTGTTTAATTATATTTAAAGCAATCTAGCTTTTCATTCTATAATGATTTTATGGCCGTAAAAAAGTCGGGTTGTTACATTCGATATCAGAGCATAGATTAGGATGTATAGAGAGAGATACTTAATATATACATGTATACATACAAGTTAAAGTAGATGTATGTACGATCTTTAATATCAGGTTTATGTTTTCCATCTCTATTTACTACCGTGGCAAGATCTAATATTGAATCCAAATTTTATAGATAGTAGATATGAGCAATCCGCCTCAAATTGGCATTGGAAATGAAGTACCAGGCATGAACATTTCATTTGGTTCGTCGTTATCTTCAAGCTATAAACCAAGCTGTTGTGATTAAGGAGCCACTAAAATTGGAGTACAAGATGGGAATGTTGTTCGTGTACCAGGGCCAAATTTTCTAAAGCCTTTTAAGGATTTTCTAAATACTAGTGGCAAACCATATAAAGGAATGGAAACTTTTGTGGAGAACCGAGCTTGGCTGCCTACATGTAATAGGATTTTTTGTTGATGAAGTAAAAAAGAAATCTGGCTTCTTGGTACCTATAGGGGGAAGCAATGAATTAGTAGGACATAGTTATAGAGGAAGTCAATGAAAATGAAATCTCTTGGACTGATATAGAAAAAGGTTTGAGGCAAAATTTCTGTCCGGGGCTAAAAAGGAATGATGCTTGAGAATTTTATTAAGCTTAAATAAGGAAATTCTATTGTGAAGGAGTATATTAATAGTTTCAACGATTTGGAAAATTTTGGTTTTGAATTGATAGATACGACACCCAAGAAGGCAGTGAAGATTGCGAAAGCGTTGAGTTTGCCACTTAGAGAATTAACACTTAGTCATATTCCCATGCATGCGATGTTCGAAAGTTTGATTAAGGCACCATTGTAGAATACCACTATAATGAAGGCTTCTAAAGAGCAACTGATGAAGAATGTTGCTCAAGGAAAGCAAAACAATCTTGGAGTCCAAGTGGACAGGTTGATGAACAAAACATGAGGTGTGAAAGATGCAATATAAGGGGATACGAGGTGAAAGATTGTTGAGTGAAAGTTTCGAAGATTAAGTGCTAGAATTGCAACTAGATGAGCCAAATGAAAGAGAGTATCCTGTGTTAGGAAGATTTCTATGAGGTGTGATATCGTCCTATGTTTTATACATATACACAAACGCATTTACATTTATATATAACATAAGATACATAGATACATGAAATGGAGTTGCGTTTGGAATTTCATGGACAAAATTCTTTTCAGGAGGGAGAAAGCAATATCCAACAAGATTTAGGCATATATATTATTAATAGGGGAAAATGGTACTTTTACAAATAATGAAATTAGACACGGGATTTGTAACATTGCATAGAGCTTATTCTTTTAGTCAGAATGGTATAATGATTCGTCCGGATCAGAGTTCGTATGGAATTACATATATTTTTAAGTTATGGATTTTTAATTAACATAAAGCGAGCTTAAGCCCAACCAAAAAAATGATGGTTCAAAAATTATAAAATGCGGGCTAAGAAGGATTTAAATGCATTCGGTTACATTTTTCAGTCTAACTTTTCCCTTATCCTTCTGATCTCATCTTCCTCTTTCAAATCTAAACCAAACCACTCACACTTACACACACAGATGTATGTATGTATGTATGTATGTAAAATTACCAAGCACGAAGAGAACTACAGGAAGATACCAATTGTTTGTAGACTCAGGGAACTTTAGAGGACTGCAATTCTTGAGTGCGAGGGAATCAGATATTAATTGGTGATTTCTAAGGCATAGCGATGTGAATTGGTGAGTGGAAATTATTATTAGGCTACATACTATTCACATAAGAGTATTTTTTTAATACTTTATTGCTAATTAGGGTAAGTGGATGTAGAATTTGGATAATTTGGAGTAGGTGATAAATACGGGTGCAATCATGGGATTAGAGAGTGCTAATGATAATTTAATTTGGATTAATTTGATATTATATAAGAAGATTAGGGTTAAACTATTTAACATGTGATAATTAAAGTTAGATTATGGATATATGTTTTATACGTGATATATGTATGGTTAAGGTGGTATTAAATAAGATATAAGAGAGGTAATAATACATCAAAATAGTAAACAATAAAGAAAGTTTGAAATAAAGGAGAAACAGTTTTGATTTTTTTTTGGCATTTTAGATGCACACTGATCCATCGGTGTTTAGTATATTGGTCCGTCGGTTGGCATTTAGAATGCCATATTGAACCTGGACCAAGCTGAAGCATTTTTACTTTAGCCAGGCCTATACGAAACAGTAGGTGAGCTACGCGTTGGTTTCTTAGTGACATCGGGAAGTGTTTAACATCTAGAGACATGCTTCCGTGATTGTTTGTTGTGACAATTGTGTTGATTCGTTAGTAAAGGTGTCAGGCTATGTTTACCTATCATTTACGTATATATGAGTTAGTCTGCGTCTATCTAACTCATGCTCTTGTCTACATTTACAAGATCAGTCTATGTTTAACTATATCCTAGGGTTAGTCTATATTAAACCAACTTTTGTATGTATCATCGAGTTTGTATATGTTTAACTAACTCTTTTCGTCCCTTGAGTGTATACAGGTCAGTTTATGTTTAACTAACTTTGTCATACATTTAGTTTTGTTAAGTATATGATAGGGATCCCCGTACTATGATTATTATGATGGACTAACTCTATAGATATAGGCGAGAGAGGTTGAGGTAAAGTAAGTATTAGTTCTCATATGATGTTAATGAAATCATTTTTACTCACCAGAGATGTGTGTCTGACCCTCCCCCCTCATACACTATAGGTTGACAGACTAGCTTTGGAGTGTATGGTGTTTGAAGATGGGAACTATGAAGATATTTACATATGTTATCCATTTATTTGTACATATTGTATATATGATGTGACAGTGTGTAAATGTATGAAGATTATGTATGAACTATGATGTATATAGATGGGATAAGTTTGTTTATCTATATTGTATTTTGGTCCATTCCACTATGAGTTCTGAAAGATGTAGTTAGATAGTTTAGCTCTATGCTCACTATTGTGTTTAAAGAAATCTAGTTTTTCATTCTAAAGTGATTTTATGACCATGAAAAAAGTTGAGTTGTTACAATGACAATTAGTGAAAACGTTTCATTGTAATCAACACCTTGAATTCGACGAAAATCTTTCTTAAAGATTCATTTGCAATCGATGAGTTTTACCCCTTCAGGTACATTTCCTAAAGTCCAAACTTTGTTCCTATACATGGAATCCATTTTGGATTTCATTACAATAAGCCACAAGTTGTGTCTTTATTCTCTAAAGCTTGTCGGTATGTGAGGGGATCAAATATGGATGATGCATTCCTCTTTTTTGCTATCAATAAAAACCCATGGGATCTCTCTGGCACGTGAGATTCCCTACCTCTTATAGGTTGTCTGTCTTCTATGAGTGTTGAGTTACTATCCAAATATTCAATTTCTATAGAAGCTTCTGTGGATCTCATCTGAATCTATCATACTGCCAATAATTTCTTGAGATAGAAATTCCTTTTCCAAAAAGCTAGCATGCATTGAAACAAACACTTTCTGTTCCTTGGTATGATATAATATGTATCCTTGAGATTTTCTAGGATACCAATAAACTTGCATAAAACAGATATTGCCTTAAGTATAGTAGGGTTTATGTTTACAACTTAAGTTGGACAACCCTATACCTCAAGATAACTAAAGTAGGTTTATTACCATTCCATACTCGTATGGGGTCTTAGACAATAATTTAGATGTCATGGAATTCAACATAGAAACCCGATTTCAATCGCATAAACTCAAATGGAAAGAGGCAACTTTGTATCACTCATCATTGATCGAACCATGTCTAAAAAAGTTTGATTTCTCCTTTTCGATGATGCAGTTAAGGGTGTACCCTTGGGGCAATTATGTAATTTGATTATATAACTGAACTCTTATAATGAATCTTGTTCAAAATAAAGTATATTTTTGGTTTTATTTTATGTTGTATATATTGTTATATTGGGATATAAATAAAGTTATAAATACATAACTATACACAAGTAGAATATCCTTAGGAAAAGTATTTAATCGATTGTAGTTACAAAATTGTACATAACTAGGAGTATTAAATAAAATAAAATAAACACTTATCCATAAATGTTCCTATTCAAGATGTATAAAGAATGGGATATCGACATATCTATTGAGATTATTATATGTAACACTCTATATATAATGGATGGTGAATCACTTATGATCATTGGGGCACTAAGGGGTTATGTACATGTAATTGTTTGAAATAGTTACAGAACGACACATAGTCTTTTATAGGTTAAAAGTTAAATAGAAAATCTTACATGATGATGCGCAATAGTCTTTTGACTTGAGAATACTTTGAATCTTAAGTGTCTACAATATACTTTGATCATGGTCAATTACATGACAATGCTGATCGTGCTAAAGTCATAATTGGGTAAAACTTAAACCACTTGAAGTCAAACATTATTCAAAAGAGGATTTGTATCATTCAAATAGAAGGTTAGTATCACTATAGTTATTGGTAAACATAAAGTCAAGGTCTTTAGCAAAAGAAAAATGGTTAATCGATAATTTTTATTGGATTGAAACATGGACTTTAATGTTGGACTTTGCAATTAACTATGGATATTAATAAAGTTTTGACCATTGACCGAGCTATAGGTATATAAGTAATATAGTGATGATGAAGGAAAAAACATGTGCAATATATTGTATCTTAAGGTGTCGCTTTATAAGATAAGAAATTGGATTTCACCTAGATAATATATAAGTAACTGAACACATGTCCACTATGGTGCTTTAGCAAAGTCTACTTGGTCTTTAAAATATAAATTAAATATTCCTAAGGGTTGAGTTGACAATTGGAGTCACACAATCGCAGCCCTAAGTTTTCAATCGAAAATAATTTATTGAAATAATTTATAAAATTAAATAATATTATTTTGCATAAATAATAAATAATATATGCATGTATGTATGTACGTATATATACTATTTTGGAGGTTGAAAATTTAAAAATTGTCTTAAATAAGACTAATCCAAGATATATGTGTGTGCACATACTTGTCGGCAACCAATGGATACTAACTAATGCCGGAAATTCCAAAAGTACTTCTACCAAACTCATGCCGGCAAGTAATCGTTAACGGTGGCAAATATGTAAAAATAAGGGTATTTGGATATTGCATTAAGTTCAAATTGGTTGGTACCGTTGAACTCATCTTGAGATAAGAAACTCGGTGGCATCGCCCAAAGGAAGTTCAGTCACCTCAGGCAATGGAAAAAATTAGTAGGAATAACATGGCATAGGCTAGTGTTTTGTAAGATAGAAAAAGGAAATTATGTTATAAAACTTCTAATACTTATAAATTACATTTTCGACCCTAAATATTCGAACACTTGTAACTTTAACATATGTACTCTGTTTTATGCACAACTTATGCCATTGGGTTAATATCAAAATTCTAAGCAAATTGAAATAATTTGAAAACAAATATTTTACATTGATTGTAAATGACAGTTAAATTTCAGAATATTAATTTGTTATACATATATTTATGCATGTATGTTTGTATGTATACATACGTACACACATACACACACACACCTTTTAGAAATTTATATATTAGAATATGATTGGTTTTATTTGAATATACAACAATCGAATTTGAATGTGCAACATCCCGCTATTTTGGACCATTCAAATCGACCATAAACCCACACATGTCGGACATGAATAATTCAAAACAACAGATTGTTAATAAAATTTTAGGGAAAATAAAATCAATCATAGAATCACAGACACAGAATATCAGAATAACTCGCAGCAGAATAAAATAAATATAGTAGTTCATGAAGCTACTAGATATATAGTCGCAAACAGGTACAAAATACCAGAGTCTGAAAAGCAAATACAGCAGGAAATCGAAAATACATAAGTTCACTAATACATAAGCAAAGGCTGAATGGAAATAACTGAAATCGAAATAACAGATAGATAGCTAAATCTCCAGCAGATCTCTAGCTCCAAAAGATGAATCCAAAGTTGTGGTGCTCAGGCTGACCCGAGAGTAAAGCAAAACACAAAACACTTGAGTCAAGACATAAATACTTATAAAATTCAAATCAACTCAACTGAACTATAAAGAAATGCCACAGTAACTTAAAGGATGCTTGGATCGCCCATCCTTTGAGGATTCGTTAAACTATCTACTATGTAGTACAATATGCTATTATAATAATGTCTAAAGTAAAGTAAACCATTAAAATAGCATTATGGTGTTACCCATATCCCCCTTAACACATTCTATAGTGCCAATGGTCTTTATAGTACTGTAATACCTCCTGATCGAGAGGCCACAGAGGATACTCCATATGTACGACACAAAACAAACTCGTAGTGGTCTCGATAGGGTAGGTGACACGGCACAACTAGGAAATGCCAGAACAGATATACCAATTACACTTTAAGGCTGGTGGAAACGCATAGCTGCAACTATCGCCCACCTCGAGCCACACTCCCAAATCAAAGGTGTGCACCAAATCAGTCATAAAGTAATAGAATGGAAATGAAGAAGTGTGTGCGACTGGAGGAGCTACCTCACTTGGCCTGTCGATTGCTCATGTTTTAGCTACCTTATGCTAACTCAGGGTAGTCAAGTCCACGTATATACCTCAAATAGAACGTCATCAACCACCTACTTCATTTTGGAATCTCCACGGCCTACACAGTTGTTAAAGTGGTTTTAGGAATTGGCAGAGAGTATGACGAATTCCGATCTCGGTCTCTTTAACAACCAAACGTTATTATAACCTGTGGTGATTTATTTCAAATGGTTTATAATTCATATCAGACATACTCATTTTAAACCATATAAGTCCAATATCATTATTCTTTAAAAATAATACTCATTTCTAAAGTTGTAACACTTTCAAAGTTTATACAATTAATTATAACACTTTGAAATCACAATCCATAGCATTTTAAAATGTAACCTTTATAATCATAGCAATTCGAAAACATTACATTTTAGAAGTAGTAGCATGTCGAAAACATAACCTTAAGTCATCATAGCATTTTGGAAAAGTGATACTTAAGAAATCATAGTAGTTTGGAAATTTAAACTTAAGGAATCATATCATTTTGGAAAAGTGATACTTAAGAAATTGTAGCATTTTGGAAATGTAACCTTAAGGAATTATAGAATTTTTAGAATGTAATACTTAAGAAATCATAGCATTCTGGAATTTAATACTTTCCACTTTACAATTTATATAATCAAAAGATTTATGTACTTGCAAAATTTAACATGGTTATTTTATCATTTCTATTTTATTATACTTATTCATTTATTTGGATATTACATAAACCATGCCTTTAGTTAAATAAACTTTATTACTATGATACCCAATTTAAAGATGAATTTCCTTATGTTAAGTTAAGAGCATATTATTAACTTACATTTTAATTTTACAGTAACTAACATTTATTATTTTAATCATTTAAAATGTGCCATTACATTAATTAAGACTTACATGTCAAATGTACATTATTAACTTACATTTTACAGTAAAGAACATTTATTGTATTTATTACCCAAAATATACCATTACATTAATTAGCACCTACATGTTAACAATACATTATTAACTTATAATTTATTATTACAATAAAGAGCATTCATTATATTAATTACCCAAATTATACCATTACATTAATTAGTACTTACATGTTACAATACATTATTAACTTACAATTTATTATTACAATAAAGAGCATTGATTATATTTATTACCCTAATTATACATTACATTAATTAGGACTTACATGTTACAATAAATTATTAACTTACATTATTAGATTAGAATAAAATACCCTTATTAAGTCAAATTGGATTATTAAATTTCAGTTGACCTTCATATTATAAATTAGATTCCAAAAATTACATTTCCAACCATTCTTATAAAAGTTCGGCATATGTAAATAAATGTATAAATTTTTATAGCAATCATTACATTAAAATTTTAGTTGAAATCCATATATTAAAACCCAAAATACTTAATAATTTTTAGAAAATTATTTTAAAACCAACCACGAAGTCTATATAAAATTTTCTAACCTAGGGTCATGCAACGGATTTATATCATTTCAATCCGAACTTATTAAATTTCCGGGTCTATATCATTTCGAACCCGCAATCCCAAGTCAAATAAAAATTGCTTAGGCTTATCATTTTAGCCCATAACAATTTTTCCTTAATGTAAAGACCGTTCGGGTATGTATCATTTCAACCCATAGTGAAGGAACTTGCAGTGTGAGAATAAAATATGAAATAAACAGAACAATAAATAACATATCATGGCATATGACCATAACAGCAATAACAAAAGATGGAATAACATAATATAATCATATAAGAAATTTCTAACTTCCATATACATATCACTACAATCCAAATGACATCAGTTCACCAAAATATAAGTATGTTATCAAGCGTGATTACTCACCTTCTTTAGCTAGAGAAAAGGATTCCAAACAAACGCAACAACTACGAATAAGCACGATAATCACAAACAAGTTTGAGTGGGAGGAGAATCCAAATCCAAAGCTTAGATAAATAAATAAAATACATACGTAAACAATTAAATTCATATAGGAAAATAAAAGTAGAAAATTATATTTTATAAACACATGAAAGGGCTAGCCAAAAGGCACATAGGCTCGGCCTGGAGGAGTTGTTTGGGTTCGGCCTGAACTGGATGTAGGTTATGGTTTGGTCTATAGGCTAGGGTTTGTGGCTACAAGGCTAGAGGAAGGCAAGGCTAGGCTTTGGTTCGGCCATAGGAGGGTTTAGGTCAAGGCAAGGCTCGGCTAGGGGTTTGGATTTGGGTTCGGCCGTGATAGCGTAGGGTTAGGGTATGGAAGGGTCATGGCTAGGGCTAGGAAATTGGGGAGGTGGATGGTGATGATGGCCGAATTAATTGAAGGGGAAAGGAGGAAAAAAGAAGGTGAGGAGGTGGTTCGGCCTAGGTGTAGTTTGGCTAGGGTTTGGTGGTGGGAGGGTGATGGTTTTGGAGAGGGGATGGTCGGTTTTGGTTGAAGGAAGAGGAGGTGGAGGTGGTGATAAGAATGGCCGAAATATAGGAGGAGGACAGAGGAAAATTTAGAGAAAATATTTAGAGAAAAATTTGAGAAAGAGGAAGAAGAACTTACTGTATATTTTTCCGAGAAGGAGATGAGAATGAGAAGAAGAGTCAGGAAATAATTTTTGTACGTAAAAGCTTCTAAACCGATGACCTTTCAATTGCACAGACAAAACGGGTGACTTTTAGAATACCCTAACCCATTAGTCTAAGCCCAATAGCAAAAGGAGAAAATACAACATGAAAGCAACTGCGTGTAATACGCTGAAAACAACAAATTTGGAGAAGTAAAAATCAAAATTTTACGAAACAAAAAGAAGGAAAAAGGTTATAATTAAATCCAGCTTCATAAAAAAAGGAAAAAATTTTAAAACTTTCAACAGCAAGTCAAATTTTGACCAAAGTTGACCATAATTTGAATTTTAGAAAAAACTTTATTTTCTTAAATTTGAAAGAATAATTTATATAAAATCTCAAAAATGTACATTAATTTCCAAACTTATCCATTTTTAAATAACTTAAATTCAAACTTACAAGTAAAATTCCATTTAAAAATGTTTACTGAAATGACGGGTTCTTACACTCTCCCCCACTCAAAACTTTTCGTCCTCAAAAAGGGACGAGACATAGGAAAAGCAAATAAAAAATGAGATGGAATAGTACCTGGAATAAACAATTCCAGATTCGAAGCAGGCATGCTCTCCTCCATCTCCCAAGTACAATCCAGATCAACAGTACTCCACTGCCCTTTGACCAGGTTAACAGGTTTCCTTCTTAGCTGCTTCGTACCTCTATCGATAATACGAAGTGGCTTTCTCTCGACAGTAAGGTTTGGCTCAACATCCAAACTCTCAAAAGCAGAAGGATGAACAATCAAAGATGGATCATGAAGATACCGATGAAGATGTGAAACATGGAATATATTATGCCCTCCAGAAAGCTTCTCAGGCAAATCCAAACGATAGGATAAAGAACCAACTCTCTCTCTCTCTCAAATATGGAAAGGACCAATAAACCTAGAAGCATGCTTCCCTCTCCGACCAAACTGAATCATATTCCTGAAAGAAGAGACCTTAAGGAAAACCTGATCACCAACAGAAAACTCCAGACTCCTCCTATGCCTATCAGCATACTTCTTCTGCCTATCTCGAGCAATCCTCATCTTTCTCCTAATCTCCTCAACCTTCTCAGAAGCCTCTAGAATCATATCAGGACCAAGAACCAAACGATTACCAAATTCAGTCCAGCAATATGGAGATTTGCAAGGTCGTTCGTAAAGAGCAGCAAACAGAGCCATTTCGATACTAGCCTGAATTCCAAATGGAATAAGATAGATATATATTTAATACAACCTTAAATAGAAAATTTGATATTATACCTGATGACTGTTGTTATAGGTGAATTCAACGAGACAGAGATGATATTCCCAAGATCCTCCATAATCAAGGACATAGGCACAAAGTAGATCCTTCAGAATTTGATTCACCCTTTCTATTTGACTGTCGGTCTGTGGTTGGTAAGCAGTGCTCAGAATCAGTTGGGTACCTAAAGCTTCTTGAAAAGCTTTCCAAAACTGGCTGGTAAAGATGGGATTTCTATCACAGACTACACTAACCGAAACACCATGAAGATGAACAATCTCCCTCATATAAACCTCAGCCAAACTCGAAGCAGAACGGTTGGACCTAAACAGAATGAAATGAGCTGACTTGGTCAATCTATCCACAACTACCCAAATACTCTCATTACCCCTCCTAGTCCTTGGTATCAATAAAATCCATAGAAACCTGTTCCCATTTCCAATTGGGAATCTCAAGGGGTTGCAATAATCCAACGGTCTTCTAATGATCAGCCTTAACCTGCTGAAAAGTCGCACATCTACTAACAAAAAGGGAGATATCATGCTTCATACCGCTCCACCAATACAGCTTCTTCATATCCTGATACATCTTCATCACACCGGGATGAATAGAAAGTCTGGACCGATGATTTTCCCGAAGTAACTCTTGCCTCAATCCATCAATATTCGAGACACAAATCCGATTATTGATCCTCAAAATCCCTTCAACATCGATCTGCACTCCACTTCCATCATGGCTACAACATTAGCCTTCCTTGGGTATAGTTGATGTCGAGGTCATAAGAAGCTAAAAATTCAAGCTAACTAAATTGTCTCTGATTCAAATCCTTCTGGGTGAAAATATACTTCAAAGACTGATGATCCACAAAGTGCTCAAACATAGTTCCCAAAAGATGATGTCTCCAAAGTGAGAGCTGTAGAAATTTGAGAAAAATTCCCAATGAATCTTCAATAATAATCGGCAAGGCCTCGAAAACTACAGATATCAGATGGAGTCCTCGGAATTTCTCAATCTTGAAATAGAATAGGGAAAAATAAGAACTATAGAGAAAGATAGAATAATTAAATTACAGAAGAAAGAAGAGAAGATAGACTTACATTGATCGCAACAATCTTAACTGGATCAACAAAAACTCCATTACCAGAAACAATATGTTCAAGTAATCGGACTTCATCCTTCCAAAAATGTCATTTCGATAACTTGGCCTTCAACTGATGATTCCTAAGAGTCTTCAGATTCAAATTCAAATGCGACTCATGATCTTCCCTTGAATTAGAGAAGACAAGAATGTCATCGACGAAGACTAGAACTAATTTGTTAAGAACATCACAAAAAACACGATTCACATGATCCACAAAGAAAGTTGGGGCATTAATCAAACCAAAATGCATAACTAACCATTTATAGAAACCATTCTTAGTACGAAAAGCAGTTTTGGGAATACTTTCCTCGGCAACTCTGAGCTGGTGGAAACCTGTGGCAAGATCAAGCTGAGAGAATACAGTAGCTCGATAGAGTTGGTTGAACATATCATTAATGGGAAGCATAAGATATCTGTTTTTCATAGTGAACTTGTTTATCTCCCTATAATCAATACATATCCTTAAGGAACCATTGGAATTAGTGACGAAAACCATAGCTATTCCCCATTCGGAATGACTAGGTCTAATCGGACCCTTGGAGAACAAGTCCCTTATTTGTTTCCTCAACTCAACCTTCTCACAGGGTGCCATTCTTCTCGGAGGAAGAACTACAGGTCGAGCCACAGGAATAAGATCAAACGGAATTTAATTTCCCACTTAGGAGGTAAAGAAGTGACTTCACCACATACATCGGTATAGAGTTTGACCACGGGAGTTGAAATAAGATCACCAAGAGAAGAGTCAAGAGAATAAACAAAGCTTCCAGTATAATCCTGAGGCATGTGGCACTGAATCACCAAAGGATTACCTTTATCATTAACAAAAGAAACTGTTTGGGCTTTACAAGAGATAACGGCTTCATGAATCTTTAGCCAATCTCCTCCATGCAATATATCAAAAGCATCGAAACCAAGAACACAGAAATCACCTGAAAAACGATAGTCAAAATAGAAGAGTTTCACCTTTTTACAAATCCTTCTAAGGTTCGAGGGACCACCAATAGGATTAGAAACACACAAAGGTACAGTTGCATACTCAGGTGAAAGGATATGCTCAAAATTATCACATAGATCCACAAAAATGAAACTATGTGAAGCTCCAGTGTCAAATAAAACAAGAACAGGAAAATTAAACAAATTATAGGTTCCCTGAAGAGTACCTTGGGTATCACTAGGAGTAAGTGGAGCAGGTGGAGTGGATGAAGTAACTGCAAAGATACCAGATGGCTTGCCCTTTTGCTGAATTGGACAATCCTTCCTGAAGTGGCCAGGTTGCAAGCAAAATATGGCAAAGATCATGCCTAGTCATTTGAGCTAGAGGAAGATAATCTCCAACTAGAGTAGGGAAACTATTGGCATAGTGTCCATTCTGGTTGCACCTGAAGTAAGTGATGGAAGAAAGATCGATAGGTTGCCTCTGAGAAGAAGATCCCAAATCTGGAGTCTTGTGCCAATTCTTCATCTGCTGACGGAAATTAAGCTTCCTTTTCTTAGAGTTACCAGAGGAAGGATGAGATGAAGGTGCACAAGCAACAAAAGAATCCTTATAAGTGGGGTTCTCAAATCTAATAGCCATATTCATCAATCCAATAAAAGGGCTATGCATATGAGAAATCATACGATCATGGTACCCTGGGCGAGCTCCAGCTATGAACTTCTCATTCTTTTTAAGAGGGGTATCAATCAGGCTAGGACCAAACTTGGAAAGTTCGTTGAACTTTCGCTCATACTCAGAAAATGACATATTCCCCTGCTTAAGATCCATAAACTCGTTGTATAGCTGAGATTTCCCTGCTTCGGGCATCCACTTTGCCATAAAAGCATCCCTGAAATATGATATCCAAACTTAAGAAAGACTCCAAAGGGAAAACTGAACCAAACTCAAAACCAACTCAAGATAATACCTAAACTGCTCCCAAAAAATATCTGCCTCAATAGTGTGGGCTGTAACAAACATCCACCAATATAGGGCTACCTCCTGTAACTACCAAGCTGCTAACTGACGCTTCTGAGCGTCGGTGATCTCCAAACCAGCGAAAATCCTCTCCAAACTCCTCAGCCACTGTTGAGCCTCAATGATGGTCTCTGATCCAAAAAACTTGGTACCACCAAGTTGACTGAGCTCCTTACAGGGAGTGGCGAACCTAACGGGTGAAATAGGCTCTGGAACTGGGGCAATACCACAACCCTGACCTCTGGCATTCCTACAATTCATCCTCGAAATTCAAAAATATTTTTTAGGACAAAGTATAGGAAAAGATAAAGGAAAGATTCGGTTAGAATGGAAATCCTAATCAAAGAATTATGTTTAACAAGGTGGATTCGAAAAGAAGGAATTTCTAAGAAAATTAGATTTTAAACAAAAAGATTTTATATCCAAAATAATCCTTTAAAATCATTTAAAATCATTTTAAAACATTTAATACTTAAAATATGTTCTCTCACCAAGAATGATTCTAAGACTGATTTTACTCATCCTAGCGTGTTTCTACCTTATCTCTAATGAGTTTTTGCCCCCACAGGCTAAGGTTTGCCTAAAACCAAAGCTCTGATACCAAACCAAGAAGTGAGAACCCCCTATCATGCTGCACCGACAAAGTGCATAAATAGACACATGTTGGACTTGAATAATTTAAAACAACAAATTGTTAATAAAATTTTGGGAAAAATAAAATCAATCACAAAATCACAGACACATAATGTAAAAATAACTCACAGTGGAATAAAATAAACATAATAGTTCATGAAGCTACTAGATATATAGTCTCAAACGGGTACAAAATACCAAAGTCTGAAAAACAAATACAATAGGAAATCCAAAATACATAAGTTCACTAATACATAAGCAAAGGCTGAATGGAAATACTGAAATCGAAGTAACAGATAGATAGCTAAATCTCCAGTAGATCTCTAGCTCCAAAAGATGAATCCAAAGTTGTGGAGAGTAAAGAAAAACATAAAACACTCAGGACATACATACTTATAAAGTGTAAATCAACTCAAGTGAACTATAAAGAAATGCATCAGTAACTTAAAGGATGCTTGGGATCGTCTATCCTTTAAGGATCCGTTAAACTATATACTATGTAGTACAATACGCTATTATAATAATGTCAAAAGTAAAGTAAGCTATTAAAATAGCGTTAAGGCGTTACACATATCCCTCTTAACAATTTTATAGTGCCAATAGTCTGTACAGTACCGTAATACCTTCTGATCGGGAGGCTATCAAAGGATACTCCATAGGTACGACGTAAAACAAATTCGTAGTGGTCTCGATAGGGTAGGTGACATAGCACAACTAGGCAATACCGGGGTAGATATACCAATTATACTTCAGGGCTGGTGGTAACGCATAGTTCCAACTATCGCCCACCTTGAGCCACACTCCCAAATCAAAGGTGCGCACTAAATCAATCACAAAGTAATAGAATGGCAATCGAAGAAGTTTGTCCGATTGGAGGAGCTACCTCACTTGGCTTGTCGATTTCTCATGTTTTAGCCACCTTATGCTAACTTACGGGAGTCAGGTCCATGTATATACCTCAAATAGAACGTTAGCAACCACCTACTTCCATCTGGAATCTCCACTGTGTACACAGTTATTAAAGTGGTTTTTGGAATTGGCAGAGAGTATGATAAATTCCGATCTCGGTCTCTTTAACAACCAAATGTTATTATAACCCATGGTTATTTCATTTCAAATGGTTATATTTCATATAAAACATACTCGTTTCAAACCTTATAAATCCAATATCATTGTTCTTTAAAAATAATACTCATTTCTAAAGTTGTAACACTTTCAAAGTTTATACACTTAATTATAGCACTTTGAAATCATAATAATTTTAAAACCATAGCACTTTAAAAATGTAGCCTTTATAATCATAGAAATTCAAAAACATTACATTTTAGAAGTAGTAGCATTTCGAAAACATAACCTTAAGTCATCATAGCATTTTGGAAAAGTGAGACCTAAGAAATCATAGCATTTTGGAAATGTAACCTTAAGGAATCATAGCATTTTGGAAAAGCGATACTTAAGAAATCATAGCATTTTGGAAATGTAACCTTAAGGAATCATAGCATTTTGGAAAAGCGATACTTAAGAAATCATAGCATTTTGGAAATGTAACCTTAAGGAATCATAGCATTTTTGGAATGTAATACTTAAGAAATCAAAAGATTTGTGTACTTACAAAATTTAACGTGATTATTTTATCATTTCTATTTTATTACACTAATTCATTTATTTGGATATTACATAAACCATGCCTTTAGTTAAATTAACTTTATTACTGTGATATCCAATTTAAAGCTGAATTTCTTATGTTAAGTTAAAAGTATATTATTAACTTACATTTTATTTTTACAGTAACTAACATTTATTATTTTAATCATTTAAAATGTAACATTACATTAATTAAGACTTGCATGTCAAATGTACATTATTAACTTACATTTTACAGTAAAGAACATTTATTATATTTATTACCCAAAATATACCATTACATTAATTAGCACCTACATGTTACAATACATTATTAACTTACAATTTATTATTACAATAAAGAGCATTCATTAAATTTATTACCCAAATTATACCATTACATTAATTAGCACTTACATGTTACAATACATTATTAACTTACAATTTATTATTACAATAAAGAGCGTTGATTATATTTATTACCCAAATTATATCATTACATTAATTAGCACTTACATGTTACAATACATTATTAACTTAGATTACTGGTTTAGAATAAAACACCCTTATTAAGTCAAATTGGATTATTAAATTTCAATTGACCTTCATATTATAAATTAGATTCCAAAAATTACATTTCCAACCATTTATTTCTTATAAAAATTTCAATGCGTGTAAATAAATATATAAAATTTGATAGCAGTCATTACATTAAAATTTTAGTTGAAATCCATATATTAAAATCCAAAATACTTAATAATTTTTAGAAAACTGTTTTAAAACCAACTACGGAGTCCGTATAAAAATTTCTAACCTAGGGTCAAGTAAATACGGATTTATATCCTTTCAATCCGAACTTATTAAATTTCCAAGTTTATATCATTTCGAACCCGCAATCCCAAGTCATATAAAAATTTCTCAAGCCTATCATTTCAGCCCATAACAATTTTTCTTAATCTAAAGATTGTTCGGGTATGTATCATTCAACCCATAGTGAAGGAAATTGCAATGTGAGAACAGAATATGAAATAAACAGAACAATAAAAAATATATCATGGCATATGATCATAACAGGTATAACATGTGATGGAATAACATAATATAATCATATAAGGAATTTCTTACTTGCATATGCATATCACTACAATCCAATTGACATCAATTTACCAAAATATAAGTATGTTGTCAAGCATGATTACTCACCTTCTTTAGCTAGAGAAAAGGATTCCAAACAAACACAACAACTACGAATAAGCACGGCAATCACGAACAAGTTTGAGTGGGAGGAGAATATAAATCCAAAGCTTAGAAAAATAAATAAAATACATACGTAAACAAATAAATTCAGAAAAATAAAAGTAGAAAATTATATTTTCTAATCACATGAAAGGGCTAGCCAAAAGGCACATAGGATTGGGCTGGAGGGGTTGTTTGGGTTCGGCCTGAACTGGATGTGGGTTATGGTTTGGTCTGTAAACTAGGGTTTGTGGCTACAAGGCTTGGATTTGGTTTGGCCACAGGAGGGTTTGGGTCAAGGCAAGGCTCGGCCAGGGATTTTGATTTGGGTTCGGCCATGATAGCTTAGTGTTAGGTTCTGGGAAGGTCACGGCTAGGGTTAGGAAATTGGGGAGGTGGATGGTGATGATGGCTGAATTACTTGAAGGGGAAAAGGGGAAAGAGGAAGGGGAGGAGGTGGTTCGGTCTAAGTATTGTTTGGCTAGGGTTTGGTGGTGGAAAGGTGATGGTTTTGGAGAGGGGAAGGTCGGTTTTGGTTGGATAAAGAGGAGGTGGAGGTGGTGACAAGCATGGCCGAAATATAGGAAGCGGACGGAGGAAAATCTAGAAAATATTTAGAGAAAAATTTGAGAAAGAGGAAGGAGAATTTACTGTATATTTTTTCGAGCAGGAGACGAGAATGAGAAAAAGGAGTCAGGAAATAATTTTTGTACGTAAAAGTTTCTCAACTGATGACCTTTCAGTTGTACAGACAAAACAGGTGACTTTTAGAATACCCTAACCCACTAGTCTAAGCCCAATAACAAAAGGAGAAAATACAACATGAAAGCAACTGGGTGTAATACGTTGAAAACCGCAAATTTGGAGAAGTAAAAATCAGAATTTTACGAAACGAAAAGCAGAAAAAAGGTTATAATTAAATCCAGCTTCATAAAAAATTTCAAATTTCAAATTTTCAACATGAAGTCAAATTTTGACCAAATCAAAATTTGAATTTTTAGAACAATCTTTATTTTCTTAAATTTTAAAGAATAATTTACATAAAATCTCAAAAATATGTATCAAAATTCCAAACTTATCTATTTTTAAATAATTTAAATTCAAAGTTTCAAGTAAAATTCCATTTAAAAATGTTTATTGAAATTACGGGTTGTTACAAAATGAATCGTTAGTTATTCACATGTTAAACATTTTTTCACATATGAATGTAATTATAAGAATAAACATATATTATGGTATGCATTCCACACACAAATATATGCACGCGTGCACACACATATTTCAATTTCAAATATATACACATATATACACACACATGTGCAAATACACATACCGTCTATATATAGAGACACTAATTTAACATATTTTATATATTTTCAATTTTAGTACTTGAATATTTCACATTCATGACATGATTATATTCCTTAAATTATACTACTATTATAATTGATTGGTTTAAAAAAATTAAAAGGATTTTAATTTAAATAAAATTAAAATGATCCTTTTCAAACATAAAACATCAAATATGGTTTAACATTGACAACACTATTTTTGATAACACTGTAAAAGATCTATATGCATAATAAATTAAAAGGGATTTTTTTTGGAATTTCACATTTCCACCCTATTGATCGATGCATCTAAAAGCAAAATTGGTATTTAAATTTAAAAATGCTTCGAATTTAAATTTAAATCTATAAGGATTATGAATAAATTTATAAATTGTATAAAATTTGTATTTTAATAAGTTACAAATTTTATAGTTATTTTAAAATTGTGTCAAAATAAAACTAAAATTTACAAGGTTATGGATAAAATTTAAAATTGTTTTAAATTTATATTCATAAAGGTTATAAATGAATAAAATTAATATTGTTTAAATTTAAATTCATAAAGGTTATGGATGGAAAAATTTAAATTTTTTTAAATATGAATCCATAAAGGTTATAAGTGGATAAGTTTGAAATCATTTTCATTTTAAAATTATAAAATATATAAATAAATTTAAATTACAATATGAATTATAAATGTTATAGTCCACAAAAGGTTACAATAAGATTTTAATATTAACTATATGTTAACAAATATAATATATACAAAAATATAATATTTAACATCTAATTATTAATGTTATAATTAGATAGGAAATTCTTATATGATGTATATATAAAATAAAGAAGAATAATATGATTCTAAAGCTAAAATGGAAATAAAACCTATAATAGTTATAAGGAATAAATACATATGTATATAATTGTATATATAATGAAAAATGATATAATTAAATGTTGTGAATCCTTATTACCCTTATAAATGATAATACTCGTTATTATTATTATTTTGATTTTACAAATCTTAAATATTGTCACTCTATATCATTTATAATATATAGAAAGGACTATACATGCTTATGGTCGTTGAGTACCCTCAAGCTATAAATTTTTTGTGTTGATGTTTATATTTTCCCTAGATTGGTAAGAATATTTTGTAACTTTGTTGAGCATCCTCAAAGGTTAGAAAAAATTTCTTACATAATCACAAAATTATGAGTCGTGTGTATATATTGTACTTTATGATTTATTTAGTAGCTTTAAGGTCATAAAGACGAATTTATGATTGGGAAAAAATAATGTATAGTAGGGAGTGATATACAAGATATTACTAATAACGTGTTAGTTTCCATTTATAGGACTACAATTTATTTAGTGCCCTCAAGCTTGTAGTAACATGATAAATGGCTCTTAACACCCACCAAAGGAATTTATGGAATTCCCACTTCTCATTTATGGTTTTCAGAGATGTAAAATCTGGTAGGAGCCTTATGCAAAAAATAAAATAAATCGATCTAATAAATATGATAAATATGTAATATTATGATAATCTACTTAAATAAATTTGCAGAAATAATGTAACTGATAAAATTGTGTATTGATTAAAGTATATTGAAAAAATATTATGACAATCTACATGAATAAATTTGCACAAATATTGTAACTGATATAACTATTTATTGATTAAAATATATTGAACAAATTGAATTACATATTGAGGAAGCTATTATATATTTTGCTTACCAATAAATTGATCTTTTGGCATGTTTGTCCGTTCAGACCCATACAAGAGCCAAATAATGTGGCCACTAAAACTTTCATGTTTTAGTCACCTAAATGTTAATTTGCCTAAAGTTATATATTGTCTTCTATAAGTTTTAAAATAAAAGTCAATACTATAATATGGATATTCAAACCATATTTGATAACATACAAAGTTGTATTGTGAACAATCATGCTCATGATATATGGAGTTTTAAAGAAATTCTTTCATTCAAAATATGCAAGTAAACCATAGCGTGAGATCATGTTTTCACTATGATTGAATACAACGAGAATCTTGTTATGTTGGGAAAATAAATAGATTAAGGACTACAGTATGGCATATGAATTCGATCACTAAAATGTCAGTTTTGATCTGTTTACATAGATGGAACTTATTTGATCCCCTTAACATGTTAAGGATGACTGAATCCATTTTTATAAAGAAAATTTGTGCAGTCATGTAGTATTGGTTTTTTCTTTTGAGTGGTTCAAACATTTAAAAGTGAAAGTTTGAGGTAGAAGTAATATTTGCACAATTGAGATGAAGATATGGTGAATGTTCACCTATGCTTCATTAAGAGGCATTGGAAACAGAATTAGGAAAAAGATGTGCAGATGCTTAACAAGAAATAAGATAAATGATTTCCTTTACAAATGTATTTACTTATAAGAATTCTCCATAAGATTTATTTCTTTGGGTTCGAGGTACTTGATCTAAAACTCTCAAATGTATACTAGTTATAGTAGAAGAAATAAATAATCCAGAGCAAGTGATTGAATGGAGCTTCATACTTCAAATATTGTTATTGCTATAGCGGAAATTATGGAAGCATACCATATAACAATTGCTAGTGGATACATCGAGTTTCAAGAAAATCATTTTCTTGCAAAAATCATTTATGAAACAATAAATGCTTTCAGTTATGATAGAAAATAGATTTGACTTTGTTTTAGTTTGAATATTATGAATATCAGTTATAAAATAAATCAGTTTTGGTATATAATGACGTTGCTTGTTTTCAAAAAAAAGGGCGATGCATTAGCTATAAAAAAAGCACATATGCATCTAAAATATTTAATAACTATTTTTGGAATCATGGACTAAGCCATTTCTTTGTAAAATAGTTCTTTATCAAGGTATTGTGAATCGTATGGTATTTCTAAACGTATCTCAAATGATTAAAGGGAAATCATCCATTTTGTGGGAGCAGTTAAAGAGTTAATGGACTCATCGAGTTGGTACATATAGATGTATATAGTCTAAGGTTTAATGATAATGATAGTGGCTCCATTTACTTCGTTAAGTTCACCGTTGAATTTTATCAAGTATGAACTTGTGTATTTGATGCACAATTTATTTATCTATGATAAGCTCAAAGAATATGAGATAAAAGTAGAAAATATAACATGCAAATGAGTTAAAAAAATTCGATTTGATCGAATGCGTGAGTGTCCTAAATAAAAGTCCTAAGAGTACCAAAAAGGGAATATGATTCACTCTAAAAGTCACTCTTCCCTATGCTACATAATGATGTATTGATAAGGAGTTATCGAACTCTATTAGATAAAGTACAATTGATAATGAGTGAAGTTGAGTTACTTCTTTTACAAGGATATGTATTTAAGAGTAAGAACATGTGTTGAATTCAGTTTCATCTAAATTGAGATCAAGATTCCATATAAGGTGTAATTAGGTGGAAACCTTATCTTAAATAGTTTAAGATATATGGTTGTCCAATCTATGTGGTGAACATAAGTTTCATGAATTCAAGGCTAAATTTATTTTATCCAAGTCTATAGACAGTTCATAAAATGTTTTGAATGCCTTTTCCATATCATTAAGAAATAAATTATTATTTCTAGACATACACCTTCCTACCGAAAGAATTTCTTCATAGAGAAATTTGTAGTAAGGTGATGGACTTGGATATGATCTAAGATTCTAACATGAAATCAGTTGAGTAAATGAAGTAAAATTTAACCAAGCCTGAAAGGACATAACTTAGAATGACTAATAGGAAATTTTATACATTGAAAAGAAACTAAAAGTTTATTATTAATATCGAGAAAAGGGATTGTTAGTGATAATAATCTCCTCAGTTGTTAATAAGCCACAAAAAGTATAGACTCTTCTATATGATATGTGTTTTAAATCCAAAATGGATTCTAAAAACATAGACAATTTTTAATTTTGAAATTGTACCAAAAAGATTTTGCCCACCAGCTACAAGTGAGTCTTCGAGAAGAAGATCGATGTAGTTTGAATTGTGTAAAGAAAATTTAATGGTATATGACCTTATCGATTTCAAATGTTGAATTTAGTAGAGAAATTAGTCGATCAACATGCTTAAATCCATTTCGATTCTGCTCAACAATTACCACATGGTTTGACTATGAGCTCTGGCATATTGATGTTGAAACAGAACTTCCAAATAATGACTTAGAGGAGATTGTCTGCACACCATTGCCAAAGTGTCTTGAAGTCGTTGGCATTATTAATAAAGCTTGTGGATTTCTACGATATAATTTTAAACAAGCATCTAAAGGTTAAGCAAACATTTTGATAGAGAAATCAAATAGTTTGATTTCAGTCAAGTTGTAGAGGAAGCTTGTGCCTATAAGACAGAAAATAGAAGGTACTAACATAATTCTAATACTATAAATAAACCATATGATATTGATTGATAATCATGTACCCATATTAGAATCGATTAAAGCATGGTTACTTGATTATCAATGAAGTATTTAAAAGAAGCATCCTTTGTACTCGGTATAAAAGGGTGTAGAGATTGTCCCAACCGATATGTATAGAAACCATATTAAAATGTTTAATATGTAGCATATGAGATAAATTCCTTATGCATCGATAGTAGAAATCATCACATATACTACATTATGTATTAGATCTGCATAAGCACTTGCACTTGGTATAGTGAGCGAATATTGAATCAAAGCTAAAATCACTAGATGGCAGTTAAAAGTATTCTTGGATATTTACGAAATACTAGAAAATTGTTTATGGAAACAACAAAGTCTTAATGAAGGGGTGTTCGAACTCGAACTCCATAAGTGACAACAAATATTGTAAGTCAATCTTAAATTCATGTTTATCCTTAATAAATGGGCTTTAAGTTGGAAATGTTCTAAATGAGAGATTGTGGCAAATTCAGTCATAAATGCTAAGTACATCACCTTAAATAGTGTTTCAATGAAAGGAGTATGTGTGTATGTGTATGTGATAATTTATAAGAAATCTAGGGGTGGTTCTCACCATGAGAATCCAATAATGTATTATGATAGGCATGATGCAATATAAATTGCAATAGGAACTAACAAGTTGATAAAATGCCAAGAAATGTTCTTCGTAATTAACATGTTAAAAAAGAATTTAGAAAAGATGGGGAAGTATAATCGAAAATTAGATACAAAATAATAATATTAAAAATTCACTCACAAAGTTTCTTTCTTAGTTTTGTCTTAAGAGTATGTTTATGAGTCACCGTAGTTAGCGCCAAGTGTAAGTGGAAGATTGATAGTGCTTAAGGGTGTGCCCTAGGTGCAACTATGTAAATTTCTTATATAACTCAACTCTTATAGCGAATCTTGTTCGAAATAAAGTAAGATTTTGGTTTTATTTTCTATTGTATATATTTTTATATCGGAATGTAATTAATGCTTTAAATACACCAAATATTTACAAGTAGAAAATCCTTAAGAAAAGTGTTTAATAGATTGTATTTACAAATGCGTTCGTAACCATGTGTACTAAATCGAATAAAATACTTGTCCTTAAATGTTTCTAGTCAAGATGTATAGAGAACATAATATCAATATTTTCGTTGGGACTAATGCATGTAACACTCTTCATATGATGGATGATGAATTAATCATGACACTTGGGGCACCTTGGGATACATGTATGTATTTGTTTGTAACGATTACAAAACGACTCCATGAGAGTCTTCTATAGGATAAAAGTCAAGTATAAGATCTCACATAATGATGTACAGTAGTCTTTTGGACTAAGAATACTGTGAATATTAAGTGTATAAACTATAATTTGATTATCATCAATGTGAAGAACCACTGATCCTAACACTCCAAACTGATACATGAATAACAACCAAATTCCAAAGTATCAAAACATGACGTTACTTTAGGTGATAAAAAATAAAATATCCATTATGAGACATCATATGCAAACTTACAATGAAGGGAATATCATATAATAATAAATATTGTCTTCAACATGATAGACATAACATATTGGATGCATCAAAGTATAGGAGATATGGAAGTTCTTCTCATATATACATACATGTTTCTCATTATTATATAAAATAAAAGTCAAAATTAGATAATATATAATGGCACCTCCAAGCTCCACCGACTGCTCCAATGCCCGCTAGAAAGTACTCCTTAACTCTTGACACTTATCCTACTCATGAGAATAACCTTAGGTTGTCAAGGAAACAAAATAAAGAAAATACGGGTCAAGCATAATTCCTAGTTTGAGGAGGATACTAGTCCAAGACATCTGGCATAAATGTGCATATACTCAATGTGTGAAATACTAGATAGGAGACATATGGTTACATAGAACCATACCTTAACCTACCTCATCTACATCCAACAAGTTAAAATAGTAATCATATGTCCAATTATAAAGGCATAGTAAAGTATGTAGTTTCTACTACTGTGTCATTGCATAAAGTCTGGTCAAAATCTAATTAGGTGGTATGGAACCTACACCTATATTATAACGACCCGAAATTTTACCACTTTGAAACAGAATGTTAAATTTATTTTAAATTTTTAAATACAGAATTTTAAAACTTAAATAATCATGTTTCATGTGATAAATAAGAATGGTGAACTTATTTTTAGAATTGAATAGAGATTTTGAAGTTTTGTTGTAAAACTGAAAAAAGCAGGTTTTCGATAAATTTGAATTTTAATATTATTAATTATGGTTTTATAACTCAGTTTTAATTATTTAAACATGATAATAAACTTATTTTTAAGTTGGTTTACATCAATAAATAGTTAAACAAAAATGTCAAAATTGACCTTAAAACATTTTGTTGAAAATCAAAATTCTGTTCAAAATAAGTTGTCGCAATGTTGTTGCACCTTTATTAGGATGTTTAACATATATATTACACATTTTAATAACTAAACAAGTTTACTTTTACTAATTATGATTAGGAAACTTATTGAATATAATTAAGAAAAGTAAGGAAAAAGTTAAGATAGTAAACATCAAATCAAATCACATCAAAAATCTAAACAAATCTTCTCTTTAATCCACTTTTCTATCCTAATACATTTACATAAGCCTTAAGTGACTAAAACATAAAGTAAGATGTGAAAGGTTATGATAAGTGTTAAAAAAGTAAGGGTACCTTAAAGTTAAGTAATGATATTTTGGTAATTTTGTAAAGGGATGGTTTGGTAACTTGCCACTTCATTTTTTTCTATAAATACCCATCCATTCTTCTTATTTTCTCACATAAATCTTTCTCTTCTTCTTCCTTCTTGAAGCTCTCTTTAGTGGCTTCCTTCTTAATAAAATAATTAAAAAATATTAGCAAAAAGAAAGTAAATATACATATATATATATATATATATACATGTTATCAATTTCTCTCCAAAACTAGTGCAAACTCCTCCTCTCCACCTCCTAAACTAACGATCACCACCTCCTCAAGCCAAGGCCGAGCTCCTTCAACCTCCCAAGGCAAGGTCGAACCTGTATAAGAGGGAAGGAAGCTGTCAGAGAGCTTCGATGCAAGAAAAAGATAAGGAAGTGCCGCTAGAATAAAAAGAGAATTCTACAAAAAAGGATTGGTGGAGTGGAACTAATCGTGAATACTCGAGTTATCTTTAAATTATTCAACTCCTTGAAATATTGTTAAGTATGTTCAGTTAATGAATTTATATGCCTGGTTGAGAATTTATTGAGAATTGGATGAATATATGGATGTTAAGATGGTTAATAAGTTGGTTGTGAAATTCTATAACAAAATGATGTGAAAATAATATTCAAGTTGAATAACGGTTAGTAAACTAACCATACTTAGTTAATAAATCCAAATGAAAAGTGTATGAAGTTGCTACCCTCTTCAATGATGAAAATAATAAAATATTGTTTTAAATAAGTTAAAATAATTTTAATATGGTTTCAAAACATATTTGAAGTGTTTCAGATAAGTTTCAGAACAATTCATCATATGGTCAAAATCAAGCTCGTCGCGTAGCGGTGGTTCGTAATATTCGACGCGTAATTTTAAATCAATGTGTAGGATGCAAACTAAGTCAATGTTATCCGAGTTTTTAACTCATCAGGATCCAATAGAAGCCAGATCAGTTTTACGACATCAGAATGGCTCAGAAGTTGACCAAGAAGGAATAAGCAATAGCTTAAAGAAAACCAAGCCTTATTACCAAAGCAAAGGCTGAGTTCAACTAAACAGTTCAACTAAACCTAGAGACCAGCATCTGTTCAACTCAATCGACAGTCAAAGCACAACCAGCTAGTAGACCGTCATCAAATGGAGCAACGTGCAACGAGACTACACGAACACCGTCAATACAAAACCATGAAGGCATCCAAACCTGCAACTCCATAAACCATCCTAGTGCTTGGATCGCTAGCGATCCATATCCTATGGATCGCAATGATCCATGCAATGTAATGGCCCATAGATAGAAGCGAGGGATAAGGAGCGTTAATGCTAAGTGTATGGATCGCTAGCACTCCATACACGATGGACCACTAGCAATCTATATGGAGCCATGTTAGTTGCGACCTAGCATATTGAAGTGGTGGAGAGAGCGACTAAGTCATTAGCTCATGAGCGTGCCAAATCTATGGATTGCTAGCGATCCATAGACCATGGATCGCTAGAAATCCATGGTTTTGTCTCGGATCGCGAGCTAAACTCCACTGGGTTGTTCTGTACCCATCTATGAGCAATTGACGAAGTGGCATGGCCCAGAAGCTCTCCGATCTCTATAAACACCGTCTTGCCTGCAACATAAACTGGATCTTCTCCGGACTGCTTGCTAAAGCTCTGTTGGAAACTTGCTTCACTCTCTTCCTCCCTCATAACTATCTATAAAGGAATTCACTATGATTCTCCAGTGGATTCCAACTCCAATGATTCAATCTAGCTAAGGATAATCAAAGGCTTTGTAATCAAACACTACTTGTAAGAGCAGTCAGTCATAATAAAATTATAAAGTGGACGTAGGCTTTGTTAACAACCGAACCACTATAAAAACTCCTTGTCTTCTTTCTTCTATTGTCATTTTCAATACCTATTGTTTGTATTATTACTCTATCAGGGCATGGCTGGTGCTTTTAAGCTCAAACCAGGGTATTGATCCATTTTTTGGGTTAACAGTCAAAAATCTTTGAAATAAGAAATTTATAGATCCTTATAACCATAGTTTTCAAATGAAAAGGCAAAATCAAAATTTTGTTTAATACAGTTTGAGTTATGTCCAAAACAAATTTTTAGAAAAAATACAGTTTTGGTCGCTTAACGACCAAAGTAAGAAATTGTTTAAAACAATTGTTTTTAATTCTTTAAAAAATATGAAATAAATCTTATAAATATGTTAAAATGATTTAAAAGAGATATAAGTTAAAAAAATAGAAGTTTATGAAATAAAATTTGTATTTGATCAATATAGCTTTAAGACACTTTTTGCAGCACCTTTCATAGCAGTTTTAAATAATTTGTGAAATATGATTTTAAATGTGATATCCCGGAATTTCAAGGAATTTAAAATATGATAATCTCTTAATTAATTATTTAAAATTGGTAAAAATTTTAATTTCAAACAATAATAAATATGATGAGTTATTTTTAAATATAATTATAAATAGATTTTTAAATGGGATAGTAATTTACAAATTTAAATTGTGTTATTTTATACATAGATTTTAAATAGACTTATTATATATATGTGTGTGTATTTAACTTATTTGTAAATTGGATATTTATTTACAATTAATAATATGTTTGTTTGAAATTGATATCTATATTTATTTGAATTGATTTTATATTAGATTTTAAATTGAATATGAATTTGGATTTAAAAATTGAATTTAAAGGAATATATATATCTTTAAAATAGAAATAATAATATGGTTTGGATATAAAATATGGATAAGGTTTTTATTTAAGATAAGATTTGTTTTATATTATTTTCTTCAAAAGAAATTTATTTATATAATTTGGAAAAGTGTTTATTTAATAGTAAATAGATATAAAAGGTTTACATTAACATTTAAATATGGATTAAAAATATTATATATGATTTTATTGGTTTTTATTTTCTTTTAAAGAAAAATTTTATTTAAAATTAGAAAACCATTTATTTATTTACAAAGGTATTTATTAATTAGGAAAATTAATTTAAAAGCTTTTAAAATCCTTCTAAAAATAAATATATATAAATAATGACAAGTGTTAAGTTATAAACCACTTAAAGTAACATGTGTTAAGTAATTAAGTAAGGTATGAGACAAGTGTCACATTTATATTAATTTTCTTTTATTTTTATTAAAATCTAAATTAACTTATATAAACTTCTATCTTTCCCCTTCATTTCTTTTTTTTATAATCTCAGTTCAAAAATCTGAAGTTTCAACCTGTAATCCATCTCCTCTAAAACAAATGAAAACCAGAGAAAATGTCATCAAAACTTGTTATCATCTCCTCTGAAACATTCTCAAAACCTAGAACACTTTCAAAACTTAGATCAAAACCCTATAATTCATTCCACAAAACAAATCATTAAACCTGGCAAGCATATTTCAAATCAGAGAAATCAAAATACTCAAGCCTGTAACTTCTAAATATCAGTCTGCAGCCATCTCAAACCAAAAGTTTATAATCTTCTCCTCAAAAACAATTGCAACCTGGAAAGCATTTTCAATGCCTGGAATATTTTTCAGATCAGCAACATCAAGTTTTCTAGTATGTTAATCAAAGCAGCAATGCAAAGATTCAAGTGTTCAAAGTTTTCAGTCTTAAAGCATTTCAGGAATCAGGCAAGACAGTTTTTCAAAAATCCGAAACTGTTTCAAAGCCTCCCTGTTCTTTTCAAAGTCTCTGCATTTTTTTTAAAAAAAGGTGAGTAAACATTTTAAATTAAAAACTTAAGTAGCTAATTATCTGTTGCATGTGAGTTCTGTGACTGTTTTATATGTATGTATATAAGTATGCCTCTGTGTATATATGAATGTGTACATATCTGTTGTTTAACTCCCCTGTTCTTAGTTCAGAGCTTATGATTTTGACTAAAATTCAAAATCTTTGCATGTGTTCTCTGTTAGACTTTGAAATTTAACCGAATAGTTTAGTTTAAACATGATCTAGGATTTAAAAATAGATTTAAGTATATTAAGATTGAAACTATGTTAAATTTGGAAATCACCGTAGAAATCTTAATTATATGATAAAAATCAAGTGTTGAAATTTATTGATTCAAGTATATATCTTGAATCATCCTTAAAAGTTAGGATTTTTAAAATCAAAATCCCAATTTTAAATGAAGTAATGAATGTGAATTTTGGGATTACTTGAAAGTGGGTTTCTGAGCAAATTCTGATGGCCACGAGGTCTGAGAGGTCGGGAACTTGGCTGGAGATAGTGAAGGTACGAGGAGTACGGCAAAAATAGTGAAGGAGTTGGATGTTGGCCGTAGCGTCGGCGATCGGTTGATTAGGATTTTAAACCTAATTTGGTCGGCCTGAGAAAATGAGATCACGGTTTCTTCTCTGATGCATCGAGTTTAATGGGGCTCTGGGAATGGGTTCGTGGATGAACTTAGATGGAGTAGATAGGGTAGCACGTCGTCCGATGGTTTGAAGCGCGAGTTTAAGGTGGTTCTTGCCATGGGGTTTGGTTCCAGTTTTCACTGGACTTGTCGATTTTGGATTCGAGGCTTGTTGTTGGGATTTGGTGATCGGGGATGGTTGTTGCGATTATGTTCGATATGCAAGAAGGTTCATCAGTGATGGGAAGCGACTCCGCGCTGGTGCATGTGCACGAGGTGATTTTGGTGTTAGTGATTTTGAGGTTGAGATTTGCTCGAAGAATGGTTTGAGATTTTGGGATTATGACTCGAGTGGAAACTCGAGTAATCTGTATTGTTTTAAGTTGTAACTGTTGAGTTATTACAGGTTTTTAAATTTAAAATTTAAATTAAATTTTTGAAAATGGAAGAAAAGAAATGGAGTTTGGAATGGCTCGAGTGATACTCCGGTTCAAACTGAAGCAGATAATTAAAAGAAATTTTCAAAGTTTTATAAAACAAGTTTTAAATTTAAATAAAGAAAGTTGTAGATTTTTGAAATGAATCTTGTTTTTAAAATTCTATTCTTTATAAAAATAAATGTTTTCTTTAACATTTTATTAAGAAGTTTGAAATTTTGTTTAATTTAAATTTTGTTAAAGTTATTTTAAAACTTAAAGTAGAAATGAGTTTTAAAGACAAGTTTTTGAATTTAAATTGAAATAGTTTTAAAACTATTGCTTGTTCATGTTTAAAACATTTAAAAGATGTTATGTTTTATTAACCTTAATTTACCAAGTTAAATGAGTAATTTAAAACTTAGTTAATAATTTAATTAAGTAAAATTAATTATTAAGATAAAATGTTTTTAATGATAATTAAGTCATTAATGACGTACATATTGATTGTGCCCAACTATGTTGGAACGTGAGATGTAAGCATTCCAGCTATTTCTGTATTTTATTTGAAAACCCTAGACCCTATTATAATATCACTGGATTTCCTATCAAATGTTTTGGTTAGCGTAACGTAAAAACTTACCCACGTTTATGTGTAGGGAGCCTTACGTGATACCTTTGTTTTCAAAGGTTTTTAAAATTAAGCAACTTTAATCGTTTACTCACACCAGACCCATGCCTGACCAGGAGTTTATTCTATTTTTATTAAACTCTTGGGTACTCAAATTTTTACAAGTATCCAAGGGATTGAGGTTAGGTTTGACGAATTCTGGAGGAGCATTGGAGCAGGAGGCTTCAGCGTTTGTAGATATATAGGTGGATCCGCTGTGTTGTTGTCTGAGTCGTTGTCTGTATTGTATATTGAGTAGTATAACTAGATCGGTGTTTATAACTATCTAGTATGTGTTGTATAAGCTGTGTAACTCTGATGTATATGATACTATGTAATATCTATGTGATTAATATAACTTATTCTTTCCGCTGTTGAGATTCTGATGTTGTTTCTTCCTTTCTTCTCTATCTTTCTCTTTTCTATCCCTTTCTTTCTTAAAAATGATGCATCTTTCTGGGGAGAATGTAACGACCCTGAATTTCTAACCCAATTTATAATTTTAAATCTATTATTTTTATAAAAAAAAATTGAAATTTATATATATTCTCAATTAACGTCCAAACTTCGCTTATAAGATACGTCTAGTTAGTTATGGATATAGGAAAAGTTTCGTTGCGAAATATTGCAGTAAATTTCGTTCGCATTTTTGTTGCATAATCAGTTCATTTTTAAGTACGAAAATTTTATCTTCCGAATCAAAATATTTTTACACAGTAACGTTGTAAAAATTTATCTGATCAAGTCGTCGCATTTCGTTTCGTCTAATTTCATCGTCGCCTTCTTCATTTAAATTGTTTTGTCAAACGAACTATTTAATCGGCGTAAATTTCGAGTTTTATAAAATGTCGTATCGCAATTATCTATGTACTGTTGGAAGCGCCTCATCACGCTGATCAAAACGTTATATTCATTTGTATGAATCGAAGCTCGACGTTAAACGTCACGCTAATTTTACCGTTCCAAACGGACCGGTAAATGCGTGTTCAGCCTTAAGATGCACAGCCCGTATCCATTTAAATTTTAAAAAATAAAATAGTAGCTGATGGGTGAATTCAATAGGGTAGTTGGCAGCTGCGAAAATGAGCATGGGAAGTAGTGAATTTGGAAAATAGGAAAAACGTTTCATATTTCAAAACAAACATTTACTAACTTGTTCCCGGCCGATTTTAAAGATTAAAGGAGACAAACGTGGCCATTCCACTATCTTCTCATCTGTAGCTACAGGTAACTTCCTTTCTTCTTCATCTTATTTCCTTCTTCTTTCTTTTTCCTTTTTCTTCAGTGTTGAAAATTTTTGCAAAAAAAAAAGAAGAAATGTAAACCCAGACCTTCACCGCCCTCCTCTCCCTACACGCGCACAGTTCACCACCTCCGCCCAGTCGCGCGTCACCTACACCATTCCTACCTTTAGCCGTCGCACCACTAGCCGTGCCACCCTCCGCCTGTCCTCGTGCATGCCACTTCCGGCTATCACCGGCACTGCCTTCCCCCTACCTGAAAATGCATGCCCATCCACTGAACACGTCCCTCTCGCGCCTCCTCAGCCACACCCTCTGCCAGACCTCGCGCACCTACCCAGTCCACCTCCTACTCCATTCGGCTAAACCACCGCGCCTCTGGCCGTCACACGTCCCCTCCCGAGCCTCCGCTCTCCACTATCCGGTCACCACCTCCTCTCACCGCTAGCCGCACTCGCCACCTCACCGTCCAGACGTGCGCGCGCAACGACCCAGCTCGCACCCTTCGCCAACCTTCCCTTCCCAGACCCGATGCACCGCACCCCTCTAATATCACTTTTCTCATTTGCGCCACCCAGACCTGTGCGTGCATGCTGTGTGTACAAAATGTGTGCACGCATATGAATGAAGTTTTGTGCTTTCGTCCAATTTTTGAAAAAAATGATTCTTTGCGTTCAAGTATAAAAAAGAAAACGGATGTTGATGGAATAGTTTGCTTTATGCAAAGAAGAAGTGGACTGTTGCTTTTAAGTGATTGCCGAAAAATATATATATGCGGTATATATATTTTGGTTGCTGAATATTAATAACCCACTTTCTTTTCCTGTTGTGTACAGCAGCAACTGGTTGAAGTTCCATTTTGCAGCAGCAATCAAAATTCGTAGCTTTTGTTTTCTTTCTTCGTCGTTGGTAAGCGCATATATATAATTTTATAAAATATATATGAGTGTTCATTTTGGATTAATACCATCTTTCTTTTGTCAATGGTTGTAATTCCATTGTTCGTGTTTGAGCTGTGTTGAACCAGTTCCATTTATGCTTCTTCGTGCTTCGCCGTTCATTCTCTAATCACGAAAGGTGAATTAAATTTCGCGAATTATATTCTTATACAATGATAATTAAGTTTGGTTGTTAAATGATTGATTGTTTGATGTTGACATTGGACGTTAAAATTGTTAATGTAAAATAATTGAATTTGATGTAGGATAGTTAACAATTTGAAATTGATATATGTGTTGAATTTGATTAGATAAAATTTGTATAATATGACCCTTTTAAAAGTTTAATTAATTGACATGTAGAAATATGGTTCATTACACCCTGAACCATTTAAATTTACGTTGTATAAATTAATGAAGTATGAAATTGAATAAGTAGAAACCAAGTGTAAAATTGCATAAAATAATAAGTGTAATAATCTTTAATCTACATGAAATGATAGTGTAGATTCTAGAAATAATTATATTAATTTGCATAAACAACAAATGTAAATTAATACGATTTTTTCAGGATTATTTAAACTATTGGATTGTTATTGATTGTCGTTGTTGCTTGTTTATTTACTTTGACACTATCCCAGTTATCACACTACAAGTTCCCTTTGCTATGCTTTGATTTTTGAATTGAAATGGAATCGGGTTGAAATGATAAATACCCAAATAAAACATTGACTTAGGATAGAGAATTAAATAAAAACCCGATTGGTCAATAATTCGATTTAAAATATAAAAATAAAGATTTTATTTGAATAAAATAATAAGGGTTTTAAATGAAGTTGGAATTTGAATCCTAATGAAATTTAAATGTTTTTATTTAATTATTTGAAACAAAATATTAACAAAGTGTTGATAAAAGAATGTTGTTTAATTTATTAAATTAAGTTTTGAAATTATTTAATAATAAAGTGAAATTGAATTCTTTAACAAGTGAAATTGAATTCTTTAATAAAGTGAAATTGAATTCTTTAATAAGTGAAATTGAATTCTTTAATAAGTAAAATTGAATTCTTTAAGAATTGACCATCAATCTTCACTTTCATTTCATCCCGGAGTCACAAAGATGTATCAAGATATGAAGAAGTTATATTGGCGGAGTGGGATGAAGCGTGATATTTCTATATATGTTAGCAGATGCACAACTTGTCAACAAGTTAAAGCTGATCACAGAAAGACGGCAGGTTTGCTTCAACCTCTAGAGATTCCAGGTTAGAAGTGGGAGCAGATTTCTATGGACTTTATTGATGGGCTACCAAGGACTAGAAAGAGTAACGAAAGCATTTGGGTGATTGTCGATAGACTGACGAAATCCGCTCATTTTATTCCACTCAAGACCACTCGTACTGCTTCGAGTTTCGTCGAGATATACATGAGAGAAGTTGTTAAACTTCATGGTGTACCATCTAGTATCATATGCGATAGAGATCCTATTTTCACTAATAAATTCTAGAAGGCATTTCAAGATACTTTGGGAACTAAACTGAATCTGAGCACAGCAAATTCCCTTTGCTATGCTTTGATTTTTGAATTGAAATGGAATTGGGTTGAAATGATAAATACCAAATAAAACATTGACTTAGGATAGAGAATAAAATAAAACCCCGATTTATGATAAGTACCCAAAGAAGTAAAATTGAGTTTCTTAAGTAATTAAGTTTTGGGAATTTTTTAAATTAAATAAGTAAATAAGTGAAATTGAATTTCTTTAATAAAAAATAAAAATGTGATTTATGGGAAATTAATATGAGACTTGTAAGTTTAAGAATTTAATTTGACAAATTTAATTAAATTTAATTTGACAAATTTAATTAAATTAAATTTGTAAGTTTGATATAATATAGTTAAACTTAAATTGATTTAATAAATTAGAAATTAAATTGAAATTGTTTTGAATATTAAATTGACTGAATTTTAATGATTATTGAATGAAATCCATCAATGAATTTAAATTGTTTTGAATGTAAAATAAATTCAATTTTAATGATTATTGGATGAAATCCATCAATGAATTTAAATTGATTGGAGTGCTAAATTAACTTAATTTAAGGATGATGATACGAAACCTATATATGAATTTAAATCAATAATTGAATTTGTTTTAAATTATAATTGAAATTGAATTATAAAGATTTGAAAGTGAAAATTTGAAATTTTGAAAGGTAAATTTTGGAAATTGATATAGAAAGGCATATGAATTGTTGGCTTTCAAATTCAAAGAGAAATTGAAATTGATTTGGTTTTGAAATATATTAAACGACCAATCGGTGTAATAATTACGAAAGTTATTAAAGAAACCGAAATCGGTTAGGGACATACTCACTGTCTAAACCGAATACCACTTTAATAACTATACGTGGAGTGTGATCCAGAATGAAGTGGTTGGAATGATGTACGTTAATGACTGAAGAAAGAGAACGATAATGGATGACCTTGACACTTGTGTCAAATTGGAAATGACTAAAACAGGAGCCGTGCCGGGCCAAATGGGATTAGCTACCTCGAGCGAGCACACTTCTTCGTAAACTACTCATTGCTTGTTATTGATTGGTGCACACCTTTGAATTTGGAGTGTTGTTTCACGGTGTTGCGATCATTGCGGCGATGCGTTCTCACCAGTCCGGATCAGGCAAACGGTAGTTTCACTACCTTGGGTATTGCCTCATGTGCCTTGTCATACTTGTATCCCTATACGCAACACTACGATTTTGTTTGTATTATACCTATGGGTACTCCCTGATATCCCACAAGTTTACGGTGGAGTTTACAGTGCTGTATAGACTATAATGCTATATAAATGTGTTAAGGGGAATAATGGTAACGTCTTAACACTATTTTGATACTTTATTTTACTGTTAGACATTATCTACTTAGCGTACACTACTATATATATATATAGTTTAACAGATCTTGAAATATGTTATTCCATTCATCTTTGAGTTATTGTTATTTCAAATTTTGAACTATATTATTTGTATAAGAATATATGTCATTACTCGAGTGTTTGTTTATGCTTATGCTCGGGTCGGTCTGAGGATTTCTGTTGCTGTGGTGCTTGGAAGCTGAAGACTTGAAGACTATCATTTATCTTTATCTTTATCATTATCAGTATTGCTCTTTTCTATTTGGATATTATTGGACTTCTATGTATTTTCTATTTCACTGTTTGCTCGAGACATTGTTGTATTTACTTAGTAGCTTCGTGAACTACTATTATGACATTGTTGTAATTCTGCTGCATTATTCTGTTATGTTGTATCTTCTGTGATTCTGCGATGATTCTCATTTATATACATATACTCCATTAATGATTCGTGTTTGTACTATTTAAGTTGACATGTGTGGATTATTGTCAATTTAAATGGTTCAAATATACGGGTCGTCTCATTTGGTATCAGAGCATAGGTTGAGTGAATACCTAGGCTCTGGAGTGGTGTCTATCTTGAGAGAGCGTACTTGTAATTTTTATATTTAACTATATATATCTATTCTACCTATTTGTTGGATTGCCTGTTCGGGTTTTTCCAATATGAGTTCTAAAGGTTGATGGGGTAGTGGTGTGTGTAGCACGACTACCATTGGAAGAGAAGTCCGAGTGTTGAGGTTGGAAGAGTATCTATCGAGACTATAGATCTAATACCGCCTGGAGTAAGCTTTGCATCATGGTGTAAGGATTTCACCAATCTCTGAAGGAAATCTGTTAAGGTTCGGAGTTCATCTTTGAAGTGTAAGTTGATTGCGCTCGTATGAGCGGATTTTCTAGAGTTTGGATCTATCGGTTAGGCAGACGCGAGTGATGGTATCTTGGTAACTTCAGGATGGAGTGGTTGTGTGGTGAGACGCAGTGAATATGGATGTTTCCGAAGATGTTTCTTTGGAACGAGTATAAGGAAGTATGTCTGCATCAGTGCTGAGGCTGGGTTCACCAGGATGTTTGTGTTTGGTTTGAAGCCTGAGTTTCTTGAGGAGGTGTCTGTCCATCTCAAGGCTCTGTGTGGGATTGGTTGATATGATTTTAAGGATCAAGAAGCTTTGGATAGAAGTCTTTGGCATCTGTAGCAGCGGTGCAACTTGGAAGTGATTTGTGTGTCAGCAGGAATCTTTTGGCTTAGCAGTGTCCTAAAGGTGGAGTTCAGAAGCAGCAGAGTAGACCTGTTTCTTCGATGGATTGGTCGAGGATAAGCTATTCTGATTTGTAAAGAGAGAACAGTGTCTGTGGATATTGGACTGGATAGGATCACAAAAGTGACTTGCGATGGTTTGAGTATTCTTTCGAGTAATTTGTTGCTTGGGATTGAGGCATCTCTAGAGGATGTAGGAGTTAGTGTTATCAGAGATTTTTTCTGGACGTCTTCAGGGAAGTTCGAAGTTTGTCTGCATTAGAGATTGAGTTCCATATCGACTTGGTTCATGGAGCTACCGGTAATTCAGCTGGGTAGAAGGATGTCTCCTAGGTTGAGTTTTTGGTGAAGCAGCTCAGTGTTTCTTGGAATTTTTGAGTTTTCTCTTTATGGATCTTCTGAACCATATTTTTCTGGGATGTGCTATCTAATCTGTGCTCGTGTTCATCGACAGCATTCTCATCTGCTTCAGATCAGAGTTGTGCAGTGGAAGCAAGATGGCAGCTATTCGAGAGTAGAAGCAATCGGAAGTTGCAGTGTTTGGATTAGAGAGATTCTACAGGATTGTGAGTGCTTCTATTTTGTCTTTTCCAGATAGGAGAAGTAAGTTAAAGTCTTCTGATAATTGTGGAGTAGAGTTTGTGCTCTTGATTTGGGTAGATTTTGAGAGGATCTTTTTGTTGGATTGTTTTTGGTCCTGTTTGTTTCTAGAGGCATCAGCGAAGGTTGAACTGTTCAAAAAGGATGTAGGCAGCCCAGGATCGTTAGAAGAGTTTTGTGGTTAAAAGACGAAGGAATTTGGAATTCGAAGTTGGAGACTTTGTTTTTGTTGAGATTTTCTCTGGTAAAGGAGCAATAAGATTGGGTAAGACTGGAAAGTTAGCTCCGAAGTATATTGGATTCTTTTGAGTTCTTGTAAGGAATAAGTGTTTGCTTATAAGGGTTGAATTTCCAGTTTGGAAGACTGGGATTCAATGTATTTCACGTATCTCTGAGGAAATATATGTATGATTCATCTCTGATTGTGGAACCAGCAGTTCAGAAGGATTTGGATGTTGAGTCGATCTTGTCTATGGTCTGATATCTTGTATAAATGGTAGATCTAGATGGGTTGGAGCTCAGTATTAATTTGAATTGATTTTCTATTAGATTTTAAATTGAATTTGAATTTGGATTTAAAAATTGAATTTAAAGGAATATATATCTTTAAAATAGAAATAATAATATGGTTTGGATATAAAATATGGATAAGGTTTTTATTTAAGATAAGATTTGTTTTATATTATTTGCTTTAAAAGAAATATATTTATATAATTTGGAAAAGTATTAATTTAATAGTAAATAAATACAAAAGGTTTATATTAACATTTAAATATGGATTAAAAATATTATTTATGATTTTATTGGTTTTTATTTTCTTTTCTTTTAAAATGTTTTATCTATTTAAAATTGGAAAAGCATTTATTTATTTACAAGGTATTTATTAATTAGGAAAATTAATTTAAAAGCTTTTAGAATCCTTTTAAAAATAATTATATATATATAAATAATGATAAGTGTTAAGTTATAAACCACTTAAAGTAACATGTGTTAAGTGATTAAGTAGGGTATGAGACAAGAGGCACATTTATATTAATTTTCTTTTATTTTTATTAAAATCTAAATTAACTTATATAAACTTCTATCTTTCCCCTTCATTTCTTTTTTTATAATCTCAGTTCAAAAATCTGAAGTTTCGACCTGTAATCCATCTCCTCTAAAACAAATGAAAACCAGAGAAAATGTCATCAAAACTTGTTATCATCTTCTCTGAAACATTCTCAAACCTAGAACACTTTCAAAACACAGATCAAAACCCTGTAATTCATTCCTCAAAACAAATCATTAAACCTGGCAAGCATTTTTCAAATCAGAGAAATCAAAATACTCAAGCCTGTAACTTTCTAAATATCAGTCTGCTACCATCTCAAACCAAAAGTTTGTAATCTTCTCCTCAAAAACAATTGCAACCTGGAAAGCATTTTCAATGCCTGGAATATTTTTCAAATCAGCAACATCAAGTTTTCCAGTATGTTAATCAAAGCAGCAATGCAAAGATTCAAGTGTTCAAAGTTTTTGGTCTTAAAGCATTTTAGGAATCAAGCAAGACAAAGTTTTTCAAAATTCCAAAACTGTTTTAAAGCCTCTCAGTTCTTTTCAAAGTCTCTGCATTTTTTTTGAACAAGGTGAGTAAATATTTTAAATTAAAAACTTAAGTAGCTAATTATATGTTGCATGTGAGTTCTGTGATGATGTCTGTTTTATATGTATGTATATAAGCATGCCTCTGTGTATATAAGAATGTGTACATATCTGTTGTTTAACTCCCCTGTTCTTAGTTCAGAGCTTATGATTTTGACTAAAATTCAAAATCTTTGCATGTGTTCTCTGTTAGACTTTGAAATTTAACCGAATAGTTTAGTTTAAATGTGATCTAGTATTTAAAAATAGATTTAAGTATATTAAGATTGAAACTATGTTAAATTTGGAAATCACAGTAGAAATCTTAATTATATGATAAAAATCAAGTGTTGAAATTTATTGATTCAAGTATATATCTTGAATCATCCTTAAAAGTTAGGATTTTTAAAATCAAAATCACAATTTTAAATGAAGTAATGAATGTGAATTTTGGAATTATCTGAAACTGGGTTTCTGAGCAAATTCTGATGGCCACGAGGTCTGAGAGGGTCGGGAACTTGGCCAGAGATAGGTGAAGGTACGAGGAGTACGACAAAAATAGTGGAGGATTTGGATGTTCGTCGTAGCGTCGGCGATCGATTGATGAGGATTTTAAACCTAATTTGGTCGGCCTGAGAAAATGAGATCACGGTTTCTTCTCTGATGCATCGAGTTCAATAGGGCTCTGGGAATGGGTTCGTGGACGAACGGAGATGGAGTGGACGGGGTAGCACGTCGTCCGATGGTCTGAAGCGCGAGTTTGAGGTGGTTCTTGCCATGGAGTTTGGTTCCAGTTTTAACCGGACTTCTCGATTTTGGATTTGAGGCTTTTTGTTGGGATTTGGTGATCGAGGATGGTCGCTGCGATGATGTTCGATATGCTGGAAGGTTATTCGGCGATGGGAAGCGACTCCGGCACTGGTGCATGTGCACGAGGTGATTTTGGTGTCAACGGTTTTGAGGTTGAGGTTTGCTCGAGGAATGGTTCGTGATTTTGGGATTGTGACTTGAATGGAAACTCGAGTAGTTTGTGTTGTTTTAACTTATAACTGTTGAATTGTTACAGGTTTTTTAATTTAAATTTAAAATTAAAATTTTGAAAATGGAAGAAAAGAAATGGAGTTTGGAATAGCTCGAGTGATACTCGGGTTCAAACTGAAGCAGATAATTAAAAGAAATTTTCAAAGTTTTAAAAAGTTTTATAAAACAAGTTTTAAATTTAAATAAAGAAAATTGTAAATTTTTGAAATGAATCTTGATTTTAAAATTCTTTTCTTTTGGCAAGGCGAGCTTGTTTTTATAGTGGACGGTCCATAATTTATTAAAAAACATAACTAAAATACAAAAACGCTTAGTAGAAACTAAGCAGGTCAATAGGAAGATGCGGCGTCAAAAACACAAGCATGTTACGCGCATTTGATACTGCACCTTCTCACGACAAAATTTTACATAACAAAGCGGAAATACTAGAGTTAGTCCTCATAAATCTTCGTTTATTCCTCTTCTCCCATATCGCAGCAACCGTTAGCTTGAGAAATTTGAGAAGATGAGTGGTAGAAGTGGATTTCCACCGTGTTTCTTGGAAGATACGTATCCATTCAAGCTTGTAATCTCTGGAGGGAGGAGTCTCATGTATGTGATGTAGAACACGTTTCCAGAGCTGGAAGGAGAATAAGTAGCTAAAGAAAAGATGCCCAACGTTTTCAGCAGCACGATTACATGGCATGCACGACGAGTGTTCGATAAAATGTCTTCTAACAAGATTATCTTGAGTGTGAACAGCATTCATCAGACATTTCCACAAGAGAAGATTATGCTTTGGTTTCGATCCAGATTTCCAAATACGAGCGTGCCAAGGAAATGGAAAGCTGTTATAATTGTGTATGATTGCTTTATAAACCAACGATATGCTATGTTGCTTGGCATTCCAGCTTAATCTCGGCTGATCAGAAGGCATATATGAGTTTCTAATCGAAGTCCAGAGATTCGTCAGTGTGGGAGAACTGACATGAGGCAGATGTATTCCCTCATAGTTAATATAAGAACCAGCATTAGCGTTTTGAGGGATTCCAGAATTATTAATAAGGTTATAATTGATTGAGTGGGATAGTATCATACCAGTTGCACACCAAGGGGAGTGCCAAAAGGAGTTGTTTGTGCTGCATCGAACCAAAGGCAGGTAATGTCTTCTATTCTCAATCAGTCTTTTCCAAAGGTAGCTAACATCATTGGTAACATTCATGGTCCAAAAATTGCAACTTTTAAGATTGTAGTGTCTATTCCAGACAACCCACAACCCCTGATTATTGCTAAGTAATGTGTTAACATGATGAGAGGCAGTAGCAATGCTCTAAATTTTAAGATAAATGATGCCTAGGCCACCCATACTATAAGGGGAGATAATCTTTTTATAAGCAATCGCAATAAATTTGTTAAAATAAATATTTCCATGCCACAGAAAATGGTTAAATGCACGATTTAACATGTTAATAAGTTTTATAGGAATGATGAACAACCTAAAATAGTACGTACATATAGAAATGGCGATGCTTTTTAAGATCACAAGTCTGCCAGCTTGTGATAGTTTATCACCATTATATGTTTTGAGCCTAAATGTTATTTTTTCGTATAAGGGAAGGCATTGGACGTTGGTTATTCTGGACTTACACATCGGAGCACCTAAGTACATGGCATTGTTATCCATAGCCTGAAGACCAGAAGCATGAAGAATATTCAGGTAAATATTTTCTGGAACTCCAGCAATATTAATTTGAGATTTGCTTTTATTTATGTGGAGACCAGTCATTTGATTAAAGGTTTGAAGTGTGGAGAAAATGTTGGTGATGGATTTAATATTTGGTTTAGGAAAAAGAAAGAGATCATCAGCAAATATCAAAGTAGAAATTTGATGTTTCTGACATTTAGGGTGGAAGTCAATTTTTTTTAGTGCATTCCATAGTAATCAAATAGGTAAGAACTTCCATAACTAAGATGAATAGAGAAGAGGAGATAGGATCCCCTTGCCTAATTCCTTTTTGAGTTTTAAAATAACCAAATGATTCACCATTGAGAGATAAAGATACATAGACAGTAGAAATGCATGTGTATATCCAGGCTAAAAAAGGTAAGGGAAAATTCATCCTAGACATAATAGAAATGATAGCATCGCATCGTACAGAGTCGTAAGCTTTCTGAATATCTAACTTTAGGAAACATCTAGGAGAGATGTTTTTCCTGTTGTACCCTTTTATAAGTTCTTGCGATAGTAAAATGTTATCAGTTATAGATCTCCCAGTTATGAACCCATTTTGGTTAGGAGAAATTAAATCGGAAAGGCAATTTTTCATGCGAGTAGTGATAATTTTAGCAATGCATTTGTAAATAGCATTGCAGCAGGCAATGGGTCTGAAATCCGATACTGTTTGAGGAAGATTAACCTTAGGAATAAGAGCAAGTTTAGTATGATTAATGTCGTTCAATAAAGTGTTGGTTTTGAAGAAATGTTGTATAGCTTTACAAAAATCATATTTTATAATGTGCCAACATTTTTGAAAAAACAGCGTTGTAAAACCATCAGGACCAGGAGAGCTTGTGGTTTTCATTTTTGAAATAGTTTCATGGATTTCTTCCGGAGTGATAAGTTTAATTAAATTTTCAGATTGCTCATTAGTGATAGTTTTAAGCGTAAAGTCATTTAAAAATGCAAATTAGGATCTGTGTTATTATGAGCAAATAAATGCTTATAATAACTAAGAAAGGAAAGCTTTATACTTGTTTGCGTGTTCACTTCAAAACCATGCATATCTTTAATCATGTGAATTAAGGTAGAAGTCTTTTTTAGTTTCAATGAATTATGAAAATTTTTAGTGTTTTTATCACCTCCTATTTCCCAGTTAAGCCTGTTTTTAGCACGGAGCATAAGTAATTCAGTTTTGATAGCTATTTTCAATTTTCTGGTTAGCTCACGCTCTTTCTCCGAAAGCGCTAAATTACAGGGATTATCCTGCATCAGAATTTGTATGGCATTAAGTTCAGTTCTTAATTTAGTTGATAGAAGTTTACCAGTACCATATTTTTGCAAAGACCAAGCTTTGATAGAAGCTTTACAATCTTTAAGTTTTGATTGCAGAATGAACATGGGATTGCCAAATTTGGGAAAGGCCCAGACTTGCTCGATCAAAGGTAAGAATTCAAGATTTGAAATCCAGCTGTTGAAGAAACTAAATGTGGAAGGACCTCTGTCATTCCTAGTTCCCCATTCCAGTATGATAGGACTATGATCAGAAATAGATGGAGTGGGAAAAAAGGAAATAAGAGCAGGCCAAGCATTAAAAGCAGATGTATTAAAATAAGATCGATCCAATTTGCAAAACGTTCTAACACCAGATCTGCTACAGTTGTTCCAAGTATAAAAAACACCTGTTTTAGGAACTTCATGTAGATGAGAGAGGAGGATGGCATTATTCATGGGAGCAACATCAACAAAGGACAGAGGTAAGCCACCTAGCTTATCTTCAGAGTTTTGCATACAGTTAAAATCCCCTAAACAAATCCATGGATTAGTAAAGTGCATAGTAGGAAGTAAGTCAAGAAAGTGTTGTCTATCAGCTTTGTTGTTATCTGCATAAACAAAAGTAGAGTTAAAATTGAAATTAGTAGCTTAGTGATTTATGTTGCAATGTATGAATTGTCTGTGGATAGCATTAGTGTTAATGGAATAAACTTGGGGGTACCACAAAATCATTAAACGACCGTATGGGGCAGCAACATTATTGTGAATTAAAGCCCAACCAGGGGCAATAAGTTTAGCAAATGAGTATGTTTCTTCTTCTGAATATTTTGTTTCACTGAGGCATATGATTCCCAATTTGTTGCCTTTGATGAGTTGTTTAATTTCATATACTTTGGCATCATCATGCCCACCGCGTATAATCCAATAACCAATATTATCGATCATCACTACTTTTTGTGTTTTTTGGCCGATTGCCGTGTGACTCTTTGTTGTTGTTCTTTGAATTTTGAACTTTGTTTCTTAGCAGAAGCTTTTTTGGCATTCTTTTTGGAATTCTTTGGATTGAACTTGGCCAGAATTTGTTCGTGATTGAATTCTCGTTCATATCGTCTTCGAACACAAGATCAGAGTCTGATGGTGTACCCAAGTCGGATAGATCATTGTTATCATTTGCTGGTGGATACAACGGGATATCATGGGGAGGCTTCAATTTAGAATATGGACTGTTTGAAGTAACTAAAGTAGCATTCCGAGAAGATGAAGCAACTGCAGTAGTTTTAGTATTCTCAGGATTAGCAGAGTGATTTTGTATTATTGTCTCCTTTTCTTTGTATTTGCTTTATTTGTCAACTTGCTGCTGATTGTTGTTTATATTTAAATCTGCTTGGTCTTATATCCTTTGTGTATTAATTGTAATATCTGTGTTGCCTTTAGACTGCTGATTTATATTAATGTCTGCTTCAACTTGCATGGTTCCTTTTGCTCCTTCATTTTCTTCTATCAATTCTCCTTCCTCAACATCAGAGAGTATAGAGAAAACATTACTTGTTTCAACAGGAGCATATGTTATTTCTTGTGACTGGCCTGCATTGGATACATATGCTGCTTCTTTCCCCTTTAATTTATTTGAATCTAAGTCTATAACCACTTTGCTTTTGGTTTGTTCCACCCCTTTTTAGTTAACTTGAGTACCTTTTAGTTTCCATTTTTGTTGCTTCGACCTCATGCTATCCACATAGTATTTACGTGGAACTGAGGCTTTAATTTTTGCTGAAGGAGCTGCAACATTTTCCACAACTTCTTTTTCTTTGTTTACTTTCTCGCCTGCATTATTTTTGTCCATATCAGAATTATTTGTTGAATGTCCGAATACTTTACATGATGTACAAATAAGTGGCCTCCATGAGTACTCTATGTAGACTTTTTGGCAAGTGTCTCTCCGTCTCCTATCAGTAAATATTCAGGTAATTCTTTATCAGGAGCAATTTCAACCAAGCATTTTGCGTATTCCATTCTCTCACGCCTTTCAGTGGCTTCATTGAAGCATACCAGTTTCCCCAGATGGAAAGCAATCCAGTTAATAACAATTAGAGTCCAGGCAATATGAGGGATGTTGTAAAGATGAATCCATATGGGAACCGTTTTCACTTGTGATTGAACAGTACCGAAAGTTGGTTTCCATGTTGTGATGACAAACATTTGTCCACGAATAAATGTGGGATCTGCTCTAAGAATATTTTGCTTGTCTTCAGGACAGCTAAACTTGAAAAAGAAGTTGGCTCCATTGGATTTGATGTCATAAGACCCTTTCAGTTTCCAAGTTTTTTTGATATGTGATACAACAGCCATGTAGTTTACTGGGTCTCCGAGAAAAAATCCGACTAAATACCCATCCCAGTAGCTTTTACCTTCTGACACCAGAATGTCAGGTAGAGGAAGAGGCTTCCCTTGATAATCAAGGATGAAATCCGTAGGAGAATAAGAGCCTGCGTTCCTCGGTTTGGATGCAAACAGGGAAGTCCAGGAAGGACGGGAGGCAGAATAAGATGGCGCCGAAGGAGAACAGGGAGGAACTAGGGGAGGAAGAGAGGGGAGGGAGACGAGGAAATGGGAAAAGACGGGGCCGGTGGAGGTTGAGGGAGAGGTTGAGGAGGAGTAGGCACAGGAGGGAGAGAGGCTGACAGCGGCGGAGGAAGGGGAGGAGAGCAGGAAGCAGAAAGAATGGGTTCAGAACTAGCCGTTGTAGAGGACGCCATTTTTGAAAATAATTGAAAAAAGGAAATTTAAAATTCTATTCTTCATAAAAATAAATGTTTTCTTTTACATTTTATTAAGAAGTTTTAAAATTTATTTAATTTAAATTTTGTTAAAATTATTTTAAAACTTAAAGTAGAAATGAATTTTAAAGACAAGTTTTTGAATTTAAATTGAAATAGTTTTAAAACTATTACTTGTTAATGTTTAAAACATTTAAAAGATGTTATGTTTTGTTAACCTTAATTTTCCAAGTTCAATGAGTATTTTAAAACTTAGTTAATAATTTAATTAAGTAAAATTAATTATTAAGATAAAATGTTTTTAATGATAATTAAGTCATTAATTAAGATAATGTTTTATCTTAAAAATAATTAAGGTTTTTAATATCTTGATAGTAATTAAATTAATTAAGGAAATTATATATAATTAATTACTTAATAAATATTATTAAGAATTAATTAAGGAATTAATTAAGGGTAATTAATCGATTTAATTAATTTATTTAAAATTAATAATTAAGGGTTACAAGTTAATTAATTAGAGGTTAATTAATTTATAATTAAGAATTATTAATTAGATAATTAGAGATTATTAATTAATGATTAAAGATTAATTAATTAAGCAATTATGGTTAATTAATTGGTAATTAAAAAGGTACTTAATTTGTAATTAATTTTTAAAAAATTAATAATTAGGCTTTATTAATTAATAATTAAGAAATTATTAATCTAAGATTAAAGTTAATTAAGGATTAATTAACCGTTATTTAGGGTTAATTAATTATTATTAAGGATTGATTAACTGATTAATTGAGGATTAATAAATTGGTTATTAAGTTTTATTAATTGATAATTAAGGTTTATTAATTAATAATTAAAGAATAATTCATCTATAATTAAAGGTTAACTAATTTATTTAAAGGGGTAATTAAGGAATGAATTACCCAATTGTAATTAATCAAATGAACATGATTAATTAATTGGTTGATAAATTTTGGATAATCTTGACGACTGATTAAGTATGAATACTTAATGAAATTGATAGTGTAATTACTTAGTGAAGTAATTAATGTATAATTACTGGGATGTAATTAATTAAAAAGGAAATTACTTAATAGGAAGTAATTAAAGGATAATTACTTAGTAGAAGTAATTAAGGATTAATTACTTGGTGTAATTAATTAAAGGATTTATATAATTAATTAAGGAGTTAATTAATTAAGGTAAGTAATTACAGGATGGTAATTACTGTTTATGATTAATTAAAGTTGATTCATGGAAGTAATTAATTAAGGGTCATTAATTAATGTAATTAATAAGAGTAATTAAGGATTGATTAATTGAGATTAATTAATCAATAATAAGTGATTATAAGGTAATTAATTAATTGTGATTATTTAAGGATTGATGTAATTAATTATAGTTAATGAAGTAATTAAGGTTCATTACTTTAATGGTTTGTGGATAATTAATTTGTGTAATTAATTAAGGGTTAATTACTTAATGTAATTAAAGACAATTAATAAAGGGTGATTAATTAAGATGATGATTAATTAATTGATTTGTAATTAATTAATGGTTAAGTAAGCAAGATTTATGTGATGAAAGTAATCAATTTAATCTATTTTAAATTAATTAGAGATGAAGTAATTAATTTAATTCATTTTAAATTAATTATAGATGGTGTGATTAATAGATCACTGCTTATGGATGGCTGATTGATATTGAATGCCTTGATTGTTTGATATCTCTGATGAAATATGTATGATATGTGATATGGGATGATTTGGTTGAATGGTTATGATATGAATTATTTATCTATGTATATGTGAATTATCTATCTGTGTGAATATAGATAATGATTTGAATTGAATTGTTTTAACTTTAAAACAACTTGGACCTAAAAGATGGCGTTTTGGATTTCGATGAGACCGGGATCGGGTTTCCAGATTTGGATATCCGAAAACCACATCGATCTAAATTAACGATAGGTCGTGAATCCCAAGTGAAGACGAAGATTCAGAGTGCAAGGGTTATTGTCTTTAACTCTGAGGGTGATTCCAAAATAGTGTAACGAGATAATGCCTTCGGTTTCGTTCGAACCCAGAACGAACTTGTATGGATTGAATGCTTTCAGAACATCGTCGGGTGGACGATGAGCATTCTAAGATACATGTGTTCTATAAAGGTAATTGTAGCCTTAAGCCTCATCAACCAGGAATGGCTAAAACAGGGGAGGTGCAGCAAAGCTAAGTGGGTCATGCCCAAGTAGGACGAGATTTACCCCTGTCTAGAGTCCCTTTTTATTTGGCTGTGTGGGCGATTACTAGCTACAACCGCGGGGTTGTCTTGTTTGAAACTATTCAGTAATGAATGGTTCCGGCTTTATATTGCAAGGGATTGGGAGTAATCATCGGTACGGTGATCTAGACCACGTACTGTGACGGACGGTACCCCAGTAGCCCTGCCATTGTATGGAATCCAATCTCCAATAAGTGTTGTACGTATTGATTGTGCCCAACTATGTTGGAACATGAGATGTAAGCATTCCAGCTATTTCTGTATTTTATTTGAAAACCCTAGACCCTATTATAATATCACTGGATTTCCTATCAAATGTTTTGGTTAGCGTAAGGTAAAACTTACCCATGTTTATGTGTGGGAAGTCTTACGTGATACCCTTGTTTTCAAAGGTTTTTAAAATTAAGCAACTTTAACCGTTTACTCACACTAGACCCATGTCTGACCCGGAGTTTATTCTGTTTTTCTTAAACTCTTAGGTACTCAAATTTTTACGAGTAGCCAAGGGATTCAGGTTAGGTTTGACGAATTCTGAAGGAGCAATGGAGCATGAGGCTTCAGCGTTTGTAGATATATAGGTGGATCCACTGTGTTGTTCTTTGAGTCGTTGTCTCTATTGTATATTGAGTTGTATAACTAGACAGGTGTTTATAACTGTCTAGTATGTGTTGTATAAGCTGTGTAACTCTGATGTATATGATACTATGTAATATCTATGTGATTAATATAATTTATTCTTTCCTCTGTTGAGATTCTGATGTTGTTTCTTCCTTTCTTCTCTATCTTTCTCTTTTCTATCCTTTTCTTTCTTAAATATGATGCGTCTTTCTAGGGAGAGAAAGGCGGGTCGTCACATTAACTAACCATTCTATTCATATCTTTTATAAACAGTTTTTAAAAGAATAATTAAGTGTTTTAAATAATGATTTGGAAGTTTTATAAATCATTTCTAAAAATGAAAGGAGTATGCGGAAACGACTAGTACATTTGTCTTGCGTGTGAGATCTAAAAGGTAAAACAAGGTGTGTAACTAAGGTTGGAAATGGAGCAACCAGTATCCTAAACTTACCTAGCCTCTGTTTTCTCTTTTAGATGAGGGTGGAACAAATCAAATGGAAAGCCCAGATGCTCTAAAATAATATTTTCCAATATGAGATTTAGATGAATGATTTGGAATTATATTAATTCCTATACTTGAAATTGATTGTTTTGGGTTTGCAGTAAACCATGTCTTAAATAACTTCGTTTTTGATCCATTTAAAATTTATATTTTGGAAATAAGAAATCCTTGATTAAGACTTAATAAATAATTTGAAAATGTTTTCCTACGTAAAAAGGTGAAATGATTTAGAATTATTCCAAAGGTTAAAAGGTTTTAATTAACCAAAATATTTGATAAAATGAGGCTTAATGATTCCATATACTCTGAAAAAGATAAAGTAATAATTTAATGAATATATCTCTAAGAGAGATCTAAACTTGAATAAAAATATTAATTGATTGGATGTTGTTTGACAAACACATATATACCTGATATCTTTTTATCGTTTGATGTGTAGCCATTGGATATATGTTTGTTGCAACCAAAACACCGCAAAAAAGGCTACTAGTTCCCTATCATGTTGGAAATCCAATCTTAATATGAGCTTTATGGTTTTGATTGTAGTCCCAAAATAGCTATAATGTTTTGCAAACATTTCAACTACCCCTTTGGTATCATATATTCCATCCTATGTATTCCGTTTGACCTATTCTGCATATATTACCATAGACTTAGTCCGCTTATTGATATTAATTTTATATATATTTACTTGGAAAATGTGTTCGAAACCAATGTCATTAAAAATAATATCAAAGTGTTTTTAGTATAAAATATTTTGGTTATCATAAGATAAAAACTCATTTGTATTTATGTGTGGATGAGGTCTTATGAGATACCCTTCTTTCCAAAGGTTTTGGTTGACATCGGCATGATCTATACATTTAAAATTTTGAGCATCTCACGCTGGTTTATCAAGTCTAATCTAGGTATTTTCAATACTCGGGTAAGATCCGTGTAGTTTCAGGTTTAGTTGAAGACGCTTAGAGTTTCCAGAGGAGAGATGGATACCTTTATCTACGTATGGACGTATTCTATTATCTGCTGCATCCATTGCATTTGTCTTTACATTTATAAAGACAAAGGGTTTATACCTATCCAGGATAAATCCAGGTTAGACTATGATATTGTATTCAAAATTTTCCACTGTAAAGATTAAATATTGAAATAATGTATGTTATTCCATTCGTGTGAGATTCAATTTTCTTTTTTATTCTATCTTTTCTTTTTCACCCCTAACATTCAGGCTTTCTGGCACTTGGATTTACGACATGTGAATACCGAGGATGTATTAGTGTTGATTTTTTAGGGTCGAAAATCCAGGACGTTAGATATATCTATCCATACCGGGTGCTATGTACAAAGAGTATTACTCGACAATCACATATTTCATGCACCTATTTATCATCCTTGTGGATTACTAACCGTGTGGAACCCAACACTTTAGGGTGAAATTTTCCATATATTGTTTCCACCATCAATGTGCAATCAGGTATGGCTTACTTTTCAATAGTTATTTTCACCATTAAGATGTTATCAGGTATGGTTCACCTTCAACGTCCTACCGTGGATACACTTCCCCATCGCCCATTAACTACCAATGTATGGTCTGGGTCATCAACGCATCTTCCAAGAGCGCCTCGGTGTCATGCTTTTATGACTTAAAACATAAATGTACGTGGAGTTCTCTTGGTAAGCACCCTCTATCTTGGTAGAGATGTGCGGTACTTATATGGTGGCCAGCTACTCTCAAGTTAACCCCCTTAACTTTGAGATATGCCTATAGGAATAATAATAATAATATGATCATAGGACTTATCACCCGCTCTTCTTCACTTCAATGGTTACTAAGTAACTAACATAAAGCTGCACGGATGTAGACCCAAAATCGAAAGTCTTACATTTCACATCCATTCTTTCGTATGTGCAATCCATTTTTATACCACCTGACCTCCCATGGTTCAAGATTCATTAGTTAAGGATATATCTTCTGACTATGACTCAATAAAAAAATACCTATATTCTTTCCAAATCGTCCCGAGTGAAGATTACGTCGTTTTGATAACAATGATCGAAGTTTTGTTAGAATCAAAATTCATATGGAGGATATACACTACTTTGAAGATTGGGTGACACTACCTATGTTATCCTAAGTTTACTCCAGCTCATCCCTAGTTAAACCTCAAGTCTTGATGTTTTTTTCTCAAGCGTTGCTTGAGCCCACCCCAAAGTCATGTAGTTTGGTACCAATCCATGATGGATCAGTACCAGTCAATGACTTAGCGTAATTTTTGAGTCATTGATTCCCTATTATTCAGAGTTCCAACATCGACCTTCTATGCCACTCATTCATCTAATCTTGACCATGCTAAGATCTTTACTAACTGATACTAACCATTATATAATGATCGACGCTGATCGATAAATTAGCAAAATTTTGTTTAACTATACGCCCTGGATTCATGTCGATCCATTTGATTTTGTTAGCAAATTATTAAAAAGTCTAATGGATATTTTCCTCACACTGAACTAAAGGCCAGAGGAGAGATATAAGAGGGTTGATCTTTTACTAGATTCATAATCACTTACTTGACATAAGGCACTTGATGGAGCTTGACTTATGAGCTGATTTAGAGAAAAAGACATCGATTTTTACAAATGTTATTTATACACCTTCTTCTAGTTCCTAATTACAACCATCCCACAAACAACAAGCACCAATCCAATACAAATGGGAAATAAAATAAGCAGACATGCATTCATATCCAAATAAATAAGCATACAGTGCAATAATCCAACACTATCATTCACACACTCATATCCTCTAGCATTTAAGTTAAGATCAAGTGTTCTTTTGTAATTCCTAAATCCTAACATCTCAATTTAAGGTACATGACACATTATAGAGCTAATTATATACATAAAGTTTTTATCTCAGTTTACAAAACATTATACATTAATAGGATCTAATCATATATAGGGTTCATATGAGACATCTAATCATTTTCTGACATATAATTAATATATAATTCATTTGGGGTTCGAATCTAGCAATATTTCTAAGGTCAATTATTGTAAATATGAATGTACACAAATATAGACCATGATAGCATTTGAAATAGTTTCCACTCACATTAGAAAATTTCATCCAACTAATGTCATTTTGTAGAGAATCCAAATATGAGTGCAATGCAAGAAACTGCATCCAAATTGAATCTTATATGAAAAGATATGGCCAAAATAAATTTCAAGGCCTTATAAGAAATTTAACTATGTGTGTGTCTATGTGTGTATGTACATATGTATATGTGTGTATATGTATGTATGCATCTTACAACAATTAATTAGAAGCAAGGGGATTTTGGAACTTATCCTTGCTTCTCCTATATTATCCTCATGCTCCTCCCCTATGCTTATGGTTCACATATACGATGTATGTGATGCTTCCCAATGCCACCACCCGACCGTGGCCGCACTCGCTTGCCACCCCTTCGATGGACCTCTAGTGTGCACTAACCATTAGGATCTCACCATGTTTGTGCACATAATTGGACTGATAAAACCAAATCCAAAAATAGAAACCTTCTCTTCCATGCGCCCACCACCATGGTGGCCTCCAACTCCGACCATCTACATCACCACACTCCCTATTTTGAGATGAACAAGCCCATATAAATTAACATGCCAATCGTCACTCGCTAAAAAAGTTCATCAAAGTTCATCCTTCATTGGAATTTGCATTTACGTCCACCTTAGACCATTGAACACCATAAAACCAAAGCCATTCATTATCCCTTGCCACTACAAACACAACCATATCAATGAAACTCAATTTGATTTGCCTTCAAAATCATCCACTTTACTAGATTTGCGTTTTCGACCTCCACGTGCGGAGTTAGATAGAACCGAGACCTTTTTTGGATTCCCTTTGGAAAATCAGAGATGTTCATATTTTATTTTATCTAAAATAATTTACATTTGCTTGATAAAAAGGAGGGGAAAGGAGGAGGGAATGTATGTTTCATGGAAGAGAAGAGAATACGTGTGTGTGGCAGTCGTCAAATCAATTGGCAGTAGCATGCTATTTATAGGGTAGTGGCTTGGATTTCATTGGATTGATATTTTATAGGGTAGTGGCTTGGATTTCATTGGATTGTTATCGTAATTAACCCAAAAACTGTATTTTTGCGTAATAAAGTATACAATTTTTTTACCAAACCTCATTTATTTTTCAAAATATAATTGGTTTCAACAAAGTTTTACAATATCTTTTCGGATTTTTCCACCGCACAAGATTTCTCAAGTCCAAAACATGTCTTAAACCAACTAATTAGTTTTCTTAATCAATTATCCATTTACATACTTTTCCAACATAATTCATTCATAATAATATGTAATCACATGGGAAAATTCCCAAAAATTGTAAAATACTATTTTTTTGCACCATAAAAAAATTTCAGGCCAAAAATAATTATTTAATTACTTGTTAAATTAAACCTGAATTAAATCCATTATCCCCTTAGGAAATTCATAAAATACTGATCTTAACTTAGATAATTATGAAATTAAAAATCCATCTCTATATTAATCATTTACACATCATCTCAAGAATTCATAGCATTTTAAGATCAAAAACTATGGTTTTTACCTTAAAATCTAATTATTTAACTTCATAAAATATTTATGAATAATTTTTTATTCAAAACATAGCAAACTCATCATGGCATATCATCAAGACCTCTATACATTCGATTTTAAATCTAAACCAAATCAAATCAATTATGAAACAATGAAAATGAGATGGATTTAGATTATTATTCACCTTGGTTTGATAATGGATTGAGATTTCAATATCGCTTAATTTTTTTAGCTTTCCTTCTTGAATCTCTACATGATTTTCGTGATTTAGATGGTAGTTAATGACTGGCCTTGCTTAAGCTCTTTGATTTTTTTGATTTATGAAAACATATACAGAATTGAATAAGGGTTTAGGGGTTATAAAATCTTTCTATTTCTATTTTACCCTTTCCTGATTCAAACATGTGTTTAAGTTATAAAACAAGCTTATAGATTTATTTGGTTAAGGCATGGCCTTACTTATTTTCAAATCCCAATTCCCTTATCATTCTAATTATCACATTATTCTATTTAATTTATATAATTAAATCTTCTGAATAATGTTAGTTAAAATTAGGGGTGTTATAGGCTCCCCTCCTTAAAGAATTTCATCCTCGAAATTCAATAAGGACTAAATATTAAGCATATCAAACATGCAAACATTTGTAACATTACCTATTAACAATATTAGCTACCTAACTAGTAAATAATATGTATATATCAAATATAGAACATACCCTAAGTATCACTAACTCTATCCTCCGTCTCTCAAGTACAGTCTTTATCATTGTCGCTCCACTACACTTTCACCAACTTGACTGTCTTGTTTCTTAATCTCTTCTTATTTCTCACTATAACTCGAACTGGTTGCCTAACAAAAGTCAGATTCGGTTCAACTACTAAATCTTTCAATGCGGTCGAAGTGATAGTAGTATTTGGATTGTGCATATACTTACAAAGATAAGAAACATGAAATACATTATGTACACCTACCAAACTGCTCGGTAACTTTACTCGATATGCGAGCTTTCTTATCCTCTCTATAATTGGGAACGGTCCAACATATCTCGGTGCTAACTTTTCTGTCTTACCGAGTCTCACCACACCTTTCATTGGTGATACCTCATTGAAGATCTGTCTCCAACTGAGAACTCTAAATCCTTACGCCTTCTTTCTGCATAAGTTTTTGTCTAGATTGAGCTTCTTCCATTCTGCCTTAGATTAAATTAATCTTCTCTGTCACTTCTCTCACTAGATCTGGACCTAAGACTAACCTGTCTCCGGTTTCCAACCAACATGATGGTGACTTGCATGGCCTTCCATACAAAGCTTTGAAAGGCACCAATCCTATACTAGTCTGATAATTATTATTATAGGAAAACCCAACCAAGTGTAGGTGTCTTCCCTCGATCCACCAAAATCTAGTATGCAAGCTCTCAACAAGTCCTCGAGTACCTTATAAACTCTCTCTATCTGTACATGTGTCTAAGGGTGATAAGCGGTACTCATCTTAAGCTTAGTACCTAAAACTTCCCGTAGACTCTTTCAGAATAACTAGTAAACAATGTATCTCTATCACTGACTATACCATTAGAAATCCCATACAGCCTAACTATGTTCTTCATAAATAACTTAGCCAAAACCGGTGTCGTGCTGGTGGACTTAAAGGGAATGAAGTGGGTGCTCTTAGTCATCTATCCACCATGAACCATATACTCTCATTTCCTCGATTCGACCTTGGCAACTCACCAATAAAGTCAATGGATATCAAATCCCATTTCCAAACTAGTGTATTTAAAGGCTGAAGCAACCCACTCAACTTCTAAGGTTCGGCATTTATTTGCTGGCAATTCAAACATTTCTTCACCCATAAGCCAACATCCCTCTTCATACCTTTCTAGATGAAACATCTCGTCATATCCTAATACATCTTGGTTCCTCCAGGATGAATCATAAAGTTCGATCGATGACATTCCCTAAGAACTTCTTACCTTAGGGTCCCAACATTCGAAATACACGATCATCCCTTCTTCCTCAATCATCCTTTCTGGTCAAAAGTAAAATATCTCAAATCATCAATCTTAGTTCCAATATCAAGTATTCTAATCTTCTTAGCCAATACTGGATCCTCTCTCTGCTTAGAAACAACCCTTTCGATCAAAACTGGTCGAACTTCCAAACATGATAATGTGATGGTACTATGATTAGAAATAGAAGTTGATCTTAACTGCACACTACACATTGTCAATGCATCAAGGTCCTTCCATTTTGCCAACATAGCTAACACCATATTCTGATGTTTTCTGCTAAAAGCATTTGCTACTTTATTAACTTTCCCTAGTGTATACTCTACATCAAAATCATAAGCTCCTAAAAACTCCAGTCACCTCTGTTGTCTCGTATTCAACTCCTTCTGAGAGGATAAATACCTTAAATAATTATGATCCATGTATAACTCAAATCTTTCTCCCAAAAGATAATGTCTCCACACTTTTAATGCAAAGATCACGGCTACCAATTCTAAATTATGGGTCGGATATCTCACTTCATGCGGTCTGAGGTATCGAGAAGTGTAGGCAATTACCTCACCCTTATGCAATAATACAGCTCCTCATCCAGTCCCATATACGTCTTTATACACTACTAATCCTTGGTTACCATATGGCACAACTGACGCGGGTATATTGGTCAACAAATGCTTTAATTTAAGGGATGCTTCCTTACATTTGTCGAACCAGGTTAACTTCACGTCCTTCCTGGTTAGCTTAGTCAAAGGTGCTGATATTTACGAGAAGTCCTTAGTAAATCTCTGATAACATCGAACCAATCCAAGGATACTTCTTATCTCGATCACTGTCTCAGGTCTCTTATAATCGTTAACCGCTTCAATCATAGCTGGACCAACTGATAACCCTTCTCCGAAGACTACATGGCCAAGAAAATTTATTTTTTCTTGTAGAATTAACACTTTGAAAACTTCGCTTTCAGATGATGATGTCTTAGTGTCTCTAACACTATTCTACTCATGCTCACTTTCACCCAATATATCAAAATGTCGACTATGAACACCAATACGAACTTATCCAAGTGCACTCAGAAAATCCAGTACGTCTACGAAGAAAGATGTCACATTTATTAGCTCAAATGGCATTACTAACCACTCATCAGAACCATATCTCGTCCGAAACGCCATCAAAGGTATACTGTCCTCCACCACTCTTAGCTGATGGAACCTTGTAGCCAAATCCAACTGGGAAAACACTTTCGCTCCTCTAAACTTATTGAACAAATCATCGATTCTCGGCGAAGGATACCTATTCTTGATTGTCTTCTCATTCAGCTTACAGTAGTCACTACACAACCTTATTGACCTATTCGATTTCTTTACAAACACCGCAGCCGCTCCTTAAGGCGAACTGCTTGGTCTGATAAAGTTATTTCCTTTAAAGTCCACTAGTTGCACCTTTAACTCCTTCATCTCAGTAGGTGTCATCCTGCTAGGCGGTCTACTCACAAATTATATTCTTGGAACAAGATTTATTCAAAACTCAAAAGCTTGTTTCAGTGGTAGTCCTGTGACTGGTTGAAAAACATCAACAAGTTTTCTTGCTACCAATACCCGATTCAACTCTTCTTCTGCTTCTATAGCATTTAGCAAAGCAAAAATTCCTGGACTCAAATTCTCAGCTGAGTATATTATTCGATCACTATTTCTAGGATCTCTTGATGATATTTCCCTATTCTGGAAAAGTATCCCAGCATCGTATCTAACCAATCCATACCCAATATGATCTGGAAGCCTACAAAATCAAAGACATAAAACTGCATGCAAAGTTATGGCCAAACAAATCAAGTTCTAACTGGTCACATCTCATTCCTAGAGTTATATACCCTCCTATTTGATTCACAATCCTTAAGGAAGAAGCTAGGTATGAAGGTTCTAAGCATAACTTATCTATCAAACGTTGAGATATAAATGATTTATATGATGCACAATGTCAAATCGTATTCTAACTAGTATACTAGGGATTAAAACTGTACCTTCCATCACAAATTTTCTCTTCTCAGCTGTCATTGGTCTAGAGGAGGATGGTTCCAAAGCAAAAACTTTTCCTTTGTCCGCTTTGACTGGTTCTAGACACTGATCCTTGTAGTTTCCCATCTAGTCACAGTTGAAGCATTTCACTCCTTTCTTATCAACAACTTTTTCCCCTTTGCCGGACAGGCACTCATGAAAAATTTGTTCCTTCTTATCACACTTATAGCAAACCAGATCAGCCTTCCCTTTCTTGGCAGCTCCTCCTTTCTTTGCTCCTTTCTTCTTAAAAAAATTCCTCTTTTTATTCTGGGAACCCTAAGTCTTCGTTGACTTCTCCTTTCTGAAGGTAGAAAGTATTTCTTCATTCCGAATTTCCATCTCTACTACAACATTTCTCAGGTCTCGAAGATATGGCTTGGTCACCCTAGCAATCTCTAGCTTTAATCCCTGAATGAACATTTCATTCCTCTTAATGATGGTGTCAATGTTAGCATATCCATATCTGGATAGCTCCTTAAATTTCGCAGAATACTCCAACACTAACATCCTTCCCTACTCCAAATCCATAAATTTCCTGAGCAAAGCGGACCTATCTACCTCGAACAAAATCTCAACTCGAATCTCCTTTGGAAACCTTCCCAAGTTAACTCTTCCTCTAGCACGCCCATGGTAACTCCATTTCACCAAAACAATGATCCCTGCAACTGCCTTGAAGCTATTCTTCTCTTCTGCTCATCGTCCAAACCAAGATCAGCAAAAAATCTCTCAAAATGCAATGACAAGTCTCCATTTATATAAGATCTCATTCCCCAGAAAAGGCTTTCCACCCAAATTAGTATAATCTCGACTTAGCTTGGCATAGTTATTGCCAACTAGTGCCATTGCACCTTCTACACTCATAGCATTTCCTCCAACTACTCCTACAACTTCTTCAACTTGCATCAATTTAATAAAGAACTGATACATCATCCCCATATCAGTTGGTGGGGTTCTAGCACCAATGTTGGCACTTGTGTTTTGATTATCATTTGCCTATCGACCCTGGTTTCTCTTGGTATTATGTCAATAATTCCCATTAGTTGTGGTGATTCTTCCATCAAGATTAACTCTTCATTTCCTGCTTCCGTACCTTCCTTTCTCGTAAATATGAAAACGAGCCTTAGTAAGATTCAAAAGAACGGTCTAAGAGGGAGGAGAATACATATTCGTATATAGAAAAATACAAGTATGTTATTATAGCATTATCCCAACCCTAATCTTTTTTCTGATTATTTGGATTATGTTTTCAAAATCTTTTACGTTTAAATTCCTTTTAAATTTACATAAACATATGATCCGATACCAAACTTGTAACATCCCTGTAACAAACCTAATTTTTGATAACATTTTTTAGGATATTTAATTAGATAAATTAAATAGAATAATTTAAGAATTAGAATGATAAGGTGATTGAGATTTGAATAAACGATAAGAAGGCCATGCTTAATAAATTAAATTGGCATAAGAATGGTTTGAGTGGGCTGCGCTTGAGGCCTCTTTATCATCGCAACTTTTCGAAGCGCTTCAGCATGAGAATTTGATGGTGAAACAGAAGACCAGAATGGAGTGGTTTAAGAATGGCGACAGAAATACATCTTTCTATCATTCAACGCTTAATGCCAAGCATTCCAGAGAAACTATCAGAGTTCTTAAAGATAATAATGGCGTGCTTATATCTGACCCTACTATTATTGACACTATGTTCCTTGACCATTTCAGTGAGCTATTTGGTAATAGTAATAACTTCTCCCCTTCGCTTGATCTTCTTGACACGATCAGCTTACCAAGAATTTCTCACAATGAAAATGCCTTCCTCTCTACGATTATTACTGATGATGAAATAAAATCTGCTCTTTTCTCTCTCAATGCTAACTCTACTGGAGGGCCTGATGGTTTCAATGCGAGTTTCTTCACGGCTTGTTGGAGCACGGTTGGCGCTGCTTTCCTTCGGGCAATTCATAACTTTTTTAATAAATGCAAGTTAATTGGCTCGGTAAATGCTACTAACATTGCCCTTATCCCCAAGGTTAAAAATGCTTGCCATGTTAATGAGTTTAGACCTATATCATGTTGTAATACCATCTATAAATGCATAACAAAGATAATAGCGAACAGAATCAAGGTGGTGCTGCCAAACATTATATCTCCCAACCAAGAAGCCTTTATTAGTGGCCGCAGTATTCTTGACAACGTCTTATTGTCCCATGAACTGTTAAAAGGGTATAAAACTTCCATGGTTTCCCCTAGAGCGATGATCAAGCTTGACATTTCAAAGGCTTTTGACTCCTTACAGTGGGATGCTATTGTGAGAATTTTGGGCCTGATGAATTTCCCCAAGCACTTCGTGGCATGGATTGAAGCATGTATCTCTACTGCACGTTTCTCTTTAGTGGTCAATAACAATAATGTAGGTTACTTTCGAAGTATGCAAGGCATCAGACAGGGAGACCCAATGTCAGCTTATTTATTCATAGTAGTAATGGAAGTTCTAACTCAAATTTTTGTTCAGCAAGTCGATTTTGGCAGCTTCGCTGTACATCCTAAATGCAAAGAGCCTCTCATCATTTCTCTTATGTTTGCGGATGACCTGGTGGTATTCTTCAAACCCACCATGACAACAGTTAACTCTATTATGGAGGGCCTTGATAAATTCTACAAGATTACTGGCCTTTCGATCAATTTAAGCAAGTCTGAAATGATGATTGCTGGAGTGAACAATGAAATGATCAACCAAATCATCTCTCGTACCTCCATTTCTCTTTGTGCTGACTCCACCATGTACCTTGGTATTCCCCTGGCTACTTCCAGAATCACATTTGCACAATGCATGCCTCTGTGTGAAAAAATCACTGCTAGGCTCGCTGTGTGGACTAACAGGATGCTTAGTCAAGCAGGTAGACTCACTCTCATTAACGCGGTTTTGTTCTCTATGTCTGTGTATTGGTCTCGGGCCTTCATACTCCCTGTTAAACTGATCAATATGATACGAAGTGCTTTGACTAACTTTTTCTGGCATGGAACTGTTATTTCAAATAAACTTTCTCCCTGTGCATTTTCCAAATTGGAGCAACCTAAATCTAGAGGAGGTCTTGGAATAAAAAACTTACTTCTTTGGAATCAAGCTGCCATTGTGCAACATATTGACAACCTACTGAACAATAAGGATAATTTGTGGGTCAGGTGGTCTTACAAATTCATTATTGGCAACAAAAATTTTTGGACTATGAGTACTCCTCCATCGTGTAGTTGGACTTGGAGAAGTATTCTTAATCTAAGGCTTGAAATTCTTCCTTGTGCGTAGAGTATTATTGGTGTCAATAGTCGTATCTCTTTCTGGAATGACCCGTGGGTTAAAGAGGGAATGATTCTTGGTAAAATGCTTGATTTCAACCAGCAGGTTCAAACTGGAATTGGGTTGGATGCTTATGCGAGTAACTTTATCCAACATGGTCGTGCTGAGCTCCCATTCTCGAGTAATCAAATTGTTAGACTTCTCTGGGATCAAATATGCAGTTATAATCTAGTTCAATCTCATAATGATGGCATTACATGGAAATGCTGTATGGACAAGTACAAAATTGGTGGCATGTACAAATATCTTGTTACTCGAAGTAATGCTGAAATATTCAGTTGGCATAAACGTATATGGCTAAATCACAACTCTGCAAGACAAAACCTATTTCTATGGAAAATTTTCAGTAACACTTTAAAAACTAAGGTCATGTTGCGGCAGAGAGGAGTTCCTATCGACACCAAATGCAGTTTCTATCATACTGCCGAGGAGAATACCCTCCATTTGTTTTTTTCATGCCCATATGTTTACAAATTAGGGTTCTTTACTGTTAGTCTGTCCATGAAAAGAAGAGCGGATATGGTTAGCGAGGTGGAATGGGATTTAATTCACAAGGCAACTAGATGGAAATGTGAGGCAACATATAAGCATCTTTTCACTCTGAAGGTATTTACTACGATGATTTGGGATGAACGTAATGCAATAATTTTTAACAATAAAAGAAAATCTGTTTTGCAAATGAAAAAGGCAATTACTGAAGGGCTGAGATCCGGTATTTTAGCCTCAAAGCATACCTTTGATTCGGGATTCCTTGATGCCATCAGTTGTTAGTGTTTTTGTCCTCTCGTGTTGATGTGTTTTGGTTGTTTTTTTAGTTTTTTTTCATTGCATTGATATGCCTTGTCTTCTGTTTGTCATGTTTCTTTGTTTCTCCTGCTTGCCTGTTTGTGGGCAGCATGTACTTCTACATTTGTATTTCTTCTAGGTATATCAATAAATGGTAGGGGTCCATTTTTAACCCCGCTGGCCTTGCCAAATTAAACAAGACCTTATTAGGGAATAGCTTCACCTTATAACTCACGTATCCTTCATATGCACATTCACTTTTCATTTCTCAAAATCAAACAAACGTAAACCTAAGGGAAGCCAGCCATTGTTAAGGAAAAAAAGAAGAGAAATTCAAATCAAGCTAAGGATTAAAGCTAGGGGAAATTAATCTACAACAATTCTCAAAGTCCTTATCATAATCAAGGTGAATAATAATCTATATCATCTCTATTTGTTTTATGATCGTTTTTTGGAATTAAGATTAAATCCATTTTTATGATGATTTGGATGATGATATGCTTGGATTTATAATATGTTTGATTTAAATCAAATTGTTTAAATGTGGATTTATATGGTTTAGGGTAAAAACCGATTGTAAATGATTTTCGAAAGTCATGGAAAAATATATGTTATGTAAAACATGATTTTGAAGATGATTTCAATTTTTGTAATTTTCCAAGCTATGGAAAATATAATATGAATTTTCAAAGGAAAATATGTATGATTGGGTTTAAAATTTTGATTCAATTATTTCAATAAGATTTTGGATCTAAATTTTTTGTATGTTAGACAAGATATTGAAAGTGAATTTATATATTTTTTGAATATTTTTCCTAAGTGATTTGCTATGAAAATTAAAATATTTTAGAAGAAGAACTTATTTGCATTATTAATTTTGCTTCATGGAAGGACTTATTTGTTAATTTAACCTTGATTTAGATCAAAAAAGATCCGGTAGTTATACTTGTAATGAATTTGAAAAGTTTAAGGCAACCAATTAGATGTTTACAAATTGGCAGGTTAGTTATAAAGAAATTGCTTTAAATGGTATTAAATCGGACTTTAATCAGAAAAAGTTGGTTCTGCCTCTTTTAGAAGACCTTGCGACCTTATGCCCTCGCGTCGACTTAGTCGAAACCAACCATGCCAAAACCCGCCAAGTCGAAAGCAATACACAAGGTATCACATTGATGGTACGTAGTGGATTGGAAGAAAGTGAAAGGCATAGTGTCGAAACCTTAGCTTCCGAAACCTTTGTTTTGTTTTCAAATGTTAAGCGCCTGCTTTGCTGTACTAAAAGCTTTCGATGTAGTCGAAATGTATGCTTTCGAAAGGGGTTTCCTAAATAGCTTTCGAAGAGGGTTGCTATCTTTCATTTTTAAGTATAACGCTTTCGAATGAATCCCTTTGTTTATAAAATTATGCTTTTGAAAATGATGGTTCTAACCTAGTTAAAACCTTACTGCCGTTCTTTTGGCCTTTCGAATGTATTGAAGTCATCAATGCTTTCGAAGGTTAGCTTTTGTTTTAAACTTATACTAAGCCACTTTCTAAACGCTTTCGTAAGGGTTCAAGGTTTTCGAATGCAATGGCTTCGAAAGAGGGTTTCGCTGCTATCCTTCAAAGTTTTGCTTAAAGGTTTTGAGCTTTCAAATGGAAGGTTTCGACGCCATCGAATTTTTCCCCAAATAAATTTTTATGACGGTAAAATGTTTCAAAAGATATACTTTTGTACATAGCCACTTTGACCCAACAAATGTTTCTAAAGAAAAATCTAATAGTTTTGAAAGAGTTACTTTCATTGGTTTCGAAGCTATGTTTCTAAGGATCATCAAGTAATGCTTTGTGCTTTCAAAAGCTACATTTTGGTTTCGAAATAGATAGTTTATAGAGCTTCGAAAGGTATATATCTAGTATTTTGAAAAGAAGTTTTCAATGTTTTCGAAGGAGGTTATCCAGGGGTTTCAAAAGTAATGTTTTATAGTTTCGAAAGCCTTAGTTTTTCAAAACAAATAACCCAATCTTGTTTTAAAGGAAAACCATGGCATAAATAAAGAGTTTTGAGATGATTTTGAGTATGGAGTTTTTAAAGAAGTTTTCCCTAATTAACAGGTTAAAGGGATTGACCAAGTTTTACATAAAATGATTCCAAGGATGTTAAACCACAGGTGTTGGTATTATTATGTTATTATGTTTGCTTCTTTATATACATGTTACATTGTAATGGATCCATAATTGTATCTTAGGAAAGGGCAGAATAACCAGCTAGGTTGGCCCAGTAGTGAATATATATTAAAATTAACTCCTTAATGAGTAGAACTGCATCTAGAAGGTCGGAAAAACCAGAATATAGGATGCTAAAATCTTCATGATCTTAGTAATATAGTGGTGGAGATGGCAATTAGCCATAAGGAGATGCTTGCTATTTGTGCTAAAGAGAAGCTAGTTGAAATCTAGGGTTCTTGGGGGAAGTAAAGAAAGTTCATTACGAAGAAGGGAGCTCAAAAGGGAGATACTGCCAAGAAGGCTAAAGCTGATTTAGTTTGCTTCAATTGTGACAAGAAGGGTCATTATGCGCATGAGTGCCGGTCAAGCAAGGGAAAGGAGGCTGTAGATAAGATGAGTGTGAGATGCTTCAACTACGATCAAGTTGGGCATTACAAGAACCAGTGTCTAGAGCCAGTTAGGGCGGATAGAGGGAAGATTTTTGCTATTGGACCATCATCAGCTATGCCAACTGCAGCTGATAAAGGAAAGACTGTGATGGAAGGTACGATGTTGATTCACAGTATACTAGTTAGGGTACTATTTGATACCGGTGCATCACATTCATTTATATCTCATTGTTTGGTTGGTATATTATGCTTAGAACCCACTTACCTTTTTACTTAAGGGTTATGAATCTAATAGGAGGGTATGCAACTCTAGGGATGAGATGTGATCAGTTAGAACATGATTTGTTAGGTCATAAGTTTGCATGTAGTCTGTATGTTTTTGATTTTATAGATTTCGGGATCATTTTGGGTATGCATTGGTTGGGCAGGTATGAGGCTAGGAAATTTTGCCAGGATAGTGAGATATCACTGAGACACCTAGATAGTCATAACCGAATCATATTCTCAGTGGAGAATTCTGACCGGAGTGTTAGTGCTTTGCTAAGTGCTATAGGAGTAGAAGAAGAGTTAAGTCAGGTTTGAGTAGTAAAAGAGTTTGTAGATGTATTTGAGCCGGTTATAGGATTACTGCCGAAACGAGCTATTGAATTTCGGATAGATCTTGTACCATGAGTTGAACCTGTGAGTAGACCACCTAACATGATGACACCTACTGAGATGAAGGAATTGAAGGTGTGGCTATTGGATCTTGAAGGAAGGAATTTCATTAGACCAAGCAGTTCGCCTTGGAGAGCGGCCGCGGTGTTCATGAAGAAACCAAATGGGTCGTTAAGGATGTGTATCAACCATCGTAAGTTGAACGAGAGGACAATTAAGAATAAGTGTCCTTTACCGAGAATTGATGATCTATTTGATCAATTTTGCGGACCCAAAGAGTTTTCCCAGTAAGGTTTGGCGATAGGTTTCCATTAGCTAAGAGTGGCAGAGGACATATTCCTTTGACAGCATTTCGAACTAGGTATGGTTCGTATGAGTGGTTAGTAATGTTATTCGGGTTAACGAATGCACCCGCTTTCTTTGTGGATTTGATGAACTGAATTTTTTGAGAGTACTTAGATTGGTTTGTTTTAGTATTTATAGATGACATTTTAGTATACTCTAAGGATGAGAGAAAGAGCATGAGGATCATCTTAGAGTGGCGCTTGAGACGCTGAGACAGCATCAGCTGAAGGCGAAGTTTACCAAGTGTCGTTTTTGAAAGAAAGTGATTAAACTTTTTGGTCACATGGTTTCATAAAAAGGCTTGTCAGTCGATCTTGATAAGATCAAAGCTGTGAATAATTGGAAGAGTGGACTTGCTGGCTAACACCTAGATTAATTAAGGATTTCTCGCGGATAGCAGCACCTAAGTTAATCAGGAAGGAAGTAAAGTTTGTTTGGTCCGACAAATGTGAGGAAGCATTCCTTAAGTTAAAGCATTTATTGACCAATGCACCTATGTTATTAGTTCTAGACGGAAACCAAGAGTTGGTGGTGTATATCGATGCATGCGAAACTGGATTGGGAGCGGTGTTGATGGAGAAGGGTAAAGTGATTGCCTACGCTTCAAACAGCTTAGACCGCATTAACTGAGATATCCTACTCATGATTTGGAGTTAGTTGCGATGATCTTCGCATTGAAGATTTGAGGAATTATCTCTTAGGGGAGTGGTTTGAGCTATACATAGATCAGAAGTCCGTAAGGTAATTATTCTCTCAGAAGGAGTATATGAGACAGCAAAGGTGGTTGGAGTTTTTAGCTGCTTATGATTGTGGTATAGAGACTCTTGGGAAAGAAAATAAAGTAGCGGATGCTCTTAATAGAAGACATCAGAATGTGGTGTTAGCTATATTGGTAGAATGGAATGATTTAAAATATTTGACTACTTGTAGTGTGCAATTAGGATCGACTTCTAGTTCTAATCAAAGTACCGCTATGTTGTCCTGTTTGGAAGTTCAAGCAGTGTTGATCGAGATAATTGCTTCTAAGTAAAAGGAGGATCCACTATTAGCCAAGAAGATTAGATGGCTTGAGGTTGGATCCGAGATCGATGATCTGAAAGATTTTAGTCTTGATCAAAGAGGATGGTTGAGAAAGAAGGGACGATTGTGTGTTCCAAATGTTAAGAACTTAAGGGAAGAAGTTCTTGGAGAATTTCATCGATCCAAGTTTATGATTCATCCTGAAGGGACCAAGATATATCAAGATATGAATAGAAGCTTCTATTGCGAAGGTATGAAGGGGGATGTTGCTTATGGGTTAGGCAGTGGGCAAACTGTCAACAAGTGAAGGTCGAACATCAAAAGCCGAGTGTGTTGCTTCAACCTTTGGAAATTCAAGTTTGAAAATGGGATTCGATATTCATGAATTTTATAGATAGGTTACCAAGGTTAAATAGAGAAAACACAAGTATATGAGTCATAGTGGACAGGTTGACCAAGAGTGCCTATTTTATTCTAGTTAAGTCAACCAGGAACGCACCTATTTTAGCTATGTTTTTCATGAAGAACATAGTTAGACTACATGCGAGTCCTAGTGGTATAATTAGTGACAGAGATGATTTGTTTACTAACGAATTATGGAAGAGTCTACAGGATGTGTTAGGCACTAAGCTCAAGATGAGTACTGCATATCACCCTCAGACGAATGGGCAGACATAGAGAGTCAATAAGGTACTTAGGGATTTATTGAGAGCTTGTGTATTGGACTTTGGTGTGGGAAGATCACCTGCATTTGGTTGAGTTTTCCTATAATAATAGTTATCAGACTAGTATAGGAATGATGCCTTTTAAAGCTTTGTATGAAAGGCCATGAAAATCGCCAGCATGTTGGTTGGAGACTGGAGACAGATTAATCTTAGGTCCAGATCTAGTTAAAGAGGCGACAGAGAAGATTGAGTTGATCTGAGAAAGGATGAAGGAAGCTCGGTCTAGATAGAAAAGTTACGCAGATAAGAGGCATAAAGACCTAGAATTCTCAGTCGGAGATAAGGTTTTCATTAAAATTCACCGATGAAGGGTGTGGTACCATTTGAAGAGTCAAGGAAACTGGCATCGAGATATGTTGGTCCATTCAAGATTATAGAGAGGATTGGAAAGCAGGAATACATAGTAGAGTTGTCGAGCAATATAGTAGGTGTTCGTAATGTGTTTTATGTGTCTCATCTTCGCAAATATGTACATGGTCTAGAGCTTATTATTCCTCTGACAGGGTTGGAAGATTTGATAGTAGAGCCTAATTTGACTTTTGTTAAACAACCAGTTCGATTTATAGCGAGAGATGAGAAAAGATTGAGGAACAAGACAGTCAAGTTGGTGAAAGTTCAATGGAGCGATAACAAGAAGGACTATACTTGGGAGACAGAAGACAGGATTAGAGATGCTTATCCTGATCTACTGTGAGGGCATGTCTATATTAGATTTATATAGATAATTGCTAATCAGGTAGGCTAGTATGGTTGTTAGGAGTCGTTACAGATGATTGCTATGTTTAGTATTTAGTCCTTATTGAATTTCGAGGACGAAATTCTTTACGGAGGGGAGCCTGTAACACCCTTAATTTTTGATAACATTATTCAGCAAATTTAATTAGATAAATTTAATAGATAAATGCAAGAATTAGAATGATAAAGAGATTGAGATTTGAATAAACAATAAGAAGGTCGTGCTTAATAAAGTAAATGGGCTTAAGAATGGTTTGTAAGTTAATTAAATTACACAAGGCCTTATTGGGAAATAGTCACACCTTATAACTCACATATCCTTTCACATGCACATTCACTTTTCATTTCACAAAATCAAACAAACATAAACCTAAGGGAAGTCGACCATTTCTAGGGAAGAAAAAGAAGAGAAATTCTAATCATGTTAAGGATTAAAGCTAAGGGAAATTAATCTACAACAAATCTCAAAGTCCTTATCATAATCAAGGTGAATAATAATCTACATCATCTCTAAATTTTTTATGATCATCCATTTTTGGTTTTAAGATTATATTCATTTTTATGATGATTTGGATGATGATATGCTTAGATTTATAATATGCTTGATTTAAATCAAATTGTTTAAATATGGATTTACACGGTTTTAGGGTAAAAACCGATTGTAAATGATTTTCAAATGCCATGGAAAAATTATTTGTTACGTAAAATACGATTTTGGAGATGGGTTTCAATTTTGGTAATTTTCCAAGCTAGGGAAAATTTAATATGGATTTTCAAAGGAAAATATGTATAATTGGGTTTATAATTCGATTATTTCAGGAGGAATTTAGGTTTGAAATTTTTGTATGTTAGATAACATATTGAAAGTGAATATATGTAATTTTTGGATATTTTTCCTAAGTGATTTTTCTATGGAAATTAAATTATTTTAGAAGGACTTATTTGCATTTTCACTTTTGCTTAATGGAAGGGTTTATTTGTTAATTTAACCTTGATTTAGATTTGAAACAATGCGACTGTTATACTAGTAAAGAATTTGAAAAGTTTAAGGCAACCAATTAGATGTTTACAAATAGGCAGGTTGTTATAAAGAAATTGCTTTAAATTGTATTAAATCGGACTTTAATCAGAAAAAGTGGGTTTTGCCTCTTTTAGAAGCCCTTTCGACCTTATGCCCTCGCCTCGATTTAGTCGAAACCAACAATGCTGAAACCCATCAAGTCAAAACCAATACATAAGGTATCACATCGATGGTATGTAGTGGATTGGAGGAAGACGAAAGGCATAGTGTCGAAATCTTAGCTTCCGATGGGATCGAAACCTTTGCTTTGTTTTCAAATGTTAAGCGCCTGCTTTGTTTTACAGAAAGCTTTTGATGTAGTCAAAATGTATGCTTTTGAAAGGATTTTTCTAAATAGCTTTTGAAGAGGGGTGCCATCTTTCATTTTTAAGTATGATGCTTTTTAATGAGTCCCATTGTCTATAAAACATTGCTTTTGAAAATGATGGTTTCGACCTAATCGAAACCTTATTGCCGTTCTTTTGGCCTTTCGAATGTATTGAAGTCATCAATGCTTTCGAAGGTTAGCTTTTTTTAAAACTTGTACTAAGCCACTTCCTATACGCTTTTGAAAGGGTTCAAGGGTTTCGAAGCAATGGCTTCGAAAGAGGGTTTTAATGCTATCCTTCAAAATTTTGCTTAAAGATTTTGAGCTTTCGAATGGATGGTTCCGAAGCCATCAAAATTTTCCCCAAAATTTTTTTTATAAAGCTAAAAGGTTTCGAAAGGGATACTTTTGTACATATTCATTTTGACCCAACAGATGTATTTAAGCAAAACCCAATGGTTTCAAAAGAGTTATTCATTGGTTCAAAGCTATGTTTCTAAGGATTATTAAGTAATTCTTTGTGCTTTCGAACAGTACATTCTGGTTTCGAAAGAGATGTTTATACAGCTTTGAAAGGTATATATTTCATGTTTTGAAAAGAAGTTTTCAATGCTTTCGAAGAAGGTTATCCAAGGGTTTCGAAAGTAATGTTTTACGGTTTCGAAAGCCTTAATTTTTCAAAACAAATAACTCAATCTCATTTTAAAGGAAAACCATGGCGTAAATAAAGAGTTTTGAGATGATTTTGAGTATGGAGTTTTTAATGAAGTTTTCCATGATTGACAGGTTAAAGGGATTAACTAAGTTTTATATAAAATGATTTCAAGGATATTAAACCATAGGTGTTGGTACTATTATGTTATTATGTTTGCTTCTTTATATATATTCACATTGTAATGGACCCATGACTGTATATTAGTGAAAGGCAGAATAACCAATTAGGTTGACCCAGTAGTGAATATAAATTAAAATTAACTCCTGAATAAGTAGAATCGCATCCAGGAGGTCAGAAGACCAGAATATAGGATACTAAAATATTGATTAAAGAAGTTGTTAAGGAGGCCGGTTCATAGTAAACCCATGAAAACTATGTATAAAAGAAGTTGTCAGGGAGACAAGTTCATAGTAAACCCATGAAAATTATGATTAGAAACAGTTATTGGCAAGGGCCAATAGGTTTGTAGTGAACCCTTGAAAATTATATCCGGATTGAGTTATTGACAAAAGTCCGTAGGTTCCTAGTCAACCCATGAAAACTAGTTCAAGAGGGAAATTTATTGGAGTTACCAATAGGTTCAGGGAGAACCCATGGAACAGTAAAGTTATTGGTAGGGGCCAAGAGGTTCTAGTGATCCTATGGAAACTAAGAAACTGGATAGGGAGTTCATAAACATTAAAAAGGTTATTAGTGAGCCCATGAAAACTATTAGGTTAATCGTGATCTTAGAAACTATATAAGACAGATTGTCAGAAAGAATGGGGATGAGAAATCCAAAATTGATTTACTTGTTTGCATATCATCAAATTATTTTGAGATGTTTTAACCATTGTGGATGCAGGAGCGTAGTATATGGTTTTATAAAGGTTTTAGGATACTAGTGAGGGGAAAACCAATTCCATTAAGCGTCATGGTCTCGCTAGATGTCTAAATGGTTTGAGATGGTAGATTTTTATTCATATCAGGCTTTATGTCTGACTCGAAGTTTATGTTTTCCGCTTAACTGTCGAATGCTCAATTGATTTTGAGTAGTTTGACGTTTAAGGTTTTCAGGTTCCCTTTTAGACAAATAAAGCTCGTTAGGAAATCAATTCTATGAATTCGATGATAACAACTATACAATGGAAATCGAATATGCATATATATCTATATTTACAGGTAACTGATAAAGTAACATCACCAAAGAGACAATAACAAGACTCAAAAGAATTATCAAGAGGCTACAAGTCGATAGAATCGGAAAAAGAATGACACATGCACAGGAAATGCAACATGCACAAATCCAGACGTCTGAGTGCACTAGCCAGACGTCTGATTGATTCCCATGGTTCGCAAATCAGACAGAATCAGACGTCTGGTTAATATACTCAGACGTCTGAAAAACAACTATACACAAAAAATATAGGAAAGCCAGACGTCTAAAATATTTTCCAGACGTCTGATTTTGAACTCGGCTGTGTAAATTCAAAGTACAACTGTCACAATTGAAAAGACACGTTCGCTCCTCTTCGCTGCAACTCTTCATCACCATGAGTAGCGAACTTAGAGCACTTACTAACAGATGCAACTACACAAAGGATCTCTCTACCGCGAGAAGATCTTACCTTACTCACTTATACTCTTTACTCTTGTACTCTGATTAATACTTGATCTCTAGCATTTTAATACCTATATTTTAGTCTTCCATATACTCAAAACTCTTCAATCAATATCACATATATATATATATAGATTGGAAGCATTTGTACTCAACAGTCAATATTCGTGTTATAGAATGCACACTTGACAAGAACAAGCTTTTGTAACCAAGCCTATTCCTCCGGGCAAAGTGAGGGTGTTTGATAGTTGAATTCCGAAGAGGACCTTCGGGACTGGACGTAGGATGGGAGGTCTGAACCAGTATAAAATCCTGATGTGATTATTTCCATTTACTTTGCTATTATCATCTATCAAGTTTATATTAGATACATTATACAGTTAGTCACTTATACTTGCATATTTATACACTACACGATCCACTCACATAAACTTTCAATTGGTATCAGAGCCAGGTTTTTATCAAAGAACAGTAACACGTTTTTGAATCAATTTAATATGGCAAGTATCTTTCAAGAAGGACAATCCACAGCACGACCCCCACTTTTTAATGGATCTAACTATGCATATTGGTCAACACGTATAAGAATTTTTATGGAAGCTAATGGTCTAGAAATTTGGTCAGCCACACAAGATAAATATGAAGAACCTACTACTGCTATGATCACATGGACCAATGCACAAAAGACCTTAGCTTCAAACAATGCTAAGGCTATGAATATTTTATTTTGCTCTTTAGACAAAAATGAATTTTCACATGTCATGTTATGCACTACTGCATTTGACATTTGGCGTACCTTACAAATTACACATGAAGGTACAACAAAGGTCAAACAAACTAAGATTTCAATTTTGTAAAACCAATTTTCGTCATTCAAAATAAAGCAAAATGAAACTATTGTTGACATGTATTCTAGATTTCAAACTATCCAATAAGATCTTATAACATTAGGAGTTAAATTTACTGATTTTGATTTAGTTTCTCGAATACTCAACTCTTTAACATCAGATTGGGAAAGGAATGTATTAGCTATTGAAGAAGCTAATGATCTCTCTACTCTCAAAGTTGAAGAGTTGATGGAAAATTTAATGTCCTATGAAGCTAATTTGCAGGCACGAAAAGAACTAAATTTGGAGAAAAAGAACATAACGTTCCCAGCAACAAAGAATGAAGATTTTGATTTAGATGAAGAAGAGATAGTCTTCATTGCCAAGAATTATAACAGATTCAAGAAATTTAGAAAAATGACCAAATTCCAAAAAGAAAGGAAGTCCAACACAACAAACCTATCTCAAATCAAGTGTTATGAATGTGATCAATATGGACATATGAAGAAGGATTGCCCAAAACTCAACAATGATAAAAAGAAGAACAAATTTGAAAATTTCAAAAAGAAGAAGGCCTTTAAAGTAACATGGGATGACTCGGACTCTTCATCATCTGAAAGTGACAGCGATAGTGACGGAGAACAAGCTAATGTGTGTTTTATGGCACAAACTGAAGAGGTATGTCCTGAACTTGGCTATGACGAACTATTAGAACTTAGCATGGAATTAGATGATGAATTTAGACAAATTAAAAAATTGAACAAAGAATATATAGTTAAAATAAATAGATTAGAACTTGAAGTAGGAATGTTAAAAGATGAAAAAAATAATTCTAGAAGAAGAACTTGAATTATCTCAAGAAAAAATCAAAAATAATTTGATAGAAAGTGAGGCTATTACTATTGATTTTGAAAACACTAAAATGGTGAAGGATAATTTGTTAAGAGAAAATGTTGGCTTTAAAAATAGTATTGAATTATTGAAAATTGAATATATAGAATTAAAAGAAAAATTAGATAAAATTACAAATAATGTGTCAAAATTTAATAAAGGAAAATTAGATTTGGAAAATCTTATCAAAACTTCAAAACCATCAGGCAATAGAAGTGGAATAGGATTTAAAAATTCTTCTAAACGAAAAGAAAATGATGCTAAAAATATTAGTTATATAAAAACTAAAAGTTTAACTAAGTCTAAATTGAATACCAAAAATATGAAAATTTGGATTACTAAGACAAATAATAATTTGAGTAGACAAAAGGTTATTAATAATTACTTAGAAAATGTAGTCTATAATAAAAATTATATTTATAAAGGTACCAAACCATCTTGGTTATGGCTACCTTCTCCTAACAATTAGGACCTTAACAAAATATATGGGTACGAATTAAAACATCTTTTATTTTGCAGGTACCCAAAATAAAAAAATAAGGAGAAATGGATACTAGATAGCGGATGCTCCAAGCATATGACCGGAAATTATAAAATGTTATCAAATATAACATACATCGATGGTGGAACGGTAACCTTTGGAGATAATTCAAAAGGATATGTCGTGGGCATTGGAGAAGTCATCAATTCTGGTATATCTAACTCTCCTATTATTACAAATGTTTTATTAGTAGAAAATTTAAAACACAACTTACTAAGTATTAGTCAATTATGTGATAAAGGGTTTCAAATAAATTTTGAAAAAGATAGATGTAATATTTTAGATAATAACAAACAACTTATTTTTTGAAGGTTTTAGAAACAAAAATATTTATGTATTAAACATGAATATAAATAAAAATTCAAATTTATGTTTAACCGCCAAACATGATGACTCATGGTTATGGCATAAACGATTTTGTCATATCAATTTTAAGAATATTAATAAACTGGCAAATTATGAACAAGTTAGAGGTTTACCTAAACTAAATTACAAAGTAGAAAATTTATGTGACGATTGTCAAATTGGAAAACTAAAGAAAAGTTCTTTTAAATCTAAAAATAATATTTTTACAAAACAACCATTAGAATTATTACATTTAGATTTATTTGGACCAACACAAATACGATCTATAAATCACAAAAAATATGTTTTTGTCATAGTTGATGATTTTTCAAGATATACATGGACTTTATTTTTAAAACATAAAAGTGACACTTTTGGTATGTTTAAGGTATTTTCTAAAAGGATTAAAACACAAATGAACTTAAAAATAAAAAATATTCGAAGTGATCACGGAGGAGAATTCGAAAACGATCTTCTTACTAATTTTTATAATAAGAAAGGAAAAACTCATAATTTTTCTTTTCCTCGCACACCTCAACAGAATGGTGTTGTGGAAAGAAAAAATCATACATTACAAGAATGTGCACGAACATTATTAAATAGCAGTGGTCTACCAAAACACTTTTGGGCTGAAGCTATTGCCATAGCTTGTTATGTGTTAAATCGAGTAACCATACGTCCTATGACAAAATAAACTTGTTTTGAAATATTTTTTGGTAAAAAACCTAAAGTATCATACTTTAAAACTTTCAGTTCAAAATGTTTTATATTAAATACAAAAGATAACTTAGGAAAATTTGACCCAAAGGCCGATGAAGGTGTCTTTGTTGGATATTCGGATCATAGCGAAGCATATAGAATCTTTAATAAACGAAATAATACTATTGAAGAAAGTTTACATGTTTCTTTTGACGAAAATCTTTTTAACCGTAATAATAATGATGAAGAAGAAATTATCCCACTAAAAAATTCAACAAATTCCATTAGTAATGAAACAAATGTGCAAAATAACACGTTGATATCATTTCCAAGAATTCTTAAGAATCATCCAAAAGATAATATCATTGGAGATCTTACTTCTAGAGTAACTAGAAATCAACTCAATCAAATAAGCCATATAGCATTTGTGTCAAATTTTGAACCAAAAAATTATAAAGAAGCTTCAAATGACAATTTTTGGATAATTGCTATGCAAGAAGAATTGAATCAATTTGAACACAATAATGTTTGGAAATTAGTACCAAGACCTGAAGACCAATCAGTTATAGGGACAAAATGGGTATTTAAAAACAAAGCAGACGAGAATGGAAATATTGTTAGAAATAAAGCTCGTTTAGTTGCTCAAGGCTATAATCAAGAAGAAGGTATCAATTACGATGAAGCCTTTGCTCCAATAGGAAGATTAGAGGCCATTCGTACATTACTCGCCTTTGCAACTCATCAAAATTTTAAACTATTTCAAATGGATGTCAAAAGTGCCTTTTTAAATGGTTTTATTAAAGAAAATATATACGTTGAACAACCCCCATTATTTGTTCACGAAAATTATCCCGATCATGTTTTAAATTACGCAAAGCACTATATGGATTAAAACAAGCCCCTCATGCATGGTACGGACGTCTTAAAAATCACTTAATAACATCTGGTTTTCAAATAGGCAAAATAGATACAACTTTGTTTGCTAAAAGAGAAAATAACAATATTTTAGTTGTACAAATTTACGTTGATGATATCATCTTTGGTTCAACCAACGAAAATCTATGTATTCAATTTTCAAATATTATGAAAAATGAATTCGAAATGTCACACATGGGAGAATTAAATTTCTTCTTAGGTTTACAAATAAAATAACTCGAAAATGGAATTTTTATTCATCAAGAAAAATATTGTAACGATCTATTACGACGTTTTGAAATGGATAAAACTTCAAGCAAACCAACACCAATGAGTACCACTGTTCACTTAGAAAAAGGCGATAACGGAAAAGATTTTGATGAAAAATTATATCGGAGCATGATTGGTTCTTTACTTTATTTAACGGCTAGTCGACCCGATATTATGATGAGTGTATGTGTTTGTGCTCGATTTCAAGCAAAACCAAAAGAATCTCATCTAAGAGATGTTAAGCGTATTTTACGTTATCTATCTAGTACTAGAGATTATGTTTGTTTTACCCTAAAGAATCATCGTTTGAACTAGTTTCATATAGCGATGCAGATTTCGGTGGATGTAAAACAGATCGTAAGAGTACTAGTGGAACTTGTCACTTTATCGGACAATCTTTAGTTTCATGGTTTAGCAAAAAGCAAAGTTGTGTTTCATTATCTACTTGCAAAGCTGAATACATCTCCGCCGCTCTAGCATGTGCACAAGTGATCTACATGCAACAAACACTAACGGATTTTGGCAAAATTATTAACAAATCTCCAATATATTGTGATAACACAAGTGCTATAAATTTATCAAAAAACCCTGTTAATCACTCACGAACCAAACATATAGATATACGACATCATTTTTTACGAAACAATGTTGTAAAGGAACTATTTCATTACAATACGTAAATACTGAAAATCAAGTAGCATACATCTTTACGAAACCACAAAATGAACAAACTTTTATTAAACTCCGACGAAATTTAGGTATATGCTCACTCCAAGATTTACTTCCTTAAAATTAAACAATGTTTCTCTCTAAGGCTATGATAAGTTGTTTATTTTACTACCACAAATTATACTTAATAATTTCTGAACCTTTAATTTTTTATACAGTTAATTTGTCAATAAATAATTCTTTCAACTTGTATAAAGAGAGGTATACAAAACTATATACACACAACTCATATCTTCCTTAAAGAAACAAAATATAGTCATGTCTTCTGGGGATTCTTATATATATCCATCTCCATCTCAACACCATTGACAGACTGCTCGGTTGGCATGCTACAACGACTTCCTACACCTACACCAAAGAAGGAGCCAATGAATAGGTGGTCATCGTATCATACGGGTTTTACCCCCGGCAACAAGAAGACCAAAAGATCTATGTTTGTCTCTCCTAAAACAAAGGAGAAAAATGATGAAATTCATCATTATCAGAAACAATAGATAGATCTTCAATGAGAATTATATTTCGAACAAAAAGTTACAGCACATCGCCTAAGCTTTTTGGAGCAAGTAGCGATGAAGTTTTGCTCGTCACGGAAGAAAGATATCCATGAACCGCTACCAAAATCTTGTAGTTCTTTGGATCCCTCATCCTCATATCGTACTCCTTCGGACCCTTCACCAAGACGATATTCTAGCTATCCGAGAACCCATGAACGTGGAAACATATGGTCTCCACTTAAACCATGGATGGATGACAAGTCAGGAGATCGCAAAACTCCATCACCTTCTAAATAAATTATATTTGTATATGTCTATGCTTGTTTTTTATTTTATTTCACAACAATAAAATTTCTTCTTATAAAAATTCGAGAAATAAGCAAAACCATCAAATTTTAGGCTATTTTTAGCCACACTGGTTATTTCAGACGTCTAACTATGGCCTTCAGACGTTTGACACAATGATATACGTCTAAAATTTAAGCACTGTGCATATGTCAGACGTCTAATATACCCTCCAGATGTCTGAAATTTTGCTCTATCGTCTCCAAATAAAAATCAGAGCATTTCAGATGTCTGAAATAAGATCCAGACATCTGCCTTATTTCTCTGCCTCGAAATTTTTCAAAAATAAACCAAACCAGACGTCTTGTTTTTATACCCAGATGTCTGATAAAACTCTCCGTCTCTCCAATTTTACAAATTCGATCAAACCAGACGTCTAAATCAAAAACCAGACATCTAATTTTATCTGCTACACACAATTTAGGGCAAACCAGACGTCTGATTTCCAATCCAGACGTCTGATTCTCAATCAACATTTAAAATTAACCCAGATAACGTCATTTTTCACTTTCATCTCAAAATTTTCATCTGAGATTTCACCATTAGCGATTTTTTTCTCCAACAATTCATCTTTTTACGTGAAGATCAAATCACAATACCTCCTAGAACAAAAAATCCCAAAATATCTAAACGAAAACAAGACCAACCTACCACATCTTCAAATCCTTAGGTGTGCTCCGATGATCAAATCGAAAGGTGGATGAATAGAGCGCCGCACTCCATCAAAAGGTATGAAGACATCCAAAAGAAAAAACTCCACATAGGTCCATTCTACAATCTTCTTAAATTTCCTACGTATGATTTCGATGACTATGTGAAAATATCGGGTTGGAAACCCTAATTTCGTTTACTTCTAATGATGTCCAAATAGACCAATTAGCCATTTTTTTATTCTACGCGAATCTAGATAGTACTTGAGTGTGAAACACTGAAAATGAGGATAACTGGCTCTGGTCTAGCGTGTATGGGAACAAGATTAGATTAACTCCAGGAATAATAGGTCGAACCCTTGGATGCTCTGACATAGGGGAAGATTTATACAACATTTCGGATATGCGCTTCAAGCCACGGAACAGTATAACTCGTCAAATTTGGGAGGACGAAATGCCAAAATTTGCTTCCAAATTTCCACGTCCAAAAGCTCGACTCCTAACTCGAATGATAATTAACACAATCGTTCCACGAATGGGAAGTCACGAGCAAATCACCGAATTAGAGCACAAAACCCTATATGCTCTATTTAGTGGAACAAGAGTAAATTGGGCAAATTTATCTTCGACGAGCTAAAGCATTTTTGGACTCGATTAAGGCTGTCAATTATTTACCCAACTTATATTATGAGACTTCTTCGTTCACATAGCATTCCATCCTGCCTATCAACATTCGAAGAAATCTCACCTAAATATGCTTCCACCAAATTCTTCTCTCTGATGCACCTACCCGAAATCCCTCCAGAATTCATGTCCTTCGAAGATCGGACGCACAATCGTCAATCTAGAAGAGTTGAGCCTCCTCCTCAACCACACATTGATCCATCCCAAGAGGAGGAACAACATCAAGAAGCCACTCCTCCTCCTCCCGCAACATTTGATTATCCGGGACAAGATGAAATTACGGAGACTCGAACGGATACAAATCCAAATGAAAATGTTCGAGATCTCACTCTTCGAAACCAACAAATTCTATCTCAAAATCATAAACTTTTGGTTAAATGAATTGACAACTTCGAAACATCATTTGCTACACACCTAGCCACAGTTGAAGAATCCCTTTCCACTGTCTTGTCGGTTCTTAAAGAAGTACTACAACGGGTTCGTGGTGCAACACCACCTTCTGAAGATTGGCCAACCCTGGTACCTTCTCCTCCCGCAAAACAGTCCAAACTCTCTAAGGATGAACCTCTCCAGGAAGCTTTGACATCTCCTACAAAGGCTAGCACTTCTGAAAAAGAAGAATCAAAGGAAGATGATCAAAATAAAGCTTCTCCAAAGGAATCATAGATTTTGGAAATAATAGATTTAAGGTTTTTGGAATATCAATTTTTGTACAAATCTATGTTTGTAATCTCAATTCAAGTTATTAATGAAAAAATCTTTTTGTTTGACGATTGGCTTCTATTTTATAATTCTTTTTGATAATGCCAAAGGGGGAGAAATATAAGTATAATCATAAAACATTAAAAATAAGCACATATTCAGAGGGAGATTTATAATCTATATAAGTACATTGAATAGTTGTCATCATCAAAAAGGGGGAGATTTTTAGGAAATCAATTCTATGGTTTCGATAATTACAACTATACAATGGAAATCGAATATGCATATATATATATATATATATATATATATATTTACAGGTAATTGATAAAGTAACATCACTAAAGAGACAAGAAAAAGACTCAAAAGAAGTATCAAGAGGCTACAAGTCGATAGAACCGGAAGAAGAATGATACATGCACAGGAAAAGCAACATGCACAAATCCAGACGTTTGAGTGCACTAGCCAAACGTCTAATTGATTCCTCCGGTTCGCAAATCAGACAGAATCAGACGTCTAGTTAGAATACTCATACGTTTGAAAAACAGCCATGTATAAAAAAAAAATGAAAGCTAGACGTCTGAAACATTTTTTAGACGTCTGATTTTGAACTCGGTTGTGTAAATTCAAAGTACAACTATCACAATTGAAAAGACACGTTCGCTCCTCTTCGCTGCAACTCTTCATCACCACGAGTAGCGACCTTAGAGCACTTATTAACATATGCAACTACACAAAGGATCTCTCTACCACTATAAATAGCATCGGGAATTCAAGAGAAGATCTTACCTTACTCACTTATACTCTTTACTCTTGTACTCTGATTAATATTTGATTTCTAGCATTCTAATACCTGTATTTTAGTCTTCCATATACTCGAAACTCTTTAATCAATATCATATATACATATACACACACATATATATATATATATATTGGAAGCATTTGTACTCAACAGTCAATATTCGTGTTATAGAACACACACTTGACAAGAACAAGCTTTTGTAACCAAGCCTATTCCTCCGGGCAAAGTGAGGGTGTTTGATAGTTGAATTTCGAAGAGGAGCTTTAGGACTGGACGTAGGATGGGAGGTCCGAACCAGTATAAAATCCTGGAGTGATTATTTCCATTTACTTTGCTATTATCATCTATCAAGTTTATATTAGATACATTATATAGTTAGTCACTTATACTTGCATATTTATACACTACACGATCCACTCACATAGACTTTCAAAGCTTATGAAGATGTGCAGGAGGCAAGCTAGTAAATAAGAGTTCTTTTTATTCCACTGTGTTTTGGTTGTAATGGCAAAGTTGTTTACTGCCTAGTTATATACTTTGATCATCCAATGGGGCATCTTCATATGTTGCTCTTGGCGTATGTTGTAGTAATTATATTTTCTCTGAACGTGGTTCTCGAATATAGGATTATGTAATGAATATTGATATGATTTGAAATGGAACATAAAAGTTGTTTAATGATTTTTTTAAAAATTCCATATCCATATGTTTTTGTTATGTCAATTTATCTAACATTATCGTAGTTGGTCACCGAGGATTAATAACTATGGATGACTACAACATCCGTAGCCATTAGTTTTGGACCTCCAATTGGGGGATATTACAATCCCCCATTTTAAGACCTGAAACTAAGTGCTATAGATGTTGCGTTCATCCATAGTTATTAATTTTTGATGGTAAAATGCGGCTATGTTAATCATTTTGATAATACAAAAACATATGAATATGGAAATTCAACATAATTTTCAAAATAAATTTTCTCATCTCGTTTCATAATAAGATTTCAATTTCATCACATAATCCCAATTTGCAAACCATGTTCAAAGAAAATATAATCATTACAATATATTCTAAGAGCGACATATGAAGATGCCCCTTGGATGATCAGAGTCAAATATCAGGCGTTTAATGCAACTTGCCATTACCGCACTAAAGCAGAATCAAAACATAGCGGAAAATGGATATATAGCTCCTACTAGCTAGATTGCCTCCTACTCTTCTTTGGAGATTATTCGTCTAAAGAGAATCTGAAAAGCCCTTACTCTCGATCTACTCAAATGAGCACCTAATAGTTTAAGGGGAAAACAAAAGGTTCGGGTCAGACAAAAAGTCTGGTGTGAATAATAACAAACCATCTTGGACCAACTAGATATCTAGTGAGACCACGTTGCCGAGCAGAACGGGTTTTCCCTCACTAGTATCCTAACCACAATTATAATAACCATATATTGTGCAATTGCATCCATAATGGTTAAAACGTAACATAATATGACGATATTCAAAACTATAATATTCTCTAGATTTCCCATCCCAATTTATCTGGAAATCTATCTTGGTTTATAGTTTCTAGGGTTACTATTATTTTTTAGAGGCTAAGTTGTAACGGCCTACCTTTTTAATAGTTTAAATTGACAATATACCACACATGTCTAACTCAAATCTTCAACAGAGAGGATCATCAATATGGCAAATAAAGAAAATAAGAGAAAAGAAGGGGAAAAACACAGAATCTCGCAGTGGAATTGATAAAATACAACAATAAAATAAATAATTCATGAAGCTATTTTACAGTATACATTTGATTACACAAATTTTACACAAAATCATAGTACAATCAACTAACATAGCCAAATAATGCAGCAAAATAATAATAGTAAATATGGTCTAGCAAACTCCATCTTCATCTTTAAGGAATAATGTCTTCAAACACTGAAAAGATTAGGTTGATCCGAGTGTAATGAAAAGACAAAACACTCAAGTCTGAACTAAAAGTTCTTATGTAAGTCAACAAGTAAATATGAGTGTAATAGCTTCAGAGATGTTTACGGGATTTTACATCTCCTATCTAGTGTATAACATGTGTGCAATAACTTAAGAGACGTTATAGGAATTTCCAGCTCCTAAGGATCCGTTAAACTATCTATATGTAGTAAGATACGTTATATATGTAGTGTCTACCGGTAATGTAAAGTATTAAAATAGCATTAAGACTTTACATTGATCACCCTTAACACATTTTTAGACATTGTCCTACAGTTTGCCTTATTAGCATCACCAGTAACGTCGGTAGCCAGGGAGGCGCCGTGATAAGACAACACTAAAAAAAATTGTCGCGGTCTCGAATAAGGATAAAGAGTATGACAAGGAACATGAGGCGATACCCAAGGTAGGATACTACAGTTTCACGTTTCCTGACTAGTGGTAACACCTAACGGCCCACCATGAACATCCATCTCATAATCAAATCAAGGTGCACCGATCAATTCAAAATCAATACAGTAATACGAAGAACATATGTCGTTAGAGGTCGCTAGCTCAATTTTCAGGTACGACTCTTGTTTAAGTCGTTTCAAATTGGCACAAGTGTCGGGTTTATCCATCATCCTTCTCTTCCTTCAAATCCAGCAAACGTTCACCAAATCTAACCACTTCCTTCTAGATCATCCACCACGTGCATAATTGTTAAAGTGGTTCCAATATTGACAGAGACTATGCTAATAAGAGGCCCCCATCTCTTTAACAACCAAACATCATTTTTCACACCGGTTGGTTCTTTTACATTTCGAAACTGATTCATACTTGATATCAAAATATCTTATTCACTTTAAAAATATCACTTCATTTCAGAATACCATATTTACTCAAAATATGTCATTTTAACATGAAAATATCATTTTGAATTTCAACTTAGGTTATAACCTCATTTAACCACATTCGCATTTAAATCAACGATTTAAATATAAACATTCCAATCTTTGCACAGTTTGAAGTTTTGGAAAATAGTTTGAATAGTTATAAATAGTTTAAATAGTTTAGAGATTTAAAACAGTTTAATATAAAATGGTTTGAGTATTGCAAATGGTTTATATAGAAAAATAATTTGAAAAATCACAATAATTTGAGTATTAAAAAATAGGTTTTAAACAGTTTATACTAAAATAATTTATTTTGAAAATAATATCAAATCAAACTGTTCCCTTCCATTTCAATAAATCTGCACCCATGTCCAAATTTCAAATCAACAAAACTCAATTTCTAGTCTTTCAGTTCATTGACTCAATTGCGATTTAGTTCGAATCAACTTGATTTCAATTCCAATCGAATTAATTACAATTTTCAAAATGTCATTTTTAACTTCAAATTCGATTCAACAATTCAATTCAATGGTTCAAATTTCAGTCCAATTCTTATTTTAAGTCATGTCAATTTCAAGTCCGATTCCAATTTACTAATTTAAACACTTAAATCAAATTAAACCTCATTGTTCAATTTTAAGATCCAAATCTTTAAAATAATTCAATTTCCCGAATTAAAGTCTTATATCGATTATAACTTTACATTTCAAATTAAATTCTTTTAACCAATTTCAACTTTTCAAAGATTGAATTAGAAATAATTCAATTCATATTAATCCATGAATTTATTTTCTTCAAAAAAAAATCCATATTCAAGATTTTAAAACCATTTAATTTAACCAATCCGGTACCCGTATATAATTTTCTATCCTATGACCACATGAATAGTTATTTTATTTTAATTATAGGGATGGATATATATCATTTCAATCCAAATCAAAGTGTCGTAGGTATATATCATTTCAACCAATTTCTTAACTTATTCGAAATAATAAATAGTAGTTTATATGTTGTCACTTAATATATAGAGTGATAATAGGGATATATCAAAATAAATAAATATCCAATCATCCAAAATGTCAATAAATAGGCATCAATCACAATCAACATCCAAATTAGCTAATAAATCACAACAATTAACTAGTTATCAATATCAAGTAATTAACTAGCAATTTAATTCAATATTATCTTAAACGTTATATAAATTCAGATTAAATTTAAATGACAATTTAAATCACCAAAAAATAATCAATAAAATTCTTATCACTTCATAAATTTAATTCAACTAACATAAGATGATTTAGTATTGCGTGAGTGGGTTAAATCACTCACCTTTGATTTATAGCCGATTAAAAATACAGTAAAAGCCAAAAATTTCAACAATCTCCAAATTCAACCAAACAAGTTTCATGTTGTCCGAAAGTTTGATATGACCCCAACGGAAGAAACCGTGCATTAATCGGAGCTCGTATGAAAAAGTTATGATAGTTAGAAGTTTCAAAATTAAAATTAAAATAAAGCAAGGGCAATTTAGTAAATACCCATCTCCTCGAACCCTGCCCGCGATAGAATGTTCGTTCAAACAACCTCAACTGCCGCCACACTTTGACCACCTACCACCATGACTACCGACCGCCGTACGTAGATCAGACGTGACCCTTGCCTCCACCTCGCCAGGCGCACCCACGCACCCCACCAAGTTAGCCGCCTGCCTCGAAACCGCCTCCAACCGAGACCCAACGCATCGCCTTCTCAAACCAGTTCTGGAGAATCCAAGCATGACCAAGGTGAACCAATATGATGGATGAAGACTGCATCGCCTCCTCTACCAAATGCGACTCTCTGATCGTCGAATGTTCGACGTTTAATCGTTGATTTAAAAAACCCTACAATGGACGGCTGAGAAAGATTGCCAATTTTTGGACAAATGGAGCCTCCAATCAAAAATGAACTGCAGACGCAGATTATGTTCGTCAAGAGCTTTGTGACGATATATTATATGATAGTTTGAAGCAGTTTGATTTTTTCGATTTGATTTGGAATTGAAATTTTGGGTTTTGAGATGTCTTCAATTGTTAAGGAGAAGATGAGAATAACAAGTACGTATAGAAAATAGAGTAGAAGCAGCTAGAGTTTATAACAACATATATGTAGGCAGAGATGGATAAGAATAGATGGAACAGATCGAATGGGTCGAAGCGATAACAAAGACCCAAAAAGCCTATTTCGTTTCCGAAATGAAAATAGGTCATCCATTATATCGAAATATAGATTTTCGATATTTTTAAACCCAATGGAACTAATTTCAAGCCCTAATTCTATTTTATATAGAATTTAGCTTTTAAAATCAAAATATATTCATTTAAGTTCCATTAATTGATTCTATGCGTTTCGAGCTCGCACGATCAAACGATAGTCCGACCGCTACGGAACTTGAAATCCTATAATTATTCATTATTACGCATCCGATGAAACTGATTTCGTCGAAATTCGAGATAGTGCCCAAAAAGACTAATTTTACACGTTAATTAAATGAATTATTATTTTAAAATCAATTTAATCACTTTTACATTCTAATTTAAAAGTTAATCATTTCATCATTTTTGATTACATAGAGATTTAATGATCTTTTGAAATTCAATTTCCCATGTTAATTTCAGGGATTAAATATTAAATTAATTACAACGTTAAATTACAATAGTAATAAAACCTCGGCTTATTATATTTTAAATTTCAATAAATTCTATTATTTTGATAGGTTCTTATTATTAAATCAACAAATACCTTATGAATTTTATTAATATAAGTTTCTATCTTATTATTCTCATACTCTGCAGTTAACATCTTTTCTTATATTAACTGCAATATTTAATTACATTTAATTTCATTATTCCCAAATTAATTCTAAAACAGATTTAATAATAAGATTAAAATGAACAGTTGTTACATTTAAACAATTTGAACATATTATTACATTTATTGTTTACAACAAAGATTATAAATTTACTTACAAATATTAAAACCAATCTCAATTAAATAACATTGATTTCCCTGTTTTGTACAGCATTTATTTTATTCATTATTAACCCTTATTCTTACCATTAGTCGAAAGTACATTAAACAATTGTCGATTTCATTCAATCAATATTATTGAATTATAATCTAATAATTTTTTCCATTCATAAATCATAAATTTTAATTCCTCATAATATTAAATTCCAAAAATTTAATATTTTTAATTATCAAAACATATGGGTTGTTACAATCTCCCCCACTTAAAACTTTTCATCCTAGAAAAGGAATGAGAAAGAATCAAGAGGTTTCATATATTTTTATTCAAAATAATCAATTTATAACAGTTAACTTACATATTTAATCATACATAAAAATTTGAAAATAACTCAACTTCTACAAAAAATTCTAAGTCCTAATTTTACGAAAAATTTCGGCAGATCTCCTTTGTGCGGATATGTCTAAAAAAATAATATCAATAATTACAATATATATATATATATATATATCATATTTCAATAATAAACATTCCAAACCATGGAAAAATAATAATAAAATATCGTTGTAAAACCGTAATCCGAAAACGTACCTATTTATCGGGCAAACGACACTATTTACGAAACTAAAAGCAACAGCTATTGCTTCCATAAACCTGTATTTTATTTACATAATCCAAAAGAGTTAAAATTATATAGAAAAGCAATATATTAGTTGTTTCAGTTAACAACACAAGCAACACACAATATATAATAAGCACGTGCAAACAAAAGTAATACAACCATTATATATAACCAAAGAATCAATCATAGTATCATACATCCGTAGCAATCAAAACTAATAGTTTGTCCAGGTTTAGAAACTTTTCATTGTACAAGGGTGATAAATAAACTACCAAGTGTACCTTACACTCAACGGCCTTAGATAATTACTCAATAGATTATCCATACAACCTCGAACAATTTGAAGCATCATTTCCAAAACCTTCCATAAGCCAAACAACGTAGAATTTAAATATTATTTAAGTTTATTCTATTGGTTTCTTTCATACATTATTCACTTTTCACTTATTTTATTTCATTCATACAAGGTTATCTCTTATTAATTTACATTCGTTTACTTACATAAATTAATTCCCATTCAATATTTAAAACCATCAATGAATAACTTCTTAAGGTATTACATAAGTTTCTTGCAGTTTAATTCACGTTTATTTACTTATATAACTTGATTTCCATTTAATATTAATATTCATTAATGAATCGTGTCATACTTAAGTTTCTTTCCTTTTAAATTCACATTTATTTCTTCATACATAGTATCATTAATAATATACTTATTTATGAATCATTTCAGTCATTTTCTTAAGTTTATAATCATTTACTTAAATAGTATTCACTTTTTACTATTCAATTTAATTATTAAGCATTTCAAACATTAATTCATGTTTATAACATTTCTTGTACATCTTAAATTTACATTTATAAACATATGTTCATTTTGAAGCATTTTATTATTAAGCTTTTACTTGTATACTATTCTATTACATATTCATATTTAACATTTCAACTTTTTACACATTTCTTGTAAGTTATATATGTTTTTAGAATGTAATTGGATGTTATACAAATTTATCTTATTCATTTTAGTTAATAAAAATGTTCAATAGTTTACATCTTCTTAATTTTCATTATCTTTTAATTTACAAGTTACAAATCTCCAATTTCTTTACAGCTTCATCAAACACAGCTTATAATTTCTTATTTCTCATTTTAGAAGTTTTCAACTATAAAAATTTCATTTTATTTCTACAGCTAAAAATCATTAATTTAACAGGAACTTAAGAACTAAAGACCGTGTTCATTTCAAATCACTTCGAAATAATATATGTACATATCTTTTATATATATCAAATCTCATTTAGAAATTTTAAATCGAAATCTATTTATAGAACCAAATGTGTAGCAAAGCTACTAAGTGGTGTCCTCTACTTTGAGACTCGAAAATGAAAGTCGATGATGCTACGTAGTCATCACCGAAATTATTTTTCAACGACAAAAGAGGGAAGTGCAGAATTTATTTCCTTTTAAAATTATTTTTAAAAACATTTCTTTCAAATCCCATTGAAAATATTTCTATCCGAAAATATATCCAAATAATACTATTTTTTTTCCAAATCTATGAAAATCAATGTCAAAACACCGGAGCTAAAGTTCATAAATTTTCAATTTAAATTCATTTCATTTGTATATCATAAATTTATGAACCATATTTATAAGATTGCATTTTCTTATAATATACAATAGTTTAAGAACCTTGACTAACTAAATAATAAATGACAATAATCAAATATTATCATTTCCTAACAAACAACACACCAAAATATAACTACAGCATTAAAATTTATGAAAAATTTATTCTTTTAAATAGAAAATATAATACTTGGTAAAATTATTCCATTTACCTATTTTTTAAAACAACATTGTGTCGGTCAACCCTATTAAGTGTTTAGAAACCCCTATCGATGTCATGGCGTACCGTGTTCCGATCAGAATTTATAAATACTCAACAGAACAAATTAACACAATACAAAACGTTTTTATATAACACTAACAAATACGCTCTCTCGTAAATATATACACTCAAACTCATTCTAGAGTATTACTAACCCTATCTCTAATGAGTAAACCCTAAATAGGCTAAGGTATCTCTAAACCGAAGCTTTGATACCAATTGTGATGGTCCACCTTTTTAAATGGTTTAAATCGACAATATACCACACGTGCCTAACTCAAACCATTCAAAATGGAGGATCGTCAATGGGGTAAATAAGAAAATAAGAGAAAAGAATGGGAAAAAAACACAGAAACTCACAGCGGAATTGAAAAAATATAATAATCAAGTAAACAGTTCATGAAGCTATTTTACAATATACATTTGATTACACAAAATTAGAGTACAGTCAACTAACATACCCAAATAATGCAGCGGAATAATAATAATAAATATATTCTAGCAAACTCCATCTTCATCTTCAAGGAATAATGTCTTCAAACATTGAAAATCTCAGGCTGACCCGAGCGTAATGAAAAGACAAAACACTCGAGTCGAAACTAAAAGTTCTTCTGTAAGTTAAATCAACAGCAAGTAAATATGAGTATAATAGCTTCAGAGATGTTTACGGGATTTTACATCTCCTATCTAGTGTATAACGTGCATGCAATAACTTAATAGATGCAACGGGATTTTCCATCTCCTAAGGATCCATTAAACTATCTATATGTAGTAAGATAAGCTATATATGTGGTGTCTATCAGTAATGTAAAGTTTAAAATAGCGTTAAGGCTTTACATTGATCCCCCTTAACATATTTTTAAGCATTGTCCTACAGTTTGCCTTAGCAGCATCACCAGTAACTTCGGTAGCCAAGGAGGCACCGTGATAAGACAACACTAAAAAAATCATAGTGGTCGTGAATAAGGATAAAGAGTACAAAAAGGCACGTGAGGCGATGCCCAAGGTAGGATACCACCATTTTGCGTTTCCTTACTGGTGGTAACCCCTAAAGGCCCACTGCGAACATCAATCCTATAATAAAATCAAGTCAAAATCAACATAGTAATACGAAGAACAGATGTTGCTAGAGGTAGCTAGCCTTAGTGGTCAGGTATGGCTCCTGTTTTAGTCATTTCAAATGGACACGAGTGCGGGGTCATCCATCATCAATCTCTTTCTTCAAATCCATCAAAAGTTCACCAAATCCAACCACTTCATTCTGGATTATCCACCATGTATACAGTTGTTAAAGTGGTTCCAGTATTGATAGAGAGTATGTCAATAAGAGGCCTCGGTCTTTTTAACAATGAAACGTCATTTTTCACACTGGTTAGTTCTTTTACATTTCAAAACCGATTCATACTTGATATCAAAATATCATATCCACTTCAAAAATATCACATCGTTCCAAAATACCACACTTACTCAAAATATGTCATTTTCATTTGAAAATATCATTTCAAATTTCAATTTAGGATATAACCACATTTATCCACATTCGCATTTAAATCAACGATTCAAATATAAACATTCCAACCTTTGCACAATTTGAAATTTTAGAAAATAGTTTGAAAATTTGTAAATAGTTTAAAATAGTTTAAATAGTTTAAATAGTTTGGAGATTTAAAATGGTTTGATATAAAATGGTTTGAGTATTGAAAATGGTTTATATAGTAAAATAATTTGAAAAATCACAATAATTTGAGTATTAAAAAATATATTTTTAACAATTTATATTAAAATAATTTATTTCGAAAATGATATCAAATCAAACTATTCCTTCCATTTCAACAAATCTGAACCCATGTCCAATTTTCAAATCAACGAAACTCAATTTCCAGTCTTTCAATTAATTGACTCGATTTCGATTTAGTTCGAATCAACTTAGTTTCAATTCCAATTGGAATTAACTTCAATTTTTGAAACGTTCATTTTTAACTTCAAATTTGATTCAAGAATTCAATTCAATGATATAAATTTGAATCTAATTCTTATTTTAAGCCATTTCAATTTATATCAGTTTCAAGTCCAATCCAATTTATCGATGTAAACACTTAAATCAATTTAAACCTTGTTATTCAATTTTAAGACCCAAATCTTAAAAATAATTCAATTTCTCAAATTGAAGTCATATATCTATTATAACTTTACATTTCTAATTCAATTCTTTTAAACAATTTCATTTAACCAATTTCAACTTTCAAAGCTTTAATTAGAAATAATTCAATTCATATAAATCCATATATTTATTTTCTTTAAAAAAATCCAAATTTAAGACTTAAAACCATTTACTTTAACCAATCTGGTGTCCATATATAATTTTCCATCCTATGGCCAAGCGAATAGTTATCTCAATTTAAATTATAGGGATGGATATATATATATATATATCATTTCAATCCCAATCAAAGTGTCATAGGTATATATCATTTCAACCCATTTCTTAATTTATTCAAAATAATTTAAATAACAGTTTTATATTCTGTCACTTAATACACAGAGTGACAGCAGTGATATATAAAAATAAATAAATATTCAATCATTCAAAATGCCAATAAATAGACATCCATCACAATCAACATCCAAATCAGCCAATAAATCTCAACAATTAACTAGTTATCAATATCAGGTACTTAACTAGCAATTAAATACAATATTAATTTGAATGTCAATTCAATTCAATATAAATTCAAATTAAATTTAAATTTAAATCTGAATCACCAAACAGCAATCAATAAAGTTCTTATCACTTCATAAATTTAATTCAACTAACATAAGATGATTTAGTATTGCGTGATTGGGTTAAATCACTCATCTTTGATTTATTGCCAATTAAAAATCCAATAAAAGCCTAAAATTTTAGCATCTCTAAATTAAACTAAACTAGTGTCATATTGTCTGGAATTTCGATATGAACCCAACGGAAGAAATCGCACGTCAATCGGAGCTCATATGAAAAAAGTTATGATAGTTAGAAGTTTTGAAATTTAAAATTAAAATAAAATAAAACAAGGGCAATTTAGTAAATACCCATCTCCTCAAAGCCTACCCACGCAGCCTCAGCTGCCGCTACTCTTTGACCACCTACCACCGTGACTACTGACCGCCGTACTCAGATCAGATGTCACCCTACCTCCGCCTCGCCTAAGCGCACCCACGCACCCCCACCACGTCAGTCGCGCCACCCCGAAACCGCCTCGGACCGAGACCCAACATGCTACCTTCTCATGCCATTTTTGGCTAATACAAGCACGACCAAGGTGATCCATTTCGATGGATGAAGACTGCATCGCGTCCTCTAATAGACGCAACTCCCCGATCATCGAATGGTCGACATTTAACCGTTGATATGCAAAACCCTACAACAAATGGCTGAGAAAGATCGCCAATTTCTACAAAAGTGGAGCCTCCTGTCGAAAAACAAACTACATATGTAGATTACGTTCGTCGTGAGCTTCGCAACGATATATTATATGATAGGATAGGAGCAGTATGAATTTTTCGGTTTGATTTGAAATTGAAATTTAGGGTTTTAAGATGTCTGCCATTGGAAAGGAGAAGATAAGAATAACAAGTACATACAGAAAAAAGAATAGAAGCGGCTAGGGTTTATAACAACATATATATATATTATATATAGGTAGAGATGGATAAGAATGGATGAAACAGATCGAATGGGTTGAAGCGATAACAAAGAACCAAAAAGCTCGTTTCATTCTCGAAATGAAAATAGGTCATCCGATATGACAAAATATAGGTTTTCATATTTTTAAACCAAATGGAACTAATTTTAAGCCCTAAGTCTATTGTATATAGAAATTAGCTTTTAAAATCAAATTATATTCATTTAAATTCCATTAATTGATTCTAAGTGTTTCGAGCTTGCACGACCAAACGATGAGTCCAATCGCTACAAAACTAATAATTCACTATTACGGATCCGATGAAACTAGTTTCATCGAAATCAGAGACAATGCCCAAAAAGACTAATTTTACACATTAATTAAATGAATTATTATTTTAAAGTCAACTTAATCACTTTTAAATTCTAATGTAAAAGTTAACCATTTCATCATTCTTGATTACATAGATATTTAATGATCTTTTACAATTCAATTTTTCATGTTAATCATAGGTTTAAATATTAGATTAATTACAACGTTAAATTACAACAGTAATAAAACATCAGTTTATTATCTTTTAAATTTCAATAAATTCTATTATTTTGATTTATAGGTTCTTATTATTAAGTCAAAAAATATCCTATGAATTTTATTAACATAATTTTTCATCTTATTATTCTCATACTCTACAGTTAACAAGTTAACATCATTTCTTATATTAACTTAATATTTAATTACATTTAATCTCATTGATTCCCAAATTAATTCCTTAATAATAAGATGAAAATGAACGGTTGTTACATTTTAACAATTTGAACACATTAACACATTTATTGTTTACAACAAAGACTATAAATTTACTTACAAATATTAAAACCAATCCTAATTAAATAACAGTGATTCCCCTATTTTATACAACATTTATTTTATTCATTATTAACCCTCATTCTTACCATTAATTGAAATTACATTACAAAGATGTCAATTTCATTCAATCAATATTATTAAATTTTAATCTAATAATTTTTTCCATTTATAAATCATAAATTTTAATTCCTCCCAATATTAAATTCCAAAAATCTTATTAAATTTAATATTTCTAATTATCAAAAAATACGGGTCGTTACATGACTAATAAATGTTCCAATCTTACGGACTATCTATCTGATTTCATTGTTATCATGGGATCACTAATAACCTATTGGTTTCTACCAATTACTTTATCCAATCATAATTTTCATAGGATCACTATGAACCTATTGGATTCGCCACTAACTTTGTCCAATCATAGTTTTCATGGGATCACTACGAACCTATTGGATTATCCAATAACTTCTCTCAAATCATAGTTTCCTTGGGCAACTACGAACCTATTGATCTCTATCAATAACATATTCCGAACATAGTTTTCAGGGGATCACTAGAAACCTATTGGTCCCTGCTAATAACATTTCTCATTACATAGTTTTCATGGTCTAACTAAGAACTATCTAACTCAAAAATATTTTGATCGGTTTTAGGCATCATGTATTCTGTTTTACCTGACCTTGTGGATGCAATTCAACTCACATAAGAGTTTAAGTAAATTTATATTCACTATTGGGTCAACCTAGCTGGCAATCTGCCCTTCACACCCCAACTACAGTTATAGGTCATACACGAAGTGAATATGATAACAATAACATGCATAATAATTGATCAAGTAATCCCAAAACGTAAACATCCATAACTAAATTCCTTGTAATCATTTTCTTAATGATTTATGGTTAATACACTTAACCTATAATTTAAACAAGGAAATCATCCCTTTGTATTTTTAAAGTCTAATTCCATTTGTAAAACCCTTTTTATGTTGCCATGTACGTGAGTGAAAATATGTAAGGTTTGTCAGTTTTAAAACATTTTAATTTGATCAACGTCGACATCATATCATGTCAATGTAAAAGCATAAGGCTTTCCACCTATTAAAACTCAAAGACTAAACATGTGACATCATGAGCCTCTATGGCAATAATAATGTCGACTCTCATGATACATAGGCTATTCGCCTATTTAAAAACTCAGAGATTAGTTAAAGGCATTGACAAAGATCGATAACAATATTAAAAGCGGCATAGGCTCGATGACCATTTAAAGCGTTAGGCTCGATGACCATCAAGTCGATAGGCCGACGAGGCAAAAGACTCGAAGTGGTATATGCGGCATGCATACTTCTTAGTATAAAACACGACAACTCGATAAGGCGGCAACTCGATAATGCAGCCTAATGATAATGCGACATCATGAAGCATGTCTACGCCATCCAATGCTCGGCGATTCCTCTCCTTTATGTTTCAAAATTTGCGACATGGTATATGAATGCTGCCACTTCTTTTGACCTCGACGAGTTCAAAGACGCTTCGTACTATCATAATAATTCCCTATGTTTTCGTCTTGTTGACGCCGAAGATTATAGGCTAAGGAATAGGCATGGCGACAATAAGGGTATTATGGTGTTATCGTAGTTAACCCAAAAACTATATTTTTGCTTAATAAAGTGTACAATTTTTACCAAATCTCCTTTATTTGTCGAAATATAATTGGTTCAACAAAGCTTTACAGTTTCTTTTTAGATTTTGCCATTGCACCAAATTTCTAGAGTCCAAAACATGTGTTAAACCAACAAATTAATTTTCTTAATTAATTATCCATTTACATGCTCTCCCAACATGATTATTTCATAATAATATGAAATCACATGGGAAATTCCTAAAAAAATTTGAAAATTCTAAAATACTTTTTTCTTCACCATATAAAATTTTCGAGCCAAAATCATTATTTAATTACTTAATTAAATAACCCCAAATTAAATCCATTTTTCCTCTTAGGGAATTCATAAAATATTGATCTTAACTTAAAAAATTATGATATTAAAAACTCATCTCCAAGTCAATCTTTTACAAATCAACTCAAAAATTCACAGAAGTTGAAGATCAAAAACTATGGTTTTTGCCTTAAAATCGAATTATTTAACTTCATAAAATCCGTATAAATTATCTCTTATTTAAAACATACCAAACTCATCATGGCATATCATCAAGACCTCTATACATTCGATTTTAAATCTAAACCGAATCAAATCAATCATAAAATAATGGATTTAGATTATTATTCACCTTGGTTTGATAATGTATTGAGATTTGAATATTGCTTATTCTTCATAGCTCTCCTTCTTAAATCTCTACTTGATTTTCTTGATTTAGATGGTTGTTAATGGATGGCCTTACTTGAGCTCTTTAATTGTTTTTATTTATGAAAACATGAGTAGAATGGAATAAGGGCTTAGGGGTTGTAAGATCTATCTATTCCTATGTTACCCTTTCCTTATACAAATATGTGCTTAAGTTATAAAACAAGCTTATTGATTTGTTTGGTTAAGGAACAACCTTACTTATTTTCATATTCCAATTCCCTTATCACATTATTTTATTTAATTTATCTAATTAAATCTCCTAAATAATGTTAATTAAAATTTGGGGTGACACACTCTAGTATCAAAAAGAAGATATACAGGTAATCGAACATGTATGGGCAAATCAAACACTAGAATTATACCATTGACAACAATGTTCTCACCCTTCGCATCGCCTGCCTATTGAGATTAGGTAGGAACCATGTCCAACCTGTAAGTTTTGACCACTTGTCCAACTCTTTCCAAGATCGGGAAACATTTTCCATGCCCTATTGATTGCAATTGGAAACACTTCCTCTTATCCTTTAAAGCTTTGCTTTCACTCAAGAAGTTTCCCTTCAAGCCATAATATTTGCAAATAGATTATGCCCTTTTTTTCAAGCGAAAATTCCCCTTATCTTAGTCCTTTCTCTTTTTGAACCTTTTCGATTTTCCTTCATCTTTGACCATTGTTTCGATCTCCTTTGTGCTAGCTTGAGAGCTTTCATGCCCAATTTTCATATCTAAAATCTTCTTGAAAGGCACATTAAGAGAAACATGGCTAAGCATATGGATGTGTATAGAGAGACGCAGACCATCAACAAACCTTTCTGCGTTTGCAAAAGGAGTATCTACCAATCTCAAGTCAAATTTCGAAAAGGATTGGACCGTGTAACATATTCCTTCACAACCATCTCTACTTTATAGAATTTGATAAACTTAGTTGTACATCTCTTTCAATGGTAGAAACGATAAGTCTTAAACCTACATTTGGACTCTTGCCAAGACATAGAATTCTCATCAACCTCAACGACTATTAAGTCCCACCAATTAAGAGCTTCACAATAAAGATGATAAGAAACAAGTCTCATTTTCATCATATCATCAAAATTCATCTCATTGGGTATTTGATCACATATGCGTATGCGGGTCTGAGTCTTAATGTATGACTTAATACCCGTATATGATTTATTGTCAAAATTAGCACATTCTTGCAAATCTTATCAAAGTTGACCTCGGAGTTAGGAAAATTATTGCTCTGCTACATTCACAGCACTATCAAAAACTTCAGGAGTTCCAATTATAGTCGATTAAGGAGTTACTTAGGCCATGGTTTGAAAAACTACCTAAACCAAGTAGGATTTTCTCTACCATTCGTTGCCTCAAAGATAGCCCTAACTTGTCTCATCCTATACCCTTCTTTTAATCAAGTTGTTAACTATTAAATGAAGTCAAGTAGCAACCTTACGAGATACGCTTAGTAATTTAATGTAGAATGATGTTTACATATATTACATAATATCAAAAATACAAATATGTTATATCGTACATTTGGTTATCCTAATTCATTTATCTTACTCTTGTATCCTAGCTCTTATGTGTACTACACTTCTTCAAGTATCCCTAATGGATTTTACTTAAAGAAACTTACCTACATATTGCTTCCTAGTGTATGCTTGAATTAGACTTTTCACTTGATCTCATCCCTAGTGTTGAATCTATGCTCTAATGCCACATATGAAGACTTGTGGCTCCCAACACTCTGAATCAACGCTTGCTCAGCAATAAAATATCAAAAAACATTATATTCCTTTGCATGATATAAACTAAAACTATCCATCATATAATGCCATCTGCAAACTCACGATGGAAGGAAAGTCATATAATAACAAATAATTTAGTACAACATGATAGATATAACATATGAGATGCATCAAAGTACTAGAGAGATGGTAGTTCATCTCATATATACGTACAAGTCGCTTATCACTGGAAAATACAAGTCTACTGGAAAATAGCTAATAGTGCCTCTAAGCTCCACCAACTGCTCCAAGGCCTACTTGAAAGTGCTCCTCAACCTTTGAACCTTAGCGTATTCATGAGAGTACCCAAGAGTTGTCAAAGAAACAAAACAAAGACAAAATGCAGGTCAGACTTAAATCTTTATGTGATGAGGATGCTAGTCTGAGATATCAGTTACATAAATGCACATATGAAAAATATATGAAATACCAAATAAGAGACATATGGGTACATGTAACTATACCTCAACCTATCTCACTTGCATACAGCAAATTAGAATAGTTCTAATATGTCCAACAAGCATATGGTGAAGATTATTACCCGGACAATCACACATTTCTTGCATCCATTTATTATCCTTGTAGATTACCAATCGTAGTAAGTATAAAACCGTATACCCTAGGGAGAATGTGTCCATGTTCCATTTTCACCGTCAATGTGTGGTCGGGTACGATTTACCTTCTGTAGCCATTTTCACCATCAATATGTGATCAAGTACGGTATACCTTCAATGTCCTCATATGAATACACTTCCCTTTTGTCCATTAATTAGTAGTATATGGTCTGGGTCATCAACACATCGTTTGTGAGCCCCTTGATGTCATGCTTTTGCGTCCTTAAAACCAGACACAAGAGTACACGGAGTTTGCTTGCTAAGCACCATAACCCATTGTCTTGCCGGAGATGAGCGCTACTAATCCGGTAGCCATTCACTCTCAAGTTGACACCCTTAAGTCTGAGATACATATTTACAGATGATAATAATAGGATCATGGTACTTATCACTCGTTCCTTATCACTTTGACAGTTACTAGGTAACAAACACAAAGTCGCATGGATAGAGACCCAAAATCGATAGTCTTACATCTTGAGTTCATTCGTTCGTATATGTCACCCTGTTTTTATACCACCCGATCACCCTTAGTTTGAGATTCATTTTCTAAGGCAAGATGTTTTAACATAAATTAAAGTCGAAGTACCCATATTCTTTCCAAAATTACTCATAGCGGAGATCAAGTCATTTTAAGGATAATGCTCGAAGTTTCGTTAGAATCAGACTTCATATAGAGGTGATATGCCGCTTCAATGATCTGTTGACGCTGCCTATATTTTCCTAATTCTACTCAGCGTCATCCCTAGTTAAATCCTGGATTTTTCTGCTGTTATCCCAAGCCTTACCTAAATTTGCCTTGAAGTCACGTCGATCGGTAATGGTGCATCATGGATCGGTATGACTTAGCCTAATTTTCGAGTCATCAATGCTTTCCTCGAATATCTATTATCTTGAGTTCCATCGATCTTTTACAGCTCTTCATTCATCTAACCTCAAACATGTCAAATCTACATCAATATGTATCGATCCATATGTATTGACCGGTGATGATGGATAGACTTGGCGAAAATTAATTTAACTATTCCTTCATGGATTGGTATCGATACATGTGGCTAAGTTAGCTTAATCTAGCCATATCCATTGATTTGCAAGAAACTACTTTTACACATCGTCGGACTAGGATTCTTGTTCCTAGTTACAACCATCTCACGAACAACAGGTATCAGTCCAATACAAATGAGCAATCGAACATAAGCATAATAATCCAATGCTATCATTCAAACATTCATATAATATCTAGGGTTTAAGTTAATACTAAGTGTTCATATGTATATTCCTTAAGTCCAATCTTCTCAATTTTCAGTACAATACACACTTAATACGATATAATCATACACATGCACATATACGCACACATACACACACATATATGGTTTTTAAGTGACATATCATCATATTCTAACATATAACCAATATATAATTCATTTAGCATATGAACCAAACAATATTCCTAAGGTCAATTCGTATAAATATGCTTATACACCAATCTAAACATAATCCCATTCAAAATAATTTCCCATGCATGTCATGTCAGGGAGAATCCAAATGCGAGTGCAAAGCAAGAAACCGTGTCTAAATCAAACCTTGTATGCAAAAGATATGACCGATACAAATTTTAGGGGCTTATAAGTAATTTAACTATATATATATTTGTGTGTGTGTGTATTACAACTTTTAATTAGGAGCCAGGGAGGTTTTAAACATTTCCCTCCTTCTCCTATATTATCCTTAAGCTTCCTTCCCCATGCTCTTGGCTCACGCATGCGACCCTTACGACAATGCCTGACTCCAACACCCAACCATTGCCGCACTCGCTCGCTGCTCATCCAACTGTCCTCTAACATGCACTGACGATCAGGATCATGCCATGTCTGTGTCACCTGGAAAAATAAAACCAAATAGAAATGCCTTTTATTCCATGCGCCCACCACCGCGGTGGTCTCCGCCTTGGACCATCTATCTCTCCACACTCTCAATGTCGAGATGTATAAACCTGTATAAACCAATGTGCCAACCGTCCTTCACTAGAATATTTCAGCAGAAAAGTTTGTTAGAGTTTATCCCTTGTCAAAATTTTCATTTTCGACCACCCTAGACCATCAAACGCCGTGAAACCAATGCCATTCATCACCTCTTACCACTACAAACACAAAATTGCCAATAAAACTCAATACGGGTCATGTCAAGGACATAGCAAGGTATAAGTTGAACTACTTGAAGTGACACACTTTTCAAAAGAGGATTTGTCTCCTTTAAATAGAAGGATAATATCGCTAATTTATATCCAACGTAAATTCAAAGTCTTTAGCCAAAGTAAATGGGTTAATTAATAATTGTTATCGGATTAAACCATGGGCTTTAATGTTGGACTTTGCAATTAACTACAAATTTTAGTAGAATTTGTTAGAACCTAGTATTTTGATGTTTTGATTGTGACAACTATATAAGTATATATTATATGAACTAACCAAAATTGTAGGTGAATATACTATTCTACTCGACAATAGATCAAAGACCAAAAGATTTCGAAGACAAGTTTTTATATTTACAATTGGTTTGTCTATAGTCTAGTTATTAGTTAATATTTGTTAAAATATCTCCTAAGTGGTATAGGCACGCACACATGCCTTTAAAAATTATTCAAATTAACTTATATAGCTTTATTTTTGATTATATAAATCAATAAAACTACTTGCATTCAAAACTAGTTCAAACAGGCTGATATTGATAGTTTCAGTCGACTGAACTAGGGTATTCAATCGACTGAAACGTGCACACATGCACAAAAAAGTTTGAATATTCAGTTGACTAAATAGCCCAGTTCAGTTAACTAAATGAAGTGACTTTTCGATATATTTTTAAATTTCAAAATTTTTTGAATGTTTAGTCTACTTAATTCATATCTTCAGTCGACTGAATATTCATAAGGGCTATTTTTCTGAACGGTCTCTGCTTTTTAACAAACAGAAACATCTGTTAGTTTAACAGTTGTTTTCGTGTCTCTTCGCCGAATCTTTTCACGAATAGTTATAACTTTTTTAACTCTATAAATAGCCTTGATTTCAGGTTGCAAAAAACATTATTCTCTGATTCTATTCTATATTCTTATAAACTATTTTTTGCTGTTTTGCTTTCATAAACGCTTTAAAATCACTTAAACGTTCAAGCACAAATCCATTTATGATTACATTTGCTTCCAATCTTCACGTACTATAGTATATACCACAAAGGAGAAGATTATAGGAAGGGTGTATTCTAAAGACTCATATGTGCTATCTACAAAGCACATATAGTCAAGAAAACTTTCTGTATTTTAGAAGTCCTATTCGGTTGCTCAGGCGGTAGAAGTCTTATTCGGTTGTCTAGGTGGTAGAAGTCCTATTCAGTTGCTCAGGTGGTGTAATACCTGTTCCTCCAGGTTAAGAGAGGGTTGATAGTTAAATTCCAAAAGGAGTTTGTGACTAGACGTAGAATGAGAGTTCGAACTAGTATAAAAATCCTTGATGTCATGTACTTACTATTTACTTTGCATTTTATTTTGCACTAGTAGATATCTTAGTTAATATTCCATATTATGATCCATAGCAGCACTTTCATTTGGTATCAGAGCATAGGTCATATTATAACCATAACACAGTAATTTGATACACTGATAATATGGAAAATAACACTAACACAAGTTCTGTTGAGGGATAATCCACTGCACGACCACCACTATTTAACGGTTTGAAATATAATTATTGGTCAACTAGAATGCGAATTTTCATGCAAGCAAATGGATATGATACTTGGAATATTACTCAAAATGAATACACTATACCAACTTCACCATTTGCAGAATGGTCAAATACACAAAAGACTGATGCTACATCAAATGCAAAAGCTATAAATATGTCATTTTGTCATTAGACAAAAATGAATTTAATAGAGCTATCATGTATACAACTGCTTATGAAATTTGAAAAACTCTTAAAATCACACATGAAAGAACTTACAAAGTTAAACAAAGCAAAATTTATACGCTTAAAAATCAGTTCCAAAATTTCTGAATGAGATCAGATGAAACAATAAATGAAATGTACTCTAGATTTCAAGAAATGCATTATTCACTATTGGCATTAGGAGAAATTTTTCTAGATTTTAATATTGTTTCTAAAATTCTAAACTCTTTAATGGATGAATGGGGACGAATGGTCTTAGACATTGAAGAAGCTAATGACATTTCTACCATCAAACCTGACAAGTTAATTGGAAATATGATGTCATATGAAGTAAATTTGCAGGCTAAGCGAGATCAAGCATAAGGTAAAAGAAATATCGCATTCAAAGCTGAAATAGAAGGCTCGGAGTCAGAGGAAGATTGCATGGCAATGATCGCAAAGAATTTAAAAAAGTTTTTAATATTCAGAAAGAACAAGAAATTTGGAAACAATAGAAAAGACAGCACCAGCAAATTGCCAGTCTTAAATCTTGAATGTTACAAATGTCATAAGAAGGGCCATATGAAGAAAGACTGTCTAGGAAGAAAAACAAATAAATTCAAAAATAAGAAGGGCAAATACAAGAAGAAGCAGTCATTTTTATTACATGGGATGATTCAGAGTCATCATCATCAGACAGTGATATAGACAGTGATTCTGAATAAGCCAACGTCTGCTTTATGGCCTCAACTAACGATGTAAGTTATTTATCTTTTGGAGATTTAATTAACACAAACTCAAAATTATTAAATAAAATCAAGGAAACAAAGGAAAATAAAAAAATGCACTGGAAAGACTAAATAAAACTGAAATAGAAGTTGATATGCTAAGAGATGAAAAGAAAATTTTAGAAGAAGAACTTATTAATACACAAGAATCTTTGTCTAATGTTTCTTCCCTACTCACTATGCTATCAAAAGAAGTAGAAGTGCAAAAAGAAAAGAATGTGACATTAGCTTCTGAAAATCATGACATAAAATCAAATTTCAAAGTTCTTGAGTTGAATAACACTAGTCTCAAAACTGAGTTACAGAGTATTACTAAAAATGTGACAAATTTCACTAAAGGAAGAGAAAATCTATCTAAAATTATTAGTAACTCTCAATCTACTAATAATAAGAGTGAACTAGGATATAAGAAATCTTCAGATCCAAAGAAGAATAACATATCTTACAAAAATTATAATTTGCATAATAACTTTGTGAAAGAAAAGTCAAAGGCAAAAGTTGTTATACCAAAGGAAGAAGTTAGTGAAACCAGTACTATAAAAATTTGGGTACAAAAAGCCAATAATAATCTAATCATAAATAAGTATATAAAGTCTTTTATAACTATTGTTCATAACAATAAAGATTTTATTTACAAAGGGAATTCTAAACCCTCATGGGTTTGGCTTCCTAAGATCTAACTCTTAGGACCCTAATAAAAGGTGCGTACCAACGTTATTTATATTTATCATAGGTATCAACCAAGAAAAGAGAAAAATGGATACAAGACAGTGGTTGCTCAAAACATATGACAGAAAGCAAAAACATGCTGACTAATATTATCTACTCGGATGTAGGATCTGTCACTTTTGGAGATAACTCTAAAGGACATATCATCGACAAAGGTGATGTAAGCAATGATGGTACATATAATTTAACTCTTATTACATATGTTTTATTAGTTAAAAATCTAAAACATAATTTTCTTAGTATAGGTCAGCTATGTGATAAAGGTTGTTCTGAAAACAAATGCAATATTTTTGATCAAAATAATAACCTTATTTTTGAAGGTACACAAGAAAGAAATATTTACATATTAAATATGAAAGTCAATTAAAACACAAATATGTGTCTAGTAGCCAAAGATAATGATCCTTAGTTATGACACAAAAGATTTTATCGTATAAATTTTAAAACCATTAACAAATTATCTAAGAATAATTAGTTAAAGGGTTACCAAAGAAGATTTTTAAAGTAAAAAATATTTATGATTCTTGTTAATTAGGAAAATTAACTAAATCTTCTTTTAAATCAAAGAAAATGGTTTTTATAACATTTGGATCTTTTTGGACCAACTCAAACTCAGTCTATAAACCATAATAGATATGTTTTTATAATAGTAGATGATTTTTCATGATTTACCTGAACAATATTTTTGGAAAATAAAAGTGATACGTTTGAAAACTTTAAAATATTTGCTAAAAGAATTTAAAATAGTAAAAATTAAAAAAATTAAACCATTCAGAGTGATCTTGGTGGAGAATTCAAAAATGAATCGTTTTAAAATCACTGTAATAAGAAGGGAATTGTTCACAATTTTTCATTTCCTAGAACTCCATAACAAAATGGAGTCGTAGAAAGAAAAAATGGAGTTGTAGAAAGAGAAAATAGAACTCTTCAAGAACATTCTAGAACCTTTTTAAATGGAAGTACTCTACCAAAACATTTTTGGACGGAAGCTGTAGCAACTGCTTGTTATGTTTTAAATAGAGTTTCCATAAGACCATTAACTAAACATACTCCTTGTAAGCTTTTTAATGGAAGAAAACCTAATATTTCTTAATTTAAAGATTTTGGATCAAAATGTTTTATTTTAAATACAAAAGATAAGCTTGCCAAATTCGATCCAAAATTCGATGACGGAATATTCATTGGTTACTCGAAACATAGAAAAGTTTATGGAATTTATAATAAAAGAAAAAATGTAATCAAAGAGACACTTTATGTATCATTCGATGAAAACTTCAAAGTTAATTATTAACATAGAAAATAAAGAAACTATTTCTAAATCTAATAACTCAGATAATGATATTGATAATACTGAAAATAATAATAATTTTCACAATGATAATGATATAAGATCTCCACCAAGACTTTTAAAAAATCATCCAACTGAAAATATAATTGGAGAAATTCATACCAATGTTAGAACTCTAATCAACTAAATCAAATGTTCATATAGCTTTTCTTTCAAATATTGAACCTAAAAATCCTAAAGAAGCTTCAACTGATGATTATTGGATAATAGCTATGCAAGAAGACTTAAATCAAGTTGAACGGAATGATGTTTGGAACTTAGTTCCAAGACCAAATAATCAAGCTGTTATGGGTACAAAATGGGTTTATAAAAATAAAGCTGACGTGCAAGGAAATATAATAAGAAATAAAGCTAGATTAGTTGCTCAAGGTTATAGTCTAAAAGAAGGAATAGACTATGATGAAACATTTGCACCCGTATCTCATCTAGAAGCTATACTTATTTCAATAGTATATGCTTGTTTTAATAGTTTTAAATTTTATCAAATAGATGTAAAAAGTGCTTTCTTAAATGGTTTTATAAAAGAAAATGTATATGTAGAACAACCTCCTTTATTCACACATGAAAAATATCCATATCATGTTTACAAATTAAGAAAGGCTTTATACGGTTTAAAACAGGCACCTCGTGCTTGGAGTGACCGCCTTAAGAGTTATTTTCTTAATTCTGGTTATAAATTGGTACGGTAGATCAAACTTTTTTTATAAAATAAGATAAAAATAATATTTTAATAATTCAAATTTATGTAGATGACATTATTTCAGGTTCAAAAACAAAAAATTATGTTAAGAATTTTCTGAAATTATGACAAGAGAATTTGAAATGTCTCATATGGAGGAACTTTCATATTTTCTTGGATTACAAATTAAACAATTAACTAATGAAATTTTTATTAATTAGGGAAAATGTTGTAATAATCTCATAAAAAGATTTGGTATGGAAAATAGTTCTACTAAACCTACTCCCATGAATACTAGATTACATGCCGACAGAGATGAAAATGGAAAAAGTATTGACCAAAAACTATATCGTAGCATGATTGCTTCACTACTCTATTTAACTGCTAGTAGACCTGATATCTGATGAATGTTTGTTTATGTGCATGATTTCAAGCAAATCCCAAAGAATCGCATTAGCAAGCAATGAAGCGAATTTTGCGGTACTTAAGCAAAACTAAAGACTACGGTCTCTTTTATCCAAAAGAATGTCCTTTTGAGTTAATATCCTACAGTGATGCTGATTTTAGAGGATGTCGGACGGATCGAAAGAGTATCAGTAGTACCGGTGACTTTATTGGACAATCTTTAGTATCTTGGTATAGTAAGAAATAAAATTTGGTTTAACTTTCGATGTGTGAAGCAGAATATATCTCTGTTGCATTGGCATGTGCTCAAGTCATCTACATGCAGCAAAACTTTCAAGACTTTGGAGTTAACCTTTAATTCGACAATTTTCTGTGATAACACAAGTGCAATAAATTTATCTAAAAATTCAATAAATCATTCTGGAACTAAGCATATAGATATAAGACATCATTTTCTCAAAGATAATATAGAAAAAGGAAATATTTCACTAGAGTTTATCTCTTCATAAAATCAGATAGCTGACATATTTACAAAACCTTTAAATGAAAATATTTTTATAAAATTACGTCAAGAATCAGGTATTATATCTTTTCATGATTTATAGTTTTAAATTTTTTAGAAGAAAAAAAAATTAATTTTTTTTTCTATAAGCACTCAAACTTGGGTCGCTGGTATGGAAGTCTCATGTCATTCCATTTTGCTATTGTGTTACTTGCTACACTTCACGCTATCTACCTCACGTCTAATGAATGGTCATTATTTCTATTCATTTCCTACCACAAAATGATTTCTGGCTGTTATTTTTCAATTCTTTTGAACCTCGGCCTTCTTTAACTTAATTTAGCCTTATTGCCTATATATACATAGTTTATCAATCCATTGCTTTTACTCATCCTCTTTGGAAAAAATTACTTTGCTAAGCTTAAATATTATTTATTCTCTCAAATATCAACATGGCCTCAAAAAATGATTCAAACAAATCATCACACAGCTTTCACACACCTTCATCATCATCGTCAAACCACTCCAGCACACCTACCCCGATTTATATTCCTGTAAAAATCACACTATCTCCGACTCATCATACAGGATATACTCCACAAGGAAAGAGAACCAAACGCACTCTAAGTTTTGGTTCTCCATCAACTAAGGGGAAAATTGATGATATACATCACCACTAGAGATAGACTCAGGAATTACAATGTGAGCTCTACTACGAACAAAAAGTAAATGCTAAGTGTTTAAGTTTTCTAGAACGGGTCGCATTGAAATTCTACGAGTTTTCGACAAAGGAGACCGCTCATCAATCTTCTCCTATCCTTGAGAACCAAGTCCACAACGTCCTCAGGTGTCACCAAACTCCTCGAAACGTGGAAATGGTTGGTCCCCTATCCAGCCATTACAGGAAATCATGAAGATTGAACCATCTTCCGATGACTCTCAATTTTTGGAAAATTAATTTTTTATTCTGTTCGTATGTTTGTTTCTATGTTTTTTTAATGTTTTTATAATAGTTATAAAATATTATTAAAGTTTAAAAGTTAAGAAATTTTTACTTTGCAAAAATCTTTGATTCAGAGGCAAAACAGACTCCCAGGCACAGGAACAGTCGATTGGTCCTTGCTATCTAGTCGGCTGAACATTCTAAATTTTCTTTCTTTAATATACGTAAGTTAGTTGACTGACCTAGCAATTCCAGTCGATTGAATTAGGCCATTTTTAGGCTACTAGACGTGGATTAATTTCCTGTAATTTTCAGTAGACTGATATAATTTCAGTCGATTGAAAATTCATACTACCTAAAATTTTCTAGATTTCAGTCGACTAAACTATAAATTTAAGTCGACTAAATTGATCATTTTTTAGGCAAAATAACTCGGGATACAAACCCTGTAACTTTCAGTCGAATGCCCCCCTTAATCCAGTCAACTGAAATATCATTCCCTGGTTTTCCAAAAGCTTCTTGCGCAAATTCCAATAAACCTTTCTACCTACCCTATGAATACATCATCTTCTCACTCAACCAACCCCTACTTCACTTTAGAAAAAGAAACCCTATCACCCAAATCTTCAAATCAATTTTCCTACTTCAACTTTCAATCAATTTCCATAGCTCCAAGATCAAAACGTCCCGTCAATCGACCATCGGACCTTCGAAAAGCCAAATAAGATCTTGATTACATGATGAAATGGCTGTTACTCGATTCAAATCGATGCATAGTTCCCGAATTTTTGATGGCTCCTTCATCAAGTACTTGGATTTCAATGCTTATTGAATTCAAGAGACGGTGGAGGCAAGTGGTCTCGAAAACTTGATAGGTTTTGATGCTAACAATATTAAGATCTATGCTCCTCTTATCAAAATTTTCTTTGCAAATATGAAGAAGGATCATCAAAATCCAAGGAACAAAGATGACTACATATGGACTTTAGTATGCGGCATTCCAATTTACCTTCCTCGCCAAAAACTTGGATTCATTCTACATTGTCCATTCGAAGGCCTCGACATCAACGATGTAGAAGTCAACATGGATAATAAAGCAAAGGTCTCTCATCAGTTCCTTTCCAACGATACGACTGTGCTAAAATCCGTTGCCTTACGATCAAAGGTGGGGATCCTTCACCATGCTCTCATTCGATCAATCCAACCTCGTACTGGATGCTACGAGAAAGTTTACAAGCACGTCTTCCAAGCACTTTACACCATCTATTCTTCCCAAAATGTCAATCGGGCAAGGTATTCCTTAATGAGTTCCCCACCGTCAATCAGAAGAGGAGCTTCAAGATGATCTACTATGGAGCATGCATCATGCAGATTCTCTACAATTTCGGTGTCCAAATTCCTGATTCCAACTTCCTCACCGTCGGAGAGCTTAATTCTAAGACACTATGTCTTATGGGCTTGCTAAAACACCCACCGCCATAAGATTTTATTAGCTTCCAACAATGGGCAGCTAATCAAGCTCAAGAAATCCCGCAACCCCATGTACCTCACATTGGCTCCTCCTCCTCTCAACCTTCCAGACAAGATGTGGAAGAAGAAGATGATGAGATAGTTGAACTCCATGGTGATTTTCCTCCCAAAAAGGGTCTTATCACCGTCTCTAGGAATCAATGAAAGATTAATCAACATTTGGTCAATGTTGAATATACCGTCGCCAAAACCAACTAGAATCTCTATTCTATCAAGGGCTTCTTGAATAAGATTTGGGAAAAGATCTTATGCACCGACTCAACTTCCATTAGTGTAGCCGAGAATCCTTTCGCTCCTTTCTCATGGACCACTTCCGAAGAGGAAGGAGAGGAAGAGGAAGAATCCAACATTGATCAAGTTGTAGTTTTCTTGTTTTTATGTCTATATATGTTTTTTCTAAGTTTTTGGTTTTAGTTCTTTATACCCATGACCAATTGTTGTGTTTCAATGCTATGTTGTTCTTATTTATCATTTTAATATCTATGATTTCTATACTTCAAGTTTTATATTATCTTGAAATTATTCGTATATATTCATTTGCACTCTATTGCCTATACATCAAATATTCTTTTTTGTTGATGACAAAGGGGGAGAAATGTGAAGATAAACAGGTATTTTATTAATTCAAGGGGATTTTTATTTCTTTTGCATAAATTTTATAGTCTCCTAAAATTACATAGTTGTCATCGTCAAAAAAGGGGAGAATGTTAGAACCTAGTATTTTGATGTTTTGATTGTGAAAATTATATAAGTATATATTATATGAACTAACCAAAATTGTAGAAGAAGATACTATTCTACTTGATAATAAATCCATTTGTGATTACAATTGCTTCCAATCTTCATGTACTACACTATATACCACAAAGGAGAAGATTATAGGAAGAGTGTACTCTAAAGGCTCATCTGTGTTATCTATAGAGCACATACAATCAAGAAAAAAAATTGTATTATAGAAGTCATGTTCAATTGTTTAGGCGGTAGAAGTCATATTCGGTTGTCTAAGCGGTAGAAGTCCAGATAGGTTGCTCAAGCGGTGTAATACTTGTTCCTCGAGGTTAAGAGAGGGTTGATAGTTAAATTCTAGAAAGAGTTTGGGACTAGATGTAGAACAAAAGTTCGAACTAGTTTAAAAATCCCTGGTGTCATTTACTTTACAATTTACTTTTACATTTTATTCCACACTAGTAGATATCTAAGTTACTATTCCATATTACGATCCATAGCAGCACTTTCAGAATTTTGACCATCAATCAAGCTCTAGATATCTAAGTGATATAGTGATAACGAAGGGAAAATGTGTATATTATATCGTTGCTTTAAGGTATTACTTAAAAATATATGAAATTGGATCTCACTTAGATAATCTATAAGCAACCAAGCCCCAGTCCATTATTGTGCTTCACTAAAGTCCATGCAAGCTTTAGTACTTGAATTGTTTAAATATTACCAAGCTGAATCCGCACCTAGGAGTCACATAATTACAACTCTCAATTTTCGATCAAAAATAATTTACAAAATATAAATTATTATTTTGGAAAATTTTATATAATTATTATATTAATTAATTTATTAACATTTTCAATTATTATTAGAGGGGCTAAAATTAATTTATAAAAAATATTTGTTATAAATTTATTAATTCTTTTTAGGCTAATATAGTAATTTATATATATATATATATATATATATATATATATATATTACTTTGGTAGCCAAAATTTTAAAAAATAGTTTAAAACAAGACGGGTCAAAATATATGTGGGTATGAATTAATTAAATGGGTTTAACTAACTAAATGTGATAAGATCTCACTTATAATGGGTTATACCCTTAATGGTGGATCTAGGTAAGATATTTTACATAGCCCATTGGTACTACTATAAATATGCCTAGATGTCTTATTCAATAAACACAGAAATTATTCTCTCCATTAAAATGAATCATGTCTTAATGATGAACTTTGCAACTCCATCATTGAGTTAGAGATGGGATCGTTCAATGAAGAAGTTGAAAGTTCAAGGTGTGTTCGACCAGTAGGATTATTAAAAAAAATTATTTTAATTTTGGTATCATAAAAGATCAAAAAACAATTTTATTTTAATATTTTGAGAAAAAAATTCGCATTGTGCAAGCACATCCATCATCGTCGGCAACATGTACACCATCTCCATTCGGTAACCAACAAAACAAACTAATGTTGTAATTTCCAGAAGCACTTCAACCAAGATCATGTCGATAGGAGCATCAAAACAACATCAATGCGGCAAGAAATAATCATCGACAGTGGAGAATATTAAAAAAAAGGTTTTGGTATATTGCATTGAGCTCGAAGCGATTGGTATGTTAGACTCATCTCTAGACGAGTAGCTCGGCCACATCGGTTAGAGGAAGTTCAGTCATCTTAGGCGATTGGGAAAGTTTATGGAAAGTAGCATGGTGGAGGTTTGGGTTTCTAAGATAGAGGGAGGTAATTTTGTTGTAAAACCCCTATTGATTATAAAAATATATTTTAGACCTTAAATATTCACTTGTAACTTTCACATATGACCTCTGTTTTACACACACTTGTGCCATTAGTTTCATATTGAAATTCCAAAAACATTAAAATAATTTTAAAACAAATATTTTACAAAGATTTTACATGAAACTCAAACTACATAATATAATATATTACACACACATTACTTCTTTTTAGAAATTTATATATTAGAATATGATTAACTTCATTTGAATATTTAACATTCAAATTTGAATGAATTACAAGTTATTCATATGTTAAATTATATATATGTGTTTGTGTGTGTATTTATGTATGTATGTATGTTGTTATAAGTATAAACATATATTATGAAATGCATCGTACATGCGCGCTTGCATACACACATATGTAAATGCGTGTATGTGTTTTTCATGTGCAGACACACATACCCTTATAAATATTGGACATGAATAAAATATATCTTATGTATATCCATTATTAATAGTTGAATATTGGTTTGATATTCACTTCATGGTTGTATTAAAAAAATTAATATTACTATTATAATTGATTAATTCAAATTAAATTAAATGAATTTTAATTTAAATAAAATTCAAACTGTCCCTTTTAAACAAAAAACATTAGATATGATATAACATTGACAATATTATTCATGATAGCACTATAAAAGATCTAGAATATAATGAATTAAAAATGATTTTCTTTTTGAAATTTTCCTATTCTACCCTGCTGCTTGATGCACCTAATCCAAAATTCGAAACACCATTGTGTTGAGGAGTATAAGGAGGAGTGACTTGAGAATTGAGAGAGAATCTCATTACCTTTTAGGTAATATTGGATCTCATATCCAATGTACTGACCACCTCAATATCAAATCGAAGTATTTCAATTTATGTATATGACTGGTTTTCCACTTCGTTCTTATATCCTATGAATTCATTACAAACCTCTAATTTGTATCTCATAAGATACATATATCGAAATTTAGATAAATCATTGATGAATGTAACGAAGTAAAGGATCCGCATTTAGTAGCTACAAACATAAGACCATATACATTTATTTCTATTAATCCTAAGAGTTATCTAACTCTTTTGTTGCTCCAACTAAATGGATGCTTGGCCATTTTACCGTTAAGGCATAATGTATAACTAATGATTCAAAAATAAAAAATTGTAGTAACCTTTTGTTTCTTAAATTATCAATCGTTTCTTACTTATATGACAAATTCTAGAGTGCCAAAGGTAGTTGTTATTTATTTTTGATGCATTATTATTTTCAAAAGCAGATATACAATTATAGTCAAATATATAAATGTTATCTTCAGAGTGTTAGCACCAAAATTGGTCATTAACACCCTTGAATAGATTTGTGTAGAGAGATTAATGAAGAAAGTAAATTAAAACCGAGAAATAATGCAATTGAGTGCAAAAAGACCAGCAAAAAAGGAAACACCAGATTTATAGTGGTTCGGCGTAATTGCTTACGTCCACTTTGAATATGATCTTTATTACTTTTTCAATTACTTGAGTACAGATACAATCCATAAACAATCAACTTGAATGCAAGTTTGTACAGAAAAGAAGTGAGTACAAAAAATGGCAGAGTATCCCTGGAGTTCCCGAAAAAGGTCCCTTTAAGTGGACCCCTTCCCCTCTATTTATAGATGAAGATATGCTAGTTCCCCTATGCAGGCCCACAAACAAGACAGTTCGACCCACAAAAGATGATTCAGATTGACCGATCAGGTGCACCGACCCTCTACCACCGATCCACGTGATGCCGATCCAGGGTTTCCTTGTGGATGACTCGAAGTGGACGCGTAAGCAACTCAGAGCAATGAGGGAAGTGACTCGAAGTAAAAAAGTATCATTTGTATCATCCTGTTGCAAACTTGCTAATTCTCCTCCTGTTTTGCCGAACAACTGTGACTGACCCGTAGGGGACAAACTACCAAGATGGACCCACAATGACCGAACTACCTCGGTCGATCCACCTTGACCTTTCTTCCTTGGTCGAGCCAACCATGCTGAACCATCCTAGCCGACCCACATATGAATGCCGAGCCGCATACATCAATCCTCTTGAGGCCGACCTAGTCCATACCAAACCATCAATGCTGATCCTATCCAGGCTGAACCATCAAGGCCGACCCCTAATGACCGATCCAGTCATGCCAAGCCACCCATGCTAGTCATATCGAATTCAAGCTCATTCTTGCCGACCCCACAAGGCTGATCGAATCATTGCCGACCCATACGCGATCTAGTTCCAACACCAAACCATGTAAATAAGCCGAACCATGCACATGTGAGCTGATTATACCAAGCTACACCGATCTCTTACAATTCTAATCCTTCCTTGTTCCGAGTCCCACCTAGGTCCAACCATAACCTCTATGACTATCGCCTTGTAGTCGGGCCAGGTAGCTTGGGTAACATAGAGTACTAAAGCAAACCGTTTTACTATCATAACAAATATTCATGAGATTGACGTTACAAATAAAATCATAATTATTTTCCATAAAACAGAAATTGAGGATTATTCTACTGATAAAGTTCAATACGAAATAACAATTATATAAAAGAAAATCATGTTTACTTGCAAGCTTCACACGGTAATCTTTCACTATCATGACAAATATGGTTGCTTCATTTACAACATGCAATTTGATAGTCCCTCTTGCTGCGGGCATCTTGCTCCTAAGTGTTGGTAATGAATTACAAATATATCTTCTAGATTTAGTATTAAAACCCAAAATGAAGAACTTATAGATAAATAATTTTCTATGAGGAAAATACCTTTAGGAGTGGGACTAGGTTCCTTCTGTTTGAGTATCTTCATATAATTCGAACATTTCCTCTTCCAGTGTCCCTTCTTAATGCAATGGTGACATTCGCCCTTCTCTTCTTTTGCCTTAGCTTTACCCTTATCGCTATTTTACCTACTCCCTCTCTTTTAAACTAAAGAAGATATGCCCTTGACTGAGTAACAACTTGGTTCTTCCATGAAAGTACTTTCGGTCATCCTTAACATATGAAGAAGATTCACGATCGTACATTCTAACGAATTATATTAAAGTTCAATTTAAATAGACCATACTGTGGAGTTGGTGATCTACAATCAAGTCGACTCGTACTTTGTGTCAAGAGTCATTCCCAACCCAGCTAGCCTCTCTCCAATCATATTGAAAACACAATCTTGGATGGATGTACTATTGCTCATTTCTTATAAAACCATTTCCATGAGATATCATACTCTACGGTATGAGACTATCCATCATACAACTTTTGTAGATGTTGACATATGGATCGAACTTCTATACTCTCATGCTGTCATTGGAGCTATTTCTCATTGACAGTACATAGCATCGAGCAAGTACATAGTCTATTGACCATGACTTATAGGAGGCTATTTGTTCAAGTGTAACATCTTTGTCGGGTTTTTTCTTAAGCTTGTTAGCGACTACATGCTAGATTTTTTTTCGTAGGTGAGTGTGGTTTTTACGTTCCTGACTAATCCTTACCATTTAAGCTGGCTAGTGTGTTTTTCACCAGAAATATTTTCATTGTTGCCATTTAGTTTACATAAATTTATTAGAGTAAATTAGATAACATCGCATATGTTCTTATGCTTATTAAATTGGTTTATTATATTTATCTAATAAGGCCACTAGTTTCTGCATCTCTTAAAAGCCCTAAAAGAGATAAGGAATATATTAAATTTGTCCAATGGGTATTAAGATCCATTTATCATATTACTACAACCTCAAGGATGCTCAATAAACCATAAAATACATTAGACACTCCATACACGATAGCATGTGGGTAACTTTGTGACCACTGAATGTTCTCAACAAAGTTACAAAATATTATTACCAATATAAGAACAATATGTACATCACTATAAATATTAAGGCTTCTCAACCGTAAGTAGGTATGGTGCTATTTTTACTGTAAATGATTGAGAGAAATTAAGTTCGTTGCTTAAAATAACATTAGTTGAGTATTTTAACATTTTAAAGAAGATGAGTACAATATATACACCTGTATATACTCCTTTAAGTCTATATAAGTTTTAGTTCATTTAACCCCCTTTTTTATATACATACGGTATGTGTGTGTACGTATATGTATCAGTTTATTGTACATTTATAATTCATTCAGTTATACGTAGCTGCATACCCATATGTGTTTCTATATTAATTAAACTTAATAACTAATTTAAATATAACATTTATATGTATGTAAAATTTAAAATGTAACGACCCGTAAATTTTCGATAATTAAATTTGTTAATATAATGAGATTTTGGTAATATAATATTGAAAGAAATAAAATTTAAGGATTTATTAATGAAATAACTAAAGTGAAGTGTAGCAATGTTAATTAAAGAATTTTTTTAACAATTTGAATGAAATTCCAATAAATCAAATAATGTAAATGTTATACCTGGTTATAAATTAGATATAAGAAAACAAATGTAAATATTTAGTTAGCTAATGAAATAATAATATAGTTAATGGTGATTGAACAAAATCAGTATTATATAAGAATTGTAACATTTGTTTGTGAATAATGAATTCATAAGTGTAATTGAAAGTTATGGTAATGATTATTATATGTTACTTATTTATTTGGTCTATTAAATTTAATTGGAAATCAATTGCAATCAATCCACTTAATGTGTGCTGTTAATGTAGGTTAAGTTGATAAGTCAAATGTTGGCTAATTAATGGAATAAGGTGTAGTTAATTGTGATTTAAATTAGTAGTAGTTATGACAATTTATTTGTAAATAATAAACTTACATGTGTTAAAATGCAGTAATGGTGGCGATTGCTGTTGTTACCAATATTTAATCAATTGAAATAAAATGCAAATAAATGTTACACTTATGTGATTTAATACAATAACCGAAAGTGTGGTTGTGGTACAATACATAGAAATGCAAATTTATTCATAAGGTAACAATTGAGTTAATAAAAGAATGAAACCAAGTTAAATAAATTAATTGAGATTTTAATTATAATTGATGTACAAATTTGACAAAATTACAATATAAGTGGAAATATAGTAGTTAATACAAATAAAGATGGAAATTAGAGAATATTAATGTAATGAAAAACAAGCAAATATTAACTATAATTATTTGAGTAATAATTGATTTAGTATAAAGACTGAAACCAAATAAATACAATTTATTGGAATTAAATTATAATTAACAGAATTAATGGCAGTTGTAAATCAAACACTGTAAATTTTGAAATAGTCAATAGTGAATTGATATAGAGATTTGTTTTAGAAGATTTTAAATTACTAAGTGACTTAAGGTGATAGAAATTGTGAATTATAAAATTTGAATTGAAAATTTGATTTAATTAATTTAATATCAATTTATTTAACTAATGTGAAAATAGCTATTTTAGCAACTAACTCGGATTTCGACGAAACTAGTTTCTTCGGATCCTTAACTATGAATTATTATAGGATTTCAAGTTTCGTAACGATCGGACTTGTCGTTTGATCGTACGGACTCAAAACGCCTAGAAAACAATTTAATTGAAATCAATTTGAAATAATCTGATTTTAACACAACTTCTTTATGCTTTAGTATATGGACTTGAAACATGTTCCATTGATTTTAAAATCATCAAAACATCTATTTTGCTATACGGGATGATCCATTTTCGTTCCGGAGCAGAACAGGCTTTTTGGGTCGTTTATCGTTCCATCAATAGTGTCCATTCATCTCTATTTTTGACCTTCCTATATACACCTCATTATAAACCCTAGCCACTCCTCATTTTCATTTGTCTGTACGTACATTTTAGTCCACTCCTCCTTCTCAATGACTGCAAACCCTAATTCCCAATTGCAATTTCAAATCAAATTCAAATCCAAAAATTCAAACTCCTCCATTCCAAACAAATTATATATCGATTTGAAGCTCTCAAAGAGAATAATCTTTTGGTGCTATTCGTTTTTCGATTCGACACATTATTTTTCCTGAAATTCAAGATGAACCTCGGCCATTCATAGGCCACTTGCTCGATCAAAGGTGGATCTTCGTTGTTTGGTCGATCGGCGAGTTCATGCGTGTAGAGGGGACAAGAGGCAGTCGATCTAACGGTTGCTTCTGGCCAAGGGTGTCGGAATTCGCCCGAAATGGCGTGGAGAGCTAGCAGAGGCGGGGCATTTTCTGAACGCCAGTGGCGGCCGTGCTCGGCCTAGGGGGTCGGCTTGGAGTGGGGTGTTCGGTGGTGGTGCCAGATTGCGATGGAGTTGGACGAGGTTGCGGCGTTTTTAGGTCAAAGCTTGGGGTAGGCGGCGGCTTCGTTGTGCTCGAATGCGATTTAGGGCTTGGTAGTTGCTAACGTGTTAGGTAACTGTGCTTTTTTTATTTATTGTTTTATTTATTCTAATTTAAATCACTTAATCGTTCTAACTCGAATAACTTCTGCATACGAGGTCCAATTCACGCGCGGTTTTCTCCGCTAGGATCATATTGAGATTCCAAACATTTAGACGCTTGTTTGAGAGAATTTGGAAACTGTTTGAATTTTGGGTTTAAATTGGATTTAAATTCAAAGGTGAGTGTTTTAACCCACTCACAACTTCTAAAATTCCTTATGTTTGTTAAATTAAATTTATGATGTGATTGAAAATTTATTTATGACTGTTTGGTATATTTTGAATCATCATCTCCAATAATTTGAATTCATTTGAATTAAATCGTTATTAAATTTATTATTGAATATAAATTGCCAGTTAAATACCTGTTATTGATTTTCAGTTCTATATTGATATTTATTGATTGATTTGGGTGATGATTGTGATGGTTATTGATTTTTGATATTGGATGAATGGATGTTTTATTCTATATCGTTATAAACTGCAAGTTCACTATGGGTTGCAATGATACATACCGAATGATCTATAGAATAAGGAAAAATCGTTATGGGTTGAAATGATAGACTCGAGCGATTTTATTGATTTTATTGTTGAATTCGGGATTGCGGTTTGAAATGATATATAACCGTAAAATATTAAATTGCGGATTGAAATGATAAATATCCGTATCACTTGACCCTAGGGTAGAGAATTATATATGGACACCGGATTGGTTAAATTAAATGATTTTAAATCCAGAATTTTCGAATTTAATATAATGATATTTTGAAATGAAATTTGATTTATATAAATTGAAGTATTTTTGGAAAATAAAGTTTATGATAAAATGCGAAATGGGTAAAGGAATTGCTTTAAGAAATTAAATTGGAAGCTTAAAGTTGAACTTCTAAGTGTAAATGAAATTCTATCGAAATTGAGCTATTGAATTTTTTGTGAAATATAAATTTGAAATATTTTGAAATTGGAGTAATTTGAATTGACAGGTGAACATGAATTTGAAAATGAGATGAAATTCAACAGTTTATTGAAACTTAAACATTGAAGGTTTGAAATTTAGTTTGTTGATTTGGAAATTGAAATTGGTCCAAATGTGTTGAAATGAAATGAATAAATTTAATTTGATATAAATTCCAAATTCATATTCTAATATAAACTATTTAAAAAAATATTGTTTCAAAAGTTTTAATTATTAAGATTTTCTAATTTATTAAACTATTTCACCAATATTAACTATATAAATTATTTTTGTTGTATTTTAAACCAATTTATTTATTTTAGACTAATTAAACAATTTTAATTTATTTTAAAATCTGGTTAATCCATTTTAAAGCTATTTAATCTATTTTATTGTATTTAATCTAATTTAAATCTATTTAACTATCTTAAATCAATTTAAATTATTTTAACCTACGATTTAACTATTTTAGAGTATTTTAACTATTTAAAACTATTTAAAACTAATTTCTAAATTTCCAGACTAAGTGATGTGAAAGAGTTTGTATTCAATTCAATTGTTTTAAAAAGAGAATAAGGTTAAATGATGTTATAACCTAAGTAAGGGTTTAAATGTTATAATAAATTGAAATGATGATTTTGAAATAAGAATTTAACCTATTTTGGAAATACGATTTTTGAAAGAAATTATGATTTTGAAAACGATATGATTTGAAAGTGAACATGGTTTGAAAGTGAATATAATTTCAAAAGTGATATGGTTTGTGAATGTGATATTTTGATATAAACTGTAAATAGACTTTTTGAAAAGTAAAGGAACCATCCGGTGTAAAATATGCGTTTGGTTGTTAAAGAGACCAGGATCGGATATTGTCACACTCTCTGCCAATACCGAAAACCACTTTAACACCTGTGTACGTGGTGGAGATTCCAGAAATGAAGTAGGATGGTTTAGTGAACGATTTATGTATGAGGTATGACGTGACCCTGTCTCCCATAAGTCAGCTTAGATGTGACTAAAATCAGGAGCCATGTCGAGCCAAGTGAGGTCATTCCTCCTATCGGACACATTTCTTCGATTTTATATTCTGATTTTGTGATTGTTTTGGTGGCCACCCTTCGATTTTTGCTCTGGGAGTAGGGGTGGGCGTGGTCGGTTAACCCATTCGAAACGTTAAAATTTTCGGTTAACCGCTTGACTTAGTCGGTTTGGTAAACCATTAGGCGGTTAATTGTGAATGAATGATACCGACCGAACCATTCTATTTTAGCCACGGTTAACCATTTATTTTAAACGGTTAACCATCCAATTTAATCGGTTAGGTTAATCGTTTAAAATAAAATGTAACTATTAAAATCTGGAGACTGAATCTGTGAATCAATAACTGAATAACGTACACATTACAGTTCATAACTAAATAACTCAAAGCACTCACAGTTACAGTTATACATTACACTATTACAGTTCATATTAAATAGTAAATACTACCGCTGAATAACACTTACAAATACAGCTTATGCCTTACACTTATACAGGTCAGTGCAGTGTAGTGACCAGTGAGTTCACAGTCACACTTCATAGAATCACAATACATATACATCATTGCAGTGCAGGCAGGCAACAGATATAATATATTACAAGGCTACATTAGTAGTTTAGTATATTACAAGGCACTGACTGAAGGGTCGATTCCTCATTCCCGAACGCAACATTGCAGTACATTATAGTTTTCCTCTGGTAGTGTAGTTCTGCAATGTAAATTGTAAAGTGTAAACAACATGAACAAGTTATAACTTATAAGGGTTGTGAGTCACCGAGTCTGAGACTTCCTCTTAATACTTGAAACTGTGTTAACAAAGTTACAAAATATTTATATAATTCATTTCTGCTGCTACTTGAAACTGTGTTAACTATTTGGTTGTTTGAAATAATCAAGGAAAGGACTTTTGTAACCTTGTAGCAACTACTAACTAACAACATTTTTTGCATGCATTTATACAATAAATTGCACCAACAAATGAATAAATAGGCCTGAATTTAGCTATAAAGGGCTAAAGGAGGATTTTCTTGTTTAGGAATGACAGAAATAATTGTTGCATTGAGAGTCTGAGACCAATAGAAAGCTAAAGTAAAAATTATGTACAAAATCACTTATATGTACAAATAATTGTTGCATTGAGAGTCTGAGACCAACAGAAAGCTAAAGCTAACCATTTTCTAGTTTAGGAATGACAGAAATAATTGTTTCATTATTTCGAAGTTGTTGTTGTACATTGCACTTAATCACTTATATGTATAACCAAGCCAACTTATAGTTTAATTATAGAAAGAATTACAAGAAAGTTAAAGTAAAAATTATGAACCTGCTCGTAGGCCTAATGACATATGGATGGCGATCGATTCTCCAACAATGTTTCCACAGTAAAAGAAGTTCTCGAACCACGTCCGTGTACAAAATCTGCAGCCAAATAACTAATAAGTGTACAAAATCTGTATCCAAATAACTAATAAGTGTGTGACTGTGTAATGTGTATTGTATGTACCGATTAAATGATAATAATTTACAAACTAAAGAAATATTACCTGAAAAAACTTCATCATAAAAATTCACATCGTCTAAAGGAACTTCAATTCGATGGCTACACAAATAGGTTTAGACCTAAGCCAATTTTGGGTAGTTACCAATGCCTCAACCATTCTTGGACTTAAAGTACTACGAAATGGATCTATAACCCATCCTCCGGTGCTAAAAGCGGATTCTGAAGCGACCGTGGATACCGAAATTGCAACAAGATCTCATGCGACCAAAGATAAAATACGATACTTTGGACTATTTACCTTCCACTATAATAAAATATCAAAGTTAATTTTTGGCAATTCAACCAGCTCATTTAAATACCTATCCAATTCATTACTTTCATTATCTTGTTGTTGAACTTGTTTAAAATAAGTATTCATTCTTCTAGAATAAGCACTGCCGCTACTATTACTATCGGTACTTCCACTAACAAATGATGAACTATGTTGTTGTTCATCACAATTTTGTGTCCCAAATGTAGGATCGATGGCATAAAAATCAAAAAATCAAACTAGATGGCGTTTCACATCCGCTAATATGTCTTCTGCCACTTCTTTATCATACATTTCTTCAAGACATAACCTCAAAAATTGGAATTTATATCTAGGATCAAGCACATAAGTAATAAACAGAACTTTGTTCATGCTACCAATATTCCCCTAGTATTTATCAAATTTCTCTTTCATACTTCTTGCCATTCGTGAAAGAGTAGGATCCGTTTTTCCAATCAAATCTTGCAATTCTTCTTGAATTAAACTCAATTCCGTAAAACATACATTTGAGGTAATAGATAAAGTGCTGCTGAACTTTAAATTAATGTCATAAAAAAACTTCAAAAATTGGACAAAAAAGTCAGCATTTTTCCAATCTAGTGAATTCGGAGGTTGAGTTTCATTATTAAAGTAGGCAATATAAATACCATCGCTTTATTTCATTTCATCAAAAACTTTCTTATATTTCAAAGCGGCTTCCAACATCAAATATGTAGAATTCCATCTAGTTGGCACATCTTAAGCAAGCATAGACTTATTATCAATTGATAAATTAACACAAACCTCCTTAAATTTTGCCAATCTAGCTGGGGACGATCATACAAATCTAACGGCGGTACAAATCCCAGTAATAGTGCTACTAATTTCTTTCAAACCATCATTAACAATTAAATTAACAATATGAGCACAACAATGTATATGAAGGAATTCACCATTCAAAACACAACCATTGCATCCATCATAATCATTCAACGCATTTTTCACATAATTAATTGCGACTTCATTAGCACTAGCATTGTCGACTGTGATAGACACTATTCGCTTAAGTTCCCACTTTTTGATGCAAGAAACCATAAGTTTTTCAATGTTATCCCCTTTATCACTAGTGATCACACAAAAATTTAAAATCCTTTTGTACAATTTCCAATCGTTATTAATGAAATGTGCGGTTAAAACCATATAATTTACATTTTGACAAGAGGTCCATGTATCGGTAATAAGATATACTCCATGCAAACAAGTAGAAAACATGGTTTTAAGATAATCTTTTATGTCGCCATATAAGTTAAGAACATCCCTACAAATTGTTCTACGTGAAGGTACGTCAAAGCTAGGACACATTTTCCGACAAAAATCAAGGAACCCTTCACCCTCAACAAAACTAAAAGGAAGCTCATCAATAATTAACATCCGAGCAAGAGCCCTTCTACACTCGTCTTTGTTAAATGTCCATGTAGTAAGGGTGTTACTACCTTCACTTTCACTATTGCTTGTAAAAGCTATAGTTTTTTTGTCTTTTATCGTTTTCTCGAGGAATTGATTTACAAGCTGTCCTTATATGATAGATTAAATGTGAAGTACCATTCGTTTTACCATCACAAGCAAATTGTGCATGACAATGATTGCAAATACACTTAGGATGTAAAGGGTTTACCTGATTCTCTTTGGTAAAATGTTCCCATGCCATAGATGGTTTTCTAGTAGAGGCTTTGAGCTTAGGAGCTAATGGAAGCCTTCCTTCGTCAATACGCACTACGTCCGATTCTTCTTCTTCATCAATGCCCTTAAGATTTGTTTCTTCCTCCACCCAATCTTTGTCCAATAAATCATCAGCTGCGCCAACTTGCACCTGAAAATAATAGTATGAATATCAATCGAATTAAGACTAAAATTAACAATACATAATTCTGCTTGTGAGTTGTGAATCTATGATAACAATACTTATAGCAACAGCGATACTTATTACATAATGCAAAACAGCAAGCAAAATTTCAAGCAAAACTATACATTTTGCTTAAATTTCAAGTTCAAGTTCATATGTTTATAGCTACAAAATAGCAAGCACAACATTAACAGTTAGCGCAAGCAGAAATCAGGATGTAAATAAAAAACAAATTCATTGATCTTGATTCTTATAACAATTATCACAAGCAAATCACAAAGCAAAAATCATAATGTAATTATAACAATTATCACAAGCAGAAAGCATAACAATTATTATTTATCAGTTATCACAAGCAAAAATCAGACTGTAGATACATTGATTTACAAAACAACAAGCTTTACAATCATCACAAACAAGACAGCAAGCTTTACAATTATCAAAGATTCAGAATGTACATCAGATGTCGATGACTCGATGCCATGAAGTCTCGACTGCAATTGAAGTCTCGACTGATGTCTCGACTGCAATTGAAGTCTCGACTGCAATCAGCAAGCAAAAAATTAATAAGTTATAAACTCAATACTCACATGCTTTCTCTTTCTCACTGATGTCGATGCCATGAACTTGATGTCTCGACTCTCGCTAATCTCGAATCCTCGATGCTAAGTCGAACGATTGTGAAGGCGGCTGCTCTGTTACCTATTAGAGATTGGAATTTGGGAATTGGGATTGTGAACTGTGAAGGCGGCTGCTCTGTTACCTATTAGAGATTTAGAGTTAGAATACCGAATGGTGAATAGATTTACTAATTTAGGCTAGGGCACGAAGCGGGTAATGGGTTTGCATTTTGCAAGGGACTCGGGTGTACTGTTATTTTCTAATTTCTAATTCTAATTAAATAATTGTTCGGTTAATAGTTAACCAACCGACCAAATTTTCGTTAACCGCTAACCGAACCGAAAATATCGGTTAAGGTCGGTCGGTTAACCAAAGATGTCGGTTAATTGATTTTGTCAGTTAAATCGGTTCGGTTTAGATCGATCAAGGCGGTTAAGTCGGTATGGTCGGTTAAATGCCCACCCCTATTTGGGAGTGTGTTTCGAGGTGGGCGGTAGTAGCTGCAATGCGTTGCCACCAGTCCGGATCCGCAAATGGTATATCTACTCTAGCATTTCCTCATGTCCCATGTTCACATGCCCTAGCGCACCTTCTACGAGTTTGTTTTGTACCATACCTATGGAGTGCCCTTTGATAGCCCTCTAGTTTACGAAGGAATTACGGTACTGTATATACTATGTGAATATATAAAAATGTGTTCAGGGGGATATAGGTAATGCCTTAACGCTATTTTAATACGTTACTTTACTACAGACACTATTATAATAGCGTATTATACTACATAGTAGATAGCTTAACGGATCCTTAGGAGATGTGAATCCCTAGCATCTCTTAAGTTACTACACTCATGTTAGACACTGGATAGGAGATGTCAAACCCCATAAAGATCTCTGACGCCGTCACACTCATATTTACCGTTGATTTAACTTACATAAGATCTTTTAGTTCTGACTCGAGTGTTTTGTCTTTTCAATTCGCTCGGGTCAGCCTGAGCATTTCAGGATTTGAAGAGTTTATTCTGGAGGACGAAGACGAAGATTTTACTGGTATTATTTATTATATTTCGCTACATCATGCTGTTCCGCTATATTTATTATTTATTTTTTTCTGTTTCTGTAACTCTGATATTTGTGTTGTAAAGAATAGTCAAATTTTTTTATAAACAGCTTCATGAACTGTTGTTTGATTATTATATTTTGTCATTCCGCTATGAGATTCTATTTTGTCTTTTTCCTCTGCTTTTTCATATTTACCCCAATAACAATCCACCATTATGTATGGTTTGAGTCGACGTGTGTGTCTGCTTAAAACATACAAATAGGCGGGATGTTACATAAAATAATTTGCATTCTATAACCCTTTATAAAACTTAATATATTTTATTTAAATTCAATACCATTTTAAATTTAAATTTATAATATTCAAATAGGCATGGTTGGATGAACCTATGACACATAACATTTTTGCCTTCCATTGAAGGCATACCCTTGAAACGGGCCACTTTAATGAGCCAGGTAAGATCCAAGATACTAGAGATTTTTCATTCACAAGAACGTTTCTTAATTAAAGTAACCTCATCCTTAATTAATCACTCTTACCTTGGATACCCATCTAATTGGATTTTTGAAGTGATTCCCTTACGTCTTAGTTAATTATTCATGTTAAAACAAATGCAAACTTTGATATCATTGTTGGATCAAGTGCATTGAAGTAATACTTTGACATTTTTAATATTTAATAATCTTGGATTTAATTGATAATATAATTAATTTAAATATTTGAGGGGCAAATGGTCATTTTTACAACTTTGGAATTTAACGATCAGACTTGAGTCAATGCGTCCAGCTTATTTTTTTGATTCGTGCCATATATTAATTTATCTATTCGAAGGTTGTATGGAGGAGATACAAGCAAATAGATTTTGGATTGTTATTGGGTTTTTGATCGAATTTGTTCATTTAAATTTAAATTGGCAGTTACACACTTTTTTCCAAACATAAAAAGAAACTGAATCACGTACAGACGGTTTCCCAACTTCATCTTCCCGATCTGTTTCTGAAACCCCATTTTTCCATATAAACTACAAAACTTCATTTTAGTCATAACTTTCTTAAATCTAGATGAAATTTGATGAAACCAATGGCAAATCAAATAAGACGATGAAGGCTACGATCTAGAAAAGGAATTAGAATGAAATTTAGAGGTTGATGCATGCAACAGTTTGGATAGCGAGCAATTTTGGGATTTGGAGCATTGTTTTGGTGATTGAATCATCTCTACTTGTCTATAATGTGATTAGATTGTTAAATCATTGTCGAGGGTCTGATCAGGGTTGAATAGTGAATTTTTAAGGATTAATTGATAATCAAATTGATGTAATTGAGTTACATAAAGTTATAGTAAGTATAATCTGTTCGAATTTAAAGATAACCTAACTTATATTGAAATCAATAAACATGAATTGATAAAAGAAGTTAGGGACTAAATGATGTATAAATCGACTATAATAAAGAATAATCAAAATGCATAGAAGTATAAACGAATAGAATGAAACAAAGAAGAAAACGTGAGGACTAGTGGATAGGTGACCACCATTGGTGCATTGGTATAAAACTGGGTAGGTTGAATCTAAACCCAGTGGGCCTATATGAAGAAGACATTTTACGGGACCAGAACTTAGTGAGTAACGAACGTCTTTTCGACCCCTAAATGTCGATACTAATATATCCATGATATTCACGTGCCGAGCACCCAAGTGCCGAAAAGGCAAAACGTTAGGGTAAAATAAAAGAAGAAAAGAAAAGGAATAAGAAAGAGGTGAACACAATGCCAGAATCTTACAATGGAACAATGACATATAATATCAAAATGATACTTTTACAAAGAAAATCTGTATAAACACAATAATCAGAGTAAACTAACCTATCATCAGCCTGGACAGTTATAAAAACCTGTCCTTGCAATTGCTGATATAAAAATAAAAAATGTAATGCGGTGGATATAAAATCTACGGTAGGTAATTATCCAGCCCCTCTCTCCAAGATCTCCAATGATCATCGAAGAAATCTGAAAATATACATCGAGCTAACTCAAGCATTATAAGAAGAATAACACCTAGATCAGTCTGGTAAACCAGCGTGAGAAAACCCAAGTAATTAAATTATTTAATGTTTATAAAACCTTTAAAAATAAAGGTATCCTATAAGACCACACCGCTAATAAAAACGGACGCGTTTTTACTTACGATAAAAAAAACATTTATGTACGAAATCCTGTGATTATAATGTCTAAGGTGTTTAACATAAATATAACATAGCTGAAATGGTTACATTGATTACATTTGACATCATATTCAGGTATACAAACAAAACCGGTAAAGGACGTTCGTATAAATGGATTTCCATGGAGACCTCCCTAGTATACGCATAATCCATATTGAGACCGATCACCTATGACTAGGGTCATAAACTACCTTCTTAGCATCATATATCTTTAGATAAAATATACCACACAAGGTAAACACAACCAGCCCAAGCCCTAACATGTGAACCCAGTATAATCAACTCCCTATGCATAACATATCGATAAGCATACTCTAGATAATGGAGTTGATATACAACCTATTTTGGTTAGCTGAACGCGGGATCATGCATCCTACTCTGTCTTTAGTAATTTTTCGATGTCGAGGCTACGTTCGGCAACTTTACACGAGTTTTCGAAAAAACTCGATCAAACAATGAACCCCACATGGATTCCATCATCTCAGTAGATTTTGAAACCATATATGGTTTCCATCATTCCACTTCCAAATTATAGAACCCGTATAATAGTTTGAAGTGGTATTAGGTAAGTAAAACACTTACTGATCCCGGACACTTCAAAACCAATCGACGAATTTCTAGTTAAGTCAATTCCGGTTCTTTTAGAGGTAATCGAAAGCTAGAGGCGTTTCGTACCAATACTCCTCCCCGGAGGTTCTTATTGGTATAATTTTGTGAAACATTCTGCATATTTCCTAAGTTAAGTATGGTCAAGATCAGTAGTCGACTAATCGAGCATCGAGTCTTGAACACTTGCTTATGGGAATTAAGGTTCCACACTTTACATGTTTCTGACCTTTCTACTAAACTATTTCTCGGCTTAGAAGAATGCTAATAGGTTAGAGCTCTATTTCTCCATCCTTACTTAAACATTAGCCTTGACTCTCACAAATAAGGAAGCTTACTCGTTCGACTTTTAGTGTTAAGCATATTAGTACTAACATCCTATAAACAATCAAACTAAGGTTATTACATAGTTGTTACTTATAATCCAAGTATAATCAAGTCGCACAAACGACTTTTAATCCCTTTATAATTAATTATCCTATATCAACTAAAACCATTTTATTAATAAAACTTCTTTTACAAATCAAGACTTCCTTTATTAATTATTAGTCTTTTATTAACTAAACTTCCTTTATATACTTATATAAATATATATTGGATTTCTCTTTATAAAAGATATATACTTTTCTTTATAAGTTTAACTACTCATTTATTCTTTCAACACTTAAAAGTATTCATATACTTATTCCAATGGTATAAGTGAGTTCCCAAATCGTTTAACAAGTTTTACTTACTTAAAGTATAATCAAAGAGATTAAAACAATTGCTTCCAAATCATTGTTATAATAAACTCCTTTTCTTTTATAAATTATACATATAACATCTTCTGCCTATACATAAATGATTTCAATACTTGTTATTAGCTTTAGAAATTCCATTGTTAAAGATTTATAATATTTATTCTAACATATAATTCAAGAGTTTAAAAACGAATGTTGCTAAAAAAAATGTTTATTTCGGACCCAAAACCATTCCATTTAATTATTATCTTTAAAACTCTCCTTTTAAAGGTTTAATTACATTAAGGGTTAAAGACAAGTGTTGCTAAAAACAATTGTCACAATAAGCCCAAACATTTTATACTTTGAAAACATTCCTCTTTAAACTCCCTTCTTAAAGATTTATTTATATTCAGGAGTTAAAGACAAGTATTGCTCAAAAAATTTGTCACAACAAACCCAAAATAATTTACTTGTATTTCATACTAAATATCCATTAGTATATATCTAATTATCTCCGAGTATAATTAATAATAAGGGTTAAAAAAAGTGTTGCTAAACCACCGTTTACAACAACCCAAAAGTATTTACTCGTCCATTAATAACTTTAAACATTTATTTAAAGATCAAAGCATATCCACACTTATTAATTAAGGCAATACACTTTTACTTGATTTCATAAAACAATTTTACTTCAAAGTGTTAGTATCTAAACTAACGTTATTATATTTATTTACAAAATACTTAATATAATATTTAAAACACACATATATATATATAGAAATAACTCTAAAATACCTGTTAATATATTAAAATAATTTTAAAACTATTTAAGATATATGATAATTATTTATATCCAATATTATGTAAAAATAGAAAATTTTGAAATAAATAGGAAAACAAGTTTAAAATTTAAAAGCCACTTGGTTTAGAAATTCATAGTTAATCATTAAAAATATATTTAAACTTGAAACATATTTTAAAACACTCTTGTATAAGTTAGAAAACAACCCTAAAAAGGTTAGATAAAAATATTAAATTTAAATATCATTTTAAACAATTTATAGTTCAAAATAGAAAAGGTAGCATTTACAGAATGCTATATAAAGTTTTGTTACTGTTGTCAACATAGTTTTGCTACAACTTTGAGCCTAGATTTCCACACTTAAAAAAATGATTTTTGATTCATTCTTTTTACAATAGTTGTATACTTTTGGTACTTGGAAACCAAGAAAAAAATTCCTAAAATATATTTTTTAATTATTTTTGAGAATTTTTTGAAAACAGGGCATTTTATCGAACTGCACTTATAGTGACTATTTCGCTATAATTTTTTACACTTTGTTCTACTAGCTATCAAACGAATTAGGATTCAAATTTTTTTGAATAAGAATAATATATTATTTACTTGATCAATATCCAAAGGAACCCTTAAGAAAGTTTCCACAAAAATAAGCGCTATTTTCAAAAGTAGGTTATTTAAAAATTGTTATAGCTACTATTTTAATTCAATCTTTTTCAGCTTTGGTTTACTTCTACTATAACTTTTGAAAATATGTTCTTTGCTTTTCAAAATAGTTGTAGAAATTATATTAACCAAACAAGTTATTATTAAGATATGTTATTAAATCACCATTTCTATAAGTTGTAGTTTAAGGGATTTAAAGTGCGTTTATAGCGACTATCATATACGAACAATTATGTATTCAATTCAATAATTTATGTCATTCACTTTTATACATAAACATGATTCCAAATTCAAACCATATCACTACTAAACATATATTAACCTACATACAAGTTAACATATCCATTTTAAGCATTTAAATGCACTTATTTTAAACTATATATCTTAATGGTTTAAAGGCAAATGCTTTAGCAATTTATGTACTTTTTAAAGTATATAGCCAAAGGTTTAACTTTAAGTAGTTAATGTCTATTATCATAAATAATAGCAAGCAATATTAACATGTTTATTCAACGTGTAATTATCAATTTATAAATTCATTCAAAGTGATATTTACCCGCTTTTCTTTAACCCAAACACTTCCTACCAACATTCAATCATCCAAACAAACCCACTATCACTTCCTACTTCCCCTAAGACTCACATCCACAGCCTCCAACTCCTCCCTTTGCTTATGACCAAGCCATCCTCCCCCCATCCACCCTCGCATTAACTCACTGCCCAAGGGAGGAGGTCCCTTAGTTCTATCATTTCCTCACTTATTATATGCTAAAGCACATTCTAATGATGTTCTAAGACCTTTATGAAAGTTTGGAAGGGAAAGAAGTTGATTTGCATAGACTTATAGAAAGTTTGAAAGGAGAATACATGAAAAGAATGTAAGGTTTGGAACTTTTGGTTTGTGAATAAATGAGTATGTATGCATATGTATTTATAATGTTAGGAAATAGATGTATAAGTGTTAATAAAACTCTCCTTATCCATGAAGATAAGCATGTAAGACCATGCTCTTACACAACCATACTTTCCTTAAATCAAGCCTTAATTTAGGGGTGTTTTTGTACTAAATGTTTCCACTTACTTTTACTAGTTAGTACTTTATTTTAGTTAATCTTTATCTTAGGAAAAATGTGTTTAATTCTTATAATATGTTTACACACGATAGCTATTCAAGTTGCAATATATTCACACAACTTGTATTGAATAAAAAGTTGATTTTAACAAAACGTTTTCCGGTCACTTTTTCAATATTTATCCAAAGTCTATATTATTGTAAACACATTTCAAAATTAAGTTTTCTAACATTAGTTATTAATTAAATAGTGTTTAACAAGGTTGTAAAATCGTATTTAGTCTTACTAAATCTTGGATGCACATATATAAATAATTCAGATATTAAAATACGAAGTGTTTGAAATTCCGGGTCGTTACATTCTCCCCTATAGAATATTTAGTCCTCCAAATTCCGGCACAAGCAATCCAAGAAACAACCATACATTAATACTAACCAGTATTATAATTAATAGCAACATAGCTTATTGTTTGCCGAGGTCAAAACCTTCGCATCGCACAAAGATGATATGTAAACTACCAAATATACTTTTCGCTCAATAACCTTAGGTTATTACTTAGTCGATTATTAATACTTCTTCAAACAATTTGAAGAGTCTTTTCCCTAAACTTTCCACAAGCCAAACAAACATAGTATGTAATCATACTTAAGTTCATATGATGTACATATATCATCTGTTTGTAATATCGATTTGAATACTTGCTCGACCACATAAATTTCATTTCTGAACTAGTACATCGCAATTGACTTCTTAAGTGTGGACTTTGATTTGTTTCCTTGATTGGACACCTTCGTTCTCCTTTCATAGCGATAAATTATGATAGAAAACTTAGGATCATATCAAGAATCTGTATTAAGTGTTCGCCATCAAGAATCTAGTGAAAAATCCTTGTTCGGAATGGTGTATACCACTTGAAATCATGTAATAGAATTTGGATCCAAATAGTTATGTAAATAGAATGATCTACGTATAACTTACGTAATCCAATTGGTTTCTTAATTATACCAATCTATTTACAAAATTATTTCTTACATAACACTAAAATTATTTATGAAACATTTCTTAAAATATATATTTAAGCTTATAAACCTTATGTAATGACTTATCTTTACTTATATGAGATATCACTTGATTATATAATCATTTCAAAAAGCCATAATTTTATTTATAAAACATTTCATTATCTTAAGTTCATATTCATTTACCCAAATTGTATTCTCTTTTACTACTCAAATTATTTATAAAACATTTCATAAAATGTTAACTAAGTTTATATGCATTTTTATAGCAACTTAACTTTAATATAAAAAAATTCTTAAAACAAAATTTTATTTTAAAACATTTTGAAACTTAGGTACAAATACAAAACATTCTTTTACAATTTTACTTCCTAAAATTTCAATGAAGTCCCAAAATAAACTAGGATCTTATAATCGAATCAACCTTCTAGCCTTCTTTATCCATTGGGTTAGGCATGTAGCTAGGTAGAGTAGGACTCTGGTATCCAAACTCAAAACTAGAGCCTACTTTCCTTAGGCAACCCTAAAGTAAGGACGTGTATTAGTTGGCTCAATACGATCGAATGTTCTTACAAAGATGCTCAACAACTTTTAAACTTGTTTATCTTTTCAAATTAAGAGTTATAAAAGTTTTACTTTTATATCTTCACAAAAATAGTTAGCTTCAACTATATTAATTCGGAAGTTTTCGACCATCTAGAATTGTCAAAAAAATTATTTTATTTCAATAATTGAAAACTAATAACATACCATAACAAGATGCACTACCAAACTACCTTAATGCAATGGATACATGCAACCATATATATCTTTAGTGAAAACTTAAGAATTTAAACTTCGGATTTTATTTTAAGTTATTTAAAATAATAATATATACATATATCTTTTAGATATCAAATCATACTTTTTGGGATTAAAACAAAATTATTCTCTAAAACCAATTCCCTAACTATTTTGTTTAAAATCCATGGAAAATATTCATATAGATTGAGTAACAACAAAATGATATAAGGAACTGGGTTCTACCAAATAGTACATTATAATCCCTTTATAAAGAAGGGTAGTACTTAAGAGAAGGCTTTCCAACCAAACACATCTCCTACCTAATTTTATTTACTTTCAAGCCATTCGAACTAGCTAACATAAAAGGCTTTATTTTCCGAATCGACTTGTTGATTCCGAGAGTAACCTCGAACTTGAACAAATCTTAAAATCCTTTTAGAAACATTAGACCTTTTCAAATAATACTATTATTGTTCTTCCAAACTCCTGGAAAACATTTTCAAAAACACCAGGATTTAAGTTCTCAAGTTCTCAATTTAAATCCTTTATAATTCATACTTATACTAACCATATTTATATAAGTCATATTTATATAAACCATAATTATATAAATCTAGTTTCTTATATGAAATCATTTCATAAGCGTTTATCTCTTTAAATAACAACGTTTATCAAAGTTAACCTTTTTAACCCAACATTATAATCAAATGCTTTATAGTCAAGTTGTGAAACTTAATTTACAAGGTGTTTGTTTTTAATATTTCTATAATTATCATCTACCGAGCCCATGTTGTGAAAAGGTAAACTACTATTAATTCAACATGCAATAGTTAATGCGCATAAACTAGCTGAGCATACTAATCAAACAATAAATGATAATAATTGGATATTATCATTTTGTAACAAACAAATACATTATAAATAACTATGTTAATTATTTGAAAATTATTCTTTTATACAAAATATGATCCAAGGTAAAATTATTTTATTTACCAATTTTGAAAACAATGTTGTGTTGGTTTGTTCTGTTTAAGTATTTAGAAACCTCTATCGATACAATGATATCCTGTGTTCCGACTAGAATTCATAAACCACTCAACAGACTAGTTAACATAACACAAAACATTGTTATAGCATTAACAAATACACTCTCATATGTATAATACACTAAAACTCATAATAAGGCATTTCATTACCCAATCTCTTAATTAGTTATACCCAACTAAAGCCAAAGTTCTTGCTTAACCTTCAGCTCTGATACCATGCTGTAACGAATGCCTTTTAAACCCTCAAATATCGACACTAATACATCCATTGTATTCATGTGCCAAGCACCCAAGTGCCAAGAAGGCAAAACGTTAGGGTAAAATAAAAGAAGAAAAGAAAATTAACAAGAAAGAGGTTAGCACAATATCAGAATCCCACAATGGAACGATGACGTATAATATCAAAATGATACTTTTACAAAAGATAACTATATAGATACATTAATCAAAGTAAACTAACCTATCATCAGCCTAGATAGTTATAAAAACATGTCCTCAAATTGCTGACATAAAAATAAACAATGTAATGCAGCGAAAATAAAACCTACAGCAGGTAATCATCCAGCTCGGATCTCCAAGAGCTCCAATGATCATCAATGAAATCTAGAAATATACACGGGGTTGACCCGAGCATTATAAGAAGAATAACACCCCAATCAGTTTGGTAAACCAGCGTGAGAAAACTTAAGTAGTTTGAATTATTTAATGTTTATAAAACCTTTAAAAATAAGGTATCTCGTAAGACCACACCGTTAATGAAAACGGATGGGTTATTATCTTACAATAACAAAACATTTATATACAAAATCCTGCAATATCGTAATAGTGTCTAAGGTGTTTAATTTAAATATAACATAGCTGAAATGGTTACAATGATTACATTCGACAGCATATTTAGGTATACAAACAAAACCGCTAAGGGATGTTTGTATTAATGGATTTTCTACGGAGACCTCCCTAGTATGCTTGTAAGTCATCCTAAGACCGATCACCTATGATAAGGGTCAGAAAATACCTTCCAAGCACTGTATATCTCTGGACAAAGTATACCATAAGGTAAACACAACCAACCCATTCCCTAACACATGAACCTAGTATCATCAACTGTTCATATGGAACATATTGTTAAGCATACTCTAGAAAATAGGGTTGATGTACCCCCTATTTGGGTTAGCTGAACCCGAGATCATGTATTCACTCTATTGTTAGTCATTTATCGATATCGAGGCTACGTTCAGCATCTTCACACGAGTTTTCAACCAAACTCGATCAAACAATGAATCCCACATGGATTCCATCGTCTTAATAGATTTCGGAATCACAGATGGTATCCATCATTCCAGTTCCAAATCATAGAATCTGTATAATAGTTTTAAAATGTTATTAAGTAAGTAAAACACTTATCGATCTCAGTCTCTTCAAAACCAATAGATGGATTTTCAGTTAACTCGATTCTGCTTCTTTTAGAAGTAATCGAAAGCTAGAGGTGTTTCGTAACAATACTCCTCTTCTGGGGTTCTTATTGGTATAAATCCACAAGGCATTCTGTATATCTCCTAAGTTAAGTATGGTTAAGATCGGTTAGTCGACTAATCGACTATCGATGAATGCCTGCTTATGGGAATCATGGTTCCAAACTTTACACATTTCCGACCTTTCTGCTTAACTATTCCTCGGCCTAGAAGAATGCTGATGGGTTAGGGCTCTATTACTCCATCCCTACCTAAACATTAGTTTTGACTCTCACAAATTGAGAAGCTTACTCGTTCGACTTTTAGTGTTAAGTGTATTAGAACTAACATCCCATAAACAATCAAACTAAGGTCATTACATAGTTGTTACTTACCATCCAAGTATAATCAAGTCACATAAACGACTTTTAATCCCTTTATAATTAATTTATCCTTTATTATTAAAACCATTTTTTTAGTAAAATATCTTTTTATCTAATAAACCTTCTTTCATAAATCAAGACTTCCTTTATTAATTAATACTCTTTTATTAATTAAACTTACTTTATATACTTTTATACATATATTGGATTTCTCTTTATAAAAGATATATACATATCTTTATAAATTTAACTATTCGTTTACTCTTTTAATACTTAAAAAGTATCCATATCTTATTCCAATGATATAAGTGTGTTCACAAAACATTTAACAAGTTTTACTTACATGAAGCATAATCAAAGAGATTAAAACAATTACTACCAAAAATTTTTTATAACAAACTCCTTTTCTTTTATAAATTAAACATGTAACATCTTCTATCTCTTTATAAAATATTTCAATACAGTTATTATCTTTCAAAATTCCATTGTTAAATATTTATAATATTTCTTCTAAAATAGAATTCAAGAGTTTAAAAAAAATGTTGTTAAAACATTGTTTACTACAAACACAATACCATTCCATTTAATCATTATCTTTAAAACTCTCCTTTTAAAGGTTTAATTACATTTAAAGGTTAAAGGCAAGTGTTGCTAAAAACAATTGTCACAACAAACCCAAACATTTTATACTTTGGAGACATTCCTCTTTAAAATAGCCTTCTTAAAGATTTATTTATATTTAAAGGTTAAAGACAAGTGTTGTTCAAAACATTTATCACAACAAGCCCAAAACCATTTACTTGTATTTTCTACTACATATCCATTAGTAAATATCTAATTATCTCCAAGTATAATTAATAATAAGGGTTAAAAACAAGTGTTGCAAAACACGTTTAAACCCAAAACTATTTGCTTATCCATTAAGAACTTAAACAATTATTTAAAGATCAAAGCATATCCACACTTATTAATTTTAGAAATATGCTTTTAGTTGACTCCATAAAATAATTTTATTTTAACTTAAGTGTTAAAATCCAAACTCCCTTTATTATATTTATAAAATACTTAATTAAATATATAAAACATATACATATAAAAAATATCTCTAAAATATTTGTTAATATATAAAAATACTTTAAAACTACTTAAGATATGATAATTATTTATATCTAATATTATGTAAAAATAGAAAATTTTGAAATAAATAGGAAAACAAGTTTTAATTTTAAAAGCTACTTAGTTTAGAAATTCATAGTTAATTGTTAATAATATATTTGAACTTGAAACATATTTTAAAACACTCTTTTGTAAGTTAGAAAACAATTTGAAAAAGATTAGAGAAAAATATTAAATTTAAATATCATTTCTAAACAATTTATAGCTCAAAATAGAAAGGTGGCATTTATAGAAATTGAGACGACCCGACTTTCCACTCCCGGAAAATCGCATCATCTTTAAGAAAGAAAGGGATAGAAAAGAGAAAAGAAAGAAGAGAAGAAAGAAACAACATCAGAATCTTACACAGCGGAACGAATAAATTATATTAATAACATAAATATTACATAGTTTACAACCATTATCAGAGTACACAGATATACAACACATACTAGACAGTTATAAACACCTGTCTAGTTATACAATCTCAATACAACTCAAAGACAACAACTCAGAGAAAACTACACAGCGGAATACTATAGATATATCTACACGCAGAAGCCTCCTGCTCCATTGCTCCTCCAGAATTCGTCAAAGCTAACCTGAATCCTAACCTGAATTCGCTTGACTACTCATAAAAATTTGAGTACCCAAGAGTTTATGAAAAACAAAAATAAACTCCGGGTCAGACATGGGTCTGGCGTGAGTAACAGGTTAAAGTTGCTTAACTTTCAAAAACCTTTTGAAAAGAAAGGTATCACGTAAGACTTCCCACACATAAACATGGAAAAGTTTTTACCTTACGCTAACCAAAACATTTGATAGGAATTCCGATTATATTATAATAGTGTCTAGGGTTTTCAAGTAAATATGAAATAGCCGAAATTGTTACATTCATTAAATTCCAGCTAATAGCCACAAAAGTGGGTAATACAATCAAAACCGTTGGCACTTATTGGACTTTGGATTCCATACAATGGCATGGCTACTGGGGTACCGCCCGTCACAGTACGTGGCCTAGATCAACGTACCGAGGATCACTCCCGACCCACTGCAACACAAAGCCGGACCCATTCCTTACTGAATAGTTCCAAACAAGACAACCCCGTGGTTGTAGCTAGCAACCACCCACACAACCGAATATAAAGGGACTTTTAGACAGGAATCAATCTTGCTCTCCAGTGGGCGCGACCCACGAAGCTTTGCTGCACCTCCCCTGTTTTAGCCATTCCCGGTTGATGAGGCTTGAGGCTACGATTACCTTTATAGGACATATCACTTAAAATGCTCATCGTCCACCTGACGATGTTCTGAAAGCATTCAATCCATACAAGTTCGTTCCGGGTTCGAACGAAACTGAAGGCATTATCTCGTTACACTCATTTTGGAATCACCCTCAGAGTTAACGACAATAACCCTTGCACTCTAATTCACCATCTCGAATCTATAAGAACTAATTCCGTCAACTCATTACGGAATCATCCATAGAGTTATACTGACTCATAGTCCTTACACCTCGAGTCTTCACAAAGCTCCACTTTGAATTCACGACCTAACGTTATTTGGAATCGATGTGGTTTTCGGATATCCAAATATGGAAACCCGATCCCGGTCTCATCGAAAACCAAAGCGTGTCTTTTAAGGTCCAAGTTGTTTTAAAGTTTTAAAATAATTTAATTACAGTATCTATATACACACAGATAGATAACTCACAATCACAATTGATAATTAACATTATCACATAACAGGTAATTCACATTATCAATATCAAATAGATATTTCATATATCACCATCACAATAGATCATCTAAGTTATCATCACAAATGCAACCAAACATCCATACCACACAATAATATTTATCTCATTACTGAGATTTCAAAGCATCCAAGTCAATCAAGTTCAACCATTCATCCATAAGCAATGATTTACTTATCACAATATAATTAACTTAAAATGAATTAAATTAACTATCTTCAACTCTAATTAATTTAAAATGAATTAAATTAATTACCCATCTTTAATTAATTAAAAATAAATTAAATTAATTACTTCACCAATATAAATCTTGCTTGCTTAATTATTTAATTGATTACAATCAATTAATCATTCAAAATAAATCATCCTAATTAATCACTCTTGATTAATTACTCTTAATTACATTCATGTAATTATCCTTAATTAATTTCACATAAATTAATTATCCTCACTAAACAGTAATTAACCTTTAATTACTTCAATTAATTAATTACATTAATCCTTAATTAATTATATTAATTAAATACCTTTAATTACCTATCATTGATTAATTAATCATAATTAATCAACTTTAAGTACATCATTAATTAAAATAGTTAATGATCCTTATTATTTCTTAAATTAATTACCCAAAGTAATTAACTAACTTAATTACCATATTAAACCAAATTAATTATCCTTAAATTAATTTCTTAATTAATCCCTTGATTAATCTTTAAATAATTAAACCAAATTACCTCACACTTAACATCTCCACTTAATTACAAACATGTAATTATTTAACAATTACTTAACTAAGTAATTTCCAAAACTTTAATTACATAAAGTAATTATTTATAAAACTCAAGTGTTTATAATTAATTAAACTTAATTAATTAAAATAAACAGTCACATTAAATTAAATTAATTACATTAAGTAATTAATTTCTTAATTACTTTATCAAGTAATTGCTCTCTAACCATTTATAAATGATTATTATTAAATTAATTAATCTAATTAATTATAAAAATTAACCATATTAATTAATTGTTAATAACCATGGTTAATGTCCCTCATTAACCATCCTCAAATTATTACATAAGGTAATTAACTTAAATTAATTACCATTTAAATTATCTTTAATCACTCATTAATTAAAATTAATTATTAAGTTAATTAACCTTAATTTAAAACTTAATTACATAATTAATATTCATTTATCATTAATTAATACTTTAATTAATGATCTTAATTCCAAATTGATTAATCATAAATCAATTAATTCCAAATTCAATTTATTAAATTAAATTAATTAATTAATCTTAATTAACTTATTAATTAATTCTAAAACATAATTCTTAATCAAATTTCCAAAATAAAACATAACTTAATTATGTTCAGAACAATTTAATTTAAACAAGAGCTTTTTGAACTATTTTTAAATCTCCATTTTTAAATACAAGTTTAAATTAAAAGTAATTTAAACTTATCAAAGTTTGAAAATTTTAAAACTTATTTAAATTTCAGGATAATTCAAAAGTTTGTCTTAAAAATCAAATCATAAGAACTTGAAGTTAAATTCATTTCAAAATTTTAGAAGTTTCAATTCATTTTTAGTTTAAAACTTTCAACTTTAAATCTTCTTTTAAATTTGAAACTGAGCTTCATTTTAAACTCAGATTTCCAGATTTTAAAATTTATCTTTAAACCTTGCTTCATATTTTAAAAACTTCATTATTTAAAATTTCAACTATTTACCAAATTGAAATAGTTCATTAAGTTAAGAATTTAAACTTTTATTTCAAAACCTGGGATTTAAATTTGAATCTAAAATTCAAACTTGCATTTGAATTTTCACTTAATCCTTACTTTAAATAAATCTACAGAATTTACAATATTTAAAAACCAGATTTTAAATTTCAAAAACCCAGATTTTTAAAGAAAACAGAAAAACAGGTTTCAACTCAAAACCTGGAATTTAAATTCAAATTAGTAATTCAAACTTGAATTAAATTTTAAACCTAAACCTTATTTAAAACCTATAACTACAGATTTCAAAATTGAAAACCTAGATTTTAAAACTCAGAGGAACAGGTTTTTCTTCTGAAGCCTGAACATTTAGTTCAACCCGAGAAACATCAAATTTACTTTGAGTTCCATACAGCCTTACTTCGAGTTTCACAAAGACCTGCTTCGAGTCATTCTACCACCTACTTCGAGTTATCCCAGCAACACCCAATACCCAAACAGTTCATTAGAATTTCATCGCCGTGCATATGCACGGCGACGCCTGCCTCCTTCTCATCATCAAAGACGATCAAACTACAACCAATAACTCATCCACGCCCTACCTCAATCACCAGATCGATCAAATGAACAAGAATTCAAAGTAACCCCTAATTTCCAAAACCTGTAAACAGAAAACAGGTTCTTGATGCAAACCTGTCAGCGGCCACCATTCTCACCTCCGACCACCTGACATCTAGCCACTCCGGCCTCGAACTCACCCACCACCAATCCAACGATTCCCAAAACATCAATGCACTCGGTCAACTCTACACTTCAAACCATCTCAATGCACAAACCCATACAAAACTAGGGTTATATTCTGAAAATCAAAACTGCATCTGTTCTACTCAATAAAATTCTCGTTTCAGATTTTTCTAAGGATCTAAACTCCTTACTCTATAACTCAGAAAAGTATTAAGTTTCCTTAAACTACAGATTTCAAGAATTTACCCCAAATCATATTATTGTTCAATAACAAACTGTTACTGTAACAAACACCTAGAAATACTACTACCTGATTTAAAAATCAAGTTTTTATTAAATACATTAAGTTTATAAAACTGCATATTTCATTATTTATATGATTTGTCTTGATCAAGATTAATATGTAATGGGATTGCATGTGTTACAGAGATATCATCTTGTATATATAAATTTATTTATTTGAGTTTAAATTTAAAACTTAGGCAGCCAAACACATCACTCCATAATCTTTTAATCCTATCTATGATAAGCAAACTCCCAAAATTATTCTAAAATCCAAATACTATCTTAAATTAGATCAATGTAGGGAATTCTTTTAATAGAAAGATGATCTGGGTATACTTGCAGAATATAACAACATGCATACACAAACACAATTATATCAGACATATAACATAATTTATCTTAAGCAACCTGATTTCCAGTTTAAAAATTTAAATGTTACTCACCATTTGATGAATGCAGAGCTCAGTTGAGTTTTGCAGAAATCACCAAAAATGCAGGCTTGACTCTGATATACTTCAAGTTTTGAATTTGATATGCAGTTTGCCTATTTGTTCACTTACTAAAATGCTTGCATGCAGGTAGATTAAGTTGCCAAATCTTCACATGAAGGCAGAGACTTTCATGTCTTCAAATCCATTCCAGGATTTAAACAGAATGCAGGAAAACATGCAGGCTTCATTTTGATTTTGAAATGATGTGTAGATTTGAATATGCAGATTTTTCTTTGATTTGTGGAAATGCAGATTGATGGATTTGTACAGGGTTTTGGGTAATTTCTATATGCAAATGAGGGATTTAAATATGCAGGGTTTCAGAGATTTGAGGAAATGCAGGTTTATCTTTGATGAATTTGATCTTTTCTCTTTTGATTTAGGAGAATGAAATATGCAATATGAAATGAATGAAGATGAAAACTATACAAATGTATTTCAGATTTTAATGTAATAAAAGAAAAATAAAAACAAAAATTAACACTTGTCAATTTAACAACACTTGTCAATATGAATGCATAAGAATTTAACACATGTTATCTTTAAAAGTAGTTAATACTAATTACAAATGTATGTTATATTAGCTTAATTTTAAATTGTTAATTTAAATTTGAATATGTGTATGAATTTATAAATGAAAACAAAACATGTTTACAAATGAAACTTATCCATAAAAAAATTAAAACAATCAAACAATTTAAAATTTTATACTTTTTAAATTTAAATTCAACTAAATTCAAAACCAAACAATTTCAAATTAAGTTATAAATAAAAATTCAATTTGAAATAAAAATTAAAAATCTTATTCAAAACTTATTTATAAAGTCAATACAATATTAATATTATTTTTATAAATCTCTTTTATTAAATAAAAATCATTTTACAAAATATTCATTTTATTAAGCCATAAAACCAATTTGTTGAATTTATTCTAAATTTAAAACAATACCAATTTATTTAAAATATGAACCATCTATTTATATTGAAAATAGAAATCAATTTATTATTTAAAAGATAAAATAACCAATTTAAATATTTATTGAAGATGATTATTTAAATTTATCTAAATAATTATTAACAGAACATCAATATCAATTTAATTTTAACTACAGATTATTAAATTGATATTGTTAAAAATTCCGGGATATCACAATCCTTCCCCTTTAAAAGAATTTCGTCCTCGAAATTTAAAACAATGGTAATTTAATAATCTCATTAAATTTTAAATTTTAAACACAAGCATATATCAAACATTTGCTAACAACCAAAAACAACCAATTCAATCAATCAAACAAATCTAATTATCCATACAAATTCTGGATAGAATTTTATCGAGTTTCCCCAGGTATATATACATACCGAGATACTCGCTCTAGAGAATCCAAACAATCAATACTATGAAGCTACAAAACTCCTATACGACTATATCTATAACACTAAACAAAATATCAGACTGCAAACGAGTCTAACTCAACAACCAAAACTCCCAGAACTGCTGGTTCCACAACCAGAGATAAATCACACACGTACTCCCTCAGAGATACATGAAACTCATCGAATTCCAGTTATCCAAACTGGCAATTCAATCCTGTAGATCAATCACTTAATCTCCTAGATCACAGAAAAGATCCAAAACACTTCAGAGCTAGCTTCTCAAACTTACCCAAAATCAAATCTCCAACTTCAGAGTCCAAATCCCTCCGACTCTTATCCACAAAACTCTTCAGACGATCCTGAGCTGTCTTCAACCTTACTGATCAGCTCAACCTTCACTGATAATTCTAGAAACAAACTAGACCAATCAACACAACAAAATGATCTCCTCAAGATCAACCAAAACCAAGAACTCAAACTCAACTCCTTAACATCAGAAGATAACAACTCACTATTTCTGTCCAGAAAAGAAAAGCAGATGCACTTCCAAACTGCTTCCGCTGCCAACTCTGATTCGAAGTAGAAGAGAATGCTGAAGAAGAACACAAGCACAAACTGGACAACACACACCAGAGATATGGTTCAACAAATCCATAAGAATCATTCAGGAGTTCCTCCAAAACTCCGAGCTGCTACACCAACTCAATCTCCATATGTGAACCAAACACTGACTTCGTGAAGATATTCAGAAAAATTCAGATAACCCAAGAGAACACTCAAACAATCGCAAGTCACTTTTGCAATCCACCAAACCAAATCCAAGGAATAACTGTTCTCTCTTAACCAAACAGAACAGCTTACACTTAACTAGCCAACCCATCGAAGAAACGGGTCCACTCAACTGCTTCTGAACTCCATTCCAGAAAAACTGCTAAGCCAAAAGATCTCTAGCCAACACCGAGAACACTCCAAACTGCACTGCTGACACCGATGCCAAAGAATTCCAAAACAAAACTCTCTGAGAAACTCGGACTTCAAAGCAACAGAAACTCGAGCTGACCACAGCCACAACACTGAAGCAGACTCACTTCCTTAACTTGTTCCAAAGAAAACATCTTCGGGAACATCCATAGTCACTGCATCTCATCACGCAGCTACTATTCCCTGAGGTATCCAAAATATCATCACTCACTTCTGCCAACCAACAGATCCAACACTACTCATCCAACTTCAGAAATAAACTCCGAACCTTAACAGGTTACCTTCAGAGATCAATGAAGTCCTTCATCACTACAGAACTTACTCGAGACGGTATTAAGTCTACAGTCTCAACAAATAGACTTCCAACCTCAAACATTCAAACTCCAACCAATGGTAGTCGTGTTACACACACTACTACCCCATCTACCTTTATAACTTATATTGGAAAACCTGAACAGGTAACCCAACAGATAGGTAGAAATATATATATATATATATTAAAATTTACAAATACGCTCTCTCAAGAAAGACACTACTACAGAGCCTAGGTATTCACTCAACCTAAAGCTCCCTAAAGAAAGATACACTTCAGAGCCTAGGTATTCACTCAGCCTAATGCTCTGATACCAAGTGAGACGACCCGACTTTGCACTCCCGGAAAATCGCATCATCTTTAAGAAAGAAAGGGATAGAAAAGAGAAAAGAAAGAAGAGAAGAAAGAAACAACATCAGAATCTTACACAGCGGAACGAATAAATTATATTAATAACATAAATATTACATAGTTTACAACCATTATCAGAGTTCACAGATATACAACACATACTAGACAGTTACAAACACCTGTCTAGTTATACAATCTCAATACAACTCAAAGACAACAACTCAGATAAAACTACACGGCGGAATACTATAGATATATCTACACGCAGAAGCCTCATGCTCCATTGCTCCTCCAGAATTCGTCAAAGCTTACCTGAATCCTAACCTGAATTCCCTTGACTAATTATAAAAATTTGAGTACCCAAGAGTTTGTGAAAAACAAAATAAACTCCGGGTCAGACATGGGTCTGGTGTGAGTAACAGGTTAAAGTTGCTTAACTTTCAAAAACCTTTTGAAAAGAAAGGTATCACGTAAGACTTCCCACACATAGACATGGAAAAGTTTTTACCTTACGCTAACCAAAACATTTGATAGGAAATCCGATGATATTATAATAGTGTCTAGGGTTTTCAAGTAAATATGAAATAGCCGAAATTATTACATTCATTAAATTCCAGCTACTAGCCACAAAAGTGGGTAATACAATCAAAACCGTTGGCACTTATTGGATTTTGGATTCCATACAATGGCAGGGCCACTGGGGTACCGCCCGTCACAGTACGTGGCCTAGATCAACGTACCGAGGATCACTCCCGACCCCCTGCAACACAAAGCCGGACCCATTCCTTACTGAATAGTTCCAAACAAGACAACCACGTGGTTGTAGCTAGCAACCACCCACACAGCCGAATATAAAGGGACTTCTAGACAGGAATCAATCTTGCTCTCCAGTGGGCGCGACCCACGAAGCTTTGCTGCACCTCCCCTGTTTTAGCCATTCCCGGTTGATGAGGCTTGAGGCTACGATTACCTTTATAGGACATATCACTTAGAATGCTCATCGTCCACCTGACAATGTTCTGAAAGCATTCAATCCATACAAGTTTGTTCCGGGTTCGAACGAAACCGAAGGCATTATCTCGTTACACTCATTTTGAAATCACCCTCAGAGTTAACGACAATAACCCTTCCACTCTAATTCACCATCTCGAATCTATAAGAACTAATTCCGTCAACTCATTACGGAATCATCCACAGAGTTATACTGACTCATAGTCCTTACACCTCGAGTCTTCACAAAGCTCCACTTTGAATTCACGACCTAACGTTATTTGGAATCGATGTGGTTTTCGGATATCCAAATATGGAAACCCGATCCCGGTCTCATCGAAAACCAAAGCGTGTCTTTTAAGGTCCAAGTTGTTTTAAAGTTTTAAAACAATTTAATTACAGTATCTATATACACACAGATAGATAACTCACAATCACAATTGATAATTAACATTATCACATAACAGGTAATTCACATTACCAATATCAAATAGATATTTCATATATCACCATCACAATAGATCATCTAAGTTATCATCACAAATGCAACCAAACATCCATACCACACAATAATATTTATCTCATTACTGAGATTTCAAAGCATCCAAGTCAATCAAGTTCAACCATTCATCCATAAGCAATGATTTACTTATCACAATATAATTAATTTAAAATGAATTAAATTAATTACCCATCTTTAATTAATTTAAAATAAATTAAATTAATTACTTCACCAATATAAATCTTGCTTGCTCAATCATTTAATTGACTACAATCAATTAATCATTCAAAATAAATCATCCTAATTAATCACTCTTGATTAATTACTCTTAATTACATTCATGTAATTATCCTTAATTAATTTCACACAAATTAATTATCCTCACTAAACAGTAATTAACCTTTAATTACTTCAATTAATTAATTACATTAATACTTAATTAATTATATTAATTAATTACCTTTAATTACCTATTATTGATTAATTAATCATAATTAATCAACTTTAAGTACATCATTAATTAAAATAGTTAATGATCCTTAATTATTTCTTAAATTAATTACCCAAAGTAATTAACTAACTTAATTACCATATTAAACCAAATTAATTATCCTTAAATTAATTTCTTAATTAATCCCTTGATTAATCTTTAAATAATTAAACCAAATTACCTCACACTTAACATCTCCACTTAATTACAAACATGTAATTATTTAACAATTACTTAACTAAGTAATTTCCAAAACTTTAATTACATAAAGTAATTATTTATAAAACTCAAGTGTTTATAATTAATTAAACTTAATTAATTAAAATAAACAATCACATTAAATTAAATTAATTACATTAAGTAATTAATTTCTTAATTGCTTTATCAAGTAATTACTCTCTAACCATTTATAAATGATTATTATTAAATTAATTAATCTAATTAATTATAAAAATTAACCATATTAATTAATTGTTAATAACCATGGTTAATGTCCCTCATTAACCATCCTCAAATTATTATATAAGGTAATTAACTTAAATTAATTACCATTTAAATTATCTTTAATCATTCATTAATTAAAATTAATTATTAAATTAATTAACCTTAATTTAAAACTTAATGACATAATTAATATTCATTTATCATTAATTAATACTTTAATTAATGATCTTAATTCCAAATTGATTAATCATACACCAATTAATTCCAAATTCAATTTATTTAATTAAATTAATTAATTAATCTTAATTAACTTATTAATTAATTCTAAAACATAATTCTTAATCAAATTTCCAAAATAAAACATAACTTAATTATGTTTAAAACAATTTAATTTAAACAAGAGCTTTTTGAACTATTTTTAAATCTCCATTTTTAAATACAAGTTTAAATTAAAAGTAATTTAAACTTATCAAAGTTTGAAAAATTTAAAACTTATTTAAATTTCAGGACAATTCAAAAGTTTGTCTTAAAAATCAAATCATAAGAACTTGAAGTTAAATTCATTTCAAAATTTTAGAAGTTCCAATTCATTTTTAGTTTAAAACTTTCAACTTTAAATCTTCTTTTAAATTTGAAACTGAGCTTCATTTTAAACTCAGATTTCCAGATTTTAAAATTTATCTTTAAACCTTGCTTCATATTTTAAAAACTTCACTATTTAAAATTTCAACTATTTACCAAATTGAAATAGTTAATTAAGTTAACAATTTAAACTTTTATTTCAAAACCTGGGATTTAAATTTGAATCTAAAATTCAAACTTGCATTTGAATTTTCACTTAATCCTTATTTTAAATAAATCTACAGAATTTACAATATTTAAAAACCAGATTTTAAATTTCAAAAGCCCATATTTTTAAAGAAAACAGAAAAAACAGGTTTCAACTCAAAACCTGGAATTTAAATTCAAATTAGTAATTCAAACTTGAATTAAATTTTAAACCTAAACCTTATTTAAAACCTATAACTATAGATTTCAAAATTGAAAACCTAGATTATAAAACTCAGAGGAACAGGTTTTTCTTCTGAAGCCTAAATATTTAGTTCAACCCGAGAAACATCAAATTTACTTCGAGTTCCATACAGCCTTACTTCGAGTTTCACAAAGACCTGCTTCGAGTCATTCTACCACCTACTTCGAGTTATCCCAGCAACACCCCATACCCAAACAGTTCATCAGAATTTCATCGCCGTGCATATGCACGGCGACGCCTGCCTCCTTCTCATCATCAAAGACGATCAAACTACAACCAATAACTCATCCACGCCCTACCTCAATCACCAGATCGATCAAATGAACAAGAATTCAAAGTAACCCCTAATTTCCAAAACCTGTAAACAGAAAACAGGTTCTTGATGCAAACCTGTCAGCGGCCACCATTCTCACCTCCGACCACCTGACATCTAGCCACTCCAGCCTCGAACTCACCCACCACCAATCCAACGATTCCCAAAACATCAATGCACTCGGTCAACTCTACACTTCAAACCATCTCAATGCACAAACCCATACAAAACTAGGGTTATATTCTAAAAATCAAAACTGCATCTGTTCTACTCAATAAAATTCTCATTTCAGATTTTTCTAAGGATCTAAACTCCTTACTCTATAACTCAGAAAAGTATTAAGTTTCCTTAAACTACAGATTTCAAGAATTTGCCCCAAATCATATTATTGTTCAACAACAAACTATTACTGTAACAAACACCTAGAAATACTACTACCTGATTTAAAAATCAAGTTTTTATTAATACATTAAGTTTATAAAACTGCATATTTCATTATTTATATGATTTGTCTTGATCAAGATTAATATGTAATGGGAATGCATGTGCTACAGAGATATCATCCTGTATATATAAATTTATTTATTTAAGTTTAAATTTAAAACTTAGGCAGCCAAACACATCACTCCATAATCTTTTAATCCTATCTATGATAAGCAAACTCCTAAAATTATTCTAAAATCCAAATACTATCTTAAATTAGATCAATGTAGGGAATTCTTTTAATAGAAAGATGATCTGGGTATACTTGCATAATGTAACAACATGCATACACAAACACAATTATATCAGACATATAACATAATTTATCTTAAGCAACCTGATTTCCAGTTTAAAAATTTAAATGTTACTCACCATTTGATGAATGCAGAGCTCAGTCGAGTTTTGCAGAAATCACCAAAAATGCAGGCTTGACTCTGATATACTTCAAGTTTTGAATTTGATATGCAGTTTGCCTATTTATTCACTGACTAAAATGCTTGCATGCAGCTAGATTAAGTTGCTAAATCTTCACATGAAGGCAGAGACTTTCATGTCTTTAAATCCATTCCAGGATTTAAACAGAATGCAGGAAAACATGCAGGCTTCATTTTGATTTTGAAATGATGTGTAGATTTGAATATGCAGATTTTTCTTTGATTTGAGGAAATGCAGATTGATGGATTTGTACAGGGTTTTGGGTAATTTCTATATGCAAATGAGGGATTTAAATATGCAGGGTTTCAAAGATTTGAGGAAATGCAGGTTTATCTTTGATGAGTTTGATCTTTTCTCTTTTGATTTAGGAGAATGAAATATGCAATATGAAATGAATGAAGATGCAAACTATACAAATGTATTTCAGATTTTAATGTAATAAAAGAAAAATAAAAACAAAAATTAACACTTGTCAATTTAACAACACTTGTCAATATGAATGCATAAGAATTTAACACATGTTATCTTTAAAAGTAGTTAATACTAATTACAAATGTATGTTATATTAGCTTAATTTTAAATTGTTAATTTAAATTTGAATATTTGTATGAATTTATAAATGAAAACAAAACATGTTTACAAAGGAAACTTATCCATAAAAAAAATTAAAACAATCAAACAATTTAAAATTTTATACTTTTTAAATTTAAATTCAACTAAATTCAAAACCAAACAATTTCAAATTAAGTTATAAATAAAAATTCAATTTGAAATAAAAATTACAAATCTTATTCAAAACTTATTTATAAAGTCAATACAATATTAATATTATTTTATAAATCTCTTTTATTAAATAAAAATCATTTTACAAAATATTCATTTTATTAAGCCATAAAACCAATTTGTTGAATTTATTCTAAATTTAAAACAATACCAATTTATTTAAAATATGAACCATATATTTATATTGAAAATAGAAATCGATTTATTATTTAAAAGATAAAATAACAAATTTAACTATTTATTGAAGATGATTATTTAAATTTATCTGAATAATTATTAACAGAACATCAATATCAATTTAATTTTAATACAGATTGTTAAATTGATATTGTTAAAAATTCCGGGATATCACAGAAATGCTATCTAAAGTTTTGTTACCGTTGCCAACATAGTTTTGCTACAACTTTGAGCCTAGATTTCAACACTCAAACAAATGATTTTTGATTCATTATTTTTATAATAGTTTGTATACTTCGGGTGCTTGGAAACCATGAAGAAACTTCCAAAAAATATATTTTAATTATCTTAAAGAATTTTCTAAAAACAGGGCATTTTATCGAACTACACTTATAGCGACTATTTCGCTATAACCTTTTGCACTTCATTCTACTAGCTATCAAATGAATTAGGCCTTAAATCTTTTCCAATGGGAATAATATATTATTTACTTGATTAATTGCCAAAGAAACCTCTAAGAAACAAAAGTAAGCGTTATTTTCAAAAGCAGTTTATTTAAAAAGTGCCTTTATAGCGACTATTTTACTTTAATCTTTCTCAACCTTGTTTTACTTTAATCTTTCTCAACCTTGTTTTACTTCTAATATTACTTTCCAAAACACATTCTTTGATTTTCAAAATACTTATAGAAGTGTAGATAATAACCAAACAAGTTATTGTTAAGACGTAACGACCCGCTATATTGAACCATTCAAATCGAGAATCATCCACTCAAGTCAGACTTGAATTGCTCAAAACAACAGATTGTTAATTATATTTAGTAAAACTCAACATATACAGTAAATAAAGAAATCACAGAATCATAGACAAAGAGTAATACAACAATAAGCGACGAAAAAATAAATAGTAGTTCATGAAGATACTATATAAACAATAGAGTTTGAAACAAAATACAACAGATATCTCAAATACAAGGCAGTCTTGAATACAAAAGCAACAGACAAGTCTGAACATAAACAACTGGGATAACTGCAAAGCTGAATAGATAAGAGATAAATCTTCAAGCAAACCTCTAAACTCCAAAGGGGAGTCAAAATGTTGTGACACTTAGTCTGACCCGAGCATACAGAAAAACACAAAACACTTGAGTCAAGATTAACATTCTTATACCAGTAACTTCAACTCAAGTGAAATGTCAACTGAAACACAAATAACTTATAGGATGTTTGAGATTCCCATCCTTTAAGGATTCGTTAAACTGTCTATATATATAGTACAATACACTACATAGATAATATCTATAGTAAACTAAATTATCAAAATAGCATTAAGGCGTTAGTCGTATCCCCCTTAACACAATAAAAGAGTAATCAATCAATAAGGCACTCCATAGGTATGGTACAAACCAAACTCATAGAAGGCGCAATAAGGCATGTGATAACACATGCGAGGTAATGTCAGGGTAGGATTCTACCATTTACGGATTCGAACTGGTGGTAACACATAGCAGCTACTACCGCCCACCTTGATACACACTCCCAAATCAAAGGTACTCCCAACCAAATCACAAAGTAATAGAATGGTATCGAAGAAATGTGCCCGATCGAAGGTGCGACCTCACTTGGCCCAGCATGGCTCCAGTTTTAGCCACATCAAGCTGACTCGCGGGAGTCAGGGCTGCATTATTAGCTCATACAGAATCATCGGCAAACCATCCTAATTCGTTCTGGAATCTCCACCATGTACATAGTGTTAAAGTGGTTTTCGGTATTGGCAGAGAGTGTTACAATATCTGATCCCAGTCTCTTTAACAACCAAATGCTTATTTCACACCGTGTTCATTTTATTTCAAAACAGTTCATATTCGTATCAAAATATCATATTCATTTCAAAATCACATCACTTTCGAAGTCTTATACACTTTCGAAATCATAACACTTTTGAAATCATATTTACTTTAAATTTTAATTCACTTTAAATTATAATTCACTTCCAAAATCATAACCGTAAAATAGGTTAAACCATCATGTCAAAGTATTCGCAATTAAATCCATTAAATCTAAATCATAACAGTTCCAACTTAAATAGTTTAAATATTGAAAATAGTTGGTATATATTGACATAGTTATAAATTAAAAATAGTTTATATATATTGAAATAGTTTATATATTAAAATATAGATATATCGAAAATAGTTTCAAGTTAGAATTGTTTCTTCCAATTCCACAAATCAATTCAAATCAACTTTAGTTCCAAATTCAACTTAAATCAATCTCAGTTCAACAATTTCAAATTCTCATTAAAGGCATTTTATATTTATATCGATTTCAAATCCAGGTTTAAATTAGCAAATTAAGCCACTTCCAATTCAATAGGTTTCAAATTTAAATATTCAAACATTTACAATTACTCAATTTGATAAATTTCATTTATATTTCAAAATTCAACTGTAATTTTATTTAAACTTGAAAATATTCACTTAATCATTTTAATAACATTTAAATGAAATCTCAAATTCATATTTAAATAAAATCAATAATTAAATATCTAACATCAATTATATTTAATTCTAAAATATTCACCTAATAACTTTTATAAACATTTAAATATAATCTCAAATTACAAAATTTAAATCAAAATTAAATATTCAATTTCAATTAAATTAAAATTCGAAAAATATTCATTTAATCACTTTTAACAAAAATCAAGTTATCAAGTTATAAATTTTATATCTTTAACACCTCAAAATCGATAAGTTCAAATCAATTCTTATTAAAACTCTATCCTTTAACAAATTAAATTATAGTCATCTTAATCTATCTTTTCGTCTTTCGTTTTTTTTAAGTTATTACAAAAATATATTTTCCAAAATAAATATAAATTTTAAATAAATATTTTAAACGTATTATATATACGTATATTAGTTAAATTAAATTTTATTATTAAATCTATTTTAAATCTTAATTATATATTTGAGAAATAATAAAGTTATAAGTAAAATTTTATAATTTAAAATTTTCAAACTTAACTTGTAAATTTAAAATTTTCAAAACATATAATTTTCAAAAGCTAAATTTTACACATATATAAAAATTAAAATATCTTTATATTATATCCAAAAATTCAAAATTTAATAATGCCCATATATTTTCTTTCAAAACTTTGGAAATCATTTTTCAAAAATAGACCAACGATGTCCATAAATAATTATCTATCCTATGGTCAAGTGATACAAATATTTATTATTTCAATAAATTACGGGTATATATCATTTCAACTCGCAATCCCAAAATTTCAAAATCTATAAAAATTGCTTGGGTTTATCATTTCAACCCATAACGATTTTTCCCTATTCCAAATTATCGTTCGGGTATGTATCATTTCAACCAATAGAGATTTATAAGTTAACAGGAAACTTGCAAAGTGAGAACAAACATGATAATAATACAACCTATCAACAACAGGCATATATCATTGGTAATATATTTAAATATAATATATACAATAGGTTATGGTATCATATGTCATAGGTGACCAATTACGGATAATGGCATATTAGATTTAACAATTAAATAACTAACAATTCAAATTTAACATCATATTTCAATTGTAATTTCATGTGAAATCAGTTTGCTAAATATAAGAATGTTAATCGTGAGTGATTGCTCACCTTTCGAGGCTAGAGATATAGACAACAACATGCTAGATTTTGAATCATGAACTCGACAATCGATCGATCCAAACGAAAACTCTCAAAGCAAAGCAAGGTAAGAGCAATCGATCAATCGCGGACGGTCAGTGGTCTAGACTAGAGCTTGGGGTGAACTGTGGTGGAGGAGGTTGAGAAGGTGGGCTATATGACCGTAATGGGCGACTGCTAGCATTCAAGAGGAAAGGCGAGGACTAGTTGCAGATCTAGGCGGCTGGGCGAACAATGGTGGACGTGTCCATGCGAGGGCTTGGGTCCGGAGGGTTAGGCAGGAACTAGTTGTGGCATCGCACGGTAGTGGTGAGGTAGGCGGAGATGATGGCAGGAACGGACGTGGGGTCTCAAGTTGCGGCTATGGTTGGGTTCAGGCTGGGCGGAGGTGGAAGCCATGTGCAAACAGAGGGAAGAGGTGGTTTGGTGGTCGAACTACTTGTGTATGGGTTTGTTAACAGCTAGGTGAATGCGGTGGGGTAGTGGATTTGTAGGTGGCCGAGGCAGGATGCTCAGAGGTGGGGCAAAATGGTGGAAGAGGGCACGAAAGATGATGGCCGGTTGAACAGTCATGAACGAGCACTTAAATATATATGCTTTTAATATAAATTTATTCAAAGAAAAAATGGCCGTGAGCAAAAGAATGCAAACTAGAAAATGAACAGACAAGCCTAAGGAAAAATATACGAACAAATTCGAAGTTTATGTTTATTAGTATTATTATTTTCAAAAGCACAATAACCAAGAGAAGGGGAATGGGAAACGAACCATCAATTATAAATTAAACCTTACGGACAGCAAAAGTCAGAGTATTGAATTCTGAGAATAAATAAATCAGATGACTATTGATAGACACGGTAGATAGATGAAAGGGCATAGGAAACCCAAAAGCCCAAATGTGGAACCGATACGGCAAAACGTTTTACTGATTCCGCCATGTACCGGACTCCGAATGCACAAATAAATGTACTGTGGAGATCAGCATGATGAGATGAATAAAATGGTACACAAATATAGGTGATATGAACATTCTATCAAAACTTGAATATCCGCTGCCGAAAATGCTGCTAAAACGACAAAAATAATATAAACGGAGCTAGAGCAGTCTAAATTTGGCGAAACGAAATACGATGCCTCACTTAGAAAATGATAAACATTTTTATTATATAAAAATATTCAGATTTTGAAAATATTTAATTTTCATCTATTTTAACTGATTTAAATTTTAAAATTGAAATTGCACAACAGAACTAACCTTCATATTTTTCAATGAAAATATGCATTCGCTATGCTTCAATAGATGCATACCAAATATCAAATTTTCATTGTTAAAATTTTATTTTATATTTAAAGAATTTTTTTAGTAAATTACGTTATTAAAAATCCTTAAAATTTACGAGTCGATACACTCTCCCCCCACTCAAAACATTTTGTTCTCGAAAAGGAACGAGATAGGAGAACAGAAGCAACAGGAAGAAAAGATGGATTCAAAATTCATAATATCAGATAAATTAATTAATTCAAAACCATATAAATTTCATTGTTGGACATCTTATTATCTATATTTATATTGTATACTATTCAATTACATATTCACACAATATTTTACTTTTCGAATATTTTAGGAAAGTGAAATATGTTTTAGAATGAAATTGAGTGTTATAAAAATGAATTTTATTATAGTTCAACTGTTTCAAGTTGTTCCAATTTCATTTCTCATGTAAGACACTCCAATTATTCAAAAAATTGCTTCATTTGAATAATTTGAAAAACATTACTTAACATAAACTTAAGAGTTAAATTTCCGGTTTCATTTCAAAACATTTTGAAATAAATATATACATATATTTTATACATCAAATCATGCTCACGAAATTTAAATAAAATCCATTTTCCAAAATAAAATGCAGCAAAGCTACTAACTGGTCTCTCCACTTTGAAACTAAAAAATGAACGTCGATGATGCTGCAGTCATCCCCGAAATTATTTTCCAGCGACAAAAGAGGAGAGTACTGACTTACTTCTTTTGAAATTCTTTGAAAATAATTCCATTCAAAAATACTTTCAAATAATATTTTCAAAACTTCAAAAACCAAAATTTGAAAAGCACTGGAAATTTAATTCTCAAATCCTTAATTTATATCATTTCATTTATAAATCAGGTTTGTAAACCATGTTTAAAAATTACATCTCCTTATAACCTACAAAAGTTAATGGTTTAGGAATGTTGAATAAAACAATAAATGATAATCTAGTATTATCATTTCTAACAAACAATTCGTTAAACTATCAGATTTCAAAAAAGTATACTTTTATATATCTATACTATAAAGCAAAACCTTTGGTCAAAGGGTCAAACTGAAGCTTTTTGGCAATTCCCATCTTGCCCATATTGCAAACGCAACCTTCAACACGCTGTTAGGTCACTTTGGACATTTCCATTACCAACTCCACCCACGTTCCTACTCTTACATCCTCCCACGTTTCAGTAACATGTTCTCCCCTTTCCTTCCCTTTTTTCTCTCCGTTTTCCTTCTTCCTCTACTTCCTTCTCATCTCCGTTCAAATCATTTGTCTTTTCAATTTTTCCTTTTTCCCACACCAAAGACCTAAATTTACCAACCTACATCCGTCTAACCAATTTTTTTTTTCCTGCAGGTAGTACTTGGAGCCAGAAAACAGACCCAACTTCTTCCCCATTTGCTTCATATCTTCGAAAATAAAAGAGCTTCAAAAAACCGCCATAGATCCATGCTCGAATTTCTTCTCCTTTGCATCTCAACTGGATATTTGGTTAGTAAATGGTATTTTATTTTGAAATAATATCATCTATTAAATATGTCTGAGTCGTTTTTTTACTTACAATTTTTGATTTTATTGTCAAAATCAGATCCATTAAGTCGATCATTTTTTTCACCTTTAAATTTTAATTCAAAATCGATATTATTTACACTTTATAGATTGCATTTCAGTAATACCAAATTCATAGAGGATTCGAGCAGGATTCGTTGGCAATCTTCTCTTCAGTGCGTCCTTTATGCTATCATCCAGTGAGCGCCTACGGAAATGGTGTCCGCCATTTGTTTTACATTGGTCCCCCTCGCACGAGCATGCAGTGAAACTGTAAGTTTTTGGAACAATTTTTGTGTTAGATTTGTAGACTGACATATTTCATTATTTATATGGATTTATGTACTTTTATTACGTTTTGTATTTGAAAAATTCCTGATGTTGTAAAATTAGTTCTTCATATGTGTTTGCATAAATATTAATTGCATATGTAAAAAGACTTATGTATGCATCTATATATGAAAATGATACTGGGTATAATGCTTCATTCAAAGTGCATAATTACGCCATATTTCTTACTTCGTACATGTAGATTAATTTAGAAAGGTTGACATTATTCGTAGTTATTATATAGGTGGCTAAATGGAGTCTTCCAATATGGTAAGATGCTAAAATACTTTTAGTTTAAATTTTTAAGGTACCATGAAACAACTTTCAAACTATTTAAAAGAAGTTTTGAATACTAATTACTTTTATATAGGGCAATACTTTCATTTGAGTTTACTATGTTTCATATAATTATACAATTATTATTTTCATTTTGGTTTGGTGGAAATTACAAGTTAATCTATGTTTGTTAATTTTCATTGTAGTAAGATGTGATATGAACCATTGTGAGCATGTTCCATTGCACTCTATGTAATGCCTATGATTTATAATGATTTCTATAACAATGAAGAAAGCAATTTCTAATGAGGAAAGTGTGCTTGAAACGGACTGTCAATAACAAACTAATCTATTATGGAAGCCTTGGCTATAGGTCATATCTAAAACGTTGCTTATTTATTTTTCTCATAGAATAACTTGGTTTTAACATATGTAGTGATTTGGATAAGCCTAATTTTTACAACGTATTCTTCTATATTTTCTTTTCTTTTTTGTACAAAACATTAAGCAAGGTTCAGAATTTCAAGCTCTAAAGTTTAAGAAACCTAATAAGAGTTGGCCCAAGCTTGAAATCTTAGCTACAAAGTATTGTTTTTTAAGAGGCCATATTTAATCATTAAAGGATTGGTAATTTATTGGCAGTAAAGATTAATCTTCCCTTTTCAACCACTTATATCTAAGTAGGAAAGTGCTTTGCCATGAATCAAAACAATTGTAAATAATGATATAGAGCTGTGCATAGCATGAATTTTGAGTATGACATCGTTTTGTATGTTACTAATTATAAAGCTGTGCATAGCAAATTTTGCGTGAAGAGAGAAACAAAGAATGATGTGATGGGATCATTGACAGAGAATGATTGCTGATGCTTGCTAACTATGAGTTTATTGTTATTAGAAACTAATCATTTTTGAAACACCCTTCTGTCCGTTAGCAAGCTTACAAATTTTTTTCACAATAAATACATCAAAATGACCAGCTGCAGTAATAATGTTCCATGAATTGACTGAATTATCATTTTGTTTTGATATTTTCGAAGAATCTAATTTGAAATAAAATTCTAATTGTAGGTTGTTAACTATAACTGCTCGTGGATTTGGGCCTTTTTACTGCAACATTTCATAGAATAGTTGATATTCATGGTTTTCTTTGCTTTGCTTTTCTCCTTCTTCAATCTCTTACTTAGGAGATGCTCTATTCGATGGTTGAGATAAATTGAAAATGATAGTCAATACAAGTGACGACTACAACGGTTTTAAGTGTACTAAAATTTGATGTATTTGTTTAGGATTGTTTTTTAAAATTAAATGGTGTGAGGAATGCAGAAAAGCAAATATAATTTTAACTGTACCATCAACGCTATATTTAAGCCAAATATATGGCCCTAAGAAATATTTTCTTTACCATTCTTTTAGACATCTATGCATTCGATCTAATCAATTTTTAATGTAAATGAATTTAGCAACCACTTTTACTGATAAGTCATAAAAATTCTTAACATTTAAAATCGACCTTCATTGTGTTTGGGAAATCCAATAACAAATACATGTTCTCCATTTAAAAAGCTAGGTTTTTTTTTAAACCAAACTACATTGATACTTACTATTAGTTATAAATATAGCATTTATTTTTCTACATTACTTATTTTGGATTATCAATACAAGTTATCCTAATTCTATTTTTGTTAGAAAATTAATCATTTGGTCTATTTTAGGTTTCTATGTTGTTGAATTGACATTTTTCAAATTAAAGTTTTATAGCAATTTTGTATCTATGGAAATTTATCTTCATTCTATTGAAAACAAAATTATTCTGCATTTGATTTTTCATCAAAATTACTATTAATTAATTTAGTCATTGATTCATCAATTTGGTAAGATATATTTTCTCATGGCCTTCCATAAATTGATAGACAGTGGCATCCGTAATTGACTTCATTACATAAAATTGGTACTTAAATGACATGCACCATTCTTAGCTACAATATCAAACAAACCATGATAGAATTGGCATTAAAATAGAATCTGTCTCTTTATTGTATCTTAACATAGTATATTCTGAAATATTATTCCTTTGGTTATTGCTCTTTATTTATCAATTATTACTCTTCATGTATGCTATTCATAAATTGCAATGTGCCTTAATTATGGTAAACAATCAAAAAATGTAGTCGAAATTATTACTCTGCAATCGAAAAATGTAGTCAAATGGGTATGATAATCATATTACATTAAACGGTCAAATGTGATTTATTGGATGAATTTTGAAGTTTCTTCAGTGAAAGGATATATGTCTTTGCCCAAATTCATTCTCATACAAAATTCCACATATGACGTTATTGTTGTAATTTCACTCAACAGTATAAGAAATTTTTTGGTGACAGTTTAGGTTGTGCATAAATAGAAAATTCTAATATTGCCATTCAAAAGTGATATGGTATTACTAATTACTAAAACATGAATTCATTATACAGTTCCTATGGTTACTTGCTCTGTTTGAAATATGAATTTGATGTTGGTAGCTTATACATGCTTAGCTATATATTTGTGTTTTTGTATACCAAAACATGGTGTTTACACAAGCCTAAAATGATTACCTCTCATATTTGTGCTTATAAAACCAAGCTTTATTTTAATGCAACCTTTTAAGTCGAATTTTTTTCTCCTTGACATAACAGAACTTATTTTTACAGAAACACCTGCTATTTAAAGCCAAACGCAAAGAATAAAGCGTTTTCAACTTCTTCATTTTAGTTTTTGGTATTTCAGTTTCAACTGTTATCCACTCTTAACCACTCAATTAAGATGTCCTTCAAAGGTATTAACTACCTTTTTCTGATTTACTGCTTTACCTTTTCAGGTTTATATTATGATTCAGGTATTCTTGCAGGGTATGCTGACCATTCATTGCGAGTTTGCTTACACATTGTTATTGGTTTTCAGGAATTCAAATAGAGACAGTGGTTCAAAAACTGATAATTGTTTTAATTTTGAACATTTAATATGGTAATGATCGAGGTAATCCTTTTGCCAATTTCTACTTCCATTAATTTTCCCTTAATTTCATTACCATTTTTTGGTTTGCGTTAATTTAATGTTTTCTTTGTGAATTCTGATTGATAGAATATGAATGATATGTTGAAATTTGTCTTGAAATCTTTTTTCATTATAAGATAAATAAATCATAGTTTTGCTTTGACAAGCTTAAAACGATTATCAGGTCTACACAATATATTAGCCATGTTTAACATGCCAAAGTTAGTAGTCACACGATTATCACAACCGAAGGTATATATAAAACGGTTGCTAAATATGTATGTCTATCACTTATGTTTCAATAATATATTCATACCGACAAACTATAACAGCAAGTAACCTATGCACCCGTGCAACGCACGGGCTTCCACTTTGTGCATGTGACAGTCAATTTTGCTATGTGTTTGGTTTTGTGCTTTTTTATATCTTACTACATCATTTAATTGTTTCTACTTCTCATTTAAGTGCTGGAGCAAGTTTCCATGTAAAGACCACTCAATTACAATAATAATGTTATATGCTTCATATGTGACTAAAATTCATGTCTCGGAAAGTTAAAACATTACAATGATCATATTAATAAATGATAATAAACGTTTTGAATATATTAACATGCCAAACCAATTTCATTAACATAACATATTTCATCTTTCATGGTAATTCATTTATTACATACTGTTAAAAATACTTGACCGTGTCTGTAAATACTTAACCGACACACCTCCATATTTATTATTTGATTTTGGCCACCAAAATTTGGAAGTGAAAATTACAGCAAAGAACGCATATAACTATAAATAAATGATTAGGAGATTTGTATATGAAGCAATACAGGTGTAGTATAATTTAGATGCACGGACATGATAATGGCTTACAAACATATATTTTGCCTATGACATAAGATATACTTTCTTTTCTACGAATAAAAGTACATCTTGAATCCTCTGCTAATTTACTTTTCCTTATTTTTGAAATATTAGTATTCAGATTCGTACCCAAAATTAGCATGGCTGAAATGGTGTTTTGTTGGTGCACGGTCGAATCTTCAATTTTTTATTAGCTTTCTTATGCATTTTAAATTCAAGCTAACTGCAGAAAACGCTCAGGCATGTTGGTCAATATTCAAACCATACTTTCATTGTTTAATTGAGTGCTTTTATTTGCATCATATCCATTTCGACCCTAACATAGTTGAATATCTTAACTCTCAAACCTGAAGTTTTACACTTTTTTTTTTATTTTCACTGGATTGATCATTGTATACAAAGAATACAATGATATACACATTGGGACCCTTGGTTGCATTACACCCAAATACCAGGAAACGAGGACTTCACTTTAAAAAGGGTCCAACTCTAGGTTTTTAACCAAGCTGCTTCACAGGAAATATTAAAGTAGGATTAACAAAAATGTGCGAAACAAACACAAAACTTCAGTGAATATAGATTGACATAACACCACCTGCAATTGGAATTAAGTGCAGTTTTCATATGCATTAAATCTCAGAAGTACGTTATTCCTTATTTTGGGATATATCTATGATGATTATTAATAATAAAATGCTCTCATTCTGTTTTTATATACTTAAGGATGAATGGTACTCCGTAGAATTTTATTAATAAATAACATATGCTATCTTCCTGTTACATAAGCAATGTTAAATGTTATATTCCTATTTATAAATTTAGTTAATAGATTTGCCTATTTGGAAAAACCAAAACTCTTCTGTTCTTTTTACAGGGAAAGCCAAAGAAGCTTTGTTTGGAAGACACTAACATTGTTATTACTCCTGAACCCTGAAAGACGCATTAATACGTCCATGGATAAGGTGGTAAAAATCAATATATGCTTCTGTATTTCAGAATAATTCTTACCTTGGACTTTTAAAAGCAATAGATTCTAATGTTGTGGTTCTACGAATGATCTCTGAAGTAGGAGATGCACTGTTGTATTGCCATTCTACCATCAGCACGACAGTTGCTAAAAGTTGAAAAGTGAGGAATTTGAATGGTTGTTGTAGGCATATTTACAGTAGTAGATTTCAATTTCTATGCAACATTTGTTGAAGGGAAGGTAAAAGGAGGGTTGGAAGTAGATGTGAAAGATTGCAAGTTGGTAATTTTGGTTGTAAAGTTGTAATTACTAATAGAGGAAAAATTTGCTGAATGCAAGTTTTCTTAGATTTGAGATTCAATTGCAAGAAAGACTGTATTTACTGTTTGTAATATTTAATTTTAGAGTTATTAGCATTTCATTGCAATCGAGCTACTTACATGAAAATCCAGTCAGTTATCAAAGCAAAGTTTGTACAGATTAGAACTTTCTTAATGGACTGGACTTCTTTAGTCCATTGTTTACTATTACATGCAAATGTGATAAATTGTAAATTTAACTGGCTTCTCTTCTTCGTACAATTGTCCCAGCATGTGATCCAATGCATTTAACTTCATTGTCATGTTTATTTACCAACAAATGATCCACGTTTGTATTTGTAGCATAAATTTTACATTAACATATTATTTTGTGAGTTTATTTTTTCATGCCAACCAACTAAAGATCGATTCCTTCTTTATTATTTTTAGTCTATATAGAAGTTTATAGTTGTTTCAGTCCAATATGTACAGTTACTAATTACTGTAACTTCAGAGGGAGTGCAATATGTATATAGTTTTCCTGGCGCAATAACCTCTTTTTAGATCTTTGTTTGCTTTTGTCTGATGGACGTGCCTTCTACTTAACACGTAATCCTATTACTACGCAAACGAAAGCAACTGAACTATTAACAGCAAGTACATATACAATTCCCGATGGTAAATTAACACAACTAAGCAAATATTAAATTAGGTTGTGGTTGGACCAATTACTCCACCTACCAACACAGACTCTAATACTATTGTGTACAATGATACGCCAGTTCATTCACACATATAATTTGCTTGGACTAAAATTTTATACTTTATTTATGTTTGGTTACCATATCATTTCCTCCTTTTCCCCACCACTACCAAACACTTTACCATACTCTCTAACAACACGACAACTGTAACAAAGATAAAATTTGCTCTCTCTCAGTTACGCACACGTCCAACGGACGTGCCATCATACTCGTATAATATAATTATACATAAAATTATTTCATTTTTGAAAACAATATTTTGTTAGTTTGCTCTGTTCAAGTGTTTTGGAATTCCTATCGATAGCGTTGGCCATATGAATCGATAGAAACCCCAAATCAACTTTAATAACTCAAACAACACAACATAAAACATTTTATATTAATTATAAATACACTCCCTTGGAGGATGATTCAAAATAGGTTTAGAACAAGGATATAGAGATTCAAATTAAGAGGATTCTTACTAAATAGATAGGTTCAAAAGGGAGATAAAGTAACAAAAGAGGGAAGATGATAGACTCATATTAATCATGAGTGATCTTAACCGATCAACCGAGACTTAGAAAAGAATGAGAACATCATTAACGAAAAGGGAAATAAACTTGTTGTGAACATCATGGAAACGTGATTCAATGAGATTGACGAAGAAGGTAGGAGCATTAGTTAATCCAAAGGGCATGACTAACCATTCATTGAAACCATTCGTCCAAGAGGAAGGACAACAGGTCGAGCTCCAGGATGCGGAATTCAATTTCCTGACTGAGAATGGAGAGAAGTGTCTTCACCAAAGACATCTAAAAATAAATGGACCACGGGGGAAAATCAGGATCACTAGGCTGAGAATTAGGCGAAAGGATAAAACTGCCTTCAAAATCCTGAGGCAATAGACATTTGATCATAAAAGAATTACTATGGCCATCTATTAAAGGAACGGTTCGGGCTTGGCCAAGATAATAGCATTATAAACCGAGGACATAGAAATCTCTGGTGAATCGATGCATGTTATAAAGGAGTTTCACCCCTTAACAAATCATACTAAAGTCGGCGGGACTACCGATGGGATTAGACACACACAAGGACGAAGTTGCCAATTGAGGTGGAAAAATGTTCTCAAATTCATCACAGAGATCAACCGAAGTGGAGCTATGAGATAAATGCTTCAGAATCAAGAAGAACGTGAATAGGAAAGGATAAGAATGGGTTTTAGAACAAAAGGGTAGTTCAAAAATCCAAAAGAAATCCTAATCCAGGAGAATCCTAACGAAGAGTTTCAAGCTCGAACGAATATGATTCAATAATTAATTCTACTCACTCTAGGGTATTAATACACTATTTCTAATGAGTTTTTACTCTATATGCTAAGTTTTTCCTAAACCAGAGCTCTGATACCAACTGTAACGACCTGCTATTTTGAACCATTCAAATCGACGATCATCCACTCATGTTAGACTTGAATTTCTCAAAACAAAAGATTGTTAATTATATTTGGCAAAACTCAACATGTACAGTAAATAAATAAATCATAGAATCACAGACACAGAATAATACAAAAATAAGCAACGAAAAAATAAAATAGTCGTTCATGAAGCTACTATATAAACAATAGAGTTTGAAACAAAATACAACAGATATCTCAAATACAAGGCAGTCTTGAATACAAAAGCAACAAACAAGTTTGAAAATAAACAACTGGGATAACTGCAAAGCTGAACAGATAAGAGACAAATCTTCAAGCAAAGCTCCAAATTCCAAAGGTGAGTCAAAATGTTATGACACTCATTCTGATCCGAGCATAAAGAAAAGCACAAAACACTCGAGTCAGGATTAACATTCTTATACCAGTAAATTCAACTCAAGTGAAATGTCAACTGAAATACAAATAACTTAAAGGATGCTTAGGATTCCTATCCTTTAAGGATCCGTTAAACTATCTGCATACATAGTACAATATGCTACATAGATAATGTCTATAGTAAAGTAAATTATTAAAATAGCATTAAGGCGTTACCCATATAACCCTTAACACATTTTATATATTCCCGTAGTATATACAGTACCGTAATTCCTCTGTAAACTTGAGGGCTGTCAGAGGGCACTCCATAAGCACGGTACAAACCAAACTCGTAGAAGGCACGATAAGGCATGTGACAAGGTACGCGAGGCAATACTAGGGTAGGATTCTACCATTTGTGGATCCATACTAGTGTAACGCATAGCAGCAACTACTACCCACCTCTAGACACACTCCTAAACCAAAGGTGCACCCAATCAAATAAAAAAGCAATAGAATGGAATTGCAGAATTGTGCTTGATCGGAGGTGTGACCTCACTTGGCCCGGCATGGCTCCAGTTTTAGCCACATCAAGCTGACACGCGGGAGCCGGGAAGCTGCATTAATACCTCATACAGAATCATCGCCAAACCATCCTACTTCGTTCTGGAATCTCCACCACGTATACAATTGTTAAAGTGGTTTTCGGTATTAGCAGAGAATATGACAATATCTGATCCCGATCCCTTTAACAACCAAACCCTTATTTCACACCATGGTCGTTTTATTTCAAAACAGTTCATACTTTATATCAAAATATCATATTCATTTCAAATTCACATCACTTTCGAAGTCATATACACTTTCGAAATCATATCACTTTCGAATCATATTAACTTTAAATTATAATTCACTTTAAATTATAATTCACTTCCAAAATCATAACCGTAAAATAGGTTAAACCATCATATCACAGTATTCGCATTTAAATCCATTAAATCAAAATCATAACAGTTCCAACTTAAATAGTTTTAATATTGAAAATAGTTTATATATATTGGAATAGCTATAAATTAAAAATAGTTTATATGTAAAGTAGTTTATATATTAAAATATAAATATATCAAAAATATTTTCAATTTAGAATTGTTTCTTCCAATTTCACAAATCAAGTCAAATCAACTTTAGTTCCAAATTTAACTTTAATCAATCTCAGTTCAAAAAATTCAAATTCTCATTAAAGCCGTTTTAAATTTATATCAATTTCAAATCCAGGTTTGAACTACCAATTTAAACCACTTCCAATTCAATAGGTTTCAAATTTAAATATTCAAACATCTACAGTTACTCAATTTGATAAATTTCATTTATATTTCAAAATTCAATTGTAATTTTATCTAAACTTTAAAATATTCACTTAATCATTTTAATAACATTTAAATGAAATATCAAATTCATATTTAAAACCAATAATTAAATATCTAACTTCAATTATATTTAGTTCTAAAATATTCACCTAATCACATTTATAAACATTTAAATAAAATCTCAAATTACAAATTTAAATCAAAATTAAATATTCAATTTCAGTTAAATTTAAATTTGAAAAATATTTATTTAATCACCTTTAATCAAAATCAAGCTATCAAGTTATAAATTTTATATCTTTAAAATCTCAAAAACAATAAGTTCAAATCAATTCTTATTAATATTCAATTTTTAACAAATTAAATTACAGTCAACTTAATGTATCTTTCCACTTTCGTTTTATTAAAGTTATTACAAAAATATATTTTCCAAAATAAATATAAATTTTAAATAAATATTTTAAACGTGTTATATATACAAGTGTATATGCACGCCCAGGTGGGCCTGCTCTAATCACAATGTCCATGCATTACTTTAGTAACACATTTGTATGAGATGTAGAGTAAATATAGATGGTTGTTGTCACATGAAAGGTAAACAATCAGGAGATATAACAGTTTTATACATGCTCTATAGTCAGCTCAACTCTTGCAACAACAAAAACAATTTTTTGGTACCAAAAAATGCATTGTTGATAACATTAAGTATAAACGTTGACATCTCGCCAAATCAAACTGTTACATACTAAAATGTCAATAACTTTTTCTATGTGCAGTGATATAGCAAAACAGTAAACATGTCTCAAATGTGCACACACGGACCATAATTGATTTGGTACCATTTATTTTTTGCAACAGTAAAATGTTTACCATCATCCGTACTAATGAATTGTAAATAATCAAGAGAAATATAATTTTTTTAATAAATGGAACCAAAGTCACCAACCAAATATATACAAAACTGTTAAATGTACCACAATTAACTAAACCGAATGAGCAGACATAAATGTACACTTCTTCTCCAAATACAAAAGGTATGTCTTATTATCGAAAACCCACTTGCTAGAAAATAATTGCATCCTTTTCCTTTCAATACTTTAATTTTTCTTCAGGCCATTTATTTTCATGCTTTCCTTACCGTTGGTGATACATGGCTACTTAATAATCAGATCACAAATTAGTTTGAGAATGATCAATTCGGTGGAAACAATATGAAGATTTCCCCAAAAATTACATAAAAGTAGGACTGAACAAAATGAAAATAATTTTTCTATATTTAATCAAAGAACCAACTACATGTAACTAATCATGGTTGAACGCTTGTAACCAACTACATGTAACTAACGTAGCTAGTTCATGATTCATAATTATTAGGGAATTCACATCCTTGTTATGAATGGGTAACAAAAATTGGTCAAATGCTTTCAGTGCCATAAACTAAAAATTTTGTTGGACCAATTTTTGAAGAATTAAAAATTCTCTAACCATCTGTTCATTCATTTTGAATTCTGTAAGATGGAAACCTCTAGGCTTTGTAGAGTAACACACCAAAACAAAGAAAAATAACTTTAAATTTCCACGATTGTTATATTATATATATGTAAGGTGATGGATGATTTGTAAAGCTTAGTTTGAGAAACTAACTAAATTATATAGTGTGCGTAGTTAAACTTATTCCATTGTTATATTTTCAGACCCATTTTAAATGCAGTCATCATAACTTACTAAACTCAAATTCAGTTTATAGTGATAGAGCATTAAAGCAAAGTTAGCATTTCAACCGAATAATGACGTAGGCTAAAGAAATAGAGGATTTCATATAAAAAAGTGTAAATAAAATTTATGAAAATTCCATTTATACTTACTGTGAGAATTTCGTTTGTTTTCCACTAATATATGAAACAAAGTTTACCATGTATACCTTTTAGTAGTGGCGAGCAGCTGTATTCCATCAAGCTTCTTTATTTTGAGGTAAACTTTCATATTCAGACAGCTGTTGAGGCTTTACAAAGCATTAGAGAACAATTGTAAAAAGTAAAAGAGTTGGAATTCAATTCTACCAACCTGTAATATAGCTCGCTATGAAATGCGAGAAGTAAGTTTTCCAACACTCAGATGTGTGTAATCGGAAAAAATAATGAAACTATTGGATTATCTACCAAGTTAAATAGCAAGTCAATTGAAACTTACACATAAAAATGCTAAATATGAAAGCTTAAAAGCATGCAGAAATGATAACAGTAAACAACCAATTTGTAAACTTCTGAAGAAGCTATACGTAAATATGTGTGTATGTACGTATATATATGAACTTATAAAAATATATTTAAACATGGCTATTAACTTTCATAATGTAATGGGAAATAATTTTATAACAATATGATTATTGTTCAAAAACAGGTCAAATGTAGGCATCATGTATGAGTAATAGGGTTGACATATTCCTGATTTTCCACATTTTCAAATGCCGACATGGCGAAAAAATTAATATTTGGTTGTTTTATGTTACTGGCTGACAAATGAGAATCAATCCAAATTCATTAAGTAATCAAGTGTAAAATGTCTAAATAAATTCAACCACAAATTAATGTTAAATTTATGATTTGCAACAAATTCAAATAAGCAGTGATTAAAAATTAGGACTGTCATCGTCAAATTTAGGTTCAAATAACAGTAGGAAGAAATATCCAATGACAGTTGTTATGAAGTAAATTATATTCTAAACTACATAAATCAACATAAAGATAATAAAATGTGATTGGGAATACAAATCTATCTTTGAGTGTTAGTTAAGAAAATAAGCAAGAATGCAAAGAAAATTATCTAAAACAAAATCGATATTGCCAACATTAACACATAACATAACGATATTTGAGAAAATGATAGAGTTGGATTAAGTAAATACCTAACAATTGATAGAGATGGTTGGGTTTCTTCATGTTGTCGATGGCTGAAGCAGACTTGCAAGCGTCTTTTATTGCGAGTTTCTTCCATGGAGTCCATTGCAATTGAAATCGATGAAAGAAATTAGGTTTTTTTACAAAGCATGGCTTAATCTGTTGTTCAATCAATGGTACTGTAACTCAAACCTGTGTAATCAATCCAATCTACTTGACTACTGACTATGTAGAAAATTCAAAATGCAAAGTTAATGAAGGCCTGCACCAACAAAGGCAACTACTTAACTACAAAAAATATCAATGAATGCTAACCAAGTCAAGTATTAATGCATAACAACAAAATTGAGGCTAATAATGTGCCAATACACATGTTTGCTTAAGTGCTAACCTAAACCTTTATTATTTTTATGCAATGTGAAGCTATTGAAACTCATCGTTTGCCTGCCACTTGTGCATTGTGGTTAAAATCTGTACTCGGTTTTATTTCAGTTGAATGCAAGAGTTGAACTGCTCAACCACATAATAGAATAAAGCATCTCTAGAATTTGATCAAAAATCTATGTTCGAACCAAAGTCAGAATTTAGGTGGGAAAACAGTCACAGATTCCCTTGACACTCAAAATTTTGAATCATGCATTGTGTATCTCTTCGTCCATGCTTGAAAAACATAGTTGCATAGATAGCATTTTCCACTAATGTAACAGGAATAGATGCACACTGAGATTGTACAAATTATGGAGATTTCAGCAAATAAGTGATTATTCGGTTTGACACTCATGCTTATTATTAGATGAATATAGTCTAACGTAGAGACGGATGTGTAATGAAATTTAAATCTGATACTTAATGTAACACAACTACATTACTGAAATTAGTCCATAACCTAAATGTCAGAATTGAACGTACGTATCTCTTTTCTAGTCGAAGAAAGCGTGAATGACTGTCCCTAGAATATTTGTGTTTTACAGCTTGGTTACTAATTCTTCTTCGAAGGGGGTAATTGAAAAAACATACGGTTCTCAATCATCATTCTAGCCTTTCATATCTACAAAAAAAATTATATTATGGGATTAACAAATTCTAAAAATAAAGAAAGTTAATATAGTTCCATATGTAGTCAAAAAGTAATTACCTAGAAAGCACTACACTTATCTGGATTAAACTTTGTTACTCTACTCCCTCTTGTTCGCTCAAATAGTATTTGCCTGCAAAAATCACAAACCATGCCATGGGAATGACAAAACGATACAGAATTGAAAGCTAAAAGAAAGATTGTATAGATTTAGGCTTTCAGTGCAACATTTCATATTTGTGTAATATAATAAAAGTCTAAGTGCGTGGTTGAAATGTAGTTAAAGAGATTTTTAACCTGATTTGTGCAACTTTTCAAAATGCATAATTCTTTAAACCTGTTTCCAACTTTAGAAAAAATATCTTACATTTATCCCTAACATTTACTTCTTTTCGTTTATCACCTCGTAAATTATGGCAGAAAATTAAAATTCCAAATCAAATATAAATAGCAATATATATTATACCTGAAATAAAATAAAATTTGAAGCAAAATTTTGGACCTACCACGTCTTTTGTTTTCTTCCTTATATATGTCCAAATTAATCAATAGTTATATATATCTTTTATACATGCAAACACACACCCAAAGCAGCTGTATGTCTTTAGGAGATCGAACCAACTCTATGTATATGTTTTTGTTAACTATAGACAATTTTTTACCTTTTTAGATATTCATTCAATCCGTTCTACTTTTTTTCTTTACTACAATAGAGTTGATTTTTGATTATTATCACTTACTGGGCTGATACTGATTGAGTTGATACTGATATTCAATAATCTCCTTTCTATTTTTTTGGATTCTGATTGAGCTTGAAATTTTGAAAGTACTACCGTTATTATAATTTTGTGAAATTTCTTAAACTTCATTATCAACCTTAGCTATTCTGTTTTTCAAGTGATCAAACTAAACACAATCAGTCATAGTAACTATTTTCAGTTTTTGCAGTAAAGAAAGTAGTAAAACAAAAAAAATGGCGAACTCTTCTTATGAATCAGTAAGGAACCTGATAATTACTCAAAATCCGAAGTAATGAAAAACGGTGAATAGTTACATGAGATTTAAGTCTGATGGATATCAGACTACGATGAATATCAGATACTACTCAAAATCCTAAGCAATTCGTGCTTAATCATACACCGCCATTGTAGATAATAATTGCCATTACAGATTCTAATTGGTAATCACACTAAACAAAACTAAAAGCTGTTAATGAAAATCAGCAAATAATTACCTGAATCTAAAGTCTGATGGATATCGGTTGGTGATTCTTGAGCTTAACTCTTTACGTGGTGGTCGATAATCGCCATTAGAAGCAAGAGAGCCGATTTAGGATTTTATTTTTCCTGTAGGAAGCTAAATAATTAAAAGAGATGTTGTATCAGTCCTATGTTTGGATGAATACGTAGAAACAGAAAGTAGAAGAAATACCATCCAAAATCGTAGGCATAATCGCCATTAAACGTTAGAGAGCCGATTTAGATTTTTTTTTCCTGTAGCAAGTGAGAGGGGACATCGCGTAGAAACATGATGTAAAACAAAAGGGTATTTTTGGTATTCTAGAAAGACACGGTTGAATCCTTATTCAATGAACTATCATTATTAATAGCAAATGTGTTTCAGATATGCAAGCTTGATACGAATGTATACTGTTGAATATGGATTCGGGAACATAAAAGCTTCAAACAACATTATCACTTAGCTGAATTTATCAAAAGAATTTCACTTATATCTGGCTTTGAATTTATAAACAGACCTTGCATACACATATGAGATTTAAGTATGTCAGTATTACATATACATCTAGTTTAGACAGCATTTATTATATAAATGATTTAAAGAAAATGATTAACTTTAAAAATAAATGCTTTTGAATTATAAAATTTCATATACTTGAGGTTTTGAAAATGTGTCTAATATAAGTTTTTGAACTACGTCAGATCCGTGTATATACTGTTTTATATATGCAAGCTTTAAGTGGATATATGGCTTTAAATATATAAGTTTGAGTATATCAGTTTTCGAAAGTATGAGTATGTGAAATTTGAGATTCTTACATATATAGCTTCACGCATACAAATTATTTTCAGATGCATAATCTTCCAAATAAGTATAGTATTAAATATGTAAATCTTTAAATATACCAGTTTTGCATATATTGAACTTTAGAATATATATGTAGTTTTAAATCTATGTCAAGTTTTCCATGATACATAACTTTGTATATATGAAGCTTAAGTCTTTTAGTATATGTCATGTTTGGAATATAAGGTTTCTTATATATAAGAGAGAGATACAGTATGCCAAGTGCAATAGTTATGCACTGCAAAAATGTGAAGACGTAGGAAATTTGATTCATGTACCAATAATATAATAACAATATAAGGAAATGAAACCCGAAATTCGTATGCCATCTCGATAAACTGTGCTTGTTCGATCTATGTGCAAACCACTAATGCAGCCAAGAGAAACCTGAAATGCCATTTATAGTCGTTAATTCAACAACTAACCACCAAATGAATAATATATTTTTTATTGCAAGATTCATAAGCAAAACCCATATAAATAATGAACGGAGCATTTAAGAATATGAACTTGAACCAAACGTACATCACGTATTTAATATCGAAAACCATTACGGCAACCTGAATCCAATTTCGTCAATTACCTTTTTATACTGAAATGATGAAAATTATCATCATCTTCTGATAGCCATGGATCCCCCGATCCTTGGAGTATTAAATTGACAAAATTATTCGACCATAAACATTTTTATAGCCAAACACTGATATAGCGAGGATACAAACCCAGTCACTTGCTCCAAATTTTGTCAATGCACCGAAAGCTAGAAGATACCACTCATCAATTATCATCCTAAAAAAAGACAATGTTCAATTAATAGCTTGATCCATCTCATACAACCCAATATGCTTCAAAAATAAAAACTTATAAACCTAGGAGTATCATTTCAAAACTACACACAAATGCAAAACTTTAACCAATGGTGATAAAAGTAGCAAAGGATCAAACTTATGGGCATCATAAAACTTTAATTTAATATTAGACTAAAAATTTATTGGTTCATACCAAGGCAGTCATCCACCGTAAACAGTAGTTATTTAAAGAAAAAATATTCGGTTATGTAAAGATTAAAAGGGACAAAGGATCAAACATCTTACAGGCATTATAAAGTTGGTTTATATAGCATAGAAACATAAACGTAACATATTCATCCAAAAATTACAAATTGACAAAATGTTTAAATTTAGACAAATTAATGGTTCGATAATAAACAAAAACCATGGATAAGAAAAACAACACTTGGTTTACGATCTGCAGCAGTGGCAATAATTTACAAAATAATATAGAAGTTTTAAAAATACCTAAAAAATGGGTCAAGTTTATCTAAGTTGCAGCAATCAAGGAATCGAATGATAATAAGTTGGAGAAGTTGAGGGATCTTACCATAGTCGGTTTAACGTAGGCAGGAATCATTCGATTGCAAATTGCAACGCTCGTTCGATTGAGTATGAAGTTTATCTAACTTGTAGCAATCAAGGAATCGAATGGTAATAAGCTGGCGAAGTTGAAGCATCTGACCATAGTAGGTTTAATGTAGGCTGCAGAATCATTTGATTGCAAATCGCATCGCTCGTTCGATTGGAAACGACGATGCAGTGGAGGTGGTATAATTTTTGGCAATGGATAGCTTCGCGATCAAGAGATATAGATAATGGATTGTCGATGATTTTGGCATTAACGTTTGGGTGGTTAGAATTTTTTATACAGTGATCGGAGTTGCGAGAAGGAAGAAAACAGGGAAGGCAGCAGATTAGGTTCAGGGGTATTTTTGGAATTCCCAAAAGACACGGTTGAAAACTGTATATGGAATTTCTATTATTAGTAGTAGAGATATATTAGTTAAATTAAATTTTATTATTAAATTGATTTTAAATCTTAATTATATATTTTCAAAATAATAAAGTTATTTGTAAAATTTTATAATTCAAAATTTTAAACTTAACTTATAAATTTAAAATATTCATAAATATAATTTTAAAAAGTTAAATTTTACACATATATTAAAATTTTAATATCTTTATATTATATTCAAAAATTCAAAATTTAATAAAACCCATATATTTCATTTCAAAACTTTAGAAATCATTTTTCAAAAATAGACCAACAGTGCCCGTATATAATTTTCTATCCTATGGTCAAGCGATACGGATATTTATTATTTCAATCCGCAATTATTTAAATTTAGGGGTGTATATCATTTCAACACGCAATCCTAAAATTTCAAAATCAATAAAAACCACTTGGGTTTATCGTTTCAATGCATAATTATTTTTCCCTATTCTAAAATATTGTTCGGGTATGTATCATTTCAACCCACAGGGATTTCTAAGTTAACAGGGAACTTGAAGAGTGAGAACAAATATGATAACAATATGGCATATCAACAACAGACATATATCATCGGTAACAAATTTAAATATAATATATACAATAGGTTATGGTATCATATGTCATAAATGAACAATTGCATATAATGACATATCAGATTTAATAATTAAATAACTAACAATTCAAATTTAACAGCATATTTCAATTGTCATTTCATGTGAAATCAATTTACTAAATATAAGAATGTTACTCATGAGTAATTGCTCACCTTTCGAGGCTAGAGATATTAGACAAAAAAAAGCTATGATTTTGAATCACGGACTCGACAATCGACAAATCGAAATGACAACTCTCAAAGTAAAGCAAGGTGAACAGATTTGACAAACAAAACTGATAATTAGGAATCTATGAAAAAAACAAAAATCAGCTTGATATAATCATTTAGCTCATCAGAGTACATGCTTAGTTCATGCTTAGTTGCTCATGGCTATCATTTAGCTCATCAGAGTACATGCTTAGTTTGAAATTTAATTTTAGCTCGTTCGGATACAGATCTGAGCCTTCATTTCTGATCAACTTTATTGCCTTGCTCAACTAGTCACTTATCCGTAAGGTAGTAAGCTTTAAGATCCACAGATCAGTTCTTTAGCTTACTTAATGTCCAGTTAATCTAAGAGATCGATGAATTTGGTATGGATGGTGGTCCTACTGCAAAAGCTTTATAACCAAAATTCAACCTCTTTACTAATCATATTACTTCACACATTGACATGCCAGTATCTCATGTTGAGATAAAGCATGTTATCGCTACGACCATAGGTTTGAAAGGTTTAGGAGGACTCTCATTTATCTTCAGCAACTCTTTTGGGGCTTATCACTTGATAGGCATTTATTATGATGCTTGCCTATCAATTTTTACAACACTTACCACCGTGCAGTTTTCCTATTCATGTTGCTAATGTTACAAACCTACCGACAGTTAGGGTATTGCTATTTGCATATATGACTTGCTATTTTTTTATTTTTGGTTGCTGTATATAATAGCGTTTATTATTTTTTTAGTTGCACTAAGCTCATATGGATTAACTTTTGTTAATCTACATTAAGTAGCTTTGAAATGTATATGGCCACTATTTTTATTTCGGCCACTTACGAAGTTAATTGGTAGCAAATTTTATTTACTTGATTAATAATAATCGGAGTGTTCTCTTCTAATCGAGGATCATTCGTATCATCAGCAAAGGGCTACAGTAATTTAGCATAATTAAATTGTTAAAAGTGTCAATTAGATCACATGCTTAACTTATTGGCTTTTTGAAAGATGCACAATGGTTTTCTTATGGTTGAAAATTTAGGATTTACGGTTTGGATGTAGAGAAAGAAGGCAATATCAAATGATAAGTCATTTAACTAGTGTTCCTTTAATGAATTTATGAGATAACTTTAAGAGGACTCCAACTATTTTTTTTTTGTTAAAAGGGACATACGATGAAGCGCATCTTCCTAAGCAATTTACTATTTTAGCCCATTGAAGTAAAACAGTAGCATCTCATCGAACTTCAAAAAGAAAAATGATAGTGGGTAACGAAAAAAGCATTTTGTTATCAAGGGAATAATAATACGGATCTATTCAATTGCATAAAAATACAGTAGAGGTCCACCATTCAATCTGAAATGGCGATTGCAATAAGATTATAAAGTAATTGTATTTGATTTCTTTTAAGAAAGACTTCAATTTTTTTTGTACACTCGTATTATTTTTTTGAATTATTTTTTGAATGTATTTAATAATAGTTGTAATACCTACGTTGTCACACTTTTTCTGTGCTGGCATGTAATACCAAAAATGCCTCTTGATATATATTAGCACCAAAAGTGGTCACTAACACTCTTAAATAGAATTGTGTAGAGAGATTAATGAAGAAATTAAAACAAAGAAATAATGCAATTGAATGCAAAAGGAACAACAGAAAAAGGGAACACCAAATTAAAGTGGTTCGGCGTAATTACCTACGTCCACTTTGAATATGGTCTTTATTACTTTTTCAATTACTTGAGTACATATACAATCCATAAACAAACAACTTGAATGAAAGTTTGAATAGAAGAGAAGTGAGTACAAAATATGGCAGAGTATCCCTGGAGTTTCCAAAAAAAAGGTCCCTTTAACTGTACCCCTGCCCCTCTATTTATAGATGATGGTTGGCTAGTTCTCCTACGTAGGTCCATGACCGAGACACTTCGGCCCATTACTGATAACTCCTGTAGACTGAACCGAACATACCGAGTCTCCATTGCCGAACAGTGGTCGCCGACCCACTTTGGCCAAGTTCAGTTTTTCTTATAAGTGACTCGAAGTAAGTGGTGGGTTGAGCCGTAATGAAAGGATGCTGGACGCATCTCCCTGATCTAATAACTGTGGCCGAACCACCGCTTCTTCATTCACCTCGACCGACCCGCTAAGGTTGAACCAACATGGTCGATCAACTTCCACTTCATCCACCCTGACTGACCCACTTGATTTCCCTTCCTTGACCGAACGACACATGCCCTTATACTTTTAAAGCCGGACCACAATCAGCCAAACCACCAGGGCCGACCTTATCTACATCAAGCCACCGGGACCAACTTCTTCTTGACCGAACCGCTCTATCCTGTCTAATATGGCCGATCTTCTGTGCCTACGCTCCAACGCCGACCCACCTTGGCCGAGCCATACAGATACACCGACCCATGCATATAGGCTGATCCAAACTTGAGTTACATCAGTCCCTTGTACTTCCAATCCTCTCTTAGCTTGAGACCCACCAAGATTCAACCATAGGCTCTGCGACTATCGCCATATAGCCAGGCCAAAGTGTCGGGTAACATTTTGCCCCCAAAAGTGCGTCGTGTGAATCAATACGACGTGCTTTGAATCAGCCATTAGTCCTTGCTTTCAGGAGCTATTTAATTTAGAATGATAATCAGCGGTCATTTAGATCCTGTTCTTAAATTTTCAAAATTTGAATGTATACGGTCTCTTGAAGGCTGAATCACATTGGGTTGCTCAAACCCACTTTTCTCCACCCATCGGGTGAAATCTATCTTTCCATTATGCTATCATCTTCGACTATCATTACATGCATATATGTATACACGTTTTATTTTAATATCATTTTCATTTATTTATTATTATTATTATATTTTTTTTAAAGGGTGAATTAACATATACAGAGCAAAACCCACATGTTCGGCTTACTTGCCGAACCACACAATCGGTCTGTTCAGTCACCAACCTACCAAAGCATAATGATCGATTCTCCAGGAGAATACCTGTTCAACTTCCCATCTTCCATATAAAAATCCACTCCTTCGTACCTTTCCTCCCACTTTTCGTTTCATATCTCATTTTTCCTAGTACTATTCCAAACTCTATCTCCTTCACTCCACCGAACTTCCTCGTCTCTTCGTCCTAACATTCTCTAAACGCAATTCCACCGCACCTCACGATTCCAAACTTCGATCTAAATTAACACATATATAGGTGATCTTTCACATATTATTATGAACTCCTAGGCCATCCCATTTTTAACTCAAACTAGGTTTGAACCTTAGGCGCATACATCCGTGCACGATAAAAAGGGAAAAGGAGAAAAACATGGTGAGGCATGAGTGATAGGAGCAGACAACGAAGTGAGTTTACACTAGATTGAGAGGAATTAGCATAGGCATTGATAGGAACTAAGTCGGTGATGTATAGGAGCAGTGAGTCATGTTTCGTGAGAGAGATGAGTTTTGTACTTTTCACGGGAGTAGGCCAGTAGACCATCCAAGGAGGTATGGGTTAGTAGGATTTCGTCGGTCTAACGGGTCGGTAGGAGTCTAGGAGAAGAGTTGGTCGGCATAGACTGGGTGAGGTTGGTTCGGTACAAGTTGATTGAGAGAGTGGTTCGGTACCTCGTAGTTGGGTGGATCGGTAGACCATGGTCTAGGTAGGCATTCGATAGTCTGTAGGAGGGTGGGTCGGTGCGTAGAAAGAGGAAAAGATTGAGTGAAGCGGGATAGGTTTTAAGGGTTGGCACCTAGCGAGCCAATACGGCTGGGCATACATGCACTTGAATGGACGAACGGTCCTTGGTTTCGGGCTCGGCATTGACAAATAAACTTACTTCACCTCGACTCATAGAACATAATATCACTGCTTATATCCATGCCCAATCATATACCAATAAATCCATGATACGAAACTAAGTTCAAGGGCACATGGAACTTATTAGGACTAATAACTTCACAATTTGAACCATTGTAAATATGAACTTAAAGCTTTTTAAAGATGACAGCTTAAAGCTCATTGCGCTACACTTTACTCTTTGGAACTCTAATTTATTTGTACTCTTTACTTGAACTATCGCACTAGCTCACACACCATGCGGGGGTGAATATTTTTGTTGTTATATCTGATATCTATTGTCTTTCAAGTATAGTTTAAACAGGCATCTATTACGTTCGCCGTTTATTGGAGATGTCCAAAAAATCAAGCTCTGCCACAGTTTCTGATAAGCCTAAGCCAAGTTGTCGGTAGGAGGTAGTAGGAACTTCGAATCCATCGACAACCTCTACACATGGTATTCCGGATCATCTGTTGTAGTTTTAGGCCCGGCTCCTAACATTATAGATGGACCTATTGTCTTAGATAATCCCATTGATTCACAGGCCTTAAAAATTGGCAAAACCGCTCTTCTTCGGTTGTGCTCAATCCATGGAATCCCCTTCGACAATGTTTTAGTTCCGTCAGGACAAGATCGGCCTCACCAGCCCCCAGTCGGGTGCACAACGTGCAATAAATTTATGTGCCGAGTCAGAAGCAATCCACCTTTCAATTCATTTCTCCATGAAGTGTTGCGGTATATCGAGATTGCTCCGGTATAGCTACACCCTAATAGTGATGCATTTATTCATGGCACATGTGTCCTCTTTATGAGCACCTTATTCAGACTTCCTACTCTCGAGGATATCCATTATATCTACCGCTTCAAAATATGGTCCGACAGTACATCCTTCATATTTCTCGAGCAACATTCCAAATGTCAAATCCTAATGTGTGCGTGGAGTAAATTTTCCCAGTATAAGCAAGAGTGATTTTACATACGCTGCTCTCCGATTTGCGAGAAGATGGCTGGAAGGGAGTGAGTTTCATTCCTAGACTAATATTTGTCTAAAGCATGAAGTGCATCCTTTCTAAACTTCTTTCCACTTTTATAGGTATCCGCCTATGACATGAAGGGACTGGGTATTTTGAGATCGTCGAGGCTATTCGAGCTATTCCCGTGAGAGACCGGGACATTAAATCCATTGTTTCCAGCGAAATGCTTTCGAAGTTTGGATTACTGGTGGGGCGTCGTCGAACTAGCCTTCCAATTGGCGCCACTACAACCGGATCCGCTGTGGAGAAAGGCAAAGAGCAGGCTAGACCTTTGGTGCCCCCTGCAAGAGGGGACCCCGATACAACTAAGGAAGGTGAAATTAAAGAGACCGAGTGCCAGAAGCGACTGATGAGAATATAAGTTCCGACTTAGCACCAGTAACTGACACACTCGGCATCGATGAACTGCCTCCCCCTTCAAAGAGGAAAAAGAGCCTAGCCTACAAGCTGAAAAATAAAACAATAGGCGGAACTTCAAAAGTTACAATTACTCCAGTTGAGAAAGATTCTTCTCCCCAAAATTTAGAGGGTTCACTAAAAGGTCTATCCGACCTGACCATCCCTGACGAATTACTAAATTATGGCTTTAATGACCCAGAGGCTATGGGACTTAATTCGCCTACGAGAAGCAATGAAGACGGTCAGGCTCGTCATCAAGGAGATAAAACTTCAATAAGTAAAGCAAAAAACACTGGTCCGTTAGGGGGAAGCACTAGGACACACACAAACACTTACACTTCACCCTACAATTAAATTTTAGTCATCATATGATTCCCACTAACTCATCCGTGCTTGGTTTCTGTTCAGATGATATGGGGCGTACACACGGCATTGACCGTCTTTGTGGATCCTCTATCTTCTACCATTCTAGTCGAGATTCAGGATTAGGTAGATATCGAGATAGGGATGACAGCGGCGATAGAGACTACCATCCTAGAGATTCGTCGTCTTCCCAAAGAATAACTTGTCGCCAGTCGTCATATCTAAATGATCCTCCGCCTCAGTCAGAGCACATTAGGGAGAAATCTACTCAGAAGGGATCCCAATTCGAAACTCCATATGACCAACACTCTGGCTCGTCGAGACCAAGCAATCTCGTGAGCCCCATAAGAATCTATAACTCCAGCTAAGCAGACTCCCCCAGCCTCCGCACAAGATCCATCGACGGTAGAAAAATAAGCCGATCTCAAAGCCACATTCCTGAAGATATGCTTTGATGGATTGAAATTTCTTCCTACGATTCATCCTATTTTTGGACATGTCAAACAAAGCACCATCACCTGCAACAACGATGTCTATGTCCAACATAACGCGTTCGTTCATTTGACAGAGAAAGTTTTAGAGGTTTCTATGGAACGTCAACACGAAATTGATTGCCTGAAACTTGAAGCCATTCAAGACAAAGATATCATTAAAGCCCAGGATGAAGATATCTTTGTACAAATCTCAATTAGAGGCCATCCAGAAAAACGCCAAGGATACAGCCGAGGTAGTAGTCATTTAGAGGCCACTCACAAAAAATAACTTGATGAGTCAATCCAACGTAGTGGTGCTCTAGCCTTAGAGTAAGACTCCATCCAGAAAGAAAAATATATTCTCGCTCGATGGATAAAGAGATGGAGGAGCTACTCCTTAAAGAGAAAAAAAGAGAAAACTGCTGCACAGGAAGAGTCACAGCGATATTGTGATGAAATTGTTGGAACATGACTCCGAAAGAAGAAGATTGATGAGGAACTTTCTAAGGCCGAAGCACTAAAGGAGGCAGCTCGTGAGGAGGGTAAGAGAATGGCACTCACAGAAGTTGATTCTCGCCTCGAGGCAGCTGCTGAAGCCGGCAGAGAAGAAATTAAGTGCTTATTTGATCCATTCATTACCGAGTATAATGCTCGAGTTCTTATGCACCGTGACATATCTTTTCTAGGCGAGGCTTACCTCGAATCATTGGCCGAAGCATGGGATACTTTAATAAAAATTAAAAGAGTTGAGCTGGGCACCGAAAAGGTTGATGAAGAAGCTCTTATGAAGGAAGTGCTTCGAGGAAATGAGCTTTCTGACTTATCCATGGCGAAATCCCTCTTCAGATGAAACTCCTCCTCGTTAACGGGGAAGGACAACATTGTTGGCCCATCCGAAACTGAGCCTTCGGTTCCTCTCCCCGTTCTATCAGTCGATAGCTTGTTATTCGATCCTTCCGAGCAGCATGCTGATTATGACCCAGAGAAGCCCGGGCTTGGTGTTCACACTCTATCTCCTATTATAGATGGCAAGACTCCCAAGACAGCTGAGAGTCAACCGGAAGTCGGCATGTAGCTTTTCTTTCCAGAGTTCAAAAAAAACCATCGCTTTTAGCGAGTAGCATATGTATTCTAACATTTGTCTTTTATGACTTCATGTAGGCCATTCTGATCTCGAACCAACTCCTAGGAGCGATGTCACCACGGAGAGGGAAGAGAAAATGGCAGAGGCACTTCACACTAGGGATACTTCTGGACCCGATGCTTAAGTGATTGAGGCGCTAGATAAGGACAAACTTGAGAACCCCTCGCCTGTAGATGAACACGACGAGGTCAAAATCATAGGTGCTTTCGAACATACTTCGAAACTGAGTATGAAGGGGAAAATTACGAAAGATGGGGAAAAGAAAGCCGAAGTTAAGATTGAACCTCATATGGTGGAACTTGATGATCCTCTAAACAGGCCCCTAAAGGTCATTCTCCCCGGTGGAACCACACCTCTAAAGGTTCCTCTTCCTCCCCCGGATACCACCTCACTGGAAAGCAAGGGGTCCAGGAGAAAACGTTCAGGCGAGGAGCCTTCGGAGAAACTGAAGAAGGAGAAAAAGTCAAAGAGGTAGCTATCATCTGGTCATACTTTGCATGGCTTGAATAAACTTAAGTCACGTAGTTGTTTCTTATCTTTTTTAATAGTCATTGTGGATAGACTTTTGGCTTCGGACTTCGGATTAATTGTAATGGAACTTAATTTTTGGTTAGCAAATAAAATTTTGTTTCTTTGTATTCCACGACTTTCATTGTTTAACTCATCGCCTAGCTTGTAATTGAAAATATGAGTCTCACGGGTCATGTAAGTGCCTGTTCGCTTTCACATGACATAGAAAATTTTGAATTATTTATACTTTATCCCACGCTCCGGGGACGTACATATTTTTTAATCGTTTATACTCTAGTCCGCACTCCGGGGATTGAAAGACCTTTAGCCCACGCTCCGAGGACTTAGAGATTTTTTGAATCGTTTATATTCTAGCCCGCACTCCGGAGGCTAAGAGTACTCTAGTCTGCACTCTGGGGATTTAGAATTTTTTTTGAATTGTTTATAATCTAGTCCGCACTTTGGGGACTCAGAGTACTCTAGTCCGTGCTACGGGGACTTAGAGATTCTTTGAATCATTTATACTCTAGTTCGCACTCCAAGGACTCGGAGTACTCTAGTCCGCGCTTCGGGTACTTAGAGATTCTTTGAATCATTTATACTCTAGTCTGCACTCCGGGGACTCAAAGTACTCTAGCCTGCGCTCCGGGGATTCAGAGATTCTCTGAATCATTTATACTCTAGTTCGCACTCCAGGGACTTAGAGTACTCTAGTCTATGCTCTGGGGACTTGAGATTCTTTAAATCGTTTATACTCCAGTCCGCACTCCAGGGACTTGGAGTACTCTAGTCCACGCTCTGGGGACTTAGAGATCTTTGAATCATTTATGCTCCAGTCCGCACTCCGAGGACTCAGAGTACTATAGTTCGCGCTGCAGGGACTTAGAGATTTTTTGAATCATTAGCCGATCGACTTTTAGTTTTACATATAAGTTTATACGCTAGATAAATTAATGCAATTCTATTTTGCCACGAAATTAAAAAATACAAAACACTAGTAGCTCATAGGAAAAACAGCTTCAAGCCTTTATTGATTATAGAAAATAATGACAACTTAATTGTCTTATTACATGTCGGAAATTGAGAATAATGAAAGAAACATTTATTGAAAAATTGCTACTAAAATGCAAAATAAATGAACTAAGTGTAATAACAACGCAAATGCTCGCTATTCCATGCTCTGAGGAGTGTCATGCCATCAACAGTTGCTAGCTTGAAGGTTCCTTCTCCAAACTTCTATTCGATGACGTATGGACCTTCCCATGTGGGATTCATATGTGACGAGATTGGAAAAACTCGCTTCAAAACAAGATCACCCACATCAAAGATTCTGGTTGAACTTTTCCATTATAATATCGAGCGACTCGGTGCCGATATGCAGTCACCCTTAAATCAGCTTCTACGCCTTTTTCATCGACAAAGTCTAATGATTCTAGTAAGAGATCCTAATTCATCCTAGGATCATAATGAGTCACCCGGTGAGAGGGAACTTCAAGCTCGGGTATTACAGCTTCAGTGCCATATGCCAAGGTGAATGGATTATGGCCAGTCGTGGACTTGTGGGTGGTTCTGTAGGTCCAGAGTGGTGTCGGAAGCTCATCCACCCATTTGCCTCTGGCCTTCTCCGAACATTTTTTTCAACATAAACTTGATTGTTTTATTTATCGCTTTAACTTGTCCATTGGCTTTAGGGTGAGCAACTGCCGCAAACCTTTTCTCAATGCAATATTTTTGGTAGAGTTCTTTGAACTCCATACTCTCAAATTGAGTTCCATTGTCCGTAATTATAGTTTGTGGGAGGCCAAAATGGCATATAATGTTTTGCACAATAAAATTATTGACCTTTTTGGTAGTGATCGTAGCTAGGGGCTCCGCTTCTGCCCACTTGGTGAAATAATCGACCATGACAATTGCATATTTCTCACCACCTTTAGAGATCGGTAAGGAGCCGATTATATTGATCCTCTATATTGCAAATGGCTATGGACTAACCATTTTCATGAGTTCCGTTGGTAGGGATCTTGGGACTTTTGCATATTTTTTGCATTTGTCGCATCTTCTTACATAGTCCACGGCATCTTGATTCACGGTCGGCCAATAGTATCCATAGCGGATGATCTTTTTGGCTAGCATCTGCCCTCCAATATGGTCGCTACATTCTCCTTCATGAACTTCTTTTAAGACCCTATTTATCTCATCATGGGCGATGCACCGAAGTAAGGGACCGAGAATCCTTTTTGATACATTATTCCATCCTACATTATATACCACGAGGCCTTGCAAATGACTTGTCGTCTCTCGTTCTTTTTGTCGAGCGAAGTTCCATGTAGCAGGTATTCTCTGAACGGGGTCATCCATGACTCCCTACCAGTTTCCGTCCCTAACATAAAATCTACTTCCATTTCGTTTACTCGGGAATGTAAGATTTCGACGGGAACCAAGCCCATCTATTGTGCATCACATGTACTTGCGAATTTTGCCACAGAATCGGCTTCGCCATTTTGTTCATGCGGGATATGCAAAATATCGTAATACTCAAGATCCGCCAATAGTTCTTGAACCCGAGCAAGCTATGGGGCAAGCCTCTTCCCCTTTTCTTGATAGTCTCCCCATACTTGGTACACCACCAATTGTGAGTCACAAAAGATTTCAACCGATTTTACTCCAAGTTCCTTGGTAAATTTCAAACCAGCAATCAATGCTTCATATTCGGCTTCGTTATTCGTAGCTACGAAATCCAGTTTCAATGCATAACAAATTGATCGATTTTTGGAAGTTACAAGAATAACAACAGCCCTATAACAACGATTGTTGGATGCCCCATCGGTGTATAGTTTCCATCAAACGGTGGGGATTACATCACAACTGTAGACTCATCTGATATGGTAAATTCTACAATGAAGTCTGCTAGCGCTTGCCCTTGGATAGACCTCCGTGGGAGGTAAGTGATATCAAACTGACTCAGCTCAATGTTCCATTTGAGTAGCCTTCCAAAGGTTTCTAGTCGTTGGAGCCCTTGCCGTACAGGTTGATCGGTACAATAACACTGACTGGGGGTGCCCGAAAATTGGATGGAGCTTGCGTGATGTGATCACCAAGCAGTAGGCTAGCTTCTTAATCCTAGGATAATTTCTCTCTACCCCTGTTAAATGTTTACAAACGTAGTACACTGGCTTTTGGACTCGATCCTCTTCGCGAACCATGGCTGTACTAGTGGCATGCTGAGATACAACCAAGTAAACATACAACTCCTCATGGTCTACAGGCTTTAACAGAACCGGAGGCCTCTCCAAGTGTCTCACTAGAGCTCGTAATGCATCCTTATAGTCCGGCGTCCATTCAAAAAAATTCTTTCCTTTTCTTATCACATCAAAGAAAGGAATATACTTGTCGGTTTCCCTGAATATAAATCGACTCAACGCAGCGACTTTTCAATTCAGGCTTTGTATTTGCTTCATAGTCTCGGGTGCTTGTATGTCCCGAATATCCTGAATCTTTTCTGGATTGGCTTCGATCCCCCGTGCATTGAAAATAAAATCCAAAAACTTTCCCGACGTAACACCGAAGGAACATTTTAGTGCATTGATTTTAATTCCATGGTACTTGAGTATATCAATCATCTCCGCTAAGTCTCGAATGTGGTCGTTTGATTGTCATGACTTCATGAGCATGTCATCCACATAGACTTCCATTGTTCTACCAATTTGGTCTTTAAACATCTGATTCACCAAACGTTGATAAGTTGCTCCTGCGTTCTTCAACCCAAAAGGCATCACTACATAACAGTATAGTCCAACGTCTATGACAGAACTAGTATGTTCCTGATCTGGAATATGCATCGGGGTTTGATTGCATCCCGAATGCGCATCCATAAATGACAATAATTCGTGTCCTGCTTTCGAGTCGATCAACTGATCAATTCTAGGTAAAGGGAAACTGTCTTTAGGGCACGTCTTGTTCAGGTCTGAGTAATCAACACAGGTCCTCTGTTTCCTATTTTCCTTCCTTACCAGTATGGGATTAGATACCTAGTCAGGATAGAGGGCGTCACGGACGAACCCATTAGCTTTGAGTTTATCCACTTCCTCTATGAGAGCGGCAGACCTCTCCGGGTCCATGCCTCTCCTTTTTCGTTTCACTGGCATATACTTGTCAATGTTCAACATATGACTTGCGATGGCGGGAGAAGTCCCGCACATATCAAAGTGGGTCCAAGTGAAAACATCTAGATTCGCTCGAAGGAAACCAGTAAGATCATCAATCATTGAGGGGTTGAGTTATGATCCAATCTTAAGAACCCATGATGGGTCATCATGGTTGAATGGGATGTTAATCGTCAATTCAACCGGCGCTACTTCAGACTCCTTGGGTTCTTCATCATCATCTCTGAGATCTATGTCTCTATAGATCCAACCATGTTGCCTGAGCCAAGCTCGGGCATTACTTGCCAATTTTCAGCAACCCGGATGCGGATAAAGTTGCCCACACCCTTCCCTTTCTCTCTTTGCGGGCCTCTCTCGGCTCAACCACATAACATGACCGGTTGCTTGATTGCCATGCACTACATCAACTCCTCTATCTGTCGGAAATTTCAAGGTTAAACACTATGGGGCCAAAGCTGCCCTAAACTCCGCTAGGGCCGGTCAGCCCAAAATACTTTATACGGGGAATCAACATTAAGAACAATGAACGATATGATCCGTACCCTCCTACGTTCACCTTCTCCTAACTCAACTGGCAATTCAACGAAATCTATCGCATCAGTGGCTGCACCATTAAAGCCGTGAATGCGGGCTTTAGATGGTTTTAGATCCTTCGCCTCCATCTTCATTTGATCGTACGTCTTTTTGAAGATAATATTAACAGATTTCTCACAACTAATCGGTATCCTTTTCACAAACGCCAGCCTAATTGTGGCTGAGATGACCATCAGGTCAATGGTAGGTGCCTCTACCTAATCGGCATCCCTGCTTCTAAATGTTATATCATCTGTCATCATTCGCTACTGTTTCGCTGGCATCCTGTCTTCTGTATTCAAGCAGCATTCAAAATCTGCATGCTTTAGGGAACTAGCATAACGTTCCATTTCTTGCCAACTCTTGTATGGCAGGGGAGGCCCACCGACTATCATGTTTATAACTAGTCTACCTTCAGTTCGAGCGGGTTCCTCAGGTCGGTGTAGTGCCTGCCCGCTATTGGGGTTGGAGGTCCCCTGTCTGCCCTCCTACAGATGCTTAACAAACCGCTGTAACTTCTTCTAGTCTACATTCTTTAATATTGTGTCTGTAAGTCTAATGGAAGCGGCAATACTTCCCAAACTGCTTTTTTTCCTCAGTGGATTTCTTTAGGTATGACTTTTGGTATTGGAACGTATTACAAGTCGATAAATAAATATTCTTCAGAGATGTATTTAGAGGAGTGTATTCGTTATAGGTTGGGATCCTTGTTTTCCACTTTCCTACTTCCCTCGTTCTTCCGGGATTTCCTCCTCCGGATCCTTTAGACTGCTCCAGGTTATTTTGAACATTAACCTAGACTTGTCAGAGTTGTCACCAGAGTGCTTTACCGCAATATTGTATTGCACCACTTCCTTGTTGGGCCCTCGCGCGCTGCTTCGTCTCGTCCACCTGGCCTCTTCTCATGAACTGGTTTGCCTTTGAATAAAAGCTTTCAAGGGTTGTTAGTGGTTTTCCTGCCAGCCAATCACCAAACTCTGAGTCCGGATCTACCCCTCGCATCACGACCATAAGAACAGCATGGTCATTCGGGTTGCTAACTTCGATAGTAGTAGCATGAAATCTTTGTAAATATTCCTTTAACAACTCCCCTGGTGCTTGGATTACATTGGATAAAGACATCACGTTCTTTGGGCGAGTGGTATGGATCCTAAGCTGCTCCACAAATTTCATCGCTAACTCATCAAACCTGGAGATCAATCGTGGAGGAAGTCTGGTGAACCACATGGTAGCGATTTCAGATAAGGTTACTGGGAAACATCGGCATTTAGTCATGTCATTTGCCCTAGCCGAGTCCATCGTCCACTCGTATCTCATTACATGCTGTCGAGGATCAGTCTTCCCTTCATAGGCTAGAATAGTCGGCATACTGAACTTTCGAAGGTACTCAGCCTGTATGATAGCATCTGTGAATGGAGAATGACTCCTAGATATGCCCCAATCATCGTTGGATAAGCCTTGGTTTTCCCTCATCAGCTGTTTGACCATAGCTGATAAATCTGGGGTCTGGATGGGAGGTGGCAAGTTAGACTGTGTCCTGCGTGATCGTTCCGACTGGTGCCTCCTTGGTAAATGATCTCCTGAATGCATGTTCTAAGGACCTGCTTTGCTACGGCCCTGATGAGGTGGTGGACCAGCCTCCACCTGTGCTCCAGATCTTAAGTTTCCCACTCCAGTTTGAGTGTGATTTCCTAGGTGCAGGTGTGGGGCCATGGTTCCAGGTAGGGAACGAGGACCATTTCTGTTGGATTGTTCTACTACACCTGTTTGTGTCGTTTCAATCCTACGATGTCTATGCTTGTGATGTTCATCAGACGAAGCGAAGCTGTCAGATGATGAGAAGGAAGCGGGGCTTCCTCCAGCATTCTGATGCTGTTATTGAGCAATCTGGGTCATGAGATTGGCGTTAGCTTGAATTTGCTCGTTAAGCTGTCCCCTGCTTTCCATGAGCTCTCTCATCAGCTCTTTGAAATCTGCCCTGGTGATAACTTTTGATTAGTTTAGGACGGTGGCGGTCCCTGCACCTAGAGTAGCTTATTGATTGTTGGGTCCCACTTGTTAGACACTAGAGGTCTGGTTGACATCCGCATTATGGGAAGCTGATCTGGTACGTAGTCTTCCCATTTTAGAGTTATCTGTCGGAACTCTGAATAGAATCTATGAACTCTTGAGAATAAACTTGGATCTCCAGTAGGGGAATTCTACAATCCAGTAGCGACAAAATAGATCCTAATAGCCTGAGAATGCACTCTCTTAGTGAAAGCACCAAAATGTTAGCACCAAAAGTGGTCACTAACACCCTTGTATAGATTTGTGTAGAGAGATTAATGAAAAAAGTAAATTAAAACAGAGAAATAACGCGATTAAATGCGAAAAGAACAACAAAAAAAGGAACACCAAATTTATAGTGGTTCGACGTAATTGCCTACGTCCATTCTGAATATGGTCTTTATTACTTTTTCAATTACTTGAGTATAGATACAATCCGTAAAAAACAACTTGAATGAAATTTTGAACAGAAGAGAAGTGAGTACAAAAAATGGAAGAGTATCCTTAGAATTCCCGAAAAAGGTCCCTTCAACTGTACCCATGCCCCGCTATTTATAGACGATGGTTGACTGGTTCTCCTGCGTAGGCCCATAACAGAGACACTTCGGCCTATTACTGAAAACTTCTATAGACCGAACCGAACATACCGAGTCTCCAATGCTGAACGGTGGTTGTTGACCCACTTTGGCCGAGTTCGGGTTTTCTTGTGAGTGACTCGAAGTAAGTGGTGGGTTGAGCCATAATGAAAGGATGCCAAATGCATCTCCCTGATCTAGTAACTATGGCCGAACCACCTCTTCTTCATTCACCTTTACCGACCCACTAAGGCCGAACCAACATGGCAGATTCACTTCCACTTCATCCACCATGTCCGACCCATCTTGATTTCCCTCCCTTGACCGAACGACACATGCCCTAATACTTCCGAAGCCGGACCACAATCATCCAAACCACTAGGGCCGACCTCATCTACATCGAGCCACTGGGACCAACTCCTTCTTGACCGAACTGCTCTGTCCTGTCTAACTTGGATCCTCTATGCCTACGCTCCAACGCCGACCTACCTTGGCCGAGCCATGCAGATACACCGACCCATGCGTATTGGTTGATCCAAACTTGAGTTACATCGCTCTCTTACACTTCCAATCCTCTCTTAGCTCGAGTCCTGCCTAGGTTCAACCATAAGCTCTATGACTATCGCCATATAGCCAGGCCAAAGTTCCGGGTAACAATATATATTAGAAAATCTTAATGTCACTCAAATGTATCATCTAACAAATAAACTTATTTTACAAAATCAAAACGCTTATATGGAAATATTACAAAATCATAATATCACTTAAAATACGATCCAACAAATAAACTTCCTTTATAAATTAGTTCTTTATTAATTAATAATAGAAATGAAAATTAAAACAAATAAAAAACATAAGTTAGAACATAGAAATAAAAATTTAGCAAATTATGCATGATTTCAAAGCAAAAATATGGTTACATATTTATGCATATTGTTTTTTTAATGTGTTAAACGTAGACCATTTATGGAAAAGCAACCAACTCAAATGCTCATGGCAAAACAACTAACTGTAACAATTTGTGAAGTCCTTTTCATAATGTTATAATCTATTATATCTATTAAATAATAGTAACGCAGAAGAATTTCTATCTCTCTTATTAATTCTAGGAGTTTTTTCTACTCTTATTAATTCTCTCAAGATGTTTTATTTTCAAATTTTTATAATTTATCACTTAAAAGTTATTCTACTAAGTTTCTTATAGTATTTTATATTCAAATCCAATTTTCAACAAAATTTACAATTATTTACAAATCTATTCTCAATTCTCTTCTAATATTTTACATTCAAGCCTATTAATTTGAATTAATTACATAATCCGAAATTTAAATCATTTGATAAAACTCAATTAACTATTATTTAATCCATCAAATAAATCATAAATAATGATAATTTCAATACGCATACCTCGGTCGCATTAACAATTTGGTAAAATTAATTTTTCTTTTAGATACAAAGATATATAAATCATAATATAAATTATATACATTAATAATAATAATAAACAACAACAATAATAATAAATTTATTTTATAATTATTTGTGTAAACGAAGTAGTTATCATGCATTGCACTGGAATTTTTACTTCAAATACCTACATTTCAAAATTTCTACAATTACTTGCGAATTCTTCTCATTTTACTCCTAATACTTTGTATGAAAGTCCATATATTTAACTAATTATGTAATCTTAAATTTAGGGCATCTAAATAAATTCAATTAACTAATATTCGTTAATCCACCTAACAAATCCTAAAAAAACAATTTAAAAATGTATACAGTAGTCGTACAAATGTGCAAAAATGACATAAATTTTTATTTAGATATAAAGATATATAAATCACATAAATAAAATGTATACTTAAATAATAATAATTTGTTTGATTTATAATTCATTTATCTCAAAAAATTTACCATACATTGCATAACAAAATTTCGTTGTTAACAACCTTCAAAGGATAAATTTATATTTTTACAACATTGCAATATGACTGCACCGATTACACCATTAAAATTAGTTTGTATAAAATTATCATTTTTAACGTAATATTAACCTTTGTCGAACTCATAACTCGGCTAATGCTATAGAATAATATTTTGCAATTATCAAAGTTGTAAATATGACCCTCTTACAACAAATGAAATCCATGGTTAGTAGCAAGGTTAAAATTGTGTAATAATTAAAATTTCAAATATATATTCTATTATATATAAAGTTCAATATACGACCATTATGTTCTTGGTTCTCATTCATTATTACTTCTAAACTTCTTTCTGTTTGATTTGATTTGAGAGAGAAAATTCCACTTACACTTCTAATGGTTACTTACTATTCCAAGTTCGAATTAAATTTCCATTATACATTAATAACAATATGCCCTTTCATTTTCTATTTCAACTATTCAAAAATATTCTATGCTCATTTTCTCTTTTCTCTTCTTACTTTTATTTTTAACTTCTTATCTAAAAAATCATTTTCTATTTCAACTATTCAGAAATGTTCCATGTTTATATTCTCTTTTTACTTTCATGTTCTAAACTTTTTATCTAAAATAAATTTTTAAATCTATTAATGCAATAATATCCTATGTTTTTTCCCTTGGATCCAAGTGGAAAATTTGCTTATTTGGTTGTAATCATAGAATTTCCATTTTCATGTTTTATGTGATGCTTCATGCTTTTGGGTATGGAATATTTTTTATATTTGATTTTATGTTGGTTATATGAATTAAAGTAGCTTGGTGTTGGCACTAAAAGAAATTAATATGTTTGATAAAATATTTCTTAACCTTCAAGAAATGATCGTTTTTATAGATCACGGTTGGAAAAATTAGGTTAACAGAAGTCGTTCTTCCAAAAAGTTACTCCAATCATCTTTCTTTGGCTTTAGGTAAGAGATTTTGATCTTATTTCCGTGGTAACTCTGGTACATTAGTTTTGACCGATCATTTAAACTATTTATTCTAACTAGAATTTGACTTAATTCACCAGCAGTTCTTAACTTTGCAGTCATCATAAATTGTTTATGATTTTATTGATGTATTTCAGTATATCTACCTAGCTTTCAATGTTGCTAATCGAAAGAACCCCCAAAAATCTTGGCTAACTGGATATATCAAGCTCGATTTAGAGGTTTGAATTGTATTTTGTTATTTTTCATTTCATTTAATTCGATGTTGAATTTATTATTTTTGTTTAAAATTGCATCTTTTTTGAGTTTTGTCCCTAAAGTTATGTCTTCTTGTGGTTTTTTGTTTCGATTTGTAGGATTATGAGTTTGGTTATTTATTTGCAGTAGGTTATCAGATTTATAAATGCCATTTTGAGAATAAAATCTTATTTTTATAGCATATAGCTTTTTATTTCATATGTATCCTTTTGTAACACTCTTATTTCCACATAAAATAACTCTGCATTTATTTTTCTTTTATATTCTAACAATAATTTTATCCCTCTTCTCTTCATTTCAGTACAAATATTTTTGTATTTCCTCGGTTATTTCTCATGTTCAATGGTTTCAATACAAGGATTCTTTTCAGAAAACTTTGATCGATTTTTATCTGTTTTATTTTGATTAGAATTCAATTAAATCCATGAACAGTTCTTTACTTTGCCTTTATCTTAAATTATTAGTGAATATATACAGACTTTACAGTAATTGGGTTCTACCTTACTTTCAATGTTACTGTGTTTACGGAAACATTATTTAAAGACCTCAAAAAAACCTATAATTCGGTTGTGATCGATTAATAAGTTTAATTTTTTTATTTGTCTTATCATTTAATTCAGTGCTCAGTTTGTCGTTTCATTTGATTCCATTGAGATCGGTTAAAATTTTGACTTTTAGTTTGTTATATTTCTTTTCATTTAATTCGATGTTGAATTTATTGATTTTGTATTAAATTAAAAATTTCGTAACTTTGCTCGGGTTTTTTCCTCAAATTGTGTCTTCTTTTGATTTTTTTTCCGTTTCGTAAGATAATGAGTTTTTTACCTTCATTTGCTTGATAGGAGATTACTTGATTTATGAATATATGGACACCATAAAATCTTTTGTTATTTCTAAAATCTTTTACAGGTAAAATTGAACTATTTTGTACTCTAAAATTTGTACATAAATCAAATTTTATTTTATTTTTGTTTGTTAAATAAGAATATGAAGTTTGATTCCAATATTTGTTCCATGTTTTACGAGATGCTTCATGCTTTTGGGTATGTAATATTTTTTTATTTGATTTTATGCTCATTAAAGTGAATCAGAGTAGCTTGGTGTTAGTACTAAAAGAAATTAATATATTGAATAAAATATTTCTTAATCTTCAAGAAATGATCTTTTTTATAAATCGTGGTTGGAAAAATTAGGTTAACAGAAATTATTCTTCCAAAAAGTTACTCTAATCATCTTCTTTGGTTGCAAGCAAGAGATTATGATTTTATTTCCATGCTAACTCCAGCACACAAATTTTGATCGGCCTTTTAAAAATTTTATTCTTACTAGAATTTTTTTAATTCACCAGCAATTCTTAACTTTGCAATCATCTTAAATTATTTATGATTTTATTGATGTATTGCATTGTATTTCTACCTTCCTTTCAATGTTACTGATCGAAAGAGCCCCCAAAAAATCTTAGTTGATTGGATCGTTTAAGCTCGATTTAAAGGTTTGAATTATATTTCGTCATTTTTCTTTTCATTTAATTTGATGTTGACTTTATTAATTTTGTTCAAAATTGCATCTTTGCTTTGAGTTTTATGCCTGGAGTTATGTCTTCTTGTGATTTTTGTTTTGATTTGTAGGATTTTGAGTTTGGCTTTTTATTTGTAGTAGGTCTTTGATCGATTTTTATTTCTTTTATTTTGATTAGAATTCAATTTAATTCACTAATAATTCTTCACTTTGCCTTTGTTTTAAATTATTTGTGAATATATACATATTTTATAGTGATTCTGTTTCTATCTTGCTTTCAATGTTACTATTTTTATAGAGACATTATTTAAAGACCTCAAAAAAAACCTCTAATTCGATTGAGATCGATTAATAAGTTTAATTTTTTATTTATCTTTTCATTTAATTTAGTGTTCATTTTATTGTTTCATTTGATTCCATTGATATTAGTTAAAAAATTAACTTTTATTTGCTATTTTTTTAATTAAATGTTAAATCTATTACTTTTGTTCTAAATTACTAATTTCATATCTTTGCTTAGTGTTTTTACCTCAAATTGTGTCTTCTTCTGATTTTTTCCGTTTTGTAAGGTTATGGGTTTGTTTTCTTCATTTGTTTTATAGGAGATTACTTGATTCATAAATAAGTGGACACCACAAAATCTTTTGTTATTTCCAAAATTATAGGTAAATTTGAACTATTTTATACTCTCAAAATTTATACATAAAACAAATTTCATTTTACTTTGTTCGTTGAGTAAGTATATGAACTTTGTTTCCAACATTTGTTTTGTATGTTATAACTGGTTATGTAGACATCAAATAATCTTCAGTTTTGTATAATCTATTAGATGTATGGTTGATCTTTATTCATTTCTTAACGATCTTACAGATGTGGTAATTATCTATTATTTTCTGTAAAGTTAGTTAGAAGTTATGCTATGTTACCCAATGGCTTGACCAGGTAGATAGAGACTCGATGGGCAAGCCTTGCTCGGCACAACTAGGTCGTCCGGCATCTATCCTCGTTTGGCATTGAGGACCGATCAGCATAGCTTGGTCATTCGGCATCCCACACCGTTCGGCATCCAGACCTTGTTCGGCATTGAGGGCTATTCGGCACAGCATGATCGTTTGGACACCGTTCGGCATCCAGACCTTGTTCGGCATTGAGGGCCGTCCGGCATGAAGCACGTTCGGCATTCAATCTCGACCGGCATGAAGCACGTTCGGCATTTGGCCTCGATCGATGTTCCAGCCTCGTTCGACATTCATGCCTTGATCGGCATTCCAGCCTTGTTCGGCACATGGCCTCACTCGGCATAAGCATGCTGCTCGGCATCTCCTCTCGATCGGTGTCGTATCTCGTTCGGCCTGCATATTTCACTCAACATATTGCCCCGTTCGGCTTAGAGACATGGCTCGGCATTAGTGGTTCGGCACGCAGAAATCACTCACTTTGGGCCGAGATATCTAGCTACTAGGCCCATCAGGGAAGTCCAACCCAATTTCGTTTATAAATTGAGAGGCAGGGGCATAGTGAAATTGACCTTTTTTCGAGAACATCGGGAAGACTCTGCCGCATTCAAGACTCATTCAAGACTTATCTTCTTTGCTTAACAATTGTAATCAAATAGTTAGTGTACGAATTGTACCTATAACCAGTTGATAAGTAAAGCAATAAAGATTAACCTCAAAGTGAACGTAGGCAATTACGCCGAACCACTATAAATCTGGTGTTCTTATTTTCTACATTTAGTTTAGCATTCTTTACACCGTTTACATTTACTTTCTTCATTAATCTCTCTACATAATCTTTCTTAAGGGTGTTAGTGACCAATTTTGGTGCTTTCACTGAGAATCGAATTTTCAAGTCGATAGGATCTACTTTGTAGCTACTGGATTGAAAAATCCCCCGAAAGAGATCCGACTTATTCATAGGACGCCCATTGAATCTATTCAGAATTCCAACCGACAACTCTACTATGGGAAGACCACGCACCCAATCAGCGTCTCACAATGCGGACGTCCACGAGAATGCTAGTGTGCAACAAGTTGGACCTAACAACCGACAAGCGATTCAAGGCATAGGACCCTCCACCCAAATTCAAACGGAAGTCATTACCCGAACAGAGTTCAACGATTTGATGAGAGAACTCAGGGAAAGTAGAAGGCAACTTGCTGAGCAGATTCAAGCCAACACTAATATCATGTCTCAGCTTACCCAGCAGCAGCATCAGAATGCTGGAGGTAGCCCTGCTCCTTGCTCTTCATCTAATAGTTCGACCTCAGTTGATGATCCTCCTAGACGTAGACGCCGTAAGACTGAAGCTGCACAGGCAGGTGCCACTAATCAATCCGCTAGGGATCAGGCACATGAGGAGACCGGACGCCCGGCTCACCAAGGTCCTAATGAAGATGGCTTTCAAGATGCACGTTTGGCCAATCGCTAGCAGAGGAGACACCAACCCGAGCGGTCCCGTGGAACGGAAACCAACCTTTCACCTTCCATACAAACTCTGGACTTATCAACTATGGTTAGGAAGTTAATGAGAGAGAATCAAGGCTTGACCAATGAAGATTAGGGAGTGTCCAGGAGTCATACTCCCTTCACAGATGCTATTCTACAGGCTGAGTATCCCAAGAAGTTCAGTATGTCTACCATCCCAGCCTACGAAGGGAAGACTGACCCTAGGCAACACGTGATGAGGTACGAATGGATGATGGATTCTGCAAGGGATAATGATGCGACCAAGTGTAGGTGCTTCCCAATCACTTTGTCCTGAATCGCCACCATGTGATTTACTCGACTTCCTCCACGGTCTATATCCAGCTTCGACGAGTTGGCAATGAAGTTTGTTGAACAATTCAGGATACATGCTACTCATCCAAAGGACGTTATGTCCTTATCAAGCGTGATCCAGGCTCCGGGAGAGTCTTTGAAAGCATACTTGTAGAGGTTTCATGTTGCTGCCACTAAAGTTAGCAACCCTAACAACGACCATGCAATCTTGATGGCGGTAATGCGAGGTGTAGATCCAGACTCGGAGTTTGGAGATTTGTTGGCAGGAAAGCCCCCAACTACTTTGGAGTGATTCTATTCCAAAACTCACTAGTTCATAAGGAGGGAGGAAGCTCGATGGACAAGACGGGATAAGGCATCAGGCCCTGTTCAGGAGACTGTGAAAAGTAACATCGCCATGAAGCAATCTGATGACAGTTCGGGAAAAGTTCAAGTCAACGTCCAGAACAAGCCTAGACAATCTAAAGGATCCGGAGGTGGAAATCCCGGAAAGAAAAAAGAGACAGGGAGATTGAAGTCGAGGATTCTGACCTACAACGAATACACCCCCCTGAATACGTCCCTTGAAAATATTTACCTATCTACCTGTAACACCTTTCAATACAGAAAGCCGCGCCCAAAGGAGTCCACTGAGGAACAGGAACAGACAGGGAAGTACTGTCGCTTCCATGAGACCCACGTGCACAATACTGAGGAGTGTAGACACCTCTATGACGTCATAGAAAGGTTAATTAGGCAGAAAAAGCTGTAGGAGTTTGTTAAGAACTCACCAGAGGTAGACAAGGAACGTTAGACCCCGGACGCGGGCCGGCTCCACGCCACCCAGAGGAAACTACGCGGACCGTGGGAAGGTTGATCATAAACACTATAGTCGGAGGACCTCATCCTGCAGACAAGAATAGGCAGGAGATGGAATGATATGCTACCTCCTTGAGGCATGCGAATTATGAATGTTGTTCGAACATGGAAGATGGAACCCCCACAAAATAACAATGCATGATGACAGACGATATAGTGTTTAGGAGTCGAGATGCAGACAAGGTGGAGGCTCCTACTATCGACCCGATGGTCATATCTGCAACGATCGGGCTAGCTTATGTCAAATGCATTTTAATTGATTGTGGAAGCTCTGTCAACATCATCTTCAAGAAGGCTTATGACCAAATGAAGATGGAGACAAAAGATTTAAAACCATGCAAAGCCGGTATCCACGGCTTTAATGGTGCCACAACCGAGGCGATGGGGTATATTGAGTTACCAGTTGAACTAGGAGAAGGTGAGCGTAGGAGAGTGCGAGTACTACCATTCATAGTAATGGATGTTGACTCTCCATACAATGTATTTCTGGGTTGTTCGGCCCGGGCGGAGTATAGGGCCGCTTTGGCTCCATGGTGTTTGACATCAAAATTTCCGACAGACAAAGGAGTCGGCGTAGTACATGGCGATCAGGCGACCGGTCATGCATGTTACGTTGCAGAGCTGAGAGAAGCTCAGCGGAGAGAAAAGGGGAAGGTTGCGGACAGCTCCGTCCGCATCCTAAATACTGATGATTGACAAGTAATGCCCGAGCCCTGGCTCGGGCAACATTCTCGGATCCTTAGAGACATAGATCTGAGAGATGATGATGATAGGGAACCCAGGGAAACGAATGCAGCATTTGCAGAGCTGACGATCGACATTCCAGTCAGCTGGGATGACTATCACGAGTTCTTAAGATTGGATTACAACTCGACCCTTCAGTGGCCGAGGATCTTACTGATTTCCTCCGAGCGAATCTGGATGTTTTCGCTTGGACACATTCCGATATGTGCGGGATTTCTCCCACCATTACGAGTCATATGTTGAACATAGACCCAAAATACGTTCCTATGAAATAGAAAAGGAGAGGCATGGACCCGGAGAGGTCAGCTGCTCTCAAAGAGGAGGTGGAAAAACTCAAAGCCAATAGGTTCGTCCGCGACGCCCTCTACCCCGAATGGGTATGTAACCATATGCTGGTAAGAAAAGCGAATGGGAAGTGGATAACTTGTGTTGATTACTCTGATCTGAATAAAGCATGCCCAAAGGATAGTTTCCCTTTACCTAGAATCGACCAGCTCGTCGACTCTACCGCCGGACACGAATTATTATCATTTATGGATGCGTATTCGGGATACAATCAGATCTCGATGCACATTCCAGACCAAGAACACACCAGTTTTGTCACAGATGTGGGGCTATATTGCTATGTAGTAATGCCTTTTGGATTGAAAAATGCAGGAGCAACTTATCAGCATCTGGTGAATCGAATGTTTAAAGTCTATATTGGCAGAACGATGGAAGTCTATGTGGATGACATGCTCGTGAAGTCACGGCAGTCAAACGACCACATCCGAGACTTAGCAGAGATGTTTGATATACTCAGGCATTACGGGATGAAGATCAACCCTTTAAAGTGTTCTTTTGGCGTTGCATCAGGGAAGTTCTTGGGTTTCATTGTGAATGCACGTGAAATTGAAGCTAACCCGGAAAAGATTCAAGCTATTCGGGATATACAAGTGCCCAGAACTATAAAGCAAGTACAAAGTTTAAACAGAAAGGTGGCCGCGCTGAGTCGATTCATATCTAGAGCCACGGATAAGTGCATTCCTTTCTTGATGTGATAAAGAAAGGAAAGAGGAATTTCGAGTGGACATCTTACTGCGAGGAAGCATTCCGAGCTCTAGTTAGACATCTAGAAAGTCCCCGGTGCCATCAAAACAAGTTGACCATGAAATGTTGTATGTATACCTGGCAGTATCCTAGCATGCTATCAGTACGGCTTTGGTTCGCGAGGAGGACCGAGTTCAAAAGCCAGTATATTATGTCAGTAAACGTTTGACGGGGGCGGAAAGAAATTATCCCAGGATTGAGAAGCTAGCTTATTGCTTGGTGATTGCATCACGCAAGCTTCGCCCATACTTCCAGGCACACTCGATTAGTGTTTACACCGATCAACCCTTGCGACAGGTACTCCAACGACCAGAAACTTCTGAAAGGATGTTAAAATGGAATATCGAGTTAAGTCAGTTCGATATTACCTACCTGCCACGAAGGGCCATACATGGGAAAGCGCTAGCAGATTTCATTGTTGAATTCACTATGACAGACGAGTCAAACGGCCGCAATGCCATACCTCCCGTTCAATGGAAGATGTACACCGATGGGGCATCTAACGATCGTTGTTCGGGGGCTGGCATAGTTCTTATGACTCCTGAGTACCGATCAGTTTGCTATGCTTTGAAGCTCGAATTCACAGCAACGAATAACGAAGCCGAGTATGAAGCATTGATTGCCAGCTTAAGACTTATCAAAGAACTAGGAGTAAGATCGGTTGAAATCTTTTATGACTCGCAACTGGTGGTGTACCAAGTGTGGGGAGACTATCAAGCAAAGGGGCGGAGAATTGCCCCGTATTTGGTCAGGGTTCAAGAGTTGCTCGCGAATCTCGAGTATTATGATATTTCACATGTCCCGCGTGAGAAAAACAGAGCAGCCGATTCATTGGTAAAATTTGCAAGCACTGGCAATGCACAGCAGATGGGATTGTTTCCAGTTGAAACCTTGCATGTTCCGAGCATAAATATGATGGAGGTAGATTTCATGTTAGAAATAGAAATCGAGAAGGAATCATGGATGACCCCATTCAAGCAGTACTTGTTACATGGGCTCGTGCCCGAAAGAAGGAGCGAAAGACAACAAGTCATTCATAAGGCTTCGCGTTATGTAATGCAAGGTGGGGTAATGTATCGGAGGGGATTCTCGACTCCCTTACTCCTGTGCATTGTGCATGATGAGATAAAATGAGTCCTGAAGGAAGTCCATGAAGGTGAATGTGGCGACCATACCGGAGGGCAGACATTAGCAAAGAAAATCCTCCGCTATGGATACTATTGGTCGACTATAAATCGGGATGTCGCAGACTATGTGAGAAGATGTGACAAATGTCAGAAATATGCGAAAATCCCGAGAGTTCCACCGACGGAACTCACACAAATGGTTAGTCCCTGACCATTTGCAATGTGGGGGATCAATATAGTCGGTTCGTTACCCCTATCCAAAGGTGGTGCAAAATACGCTATAGTTGCGGTCGATTACTTTACCAAGTGGCAAAAGTAGAGCCTTTGGCCACTATCACCACCAAAAAGGTCATTAATTTCATTGTACGAAATATTATATGTCGTTTTGGCCTTCCACGAACCATCATTACAGACAACGGAACTCAATTCGAAAGCAAAGTGTTCAAGGAATTTTGCCAAAAATATGGTGTTGAGAAAAAGTTTGCAGCGGTTTCTCATCCGAAAGCCAATGGACAAGTGGAAGCCGTAAACAAAATAATCAAATCCATATTAAAAAACGTTTGGAAAAGGCTAGAGGCAAGTGGGTGGACGAGCTTCCAACAGCGCTTTGGGCTTACAGAACCACCCACAAGTCCGTGACTGGCCACACTCCATTCGCACTGGCATATGGCATGGAAGCTGTCATACCCGTAGAACTTGAAGTTCCATCACATCGGATAACTTATTATGACCATGAGTCAAATCAAGATCTTTTGCTGGAATCATTGGACTTCATAGATGAAAAGCATGAAGAAGCTAATTTAAGAGCGACCGCATACAGGCACCGAGTCGCTCGGTATTATAATGAAAAAGTCTGACCGAGAATCTTTAGTGTGGGTGATCTCGTTTTGAAATGAGTTTACCCAGTTCCATCACATATAAGCCCCGCATGGGAAGGTCCATACGTCATTGAACGAAAGCTTGGAGATGGAACTTTCAAGCTAGCGACCGTTGATGGTGCGACACTCCCCCGAGCATGGAATAGCGAGCATTTGCGGCATTATTACACTTAGTTCATTTCTTCCATATTTTAGTTGCATTTATTTCCAGCAAGTTTTTATTCCTAGCTTACGGCGTGTAATAAGACAATTTAGCTTGTTTACATTAATAAAGGCTTGAAGCCATTTTCTCCATGAATTGTCGATGTTTCTATGTATGATAACGCTGTGACGAATAACTAAGAGATACATTATTCTGTTTGACGTACGAATGCGCACGAGCACTTAAAATCTCCAAGTCCCCGGAGTGCGGACTGGAGTACTCTGAGTCCCCAGAGTGCGGACCAGAGTATAAACGACTTAAAATCTCCAAGTCCCCAGAGTGCGGGCTGGAGTACTCTGAGTCCCCAAAGTGCGGACCAGATTATAAACGACTCAAAATCTCTAAGTCCTCGGAGCGTGGACTGGAGTACTCTGAGTCCCCAGAGTGCGGACCAGAGTATAAACGACTCAAAATCTCCAAGTCCCCGGAGTGCGGACTGGAGTACTCTGAGTCTCCAAAATGCGGACCAGAGTATAAACGACTTAAAATCTCTAAGTCCCCGGAGTGCGGACTGGAGTACTCTGAGTCCCTAGAGTGCGGACTAGAGTATAAACGACTTAAAATATCCAAGTCGTCGGAGTGCGGATTGGAGTACTCTGAGTCCCCAGAGTGTGGACCAGAGTATAAACGACTTAAAATCTCCAAATCCCCGGAGTGTGGACTGGAGTACTCTGAGTCTCCAGAGTGCGGACCAGAGTATAAACCACTCAAAATCTCCAAGTCTCCGGAGTGCGGACTGGAGTACTCCGAGTCCCCAAAGTGCGGACCAGAGTATAAACGACTTAAAATCTCCAAGTCCCCGGAGTGCGGGCTGGAGTACTCTGAGTCCCCAGAGTGCGGAGTAGAGTATAAACGACTTAAAATCTCCAAGTCCTCGGAGTGCAGGCTGGAGTACTCTGAGTCCCCGGAGTGCGGACCAGAGTATAAACGACTTAAAATCTCCAAGTCCTCGGAGTGCGGACTAGAGCACTCTAAATCCGCAGAGTGTGGACTAGAGTATAAACGATTTAAATATCCAAGTCCCCTGAATGCCGACTGGATACAAATGGCTTAAAGACATCTAATCCTTGGCGTGTGGACTGGAAAATATTCTAAGTACCCGGAGCGTGGAACAAAGAATGTGCAATGCAAAAAAATTATCAACTTATTTGAAGATGAATCGAGAAGTTTATGTAACTCATAATAGCTTGGGTTTTGACACGATTATACAGAAAACCGAACAATAGAAGTCTTCTGAAAGGCAAAAGAACTAAGTTTTATTCATCAAAAATAAGTTTCTACTACAACTCCCTCGAAGCTTGGAGTTAATAGTGTAACGACCCGTATTTTACGTGTCGATGTATCGTAGAACTTACAGGTCGTTAGTGTTGTTTGTGTTGTCTCTAACCTGAGTCGTATAGGGAACCGACTCAAGAGCTACTTGGAGTTAGTACGTTGCCGAGTTATCATGTTAAGTGTTCGAGTTAGTGGGGTTTTAAGTCGTTTGAACGACTTAAGAAAGTTGCCGACTTAAGGTGGAACGAGTTAGTGGGTTGGACCGACTCATAGGGGTGGCCGGTTTAGATGGTTGCCGAGTTAAGAGGGTAACGACCTATGAAATAAGGCTTAGGTCGGCTGAGTGAGTTAACGGCCTAGTAGCTACCGACTTAAGGATATGAGCGACCTATAGGAGCTGGCAACCTAGTGGGGAGCGACCTAAGAGGGGTAGAGACCTAGGGGTAAGCGGCTTAGGAGAGTGGGCGACCTAAGGGATTTTGCAGATAGGTCGTGGACCGACCTAAGATAGGTCGTTGTGTGTTTTAGGTCGGCATGTTAGTTAAGTCGTCATACGACTTAGGACTTAGAGTGGCTTAAGTGTTGTTAGGTCGTAGCATGATAGGTCGGCAACGACCTAAGTTAGGTTGGAGGCTTTTGTATTGTGTGTTTGTTAGGTCGTTGGGGACATAGGTCGGCAGGGGTTTGAGTCGGCATGGTTGTTGAGTCGTCATGCGACCTAGGACTTAGGGGATGCGGCAGTGTGCTGGGCTGTTGACTAGAGTCTGTTGGCTGTTAGGTCGTAGGAGGTGTATAGGTCGGCAACGACTTAGTTAGGTCGGAGATTTCTTAGGTCGGCAACGACCTAAAACCGAACCTACGAGTTACGACCTAAGGGGAATTCAGCCTATAAATAGAGGGGTTTGGCTCACTTTTTGGCACCGGTTTTTGAAGCGACGAAGTGCTGCCATTTTGAAGACTCGACTACAACATTTCTTCATCTTCTTTTCTCCATTCCAATCTAATTCTAACATCCATCCAAGATCGAAGATCAAGATCAAAGATCAAGAGCCAAAGTTGAAGATTTTCATCCGAAGAGGCTAGATTTCACCGTTTCAAGTGAAATTTCTCCGGATCAAGTCCAAGTCCTTGCTGTCCAGATCTGTAGTTGATTCATTTTAGGTTGTTTTGGTGATTTGGTGAGTGGTAGTTATCTCTCACGCGGACCCAAAGGAGTATATGGGATTGGTGATATGTTTATGTGTTAAAGTTAGCGTTTTCTCGCATTTTCCTTAAGTCTGCATGTAGATCCATCATATTTGAAGATGTTTATCTATGAAAGTTATTTATCAAGTATTAGAGACAAAACCCATGTTTTAGATTTGATAGATCTATGCTAAAAACCATGATTTCACGTATGTTGGACTTTTGCTCACTTAATTACGAAATTGCCATTATAATTGATATTGCTTAATAGATCTTGTTTGAATGGTTGAATGTTTGAATGTATGTTAGATTTGATTGCTCCAAGTTAGCTTGTAGTTGATTTGGAACAAGATGGTTGAAGATGATTCAAAAGCTAAGTGGAAAGGCTCTTGAATGGTGAAAGCTGCCAATGGCATATGAAGCGGATGTGGAAGCTCATATGGATGGATTCGAGGATGTGGGATCTTGCCATGATGCGAGAAGGCAAAGCATGGTTGAGTTGGGACTTTGCGATGATATGATGAGGCAAGGCTTGTGTTGAGATGGGACGGGTCATGATGACGTTCCAAGTTGAGAGACTTTGCTATGATGTGATGAGGCAAGACATATGTTGTGATGGGACGGGTCACGAAGACGTTCCAAGCACGGGTCATGACGACGTGCAAAGTTATAACTCGGTGATGCGGTCCGGGTTGGGGTGGATAATGGTTAGCTTGAGAGGCGCTTGAGCTAGTATGGAAGTAGTCGTCGAAGAGGATGACTAGGAGGCTAAGATCTCATCGTTGTTGAAGGTTCTAGCATACTCAAAGCAAGGGTACGTTGGAACGGGTCACGATGACGTTCCAGGCACGGGTCATGATGACGTGCTAGTACTCTGGGCTGATGCGTTCGGCTTAGGCACGGGTCACGATGACGTGCGGAGTTATGGCTAAACCGGGGTTACCATTAGCCCTTGACAGGCGGTCATTCAACTAACGGTGAAATCAAGGCAATGATAACAGTGATAGCCAGAGTCATGGATGTTTAGATGTTTGGTTGTATCATCATTCGGCTTCAAGAGCGGTGTTTTCTGGGTGCTTATCTGATCTTGGTTTAGGCCTTGGGGGTTTGTATTTGGAAAACATCGTCCTTGACTCGAGTGATTATTGCTTTACCTTACTTATCTGCTATGTTATGCCTACTTCTCCTTAGTGTGTGTCTGGGGGCTATCACTGTAGAAAGAGGTGGAGTGGGATGGTTTGGTTCCTATTCCTTTTATCCTTTATGCTCTTTTGGTATGCTTGATAGTTGATTTACTGCTCACTAAGACTTTGTCTGACTCAAGGTTTTATGTCTCCTCTTATTACCTTGGGCTGTTCATCCATGTTTGGGATGGGCAGACTAGGTAGCAGGTGACAGGTGCTGTGCTAGGAGTTCTACGCTAAAGATGACGAAGACGAGCAGGAGGCTTTGCATATTAGTTTTCTTACTATATGTACTGGGTATCCGCTGCTGTATTTGATGAGTGTTTGTAGTGAGGTCTTGATGTATGGATTTGTTGAGATGATTGTATAAAACTTCTGTGATGCTTATATGATGATTTTTCTGTTATGAGACTTCACTATATATTTCTCTATTGTATTTTATCCATGCGCTGTGAGTTACGATAGAGATTCTGCGATTTTATTTTACCCTGACTATCATCCATGGTTGCCTTGCACACCTTTCAGCGCACTATTTCCTTGTTTTGGTGCGGGAGTCATGGGTGGTCGTCACATTTGGTATCAGAGCTTTGGTGAATCGATTTCAGCCAACGCTCGCTGACGTAACTACGTATGAGAGACGTAATTGTATTTTGATGGATGATTACTATATATAATATAGTAGCCTAGAAGGATTTGAACTCCTTATGCAGTTGTTTCTTAAGGTGTTCTAATCATTCTTATTACAGATATTAAGGATGAGTCGAAGAGAGAGACAAGCTGCAAGGGGTAGCCGTGATCCTAGGGAAGCTGTTGATTATGCTCCTATGTTTGAGGCCATGATGACTTCAATCATGAGGAGAATACCAGCTTCAGGATCATCTGTGGATGTGGGAGTTCAAGTCCAAGATCCAAGACCGGTGGATTTTGCTAAGCTTTGCAAGGATTATACTTCTCTTGGAGGAAAAGCTTTCTTGGGGACGGAGTCGACTATTGAGGTGCAGAGATGGATTGATGCTTGCAAAAGGATCTTTGGTGACTTAGGGATTGAGGATGCAACTAAGAGAAAGCTTGCATCGAGACAGCTTCAGGGAAGAGCTGCTGATTGGTGGAATTCTATCACCATAGATACACCAGAAGAGGATATTACTTGGGAGCAGTTCCAAGTTAGATTTGAAGCCAAGTTCATCTCTACTGCTCAGAGGTCTGTTTTGTTCAAGAGATTTGTGGAGCTCAAACAAGGCGGAAGGCCTGTTCTGGAGTATATTTCTGAGTTCGAAGCTTTGTCTAAGTATGCCAGATCATATATTGATTCTCCCTACCAGAAGAATGAAAAGTTTGTGACTGGTCTGGATGCTTATCTAGGAAGGCAGTTAGTGGATCATCTGGACGATCCATTTGAGAAGCTGGTGGAGAAAGCTCTGAGGCATGAGAGTTTGTTTCCTAGGGAAAGTTCTGTTGTTGCTGTAACCAGGGAAGGATCTAAACCACAGCAGAGTGGGAATAAGAAGAGGAAGCAGCAGCAACAGAAGGGAAAGGATGGTCAGAAGAAGCCAAAGGGCGAGGTGACTTGTTATAACTGCCGTCAGAAGGGTCATCTTTCTCGGGATTGCAAGAATCCGAAGGTGCAGTTGAAGTGTTACAACTGTGATAAGCTGGGACACATTAAGAAGGATTGTCCAGAACCGAGGAAAGATAGGCAGGTTGTGCAAGCCTATGCTTTGGGGGCTGTTCCATCGTCTTCGAAAGCTCCTACTGCTGAGGAGAAGGGGAAGAGTGTGGTGGTTCAAGGTACTCTTTCTATTTGTGGTGTTCCAGTTAGAGTGTTGTTTGATACTGGAGCGTCGCATTCTTTTGTTTGTGATGAGTTGGTATGCCGGTTAGGTATGAAACCGGATATTGTTGATAGGCCATTGGTTGTGACTAATCCGGTTGGGGGTTCGTCATGTTTGTGTATGATATGCCGTGGTCTAGTTGTGTCGAGTCATGATTGCTCGTTTGTTTGTGATTGCTTTGTTCTGAACTTTGCGGGGTTCGGAATTATTTTGGGTATGGACTGGCTTAGGAAGTATGCGGCTAGGATTGATTGTGAGAGGCTTGAGGTGACAGTCGGGAATGTGGAAGGGCGAAAGGTTGTGATACGATGTAAGCATGAAGAAGGCGTCTTCATGAGCTTCATGTATTCGCTAGTTGTTCCACGGGATGGACTGTCATCGGTGCCTATTGTGAATGAGTTTGAGAATGTCTTTGAGGAAGTCAAAGGGTTGCCGCCGCATAGGGAGATCGAGTTTCGTATCGATCTAGTTGAGGGAGCCAGACCTGTTGTGATGCCTCTTAGGCGGATGGCACCGAGGGAGCAGCAAGAGCTGAAGGTGCAAGTTGATGACCTTTTGCAGAAAGGATTCATTCGGAGAAGTGTGTCCGAATGGGGTGCGCCAGTTGTGTTCGCAACCAAAGCGGATGGATCGTTGAGGTTGTGTGTTGATTATCGTGAGCTGAATAAGGTGACTAAGAAGAACAAGTATCCATTGCCGAGAATAGATGACTTGTTTGATCAGCTTCACGAGGCTAAGGTGTTTTCTCAGATGGATTTGGCAACGGGATTTCACCAGTTGAGAGTGGCGAAGGATAGTGTGCCGAAGACTGCTTTCAGGACACCATCCGGGTTTTATGAGTGGCTGGTAATGCCGTTTGGATTGACTAACGCACCAGCATATTTTGTGGATCTTATGAATAGAGTGTTCAGAGATCAGTTGAATAGGTTCGTGCTTGTGTTCGTGGATGATATTCTGATTTATTCCAGAACTGAGGGAGAGCACAAGACACACTTGAGGATTGTTTTGGGGATCTTACGGAAACATCAGCTGAAGGCTAAGTTTTCGAAGTGTCACTTCTGGAAGAGTGAAGTGAGGTTCTTAGGCCATGTTATCTCTGGAAATGGAATAGCGGTTGATCCCGCTAAGGTGGCAGCGATCCAGGATTGGGTTAGACCTAAGAATGCATCTGATGTGAGAAGTTTTCTTGGATTAGCAGGATATTATCGTCGGTTTATCAAAGACTTTTCCAAGATAGCTGCACCGTTGACAGGATTGACGAAGAAGAACCAAGTGTTCAGATGGGATGATAAGTGTGAGCAAGCTTTTGTAATCCTGAAAGAGCGACTGACGAGTGCTCCTGTTTTGACTATTCCAAGTGGGAATGATGAGATGGTGGTTTACACCGATGCATGTGGCACTGGACTAGGAGCGGTGCTAATGCAGAAGGATAAAGTTGTTGCGTATGCTAGTCGACAACTGAAGCCGCATGAAAGGAATTATCCGACTCATGATTTGGAGTTAGCGGCGATTGTGTTTGCTTTGAAGATGTGGAGACACTATCTATTGGGAGTTCGATTTGAGTTGTTTACAGATCATAAGTCGTTGAAGTATCTGTTTTCCCAAAAGGATTTGAATCTTCGACAGCAACGGTGGCTAGAGTTCTTAGCATCGTATGATTTTGGTATAGCCTATACTCCGGGAAAAGGTAACGCAGTGGCTGATGCGTTAAGTCGAAGACATGCAGGTTTGGGAGCCATGTTTTCGGAATGGAAGAGTCTTGAGTATTTGGCTGGATTTGATTTCAGGCCTAGATGCGAGTTGGAACCTGAGATGTTGGCAAACTTATCAATAAGGCCTACTCTAGTGGAAAGAATTGGCGAGAGCCAAAAGGAAGATGATAAGCTTGTCAAGATTATCCGTGATTTGGAATCCGGATTGGAACCAGAGAAGGATAAGGGATTCGAGGTCGATCGAGAGGGTTGGCTTCGAAAGCAAGGACGATTGGTTATTCCCGATGTAGATGGATTGAGAGATGAAGTTCTGAGGGAAAGTCATCACTCGAAGTTGACAATTCATCCAGGTGGTAATAAGATGTATCGGGATATGAAGAGAACCTACTACTGGGAAGGTATGAAGAAGGATGTTGGAAATTTTATTTCCAAATGTATGAATTGCCAGTTGGTGAAAGCTGAGCAGAAGAAGCCCAGTGGATTGCTTCAGCCATTAGAGGTTCCTACATGGAAGTGGGAGCAGGTGTCGATGGATTTTATCGATGGTCTACCTAGGACAAGAGCGGGAAATGAAGGGATTTGGGTCATCGTAGATCGTTTGACCAAGAGTGCAAGATTCATTCCTGTTCGATCGACTAGGACTGCATCGAAGTTGGCTGAGTTGTATGTTAAGTGGATAGTTCGTTTCCATGGTGTTCCGAAGAGTATAGTGAGCGATCGAGACCCATTGTTCACTAGTAGATTTTGGAAGAGCTTCCAGGAAGTTTTGGGAACCGAGTTGCGTTTGAGTACAGCTTATCACCCTCAAACAGATGGTCAGACTGAGAGAGTCAACCGAGTTTTGGAAGATCTTCTTAGAGCATGTGTTTTGGACTTCGGAGGATCATGGGAAGATCACCTTCATTTGGTGGAGTTTGCTTATAATAACAGTTATCAGTCGAGTATTGGTATGGCACCATATGAGGCATTATATGGAAGACCGTGTAACTCTCCGACATGTTGGTTGGAAACTGGAGAAAAGCTGATACTTGGGCCAGAGATGATTCGACAGACTTCAGATTGTATAGAGATCATTCGGCAACGAATGAAGGCAGCCCAAGATCGTCAGAAAAGTTATGCCGATAATCGTCGTAAGGATTTGGAATTCGACGTAGGTGATATGGTTTTTGTGAAGATTTCTCCTCTGAAGAGTGTCATTAGATTCGGGAAGAAAGGAAAGTTAACTCCGAGATTTGTTGGACCATTCCCGATTATCGAGCGTATTGGAAAGCTCGCTTATAGATTGGAGTTACCGGAAAAGATGGCGGGTGTGCACAATGTTTTTCATGTATCTTATCTACGGAAGTATGTGCACGACCCAACTACAGTGGTTTCTGCTGATAGCTGTGAAGACTTGGAGGTTGATCCAGTTGTTTCGAGACCTCGTAAGCCGCTTCGTATTGTTGAAACCGATACGAAACAGCTTAGGAGGAAGACGATTACGTTGCTCAAGGTACAATGGAGTGATGATGTTAACGACTGTACATGGGAGGAGGAAGAGAGGATGAAGGCAGCTCATCCCGGACTCTTCAAGGTATGGCCCTAAAGTGTCGTGACATCTCATGAATTTGTAGCTTGTTCTAGTCTTAGAATTCTGCATGCTAGGTTAGAATTGGATGCATGGTTTGTTGATTGCTATGGATGGTAGGCATGCGGAATAATTGTGATTGCTGTTGTTTGCTTGGAATTTCGGGGGCGAAATTCCTAAGGGGGAGAGAATGTAACGACCCGTATTTTACGTGTCGATGTATCGTAGAACTTACAGGTCGTTAGTGTTGTTTGTGTTGTCTCTAACCTGAGTCGTATAGGGAACCGACTCAAGAGCTACTTGGAGTTAGTACGTTGCCGAGTTATCATGTTAAGTGTTCGAGTTAGTGGGGTTTTAAGTCGTTTGAACGACTTAAGAAAGTTGCCGACTTAAGGTGGAACGAGTTAGTGGGTTGGACCGACTCATAGGGGTGGCCGGTTTAGATGGTTGCCGAGTTAAGAGGGTAACGACCTATGAAATAAGGCTTAGGTCGGCTGAGTGAGTTAACGGCCTAGTAGCTACCGACTTAAGGATATGAGCGACCTATAGGAGCTGGCAACCTAGTGGGGAGCGACCTAAGAGGGGTAGAGACCTAGGGGTAAGCGGCTTAGGAGAGTGGGCGACCTAAGGGATTTTGCAGATAGGTCGTGGACCGACCTAAGATAGGTCGTTGTGTGTTTTAGGTCGGCATGTTAGTTAAGTCGTCATACGACTTAGGACTTAGAGTGGCTTAAGTGTTGTTAGGTCGTAGCATGATAGGTCGGCAACGACCTAAGTTAGGTTGGAGGCTTTTGTATTGTGTGTTTGTTAGGTCGTTGGGGACATAGGTCGGCAGGGGTTTGAGTCGGCATGGTTGTTGAGTCGTCATGCGACCTAGGACTTAGGGGATGCGGCAGTGTGCTGGGCTGTTGACTAGAGTCTGTTGGCTGTTAGGTCGTAGGAGGTGTATAGGTCGGCAACGACTTAGTTAGGTCGGAGATTTCTTAGGTCGGCAACGACCTAAAACCGAACCTACGAGTTACGACCTAAGGGGAATTCAGCCTATAAATAGAGGGGTTTGGCTCACTTTTTGGCACCGGTTTTTGAAGCGACGAAGTGCTGCCATTTTGAAGACTCGACTACAACATTTCTTCATCTTCTTTTCTCCATTCCAATCTAATTCTAACATCCATCCAAGATCGAAGATCAAGATCAAAGATCAAGAGCCAAAGTTGAAGATTTTCATCCGAAGAGGCTAGATTTCACCGTTTCAAGTGAAATTTCTCCGGATCAAGTCCAAGTCCTTGCTGTCCAGATCTGTAGTTGATTCATTTTAGGTTGTTTTGGTGATTTGGTGAGTGGTAGTTATCTCTCACGCGGACCCAAAGGAGTATATGGGATTGGTGATATGTTTATGTGTTAAAGTTAGCGTTTTCTCGCATTTTCCTTAAGTCTGCATGTAGATCCATCATATTTGAAGATGTTTATCTATGAAAGTTATTTATCAAGTATTAGAGACAAAACCCATGTTTTAGATTTGATAGATCTATGCTAAAAACCATGATTTCACGTATGTTGGACTTTTGCTCACTTAATTACGAAATTGCCATTATAATTGATATTGCTTAATAGATCTTGTTTGAATGGTTGAATGTTTGAATGTATGTTAGATTTGATTGCTCCAAGTTAGCTTGTAGTTGATTTGGAACAAGATGGTTGAAGATGATTCAAAAGCTAAGTGGAAAGGCTCTTGAATGGTGAAAGCTGCCAATGGCATATGAAGCGGATGTGGAAGCTCATATGGATGGATTCGAGGATGTGGGATCTTGCCATGATGCGAGAAGGCAAAGCATGGTTGAGTTGGGACTTTGCGATGATATGATGAGGCAAGGCTTGTGTTGAGATGGGACGGGTCATGATGACGTTCCAAGTTGAGAGACTTTGCTATGATGTGATGAGGCAAGACATATGTTGTGATGGGACGGGTCACGAAGACGTTCCAAGCACGGGTCATGACGACGTGCAAAGTTATAACTCGGTGATGCGGTCCGGGTTGGGGTGGATAATGGTTAGCTTGAGAGGCGCTTGAGCTAGTATGGAAGTAGTCGTCGAAGAGGATGACTAGGAGGCTAAGATCTCATCGTTGTTGAAGGTTCTAGCATACTCAAAGCAAGGGTACGTTGGAACGGGTCACGATGACGTTCCAGGCACGGGTCATGATGACGTGCTAGTACTCTGGGCTGATGCGTTCGGCTTAGGCACGGGTCACGATGACGTGCGGAGTTATGGCTAAACCGGGGTTACCATTAGCCCTTGACAGGCGGTCATTCAACTAACGGTGAAATCAAGGCAATGATAACAGTGATAGCCAGAGTCATGGATGTTTAGATGTTTGGTTGTATCATCATTCGGCTTCAAGAGCGGTGTTTTCTGGGTGCTTATCTGATCTTGGTTTAGGCCTTGGGGGTTTGTATTTGGAAAACATCGTCCTTGACTCGAGTGATTATTGCTTTACCTTACTTATCTGCTATGTTATGCCTACTTCTCCTTAGTGTGTGTCTGGGGGCTATCACTGTAGAAAGAGGTGGAGTGGGATGGTTTGGTTCCTATTCCTTTTATCCTTTATGCTCTTTTGGTATGCTTGATAGTTGATTTACTGCTCACTAAGACTTTGTCTGACTCAAGGTTTTATGTCTCCTCTTATTACCTTGGGCTGTTCATCCATGTTTGGGATGGGCAGACTAGGTAGCAGGTGACAGGTGCTGTGCTAGGAGTTCTACGCTAAAGATGACGAAGACGAGCAGGAGGCTTTGCATATTAGTTTTCTTACTATATGTACTGGGTATCCGCTGCTGTATTTGATGAGTGTTTGTAGTGAGGTCTTGATGTATGGATTTGTTGAGATGATTGTATAAAACTTCTGTGATGCTTATATGATGATTTTTCTGTTATGAGACTTCACTATATATTTCTCTATTGTATTTTATCCATGCGCTGTGAGTTACGATAGAGATTCTGCGATTTTATTTTACCCTGACTATCATCCATGGTTGCCTTGCACACCTTTCAGCGCACTATTTCCTTGTTTTGGTGCGGGAGTCATGGGTGGTCGTCACAAATAGTTTATTTACATGAATTACGAAAATAAATAAAAATATAATTACATAATCTAAACTAACTCTTGTTGAACGAGGGCGACGACTACTTCTTCGACCTTTTTCCAGATGACTCCTCTCCCGTGCATTTGCCCTTGATGATCTTCTTTGATGGGGAGGTGACAACTGAAGAAGTATGGGGAACTCCATGGGCCTGGGCCCATAAGGAAGGATGACCTTCAACGGCTTATTCAGAGGATCGTCCAGGTCCACAGCTTCCATCTCTTTCTTCTCCTTCTCAAGCTGCTCCTTCATGCTCAGTTTATATGTGTGTTCAGAGACGCCTGTAATTTCGATTTCATAACTCCCATCGATGGGAGAGGAAGTCTCGGACTTATCCTCATCAAGCGCTCCAATCACCTGAGCATCTGGACCGGGAGCCTCCCCTGCGTGAGTAGCCTCACTTGTCTTTTCCTTCACCTCCTTGGCGATATCGCTCCTCGAAGAGGGCTCGGGAACAGAATGGCCTGCATAAAATCATGAAAAACAAGCATTAGAATACAATAGCCCCTCGTGAAAACTAAGAATTTTGGAATGTTAACGTGGAGGGTTATCTACCAGGTTCCAGCTGGCTCTCCGCCGTCCGAGGGGTCTCACCCTCTGGAATGGGAGACAGAATGTGAATGCCAAGGCCGAGTCCTCTGGGTCATAACCGATGTGCTGCTCAAAGGGATCAAGTATCGACCGGCTGAGTGGGCGCATGAGCTTGAGACTCGATCCCAGATGGACCGGCAATAACCTCTTTCCCTTTCGTTGAGGGGGAGCCTTTGCTGTAAAGATATTTTGCCGAAAACAGGTCCGAAGGCTCGTTTCCCTTAAGAAATTCTTTTATCAAAGCTCCTTAATCAACCTCCTCGGTACCAAGTTCGACCTTCCTGATTTCAACTAAGGTCTCCCACGTCTCTGCTAAAGATTCGAGGTAGCCCTCACCCAGAAAAGTTAAGTCTCGGTGCATGAGGACGCGGGCATTAAATTCTGCAATTAGTGGGTCGAACATGCTTTTGACCTCCTTCCTACCTGCTTTTTTAGCCGCTTCAAGATGGGAGTCGGCCTCCGCAGACGCTATTTTCTTGCCCACTTCATGGGCTTCATTCTTTAGCATTTCAACCTTAGAAAGTTCATCCTCAAGCTTCGCCTTCAGAAGTCATGTGGCAACGATCTCATCGCAATATCGTTGCGACTCTTCTTGGGTAGCGGTCTTCTCCTCCTTTTCTTTGCGGAGTTGCTCCTCTAGCTCCTTAAATCGAAGGGCAAAGGCATCCCTCTCCTTCTGCACTGACTCTTTCTCCAAAGCTAGGGCCCCGCAGCATTGTGCCGCCTCGTCGATTTCTTTTTTATGGGTTGACTCCAGACGAGTAACGGCCTCGGCAGTATCTTTAGCGCTCTGCTGTGCGGCTTCAAGCTGAGACTTATAAGAAGCAAGCTCTTCGTCCTGAGCTTTAATAATATCTTTATCGTGGATAGCCTCAAGCTTCAGGCGTTCTATCTCATGCTGACGCTCTATGGAAACTTCCGAAACTTTCTCGGCTAAGTGCATGAATGCATCATGTAGTACATAGACATCATTGGTACAAGCGATGGCACTTTACTTGACATGCCCTAGAATATGGTGGATTGTCGGAAGAGACTTTAAGCCATCAAAGCATATCTTCGAAAATGAGGCTTTAAGTTCAGCAAGTTGTTCAGCGACCGTTGGATCAATTACGGGAGTGAGAGGAGTCTGCTTGGAGACCGCAGGCATTCTGTGGGGATCTCAAGATTACCTGGGACTTGATGAACTAGAGTGTTGATCCCGATGTGCCTCAGGCTGAGACCCCTTATGTCCAGATTTCTCTTTGTTGTGCTCCGGTTGAGAAGGAGGATCACGAGGATATGAGGGCTGGTAATAAGTTTTCCTTCCGTGTGATGACTCTCGACGATGGTAATCTTGATCGCCGGATTCATCTCTATCTCGGCACTTGCCGGATCCCGAATCCCGGCCAGATTGGTAGAAAATCTATGACCCACGAAGGCGGTCAAGTCCATGCATACGCCCCATTTCACCTATACAAAGTTTAAATAACGGTGAGTTAGCAAAGAATAGGGTGACAACAGAAATTTAAGTGCAAGGTAAAGTGCGTGTGTTTGTGTGTGTCCTAGTGTTTCCCCCCGACGGACCATTTTCTTTACTAATAGGAGTTTTTTCTCCCTAGTTTTGGGCTTGAACGCTTGTATTGCCTCTCGCGGGCGAATGAAGCTTAAGGGCCTCTGGATCGTCGAAGTCGTTGTTGAGTAGATCATCAAGTATGGAAAGGTTCGATGGGCCTTTTAGAGAACTTTCTAAATGCTGTGAGGAAGCTTCTTTCTCCATTGGAACAAGAGTAACTTTAGAAGTTCCACTGATTGCTTTCCTCCTCAGCCTGTATGTTAGTTTCTTCTTCCCCTTTGAAGGGGAAGGCGACGTCTCGATGTCGTGAACTTCGACTATCGGATCTCGAGTGGGACTAACATTCTCATCTTGTGCCTCAGGCGTTTCAGTTTCCTTAATTTCCCCCTCTTCTAGTGTGTCCGGGGCGTTACGTGTTGAAGACTCGGCTTGTTATTTCCCTTTGCCAGAAGCAGGCCTGGGTATGGTAATGCCCTGAGGGAGGCTTATCCGACGACCTTCTACCAACAGCCCGAACTTTGTAAGCGACTCATTTGAAATGAGAGTTTTGATGTCTCGGCATTCGGTGGGAATGGCTCAAATAGCTTCGACGGCTTCAGAATATCCGGGACCCTCGGGATGAGGATTAATACCTGAAAAGGTGGAAGAGAGTTAGAAAAGGTACAGCTTCGACCAAACATGAGTATCGATCCGGGAAAAAGACTTACTTCCTTCCACCCATCTCCTTGCAAAACCGGGAGGACAACGTACATAAAACCATTCCTGTTTATACAGGGAAAACTTGCACCATGTCCCAGTTAAGATTTGACATTTGCTGTGCGGCTCGAGAAACACGAAAGATGGGCTATCCCTCCGTCCCTTGACGCAATATATGTATCGGATATTGCCCGGAGTCAGAAGTCTGGAGAGGACACTCATGAAGAGGATACAAGTGCCGTAGATGAATGCGGGGCTGTTCGGTTGCAGTTGCGAAGGGGCAACGTCGATATACTGCAACACGTCTCGAAAAAATGAGTTGAATGGTGGCACGCTGCCAACCCAGCATATGAATTTGTTGCAAGCTGTGTATCCGACTGGGGGCAAGTGCGGACGATCATGCCTCGATGGAACTAATACATCGTCAAAGGGGATTCCATGGACAGAGCATATCCGACGGAGCGTACTTTCGTTAATCTTTGAAGCTTGAGAATCGATTGGGTCGTCTAGAAAAATCGCAGCCTCCAAAGCGTCAAGAGCCAAGTCGACAGATGTAGTCGTAGGGTTTGGCAAGTCTTGAGCGGGGGTAGTTGACAGATGAGAAGTATCTGCAACTTCTTGTCGAGAGGATGGCCCAGATCTATCTGAGATTGTAGCTGAGCTAGATTTTTTAGACATCTCTAATGAAGATTGAATCTAACACAACACCAGTTTGAACTATACTTGAAAAATTATCCATGTCAGACCTAACAACATAAATATCCTCATCCTTGTGTGGTGTGTGAACTAATGTGATCATTCAAATATAAGTGCTGAGAAATTAAAAGTCACAGAGTTGATGATATAAAGTTGAGCTTTGAACTGTCATCTTCGAAGGCCGTCATCGCTGACCATCTTCGAAAGCCTGTCTTATGATGTTTTCAATTTTGGACTTGGACATTAGCGCTATATGTTGAAGGCTATTATCTGTTTTTATCGATTTAAATTCAGATTTATGATTGTTGAAACTGGGGAGTTACCAGTCCGGATTAGTTCGATATGCTGGTTTGCTTAAGCCCTTATCTTTGTTTTTTGTCATATGATTAGGCATGGGAAATAAGTGAATTCGACGAGGGTTATGTTCAAGTTGGAATGATTTCGACTGTTGTTATCTATTCATCGAAGGTCAAGGTCGAACGACACTTGAAACACACGGCCTAAAAGCCGCTCGGCCTAAATGTCGTTCGGCCCAAATGCCGCTCGGCCTAAATGCCACTCGGCCTAAATGACGTTCGGCCTAAATGTTGCTTGGCCTCAATCCAGTTCGGCCTAAATGCCATCTAGCCCAAGTCCATCGCTCGGCATTCTCTAGATCAAACGTATGAGCCGGATACACCGAGTCACTTACTTCCTACCTCCCTGACTTCACTCACGCGTAGAGTCTATCGAGCCACTCGTCTCGTGGTTGACCATTCTCCACTCAAGATACAAGTGCCAAACGGCCGCGCTCGGTTCTTCTTCGCCCCTTGATTATCGAACGACCTCATACAACGATCCTGTTCCACTTCAATATCCTAACTCTAACGCTCGGTAAACCAACAGGAACCTACAACCTAGAAACGGTCGGTGTCCATTTCCCCTCTCCTCTCCATTCCACCAACCTTGAAATTGACTAAAATCATACTAAGTTCCAGCCTTAGGATATGTCCGAACCTCAAGTCGACTCCCTCATCTACACGTCTCCTACTTTCTATAATCTATGGAGAATTCACGAATTCTAACTTTGTGCTATACTTCCTAATTTGAAAAAACGTTCGAACGAAAGATTCTTACCAAAGAGAATGGTGGGAGCTTGGGGGTCTGTGGGCTTGAGACTGAAAGTTGTTCAGACTCTATTTGGGAAGGAACTGTAGAGGGCTTGATGGATTCAGGATAGGAAGGGAAGATTGGAGAAGTGAACGAGGTTTGAGGGTGGTAAGTTACGAGTTCGTGCAGGGTCGAGGTAAAAGTTAGAAAGAGAGAAGTGAAGTACCAACCTTTATAGAGGGAAGAAAGGAAGTCGAATGGACAATGACCGATTGAACCGATCAAAGCACATCCCATGTTCGGCACCGTTCGGCATTCGTTTGTTGTTCAGCTTTAGCATGTCGTTTGGCATGCACTACCTCGAGCGGCATTCAGGATAAGACACTTTCGAGAGAACAACACTAGTACTAGAAGCATAACACGGAGGACCCGTGATTCAAAGCGCATCATGTTCATCCATATGATACACTTTGGGGGGCAAGTGTTACCCAGTGGCTTGACCACGTAGACAGAGACTCGATGGGGAAGCCTTGTTCGGCACAACTAGCTCGTTCGGCATCTATCCTCGTTCGGCATTGAGGACCGTTCGACACAGCGTGGTCGTTCGGCATCCCACACCGTTCGACATCCAGACCTTGCTCGGCACTGAGGGCCGTTCGGCACAGCATGGTCGTTGGCATCCCACACTGTTTGGCATCCAGACCTTGTTCGGCATTGAGGGCCATCTAGCATGAAGCACGTTCGGCATTCAATCTCGACCGGCATGAAGCACGTTCGGCAATTGGCCTTGACCGGCGTTCAAGCCTCGTTCGGCATTCATGCCTCGATCGGCATTCCAGCCTTGTTTGGCACATGGCCTCGCTCGGCATAAGCATGCCGCTCGGCATCTCCCCTCGATCGGCGTCGGATCTCGTTCGGCCTGCATATTTCACTCAACATATTGCCCCGTTCGGCTTAGAGACACGGCTCGGCATTTGCCGATCGGCATTAGTGGTTCGGCACGCAAAAATCACCCACTTTGGGCCGAGATATCTAGCTACTAGCCCATCAGGGAAGTACAACCCATTTTCGTCTATAAATAGATAGGCAGGGGCACAGTGAAATGGATCTTTTTTCGAGGACACCGAGGAGACTCTACCACATTCAAGACTTATCTTCTTTGCTTAACAATTGTAATCAAATAGATGGTGTACGGATTGTATCTGTAACTAGTTGATAAGTAAAGCAATAAAGATTAACCTCAAAGTGGACGTAGGCGATTACATTGAACCACTATAAACCTGGTGTTCTTATTTTCTGCATTTAGTTTAGCATTCTGTTCACCGCTTACAATTACTTTCTTCATTAATCTCTCTACATAATCTTTATTAAGGGTGTTAGTGACCAATTCTGGTGCTAACATGCTATTTTAAATTTTACTCCTGTTTATTATAGATAATATTGGATTGAAGATGTAAATAAGAACAACTTTTATAAGTAAATGAACGTCAAATATCTAACAAAAAGAATAAATAGTTATCTATTTCATTTAATTCAATTTTCAACTAACTAGAGAACTAAATACAATTAAATTACTTTCATTGAAATTCAATTTAGTGGGAAATCGATTACATAAGTTCAGATAACTTTTGATTTTGTGATATATTAAGGTTGTTGTTTTAATTTTAGTTAATTACATATTTTATGCACCTTATTATATCACGTTATGTTCCATACTCATATTATTTGCAAATCTTTGAATATGTAGTTGGAAACATTAAAGTTGTACAATGCATGGTTGATGTTTGAGTTTCCATAACTCTAGGAGATTTTATTGGTAGGACATTCATGTACTAAGGGATACACTGATAGAGAGGAAGTCAATTGATAATATGATGTGGTGCACAAAAGTAAATTTCTAAATAAGATTGATCATATTGGTTTGTTATTTGATGATATTATTCCTTTCGTTTGTAACCATCATATCTCATTTTCTCAAAAAATTCATTGCAATTGGTAATAAGAATAACCACGTTCAATGTAATAATACATTAGAACGCTGTCCGTTTTGAAAGAAATTATGAAAGTTTTGGTTGTTATAATTGTTAGTATCAATCAAATATAATGTACGTCAAATTATGTATGTACCCATCAAATATATGTTTCTTGTTATAATATCTAGCTATTCATTCTATAATATATAAGCACTTTGATGTTTAAACATTCTTCTTTTTTTCTCATAAGTTAGAGAGTTAAATCCTTTTTTTGATAGTTAATTTTTTTTAACATATTTCTCATCCTTACGTTAACTACCACATTTATAATTACTTTGTAACCTACTCTCTTCATTTTATCTTTCTGGCTCTTTCTACGTATTATCAAAGGTATATTTGACCTTTTCATATTCATCTTTCTTTTTTTGGCTAACTTTTTGAATTAATGTCATTTTATTACCCTAAGTATTCCTTTTACACCCTTTCAAATCCATTTCCCCATTATTTTAATTTCATATCTTCCATATTTATCTTCGTTCTCTGTTATTGTAATATCCTTCTTTATGTTAATCTAAATTTTAATGTATACCTTATTTAACTAATTTTATCATCTTTTAATTTATTTATCCAATATATAATTAGGATGAAAGGCTTTATTTTACTTATATTTTTGATTGCTTAGCGTCTATTTAGACATCCTAATAATATCTTTATTGATTCTACTAATGGCCTTTATATCAACGGTAAAAGTATGTTTAATAGCGCTACCATTTTAGAAACACGCCAAATGGATTTCTATAACTGTACAACTTTCAAGTTCATATGCCTCAGAATGGCTGTTAAGGATAAGAAGCAATGCTCCTATACCATCAAGCCTTTAGTAAGATCATAAGAACCAATTCTTATATTTCACAATGGAAGGTCAAAACACAATTTATCGGGTCAAAACGAATGTTGCGTAAAACATCGTTACGACAATAAAAAACACTAGTATGGGGATTTGATTAATTATATATATATATATATATATATAAATCCTATATACTATATAAAAAAATTTCTTTCGGAAATAATTTACTATAACAACAATGTTATAATCCATGCCTTACATGCTTCCACCAAAAACATCTATTACAACACTAAATGTTGAGATCTATATTTTCGATACTTATCACATTTTAAATCATTTTTCAAAACTATTAAATTCCATTTGGAATTATTACTTTCCAAAAACATTAATTTTAAAGATTTTCACTTTAAAAACCATTAACTTCATCAAAAATATTCCTTTCAAAACTGTAACGACGCGGAGTTTTTTGCCCGCTCAAAAATCGACATCCATACTTCAAATCGTATTCGAATGCCATAGATTCGACCGTTCAAGTCCGATTCGCCGGAGCTTATAACAATCATTAAGTAAATAACACCGCGGAATAAAAGAATAATACATTGATATACAGCTTTGATAACATATCTGATACAACAGATGATCCAATAGATATCAATATACATCAGAGATATGATACAATAAATAGCAGCGGAAAAGAAAAATAGATGACATCTAGCAGCAGAACAATATAACTCTAAGATAGTCTTCAAAAGAGAACTCCGAGAACTGCAACTCTATCTCCAAAAAATCAATCCAGCAATAGCTCGAACCCCCTATAACGATGCACCAAGCTCAGCAAGACTGGTGCGATCCAAAGACTGAACTAACTCCAGATAATCTACTACATCTGACTATCTGAAAAACCCAACTCTAGACTGCTCGTGTTGAAAAATTTTGAGCACCCAGAGTTTAGGAAAGAAACAATAAACTCCGGATCAGTCGTGGGACTGGTGTGAGCAACAAAAACAGTTTATCTTATAAAAACAATCAAAGAAAGAATTTTAAAGTCAATTCGCAATGCTTTTGAAAAATGAGACTACCATAAGGCCTCCCGCACACACACACAATGCAAACGCAGAATCGAAGGAGATTTCTCCTTATGATAGTCAAAGATGCTTGATACGCATTAAAAAGAACATTTGATATTATTACTAGTGCATAGTGTAGTAAAAATCATTTCGAAAGTAAAGACATAAATCTTAGCCAACATAGACATTTCGAACTATGCCTACTATAGCTACCATCCAAACAGTGGGGCGCCACCATAAGTGAATGATAGGTTCTACAACTAATACCGTACAAGGTTTCGTATTGTTTCTTTGGATTTCCAACAAATGGTCAGGCCAAGGAACTTCCCATTGCCACATGAGAACGCCTTTGGATGGACGTCCTCGAGAACCAAACCGGAACTCTACCAACACAAGGCCGGGTTACCCCTAACTGGGTAACTACTGACACGAGCACGCCATTCCCCGATCGTAAACGACCTTTCTCACGGGATCCCGATAACCAACAACCACAAAGTAATAAATTTGCAGTAACCACATATGTTAAATATCTGGGCTCCATACCATGACACCACCTCTATCCAGAAGGAAATGCACATACCCTAAAGGGAGCTACCCCTCATAACCTTGCCGCATCTTTCCTGTTTTGACCATTTCCGGGGTGTGAGGCTCGACGAAGTCTCGTCCACAAAAACATACTTTATACAAAAGCCATGCTTTGGGTCAACAAATGATCATAGAAATGATCACCAGGATAGACGATCAAATAAACGATCCTATCACAAATAATCAACACAATGATCATTTACAGCAACACTCAGCATGTCACATTATCAAATTGGGAATATATCGCTGATAACATTCAACTACATAACCTCTGAGCTCGTACGTCTCAGAGAAGGGTGTTAAGCTAAAAGAATAAATTCTCCGCCACCAACAGAAATATATTTGAAAGAAATCGGCTTTATATCTCAATTTGTAATGTCAGACATACAATCCATACAAGTCTGGTCCGGGCTCGAACAGAACCGAAGGCACTTACAAAGAAGTCCTTGTAATCCGGATATTCACTAATCACGTTCGGACTCCCCATCACATATGGAGTCTCTATACAGGGGACCATTCGATGCAAAGACATTCGACGAGTTGTCCTTACGTTTTCGAAAATATCCGGTCTTCACCACCGGTCTTCAAATGCTATCCATAACGACGTATCACATATTCGGAATGGGATATATGACACAAAGGTCCTCTCCCGGCTAAACCGAATAGTGAGCGCAATATTTACAAGAAATATATGGGTATTGGGATTTCAATTAAGTCACAACTTAAAACCCAAAACTTTCTTTCAAACGGTTTAAATCAATTACCATTTCTAACCTTTTAACAAAAAGGATTCATTTTCACAACCTTTAACGGTTTAAATAATTTTCACATTTTAATCTTTTAAACAAAAGATTCATTCACAGATTTTCCAAATCAATTTCTATTTCAATTTGATTTAAACAAATCATCAATTTAAATCTGTTAAAAATAAACAGATTTAATTCATAGCTTTCAAAAAGAATTCATTCAAAACTTAGGAAAATCATTTCTCTATTCAATCTTGAAATTCCCCTAATTAACTGGAATCTCAGTTCTTATCTAAAAGTGTTTATCATTTGAAAACAACAGTTTTCACTTTGAAAATCTGATTCATTTATACAAGTTGAAATCCCTGGGTTAAATTCAAATTCCCAAAAATAATACTTTAAAAATGATTTAACTCATAATGACTAGTATAATATCATTAATCCCTAGTTTCAAATTACAGAATTCAATTCCAAATATCGAATTCAAATTCAAATTGAATTATTTAAATTTCAAAACTTAATCAAGTAAATTAAAATAAATTTTAACTTGAAATTTCATTCCAAAAGCTTTTCACATTTATTCCGATTCCATTTCCAAAACATTTGAATTTAAATATTCAACTTTAAAAATCATTTTAAAATCATTTTAAAATCTGTGACTTAATCGATTTCCTCGTGAAATCCATAATTGTGTGTGTATGGTGTGGTCCAGGGGTTATACACAGTAGTGCAACAGCATACAATCATCACAGATCAGAATACAGGAATATAGTTGATAAGCGATATAACTATAACGCTCATCGTCCATTCACAGATAATATACAAATATAAATAAATGAATGAATCATACACAGCTCAATCCATAGAACAAAATATCACAGATCAGATAGGACAATCAATTCAAGATATCTCATACAATACAATCATTCATAAGTAAGGTCAAGCATTTAATAATCATTTATAAGCAGGATTAATTAATTGTTTTAATCCTAATTAATTCAATTTATTTCCAAGTAAATAAAATTAAATTACTTATGAATTTATCATCCCATTCTGGTTTCTTAATTCAAATCATTTGATATAAACTAATTTATCAAACACTTTAATTAATTAAATTATTCTTAATCAATCATATTAATTAAATCGACTCTTGAACCAATTATATAATTAATTTACTTCTTAATTCATTATTTCAAGAAATTTACTCTTTAATTACCTATCATTAAGCAATCATCTCAAAATAACAAATCATGAATTACTAATTTATCTTTATCATTAATTTAATCAAAATATTCAAGTTTAATTACAATTAGTAATTAACCCCTTAATTTCTTTCATTAAGTAATTAACAATTTACAATTGATTATCTTAATTAATTTAATCTAATAAATCATCAAAATTAATCACATTAATTAAATTACTTAATAATTCCTAGTTAATTATCTTCATTAACTAATAAAATTTCTTAATTAGATTTAAATTAATCTCTAATTATAAATTAATCTAAATCATTAATTTATAAATTCGATAAATAAATCATTCCTTAATTATCTTATTTAATCGAATCATTTAATACCTTAATTATCTCTAAGGTAATTTATTTATTTCTTTATTAATGATTAAATACATATTAATGTGTAGAACATTACCCTTTTTAAATTTAAATTAAATCACATTTTGAATATAAGATTCAAAATAATTTACCATTTAGAACTTTAACCAAATTTAAATTGAATTTAAACTTGTTTAAAACACCTTCAGATTTTAAAACTGAATTTATTTCAACTTGTATTTAAATTTCACTTTTAGTCCAGGTTTTAAAATCTCGATTTAAACTTAAGTTTAAGTCTTACTTAATTTAACAAACCCAGGCTTGAATTCAAACAGAAGAACAGGCCTCTGTTTTTAAAATGCCTGGAACTAACAAACTCAAGACAGCACACTACTTCGAGTCGCCTACCTCATTACTTCGAGAGTTACCCGAGAAAAATGCCTGAGTGCTTCGACTTTTTCCCCAAACCAACCCGTGTGAGTATTTTTTTCAAAATTTTGTTTAAGTGTTGATCTGACCCGGCGCACAACTGAATGCACTCGAGTTAAGACTCGAGCCAAAACCAATATTACTCGATACTTCCTTCGAGTTATCTTCATCTTCCCAACTATAACCACCCAAACATAATCACTGATACACGCAAACACGTGTGTACCTGCACCATCCACCGCCGATGTCCTGGCCACCACTTCCATCGCCATCTAGTCATCGTTGACCCCCTCAACTCAATCCATCACCCAGCACCCATCACGACAACACGAATCAAAATTGAGTTAAATTTCCAAACCTGGAAACACGCTAGCTTCAACACCCCAAACCTGTCAACATCGCCTCGTCCACGCCGTGCCGACCATCAGCGAGCTTCCACCTCCGGCCTCGACTTCGACATCACCCAAACTTCTACCACCCGAAGTATCAAAACACTCGATCCATCATTGAGGCCGAGGTGATCAAAATTCCATCATAGCTAAAAATTAGGTTTACAGATTTTAAATCCAAATCCCAAAATCCACATAGCTTAAATTCTTGATCCAATATTTTTCCTAGCTTCAATGATCCCTCCTCTAACCACCGAACAAATTCCGACCTCCCCAGGTTCAAAGAACTGCAGATATACCCAAAAATCCCATTTCTGTACAACACAGAAATGCACATTGCACTCTCCACTAAAAATTCCCATTTTAGTTTTAAAAATCAAATTTTGATTTCAGTATTTGATTCTTAAACCTGAATCCATCAAACATGATAATTGATTTTTAACTTTGTTTAAGTTTCACTGTTATTTTATATTTTTCCAAAGGCAAAACAATTTAGTTTAACCCAACAAATTTTTAAACCTAAAACTATGATGTAACTAACATATTTTGTTCAACATTTCAATCTTAACAAAACTTGGATTAAGAGCAAGTAATTTTTGATTTACTTTTGAGCCTAGAATTAAGCATCAGAGAAACAGAGACCAAACACATCTCATTCCTACAGTACACATACATATAGAAACAGGCACTTATATATATATTCACATCACAAACTCAATCAGATAAAATCAAGCAACTTGATTGAACTTATATATGTTGTTACTCACCTTTTAGAAACAGAGCAGTTATTTGATTGTAACAGTTTTGAAAACTGTAATGCCTTTGCTTATTTATTTATTTTTCTTTGAAAATGATTTGTAGTCTTGCTTAAAAGAAAAATGAGTTACAGGCATTATCACAGATATACACCCAATTTAAACTTCATTCAGTCAAACTAGCATGCAACCCTAAATGAATATACTTAGGCATTTTAGAAAAGGAGTTACTCACAGATTCACAGCATTGAATTCAAGAACTGGTTTTAAAACTTAAAGTTGCTCACCTGTGGGATGAAGGCAGAGGACCAGATTTTTTTCTGTTCTCAAGAACTCTGAAGTTTGATCTTTGCTTGCTTGTAATTTGAGTTGAAACTTTACTTGAGGTTTGATGTATATAAAGAGAAGTATGCAGTTTTGAAGTCCTTTGCAAGTACAGGATGTAACTGTATGGCTGAGGTGCTTACATTCCTTTTTCTCGGCTAATATCATGCTTTTGCTTATGTACTTGATATGTTTTTATTTTATGTTTATATACTCAAACATATACTTGCTGTCCTTTGCTTCAGTACTTGAAGATATAGGCTGCTTATTTATTTATTTTTATTTGCTTTTGCTTTGTTATATTGACTTGTTTCATATTTTACATTGTATCTAGTTACTTTAGTTTTGTTTTTAAGTGTACAAACTTATTTTTTTTTTTTTTTGTTTCTATACTTCCTTTTCATATTTGCTTTATGCTTTGTATTCCTTTTTTTGTTGCTTTGTTTTTTTTTTTAATTTATGTATGTAGTTAGTTTGTGGATATTTTGCTTTGTTTATGTTTATGCAGTATTGTACTTTGCTTTAGTTTTGTTTTATACTTATTGTTTTTGTTTTATAATTTACATAATTTTATAAATATGTGGTTTTTCTTTGTATGTTATTTCTTTTGTTTGAATACTTTCATTTGCTCTTATTTTATTTTTTTCTTTTCATACTAAAACTTTTATATTTGTTTGTATTTACTTCGTTTTGTTTATGTTTATTTTATTTTGTCTACTTACTTTAAAATATAATTGAAATTCCATAACTTTGTTTTGTACATATTTATTTTATATAACTCAAATTATTTATTAAACCATTCATCTAAGATTTAAATTCAAATCAAAATATATATATACACACACAAGATTTTATAATTTCAAATTGACTCATATATACCCAAATATACATATATATATATATATATTCACATATATACATATGTATATAATATTTAAAAATTTAAATGATTTATATAGAATATATTTGAACTCGGGGAAACTCGCTTCCATTTATAATCAATTTACCTTACAATTTTATTCAGAATTTCATTTAATTATCAATTCAAATTAAATTAAAATCTAGGGTCGTTACAAAAACATTCCTTTCAAAGATTAATTTACTCTTACAAACTTGAATGTGTTTCCTTTATATAAATATTCACATTTAAATCTCAACATAAATCATTTCCATATTTATAAAACTATGTTTATAAAATCTCCTTTCTATTTTATAAAACTTCTATTTTATAAATTCTCTTTATTTATAAAATACTATTTATAAATCATTCTCTTATAAAAGAACTTATAAATCCATTTCTTTAAAAATCAAATTTAATTTATAAATCATTCTCTTATAAAAACACTTATAAATCCATTTCTTAAAAAATTAAATTTATTTATAAAAAACATTTATAAAATATTTCTTTATAAATCTAATTTATTTATAAATCCATTTACGAATCCATTTCTTTATAAATCATATTTATTTATAAAATCCATTTGTAACATATTTCTTTATAAATCTAATTTATTTATAAAATCCATTTCTTTATTAATAAAATATATTTATAAAATATTTCTTTGTAAATCTAATTTATTTATAAATCCATTTACCTGTAGTGAAAAAATTGATTTGTGGAAGCTTTTCCCAATAAATCTTTTATCATCCAAATCACAAAGAGATAAATTTGGATAGAAAATAAACGGACATGAAATCAAAAATTAATACATAAGAGATTCTACCTAACGACCATCTTTATTGATTTACCAAAATTTGTTTACAATTAATAGAACAAAATAAAAGTAAACAAAATACAAATTGAACCAATAACCAAATTGAGAAAGGAAGTCTTGATCTCTATGGTTAAAATTGTTGGAGGAGAAGAACAAAGGTGGAAGAAGAGAGAATTAGAAAATAGATTTCCACACATTTTACACTCTCTCTTCTTTTGATCCCTTACATACGCTTCACACCAATTGCGCATATGACTCTTTTAGTGACAATAATAAGAAATGATACTTTTTGACATATCTTTACCATTAGACTTTCTTCTTTGGACTTGTATCCTTCTTCGAGTCCCTTGCAATCATAGCCTCGTCTTGAACTAATTTCACACATGACCCTTTTCTTCTAAACTCTTCATTCAAAAGACTACTTCGAATAGTTTCCAGTGAGATAGTTCCATTAGCATTGGAATTACTCAATGAAACAACCAAAGTTTTCCAACTTTCTAAAACCGAACTCATCAATAAAAGAGCATGTAACTCATCATCAAATTTATCATTAATATCTGCCAAATTGATTTATTACATCTTGAAATTCATTCAAATGATCTGCAACAGAATTCTCTCCATCTAATCTCAGTTGAACCAACTTTCGAACAAGTAAAGCCTTATTTGTAGCACTCTTCGACTAATACAAAGATACCAACTTGTCCCATGAAGCCTTCGTGGATTGCCACATGATGGAAGAATGAATCATCAAGATACCGAGGAATCAATGCAGTTGCCTTCTTATCCATCGTCTTCCATTTTCCCTCCTCTACATCAAAGGGCTTCTTCCTATTTCCATCAATCGGATCATGAAGATCATTGAGGTACAATACATCTTCCATCCTAGGCTTCCAAACCATCCAAAATAGCCATCTTTGAAAAAGAAATCACGTCTGACATTTCAATAATTTTTCAAATCCAAAATTACCCTAAGCTTTGCGATGACCTTGCTCTGATACCAATCTATAGTGAAACCTTTAATTTGCGAAAGTATTTTCCAGTAAATCTTTTATCATCCAAATCACAAAGAGATAAATTTGGATAGAAAATAAACGGACATGAAATCAAAAATCAATACACAAGAGTTTCCACCCAACCACCATCTTTACTGATTCACCAAAATTTGTTTACAACTAATCGAACAAAATAAAGTAAACAAAAAAAATTGAACCAATAACCAAATTGAGAAAGCGAGTCTTGATCTTTATGGCTAAAGTTGTTGGAGGAAAATAACAAAGATGGAAGAAGAGAGAATTAGCAAATAGATTTTCAAACATTTTACACTCTCTCTTCTAGTCTTTATTTATAACATCAGTTACTTAATGCTCAAGTTTATTTTTTTTGGCAAAAAATAAATTGATTAGCCAATTAGAGTGATAAATAAATATAATCAAACATGCCTATTAATTAGGGGAAACAAAATCTTCTCTTTTTTTTCATGTTTATTTCCTTTTATTTGTGATTTTGTATCACCAAAATTTAACATTACAAAATAATTCAAATCCATTTATGAAATATCTATAAATTCTGATTATAAATCTATTTCTTTATTTATAAAACCTCACTATTATAAATCCTTGATATAAACTATTTAAAAATCTCCACTCAAAAATATTTCACAAAGCCATACTTTTATAACATCAAAGATCATACTTTTTATTTATAAAATTATATTCTTTCCTTTTAATAATTTTAAAATTATTAAAACATATATACTTCCAAAATCACATTGAAAATCATTTAATTCAAAATCATTATTTTATAGTATTTTAAAATACTAAAAATATGGATCAGTGCTACCATAACACTAAATAAGCAAAACAATCCATGTCATCAAATATGTCATCCAACATATCATATATCAAAAGATATGAAAAGTAAAATCAATAGTGCAAGGAATCCTGTTGGATCCCTCCAACTTATCCCCCTACATCACATACAACATATAGTTAAATAATATAAAAATCAACAGCTTCGAGCCGGGATTCTTATATAAAGGGTCATCCGCTCATATACGGGAATGTAATAGGGTCTCATCTACTTTAATAGGCGAGAATATATATCCAAACCAACTAATAAATATAGTAAATCATCCAAACAAGCAACAAACAGCATAAATAAAATTATTTCCACTTACATAAAAATATAAGGAGGTCAGAGAGGTGAGTTAACTCATACAAATTCTAGAAATCGCCTACGCGCTTCGGTTTGAATTAAAATTGAACAGTCATTCAATTTAGCCCAAAATTCCAACTAGCTCCGAATCCATCCAATCCAACTCCATAGCATACAATTCACTTATACGAACGCAATTAACTCGTTGTGCTCAAGCTGGACCTCATATGAAAAAATTATGAATTAACGATCAAACGAAATAATTAAATTAACTTAATTAATTTAAACTTAAACTTTCCCTCTTCTGTTCGTTCCAGGAATGCTCCTTTTTCTTTTTTTCCGTTCGATCGCAACAAACTAAACGACGTCACCACCCTACCATCACTTGCACCATCGCCGCCTGCTGCCTCACCATCCTATGGCACGGGCCTACGCCATGTTGTTGTTTGCTGATGGTGCACCAAACTTCTATCATGAATCGCAGCCAATTAGCTTGATCCAACTAGTAGATAAGCTCCTTTTGTCAAGACGAGCAGCTTTGATGTTGGGGTCGAGGCTTTAAAGTGGACGGAGTGGCTTCGATGAACCATGGTCGTTGGATGAAGGGTTTAATAGCGGCTGAATCTTCTACGGCTAGGCGCAAATGAAAGAAATGGATGGCCTTTTATAGAAAAATTTCGCTGCACTATTCACCCGTTAAAATTTCGAACTCTAAACGAAGCGTGTCACCTAGCGTTCTATATGTATACCCCAATTCTGAACACAATGGAATATATATCAAGATTCAATTCCATCATATACAAAAGTTAACTTTTCAAAATCAAATTATATTAGTTTAAATTCCTTTAATTAATTTCTACGCGTTTCGAACTCGCATAACCAAACCATATGTCTGATCGCCATGAAATTTGAAGGCATATGATAATTCACTATTACGGATCCAATGAAACTAATTTCATCGAAATCGGAGACAGTGCCCCAAAAAGGCTATTTTTACACATTAATTAAAATGAATAATTTCCAAAACCAGTTTAAATCGCTTTTAAATCCAATTTAAAAGTTTACTATCTTCCTTCTTATTCAAATAGATTTGAAATCAACTTTCAAAATAAGTTTTGTTCAAAATAAATTCAAGATTCAATTATTAAAACAATTCCAATTATTAAATTAAATAATTTAATTATCAAATAAATCGCTATATTTGAATATAAGTTATTTAACTTATAACATTAACTTTTTAATATTTAAAATCAATTAAATATTCCAAATTCAAATGACTGAAATTCTTCGTTACATACTTTCCTTAAAAGAATTTTGTCCCCGAAATTACCAAGTAAGAAAAATGTCCCAAACCCATTAACATTTCAGAAACAATAGGTGACATGGATTATAAAATTTCTAAGTCTTTCAAATCAATTTGTAGTTACTAACTAATACCATTCAAAGTTATAAAATAAAAATCCAAACTTTAATTGTTTTCCAAAATTCCCAAAAGATTTCAAACACCTTAAATTTATGAAAAATTTCACCAACTTCTTCTTTGCGCGGTTCGATCGGAAAAATTTACAATATATATAATCACAAATATACATCTCATCTTCGAGAATGAGCATCCCATAGGGAAAAAATATAAAAGTACGATATGTAATCCAAGATGTATACCTTTTATTATATTAGCAAGCATATACAATAAATAAAATGCAAAACCAACTCCAAATGCGAAGCATACGCCATCCGCATCTACTAAACACTCAACAACTAATGAGAACAAATATAGGAAAAGTATTATCAATATATAACATAGAATATACAATAACTATATGCAAATGTAGCAAATGTAACAAGAGAAACCATCGAACAAATAATATACATCCAATTAATTCATAACCATATCAATTTGTGTTTCCCAATGTCAACATTTAATTTATTAAAGTCTCTACTATGTACATATATCATTTGTACGCAAAACCATACCTGATCACTCGCTTAATCACACAATTTCACTTCCAAACTAGTATTGTTCACACGACCACTCTAGTGCGGACTCAGATTTGATTTCTTGATTAGAAATCATCATTCTTCTTTACATAGCCATACACTATGACAGAGAATATTAGAATCAATCAAAAATCTATATCCACAGTTCGCCGTCAAGAATCGAGTGAAAAATCCAAACTCGGATCAATGTAAATCACATCGAAATCGTATATTCGAATCTGGATCAAACAGTTATGCGAATAAAATAATATACGTACAACTTACATTGTTGACCCAAAAAATGGACCAAGGCCCTAGTTAGAGTTTGAAAGCACCGGCTCTGTTATGATAGAGCAATATCATAGATCACGGATATAAAGAAAGAACAGTAAAAGAAAGTAGGCAGAGAATTTTAATAATGGTTCGGCTGTTAATGAAGCCTACATCCACTTTATAGTTTTATTACATATTGATTGTTGTTACAAGAGGCTATGATTGTATTCTAGCTAGATTGAATCTCTAGAGTTGGAATCCATTAGAAAATCACAGTGTATTCCTGTGGAGGTTGTTGTGAGGGAGGTAGAGAGCGAAAAATAATTCTAGTAGAGCTTCAGTAACCAATCCAAAGTAGATCCGATTTATGTTGCCGGCAGGATGGTATTTATATAGATCGGAGAGCTTTTAGGCCAGGCCATGTCAGCTCGTAGGTAGGTAGTAAACGACCCAGGCGGAATTTGGCTCGCAAAATGAGCTAAAGCCATGGGTTGCTAACGACCCACAGTCTATCGGTCGCTAGCAACCCATAGACTTGGCTCGTTTTGTGAGCCAATATCTTGGCCTCTTTGTAGTATTCCTTAGTCATCTTGTTTGAAGGCTTGAGGTGAGGCATGGATCGCTGATGATCCAACTACTTAGGATCTTTCTAGAATCTAAAATTGGAGATGTTTCCATAACCTTTTATCGTAATTGCTACGTTTTGATGGCAATTCGCTAGCTATTTATGTTCAGTTGCTGATTGCAATGAAATGATGCCGATCTCTTGGCTTTTTTGATCCCAGTCGTTGTCTTAGCCATATAGCTTGGCTCTTGTTGATCCCTTGTCTTAGCTTTTTCGGTTAAGTCATGAACCATCCTGTCTACGCAAGGTTGTTATGTTTTCTATTGGTAATGTTATCGGCATGTATTAGAAAGATGCATTTCTGGCATCTTTAGCTAAAGTAAATTCTTCTGAGTCTTTCGTTGAGATCCTAATCATGTGTTCGTTTCCATCTTTGGAAACTCCCACACGGATGACTCAACTCTATGGATTTTTCCTTGATGTTGTGAATCTTCAGATAGCATGACCGAACTTTGGGTAATGGGTACCAAATGATCTAGTTAGACAGTAAGTAGGTCATCGGTCCTTCTCATCATCGCTAGACTATGAGTGACGATTGATTTCTGAATGTTAAATCCTTCATTTCCTTTGTTGGCGATTTTGTAGCCAGAATGCTCTATTTTGTAATACAGAACCGTTATCTAACCAACCTCATGGCTATTCGTGTTTGGACTTTTGAAACATTTCTTTCGATCAAGCATCCGTGCTTCTATCCCTTTTTGAGGGACTGGCTATTTCGAATGCCTATATTTGGGCGATTATGAGAGATGGAAATCTGTGGGGTGAATTGCCTAATTGCCCTCAGTTTGGCTCTCAATCCCATTCTGGAATTGAGGACGTTCGAGGATTTTATTTTCGACCTTCCATGATTTCTTCTGCTTGTTCTTGGCCATGCATGCTCTTCTTGGTTGCTGACGTTGTCATGGTAGTTTTGTTCATATATCAACTTCTATCTTTGAGAATTGATAACATAGCTATTTGGTTCCAAGCAACATTTGCTCGAGGCTGCCTATCTTTCAGCTGTGTCTAAATTCTTTCTAAGTTTAATTTAGAAAATTCGATTGTGCACCAGCTTTCATCCCTAGAAACTAGTACATGGGTAATTCAATCTTGGAATTTCCTTTCGACGCCGCTGTATTCCTGTGGAGTGGTCAATTCCTATGATGAAAAGTCGACCCATTTGGCTGACCTTTAAAAGGATATGCCTTCTGGTTGCTTCCTGTCATTGGGCAACATTAGTTTTTTGAAGAGAAGGTTGAAACTTAGTTGAGGACCAACTTCTATCTCCGGAAGCTAGTGCATCGATGGTTCACTATGATGAATGTTTCTCATTATCCCTATAGATTAAAGTTTTCCTGGCATTGCCGGGGAAATAATGGAACTTATCGGAGTTGCCGGGGCAACACCGGTACTTATGAAATAGAAATTTTTGTAGCATTGCAGGGGCAACACTGGTACTTAGGAAATAGAAAATTTTCCCGGCGTTGCCAGGGCAACACCGGTACTTAGAGGATAAAAGATGGCCTTGGTATTAGCGAGGCAACACCGACACTCGGGAGTTTGGGATTGATTTTCCCTGTCGATTCGACGGTGCTCTTAATCCATCTAGATACTAATTTCGGCCTTCGAAAACTAGCACTACGATGGTTGGATTGTAGAAGTATTTTCTTAGTGATGCCTATCTTATGGGCATTGTTAAAGTCATTTTGGTGATGATCTTTAATGGTTTGCACTTCTCTTGCCGATTTTAGGTTGGAATTACTAGAATAGGGGGCGGTTGAAACCCACTCATCGGTTCATGGTGTTTGCATTCTAGTCCGCATTCTGGGAACTTAGAATCATTCTGTGAGCAGTCGACTCAAGCTCGATTTGTGTTCATACTTCAGTCCGTGCTGTGGGGACCTAGAGTTCTTTCGTGGGCGGTCTCACTTTCTTCAAATTATGTGTACTCCAGTTCGTAGTCGAGGACTGGGAGATTTCTATGAATCGTTTATGCTCTAGTCCATGCTCCATGGACTTAGAGTACTCTAGTCCGTGCTCCGAGGACTTAGAGATTTTTATGAATCATTTATACTCTAGTCCGTGCTCCAGGGACTTAGAGTACTCTAGTCCTCACTCCAGTGACTTAGATATTTTGTCAATCTTTTATGCTCTAGTCCATGCTCCGAGGACTTAGAGATTTTTGTAAATCGTTTATACTCTAGTATGTGCTCCGGGGACTTAGAGTACGCTAGTCCACACTCCGACGAGTGCTCCAAGGACTTAGAGATTTTTGTAAGTCGTTTATACTCTAGTCCATGCTCCATGGACTCAAAGCCAGTTTGGTGATGGTTGAACCATTCATCCATCCTGTAGAGTTGAGTAGATTCCCTTTAACCCAATGTGGTGGTTTTCTCAACGTTGTTTAACTTTGGGATGCACCTGTTCTCTAACGATAAGAGTCCTAAGCATTTCCATTGCCTAGCTTTGTTTATAGCCATCAAGTGTTACCCTTGAAGATGCAAGGCTGTTGCTTAACCAATTCCATAGTTATTCTTATTTGTGAAAGATCAAATTTCTTCCAACCGGTTTTTGTTATGTTCTGATGACTACTTGCGGATCCCTTCATTCTTAGGTGTCAAATTTTAGGTTGTTACAGAAAATATGGAATTGAGGAGCAAGTTATCACACTGCCCCTGGTATGACCGCGTTCATTCCTATATTGATCATGGACTGGTAGAATTCGGTATTGTTTGTCTTAAATCCATGGCACTTAACCTTGCACGTTTCAGGCCATATGCATTATGCTAGGCTGATAGCAATATTACGGATATCAACCTTATTTGTTGGTTCCAATCTTCGGGAATCAATGGTTTAACTGCTTGATTACGAGCGTTCTCTCCTTGTCGTGGTCTGTCTTTGGATAACAACAAGTTTTCTGTAAGTTAGGGTTTGAGACCTTAGTCGAGCACATGCTTCTATTCTTTGGAAACTGATGCATTGATGATTTGATTCTAAAACAGCCTTCCGTCGTCGTCTACCTCTAGACGACGGTAAGTTCCTCCTTTTATTGCAATTTGGAGCGATCTTTTATCCTAACTAAGTGTTAATGTGTTTTATGCCCCCCCCCCCCCCAGTCCATTGGGCTGATTATTTTGAACTATTGGTGTGAGACTTGATGTTTTGGGCTACTCCTTGGATGCCCCCGGTCAAAGGTACGTCGCAGCTCCTATCTTTGGGAACTAGGGCTATTAATTTTGTACGAATGTCTAATGTCTATTCATGTCCATAACTAAAATACGTCGGTCCGAGTACATTCGATTTTCATTTAGGACATGAGTTAGGACAACAAAATTTGTACGAGCAAAAATATTGTCTGGTCCGAGTTCGTTCGATTTCGTTCAATTTCTTATAATTCAGTATATCTGATGAAAATCTACTAAACAGCATAAAATTTGATGTAAATTGCAATGTCCATCCGTGTCCATTTGAGTCTGTGTCTATCCATGTCCGTTCGAGTCCGTGTCCGAAAAATGTATGTACGAGTCCGTCCAATTTCATTTAGGGCACGAGCTAGGATAACAAAATTTGTACGAACATAAATCTTGTCCGGTCCATGTCCGGTCCAATTTTATTTAGGACATAAACTGAACCCACCTTCGTCCGGTCCGACCGATTCACACCCCTACAGGGAACTTGTGACTTGGATGTCTTGAATTTTGACATTTTGTACATTAACTTTGATCAAAATTCTTTTCCGACTTCTTGGTTTGTGAGCTTTGCGGTACTACCGAAGCAATGTCGGTTCTTTCAGGTAGCGAGAGTTGATCCCTATCAATTGAAGTACCCGACTTTTGGGAATGCGCGGCTTATGAAATTCCTCTGTGTTGCCTATCTTTGGGCAACGTGAGGGTTTTGTGTTTTTAAAGTTAGTGCACGGCGTATTGAATGCATGGCTTTTAGTTTTCTTCGATGTTGCCTATCATCGGGTAAAGTGAGGAGTTTGAGCACTTTAAGAGTTAGTGCACGGCTTTCCATGCTCCTCGATGATGTCTATCTTTGGGCAATGTGAGGAGCTGCTCCTCGACGCTGCCTATCTCCGAGCAACAGAAGGAGTGTAAGTTTTGATGCTCCTTATCATTGCCTATCTCTGGGTAACGTAAGGAGTTAGTTTTTTAGTGCTCCTCGGCGTTTCCTATCTTCGAATAATGCGAGGAGTTAGTTTTTGATGCAAAGGTTTTGGTGCTCCTTGGCGTTGCCTATCTCCGGGCAACACAAGGAGTGTAAGTTTTGATGCTCCTCGATAATACCTATCTCCAGGCAACGCGAAGATTTAGTTTTTGATGGTCCTTAGCGTTGCCTATCTCCAAGAAACACGAGAAGTTCGTTTTTGATGCTCCTCGGCATTGCCTATCTCCAATCAACACGAGGAGTTAGTCTTTTAGTGCTCCTCGGTTTTGCCTATCTTCATGCATCGTGAGGAGTTTAAGTTTTGGGCCTTCCCGATGTTGCCAAGGCAACATTGGTTTTCTAAAGGCAAGGATTATGTTCCACCGATCCAATGGTTTAATTCGATTTGCTTCCGTCGACTCGATTGTGTAACAATCCTGGTTTGGAGATTACCTATCAATATTGAATTATTAATTATAATTTAACATTGTGATTTAAATTAAAATTGGAGATTTTCAATTGTTTATTTGGAATAAACAATGAATTTCGATAATAAAGTTTGAAAACTTTATTTTATATGTTTGGGTTAATAATAAATGGAAAATAGTTTTTATTTAGAGAAAATACAACAATTGTATTAATTATGGCCAATTACTTCTTCTAGTAATTTTTAAAAGAAGCATGTGATTTTTAAAGGTTGTTTTATCAAAATAAAAAGGTTAAATTGGTTTTAAAATGATTTTTAATTATATATTTGAGTTTAGAATGGTTAGATATATTTTTCTAAGCAAGAAAAATATTTTTATGGAATTTTAGAAGTTAAAAATAAGGTTTTGTGCATTTATTTGAGAAAATTGTGTATTTTTGTAAAATAAAAGAATTTTAATAATAAAAATGTTTTAAAAATATAAATTTATCTTTTTATATGGTATAAAATGTTTTATTTTATAAGTATACAAGTTTACATATTTTTCTTATGTTAAAATATGAAGAAAAGTGCATTTTCTTTTGTGTATATGTATATTTGAAGCATTTTTAGTTTATAAGTGAATTAATTTACCTAGGCCCTTTTATTTTATTTTAATTGTTGGGTCAAGACCCACTTAGGACTTAACCAGATGAGAAATGAGAAAACAGAAATCACTTGTACGTTCTTTTCTCAACTTAATCTTCTTCCTCGGCCAAATAACAATATACAGTAAACCTCTTTCTCAAAATTAAAAACCAAGCCAATTTCTTCAAATTTATTCAGCAAATTAAAGTCTTTTTCACTCTAGAGAACAAATCACAGGTAATCAAACTCCAAATATCTTAATTTCATCAAAAATCTCTGATTTGTGAATTAGATTTCTAATTTACTATATGTTTTTCTTTTGCATGTATTGTAATTCTTTCTTATAGGTTCTTAGAGGCTTCAATCTAGCAAAAAGCTTCCAGCTTGCAACACAAATCCAAGTCTTTCAATTGCAACAGTAAGGTGAGTTGAAATACTCACATAATCTAGCCTAGCCAAGCTCAAAAAATTGCAAAAGTAATCAAAATTTTCATTAAATTTTTGTAGTTTTCTGTTTGAAATCTGTTTCATATTGCCTCTTTGAATGCCTATGACTTTTGATTCCGGCAACGAAATGCTGCCGGATTTTCTTCTATTGATCGTTCATGTATTATAGTATATATCTGCAAAATTTCATGGTAAAAAACATTCGTTTGACACCAGAAAACCTTGCTGCAAAATCAATCCACGGCCTAGAAATTACCTATACATTTTGTTTTCTGAGTTGCTGCAAACATGGCCTGAGTCCATGTTTGAGATAGCATAACTCTTTCATTCCTTGCTGAAAGATTCTTTTTTTGTTTGGAAGATAAATTTTTCTACTATATGACACCAAATTTCAACTCAATATGAGGTCATTTAGTCCTATGTTTCAGGATTGTAAGTTGGACCCAAGATGGTTTTCAGGCCTGGGCATATTTTGTTTTTGTACTGTTGCAAACATGGCCTAAGTCCATGTTTGAGACAGCGTAACTTTTTCATTTCTGGTCGGAATTCATTGATTCTTTTTTTGTTTGAAAGATGAAGTTTTCTACTTTATGCACACCAATTTTTAGTTCAATCCAAGGTCTTCGGCTACATGTTTTATGTTCGAAAGTTGAATCTAGAGAAAATTTCAGACCTATGTATTATTTTGCCTAAGCGTTATTATGTTCATTTTCGTCCGACTTTGAACTTTTACTTCTTGTTTGTGGTGATATTTCTAAAATGTTTTGAGACTATGATGCCTACCATTAGGCTAGCCAAGTTTTGATGAATTTGAAATTCGAATTCTAATTGAATTTGAATTGAATTTAAATGACGGTTTTGAGTGATTTCTTTGATTTCAATCACAGATTTTTCCAAACAATTTTGAAATAATTTTAAAATAAATTGGCATTTAAAATAATTATTATGTAATATTTTTAAATTATTTTAAGCCACAAAATCTATTTATTCTCTATAATAAGGGAATTTTTAAATATCTTCTTCAAAATTGATTTCGGAAAATGGTTTTAAAAGCTTGTTTTCTCAAATAGATTATTTTATATATAAAATATAAGTTTTTGCACTATTCGAGCAAATGAGAAGGAGAATTAAACGATTTGGTAAAACATGTGGTATGGGACACGTGTGTTTATCTTATCGGTTAATTCCTGACTTGTCCGTTTGATCGTTTTGACCTTCGGGTCGAGTTTACCGATGAGATGAGATAAACTTTTTACTGCTTTAAGTGCGAAATTTACTAGCGGTTAGTTAATCGTTTAGTGCGAATGTGTGGTATGGGATGCACATTAACACTATTCGGGTTCCTACTCGAGACTTTGTGACACATTTGCCATTGCGGCGTGCCAGTACTGGACCTTTGGGTCATTGCCATTGCAGCATATTTGTCTTTGAGACATTTGCCATTGCAGCGTATTTGCCATTGCGGTGTATTTTCATTGTGACGTTTTGCCTTTAAGCCAGGTACCTGTTTGAGATAACAGTACTTGGCAAGTCTTCGGCCACATGCACGTTCAAACACTTTTAAGATGGTTTCTTTGACTATTTTCCCTACTGTATCGCCCCTTCCCAGAATTGGTCCTTTAAACCGTTCGATATATCTTTGTGGCGATTACCTTTTGAGAATTTGAACTCTTAGAAGTTCTATTTTTGAGATTTGATACACTGGCGTCATATGAGATTTGCCTTTTGGCGTTTACTTGAGATTTTATTTTCCTCTTTAGAGATATATTTGCCTTATAGCATGTTCGAGACGAGATATCTTTATGCATGTTTTGGGTTTGTCAAGATGGCGGGTTTAGGTTTTCCCCTAAACCATATTTGATGTTTTATGAATGCCTATGATACGAGGCTCGCTACTTTCAGCGTTTTATGGGTTATTTTATCTCTTTTGAGATTATATGTTTGTGTAGTGATACCATATTATCACTTGATGTGATCATATACATTAGCTGTCCCTTCTCACTCGAGAATATTATCACATTATCCTTATGCTCATATTATCGTTTATTCTTGTTAACTGATTTGTTTAGCCAGACTGACCCGTGTGTTTTATACTCGGGTGAGACCGAGGTGTTGCGGGTTAGGTACATTTGGATTTAGCCTATTCTGCTTTCGCATGGACTATTGTGCTAGCTCTTTTTGTTATAGCTTTTTGTGTAATCCTTTTTGGTTTGCTACTCTGATATGTATATTCTTTTGACTCGTGTTTGTATTGTGGTCAACATACCACTTATGTGATGTATTATTTTGTATACTCGGTGATGTATCTGTATATATGTGTGTATATAGGATCATCTACTGTTCTGTGATGTGTTTTGCATTTGATTTATTGTATTTTGTTCTGATAGATCCTATAGTCACCTATGGCTTTGTATTAAGTATTTATTGGATATATCAATTCACTTGAGATTAAAAAAATGGCATTGTTGACTTCTTCAATAGATATTTAAGACAAGGTTATATATGGTCGCTCATATCCAGCCCTATTCTCTGCATTAGCAGACAGTATTACCCAGTAATACTCTTTGTTAATATGGGTCTCGGGTGGGGCGTCACAGCTTGGTATCAGAGCTGAGTTTAGAAAAAATATATGTTAAACACAGAATAGAAACACATAATACGGTACATCAAGTTGTAACATAAGTGTTACGAATCCCTGAATCATCGTGCCTTTGTTCTTTTCGTGTCCTTTGGGGTAGATAGAAGTTTGGGAATACGTCTAGGAATGCATTTTAATTCCGTAATATTCTATATTTGACTTATAGATATCTACCATATGAATAATCTTTATCTTATCTTAACTTTCAGCTAATGGCTGGAAGAGGCAGAGGACAATGCTCGGATGTTGGGCAATCCAGCGGCTCGCATCCGGACGACGTTTATATGTATGCCGATCGGTTTATGGATTTATCTAGGAGCACTCAGCCTCCATCTCCTACTCGAGCATCTCCTCTATGCAAGTCTGTCTTTGCACGCTTGTGCAGTGATTTTTCCCATCTCGGAGGAAAGCCGTTCAAAGGCTACAAGTCCGTTGTTGAGGTCCAAGCTTGGATTTGTACGTGCGAGCGCATCTTCTCTCGTATGGATCTTTCTGATCACGATAAAGTTCTTGTAGCATCTAGACTATTGCAAGAGCGTGCCCTTGATTAGTACGAGCTTCTCATAGCCGAGCTTGAGAGTCTACTCTTTCTTGGACTCAGTTTCAGGAACGATTCGAGCTCAAATTAGTTCCTGAATTTGAGAAAGCTTTATTGGCCTGTCGCTTCCTTGAGTTGAAGTAAGGGAAGTCCTCCGTCTCTGAGTATATTTCATCGTTCAAGGCCTTATCTAAGTATGGTCTTGAATACATTAGCACCTCTTATAAGAAGAATTTGAAGTTTGTCTCTAAGTCTTAAGTAGTATTTGAAGAAGTCTTTGATGTTCCAGTTGAAGCTTTCTTTTGAAGAGTTGATTGACTCGGCGCATCATCTCAAAGCCGTCGAGAAGGAGTGAGATAGTGGTGATGAGGTTGAGGTTCGCAAGAACCCCAATAAGAAGAAGTTCCCATTTTACGGAAGTTTTTTCCCTCCTAGTAGAAGCCCGTTGGATCTAGTCCTAATTCTAAGCCTAGTGGAGCGCCTCCTACTCGGAAGGGGTGTTTCAATTGTGGTTCTCCTAACCATATGATTCGAGATTGTCTTGAGCCTCTCTTCTGCCGCCGTTGCAAGAAGGAAGGCCATCGTATTTCAACTTGTCCTATTGCTTCGAATAATTATAAATCTGGCAAGCTGAATGTAGTGGATGCTTCTGGAGGTTCTTCTCCGTGCAGAGGTACTTCTCCTTCTATTCTTGAGGGTTCATTGTTGTTTTGTGATCATTCTATTCGAGTCCTCTTTGATAAGGGTGCTTCGCATTCATTCCAATCGAACGAGCTCGTTGATGATTTGCCTTTGGATTTCTTGTATGGTTACTTCATTAAGGATTACGAATCCTATCGGGGGATCCGCAACCCTTATCATGCTTTATGATGATGTGGAGATTGCTTTATGTGGATTTTCTTTTCTTACGAATCTGCACGTTATTTCTTATTTGGGATTTGATATGATTTTGGGTATGGACTGGCTAGTACGATACAATGCCAGGATTATTTGTTCTGAGAGAATTTTATATCTTCGACATCCAGATTCGTCTACTCAGCTATCACTTGTTCTTCGGAATGTGGATAATTCCGAATTGGCTTATATTCTCTAGACTCATGAGATGATGATGATATATCTCGTATTCCTATTGTTTGTGACTTCTCCGATGTATTTAAGCCTGTTTTAGGTTTGCCACCCAAGCGGGTGATTGAGTTCCACATTGATCTTATTCCAGGCGCGTGGCCAGTTAGTCGTCCTCCCACGAGGATGTCTACAAAAGACAATGAGGAACTTAAGAAGCAGCTTTTAGAGCTTGAGTCCATGAAGTTGATTCGGTCTAGTTTTTCACCATGGGGTGACGCGATCGTCTTCATGAAGCTGATGGAGCTCTTAGTCTTTGCATCGAATATCGCAAGCTAAACGATTTGACCATCAAAAATAGGTATCCATTGCCTAGGATCGACGATATGTTCGATCAATTGAGTGGCGCTAAGGTCTTCTCTTAACTCGACCTTGCCACCGGTTTTCATCAGCTCCAAATCGCGGAAGATAGCATACCTCTTACAGCTTTCCACACTCGATATGGATCTTACGAGTGGCTCGTTATGCCATTCGGTTTAACGAACGCTCCTGCCTTCTTTGTTGATCTTATGAATCGAGTATTCCGACAATATCTGGATAAGTTCGTCCTTGTGTTCATTAACGACATCCTTGTTTATTCGAAGTCTAAAGCCGAGCATGCTAATCACTTGAGAATTGACATGAGTACTCTTCGTCATCATCAGGTTAAAGATAAATTCTCCAACTGCCATTTTTAGGAGAATAAGGTTTAGTTCTTAGGCCACGTTGTTTCTTTCGAAGGAATTTCGGTCGATCCTTCGGAGATCGAATCCATCCAAAATTGAAAGAGGCCTGAGAATGTTCATGAGATTTGCAGCTTCCTTGGATTGGCGGGTTATTGTCACCGATTCATTAAGGATTTCTCACGTATTATGCTTCCTCTCACCAGCCTTACTCGGAAAGGCGTTCAATTTATTTGGCCTGACAAGTGTAGCTTCTTTTCAGCAGTTGAAGGAACTTCCCACTAATGCTCCTACTCTAGTTGTTCCTGAAGAGAATCAAGATATTGTTGTCTACATTGATGCTAGTAGGTGTGGCCTCGGTGTCGTGCTTATGCAGAAGGATCGGGTAGTTGCTTATGCTTCTAGGCAACTGTGGCCGAATGAAGTATGTTATGGCACTCATGACCTCGAGTTAGCCGCTATCGTCTTCGCCTTGAAGATTTGGCGACATTATCTATTAGGCGAGCACTTCATTCTATACACTGATCACAAGTCCTTGAAATATCTGTTCACACAGAAGGAGATGAATATGAGGCAACGTCGTTGGCTCGAGTTCCTTGCCTCCTATGACTTTCATATCCAGTATACCCCTGGTAAGGGAAATAGTGTTGTTGATGAACTTAGTTGCAAACATTAGGCTGTTGTTTCTATGATGCTAGCCAAGTGGGATGTTCTTGAGACCTTATCTCTTTGTGTTATTCATGATCGAGCTCAATCTTTTGATTTGTCTATTCTATTATTCGGTTTGGAAGCTTCACCCAGCTTATGGGATTATATTGCCGATGCTCAACGATGTGATCCCGATCTTGTGCACCTTATCCAAATTTATGAGTCTGAGTCCCATGACGTGGAGTTGATGGATTTCAGCATTGATTCTCATGGGTGTCTTCGCAAGAAGAACCGTCTTGTTGTGCCTTCTGATTCTGCACTTAGACTTGACATTCTCAATGACTGTCATCATTCTAATTGTTCTAATTATACCACTCATCCTGGCAGTAGTAAGATGTATGCCGATATGCATCGCCTTTATTATTGGAAAGGCATGAAGCACGATATAGTGAGTTATGTGAGTAATTACATGACTTGCCAACGTATCAAAGCCGAACATCAGCACCCTTCTGGTCTCCTTCAGCCTCTAGAGATTCCACTGTGGAAATGAGATCAGATTTTGATAGATTTCTTTGATGGCCTACCTCGTTAGAGATCGGGCCATTCTAGCATTTGGGTTATTGTTGATCGCCTTACCAAATCAGCTCATTTCATTCCAATTAAATCTAATAGGAGTGCTTCTCATTTGGCTAAGTTATATATCAAGGAAATAGTGAGACTTCACAGAGTTCCTAGTTTGATTGTTTGTGACCGTGACTAGCTATTCACGAGTCATTTCTGGGAGAGTCTTCCGCAAGATTTGGGTATAAAGCTTAATTTCAGCACAACATATCATCCACAGTCTGATGGACAGACTGAACGGGTGAATCGTATTCTCGAGGATCTTCTCCATGCTTGCATTCAAGATTTCGATGGTAGTTGGGAGGATTACCTACCTTTTGTGGAATTCTCCTACAACAATAGTTTTCAGTCCAGTATTGGTATAGCTCCTTTTGAAGCCTTATACGAAAGGCCATGTCGATCACCTTCTTGTTGGTTGGAATCTGGTGAAAAGCTTATTCTTGGCCCATATTTTGTGATTCTTCTGAGAAAATTGAACTTATTCGTCGGAGAATGAAAGAGGCACATAGCTACCAGAAATCCTACACGGACAACCGTAGGAAGCCTCTCGAGTTTTCGGTTGGTGATCTCGTCTTTATTCGTGTTTCTCCTCTGAAAGGGGTTATGCGCTTCAGTACAACTGGGAACTGGCTCCTCACTTTATAGGACCATTTCCTATTACTAAACGTATTGGCCCTGTGGCTTATAGAGTTTCACTTCCAGCTCATCTATCCGGCATTCATTATGTGTTTGACGTCTCTCAGCTTCAGAAGTGTCTTCGAGAGTCAGATTCTGTTATCGATTCTCCTGATTTGGAAGAGCTTGAGACCTCACCAGACATATCTGTTGTGCAGCAGCCTATTTGTGTACTTGCTTCGAAGGTGAAACGAAACAAGGACGTGCCTCTCATTAAAGTTCAATGGTCCACTAATCCTAATGACTGCACTTGGGAAATCAGAGAGTTTATCGAGCGATCCTATCCTGGTTTTCTATCTTCGCATAGCGATGGTGAGAATGTTTCTTTGTCTCAGGATTATTTTCTTTTCATTTTGAGTGATAAATTAAATATTTGAATACAAATTCTTCTATAGGAACTGCGAGGATGCAATTTTGTTAAGGGCGGAGTCTGTAACAACCCTGCTTTGAAGATTACCTGTCAATATTGAATTATAATGATAAATATAATTCAATATCGTGATTTAAATTAAAATTGGAGATTTTAAATCATTTATTTGAAATAAACAATGAATTTTGAAAATAAAATGTGAAAATAAAGTTTGGAAACTTTATTTTATATGTTTGGGTTAATAATAAATAGAAAATAGTATTTATTTAGAGAAAATGCAATAATTGTATTGATTATGGCCAATGACTTATGTGATTTTTAAAAGTTGTTTAATCAGATAAAAAGGTGAAAATTGGTTTAAAAATTAGTTTTAATTATAAATTTGAGTTTACGATGGTTAGATATATTTTTCTAAGCAAGAAAAATATTTTTGTGGAATTTTAGAAGTTAAAAATAAGGTTTTGTGCATTTATTTGTGAAAATTGTGTATTTTTGTAAAATAAAAGAATTCTAATAATAAAAATGTTTTAGAAATATAAATTTATGCTTTTATATGGTAGAAAATGTTTTATTTTATAAGTGTACAAGTTTACATATTTTTCTTGTGTTAAAATATGAAGAAAAGTGCATTTTGTTTTGTGTATATGTTATATTTGAAGCATTTTTAGTTTATAAGTGAATTAATTAACCTATGTCTTTTTATTTTCTTTTAATTGTTGGGTCTAGGCCAACTTAAGACTTAACCATATGAGAAATGAGAAAACAAAAATCATATGTATGTTCTTTTTTCAACTTCATCTTCTTCCTCATCCAAATAACAATATACAGTAAACCTCTTTCTCAAAATTAAAAACTAAGCCAATTTCTTCAAATTTATTCAACAAATTAAAGTCTTTTCCACTCTAGAGAACAAATCAAAGGTAATCAAACTCAAATACCTTAATTTCATCAAAAATCTCAGATTTGTGAATTAGGTTTCTAATTTACTATATGTTTTTCTTTTGCATATATTGTAATTCTTTCTTATAGGTTCTAAGAGGCTTCAATCTAGCAAAAAGCTTCCAACTTGCAACACAAATCCAAGTCTTTCCATTGCAACAACAAGTTGAGTTGAAATATTCACATAATCTAGCCGAGCGAAGCTCAAAAAATTGCAAAAGTCAAAAATTTAGGTTTTTTTAGTAAATTTTTGTAGTTTTCTGTTTGAAATCTGTTTCATATTGCCTCTTCGAATGCCTATAATTTTTGATTCCGGCAACGAAATGCTGCCGGATTTTCTTTTATTGATAGTTCATGTGATGTAGTATATATCTGCAAAATTTCATAGCAAAACACTTTCGTTTGATACCTGAAAACCTTGTTGCTAAATCAATGCATAGCCTGGAAATTACCTGCATATTTTGTTTTCTGAGTTGCTGTAAACATGGCTTGAGTCCATGTTTGAGATAGCGTAACTCTTTCATTCCTCGCAGAAATTGTGTGATTATTTTTTTGTTTAAAACATAAAGTTTTCTACTATGTTTATACCAAATTTCAACTCAATATGAGGACATTTGGTCCTCTATTTCAGGCTTGTAAGCTAGACCCAAGATGGTTTTCAGGCCTGGGCATATTTTGTTTTTGAATTGTTGCAAACATAGCCTGAGTCCATGTTTGAGATAACGTAATTTTTTTCATTTCCAATCGGGATTCATAGATTCTTTTTTGTTTGAAAAGATGAAGTTTTCTATTTTATGCATACCAATTTTTAGTTCAATCAAAGGTCGTTTGGCTAACTGTATTACGTCTGAAAGTTGAATCCAGAGAAGATTTCAGACCTGGGTATTATTTTGCCCAAGTGTATTTATGTTGTTTTTCCGTCCGGCTTTCGAATTTTACTTCTTGTTTTTGGTGATATTTTCAAAATATTTTGATGGCTATGATCTCTATCAATTGGCTAGGCAGGTTTTGATGAATTTGAAATTCGAATTCGAACTGAATTCGAATCGAATTCGAACTGAATTCGAATCGAATTCGAATTGAATTTGAATGACGGTTTTGAGTGATTTCTTTGATTTCAAGCATAGATTTTTCTATACAATTTTGAAATAATTTTTAAAATAAATTGGCATTTAAAATAATTATTATGGAATATTTTTAAATTATTTTAAGCTATAAAATCTATTTATTCCCTATAATAAGGGAATTTTCAAATATCGTCTTCAAAATTGATTTCGAAAAATGGTTTTAAAAGCTTGTTTTCTCAAATAAATTATTTTATATATAAAATACACATTTTTGCACTATTCGAACGAATGAGAAGGAGAATTAAACGGTTTGGTAAAACACGTGGTACGGGACACGTGCATTTATCTTATCAATTAATTTATAACTTGTCCATTTGATCATTTTGACCGTCGGGTCAAGTTTACTGATGAGATGAGGTAACTTTTTACTGCTTTGAGTGTGAAATTTACTGGCGATTAGTAAACTGTTTAGTGCGAATGTGTGGTATGGGACGCATGTTAACACTATTCGGGTTCTTATTCGAGAGTTTGTGGCATATTTGCCATTGTGGCGTACCAGTACTGGACCTTCGGGTCATTGTCGTTGCGGCGTATTTGTCTTTGAGACGTTTGCCATTGCGACATATTTGCCTTTGAAGCATATTTGCTATTGCAGCGTATTTGTCATTATGATGTTTTGCCTTCGGACGAGGTAACTATTTGAGATAACAGTACCTAGCAAGGCTTCGACCACATGCACGTGCAAACACTTTTGAGATGGTTTCTTTGACTATTTTCCTTAGTGTATCGCCCCTTTTCGGAATTGGTCCTTTGAATATTCGATATATCTTTGTGGCGATTACCTTTTGGGAATTTGAACTCTTGGAAGTTCTATTTTTGAGATTTGAATTGCCTACATTGGCATTATATGAGATTTGCCTTTTGGCGTTTACTTGAGATTTTATTCTCCTCTTTGGAGATATATTTGCCTTATGGCATGTTTGAGATGGGATTTCTTTATGCATATTTTTGGTTTTCCAAGATGGAGGGTTTAGGTTTTCCCCTAAACCAGATTTGATGTTTTATGAATGTCGATGATATGAGGCTCGCTACTTTTAGCGTTTTATGGGTCATTTTATCTCTTTTGAGATTATATGTTTGTGTAGTGATACCATATTATCACTTGATGTAATCATACACAGTAGTTGTCCCTTCTCACTCGAGAATATTATCACGTTATCCTTATGCTTATATTATCGCTTATCCTTGTTAACTGATTTGTTTAGCTAAACCGACCCATGTATTTTATACTCGGGTCAGACCAAAGTGTTTCAGGTTAGGTACATTTGGATTTAGCCTATTCTACTTCTACATGGACTATTCTGCTAGCTCGTTTTGTTATAGCTTTTTGTGTAGTCTTTTTTGGTTTGTTACTCTGATATGTATATTCTTTTGACTCGTGTTTGTATTGTGGTCATCATACCACTTTGTGATGTATCATTTTGTATACACTTTGATGTATTTGTATATGTGTGTGTATATGGGATTATCTGATGTTCTGTGATGTATTTTGCATTTGAGTTGTTGTATTTTGTTCTGATAGATCCTACCTACCTATGGCTTTGTATTAAGTATTTATTGGATATGTCGATCCACTTGAGATAAAAAATATGGCATTGTCGACTTACTCAATAGATATTTAAGACAAGGCTATAGATGGTCACTACTATCCAGCCCTATTCTCTACATTAGCAGACAGTATTACCCAGTAATACTCTTTGTTAATGTGGATCTCGGGTGGGGCGTCGCACAGTGAGTATTTATTATGAACACGGCTTCATTGGTTCAAGAAGCGAGGCATGGCTTACGGGATGCGCACAGTGGTTTGGGCCTTCTTGGTGCTGGAGGTGTGATACCAGTTCATAGAAGGCAAGGATCGAGTTTTCCCATCAATCTGACGGTTTGACTTTACTGGAACGCGGCTTTGTCAGTTCTAAGAGATAATTAGTTTTTAGATCGAGTAGTTGTGGCTTGGACGAACATTCCATATTTTAGGGAGATGTGCTCAGCCAAACAAATAAGATTGCCATGGCGGAGAGATCTACAGCCAATCGCATGGAGATGGTCATAGAGAAAGAGTTTATGGGAGTTCGGGGCAAGACACTCAGTTTTTGGTCCAAACTGCCTTAGAGAATTGGTCTTTAACTAGCATATGGTCTAAGAGGAAGAGGAATTAGCCATCAAGAGTGGTAAAATAGTAGTTGGAAAGAAGTGGGCAAGTATCATGTTAGTATTCCATTTGTTGTACCAGTTAGGTCATTAAGTCTGCGGTTGCCAGAATGCCAGAATTTTTGATCGGGCATAACAGAACTGTGGTATGATTAGTCTCGGCCTTTCTTATGGCTATTCAAGTGTATGCGGTGCCCCCCATGCCATAGGGCCATTGGTGCGCTTGAACTGTATCCATGGTCTCTCCACAACTCGTTTGGCTACCCCCAGTCCAATACGTGCTATTCTTCCGAATTCTACGTCTTGTCTTAATTGGAGTCAGCCTTTGATAATTTACAAGGTCGGTTCAATTTAGGCTTAGTTCCTTTGAGCGACTTTGAAGCCTTGGGGATCAACGTTGTTTGTTCCATCGGTCGTTTAATTATGCTGAGTGACTGATATGATTGTTGATTTGTGGCCCTGGAGCATGGCTTCGTCGACTCCAAGAGGCTTTGGATTAGATGACTACTGATCTTCCAGTTCACCTTCGTGGATATCAGTTGTACATAAATTTCTCTGATCTACCGGTTCACCCTCGCGATGCTTTAGTTCGTGAATGACCTTCTCGTTCGCGAAGGGTTTTAAGGATCAGATGATCGCTGATCTACCGGTTTACCTTCATGATGCTTTATTTTTTAGAAGACCTTCACGTTCGTAAAGATTTTTTTGGATCAGATGACCGTTGATCTACCGGTTTACCTTCATGACGCTTTAGTTCATGAAAGACCTTCACGTTCATGAAGGCTTTTTTCGGATCAGATGAAATATTGATCTACCTGTTTACCTTTACAACGCTTTAGTTCATGAAAGACGTTCACATTTGCGAAGGGTTTTTTGTGGATCAGATGACCGACGATCTACCAGTTTACCTTTAGGACACTTTAGTTCGTGAAGACCTTCACGTTTGCGAAGGGTTTTTTGTGATCGTATGTTCGGCGACCAGATTGCATTGGAATGGCAATTTATCATTTCCGAGAGGAGTTTTGGGTCGTGTGTCCAAAGGCCCGGCGGTCTTAAAGCAATGATTCATCGACTTTAGGAGGAATTTTTCGGATTCGGCTCGTAGGAACATAGTTTTGTCGGTTCCTGTAGGCTAAGGTGTTAGATCTGTTTGTTCGACGATCCTTTGGATAAGACTTCTCGACGCCACCAGCAACGCCGGTTCTCAGAAGGGGGATTGACTCGTCGAGGGCATAGAAGTATTTCTTTCGCCATGCTGTCTGCAATACCCCTGTTGTCCCGGATGGCTCATTTGGAAAAGGAGTGTAAACAAAGATGGATAAGATGGCATCACTTTAGGTTGCTGTCCCATTCCTTAGTTGCTAGCTAGCAAGAATGTTATTTTGATAATCATCCTTTCGTCTGATTTCGTCAGTTAGTTGGGGCACTTTTCTGCTGGCCATTAGTAGCCTTGCTTGGGCAGAAGGTCCCTGAGGTCCTATGACTCCTTCACTGTTTGGTATGTTCTTTGGCACACTTCCGGGTTTTCCTTCTTTTGATTGCACTACTTCTAGTCTTTAGAACCAGTTTTCCTTCCCATGGAATTCTTCCAAGGTGGCGGGTTGTTTCATCCTTTAATCATTCCTGAGGGCCTTGCAGCAGACTGCATTCATTGCCCTCGCTTCGTCCATATGCTTGTCATACCTTTAAAGATGCAATTTCGAATCAGTTGTATAGTTGTATAAAAGGTATATTGGCCTGATAAACTTCTTGGGATATTTTGCATGTTGAACGGTATCAATGAATGGGTTTTGATTAGGGAAGATGCTCTAATCATTGTTAGATCAGTCCATTTTCAAGTTACAACTGTTTTTGATGCTTGAGAATGATATATGCGTGATTGTCTATGCTTAAATGTTGGAAATGCCGATTGAATGAACGAGATCGGTGAGGTTGCAAAAAAATTCAAACTAGGTGAGATCGGTCTGGGGTGACAAAGAAGGCTCTATAAGGTTGCATCCTAAATGTCAAGGTATTCGGAGTTCGCATGTTCGAGTTATGGACAAAAGAAGATGGATCAGCATTGATGGATTGGGGGTATTTTACTTGAAGTCCGACTCAAGAAAATTTGCCATTTTCTTGGAGTCGGGCCTTAATTCCCTTGGAGTCATAGAATTTGAAGTGTTGGGTTGATGATAAACGTTGCTTGGAGCCATTTGCTTGTTTGCTTGGAGAAAATCTTGGTTTTACCCGAGTCTGATTTCGGATCAGAATTTCCTAGGTTTACTTTGGGTCAAATGGGTGATTAAACGAGTTTGACTTCGAGTCAGGATTTCCAGAATCTTCTTCGAGTCAAATAGTCGATTATCCAAGTTCGACTTTGAGCCAACCCTGAAATGAGTTTTTCAACGACTATATTGACGATTTTTGATGATTTTCGACGACGACCACTCGTGATTCAACAATGGGAGCTCTATGATGGGATCAGAAGCTGGCCAGTTGGGAGTGGTCACAATATACCATGGGAGCTTGGCATTGTAATTGATCTGGATTCGTATCTTATCTTCTTGGTCCTCCTGCCTCTAAGAATACCGTTTGAGTAGCAGTTCCACATCCATTGCTTAGCACTATGCTACGACACGGGTTTTAGAGCTTCTTCTAGCGTTTTGCACGTTGGTGTTTTCATCCAATTTGTCTTCCTCTAATTGTTTGTCACCTTCAGAGCCGAATAGAGTCATCATTATTTCCTCCCGTGGGGTTTTCACCCCTAAGTTCGAGTTTGTAGTCGGTGTTTTTGCACTAAGTGAAGTGCTAACATTTTCTTCCGTCATCATTTTTGGAGCTCCGCCCATTGCTTCCTTTCGATTATATCCCCTACGAATGGCCCAAACGGTGGTCCAGCGATCCATAGCTTATGGATTACCGGTGATCCAAAATGTGTGTTGGAAAGCGGACCAACTCCTTAGCATCCTTCTCCTATCTTATTCCATGTAGGTCGTTGCATATCAATGAAACGATATGGATCGCTAGCAATCCATAGCATAGCATATGGATTGCTAGCGACCTATATATTTAGAATATTATTGGACTTTTCTTTCCTGAGTTTACGGCGGTCTGGTGAAAAGGTATGGATCGCTACCGATCCATAGTGCATGGATCGCTGGCGATCTTATGTACATAGTTACTTTTTAAGCTTTGCCTTTCAGATCACGTCTATTGTCTCGTGTTGATATTCTCCCTGTAATTTCATAGCTTGCTGCCTTATTTTAATGATGATCCATACGCTGATTACATTGGACCGCTATTGGATCATGACGCAAGGGGATTAGTGGACCCACGAGCTAACCATATGGATTGCTAGCGATCAATAGGAGATGGATTACTAACGACCCATTACCTTAGCATTTGCTTGCTTGCTTTTTCTCTGATCCTTCTTGATTGGTTTTTCTATTCTCAGCGGCAAACCTTCTAAGCAGAGAATGAGGATCTAACTTCAGGACCTATGGGATCCAACATAGATAGCTAGATCTAAACCCCAAGTTAGAGTTCTCAGTGAAAGCACCAAAATGTTGACCCAAAAAATGAACTAACACCCTGGCCAGAGTTTGAAAGCACTAACCCTGTTCTGACAGAACAATATCACAGATCATGGATATAAAGAAAGTAGACAGAGAATTTTTATAGTGGTTTATCTATTAAAAAATCCTAGATCCACTTTATAGTTTTATTATAGACAGGTTACTGTTACAATGGATGTTTGATTACAAGGCTTTGATTGTATTCTAAGTAGATTGAATCTCCAGAGTTGGAATCCACTAGAGAATCACAGTGTATTTCTCCGGAGATTGTTGTGAGGAAGGTAGAGAGTGAAGAATAATTCCAGCAGAGCTTCGGCAACCAGTCCGGAGCAGATCCAGTTTATGTTGTAGGCAGGATGGTATTTATATGGATCAGAGAGCAACTGGGCTAGGCCATGTCTTCATCATCTCATAGGTAGGCAGTAAACGACCCAAGGGTAGTTTGGCTCGCAAAACAAGCTAAAGCAATAGGTCCCTAGCGACCCATGGACTTGGCTCATTTTATGAGCCAATGTCTTGGCCTCTTTTTTTATTCCTTAGTCATCTTGTTTGAAGGCTTGAGGTGAGGCATGGGTCGCTGATGATCCAACTACTTAGGATCTTTCTGGAATCTGAAACTGGATACGTTTCCATAGCCCTTTATCGTAGTTGTTACATTTTGATGGCAATTCACTAGCTATTTACATTCAGCTGCTGATTGGACTGAAAGGATACTGATCTCTCGTCTTTGTTGATCCCAGTCGTTATCTTAGCCGTATAGCTTGGCCTTTGTTGATCCCTTGTCCTAGCTTTTCTGGTTAATTCCTGAACCATCCTATCTACACAAGGTTGTTCTATTTTCTATTAGTATCCGCTGGGCTAAAAACCCGGATAACATACATATTTGTTTCAATTAGTTTCTTATTGTATCCCATTCTTTTTATTCACATTCATTTCATTTTTGTACAACACTTCTTATCTTAATTTTCACTTTACAAATTAAGTTCATATTTCTTTCTAGCAAACAACATTCCAAAATATATTCAATTCATACAACTTAAGTTGCAAGTTCGTATCCATTTCACTAATTTATTTAATTAGCTTATTTCATTAATTCATTACAAATTAATTTCAGTTTCATTTAACTTTGCCTAAATTAGATTCTATTTCAAAATTCATCATATTTAACTTAACCTAAGTTAAATTCCAATTCATAATTCCATTTTCAAATTTACATTTCTTAATATTTATATTCAATAAATTTTTAAAATTGGTTTTAACTCACTAATCCTCAAAATTTATAAGTTATAAAACTTAGCTTCTTATGTTTTCAAAAAAACACTCAAAATTTAAATGCTCATGTTTATTTATTATTCTCAAATCATTTTGAAATCTTATATACATAATTTCACTTTTGTTATATATATATAACCATTTCGTAAATTGTTTATCTTAGTTTACATTATAATAATAATAACTTTGTTAGAACACAAAAAAAAACAAATGATAATAATCAAATATTATCATTCACTAACAACCAAACACACCATATATAAATATAATAATTTTTGAAAAATTATTCCTTTATATACAAAATATAATCAAGGTAAAATTATTTCATTTACCCAATTTAAAAACAATACCTTGTCGGTTTGCTTTGTTCAAGCATTTAGAAACCCCTATCGATAATTGCAGAGTTCCACATATCGACCAGAATTCATAAGTTACTCAACAGATAAATTATCACAATATAAAACATTTTTATAATCACTAGCAAATACACGGTCATATACATAATAGACTCAAACTCATTCTAGGGTATTACTAACCCTATCTATAATGAGAACCCAACCAAAGCTTAGGCGTTCGCATAATCTAAGCTCTGATACCACGTGTGATGAACCTGAATTGACCCTCGAAAATCGACACTGATACAACCTCGGTATTCACAAGCTACAAATTCAAGTGCCAGAAAATCAATTGTTGTGGGAAAGAAAGAAGAAGGAAGAAGAGAAGATAAGAAGAAGAGAAGGAGAAACTAAAACAAACATAGAATTTCACAATCGCATCGGAACAACATATAATATAATATCAATGAGCTTTACAAAAGAGAAACTGTAATATCTAATGTACATACATCAATCAAAATACAACAATAAAATCACAATCATCTGCTTGGACAGCTATAATAACATGTCCTCACAAATGCTGATAATTTAAACAATAATGCAACGGAAAATAAACATATACATGGATATGACCTAAAGACCTCCAGCTCGTCTACTGAATCTCCAAACCAGCAAATCTAATTTAGTAAATATGCTCGGTCTGACCCGAGCATTGAAAGGAAAGAACGTCCGGATCTGTCTAGTAAACCAAAATGAGAAAAACATCTCAAATTTATTTTAAAGTTATGAAAACTTTCCTTTATCAAAACAAAAGTATCTTGTAAAACCACGTTGCATATAAATACAGATGGGTTTTTACCTTACAATAAACTAAAACATTTCATATCAAATCATCCGATATTATATCAGTGTTTAGTATACAAATAATATTAATCATTGCTGAAATTGTTACATTATTAAATTTTGGCATAATAGCCACAAAGTGGGTTCTACAAACAAAATGACAGGCACATAGTGGAGAATTGATTCCATACAAATGATAAGGTAAGGGACTACATTCTGTATAGTACACCTCTAGAAAATGTACCTAAGGTCCAGATACTGAACGCCTAAACCAACATAGAACCGGCTTACCCCTTAACTGGATAGTACCGAATATGACATCACCCTGGTCGTTCTTGACATATCCGTGGCCACAACATACACAGCATACTCGATATATAGAGAGTAATCTAGAAAGGTAATGATCATATCCTTATGGGAGCGACCCACATAGCCCTGCCACTTCTACCTTGTTCTGTCATTTTCGAGTGATGAGACTAGAGGTAACGATAACCTTTCACATAGCACATTCCACTTTGAATGCCACATTGTCATTCTATGATCACACAACTGATTTCTACAAACGTACAACTCATGAGCTCGTATGTCTCAGGAAAGGGTGTTATGCTAAGAGAAGTTGCCTTCTCCGCCACCAAATAAATGATACATTCATAGAGATCAATCAGTGTAATTAGAAATGCAACGTTAGACATTCATCCATACAAGTTGTCCAGGAACAGGACAAACCGAAGGCACTCTCCTACCACATCCTGTCGAGAATTACCCCGAAAATTAGTAGCAAGAAGTCCATGCATATCGTAGATTTTAATAACGAAGCACTACTGCCCCATAAATATATGATATGGTAAATTTAACTCCGTAGGACTGGTGGCAAGTAGCCCTGCATCATGAAGATCACCGTCTTCAAAATCATCATCATAAATCTGCACTTTCGAATGCATACATTGGTCCGAAGTGGTTCTCCGATAAATCCGACCACGGTCTCTTCGTACCAACAACCAAAAAGAGGCCAAATTTGTTAGTCGGTTATTTAACTATCAAAGCAACAAACAATATCTAGCACATAAGCAGTCACTAAGCCCATTTAATTAATTTTTTTATTAATTAAATCAGTTTTCAAATATTTACTTCAAATTATTTTTTCAAAAGATATATCCTCAAAACCATTTTAATCTTTCGATATTGTAAAACATTTCCATATACTCATATCAACGGTATAAGTATATTTAATAACGCTACCATTTTGGAAACACGCCAAATAGATTTATATTACCGTACAACTTCCAAGTTCATATGCCTCAGAACGGGTGTTAAGTAAAAGAAGCAATGCTCCTATACCATCAAGCCTTTAGTACGATCATAAGAACCAATTCATATATTTCACAATGGAAGGTCAAAACACAATTTATTGGGTCAAAACGAATGTTGCATAAAACATCGTTACGACTACCTAAAACACTACTATGGGGATTTAATTAATCATATATACCCCATTACTATATAAAACATTTCCTTTCAGAAATCATTTACCTATAACAATAGTGTTATGGTCCATCTTCCCATACTTCCCTCGAAAACGTCTATTGCAGCCACTAAATGTCGAAATCTATGTTTTCGACATATTTTAAATCATTTTTCAAAACTATTAAATTCCATTTGGAATTATTACTATCCAAAAACATTACTTTTAAAGATTACCATTAACTTTATCCAAAAATATTACTTTCAAAACATTCCTTTAAAAGATTATTTAGCTCTTAAAAACTTGAATGCGTTTCCTTTATATAAAAATCCATATTTAAACCTCAACATAAATCATTTCCATATTTATAAAACTAAGTTTATAAATCCCCTTTCTATTTTATAAAACTTCTATTTTATAAAATCTTTTTATTCATACAATTCTATTTATAAATCATTCTCTTATAAAAACTCATTTTACTATAAAATCCATTTATAAATCCATTTCTTTATAAATCAAATTTATTTATAGAATCCATTTATAAAAGAATATAAAAATTTCTTTATAAATCTAATTTATTTATAAAATCTATTTATAAATCCATTTCTTTATAAATCAAATTTATTTATAAAATCCATTTATAAAATATTTCTTTATAGATCTAATTTACATATAAAATCCATTTACCAAATAATTCAAATTCATTTACAAAATATTTATAAATTCCGATTATAAATCTATTTCTTTATTTATAAAATCTCATTTTTATAAATTCTTTATAAAACTATTTAGAAATCTCTATTTAAAAATATTTCACAAAACCATACTTTTATGACATCAAAAATCCTACTTTTCATTTATGAAATTATATTCATTCCTTTTAATAATTTTAAAATTATTAAAACATATATACTTCCAAAAACAGTTTGAAAATCATTTTAATTCAAAATCATTATTTTATAGTATTTTAAAATACTAAAAATATGGCCCAGTGTTACCATAGCACTAAATAAAAATCAATGTCATCAGATATGGTATCCAACATATCATATACATAAATATATGAAAAGTAAAATCAACGGTGTGAGGAATCCTGTTGGATCCTTCCAAGCTGTCCCACACATCACATACCATATATAATTAAATAATATAAAAATCAACCACTTCGAGGCGAGATTCGTATACAAAGGTTCGTCCGCTCATACATGGGAACGTAATAGGGTCTCATCCGCTCTAATAGGCGAGAATATATATATATATATATATATATATATATATATATATCCAACCCAACTAATAAATATAATAAATCATTCAAATAAGCAACAAACAGCATAAATAAAATTATTCCAACTTATATAAAAATATAAGCTGGCCAGAGAGGTGAGTCAACTCATAGAAATTCCAAAAATCACCTAAGCGCTTCGATTTGAATTAAAATTGAACGGCTCATTCAATTTAATCCAAAATTTCTACTAGCTACCAATCCAACTCCATCGCGTAGTATTCGTCGATACGAACGCAATGTAACTCGCCGCGCTCAATTTGTACCTCATACAAAAAAGTTATGAATTAACGATCGTACGAAATAATTAAATTAAATTAACTTAATTAATTTAAAATTAAAACTTAAACCTTCCCTCTCGCATTCATTCCAAGCATGCTCCTTTCTTTTTATTTCCATTCGATTATGAAAAACCAAACGACGTTGTCGCCCACTATCGCTCGCACCGCCACCATCGCCGCCTGTCGCCTCGCCACCCTGTCGCGCGTGCGCTTGAGCCATGCCGTCGTTCGATGGTGATGCAGTGAACTTCCATCATGAATCGCTGCCGCCTGCCGCCTCGCCACCCTACCGCACGTGCGCTTGAGCCATGCCGTCGTTCGATGGTGATGCAGTGAACTTCCATCATGAATCGTTGCCGCCTCGTCACCAATTAGGTAAATCCAATTGGAAGATAAGCTCCTTTTGTCGAAGCGAGTAACTTTGATGTTGGGGCCGAGGCTTGAAAGTGGACGGAGTGGCTCCGATAAACCATAGTGGTTAAATGAAGGGTTTAATGGCGGTTGAAGCTTTTAGGGTTAGGATTTGGTTGCAAATGAAAGAAATGGATGACCTTTTATATAAAAAATTCGCTGCACTATTCATCCTTAAAATTTCGAACACCAAATGAAGCGTGCCATCTGACGTTCTATATGCTATACCCCTATTTCAAACACAATGGAATATATATCGAGAGCTAATTCCATCATATACAGAAGTTACTTTTCAAAATCAAATTATATTAATTTAAATTCCTTTAATTAATTTCTAGGTGTTTTAAACTCGCACGACCAAACGATACGTCTGTTCGCCACGAAATTCAATGGGATATAATAATTCATTAATACAGATCTGATGAAACTGATTTCGTCAAAATCCGAGATAGTGCACTAAAAGGCTATTTTTAGACGTTAATTAAGATGAGTAATTTCCAAAATCAGTTTAAATCACATTTAAATCCAATTTAAAAGTTTATTATCCTCGTTCTTATTCAAATAGACTTGAAATCAACTTTCAAAATCATTTCTGTTCACATTAAATTCAATATTTAATTATTTAAACAATTCCAATGATTAAATAAAACACATAAAATAAATCGCTATATTTGAAATATAATTTATTTAACTTATAAAATTAACTTTTTAATATCTAAAATCAATTAAATATTTCAAATTCAAGTTACTAAAATTCTGGGTCGTTATAGCAAAATTATTACTTATGAATATGTTTCTACATTATAAAAAAATGTACTTTTATATTTCATAAGTTTGAATATTATATTATTTGCTTGTAATTTTTTTATCATAACTATATATTAATTTCCAATCGTGGTTCGATGTTATTTCTCCTTCTTTCAGGGTATTTAATTTCAACACTATCCATGGTGGTTTAATGTTGCTCAAAATGTACAAAGCTTACGAGCATAGTTTAGTAGTTGATATGTCTTATTCTAATTATACTAAAACATTTTAATTGTTGTTAAAAAATTGCTTCTTCTTTCTCTCTATATCTTTTAGGGCATTGAATTTCAAAAATTATCTATAGTAGTTAAATGTTGTGCTAATGATAAAAATTGCATGCATTGTTAGTAGTTGAAATTTATATCCCCATTTTTTATTTATGAGTTGAGTGAATTGTAATTTTAGTACATAAGATTAATAAAAGTAATAATTTCTTACATTAGTAGAAGGGGAATGGAAAGAGATAATTTTTATACTAAAAAGGTTTTATTGAGGGATGAATCAAACAAAATGTTCTTCTCATGTAAAATCTTATTAGAATTACTCAATTTTCATTTATATAATCTATCATTCTTTTTTTTTTTTTCAAATTTCCAATTCATGTACATTATTGTGCATAAAATTTGTCTTTTCATCTCTAAACCCTAAACCCTATATATTTAATTATGACTATGGAAGAAAAGTTATCTCAATTTTGATCTTAATTTTCTCAACCATCGTCAAAATCTAAAATAGACAAAATAACATGGGTATTAATTTCTTTCCTTCTATCCAAGATTCTAATTATGTTTTTTAAGGAATTTTATGACCTTTTATTTTGGTTAAATATCAAATTAAGCTATGAGATTTTATGCTAAATTAAGGTATGAGATTTTGAATTGTAGAAGGATATTATAGATATAAAAAGTTCTAACTTTATATAAAAATGGCTATAACTTTAGAGATTCTCCATTTGACCATATCTTTTTTATATCAGTACTTTTTTATAAGATAAGATGTGTAAATCTAAATAATAGGTACCTACTTTTTCTAAGAAAAAAAGAAAATGATCTGTATTTTATTCTTATTCTTTTTTGATAATATTACCTTTTTAGCAAGTAGTTATATAAGAACTATCTAATGAAAATTGGATTATTATTTGAGAAATTAAACATAATCTTTAATATTTGAGCCAAAATTGATTTAGTATGAGTTGTCACCAATTTACTTTCAATCAAATTAAATTTAAGGTATAAATGCAATTGATGAATTCATTAATAAATGTAATTAATATGGCGACTAATGAGGTAATAAATGTCAAAATGAGTTACTTCTCCATTTATTTTGATTTAACTTGATTTTTTACAAAGTAATTTGAAAATTAAAATAAGTAAAATATATAAACTTTGCATGTGATATAATCTAACTTAAAATCCTTAAGTTGACTAATAACAAAAAACATTATTTATGATAAACCATTTATATTTAAAAAATATATTTAAATAACTTAAGAATTTATTTAAAATAATATTTAAATGTTGGTTATATAATCAATTAAGATAAATGGGTTATCTTAAGATTGAAGGATCATTAATTTGTAATTTAATGATAATAACTTAATTAAAGGTCAATTAAGTAATAAATAAAGATTAATTAATTTGTAATTAAAGATTGATTAATTTATACAAGTAATTATAGAATAATTACTTAATATCATTAATTAAGGCGAGTAATTAATAGATAATTACTGAATGTGATTTATTAAAAGGATAGAAGCTGGAAGTCAAGACGAAGCTATGGTGTGGTCGGCGTGGATGCTCGGGGACGAATTCGTCGTCGGCAAGGTGTTTTTGATGATCATGGTTTGGTTACAGGCGATGCTATTGTGTTCGATTTTGATTCTGGTTGTCGTCGGGGTCGTTAGATGTTGAAAAAATGAATGATGCTTGATAAAGTGTGTGTGTGTGTGTGTGTGTGTGTGTGTGTGTATTTAAGTTTGTTCATTGACCTTGATTTCTATAATGCTATAAAAAAACTAGTTTGTTCCTTCTTAAATTACCTTTCACATGGTAGATATATGTATATATGCTCGTGTGTGCACGCGTGCATGTGTATAACTCAAAATATTATTTGATTTTGTTTTTATGCTTTGGGACATGTACACATGTCTCCATAAACTCAAATCATATATTATATAATTGTAAAATAAAATAACTTACTCTTCTTCTAATTCTGTCATAATATGTTCATTTACACCATCCACATTTTCAATTTTTTTGCATGTTTTCTCAACCCACTTATTAATTATATTAAACTAAATTCTTCATATTTTAAATTCTTATCCAATCACTTCAAAATCATTGTATATACACATCTATATATCTTCACTTAAGTGTTTTCAAGTTAAAACTTTAAGAACTTGAATAATAATATTTCAACTACAAGTGTGTCATTCATTCATTCAAACAAATTTGTTACACATAACTAAGAAACATGAAATTTATCAAAATAATTATTTACTTTAACGAAAATTAATAATTTTAGGTTCAAAATTGGACAATAACACGATAACATCACATAACGCATAAAAGCTTATAAAAATAATAACAATTTCAATTAATATTTTACTTGCGTAATGAAATTCATCACATACACAATCTTAATAAAAATTAAACATCTAAATAAATACATAGTTTCTAGATTATATTCGACATTCTGGCCATGTTAAAGCTTAACTAGATATGGGCATTCAACAAAAACTCAAATACACCAAGCCTGTTGCTTACATAGTTTTTGTTTTAGATTTCAACTAAGATTGGGGTGAATTTTATAAATTTGAATGTTGAATAACTTTTTTGATCCAATACTTGTTTTTTCTAATTCTTTTGTTATTTACTTGATACTAATAAAGACAATGAGGTAGTAAAGGAGAAATGAGTGAAAGATCCAACTTAAGGGTTTGGGAAGTCCTAGTGTTGTCATTTTACATTTGTTTTATTCTTTCATATTTTACCGTTTCCAACACTTTATATTGTAATATCAATCTTTGTATTGTAGTTTCATCTTAGTGACTAGCAATATTAGTTTCCTTAGTAACTGAAATAGTGGGATGTAAACAATGCTTGGAAGAGTAAACTAGATAAGTATGTATTGTTATTGGACACTTTTAAGATTTTTAGTTTTGTTGTAATATGTTTCATAGCTTAAATTTTTGGAGTATTTGACATTATTCCTTTTATGTCTACTAATCACGTAAACTAATTTATAATTTTTTTTCCCATTATTGTACAATGATAGTGTATGGCGTATGTGTGATGCATTTCTTTTTTATGTTTTTTTATATATGGGCATAGTCACTTGAATTGAGCAATTATGTGAGTTATTTTAATAATAATAATCTATCAAATCAATTTATTAGCCATATAGCTTAAAATTTAATGTGTGCATCTTCATAATTATTTATAGGTATATTACGTAATTATTTTAATCTTTTTTTTATATGGTGCATAAATGTAGTTGTACAAACATACACAAGGACATACAAATATGTTTTTTAGATAAATAATATTGAATATTCAAAATATAAAGATTATTAAATGTAAAATATAACTTGGAAATAATGGTTTTACTTGAGTTAATCGTACAAAACATACTCAACCAGATTTGCAAAAAATATAGTTGCGATCCTATGCATAGCATGAGTTCGTACTAGTAATGAAAAATGGTTCATATGTGGATAAGCTATCCATAAGATGCTTCTCTCATCTACAATACGTATAGAGCTATTCTCAGTTTTCTCCTACTTTTTTACCTTCAACTCCTTATGTAACAACCCTCCTTCTCGAACCCTAGAAGTCGACACTAATACATTCACGTTATTCATGTGCCGAATAACTAAGTGTCGAAAAGATAGATTATTAGGGAAAAGAAAGGAGATAGAAGACAGAAGAAGCTAAACAATCACATAATCTCACAATGCAATGGAATAATATATATTAATCAACATAGTACTTTAAAGTCATTTCAAAAATGATCAGAGTCATACTAAAACAATTTCTAATCTAGAACAGTTATAACAGCTAGTCCTTACATAACTGATACAAGATACATATAATACAGCGGAAACAAAATAATAACTAACTATCTTTGAAGCCTCCTGCTCCAAGCTCCTCCAAAATGCATCCCTATAAAACCTAAACTACTTGGATGCTTGTAAAAATTTGAGCATCCAAGAGTTTTAGGGAAGAAAATAAAACTCTGGATCAGACATGGGTCTGATGTGAGTAAACTCAAACAACTAAATTATTATGTTTAAAATCCTTTTTAAAATCAAAGGTATCTTGTAAGACCACACCGCACATAAACACGGACGGGTTTTTACCTTACGATAACCAAAACATTTTTATAGAAAATCCAGTGCTATTATGATAATGTCTAAGGTACAAATACATATTAATCATAGTCGAAATTATTACATTATTAAATTATGGAATAATAGGTATACAATCAAGTCCAAAGGCGCTTACTGGAGAATAGATTCCAACTATGAAAGGGTAAGGGTCTACCATCGAATCCATACACCTCTAGATAAAATGTACGAGAGGTCACAACATATTGCACCTTTGCTACTCAGGACCGACCCTACCCCTTACTGGATAGCACCGAATATGATCATCCCTTGGTTGCGATTAAACAACCATAACGGACCCCGAAGCATACATAGAGATATCGAGACTAGATCTTGGGATGATCATACCTTAATGGGAGCGACCCACATAGCCATACTGCACGTCCCTACTTTAGTCATTTTCTCGGTTGATGAAGCTTGAGGCTCCGATTACCTTTTTATATAGCAACCATCTTGGAATGCTAACACTGTCCTCCAAGCAACAATGCAGTGCCATCATCCATAAAAGTTCGTTCTGAGTCTGAACGAAACCGGATGCACTATCTTTACTACATCCATTTTGGAATCACCCTCAGGATTAGTAGCAAGTAGCCCTTGCACTTCAAACTCCGTCTTCGATTCCAAACTCTTCCAGATGTCTTCAGTTCGAAACGCTTGAGTTGGATCAAAGTGTTTTTCGGATAACGTATCCGATCTCGGTCTCTTCGAAACAACTTTCGATAATCCCAATAAACTCAACACAGGTTCTTTAGAAAATAAGCAGACACACGATAAGAGCGGAGTTCACCTTTTAACCGTTAGTGGATGGATTTCCTATCATTTATCCTAGAAGAACGAAACGAACTTATACATACAGTATATCACCACTGACGGTAACTGTACCATATAATTTCCATGTTTCTCCTAGATATTTTCAAAGTTGCATTTTGGTCTAGATTTGATAATTGCTTATTTAACTATTAAATAAACAAACAATCAAACATTGATTCAATTGCATATGGGATTCTCTAAGCCTTTATTAATTAATCTTTAATTAATAAAATCACTTTATAAATCCTTATCAAATGATCTTTTTTAAAACACTTTTCCCAAACCCTTAAATTCCTTTTACTTGGAAAACAATATAAACATTTACCAAAAACATTTGGAAATTCTCTCTTCTCACATTCCATATTAAATGGCCAAACCATTCTCATTCAATACATCACTTTCTATAAAACTCGTTCACTTTATAAACCTCATTCACTTATTCCTTATAAAAATTCTTTAATAAGTTCACTTCACAGTTCAAACCCCTTTACAATTTTTCAAACTAGATTTAAAACGTCTTTCAAAAATATCTAAAATGATTTATAAAATCTCTTTCTATTTTTACAACTATTTAAAAAAACTTCCTTTATAATTCCTTTATGGAATCTCCTTTATAAAATATCATTTATCATTTGTAAATCACTTTAGGTAAAACTTTTATTAATGAACCCCTTTTTAAAAACAAGATATTATTTAAAAATAACTTTATAAAATAATAATAAAATTTAAAAATCATTTATAACCTTTAGACCCAAATTGATTAAGGAATTAAAGCTAATTCAAAAACATGCTTTAATAATTCGAAAAGAGGCTTAGCAATCCCAATTGTGCTATTTTAAGTTACCATTCAGTTTTCATTTCAATTCACTTAACAGTTATTTACATAGATCAACATATATGTAAATACACTCATATCCAAATCAAGGAATAACATGTTAATATGAACTAACATATATATATATATATATATATATATATATATATATCCCAATAACATAACAGTAGGGTGGTGATTTGTCTTGTTAAACAGATGTCCAAACAATTCAACCAATTCATAGCATAACAGTGATTTATTTTGCTAACCCATGTCCACACAAACAAACAGATAATTTATAGCAGAATAGATATTTATTTTGCTAACACATGTCCAAACAACCCAATAATATAATCTATATTATGACTCATTCACAATTATATGGTTTCTTAATGGTATCAACACTTAATCACTTGCATTCAAAACCATCTTTGAAAAAGAAGTACATTTGAACCATTTTACTTTTGAAAACCAAAGGATTTAAAACTTTTAAGCCTTTTAAAAATAATTAAATCCTTATTTAACTCATAATTAATTTTAATTGAATCTTAACTTAATTTAATTAAATAGTTAAACTATAATTAACTATTAATTAAACCCAAATTAATCATTAATCCTATATTTAATTAATGATAAATTAAATATAAATAAATTATTTAACCCATACTTAATTAATAATTAATTAAAATAAATCTTAACTTTAAAAGATAATTAATTAAGAACTAATATTTATTTAATTAAAGTTAATAAACCTCGTTAGCATTTAATTAATTATCAATTACTAAAACCTAATTAATTAACACTTAATTATTAAATCCTTAATTAACTTTTAAAAACATTATTATTTAGTTTATAAAATATTTGCAAAACACTTTGAAGTATAAACCAAACTTTGCAAAAAGAAAAAAATCGGATTTTTAAGCGAATTTCATCCATAGTGACTATGGCTATGAATACCCATAAGCTTTAACTTGTTTCTATCATTCTTTTGAAAACTTTAGCTTAAAGCTCACTAACTTTCTAAAAATAAAAATAAGTATTTAAAACTAAAACAAGCTTAAATCTAACCAAATATTTGATTTTTAAAAACTAAAACCATAACTTTCTTATACAAGATTCCAAATTCTCCAACACCCTACAAAGATACCAACTTCTTCTTAGCTTATACATTACATACCGAAGTCCATACACAACCATAACATCCAGGATAACATCATACCACAAATATAAGCAAGATCTATTCTTTAACCATTTAGACTTCACATTCAAGTCTAACGTCCTTACACATCCAAGCAAAAAGTGCGTACATACATACATACATACATACATATATACATACACATATACATACACACACACACACACATATATACATATGCGTATACACAAACACACATATACGTATACGTATACACACACACACATACATATACGTACACACACACATATATATACATATACATTTGTATATACATATATACATATGTGTGTGTATATATATATCTACATATATATAACGATCACATGATAAACTAACCAATACTAACCATCACCTCACGTAATATATTAACTAACATAAAAGTAAAAGCTTTCCCATAAATTCATAGTTTACTCACCGGAAATCTTTTGAAAACTTGACACACTTCGAAATTCAGGAAGCTTGGAAAACCACAAATTCCTCTTGAAAATGGGTCATTTTGCACTCGATTTTTGGACCTTTTCCTCACGTATTTTTGAAAAGTGGTCAAAAGTAAAGTTTTAGATTATTCTTTCCTCTATCAGTTAAACAAAAAATTACTCAAAAAGGTTAAATTCTGAGGAAGCTATGGCCAAAATAGTGAGTCGGACATCAAAATCTACGTTCAAAAACACTCTTGCAAAAAAAAATGAATTTTTGAAGCATCTAAGCTCGAAATAAGAAAAAGTGGTAAACTACAAAGTCACAGCCACTAAAAATATACATGATTTGAAAAAAAGAAAAATCTGATTTTGGAGTTTTTTTTATAAGAAGTTATGGTCGAAACCATTTCGAATAAAATGGAAGAAATTTAAATGGAAAAGAAGGAATCTTTAAACAAGTTCCTACTAAGACTTTAAATGGAAAAGAAAGATTTGTATAACTTAGAATGTGTAAGAGAAGCCATTAAAATTACCTTAGAGCTTATGAAATTAGAAAATGAAAGAGTGAAAATGAGAAAATGGAAAAAGGATTTGAAAAAAATAGTTTCTATAATATGTAAACAAGTGAGATTATCAAAATAGCCTTGTACTTTACCTTCCTCTCGTTACACGCCACCTCACTCATGCATGCATCCATGTCTTCTCCTAATACTACATGCATTTATGAACATAAGCACCAGAGGTTGCCATTATGTCATTTCACGTCTCTAATGACATGATTTTTAATATTTTAGTAGCCAATGTGTTACATTGATGATTACCTTAACTTAATTAAGTTTGTTAACCTTAATATATAATATTAATCCCACATTATATACTTAGTATATGTGTGCATGTATATACAAAAGTGTACATAATATTACAAACAACTTTATACGATGAAACGTCGAAAATTCGAAAAACGGTTTCCGGTCGTATTTTCTATTTTTCATCGAACTATATCATTTTGTAAACAAATTAAAAAACTATTTCACCATTATTATTTATTATTAAAAAGAGTTCTATTTTTATTATAAAATCGTATATTTGATTTAAAATTAATTAAACATTCGCAAATCAAAGCAGCGAAATTTCGGATCGTTACACCGTATAAATTATTTAAATAAATTAAATTATATAATATTCATTTATTCATTAATAATCCATAAAAAACAATTCAATATACATATACAATTCATATAAACATTAAATGTTTTATTCATTCATATATTTCATTCATACACACCATATACCTTACCTCTGAGTGCCGTATACCATCTTAATTTGTAATTCACCTATTTCAATAAATTTGTCACACATCGGTGATAAAACTCTGTTTTTTTAATAATAATTAAAATATAGATATCATTTTTAATGGTCGGTGTGAAAAATACGTGTGTTGCACCTGTGTTACATCAGTAATCAAAACAAGTTGCTGTGAAGAACGCAGTCTTTACTTTCGAACATACTCTTTTTAGATCTCTCGTTCTACTTCCAAAGTCTTTAGTTTGCTCGTACCCGCGCCACCACCGGCACCTGGTTGAACGACCCACGTGATCCGACTGCGCCTGAACCGACCACGATCTTCTGCTCGGTAATTTTATTTTGTACTGGAATTTTTGATAAAAACGTAGACATGATAATTCAGGGAAAAATGTATGCAAACCGAACAGACTCTCGCTCTCTAATCATCCCGTGGTCATCACAGAACCAAAACTTGGAATGAAAGAAGGAAATGAAACCAGTTGATAAATTATAGAGCAATGAAAGCTACACGGAGAATTAACCAAACCCTGTCCCAATCACAGTCGAAAGGTTAGATCTTCTAATTATAATATCAATTAACCAATTTCAAATGGATTCTTTGTTTTTTATTATTTTTTTACCCCAAAATATGTTTGTTTTGTTCCTTGCGTAGATTTTGAACGTGGTGATGGGATGGGTAGTGAAGAAAAAACTGTGCAAGATCCTTTCAAAGTTATTTGTGGAAGGGGTTTCGTCAGATTGGTTCTTGTTTTGGGAATTGTATGTATGTTGCTGACTCTCATTACAGGTACACATGTTGATAATAATTGCAATTTGATTCATTTTATGTTGTTAAAAATGAGTTTGAATTTCGATGAATGTCATATATTACTATTGAATTTATTTGCACCATAAAGCTAGATGAGAGGTCTATATATGAGTGATACCGCTTCACTCTTTGTGTGCTGTTAGAAGTTGGAATGATTCAGATTTAGGATATCCAGTCGTTGCTTCGTTGGGATTTCGCCAAGTTCTTTGCTTGTAGTAGCTTTGCTGAATCGGGAATTGACAATAATTGATGGGGAATTTGTGCATAAATAGCATCCTAGTTGAATTTGTGCTTGTTACATTATCCCAAAGCAAGATTCATAAAATATTTTTATCCGAGTTATGTTTTTGGACATTATATTTCTTTTAAGTGTAGTGCGAGATATGAGTTTGTTCCATGAGTTATTAACTTACACTCTTTGTGTGCTGTTAGAAGTTGGAATGATTCAGATTTAGGATATCCAATCGATGCTTCGTTGGGATTTTGCCAAGTTTTTTTGCTTGTTGTAGCTTTGCTGAATCAGGATTTGACAATAATTGATGGGGAATTTGTGCATAAATAGCATCCTAATTGAATTTGTGCTTGTTACATTATCCCAAAGCAAGATTCATAAAATATTTTTATCCGAGTTATGTTTTTGGACATTATATTTCTTTTAGGTGTAGTGCAAGATACGAGTTTGTTCCATGAGTTATTAACCAACTATTTCATATTTCAGTAGTCTCTCTTTGTGATAAAACTTCAAAAAACAAAAAAAATCAAACATCTGTCTCAACAAAAAAGTTAATAACCATTATTTTTTTGTTTTTGTTAATATTAATTTGTAAAAATAATTTTTGTAAATTTAAAGATGAAAAGAAGTGAAATGCAAACAGATATATTTTCATATTTTATGACTCAGTGTAGTGTAATGAAAATTAACCTTGATATGGAAGAAAGAAAAAAAAAAGGAAAACAGTGTAAATATAATAACTTGAATGAGAACTTTATATTAAGAGGGACTTCAATGTGTATAATGTGAACCAAGAAAATAACTTTTTTAATACTTTATTATTGTTTGATAGATTTATGTATCTCTGTATATATAATTAGATATTTAATTATATCAGTTTGATTGATTTAAAACTTAAGATTTGTTAATATTTATGGATAAGTATTTATTTTGAGAAAAATTTGAATTTAATATCTCATGTTTGACGCATTTGATTTGATTAATGATTTATAGATTTAATTTCAAATATTCATTGAAAAAGTGATAAGCAAATCTAAAATTGAAAGTGTATTATAAGAAATATTATAATGAGGTGGATCAATATATTTTATGCATCATAAAATTTTGGGTAAATCCAAAAAATATTCGTTCAAAATGAAACCATAATTCAATGATTCAATGAAAATAATAGAATTAATATATATATATATATATATACACACACGTATACGTATATGTGTGTGTGTGTTTGTGTGTTCATTATTTTTTATGAGATAGAAAAATTATATGGACTTGAAAATATAAAATAGTAACGGTTGGACTCAATGAAAGGCTTTCAAATTCTTCAATTTTACTATTATTTAATAGACGAAGTTTAATATAGGCTTCTATTTGTTAACAATATAACTACTTGTATACATTAATTGTGATTAGGCCTTCACTAATATTTTCCTATTCTTATTTCTCGCTTCAATATAATAAAGGCGAACACATTTGATTTTCTATGAACTCTCTTCTCTTTTGTGTCCAACTTAGCCGTTGATGTTTCGATAGTGAAAGGTTTACGTGTTTCTCTTTCTTATCTTGTTCAAGATATATACACGCATTAAGCCATAATTGTCGTTAAAGTTTTGTATCTTGTCCAAGATCTTATTTTTGCACTTGCACGAAACGAAACATCAAATTTCGTTCATATTTCATTAAACACTCAGTTTTCTTCAATCAAAATCTAGATCATGATATCAATTCGAGATCTTGTTTGAAATTATGTATTTTCTTTCATACAACATTATCACTTTTATATAAGGTTGAACATCCTATCAAATCTTATTATTCAATAATTCTGCTATTCATGTTTTATTCTTTTTACATGTCACAACAAACGACTTTGTGTTATTTTCTTTTTTCAATATTTAAATGGAAAAGATTCTGCACTTAAGTCCAAATTAATCTAGTTAGTATTCAAAAATGAAAAATCAATGTTCTCTTTTTAGTACAACTATCTTTCTGTGCAAACCAAGCGTGTTACAATTTTTATTTTTACGTATTTAGATAACTATCATTACACATATTTTAAAAAAAATCAGTTTTAAGCTCATAAGTTCCTATGTGATATCGCTGAATTTTGTTTCGGATTTTTTAAATCATTGAGTAGATTCATACAAATTTTTTCTTTGGTCCTTCAATAAACGATTCATTCCCATCGGAAATAAGAGGAGGTAGAACCAATAATAATTAGGGCTGTTGCATTAACAGCTACTTCTACGATTTTGGAAAAACTGCCATCAAACCACTTTTATTGGTAAGCCAAAATAAAACCGTTACCGTTACCAGATTGTCTGCATAAATACTGTTGATATACTGATAAATAAGTAATCTGCTATACTAGTATTGGTAAATTTCAGTTTTGTTTGAAAACTTCTATACTAGTATTGGTAAATTTCAGTTTTGTTTGAAAACTCAAAATGTTTGGTGTATTTGGTAATGTGATGGTGTTTTATTATACATTTCATCGTGTCACTTGGTAAAAGATATTGAAGCTATATTGATAGCCGAGAAAGGTGAATTTTATTTTTATTACTCAACAACTTTACAAGCAAGTCGTTTCTACTTATATAATATTGAAAAACTAATTAGAAAAATAAAACAAAGAGAACCTGCTGGAAATATGCCGTGTACTAAAAATAAGAAATAACAAAACTAAAAAAAATTCCACTAAAGACTTGGTCCATTGACCAATTATTCAGCAACTTCTTTGACAAGGCACTAAGGCACTTTTAACAAATCTCCTCCTTGCCTTAGTTCCTGCAAACACCCAGTTTGTCTCTTGACAATTCAAATCTTGTTTTTCTGTAAAGCCTTTGTCAACACATCAACAACTTGATCGTTGGTTTTGCAATAAACCAATTTAATTTCACCACTCTTTTGCTCTTCTCGCAAGTGATGTATCTTGATCTTGAAGTGTTTGCTTTTGCCATGAAAAACAAAGTCCTTTGAAATTGCAATTGCAGCTTGATTGTCAATATAAATCACTGTTGGCTCATTTTGCTGCATATGTAGATCAGCAAGTAGTTTTCTGATCCAAATTGCTTGATTCACTGTGGCATTGGCTGCTACAAATTCTGCTTCAGCAGTGCTTTGAGCTATGACTTCTTGCTTCTTTGAACACCAAGAGAACAGTCCTGATCCAAAACTGAAACAAAAACCTGTTGTACTTCTCATATCATCAAGAGACCCTGCCCAATCACTTTCAGAAAAACCAACAAGCTTAAAATTCTGACAGCAAGTATATTTAATGCCTTAATATGTGTTGTTCCTTTGATATATATAACTATTCTTTTGGCTGCTTGAAAGTGCACATCACCGGCACAATGCATGAACCTCGAAAGCAAACTTACAACAAACATTATGTCAGGTCTAGTTGCTGTAAAATACATCAGACAACCAATCAAGCTCCTGTATTGACTTTCATCTATCTTTTTAGCCCCATCAACTTTGCTAAATTTCTCCTTTTGATTCATAAGCGTGTCGGTACTTGCATTCTTCCATGTGAAACTTCTTGAGGATTTCTTTTGCATACTTCCCTTGGTTTATGAAGACTCCATCACCGACTTGTTTCACCTCTATGTCCAGAAAGTAAGACATCAAACCAAGATCTGTCATCTCAAATGCTTTAAGCATTTCGGCCTTGAAATTCTCCGCTAAGATCTCATTATTTCCGGCCACAAGCAGGTCATCAACATAAACAGAAACTGCAAATAAATTTCCACCTGCCTTTTTAATGTATAATGTAGCTTCACTTGGACTTTTAACAAACCCAAGCCTCTGAAGATATTCATCAATTCTGCTATACCATGCCCTTGGAGCCTGTTTAAGATAATATAAGGTCTTCTTCAACACGTAGACTTTCTCCTTCCGTCCCTTTACTTTGAAGTCTTCAGGCTGCTCTTCATAGATCCCCTTCAAGATAACTATTTAGAAAAGCTGATTTGACATCCAACAGAAATATCTTTCATGTATTTTGGGCAGCCAATGCGAGCGACATCCTTATTGTATCCAAGCGTGCTACCAGAGCAAAAGTTTTTGAGAAATCCACCCCAAATACTTGATTATACCTTTTTACCACCAGTTTGGCCTTACGTTTGTTTATCGAACCATCAACATTGAGTTTGGTCCTATAGACCCATTTTACTCCAATTATTTTCCTATCTTGAAGTCTATCCACAAACCGTCAAGTATCGTTTTTTTTTTCTATCATTCTAAGCTCCTCTTTCATTGCTACAATCCACTTGTTATCCTTTTCTGCTTTTTTAAATTCAGCTGGTTCAAAAATGGCAACATTGCTTCTTTCATATATTTCGGACAATGACCTCGTACCTCTGACGAGAACATCATCAATTTCATTACCAAGATTGTGTGGAACTTCCGGTATGTGCTTCTTGGCCGACTCCTCTCAGCTCCATTGTTTATCTTCCATAAACTTCACATCTCTATTCACCAGAATTTTCCTGCTTTGAGGTTGGAATATTGTGCAGGCTTTGCAAGAGTTACTGTAGCCAATGAATATTCCAGGTTCTGCTTTTTTGTCAAGCTTATCTCGTTTCACTTATGGCGCATAAGAGAAGCAAAGACAACCAAATGTCTTTAGGTTCTACAAGTTAGGCTTGTAACCGAACCAAGTTTCGTAGGGCGTTTTTTTAATCTAGAGCTCTTGTTGGTAGCCTATTAAGTAAGAATACTGCAGTGTTGGCAGTTCCTTTGGCAGTTCTTTTTCATGCAACATACATCTTGCCATCTCCATAATACTTCTAGTTTTTCTCACCAACACCATTTTGTTGAGGAGTGTGAGGGGCTGTAAATTGATGTTCAATTCCAGCTTCTTCACAAAACCTTTCAAATGTGTGAGGCAATGTCAGACCTTAGAGTTTGCATCCTGCAACCACTTTGATTTTCCACCCAAGTCTTATATCTCCAAAATGTGTTAGCAACCTCAGTTTTGGATTTAAAAAAATAAATCCTACAGTATTTGTTATAATCATCAATAAGCACAATATGGTACTTGCTGCCATTCAAAGATGGTGTTATTTGAGGTCCGTCGACATCCGTATGCACTAGCTGTAGCTTGTTGTTGCTCTCCATGTTGTTTGAGAGAATGATTTTCTGACTTGTTTTCTATATTGACAAGCAACACAATCATCTAGCTCATCTTCCAACAATGGAACTCCCTTCACCAGGTTATTTTCAAGCATATACAAAACTCCAACATGATGGAAATGACCAAGCCTTTTGTGCCATTAAGCTTGTGCAGCTAACAGTATTTGTGGAAGCCATTTGCTCCTCCTCCATTAGATTTAGAGCAAAGCTTTTCACTCTCATCTTTATCTTAAACATATCAAAGCCTTTGGCATCTTTTATCCAACACCATTTATCTTTAAACATAGTTTTGAAGTCTTTTTCAATAAGCTGTCCAACACTAAGTAGATTTTGATTGATGTTAAGCACATGTAGAACATCATAGATGTACTTCAAATCTGACAAACTTTCTATGACCGCTGTTCCTTTTCCCCTGACTGAAAGAAATTCATCATTTCCAATTCTCACTTTGGAAGTAATTGTTGTATCAAGCTCCTTGAAGAGTTCTTGATCATTGGTCATATGATTCGTACAATCATTGTCAATCAACCAAGAATCGCTTAATGTATTGCTTGCTGAAGAACATGTTACGACAAACAAATGCTAATCTTCATTTTCGTTGATACCAACCTTTGCTTCTTCATGTTGTTGTGAGTCCTGTTAGTTTGCCACATTTTCTGCATCTAATATCAAGTCTCCACCAACATTTCTTTTGTGGATGACCTGTCTTTTTGCAGTGAGGACAAACTAAATAGGTTTCATCTTTGTTTTTGTTATTATTGCCTGCCATTTTGTAGTTTTTCTTTTCTGTAACTCCCCTGTATTTTTTGCCCTTGCTTGAAAGACACCTTTCATTAACCTTTCTTCTCTCATCGACCGTTTTTGCTCCCGTTCCTGCAATGCGTTTACTAATTCTGCCAGGGAAATGCTTGACAAATCTTTAGTTTCTTCCAATGAAGAAATTTTTGCTCATATCTCTCTGGAAATGAGACTAGAATTTTTTTTCCACAATTCTTTCATCACCTTGTTAACAATGCTCAACAACTTATTGGAATACTCTTTGATGGTTTCAGTTTCCTTCATTTTCAGCATCTCAAACTCCAAAATCAAGTTGAGCATCTGCATGTTTTTGGTTCTCTCTGTGCCTTGGTATTCCTTCTTAAGGTAGTCCCATATAACTTTTGCTGATTCCAAGTTCACGATTCTTGTAAATATGGTACTTGAAACCGCAGAAAATAGGCAAGCTTTGGCTTTGGACTTCCTCGTCTTCTTTTCCTTGTGATTCTTCATCTGAACCACTGTTGGATTTGCAGGAAATGGCAACACCTCATAATCATCTTCTACAACTTCCCAAAGGATTAAGGCTTCGAGGTAGACGGTCATCCTAACCGTCCAAGCTTGATAGTTTTCACTGTCAAAAATGGGTGGTGCCATGGAAAAATTTGTCTCTGCTTCCATTCGTGGAAGTGGATATGATTCACTATGAATCACGTGTCCCTTGAGAAAAATTGCTCTGAACCAGCTTGAAGTTAATATAAATGGCTGAGAAAGATGAGTTTTATTTTTATTGCTCACAACTTTACAAGCAAGTTATTTCTACTTATACAAGCGTTACGGTACGCGCTTCGCGCGTTATGATAGCATGCACTTTGTACGTGAATTGTTTTTCGATAAATTGAATATATTTAATATATTCAAGAGAAATGATTTGCACGAAAATTATATTTTTGCGTTGAAATCATATTTAGTTTAAATTTTTATTTATTTGTTGCAATTTTTTTTTCCATTAGCTTGATTTTTTGTTTCTATTAATTTGTAAAAAATGTTTATTTATTGGATCTTATTTTTAAATGATATTAATATTTATCAATATTTGTAGAGGGAAATTTTGAATTCATAAAGGTAGTTTACTTGTTATATTCTATGTTTTTTGTTTAAGTGACACTAAGGTTCAGTAATATTTGTAGAGGTTTATTGTTAGATGTTATGTTTAAGTGATATTCAGATTTAATGATATTTGTAGAGGAAAATTTGAAATCTATTAAATAATAGTAAAGTAGAAGAATTTGAAGCTATCTCGTTAATTTTAGGAGCCATCTCTATTCTCCTTAATTCTCTCCAAGTTTAGATATTTTATTTTCAAAATCGTATAATATAAGTTACTACTTTACAATTATTCTACAAAATTGATCACACTATTTATATTCAAATGCCTACTTTTTTTAAATATATATTTATTTACAAATTTTCCATGATTCTCTCAATAAATTTCACATTAAAGTCCACACATTTAAATTAATTACATAATTCAAATTTAAACTAATTGTTAAACTTAGTCAATTAATATTTATTAATAAACTTAAAAAATGAAAGTTTCAATATGTGTACTATAGGCGCTACAACAAATTGGTTAAAAAAATCATTAAATGCAAATATATATAAATCACATAACATAAATTATATATGTTAATGACAATAATAAATTTATTTTATAATTTATTTATAAATGAATTTATCATACAATGCATTGTAAAATTTTAATAACTTCAAATGCCTGAATTTTAGTTTTTTTACAATTACGTAGAAACTTTTCTCAATTATCTTCTAATATTTTGTATTCAAGTCCATATATAATATATTTAACTAATTGCGTAATCGTAAATTTAAACTATTTAAATAAATATGAGCAACCAATATTCATTAATCCATCTAATAAATCCTAAAAATAAGAGAATTTCAATATGTACAATATTCATACATGTGGAAAAAAATGATAAAATTATTTCTTCTTTATTTAGCTATATATAAATATTTAAATCACATAACATAAAATGTATACATAAATAATAATAACTCTTTTAATTTCTAATTCATTTATCTCAAGAAATTATCGTACATTACATAATATAATTCTATTTTGAACAACTTTTAAAGGATAAATTTATATTTTACAAAATTACAATATGAATGCGTAGATTACACTGATATTAGATTTCATAAAAATTCTCACTTTCAACATGTTATCAAGCATACCCAACTCATAACTTAACTAAATGTTACATAACATTATTTTACAATTATCAAAGCTGTAAGCATAACCCTTCTGCAATAATATGAAATCTATGGCTAATTGCAAAGGTAAAACTGTTTAAAAATGAAAACTAAATAATGAATAAAAGTTCACACATAGATAAATTAACCATAAGATCGATGCTCTTCTCAATTACAAATACGTACAAAAGTCTTCTTAGTTTTCTCCAATTTTGTTTAAATTCGACTCCTTATATTTGATTAGTTATGTTGATCACTAATTCAAATTATTTAAATAAATTTAATTATTTAATGTTTATTAATCCATTTATAATCTTTTAAAAAAATGACAATTGTATATATATATACACACACAACAATTAAGAAAATGGTAAAACTACTTATTCATGCATACGTGTATGTATGTATATGTATATCACATATCATAAATTATTTACATACAATTTTAGTTTATAATTTTTTTTTTGAATTAGGACATTAATTTCTATAGAGATATGTAACTAGCGAGGATTGAACTCTCAACCTTATATTCAAGCATTGGATGTAATTTTAATTTATGATTAATACATCACGATAAATTTATCCTATGTTGCATAATAAAATATATTTTAGTAATAATTAAAATATAAATACTATTTTTTAACAACGTTACCGTTTGCAACGCACGGTTACACCTAGTTTGTAAAAGAAGTCAGATCCTTATTTTAAGTGGTATTAAAATAGAGGGGCGTCACGGAATGTGCTTCGCAGGTGAATTGTTTTTCTACAAATTGTATATGTTCAATCATATTTTTATGTTGAAATTAAGTGTAGTTAGTTTTAGTTTTTATTTTCAAGTTCCGAGGTTTGATTTTTTGTTTGTTTCAATTTTTATTTCTATTATTAATTATAATGAAGAATGAATTTCTAAAAGAAATTTATTTGTAGATCCTATTTTTTAGTAATATGACGTGATACGATAATATTTACAGAGGGCGTTTCGAATTTGTGAAAAAAAATTATTTGTTAGATCATATTTATAAGTGATATTAAGATTTGATTTGTTAATATTTATAGAGGTGCATTTCGAATTTGTTAAAAAAAAATTATTTGTTAGATCCTATTTTTAAGTGATATTATGATTTGATTTGTTAATTTTTGTAGAGGGTTGTTTTTGAATCGGTTAAATAAGGTATTACAAATAATGTTGAAAAACTAATTAGAAAAAAAAAACAAAGAGAACCTGCTGAAAATATGACGTGCACTAAAAATAAGAAATAACAAAACTAAAAAAAATTCCACTAAAGACTAGGTCCATTGACCAATTATTCAGCAACTTCTTTGACATGGCACTAAGGCACTTAAAACGGATATATAAAAAATGCAATTAGTATCATTTAAATTGATGTCAATACTAAATCCAATCACATGCTTACATTTCATTGAAAAAATAGATCGATAAATTAAAAATATATATGGATTGGTAAATTACCGTCACTATATGTTTTTGAAAGAATATTAACGACGTTTACCAATAAAAATGTTAAATTACTGTTATTGTAACATTTGTATTAATACCCGAAACTCATAAATGATAATCAGCTGAATGATATTGATATAGCCAGTGGCGTACCCAAAAACTAGACCGTAAGAGTGCCAATTAAACAGAAAATCCAATAATCTTGAATTAATTTATACAACAATATTTTTAAGTGTCATTTAAGAATAAATGATATTGAAATGAAACACACATATTATGGATGTATGCATACCAAAGTGCATCGTTGGATATTTTGTACCAAAATAACCCTTCAGGAAGTGAAATACAACGAGAGTGTCATTGGAAATTAATTGAGATCGGATGATCCGATATGCGAACAATACAAAAAATTGTGTATTAATTTATACAACAATATTTTTAAGTGTCATTTAAAATTAAATGATATTGAAATGAAACACACATGTTATGGAGTATGCGTACCAAAGTGCGTTGTTGGATATTTTGTACCAAAATAACCCTTCAGGAAGTGAACTACAACGAGAGTGTCATTGAAGAGATCGGATGATCCGATATGCGTACGATACAAAAAATTGTGTATGTGGTGTTACTTGAAGTCGTTGGATATGACAAAACAATATGTATTTATGAAAGAGAAAACTATAAGGAGACACGTCATCGAAGAATAATTTGGGTCAGATGTTCCGATGGTCGAGTGCATGCATACACGCTTTTGCCTTAAATTTGAATATTGACATGTGAAAAAGAAAAATCATAACATGGTTAAATAAGCATGCCACATTTGATCTGGCTTCTGTAACTGGACGTGGTAACGGGAAATTTAGTGTTATACTAATGCATTATCTAAGATAGTTTCAAGATGTGCTAAAGATCCAAGATGTATATCCCATTTTCAGTCATATTGCTTGAAATCTCCTGTGATGTGAGATATCATATGTGAAAATTTCGGGATGGGACGTGATTGAAATCTGACATTTAATTTGTTAGTAACACTGAATTAAGTTAAATTCCCAAAAAAAAAAAAAAACCATGTTCATTTTCCCTTTTGGTTATGGGCTATCGAGATGATATGAGTAGGGATCTACCTTTTTTTCCTTGTGGGGAAGGAAAAAAAAATAAACTTATTATTACAAAACATGCCTATGTTTATGCACTTGTTTTGCCAGTCAAATAAAAACCAAACATACACCAAATTGTCATCGTGAGTTTTTTGAACACAGGTGCTGTATAGCTCAGTTTACCAGAAGAGTTTGCATCTCCATTTATTTCCTCTTCTTCTTCTTTTCTCTCTCTCCCTCCCCTTACCAACTTTTTTTTTTTGCATTTTAATCATATGATTATCCATTATATAGTCGTGAGGATAAATAGTTTTCAGTTTTCAACACATCATCATGTCTGTTATGATCTTAATGTTTATGAATAATGCATTTTATTCGATCTTAATTACCCGTTTTTTTTTGCAGCATTTTATAGAACAGATAGCAAGATGTTTGTCATATTGGATTCAATCGGCCTTGCACCAAGACCACCACATCGTATGATCCAAATAAAAACTGCAGTGTATTATTATTTCTTGAATTTATTTTTCCCTCAAACTATTCTAACATTTTTTTTAACATCTTTTTTTTTTTTTTTTGCCTTTTTTTTCTTTCTGTTATAGGTTGTCCCATTCCTTTGGCAGATAATCCAGATTCTGTGGTCATTCCTGATAATACACCTGATATAATTCCCAAAGAACTATCCTATATATCTGTTGATGATAAAGCTAGTGCTGCATCTCCTCCACTTTTTGGAGGGCATCAAACCTGGTCTCAAAGAGAGGAGAGCTTTAAACTAAATACAAGTATGAAGGTAAGAAACAAATACTTTGCCAGAAATAAATAAATACTTGCACATAGAAACACACACACATATGCATACACACACATACATATATGTATGTATGTACATATATGGGTGAGGGTCCGTCTCTTTTTCTCTACAATTCATTCTACACCCTTACGGTTTTCGGTGATACACTATGCAAATCACATGAAACTTTGGGGTGTTCAATCTACATTATGAACATAATATCCAATAGAAAGAGATCATTTCGAAACTTCTAACAAGTAAACATGTCAAGTCGAATATTAACCGCTAAAACGCTTATTTAGACTTGCGGATAAAATCATTTTCGGATATAGGATATCCGCATTTGCGAATACGGACGGATATTAGATAATTATGCCATCTGTCGATGTCTATAAATCAAGAAACATAAAAAAATGTTTCAACATATTTTTTTCCAATCCTACGATTATAGAAATTATTAATTTAATAAAACTATATATATATATATATATATATTTCATTGTATAAAAATACACATAATATAAACTATGATCTTGACAAAAACTGGACGGATAATTTTCGGATGCGGATGCGTTTGTTTCTGCATCCGTATTCATTTTTCAGGATACCAGATATTTATCCGCTCTTGGGATACAAATGCGAACGAATTTTAGATTTTTGGGTATCCATTGACCAACTTACACTTATTTCAACCACTGATTTGAAACATGATTTTGAACATGTTAGGATCATTAAAATTAGGGGGAATTAATTTAAAGGACGAAAATTCTTATATTTAGTCTCAATGACACGACCTCAATATTTTAAGCAGAAGAACAAACATTCTCCTAAAAATTATTCAAAATGACAAACATTCTTTAAAAATTATTCATAAGGACAAACATTCTTCCAAAACTGCTACCGAACTAAAAAATGATATCTAAAAATTGCTATCGATAACTACAAACTGATACTTAAAAATTGATATCAATAACTAAAACTGATACCTGAAGAAAGTTGTCCTTCTAGCTAAAATACCGAAGGTCTGTCCTTGAGGCTAAAATGCTGAAAATTTTTGTCCTTTACAATAATTTCCTGTTCAAATTAACCCAAATTTTGTAGAGATAATCTCGAGTTATGTAAAAACATATCGACAAAGTTTAGTTCAATTTCTAACCGATTATTTTGAAAAATAAGAGGGGTGTAGATGAGGCATAGTAGAGAGAGGTGTAGTGGAACATATATGTGTGTGTTCCCCTTGATTTTGACCACACGTTCCCATTTGAGTAATTATATTTTCCGACTCTGACTCACATATCATTAAATTGTATATTATTTTAACATCATTCTCTCTCTTAATGTTTTTTCGTCCTTTTAATGCGTACACAAGCAAATTTTGGATGAATTCATATAACTTTGAATACTAGAGGCGATAGGTGGATATTGATGAAGGTTTGTGAATGGAAACGTAGAAATATGTCTATGAAATAAAGGAAATATTGGAGTCAAGCTCTTTACAAGCAATGCAGTTTATCCTTATGTGACTGATTTTGAACCCTTCACCCCAAGTTACTGCTGTTTTTCTGAACCCTGAGCAAACTTTAGTTTTGTTTTTGCAGCAGTATTTTGTTGATTCCAAATATCTTATGTGGACACTGTAAAAAGCGTGAAATTATTCTGCATGTAAAGTTTTTGCACTGTACAAATATTTTTCGGTCTGAATTATATTTGTACAAATATTTTTCGTTTGCACTGTCGGTAAATCAAATCTGTATGTAAAGGTTGTATATTCTGGTGAAAATTTAGTTCTGAAATTATTTCAGTCTGAATTATTGGAGGAAATGCATCTTATATTCGACATTTAACTAGTTAGTATTACATGCCTTTAAACATTTGATGTTTTGATTAGGGTTCGAGGAAATTCACTTAACATTTAACAAGTTACTATTAAATGGTTTTGATCATTCAATGGTTTCTAGTATGTTGAATTTGATATACAAATTACCGTCTGTAAGCATTTTGATTGTTTAATTATGAATTGAATAACAACGTAAATTTTTAGTTCTGTAGGATAACTTTTTAGATTACTGTAACAAGTATGGTTAACAAATGTTTTTATATTAAAACTGCGATTTAAAATAAAAGCTGCAAATTTTAAGTCATAAATGCAATACTAAAGTTGAAAACAATATTTTTTGACCATAAATAATAGAAACTCTAAATTTTTTTGTATTCAAAATTGGATAATTTGACTCAGACAATATAGGCTTTAGACTACTGCATTTTTTAAATAAAAACCATAATTTTTCAAATACAAGTACTTACAAATATAAACATTTGTCCACATCTTGCTTATCGGATACGGATATTTTCATTTATTTCCGCATATCCTAAAATAACAGCATCTTATTTTCTGTATGCGGGTACAGCTATGCACTTTTTAATATCTGAGGATAGAGGATACGGGTTTGGATATGGATTTTGATTTTCGGATACGGATACAACACTACCATTATCCATTTGCATCCGTTGACAATTCATGTTTGGCGAATATGACCGTTTAAAGGAGTTGCAAATCGAAGTGGTTAATCTGTTGGGTATAAATTGAGTATCATCTTCCCGATTTGAAAAATGTCATGATTGCAGGTGCACTGTGGATTCATGAAAAATGGAGGTGGGGACATGGATGCTCTAGATGTAGAGTATGTAAAGAAATGTAGGTTTGTTGTTGCTTCGGGAATCTTTGATGGCTATGATACTCCTCATCAACCATCAAACATTAGCGCTCGCTCTAAAAAACTCTTTTGCTTTCTAATGGTGGTCGATGAAGTATCACTAAATTTTATTCAGAAAAATGTTAGTGTTAAACATGACTCATCAGGAGGGAAGTGGGTTGGGATTTGGCGTCTTGTAACTTTACACGATCCACCATATGACGAACCTAGAAGAAATGGCAAAGTTCCTAAGATATTAACACACAGACTATTTCCTCAAGCTCGATATACTATTTGGATCGATGGGAAAATGGAGTTAATCGTTGATCCTCTACTTATGCTTGAAAGGTGGGATCCTATTTAAGTTTTTTTCCATTCTTCTGTTGTATATTATTACAAACCACTTGAGGCAATACATAAATTTGTATTTGTAGGTACCTTTGGCGGGGGAAGTACACCTTTGCAATTGCATGTCATAAACATCATAGAAGTATATACGAAGAGGGTGATGCAATAAAGAGAAGAAAGCGCTATGCTCGACCTTTAGTTGATCTACATATGAAAATTTACTACTCTGAGGGAATGAGACCCTGGAGCCCTATGAAGAGGACTATTAGCGGTCTGTTAAACTTTATCTATACCTATTCAAGTATCAGTACATAAACCTATTTTATGCTTTATATCATGATATGGATGTATAGAAGAATCACATGAACTCACTAAATTGGTGTTAGCAATGCAGATGTACCCGAAGGTGCAATCATAATACGAGAGCACACGGCGCTGACGAACTTATTCAGCTGCCTATGGTTCAATGAAGTGAATATGTTCACGCCAAGAGATCAAATAAGCTTTGGCTATGTATTATACAGATTAGGGAATGCATTCAACTTCTTTATGTTTCCCAATTGCGAATACAATTCTTTATTCATTTTGCATCAGCACACAAGAGAACATTCATCTAAGGTCGAGTGGGTCAAATCTCTGGATGAATTTAAGGGCAATAAGACTGGATTAAAAGAGAGTAGAGGAGGGCTTGGGCTTTGGACACCTTACCCTAGAGATCTTAGCTCGATTAAACTTCCAGATGTTAAAAGATCTTCTCCAGCTAGTAGAAAGTTATGAAATGCTGATTTTTTTTCACAGATTTTGAAATTTATTTACCCTTGTATAAACCATCCAGATTATAAATGTAATATTTTGTTTGGTTGACGACTACTCCAACTCCTTGCATAAATTGCACATTGGCAGGTGAAAATTGTTATTATCTTGGTTCCAGCCTTTCTGGTTTTTGACTTCATTAACTGCACCTCCAGTGAAAAATTAATGACATGTTTGATATGTTGGACATGCCTCGTTTCGCATGACATGTTGATTGTGATCGTTTAGAGACCCAGGTTAAATATGTTGCTGCTTTAATGCCAGTAATCTGTTTTTAATTTAAGCACTTGTGTGATACTCTATTATGTACTGGTGATCTTGTTTAGTTCGGTGTTATGTACTGGTGATCTTGTTTAGTTCGGTATTTTTACCCTTTCACTTTTCATGGTTTTGGTCAAATTATGTAACTGAGTTGAAAGGAAGTCTTGTTAAAAATGACATCAATATTTCGTTGGGGAAATCTCGGTCTTTCCCGCTTCGTGAAGTTAAGATAGGCACTTTAAGATTAAAAGTGGCAATGAAAGCACAAGAGTTTATAATTCTCCAATATGGAGATTCTTCCACTATACAAAAGAATAGTAGGATTACAATAATATGATTACAAAAGTAACTCACACTTGGTGGCTCACTCAAGCTTGAGGATAAAGACTTTTCAAGCTATCACTTTTTTCTCTCAAAGATGATCTCTCTAACTCTCAAGTTTTTTCTCACTCTAAGAAGTGGCTTCTTCCTTGGATTCTTAGATGGCTAGTAATAGGGCTCCTTCTCCTATTTATACTACTCAACCTCGATAATGAATGGTGGAGATTACTTGCATCCGACGGTAGAGATTGATTCTCTAGAATGCTCCACACTCTCTAGGAATCTCTACACTCTTCCATTCCCTTCTTTATTCTTCCATACTCTTCCGTAAGGTTCCAGAAGGTTCCACACATCTCTAGAATATTTCAGAGGGTTCCACACTCTTCCACAAGCTTCTAAAGAGTTATACACTTCTCTAGAGTTCTACGGAACATTCTAGAAAATTCTAGATTTCTCTAGAAACGTCTAGAATTTTCTAGAAACTCTCCAATTAAGGAGGGATCCCAACAAATCTCCCCCTCCCGACTTAATTGGGGGGTAGTGGTACGCCGACACCTTGACAGAAGTCTTCAAACTTCTTTGTTGGTACTACCTTGGTCATCATGTCAGACCAGTTCTCATCTGTGTGAACCTTGTCAAGATGTATTTGCTTTTCCTCGAGGACTCCTCGGATCCAGTGATATCTTGTATCAATATGCTTTGTGCGGAAATGAAATGTTAAATTCTTTGCCAAGTAAATTGCACTTTGATTGTCACACTTTAAGACATACTTTTTTTGATCCACTCCCAATTCATGCAACAAGTTCTTCACCCACAACATCTCCTTGCAAGCTTCAGTAGCTGCGATATACTCTGCCTCTGTAGTGGATAATGCAATACATTTTTGCAGCTTTGATTGCCATGAAATAGCTCCCCCTACAAAAGTGGTTAGGTATCCTGATGTTGATTTCCTTGAATCAATGTCACCAGCCAAGTCTGCATCTGTATATCCTTCTAACATAGGTTTTCCTTTTCCAAAGCATAAACATCTTTTGGAAGTTCCACGTAGATATCGGAGGATCCATTTGACTGCAACCCAATGCTCATTCCCTGGGTTAGCCAAGAAGCGACTGACGACACCTACTGCATAAGCGATATCTGGTCTTGTGCATATCATTGCGTACATGAGACTGTCTACTACAGATGAGTATAGTTTCTTCTTCATTTCCTCCTTGTCTTTTTCACTTGTCGGACTCTGCTTCGAACTTAGCTTGAAGTGCCCAGCTAGTGGAGTGTTAACCGACTTTGATTTGTGCATGTTGAACCTTTCCAAGACTTTCTCGATATATCTCTCTTGGGATAGCCATAACAGTCTTTTTGATCTATCACGAGTTATTCTCATCCCAAGAATCTGTTTAGCCAGCACCAAATCTTTCATGGCAAATCTCTTGCTTAGATCTTTCTTTAAAGCAGCTATCTTTATGCGGTCTTGTCCAATGATTAGCGTATCATCAACATAGAGCAGAAGTATGAGAAAGTCACAACTTACATACCTTTTTATGAAGACACAATGATCGCTTTCCGTCCTTTTGAAATCATGTTCTACCATGAATGCATCGAACTTCTTGTACCATTGCCTTGGTGCTTGCTTAAGTCCATATAGACTCTTTGTGAGGCGACACACTAGATCTTCTTTACCTGGAACTTTGAATCCCTCAGGCTGTTCCATGTAGATCTCTTCCTCTAGGTCACCATGTAGAAACGCCGTCTTGACATCGAGTTGTTCAATCTCCAAATCTTGCACGGCTGCTAGGCTAAGCACAACTCGGATTGATGACATCTTTACCACGGGAGAGAATATCTCTTCAAAGTCAGTACCTTTTTCTTGTCCAAATCCTTTGACGACTAATCGAGCTTTGTAGCGAGGCTTTGAACAGTTCTCTTCGGTCTTGATTCTATACACCCACTTATTCTTCAAAGCTCTTCTCCTTTTTGTTAGCCCCACTAGTTCATATGTGTTATTCTCATGTAAGGATTGCATTTCTTCTTGCATGACTATTCTCCACTTTTCTTTATGACAATCACTCATTGCTTCTTTATAGCTTTGAGGCTCCCCCTCATCAGTGAGCGTAACGTACTCCTCTGTGTTGTATCGGTGGATGGCCTCCTGTCCCTTGAGGATCGTCTTGGCTCTGGTGCGATTGGAGTGCTAGATTGAGGTTCTTCCTGAACTGGTTCATCATGAATTTCATGATCTTCAGCTTCACTGCTTTCTTGTGTGTTGTTATCTTCATGTCGAACCAGAGTAGGTTCAATGTTCTTACTGCTTCTCAATCTTGGCCTCTCTGAATTCTTGATATCTTCAATTGTTTGGTCTTCGAAGAATACAACGTCTCTACTGCGAATAACCCTCTTGTTAATTGGGTCCCACAACCGGTACCCAAATTCATCCTTAGGTGAACGAAGATAAATACACTCCTTTGTCTTTGCATCAAGCTTAGCTCTCTCATCTTTGGGGATGTGAACAAATGCCCTGCACCCGAACACCTTGAGATGATTATATGAAGCCCTCTTGCCCGTCCAAACTTCCTCAGGAATGGCCCCATCCAAAGGAACTGATGGTGTGAGGTTGACAATGTCGGCCACAGCCATTATAGCTTCTCCCCAGAATGATTTGGGTAACTTAGCATGAGAGAGCACACAACGAACTCTTTCTTCAATGGTTCGGTTCATTCTCTCAGCTAGCCCATTCAATTGTGGTGTCTTGGGTGGAGTCTTCTCTAGCCTAATGCCATATTTCTTGCAATAGTCTTCAAAAGGACCTCTATACTCACCTCCGTTATCTGATCGTACACACTTGATCTTCCGTCCAGTCTCACGCTCCACCAGAGCATGGAATTCTTTGAAGGCATCAAGCACTTGATCCTTTGATTTTAACAGGTGCAACCATACTTTCCTTGAATGATCATCAATGAAGGTGACAAAATATAGAGCACCACCAATGGATCTCTCAGACATCGAACATACGTCAGTGTGCACGAGGTCTAGAATGTTCTTTCTTCTTGTGGGGGGAGAAAATCTTTGGAAAGCAACCCTATGTTGTTTTCCAGCTAAACAATGAGCACAAGGATGAAGTGGTTTACCTTTCACGTCAGGGAAGATTTGTTTCTGAGCGAGTATGTGAAGACCTTTCTCACTAATGTGCCCAAGTCGTTTATGCCATGTGTCCATATCATCAGTACAGATGTTTACTTCTCCTTTGCATAGCTTAGCTTGCATTACATACAATGATTATACCTTCTTTCCTCGAGCTATTGTCAAACTTCCTTTGGTGAGCTTCCACTTCCCTTCACCAAAGTAATTCATTAGACCGTCATCATCTAGCTTTCCAGCGGAGATAAGACTGAGGCGCATGGTCGGGAGATGCCTCACATCTTTCAAAACAAGCTTGCACCCGGTGCTTGTCGTCAGAGTGATGTCGCCTATTCCAACAATCTTGCTTCTATCTTGATTTTCCATTTGCACCGTGCCAAAGTCACCTCTTTGGTAGGATGAGAAGAAGTTTTCATGTGGAGTAACATGGAAGGAAGCACCAGAATCAACAATCCAAGAACTCTCATCACAAGCAATGTTTAGAATGTTACTTTCACCAATGAGATATAGCAGATCTTCCTTTAATACTATGGCAGTAGTACTCTTTTCTTCTTGCTTCTTTGTTAGGCTTATTTGGTCAGGCTTAACATTACCGGCCTTTTGGTCTCTTTTGAAGCTTCGACATTCCATTTTCTTGTGACCCATCCTTTCACAGTAATAGCATGCAATCTTCGAGCGTGACTTGGATCTACCTCGAGATTGATGGGGATTTCGGCTCTTACTACGTGCACGGGTTTCATTCCTACTCTGATTCTCAACAACATTAGCTTCGGGATGGATAGACTCATCTCGTTTCATTCTCCTTTCTTCTTCACCAAGGAGGCTGTCACTGACGGTATCCATAGTTAACTTTTGATGCAGCGCGAGCTAACATGGTTTTAGATCGTTTGGAGGAAGCCACGGGTTTAGGTTGCTCACGACCTAAGGGTGAAGATTTAGATCGTTCGCGACCTAATGAAGAGGCTTTAAGTCGTTCACGGCTTAACAGGAAACAAGATAGGAAAGTTGCACTGAGCTCGCGACCTAACGAGTTTGCGGGTCATGACCTAAAAGAGCCACGACTTATTAACTTACGAGATAAGTACTTCATGAGTTAACAAAACTTTAGGTCTCTCACGACCTAGTTAAGTCGCTTGAAGAGTTATACCGCATGGATCTTAGGTCGTGTGAAGTAATGAAGAAGCTATGCTCTTAAGTCACTGAAGAGTTAAGTCGTGTCATTTTAAGTCGTCTGTGTTGAGTATATGTGTTGTATTGTGTTGTCAACTGTTAAGTCGTACCCTTTTAAGTCGATGTGTCTTGAGTCGCTATGTTGTACAGTATGTGTTGTAATATGTTAGGTCGCTAACGACCTTAGTTAAGTCGTAAGTCGGGTCATTTGGGTTGTGCTGAGTTGTATTTGGTTTGTTAAGTCGCTAGGGGGTGTTAAGTCGCTGCCGACTTATGTCGTAAGTCACTAGAGTGTGTTAAGTCGCTGCCGACTTATAATGTATGCCGAGTTATAAACTGCCTATAAATATGGGCATTGCGTCATTGTAAAGGTAGGTTATTGTTGAATAAAATTCTTGTTTGTTAGCTTTGTGCTTTCATCTAAATTGGTAGTTGAGTGTAATCTCCTATCTCCACTTACGGTATTCGAGTGCGCTCGAATCAACGTTCGTTGAAGCCAATTCGCAGAATCAAGTGCGCTTGATCAACGCTCGAAGAATTGTAGATATCTTTTCACGGTATCGTGCGCGATCAACGTGTCAGAGATAGTTAGAATTCGGTATCTTCGGATCAACGAATTTGGGCATTTCAGTATTCATCAATCCACCGATTTCTACTTTCACCGTTCCATCTAATTTTCGTATTATTCCGCTGCGTCAGTTTTGGTATCAGAGCTAGACTTAGCCAATCATAGCTAAGCCGAGTCTTGAAGCCAAGGAGTTTGAAGTTGGTGTTCATCGTGTTCATCTTGAAGTTGCAACAAGTTAGAAGCTTCCGATCCATTTCATTTTGGATCAAAGTTGGAAAGGTATTTGAGTTTGAGCCGAGTTGGGTAGAGCCGTGCATCACTTGTTTAAGCCGAGAGTTTGAAGTGTAGGCCGAGTTTGCATTGAAGTGTTGAGCTGGTGCGAGCTAGTTGAAGTTTGATTTGTAGAAGATTTGTGAAGTTTTGAAGTGTTTGTGTTGATTTAATCATGCCGCCGAGAAGAGCTAACCGTCATCAGAATGTTAAAGCGTTGTATAGAAGAGAAGAAGCCGAGCAAATGGAGCAACGCATTAATGAGAAATTTGATGAAGGTATTGGAAAGCTAGAGAAGTTGATGAATGATTTGAATCAAAATCAAAGGAGGAGATCACCAGTCTCGAACCATGGAGGAAACCGAGTTTCGCCATCCGTTACGGAAGCGAGAAGGGTATCACCGCAATCTTTTAGAGAGAGAAGAGAAACATCAATTTCATCAAGGAGAGATCACCATGACTATGGACATGAAGAGAGGAGAAGTCCACGAGAGGTTGAAAATGAGCCATATAAAGATGAAGAGAGACATAGTAGAAGAGACATGCGTGATCAAAGGGATGTTGATGGTCGAGATCGACATGGACGTACATTTGATTTTGATGAAGAGGGTGATAGAGCTAGCATTCATTATCGAGATCGAGACCAAGTTCGAAATTCATATCGGGATGTAGATGATGATCGTCGATGAGAATCGGGTATGAAGATGGAAATTCTAGAATTCAAAGGTGGAATGGTAGCAGAAGAATTTCTTGATTGGTTATCTAATGTTGAAGAGATCTTTGATTTCAAAGAGGTTCCGGAAAATCGTCGAGTGAAGTTGGTTGCTACTAGGTTGAGGGGGAGAGCTATGGCGTGGTGGCAGCAAACCAAACTTACACGAGAACGGATGGGGAAGTCGAAGATTGAATCATGGGAGAAGATGAAGAAGTTAATGAAGGCTACATTCTTGCCTTACAATTATCAGTCACTTATGTATCAGAGGTTGCAGAATCCGAGGCAAGGGACGAAGACTGTTAATGATTATACTGACGAATTTTATCAACTGATTGCTCGAAATGACATCATGGAGACAGAGGAACAGCTGACTGCAAGATTTGTTGGAGGGTTGCGAATGCAGATTCAGGATATGGTTAATATGTTTGATCCAAGATCTATGGCGGAAGCACACCAAAAGGCGTTGGCTTGGGAGAAGCAGGGAAGACGAGGTGGTGGTGTGTTTACAAATTCCAACAATCAAGTGAAGGGTGCTAGTGGGAGTTCCAATGTTTCTAAAGTTGTTACAAAACCAGTTGTACAGGAGGTTACGAAGGCGAAGGTCAACAACAGTTTCAAATGCTATAATTGCCAGGAAGTGGGTCACAAGAGTAATGAATGTCCGAAGCCGAAGAAACGAACTATGATTGCTGAAGTTGAAGGTGAGGATGTTGGTGAAGGTTATTCTAGTCCAGTTGAAGAGGATGAACAGGATGTTGCGTCAGGAGATGAAGGATGTACTCTAATGATGAGGAGGTCTTGTATAATACCGAAGCAGGAAGAAGAAGCTAGTTGGTTGAGGAGTAACATCTTTCAGTCAACATGCACTATTCTGGGAAAGGTTTGTAAATTTGTGATCGACGCAGGAAGTTGTGACAATATCATTTCTACCGAAGCTGTGAGAAAGTTGAAGTTGAAAACCAAGAAACATCCTAATCCTTACAAGTTAGCGTGGTTAAAAAAAGGAGGAGAGATGAAGGTGGACAGACGAGTTCGAGTTCCATTTTCTATTGGGAAGAAGTATAAAGACGAGATCTGATGTGATGTAGTTGAGATGGATGTTTGTCACTTGCTTTTGGGAAGACCATGGCAGTATGATCGAGCAGTGCAGCATGACGGTCGGACCAATAGCTACAGTTTTATGTTTGAAGGTGTTAAAATTATTTTAGTTCCCAAGAAGCAACAACAGAAGGAAAGCAAGTTGGAGGAGATTGAAGAATTGAAAACTTTGCTATCTTTGAAGGAGTTTGTTAAAGAAGTTGAAGAGGAGCCTGAAGTCTATTTGCTGATTGGACGAGAGAGTAATGCAGTGGTTGAAATACCTGAAGAAGTGAAGCCAGTACTAGAAGAATTTGACGATGTATTTCCTGATGAGCTGCCAACGGAGTTACCACCGTTGAGAGACATACAACATCAAATTGATCTAGTACCAGGTGCAGTTTTACCTCACAGACCACATTACCGAATGAGTCCAAAGGAACATGAGGAGTTGCGAAGATAAGTAGAAGAATTGCTAGAACAAGGGCGTGTGCAGGAAAGCTTAAGTCCTTGTGCTGTGCCAGCATTGTTAGTGCCTAAGAAGGATGGTTCGTGGAGAATGTGTACCGATAGTCGGGCATTGAACAAGATTACTGTTCGTTACAGGTTTCCTACGCCTAGACTGGATGATTTTCTAGATCAGTTGAGTGGAGCTATTATATTTTCAAAGATTGATCTTAAGAGTGGTTATCATCAAATTCGAATCAGACCAGGGGACGAATGGAAGACAGCATTCAAGACGAGTGAAGGATTATATGAATGGCTGGTTATGCCGTTTGGTCTATCGAATGTTCCAAGCACATTCATGAGGGTAATGAATCAAATTTTCAGGCCGTACATTGGGAAGTTTGTGGTAGTTTATTTTGATGATATTCTGATCTATAGTGCTAGTACAGAAGAGCATATTCAGCATTTGCGAAAGGTGTTAATTATTCTTCGTAAAGAGCAGTTCTATGCAACAACAAAGAAGTGTGTGTTCATGACTCAAAGTTTTTTATTTCTGGGGTATGTTGTATCTGAGAAGGGTATCCAGGTGGATCAAAGTAAATTTGAAGCTATTAGAAATTGGCCACACCCAAAGACAATTACTGAAGTGAAGAGTTTTCATAGATTGGTATCTTTCTATCGAAGATTCATTCCACATTTTAGTAGTATGATGGCACCTATAACCGATTGCATGAAGGGAGAGCAATTTTTATGGTCAGAGGAAGCAGGATATGCTTTTGAGATGATTAAGACACTATTGACGACAGCACCAATTCTCGTTTTACCAGATTTTCAGTTGTTGTTTGAGCTACACACTGATGCATCTAAGGTTGGGATCGGAGGGGTGATGAGTCAGAAGGGGCGTCCTATTGCATATTTCAGTGAGAAGTTATCAGGAGCAAAGATGAGGTATAGCACGTACGATGTGGAGTTTTATTCAATTGTTCAAGCTGTTAAACATTGGAGACACTATCTATTTCAGAAAGAGTTTGTTCTTTACACCGATCATGAGGCGTTGAAACATTTACAAGGGCAGGACAAGATTTCAGCAAGGCATGCATCGTGGATCGCCTATTTACAGCAGTTTACTTTTGTTGTGAAGCACAAATCTGGGGTAACAAATCGTGTAGCTGATGCTTTGAGTAGAAGGAGTCATTTATTGACGACAATGAAAGTTGAAGTGACAGGTTTTGAATTATTGCCAAAGATGATTGAAAAAGATCCTTACTTTAAGAAATTTGTTGAGAAAGTCAAGGAGGGAAGTGCTAATGAATTTGTGTCGATGGATGGTTTTCTGTTTAAAGGGAATCGGTTATGTATTCCAGAGAGCAGTTTGAGAATGAAGATTATCAAGGAGTTGCATGAGGAAGGACATGTGGGCCGTGATCGTACATTGCATTTGATTTCTCAATCTTACTTTTGACCGTCAATGAGGAAAGAGGTTGAAAGGTTTGTGGAGAGATGCCATATCTGTCGGGTTTCAAAGGGAACAGCGACCAATGCGGGATTATATATGCCGTTACCTGTACCGACTAAACATTGGGTTGATGTGAGTATGGATTTTGTTTTGGGGTTGCCTAGAACTCAAAGGGGGAACGATTCCATTTATGTGGTGGTTGATCGATTTTCGAAAATGGCACATTTTATTGCTTGTAAGAAGACGGCGGATGTTGTTCATGTTGCTCAGTTATTTTTCAAAGAGATCTATCGACTTCATGGATTGCCAGAATCTATTGTGTCGGATAGGGATACTCGTTTTCTGAGTCACTTTTGGCTATGTTTGTGGAAGATGGTCGGAACGAAGTTGAAATTTAGTAGCGCTTACCATCCGCAAACAGATGGACAAACGGAGGTTGTGAACAGATCGTTGGGAAATTTATTGAGATGTCTGGTGAAAGATAATCTAAAAGGTTGGGATGTGAAATTATGTCAGGCAAAGTTTGCTCATAATCATGCGGTGAATCGTAGCACAGTATTCAGTCCATTCCAGATTGTGTATTCAAGCTTACCGAAGGGACCGTTGGATTTGACAACAGTACCATATCAGAAGAGGGTTGTTAAGCGGGCTAGTGACTTCGTAAATGAGTTGCAGGAGTGCCACAAAACTGTTCATGAACGGTTGCTTGCATCTAATGAGAAGTATAAATAGCTGGCGGATAGGAAGCAGAGAAGTGTGAAATTCGAGGAAGGTGATTTGGTTTATGCAGTGCTGACAAAAGATCGTTTTCCGGTTTTGAAGAAAATCAATGAGAATGCATATCAATTAAAATTACCAGATGATGTTCATACTTCAGATGTTTTCAATGTTAAATACTTAATTCCGTACTATGGAAATGAACTTGTGGTGGAAGAAGATAGCGAAAATTCAAGGTCAAATTTCTGTCAACTAGGGGAGGATGATGCAACGCGAGCTAACATGGTTTTAGATCGTTTGGAGGAAGCCACGGGTTTAGGTTGCTCACGACCTAAGGGTGAAGATTTAGATCGTTCGTGACCTAATGAAGAGGCTTTAAGTCGTTCACGGCTTAACAGGAAACAAGAGAGGAAAGTTGCACTGAGCTCGCGACCTAACGAGTTTGCGGGTCACGACCTAAAAGAGCCACGACTTATTAACTTACGAGATAAGTACTTCATGAGTTAACAAAACTTTAGGTCGCTCACGACCTAGTTAAGTCGCTTGAAGAGTTATACCGCATGGAGCTTAGGTCGCGTGAAGTAATGAAGAAGCTATGCTCTTAAGTCGCTGAAGAGTTAAGTCGTGCCATTTTAAGTCGTCTGTGTTGAGTATATGTGTTGTATTGTGTTGTCAACTGTTAAGTCGTACCCTTTTAAGTCGTTGTGTCTTGAGTCGCTATATTGTACAGTATGTGTTGTAATATGTTAGGTCATTAACGACCTTGGTTAAGTCGTAAGTCGGGTCATTTGGGTTGTGCTGAGTTGTATTTGGTTTGTTAAGTCGCTAGGGGGTGTTAAGTCGCTGCCGACTTATGTCGTAAGTCACTAGAGTGTGTTAAGTTGCTGCCGACTTATGATGTATACCGAGTTATAAACTGCCTATAAATATGGGCATTGCGTCATTGTAAAGATAGGTTATTGTTGAATAAAATTCTTGTTTGTTAGCTTTGTGCTTTCATCTAAATTGGTAGTTGAGTGTAATCTCCTATCTCCACTTACGGTATTCGAGTGCGCTCGAATCAACGTTCGTTGAAGCCAATTCGCGGAATCAAGTGCGCTTGATCAACGCTCGAAGAATTGTAGATCTCTTTTCATGGTATCGTGCGCGATCAACGTGTCAGAGATAGCTAGAATTCGGTATCTTCGAATCAACGAATTTGGACATTTCAGTATTCATCAATCCACTGATTGCTACTTTCACCGTTCCATCTAATTTTCGTATTATTCCGCTGTGTCAACTTTCCTTCTAGAGCTGAGTTACTTAGCGTGACAACAAGTGTGTCCCAATTTTCCGATAAGGAACTAAGGAGTAAAAGGGCTTGTAGCTCATCATCAATCTTCATATCAATTTTTGTTAGTTGATTTACGAACCTCTTGAAGTTATTCAAGTGCTCAATCATACTATGACCATCCTTATACTCCAATTTCACCAACCGTCGAACTAAATTGGCCTTGTTGCGAGGCGTTATCTTTTGAATCATGGACTCAAGCTTTGTCCATAATTCATAGGCTTGGTATAAGTAGAAACATGCTCGAAGAGAGTTTTGTCGATGTACTTACGGATCATAGCAACAGCCTTACGGTTCAACAGTTCCCACTGAGCATCACTCTTTCCTTCCACCTTATTTTTGTAGATGATGGGCTCATGCATATCCTTACAATACAAGTGGTCCTCCATCATTGGCTTCCAATAGGAGTAGTTATTAGTTGTGAGCTTGAACATGTCTCCATCATGAGCGACAATATCCTCCATCTTGAACTTACACGAGCTTGATTACGGCTACAGATGAACCTGGCTCTGATACCACTGTTAGGGAAATCTCGGTCTTCCTCGTTTCGTGAAGTTAAGATAGGCACTTTAAGATTAAAAGTGGCAATGGAAGCACAAGAGTTTGTAATTTTTCAATATGGAGATTCTTCCACTATACAAAAGAATAGTAGGATTACAATAATATGATTACAAAAGTAACTCACACTTGGTGGCTCACTCAAGCTTGAGGATAAAGACTTCTCAAGCTATCAATCTTTTCTCTCAAAGATGATCTCTCTAACTCTCAAGTTTTTTCTCACTCTAAGAAGTGGCTTCTTCCTTAGATTCTTGGATGGCTAGTAATAGAGCTCCCTCTCCTATTTATACTACTCAACCTCGATAATGAATGGTGGAGATTACTTGCATCCGATGGTAGAGATTGATTCTCTAGAATGCTCCACACTCTCTAGGAATCTCTACACTCTTCCATTCCCTTCTTTATTCTTCCATACTCTTCCGTAAGGTTCCAGAAGGTTCCATACATCTCTAGAATATTTCAGAGGGTTCCACACTCTTCCACAAGCTTCTAGAGAGTTCTACACTTCTCTAGAGTTCTCCGAAACATTCTAGAAAATTCTAGATTTCTCTAGAAACGTCTAGAATTTTCTAGAAACTCTCCAATTAAGGAGGGATCCCAACATATTTTACCATTACCGCCGATAAACAACGAATACCGATAAACCGGTAATCCGTGGACTTTAAGGATAAATTTAACAATATATAAAGAGCCATTATAATCCTGTTGCATTAAAAATTTAATAATGATAGAAAAGTAAATATTTTTTAATTGATTCTAACCTCACTAAAGTTTGTATAAAAGGTTTGAATTACTTTAGTTATCATTGAAAATTTAATTGATTCATCATAAATTATTTACAACAACGTGAAATCATAATTTGACCAATCTTAAAATATCAAGAAGGTAAAGCCAAAAAGAAATATCATTGGTTGTAAAACAAGAATCTTCTTAAAATCAGATGAATCTTCAGAAGTTTTCATAGTTAGGATTAATTAAAACAGTCAAAAAACAAAAATTAGTATGACTGGTAAATTTGATGTTACCATTGGTTTGATATTTCTTTGTCGTTTTATTTACCAACAATGGTAAATTTATCGTTACCATATCAATAAGGTATATTGATGTGTCCAATATTGATTACCAATTGTTTGAAATTGATATGAAAACGATAAATTTACGATTATCAAACAGATCTACTGGCACTAATGTATGGTTTCTTAATTTTATTTGCTTTGTGCTTCAAAAAGTAAATACATACGCGCGCATACGTATATATATAAGCAAGGATCGGGTACACCTCATTTCTCCTCCATTTCCACCACAAGTTCCGATTTAATTAATAACACTTTTTATAATGTAGTGAGAAAAGAGAAAAAAAATTATTATTTAAATCGACGCCTTTTGAAATAAGATTAGTGAAATTTTGGTGTAGCCGATCCCTGTCGTGTATGTGTGTGTCTGTGTAATAATTAATTAACTTCTGCAAATGGCCGAAATAGGTATTAATGGAGAACGTCGCAACTCTGTCAAGGAAGACAAGCAACTCTGTCAAGGAAAACGCCTATTCCTCGAGTATTAAAAGTTCAATTCAGCTACAGGAAACAAGGGAGACCAAGATTTGGGCGGAAGTAGTTAAAGATGAATTTTCTCAAACAGAAGACCTTCTTAGTATGCAATTCTACAAACCAAAGTAAACAGACACTAGGCAGAGAGCAGCTATCACAGAAGACATTCTTAATCGTACAAAGGAGAAGTGGAAACAAAGTATAGCAGTCTCTATTTTTGGCCAGCATCCAAGTTACACACAGTTTCAAAACTTCATTACACGAGTATGGAACCCGAAAATTAGATTACAAAATCATTACAAAACCAAATGGTTTCTACGCAGTACAATTAGAGGTAGTCGAAGATTTTGACCGCATTCTAAAGGAAAGCTCATACGCTTGTAATTCTAGAATTATTACTCTTAAAAAATGGACCCCGAGTATGGTATTTGACAAGGTGTACTTCAAATCTGCCCCGCTTTGGATTAAGCTACATGACTTTGATTTGGAACTCTGGGATCTGGAAGCTATGTGCGCATTGCAAGTGTTATTGGCACGCCAATCAAAGTTGATAAGTTCACTGACACTAATAAACTCCAAAGTTTCTGGAACACACTTACAACAATGAAAAAACTACAAAATGCAGAATTCTCATTGCATTTAATGCAGAAATTTGGAGTTTATCAGAAATTAGTAAGAGTTCACAACATATTACTGCAATTGTTACTATGGAAGGGGATTTTCAAATGTTCTTAACCATAGTTTACGCAAGCAACTTGTATGTAGAGTGGTGTTATATAAAGATGGAAATTTCTATCGATTAGAAAACCATCGTTAAAATATATAATCGTTATAAAAAAACGAAAGTACATGACATACAATCATAGTACGTATGCGAGTACAAGTTGATACGCAAGGAAAGAAATAATTTTAATAATACCCAATCAAATTAGCCCAAAATTTTGAAGTTTGTTTTAAACTAGAAAATCGTAGAAAATAAGCTAGAGCAAAAGTGAATAAAACTATGATAATAGTGAGCAATTCAGAGGTAAATTCACTTTCAATCATTCATATATATTATTAAGTAGAAATGATAGTTGTGCTTATTATAAGTATGATTTATTTATGCTATTAATTAGCACAACTTAATCATCAAACTCTAACACACTGTTCAAACCCACTTATTAACACATATGAAAATAAAATGAAAATTAAAAATAAAATTTATTTGAAGTATGATCTATAAACTATGAATTAGTAACATAAACCATCAAATTTTTATTCTACTTTAACTTTCATCATCAAAATCACTTAGGCAAATGATCAAATAGTTTATGTTTGTATGAAGTTAAGCATAACCTATTTGAGATGTCAACATAGGCTATCAAAATTCACTAAAAAGGAAACACAAACCAGCATCATTCATAATTTACATTAAGCACATAAGAGAGAGATCATAAATGAAATCATTATGTTAATTTAATATGCTTCATGTGAGCTTCATTACCCCTAAATTGAAGAGGTTTAGTTACTCATATTTGAAAACATGTTAACATAAAATGATTTCAATATAAAATAAAAAGAAATTGAGAGATAATTACAAGAAAAGAGAACTAACTACTTACATGAAATAAAACTAAACTAATTACAATAATAAAATCTAGGCTACTAATATGAAATAAAAGGAGCACAAAGTAAATAAGAGGCATAGAATAAAAAATCAATAAAAGTAAGCATGAAATAAAAATGCAAGAAGATAAAGAGCAAGGCTAAGAAGCCATTAAAGAAACATTTTATTTATCATTGATTTGTGGCTACAATATTGCATGAAAAGAAGAAAAGATGATTACATGAAATATAAAGGATATTTATACATGCTTAAAGCCTTAATCCATATTTTAGTGGGCTATCTATTGGGAACGTGCAGCCTCCAAGTAATTATTAAGGAAATAATTAGTCTCCACTAACATGCCTTTAAACCTCCATTAACATGTGCATGTGCTTTTAATTGTGGATCATATGGCAGTAAGTACGCGGGCTCCTCTATGTTACATGAATTCTTTAATTTTCCTTTCTTCATTAGCCTTCAACATATGTGCATGCAGTTATTCATGAAATCTCTTCATATTTTCACTTCATTTCCTACAAATAAAAATAAAAATGTGTAAATAAATTTTCTCAACTTAAATCATAAACAAAGTTATCATTTTACCCCCCACATGAAGATGAATGAATGACGATTTTAAAATAATTTAAATTTTGGTTTAAATTTGTAAAATACCCTAATATGCTCATTTATTTAAAGAAAAGAATATTGAATATGGGAGTAAAAATATACACTTTACATGCACATCAAATAGCCCTACCTTATCGTTTTATTCGTCCTCGAATAAATTAAAACTAAGATAAATCTATTTTCGTAGGAAACATGATTGCATTGAGCGTATACAATAAGCCAATAAACATCTAGGTATTCCTAATAGGACGAGTGTTGTCTCATGGGGTTTTTAGCGGATACTGCCCATAAAATCAAAATGATATACAGATTCTAATGCGTCTACATGATGAAAGTTTTCAAAAATATTTACAAATGAAAATTTTACTTTTAAATTGATACGAATAAGTTAAATATAAGTTATCATCACAATTAAATTGATACGAATAAGTTAAATATAAGTTTTGATCAATATCAAGAATTTTTAGTCTTTTTACTCATCAAAATTTCCAACAAAAATTAAGTTATCATCACAATTAAACTCTAGTTTGGCTAGTTGTTTCAGTTGTTAACATAGTGCAACTATGAAATGAATCATTTAGTTGATTATCAAAGTTTTGCAAAGTGGTATTTTTATTTCTTTTGAATAAGAAATCGAATCAAATAAGTAAAAATAATGCTTGGATTTCAATTGCTTGCTCTCTCTATTTTGAAAAATATTAACATTATTATCATTTACACACCTAACTCAGATAAATTGAGACAAGATATACCGATCATGTACCGCCTTTTGGATTTTACGTGTAAACATCTGAGTCTAGGTGTTTCTTATTTTTATAAAAACTTTTATTTTTATTTTTACAGAGAGTTATGCAAAATCATCTTAGCACCACTTAACTTAGAAGATCAAAAATGTTATCACATTTACTTTAAATCAACCACTCTTTTAAACAAAGATTACAATTAGAACATACTTTATAGTTATCACGTATGAAGCTTTCTATATACTAGTTAAACATAGTTACTTGTAATCAAACTTTTATTTTTATTTTTGTTGACAAAAGTAAATTTTCAGAAATTTCAATTTAATAACAAAAACATATACTTATCTTATAACGTTTCTTCAAAAGTAAATCAATATGCTGAAAAGAAAATTTATTTTAGGATTTTTTTTGGTTTTGGAAAGGAAATGCAAAAAATAAACCATGAAAAATCAAAATAAACATGAGACCCCCCACATTTGATTTTGACTGTGTCCCCACAATCAATACATGATATATTGAGTGTAACGGAGAAAAATATGTACATATTTACAAGCGAATGTTAAAATTTCTTACTAAATGCAGTGTGGCTCATGAAGAATCATGAGCACCTCCTCCAATCACTAGCCAACTCCAAGTAAGGTTTTAAATGATGACCATTGACTTTAAAAATCGAACCATCCCTATGGTAACAGTACGTACAATGTATGGCCATGTCCATCTCGATTTTAACTTCCTAGGGAACAAATGAAATCAAGAGTAATACAAAATAACTTTTTGGTTTGGTGAAAATGTTTTCCTTAGGGTTGACTTGTCATCAAATACTTTTGTTCTTCCTTGTACATTTTCTCGTTGTCATATGCGTTGTTCTTAATCTCCTCCAAATCATTAAGTTGCAATTTTCTGTTTACGCCCGTTTTATCAAGATCAAAATTTAAGTTTTTAATTGCCCACAACGCTTTATATTCATGTTCGACGGGAAAATGACACGCTTTATCATATACAAGGCTAAAAGGAGACATCCCAAGATTAGTTTTATACGCAATTCTGTAAGCCCAAAACGCATCTGTTAATTTTTATGACCAATCTTTTCTTCTTTTTTTTTACATTTTTCTCCAAAATTTGTTTGATTTAGTGATTTGAAACTTCAATTTAGCCACAAGTTTGAGAATGATAAGGAGTGGATAGCTTATGGGTTACCTAGTATTTCATTAAAGTTTCAAATGAATGATTAGAGAAATGAGTTCCATTGGCGCTTATTATTGTGCAGGTGCTCGAAAAGATGTTTTCTTTTATGAATCTCACAACAACTTTGTGGTCATTTGTTTTACAAGAAATGACTTCAACTCATATAGAGACGTAATCAGCCGCCAGAAGAATGTACATATTTTCGAAAGAATTGAAAAATGGTCTCATAATGTCAATACCCCAAACATCAAACATTTAGATCGTAAAAATGGGGTTCAAGAACATCATGTTTTGTCGAGAGATTTTTCCTAACATTTGGCAGCGATAACAAGTTTTATAGAACTTGAATGCATCTTTAAAAGTGTAGGTCGGTAAAATCACATTGAAGCACATTTTTTACTGGTTTCTTCGGGCCAAAGTGACCATCACAAGCTTGGTCATGAAAAAACGAAAGAACACGTTTGATTTTGCAATCTAGGATGCAACATCGAATGATTTGGTCGGAACGGTACTTAAATAAGTATGGATCATCCCAGTAGAAGTACATGACTTGGGAATGAAAAATATATTTATCTTGTTTCGACCGAAATAAATGAGTTTCCTTAGTGACTAAATAGTTTACTATGTCAGCATGCCATGGATCGATGGAAACAGAAAGGAGTTGTTCATCGAAAAAGTTCTCGTTGATCGGTAAAGAAGACTGTGTGTTTGGAAGACGCGTTTTTGTCTTTGATCGTAAGGTCAAATTCTTGGAGTAAAAGGATCCACCAATCAAACAAGACTTAGCATCCTTTTTAGCAAAAAGGTACCTAAGAGCAGAGTGGTCAGTGTAAACAGTAATGTGTGAGCCATTCAAATAAGGTCGAAACTTTTCAAGTGCAAAGACTACTGCTAAAGCTCTTTTTCAGTGGTTGTGTAATTAAGTTGAGCATTGTTTAAAGTCATACTAGTGTAGTAAATGACATGCAGAATTTTGTTGATGTGTTGTCCTAAGACAACACCAACTGCAAAGTTAGAAGCGTCGCACATTATTTTGAAAAAAAGATTCTAATTTGGTGAGCAAATGATAGGAGCATAAATGAATTCATTTTTGGGACGTTCGAAAGTAAAGACACAATTAGAATTAATGTCCAATGGAATGTCTTTTCGAAGAAGAGTCGTCAGAGGTCGAGCGATTTTACTGAAATACTTCACTAAGCATTGATAAAAACTAACATGTTCAAGAGACAAAGAATATCCTTGACAGATTGGGGAATGGGAAGATTTGCAATTACATGAACTTTTTCTATATCTACCTCGATGTCTTTGTTCAAAATGACATTCCCAAGGACAATGCCATGTTTGACCATGAAATGACATTTTTCTCAGTTTAACGTTAAGTGTTTGTTCTTACATCGATTCAGAAACAACTCAAAATGGTGTAAGCATTCGGAAAAAGAGTTTCCAAAGATGGAAAAATCGTCCATAAACACTTTAAGAAAGCGTTCGATCATGTCGAAAAGATGCTGACCATACATCTTTAGAAAGTAGTAGGAGTGTTACAAAGGCCAAATGGCATACGTCAATATGCAAAGGTGCCAAAAGGACATGTGAAAGTCATTTTCTATTAACTTTCGAGAGCGATTGGAATTTGGTTATAAATGGAATAACCATCAAGGAAGCAATAAAATTCATGGCCAGCTAATCGTTTAAACTTTGGTCGATGAAAGGAAGAGGGAAGTGATCTTTATGTGTTGCAGCATTTAATTTTCGATAATCAACGTAAACATGCCAAACCATTTGAGTACGAGTTAGAATGAGTTTATTAGCGTCGTTCTTGATAACGGCAGGTCTAGATTTTTTAGGCATGACATGAATTGGGTTAATCCATGAACTATCAGAAATGGAGTATATGATCCTGTTATCGAGGAGTTTAAGAATTTTGTCTCAAAAAACATCCTTCATGTAACGACTCAACTTCCAGACTCCAGAAAGTCGCATCGCTAAGAAGAAAGAAAAGGATAGAAAAGAGAAAAGAAAGGAAAGAAAGAACAGACAACATCAGAATCTCACAGCGGAATCGAATAAATTATAATATATCACATAAAACTTACATAGTATTATATACATCAGAGTAATACAGCTATACAACACAAAACTAGACAGTTATAAACATCTGTCTAGCTATTACAATTCAAGTACATCAGATAAAATAGATATAACTCAACACAGCGGAATCACTACATATATCTACACGCTGAAGCCTCCTGCTCCATTATCTCCTCCAGAAACTCGTCAAAGCAATCCTGAATCTCTTGACTACTCATACGTAATATGAGTACCCAAGAGTTTAATAAAACAGAAAATAAACACTCAGGTCAGACAGGGGTCTGGTGTGAGTAAACGGGGATAAAAGTTGCTTAACTTTAGAAAATCCTTTGAAAACAAAAGGTATCACGTAAGACTTCCCACACATAAACATGGAAAAGTTTTTACCTTACGCTAACCAAAACATTTGATAGGAAATTCAGTGATATTATAATAGTGTCTAGGGTTTTCAAGTAAATAAGAAATAGCCGAAATTGTTACATGATTAAATTCCAGCTACTAGCCACAAAAGTGGGTAATACAAACAAAACCGTAGGGCCACGTAGGGAAAATGGGTTTCCAACAATGGAAGGGCTACTGGGGTACCGCCCGTCACAGTACGTGGCCTAGATCACCGTACCGAGGAGTACTCCCACTCCCCTGCAACACAAAGCCGGACCCGTTCCTTACCGAACAGTTCCGAACAAGACCACCCCGCAGATTGGTCGTCACCAACTGCCACACAATCCAATATAAAGGGACCTCTAGACAGGGATAAATCTTGCTCTCAAGTGGGTGCTACCCACGAAGCTTTGCTGCACCTCCCCTGTTTTAGCCATTCCCGGTTGATGAGGCTTGAGGCTACGATTACCTTTATAGGACACATAAATCTTAGAATGCTCATCGTCCACCTGACGATGTGCTGAAAGCATTCAATCCATACAAGTTCGTTTCGGGTTCGAACGAAACCGAAGGCATTATCTCGTTACACTCGTATTGGAATCACCCTCATAGTTAACGACGATAACCCTTGCACTCTATATCTCCATCTCGAATCTATAAGCACTATTCCATCAAACTCATTACGGAATCACCCACAGAGTTATACTGACGTATAGCCCTTACACCTCGAGTCTTCACTTGCTCCACTTGGATTAACGACCTAACGTTTAATTGGAATCGATGTGGTTTTCGGATATCCAAATATGGAAACCCGATCCCGGTCTCATCGAAACCAAACGCCATCTTAATGTCCAAGTTGTATTTAAGGGTTTAAACAATTAACTTATTTCATTATTATCTATTTTACAGAGATAGATAAACTACATCTAACAATAGATAAGCACATTCATATCATAACAGATAATCTGTATCATTCATAAACAGATAATCATCACAACCAAATAATCCATCACAAACCATCATACTTAAACCAATCATCCATATCATACAGATACAACTAATCTCATTACTGAGATCACAACCATTCAATCAATAACATCCATAAGCAATGATTTATTAACCATCAATTATAACTAATTTAAAATGAATTAAATTAATTACAACCATCTCTAATTAATTTAAATTAAATTAAATTAATTAACACATTTAAATCTTGCTTAACATCCATTAATTAATTATCTCAATTAATTAATCATTCACTAAGTATTTAACTTGATTAAACAACTCTGATTAATCATTTACTAATTACAATAAGTAATTAGTATTAAATTAATTTCATAAATTAATTAACCTCATTCATAAGTAATTAACATTTAATCACTTCATTTATTAATTAATTATAATTAATTATATTTATCCTTAATTAATTACAATTAATTAATCACTTGATTAATTAATTATTACTTAATTAAACAATCCTTAATTACATCATTAATTAAAATAATGATCTTTAATATTTAATAAATTACTTAATTAAAATTAATTACATTTAGTAATTAATCCAATTATTAATCACCTTGATTAATATTCAATTAAGTAATTAATTACTCATTAATCAAATTAATTATCCAATAATTAATCATTAATTAATTCCTTAATTAATTAAAAAAGTAATTTTCCAAATTACTAATTACATACCAGTAATTATCATTAATACTTCTCTAAGTAATCTTGCTCCACTAATTACATTAAGTAATTACTTTTTAAATCATCAAATGATTTATTAAAATTAATTAAACTAAATTAATTAACTTAAATAAATCACATATCACAATTAATTACAATAAGTAATTAATTCCTTAATTACTTTAACTATTAATTATATTTAACAAATTTCAATTAATTAGATTCAATTAATTAATCTAGTTAATTATCCAAAATTAATTTCCTTAATCAATTACTAATTATCCTTAGATAATTATCATCATTTATTTATTAACACATTTCATTAATTATATACTTAAGAAAATTTAAATTAGATTAATTATCAAAATTAATCTAAACCATTATTCAAAATCAAATAATTAAGTAAACCCTTAATTTTCTTAAAGATTTTCAAAATAATCAAATTACTTATCAAATGACTCATTTAAATTCAAAATGTATTAAAACAATACATTTCTAAAAATTAAATTCAAATTCCAATTTTATTTAAAGATTCAAATGTTTAATTATTTAAACATTGATCCAAATTAAATAATTATAAAACCTTACAATAAAATGAATGTTAAGAACATTCATTACCTAACTATAAAGAAAGATTTAAAATTAATTACTTGATTAAAATAGATTAAGCCTTTGAAAATAGATTGATTTGTTTAACTTCAAATCAACATTAAACACTTCATATTTATTCAAGTATTAAAGAATAAATTCTTTAAGTTTTAAAACTTACTTGAAATCAAATTTTATTTCCAAATCTATTTTTAAGCATTTGAACATGTTCATTATTATTATTTTTGTTACAAATTGGTTTTGAAATCAAAACTGTTCCAAAGAAAATTTGAAACTGTTTTTAACTAAATTTCAAAACCAATTTAAATCTTGTTTAAAACATTCAAATCTGTTCAAATTTTTTAAAAACTAACAAAACTTGTTTGAATCAAAAATCTGTGTTTAAAAGACAAACCTGAAAACTGTTTAAATCTTGACTTAAACCCATATTTAAATCTTGTTTAAATTTAAGATTTCATTTTTTTTTAAACTTTGATTTTAACTACATTTGAATTCAGTTTCAATTCATACTTGAATCAAGTTACAGTTTAAAAATATGATTTTTATTCAAACTACAGACTGCAAAATTTCAGGTTTTTAAAACCTGAAACTGTTTTAATTCTTGATTTAAAACTAGATTTAAATCTTGTTCAAATTTAAGATTCTTATCTTTAAAAACTTTGAATTCAAAACTACATTTGAATTCAGTTTCTACTTCCATCTAAAATCAAATTTCCACACTAAAATTAAAATTTCATTCAACATGAAGAAAAAAAACTGCAAAACAACTTTCAGGTTTAAAACCTGAAACAGTTTTAAATTTTGATTTAAAACCAAACTTTAAACTTGTCTAAGACATTTCATTTTTTTTAAAAGCTTTGAATTCAAACTCTATTTGAATTCAGTTTCAATTCATACATGAATCAAACTCCTGCACTAGAATTTGATTTCCATTCAACATTAAAAAAAAAACTTTAAAAGCTCTCTGATTTATAAACCTGTAAATCTATACCCGAGCAGCCCCTTTAACTACTCCGAGTTTCCCAACCACCTTCTTCGAGTCAGAACCAAAAATACCCGAGCATTGACTAGAGTCGAAAACCCTGCACACAACCAATATGATTCACCTGAGTACAACACTGCAACCAAGACCACCCTGTCAACACCTAGTAATACCACCTCCAGCCACCATCATCGACACGACCTTGGCCATAGCCACCTCTGCACTCCCTAAACAACCTCTCAAATACTTACCCCACTCGATGCAACAGAGAGAATGTGCATGTGCTAAGTACTGCACACTTAAACCCAGGGTTTTGAAAACCTAGAAAACTCAATTTCAAACACCACCTCCACTGAAACAACTTCTGACCATTCCACTTACTCTCCCATCAATCCTCTATCTCTAGATAGATTCACAACATTCCCTAAACACTAGAAGTTTAAATAGGACCAAATTTCCTCAATTCTGTTCAAAACAGAATTGCTCCTGCCTCAGCAAATTTTAAAAATTTAAAATTTGTTTAAAAATTCATGTTTTTAAACAGGAATTCAGATTACAAACTGTTTAATTGTTTTAAGCTATTTTGTATTTGTTTCATTCTAATGATGATGGATTTTTACTTGAAAAACTTACTGCTATAATTATCCCAGAGATAACAGATTTAGATAAAACTTATTTCATGATTTTCCAGAACCTACCCATATACTAACAAACATATTTTGCTTATACATAAAATTTCTAACTGTAACAATGCAAATGATAAAGATTTCTATTTAAGAATGTTCTAGTTTACAAACTAACTAGATCTGCATCTATAGAATTCAACACATATATATATTCATACACAGAACATTCATGAATAAGCAACCACCACATCATTTTATTTTTTTCACTTCATATGCTCAGATGTCACAATTTTTATGCATGTGAGTTTACTCATTTCATTTTAAAACAAACAGAACAGTTTTGTTTTAAACCATTTGATTTCTGTAAATAAACATGAGCTCTGTGGTTTATGTTTGATTTTGGTTTTTTTTTTAAGAAGAAACTGTTTTTTAAAAATAAAGGTTTACTCACCTTATAAATTTGAAGAATGCAGAAAACAGACTTAAGTGCAGAAACAATTTTGCAGAGATGCAATCTGAAGTGCATGTTGATCTTGGCTTGCATTTGATTGCAGAAGTTGCTTGCCGGTTGTTGTTGATGATGCATGCAGATCCCATTCTCAAATGCACAGATTTGAAGTTGAATTATGGAAGAAAGAGATTGCAGATTGGAGTTGTTGTAATCTTGTATTTTGATGAAATTGATTTGCAGATTTGTTATTTGCAGGTTTAAAGTTGAATGCAGATTTTAAAAACATGCATTTGTTGAGGTTTTAGATTTACTGAAATTTTAATCTCAGATTTTCAATCTGAAGAAAAAGAGTTTTAACAAAAATGCTTTTGTTGTTTCTTTATCAATATAATTTTAAATTTTTAAAAATAAATAAGCTTGCCACTTGTTGTATTAAGATGAAATAATTTTACAAGTGTCCACTTAATAGTTTAAATGACTAACACATATGCAATTCAATTAGTAAAAGCAATTTCTAAATTTATAAATGTATTTAAATTATCTTAAACTATTTCTAATTTATTTTAGCAAGTTACAAATGATTTATTAACATTAGCTTTTAAATAAATACATATAAGTTTCTTTATAAAACTATACACTTATATTTTAATGCTTGTTTAATTATTTAAAATAATATTCTATATGAAACTATATTTCAAAAGAAAAGAATTTTAAAATAAAACAAAACAAAATAAACCTTTATTATAAAATTGAAATTTTAAACTATATTTATTTTTAAAAACAAAATAAATACTTATTTACTTTCTATGAAAATTATAAGGTAGATCTTTTGAATTAAACTATTGAAAAGTTTACAATACTAATTTAAATTAATTTAAATCCATTTACAATTTATATATAAATTAGAAAATACCCTTTATTAAATAATAAATTAAAATTAAAAACCAAATCTTCTATTTACAATTTATAAACATTTATACATCATAAATAAAATATTTTTAAATCGGTTAAGAAAGATTATTTATTACTTAAATATTTTTAACTTTTGAAAAGAATACCATTAACAAACTAAATAATTATTAATTTTCAAAAGATAAATTCTGTTTGAATTAAATTATTAAATCAATATTTCACATTCCAAAATAATTATTAAAGAAACTATTAAATAATTATCGCCTAAATTTCCGGGACATCACACTTCATTTTTGAAATAAGCCTTCGTTGTGCGTCACGAACAGGCTTGCATCATCAACAAAATGGATACGATGTTGAATAAGAGCGGGACAAATTCCCTTTATATCGATAATCAACCATCCAATTGCCTCTTTGTTTTTTAACAGAATTGAAATAAGGGAAGCTTCTTGATCAAGATAAGAGTTGAAGAAATAATGACAGGAAACGTTTCATTGCCACGTAAGTATGCGTACTTAAGGTGATCAGAAAGAGGTTTGAATTCCAACCTCGGGGGTTGCTCAATCAAAGAATTTGGCTGAAATTCTGACTCAACAGTAAGGGGTTCAAACGGAAGTGCTTTTCAATTTCGTTAGGCTCATCTTTAAATGGTTGTTCCTATTCGGTCTTGCGTTCGTGGTTTAGGTTAACTATTTCGTTATCAAAATTTTCTTGAATGGAGCTAATTTCCAGCATTTGGTCACGTGGTTCGTTCGATTGGTTTCCAAGATTGAAAATGTTAAGATCCAAAGTCATATTTCCAAAAGAATTTTTCATCGAACCATTTCAATAATTGATTAGAGCATTTGAAGTAGCCAAGAAAGGTCGGTCAAAAATCAATGGAATTTGGCTCATTGGATTGTTCATGGGTTGTGTTGTCTCTAAAACGATTAAATCTATGGGGAATATAAATTGACAAATTTTGATGAGTACGTTCTTGATTTCGTCCACGAGTTTCTTTATCGAACAATCGGCAAATTGAAGAGTTACTTTCGTCAGTTTTAGTTTACCAAAGCAAAGTTGTTGGTAAACTAAATAAGAAATCAAAATGACACTCGCACCCAAATCTAGCAAGCACTTATTAATTGTTTTGTCTCCTATTGTGCATGAGATCATAGAACATACACGATCTTTGTATTTTACAGGAATTGGTTGAGACAAAATTTCACTAAGACTGGCGGGTAAGAAAACTTTCTTGAATACATAAGTGTGTCGTTTTTAAGTACTTAAGTTTTTCAAGAATTTAGCGTAAGTTGGGACTTGTTGAACGATATTAAGAAGAGGAATGTTAACCTTGACTTGTTTAAAATTTCCAACATCTTTTCAATTTGATAGGAGTGCTTCTATGATCGAAGACGATGTGAAAATGGAACATGGTACTCAGTAGGTCGGTCTACTTGAGTAGAAGAAGAATTTGGATTGACATTTGATTCGATATTTGGTTCAATGTATTGTTCTGAATCATTTGTCGTTTTCAGAGTGTCAAGAGGAGCTTCTGGTAAATCGTTTGGATTAACAAATTAATTATCGATTTGTTCACCTGAACGCAAACTCGTGATAGCATTTATTGGTTTACGTTGCTATCTTGAACTACATGGGTTTGATTCGAATTCGTATTTTTGATTTCTGGGATTCAGAATTGGCTGACTTAGGAATATGCCTCATCACATTCACTCACCGAGGTGGCTAATTGACTCATTTGCATTTCAACTTTAGCAATCGACCGACTCGTATTCTGCATGTATGATATTAACAAATTTTGCAAATTGCTATTTGATTGGAGCCTTTGAGTGCTTTTTTAACCAAAGTTTCAAGACTTTTCTCAAGTGAAGTCAAACGTTTATCATCATGGCGAGTAAAAAATTATTGCCATTGATTTTGAGATGAACCCGCAAAATTTTTGTTGAAAGCGATTAGGCTGAAAGGGAGAATTTGAAGTATTATTTGGAAATGCTTGAAAATTGGGACGAACCAAATTCGTGTTAGAATTATTTTGGTTCCATGCAAAGTTAGGATATTATCTCCAACTAGGATTGTACGTTGGAGAAAATGTATCATTTTAACTTTGTTAAAAGCATTGAGTTATTCTATCAAGTTAGGATACTGATGGGCAATGTGATTCGGATTGTTGCATTTACAACACATTGGTTGGGTAGCTTGGTTCATTTGGTTGAATGGAAAAACGTTATCGAATTTATTGATCATTGCATCGATTTTAGCTTCCAAAGCCAAATATGATCCTATCGAGTGTGCGCTCGATCATGAGTAAATGGATTTTTCGTTAGAAAATTTCCATCGTGATGATTTTTCGGCCAAGTTTTCAAAGAATTGCCAAGCATCGTCATGATGTTGGGCAAGAAAATTGCCTTGGCACGTCGATTCAAGCATAGTTCGTGAATAGTTTTCAAGACCATCGTATAAGATTTGACAAAGAGTCCATTTTTTAAAATTATGGTGTGGATATTTTATCAAAAGCTCTTTAAGTCCATCAAAATATTTTTCGAAAGGAATACCCCTAAATTGATGAAAATTAATAACTTTGTTTTGCATTTTAGTTGTTTTTTCCAAGGGGTAGAACATTTTAAAGAAAACTTTAACAAATTCTTTTCCAGTTTTGATCGAGTTCGAAGGTAAACTTACAACCATTTTTCAGCGTAGTCAATAAGGGCAAATGAAATTAACCGAAGTTTGATTCCATCATCACATAATTGTTGCGGTTTAATAGTTGCACGTACTTGTTCGAATTTTGTTAGCAAGATATATGGATCATCGTATTCAAAATTGTCAAATTTCGAAAGGGTGGTAATATGATTGGAATGAATTTCAAAGCGATTACCCATTAGGGCGGGTGGTGTGATACAATAAGGAATAGAAAACTTTATCGGAAAAAATTCTATCCATGAGAGTTCGAAGAGAGTTTTCATTCGCCATCGTTGGAGGATCGTTCAATTAAACGATTTGTTGTTGTGTCACGAGTCCAAGTAGTTATGCACAAGTGAAAATGTCAAGAAGAGAAAGTAGTGAGAATCAAGTTTAAGAGAATGAAGCAGGGTTTAGAAAGTGAAATGAAAAATTGTTTTTTTTTTCTTTTGGATTTTGTTTTTTTATATATGCACGAACTAATGCAATTAAATGAATGCAATGACTTAATTACAAAATTTTCTGTCCTTAGTAGCTCCAAACCCAAAATTATATAATCACACTTTGTCTTAATCCAACAAAATAGTTCTTAACGAGGTAACGAACCGGAGTTATCGGTACATCATGAATCACCATAGCAATGCAACCGAAGGTTTAAGTACCTTTAGAGAAACAATTACTATAATACTTATGAATCACCATAATTTGTATACATGATTATTGCTCTACTGTAGGCTAGACATCAAGAAGTTAGGTTGTCGAAAGAAGACAACTTGTCTAGATACAGTTAGGCCATATGTGAGCTCGCGGCATCCTTAAGTCCAACGTCTAACCGCTATTATTAAAAAATTCTATGATGAGATGCAATTTGTGGACCAAGGAAGGAGTAATGAAATCCCCTACCTTATATGGATTTGAGTATTGTCCTTAGAAAAGAAAATAAAATTATATGAATGCAAAACAAAAATTAAACATGAGTTAATGATGCAACCGCGAATGAAATTTTATTTTGTTTTTGTTTTTGTAAAAACCTTTTTTAAATGCAAGCAAGAAAACAAAAGGTAAGAGCACGATACCAGAGCGTGCAGAATTATTGGCAAAATTGTATTAAAGTAGCAATTTCTTTTAGCAAGAAAAACAATTTTCTAGCTAGCAAACGCTTCTTTTCGATTATTTGCAATTTGCAACCTGAAAAAGTGTTGAATTTTTTTTTTGATACGGGTAGAACGAAAACAAAAGAAAATTTTGTTTTTAAAGGAAAAAAGAACGATGGTTAAACAACAAAAAACTAAAAAATTAAACTCAACACGGGACACCGAAGCAAAAAAAAGGGAAAACTTTTTTTTATTTTTTTTATTTTAGGACAACAATATATATTTATTTATTTTTGAAAAAGGAATTTACACTAAAACAAAATTCAAAAAAATAAAAGATAAGTGAATTTAGGTCGGCCCACAAACGAAAGACCACAACGCAAATATTTATACCCTAATTCTCTTATTCTCTACTTCAAAAAAACGCGACTCTTCTAAAAGACAAAGAAAATGCGAAATCTCAAAAAGAAAAAAAATTTGAAAGCGGTTTGCGATTGTGGATGCTGGATTGATTTTGGTTATGCTATAGAAAATCGCGGTTGGTCACAACTTTTGGGAGGTTGCGATTTGCTATTTTGATTTCGGGTATAGAGTTGGTGATTTGGACTCGAGGTTGGCGATTTTGGCAATTGCGATTTGGTGTTCAGGTGGTGGATTTGGTCGCGAGTGAGGGTTGTGGTGATTTGGATGGAGATTGCCGATTGGATTTGCGTGTGCGTTTTTGGGAAGGTTGTTTGATTTGAAGGTTGTGGTTTGCAGAGGTGGTTGGCGGTGTTGATGATGGACTTGCTGGATTTTGATTTTGGGTTGAAGTTGTGGATGGTTTCAGGTGATTAGTTTGGATAGATGAGGCAGGGTATTGGAGTAGGAGGAAGAAGTTGAGTCTGATGAAGCGAGATGGTGGTTGCTTTTCTGAAGTGATAATGAGGAAGTTGCTGTTTGGTGAAGTATGTAGGAGGTTCGTAGGTGGCAGTAGTGGTGATGTAGGATGGTGATATGTAGGTTGGAGTCGATGCAAAAGTGTTGTATAGGTCAGTAGCAGGTCGTGAAGGAAGTGATGTAGGGATGTCGCTGTGGAGGAATTTGAGTCTGAAGTGATATATATGGAAGGGAGAGGAAGGCAGGGAGATGAGATACTGTATTTTTTGGGTTGGTGAGGGGTTCCTGATGTGTAATGGGAGAAGATGGTGATGGAAGGAGATGAAGGCAATATGGGTTTGTGTTGAAAAATGTCGATGGTTGTTTGGTGGTAGTTGTTTGAAGGGATGGTGGTCAGTTTTGATTGTTTGTTAGGTGGTAGTGATGTTTGTATGGCTGTTTGAAAGGTGATGTAGGGAGTAATGTGTTTGTGGTGAAGGTGAATGGCGATGGTGCAGTTTGTACAGGTTATGCTAGAAGCAGCAGCAGCAAGGATGTAGGATTCAGGTTGGAGGTGAAGTTGAGGTTGTGTAGAAGTTTGGTTGTAGAAGGAGGAAGTTTGATGGTATATTGGTGTAAATGAAATGAATATTGTGAAATGCAATGTAACAGTGGAGTAAACTGCAGAGAAAAGTTTACTGTAGTGGGTGGTTTCAAGCAAAATGATAGAATATATTTTACATCTATTCTAGGCGTTAGAATATTTTCTGATATTAAGTGCATTTATTCTCTGATATTCCCGCAATGCAGGTAATATAATGAAATATTCCAACGCCTAGAATGTATGTAAAATATATTCTATCACAAAAGTTGAAAGTTTGGTTTGAATGCAGAACCAAATGCCAATTAGGTGATGGATGAGTTTGTATAGATGGCAGCAAGGGGAGTTCTCTGGTGGAAGGTTGGAGTGGTGTATGAAGTTCAGGTGAAGGGTGGTTCTGTTTGTAGTGGATTGGGAAGTTTGAATCAACGAATATAAAATGTCCGCAATATGCAATGCAATACAACACGTTGAAATATGCAATGCAATGAAAATTGTTGAACTGAAATTCTGTTTTTTTTTTCTTTTTTTTTTCTTTTTTTTATGCAATGCAACTTGTTGAAGTATGCAATGCAAAAGCAGAAAATACAGTTAGAAATGTAAAAAATTAAGAAAACAGCAAAGCATCAATTGTAGTGTGATTTTTTTTTAAAATGCAAATCAAGACACAAAATGAACACACAATAAAATCAAATAAAAATAATAATTTAAAGAGTGGAATTAAAATCAAATTGTTGTCTCCAATAACGGTGCCAAAAACTTTTAGATAACGATGAAAATTTCTATCGATTGGAAAATAATCATTAAAATGTACAATCGTTATAAAAATCGCAAGCGTACGACGTACAATCGTAGTCCGTATGCGAATACAGCTCGATCCACAGGAAAAGAATTAAATTTTAATAATACTCAATCAAATTAGCCCAAAGTTTTGAAGTTTGTTTTAAACTAGAAAATTGTAGAAAATAAACTAAAGCAAAAGTGAACAAAACTACGATAATAAGGAGCAATTTAGAGGCAAATCCACTTCCAATAGTTCATATAAATCAACAAAAAATTCACTTAAAATCTCTCATTAAAGTATTAAGTAGAAATGACAGATGTGCTTATTATAAGTATGATTTATTTGTGCTATTACTTAGCACAAACTTAAATGATCAAACTCTAACACACTGTTCGAACCCAATTATCAATACTCATGAAAAATTAAAAATAAAATCTATTTTAAGTACGATCCATTTACTATGAATTAGTAATATAGACCATCAAATTTTGATTCTAGCTTAACTTTCGTCATCAAATCACTTAGGCAAATGATTAAATAGTTTATGTTTATATAGAGTTAAGCATTGCCTATTTGAGATGTCAACATAGGCTATCAAAGTTCATTAAAAAGAAAAATAAACCACCATCATTCATAATTTTCATTAAACACATAAAAACATCACAAATGAAATCATTATATTAATTAAATATATTTTATGCGAGCTTCATTACCCTTAAATTGAAGGGGTTTAATTACTTATATTTGAAAACATGTTAACACAAAAGGATTTCAACGTAGAATAAACGAAAAATGAGAGTTAATTACAAGAAAACAGAACTAACTACTTTCATGAAATAAAACGAAACGAATTGCAATAATAAAATCAGAAATTTTTCCTCAAGGACAGTTTTTAGGGTTTTTTTTGGATGTAGGACAGCCCGCTAATCATTTTATCTAAATGACAAATTATCGTTTTTTCTTTTCAGTCCACTTTCGTGCGCTACTTCTTCTTCCTTTCGATCAAATTTTTCAATCGCGATCGAATATCTCTTTTGCAATAAAAATATCGATCTACTTCGTTCGGTTATTTCAATTTCATCATTCTGAAAATTGTAGTTCATCGATCATTTTTTTCTTACACGCGTTTTGTAGATCTCGTTCTTTTCATATTTGTACCGTGATCGATTTTTTTCTTCAAACTGTATTAGTTGGATATGCTTATATTACTCTATTTTTTGTTGTTTTTCTATTCTAGTTAAAAAAAATTGGTCGTGCTTTCTAATTGTGTTCATTTTTACAAATGATATGCAGTGTTGTTGTTCTCATTGTTTGTTCGTTCATTCGTTTATGGCAAATTGCGGAAGTAGCAGCAGGTTTTTTATTATTATTCATTTCTTTATGCAGTGCTGTTTTTTAATTTGCTTTTCATGTAATTTATCTTGCATTTTCTTGCATTAATGTTGGGATGATTGAAAAAATATTATTGCTTGGGTTGTATATAAAGTGCGATAGAGTGGAAAAACATCATATTTTAGGTTCAGTTTTTGGGTATCGTTTTTATTTTTTCTTAGTATCATTTTTTTTATTATCAGTAACTAGGTATCAGTTTTTTATACGGTAGTTATCAGTTTTGTATACGGTAGGTATCAGTTTTGTGAAATTGAATAATTAATGATCTAAATTGAACATATTTTTACTAATGCTTATTTTTTATTTTTTTGGCAGTAGGGATAACAGTCTTCTTTGTCTGTTTGTGTTGAATAATAACACTTTCAGCATTCGATTGTCTATAGATTGCTCTTTGTATGATTTGAAGAATGAGATATAAGCTTGTGATTATTGGAAAAGTATCATTGATTGGGTTGTATATAAGCTTGTGATAGGGTGGAAAAATATCATATCTTAGATTCAGTTTTCTGGTATCATTTTTATTTTTTCTTAGTATCAATTATTTTGATTATCAGTAACTAGATATCAGTTTTTTATACCTTAGGTATCAGTTTTCTGAAATGGAAAATCTGATGTTCTAAATTGAATATGTTTTTACTAATGTTTTTTTGGCAGTAGTGATAATGTGACGCAGGTAGACCATCAGTTAAACCTAAAGGAGAATTTTCATATTTTCAGAATAAGCAGAACAGATGTGGCGAGTACAAAGCATCTTGGTCATAATAAATGGAATTGTCAAACTTCGAAGATGATATGATTTGATTTTTCATATTGAATTTGTTCAGATTAATAAGTGGATGTGTGACTTGTTTTGGTGGTTTATTGTAATTGAACATTTTGTTATTAATTTATATTCAGTATAGCATATTATTAAATTGATTTTAATTTGAAGTATTAAGTATAAGTGATATTATCACTTTTAGTATCAGTTAAATGTTTTTACAGTATCAGTTCTGGTGTTTATTTTTACAAGTAAGAGCAGCTTTGTTTTAGGAACATAAAATCATTACTTCATAAGTATCAAATTGCAACAGAACATCATTACTTTACAAGTACAAATTTCAACAGAATTACATTACTTTACAAGTATCAAATTTAATTGTGAAACATCACAATGTGAATTCAGTTCTTTCCTTTTCTTTCTTCTTCTAAGTTTGATATGTATTTAGATAGACTCCAACAATGTTCATCATCTGTCAATATTGCATGAACAATCTTTGCTCTTGTGGATAATATTTCATTCTTTTCAAGTTACATTGGTATTCTGCTTTTGTTCAGTGAAACGATGAGTATCATTACAAATATTCCACAGTTAAGCCTGTCGAAACCAAAATGTAACGTTAGTATCAATTTGCATAAGTTGTATTATCAGGTTTACACTTAATACAAAACATTGAATTTTAGGGATAATGGTACAAGCATATAGTATGTTTTGAATTAAAATATTTAACAGTTTTACTAGCACACTTAGTATCGATTTGTGTATGAATTTTTGCGTTTGTAGTTATTACTTTAAGATATATTTGCTAAATATTTTGTTTTATTTTTTATTATGTAGTTATCTTTTTTGTTTTTGTAGGTGTCAGTTTTGTTTCTGTAGGTATCAGTTTCTTTTATGTAGGTATCAGTTTTGTTTCTGTAGGTATCAGTTTTTTTAATGTAGGTATCAGTTTTCTTTCTGTAGTAACTGCTTATTTCCGAACTAAATGTTTTTGAAATTGAAAGATGATATTTTATTTTGTTATAAATCAAATTTAATTAAATATAAAAGGCATACAATGGTGTATAGAATTATGTATGAAATGTTATAATGCAAAAATACAGATAGTTTGAGTAATGAGCAACTTTCAATTGATTATGACTAGTAGTTTCAATTGTATTGTTCATTTTGTTGTCATTAGATATCATTTTAACCAAAAAAACTTGTGTGTCTTCTATTTGTTGTGCACACTTTATTTGATGTATATCATTTGATTTCACCTCCATGTCTGCTATGTTATTGCTTTTACAGATTTCTTTGAGCATTTCTTCTATTTTTTATCTCTAATAAAGACAAAATGTTAAAAAGTTAGGTCATATGCATATTTTTTATCTGTAATAAGTTATTTTTTAAAAGAAAGGGAAATCTCATACCAATTTTATAGCTTCTTTTAAACTGGATGTGGATTAACAGAATCATCGTCATCTTATTATTTCAAAATAAAGACAAGTAATTTGTGAAACAAATTATGTTGAAATATAACAATAGGTTGCGTATTAGCTGCAGTGAAATATCTACAGTCAAATATGTAACAATTTCAAGTTTGAAGTAATTAGGTATCAGTTTGTATTAAGTAGGTATCAGTTTTCTGTAAGTAATATCATTTTTTTCAAGTAGGTATCAGTTTATAATTTTCAATTTCAGTTACCACAGTTTCTTTTGAATCATTTTTTTGTTTCTTCTTTTTGTTCTTTGTTCTCTTTTTTGCATATTTTCTTCACATGTTTTCTCTGCAACTATTTGTTGTTGCATGTTCTCTTCTTTGTTCCGTGTGAAAAAATTCATTGTTACTATAGCAATAATATACTAAATTTGTTATACTTGATTTTATAATATCAGTTTACTTCTCTGTTATACTTTCTGTTGTTTCTTGTTTGCTTTCGATTTCTGTATTGTTTTCATGTCTTCGTTTTGTTCTTTTTTCTCTATTTTGCTTTTCCTCTTCTACATGTAGGTTTTTAAATTTTAACTTGCTGCTTCTTCCCTTCACTGTCTTTGGTATTATTTCCACTAGAGGTAGGTTTTCCTCTTGTATCATTGCGTTTTCCTTTTTAATATCTACTGTTGGAAGTGATTCGATATTTTCACATTGTTGCTCCACTTTCGATGTAGCTAGGGTTTCTTCGACTGACGACTATTGTGCTTGTTGTTCGTCGGCTGTCGATTGTTGCGGCTATGTTGGAGATGTAGATTTGTTTCTGGTTTGGGTTCCATTTTTATTTTGAGCAAAGTTTCATCAAATTCTGAGTGAAAGCGAGGAGGAGGAGACGAACAGAATTCTTTACTTTGTTTTAATTTGTATTTGGACTTTACGCTTTGTCCTTACGGTAAAAGTTTTTTGCACGTGTCCTTGTGAGTAATTATTTACTTTAATTTATCCTTTAAAATTATATACCCTAATAAAATCTAGGCTACTAACATAAAAAAGCACAAAGTAAATAAGAGGGCATAGAATAAAAACCAATAAAAGTAAGCATGAAATAAAAATGAAAGGTAAATGACAAGGCTAAAAGGACATTATAAAACCATTTTATTTATCATTGATTTGTGGCTACAATATTGCATTAAAAGAAGAAAAGATGATTATACGAAATATAAGAAGTATTTATACATGCTTAAAACTCTAACTCATATTTTAGGAGACTACCTAAAATGTCCTTGAGAAAGTGTAACATTCAAGAATCATTAGAGAAATAATTAATCTCCACTAACATGCCTTTAAGCCTTCATTAACATGTGTATGTGCTTTTAATTATGAATCATATGGTAGTGGGTAAGTGAGCTCCTCGATGTTGCATGAATTCTTTTATTTTCCTATCTTCATTAGCCTTCAACATATGTGCATGCATTCATCCATAAAACCTCTTCATATTTGCACTTCACTTCCTACAAATAAAATTAAAAATGTGCAAATAAATTTTCTCAAATTAAATCATACACAAAGTTTTCATTTTATCCTCCAAATGAAGATGAATGAATGACGATTTGAAAACAATTTAAATTTTGGTTTAAACATGTAAAATACCCTAATATGTTCATTTATTTAAATAAAAGAAGATTGAATATGAGAGTAAAAATATAAATTTTTACATGCATATTAAGATGAAGGAATTATAGCAACATTTAATAGTAGATTCACAAGTGGTAGACGGATCTTGGTTAATTTCAAAAGACTTTAACAATGTGCTGAGATCTAAGGATAAAAAAGGGGTTAATATGGTGCCTTGTTCACATATCAGAGGTTTCTCTAACTGCCTTTAATAGTGTGGATTAGTAGAGTCAAATTTGCAAGGCTTTAACTTTACATGGAGTTGAAGAGGAGTTGCAACTCATATGGATAAAGTCCTGATTACTGATATTCTATTAAAGATTTTTAATCAATTCAAAACCATTGCATTGTCCTCTCCTATTTGTGACCATACTCTTATATTAACACAATTCTACAATGAATATGTTAATAATGGGTGGCCATTTAAATATGTAAACACTTGGCACACACAAGAGGGTTATCACCAAGCAATTTCCCAAGGAATGAATCAAACTATATTGGGTGATAACATGCACAAACTTATTTTCAAACTGAACACTACTAAAATGGAACTAAAAATTGGAATAAAACAGGGAGAGGCTTGACATCATAATAACAAAAATTGAAGAGGAACACAATGGCCTCTTATTACAGGTTGACAATAATCCACATGACATATAGGCATACAACACAATGGCTGACTAAAGGATACAACTGCAGCACTGATGCAACTACAATATGAAGACTTTAGACAAAATCAAAGGTGGATTGGCTTACCCATAGAGAAAGGAATTCCAGATTTTTTTTTTACACAAAGACGTATATGAAGCGGTGCAGAATAATATACAAGCACTATTAAAACAAGATGGTGAGATACTTTATGAAAAGCAGAAGCAATTGATTATTTTACACAAATTTATAGTTCTGGCAGTTCTATTTCAGTGCAACATGTAGGTATAAAGTGCAGAAGAAAAATTAACCAATAAGGCAAGAAGTACTTATCTTTGGATGTAACAGTAGAGGAGATCGAAGCTGGTGTATTTTCAGTATCAGATAATAAATCTCCAGGACCAGATGGATACACTACGAAAAAAAATTAAGCTGCATTGGCAAAATTACAAAGAATTAATTATAGTGGCGATAAAAGAATTTTTCAATACTAAGAAGCTTCTTAGGGGTCTCAACCATACTTTTATCACTTTGGTGCCAAAAAAGATCAGCCATCTTCTATTAATGATTAGTATGTAGTTAGTATCGGATAATATTGCTGGTATATCATCAATATATCTCATATCGCTCCTTAACCGATATATTTTTCTTCAAAATATCGCTTAAAATATTGTTACCGATATATGTCGATATATCACTTCGATATTTAGTGTAAAATCCCCAGTATTTTTTAAAAATATCGTTCATTATTATATACCTTGGAGAAAATAAACTTACAAATAAATATCTACACATTCTTAATATTTGTATTTAGTATACGGCGAACGACAATACGTAGAAATCCCAACGCACTAATTATTTTAGTTTTAACCATAATTTTTTTGTCTTCTTTTTAGTTATATTTTGGTTCACCACTTCTAATGGGTAAGTTAGGTTATGAAAATTAATTTTATTAGTTACTATCATGCACAAAGAACTAAAACTTTAAAGAGTAGTAAAGTTAAATATTTAAAAAAAACAATAAAAAATAGGCTAGAAATTGTAATTGATGTCAAATCAACATTATTTATTTTATAAATTAAGTGAAAATGAAAACGAGGAAATTATAATTTTAGAAAAAATTGCAAACTAATATAGATGATTAAATAACTTAAAAAAAGAATGTAGTATAAAAATTAATAAAATAATAAAAATGCACATTATACGAATTTCTTGATTTTTATAAACTTATTTATGACTTGTGTTTAATAGAATATCCTGGTAAGCATATTGTAATTTGTAAACTATATGCAATCACACTGTAATAGTGTTTTGGCAATTTTGATCAAAATATCTAGAAACATAACTTTATTATAAGATTATAAAATAGTATAATATGATTTATAACATGTTCTACACATGTCTAATATATGACCGATATTACTTGATATTATCATGATATTTTAAAATATCTCATATCGGTGCTTGACCAATACGTATCCGATACCGATATTAACTACTTAGACTGGTTATAGACCTATCGTTTGCTGCAATGTTATTTATAAAGTTATTACAAAAATTATATGTTTTAGAATCAAATGGTTGCTAAAGCATTTAATTTCGGAGGTTTAATCCGCATTTATACCTACGAGACATATTGCTGAAAATGTATTGCTTTCACATGAAATCATCAAAAACTTCAACAAAAAAGGGTAAAGAAATACTGCATGCGACAAAGTGAATAAAGAATTTGTGTGCTACATGCTTATGAAAATGGTTTCCCTGATGATCTTATCATATTAATATACGGATGCACATCTACACTTACTTATTCGCTGATAATCAATGGTTTGCCTAAGGGTTTTATATACTTAAATAGGAGGCTAAGACAAGGAGACCCCCTCTCTCCATATCTATTTTGTGTGCCTATGGAATCATTATCCTCGTCGGTTGACAGAGCTGTTAGAGTGAAGGAAATAACTCCCGTATCCAATGTGCAATCTCTAATTGCACATTTACTGTATGCATATGATCTTATTTTATTTTTCGATGTTGATTTGAAAAGTGCAAATACTTTCAAGAGGATACTAACTCAACAATATGATGCTACAGGTTTGCAGATCAACACAACAAAGTCAACTGTATATTTTCGTAGATATGCAGGAAATAAGGAAGAGATTAAGGAAATTTCCCAGATCCAAGAAGGAAGTTTACTTGTTAAATACTTGGAAGCGCCTCTCTCCACCAATTATCTATATTACTCCGACTGCACTGCCTTGTCTCAAAAAATCGTGAATAAAGTTAATAAGTGGGACTGTAAATTTTTATCTATGGTTGGAAGAACAGAATTGATACACACTGTTATCGCTCCTATGGTTGTCTATTGGCCCTTAATCTATCAATTACCAATTGCTACAATAAAGAAAATTGGTAAGGTTGGTGCTAATTTTATAGGGTGGACGACAACATAAGTCGTTTTATGGAAGAAACTTTTTCAACCTAAATAGGAAGAGGGAATTGGCCTTACAAGACTAGAAGACTTGAGAGATACATGTGCATCGAAATTACTATGGCAACTTCTTACTAAACAAAACATGTGGAAAACATGTATGTGAAATACGCACTGCTCAAACAAGCAATTCCAGACTATGCCAATTTATAACAATACGTCTGGAACGATGAAATCTATATTACACATAGGGACATGGGGAGAAAACTAGTTAAAAGGATAAAAGCTAATGGAGAGGATACTTATTTGTGGTTTGACCCTTGGATTAACGGGAAAATGATGGTTGAAATTTTAGGGTGGGACAGGCTGAAGATTACTAGTATTTCGAACAAAATCATGCTGTTTACCCAAATTTACTTCATATGACTAGAGAAATATCTACCGAAATACAAGTCAAATTGGACACACATGCCACTACAGACTACTGGTTCTGGAATAACACTTTGGAATTCATATTTCATCACATATGGGATGCTATCAGATGTAAAACTGACATAGTTTCTTGGTGCAAGATAATATGGAACCCTATAAATAGCAAGATAACGTCTTTTTCCTGCTTATAAAATAGTTAGAAACAATGTTAACACTTTGGATAAACTACAGAATTAGGGATTACAACGTGCAATATTTGTGCTCTCTGTGAATCCACAACTGAAGATAGAAAACACAATGGTTGGAAGAGCTAAGATTAGAATTTACCGGTAATGATCGGATCTCTCAAGTCTTAACTAGCTGCGGCTACATTTATCACGTTGACCTATCATCTTTCCAGAATATTGACGCTACGAAAAGGATAAAGATTCAAGTTGCCAAGTTGATTTAGACCTATGTATGAGGGCTCATGGTAGATTTTAAATTGAAAACAACGAGGACGAGGAATAATGAATTGATATGTGAACCATGGGGTATAGATCTTCTCAACAACGACTACGGTTCATCCTATTGGGCTTGACCTAAAAAGGTTTTTTTTTTAAAAAAAAAAAATGGGTTAACTATTATAATTGTATTTGGGCTATGCGGCCCAAAGCCTTACAAAAATTCGATTCCTATCTATAGCAATATTACAAAACAACGCAAGACTTCAAACTGTAAAAACCTAAAAACATTCCATTTTAGGGCTCTCTTACGGTGGCTTTGAATTCACTGCTTGAGCTGATTCGATCGACGCCTTCAACATCAACATCTTCAATTGTAGTTCTTCTTGTGCTTTTGTAGTGGTAAGCAATTTCTTCGAAGTCCGACTAATGAATGAGCTAATGTCTCTGTTTATTTGTCTCGTAAGGACTAAAACATCTTGCTGTCTATTGTTGAAAGCCCGATTGTTCCTTTTCCTCCAAATGTGCCACAAGGAGGTTGTGAGGCCAATATTTTTAGTCTCTTGCATCAGCTTCGTGAGGTTGCTCCCTCCGTTCAGGTATTCTACTTCCTCTGCTAGATTTTGAATAGTGTTAGTCTGTAAGGATCTTAATTTTTGTATACACCACACTCTTTTGCTGTATTCACACTCAAAAAGTAGGTATTCATGAGTTTCTTCAGCATAATTACAAAAATAACATATTGTATTCTCCAAGATCCCTCATTTATAAAGTCCATCTTTGATTGGTAATTTTTTGAGTATGGCTTTGTACAGGTGTGAGCCATTTTTGGATGTTAGACCTACTCCAGACCACTTTTGTCCAGTTAGCCAAAGGGAATTTAGTTCTAGAATCGTCCCATACACCACTGAATTTGAACTGACCATCTGAGCTGTTCTTCCATATCCAAATATCTTCCATTCCATCTGTTTTAATGTTTTTGCATTGAATTTCCTCTTTGTAGTTTGAACTGAGCAAATTCATATTATAGTGCCATTCACTATTATCTATAATTCCAACCACTTTGCATGTAGGAGCTCCATATGCTGAAAAAGCTTCCCAGCCTAACTTGTCAATAAAATTTTGTGAGTTCAACCAGAGGTCTTTTCATAAGTCTGTGTTATTTCCAATAGCAATCTCTCTATCTATATAAGATTGTAGTTCATTCCTGGTTTTTAGGATATTTTTTCATGCAATAGAGGCATTATTATCAATTTTTATAGTCTAAAAATTGTCTTTTAGATAACTTGATCTCATCCAACTAGCCCATAGATTATTAGATGTTATAACATTTCAAGCTAATTTCAATCCATAAACTTTCTTAAGCTCATATAATTTTTCAGCCCAACTCATCCTTCCTCTTTCTTTCTACAAAGATCTGAGTATTTTACTTTGTGCATTCCCCCTTTCCATATAAAATCTACACAAACTGAATTTATTTTGGCAATTGAGAAGTTAGGTATTAGAAATGATTGCAGCCAAAATCTGACTTTAGAGGTGATAACAGTATGAACCAATTTAACTCTACCCGCAAATGACAGAAAATTGGATCTCCATCCTTGTAGTTTGTCTCTAATGGCATAATCTATTTTACCACATTCCAGATCTGTAATTGTATTATTTGAAAGTGGTACTCTCGGATATTTAACTAAAAGGTGGCCCTTTGAGAATCCCAATCTCTCTAGCATAGCCTGCTTATTTGAAGAGAAATTATTAAAGTAGCACTTGGTTTTAAGTTCATTCAGTTTTAGTCCAGCTAGCCTCTCCAAGTCGGGGAATATAGATTTGACCTTGTCAATAGCCTTTGTATTGCCCTTTATCACCACTAATAAGTCATCAGCATATATTAAACGAGTTGCCTGTGGGAGGATATTGTAAATACGTTGGATGAATTTGTGATAACAAGTCAGCTCCATTTGAAGAGTAAACCATTCCATAGCCACAACAAATAAATATGGAGAGAGAGGATCGCCTTGTCTAATCCCACGATTACTCCGTATACAACCTTTAGGAACTCCATTTATCATGATAGAGAAAGTAGGTGTGTTTAGAGAGTACTTGATCAGTTTTAGTAGCTTCAAAGGAACCCCATAGAGTCAAGCATGTAAATAATGAATCGTCTGTTAACCCTATCATATGCTTTTTGTAGATCAACTTTGATGCATATTTTGTCAGCCCCATGATTGTTAAAATCTCTTATTAATTCTTGTGCCATCAGAAAGTTTTCAGAAATAAGCCTACCTTTGATAAAATCACTTTGACATTGTGAAATTAAATCTGGAAGAACTCTATTTGGTCTCATGCATATAATTTTGCTGAGGATCTTATAGGTGACATTACAGTAGGCAATAGGTCTGTAGTCTTCAATTCTCTCTGGTTTTTTAGTTTTTAAAATTAGGGATATGAAAGTGTGATTAATTTCTTGTACAAATTCACCAGTCTCTAAGACTTCATTATAAGCTTTAAGCATGTAATCTTTCAGGTGTACCCAATTCATTTTGAAGAAGGCTTCCCCCATGCCATCAGGACCGGGGGAGGAGTCACTGTGGATCAAGCAGACAGCTTTCTTCAATTTCCCTTCCAAAATCCGAGTTGTTAGCACCAACAGAGGAGATCTTCTTCCTACAGTTGATGTGAGGTAAGTGGTTGTAATTTTCTCCATTGTATAGGTTGGTGAAATAGATGATAACTTGCTCTTCCATGTGTTTCATATGTCTAGAGCCATTGCCCTGTTCATTTAAATAGTTGTTAAGATTGTTACGATGTTGTCTTAATGACATCTTAGTATAAAAAGTTTATTGTATTCGTCTCCCTGTTGTAACCATTTCTCTTTGGCTTTCTATTTCAACTTTACTGCCTGTTTATTAAGTTTTACTTTGAGTTGTTTTTGAAGTGCGTAGAAGTCAGAATTTAGGCCCTTGTGTAGAGGATCATTATCCAGTTGATTCTGAATATTTTCTAACTGTTGTTGGATTGTTGTGATGGTGTCAGTGGTATTTGGTCTGCACTTGTTCCAGTCTAAGTCTATTTTTCATGATTTTAATGAGCACTACAAGTAGGTACATGTGATTTCCTGGAGGAATTCTCACTGTATCAAAGTTCACTACTTCATCGAAGCCTTCAATCAGAGGCCAATGATTTGCATATCGGAAAGGTTTTCCTTTACGTATATCATCATCATCATTGAATAGTATCAAGAGTGGACAGTGGTCACTTGTAGAGCAAGGTAGAACAGTTACTTTAAAATTTGGGATTTTGTTGAAAAGTTCAGTGTTACCAAGCACTCTATCTAGATGTTATTTTTTTAGCCTCACCACTTTTCCATGTAAATTTCAGGCCTGAATGGTGTGCTTCCGCGAGTCCACTGGCAAGTACATATTGATGAATTCTGCAACCTGTGATACTTTTAGAGTAAGGCCTCCCTTTTTCTCACTCATGCTTAAGATGCATTAAAATCACCCATGACCACCCAGGGAATGTTAATGTTTTTAGAATTAGTTGTTATTTGTTTCTACAACTCAGTTCTTTCAGAGGCCAGGTTCTTCGCATAAACAAAAGTGGTTACCATCTCCATACCAACAATATTATGAAACTTAATAGTTTATTTGTTGTTCATCCATATTCACTATAATACCATTCTAGTAGTTGCTTTCCCAACCAATAAAAATTCTGCCCTTTACATGAGTAGTCGATTTATGTGCAAAAGTCCAATGGATCCCATTTGATATCTAAACATCTCTATATTATTATTAATAAGTTTGTTTTCTAAGAGAGACAAAATAGTAGGCCTGTATTTGGCCTTGATGATGTGGAGGTCTAATTGTGTTATGTCATTATTTAGACCTTGCACATTCCAGCGTAAAATAGACATTTATGATTTTTTGGTGGTTTTGCTCCGTGTAACTGGAGTAGAACCTACCATTACTGATCTATCAGTCCTTTTCTTATCACCAATGATGATTTGATTCACATATTCCCCATTACATTCAGTGTACTTACTAATATCCTCTAACACATCTTCATCTTCCTCATTCTCAGATGAATCCAAATCAGTGCCCATCTTGTGGATATCAGACAAGGAACCTGGCATCTCCTCCTCCTTCTCACTATGATCTGCAACTAGTGGGTCCAGGATAAGTAGAGCCACAGGGGCAGCAATTGGATGAGAGCTACCTTCAGAGTGATCCAAGGCAGGTGGAACCAATGAATCAGCAAGTGGGTGAAGGCTACCTTCAGAATGATCCACTAGGAAAGTTGTCTTTGCTGACTGAACAGGAGATTGATAAGCTGCTTGCTCTGATCCTCAGCCTAACTCCACAGGATTCTGATGTGAATATTTTGGTGAAGGGTGGCTAGAAGGGGAGGTGTTATTTATATATTTTTTTTTGTGATCTCCTCATCATTTTTTGGACTACTAGTCTTATGTAAAATAGTTGTAGCTTCTGTTGTGTTTTTTGATATTTCTACCCAAACTTGCTTTGTCATGTCTGCCCTGATATGTTGGCACTGCTGGTTTATGTGGCCAAAGCGCATGCATTCCCCACATCTAGGTGGAACGAACTCATATTCCACCTCTTGTATATATTCATTGCCTTGTTTGTCTATAGCTTTGACCATTTTTAGCAATACAGTTTTGGCAGAATTCTCCACCAAAACCCTAGCATATTTAATACGTTTAACCTTTCTTGTGTTTTCATCAATATCAATAGGCTTTCCTATCAGACATTCTAATTTACTAATACATCTCATATTCCATAATGCAAGATCCAAGTTGTTAAGTTTGATCCATATAAGGTAAGTCGCTAACATTGCACATTCAAAATTGAAATCTGCTTTCCATTTATGCATAAAAATTAGCTTGTTGTCCATGAACCACGGGCCACCCTTAAGAATTCGATTATAATCCTCCTCTAGTTCAAACTTGATAAGATAAAAACCATTATCTCGAGGAAACACATCCCATGACTCTTTAGGGGTTTAAGTTCTCTTGATATAAGCATTAAAATCTATATAATAGGGACGTTTACCTGCCATATATGCGTAGATTGAGTGTTGCCATAGTCGCTTGGATTCAACATAGTCTTCCTCATCGATCAACTAGTATACATCTTCCTTGTTCGATTGAGGTTCAAAGTAATTCGCAATACCTTTGAGTTCAATTTTGCTGCCTACAGCCTCTATCCACGATTTCACCTTTGGAATACTTGTATTAGGGTTATGTTTGATTACATCCATGAATGATATCTTTTCCTTTCCCCTATTATTAACATCCTTCCATCCTCCTCCTCCTTCGTCGTCTTCCTCTCCGGTGCCTAGGGTTTTGGGAAAGCCTATGTTGGTCGCGATTTTTGTATTTTCAAAATAGATTATACAAATATATTCAGTAAGACCTAAAAAGGATGAAATAGGCTTATTTTATATTACTTTGTTATGTGTTGTATTTGTATGTTAAGTTTAGGCTGGTGCTTGTATTTACATTACGTGATTCACACTCTTTTGGAGATTAATCACGCGATTCACACTCTTCTGGAGATTAATCACCTAATGGTTCCTTTAAGTCTATAATAAAGGACCTACTTATATATATATATAGTGTGTGTGTGTGTGTGTATGTGTGTGTGTGTTTGTGCGTGTGTGTTTATGTGTGTGTGTATAAACACTTATACGTACATACTATCATTTGAAGCTTTTGCAATTAGGGAAAAACATTTATAACTCTGTATTAGTAGTTGTGTTGGCAGTTAAAAGTGTGTTCCGCAAAACCCAACCATATCGACCTGAAAAGATCCAAACATGATCCAAACCCGATGGGTCTTGGATTGGGGGCCTAGATGATGATAAATACAATTTAGACCCAATTAAACCTGGCCCGAGCCAACCCAAACAAAAGACCCGATCAAAAAACGAAAAATATGTTTATTTTAATTGTAATTACCCACCCAACCCATCAAGAACACGGTTCCAGTCTGGTCTAGCTTTAAAAATGTATAGTTTAGATCTGACAAAACCCCAACCCGTCTTGAACCGAGACCCGTCGGGTTTAAGTCCGACTCGATGGGTCTAATTGCCACCCCTAATTGATTGGAGGGATAAATCTGTTTGCAAAACAAAATCATCCACATATACCCATAACCCATTGTCACATACTTAACCCTAAAATATATCTTTTCCTTTCTAATTAAATCTATGGCTTCTCATTGCAATGTTTTATATCATGATATTCTTTTTCTTGAAAGTGTTTTTCAATCAACGTTCGATTATTCTTTTCGATCGGTTGTTTTCTTAGTGGTGATTTCATTGTATTGAAATTTGCTTTTCCAATAAAGTAGTGCTTGATTAATGTTAAGGGTATATTTAAATTATTTGGAGCAAGATATTTTCAATTTTTTTATTCCTATTTTACACATTAATTTGTTGTTAACCGCATCTTGAATCGCTTACTCATTCAACAGAGTTAAATATTTCATGATCATTTTAAAATATTTTAATATTGCCGATCAAGAATCGTTTATGTTGATATTACTTTGATGTTTATCCCAAGTAAGTTGTTTGTTGAAATGTATATTGTTACCTTTCACTTTTCATGGTCTGATTAAATTACGTAATTGAGTTTAAAAGGGAGTTTATCACCAAAAACATGCTTTCACTGAATTTATTTCATTTTGTTCTTTGAAAAGGAAACATATTACCAATAATCATGATAAACATCTGAATGTACATTTATAGGTTCTAAGTTTGATCCAACAAGACATATACTATAGCTTAAAAAAATGGACCATGCTGCATTTTTTTCATGACATATGAAACATTAATATATAAATATTGACGCTTGATGCACAATGGTGCATTAAATTTCTTGCACCATCAAATTTAGTGTGCCACCCTGACAAACGGAACCCAACCAAATTAAACTAGTTATACAATGCGAAGAATCGACGCACACCATCTAAACAAAACAGAAATCAGATAGATCCATCAAAATGTTTTAATTACGAAAATAATATTTTATATTTAAAATAAACAAACTAATGCCTCGAAATATGCCAGTATATTAACTCGAGGCATTGGTTTTACTGAAGCTAGAGTGGACATAACATATAGTAGTCCATTAGGCGATACCACAAGAAGCGCGATACCATGAGATGCCTACTATTTGAAGATAAGTATACCTCCCTAAGTATACAGCTACTCTACCTCCGGCTGCCTTTTCCTAACAGTTAGGTTTTCGGGCAAAGGGAGAAGGCATACAATGGTAATCTAAGGCGTTTATAGAGAGATCAAATCACCCTTTCTCTTCCAGGTACAGTACAAACAGGGGCTTGCCTTCTTGTTTATGTGGGATACTGTCCAGATGAGACAGCTGATAACGAACCACTGCTTGCGTATTTAGTCCTTCAAAACCTCGTTTGAACCTAGTTTTCGAGATAAGGTTGGGAAGAGGCAAGTGCGGCCTACATCTAGCTTTAGTCCTGTCCCGGTATAAACATTGGTGGTTGGCAAGTCAAGTTGGTAAGCCCAAAGTTCGTAAGGCAGTTCGGTGCAAGTGACTCATAAATAAAACCTTCCTTCGGTGTTTTAGTTGCTCCTTCGAGTGCCTTAGATGCCTCGATCACATAGAAAACACTTAAATGAACTCTATTAAAATAGACCATTTCATTTAAGAAATTTAATTATTTCGATAAGCAATTGAAATTTAAAATATCATTTATTCTTCGAAATTGGCTTAAATGTTTACAAGTAAAGTGTAGTTAATTATTGTTTATTGTAACATGATTAATTTCCGTTGTAATGCATTTTGATCATTTAAAACGATCAATGTTCATAATAATCAATAATATATTTCAGAAAAGAGAAAATTAGTTTCACATACTGCTTACACAAATTCTTACATAATAAAGACAAAGATTCATTAAATTATTCAATAGTAATTAAGAATGTTTAACATATATAATTTAGATGCAAACCAGATCAAATCAAAACCGAATCATATTTGATTAAATCGACACTAAAACCATATTGTATTTTAGTACTATGGTTTGCATTTTTATTAATTGTGTGATGCGACGCTAAAGTAATTTAATCTTCAAACTAGATCGAACAGACCTACGCCCATCCCTAGCTACATGATACACGATGTTGAGACTTTATTTAGTGTATATGTATATGATTTTATACCTAAACATATATAGTGTACGTATCTACCATGCTTTGATTATACTCAAACTAGCATGATTTTGTTTATGAACCAAAGTTAGGATATGCATGTAAAGTAAGTACTTGGATGAGTTGTATTAGCGAGAAAGTATGAAATTACAACTTAGGGTACCCTTTTTATATGACCAATATTCTCATATTCCTTATTGATAATTCACACCTCATTTTAACTTAACACTTTAAAATGCGATAATTTTCAGTGGAACAAACACTGAAATAACGGTCTATTTTCATCATTTAGTTAGAATTTTATGTTTTTTTTATTGATAATCCCTATATATACGTGTTACACCCATTTTTCTCCTATAAGATATATTGCACAGATTTAAATGTATAAAGCAAAGGAACTGCATGAGCCAATAAAAAGATAAAAACTTGCCACATCTACATTAAAAAAGAACTACGCACGTTCCAAATTTACAACACATAAGTCCCAGCAAAAACATTCATTGCATCAGTCTACAATTCACATACAAACTATTAACGCAGTCTTAAACTCAAAACGGGTACAATATGAAAATCGATATGGATTAATAAAGCAAAGTGCATAGCGACATGCAAACTATTCTGGTTACATCATAATTATTAATAGGCATCACAATTCCAAATATACACAAACGATTACCCGTTCAAGATCCAACTATGCCAACATAATTAGGGTAGGTTGTGTCATCTCCCTTAGACCAAACTACGCTTTCCTAGCTAATGCAATAACAAAGCACAACACCTAACAGCCGTGTCCTCACAAAATAGCCCACTCATAGAATTCGCAAACACAGAGAAAACTCATAGTAAGTAGCCAACATAACATAATGAAAGCAAACCCTTCCAACCTAACTAGATAACCCGCATATGCATAGCTAAAACCAAATTGCATAGATATATAATACATAACTACACCAACTTACTAAAGAATGACTACTCTACCATAACCTATCTAACTACTTTGTTACGTTTATACCAGATCACACCGCCAAAGCAATACCATATCACCCCATTACATTTATATCAGATTGCGCTGTCATAGCTAAACCAAAAGATTCTAATACGTACAATTTAAGTTGCTTCAACATAGCCTATGTTGGAACTGGAGCCAATCGAAAGTGGGGTAATTTGGATAAATTAAAAAATCCTTTTGGATCTTTATTGGGATTATGTGGTATAAATTCATTTAGAAAATTTTCAAATTATGTTTTGAATAAAGTCACCACTTTATTAAAATTGTCCAACATTAGTTTAATTTAGTTTTTAAATTTTTTGTATATTATGATGAGTGCATCAAATGTAACTATGTGTAAAAGTGCAAGTGAAACATATGAGAGGTGTATATAGTTAATATGAATGTTGTTTAGGTGTTGGGATTTATACCGCAACGGATACATTTTCCCTTTGTATATGCCTTTGTTGTCTAAAATAAGAAAGATTTATTATATGTATATATATATTGTGTATGTGTATGTGTGAGTGTTGTGGGTATGTGTACATATGTACATACATATAAATATCTTGTATTGTGCTTTACATTGAAATAGACTTTATTTATATTACATGTAACAAATCAATGAATATAATATCTAATTAAAGTAGTTCAGAATTTAAAATTTTACTACTATATTTTATGTAAAACCCCATTTGAAATTTTGATTCAAATACACACATACAAAAATATTATACATAAATACACACACATAAAAAAAACTAAAACAGAATTTGAAATAGAACAAAATAAGAATTATATCCAAATAGTTTGTGAGTTAGATTGTTTTCTGTTTAAATAAAGATCTAGTACTAGTCTAGATACAACTGTAAAACAAGAAATAATTCACAAAATTAATGTTTCCCCCTTTTTTTATTAGCAAAAATTGTTTTAGAATAATTTACAAGTCAACATATTATGTTATCAACTGTAATTAATTAATGAAATTATTTCATATTCTTATTCATATAGAAATATATATGTAAACATTTAAATCTAAACCTTGTAATATGAAAACTGACTTATTAACAGGATTGTTCCAAAAAAAATTATTTATTCATTTAAACAATAATAAAATCAAATGACATAGGCATATACAAATTCTTAATAAGAAGATCTAGATCTAGGTTAACATACAAGATAAATAAATATGCATAACAAAGATGAATAATAATAATATTATTATTCATAATAAACAAATAGTAGAGAGCATAACATAGGGTTTTCAACTAAATCAACATGATAAGAGTATACAGTTTATTCAAAAGGGGGGTTTGAAATATTCAAGTCATAATCTAAATTAACATATATGAACAAAAGGGAAAGATAGAGAATTAGATGGACGTAAATAAAATTAAAAGATATATAAGAGAAACATAGAATTACCTGAGGATGAAGCTAGAAAAAACACTTTGAATGATAGAATAAATCCTAGATCCAATAGATCAATCTCTAGGTCTACAACAATCAAGAGATAACCACCTATTTCTTACTCGATTTTGCTTGATTAAATTTCAGAATCTTAAATCTCTTACCACCATAAGAACTCAGCTCCAAAATTTTCTATATATACAGAGAGAGAATGCCGAAGTGATATCTAATTAAAAGGGGAAATGAATGTGTAAAAGATACGATCTTTTTCTCCCCTTTAATTAAGATTTCCCTTTCATTTCAAATTCAAAAAACCCTCCCTTTCTCAAAATCATGGTCGGCCATCATGTGTGGCTTTGGGTCCAAAAGTTTACTAAAAATCAATTAGTATTATCGCTATTTAAATCCAATTTAATTTTTTAATTGATATCATCTACTGATGAGGTGGAGCCTTGGCGCAATGATTAGGTCACCCGCATGGTGATCTGGACGCTCAGGTTGGAGTCCGGATACAGTCTCTTCGCAATGCGAGGGAAAGGCTGGATACATTATCGACCTTCCCAAAGCCTGCTATCATACGGGAGCCTCATGCACCATGTTTCACCTTATTAATATCATATATTGATTCACGTTTATAACTGAATATTAATGGAAATCAAACAAATCAAACAAGAAATATTTTAACAATTAATATTAAAAATATTAATTTATTTAATTTATTTAAAGTCCATTTTAGCATTATTCTATTTAAATCAAATTTAAACATTCTACTGATATCATATATCGATACGTGCGTTTATAACTTTTATATTCATATTTTACTAACTACTAATGACATCCAACAAGTTAAATAAAAATTTATAGTTAATATTTCATAAATATGAATTAATTTAATTAATTTTCAATAATTAAAAATTAATTAAATTGCATGGTTTATTAAGAATATCCATCACTTCGGTTGTGTGACTCAAATGTGTAAATTCAGTCAATGATTAATACTGAACGCTTCATATATTAACCTTCGCATGTCACCTTAGCTAGTGGTGTGACATTTTAGCTAAACTTATTTCTGCATATCATGTGGTAAAGTCCAATTTTACTCATTATAAGCATTACCCATTAGTGACAATTATTTACACCAACTTTCTTCGTCAAAACTATATCATTTTGGACTATGGAATTTGGTAATGGTCAAAACTACAATATAACCCATATTCAACTCTATAGTCCAAACATAATGCCCTTTATTTAATAATAACAATTACTACTAACCGAACTACTCTAGCTGGAAATTATGATTTTGAGCTTACTTCAGTTGACGGTGGTACTAATTTCATATAACCGCGGAGATGAATGCTCTCCTGAATAGTGTTTCACTTCCAATATTTGCACTCGTTCCATCTATAGTCATTCGATGAACTCTATGCCATGATTTGACTATAGTCAAAGCGAAATTTCTATATTGAAGATCAACAGTATTCTCAAGTCAAATGAACTGTATAAAGTAATCACATTGATATTTTCATTTGAACTTAGTTATATTATCCAATAGAAAACTATCGAGTAAGTCATTCCATAGTTATCTAATACCTATCAGTACATAACCCCTTGGTGCCTCTAGTGGTCATGAGTAATACACTGCCTAACATTTGGAGAGCGTTACATACTCTAGTTTTAACAGGTGCATCGATATCCAGTCTCAATATACCTTGACAAGGAATTTAAAATGATGCATTTGTCATATTGTGATACAGTACTCATGATTACAACTATTTATAACTACTACAACAAACACAACATTTATGGATTTTCTGTTAAGTATATTTTGATCAAACATTTAATTATCCATAACATATCATAACAAATGTATAACAGAAAGAAAATACTTTTTATTTTTGACATTATTGGTTATCGAGTTAGATTTATGTAATAAATTACATAATTGCCCCTAGGGCATTCTCCTAACCCTATCAATCTTCCACTTGCACTCGAGTTTAATTATGGAATCTTGTTCTAACTTCTATAATCAGGTTAGTCTCTTAATGAATAGGTATGCTATTATGTTTCAATTATCTATTATGTCAATCAACTCTCTTCGATGCTGATAAACTATCTTTATAACATGGAACAATTTTGGAGTATGACTCTCAACTTCCAATGAACTCTATGTTCTGTTATGAACTATATCACAACATTGTTGTCATATAAAAATGTAATGAGATTCTCAACATTTGGAATCAACCTCAAATCAGTTATAAATTTGTGCACTTATTATGTATATACATTGTTTTTATTATGGTGCTATTCAAGGCGATATACTTGGCGTTTTACTAAATCAGCTATTATCTCTCATTTAAATTTCCAAATAAAAGTTTCTTAACCAAGCTTTGAACATGAATATTATACTGAAGTACCATATTCAATATCACATATAAAGTATGAGTCAGAATACTCCTTCATAAGAAGTTCGTTGTTTATATAAATAATTCTTCTGTATTATGTAAATACACAAGGAAGCTCTAACCTCATTTAGTGACTTTAATTTAGATCTGCTATTTTCTTTATGTATCAACTACATAAACAAACCAAAATATCATAGACAAAGGTAACATGTATGATAATTTGTATTACCGATGCGTAAGTAATCAATCTTACATGTTCCTTATCAAACATGTTAATTAAATGTTTCTGCATATCGTCTATGACATTCCTAATGTCCTTTATACTCACTATAAAGGAAATCATTTGGAAATCCAACTTCGAGTATTGAAACAACTAAAAATTGATTTTGCTACAAGTACATCATTAACAATCAACAATGTATCATTTTTCTTATGTTTAGAAATATCAATATACTTTCAGTGTCCTTTCATATGGACATAGCTTCCATTGTATTTTGACTGAAATCAAAATATTTGATGTTTCTATCAAAATACTTGTTCAATTTTGATGCTCGTCGAATGTTACTTTCGTATCAGTTCTTGGATCATATCCAAAAACCATAAATGCATATTACTTCCACTGACTTCTAAACACTTTTCTATTATGCGCAAATAATCTAATCTAAATTTTTATTTAGCATTTTTTGTTTTAACACATGTACCAAAATAGAAAGTCATACAGGGCTATCACATTGTAGGCAGAATTTGAATCATCTCGAGCACATTGAATGGAGAATCTATTACACTAATTTAAATAATTGAAATACATGATTTAATTCTTATCATTGTATCTTGCCATATTCCAGCTATATTTATCTTTCTCTTAAAGACACATTTGTGGCCGATGGATCATGCTCTTCATGTCCAACTATCAAAATCATATTTTGATAATGTACTTGGAATCTATTTTGGATCTGCGGATCACATATATCTTAGAGTCAATACTCTTAATGGTTCAACTAAACAATCGAGGATTAGTTATTCTTGACATTAATAAGAAACTCAGAGTTTCTTCTTCATTGTGCAAGAATAATCATTAGACACTCTAACGGTATGCGTTCATTTATGTTTGGTTAATTCATTTCATCCCTTGTAATCAGTTTTATTGGTAGATCGTATCCAAATCCATTTTATTGTCAGTAATTTCTTAAAGAAATTCCTTTGCTACGAATTTGATATTTCTTGAGATAATATTTGTTTCTTATTGCAATTGAACAGGCATTCATAAACCTTTTATGAATCCCATATATAAAACTGATTTGATATTAGTTCACAATATTTATGTTCATAACATAAATTGGTTATCCAATGACCATCATCATCAAATTCCTTTGGGGTGGTTCATATAAGATTTATAATGTAAAAATATAACGTGCAGTCCTTCGACTCACATAACTCGCCAACTCCTTGGCCTAGGACATGATGGGGTTTGTTATAAACCCATAACTTGTACGATTTTGTAAACTATTCTTCAGATGATATTAATCTTAACCTTGCATACTCTCTTGAGTACACACCCTATAGAAAGAATTTCACTCAGTTTCACTCATCATTTAATCATCCTTTGTCCAATAATGTTCGATTACTCCTTATCATACATCATTATGTATTATAAGGAGCAGTAACTCTTGAGACCGAATCTTAATTCATTTTAGTATGTTTGGAACTCTTTCCATTATACTCACCCATTTGATCAAATCGAATCATATGTTTTGCATATCATTTTATTTTACTTCTATTTTATATTATATGTTTTGCATATTATTTTATTTTACTTCTATTTTATATTATAGGAACATATCACAAACATGCCCTATGTATATCAAATACATATATTCATGCTTGCGATAACTCATCGGCAAATATAACAAAGTATATGAAACCATTTTGGTATTTTCAGGCTTGTGATTGCATACATCTATATGCATCAACCCAAAGAGTTCATCAACTCTTATAATGCTCCCACTAAATGGGTGATTTTCCTTTAATTATCCGAGGAATAATCCATTAATGCCATATGATTCATAATCATATGATCAAATAATTACTTCTTAGAACCATTGCTTAGCCTATAATTCTAAAATAATTGTAAATAATTTCAGATAATTCGGTATTTTCCAATGCATCACTTTTGTTATGAAAATAAGTACCACAAAATAGTTTTATTTCATAAAAAATATTCATAATATTCCTATTGAAATAAAACTATGTTTATTCTTCTGTCATCATCGAAGAACATATATTATTTCATAAATAATGTGCAGTATGTTTAATGAAAACAATTTTCGTAAGTTGATGCAGTTAATAAGTGCTGTGCGACATTCTTCCACTATTTCCGCTATTACTATAATAGGGTACTAAATACGGAGGTCCATCATCCACTTAATGTACATTATTTATTTCATATACTATACCTAGTTTACAGTAGGGAGTTCTTTGAGCAATTATCTTGAACTCAAAGAAATAAATCTCATAAAAAACATTGTTCTATATGAAACTATATTTTGGGATAGAAATCATAATTTTTATTTTAATGTTAAGTATCAATTATTATTTTACAATTTTGTTTCGATGTTTCTTTATGAAGCAGAAGTGACCATTCACTCTATTCATCCTAACCGTACCTTAAATTATGTCTACTCTTGTACATTCGTTTTTCTTTTAAATAGTCGAACTATTCAAAAGAAAAACCTTACTATAATATCATAACGAACTCCTTACCAAAGTGCATTCGATAACCCCTTTATAAAAGTGCATTCAACCATCCTTAACATTTAAGGACATCAATTATGTTGCACTTTACGTAAACTGATCAAAACTGACATTTTAGCGATCGAGTTCTTAGATCCTTTTGTAGTTTTGGTCTAGTTTACATTTAACACAATATGATCTTCATTCTAATCAATCAAATTGATTACTTGATCTTATAGTTGCTTCATTCACTTCTTTCGAATGAACTAATTTTATCGAAGTATCGTACATCACGAATGTGATCGTTCACCATATAAGACTTATATGTGACAGTGTATGGATCGAATATCCATAGTCTTGTATTGCTTTAAAGGCCGAAACTTGTAGTAACATAGGCTCGGCTAAATAAACACATAAGCAACCAAATCATGAACATATTTAGTAGTTGTAAAATTAGGCATTTGCATGGGCATTGAAACATTAATATGCAAGAAGTATTCGTTAGTAAGTATATATTATATTTCTATTTGTCAATCTTCAATTCAGTTCATTTGTGTATTTTAATTGATAAACCTTTATTAATCATATTAAATGCACAAATTTATCGAAGTATATTGTTATAGCATCGTATAGCATATGTTGTTACATTAATAGAAAGGTTAAATGTTACCAATTTATTTTTCTAATAAGGCCCCCACTAGCCTCTTATGTTTTGCCAAACCCCATTGCCAAACCATAGAAGTCTTTCAACTTCATTAGTAGGTGTTACGACCCGTCTGTCTTAAAATTCTGACCTTGAGTTTGCTCAACAAGTTATAGCACCACAGATGATGAATAACTCCTTATTAGTTGTATCATAAAAAAACTCCTAATCCACGGTACGTTGTCCTTATTTCACTTCGATCTTGAGTTTGCTCAACAAAATGAAATTATTTACTCTTTTCTACCATATCGAGATGACCTAAGTATAATATATGTACCTTGAGTTTTCTCAACAAATACATACAGTTATCTTATCTCGTATATTCAATATTAATAATACTAAACATAACATCCCTAGCTTGTGTTTGCTCAATAACTAAGAAGTATGCAAGTAATTATATATGTGTGTGTGTGGGGGGGGGGGGGGGGGGGTAGAGGGCAACATTATATTAAAGATTCTAAATCTTCAATATGTTATTTAGAGTGATATCGACTTATGGAATGATGTATTTCTAATGAAATATCATCATGATTCAAGTGTCGGACACATCGAGAGTCATGGTATATGTACGTTCATATATATGTTTATTCCTTGACTCTATTTAGGGTTTCTATAATGTTCCGCCTTTAGTTTATATATTCATATCATATAAGTTTCATTATTATATGCTTTTATATTTAGTTAGCTAATATAATAATTTAAATATAACATTATGTTAATTAAATAATATTTAATCAATTTTAATTAATTAACATTTTAATTAGTTATTTATTATTCAATTTTATCATATTATATTAAATTTTTATATACTTAGTAGTACACATATATCACATATATATGTATGTATGTATGTATGTATGTACATATGTATGTATTCTAATTTATTAATTAACTTTTACTTAATTATCTAATTAAACTTTTTAATCAAATCTTATTAATTTCGAAAAAATATTTTTTACATACACATATGTATACATATATTGTCTTAACTTTTCAATACAGCATAACATATATCACTGTATATTATACATGCATATACGTATATTATTTAATTAATTTAATTCTTTTGTTAATCTTATTAAAAAATATAATTTTGAAATTAACTTATATTTATTTTCAAACATTTTGAAAATTTTCATTATATTATAAGTTTTATAATATATATATATATATCTTATTTTAATTTTTTTTATTTTAATTTCGAAAAATAGCTTAAGGCACAATTCAAATCACGCCTTTCCTACTAGGGGGAACCTTTATGCTCACTTCATTTTTCAGGCCAGGCTGGTAGTCAAGGAGGGCAGGGTACTCGATCACTCAAAGCCAAGCCTAGATACTACATTTCTAAATGCCCTACTAAATGGGTAAGCTTAATTGACTTGCTATAACATGACTAATTTAGACCGCGTTGACTATTGGGCTCTGATATCATTGTTGGAACCAAAACAGTCGAAAGCGTGGTAATTTGGGTAAATTTCAAAAAAAAACCTTTTCGATCTTTATTGGGCCTACGCGGTCTAAATTCATTTAGAACTTATCTAAATTTTCTTTTGAATAAAGTTTTCATTTTATTACAATTATCTAAAATTAGTTTAGCTTAATTTTTAAATTGTTTGTACATTATGATGAGCGCATCAAATGCACCCTTGTGTTAAAGTGCAAGTGCAACATATGAGAAGTGCACATATTTACTGTGAACTTATTTAGGCGTTCGACACATTTTTTCTTTATATATGCCTTTTCCGTCCACAACAAGAAAGGTCTTTTATTAAATAAATATATACATACGTGTGTGAGTGTGCTTTTATACACATACATATATACATATCTTATATAGTGGTTTACATTGAAATAGACTTTATTTTATTACATGTAATAAATCAATGAATATAATATGTAATTAAAGAAGTTCAAAAGTTTACTACTATATATTACATAAAACTCCTTTTGTAACATACATGCATGTAAATATTATATATATACACACACACTCACACAAACCAAAACAAAATTGAAATAACACAAAATAAAAATCATACCCAAATAGTTTGTGAATTAGAATGTTTACCTTTTAAATAAAGATCTAGTACTAGTTTTGGTACAATTGTAAAACAAGAAATAAATCATTAAATTAATGTTCCCTCTTTTGTTATAATTAGCAAAATTTGTTTTAGAATAATTTAAACAAAAGACAATTAAGCCAACATATTATGTTGTCAACTATAATTAATTAATTAAATTATTTCAAAGTTTTATTGCATAGCAATTTATATGTATACATTCAAATCTAAATCTTGTAATATGAAAACCGAATTATTAACATGATTGTTTTAATTTTTTTATTTAAACTATAATAAAACCAGCGACTAGGCATATACAAATTCATGATAAGAAGTCTAGATTTAGGTTATACATACAATATAGATAAACATACAAAACAAAGATAAATAAAATAATTGCTTCTCATAACAAATAAACATCAGAGAGCATAATGTAGGTTTTTTAAATTAAATCAACATGATAAGAGTGTACAATTGATTCAAAAAGGGGGAATTGAGATATTCAAGTCATTATCCAAATTCACACATATGAACAAAAGGGAAAGATAAAGAATTAGATGGATGAAATAAAATTAAAAGATATATATGAAAAATATAGAATTACCTTAGAATGAAGCTAGAAGAAACAATTTGAATGATTGAATAAATCCTAGACTCAACAGATCAATCTCTAGATATGCAGAAGTGTTAACACATGTAATATCCCCTATTTTGAGGTCTGAAGCTAAGTGCTACAGATGATGCAGTCATCCATAGTGTTAGCTTTCGGTGGTAAAATACGGTAATCTTAATGATATCCATAATATCAGAAGCACGTGAATATGAAATAAAATCATAGATTTCAAAAACAACATTTCTGATTACACTACAAAACAATATTTCATATTCAATTAAATAATCCAAAACGATTCCTAGGTTTTGATCAAATATAATTATTACAAATTACGCTAAGAGCGACATGTGAAGATGCCCCTTTGGATGATCAAACTACTAGATAGACATATTAGTTATAATTACATCACAATGAAAATAATAATAAATAGCTCCTACATAGCTAACTTTACCTCCTGCACGTCTTCGGAAGCTTACTCGACCAACCTACTAAACCTGAAAAGTCCCTAACTCTCAATCTACTTAAATTAAATTTCGAGCACCCGAGATTTTAAGGGAAAATTATAAACTTCAAGTCAGACATAAAGCTTGGTATGAATAATACCAATACATCTCGATTTAAGGATACTAAGTGAGACTTATCGGAACGGGGTTTCCCTCACTAATATCCTTTTAAAAGCATATCTTTTGCAAATCAAAATCTTGCAATCGAACAAATTATATTAGCATGAGTAATAACATACATGCATATAAATCTGGTAATTAATGGATTATCTACAACATTATAGTTTTACTTGGCTAATTATTAACCATTGGCTAACTTGGGCATAATAAACATAATAAATAATCTAACTTCTATTAGACATAATATTGAACACTCTGTCTTTAACTTACTTCTCTTAGGGGCAACTGATCCCTAATGGTTTTGTGGCTCGCCAATAACATATTTTTTCTCTGCATATTTCTTTTTGTGTGTAACATCATTTTAGTCTTGCCTGTGACAAAGCCCTACCCATTCGAATTTTGAACTAATTTTAGCCAGGGACTAATAGCAAAGTTATAGATGCAACCCTATACCCATAATAACTCGTACTTTTAACTATTTCAAATTATCAAACTTAATATGATTATTGGATAAAAATGGTTAGAAATAAAAATTTGACGATGTTTAATGTAATTTATTGAATATGAAATTTAATAAAATTTTGCAATAACCAATTTCAATTTTTTTGGAAATAACAAGTATTGAAATGAATTTTATGTATTGAAAGTATTTATAATCAATAATTGGATTAAATAATAAATGTTGACTTATTTAGTTGAAATTATATTAATCGTCAATAGATAAAATTCATCGAGATATTAATATTGAATAATTAAATAATTTAATTTTAATATTGGAATTATTTAAATAATTAAATAATGGATTTAATATGAACGAAAATTATTTCAAAAGTTGATTAAAATTTTATGTAAACAAGAACAAAGATCGTTTACTTTAAAAATTAAATTAAAAAGTGAATAAGTAGAAATTGAAAATTTTATATCCGAATTAACGTGTAAAAACAGCCATTTTGTCCATTGTCTCGGGTCTCGACCAAACCAATTTCATCAAATCCATAATAGTGAATTATTTTAGGATTTTAAGTTTCATAGCGTCAGACTTGTCGTTTGTCCGTGCGAGCTTGAAACGCGTAGAATTATTTTAAGAACTTCAATTAAAATAATCTGATTTTGAAAGCTGTCTTCTACATACGTTCGAATTAGACCTCGAGACTAGTTTCATTGCGTTCAGAATAGGGGTACAACATAGAGGAGGCCAAGCGGCACGTTTCATTTGGAGTTCGAAATTTCACGGGTCATTCGGGCGAGATATTTTCTAATTAAATAATATATATATACTTTTCCCCCTCTAACAACTCATACAACCCACGTAATTTTGTCTCCCGTACCTTTCTGCTTCATTTTAAATTGGGCAGATTTAATGAAGATAAAAATAGAGAACGACCGAAGTTGCGATGGCTTGAAGGAGTAAGTGCGCAGTGGCGCAAGGAAGCGCGCATCGGCGTTGGGAGGCACACGGTGGAGTGCGTGCTAGGCGATGTCGCCAATGGCGACGAGTTGTGGTTGGTCGAGGAAGCCTTCGACCCGAGAGCGACGAAGGATCAAGCATCGACGTGGGTTGCTTAGGAACGTGATGGCGTGTGAGGGTGTTGTCGCATTTTGGATCATCTCGGTTGGGCTACGTGCGGCACTGTGCAAACGAGAGAGAAGGAGCGGATTTGAGATTTGGGTTAAGTTTAATTATATTTTAATTTTGTTAATTATATTGTTAATTATCGTTATGCTACTTAAATTGTAGCTTTCGCGTACGAGGCCTGTTTTGCATGAAACAAATTGCATTGGAATTGTATCAATGAAGGCTACGTCATGAAATTGGATTGGCATTTATTTGACTCTGGAAAAAAATTTGGTTTCTAATAAAGGTACATGTTTTATAATTCTCACAAAGTACTGAATATTTTTATTTTAGTTAAGTATAAAATCATGAAGTGATTAATTTTATTGATTATTGTTTGGTAATTTTAATTGACATGGAGATCGGCATAAAAATTTATATGTTAGAAATTTTGAATAAATAGTTAAATTGAATTTGAATTTGAAATTAACCTGCCAGTAAAATTCTCGATTATTGATAACTAGTAAATTATTATGATATTTGACTGATTTGGATGTTGATGTATGTTATTAGTTGATATTTTGGATGATTGGATGTTTATTTAGTTTATGTATATATATCCTGTTGTCACCCTGTAATATTATTTAACAGTATATAAAACTGTTAATTGAATTATTTCGAATAAATTAAGAAATAAGTTGAAATGAAATATACCTATGAGAATTACTTGGATTGAAACGGTATATATCCATCCTTGAAATTAAATTGGAATAACTAATCACTTGTTCATAGGATATAAAATTATACGCAGGCACCGGATTGGTTAAATTAAATTGTTTTAAAATTCTGGATTTGAAATTATTTAAATGATTTTTATTTAAAGAAATAAAAATCGAAATATGGGAGTTGAATTATTTTCGAGCTCGAGCTTGAAATGTGAAATTGGAATTGGTTAAAAGAAATTGTTTAAAGAATGCAATTTGAAATTTGAAGTTAGAATTGAAATATGATTTGAATCATGGAAATCGAATTGTTTTAAAAGATTTGAAATTTTACTTGAACTTCGAAGTTATTTAAGTAAAAGTGATAAAAGTCGATATTTCAAAATTTGGTTCGAGATTGAATTATTTTTAAGATTTGAATATTGAATTGAACATCGAATTTAAGTTTGATTTAAATGATTTAAATCGATATTCTAAAAGTGAACTCGAAATTGATATAAATTGAAATGGATTGAATTGAGAATTTAATTGAATTAATTTAAATTGGAATTGATATTGAAATTAATTAATTTGAAATCGAAATGGAATTAATTTGAGATAGAAATTGAAATTGATTTGAATTGGAATTGGAATCGAAGTTAATTCAAACTGAAATCGAAATCGAGTTGATTTGAATTGAGATTGAAAATGATTTGAATTGGAATAATTGAATCTGTATTATTTGATTGAAATTTGGACTTGGGTCCAGATTTGTTGAAATGGAGGAAGACATTTTGATTTGAAATTATTTTCAAAATAAATCACTTTAAGATAAAATGTTTAAAATCCATCTTTTTAAATGGTCAAATTATTTTGATTTTCCAAGCCATTTTACTATATAAACTATTTTCAATACAAAATTATTTTATATTAAACTATTTTAACTTTTCAAACTATTTAAAAAAAATTCAAATTATTCTAAAAATTCAAACTGGTCAAGGTTGGAAAGTGATATTTAAATCATTGATTTAAATCCGAATTGGGTTAAAAAGAAGTTATGATTTAAATCCGAATTGGGTTAAATTGAAGTTATGACATAGTTGAAATTCGAAATGGTTGTCGAAGTAAAAATATAATTTTTGAAGTGAATGTGATAATTTTGAAATAAGATTGAATTTGAAGATAATATGATATTCTGATATCAAGTATGAGTTGTTTTGAAAAGTAAAAGTACCAACATGTGTGTAAAACAACGTTTGGTTGTTAAAGAGACCGAGACCTTTTATTGGCATACTCTCTGTCAATATTGGAACCAATTTAACAACTGTATACGCGGAGAACACTCCAGGGCGAAGTGGTTGGATTCGGCTTACGTTGCTGGATTTGAAGAAAGAGAACGTTGATTGATAGACCCCGACACTTGTGCTAATTTGAAATGACTAAAATAAGACGACTTAACAGGGCCAATCGGGCTAGCTTCACCTGGCGGACATCCATTCTTCGATTTTCTTCTTGGACTTGGTCCGTATTATTACTTTGATGTTGGTTTCGATTGGTGCACCTTGATTTGGGATAGCCTCCCTTTGACTCGATAGGGGATGGAAGAACGCAGTGGACGATCATGGCTACGATGCATTACCCCTGGCCCTGCGACCTGAAGTGGTTGTATCCTACCTTGGGCATTGCCTCATGTGCCTTGTCATAATCTTATCCTTATAGGATACACCTACGAATTTGGTTTAATGTTGTCGTATCACAATGCATCCCTATCCCCTGACATGCTACTGGGGCGTTATATGCAAACTGTACGACAATGCTTAAAAACGCGTTAATGAAGATTAATATAAAGCCTTAAAGCAAAGAAAAATATTTATTTTACTGATTGGATATTACATATATAGCATATCCTACTGTATATAATACTTTGACGGATCCTTAAGAGATGGAAAATCTCGTAACATCTCTTGAGTTATTGCACGCACGTTATACACTGGATAGGAGATGCGAAACCCCGTAAACATCTCCGACGCTGTTACACCCATGTTATGTGATATTGATTTTACTCACATAAGAATATTTTAGTCCCTACTCGAGTGTTTCGTCTTTTCATTATGCTCGGGTCAGCCTTGAGTATTTCAGCGCATTGAAGATCATTTTCTGTAGGACGAAGACGAAGATTTGGTATATTATTACTATTATTATTCCCTACATCATTGTGTTCTGCTGCATTATTCTATTGTTCTATTGTATATATAACTACGATAAATGTTGTACAAATTATAATCAAATGTATAGTATAAATAGCTTCATGAACTGTTTATTTGATTATTATATTTTGTCATTCCCCTACGAGATTCTGTATTTGTTCTTCTTCTTTTCTTATTTTTTTAATTAATCCCATTAATTATCTATGTTACGAATTGTTTGAGTTGGACATGTGTGGATTATTATCGATTTAAACCTTTCGAAATGAGGGTCAACACCGGTGCCAACTAGTCTTCTAATATCCGAGTCATAAACCTAGGGTTAACAACTCCATCCATTTTTCCTTGAAAAAATTTCTTTCCAATTGATTTAACTCTTTTAAATTATACTTAAACAATGAAAATATACCCTTTTCTTTACTCAAAACACCTTTTCCATAATATATGCTTTGAATAAAACAATGATGATGAAAACCCATATCAATAGGGTTATTTATCCTTTTAAAACATGTTAAATCCCTTTTTAACTTATAAAACATTAGGTTTTTAAGCCAAGACATCACCTTCAAAACCCTTGTTTAAAACCTTAAACAATACCTTTTGAAATCATTGAAAAAAACCTTTTCGAAAGCATAACTTAAAACCCTAGACATTCTTTTTATAAACCATTTAAACTTACCTTTTGAAACATTAAAACATATCTTTCAAAACACTTTTAATATACCTTTTGAAAGCATTAGGTTCAAGTAAAGATTTGTGGAAACGTTGTTTCGAAACCATTTAAAGTGATCCCCTTTTGAAACCATAGGACTTAATATCTAATATAACTAAGAGTCATAAAAGAACAGAGGTGAAAGCATTACTTTTGAAAGCATTAATCCAAGTAAAAGAAAGAGGATAGCTTCGAAACCTCCTTTCGAAACTATTGCCTCCGAAACCATTTTAAAAGTAGCTACGGGTTCCTTTCAAAAGCATTGAGGAGGCGGCTTCAAAGCAAAAAGGTGAAGCACCCTTTCGAATACATTGTTTAAAGGCTACAAAGAAAAGCGGTCTTAACTACTTTCAAAAGGTATGAATGTGACAACATGTGTGTCGGATAGGTTCAAAGTGGCTATCCTTTCGCAAGCTTCTTTTGAAACAAAAAGGTGGCAACTATTTCGAACGCTCTTTTCTAAATAAAGGAAAGGTGATTGATTTGAAAGCTAATACAACCCCAACGAAAGCATCCTTTATAAACAGAAGTAATTCAAAGTTAATAAGAGTAGCTTCTATGCCTTCGAAAGCTAGGTTTCGACACTGTCCAACTTCATTAGGGGTTGTGCAACCATAAGATGGTGCAACAAAGACTTTGAGATGGAGGGTTAAGATGAAAGAGAATTAGTCAACGATGATGTAAGATATTGATCCTAAAATATCTACAACTTCTCCTCTATATAAGCATCTCTAATCATGTTATTTAGTGATCCTTTCTTTGTGCCTCCATACCGCTTCTAGATTTGCCCGAACTCTCCAACTTCATCTTCCTAACTTTCTAAGTTAAAATCAAATCAAGTGTTATTCGATATTCAGTGGTCATCAGTTCATAGACTTGCATTCTACTAGATTAGAAGTCAGTTTAATAAGCAAACTCCATTATCCAAAGGTGTACTTTCAGGCGTTGGAAGTATGGCACATTTCTAACCAATATATGGTTATTAATGTTTAAAAATAATCTCTGTATTATATATATATTATATTGTAATTAGGTGACGATTTCGATATTCATATATATATATATATATATATTGTCATAATTAGATTGATTGTATGTTTACATACAATTGTATATTAGGAAAAAAGGTAAAATAATTCGACATATATACGCCTAAATTTGTCATGAAAAATTATTTTAAATAACCTAAATATATAATGTTGAAATATGTAAGCATAGCATATAATTTAGTACTACATCGTACTTATATAAAATATAGTTATATAATTTTATATGTAAAGTTTTAAAGGTATATTAGTTTCGACAAAAATAATAATAATTATACATATACATACATACATATATATTATTTAAATCATTATATATAAATCAATTATATTAATATACATATATATCTTATAATTATGTTTTTGATTTTATAAATTCAAATTATTGCCTAACTTACACTCAGCCAAAAATAAAAATAAAAATTTTATATTTTAAAATTGCTTAAATATCGACCGAAATTTAAAACTATATTTAAAATTGTTTTTTAAATTTTATAATTTCATGTTGATATTTAAAATTACAAAATATATATCAAAATTTTAATATAAATTTAAAATTCAAAATAAATTTTGAAAAACGATTTTTTTTCATTATTGAAATATCCATACGAATGTTTATTTAAATATATTTTAAATCTTAAATTAAAAAAGTTCGTCGTGCGTATGACTCGGTGTGTATATATATATTTAAAATATATATTTTGTAAAAAAATTAAAATGCTAATATATATATATATATAAAATTTATTATAATATTATTTACCTAAAACATACAAGTACTTTTTTAACAAGACTAGCTGGCTATAGAGTGGGCCACAGTTTTTAAAAATCATTAAGAATAGGTACTTGACACATACGTTAGAGTAGTTAAATAAAGAAAAATACAAGAGTTAGGCAGAGGAATCTAAACTGCTAAAACAAAAAAGGAGAAACTAAGCCTTTGCCAAAGAGGAGGAACTACTGTCTACATCGTCAAATGTAGGCCCAGAGACATGAATATAACCGAAAAATAGAGCTTCCAAGTTACGAACATAGTCCACTGAATTACATGAGTATACATATTTTCGATCCTAGGTGTCAATCGTCAAAACAATTCTATTGTCGTCAACCATATTCGCCGAAAGAAGAAAGAATAAGACCATCCCCAACAACATGATAATATAATCTGTGATCCACACCATCACCTCCAACAAACATATGATAACTTTCGTACTTCGAAGAGTATCGCATTTCAATTTTCAATTGACCCCAAGCACGCTCATAGGAATTCCACTTAATCACATTTTCGAAAGGAGGAACCACTTCAGGTTCAACCACTACGCAGGTATCAATAGTAGCATTAGATGGCCCAGAAGAAAAGAAGGTAGCAAAAGGAGAAATGGCAGGAATCGAGCCTAATGGCGAAATATCAGCAGCAATACCTACAGGAGGATCGAAGACAGAAGGCTTAGGAGCCCACTTCCTAACTGGAGGGTGAGAAAGAAGAATCTTACCTAGAATATGCATGAGGGAATCATCAATCACATGCTTACAAGTTTCAGCAATGTGGCCAAAAGAGTGACAAACTGTGTAGATATCAGGTTTCCAACTGTACTTAACGTCAACAAAAACATCTCGCCCGTCACCAATAAGAACCTAAGCTTAGGTAGATGAGGCTTATCTGGGCTATTTCAATCAAGGCGACTAACTTCTTTCTAGCTATAGTATTTGCACCAAAGCATTTTAGCTTGCTAACAAGGCAAGCCAATCAATTTAGCCTATCAATGGTTGCAAAATTGATGGAATATGAATGAAATGAGCCCGGATAAGAATGATAAAACTTGATCTCTAGTACGATCGAACTCCACATCATAATTATAAAAGGCTTCCCAACAATGGTGGATGGTTCCACCTCTAGAACACGAAGCCTTTTTTCTACACTAGAGAATTTGAAATAATACACAGCATCAACGTAACAAACCCAAAGACCTTCTCTACATTTCCAAACACGACAACAATGGATTCGAACATCGCAATATGCTTGGTTGGAATCGAAAAAGCAACCAACCAAGTAATCGAACCAATAATCAGTACCTGCTTGCATTACCTCAATCGATGGCACCATAGCACCATCGATTTCAACAACGTCAATAGATCTAGGAGAGTACTCACCCGCATTTCTTGGCAAAGAAGCAAACAAAGATGATCACTTTTTTTATAACTACGAAGGAGCAACCTGATATGCAATTTGAGGTTTCATAACACGATCAGAGTATACATTAACACCAAACAACATGGAATTGCAAAAGTTAGCAGGAGCCACCTCACTCATGTCCAGGTTGCAATTACTAGATAGAGCATATTCACAAGCACCTTGCATGCATATAGAGTTCCTCCAAGGGCCAGCCATCACAACATTGTGAACGTCAACATCATTAACGCCAACTTCAACATCCTCTCTAACAACGTTCCCATCACCTAAAGTAGAAAATGTATTCACCCAACATTTATCGAGTTTACTGAATCCATCTACCAGAAAAGCAGAAACTGGGCTCCTAGCGGTGATCAACGGCAAACCATGGCAGATGCAAGATAATGCATAGTTGTATCAATCTTTGATACCAAAGACGATAGCGACATAGCCAAAGGGGAACCAATATAATTAGAACATGGTCTACTAATGGCAACCAAAGCAAGAGGATTTACAACTGAGGCAGGATAAAGAATCACCAAAGGCGAACGATGTGAAGTATCGGAAATGGAAAAGGTGTATTTGGTTCCAGATCTAATCATTGGTTGTGGTTCAGAAAGCTCGAGAGCAGAGGCAGGTGTTCCTTAAGCCGCAGCATGGACAAGGAGAGGGAGAAGGAGAGATTGGAGGAGGTAGAGGGGGGAGGGATAAGGACGAGAGTAAAGGCTAAATCGCCCAGCGAGAAACAACCATTAATGCCTTTTTGTTTTCTTAACTACACTATAAGTATGTAATATAAATGTATATATAAAAAATTAATTTTATATGCATATACATTCATAAATTATTTTTGACTTTTAAAAAAATTATTTTAAATTATATTTTATGTAATTTATAAATGATTCTGATTTCATGCTTATATTTATAAATATGTACATATATATATATATATATTTATAAATATATACATATATATTTATATAATTTTTTTTAAATAAAATATGATTATATACGTACATAAATATATGTATAATTGTAATATTTTGTAAATATATATAAACATACATTTGGACAATATATAGTTATACATGATGAGCTAACATGCCTATTTTGGTGTAAATCCTAACACCTATACAATGACATATTATACCATGCACGGATTGAAATGTTACACATGCACATACATATGTGTATATGATATATGTATATATAACACAATATTAATCAAATAATATAAAATCATTTTATAAATTTAAATAAAATAAAGATTTTATTTAAAGAAATTTCGAAATGTTTTAAATAAATTAGAATTCATAGGCGCAATAAAGATCCAAAATGGTAAAAAAAATCGAAATTCACCCATTACTTGCGTTATGGATTGGTTTAGTTCCAACACTGTTATGTGGTAACTTTTCGGATTTAAGGACGAGTTAGGTATGATTCTCTATTACCCGTGTCCTATATACTATATCGATTTTTATTATATTTTTGAGATTGCTTATCACTCACACTAGGCAATTGTATGACTCAAGGTTTATGTTTTGCTTCTTATCATGTTAGGTACTCCTAAATGAGTAGACTAAGTAGCAAGTGGCGTTGTATTGTTGGACTTGCCGGGGCCTATACTCTGATATTTACTATATATTTTGGAGTTTTTACTATTTCCGTTGTGCGACACTATGAAGCCTAGAAAATGTTTGATTATGCATCATTTGAGTTAATTTATCAGTTGTATAAACTCTATTACTGCTTTGTATATCTGTATTGAACTGTTCCCTAATCTATGGTATTTATAGTTATATTTTTTCACTTGTTTTAATCTATAATGATTATTAATTTTTATCCTTTCATTGTGAGATATACGACATGTTTTATGATTTTTTAGACATTTTACATCTTGAAAGCCATCCTATATCGACCGGGTACCATTACAGCACATTATACTGGTATATTGGGTTCCAGAGATGTAGGGTGATTATTATATTTGGTATCAAAGCTTAGGTTGCATAACTAACCTAAGGGATACAAGGATCCATCAGAGAAACGGTATGAATTATCACTCTAGGCTGAATCGAGCATGTACGAGAGAGTGTACTTGTTATATGTTATGATTTTCAAAATTATATACATACACACACACACACACACATATATATTAGAAGTCGCGTTGCACGCACGAGTACCATGATGCAACTTTTCTTTATAAGAGATTGATCATTCTTATTATTGATTAAGAATGAGCAGACATACAAGAAATTTTATCAGTAGAGTTGAGAAAGTGGCTAGTAGAGTTGAGAAAGTGGCTGATTTAGAGGCAACTGGCTTAATGTTTAGAACATATTTGCTGAGATGGTGCAAAACATGATTTAGAATGCCCAACTTGCTTCTAATGCTGATGCTGCTTAGGTGCAAGCACCCAAATTCAACTTTTCTAAGTTAACTAGAGATTATTCTAGATTGGGAGGAAAATCGTTCCTTTGAACAAAGTCAGTCGTGAAAGTCCAAGATTGGATCGACACTTGTGAAAGGATCTTTGAGGACTTGGAGATAGTGGACTCCATAAAGAGGAATTTGGCATCTAGACAGCTTCAAGGGAGAGTAATGGGGTGGTGCAATGCCATCAAGATCACTACTCCTAAGGACCAAATACCTAATAGCGGTTTAAGATGAGGTTTGAAGAGAAATTTATACTGGCTGCTCAGCAGTCAATTCTGTTCAGGAAGTTCACCAATCTAAAGCAAAGGGATATGTCTACATCAGAATATGTGGCTGAGTTCGATATCTTGTCATAGTATAGTCTATTTTTCATTGATACTTAACTAAAAAAGAATGATAAATTCATTATATGCTTGGATGACAACTTAGGGGAGAAGATGATATGGCATATCGATGAGTCCTTTGTAAGCAGGTTGTGAAGGCTCTTTGACATAAGAGTTTATATCCTATGTCCAAGTTTGCTATTATTCCTAAGTATGAACAAAATTAGTGAGCAGGCAAGGGAGGAAATATGAAGTGGAACAAAAAAAGAGATGGTTATAGAAATATGATTAGAAAAAGGGCAAGTGGGAGCCTACTTTTACCATTACGAGGAGAAGGGTCGTTTGAAGATGAACTGCAAAGCTGAAGGCAAGAAGTGCCATAAATGCAATAATTTTGGGCATATTCAGAACGATTTTCCCGAACCAGTGAAGCAGTGGTAGGTGGTTAAGGTATATATATTCGATAATGTCCCGACTTCATCAAGTGCTCCATTGGTGAAGGAGATGGGAAAGACCATTATTATTTAAGGTATGCTTCCCATTTATGATGTTCTAGTACATGTTTTATTTGATACCAAAGCTTCATATTTCTTTATATCTAGTGATCTGGTAGACAGATTGGAATCGAGACTCAATATAGTAGACCGACCTTTAATTATGAAAAACCACGTTGGAGGCTCAGCCAGCCTATGCATGGCTTGTCAAAGCCCAGTGTTATCAAGTCATGTATGCTCTTTTGTTTGTGAATGTTCCGTTTTAGGATTTATTGGGTTTGGTATTATTTTAGGAATGGACTAGCTGATGAGATATGGAGTAATAATGGATTCTGATAGGTTGTTGGCGAAGATTGGAAGGGACAATAGGAGGATGGTGGAGTTCGGCTGCCTACCCGATGATGAGGTGATGGTTAGCTTTCTTATTCGCTTAAGATCCCATTGGATGATTTGTCATTTATGTCTATAGCTATGGGGTATCTGGATGTGTAATGACCCAAAATTTTCGATCCCGAAATTCCTGATAGTTAGGAAAAAAGCAGAAAGAGATAGAAGAATAAGAAGAACAGAAATACCAACATCTCACATTCGTAGCGGATAAAATATAATAACAGTTATAAAAAGGAAAACTATACTTGTCAAATTTCTCTTTAATACATCAGAGTTACAACATATATACATATACAATCAACATGGCTCAGATATATAACAATATAATACAGTGGAAACACTTCATATGTTCTTGCCATCCAGCTCGCCTCCTGAGCTCCAGAACGTCTTTACCTGAAAAGCTGTAATACTTGGTCTGACCCGAGCATTACATCAAAGTAACACCTGGGTCAGGCTGAAAACAAGCATGAGTAAACCCATCTAACATGGAATACAAAGCATACAACTTATATAAAATTCGGGGTAACTCGTACCAATTTACAAATTCATAATTTGTTATAGACATCACTTATTTCACGCATCAATTTTCTAAGTACCAAAATTAAGATTAAATAGTACAATTCACTTAAATCATTTCATTCCAGCCTATTGATTTCACATATCAATCTATAAAAAAATTTCAAAGTGGTTTCGGATATTTTCTAATACTCGACCCCGGTCTCTTCGAGTCATCATGTCATCCTAACCCAAGTTATCCAAATGAAGTGCACTTCAAACTTTAAATACAGGATTTCCCTTTACACAACAATTCGTCATTGATAGATAACCACAATTTCTTGTCCTCCCAAACATATGATACTACAAATCATTTCATATCAGAGATATCAACTCATTCAAGGCATTCAATACCATTCAATCATCCATAAGCAAACTTGATCACTTCCAAAATAAATTAATCACTTCTAATTGAATTACTAACCCCAATCACTTAGATTCCTTCACTTGACATTAATTAATTTCAAATCAATTAATTAATCATCCCTTAATTATCCATCTTAGTTAATCACCCTGGATTAATTATATCCAATTATATTCAAGTAATTATCTTTAATTAATTACACAAATTAATTATTCTTAACCAAAAATAGTAATTAATCTTTTATTACTTCACAAATTAATTATCTGTAATTAATTACGTTAATCCTTAATTACTTATATTATTTAATTTCTCATATATCACTTATCATTTTAATTTATACTAATCTAAATTAATTACATTAATTAAACCACAATATTAATCACTCTTGATTAATCTCAACCTGTAATTAACTATCTTTTTATTTACTTCATCAAATAAATTAATTACTCATTTTATAAAGGAAGTTTAAAGGAATTTAAAACCAAATTCATTTTTAAATTCAAATCAATTTAAAAATGCACTTTAACATTCAAGTTGTTAAAACAATTTAAATTTAAAAACTTTATTTGTTTAAAAAACGAGATTCACTAACTTGGATTCCAGATTTAACTTTGATTTAAAACTTGTTTTAAATCTCTACTTTACAATTTAACTTCAGCTTTTAAAAATCACTTTTATTTCTTTCCAATTCATTCTTATTTTTATTCTATAATTATTTCACTTCCAAAATTTACTCTTATATTTTTTTTCCCAAAAATAATCCAATTCAATATTTCAATTATCAATATAATTCATCACAGAATATCAAATATTCATAACATAGAATATTAAACAGTCTAAATAATTTTGAGGAATCCAGTTGGATCCCTCCAACCTGTTTCCCTACATCCACAGATGTTAGCACAATACCAATTCCACTTCGAGGTGGAATATTGTGGTATATGAGATTAATATAATATCATCCACTATTATGCGGCGCATAGGGTCTCATCCGTTAAATAATGCGGGAAATCAATCATCCAATATATACTATATACTACTATATATAATATAGCACATCAAATCAACTCAATCATCCAACCAATTATTTAAATTTAACCATTTAAATTTAAATAAAAATCCAGAAGAGTGAGACTAAATCACCTTTGATTTTTGTTTGGCAGTCCATTTCCATCTCAACCGTTCTTCCAATTTTTAGACCTATAAATATTATATAATTTATTAATATTTGAACTAATTTAATAATCAATTTTCCATGTAATAAATCTTAATTGACTAATGATTTATTAAATTATTAATTATTTTTTGAAGAAACAGTACCTACAACTTTAAATTAAACAGTTTTAAATTAGTAAATACAAAATAACCTGAATTAGATACCTCAACGAGTCTACCCAAACCTAACAACAACGTCAAGCTCTAGCAACCCACCCACTCGACGACGGCCGCGCGTCCCAGCTACGCTCGAGAGTCCCTAGCACAGATTGCTACCTGTCGAATTGACTCTACCATCAACACGCGCTGCTCCAAGCTTCCGACTGACTTCGACCCCAAATCCTAATCGCGACGCTGCGAAACTGGCTTGGTCGCGACACCTTTCGACTCGGCTTCAGCGGCTTGCCTTCGTCCTGACACCCGAGATGGGAACTTCACTCAATCGATCGATTGCTTGCGAGAAATTTTGAAACGAAAAGAAGGTCGATATGTACTCGTTCGGCTATTCGATCGTTTGATTTTAATTTGATGAAGAATAAAGGGTTTTCGTCAATTTCGTTCTCGGCCATTAGTTTTCAAGGAAGTGTTTTTTTTCATTTTTATTTTTCTCTGAATCTTTGAATGAAAGGCTCGGTTGTGAAATGAAATGAAGGGGAAAAGTGATTTGAAATAAAGAAAAAGCTGATGAGGGAAAAGTTTTGACATGGATATAATTTCGGGTGAGGTTGACTGTGGGTTCTTTTTTTATATATTAATTTAAATTCAAATTTGAATACAAATTGTCTCGATTTATGCAGTCTAAAATTTTGAACCCCTATCGAGGAGTGCCGCTAGGCGTTTATAATGTTAAACCCCTATTCTGAACACAATGGAAAAGGTTTCGAGTCCTAATTCGATCGTATGGAGAAGATAGCTTTTTGGACCAGTTATTTTATTAAATTTTCGATATAAATTTCGGCACATTTATATATCGTACGCTCACATACAACTCCAAACATTTCGAAATTTGGAATTCGATAATATTACACTATTACAGATCCAATGGAACTAGTTTCGTCGAAATCCGAGACTGTGCCTCGGGAGGCTATTTAAATATTAATTTAAACGATAAAGTTTCAAAACTTAACAAGCACTTCCAATTTCAATTTAAAAGCTTTTATTATCTTCAGCACCATCAATATAAATTTTACAAGCTTTCAAATTATTTTTAATAGGCTTAAAACTCCAGATTCAACATTTTACCCAACTTCAAATTATTTAATTTAATAATTAAATTATCACATAAATAGTGATATTTGAATTCAAGTTAAAAATTAACTTTTTAAATATTTAAAATCAATCAAATAATCCGATTTCAAACATCTAAATATTCCGTGTTGTCACAGGATGTTTTTGATAAGGTCATCAAATTACCGGCACACAGGAAGATAAAGTTTTGTATTGACCTCATTAAGGATGCTAGACTAGTAGTTATGCCTTTAAGGTGTATGGTGCCTATGGAGAAGGGAAAGCTTGAGGTGCAAGTGAATAACTGTTGAGGCGAGGGTTCATTCGATGGAGTATATCTAAGTGGGGAGCGCTCGTAGTGTTAGCCATAAAAGAGAATGGCTCTGTATTTGTTGGTTACTATGAGCTGAATAAGGTGATAAAGAAGAATAAGTATCCACTCCCACATATTAATAACTTGTTCGAACTCTACGATGTGAGGGTGTTCTCTCTGTTGGACCTTGCAATGGGGTTTCATCAACTTAAAGTGGCTAGAGAGAGTGTTTCCTATTATAATGTTTCGTATGTTGTTGGTTTTATGAGTGGTTGGTTATGCTGTTTAGGCTAACCAATGCACCAACATACTTTGTTAATCTCATGAACCATGTCTTCAGGGACGAGCTAAATAAGTCCATGTTTGTGTTCGTTGATGATATTCTAGTTTTTTCTCGAATGGAAGAAGAACACATTACAAATTTTAAGATTGTGCTCGAGGTTTTGAGGCAGCATAGATTGAAGGAAAATTTTCAAAGTGTCACTTCTATATGAGGGAAAAGAGATTCTTGGGTCATGTTGTTTCTGAACAGGCATTACCGTTGATCATGCAAAAGTTATAGCGATTCAGAATGAGAACCAACCTAAGAGTGTTATTGACGTGAGAAGTTTCCTTAAACTGACGGTATATTATAGATGTTTCTCTAGGACTTTGCAAAGGTATCCACACCATATACTAATTTGATGAAAGAAGAATCAAACCTTTGTTTGGGATGCGAATTGCGAGCACGCAATTGTGAGTGTGAAAGAAAGGTTGATGAGTGCACCAATGTTAGTCCTCCCGAGTGGGAATATAGTTTTGATAGTATACACAAACATCTATGGTACTTGATTAGTGTGGTGTTAATGGTAAAGGATAAATGTGTCACATATGCTAGTCAGCAATTGGAACTACATGAGAGGAAGTATCTGACTCATGATTTGGAGTTGACGACGATGTTCTTCGCTTTGAAGATATAGAGAAATTATTTATTAGGAGAGAACTTCAAAATATTTACATACCATAAGTCACTGGAAGTACCTATTCTCCCAGGAGAATATTTACCTTCATTAGTAGCGATGGCCTCTTACAACTTTCACATTTCCTAGCCTGGTAAGGAAACTGCAGTCACTGATGCTCTGAGCAGAAGACATGCCATTTTAGGAGCGATGTTTCTAGCATGCACATAGCTTGAGTATATTACTGGTTATGACTTCAGACCTCGATGTCAGTTAGAGCCAAATATGTTAGCCAGTTTGACCATCATACCTACTATAATTGAGCATATCAATATTAGTCAGATGTGCAATGCTAGGATAACGAAAATCATGTCTAAGTTAAACGAACGTGTAGGGTATGAAGATATACGGTAGTATCGACTGAACCAAAATGGTTGGCCCATAGGGATGGAAGATTGTTTAACTCGATGTTAATGAGTTGAGAGATGAGATGCTACGAGAGTTCCATCGATTGAGATTGGCTATACATCCTAGAGGCAATAGAATGAATCGTGATATGAGGCAGGAATTTTATTGGAAATTGAAGAAGGACATTGGGGCATTCATTTCGAAGTGTATGAATTATCGACTATTGAAAGATGAGAAGAATAAGAAGCTAAGTGGTTTGCTGCAACCACTCGAGATTCCCAAATGGAAGTGGGAACAGATATTGATGGATTATCGAGGACCATAGGAGGGTAAGATAACATCTGGTCCGTAGTCGATAGCTTAACGAAGAGTGCTAGATTTATGCCCATTAATTCAAATAGAACGACATCCAAATTGGCCGAGTTGTATGAAAAGTGGATTATGTGATTCTATGGTGTGCCAAGGAGCATTGTGCGTGATCGAGATCCGTTGTTCACTAGTGGCTTTTTGAAGATCTTACAAGAGGATTTTGGAATAGAGCTGCATCTCAGTACAGCTTATCACCTATAAACTGATGGGTAGACCAAGAGGGTGAATCATATCTTAGAGGATCTCTTACGAGGTTGCATTCTCGATTTTGGAGGCTCATGGGACGATCATTTGCATTTAGTAGTTCGCATATAACAACATTTATCAGTCTAGCATCAGTATGACACCATTCAAAGCATTATATGTCCGACTATGAAATGCTCCTTCATGTTAGTGGGAAGTGAGCGAGGAACTAATACTAGTGTAAGATATGATTAGGGAGATGTTAAAGAAGATCGAGATCATTCAGCAATGGATGAAACCTGCTCAAGGTATACAGAAAAGCTATGCTGATAAGAGATGTAGGGATTTAGAGTTCTCTCTCGATGATGTTGTGCTTGTTAAGATCTCTCCACTGAAGAATGTGATTCGATTCGATACCAAGAGGAAGTTGGCACTGAGATTTATAGTCTTTTTTGAGCTAGAGAGGATTGGGAACCTAGCATATAGAGTCGATTTACTCCAGAAGATGACAAATGTGCATAATGCATTCAACGTTTGTCACTTGCAGAAGTTTATGCATGGCTCTACTGTAAAAGTAAGGCCGAATCTACTTGATGATGTCGAGATTGAACTAAAGGCTCTGAGACCTTGTAGGCTTATTCGTATCATCGGACATGATACAAAATAACTTATATGGAAGACGGTGGAGTTACTAAAGGTTCAATGAGGTAAAAGAAAGCGATTACACATAAGAGACTAAGGAGAGCACGAGCACTGCTTATTCAAAGCTCTTCACTTAGTGAGACTTTATGTTTATCGCATTTACTCACTTGTGATATTGTGTATGAAAGTTTAGTGCCTTGCATGTAAGGAAAGGTATATCTATTATTTTATTGGATGATTGCTTGTTTAATGATTGGGATGGCTGCATGTGATTATTAGGCATATAGAATAGCTATGTTTGGTTGTACCATGTCTATATTGGGGATTTCAGGGGCAAAATTCCTAAAGGAGAAAGATTACAACCACTTACATTTTACGTATTGGAGGATCGTAAAATATTATGTTTAAATCCATATCAAATCGTATGACACTATAACTTTGGAAAATATTGACTACTGATATTTCTAATTCTTAGAAATTTTATTAGATGATTTTGACCTTGAATCTTGTAAGACCTATTACTTTTTATTGGATCTAAAATAGGGGTTGTGACCAATTCCATTTGAAAGACACGATGATTTCTCTATTCGTGGAGCGGTCATAATAGCTTTTAGATCTACCATTTAGGAGATATGATCGTTTGATGTTTGGATAATTTTTAGCCAGATTAGTGATTAATTAATAGGTCCGGATTAGGCCCACTAACCTACTTTGGGATTTGTGTCTGATTGGGAAGACTGGTCAGTTCCTAATCACTTTTCCTGCTTCTCAAAATTGAACCAAACTGCCCTTAGTCATTCCTTAGCCAAAAAACACCATTTTTCCTTATTTAATTAGATAAATCATGTCACTAAGGGCTAACAAGAAAGGAGAAATTTGAGATTTACTATTTGGACCATCTTAGGATTTGTGCTCTTACTGTTCTTTCTAGGATTTTCTTGGGACTCGTGCATTTATGGTGTAATGTGAGTGATTTTGCACCCTTCACGATCAATGTATGTTGACATAGTAAAATAACGATTTTAAAGATGATTTTTGATGTTAAAACAGTTTTAAATCCAGACACAAATAATATCTTCAAACCGAGTTTAAAAAGATAAAAACGTAATCTGATTCATTTTCCATCACCTTGTAAATAAAGTCATCATTTTGTGTATGATTAGATCTAGAACAACATATACGTTTGAACTATATTTGGTTTTCTTATATTCAATGTTTGGATGGTGTGCGATTTTGAATGTGATTGTTCTATGCGTTTTCAAGTCATTTTAGTGTATTTAGAAAGAGGCTATCGTTTTGTGCAAATCGACGTCAAAAGTTTTCAAAACATGTTACAGCTAAAGTATTTTGCTTTTAGAGGTCTAAAAGAGCTACAAAACAAGTCGTATGATATTTGGGGAGTTTTGAGGTTAGAAAATCTTGTCAATAGTGAGGACCATATCAAGTCGATGGTGGAAGTTAAATCAAGTCGGTAGTGACGAGATGTTGTGTGCTTGGACTGGAAATTATTTTCCCTAAGGCATGAGATTAGGGCCAATAAGATGGCTTTGGTACAAGGCAATAATACTTTAGGATAGGAAGAGAAAGGCTACGGGCTAAGCTAGGGCATGGGAAACTTTGTCAAAATTTGACTAATTAATCATGTCGGCACCGACATAATGAATCTTGTTTGCACCGACATGATGAATCATGCTGGCACCGACATGATTAGAGGTTTTCCAATATAGGTCAGGCATTATAGGGCAACCGTGGTTCCTTGGAGTGCATGCTGTGTGTGTTCATTTATTCATTGGCACGAAGCAGAATGATGATTGATAGCAAAGCAATGATCTGACAGTTTGACATGATAGCTTCAGAACTTTGATATGAGAATTCAACGACTTATGAGGAGTATCTAGAGTTGTTCCAATGATGATGAATCATTAATAGGAGTTGTGATGATGGTCCATAAGGATGAGTTCGGCGAGGGGAGCTCATAGCTAATCTAGCGATGTTCTCTGCTACGGGGATAAACGCTACGGTGATATGTGCAAAGGGATCTTTGATATTTAAAGGTTTCTAGCTCGTACATAGGGGGTATTTGGGCATGCCCACATGGATTATGATGGTGTCCGGATCTTATGATGGTATATTATCCTAAACCTTATGATTGTGGGTCTAATTCTTGGGTATACGAAGTGGCATGGATTCGAGCACTGAGAAACCAAGACTCTTCCATTGATCTCAAGCTTATAATGGTTCCATTTGAGTTATCATGTATACAAAACACCGAGTCATGTGAGGATTGTTTAATGGATGTTATGATTACCATGTTTTTTCATCACTCTTGGGATTTCACATGACATAGGTATTATTTACTTAGATACCGACACATAAAATTGTACTTAGGCTTTTGGGTCACCTATATCATGTTAATGATAATAGTTTAGCATATACTATTATATGCTAATTTTTTGGATGCAAGAACATGTTAGGTACGATTATCCATACCCTATTTTATATACATTACATCGAATTTCATAATATTTTATTTTTGCTTAAGCTCACAACAGAATATTGTCTAACTCGGGGTTTTATGCTTAGCTTCTTATTATCTCGGGTATTATTAAATGAATAGACCAAATGGTAGGTGTGCATGGCGTTATACGGATGGACTAGCAGGATGCTACACTTTCACATATACTACATATTTTGAAGTATTTACTATATCTGCACTCGACACTAATGAGCCTAGACAGTGTTTGAGTATTATTAGAGACAGTTTACCATTTAAGTTTATTTATTAGTTGTGTAAGCTTTATTACTACTTTGTATAACTATATTGAACTTGCGCTCTGATCTATCATGGTTCATATAGTTATAATTTTCTCTCTCCTATTTTGTATATGTGATGATTATTATATTTCATCCTTGCAATGTGAGATATATGATAGGTTCTGTGATTGATTTAGATATTTTGCTACTTGACAATCATCCTACATGGGTTGAATACCATTACAGAGCACTATATAAGTATTTTTGGTACCTGAGGTGTATGGTGGTCGTTACACACTTTGCATAGTAAAAAGTCACAAAGTGCATCTCCATCATGAATAATTTGTGCGGTTTTGGAAAAAGGCCCTAAGAATCTATCTTCAGTTGTCGATAATCTTTTCAAGTTCATATTCCCTTTTGATAGAGCTAGGGGCATGCCTTGGGGGCAATTATATAATTTCTTAAATATATCTAGCTCGATATTCGAAATAAAAGGCATTTTCTTTCTATTATATACTCGATATAACGTGTTATATTAATTAATTAATTTAATTAATAGTGCACTTAATAAAAAATCCATAAATGCTATGTTTTGTAGTAGTAGTTACAAAGTGTTGTAACAATGAGTAATTTATTACAATGAAATTAAACGTACTATTTTAAATAATCCTAGTCAAGGTGTATCAAAACTGGATATTGATGCATCCTTTGAGGCTAGAGTATGTAATGCTCTTCAAATGTTGGGCAGTGTATCACTCATGACTACTAGGGACACTAAAGGGTTACATACTGATTGTTATTGGATAAATATGGAATAACTCACTCGGTATTTTTCTATAGATTAATATTACTAAGGTCAAACAAAAAAATATCAATGTGAAAAAATTACACAGTTCTCTTGATTTCAAAATACTATTGATCTTCAATGGGGAAGATCTTCTTTGATTATAGTTAAATCATGGAACAACATTCATTGAACGACTATAGTCAGGTTGAGTGGAAGCATTGAAAGTGAAATACTATTCAAGAGAGGATCCATCCCTTCGGTTATATAAGGGTAGTATCACGGTCAACTGAAGCCAGCTCAATGTCAAAATCTCTGGTCAGAGCAGTTCGGATAATAATAATTGTTTTTATCGAACCAAGAACTTTGTGTTTGGACTATAGAGTTTAATATCAACGATAATGGAATTTTGACCATTACCAAATCTCAAAAGTCCAAAATGATATAGTTTTGACGAAGAGAATTGGTGTAAATAATTATCAGAACTGAACATTACTTAACAAAGTAAAATTGGATTTTATAAAAATCAAGTAAGTGATAAATTTGGCCAAAATGTCATACCACTTGTTTAGTAATGTGTAAATGTTAATATTCGAATTATTCAATATTAACTGCTAACTAGATTTACATCTAAAAGTCATACAACCAAAACGTTGAATACTCTTTGGAACTCATCATTTAATTTATTTATAATTGTTAATTAATTAGTATTTATGAAATATTAATTGTAATGTTTTTATTTGATAAGTTGAACGATATTTGAAATTATGTTTATAATAGTATAAATATATTAATCGATATAAGATATCGATCGCATTTAAATTGGATTTAAATGAAATAAATATTGTTCGGGCCTGAACTGGGTTTAAAGCCCATATGAGGGTTGAGATACTCATCCATGATTAGAGCATGGAATGGCCGATCATATGTTGGTCTTAAGGGTAGCGTTTTGATGTGTTGAAAGGTAGAGAATGAGTAGGAGAAAAATATGGATATAGATCCTACATTTTCTATCTAGTATCTTCTTTATATAAGGATCACAACCCTCATTATAAAATAAGTTTTAGAGCCTCCATTCTTTCCCTTTTCTAGCCAACACCATACCCATCCCTTCTCCAAATTTCAATCAAATCAAAGCTATATAATAGTTGGTAATCAACAATTCGAAGCTAACGTCTCCTGGATTGTGATAAGATTCAAGGTGTTTATTTCAATATCACAACATGCAAACCCTAGGCTTTAGTGAAAGGTACATAACTTATTTACTGATTTGTGTAATATTGTTATCTATTACTGCATTTTATTATAGGGAGTTAGATTATATCACAAATCTAGTATATCAATGTTCTATCACATATTAGAAGGTTGAATATATTAGCACATCTACATATATTTTAATTAAAAAAATTCATTTTGTATACATACTAGTATTAAATTCACGGCATAAAAAACATTTTTTAATTAAATAATATTATATATGATTTTATTAATTAATAAATTATGGCTTAAAGATTAAAATCATGTAATAAACATTTTAAAATTTATATAATTTTATTTTGGCACAATAACAATTCGAAAATAATGATTACTTTATTTTAATACATATAATTTATCCATTATATATTTAAATATATATTTTGGTAAGGTCGATGGGGTTGAATGGTCCCCTACCATTTTATTGATCCACTTGGAAAAAAGGAGATTACAACAACAAAACAAAGGAAATAACAACGAACCAAGAAAAGCAGGGAAGTGGATCGAAAAACAAAGAAGGAACAGAAATAGAAAGGAGAAAAAGAAAACACGAAACACAACAGATTTGAAGCCTAGTCAGCAATAACTATCATCATCACCAGGCTCGAAAGGAAGATTAGCATCAAGAATGCCTTTCCTCACTTCATGCTATAAAGTTAGCAAATTGCCTATCAAATTTATTTTTAGCTTCACTAAAAACTTTGGTATTCCCTTCTAACCAAACTAGACGTATAACTTTTTAAATAGTATCCCATATATTTTTAAGTGGTCATCCTTCATAGCAATAATCCTTAGAAGTATATCCCATTCATCGTAGTTGTTCATTCCTACAATTTGGATTCCCAACTCATTTTTAACTTTATGCCACATCGTATTAGTTATATAGCAGTCAAAATATAGGTGTTTTATGGTTTCTGGTAGCTCATTATAGTTTGAACATCTGACTATCATGTTCATACTTCTGTTGACAAGCTTCACTCGAGTAAATAGGGCATTGTTAATGACCTTAACCTGTCAAAAACTTGTAAACAGTCTTAATAGAAAATTTATCTTCGGTTGGTCCCCATGTTAAATTTCACTGATTGAAGGCCTAAGTTCCAATGCCTGAATGTAGTTCCATAGAGTTGCTACGTTCTTATTCGAATTATTAGGTAAGGTAACTCTACCATTGTTTGTGTACGAGTTAACTTGTGCTAGCTCTCCCACTCCAGATTGAAAGTAATTTGTCTTCTTAGAATACAACCTTGTCTACCCCAAGGATCATCCCAAAAACTTGCTTTATTATTGGGAGTAATGACATACCGTACTATAGGCAGAGTTTTTTCTCTCAACTTGAAAATATTGCACCATGTCTAGCTGATGTTTTGAGGTGGTTACATATTTCATATGTTTCTTCCTTTTGTAACATGTTTATGAGACCATTGCACCCATAAGTTATCCCTATTAATTACGAAATTGTAAATGTACTTGGATATTGCTGCTTTGTTCCATTGTGATAAGTTAAGTATGCCCAGTCCTCCCTTCTTCAAGGGCTTTTCAATTTGTTTGAAAGCTACAAAAGCCATGTAATGACTGTGAGTACCACCATTCCAGAAGAATTTCATCACTGCACTTTTTATCATTTTAGTTAGCTTCTAAGGAAGAACAAAAGTCCTTGCCGAGTAAACAGTTATTGAGAAAATCACTGATTTAATTAAAATGAGTCTTCCAGCTTGACTAAGCATTCTGGTAGACCAACACTCTAATCTTGCTGCGATATTTTTGTAAAGAGGAAGGCATTTATTTATGGTAATTTGTAATGTTGCCGAGGTACTCCAAGGTAAGATGCAGTCTCGTTTCTTGGTCTCAGACCAGTGCAGTTGAATAAAATTTCCATTTGTTCCTGCTCAATTCCAGCCAACACGATGTCAGATTTTCCCAGCTGACCTTGAGACCAGTTATGTTGTAAAAAAGGTCAAGGCCTCCAAGGATTGCAGTTATTGTCTAAAATGTGGGATTACAAAAGATGACTAAATCATCCGCGAACATGGGTGAGGTTATCTATGGTTCTCTGCATCTTGGGTGTAGTTGAAAAAGCTTGTTCCTTACAAGGTCGTCAAGGATTCTAGTTAGGAGCTCCATGATAGTAACAAAGATCTATGTGTTAGAACCTTTATTATTGGATTTTAATGACAACAACTGTACAATTATGCCGAAAAATCTCTAAGCTAATTTGCAGGTACATGAGCATGAAAAAGTGACAAAAAATATGTTCAAAATGAAGATTCACAGTATAAAAAAGGATGAAAGTATGTATGTGGAGATACAAGAAGAGATATACACGATAAAGATAAGACGAAGGTGACAAACAAAGTTTTATTAGTCGTAGAGTGTCATGTCTAGAGTTTACAAATGTTAAAATCTTCTCAAAATGGTGTACACATATATACATTCATATTTTAAATGAAAAATCAAGTTGGGGCTCGAATCCGGGTCCATGAGCATCAAAAAGAGACAAACAAATATGTTCAAAATGAAGATTCACAGTATAAAAAAGGATGAAAGTATGTATGTGGAGATACAAGAAGAGATATACACGATAGAGACAAGACGAAGGTGACAAACAAAGTTTTATTAGTCATAGAGTGTCATGTCTAGAGTTTATAAATGTTAAAATCTTCTCAAAATGGTGTACACATATATACATTCATATTTTAAATGAAAAATCAAGTTGGGGCTCGAACCCGGGTCCCTAGTTTAGAAGGCAAGTGCTCTAACCAAATGAGCTATGGTAACTTTTGCTTATCAATAGAATTCAGCCAGTTGAATAATATCATTCGGACGGCTGAATGTCGAAACTTTTCATAAATTTATATGAAGTTTTAGCCCGCTGAATCACTTTATTCAGCCGGCTGAATAAAGCCAAAAATAGCCTATTTCTTTGCTGTTTTCGATTTTTTAAATTCATAAGGCTGAATAAATCCATTCAGCCGGCTAATAGTTTTTTTATGGCTATTTTATGAAAAGACACTTCTCTTCATCGAAGAGAAACATCTTTAAACCAAAAGTTGCACCCTTTTCTTTTTATTATTAACTTTCAACAATGGTTGCAACTTTTTATTTCTATAAATAACTTTCAGAATTCAAGAAACATTCAGCAGAAACTATTTTAACATTCTTGAATTCTTGTCTATTATTCTAGTTTTCAAACTGCACTCACATTACTTACATTCTTTGATCTGTGATCACTATATCTTCCATAATTCTTAAGCACATTTCATTATATATCATAAAGGATAAGATTGTAGGAAGTTTGTACTTAATTGACTTATCAATGCTATTTAAAGAGCATACTACAGTCAGATACTTTTGCTATTTGTAAAGAAGTCTTGTTCGGTTGCTCAGGCGGTAGAAGTCCTATTCGGTTGCTCAGGCGTTAGTCATGTTCGTTGCCCAGGCGTGTAAACCTATTCCTCCGGGTTAATTGAGGATTGCTAGTTTTAATTCTAGAAGGATTCTAGGACTGGATGTAGAACGGGAGTTCGAACGAGTATAAAAATATCTTGTGTCATTTACTTTACTGCTTTTACTATTTACTTACTTATTCTGCCCAAGTAGTTTTTCCATATTACACGATCCTAGAGCCTAGTAACTCACATTTGGTATCGGATCATAGTGACTCAAAGTATGCTGACATGGGATCTCCTTGTCTAATACCACGCTTGCTACCGAAGTATCCTACATTGGTGCCATTCAATTTGATTGAGAAGTTCATCGTTGAGATGCAAGAGCATATCCATGTGATGAAGTGCTTGGGGAAATTCATGTAGCTCATAATTCAAACTTTGGCATCCCAGTGTAGAGTGTCAAAGGCTTTACGCATGTCAATATCAATAGGCCTCTAGGAGAGATAGATGCAGTCTTATAGCCATGTAGTAGTTCATGTGAAACAAGCACATTGTCAAGAATGTTTCTATCACGTAAGAAGGCAGCCCGATTTTTTGAATTGATTTTTGGCAGTACAACTTTCATTCTTGAAGCAATCACTTTCATGATGCATTTGTATACTGTGTTGCTACGTAAGATGGGGCGGTATTTTTGAACATTGTCAGCATTTCTAGTATTAGGGAGTAGAGCAATAAAGGTATTATTGAAAGTCTTTGTCGTTTCACCTTTTTTGAAAAAGATTTTAATAGCTCTAACCACATTCACCTGAACAATTGTCCAACATGAAGTGTAAAAAAAAATGCATAAAAGCCATCAGGACCACCATAAGAGTCTTTATTAAGAGAGAACATGGCATGTTTTATTTCTATGTCAATTACTTCAGTGCTAAGATACCTGACATCTTCATTACTGAGTTTAGGAAGGATTATAGGGTTAATTTCCTCAATCTTAGGGCAACTGTTCTCAGAGTTGCCAAATAGGTTAGAGAAGTAGCTTATGAAAGCATTAGCAATGTCTTTGGGTTCTTGGTGCAGTTTTCCATTTTCATCATATATTCTACTAATATTTTGCTGATTATGTTTGACTTTAAAGGCAGCATGGAAGTATGCAGTGTTTTGATCCCCTTTATCTTTCCACTTGATTCTCCCTTTTTGTTTTAACATATCATTTTCTTTGAGAAGAGCTTTAGCGTATTGTTTGGTGGCTTCAGTCTCCATACCTGTTAGCATGCCATCATCCATGTTCCTTTGCATATTCTCCTGAATTTTATTGAGTTATGCCTTTAGAATATCAGATTGTTTTGATCCAGCTCCAAAATTTTGTGTAGACCAAGCTTTCAACCTCTCCTTTGCTTCTTTAAGCTTTTTCTTCAAGACAAACATAGGGTTGCCAAAATTAGGTTTAGACCATGTCTATTCAATTTGTCTCATAAAAGTAGATTCAAGAACCCATGTGTTAAAACTTAAAGCTTGATTTCTTTTCATGATAGTGGCATCCAATTGGAGTATTTGAGGAGAATGATCTGATAACAAGGGCTTATGGAGGTGGTTAAACAAGGATGGGTACTTGGAAAGAGTGGTTTGGTTGCAAAAGATAAAACCAATCTTGGAGAAGGTTCTACAACCTATCTTCCTTTTGCTGTTCCACGTGAAGGTAGCACCAGTGATCTTTATTTCAATTAGATTGGAGTGAAGGGTAGCCATGTTTAATGTTTTAACTTCACTAAAAGATAGTGGGTTACCCCCAAAACCTATCTAATAATCTTAATGAGCAGTTGAAATCACAACCAATTATCCATGGGTGTGACTCTTGCTTAAGGAAAGGAATGTATTGGAGGAAGGAGGTTCTTGAGTTAATAGAACTTTCAACATATAAAAAGTAAAATAATAGTTAGTGGAAGTTTAGTTGAGGATGGCATGGCATTGTATCATTTGTTCAGAGGAGACAATGGGGAATAGGCTAAGAGTGGATGGTCATAAAGAATAAGAATTCTACCATAAGTTGCATGTTCATGATTGTGTAGCATCTTCCAGAGAGGTCTTATGTACTTTGCATCTTGAGTAGAGAGATCCAAACTAAGCTTGGTTTCAAATAAGGCTAGAATGCTTAGATTGTACTTTTGGATTAGACTTTTGCATTGATCTAACTTTATATGACTGTGAGCCCCTCTAACATTCCAACAACCTATGTTGTGAACCATTGATCAGACTTAGTGGCATTGAGTATCTCTTCTTTCATACCTCTTGTTAGTGGTATATATATATATTTAAATATTAATATAACTAGTTATTTGACTAGAAATCAGTTATATATATTTATTTAATATAATTTTAAACCAAGTATAAAATTTTACACAATAACATTACATATTTTTCAGATTTCGAAAATGATTTTTTTCATAATTTAATTAATCTATTTTGACTGGTTTTTAAATTATTTAATAATAGTTTATTTAAAAATTATAAATCCAGAGATTTTATTTATGCCATGAGCTTAAAGTTAGTCTTTATCAATTTTATAAAGAAAATTAATTTTGTATTAGAGTATGTGCATATGTTTATGTATTTATAAATATTTATATTTAAATGTAAAAAAACAATAATTTTGTTCTTGAATTTGATAGAGAAATTAAAAAATTTGAAATTATTTTATTTTAATTATTAAATGATTTTTGTTATTTAATATAAATGAACATTTGTACAAGTAGATCTTAAATAATTTATATATAAATTATTACAATTATTATTTCCACACACACACACACACACACACACACATATATATATACACATTTTACACATGTTTAATTTTAACTATAGACATTTGGTGCACATGTATATATTCATTTAGATAACACATAGGATACAAGAGAGACTAATATGTCCGTTGCAGTGTAAATCCCGGCACCTATACATGGGCATGTCAAACCATGCATACTTTATTATGTTGCACATCTACGTACATATATATGTGTGTATGATACACATATTCAAACATATTATAAAGTAAAACTTCATTTATAAAATTAAATAAAACAATGATTTTATTTAAAAGAAATTTATAAAAGTTCTAGATGAATTAGACTTTATATGCCTAATAACGATCCAAAATGGTAAATTTTTTTAAATTCTTCTATTTCCTTTGTTGCGGGCTAATCCAGTCCATCAATTTATCGAAGCCAAATAGCCCATATGGTATAAATTAGCAGCATTTGGGCTAACTTATTATAGCTTATCCATATAGTAGAGTGTTTAGAAAAGTAACGTATACGGTTGGGTTTGGATAATCCATCACTCTGCCCTACTTAGCTCCTAGCCTTGCTCGAAAGGATGATGATGTTAGTCCTTGAGATGATGGTGGTTTTGATGGCAACAACCTTATAATAGATTATAAAATATAAATACTAACAGTATAGTTTAGATATATATATATATATATATATATATATATACGTATATGCAGGATTTAACCATGCAGATACCAAGAATGAAGACCGTACAATATAGAGATTCAAGATATCAAGATTGAAGGCTCATGAGTATCAAGAATATCAAGATTATTAAGAGTTCAAGATTTCAAGAATAAGTAATTTAATTAGAAATTTTGTTAAAACTCCTAGAAAAGCACTGGCATCTTAAAATCCAATTTATTCGTGAAATGGAATCCACTTCGAGCCCGTTAGGGGGGTGGGACCCTAAGTAGGATGGAACCTACGAAAAATCTAGTGGGACACTGTTTTGTATCCACTAACTTTTATTCGAAATGTTTTTACAAAATTATATCTTGTTTTCAAAATGATTTCAAAACCCTCCTTTTAAAAGAATCAAAATCATCTATCCTAGTTTTAAATACTTTTAGCCTCAACATAATCTTTAATTTCAAAATCAAATTATCCTTAGTTTTAATCTATCTTTTAATAATAAAATATTTAACTTTTAAATATTTATACTTAGATTTAAATATAAAATTATAAGCTACCAAAATATTATTCTCTATATTTATTTATGTATTTTAACTATAGTTAAGTATATTTATAAAAGTTTAAAATAGTTTTAATATAAGATAAAAGTTATTTTCAAAGAAAAACAAAACACCAAAATTTCCTTCGGGATGTCGACATACCCAAGTTACCCATGTCGACATAGTGTAAGTTGATTTCAAAAATTTGAATTTCAAAAGAAGTGTCTATTCGTCATATCCCTTCACAAATGGACATGACTTTTGTTCTTCTATAAATAGGGGCTGTTTACAACGAATTCCTAATCATATTTTCATGGTTTTCACTCCTCTTCTTCTTCCACATTTCCTTATAAATATTCTTAGCATTACTCTGCCTAAATCAACATTGAATCTAACTAGATCATTTCTGGTTTGATTCTCTATCACTATCTCAACAAGGTCCTCAGTGCTATTCAGTGTTATAGACTTCTTTGTAATCAATTTAGTGAGAAAATATGTGATTGTAGCCTTGGAAATCAATTAAGTGTAAAATGTGTGATTGTAGCCTTGGAAATCAATAAAGTGTAAAGGTGTGATTGTAGCCTAGGAAATCAATTGGGTGAACTTGTTTCCCGTGAAATCAAGTATCTCTACCCAGAGGATTGTGAATCTGGAGGGTTACCTCGTAGTCTTGAAATCGAGGGTGTAATTGTACAATTGCTTTTGAAAAGAAATCCATACTTGTGTGCGGGACTGGATGTAGCGTAATTCCGAACCAGTATAAAATCCGGTGTGTTCTTTCCTTTACCGCTTTTACTTTATATCTGCATCTATGTTTGATTCTGTGATCATATCTGTGTCTGAATATCACATACATCTATGTTCAATTTAACAAAAACTCAAAAAGATTTAGTAATTTCTTTAAACACTATTCACCCTCATGTAGTGTTAATTCTATCCTTAAGATCCGTAATCCGCGTTTCTAACATTTGGTATCAGAGCGAGGTTTTCAAAGTTTTGATAATCTGAATTTTGAAAAATTTTCAAAATGGCTACCAACACCGGTACTGGTAACACTATCAACCCTAGTTCTATCATCCCTATCACTAGTTCTTTTGTAGAAGGTCAGTCTACTGTCAGAACACCACTTTTTAATGGCAGTAATTATGCATATTGGGAATGTAGGACGAAAATATATTTACAATCTTTAGGATTATACACTTGAAATATCATACAGACTGAAGATTATGAACCCACAATTGATTTTGCATAGTGGACCGCTGAGAAAAAGACCGTTGCACAAAATAATTCTAAAGCAATGAATATTCTGTTTTGTTCACTTGATAGGAATGAATTTAATAGAGTGTCAGTTTGTAAGTCTGCATATGAAATCTGGAAAACTTTGCAAGTTACTCACAAAGGAACAAGGAAAGTTAAACTGACCAAAATTTCCATGCTCACAAATCAGTTTCAATTATTTAAAATGAATTCTAATGAGTCTTTTCCGATATGTATAGTAGATTTCAAGATATTGTGCATTCTTTAATATCCTTGGAAAAGAAATTTTTAGAAGAAGATCAAGTCAGAAAAATCTTACATTCTCTTACTCCAGAATGGGATCAAAAGACACTTGTGATCGAAGAGGCAAATAACATCAGTACCTTAAAGATAGAAGAATTAATTGGAAATCTAACGTCGTTTGAAGTTCAAATGATTGAGAGAAGAGAAAGCAAAGCATCTGAAAAGAAATCAATGTCATTGAATGCATTGACCGATGGATCAGACTCAAACAGTGATAATGATGAAGAGATAGCCTTTATGACCAAGAATATTCGAAAATTCCTGAAATACAGAAAGATGAACAATCTCAAGAAAAACAACTATAAGAACTCTGGAAATCAGAATGTAGTGCCAAACAATATCAAATGTTTCAACCGTGACGAACCAGGCCATACCAAAGAGACTGTCCGTATCCATATAGGCAAAATCTTTCTATAAACAATGATTCCATAAAGAAACGAAAACGTGCATTTACTGCTACTCTAGATGACTAAGACTCGCCCTCAAGCGATGATGATTAGAAGACAGATAATTCAAATATGTGTTTCACAGCAGTTCACGACTTCGACGAATTCAGAAAAACATACTTAGAAAAAGGTACGCATTTACAATACAATTGGTTGAAATTGCATGCTTAGAATTGGTTGCTTGATTGATTGATTTTGAATTGGTGTGTTGTTTGAATTTTAAATTTTTTATTTTTTTACTATTTTTTTACTATTATTTTTATTTTTATTTTTAATAGTATTATAATATTTTATAGAATATACTATAAGTTCAGAATTATTCCAGATATATATACATTAAAAATAATAAGTATACATATACATATACATATACATATATATATATATATATATATATTAGAATACTTAGGAAAAATAAATCATAGAAATTCAAAGACACATGTCGACATGGTCCCCATCATGAGGTCGACATGGGTATAGAATTTGAAATTCAAAATTTGAATTCAAATGGTTGAATTTCCCTCCACCTTTTCACCTCATTCAATTCTCTGAAAAGGTATCTTTTGACTAGAGAACATGTCCTTTGAGAATCTATTTATTCACTATCTTTTATCACATCTTTTCACTCTCATTTTCAAATTCAAACTCTCTCTTCAAAACTTCAAGCTTTCCACTCTCTACTCTAATGGATTCTTGAAGCAATCCCTCCACCATGAGAATTTCCAAAAAGATAAAAGAGCAACTCTTCAATGACCCGGAGGCTATAAAAGCATACATCAATTATGCTAACTATGCAAAAGTCCATTCCGAAAAGTTTGCTATATTTCAAAATTTCTCTTCTTATGAAATTGATTCTCTTTTTGCAAACAATCAAATTCTTAGTCTTGTTGATGCTTCTCAAAATGATTTTGTTTGTTATCCAAATCTTGTTAAAATTTTCTATGCAAATTTAAACCGTAGATTTTATGTTGGAAATGATGATGAAATTTGGAGTAGTGTCAAAGGCACTAGAACTGTTTTGAATTGTGATCTTTTGGGTACCATTCTCAATTGCGAGAGTACGGGAATGGATCTTTCTAGTTTTAAAATCAATGAAAATGATCGTGAGACATTTCATCACATTTTCGAAGGAAATGATAATTCTGAATTCAAAAATCGAAACTTTCGAACAAAATCTAGAATTGTTAATCTTCTTTTACAACATACTTTGAGCCCAAGATCGGGGAATTTTAACAATCCTACTTCAGAAGTTTGCAAAGCACTTTTTGCTATTTTTGGAAATTATGATATTAATTAGGCGTAAGTTATTTTGGTTGAACTTCGTCCCAAAAATCTTGAAATGGTGAGAATACTTTGTATCATGGAATCTATCTCACTCGAATATTTAACTATTTTGGAGTGGATTTCAAAGGAGAATAATTTGCTTCAAGAATGGTTTTTAATCACTCAAACATTTCTCTTATGAAAATTCCATTTGTTTTTCAAGCTTATGAGACTCTTGCCGAAAAGGAAGAGCGTTTGGCTCATGAGGAGATGGAAGAGGAGGAAGAGGAAGAAGAAGAAGGGGATGAAATGGAAATTGAAGAAGAAGAAGAAGGTGAAACTCTTTCGAAAGCAATGATTATCCTCCAAATCCAACCAACAAAACCCTTCTCAAAAACCAAAAGACTATTGTTGAGAATCAAGGATTCTTAAACCATCCATTAGTAAGAAGTTGGACAAAATTTCACCCAAGATGAACAAGTTTATTTCCAAAGTCAGCAAGAAGCTTGGATTATCTTCGTCTTCGTCATTCTCTAACTAGTTCTACCTTTTCGTATCTCGTTGTGTTTGTTTTAGTTTATTTTGATTTGAATGGTCGTGTAGTTTTATTGTTAAATCAATGTATTGATCTATTATGCAATGAAATTGAATTTCCTTTCTGTTATCTAGCTTATCTTATCTTCAGAATAAATGGTAGTATATTATATAAATACACACACACACAATTATTCACAAAATCAAAATAAGCCATCGAAATTCACTGCATCATGTCGACATCCCCCTATGACCATGCCGACATGTACTGGTCAGAAATGACACTTCATTTTAAATTTAAAATTTGAATAACTACCTTATGTCTATTTATTTTAAACGAATTTCTACACTTATAAATACCTATTCCTCCAGAATTCATCACTCAATATTATTTCTTATCTACTTTGTCTCTCATTCTTCTCACAAACTCAAATATGGTCAATCCAATTCATAATTTATCCGAAAATCTTGAAGAGACTCTTAATTCTTTCAAGAATATTCTTTCGTTCATTTTTTGAAACCAGCATCACTTAGTGTTGAGTCAAATTCATATGATCAAGGAGCAAGAAAGTCATTTCGATGCAATACGATGGATGATTTCCTCCCTGCACAAGGATGATAACGAAGCACATCCTTCAGTCTCTCTCGCTAATGATAATGAAAATTGGGATGCCATTAAAGCAGACCCTATATTTGGAGAAGAAGGATGGGTGGAAGTTCCTCGTAATGTTTGATTTGATTGGTTTGTTTGATTTGATTTCAATTGTTTGATTTGATTTGATTTGATTTAATTTGATTTGGATTGACATTTGGTGTGAAAAACATGTATAAATATGCATTGATATTTATATGATCCTTAATTAATTATCAAGTCTATTAGTATAATTTTCTCTTAATCTATCTACTATATACTCCGTTGTATAGTTTATAAATGCAGGTACTTTAGTCCAAGAATGAGGGGGAGTTATATAGTTTGGAGATTATATAGTTTGGAGTTAGTTTTTGCTGATGACAAAGGGGGAGAAATATAAAATAGGATAGTTAGGCATAGATTAAGGGGGAGTTATCAGATTAAGGGGGAGTTATTAGGGTAGAAGTAATATTTTATAAATAAAGGTTGTCATCATCAAAAAGGAGGAGATTGTTAGTCCTTGAAATGATGGTTTTGATCACAACAACCTTAGAATAGATTATAAAATATAAATACTAACAGTTTAGTTTAGATATATATATATGTACATGTAGGATTTAACCATGCAGGTACCAAGAATGAAGATTGTATAGTATAGAGATTCAAGATATCAAGATTGAAGACTCATGAGTATCTGTTCAAGATTTCAAGAATAAGTAATTTAATTAGGAATTTTGTTAAAACTCCTAGAAAAGCACCAGCATCTTAAAATCCAATTTATTCGTGGAATGGAATCCATTTCGAGCCTGTTAAAGGGATGGAACCCTAAGTAGGATGGAACCTACGAAAAATCTAGTGGGACATTGTTTTGTATCCACTAACTTTTATTCAAAATGTTTTTGCAAAATTATATCTTGTTTTCAAAATAATTTCAAAACCTTCCTTTTAAAAGAATCAAAACCATCTATCCTGGTTTTAAATACTTTTAGCCTCAAAATAATCTTCAATTTCAAAATCAAATTATCCTTAGTTTTAAACTATCTTTTAATAATAAAATATTTAACTTTTAAATATTTATACTTAGATTTAAATATAAAATTATAAGTAAAATTTAATTCATACCAAAATATTATTCTCTATATTTATTATGTATTTTAACTATAGTTAAGAATATTTATAAAAGTTTAAAATAGTTTTGTTGAGTCACAAGTTTTATGAAAGTTTTGATTTCTGACAAATAACTAAAGACGATCGACAAAACAAGGTCATTAGAGCTACATATGTTACTATAGATTGTAGATTGATTATTTGATATTATATTAGTGATAAACTTGTTAAAATCTATCCTCAAATAATCATGCATTTTCAAGAAAATTAATATATATACAATTGGAATATAGTTGCACATTCAGTGTGCAACTTTACAGGGACCGGTCGACCGGTCACAATATAGGCGGTCGACCGTTCCTGCATAATTTGCACACTGAACGTGCACACATACACATAACGTATATATATTTAAATTCCTGTCTACCGGTCACTTTTTAACCTGTCGACCGTTTTTAAACAGAAAGCAATTTTTTCAAAAGACACTTCTCTTCTCCAAAGGTTGCATCTCTTACCTTTCACCAAAGATCATATCTCTTAATGGCAACTGCTCACAAAGAGTTACAACCATTCTTATCTATATAAACTCATCTAATTCGTTGATTAAAAACACATGATTTCATATTCTTTTTAATCTAATCTCTGATCTTACTTTATACATACTCCTGCATTCTAAAAGCTCTCAATTATTTATTGAATCATTGAAACTATTTCATATCCTTTGATTCAATAAGTAATATACTTTCCTTAATCTTTTCAAAACAACATTTCGCATATTTGAGGATAAGATTATAGGAAGGGTGTACTGCTAGTGACAAATCCATGTTTTCAAGAGCACAAGTTGTCAACAACAATTGTATTTGTTCTTTTGTTGAAGTCCTCTGTGTTGTAAGAGGCAAGTGTTGAAGTCCTCGGTGTATTAGAGGCGTGAAATCCCGTTCGGTTGTTCGGGTGTTGTAAACCTGTTCCTCCGGGTGAAGCGAGGTAGTTAATAGTGAAAATTCAGATAGAAGTCTGGGACTGGACGTAGGACGGTGCTCCGAACCAGTATAAAAATCTCTAGTGTGATTTTTTCTATTTTTTATTTACTATGCTATTATCATCTATTTCCGCATTTATATTGTAGTCCATATTACACGATCCGTGTGTACTATATTAGCACATATAATTGTATACACACCGTACTTTCATTTGGTATCAGAGCGCGGTCATCATATAACCGTAACACAGTTATTTGATATATTATAGTAATATGGCAAATAACGTAAGTACTAGCACTCAAAACACCACTTACACGGAGGGTCAATCAACACAGAGACCTCCATTTTTCAATAGTCTTAACTATAGTTATTGGGCAACACGTATGTCATTCTTTATGCAATCAAATAGCTATGATGCTTGGAATGCCACTCAAAGAGAAATAGTGAATCCAACAACTGATTATTCAGAATGGACTGCAGCTGAGAAAACGGCAGCAACCGTAAATGCAAGAGCAATAAATATGTTGTTCTGTGCATTAGACCAAAATGAATATAACCGTGTTAGTATCTGCACTACTGCATATCAAATTTGGCAAACACTAAAAATCACTCATGAAGGTACTAACAAGGTTAAACAAGCCAAAATAGCCATGCTAAAAAGTCAATTTCAAAATTTCAAAATGAAACCAAATGAGACAATCAATGACATGTATTCACGGTTTCAAACTATTCACCATGCACTTATTGGCTTAGGACAAAAGTATTCTGATTTTGATGTTGTTTCAACAGTCCTACATTCTCTGACTAGTGAATGGGAAGGAAAAGTATTAGCAATTGAAGAAGCTAATGACCTTTCCGTCATGAAGCCAGATGAATTGATAGGAAATTTAATGTCCTATGAAGCAAATTTGCAGGCTAGAAAAGAACAGAAAGAAGAAAAGAAAAATGTAGCATTTCATGTTGAGAAAGATGGAAATGAATCAGATTCTGAAGACGAAGATTTGGCATTCATTGCGAAAGGATTCAAAAAATTCCTAAAATATCGAAAAGCCAGTCGTTACAATAAAAGGAAATCTGGATCAAACAAACCATCTTCATCTGCTATAGAATGTTTCAACTGCCACAAAAAGGGACACATGCAGAAGGATTGTCCAGAACAAAAGAAGAAGTCAGAAAATGACAAATTCAAATATAAGAAGGACAAATCTAAGAAACGAGCCTTCTCAGTAACATGGGATGATTCAGAGTCATCTTCATCAGAAAGTGAAAGTGATTCAGAGAATGAACAAGCTAATGTTTGTTTTATGGCAACAGAAGATGAGGTACAAATTCCTACATTTGATGAATTACTTGATATTAATGCTGAATTGATAGTCAAATATAAAGACATAAAACGTCAATTAAAAGTAGTCAAAGAAGATTTAAGTAGAGCAGAGCTTGAACGAGATATGTTAAAAGATGAGAAGAAAATATTAGAAGAGGAACTTGAAAATATTCAAGAATCATCATCTAATGTTGACTCTCAAATATCTCTTTTGAGTCAAGAAATAGAAACTCAAAAAGAGAAAAATAATGCTCTCACTACTGAAAATCATGAGCTTAAAGCAAAAGTCAAAATTCTAGACCTAGAAAAAGCTAGCTTACAAACAAAGTTTGATGACATTACTCAAAATGTTTCTAACTTTAACAAAGGTCGAGAAAATTTGACAAAAATAATTGAAAGTTCACAATCTATCTCAGACAAACAAGGATTGGGATATAACAAACAAGAAACCAAGAAACATCTTGGAAATAAAAGGAAAAAGAAAGTACAAAAAACTGAAGCTAAGAAAAATCTTAGTTTATTATATTCCAAACCAAAACCAGTTGTGAAATTTCAAAAGAAAAATGTCAAGACTATCAAAATATGGGTTCCTAAAACAAATAACAATTTGATTAGGAACAAATACATTCAGCAATTCATGAATACTGTGCATTTTAATAATAATTATATATATAAAGGGGATACCGGACCCAAATGGGTTTGGACTCCTAAGACCTAACTCTTAGGACCCTATAAAAAGTGGGTACCATGGACTTAATTCTATTTTTTGCAGGTCCCACTTAAGAAAAGAGGAAAGTGGATATTGGACAGTGGTTGCTCAAAGCACATGACGGGAGACAAGAGTTTATTAACAAATATTACATATTCAGATGGTGGCTCCGTCACTTTTGGAGACAATTCAAAAGGCTATATCATCGGCAAAGGCGATGTGAGCAATTGCGGTACATCTAACTTACCTCTTATTACTAATGTCATGCTAGTTAGAAATTTAAAACACAATTTGCTTAGTATTAGTCAGTTATGTGACAAGGGTTTTATAATTTCATTTTCAAATAATAAGTGTGGTATTTTAGATAAAGACCATAATTTGGTTTTCGAAGGTTATAGAGACAGAAATATCTATATTCTGAATATGAATATTAATCATAATTTAGATATGTGTCTTGTGGCTAATGACAATGATCCATGGCTATGGCACAAACGCTTCTGTCATATAAACTTTAGAACTATTGACAAGCTAGCCAAAAACAATCTAGTTAGAGGACTACCCAAAATGAGTTTTAAAGTTAACAACATTTGTGATGCATGTCAATTAGGAAAATTGACCAAATCATCTTTTAAATCCAAGAAAGTCATATCAACATTACAACCACTTGAGTTACTACACATGGATTTATTTGGACCTACTAGAGTTCAATCAATAAATCACAGTCAATATGTGCTTGTAACTGTTGATGATTTCTCTCGTTATACATGGACAATTTTCTTAAAAAATAAAAGTGACACTTTCGATCATTTCAAATCTTTCGTCAAAAGAATTCAAAAATCAAAAGGGATTAAAGTTAAAAATATAAGAAGTGATCATGGCGGAGAGTTTGAAAATAATGAATTTGAACATTTTTGTACAAAGAAAGGTATATATCATAATTTTTCGTTTCCCAGAACTCCACAACAGAACGGAGTTGTAGAACGGAAGAACCGAACTTTACAAGAATGTGCAAGAACATTATTGAATGGAACCACCTTACCAAAACATTTTTGGGCAGAAGCTGTGGCAACTGCCTGTTATGTTTTAAACCGTGTATCCATAAGACCTCTTACCAAGAATACTCCTTATGAATTATTTAACAAAAGGAAGCCTAAAATCTCATACTTCAAAGTTTTTGGTTCCAAGTGCTTTATTTTAAATACGAAAGACCAGCTTGGCAAATTCGATCCAAAGGACGATGAAGGAATATTTGTCGGTTATTCGGAACGAAGTAAGGCCTATCGGATATTTAATAAATGAACCAAAACTATTGAAGAATCACTTCATGTCTCTTTTGATGAAATCTATCAGCACCCTCACACTATATCAGATGATGACGAATCAATAGTCACTGACAATCAAATCATCACAAATATTGATTCTGACTCGGAAATAATTATTAAGAATATTCGTCAAATATGTGAGTTACAATCACCACCAAGAATATTAAGAGACCATCCGGCTCAAAATATAATCGGTGAAATAACATCACATGTCAGAACAAGGAGTCCACTCAATCAAATGGGTCATGTCGCTTTTCTCTCAAATATCGAACCTAAGAATCCAAAAGAAGCTGCTACAGATGATTACTGGATCATTGCCATGCAGGAAGAACTAAATCAGTTTGAGCGCAATGACGTTTGGGAACTTGTTCCAAGACCAACTGATCAGTCAGTAATCGGTACTAAATGGGTCTATAAAAATAAGGCTGACGAACAAGGAAATATCACCAAAAATAAAGCAAGATTAGTAGCACAAGGATATAATCAGGAAGAAGGTATCGATTATGAAGAAACTTTTACACCAGTTGCTCGACTAGAAGCTATTAGAATCCTATTATCTTTTGCTTGTCACCATAATTTCAAACTTTATCAGATGGATGTCAAAAGTGCTTTTCTCAATGGATTTATCAAAGAGAATGTCTATGTCGAACAACCTCCTTTGTTCGTACATGAAAAATATCCTGACCATGTGTTCAAACTTAAGAAAGCTCTGTATGGTTTAAAACAAGCACCTCGTGCTTGGTATGAACGACTACGTAGCTATCTTATTAGCTCAGGATTTCAAATAGGCAAAGTCGATCAAACTTTGTTTATTAAACATTCTCGAAAAGATATTCTAGTTATTCAGATATATGTAGACGATATCATCTTTGGTTCAACAAACGATAAACTTTGCAAAGAATTTGCAAGTATTATGACCAAAGAATTCGAAATGTCTCATATGGAAGAACTATCTTATTTTCTTGGACTTCAAATAAAGCAACTTTCAAACGGCATTTTTATCAATCAAGAAAAATACTGTGAAAACCTTATCAAACGCTTCGGATTAGAAAATACATCTAGTAAACCAACTCCTATGAGTACAACTACACATCTTGAAAAAGATGAAAGTGGTAAGAATGTTGACCAGAAATTATATCGGAGCATGATTGGTTCTCTTCTTTATCTTACAGCTAGTCGTCCAGATATAATAATGAGTGTTTGTTTATGTGCTTGTTTTCAAGCCGATCCAAAGGAATCACATCTACGAGCAGTGAAACGTATAATTCGTTATCTTAATAATACAAAAGATTTCGGTCTTTTTTATCCAAAAGAATGTCCATTTGAATTAGTATCATATAGTGATGCTGATTTCGGTGGCTCACGAACGGATAGAAAAAGTACAAGTGGTACGTGTCATTTTATTGGAAAATCACTTGTCTCTTGGTTCAGTAAGAAACAGAATTGTGTTTCACTGTCAACATGTGAAGCTGAATATATATCAGCAGCTCTCGCTTGTACTCAAGTACTATATATGCAACAAACACTTCAAGATTTTGATATTCATTTATCAAATTCTATTATATACTGTGATAACACTAGTGCTATAAATCTCTCTAAAAATCCAGTAAATCACTCTAGAACCAAACACATTGATATCCGTCATCATTTCCTTCGAGATAATATTGACAAAGGAAATATATGTCTTGAATATGTTCATACTGACAATCATTTAGCAGACATTTTTACTAAGCCTATGCTCGAATCTAATTTTATTAGATTACGAAGAGAGCTTGGTTTAATTTCAAGAAAAAATCTTGACTAAGTAATTTCTAAAGAACGTCTTCATTTTAGTTATCCTTTAGTTATTCTTTTTAGTTATCCTTCAACCATAACTTTTGCATAAACTATTTTTTTTTTACATTAAATATAAGCCACTGCTTTATTTAATGGTTAAATTCTCTTTACTCATTTTTTTTCTTTTCTTTTAGTGATCGTCCTTTCCTTTCTTATTTTATAATTTCAGTTTTAATAATAGAGCTATTTTTAGAGTTAAAATAAAATTTCTGCTTATGTTTTCTTGGTTAAAATTTTCCATTAACTCACATCCATAAGTTTATACATAAGAAACTTGTATATAAGCTTGCAAAATTTTTTATATTTTGTTCATCTTTTTTATCTAACCATAATATTCTATACAACATACACTATGGCTCACATTTGTGATAAATGTGCTCAAGAATCATACATTTCAATTACGAGTTCTGAGACGGAAGAATTTTATTCTCCTACAACTTCAAAACAAAAATCAAGTTGTCATCATCAATGCTCTTGTATGTCTGATAAAACTCCAAATTCAAAACGAGTGAAGAGGACACTGTTCTATTCTCCTCGTACCAAAGCACAAATCGATGAGATACACCACTACTAGAAACATCAGATAGACCTTCAGAGACAACTCCATTACGGGCAAAGTCAACTTTATCACGAGCAACAACGGACATCGGCACGATTATCCGTTTTAGAAAAGTTGGCAACATTTTTCTGCGGTTCCAACAAGCATGACGTGCATGAACCAATGCCGTCTAGGCCATCAACATCTAAAAGTCCTAACTCGTGGGATCGGAACTATGAGAAGAATGAAGGAGCTCAGAAACAATGGAGTCCATGGTCAAAACGTATTGAAGGAAACAACGATAATTCTAATGACGAACTTTCTCATTAGATTTATATATAGTTATTATATCTTTATATATCTCTTGTAATAACGGTTATATTTTGTATTAAGAATGAAATATAATATATATAGGTTGATATGTTATAAAAACTTGAAAAATAACATGATTTGCTCAGCAGGCCAAAACCAGTCGATCGCCCCATATATAACCGGTCGACCGTTTGCTCTCTGGTTGAATACGGTCGACCGGCCATATTTCATAGGTCGACCGGTTGACGTATTTTCAGTTTTTATATAAACTTATGCGTCATTTTTTCCCTCTACCCTCTTTCACTTTTTACTCAAGCTATTCTTTTACCCAAAATCACAAACCCTAGTTTCCTATTTTCAATTCCCAAATCTCAAATCCTCCAACAATAGCTCCTCCTCAAAAGAAATCCAAGAAAGGAGCAACCTCTGAAACTTCATCTCCTACCATCTCCGTCAAAAAATGGCTTCAAAGTCCAATTGCTGTTACAAGATGGAATCAGATGACAAATTACAAGTTTCATCCAGGCTCTTTCATCAAATTTGATGATTTCACGGCTTATGGAGTTTGGAGGTTAGCCAATAATTCCAACATTACTTCATTAATAGATTTTTCAGAAAATAGTGTGGAGATAAATCACTTGATGATCAAATTGTTTTACGCCAATATGAATCTTGATGAGTATCAACCTGATAATCCAAACGGCGTCATCTGGTCTGTGGCAAGCAAATTTTTCTTACTCATGCTAGAATTGCCTCTATACTTGGTATACCAAATCGAGGCGAAGAGTTTTCATCTACCTTCTGCGAAGTCTTCACTCGAAATAGTACCAGTCATCAGTTCATAGAAGACAATAGTGATGGCACTAAGTCTATTGGACTTCGACCGACAGCCAGACTACTTCATCGTGTTTTGATGCATTCTCTTTTTCCAAGACTTGGAAATTATGATGCAGTATATAAAGAAAACTTCAAAGCACTCTATGCTATTTATGGTGAAATCCATATCAATTGGGTACACATGCTTTTTGATGAAATTCTCAAGGTAAATAACTCAACACGGCCTCATTTCTTCTACAATGAATATATCATGCGACTTTTGTTAGCTTGTGGGGTCAATCCTCCTGATTCTGCAACCTCAAAACCAAAATGCATTGACTCCATAACCATCAAACGAATGAAGCTTCCTCCACCTTATCTTGAGATTATGCCTTTTGAAGAATGGCAACAAAGAGGACCAAGAAAACAACGAGCAACTTCCTCTCGTCCTCGTTCCGATGAAGTAAAACTATTAAAATCAAAGTCATCCACAAAAGAATCACTTGAAACGATTGCGCGTAACCAATTTTTGCTTGAATCACGTCTCAAGCGCATGGACTCTAAAATTGATAAGCGCTTCAATAAGGTCAAGTCATTCTTTGGAATGCTATGGGATGCTATATCATGTTCCACATCCACCTCTGTTCAAGCACAAGACCCAGGAAAACGTCCTGCTGCTCCTGTTTTCACCTGGACATCATCTGACGAGTCTACAGGTATGAGTGGACATGGACATGGAGAATCATCTAGAGGAAACAATGATGAGGAAGAAGAAGAAGATGATGATGATGACGACGAGGATGATGAAGAAGAGGAGATACGATCTGCTTCATCCTAGATTCTATTATGGTTTAGCACTTTAAAAACATTCATCGACACTTGTACTAAATAGTGTCGTTATTCTTGTTTTTCGTTTGACATTATGATCTGTAGTATACTCTGTTATGTTTTGGATGTGTTAATGATTTATTTTGCTATGCATATCATATTCATTTTACTATTCTAGTATCTGTTACTCCTTTTTGTCGATGACAAAGGGGGAGAAAGGGCTAACAATTGCTTGCAGGAACATAAATATATAAGAATTCAAGAGATCACATACTCAGGGGGAGATTCAGATTTGCAGATATATATTGTCATCAATCAAAAAGGGGGAGAATGTTGAGTCACAAGTTTTATGAAAGTTTTGATTTCTGACAAATAACTAAAGGCGATCGACAAAACAAGGTCATTAGAGCTACATATGTTACTATAGATTGTAGATTGATTATTTGATATTATATTAGTGATAAACTTGTTAAAATCTATCCTCAAATAATCATGCATTTTCAAGAAAATTAATATATATACAATTGGAATATAGTTGCACATTCAGTGTGCAACTTTACAGGGACCGGTCGACCGGTCACAATATAGGCGGTCGACCGTTCCTGCATAATTTGCACACTGAACGTGCACACATACACATAACGTATATATATTTAAATTCCTGTCTACTGGTCACTTTTTAACCTGTCGACCGTTTTTAAACAGAAAGCATTTTTTTCAAAAGACACTTCTCTTCTCCAAAGGTTGCATCTCTTACCTTTCACCAAAGATCATATCTCTTAATGGCAACTGCTCACAAAGAGTTACAACCATTCTTATCTATATAAACTCATCTAATTCGTTGATTAAAAACACATGATTTCATATTCTTTTTAATCTAATCTCTGATCTTACTTTATACATACTCCTGCATTCTAAAAGCTCTCAATTATTTATTGAATCATTGAAACTATTTCATATCCTTTGATTCAATAAGTAATATACTTTCCTTAATCTTTTCAAAACAACATTTCGCATACTTTGAGGATAAGATTATAGGAAGGGTGTACTGCTAGTGACAAATCCGTGTTTTCAAGAGCACAAGTTGTCAACAACAATTGTATTTGTTCTTTTGTTGAAGTCCTCTGTGTTGTAAGAGGCAAGTGTTGAAGTCCTCGGTGTATTAGAGGCGTGAAATCCCGTTCGGTTGTTCGGGTGTTGTAAACATGTTCCTCCGGGTGAAGCGAGGTAGTTAATAGTGAAAATCCAGATAGAAGTCTGGGACTGGATGTAGGACGGTGCTCCGAACCAGTATAAAAATCTCTGGTGTGATTTTTTCTATTTTTTATTTACTATGCTATTATCATCTATTTCCGCATTTATATTGTAGTCCATATTACACGATCCGTGTGTACTATATTAGCACATATAATTGTATACACACCGTACTTTCAAGTTTTAATATAAGATAAAAGTTATTTTCAAAGAAAAACAAAACACCAAAATTTCCTTTGCGATGTCGACATACTCAAGTTACCCATGTCGACATAGTGTTAGTTGATTTCAAAAATTTGAATTTCAAAAGAAGTGTCTATTCGTTATATCCCTTCACGAATGGACATGGCTGTTGTTCTTCTACAAATAGGGGCTGTTTTCAACGAATTTCTAGTCATGTTTTTCTGGTTTTCACCCCTCTTCTTCTTCCATATTTCTTTATACATATTCTTACCATTACTCTATCGAAATTAACATTGAATCTAACTAGATCATTTCTGGTTTGATTCTCGATCACTATCTCAACAAGATCCTCTGTACTATTCGGAGTTATAGACTTCTTTGTAATCAATTTAGTGAGAAAAGATGTGATTGTAGCCTTGGAAATCAATCAAGTGTAAAAGGTGCGATTGTAGCCTTAGAAATCAATAAAGTGTAAAGGTGTGATTGTAGCATAGGAAATCAATTGGGTGAACTTGTTGCCCATGAAATCAAGTATCTCTATCCAGAGGATTGTGAATCTGAAGAGTGTACCTTGTAGCCTTGAAATCAAGGGTGTAATTGTACAATTGATCTTGAAAGGAAATCCGTACTTGTATGCGGGACTGGTTGTAGGGTAACTCTGAATCAGTATAAAATCCGGTGTGTTCTTTCCTTTACTGCTTTTACTTTATATCTGCATCTGTGTTTGATTCTGTGATCATATCTGTGTCTGCATATTGCATACATCTGTGTTCAAATTAACAAAAACTCAAAAAGATTTAGTAATTTCTTTAAAAACTATTCACCCTTCCTCTAGTGTTAATCCTAGCCTTAAGATCCGTAATCCACATTCCCAACAGAGGAAAGCCCAAAGCTTATCCCCAATATAAAAGCCCAAACTGATTTGGGCCTTGGGCTAATTTCAAGATTGTTTTGAAGTTAAGACAAAAGTTTTAAATTTAAAAGTTAATTTTGAAATAAAACACATATTATGAAAGTTATAATATAACTTTTCAAAATGTTTGAAAATGTTATAAAAATAATTTCAAAAATATTATTTACTAATAAGATTAATAAACTAAAATTTAATTAATTAAATAAGTTTATTAATTGAGTATATATAATGATATACGTTATGTTACCTTGAATTGTTTAAGACAATATTAGAATATATGTATGTATAAAATAATTTTCAAAATTAATAAAATTTAATTAAAAGTTAATTAGTAAACTAATATATGTATATGTATATGTGTGTGTGTGTGTGTGTGTATATATAAAAGATATATGTGATGTATGTGTATTGCCATAAAGGTTATAGTATATATATGTACGACCTGTAAATATTTAATAATTTTAATAACGTATTTAACTGAATTTTTTGGAATTTTAAAAAATTGAAATGTAAATAAATTTTTTATATTTGGAATACGTCTACTTTAACATAGCAAATGGTAAATTTTCATCAGAAAATATGGAAGTTTATATTATGGTGTAATTTTTTTATCTAAATCGGTTAATAATTGATGATAATAAATTATTTTCCAAACCTAAATATTTTCATATAATATATTTAAATCATCTTCTGAATGTGACGTCATCTTCCATTTCGTCAAATTTGGACTGCTATTGCTACGTTTATCTTATTATTCGGTGTATTAGCAGCTTTTTCGGTACCGATTATCGACTTTTGATAGGATGATCGTACCACCGATTTCTATGTAGCGTTTTGATCGTCTCGTTGTGCTAATCTCCATGGTATATTCAATTCTATGTTTTGAAGTCTGGTACGCAGCGGGATCTGCGAGAATAATTTCAAAACGGTACTCGTTTTAAACAGTTTTGGATTCTTTGACCTTTCGTTATCCACGTGAAATCAACAGTCAACCACCATCATTATTCTCAACCATTCATGCATCCGACTCTTGTGATTCCCTTATCATGCCTCTTCATTTTTGTGCACGCTCATATTTTCAAATTTAATTATACAACTTGTATATTTGATGTTTTTTTGAGATTACCGCTCATCATTGTTTTTGCTTACGTACATCTCCCATATCCCCAGATCTCCACCTTTGGCATCTACCCATTCGCCATGGTAACCGAGCATCCTCCATCCCCGCCCTCCATGTCATCCACCTGGTCTCTTCCATCTTCCAGCCCACTTCTCCACCTCCGCTCTATCAGGCCGAAGCGCGCATCCCTTCGCCTTCACCCGCCGTGAGCCACAATGGCCGACCGAAATCTGCTCCTCACCGTCGCTCAGCCTTTTGCCTCCACCTCTCCACATCCGCTCGTGCCATTGAGCCTATCCGTCCAGCCCTTACCTTGCGTGCATATCCTCTGTGTATTTGGTGTGTATGCTTTTATGTCGGGTATTTGTGTGTGTGTGTGTGTGTGTGTGTATTATGTTTATATATTAAACTATGTTTTAAGTCTATAAGTTATATAAGTTATAAATTGTTAAATATATTAGTTTACTCTAAGTATTGTTTATAAATATGTATGTAAGTTTATAAAACTAATTTATTATAAGATTAGTTAGTATATTAGCTTTGAAGTTATATATATATATATATATATATATATATATATATATATGTGTGTGTGTGTGTGTGTGTGTGTGTGTGTGTAGTATGATAATTATATATATGGGTATGGCTTTAGATATATATGGGTATGGCTTTAGATATATGTTTACATATAAGGGTGGTTATGTTGTACATATGATAGTTATATATGTTACATTATAGTTTTGGTCTGTTAGTTCATAATACATATATTATATAATTTACTATATATATTTGTGGTGATATAACAACCATATGTTACAATATATATATATATATATATATATATATATATATATAAAGTATGTCTGATTGCATATTTTGTCGAATGGATATAATATATATATATATATTATTTTGTTTGCTTTTATATATAGTATGTCTGATGTTGGGTTTTATCTATCAGTTTATATAAGTAAGGCAAAGCTCATTGTTTATATATTCCGTAAGCTTATAATAAGCCAGTTTTCAGTTGTATATACATATATACATTATAATAAAGTGGATTATATTTTAGATGCATATTGATTAGAAAGTATGTATATGTTTGAGTGGTTTAAGTTTGTTTATTATATTATCTCATATGCATAAGTTTTTATATAAGCTTGCAAATCTTTTAGTTATATAAGTTATATAGCATTATATTTGTTCAATTCTACAAACTGTCGTATGTATATAAATATACTGCTTATATATATTTATATAGTTGATTTTGCAAATGCTTGTTTCGCTTATATGTATTACCTGTTTTTGTATTATATTCAAAATATTGGTTTTAGTTTATGGGTATATATATAGTTATTTTTGTATTTATATTATATTCAAAATATTGGTTTTAGTTTATGGGTATATATATAGTTATTTTTGTTTTGGTCAGCAAACTTATTGAAAAGAAAATATATATACATTTTTTTATGTCAGTATATGCTTGCTGTCATGCATGTTTATAAGGAAGTTGTTTGTTATATATATTAAGTATGTATTCTAAGTAGATCTACTGTTATATAGTATATATATGTTCAGTGTTACATTTTTTATAAGTTATACAAGTATATATGTTTTTGACTTTAATATTTGACTTTTAATCTAAACAATGATTTTTGAAACACATGTGTGTGTGTGTGTGTGTGTGTATTTAATATGTGTTGAAATTAGAATATGATTTTGTGTATATTTACATATATATAATTTTATATGTTATATCTACATGAATTTACTTATATAACTAATCTCCATTGATCCACTTCTGACTTGTGTTTTGATCGTCGAATCGTGTCCATCTAGCGTTACTTTGGAATTCGTAACTCATTTCATTGTTAAATCTATGTAGCCTCGAAAGGTGAACATTCATTCATGATTAACGTTCTTAAATTTATTAAATTTGATTTCAATTGAAATTACAATTGAAATATGCCGCTGATAGTTATTTACATTGCTATATATATGTTATTATTTGTATCTGTTCACCTGTGACATCTGACGCCATTATCTGTTATTTATATTGATGATATGTGCCTGTTATATTATTATCGTATCTATCATCATTCTGCAAGTTCCCTTTTAGTATATAATTCTCTATGAGCCGAAATGATACATACCCGATGATATGTATAGTAGGAGAAAATCGTTGGGGGGATTAATTTAAAGGACAAAGATTTGTATATTTTTTGCCTCAAGGACACGACCTCAATATTTTTGCCACAAGGACAAACATTCTTTTAAAAATTATTCATAAGGACAAACATTTTTCAAAATTATTCATAAGGACAACAAAACTGCTACCGAGCTAAAAACTGATACCTAAAAACTGTTATCGATAACTACAAACTGATACCTAAAAACTGCTATCAATAACTAAAAACTGATACCTACAGAAAGTTGTCCTTCAGGATAAAATATTGAAGGTCTGTCATTGAGGCTAAAAAGCTGTGAAATTTTGTCCTTGACAATAATTTCCTGAAAATCGTTATGGGTTGAAATGATAAACCCAAACGATTTTCAATTGAATTGAATTTGGGATTGCGGGTTGAAATGATATATACCGATATTTAAATTAAGGATTGAAATAATAAATATCCGTACCACTTGACCATAGGATAGAAAATTATATACATGCATCGTTGGTCTATATACGTAAATATTTTGAAAATGATTTCCTTGGTTTTTGAAAGGAGATATATGGTTTTATTTAAATATTAATTTTACGATATATATATATATATATAAACGTTATTTTATAAAGGTTTTAAATTTTATATTTTTAAAATCATATGTTTTGAAAATTTTAAAATTATAAGTTAGTTTGGAATTATAAATTTTAAGAATTTACGTATAATTTTACAATTTTAAAATATATAATAAGTTTAATAATAAGATTTAATTAATAAAGTTTGATTTAATTGATATATAATATATTAAAGTATTTATTTAAATTTATATTTTAAAATATATTTTTATGATGACTTTATAAGTTAAGGTTAGGAAGATAAATTTGGATTTATTTGAAAATTGTGTTTAATTAAGAATTTTATTTAATTAAATCAATTTGAAATTTATTGAATTTGAGATTTTCAAAGGATATGATTTTATAATTTGATTTTGGTTTAAGGTGATTTAATGAATGTTTTAAGTTTAAATGAAATATTTAGTGATTTGAAATTTTGGTTTATTTAAATGATATTGGATTTATTAGGTGAATATTTCAAAACTAAAGAATAATGAAGTTAAATTAAGATATATATGAAATTGTCAAATTTAATTTTGAAATTATGGAATATATAAAGCGTTGATGTATGTTGAAATTGCAATGATTTAATTTGTGGTCCAAATCTGTATTTGAAATCGATAAAATTTGAAATGGTTTATTGAGAAACAAAATTGAATTGAAATTGAAATGAATTGAGATTGAATTTAATTTGAATTTTGGAACTCGTGTTAATTTGAATTGATTTGTGAAACTCGAGGAAGTAATTTTATTATATAAATTATTTTAAATTATAATTAAAACTATTTATGTATTTTACTTTACAAAATTATTTTAATATAAACTATTTTAACCTATAACTATTTTATATAAAATATTTTATTTTATAAACTATTTTATGGGGCATTTCACTAGAAAGACAAACTTTGCAGTCCAATTAATTTTTAGGACACACATTTACAAAAATTAATTTCAAGGCCAAAGTCAGCAGAACAATTACTTTTAAGGATAAAGTCGGCAGTCTAATTAGTTTCAAGGACATAATTTCATTGGTTTTTATGTCTCAGAAACTAATTATTTTGCATTTTATCCTTAAAAGTAATTATTTCAGCTGTGTGTCCTATAACTAATTGCACTTGCTAAAGAGGCCCTATGGCTAATTTCCACCTATTTTATTGTATATACTATCATTAATATCTAAACCGTTTAAAGGAAAGTATTATGATTTCAAAGCGTTATTGGTTTTCCAAAGTGTTATGATTCCAGAGTGTTATGATTTCAAAGTGCTACGATTTCAAATGTTTTGGTTTCGAAAGTGTTATAACTTCGAAAGTGCTATGATTTTTGAAAATGGATATATTTGAATGAAAATGATATCGTATTGATATGGTTTTGAAATGGAAATGATATCGTATTAATATGGTTTTTGAAATGGAAATGATATTTTGGTTTTGAAGTATAAACAATTTTGAAATGACCACGGTGTCATAATAATGTTGGGTTGTTAAAGAGATCGGGATCGGTTATTGTTAAAGAGACCAGGATCGGTTATTGTCGTACTCTCTGCCAATGCCGAAAACCACTTTAACAACCGTGTCACGGTGGAGATTCCAGAATGAAGTAGGATAATGGCGACGATCCTATATGAGGTATATACGTGGATCCGACTCTCGTGAGTCGGCATAAGGTGGCTAAAACAGGAGCAATCGACGGGCCAAGTGAGTTCATTCCTTCAATAGGGCATATTCCTTTGATACTCTATTCTGACTTTATGATTGATTTGGTGGCCACCCTTGAATTTGATTTGGGAGTGAGTTCCAAGTTAGACGGTAGTAGCTGCTATGCGTTACCACATGTCCGGAAGTGTAATTGGCATATCTACCCTGACATTGCCAAGTTATGCTGTGTCACCTACCTTATTGAGACCACTACGAGTTTGTTTTGTACCATACCTATGGAGTACCCTCTTATGACGCCCAGTACGGAGGAGATTACGATACTGTATATACTATGGGAATATATAAAATGTGTTAAGGGGGAAATGGGTAACGCCTTAACGCTATTTTAATAGTTTACTTTACTATAGACATTACTATAATAGCATATATTACTACATAGTAGATAGTTTCACGGATCTTTAGAGGATGGTTATCCCAAACATCCTTTAAGTTACTTGTATTTCAGTTGATATTTCACTTGAGTTGGATTTATTAATATAAGAATGTTAATCTTGACTCGAGTGTTTTGTGTTTTGCTTTATGCTCGGGTAAGACAGAGTTCACGGCTTCCGAAACTCGCCTTTGGAGTTGGAGCATCGCTTGAAGATCCATCTATCCATTCAGCTTGCGGTTATTCGGTTGACTCTTGTGATATATTCTGATATTGTAACTGACTATTGTATTGAGACTTCTTGTAACGACCCAGAATTTTGGTCATTCGAAATTTAGATATTTAATTAATTTTAATTAATTTTATAAAATGGATAAATTATATTTCGAATATAGTGATTTAATTGGATAAATAAATTGTTAATTTAATATTTGAAATTGTGTAAATAATTGGAATTTGATTTAATAAAAATAAGAATGATTTATAAATTTGAATTAAATTCTATTTGAATTATAATGATGTTAGTAAACTTTTAAAATTGAATTAAAAATTAATTTATAAAAATTGAATATTTTAATATTTAACTAGCATGTAAAAATAGTCATTTATCAAACAGTCTCAGATTTTGACGAAGCTAGTTTCGTTGGATCCATAATGTTATATTATTGTGTGATTTCAAATTTTGAGTTAATCGGATTTACAGTTTGTTCGGTGCAAGCTAAAACGCTTAGAAATTCGTTTAAGTGAATTTTAAATTTTAAATAGTCGATTCGAAAACCTATCTTCCAAATATGATCGAATTGGCTTCCGATATATATTCCATTGCATGTGGGATAAGGGTAATACATTATAAATGCTAGGCGGCACGCTTCGTTTGGAGTTCAGAAATTTTCGGATGAATAGTGTTTTGGAATTTTATATAGAAGGACGTTATTTTTTATCATTTGCATCAAAAACCGAGCTAGGGTTATAGTATCTGCCAGTTTCTCTCCGATGGCCGAAAATGGCCGATCTTTCTCCCTCAATCTCTCTCAATCCATCAACAATTAGGAAAAACTCCCAACTACAAAAGTGAAGAGCACATCGAGATCTTTGATATGAACGGCTATGATCGTTTAAAACGAAACCAATCGACGACAATCTTAGCTTGAACGTTGCACATCTCCTGGTCAATTGGGGATGAACGATGGCATCATGAGGAACCGCACTTAGAATAAAAGTCGAGGGTGGCTAGGCGAACACGTTGGCGTAGGTTGATTGACTTCTGGTCTACTGATATGGGCGTGAAAATTCGTTGATATACGGCGGCGTGGGTTTCTTTTGAAACCTGGATGGAGAAGAAGATGGGAACAACAATCGTGATCTCATCTTAGCAAAACGTGCGACCCGATGTGATTAAAGTTTAAAAAAATTAAATAAAGATGTGTAAAATAATATTATATAAACTCGTATGATGTTTAAAACGTCATAACATTTTCATATAAGCTCCGTTTTTGACGAAACACGTTGCGTTGGGTCTGTATTGTCGAGCATTACATTTTAGAGATGGTTTGGAGTTTGTTGAAGCTAGTGTAAATTTTGGGTAAAATTAAACGCTTGTTTCATTTTATTCGGAATAAAACATTGCAACTACTATTGGTATCCATGTGAGTACAACTCACTCTTTCTTAGTCACTGATATTTTTATATAAGTGGGAATAAATTTTAATTACCATGATTGATGATTGTTTGGATGATATATGATATATTATCTATATATTGATTAGTATTTGGATATATTCCAGCCTATTGGAGAAGATAAGAATCTATACGTTTCCATATATGAGCGGATGACCTTTTATACGTGCGTCTGCCTCGAAGCGGACATTATATACATATTCTAATATGCATATTTGTTGTAGGTGACAGGTTGGAAGGATCCAACTGGATTCCTCACTAGTATTGATTTTATTTACAAATATTGTGATATATGCTGTTATCGTATGATATATGATGTTTTGGATGTTGTGATTGATGTATTTCATGTTGTTGCAGCATTGGGCCTATTTCTGGAATTTTTAAATGTTAAAGTGATGATTTTCAAATTAAAAAGGATTTTCAAGTGATTTCGAAAATAGATGTTTTGTTAAATTTTTAATTGTTGCGGAAATGAATTTATTTTAAATAAATAGAAGCTATAATTTTTATGTTATAAAAATTATGATTTTGTGAAATATAGTCAAAGTGTGATTTTTGAAATATGGAGTCAACTATTTTTGTAAAATAGCTTAAAATGAGAATTATTACTTTATTATAAATGATTTATAAATTGATATTTTATAAATAAAAAATAATGGAATTATAAGGTAGTTTTTATAACTGTTAAAATGAGGTTATAAATGGATTTTATAAGTGAATAAGATTTATAGATTTGTGAATTTTTGAAGTTATGAACGAATGAATTTGTAAATAAATGAATTATAAGTAATTAGCTTATAATTTGAGTTTAGGCATATAAATGAGATAAATGGAATTTTTTATAAATAAAAATGTGAATTTATAAACATTGTTTATAAATCCGAAATCAATTGAATTTGATAAGTTAAATGTGTAAGTTTATTAAAGGCAGGATTATCCATGATTTTGGACAGTGGATAATCCTTTAATTTAATGTGCAATAGTAATGAATTTGGTAAAAGGATTTTATTCACGATTTTGGATAGTGGATTATCTTTAATAAATGTATAGAAGTAATGAATGTGGTAAATGAAGTATATTCACGATTTTGGACAGTGAATAATATTTTAAATAAATAAATACTTTGGAATGTGATCTTTTAAATTTAAAGACAGGTTTGGAAAAGTGGTATTTTAAATGGATTTAAACGATCGGAATATGTTTTAAAATACGTTAAGTATCAAATACATAGATTTTAACATTTATTGTCGAAATAGACGTTTCGAGAAGTAAGGAAATGATCGACTATAACGCTGTTGTTATAGTAAATGATTTTCGAAAGAAAATGTTTTGTTTAGTATATGGGATTTATATATCTATCTTATTTTCGAATCCCTATACTAGTGATTTTGGATTGTCGTTATGATGTTTTACGCAACATTCATTTTGACTCAAATAAAAGATGTTCAAGGGACATTTTCCTTAAAGAATAAAATACATACTTAACCGTGATCTAAGTACATGGAATATTTTCTAAGTGTTGAAAATAAAGTGATTTGTGAATTACTTATTATAAAATAAGTATATGGAAATGTTTTCCAATGTTGAAATGGTTTAAGGACTATACTTTTTAAAAGATAATTTGAAGTGAATATTTGGAAAATGGTTTAATTAGTAAATGATTAATTAAAAGGGCCTAGTGATTGCATATGGTGCTAAATATTTGTTTGTTTGTTTGACAGTTGAATGACCGACTATCAAATTTGGCCATTTTAGTTCCTTGACTTGATGTGGGAACTATTTAGTCATATATTTAGTACGTAGCCTTCTGTGTAGGCTTGATAAGGTTTGTGTTGAGGATGTTGATTCATGTAGTGCGGAGTATTATTCCAGTCTTTGAAGCTTTCTTGGATAGCAAGTTGAAAGTTGGAGACGTGATAGGTCTATGAGACTAAGTTTCTGTGTGAGGTCGAGAAATGCTTTTGCGTTGTTGGTGCGAAGAGACCGGCATCAGATTTATCTAAAAACCAATTTGGACCAACTAATATGCAATGATTATGCAGGTTGCTTGTGATGATATTGATATTCTGGATTTTCATAGTGGGGGACTGCTTGTTGATCGTTTGGGTTAAAATCCCAATGTAAATATATGAGCAGTGGTCTCTTCATTGTGAAATATCCAATGCAATGACTATTCGCTACTAATCCTAGGGATTCCCCGACAGGATGTGGAAGGAAAGTACCTTCGGGTTGTCCTGTTCTTGGACAACTTCTATGGATGTTTGTCTGACATTGCATTTCTGAAGATTACATACATTGGTTTTTACAGACATTTACAAACATACATTAGTGGTGGCGGAGAAGGCAACTTCTCTTAGCTTAACACCCTTCTGGAGACGTATATGCTTAGAGTTACACTTTTGTGGAAGACAATTAGTAGTCAATGGAAATGGATGTGTGGCATTCAGAGTGATGTAATTGTGATATGTGAAAGGTAATCATTACCTCAGGCCTCATCAACCGAAAATGACCAAAACAGGGTTAGATATGGCAAGGCAAAGTGGGTCGCTCCCATAGGGTATGATCATCATCTTCTAGATATATCTTTACACGTTGTGACGTCGTGTATTTGATTATTGTGGTTTGTATGCTAGAAGGCCCTCAGTAAAGGTCGGTAACAATCGAAGGATGATATATTCGGTACCATCTAGAATAGAGGTGGGCCGGTCGTGTGACGACCCGCAATTCAGTACCCCTCGAATCGACAATAATCCATACATGTCCAACCTAAAAATCACAGACCGACGGAAAGTCAAGAGAAAGAAAAGAATAGAGAAGAAGAGAAGAGAAGAAAGAGAGAAGATAGAACCAAACAGAACAATACAGAATCTCACATCGCAGTGGAAAACATATAATATCATATCAATGATCTTTACAAAACAGAAACTGTATATAGATACATCAATCAGAGTTCAACAATCAATAATAGTTATCAACTTGAACAGTTATAATAACCTATCCTCACAATTGCCGATAACATAAACAACAAAGCAACAATGCAATGGATAATCAAACAAAACCGATGTATATGTATACGAAAATAAAGATCTCCATCTCTCCTGCTGAAGCTCCAAAAGCACCAATCTGAACCTGTAAATATACTCGATCTGACCCAAGCATTGAAAGGGAAGAATGCCCAGATCAGTCGGGTAAACCAGCGTGAGAAACACACTCAATTGAATTTATTAAATTACCAAACTTTTTCTTTATCAAAACAAAAGTATCTCGTAAGACAAGTCCACACATAAGCATGGACATGTTTTTACCTTATGATAACTAAAACATTTCTTTCATATCAAATCCTCTTATATTATACTAGTGTCTAGAATACACAAATAGTATTAATCATAGTCGAAATGGTTACCCATATGCATTTCGAGGCTATTCATTACGCCTTTACAAACAAAATTGCAGCTCGTAGTGGGATCGGGATTTCCATAGAAATGATCAGGTGAAGGGACTACCTTCCGGCAGTACATCTCTAGAAGAATGTACCGAGAAACCATCACAAAGTTTCTCTACCAACACAAGACCGGCCCACCTTTATAACTAGATGGTACCGAATATGTCATCATTCGGTTGTTACCGACCTTTATCGAAGACCCTCTAGCATACAAACCACAATAATCAGATACACGACGTCATAGCATGTAAAGATATATCAAGAAGAGGATGATCATACCCTAATAGGAGCGACCCACTTAGCCTTGCCACATCTAACCCTGTTTTGGTCTTTTCCGGTTGATGAGGCCAGAAATAACGATTACCTTTCACATATCACAATCATATCACTTTGAATGCTACACGGCCATTTCCATTGACTACTAATTGCCTCCACAAAAATACAAACCTTAAGCACATACATCACGAAAAGGTGTTAAGCTAAGAGAAGTTGCCTTCTCCGCCAGAACTGATGTACATTTGTGACCAATGTACATAGTCTTTAGAAATGCAATGTCAGACAAAAATCCATACAAGTTGTTCAGGAACAAGACAAACCGAAAGTACTTTCCTACCACATCCTGTCGGGAAATCCCTAAGATTAGTAGTGAATAGTCCTCGCATTGGATATTTCATAATGAAGAGACCACTGTTACTATATGTATATTGGGATTTTAACCCCAAATGATCAACAAGCAGTCTTCCACTATGAAAATCCGGAATATCAATATCATCATAAACAACCTGCACAATCGTGGCATATACATTATTCTGAAGTGGTTTTCAGATAAACTGATCTCGGTCTCTTTGCACCAATAATGCAAAAGCGTTTCTTAACCTCACGCGGAAACTAAGTCTCATAGACTTATCACGTCTCCAACTTTCAACATGCTATCCTTTGGGCCAAGAAGGAAGTCGATAGATTGGAGTAATACTCCACACTATACGAATCAACATCCTCAACACAAATGATAACCAAGCCTATACAGAAGGTAAGTGTACGACTAAATAGTTCCGACATCAAGTCGAGGAACTAAAATGGCCAAATTCGATAGTCGGTTGTTTAACTATCAAGGAAAACAAGAAAATATTTAGCACCATAACAATCATTAGGCCCTTTTAATTAATCTTTTTTTAATTAAACCATCTGCCAAATATCCACTTTAAATTTTCTTTAAAAATATATAATCTCAAAACCATTTCAATATTGAAAAACATTTCCAAATTCTTATTTAATAATAAGTAATTCACAAATTATTTTTTTCAATACTTAAAAAATATTTCGTATACTTAAATCGAGATTAAGTATATATTTTATTCTTTATGGAAAACATTCTCTTTAAACACATTTATTCGGATCAAAACGAATGTTGCATAAAACATCATCATGACAACCCAAAATCACTAGTATGGGGATTCAAAAATTAGATAGATATATAAATCCCAATACTATACAAAACATTTCCTTTCAAAAATCATATACTATAACAACAGTGTTATAGTCCATCATTTCCTTATTTCTCGAAATGTTTCAATAATGAATGTTGAAATCTATGCATTCGATACTTAAATCATTTAAACATCTTTAAACCACTTAACTCTATTTAATAATATCACATCCCAAAACATTTATTTAGTTTAAAATATTATTCACTATCCAAAATCGTGAATATAGTCCATTTACCAAATCCAATATTTCTACATATTTTATTAAAGGATAATCGACTGTCCAAAATCGTGAATATAATCTCTTTACCAAATTCATTACTATAGCACATTTAATAACTTAATTACATGCCAAAATCTAAATTATAAGTAAATTATTTATAATTTATTCATTTACAAAATCATTCTTTTGTAACTTCGTAAATTATATAAGTCTTGTTCTTTTAATAATTTACAAATCGTTATTTAAACTAATATAACTCCAAAAATCATACTTAAGTGTATTTCCCAAAAATCATAATTTTTATAAGATAAAAATTATAACATTTATTTATTTCAAATAGTTTCCTTTCTTTATAACAAATCAAATCATATTTCAAATCGCTTAAAAATCCTTTTTAATTTAAAATCATCACTTTAACATTTTTAAAATTATCAAAAAATAGGCCCAATGTTGCAACAGCACCGAATACATCAATCACGCATCCAAAACATCATATATCATATGATAACATCATATATCACAGTATTTGTAAGTAAATCAATATTGGTGAGGAATTTAGTTGGATCCCTCTAACCTGTCACCTGCAACAAATATAAATATTAGAAAAATATATACAATGTCCGCTTCAAGGCAGACACGCGTACAGAGGGTCATCCGCTCATACACGGGAACGTGTATGGTCATTTGCTCCAATAGGCAGGAATATATCCAAATATCAACCAATATATCATATATCATCCAAACAATCATCAATCATCATAAATAGTGTTTATTCTCACTTGCATAAAAATATTAGTGAGTCAGAAAGAGTGAGTTGTATTCACGTTGATTCCAATAGCAGTTGTAGTGTTTTATTCTGAATAAAATTAAACGAGCGTTTAATTTTACCCAAAATTTACACTAGCTCCAATTAACTCCAAACCAGCTCTAAAATGTAGTGCTCGTCCATATGGACCCAACACAACTAGTTTCGTCAAAAACGGACCTCGTATGAAAATGTTATGACATTTTAAATATCACACGAATTTATATAACATAATTTCAATTTTCTTCCTATTTTTATAACCTCACTTAAACCAAGGCCGCTCATCTTTGCAACACCAGATCTGAGCCGCTCAGAATGCTTTTTCCTCGTTCGAAACTGCAGTCGAAGAACCCATAGCACGCAATCAAAAATCGATTGTCGCATCTTCATACAACAACGAGAACACGATCGAACAACAATAACACGTGCGCCTACACGAGCTTCACCTCTGGCCAGCGACCACAACCCCCTACCTCGGCCTTTGCTTCGATTTTCGTCCCCAAACATGCACCATTCATGAGCCAATTATGGCGAATCCACCACGCCAAACACCATCTTGACCTTTGATCTTGTAGTACTCGTCGAGCATACCGTTTTTCATTAGGAAGTTTTCGATAATAGTGGATGGATTATGAGATATTTGGGGAAGAAGAGGACGAGTTTATGGCCATTGAAATGGTGGTGGCGGCTAGCACTAGCTGCTTTAGGTTTTAATGAAAATAGAAAAAAAAACAAGCACTACAAGAAAATCAGCCTTTGGTTGCATAAAATGGTGGCATTTTCCCATAAATGCAACCAATAACATTTCAGCCGGTATTATAAACGTGGCAAAAAGATTTCACTATCCCGCGCATACCAAAATGTTTCCGCGTAAATACAATAAACGTAACCAGTATGTTTGCGCTCTCTCACTTAGAAAATTTTAACCTAATACCAAATTGCTTCAAAAAAAGCAAACAAACAAAGATCGATTCCCATTCTTCTCTCCGCTTCTTCATTGCAGCACGTCTCTACATTGTAGTTTATTGTCATCGTTGCTTCTACTCTTTTGTGGTTTTCTCCTCATCGTAGAAAATTTTAGGTATGATTTTTATAAATCGATTTTGTTATTGTGATTAAAGTTAATCGATTTTGTGATTGGGTGCAGTAGTTGGTCGCGAGTTGCAAGTTGGATGCGAGTTGGATCTGGGTGGTCATGGGTTTCGGATCGGGAGATATCAGTTGAGGTATTGTGAAGGTAGGATACTTCCATAACTACTGCCTTCGGGTATCATAAGTGATCTGATTTAGTGTTTTACAATGATCTTGAGGTATAGTTATTTTACGCATTTATCTTGTTTGAGAAATTGTCCACAAGAAAAGAATGGTTTTTTCAAATACTAAATGATGGTAATTCTCACATATTAATACATTACAATTGGATTGATTTCAAGTTAATTTTTGACTAAAATATTTTGTAATGTTCATAAGATGAACTAAACTTATATCATTTTTAGTGTGCACTAGTAGTTTTGATATTATTCGTTATTAGACTTCCATGTGTGTCGGTATTATTCCCTAATTGATTTAGTACCAAGTACAATGACCGACATGACAAAAAAGATAGAGATTTAAGTGTTGGACTTATTAACATATCAATATGAATTTTTAATTTTTATTCCGATAACTGGGTTTGTGTTAAGTTCCATTCTACTACTTGAACATTCTTCTTAATTTATTTTAATTAAGCTGCATAAGTGTTTCGTTTTAGTTAGGAAATAATTTAGTCAGTGGAAGTCATGCGATTTTTTGGTTAATATGTGCGCTTCAATAATAATCAATATCAAAACAGAGAAAACGAAGTTAGGAAAAAAAGAAAAGTCTTGGCCAGGAAGCAGCGTAAAAAGATGTATTATGTGGACCAGTGAAATGCAATATAATATTATATACAAATGTAAAATTAAAGTCAAAGAATGTCAACGATAATACTTAACAACCATAGGTGGTTATCCTATAATATTGTGACAGTCATATATCACCATCTGTGCTCTGTATCAGGAGAAGGAAAAGGGTAGAAACATAATTATAACAATAGTATGCAATTCTTTTAGTCACACGAAAACTTTACCAGACATATCATTATTCTATCGTTGGTTTCATTGAAGAATTTAAAAAGGGACAAAAAAGAAGTGCATATACATAATCAATTGCACTTTACAACCTAGTCATATTACATTAAGCAATTAAACTATAATTCGAGATTGAAAATTTTAAGATCACCAAAATTTAAGTGCTATTGCCCGATTGGAATTTTCATTTAAGTAGATGATTTTAAAATGGAAATAGATTGCACATTATGAACCCATTATCAGATATATTATATATACAAACGTTTTAAAATGAAAAGATCTTTTAGGTTGTAGTGGAGCATGCATCCTTATCACCTTGTTAGGGGTATATATAACTTTGTATATTATGTTATGCAATTATTTTTAGCAGTTATATGCATTAGCAGCACCCATCATTTGGATTCATTTCACTGTCTTTTACCATAAAATATCTACATATAAACTTAAATTTAACTGCTTGACACATTGACAGGTTCTTTGACAGAAAAATGGAAGGCATGGAGTTGCAGGTGTATGCAATGGTGATGGTGGTGCTTCTGCTCTTGTGTTAGAGTTTGTTTAATTTTAAAAGCTTCAACTATTTTATCATGATATTGTTAGTAAATTTCTTTCATATACAATATGCAATTATTAAATTTATGAGTATTTTCACTAAATTTGCTAGAAAATGCATCCTACGATACTTTTCAACACGAGTTTATTGCCTAATAATAGAACATTTTTGTTAATTAATAATAAATATGAAATTATCATTAAGGCTTTGGTAGCTCTAATGACACTAGCATAACTGAATCCGTATTCAAAATCAGCGAAATATGATATGCAAATTTTTTTATTTTTGAAAAAGGGTTATATTTTCATTTCTACTTGTAGAATGTTACAATATGCACAAGTCTTAGCTAAATGTTGATAGTATTTACTCTTTTCCTCAACATAAAGCCCTGATACAACATTCCTTAAGAGAAGCAACATTGCACAATAATATGAGCACTAAGAAAATTCTCGTATTTATGTTCAACATTTGTCAACTTCATAGACTCTCTGTCTAGTTACTCTAAAATAGCAAAAATACCAGCAGCAAGCCTATTGTTCTAATCTTATCGAATTATTTATGCTTTTGTATTCTTGCTACAGCTACTGGAGCTAATTCTTCACTACTATTGTTCTTCCGATGTTCTAATGATGGTAAAGTATTAGTGGGTGGATCAACTACAAGTGGCTATGTCATAACCCACAACCCCACCGCATCTAAGCCGCCCTGCTCCCAAGCCGAAGCCACGTCGCCACCCAAAGCCACATTGCCACCCCTCAGCATTAGGTATGGCTATAAAATCTAGGGGTTGGGCAAAACAACATATTAATTTTTTGATGGACCATTTGAAATTCTTAATTTTGCAATTGTAGGTTGAAACAATGGTAATTGGTCTCGGAGCTGAACTGCTTCCATTGATTCTTTATGGTTGTTTCCCTTTTTGGATATAAATGTAGCTTTCGTATGCTTTTCATAACTTGTGGAACACACACTATAATCATAGGTTGTAGAATTGGATCCTGTGGTTTTTTCCCATATAACCATCTAAGTTAAATTTGGCTTATATTTTGCTGCATTTATGCACTAAATGGAGGTTCCTCCCTTAGAACTGCATATTAATGTCATGATTATCACCAAAAGCATAACTAATAACCGATAAAACTTCCTCAAATTTGAATGGACAAAACTGAAACAACCACCCAAAAAGTCGTATGATAGACACACACAAATAAACATAAAAAGGCAGGCACTATACAGCTACATATAATATTACTATATAATAAAGCATATTCGCCAATTGCAAATTGCATGCATAAATCTGCAAGCAGGCTGTACATTAGCATGAATTTATAATCTACACACTACCGTTATTTCTTTCTTCGTCGTGTTCCATTTACTTCACATAGTTTTGTGTGGTCATCAGCATTATATATTTCTTTATTCCGTGACTCGAGGATTCATCCAACGAATTACCTTTCACTGTCTTTATTAAGTGAAGCTTCAGTTTCCTTATATCTTGCTTACTTTGATATTAGCTAATTAACTTATTTTGAATAAAAAAATTAAACACAACAAGAGCTTCATAGTGCAAGATCTGCATTTGAGGAATCACGGTTCTGTCTGGTATGTTTCTGTTATGCATTCTTCTATGGTATTTTAGTTATTGAATTCATATGTTTGAACTGAGTAGTTAACTCTGTCTATAGATCACAGCTCTATCAAATATTGAGGCAAAGAAGCGGTACGAATTTTTGGAAACCGTGAGTGCAACAGTGGATGCACAGCTTCGCTATTTTAACCAAGTAAGCTGCTTTATTTCATCTTTCTTGTATTAACTTATCTTATATTTCACCTAACAAACATTCATTTAAAATAAGCACTTCTATTGTTGCATAGGATATGAGTTACTGCATCAGATGGAACCATATATTAACCAGGTTTGATATACTGGTGTTATCTGTTTATATATTTTACAGCTCATGATTTTTAGGGACTAAAAATATTATTCCATTTGTTAAAGACTTGATTGTTAAAGAACATGCATTTAGCATAAATAAGTTACCGTTAATTTTATGTGACAGAGAAGGATGAGGCAATGACACAGATGTAGTGGTAGCAACATCAAGTGTATGTAGTGTTGAAATATGGTTTTGTTTTTTTTGATGTTAGTGCTGGATGACAGACAGGGACGTGATCAGGGATGAAGGGGAAGGTTAATGTGATGCTATGGTGGTGGGTTATCAGTAGTGTTTTTAGCAGCACTATAGTGAGTTGATAAAAAAACAATGGAATGGTGGTTTGGAAAAAAGTGATGTCTGATATGGCAGATTCTGGCGGAGCAGAAGAGAGACGTCGATGTGAAGGAGGTGATATCAGTGGGGATGTCAGGTTGCAGTGGAGGGTGGAAAAAGTAGCACTGTTGCAACAGTGGGATGGTGTGAAGTTGAGGTGGTGGTCAGTAAGTTGTAGAGGAGGGACGGTAGCAGTGTGACAGTTTATATGGGGGTGGTCGTGGTTTGGTGGTTGATGTGGTGAGTGTGGTAGTGCAAGCAGTGGATATTTGGGGTGAATGCAGCAGTTAAAAGAACTTAATATTGTGATGGTGGATGTGTGCAGCAGGAGGCAGTGGGTATTGGGTTTTGGTGAGTATGATTCAGTGATCGATGTTGACAATATGCAGCATTAATGGCGATGTTGTAGAGTTTGTAAATGTATGGTAGCAGTGTGGTTGAAAATGATGGTAGAGTGTGTAAGTATGTGGTATATACTGAAATGATGTGTATGTGATGGTGTACAGAGGGGAATTGTGGGTAGTGAGTTGTATAGGAAGTGGTACAAGAAGTAGAAGTATGAAATCTAGTTGAGATGGTAGACAGGAGTTTGTGGGTTTGATATGATATGGCAATCTAGTGATGCAGAATAAATAAATTTCAAAACAATGGAACTGTTTAGTGAGGAGATGAAACAGGGGATGGTGGTAATAGAGGCAAGGTTGATGTTTTCAGTTATATATGTGGCCAGTTGAGAAGTGGAGGGTGATGGTGGTTGGTATGCACTGTTGTGGTGGGATTGTTGATGTAGATGTTGTATTGCGGTCAGGGTTGTAGTTGAAGTTTTGTTATAGTAGAAATGTTCAGCATCAGGCAGGGTGATGGACGGTGGATAGTGCTGTGGGGTTGGTAAATTTGTAGAAAATGGTGTATGATAGTTTATTTTGGATGTGAGCAATTGAATGTGTGACAGTGTGATGATATTTGGTTTATGTGTAGGAGTATGTTCGCGAGGAAAAGGCAAGTGAAGTGTAGTTTGTCTGATTTTGTGTTGAAGTGGTAGTGAAGTGTGTATACTGGAATGTCCACAGATGTGCACAACAGTGAAGAGGAGGTCAGTGACTGTCTATGGCAGTTTTGTGAATGAGTAGTTGAACTGTGGTGAAGGAAGTGAACTGTGGTGAATGTTGATGGGGTGAAGTATGTCAGGGATGAAGAGGCAGAGGCATAATGGAAACGTTAGGTGGCAGAGAGCAAGGTGAACTTTTGTGGTGCTAGCTTTCACTTCTGCATGCAACAAAGAATTATGGATAATCAAGCGTTTTGTTAGCACCGGTGTGGTATAACATTTTATTAGTACTAGATGTGTAAATTTGTATACTAATGGTTATTGTATGTTGGTCATTTTATAAAAAATCTACTGTATTAGAATAATTATGGATATCTTATTTGATTATATGATTAATATTTTTTTAATTATTCGAATATGACGATTATGTGAGTGATTATCGATTGATATAGTAGAAATAAAATAGACCATCAACATGAAATAATAGCATGAAAAAATGGTGCAAAATGATCAGTAACTTTTAGTAGCGTTTCAAAAACGCTACGAAAAAACATATAGTGGCGTAGAGTAAACACAACCGTAAAGTAGGGGTAAAGTTGGAAATTCTATTGGTAGCATCAAAAAACCTTTTGGTAGCGTTTTATACACGCTGCAAAAAAAGAATTTAGTGGCGTTTCATAAACGCTGTAGTAAAGCGATTTATGGTAGCGTTGAAATAAGTGCAACCAAAAATCAGGTATCTTTAGTCACGGGCTTTATAAGAGCGTTCATCAAAACGCTGCTAAAACTTTTAGTAGCGTTTTTTGAGCGCTACTAAAAATCAAAATTCTTGTAGTGAAGGTCCTTTTATATAAAATTCTACGAATTTATTCATCCAAATTTTTCCTGAACTCGAAACGAAGCATGCCGCTCGGCGTTTATAATGTTTTACCCCTATTCTGAACGTAATGGAATATATATCGAGAGCCAATTCGATCATATTTGGAAGATAAGTTTTTCAAATCGAATTATTTAAGTTTAAAATTCGCTTAAATAGATTTCTACGCGTTTTAGCTTGTCCCGGACAAACCGTAAATCCGATTGACACGAAATTTAAAATCTTACAATAATATAGTATTACGGATCCGATGAAAATAGTTTCATCAAAATTCGAGATTGTATGAAAAATTACTATTTTCACTCGTCAATTGAATATTAAAATATTCAATTTCTTTAATTAACTTTTAATTCAGTTTCAAAAGTTCTGTCACATCATTCTAATTCAAATAGTATTTAATTCAACATTATAAATCATTTTAATTCACATTAAATCCAATTTCCAATTATTTCAGCAATTTCAAATATTAAACTAACAATTCAATTATCTAATTACATACAGATATTCGAAATATAATTTATTCAGCTTATAAAATTTACTTGCGGATATTTAAAATCAATTAAAGATATGAATTTCAAATGACTGGAATTCTGGGTCGTTACAGATCTTAAGTTGGTGGAGGATCCTTTGTGATGGTCCCCGGTACATTCTTCTAGAGATGTACTGCCGAAAGTAGTCCCTTCACCTGGTCATTTGTATGGAAATCCAAACTCCACTACGTGCCTGCCATTTTGATTGTATTACCCATTTTGGGCTATATGCTGGAATGTAATCAATGTAACAATTTCGGCTATGATTAATATTATTTGTGCAATAGACCTATTATGATATAAGAGGATTTGATGTGAGATGTTTTAGTTATCGTGAGGTAAAAACATGTCCATGTTTATGTGTGGACTTGTCTTACGAGATACTTTGTTTTGATAATGAAAAAGTTTGGCAATTTAATAAATTCAGTTGAGTGTGTTTCTCATGCTAGTTTACCAGACTAATCCGGGCATTCTTCCCTTTTAATGCTCGGGTCAGACCGAGTATATTTACAGGTTCAGATTTGTTGCTTTTGGAGCTTCCGCCGGAGAGCTGAAGATCTTCATTTTGGTATATACACGTATCTGTTTTAATTATTGATTATCTGCTGTGCTTAGTTGCTGTATATTGTCAACAATTGTGAGGACATATTATTATAACTGTCCAGGTAGTTAACTATTGGTTGATTGTTTTACTCTGATTGATGTATGTATATGCAGTTTATGTTTTGTAAAGATCATTGGTATGATATTATATGTTTTCCGCTGCGATGTGTGATTCTGTATTGTTCTATTTTGTTCATTCTTCTCTCTTTCTTCTTTTCTCTTCTTCTCTCTTCTTTTCTTTCTCTTGACTTTCCATCAATCTGTGATTTTTAGGTCGGACATGTGTGGTTTATTGTCGATTCAAAGGGTATGGATTTGCGGGTCATCACACGTGGTATCAGAGCTTAAATTTTGTATATTCCTAGGCTTTGATGTGTACTCAGTATAGATAGGGACAGTAGCACCCAAGATTGAGTTTGAGTGTATTGTGTGTATATATATATATGTGAGCGTGTATTTGTTGGTGAATATAAAATGTTTTATATTGTGTTTACTTATCCATTGAGTTGTTTGTGAATTTTGGTCGGTATGTGGGATGCCATTTTATCGATAAGGATTTCCAAACACTTAAAAGATGCAAGTCGACATCGTATCATTTTAAATTGGGTAAACGAAACAATTTTACCTTGCTTATATTTTGTTTATAAAGGAAACAATTTTTTAGAATTATTAAAGTGTATATAAATTGATTGTTTAGTTGTTGAAAATGTAAATATATGTAAGTTAATAAAAGCAACAACTGTAAAAAGAATGAAATTGTATAAGCCAATTAATTATAAAGTATGAAATTATAATCAATATGATTTACAAATGTGAAATAATTTTATATATAAAGAAATGAAACTATATGAATATATTTATAAATATGAATTGTAAATAAAAAATGTATTTAAACTAAGAATTTGAAAATTTGTATCCCGTTGATTTTGAAATTTATTTTTCAAAAGTTAAAGAGAATATATTTGTTATAAATCTAAATAAGATAAATAAATTTGGAATGATCTTATATAGGTGAAGTGAAATAGTGAAATTATATAAGTAAGAATTTATAAATGTGATTTATAAATAAAAGGATTTAAAAAAAAGAATGCAAAGCACTGAATTCACTACTGTTGCTGGAAAATAATAAGGATGATGACTACAACATCATCGATATCATTTTCGAGTTTCTGTATGATTGATTTACCACCAATAGTAATTGAAAATTTAAGTTTTATTTTGATAAACAAATTTGAATTTAAAATCCAAGTTGAAATTGATAAATATAAGTGAAATGAATTTTGGACTTATAATATGAAATAAAGATTTGAACTTCGGTAAAGTTAAAATGAATTTGGGTTAGCATTATAAAATGTATGATTTGAAATTTAACTAAGGAAGGTTAAATAATTTGAACTGGATTTGAAAAGCTATTGAAAAGAAAATTAAACTTTTAATATGAATTTGAAAGTTTGAATAAATAAGTTATATAATTTATAAAATGGAAAAAATGTAAGTAAAACCAACCGTTAAAACGGTTTAACAATTTTATTAAGAAAAATGAAATCTGATTTCAAATAGTGATATGAATTTGACTTAAGTAAAAGTTAAATAAAATGGAATTTGAATTGAATTTGTGGTGAACTTAAGTTGTATAGTGAAAGTGAATGTAAATGAAGTTGAAATGAAACATAACTTAAGTGATGTTGAATGAAGTTGATTTTGGTATCAAAGTAAACTAATAAGTGAAGTGATGAATATGAATTTGAGTTATATAATGAAATTCAACTTTAACTATAAAAGTGAATTAGTGAATAAACATGGATTGGAAATGTTAATGTTAAGAATTTGAATAAAACTTAAGCTAAGAAGTTGTGAATATAGTGAATACTAGAATCCAATGTAAATTGAATGTTAATCATTGAATGTAAATTAATTGATATGGAATAATGGATGTAAATGTTAATTCATTAAAAGCTAATGAATGGGGAATTGGATAATTGGATGAAAGTCAATTAGATATTAAACCAATTGAAATTAAATGTGTTAAACCAGATTGAATGTAAACGAAGTAAATTAAATTAATTTAGTTATGTTGGATATACATTGGTTGTTAGATGAATGTTAGTTGATTAAATAAAAATTCATATGAAATTGAAAGCTAAATAACTAAAACCAAATTGGAAGTAAGTAAATTTAAATAGAATTAAATTTGATTTAATTTTGAAGTGAACAAAATTGAAAGTAAATTAGTGAATGTCAACTAATTGAATTTGAACAAATAAATGTTAGAAAATCCAATGTTGATGAATCAAATGTGATTAAATTTAAAATCAATTCAATGAATATTAATAAGAAATGAATGTACATGGATTTGGTTATGGATTTGTTGGATAGAGATCGGTTTGTTGGATGTTAGTTGTATGATAGTTGGTTGATGGTTGGATTTATTGTTTTTGTTGCATTTGCTATATTGACAAATATAGTAGTTGTATTGGCATATGTTGTATATTGACATTATTTTCTATATACATGTTTCTCATTGTTTGTTGAGAATTTCGTAGCTGCGTAAGGTGCTTGCTTCGCATTTGGAACTCGCTTTCACGCTATATTAGCCGTATATGCTCGCTAATAATATATAAGGTACATATCTCGAATTACATATCGTACTTTTACATTTTTTCCCTACGGGATACCTCATCCTTGAAGATAAGATGTATATTTTTGATATATATATCTGTTGTGATCCTACTACGATCGAACCGCGCAAAGGAGACGCTGGTGAATTTTTTTTGAAATCTGAGGCGTTAGAATTTTTTTGGGAATTTAGAAATTTTTTTGACAAATCAAATTTTGATTTGTAGTTAAAAGTTGAAACGATATGAGTTGGTTTTGAAAACATAATTAAGTATGATTTAAAAACTTAGTAAAGTTTGTGTAAGGAGTTTAACTATTGGATTTTGGGAAAGTTAAACACTTAAGAGATTTGATATCTAATTTGAACGAATTGTTTTGAAAAGATAATTGATTTTGTGACCTTTTCTTACTTGGTAATTTCGAGGACGGAATTCTTTTATGTAGGGGAGAACGTAACGACCCAGAATTTTGATCATTCGAAATTCAGATATTTAATTAATTTTAAATATTCAAAAGTTAATTTTATAAGCTGGATAAATTATATTTCAAATATAGTGATTTAATTTAATAATTAAATTGTTAATTTAATATTTGAAATTGTGTAAATAATTGGAATTTGAATTTAATAAGAATAAAAATGATTTATAAAGTTGAATTAAATTCTATTTGAATTATAATGATGTTAGTAAACTTTTAAAATTAAGTTAAAAGTTAACCTATAGAAATTGAATATTTTAATATTTAATTAACGTGTAAAAAAAGTCATTTTTCGAACAGTCTCGGATTTCGACGAAACCAATTTCATTAGATCTGTAATGTTATATTATTCTATGATTTCAAATTTTGTGTTAATTGGATTTACGGTTTGTCCGGGGAAAGCTAAAACGCATAGAAATTCATTTAAGTGTATTTTAAATTTAAAATAGTCGATTCGAAAACCTATCTTTCGAATACGATCGAATTAGCTTCTGATATATATTCCATTGCGTTCGGAATAGGAGTAAAACATTATAAACGCCAGGCGGTACGCTTCGTTTGGAGTTTGGAAAATTTTCGGATGAATAGTGTTTTGGAATTTTATGTGAAATGACGTTATTTTTAATCATTTGCATCAAAACCCTTGCTAGGGTTATAGTAGCCACCAGTTTCTCTTCAATGGCCAAAAATGGCAATCTCTCTCAATCCATCAACAATTAGAAAAAACTCTCAACTACAAAAGTGAAGAGCACATCGAAATCCTCGATATGAACGGCTATGATCGTTTAAAATGAAACCAATCAACGTCAATCTTAGTTTGAACATTGCGCGTCTCTTTGTCGATTGGGGATGAACGGTGGCATCATGGGGTACCGCATTTGGCACAAAAGTTGAGGGTGGCTAGGCGAACACGTTGGCGTAAGTTGATCGACTTCCGGTTGACTGAGGTGGGTGCGAAAATTCGTTGATATATGGCGACGTGGGTTTCTTTTGAAACCAAGATGGAGAAGAAGATGGGATCAACGGCTGTGATCTCATCTTAGCAAAATGTGTTGCCCGATGTTGTTAAAGGTTAAAAAATTAAATAAAAATGTGTAATATTATATTATATAAATTCGTGTGATATTTAAAACGTCATAACATTTTCATACGAGGTCCGTTTTTGACGAAATAAGTTGCGTTGGGTTCGTGTTAACGAGTACTACACTTTGAAGCTAGTTTTGTGTTGATTGGAGCTAGTGTAAATTTTGGGTAAAATTAAACGCCTGTTTAATTTTATTCGGAATAAAACACTGCAACTGCTATTGGAATCAATGTGAGTACAACCCACTCTTTCTGACTCACTGATATTTTTATATAAGTGAGAATAAATTTTAATTATGATGATTGATCATTTTTTGGATGATATATGATATATTATCTATATATTGATTGGTATTTGAATATATTCCTTCCTGTTGGAGCTGATGACACACTATATGTTCCCGTAAATGAAAGGATGACCTTTTGTACGTGCGTCTACCTCAAAGCGGACATTGTACACATATTATAATATATATATTTGTTACAGCTGACAGGTTGGAGGGATCCAACTGGATTCCTCACCAGTATTGATTTTATTTACAGATATTGTGATATATGCTGTTATCATATGATATATGATGTTTTAGATGTTGTGATTGAAGTATTTGGTGTTGCTGCAGCATTGGGCCTATTTTTGGAATTTTTAAATGTTAAAGTGATGATTTTCAAATTAAAAAGGATTTTCAAGTGATTTTGAAAATAGATATTTTGTTAAATTTTGAATTGTTACGGAATTGAATTTATTTTAAATAAATAGAAGCTATTATTTTTATGTTATAAAAATTATCATTTTTTTGAAATATAATCAAAAGGTAATTTTTGAAATATGGAGTTAACTATTTTGTAAAATTGCTTAAAATGAGAATTTTGAATTTATTATAAACGGTATATATATATAAGATTTATAAATTGATATTTTATAAATCAGAATAATGGAATTATAAAGGAGTTTTTATAAGTGTTAAAATGAGGTTATAAATGGATTTTATAACTGAATAAGGTTTATTGATTTTTGAATTTGTGAAGCTATAAACGAATGAATTTGTTGATAAATGATTTATAAGTAATTAACTTATAATTTGAGTTTTGGCATATAAATGAGATAAATGGAAATTTTTATAAAACAAAAATGTGAATTTATAACATTGTTTATAAATCCATTATCCGTTAAATTTGGTAAGTTAAATGTGTAAGTTTATTAAAGGCATTATATCCATGATTTTGGATAGTGGATAATCCTTTAATTTAATGATCAATAGTAATGAATTTGGTAAAAGGATTTTATTCGCAATTTTGGGCAGTGGATTATCTTTAATAAATGTGTAGAAGTGATGAATGTGGTAAATGAAGTATTTTCAAGATTTTGGACGGTGAATAATATTTTGGAAAGTGGTCTTTTAAATTTAAACACGTGTTTGGAAAAGTGGTATTTTAAATGGAGTTAAACGATTCGAATATGTTTTAAAATGTGTTAAGTATCAAATACATAGATTTCAACATTTATTGTTGAAATAGACATTTCGAGAAGTAGGGAAATGGTGGACTATAACATTGTTGTTATAGTAAATGATTTTCAAAAGAAGATGTTTTATTTAATAAAGGATTTATATATCGATCTTATTTTTAAATCCCTATACTAGTGATTTTGAGTTGTCGTAATGATGTTTTATGCAACATTCCTTCTGACTCAAATAAAAGATGTTTAAGAGAACTTTTTCCTTAAAGAAAGTATATATTTAATCGTGATTTAAGTATATGGAATATTTTCTAAGTGTTGAAAATAAAATGATTTGTGAATTACTTATTATAAAATAAGTATATAGAAATGGTTTAGAGATTATATCTTTTTAAAAGATAATTTGAAGTGAATATTTGGCAAATGGTTTAATTAATAAAAGATTAATTAAGAGGGCTTAGTGATTTCATATATTGCTAAATATTTATTTGTTTGTTTGATAGTTAAATAACTAACTATCAAATTTGGCCATTTTAGTTCCTTGACTTGATGTGGGAACTATTTAGTCATACACATAGTACGAAGCCTTCTGTGTAGGCTTGATTATCGTTTGTGTTGAGGATGTTGATTCATGTAGTGCGGAGTATTACTACAATCTATCGAGCTTCCTTCTTGGCCCGAAGAATAGCAAGTTGAAAGTCAAAGATGTGGTAAGTCTATGAGACTTAGTTTCTGTGTGAGGTTGAGAAACGCTTTTTCATTGTTGGTGCAAGAGATCGGGATCAGATTTATCTGAAAACCACTTCGGACCAACGTATATGCGACGATTGTGTAGGTTGCTTGTGATGATACTGATATTCTGGATTTTCATAGTGGGGGCCTACTTGTTGATCGTTTGGGGTTAAAATCCCAATGTACATATAGTAGCATTGGTCTCTTCATTATGAAATATCCAATGCAAGGACTATTCGATACTAATCTTAGGAATTTCCCGATAGGATGTGGTAGGAAAGTATCTTCGGGTTGTCCTGTTCTTGGACAACTTGTATGGATGTTTGTCTGACATTGTATTTCTAAAGATTACATACATTGGTTTTTATAAGCGTACATCAGCGGTGGCGGAGAAGGCAACTTCTCTTAGCTTAACACCCTCCTTTAGACGTATGAGCTTAAGGGTTGTATTTTGTGGAAGGCAATTAGTAATCAATGGAAATGGCCATGTGGCATTCAGAGTGAAGTGATTGTGATACATGAAAGGTAATCATTACGTCAGGCCTCATCAACCGAAAATGACCAAAACAGGGTTAGATGCGGCAAGGCTAAGTGGGTCGCTCCTATTAGGGTATGGTCATCGTCTTTTAGATATATCTTTACACACTATGACATCATGTATCTGATTATTGTGGTTTGTATGCTAGAGGACCCTCGGTAAAGGTCAGTAACGACCAGAGGATGTTATATTCGGTACCATCTAGTTATAGAGGTGGGCCGGTCTTGTGTTGGTAGAGGATCCTTTAGGGTGGTCCTCGACACATTCTTCTTGAGATGTATTGCCGAAAGGTAGTCCCTTCACCTGGTCATTTGTATGAAAATCCTAACTCCACTACATACCTGTCATTTTGATTGTATTACCCATTTTAGGCTATATGCTGAAATTTAGTCAATATAACAACTTCGACTATGATTAATATTATTTGTGCAATAGAAACTATTATAATATAAGAGGATTTGATATGAAATGTTTTAGTTATCATAAGGTAAAAACATGTCCGTGTTTATTGTGGACTGATCCGGGCGTTCACGGCATTCTTCCCTTTCAATGCTTGGGTCAGACCGAGTATATTTATAGGTTCAAATTTGGTGCTTTTGGAGCTTCAGCAGGAAAGCTGAAGATCTTCATTTTCGTATACACGTATTGGTTTTGATTATTAATTATCCGCTGTGCTTAGTTGTTGTATATTATCAGCAATTGTGAGGACATGTTATTATAACTATTCAAGTTGATAGCTATTGATCGATTGCTATGCTCTGGTTGATGTATGTATATACAGTTTCTGTTTTGTAAAGATCATTGATATGATATTATATGTTTTCCACTGCGATGTGAGATTCTGTATTGTTTTTTTGTTCTATCTTCTCTCTTCTTTTTTCTCTCTTGACTTTCCATCAATCTGTGCTTTTTGGGTCGGACATGTATGGTTTATTGTCGATTCAGAGAGTAAGGATTCGTGGGTCATCACACTTCTATGTATTCGAGACTTCTATTGTTTCTTATTTTAACTCTGTTATACACACACACACACACATACATAGTAGCTTCATGAACTACTATTCATTTGTTTCCGCTGCTTATTGTTATATTACTCTGTATTTGTGATTCTGTGATTTGTTTATTTACTGTATATGCCGAGTTTTAACAAATATAAATCAACAATATGATATTTTGAGCAATTCAATTCTGACATGTGGATGCGAATGGAATATTAGGACGTTACAATATATTTAACATAATATGTTATAACTGAATAATATAACAATTCATTAAAGTATTAGTTATTTAAATTAATTAACTAAAATTTAATTAATATAATGTTACAAATAAAATATTATATAAGTAAATTAAATTATAAGAGTTATATAATAACCAAAACTTATATAATATGAATGTATAATAAGTGGTGAAACAATAAAAAACCCAATTAGACTTAAAGAATAAATACATACATATAATACGTATATCATGATTTCAGATATGTCCTACACTTGAATCATGAGGGTACTTGATAGGAAATACCTTATTCCAGAAGTTGATATCACTAATTTAAATATATTATAGATTATGAATCTTTAATATAAAGTTGTCCTCTACTATTTATATATTAACAGATTACTTGAATACTCTATAGTTTTGAGCTTTCCTTAAGCTAAGAATATTATATATGGTACTATTAATACATTGACTAGATGAGATAAGATAGCTGCATTTATTTGTTGAGCTTTGATAAAGGTATGTGCTTATACTTAGGCCACATGAAATGATGGCAACGAATGAACAATTTCTCTTTATTTGTTGAGCTTTCATCAAGGTAAAGATGAGTTTAGGATAAGAAACGATGAGTTAGAAATTTTTTGAGATACAAATGATAAAGAGTTATTTATCATATGCGGGCCTATGATTTATTGAGCTTTCTTCAAGATCAGAATCCTAAGGCATACGAGGCCTAATACCCACTAGTGATATTGGAAGACTTCTATGTTTCGTCTTAGGGTTTCGAGAAGCATAAATGACTAGTGTAAGCCTTATTAGAAAAATAAAACGGTAACACTAAACCTTTTTAATACTATAAGAACATATGCTATATATGAATTAAAATAATCAACATTGATAAATTTATGAAATTAATATAATTGATAAAATGTTTATCAATTAAATTATACAAATGAACTGAATTAATATTAACAAATAGAAATATAAAATATACTTATCAATAATTTTTTGCATATTGATCTATGCAAGTGACTAATTTTACAACTACTAAATGTGTTCATAACTTGGTCACTTATGTGTTTGCTTACTATGTCTATGTATTGTCTTTAATGAGTTTCGAACTCTAAAAGCTATACAAAGATACAAATAATTGATTCATTATTTCCAATCACATATAAATGCTATATGGTGAATAATCATAAATCGTAATGAACGAAACCTCGATGAAATTAGTTCAATGAAATAAGCAAGTAAACTATAGTGTGAGATCGAACTATAATAATAAGATTGTTGTGTTAAATGTAACACTAGACAAAAGCCTATAAGATAAAACTAAGAATCTGATCACTGAAATATCAGTTTGATCAGTTTACGTAAAGTAAAATTCATTTGATATCGTTAAGATTTAAGGATGACCAAATAAACTTTTGTAAAGAGTTCGTTATAATATTGTAGTAAGGATTTCCTTTGAATGGTTCAACCATTTAAAAAAGAAAACAAATGTATAAGAGTGAATGTAACGTATGGCACAATTAAAATGAAGAGAGTGAATGGTCATTTTTGCTTTATAAAGAAATTCAAATACCAAAATTGTAAAATAATAATACATACTTAACATGTGAATGAGAAAGGAATATGATTTCTTTTTCGAAAAGTATTTTCACATAGAAAATTGTTTTCTATGATATTTATTTCTTTAAATTTAAAATACTAGATCTGAAAATTCTTTACTATAAACTAGTTATAGTAAGTGAATTAAATAGCCTATATTAAGTGTTTGAATGAAGCTTCAGATTTCATATGTTATTATGATAATGGTGAAAATAGTGAGAGCATATCATATAACACTTATTAGTCATAGCAAGTTACAAAAATCGTTTTTGTAAAATGTGCCAAACATTACTTATGAAATAATAATTATTTTTCAGTGTTAACAGAAGTATAGGCATGGTTTTATTTCAATATAAATATCATGCATATTCATTTTAAAAATAAAAATATAATACTAGTATTTGTAATGCATTAGAAAATACAGAAGTATCAAAATTTATTTGCAATTATTTTGGAATTATGGACTAAGCCATGGTTTTGAGAAATAATTTTTATTATATGATTATGAATTATATGATACTAGTAAATTATATCTGAGACAATTAAGGGTAAATCGTCATTTAGTGGGAGCATCATAAGAGTTGATGAACTCTATGGATTGATACATATGGGTGCATGCAATCGAAAGTCTATTAATTCCAAAATGGTTCCATGTACTTTATTGTATTCACCAATGAATTATCACAAACATGAACATGCACATATGATACACATTGTTGTGTTAATGATGAGTTCCTAAAATATAAAATGAAAGTAAATAAAATAAAATGCAATAGAAAATAAAAATGATTTGATTGAATTGGTGAGTATATTGGAAAAAATTCTAAACGTACCTAAAAATAACTAAAGTTACAATCTTAAAAGTCACCCCTCCTTATAATACATAATGATGTATCAATAAGGATTAGTCGAACTTTGTTTAATAAAGTATAATTAATGGTGAGTGAAACTTAGTTAACTTCTTTCTATTTGGTCATGTATTTTAGAGTAGTGCTTAAGGTTAAAATTAATTTCATCTAAATAATAATTTACAAAATCATGCAAGATAAGGGTTTATAACAATATCCCAACATGTCCTTAGGCAAGGAGTTCGCAGGTTGTGTACGTCGAAAGACTCCACATAATATTTATACATGAGAGATCTTTTAGGAATCGTACCAAAAGGAGATTGGAAACGATTGCCATTGGATGACCCATTTATGTTTTGAACATAAGTGGTGTAAACTAAAACCAAATCAGTTTTGTATATAAGGAAATTTATAAAGTGCTTATGCATTCCCATTCCATTACACTGAGAAAGAACCGTTGTTTCAAAAAATACAAACTTCATTAAGAATGAATTTCTTTTAGAAATTATTAGCAGTAAAATGGATTTAGATACGATCCAAAAATGAAACTGATTATTAGGAATGAAATGAAATTACCCAAACCTAAATGAACCCAATGCTTTAGAATGTCCAATAAGTACTCTCACATATTGAAGAGGAATTATGAGTTTTTTATCAATTCAAGAGAGATAATCCTCAGCTGTCAATTAAACCATTAAGAGATTGACTCCATGATATGGTATGGCGTGCAAATCCGAAGTGAATTTCATGTACATTATAAAAATATGACTTTGGTAGTTGTACCCAAAGGGATATGATCCATCGACTGTGAATGTGTCTTCGAGAGCAAGACTGATGCAGTTGGAATATAATGAGCAACGTTGATAAGAATAACATCATAAATATCAATTGTTGAAATTAGCGTAATAGATTCATTGTTCAGCGTGCTTAAATTAAATCAGATTACTCACAAAATTATAGGATGATACGACATTGTGTTTTGGAACATATGTGTTGAAACAGAAAATTCTATGTAATGCTTTAGAATAGATTGTTTGCATATAACAACAAAATTATCTCGAATTCAGTGAAAATATTACTATGTTTGTGATTTTGGATATAATCTAAGAAAGGATATAAAGATATCATTCGATAAGCATCAAAGTTGAACAAGTTTTTCAATAAAATTGTCTAACAATTTGATTTTCGGTCAATATGCAAAGGAAACGTGTGTCCATAAGAACGAACCATTATACATTACATAGATATTTCTAGACTATAAGTAAATAACATACCGCTGATTGTTAATGATGTATTTATGTTAAAATCGATAATACTTTGGTTGTTTAATACTCAATATTGGATTTGTAAATTATATATTTTATATAAGCATAAAGGGTGTTGGGAATGTTCCAAATGACATGCAAAGGCACCTTATTAAAGTTCTTTAATAAGGCATATGTAAGTTGTATTTCTTATGCTTTCGTAGTAGGAATTATCATACATGTTGCATTGTCTACTATATCGTAATTTTCTTAATATTTGATGCATGAAGAAAATATCAAATCCAAATTAAGATTACTAAATAGTAATTTATAGTGTTCCTAAGTATTTACAAAATACTAGAGAATTTTTTTTAAAAAAACAACACACTCCTTATGAAACAGTGTGCGAACTCAAACTTCATGACTGATATCGAGTATAATTTGTCAATATTAAATTTGTGTTCTAACTTTAGTTAAGGAGCTTTAAGTTGGAAATGTTCCAAACAAAAGGTTGTGGTAGATTCGAATGGCTACGTACATTGCCTTGAATAGTGCTGCAATATAAACAATGTATAAATATAAATGCACAAATTTATAACTGGATAGGCGTGATTTTAAATTTTTAACAAACTAGTTGATTGTTATATGATAACAATGTAATGATAAGACCTCATTAAACGTCGAGAACTATATTTCAAATAGTTCCATATGATAAAAGTAGTTTATCAGCATCAGTGAAAGTTGATTGACAGAGTAGATAATTACACCAACAAAGCAAATCCATTCATGGATGGTCTAACTCGATCGATTCTCATCAAATTTATTGAAGGGATGAGATAGAGCTTCCATAATTGGCCTCGAGTGCAAATGGGAGATTGATAGAGTTAGGGTATATTTTAGGGATAATTATGTAATTTGTTACATATATCGAATTTGATAATCAATCATTTTCAAAATAAATGTGTTTTCTTTCTATTATATACTTGATATAATGTGTTATATTGATTAACTAATTTAATTGCTAGTAAATTTAATAGAAAACCCATAAACGGTATGTTTTGTGATAGTAGTTACAAAGTATTGTAACCATGAGTAATTTATCATAATGATATTAAACATACCATTTTAAGTATTCCTACATTAGGTGTATCGACACTGAATATTGATGCATCTGTCAAGAATAGAGTATGTAGCGCACTACAAATTTTAGATAGTGTATTACTCATGAAGGTTATGGGCGCCAAAAGGTTACGTATTGATAGTTTTTGGATAGCAATGGAATTACTCACTCGGTAGTTTTTGTTGGTTTATATAACTGAGGCCAAACAGAAAATATCGATTAGACAAAATTACACAGTTCTCTTGATTTGAGAATACTCTTGATCTTCAATGTGGAAGCTTTGCTTTGATTATAGTAAAATCATAGCATGATGTTCATCGAACGCCTATAGTTGGGTCGAGTGTAACCATTGGAAGTGAAGCACTATTCAAAAGAGGATTCATCTTCTCAGTTATATGAGGATAATATCATTGTCAACTGAAGTCAACTCAAAATCAAATTCTTTGAAAAGAGCAGTTCGGATAATAAGAATTGTTTTTATTTGAACCAAGGACTTGTATTTGGACTACGGAGTTGAATATGGACAATACTAGAATGTCAATCATTACCAAATTTCATAAGTGCAAAGTGATATAGTTTTGACGAAAAGAATTGGTGTAAATAATTACTACAACTGAGTAATGCTTAACAAAGTAAAATTGGATTTACTAAAATCAGGTAAACGATAAATTTGGTCAAAATGCCACACCACCTGTCGAATGACGTGTGGTGTTAATTTTCAAATTATTGATATTAATCGCTGACCAAATTTACACCTAAGAATCACACAATCGAAATGTTGAATACGCCTTTGACCACGTGATTTAATTAAATTATAATTGTTATAAATTAATTAATAATTTATATTTATGAAATATTAATTATAAATTTTTTATTTGATATGTTGAACAATATTAAAAATTATGTTTGTAATAGTTATAAATATATTAATCGATATATGATAACGATACGAATTTAAATTAAACTTAAATGAAATAAATATTATTCGGGCTTGAAGTGAGTTTAAAGCCAATATAGGGCTTGAGTTATTTGGCCATGATAAGGTTATGGTGTGGGCTATCCATATGATGTTTTAAGGGTAGGGTTTTGATGTGTTAAAAGGTAGAGAATGAGTAGGAAAAAAATAAGGATCTAGATCATACATTTTCTCCCTAGTCTCTCCTTTATATAAGGATTATAACCCTCATTCTAAAATAAGTTTTAGAGCCACCATTCTTTCCATTTTTCTAGGAGAAACCATACCCATCATTCTTTCAAAATTTAAAGCATCAAATCAAATAAAATTAAAGCTATATGATAGTCGGTAGTCAGTATTTTAAGCCAGCATCTTCTAGATCGTGATAAGATCCAAGAAGTTTGTTTCCACATCTCAACATATGAATCATAGGCTTTCGTGAAAGGTACACAACTTATTTACAGATTTATTTAATATTATTATCTATTATTACATCATATTGTAGGTTATTAGATCATATTATTAATATAATGTATCATTGTTCTGTCACATATTAGATAGTTGAATATATTAGTAAATATACTTTTATGTTAGTTTAAAAAAATTCATTTTGCGTACATACTATTATTAAACTCATGGCATAGAAAAGACATTTTTCTAATTAGATAAAATCATATATGATTTTATTAATTAATAAATTATGCCTTAAAGATTAAAATCATATAATAAACATTTGAAAATTATTAAAAATTCTTTCGCACAAAGATTATTTTATTTTAATATATATTTATATTTATTATATATTTAAATATTAATTTAACTACGTATTTAAATAGAAACTAATTATATATAATATATATTTAATATATTTAAACTTTTATATAATAACATTACATATTTTTTAGTTTTCGAAATCGATTTTTTAATAATTTATTTTGTAATAGTTTATTTAAAAATTATTCTATAAATCCGAATTTTTTTGTTTCGTGAGCTTAAAGTCAGTTTGTATCAATTTTGTATAATTTTTTTAATTATATATTTATGTATGTATGTACACATGTGTTTGTATATAAATATTTATAATTAAATAAAAAAATTAATTTTGTTCTTGGGTTTGTAGGAGCAATTAGAAAATTTTTGTTTAAAATTATTTTATTTTAATCATTAAATGATTTTTGTTATTTAATATAAGTAAACATTTGTACAAACATGTCTTAAATATTTTATATATAGGCTATTGCAATTATTATTTCCACATTTGTATATATGATTGTATTTTCCATATGTATAATTATATATATATATATATATATATATATATATATATATATATATAACATTTGGTGTGCACATGCACGTGCGCACAAACACGCCACTGTGCCACAAAGTGAATTAGATAACAATGATCACCCAACATATGATAAATTTTCCGTTGTTCTACTTTTTCACATAATATATCGAAAAAACATCTGTTGTGTGGCACAACAATGATGAGACAATATTTGATTTTAGACAATATTTATCTGTTATTTTATTGAAGTTGTCAAAAAAAAATTGGTTCCATTTAAATATTTTGGTTCCCTTTGAAAACCCAGTCTCTAAGTAAATTTATCTTTTGTTTCCCTCTCAAAACCCAATCTCTCAAAACCAGAATTCGTATTCCTATTTCACTGTCAAAATCAAAATTCTTATATGTTCTTCCCGATACTCTCTCAATCTCAAAACCAGTATTTGTTCTCCCGCTCGTTCCATACTCCTCTTCATACTCCACATTTATCTTTGTTTTGAATTGGGTTTCGAATTTGATAGCTGCCGCTTGAAATTTGATTGAATGGTCCGCCTCCTTTTGCTAATGTCACATTCCTTAATTTACAACGATTGAATTTGTGGTTTCTATCACTTGTCCAGAGTTACTAGTTAATTGGCCGATATGATTTATGTCTCTTTTAATTTTGTATTGTTCTCAACTTCGATTATATGCTGATGATGAATTGGGCACTATTTATAGGGTTTGATTTCCTATATTTTTGTTTTAAGCATTTCAGTTTGAATTTTCAAATTCTCTACTCAGCCGTTCCATTTTCTGATTGATGTTAGTATTATCTAATTTTCTGATTGATGTTAGTATTATCTAATTTTCTGATCGAATGGCTTTGATTTCTAACTCCTTATGTCCTACTTGAGCTTGCTATATGGTTTCTTATTGCTCCATGATTATCTGAGTTTTCAATATTGATTTTCTTTGATATTGATTTGAAAACAAAGTCATATGTACACTTTTTGATCCTGCCACTTCATTTCAGTGTGCATGTAGTTTCTCTTATTGTTGCCTGGACCTAAAGTCCTTGGATGAATGATTCACTACCTTATCTGAATCGTTGCACTTCCTTTTGTAATGTGTTAAAATGTTCTTGTGTATTCATGTTGTTCTAGTTGCCTATGTAAATGAGTGATGTGTGCGCGTTGATTTCTTAAGTGGTTTCAGTTTGTATCCTTTGCTGCATTTGCACCTTGATGCTTCTAGTTTCAAGTCGTGCACGTGTTTCCCTATGTGCAAGTCCTTGTTGTCTCCATTGTTTTATGATGTTGCACCTGCTTGTATGTTCTGATACTTGTATCCTTATGTATTTCTTGTCTGGACCAATATGGTGCACTTGAAATGATTGCTTCACTGATTCATTCATTGATTCATTTACTGATTCATTCAACGATTCATTGTACACATGTATATGTTAGAATACATGTTGAATTCTGACTTATCATATTCTAATATATATATATATATATATGAATTCTTTGATATATATGTTAGAATATATTTTGGCTTGGTATTGGTTTCATGATTTTGTCTTACTTGGTCAATCATTTTTGATGATCGATGGCTTGATTCTCTTCTGACTTGTTCACTGCTGTGATATATACTTGAACATTTTGGTTATTCTTTGAAATACATTCTGATAATTTTGAACTGCTTGCATGTGAACTAAGTCCACTTTTTCTTGTACATGTACATGTGTTTCTGAGTGATTTCTTGTTATGTTGTTCTGTGATTTCTTGTTACGCTGTCTTGGTTCATCCATACTTGTTGTTGAGTTTCATTTATACTCACTATGTACTTATATACATGCATATACTTATGTGTGTATATGTATATTAGTGTGCCCAGTTATGTCAAAATGTGTGTGCTTGGTTATGTTGAAATGTATGTGCTAATTGATTCTTGCATTCGTGTATGTCGTGTGTGTTCACTTTTGCTTGGCCTTGTACATGTACATGTGCTTCTGGGTGATGTCCCGTTATGTTGTTATGTGATTTCTTGTTATGCTATCTTGGTTCATCCATACATGTCTTCGAGTTGCCTTTTTACTCACTATGTACATATGTAAATGTATACACATATGTTTATATATGTATATTAGTGTGCCTATTTATGTCAAATGTGTGGCCGGTTGCACTTGTATATGTGCATCGAACTGCTCACGTGTCGCACTTGAGTTGAGCCTAAGTCCGCTTTGGCTTGACCCTTTGCACACTTGCACTGTGTTGAGCTTTCGGGCTTGACTTTTGCATTTGTCCCTAAAATTTATTGACACAGGTGTGTTTTGTATGTATACTACATTATGGCATTGTGATAACCGGAATTTCTGGACATCTATGATTGATGATATATATATGTATGTATGAAAATGTAATTTGAAGCTTTTTTTAAAACTTAATATTTTTCAAGGGATAATTTAAAGTTTAATTCAATTGTTTGCAAAATATAAGATAGTTATTTATTTTCAAATATGATAGTTTAAATAAAGTTTTGTTTATTTTTTTAAAAAATAATTAAAATAAAATGGATATAAGTATATAAATACATAAATGCTTTAGATTTTTAAATTACATATATAAGAATATATTTGTATTTTATAATTAGTCTTCTAATATTTTCTTTAAAGGATTTAAACTTATATTTACATATGTAAATATTTATTAATTAAAAGAATTAAATAAGTAAGTTTATATTATCTTTAAATTAAATGAAAATTTAGTTAAAACACTTAAAAAAATGTGTTGTTATCTTAAGTTATCTAGATAACATTTGTAAAGCAATTAATTTCTATTTGTGACAAGTGTTAGTTAAAGTTTTACAAGTGTCTTCATTTAAAACTTATTTTCTTTAATTTTTATAAACATAACAAGATAAGCTTGGCATCTCTTTCTTCTTTCTTCAATCATTTTCTATTCTCAGCTGAGAAGAAAAAATAATAAGTTAGCCTGAAATTTGAATCAAAAGCAAATCTGAATTAAAATCTGCAGTTCTTCATATCAATTAAAAAAAACTGCAAATTACAAAAAAACTCTGTATCAAGTGGATGTTCAAAAGCAAAACTTAAATTCTACAAAGCAAGATTAAACCTGCAACTTCAACCAATAGTTCAAAGGGAAATTCAGATCTGTTCAACTTTTAAAAAACATATTGAAGGCATGCAAAGGTTTCATCAGCAAAACATTTTTCCAGATTTTTTAAAAAAATTTTCAAGGCTTGGAAAAGTTTTTAAAACCTGCTCTGCAAATTTACAGGTGAGTAAACCCCCTCCTTTTCCAAAACTTGAATTAGTTTAATATATTGATGCTTGTGTATTATATTTGTAAAAAAATGTTGTGATAGATGTTACTTGAATGTGTAGGATTCTTGCATGCATATGGATATGGTTGGATTAAGTGTGTATGATTGTATATTCATATACAGGGAACTCTGTTGGTTTTAAGTTTTACAGGCCTAAATACTATTTCTTAATTCAAAATCATCTTATTTGGTCAATGTTTGGGATTGAGTTCCAAAACATAGCTGATTGTTTAAGCATAATTAAGTTTTATAAATTTTAATTATATGAATTAAGTTAAAATTTTACTTGAAATTAGAAAATACCAGTGGAAATTTAGGAATGGGTTGGAATCAAGAGTATTATTTTGTAAATTCAGGTATATAATATGAATTTCCTGTTCGAATTAGGATTTTTAACATAAAAATCATAATTTTTAGCTTAGGGTTGAGTATGCATGTTGGAGATGAACTGAAATCAGTTTTTGAGTAAGTTCTGGTGACCGGAGAGACAAGGGAGGTCGGTAATTCGATTGAAGGTGGAGGAAGGATCGACGATTTAGGGAAAATTATTGGAAGCGGCTATCATTGGCCATGGTGGCGAGGGTGGGATGGTCTAGGGTTTAATACCCAATAGCGGACGAGCTTGGAATTTTGATCGCCATGATGTCTCTGGACGATCGGAACGCGTAGGACCTGAGGCATTAGATGCGTGGTAGTCTGGCGAGGGTTGGGTCTGGGTGGCGCGAATTCTGGTGGACGGTGACGCAGGTTCAAGGCAACTTTCCTGATGATGTCAAGTTTTCAAGTTCGAGCTGAATTCCTCGATTTCGATTTCTTGCTTGATCGAAGTTCTGGGTCGTCGTAATCAGGAGAGGATCGTAGTCGAAGTGTCTGCATCAGTTATGATGGTCAGAGCATCGTAGATGAACTATGCACGTGCACATGTTCCATCTTGCAACTGTTGAGTTGATGCGTGGTTTTGCTTTGGGGAAGAAAGAAGTGGTTTCGTGAGGTACTCGAGTTTCTCGTGTAAGAGAAGTGTTTTGCTCGGAGTTTTGGGGAAGTTGACTCGAAGTTTTGAGGGTGGTCACGAGTCACTTGGTGATTTCAAGTACAGTTTTTATTTAGATTTAAAAAAGAATTTAAAGAAAAAAGAATTGAAGCAATATTTAAGCTAGTTTTTAAATCCAGTTTAAACAACGATTCAAATTTACTTTTGCATTCTAGTTTTAAGATAATTAAAGTTAAGGAAATTTGAAATGACTTCAAATTTTGAAATAAAGATGTGAACTATATTTTAAAACAATGTTTTAAAATAAGTTTTAAACCTAGAATAAGATTTAGTTTGTATCTTAGTTGGAGATAAATAAGTTTTTAAAATTTAAATTGTTTAAATAACTTTAAAAATGTCTAAAGTATATTTTTAAAATGATTTGAATTTGGAATAAATTTGTTTTAAATTTCTTTAATTTTCATTTGAAAAAATATATATTGTTTCTTAACATGTGATTTTAAAGGTTTTTAAAATTTGTATTCCTTTTTAATCTCAAATTTGAAATGAAGTTTAAAAGTAAATTTTAAAAGTAAATTGTTTTTCAACATTTTGTTAATGATATTTTAATCATTAATAAGGAGAGTAATTATCTTAAAGTTAATTAAGATTTAAAATGTTTTGTGATTCATTAAATTATTTAAGTTAACTAAAATAGATAATTAACTAATTTAATTAATAAATGATTTGGTTTAATTTATTTGGTAATTAAGGGTTTTAAATCAATTAATTAAGGTTTAAGTTAATAGTTTAAGGAATAATTAATTCGTGTTAAAGGAATTAATTACTCATTGTAAATAATTAAGTATTATGTGACTAGTTTAAGTTAATTTATTAAGTTTAATTTAATTTAATTTAATCACTGGATAATTTGTTAGCATAATTACTTTATGCAATTAAATATAGTATAATTCCTTAGTGAAGTAATTAATGGTAATTACAGGATGTAATTAATTGAGGATGATTCAATAATGGAAGTAACTGGGATTAAATTACTTTATGTAATTAATCAAAGGGTTAATTAAGAAATTAATTAAGGAATAATTAATGTATTTCATGGAGTAATTAAGGGTAGTTAACTGCTGGATGAGATTAAGCAAGAGTTAATAAAAATTGGGTTTTATTAAAGATTAATTACTTGATGTAATTAATTTAAATTGGATGATTAATTATAATGTAATTATGGATCATTAATTAAGATAATTACTATTGTAATTAAGGATTAATTTGGTTAAGAAAAAAAAACTAACTAAGGGTTTGTTAATCTATGAGTGTGATTAATTATAGGATAATTAATCAATGTAAGTAGGATGATTAATTTATGTAATTACTTATTGTAATAATTAGTCAAGGGGATTAATTAAGAAGGATAAGTAAAGGATGATTGATTTTTATAATTAATCATTATTAAGTAAAGGTAATCTAGGTGATTAAGATTTGTAATTAATCTAATTAGAGATAAATTAAATTAATTTTTGGAAGCGATCAATCTTGCCTATGAATGATTAAATGATGTTAAAAGCCTTGAATTGGTTGATACCTCTTATCCGAAATGCTTTGTGATATGATATGCTTGTTTTGAACAATGATTTTTTGGTTATCTGTAGATGATGAATTGCTGTTTAAAAGTGAGATCTTGTGATTAAGGGTTGAATTGTGTTTCACCTGAATAACGTGGGTTAAGACGGCATTGAATTCGAAGAGACCGGGTGTTAGTAAATACCCGAATCCACTTCGACTTGTGATTTTATAATCTTGAACATATTTGATAAGAGGAATCTATAGGCTAGAATGGAATGATTTAAGTGAATTGGACCAATCAATCCAAGTTTGGTACTTAAAAAATTAAGTAGTGATGTAAGTAATGTTTATAACAGCTCGTGAAGTTGTGGATTGATAAGTTACACCGGGTTTATTTAAGTTGTATGCTTTTGTATTCTATGCTAGATGGTTTTACTCATGCTGGTTTCCAGCCTGACCCGGGTGTTACTTTGATGTAATGCTCGGGTCAGACCGAGTATTACAGCTTTTCAGGTAAGTACGTTATGGAGCTCAGGAGGCGTGCTGGATGGCAAGAGCGTATCGAATACTTCCGCTATAAATTATAATATTGTTGGGTATCTGTGACATGATAATTGAGTATATTCAATGTCTGTGTATTTGTGACTCGGATTGTATTAAAGTGTGATTCGACAGATATAATATTCTTTTGTAAACTGATATTATTTATTATTATATTTGATCCGCTGCGAATGTGAGGTTTTCTGTGTTTTGGTGCTTCTGTTTCTTCTTCTTCTTTCTCTTTCTTCTTTTTCTAACTATCTGGAATTTTTGGGATTGAAATTTTCGGATCATTACATTTGGTATCAGAGCTGAAGGTTAAGCGAGAACCTTGGATCTGTTGGGATTACTCATTAAGGATAGTGTAAGTGGTACCCTAAAATGAGTTGAGTATATATATGAGAGAGCGTACTTGTTATTTTCTTATATAAAGGTTTTTAAATGATTTCAAAAGTAAATGAATCTTATATAAGAAATAGATTATCTATTATATAAAGGAAATTAGTTGTAGTATTAATTAAATTAAAAGTAATAGTAAGAATTAAGTGGTAATAGAATTACAACCAAATTGAAAATTAAACTAAAGACAAGTTTGAAATGGATTCAAACTAGAATTGAAATCTTGAATTGGAGAAGTATTTCAGAACAAGATGAATTAGAATTGGTTTCAAACCAGAAAATAGAATGGATATTGTGTTTAATAATAAGATGACTGTTTTCCAATAAACAATAAAATGTTTTAAGGAAGTAAATAAGTATATATGTATGGATATACATAATATCAAAGATGGTTTGAAATAAACTCTAAATATTGAGTTTTAAATCAGGAATGAGATATGATACCCAAAGTGATAAGTTTTTGAACTTAATAAGTGGGAAGATTATTTACAAAAGGTTCAAAATTTAAAATGGAGGTTCAAGCTGGGTAAGGTTGACTGGATTAAGTGAATTGAGTTTAACTTGGAAAAGGTTAAATAAGTTGGAATGATCAACCTGATTTCGAAATTTCAAGGTGAAATTGGAATTTAACTTGGAAAGTTAAATGGTTGATTTTAATGGGGAGTTTGTGTGATCTCAAAATCGGTTTGAGATCCAAAAATTGAAAATGGATGGATGTTTTAAAATAATTTGAATGATATCATTCCATTGTTACAAATAATTTAATATGTGAATTGAATTTGTTTAAATGAATGAAGAAATGGACTATAGTAATATATCCTTTATGGAGATAAAAGAAAAATCTAACATTAAATTTGAAATTAAGGATATGGAATTACTTTAAATTGAAAATCTGAATGATTGAATTTGTAAATTAAAATTGTTTTGAGCTCTTATTTGAACTTTGGAAAAAGTCAAGTAGAGATAATTTAAAATGGAATTTTGAGAATTTGACTCAAAATTTAATTGTTTAAAAGTTAATTTGATTTGTGGTATAATATGTTAGGTCTGAACTGTGAATTGAATTTTTTAAAAACTTTAAAGGCAAATTGATTTATAGGAACTAAATCAACATTTGAAGTATTAACTCGAATTTATATAATTCGAGATGGTTTAAATTTGGAATTTGAGTTGAAATTAGTTCAAATTGAATTTGATTTGAATTAATTGAAATTGTGATTGAAGATGTATAAGTATAAAATTCAAATGGAAAATTTGAATTGGATTAATTTGAAACGGTTTGAAATTGAAGTGAGTTCAATTTGGAATCAGTCCGAATTGATTTGAGTAATTTGGAATTGTAATTAAAGTTGAATAGTTTTAAATTCAAATGGAATTTGAATTGAATTTGGGAGGAAATCAAGAATAATTCAACTTGATTTGGAAATGGAGTTTGAAATTAGGATTTATTCAAACTGAAGTTGAAATGAATTGAAATTGGAACTAGTACAATTGAAATTTATTTGAATTAGTAGAATTTGAGATCAAGGTTGAATAAGTTAAATTTGGATGGAAACCGAGGTTAATTCAACTTGAATTGGGGTTGAATCAATTTCAATGGAAATTGAAGTTATTTAAATTGGAGTTAAGTCAATTTAAATGAAAGTGGAATTTAAATTGAATTGATTGGGGATAGAGATTGGGAATTGAACAGTTTTGACTCTGGACTATTTTTTTAAATATAAATTGTTTTAATATAAACCCATTTTCCAAGCTATTTATTATAAATAAAACCTTTCTTTTAAAAAGCCAAACTATCTTATACTTGTTTTACAATTATTTTTGAACTATTTAACAATTTTCCAACTGTTTTATAAACTAATTACTATCTTACTATTATTTTAAAATTATCTAAAATTTCTATAATTATTTTAACTATTTCCTAATTATTTTACACCTATTTTAAAAACTAGTAATTATTTTCCAACTACTTATCTATTTTTAAAATTTTCAAGCTATTTTCTAAATAAACTGGTCAGAGTTCAAACTGTTATTGGTTAAATACCCAATCGAGATAAGAATAGAGGTGATAATCCAAATGGATTGAAGCAATTGAGAGTAAGTGAATGAAATCAAAGTAAATGTGAATAGAAATGGAATTGATTTGGCTAATAACCAATAAAGATAAATACGTAGGATGTATGCATATTATTTTAGTTGCATAGTGATTTGATCTAGATTCGAGCATAGAATTTCGAGATAGTTTTATCGATCCGAGTGGAATTTTTCACTCGATATTCGACGGCGAACCTGGATATGGATTGTTGATTGGTTCTGGATATTCTCTATCATAGTTATGACCATGCATGAAGAATAACGGTTTTTGATCAAGAAACCAGATCTGTGTCCGTACTAGGAAGTCGGATGGACGATACTAATTCGGAAATGAAATTGTGTGATCAAGTAAGCGATTAGATTGGTATAGCGTACGGATGATATGTGTACATCGTACGGAATTGAAAAAAATTGATACTGGGAATTGGTGGATTAGAAGTGTGAAATAGTTTTTGAAATGAAAGTTATATTTTGTGAAGTATATAATGAAGTTGGAAGTTGGATATTTCTATGATAGAAATTTACTTTTTTTTGAAAGTAAATAATATGGTTAATGACTTTATAGGGTAATCAAATTTAAATATTGATTTGGAATAAATAAAGTTATATATCTTTGTTATATATAAGATAAATATCCCTTTGTTGAATCTTTTGCCAGAAGAAAAGGATTTTGAAGGTGTTTTGAAGTATAAAAGGAGTTTTATACAACTTTGAAGTGATCCAAAGTTTTAAAATTATATATATTTGTATCTATATAAAGGATCTTATGAGGATTTTAGAAAAGGTTTTGGGAACCTTTGGATTTGGAAAGGCTTTTGATTTTTGGGTAAAATCAATATGACAATTTGGAAAGCCTGGTTTGAGAATTATCGATTTGAGATAATCGATTTTGTGTAAAGGAGCTTTGTATGAGATCATACTAGGTGTATGATTTAAAGATACTATATATGTATAGTATAAAATGTTTTGATGATGGCTCTGGGGAAAAAGGCGCTTCCTTGAAATGAACTTCTACCACCAGGTGGTGCTGCCTTGAGCCCCAAGGGGAGGTTCTAAAGTTGATCCTGTGAGGAGTCCGGACAAAACTAGTTCCTGGGAATTATGAGTAGAGTATACCATAGCGAAAGTCGTGTGTGCCACTGAGAGCCAACATTCTGCATTTGATTTTATATCGGTAGACTTCGACCTATGGTATAACATAGCGAAAGTCGTGTGTGCCGCTGAGAGCCAACAGTCTGCGTTTGATTTTATATCGGTAGACTGTGACCTATGTAGGAGTGGAGAAGTTTCATTTCGACAGCGAAAATCAGAGGCCGTGGAGAGCCTGCAGTTACATGGACTTCTGCTGTGACGGCAACGTAACCCTGGGATGTAACTGTGATCTGTTGTGTGGGATCCATGGCGTAATCGAGAGGCCTCGGACAGCCTGCAGTTGCATGGACTTTTGTTGCGATGGCAACGTAACCCTGAAATGTAACTTTGACCATGGATGGGGGTGATGATTTTCAGAGCATTTTCACCAAAGATATTTCCTTTATTTTCAAAATAAATGATTTCTATATTTTGTAATAAAATTATTTTCAAAGTATTTTCACTAGGTGTTGAAACGGGTCTACCAAGCACTTGTAGATTTTCAGTCATACGCCTGATCAACGTATGACCGAATTTCTAGGAGAACAAGGATAGACTGGTTGAAACATCGAGTTATAAAATGATATTATTATAAAACTATTTTGGAAATAAGTATTAAATAAATTCTGGTTTCATTCCTTTTCAAGGACGAAAAGATTCCAAGGGGAGAGGAATGTGATAACCCGAATTTCTGGACATCTATGATTGATAATTTATATATGTATGAAAATGTAATTTGAAGCTTTGTTTTAAAACTTAATATTTTTCAAGGGATAATTTAAAGTTTAATTCAGTTGTTTGCAAAATATAAGATAGTTATTTATTTTTAAATATGATAGTTTAAATAAAGTTTTGTTTATTTTTTTAAAATTATAAGTATATAAATACATAAATGTTTTAGATTTTTAAATTACATATATAAGAATATATTTGTATTTTATAATTAGTCTTCTAATATTTTCTTTAAAGGATTTAAATTTATATTTACATATGTAAATATTTATTAATTAAAAGAATTAAATAAGTAAGCTTATATTATCTTTAAATTAAATGAAAATTTAGTTAAAACACTTAAAAAATGTGTTGTTATCTTAAGTTATCTTGATAACATTTGTAAAGCAACTAATTTTTATTTGTGACAAGTGTTAGTTAAAGTTTTACAAGTGTCTTCATTTAAAACTTATCTTCTTTAATTTTTATAAACATACAAGATAAGCTTGGCATCTCTTTCTTCTTTCTTCAATCATTTTCTATTCTCAGTTGAAAAGGAAAAAAAAGTTAACCTGAAATTTGAATCAAAAGAAAATCTAAATTAAAATCTGCAGTTCTTCATATCAATTAAAAAACTGCAAATTACAAAAAAACTGTGTATGAAGTGGATGTTCAAAAGCAAAACTTAAATTCTACAAAGCAAGATTAAACCTGCAACTTCAACCAACAGTTCAAAGGGAAATTCAGATCTGTTCAACTTTTAAAACAACATATTGAAGGCATGCAAAGGTTTCATCAGCAAAACATTTTTCCAGATTTTGAAAAAATAATTTCAAGCCTAGAAAAGTTTTTAAAACCCGCTCTGCAAATTTACAGGTGAGTAAACCCCCTCCTTTTCCAAAACTTGAATTAGTATAAAATATTGATGCTTGTGTATTATATTTGTAAAAAAAATATTGTGATAGATGCTACTTAAATGTGTAGGATTCTTGCATGCATATGGATATGGTTGGATTAAGTGTGTATGACTGTATATTCATATACAGGGAACTCTGTTGGTTTTAAGTTTTACAGGCCTAAATACGATTTCATAGTTCAAAATCATCTTATTTGGTCAATGTTTGGGATTGAGTTCCAAAACATAGCTGATTGTTTAAGCATAATTAAGTTTTAAAATTTTTAATTATATGAATTAAGTTAAAAATTTACTTGGAATTATAAAATACCAGTGGAAATTTAGGAATGGGTTGGAATCAAGTGCATTAATTTGTAAATTCGGGCATATAATCTGAATTTCCTGTTCGAATTAGGATTTTTAACATAAAAACCATAATTTTTAGCTTAGGGTTGAGTATGCATGTTGGAGATGAACTGAAATCAGTTTTTGAGTAAATTCTGGTGACTGGAGAGACAAGGGAGGTCGGTAATTCGATTGAAGGTGGAGGAAGGATCGGCGATGTGGGGAAAATTATTGGAAGCGGCTATCATTGGCCGTGGCGGCGAGGGTGGGACGGTCTAGGGTTTAATACCCAATAGCGGATGAGCTTGGAATTTTGATCGCCATGATGTCTCTGGACGATCGGAACACGTCGGACCTGAGACATTGGATGTGCGGCAGTCTGGCGAGGGTTGGGTCTGGGTGGTGCGAATTCTGGTGGACGATGACGCGGGTTCAAGGCAACTTTCCTGATGATGTCAAGTTTTCAAGTTCGTGCTGAATTCTTCGATTTCGATTTCTTGCTTGATCATAGTTCTGGGTCGTCGTAATCAGGAGAAGGAATCGTAGTCGAAGTGTCTGCATCAGTTATGATGGTCAGAGCATCGTAGATGAATTGTGCAGTGCACATGTTCCATCTTGCAACTGTTGAGTTGATGCGTGGTTTTTCTTTAGGGAAGAAAGAAGTGGTTTCGTGAGGTACTCGAGTTTCTCGTGTAAGAGAAGTGTTTTGCTCGGAGTTTTGGGGAAGTTGACTCGAAGTTTTGAGGGTGGTCACGAGTCACTTGGTGATTTCAGGTACAGTTTTTATTTAGATTTGAAATTGAATTTAAAAAAAAGAATTGAAACAATATTTAAGCTATTTTTTAAATCCAGTTTAAACAAGGATTCAAATTTACTTTTGCATCCTAGTTTTAAGATAATTAGAGTTAAGGAAATTTAAAATGATTTCAAATTTTGAAATAAGGATGTGAACAATGTTTTAAAACAATGTTTTAAAATAAGTTTTAAACCTGGAATAAGATTTAGTTTGTATCTTAGTGGGAGATAAATAATTTTTTAAAATTTAAATTGTTTAAATAACTTTAAAAATGTTAAAAGTATATTTTTAAAATGATTTCAATTTGGAATAAATTTGGTCTAAATTTCTTTAATTTTCATTAGAAAAAAAAAGTATTTTTTCTTAACATGTGATTTTAAAGGTTTTTAAAATTTGTATTCCTTTTTCATCTCAAACTTGAAATGAAGTTTAAAAGTAAATTTTAAAAGTAAATTGTTTTTCAACATTTTGTTAATGATATTCTAATCATTAACAAGGAGAGTAATTATCTTAAAGTTAATTAAGATTTAAAATGTTTTGTGATTCATTAAATTATTTAAGTTAACTAAAATGGATAATTAATTAATTTAATTAATAAATGATCTGGTTTAATTTATTTGGTAATTAAGGGTTTTAAATCAATTAATTAAAGTTTAAGTTAATAGTTTAAATTAATTCGTGTTAAAGGAATTAATTACTCATTGTAAATAATAAAGTATTATGTGATTAGTTTAAGTTAATTTATTAAGTTTAATTTAATTTAATTTAATCACTGGATATTTTGTTAGCATAATTACTTTATGCAATTAAATATAGTATAATTCCTTAGTGAAGTAATTAATGGTAATTACAGGATGTAATTAATTGAGGATGATTCAATAATGGAAGTAATTGGGATTAAATTACTTTGTGTAATTAATCAAGGGATTAATTAAGAATAATTAATGTATTTCATGGAGTAATTAAGGGTAGTTAACTGCAGGATGAGATTAAGCAAGAGTTACTAATAAATGTGGTTTAATTAAAGATTAATTACTTGATGTAATTAATTTAAATTGGATGATTAATTATAATGTAATTATGGATCATTAATTAAGATAATTACTGATGTAATTAAGGATTAATTTGGTTAAGAAAAAAAAAACTAACTAAGGGTTAGTTAATTAATGAGTGTGATTAATTATAGGATAATTAATCAATGTAAGTAGGATGATTAATTTATGTAATTACTCATTGTAATAATTAGTCAAGGGGATTAATTAAGAAGGATAAGTAAAGGATGGTTGATTTTTATAATTAATCATTATTAAGTAAAGGTAATCTAGGTGATTAAGATTTGTAATTAATTTAAATAGAGATAAATTAAATTAATTTTTGGAAGTGATCAATCTTGCCTATGAATGATTAAATGATGTTAAAAGCCTTGAATTGATTGATACCTCTTTCTGAAATGCTTTGTGATATGATATGCTTGTTTTGAACAATGATTTTGTGGTTATCTGTAGATGATGAATTGCTGTGTAAAAGTGAGATCTTGTGATTAAGGGTTGAATTGTGTTTCACCTGAATAACGTGGGTTAAGATGGCATTAAATTAGAAGAGACCGGAATCGGGTGTTAGTAAATACCCGAATCCACTTCGACTTGTGATTTTATAATCCTGAATAGATTTGATATGAGGAATCTATAGGCTAGAATGGAATGATTTAAGTGAATTGGACCAATCAATCCAAGTTTGGTACTTAAAAAATTAAGTAGTGATGTAAGTACTGTTTATAACAACTCGTGAAGTTGTAAATTGATAAGTTACACCGAGTTTATTTGAGTTGTATGCTTTTGTATTCTATGCTAGATGGTTTTACTCACGCTGGTTTCCAGCCTGACCCGGGTGTTACTTTGATGTAATGCTCGGGTCAGACCGAGTATTACAGCTTTTCAGGTAAGTACATTCTGGAGCTCAGGAGGCGTGCTGGATGGCAAGGGCATATCGAATACTTCCGCTATAAAGTATAATATTGTTGGGTATCTGTGACATGATAATTGAGTATATTCAACGTCTATGTATTTATGACTCTGATTGTATTAAAGTGTGATTCGACCGATATAATATTCTTTTGTTAACTGATATTATTTATTATTATATTTGATCCGCTGCGAATGTGAGGTTTTCTGTGTTTTGGTGCTTCTGTTTCTTCTTTCTCTTTCTTCTTTTTCTAACTATCTGGAATTTTTGGGATCGAAATTTCCGGAACGTTACAGGCATATACAGTGATACACTATGCATGCCATACGTTGTTCGTGCACATTGATTCCAGATTTAAGGTATGAAAATAAACAACCTAAATAACCGAGGCAATATTACATTAAATCACATTCTTGTTTTTGCAAATATCAGTTTTCTCCTTTCTGTTTTTTATTGCATTATCGTTTTTTTGACAGGTAAGGTAGACGACTGGAGTAGAAGCAAGAAGATATCAAATTCGAGTGTGTCGGTGAGAGTAAAAAAATGTTGTATGCGAGTGTGAAAATAATGCTATGATGAAAGTGTGAAATATAGTGGAATCTCAATGTGTACTACTTGAAATTGAAATAAAATAAAATATTTGTTTGAATAAAACATTGAATTCTAAATAAAATATTTATTATCATCAAATAAAAATCATAAACTGTTATACTCTACAATATTAGTTAATATTATATGTTTTCTAATAAGGAATTCTGAGGATGATATTATAACATAAGACAACATACAACTTTTATTTTATTGTGATAGTGCATATCAGATGACGGATATCTATAGTATGATGTGCAATGAGATGACACCGGATTTAACGATAGGTAGATATGCTTTTAGACAACGGAGCATTTTTGCCGTCTGATTAGTTTTCTGGCACAGTGTAAGCATGCATACGCACAAGTGCGTGCACGCGCGCACACACACACACACACACACACACATATATATATATATTCATTTAGAAAGCATTAGAATACTAGAGCGGCTAACATGTTCATTGCAGTCTAAATCCCTGCACCTATACACAGGCATGTTAAACCATGTCCAATTTATTATGTTGCACGTGCATGTATACACATATGTGTATATGATACACATATTCAAACATAATATAAAAATGTAAAGTAAAATTATATTTATAAAATAAAATAAAATAATAATTTTATTTAAAAGAAATTTAGAAAATTTCTAAATGAATTAGTATTCATAGTTTCAATAACGATCCAAAATGGTATTTTTTTTTTGAAATTCACCTATTTCTTCCGCTGTGGGCTGAACCAGTTCCAACACGTTCTACATACAACAGTAGTTCTGGTTAATAATCTTTCCACAGTAGCACAACTTTCCTTTCTACTCCTTAAATGTTGAATTAAACTATCTTCTTTCTACAATTTCAATAAAAGAGGGTTGTCAACACTTACAGCTTTTACCTAAAAAAGGATGAGTGCAAGCTTAAAAATCTTGGTACATTCAACCAATAGGAACATCAAAGAAAACACAATGATGAAACTAAAGACATATATAAAAATATAATTTATTCATAACTTCTTTATTTACAAGTATATCCTCAAAAAGAATAGCCAAGAATGTAATATGCACAATAATATCCAAACATTCACCACTAAGAATGTAACATAGTTAAAAGTTAATACAAACAGCCAAAAAAATTGAGGAACAACTAAAATAGGAGTCTAGAGTTAAGGGTTTACTTCGCTAGGTGCAAGGATTTGAAAAGCAGTTATATGACCAAGCACAGTACTGGTTCCTTGTGTAGTAAAAGAAGCATCCTCCTAGCCAGAACTATCCAACAGCTCCCAAACAGATGCCGATAATGAAGCTTTAATCCCACTATGTTCTTTGACCCATGCGACATGGTATTGGTCCAAGGCTGACTTTAAAAGCTTAGTATCTCCTAAAAACTCCAGGCTAACCTCCACATCCATATCACCGAGATGGTGCACATTTAACTACCTCTTTACTTGAGCATAAAGTTGATAAAGAACATTATAAGTTGTGGTGCCCAGGTCCTTTTCTGCCTTAGAAAGCTAACTTTCCAACCTCTTCACCCTCTTCACTAACTTCTTGACATTTTCTCTACCCTTATGGCCATTAACTCAATCTCTCCAAACTTCTTTAAAGCCTCCTCTGATTGAATTTCATAATCCACCTCCCTTTTCCCCCTTGCCTCGATACCATGCATTGCAACATCCAAGTCGTGTGTTACCTTCAACACATATGCTTGGGAATTTTCCAATTCTAGCTCAAAAGCCTCAACCTGTTTATATGCAAACCCATGAAAATGTAAATGTTACAATGTGTTAAGATGCACTTAAGCTATAATTAGAGTAAGTGAAATATGCTATATGTAAATAAAATAGGTAAGTACTTACTTAGAAATAGAGATGCAAGCTAGCAAAAACCTCCCCAAAAGAAAAGTTATGGGAAGGTAATGAGGCGAGTGGTAGTGCAGTGATATCATCAATAAGTATATGCCTCATTTTCTCCACAAAGTCAAAACAACACATTTTTCTGTAATAGGAAAAAGCAGGGAGCAGCTGAGAGCATGGTAAAGGGATGTGCAGGAAATGCAATAGCAGTTGAAGAATCAATAGGAGACGGAGGGGCATCGATCATTTGTTGTTTATTTACATCTTCTAATGTAATAAGACCATCCCCTTTCCTATTCTTGTCACCACTATGGCTAATTTTGACATAGAGCCTACCTTGTTCAAATAAAAATGTGATTAATACATGTGAACTCATGTACTAGCAAGTCTCAATTAACTAGTATAACCGCACAACGGTGGAGAAACCGATCGTTCGATTGTATAACTTTGATAAGAAATATACATTTAAATTTTTTGTTAATATTACTTAAACATTAAGTGATAATATGTTGGAAAAGAATAAATTGAGATTTGAATCTGAAAATATGAATTTCAAATTTAAATATTAATCAAAGCATTCAAAATTGTCGATTTGAAATCGAAATTTTAGAATTTGAAAATCATAATAGATTTGAATTTGGAATCTTTGATGCGCGAAGTAAAATGAGGAAGTTTAGGGAGACCGCGATGAGACAAGATCCACGTTTTTAGGGAAACCGTGATGAGACAAGACCCACGTTTTTTTGGCTTCAGAAAAATTGATTTTGGCCAGTGACAGTAAGCAAACCTCCCTAACGGTCGGTTTGATAATACATATTTATATATGACTAAAAAATATACCATATGGCGCAAAAGTATCGAAAACATAAACAAAAATAGAAATAGAATAATAATGATGTTGGCGCAAAAAATTATGTTTATGCAGTAGGGGTTCTGCATAAAGACTTGAACCCTTGCGAATATCAGCAGCAAGCCTAAGCCCATTCACTCTATGTTCTACAAATAGCTCTCGCTCAATGCCAGTAAACTCAAGACAATTGGGTAAAAAAGAGAAGAAGACACAAGTCAGTGCATTAAACAGAATTAAAAACAAAATAGGAAGGGGAATGGATGATGCTTGGTTTTTGGAACGAAGAAGCAAAACCATCTTGGTTGGAATTGAAGAAAAATTGATCTGCTTGCTTATAATCTTTAGGAGAAGAAGTGGAAAAAATGGATTTCATAGCTTGAACTAAATAAACTCTACCGCAGGCTAAATAAAAAATCTTATGTACGAGAATATAAGAAAAGTGACTCACGGCAAGTGGGAGGGGACATGTGTTCAATATATAAAATATAAGTGCATTTAAAAGGAATTAGGATATAGGGGCCAACCGGATGGGGGACAAGCCCACAATAGACAACCATTTCTTAATAAGTGGGTGAAAGGGAAGATAGAGACCACATCTGATGAGTTCCGAGGTTAAAGAAATAAACCACTTTGGGGGTAGTTGGATGCATCCAAAAGGGGAAGGGATCTAAAACATCTAGCCACTAATCCTAAAATGAGCCAAAATACTCTCAACCTAACTTACTTCGCAAATAGCTAAGGTTAGCTTAATAAAAGAAGAAGAACCCCGACCAGACATGCTAGGAAGGTCATCAAACGCCATGGGTAACTAAAATAATGGTTGATCCAACGTCAAATTTCACAAACTAATTTATTCAAACAAAAATCAATAGATCAATTGCTCTATCAACAACTAATTAAACGAATTCACACAGACATTTTATCAAGAAACTTAAAGGCACACAGACACACACATATAAGAGATAGAAAAGTAGATAAGAAAAATCAAGTTAAGAAAACTATAAGAAAGAAGAAAAAACCACCACTAGAAGGCGCGCACACACACATATTAAGAGGATTTCTCGAAATACGAAGCTATTCATCTCCCAACAGTTAGAAAAAACCACCACTCATACCAACATGCATGTAAGGAGAAATAATGCGAAAAGGATCAATAAGACTACTAATAAAACACGGGTATGAAATAACAAGTCAAGCTTAATATATATTAACACAGACTTGAAAGGCAAGTGTTACATCCATTTTTTTTATAACATATATGGCGTAGATTCAAATTTATAAAGCCAAGGAACTACATGAGCCAATAAAAAGGAAAAAATCAGCCAGTTTTATATTAAAAAGGATCTGTGCATGCTTCAAAAATACAACATATAAAGTCCAACAAAATCATTCAAAGCAATAGTTTGCAATTCATATAAAATTATCAACACGGCCTCAAACTCATAATGAATATGCTATGAAAATAAGCGTGGGCTAATAAAGAAAACTACATAGAGATGATGCAAACTATACCGGTCACATCATAATTATTAGAAGGCGTTACAATTCCAAATATACACAAACAACATATCTATCCAAGAGCTAACTATGCTAACATAATTTGGGTAGATTGCATCATCACCCTCTGGCGAAATCCCACAACCCCAGGCCAAACCCCACTTCCTAAGCTAAAGCACTAACAATGCACAACACTTATTAGTCGCATCCTCATATAGCAGCCCAACCATAGACTACACATACACAAAGAAAACTCGCAGTTAGGAGCCAACATAATATGATGAAAGTAAACTCTACTAACCCAGCTGGATATACCACGGTGTGCATAGCTAAACCAAACCGTACAAATACATAATACAAAACCACACCAACTTATTAAAGAATGATTGCACTAACATAATATATCTAACCGCGTCACCACAACCATCCCAAATTACGTCATCACAGCCATACCAAACCGCGTCGTCACATTTTTTTGTTAACACGAGTGATAATTTTTTCCAGCAGAACACTTCTTTTTATGTCTCAAGAGCTCAAATCCATGATCTTTAGAACCTCTCTCTAAAGTGCCACAACCCCAACTGCTTGAGCTATAGGTCCTTAACAATCAATGTCACATTTATACAAGATTGGGTTGCCATAGCTCAAGCAGAAGAGTCTGACACATCCAATTTAAGCTACTCTTTCATAGCCCAGTCGTACGTTGTGATCTGTCCAAGATTTAAAAAATAAAAAAAAGGATCAGATCATATCATCATATGATGCGTAGGGTGTTAAAATAGGCATATAGCTATCCACTGCACCAATCTTAGGAATAACACATCAAATTCAAACTATCCCGCATTAATCCAAATTTATCCCGCCTTAATTCAAATTTATCCCGCCTAAATCCAAATCTATTCCCGCTTAAAGCAAGTTTTCTACCTAAAGCCACATCAAAGGTACATGCACATTGAGCATTCAATGGTATTTGGAGCTCAGCGTTCATCTTCTAACAGGTATCCTACTAATTTTATTTTCAACTCCTTGAGTTTTCACATTTTTACTGCATCCTCTCCAACTAAGTCTTTCTGTAAAGACGTCAAAGGTTATCTACAAATTTCTTCTAAGATTATGTTTATAATGGGGGGGAAATGTAAATTAGTTTTCTAAGGTCTCATATGTCAATCAGAATGGAAAAATTCATTAGGTACTAGTGCTCTTAAATATGTCAATGGATCCCACAATGACTTCATTTATGGTAGTAGGGAAATTTGAAGGAGACCCATTTCTCCTTATCTATTCAAAATTGCTATGTAGTTTTTTTAATGCTAATGGAAATAGAGCAAATTCATAGAAATATAAAATCTACTAATAAGAATTAAACCTTGTATTACTTATTTATTATATGCAGATGATTTATTACTGTTTTTAAATTTAGATAAATAAAGTGCAAATACCATTGCTAGAATCTTTGAAAAACTGAATGATTATGCTGGATTTCAAGTTAATGAATTCAAAAGTAAAGTATACTTCCACAAAACATGTTCAAGAAAGGATGAAATTACGAGCATATTAAAATTCAAAGAGGAATCATTGCCAGTAAAATATTTAAGGCTACCTTTAAGCATGAATCAAATTAATGACAGAGATTGCACAAGATTATATGACATAATTTATAGCAAATTGGAAGGATGATCTTGCAAATTATTGTCATCGGCAGGAAGATTGGGGCTAAAACATGCAACCATCACTGCTATCACTATGTTTGGATTCAATCTCACAACATTCCAGCAAAACCAATTCACAAATTGAAAAAAATGCATGCAAACTTCATTCGGAGAGATAAACAACATAAAGTTGCAAATGAAATAGTATGCAAGCAAAAAATAGGAGGATTGGGATTAAGTAACATCAAAAATTTAAGTGAAATATGTAATCTCAAATTATTTTGGAAATTCCGGAAAGGAAAATTACTATAGGCAAAATAGATGAAGGAAAAATATCTCAAAATAATTTTTTTAGACTGCCACGGTTGGAAATTATCATTCTTTTGCATGAAAAAATATACTTAAATGCAGAGAAATGGGTAAAAAACTTTTTGAAAGAAAATTGAAGGATGGAAAACAAACCAGTCTATGATTTGACCAATGGATTAATGGTAATTCATTGGTCAATCTATTAGGATGGAATAATATCCATGTATTTGGTGGAGTAAATAAAATTGTAAAAATCATAATATAAAATCATTGTTGGAATGCAACCTTACACCCCAATTGCTTTAATCTTCAATGCAGTTATCATGAAAATAACAATTGACTCGATTATACAAAATGATGCATGGTCTTGGAAACTCACTTCAAAAGGCAAATTTTCATATAAAAAACATGAGAATGTACTAAAGGAAATGAAGTTGAAGTAGAGTGGCACAACGTCATATGGAATAAGGCAAATTGTCCAAAAATGTCACATAGTGCTTATTTTGGTTTAATAAACAAGCTTCTAACTAGAGGCAGATGTTACAAATCGAATAAAAAAAGGAGAGATCATGTGTCTCTTTTGCAAAAATAAAGTGGTGAATATTGAGCATCTATTTTTTAATTATGTATACACAAAGCGTATTTGGTTCATTGCCAAAGCAAAATTAAAATTCAGCCAAGAAGTAGTACAGAATATCAGAGAAAGTATCCAATACATTCAACGAAACTATAAGGCTAGTTCAAAGGGATTAAATAAAGCATGCGTTATTCTAATTGTGGTAATCTTTCAACTCTGGGATGAAAGAAATTTAAGACTATATAAACAAAAAGAAATGGACAGCCTACAATTATGGAAAATCATTGAATCATAAACTCAAATTATCTTTCAGAAAAAAAATAAGCATTCAGAAATAAAAAGCACAATAAATCAGACATATTCGAAGGTAGAAAACTATGAGAAGCGAATTGAAGCATACTTACAAAGCGGGAAGTATATATCAAATATAAATCCCACGGTAAAATAGCATAATCAAGAGTACACTTAGACATGAAGGAGCATGATGGTCGCCAAACTCAATCCCAAATAGAAGGAGCTTCTGCACAAAAGAGGAATTTAGTATTCGAGATGATACATGGTTAGAAAAACAAGCATATGAGGTAAAAATACCTGGTAAGGAAGAAGACAACCGCTCTTTCAGCTTGCAACTAGTTCTTAATCAAAACTCTACGACAATAGGGAAATTGATTGACAATCAAGTATTAAATGGAAATTAATATAGAAGTAGCATCAATCACAAGATTTATCACTCATCTGTTTGGAAAACGGTAAGTATAGCTACAAACAAAATGCAACTCGTCGGATCTGGCCAAAGCATAAGCATATAGACGCATTTAATAAGCCGCTATTTAATCGAAGGGAAGAAGAGAAAGATGGAAGTTCCCATGAAGGAACTCTTTATCTTTGCAGAAAAAATAATTAAAGATTGAAAAACTCGGCAGGAGATATCCCTTTGAGGTTTTCATTATTTGGATATTAAGGTAAGACCGTTTGAGGTTTTCTTTTTTGGATTCTTCCTTGTTAAATCCATTGAAGAATATGCACTACCAGAAGGAGATCATTTTTCGACAGCTCTTGCCCATCGACGGCCGTCGAAAACCATCGGAAACCATCGAAAAAACCGCTGTAAAAATATTTGTCGGTGAACAGATTTTCTGATGTCTCCTAACAGCCTTCGTCGATAGTTTTTCCGACGGCTGCCGACGGCCATCCGACGGCTTCGACGACCGTTAGAAGACACGTGGATGATCACGCTACGTACCGAAAGCCATCAGAAAAGTGCCTTCTTGAGCAGTTGGAAACCGTCGGTAATTTTTGGCCTACAGACCGTCCGGAGCCGTCAGAAGACATCGAAAAACTTGAATTTTTTTTCTGAATTTCTGCTGTGCTTTCACCTTCCATCCATAATCCATAAACACAATATATTTCACCCAAATCAATATATCCAACTCAGATATTCAACATGAAATCAAACCATAGAAAGATAATCAAATATCATAAAGAAATAAATCAAGCATAATTCATAAAATATCAACCAAACTTCGTTACCATAATTTATATACATCTAATCGTATAATATATACATCAGTTCTTCACCAACTCCTTACCATCAACTCCCAAATGTTAGAATTACTACCATCAAATGTATCACCAAACAATATACACAACATTTCAAATCTAACTCCACTAACTCAACGTATCATCAAAACTTACAAAACAATGACACAAAACAAAAAAAAAATCATACCCGTCACTCCGGTCAATCAGCTCCAGAACCTCCCGAACTAGCAGAGGATTGAAAGAGGCACCATAATGCTGCATGTACTGAGCAATACGCTGATCCAGTAGCTATATTATCTCAATGGCCTGACGACGGTTTTGCTCTTCCAGCTGCGCTACCCTTGTTCTCAACTCTTTAATCTCTGCTAGATCGATATCAGCACTGGCCGTTTGGCTGGCTCTCCTCTATCTGCTGGCCTGCAACACATTTAATTTAGTCTATAATCTTGCTATCAAAGTTACAACATAATGTGTTAATTGTTATATCTATAAAGTTATTACCGAAACTAAAGTGATGTGAAGTTCTTTATAACTAAAAAATTATTAAATTGTCAAAGCCTAGGAGTGATGGGCAAATAATGCATACGTTTGTATGGAACTTCATTTTTCTTCTTTTTTCATGGTTTGTACCTTTTCTCCTTACATATTCTGCACTTCCTAAGAGTGATGTCCTCTTTCTAAAACAACATGCAGCCATTTAAACATGTATCTATTTTCTGATAAGGTAAATCAAAAGTCGACATAAGTTTTTTAACTTCATAATGATTTTCGCAAATTAAATTATCGGACGACATATGTCTTTTTGCAGCTTATACAACGGATGAAAATCGGGCTTTGATGATATTGTATTTTGACTTCATCGTAATGTATTCTACGGTTACTGATAGCTGGGTGTCGCTTTTACAACCATCCCAAATATGTTTCTTAGCGACATCTAGTAAATCATTAAAAAAATTGCTTTAATATTTGGTTCTTCAATATTTTATCACCGTCGTCAACTTCAACCGTACCGAACAATGATTCTGCATTTTCAACCATAATTTCTATGCATTTCATCATAAAAATTTCATTACCAACAGTGTCTACTTCAGACTATGTAGAAGTATTTGCTACTACTTCTCCATGACGATCCCAAACATAATACTCTGGCATGAAACCATTTTTGCACAAGTGGACTGTCACAATATCGGATAACAATTATTTCAAATGTTTACACCTACTACATGGACAATATATTTCTACATCGTTTCCGTTATTACTTAAAGCAAATTCAACAAATATGTTTATACTATTATAAAAATATTCTTTTATTGAGTCTCTCAATCCCCTTCTTTGATGCATCCATCTCCTCCGATCAACAAAATAATCAATCATTTTTCCTATTTGAAAAAATATGTCACAAATTCAAAAATAATATCGGTCATATATACGAATTCACATTTTATTTTTCAATATATCGATACAAAAACTTATAGCATCAATTTTACCCCACTTAAGAATACAATATATAAATATTGGTTTATGGTTATTCTTTCTGATCAGTCATCCTACTTTTCATTACAAATACAGCAAACACTTATATTTCGTACATTATTTCATTTTAAAAGATTCAACAAAATTTCGACAGCACTTCCCTTTTGTTTCATGCATTGTACTATACACGCTTGTACGCAGGAAACAAAAAAACGAGGACAAAATTTTGTGAACCGTTTGGAAAAAATAATGTGCAAAATGTAATTGTTTACTGTGTTTATAACAAGTCTAATATAGGGACAAATCCAACAAGTATTATATTAGATGAATATAAATGGCCGTTTTGTGACAAAAATGGCTATTTATATAACGATTATTTACAACACCCATCAGACGGGACCAAAACCTCTTTAAGGGACGTAAGTAGTTTATAAAAAGAATATTTACTAGTTTTATACATTTCAAAAAATTATTAATTTACTACATTTGTTCTGCTCATTTTATCGAATAAGGCTGCGGTAATATTGTTGTCATTTTCCAATACAGTTAATTTTTTTGAATAGTGCATTTATTATTGTTATACAAGTCAAGATGTTATACAACTCATGTCTTATTCCAACTAACACAATGCAATGGTAGAAACAACACATACACACACATACAACAGTTTGCATATACACATACAATCATAAATTATACACTCTTTCAAATTTCACGATAACATATAAAATAGGTATTCCATGGGATGATATAAACCATTATTATGCTATTGGAAATAATTGCAATCACTAATTAGCCCTAATTTATCAACTTACACAAATCTAGATTTAGGACAAAAATTAGATTTTTGACAAAAATAAGAGATTATACCTAAGATTTAGTGTATAGAGTTTGATTACACAGCCATGGAGGATCCTAAAGCTCGAAATTGGAGATTGGAAGCATAGAGGAGGGATTGAGGGGTTTTTGAAGAAAATTTTTGTGCCACAAAATGAGGAAGAAGAAGGCTCGGCTAGGCTTGTAATTCGCGAATTTCCGATGGCATACGGCCCACGGAAGCCGTTGGAAATTAGCCATCGGAAGCCATCGCGACATGGTGTCGAAATATAAGCCTTTTCTATTATTGATGATGCCCATGGATCCAACATGTATTTAAAGGAAAATATGTGACATGTTAAGATCATTGGACTCATTCACAACGATAACAAACTTGCTTTCAAGGATGATCATATTAAAGGCCTCAAAGAAGGTTTTTAGACACATTCGTCATTGGATTCTACAACAGACACAAACTTGACTATGATGTTTGCAAGCTTCATGTTCAAATCACTTTATATGTAAGTCATTCATTGCATCACACATTACTACTACGTTGTACTTTACCTCTTTGTTTAGCAGGGACTATGGACTATATACTTCTTGCAGCTCAGTTTTTAAGAATTTTCTTACTTATTTTACTTAAACATAGACTCTAGGTATTCTTAAATTTTATAAAAGCATTGGCTATTAATTTTCATTAAATTTTTACCGTGTTAGCCATTAAAGAAAGGCATTTGTAATGACCCAACCTTATGGTGCATTTTCTTACCATTATTTCTAACAATTTATATCTTCTATTAAGAACTTATAAAGAGATATCTATTTTCAAAAAAAATGAAAAGAAGGTTGATTGAATATGTAGTTGCAAGAAAATTTTAAGAAATTACTTTGAGTAGATGGTACAAAATGGTAACTCACTTAACTAGTTTTGGATAAGGCGTGATTCATCTTTTTTCTACATCTTGTTCGTAAGAAAAAAAAGCATAATGTTATTTTTCTTTTATTAGCTCACATCACATAAATAAGAATTTTTCACATTTGCAAATGTTTAAATAAGGAACTCTCATTAATGGAGTTTTATCCTTTTACAAAATGAATTTAAAAAGGCTATAAGTTCAAATTGTTTCAAAAGATATAAGTAATCTTTTTCATAAATATGAGAAAAAAATTCTCATTTAATTCTCTTTGTCCTAAAACAGAAAGGGAAAATTAAAATCTTTCATGGCCTCTCATCTTTAACGAAACAATTTTCGAAGATTAATTCCTCTCTCCAAAATCAGCTCTTTTTAAACTAAAGCAGTGATTACACACCGTAGCCACTAAAAGGGGTTTGAACACCTTAACATGGCCTTGGAATATCAGGTTTAAGCAAAGAGATGATGGGTTGAGCTAAGGAGAGGAGGAGGTGATGAAATTTTAGACAAGGATATTTTTACTGTGGATTCTGGTGAGAAGAAACTATTCATTCTTATTTTCATTATGTTGAATCATGCATGTACATGAATAATAATATGATGATCATGTTTGGCTTTGAAAGTCGAATTATGGGCATTCTCTTGTGTTATCGCTTGATATAATTGTTATAAAAGTTGCATGTGAAAGAGAGTGTGTGTGTGTGTGTATAAACATATAATGTGGAAGAGTGTAAATGAATATGATACGGGAAGAGAAGATGAAGTGAATTGTAATTTGATATGCACCATGAAGTAGAAAGGTAAAATGGTCTCTTACGACTAAGCTTGGTCGTGAATGGAAGAGATATGCTATCACCCAACACCAAGGGAATAAATGGTTAAGTCTTGTGGCTTGGAAATGTGGAAAAATGAAGATAAGCAACAAAATCGGTATAGTGATCCCATGATCGATGTACGCAGTCATGTATATACGTCCATGATCAATCATTTGCTTGACTGATCACCTCTTGGTTGTGAGATTGATCAGTCATGGTTCAATCACGTGTATGATATTTATTTGTGGAATTGGTATTGTGGCCAAGATGATCAAGTTGAGTGGTCGATATATTTCTATTATCCCTATGTAAACGTGTCCATATGTACGTTCAGATGGACCTGCATCTAATCACAATGTGTGTGCATTAATTCAATAATGGGCTATTGTTTGATGCGTAGAAAAATATAAATAGTTGTTGTAACATAGTTAGTTATTCTATAATATGTAATCAAAATCATACGAAGTACATTTTGACTGTGATTGCTTGTAACGTCACATTTCTAATGACTTGCACAAAAGGAAATGTGAGTAAATAATATCATAGATTTTTATTACTATTACATGGATTCCAAGTCGTGAAGTATTTCATCGTTTTAGGGTTTTTGAACTTCATAAATATTAACACCATTAATAACCAAATATAGTTTTAAAATTACAAACCAAAATGTAATAATAATACTAATATATCATATAATTTGGTAAAGATTTCATTAGTGCAAATACTTTGCAATTTGAAGCATGAGTTGCATTACATGCGTTTGCAATTTACGTTCAGTGGACAAATCATTGTTGAAACATACAACATAGAAAACCATAAAGGTCATAACCATCCATAGCACCATAAGCCTTAACATGAAATAACATACAACAAAGACCAAAAAGTAAACTGCCTACATATTACGAAGTTCCTTCATAATAGCCTCATAAGTAAAATAAGAGCCGTCATATAAGCTATAAGTCAATGCTGTACATAATTTCATCCTCTAGTCCACATTAGAGCATCCAGATGTATAATAATAACAATCACCGTAATCAAATTCAAATGAACTTATTTAGTATGTGAAAAAACCTGGTTTAATTTAAAAAAACATGCATAAATAAGGTTGGTGATGTCGAAGAACCATTGTGCAATATTTTAAATGTCATAGTGCAAAAATATACGTATGGGATGATTTACTAAAGAGGTGTAGAAATAACCACGAACCAATAGAAAAGAAACTAGAGCCATTACTCAAAAAACTTGAACTGCATTTGCTAAAATGATGCCGACCAAGTGCAATTTAAAGCAGAGAGTATAGACTATTTTATAGGAATAGTCTGAAAACAGAATGGTTCTGGCATAATATAGCATGAAGAAACATATTATATGAATACATATTAAAAGATAAACCATCATGATAAATTATGTACAAAGCTTCCAGATGGGAAGAAATTTTCGTCCTCTCTTCCGCATACTTCCATCTCCTAAGATTAAGCCCTTAAGGTTCATTCAACCCAATTTAAGATAGACATGTTCATAAGTTTCCAGAGAGTTATTGGATATCTAGGATGGTCCTGTAGTTGTACTCTAACAATGGAATAAGAAGATGATTCCTCCTTTGTTGTAGCTAATCCTTCATCTCACCTTTTCCTGTTTGTATATGTAAAAGAAAAACCCATAGTAGTTATCAAAAAATCTAATATTTACGTTTAAAGACTATATTTATTTTATTTATTCAATTCAGACATAAATGATTGCTATATATAAAGAAATAGTTTTTAGCAATAAACTCCACACTTGAGAGACATACTGACATTTTAGAAAACGCAGGACACAATTCAGTTTTACTCTAATATATTTAGCACTTTGAAACTACTCAGAATATGCATTTTAAATGAGATTTGTCTTTATGGATAGATAAATAGAGAAGTTGTCTAACTCTTTAGTTTTATATTCTACAAATATTTTAGTATAGTTGACATTCTACCCTTGAAACGTTCATATTAAGTAACTTAAAGAATATGCATAGTTGGCATTAGAAACTTGCAGATACATATCTATAAGGCATGTCAAAGAGAGAAAAACCAAAATGTTAACATTTGTGTCATAAAATTGATAATAAGATGACATCGTACCCACTAAGTTAAAAAACTGAATTCAAGATTTTCATTGGAAGAATCAAAAAACAATCATTGTGCACCTAACACTATAATAATTATAGCTTAAGTTCTACAAACAATATAATAAGATGACATCATACTCGCTAAGTTAAAAACTGAATACAGGATTTCCAGAACCCCTTTTTATGTTAATTTTTTGTCAAAAACATATATGTTTCATGTTTGCGTATCTCTTTGAAATATTTTAATAACACAAATGATTCAACATTGCTAACATATGAACCAGTAGTGTTCAGACCTACGCTGATTATAATGAACAAAATCTAGCCAGAAGTAACATCTCACTTTATATCTTTAATCAAAATGAATATAGTCCCATTGATTCAAATGTTGATCTTAGTTTGCAGGCCTACTAAACACACATACTTATTTTATGAACATAGGTTTTAACATATCTATACATTTTATGACAAATGTCTATTAATTTTAAGCATGGATTATAAAAAATACGACTGATTGGCGCCGTGGATGTTTTTATAACTACGTTCTACAGCCGTAATTTTTTCTCTCTCTTTAGAAGTACACAACACACAAATATGCATCAAAACGTCTAATCTAATGGCTTAATGGAGATGTCATATGTTTTGTTCGAGGGCACACCAGTAAATGTTGATACACATTTAGTAAAGAACAACAAAGGCATCATCACTTAATAATGTAAGGATAGCGCCCTCATATAGATTTTTAAGAATGGTACGTACTTGAATTTACAATTTGACCCACATTTAATGAACGTAATACCAACTACAGATGTATAGAGGCATCACTTAATTATATGATAGCACTACATATTGATTTTCAAGAACAGTACGTACCCAAATCTACAAACTGACCCAATCGATGTGTCATATAGTGTGTTTTGAGTGCATACTAATAGATGCTGATGCACTATTAAAAAAGAACTACAAATGGATCAATTAATAATGTAAGAATAACACTGCATACTGAATAGTACGTACCTGACTACAAAAATTAACCCCTTTCAATGAACCTAATACCAACTGCAGAAGATGGTTATGACCATAAGGCTCATTTGTACTAAGATAGAAAATCACCAACTATGCTTATACTATGTTATTCTTGTTGATTGAAGAAATTAGCCTATCAACTAGAAAAATTATATAAACCAGAAATCCGTAGAATGCAATAACCAAATTAAAATCGAGAATCAACATGTAAACTAAAATAACATATGCTAAAATAAAAGTAGAATATTATCTAAAAGTTTGTTCGGTATTAGGAGTAAGCATTGAAAAGAAGGAAAAAACTTAGGGAACAATAAGAAATCAAGGCATAGTGTAAGTTAAAAAATATTGTTAATGGAGACGGTCAGAGGTTAGATCTGGATCCGCTAGATTAGGAATTAATCGATAATCGCTGGATAATCGCAGTTTGGGACATTTGGGTATCGAAGTGAAGTAACCGATTTTTTGTGAACGAAGAAGATGAAATCAATTTACTTAGATATGCAGCGATGAAGGAATGAGAGCTAGGGTTTTTTTTCGTGTATTAAACGGAGTGGAAAAGGTGCGAAGGGTATAATCGGTACTTCAAAAAATACAGAATCCTAAATTCTCGACGTAAATACAGTATAGTCGGAAAGGTATTTGAGCATTAGATATTTATCCCTACATATTCCTAACATTTTGATGTATACATTATCTACTTGGAAAGGTATTCGGGTTGCAAATTATCAATATATATGATGAAATATCATCGAGAACTTGTCTACAAATGGTGGATACCCGTGTGTTGATGTACCATCAATGGAAAGGTATTCGTGTGTTAGGCATTTATCTCCATAATATGTGTGATAGATGAAGTTTGATACTTTGATGTTATTGGATCCGACGACCGAAAATGGCTGAATCACGTACTTCGTCACTTTCTTTAAGACGATTCGTGGCTTAGACCCAAGATGCAAAGCTAGCTATCAACCATTCCATCTCCAGCATAAAACAATCTTTAGAATTTGATCGATTTGTTGTTTGCACGTCAAATCGTTCTGAATTTAGCACTTATTAATTTAATTGCTTAGAAGAATTCTACAGAGAGAGAAATGATAGAGTGAGAAGAAAAAAGAAAATTGTCCGTTGTCTTATATTTTTCCTTTTGCCTATCTATCATTTAAATAGACAGAATGGAAATTGCATGCATTACTGGAATGAGAGATTGTTGATGGATCTGAAATTGTTATCATTAATTACGAATTTTATTACCATTAATTTTTACAATGGCTCGATAGTAATAGCTCATAAATATATTACTATTATACATCTTCATTCGTTGCGAATTTTATTGCCATTAGTTTTTACAATGGCTCGATAATAATACCTCATAAATATATTCCTGCTATACATCTTCATTCAAAATGACATTAATTAATTTTTTAAATTAATTCACTTAAAATTCCATTAACCCTCCACTTGAATTATTACAAAAACATTTCCAAATTATTTCTGAAAATATAGAATTGTACAAAAATAAATGTATATTTTGATTTGAACCTTTGCATAGTGAGTAAGATTCAGAATATACTAGAATGACATGTAGTCTTGAACTCTATCTTTAATATTAAACCACACAAAACTTTTCTAAAGTGCTTTCAGCTTGCCCATACGTTAATGGTCATGCACATCTATCCCTCTTTGTGAATGCTCTAAAAAAAAATTTCCCTCAAAGTTTTCGTAGGAAACGGCCTCATTCTCACATACATAAAGATGAGTCTACCAGGAGTACTCCAATAGCTAGGTACCCCACTCCATATAGAGTATAAATCTCATTAAGAGTTTCAGCTACCTCATCCTCTAATTGCTATAGGAATACATGCTTCTAAACATTCTATAGTATATAATGTTTACCTATTATCACCTCACAACTTGTTATTTACCAATTAAACGTATTTCTTGGGATCTTCAGTCATATAGGTTGGGTTACCATTGTCAGTGTCTAAGGGCAATAGTCTCATCCTTTTGGATGTTTCATGGAGTTTCTCTTTGACTAATCTTTTCATCAAAGGATCTACCAAATTTTCATCAGTTCGAATATGATCCACTCCAAAAACACTTGAAAAGAGTTACACTTTTACAACATTGTGTTTACGACGTGACTATCTTCTCTTACCATGACAATAACAGTTGTGAACCATTGCAATAGCTACGGTATTGTCACAGTGGATGAACAAAGCTGGTATCAGTTTTTCCTATAAAAGAATCATAGCTAGCAGATTTCTTAAGTAATATGCTTCTTCACTAGTTGTTGCTAGTGTTATCATCTCAGACTCCATAGTGGAATGAGCCAAAAGTCTGTTTCTCGGTTTTTAAGAAACTGCTCCACCAGTTGTGCTAAAAATATAGTCGTCGGTTGCTTTAGAATCATCGGATAAAGTATTCCAGTTTGCATCGTTGTATCCTTCAACTATAACCGGGAACTTTCCATAATGTGATCTAAATTTCTTTTTCCATTTTAGGTATCGCCTGACCTTTTTAATAGCATGTCGATGCTCAATTGCTATGTTTACTTTTAAACCTGCATAAAAATCCCACGACATATTTTAAGGATCGCCTTTTTGACTCACAAATGTCGACAATAATAAATTCATGGTATTCACGTGCCGAGCACCCAAGTACCGGAAAGACAGAATGTTAGGGTAAAATAAAAGAAGAAAAGGAAAGAATAAGAAAGAAGAGAATACAATATCAAAATCTCACAATGGAACGATAACATATAATATCAGAATGATACATTTACAAAGGAAAACTGTATAGATACAGCAATCAGATTAAACTAACCCATCACCAGCCTGGATAATTATAACAACATATCCTCACTATTGCTGATATAAAAATAAACAAAGTAATGCAGCGGAAATAAAATCTACGATAGGTAATCATCCAACTCCTCTCTTCAAGATCTCCAATGATCATCAATTAAATCTGAAAATATACATGGGGCTGACCCGAGCATTATAAGAAGAATACACCCGGATCAGTTTGGTAAAGCATCATGAGAAAAATTAAGTAATTTGAATTACTATATTTGTAAAACCCTTTAAAAAATAAAGGTATCCCGTACATGCCGCAAATGAACATGGACGGGTTTTACCTTACGATAACCTAACCACTTTATTGGAAAATTAGTGATATTATAATAATGTCTTGGTCGTTCAATATAAATAAAATCATAGATGAAATGGTTACATTGACTACATTTGACAGCATATTTAGGTATACAAACAAAATTGCTAAGGTACGTTTGTATAAATGGATTTTCCATGGAGAACTCCCTAGTATACTCGTAAGCCATCTAAGACCGATGACCTATGACAAAGGTCAAAAACTATCTTCTGAGCACCGTATATCTCTAGATAAAATATACCATATGGTAAATACAACCAGTCCATGCCCTAACACATGAACTGAGTATCATCAACTCCCTATGCGCAAAATCGTAAGCATACTATAGATAATGGAGTTGATGTACCTATTATTTGGGTTAGCCGAACCAAGTATCATGCATCCTACTCTGTCTTTAGTCATTTTTCAATGTCGAGGCTATGTTCGGCATCTTCACATGAGTTTCCAATGAGACTCGATCACATAATGAATCCCATATGGATTCCATCATCTCAACAAATTTCTAGAATCATACATGGTTTCCATCATTCACTTTTAAAGGATAGAACCTGAATAATAGTTTTGAAGTGGTATTCGGTAAGTAAAACACTTACCGATCCTGGACTCTACAAACTAACTGATAAATTTCTGGTTAACTCAATTTTGGTTCTTTTAGAAGTAATCAAGAGCTAGAGGCATTTCGTACCAATACTCCTCCTCGGGGGTTCTTATTGATATAAATCTATGAAGCATTCCATATACTTCCTAAGTAAAGCTTGGTATAAATCAGTAATCGACTATCGACTCTTGATGTAGGAATCAAGGTTCCACACTTTACACATTTCCAACCTTTCTTCTTAACCATTCCTCGACCTAGAAGAATGCATATAGGTTAGAGCTCTATTTCTCCTCCCTAACTAAACATCAATCTTGACTCTCACAAATAGAGAAGCTTACTCGTTGGACTTTTAGAGTTAAGCATATTAGTACTAACACCCCATAAACAATCACACTAAGGCCATTACATAGTTGTTACTTATCATCCAAGTATAATTAAGTCTTTTAATCCCTTTATAATAAATTTACCTTTTATTAATTAAAGCCCTTTTTATTAGTAAAACATCTTTTTATCTAATAAAACTTCTTTTATAAATCAAGCTTCCTTTATTAATTAATATTCTTTATAAATTAAAACTTCCTTTATATACTTCTATAAATATATTGGATTTCTCTTTAAAAATGATATATACATGTCTTTATAAATTTTACTATTCATTTATTTTTTTAGTACTTAAAAAGTATTCATATATTATTCCAATGGTATAAGTATATTCATAAATTGTTTAATAAGTTTTACTTACTGGAAATATAATCAAGGAGATCGAAACAATTACAACTAAAACACTGTTATAACAAACTCCTTTTCATTTATAAATTAAACATATATCATTTTCTATCTCTTTATAAAAGATTTCTATACTTGTGATTATCTTTAAAATTCTAACGTTAAAGATTTGTAATATATCTTCCAAAATATAATTCATGGATTTAAAAACAAATGTTTCTAAAACATTGTTTACCACAAACCCAAAACCAAACCCATTCCATTTAATCATTATCTTTAAAACTCTCATTTTAAAAGTTTAATTACATTCAAGGGTTAAAGACAAGTATTGTAAAAAATAATTGTCACAACAAACCCAAACGTTTTATACTTCGAAAATCTTCTTTAAAACTCCCTTCTTATAGATTTATTTATATTTAAGGGTTAAAGACAAGTGTTGCTAAAAGTAATTATCACAACAAACCCAAACATTTTATACTTTGAATACATTCTTCTTTAAAACTCCCATCTTAAAGATATATTTATATTAAAGGGTTAAAGACAAGTGTTGCTCGGAACCTTTTGTCACATCAAACCCAAAACCATTTACTTAAATTTTTCTACTGAATATCCATTGTTGAGTATCTAATTATATTCTCAAGTATAATTAATAATAATGGTTAAAAACAAGTGTTGCTAAAAATACTATTTACAACAACCCAAAACTATTTAATAACTTTAAACATTTATTTAAAGATTAGAGCATATCCACACTTATTAATTGAGGAAATACGCTTTTCGTTGATTCATAAAAAGTTATTCTAACTTAAGTGTTAAAATCAAAACTCCCTTTATTTATTTATAAAATACTTAACTTGAAACTTATGTATATAGAAATGACTTTAATACACTTATTGATATATTAAAATAATTTTAAAACTACTTAAGATATATGATAATTATTTATTTAGAATATTATGTAAAAATAGAGAATTTTGGAATAAACAGAAAAACAAGTTTTTATTTTAAAAGCTACTTAGTTTAGAAATTCATAATTAATTGTTAAAGATATATTTAAACTTGAAACCAATTTGAAAGCACTCTTTTATAAGTTAGAAAACAGCCCTAAAATATTATAGGAAAATACATATTTTACATATCATTTTTAAATAATTTATATCTTCAATTTACAATGGTAGCACTTTTAGAAGTGCTGCCTAAGGTTTTGTTATTAGTTTTATCGCATTTTTGCTACAACTTTGTGTCTAGATTTCAATATCTTAACAACTGATTTTAGATCCATCTATTTTACATTAGTTAGTATACTTTGGGTACTTGAATGCCATAAAGTAAAATCCTAAAGAATATCCATTAATTATTTTAGAGAATTTCCTGAAAACATGGTATTTTACCAAACTACACTTATAGCAACTATTTCGCTATAACTTTTTGCACATCTTCAACTTGCTATCAAATGTATTAGGCTTCAAAACTTTCCCAATAAGAATAATATATTATTTAGTCACTTAATTGCTACTTTGATTTACTTCTTCCATAACTTTTCAAACATATTCTTTTCTTTTATAAACACTTATATAAATCTAGATAATAACCAAACAAGTTATTATTAGGATATGTTATTAAATCATCATTTTCACAAGTTATAGTTTTAGGGATTCAAAGTGCATTTTAGTGATTATCGCTATGCAGATAATTCCATATTCAATCCAATATTTGGTGTCATGTTATTTATACAGATATATGATTTCAAGTTTCAACCATACTACTAAACATGTATTAACAAATGTACACACCAATGTATCCATTTTAAATGTTCAAATGAACTTATCACAATTCAATGGTTTAGCAAGTAACTACTTTAACAATTTATATACTTTTTAAAGTATATAATCAAGGGTTTAAATTTATGTAGTTAATGTCTATTATTATTAATATATAACAAGCATATAATAAGTTTATAGATTATTCAAAGTGCGTATAACTCACTTTAATTCAATGCAAATAATTCTGACCAATATTCAAACAAACAACCACTCCTCCACTCACTTCCACTTACTCCTATCTCATAGCCAAAACCTCCCATTTCCTCCAATGGCTCACGGCCAAGCCTTGAAAGGCCATACCCCTAAACTCATGACCCAAGGGAGTATTTCCTCATAACTCCATCATTCTTCCACTTTTTAGATGCTATAACATGTTTTCTAGATGATATAAGAACTTTGACAAAGTTTGGTGGAGAAAGAGTTGGTTTGAACATATTTCAAGAAAGTTAGCGAGAAGGAAGAAGAGAAGAAGAAGACATAAGAGTAAATTTATAGGCTTAATAATTTGAGATAAAAGTGTGCAAAACCCCCTCCTTAATCATGAAGTTAAGCATGTAAGACCATGCTCTTACACAAGCATGCTTTCCTTAAATTAAGGAGTGATTTGAGGGTTCTTTTGTACTAAAAGTTCCCTTAATTAATATGCTTACTTTAATTAGTTTTATTAGGAAATGAAGTGTTTTAATTCTTATTTAATTTTTTCATATGATAACTATTCATGTTGTAGTAGTTTGCACAACTTGTATTAAATAAAAATTTGATTTGTGATAAAATGTTTCTGGTCACATTTTCAGTATCTATCCAAAGCTTATATTTGTAAACACATTTAAAAAATAACTTCTAACATTAGTTATTAATTAAAAAGTGTTTATCAAGGTTATAGAACTATATTTAATCACAGTGAATCTCAGATTCGAATATTTAAATCATAGTAAATCACAGAAAAACCATACTTAAATGACAAGCACCATTGTCCCAGTGGTTAAGTGATTTGGCTTTGGTGTGACAGGTCACAAGTTCGAAATTTGCATAACGTGATTCCAACGTTTATTGACATGCGATATGTTGTCACGGTGATTTATTGTATATAAAGTACCATTTAAATAACTTAGATATTTAAATACGATATGTTAAAAATTCTAGATCATACATTCTCCCCCTAGAATATTTCTTCCTTGGAATTCCAACACAAACAATCTAAGCAACAGCCATACAATAATATATAACAATATTACTTTTATTAACAAACAAGGCCAACAGTTTGCCCATGCCAAAAAGCTTCTCATCGCATAAGGATGATAAATAAACTAGTAAGTGTACCTTTCGCTCAATAGCCTCAAGTTATTACTTAGTCGATTATTTATATTACCTTAAACAATCTTAAGAGTCACTTCCCGAACTTGCCACAAACCGAAGACATAGTACACAGTTATACTTAAGCCCATATGATGTATATATATCATTTCTATGCAATATTAATCTGGCCACTTCCTTGATCACATAGATTTCACTTTCGATCTACTATATCTCACTTGACTTATTTAGTGTAGACTCCGATCTGGTTTCTTGATTGGACTCATCCATCTCCTTACATAGAAATAAGCTATGATAGAAAACTTAACGATCATCTCAAGAATTCGTATCAAGTGTTCGCCATCAAAAGGTCTAGTAAAATAAATCCTTTTTCGGACCGGTGCATACCACCTTGAAATCATGCACTCGAATCCCAGACCAGGAACTGTCATACGAATAAAATGATCTGCATGCAACTCATGCACTTAAATTATTTGGTTACTTGACCATACCAGTTTCTTTCCAATTCTCATTTATTTACACAAAACCATTTCCTATTTAATATTAAAATCATTTATGCAACATTTCTTAAAACATTACTTAAGTTTTATAAATATTTTATAAAGACTTAACTTTATTTATTTATTATATTTAATTTTTAAACATTTTATTAAAATAAAATTTAAAACATTTCAAGGCTTAAGTTTATTATTTATATAATACTTCGTTATATCCTAAGAGTATATACTAAACATTATTTTACAATTTTACTTTCTAAAATTTCGACGAAGACCAAAAATAAATTTGGATCTTACAATTGAGTTAGGCATTAAAATTTATTTATCCATTGGGTTAGGTAAGTAGCTAGGTAGAGTAGGACTCTGGTATCCAAACTCAAGACTAGAGTCTAATTTCTGTAGTCAACCCTAACGTAAAGATGTTTATTAGTTGTCCTAATAACATTGAGTGTTCTTTTTAACAAGGATGATTTTTTCAATTACTATCCATTCAATTTTAAAGTTATAAAAATTCAACTTTTATATTTTTGCAAAAGTACTTAGTTTTAATTATGTATCAATTCGGAAGTTCCCGATGTCCAAAATTGCTAAAAATTTCATTTTATTTTAATAACTAAAAACTAACAAACAATATGTCATAATAAGATGCACAACTAACTACCTTCATGCAAAGGATATAAGCAACCATATATATCTTTGTTGAAAACTTAAGAACTTAAACTTCAAGTTTTATTTCAAGTCGTCTGAAATAATAAAATATACATATACCTTTTAGATATCAAATCATTCTTCTTAGGATTAAAACAAAATCATTTTCTAAAACCAATTTCCAATTCTTTTTTTAAAATCTCTAGAAAATATTCGTAAGATCGAGTAACAAAAAAATGATACAAGGAACTGGTTTCTTCCATATAGTACAATATATACCCTTTATAATGAAAGGTAATACTTAAGAAAAGTGAGTTCCAACCGAACACATCTCCTGCCTAATTTTAATTACTTTCGAGTCACTCAAACTAGCTAAAATAAAATATTTGTTTCTCGAATTGACTAGTTATTTTCGAGAGCAATCTTGAACTTGAAAAATCTTAAAATCCTTTTAAAAACATTAGTCCTTTAGAATAGTTTCAATTCGTACTATTTTGTTTTCTCAAAGAAACCCTTAGAAGCCATTTCCAAAAACGCCGGGATTTAAGTTCACAAATTCCCAATTTAAATCCTTTAAAAATTATATTTATACTAATCATATTTATATAAATTTAGTTTCTTATATGAAATTATTTCATAATCATTTATCCTTTTAACATCTTTCCTTTCTTCTAAAGCTATACTAACAACTTTTTATTTATGTTAACTCTTTAACCCAACATAATCATCGAATGCCTTATAGTTAAATTATGAAACTTAATTCACAAGCAGTTCATTTCAATGTTTCCATAAATTGCTATCTATTTAACCAATGTTGTGAATAAGGTAAATTCAAGAAACATCAGCCAACGCCCATAAACTGGTCGAGCATGACAAATCAAGCAATAAATGATAATAATTTAACATTATCATTTCCTAACAAACAAATACATTATAAATAACTATGTTAATTATTTGAAATTTTTTCTTTTATTTAAAATCCTAGGTAAAATTATTTCATTTACCAATTTTGAAAATAATATTTTATCGGTTTTTTTTGTTTAAGTGTTTAGGAATCCCTATTGATAAAGCTGATCAGATGCATCGACCAGAATCCATAAGCACTCACCAGACCAATAAACACAATACAAAATATTGTTGCTAACAAATATGCTCTCATATGTATAATACACTCAAACTCATAATAAGTCATTCCATTGCTCTATCTCTTAATGAGTTATACCCAACGATAGCCAAGGTTCTCAATTAACCTTTAGCTCTAATACCACAATGTAACGATTGCCTTTTCGAGCCTCAAATGTCAATGCTAATACATCCACGGTATTCACATGTCGAGCACCCAAGTGTCGAAGAGGCAGAACGTTAGGGTAAAAGAAAAGAAGAAAAGAAAATGAAAAGAAAGAAGAGAATACAATATCAAAATCTCACAACGGAACGGTAACATGTAATATCAAAATGATACTTTTATATAAACTGTATAGACAATAATCAGAGTAACTAACCTATCATCCGCCTGGACAATTATAACAACCTGTTCTTACAATTGTTGATATAAAAATAAATAAAGTAATGCAGCAGAAATAAAATGTATGATAGGTAATCACCATGTTCCTCTCTCCAAGAGCTCCAATGATCATAAATGAAATCTGAAAATATACATGGAGCCGACCTGAGTATTATAAGAAAAATAACACCCGGATTAGTCTAGTAAACCAGCAAGAGAAGACTCGAGTAATTTGAATTACTATATTTGTAAAGCTCTTTAAATAATAAAGGTATCCCGTAAGACCACGCCACAAATAAACATGGATTGGTTTTTACTTTACGATAACTGAACTACTTTATAGGAAAATTTAGTGATATTATAATAATGTCTAGGTTGTTCAAATAAATAAAATCATAGCTGAAATGGTTACATTAGTTGCATTTGACAGCATATTTCGGTGTACAAGCAAAACCGTTGAGGTATGTTCGTATAAATGGATTTTCCTTGGACACCTCCCTAGTATACTCTTCAGCCATACTAAGACCGATCACCTATGACAAGGGTCAGAAACTACCTTCCAATCACCGTATATCTTTAGATAAAATATACCATAAGGTACACACAACCAGTCCATGCCCTAACATGTGAGCCAATCATCAACTCCCCATGCACAACAAATCGATAAGCATACTCTACATAATAGAGCTGATATACCCCCTTTTTGGGTTAGATGAACCCGGGATCATACATCCTACTCATCTTTAGTCATTTTCCGATGTCAAGGCTACATTGGGCATCTTCGCACGAGTTTCCAACGAGAATCGGTCACATAATGAATCCCATATGGATTCCATCATCTCAACAGATTTTCGGAACCACATATGGTTTCCATCCTTCACTTCCAAAACACAGAACGTGAGTAATAGTTTTGAAGTGATATTCGGTAAGTAAAGCACTAACCGATCCCGGACTCTTCAAATCCAATCGATAACTTTCAGTTAACTCAATTCCTATTCTTTTAGAAGTAATTGAAAGCTAGAGGCATTTTGTACCAATACTCCTCCTTGGGGGTTCTTATTGGTACAAATCCATGAAGCATTCTGTATCTTTCTAAGTTAAATTTGGTCAAGATTGCTTGTCGACTAATCAACTATCGAGTCTTGAACGCTTGCTTATGGGAATCAAGGTTCCACACTTTACAATTTTTGAACTTTCTGCTTAACTATTCCTCGACCTAGAAGAATGCCGATAGGTTAGATCTTTAATGCTCCATCCCTACCTAAACATCAGTCTTGATTCTTACAAACAGAGAAGCTTACTCGTTCGACTTTTAGTGTTAAGCGTATTAGTTCTAACATCCCATAAACAATCAAACTAAGGTCACTACATAGTTGTTACTTATCATCCATGTATAATTAAGTCACTAAAGACTTTAAATCCCTTTATAATTAATTTATCTTTTATTAATTAAAACTCTTTTTATTAGTAGGACATCTTATTATTTAATAGAACTTCTTTTATAAATCAAGACCTCCTTCATTAATTAATACTCTTTTATTAATGAAAGCTTCCTTTATGTACTTGTATAAATATACTGGATTTCTCTTTATATATGATATATACTTGTCTTTATAAATTTAACTATTCATTTATTCTTTTAGTACTTAAAAAGTATTCATATACTTATTCTAATGACATAAGTGTATTCACAGATCGTTTAACAAGTTTTACTTGAAATGTATTCAAGGACATTAAAACAAGTGGATATTTTGTACACATCCTCCTTTTGTGTTTTGTGAAATACATCCCTCCCACTTTCCACTTCTGTTTTGTCCCTGTTTCTTTTCCATGTCATTCTTTCTATTTTTAGACTTCATTATTCTTGATTTTTCTTTCTTTCACTGAAGTTTTTAATTGAAAATTTCAATTTGTATTAAAATCTCATTCGATTTCTTTCCAATAAGTTATAAATATTTAATTTTGATTTCTTCTCAAAAACTTCCAGATCTGTTTTGAATCATGTTTGATTCGAATTTAGCTGTATCATGTTCGATTTGATTTTAAGCAACATCGATTCGAATTTAGCCGCATTCACATTTAACGTGATTAGTTTTTGGGTATCTTGATTTGTTTCAAGTTTTCATCTTCTTCTACTTTTGCGCGAAAATATGAGTTCGAGGTTAGTTTGTGTACGTCTTATTTATTTTTGTTTGTTTATTTTAGATATATTATTATGTTGGTTATTATTTGTACCTATAATTTATTACTAAAGTTATTTTTATTTGAACCTCGTTGTTATTTATGACATGCGGGTGGTTGTTCATATGTTATGCATTTGTGTTTTTCCAAATTTGCTGTGTTTGTAATTGTAAGTTGTAGTGGTCATGTTGTTATTTTTATAGTAGATGTATGTTTTTTATTTAATTATTATATGATATCAATGATATGTGGTAGCGAAGTTTTATGAAGACGTTGTTATGGCGAAATATTTGCGATAACAATTTCTATTTAGTAAATAACTGTTAGGTAGTTTTTTGTATAACAATTATATTCGTTATGTTGTACTTTTATTCTAACATTATATCTATTTTTTCAGGTCTGATGCTATTGATGTTCTTATTGTTTTTCTATTGGGTAGCGATACTTATAGTAAGTGCCTTGGTTTGAGTGATTGTGTGTTGAGATTGCGGAATGATATTTGTGATCATTGGCCTGAGTTAACACCTTGTTCTATTGAATTAGTTTATAAAAGAGATGAAAAGAAAAGAGTTATTAAATAATTCTGATTTGCATAGTATATTGTTGCTTGTTACTCATAGCTGTGAGGATTATCTACTTGTCTAAGTTGTATCTAAGTCGTGTAAGAGTATTTTGGTTCATGTTAGTTCTTATAGTTCTTCATTTGTTGGTCCTTTTGGTGAGTCTGGGTTATCTTCTTCTTTGATGGTTATTTCTTCAGTTGATTCTAGTTCTAATTTGAAACGTTTGTTAAAAAGTGATTTTAACGATCTAGTGTTTACTAGGGTTGGTCAAAGATTTTGTGGTGGCGTTGAGGAGTTCCGATTGTATCTTATGATATACTGTATTAAAATGGTTATAAAGTCAGTGTTGTTAAAAATGATAGGAAGCAAGTTACAACTGTTTGTTCATGGGAAGGTTGTACTTTTCGTATTCATGCTTCTCGTAAGTTTAACCTACCAGGTCAACCTAATCATTCATGTGGAGCTGTTATTGTAGATGTTAATCATCCACCTGTTTCTAGCAATATAGTTAAGAAGCTGGTTGTTGATTTCTCATTCGAATCCTCTTATAAAGACAAAAGAAATTGTTCATTTATTTCAGACTGAGTGCAATATAGTGTTAAATTACCACTTTGCTTATATGGGGAAAAGATTGGCTTTGGAAGAAATACATGGCAATAATTGCTTTCATACCATCATTTGAAATCTTGTTGTGAAGAGGTGGCTGAGTGTAATCCTGGCAGTACTATTAAACTTCAACATGATTTTATTACTCACGAGTTTGGGAGGGTTTTCACCGGGTTCGGAGCATGCAGATCTGGATTTGATTATGTTGAATTTGGATGATTTAAATATCTGCTAAAGAGGAAAGAAATTGATTAATTGATTCAATCAAATCAATTAATTTGGCTAATATATGGAAGGATATTTTGAAGAAACTAATTGATTAGTCAATCAGTTAACTAGTCAATGTATATTTGCTATATGAAGAAATAAATGATTACGCATGGAGAATAAATGGAAGATATGGAAACGAAGAATACTCCATCTATTTGTACTAAAATCAAATCATGCAAATTGGAAAGACATCTGCGTAATCGAGAAGTTGGTTTGCTTAATCTCCAAGTAACCCTTCATTATCAAGTCTATTTAAATGAAGGAATTTCATCTTCATATGTAACAAGCAAGTGTGTGAAAGTATCCACCATTATTCTTCCCTCTCTTTTGTACTCTTTTCTTTAGTGAAATAAAAGAAGTTGTTGGGTCTCCGTGGATGTAGGATATTCATATCCGAACCACGTTAAATCTTTTATTTCTCTTATTTCTGCTATTATTTCTGTGATACTGCATAATTGAATTTTTTAAGCGTCATTGGTATCTAAATAGGCAATACTAGATCCTGATCAAATGTATCGCTTCCGCTCAAATTAAAACAAAATTTCACTACAGTTTGGTATCATAGCTAGTGTTATTGTTCCTGTTCGGAATTAATGGCTAATTATAGTAAGTCTATTGGTAGATCTGGTGTCAATAATGGAGTAACACTTTTTGAAGAAAAAGGAGATTTTGGTACTTGGAAGATGAAGAGGGAGGCTGTATTGAGAAGGAGAAGGCTTACAAGGTTGTTTCTGCACCTGAAAAATTGGAAGGTATTGATGCAGCTAATTTGGAAGAGATGGAAGATGAAGCTCTCACAACAATTCAGTTGAGCCTTTCATATGAAGTTCTTAGAGAATTCTCTCGGAAGAAGACGGCGAAAGAACTATGGGGTGCATTATCAGATGCATATCAAGACAAGTCTCTCGCTAATCGGATTATTCTTCAGCAACAACTCTATTCATTCAAGATGATGCCTGATGCTGATCTTATCGAGCATGTAGATGCTTTGACGACTTTGATTATGAACCTGAAGGCAGCGAAAGTTGATATTACCGATGAGGCACAAGCTGTGATCCTCTTATGTTCCTTGCCTAAGGAGTATACTAGTTTTGTTAATTCCATGATTTATGGCCGTAGTAAAATTGGCCTATCTGATGTAAAGGCTGGTCTTCATAATGAAGTATTAAGAGGTAATTTAGTGAGCACTGGCTTGGATAGTGATATCGAAGGCTTATCTGTTCAGAGAGGTAGAGGCCAAAGTAGGTCGAAGAAAGGTGGAGGACGGAATTATTCACGGTCTCAGTCTAGGGGGCCTAAGAATTTGACTTGTCATTATTGTAAGAAACCAAGGCACTTCATAGCACAATGTCCCAAGCTTGGAGGTAGAAGAAAAGATCCAAAGCAAGCCTCAGCTTCTACAGTAGAAAAATCAGATACAGAAAGTGACACCGATGTATTTACAGCTTTTGGCTCTTCTGGGAAGAGCAACTTATGGATGATTGATTTTGGCGCATCCTATCATATGACACCTGATAGGAATTGCTTTTCCACTTACCGTGAAATTGATGGAGGAGAAGTTCTGATGGGTAATGATGCTTCTTGCCGTATGGTGGGTGTTGGTAGAGTGATGATTAGAATGTTTGATGGTGTTATTCGTACGATCACCTATGTTAGACATGTACCTGATTTGAGGAGGAGCTTGATCTCTGTTGGGGCATTGAGTAGATTTGGCTTGAAGATGGTAGTGGAAAGAGAGAAAATGAAGATATTGAAGGGTTCCATGATTTTTATGAGAGGTGTGAGGGTAGGAAATCTTTATCTATTAAAGGGCACTACTGTAATTGGTGAATCAGCTTCTGTTACATCTGTTGCTTCGGATTCTTCCAGATTATGGCACTTACAGATGTGTCACATCGGTGAGCGCAGCATGGATGAGGTGAGAAAACGAGGATTGATTGATGGAGTTCATCATTCAAAACTTGGTTTTTGTGAAGAGTGCGTTCTTGGGAAGCAGACAAAGATTTCTTTTGGTATAGGAGAGCATAAAGCAAAAGTTGTCTTGGGGTATGTTCATACAGATGTATGGGGTCCCTTCCCTTGTAAGTCTTTAGGTAGAGCCAGATATTTCATTTCATTTATAGATGATTTCTCTTGTAAAATATGGGTATATTTTCTTCAGTCAAAGAGTGAAACCTTTGTCAAGTTTCGGAAGTGGAAATCTATGGTTGAGAAGCAGTCAGGGAAGAAATTGAAAGTTCTCCGTTCAGATAACGGCGGTGAATTTGTATCACAGGAATTTATCGATTATTACGAGTCTGAAGGCACTAAGAGGCATTACACCACACCAGGCTACCCCTAGTCTAATGGAGTTGTAGAAAGGATGAACTGGACATTACTGGAGAGAATAAGATGCCTTAGACTGACTACTAAATTGTAGAAGGGATTTTGGGCTGAAGCTTTATCTATGGCGGCTTTTCTCATCAACCGCACACCTTCTACTGTCGTAGATATGAAGATCCCTGAAGAATTATGGAAAGGAGAGCCGGTTAGCTATTCATTTTTCAGAGTGTTTGGTTGCCCAGCTTATGTGCATGAGATCAAAGGGAAGCTGGAACCTAGAGCTTGCAAGTGCATTTTTCTAGGTTATAGGAGAGGAGTGAAGGGATATAGGTTGTGGTGTTCTATTAGTAAGAAGATCGTTATGAGCAGGCTTGTGATTTTGTTGAGAAGGTTATGTTGAAGGTGCAGCCTTCCTCATCGGATGATAATGAGAGGACACGTGAAGAATACCAGACACAAAGCAAGTCATCTGTTGATTCTTTCCATAGGCGTTCAAATGGTGTTTCCGATGGAACCGTGGTTGATGAGGATAATATCGATGTTGGTACAGAGGATCAAACTCAAGATGAAGCTCATTCGGAACCTAGGCATGTCAGACAAAGAAGAAAGCCTAAGTGGCTTGATGAGTTTGTTGGATTGAGCATCGAAGATATTAACTTCGATGATATGGCAACATATGCTTTGAATGTTGTCCATGATGATCCCTGTGATTATAGAGGAGCTATCGCATCAGTAAACAGTTCCATTTGGTTAGTTGCTATGGAGGAGGAGATTGAATCATTGTAGAGAAATCATACTTGGGATTTGGTGCGTCTTCCCATCGACAAGAGAACTATTTGATGCAAGTGGATCCATAGATTGAAAGACGGTGAAAATGGTAATCTCAGATATCAGGCAAAATTAGTCGCAAAGGGGTATGTTTATAAGAAGGGGGTAGAGTATCATGATATCTTTGCTCCAGTGGTTAGGCATACTTCTATTCGTATTCTTTTGGCATTAATTTCTCATTATGATATAGAACTAGAGCAACTAGATGTCAAAACTGCATTCTTGCATGGTGATCTGGATGAGAAGATTTATTTAAAGCAGCCGGAAGAGTTCATTGATAATAACAGACCAGACTATGTTTGCAAACTCAACAAATCTCTATATGGACTGAAGCAGTCTCCTAGACTATGGTATAAGAGGTTTGATAAGTTTATGCTTTCACAGGGATACTCCAGAAGTTTTAAAGACCAATGTGTTTATTTTAGGAGATGTGATGGTAATATGATTTATTTGTTGTTATATGTTGATGATGTGCTGATTGCATCTCGGAGTATGGTCAGAATTAAGAAGTTGAAAGTGGAGCTCAGTAGAGATTTTTGCATGAAGGATTTGGGAAAGGCACAAATAATATTGGGTATGGAGATAAGCAGGGATAGAAAGAGGTGAGAGTTAAGGCTTACTCAAGTGCAGTACATCGAGAAAGTCCTCGCTCAATTTGGAATAGAGAAAGCCAAACCTACTAGCACTCCATTAGGCTCTCATTTTAAGTTTTCAAAAGACTTATCTCCCTCATCGGAAGAAGACAAGAGGTATATGGCTGATATACCTTATTCTAGTGATGTTGGTAGTCTATGTATGCGATGGTGCACAAGAATAGATTTGGCCCATGCAACGGGTGTTGTAAGTCGATATATGTCTAACCCAGGTAAAGAGCATTGGCAAGCTGTGAAGTGGATTGTTAGATATCTTTGAGGCACTTCTTCGGTGGGCTTGTTATTTGGTGGAGTAGATGGTGACATCTTTCTTAGAGGATACTGTGATTCTGATTATGCTAGGGATAGAGATGCTAGGAAGTCAGTATCGGGCTATATTTTTACACTTGGCATAGGCTCGATTTCATGGAGATCAAAGCTGCAATCTGTCGTAGCTTTATCTGACTACCGAAGCAGAGTTGATATCGATTGTGGAAGCAATAAAGGAAGGATTATACTTACTTCAGTTGTTGGATGATCTTTCAATGGTGCGGCGGACAGTAGAGCTATTTTCAGACAGTCGGAGTGCGATTCATCTTATTGAAAATCAAGCTTATAGTTCACGGACGGAGCACATTGATATTAAAAGTTTCTTTCTTATGCTTGAGGAAGAACGAAGCAAGATCAAATTGTTGAAGGTGAGTACTTTGGATAATCCTTCAGATATGATGACTAAGTCACTCAAACTTGATCAGTTTGAGCATTACTCAAACTTGATCAGTTTGGTACCTGTTACTTGAGCGCCATGGGGATTAATCCAACAACTTATATGTCGATTGCTTGATGAAAAGATGATGAAGAGAGATTGTTATATTTGAATCAAGATGAAGTGTTGAATTTGGATGATTCAAATATCTATTAAAGAGGAAAGAAATTGATTAATTGATTCAACCAAATCAATTAATTTGGCTGGTATATGGAAGGATATTTTGAAGGAAACTAATTAATTAGTCAATCAATTAACTAGTCAATGTATATTTGCTATATGAAGAAATAAATTATTAGGCATGGAGAATAAAGGAAAGATATGGAAACGAAGATTACGCCATCTATTTGTACTAAAATCAAATCATACAAATTGAAAAGATATCTGGGTAATTGGGAAATTGATTTGCTTAATCTCCAAGCAACCCTTCATTATCAAGTCTATTTAAATGAAGGAATATCATCTTCATATGTAACAAGCAAGTGTGTGAAAGTATCCACCATTATTCTTCCCTCTCTTTTGTACTCTTTTCATTAGTGAAATAAAAAAAGTTGTTGGGTCTCTATGGATGTATGATATTCATATCTGAACCACGTTAAATCTTCTGTGTCTCTTATTTCTGCTATTATTTCTGTGATACTGCATAATCAAATATTTTTAAGTATCATTGGTATCTAAATAGGCAATACTAGATCCTGATCAAATATATCGCTTCCGCTCAAATTAAAACAAAATTTCAATACAGATTATTGTCATCCTTTAATTTTTTTGGGTGGGTCATTTATGAAAGGTAGAGGCCAAGGCTGTATTATGTCTGCTACGGCAAAGAATGGTAATCAAGGTATGATATGCTTTTGAAAATATAATATAATTTACCTTATTTTGTGAAATATTTGTATGTTAAATGTATGGTAATCAAGGTATGATTATCTGACTTCTTTTTGTGAAATGTTTGTTATATTTGCCTGACAAATATTTGCCATCAATTTATGGCAAATATTTGACATATCTGCGTTGTTTTTTTAGATATGTTTGTTTTGTTATTATTTTATTGTTATATTAGTATTATATATGCTATTTGTTTTTAGTTTGCCAAATTTTTTAATTGTTTAATTTTTTTGTTATATTGGATGATTTATGTTGGTTATTAAACTTTTTTTAATTTCTTTTAGGTTTTTTCTGTTGGCTTTTGGGATTGTATCTGGTGAAGATGAAGTTAATTGGCATTGATTTTTGACTAAGCTTCACGAAATGTTACGTACTGATGATCGTCATTTAACTTTTATATCTGATCGGCATCTTGGCCTTTTGCTTGTTGTTCTTCAATTTTTTATAGATTCATCTTATGATTCTTGTTACTATCATTTAAAGAATAATTTGAAGAGTTTTTTCAACAAAAAGGTATCCTCCAAGGAAAAAGAAATGGATTATTTCGTTGTTTTATTGAGTTGCTCATGCTGCTACACTATATGTATGTAATCAAACTTTATTTGAGTTTAAAAGTGCCGATGGAGTAGAAGTTGAAAATTTCTTGTATGGTTTTCCATTTGAAAAGTTTGCTAATGTTTTTTTTATTGGTAATCGATATGGGAAATGAGTTCTAATTGTGTGGAAAGTTTTAATTGATGGATTTTAGAGGAAAGATATTTACCTATCACCGCATGTTTAGATAGAATTCGTTTGAAGCTTATGAAACTTATGTCTAATAGATGTGAGTTAAGTAAAACTTGGAATATTGAATTGTGTCCTGTCATAGAGAAGCGTTTTAGGGATTTATACCTTGAGAATATTCAATGAAAAGTTACTAGATCTATTATTGATGTTTATGAAGTTCAGTCGACTCAATCTTTTCATGTAGAATTGAGTGTTTGGTGATATAGTTGTAACTTATGGAAGATTTATGAGTTTTCATGTGCTCATGCTATTAGATGCATTCTTTCTTTTGATCCGAATGTTTATTCCTATATTGAGGACCATTTCAAAGTGTCCTTTTTTCGAGCATGTTGATCTCATCCAATTCATCCACTTTTTACTTTTGAAATGGAAGATGTGATACCTGAAGATGTTGAAGTTCATCCTCCTAAGAGAAGATATGGTGCAAGAAGGCCTCCTTCTTGAGAGCGGATTAAGTCTGCCAGTGAGATGAATAAGTACAAATATTGCAGTTTGTGTAAGAAATTGGGTCACAATAAAAGATCTTGTTTGTTAAGAAATAAAGTGTAATTTCAATACATCATTTGTTGAACAATGCATCTTGGATATATATTGGTTGCATATGTATGTGATTAGTCATGGAATCTGTTTAAATAATATGTATCATAAGCTTTATGTTTTGAAGATTGTTAATTTGATTGAATTAAATATATGTTGCTATTTGATTTGTTAATGTACTTTTTTTTTCTTTTTTCATTATAAGTTATTGTAGTAAATTTGTATGAATGTAAAGTGTTAAAGGGCAAATATTTGCCTCGCAAATATTTTCTTTATGTTCAAATATCTTTATTTATGTCATTGACCCATATTTTTGGTCCTATCTTTTATCCAGAATATTACGGTTGGGATTGGTTGTCTAATTTTATATCTACGGCTGAGGTTTTCTTCTTGTGTCTATTAAGTCACTTTTGCTATCATCTTATTTTTTAGTGCAAAAATATATCTTAGAGAATGCCCCTATGGCTAATTATTCTTATTTCTTATTTTTCCTTGGTTTGTTGGCTATCTTTTTCGGGTTGAGTACTAATGGTATTTCTGCATGTTATTTCAGTACTCAAATTAAAAGTAGTGGCGGCTTGACCGTTGTTGCACATATTGTCTTCTTTATTTCATGTCCAATTCCTTGAAGAAAAAAAGTTAAAAATAATTCCAGTCTACATTTAGAAAATGAATGTTAAAGGAATGGATTTTTTAGCTAGTACATGGAAGAAATGATGTGTATGTGCTCCTTAGTCATCGTGTTAAGGTATGGAAGAAACTCATGATCAATGGATAGTTTATGTTAGTCTAAATTTTGAATGCATAAGTCTAAAAATCTCGACTTTTGTATTAAAATTAATGCACGAGTCTCAAAGAGAAAGTAGTGACCTGAGGAAATGAGAATAATCTGCTTGAGCAAAAAGAACTGAGTATATATTTACATAATGACTTAAACTGGAATCAAAGAAAAGTGATTTGCATATATATGTATTTGTAAATTCATGTGTACTTTAATGTTGTTTATTAAAGCTTATTTTTGTATGTGAAGTATAACAATATATTAATGTATTATTATATTCACACATAGTTTAGAATTGTAAGATATCGTAAACTCTTTCCTAGTTAATATGAACTTTGTATTTATGTTAGTAGTTTTGTTTTAGTGTAGTTTATTTGTGTATGAAAGTTATAGAAATATGTCTATGTGCTTATAAGATTCTTCATTGGTTCAAATAATATTGTGGATGTCATAGTCTATGTCGAATTCTATGATCTAGCCTTTGACTGAGCTCGTGATGTAATAGGTGAGATCATGACTGAGTCATTGACTGAGACTATAACTGAGCTCTATATTGAACCTTTGATCGAGCCTTTTACTGAGCCTATGACTGATCTCATGATAAAACCAATGACTGAATTCTTCATAGATTGATGACAAATATTTGTCAGGCAAATATTTGTTAGATGACTATTTAATTCTCTTTAGTTTAATTTCAAGTTTCAGTTATTATTATTTTTTGTATTTTTTTTAATCTTTGAAAATTAATTGTGCATATTTTAAAAAAAAACATGTTTACTTATTAGCTTAATATGTTGGTCAAAAGTGTTTGTTCTTGAATCCTAAAAAGAAGTTATGTTTTGACTTGTTCCTAACATAGAAGAAAAATAGTCCATTTATTGGTGTCATTTAATAGCACTTGGTCCTATCTTTTGACCAGATTTGTAAGGCTGGGATTGTTTTGCTAATTTATAGATCTATGGCTGAGGTTTTTTATGTATATCTATATCTTCTTCTGTTTTTTAGTCTTTGCTTTTCGTGTTCTACTTTAGTGAAATACTTGATCTTTTAGCTATGTTCAATGGCTTACTTCGATTATCTCTTATTTTTTCTTATTTGGTTGGCAAACCTTTCTAACTTGAGCACTGATAGTTTTTTTGCGTATTATTCTATCATTGCTCAAATTAAAAGGGGTGCTCACTTGATATCTTCTCTATTTGCTTGCACTCCTCATTTTGCTTCTTTCTTCTCAAGGAAATTTCTTCTTTGAAATACTAGATAGCGTTGGACATTTCATTAAAAGGTAAGATAACTAGCAACATATTTTGTCTTTATTATTATGAAAAGGGTATAAGAAATTATTTCTAATAATGCAGCTTTATGATATAAGTTGCGTCTTATTAATCTGTTTATTCAAAGATATTGCTGCGGAATTGCCTTTAAATGATATTGTTTACTCAAAGATCCATGGATAGCATTTCTACTTAGTACCAAAATGTGAGAAGGAAGTGAGAGAAGGACTGCTGTAAAATCATCGCTACTTGATTGAACTTCACTATTTTTAAATATCCTGACTTATATATATATAGACATATACTCGAACACTTGGGTTACAAAGATAAAATGTGGGTCTTAGAAAATGAGAGTTATCTGCACAAGCAAAAGGAAATGAAAAATACGTTTATACATAGTTCAGAGTTGGAATAAGAGGAAAGTATTTGTGTTATTTATGTTGCTCTAAAGTTGTATCTACTTGAATGTTGTTTTATTAAAGTTTATTTTTGTATGAGAAATGTAACATTATGTTAATGCTTTAATATGTTGTGTAATAGGTTGTGTATTTATATACAATCTGGAATAGAAAAATGATGTACACATTTCTAGGTAATATGAACTTTTGTACCTATGCTAGTAGTTCTCATTTTGAAGTTTATTTCATTATGAAAATTATACGATTAACAAAATGCTGTAATTTTTACAAATTTTGTCAATCAGTATGTGATATTTTGTTGATAATTAATATGTGGTGGCAAATATTTACCGGACGGATAATTACCTAGGCAGGTACTTGTTATATGACTATTTGATATGAACTTTGTATTTGTGTTAGTAGTTGTTTTATTGAAATCTATTTCTCTATGAAATTTATAAGAATACGTGAATGAATTAATAAGAAAATATAGTAATCTTTTATGTATATTGGTCAGTAAATATGGTGATATTTTGTTGATAAACAAATATCTAGTGGTAAATATTTGCTAGGCAAATATTTGATTGAAAAACATTCAGTAAGTTGTATTAATGTTTTTCACTACTAGTGTCTGTTAGTTAGATGTAGTTCGTTAATTTACTCATTAGCTTAAAATGATGGTCAAAAGTGTCTTTCATTGAACCATAAAAAGCAGTTATATTTTGATGTGTTTGTAATCTGCAAACCAAACAGTCCAGTATTGATGTCATTGGACCAGTTTTTAGTCCTAACTCTTGACTAGTTTCTATGGCTTGGATTTGTTGGATAGTTCGTAGATCTACGGTTGAGAATTTTTTTTGTTTGTCTATATATTTTTATCTTTTTTCTTGTTTGCTTTTCATATTCTTCCATACTGAAATACTGAAAATTGTTTTCTTTAAGTTTTGTTCAATGGTTGGCTATTGTTATCTCTTATTTTTTATTTTTGGTTGGGATTCTTTTTAGTTTGAGTACTGCTGGTGTTTTTTGTGTATTATTCTATCAGTACTCAAATTAATATGAATGCTGGCTCGATAGCCTCTGTACTTACTGGCTCCCCACTATTTTCTTCTTTCTCTTTAAGGTTAGGAAATGAACATTTTCTAACCCATCTTTCTCTACTTTTCAAGTCCTGGCCATTGTCATGTACTTCAAGTTCAAGTCTACTTGAACGCGTACGAATGATTCGGAGGAAAGAGAAGAGTTATAATACTTAGGGAGATAAGACAACAACAGCTAATGGGCACTTATGGATTTTGGAAAGGGAGCGCGACTTGTCTCTTATTTTGAATAAGAGATTAAATTAAAATGTAATCTTCCTTGATCATTATAGAAAAATAAAGGCATTCAACATGCACAACTTTCTTACTTGGTGTTTCTTGTACACATTTTAACCTTAACATCTAATTCTCCCGCAGACTCAAAAAGTTCATGTGGCAGATCCAGAAAATTATAGTTGTGTTTGCGAATGGAATGGTAGTGAATGAAATGTAAGTGAATGAAATGTTAGTGAATGTAAGAGAACTTATCATTTATGTTAGTAGTTATTGTTTTATTGAAGTTTATTTCTGTATGAAATTTATAGAAATATGTCAATGCAGTTATAAGAAAAATGCAGTAATCTTTTTAATTTTTAATTCTTTGGCTGGAAACATGGGCTAAGAAAATGTATGCCAGGCAAACAAATGTTCATGGTAAATATGTGCTATGAAACTTTTTTAAACCATTTTTGTTTTTATAATTTTATTGTATGAAAAAACAACATTTTATTTGAATAATTCACATTATATTTCAGTTTAAAAACATATGCAGCATTCAAAATCTGATATAAAACTTTGTATATAAACATACAAATCAAAATTTAACATCTAATTTCTAACATCTAATATGTACATCAAATATCTACATCTAATATGTGTTTTGAAAACAATTCATGTCTAACATCTCTAAAAGCAAATAATCAACATTCAAAATTTAGAAGTTTATTACATTCATTATTTATGTAGTCCTGTACTAGCATAATCTACAACCAATTTCATAGTGTGGGGATCTGTTTTCCTACCATGATCTTTGTCTGTGATGATGTCATATGTGATGTGGGATTTCAGTTTCTGTATTTCTTCTTCTTCTTCTTCTTCTTCTTCATATAAGTCCATCTTTTCTTCAATTTGTATGTTATTGGACAAGTCTTCCATAAATCGACGAAAAATATTGCACAATCAATCCTGTATTAGTTTAAATTTTTGTTTAATACTAAGTTAGCTTTTATAAAATAGAATTTTGTACTTACAAATTGCCTTTTTGTTGTGGAAAATCCACAAATTTGACTTTTTCTTGCAATTCTTCTAGTTTTTACCATTTGTTTAATAATAGGTAGATTCTACATATATTACATCCCTCTTAACAATAATCAAGTTAATCAATTTAATATATATTAACCATGAGGCAAATATTTGTCACTATTAGTTATTAATATATTTAAAATTTACCACTAAATTTGCTGGCACTTTATATCGACGGTAGAAGGTTTTTTCATTGGTCGCGGTAAATCATAGTGGTTCCATGCTTTGTTAACTGCATTGAATTCTAACAGCGTATAATGATTCTGGCTATATAGCAGTATCAATATTTTTCTACAATTTATAGCTTCTCCTTCCAATACTTTGACTACTAATGATCCATATATTGGTATGAAGTCTTTAACATTGATACCTGTGATTACATAATAATTAGTTTTGAACTTTTCAAGTGACATTTGTTTGAAATTTTGAATATTTCATGCTACATAGGATTTTAAGTATGTTATGTCTTCATGAATTGTCTTTAGGTTTACTGCTGTGTACCAGTCAATAACCTACATAGAAATAAGATTTTACATATCAGTTTTGTTGTTTGCAGTTAGTAATATTATATTGATTTATATACCCTAGAGTCAGTGTATTTATTGAATGGCATGTCAGAAATATTGACTCCTCTTATTTCAATGTATTTTTCCTTGTTATAACATGCAGCATACCTATTTTAATAAATAAGTAAAGCATATTAGTATGTATCATTGTAAGAAAATTATAAATAATTGTTTGGCATATGCATATTTCTAGGTTACAGTTAACTAGCAAATATTGGCCTAGCAATATTTGCCGGGCAAATAAGGCAATTATACATTTTTGTACACCTGTGTGTATTTTTGCATTTTATATTTTAACAAAATAACTTACTTATTTATGCTTGATAAAAAGCTTAAAGCTCGTCAATCTATTCATTTGTGAGCCACTTTTTTGCAATCTTGCTTTTTCGAACCAATATTTGTGCATCTTCTTTCACTTTAGTGCGATCATGGTCAGATTCTTCATTTGTTTTTGATATGTTTTCAATTTCAAGAGTTTTTTCATCTTTTTTGTCGACCTTGCTTTTATGCAGTTTCTTTTGGTAATCTCTTTATTTGTGATCTGGATACACATAATTTAGATCTTTTCTTGGTCTTTTACGTTCTTCTTTTATAATTTTTATGAGTGAAGTAGGAGAAACTTTTGATATTTCTCTTTTCATAATTTTCTTCTCTTTTTCTTGCTTTATTTGGAATTCTTTGGCTTCTTTCTTTGAAGCGTTTGTCTGTTATCTAGGCTCTGAAATATCTGTGTTAATCCCAAACTGAGTGACGGGCAGCCTATTTCTGGTGTTTCTTTCTTCTCATCATTTGTTATAGTTGTATATCTAGCATATGTTTAATATTTGAGATAAATATTTTACATAAAATATGGATTTTGTTTTACAATATATACCTTTCATTTTTTGTACAAGTTTTTTGATGTTTTTCTTCAACTAAAATTTCTAATTTTTCATCTGATTTGTCCAAAAATACATATTGTTATACAAATTGTTTGTTAGTATCTACATAGCAAATATTTTAACTACAATATGTAAAATTTTAAATTTTTTGAGCCTTCTTTTTTCTTTTATGTATATTATGTTTGTTTGTCATTTTTCACTTCCTTTGGTCGGACGGCTACTTCATAGTGGCTTGTTGTTTGGACTTATCGTCCCCGTCATCATTATTAGCAGTAGTATCATTTTTAATCCTATCAACTTGATCCTCAATTTTGTTTTCATATTGGTCTAATTTTTTTTCTTGATCATCATTATTAGTAGCAACATGACCTTTATCTAGATCAGCTTCATTTTCAGCATAATTTTTATTACTTTCATCATCAGCAGCATGTTTTATTTCATCACACTATTTCTTTTCCATACTTTTTTGCAGTTCATCATTTTCTTTTTCAATATCTTTGTTTTGCTGTTTTAGAGTCTGCATTCTTCTTTGTCGGCTCTTCATTTTCTTTTCTTAGATCTGCATTCTTTTTTTAAGCTCTTTATTTTCTTCTTCCAGATCTTCTTTCTCCATTTTCAGCTTCTTTATTTCCAATTCCATGTCGTTTAGTTTTTTTTCTGATATTCTCATATTTTTTATCAGCAACAGAAGTTTTTTCTATATGATATTTGACTTTTATAGTTTTTACTCCTTTTCCTTTTTTTGTTTTTCTTATGTTCTTTGCAAATTAGGGGAAAAAAATTAATTTTCAAATTTGTTCAGTAAAAGTTTGCCAGGCAAATGTTTGGTTGGCAACTGTTTGCTAGTTAGTTATTCCCTACCTACCGTTTGTTATTCTATATTTTTTAGTGCATTTCTTTGTATTATTAGCAGAACTATCTTTTTGTCAAGAAAGCACTCTTCATTTTGCTTGGAGTAAGTTCAGAAGTGTCCATCTGGAAAATGTTGGACATTTTCTTTACAAGTTCTTTTTGGAGGAATAATGTCTAACATGTCACAAAACCAATATCGCATATAGAGGTATTAGATGTTAGTATATTATGTATTAGTAATTATGAAAGACAAAATAGGTTATTAGAGTTTACCAAGAGCAGAGTTACACGTGCACGTATTTTTCTTGACTTTCTTTGTTTTTTCTTACTTGCTCCATCAAATGTTTTCCAATTGTTGCTGGGCAGGAAATGTTTTTTGTATGATACAAATTATAAATATATGGTAGCGGCACCAACGGAAAAGCTAAGTTTGGTTGGAGAGTAAGAAAGTTGAAATCAAATTCATTATAAGCAATCTTGCAACATCATTTTCTTTTCGTCTTTATGAAGCCAATCGAATGCTTAATTCTATGTCTTTCCTTTGATCATTTTTGAATCCTTGAAATATTCTTCTTTGAATGCTTTTAATTTAGAATGAATTTCAGATTCCTTTAAATGAAATGAAGTATTGATTGTGATGCCTTTATTTGGAAATCCAAAATTTAAAGCAATGCCACTTTATTTTAAAGTTGCTTTAACATCTTCAAATTTAAACAAATTATCTTCAATTGAGAAGCATCGTATTATTATATCTATTGGAACTAATTCCTTTGCTATGTCATCAAATTTTGTTGCTCTTTGGAAAAATGGGTTGACGATATTGAAGAATGGAGTTTTCTTTAACAATTCCATATATAAGATTGTAGAAGTAGGTTTTCCTTTAATAAATGTTCTATTAATGTGTGGAAAGATCTAAAACCACTTGTATAGGCTTCTAAATTTTCTTTCGAGGATCCAGATTCTTTTGGCTTTTCTTCTTTTTGTTTCTTCACTGGTATTTTCTTACTTGTACTTCTTATTAACGGAGCATTTCGTTTCTGGGATGAAACTTGAACATCTTGTGATGGTATATAATCTGAAGATTCTGTATTTGGAGTTGTTGAAGTTTCATTTTCTAAAGATTTATAATCTGATGATTTAAATTTTTTAGATGTTGGAGATTCATTTTTTAATTCCGATTAATGTGTTTCATGAGATTCACGTTAGGAAGATGATTTAGCAAGTTTCTTGATTTATCAACTAATAATCTTTTTTCAAATACCATAATTTTGTATCTTAGTCATGATTACTGTAAGGATTTTAAACTTGTGAAGTTAGTATCACATATATAGATATATAAACATACATATATTTATATTTTTACATTCATACATACATACATACAAGTAGCAAATATTTGCCTTGCATATATTTGTCGGGCAAATATTAATCCGTCAAATATTTGCCTGGCAAATATTTTGCATGGATGAACTGCACACATAAGGAATTGTTGATTAAACTTATGGAAAATACTTTCTAGGACAGTAATTGCATTAGTCATTCATGAATCTACAATTCTAATTTACCAAGTAACAAATAATGTATGTTCAAATTTTATAGGCAAATATTTTGCATGGGTAAACTACATAAGGAGTTGCTGATTAAACTTATGGCAAACAATTGCCAAAAGTAATTGCATTTCTCATTCACGAATCTAAATTCTAATTTATCAAGTAACGAATAATGTATGTTAAAATTTTGCAATAAATTCTCTTAAAATATAAGTATAGGAAAATCAAAATCAAAATCTTTTCTACTTCCTTTTCTCCATGTGTATCAGTTTCTTGAAATTCTCAATAAATCTGCAATTAACAACCATTTTTTACGGTTTTATGGTTTTGAATTGAATCTCGATTAGTTTGGTTGAAGAATTTAGGGTTTTGAATTGTGTAATGTGAAAGACGATCAATAATCAATTTTTTTTTACTACAGAATGAAAGTGGGTATGTGTAATCAAAAATTTCTTTTCATGAATTGTAAGAGTGCGGGTATTTTTCTTAGTTATTTAGAAAGAGAGATGTAGTTTATGAATTGTAATTTATAGGGATGTGGGCCTTATTATTTTCAATTAGAAGGATGCGGGCCAAAATTTCCCTTAAATTGATTACTACCAAAACACTGTTATAATAAACTCCTTTTCTTTTATAAGTTAAACATATATCATATTCTATCTCTTTATAAAAGATTTCAATACTCGTGAGTATCTTTAGAATTCCATTATTAAAGGTTTATAATATTACTTCCAAAATATAATTCAAGGATTTAAAAATAAATGTTGATAAAACATTGTTTACTACAAGCCCAAACCCATTCCATTTAATCATTATCCCTAAAACTCTCCTTTTAAAGGTTTAATTACATTAATGGGTTACAGACAAATGTTGCCAAAAACAGTTGTCACAAAAAACCCAATAATTGTATACTTTGAAAACATTATGCTTTAAAACTCCCTTCTTAAAATTAATTATATTTAAAAGTTAAATACAAGTGTCGCTAAAAACAATTGTGACAACAAATCCAAACATTTTATACTTTGAAAACATTCTTCTTTAAAACTCCCTTCTTAAAGATTAATTTATATTTAAGGTTCAAAGACAAGTGTTGCTCAAAATATTTGTCACATGAAACACTAAACCATTTACTTGGATTTTTCTAATGAATATCCATTGGTAAATAGCTAATTATATTCTCAAGTATAATTAATAATAAGGGTTAAAAACAAGTGTTGTTAAAAACACTGTTTACAATAACCCAAAACTATTTACTTATCCATCAATAACTTTAAACATTTATTTATAGATTGGAGCATATCCATACTTATTAATTAATGATATGCACTTTTCGTTGATTCATTAAACAATTATTTTAACTTAAGTGTTAAAATCAAACTCCCTATATTATATTTATAAAATACTTAATTTAATATTTGAAACCTATACATACATATATATATATATATATATATATATGGAAATGACTTTAAAATACTTATTAATATGTTAAAATACTTTTAAAACTACTTAAAATATATGATAATTATTTGTATAGAATATTATGTAAAAATAGAGAATTTTGGAGTAAACAGAAAAACAAGTTTTTATTTAAAAGCTACTTAGTTTAGAAATTCATAATTAATTGTTAAAGTACATTTAAACTTAAAACCAATCTAAAAATGCTCTTTTATAAGTTATAAAACAACTCTAAAAATATTAGAGGAAAATAAATATTTTAAATATCATTTTTAAACAATTTATATCTTCGATTTAAAATGGCAACACTTCTAGAAGTGCTGTCTAAAGTTCTGTTACTGGTTTTATCATATTTTTGTTACAACTTTGTGCCTAGATTTCAATAAATTAACAATTAATTTAGATCCATTCTTTTTATATTAGTTAGTATACTTTGAGTAGTTGAAAAGCATGAAGAAAAATATCAAAGAATTTATTTTAATTATTTTAGAGAATTTCCCAAAAACAGGGTATTTTACCGAACTACACTTATAGCTACTATTTCGCTATAAATTTTTGCACATCGTTCAACTAGCTACCAAATGAATTAGACTTCAAAAAATTTCCCAATAAGAAAAATATATTATTTACTTACATGATTGATAAAGAAACCTCTAAGAATGTTTCCACAAAAATGCGCGTTATTTTCAAAGGCGGACTATTTTTAAAAGTATCACTATAGTGACCATTTTACTTCAATCTTTTGTTACTTTGATTTACTTCTTCTATAACTTTCCAAAACATATTCTTTGCTTTTCTAAACACTTATAGAAGTGAAAATAGTTACGAAACAAGTTATTATTAATATATATTATTGAATCACCATTTTCACATGTTACAATTTAAGAGATTCAAAGTGCATTAATAGCAACTATCGCTATGCGAAAAATTCCATATTCAATCCAATATTTCATGTCATTTTATTTTATACACATATATGATTTCATGTTCCAACCGCACTACTAAACATGTAGCAACAAATATACACATCAATACATCCATTTTAAATGTTCAAATGAACTTATCACAATTCAATGGTTTAGTAAGCAACAACTTTAAAAATTTATATACTTTTTAAAGTATTTAATCAAGGGTTCAACTTTAAGTAGTTAGTGTCTATTATGTTTAATATATAACGAGCATATCAAAAACTTTATAGATTATCCAAAGTGAGAATAACTCACTTTAATTCAACCCAAATACTTCCTACCAATATTTAAACAAATAACCACTCCTCCACTCACTTCCACTTGCTCCTATCTCACGGCCATGACCTCCCTTTTCCTTCATTGGCTCACGGCCAAGCCTTGAAAGGCCATTCTCCTAAACTCATGGCCCAAGGGTGTATTTCCCCATAACTCTATCATTCTTCCATTTTTTAGAGGCTAACACATGTTTTCTAGATGATATAAGAACTTTGACAATGTTTAGTAGTAAAAAGAGTTGGTTTGAACATATTTCTAGAAATTTAGAGAGGAGGAGGAAGAGAAGAAGATAAAATAAGGGTGAATTTATTTGTGAATGAGTGAGTGAGTAAGAGAGGTTATTTATAGGCTTAGGAATTTGAGGTAAAAGTGTGCATAACTCTATCCTTAGCCATGAAGTTAAGCATGTAAGACCATGCTCTTACACAAGCATGCTTTCCTTAAATCAAAGAGTGGTCTGAGGGTCCTTTTGTACTAAATGTTCCCTTAATTAATATGCTTACTTTAATTAATTCGATTAGGAAATGAGATGTTTTAATTCTTAGTTAATGTGTTTATATGATAACTATTTAGGTTGCAATATGTTTACACAGCTTGTATTGAATAAAAATTTGATTTTTAATAAAACATTTTCCGGTCACATTTTCAGTATTTATCCAAAGTGTGTATTTTTGTAAACACATTTCAAAAATAATTTTTCTAGCAATAGTTATTAATTAAAAAGTGTTTATCAAGGTTATAAAACTATATTTAATTGTGGTAAATCTTAGATTCAAATATTAAAATAATTCAGATATTTTAATACGAAGTATTCAAAATTCCGAGTCGTTACACATATGCTATGTCAAATTTAGTACAATCAACGGCATACCATAGGCTGCTAATGATGCTCGCATAATCAGACTGTCTTACATCTTCATTAGTGTTCATAAATAGTTTTAAACTTGGATCATACAATGTACAAATAGGTTTATAGTCAAAGTAATTGTATTTCTTTAATGACTTCTCAATATAACGAGATTGATCCAAAGAAATTCCATTATTAGATCTAGTGATCTTAATACCAAGTACACTCGTTTTTCCTAGGTCTTTTATATCAAAGTTGACACTTCAAAAAGATTTAACCATATTAATAGCATAATTTATTAAACCAAAAATAAGTAGACCGTCTACATACAAACATATAATAGAGCAAATGTCGCTTTCATATTTGTACATTTGTCATTCTCATTATCCTTGAAACCATGTAAAATAATCATGATGTCAAATTTTTCGTGCCATTATTTAGGTGCTTGTTTTAGACCATATAAAGATTTGTTTAACTTGCAAACCTTATATTCTTGTCCATGTATTACAAAACCTTTAGGTCGGTACATTTAAATTTCCTCTTTCAATTCACTAGTAAAAAATATAGTTTTAACATCTGTTTGGTGTATTACCAAATCATGAATAGAAGCAAGTGAAATTAATGCTCGAATAGATGTAGTTCTAATTACATGTGAATAGGTATCAAAAAGTCTACATTTTCTCATTGCTTAAAACCCTTATATACTAGACGGGTTTATATTCAATGACTGTCATCGGGTTTTAATTTCTTTTAAAGTAGCCATTTACAATTCCATGGTCTTATAATCAGGTGGTAAATCAATTAAGTGCCAAGTCTTATTGGATTCAAAAAAATCCATCTCTTCATTTAGCACATCTTGCCAAAAATCAGCATTTAATAAAGATAAGGCTTCTTGGAGGTTTTAGGGTCTCCTATTAATTGTAAGCATAAAAATCTGAACAGTACAATTATAGCTTTTTTGCCTGTCATCGGTTTGTTTTCAGAAGAGTCATTTTTTCATTTTTTACAAGAATAATATTACTAGATGTTCCTCTACTATTCCTTAATTTAAAAGGAAATTTTTATTCATAAAAATCGACGTCATAGATTCCATTAGTATGTGCATTCAGATCATAAAAATATATCCTTTGCTATAAATAGCATAACCAATAAATACACATTCGTATGTTCTACTTGCTTAGTTAATTTTTTTAGGGCAGGTATAATAACATATATTAAATGACCCCAACTTCAAAAATACAACATATTTAGTTTATGATTTTTCAAAATCTCATAGAAGAAACTTCGCTCTTAGGTTTGGGAATTTTGTTCAAAACACAACATACAATTAACAAAATTTCCCCACACCAATGTGATATTGCGCATGAATTAAGTAATATAGCTATAACTAATTTAGTTAAAGTTTAGCTTTACCATTCATTTAAGGGAAGTATATTGCGGGTTGTTCATGTATTATACCATGTGACTTATAAAATTCAATAAACCTACTTGATTCATATTCAGTGCCTCTATTACTATGTAATCCTTTAACTGTTTTACTAAACTAACTTTCAATTTCAGTTGTAAAATATTTAAACGTTTCAAATGTGATAAAATAGAGATGTCCATATCTAGTCAAAGTTCCATTTGGTTCACATATATCAGAATGATTCACCATTAAGTTTCAGATTCCCTAATTACATATTTATGTAGAGTTTTCGTAATTTTAGTTTAACTACAAAAACCACATTTATCAAAAAAAAATTAAAGGCATATTAGGAATTAATGCTAAGCTACTCATATTATTCATTATATGTTTATTAACGTGATAGAGTCTAGCATGCCATATATTAAATGAACACAACATATAAACATAATAAGATACTTTATTACTTTCAACATTCAACTTAAACATGCCCTTAGTAGCATAATCCATACCCATAAACATACCATTCATAGTGACGGCATACAGATCAGCCCCTATAATTTGAGTAAAGCCAGCCTTATTAAGAAGATAACCCGAAATTAAGCTCTTTCTCATATATTGAGTGTGCGTCACGTCCTTCGGTACGACATTTTTTCCAGTGGTAAACTTTAGCTCAACGTTTCCAATCCCTGCAATAGTAGTAGTGTGATAGTCTCCGTGTAGCACTTTCTTATCCTCAACATCCATGTATATTTCGAGCATAGCACAGTCATAGCTTGTAATTCTAGTATCTATCCACCATCCTTTTGAACTTTCTATATGGTTAATCTTTATGCTTATAGCAGTTAGCAGCTGCTCTTCAGTCAGGTTCGCCTGAGGAGAAGGATGATGCATGTTCCGACACTTTCGTTCCAAATAACTTGGTTTTTTACAATTATAACAAAAAAACTGGCCAGAATCATTCTTTAAGGGTGATTATTGTTGTGGTATCATATGGTTCCTTTGAAGGTTCCCATTCTTGTTGCATTTTGATTAGACTTACAGTTTTGATTCTTAAAGCTTTTGGGATTTGGTTTTAGAATCGCGACCTTCTTTGTGTTGTTGGATACAGCAAGCACTTCCTCTTTCATATCCTATTTTTTAGATTCCTCTTAAATTCGAAGGTTAGTAATCAAACTTTCAAGTGAAGATTCTTTAGTTTTTTGTCTAAGTTTATTCTTGAACACTTTCCAATTATGGGGCAATTTATCAATATATACTGCAACTTGAAAGTGTTTGTCAATAATCATATTTTCGAAGACGATCTCATAAGCAATTTTTTGAAACTCATGAGACTGCATCTCTACTGAGCAATTTACTGAATAATTGATATCTGAGGTAGCGGTTGACAATGTATTTATTTGCTCTAGCTTTCTCAATGTCATATTTCTTTTGCAATATCTCCCAGATCTCCTTAGCCGATTTGTCCTTTGCGTTGCAGTAGTCATATAGGTCGTCGCAGAGGCCATTCAAAATGAAGTTTTGCATAGGCTGTCATGCACAATCCAAGATTGTTGCTCCTTGCTCTTTACTTCGGTTGGTAGATTAGACAGTGGTGGTTTATAGTAATCGGAACATAGACCACCTTTTTCATTGCCTGGAAAAATTACATCTTCTACCTCCATCTTTTGAAGTGCAGCCCCTTAAATCTGAATGGGCTATTAGTGTCTGGCAGTACTACTCCTATAAAATCATCGGTCTGACCATTTGCATCAAGAGGAATCATCTTAAATTGTTGGATATGACCATTGGAAATGACTTATTCACATACTTCATCGCTTTCTTTAAGACGATTCATAGCTTAACCCCAAGGTCCAAGGCTAGCTTTAGCCGCTTCGTTCTCAGGACAAAACATCCTCTAAAATTTGGTTAGTTTGCTTTTGCACGACAGCAAATCATTTTGAATTTAGCACTTTCTAATTTAATTGCTTAGAAGAATTTTGTAGAGAGAGAAAGGCCAGAGAGAGAAGAAGAAAGAAAGAAAATTATCCATTGCCTCATATTTTTCTTCGATCTATCTATCATTTAAATAGACAGAATACAAATTGTATACATTATTAAAATGAAGGATTGTCATCTAAAATTATTTTCGTTCATTTTGACTTTTATTACTATTAATTTTAGCAACGCTCAATAATAATAGCTTATAAATACATTACTGTTATACAACATTATTCATTAAGATTTTTATTACGAATTATATTCCCATTAATTAACTCGTTTAAATTAAGTCGCTTAAAATTCGAACAAATATAAGGCCAAACGGTCAGACAATATTAAGATTATTAGACTATTGTCTCCATGATACACCATAACAAGGTATCATAAGCACAAATGATCGAATATAAGATAGTTTTGCTAGTGTTTTGATGTTTTTTAGGCTTCTACACAATGTAATCATGGTTTTTATCTTATTAAGAACTCTGTTATTTGTCAAAGTTAGTCTACAAGGCATCATGACCAAGAATACTATGTAGAATGCATGATATGGTTTTAACATCTAAATGTTACTATGATTGATTGATCATAGTATAATATTTGCATTGTACCAGAACAATATCTTGTATCCAAAAAAGATTATGGTGGTTCTTGAAAGAATAAAATAAAATGGAGGCCCTAATAAAGAAGTTGAGTACCAACGAAATGATACAGATGAATTATCTATCTATTTATTAGGTTACTTAAACATAAAAGTAGGGAATGTGATCTTCTTATGTGATTCCCCGTATGCTAAGTTTTAATCCATCTCTGACTTCTTTACCCTTCGCCTAATATTAATGATGATAATAATTCATAACTACCACAATACCACGTCTCCATTATCCCCTGTATTCTTTTTTACATTCCCACTCTTTCTGCATGGAATCGCTCCACGAAATCGAATTCCCTCTCTACACTCAGATCATGGGCTTGCGATCAAGTTTACAGTACCACTATTGAAATATCCACTCTCTTTCATTCTCCTACTATCCCACACTTACAATATCAAAAATTCCAAATCAGAATTGAGGCTACTTTTGTTTTGAGTTAGAAGTTTTAATAAAGTTCTAAAAACAAAATTATTCATCCTTAAGAAGATCTGGAGCTATTTGTATCTATGATTGATTTAGTGATGCTAGGTCAATTCAGTAAGCATTCGTTATGTGGTAAATTATTGCTTAATTCAAACTGGATTTGAACGTTTCTCATGTTCCAAGAATGCCCTTTTACTTTTCTGAATAAACAACTAATATTACACTACCACTCATATTTTCTCCTCACATTCCAATTTACTTCGGTCCAGACTCTTTATCATTGTTCAATCACTACAAGAACTACAATATATTCTAACAATCCTTACCGACGGCTGCCGACGGCTTCCAATGGCTAATGTTTTCTAAACTTTGTTACGATTTAAATAATTAACCGTCGCTAACCATTGGAAAATTCCCACTTTTGGCCGTTGATAGCCGTTGAAAAATCGCGACTATCTTCTTCCTTGATCGAAATAGTAACATTTCATTACTCCCCCAATACACAAACCCTCCTCCACCATTTCCCTCTCCAGCTCCTAGCAACGAATTTCTGCCAAAATCAACTTCAACTTCATCAAATCAAAATCTCATCTCCTCCAAGCCCGTAATCTCCTCTATTTTAGGTATTATCCCTAAACCCTAATTTAATTAATTTGTTGATTTAGGGTTAACTTGTTAGTTTAATTGTTTATATTGCCTCATTGATTGTTTAGTATGATTTATTGAATGTTAATTACTGTTATTATCCTATAAGTATTGAATACTAACTTCTTTAGTTTGTGCGATAAGGAATTAGCATGCATTAGTTGAATAATTTAGTGCTTTTACGCGTTACATTGGTTATTTAGTGTGGATGAGCATAATTTAGTTTATGCATTTTCTAAAATGTCGAAAATGATAATTATATATATATATATGGTTAGTTAATTAAAGTTTTAAACTATGGTATGTGATAAACCATCGTATACGTTAGTTTAATTTAACTTAAATGTTAATCAATTTAATGTAAATGACGAAAGCCAATTTTTTCCAAGATATAAAATATGTAATATACTTTATTCATAAAACCCTTTGTGTATTTTTTGGCCCCGTCAAATAAGTATTATACATGATTGTTATGTGGTTATTCATTTTTTGACGGAACGGACATCTATATTCATCATATACAATATTTGTTGGATTTATTCCTGTATTCGACAAGTTACAAACATAGTAACGTAATTACATCTTGTAAATCATTTTCTTTTAAACGGTTCACAAAATTTCGACAGCGCTTCCCTTATGTTCCGTGTGTACATGCAATCGTGTACGACTCAGGGAACAAAAGGGAAGTGCTGCCGAAATTTTGTTGAATCGTTTAAAATGAAATGATTTACGAGATGTAATTATGTTACTTTGTTTGTAATGGAGAGTAGAAGGACCCAGCAACAAAGTGTCAATGATCAATTAATATAAAATATTAAACTGTAAAATTATATTGAAAAATAAATTGTGAATGTGGTTTTCATTTATATCGTATTTTTTAACTATAGTAGGAAAGATGATGAATTATTTTACTGATCGAAGCTGCATGTATCAATAACGAAGGAAAATTGAAGGCTCTATAAGTGAACGTTTTAATAATGGTGTACACGTATTTATTGATTTCGCATTAAGTAATAATGAAAACGATGAAGAAATTTGTTGTCCATGTAATAGATGTAGGCATTTGATACCAGAAACGGTTAGAGTACATTTGCGTCAGTACTGTTTCGTGTCGAACTATTTGGTATGGGATCCATACGGAGAACGTAGCATTTAATCATGTACAGTCAGACGAGGTAGTGAGTAATGAAATAGTTATGATATATCTCGTAGAACATATGGTCGAAGATGCAGTACGTTTAATGTTTCTTACGGCACCATTTTTTGATGACGATGTTAATATTGAAGAAGAACCAAATACTGGAGCAATTTTTTTTATGATTTATAGGATTCCGCAAAGAAACCCCTTTAGGAAGGCTGTACAAGCGGCACCCAATTATCAGTAACTGTATAATACATTGCATTGAAATCTAAATACAACCTCACAGAAGCCGGATTTATAGCTGTTGTACAAACTACGAAGTGGCATATGCTTCCCGACAACTTAATATGCGAAAATCATTATGAAGTGAGCAAACTTATGTCGGCTTTTGGTTTACCGTATCAAAAAATAGATACATGTTTAAATGGTTGCATGTTGCTTTGAAAATAAGATATTAATCTTAGGAATTGTAATATATGTAATCAGGAAATGTATAAACCAAGAAAGAAGAAGGAAAAGGAACTCCCGTATAAATGTATGCATTATTTACCTATTACTCTTAGGCTTCAAAGATCATATGCATCTTCTGTAACTGTGCATCATATGAGATGGCATAGTATTAGAATGCAGGAAGAAGGTACGTTAATACACCCAACTGATAGGGACGCACGAAAGCATTTTGATTAGAAATATCCCAATTTTGCAGTGGAGAGCCGTAATGTTAGACTTGGTTTATGTATTGAGGGATTTTCACCGTTTTTTAAATTTGGTTCTAAATATTCATCTTAGCCTACAATCGTTACACCTTATAACTTACCTCCATGGATGTGTATGAGAACTCCATATATGTTTCTCACAATTGTCGTCCTTGGCCATGTTGATCCGATACAAGGAATCGATGTTTATTTACAGCCGTTGATTGAAGAGCTAAAAACTTTGTGGTATGAAGGAGTTGAAACATACAAAATCTCGGAAAAAGAATTTTTGTATGTTTACTTCTTTATTATGACTATTAATGATTTTCCTGCATATTGGAGTACAGCCGGTCGCCTAGTTTGTCCTAATTGCATGGTGGAAATACGAACATTTTCTTTACTGCATGGAAGGAAAATTTCGTGGTTTGATTGTCATTGGTGTTTTCTCCGTATTAATCATCCTTTTAGAAGAGACGAAAAACTTCACAGCTAATAGACACGAGCCCTTGCAACCACCAACGGTTTGGTCAAGCGAAGTTATATATGAAATTGTAAAGGATTTTCCAAAGATACATGAGACCGAAGAACAAATTAAAATTCAATGTAAATCAACGGTTCGTAATTGGTGCAAACAAAGTATATTTGGGAGTTGCCGTATTGGAAAAATCTACTAATTCGTCACAATATTGATGCCATGCACAACTAGAAAAACGTGTTTGACAATGTTTTTAATACAATTTTGAATGATAAGGGGAAGACGAAGGATGATTTGAATTCAAGACGCGATATCGAAGTGAATTATAATCGGCTTAAGCTTCATATCAAGCCAAATGACACAAAAAACCAAAAGCATGCTATGAGCTATAAAATAACCAAGTTAAAATACTTTAAATTGGGTGGAAGGATTAAGATTTCTTGACGGTATTTCTTTCAATATTCGTAGATGTGTCGACCATAAGAACAACAGATGTAGTTGGATGAAAAGCCATGATTGTCATGTTATAATGGAAAATTTGTTACCCGTTGCGTTTAAAGAACTGCTGCCCGTAAAAGTTTGGACGGTTTAACAGAACTTAGTTTGTTTTATAAGAAGCTTTGTTCTATTACGTTAAAAGTTGATCATCTACGTAAACTTGAGGAAGAAATCCCCATACTGCTCTACAAACTAGTGAAAATATTTCCTCCATGTTTATTTAATGTAGTGGAGCATTTAGCTGTTCATCTTCCATCTGAAGCACGTATTCGAGGGCCTGTGCAATATGGATGGATGTATCCATTCTAGAGGTATTAATGTTTAGTAAGTTAATATTAATTTAATTCATGTATAAATAAATTTTAATTTGGAATAATTCTTAATAGGTACTTAAATCATCTAAAGAAGAGAGTGAGACAGAAAGCATGAGTTGAAAGTTCGATTTGCAAATCATATATCGAAAAAGAAGCTTCATATGTTTTTCTCCCATTATTTTAGTGATCATGTGAACTTATCATTTGAAAGTGCTATGCGTAATGATGAAGGCATTGATCAAGATGATTGTAAAGCGAGTATATCTATTTTTAAGAATCATGGCCGACCTACTGGTAAATGTATGGAATTATGGTTGGACGATACAGATTACCATGTAGCACACACATATATTGCGCATATATTATTCTTAATGCAATATATCATCTACATATGCGTATATATACATATGCACACGTTTGTGTTGATTATAATGCAACATTTCTTCTATAATTGCAGTGTTTACAAATCACAACATCCAATTAGCGATATTGGCAAAGATTTTTCTACTTGGTTTTCAAATGACGTTTACGACATGACAAACTGTGTGATCGATGAAGGATTGAAACATTTAGCTATGAGATCAAAAAGGAAAGTCAAGGCCTATCCAATATTTTTTGTTCATGAATATAAATTTAACGCCAAAGAATACGGTGCAAAAAAATTAACTAACAATATCGTTGTATTTATTAAAAGTGGTGATGATCCAAATGATCATGTAAATGATTTTTATGGTGTGTTAACCCAAGTTTTACAATTGACATATTTTATAAGACCTGTAGAAGATGTTTATTGTTAAAATGCAACTGGTTCAGCAACGTTCCAGGTTCTGGAATCAACGTGCACTCGAAGTATAATCTTATAGAAATAAAGCATACCTGACGTTATTATAAGTACGATCCTTTTATACTTGCCAAACAAGCTCTTCAAGTTTATTATGCTATGTATCTATCTCCACGAAGAGATAAAGCAGATTAGCCAGCTGTTTTTAAAACAAAGGAAAGGTTTACATTTGATGGACAAAATATTCCAAACGAACATGCTTATCAAATAGATATCGAGGAAAATACTGGAATAATAATAACCGACGGTCAAATGATTTTGGATCTCTCTACAATGAATCAAATGCATTAATAGAAGCCTTTTAGATTACAGAGGAACAAAATAGAGAGTACGAAATGGAGTCTGAATTAGAAAACGACGAGGATTGATTAATAATCCACATATCGGAGGAAGGTAATTTCTGTGTTTATTTATCTTATTTTTTCTCATTAAAAATTCTATGTTCTGCTAATGATATATTTAGTCATAATCTATTTCATATAATCAATTTACGTTTTTGCCATAATGTATGTTTGACTTAATTAAATGATATATTTCTCATATATGATATGTCTGTATCAGGTACCGTATATACATGTTTTCTCGTGGATGTTTCTCATCCCATATGCGATCTCCCTCTTCTTCTTAGAGAGGGACAGGTGCGCCTCCAGCTGATGATGTCCCCAGCCCATCACAGGAGTTAACCCTTCATGCTGTCTGGTTGAAGGCCAAAGCTGGTGGATCGTAAGTATTAAATTTATTTTAGTGTTAAAAATATTGTTCTATATACGATCTATTATATATTAGTCTTGCATTATTAAATGCTTGTTTCTTTTTGACACAGTGGCTTCGAGCTCGAGCCATCAACAACAGTGCTCTCCGTATCCAAACAGGCATATAAATGCAGGATGACTGCCTACTGGCCTAAATGGAGCAAGATATCGGATAATGTCTGGGAGAGCATTTGGGGAGATTTTCTGGTAAGTGTAAATTTATATTTCGCACTTTCTCTTTGGTCATAAATCACTATTATGTTGTAGACTAATTATAAAAATGTATATCTTTCATTTTCTAAATGTGTGGGGTTCGGTCGACCTACAAGTGACCGATATATCCCTGGTGCTGCGGCATTGGAATAGAAAAATCGCTAAAAATTATAGGAATACAGTGTCCGCTATGAGAAGAGCGGGTAGAAAACCCAACTGGATGAGTGCTAGCATTTGAAAGGCCTAGGTCGCATGGTGGGGCAATGAGGAGTTCCAAGTAAGTTTACCACATATTAATTACTTTAAATTGTTGCGTGTATTTAATACATAATTTAGAACGATAATGTTATTTTCAATTGAAAATTGTAGAGGGAGACAGATAGAAACTTCACAAATAGAAATAAGAATCCTATCATACATTACAGTGGTTCCAAGTCGTTCCAGCATCATCGCGAGAATTTAGTAAATTTTTATATTCACATTTTTATATTTTAAGTTATAAGTTGTTCATAGATAGTTAATATATATATATATATATATATATATATTCATATTCCAAGAAAGAGCGCTAGGAGGTGCTATTTCATATTGGGATGTTTTTGCTCATACTCATGCCCTGAAACAGACAGACGATTCGTGCTCAATCGTATATTCATGGGAGCATGATGATAAAGCAATTGTTGTCTACATAAGAATATTATAATTAAGTTAAAAGTCATCAGTTAATTAATTAAGTACACATTTATAGATATATTAAGTAGTGTTATTTATACCAGCGACCATTTCAACTTTTTGTCAATTAGTATAGCGGTTAGTCTACTAAATTGTATTCCGTATTTTGGTTACAACAAAAGTTTCATAAAGCACGGGCACAACTGTTGGCTGAGACAGGATGGGTTGAGGTGATAGCTGATGAGGAGGATGTTATTTTCGAGTTTATCATGGATCCACCATCCTACAGCAGGCGCTATGGATTTGGAAACTAAGAAGTAATTTTCAAAAAATAAATTAAATTTAAATATTGCATATTTTTCAATTAAAGTTATGTAAATTACGTTTATGATGTTGGAGGCAATATAACAATTTATGTATATTCGCAGTCTAGGACATCAAAAGGCGTATAAGATGGCTCAAGACAAAGGATAGATTACAGAGCTACAATCCGAGATCGCCGAGCAGCGGGAGCATGATCGCCGTCGTGCTGCGCAAATGGAGCAGCTGAACCAGCGTTTAGCGGAATATATGGAGCAGCATGGGAGGTTTCCTTCGTCGGGTGGTTCTGTAGGGGACGATGATCAGTGATGCTAGGTATGTTCTTTTATGTTTTTTCTGTATATATACGCTTCGAATGGGTGAGGATGTGTTTGATACATTTTGATGGATTGTATATTATTTTATGTGGATTTGGATGTTGAGTTTCTGGATTTGGACGTTGATTTTGTGGATTATGTTGGATTTTGATTTTATGTATGGAATATTATGTATGCTTATCTATATGATTATTTGTTTATATATGCTCGAAAAGGAGTTGTTATTAGTATTGATGAATGTGGGGTGGCTGGAAGGCAGTAGGTTCTAATTCATAAAAAATATTTACCCAGATCACTGACGGCTTGTAATGGTTTTCGACGGCATATAGGTCATAATTTTCCAATGGTTTCCAACGACAAACTCCGACCATTTTCGATGCCTAGGACGGCCATTTGGTTTTTCGGGATTGCCACGTGGCCATTTTGGCCGCTGGAAACGATCGGAAATTGCCGTTAGAGGCCATCGAAAACGTGCCGTTGGCGCCATAGGAAATCGTTACTAAACGAGATTCGTATTCCAATGGATGTATCTGCAGTTTTCAACGGTCTTTTAACGCCACCGACGGCTTTGGGTCATCGGAAACCAGTGTTGTTCTTGTAATGAATTTACCTTCACTCTAGACTATCAACTTCAAGGTAATTATTACTTTCATACTTTTTACTGGTTAGTTAATGGTGAAAGACATTTTTTTCATTGTATTTTCTGTTTCCATTTCTGCGCACACTTTCTTAACAATGTTCATGTGATGTGCCCAATAGACCACGATGCACTTCCTTAACCAATATTTTTATAATGCCCTTTTACTCCAGTATTCATGTAATGCCCTTTTTACTCCAGATTATCATCATTTATGTGTTTATGAATCAAATTGAAACTGGCAAGTTGTCATCATAATACCTTGGAAGTTCCCTCTTGTTGTAAGAGTGTGCTAAAACTCATCAATATCTTGAGAGCTTAATTAGTGTACAATATTGGACTGTAGATGTTTTTAGGACAACTAGAAAAGAAAATTTTTGTTGTTATAAAATAAAATGATGCATCAAACTTTTGGATATTCGAACAATAGACAAACATGTTGAACTACGACCAGTTTTGAATGAAACCTTTTGAGCCAAATATTCAGAATCCATACAGTCTAAATGTGGAGATATAATTTACATTATTAGGTATTACTAATGTTTTATGTTTATATGTAGATGAGATGTACTTTTTGATTGGTTAGGCTAAAGCACGTTGTACTTTTAACCTGTATATTTATAATATTTTTGGCTCTGTGGCTCGTATCCCTTTATTCATGCATTTTGAATTTTGAGATGTCTTATGATATGTTAAAAAACAGTCAAAATTGTGAAAGAAAGGATTTTATTTACCTATTTTATCCCAAAAAACAAACATTTTTTTGCATTTTTATAGTGAAAACTAAGTACAGAACTTAGTTTTTTTTAGGAAAAAAATCTAGGGTTTTCTTCTACCGTGGGGAAACCATATCTCCTCGGAAACCATATCTCCTCATAAAAATCAATCCAACCTTCCTCTTTCTCGTCCTTCTCCTCAGGATAAACCACCTGAATCTCATTTCAGAAAATCGAATGGTGTCATCATTGATAATGAGGGCTTCCAATTGGTTCAGCCAAGATCGCAAAGAAGATACCAGCCAAGAAATGATCAAGTTCGGTCTTATAATAATGGTGTTCTGAAAAAGAAGAAGGGTCTGACGACCAACTCCAATCAGGGTAAGACCAACCTGATGCAAACCCGAAAGCCGATCATGTTCTCTCTAAATAAAGAACTAGGACACAAATCCTGAGCTAACATTGTCTCCGAGCAATCGAAGGAACCAAGAGATGAAAAATGCAGTCTTGAAACCATTTCTCCTATACAAATCAACAACAAGAAATATGTTGTGGTTACAGAGGCAGTTTGTAAAAGAGCCATGGAGTGTTGGAATAACTCCATTTTGGTTTATGTAGTAGGCAACAAACCATATTTCTTGTTTTTTAAAGAATGCATAAAAAGAGTTTGGAAACCGATTGGTGAGTTCAAAATCTTTTCCAGAGAAAATGGGTTTTTTCTAGTCAAATTCAATGATTCTCAAGACTGCATCCATTATTCAGAATGGTTCTTATTTTTACAATGGCAAGCTCATCATCATGAGAAGGTGGACTGAGTCACTGAATTGGACAGAGATTTACTGTCAACTATGCCGATATGGGTTAAATTACACAATGTGAACCTCAAGTTATGGGATCATGAGGCTTTTAGCATTATGGCAAGTATTATCAGACAACCCATAAAATTGGACGCAGCTACTACTATGAAGACAAGATTGAATTACGCTCGGTTTCTAGTGGAAGTTTCTACGACTAATGAACTTGCATATGAAATTAGTCTCAATCTTTATAATGGTGAAATCATAACACAAAAAGTTGAATATGATTGGGTTCCACCGAAGTGTAGTATCTGTAAGTGTTTCGGTCACACTAGAGAGCAACGCAACCCGAAACAGATATGGATTCCCAAAAATAGTGATAAAGATAGAGGTGATGCACAAGAAAATAGATCTAAAGGGATTCAAGAACTGATTATCAATAAAGTCACAAAAAACCAATCAAGAACCCAAGAGGGCAGTGATCGAATCAATCAAGAAGATATCATTTTCAATCAAGAAAACAATATAAGAGAGCTCATTGACCAAAATGTTCAGATCATTTCTATGGAAGTTCATCGGTTAAAAGACTATGAAGAAAATTTAAACGATCTGATTACGATTAATACAGAGAACGGTAGAAATAAAAAGGAATTTAACCCTGAAACCTCTTCTATTTCAGAGACATGTTTAATTACAGAGCATTATATTATAAAAATAGTCAATAATCTTCATCAGAATAAGAGCCAGGATCGAGCAAATGATATAGAGAAGTGATGCTCTTCTGGACTTGCAATAGATGCTGAGAGGATTAATTGCACTCACTCAACATTGCCTAGCAAGTGTGATCCTCCTCCAAAGCTAGCTGCAATCACTGAATGTAATAAATCAGTCATGCCTCGCACAGCTGCGTTTGATATTTCCTTGATTAAAGTCCTAGAATCTGCACAAATGGAAGAAGATGAATCTGAGAGGTTTGATAATATTGAAGAGTTTGACATATCAGAATTACATATTGAAAAAACAAAAACATCTAGTAAGTTTAAGGGTAGCAAAGAGAAGAAAGCTTTCAAGCAAAATCACATTTCGATCAATCCAGAATAGGACCAAATGTCTACTAGATTGAAAGCAAAGGGTGTTGATAATAAAAGGAGAGGTAAAGGTACTATAGTATCAGGTACCATTTAAATTTCTTATATTTATTATTAGATATATATGACTTTATTTGCTTGGAATGTCAGGGGAATGAACACCCTCACTACAAGAAATTTGATTTTTAGTGGCGCTCAAAAAATGCTACAAAAAGTTTTGGTGGCGTTTTGATAAACGCCGCTAGAAAACATGCAACTAAAAATCCATGATTTTTTGTTGCATTTATTTTAACGCCACTATAAATGAATTTTTGGCAGCGTTTTTTAAACGTTACTAAAGATCTTTTTTTACAGCGTTTAAGAAACGCCACCAAAAAGGTGCCGTTTACTGTCTTATTTTGTTGTTGCACTTATTATTATTTTTTGCAGCGTTTTTTGAACGCCACGGAGATTATCTGAGTTACTATAATGCTGATTCTGTAGCGCTTTTTAAACGCTACAAAAAAATATTTTTTGTGGCGTTTTTTCTCCACCACGTATGTTTCGATTTTATTGTCTGCTGTTCCACGACTACATCTGATTTCGCCTCCAATTCAAGTACTTCAAAACTTATACAATAACGTAATATATAAACACATACACATTCAAAAATAACACATTCAATGAACCACAATAACAAAAACAAAAGCAATTACATAATCACCACTATATTATAACATTAGTGTCAAGACAAAAGGTTAACCATACGTTTACACAACCAAACTACCATTAAAAGTTTCATAATAGTTTATGCAGCTAAAGTAGTGCTGCTACCATACATACTAGTTTCATAATACAATACTTAAACGTTGCTTCAACCCATAACCATCTTCATCAATCACCTCCAACCCACCTCCTCTGCATCACTTCCTCCCTAAGCTCAAATCTGTAGCTCACTAACAAGTTCTGCCCGGCGACCACCCAAAACCACAACAAATGCTAACTGTAAATTAACGATTCCAGTTTTCATGGTTTATTAAATCTTACAGGAGTGTCACGGGTTATAAACTAGTAAGTTTATGTTCACATACATTATCATGAAAGTTTAGTATACTCTATACATATTTATACAACAATAGCATGGTTTACACAACATAAACAATATGGTGAAAGTATAAAACTTACAAGATATTAAGATTCAGAGAGAACAATATCCAAAGCTGCATCAACGACAGCCAGAGCAACCCCTCTCTCTGCCAATCCAACTGCAACACTCCACATAATCAGACCATCCATTTTGAAGCATGACTTCCATTCAAACCCAAACTAAAATCGGTAGCTGGGCTCAACATCCATTGACCATGCAAATTTTGCAAGAAGGGACCTGTTGAATATCTGCCGAAAGATATCCAATGTAAGTAAGGCATTTTATATATTAGAAGCAGAATCTACTGTTAAACTTGGAAAAAAGGAATAAGAAATAGCATAGCACTTCAAATAACACTAGCTACAGTAAAGCATCTTAACATTTTTTATCACATTGTAGCAATTGTTGGTTAATGGAGTCTACATACAAAGCCATTGTTAAGTTTTTGTCTGTGTTCATGTTCAGATAAAATACACACTATCACCATCTGTCGTATTATGGTTAAGGTTAGAACTAGAACTTCATAATCCATTCTAAAAGCTCGCATAGCATATAATCTCAAAGAAATTTCTATTATTTGACTGAATTAGATCGAGTTTTTTGAAGCCAAACAATATGCAGAATACCTTTTCAATAGGAACTTCATTACGCTTGCACCATGCAACCGATATCCGAGGATCAAGATAGTTAACCTTTGAATTCCCAATGCTAGTCTTCAACTCCTCTCTGGTACTTTTATCCAGTTCCAATTTTTTTATCCTTACATCAAAGTTAGCAAGCTTACTTTCCAACCTGTAATTTGAGCTATATGTTTGTAATGTATGGCGATATTAAGAGGACTATCATGAAATAACATAGTTTTCAAACAGAAACTAAATGTCATTACACTTCAGGAGTCAAACTCTTTTTTGTCTTCCTTTCTTTACCTTGAAGTGGGAGTTTCCCTTTTTTGGCTCTATCCAAATCCTTTTGTACCTCCTTCCTTTGAGACTAATTAAGATCAAAGTGATTTTTAAATAATACACGGACTAGAAAGATAATTCAAAGACAGAATACTTGTTAATAAAGTAAATTAATCAAAAATAATAATGTTTTTACCTTCAATGCATCTATTTTCTCATCAAGCCTAGACATACTAGTATCATGACCCTTTGAAACAGCACGCTGATGATTACATATAATTGCAACCTGTAATGATATTATCCTCGATAAGAATGATTATAAGTAATATCTTAAACCAACACTAAAAGTAAACAATGAAACCGAGGTTACCTCTTTGTTTGCTAGCTGATATGTAGCCAACTTCTCTGGTACTGTTCCATCCTTGGTTTCCCTATACAACTGACATATGATACATGGAAATTGTTGGCTTAGTTATATGATAGTATTCAGAATAGAATATTGTAAATGAGCATGTAAAGAGTAATTTTCGTTTTTTCTCACCATGTTATCCAAAGTAATAGATGCGTTGTATGTACGAAAAACTTTAGCAGTTAGGCCAGGCATAAGTTCCCTTAAATGGGCGTTGAGTTTATTTGTATCTAACAAGTCAAAAATGTCGTCTCCGCCATTCTTTTTCTGGCCATCACTTTTTTTAGCTGTCAAATGACAATAAGTATGAACTATTACAACAAGTTGGCGATGAAATAAATTTGGACAAACTAAAGCAGTAGTTACCAGATTTGAATTCTTCAATTGCTTTTATAAACAGGCATCTCAACCTCCATGGTATTGAAATATCTTATAGAATCTTTACCAAGGAAGTCAAACTGAATGAAAATTGACTTATATAAGCACAAATAATTTAAACCAATGTTCAAGCATATTTGAAAATATACACTCTAACCTGTAGCTTGTTTGAATTGGGTATGCATTCAACATTCTCCACCTTCAAAGTGCAACAACCTACAGTATCTGCCTCATCGTCATCCTGTAATATCCACATTTACCCATCATTTCTTTAAGAAATGAAATCATTGTGACATTTAATTGGTCAAATGCACAAGTGTTTTTGCCAATGTGTTCTAACATGTGACCATTTTCCGATGTGTGCATGCATGTGCAAGCGGGAGGGCGTGCATGCGTGTTTGTTTGATATCTGTATATGCAAAAATGCTGAATTGTACTAGTTTAGTAATTATCATTTTAAAGCCTTGAATGTTGCATAAGAAGGTTGTTCGGCTGCTTGAATTTTCCTAGTGTATGTACAACTTCTTCAAACCTTTTCATTGACATACACTCCAGTCATAGCATTATATATCGGCTGGCCAAAAATGTTTCATCATATTTTATTCAAATTTGGTCTTGATGATCTTGTTAATGAAAACATATCAACAAGAAATCACTTCAATCTGGAATTTTTTTTGCACAAAAGACGGAAGGAGCACAAATATAGGAAAGCTCAAGTGAAAGCTATAAGAGAGGTAATACCCAATGAGCACAACTAGTTGTTTCCTTTCATTGTTACGGACAAGCAATACATATGCAAAGACAAAATTATTCAACATGTGTTAAGACATGTGATCATACATAACAATAAGTATCCTGATCATTGATGGTTTTGGTAATGTTAAAATACTTCCCCATCAGAAGTTATGGGCTTTATCAGTAGAGATGTATTGATCTGTAGCATTAAAACCAATGAAATATTTAACAATATGCAAAAAATGTTTATAAGTTGGAACAGTGTCAGAATGAACCATAATATACTTGTCACTAGGGATACAAGATGTTTCTACATGTAAATATTTCATTTATAAAATTGAAGTAATGCAGCCGCTTCAGTTTCACTCTTGAATACATGGAGTTGGCGATATAGGAGTAAAATGATTACTTGAACAACCATCAGCAACTAACATTAACTTCTATTTAAAATTCAAACATGAAAACTTCAGCTTTCCAATACCAAGACATTTTTATCCGTTTCAGTTTGTGACTGCAGACTATGTTTTATTACGTTTCCAGGGACCACTACATAAATTTCTCTCTTACCGTATGAATGCTAATTTGGGTATGGGATATACATGTATCTTTTTCTATAACTCCGATTCTTATACGTCTAACCATGTAACATCCCGGAATTTTGAGCACTGGATTTGTAAACATTTAATTCATTTTAAATGTTTAATGTTGATTCTTAATTGATTTTGAAATGAATGGATTCGGGTTCAATCAATGAAATAAGCTATAAATTTTTAATTATAGTAATTCCGGTTGAATTTGAATAATGGGAAAAACAATAATTTAAATATTCGGAATGTAAATAAAAGTAAATCTGCATGTAAATAGTGATAAAATGATTTTAAAAATTTATCTTGAGTTATTTGAGTGTTAATAGCGTGGAGGGAATTTTAGAAGAATTTTAAAGTTGATAAATTTATATTTGGAATTTTATATTAATTTCAAAATGAATTTGATATTATTAAATATGCAATTAATCTGATTTTAGTCCGAAATGAGTCAAAATGATTTTTAATGTGATTAAAAAATTTATATGAATTTTTGTTAAGTTAATAAAATTTTAAAAGTGAAAATTTTGAGTGATTTCGATAATTTCGAAAATCGCTTGATTTAATAGACAAGTTAAAATAGCCTTCCGGGGCACAGTCTCGGAATTCGACGAAACCAGTTTCATTGGATCCGTAATAGATAGTTATTACCGGATTTCAATTTTGTAGCAATCGGAGTTGTCGTTTGACTCCGGCAGCTTAAAACGCATCGAAATCGTTTTAATCGGTTTAATTTCAAATTGATCGTTTAATTCCGTAACTCGCAAATACGATCAAATTAGCTTACGAAACCTGTTCCATTGTGTCCGTAACGCGGGAAAAACCCTAGAAATGCCTGTCGGTACGTGAGAATTGGAGTTCGGTTGCGTACGTTGTTAAATTGAGAAATTTTATTAATTAAATAATATTAGAACTATTTTATATATATTAATATCTTCAAAATCCTAGCATCATACGTGAGCCGCCGGCCCTTATGTTGCAATGGCCGAAAACGATTTTGTTTCTTCCTCTCAAATCTCATAATCCACTCATTAATTCACGAATCTCCCAACTGGAATGTCGTAGAGGACGTGGAGAACGTCAAATCCAACGGGTGAGATGATTTTTTAGCGTGATGGATCGCCAGAAATTCTCATTGGAAGCCGGCCGTTCGAAGTGGTATTTCGAGCTAAGGGAAGCACCGAGCTCTCGCGCGTGGATGGTGGGGGTAGAGGGAGTGATGGCCTTCGATGCAGTAGCTTCCGATCGAGATGGAACAACCTGAGGTGGTCGCGGTCGCAAGCCCTAGCGCGTGTAGGATGGGTTCATTTCTTCTTACGGGAGACGTACGCGAAGTAGAAGATGAGGGCGGTTTGGATCTGGGCTCTTTTTGCTCGGCCTGATTTTGTTTTGGGTAAATAAAAATAAAAATAAAATAAAAGAAATTGGTTTTAAAATTCAATTCAAACTTTAAAATTTAATAACCCATTCTTACGATATCAGATTCAGATGAAACTGGCGACGTTGGAATCGCTGAGACGGGCACTACGCGATGGTACAGATCCAGAGTCATTCCGAATAAGTAGAAATTTAAGTTAAATCGAACATCGTTCGGTTTAATTTGAATTTCGAATGCTCGCCGAAACTCAAGGTGAGTTATTCTCACTCACATCTGGAATGTTAGCTGTTTAGTGTAGTTAATATTTAAATAATTGTGTGATTGGTTGAAATGTTATTTATATCAGCCTGAATTGATATTTATATATGTGATGTGCTAATATCTGTGGATGCAGGGAAACAGGTTGGAGGGATCCAACTGGATTCCTCACCTGATAGTAATTATTTTTATAATTAATGATGATGCCTGTTTATATTTATTGTGATTGATAAATGTGGAATTAAATTATTCCGTGATATTGTGGTATAAATTACAAACCCAACAGGTTAATTATAAAGAAATTTGCACTTTAATTATAAAGAAATTAAATTGGGTTTCAAAAGAAATTAAGAAAATTAATAAATAAGGAATTTAAAAGAATATAAAAATTATAATTTGTTGGATGGAAAACTGAAATAAAATTGTATTGGAATACTGCTGGATAAATTATAAATCCATAATTTAATTATAAATGGATAAATTGAAATTTTAAAGAAATAAAGGATATTGTTAAATAATGAATTTGAAAGAATTAAATTTGAAATCAATTTAGAATGGAAATTAAAAATTTGTAAAATCTGGAATGGTAAACAAAGAGAAATGTTATCAGTTGATAAATGTGAAAGTAAACTTATGTTATTAAACTATAAAGCTAAATTGAAATAAATTGACAGAAATCGTGAGAAGGATTTCTGTGATGTTTAAGTGGAAATGAGATTCCTTGGGATAAACCAAGTTCGAGTTTAAACTGATTTTATAAAGAGAAAGTTTTGCAATTTAAACTTGTTTAAAAGAGTGTTTGGAAATTTTTATTTTTAAAGTAACTATTTATAAATTAGTAATAGTAAAGTAATTATTCTTTTACAAATGGATTTGTTTAAAAAGCTAGTTCTGACCTAAGTATATTGAAAAGTATTAATCTTATTACAACTCTATTTTTAAAATATAGTTTAACTAAAACCTTATTTTAAAGTAAGTTATATCTTATAAATAGTTTTACTTTAAATATTTTGAAATTATATTTTGAGTAAATAATTAGTAGAAAATTTGTATATTTTAAAGTATATTTTAGAATAAAATGTTTTAATTATTCTAAATCTAAAATGTTTTGAACTTGGATATTTCCAATGGGAATTTATGGTAAAGGATTTACCTTGTAAAGGAAAGAGCTTTGGGAATTGTTTTCAAATGGGTTTTGAAAATTTGAAAATAATATCTTTTAAAGATATTTGAGGCAAATAAATAATTTGAGAATTATTTATTGTGTGATGGATGTATATGGATGTTTATGAATATTAATTGATAGTTAAATCACCGACTATCAATATTGGACAAATGCGTTGATCGTTTCGAAGAGACCGGGATCGAGATTTAATTCTCGAAAACCACTTCGATCCGGTTTGTACGTTTTCGTGCGATAAAACGTGTTCGGAGTCGAAGATGAAGCAATGAAGTGCAAGGGCTAGTCGCTACTAATCCTGAGGATATTTCCAAAATGGATGTAGTAGGAGTAGTGCCTTCGGTTCCGTTCGAACCCGGGACGGACTTGTATGGACGAATGCTTGCGAAACATCGTCAGGTGGGCGATGGGCATTCTAAGTGAAAACGTTCTAAAGGTAACGCTTAGCCTCAAGCCTCATCAACCGGGAATGACTGAAAATCAGGGGATATGCAGCAAGGTTAGGTGGGTCATGCCCAAGCAGGACAAGATATTTCCCCTGTCTAGATGTCCCTTTTTATTTCGGCTTAGTGGGTGGTTGGTCGCGCCAATCACGGGGTTTATCTTGTTCGGGACTGTTCAGTAAGGAATGGTTTCGGCCTTATGTTGCAGGGAATGAAGGGAGTAGTCCTCGGTATGGTGATCTAGGCCCCGTACTGTGACAGGTGGTACCCAAGTGCCTAGTCATTGTTGGAAATCCATTTTCCCTACGAGCCTTGTACGAGTTTGGTTTGTATTACCCACTTCGGTGGCTAGTAGCTGGAATTTAATAGATGTAACAATTTCGGCTATTTTATAAGTATTTGTAAATAGACCCTACTATAATATCAGAGGATTTCTATAAAACTGTTTTAGCTATCGTAAGGTAAAAACCCGACATGTTTATTTGTGGCGTGGTCTTACGAGATGCTTTTGTTTTCAAAGGATTTTTGAAACTTTAATAATCAATTTGGATGCATTATTATCAGCTGGTATTCCAGACTGACTCGGGTGTTATTTCATTATAATGCTCGGGTCAGACCGAGTATTATTTATTCAGGATATGATGCTATGGAGCAGGAGTGGAGCTGGAGTCCGAGACGTATTATATGTACTTATATATATATCCGCTGCTATGATTGTATGGTATGTCTGATTGGTATTTGTTGATGTATGAGACACTCTGATGATATGATGTATTAAACAGTTATAGATTTCATTTTTGTGTAAAGATATATAGTTGCTATTATATTTTATTCCGCTGCGACTGTGAGATTCTGATATTGTTTATTTTCTTCTTCTTCTATCTCTTCTTCTTAAACCCTAATGGTTCGCATTTCTGTGCCACTTGAGTTAATAGAGGTAGAATAGTGTTGATTCAAGGGGTACGGATTTGCGGGCTATCACAACCCAGATTAACATGACAAAACTCGAGCTTTTATTTTTCCTTATTGTTACGGATCTAAGTATATATCACATGAAATATTCTTTAACCAGTAAGATAATGTATGTTCCCTTAACAGTAATGTTTTGAATTCGACATACTAGTGGAGGAGCTAACTGCATTTAAATTGCAAATAGTGTCACACTGCTCCTGCTGTGCCTGGCCATGGCTGACCAAATACTCAATTGGTTTTGAAGCATCGGATTCTTCATCGGGAGAAGAAACAGCATTCAGTTCCTCTTGTGTATATTCAAGCTCTGCATCCCTTTCTATGAGGAGAAGGTCAGCCATATGCTTCACTAACTCATCTATCTTGTCATGTATCATCTTTGCTTTATCTAGATCAATCCCCAAACCACCATGAATTTATTTAGACTGACTCGTTTCCTGACAGCTGCTCGATGTTGTGCTACATTGCATATATTACATATATATCAGCAGGCAAGCAATGAAGCAAAATCAAATAACTAATCAAAAACTAAATGTCAAATTAGTATAACAATTATCAGGAACCAGAGCATCAATATTTCTTTGTCACTTGAATCATGTTGGCTTGGACATTGTAACAGAGAAATAACTATATACCGCAAGAGCAAAGTACATCCGCATTTGAAATCGACTTCAAACAGACCACTTCCAAAAAAATTCGAGCTCATTCCAGCAATCGACCAAAGCAACTCAAACTGCAACTATCTCGATTTCCTCAAAATATGAACTGACAACCGTGTTTCAGTTGAACGACCTTACGAATCACATCGCTTCACACTTCCCAATCAAGCAAAATCGAACTGACCGAACAACTTCTGCACCTCAGATCGCCAAACCCACATCCCCACTGTCGTCAATCGTCTCTGATCAACTTCTACGCCTCACCCTATCGCCCCTCCTCTACAGTACAAACGCACCCAAAACATCTCAACTCGGCTCGCGACCTTTAAAGAGATTCATTGAAATCCCCTGAATCACCGATGGAATTCATCTTGTTTGCAGTTTAATCGGTCAATCGAGTTTAATGGAAGGATAGGGAAAAGAAGTGAGAACCAACATTTTCTTTGTGATGAATGGAGAGAGAAAGAAAATTTTCTATCATTCTATGTACCAAGGAACTGGGAACTAGGGTTTTAGGAGCAAAGAGGCAAACAATTTCTAAGTACTAAGGAGCTATGAGGCGGCAACTTTTGGGTTACGATTATTGATTTAGGCGGAAATTATTTAGGTGAAGGCGGGAACGTAAAATATTTTTTTGCTGCGTTTAAAGTGTAGTACGAAATAGTATTGGTTGCATTTAGATTGAAATGCCACAAATTATTGCTACTATAAATGGTTTTTCTTGTAGTGCCTGTAAAACAATTTGATATCCATTATATGATTAATGTTTACAAACCCTTTATTATTGCATTAATTGAGAATAAATTGAATGACGAGAATTTTGGAAGGTTTTTCCTCAAGATGTCCAGTAATTGGAAAGTTGTACATAACAACGATTGTGGCTGTAAAGGTAGAATCATTGTTATTTAGGATTCTAATATCTGGACTAATATGAATATAAACAAAGATAGTCAGTTTATAGATTGCGGTTTTGAAAATATTGGAGGTTTTTCTTTGCAGATTACTAGTGTCTATGGTAGTTATTTTGAAAGAGAAAGAAATGCTTTATGGTAGAAACTTAAATCTCTAAATTTCGTATATGATTTCCCTTGGATTGTGGTAGGGGATTTTAATACTATTTTTCATGTCAATGAAAAATATAGAGGAATTAAAATCCCTAAAGGTAAATTGGATAGGGTTAATAAATTTCTATTAGACTACGGTCTCATTGAACCAGTTATTAGTGGGAGAAAATTTACATAGAAATCTGGTTTAACTAAAAATATTCACTGCAAATTAGATAAGATTTTGTATGACAAAGATTTTCAAAATGATTTCCTAATTGTATCTGTTCCACTTTAGAACAAAATTTAAGTGATCACACTCCTTTATTGGTTAAGCTTTTTGTTAATGGTTAATTTAATAATAAAGTATCTCCTTTTAGATTCAAAAATAGCCGGGCGTTTGAAGAAGATTGAAAACAGTCTAAATTTTTCTTGTGAAGGTACTAAACAGTATCAGTTTTGTATGTTTTTGAAATACACTAAAAACAAGCTTAAAAACTGGAACAAAAATAACTATATAAATAAAAATAAGATCATTAGCTTGAGAAAAGAAGGAAAACTCTAACATCATATTTCTGATAATAAACCTGATGATATCAGTACAATTAATAAAAAAAATTAATAATCAGAATGAACTGTCTTGTGAAATGTATAAAGAATCAGTTAATGCTAAACAAAGACAAAAGTTGATTGGCTTAATTTAGGTGATGATTGCATCAAATTGTTCTATGCTAAAATGAGTAGCAGAAAGCGCTTAAATAATATAGGTTGCATTATAGATAAAGAGGGTAATTTATCAAAAGTATATGATAAAGTTACTACAGAAGCTGTCAACTTTTATGAGGGGCTTTATTTTTCTACCTATATTGAAATTTTTTTTCCAAATATTACTTGTAAAAATATTTTGAAACATAATGTATCTGAAATCTTGCTTGCTCCTGTGAGTTTAGATGAAATAAAATTCATTGTTTTTAATGCTGGTGATAATAAAAGTCCAGGCCCTGATGGGTTCAATGCACTATTTTTTAAAAATCATTGGGATAATATAAAAGAGAAGGTGTTTGCAGTTATTAAAGAATTTATGGACAAAGGGAAAATTATTAAAAGCTTAAATCATACATTTATTACCCTTATTCCTAATAATAAAAATCCCACTAATATTGGTGATTATAGACCTATTTCTTGCTGCAACTTTATTTACAAAATTATTGCTAATAAAAGTGTTTCTGCCTTTTCTTATTTCGGAAAATCGGAGTGCTTTTGTACCTGGTAGACTTATCTATGAAAATTCTCTTTTAGCATATGAGATGGTGAAAAATTCAATACAAAACAGGGTGATAATATATGCATCAAAATTGACTAACAAAAAGCATATGATACACTAAATAGACATTTTATTCATCATATTATGAAATGCATGGGATTTCCTACAAAGTTTTGTGATTTGGTGTTTGGATGTATTAACACTCCTACCTTTTCTATTCTGATCCAAGGAAAGGCAGAAGGGTTTATTAAGAACAAAAGAGGTATAAGACATGGTGATCCATTATCACCTTATCATTTTGCTATGGTTATGGAATATTTTTCCATACTTATGGAAGTGGAAGCTATTAAAGGTAATATTCATCCTATAAATAGAATTCAGCCCTGTATTAACCATTTGATTTATACTGATGACCCATGGTGTTTATAAAAGATAATAAAGCTAATGCAGACACTATAAAAGAAATTGAGAACCTGAAATCTTATGTTGGGCTCTAGCTTAATGTTAATAAGTGTAAAGCTTATTTTAGCAAATCTAGTAAATATAAAAAAAAGTTTTTAAACGTTTTACAAATAGCAGAGGAATTTCTTCCAATTAAATATTTAGGTTTGCCTCTCTCTACAAATCAGATTAAAGATGCAGATTCTTCTATTCTTGTTGAAAAAATCCAAGAAAGAATGGAGACTTGATCTTGTAAGTTACTTTCTGTTGCTGGAAGACTTGAACTTATTAAGGCTGTGATTTATGCTATTATTTTACACTAGCTACAAACTTTTCATATCTGACCTGCTTCTATTAAAAAGTTAGAATGTAAATCTACAGATTTCTTATGGAAGGGTAAATCACAAAATTAGCTGGGAAAAAGTGTGCAGACCTAAAAATGAAGGCGGTTTTGGCATTAGAAGCATTAAAGACCTAAGTGTTACTTGCCACTTAAAATTATTTTGGAGATTTCTTAATTCGGACTTTTTGTGGGCTAGATGGATGAGATCTAAGTATTTGAAACAAAAATTTTTTTGGACTTCTGTGCGTAACAGTAACCAATCTAATACTTGGAAGCAAATATTACATTGTAGCAAAGTAGGCAAAACTTTGCTTGAAAGAAGATTTAAGCATGGTGAAGAAACCAGTTTATGGTTTGATCCATGGTTAAAAATGAGGCTTTTATAAATAAGGTTGGATGTAACAGTTTGGTTATATATGGTGGATCAAATGCTAAAGTTTCTGATATTATTATAAACAATTAGTGGCAGCCAATTTTACACCCTTTTACTAACCCCTGTAAAGTTGAAATATGCAAAATTCAACTTGATCCTTATGCAGAAAATGACTATTGGGAATGGAAAGCAAGCAACAGAGGGAAGTTTTCATTTAAATCAACATGGAATTTTATTAGAAATAAATCTTAAATGGAAGACTGGTATCAATGCATATGGAACAGAGTGAATTGTACCAAGATGACATTTTGTACTTATTTTGCAATTAAAAACAGATTGCCTACTTGGGATAGACTTAATAAATGGGGCATAATCTGAATTCACTCTATTCATTGTGCAGTATGTGTAATGAAAATGCTAATCACCTATTTTTTGAGTGTAATTACTCTTTCTTTATTTAGAATCAAATTAGAGCTATTTTGGGTATTGAGTACAACAGTCAAATGGACCCGATGCATGTTATCAAAGTTATAAACAACAAATTCAGTTCTAAATCCAAGAAATCAGACTATGCTCACATTCTTGTAACTACTGCAATATATAATTTGTGGAAAGAAATAAATATGCGTGTGCATAATAAAAGCAGCAGAAAAAAGAGCAGTTTTGGTTAGTTATTAACACTGGCAGCAAGATCATCCTTCAAAAATCTAAGAAAAAATTTAAAAACCAAACCAAGTTCGCTTCTCTTGCTGATGACTGGAATTCTAAAGCGGGAAGCAAGCATTTGGAAGTGTATTTATCGTGATCTAGAAGCTTCCAGATGGACATACATATAATAATCTGATTTCTGGGTCTAGCTCCCGCAATCAACAAGATTTTGTGGCTAACATTGTGAATAGGAGCTCATATATAGCTAATAGCAGTAAATCTCACTTCAAACAAGCTCCAGAAGCTAATAATCCGAACCCTAGTGCTGACATGGATAGAAACAATGATCTGAAGTAGGAAATGTCAGATCTAGGTAGCAGTGACGCCAAATCTAAAATTCATACTCTCTTATTCAATAGATTCAACTATTCGAGCAATATTAGAAGGCGCAGGGGTATGAGAGAAGAAATGAACGAAAGCTTATCATACTAGGAACATGATGAAACGAGCGGAGTAAAGAAAGGAGAGGAAATGGCTTCGGCTTTCTGAATCGCCTCCGCCATTTTTGAGCAGAGCTTGATTGTTAGTTTTTTGTTAAGAGATTATGTCGGCAACCCTATTAGGGTTTAGTGTTTGTAAAGTTGTGTATGGGTAGAAGTGTTTTCTACCCGATATCTTGTACATAAAACTTGGGCTAGGCCCTTTTACCCCTCTTCAAAAAAAAGTACAGTAACTTAGAGTACTTTATTAGATATGCATGGTTGGTTTTAAATTACTAACATGTTTAACATGGCACCTATTTTTGAGAATTAAGACTGTCAAATTATCATAAGTAAGAGTTGTCAGAGAATTTGTCTTTTGTGCGATTAGTTTAACATATAAATATTGTTGCAGAATGTTATATGTAAAGTATTCATTTTCTTATATTCTTTTACGGTTTAACTTGCTGACTTTTTAGATGGGCATTTAACTTTAAAAGAAGTTAGTATATACAATCATATGATAATGCATTAAAGTCTTCCAAGATTTTACATATTATATGTTAATCAAGCATTATATTTTAGTCTTTTATAAGTTGACGATCTACTGTATTCTAAAATTAGTCGCATAATATTATTTTGTACCTTATAGTATATATATGCATTATTATTATTACTACTAGAACTACTAAAAATGTATTTTGCAAAAATTGCAATGGTTCTACAACATAAAAGTATTATTGTTTTGGAGCTTTGTAATTTTCTATGCATGTTCACAGACTCCTAAGAATGGTTTCAACTAGAAATTCCAAATGTAGAAACTCTAAGACACAATGAAAATGTAGCTTCTGAGAGTAGAGCAACTTTTTCGAGAAATGCTAGAATGGAAAAACATTTCCTTGAGGTATGCTTTAAAGAGGTCAAAAATCCAGAGCATAAGGAGTAACGACCCCATCGCTATGCCCAGTTTAGCAAAGATAATTATAAGTAATGTCGTCTGCTAATCTGAAGAATACGGCTAGTTAAGGGCGATCAAATGTGAATATATCTTTATACTAATACTGACACGTCTTATTTATCTTTTTGAGAATGAACTAAAAATTTGACCTATATATTATTAATACAAAGTAATAAACGCACCAATGGAAAATATTCAGAACAATATATAATATACATAAATCGAAATCAGAGTCACAAATCATAGCGAAATAATAAACATCATCATATACATAATAGAATGTGAGTCTACAAAATATCAGTACTAGACCCACATAAATTTATATACATCATATCCAAAATCTTGTATTAGGTACAATGTCACTACTATATAATATAGATGACACAAACTCCCAACTGTCAATATATACAAGTATGAAGTAAACTAAAACTATCAAAATAGTATACTTCAATGCTAGCCCAAAATCCAAAAGACTTGGGTCCCTCTACCTGTAAAGTCTCGATCTGACCCAAGTATTAAAATAATAAACGGATCACACTATATCTAAATAAAAGCTAAGATACTAATATCGTAACTTATGACTTAAAATAATATGTTGTTAAATATGTCGAGCAAAAATCATAATAAGGCATATAAATTAAATAACTACTTTATAAATCCATAAATGACTTAACTCTAAAATCATTCATTTCAAAATATGCCTAAAAATCCAAAAAATAAAAATAAGGCATATTGTTCAAAATCACCATTTCATAAATCCATATCAAGTCTTTAATAGACCATCTTCTCAAAATAAGGTGATAACCAATTCAAAATTTGCTAGAGCCAAATGATGCTAAATATTTAAAACTCTAACGAAATAATCATCACTAATGAAATAATAATGGTAGTCAGCTGTCAGTGTGATACAGTGTGACACATGTCTAACCAAAATAAATAAACCTTGCCACATAGCGTAATAGTCCAACGATTAGAAAAAGACTACCAGGTAAATACCCTGACTTATAACAAATAGAAATAGGTAGCCGTGTTTTTGACAAACTATGTGAATTTACCTTACTAAATTAAATAGGCAAACATTGTCCAATTGTAAAATAAACTGATAGGGCTGCAATACAACATCTATCTAAACAACAACAAGGATAGTCGTGTTATACCAGAATAGACCTAACCCCAAGAAATAGGTTTGCCTACCCAAACCTGAAAATGTATCGATTCTCAAATCGATGAAAAATGAGTTATCTTCTTTTGGGGATCTATCGATCTAAAATCCAAACACCCTAAGAAAATACAACTTTAAGTGTTAATTACTGTCACTCTAGTAATCACAAGAATTTAATTAACTGTCCCATATCAGATAGTAAATTCAAGTATTTACTAAAAGCTAGTAATTTCCACTCAAACTCTATTTAACAAATTGTAAAAATAATCAAAAGAATTGTACAAAGTTTCTCATACCACTCGATAATTCAATCGTTTATTAAAATTCTTTGTTTCATAGAAAAGCATGAAATTCAATAGAAACAAAGGTGAAAGCATTTATTGTTCGAAATCAATGTTTTCAAAACTCATCAAAGAAACATCAAAATGGTATGTAATTAGCTAAAGGCTAAACACAACTAAAGCTAACAATATTTTATAGGTTGAAAGTGATTAATACAATTTAATCATATAGAAAATGATTTCTAAAATATTTTATCCACAATTCACATTTAAACTTATCGCCTATGTTAATGCATAATAAATAAAATTAAAGAGTTTTAAATTAGTTTTTATACATATCATGATATAATTTTTTTCCCAATATCACTTTTAATCCATAAATTCATTTTAAAGAAGAGTTGCTTATTTACAAAGGCTTTTGAATTCTTTTAAAATATATTAATACTCTTTTATAACAAATCTCTTGAAATTAAAATTGTTACTGTCGTCATTGCTTATATAAATATTATTATATTTTATTTTTTTGTCTCTAAAACATTTCCAAAATTTTAATATACTTATGATAGTAAAAAAAAATTAAAAGGTTTTATAAATAAATACTAATCATTTTAAAAAAATTGAATAGAAATTTTGGAATAAGAAATAAGTTAAAAATAAAATATACTTTAACCATATATTCTGTAAACAAAATTCCAATAAGGATCAAATTGGATAAAATCTTATTTTTCAAATTCTTTAAAAAAAGCATTTGAATAATTTAACCATAAATCCATCAAAATGCAGCTTTTAGAGCGAACGACGCTCTATAAAATATCATTTCATAATATGAATTTATTTATCAATCCGAGTTGCTTTTCGGCAAGCCCCGATCATACAATAATGTATGCAATTTCAACCATCAACCCAAACTTGCTATATAACGCCTGCCTTATTCTCCATAGTAAGACGCATCATTATTAAGAAAGAGAGGGATAGAAAAGAGAAAAAATAGAGAAGAAAGAAAGAAACAACATCAGAATCTCAATAGCGGAACGATTAAATTATATTAATCACATAAGTATTACATAATATCATATATATTAGAGTTACACAACTTATACAACACATACTAGACTGTTATAAAACCTGTCTATCATACAACTCTATATAATACAGATATCAACACAGAGTTCAATACAGCGGAACCACTATATATCTACAACGTTGAAGCCTCCTGCTCCATATCTCCTCCAGAATTCGTCAAAGCTAACCTGAATCCCTTGGCTACTCATAAAAATTTGAGTACCCAAGAGTTTAATAAAACAGAAATAAACTCTGGGTGAGACATGGGTCTGGTGTAAATAAACGGTTAAAGTTGCTTAACTTTAAAAATCATTTGAAAACAAAAGGTATCACGTAAGACTCCGCACACATAAACATGGGTAAGTTTTTACGTTACGCTAACCAAAACATTTGATAGAAAATTCTGTGATATTATCATAGGGTCTAGGGTTTTCATATAAATAAGAAATAGCTGAAATTATTACATGATTAAATTCCAGCATACTAGCCACAAAGTGGATAATACAATCAAAATCGTAAGGGCACGTAGGAAGAATGTGTTTCCATCAATGGCAGGGCTACTGGGGTACCTCCCGTCAAAGTACGTGGCCTAGATCAACAAACCGAGGATTACTCTCAATCCCCTGCAACACAAGGCTACAACCATCCCTCACTGGACAGTCCCAACAAGACAACCTCGGCAGTTGGAGCTCAACAATTGCCCACATAGCCGAATAAAAGGGACCTCTAGACCGGGGAAAATCTCATCCTACTTGGGTGCTACTCACTTAGCCTTGTTGCACCTTTCCTGTTTTAGCCATTCCCGGTTGATGAGGCTTGAGGCTACGATTACCTTTATAGAACACATCTATCTTAGAATGCTCATCGTCCACCTGACGATGTTCTGAAAGCATTCAATCCATACAAGTTCATTCCGGGTTCGAACGAAACTGAAGGCATTATCACGTTACACTCATTTTGGAATCACTTTTAGAGTTAACGACAATAACCCTTGCACTCTGAATCTTCATCTTCACTTGAGATTCACGACCTAACATTTAATTTGGATCGATGTGGTTTTCGGATATCCAGATTTGGAAACCCGATCCCGGTCTCATCGAAATCCAAACGTACCTTAAAGGCCAAGTTGTTTACAGTTAAACAATTCAATTCAATTCAATACTTGAATTCACATAGCATCAACATAGATAAATATCACACATTTACCAATGATATATAAAACATCATATCACAGAATATCACAAAATATCATCCAATAGATATCAACCAATTCAGATATTCTACTCAAACAATCATCCATAAGCAACAATTATTAATCCCTACTATAATTAATTTAATTAACTTAAATTAAATCAATTACTTAAGAATTAATCACTTAACTTTGCTTAATCAACAATTAATTAATTAATAACCTCTAATTAATTAACCATCCTTTAAATATCCATCTTAATTAATCACCTTGATTAATTATTCTTCAATTGCATAAAGTAATTATCCTTCAATTAATTATACAAATTAATCATCCTTAATCATTACAGTAATTAACCTTTAATTACTCTCATTAATTAATATTTAATTACATTAATTAATGATCCTTAATTAATTATTCCATTAATTAATTAACTATAATTAATTACATTGATTCTTAATTAATTACATTAATTAATTACTTTAATTAATTACTTCCACTAATCAACCTCGGTTAATCATAAACAGTAATTACCCCTCTGTAATTACTTACCTTAATTAATTAACTTTTTAGTTAATTATATAAATCCTTTGATTAATTACACCAAGTGATTAATCCTTAATTACTTCAACTAAGTAATTACCTTTTAATTACTTTCCATTAAGTAATTCCCTTTAATTAATTACATCCTGTAATTATACATTAATTACTTCACTAAGTAGTTATACTCATTAATCTCATTAAGTATTTATACTTAATTAATCACTAAGAGATTATCTTTAATTAATTAATAAATTAATTACAATTGGGTAATTTATCCCTTAATTACCCTTAAAACAATTTAATTAATCTTTAATTAATTAATCTTTAACTATTAATCAATAAACCTTGATTATTAATTAATACAACTTAATTACAAATTAAGTACTTCTTAGTTACCAGTTAATCAATCCTTAATTAACAGTTAACTAACCCTTAATTAACCATTAATTATAGATTAATTATCTCTTAATTATTAAGTAATAAAGCTTAATTATTAATTAATAAAACTTAATTAAGTATTTCTGAATTTACTACCTAATAAACCTCTAATTAATTAATTAATTAATTAATTTCTAATTACAAATTAATTAACCTTTAATTACTCAAATAATTACAATTAATTAACCTTTAATTAATTAATAATAATCCTTCATTAAAAATTAATTAATCCTTAATCATTAGTTAATTAAATTAATTAATTATTCTTAATTAATTACTTAATTAACCCTTTATACTTAATTAATTAAGTTAAATTAATTATACTTAAATTTCTTAATTAAATTAATTAATACCAAATCATTAAACCATAATAATCTTAAGGTAAAACCTTATTTTACTTATGCCTTAATTATCATTAAAACGTTTTATTTTAAAATAATTTTACTTAATTAAATCATTAATTAAGTTTTAAAAATATTCATTTAACTTGATAAATTAAAGTTACAAATCACAACTTCCTTAAATGCTTTAAAAATTATCAAGTGGTAGTTTTAAAAAAAAACTAGTTTCAATTTAAATTTTAAACTTGCTTTTATAAAAATTTCAAAATTTCATTTCTACTTAAGTTTTAGAATAACTTTAACTTAATCAAACAAAATTTAAATTAAACAAAGTTTTCAAAACTTCTTAAACAAACCAAAGAAAACAGCTATTCTATATAAGTAATTTATAAAAGAAAGTTTAAACTACTCTCATTTTTAAATTTCAAAAACCAAGTTTAAAACCCTTTTAAAAACTTATTTAATACTTGCATCGGAACAAACCTGAAGATCACTTGGGTCTAACCCGATTTCCCTTCCATTTTAAAATTTTAGTTAGTTTTAGTTTAAGTTTTAAATTTTAAAACCTGAAACCAAAAACTGTTCACAAGTTTTAAACAAACCAAAGTTTACTCGAGTTTACACCCGAGCAAACGTCACACAATATCGAGCTTCAACCCGGGATCAACCATCTTCCTAAATACCACAACTCAAACCCAAACACTGACACGAAAACCACATCGTGCACATGCACCATCACCAGCGACTTCTCCGACCATCAACGACACTCTCGACACATCGACCATCTACCCGGCAATCCACTCCAGTCATCAAAACGCACTCACAAGCCATCAATCAAAAATCGAATCGTCCAATTGAACTAGAAACAGACCCCGTGCCAAAAATCATCTAGAACAACCAACGACGATCACCGGAGTGCCAGAAACTCAGGCCATATAATCCCAATCCTTCGACACTGCTATTCCCCCAAAAACGATGCAACTCGATCATCTGAAGACGACGCCGCATCCGTTTTTGCAAGATCGACCAAAACTAGGGTTAAAACTAAAATCATCACACCTCCGACACCACAACAACTATTCGACGCTTCTACCATTTTTCCCTACATCCCTGAACACCAGCCTGCCTCGGACGAAATCCTGAGACTTCTCAACCTCTTAATCGCCAGAGGTGGCCCCAAAATCAAATTCCAGTCAAATCAAAAATGCAACCTCAATGCATTATTAAAAATTGAGATTTTAGTTTTAAAAATCATAACTTTCTGAATACATTCAAGTTATAATCTTGAAACATCAAATTATGATGTTTGAAATTTAACCTTTTTTAAATTTTTGTCTGTAATTCCAAATTTCCAGAGAAGTTTTGTTAAGTTTTACTTAAAACCATTTTTCATATTTAAACCTTGTTAAAACTAACAAGTTTGGTTTTAATCATATTGTCTAAAATGAATCAGAGGGATGGGAAAATGATTAAGTAACAAATATAATGCTTGTAAGCCTAGAAAATTTTCATTTGTCTGATTTTCGGACATGCACAGCATCTTCATACATATAGACATGTTTCACAATCTTAAAATCATCATGCAAGCATATTTTCAAACTTACATCACAAATTTACTTCAATCATTTAGCATATGCATCAAATCTGAAGGTGATTCATGTTTACAGTTTTAAAACAGAGACTTGAACTAAGATCAGATATGCACACCGTATAAATTCACAAAGACTTACACATACACATACACATACACATACATGCAAATCAATCATCAACACAGATAAATATCACACGCAACAGATATTTATTACTTAAGTTTTTAATTTAAAAGTTTAATCACCTTTTTTATTCTTCAAAAAGCAGGGAGTTGAAAAACTGGGTTGAAGCCTTTGAATTAGCTTTGATCAGTGAACAGAAAAGATGATGCTTTGAAAAACTAGGTTGAAGCTGAAAACTTGAATTGCCTTAAATTCTTTAAGCTAAAATGCTGAAGCTTGAAAAACTGCTTGAACTTGATTCTTGTTTAATTGATGTGGTTGCATTATCAAATTGAAACTTGCAAGCTTTGAAAATGAGTTACAGGTTTTGGAAATTGTTTTGAGAATTCGCTGACATGTTTGCTTTTAAAATGGGTTACAAGCTTTGATCTTTTGATTTGGAAAATGGATTACAGGGATTGTTTTTGAACTTGAGAGATGATTACGGTGTTTTGATTTTTGATTTGAGAATTGAAGTACAAGGATTTTGTTTTGAGCTCGAAGAGTGTTTACAGGAAAATGATTTTTTTCTCTGGTTTGTAGAATACAGATTGAGGTTTCTTTGAGTTTAGAATTGAGATTAAAAAGAGATAAGAATGGAAGATGTTTGTTTATATAATCTAATTTATGGTTTATTAAAAAAATCAAAGAAAATGAAAATAAATCATGACACTAGTCCCATACCGTATTCAATTTCTTAACACATGTTACTAAGGATGCTTATAAATTAACACATGTATTTATGTATTTTCATTTATTTTTAAATTGATTTAAAAAGCTTTTATATAAATATCCTAATTAGTTAATACATTTCTAATTTAAAAGTGCTTTTGTAAATTTATAAAAATAAAACCTTTAAAAGAAAATTAAATATAAAACCAATCATATTTCAAATAAAATAATATATAATGTATTTAATCCATTTATAAATGTAAATATAAAACTTTACTATTTAAATAAATTCTTTCATAATTTATATAAATAAATTTCTTAAGGAAAAACAATATAAAACAAATTATATTCTAATGAAAACTTTATTCATATATTTAATATCCAACATATTTTAAAATAATTAACTTTAAAGATTCAAAATTAAATACAAATATTAAATCCAAATTTAAATTTAAAAAATCCAATTTAAATCAACTTAAACATATATATATTAATCTAAACTAACACATTATTAAATTTGAAAATAATAATTCTATTTTAAAATTAACTTAAATAAATATACATATACATTTAATCAATACTTATTTAAATTTGAAAATAATAAGGCTATTTAAAATTCTATTTATAAAACATCCAAATTAAATTTGTAAAAATAATTATTCCATTTAAAAAAAATCTATTTATAATTATCATTAAAAATCATCACATTATTATTATTTAAAATAACAATTTATCAATTTTAAATAAATAAATAAAGAGATTATCATATTTAAATTGCTTGAAATTCCAGGATATTACACGCAGTTACAATATAGTTTTAGCATGGAACTTCATTTCAGTCATTTAATTCATTTTTCAATTATCGCTTCAATCCAATATTTTAAACTCATATTTCAACCAATTCATCCATCGAACAAATTGAACTCGCAGCATGCAATTTATTTCATCCAATCGCTATTAAAATTAAATGCAACTCATAAGCAATTCAATTATTCACTATCAATTGATTAATGAAATTCCAAACGAAGCATATATAAATGGAGAATAAACTTGCACTGATATAGATATGTGAGTTATGAAATAACTCACCTTAAACCTGATAGCTTGCTAGCGTTACCCATTTGCAAACAACAGCATGTCTTCATATTCATGTCAACAGGCAGATCTGCTTCATTGTCATCGTCCCTTTAGTGTTTCCTGACCACCTTGCACTCTCTCGACTCACAGTCAGACCTTGTCAATCGGAGCACCACGTTCGAACCTGAAAATCACGCTTGCCTCCAAGCCCTAGGTCGCCGGCCTGCTCCATTCACAGTCCAACTTCACACCGCCATAAACTTCCATGCAAATACGCGCCTTCCCCCATTGCTCATACCGTTGCTGCATTGCAGTCTCCCCGAATTTGTGTGCGACTCTAGCTATCACCAGCTTGCGTCTCAAGGCCCGCAGCCCTCCTCTATTGCCACATGAATGCTCGACCCTAGTCGTGCCACGATTTCATTCGCCACATTTTTTTTCTCTCGATCGTTTGCAAGAATGAGCTAGGGCAAGAAAATGCACTGGAATGGGTTGAATTTTGGGAAGAGCATATGGAATTTGGGGATTCTGGGTTTAAATTTGGTAGGGGAAAAGAATTGTTATCAATGGGCTTAATTTCACTCAATTGGGCTAGAGTTTAAATTCAATTTGGCTTTAAATTCTTTTCCTTTATATTTATTAGCTATTTCCTTTTGCATTTAAGTTTAACTATTAATTATTGCCATACATTTACAATTATATCCCTACCTAATTTGAATTTGTTCACACTTCATTTTACGAAATATAATTTGATGGCAACATAACAATTCAACTCAATATTGTTTCGTTGTATTTAATTATCCATTGAACTGATATAAATAAATTTATTCGTCTTTATCAATTTATCGATTTTAGTGAATGTCGAATAGAACTTCATTTCGTATATTGCAATATATATATGTGTCTACTTATACCTTAAAATTATATTCAATAATAACACTTTAATGTAATTTAATATATCTTCTAAAAAATTATTATATTAATTAATTCAATTTGTTAAAAATAGAAATCCATTATTAACTAGCTTTCATTTAAATAAAACCTTATTACCAAAATGCTAATGATCAAAATTTGATTCGAATACTTTTAGTTTTATCGAATCTATATAATATTTAGGCTTCAAAAACAGGGTTGTTATAGACCTCTCCCCCTATGAAAATTGCGTTCTCGCAATTTCTTATAAGAAGATGTCAAAAACATATGCAAATCTTAATTCTCTTCGAATTTTACTGTTAAGTTGAAACTTGATCAAAACTTAAGCAATTAATATTATAATAAATTTATCGTGTGTTAAAAATTTAAAAAGATTCATTTATTAATTTTCGTTTCTTCACATTCGAAAATTTATTGAAACTTTTCTAATTGTTAAAATGTTTTGAAAATTTTGACAGAACCTCCTTTGAACGGAGAACCGTTTACAATTTCATATAGATAATATATATAACATACATCGACCCGCAGTCGAAAACATAATATATATCAATATTTTCATCATCTCTGTATTTATCTGAAAGCATACCATTATTTTAGCATTTCAAAGCAATTGGTTAAATTATTATGCGAGCGAGAGCGAGTTTGTGCCACATACCACTTTACGTAGCCATCCATAACCTATGCTTAACTCAAATACAACTATCTCATGCATATAAAATTTAATAACACATGCATATAAAATTCAATAACATATCATTTATTCAATTAAAGAATATACACGCACAACTTTCCAAGAAGTTCAATCAGTTAAAACCCAAAATCTTATAATACACAACACCAGAATTGTCATTTTGTAATGGTTATAACTGTTGGTAATCAAATTCCCAAAGGTTATAATCGTTGGTAACATACACGTTATAATTTTTTTTACATATTTTGTAACGGTTATAACTGTGGGGAATTTTTTTCTTTTCCAACGATTATAACTATTGGAAATTACGATTATAATCTACAACTATTTTCATATTCCCAACGGTTATAACCATTGGGAATTTTTTAATTTCCAATGGTTATAACTGTTGGGAATTCCTCGTACAATAGGCAAATAATAAAACTACCAACACTTGCAAATTTGGTATAGTTGAGTCATATCTTATTCAACATCTAACAGTATTTCATTCAACTATATCTTTACAAATTTATAACAATGGAAAACATGAAACTAAATTTCAGAACTAACATATCATCAAATTATAAAAAAAAACATCAAACGTACAAAATAATACATATCAAATTTTACAAAGTTCATTGTGACAGCTTCAAATTTCACTACTACAACATATCTAGAAGCTTACAAACAATAAATACGACACTCTGGTCAAACTACAAAACCATCATCAACCAACTACATGGCTACTTACATCCATCTGAGTCCAAAAGCTCTTGAGGTTAACATATTGGCATACAGTTCAGCTTGATTTTTAGTGCAGCATGATGCACATCAGTTAAGTTCTTCGAATCAATACAGCACTTCAGCTCTAGTTTGCTCGGCGTCAGCATCACTACAAATATGTTTCAACGTGCACTCCAATCGTGTATATATATGCACACTACTGCATGTTACAAATTAGCTTCAGCATTTCTACAGTAGCTTTGTCCTACCTCTATTCACTTCGCATCTCAGCATCACTGCAGTAGTTTCAATACATGTTGCTCACTTTGCATCCAGACATGCTTCTTTCGAACTACTCTGAATTTTTGTATTTCATATCTATCTTTTTAATATAACTTCATAATTACTTCATTTATATATCTGTAGCAATATTAACTTAGGCTATTCATCTTGACCTTAGTTCCCTCTTTGTTTCAAACGCACCATTAATTTTGTTTCGGTATATTTTGTGTCCAATTTAGAATGATCAAATTTTAATTACATAATCCACATATTTTATTTCAAACCTTATTTTACATCTTAACCGATGAAAATGCATAATTATTTATGCTTTACAACATTGCTCTAATATCAACTACATATCTGCAATTTGTCGTGTTAATAGCAAATCAAACGAAGTAAACGAATGGGGTGTTAACGTTGCTTTCATTTGAGATCCCACTTTAGCATCAAAAAGTATATATAGCCCACACAGAATGATATAGTTGGCATAAATAAAATAAGGCCCGGTCCTGCTAGTTGGTCTACTTATATAATAAATACAACTGATTTTTGTGTACAAATTTTCTTAGACATTATGGTCTTGAATTGAATTCTATTATACCAATTGTAAAGAAGGATACTAAATATACTTGTAAAATACAGATGTTGATGTTTTTAGTATGAAGTACGATTCATTCGTGATGAATATAATGAGAATTTATGAAGGGAAGTATAGTGCAATAGCATGTTTTGACCTTGAGTGCATTGATAAAGTACAAGTTATTGCCCTTGCGTAAGCATTTTAGTTGCAAGTTTTCGATTTATTTGACAATATAAGTCAATAGTTATGAGATTATATATAAGATATTTGATATTCCTGCACTGATATAAAAAATGGATAAGACATTCATTTGTTAATTTATCATTCCCAAAAAACAAATTTAATTATCATATTTTTTTTGGGTGTAGAAATGATATATTCTTGAAACTCTTTTAGAATTATATACGGGCATGGAAAGATATAAATTACTGGAAGTTTGAACCTAATACACGGGATATGAGATTGATTGTTTTTTCTAATTTTCTAAATTTCTTTAAATGATCCTTGATTTCATCTCAACATTTAGGTTGTACCTAGCAACCTAATGAGCGTGCATTAGTACTACCACTAGTTAGCAATATATATATGTGTGTGTGTGTGCGTGTGTGAACAACAACAAAACACATAATTTAGGTATGCTCCATAAATCTTTCGTTGCCAAAAAATTATCAAGGAAGAAAATTAATGAAAATATCTATTGGATGAAAATCATAAAGGAGGCCTCTCAGTATTTTATCTATCTATTATTTCTATGTACCTCAGGTTCAACACAGTTCACCAACGAATGATAATTTTCCCAACAGTCGTAAATGGAGTATCAGTTTATGACAAAAATGCAAAGATGCTTCTATTATATCTTTTAAGCCAACAAAAATAACGCAACAATATAAGAAAGAAAGAAAATACCTGCCTATAGTTGATGCTTTTATTCAATTGCATCCCTACCTGAAACAAAAATATTTAGCATAAAAAGGGAATAACTGGAATTAATGAACTAATATCCATCTAGCTTTGTAGTAAAGCTTCGAATGATGATCATTTCACCTTTTCCATAAATAAAAATCAATACACAAACTATCGTCTTTAGTAATTCTATTGAAAACAGATATAGAAAACATATTAAAAAACATAACGTAAAGACCAATTACTTTGTAAATAACAAAAAAGATAGCTCCCACCCCCAACCAACTATTATTTAAATCTAACGTCTCTAAGGAAGTAAAGTATAATGCAGTACTCGTACGTAATAAAATGATTAGACGACATAACTAGAATATCAAGTTATGGTAAAGTACGACTACATGCATCAAATATATTAATGTATAGCAAAGAAAAAACATTATCTCATACTTTATCTTAATATATTTCAAAGCCTTTTGCATAGTCATTAAATTTAGAATATTGTTTATGAAAAAGAAATACATGTTAATATTTGCAGGTTTGAAAATGCCATTTATGTCTATGGATCAAATTTTAAAATAGTACTAAAGGTTCTAATACCAATATCAGTATGAGTTTAAAATCCTATCAGCATAATCCTTGATTGGTATGATATCTTAAGGCCAAATCATTGTAAATACTAAACTATAACAAATAGTTCTTACCTTTACACATCTTAGAGAAATCAAATTACTTGTTATTTTCAACAAAAGAAACCTGCTTAATAAATAGTAAAAAAAAAATTCAATATGTACATTTTTCAAAGTTAGAAATACTGAATTACAGTTTGAAGTTTGTTACTTAACTGTAAATACTTATAGATTTGAAGATCTCGGCAAATGATAAAGGAGTATAGCAATGTACTTAGTGGTCATACTCGTCGCCTGCAATTGTTGTTGCGGCATGTGTTCCACCTAAATATGGAAGGAAAAAAATGTGAATTAAGGGCAGTAAATGTGAGTTGGTAACATAGCATTGGAAATCAAAATGCCTTGAAAGTTTAGAATAAGTAAAAGTTAGATTTTTAAAAAGTTTATTATCAATGATATTTCGAGTGAATGTTTGAAATCTGTGATCTTGCACAGGCAACATGATTTTTGAACCATGATGAGACATTGTTTTGGAAACAACTAGATACACCTGCCTATGGGTTAAAAAATGATGGGGTAATGGAATCCCTATATGATCAAGTGCTTGTCCTAGGCCTCTATTTATATTTGTTACGAAACACAATTTAACCACAAACTATATACGTCGATGAGTGAACGACCATTTTATGTCATTAGAAGTATGTATTTTAGTGTGTTGATTCAAATTTGTTGTTACTCTTGTAGTATCATTTGTGATAGTGAAGTTTGGTACATTAATTTAAGATGGAATTAAGTAATTAACATTCAATAATGGGTGGTAACATTGGCTTGTAGAGTGGGTTAATGAGAATATTTTTTGCATGATAAAATTATAACAACTGAACCGAAGCAAAGTTTATTCATACAAAGCATGAATGTATTACAAAGGTATATATAAAGCTTAGTTTTTTTCGTGAGACAAAAGAATATGTACATGATTTTTATGAAAATTGAATTAGTAGCAAAAAGCTTTTAAGATGAAAGATGCAGGCAGTCATAAGTGTCAATCTTGTTGGTCATGCACATCTCTTCGTTTATTAATTTCTTTAGAAATGGCAAGGATCATATATCAAAATATACTGTAAACATCCATCTTTAACCCATGGTAGCAAAAAAATGCCAATTGTTATGAACATAAATATTAGCAGCATCATTTAGAAATTAGTATGTGAAACAACATCAAGATGTGAAAAGTTCATCAAAATGAATGATGTAAGCGGAGAAGTGGACATAAATAAACAACATAGTTCAGGATATGAACAAACTTCAAAAACATAAATAAGCATCCATAAGTAAATAAACAGTGATGTGGTACTTGAGATACACATAAACTGAAAACAAATAGACACATAGTTAAGTCCAAATAGAGAAATAGAAAGCACTAAAAAAAATAGACGAGTGGTAATATAGGTGTATGGATTCTAGGAACCGCTTAACATAACCTCAAATGAAAGAAGCAAGAATTTACAACCCAGTATACACCAAAAAGAAATGATGCAACATTTGAAATGGGAAACAGTTATTTATCTTCGAGACTGCAGCGTAGAAAAAATTTGAAGAATTTACAACCCAATGTACACCAAATAAGAAATTCCCAACAAGAAATGATGCACTAAACAAGAAGCTAAATGCTAGACTACGGTTATTTATCTTCGACACTATCAGCATGTGCGCACAAACATTTGAAAATGGTTTCTAATTTAGCATCACTACACTTTAGTGCTAAAATTTATTAAAATGAAATTAAAACAATTTCATACAGTTATATTAATTAGGTAAGTAAAACAATAAATGCAATTGAGTATCTAATAATTATACTACTGACACGAGAGAGGAACTATAACTATTTAAATCAAAACATGCGGTTGAAATCAGGGGATTTGAGGTTTAGCTGATTCTTACATACGCGCGCATATAGATAAATACACACACGCACACACTAGCGATTTATTATCTGAATCAGTATATCTCTGTATAAAACTGACTGCCTGTTAGATTAGCCTGAACCATGTAATGTGCAACCAATATCTTTAGCAACAACACTAATTAAGGAACATACAGTTGCAAAGAGACACTATTTGCCAATTAACTAAAAAATAATTGATTATGCAGTACATGCATAGAATCTAATTGACAAACAGGAGACTAAAGAATATATGATCTCATAGACAAAATATTGGAGCATGTTTGAATATTGATTTCTACTTTTGGCTTTTCCATGGCTTCTTTAAGTAAACATCTGGAAACAATTTGTATTTAGTTTTATTTCCTTTCACAGCATTCTTTTTGAAGAATAGTTATTGTGAGAAAAGAAAAAAAACTTACCAATAACTTCTAAAGTAAATGTTTGATAAGCTAATTTGTATAAAGTATTAACAAACACAAAACAGGCTCGGAGGGAAAAAAGGTGAAAATCAGGCATGTACTTTTTTCAAACTTATTTCACTTTCGCTCCCTCCCAATACGATTTTCACGAAAAATCCTTATAATTATTTTTGCTGGAAATTTGCAGCTTTTAATATAAATATTTGCAATTTTTTCTGCATATATTTGCAGTAAAAATAGCAATTTTCGAAAAATAATTCTTGTGTTTCGTGAAACTTGTTTTGAGGAAGGTTCGGAAGTGTATTTTGAAACTTATAAAAGGTTGTTTGAAAAAACTTCCAAAAAATTACCTGCTGACACAATAAGAGCTTATGCAACATGATTAAGATTTGTTTTAGCCCATGGTATGCATCGGCAAGTAGGAATCTGCAATATAAAAACAAAATAAAACTACAACCAAATAATTCTTATGAAATACTGAAACCAACATGCTTCAATGTTTGTAATGCAAAATGACCAGAAATCAACTAATAGATCCAACCTTATCCTCACTAAAATTAAGCTAAGTTAATAATTTGAGACAATGTTTTAAGATGAATGATCTTATGTGTTTCCTTAGTTTAGACATAGCTCATTTATTTATTTCTGTTGGATGAAGAATGATAAAAAAAATTATGCTAGATGCATATGCTTCTGTACTATTCAGAATATTTATCACCCTCTGTTATTTTTCGAGGTAAGATATTGTGTTAGCCAACGAATAAGTTTAATGGTTAAACAACAGAATACATGGGTAATATAATTGAAATCAACCATATAAAAAGAAAATGTACATATTTTTACCACTATTTCCTTAAGCTTCTAATAATCCTTCTTTGACCAGTGAATAAGATAGTATATTACCATGGAACATTTCAATCAAGAAGCCATTACGAGCATATAGATTGATGCAACAACTATTATTTGAAAAAATGATAAAATATATCTTTATACCTCTTGTAGAAGGCAACAGATATTGGAGATATTTGATATGAAACAGACAGCTCATTTCTGACATCTGGTCTGCGTATATTTCATTTGATCATTAGTCGGTATGAAATTAACAATAATCTAAAATTTCATTATTTAAGATTCTTTATATACTTTAAACTTTTAAACTTAAAATTTGATTTAAATTTTAATGTAAAACTTTAATACATCGGACATTTCACTTAAAAGTTAGTTATTTTAAAATTAAGATTTAAAACTTTAAATTCAACTTCAAAACTTTAAAACTATAAACTTTAAATTTATTTCAAAATTATAACCCAAAACTTCAAAATATTAAGCTTAAAATAAAAATTCAATTGGAATTAACACTCAAAATTTATACTCAATCGAAAATTAAAGCTTAAAACTTTGAACTCTGACTTGAAAATTCGATTTTAAACTAAATATTAAAACTTTAAATTCTATTTAAAATTTTACTTAAATTTTAAAACATTAAACTTTAAACATAAAATTTAATTGAAATTAAGACTAAAACTTTAGATCGATTTCAAATTGAAATTTAAAACTTTAAACATAAAATTCAATTAAAAATTGAAGTGTAAATGGAGTGCTTCAGTCTAGAAATGATACCGAACCCAGTTTAGAGCATGTTTAAATAAAATTGTGTGTGTTTAGAGTAGACATGCATCTCGATGCTCACTTCAGATTAAGTCACGTGTTGTGCAGAGGGATAAACTTAAATATTTCAACTGCAATTATTGAAGAAACAAAAATATACTAGATAAACCCACTTTTTGTCGTTCATCAATATAGTCCACATCAAGAAAAGTTTTAAAAAATCCAAACAAAAGTTTTAGATCATGATTGCATGATTTTGTTATAGGTTTGCTTAGCTATTATAATTGTGATGTTCTTTCCTTATACAAACTGGTAAAATGAGTTGGTTCTGATGATATATAAACTTCATAAGGTGCATATTTTTACACTGCATATATTTAATACATGCTACTGATATTTGTGACTTTATATTTATTTTTGGGTCTGACATACTCATGAGTTGTAGAAACAAAAGAGTTTCTCACGACATATTTCATCACAAAGAGACCGAAGATTTCCCCATGAGTTTGGAGGGGTAAAATAGCTATTGAATGGTGGGAGGATTCTCTTCTTTGTAAAGAAAATTTGTTGCACATATAGGAAGATTACCACATACCTGAGAAGAAGCCTTAATGCACATGTTTTTCATACCTATTTTTCAGGTTTTTTATCAAATTATGTTTTCGATTTTGTTAACATACAAGTTTCTCTACAGTCATTCATAATAGGTATTTAGTGCTATTATTGCAAAAAAAAATTACAATGAGAAATAAAAATTATAAAAAAAAAAGTATTTCTCTACAGCTGCTAGGATGACAATGCATCTCTCACTTGGAAGTTAATGTTAAATTCCATGCAAAAATGAACAAAGTTACCGATAAAATGAACTAAACCGATAAAATAAGTTTAATAGGTTTTATTGACAATACTATAGTTGAGTACACTGTAATTCTTAGGCAACACCATTTCACCATGGAAATCAACAATCTCCTTCTACATCTTCATCAACTCCTCTACTATCTTCCTCAACTTCTCTTGCAGCTTGTTCTTAAAGCCCCTGCATTGTAACCAAAAATAATCATTGGCTGCCAGCATTACAAGAGCTTACGAGGAAATAATAGTAGCATATAATGCTTTCTCTAAACTTATAATCCAACCTATAGTTAAGCTTTACCTACAAATATCAATTTTGAATATTACTGTTCCAGTCCTAACCACTTTACAAGTGAACTCTAAAATCTCAAAACGTTAAATTGCAAGTAAGTCATCAGATTTAATATTAATTGCATATAATTATCCTCTTAAAAGAATTCATTATTAATTTTGAATTAATCTTTTAACAAGTAAGCACAAAATATACGAATTTCCGGTATAAACATCATATATAAAATAAGAATCAACTTCCGTTTAATAATGTACCCTTCTTCCTAATCAGAAAAAATCCAATTAAACTTTTGTGATTCCTTCTCCAAAAGCTCCATAAACGATGCCTTCTCCATCATCATACTTTGCCTCTGATGTCGCACGAACCTTCGATAATCATCGCCTTCTTCGCCGGTCAATCCCCAACTTCGTCGATGAGCTTAAGCACTTTCTTCGGTTCCTTATATGACAAGAATTTATCCACCTCCATCGGTGAGTTTAGTGAGAAACCCTAGTTTCAAAAAAGTGTTGTTGACCAGACGAGCCAAATCAGAAGGAAAGAGGTCAATTAAATAGTGAAGAACAATGCGGAAGGTGGAGAGAGAGGATAGATGAGGACGGAGGCAAAAGGGTGAAATGGTGATGAGCGTTGGACGAAGAATTCAGGCAACGGCTTTAATTCCAAATTCCATCATGAGGGTTTTGTTGTTTATTGAAAAATGATACGCTTTGGCCAAAATATTCTTATAAAAGATAAAATTATAGAGTACTCCACTGTAGTTTGGTATACATGCGATATTACCAACTTTTGTAACGGTTGTAAGCGTTGTAAAAGTTTATAACAGTAATAACCGTTAGTAATTTATAACAAAAATAACTGTTACAAATCAGAATGAAAGAAGTGTTGCAAAATAGGTTTTTTGGTGTAGTATTATTTGCAAAAGTTAATTGTAGCATAACTTATTAGCTTGTTAAGTAATTTTTGGATTATAAAATGTGAAGTACAATATAATTTATGGATGTTTTACCTAATATTACAATTCAGAAAATCACATTTTACTAGCAGGTCCACTTCATCGCAATTCTGTTTTTGAGTAGTAAATATCCAAATTTTGCTTAACTCTTAAAACAAAAATTGTTCCTTACTGTCTTAGCTTCTCGAAAAATACAAGATCAGTAAAATCGGATAAAGCATTTGAAAGATATGCTTAAAATAGTTCAATGCTGTTATAAGGCGTTTTCATTTTCTAGATAGTGACACACAACGTTTTTAATTCATATTTCAATCATTGTTAAGCTCAAATTTTCCGTTGTACTTGAAAAAATTTACTTAAAAATAAAATTTACCTGATGACATAGGTTTCTAATGTTGGACCGAAACCCGTTAATTTTTAGAGTAAGCCAATATATAATTCCAGTTCTTTGATAGTAATAAATCAATATTTATGTTGTTTAGAAAAATAGCTAGAATGAAAATGATTAGAATAGTGAAAACAACTAAAAGTTGACAACAGAAATAATTGTAGTAAACACTCTAGACTTTGGATTTTTCACATATATAGCCATTCTCAATAGCAACGTGACGAACTAAACAATTCTAGGAAAACATGTTTACAAGGCTGTAATATGTGGTCTGGTATACATGTCTATAAGGCAGAGGCATCGTCACAAAAGGCTGTTATAGCCTGTTCAGTAACAGAATGATTCTAACTCATAGGAGGATAATTTCTTGGACAGTATATCAGGTGTGCTAGTAAGATTCAACTATAAAGAACTTCAAGAGTCTACTAATGATTTCAACATCAGGTTAGGGCAGGGAGGATTGGATCAGTGTATCTTGGAAAGCTGAAGAATGGTTATGAAATCGTAGTTAAGAAGTTGAAAGGATTGGGCAAGGAAAGAAGGTATTTCATGCTGAAGTGACTATCATAGGAAGCATCAATCACATACATCTTGTGAAGCTCAGAGGCTTCTATGCAGAAGGCGCTGTTGAATTTATGTTTCTCTCTCTCTTTTATACTCTCTTTCTTTACTGAAATAAAGAATAGTTATTTGGTCCATGGACGTAAGCAATCTAGCCAAACCACGTTAAATCTTTGTGTTCTCTGCTCTTCTATTTCTCTTTGTTTGGTGATTATTTTTCATTGAATTTGTCGTTGATAATTAATCGACAAGCTAGATCCTTCTTTTGATTATTTCTGCACTTTGGTATTCCACTGCATTTTCAGAGTTAGTGCAAATCAATTGAAAATTTTGCATAATAGTTTGGTTCGAAGCCAGGTTGTCTTGTTCTAGATTAGTTTTCAATGGCAAATTCTTTTACTAGTTGTATGAAAAATTACGGCATCACCAAATTTGTTAGAAAAGGAGTTTTAGGGACATGGAAGGTGAAGACTAACAATGGTGTTCTTCAGCAACAACTTCGTTCATCCAGAAGAAGAGATAAAAGCCAAAAGCACATTGGAGGTAGAAGAGATGTGCATGGGTCCCACTCTAAAGGTCCTAGAAGGGGTGCTTGCTATTATTGTAAGAAGAAGAGGCATTTCATATGGGATTGTCTAGCTCTTATAAAGAAGAGAGAGAAGACGGAGAAAGCTTCAGTTATGCCAACAGTTAGATCAGATGTGGATAGAAGTGATAGTAATACATCATTATTTTCAGCCAGTATTTCACCTTTAGAGCATAATAGTTGGGTGATTGATTCTGTAGCCTCTTGTCATATGACGCTAGATAGGAGCTGTTTTGTCAGTTACAAGAAAATTGATGGCGGAGCAGTTCATATGGAGAATGACGCATCTTGTCATGTTGTAGGTGTTGAAAGTGTGAGGTTTAGGATGCATGATGGTGTTGTTTGGACTATCGCGGATGTTAGACATATTCCGATGCTGCATAGAAGTTTTTTATCAGTTGGAGCTTTGAGTAGACTTGGTATGAGGATAATAATAGATGGAGAGAATTTAAGAGTAGCGAAGGGTTCTTGGTAGTGATGAAAAGGGTGCGAGTTAATGATATTTATGTGCTTCATGGAGAGACAGTCTTAGAAGCGTCAGTAGTTTCTACTGATTCTAGTATTTTGGATTCTACTCGGTTATGGCATCTTCATTTAGGTCATGTTGATGAGGAGAGTCTTGAAGTATTAAAGAAGCGTTGGTTAATTGATGGTGTTTATTAGTCGAAGCCTTGCTCTTATGGAGATTATTCTTTTGGAAAGAAGAAGCATGTCACATTTGATGTTGGAAGACGTAGAGCTACAGAGTTTCTAGAGTATGTTCATTCTTATGTGCGAGGACCCACCCCAGTTGAATCTTTTGGTGGATCCAGTTATTTTATCTTATTTTTGGATGATTTCTCCGTAAGGTCTGGGTCCATTTCTTAAAGGCCAAAGATGAAATATTTGCCCAGTTTTGTGAATGGAAGGCCTTGATAAAATGCAGTCAAAGAAGCGTTTGAAGGTTCTCAAAATTGGAAATAGTAGTGAACTTATGTCACAAGAATTCACTAACTATTGTGCGTCCGAGCATGTAATTAGAGATTTTTTTTATTTCTATTGAGTCACATTGTTATGGAGCGGTGGAGAGCATGTGTGGGATATTGAGGGAGAGAGCTATGATTTTGAGGACGACTGCTGGTCTAGAAGAGGGATTTTTGGCAGAAGCAATATCTATGGCAGTATTTCTCATCAACCGCACACCTACTATTGCCAAAGATTTGAAGATCCTGGAAGAGATATGGAAAAGAGAGACTGTTGATTTTTCATTCCTTAAAGTGTTTGGTTATTCAGCTTATATGGAAGATGGGAGACATGAAAAGTTGAAACCTAAAGAAAGCAAGCATAATTTGTTAGGCGATAGAGGAGTGAAGAGGTATAAGTCGTGGTGTAAAACAACTAAGAGAACTGTGACAAGCAGGCATGCAATATTTGATGAGAGGTCTTTGTTGAAGGTGGAGCCTATATCAAGTGATGACACTGGGAGGACAGAAAATTTCCAAACACATTTGGAGTCATCAGATTGTTTCCATAATCGAGACATATTGGTATTTCTGATGATACCATGGTTGATGAGAAGATTACATAGGTTCAGACTCTAGGTGGAGCTCACTTGTTGGAAAGGCCTTTTGGTTCAGTTGGTCCTATTTGTAAGCATATTTGTAGCGATGATTCTTCGTCTTATACTTTCAATATTGTGGAGCTTGTTGGTGAGTCTATTGATGTTGACTTAGGAAAGTCTAACAAAAATTTTATGGAGGAGAGTGGAGTGGATAATGTTGAGTACGTCCTCACTCAATATGGGATGAAGTTGAAGCATGATGTTATGTCTCCATTGGTCTCCTAAAGATCTGTATCTACAGTTTCATCGCCTATATCGGATTTGTTGAAGAATTTTGGTATTTGCTCGTATGCATTTTGTTTGTTGATGTACATACTATCTTTCTTGTGCTTGGGAAATATTTGGAAGCTTTGTTTGAGCAATATTGCCCAAACTAGTTCATATTGAGCTTGTTGACGTAGACCCAAAAATTTATCGAGATGTGGTGATGTAGAGAGATTTTATATTTGAATCAAGGTGGAGTGTTGAATTTATGCGATTCAAATATTTTCCAAAGAAGACAAAAAAATAATTAATTGATTCAATCAATCAATTAATTTGGCATACATATGAAAAGATATGAGAGGATATTTTGGAAGGGAACTAATTAATTAGCCAATCAATTAATTAGTCAATGCATTTGTTATATGAAGAAATAAATGATTAGGCACAGAGAACCAATCAATCAAAGGAAAGATATGGAAACCAAGATTACACCATCTATTTATACTAAAATCAAATCATGATATTTGGAAAGATATTTAGGTGATCAGTAAATTGATTTTCTTAATCACCAAGCAACCCTTCATTATCAAGTCTATTTAAATAAATGAATTTCATCTTCATATGCGAGAATGTGAGAAACCATCCACCATTATCCTCTTCTTCAGTAAACCCTAATTTCTGCAATCAATCAATTAGGGATTTTAAGCGTAAACAAGTCTTTGGATAAATTGATTATTCAAATTGTAATTATAGGTTAGCCTCTCCACTTTTCTACCTTTAATTTTGTAATCTCTCTCTTTTGTACTCTCTTTCTTCAGTGAAATAAAGAATAGTTGTTGGGTTCGCGGACGTAGGCAATCTTGCTGAATTACACTAAATCTTTATATTCTCCACTCTTCTATTTCTCTTTGTTTGGTGATTGTTTTTCATTGTATTTGTGGTTGAAAATTAATCGGCAAGCTAAATCCTTCTTTTGATCGTTTCTACGCTTCAGTATTCCACTGCAGTTTTGGAGTTAGGGCAAATCAATTGAGAATTTTGCATAATAGGCGCACACAGTCTTCTTGCGTATGAGTACATGGCAAATGGGTCTTTGGAGAGATGGATCTTCAGCAAAAGCGATGAAGAAAAATCAAAACTAGATTGGGATACAAGGCACAGTTGATGAGCCATCTGATAACTGATAGAAAAAATGATTATTTACTTTTTTTTCCTTTCCATAAATCCATTGGCATATTGTGGATGCATTAGAATTTCATAATTTATTCCAGCAACTGATTACATTATGAAAAGTAAATAAGTAGCATTAAAGTATAAGAAATAGAAAAGGTTAGGTGCTGAAATGTTGAAATACCTCTACTATGCTAGTATTAAACTTATTTACTTAACTTTAATTGTAATACTTAACCTTAATTGAAAAGAAATACATAGGCAAGCTAGTAAATGTACATGCATGTTTTAGTTTTAATATAAAGTTAGGCTATATTATAAAATATACAAAGAAAGGTAGTACTTATACATATAAATGAATATAAAGTGATGTCAAGTGGACACACACACACACACATAAACATGTTCAGGCAATGAAAATGCATGTCCATATGTTTATGTAAAGCTTGTTTTTTTACTTAAGCCAATAAAATTCATAACAGAAATCCACAAGCATCTTACTTGAAAATAAATTTCAATGTTATTTTTCTTTATAAACAAATCTCATCAATTTATTTATTCTTGGAGATATTATCAAATTCTCATATGTTGTCTATAAATATCTACTTGTATAAAATAAACATCAATTTCTTCGAATACTTATTATCGCAAAAATAATATTTTTTTAAGATATTCTTATGTATATAAATCTTACAATTTCTAAATAATACACAATCATCCAAAAAAATTAAATATCAATTCTAATTTTGCAAAAATATCCTTTTCTACTAATTTTCTAGTTTTTCCCAATAACGCACACTCTCATTTTAAATATTTTCTTTTTATTTGCAAAAATATCATAGGAAACCTCCTTTCAAAAGATAGCTTGTATACTTCTATGAAATATTATTTTATCTCCAAAACAACTTTTCCAAAATTATTCTCTTTATTTTGTAAAATATTTATCTTATTTCAAAATTCTAAAAAATATTATATATATAGTACTAATTATTATTTCTAAAAATATTTTATTTACCAAAACACCATGTCTGAATGCCTTGTACTAGTGTTTAGGAAATTCCTATCGACAATGTTCATCAGGCGCATCGGCCAGAATTCTTAAAGCACTCAATAGTAAATTTAACGCAAAAAATATTTTCTATAAGATATACATATTTCTTTTAATACTTTAGACTTTTCAAACATCTGCTTATTTATAATAAATATAACCATATTCTAAATATATGTATATCCAATATCAAATGATTTCAATTTAAATGGATGCTTGCTTTTATTAAAATTCTTTCAATCAATCTTAATATTATCATAGTATTAATAATTTACTGATAACAACTCCATAGCACACACATTCATCTATATATATCTTGAGCAAACACTAAATTTTTAATCCATCTTATCATTGAATTAGTCATACATATGAATTAATCACTTCATTTTATATATAAATTTGAATTTCCAATATTTATTGCGATAACTACATGTCGCAAGTTAATATTCAGCAGGTACTAACTCCCAATACTAATTCCAACTCAATATTAATTTTTCACAATTATTTATAATTTTTAAACAACCAAGCATCCATTAACTAATAATTTTTTTTTGATATTTAATTTATTAAGTATATTTTCAAATTCCAAATTATATAAAAGTTCATTCTACCCATTTTAAAATTAAATAAAATAATTCTTGACAAATTTCAATTCCACTATACATCTTGGTATTTATTTGGTTGTACCAATAATTACAATTTCATTTTATGTAAAACAAAGTTTTTAATTTCCTTTGCGGTAACCACATAAATGAAGATACCATTATATATTCAAGTTAGAAACTTTCAAATCCTACTCAATACTAATTCAACAATTATTTAGAATTTTCAAAATAATCAAACATCCATTGAAGCAAACGACATACATTTCAATCAAATAAACAAACAATCGCCTTCAATGGAAGGCTATTTACCAACTTCCGCTACGCACTCTGATCACTTAACAAATCCGAACACAACAATTCACTTCTAAGTCATCTACTAGTTTATAATACCCATTAAATCTCCCTCTTTACAGAAGTGAGTTCCAATATTTTCGTAACAATAAGTTATATAGTATTATCAAAAGATTTTTCAAATATGTCGTGACGATTATTTCCGATAATCATTTATATTACTATTCCTAATTAGTTAACTAAATTACTAACAACTACATACCCATGGGACGGGACTCTAAGTCATCTGGGTTTAGATCTCGACTATGTGCAATTTATATTCTATAATATTATGAATCCCGCTCTGATGCCAAGTTGTAATGACCCCACCGCTATGAAGAACATTATAAGTAATGTCGTCTGCTAATCCAGAGAATACGGCTGGTTAAGGGCAATCAAATGTGAATATATCTTTATACTAACACTGACATGTCTTATTTACCTTTTTGAGTGAACTGAAAATTTGACATGTGCAACATTAATACAAAGTAATAAACCCACCGATTGAAAATATTCAGAATAGTATATGATACAGATAAATAAGAACCAAAGTCACAGATCACAGCGAAATAATAAAAAACATCATATACATAATAGAATGTGAGTCGATAAAATATCAGTACTAGACCCACATAAATTTATGTACATCATATCCAAAAACTTGTATAAGGTATAATGTCATTACTATATAATATAGATGACATAAACTCCTAACTTTCAATATATACAAGTACAAAATAAACAAAAACTATCAAAATAGTTTACTCCAATGCTAGCCCAAAATCCAAAGGTCATGGGTCCTTGTATGTATAAAGTCTTGGTCTGACCCGAGTATTAAAATAATAAACGGACCTGACTATATCTGGATAAAAGGTGAGATACTAATATCATAATTTTATGACTTAAAATAATAAGCCATATTAAATATGACTAATAAAAATCATAATAAGGCATATAAATTAAATTCACTGCTTTATAAATCCAAAAATGACTTAACTCTAAATAAATCATTTCAAAATATGCGTAAAAACCCAAATAATCCAAATAAGGCATATTGATCAAAATTACCATTTCATAAATTCATATCAAGTCTCTAATGGACTATTTTCTCAAAAAAAGGTGATAACCAATTCAAATTTTGCCACAGTAAAAAAGATACTAAATATCTGTCCCAAAATCTCTAACAAAATAATCATCACTAATGAAATAATAATGGTAGTTATCTGTCAGTGTAATACAGTGCGACTCAGGGACTAACTAAAATAAATAAACCCTGCCATAAGTGTAATAGTCTAACGAATAGAAATAGACTACTAGGTAAAAACCCTGACTCCCAATAAAAAGAATATCCATGTTTTTGACAAACTATGTGAATTTACCTAACTTAAATAAATAGGTAAACATTGTCCAACTATAAAATAAATGGATAGGGCTGCAATATAACATCTATCCAAACAATAACAAGGATAGTCGTGTTATACCAGAATAGATGTAACCCCAAGAAATAGGTTTACCTACCAAATCAAAAAATGTATCAATTCTCAAATTGATGAAAAAAGAGTTATCGTCTCTAGGGGATCTATCTATTTGAAATTTGAACATCCTAAGATAATAAAACTCTAAGTGTTAATTACTGTCACTCCAATAATCACAAGAATTTAACTAACTGTCCAATACTAGATAGTAAATTCAGGTATTTACTAAAAGCTAGTAATTTCCACTCAAACTCTATTTAACAAATTAAAATAATAATCAAAAGAATAATACAAAGTGTCCTATACCACCCAACAATTCAATCATTTATTAAAATTCTTTATTTCATAGAAAAGCAGGAAGTTCAATAGAAACATAAGTGAAAGCATTTATTGTTCAAAATCAATGTTTCCAAAAGTCGTCAAAGAAATACCAAAATGGTACATAATTAGCCAAAGGCTAAACATAATTAAAGCCACCAATAGTTTGTAGGATGAAAGTAATTAATACAATTTTATCATATAAAAAATGATCTCTAAAACATTTTATCTACAATTCAGTTTATAGGATGAAAGCAATTGAACTCGTAGCATGCAATTTATTTTAATAATTTCATCCAATCGCTATTAAAACTTTATGCAATTCACAAGCAATTCAATCATTCACTATCAATTTATTAACGATATTCCAAATGAAGCATATATACACACACACACACATATATACAAATATACATATATATAGAGAGAATAAACTTGCATACACATAGGTGTGTGAGTTATGAAATAACTCACCTAAACTTGATGGCTTGCTAGCTGTTAGCGCCAAAATTGGTCATTAACACCCAGATCCAAGCGAAAGCACCAAATCAAAGTCACAACTCACAGATAGAAAATATGTAGAGAGTAACAATGTAGAGAACAGTCAAAATTAAAATGAAAGTAGTAAAGAACAACAGATTTTATAGTGGTTTGACTAACTCCAGCCTACATCCACTCTAGAAGTTTTCTTTTTACTTCTGTAATAATCGATTACAGTTACAATCCCAAGTTTAACAATGGTCGTGTGCCTGAGCCTTAGAGAAGATAAAGTCATAGAGCCGAAAGAAGATTCTTTTTCTGAACCTCCACATGTTGTATTTATAAGGAAATCCAGGTAGTTGGGCCTCTTGAGTATTCTAGGCCCACCAAAGTCCTCGACCTAGCTCACCGCTTTCATCTTGCCCGACCTCAAGTCCTCCATAAGCCGACCCGAAGCAAACATAGTACTGGCTCGAAGCAAAACGCTCAGCGACTTGAAGTAACCGGACCTATGGCCAGGGTTAGGCCCCAGTCAAAGTAACTTCCACCCAAATGTCGAAGCAAAGCACTCTCCAATGCTGAACCACGAAGTCCATCGAAGCCGACCCACATCATCTTTCCGACCCAAACCATACCAAGCCACCACCAATGCCAAACCGTGCCACCGCAATGCCAGGCCGCCCTAACCTCACCATAGTGCCGAATGACCCTGACTGGGTGACAATGTCGAGCGTCCCTGTCCGAACCACATTGTCGAGCCACCCTGACCTCACTGCAATGCCGAGCGACCCTGACCTCACCACAATGCCGAGCCACCCTCTGCCGAATGGCGAGCCACCTGCTCGAACTCCAAACACACCAAACCACCTCATTCCGGCAGAACGACCTATCCTGGCCGAGCATCTATCCAAGCGAACATCATCCATTTGAACCAAATCCATCATATTCCAGCCTCGACAATCATGAAGTTGGTTAGGTTGAATCTGCCTGTTTATGACCTTGCAGCCAATCACGCAGGTTAATATTTGTCCCTCAAAACATGCCTTGCTATCATAAGGTGTGTTTTGAATAGCCTCAAATCCGATATTTGAAGTCCATATCCATTCGAACCCGACAACCGAGTCCTAATCCATCCATATCCAATAACCACGTCCATGACCTCTCTAGGTCAATGTCCAAATCCGAGACCGATCCGGGTCCATGCCCAAATCCTTAGCTGTTCATAGCCATTATCCAAATATGTAACCTCTTTAGGTTCTTGCCAAGCACAATCCACATTTGACGGCCTGTATGAAGCAATATCTCGATCTATGTCCTAGACCGATGTTGATCCTAGTTCAGTGTCCCTAAACGCTAAATAATGTTGTGGCTTAAGTCCAAAGTCGAACCTTGGTCGCTTTGAGCCCTTGCCGAGCATAGTCCGTTCTCGACGATCTAAAATAACAAGTGACAGATAATATGGGGCCTAAATCCTAGGTCGAATCCCGGTCTCTCTGGACCCTTACGGAGCATAGTCCAGGCTCGATGACCTTTTAGCCAAAATTCAAAGGAAAATCCAATCAAAATCCAATCTGAAATCCAAATCCAATCAAAAGACCCAAAATCCATATCAAAAATCCAAACCAAAAATCCAAACCCGAATCCAAACCAGAAAATGAGCAAACATGCAGTCTAAACCAAACTCCAAAACCAAATCAGAAAAAGCAAATGCCCAAGTCAAAGGGAAAAAACAAATTTCAAAAATCGAGGCATCTCGGTGAACCATCATCTCAGAGCATGCTTGAGGGTTATCTCCGACCCCGTACATGAGTAAGTGATTTAGCCATTTGCCCAGAGTTTGTTACTTATGATGAACCATCAAAATTAGTTGATGACCAACAGGCCACCATTCCTGGGCCTCATACCTTCGTCGTTCAAGGTAAACGGTGGCTGCTCCTGTTCCACCGCTGCATTTCGAATTTTGACATATTGTTGTAACTGACCATTCCTTGCATGCTCCACGATTATGTCATTCAGATGCCGGCAACTATTAGTATCGTGCCCGTCCAGGTCATGAAAAAGACAGTGCCTTCCTGATGCCCTTTCATGTTCTGAGGGCTCCCTCCTTGTCGGCCTTCGATACGGAAGACGATCTCGAGTATCCAAGAATATCCGCTCCAATGTTGCTTTCAATCCTGTGTAAGTGAAGAACTTCGGTTCTCCCCAACGCTTCCTTTTCCTTTATCCTTGTCCTTACCCGAGCTTTCGCCGGACAGTCCTCCATCCTTGACTATGTTTACTTCCTTTGATCTCATGTCCATACATGCATCCTCTTGTCGAAGATATCTCTCCGCTTCATGAAAGAATTCCCCAAGATCCAATGGTGGGTCCTGTATCAACGATACTTTGAAATCCACATTATCTCTGACTCCTGATACCGCAGCCATCAAAACCATTGATGGATCTGGCCCATCCATCGAAGCAACTGCTGCATTAAATCGAGTTAAGAATGTCATGAGCGATTCATCCACCCCCTGTTTAACTGAAGTTAGTGTCATCACATTTTTTGGCCCTTTTTATGTGAACTCGAAACTGTCATAAGAACTTATCCACGAGTTCTTTCCATGTCCCAATTGATCCATCCTCTAGCTGTTAAACCACATAGCAGCTATATCGGTCAAATACAGAGGGAAACACCTAGCCATGACCTCCTATGTTACCCACAACACTTTCATATGCCTCGTTAGCTCATCAATTGGTTAGTGGGATCCGTCTTACCGTTGTATACTTCCAGAGTGGGTGGCTTGAAATTGGGTGGATTCCTAGCTATCCTGATATTTCGAGTAGACGGACTTTTTCTTACTCCCTCCAAGTCTCTATTTGCCAGACCTTCATAAATAGTCCGCCTAATAATGTCAGCCAATCCAGCGTTTCCTACCAATGGTTGCCCCTTATCCATATTTCCCAGCTGCTCTGCAACTCTGCGTGGTAATTCTGGCACATATTCCACTTCGTGTACTCCTGTATTCCCATTGGCGTCGGACCACGTAGCATCATCTGATATCCCTCCATGGACTGGTCCAACATTACCTGGTGGTGTGCACCCGAGTCTAGGTCCATCCAGATTGTTAGTTGTCTGTTGATTGGGAGATTCCCCCTGTTGAATCACTTCATCTGCCTGCTGGTTGAGTTCCTCTAGTCCATTTCCAAGAACTTAAGCACATGCAGTTCCTGGTTGTCCAAATTGCCTAAGAAGAGCCCGCACAATCTCTTCTTGCCGTTTCATCATATGCTCCTGTATAGAATTCATTATAACCTGCATCTCATCTTGAGTTATGTAGAAGAATACACGATCCTCTCCAGCTCCAGAAGAGGCCGCTTGACTTCCTTCCTGATTGCTTCTTTCAGCTGCTTACTTCCTTGTTGGTGGTCTAGCCATTGCTTTCTAAAATCCAAGTTGCAAAATCCCTGAGTGATAGCGTTATCATTGAAAGCACCAAAATGTTAGCGCCAAAATTGGTCACTAACACCCAAATCCAAACGAAAGTACCAAATCCCAGTTACAGCTCACAGATAGAATATGTGTAGAGAGTAATAATGTAAAGAACAGTCAAAATCAAAATGAAAGTAGTAAAGAACAACAGATTTTATAGTGGTTCGACTAACACCGGCCTACGTCCACTCTAGAAGTTTTCTTTTTATTGCTGTAATAATCGATTACAGTTACAACCCCAAGTTTAATAATGGCTGAGTGCCTTAGCCTTAGAGAAGAGAAAGTCAGAGAGCCGAAAGAAGATCCTTTTTCTGAACCCCTACATTCTGTGTTTGTAGGCAAATCCAGCTAGTTGGGCCTCTCGAGTATTCTGGACCCACTAAGTCCTCGGTCGAGCTCACACCTTTCATCTCGATCGACCTCACTTCCTCCATACGCCGACCCAAAGCAAACATAGTACTGACTCGAAGAAAAATGCTCAACGACTCGAAATAACCAGACCTTGGCCTAGGTCAGGCCCCGGTCGAAGTAACTTCCACCCAAATGTCGAAGCGAAGCACACCTAATGCCGAACCACAAAGTCCATCGAAGCCCACTCACACCATCTTGTCGACCCAAACCATACCGAGCCACCACCAATGTCGAACCATGCCACCGCAATGCCGAGCCGCCCTAACCTCACCATAGTGTCGAACGACCCTGACCAGGTGACAATGACGAGCGACCCTGTCCAAACCACATTGCTGAGCCACCCTGACATTACCGCAATGACGAGCGACCCTGACCTCTCTACAATGCCGAGCCACCCATACCTCACCACGATGCCGAGCAACCCTGACCTCATTGCAATGTCGAGCCACCCGTACCTCACCACGATGCCGAGCGACCTTGACCTCACCACAATGCCGAGCCACCCTTACCTCACCATGATGCCGAGCGACCCTGGCCTCACCACAATGCCGAGCGACCATGATGCCGGTCCACCTTCTCTTATGACCTATCCAAATGCCGAACCACTTATGCCGAGCCGCAGCTGACCGACCTTCCTGAACTTCCATACCATGATTGGACCATGCCATGCCGAATGGCCGAGCCACTTGGTTGAACTCTAAACACACCGAACCACCTCATTCCAACTGAACGACCTATCCTGGCCGAACATCTATCTAAGTGAACATCTTCCATTTAAACCTAATCCATCATGTTCTAACCTTGATAATCGCGAAGTTGGTTAGGTTGAATCCTCATGTTTATGGCCTTGACAAAAGGCGAGTTAACACTAGCGTTATCCATTTGCAAACAACATATCTTCACATTCATGTCAACAAGCAGACCTACTCCATTGTCATCGTTTCCTTAGTGTTGCCTGACTTCCTCGCACTGTCTAGACTCGCAGTCAAACCTTGTCAATCCAAGCACCTCGTTCGAACCAAAAAATTGCGCTCGCTTCCAAGACCTAGGTCGTCGATCTACTCCACTCACGACCGCCAACTTCACACCGCCATCAACCTCTACATGAATATGCGCCTTCACCCATCACCCTCGCCATAGCTGCCTTGCAGTCTCCTCGAAATTCATGTGTACCAGCTCACGTCTCAAGGCACGCGGTCCTCCCCTATTGCCGCATGAACGCTCGACCCTAGTCACACCACGATTTCATTCGCCACATTTTCTCTCTCTCGATCAATCGCAAGAATGAGCTAGGGCAAGAAAATGCACTGGAATGGGTTGAATTTTGGAAAGAGCATATGGAATTTGGTGAATCTGGGAATAAATTGGGTAGGGGAAAGAATTGTTATTAATGGGCTTAAGTTCACTCAATTGGACTAGAGTTTACATTCAATTTGGCTTCAAATTATTTTCCTTCGCATTTATTAGCTATTTCCTTTTGCATTTAAATTTAACTTTTAATCATTGCCGTACATTTACAATTATATCTCGAACTAATTGGAATTTGTTCACACTTCATTATGTGAAATATAATTTGATGGCAATACAACAATTCAACTCAATATTATTTCATTATATTTAATTATCCATTGAACTGATATAAATAAATCTAATCATCTTTATCAATTTATCGATTTTAGTGAATTTCGAATAGAACTTCTTTTCGTCTATTACAATATATATATATATATATATATATATGTCAATTTATACCTTAAAATATTTTATACTCAATAATAACACTTTACTGTAATTTAATATATCTTCTAAAAATTTATTTTATTAATTAATTCAATTTGTTAAAAATAAAAATCCATTATTAACTAGATTTCATTTAAATAAAACCTTATTACAAAAATACTAATAATCAAAATTTAATTCGAATACTTTTATTTTAATTAAATTTATATAATATTACGGCTTCGAAAACAAGATTGTTACATGAGGGAGAATCACTTACTCAGGATTCATAGAGAAGGTTGGAGAATGAGTTCAACACAAAATGGAGTGTCAATTTTGATTATAAGAAATTTAAAAATCACTATGATTATTTAAGTTCTGATTATAGACTTTGGATATAAATAACTAGGCTATCTAGCTATGGATTTAGTGCCAACCCAAATATTGTACTTTATCCCTGTGAGAAATGGAATGAGGTCATTGAGGTAAGTCCATTACATATTCATACACATCATTCTTAATAAATATTATTTTCTCTAGTATGTAAATAATTTATGTTATTTCATTACACACATTTCATTATGCATCGAAATCCAAAAGCAGTAAAATTCCTCAACAACCCTTTACAAAAAGTTGAACTATTAAGTGGCATATTTGAAGCCACCCTCGTGCATGAGATACACACATGGTCGCCTGCATCAACCGATTTACCACCTAATATTGAAAACAGTGAATGGGATGATCAAGTAGCAGTCGAACGAGTTTCTGAAGTAGAAGTAGTTGGAATGCCTAATTATGTTGATCATGAATATTTTGAAGGTGTGGCATTTGCTAAGGAGTATGATACTCTATTGGTTGGAGAAATTAGAAACAATGGTCACACAAAGGCAACAGCTCGTCCTTCTTCCAAGAAAAAAGGGAAAATAATTAGCACTAAAACCACAAAAAAGTAAATTGAAGATTTAGTTGGAGTTATAAACAGGAAAATTAACAATGAGGAGGCGAGCAAAAGACCTTCGTTGAGTGACGTGATTGTCGCTTTAAAAGATTTGAAGGACATGAGTGTGTTATCACTAGTCAAAGCTAAATTTTTTATTTTGTGAGAAACCAAAGTTAAGGACAGCTTTCATGGACGAAGCTAACATAATTTACAATATTGAATTTTTGAACTATGTTTTAGGCCTATAAATTATAGGTATTCCTTTGAGTTTTTGTGTTTAACGCTTTGTCAAATAATCAGTTAAATGAATAATAGTGACTATGTATTCTTATTTGACATGCTGTTTGCATGCACTTATATTTCCAGTTATCTGGACTAATAAAATTAGCATTAAATACTTTCATTCAAGTATTTTTTAATATGTATAATGATGTTGCTAAGTGCACCAAAATATCCATATGTTGGGCCTTTTTTTATGGTTGTTGAATGATACCGGAAACATTATTACTACAAACATTGTTATTGCTTCTAATACTACTTAAGCAGATGAATTATAGAAATGTTCGATAAGTTTTTTAACTTCATCTCTTTCTGGGAAAAAGTACATGCAAGAACTAATGAAAGCTCCTCCAGTTGTGATGTGTGTCAAAGTTAGAATGGTAGAGCATTTTTTATAGAGTTACGTCATTACTTTCGACAGAAGAATTGACTTCGAGATAGCAAGTATATAGACGTGAAGAGAAAATGGCTATGTTTTTATCCCTTATAAGTCATAACGATAGAAACTGAATTATAAGATATCGTTATCAACATTCAGGTGAAATGGTAAGCAAGTATTTCCATGATGTTTTGAATGCCATGAAAGGGTTTCATATTTTTCCCAATATATCATATGCTTTATCTAACTTCAACCAAGAATCTGCATGTTATGTACAAATCAGTTGGAAATCAACTTTGTACAGGGTACAAAAAGAATGTACATGAAATCAGCAATTAGGAAACTGAGAACACAACAGCCTAAGCAAAGTACATTTAGCACACAAAGACAAGTATGCATGAAAAAAAACCAACCACTGGACAAAAATTCAAACAAAAATAAATTATTTACATATGGACAGACAATTCCTAGCTAAGACCTGGAAAAATTAACAGATATTTCGTCCTCAACATTCAAACTTGAAACACTTGTAGACGCAAACTTAATATTTTTATAACTTAGACCACTACTAAACACTTGTAGACTCAAACTGAATTTTAATTGTACTACAAGGATATTTAGGCCAATATTTATGTTATAACTTATGGCACAAATTCAAGCATCTCCTTACATTTATCCGAGGTGATATTTAAAGTTTGTTATCCATTACTTTGGAAATAAATTTATAAATAATACATGTTTTTATAAGTTACTTTCATTTTTACTTGTATCTTTTTTATAAATTATTAAACTTGCTAATTGTTGTATTTCTAGTAAACTTCTTTTCATAATTCATTTTTTTCTTTTAAATATCAAATCTGTTTCAAAACTCATGTTTTTATCCAAAATCGAAACTTGTTTTTGTTATGAAAATAGTAGCGCTTTGCAGAAGCTTTTATCAACGGATTTTTGTCATCCAAATCACAAAGAGATAACTTGTATTGAAAACAAGACGGAATTGAAATCAAAACGCAATAACATAAAATATTCCACCCAACCATCCACTTTATTGATTCGCCAAAATTTTGTTTACAATTAATAGAACAAAGCTAAGTAAACAAAATACCATTAAATCAGCAATCAAATTGAGAAAGGGAGCAAATATCTATATGGCTAAAATTGTGGGAGAAAAAGAACAAATATGAAGAACACATTTTTTCCCTCTCTTCTAGTCTCTATTTATATAATCAATTTATTAATGCCCAAGTTAACATTAGATGGTAAAAAATAATTTGATTAGCCAATTGGAGAGAGAAATAAACATACTCAAATATGCTTATTAATTAGAGGAAACAAAATCTTCTCTTTCTTTCTTTTGCATATTTATTTTCCTCTATTTGTGATTTTGTATCACCAAAATTTAACACTCTACCTTGATGCAAAATCACATATCTCCAACATATCAAGCATGCCATATCTAGATCTATCACAAATTTCCATATCTCAACCACACTAAATTACAAGCCTCCACCACCGTCTGCAAGTGATGCATCTCCCACATGAGGTGCACCACACAAATCCGGTCTCAAAAATGTTTGTAATACCACAAAGATCTCCGTCTTTTGATTGTGAATTTTGCAATTCGATGTAGTCCTTGAGATGATGGTTTTGATGACAACGACCTTAGAATAAGATTATAAAATATAAATACTAACATTATAGTTTAGTTATATATGTATATGCAGGATTTAACCATGCAGGTACCAAGAATGAAGACTGTACAATATAGAGCTTCAAGACTGAAGATATCAAGATTGAAGATTCATGAGTATCAATATTATCAAGAGTTCAAGATTTCAAGATAAGTAATTTAATTAAGAATTTTGTTAAAACTCCTACAAAAGCTCTGGCATCTTAAAATCCAATTTATTCGTGCAATGGAATCCACTTCGAGCCCGTTAAAGGGATGAAACCCTAAGTAGGATGGAACCTACGAAAATCTAGTGGAACATTGTTTTGTATCCGCTTACTTTTATTCAAAATGTTTTACAAAATTATATCTTGTTTTCAAAATGTTTCAAAATCTTCCTTTTAAAAGAATTAAAAACATCTATCCTGGTTTTAACACTTTTAGTCTCAAAATAATCTTTATTTTCAAAATCAAATTATCCTTGGTTTTAAACTATCTTTTAATAATAATATATTTAATTTTTAATATTTATACTTAGATTTAAATATAAAATTATAGTAAAATTTTATATATACCAAAATATTATTCTCTATATTTACTTATGTATTTTAACTATAGTTAAGTATATTTATAAAGTTTAAAATGGTTTTAATATAAGATAGAAGTTATTTTCAAAGAAAAACAAATCACCAAAATTTCCTTTGGCATGTCGACATACTCAACTACCCCATGTCGACATGGTAGCAGTTGATTTCAAAATTTAAAATTCAAAAGAAGTGTCTATTCGTCATATCCCTTCACGAATGGACATGGATATTGTTCTACTATAAATAGGGGTGGTTTTGAACGAATTTATATTCATATTTTTCAGGTTTTCACTCCTCTTCTTCTTCCACATTTCTTTTTACATATTCTTACCATTACTCTGCTGAAAACAACATTGAATAACTAGATCATTTCTGGTTTCATTCTCTATCACTATCTCAGCAAGATCTCTGTGCTATTTAAAGTTATAGACTTCTTTGTAATCAATTTAGCGAGAAAAAATGTGATAGTAGCCTTGGAAATCAATCAAGTGAGAAAAGGTATGATTGTGGCCTAGGAAATCAATCAAGTTAGAAAAGGTGTGATTGTAGCCTAGGAAATCAATTGGGTGAACTTGTTGCCCTGAAATCAAGTGTCTCTACCCAGAGGATTTTGAATCTAGAGAGATGTACCTCGTGGCCTTGAAATCGAGGGTACAATTGTACAATTTCTTTTGAAAGGAAATCCGTACTTGTGTGCGGGACTGGATGTAGGGTAACTCCGAACCAGTATAAAATCCATTGTGTTCTTTCCTTTATTGCTTTTACTTTATTTCTGCATCTGTGTTTGTTTCTGTGATCATATCTGTGTCTGAATATTGTATACTTTTGTCTTCAAATTAACAAAAACTCAAAAGATTTAATAATTCCGTAAAACACTATTCATCCCCCCTCTAGTGTTAATCCTAGCCTTAAGACCCGTCTTCCACAATTTCTCACATTTGGTATCAGAGCAAGGTATTCAAAGTTTCATAATTTGATTTTTGAAAAAGTTTTTAAAATGGCTTTGTTTAAAAAATTTGTTAATACTATTTTAGAAATATTCAGATCATCATTGTCTCATGAGTTTGCATATAATCAATATTCAAATTCAAGTTGTCTACTAAGATTGTTTATGTGCAGGAAACATGCTTTATGGGGGTTGAGGAATCAATCCACAATGGACAAATTGTGCAGATCAGAAAGAATAAATGGATACACGATAGTAGATGCTCTAGACACATGACTGGCAATCCAGATATGCTAAATGAATAATATACAAAGACGTAGGACTGGTTAACCTTGGAGACAATTCAAAAGGATATGTTATTGGCATCGACAAAGTCGGTAACTCTGAAACTCGTATTATTACTAATGTTTTGCTAGTTAAGAATCTGAACATAATCTACTAAGTATAAGTCAACTTTGCGATAAAAGATATAAAATCAAATTTGAAAAAGATAAGTGTCACATTGAAGATAATAATTTGACCATAATATTTGAGAGAATTGGGAAAAAGAATATTTATATTCATAGTATGAAAGTTTCAAATGATAACTTATGTCTTTTGGCAAATACAAGTGATCCTTGGATTTGGCATAAGAGATTTGGACATTTGAATTTCAAACTCTTATCTAGACTGTCAAAACATGATCTAGTAAGAGGCCTCCCTAAAATGAATTTTAAAGTAGATAGTCTATGTGATGCATGTCAAATAGGAAAACTTAGAAAAAGTTCCTTTAATAAAAAGATATGATTTTAACCTCAAAACCTCTTGAATTACTTCACCTTGATTTATTTGATCCATCTCAAATTCTGTCAATAAATCATAGTAAATATGTTTTTGTAATTATAGATGATTATTCTAGATTTACATGAACAATATTTTTGAAACATAAAAGCGATACTTTTAAATGTTTTAAGAACTTTACAAAAAGGATTCAAAATCAACTTTCTCTAAAAATTATAACCATCCATAATGATCACGGTGGTGAATTTGAAAATAAAAAGTTTGAGGAATTCTGCAAATAAAAAGGGAAGAACTCACAGTTTTTCATTTCCAAGAACTCCACAACAAAACGGGGTAGCAGAACGTAAAAATAGGATGATTCAAGAGTGTGTGAGAATATGCTTTCAGATATTAAATTACCAAAGTATTTTTGTGCAGAAGCAGTTGCTACCGCCTGTTATATTTTAAATAGAATTTTAATTAGACCTTTAACTGATAAGACATCTTACGAACTTCTTCACAGAAAGAAACCTAAGGTATCTTATTTTAGAATTTTTTGAAGTAAATGTTTTATTTTAAATACAAAAGATAACTTAGATAAATTTGATCCTAAATCCGATGAAGGTATCTTTATCGGATATTCTAATAGAAGTAAAGCGTGTAGAGTGTTTAATTTAAGAACTAACATCATCGAAGAAATAATGCATGTTTCATTCGATGAAAGTCACAAAATTTTTGAACATAATGATGAAGAGGATTTAATCACTCAAAATCAAGAGTCAACTGAAACTAATAATGAAATTAATCATCCTAATAAAAAGACTAAACTTTTAAAAGATCATCCTATAGAAAATATACTAGGAGATATGCAATCTGTCGTTAAAACTAGAAATCAACTAAGTAAAATGAGCAATGTAGCCTTTATATCATCTATAGAACCCAAAAATCCAAAAGAAGCATCAACTGATGATTCGTGGATTTTGGCTATGCAAGAAGAACTAAATCAATTCTCTAGAAATGATGTTTGGGAACTTGTTTCTAGACCTGAAAATAAAATTATAATTGGAACTAAATGGTTTATAAAAATAAAATGAATGAACTAGGAGAGATTGTTAGAAATAAAGCCCGGTTAGTCTCTCAAGGTTATTGTTAAGAAGAAGGAATAGATTTAACATTTTGCTTCCGTAGCAAGATTAAGCCATTGGGATTCTACTTGCTTTGCAAATCATAATAATTTCGAATTGTATCAAATGGATGTTAAAAGTGTTTTTTTAAATGGATTTGTAAAAGAGGAAATATATGTTGAACAACCACCATTTTTGAAAATGAAAAATTACCAAATCTTGTTTACAAATTTAAAAAAGCTCTATATGGTCTAAAAAAGCTCCTAGAGTCTGGTATGATAGACTAAGATCTTACTTATTACAATCAAATTTTGAAATTGGTAAAGTAGATAATGCTCTTTTTATTAAAAGAAGTAAAAATGATATTCAGCTAGTACAAGTCTACGTAGATGATATTATTTTTGGATCAACTAATTTTGAAATGAATAAAGAATTTTTTGAAATAATGACAAAAGAGTTTGAGATGAGTCATATGGATGAATTAAACTTCTTTCTAGGATTACAAATGAAACATTTAGATAGTGGTATCTTTATTAGTCAAGAAAAATATGCAAAAGACCTAGTTAGTAAATTTGGTTTGTCTACTGCAAGTGGAAAACCCACTCCTATGGCAACCAATGAGTACCTAAGTAAAGAATATCTCTCGAAAGATGTAGATCAAAAATTATATAGAGGAATGATTGGATCACTACTCTATATCACCACTAGTAGACCTGATATCATGCATAGTGTTTATCTCTGTGCAAGATATCAATCCCAACCTAAAGAGACCCACTTAAAAGTCGTAAAACGTATGATAAGATGTGTTAATCACACCTATGATTATGGCTTATTTTATCCTAAAAATGATTCTTTTGACTTAATATCTTACTGTGATGCTGATTATGTTGGTTGTAAATCAGACCGAAAAAGTACAAGTGAAGCCTGTCACTTTTTGGGACATTCTCTGATTTCCTGATTTAGTAAAAAGCAAAACACAGTTTCCTTATCAATAACCGATGCAGAGTATATTTCTGCTGCTTTAGCCTGTTCTCAAGTAATATATGCAACAAACTTTAAAAGATTTTGGTTTAAATATCTCAAAATCACCGATTTATTGTGACAATACTAGTGCAATAAATTTATCCAAAAATACTATCATCATGCTCGAACTAAACATATTGATATCAGACACTATTTTCTCGGAGATAATATAAGTAAGGAAGTAATTACTCTCGATTATATCAATTTTGAGAATCAAATTGCTGATATCTTAACAAAACCATTAAATGAATCTATATTTACTAAATTAAGTAGAGAATTAGGTATTTGTTCAATAACTAAAGTGTAAAATATAAATAACAAAGTCTAATTAAAAATTAAATAACAATAAATCAAATAATAAAAATTTCAAGCATCATGTCGACATCCCCCTATACCCATGTCGACATATAACGATTTTTTTATTTTCGAAATTTTTCCCACCAAAATTCAAATAAGTGGTTATATATTCTACTTATTTACGAAATTTTTATCGTTCCTTCTGTTTCCTTTCTGTTCTAACTTCTGAAATCAATAAAACTATGGCCTCCTCTTCCAAATCAAACAAAAAATCAACCTTTTCGTTCACATCTCCTACTTCTGGACCATTTCAACGAACTACGCTTGCACGAGTAACGAAAATGAAGGATTCTTTGAAGGGTGCGTTGCAACTAATGACTGAAATTCAAGTGGTGCAACTTAGAATGGCCAAAGAACAAGAACGGCAAGGAAAAATCCTATGCAAAAATTTCTAATGGACAATCATGCTAATCCGAACTTGATTGATGAAGAGTCTTCAGGAGATCAAGTGCAAGAGGACAGCGAGGAAGAAGAAGAAGAAGCATTCGTGGAAGAAGAGCACGCTGAAGATGACGACAAAGTCGTGGGCGTTGGCGAAGTGTGCTTTGACAAAGATGGACATCTTGTCGAACAACATAGAAATTTCTGTTTCCACTATCCAAATTGTTCAGTTCATAGGTCTCCCATTTTCAAGGACACGCATTAGTTTCTTTTTGTTCTCTCTTATTGTTGTATGTTTTTATCTACGTTCTCTACGCAGATGTACATTAGAATAAGATTATAAAATATAAATACTAACATTATAGTTTAGTTATATATGTATATGCAGGATTTAACTATGCATGTACCAAGAATAAAGACTGTACAGTATAGAGATTCAAGACTGAAGATATCAAGATTGAAGACTCATGAGTATCAAGATTATCAAGAGTTCGAGATTTCAAGATAAATAATTTAATTAGGAATTTTGTTAAAACTTCTAGAAAAGCACTGGCATCTTAAAATTCAATTTATTCGTGGAATGAAATTCACTTTGAGCCCGTTAAAGGAATGGAACCCTAAGTAGGATGGAACCTACGAAAATCTAGTAGAACATTATTTTGTATCCTCTAACTTTTATTCAAAATGTTTTACAAAATTATATCTTGTTTTCAAAATATTTTCAAAATCTTCCTTTTAAATGAATCAAAAACATTTATCCTGGTTTTAATACTTTTAGCCTCAAAAATAATCTTCATTTTCAAAATCAAATTATCTTTGGTTTTAAACTATCTTTTAATAATAATATATTTAATTTTTAATATTTATACTTAGATTTAAATATAAAATTATAGTAAATTTTTATATATACCAAAATATTATTCTCAATATTTACTTATGCATTTTAAGTATAGTTAAGTATATTTATAAAGTTTAAAATAGTTTTAATATAAGATAGAACTTATTTTCAAAGAAAAAAATCACCAAAATTTCCTTTGGCATGTCGACATACTCAAGTACCACATGTCAACATGGTAGCAGTTGATTTCAAAATTTGAATTTCAAAAGAAGTGTCTATTCGTCATATCCCTTCAGGAATGGACATGCCTGTTGTTCTACTATAAATAGGGGTGGTTTTGAACGAATTTGTGTTCTTATTTTTTTGGTTTTCACTCCTCTTCTTCTATCACATTTCTTTATATATATTCTTACCATTACTCTGCCGAAATCAACATTGAATCTAACTAAATCATTTCTGGTTTCATTCTCTATCACTATCTCAACAAGATCTCAGCGCTATTCAGAGTTATAGACTTCTTTGTAATCAACTTAGCAAGAAAAGGTGTGATTGTAGCCTTGGAAATCAATCAAGCGAGAAAAGGTGTGATTCTGGCCTTGGAAATCAATCAAGTTAGAAAAGATGTGATTGTAGCCTACGAATCAATTGGGTGAACTTATTGCCCCTGAAATCAAGTATCTCTACCCAAAGGATTGTGAATCTGGAGAGGTGTACCTTGTGGTCTTGAAATCGAGGGGTGTAATTATACAATTGCTTTTGAAAGGAAATACATACTTGTGCGTGGGACTGGATGTAGGGTAACTCCGAACCAGTATAAAATCCGGTGTGTTCTTTCCTTTATTGCTTTTACTTTATTTCTTCATCTGTGTTTGTTTCTGTGATCATATCTGTGTTTGAATATTGTATACTTTTGTGTTCAAATGAACAAAAACTCAAAAAGATTTAGTAATTCCTTAAAACACTATTCACCCCTCCCCCCCCTCTAGTGTTAATCCTAGCCTTAAGATCCATATTCCGCAATTTCTCACATTCGACACCCATCTATCACACGATCTGAGCTCATTACCTGATCACTATCGATCCCTCGAGCATCATTAACATGAACACCTCTATCTAAAATATGATCCTTAATGCTAGAATCATAAGCAGTGACCACATTAACCTATCCACCTTGCTGTGGACTGCTTTCTTCAACCGTCACTCGCATTCCATTGTCGACTATAGAACCAACCAAGCTATAAAGGTTTCTTTCTTCCAATACTCCTCTCATCCTTACACGACCACCTTTTTTCACTCTCAAAACTTAACCGTGAGTCTCATAAGAGCAACCCCGATGATCCAACTGACCAAGAGAAATAAGATTATGCGAACAAGTGGGTACATGTCTCACTCCAGAGACTTCTCTAACCACACCATCTTGCATACGAAATCGGATAGATCCAAATCCAATCCCATAAATCGGTAGCTCTTTTCCATTGGCTGTCATAATCATGCCGACACTCTTCTCATAAGAAGAAAAACAATGCACATCTCTAGGAATATGAAAACTGGCTCCCAAAGGACATCACAAGAAGCATCGCTATCGATATCTTCAGCAAAACCTTCATGTGCATCACTACTTGTAATAAGAAAGGTCACACTTGACCATTTTCTTCTAAACTTCTCATTCAAAAGACAGTTTCGAACAGTTTCCAGAGAGATGGTTCCATTAGCACTGGAACTACTCAATGAAACAGCCAAAGTTTCCCAATTTTTTGAAAGCGAATTCATTAACAAAAGAGATGTAACTCATCATCAAAATTGACCTTCACATTTGCCAATTGATTTATTACATCTTGAAATTCATTCAAATGCTCTACAACAGAATTCTCTTTATCTAATCTCAGTTGTACCAACTTTCAAACTAGAAAAGCTTTACAAGTAGCACTCTTTGACTCATACAAAGATACCAACTTGTCTGACAAAGCCTTCGTGGATTCACAACTAGCCACATGATGGAAAAACGTATCATCAAGATATTGGCAAATCAACGCAATCACCTTTGTATCCATCTTCTTCCATTTTCCCTCATCTACATCAGAGGGCTTATTTCCATCTCCATCAATCAGATCATGAAGATCATTGAGGTACAGAACATCATCCATCTTAGGCTTTCAAATACTCCAATTTTCCCATCCAAGTTAGCCATCTTTGGAAACGAAATCATATCTGACATCAATAATTTTTCAAATCAAAATTATTCTAAGCTTTGCGAAGATCTGTTCTCCGATATCAAACTGTTATGAAAATAGTAGCGATTTGCGGAAGCTTTTATCAACGGATCTTTATCACCTAAATCACAAAGAGATAACTCGGATTGAAAACAAGATAGAATTGAAATTAAAACGCAATAACACAAAATATTCCACCCAACCGCCACTTTATTGATTTACCAAAATTTTGTTTACAATTAATAAAACAAAGCTAAAGTAAATAAAATACAATTGAATCAATAACCAAATTAAGAAAATAAGAAAATATCTGTATGGCTAAAATTGTTGGAGAAAAAGAACAAAGATGAAAAAGAGAAAATTAGCAAATAGATTTTCACCACACTTTTACCCTCTCTTCTAGTCTCCATTTATGTAATCAATTACTTAATGTCCAAGTTAACATTAGGTCGTAAAAAATAATTTGACTAGCCAATTAGAGAAAGAAATAAACATATTAAAATATGCCAATTAATTAGAGTAAACAAAATATTCTCTTTCTTTCTTTTGCATATTTATTTCCCTCTAATTGTGATTTTGTATCATCAAAATTTAACAGTTTTGATGAGTCTAACTTAGAAACTTGATAGAAGCACTTTCCAAAGTAACTTCTAGCATGTTTCTTCAATGATCAGAACATATTCACCAAAACGTAAAGGCAAGAACATGTCAAGTTTAAAAGATACCAAACAGTGACAAAATTAGCTAGCATTACAGCCATGAATATGTTCCTCCAATAAAAATAATAACGCCGTTGATGGCAGATTAAGGGACAGATGACGCTGGCTTCATTACGTTGCTTTGTTATTAGCAATCCATAATTTGTGTCCACTATCTGCTAAAATGAGGCCAAAGAGACTTTTCTGTAGAGTTTATCAGCCATGTCACACCATTCTATAATATAATTCAATATTTATTTATTATTCTATAATTTAAGATTAAGATTATATAAGAAACATTCATATGTTAAATCAATTGCATTATGTTGGTTTATATTAGAAAATGATAAGTCAAACTTTTGAGTTCCATAAATAAAACTTGCTGCATATTTAGTTACATGATAGCTTTGTACATATTATGTTTGCTACAAGTCCAGAACTAAAAAAACATCGATGAGCAGAATGCTCATTTATGTGTTGCACATCTGGCTTAAAGAGTGAAGAGCATTCTGTAAATATCTTCTAGCTTGTAGATATTAAGGATCTTGTAAAAAAAATGTCCGGAGACCTTACTATGCTTAAGATTTTTTTTCCATAGCTTCTCAATTACAAATTTTTTTGTCAAAATAACCAATCAAGTAAATAAAAAAGCGTAGCCACTGGCTTTACAGCCTGTAACACAAGGCTTTTGTTAACATGCTCTATTGACTCGTTTGAAGTGGAAGTGTTACCTCTCCCTTGCACTTTAATATTTCATAGGTTCACACGAAATATTGAACGAAAATAATAATAATATAATTACTAACTGGAGTAGATTCATGCAAAAACTGACCGTGAGTAGATGATGACCGAATAAAGATGTTGCATATCTTGCTGGCCGTTTCTGTGAATCTTTTTTTATTTCAAGCTGCATCTGAAACAAGCTGAACTGGCCTACTCTCAATGACCTCGTCTACAATCCCAAACTCTTTGGCCTTTTCTGGGGACATAAATAAATCTCTCCATACATTTTTCAATTCTATAGGTATCTTACGCTGTATGATTATAATTAATCGCATTCAACCTCTCCCTAACTTTCAGTATCTCCTTTGCATGAATTGCTATCTGTTGCTTCCCACTTGCTCATGTTTTTTTCGCTTCTATATTTTCCAAAAATGTTTTTCACTTGCTCCTGTATCTCTCACTTTCTTTAAAGTATAACATGAAATTAATTATATAACATTATTTTAAATTATTTTGTTGGTGGTATCACTGGAAAATTGGTAGTAAAATTTCGTTGATGAGTAGTCGGGAAGAGGTCAGTGGTGAAGGTTGCAAATCGGTAGTGAGATTCACTTAATGGATGAGGGTATTTTTGGAATTTCAAAAGGACATCGTGGAAATCGTGTTCATTGAATTCTCTTTATTAACAATAGATATAAAGTTAGTTAAAATTTATAAACTTGGTTATTATTTTATAATGTATCATTATTATTATAAACTTATATAATTTTATAAACCTAATTATTTTATAACTTTTTGAAAATTTATTTAAATTTAATAAAACTTATTTCACTTTATTAATTTCTGTAAACTTACTTAATTGTTAATTATTTATAAAACTTAGTTATCTTAGTCAATGTACTTAGTTAAAATTTTAAAATTATTTAAATTTTATAAAACTTATTTAACCTAGTTAATTGTTATAAATTTAGTTAATTTTTACATAATTTATTCAACTTGGTTAATTCTTATAAATTTATTTAATTTTTATAAAACTCAGTTAATATATTTAATTTTTATAAAACTCATTTAACTTAGTTAATTTTTTTAAAACTTAGTTAATTTTTACAAATTTACTTCACTTTTATAAAACTTATTCAATCTAGTTAAATTTTATAAAATTTAATTTGTTAATTTTTATAAAAGGTAGTGAACTTAGTTAATTTTCATAAATTATTTACTTTGTTATATATAAATTATCTGAACTTTGAACTACTTAAATAAACGTGCATTATCAATGGATCATAGGACGATAAGCTAAACTAGCTCTTCCTTAATGCGGTTGAAGTCTACTGGGTCCCTGCCCGTCCCAACTACTGGCATAAGTACTACTTTTGGTTATATAGCTCCTAACTGATGTATCACGTGGTACATCTTTGGTTATGTTCATTTCATTTCCTACCTTCTTAGGTTGATCTATAATGTATGCTTCGCATGTTTTTCTCATCAATGCATTCAATTCCTGCCCATTACAACAGTGCACCAGCTTCGGTCCTACTACATTTTATTTCATGTCAAATTGCAACAATGCCATTACAGCAAGTGAAACTATTGCTCCTTGCTCCTCCCTTTCACATTGCATTTTGGTCAGCTTTCTACAACCAGTGTGTTTAACCACCAGGCACTACACCCTACACTAGTTTTCAGCCCATTTCAATCTCCAACCACTCCTCATGTCAGCTCTGTGTATTTGCATATCAGCTTAGCGAATCAGTGCGCCATATAGCTCACCTAATAACATAGTAAACTTCATGAGTACACAACCTTGGATATTTTTCTTCTAAAAGCTTGTTAATACATTCATTATATTTAGGTCTCTTCATGGTCCTTTATTAGACCTGATATGGCTGCCTTCATTTTAACATTTGCACGAGCCCCCAGGAAAATCAAGCAGTTGACCATTGATCAAAAAATGAAACATGGATACATTTCTTCAGCTCTTTCATTTAATCTTCCCCATCATAAGTCGTCGACTTGTATCCTTTCTTCACAAATTAGCTAAAAATATGTGAACTCCAGTAGACATGGATTTGGGAAATATAAGGGGAATATAACAACATGAAGATAGGATTAACAAAAGTCTCTATCAAATGGTTGCAAACCATCAGTCCCTTTGCCAACTCCTATAAATTTTACCAGGATACCTAATTCTTCTACTATGCTAACTTGTAATTAAATAATATGTGGTTCAGAAATAAAAAATAGATGATTAGAATTAGAATGCAATAAAATAGAACCAACATAGAGTAAAAGACTAACACATACCACATAATCTCCTCTAGCAAAGCCATCCAGTTTCGTTAATATCAGTCCAGTAATTCCAATAACCTTCTCAAAATAACATTACATAAATGCAAAATTTAAATCTGGACCAATAATCTTCACATATAATATTTCACACAGCTAATCAGTTAAACAAAATCGAGTAGATTCATCAATGTTGCATTATGTTATGAGTTTCTAAGTATAGGCTTGTATCAGAACAAACTATTTCCCATGACCTGGACTAAAGTAGCATGTACAGAGCGATTATATATTTTAAGCATGCCACCAAGAACTACACAACATGCCAATTTTAAACCAGTTGAATGAGTTCAATTCTAGCTGTAAATGACTTAATTGGAAGTCGATGGTCCAAAGCAGGAGGTTGAAAATAGAAACTGGGTATTGTATTTTATTATATTTTCATATCTACATACTACATTTTCTTTTACTTTCTATGTTATATCTTTTTTGAGTACTTGAGGACCACAATCATAATTTAGGCAAAAATTAAAATCCAAACCGACATTTTTAGCCATAATATAATCTGTAGATGATTTGTTCATCTTGATAATAAGGAACCTCGAATAAATAAAGATGACCCATATCCTGGGCTTGATCAATATCATAATTTTGATCCAAAAATGTTGCTTTGTGATAAGAACTATTCTTCTTAAGGCATCAGTATTTCGCCATTATAAAATCAGATGTAGTATCTCCTGTACAAGCTACTTTTAGAGATATGACTGTGTCCAATTTAAGTGGTAAAAACGTAGTGCGTATATCAGAAAGTTAACACTGACCAGTACTGTTGGTACTGCCTCACTTGGTAGGTTATGATTGTGCCCTCGCCCTTCTAAACTACTCCTCCTTTTGCATAGCCTTTTTTATTAATAAAATGAATCTGACCATTACTGTAGGTGCGGCCTTACTTGGCAGGTTATGATGGCTCCATTAATCACACTGCTAGAGTAAGAGATGAGTGGAAGGAGCTAATATCTGGCTATAGCACATAGATTATCAAATCAAAGTGTAGTTCATAATTTTAAATTCACATAAGAAAAAAAAATTTAACATTACAAGGCCGTACAAGTGAAATTCAAATTAGGGCTGGACATAAACCGCACCGCTATACGGAAACCACCCGCACCAAACCGCAAAAACGGTGCGGAAACCCACACCGAATCTTCTAACCAAAGCAAATATCTCAAACCGGACCGACCCGCATCGATACGGTTCGGTTGCGGTTTGAACGATTGAACCAGCCAAATTAAACCGGACCGAACCGAATATTTATGCTAGTAATCTTATGATAAAAATATAAGCAAATCCTATTTTATTTTAGATTTTAATGATTTATATTCTATTTTTAGCGTATTTTTTTATATTAATAATATTCGCTATCATGGAGGAAGATATTGTAGTTTTGGTATAATATTTTTCATCTCAATTTTTTTGGATAAGTACTAATCATAATCTTATTCTAGTCATTTTTCTTAAAGGTTATGCATTGATTAATGCCGATGTTTGGTTAATCTAACAAAAAAATCTTACTTTTAGCTAAATGTCAACTTTAAATATTCGTGCAGTTAAGAATTGATCTTTCATTTTAGTATAACATTTTGTGTTTTAACTTTATGTGTAAAAGCTTCACGCAGTTGCCTTCGTAAATTGATTGTTGATAGAAGTAATTCTCTTATTTCGTATTTAATGCGGGTTCAGACCGGACCGGACCAAAACCGAACCGTGTTACATTCAAACCGAACCGAAACCAAACTGTATAAAAGATTAGTATAATGGTTTGTATTTTTGATTAACCGTTTGATGTAGTGCGGAAGCGGTTTGGACTTCAAACCGCACCAAACCGACCCACGCCCACCCCTAATTCAAACTAAAGAGCAAACATGAAACAAACAACAATCGAATTAATTAAAACAATAAAATCAAGTTAATTGGCATAAAGAATAACTGAAATATAAAAAGTAACTTGAATTTGTGATTTATCTGGATCTTGGATTCGTCGTTAGGAACGGTACTTTGATTATATGGATAGAATGGATGCAGTACTGGGGAGAAAGCTCCGAAAAGGAGGACCCAAATTGAGAAAAGGAGGAACTAGACTGGTGACTTAGATCAAAGAATAGGGGAGGGGTGTAGTGTTCGCTAGAGAGAAAAACGAGGTGTAGTGCTGATCAACAAGTTTTGGAGAAAGTAATTAGGATATTTGAGAGGGAAAAAAGAATTCGGGAAAAGCGAGAAACTAATTAGGGTGTTCAAGAGGAAAATCAATTTGCATATTTAGTGTGAGGGCGGGCTACAAGGAAACATACCCACGTGAAAATACTTTGCAAAGGCAGCGTTTTGTTAATATTTAATTTTGTTTTCAGATATAATAAAGAGATTTTGTATTAAAATGTTGTGGTCTAGTGCTGCCAAAAATGAACTTTCTTGTAGTGATGCCAATTTAATTTTTGTTTTGATGTAAGTGATACCTACGTGATGTGGCATATACCAAAGGGTGTTTAACTCCTTATCGCAACACATGGTGCTGGTTAAGAAACTACAGAAACAATAATGCAACAAATAGAAAGGAAAAACTCAATCGTATCCATGCTTAGTTAAGAAATGTCACTAAACGAAGTTTTGTTGCATTAATTTTTTTCCTATTTTAGTTAAAATGCCTCCATATAAGTTTTCTGTTCAGAGGGATATAGTTATTGCATGCATGATGATATATAATTTTCTACATCGTGTTTCTGTCCAAGATAAGTTGTTTTAACAAGCCGAAGAAGAAGATTATACTCCAAATAATTCCGATCGAACAAATGATGGGATTGATTGTTCAGAGTGGAGTTGGTACAACAACGATCTACCGATGGTTGTTTAACTCTAGTTTAGGTACGGTCATAGTTTTTGAGTAATTCATAATTGGTGCATGTCGTAAACAAAAATGAAATACAACCTATAATACTCGTGCTGCTATGGTCATTATCTTTCGGTTGGTCTTATAACTATTAGGAGATCCACAATCGATAATTCAAAACGTATGGGTCGGGGTAACTTAGTGTTGGTTGTATGATTTTATAAACTTATACAATTCGTATAGTTTATATAAATTTTAAGTAATTTCGAGGTGGACTGGACCTAAGAATACTAAATTGTCTCCTGGACGGAATTTGGCGTTCTACTAGAACGAGTTCGATGTGTTGGACTATAACACTGTTACATGGACTCCTTACAGTGAGGCAAACCTTGATGCACTTTTGGCATTGTGAATTGATTCTAGACAGTTATGGAGGGCAAGACTGATTGTGTTTTGTTTTAGCGATGTTGCATACCATCTTCTCGATAGAGTAATGAGACAGTTTGATCTTCGCCAGCACTTACCCAATCCTGCTCCATATTATACTCTTTCAATGGATGGAGATGAGTTTGAAACTACGATAGAGTTATAGAATAATTGTTTCCCTGCTATAGAATATGAGCATGAGATCATGTTGATTGATGAGGAGTACAATAGTTGGTATTGGAATATCACAGGTTGGTATGTTTTAAGAAGACGAAAGGAAGTGCTTAACAAAATGTTGCGTCATACACTTCGGAGCTTTGCTTGAAAGAAATGTGATACATATTAAAGTTTAGCTGTTTATGTCAAGTTTAAAATCAATAATCGTATATGTTAATTGTAGACGAATGGTATGTATCGTATGCTGGACATCGCAGATGAGCTTGAGAATGAAGTTCCTGAACAAAATAAGGCAAAATGCTTCTCCCTCAAACAAATTTTACGATCATGTTTGATGAAGAACAAGATGGCAAGACCGGTCCCTTCTCCTCGCCTTCCTCCTATAGTGCCACCCTTTATCAAGTACATTCCATCCGTCCTATCGACTTTCGAACCTAATAGAAAGTATCAAAGGCGAAAAAAAGACAAGGGTGGACCCTTCAGTGAATTAACTTCCCAACGTACATATATGGATGGTCCTTCTTAACCCCCATTGGAAGGAACTTAAGATGAGGACAATGAAGAAGAAGATGGGGACCAAGTAGTTTTGTCGGTAAAGTAGGAATTCGTTCTAAAGCCAAGGAAAGAAAAAAAAAACTCCTCGTATGTTGAAAATTTTTAGATGGGCATTGACATTAGTATTATTTGTATTTGAATTTAGTTTTTATTGGGATATTGTTACGATTTGAAGGTACTTTGGATTCTAATGTACTATTGATGGGAATGTAGTTTGTTTGATTAAACTCAGTGTTGAATGTAATGTAACTTGGATTCTAATTTAATGTTGTATAGATAGTTGTAGTTTGGATTGAATTTAGTTTTGATTTGAATGTTGTTTGAATGTTGGACGCGGCTGCTGCTGCAGTGCAATTACGACTTAACAGAGCGACATTTGAAATGTCGTCTTTGTACAGCATGTCAAATGTCGCCTTTATATTTTTTAAATATGAAGGCGTCGATTGAAATGTCGCCTTCATATGTTTTCTTAAAGAATATATGAAGGTGACATTTGAAACGCCCCATTTGTGTGGCATTTCAGATGATGCCCTCATATTTTTTTTTTAAAAAAATATGAAGGCATCGTTTGAAATGCCACAAAAAGGCGACATTTCAAATGTCGCCTCGTATTTCTTGCTCTGTTATAAGAGTTGCCCTCTCCTACCCACCTCACTTTCCCCTCATCAAAAATCCTCCAACAAAAGCCTACATTTCTAATTTCTCTCAAGTTATCATTCCACTTAAATAAAACTTGCGTACTTGCTGTAACCGGCAAGGATTATATAAGGTATGTATCACATCTTTGAATCTATTTTGTAATTGGGTATTAGTTTTGTTTAATTTTTTTGGTTAGTTTACGCATTCTTTGGATTTTGGGTTAGTTTATTCACAATTGATAAATGTGTACCATTTTTTGTAGTTGGAAATGGAAAATTGGGAAATTGATGATGAAACAATGACGAAGATTTGCAATGAGTTTGAATAACAAAGTGGTATTGTGTAATGAACGCCTTTTCGACTCTTAAATATCAACACTAATACATCCACGGTATTCACGTGCCGAGCACCCAAATACTGAAAAGGCAGAACGTTAGGGTAAAATAAAAGAAGAAAGAGAAAGGAACAAGAAAGAAGAGAACACAATATAAGAATCTCACAATGTAACGATAACATATAATATGAAAATGATACTTTTACAAAGGAAATCTGTGTAGATACAATAACCAAAGTAAACTAACCTATCATCAGCCTCGACAGTTATAACAACCTGTTCTCACAATTGCTGATATAAAAATAAACAAAGTAATGCAGTGAAAATAAAATCTATAATGCGTAATAAACCGGCTCCTCTCTCCAAGAGCTCCGATGATCATCAACAAAATCTGAAAATATACACGGCGCTGACTCGAGCATATAAGAATAATAACACCCAGATCAGTCTTGTAAACCAACGTGAGAAAACTCAAGTAATTTGAATTACTATATTTTCAAAACCTTTTAAAGAATAAAGGTATCCTGTAAGACCATGTCTTAAATAAACGCGGACGGGTTTTTACCGTTTGATGACTGAATCACTTTATAGAAAAATTTAGTGATATTATAATAATATCTGGGGTGTTTAATATAAATATAAATCATAGCTGAAATGGTTACATTGGTCACATTTGACATCATATTTAGGTATATAAACAGAAGCACTAAGGTACGTTCATATAAATAGATTTTTGAGACCTCCCCAGTATACTCTTAAGCCAAACTAAGACCAATCATGATAAGGGTTAGAAACTACCTTTTGAGCATCGTATACTTCTAGATAAAATATACCATAAGGTAAACACAACTAGCCCACGTCCTAACACGTAAATTGAGTATCATCTACTCTTCATGTGCAACATATCGATAAGAACACTCTAAATGGAATTGATGTACCCCCTATTTGGGTTAGCTAAACCCGGGATCATGCATCCTACTCTGTCTTTAGTCATTTCTCGATGTCGAAGCTATGTTCGGCATCTTCACATGAGTTCCCAGCAAAATTTGATCAAATAATGAATCCCACATTGATCCCATCATCGCAATAGATTTCGGAACCACACATGGTTTCCATTATTCCACTTCCAAATGATAGAACCCGTATAATAGTTTTGGAGAGGTATTTGGTAAATAAAACACTTACCGGTCTCGGACTCTTCAAAACCAATCGATGAATTTCCTCTTAACTCAATTTCTATTCTTTTAGAAGTAATCGAAAGCCATAGGCGTTTCACACCGATATTCCTCCCAAGGAGTTCTTATTGGTATAAATCTGTGAAGCTTTCCATATACTTCCTAAGTTAAGTTTGGTCAAGATCGGTAGTCGACTAATCGAGCCTTGAACGCTTGCTTATGAGAATCAAGGTTCCACACTTTACACGTTTTCGACATTTCTGCTTAACTATTCCTCAGCCTAGAAGAATGCCGACAGGTTAGAGCACTATTGATTCGTCCCTACCTAAACATCAGTCTCGACTCTTACAAATAGAGAAGCTTACTTTTTCGACTTTAGTCTTAAGCATATTAGTTCTAACATCCCATAAACTATCAAACTAAGGTCATTACATAGTTGTTTCTTATCACATAAGTGATTTTTAATCCCTTTATAATTAATTTATCCGTTATTAATTAAAACCTTTTTTATTAGTAAAACATCTTTTTATCTAATAAAACTTCTTTTATAAATCAAGACTTCCTTCATTATTAATACTCTTTTAGTAATTAAAACTTCTGTTATGTACTTGTCTAAATATATCATTTCTATTTATAAAAGATATATACTTGTCTTTTTAAATTTAACTATTCATTTATTTTTAATACTTAAAAGGTATTCATATACTTATTCCAATGGTATAGGTGTATTCATAAATCGTTTAACAAGTTTTACTTACTTGAAATATAATCAAAGAGATTAAAATAAATACTACCAAAACATTGTTACAATAAACTCATTTTCTTTTATAAATTAAACATATAACATTTGCTACCTCTTTATAAAAGATTTCAATACTAGTTATTATCTTTAAAATTCCACTATTAAGGATTTATGATATTTCTTCCAAAATATAATTCTAGGGTTTAAAAACAAATGTTGTTAAAAATACCGTTTACAACAACCCAAAACTATTTACTTATCCATTAATAACTTTAAACATTTATCTAAAGATCAGAGCATATCCACCCTTATTAACTAAGGCAATACACTTTTAGTTGATTCCACAAAACAATTTGCTTTAACATAAGAAAATCCAAACTCCCTTTATTATATTTATAAAATACCTAATTTAATATTTAAAACTTATATATATATATATATATATATATATCTTTAAAATACTTATCGGTATGTTAAAATACTTTAAAAACTACTTAAAATATATGATAATTATTTATATAGAATATTATGTAAAAACAAGGAATTTTGAAATAAATAGAAAAATAAGTTTTAATTTTAAAAGTTGCGAAGTTTAGAAATTCATAATTAATTGTAAAAAATATATTTAAACTTGAAACTAATTTTAAAACACTCTTTATAAGTTATAAAACAATCTTAAAAAGATTAGAGAAAAATACATCTTTTAAATATCATTTTTAAATAATTTATGTCTTCAATTTACATTGGCAGCACTTCTAGAAGTGCTGCCTAAAGTTTTGCTACTAGTTTTATCACATTTTTGCTAAAATTTTGTATCTATTTTCAATTTCATAACAATTGATTTTAGATCCATTCTTTTTATATTTGTTAGTATACTTTGGGTATTTGAAAATAACAAAGAAAACTACCAAAGAGTATCTTTTAATTATTTTAGAGAATTTTTCGAAAACATGGTATTTTACCAAACTACACTTATAGCGACTATTTCACTATAACTTTTTATACATCGTTTAATAGCTATCAAATGAATTAGACTTTGAAACTTTCACAATAAGAATAATATATTATTTACTTATTTAATTGCTAAAGAAATCACTATGTAAATTTCCACAAAAATGCACGTTATTTTCAATGACGGACTATTTTTAAAATTGTCATTATAGCGACCTTTTACTTCAATCTTTTGTTACTTTGATTTACTTCTTCTATAACTTTCCAAAACATATTCTTTGCTTTTCTAAACACTTATACAAGCGTAGATACTAACCAAACAAGTGATTATTAAGATATGTTACCAAATCACCATTTTCAAAAGTTATAGTTTAAGGGATTCAAAGTGCGTTTATAGCGACTATCGCTATATAGACAGTTTCGTAATCTATCCAATATATGCTGCTATCCAGTCCTAAACACTTATATTATTCCAAGATCAAACCATATCATTTATAAAATATATCAACATATGTATTTAAACCATTTGTCCACTTTAAATTTCCATATTAACTTATCATAATTCAATGGTTTAATAAACAACTATTTTATCCATTTACGTATCTAATAAAACATATATTCAAGGGTGTAACTTTAAGTAACTAGCATATATTATTATTAATATATAGTAAGCATTTTGATAAATGTTTAATAAGCATTTATCAAGTGATTTAGCAAGCAACATTTCAACCATATTTCAAGTGACATTATCAAGTGAATTAACAATCAATTTAACTAGTGATTAGCTAACAATTTCATGCAATGTTTCAAGCAATATTTGAACTTAACATTCAACAAAATATAGTGCAAATCAAAGTGAGATTTACTCATTTTTATCAATCCATTTCTCTTCCTACCAACATCCATTGATAACCCCACTTTTTCTAACTTTTTTATCTTCAACCTAAACATCGCCTAAGCCTTCCTTAATACCTCTATAACTCATGCACATCCTCCCTCATCATCACTTGAGCTCACGGCCTCCTACACTTCACCATAGCCCACGGCCATAAGACCTTCCATTCCCTTAAGCACTCATGCACATTGCTCCTTCCATAACCATAGCAACCAAGGCCAAAGCCGTCCATTTCTCCCTTAGAGCCCACAGCCATATGCCTTAAAATGTTCACAATGTATTGGCCAAATATAAGAACAAGAAGAAGAGAAAGAATAAAACATAAGGATGAATTTATATGTGAATGAATGAGTGAATAAGAGAGGGTATTTATAGGCTTGAGAATTTGAGGTAAAAGTGTGCAAAACCCACTCCTTAGCCACGAAGTTAAGCATGTAAGACCATGTGCTTACACAAGCATGATTTCCTTAAATCAAGGAGTGATTTAAAGGTCCTGTTTTACTAATTGTTCCCTTAATTAATATGCTTGCATTAATTAAGTTTGATTAGGATAAGAGAAGTTTTAATACTTGTTTTATTCTTGTCATATGTTATCATATGATAACTATTCACATTGCAGTATATTTACACAACTTTTGTGTTAAATAAAAGTTGATTTTTAATAAACTATTTTTTGGTCACATTTTCAACATTTATCCAGAGTGTGTATTTTTGTAAACACATTTCAACAATAAGTTTTCTAACATAAGTTATAATTAAAAAGTATTTAATAAGGTTATAAAATCATATTAATCACATTAAATCTTGGATTCAAATATTTAAATAATTCTAATATTTAAATACGAAGTGTTCGAAATTTCAGGTCGTTGTAGATATTTAAATATGAAATGTTCGAAATTCTGGATCGTTAATGAAGTGGATTTTGTTTTCAAGACTCAAGTTGATGAAATGCCATAGGATTCAGATCGTGGAACATCAAGAGTAGATGTAGTGAATAAAAGACATGGGAGACAATCACTACATGCTAGACTCTTAGACATACTTGCTCGTCAAAATCCTAATCGTGCTAATTCAAGCGGCCAACCTTCGTGTGTAGTTTATTATTATGGAGATGAATGTGATGTAGTTGTTTTTAGGAATCAGTGGAATGTAGAACATCATTTTTACCACTGTAGTGGGTTTAACGATCAAAAGATATGACCCATGTTGTTCAATGCTATAAATTTTTTAAGCGACTACATCATGAAATGTGTCCTGGTGGGTTGAGTATGCCCTAGAGAGGCAAGTAGAAAATAGTTATTTGGAGAAGTTGAGTCTTGAACTACGAAACAAATTGTTATGTTATTGCTACGAGTATTCGGCGTTATGGCCAAGTAGGTCATTTAAGGAAAAGTGAACTGTATTTATGTAGTCGGTGCTGTGTATATGTATTATTTAGTTTTCGAATGAATTGTTATGCAAAATCTTGTACTATTTGTTATTTGAATTTATGTACGATTTGAATTTATGTATTAGTTTTTCAAATTTACTATCTATTGTACCATATTGTATGTTTGAATGTAGTTTGGTTTGTACTGTATTAGCACTTCTTTGCATCTAACCACCAAATGCACAACATTTGATCGCACACGTTATTCAACAAATAATACAACTACATATTTAGCATGTTGATCACATAAACATTTATCACCGAATATATTCGATTACAATTGTTCTATAAGCACAACCAAAATCAAAAATAAACATCAAGACGTCGAAGTGCAATGAGTTTTCTTATGACCAAGAACACCGCTTTGCTACACCTATTTCCTTTAGGAGTCTGCATCTCATTCATAATACCTTTAATTCTAGTAGAGCATGGATGTCCTGGTTGCCTTTTACTTATAGAAGGTAGGACCAACTGATTATCAATTAAACTCCAATAGCGTTTATCGAAATGGAATGAAACTTAGGTGTGTAGGCGGCTAAGAATTTGTCAATTGAATAACATATCGAAGCGAAGTTATGATAAACTCTATTAGCTCCATTTGAAACTATTGAGAAAGCGGCAATAACTTGCGTACAAGGTAGTATGTTGCATGTACATGAGCAAGTGTTATCAATGCATGCAACCAAAGCTTTAATAGGTAATGATCGAGCACCTTGAAGTACACCGTTGAAACTTTCAGAAGTGTTAGTTGTCATGACATGAAACCGACCGCCATCATATTTACATAATGCCCACATTTCCTCTTTCCCATCCAAACTCCTTTCTATCCAGTTGTATGCCCTAATGCTAATGGTTTTTATTTCTTCTCGGATCTTGTTGTACTCGGCTTCCTCTGAAGCACAGCTATTGCATAAAAGAGGCCCGTCAATCGTTTTTCTCCAAAACCAACAACTTGAAAATTGGCCTTAAGATGTATAGCACCGAAATGGTGCTTATAAGGCAACTACCACTATGTTTCCAATTGGTATTCCTTTCATTCTATCAGAAATGAAAGCAATTCCCTGATTGTTAACACTACGAATGAACTGGCGCATTCAAGCAAAAAAGCAACCCCAACTATCAGCAAATTCTGACTCTACAATTGCATAGGCTAAAGGGTATAGATGGTCATCCGCATCAACCGCAGTGGCTACAAGTTATGTCCCTTTGTATCTCCTATACAAATGTGTGCCGTCAACACAAAAGACTGCAATTTACAAAACTTTCAATACAAGGGCTAAAAACCCAAAAAGCTCGATTGAACACTCCATATGCATCCGTAGTAACATGTAGAACGCGCCTCAGGTTCATTCTAGCAATTTCTGTAAAATATTGTCTTAGAGTAGTATAGAATTCTACCAAATCACAGTAAATCCTTTCAACTAACTTACACAAAGCTCTCCAAGTTTTCATATATCTAATTTTCATGAACAATTGTTCTTCTATTAATACTTTCACACTACCGACTGTTATTTTCTAATTATATTTTACAAAAGGTAAAAACTAGAAAAGTGGACGTCATTTACTTATGAGTGGAGTTGACTGTTGAGGTAAGACATTTGTGCCCTCTTGAATATTTCCTTACAATCCACCAACTCTGCTCAATTTTTTTTTGAAATAATATGATGAATTCTCCAAGAATATTTGGCATCTATATTGCAAATGGCGGCGTATTTGATTTTATAGGTTTAAAAGACACATCGTGTAGAATTGGCCATTCGCTTAACTATTGTAAAAAAAATTCTTCCGTCTCGAAAAATATACCAACTTTAATTCCACTTTGAACACTGACGGATGAAAATAAATCATTGTTGAACTGAAGATTTGCAACAGTTGACTAGCCATTAACTATGCATTGCATATATTATCATCCAATGGTACCTCTATTTCCACCTCATCACTATCTTCAGGAATATTATCTTCAACCGCAAAATCATATTTAGAACATCATTGTTCATTTGCATACTATCCAAGACCTGTCATTCACCGGCATATTTACTACATCCATACTATTAACAAGGGGATCGACATGTATATCAAATAGATCCATATCCATTTCCATATCAGCACATGCTTCGTTTGTTGTTACGTTCACATGATCTACTTCTACATTAGATTGTGTAGCAATATCATGTGCGGAAAATCGGTAATTCACAAATAAGTTTGATTTTAATCTACAAATATAAACTAAAACCAAAGAAATTTAAAATATACTAAACAAATACCTCTAGCTCATATAGTATAACTCGAAAAGAGTAGGATACATAGAAGGAGACATACGGAAATTTGATGGTCTAGCACCACTGTGCGGTGTTGTTTGGTGTGGAGTATACCTGCATATAAAATAACACAACCTACAACTAATGCATAGCGCACATTAAAATACAACATAAAAAATATAAAAATATGTTTCACCTTCTAAGCATATGTGTAAAGCTACCTTGACTTAGATAAGAAAAGTTATAATGAACACTTTATTACTAACTCATACGTGACTGATATCAAAAAATAATTGTTGTTGACCGTAATTCGCTGTCAAGGTGGATTACTGAAATTCAGAGATGTTATTACATGACCAGTGCTTACCGTCTCAACCATTCTAGAATAGTCTTCAGTTTCGTGGTTAACTACTTCTGATGGTACGCTTCTTATATTTCCGTCCGTCTACTTTTCCCAACAAACAACTCTATGGATTTTGATGTCGCTGAATACATTAAATCCTCATCATCATCATAATCAACTATTTTAATGGCTTTCGATCCTAAATACGTAGGAAAATTACACACGAAATCTATATCAAATTCATCGAACTTTATCTTAGTCACTTTGTAAATCGACTCTTTCAACTGTGCCAAATTACAACCTTTAACAATTTTCGCCGGTTTGTACGATCCTCCAACACATTTGCAATAATTTTTGTAAGTCTATAGGGTGGATCGTGTAGTGTATATGCAAATATATGTGACAAAATATATGATGCAACTAAAAAAATATTAATCTAGGTAAATATAGAATAAGCACACCACGATTTTATACTGGTTTGGACCTTCCGTCCTACGTCCAGTTCCGAAGCTCCCCTTCAGAATTCGACTATCAAACACCCTCACTTCGCCCGGAGGAATAAGTTTGGTTACAATAACTTGTTCTTATCAAGTATGTGTTCTATAACACGGATATTGACTGCTAAGTACAAATTCTTCCAATATATATCTAAAGAGTACTGATTGAGAAGAACTAAATATACGAAACAGTGAAATACAAGTATAGGTTGTTAGAGATCAAGAATATAACAGAGTATGTAAGTAAAGAGTGCAAGTAAGTAAGGTATGTAAATTAAGTTTCGTTCTCTTGATTCTTGATGCTATATATAATTGTAGATAGATATCTTGAGTAGTTGCATCCATTAACAAATGCTCCAAAGTTGCTTATGTCGATGGTGATGAATTGCGGCGAAGAGAAGCAGAGATGTCTATTCGAATGTGGCAGTAGAAGTCCATTTCTGAAATTCGAGTTTGAAGTCAAACGTCTGGGATATGTTTCAGACGTTTGATACTATATATATTTTTGAATATGGTAGTAGATCAGACATCTAAGTGCAATTATCAGACGTCTGGTTTAGCATGTCTGTTTTTCTAGAGAACTGTTTCAGACATCTGGCTTGTGCACCCAGACGTCTGATATTGTGCATACCAGTTTTTGTGCTCTTTTTCTTGCGCTTCTTTGTTCCTATCGACTTGTAGTCTCTTGTAGTATGATTTGAGCCTTGTTCTTGCCTTTCTAATGATGTTGTTCTAGCATGTACCTGTAAGTATAAATATATATGTATATTCGATTTACATTGTATAGTTGTTGTCATCGAAACCGTAGATTTGATTTCCTAACAATCTCCCCCTTTTTGATGATGACAACTATACAATGTACTTATATATAGTTTTATAAATCTTCCCCTGAATATGTGCTTCCCATTATTTCTCCCCCTTTGTCACTATAAAAAAGAATGAGGGAATATAATAAATTTTATAAAATATCTTGTACATAGCGGGATAAACTCAATATTAATTACGGAGAAAAATAAAATAGATTTTACCATATTTATTGAAGTCCATATTTCATTGTAAGCGCGTAATTCTATTAAACGTATCGAATATCCTTTAAAATTCCAAAATCTATCATTTTCCTTTTGTTTCTCCGAGTACCTGCAATAAATAATAATCATTTTTGGTACCCACTTACTATGTTAGGATCCGAGGGTTAGGACTTGGAAAACCATACACATTTGAGTGTGGTTGAACCTTTATAAATATAATTTTTATTATTAACTACCATATCAAAATAATCATTAATGTATTTTTTTCTACTTTTTCAATTAACAGGAACCCAAATACTTAGATAATTTTTATTCATATCTTTAGCTAATGATTTTGTACTTTTAGAGAAATTATAAACATTATTGCTCATAGCAGTATTTGAATTTCTATAAAAATTAGATTTAGACTTTACTCGAAATTTAGTACTAGCACCAACATTTTTACTTTATATGAAAGCATATCTAGTGCTATTTCTATGATCAATTTTATTATATCTTAAACCACTTTTATCGTTGTGAGCTTTTGAATTTGTAACTAAGGAAGATAAAATTTATGATTTTTGTATTTAATTTTTCAAAATTTGCTTTAGAATCACAAACTTCTTTTTGAAAAATATTATTACTAACGTTTAAAATTCCACATTCTTTAGATAATTCTAAATTCTTTTTAATTAAAGATTCATTCTCTTTTTCAAGAGACAAAATTAACGAACTAGAATTGTTTAAAGAATTTTCCAAAAAAGTATTTTTATTTTGCAAAACATTGATTTCCTCCAAAAGATCATTGTTTTTGTCTTCTAACTGCTCATTTTCTTTTTGTAGGAAATCTTTTTGTAAAATAAGTTCTTTGATGGTATTTTCAAAACATTTAGTTTGTTTTACCAAAAATTTATTTTCCTCTTTTAAATTGAAAATTTCTTGCTCACAGTCTTTTTACTTGGCTAAAGCAATTGTATTAACTTCATTCAAAGTTTTACAATCTTGTAATAATTTATCATGTGCTAACAAAAGATCTTTATATAAAGAATCTAAATATACCGATTGTGACCTAAGTTTAGCCATAAAGCATTTGTTTGTTTGCTCCTTTGATTTATCTTTATTGCTCTTCCTCTTCTTATTGCCTCTACTAGATCTCTTTGTAGCCATTTATTCTACGATGTTGTTACGATCTCTAGAATCTCATGCTCTGATACCAATTGTAAGTCTATAGGGTGGATTGGGTAGTGTATATTCAAGCATATTTGACAAAATATACGATGCAACTAAAACAATATTAATCTAGATAAATATAGAATAAGCACACCAGGATTTTATACTGGTTAGGACCTCCCATCCTATGTCCAGTCCCCAAGCTCTCCTTCGGAATTCGACTATCAAACACCCTCACTTCGTCCGAAGGAATATGCTTGGTTACAATAACTTGTTCTTGTCAGGTATGTGGTCTATAACACGGATAACAGCTAATTACAAATGCTTCCAATATATATCTAGAGAGTATTGATTGAGAAGAACTGAATATATGGAAGAGTGAAATACAAGAATTGATTACTAGAGATCAAGAGTCTAACAGAGTATGTAAGTAAAGAGCGCAAGTAAGTAAGGTAAGTAAGTTAAGTTTTGTTCTCTTGATTCTTGGTGCTATACATAGTTGTAGATAGATATCTTGAGTAGTTGCATCCATTAACGACTGCTCCGAAGTTGCTTCTGTTGATGGTGAAAAGTTGCGGCGAAGAGAAGCGGAGATGTCTATTCGAATGTGGTAGTTGAAGTCCATTTTTGAAATTCGAGTTCGAAATCAGACGTTTGGGATATGTTTCAGACGTCTGATACTATATTTTTTTTTGAATATTGTAGTAGATCAGACATCTGAGTGCAACTGCCAAACGTTTGGTTCTGCCTGTCTGTTGTTCTAGAGAACTGTTTCAAACGTCTGGCTTGTGCATCCAGACGTCTAATATTGTGCATATAAGTTTTTGTGCTTTTTTTCTTGCGCTTCTTTGCTCCTATCGACTTATAGTCTCTTGTAGTATTCTTTGAGCCTTGTTCTTGTCTTTCTGGTGATGTTGTTCTAGCAAGTACCTGTATATATAAATATATATGTATATTCGATTTCCATTGTATAGTTGTTGTCATCGAAACTGTAGATTTGATTTCCTAACAATTTTGTTTGTCAATAATCAAATCATCGTCAAAATAAAAAAAATGTTAGTACACACTTAGGAGCCATTCTACATTCAATTAACCGTTTTACTACTTTGACAATTGACCAAACGACATATACTCATATAAACTCAAAATATTTGAATTAGGGTTAACAAAAACATACCTTAATAGTTCAAGCAGAAGAATTAGTTGTTGCTTCTCAAGTAGATCTACTTTCGATCAAGTTTTAACTTGAATTTAAAGTCAACAATCTGTAGTTTAGAAAAAAAAATTAAGACTGGGGTATTTAGTTTTTTCTAATTTTAAGTTTGTATAAGATAAAGTAAGAAATGAAAGAGGAGAGGCAGAGCTGATAACAGTTTCAAACATTCTGGACGGCATTTGAAATGCCTTACACTGACGACATCTCAAATGCTGCAAACTATTTTAAAAAAAAAGTGTTATACTAGCAAAATTTGAAATGTCATCAGTATGTGCGGCGCTGATGTGGCACAAAGTGACATGTTTTTGTATTAAGTTATAAAACTGGTCTAAATTTGTAATCATTTTCTAAAATTAGCCTAAATTAAAAAAAAAAAAATCTGTTTATTCCCTAATCTACATGCTTCCCTCCCTCCGTGGTTACCATTTCGCTTTAACTACAACCCATCACTCTGTCTTCTATTTCCTATCGTCGTAAAATATTTTATTTGACTTCTCTCAACATCACCGTATGCACAACTATAAGGAATTCTATAATGTGTAATTATGTAACTAAGTATGAGGAAATCAAATAGGATGAAATTGTTACACAGAGTTTTTGATAAGTTCACTTGGACCTTTTATGTTTTAGAGAATCTGCATCAGATTAGAAATCCTTTTTCTAAATGAAGCTTTTTAATAATTAGATCAAAGCTGCATTATTTATTTCGTTTCCACTATGGTTCCTGTGTTCGCAAAGACAGCCCTTTTATATTGATGAAATTCTTTTTTTTTAGCATCATTATTATTGCCTAAGGGGATTGATTTTACAATATTAATCATAATATGTCACATGCAAACTATATACCTTTGTTGATTTTATCTTAAATTTGCTAGATTGGGGATTAATTAATGGTTTGTAAAGTTTCTGATGTTCAGTACAAGACTCAAATGCACAATATGGATGGAAACATGCGCCAAAAAAAAATAAAAAAAAATAAAAATAAAGAAGAAGAAGCAAATTAGCTTGGTGATTGCAGCTCATTTATTTACCAAAAAGCGGTTATGGTCAAATGAGTATAGATTTTAATGACGTCCGTCAACACAGTTTTTTTCATTCATGATTCTTGCTTCACCTTGATCTTACCATTTTATTACTCAGAATGAGAAACATGCTCTTTGTTTGTCAAATGTTTTATTGCAAAGCAACTGTGGTCAAAGAAGTGAGGTGTCAAGGAGTTGTGCGCAATTCTTTCTGCTGCCTTGCAAATTTTATTGCAGATGGACAACAGTTGCCACAAATGTGGCATAAAAAATTAAGTTCCATATACTGTCATTATTATCAAAATTTACATTTTATGTATATTCTTTACGACTGCTTCAATAGTTATATATATTTATATCTGTGGCAATTATTTATAACATCTAATAATTTACTACTTCTACATTGTTGGATAAAATAATAAACTGATTATAAGCTATCATTCTATCTCCTTTATTTCCATCCTCATGTAATATTGAATTCCTCAATAAGGTGAGTTATCATTTAATGTTTATGCATAAATTCTTGATTTAGGATGATTTACTATTTGAATGCTATAATCTATGCATCAAAAGGCTACAATGGTAATTTATGATGCCATATGAATTACTATCAAAATAATAATCAATAATTCATCCACTAATAGTACTTATTGAATAATTTCTCCACAATAATTTATATATGAATTTCCCCTATGATAATTTATATATAATATTCCACCATAATAATTTATATTTCCTCAACACCTTTAAAATTTGTAATAACTATTGTCAACTGCCATGTATTCTTCTTCTTGATCGCATTTTTCGACCGCCCATATATATATATACATATATATGTATATGTATATACATATATATGTATATATATGTGTGTATAAACCTGACATGCTACCTATCTTTATAACCACTATATTTTAGGATTATACCCTAGATTTTTTTTTTAATGTACACCTAAAAATAAAAGACAACTTCACTAAGTGAAGTTCATTTATTTTTAGGTTTGTACTAATATTTCGTATCACTAGGTAGATGTACATTACACTATTATTTCTAGCGTTTTTTTCTTTCTTTTCAAAACGCCTTTAAAATTTGCAAAGAAAGTAGTACATCAACTGTCAAGTTTTTCTTCTTCCTAATCATATTTTTTGAGTATAGAAATAAAGAATATGGCAAGTAGAATTTTTGAAATATATACATATAGCAGTAATTGTTCTATATAATGGGAGCAGTGTTTATTTATATATAATTGAATTGGGAAATTGGTGTTTTTACTTTTATACAATGGAATCGAGAAACAGCCTAACATCGTGCCTAACATTTAATTATTATTGTTGGATTAGACCCTACTTTTTTTAATGTACAGGTGACGTAAAAAGCAATTTTAGTGAGTACAGTTCATTTAATTTTGGATTACTATTGGTATATAATAGCATTAGATACACATACATTTGATGCGACATTAGTATCAATATTAACCCAGTTTCCTTAACAATCACGATATTCCCTTTTAAGCATTCATTTATTTGCTTATTGAGTAAATTTTTATATTTATTACATTGAGTGAGATATAAGTATAAATACACACACATAGTCATGCATGCCACCTATGCTTATTTAGCAATACTGTAGTACACTAGGCGAATTACATATCTACTGTAATTTACAGCTACACAAGTAGTTCTATTTCTTCTCATTTTGTAGCTGCTTTTACTACTGGATTATCAGTTGTGATTTATTGAACTATTACAGTGGTAATTTAACTCAGATTTAGTTTTGCATTTTAAAGGAAGATACCTGCAATTTATTTACTAAAGTCTCTTTAGCAGTATAATTCTTAATCTGTTGTATCGGTGGGAAGGGGAGGAAAAAAAATACAATTTAGGCTCCAAATTGGGCATTGGCATAAGCTACCTCAAACTACAATTGAATGGCGCACGTCGAGGTAAGTTTTCTACTTTTGCTATCTCAAATATATGGAGACTAAGATTTGTCTTAATTTATGAGAAACATTATCAAAACAAGATATTCCCTCACGGATTGCCTATGGTGTTCAGGAAATTCGGTCACACTATGGCACCTATGGAAGTTAAAGAATTCACAAGAAAAAACTAATGTATAGTTAAATATGACTTAACTTATGATGCAGAGTACTCTTTCATTATTAATTCATGATTTTATTTGGAACCGTTCTATATATAATCATGTTTGATGTTGATAAATTTCATGTAGAGATAGAAATCCATAAAATGTAGAGGTAAATATTGTAGTAGTGACAATATCATTGTAAAACCTTAATATATCACCATGTAGTGATAAATAACAATTATCAATAGTAAAATTAAATAAAGAAAAATCATTTTTATCACTGGAACCTTCATATATAGCCATGTTTGGTGCTGATGTTTTTATTGCACTTGACATTATGTATGCTTATTTGGTCATAGTTGATTTGTAATTGGTATTATTGCAAGTATAACCAAAATATTCATTTTTAAAAAAACATGATCTAATTTATTTTTCCTGTTCAAGTTATAATTTTTTTTTCTATTAGTGCTTATACGAAAATAGAGGATTTAGGGTATAAATGAGAAAATATATTAGCCGCAATATATATATATATATGTATATATATATATATATATATATATATATATATATATATATGTGTGTGTGTGTGTGTGTGTGTATATATATATGTGTGTATATATATGTATATATATATATATGTGTGTGTGTATATATATATTCTGTTTACATTTTCATAGTAAATAAATTTTGCCCATGCTTCAAAGCTAAAATACGATAGCATGGAATCATATAAACGCTACTGTAAAGCTACGTAGTGCAGAAACAAAGAAAACATAATCAAATAGATTGAAATTTAATTTAGAATTGACTAAATGTTTCATTATAAACTTTTAGAGCTTCAAAACTGAAAGCACCAAAACAGAATATATAACTGTCATTCTGTTTCTCCTTCCACACTTTACCTTTATGGTACCAGGTTCAAATATCTTACATCTTTAGCCAAATAAATTTTAAACGAAAATAAATTATTTTGTAATGGCAGCATTAATTCAATAATCTGAAATACAAATTCGTGAATAAACACAAATTAAGAAACCGACTATGGTCCCACCTGAAACTCTGTTTGAATTCTAGCATAATGATCTGATGACTACCCTATTCGAAAGTTAACATGAAGTTCACTCCACATATGATAGTCAAGTATTTACCAACACATTTGTAAATTTTCAAGGGATAATATGTATAATCCTGAAATAAGTTTTAGTTATTTTTGAAAATTATCTAGGTTCCTTTGCCTTCACTTCCTCTTTCTCTCTTCCTTTTAGTTGTTTTTTAAATTGAATATGAAAATGATTTTTTTTAAATATAATAGCTGGGGTTGTATGATCAACATATGTGATATACAGGCATAAAACTATATATTGATTTCAAGTCGATATGCTACTGTTAGGTCATATATATGACGGAGTAATATGTAGGAAAAATAGATTTGGTACCAAATCTACAGTCATTTCAAATGTTGGAAAGAAAAATTGCTATTTGCTACTTGTTCCATTATTTGACATATATGAAAATAACTATGTTTTACATTTTATAATTCAATTGTTTGAGGAGTTTATTCTCTAGGATAACCTTTTTGAATCTTAGGTGTAATCTAATATTCAATCTTCTAAGTTATTTTTATGAATGGTTCAACTGCTTTTTCTTCATAGTAAATTAGCAATACAACTATATGTTTCCTTTATCAAAAAGATAACAATTACGCAGAGTAGTAACGTTGGTTGCTAGCATGACTAAGAAGTGGATTTGTTTCAGGTATATTTTCTTTTTGTTCATCTCATATTTCATTTTGCTTAATGAAGCATTTTTAGAAACAATTGTATACATGATATATGCATTATTTTCCAAATTATCTTAGGAAGTATGTTTTTTACTCGACATGACGGCTTATAAAAGCAGAATTGGCCTCTCAGTCCTATGTTGAAATAATATACTTATTTAGTTTGAATGTGTTGTATCAACTGCAAGTGGACCAACTAATATAAATTTTCCTCTCAGTGACTAATTGAAGTTTTTACTCTTAAAAAGAAATAATATAAATTTAAGAGCTGTGGATGAGGTAGGAGACATGCATGCCAAAAAGAATATTGATTTCAAGCTGAGATATTACAGCCACATCCATGATACATCGCATCCATTTGATCATGAAATATCAAACTAAATACTTCTTATACATGCGACCAAACTTATTTATATACTACTTCAACTCCATTACTTTTTATGATGTGAGATTATTCTTTTCTCAATGTTCATCCATTAACTATACACAATGCGAGAAACCGCAACAAATCTTCACCTTGGCTCGCATCCAACTATGCGTCTTCCAATACGCCAACATAATGTCTACACCATACCAAGCCTTTGTTCCCATATCATTCTGTAAGATTTGATGATACAATATTTCCAATTGTAGAAGATTTGGAAGATATTGTCGATTTCAGTGGTACAATATTTTCAATTACAGAAGAGTTGAAAGATATTTGAGATACTTATATAAATATATATTGATTTTTTTATAGCATTAGAGAGGGTAATAAATTACCTATGTGAGAAGAAGAATTATTTTGGAAGATTGAGAAAAACAATTAATTCCCTAATTATCCGATTGAAGAAGAAATCTTATCAGGCGCGTGTAATGAGGCATTGATTTATGACCATAAATCAATTACTTCAATCCCAAATAATAGTCTCTATATAAAGACAGAGATTAGTATGAGTAGAATTATCTCTCTCGGTTGTATTTTTTATTCTTCTTCTCCATTATCAATCTTGTAATACTTTCTTCTCTTAGAAAATAATAAAATCTCATCTTATCAAGTGGATACATACCTAGCAGTAGTGGAACCACTATAAATCCCGTATGTTATTTTTTTTTATTACTTGATTTGTGATTGCTTTTAGCTGCTGACTATCTGTTGTTTATTTTGCCTCGCCACCAATCCAGTCTTATTTTTTTTCCACAAGGTTGGATTTTAGCTCCTACGACGATCTTGAGGGATTTTTCCTCAACGATCTGGTATTAGAGCGACGATGTTGATTAAGAAATGATGTTAGGCATTATAGTAGGAGATGTGGAGACTCCAGCGGTTGTACCAAGACCCTATGTTAGAAGGATTTATATTGCATTAGGATCTAGTTTAGCAATAGAGAAGTGGAACGGTGATAAAGACTTCGAGAAGTGGAAATGAATGATGAAAGCTATTCTAATGAGAAACGAAGTTCATCCTGTGGTGTTTGCTCCTGAGGAGTTAATGGATGAAATTTCAGTCGTGGAAAGGAAGGAGGTTGAAAAATGAGTATTTACTACTTTGTAATTAGCTATAGGAGAAAATGTTATTTCTGAGATCAACAGTAAAACTATAACTAAGGGCATTTGGACCAAGGTGGAAAAATTTTATCTGAAGAAATCTTTGACTAACCGTCTGGCTTTGTTGAAAACGTTATTCACTATGAGGATGAGAGATGGTACTTCTATCAAAAAGCATATGGGTTTCTTCGACGATCTAGTGATAAAGACGAAGATTGTGGATTTGAATATAGATGAAGAGCATATGTCTATAATGCTCTTGTGTTCCCTTCTAGAGCATTACACTAGTTTCGATAACAGACTTATCTTTGCGAAAGATACTTTGATTATTCAAGATGTGAAGTCGGATATTCTATCTGATGACTTGAGAGATCAAATGAAGGAGATAGATGAAGGTAAAGGAGGAAGTAGTAGTCAATGTCTATTTGCTGAGAGATGGAGAGAGGATAAGAAGAATTGAAATTTTAGGAGGCGTTCCAAAGCTAGAAAGCTCAGTAATAATTATAGAGGAAAATCTAAGGATGAAAAGTGTCACCATTGTAAGAAACCATGTCATTGGAAAAGTGTCTGTCCGGGTTGGAAGAAGAAGAAAAAAAAGATGGTTCTTCATCATTTGCGGTGGAGAAAGTTGTATCTGATGATGTGTTATCTGCAGCGATATCAGATGTATCAAACCATTAGATGCTTGATTCAGGAACGCCTTTTCATATGATGCCTATACAGGGATTACTTCATTTCTTTAATCGATAGAGAGTGAAGTGCAATTTTTATGGGTAAGCTTCTAGTTGTAGAGCCATGGGAGAAGGTACAATGTGGATTAGGATGTTTGAAAGAGTGATACACAGTTTGGCAGGTGTCCGGTATGTTTCGGATCTTCGAAGGTCCTCGATTTCTTTGGGGCAGTTGGCAGCCATGGGGTGCAATGTCACTTTAGAGAAAGATGATTTGAAAGTTTCAAGGATTTATCTTGTTCTTATGAAGGGAGATGTGTTTTGAAATCTGTATTTTCTTAAGCGGACCACCGTTCTTCGAGAGTTATGTTTGAAGTTGATATTTCTTATGCTTTGGATATCACCAGGCTTTGGCATCTCAGTTTGGGTCATATTTTCGAGAAAGGCTTAGAGTTGCTTCGTAGATGGAAGATGATCAAAAGTGACTTCGAAAAGTTGGATTTTCGCCAGGAGTGTGTGTTAGGTAAGTAGGCTAAGGTATCCTTTGGAGTTGAACTCCATAGATCAGAGAGGGTACTTGATTATGTGCACACGTATGTTTCTGACCAGTTGCTACTTCTTCCATTGGGTAGCGAAGTATTTTATCCCTTTTACTGATGATTTTTCTCGAAAAGTTTGGGTGTATGTGATGAAGGCCAAATCAGAGAGCTTTGATAAGTTTAAGGCTTGGAAGATGCTTGTTGAGAACCAATCTGGTTCTAAGTTGATGGTGTTGAGATCTGATAACGGCGAAGAGTTTGTCTCTGGTAAGTCCCTTGACTTTTGTAGACTGCTTGGGATTGAGAAACATTTCGCTACACCAGGTGATCCGCAATCCAATGGGGTTGTTGTGAGGATGAATAGGACTTTACCTAAGAAGGCTCGTTGCTTGAGATTGACGGCGGACTTATCTAGATGTTTTTGGGCCGAGGTATTATCAACTGCGATGCATATTATTAATTGGATTCCATGATTAGCCGTAGATGGGAAGATTCCAAAAGAGAAGTGGAGAGGTAAAGCCGTGTACCATGGTTATTTTCTTATTTTTGGTTTCCTATGTATGTTCACCATACATGTGAAGATAAGTTAGAGGCTAAAGCATATAAGTGCATCTTCCTAGGGGTGCACAGATGGTATCAAAGAGAATCGTGTTTTGCACCTTGTTCGTAGGAAGATTGTTCATTCCAGACGTGTTACTTTTGATGAGTCAGCAATGTTCAATCCTAAGAAAGACTTACTTACCACATCATATGTTTTTGATAGACCTAAGGAGATGGAAGAGGTTCCTATTTTACAGCCTAGTAGTAGAGTTGTTGATGTTGTTGAGAGTGAGACAGATACAGTTGATGTGATATCACAGAGTAGTCCACAGGTGCCTTCTAGTAGTGTTGATGATGTGCATGAGACTAGAGGAAGTCTGTTTAAGATGGAGCTAAAAGGAGTTTAGGTGAAGTTGTACCTACTCGGTACAGTCGTAGGACTATTAGGCCGCTTGAGAGGTGTGGTGATTAGCAGTATCCACACCATAGCCTTAATGATCAGTTTGATTATGTCCTACATATGGTTTATAAGGAGCTGCTTGACCTTGATGAAACTTTGAAGTCATGTGATAGTTCGAAGTGGATGTGCACTATGGAAGAGGGGCTAGACTCGTTGAAGAAAAGTAAGATTTTGGATTTGACACCTCCTCCTCAAGAAAGTTGAGCCAATGGTTGCAAGTGGGTTTTCAAAGTGAAGGATGATGGAAGATACAAGGCTAGACTTGTTGCTAAAAGGTTTTTACAAAGGAAGGGGTTGAAGTATGATGAGATTTTTTTTCTCCTGTAGTGAGAGACATCTTCATTCGTATTTTGCTTGCTATAGTTGTCGCTCATGATTTAGAGTTAGAACAACTTGATGCAAAGACCGCTTTCTTGCATGGAGACTTGGATGATACCATGTACATGAAGCATCCAGACGGATATCCATTGATGGAAAAGAGAATTGGTTTTCAAGCTAAAGAAGTTATTATATGGACTTAAGTAGTCGCCTAGACAGTGGTTCAAAAGGTTTGATTCTTTTATGCTTTCACCTAGTTTTGATCGTAGTATCAAACATGCTTGTATTGACTTCAAGCATTTGAAGAATGGTTATTGAGTGTATTTACTCTTGTATGTGGATGATATGTTGATTTCTTCCAAAGATAAAGTTGAAATTGATAGTTTGAAGTTGAAGCTTAAGGCAGAATTCAAGATGAAAGACCTTGGAGAAGCAGCAAAGGTTTTGGTTATGGAAATCCAAAGGGATAGGAAGCTTGGACTTTTAAGGCTCACTCAAAAGGAATATATTCTGAAAGAACTTGCTCGGTTTAGCATGGAAGTAGCAAAGGCAATTAGCACATCCATGCCTTTACACATACAACTTTCTAGTATAGGCCTTTCGATCTCGGAGATGGAGAAGGCTTATATGGAGAAGGTTTCTTAGCGAGTGCAGTTGGTAGTCTAATGTATGCCATGGTATGCACTAGGCCTGACATTGCACTGGTAGTTGGATTAGTGAGTAGATTCATGTCAAATCCAGTAAAGACGCATTGGAAGGCAGTGAAGTATATTTTCAGATATCTTAAAGGGACTCCAGGCCATGGGCTTGTCTCTGCTGGCAGAGATAGAGATTTCAGTTTGATTGGATTTTGTGATTCTGACTATGCCGGTGATATAGATTGAAGGAAGTCAATCTCAGGTAATGTGTTAACCATTGATAGGACAGCTATTAGTTAGAAGTGAGGTTGCAGACGATTGTGGTTTTATCTACTACAGAGGTAAAGCTTATATCTGCGATTGAAGTGGCTAAGGAGACGCTTTACTTGAAGTGTTTGTTGTGTGACTTGGGCTAGCTTCGTGCATGAAGGTATAGACGTGAATTTTGATAGCCAAAGTGCAATTTACTTAGCTGAAAATATGAATTTCAGCTCAAGGACAAAGCATATTAAGGTGAGAGAGTCATTTCTTGTCTCTGTGGATGAAGAGAAGCTTGTACGTCTTCAGAAGGTTCGCACAGAGGAGAATACAGGGGATATGTTTACTAAGTAGTTACCCGTTGCAAAGTTCGAGTAATGCTTGAACTTGATTCGCTTGATGAAGTGCTAGATGCCACAGAGTGGCATATGGTGGAGGGTGAGTTGGCAGATGAAGATGTTTGTTTTTATTATAACACAAAGCGGTCCTCGATTGCTACGCTATTTCAATTTAGCACTATTAAACGGTAGATCTGCTTTAAGCCCTGCTATTTTCCATTACATATGCTAAATCAACACCATTTTATCATCCTCTTTAGCAATATTAATATACAAAGATTGATTTAACTATTTATTTTTTAATTCAAATTAAAAAAGCTAAAGTAAAGATCTAATTTTAAGTCATAAGTGTTCATTATATGTTAGAAATCTATTTTAGTCATCAAATCTAATCCACATAAGTCATGATATTAGTCGATTTTGTTATGTAAGATTAAATGATATTTTTTTTGGTGCACAAATGGTGCAGGAATGAGAATAAATTAACTTTTAAATATTTGGTTTTATATATAATGAAGTTTTTTGCACTTTCTTTATATTTCCGCTTTATTCTTACTGTAACTATTTGTATCTCCACCGTTATATAACCGCTAAGCATTTTAAAGACACCATATTTAATAAAAGAAATTGTAAGGAGTACATTCCAACCACGTCCCTAACGATAATTACCTTATAATTCAAAATCCATACACCGCTTTTTTTAAACTATTTTAGCAAATCCATAGACATAACAAGAACCACTAAGTGTGGATATTTTACCAAAATAGAATGGTGTGGGGGTATTCATGTGACGTGTTCTATTCCATGGTACTTAATAAAGTACGAGCACAGAACAATACTATTGGACATTCATGTGTCAGCAGTCTATATGTTTGATAGCAGCAAGCAATGGTAGGTAATCGTACGTGTGCGTACCACATGCAGGAAAAAAACTTATAAACCCCTCTACTAAGCAGTGAAATTCTGAAGTGACGGACAAACACGGTTGGAGATAACTAGAGATCGAATGGATCCATGTAGTATAAAGGGATGGATTTTTCTATGCTATCCTGTATGTGCACACGGATGAATAATTGTAGCATCATGCTAAGTATAACATTTGGTAATGATAGAATGTCACATATGTTGAATCTGTATAGCGAAAAATGTTAATAATGCACGTCAAACTAGGTTGATGTACTCAGGTAATATGTGATCGAAAGTATGAATCCCCTATTTGATTAAATAAAATTAAATGGGGGTGGGAAGTGACTGAGGACAGCGAAGAGATCCAACGTGGTGGATGAAACTAAGTATGCTATGGGAATTGATGACGACTAAACGCAAAGGAAAATAGTCTGTATGTTTCCAAATGTGTTTTACAACTTGTTGCAGAATATTTCATATAACATTTTTTAAACGTTGCGAAATATATGCAACTTAATGGAAAACCGAATAGACATTTCAACTAGCAGCTTTATCCTAAATGCTATCATGGATTAAACTGTCAGAAATTGAAACACATAAAATTCATCGATTCAAACAATAACACTTTACATATAATATAATATTCAAATAATGATGTCACAACGTTCACATTATATCACATCCACCACTAACAAAAGCACCTTACATTTGTATAAATTCTCCCAAATGCAACTAGCAATTTTAACATTCATATCTTGTACAGGAACATTATATTTCTAAATAAATTATGTCCACGCTTTCGCTCTAAATTTTCCTTAAATGCAATGGCTAGGTCTTTCAACGGATGCTTTAAGATGCGATAGTGTCATATATCTGTATCCGCATTCGAAATCATTTTCGAATATCGAATATCTACATCCGCGGATACGGACGGTTATTGGACAATTATTCTATGCACTAATGATTGATAAACCAAGAATTATAAAAAGAAAATTTTAGTTTAACATAAATATTTTTCAATCTCATTGATTATAAAAGTGTCAAAAATTAATAAATATGATAATAATAAATAGTTTCGAGTAGTTAAAAAACATTAAGCGAATATAATATAAACTGCAAACTTAATAAAATAATAAACAAATATCTTTCACAGCTCTAAGATACACATAATTTGAATTATAATCTTGACAAAAACCGAACGGATATTTTCGGATGCGGATGTCTTCGCATCCGTATTTTCAGATATCGAATATTTATCCGTTTTCGAAAGTGGATGCTCTTCAAATTCAATCCCAAGTCCTTGTTGTTTCAGCAACAAATTCTCGTGCAACCGTTACCTATATAGATTTATGATCATGATTCATTTTGAGATTTATCTAATGACTAATTTTAAGATTACATTTAGCAATCATTTTTTCAAAAGAAAGACAATTATATGGTTATTTCATATATTGGTAGAAAATAGACTATCATGATTTAACTTTAACATTAAACTTAACCGTATATTATTCAGTTACATGATGATTACTGTAAAATTGAATCAAATTGTATAATCTATCTGTGATTATAAAACTGTTGTCTTTCAAACAGTATGCATAGTCATATATAAATGTTAGGTACAAAAGGACGATTGCAATTTAATATTGAAATCTGCATCTAACAAAGGATGCTTGCATTTCACTGTAAGCTCCACCCTATCAGCTGCATTATCGAGCAGACCCGGTAAAATATAACAAAATTCATTAATCCAACGCATTTACCCTACTTAAAAGAGGATTAGATCAACCAATTTATGAATTTTATTAAATAAGTTATGAATTGGGTCACGCATTTTAAAAATGAGTAACCACTACAAGAAACATAGCATCCGACGACACCAGACCGTCGACGACCGTCAAAAACCATCGAAAGCCGTTGGAAAAAGCCGCTGCAAAATAATCCGTCGGTGAATAGATTTTTCGACGGCTTTCGACGGCCATCGGAAGACACGTAGACGATCACGCTTTGTGTCAAAAGCCGTCGGTAGCCGTCGGGAGCCGTCGGAAATATATCATCTAGAGCCCTCGGAATTGGTTGGTAACTTTTGGCCTACAGGCCGTCGAAAGACCTCGAAAAATTTGAAATTTTTTTCTACGTTTCTGCTGCGATTTGGCTTTTCATCCACAATCCATAAATACAATATATTTCACCCAACTCAATATATCCAAATCAGATATCCAATATGCAATCAAACTATAGAAAGATAATCAAATATCATAAAGAAATAAATCAAACCTAGTTCATATAAAATCAAACCAAACTTCACTACGGTAATTTACATACAACTAATTATACAATGTATACATCAATCTTTCACTAACTCTTCACCATCGACTCTCAAATGTCAGAATTACTACCACCAAATGTATCATCAAACAATATACACAATAGTTCAAATCCAACTTTACCAACTCAATGTATCATCTATACTTATAAAACAATGACAAAAAACAAAAAAACATACCTATTACTCCAGTCAATCAACTTTAGAACCTTCCGAACCAGCAGAAGAGGGAAAGCGACCACCATATTGCTGCATGTACTCAGCAATACGCTGATCCAGTTGCCGTGTCATCTCGATGGTTTGGCGATGGTTATGCTCTTCCAGCTGCGCCAACCTAGCTCTCAACTCTTCGATCTCAGCTAAATCGGTATCATCTCTGGTCGGTTGGCTGGCTCGCCACTATCTGCTAGTCTGCAACACTTATTTAATTTAGTCTACAATCTTACTATCAAAGTTATAACATAATGTGTTAATTTTTATATCTGTAAACTTATTACTGAAACTAAAGCGATGTGAAATTCTTTAGAACTAAAAGATTATTAAATTGTTATATCTTAATGTATTATTCATTACAACTTGATTGACAAAGCCATAGCACATGTTCCGTGACGGTGGATGCATGACCGACTCAAAAATAACGTCCTCCTCATCCGTCGTGAGCTGCTCTCGACCGGTATCCTCTAGGAGTTTCCGACGTTGTTCCATAAATCTTGCCTGCGTGAACAAATAAACATGCAGTTAAAATTAATATTATGATATCTTAATTCATTATAATTTAACAATTAAAACAATTACTAGTAATACATAAACTAAAATATGCTTACTTGGCTCTTTCTCGATTTATCGTCGTGCCACGTATATGAAACTGTCCCGTCCGGATTTACATGTTGGATGTCATGCGTATGGGTAAGCACATCCATATACGGCACATGACCTTGCGTCTCAGCTTCTTGAAATTAATTATTATGTACTGTTATTTTATATTCAAAATTATATAGCACAATAACTATTTACAATTCACGTTTAATAAATTTACCAACTCCTGACGATACTGTTGGAACGACTTTGACCCTTCTCGATAAGTGATGGCATTTTTGTTTCTATCTGCAGAGTTTCTTTCCGACTCTGTATGTACATTTAAATTTAATACATTATTTACTTACCAAATATTTTTTGATATTTACGTATCAATCAAATAATTAATAAAAATTTAGTACACTTACCTTCGTCTCGTCACTATCTCAATGTGCCAGTCACCCTTCCCATACACTCGTTCCCATCTACTATGGCTTCTGCCCTTTATGCTTCACTGTCGACATGGAATCTCTGTAGTTCTTTCTCATCTTCTACATCCAGTAATGTCTTACCAGCTACAGATCATCTAACTGTATGTCCACGGCAGCCTGTGTTTCATGATAAACAAGCAATCAAAAATTAAACAATAAATGGTGAACAATAAATAAGCGACAAAAACAAATTAAGAATGAAAAATAAAAGATTATACTTACAATTAAATCATGCCAAGTACACTCAACGATGTGGGGAGGGATGTTATCCCACTTCGACCAACAAACCGACATCTTACTCTTATACGCCTCTCTCGAAACTGATATAACTACAGCTGATGGCTGTAGCTCAAACCCCCTGTGTTAAATATGATACATATTAGTATATCGTACACAAAATATTTAAGATGCTGAAAAAAGTTTAATACTTACCCCTCGGATCTAGATACTAGAGTCATAACAGGTCGTTGTGGCGGTTGGGATGGACTGCTTCCATCATCTTCTGAAGAATGGGAAGAACTTCTCCTTCTGGATGACATAATACCTTTCACAGACACATCATTTTAAAAGAGAACAATAACAAGATAATGAAATATATTTTAACATAAATGATATAATGTACATAAAGTGAAAAGTAAATCTGATTTAGATTGGGTCTCATATTCCGACGATAAGCAGAATACATTGCATTTTTAACATAAATTACTAAATAAACGACAGAAATGGTAATGCCACAAAAGATGCAAATGATGATAAGCAGATTAGGTTTCATAAATGACATAAATTACACAACTAGCAAAATAAATCTCATCAATTACATCAATTTCGTAATACACCAATAATTCAACATAATTACATCAATTGCATGATTACACAACCACACATGTTAAACTCAAACCATTTAAAAGGGAGATTTGTTATGGATAAATAAGAAAAAGAAGAGAAAGAAGTAAAACAAACACAGAATCTCACGGCGGAATGACAAAATATAATAATCAAATAACAGTTCATGAAGCTGTTTTACAAATAACATTTGATTACACTTTACACTACAGAATCATGGTAACATACAACAGGAATAAATAAATAACGCAACGGAATAACGTGATGCAGCAGCATAAATAAAATAAATAATAATAGTACTAAATCTTCACTTTCATCCTCCAAAAATAAGGTCTTCAATACACTGAAAATCTCATACTAACCCGAGCGAATTGAAAAGAAAAAAGACTCGAGTCAGATCTAAAAGATCTTATGTGAGTTAAATCAACAGTAAATTAATGTGAGTGTAACGGCGTCAGAGATGTTTACGGGGTGTGACATCTCCTATCCATTGTCAACATGAGTGCAATAACTTAAGAGATGTTCGGTATTTCCATCTCCTAAGAATCCGTTAAACTATTTACATACATAGTACAATACGCTATTATAATAGTGTCTACAGTAAAGTAAAGTATTAAAATAGCGTTAAGGCGTTACGCATGTCTCTCTTAACACATTTTATATAACGTCATAGTCTATACAAATACTTTAAATCCACAGCTGATGGGCTACAGGGAGCACTCCATAGGTATGACACAAACCAAACTCGTAGACGGCGCGATAAGGCTTGTGATAAGGCACGCAAGGCAATGCCAAGGTAGGATTCTAATTTGATTTCTCGGACTGGTGGTAACGCATAGCAGCTACTATCGCCCACCTCGGAACACACTCCTAAATCAAATCGAGGGGTGGCCACCAAATCAATCACAAAGTCATAATATGGTAGCGAAGAAATGTGCCCGATAGGAGGTGCGACCTTACTTGGCCCGGTATAGTTCATGTTTTATCCACATCAAGTTGACTCATGAGAGTTAGGGCTATGTAAATAGCTCATACAGAATCGTTCGCCAAACCATCCTACTTTATTCTGGAATCTTCACCGCGTACACAGTTGTTAAAGTGGTTTTTGGTATTGGCAGAGAGTATGACAATATTCGATCTCGATCTCTTTAACAACCAAACGTTTATTTCATACCGGATGGTTCCTTTATATTTCCAATCATTTCATAATTAATATCAAAATATCATATTTTCAAAATCATATCACTTTGGGAACCATATTTACTTTCGAAATCTTATTCTCTTTCGAAATCATATTAACTTTGAAATCATATTTTCAAATCATCATATTTACTCAAATATGTCATTTCACTAGAAAATATAATTTCAAATCCTAACTTAGATTATAACGACATTTTACTTTATTTTCTTTTAAATCAAGGAATTAATTATAAACACCCCAACTTTACACAGTTTGGAATTTAGAATAGTTTGAATAGCTTAAAAATAGTTAAAATAGTTTAAAATAGCTTTTAAATGGTTAAAATACTTTAAATATAGTTAAAATGGTTTTTAATAATTTAAAATAGATTATAATAGTTTAATGGTTTTTAATAGTTTAAAATAGATTAAAATAGTTTCAAATATTTTAAAATAGTTTAAAATGTTTTAAAAGAGTTTAAATACTTTAAAATAGTTTAAAATACTTTAAAATAGTTTAATTGGCTTAGATATAGATTAAAATAGCTTAATATAGTTTAAATAATTTAAAATAGATTAAAATAGTTTAATATAATTTAAATAATTTAAAATAGATTAAAATAGTTTAAAATAATTCAAAAGTTTATACTAAAATAATTAATTTGGAATTAATATCAAAATTAAGCCATTTCTTTCATTTTAACACATCTGGACCATGTCCAGCTTTCAAATCAACTAACTCTCATTGGTCTTTAAATTAAGATTCTCATATAAAACCATTTAATCAATATTGATTTCAGATCCATATTTGAATTATTAATTTAACCACTTCAAATTAAATAGATTTCAAAGTTATATTCAAACATTTCGATAACTCAATTTCGATAAATTTCATTTACGCTTCAAAATCCAACTTTGAGACTTAATTCTTTTAAACAATTCATCAAATCAATTCCAATTTCAATATTGAACGCTTGGATTTTCGAAAATAATTCAGTTAATATAAATCAAATTCTATTTCAAAATATCATTTAATATAATTCAAAATTTAATGATTTAAAAATCATTTAATTTAACCAATCCGTTGTCCGTATATAATATTCTACCCTATGGTCAAGTGATACGGAGATATATCATTTCAGCCCACAATAATGTAAATTTATGGGTATATATCATTTCAACCCTCAATCCTGAATTAAAATAATAAAATCCGTAAAATTGCTTGGGTTTATCATTCCAACCTATAACGATATTTTCCTTATCTATAGATCGTTCGGTTATGTATCATTTCAACTCATAGTGATTTCTAACGATAAACTAAGGGAACTTGCATTGTGATTACAATGTATAAAATAAACATAACATCTAGTCATCCAATATCAACAGTTAAACGTCCATCACAAATACCGTTCAAATCAACCAACCAATAACAACGATTTCTGATTATCATTAACAGGTATTTAACTGACAATTTAAAATTTCAATATTAAATTAAATGGCGATTAAATCAATAAAAGTCAGATTTAACTGGAATGACAATTTAAATATACCATACATCAACCAATCAATTTCTACTCACATATCAGTTTAAATTAACTAACATAAGACAATTTAGTAGTTGTGAGTGGGTTAAAACACTCACCTTTGATTTTAGCCCATAAAAATCCAAACAAAAGCGCGAAAACTCAACAGTCTTCAAATTCAACTAAATCAATTTCATATTGTCCAGAATTTAAATATGAACCCAATGGAAGAAATCTTGCGTAAATCAAAGTTTATATGCAAAAGATATTCATGTTATAAGAAATATTATTAAAGTAATAATTAGTACGCACAAAAAAAATTGATACTTATGTTTTTCTCAAGATGAGACTTCAGGAAAAGATTGAAGAAAAACCAAGATGAGGACATGACGTGTACGGAAAAAAAATCATGTTTCACAAAAAAAACTTTTGGATTTGCAAAAATAAGAGCTTTTGAATATGAGGTGTCAGGAGAAACAAAACACAAATAAAGAAATAAGCTGCAGGTTGCTTATAATTAGGAAATGAAGGTGGAGGGATAAAAATAAATGTTACATTTTATTTTGAAAGCTCCAGGTATTAATAATGCATAAGGAAATATACATAGAAATGGAAAAGTTTGCAAACCAAAGAAAAGTAAAATTTTGTATGTGTGAAAATGAGGTTCTGAGAATTAAATACAACCTAAAAGTCTGGGCTTGGGTATTAAATAGAAAGAGAAATGAATGAATAAAGTATTAATAATAAGGTAACTATTTTAAAACGTTCATGCAACACTTAATATCAAAAGAAATGAAGGGACCATGTATATCACATAACCTTTTGAAATTCAATTATTTTGAAACGTAACCAAATTAACTTCATTAACTCAAATAATATTCAAATTTGTACGCATTTAGGTTTTCATCTACGCATAAAAAAGTTATACTTACCTTAAAAATAAAAATGTTCAATTTGGTTTTCCTAAAATGATCTTTTATTTCCATTAAAACACCCTTTTTGTTTAACACAAAACAACGTTTCTTTTATTAATCTATTAATTGCAATTAACGTTTTCTTTTCTTGTAATTGAAATAATTGAATTACATTAATTGCATTTATAACTTTATTATCTGCAGACAAATGTTATAATAACTTACACAACACTGATTTTATCCAATTTCAATTAATTACCTATTATTTCACCAATTAATGTAACATTTAGTTTATTTCCTCATTTAGAATTTATAGCCAATTATAACTTTTCAATTACTTGAGATTACATTCAAATAGTCATCCATTACCTTAAATTTACATTATTAAAATTACATTCTAGTTATTTTCCTCATTAGTAAATCTTAAATTTTTAATTTTTCACAACATTAAATTCCAAAACTTATTTAATTAATAAATTTAATTATCGAAAATTATGGGGTCATTACACATAACTAGCAAAATAAGTCTCATCATTTACATCAATCCTCATCGTCTTCTGATTCAGATTCGGTCTCATGTTCTACGTTATTTTCCTTCCTACTCTCGAATGCTTCTACCAAAACGTTTGATTCATCGTTCAAAGGTCCAAAATCAGTACGATCGTCTGTAATTATTATTTCATTGCTTTACTCAAGATCTGCTTGATACGCTTGTTCGTTTGGAATATTCTTCCCATCAAAAGTAAAACTTGCCTTTGTTTTAAAAACTGCTGAACAATCTTTTTTATCTTTTTAAAGACAGATAAGGAGCGTAATAAATTTGCAATGCTTGTTTGGCTAGTACAAAAGGATCGTACTTGTAATAATGCGATGTGTGCTTTATTTCAATAAGATTATAATCGTTGTACAAATTAATTTCAGAATCTGGAACATTGCTAAAACAATTGCATCTGAACCGAAACACATCCTCCGCGGGTCGTGAGAAATATGCCAGTTGCAAAATTTGTGTTAAAATGCCATAAAAATCATTTATGTGATTTTATGGATCATTACTACCTTTAACAAATACACCTATTTAATTTTTCTGCACCATATTCTTTGGTGTTAAATTTATATCCATTGACGAAATATATTGGATATATCTTGACATTTCTTCTTGCTCCCAACGCAAAATGTTTCAAACCTTCGTCAACCACACAATTTCTTGGTTCATAAACGTACTTGAAAACCAATCAGAAAATTCTTTACTGAGATCTCTGTGCGGATGTTCACTTTCATAAATACTACATATATGAATAAAATATTACATTAAATTGTACATGCGCGTGCATTATGGAAATGAATAAATCATAAATTATTATTTCAGATTACTTAATAAATGGTGCAACCACAGCACAATTTAGAAGAATAAATGTGTGCTGCATGAAGATATTTATCGTCTAGCCATACTTCTACAATTTTCTAGAAGGTCGACCATGTTGTCTAAAAATTGATAGCATTATTTGAGTGGACTCTTGTTTATCGCCTTCGTCATTACGAGGAACACTTTCAAATGATACGTTCACATAGTCACTGAAATAGTGAGAGAAAAAGGACGAAGCTTCTTCTTCGATGTAAGATTTACATATCGAACCTTCAACTTGTGCTTTTTGCCTCACCTTTTTCTTCAGATGATTCAAGTATCTATGCAAAATTAATTTACATTAACCTGAACTTTCGAATGTAATTAAATTAATAGGTAACACATTATGTACCTCTCAAATGGATACATCCATCCATAATGTACAGGATCTCGAAGTCGTGCTTTAGATGGAAGATGAAATAGGTAAATGTTCCATTACATTAAAAAAAACCAGCGGAAATATTTTCTCCAATTTGGGGAGAAATATAGGAATATCTACTTCAAGTTTACGTAAACATTGCACTTTTAAAGTAGTCGAACAAAACTCTTTGTAAAACAGACTAAGCTATTTTATTACCTTCCAAACTTTTAACGGTAATAGTTCTCTGAACAGAACGGGTAATAAATTCCAGCATTATGTGACAGTCATGGCTTTTCATTCTGCTCAATCTACCGTTTTTAAAGTCAACACATCTACGAAGATTTGATGAAATCCCATCAGGAAATTTTAACCCTTCCACCCATTTTAACACAACTTTAACTTGATTATTATCTAACTCGTAACATGCTTTGAGTTTTTTTACTGTCATTTGGTTTCGTATGAAGCTTCGGACGTTTGCATAATTCTTGTATATCGCGTCTTGATTTCAAATCATCCTTAATCTTTCCCTTGACATTCAAAATTGTGTTAAAAACAATATCAAAGACATTTTTCCCATTGTGCATCACATCAATATTATGGCGAAGCAGATGATGTTTTCAATATGGCAACTCCCAAAATATACTTTTTTGTACCAATAATGAATAGTTGATTTGCTTACAATTTCTATTTGCACTACAGTTTCATATATCTTTGGATAGTCCCTTACAAGTTCGTATATGTCTTCGCTTAACCATATCGTTGGTGGTTGTCTGGTTTCTACTCCATTAGCTAAAAAGTTTTCTTGTCTCCTCTGAAGGGATGACTGACATGGAGAAAGCATTGATGGTAGTCAAACCATGAAATTTTCTTACCATTCAGTAAAGAAAATTTATTTGTTTCTTCCATGCAATATGAAAATGCTAGACGACCGGATGTACTTCATCCCGAAAGCATTGCGTACGCAGGAAAATCACTTTCAGTCTACAATAAAGAAGCAAACATAAGAATTTTTTTCTTTGAAATATCATATGTTTCTACTCCTTCGTTCCACGGTGTTTTTAGCTCCTCAATCAATAGTTGTAAATAAACATCGTTTCCTTGTGTCGGATCGTTGGGGCCAGGATCGACAACAGTAAGAAAAAATATATTGCGTTTTCATATACATCTAAGGAGGTAAATTATAAGGTGTGATGATAATAGGCCAAAATAAATATTTAGCACCAAATTAAGAAAATGGTGAAAAACCATCCATGCATAATCCAAGTCTAACACTACGACTCTCTGCTGCAAATTGGGATAAGTTTTGTCGAATGCTTCTATGCTTCTCCGTCGATTGGATGTCACAACGTACCACCTTTCTCCATTCTCACACTATGTCATCTCATATGAGATGCAGTTACAGAAGATGCGTATAATCTCTGAAGCCTAGGAGTGATAGACAAATAATGCACACGTTTGTATGAAACTTCATTTCCCTTCCTTTTTCTTGGTTTGTACCTTTCCTCGTTATATATTCTACACTTCCTAAGAGTGGTGTCCTCTTTCCAAAACAACATGTAGCCATTTAAATATGTATCTATTTTCTGTTAAGATATATAAAAAGGCGACATAAGTGTTTCAACTTCATAGTGATTTTCGCACATTAAATTATCGGACGGCATATGTCTTTTTGCAGCTTGTACAACGATTGTAAATCTGGCTTCGGTGATGTTGTATTTTGACTTCATCGCAATCTATTCTACGGTTGCTGATAGTTGGGTGTTGCTTTTACAACCATCTCAAAGAGGTTTCTAGCAACATGCAATAAATCATAAAAAAAATTGTGTCAATATTTGGCTCTTCAACATTTTCGCCATCGTCGTCTGCTTCAACTGTAGGGAACACTGATCGTGCTGCATCTTCAACCATATTTTCTATAACATCCATCGTATCAATTTCATTACCAGCAACGCCTAATTCAGACTCTGCATAAGTATTTGCTACAACTTCTTCATGACAATCCCAAACATAATATTCCGACATGAAACCCACAAATGGACTTTCACAATATCGGGTAACAAATATTTCAAATGTTTACACCTAGTACACAGATAACTAATTTTCTACATCGTTTCCGTTATTACTTAATGCAAATTCAATAAATATGTTTATATCATTATAAAAATCTTCTTTTATTGAGCCTCTCAACCCACTTCTGTGATACATCTATCTCCTTCGATCAACAAAGTAATCTATCATTTTTCCTATTTGAAAAAATATGTCACAAATTCAAAAATAAGTATTGGTCATATTACGAATTCACATTTTATTTTTCAATGTATCGATAAAAAAATTTACACGCATCAATTTTACCCCACTTAAGAATACAATATAGAAATGTTGGTTTATAGTTATCTTTTTTTCTGATCAATCATCCTACTTCCCATTACAAACATAGTAAACACTTACGTTTCGTACGTTATCTCATTTTGAATGATTCAAAAAAAATTCAACAACACTTCCCTTTTGTTTCTAGCATTGTACAGAAATGCGTGTACAAAAAAAAAAGCAATGGAGAAATTTTGTGATCAGTTTGAAACAAATAATGTGCGAAATGTAATTGTTTACTGTGTTTATAACTTGTCTAGTACAGAGACAAATCCAATAAGTATTGTACCAGATGAATATAAATGGTCGTTTTGTGAAAAAACGACTATTTATATAACGATCATGTACAACATCCGTTGCACGAGGCCAAAAACTCTCTAAGGGGCGTAGAAAAAGTATTTTATAAAAAAGAATACATATTTACTGATTTTACACATTTCAAAAAATTATTAATTTACCATATTTGTTCCGCGTATTTCATCGAATGAGGCTGCTTTAATATTGTTGTCATTTTCCAATACAGTCAAATTTCTTTTTGACTCGTTCATTCATTACTTGTTGCATAAGTCAAGATGTTATACGACTCATATCTTATTCCAATAAACACAATACAATAGTAGAAACAACACATATAGAATTGTTTACATATAAGCACACAATCACAAATTATACATACTCTTTAAAATTTCACGATAACATATGAAATAGGTATACTATGGGATGCTATAAACCATTATTATGCTATTGAAAACAATTGCAATCACTAATTAGCCCTAATTTACCAACTTATGCAAATCTAGATTTAGGGTAAAATTAGATTTTAGGTGAAAATAAGATATTATACCTGAGTTAGAGAGCAATAGACGTTGATTACGTAGCCGTGGAGGATTCAAAAGCTCGAATTTGGTGATTGGAAGCTTAGAGGGGAGATTCGAAGATTAATGGAGGAAGAAATTCATTCACCAAATGGGGAAGAAAGGCATAGGCCTGAGTAGATATTCGTGAATTTCCGACGGCTTTCGACGGCCCATCGGAAGTCGTCAGAAATTAGCCGTCGGAAGCCGTCACTATGCTCTATCGAATATTAGCCTTTTCTAGTAGTGAACCCATTTATGGACTTATTAAAAACATAAAGTTTGAAAATATAAATTTTGAACACACATTGTAGTTTTCTATGGAGACTGACAGTTGTACTTAGAAAATAACAGACTACAACATCTTCATATTTGGATTCTACCTAGTGCAGAAGCTGCTTTTTTTTACTTCAAACTGCAATAACTTCTTCATAGTAACTCAGAGTTGGACAAGACTTCGACCGCGAACTTCCACCTAAACTACGGATAATATGGAACACTCGGATACTTCATCTTATGAACGCACACTGTAGTTCTACATGGGGACAGACAGTTATATTTAGAAAATAATATGTTATAACATCATCATATTTGAACTCCGTCAAGTGCAAAAACCGCTATTTTGTTTGTTCAGACTGCAATAACTTCTTCACACTAACTCGGAATCAGGCAAGACTTTGACCGATTAACTCCCATCTAAATTACAGACAATATGGAACGCTCAAATACTTCATCTTGCAACGTAGACTGTAGTTCTCCATGGGGCTGGCAGTTGTACTTAGAAAATAATAGGCTACCACATCCCCATATTTGAACTCCGCATAGTGCAGAAGCTGCTATTTTTTTTGTTCAAATTGCAATAACCTCTTCATACTAACTCGAAATCCGGCGAGACTTCGACCGGTTAACTCCCACCTAAATTATGGACAATATGGATCACTTAGGTACTTCATCTTGCGAATGCACACTATAGTTATCCATGAGGACCGACAGTTGTACTTAGAAAATAACAGTCTACCACATCCTTATATTTGAACTCCGCTTAGTGCAGAAACAGCTATATTTTTGTTTAGACTGCAATAACTTCTTCATACTAACTTGGAATCCGGCGAGACTTCGAACGATTAATTCCTACCTAAATTACGGATAATATGAAACACTGGGATACTTTATCTTGCGAACACACACTGTAGTTCTCTATGGAGACTAAAAGTTATACTTAGAAAATAATAAACTACCACATCCCCATAATTTAATTTTGATGAAAATTAGAATTAAAATTTTTAAATTTTGATTTTTATCGAAATTCAACACGTAGAAATTAGAATTAAAACTATTTCATGTTTATTTTTTTGTCAGTCGAATAAAATTTAAATCTTTAAATGGGTAACCTGATTGTTAAATAGATTTGGTCATAAATGGTGGGTTGGGTCAAACTCGACCCAACCTATTTTGACCAAACCCATTTGACAGGTCTATCAACCAGCCTTACAACGCAAAACTACCAGCACCCACCGCAAACTCACCCTACCAGACTCTACGATAGATCTAGATCTAAAGACATGCATTTTCTTTATTGCTGGGAAGTGGAGAATTTTGGCAATTTGGGTTGTGGGGTTGCGATTTAGATTGTGAGATCTAGATCTGAATCTATAAATGATACAAGCTCCACCATAGATCTGAATCGCAACAGATTTAGGTTGAGGCCATCTGGGAAATTGATTTAGCGTTTTCTTTAGCTAGGAAGTGGAGACTGTTGCTAGCGTTTTGGGAACGCGTCTGTTTCTTGATTTGCAGTTGAAAATTTGGGTTGGAGCAATAAATATCTGGTTTGAAGCCAAAAATTTAAGGTCTGAACCAAAATAATAACTTGCTTATGTCAAAGAAGAATGACAGAAAAGAATCTCTGAATGCGTATGGAGTAACACTTTGTACCGTAGGTAAGTTGTAATAATTCGAACCATATACAAGCTTAAGTTTTGTTAACATTTTTGAATTTTCTAAAATTTTAAATACTTTATGGAATTTTAAATTAACTTAAAACATAAGTCCTTTTATTTTTGAATTTTGTGAGAATTTCAAATTTTTATTTTTAAATTTTATAAATATTTAAATTTATTTTACAAAATTTATAATTTTTTTAAAATATTAAATATAATTATTAATTATAATCATTATATACTAAATATTAAATATAATCATTATATACTAAATATTAAATATAATCATTATATACTAAATACGAAATAGTAGATATTACATCTTAATTATCAATTTTTTTAATAGTTATTACTATTTAATAGTAATTAATAAACATTAAGCATTAAACATTAATTATTAATTTTTAAATATTACTCCTTATTTACTAGTTATTAATTATTACTCATTATTTATTAATATCAATTATTAATTATTTAATAGTAACTAATTATTATTAATTAGTTAATTCAGCTTTTTATTAATTATTAAATATTGCTTCTTTTTTATTAGCCACCGATTATTAATTATTACTTATTAATTCTTGATTGTAAATGAATATTAATTCTTAATTATTGTTAAATATTAATTCTTAATTATTTAATAGTAACTATTTATTATTAATTATTAATTATTAATTATTTAATATTAATTATTCATTAGTAACTATTTAATATTAACTATTAATTATTTAATATTAATTATCAATTATATTATTAATTATTGAATGTAATTAATAAATATTAACTGTAATTTACTAATTATCAATAACAAACTGTAATAAATTATTAAAAATAAAATATAATTATTGATAATAGATAATAATTAGTAATTATGTATTATTTATCAATAATCATTAATTATAATAAATTATAAATAGTGAACTGTTTATAAGTTGTGAATATTTAAAGCAGCAGTAAATATATCTGTTACTAAATATAAATTACTAACTATTACAATATTTAAAGCAATAGCAAATTTATTCAAAACTTTAATTAGCATTTTCTTACAGTGAACATTTTCTCTAAGATTTTTACAACATATGAGTAGGATAATTTTTATTGTAATAATTTAATATTTACAACTTTTAGGGAAAAGTTGTAAAGAAAACAATAGTTTTGCAACTTTTTTGTTATAAAGGCTATTAAAAGGTGACTATTGCAACTTTTGCATAAAATTGTTGTAAAAGACAAGGTTTTTACAACGTTTGCTGCAAAAACGCTATAAAAACATGGTTTTAATAATATTTGCTTCAAAAACATTGTAAAAAGGTTTTTTTACAACGTTTTAGCAAAAAACATAGTAATAGGCTCTTTTTGTCGTAGTTCCAGGCTTCAACCACTAAGTAGTAGTTTGAACTCTAACTTCACCATGTTAGAATACACTGATATGTCAACATTGTAGTATAAAACTCCTATAACTAACCCAAACGATTCCGATTGGAGGTGTAAAGATTTAAGAGGTTTGACCATAATCTAGGTTATGGAATTGAATGAAAACAAGTCAAAATATTTGATCAGAGATTTGTTGTAGAGGGATCAAAATAACATACAGAGCAGTAGATTGTGAAAGTATATATTAAAGAATTTTTTTTTGAAAATTCGTGTATATTGCTCTAGAAGATGGTGCGGTTTACGTAATGTTTGTATAGAAGTATTTAATGGTTTACTATGCTTAGGAATGGTTAGAAACAGAGAGAAGCAATGATTGGATAGAAGAAAAGTTACTCAAGAAGGTATAGCGGCCAAAACAACAGAAAGAAATGTCTCTAATGGGTGTGTTGGTCAATTCATTAACTCATAACCTATCGATTGGTTTGTTTTAATCGGTTAATTGGTTAACTTATTTTGGGTAGTTTTCTGCTCTATTTTTTTCCTTGCCCATACCATTTTTGAGTTCCAAAAATTTGTAAAAATAATATTAAAAATAATATAACATATTTCGAATGATGTGGTGAAGTTTGAGCGATTTGGATATCATTTGGCAATTTCAACAAATTTAAACTTTAAAAGACTCGATATCGACTTGGTATAAAACACACTTTCTTTTCAGCTCTATGCTCCATCTTCGAGTATATCTTCAACATATATGTGTTCCAGTAGATTTGTTTACTCTATTATAATACTTTGAAATCTAATTCACTTCATTATAAAGTGCTATTTTTTGTCGCTCTTCGTATAATACAACAAATATTGTAATATCTTGATAAATGTATTAATAAATTTGTCACATGGTTGTAATTAACAAACGGTAAAAAATTGTGTTTCTAACATTCTCTCCCTTTCTAATCATAACAATCACATGACTTATAAAAATATAACATTTGAATACTCCCATTAATATATGCTTCCCTTATATTTGTGTACTCCCTTATCAATATGCCTAATTTTTCATCCTCTTAGTCACCAGCAAAAAGGTAAAACATATTAAATGTTGGTAATATATTGATATTTTATTAAAAATTCTGCATAACGTTATAACTTCCTATATATTGGACATTTAAAATATTTTAGCTTTTAAGCCTAATTATGTGCTTAACAAAATGTTAATTTATTAATTCATGAGTATCTATTATTCTCCAAGTAAAGATTAATGATACCCAATTAAATTTAAAAGACAAACCCAATAATTTATTGATTTGATAAAATGAATTAGATTTATTGAATTTCTTGATGTAATTATTCCTTAAATGCTTACATTTCCATCAAGTATACGGAACATCCACATTTCAAAATCTACCTTTTCTTATTTCCTTCAGATAACTACAAGAAATAATATATATATATATATATTTTGGCATCCACCTCTTATGTTAGGGTTCGGGAGTTAGTTAGAGAGTGTAAACCATATCTAGATAGGTGCAATTAAACCCTAAAAAAATACGCAAACAAAATATAATTTAACATTTATATATAGAGGTTATCTTATATAATTTAAAGACTCAAGCACCATGATACCCTATTTTCTATGTGTGTGTGTATGTATGTGTGTATGTGTGTGTGTGTGTGTATTCGTTTGTGTTTCCTAAGAATTAGGAAACCATATTTAAGAGGGAATGGTTGTACCTTTAAACATATACTTTTCATTATTGATTATTTTGTGAAAATAATCACAATAATATAACCGTTTATCATATTTACTCATATCATTTATGTGACGACCTAGAATTTTAGACATTTTGAAATTGAGATATTTAATTGATTTTAAATATTTAAAAGTTAATTTTTTTAACTTCAATTTCAAATATAACCAATTATTGGATAATTTAATTATTGAATTAAATAATTGGAAGTTGGGTAAAATATTGAATCCTGATTTTTAAGCTTGTTAAAAATATTTCGAAGGCTTATAAAATTTATATTGATTATACTGAAGGTAATAGAACTTTTTAAAGTGAGTTTAAAAGTGTTTGTTCAGTTTAAAATTGTATTGTTTAAATTGACATTGTGGTATCAGAGCGAGGTTAAGTGAGAACCTTTGCTCTGGTTGGGATTACTCATTAGAGATAAAGTCAGTAGTACTCTAGAATGAGTTTGAGTATATTGATAGATATGAGCGCGTATTTGTTAGTGAATATAAAATTGTTTTATATTGTGTTGATTGGTTTGTTGAGTGTCTTATTGATTCTGGTCAATATGAGTAATTAACGTTATTGATAGGGATCTCTAAACACTTGTACAGAACAATTCGACACAGTATTGTTTTAAATAGGGTAAATGAAATAATTTTGTCCAAAATTATTTATGTATATAAAAGGAATAATTTTATATGGTTGCTTGGTAGTTAGAGAATGATAATACTAAATTGTTATCATTGTTAAGTAGAAAACTTTAAAAGGTAATATAGATTATTTTTATAAGTATGTGCTTTCAAAAAAATAAAAAAATGCACACACACATTTTAAATCTAATAGTTATTTTAAAATAAATGGATTATGGTGATTAGCTTGTTTAAATTAATCTATTTAATTATTTTAGTTACTAAAGATTTAAAGGGAAAATTAGATTAAATCAAATTATAAGTTAAAATTAAATGAGTAAACGGTGATTAATTGTTTGATTAATTCAAATAGTAATAAATCATGAATTGTTTATACAAGGTCTGAAATCGTGAAGAATCGTGAAAAAACAAGCTGCTATGGATCAGATTGCTAATAAAATCAAATGTGAGTTAATCTCACTCATTTGGATTACCGTTTAAATTTAAATAGTTAAAATTTAAATTATTGGTTGATTGATTGAATTGAATGGATGTGATATTATATATAGTTATATATATATATATATATATTGGAGTGATTGATAATCCCGCATTATATAGCGGATGAGACTGTAATGACCCGTAAATTTTAGTGGGTTTATTTATTTAATTAACTGAATTTTATGAAATTTCAAATAATAAAATTTTTAAATATAAATTTGATATTTTGAATACGTCTTCTTAAACATAACATATGGTAAATTTTCACCAGCTAATATGGAAGTTTATTTTTTTGTGTAATTCTATTTCAATCTAAATCAGTTAAAAATTGATGAAAATTAAAATGTTTTCCAAACCTGAATATTTTTCTATAGAAAATTTATAAACCATCTTCTGAGTGAGACATCATTTTCGTTTCGTCAAATTTTGACTGCCATTGCTTCATTTATTTTATTTTTGGCAAATTTGTAGCATTTCCGGTACCGAATATCAACCATTGATAGATTGATCGTGCCATTGTTATCTGTATACCGTTTTGATCGTCTCGTCATGCTGATCTCTGTCGTATATTCACTTCTGTGTTTTGGAGTCTGGGAAACAACAAAATTTATGGAACTATTTCCATATCGGTTACACAATATGGCTTTTAGGATAGTGACCATTCATTTTCACCTGGTACATTTTTAGCCTATGACCCGTTATATCCTAACTGTTCATACGACCTTTAATTTTCCTCACCGGTTCCAACATATATTATTTTGTCCTTTCATTTTAATCTCTGTTGCCATGGATTCATTTTTCTTTCTCTTCCCTGTTATTGTTCACTTTGAACAGAAAATAAAACATTATATATATTATAATTTTTGGAAGTTGCGTAATTTTCTCCTCCCCTCTCCTATCTCTCTCATCATTATCACCTTCCCAATACCCTACCTCTACATGCTTCCATCGGCCCATGCATCCCACACCCATCTCCCAAAAACGCACCCTCCCCTTTCTTCTTCCCCTCTTGTCTCTGGCGCAATCTTTTTCCTTCTCCTCCTTCCTCCCCTCTCGGCTCCACCCCACCAAGCATCAATCGCAGCTGAAACCCTGGTTGCCGTGCCACCCTTTGATTCACAGTCTTCTGTATGTTATGTAAGCTCATATAAAATTGTATATGTAATATATATTAGGCTGCTAGAGATTTTACATGTTCTGTTTCCTATAAAAGTGTTATATGATATTTAGTTATTTTGTATACATAATATAAGCTTTATTCATTATATGAGTTGCTGTATGAAGTACGTATAATATGTATACATAGATTTTTAAGTTACCAGTTACTATATAAGTTATATAATCGTGTGTGTGTGTATATATATATTTATATATATATATATATATATATATATTGTAAGTTGCATATATGATTTTATAAAAAAATTATAGGTTATATATATATATATATATTTAGTCTATGATGTAAAGTTTAAATAATAGTTATATATGCATTATATATATATATATATATATATATATATATATATATATATATATATATATTTGGTTTACGGCATGTTAGTTCATTCTTTATTTCAAAAAAGAATTTTTTTATACGAATGTTTGTTTTATATATATCGGTCTGTAGAATTGATATGAGTCATGTACTCACCCTATGTTTGTTCTTTTATAATTTAGGCTGCAGTTTTTCTTTTATTATATAGTAAAGTTATATATTTGTTCACAATTTATTTAATTCATCAAACATAGATTTCAATATTATATATATACACTTGTAGTCACTTTATTCTTTTAACCTGAGTTCTGTTTTGATATAGAAGTTATATGGATATATTTGTGTACAATATATTATATATGTTCGTATATTTCAGATACGATCTGCTTTAGTTACTATATGTAAATTTAATAAAGTAAATTGTATTGTTATAGTAAATATTGTTATATATATGTGTGTGTGTGTGTGTGTGTGTGTATTAGTTGGTTGTGTTTTAATGTAATGGTATATAATAGTTTATTTATATATAGGGTGTTGTAGCTTGCTACTTTCATTTATATTCAACCAAGTTTATGATGGGTCTGGCTTATATATTACCGTATCATATATATGTTGTTTATACACACACATACACATCTAGGATAGTATTTAGTTAAAGGTGTATAAGTGTTTATATGAAAATGTAGGTGTTTATATATACATATAAGTAAGTCAAGCTTAGTGTTTCTAATAAGTCATTTGTGTATATTTATATATAGAGACCTCATTTATGTGTTTGAATTCAAAATACTAATTTTAAGATATGTGTTTGCATTGATTATTTTATATATATATATATATATATGTTTATTTATTTATTTCAAACTATATATTGGAAGTACGCTTGATTTTTATATGTGTTTTTTAATTTAAACTATGATTTTTGAAAACTATATACATTATATGTTTGGATTTAGAATATTACTTTATATATATATATAATTTTATATAGTTATATATAAGTTCACGTATACCAATTATCATTATTGACCCTGTTCTGATTTGATTTATTTTATTTATTTCGATTTATCATCTTGTCTACCAAATCTGCGTCCAATCTAGCTTTGTTTTGGAATTTGTGCTTGGATTCGTAACTCATTTCATTGTCAAACTTCTCTTGTCTCGAAAGGTGAGCAATCACTCACGATTAATGTTCTTTTATTTATTAAATTTGATTTCAATTGAAACGACAATTGAAATATGTTGCTGTTAGTTATTTACATTGCTATATATATGCTATTATCTCCATCTGTTCATTGGTGACATCTGACACCATTATCTATTATTTATATTGATGATATATGTCCGTTATATTACTATCATACCCGTTATCACTCTGCAAGTTCCCTGTTAGTATAGAATTCACTATGCGTTGAAAGATACATACCCGAACGATCTATAAAGTAGGAGAAAATCGTTATGGGTTGAAATGATAGACCCAAGTGATTTTCATTGAATTGAATTTAGGATTGCGGGTTGAAATGATATATACCCGTATATAAATTTAAATTGCAGATTGAAATGATAAATATCCGTATCACTTGACCATAGGATAGAAAACTATATACAGACACCGTTGGTCTATATATGGATATTTTTAAAATGATTTCTATGGTTTTGGAAAAAGGAATTATGGTTTTATATAAATATTGGTTTTAGATATTAAATAAATGCGATTTTATATATAGTTAAATTCTTGATTTTAAGCTATGTATAAATTTGTTTTAATATAAAATAAGTTTAATAATAAAGTTTAATTTTATTAAAATATAATATGGTTAAGTGTTTATTTAAATTTTATTTTGATATAGAGTTTACAATGATTTAAATAAATTTAAGGTTGGAAGATAAATTTGAAATTGGTTTGAAATTAAATTTATTTAAAGAATTATATTCAAATAAGTTTGATTTGAAATTTATTAAATTTGAGATTTTAAAGGATATGATTTTTATAAATTTATTTGGTTTAAGGTGATTTAAATGAATATATCAAGCTCAAATAAATTGAAGGAATATTCAGTTATTTAAAGTTTAAATTTTTTATGTAAATGATATTGGAATTGTTAAGTAAATAGTTCAAAACTAAATAATAGTAAATTGAATTTGATGAATATGTAATTATCAAAAATTTAGTTTTGAAATTATGGAATACCTAAAGCTTTGAAATATATGGAAATTGAAATGGTTTATTTGAGGTTCAAATTTGTATTTGAAATCAATATAAATTGAAATGGTTTATTGAGAACTGAATTGAGTTGAAATTTATGAATTGAGATTTGATTTAAATTGAATTTTTGGATTCAAGTTGATTTGAATCAATTTATGAAGTTTGAGGAGATTATTTTATTTTATAAAGTAATTTTCAATTTAAAACTATTTTATATTTTACTTTATAAATTATTTTAATATAAACCATTTTAATATACTAACTATTTTATTATTAACTATTTTAACTTATAACTCTTTTATATATAAACTATTTTACTTATAAACTAATTTATATTATATTAATTAATATCTAAACTATTTAAGTGGTGGAAGTTATGTTTTCAAAGTTATTGAGTTTCAAAGTATTATGTATTATGTTTTGCAAGTGTTATAATTTCTAGTGTTTTGGTTTCAAAAGTGTTATAACTTTGAAAATGCTATGATTTTATTTTGAAATGGAAATGATATCATATTGATATGGTTTTGAAATGGCAATGATATTTTGGTTTTGAAGTATAAACTATTTTGAAATGACTGCGGTGTTATAATAACGTTTGGTTGTTAAAGAGACTGGAATCGTAAGTTGTCATACTCTCTACCAACTCCGAAAACCACTTTAGCGACCGTGTACGCGGTGGAGATTCCAAAATGAAGTAGGATGGTGGCGACATCCTATTGAGGTATATACGTGGACCCGAGTCCCGTGAGTTGGCATAAGGTGGCTAAAACAGGAGCGATTCCGTTCCAATGAGGTAGCTCCTCTGATCGGACACACTCCTTCGATACTATATTATGACTTTGTGATTGATTTGGTGGCCACTTTTAATTTTTGATTTTGGGAATGTGGCTCGAGGTGGGAGGTAGTGGTTGCTATGCATTACCACCAGCCCGGATGCGTAATTAGTATATCTACCCTGGCATTGCCTAGTTGTGCCGTGTCACCTACTCTAGCGTGCTTTGCTACGAGTTTGATTTTTTTCGTACCTATAGAGTATCCTCTGGTGGCTTCCCGATCAGGAGGGACTATGATATTGTATAGACTATTGACACTATTTATGTGTTAAGGTGGAAAATGTAAAGCCTTAACGATATTTTTAAGTAAGTTTATTTTACTCTAGAAATTATAATAATGGCGTATATTACTACATAGTAGATAGTTTAACAGATCCTTAGAGGATGGTTATCCCAAACATCCTTTGAGTTACTTGTATTTCAGTTGTTATTTCACTTGTGTTGGATTTACTGATATAAGAATGTTAATCCTGACTCGAGTGTTTTGTGTTTTGCTTTACGCTCGAGTCAGACTGAGTGATACAGTATTTGAGACTCACCTTTAGAGTGGGAGCTTCGCTTGGAGATCCAGTTATCTATTCGGTTGCAGTTATTCAGTTGACTCCTATGATATTCTTATTTTGTTATCTGACTATTGTATTCGAGACTTTTGTTATATCTTATTTAACTCTGTAATATATACATATATATATAGTAGCTTCATGAACTACTATTCCTTTGTTTCTGCTGCATTATTGTTATATTACTCTGTGTCTGTGATTCTATGATTTATTTATTTACTGTATATGCTGAGTTCTGCCAAGTATAAATTAACAATATGGTACTTTGAGCAATTCAAATCTGGTATGTATGGATGCGAGTGGTTGAAAATATCAGGATATTACATTTGGCATCAGAGCTTTGGTTTTGGGCAAAAATTAGCATATGTAGTAGATTTAATCACAGAATTACTTTCGTTCGAGTTTGAATTCTTGTCTTTTGAGTCGGTTTCCTTTGGATTACAGAACGTTCCCCTCGGTTCACAATCCATTCGTGCCTATTCCTATTCATTTTTTCTTGATCCTGGAGTATCCCATAGCTCCACTGAATGATTGTAAAGGGGTGAAACTCCTTTACAATATCATCGATTCGTCGGAGATTTCGGTATCTTCGGTTTAGAGGTTGCTATCTTTTGCTATGTCTAAATTCTATCTCTTGCGATCGGATGTCGATTTGCTTTAGAATTCTGCATTGATCTTATTCTTGAAGTCACGGTCGACCCAGTTAAGTTTCCCCATGATTTATATAAACTTATCCATCTTCCTATTTTTTATTTAATCGTCTTATCTTGTTTCGAACCTATCTTCGAATCAAAATTTTCTTTGATTTAAGTCCATCAAATTTAAATCTCTATCCTTGCTTTGGAATCCATTCTTGTATCGTCGAGCGAGGAAGTGTACTTGTAAATTAATATTAAAATGTTATATATATATATTGTGTTGTTTGAGTTATTGATGTTGATTTGGGTTTTCGATCGATTCGTCTGATCAACGCTATCGATAGGATTTCCAAAACACTTGAACAGAACGAACTGACACAATAATATTTTCAAAATTGGTAAATGAAATAGTTTGGTATGATTAAACTATATATAAGTAAATTTTTTGAAATTGAATTGGTTATTATAAATGATAATATTCGATTTTCTATTTATTGTTTTGTAAACCATTGACTTTTGTCTCATATACAAATAATTGAACTATAAAACATGGTTTAGAAATTTATTTGGAATTTAAATGAATTTAAATTCAAAATTTGATAACTAAATTTCTGGTGATTCCAAACTTTGGTTTTAAAGTTTTAAATGAATATTATTTAAAGTATTTCAGAATCGAAATCATTTTCAAAGAATTTTAAAAGGCTTTAAACCAGTGCTCTTCTCTTTGTCATTGGAAAATAATTTTGGTGATGACTGCAGCATCATCGACATTCATTTTTGAGTTTCATAGTGGGGAGACCATTTAGTAGGTTAGCTACATTTTGTTTTGAAAAATGGATTTTATTTGAATTTTTAAAGTATGACTTGATTTATATATATATATATATATATATGTATATGTATATGTATGTATATATTTATATATAGGTATATATTTATAGATTTTATTTAATTTGATATATATATATATATAGTGTGTACATATATATTTATCTCTAAATTGTTTGAAGATTAATCGGAAATTTAATTCTTAAAATTTGATTAAAGGATGATTTCAATTATTAAAAAAATTGAATATATATATCTAACTTGAAATAATTGAATTAGGAAATTTCACTTGTATAATACCCTGTTGCATTCTAATATAGCTTACCTTAATCTTCCAGAAGTTGAATATGTAATTGAATAATTTACAATGTAAATTGATGTTAATGGAATTTATAAATAAATACGAGTGGTTATAATAAGTGTAATATACTTAATATATGTGATGAGATATGTTAAGTGGAGTAAAATTTAATAATAATTTGGACTAAAGAAAAATCAAATTGGTTGAATAAAAGATGATTATAATAAATGACTATTCAAATTTATGGTTTTAGAAATTGTAAATTTAAGATAATTGGATAATAAGATAATGAATTTAGAAATAGTTAAGATTGATTTAGTGAAATCAAATGGATTATATCAATTATTGAATATTAATTAATTTAAATCAAAATTTATATGGTTTAAATAACTGTTTTATTTTGTTTTCAATCTATTTTCTTCTGATTGCTTCTATTCTCCTACCTCCTTCCTTTTCGGGGGCGAAAAGTTTTGAGTGGGGGAGAGCGTAGCGACCTGTAAATTTTAGTAGGTTTATTTATTTAATTAAATAAATTTTGTGAAATTTTAAATAATAAAATTCTGAATATAAATTTGACATTTGGAATACGTTTTCTTAAACATAGCATATGGTAAATTTTTCATCAGCTAATATGGAAGTTTATTTTTTTGTGTAATTCTATTTCAATTTAAATCAGTTAAAAATTCATGATAATTAAAATGTTTTCCAAACCTGAATATTTTTCTATAGAAAATTTGTAAATCATCTTCTGAGTGAGACGTCATCTTTCGTTTCATCAAATTTTGACTGCCATTGCTTTATTTATCTTATTTTTGGCAAATTTGTAGCATTTCCTGTACCGAATATCAACCTTTGATAGATTGATTATACCACTGTTATCTGTATACCGTTTTGATCGTCTCGTCGTGCTGATCTCTGCAATATATTCACTTCTGTGTTTTGGAGTCTAGGAAACAACAAAATTTACGGAACGATTTCCGTATCGATTACACAATAAGGCTTTTAGGATAGTGACCATTCATTTTCACCTGGTACGTTTTTAGCTTATGACCCTTTATATCCCAACTGTTCATACGACTTTTATCACCGGTTCCAACATATATTGTTTTGTCCTTTCATTTCAAAATCTATTGCCATGAATTCATTTTTCTTTCTCTTCCTTGTTATTGTTCACTTTGAACATAAAATAAAACATATATATTATAATTTTTGGAAGTTGCGTAATTTTCTCCTCCCCTCTCCTATCACTCTCATCATTATCACCTACCCAATACTCTACCTCCATATGCTTCCATCGTCCCGTACATCCCAAACTCATCTCCCAAAAATGCACCCCACCCTTTCTTCTTCCCCTCTAGTCTCTGGCGTAATCTTTTTCCTTCTCCTCCTTCCTCCCCCTCTCGGCTCCGCCCCACCAAGCATCAATCACAGTCGAAACCTTGGTTGCCGTTCCACCTTTGACTTACAATCTTCTATAAGTTATATAAGCTCATACAAAATTGTATATATAATAAATATTAGGCTGTTAAATTGTTTTGTTTCCTATAAAAGTGATATAAGAAATTTAGTTATGCTGTATATATAATATAAGCTATATTCATTATATGAGTTGATGTATGAAGTATTTATAATATGTACACATAGATTTTTAAGTTACCAGTTACTATATAAGTTATGTAATTGTGTACATATATATATATTGTATGTTGCATATATGATTTTATTATAAAATTATAAGTTATATATATTTAGTCTACGATGTAAAGTTTAAATAATAGTTATATATGTGTTATATATATATTTGGTTTATGGCATGTTAGTTCATTCTTTACTTTGAAAAAGAAAATTTTTATACGAATGTTTGTTATATATATATATATATATATATCGGTCTGTATAATTGATATGTGTCATATACTCACCCTATGTTTGTTCTTTTATAATTTAGGCTGCAGTTTTTCTTTTATTATATAGTAAAGTTATATATTTGTTCATAGTTTATTTAATTCATCAAACATAGATTTCAATATTATATATATATAAACACGCACACACTTGTAGTCACTTTATTCTTTTAAGCTGAGTTCTGTTTTTATATAGCAGTAATATGGATATATTTGTGTACAATATATTATATATGTTCGTATATTTCAGATATGATCTGCTTTTGTTACTATATGTATATATTTATAAAGTAAGTTGTATTGTTATAATGAATATTGTTATATATATATATATATATATATATATATATATATTAGTTGGTTGTATTTTAGTATAATGGTATATAATAGTTTATTTATATATAGGTTGTTGTAGCTTGCTACTTTCATTTATATTCAACCAAGTTTATAATGGGTCTGGCTTATATGTTACAATATCATATATATGCTTATTACACACACACACATCTAGGACAATATTTGTTTAAAGGTGTATAAGTGTTTATATGAAACTGTAGGTGTTTATATATACATATAAGTAAGTCAAGTTTAGTGTTTCTAATAAGTCATTTGTATATATTTATATATAGAGACCTTGTTTTTGCGTTTGAATTCAAAATACTAATTTTAAGATATATGTTTACATTGATTATTTAATATATATATATATATATATATGTTTATTTATTTATTTCGAACTATATATTGGAAGTATGCTTGATTATTATATGCGTGTTTTAATTTAAACTATGAGTTTTGAAAACTATATATATATATATATATATATATATATTTAATTTAATATATGTTTGGATTTAGAATATGACTTTATATATATATAATTTTATATAGTTATATATATAAGTTCACTTATACCAATTATCATTATTAACATGTTTTGATTTGATTTGTTTTATTTATTTCGATTTATCAGCTTGTCTATCAAATCCTCGTCCAATCTAGCTTTGCTTTGGAATTAGTGCTTTGATTCCTAACTCATTTCATTGACAAACTTCTCTAGTCTCGAAAGGTGAGCAATCACTCACGATTAATTTTCTTTTATTTATTAAATTTGGTTTCAATTGAAACGGCAATTGAAATATGCTGTTGTTGGTTATTTACATTGCTATATATATGTCGTTACCTGTATCTGTTCACCTGTGACATCTGATATCATTATTTGTTATTTATATTGATGATATATGTCTGTTATTACTCTGCAAGTTTCCTGTTAGTGTAGAATTTACTATGGGTTGAAATGATACATACCCGAACGATCTATTAAATAGGAGAAAATCGTTATGGGTTGAAATGATAGACCCAAGCAATTTTCATTGAATATAATTTGGGATTACGGGTTGAAATGATATATACCCGTATATAAATTTAAATTGCGGATTGAAATGACAAATATCCGTATCACTTGACCATAGGATAGAAAATTATATACAGACAACGTTGGTGTGTGTGTATGTGTATATACATATTTAAAATGATTTCTATGGTTTTGAAAAAAGAAATTATGGTTTTATATAAATATTGATTTTAGATATTAAATAAATTTATTTTATATATAGTTAAATTCTTGATTTTAAGCTATGTATAAATTTGTTTTAATATAAAATAAGTTTAATAATAAAGATTAATTTTATTAAAATATAATACGGTTAATTATTTATTTAAATTATATTTTTGTATAGAGTTTATAATGATTTAAATAAAATTAAGGATGGAAGGTAAATTTGAAATTGATTTGAAATTAAATTTATTTAAAGAATTATACTCAAATAAGTTTGATTTGAGATTTATTAAATTTGAGATTTTAAAGGATATGATATTTATAACTTGATTTGGTTTAAGGTGATTTAAATGAATATATCAAGTTTAAATAAATTGAAGGAATATTCAGTTATTTGAAATTTAAATTTTTTTATGTAAATGATATTGGATTTATTAAGTAAATATTTCAAAACAAAATGATAGTGAATTGAATTTGATGTATATGGAATTATCAAAAATTTAGTTTTGAAATTATGGAATATTTAAAGCTTTGAAAATATGGAAATTGAAATGGTTTATTTGAGGTTATTTAGTTGACTCCTGTGATATTCTTATTTTTTTATCTTACTATTGTATTCGAGACTTCTGTTGTATCTTATTTAACTATGCTATATATATATATTAGCTTCATGAACTACTATTCCTTTGTTTCCGCTGCATTAACAATCTGGTATTTTGGGCAATTCAAATCCGGTATGTGTGGATGCGAATGATTGAAAATAACGGGATGTTACAGAGATAGTATGCGCCCCGCATAATTGCGGATGATCCTTTATACCGCGATATCCCCCTTGAAGTGGGATTGGTATTTTATATTATGCTAACATCCGTGGAAGCAGGGAAACAGGTTGGAGAGATCCAAATGGATTCGTCAAAATGTGAATTTATTTCATATTCTGTGATATGATTTATTTGCTAATCCGTGATAGATTATATTGGTAATTGGAATTATTGAATGCTATGTTTGGTTCAATATATTTTGGTATTTTCAGATATCGAAAATAATAAAGATTGGATTTTGAAGGAAATTAAAAAGAGAATTTTTAAGTAAAATAATTGGATAAATTTTAAAGAACAAAATTGGAAAGGAATAAAAAGTTGATTTTATATTCTAATAAATAAATTTCGGGTATAGGGAAATTAGAGATTTGGGATAAATAGGAATAAAGGAGTTTCGTGGTCTTAAGCGAATAAGAAATTGATATTTCAGGTTTGGATAAGGTTTTAAATCAAAATAAAGGAGTAAATTTGGAAGTAATGGATTTTGGAATAATTTTGGATAAATCGAGCAATGATTTTTAAAGAGAATTTGATCCAGCAAATCATTTTTGAGAAGTGATTGAATGTTTTGAAAAGGGTGATTTAAAAGAAGAATGAGACTATGGGATTTATAAAATGGGTTATAAATAAAAGTGAAGTATTTATCAGTGGATAAATTTGAAAGTATAAATTCACGGTGGAAATTTAAAAGGAAAGGGTGATTTGTTTTAAAAATAAATAGTGGTTTATTTTTAAAAAGTAAGGAAAAGTAAATTTATGGGTTTGGGACATAAATTAAATTGGGATAAATCGAGAAGGATTTATAACTGATTAAATGGACTATATTGGAATGGTAAGTGTATTTTCTTGAAAAAGCCAAGTATGTTTTCAAGACATATTTTTAAGTATAAGTTAAAAGTTTTAAAGTTGTTTAAAGAATGTTTCTAGAGGAATTTATTATTTAAATTGTTTTAAGATTTTAAAGAAAAATACTTATTAAGTAGTTATAGTATTAATTATTTAAAAGGTTTAACTAGTATTATGATTTAAAAGATAGTTACTAAATATTTATACTTTATATAAATAACTTTTATTTTAAAGGTAGTTTTGGCTAAGTTTACTTGGAAAATATTATGGAATTTCCTAACTATATTTTTGAATAAAGTCTTTTAAGTAGTTTTATTTTAAACGTTTAAGTGTATCTTTGGATAAAGTGATTTAAATTATTTAAAATATAAGTGTTCAGACTTGGTGCTTTTCAGCGAAAATAAAACAATTGTTTGGATGATTGTGTGATTTGATAATTAAATAACCGACTATCAATATTGGCCAATGCGCTGATTGTTTCGAAGAGACCGGGATCAGATTTAATTATCCAAACACTACTTCGATCTGGTTTGAATGTGGTGAATGAATACAGTGAAGATAATGAAGATGGTGATTTGGTTTGTCCAGACCCAGGGCGACTAGTATGGATGAATGCTATCAGACCATCGTCAAGAGGACTATGAGCATTCTAAGTGAAATGTGTTCTAAAAGGTAATGCATAGCCTCAAGCCTCATCAACGAGGAATGGCTAAAACATGGGAGGTGTAGAAAGGCTAAATTGCTAGCAACTAATTAGGGTAAGGTCATCCCTTTCTACATGTCACTTTTTTATTTCGGCTGTGAGGGCGATTGCTGATCTCAACCGCGGGGTGATCTTATTCGGACAATCCAGTAAGAGGTAACTCCGGTCTTGTATTGCAGGGGATTGGAAGGGGTCCTCGGTACTCTGATCTAGGCCAGATACTGTGACGGACGGTATCCCAGTAGCCTTACCATTGTATGGAATCCAATCTCCAATAAGCGCTGTATGGTTTTGATTGTGCCCGATTATGCTGAAACGTGAGATGCAAGCATTTCAGCTAGATTCTATTTTACTTTCTATAGACACTATTATAACATAAGACGGATTTGATAAAAAATATTTTGGTTATTGTAAGGTAAAAACCCGACATGTTTATTTGTGGCATGGTCTTACGAGATACCTTTGATTTCAAAGGATTTTGAAAACTTTAATAGTCCAATGGAGTGTGTTTTCTCACTCTGGTTCTCCAGACTGACTCGGGTGTTATTTCACTATAATGCTCGGGTCAAACCGAGTAATATAGGATATAAGATAAGATGATGTAGAGCTCAAGAGACGAGCTGGATGGCGGGACGTATCACACATACTTGATATATATTCTGTTGTCTAGTATAAGCTGTATAGTCAGCTTTTGTGAGGACAGGTTAATATAGCTATCCAATATTTTGCTATTGATTGTGTTGTATTCTGTTGATGTAATGTATTAAACAGATATAATTCTTTTTGTATAAAGATCAGTCATTTAACTATTATATACTGTTCCTCTACGATTGTGGGATTCTGCTGTTGTTTGTTTTGTCTTCTTCTACCTCCTTTTTCTTTCCTTACGGTTTGGTTTTCCGGCATTCGAATTGTTCGACATTTAATATAGTGGACGTATTGATGTTGATTTTTGGACGTCGAAAAATCAGTTCCTGACAAGTAGGAACCTATAATTTAATATTTCTTTTATCATTTTAGTACTTGGAACTATTTTCTATTAATTCAATATGAAGTAATATTATGATAATAAATGGTTTTAGAACAATCATAATTTCTAGTACATGCTCTAATCTTTTTATTGCATAAAAACACATATCTAGTACTATTTTCAATTTTAGCCTTGGTATACCTAAAACAATTTCTACAAAGGTCTAGAATTTGATGAAGAAAATTTAAATCACTTTTCACTTTATTATAATTTAATTTTTGGGTATTAATTTTATGAAATTTTACCTTGCAGCCATAAATTTCTTTTTCGAAATCTCTATTTTACATTTCGTAATATTAGTTTCTTTAACTAATTCCAAATTCTTATTCTTTAAAGCACATTTATTTTTTTAAGAGGCAAAAGATAATTTGAATCTATAACAACCTAAATTTTTATATGCCGGTGGATCATAATATATTAGTTTTATAACCAAATTGGGTCAAAATTAATATCACTTTAGGTGATGTTGACTACTGACATTTTTGGCCCTTAGAATAAATATTGACAGTTTGGATCTTTGAAAATCTTGTAAGGTCGATAATTTTTGATAGCTGCCAAATTAGAATCTGAAATCATTTTAAAATGAAACAACGATAGTTTCTCTTTCTGTAGAGTGGTTATAATAGATTTCTGGACTTACAATTTTGGAGACATGACTATTTGAAGTTTAGATGGTCATTAGGAAGATTAGTGGGTAATTAACTCAGGTCCATCATTTGGTCTGCTAATGATTTTCGAATTATGGTTAATAGCGGCCCCTACAGTAGCCACTAATCATAATTTTCTCCTCTCTAAACATCTCTTAACGTCCACTAATATTTCTCTACCAAAACTCCATCTCTTAATTAAATTAGCCAAAGTCAATTAATTATAGGGTGGTTAGACTAAAGATTAGCGGGGGCATTTCGAAGTTTGTGCATTGTGACAAGTGTAGCTACTGCCCAAGTTCATATCTACGCTTGTTTAGTGTTTTGGTTGATTCTACGTCTAAGATAAGTGATTCTATTCCCTCACAATGCTTTAAAAATGATATATGATTTTAATAGTGTTTTTAAACTATTACAATGATAAAAATGTAATTTTTTCTAGATCTAAACTTGCACATACTTGTAAATGAATTTTAAATAATTTATATAGATTTTAATCGGATCTACTTATCTGTTCTTATGGATACCTCTTTTTTGATAGTAAGCTGGATTTGGATGACATAGTTATTGAATTCGTATTTACTTGCACGGATGTATTATATGATCATAGTGTATGTATGCATTGCCTTATTTGTATGTTTTTGTATTGAGTTTTACTTGAAAACACTAATTGATGGTGAACCAGAGTTAGGTGTGTCCTCAAAGATTGGATCTCGTGCACATAGGTTGGCTATGGAATGGGTCATCCAAGATGATTGCACAAAGGATGGAAGGTTTGAACATATGGAACAAAGTTGTTTATATTGTTTCTAGAGTTGAAGACTAGACAATCGATCAAAGCTAGAGATGGTGTGAAAAATGATGCAGCAAAGTAGACAGAAGTCAATGCAGATGGTCAGGAAATGAATTAGCCAAAATTTTGGCTAAATCTTATGATTGGCACCGATGCATATCGGTTGGTACCCATCGATGGAGGAAGAAGGAAAGTTTAAAGTTGCACTTAAGGTAGTGAGGTAGAGGTGGCTTTAGGGTTTGCACGGTGGAGGCACGACATTTACTTTGAGGAAATGAAAAATATCAAAGATATAGACTTGGAGCAAAACATGGACCTAACTTTATGCTGGGAAGCTAAATATGCAGAGTGGACTTCAGGGTAGACTAATTGACGGTTTGAGGTTGAAGTACATAACTACTTTTTAGCCAAGTACAAATTAAAATGAGTCGGTACAGGCCCATATCGTTCATTTTTTAACTATACAATTTTTGCGAGAATGAATGTGGAGCCTTGGGAAGTGTGCCTTATCTATCGCTGGTGCATTAGATGAAGTTGTAAGGGGTTATGGCCTAGGACCGATCAATCTAACAATAAACAAGATGATGTGAGTTCTGTTCGAGATTTGTGGAGTCCTACTTCGAGCCTGACCTAGGCAATTGATGTAAAGACTTTGTGGCTGATATGAAGACACTATATGACTTAAGATCGATGTCTAGAGATGCTGTAAATTCAGTCGTCTAGACGATGGATGTATCTTTGATGATCCATAAGGGAAATTTCATCAATGTAGACTTGAAAAGCAGAACATAGGACGAGTTCTACTATAGAGACATGTTCTGAGGGATCAATGGTAAATTGGATCATTCGGTGTGTGCTCGTGTAGTAAGGGTATGTGAGGACACTTACTTGGAATTGATGTTATCCTGGATAAATATGGATCTGTGTACCTTGGACTTTTGATGTGAAGTCTAGTTCCTAGCCTTCGAACTGGCATGGATTCGAGCACTAAGAAATTTATATGTTGAGTGGTCTTTGCTAGGATGTGGTTATACCGGTCGTCGTATATTATGCGCACTTGAGTGAATAATACGAGGTTTGTTTGATAGTTGCTATTAACTTTTATGGATGTCATGTGATGTAGGTATTGTTGATTTAGATACCTAGACACCGAATATCATACTTTGGTTAATGGTAACCCTAACGATAGTTTAGCCCGTACTATTATACATGCTAACTTATTGGATGCAGAAACAGGTCAGGTACGATTCTTCATATCCTGTGTTCCTATATACTATATTAAGTTTTATAATATTTTGAGATTATAAATCGATTATGTTAGACTATTGTTTGACTCAAGGTTTTATGCTTTGTTGTTTATTACCATAGGTACTCTTAGATAAGTAGATTAGGGATAGCGGTTCTAAGTTAATATGTGGAGTTGTGTGGAGGATGAGCAAGTGGCTAGCTAGTCCTATACTACATTTTTAAACTATTATCTCTATTCTACTATCAAGTACTATGGAGCTATCATCGGTGCTTATTTATTAGAGACAACTTTCTATTTAGAGTTTATTTAGACATGTGTAAACTCTAGTTTCACTTTATTTGTATAACTTTGATGGACAGATGCACTCTAATCTATTTTGGTTCATTTTTATATCCATATTGATTATTATATTTTATCCTATGTATTTTGAGATATATGACATGTTTTATTTTGGATTATTTTACTTTACCATTGTTGCGCTCTATATCGACTGAATACCATGGCAGAACACTCGTTGGTTTATTTTCGTATTGGAGGTGTAGGGTGGTCATCACAAAATCAGTTAACGCAATTTCAATATGATTTTTCAAATCGCAAATTTTCATTATAAATTTACTTATATAATTTTAAAGTGATTTTATGAAAAATGCACTTCACAGTTTTCTTGTAATAACCAGATGTTCTCTTCTCTACTTTTTTAGTTTTCTTGTTGAGCTAGCCTAGTAAAGAATTCAAATTTTCACATGAACTTTGCGATTGAACAATTCTTACTTTAAAATCAATTTTTTGATTTTGAGCATGACTAATTATGTTTTTGTTATAGTGGAAATTAGCCACAAGGACCTCTTTAGCAAGTGGAATTAGTTTCTAGGACACACAATTGAAATAATTACTTTCAAGGACAGAACACAGAATAATTAGTTTGTAAAGCCTAAAAACCTATGAAATTATGTCCTTGAAAGTAATTCGACTGCTGGCTTTGTCCTTAAAAGTAATTATTCTGTTGAATTTGGCCTTGAAAGTAATTTCTTTGAATGTGTGTCCTAGAAACTAATTGGACTGCAAAGTTTGTCCTTCTGGTGAAATGCCCCTTTGTTATATTTACTTTCCCTAATATATCAATATTTTGTTTCTTGATGTGTTTATACTTTTTATGCATATAACAACAAAATTTAACTAAATCCTCAAAATCTAGTTGTGGTACCTCATTGTCATTAGTAGTTGCCTTTGTAGTAAGTGTAGAATGTATCGTTCTTTATTGTTAGTTGTGCTCTTATTTGATCTTCGCCTTTTGTTGCCTATAGTTCTAGAATGTTGTTACAATCTGTTAAGCACCAATCTCTAATACTATTGTCAAATCACTTTGCTAGGATCGAGTATGGTCGAATGTATATAATATGAGACTATAACAATAATTTTAGTGGAAAATATTAAGTAGACCACATGGTAGATTTTATGCTGGTTCGGACTCCCTGTCTTACTCTAATCCCAGAACTCTATTTGGAATTTCCATTAGACAATCCTAACTTCACCCAAAAGAACAAGTTTCTACAATTTCTAAAACAACCAAACTGGACTCAACGCGACTACTGAGGACATTATAGGACTTTGACTCCACCAACTACTCGAAATTAATAATCAGTAGTACAAAATTTGACTTCATTGTCTTAATACATCGATATATCAACACCGTACGACAAAAATTCTATAACAAACAAATGATTCTGAATGGAGATGTATAGGCTTAAAGATTTGTCTAATAAGAACCTAGGTGGTCGAATTGAATGAGAATTGATCAAATATTTAATATTTAATTGAATGATCATAGATCAAAATAACATAGAGAGCAATAAAGTAAGCAAGTACAACTAGGAGTTGATGGGGTTTTAAATAATATTTATAGAGATGTATATGAAGATTTGTGATCCATGAGAATGGTCAAAAATGAAGAAGCAATGATCAAACTGAAGAGAAGTTACCCAAGAAGGTATAACGACCAAAATAGTGAAGAGACATGCCTCCAATGGGTTAACCGGTCGACCCATTAACTCATAACTAGCCTTTAAGGTAATTTGTACTGGTTGACTGGTTATGAGTTGACTGGTTAACTTATTATAGGCAGCTTTCTACTGTGTTTCCTATGTTTCTTTCTCATTTCTCACCCTTTTCCAGTTCTGAAGAATCCAGAAAAATTCGCTAAAATAATATAACATATGGAATGATGTGGTGAGGTTTGGAGTGACTTAGATTTCATCTGTGAATTTTTAATAAATCTAGACTATAAATGATTCGACAATGGCTCGATATGAAACATACTTTTTGTTTTAGCTCTAAGATTCGTCTTCAAGTATATCTTCAACATATACGTGCTTCGATAGATTTTTCAACTTTATTATAGCTTTTTGAAAGGTCATTTACCCCATTATAAATTTATATTCTATATTTTGTTCAACTTGTTTCTTTGTGCATAATTCTTCTTATAATGCTTGCATTGGTAACAATGCTACATGTTTGTTATTATCAAAACATTGAAATTGTGTTCCTAATATGATTCTGATAGCGAAGTCAGCAATAGTTAATACCGAGTGTGGATACTACTGTGAGTTTGATGTTAAAGAAATTAAACTCTTCTTACATATTGGGTACAAGTAAACCTAAACGTGGTTTTATTTAACTTGTAACATCAATGAATAATTTTAGGTTGGCAGCCATCCTGTAAAACTATGACATAACTCAAACTTGAGAGGTGATAACACTAAGGGGCATTTCACCAAAAGGACAAACTTTGCAGTACAATTAGTTTCTAGGACACACATTCAAAGAAATTACTTTCAAGGCCAAAGTCAGCAGAATAATTACTTTCAAAGACAAAGTCAGCAGTCCAATTACTTTCAAGGACATAATTTTATAGGTTTTTAGGTCTTAGAAACTAGTTATTTGTGTTTTGTCCTTGAAAGTAATTATTTCAGCTGTGTGTCCTAGAAACTAATTCCACTTGCTAAAGAGGCCCTTGTGGCTAATTTCCACTAACACTAATGGGTAATGGCTTGGTAATTCTAAGAATAAACACATTTGTATTAAGTGATGTATGATTGGACTTATGATTGCATTGTATTTTTGGTTATATGGTACTACTTTCTTGAAACATACTTTATCCTCTATTATATCATCTCTTTTTCCATAAAGAAACAGAACTTTGAGCATGGATAGGTGAAGCATAGAAGGCTGGTTTAGAAAATTCCATAATAGTGACTATTGCATGGTACTAGAGAGTGGATGTGATAGAGTTAATGGTGCTCTCTATGGGTAATTTTATAGTTTGTTTTATAACTTAACTCTTGTATGAGAACCTTGTTCGAAACAAAGTACACCTTTTTTTGTTTTCTATTGTATATATTGTTATACTGTAATATAAGTAATGATATGCATACATTAGATCTAGAAAAATTTGAAAATCCTTTGAAAAAGTATCTAATCGGTTGCAGTTGTGAATGTTTTCAAAACCATGAGAATTAAATCAAAAGTATAATACACTTATCCTCAAAATGTTCCTATTTACGATGAATCGAGAAAAGGATATTGACTCATTCATTGAAAATTGTGTACATAGCGCTCTCCATACAATGGATGGTGAATTATTCATGACCATTAAGGACACCAAGAGATTTTGTACTTTTTTGTTCATAACAGTCATAAAATTTCTCAATGAGATTGTTTTATATAGGTTGATAAAAATAATCAAAATAGAAGATCCTATGTAATGATGTGCAATAGTCTTCAGATCCTCCTACTCATTCTACTCACTAGTGATGATACCATTCCTGTCCTGACTCCTCATACTCACTGGCGATGACTACAAGGAGCCTATTTCAATTACTATTTCGTTGATTCCATGCAATTCTCTATCAATCTCCACGAGCAATCAAAGTTAGCAACTCCATTCTTCCATCAACCCATCATCTAGACTCAAAAACAAGCTAATAATGATGCAAACAAGTTTGCATAAAGCTAAGCACAAATCTAGCTAGGACAAGAAGTTAAAAGTCATCTATGAAGAACACATAGATCAGTACAGTTCCAAACCCACGAGTTGGTGCCGACACATGAATATTAATGGGATGTCCACCTAATTTCCTGGAGAAGTGGACTATGGCATGGAAAACTATGTGAAGGTCATGGGGATGAGTTTATAGGCTTCCCAAAGCGATAAATAAGAGAGCATGGCTCATTTTAAGGATCTTTTTGGCTCTCTTACTCTATAACTCTAATCTCTTATAATCATCCACGGATTTATACCAATCAGTAAGGACTTGTACTTGTAAGTCAGCAATCAAAGCAATAAAATCACTAAGTGAATGTAGGTCAAGATTTGTCAAACCTCTATAAATTTGTGTGTTCTTTTCTTGCTCTTTTTAATTTACTTTTCTTCGATTTTTATTATCTACACAATCTCTTGGGTGTTTAGGCTATTTTATGGTCTAAACATTTTGATGCTTTCATTGAGAATTGAACTCAAGGCTACATGGATCCATAATCTACTATTTGATTTCTTAGATCTAAGAGATAGATCCAATCTTCCAATCTTGCTGTTCTGCTATTCAGATTTTCAGCAATCTACAATAGGTTGTTTCTTGTGGCCCTAATATGAGACTATTCTACAAACTCTAAAGCTACTAATAATGCCAAGAACCATAATACTCAGCATGTTGATGAAATTCCCTAGCTAAATGAGCCAGAGATCCAAAATCCTACTGATGTCGTGACCAGGATGGAGATCAATCATATGATGAACCAAATGGAGGATTGGTTCTAGAAGAATCACAATGAGACAAACCATCAGATGTAGGAGAGCTTGAGGCTACTGAATGAGATAACTCAGAACCACTGTAGAAGGAGCAGGAGAAACCTAACATATTTTGATTCAGAGTTTGAATGTTCCTCATCATTCTTGTAGAAACAGAGGAATAGAAGCAAAAAATGCCTCAAAAGAAGGCTGGGACTTCATTTCAGGAGCCGAGATGAACTTACGGTGAGTGTTTGTGGATCAATGCCGATCCCGGAGTCTGGAGAACATGGACATTGAAGGTTTGTCTGAGAGCATTTGTCGGGCTGAACACTCGAAATGGATCCCGACTACCATCGTTTAGCCAAACTTGTAGAATCAGAGTACTTGGACGAGATGGTAAGTAAACTTGTGAATGAAAACTAATTCAGAAGTAATGATCATTAGGCTACTTCTCCAAGTCGGAACCTGATTACTGAGAACATTCTGCGCACTAAGTATCCACAAAGGTTTGTAATGCTAACGATGCCATTGTACAGTGGAAAAATGGATCCCAAGCATCACCTAATGAAGTACAAATGGCATAAGGACTCTACTAGAGCATCTGGCACTGTAAGATATCGCTACTTTCCAATATTCTTGAAGGGAGTAGCGACGTTGTGGTTCATCTAGCTCCCATTGAGATACAAATCGTCTTTTTCTGAGTTGATGCAAATGTTTCAGGAGCAATTTCATCTGCACACATCACGCACGAAGGACATGATGTCGTTATTTAACCTCTTCTAAGGCGCAGGAGAGTCATAAGGATTTCTTTAATAGGTTCCATACAGCTGTGATGGAAGTTATAAATGCTAAGGAAGACATAGTATTGATGGCACTGATTGGGGGGATTCATCTTGAGATTAATTTCGGGAGATGGATCTAAATGAAACCCCCGTTGGCGATGGATATTTTTTATAGGAAGGCTAATCAGTTCTTGCACTTGGAAGAGGCGCGCACTCTTTCCCAAAGAGATAATGCTGGTCCTTCAACTAAAGTGATACATAGCAATATTGCTGTGAAACGGTCTAAGGAAAGTTTTAGAAATGTGGATGTGAATGTTGGAAACAAGAATAATGGCCATAAATTGAGTGATAATGCGGCCAGAAAGCAAAAGACGTATAATAGGAATCATTCTAGGATTCCTATGTATGGAAGCTATACCGAGTTGAATAGCTCGATAGATAATATTTACCTGGCTACTCAAGGAACTGAGAAATATAGGAAGCTAGCTCCAAGAGAGTCGATCGAGAAGGAGAAGTCCGGCAAATTTTGTAGTTTCCATGAGACATATGGTCATGATACCAACAAGTGTAGACACTTGCATGATATGATCGAGGAGTTGATTTGAAAAAAGAAGTTGCACCAGTTTGTGAAAGCCCCGTAGGATAGCGGCCAAGGGAATTCCTTTTTTTACAACTAAGTGTTTCCACGACCATGCGTTTGCTTGACGAGAAGCATTATGAAGCTAACTTGAGAGTAGCTGCACACCGAAGCCGAGTCATCCGATATTACAATGCCAAGGTGAAGAATTGGATCATTGAAATCAGTAACCTAGTTCTCAAATGAATCTTCCCAGGCCCTTGGAACATAAGCTAGAGTTAGGATGGTCCATACATAGTTAAACGAAAGCATGGAGATGGCAATTTCAAGCTAGAAATGGTGGATAGGATCTCACTCCCGGAAGGATGGACTAACAAATTCTTACGATGCTATTTCACTTAGAAATAAATTTTGCACATAATTAAAGCCAGGTAATAAGACATAACCTGTCTTTTTCATCTATCATAAAGTGAAATGTCTTTCTGAATCTATGACTATATCATAACATGGCTTTAGTTTTATGAAATATGACCGGCTTAAATGAATCTGCCTACGTATAATACAGGTACGTAGGCTCCCGGAGTTAGGTTTCAACTAAACTCCTATGGTCCATGATCGTACCCTTGGAGTTCGATCGCTCTTAGAATGCAGAAATAGATGCTGGCTAACTCTTTTCCTTGGTGTGAGGGTAGGAGTATAAACTAAGAAGGATATGACTTGACATTCCATCAGCTAACTCTTTCCCTTGATTGGGGTGTAGGAGTTTAAACCAAAAAAGACATGACTTGACCATCCATCCGCTAACTCTTGCCATTGATGTTAGGGTAGGAGTATAAACCAAAAAGGACGTGTCTTAACCGTCCATTCGCTAACTTTTGTCCTTGAAGCGGGGTAGGACTATCCAAAAAGGATGTGACTTGACTGACCATCTACTAACTATTTCCCTTGAAGCGGGGGTAGAAGTATAAACATTCAAAGGCTGAACGAGACTATTCACCTCTATAGCTCATGCCCAGAGTTCGGCAGAGCACTCATATCTTTCCCTAAGTAGACGTGATAAAAGATCTGCAATCAGAGTTATTTGGGTTCTCTTAGCCTGGAGTTAAGCATGATCAAAAGTAAACATCCTGCATGAGGATGTCCAAACTACAGCCTTAAGTAGTTAGCTCAAATCAACACTCGGAGTTTGACCTGATCGAAGATCATTATCCTGGAAAAGGATACCCAAGCCACTATCCTAAGTGGTTAACCTTGACCAACGCCTAGAGTTAGGTGTAGTTCGAAACAAAAGCATTCAAACATTACCCCGAGTGGCAAGGAAAAAGGTCTATGCTCAGAGTTAGGCGAGATCCCATCCGAACCTCGATCAACAACCAAAGGCTGGTGCAATCGCGCTTAAAGTTTCTTCAAAAGGAATGCTTAACTCACCTTTCCAGGTGGTTGAAGTTTGACCGGATTCTAAAATATGCTATGGTTACTTATAAATGCCTTGATATTGGCACTTCAACGATCACTTTACCTTCGCAAGAACGATGAAAGGCCAACTAATCATGGAATGGGCTAATGATTTAGTTCAACAATAATCCTGGAAATAAATGGACCACGAGTACATCAAATGGAAAGCACATTTCTTGAATACTTAGATAAATTCAAATGAATATTGAACAAACCAAAAGTCTTTATTATTCACATTCGAAATAGACCTTAGAATGAAAAGTACTAGTTTTATTTACATCTAAGCTTAAAAAAGCGAGGGCCAAACTCACACAAAGCTAGCCTAAAATGAAAATAAACTTCTATATATGCAAACCAAAAGTAGCTCTATCCACACAAAACTAATCAACAATCACTTCTTATGCTTTTGTCACTTGGACTTTTTCTTCTCTTCTCCAAAAGAAGATGTAACTTGATTAGTTTTTTTTCCTGCTTCTTCCTTGGCCCTTGGATGGAATGTTCTATAATGATCCAACAGGCATGCTTTCCCAGATGGAGGAAGTGTGATTGGAATGAAGATAGTTTGGCTAGGAAAAGCTAGCTATGGACAAAGGAGGAGGGACGACCTCTGTCTTCTCTTACTTGATTTCCTTGGCTAGGAGAATTTATTGCTCAAGCTCACTCATGGTGGGACCTAATAGGGGCTCAGAAGATCTAGTAATAATAACCTCATCCTCGATTTGAGCTCCTTGTAGCCCATTAGTCCTCTTATCCTGTAAGCATCTATCATTCGCTATTGAGATAGGTGTCTCGCTAGTTGGAATACTTGGTACCATCGTTAAAGTAGTCACGTTCACCAATTCCGCTGCAGATGCTTGTTGTCCTGACTGAAGACATTTGTTAGGAAGTGGGACAACTTGGGGCAGATATGAACCTTGAGGCATAAAAAGAGAGGTTAGTGCAACCAGCAACATGTGGACTCTCTAAAATACATGTGAAGTCAACACGATACTTCTTCGGTCTAGGATTATGTATGGTCTGGAGTGTCGGTGGAATTCCCTTTCAAAACGGGAGAAAGGACGGTAGCCTTATGCATTTGAGGCTTCTCTGGATCGTATTCAGAGATGGAAGATGAATCAGTAGTAGCTTTGGGTCCAAGTGTGTGGCCAATGGTGGCATCTTAAGGTGTCGATCCGAAGCATTCGCTTGTGTCTTTTTGCACTATAGCGGCTAGTTACAGATGGAGAATAAGCTTGCCCTCTCTTAGCACCTTGATCTCATCTCCTATCAAGACCTCTTTTTCCAACGGTGCCAGGTTTACTTTATAGCCTTTTAGGAATTCCTTCTCGTATTTAACAACTTGCTCCCAGGCTAGATCCAAAACCCTAGGATAATCATCACTAAGCCACTCTAAGTTGTGAAACTTAAGCATATTAGCATTGTACTTAATGATTAACAACTCGAATCTCTCCATCATCCGCTTCTCAATGGCTTCGACTTCTTTCTTAACAGGCACGTCCATGTCCCTAGCATGTGCAACCGCCTCATCCCTTTCACTATAGGTAGTAAGTAGTCTTCACAGTACCCTTAGGCCTCTTGGAGAGCTTAGTTCTTTATTTTTGTCTTGCTCTCGAGTTTGGTTGATAGCCCATTCACTTTTTTGGTCAAAGCATCTCTTTCCATCACTAAGTCTCAATTTCGATGGTGCACAGTCTCTATCTCATCATGATGTTTGGTCCTCTCATTCTCAAGTGCCTTAATAGCATCCTCGGCCCTCTTTTCAGCCTCAACTTGTAATGGTTTCAAGTTATTGACTTCGATGTCGAGATAAGCGATGATCCTTTCATCCTGTGCTTCCATAAGTTTTATATTATCGATCTTATGCTTCCTTTCCTTCAAAACCTTAGAAATCTTCTCAAATATCTTCCTCCATTCATTATATTGATCATAAGCATCAGGTACATAAGTGATGGTCTTGTCTTTGACCTTTGGAGAAATGTTCTTTAGATTGGGCAAAACATACATCCGAAACTACTACTTTGGTTCAGTCATTCGACCAACACCAGCAAGTTGTCGCTCCATAGTAATGACTGAAGCTACAATTGGTATCCTGCTAGCCTTGTGATGAGAGGCCTTAGAACTACCTTTATGGTGCCTACGGTCAGAAGGTCGACTAACGGGAGTTAATGTCGAGTATTGAATGGAATGGCAGTGGGGGTGGTGCACAAGAAGCATCGCCTAGCTGAAAATCATCACAACAATTAGAATGCTTGTTCGAACCTTTTGGTGGAGGAAATCTAGATCTAGAACAGTATTTGGAATCAAAGTCATGAGATGGATAGTCTCTGTCATGACTGCTTTTGCCTCGGCTAGACTCCGAGTCTCATCCACCAACATGGTGCTACGTGTTTAGGCGATGCCTCTATCGAGACACATTTTCCTCCAAAGACTGAAACAAATACTTTTTGCTCTCCATCGATCCTAAATGAAACAGGGATAAGTTAGCTCCAATAAGTAAGCATAGAAGTCAAGTGCACTACAGTATATGTGTATATATGTGTTCTAATGTCGCCCCAACAGATCATGTGTTGGAGCTTTGCTAATGGGAATGATTACTCCCACACTGTTAGGAGTGAATTCATCATCAAAGCAAAGAGGAGAGTCGAGACCTTCAAGGCTCATATTACCAATGCTGAAAGAGCTCGGTAGGAATTAGTCCAAAACCAATGAATGTATCTTTAGAAGGGAGAGAAGGAGTTTTCTTCGTAGTATTGACTGGAGGGGGCTGTAGAGAAGTCCGTCCTTTGGAAATCTTTACAACCAGTATCATCTTTAAGGCAAACAACTGGTCATCTTTAGGCTCCTCAACTAAAGGCTCATAGCCTACAATAACATCATCGTGGCCATCTTTGCCGCCTTTACCTACGATTTCACCTTCCATGACGTGCTCTTGCACCACTTCAACATTCTCTTCAGCTTCAGTCAAATTGGGATTAGAAGCATGTAAGGATTTACATCACTACCTCCAAACGAGTTGTCATCATCATCATTATAATCATCGTCATCGACGACCACTTGAACTGGACTGGTGCTACTAACCACCTCTAGCAAGTTATGAGTTAGGAGATTCTCGTTGGAAAGAAGAACTCTGATATCTCTATCCTCTACCGAAAGTTCCATGAGAGCTCTAATGCCATCTGCATGTACCACGCCACTAGGTCCCATCGGAATATATAAATGACAAAAATAATATGAGTTAAGCTCGTAGAATCACAAAACAAGTTCACATTATACGCATGATGTATAATTTGTTGAATATGCGCTTATATGATTTTTGTTTGATGATAATAAACATATATACATTCGTTTAAATGTATTTTTTAATACACTATTTTATTTTTCACAGATTAAATAATTATTTTCTGAATAAAATAAATAACACGGAATTTGAATTCAAACGAATATTTTATTCAAACAAATAATTATTACAATTTTGATAGTACAATTTCAAGCTCTCACTATAACTATACATTTTAAATTACAAAACAATTTCTGATTACATCACAATTCTTTTCTACATTCAGAGCCTCACTACATATCACTCACACTCGTATTTTAATCTTCAACTTTATTCCAGTTAGAATCCAGCATCTGAGCAATCTGCAAAAATATTCACTAACGCAGTAAAATTGAAAAAGAAATATTTTTGCAGTATAAAGTAAAACGTGAATTTTGAAAATAATATTTGCCTCAGTTATTTGGGTTGTTCGTCATCATTTACATTTGAATTCATCATACACGAACAGTGTGACATGCACAGTGTATCACTGTACATGCCACATGGCCGTGCACACCGATATACACTTGATTGATTTACAGGGACAGGTGAGCACAGGTCAAACCCAAATGAAAAGCCGGGTTCAACTCACGTGCAATACATTGAAATTCACGACACGAGCACAAGGTCAAATCCGAGTTTTGAAACTGGATTCAACACAAGGCAACTTGAAGAATGCAAAGCTTCGACAAATCAAAACTCCATCAAAAGTACATGAATGCGAGCTACAGGAATGCATTCAAGACCAAACTCAAGTGAAAATAAGACAGTTTGCAAATAAATTAAAAGGGGAAGCATCACCAAAGACTCAACAGGGAACACATGCCACCAAGATCAACAATATCAAGTCGACCAGGCAGCAATGATTGTAATGCAACACAGTGCAGATACCAATGATACAAGGCAACATGTACAACAAGTCCAAATACAACAATATGCAGAAGTAAGATCAACACAGTGGTGATGCAGTGCAACATCTACGACAGCAAGTAAGTGAATGCAGCATGTACAACAATACTACACTGCCTCTGCCATCAAACCAAAATGATCAAGTCAAAACAAAGTGATCATAATGCACAGTGAAGTCCAAACAAATGCCCAATTAAAATGGCCAGAGACAAAAGCTCACAGAGGCCAGAAAATTGAAGAAAACTAGTGCAGTGATGCAAGTTCAAATATAATGAAACAACATGTACAGGACAGTGAAAAAGCATACTGGAATCAAACCAACAAGCTTCAGCATCAACATCAAACCAGAGAACATCTACAAATGGTGCCGACTACAAGTGAATGCAAACAATACAATACTGAAGTGATGAAATGCATAAAAATCTACTGAAACCAAGATTGCACTACAGTGAATGCAGAGAACACATTACAGTGGTACAGTGACAACATACAAATGCTTATATGAATAACTTGAGCAGATAGCATCGAAACAATGCAGTATGGCCAGAGTGAAGATTATAAGACTGCAATGGATACAACAATGCCCAAGACAACTTGAACAAAGCTACTACAGGAATGCAGACAGTGGCCGAAGCTAATTCACAAAAATATCGAAGTCAAAGAAGATTAATAAACATCAAAGACATAATGACCAAGTCACGTATCAAAACGTTGATTATCAAAAATCAAATTATACGAAATTTATCAAGTCAGAGAAATTCACAAAGCCCTATTGAAAAATAGTCAAAAATGTCAAAAATTCAAGCCGAGTATATTACACAGTATTGACGAAGTCAAAAATCAACACCGTGATGAGCACGACAATTCAAAGCCGTAATTCACAGGAAAGCCGTGCACATCAAGCCAAATTGAAAAAGTCACAATTCGAAACCGTGGTAGCCAAGCAATTTGAATTAGTCGGTGAAAATACCAAGCATCCAAGCATAATCGAACGACCGATCAAACAATAATGACAGATTCAAATATATTTAGACGAACGGAAAATAAGGGGATCGAACCCTATAAATTGAAATCATCATCGGAAATTTTATAAGCATCGAGTTCAAGTACGAAAACACTAAAGCACAAAAGCATAAAATTACATACCGAAATCACAGAAGGAACTCGATCCAAATTGAAGAGCCGTGAGCAAAACAGTGAGGGAAACGATCGACGAAAGCAACGAAAAAAAACATATATTCGATCGAACGAAAGTCGGCATCTTCAAAATTTACAAAACCCTAATTTTGAAAGCAAGGAGCAAAAGAGAAGAAGCCCTCATTTCTGAAGAAAGAGGATCGGCCACCATTTCACAAGCCAAAAAGGAACGGGTTAAAGAAAAGAGAATAGGGCCGACCTATTTTAATTTTAAAGGCCTTAGTATATTTTTAAATAGGGTTTAAGTTTTTTTAATTGTTGTTTTTTATTTCAAAGAATTTGTAAATCACCACCTAGGGTTTAGGTAGTGTCAGATTGTCTAATTAGAATTAGTTCAGTGAGCAAGGTGTGCGAGTTTGTAAAACTCTATAGGCGGGAGCAGTGTTTGCGAGTAAGCGAAACTCTATAGGCGGGAGCAGGGTGCGCGAGTCTAGTAGAGTGTTTGTGAGCAGGAGCAAAAGGGTCTGCGAGTCTAGTAGAGTGTTTGTAAGCGGGATACTGTTTAATTCTAATAGAAATCTGGGAATGCAGCAGTAGGCAGGGGTTGCCGAAGCTGGGTAAATTTTGTGTGTGATTTACTTTTCAGCATATTTATTTCTGCAGTTTATTTCTGTGTTTAATTCGAGAAAATTTGCTATAACCCTATTCACCCCCCCTCTAGGGTTAATCTAGATCCTACAAGCCATCTTTGTGCAAATTCAGGTATACAACGAATATAGAACCATTCACTGTTGAATAACTCAGCTTATTCCAGGTACCAGTAATAATTCGACAATTCTTAGCCGGTTCCATATATGTTAAAAAGGGCTACCTTTCTGGTTCTTGAAACTATATATATACACATTGAACTTCCCCATTACTGGGTAGTCTATGTAAATGTTGAGCAAAAACAATATATGTACCTGCAGAAAGGTGTGGCTATTTGGATGTAGTGGCATCGAAGCCAATCTCATGAAATTTAGAACTCGATGAATGAATTAATTGAATGATGGAACACGTCCAACTATGTGCATGTATCTACTACAAGCAATATAACCCTTTGGGGGGCATTGTGAGCTCTTTTGTGATGAGAAGGGACCGATGCATCCTCAAATGAGATTCCACGTTTATCGTAGATTCTATGGAGTAATCTCTCTTCAATGTTTGGAGCAATGGAATCGATGCGATCATCTAAAATAACAACATCTTGAAGAGTGTCAGGAGCATCTTCGACTTGAGGGCCTTCTATAAGAATTTAAGGAACCTTTGGATGAGGTTGATCTGCTTGTGGATTTTTCAAATGGAGTTATGAACTGTATTGATGTATGTTGTGCAAAAGGAGCCATAGTAGAACTTGACTCCCATTAGATTCAGTGTATCTAGAAGCCTACGAAGCTAAAGCTAAGTAGCAACACACTCAGAATTTCTATGATCCATGTCTATAGAAACCTAAAAAGATAATCAAAATCAGATTAATCGTAAACTATACCCCCTCATATTAAAGTAAAACCCAGTGAAGTATTGTGCAATGACGTGCAATATGGATTTTTGATATTGTGCAACATTTCTTTTAAAATCTAGATATCGCACAAAGCAACCATCGTTGCTGACCGTCGCAACGGACTTCATGTCGATCACCATGAATTGGAAACACTTTAAAACTTGGGAAATTGCATTTGGTGTTGCTTAATGGCTGATCTTCGAAACATAGTTTGCAAAGGAAAGAGGAATATAAAGAAAAACTACAAAGAGTTGGATCGATACTGGTGGAAACCCTCATGTGGATTTCTGTTAGTTCCTAAGATGACGGTTTTGATGCCAACTACCTTAGGACTTGCTATAAAATATAAATACTAATATTCTTGTCTAGATATATATGTACATGCAAGATATATATATATATATATATATATATATATATATATATATGCAGGTACTGAGAATGAATACTGTACAATATAAAGATTCAAGACCGAGTATAGAGATTCAAGACTGAAGACTCATGAGTACCATGAGTTCAAGAGTTCAAGATAATAGAGTCTAGACTTATTTAAAACTTCATAATAGCACTAAAATCTTTATTTGGATTTTAATTGTCGAATGGAATCTACCTTCTCGCTTTAATAGTGGGATGGAACCCACGGCGTTCTCTAGTGGAATGGAATCCATGAAATTTTCAAAATGATTTATCAGTTCAACCACTATCTTTTTAAAGTCATCTTTATCAATTTAAATATTTTAGCCTTAAATACTTTTTAATTTCAAAATCATTTTTTTAAACTATCTCCTGGTTTTAATGGCTTTAGATTTAATCTTAAAATATTTATATTAAGCTTTTATTACTTTTGTATTATAGATTATTTATTTTTAAGATTACCTTTTAGTCTCTTTTATAAGTTTAAACTATACTCAAAATGGTTTATAAAGATTAGAAATTGTTTGGACAAGTTTTAGAATAGAAATCATTTTAAAGCAAAATTAATTTTCAAAATTCACATAGGCATATCGACATCCATTATCCCCACATGTCGACATGGTCACGTAGAATTCAAATTTCTAATTTTCAAAAGAAGTGTCCATTCATCATAACCTTTTACGAATGGACATGACCATTGTTCTCTTATAAGTACCAGTTGTTTTCAACGAATTTTAAGTTAGTTTTTCTTCATTTTTCAATCCTTCTTCTCCACTTGAAAATTCTCTTGTATTCCAAATGCTTTAATAAAACTTTGCCGAAATTTTAAGTGAATCAAACTCGATCGTCTCTAGTTTTATTCCCTGCCACTCTCTCTCGAAGATCTCAGTGCTATTCAGATTTATAGGATCATTTATAATCAAAGATCAAAAGATCGAAGTGTATCGAGTCTCTCTCTATCAAAGTGTGATTGGAAACAGTGTGATTGTGGCCCATAAATCAATTGGATGTAATTGTTGCCCATGAATCAATTGGATGTGATTGTAGCCTGGTTAAATCAAGAGAGTTTGCCCTGGAATCGGAGATAGGAGGGTGTATCTCGTGGCCTTGAAATCGAGGTTGTATTATCGATATTGTAATTGAAAAGAAATCTACACAAGAAATTATGTTGGATTAGATGTAGGTTAACTGCGAACGAGTATAAAATTCCAGTATGTTCTTTCCTTTACTGCTTTTATTTACTATTTGCATCTATGTCTGATTCTGTGATTGTTTCTGTGTTTGTGAATTGCATCTGCTTGATTTAATTTGAAAATATTTAAAAAATTCCATAAAATCAATTAAACGCTATTCATCCCCCTCTTGCATTAATTCTGCCTTAAGATCCGTATTCTGCATTTCCTACATTTGGTATTAGAGTATTGGTTTTTAAAGTTATTATAATCTGAATTTTGAAAAAGTTTAAAATGGAAATTTTTGGTTATTCTATTAACACTAGTTCAAAACTATCCAAATCATCATTATCTCATAAATCTACATATTGTTATTATAGAAAATCAAATTATCTACTGAATTGGTGTGTTGTGTAGGAATAGATATGTTATATGGCCTTTGAAGATAAACACTCAGACGGACGACCAGTGCAAATCAAGAAAGACAAATGGATACTTGATAGTGGATGTTCAAGACACATGATTGGTAATCCGGAGAAACTGAATGACATAATTTATGAAGATGGAGGACTGATCATGTGATGACCCGACTTTCAATGACCTGAAAGTCGTATCATCTTTAAGAAAGAAATGGATAGAAAAGAGAAAAGAAAGAAGAGAAAGAAGAAACAAACGTCAGAAACTCAACAGCGGAACATGGAAATTATATTAATAACATAAGTATTACATAATATACAACAACAATTAGAGTTACACAGACAATACAGCACATACTAGACAGTTATAAACACCTGTCTAGTTATTAAAACTCAAAACACCATACAAATAAACCACTCAAAGATACCAACACAGCGGAACACTATATAACTACAACGCAGAAGCCTCCTGCTCCATTGCTCCTCCACATTTCGTGTACGCTGACCTGAATCCCTTGGCTACTCGTCAAAATTTGAGTACCCAAGAGTTTAAAAAAGAAAAATAGAAATAAACTCCGGGTCAGACATGGTTCTGGTGTAAGTAACAGGTTAAATTTGCTTAACTTTGAAAAACCTTTGAAAAGAAAAGGTATCACGTAAGACTTCCCACACATAAACATGGAAAAGTTTTTATCTTACGCTAACGAAAACATTTGATAGAAAATCTGGTGATATTATAATAGGTCTAGGGTTTTCAAGTAAATAATAAATAGCCGAAATTGTTACATTTATTAAATTCCAGCTACTAGCCACAGAAGTGGGTAATACAATCGAAACCGAGGGAACTTATTGGATTTTGGATTCCATACAATGGCAGGGCTAACCGGGTACCGCCCGTCACAGTACGTGGCCTAAATCACCATACCGAGGATCACTCCAATCCCCTGCAACACAAAGCCAGAACCATTCCTTACTGAATAGCTCCAAACAAGACCACCCCGCAGTTGTGATCAACAACCGCACCACACAGCTGAAATAAAATGGACATCTAGACAGGGGTAAATCTCGTCCTACTTGGGTATTACCCATTTAGCCTTGCTGCACCTCCCCTGTTTTAGCCATTCCCGGTTGATGAGGCTTGAGACTACGATTACCTTTATCAGAACACATCACTTAGAATGCTCATCGTCCGCCTGACGATGTTCTGAAAGCATTCGATCTATTCAAGTTCGTTCCGGGTTCGAACGAAATCGAAGGCATTATCTCGTTACACTCATTTTGGAATCACCCTCAGAGTTAACGATGATAACCCTTGCACTCTGAATCTTCATCTTCACTTGAGGTTCACGACCTACCGCTAATTTGGATCAATGTGGTTTTCAGATATCCAAATATGAAAACCCGATCCCGGTCTCACCGAATCCAAAACGTATCTTTTAGGGCCAAGTTGTTTTAAAGTTTAAAACAATTTAAATTCATTATCTAAATACACACAGATAGATAATTCACAACATAACAGTAGATAATCAACATTATCATCATAAACAGATAATCCATATCATCATTATAAACAGATAATCCATATTATCATCCTAATGCAACCAAAGCATCCATATCACACAGCATTACTCATCTCATAGCTGAGATTACAAACCATTCAAGGCAACCAATAACATTCATTCATACATAAGCAATGATTTAATGATCACTCCATCTATAATAAATTTAAAGTGAATTAAATTAATTACTTTATCTCTAATTAATTTAAAATAAATTAAATTAATTACTTCATCATTATAATCCTGCTTAACTTAACCATTAATTAATTACTAATTAATTAATCACCATCTCATTACTCATTTCAATTAATCATTCCCGATTAACAATTTTCTAATTACAATAAGTAATTAGCCTTCAAATTTATTATACAAGTTAATTATACTTAACTCTTTACAATAATTAACTTTTAATTACTTAATTAATTAATTAAAATTAATTACATTAATCCTTTATTAATTAATTACTTCATTAATTAATTATTCCTTGATTATTCATCATTAATTTTATTAATTAATGATTTCTAAATTACATTTTTTAATTAATCCCTCTATTTTAATTAATTACATCTATTAAGTAATTAATCTTCAATTTAAACCACACATATTAATCACCCTTGATTAATAACATCTAGTAATTAACCACCCTTAATTACTTCATTAAATAAATTACTCCTTAATTTATTCTCTAATGAATCCCTTGATTAATCCCATTCAGTAGTTAACTACCCTTAGTTACTTCATTCCATAAATTAATTGCCCTTAATTAATTATCTCAATTAATCCCTTGATTAATTACAAAGTAATTTAATTCAAATCACTTCCATTATTAAACCATCTTTAATTACATCCAGTAATTACCATTAATTACTTCCTTAAGTAATTACAATTCCATTAATTACATTAAGTAATTATTTATCAAATCATCAAGTGTTTAAATTAATTAAACTTAATTAATTAATCTAAACTAATCACATTAAACTCAATTAATTACATTAAGTAATTAATTCATTAATTACTTCTATTAAGTAATTAAACTTAAACCATTTCACAAATGATTATTATTTATTAATTAATCTAATTAATTATCAAAATTAATTACATTAATTAATTGTTAAATAAATATTAAGTTAATGACCTTCATTAACAATTCTTTAATTTCTTCCTTAAGAAATTAACATAGATTAATCATTATTAATTACAAATTAATTAATATTTAATTACCAATTAATTAATCTCTAATTATTTTATTAATTAAGTGTTAACAATCTTAATTAATCCTTAATTACTTGATTAATTAATCTTTAATCATTAATTAAAATCTAATTAATAATCCTTAATTACATATTAATTAACCTTAATTAATTAATCTTAAATCTTAATCAATCAATTTAAAAACTCTTAATTACTTAATTAATCATCCATATTATTAATTTATTAAATAATTAATTATCCATTTAAATTAACTTAATAATTTAATGAATCCAAATTTATTAAAATTCTATTTATCTTTAAGATAAACATTGCTTACTTAATCAAGTATTTAAAAGCAATTAGTTTCCAAATTTACTTTAAATTCCATTTCAAACTTCATTTTAAATTTAAGATTTTAAAATGAATACAAATTTATCTAAACAAGGTTTGAAAACAATTTAAAACCTTTTTATCTCATATGTTAAAGAATATCCATTTATAAAGAAGTTTAAAAGAAATTTAAAACCCAATTCATTTTTAAAATTCAAAATTAATTTGAAAATACATTTAAACAAACAAGATTGTTTAAGTCACTATAAATTTAAAATTTTCCATTTATTTCAAACTGAAATACATATTAAATTTGATTCCAAATTACTTGGGTTCAAAACTTGTTTACATTTTAAACTTCACTTTAGATTTCAAATCATTTAAACAATTTTGGAGTGGTTAAACAATTTAAATTTAAAACTTTACTTTATTTTAAAAACTGAAGTTTAACTCGAATTCCAGATTTCAAAACTCAGATTTAAACTTATTTTAAATTTCTATTTTACAATTTAAACTTTCAGTTCAAACTCAAAACCAAAATACTTTTACACTTAAAAGTTGTTAAAACAAAGTTTAAATTTCAAAAACTTAAGTTATTTCAAATCTAAGATTCAAACTCTTGAATTCAGATTTCACTCAGGTTTTAAACTTACTTTAAATTTTAGTTTTCATTTTAAAACTTTACTTTTAAAATATAAAACAGGACAGGTTTCTGTTTTTATATTATAACCTGAAACAAATGTTACCCGAGCAACTTATCCTATACTTCGAATCTAAAACAAAACAACTTCGAGCAGAATTTCCATTTACCCGAGAATTACTCGAGATAAAACACAACTCCAACCCAACAGCTATCATCACCAGAACATAGTACACCGTGCACATGCATGGTGCCTCCGGCCACCCCTGATCAACTACGCGACCTCCCTACAGTCGACGTTCATCACCTCAGACCATCTACACACCAATTCCATCGATTCATGCTCGAAATCAAAATCGAGATTATAATCCCCAAACCTGGAACAGGCAGTAACGCAATCATCCAAACCTGTCAACGCCTTACCCAAACACCTTCGACCACCTGCCTCTGAAATTCCGGTAAAGACCTCGTCAACCCACCATCTTCTAGTACCCAAAATATAGTTGAACTCGATCAACTACAATTGCCAAAGTGATCGATTCTTCCTAGCCCAGTAAAACTAGGGTTCTAATCTTCAAATCACAACCACCATCACCAAAATGAAATACACAAAAATTTGATAATTTTCATGGCCTCTCCGATCACTCATCTACCTCCAGAAGAAAATTCAAACCATTCGAACACATAGATCATCAGAACTTTCCCATTTTCCTTTTCCAGTTCAAACAAAAACTGCACTCTGGTTTTAACACTAAAAATTGTAATCTTGCTTTTAAAAATCATAATTTTGTATGATGTTTCAGATTATAACCTTGAAACATAAAATCAATGTATTTGAATTTTCGCTACTTAAATGTTTGATCATCTGTTTATACATTCCAGAGATATTCACATATTATTTTGACCTAAGTACAATTTTAAACTAAAGTTTATAATTAAACAAACAAGTTTGATTTGCATATTAAGCTTAAACAGAGACAAGATCAAAAGATTTGAATTTTTAAATCAAATTGGGAAAACTGGAAAGTAAAAGCACAGGATACTATGATGAAAACAACTTGCAGGCTATATGTGCATGTAATCACAATAGATACCATACAAAACACATTTATCTCAATTTAACTACCATGCAACCAAAATTTACCTACTAAATTTTAAAAAGTGGAGTTACTCATCCTTTTTAAAAAAATGCAGAACGGAGCTTCAGATTTGAAAAGCCTTTGAAAACTTTAAAACTGGATTTTCTTTGACTTTAAAAACTTTAAACTTGAATGTTGCTTGCTGAAAGATTGAGTTGCTTGGAAATGTTGATTAACAAACTTGCATGCAACTTCCAGTTTTAAAAGAAAATGCAGGTTCGCATGCAGTGGCCTGATTCCAGATTTTGAAGAAAGGAATGCAGGTTTTCTTGCTTTTTTTTTAAAATCAGGTTGAATGATGAACAAGCTTCAATTTTGAGGAGAATGAATGCAGGCTAAAGATTATTGAAGAAATGAAGTTGCTTTATCTTTATTTGTAAGCCGAAAATGTTACAGGGATTTTGATATGCATTTTTTAAGATGGTTACAAGAGTTTGATTTCAATATTAAAAGTGGTTCCAGGGATTGATTTGTACTTTGAAGATGGAAAGATTACAGATTTTCATGCTTGAAAATGTTACAGGTTGATGAGAAAATTGGTTTTGGAGGAAATGAAAATTTTCATTATGATATGAGGAGTTTGTTTACTGATTTTCATTAGAGTGAAGATTACTTTAGAGTAAATAGTTTCAGCTGAAAGATTTCTTTGTTTTAGAATTGAAAATGAGAAAAAGAAAGGAATGGAAGAAATCAAGTTTATATAACTAAATTTATGATTTATTTAAAAATCAAAGAAAAATAAAAATACAATTTGACACTTGTAAAAAAAACTATACGTTTGTCACTTTAAATTGTTTATTTCTTAACACATGTTAAATTAGGTTCTAAGATGTTTACACTTGTCTCTAAAATAATTACTATTTAAAATTAAAAGTTAATGAAAGTTTTAAACTTAATTAGTTTACAATTACTAGTTATATATTTGTAGCTAATTTTTTAAAGAATAAAACCAAGTATAATTTTAAATAAAAACAATACATACTTTATTATTTGAAAATAACATTTTAGATAATTTAAATAAAATTTATAAAAGAGGTTATAAATTACTTGTTATTTAAATAAATTAATGTTTCATATTTTAATTGTATTTAAACTTTCATATTTAATTACAATCACACTTATTAAACAATATTTTAAAAAGGAAATAAAACAAATCTTATTATTAATCTTATTTAAACTTAAGCTAAAATCCTTTTTTAAATAATTAAACATTTATTTTATGTATTTAAAATCATATAGTTATTTATAAACTAGCTTTGAAAAGCTAAATCAAAAATATTAGAATTAGGAAATATACCTTATTAATTAAATTTAAAACAAACTTCATATATTGAAAATATATACAAATATATATAAAAACCAATTTATTAGCTTTTAAAAGATAAATTCACTAATTAATTATTTATTAAAGTAAGATTATTAAAACAATTCAAATTTTTTATACAGATTATTAAATTGATATTGCCCAAAAATTCCGGGATATCACAAATCAACTTTGGAGACAATTCAAAAAGATATATGATTGGCATTGACAGTGTCAGTAACTCTAAAACTCCTATTTCTGATGTTCTGTTAGTTAGAAATCTAAAACACAACTTACTTAGCATAAGTCAACTATGTGACAAGGGCTATAACGTTAAATTTGAAAAGGATAAGTGTCACATCGAAGATAATAGATCAAATATTATCTTTGAAGGAATTAGAAAGAAGAATATTTATATTCTGAATATGATAATCTCAAATGATAACCTATGTCTTTTGGCTAATACAAGTGACCCTTGGATTTGGCGTAAAGATTTGGGCATTTGAATTTCAAACTCTTATCTAGACTTTCAAAACTTGATCTAGTAAGAGGTCTTCCTAAAATGGATTTTAAAGTAGATAGTATATGTGATCCTTGTCAATTAGGAAAATTTAGAAAGAGTTCATTTAAACTGAAAGATATAATTTCAATTTCAAAACCTCTTGAGTTACTTCATTCAAATCTGTTTGGTCCATCTCAAATTCATTCAATAAATCACAGTAAATATATTTTTTGTAATTGTAGATGATTATTCTACATTTACAAGGACAATTTTTTTGAAACATAAAAGTGATGCTTTTGATTTATTTAAAAATTTTGCCAAAAGAATTCAAAATCAACTTTCTTTAAAAAACTATTCATAGTGACCACAGTGGAGAATTTGATTTTTTTTTTTTTTTATGAATTTCTGTAATAAAAAAGGACTAACTCATAATTTTTCCTTTTTAAGAACTCCACAACAAAACGAAGTGGTAGAGCGTAAAAATAAGATGATTCAAGAGTGTGTAAGAACTATGCTTTCAGATAGTAAATTATTAAGAAATTTTGGGCTGAAGCAGTCGCTACAGCTTGTTACATTTTGAATAGGATTTTAATTAGACCCCTAACCAGTAAAACACCATATGAACTTCTTTTCAATAAGAAACCAATGGTATCTTATTTTAAAGTTTCCGGAAGTAAATGCTTTATTCTAAATACAAAGGACAATTTGGATAAATTTGATCCTAAATCCAACAAATGAATCTTTATCGGATTTCCTAATAGAAGCAAAGCATATAGAGTTTTCAATTTTAAAATCAACATCATTGAAGAAACAATGCATGTATCTTTTGATGAAAATTTCAATGATTTTTTCCAAATAAATGATGAAGATGATTTTGTTACTTTAAATAAATCAAATGAAAAAAATTGTTAAACTGTTCATCATAATAAAAGTATCAGGCTTTTAAAAGATCATCCTATAGAAAATATATTAGGAAATATAGAATCTGTTGTTAGAACTAGAAATCAACTAAACAAGATGAGTAATGTAGCTTTTATATAACTATTGAACACAAAAATCCAAAGGAAGCATCATATGATGATTCATGGATTCTTGCTATGCAAAAAGAACCGAATCAATTCATCAGAAATGATGTATGGGAACTTGTTCCTAGACCTGAGGACAAAACTATAATAGGAACTAAATGAATTTATAAAAATAAAATAAATGAACAAGATGAGGTCGTTAGAAATAAAGCTCGGTTAGTCATGCAAGGTTATTGTCAAGAAGAAGGGGCAGACTATGATGAAACCTTTGCACCTGTGGAAAGATTAGAAGCCATTAGGATTCTACCTGCTTTTGCAGATCACAACAATTTCAAGTTATTTCAAATGGATGTCAAATGTGCCTTTATAAAGGGTTTTGTTAAAGCGGGTGTTTATGTTGAACAACCTCCACTTTTTGAAGATGAAAAGTTTCCAAATCATGTTTACAATTTAAAGAAAGCTTTATATGGTCTGAAATAAACTCCTAAAGCCTGGTATGATAGACTAAGATCTTACCTGCTACAATCAAATTTTGAAATTGGTAAAGTAGATTATACTCTTTTTATTAAAAGAAACAAAAATGATATCCTATTAGTGTAGGTTTATGTTGATGATATAATTTTTGGATCAACAAACAATGACATGAACAAAGAGTTTTCTAAAATAATGATAAAAGAGTTTGAGATGAGTCATATGGTTGAACTTACTTTCTTTTTAGGATTGCAAATAAAACAATTAGATAGTGGTATTTCCATTAGTCAAGAAAAGTATGCTAAGGATCTAGTTAGTAGGTTTGTATGACCATTACGAGTGGAAGACCCACTCCTATGACAACCAGTGAAGCGTTAAATAAAGAAGACATGTCAAAAGATGTTGATCAAAAACTATATAGGGGAATGATTGGATCAGTACTTTATATAACTTCGAGTGGGCCTGATATCACGCATAGTGTTTGTCTCTGTGCAAGGTACCAATCTCAACCCAAAGAAATCCATTTGAAAGCTGTTAAACATATCCTAAGATATGTTAAACACACTTTAGAATATGGCCTATTTTACCGTAAAAACGATTCATTTGGTTTAATCTCATATTGTGATGCTGACTATGCTAGTTGTAAATCAGACCGAAAAGGTTCAAGTGGAACTTGTCACTTTTTAGGACATTCTCTAGTTTTCTAGTATAGTAAAAAGCAAAAACCATCTCACTATTAACAACTAAAGCAGAATATATCTCTGCTGCTTTGGCTTGTTATTTATATGCAACAGACCCTAAAGGATTTTGGAATTAATATTACAAAATCACAATTTTATTGTGATAATATAAATGCAATTAATTTGTGCCAAAATCCTACTCATCATACTAGAACAAAAAATATTTATATCAGACATCGTTTTCTCACAGATAATATAAGTAAAGAGATTATTTCTCTTGAATTTATCAACACTGAGAATGAAATAGCTTATATTCTGACCAAACCATTGAATCAATCAACCTTTATTAAATTAAGAAGAGAACTAGGAATTTTTTTTATAATTGGGATATAGAATATAGATATAGTAACATTTATATTTAAATAAATAGAGAAAACCAAAATTGTCAAGGACACTTGGTACATTATTATTATATTAATGTTTTTATATTTTGTGTAATTATATATATTTGTGTCTATGTTTCATATGTGTAATATCACGTATAATAAAATTAGATTTATGTTTCGCTTATTATACTTCATTATTAGCATTTAATTCCATAGTATTAGTTTAAGGGGGAGTTATGTAGTTTCGGCATTGTTTTTTTATGACAACGGGGGAGAATTATAAAATAGGTTAGATTGACTTAGTTTAAGGGGGAGTTGTTGGAATAAAGGGGAGTCGGAGTAGCATCAAAGTTTGTTGGAGTATATTTTATAAACATAGGTTATCATCATCTAAAAGGGGGAGATTGTTAGTTCCTAAGATGATGGTTTTGATGACAACAACCTTAGGACTTGTTATAAAATATAAATACTAATATTCTTTTCTAGATATATATGTATATGTAGGATATACAAATATATATGCAGGTACTGAGAATGAAGATTGTACAACATAAAGATTCCAATCAAAGTATAGAGATTCAAGACCGACGAATTCAAGATTGAAGAAATCCAGACAGAAGACTCATGAGTATCAAGAGTTCAAGAGTTCAAGATATCAAGATAAGTAATAGAGGCTAAATTTATGTTAAAACATCATAATGGCACTAAAATCTTTATTTGTATTTTAATTGTGGAATGGAATCCACCTTCTCGCTTTAATAGTGGGATGGAACCTACGACCTATTTAGTGGGATGGAACCAACGATCTTCTCTAATGGAATGGAATACACGAAATTTTCGAAATGATGAATTTTTTCAAAGCTATCTTTTTAAAGTCATCTCTATCAATTTAAATATTTTAGACTTAACTATTTTTTAATTTCAATATCATTTGTTGTTTTTAAAACTATCTCCTGGTTTTAATGGTTTTAACTTTAATCTCAAAATATTTATATTGAGGTTTTATTACTTTTATATTATAGATTATGTATTTTAAGATTCTTTTTAAATATCTTTTATAAGTTTAAACTATATTCAAAATGGTTTACAAAGATTAGAAATTGTTTTGACAAGTTTTAGAATAGAACTCATTTTAAAGCAAAATTAATTTTCAAATTCACATAGGCATTTCGGCATCCCTCTTCCCCCATGTCGACATGGTGACCATAAAATTCAAATTTCAAATTTTCAAAAGAAACTTGTCAAAAAAAATTCCATGCTCAGCTTTCAAAATTTTAAAATTGTAAAAAATCATTTCCATTCTCGGCTTTCAAAATTTTAAAAACCTATATTTTCCCTCAGCCTCTTAAATTAAAAAGAAATTATTCGAATTAAATGTATATTTAATAATAATAAGTTTTAATTTGAATTTTAAATATCGTATCGCACAAACACACATGCATACATAGGTGTATATAAATATTGTGCACATTTTTTTTGTATGTGTGTGTATATATATATATATTAATTTTTATAACTTTTAGGTTTGAAAAAGAAAATTTTGTCACAATCAAAAACTAAATTAAATAATATGTATGTATATAAATTTAATTACAATTATTATGTATATTGATGTTTTTATTGGGTTGTGGGCCTTGTTATTAAATTTAAAAACCTTAAAGGGCCCAAAGTAAATTTACGTATATATTAACTAAACATATTAATACAACTTAATATTAAGTATACACTTTATATATGGTGTGATCACAAATCCCAATGGTCACGTATATGTTATTTATGTCATATATAATTTAAATTAGCATATACCCCTATTGGTATTTCAAATGTCATCGTTCACTTTGAATATGTGAACTTCCAATAACAAATAAAATATAAATTATTTAAACCTAAAATTTAAAGTGGATTAAATTTTTAGCAAATTAAATTAAACTAAATTTAGTAAGAAAAATATTAAAATCAAAATAAAATCGATTTTAAAACACAAAACTCTCTTTTAGTAAATCTTTATTAAGTGTTATTCAGTATAACTTTATTATTCATGATAATAGAAATTATAGATCTAGTGAAAAATTAGTAAAAGATTTTTTTTGAAATTTACCATTTCTTTCCTATTGTTAATGCATCTGATCCAACGATGGTATCTTTTATCTGGCATTTTGCCCAAGCTATAATTTGATGGAAATGAACTAAAAAATGATAAAGGAAATGACACTGAAATCAAAGGCGATCGACAATGAAGGGTAAAGGAAGAAACGGGGAAAATTGGATAAGTCCATGGATGGGTACCAATCCATCAAAATTGCCACTAAGGCCCAAAAATAAACGAGTAATGAATCTATAGCCCGTTTGAAGAAAATAAGTTTTCGAGCATGGGGATGGATCGGTACCGATCCATGGATGAATTAGTATGATCCATCAAACCTTGAGAATTACTCTAGATTTGGCCTGATCGCTTTTTTGATACACCAGATTTAATTGACTGGTTATTTCCAAATGTAATCAGACAAATCTAAATACTTAGAATAGCCAGAATCACCTATATGTGGGTCATCGTCTCTAAAAAGAAGGAGACATTTGAGCTTTTACCAACTTTTGCTAGAATAAACTCTGCCACTTTCATACCTTAAGCAAGAAGATCGAGAAATCGTTGTAGCTTAGTAGATCTAGGAAACTCAATCACTAAAATTGATAAAGTGGACATAGGCCAATGATTTGTCGAACCATTATAAAAGTATTATGTCTTTTCACCCTACCATCACTTTAATTCTTTCTATTTTTCATTTATTTATTTATTACTTGTCTATCGATTAGGGATGTTAACCCAAAATTAAGGCTCATATTTTTTGGTGCTTTCATCGATAACTTGAAGATCGGGTCAGAGTTGAATTAGCTACTAGGATTTGAAACAAATCTTCAAAAGGACCAGATAAAAGATGGGACCAAAGAAGAAGTCGAGTAAGAATGTCACTGGAAAGGAATTTGTTAGTGTGCATAATTTAGAGGATAATGGATCTATCCAATCTTAATCGGATTTGGTTATAAGAGAAGAATTGGAATCAATGGTGACGACCATGAATCAACTAATGGAATCTACACAACAAATGATCATGGAAAAAAATGGAAAAGCAGTTTGCAATAATAAGGCAATAAGGAGAAATATCTCACCTTAGAAATCGTCAATATGGAGGATGTTCTCCATTCATCTTAGATGAAAGAAGTTCTGATAATGGACATTGAGCAGGAAAGGTACGTACTAGCAGACGATGGAAGAAAGCAGAAAAGAGATGGAGTTTCAAACAAAATCCTCGATGGATCGGTACCGATCCATCATGGATTTAGCCCGATCCATCATAGATTGAGCCCAATCTATCAGGGTAGTCAAATCATGATGATGGTGATGTTGGAGGTAATGGTGGTTGAGCTATGAGTCCCATAGATGAGATGATTAAAATAAATTTGGAGAGAGACACCCATAAAATGAGAAAAAATCTAGAATATGTAGCACAAATCGACATTATAGGAGAATTTGACGAACGGACTCCATAGAGCTAGGGAGACCTTGGCATCACTATCATATCCATGTTTGTTTGGGTAGTGGCCATAATGGCCGCTCATAGAACCGAACTCACGGTGATGAATGTGATGACCATTCAGGAAGGAAGGAAGATACATGTGATAAGACTACTAAAGAATCCAAAGATTTCTTATTAAGTGAGACAAACACGAAGATACCTAGGAGACAACCACTAGTTGAAATTCGTTTACAATGAAGATTAGGGTGGCCAAATACCCAGTGAAGTTCATGATGTTGATGATGCCAAGCTATAATGGATTGACGGGTCCCATGCGGAACCTAGTAAAATAAGATTGGCACATGGATGGTGCTTAAGGTAATGATGATTTGAAGTAGAGATGCTTCCAATTGTTTTTGGAAGATTTAGCAATGATGTGGTTCTACAAGCTAAAGTTGGGAACCATATTATCATATGATCAATGGGCAAATAAGTTATTGAACCGATTTAGAATTTATGCGATGTTATTTGCAAGGATCCATCAAAGGATTGGAGATACCAAATAGCTACTTGATGCGGTTTAATGCTACGATGACAGAGGTAAAGAATCCATATGATGACGTGGTCCTAATGGTAGTTATTGGCAGAGTGGACAGTGAGTCGGAATTTGGAATATGGTTGAAAATGAAAAGGCTAGCTATTCGAGGGATTTTGTAGAAAAGTGAACCAATTTCTATGCTTGGAAGATGCAGAAATGGAGAAGAGGGTCAACTTGGTGGTCAGGCTTGACCAAGCAGTGTGGTAAAGAGTATTAAGGCTGTCAAGTAGGATTATAACAAAAATAATGGAAATAAGAATAAGAGGAAAAATAACAACATTGGGACCACAAGAAATGTATTCAATTTACTAAAGTTGGGGAAAAAACAGAGCTGAACGACTTCGTGGAGAATATCAACCTTGCCACCCAAGGCATGTTAGATATAGGATGCCGACTTTAAGAGAGATGACGAACGAAGAGAAGAGCTCGAGGACTGTAGATTCCAATAGATACATGGGCACAATCCCAATAAGTATCGGCGTTTGAGGGACATGATATAGAAGTTGATTCGGAAAAATTAGCTTTAATATTATGTGAAAAATCCATGGAAAGGCAGACAATGAAGTAATCAATCACTAAGGAAGGCGCCTCGAGATAAGATGGAAGGGGACAGTGGAGAGGATCCGATATCACTAAGGTGTGAACTGATGATCAATACAATATCTAAAGGTTCGCATTCCATGGAAAAGAGTTAGAACATTATATGATTTCCTTGAAGCAAGCATAACATGAAATGTGCTATGCAATCAAGAATGGAACTCCCATTAAGCAACAAAAAAGGATCAATGATGACATCGTCTTCAATAATGATGGCGCCAAAGTACCTAAATTTGGTCGAGGTGATCACAGCCATGATTGGGTCAGCTGCAGTTCGTCGAGTGTTGATTGACAGTAGAAGCTCGGTGAAGTTCAAAAGAGCATTCGATGAGATGCAGCTCACTAAAAATTATTTGTTGCCTTATGAAACCCAATTTTAGGGTTTTATTGAAGAGGCAACCTCTTCAATCAGATGTATTAAGTTGCCAATGCAACTAGAAGATTGACTCGGAAGATGAAACAGATTAAGAACTGTGTTATGGTGGATGGATATTTTTCTTTTTACACTTTCTAGGCCCCATGACCATGGATGGCTTTAGGATTGCTCTTTCTCCTTGGTGTCCGATGATGAAATTCCTTATGGATGGTGGAGTAAGGGCAATCTAAGGTGATCGTAGCACAACAGAAGAAAGTTATATCATGCAATAGTGGGAAGCTTTACGTAAAGGAAAGAATGCAGAGAAGCTTCTCTGTATTAAAACACAAAGGTCATAGAAACTACTATTTGAGCCTTGTATCGGGTCCACTAGTGATCAATACAAAGCTATGGACCTATGGAAGGAGTCAAAAAAGGCTAGGCCGAGACCCATGGAGTTAAAGGACGAGATTCTAGTGGATGAAGAAGGCCCGTCAAAGGTTGTCTAGATTGGATCTCAACTTGGCTTGAGGATGAAGAAGGATCTTGTGGTTTTTGAGAGTGAATTGGGATTTTTTTGCATGGACTCCCCCTAAAATATGCAGGATTTCTCCTGATGTTCTGTGCTATGCATTGAATGTTAGCCTAGCTTTGGTCCCTATGAAGAAGAAAAGGCATAGTATGGAACCGAAGAGATATACTGCATTAAAGGAAGAAGTGGACAAGTTGTTAGCTAACAACTTTATCCAAGAAGCACTATCCCTGAAATAGGCAGCAAATCTATGATGATTATGAAGGTTAACGAAAAGTGGCACTATGACACCTGCACCTTAATGGGTCCAAATTTCATCTAAATCAAAACTTAAGTCCATTAGGGTACAGATCATTAGTGTTGGTAACTTATAATAAACATAAGTATATTAGAGTGCTTTCTACAAAAACTCACAGCGGAATAAAAAAATACAATAGAATATATATATTGACTATGGATACTACTTTGGAATTAATTTTATTTCTTGGATATCTAGTCACATTTTCGATGCTAAACATGAATAAGAAGGCTTCTTCTTCTATCGTTCCCTCTTCCACTAATGGAATGTTCCTCCAAATCTAACCTATAGGTTGTACTGAGGAGGGGGTCATAACAATGTTCTAGTGGCTAGAATGTTACTCACTTTGTCCATAATGCTAGTTTATATCGATTGATTTCTATTTAAGTATTATGTCCATTATCTACGACCATTTCGTTAAATTTCATCTACGCGTACCGTATGCCCAACCTTCTCCGAGGTGTGTGTGTACAATTGTATGCGAGAGCATTCAGAACCTAAAAAGAAACACCGACCATTTAATACTTCTTAAATAGGGAGGAGGCAGACCCAATGACCGTTAAATACTTCAACCCTGAAGCGGGCCCTCCATAATGTAATCACTAGTCAATCGGGCCTTAACTATAGAGATCAATGACTCCTAGATGTGGCTCTTTAATTTCGATTTTCATATTCCAAATGCATCTCAAAGACGTATCTAAGGGTAGAATAGCCTACCTCCACCAAACAAACAATAAATAAAACTTGAGGCCTTTGCATATCCCATATAGATTCTACACTTGTAGAAATCGAAATCTATCAGGGCATAACCTAAGCCTTTGCTAACGATCGCTTGGGACAACTGGTGGTCAAAGCCTATATGTCAGTCTTACTACTAAATAGCAGTCCAACAATAACACTAACATAGCTCATATACCTCCCACAATCGAAATCCTATTCATACTAATCTAACGCGAGTCAAGGAAAAATAACCATCTTATTTACTTAATACCACTTGTTAGAAATGAAGTAGCACCCGCTCCCTATTAGGTAACGTCATAGGTTATTTAAGAATTCTTAAATAGGGAGGAGGCAAACCCAATGACCATTTAATACCTTCCGCTCTAAAGTAAACCCCTTGACATCCCTAAAGGTACAAAGCCATTTGGTACTTCAAATTCAAGGTGAACCCTTGGTATATTTTTCCATACCTATATGCAAACGTATATCCCTTCCTCCATGGTTCCCATGGTTAAAAATGTCCCCACGTCATTAGTACGTATACACAAATATAGGTAGCCTCTAGATGAAGGGAAGACTTTCATTTTATAACTCTATTGACCTCGCAACCCAACCCATACCAAACCAAACCAATTGTCCTGGACATTGGTATTGGGCTAGGCACACTAATTCAAGTTTGCTCTAAACGTATTATTATGGCTATGTAATTTCCTACTATAAAATTGTATTGCCTCTTAAGTTTATCTAGTAGTATTAAATTCACTTATTCACTACATTTCCTACTTTATACGCTTATTTTCTATATTCCTTACTTCCTTCTATATTCCATAAATGCCAATTGTCCATAATAAATTATCATAATTATTCAAATTGGACAATCACTAATGACATTTACTTATTCATTCAAATTCAACTTATTATGCCTATTTCATTTTTCTATAGATACCACATTATATCCTTTGATCAGTCCCATTAAAGGCATTTATGTCCCAATCTAATTATTGTAACTCCCTATTAACTACACACTTATTGCCTACTAAATTTGCAATCATTTTTCATAAATTTTGGAGTTACTATCTCTTTTCCATTTCAACCTCCTAGTCCTAAGATTTACCATGCTATTAATAACTAGTCGTTTAATTATAACTAATACAAATACCGATGTATATTACGCTTTATTTGTTACCCTAATTATGTTTATATTTTTAACTAGTAAACGCGATTATATGTATATATACACATACACGTACATAAATACACATATATTCCTATCTCTAACTCATTAGTTCCTATGCTTAGGAACTCCAGAACATACACTTATATGTACATTCCGTAAGGAATATTTATTTCTATATTTTAATATGTTAGAGCTATCCCTCCCAAAGAGGATTACCATTATAACTTTCCATAAGTTTACCTAAAAGTGATATTTTTCTTCATTTGAAATTATAAGAAATTATCTCTTTTCTTTTATTAAAATAGACAATGAAAACTACGAAGGAGAACATCCGTACTTTACACATATCTTTTTTTTCCGATATATTCCATATTATGTCGAATGATGCATTTTTTGTAAATAGTTATAGAATTAGATGATTATGGAAATTATATAGAAATAGATACAACTAAATTGTGCCAACATGCTCCTAATAGATTAAAACATGGAAATTTACATTCCAAGTCAGATTAGGGTAATCCAAACTAATACTAACAATTTACAACCTAATTATCATAAATCTGGAATAAACTTTACGATCTTGCCAACATTTTACTTTAACAAATTTAGATATCGATTTCCAAATTTCCAGCTTAGGGTGTAATTACCATTCCATTCCATTTTCCTAACTTGTAGAATATGTAGGAAGAGTTTGAATTGAACAAGTTCTTTCTAAGCCTACAACTCAACTGATCTTGCATAGGAATAATAATTAAATAAAATTCAATGATATAAATTTTAACGGTATATATAAATCATATAATTTTCCTACTCGCGGTTGTAGTTTCCCATATCTCCTAAATCTAAATTCATCCCTTTAATTTGACTACGTTTTCCTTTCCAATTCAAAAATATGTATAACAGGATATATACATACCCATTGTAATTACAAATATGAGAAAAGATTTGAATTAAGTTAAATATAAATTTAAAATTATAAAATTTACCTTTTTATGTGGTATCGAATCACTCCTTCTCTTCTTCTCTTTTATTTTATGTCCTTCTCCGATTATACATGCACATATAATATAATATCTTGTAATTAATAGAAGTAGTGTAGAAGGGAAAATGGCAAAGCTCCATCGCTGTGATAAAAAAATATGAGAAGAAAAAGTGAGGGGCTAGACCTGTATTTATAGGCGCTCGAGTCAATCATACCCATTTTAGATTTAAATTAATTAAATTCAGGTCATTCAACCGAGGTTCACCCCTAAACGCCACTGTTCCAACTGGTCGACCGATCCCTACCAAAGGATTGATCGGTCTAAGGAGGGGATCGATCGGTAAGCTCTATGTAGTTTTGTTATTTCCTTCGTTTTAAATTCCTATTTAATTATTTTTGTTTTGAATATTTCAAATGCTAATAACTTCTTCGATTGAACTCCGATCGTAAAACTCCATATGTGAAAGTCGCTTAGAAAATTGCCATGAACACAATGATGCAAATTTCGTGGTCAAATTTTGATGTTTGGTCAAATTCCATTTTGAACCTTAATAATTATTTGTTAACTACTTTTAATTTTATGGAGTGTTACATTCTTCCATCCCTAAAAGAATTTCATCCTCGAAATTCCTCATGGATTGAATCATTTAATATAGTACGCAATCATTCTAAAATATCCAACCAATTCGTGTACAACCAATTTTGCAGTCAATTGTCTACAAGTGCATAGTGTATCACAACATATACGATAAGCATGTTGGATTATTATAATTTGGCATCTCCTATATGAATGTATTCGTTTAAAATAATTTTGAAATATCATACAAATAATCTATATATACTGGCAGTTCTATTTGTATGCCAGTTTTCAAAATCCAAAATCTTTGTTTCAACACAACGAATTTCATGCCCCTACTAATAGGAGTATGATTCAACTAATTTTACATCTAATTCTTACCAACCAATACCTAACAAAAATATTTCTAACATCTAAAATTTTGAAAATCCAGTTTTCCAAAATTCATATTACTATGCTAGAAAAAGAAGTTAGATGGGGAATTTTACGTTTCCACCCTTCTTATATATATCTAATCCATTGCTCCTTGGAACCTTTTGTTTTTCCCCTCAAATCTTTTCCAACATTTCTAAGTAAGATTTTCATAAGGAGGTTTAATTTTGGATGTTAACATGAAATTATTTTAAATGCAAGCTTTGTTCCCTATTATTAAGGTATGAAAATAAAATTCCAAAGCTAAAACAGTTTTTTCCCTTAATATTCTCTATGTTTTGTATACTGCCACCCCTGTAGGATTGTAAAATTTATATTCACTAAAACATCGATCCTCCCTAAGCTAAACATATAACCTTTAAAAATCAAAAAAATTCTCATTTTTCATTAAAACCAATTTTCCCCTTCCAACCAAACTTGCAAAATGGATAAAAAAATCAAATCTTCAAAAAATTCAAACACAATTTTTCAGAAGTATTTAAACACTATTTTTCAAAAGCATTTGCCTCTCCATCCTTAAAATAATTCAAGCCACATTTTAACATAATCGAGACTCAATCAGTGAGTTAATGCATATGATTAACCCTAACTTCATGCAATCAAATTTAGATTTGGAAAACCTTTCTTTTTTATTAAATAACAAATAATGCACATGCATATTCATACATTTTAGCATTTAAGTTATAGGAATAGCGATTCATGATTTTGCAACAACCTTTCCCTGTCCCTTACTTGCTAAAATTATTTTTCCCAAAATTCTAAAGTCTTTAGGATTTAAGCATTCTTTATTTCTAGTTGCTAATTTAATTTCCTAATTGTTTTTTAACTTCAAGCCTTAATAACATTCATCACTAGTTAAGTATCCTTATGAGATTTCCATATTTACATAGTTTTCCAATATATATAATGGTCAAAGCTCATCCAAAAAATAACACAGTAATAAAATAGGAACATATCTCATATCATATCGTACATTTTTTTAATACCCTAAAATAGACAACTAGTGATTGTAACCCAAATAACCTAAGAGGAACAATTGCTGGAAGCTGCCCTTCAATATCAACTGGTATTAATTGGTGTCGTGGCCATATCACTTCTTACTCAATTAAATAGACATTTCTAATGTGCCATCCTACTATAACCTACATGTTTTAACTCGCCTCTTGGCTTCGAATAAATATGGTCTAATCATTATTTCAGCTATTACCCCAGGTTATGGGATAAATCATGCATTTCCACTCTATAATGGATAAGAAATATAAACTATGCATATTTATAATAACTCATGGAAAAATTAGCATGGAGGAATAACTTTCGTACCACATCTTACCTTATTAAAGCTTGAGGCATCCAACATCCTCTATGTGTGTTTTCCATCTCATCACTTTTTTCTCCAATAATATTACTATCTTCTTTCAATCAAAATCACTTGATAATATTCTCAAACTTTGGTATTTACCTTCTTTATCCTTGATCTTTCATGCGATTATATTCAAGGACTCGCAAAAGTGAACTTTGATACCATTTCCAATTTAAGTGTCCTTTTATAGCTTTCACACATCTCTAATCAAACATTCCTAGGTTCATTACATTATTTCTTATAATCAATGGGGATTCCTTGTCAGTACCCTATGAGCGTTCATGGCTATTTATTAATAGCCATGAGGTTTATCCTATCTTACTAAGGCAGTCATCCCTATCTACTCCATATAAAAAACATTGGTTTGGTTTACACCACCCTTTATACAAATAAAAATTCACAGTCATGAAGCACCTAACCCAAAACATGTATCTTGAAAAATATAAACTTAGAAACCTTTATCAAAAACTTCCTGGTTTCCAAAAAGAGCCATGAAAAATTTCTTATTCTAACTTCCCTTTTTAAATACTTTCTATAGTAGAGATTTACTTCTTTAAAAATATGATTTTAAACTCAAAACATTTATTTGCATTCAGAAACTCAATTTTTATGCCAAACCAATTTCAAAAAACATCTTTTATAACTTTAAACATTGAAAACTGAAATAGACAATGATAACTTTCATTCTATTATTTTCTAGCTACTCATGCTATTTTCACTTCCAATGCTAACAGAGGTTATAATAGCATATGAGAGGAACTTTTAAAAGATATGTCCAATTGTTGCACATATTTATGCACATATTTATGCAAATTATTTATTTTTTCTATGGAATGCCTTAAATTTCCTACATCGTTCCTAGTAGTTTAGTAACATTATTTTAATATAAATTCCTAAAATCATTCCTATTTAAATTTCCTAACATTACTACTATTAAAATTCTCCAACTTAAATTTCTTCTATGTGGTTTTTCCTTACATAGCTCTTTTCCTATTTTATAGTTTTTCCCAATAACCCATTGTAGTGGTTTCTCCTTATATAGCTCCATTTAAAATTACAAGAAATTATTTCTTTTCTTTTATTAAAATGGACAGTGCAAACTACGAAGGAGAACATCCATACTTTAAACATCTCTTTCCTTTTTGTTATATTCCTTATTATTTCAAATGACACACTTTTATACATAGTTATGGAATTAGACAATTTATGAAAATTACATGGAAATAGATATAAATAAATTGGATCCTCATTCTCCCTGTAAATTAAAACATAGAAATTCATGTTCCAAGTCAAATTAGGGAAATCCAAACTAATACTAACAATTTTAAACCTAATTATCATAAATCTAGAATAAACTTTATAGTCTTATCAACATTATACTTTAATAAATTTAAAAGACAGATTTTCAAATTTCCATATTAGGGTGTAAATACCATTCCATTCCAATTCCTAACTTATAGAATGTGTAGGTAAGATTTCAATTGAATACGTTCTTTCTAAGCTTAGAACTCAACAATACATACATATAATAATGAAATAAAATGCAACGATATAAATTTCATTGTTATATATAAATCGTATAACTTCACATTCACTATTAACCTGCTTTTTGGACAAAGTAGATTTCAAATGGACCTAGAAGATCAAAATAAGGATGAAATGATTCATGGACTTGGAAGTACACTTCTTAGAGCAAGAGGAACAACTTGGACAAGTTCCCACCGAAATGGTGCTAAGTATATAACGTGGCACCGAATTATATAGGACGACACCGACCAATTTATCCTCTCTAATTTGCTTTTCGAACTCCATACATCACTTATATTACTCCAAATATTCGTGATCAAGTGATTTTCCTAGGGTTTGGATGAGCAATTTCAAGGATTGATGAGGAAAGAGCCAAGAAAGTAGGATAACTCATGTGTTAATGGAGAGATCACTAGAATCAAATCGAAGTCGATGGGAAAGAGCTTAGAACAACTTAAGTTGAAGATTAAAAGAGCTAACAAGCAGAAGAATTAAATTTTCACTAATAAAGATACGTTGGTATTGAATTACCATTTTGACTCGTGGGACTCCAATCTCTTTTGTACAACTTCAGTCTACCTCCTAGATCTTAATACAAGAAGGTTTCTGACCCAGTACCTCTATTTCCATATAAATACAAGTCTAGCTACAACTAAAAGGGATCATCTTCTTCCTGATCTTTTCCCTTCACTTCAGATCTAGGGCTCCACTTATATCCTTCCTAAAATACCCTAGAAACTCCACTATAAATCTATGATCTATTAGATTATGGTCAAATATGATATAACTAGTAGTAATCCAAGGTGAGATAATAATAAAGATTAAAGTGGATGTAGGCCAGAGATTATGTCAAACCACTATAAAATTCTTATATTTCCTTTTAATTTCTACCTTTTCCTTTATTTTTATTAGAGATACTGCTTTCATATGATACTTGGGTGTTTGTGATGAAGAGGACTAACACTAGATCTAAGGCTGGAGGAAGCCAACTAGAACATGGGGACAGCCAGAAGGTGTCCTCAAATTCTCATCATTCCATTTACATGACTAGAGAAGAGATGGAGAGAATGATGAAAGAGATGCAAGATGGAATGATAGTTAGGTAGCAGGAAAGACTTGAAGGGTTTCTCCAAAGGATGGGATAACAAGGAATAGTTAGAGCTGATAGAATTCAGAATCAAAGATATGGAACTAATGTAGGAGCATTAGGAATTGTAACAGAGTAAGCTGGATATATGGCCCCATAAAAAGTACCACTAGAGTTGGAGCTAGTGCTAGAAATGTAAATCAGAATATGAATGAGCAATGACCGAAGGAGTATATGCTAGAGCTTCCATGTAGAAATGGAGGACATAATAAAACCAGAGGTGTGGATCAAAATGCAAATGTGTAGCCAGAGGAGTATGTATCAGAATATGTGCTGGAGTTCCTCCACAAGGGCAGGGGTAGAATATAGCTAATGGTCAAAGATTTCCATTAGATGACAAAAACCAGATAGTTGAAATGATCAAAAAAATAGTTAGAAGTGGGCCCTCAGACCAATGTTTGGAGGACATAAATAGGAATTCATTTATCGTTAACATTCATAATTCAAGGAATCCTCTCGATTTCAAGCTTCTGACACAGAAATGTATGATGGGAAATCTGATCCAACAGTTATTTAATGAGATGCATCCAACATATGGAGGTGTTGGGTGCTTCTGAGGAGGTTATATGGCAGTGCTTCTTGTTATATTTGATTGGTTTAGCAGCAATGTGGTTCAGACAGCTGGAGAATAGATCCATAAGCACTTGGACTGACCAAATGAATAGGTTCATAAGACAATTCAGAGTTCATATCTCTTAACCAAAGAACGTAATCATGCTATCAAGCGTAAAGCAAAGGCCTAGAGAGTCCTTGAGAAGCTATTTAATGAGGTTTAATGCGGTAGCAACTGCAGTAGATAAGATGGATATATTAATAACATTAATGCCTGTAGTATCAAGAATCGCAAGTAAGACCGACTTCAAAGTTGCACCGGAAAGGGATCCATCGATGGATCTTGCGGAGTTTTACCATGATGCTGAAAGATATCTATGTCAAAAGGACACTAAAGCTGATAATTATAATGTTAATGATGTGGATGGAGGAGGACTACCCGGAGTAGGCTCTCGAAACAAAAAAGGAAGTGAAAAGCTAATAGCGACTTCTGAAAAATGAAATGAAAAAGAAGAGAATCGATGTTCTTTTCTTATGCTAACTTAACTGAAACCCCAAAGATGATTTACCTAGAAACTAGGGGGCAGATCCCCTACCAAAAAATAGCTAAGAGTGAACCCACAAATTGGGGGAGAAGATTTTGAAAGTTTTGCATCTTCCACGAGCGAGATAGCTATACATAAAACGAACGAGTGTCGATACCTTCGTGATCGGATAGAAGAGCAGGTTCGGAGCAATCAGCTACAACAGTATGCGAGGAACCGAATTCGATGGTGCAGCCGAAGCAGCTACCATCTACAGTGAACGCATTAAGAAACAACCAGGGATCAAGGACGAGGGTGGTAATCCCATGATCAGGATGGTCAGGAGGCAGGTTCGCTTTCTGTGCTTTGCATTTTTTCTTTAAATAACTAAGATAATGATAACCTCAGAATGCATGTGTACGAAGCAAAGATTGGTCTCTAGATTTCTCTGAGTTGGATTTTTGGGATGACTAGTTAGGACAATAAAAAACCCATAACGCTTACATGTGTACGAGACCTAGAATGGTCTATGAACGCACTGAGTTGGATGTCTGGAATGAACAATTAGGATTTCCATTTGCTTGTTTTCCTTGATTTGAATATTTAACTTTTGAAAAATACACATTGAATGAGATGATTCGCGTTAAGTTCTGGTCGAAGAGTTGGGACCAGGGTGCAGGGTGCACCCTTACTAGAGAGAGTGGATGGACTTGTACAAAAAACAGGTCCTTTGGACGGAGAGTGATTGGATGAGCATGCTTGGTCATTGGGTCCCCTTGCCGGAGAGCGAGCGGATTGGGTTTGGAAAGGATTTGGAGAGATCGAACCCTAGGTTAGACCAAAAACGATCCGGCGAGATCGAAACCCTAAATTAGGCAATAAACGATTCGGAGAGATCGAAACCCTAGATTGGATGATAAAAGATCCAGAGAGATCGAACCCTAGATTGGACAGTAAATGATCTGGGGAGATCGCAACTCTGGATTAGGTCTATAAATGGTTCGAAGAGATCATATCCTAGATTGGAGATAAACAATCCGAAAGGATCAAATCCTAGATCGGATGCTAAAAGATTCGAAGAAATCTAACCCTAGAATGGATGTTGGCTTGATAAAAGGAGTTGAGCGCCTTATAGTCAGAATGATATGGATAAATCCCAGGCGAACGTAGGATGATTTTGATGTACAAGACTACCCCTCTGGATAAGAGACAAATTAGTCGTGATTCATGGATGACACCTAAGCAAGGGCTAGACTCCATAGCCATAACAAGTCTAGAACGACCTTTGATTTGCAAGAAAAGCCATGGGAACCAGACGATTCACCAAAATCAATATCAGTAGATGGATAGAGAGAAAAATTATTAAGGACTAATTATCAAAACTTGTTCTTAAGCAAAGCACACCTTACATTCAAAAGGCATACTTTGGGGGGGGGGGGGGCAAGTGTAAACCCACTTTTTAGCCAAAGCAGATTTCAACTCAGCTTAAAAGATCAAAAAAAAGCTGAGATGATTCATGAACTTGGTAGTACACTTAGAAGAGCTAGAAAAACAACTTAGAGAAGTTTCAACGAATGGGAGCTGAGTATATAACTCGGTACTGAGTTATATCAATGGGAACCGACCAATTTATCCTCTCAATTTTACTTCCCGAACTCCATACATCTCTTATACTACTCCAACTACTCATGATCAAGTGATTTTCCTAAAGTTTGGATAAGCAATTCAAAGGATTAATGAGGGAAGAGGCAAGAAAGCAGAATAATTCAATTGATAATGGAGAGATCACTACAGTCAACTCGAAGTCGATGGCACAAAGCTTAGAACAATTCAAGTGGAAGACTTAACTATTCACCAATAAAGATAGGTAGGCACAGAGTTATAAAGGTCGGTACCGAGTTTTCATTTTGACTTATGGGACTTCGATCTCTCTTGTACAACTTCAGTGTGTCTCTTGGACTTCAGTGCAAGGAGGCTTCTGACCCAGTATCTCATATTCCCTAAAATACAAGTCTGGCCAGGATCATCTTCTCCTGATCTTTTCCCTTCACTTTGGATTTGGGGCTCTGCTTCTTCTTCACTTCTATATCCTTTCTAAAATACTCTGGAAACTCCATAATAAATCTGAGATCCACTAGATTGTGGTCGGATACGATATAACTAGTTGCAATCCAGAGAGAGAACAACTAATAACAAATATTAAAGTGGACGTAGGCATAAGATTAGGTCGAATGACTCCTTTTAATTTTTTGATCTTCCTTATTTTTTGGTATTTTCATCTAATACTGGATGTTTATGCCATTTTTGGTGCAAACGCTCACCTTTCTAGCTTTCTAAATCTCCTAAATATGAATTCATCCCTTTAATTTGACTCATTTTACCTTTCCAATTCAAAAATATGTATAACAAGATATGTACATACCCATTAGAATTATAGATCTAAGAGGAGATTCGAAATAAGTGGAATATAGATTTGTAATTATAAATTTTACCTTTTTCCACGGTATCGATCGCTTCTTCTCTGATTTTCTTTTATGTTATGCCCTTCGTTAATTATATATATACATATAATATAATATTTTATAATTAATAAAAATAGTGGAGAAAGGAAAATTGCAGAGCTCTACATCTTTAATAATAAAGTATGAGAATAAATGTAAGGGGCTAAGCCTCTATTTATAGGTGCTCGAACCAATCATGTCCGTTAGATTTAAATTAATTAACTTTAGGTCATTCGTCGAAATTCAATCCAAGCCTCTATTATTCCAACCAATCGATCGCACCCTCCCAAAAGGTCGATCGGCTCAAGGAGGGGCCGACCGATGGGACCAATGTGGTTTTGTTATTTGTTTCCTTTTAAATTTTTATTTAATTATTTTAATTTGAAAGTTTCAAATGCTAATAACTTCTTCATTTGAACTCCTATCGCAAAACTCCAAATATGAAATTTGCTCAAAAAATTATCGTGAACACAACGGTGCAAGTTTCATGGCTAAATTCTGATGTTTACTCAAATTTCCTTTTTTAGCCTTAATAATTATTTATTAATTACTACTGATTTTACATGGTGTTACACGTACATTCATTGATTATTCAAACTTGAATAAGGCATTCTCGAAGGTTTAGTTTCCACTTCTGTGGATCGACCAAATCATGGATGTAAATACCAAACATGAGCTAATAGAATTTATAGATGTATGTTCCAAATATAGTACGATTACAATGCATGTCCTCGACCAAGAGTATATAAGCTTTGTCATGGACTTAGGACCGTATGGTTACAAAGCAATGCCATATAGTCTGAAGAATGTTGGAGCTACTTACCATTGTTAAGTCAATTAGATATTTTCAGAAAAAATCAGATGGACAATGGAAGTCTATATTAATGATATGCTAGTATTGTCACAGAGATCAACGAACTATATTGATGACCTATCAGAAATGTTTGATGCACTTTGTAAGTATATAATGAGATTGAATCCATTGAAATGTTCTTGCAGAGTCGTGTTGGGAAAGTTTTTAAGGTTCATTATGAACTCAAGGGGCATCGAAGCTAATCTTGAATAAATTGAAGCATTGAGTCAGATTACAGCCCTATGGACTAGGTGGGAAATGCAAAGCTTGAATGATACGGTTGTTACTTTAAGTATGTTCATTTTGAAAGCAACCAGTAAATCATACTCTTATTTGATGCATTCAAGAAGGAAAAGGTGTAGTTCAGATGAATGGATGAAAATGAAGCTACCATTCAGCAACTTTTGAAACATCTACAAAAAACACAGATCCTATCAATGCCTTTGGAAGGAGAATAATTGTAGATCTATTTGGTTGTATCAACTCTCACATTGAGTACATCATTCATGCATGAGGAAGGAAAGATCCAAAGATCATTCTATTACATTAGTAAAAAATTTATAGGTGCAGAAGAGGGTTATCCAAATTTAGAGAAGAAAGCCTACAATTTATTGATAATATCGATTACAAGCTCATATAATAGGAGTATTGATGGGTCAATCCGTCAGACAATTATTACATCTCCCCGAGGCTACGAGATGGTTATTGAAGTTTAACATTAAGAGTGTCAATATGATATTACTTATCATTAGAAATTTTTGACTTGTGGATCAGTTTTGATTGACTTCATTGCTAAATTTACTATCTGGTATGACAAAACAAAAGAGGAGATGATTGAACTTTCGGAATGGAAGTTCTATATAGACTGAGCATTCAACGACCATAATTTTAAAATGATAGTAGTCTTGGTAACTCTAGGAAGTCGAAGGATTTTTTATGCATCGAAGCTTGAGTTCTGTGCTATGAATAATGAAGTATGATATGAGGCATTGATTGTAGGGCTTAAAATAGCAAATGAGTTGGGACTGCAGAAACTACACATATTTGGTGACTTCCAATTGGTGTTTTGCTAAGTGAAGAAAGAATTTTAGACTAAGTGTTCATGATTCGTCCCCTACATGTTAAAGTGAAAAAGGATCGATGGCATGAAAACACATCACGTGTTTGAAAATAAGATGTCGAGGTACCCGAAGATAGGTACCGATGGACTCCTTTGAACCATGATAGGTTCTTTAGATTTTAATCAGACTAGGGTAGATCGAATAATTTTCCCTTATGCATCTATGCTTCGATGAATGCTTATGGATAGTCGACTTAGGGGATCAATACTTGAAGATAGGAATCACAAACACCAACATTCAAAGATAATTATCGATGTATATTTAATTTATCCAGGCACAAGCAATGAGAATTACATTGGTTCTCATGCGAACACAAGCAGAAAGCTATGTAAATGCAGTCAGAGACATTATAATTTTATTTATGGTGAAACAGAACAAGCTTAACTGAAAGTAAATAAAGCTAGGCAAAAGGAAAATACTAAGTCACAAACTTACAATGGAAGTTTATTTATATGTACAGAGCTATAGTAAATAAATAAAATACACTTATGACACAAATATGCAAGCACGATACACACACACAAAAGTAAGCCATTACAGGAAATTACATATATACATTTTTAGGAATAGCATATAGGTGCAGGAAAATAGAAGTATGATAAAAGTAGATGACATATTGCCTCATTTTTTGGAATATAGAAGTTTGGGGGATGGAACCATATAACCCAATGGCCTATGTATAATATAGAGAAATGGAAATTTCGAAAACCGAAACTACAAATGGCTATTTCTTCATGCCTTTGCAAATTACCTTCTTTTTGCAGTTCTTTGTCGGGGTAACTCCCTCAAGAGGGGAGACCTCTTCCTCAGTGGATAAGAGCTCATAAGCAAAGATAATATGATTGGGCTTAGAGGGTATGGATTCCCCAGAGGTGGTCAGATCAGGCATTGGTAAGGAGAAGGCGAGCAATGCAGAAGTAAGAACTCCAGTGGAAGAAGGAAGGTCAATGCCCTTTTCAATCTTGATCTGGACAAGGGTGGTTTTCTACTCCATAAGAGAAACAACCATGGAAGGATCTAAGCTAAATGTACCAGTTACGATGAATTCCTCATCCTCATCTAAAAATGCATCTGGGTCATCTCCTTTAGAGAGAGCTCCTATTTTCTCAACATCAAGATCAAGACCAAACCCAAAGGAGGTGGTGATGATGATCGATGTAGTGTTGATAACTTCAATCAGAGTGTCCAATGCTTGGATGACTTCTAAAAGCGGAATGATCGCAGATTGACTTGAAATAAGTAAGACATTTTAGTATAAGTCACGGACGGCTTCAAGTGTTATCTTGAGCTTCTCCAAGATTCGAGAATTAAGTTATATGCCTTCGGTTGAACAGCCATAAGGTGGAACCTAAAGCTATTCAGCTCCTCATTAAGAATAGAAGACAATCTAGGATCGATAGGAGTAAAGGCATCAGCTTAAACATACTTAAGACTATATTCTTTAGTAGATGATAGAGTGAAAAAAGTAAGAGGTATAGACGTGGAAGAAACGAAGACCTCAAAGCTGGCCATCGCTGTTAGAATTGAGCCAACCGGCAGCGGAAGTTATGGGTGAATTTAAAAAATAATCTCTTATTGGATCTTTATTACGCCTATGAAGTCTAATTTGTTTAGAACATTTCTAAATTTTATTTAAATAAAATATTCTATTTTATTTAAATTTACAAAATGATATTATATTTATTTAATTTTATGTCATATTAAGTATATATGTGTATCACATACACAGGTACAAAGTGTATGCATGTGTAATATATTAACCCATGAGTGGTATAACATGCCCGTATGTAAATGTGAGATTTACATCGCAACGGACAAGTTAGCTCATCTAATATGTGAATGCATTATCCAAATGCATGTACAAATATATATACTTTTGCAATTATAGTAAGTGGGAATTAGGGTCACATCCCTCTTCTCTAAACTTATTTGTTTTACATCCTTCCATTTTATAAACTATTTTCTACATTCTCTTTTTTGAATTTCTTTCGTTTTTACTTCTTGCGTTCCTAAATTTCAAAACGTCTGCTTCGATATGTATTTCGATGGTTATGAATTATGGATATATACCCTAAATGAGCATGATAAGATTAGTAGCCCCATGAATTTCACCTTTTTTAAATTTGGGATGTAATTTATAATAGAAAATTAAGATGGACCTAGGGCTAATTTTTTATAATCATAAGGATGGATGCAAAAATTTCCATTATAATAATATATTTAAATATACATATATGTATATAAATTAAAATTTATTTATTTATAATTTTGTATAAACATATAAATTTTTATATATAAATATAATTATATAATATTAACAAACTATATATTAAAAATTACTATACAAATATGTTTATATTGTATAAAATATAATAAATAATTATTTGCTATAATGTCAAAAATAATACTTACACAAATATAAATTTTTTTAGCAAAGCTAGCAAGGTTGACTGTATCCCTATCAGATTTTATTGCAATACAATAAAATACACAAATGGGCCATAACAAGTTATAAGCCCGTGGAAAAACGAAAGATAAAACAAACACAAACAAGATAATACCAGCTAACAGACAAGGCAACAAGAAAGAATAACATAACAAAGAACAAAGCTGAAACCAGGCCCAAGAAGAAATTAGAGAATCATCGAATTTCCACTCTAAAACATTCATGCCAATAGCAATCTCATGTTTTATATCATTCCACAAAACATCAACTCCTTTAGATTTTCTATAGAAAATCCTGCCATTTTTTTTCCAAAGTACCTTAATTTTTTTTCAAAGAGCGCAATAGCAAATATGACTTCATATTTCTCCATTTAGTTGCTATGTAAATCAAGTTCCATTCCACTTGGCTATCTCTTACCATGTCATTTCTACCAATCTTGTTCAACAAGCAACTCTATATACCAAAAATCATAGTGTAGCTAAAAAAAAGATGCTAACTGCTTTCATTTTCAACGTTGCAAAAAATACAAGCAAGGTTAATAGTCACACCTATCAAATTCAGTTTTGTTTTGGTTAAAATTGCATATGATAGAACTTCCACAACAATAAGTTTTCTTTAGGAGGAGAATGGTTGATCCATAGTCTCCTACATAATCTAAACACAAGAAAAGCATTAAACCCAGAGATAGCTTTGAGACCACACCGATAGAATGAGCTTTTTCTTTCTTAGACCATACAACATGCTCATATGTGTATGCAGGAAATTGTATAACTTGTAGAGTACTCCACATAGCTCTGATAGCCTAATCACTTGAACAAGGAAATGTAAGAACACCACTATTAAAAAAACCAAAGCCAAAGTATCCCTACTATGCCAGATTGTTATATTTCGTGGAATGATAATTTATTTGAAAGAATCAAACCCTAAAAGGTCCAAGGATCATCCCAAAATCTTGCACATCCAAGAGAGGGTATGTTTAGCTTAAGAGGGGATATGTTTAGCTTAATAAGGGGGAGGAAAGTACTTCCCAAATATAAAATCCTATGCCAAGTCCAATTATAGTTTGAGGAGCAGCCATTGTCCAGAAATGCTTCCTACTAATGTTATGAACCATAGTCCAATTAATCCAAATATTGTCTGCTTTATTCAATAAGACATTAAAGTGTTTGTTGAAAGCATCAATATTCCAGTGAATAATGTTGATAACACCAAGGTCGCCATTATTCTTTTGGCACTTCTAACTTGCTGAATGCATAAGGAATAATCATTTTAGAGTGAATACTTCTGTAACGACCCACCTTTCATCTCACAGAAAGACGCATCATGATTAAGAAAGAAAGGGATAGAAAAGAGCAAAGATAGAGAATAAAGAACTAAACAATATCAGAATCTCACAGTGGAACGAATAAAATATATTACATCACATAAGATATTACATAGTATCATATACATCAGAATTACACAACTTATACATCACAAATTAGACGGTTATAAGCACCTGTTTGTCATATAAACCAAGACATCATAGAGATACAGACACAAACACAAGCACAGCGGGACTACTATATATCTACACGCTGAAGCCTCCTGCTCCTAATCTCCTCCAGAATTCATCAAATCTATGAATCCCTTGGCTACTCATAAAAATTTGAGTACCCAAAAGTTTAATAAAACAGAAAATAAACACTTGGGTCAGACATGAGTCTGGTGTGAGTAGACGGGTTAAAGTTGCTTAACTTTGAAAATCCTTTGAAAACAAAGGTATCACGTAAGACTCCCCACACATAAACATGGGTAAGTTTTTACCTTACGCTAACCAAAACATTTGATAGGAAATCCGATGATATTATAATAGTGTCTAGGGTTTTCAAGTAAAATAGAAAATAACTGGAATGCTTGCATTTCACGTTCCAACATAGTTGGGCACAATCAAAACGTATGACACTTATTGGAGATTGGATTCCATAAAATGGCAGGGCTACTGGGGTACCGCCCCTCACAGTACCTCGTCTAGATCAGCGTACCGAGGATCCACCCTAAATCCCCTACAACACAAGGTCGAAACCATCCCTTACCGGATAGTCCCAAACAAGACAACCCTGCAGTTGGCTGTAGACCAACTGCCCACTAAGCCAAAATAAAAAGGGACTTCTAGACAATGGTAAATATTGTCCTACTTGAGCGTAACTCACTTAGCCTTGCTGCACCTTCCCTGTTTTAGCCATTCCCGGTTAATGAGGCTTGAGGCTGCGATTACCTTTATAGAACACATCTATCTTAGAATGCTCATCGTCCTCCTGACGATGTTCTGAAAGCATTAAATCCATACAAGTCCGTTCCGGGTTCGAACGGAACTGAAGGCACTATCTCGTTACACTCATTTTGGAATCACCCTCGGAGTTAATGATAATACTCCTTGCACTCTGAATTTTTTATCTTGAATCTGAAACTACTATCTCCGTTATACTCTTATTGGAATCACCCTCAGAGTTAACGACAATATCCCTTACACTTCGAGTCTTCATCTTCACTTGAGATTCACGACTTAACGTTTAATTTGGATCGATGTGGTTTTTGAATATCCAAATCTAGAAATCCGATCCTGGTCTCATCGAAATCCAAAATGTCGTTTTAATGTCTAAGTTATTTTAAGGGTTTAAACAATCAATTATGATTATTAAGGATAACATTTACATATAGATAGATGATTCACATCAACACAGATATATAATCCATATTCTCTAATTCAATCAAACATCTCACAAAGCAGCACATATCACATATCAGAGATATCACATCCAATTCATCTAATAACATTCAATCATCCATAAGCAAGATTGATACATTCTTAATCAACTTAGTTCATCTCTAGTTAAATTGATTATCAACCCTAATCACTCAGATTACCTTAATCCTGCTTATTTAACATTAGTTAATTACAAATTAATTAATTAATCATCTCTTAATTTTCATCTAATTAATCACCCTTGATTAATTATCTTTTAATTACATTAAGTAATTAACTTTAATTAATTATATAAATTAGTTAGTCCTTAATCATTAATCTTTAATTAATCACATTAATTAATTAACTAATGATTCTCTAATATTTTCATTAATTAATTACTCTTTTAATTAACTTCATTTAACAAATAATCTTAAATTAAGTAACATCATTAATTAATCTTAATTAATCACATTTAGTAATTAATTATCCCTTAATTACTTACATTAATAAATCCTTAAATTAATTAATTCTTTAATTAATCACACTTAGCAATTAATCCTTAATTACTCCCATTTAATTACTTCCATATGTAATTATCCTCTTTAATTAATTATATTCCATAATTATACATTAATCTCTTATACTAAGTAACCACTTAATTAAGTAATTAATACTTAATCCACATCATAAGAGATTATTCTTAATTAATTTATCCAAATAGTTTATCTTAAATTAATACCCTAATTAATTATTCACAACTAATTAGTTAATGATTCCTACATCAATTATTATCCATTAACTATCCAGTATTAAATAATTATACTTTGATTATTAACATTAATCAAATAATTCATTAAATGATTAACTTTTAAATTAACTTTCCAAATTAATTACTTTTTAATCATTCATAACTCTACTTAATTAAAAACAAATTCTTAAATTTAATTTAGCTTAATTACATCATTAAACAAAACATTTAGGAATCAATTTTTTTTTAAAATTGAAGATATATAATTTATTTTAAGACAATACAAATTAAACATTTAATTTAACATTTAAAATCTTTGGAAAACTAAATCAACTTGTTTAAATTTAATAAAAACTCCCCATTTTAAAAACTTAATTATTCAAAATATCTCATTATAATTTGGTATTTCAAATTGCTTTATATGTTTAAACATGATATAATTCTTTACAAAAACTTAATTAAAGTTATTTACTTTTATCATATTATTTTATTAGCTCAAAAACTTGTTCAAACTTTCAGTAAAACTGCTTTCCAAAAAATCTTCCTTTATATTTAAAAATCTGGTCACTATTTTTATTAAATTAAAAACTTTATACATGTGTACTTGCTAAATTAAAATCTGGAACACTAAACAACTCTAAGCCCGAGTCAAAACAAAGGATAACCCGAGCCTCCCCTGAGCATTCACGAGCTCCAACCCCTTTGACACCAACCTACAAAAATTTTGAGAACAACCCGAGCCCAACTCCTTCTTCTCCACTTACTCACTCCGGACATACGCATCTCATCCGTGCACATGCACGACGAAATCACCCAATGCCGATCAACTCTCCAGCCCTCATCAAGCTATCAACGACCACGACAAGCAACCCGACCCTTCAGAACCACAAGAACGATGACCAAACAAAATCGAGCAACTCGATCAAAACAGGAACCCATATTTGATCATAAAATCATCGCCGGCCATCACCTTCGACCTCTAGTACACACGCCATCCTATCCAGAGCTGGTCCACATCACGAGGAACCTATTCCCCCACATGCGGTCGTTTTCGGTTCCCTATCGACGACGTAGGACTCTCAAACAACTCCGACAAAACCCCCTCTTTCAAACCCTAGATCACCTCATTTCGGCCACCATGGCCAAATATAAAATCAACCTCTATTTTTCACGCGACCACCATAACATCCCCCACCTCTAGCCTTGGTCATGGCCTCCATCAATCTTCTGTTCGTCGTAAATCGACGAACATTCGAATTCTGATCAACTCAGAATAACCCATCATCCACTCACTCTAAAATCATAAAACTTGTAATAAAAATCATCATTTTACAACACGTTTCAGATTATATTATCAAAGATTGAAATTGACTAGATCGATTTTTAACCCATTCTTTGATTTTCACTGTAATTTATAATTTTTGAGTTAAATAGATAATACAAATTCTTGAATCTATTTTTAAACTTTGAATTACATTGTTAGCAACCATTTTCATTTACATGCTCAAGCCTAAAATCAAATGTAAAGGTGGATAAGGATTTTTCTATCAAACCTGAAACCTGAATAAAGAACAGAGGCTTATCTATATTTATCTACAGGCATATACATGCATAATACTACTACTACATACATACATACATATATATATATTAATACACATGCCATACATGTAAACATTGTTCATCAGGTTATTACCATATTCATCACTTAGACAATATATAAATGAATAGATTCAAAATGTTTTTATAAGAAAATGTTTACTCACCAATTATAAACAGAGGACAGAGGAGCAGATTCTTGTTTCTAGGCTGATGTTTAATTTGAACTTCTTTTGTTTTTTTGAATTTGAATCTATACTTGCTGAGTTGATTTTGCATATTTGAAGCTTTGAAACAGTTGTACTGAAATTTGATTTTTTCTTTTTGATTGCTTGCTGTTTTCCTTTGATTCCCAGGTTTCCAATTTTTTTTAAATTGAAAAGATGAAGAACAAAAGAATATAGAGGATCTGAACTGAAAATTTCAGTTTTATATTTTTTTAAAACAATGTTATTTAATTAAAATTTGTTTTAGATTAAAGGTTAATTTGCTACTTGTTAACTTATGTGCTACATAACTTATAAATGTTGAAACTGTGCCTCCATATGTTTACAAGTGTTTAAACTCAAATTATTTAAGTTCATAAATATTTATGTAGTACATTTAAATGCATATAATGCTTATCTTTTTATAAATAGGCTTTTAAATTTATATATATAGACACACACACACACAAAAAAACAAATGTGAATTTATGTAAATATTTGTTTATAAATAACTTATGTTTTGAACCAATTAATGTATTATATGTTTATATGTTTGTGGATTTTATTTTAACTTTATATATTTACAAACCAAATTGTCTTATGCTTAAATTTTTAAAAGAAAGAATATTTAAAACAAAAGAAATGAATTTTAAATTAAATCATATTTTAAACTTAAGCTAAAATTTATTTTAAACAAATAAATACCTTAAGCGTTTTAAAAAAATATATATGGTTAGATTTTTAAATAGTTTTTGAAATGTTCTATATTAAATTAAATCAAAACTTCCAAATTACAATATATATATATATATATATATATATATATATTAAATTTGAAAACATGTTTTTATAAATTAAAATAAAATCAAAGCCCCTTATATTTACAATATATACACACAAAATATATACATTAAAATTAGAATTCATTTTAATATTAACCTTGAAAATTATTGTTGAATAACTTCAAATCACAATATATACATTCCTATATATTAAAATTTGGAATCATATCTTTTATTAAAAACAAAGACTTCCCATTTATACATATATACATATATATACATTATAAATAGAAAATATTTTTATTTAGCCTTAAAAGAATAAATTTTACCAATTAAATATTTATAAAAGAAGATTATTAACCCAATTTGTTAGCTTTAAAAGAACAAATTTGCTAATTTAAATTAAAATTCTAAAAGAAAATTTTCAAATCAATTTAATTATTAATAAAGATTATTAAATTGATATTGCCCAAAATTTCGGGTCATTACAACTTCTAATCCAAAAGAATCTTAACATAACTCTCCTTGTCATCTATGGCAGCTTTGTTGGCATAACAAAAGTTCAAGTCAATAAACTACCATGGAAAATGAAAATGATTTAACCAAAACAAGTCTACCAGCCTAACTTAAGAAGCTATTAGCCCAACAATTCATAGTTGTGGTAAACTTAGCATACAAAAGTAGACATTGTGAAGTTGTTATTCTAGAAGTTGACAAAGGCCCTGAGATAGCTCATGGATTTAGACATAGTTGAAGGCTAGAGAAAGAAGAATGTTATCAAAATGGGCTTGTTGCACACCGACAACCAAAAAATGGTATTTTTAGAGGTTCAACTTATGACCAGTCATCAACTAGAAGGTTTCAAGAGTATCTAAAATTGCTTGGATAAAAGAATAATCCAGCTTGGTAAATATCATGAAACTATTAACAAACATTAGAGAGGAAACCAAACGTGTTTGCACTGAGGGTGATAAAGAATTTCATTTGACTTGAATTCCAAGTTTAACATCTGAGCGAATACTTCCATAACAAGAATGAAAAGGTAAGAAGAAATTGGGTTACCTTGCCTTATTCCTTGTTTATATTTGAAGTAGCCAACTGTTTTACTATTGAAATTCAAGGAGAAACTAGAGGTTGAAACACTTGCATATATCCAGGCTACAGATGGTTTAGGGAAATGCATCATTTCCATTATCCTAATAACGGATTCCTAATGAATTATGCCATATGCCTTTCTTATATCAAGCTTCAACATTGCACTCTAGGTGACATGTGCCTTATTATACTCTTTAGTAATTCATAGGCAAGTGAAACATTGTTTAAGATACTTCTATTAGGTAGAAAAGCCGACCAGTTTGGAGAAATTAGATCAAGCATAATAGTTAGAAGCCTAGTTGCAATAATTTTTTGAAATGCACTTGTATACGACATTGCAGCAAGATATTGGCTTATAGGAGTTAAATGAATTTGCAGAATTAGATTTTGGGTCAAGAGCTAAATTGGTAGCATTATTTTTTCCAAGCATTCTACACTTATTGAAGAAGTAATGTAAAGCACTGTAACATCTTTAGATATCGCATTCCAGTAGTGAGTAAAGAACGTAATGTTAACCTATTAGCCCCCTTACAAGAATTTTTGTTCATAGAAGAAATGGCATTTTTCATTTCCTCATCAGTTACAGCAGAAGAGAGGAAATTTATATCTTCAGATATTATCCTTGGCAAGGTTAAATTAGAGATCAAATATAAATCAGGAGACAAATTGCATGAGTTACTAGGAGGTATATATATTTATATACATATAAATGAATGTATTAAATACTTATATATAAATATGCATAGTAAAAATATATTATTACAAATAAAATTATAAAATAATTATTTTATTTAAATATATTTATTGAACTGGTCTTGTGCATAGACCGGGTTTTTTTTAAATTTTCAATTTTAAATATATATATATATTAATAAAATCATATAAAATTATGTAAAAAGAAAAAATATTGTTTTTCAAAACTAATTTGAGATTTAAAATTTCCAACAAAATTTTACATGATATTTTATAATTTGAAAAATTTAAATATAATTTATGATCTAAACTTATTTTAAAATTTGATTTTAAATATCACTTTTTAATTTAAATATTTAAAAAAAAATTACGTTCTACCGTGAGTGCAATAAGCATCAATTTTTTTTATATAAAATATAAAATATATTTTAGAAAAATTCATGAATTTATATAATTATTTAAACGATAAAATTATTCAAATATTATTTAAAATATGTATATATATATATTAATATTTTCTTTTTGTTGGAATATTATATTTACTAAACGTTGTATCTGAAGATTTTCTTAATATTTTACACATATATAATATTGTAATTAAATTATAAACTATACAAATATATATGTATATATATATAATCAATTAAATCAAAAATAAAAAAATTATTAATTCTAAGCCATGCTATACATAGATGAATAATCACAGAAAATAATTTTTATAATCATATATACATATACATATAACCAACTAAATTTATGACAATATATCTACGTATTCAAATTATCATATAACTAATAATATTATATACGAATAAATGAAAGCTATTATTATAATTTAATGATTGTAATTAAATTAGAAATGTACCTTTCAACCCAGCCTTGAAGCACAACTTGAAATTATGTTATATGCTTCTAGAAATAATTTTTGATCAAATAGAGTGCTAGTTCTTGAACCATCGACCACCAACAATCATATAGAAGCTAAATTGATCTGAACTGAACTAAGGAGACCAGAGATATAAGGGATGAAATTCAACAGTAAAGGAATGAGATGGCACCAAAAATGATCCCTATCAAGTGGAGGAAAAGTTGTTTAAATAGAGGAAGGAAACGAGAGATTTTAGGATCATATCTTTCACTCTATCTCCTTCCATCTCAACCATCCGTCTTTATCCCTTTTTTGCTCATCTATTAGCTGCCTCTAGCCTCATGTTTTATCCAATCATACAAGCCTCATGATGGGCCATAAAACTATTTAGAGTCTGAATGAGTATTTTGCATTTTAAATCTAATTTAAAATGTTTATTAATATCGTATATCGATTAATGTATTTATAACTTTTGCATATACGTAATATTTATTTGTCAAATCAAAATCAATTTTTTTAAATATTTCATAAATATTATTTAATTAATTTATAACAATTATAAATTAATTAAATCATTGGTCAATGGAGAATTCATTATTTTCGATTATGTGACTCGTAATATGCAAATTTTGTCGGTGAATAAAATTGACTATTTGAAATTAACGTTCATACACCATGTAGCAGGTGATATGATATTTTGGCCAAATTTATTATTTACATTGCTTCGATAAAATCTAATTTTACTTTATTAAGTGTTACCTGGTTATGAATATTATTGGTACCAATTCTCTTCTCAAAACTATGTCATTTTAGACTTATGGAATTTCGTAATGGTCAAAATTCCAACATCCATATTTAACTCTACAGTCTAGATATAAAGTCTTTGGTTTAATAATAACAATTATTATTAACTGAAATGCTCTGGAAAGAGACTTTGGATTTAAGTTGACTTGATTTGACCATGATACTAATCCTATATAACTGAAGAGACAAATCCCCTCTTGAATAGTGCTTCTCTTGTGATACTTCCACTCGACCGAACTATAATCACTCGATAGACAATGTGCCATGACTTGGCTATAATCAAAGCGGAGCTTTCGTATGAAGATCGACAGCGTTCTCAAGTCAAGAGAACTGTGTAAATTAGTTATGTCGATATTTTCTGTTTGACCTTGGTCACAGTAACTGACTAAAAACTATAAGTGAGTCATTCCATAGTTATCCAATAACTATCAATATGTAACCCCTTGGTACGTCCAGTAGCAATGAGTATACTGCTCAACATTTGGCAAGCATTACATTCTTAAGTCTCAATGGATGTATCGATATTCAGTCTCTATACATCTTGATTAGGAATATTTAAAGTAATATCTTTATTTTATTATGATAAATTACTCATGGTTACAACACTTTGTAACTGCTATCAAAAAACATATCATATATGAATTTTCTACTAAATATAAATATTATATTAATTACATAATAGAAAGAAAACTTCTTTTATTTCGAACAAGATTGATTATCGAGTTAGATATATATAACAAATTACATAATTGGCTCTAGGTCATACCACTAACTCTATCAATCTCCTACTTGCACTTAGGGCTAATTATGGAATATTATTCCAACTTCTCCAATTGGTTTACTTAAAACCAATCAGGTCAGTTCCTTGATGAATGGGAATGCTGTTATGCTTTAATTATCTACACTATCAATCCACTCTCCTCTAATGCTCATAAACTGTTTTATCATGTGGAACAATTCGAAGCATGTCTCTTGACTTCAAGTGAGCTCTAAGTTATGTTATGAACTATATCATTGCATTGTTATTATATAACAATGTCATGAGATTCTCAACATTTGGACCCTCAACTCAGTAATAAATTCGTGCATTTGTATTTATATATGATTTTTTATTATGAGGCTATTGAATCGGCAATCGCCTTTCATTTGGAACATTTCCAACTTAAATATTTTCAACTTGAATTTGTTATTGACACATTATACTCAATATCACTTATGGAATTTGAGTCTGAACACTCCTTCATAAGGAGTTCATTGTTTTAGTGAACAATTCTCTAGTATTTCATAAATAAATGAGAACATTTCGAACTAACATTTAATGATATCAATTTGGATTTGATATTTGCTTCATGTAATGGCCCAGATTTTATTCATTCAAATTTAGAATATTTAATCTATTTTAAACATTGAAAAATCAATTTTATAAGTGGAATGACTTGAATTTTAAATATAGTGATTTATTCGATAAGCAAATTGTTAAATGTAATGTTTGGAATTTTTAGTATAATTGAATCTTGAATTTAATATGAACAAAAATGATTTCAAAAGTTGATTCAAATTTTATTTGAATAAGAATGAAGTTGGTAAATTTTTAAATTTGAATTAAAAGTGAATAAACTGGTTTTATAATTATTAATAATTCGTTTTAACTAATCGAAGAAAATAACCTTCTAGGGCACTATCTCGGAATAAGATGAAACCAGTTCCAATGGATCCGTAATAGTGAATTATAGTATGTCGTTCGATTTTTTAGGCGATCAGACATATCATTCTATCGTGCGAGCTTCAAATGCGTAGAATTTAACTAAAGGAATTTAAATTAATATAATTTGATTTTGAATACCTAACTTCCATATATGGTGGAATTGATATCGATACTAGTTCCATTGTATTCGAAATAAGGGTATAACATGTGGAATGCCAGGCGTCATGCCTCGTTTGGAGTTCGAAAATTTAACATGTGAACAGTGCTTTGAAATTTTCTATATAAGACCTTCGTTTTTGGTCATTTCAAAATCCCAAGTCAAAGAATGCTCCAGCCGCCATTTCCCCTAGCTCCACATCCAACGACCATGACTAATTGGTGCCACCACAGGCCCTGTCGGCCTTCGACCCCAACTAAAAGAACGAAGAGATCGATGAGGGGAGCATCTTAAATGGTAGAGATTGGAAATAGAGTGCCATGGCGGTCGGATTTTGGCCGCGTTCTGTGGAGTTTGGTCTTGGACTTGGCGCAAGTAAAGGCGAATGGGGGGAGTGTGACAACCCAAACCCTTAGACACTCCCCACATGATGTCGGACATGGTTAGGAGCACGGGTCATACTCAACAATCGAATAAATAGAGACCATGATTCAAAATAAACTAAAGTAAATAGTTAAGATACTACCTGTATATTTGAAAACACAGCGGAAGAAAATAAGTACTTTTCAAAAGATAACCATAACTATTTCAATTCGGTTTCAGAAAATAAGTACTGATAAAAAGTCTCATAGATAACAAATCAAAGTCTCACAAATTATTACATCAGGGTTCCAAATACCAAGTACAAAATATAAATATCCATAAATGACGGTAGTCCCCAAGATAAAAGTAATGCTGAAAATACATGACAGAAGAAAAAGAGCTGAATCCTACAAGCTTTGAAAAGAACAGATACTCAACAATGGATCTAGCACCCTTGATTTCTTGTGGTGGGGAAAATGGTGAATGGATCAGACATAAAGTCTGGTGAATGAATGATATACTAAAAAGGGAATAAGAATATCAAACTTTCAGGTCTGTTTAGACCATCCAAAGTACAAAAAGAGATTACCCATCTAATTATGTAGGAGAATAATAAAGGAATAATAACTTAGATTAATCACCTAACTAGAATAGTAATAATTCGAAATAAAACGCTGATTCGCCTGTCGGACATTTGTCCTCAAATACTCCACAAGTTACTATGGAAAGAACATGCAAGTATAGCCTAGCTTCAATGGTATCATCAGACTCTCTTATATTCTTGCTCAGCAACAAAAGGCCAAATATCTCTTATATCCGGTTTTGCTCGGTACACCCTAGGCTTCCCACCGATAAGTGGGCAAAATTCCTATCACGCATCTCATTCGGTTACACCACCGAATTTCCCAATCATGATCTTTCGCTAATTACACCACTGCGGCTTCCACCTGTGCTTTTTTGCACTACGGGCAACACTCAACCAAAGATCCCATAATCCTCATGAACCTCCTTTGATTATGATTTTCCACAGTTACGCCACTATGGACCTCCGCCTACTGCAATATTTCCAACTCAGGAAATAAAATATAACAGAGCGGAAAATAAATAAATTACAACTAAATCTTGGGTTTATACGGACCTAAATACCATAGTGAAATCTTGGGTTTACACCAACCCAAATAACAAAATAAATAAAATAAGCTCGTTAAATCAGGCCAATCTCAAACTTCCTCAATTGCTGGTAGTGTTAGTCATAGTCATCCTATCCTTCCCTATTTATACATAATTCTATTGCATATTATATATTCTTAATATACGAACTCCAATATACAAACATTCATCATAACATAATACGTATGATTATCAACTCTAAATCAAATATATTCTATAACCTTCCAATTTTATTCTAGATCTGGAATATAACAATTGTATAGATTTGGAGAAAGTGTGAAAATAGGTCTAATTCACATTTTTATAATAAGAGGAGAAAATATATGAATCTAATCCAGATTTACAAGTCTAGAATAAACATGTGAAATATACCTAATTCAATACAGATCCGAATAAAGAAGAAGAATAGATCTAATATTAAAAGTACAATAACATATATTTACACAATTTACCCCATTCGATTCAAATCAGATAACTTCCATATTTCCCGATCACAAATAAGATCTGAAAGTAACTATCTTAAAGGAAAATTGATAAACATGAATAGGATGGGAAAGGGGAAAAATTTACCTTTTATCATTTTTAGAAGAGTAAATATATTCAAATCAACATATCAGAACTAAAATGTAAATCATACCCCAAATCTTGTATAAATCTTAAAGAAAAAGAAAAAATAACTAGATCTGATAGAAATTGGATAGAAGTATACAAATTTCAATCCAAATAGGACAGAATTTAAAACTGCAAACAAATCTAGAAGTTTCATAGGCAAATTACCAAAATAGGGTATTATCCACTCACATGAATCCTTGCAATGCATATAAGTGTACCTAACACCTCCTTTACAAGCCTCCTTCCAATTCACTAATCTTCTTCAAACTTTATTTTATTTTGTATATAACTTATTTTATAAAGAAGATGAAAATTAAGAAGAGAAAGAGAAACTAGAATAGGAAATATATTATAGAATAGTTTTTAGAAAAAGAATTAGGTTAGTTTTAGGCTGAATTTGTAGGATTTGTAAATTCATATACGCTGTTGGGTAATTGCTTCAGGCATAGGGAATTAACTAGGGGCGTTGAATAAGATACATTGAACTTAGACACTTTTCTACATAAAATATGTACATGCTTAAGCTTTTAATCTAGTCAATTAATAAATCAATTAATTGGTATCAAACATACACATATGTATATAATTGACCATATTCTTTACTCTGTAACTGTGCAAATCAATTTTGAAATTGATTGGTATTAATTAGCTTCCTAATTCACATAAATGTTACCTTTTTAACCGATATTAAATCCTCCTTAATTTAATTAGTCATTACATCATAATCTATATCTTTCTAACCAATTAACTTATACATTTACGTACATATGTTGCTAACCATTTAGGCACAAATAAATAAATACATATATAATGTATTGATACATAATTTTCTCTTTTCTACCATTAATCAGTAATACATAATCACATTTGAACTATTGAACCCGGAAGAGAACCCTATATATATTTGTGAATAAGCTGACATATATTCCTACTTTTCTTTTGATCAATGTTTCGTAAACATATGAATTTTCTGTATTTGGTAATAAATACCCCTATTAATTAATATGTTTGTTTACATACTTATTTTATGTTAGTCTTTTACCTTCTTATACATTTATTTATGGTTGAAATGTTCTCATAAAAATGTCCTCTACGAGACTCGAACCCAGATCACATAGTCGGAATGCACATATCTTACAACTGTGCCTCTCATGCTTTTGTCTTCCATTATTTTCTTTTTAAATGTATACTCATCATTATCATTTTTTTTATTTCTTATAGTCAACCTACACATATTCAACTTATTTATTAACAAATAAGTCTTCTTAACTCTTTCTTTATACTTTAATCTTACTCCCAAAATATGCGCAAAATGTAAAATGTACACTACAATAAACATTCCGTATCTTTTTCACACGATGTATGTTTCTAATAAATTGTATATGAATTTGGGCTAGAAATATCTACTTGACATAATGTAAAAGTCAGGTTTCCCTAATTCCTTCATTTTTAAAAATTCACGATTTTATCCTTTTATGTAAATTTATATTTTATGCATATTGCATTTCAATTTATTATTAAAATTTATGGGGTGTTACATTCTCCCCACCGTAAAGGATTTTATCGCCAAAATCTCTAGGAATAGAAGAACATAAACTGCAACCATCATCTAAATCCACAATCATCTACTCAAACATCAAACACCGCAACCATTGTCCTTAGATTTATTTAATGCAAATTATGACTTTATGCAAATTGAAATGCATATGAACTTGTCTAATGCGGAAAGGTAGTCGGTCTACTGATACAGTCGACCTACTATCATGAAAATATGCTTATGCCATGCAACCGTATGTATGCAAAAACCTTAATAAAACTGTTAGTTCTACATGCATTCTACAATCATCATCCAAATGCAATTCTCCATATGTCCTACATCCACTTATATTCAACCATTAATATAAGTAATATGTAATAAATGCATAATACTTTAATAAATATATATAGCACACATCCATATGCATATGCAAATGCATTCCTAGGTCGCCGATCTAAAGATAAGATCAAATAAGACAGAATGAGTGCCTAATGTGTGTAAATGCGTCCTTCTGCAACCACTAGCATTCACTTGCAACTACAAGCAACCACTAAACATAACATGTCATAATGGCATGTTTACAAATATCCCTACCAAGTGTCACCTAAAAAAGATCTATCCTAATTAGGAAAAGATCAATGATAGGATGTTCAAAAGAAAACTTACCAACAAAAAGATATGGATATTGAATCCTAAGTTCAGCGACAATCTAGGTTGTTCTAGCCAAAGTTAATAAACTAGGGTAACCACTCCATACAGACACTTCTCCAAGTGTCGAAAATTGATCAGAGTCATATTCTAAAACCACTCTAGATTCTCAAAATTTTCTCCTTCTATCTTATCAACCATTTCAGTTTATACTTAGGGCCTTTCGCATTTTAATGCATTGGAGCTACATCTTTTATCCAAGAGGAAATGCGACTCTGCAATTTTCCATAAATCATTAAAAGAGGGTTTATGCTACGCTTGAAATTACAAGAAATTATCTCTTTTATGTACTTTCTTGAAATAGACTGTACAAAATATGGTAAATCCTTACTTTGTACATCTCTTTCTTTGGGGTGTATTCCTTGTCATTCCAAATGATGCACTTTTATACTAAAACTGGATAATTTATGGAAAATTTCATTGCTACATATTTGATTCCAATGAATTAAAATGCTAGTCACATCCTATCCATTTTATAGTCCTTTTGATTTGGTTGTTACTGTGCCACATCAATTATCCAAACATTTGCTAGGATGATTCATTCTATACTTTTATCTCATCCAACCAGGTAGGTTGACAAATCTGAGATTTATCATATTTCCTGTAAGAAGGTTTTCGTTTTAGGGACTACTTCTTCCCTTATTTTCCATATCTCAATATATTATATACTTAATATTCTCTCTCTCTCTCTCTCTCTCTCTCTCTCTCTCTCTCTCTCTTTTTGAGAAAACACTTTCACTTGTTTACTAAACAATAGGGAACCTAATAGCTTAATCCCACTTTTATGCATCAATACCAAAAATTGCACAAATTCCTTATGGTAAATAAAGCCTTTTCCTCATATTTATTTCCAACTTATCAATCTCCTTAAGGTCATACTGAGCTAATCTCCTTTGTTTACTTTCATGCCCATAATTTCTCTACTACTACTAGCTGATATAAGAAACAACCAGTGGTATTTCTACAAGAATAAATAGGGAGGGTCCATTCTATCTCCTAAAACTTGTTCCCATTCACTTTCCCATTAATAGGGTAGGCACGGATAAAAGGAATTCCGGCATATATAGATAAAACCTTAAAAAAAATTTCTTTTAACAAAACTTTTATCTATACACACACACACACACACACACACACACACACACACACACACACACACACACATATATATATATATATATATAGACACACACACACACATATACTTTCAAAACTCATTTTTCGAAAACTTTTTGAAAGACCCCTTGAAAAACCATTGATCAAATACATTTCCTCAATATGTGTCTGAATCATAGGGAAACCTTAACCAATCTCTCTCCGTGGAGGAAGGCCAGTGTTCTCCTCAAAAACATCAGGGTACAAAGAAACAACTGGTATAGAACTAAGATCATCGGGCGATACGTTAAAAAAAGGTAGCTAAGCATAACAGACCTTCGCGGATCACAAGATACTTCCAGGGTACACCCCCCGCAAGTTCCCAATATTACTACCCTCCTATCACAATCCAAAATCGCCCCATACATGGTCAACCAATCCATAACCAGGATTATCCCTGACCCAGAAAACCTCAAAACATAAGCGCCACAATCATACTCAACCCTGAGAATGAATAATTTCAACCCTTTACATATCATAGAAAGTTAAGCCGATCCCTTTATCGGGTTCGACACAACTACCGGATCAAAAACTAAGGATATATTAAAATGCAACTTCTCAACCAGTGAACAAGAAATAAACAAATATGACGTCCCCGAGTCAAATAAAGCATGAACTGAATTACCAGAGATAGTTTAAAAACCTTCCACAATGGCTTTCTTCCCTTTGTCTTGGGCAGTACGCCCGCTGGTGGATAGAGCTGCCTCCAATGCATAGACCTGGGCAGTGGCCTTAGCTCTCATTGGGCATTTATCCTTGAAATGTCCTTGATCACAAATAAAGCACCTATTCTTTGGTCTCACCTTTTCTGACTTGCACTTATCAGCAAAATGAACCATCTTTTCATGCTTGTAATACTTAATATTTGAAAACCTTCCATTACCCTCAACACCTTCATCTTTTCTCTTTTTTCAATTCTTCTTGGTATTACCTTTTTAAACCTCTTCCTTTTGAGCATTCTTCTCCACATTTGCCATCAATGCCATCTGTACTAGCCCTTCATAAGTAGCACCCATAGGGATATGGCTTAAAGCCAAATTCTGAAGCAGCTTATTCAAATCCTTTGCAAATTTTAAGGCCTTTTTGTGAGGTGTATTGATCATATTGAGGCCGAACCTTGCCAACTCTTTAAATTTGCTAATATACTCCTTTATTGTCATCTCCCCTTACTTCAAGTTTATGAACTTCTCCATCTACTGTAACGACCCGCTATTTTGGACCATTCAAATCGACAATAAAACCATACATATCCGACTTGAATAATTCAAAATACCGAATTGTTAATTAAAATTTGACAAAACTTAAAATATACAGTAAATAAATCAAACAGATCACAGATAATATAATGCAGCCGAGTAGATAAAGAATAGTAGTTCATGAAGCTACTATATACATCAGAGTTAAAAAAATACAACCGAATAGTTCAAATGCAGTGAAGTCTCCAATGCAACAGATGACTTCTCTGAACCAATCAACTGGAAAGGCTGGAATCTGAATCGATAGTTGGATTTCCAAATGAAGCTCCGAACTTCAAAGGTGAGTCTCAAATGTTGTATCACTCAGTCTGACCCGAGCGTAAAGCAAAACACAAAACACTCCAGTCAAGATTAACATTCTTATACCAATAAATCCAACTCAAGTGAAATATCAACTACAATACAAATAACTTAAAGGATGTTTGGGATAACCATCCTCTAAGGGTCCATGAAACTTTCTACAAGGTAGAAATATACACTATAACACCGTGGTCATTTCAGCTTAATTTATACTTCAAAACCAAATCTCATTTTCACTTCAAATATCTCTATATTTCCTAAAATAGTACTTATATATATTAAATAATTTATACAGTGAAGTATTTTCAATTTTCTCAACTTAACAAATCGTTCCAACATCAACCCACCTTCCCATTCAAATTAAATTCAATCTCAATTTATCAATTTAAATTCAACTCAATTTCTAAAATAACCACTTAAATTTTATCGATCTCAAATTCGGATTTATAATCACAAATACCCCTTTATATTTTCATATATTTCAAAACTTTAAGTATTCAACGTTTCATCTAAATTTTCATTCAGTTTAGTTTTCTAAATAATAATTTCAAATTTAGTTCAACCTAAATTTTCATTTTAATTCAATTTAGTTGCTAAATAACAAATTCAACTACGTTGATTTCAAATACAGATCCGAATCTCAACATAAACCATTTAAATTCCAATATAGTTCAAGGCTTTAATATTTAAATGTTCTATATAACAGTTTCATATAGATCTCGATTTAACCTCATTATTATTTAGTCTTGAAATACTCCCTTATTAGATTCAATATCATTTAAGTAACCTTAAATTACATTTTACTCAGTATTTTCTTTAATTTATTTAAACGTTAAATATTCATTAAATCACTTAAATCAAAAATCCAGTTATAAAATCATACCCTTTAAAGTTCCCATTCAAAAATTTCAAATCGATTTAATTAAATAAATCCTTATTTAAATACCATTTTTATAAACCCAAATTTATCTCCCAATCTTAATTATTCAATTGATTACAAGAGAATCTATTTGAAATATAGATTAACATAAATACTTAACCATATTATATGTATTAAATCAATCTAATTTAAATCAAATATTACTACTAAATCTATATATACAATTTTCATTTATATAATATCTTAAGAATCAAATTTATCATATATTTCTTTCCAAAATTATAGAAATTATTTTCAAAATATTTATATGGACCAACGGTGTCTGTATATATTTCATATCATATAGTCAAGTGCTACGGATATTTATCATTTCAATCCGTATACTAAATATATACGGGTGGATATCATTTCAATCCGTAATCCTAAACTCAATTAAATGAAAATCGTTTGGGTTTATCATTTCAACCCATAATGATTTTATCCTATTCTAAAGTCTGTTCGGGTATGTATCATTTCAACCCATAGTGATTTCTAAACTACAGGGAACTTGCAGAGTGATAACAGAAAATACAATAAAATAACAGGCATATGTCATCAATAACAATATAATATAAACAACAGAATATGGTGTCATATCGCGCAGGTGAACAGTTACAGATAATAGCATATATAACAAATTTAAATAACTACAACAGCATATTTCAATTGTCGTTTCAATTGAAATCAAATTTAATGAATAAAAAAATGTTAATCGTGAGTGATTGCTCACCTTTCGAGGCTAGAGAATATAGAAGGAGACACGGATACGCACACTGATGCAGACACTGAAATTAAATTTCAAATCCAAGCAAAGAAAAATCGGCACGAATTTAACGATCAAAGCTGATTGGCTCGAATTGATGAAACGGATCAGATCAGAACTGGAACGATGAAGATAAATGGTATAAGCGAACTTTTTTAACCACCTATAACTATATATACACATATGAAATTTATATTCTAAGTTCAAACATCACAAATTTAATTTACATGTTTTTCGAACATATAAATAAATAAATAAATCAAGCTTACATTTTTTTTTAAAATCGACATACACTTAAAAAAAAAATATACTAACACCTTTATACTAAACTTATATAAATAGTGTATATATATTCTCAAACAGATCAAATAAATGTTTAAATATGAATACCTAAAAGAAAACTTTTTTATATATATAACTATTTCTATATATATATATATATTAAATGTTATATATATAATTTAAATCCATCCATATTTTTACATTCAATAACATATTATATTCAACCTATATAAATTTCCAAATTATATATGTGTTAAAATAATTTATAAAGTAGAGTATTTATAGAATCATCTTAAATCCAAAATAGTATAAATATAATACTGTAACAAAGTATATACAATCATCAACTAAATAAGTCGGTACCATATAGAAACCCATATGGTAACAAACCACATAATATACATATATTAAAGTATTTTATATAGTCTGTAACAAAACAAATATATGACTTACATAAGCGAATAACCACATTATAGGAAACCTGATATCAATAAATAGAAGCTGACCCATATTAGAATATAAAACACAATATATATATATATATATATATATATATATTCTTATTAAAAATGAAAGATACTTATTTTATAGTATGTTCCCTTCAAAATGTCGCATACGTAATTCAAAATATTAACATGACTTATAAGCTGTGAGGAAGATCAAATAGAAACTATATATAAATATACACTGTCATGTTATGAAAATAAACTTTTGAAAAAATAGTATTCAATACTTATATAAATAGTATGTACATCACAACTAATAAAACAAAAACAAAAAAAAAACAAAAAAACAAAAAAACATGTAGTTACGAATATAAATCAAAACATATATGTGCTTACACGCCTATACCTCACTGATCAAACAGAAGCAACCTGAAGGCGAGGTGATGGATTTCATTTGATGAGGAGGTTTGGAAGAAAGGTGAAGTGGCGGATGCAAATAATGGTGACAGCCGCATGCTTCAGTTTGCTTTTTTTTTCAAAGAAAAGTAGGGAGGGGAACGAACAGATCTAGAGAGAGTGAAAGTGAAAATGAATAGGGATGAACCGCATGTTTTCAGGCAAATATAACGGAAGAAAATGAATAGGAAACCAAATTTTAAGTGAATAAATAAAAAAAGTGATTGTAACGGTCAACCCTTGATTTAGTGAAAATAATTGTAGCAATTAATAAAAGAAATAAATAGCAACGGTCACGTTGCTTGATTCAGCTGACCCATAAAAGCAAATTATTTAAAATTTAAACGGTAGGAAACGTAAAAAAAACGTACCATCATAAAATGAAATTGATAACGTCTGTGCATTTATTCTGCAATATTTATTAAAGCAATTGATTGATGCGCGTTTAAATTTGAACGGAAGAAAAGAGAAAAGTCACAATTAAAGGTAAGCTTTAAATTTTTAATAGATACAAAACGTTTCTAAGTTTATACGTTTATAACTTTCCAGCTCTAGTGTATATATATAATGAATGGTCATAAAGAAAGAAGTGGAAACAGGGAGCGTAGGAAAGGAAGGGTTAGAAAAATAAAATTTTGTTGAGAAATGAATATTTGCGTGAGTTATATAGGTTTGATCAGAGAGGTAGCGTGATTTAAGGAGAAGAAAGAACGACAATAAATCAACTTGCTTTGAAATGGATAGGAAATTAAATTAGCGTTGATTTTTAATGAGCATTTATAGGTAAGAAATAAGATATTGATTTAAAAAAAAGGCCACGATTTTGATTGAGCACTGATTTTTCTTGTTATACACGGTTACTAGATTTTTAACAAATTTTAAGCAAATGGGTTTTAAAAGTAAAGCAGAAGAAACGGTCAGCTAAGATTAGATTTTGAAATAAGTTTTTTAAACAATATTGAATGCATTTAAAATTTAAAGCTCGTGTTGATGGGAACAATGGCAAGATATTAAACAGGCGAACAGTTATAAAATTTATAAATAACGTTCCTATTAAATCAGGAGAGTAAAAGGAAAGTGAATAAAATTAGAATGCGTACAACAAACGCAATGATTTTTGTCCAAAAAAAATGAAAATAACGAATTTAAATTTTATACATTTTCTTGTATGTGTATATCATTATTTATTCCATCAAATAACGCGCCTTTTAAACGCGAAATTAAACAGTTTATTTATACACAAAGTTTTGGAAATTTATTACTTATATAAAAATATGATTTGTTTACACATTTACTAAGAAATTTATGTTCAAAAATGTATATAAGTAAAATATAAAATTTTAAAAGTATAAAATCAATTTTTTTAAAGAACAAAAGGTGAAATAAATGTTGTTACGAATATATTAAATTAAACCAAAAGACTAAAAATTAAAAATTTAAAGATTTATAACTGCAAAAAAAGTTAAGTTTTAACCAAAATAAGAATTTTAGAATTTTCACACTAATAAAAATCTTGGGTGATTATTTATAATTAAATTTAAAAAATCAAATTTTCGAAAAATAAAACCCCAGAGTTATAAATAAAGAATAAAATATTGCTAAAATTTGGGCTGTTACACTCTTCCCCGCTCAAAACTTTTCATCCCCGAAAGGAAGGAGGTAGGAGAATTAAAACAACCAGAAAGAAAATAGATTGAAAGACAAGATAAACAATAAATTATAAAATTATATAAATTTTACTCGAAATATTCATTTGAAAACTTCACTTGGAAACCTTTAGATACTTTCAACATTATAGATACATCAATAATCATTTTATTTAAACATGTTTTATTAAATTAATAACTTCAAAATATTTATAACACTAAAATTTTCTATTAAACAATGTAGAATACAAATAAGCAATATTTAAAAAGGATATATCCAACAAGGAAGGAAGGTAGATTTGGAAAACAGAATCAAGGTGAATAACTAAACTGAGCAGATAAGGTAGATGCAAGGAATAGTCGGGCACGAATAATTAATCTAGAACCATAAGAATTTAAATTTCAAATATTAATTCAAATGTTCTTTGTTGGGAAAAATACTTTTATAATAAATACCTTTATAATAATACTTTTATAATAAAATACTATTATATCGAAATAGATTTTCCTTTCGAAAATACTTTTATAACTCGATGTTTCAACAAGTTTATCCTCGTTCTTGCAGACTCTAGCCATGCGTTGATCAGGTGCAAAGCTAGAATTCTTCAAGTACTTAGTAGACTTGTTTCAACACCCAGTGAAAATACTTGAAAAACCTTTAAAACAGATATGGAAAGTACAATCCAAACAAAACAACCAAACCAAAACCTTTGTCCGACCATGGTTCGTAGATACACAATGGTTACGCCTGGATCCCCCAGGAAACAATCCGTATCCGTAAGCTTTCTCAGCCCTGCGAGTTACGCCATGATGACTAGTAGAGTGCAGGATACACAATGGTTACGCCTGGGTCCCCCAGGAAACAATCCGTACCCCTAGGCTATCTCAGCCAGGCAGTTTCGCTACTATTCGCGACCTACACAGGTTGTAGGATACACAATGGTTACGCTTGGATCCCCCAGGAAACAATCCGTACCCCTAGGCCAGACTCAGCCAGGCAATTGCGCTATGCAGTCGCGAGAGAAAAAAACCATGGGTTACGCCACTGTGGGAACACTCGAGTATTACATCCGAAAAACCAAAAATCAGAGAGAATAATATCGATAGAATGAATCCACGATGTGGCCACATAGCAGATATCAAGCAGAAGGAACTTTCCATATCTTTACTTCGAAAATATATATCATATAGTACCTTTTCAAATCACTTTCAAATATGTACTTATATAAAGTCCATATATATAGGATTCCATTTTTCCCAAATCGAATACTTTCCAAAATCAATAGTAGATCAAATCATAATTATATAGACTTCGATTATATAAAATCTCTTTCCAAATTGAGTACCTTTTAAATCAATAGATTTCAAATCAACTTCATACTTATACAATCCATTTTATATAAGTTCGACCACTCCCAAATCAAGTTCTTAATAATATATGGTTCTCAAATTTCAAATCATTTCAATATCAATTCAGTTTCAAAATCATATATGACTTCACCAAATTTTCTTCCAAATTAAATATCTAAATTTCAAAGTTCCTAAAATAATAAGTTTATAAAATTATCCCATTTACCAAATTAAAATAATTCAAGTCAAACAAATTCATTTCCAAAAATCACCATATAAGTACTGGTTTTTAATTCCAATTTAATTGTAAAACCAAATTTTTCCCAAAATCAATTATACTCAAAATGGTTCCAAATTTATAATTATCCCTTTTTTTAAAAACTTTTAAACTATCTATTTCTATGTGAAATATCCAATTTACCTTTCTGAAAACCATTATTCAACTATTTTCATTTCAAAACTAAATTTATATTCTTTATCAAACATTTTTTACTCTTCGAAATTTCTTAGCTTTGAAAATTTAATCTCGATTTGGAAGTGTTCGAACATTCAAAATAGTTAGGGAAATCAAATTTTCAATTCAAGAGTTGAAAATCAACAATAAATCAATAAATCAATTATTAAATCCGAAACTTGAGGACTGAACACCGGTCTCGTTTTAAATTGTTTCAAATATATACTTATATCTTTCTAAAATATCAAATTATACTTCGGAATTTGAAATCAAAAACTGTTTTACAAAATCACTTGCATAGCGAAGCTATTAAAGTGGCCTCTCCCCTACTTTGGAACTCGAAAATCAATGTCGATGATGCGTGCACTCATCACCGAAATTATTTTTCAGCGACATAAGTGAGTTCTGGACTTCTATTTTCTTGAAAACTTCTTTGAAATTTCTTCAAAATTATTGGAATTCATTTGAACTCATTTGAAACATTTCTTATTCGGAAAAATACTTTTAAATCGTATTATTTTTATATATTTTCCAAAATCTTAAAACCAATTTCAAAATACCGGAATTCAATTCTCGAATTTCAAATTTAACTCTATAGTTATAAAACATTTTTATATAAATCAATTTCTTATAATTTTTCAAAATTTCAAATCCTTTCAAAACCTTTTTATATAGAATAACATTTCTTATTTGCTTTATATATATAGGTATATAATCCTTATCGAAAACATTTTCACTTTTATATATATAAAAAAAATCATAGTTATCAAAATAAAATTTCGGTATAAACAATTTCAAAAATACAAACAAAACCCGATTTTCAAAGGATGATTCAAGAATGGATTTCAAAACAAAGATAGCGATTTAATTTAGAGGAACTCCAATCAATAGAATCCTGATTCGAAGATAGACTCGATCGAAGATGAGATAATTAAATTACAAAATAGAAGATGGATATATTTCTATAAATCACGGGCGACCTTTACCGGTCAACCGTGATTCCAAAATTAGATCGGTGTAGAATTCTGAGGCAATTCGACATTCGATCGCCAGAGATATAGAATTCGGCATAACAAGATATAACAGCATCGTAAATCGAGGATACAGAAATCTTCGGTGAGTCAATGCCAATTGAAAAGGAGTTTTCACCCCCCTTACAAATCATTCAGTGGAGTTATGGGATACTCCGGAATCAAACGAATATAAACAGGGAGAGACAGAATGAATTTCGGAACCGAGGGACATTCCAAGATTCAAAGGAAATCGAGTCAAAATGAAGAGATTCAACTCGAGCGAAAGTGATTCTGTAAATAATTTACCATATATGCTAAGTTTTGCCTAGAGCCAAAGCTCTGATACCAACTGTAACGACCCGCTATTTTGGACCATTCAAATCGACAATAAACCCATACATATCCGACTTGAATAATTTAAAATACCGAATTGTTAATTAAAATTTGGCAAAACTTAAAATATACAGTAAATAAATCAATCACAGATCACAGAGTAATATAATGCAGCGGAATAGATAAAGAATAGTAGTTCATGAAGCTACTATATACATCAGAGTTATCAAAATAAAATTTCGGTATAAACAATTTCAAAAATACAAACAAAACCCGATTTTCAAAGGATGATTCAAGAATGGATTTCAAAACAAAGATAGCGATTTAGTTTAGAGGAACTCCAATCAATAGAATCCTGATTCGAAGATAGACTCGATCGAAGATGAGATAATTAAATTACAAAATAGATGATGGATATACTCCAATAAATCGCGGGAGACCTTTACCGGTCAACCATGATTCCAAAATTAGATCGGTGTAGAATTCTGAGGCAATTCGACATTCGATCGCCAGAGATATAGAATTCGGCATAACAAGATATAGCAGCATCGTAAACCAAGGATACAGAAATCTTCGGTGAGTCAATGCCAATTGAAAAGGAGTTTTCACCCCCTTTACAAATCATTCAGTGGAGTTATAGGATACTCCGGAATCAAACAAATATAAATAGGGAGAGATAGAATAAATTTCGGAACCGAGGGACATTCCAAAATTCAAAGGAAATCGAGTCAAAAGGAAGAGATTCAACTCGAGCGAAAGTGATTCTGTAAATAAATTTACCATATATTTTAAGTTTTGCCAAATTTTAATTAACAATTCGGTATTTTGAATTATTCAAGTCGGATATGTATGGTTTTATTGTCGATTTGAATGGTCCAAAATAGCGGGTTGTTACATCTACGCTCCTTCCTTAGCCTGAAAAAGGAACTTCCTCTCAAATCTTTCTTTGAAACCATCCCATGTGAGCTCTCCAGCCTTAGCTTCAACTAGTTCCCACCAACATGTTGTTTCACCTTTGAGTTGCCAAGAGGCTAGCTGTTCCTTGGTACAACCAATTAAATTTAGGAGAGTAAATATCCTCTCACGATCCCTCAACCATGCCTCAGTCCCCACAAAAGATTCCTGCCCCACAAATACAATCCCACCAAGGCTAGAAAAATCTTTACACAACTTAGAGAAATTCAGATTAACTGGAGGATAAACTCTAACTTCCTCATTTTCTCATGTGGGTTGATCAGGCCACGTTATAGCTTGGAGGTATAGCTTGAACCAATCCGACATGTGAATGCCGAGGATGTTTGGAACACCCGCTGGGTCTGCCATTTGGGGAAATTGAAATAAGACTTTCCCATAGATAGTTAGAGAAAAGAAAAAAAGATTGAACTAAAGGAAGCGATATGAGGACCCTTTATGGAACTCTTTGGTATTACAAATACACTTTTATACTTTTCAAAAATTATTTTTTTGAAAAACTTGTTAAAAACCACTATATTTGGAAAATTCTTTAAAAAATTAGGAATTCTAAAACCTAGGCTCTGATATCAACTGTGACAACCCAAACCGTAGACACTCCCCACATGATGTTGGACATGGCTAGGAGCATGGTTCGCACTCAGCAATCGAACAAACAGAGACTATGATTCAAAATAAACTAAGTAAATAGTTTAGATACTATGTGTATATATTTGAAAACACAACGGAAGAAAATAAGTACTTTTCAAAAGATAACCATAACCATTTCAAATTGGTTTCAGAAAATAAGTACTGATAAAAAGTATCATAGATAGCAAATCATGGTCTCACAAATTATTACATTAGAGTTCCAAACACCAATGTACAAAATATAAAATCTATAAATAACGACAGTCCCCAAGATAAATGAAATGCTGAAAATACATGATAGAAGAAAAAGAGATGAATCTTACAAGCTTCGAAAAGAACAGCAACTCAATAACGGATTTATAACACCCGATTTCCTATGGTAGGGAAAAAGATGAACCGGTTAGATATAAAGTCTGGTGAATAAATATTATACTAAAAACGGAATAAGAATATCAAACTTTCAGGTCCGTTTAGACCATCCAAAGTACAAATAGGATGGAGCATGTGACAACCTAGAAAATTTTAAACATTTGAAATTGGAATATTTAAATGAATTTTAATATTAGAGGTTGATTTGATTTGAATTTCAAATATCAGAATGAATTTGGCAATTTAATTATTGAATTTCATTTATTGAATTTGGGTAAATTTTGAAAGTTCAGTTTTATGCTTGTTAAAAAAATATTTTCAAAGGATTGAAACATTTATATTGATAATACTAAAGATAATGGAAGCTTTAGAATCGAATTTGAAACTGTTTTGTTCAGTATTGAAATTTTAGCGTTTAAATCAATATCTAAAAAGTAGCCTTCCGAGGCACAGTCTCGAAATTGACGAAACCAGTTCCATTGGATCCGTAATATTGTGTTATTATCGGATTTCAATTTCCCTAGCATTCAGAATTGTTGTGTGGTCGTACGGATTGCAAACACGCTAAAATTTATATTGAACTTCAATATTATAACTGGTCCAAAAAGCTATCTTCTCCGTTCGATCGAATATGGACTTAAAACTTTTTCCATTGCGTTCGGAATAGGCGTATAACCTTATGAACGCATAGTGGCACGCCTCGATTAGAGATTGAAATTTTGAGTCACAAAAATTGAAACGATTTGAATTTTGAATTTAAATTAAATATTTATATATGTTTAAAATATATATAATATCTTCATAAGACAAATGTTACAAGTATTTGAATTTTCCAACACTTGGCGTCTTTGTTCTGATTTCTTCTACACGCGCTCAAATAAAAAAAATATACGAACGGTGGAAAGAGAAAAAAAAACCCATCTTCCTTTCAAAATCAAAATGATAGTGGCCACCTTCTAGTTCCTAATCAATGGTCGAACTAAATTCCAATGCCTCATTCTTAATTCAACTCATCGCTACTTTTCCCTTCTCTCCCAAATTGAAAAAAATGAAACGAATTCAAAATAAAAAATGGCGTATAAACGAAAAGGAATCTCGGCCAGTCTAAACCATCGAAGCCCTTCACCAAAACAAAATCGTTTCGATTTCGTATAATCGCATGATTCTTATTCTTCCTATCAAATCATTATACTCGAGCTCGTTCAGAAATCATGTGCGTGCGTGTGAATCGCAATTTGGGTGGCTCAGTCACGATTAGGGTGTGGCGGCAATCGGTAGGCAGGGCGACTTAAAGACGAGGCGACTTGGGGGAATTTGATGTCGAGGATGCAATCGCGATCGAGGGCAAACATACGAGATGGGAAGGCGGCGTTCGTCGCGTGAGCATGTGATAGTGGTACTGTTATGGTGAGGTTCGATTTACTCCAGTGGTGGCACGACTCCGGTCTCGACGGCACGGCAATTGGTCGCGAGTGGGGTTTGAGTTGCTCAATGGCAGTAAGGTAATCTCGACCCTTTTCGATCAAATTTTTGTACAATATTGAATCTATTATTAAGTTTATTTTAATAACATAGATATATGTTGTTTTCTGTTATATACGTGTAGATTTGAAAATTTTATATATAAAGTTTTTTTTAACAAAAGGAAATTTTATTTTTACTGTAAGCTGTAAAGTAAATTCTGTTTTGAATAAAATATATATATATATTCACATACCTGTTACAACTATTTTGACTACTAAGAGTAAATTATTACGTAATATTAGTTAAATTTAATTTTCAATTAAATAAAATTGTTAAAAGGAATTTATTTAAAGATTTAACATATTAGTTTAAAATAAAATGATGGGTTTATTTAAATTATCAAATGGAATTTAATAATTTAATTTATTTCGAATATTAATCAATTGTATAAATTGTTTATACAAGGTCAAATATTGCAAAGAAATCAAGCTGGAATGGAAATGGATTGCATGCATAATCCAAGGTGAGATCTTCTCACTCAATCAGATTTTTTTTCTGATTTAATTCTAAATAGTTAGATTTAAAATTGTTGATTGTGTTGATTGTGTGCTTGGACGATGATTATTATCAGTATATTGAATTAGACCCTACGCACCGTATATTAGCTGAGGATATTATATTAAACCCATATATCGTGATATTCCATCTCGAAGTGGAATTAGTATTATATATGTATTTGGAGTGATTGATTTCTCTCATTATATAGCGGATGAGACCCTATGCGCCGCCTAATAGCGGATGATATTTTATGAATCCCATATACCGCGATATTCCACCTCGAAATGGAATTGGTATTTAATTGTTGTGCTAACGCCTATGGATGCAGGGAAACTGGTTGGAGGGATCCAACTGGATTCCTCAAATGATTGAATTTGTTTCAATGATTATGTGTTGATTTGTTTATAATCTATGTGTGAATATATTGTGATTGAAATCGTTGAAGGCTATAATTTAGCCGAATAAATTTTTGGTATCGTAGGATGCCAGAAATAAATAAAATTGGATTTTTGAAATTCAAAAATTTATAATAAATTCATTTAAATAATTGTGTGAATTTAAAAGAATAAATTTAAATAGATAAAGTTTTATTTTTGGAAACTTATTGAATGAATTCCCAAATATGGGAAAAAAATTTAATAAATGGATTTCGGGTGATATTATTCAAAAGTTGAAGAACTTATTTAAGGTATGGATTATAAATAATTTGGAAGAGATAAAGGGGTTTATTTTTGAAAGGGAAATAAATTTTAAAAATTAAATTTGGAATTTAATTTAGCATTTGAAAAGATTTTAGAAATCAATATGAAAATTAATTTGGTGTTTAAGAATAAACCTTAGGAAATCGATATGAAAATTAATTTGTTGATTGAAATAAATTTAGAAATCAATTTGGAATTTGATTTGGTGATTGAAACAAATTTTGAAATCAATTTGAAAATTGATTTGGTGTTGAAAGTGAATATTGGGAAAACAATTTGAAAATCGTATATCATTGGATATTTGAAAATTTAAATTCACAATGAAAATTTATAAAGGAAAGGGGAATTTGTTTTAAAAATAAATGTTGGTTTATTTTTAAGTGTGGAAAGAAATCTGCGGATTGGAAATGTAAATTTAAAATAAATCGGAAAGGATTTATTGATTGATTTTAAATGGACCATTTTGTAAGGGAAAGGGAATTCTTCCCCGAAAAGCCGAGTGTATTTTTAAATTAGCTTTTGTAGTATAAATTAAAAGTTTCTAGAAATTGGTTTGAAAGAATATTATTGGAGAAATTATTTTTTAAAATTGTTTTAAATATTTAAAGTAAAGATCTATTTAATTAATTATAGAAAATATTATTTTAAAGATTAAATTGATATTGGACTTAGAAAATGGTTATTTAAATATTTATACTCTATCTACTAATTTTACTTTAAAACTAGTTTGGACTTGAAGTTTTTATATAAGATGTTGATATAAAATTTCGTAATTAATATTTTAGATAGAGTGTTCCAAATTAGTTTTTATGTTTCCAAATATATGTTTTTGGACAAGAAATTTAAATTATTTGAACTCGGCAGATTTTCAGTGGAAATGAATAAATGTTTGGAAATATTTTCCACATAAGGAAAATGAATTGAAATTTGTTTTCAAAGGATTAAAATATGGAAATTGATTTAAAATTTGTTTTCAAAAGGTTAAAATATGAAAATATATCTTGCGAAGAAATGTTGAAAATAAATAATTGGGGAAAAATTGTTTGAAAATTGGTGATTGTTATGAACTATTGATTGATAGTTAAATAATCGACTATCAATATTGGCCTTTAATTGACATTTGAATTTCGATGCGACTGAGGGTGGATTCCAAATGGATATTCGAAAATCACATCGAACCTTTGTGATTGTGATGGATCTTTTGTTTAAAAGATCAAAGTGGAAATTTGTTGTGATTTGTTTGAAATCTAAATGAACACTTATTTTTAAAAATAAGCGCTCATTATTCGGATTAGCCGGGAGAGGACTTTATGTCATAAAACCCATTCCGAATAATGATACGACGAAATGGGATTGCATTTGAAAATGGTGTTGAAGACCGGGTATTTTCGAAAGCGAAAGGAATACCCGTCGAATGTCTCTGCACGGGGTTGCTCCGCTATAGAGATTTTATCACCCTTTGTGATGGGGATTCCGGACGTGATTTGTGAATATCCGGATTGCAAGGGCTTCTTTGAAGTGCCTTCGTTTCCGTTCGATCCCGGAACGGACTTGTATGGATGTGTGTCTAACGTTACACTTTGAGATGTAAAGCTGGTTTCTATTAAATACATTTCTGTTGGTGGCAGAGAATTTATTCTCTTAGCTTAACACCCTTCTCTGAGACGTAAGAACTCAGAGGTTATGTAGTTGATGGTTACTAGCGATACATTCCCAATTTGGTAATGTGGCATACGAAGTGCTGTCGATCATGTGTTGGTCGAAGCATGACTTTGTGAAAAGTGTAGCTTTGTGGACGAGACTTCGTCGGACCTCACACCCTGGAAATGGCCGAAACAGGAAAGATGCGGTAAGGTTATGATGGTCGTGCCCTTTAGGGTATGTCATTTCCTTCTGGAAAAGGGTGGTATCATGGTATGGATGCCATATATTTAACCTATGTGGTTGCTGCAAATTTATTATACCTTGTGGCAGTTGCTTTATGGTCGAGGATCCCCGGATAAAGGTCGCAAACGACCGGGGGATGGCATACTCGTGTAGTAGTTACCTAGTTACAAAGGTAACCCGGCCTTGTGTTGGCAGAGAGCTGGTTAAGTTCTCGGGACGTCCATCCAGAGGCGTACCCATGTGGTAGTAGGAAGTTCCTTATCCCGACCATTTATTGGAAATCCAATCTCCAATATGCGCTTAGTACGGATTTAGTCGTATAACCTGCCATTTACTTATGGTGGTCACCACTGTTTAGATGGTAGCTATAGTAGGCATAGTTCGAAATGTCTATGTTGGGTAAGATTAATATTATACTTTCGAAAGGTTTTCTACACTATGCACTAATGATAATAGTAAAAAAGATTTTGCATATCGAGCATGTTTGACTATCACAAGGAGAAATCTCCACCAATTCTGCGTTTGCATTATGTGTGTGGCGGGAGGCCTTATGTTAGTTTCATTTTCCAAAAGCATAGAGGATTTCTTTTTATTTTCTTTGTGAAAATAACAGTTTTTAAGATCTCACACCAATCCCATGACTGACTTGGAGTTTGTTGTTCCCTTTCTAAACTCTGGATGCCCATAATTTTCCAAACGGGCAGCCTAGAGTCAGGTTATAATTATTCTGGAGCAAAGTAAAAAAAGATGTGCTATTGAGATCTAGAGTTCAAACTAGATAGCGAGACGCATCATTATACTATGTATTATCCGCTGCGTTGGGATTGCTGTAAGTTCAGATTTAATATGGATTAGTTATTGTAAATGCCTAGTGTTGAATGGTGTCATTGTAAACTCTGATAATGTATTGTATAAACTGATATAGTGCTTTTGTTTTAAAGATTATTCATTTATCTATTATATATTGTTCCGCTGTGAAATGTGAGATTCTGTTGTAGTTTCTGTTTCTTCTTTTATCTTCTTCTTCTTTAACCCTAACGGTTTAGTTTTTCGGCATTCGATTGTGCAACATTAAATACAGTGGTCGTATTAATGTCGACTTTCGGGCGTCGAAAAATTGGGTCGTTACAAATTTGATATCAGAGCATTTGGTTAAGCGGCAACCTTGGCTCTGGTGGGGATTACTCATTAGAGATAGAGTCAGTAGTACTCTAGAAAGAGTTTGAGTGTAATAATAGATATGAGCACGTATTTGTTGGTGAGTATCAAAAATTATTTTATATTGTGATGTTGTTGAGTGGTATATGGATTCTGGTCGGTATAGCCTGTACAACTCTATTGATAGGGATCTCTAAACACTTGAATAGAACAATTCAACATGATATTGTTTTAAAAATCGGGTAAATGAGATAATTTTACCCAAATTATTTTCGTATATAAAAGGAAAAAAAATCTTTGTAAAGTGTTATAGTGTATGTTGGATGTTAGGAAGTGATAATATTAAAATTATTATCATTGTTATTGAATAAGAAATTGAAATCATAACAAAGGGTTAAGAAATAAATTCATATACAAATGGGATTCGCAAATTTAAATTGTAAATGTGATTTATAATTTGAAATAGAATTCCAGAGAAATATTGAAAATGTTTTTGAAAGGGTTTGAAGTTTCGAAATTTGGAAAAATTTAAAATCCTTTCTGAGATTGAAAATGATTTTCAAGGGTTTTTGGAATAATGTTTTAAAGGGATGAAAGCTCTAAACTCTTTTTGGTCGCTGGAAAATAATTTCGGTGATGACTGCAGCATCATCGATGTTCATTTTCGAGTTTCCAAAAGAGAAATTGCTGCCAAAATATTTTAAATTGAAGTTGTTTGGAAAACTGGGTTTGGTTTTGGAAATTCAAAAGATAATTTGAATTGATTTCAAATATGATTTTGAAAGGTTAAAAAGACTCTCCAATCTTATTAATATAGTTATGGAATAATAAATAAGTTTGAAAACTTAGAAAATTCGGATTTAAACTGAAATTAACTTGAGTTGATTTGAATAAAGGTGAATTTGAGAAGTCTTATAGAATAAATGTTTGGTATAAAATCTATTAAGGTGGAAAATAAAATTGTGAATGAATAAATGAATTTGCAATTGCAAGAAAATGAAAGTGAAATTGAACGTTGAAATTCATTTAGAATTTGTAAGGAAAAAAAATTGAATTGGAATTGAATTTGATTTGTTATAAGCAAACGAAGTATCGAAACGAAATTAGTAAGTAAAACTAATTGAAATGATGACAAAATAAATATGGTTTGAAATAATTTGAATTCAATATTTACAAATGATAGGTAAATTGAATTCATATGGAATTTGGAATCCAGTTTAAATATAAGTAGTTATAAACTCCAATGGTGAAGTAAAGAATAAATTTTAAAAGTTATATGAAATATTTACTGGACTTAAGAGACAAATGGTGAAATTCTTAAGTAAAATTTGGAGTTAAGAATATATTCTAAAAATAAAAAAAAGTGAATGAAGATTAAACTAGAAAAATTGTAAAATGGCGACTGTGAACAAGTTTATTGAAATGAAAATCAATATGAATAAAACAAAAGAAAATTGATATAGCTAATAATCAATTGGAATTAATACATAGGATGGACGTATATTATTTTATTCTCATTGCGATTTGATCCAGAATTCGAGCATAGAATTTTGAGATAGTTATATCGATCCGAGTTAGGATTTTTCACTCGATTTTCGATGATGAACCTGGATATGGATTTTTGGTTGATTCTGGAAATTCTCTATCATAGTTTACGGCTATGCAAAGAGAATGACGGTTTCTGATCAAGAAACCAGATCCGAGTCCGCATTAGGAAGTCGGGTGGAAGATACTCGTTCGGAAGTGAAATTGTATGGTCGAGTGAGCGATCAAATCTGATATTGCGTACGAATGATGGATGTATATCATACGGACTAGAACAACAATAGATATGGAAACTTTTGTAAAGAAAAGTATAAAATGATTTTTGAAATCTATGATTGGATATTATTGTTAGTAGGATATGCAGGTAATTTAGATGCAAAGGGAATTGGATTTGGTTTTGAAGATAACTGAATTTGCTCGAAAAAAGGTATGTATTTAAATTTCAATATGAAATTTGATGATTTTCTTGTCTAGCCGCTTGGCTTTTCGTTTTCTTTTTGAATCCGAGGGCCCATGGTGCCATTTTGTAGTCGTACCGAGCTAGCCGCGCAAAGGAGGTGCTGGCGAAATTTTTCAAAAATTTAGCGAGTTAGAATATTTTTAAGGAAATTTTGATAATTTAAAATTTGAAATTTGAATTTGAATTTAAATTTGAATTGACTAAGAAAACAATATTGTTTGAAACTTATGGTTAAGGTTGAAAGGTTAGTTGAAGTGATAATACATCTTTGATGAAAAAGATTGGTTTGAAAAGTTGATAAAACTATTTGGTTGTAGGAAAATCATAAACGGGCTAAGGATCATTCTTCGTAACTAATAATTTCGGGACGAAATTCTTTTAAGGGGGGCAGGTTGTGACAACCCAGAAAATTTTGAACATTTGAAATTGGAATATTTGAATGAATTTTAATATTAGAGGTTGATTTGATTTGAATTCCAAATATCAGAATGAATTTGGCAATTTAATTATGGAATTTAATTTATTGAAGTTGGGTAAAAATTTGAAACTTCAGTTTTATGCTTGTTAAAAAAAAAAATTCAAAGGCTTGAAAATTTTATATTGATAATACTGAAGACAATGGAAGCTTCAGAATTGAATTTGAAACCGCTTTGTTCAGCATTGAAATTTTATCGTTTAAACCAATATTTAAAAAGTAGCCTTCCGAGGCACAGTCTCGGAATTTGACAAAACTAGTTCTGTTGGATCCATAATATTGTATTATTATCGGATTTCAATTTTCGTAGCATTCGGAATTGTTGTGTGGTCGTACGCATTGCTAACACGCTAAAATTTATATTGAAATTCATTATTATTACTGGTCCAAAAAGCTATCTTCTCCATTCGATCAAATTTGGACTCAGGACCTTTTCCATTGCGTTCGGAATAGGCGTATAACCTTGTTAACGCTTTGCGGCACGCATCGATTGGAGTTTGAAATTTTGAGTCGTGGAAATTGAAACGATTTGAATTTTGAATTTAAATTAAATATTTATATATGTTTAAAATATATATAATATCTTCATAAGACAAATGTTACACGTATTTGAATTTTCCAACACGTGGCTTCTTTGTTCTGATTTTTTCTACACACTTCAAATAAAAAAAATATGAACGATAGAAAGAAAGAAAAAAAAAACCCCTCTTCGTTTCAAAATCAAAATGACAATGGCGGCCTTCCAATTCGGAATCAAAGGCCGAACTAAATTCCAATGCCTTATTCTCAATTCAACCCGCCATTCCTTTTCCCTTCTCTCCCAAATCGAAAAAAAACGAAACGAATTCAAAATGAAAAAATGGCGTATAAACGAAAAGGAATCTCTGCCAGTCTAAACCATCGAAGCCCTTCACCAAAACGAAACCGATTCGATTTCGCATAATCGCATGATTCTTCTTCTTATTATCAAATCATTATACTCGAGTTCATTCAGAAATCATGCGCGCACGTGTGAATCGCAATTTGGGTGGCTCGGTCACGATTAGGGTGTGGCGGCAATCGGTAGGCATGGCGACTTGAAGACGGGGCGACTTGGGGGAATTTGATGTCGAGGATGCAATCGCGATCGACGACAAACAGACGAGGTGGGAAGGCGGCGTTCGTCGCGTGAGCACGTGATGGTGGTACTGTTATGGTCATATGGTATCCGATTTAATAAAATATACGTGGTATCTTTTTCATATGGTATCCGATTTAATAAAATATATATGAATTTGGGCTAGAAAAATCTACTTGATACAATATTAAAGTCAGATTTCCCAGATTCCTTCATTTGTAAAAATTTACGATTTTATCCTTTTATGAAAAGTTACATTTTTATTCTTATTAACATTTTAATTTCTTATTAAAATTTATGGAGTGTTAAAGGGGGAGTCGTGCTGCTGGCGTTATGCGATGCGGAGCTGAGGCGGCATGCGATGAATGGCGGTGGCGAATGAAGAAAGAACGTGGTCGTGGTTTAAGGAAAAAAGGAAGATAATGCACGGTCTGGAATGGACGTTAGTGGGAGGGAACGTAAACTTGAAGCTTAAATTTTTTATTTATTAAAGTTGATTATAATTTAAGTAATCTCAACATTCAATAATTCATATCTAATTCATACGAGGTTAAAATCGAATGCGATAAGTTGCATTGTGATTGTATTAGCAAATACTACGTTATGGAGTTAGATTGGATGCATTTAGAGCTAGTAGGAATTTGAATTAAAATTGAACGTCGTTTCAATTTTAGTTCAAACCGAAGCGTTTTGGCGATTACTGGAATCAAAGTGAGTTAACTCGCCTCTCTGGCCCACTTATATTTTTATATAAGCATGGATAATTTTATTGCTGATTGTTTGTTGATTATTAGGATGGTTTATTATTTTATTTGTTGGTTTGGATATATTCCCACCCATGGAGCGGATGAGACCTTCTTACGTTCCCGCGTAAGAGCGAATGACCCTTTGTATATGATCCCGCCTTGAAGCGTTTGATTTATATTATTTGGTTATATGCTGTATGTGATGCAATGTGGTAAGTTGGAGGAATCCAATTGGATTCCTCACACTGTTGATTTTACTTTTCGTATAATTTGATATATGATATGTTGGATGCGAGATTTGATGACATGGATGATTTGTCTCTATTTAGTGTTATAGTAGCATTGGCTATATTTTTAGTATTTTGAAATACTATAAAGTAAAGATTTAAATTTTTAAAAGGATTTAAGTTATTTCAAAATTTTAAATTGTTTAATAATTATTCTTAAAATTTGACTAAAGAAGGAATTTATTTTAAAACAAAAGGTACAATTTTTAGTTAGTATAAATTAATAGTTTTATGAAAATATTTTAAATAGAGATTTTTGAACTATAAAGTAAAGGTTTTTAAAACCTTAAAATTAATTGCATCTTTTATAATAAAGGAATATGGTTTTAAAAAGAAGATAGAAATATTTTGGTATAAATATTTATTAATCATTTTATTGTGACGACCCGGCTTTCTAAACCCAGAAAGTCGTATCATCATGAAGAAAGAAAGGGATAGGAAAGGAAAAAGAAAAAGAAGAAAGAAGAAACAATCATCAGAATCTCAACAGCGGAACGAATAAATTATATTAATCACATAAGTATTACATAATATACAATATTCATTAGAGTTACACAGATAATACATCACATACTAGACAGTTATAGACACCTGTCTAGTTATACAATACAACACAGAGATACCCACACAGCCGAATACTATATATATCTACAACGCCGAAGCCTCCTGCTCCATTGCCTCTCCAGAATTCGTCAAAGCTATCCTGAATCCCTTGGCTGCTTGTAAAAAAATTGAGTACCCAAGGGTTTATGAAAAACAAAAATAAACTCCGGGTCAGACATGGGTCTGGCATGAGTAACAGGTTAAAGTTGCTTAACTTTGAAAAACATTTGAAAACAAAAGGTATCACGTAAGACTTCCCACAAATAAACATAGTAAGTTTTTACCTTATGCTAACCAAATCATTTTATAGGAAATTCTGTGATATTATAATAGTGTCTAGGGTTTTCAAGTAAAATATAGAAATAGCTGAAATGCTTACATCTCATATTCCAACATAGTTGGGCACAATCAAAACGTACGGCGCTTATTGGAGATTGAATTCCATACAATGGCAGGGCTACTGAGGTACCGCCCGTCACAGTACGTGGCCTAGATCACTGTACCGAGGAGCCACCCTAACTCCCCTGCAACACAAGGCCGGAACCATTCCTTACTGAACAGTCCTAAATAAGATAACCCTGGCAGTTGGAGCTCAAAACTGCCCACACGACCGAAATAAAAGGGACATCTAGACAGGGGAAAATCTCGTCCTGCTTGGGCATGACCCACCTAACCTTGCTGCACCTTCCTTGTTTTAGCCATTCCCGGTTGATGATGCTTGAGGCCGCGATTACCTTTAGAGAACACATCTCTTAGAATGCTCATCGCCCACGTGACGATGTTCTGAAAGCATTCAATCCATACAAGTTCGTTCCGGGTTCGAACGAAACCGAAGGCATTATCTCGTTACACTCATTTTGGAATCACCCCCAGAGTTAACGACGATAACCCTTGCACTTTGAATCTTCCCTTGAGAATTCACGACCTAACATTTAATTTGGATCGATGTGGTTTTCGGATGTCCAAATATGGAAACCCGATCCCGGTCTCATCGAAATCCAAACGCCATCTTTTAAGGCCAAGTTGTTTTAAAGTTTAAAACAATTCGGTTCAATTATCCATATACACACAGATAGATAATTCACAATATCATAATAGATAATCAACATTATCATAAACAGATAATCCATATTATCATCCAATAGATAATCCATATTATCTATATACTTAAATCAAAGCATACATTTCACATGACATTCATTAATCTCATATTTGAGATCTTAATTCACTCAAGGTAAACAATATCATCAATCCATATATAAGCAATCATATCAGCTATAATTAATTTAAAATAAATTAAATTAATTATTGCATCTCTAATTAATTTAAAGTAAATTAAATTAATTACTTCACCAATATAAATCGTGCTTATATAACTATTAGTCAATTTCCAATCAATTAATTTCTCATCATCTAATTATTCGATTTAATTAATCATCCTTGATTAGTTAGCTTTTGATTACATTCAAGTAATTATCCTTTAATTATTTCTCTAATTAGTTATCCTTAACCAAACACAGTAATTAACCCTTAATTACTGATTAAATTGATTAACTATAATTAATTACTTAAATCTTTAATTGCACTAATTAATTTCTCTTTAATTACTTATTATTGGTTAATTGATCTTAATTGATCAACCCTTAAATTCATCATTTAATTATATTTATAAATGATTTCTAATTCATCTTAATTAAATATCCTTTTAATATTAATTACCTTAAGTAATTAATCTTAATTAAACCACATTTATTAATCGCCCCTGATTAATACCATTCAGTAATTAACTACCCTTAATTACTCCATCAAATACATCAATTATTTCTTAATTAATTTTCTTTAAATTAATCCCTTGATTAATTATACGAAGTAATTACACTCCAATTACTTTCATCATTAAATCAGCTTCCGTTAATTACATCAAGTAATTATCATTAATTGCTTCCCTAAGTAATTATACTTATCACATCATCAAATGATTATTTAAATTAATTAAACTTAATTAACTTAAACAATTCATATTAAACTGAATTAATTACAATGAGTAATTAATTCCTTAATTACTTCCATTAAGTAATTATACTTAAACAATTCATCATTGATTATCTTGAATTAATTAATTTAACTAGTTATTTGAATTAATTCCATTATTAATTATCTTAGTTAATGTCCTTCATTAACTATTTATAATTCTTTAATTACTTTTCCTAAAGTAATTAACTAAGATTTATTATCAATTACATTTAATTTAGTCTTAATAACTCATTAATTAATCCTTAATTAATTCATTAATTGATTACTAATCATTAATTAAAAATTAAACCTTATTTAATTAATGATTCTTAATTACCAATTGATTTACCTTAAATTAATTAACTTATACCTTATTTAAATAAATTTAATCTCTTAATTATTAAGTTAATTAATTCAAGTCATTAATTATCCATTTAATTGACTTAATAATTACAAATGCTTAAGTCCTTAATTATAAAAACCTTTTTCTATTTAATGATCAATTTATCATTAATAAGGTATTTAAAACAATTTAATTTAAATTTCCTTTTGAATTTCATTTTAGATTTAAGATTTAAAATGAAATCAAGTTAATCTTAACAAGTTTAAAACAATTCCAAACCCTTTTTAATTTCTAAAGTAAACGAATATTTATCTTAAAATAGAAGATTAAAAGAATTTAAAACACAATTCCATTTTTGAATTCAAATCAAATTTAAAAATTTACTTTATCATTCAAATTTGTTTAAAACAATTAAAAATCTCCTTTTATTTCAAATCTAAGATTCAAATTTATATTGAATCCAGATTTAAATCTTTTTATTTTAAACCTTACTTACACTTTAAACTTCACCTTTAAAAATCCAACCACTTAAACCTTTTCTTTTAAAGTAGTTAAAGCAATATAAATAAAAACTTTATTTATTTTAAATTAAGATTCAAAAACTAACTTGAACCAGATTAATCTTGGATTTAAATCTCATCTTTAATCTTTATTTTTTTTTCATTTGAACTAAGCTTTTGATTTTACTTAAAAAAAATTTAAACAGGAAAACATATTTCCTGTGGACATAAACCTATAGCAAAAATCAACCCGAGACAAAGCTCAGTTGCCTCGAGTCAAATTCGATAATGCTTCGAGTAAAACCCCTCAACAACTCGCGTATCACTCGAGTCCCACTCCTGACCAAACCAAAAGAAAACATAGCTTCCACCAATGAACACCGTGCATATGCACGGTGGCTCCGGCCTTCATCGACCATCGACGATGATCGAAACTCGTCAGAGAACAACACAACAACTCACCCCACTCATCAAATCGAACCTCAACACTCGAAATCAAATTCGAGATCATGACCCAAACCTAGAAAACAAGAATACAGGAAACACATAAAACCTGGAATGCCTTCGTCTTCGATCCTCGGACCACCGGATGTTCTGAAATCACGGCCACACCATCGCTGACGCTTCATCTACCCTCATCCAGTACCTCGTCGCACTCGATCGACTAGAGAAGACGTGTCGATCAAAATATGCAACCTAGTTAAAACTAGGTTTAAATTTTCAAAGCCTCGCCACCGCCACCACCGTGGTCTAACCCCTATCCCACCATTTTTCTCAGAACTTCTACTCATTCTTCTATCACCAGAAGAAACCCCGGTCTCCCCGAAACTCGAGATCACTAGAAACTACTCAGAAATCAATTTCTGGTTAAACCAGAAATACACTCCAAACCCTATACTAAAAATCATGATTTTAGTTTCAAAAATCGAGTTTTAGTTAAAGCAATTGATTCACATTCCTGAATTCGTGAATCATGATAATTAAAATTTGACTTATTCGAGATTGTTATGTTATTTTTCATTTCCAGAGACAATACCATTTTGTTTTAACTTAAACAATTTTCTAAACTTTAACTATTAACAAATCAAACAGATTTTGTTTAAATCTTATATCCTAACTTAGATTAGATAATGAGTTAATGATTTTTTTGAATAAATCTTGAACCAAAAAAGAAAAAAGAAAGAAAAGACTGGTAACAGAGAGGTTGCAGGAGATAAACATATACACCTTTACATCCATCTATATATACAAAATTTTTATCAAACATTTATATATTCATACCGAAACGCATATATTCCAGAACTCATCATGCAACCAAAATCAATTTAAAGCTTTTAAATGTGATGTTACTCACCTTTATTTGGGAAGATGGACAGAGCACGGCTTGGTTTTTGAAAACAGTTTTGAACTTTCTTTTAAAAACTAGAAAATATTTTTGCTTTTGATCTTCCTCAAAATCATATTGTCGTTGTTGTTTTGAATTGTAGAATGATGATGCTTTTTTTTCAATTTTGATATGTCTTGAGAATGAACTACAATTAGATGATATATATATATATATATATATATATATACATAGAAAAGAAAAGGTTATAGTGGAAGATGTTCACTGGCTTGCATTGGTTAGGTATTTACTAGTATAGGCTATTTCCTTTGTTCAGAGATTTTTTTCTCATATGGAGGCTGACATGATTTTATACATTTCGGCTGAAATGATTTTTTTATACATGTAGAATTGACCAAATGTTGCTAGCATTTAATGCAATGTCCTTTATTTTTCAAACATAACTTATTTTGTATGTAGATAGATCTTTTTATACTTTGTTTAATTTTGCCAGGCTATGCTTCATACCTTATGTACATGAATATTTCTTTTTTACTTGTTCTCGCATATAATCTTACAGGCTACATACAAGATTACTTTGCCAGTTTATGTTTTCTTTGACTTATTCCTTAACTGGTTTTCTTACATACTTTATGCATGTACATAAACATTTTATTATTACTTTGTTCTTGTCTTACATAATTACTTACAGGTTATATACATATTTTACTTTGTCTGGTTATGCTTTATTTTTTTTCTCTTTTATCTTATTTCTAACTTTGCTTACCTGGTTTCTTACTTGTCTTATTCTTGCCTTGTATATTACTTACAGGTAACAAATATTACAAAGCCCGGTTGCTTCATTATTTGTCTTTGTCTTAATTTATTCTAGTTATTAGTTATAAATTATTAAGTTCTATGCTTAGTTATGTTTACACATATTATTATATTTTTGTACTTATGTTAACATCATACATTTAATACTTAAGTTTAATATTTATAAAGTTTATTTTATTTTAAACATTGTTGAAAGATTTTATTTTAAATTTACAGATCATAGCTTTCCAAAATACATATATAAATACATACATACATACATATACATATATATATATATATATATATATAAATTTAAAATAACAATTTCTATTTGTATTAAAAATCCATTTGTAAAGACATTCATCATTAATATTCTTTAAATATAACTCACTATTAAATTAAAATAATTCATAAAAGAATTTGTCTCTTATTTAATAAATTACCTATTTTATCAAGCTATATTTAAAAAGGACAAAACAACTCTTTTTGTTTAAATTTAAATCTAGGCTAGAATTATTTTTAAACATATTAACTTTTATCCTAAGTATCTTAAAATCATATGGTTATTTAATAGCTTAATATTAATTTAATTCAAATTTCAAAATTACCAAAAATATTAGAATTAGAAGATATGACTTATTTATTAAATTAAAAACGCAACTTATCTATTTACAATATATACAAATTTATACATTATAAATAGAAACAAATTAAATTAGCTTTTTAAAAGATAAAATCACCTATTTAAATCTTTATTAAAGAAAATTATCATACCAATTCAAATTTATTATTATCAAATCTATTTGATTTTAACACAGATTATTAACAGTATTGTCAAATCAATTAAATTTTGACATAAATTATTAAATTGTTATTGTCAAAATTTCTAGGATATCACATTCCTCGCCCTTAAAAGAACTTCGTCCTTGAAATTAAAACAAAGATAATTTAATAATCTAATTAAAAATTAATTTTAAAAAACACCAGCATGTATCAATCATATGCTAACAACCGTAGCAACCAATTCATCCAATCAACAAATCTAATTATCCAGATAAAATTCTGGATAGAATTTTCTCGAGTTTCCCAAGTATAAATAGCGGGATACTCGCTCTACAGAATCCAAACAATCAATACTACTAAGCTACAGAACCTCCACTCTTCTAGATTTACAAAACAAGACAGGATATCAGACTAGAGACAAGTCTGATTCAACAACCAAAATTCCCTGAACTGCTGGTTCTACAACTAGAGATAGATCATACACGTACTCCTTCAGAGATACGTGAAACACACTGAATTCCAGTTATCCAAACTGGCAATTCACTCCTGAAGACCAATCACTAATCCTAAAAAGAACAATAGAAAAAGATCCAAATGCCTCGGAGCTAGCTTCCCAACTTACTCAATCTAATAGTTCTTATGGATCGGAGAAAACCCCAACAACTACAAAGTCTCTAACTTCGACTTCCAAATTCTCCGTCTTTTATTCACAATACTCTTCTTACGATCCTGGGCTGCCTACACCCTTACTGATCAGCCCAACCCTTGCTGATACCCTCAGAAACAAATGGAACAGAAAACAATCCAACAAAATGGTCTTCCCAAGATCAACTTCAAAAATAGAACACAACTCAATTCCAAAATCAGCAGACTGATCTTACTTCTCTCATATGGAATGATAATACAAATGCATTCCAATCTGGTCTTAAGATCCCGAAAAATTTCCAGTAGAAACTCTCTAATCCAAAACACTGCAAATTCCAGTTGTTTCCACACCAAATAGCTTCCACCATGCTTCCACTGCGCAACTCTAACCAGAGCAGATGAAAATGCTGATGATGATCACGAGGACAAACTGGATAACACATCTTAGAACTAAGGTTCAACAGATCCTTAAAAGAAACTCAAAAGTTCCTCCAAAACCCGAGCTGCTTCACCAAACTCATTCTCCAGAAATCATCTTACTACTAAGCTGAACCATCGGTACCACTCCTGGAATCCAGTCGATACCAAACTCAATCTCCAGACACGGACAAAACTCTGACTTCCTGAAGACATCCAGAAAATTCAGATATCCCAAGAGAACACTCAGCTATCGCAAGTCACTTTTGCGATCAATCTAGCCCACTAAAGAAAAACTGTTCTCTCTTTACCAAACAGAACAGCCTACGCTTAATTAGCCAATCCATCGAAGAAACAGAATCACTCTGCTGCTCCTGAAATTACTTCAAGAAAAACTGCCAAGCCAGAAGATCTCCTTGATGGCACAAAGAACACTCCGATCTGCACTGCTGACTCAGATGCCAAGACTTCCTATCCAAAGCTCTTCGAGAAACTCGGACCTCAAACCAACAGAAGCATTCTACTGAACTCAGCCCCAACATCGAAGCAGATACACTTCCTTAACTGATTCCAAAGCAACATCTTCGAAGACTTCCATAGTCACTGTGTCTCATCACATAGCTACTACATCCTAAGGTAAGATATCCGGACTTGCTCATGCCAAACCGATAGGTCCAAACTCTAGCTCATCCAAACTTACGCTTCAAAAGTGAACCCCGAACCTTAACAGGTTTCCTTCAGAGTTTAATGAAATCTTCCATCACTGCAAAGCTCACTCGAGACGGTATTAGGTCTACAGTCTCGTCAGATACACTACCAAACTCAAATATTCAAACTCCAACCATTGGTGGTCGTATTACACACACCACAACCCTATCTACCTTTATAACCTATATAGGGAAACCCGAACAGGTAACCGAACAAATAGGTAGAAATAAATAAATATATATATATCAAAATTACAAATACGCTCTCTTAAGAAAGAAATCACTCAAGAGCCTAGCTATTCGCTCAACCTAGTGCTTTGATACCAGCTGTGACGACCCGGCTTTCTAGACACAAAATGTCGTATCATCACGAAGAAAGAAAGGGATAGAAAAGGAAAAAGATAGAGAAGAAAGAAGAAACAATCATCAGAATCTCAACAGCGGAACGAATAAATTATATTAATCACATAAGTATTACATAATATACAATATCCATCAGAATTACACAGATAATACATCACACATTAGACAGTTATAGACACCTATCTAGGTATACAATTCAATGTACAATACAACACAGAGATACCCACACAGCCGAATACTATATATATCTACAACGCCGAAGCCTCCTGCTCCATTGCCCCTCCAGAATTCGTCAAAGCTATCCTGAATCCCTTGGCTACTTGTAAAAAATTTGAGTACCCGAGAGTTTATGAAAAACAGAAATAAATTCCGGGTCAGACATGGGTCTGGTATGAGTAACATGTTAAAGTTGCTTAACTTTGAAAAACATTTGAAAACAAAAGGTATCACGTAAGAATTCCCACAAACAAACATGGTAAGTTTTTACCTTACGCTAACCAAATCATTTTATAGGAAATTCTGTGATATTATAATAGTGTCTAGGGTTTTCAAGTAAAATACAGAAATAGCTGAAATGCTTACATCTCACATTCCAACATAGTTGGGCACAATCAAAACGTACGACGCTTTTTGGAGATTGGATTCCATACAATGGTAGGGCTACTGGGGTACCGCCCGTCACAGTACGTGGCCTAGATCACTATACCGAGGAGCCACCCTAACTCCCCTGCAACACAAGGCCTCGATCACTTATTATTGGTTAATTGATCTTAATTGATCAACCCTTAAATTCATCATTTAATTATATTTATAAATGATTTCTAATTCATCTTAATTAATTATCCTTTTAATTTTAATTACCTTAAGTAATTAATCTTAATCAAACCACATTTATTAATCACCCTTGATGAATACCATTCAGTAATTAACTACCCTTAATTACTCCATCAAATACATCAATTATTTCTTAATTAATTTCCTTTAAATTAATCCCTTGATTAATTATACGAAGTAATTACACTCCAATTACTTTCATCATTAAATCATCTTCAGTTAATTACATCAAGTAATTATCATTAATTACTTCCCTAAGTAATTATACTTATCACATCATCAAATAATTATTTAAATTAATTAAACTTAATTAATTAAACAATTCATATTAAAATGAATTAATTACAATGAGTAATTAATTCCTTAATTACTTCCATTAAGTAATTATACTTAAATAATTCATAATTGATTATCTTGAATTAATTAATTTAACTAGTTATTAAAATTAATTCCATTAATTAATTATCTTAGTTAATGTCCTTCATTAACTATTTACAATTCTTTAATTACTTTTCCTAAAGTAATTAACTAAGATTTATTATCAATTACATTTAAATTAATCTTAATAACTCATTAACTAATCCGTAACTAATTCATTAATTGATTACTAATCATTAATTAAAAATTAAACCTTATTTAATTAATGATTCTTAATTACCAATTGATTTACCTTAAATTAATTAACTTATACCTTATTTAAATAAATTTAATCTCTTAATTACTAAGTTAATTAATTCAAGTCATTAATTATCCATTTAATTAACTTAATAATTACAAATGCTTAAGTCCTTAATTATAAAAACCTTTTTCTATTTAATGATCAATTTATCATTAATAAGGTATTTAAAACAATTTAATTTAAATTTCCTTTTAAATTTCATTTTAAATTTAAGACTTAAAATGAAATCAAGTTAATCTTAACAAGTTTAAAACAATTCCAAACCCTTTTTAATTTCTCAAGTAAACGAATATTTATCTTAAAATAGAAGATTAAAAGAATTTAAAACACAATTCCATTTTTGAATTCAAATCAAATTTAAAAATTTACTTTATCATTCAATTTGTTTAAAATAATTTAAAATCTCCTTTTATTTCAAATCTAAGATTCAAATTTATATTGAATCGAGATTTAAATCTTTTTATTTTAAACCTTACTTACACTTTAAACTTCACCTTTAAAAATCCAACTACTTAAACCTTTTCTTTTAAAGTAGTTAAAGCAATATAAATAAAAACTTTATTTATTTTAAATTAAGATTCAAAAACTAACTTGAACCAGATTAATCTTGGATTTAAATCTCATCTTTAATCTTTATTTTTTTTCATTTGAACTAAGCTTTACATTTTACTTTAAAAAAAATTTAAATAGGAAAACAGATTTCCTGTAGACAAAAACCTATAGCAAAAATCAACCTGAGACAAAGCTCAGTTGCCTCGAGTCAAATTCGATAATGCTTCGAGTAAAACCCCTCAACAACTCGCATATCACTCGAGTCCCACTCCTGACCAAACCAAAAAAAACATGGCTTCCACCAATGAACACCGTGCATATGCACGGTGGCTCCGGCCTTCATCGACCATCGACGATGATCGAAACTCGTCAGAGAACAACACAACAACTCACCCCACTCATCAAATCGAACCTCAACACTCGAAATCAAATTCGAGATCATGACCCAAACCTGGAAAACAAGAATACAGGAAACACCCAAAACCTGGAATGCCTTCGTCTTCGATCCTCGGACCACCGGAAGTTCTGAAATCACGGCCACACCATCGCCGATGCTTCATCTACCCTCACCCAGTACCTCGTCGCGCTCGATTGACTAGAGAAGACGTGTCGATCAAAATATGCAGCCTAGTTAAAACTAGGTTTAAATTTTCCAAAGCCTCGCCACCGCCACCACCGTGGTCTAACCCCTATCCCACCATTTTTCTCAGAACTCCTACTCATTCTTCAATCACCAGAAGAAACCCCTGTCTCCCCGAAACTCGAGATCACCAGAAACTACCCAGAAATCAATTTCTGGTAAAACCAGAAATACACTCCAAACCCTATACTAAAAGTCGTAATTTTATTTACAAAAATCGAGTTTTAGTTAAAGCAATTGATTCACATTCCTGAATTCGTGAATCATGATAATTAAAATTTGACTTATTTCGAGATTGTTCTGTTATTTTTCATTTCCAGAGACAATACCATTTTGTTTTAACTTAAACAATTTTCTAAACTTTAACTATTAACAAATCAAACAGATTTTGTTTGAATCTTATATCCTAACTTAGATTAGATAACGAGTTAATGATTTTTTTGAATAAACCTTGAACCAAAAAAAGAAAAAAAGAAAGAAAAGACTGGTAACAGATAGGTTACAGGAGATAAACATATACACCTTTACATCCATCTATATATACAGAAAATTTATCAAACATTTATATATTCATACCGAAACGCATATATTCCAGAACTCATCATACAACCAAAATCAATTTAAAGCTTTTAAATGTGATGTTACTCACCTTTATTTGGGAAGATGGACAGAGCACAGCTTGGTTTTTGAAAACAGTTTTGAACTTTCCTTTAAAAACTAGAAAATATTTTTGCTTTTGATCTTCCTCAAAATCATCTTGCCGTTGTTGTTTTGAATTGTAGAATGATGATGCTTTTTTTTTCAGTTTTGATATGTCTTGAGAATGAACTACAATAAGATGATATATATATATATATACACATAGAAAAGAAAAGGTTATAGTGGAAGATGTTCACTGGCTTGCATTGGTTAGATATTTACTGGTATAGGCTATTTCCTTTGTTCAGAGATTTTTTTCTCATATGGAGGCTGACATGATTTTATACATTTCGGCTGAAATGATTTTTTTATAGATGTAGAATTGACCAAATGTTGCTAGCATTTAATGCAATGTCCTTTATGTTTCAAACATATCTTATTTTGTATGTAGATAGATCTTTTTATACTTTGTTCATTTTTGCCAGGCTATGCTTCATACCTTATGTACATGAATATTTCTTTTTACTTGTTCTCGCATATAATCTTACAGGCTACATACAAGATTACTTTGCCAGTTTATGTTTTCTTCGACTTATTCCTTAACTGGTTTGCTTACATACTTTGTGCATGTACATAAACATTTTACTATTACTTTGTTCATGTCTTACATAATTACTTACAGGTTATATACATATTTTACTTTGTCTGGTTATGCTTTATTTTTATTTTCTCTTTTATCTTATTTCTAACTTTGCTTACCTGCTTTCTTACTTGTCTTATTCTTGCCTTGTATATTACTTACAGGTAACAAATATTACAAAGCCCAGTTGCTTCATTATTTGTCTTTTTTTTTAATTTATTCTAGTTATTAGTTATAAATTTTAACTTATGTATTAAGTTCTATGCTTAGCTATGCTTACACATATTATTATATTTTTGTACTTATGTTAACATCATACATTTGATTTATACTTAGGTTTAATATTTATAAAGTTTATTTTATTTTAAACATTGTTGAAAGATTTTATTTTAAATTTACAAATCATAGCTTTCCAAATACATATATATACATGCATATATATATATATATATATTTAAAATAACAATTTCTATTTGTATTAAAAATCCATTTGTAAAGACATTCATCATTAATATTGTTTAAATATAACTCACTATTAAATTAAAATAATTCATAAAAGAATTTGTCTCTTATTTAATAAATTACCTATTTTATCAAGCTATATTTAAAAAGGACAAAACAACTCTTTTTGTTTAAATTTAAATCTAGGCTAGAATTATTTTTAAATAAATTAACTTTTATCCTAAGTATCTTAAAATCATATGGTTATTTAATAGCTTAATATTAATTTAATTCAAATTTCAAAATAACCAAAAATATTAGAATTAGAAGACATGACTTATTTATTAAATTAAAAACACAACTTATCTATTTACAATATATACAAATTTATACATTATAAATAGAAACAAATTAAATTAGCTTTTTAAAAGATAAAATCACCTATTTAAATTTTTATTAAAGAAAATTATCAGACCAATTCAAATTTATTATTATCAAATCTATTTGCTTTTAACACAGATTATTAACAATATTTTCAAATCAATTAAATTTTGACATAAATTATTAAATTGTTATTGTCAAAATTTTCAGGATATCAGATTTATATAAAGTGATACACACACACAAATATATATTAAGATTTATTTATAAATGTGGAATTTATAAATGTGATAATGTATAAAAGTGATAATTTAAAAATAAATTGAAGATTTGTAAAATCATATTTTATAAATAAAAGAACAGATTTATAAACGGTGTTTTATAAATTAAGGGAACTATTATCATTGGTTGGATTGGAGAGATAATTCACAACTGTGGATTTATAATAAGATGCGAAATGTTGTTTTAGAAAAATAGTTGATTCTATTTTTGGAAATTTTATGATATTTTAAATTAAACGTGTTTTTAAAACTTAATATTTATTTTCAACTTCTTGTTTATTCCTTTAAGCTTACATACATATAAGAAATGTTTTAAATAATTATTTTAGGAGTACTGGTTTTTAGAAAAATTATAATAATAATAAATATTTATGTTTAAAGACAAATTTAAAAGGTTATCTTTTAGTTTTAAACGAAATTTTGTGGTTCAAAAGGATATAGGAATAATTGGAGTAATAGTTGTGAATCATTTTGTATAACAGATCGTAAAAGGAAATATATTATAAGTATTATTTCTTAAGTGGAGATGGATTTATGAAAAGTGTTTTACGGTATAAAATGAATAGTTTTATAAGTAATATCTTATAAAATGGAAATCAATATCATTTTGGATAAAAAAGAGAAATGAATTCCATTGGAGAAGTATGGCAATATTTGAAGTGACCCGGTTATTCAAACTGTATGAGTTTATAAGTGTATTTTGGAAGTTGTCTATGTGTAGAGTTTGGTGTTCTGTTGAAGAATTTGTTTTAAAAGGAGTTATGTTTTATTGTTGGAGTTTGGTTTTGTAAAGTAGTTATATAAATTGATTTGGAATGTATAAAATTAGCTTACAAATGATATTTTATAAAAGAAGTTTTATAAAAGTGGTTTTAATAAATAATATAAAAGGATGTTTATAAAGGAGTTATAATTAAAAAAAATTACAAGAAATTTTATAAAATGAGTTATAAATGATTATTTATTAAATAAATTTTATAAAGAGTTTATAATAGTATAAGGAAGGTTTATAATCGAATTATCAAATAAATTTGGAAATTTTATGAAGAAATCTATGGTTATGGTTTAAGTATTTATAACGAAATTTATAAATAAAGTTTTGAAAGGAAATTTTGGAATGGAGTTGGAATTATCAAAGAGACTTGTAAACCAAAAAGTGTTTGGGTTTATTAATATTAATGTTTTTAAAGGACAATGTTTTGAAATTATACAAGTGTGATTAAAAAATGGAATCTTTCTTAAGATGTGTGAATATACTTATACTGTTAAAATAATTATATGGAAAGTTTCTAAAGTTTTTAAGATGAAATTGGTTGTGAATATATTTGTATAGTTGAGATAAGTATATGAATATTTTTAAAGTATTGGAAAGTGTAGAGACGGTTTTTGTGAAATATATAATCTTCTGAAAGTGTTTTTAATATAATGATTTACAAAGTGGTTTTAAATTAAAGGAATGATTAATTTAAGAGGCCCAGAGTTGCTTTGTACTTAACCAATGTTACTTTCCCTTAGAAAATTAAACCTCTGATTACATTGTTTGTTTATTTGATTGTTAAATAACCGACCATCAAATGATGGCCATTTTTAGTTGTCGTTGTCCATTCGTAGAGACCGAGATCAGATATGTTATCTGGAAACCCATTCGAACCAATATAAGCATTTTGAATTGGAATATCTTAAAGGTAATCGAAATGGAGCTTTTGAATTGCAAGGACTACTTGCTACTAATCCTAAGGGCGATTCCTAAAATGTATGTAGTAGAAGTGATGCCTTAACTTTCATTCAGTTCTAGAATGAACTTGTATGGATGAATGCATGCATTACATTATTGGCCTGAGGGCAGTGTTAGCATTTCAAGTGGGAAGTGTTCTATAAAGGTAAAATGTAGCCTCAATCCTCATCGACTGGGAAATTACAAAAATCGGGCATGTAGTAGGGCTAGATGGGTCGTTCCCATCAGGGGATGGTCCTCCAAAATCTAAATCGCTTACTATCTACTTATGTATGCTTCGAAGCCCATTGACAAAAGGGGTGAACATATTCGGTACTACTAGTCAAGTGGTAGGCCATTCTTGTGTGGCAAGAGTACAAAATGTTCTTGTCAGACCCTAGTACATTTTGTCTAAAGATGTAATATCGGAATCTAGTTCCTTACCTTGTCATAGTGTTGAATCAATTCTCCAATACGATCTTTACGGACTTAGTTGTGCCTAACTATTCTAAAATGTGATATGTAAGCATTTCAGCTATTTTATATATTTATTTTGAATTCCTAGAAATTATTGTAATATCAGTGGATTTTTAAAAGAAAATGTTTTGGATATTGTAAGGTAAAAATCCTTTCGTGTTTATCTATGGCTTGTTCTTACGAGATACCTTTAGTTTAAAAGAGTTTGATAACTTTAAAAATCTAACTAGGTGTGTTTTCTCACGCTGTTTTACCAAACTATCTCAGTGTTATTTTATTATAATGCTCGGATCATACCGAGCATATTTACAGATTGATTTGGATGCATTTGAGCTCTGGAGATGAGCTGGAGGTCTTCATGTTATATTCACATATATGTTTATTTTCCGTTGCATTATTTCTGAAATTATCGATGTTTGTGAGGGAATTTGTTACAATTGTCCTGGTTGATGATTGATTATTTGTGTACTCTGATTTGATGTATATATGTAACAGTTTCTCTTTTGTAAACATTATTGATATTATATTATATATTGTTCGCTGCGATTGTGAGATTCTATGTTGTTTTAGTTTTCCTTTTCGCCTCCTTTCCTTTTCTCTTCTTCTTTCTATTTTCTTTCCCATAACCACACATCTTTCCATTCAATTTGGGTTGTGCATGTATGGTTTATTGTCGGCTTGAACTATGCAGATTTGCGGGTCATTGCACTTTATGTATCAAATTCATAAACCAATCACGAAATCATAGGCATCATAATATGTACGATAATCTCTATTGCCAAATGCATGAGGAATCCATCTTATATGTTCCATATCAAACATTTAATAAGGTGTCCTTGCATATCGTTTTTGGACATTCCCCATATCTTTTATACTTACTATAAAAGACATCATTTATACTTCCAACGTTGAGTAAAAAAACTAATTTTAACATAAGTACATCATTTACAATCAGTAGTGTATTCTTGACTTTTGATTCAGAAATATTATGTACCTTTTAATGTTCTTTTAATGGCACACGCTTCCCCTACATCTTGATTGATGATCAAACTATTTGATACATCTATCAAAACACTTATTCAATTTTGATGCTTTTCAGAATGATACTTTCGTATCCGCTCTTGGATCGCAAAAGCCTACAAACTCAATATCACTCCCACTGACTGAGAGACACTTTGGTTGTAATGTTCAAATAGACTGGTCTAAATGTATATTCAGAACTTTTTGTTTCAATACATACATACATACATATATCAAAACATAAATTCATATTAGACAATAATCTTGTAACTAAAATACGAACCAACTTGAAACACCCCCACAACCCTTAATATACCCAAAAGGACACATTAAAAGGCGTGGTGCGTTGTACGTATAACTAAGCTAACAGAGACTAAGATTCACAAGAGAAAAATAGATAAAAACAATGAAAACTTAAAATAATAGCTTAATTAAAACAAAACTTCATAATTGCTTCATAAATAAGTCAAATTCCAAAAACCACATACATGTCTAAAAATCTGATATGTCTCGTGAAACAAAAACTCATAGTCTCAAAAATCCGAGTACATAATATCCCTCATAATAAGCCAGTGCATAGAAAGAACAAAAGTTGAAAGAAAAGAAATACGTGGTAACAAACTCCTCTAAGAAATCTCCAAACAACTACAATGTGCTGTCCTCCCTTGATTACTTATGTGGGAAAAGGGGTAAAATAGAGGAGTGGGGTTAGATTAAAAATCTAGTGAATGATAGTAATTGCTAGAATCTTTAAGCAAAGTAAAAGCAATAGACTCTACAACTGTTCTAGTATATAAAAAGAAAAACAAGGAAATTGGAAAGAGATAAAATGGAAATAAATACGATTAACTATAGATAGGTTAATTTTGATTGCTTGCACTTGTCCTTGATTTCTGCTTTGATTAGGCTGAATTCCTAATCCTGTAACTAGAGTTCTACCCTTTTTGATCGGCTTGCTACTCCATAGACCTTATTACGAACCATACACTATATAACTCCCTTTACACCATCCAATGGTATCTACGAAAGATGCACAAAGCACCCACTGTGGATCCGGACGACATATATAGCTCCCTACACAAGGCAATAGTGTCTACAAAAGACATACATACTAAGCGCTCGGAACTGGTTTTGATTACTGAGTACCATAATGGAAGTCTCACGCGTAACTGCCACCATGCCCATGCTACCTTTTGCTCCACCTATTGGGTCTTCCTATTACCTCAAACTCCAGCATAAGCTTGCCCCTCATCCCACTTTAGGCTAACGTGAGATCACCGTGTATCCATAGAATCTATAGGGGAAATGCTTTTGGTACTGGCCTGTCATCCAAACAATATCTACTTGTGCCCCTTATCCAAATCCCCCATGATTTGGACTTCTAATTGGCCAATTACTACCATTTTTCGCATATGCGTGCCCTCTTCTCACTTCAGGCTAATGTGAGACCACCATTTTGTCTAATAGGGAATGCTATTTGGTATAGGTCCTACTTTCATCTTTCCTTATTAACTTAGATAAATTATTTAAATAAGCCTTTACACTTTTCTCTACTATCTGTGCTTATTATATTATTCTGTCTTAAAATAAGCCTTATTATGTTCTTTTTCTAAATAAAACCTGCGTTATAATCATGCATATTACTTAACCCAAGATCTAAGTGTGAAAATAAGCCTCTTTCATCTTTTACTCATTTTTAGTTATAATTCTAAGTTATAACTAGGCCAAGCTTTTTAATTCAGTCCAATTAATGTCATAACCAGGCATAATTTCAGTACAATTAGGCATAATTTCATTCCAATTCCATTTATATTATAGTCTTTGTAATTTACACTTTATATTCCAATATTTCATTTTTCTTACGATTTAATACATATTGCGTTAATCCTATCCATACGCGAAGAAGAAGGAGGAATAAAAGAAAACTTAAAATAAAAAAAAATCCAAAGGGTAGAAAGAAGATGTAAATAATTTATAAATAACAGTAAATAAATTGAAGTACTGTAAACAAACTGTAAATAAACGAAAAAGTTATAATTAACAGAAATAAAAATTACTGAAAAGAATAGCTGAAAGGAAATAGACCGAAAATAATTCAAAAAACTGTAAATAAACTACTCAAAATGCTATTCCAAAAAATCGTAGTAAAACTACAACTATTGGAAACCTTATTATTTAAATTACCTAAAAAAATCTAAAATAATTACAATCACCCAACTCTAGTCCTAAGCTCTTCCTTTGCTCTTCCTGGATCCACTTGGAATTGTAAAATAATTCAATTTATAATGATTTTCTCCTTGAAAAAATTATCCGTTTAGGGTTCTTCCTAGAAAGATGAACCCAATTGGAGAAAACCTAGAATGAGAAAAAGTGTTAGATCTAGGGTCTATTTATAGGGGTAGAAGTGGATCTCGGACCATTGGATTTAGAGATTGAATAGGATGCAACCATATCATAGGTCGAATAGAAGCGATTGGATGCAAAAATAGATGGACCAGATTGGTCAGAAGAATACAAAACACGTCAGTTTGAGGCTCTCGAACGTTCGAAAGAGCGATCATTTGTTCATAAATAGCAAAGGTGGGACGACCGAGCGGTCGACCGCCTAATGCCCAGGTCGACTGGCCAGTCGACTTGCATATATATATATATGTATGTATGTATGTATGTATGTATGTATGTATGTATGTATGTATGTATGTGTATATATATATATATTCTTCGTTTTCTCCTTATTTTTTTATTTTATAACTTGGTCACATTAGCTTAGATTTTGACGTTCTATATATGAAAACTGACCAGAAAATTACCACGGACACAACGGTGCGGCTTTTCACAAAGTTATTTAATTAATTAACGGATTAATTATTATAGGTTACATTTTGGGTTGTTACATTCTCCCCTTCTTAAAGGATTTCATCCCCAAAATCTTTAAGGATAAAAGAACGACTAAATGTTTTCATCCAAGTTCTACAACCAACTACTCAACCCTCAACCATTCATCCATAGTCCTTAAATTTTTCTACTAAAATTTATGATACTTGCAAAATTAGTGTAGTGTAAATGTTCCTAACAAATGCAAAATATTCGATGCTCTACTGATTCAGTTGACCTCCTTTTATGCAATCATGCCTGTGCCATGGATCTAAATGAATGCAAAAATTTCCTAATGATAACTGATAGTTCTATGCGTGCTACAACCATCATCCAAATGCAACAATCATGTGATAAACACCCGTTTATGGCAACAATGGAAATAAAGTAAAAATGCACACACATCCATATGCATATGCTCTAGTGTACTAATTAGGTCGATCCCTAAGGAATAATAGTGCCTATTGCACCTATATGCATCCATTAGCATCCACAGCAAACACTTGCAACCACTAGCATACATCATTCATAGCATGTTCTATTAACATGTTTACATCAAATCTTACCATCCACAGGTTAAATACTAAGTTCTACCCTCCCAAAGGATAATAAAGGAAAGAACTATTCAAAACTAAAGATGGAAAAAGGAAATTCTAAAATCTATTATCAAAGAGACATGGATATGAGATACAAACTTTCCGCTAATCAAATTAGTCTTCTTTGAAATCTCTCTAACCATGTCAAAATCAAGAAGCAACCTTTCCGTAGACTCCAACCAACATGAAGATGTCTTACACGGCCTTCCAAAAAGAGCTTCAAAAGGTGCCATTCCAATGCTAGCTTGAAAACTACTACCATATGAATTCCACTAAAGAAAGATGCTTTACTCAAGTTCTTCCAAAATCAAGAATAATAATTCTTAACCATACTTGTCTTACTATCCTACTAATTTAATTTTACTGTTCTTCATGAATCAACCTTCCTAGGTTCTTACTAGTGTCCTATACACTTTATGAAAACTTCCATTATTACTTCTAAAAGTAATTACTGCTATCTCCTTACACATTTTCCGTTACTCCTAGGAAATGATTCTTATCTACTCCACATTTAAGAGTTTGGTTTGGTATTTATCACCTTGTTTTTAAAAAATAAGGTTTCTAAAAATTTTAAAACATCAAATCTCAAAATCTTTGTCTTTAGAAGTGTTATCTTTTCAATTTCTTTTAATTTCAAAAATACTCGGTCACTAAATACTATTTCCCAAACCTAGAAGGAAAAACTTCCAAATTTTTAGGTCTAAAACTTATATCTCTCTTTCTTTTAAAGACTTTTACAGTTTTCTATAAAAATTTGAATTTAGTAATTTTACTTTTATTAAGTTTTTCATGTTAAAAACTTATTTACTTTTTCACCAAACCATTTTCTTTTAAAATATCCTTTCTGTGAAATGGCTTCTTATTTCACCTAAAGTCTCATATCTTAATGTATTGGAACTACTTTCTCTTATAAGAAGTTATTAATGCTAAAATATTCTATGAACCTTTTAAAACAGGACTTCATGTTTTTGTGAAGTTATAAGGAATTTATTCTATATTTTCAAAATAGGCTATACAAAATATGGTGCATCCCATATCTTATACATCTCTTTCATGTATTCCTTCTGATTGCACAAATTTGTTTTATTGGTTTCATAGAGAATTATACCATTATTTTTTTCATTCCAATAGATTAAAGTATGTTTAATTTATATTCTTCCATGATAAAAAATTTCTAATATCTAACTTACATATTTTCTTTTCAGAAAAACTCATCTTCAAAACTCTTTGAATGTATCAAGAACCAAAAAATATTTTCTTATACTTATTTAAATAATAAATATATTCATAAAAAACTTTAATTTCTATTCTTAGAAATTATCTTTAAAAATACATTTTTTTGGGTTTAAAACAGATGTGGCATAAAATGCCGTTACTACAACCCAAAAGTACTAGTGTATGAATTTAATAAATACTAATAAATCCCATATACTATTTAAAAACATTTTTCTTAGCAGTTACTTACTATAACAATGGGGTTATAGTCTATGCTCTTTTATTTTTTACGGAAACATCTATTTCAACAATAAATGTTGTAACATATGTTTTTTGATACTTAATAGACTCTATGTTATTATATTTAAGATCATTGTTTACTTATAAAGAAACTAGTGAGTTATATATGCTCTATAAATTATTTTTTCAAGAACAATTTATTTTTAATGAAATTTTCATCATATAAAAACAAATTAAAATTTCTTACCATATTTCCAAAAACCCAATATTTACTTTCAAAATATTGACAATTTTTTTTAATTCTAATAAATTCATTTTATTGGGTTATATATGAAGTGGATTTTCCTACTTACTATCCTCGGAATATTTCTTCAAAACTAAAAGCTTCTACTCCTATACCTCTTGTATACTCATATTTATTCTAAGGCATTGCCATCAAATCCACTTGTCTGAGACAATTATAATTTCTATAATTATCTACATATGGGCTTTCTTATCTACTGAATTTTATTGTACTTCTCTAACCTTAGCCTACCTTTCTTTGGATTTTCAAAATTCGAATCCTAAGCAAACAAAGTCATTCCTACCATGTGTAGACCTTCTCTATGCCTCAAAAACACACTTCCTTATGCCTAAAGTGTCACTTCAAGAGTTCTATCTTCAACTGTACGAAGAACCTCCTTAAGATAATAACATGCTCCTCCATACTTCTTGGAAAACACCAAAATTTTGTCCGTGAAAACCATCACAGACTTACTTAGGACATCTCTAAAAGCATGGCTCATCAAATCTACAAAATAAGCCAGGGCAGTGGTTAGTCCAAAAGGCATAACCACCGCTCAAATAGTCCGTCGGGTGTCCTGAATGCGGTCTTATTAATGCTGTCATCAATGACCCTAAGCTTATGAAATCCAGTGGCTAGATCAAACTGGAAGAATATCGAAGAGCCAACTACTCGTCAAAAAGATCATCTATCCTAGGGAGTAGATATAGGTTCTTCTTTGTAAGCTTACTTAACTCTCTATAGGCCTCGTAAAGTCAGAGGAAACCATCCACCTTAGTGGTGAAGTCGACTGAAGCTCTCCATTTCGATATGCGTCTTCTATGAATCCCTTCTCCAAAAGCTCATAGATCTACTCGCTCAATCCTTTCCTCTCCCTATGTGTCATGTGCCTCACAGGTAACGATACTAGCTTAGCATTCTCAATCAAATAAATCATGAAGTCAACCTCTCTCTTAGCGGGTAGTCGCCTAGCCTCCTTGAAGACATATGAAAAATCTCCGACGACAAGAACCGAATGCATCTCTAATGAAGATGAGTTGAGGGAATAGAGAAAACTCAACATGACTGACCCTTACGGGTCGTCAGATACCTTGAGAGTCCTACCACTGCAAGTCTCTAATCTAACGACTCTCCTCTCGTAGTCTAATATAGCTCCATATGTGGATACCTAATCCATTCCCAAAATCATCACATACCCCAGAAATCCAATACATAGACATCGCAGTCAAATACTACGCCTACGATAAAAAAATTTCAAACCCCTACAAACCATAGACAAGTGTGCCGATTCTCATATGGGGTTTGAAACAACAATGGGGTCTACTAAAGAAATGTCTAAGTGCAAACAATTTATTAAAGAACTAGAGATGAAAATGTTGTGATGCTCTAGAATCGAATAGAGTCCGAATGGGAAAAAATCAGAAATAGAAATCAAACTTTCCTACCTTGATTTGGCCTACTACTGAAAGGTGTGGTATCCAAAGTCTGAATTTGTGTTCCAGGTGTGCTTGCTGTCTACCCTGATTTCTGAGGACATACTTTACTAAAGTGACCAAGCTATCCATAATTGAAACACCTTCCCTCCATTCTTCCCTTCTTATAGTCTTTTTTGTAATGCCATTCATTCTATAGTGCTTAAATTTTCCCTTTTTTGATTTGCTTATGTGGTCCCCTTTCATTCCTCTTATCCTTCTTGTCCTTCCACCTCTGCTTCTTAGAGCAGTGGGAACCTCCTTAAGTTATCCCTTTAGCTTCTAATAAGTAGGTTGAATTCGCTATCGGTCCTTCAAGCCCAACCGCCTAAACTTTCGCTGTATATCCTCCAACCTAGCATGTGTCACCTTGAAATCCTTCGTGCCAGAAAACGTTCTGCCCCCTATGCGAGTGAAGTCCTTGCATAGCATAGAAAAATCGGCTGGTGTAGGTGGATTAAAGGGATTTCCACCTACCGGTGCTGTATTAGGCGCTTTCCCTTGCACCTTTGGTACCGTAGCTCTATGGAACCAATCAGCCATACTATACAAAGAAAAAGAAACTTAGGCTCGAAAGAATCGAAAGAAGGTCGAACTGGACTTTGAGGGGATTTTTATAAAAACTCTTCTATACTTAAAAACTATTTCTAAGAGTTCTTCTTTGAAAAATACTTTTAAAACAAGTTATTTTGGAAAATACTTTACTTTTAAAATAAATTTTTAGGAATCCTATAACTTTAGACTCTAATGCCAAGTGAAACACCCTACACTCCTTAATATACCTAAAAGGACACATTAAAAGGCGTGGTGCATTGTAGGCATAACTAAAGCTAACAGAGACTAAGATTCACAAGAGAAAAACAGATAATAACAGCGTAAACTTAAAATAATAACTTAATTAAAACAAAACTTCATAATTGCTTCATAAATAAGTCAATATCAAATACCACATACATGTCTAAAAATATAATATGTCTTATGAAACAAAAACTCATAGTCTCAAAAATCAGAATACATAATATCCCTCATAATAAGCCAGTACATAGAAAGAACAAAAGCTGATAGAAAAGAAATACATAGTAGCAAACTCCTTCAAGAAATCTCCAAGCAAATGCAATCTAGTGTCCTCTCCCTTAATTGCCTAAGGGGGAAAAGGGGAAAATAAAGGAGTGGGTCAGACTAAAAGTCTAGTGAATGATAGTAATTACTAGAGACTTTAAGCATAGTAAAAGTAATAGACTCTACAACAGTTCTAGTATATAAAAAAGAAATAATGGAAATAGAAAAGAGATAAACTGGAAATAAATACGATTAGCTGTAAGATATGTTAATTTCGACTGCTTGCACTTTTCCTTGACTTCTGCTTTGATTAGGCTGAATTCCTTATCCTATAATTAGGTTGTGATCCTAATTCTACCCTTTTTGATCGGCCTTCTACTCTATAGACCTTACTGCAGACCATACGCTATATAACTCTCCACAAAGCAGCCAATGGTATCTACGAAAGATGCACAAAGCACCCACTATGGATCCGAATGACATACATAGCTCCCTACACAAAAGGCAATGGTGTCTACGAAAGACACCCGTACTAAGCGCTTGGAACTCATAGTGATTAGTGAGCACCAGAATGGAAGTCGCACGCATAACTACCACCATGCCCATGCTACCTTTTGCTCCACCTATTGAGTCTTCTTATTACCTCAAACTCCAGCATAAGCATTCCCCTCATCCCACTTCAGGCTAACGTGTGATCGTCATGTGTCCATAGAATATATAGGGGAAATGCTGTTGGTACTGGCCCGTTACCCAAACAATATCTAGTTACGCCCCTTGTCCAAATCCTCATGATTTGGACTTCTAGTCAACTAATTACTACCATTTTTAGCATAAGCGTGCCCTCATCTCACTTCAGGCTAATGTGACACTATCGTTTTGCCTACAGGGAATGCTATTTAGTACAGGTCCTACTTTTATCTTTACCTATTAAATTATATAAATTATTTAAATAAGCCTTTACACTTTTCTCTACTATATATGCTTATTAATTTATCTTAAGTCTTAAAATAAGCCTTATTATGTTCTTTTTCTTATTATAACCTATGTTATAATCATGCTTATTACTTAACCCAAGGTCTAAGTGTGAAAATAAGCCTCTATCATCTTTTACTCTTTTTTAGTTATAATTCTAAGTTATAACTAGGCCAATTTTTTAATTCAGTCAAATTAATGTCATAATTTCAGTCCATTTAGGCATAATTTCATTCCAATTCCATTTATATTATAGTCTTTGTAATTTACATATTATATTCCGTTATTTCAGTTTTCTTACAATATAATCCATATTCGCGTTAACCCTATTTTAATCCATACGCGAAGAAGAAGGTGGAATAAAAGAAAACTTAAAATAGAAGAAAATCCAAAGTGTAGAAAGAAGATGTAAATAACGTAAATAAACTGTAAATTAAAGGAAAAGCTATAATTAACAGAAATAAACTAAAATTATTGAAAAGAATAGCTGAAAGGAAATAGACTGAAAATAATTCTAAAAACTATAAAAAAAAACTACTGAAAATACTATTCCAAAAATTCGTATTAAATCTACAACCATTGTAAAACCCTGTTATTTTAAATTACTTAAATAAATCTAAAATAATTATAATCACTCACCTCTAATCCTAAGCTCTTTTTTTCGTCTTTCCGGATCCACTTGGAGTTGTAAAACAATTTAATTTAAAATAATTTTCTCCTTGAAAAAATTATTCCATTTGGGGTCCTTCCTAAAAAAGGTGAACCCAATTGGAGAAAATCTAGAATGAGAAAAAGTGTTAGGCTAAAGGGTCTATTTATAAGGGTAGAAGTGGATCTCGGACCATTGGATTTGGATATTGAATAGGACACAACCGCGTCATAGGCCGAATAGGAGCCATCAGATGCAAAAATAAATGGACTGAATTGGTCAGAAGAATGCAAAACACGTCAGTTTGAGGCTGTGTAATGTTCGAACGAATGATCGTTCATTCGTTCGTAAATAGAGGAGGTTTAGTTCTGATAATTTCATAAAGTTATTTTATTATTTAATTAATTAACAGATTAATTGTTATGGGTTACATTTTGGCTTGTTACACAAATTGAGCATATCGAATGGTGAATCTGTTATGTTAATTTCAACAATTGAAATTTATGGTAATATTCTTATCAATGTGGCTCATTATATTCTAACTGCATTTATTCTTCTTATAAAGACACATTTGTAGCCAATGGTTAATATCCCTTTAGATACAATTATCAAAATCATATTTTAAAAATGTAATCTATTTTGGATTAGTGCATCACACTCTATCATAGAGAGAATACACTTAATGGTTTAACTAAACAATCGAATATTATTTATTCTTGACACTGACAGAAATTCACAATTTCTCTTTAATGCACAAGACTACTCGTTAGACATTCTAATGTTTTTGTGTTCAATTAGGTATCAACCAATTTCTTTTGATCTCTTATAATCAGTTTTATCATAGGATCATATACAAGTTCATTTTATACCAACAATTTCTTAAAGAAATTCTTTCGCTATGAAGTTTGTATTTATTTGTTTCTCAGTGCAATGGAATAGACTTTTATAAGCATTTTATGAATTGCTTTATTTAAAAATAATTTTGCATTAGTTCATAATATATTTATGTTCACAACATAAATTAGTCACTTAATGACTATCGTTCCCAAAATTCTCTTAGGACGATTCATACACAATCCCTTACGTATAATAATATGTGAAATCTTTCGCCTCGCACAATCTACCAACTTCTTGGTCTAGAAGATGTAAGGATTTCTTATAAAACCCTATCACGTATGATTTTGTAAACTATTCTTCAGATGATATTAATTTTAACCTTGTGTGCTACTCATATGTACATACCTTATAGAAAAAATTTAATTCAAGCTCACTCAACATTAATCATGCTTTTTCCTACAAAGTTTGATTATTCCTTATCAATACGCCATTATGTGTTATGGGGAGGACTGACTTCTGAGGTTAAATATTTATTCATCTTTAGGTACATATGGAACTCTTTCCAGTATACCCATTTGATCAAATCGAATAATTTCCATCGCATGTTATTTTATTTACTTCCTTTTTTTTATATTCTATAAGCCTATCATAGACATATACATGCATATCAAATACTCAAGTCCATGTCTGTGATAACTCATTGATGAATATAATAAAGTACGCGAAGCATTTTGGTATTAATAGACTTATGATTACATATATCTATATATACCAATTCGAAGAGTTCATCAAATCTTATGATGCTTCCACTAAATGAGTATGTATCCCTTAATTGTTTGAAATATTTAACTAGTATTATATGATTTATAATCATATAATAAATTTATTTCTTAAAACTATGGCTTAGTCTATAATTCCAATATTATTCTAAATAATTTTAGATACCTCGGTATTTTCTAATGCATCGTTTTGTTATGTAAACAAATACCATATTATATTTTTATTTCATAATGAATATTCATAATATTCACATTGAAATATAAATATGTCTATTTTTCCTTCGACACCGAAAATAATGATTATTTTATAAATAATATATGGTATATTTTACCAAAACAATTTTCATAACTTCATATAATCAATAAGTGCTATATGGCATGCTCTCACTATTTAAGCATTTACTATAATAGCGTATTGAATTAGGAGGTCCGTCATGCACATAATATATATTATTTATGCCATATTTTGCAACTAATTTATAGTAGAGTGTTCTTTGATCAAATATCTTGAACTCAAAGATATAAATCTAATAGAAAACATTTTTCTGTATGAAAATACATTTCGAAATAGAAATCATATTTTTATTCCAATGTTAAGTATTAATCATTATTATTACAATTCTCATTTTCGATATTTCTTTATGAAGAAGAAGTGGCCATTCACTCTCTTCATTCCAACTATACCTTAAATCATATATACTATTGTACATCCATTTTTCATTCTAAATAGTCTAACCATTCAAAAGAGTACCCCTGCTATAACATCATAAGGAACACTTTACAAAAGTGCCCTTGATCATCCTTAACATTTAAGGATATCATATATGTTGCACTTTGCGTAAATTAATCAAACTAACATTTCAACGATCAAGTTCTTAGGTATATCTTGTAGTTTTTCTCTAGTGTTACATTTAACATAATGTGATCTTTATTTTAATCAATCAAATTGAATACCCAATGTCATGGTATGATTTATTTGTTTGCTTCAACTGAACTAATTTCATCAAAGTATCTTACATTATCGACTATGACCTTTCACCATATAACACTTATATGTGATAGTTTATGGATCAAAATATCCATAGTCTCGTATTTCTTTTGAGTTTGAAACTCATATAATGCAATACACGGCCTCGACTAAATAACATGTATGTGAACAAATTACGAACGTATTAAGTACTTGTAAAATTAGGCACTTGGATGGGTATAGAAAACATTGACATGTAAGTAATGTATTTCATAGAAACTAGATGCTATATTTCAATTTTGCATTCTTCAATTCAGTTCAATTGTATATCTTAATCGACAAATGTCTTATCAGTTATATTAAATGCACATATTTATCGATATAGATTATTATAACATTATATAGCATATGTTCTTACAATATTAGAAAGGTTAAATATTATCATTTTATTTTTTGTAAGGCCCTTAGTAGTCTTTTATGTTTCATCATGCCCTAAGTGAAATATAGAAGTATTTTGACTTCACTTGTAAGTGAAGACTTGTCCGTCTTCAAATTCCGACCTTGAGTTTGCTTAACAAGTCATAGCTCCATAGATGATAAATAACTCCTTATTGGTTGTATCATATACAACCTCTAACCCATGGTACCTTGTCCCAATTCAATTCAACCTAGTGTTTGCTCAATAAGTCGGCCGAAATTATTCACCCATATCTACTTTATCATGACAACCTAAGTATAGTATATGTACTCTGAGTTTGCTCAATAAATACATATAGTTATCTTACCTTGTCTATTCAATATATTGATAATACTATATATGACATCTCTAGCTTGATTTTTCTCAACAACCAAAGAGTATGCAAGTAATATATATATATATTTGTGTGTGTGTGTGTGTGTGTGTCTGCGCGCGTGCGCGGGCGCGCACACACAAACAAGAGGACAATATTATATTGATGATTCATAATTTTCAATATATTATATCGAGTGATATTGACTTATAGAATAATGTATTTCTTATGAAATACCTTCATGATTCAAGTGTCGAACACGTTAGAAATCATGGTATACATACATTTACTATGTATTTGTGCCTTAAGGCTATTAAGAGTTTCTTAATATTCCACCATCAATTTATAAATTTATATTATATAAGTTTTATTATTATATAACTTTTATATTTCATATTAGTTATATAATAGTCTTATATATAATATTATATTAATTAAATCCTATTTAATTAATTTTAATCAATTAACATTTTAATTAATTTTATATTATCTTAATATAACATTAATATTAAATATTATTATATACTATAACCTTTATATTATAACACGCATATCATACACACACATATGTATGTTTATTGTTCAATTAATTAACCTTTTAGGTAATTTAGTTAACTAACCTTTTATTTATTTATTTAGCCATTATTTTAAGTTATTTAATTATTTAGTTTAATTATATTAATTTCGAAAAAATGTATTATATATATACATTATAATTATGATTTCTTAAATAATTAAAAATATCATAACATATATATATATATATATATAATACATAGGGTATGTTCTTCATTAATTAACTTGTTTAATTAATTTATTTATTTTTTAACCTTATTAATAACTTAAAATTTAAAAATTAATTTATATTATTTTTCAAACATTTTGAGTATTTTATTATATTATAAATTTTTATAATATATGCATATCATATTTTAAATTTAACTTTTAAATTTAAAATCATATATTTTTAATTTTCAAACAATTCTGAAAATTAGCACAAGACCCAATTCAAATTGGGCATTTTCTATTAGAGCCAACCATTGGGCTCACATATCTATTTGGGCTTGGTCGGTAACCAGGTAGGGTGGAGTACTTAATTACCCAAAACTAATCCTTCGACACTAGCTTTATAGACACCCTTCCACCTGGGTTGTGAGCATAATAATTAACTACAACATGACTAATTTAGACCGCATAAGTTATTGGGCTCTGATACCATTGTTGGAATTGGACCAACCCGCAGTGGAAGTTATGTGTGAATTTCAAATCCTTAGACACCCTACTAATTGGATCGTAAGCTTAATTAGTTAACCTTAATATAACTAATTTAGATTACATAGGTTATTAGGCCCTGATACCATGTTGGAAATGAGTTAGCCTACAGCAGAAGAAATGGATGAATTTCAATTTTTTTTTACCATTTTGGATCTTCATTGGGCCTATAAAGTCTAATTTATTTAGAACATTTTTAAATTACCTTAGAATAAAATCATTATTTTATTTAAATTTATAATATAGTTTTATATTATGTAATTAATGTTATATTACATATACATGTGTATTATATATACATATACATATACATGTATATGCATGTGTAACGTAGCAATCCATGCAAGGTTTGACACGCCTGTATATAAATGCTAAGATTTACATCACAGCGAACATCTTAGCCCCGTTAGTACATAAGTATATCGTCCAAATATATGTTTGTATGCTTCAGCTTATATATATAAATTATTACAAATGCATACACAGATATATATATATATAGTTATGAATATATAAAATGTATATATATGTAAAATAAATATAAAAAAATTTAAATAAAATTTTTGAAATTTATTTATTTATTTTCTTATATAATATGAAAACAAAATTTAATTTTTATCATAAGTGTATAAACTAATTATATATATATGTGTGTGTGCGTGCGTGCGTGTGTGTCTACATATATGCATGTATATATTTGTAAATCATATTCTAATAAATATATAATTTAGCACATAAATGAAAGTTTTAAATATATGAAAAACATAATTATATATATGTATATCCATTAATTATATATATGAAAAACATAATTATATTTTCTAATAAAGTTTCTAATAAATATATAATTTAGCACATAAATGAAAGTTTTAAATATATGAAAAACATAATTATATATATGTATATCCATTAGTACTCATGGAAACACAAAAGGTGTTTTTTAACATTTATTATATTAAATTTGGTTCGAAATTCAATAAATTTAAATAAATATTTCTAAACATAAAATTTTATGTATTAATATTTTATAATATTATTAACAACATTTTTAACATTTTAAATTGTCCATGTTTATTATAATTTTAAATTCAATTTTAAAATTAATTATTAATACTACAAATATATATATACACATATATATTTAAATCTAAATTAAAAAACTGTTTTTATTTTGTTGTCGAAAGCTTATTAGACAGTAAATTAATTTATAAAATTGGAAATATATTTTATTTGAGATAGTTGTTGATGTTATATATTTGTGGAATTTGCTTAATCTAAACAATACTTAAATAATGTATATATATGGAAAAAAAAAGTTGAAATTATTTCAGGTGTAAAAGTGATTATGTAAAATTTTAAAACATGATTCTATATATAATATGATATATAATATTTGTATTTTAAAAGTTATATGTATTAAATAATATTAGTTTAAATTTAAAAAATTAATTTTTTAATATGTCATGAGCTCCATGGTGTTTATGTATTTGTCATTTTTTATAATCATACAAGCACATAAATATATAACCTTCAATAGTAATGATACATCAATATTCTAAATTCATCACATATTAATCTAAAAATCGTATGGTATAATATATAATATTAATTTATATTTATAAATCTGTGATATACTCTTTACTAAAGCCTATTGAATTCACATTGAAACAAAGATGCAAGCTCCTTTGAATCCTATTCGATCTAGCAAGATGCTAGCTCTTGAACTAATAACCACTGTCTATCGAATAGCTTTTGTTTTATTTGACTTTAGATTGAAAATGGTGGAGATGGTAAGGGATAATATCGGCCAGCAAGGAGAAGGGTAGAGGCTCCAAAAATGATTTTTTGAACGAGGGTAAGATTGTTTATACAGTGGAAAAACTACAGAGTAAATTTAAAATTCAAATTGTTAATTTTTTACTACTAATTCTCCACCTTTTCTAACACATCAAAACAGCCTCCTATGCTATTATTTGGTAGACATCACCATGATCAAATCTTGGCCTAAAATATAATTCCCCTTATGGGGTTCAAACCCACTTTAAGCTTGAACAATATTTATTGCATTTAAATCCAATTTAAATGTATGCCTATATTGTATATCGATTAATATATTAGTAACTATAATAAATATATATTAATATTGTTTAACACATCAAATAAAAAAGTATAATTAATATTTCTTCATATTAATTAATTTATAAAAATTACAAATTAATTAAACTATTTGGTCAAAGGAGTATTTAAAGTTTCAGTTGTGTGATTCTTTAGGTGTAAATTCGATCAACGATTAATATTGAACTATTTGAATGTTAACGTTCACACGTCACTTAGTAGGTGGTCTCACATTTTGGTGAAGTTTATTGCTTACTTGGTTTTGGTAGAATTCAATTTTACTTTATTAAGCACTACCTGATTGTGACGATTATTTATGCTAATTTCTTTGTCAAATCTATATCAATTTGGAGTTATGGAATTTGGTAACGGTCAAATTTTCAATATCGTCCATATTCAATTCTATAGTCCAAACACAAAACCATGGTTCAATAGCTAGAGTTATTATTAACTAAACTACTTTGGCACAAATTTTGACTTTGAGTTTAGTTCAGTTGACCGTGATACTAATCTCATATAATTGAGGAGACAAAACCTCTCTTGAATAGTGTTCACTTTCAATGCTTCCACTCGACCTAACCATAGTCGTTCGATGGATGTCATGCCATGATTTAATTATAATTAAAGTGAATCTTCCACATTGAAGGTCAACTGTATTCTCAATTAAAGAGAACTATGTAAGTTTGTCACAGCGATATTTTCTATTTATCCTTAGTTATATTAACCAACAAAAGACTATCAAGTGAGTCATTTCATAGTCATCTAATAACTATCAGTACGTAACCTCTTGGTACCCCTGATATTCATGAGTAATACACAGCCTACCATTTGGAGAGCGCTAAGTACTCTTGTCTCAACAGGTGCATCAATATCTAGTCCCGATGCATCTTTACTGGGAATATTTAAAATCATATGTTATTTTATTATGATAAATCACTCATGGTTATAACGTATTGTAACCATAATCACAGAAACATACCATTTATGGATTTTCTATTAAACATAATTTTAATTAAATTAATTAATAAAATAAATTATATCAAGTATATATATGATAGAAAGAAAACACTATTTATTACGAACGAGATTGATTATTGAGTTAGACATATGTAATAAATTACATAACAACCCTTAGGCATAACGCTAACCCTATCAGTTCCTTGTCCTAATCTCATTTCGACCTTGAGTTTACTCATCAAATAGAAAGAGACTATTCATTTGCACCTAGGATTTCACTATGGCCTGGGTATAGTATAACCTTGAGTTTGCTCAATAAAAAAATATAGTTATCGTACCTTATCTAGTCAATATATTAATAGTACTACACATAACATCTCTAGTTTGAATTTGTACAATAAGATTCATAATATTTAATATATTTGATGAGTATTTTTGAATTATGGAATAACTTATTTCTTATAAGTGCTCTCGTGATTCAAGTGTCGGATGCATCTAAAATCATGATATACATACTATACATATGTATTATTCCTTAGGTCTTATTGGGGGTCTCCTTGGTGTTCCAACTTTTAATTTATACATTTATATTATATAAGTTTTATTAAAGTATAACTTTTGTACTTTATTTAACTTATATAATATATTATATATAAAATTATATTAAATAAACCTTATTTAATTAACTTAATTCATTGACACTTTATTTAATTATTATATTATTCAATTATAACATATTATATTGAATATATATAATATAACCATTATAATAATACACATATATCTTATATATATGTATTTTAATTTATTAATAACTTTTAATTAATTTATCTAATTAAATAATTTTTATTAATTTCAAAAAAAATTATACACATATGTATACTCATATTATCTTAAATAATTTAAGACAACGTAACGTATATCATTGTACATTATACATGTATATATATTTAATTTACTAACTTATTTAGTTAATTCATCTATTTTGTTAATCCTATTAATAAATAATATTTTCGAAATTAATTTTATAATTGTTTTATACTTTTAAATTAAAAACTTTTATTTTATTTTTTTAAAGAATTTGAAAATCTATATTATAACATTTATAATATTTTTCTTATTTTAAATTTAATTTATAATATTTCTAAATTTAGAACTTTTATTTTAATTTCAAAACAATTTTGAAACTAGCTCAATGTCCAATTCAAATTATGCCTTTTCTATTCGACGCAACCTTTAGGCTCATATAATTGTTTGGGCCAGGTCGGTATTCAAGTAGCATATGGTACTTGACTGCCCATTAAGCCAGTCTAGACATTGCCTTTCTTAGATTACCTACTAGCTAGGTTGTAAGCTTGATTATTTAGCCGTAACATGACTAATTTGGACCGCATAAGTTATTGAGCCCTAATGTCATTATTGGAATCGGGCCTAGCACGCATCGGGGTGAATGAGTAAATTACAAAAACAATATTCCATTTGGATCTTTATTGGGAACATGAAGTCTAATTCAATTAGAATGATGCTAAATTATCTTTTAAATAAAATTAGTATTGAATTAATAAATATAGTTTGTATTGTATTATATATGTGAATTATTATCCAGCCTTTTAACTACGCAGAAGCCGGATAGACTGGATAGATAGAACTTAGGAGTTATCAAGGTGGAAAGCCCAAAGAGATAGCCTAGGAGTCCAAAAACCAAATAGATACAGGGTCTCAAACCAGAGCCAAGACAACCCAAGATAGCAAGATAGCGGGATCCCCAAAGTTGGGGATCGGGGATCGGTACCGACTCCCAACTGGAGACCAATACCTCCCAAATAAGACTTAGGTGGTCCTAATCTTCTTCCTACATGCTTGTCTGGTGCCGATAGCCTATTTCCAGAGTTTGTATTCTGATTCAATGTAATTCTCCATCGATCTCCATGAACAAGTGAAACTGTAACTTTGTTCTCTTTCAACTCCATCATTTGCACTCAGAAGCAAGCTAATATTGGTGCAAATGACTATGGAAGAACAAAGCTAACTACAAAATGATCTGAAGTAAGAAGTCGAAGGCACCAAAGTGATGAATGTAGGTATCGATACCAACTCACACTCCGAGATTGGTACCGACTCCCAGATATTGTTGAGGTGGAACCTATTATTTTAGGAGAATTTGTCAAATTAGTGCGCAACAGCTTAGAGATATTTTAGACGAGGTCTTAGGCTCCCTCCCTCTATAAAAAAAAAGGTACTGCTCATTTTTAGGATCTTTTTTCTCTAGCTATAGCATTTCATATATTCTTGTATTTCTGAAATTCTAAGTGTTGGAATCATACCGAGTCTCAAGAACTTCTGCCCCCAAGTCGTAAATCAACAATAAAACTTCAAAGTAGACTTAGGCCTTGATTTGTCGAACCACTATAAATGATTATGTATTGTTTATTTCCTCATTTTGAAATACTTTTCTTCATTTAATCTCTACTACATAAACTTCAGGGTGTTTGTGCCATTTTGTTCAAACATTTTGATGCTTTCGCTAAGAATAATATTCTCAGGCCATTTGGATCTATCATCTACTATTCGATTTCCTATATCCAAGAGATGGATCCAATTTCCTTTTCTTTTAATTTCTACAACTTAGATTTTCCAAGATCTACTAAAGCTTTCCACCATGGCTCCTGTGAGAAATGCGGATTACGTATCTTAAGGCTAAGATTAACACTAGAGGGGGGGGGGGTGAATAGTATTACTAAAGAAATACTAAATCTTTTTCGATTTATTTTAATTTAGACACAAAAGTATGCAATATACAAACACAGATATGATCACAGAAACAATATAGATACGGAAATAAAATAAAAGCAGTAAAGAAAAGAACACACCGGATTTTATACTGGTTCGGAGTTACCCTACATCCAGTTCCGCAACACAAGTACGGATTTCCTTTCAACAGCAATCGTACAATTACACCCTCGGTTTCAAGGCTACGTGGTACACCCTCCATAATTTCGATCCTCTGGGTAGAGATACTTGATTTCCAGACCACAAGTTTACCTAATTGATTTACCAAGGCTACAATCACACCTTTTCCCTTTTGATTGATTTCCAAGGCTACAATCACACCTTTTCTCGCTTAATAGATTACAAAGAAGTCTATAACTCTGAATAACACTGAGAATCTTGTAGAGATAGTGATAGAGAATCAAACTAGAAGTAATCGAGTATGATTCAATGTTGATTTCGGCAGAGTAATGATAAGAATATGTATTAAGAAAAGAGGAAGAAGAAGAGGAGTGAAAACAAAACAAAAGTGATTAAAAATTCGTTGAAACTGACCCCTATTTATAGTAGAACAACAGCCATGTCCATTCATGAAGAGTTATGGGAATAGACACTTCTTTTGAAATTTGAATTTTTGAATCAAACTGTCACCATATCGACATGGTACCCATAGGCATGTCGACATCCCAAAGCTTTTTATGATGTTTTGAATTTCTTTGAAAATAACCTTTATCTTTTATAAAAACTAATTTAAACTTTATAAATATACTTGACTATAGTTGAAATTCATAAGTAAATATAAAGAATAATATATATAGAATTTAACCATAATTTTATATTTAAATCTAAGTATAAATATTTAAAAGTTAAATATATTATTAAAAAGATAGTTTAAAATCAGGAGTAATTTGACTTTGAAAACAAAGATGTTTTTGAGGCTAAAATTGTTTAAAATCAGGATCGAGGGTTTTGTATCTTTTAAAAGTAAAGTTTTGAAAACATTTTGAAAACATGATATAATTTTGAAAAATCATTTTGAATAAAAGTTAGCGGATACAAAACAATGTTCCACTAGATTTTTCGTAGGTTCTATCCTACTTAGGGTTCCATCTCTTTAACGGGCTTGAAGTGGATTCCATTCCACGAATAAATTGGATTTTAAGATGTCAGTGCTTTTCTACGAGTTTTAACAAAATTCCTAATAATAAAAAATACTTATTCTTGAAACCTTGAACTCTTGATAGTCTCAATACTCATGAGTCTTCTATCTTGATATTTTATCTTGATATCTTGATATCTTGAATCTTTATACTGTACAGTCTTCATTCTTAGTACCTGTATGGTTAAATCCCACATATACATATATATCTAAACTTATAATGTTAGTATTTATATTTTATAATTTATTATAAGGTTGTTGTCATCAAAACCATCGTCTCACGGACTAACAATCTCCCCCTTTTTGATGATGACAACCTTTGTTTATAAAATATTATTTCTATCCTAATAACTCCCCCTAAAACTAACAACTCCACCTTGATCTATACCTAACTATCCTATTTTATATTTATCCCCCTTTGTCATCAACAAAAACTTACTCCCCCTCATTCTTGGACTTCAGTACCTGCATTGTTAAACTATACAACGAAATATATATAGAGTAGGAAATAATTATACTTCTAAGCATGATAACTAATTCAATGTGTGTGTGTGTGTATATATATATATATATATATATATATATATATATGTTTTACACACCAATCTTTAAATTAATAAGAAATCAATCCACACAAAGTATCAATTCAAACCAAATCCATTCAAACAAATCAAAAAAGTAAATAAAAAATCAAACTTTACGTGGAACTTCCACCCATCCTTCTTCTCCAAAGATTGGGTCTGCCTTAATAGCACCCCAATTATCATTGTCATTGGTGAGAGAGACAGGAGGATGTGCTTCATTATCATCCTTGTGCAGAGAGGAGATCATCCATCGTATCGCATCGAAGTGCCTTTCTTGTTCCTTTATCATCAACATTTGACTTAATTCTAAATGACGCTGGTTTCGTAGAATAAATGAGAGAATATTCTTGAACAAATTAAGAGTTTCTTCTAGATTTTCGGATAAATTGTAAATAGGATTAGTCATAGATGAATTTGTGAAAGAAATGGAGGATATAGATGATAAGAAATAAATTTTAGTGAAGAAGTCTGGAAGAAACAGGTATATATAGGTGTAGAAATTCGTTTGAATTGAATAGACATATGGTAGTTATTCAAATTTCAAATTAAAAATCAATTCCCATTTCTGACCAGTACATGTCGACATGGTCACATAGGGGATGTCGACATGGGTTAGTGAAATGTTATGACTAATTTTGATTTTGTGAATAATTGTGTATATATATAACATACTAACATTTATTCTAGAGATAAGATAAGGTAGATAATAGAAATAAAATTTCATTTCATTGCATACTACGATAATACAATGATTAAGCACACAACAAACTACATGAACATTCGAAATAATGCAAACTAAAACAAATACAACAAGATATGAAAAGATAAAACTAGTTAGAGGATGAAGATGATGAAGATATTCCAAGTTTCTTGCTGACTTTTAAAAAGAACTTGTTCATCTTCGAAGAAATGTTATCCAACTTTTTACTAACGGATCGTTTTAGAATCCGTTGATTCTCCACAATTATCTTTTGGTTTTTGAGAAGGGTTTTGTTGGATGGATTGGAAGGATATTCAATACTTTCCAAAGACGTTTCACCTTCTTCTTCTTCTTCAATTTCTATTTCATCCCCTTCTTCTTCAACTTCCTCTTCTTCCATTTCCTCATGAGCCAACCGCTCTTCCTTTTTGGTAAGTGTCTCATAAGGTTGAAAAACAAATGGAATTTTCATAAGCGAAATGTTGGAATGATTGAAAACTTTTCTAGAAACAAATTCTTCGCCTTTGAAATCCATTCCAAAATAGTTAAAAATCCGAGTGAGATAAATTCCGTAGTATAAAGCATTCTCACCCATTTCAAGATTTTTAGGACGAAATTCATCCAAAATAACTTGCGCCCAATTTATGTCATAGTTTTCGAAAATAGCAAAAAGAGCTTTGCAAACTTTTGAAGTCGGATTGTTAAAATTTCCCGATCTTGGGGTCAAAGTATGTTGCAAAAGAAGATTAAAAATTCTTTCTTTTGGTCGAAAATTTATATTTTTAAAATTAAACTCATCATCTCTTTCGAAAATGTGATGAAATGTCTCACGATCATGTTCATCGATTTTAAAGTTAGAAAGGTCCATTCCTAAACTCTTGCAATTGATAATGGTACCCAAAAGATCATAATTCAAAACAATTTGAGTGCCTTTGACACTACTCCAAATTTCATCTTCATTTCCAACATAAAATCCGCGATTTAAATTCGCATAGAAAATTTTGACAAGATTAGGATAGCAAACAAAATCATTTTGAGAAGCATCAACAAGACTAAGAACACCATTGTTTGCTAAAAGAGAATCAATTTCATAAGAAGAAAAATCTTGAAAAATAGCAAATTTTCCGGAATGGACTTTGGCATAGTTAGCATAATCGATGTATACTTTAATTGCCTCCGGATCATTGAATGATTGCTCTTTGATTTTTCTGGAAATTCTCATGGTTGAGGGGTTGCTTGAAGAAGCCATTAGAGTAGAGAGTAGAGAACTTGAAGTTATGAAGAGAGAGTTTGAATTTGAAAATGAAAGTGAAAAGATATGATAAAAGATAGTGAATAAATAGATTCTCAAAGGACATATTCTCTGGTCAAAAGGTATCTTTTCAGAGAATTGAATGAAGTGAAAAGGTGGAGGGAAATTCAAACATTTGAATTCAAATTTTGAAATTCAAATTCAGGTGGCCATGTCGACTTCATGGTAGGGACCACGTCGACACGTGCTTTTGAATTTTCATGAATTTATTTTTTCTAAGATCTCTAATATATATATATATATATATATATATATATTATTAATGTCTATTATATATTTTTGAAATATTATTATACTTATAATATATTTCAAAAAGTATTAATAATAATAAAAATAATAAAATAATAAAAATAATAAAAAATAGAAAATGAATTTTAAAATTCAAACAACACACCAATTTAAAAATCAATCAATCAAGCAACTAATTCTAAACAATCAATTTCAACCGATTGTATTGTAAACGTGTACCTTTTTCTGAGTCCGTTTCTCTGAATTCGTCGGAGTCGTGAACAGCTATGAAACACAAATTCGAATTATCCATCTTCTGATCGTCATCACTTGAGGACGAGTCTGAGTCATCTAGAGTAGCAGTAAATGCACGCTTCTGTTTCTTTGCTGGTTCATTGTTCATAGGAGGATTCTGCCTTTCTGGATACGGACAGTCTCTTTTGAAGTGGCCTGGTTTATCACAGTTGTAACACTTGTCATTATTTGGCACTATATTCCGATTTTCAGAATTCTTATAGTTGTTTCTTTTGAGATTATTCATCTTTCTGTGTTTTAGGGATCTCCTAAAATTTCTGGTTATAAAGGCTATCTCTTCATCATTATCGCTGTTTGAGTCTGATCCATCGGTCAATGCATTGAATGCCATTTATTTCTTTTCGGATGCTTTACTTTCTCTTCTCACAATCATTTGAACTTCATACAACATTAGATTTCCAATTATTTCTTTTATCTTCAAAATACTGATGTCATTTGCCTCTTTGATCGCAAGTGTCTTTTGATCCCATTCTGGAGTTAGAGAAATTAAAAAATTTCCGACTTGATCTTCTTCAGAAAATTTCTTTCCCAAAGATATTAGAGAATGCACAATATCCTGAAATCTACTATACATATCTGAAATAGACTCATTTGCATTCATTTTAAATAATTGAAACTGATTTGTGAGCATGGAAATTTTGGTTTGTTTAACTTTGCTTGTTCCTTCGTGAGTAATTTGCAAAGTTTTCCAGATTTCATATGCAGACTTACAAACTGACACTCTATTGAATTCATTTCTATCTAGTGAACAAAACAAAATATTCATTGCCTTAGAATTATTTTGTGCAACAGTCTTTTGCTCAGCAGTCCACTGTGCAAAATAAATTGTGGGTTCAGATATTCAGTTTGTGTGATATTCCAAGTGTCTAAACCTATAGATTGTAAATATATTTTCATCCTACATGCACAATATGCATAGTTACTGCCATTAAAAAGTGGTGGTCTAACAGTAGACTGACCCTCCACAAATGAATTAGTGACAGGGATACTAGTGTTAATAGTAGTACCAGTGTTGGTAGCCATTTTGAAAATTTTTCAAAAATCATATTATGAAACTTTGAAAACCTGGCTCTGATACCAATTGTGAGAAATGCAGATTACGGATCTTAAGGCTAAGATTAACACTAGAGAGGGGGTGAATAGTGTTAATAAAGAATTACTAAATCTTTTTCGATTTATGTTAATTTAGGCACAAAAGTATGCAATATACAGACACAGATATGATCACAGAAACAATCACAGATACAGAAATAAAATAAAAGCTGTAAAGAAAAGAACACACCGGATTTTATACTGGTTCGGAGTTACCCTACATCCAGTCTCGCAACACAAGTACGGATTTCCTTTCAACACCAATCGTACAATTACACCCTCGGTTTCAAGGCTACAAGGTACACCCTCCAGAATCTTGATCTCTGGGTAGAAATAATTGATTTCCGGGCCATAAGTTTACCCAATTGATTTACCAAGGCTACAATCACACCTTTTCCCTTTTGATTGATTTCCAATGCTACAATCACACCTTTTCTCGTTTAATAGATTGCAAATAAGTCTATAACTCTGAATAGCACTGAAAATCTTGTAGAGATAGTGATAGAGATTAAACTAGAAGTAATCGAGTATGATTCAATGTTGATGTCGGTAGAGTAATGATAAGAATATGTATTAAGAAAGAGGAATAAGAAGAGGAGTGAAAACCAGAAAAAAGTGATTAAAAATTCGTTGAAACTGACCCCTATTTATAGAAGAACAACAGCCATGTCCATTCATGAAGAGTTATGACGAATATATACTTCTTTTGAAATTTGAATTTTTGAATCAAATAGTCACCATGTCGAAAAGGTACCCATAGGCATGTCGACATCCCAAATCTTTTTATGATGTTTTGAATTTCTTTGAAAATAACCTTTATCTTTTATAAAAACTAATTTAAACTTTATAAATATACTTGACTATAGTTGAAAATCATAAGTAAATATAAAGAATAATATATATAGAATTTAACCATAATTTTATAGTTAAATCTAAGTATAAATATTTAAAAGTTAAATATGTTATTAAAAAGATAGTTTAAAATCAGGAGTAATTTGACTTTGAAAATAAAGATGTTTTTGAGGCTAAAATTATTTAAAATCAGGATCGAGGGTTATGAATCTTTTAAAAGGAAAGTTTTGAAAACATTTTGAAAACCAGATATAATTTTGAAAAATCATTTTGAATAAAAGTTAGCGGATATAAAACAATGTTCCACTAGATTTTTCGTAGGTTCCATCCTACTTAGGGTTCCATCCCCTTAACGGGATCGAAGTGGATTCCATTCCACGAATAAATTGGATTTTAAGATGCCAGTGCTTTTCTACGAGTTTTAAAAAAAATTCCTAATAATAAAAAGTACTTATCCTTGAAATCTTGAACTCTTGATAGTCTCGATACTCATGAGCCTTCTATCTTGATATTTTATCTTGATATCTCGAATCTCTATACTGTACAGTCTTCATTCTTAGTACCTGTATGGTTAAATCGTGCATATACATATATATCCAAACTTATAATGTTAGTATTTATATTTTATAATCTATTCTAAGGTTGTTGTCATCAAAACCATCATCTCACGGACTAACAGCTCCATCAAGAAGAGATCGTTCTACCAATACTGGAGCTATTGCTGAAGTTGAGAATCAAAATCCTTAGAAAGAAGATGGAGTTATCTAGCTAACTTAACCCAAGATCCAGACTCCAAATGACATCATGAACAAAATGGAAATGGATATGATGATGAAGGAGACAGAAGACAGATTCCAAGCTTGCCAACAGAAAATGAATAACACGATGCAACAGTGCTTCAGGCTGCTAAACAAGCTGACTCAAAGCAGCCGTAGATAGAGCAGAAGTGATTCCAGATCATAATCAAAGAGTTCTTCTTCATCCGAGAGAAGACGAAGGGAAGGAAGATAGGATAAAACTCAAGACTCTTCTGGAATATCTATACAAGGCAGAGGATGAGCCCTAGACTCGAATTTAAGGAACGGTACCGAACCCCACTTGGGACTCTGTACCAACCCCCAAAATGGTAGGCCAAGGGCCCATCTTTTGGAAGGCGGTGTGGAAACCATCCCTGGACGTGCTATTGAAGGTATGAATCAAGACAATCACAACATTGCTGAGAACTCACGGGAATCAAACAAAGGGGAATGCTGGACGAATGGGTCCCCTAGAGTTTGGGGAGCCTAGGCATCAAGCACCTTCCCAAGAACATTATCATGCCATACACTTGGGGCAGGACCCGGTTGCTGCCATTTAGTTGAACTTGTTGATTCAGACTATTTGAAGGATATAGTTAAGAAGTTGGTTAGTGAAAACAGATCCAAAATTAATGATGATTGGGGAACCTATGCCACTCGAAACCCGTTTACAGAGGACATCCTTCACTCGAGATACCTGTGGAGATTCAACATGCCAATGATGCCATTGTATGGAGGAACGATGGATCCAAGGCAGCATTTATTAATATATGAATGACATATAGATTCATCCAGGGCATCAGATGTTGCAAAGTGCCGCTATTTCCCAATTTTATTAAAATGGGTAGCTACGATGTGGTTCACTCAGCTTCCGTCGAGGTCCATATTATCTTTTGCTGAATTGTCATGGAAATTCATGAAGTAATTCCATTTGCATACCTCATGTTCGAAACAAATGATGTCATTGTCTAATATTTATCAGGTCGATTTAGAATCATTGTAGAACTATTTGAATCGGTTCCACATGGCTATAACGGAAATAATAGTTCCAAAGGAAGATATGGTGTTGATGGCGCTCTATAGAGGTGTTCACCTCTACTCGGATTTTTGGGGATTGGATAGAAAGAAAGCAACCATCGGCAATGGAAGCTTTTTATAAAACAGCTAATGAGTGTTTGCGTCAGGAAGATGCACACAAGCTTCCATGAAGGACTGATACTGGAGGTTCGAATGAGCTGATTCAAATTAATAATGTTGTAAAGCAATTCGAAGGAAGCTGTAGGAAAGTGGATGTAAAAGTTGGTAACTGAAACAAAGGAGGAAAACAAAATATTGATGGGGCAGAGAAAAGAAAGCCAGATAATAGGATTTGTTTCAGAGGTCCTAAGTATGACAATTACATTGAATTGAATAACTTGATAGAGAACATCTATCTGACTACTTAGAATATCGAACCATTTAGGTAGTCGATTCCTAAGGAGTCAACTATGAAGGTAAAGAATCGTGCAAGTTCTACAAATTCCATGAGACTCACGGTCATAGTACTAATGAGTGCAGACACTTGCACGACATGATTGAAGATTTAGTAAGGAAAAAGAAATTACAAAAATATGTGAAAGCCCTACATTCCCCCACTTGGGACAAGGTACCGACCTCCAATACAGTTGGCCCTAGGCCCATCCTCAATAAGGCAGCGTGGAAGTCATCCTTGGACGCGCTGTTAAAGATCAAAATTTGGACAATCACAACATTGCTGATGATGCTACTCACAGGAATCAAACATAGGGGAATGCTGGACGAATGGGTCCTTTAGAGTTTGGGGAGCCTAGGTATCGAGAACCTCCCCGAGAGCATTCACTAGCCCAAACACTTGGGGTAGGACCGATTACCACCGTTTAATTGAACTTGTTGCTTTAGAATATTTGAAGGATATGGTTAGGATATTGGTTAGTGAAAACAGATCAGAACTAATGATGATTAGGGAATTTATGCTAGTCGAAACCCATTTACAGATGATATCCTTCACGCGAGATACCCTCGTAGATTCAACGTGCCATCGATGCCATTATACGGAGAAGCAACGGATCCTAGGCAACATTTTATTGAGATATGAATGGCGCACGGACTCAGCTAGGACTTCGAATGATGTGAAGTGCTATTGTTTCCCAATTTTCTTAGAACGGGGGCTACGTTGTGGTTCGCTCAGTTTCCATCAAGGTCCATATCATCCTTTGTTGTTGTTATGGAAATTCATGGAGTAATTCCGTCTACACACATCATGTTCGAAGCCTGTGATGTTATTGTCTAATGTTTATCAGGCCGAGGGAAGTCGTTGAGGGGTTATTTGAATCGGTTCCACATGGTTTTAATGGAAATAACGGATCCAAAGGAAGATAAATGTTGATGGCGCTCTGTAGAGGTGTTCATCCTGACTTGGATTTCGAGGATTAGATAGAAAGAAAGCAACCATCGACAATGGAAGATTTTTATAGGAAAACTAATGAGTGTTTGCATCAGGAGGATGCACGCAAGCATCCACGGAGGACTGATGTTGGAGGTTCGAATGACTTGATTTAAAATAATATTGTTGTAAAGCAATCCAGAGGAAGCTCTAGGAATGTTGATGTGAAATTTGGCAATCGTAACAAAGGACGGAAAAAGTGATAGGGAAAAGAAAGGATAGGTAGATTGCATGGGTCATTTCAAAGGTCCCAAGTATGGCAATTACACCGAATCAAATAACTCGACAGAGTACATCTATCTGGGTACTCTGAATATCGAATCGTATTGGAAGCTAGCTCCTAGGGAGTCAACTGAGAAGGAAAAGAAGTCAAGTAAGTTCTGCAGATTCCATGAGACTCGTGGTCATAACACAAATGAGTGAAGGCACTTGCATGACATGATTGAAGATTTAATAAGGAATTTTTTTACAACAATAGGTGAAAGCCCCGCAGGATGGTGGGCAAGGAAATTCTAGTGCCCATGGGTCATCTTCCCAGCAGGGGAAAGCTAAGCCTAGTGTTTATGCATTTAGGTGGGCTGAAAAACGATTAGTGATTAACATAATATCGGTGGGCCTCATCTTGCCGATAAGAGCTTTGCGGAAATGGATAGATACATTGGAGCCTTATATCATGTTGATAATGAAAATTGCTATGCTATTGAGGCTAGATCTCAGGCAAAACAATCTCGAACCATGACAAATGATATTGTTTTCTGAAACAGGGATGCTGATGGAGTAGAGGCTCCGATAATAGATCCACTCGTCCTACTGTTGCACGAAAGGTGCTTGTTGATTGTGGGAGTTCAGTCGATGTCTTTTTCAAAAAAAGCTTACAATCAAAATAAGTTGGGGCAGAGGAATTTGAAGCCTTGTAGATCTCGTATGCAGGGGTTCAACGAGATGGCTACTGAAGCGGCAGGATATGTCGAATTACTGGTGGAACTTGACAAGGGAGACCATGGGTGAGTGTGGGTAATGCCATTTTTAGTGTTAGATATTTATTCTACTTATAACGCATTCTCGGGTTGATCGACCCTATCCAAATTTAGAGCAGCCATCGCTCCTTGGTGTTTAACTATTAAATTCTCTACAGACAATGGGGTGGGTATCATGCATGGAAATGAGGTGGCTAGCCGCGGGTGCTATGTCATAGAAATGAAGGAAGCAACGCATAAGGAGAAAGGAAAGATTATGGAGGGGGTCCTTTGCATAAAGGCTTTGGACATATAACAACTACCACCTGAGTCCCAGCTCGGGCAAACTAGTCGGCTCTACGATGACATGGACTGACGAAAAGAGCTGGAGGGGGATGAGAAACTCACGTCGAGTTGACAATCGTCATTCCAGTCAGCGGGAATGACCCAAGTAAAGTCTTAATGGTTGGATATCAGCTTGGTGCTAGTGTGATGAGGGTGTTTTTTGGTTTTCTCTGGGAAAACCTGGATGTGTTTTCGTGGACATGGTCGGATATGTGTGGGATCTCACCCAGGATATTGAGCCATGCATTAAACGTCAATCCCTAATGCGTTCCTGTGAAACAGAAATGCCACGGTTGGGGCTTGGAGAGATCCGCTACACTCAAGGAGGAAGTGGATAAGTTGAAGGACAATGGCTTTATCTGCGATGCTCTGTACCCAGATTGGGTATCTAACACTGTTTTAGTGAAGAAAGCGAACAGGAAGCAGAGAACATGCATCGATTAATTGGACTTGAATAAATGTAATGGCCCGTTTTATCGTACCCTTTGAATTGACAATAGACCACACATGTCTAACTCAAATTGTATGAATAAGAGGATCATTAAGGGTACAAAGAAAATAAAGATAGAACAAAATCTCACACGAATGGTATAACATATATTATTTCAAAAATAATCTTTACAACGGAATTTTAATATACAATATCAGATTCTAAACTAAATTCAGCCTGGACAGTTATAACACCTGCCCTTACAATTGCTGACAAACAACAAACTAAAACTAACAAACCATAGCGGATAATAGAATACGTCCATACGATGATGAAGATCTCCAGCTCTCCTCTGGAAACTCCAATCATCTTCAACTCAATCTGAAACTACTCGGATCTGACCCGAGTATTGAAAATACCCAGATAAGGCTTAATAAACCAACGTGAGATACTCGAACTTTAAAATGACTATGCTATCAAAACCTTTGAAAAGAAGGGCATCTCATAAGACCATGCCCACACATAAACACGGACGGGTTTTTGCCTTGTGATAACCAAAAAAAATTTATACCAAAATACACTTGATATTATTTTTAATGACATTCTTTTGAAAACACTTTTCAAATAAACTTATTCAAATAAGGTATCAATACCTGGACTAAGTCTAAGGTAATATCCCGGACTAGGTCAACGGAATATACCGAACGGAATATGTGATACCAAAAGGGGTAGTTGAAATGTTTGCAAGTCATTACAGCTATTGTGGGAATATAATCAAAACCGTAAATCTCATATTGGGATTGGATTTCCAACATGATAGGAAACTAGTGACCTTTTCTCCGATCCACGCATAACAAACATAGTTCCCACGGTGCCTTAATCGCTTTTCTCAAACTAGTCACTTGGAACTATACTTGCTACACTACAACTGATAACCGGTAGTTCCCACCTTTTCTCAAGCTAATCACTTTATCCACATGGGGCAATAAATGCCTTGAGGCCCAGACATGTCTGGTACCTAGGGCTTAGAACATGTGATAACCCAAATCACTACTATCTGAAATGCGAGCATACACCTGACCACATAGAATCCCATCATAACCCGGGTGTGAGGCTTGTGAGGCCACCCTCAATTTCTTCAAAGCCACGCTTTCATACAAAACCGCGCTTTGATCATAACATGTTCCACTTTGGATGCCACATTGTCATTCCACGTTGCATGACTGGTTTCTAGAAAAGTATAACTTCCTGAGCTCGTATGTCTCAGAAAAGGGTGTTAAGCTAAGAGAAGTTTCCTTCTCCGCCACCAACTGATATACGTTTACAGAAACCACTCAAATGTGATTTAAAATACAATGTCAGACAAACATCCATACAAGTTCGTTCTGCGACTGAACGAAATCGAAGGCACTTTCCTCGGCCATTATTAGGCAAGAAGCCCTTGCAATCCGAAAAATCTCCATCACGAGGAGACCACTATTATAAATAACTCTATAATGGGGGCCAACTAGAGCATGTTCAACAAGCAGTCCTCATGCAATGAAGATCCACGGTCTTTAATTATCATCATCTTCAATATGACTTCACTTCCAAATGCATACATTGGTTCGAAGTGGTTTTCAAATAGGAATCATCCAAATCCGATTCCGGTTCCTTCGAAGCCAATCATCGCTTTAAAAAGATGTTAAGTTCATACGTAGCTATCAATCATCAATCAATTTCTTCATCTTTTATCTAATCAAATATCTTTCTTAGATGTATTCTTTTCAATTTATTCCATTTTCTTTTCAAATGTATATGGAATTATTAAGCCTCATTTATAAAATCATTTGGTTTATTTAAACCTTTCTTAAATCTTGAAATAATTCCAAATCATTTCTCTTTTACTTAGGAAAACCTTTCCAAATCATTCTTTAAATCTTATTCAAAAATTTCTTATATTCAAGTTATAACTTTTAACTTAGGGAAAATATTCCCAAATCATTCATTAAATCTTAATCAAAGATTTCTTTCTTAACTTCAAATCATGTTCTTGCAAATCGAAGATTTTCATAACAGAGCACAACTGTCATCTTAGATATGGTAAATTTCACCTCTAGGAGCTAATGGCAAGTTTCACCTTCAGGGACTAATGGCAAGTTTCACCTCTAGGGTCTAATGGCAAGTTTCACCTCCAGTGACTAATGGCAAGTAATCCTACATCATGAATATCGTTGTCTTTTAATGACCTTTGTCTTCAATATGTTTCATTCAAACATTAGTTTGAAGTGATTTTCGGAAAGGAATCTGTTAAATCCGATCTCGGTTCTTTTGTACAAACCATCGAATAAAAGATGTTAAACGGTTAATTAACATTCAAAGAATTTGTTTCTTTTCTTTTATTTTGAAAAAACATAAATACGATCTTTTTAGAGCATCCGAGATTTCCTTTTGATTTATTCCACCCCTCGTCTAAAAAGAGAAAACATAAGCCAGGTAAGCTCAGGGCACTGGTTGCTCCATCACTAACCTTAGTTAAACACCTTGTTTTACCTTTCTAGATCTCACAGGCGGAAAAAATATACTAGTCGTTTCCACATACTCAGTTTATTATTACATTCAATATTCTTCACTTTTTGTTTAAGTGTTACAAACAATTTCTCTTAACCGTTTATTCAAAACTCTTATTAAAACTTCCAAATCATCTTTACATTACTTAATTATTCCTTTAAAGTCATTCACAAATGATTTAGGAAAGAACTGTTAAGTTTAAAACTACATTTCAAAAGGTTATAGAATTCGCAGCATAAAAGTGCTGTAGAAAATGCTATATAAGCTTATTTGATTTAAACATATTTTTAATATTTGAAAATTCATATTGTCCATTCCAAATCTCTTTTAGACCATTTTAATAGATTTATCAAATTTAATTCATATTTTTAATCACTTAAAAATATCACTTACAAAGAAATCCCGTTTTGGATTCCGAACTGCAAAATCGCGATGCTTTTAGAAATTTGCTTTGGACATATTTCAAACTCTACTTGATGAAATCTTGATTTTCTTTCTTCATTGGAAAACTATTACCATTGTGGACCAATGAATTTTTATTTCGAAGAAATCCGACTTATAAATCATTCTATGTTAATTTGAAGTTATGGGTCGAAATTTACGAACTACCGCTACGCGACAAGCTCGATTTTGACCAATTTTGTGAATTGCTTTGGAACTTGTCCGAAACACTTCAAATTTATTTTAAACCATATTTAAACTTATTTGAAATCATTAAGAGACTAAATAACTTCCACGTACATTTGTACGAATTTAATTCTCATTTAATTAACAGTGGTTATTTACCAATCATTTCTCTTATCATTTATCAAACAAGTTATCAACCATATAAACAATCGTATTATCAACCAATTTTGCAAGCAAGTTATCAAACATTCAATCATTCAACATATTTAAACTTTCAAATCTTTATACGTGAAATAAGTTATGGATTAATTAGTAAATATGAGTACTCACTTTTAACTAAACCAATTCTTTCTACCAACATTTATATACAACAACACTTCACTTAAACTTCAACTAATCAATTTCGAAAAATTCGACAGAGCTTCCGTGGTACCTTGAATTTGCTTTAGCTCATTGGAATGAAATCGAACACTTCCTTCTCTTTTTCTTGCTTCGGAGCTTCACGACTTGCTTTTCTTCTTCCCTAAGTTCGGCCTCCTCCTATTCTTCCTCTTCCTCCATCATTTCTTCACTTCTTAGATGCTAAACCATGTTATAATGGTATTCTAAGGTCTTTGGCAAAGTTTGGTGGTGTTTGGAGTTGATTTAATATGGTTTTGAAAAAGTTAGTAAGGATTTCGAAGAGAAGAAGAAGTCATTAAGGAGAAAAGCTTGAAAAGGTAAGAAGAAGAAGTGAAAAAAAGTGAGAAAGTGGATGCTTATTTATAGAAAAAGTTTTGGATTAAAATAATATTTTGTAAAAAGACCAAAATGCCCTTACTTATTTATAAAGTAATCTTACTTTTTCAACACTTAACATCACATTTCAAATCATTACATTATGTCATCTCCTCTTAGATATTAAGTAAAGTAAGTAATAATTATGTTTCTTTGATTTGATGTTTTACTTTTTGCTTTGACAAGACATTTTTGTCTTTTTGTGCTTACTTTTTCTTAATTGTTTTCTAGAAGTTTCTAACCTTGTTTAGTAAAAGTAAACTTGATTAGTGGATTAATTTATACTTATACTATTTGAATATATGTTCCTATATAAGAAAATAAAGGTGCGACGACATTGCGACAATTTTAATCGACAAAACGTCGTTATTCGAAAAAATGTTTTACGGTCATATTTTGACGTTTTAGTTAAACTATTTATTTATGTAAACCAAATTTAAAAATGAACTTTTTACTTCTTTAAATAAATTAAAACATGCCTCTTTTTATTTTAAAATCATATTTAAATAATATCAAAATCTCTAATTTTACGGTGTATGTAATACTGACAAACTGCGACAAGGTTTAGTTATTTTTGTAAAACGATTATTAACATACTTACAAGTATTTTAATATACATTTAATATCTTTATTAAATGTTTTCAATAAGATTTATCTTTTTAAATAAATATTTAAACCTATTTATTTAAGTATTTATTTACTTTTAACAAAACTTAACTTTTGTTGATTTGTTATAAAATTCAAATTTATACTTTTTAAATTATCAACTATATGAATAAATAATTTCTCTATTATTATCTATTATGTATAACTTGTTTGTTTAAATTTTAAACCTTTTTAAATTTAAAACAAATGAAATCTCTCAATTTTGAAGTAGAGAAATTACGGGTCGTTACAATAAAGCTTGCCCGAAGGACAGCTTCTCGCTTCAGGGATAGATCTGTTGATGGACTCAATTACCGGATGCCAGCTACTTTCATTCATGGATGCGTACTATGGATACAATCAAATCCCGATGCATACCCTGAATCAGGAACACACTAGCTTCATCACTGACCTTGGACTCTATTTCTACTTGGTCATGCACTTCAGATTAAAGAATGCAGGAATGACTTACGAGAGACTTGCGAATTTAATTTTCTTAGACCGGATTGGATGATCAATCGATTTTTAGTGGATGATATGCTCATGAAGTCATGACGTTCGAGAAATCACGTTGATAATCTAGAAGAAATGCTTATTGTCCTCCGACAATATGGGATGAAGCTTAATCCCTTGAAATGCTCTTTCGATGTTGTATCAATGAAGTTCTTGGGCTTTGTTGTGAACTCTCGTGGTATTGAAGCCAATCCAAGAAGATCTAGGCTTTGAGAGAAATAGAAGCCCCAAATACGACCAAGGAGGTCCAAATCTTAAATTGGAAGATCACCGCTCTGAGTCGGTTTATCTCCAGAGCCACTGAAAAATGCATCTCTTTCTTTAAGGTGATCATGAAAGGAAAAAGAAACTTTGACTGGAAGCAGGATTGCAAAGATGTGTTCCAAGCTTTGGTGAATTATTTAGAAAGACGTCCCATCCTTTCTATGTCGGTGGATAATGAGGACTAATTATATGCTTGGCACTCTCAGTGCATGCTCTAAGCGTTGCGCTCATACATGAGCAATCTCACATCCAACGATAGGTGTACTAAGCAAATGGTTGACAGGAGCAAAAAGAAACTACCTAAGACTAGAAAATCTAGGATATTATCTGTTCATTGCTTAAAGAAAGCTCTGTCCCTACTTCAAGGCTCATCAGATCAGTGTCCTTACTGACCAGCCTTTACAACAAGTCTTACAACAGCCTAAGAGTTTTGAAAGGCTATTAAAATGGAACATCGAATTGAGTCAATACGATAGCTCCTATCACACTCGAAGAGCAATCCAGGGTTAGGCCTTGGAAAATTTGATAGTTGAATTCACTGCATGAGATGATCCTTCAAAGAGTAGCGTAGAAAAGGAAGTTGGTTGGAAGATATACACGGATGGTGCATCTAATGAGCGGTGTTCTGGTGCTAGAGTTGTGCTTGTCACTCCCGAAGAACACCCGCTCAACTACACCTTGAAACTTGGCTTTCCGGCAACGAACAAAGAAACCGAACATAAGACCCTAATTGCGAGACTCAAGATCGCCAAAGAGTTAGCAATAAAGACTTTATACATTTTTTATGACTCCCAATTAGTGGTATGCCAGGCCAGAAAGAGCATCAAGTGAGAGGAGCAAGGCTATCTCCCTATCTAAACTGGGCTCTTGAGCTGCTTAATGACTTTGAGTATTACACGATCACTCATATTCCTAGAGAGGAAAATGAGAAGGCCGAATCGCTTACTAACTTGGCTAGTTTCGGAGATGTGAAGCGTAATGGCCCGGTTCCAGTGGAAGGAATTTCAGCTTTAAGAATCAACCAGATGGATGTTAATTGGATATTGGAGGTTGATCCTATAAAGGAGTCATGGATGACTCCAATTCAAAATTATTTACCAAGAGGAATCCTTCCAGAGAGGAGTGAAAGACAAAAAAATTCTTTGCTTAGCTTCGAGATATATCATGCAAGAAGGAATACCATGCAGGAAGGCTTATTCTGTCCCTATGCTATGGTGGGTTGCTCATGACAAGGCCGAACGAGTTTTAGAAAAGTTTATGAAGGGGCTTGTGGTGACCACACTAGGAAGTAGACCCTGGCAAAGAAGATCCTTTGTTATGGATATTTCTGGCTGACTATCAATCGAGATGCAGTCGATTACACCGAAGATGTGATAAGTGCTAGAGATTGGCTAAAATTTCGTTGGCCCCACTGACAAAAATACTCAAATGGTCAGTCCTTTGCCGTTTGCAGTTTGAGGTATTGATATCATCGGTGTATTGTCGAAATCTAAAGATAGCATGAAGTACACCATCGTGATGGTTGATTACTTTACTAAATGAGTTGAGAAGGATCCTTTGGCCATGATTACCATGAAGAAAGTAATCAACTTTGTTGTTCAGAATACCATATGTTGTTTTGGAGTTCCACAAGCGATCGTTACCGATAATAGGACCTAACTAGACGATTTTAAGGTTTTTTGCTATCGACACCGCATAGAGAAGAGATTAGCTATGATGGCACGTCCTTGGGCGAAAGGACAAGTTGAAGCTGTAAATAAGATTATTAAGTCATTTCTTAGAAGCGGTTGGAAAAGGCCAATGGCAGGTTAGTCGATGAACTCCCTTTAACCCACTGGGCTTATCGAACCACCCACAAGTCCACAACTGCCACTCCTCCTTTGCCTTGGCATACGGATCGGAAGTAATGATCTTGATCGAACTAGAAGTGCCTTCTTATTGGGTTACTCACTATGATCTATGGACAAATGAGCAACTCCTTATAGAGTCTCTTGTTATGATTGATGAGAAACAGACAGAAGCTGAGTTAAGAGTAGCCATGCGCAAACACCAAATCGCTCAATATTATAACACAAAATTCAGGAGTCGAACCTTTGAAGTCGACAACTTGGTCCTCAAACAAATCTTCCTTAGCCTTAAGAACTTGAGCTCAGTTTGGGAAGGTCTGTACGTTATAGAGGGAAATCTTGGAGATGACATTTTCAAGCTGCCAACTATGATGGGATCTCACTACTTAGGGCGAGGAATAGAGAGAATCTATAATTCTATTTCACATAGAAAATAAATTTAATAACTAGCTAGAGCCATGTAATAAGACATAATTCTGTCAATTTCCCTCTTTAATCAAATAAAATGGCCTTTTAAGCCAAAAACCTTGTCCCTTCATTTCTTAAGAGTTGCGATTTGATCGACTCGAATGAATCAACATATGATTAATGCATATGCAAGTACCTGGAGATAGGTGCCTATCAAACTTCTATGGTCCATGATCGGACTTAAGACGTTCCTCTTGATGTCTAGAGACTGACATCTGCTAACTCTTGCCTTCAGATAGAGAGTAGGAGTATAAATATAAATTGAACATAATATGATCGTCTGCAACCTAACTCTCATTCCTAGAGTAGGAGCCAGAGTATAAACTTAAACCGGATGTGATATGAGCATCTGTGCCCTAATTCCTATTCGTAGAGTAGGAGCCAGAGTATAAACTTAAGCTGAATGAAACACAATCATCCACAAACTGACTCTTGCACTGGATTAAGGGCAAGAGAACAAACCTAAAAACGGACGTGACACAACCATCCGTATGCCAACTTTTACCTTCAGATTGAGTGTAGGAGCATAAATCAAAATGAGCGAGATATGACCGCTCGCGCACTCGATTCTCATCCCTGGACTGGGGGCAGGAGTATAAATAGAAACAGGCATGATAAGCCCATGTAATCCTTGGCATCTTGCCTGTCCACAATCAAAGTAAAGTGGGATCCAATTTTTAAGCCTTTGATCAATACCCGGGGTTAGGCGTGGCTGAATGTTAACATCGTGGATGAGGATATACGAACTACGATTCTATGTAAATGACTTAAGCTCGTGCCTAGAGTTTGGTGCGACTGGAACTTATTATCTTGGAAAAGGATACTCAAGCCACTATTTTAAGTGGTTTACCTTAGGGATTACTTTACATTCGCTGGAGCGGTGCGAAGTTGGCAAATAATAAAATGGACTAAGGACTTGTTCCGAAAATGATCGCCTAAAGAAATAAATTGCAAGTGCGTTGAATGGTTAGCATATTTCTTAAGTACTTAGACAAATTTGAACAAAGATTTTACAAAACAATAAGCCTTTGTTATTGAAATTAAACTAGAAAAGCTAAGCATAGATGGTTCCCACCAAAAACAAAAAAATAGCAGCGGGAGCCAAACCCATACAAAGCCGACCAACAAATAAAAAGAGTTTATTTAGGGAGAAACAAACTAGCAACCATTTCTTTTTTGATTTCCTTTTCTTCCTAGAATCGGGTGAGACTTCAAACAAGCTCTCTCATTGCCTCTTTCCACCTCTTCCTCTAACTCCTTGGCCTTTGGAGGGTGTGCTTTGAGAAGATGTAGCAAGCGTGCTTTGATCACTCTCGGGTGGAGAAATAGAGGCTAAAATGCTTTGTTAAAATACCGTCGACATATTTTGAGTATTCTCGCGTTGAGGAATGTAAGTTGGAGCAAAAATGGTTTGCCCAAGCAAAGCGATCGAAAATGGAGATATCTTAAATCTGGAATAAATCTTACCATGTAATCAATATTCCACTTTAACAAATTTTGGGACTGAAATTTCTAGATTATAGTGTTCCTAAAGCTCCTATTCTAGTTACTTTTCTTATGGAATATGTAGGTGATATTCTTATACATTCATTTTAAGCTTACAACTCAACAGATCTTATATAGGTTCAATAATTAAATAAAATTCAACTTATAAATTTCAATGTTATAAATAAATTACTTAATTTATCATTCACCTTTCTAACTTTTCAAATCTTAAAATCCAAATTCATCTCTTTACTGGACCGCTTTTCCTTTCTAATCCAGAAAACATGTATAAAAGATACATACGTATAGTTAGAATTGCACATTTGAGAAGAGATTTGGGATGAATAAGAATATAGATTTATAATCAAAGAAATTACCTTTTTCTTTTACAACATTGATTCGCGTTTTACTTCTTCTCTATTAGTTTCTGCCCGTCTTGGATCTTTTGAGTGTATATATATATATATACACACATATATAAATATATATATTTATATAATATTTTATAATTTCTAGAAATAATGGAGAAGGGAAAATGGCAGAGCTTCACCACTTTGATTATAAATTATGAGAGAACAAGTGAGTGGTTAAGCCTAGATTTATAAGCAATCTAATCAATCGTATATGATACATTTTAAATAATTAAATTTGGTCTATTTATTTAAGGTTCAACCCTAGTAGCCATCTTTGTAACTGGTCGGCTTCAATTATAAACGGTCGACCGCAAGCGGTCGACCAGCCATAGTAAAGGGTCGATGGGGTCCCACATTTATTATTATTTATTTCCTTTTCTCGTTTTAAATTATTTCCATTCCAAAAACATCAAATGCTAATAACTTATTCGTTTGAACACAAGTCATAAAACTTCAAAAATGAAAGTTACTTAAAAAAAGGCCAAGAACATAATGGTGCAAGTTTCATGGTCAAACTTTGACATCTGCTCAAATTCCATTTTTGAGCCTTATTAATTATTTATTAATTACCGTCAGTTTTATGCGATGTTACATTCTCCCCCCTTAAAAGAATTTCTTTCCTGAAATTCCTTGAGGGTTGAATCATGTAACATAGCACGTGACCATTCATAACTATCCAACTAATTAGTGTACAATCAATTTTGCAGTCAAATGTGTACTCGTGCTTGGAGTATCACAACAAATACAACATGTATGCAGAATGATTCTAAATCGGAGCCTCCAATATGAATGCATTCTTTAAGAAACTTATTGAAAATATGATGCGGACAACCTATTTATACTAGCAGTTCTATATGTATGCAAGTTTTCAAAAATAAAAAACCTTTATTTTCATAAATATTTTTTACACTCCTATGAGTAAGCGTGTGGTTCAATCAATTTTGCATCCATTCCCTACCATCCAATAGCTAACACATAATTTCTAACATCCAAAATGTTGAAAATCTAATTTTCTTAAATATTTATTTCTATGTCGGAAAAGGGATTTAGATGGAAAATTTCACATTCCACCCTTACCTTGGATACCTATTTCATTGTACTTTGGAATCTTCTATTTTGCCCTCATATCTTTTTCAACCTTTTCAAGTTTAATTTGCATTAGGAGATTTATTTTGGATGTTAAAACAGAGCTATTCTAAACACAAGTTCGGTTACTATCAACAAGGTAGAGAAACAGAAATTTTAAGGCTGAAACATCGCTTTTTCCCTTTGTTATTCCCTATGCTTTGTATACTGTCACCCTTGTCGGATGGTAAAATTCATACTCACAAAAATATCGACCCTCCCTACGTGAAACATATGGAATTTTAAAATATATTTTTTCTCATTTCCAATTAAAAATCTTTTCCCCTTTTCAATCAAACTTGCAAAATTGTTTGCAAAATAAATTTTCCAAAAGCATTCAAACACATTTCAAAAACATTTAAACACATTTTTTTCAAAAACATTTAAAAAAACCTTTCCCAAAGGATTTGAATACAATTTTCAGAAACACTTGAATACAACTTTTCAAAAGCGTTTGTAAATATCTTTTTTTTCAAAACATTTGCCTCTCCATCCTTAAAAAAACCAAGCCACATTTTAACGTAGTCGGGATAAGTCAATAAGTTAGTGCATAAGGTTGATCCTAACATTACGTAATTAATCTTAGATTTGGGGAACCTTTCCTTTTACTTCTAAATACAACATACTAGCATATTCATAAATATTAGCTTTTAAGGCCTAAGGATTATGACTCATCATTTCTTAACAATCTTTCCCTGTCCTCCACTAGCTGAAAATTATTTTTTATAAAATTCTAATTTTTTTGCTGTTCAAGCATTGCAAATTAAGTTACTAATTTATTTTATAAACTTTTAGCTTTAACTACATTAATCACTGGTTAAGTGTCCTTATGAGATTTCCATACTTACACTATTTCCATATATATATATGTGTATATATATGTATATAGCGGTCAAAGCTCGTCCAGAAAATCAACACAGTGATAAAATAGGAACATATCTCATATTATATGCTTTTCCAATAATGGAACCGAGACAATTAGTGATTACAATGCACAAAACTAAAAGAAAAATTATTGGAGCTGCCCTCCAACATCAAATGGTATTAATGGTGTTGTCGTCCTATCACTACTTAATTAAGATAGACAATTCTAGTATCCCATTCAACTATAATCCACATGTCTTAACTTACCTCCTTTGCTTCTAATAAATAAGTTAATCCATTACTTCAATCATTGCATTCTATTTTGGGATAAATTGTGCATTCTAGTATAGTGGGTAAGAATATAAATTGTGAACATTTAGAATAACTCTTCGAAAATTTGGCTTGGTGTAATAACTTTCCTACCACCTACCTTGCCTTCTTTAACCTTGAGTCTACCATTATCCATTATGTGTGTCTACCATCTCCCTACCCTTTTATCCAATCAAACTACTATCTTCTTTCAATCAAAATCTCTTGGTGTTATTTTCAAACTTCGATATTTACCTCCATTAACCTTGATCTTTCATGCGAGTATACCATATAACTTGCAAAGTTGTACCTTGATACCATTCCACATTCCTTTAAGGGTTATCTTATGGCTTTTATACATCTCTTAAAAATATTCCTAGCCTCGTACTAATATTCCTTACATTCAAAATGGTTCCTTATTGCTACCCTATGAGCATACTTAGCTATTTTATTCATAGCAAACCTTCACTCCATCTTACATAGGTAGTCACCCCTATCTACTCCATATTTAAAATTGGTTTGGTTTTTATCGCTCTTTGTAAAATTAAAACTTCATAGTCATGAAATACTTAATTCAAAAATTTAACCTATGAAAATATAAACTTATAAACCTTTTTATTAAATTCAAAACTACTTGGTTTCCGAAAAGGGCCATGAGAAATTTCCCATTATAGCCAACTTTCCTTTTCTAAGGCTTTCTACACCAGAGATTTGCCCCTTTAAAAGTAAAAATTTAACTCAAAACATTTATTTGCATTCAAAAACCTAGTTGTCATACCAAACCATTTTTTCCAATTAAACAATGAAAACTACAGTAGATGAGGGTAACTTTCATTTTGTTATTTTCCTACTATCTTTAAATATGAGGGAGACTTCTAAAAGATATGCGGAGTTTTTGCACATATTTATAGAATTTATCCATTCTTCCTACGCTTTGCCACTCATTTCCTACAACGTTCCTATCTAGATTACTAACACTATTCTAGTATAATTTCCTAACATTTTTCCTATTTAAATTTCCTAGCGTTGCTACTGTTTATATTTCTCCTACCTAACTGGCCTCTACTATATTGCTTTTTTCCTTTTGTATTGTTTTCCCTATTGACTCATTGCAATGCGTTCCCCAGCTGCTTTAGTCATTGGGCTTTTCTTGATTAATATGGAAAGAGATATGTACAAATTTATTTCAACTATTTTTCTCCATATTTTCCTTTTACGGAAATATTCTTCCTATCTTCACTATCGGGCATTCTTACCCTTCTACTCTCTTTACGCTATTTTAATTAAGCATCATTTCCATTTATCAACCCGTTAAAGAAAGAATTTTAAAAACTTCCAAACTAAAAATGCAGGATGAAAAATCCCTTTACCAAAAACCTTCAAATTAATTTTTCTTGACTTTATCAATTTTAAATTAGGAATTCAAAATTTTCTTGCTTTTCAAAACAATAATTTTTTAACAAATCCTTTGAAAAACCATTCAAACATTTCAAGAAATTTTCAAAAGCATTTTTGTCAAATTCTTCCTAGTGGGGTCGGATTAGTAATAGACTTTAATTGTCCTTTCTTTTGGACTTTTTTCTTTTCCCTTTTACTCTAAACTTCTTCTTATTAAGAGTATATATTGAAAATCTGGCTATCTTCTTATGGTATTTAATGCAATCCTTCTTAGTGGATCTTGCTCAATCCTCTTTCACCTCTTACTTCCAGATGCTTGCAACATATAAGTTCTTGTTTCCTATTTGTTTGGATGAAATGTACATTTTCAATTGGCAATCTATTGAAATCCACAATCATAAGGCATGTAAGCCCAATAAAGGAGTCAAGTACCATCCAGCTTTAGGAATCCTTCTATATGTCGCGGTCATGCTCTACTTGATCAATGCCTTGCGGTAAGACCTAGACTTCATCGGGTAATTGGGGTCGGTGTATAAATTTTACTTTACTATTGTTCCAACTCATAGTTGCCTTATTCACCTTTTCAGAATACAGTTGCAACTACTTCTACAGTTGGAATTTGTAGAGTTTGGAATATAAAACATATATAATTATGGTAAAAATACATATACTTCTCTCAGCATATTCTAATTCCTACGATTGATTAACCTCGGTTTTCATACCAATTGTAATGACACATACCTTAATAGGCCCGAATTTGACTAAATCAAAACCCAAGTCCACTAGGGTATGAATCATTGGTTTTGATGACCTATAATGAATATATGATGCCAAAGAACTATATATATAAAATCACAACGGAATAGAAAAATTTAATAGAACTTATATACCGAGCAAGGCCACTACCTTGGAATCAATATTATGCCTTGGAAATCTAGTTGCTTTGTAAGTGCCGAGCGTGAATAAGAAGACTTCATCATCACCAATTCCCATCTTGGCCTCCTAGAGTGTCCCTTTCGATCTATTGTATGGGTTATAATAAGGAAGGGGTCAGAACAATGTTCCGATAATTGGAAAATTACACACTTTATCCATAACACTAATTTTTGCCGATTGATTTCCATTTAAGTGTTAGGTCTATTACTTAAGGCTAACTTGTTCAATCTTATGTGTGCGCATGATATGTCCAACCTTCTCCAAGGTATAACTACGTATATATGTATGTATGCATGCATGTGTGTGTGTGTGTCTGTGTATGCCTATATATATAAACAATGTACTATCAAAAGAAAACCCCTACCATTTTATACTTCTTGAATAGGGAGGTGGCAGACCAACAACCATTTAATACCTCAACCTTGATGCAGACCCTCTGTAACGTAATTGCTAATCAATTGGCCTGGCTATATGGATCAATATTCCCTAGATACTTCTTGATAATAAAATTATCGTATTACTTATGCATCTCAAAAAATGATCTAAGAGTTAACTAGCCCATATTAGATAAACAAACAACTAACTGATAAATTTTGAGCTCCAAACCAATAAAAAAACAACTAAATAATAAATTTTGAGGTCTGGGAATATCCCATACAGATTCTACACTAATGAGAAGCAGAATCCATCAGAGCATAACCTGAGTCTTTACTACCGACTACTCGGGACCGTTGGTGGTCATATCCTATATGCCAACTCTATTAATAAATACTAGTCTAACAACATTGCTGATAGAGCCCATCGACCTTCCATGCAGAAATCTCGTTTAGACTAACCTAATGTAAGTAAAGGAAATGCCTATTCCACTTAGTTATTATCTCTTATTAAAAATTGAGCAGACCCTATTTCCCTAAAAAGTATTGGGTCATTTATCACTTCAAATTTGAAGCGAACCCTTGGTATATTTTCCCTTACTAATATGCAACTACATATCGTTTCCCCATGAGTCCTATGGTTGTAGATATCCCACATGAGTAGTAAGTATGCACAACTATTGGTAGCCTCTAGACGAAGAGCAGATTTCTATTATGTAGCTCAACTGACCTCGCATCCCGACCCACTAAACCAAACTAATCTTCCTAAGCCTAAATGTTAGGCTAGGTCTACTAATTCATGGTGGTTCTAAACTTATAATTGAGGTTGTATAATTTTCCATTATGAAAAATAATACTACCTTCCAGCATTTAATTCCTACCTTATACGCTTATTTACTACATTCCATAAATATCAGTTATTTGTAATAAATGGTCATTGTTATTCTAACTGTATAATCTCTAATAATATTTATTTATTCGTTCTAGTTCAACCTATTATGCCTATTTCATTTCTCCATAAATGCTACATAAATCCTTTAACTAGTCCCATTAAACATATTTATGTCCCAATTTTAATTCTATAACTTCGTATTAACTGCACAATTATTGCCCTATTAGTTTTGGAGTTACTACCTCTTTTCCATCAACACCTCCTAATCTTATAATTCACTCTGCTATTTATGCCTAAATATCCTTATTATAACTAATGCAAATATATATATATATATATATTACAGTATATAAATATACATATATATAACTATATATATAGTGAAAGTGACTGTGCTACGGTTCGTGTAATATGGATATACGATAATACGGAGTATAGTGATGATATCTATAAAATAAATAGTACGGAATATAAGAGCAGTATAATAAAAACAACACCAGAGATTTTTATACTGGTTCGAAGCTCCGTCCTACGTCCAGTCCCAGACTCCTTCTGGAATTTCACTAAAATAAAAACCCTTGCTTATCCTAAAGGAACATGTCTATACAACCCCTGAGCAGCTGAACAGAGACCTGAGAAGCGGAATAGGATTTCGCCTCAGCAGCCGAAGATGACTTCACATGCCTGAGCAGCAGAACAGGACTTCAACAAATACAAAAGATTCTTTGACATTTTGTGTTCTAATAACACGGATTTGTCACTTGTAGTACATCCTTCCAATAATTGTGACTATAATTTTATGAAGATTAGGAAGTTTCAAATTGCTTTAGAAATATATAATTGTGATTGTAAGTAATGAATGTATGAATTCAAGAGAGTGGTTGATTCAGAAAGTATGATTCAAGTATAAGCAAGTAAATGAAGTAATTTGATCTTGAAATTCATGCATATATATAGTAGTTAAGGAGTTGCAACTGCTGATGAAGATTTCTCAACGAATAACACTGGCTGCAACTCTTCGCGAGGAAGAAGGCTATTCAAAAGGAAATGTCTTTTCAAAGAAAAAATAGCAATTGGAGCTAGGTCAGTCGACTGTTCTATGAACTTCAGTCGACTACATTTGAAAATATAAACGTGTATACATATGGGCACAAGTTCAATAGGCTATTTATAGATATTCAATCGACTGAATAACTTTGTTCAGTCAACTGAATTCTGTTGATAATCAAATATCACCATAGCTTATTTGGTTGAGCACTTGCCTTCTAAACTAATGACCCGGGTTTGAGCCCCGCTCCGTGCATTTTTTGAAAACTTGATTTTGATAAAATATACATGTAAGTTTATTTGAATGTGAATAATGATTCTTGAGAAAATATTTTAACAAAGCACTAAACTAGACTCTATATACATATTTGATGACCCTTGTTAAAATATATAACTATATGAACCATACTTTGAGTCGTTGGGCCCAGATGTTGTCGTAGTCATAGATTCGTGAATTGTTGTTTCATGTCAGCAATCAAAATCTATGATCCAACATATAGGTGTCAGTAGACACGATTATACGTGTGTGTGTGTGTGTGCATGGGAGGGAGAGAGTGTGTGTGTATTCCTATATCAAACTATTAATCCTAAATCAGAACATTCCTTTTCATGTTTTAACTTATTAGAACGGTCCTTCCAAAAAGAATCACTGTTATAACTTTCCATAAATTAACCAAAAGTGAGACTTTTTCTTCATTTAAAATTTCAAAAGAATTATCTTTTTTCTTCATTAAAACAAACAGTGAAAATAATAGGGAAAGCCATCCATACTTTACGCGTATCTTTCATTTTTGTGATATTCTTTATTATTTCAAATGACACACTTTTTATACATTTGTGGAATTAGATAATTTATGGAAATTACACAACAAGAGATACAATTAAATTACATCCACAATGCCCCTAATAAATTAAAGCATAGAAATTCACATTTCAAGTGAAATTAAGCAACCTAAATTAGTATTAATAAATTGCACAAAGTTATCCTAAATTTGGAATAAATATTACTATCTTATCAACATTCCACTTTAACATATTTGAGGACTAATTTTCAAATTTCCATGAATTTTGGCGGTAGTTACCAAGAAGTTGAAGAGGTAATAAGAGTATTTGGGTCATTGTCGATCATGAGTAAAGTGCCCACTTGTCTCGGTTAAGTCTAAAATGAACACTATGTATCTTGTCGCTTTGTATGTGAGGAAAATTGTGATATTGCATGGGATTTCAAAAAGGATTGTGAGCGATAAAGATCCACTATTCATTTGTGAGTTTTGATAAAGCTTACAATTTGCTTTAGGCATGAAATTGAATTTGGGTACCGCATATCAGTTTTCCGGTGCAGTCTTTATCACATTGGTGGGAGATAACTGATTGACTGATACATGAACCGAATATGATTAGAGAGACTTTAGAGAAGATTAGAGAGGAAGAAAGCACCTCATGGTTAACAAAAGAATTATGTCGATCAAAGATGCACTAATTGGAGTTTGAGGTAAAAGATCTTGTTTTTGACAAGGTTTCTCCATTGAGAAACGTGGTTCCATTCAGTACTTTGGTTTGGTGTTGAGATTTTTTGGACGTTTCTCCACTATTGAGAGGATCAACAAGCTTGCATATTGGGACACAATTCTCGAAAAGATGGCTAGGGTACTAATGTCTTTTACATGTCTCATTTGCTCAAGTGCGTGCATGATCCTAATGTCATTATAGAGCGAGTTAACTTGGAGATCCGAGTGTTGAACTAAAGGCAACTAGACCAAGGTTATGACTACTCACTATTTTTAACATCTAAATTTAGTTTTTAAACAATGTCAAAATATGTTTACAACTAAATCCGGACATTAAATACAGTGGACCATGGATATAAAAATTTGAAAAGAGTCCAAAACAGTGAACATGAAAAGGGAAACCTCACAGCGGAATTTTAAACATCAATAATATATCATTCCAACAATATAAATATTACTCAAATAAAATACATCACATAATTTACACATTTAGTACAACAATTATTAAGCAATGTATATGACTATGATGTAAGAGAAATACCAAACCATCTCATAGATATGACTCATTCCAGACCCTTTGCTCCATTCTTTGTTTCCACCTACAAACTTACACATAAACATAGATACATATACTAAAGGGAAAGTGTGTCAACTATTTTTGGGGTTGCACCAATTTCTATACACCTCGATCTCAAGGGAATTGGTAGTTGTTCCATAGAAAAATCTTGCATACGTACCCTTTTTAGAGGATCTAGCCTACGCAGTTATATTTCCTACTCTCCTCCTACATCCAAATACTCGTTAGTACATTACAACCATAGCATCCCTGCAACCAACACAACTAATGCAATCAGTGCAGCCAATGTTACATTGCAACCATCGCAACAATGCAAATAGTAAAAGCAGTAAATAGTATTCATGCTTATCCAACATAATAAACCATCATATGGGGAAAAAACAAAAATATGACTATTAACATTAACAACATGTAATATCAACCACAATCGCTAAATAAGGTAACAAGAGCAAACATATACTTATATACATTATTAGTTATCAACTATAATAATACATTACCAATGTAAGTATAAATCATCTGATGTATGTTAATCCCTCCATAATGGTAGTACAACATCAATATCATCAAATATGTACTAATCTAATCAATATTACTATCATAGTATCTATCATCAAATAATCATAATCAACTATGCATTTTCTAGTAGCGATAAGATAAAATATTGTACACTCATCAAAATGCGACAGCGTCATTAAATATATGTGATAATTACAATCGATAGTCAATCACACATTTTGCAACCATCAAAATAATATATTTGCATCAATTATTCTATGGGGTTAAAAAATAGTTTTATTATTGCTTATTACAAAGTCACCTTTATTTATTTATCTCAAACAATAACGATCCTTTATTTAATGTAATATCCGCTTTAAATTCTTCATCGTACCCCACTTCTTCAAATCCCCAGAAAATCATAGTTTAAGTCAAATGTAGAAATATTCATCAAATCATTTTTAAGCAATATTAGTATTGTTATATATTAAAATTATAATATACATCAAAAAAATTTGTAATACTTTTGAAACCTAATTTATTACAGCTTATTCCCAAAAATATAACAGTTTATTTTAAATCACCAAAACTCCTTTTTATTTCTATTTTCCTTAAAATATAAAACAGTTTTGGAAAACATTCCTTTATCATTACTTTTATTATTATTCATGAAACATTTTCTTTTTCTATTACTCAAGCGATAGTAATTATATTTCATACCACAAATTCCATAAAATCGATCATTTTATCATTTACATAAAATAATACAATTTTATTGAAATTCATATTATTGTTATTTAAAATCTCATTTCAATTATTAGTAATAAGAAACTTCCCAAATAAAAATTTAAAAGTAATTTATTTTACTATTTATTAATTTTCCTGAAAATTCATAAATAGTAAACTTATTCAATGCCATACTTTTAGTTTTAGTAAAATTTGCTAGGTCGTTCGTTATTTAGAGAAACCACCCAAGATATATAAATAACCTTATTTATTATTTATTTATCTAATTCTCTTGTTATAATTCATTTCATTTCAATTAATCCATTTCCCCATTCAAATCAACAGTAAATTATAATCAAACAACATAAAACACTGCAATCGATAATATTATATAATTAATGCACAATACATTCAAAATATTATAATAATTAAACATTCATCCATAAAACATAATTTACATGAACAATTGCGATCTTTCATCAATAGTTATATATTTATAATTTAAATTTCGATTAAATAAATAATTCAAACCAACATGCTTTTCTTAATAGTCTACAAATTCCACAAAATGCAAAGTCATGCGGAATTCCGTCATGAATCCAATAGAAGAAACCGCATATGAATCGAAGTTTGTATATGAAAGATAAAAGGTTAGAAATCATAGAGTTTAAAATGCAATAATTGAATTATGGGGTTTAAGGTGTAGATTTATCTTCCCCCTCATGTTTTTATAGATCCAAACCAACCCATTTCTTCATCATTAAACAAACTTTGACGGCCACCCTAGCCTAGTTCGTTGCATAGTTCAACCTTTGACCACCTCTGATTGAATCCCTACACCATCCTTTGCCTAGCCAACCAGACCTTGTCGCCTCCACCACTGCATGGAACAACCATCGCCACCCCCAAAGTTCATGATTTTCGGATCTTATCCCATCGATTCTAAACTCCTCTACAACCTTACGACCAATCGGTCGCCATAGATCAACACCCCTTCTCGTTCTTTATGCAACAGGGGCCTCTGATGCCTCCATCGTCATGACCTCACCGTTGAACTACAATGGATGATCGTGGCTTCTTCATCAATATCATAATTTCCAAAGGATATTCCAACTAGACACAATTGAATTTTTCAAAAGAAAAATCATCAATATACTCGTGTCATCATGCCATATTAAACGACATATCATAAGGCATACTTTCCAGTAGATTTATTATTTATCATATTTTGTAACTAGTAAAAGTAATTAGAGAAAATGTCTATTAGCATAGGAGATTAGAATATGAAAAAGAAAAATTAAATCTAAAAGAAATGAAGAGTAAAGGTGGATGCTCCAAGAGTTTTCACCATAACAATTTATTATATGCAAAAAGAAAATCCGTTGGCCAAAGTGGTCATAAAAGCCCGAAATCCTGTTCTACCCCGCTCACCCCTCCCTCTTCTGTACAAAAAAAATATCATGCTATATATCAAAATATGCATTTCCGATATTTCTAAACCCAATGGAATCATCAAAAATAAAAGAAAATTCTACATAAATTTGTCTTTCGCTGCCAAATTTTATTTTAAATAATTATTTTGAAACTAATAATTAATGTGGTAAATTTGCCAATCCTTACAAAGAGGGTTAATCTTGGGATAACACTATATTGATAGGAATAGTATGAGGAGACTCAGAAGGTAGGTGGTCTAGCTTATACAGGTTCAATGAAAAGATAACATTAGGTATAACACTTGGGAACCAAAAGAAGAAGTTCAAACTTCTCACTAGAGCCTTTTACTAGTATGATTCACTTTACTTTATTGAACTCGTCTTCTTTTAGCATACACTTACAAGATTAGGTAGGACTTGTTTCATTTATGCTTGTAATGTTTGTGTTGAGCATTACATTATTCCGCTTCTCAAAATTTTGGGGACGAAATCCTTTTAAAGGGGTAAATGTAATGACTTGGATTTTTTAGAAAATATTATGAATGAGGTTAAAATTCATTTAATGAGTTAAAACAATTTTAGTCAAGTTATAGTATTTTGAATGTAAAATTCGAATTTTTAATGTTAATGAAAGGAGGACCTTAAATTAGTTTCATCGTGTTTTGAATGTTGTTTATGTTTGGAAAACATATAAGGCTCGAAGGAATGTAGAAATATGGAAATTGAGCGAAGAGGGGCAAACTTATTGATAAATTGGGAAAAAACCTACATAAGGAAATTTCTAAAAATTTAGGCCTCGCTGTTCTCATCATTCTGCCTCCTTCTTCCTCTTTTTCATCATTCTTATGCCCTAGCTCCTTTTCTTCTTGTCATAAATCCTTCATTTCTTCACTAAAATTAACCCAAAAATTATCTAAATTCAAGTTAGATATTCCTCTACAATATCCATAAATCAGATTTACCTAGAATTGAAGCACTCATCTTAACATATCTGAAATTGAGATTTGGAAGTGTGATTTTCAAAAAAATTTAAGGATTTCCTCCAGAATTGGTTTAGTGGGAAAGATTCTTTATTCTATACAATCCATTTTACTACTTTACTTATTTAATTGCATTTTTGGGTTAGGGTTTAGCTATGAGTGCTTTGTCCCTTAATTTAATAATAAGTAGTCGATCACATGTTGAAATATATACAAGTTTGACTGAATGAAACATTGAATTAGATTAGTAAACTAAGTTATTAATTGAATAAATGAAGATAATTTGAACGAAATAAAGCATGATAATATTGTGTGCTAATGATTGCTTTGGAATGATTATTATTAGCCTATGATTGTGATGTATTATTCGTTGAACACTTCATGTTGGTATGGTTTGTAAAGTGTTGGATTTTTGGTATTTTCCTTTGTGGGCATTCTTCACATGGCATGTCATCCGTGATATGAATTCGAGCATGGAAGGTAGTGGATGACTGTAAGATCACCATGCCACAAAGCACAATACTGGGACGAGAAAGCCCAAGACGTTGGTCATGTGAAGTAAGGAGTTAGCATGAATTCCCTTAAGGGATACCCTCCATCAAGGTTTAGGTAGAAACCCCATGTAGATTTTTATTTGACTGGTGGAATGGTTAATCGATTCAATTAGGGTGGAAAGGGACATGCGTCCAACCCGTAAAGAAATAGGCCAAAAATGGCATAGTTCGATCCATTTGGTCAATAACTAATCGATTGAAATTGGAGATGGTCGACTGATCATGGTAGTTTAGTCAACTAGATTTTCAATATAAGAATTACTTTGGTTTTTATTTGGTGGATAACGTCTGAGTAGGACTTTGACAACTCGAGCGAGGCTCAGGGTTCGATGTGACTTCGAAATGACGTTTCAAAGTTCTTCAACATAGGGGCATGCATAGCTCAGGGTCAAGATTTTGGGTACGTACTACAATGTATGGTAATCAGGAGATTATAAAAAAGTGCAATCGGGAAGTGAATCATGGATCATGACAATTGGATAGTCTGTGAAGTGATAACTAGGTGGTTGTACTCAGGGCAACATCTACGTAGTTTAACCATTAGGTATGACACGATTATCTAGTCAATAAAGTGAGACATACGGATCGAGAATGAGTATGATATGACCTGCTCACACCCAAGGCCTAAGGCTATGGCTTAGTCATCGCTATTTTTCCTTCTAGAGTGTTAAGGATTAGCCACAACTTTCACTGAGTTTGATAGTCTGGAAGAGATAGGGACACTTATGTATACTGGTAATCACCATGAGGTGGCGATGATCACTTTGTTTTCTCTAACATTCGGTAGTTTGATGGAAAGGCATAAACTTGTTAGTAGCGGTTTTCGATACATAGATATGGTACAATACGACGTTACGCTAGACTCAAGATTGAATTGCAATATGGCGTTACTCAATTTTTCGATTATAGGTATTATATGGCATTACATTGTAGCTTCGGCTTTTTGTTTGCATGCATTAGTTTGCATGTGCCTTTGTATATGGTGTATGACGATTGTAATTGCAATATTATTAGTTGTTCTAACTTGTTGGATGCAAGAGAATAGAAGGCTAGATAAGATATGGTGTTACTCTAGAACTCTTGCATATACATTCTATGTATACTTAGTTTATATATAATTGATATTTCAAGGTACCAATTCCTACATTTGTAACACCCTATATCTTGAAGTGTCGTAATATGGGAAATTAAATTAGTATAAAAATTTATATAAGGACAATTAAATAATTTAATTGTAAGAACTACCTATGGAAGACTTGATTAATTAAGCGTTAGACACTTTGAAAAGTTAATTAATAGACCTAGGATAATTATAGCAATTAAAGTTGTCCGTATCAATGAAACTAAATAAATTTGAATTGAATGAAAGAATCTTCTATTAACGGAAATAGATTAATAAGTATAAATTCGAGGGATTTAAAACTATTAATATATATCCTTTACTATACCATCCTCTTACTTTACATTGATTCTCATTTCAAAACCAAAAACAAAACTTCAACCAAGTTTTGAGGTCGACAATGTTTTGAAGGAAAGAGAAGGGAATATAAAAATCAAAGGCAAACTTTCAAATTTTAAAGGAAAAGAGAAGGTAAAATCAAAGTTTTGAAATCTTAGGTGAGTAAATTTTATCTAAAACCTTTCAAACCCATTTTGGTTCAGATTTGATTTTCTGTGAATGTTTTTAATGTTGATAAAAATGTTTGGATGATTAGATATGGTTTCAATATGTTTAATGACTTAAATGGAAATAATTTGCTCACATTTCAGGGTAACACATGATTTATATCTTCCCCAAATGACTTGAATTTTTAATATGATGCTTTTCAATATAAAAATAAAGATGATTTTTATTTTCGTAACTTTTTGATACATAATTAATTAATTAAGACTTTTCTTAGAGAAAAATGGTTAATCTTAGGAGTAAATAAATATTTAAAAATATTGAAATTTACTTTTTTTTCAAAAGTTTTGTTAGAGGTAAATGAAGAAGTATTGGAATTTTAGTGAATTTTTAAAGACTTTATGATTAATTTTTGAATTAGTAAAAATTAATTGGTAAAAAATATACCATAATTATCAATGTAGTTAAGAAAACGATCGGTAAATAGAGCTTATATATATGCTACTGTCAGAAAATACTATTACAAAATAAAAGCAACCAGGAATAAATGACCAATTTATAGGTTAGGTTAAAATATCTCAAGGAAAAATATAGATTTCCATTTAATTATGGGTCTACGCCGTTAACATTCGATAGCCTAAAAACTAAGCACTCGATAGCTTAAAACCATGATACTTGATAGCTCCAAAGTTAACCAAACAATAGCTATAAATGATAAAAACCACGATAGCATTTGAATTTTGACACTCGATGGCATTTCAATCTTGACCTTCGATAGTATAAAAAATCCTGAAGTCGATATATTTAAAGCTTAGACCATTGATAATACAAAAGTTAAGCATTCAATAGCTTGAAACCCAAACATCTTTTAGCTATGTGTTAGGCACCTGATAGCTTAAAACTAGTGGAACTTGATAGCTTTATAGTTAGACATATGATAGCTTTGCATGCAATAGGATGACATATAATAAGTTGAGCATTATTAGCACAAAGTGGGGCATGTAAAAATATGCATGCAATAGGTTTGTCCTACAATAGGTTTGGTATGTGATAGGTTGATTTTGATAGTTTTGACATGTGGTAGCTTTGTTATGTGATCATTTGGTTTGCGATAACATTAGGTTGTGATAGATTAAACATGCAATAAGATTAATGTGCGATAACCAATGAAGTTGAATTCCTTAAATATATTAAGTGAATTTTTTGTAGCAGTTTAGAAGTCCGTCTCCAAGTTGTTGGTTTGTAATTTCATAGGGATGAAATTATAAAATAAAAATTATAAGTTAAATTATGTTAACTTATTTATACTTTGAAGTGAAGTAAGCTTAGGGAAAATAAGAAACGATAATAAATTAACAATAAAATGGGTTTATCTAAATAATGTACAGGCTATGCAACAAAAAACGAGAGAAATGGATTGAACCTAAGGTCGTAAAATATATCGACTCATAGAGTTATTTCATTGTCAGTGTGCCTAAACTAATGATATCTAAAATTTAATAATATATCGTAGGGTGCCATGACTTGTGAAGTGAATAAGGTTCGATCCAGAAAAATAAAATTTTGTCATAAGTTTACGCCCATGTGTTAAACATCTAAATAGATGTATTTTAATGAGTGAACCCGCAATGTGAAATAAAGCACTTTTGGGACTAGAAGAAGCTAGTGATGCTTAGTAAGGACATGTGTTAGGATGTATTTAGGGTTCCTATATTCAATCTTCTAGGAGAGTTAGAGCGGCTCTAGTCAGGTTGGCTCTGACGATGGAATAAGTAGTCATTTCATTAGTGACGCTGTTCAAGAAAAGGATATATTAGTGATAGATAGACCTAAGGAGGTAAACATTAAAATAAGTTAATGATAGCTTTAAGATCAACACCTAAATAAGCACTAGGTAATGTGTGTTTGAAAGTGATTGATGATTACATGGCATGGTTCATTAAACTTAATGATAACTGTAAGGTATACTTAATTGAAATGGTTGAGTATAAATATGAGAGGGTTAATAATTGAATGAATAAGTATATGGTATACTTATAACTAAAATGATGCAATACAAATGCTTATGCTATGATGATTGTGATATGATGTAATTGTTGTGACGTATAAGTAAGGGGAAAACCCATTTCATGCTTTAGCGGTGTAGTCTTACTATGTGTATACTTACGATAAATTTTTACTCATATCAAGCTTTATGTCTGACCCATGTTTTTATTATTTCTCATAAACTCACGAGTACTCATTCGAGTAAGATGAGTTTGTGGGTTTTGATGGTTCACTATTTGAAAGACAAATAAAGAACCCAAAGATGAAGCATGAGGCTTTTAGCTAATAAAAATTGTTTTAATCCACCGTGTTAAACTAGAGCTTATAACTGTTAAGTATTTGTGTTAGCATCTTCTTATATTGGGAACAATACTACTATTTATGGTTTTATTATATTTTACCGTTACATGGACACATTTTGCGCTTTTGAAAAATGTAATGACAATTACGAATAAAAAAATTATTTAGCTGCTCTATTTATTTAATATTGAAAAATAAGTATCGGTCTCATTTTGTCGTTTGAAATAATTCTATTGATAGCCACAACATTGTCGTCGTTCAATTTCAGGTCTCGAAGTAAGCGACGTTACAACTTGATATCATAGGTTAAGTTAATCGGCACTTAAGTAAAACATGGTTAGGTATAAACTTAGCATTTAGAAAATTGACTGTTGGAAAGTACACTATATATAATGTACTTGTATTTTGATATCTATATATAAGTGGATATATCGATCCCTCTAATATTTTTCTACTCACTTCACTTCTATTTATTACAAACACTTGCTTAGGAAGAAAGCAAGAATGGAGTTGTGAAGCGAACATTTGATATTAGGAGGTGTGAGAGCGAATGCTAATAGAGGAACAACTAGAACACAACTAAAAGCCAAGAAAGGAAAGGCATCCCCAGAAATATAAGCTGAAGTTAATAATCAAATGCCTACCTCGGTTGTTGGAGGAATGGATATGAATGATTTCTTCTGCCAGTTTATGACTATAATGATGAGGCAATAGCTAGCTGAAGTGGTTGAGCATAGATCTAAGGGACTCAAGATTATAAGAATTCCGAAAGAAAAGTATTTATACAAACACTTGTGTTTGACATTTGGTGGATCGTAAAATATTATTTTTAAATCCATATCAAGTCATACTTGGATATAACTTTAGGTGATGTTGAGCTTTGACATTATTTATACTTAGCAATTTTATTGGATGATTTTGTTCCTAGATTTATTTTTTGACATTTTCGGCAGTTATACATATTATATGAATATACATGTATTGATATGCATCGGAAAATTTAGACGAACAGAAAATATCTCTAGTATAGAAAAGGTGTATGAGCCTCGCTGTTGATTAATTTTAGAGATTGGATGTTCCGATGACCCGTACCTCTTTAAAACACCTAAAAATAACCCCTTAGGCCACAATCTTGAATTGGGATGGAACCTATATAATTAAAAAAAGAAAAATACTATAAGTCACATGGTTAAAATTTTGTCGCAATCCTATGTATCTAGAAGTCGTACTACCATTAAACATGTATGGAAATTATTGAAATAAAGAAAGTAGGGTATTTTATATCCCTTAACCCTACACACTGCCTTATAAACACCACTTGTCTCCTGTAGCTGCATACTGCCTATTTTATTTAACATAATCATCTTCTTCATCATGGAATTCATCCCCCAATCCTCTTTTTGTGACGACTCGTAATTTTTGAGCATTTAAAATTGGAATATTTAATTAATTTTAAATATTTAAAAGTTAATTTTTAACTTGAATTTAAATATCACTATTTATTTGATAATTGAACTATTGAATTAAATAATTTGAAATTGGGTAAAATGTTGAATTTGGAGTTTTAAGCCTGTTAAAAAAATAATTTGAAGGCTTGTAAAATTTATATTGATAGTGTTGGGGGTAATAGAAGTTTTAAAATTGAATTTAAAAGTATTTTGTTCAGTTTTGAAATTATATCGTTTAAATCGATATTTAAAAATACCCTTCCGAGGCACGGTCTCGGAATTCGACGAAACCAGTTCCATTGGATCCGTAATATAGTACTATTATCGGATTTCAATTTTCGTAGCATTCGAAGTTGTCGTGTGATCATACGTTAGATAAACCACTGAAATTTAAATTCTAAATTAAGTATATATATTTTTATATATTAGTCAGCTTTCAGCCGTATTTTTCTTCACATCACCGTTTCTTTTCCATCATCTTTTTTAAATCACTGTAGACAATTTTATGCACGCCAAATTCACATCATGTCCCCTCCTCATCTTTTATTAACAGCCGAGCCTTCACTCTTCTTTACCAATCCATAAAAAAGAAAAAATCATCAACAGGGATTCAAACTAAATTAAAACTTGAAATAAAGTAATGGCCGAGCCTTTCCTCGCCTTCGAAACAAAATCACACCTCATTCCTTTCATTCTCCTCAGGTTTGAAGGAAATATGAAGAAACCCTTAATCGAATTAGGGTTTTGATCGCGCCGCAAATGAAATTCCAAAGCGATTTGGATCGTCTTCTCGTGATGGAGTACGCGCGAGAGACCGTCGAGCTCGCTTACGCCCAAAGCCCTCTCGATGCTGATGATTGGACGTAGTGGCAATGGCAGAAGAATCGGGGTGACTTCGACAGAGAAGTTCACGCGATCGAGCATCACGCTCGAGTTCTCTAACTTTTGGCGACGCATCAGCTAATGTCGATGCGAGTATGGGAGCAGAAGCATTTCCGGAGCTCGAGAGTAAGGTGAACTCCGATAACGGTGACTAGGGTTTCGCGATGGTGTCGCGATACGGCTTGAGGCAGAGGTATTTGTTTATTTTATTTTATTTTATTTTATTTCTCAGTTAATTTAATTTATATCTGAAAATATATACATAAATAAAAAAAATATGCAGTTTTTATATATTTACAATAAGATATATAATATATTTTTGTTTGAATTTAATTTACATAAGATTTTTTGGGAATTTTAGGATATTTCTAAAAAGTTGTAAAATGGTTAAAGATTGTTTTTTATGCATATAGGTTAATATTTTAGTGCATGTAAAGTTGAAAAGAGGTTTTGAATGTGTGTATATATATACATATTTTACATTTACTAGTTATTTAAAAATAATATTAATAATAATAACATATTACAGAGATTAAATGGTTTAATTTAACTTACCTAAATTATTTTAGATACTAAAAGATTTTAAAAGGGAATTTGTTTAAATTAAATAATTAGTCAAATAAAGATGTTAAATAATAATTTATCAAAAGGAAAATTAGTTTAAAATTAATTTTTTGTTAAATAAATGGCAATTAATTGTTTGATTTGTTAGGATATTAATAAAATAGTATAATTGTTTATACAAGGTCAAAAGTCGAGAAACCAATGCAATATTGAAGTAGATTGCAAATTAAAAGCAAAGGTGAGTTAATCTCACTCATCTCGAATTTCTAGTTAATTTAAATGGTTAATTTAAATTATTGGTTGATGGATTGAATAGACTGGATGTGATAGTATATATATAGTAGTATATATAGTATATATATTTGGAGTGATTGATTTCCCGCATTTTATAGCAGAAGATATTATATAGACTCATATACCGCGATATTCCACCTCGAAGTGGAATTGGTATTTTATATTGTGCTAACGTCTATGGATGCAGGGAAACAGGTTGGAGGGATCCAACGGGATTCCTCAAATTTATTTAGAATGTTTTAATATTCTATGATTTGGACATTGATAAACTGTGATAAATTATGTTGGTAACAGAAATGTTGGATACTATGTTTGACTGAAAATATTTGTGTGTACTGGGTTACCAAAGGTATATAGATTGGGTTTTTGAAAAGAAAATTAATAGAGAGAATTTTTAAATAAAATGTGTTTGCGCCAAAATTGGTCAAAAACCCCAAATACAGTGAAAGCACCAGTGTATGAACACAAGCCAATGATATTCAAGCACAAATATCAGATCTCAATAAATATCAAACAGCAATTCAGAAATAATGCACAAAGACGCAAGATTTATAGTGGTTCGGCTATCTCCGGCCTAGGTCCACTCCAAAGTTTTATCCTTTTATTGATAATCCTTGCTGGTTACAGATGATTACAACAGTAATAACGAAGGATTTCGAGTACAATAGTTGTGTTGAAGTATAGAAGCGAATCCGGCAGAGTCTGGACGTTCAATCGCCAAAAGATGCTTTTTCTGTAGGCTTTAGGGTGCTATTTATAGGCGTAGGAGGCTGAGATCGCGCTCAAACTTCGAAAGACTTCTTCTGGCACATGAGTGGGCCCACGCGACCGACGCCACCAAGTTTCGACTCGATCTGTGATGGGTAGGAAGTGATTTCGTATCCATCAGAAAATGATCCAATCGAGCTGAAACTTGGCAAGAACATTCCTTACCTTGTATGCAAGCGGCTGTGAAAATTTCATTGCATTTGGATTATCGGTGTAGGAGATATGATGGATTCGAAATTGGTATTTTCCATTGGCTGTCGTATTTGAATCCATCTGTTCGACTCCATTCCTATCGACTCCATCAGAAGCACGCGTGTGTAATGACGTGGCGCTATCTTCCCGGATTGATTCGAATATCGCGGCGTGTTGACTCCACTTGATGCGCCGAATTGAACGCTTCCTTCCTAGAGACGCGCACGTATCCACGCTTCACGCTTGCACGTGTCCATCACTCCTTCATGTACTCAACTGTTTGCTCTCGTATCGATCGCGAGGGGTGTTTCGTATCGACCTGACCGATACGAAAATGTTGAATGCTATCGATACGAATGAAAGGCCAACAGATGGGTACGAAACCATACTCGATGATGGATACGAACGAAGCCTTACCTGATGGATACGAGCGAGATTTTACCTGATGGATACGAAAATGCCAAAGTCCATCTGCTATCGATACGAGAGTATCGATTCGAAGCAAGCCACCTCTTCCCATCCTGACCGATATGAAACCATTGAGCCGTGTCCACCTTGATCGATACGAACAGTATCGATTCAAAATCCTTCACCCTATTCTACCTTTGATCAATGCAAACCCTATCGAATTGAACCAAAAACCGGTCGATTCGAAGCCTATCGATACGAACGGTATCGATACGAAATCCACACTTTCTGATCGATACGAAGTGTATCGGTCTGAACCAATACTGCAAACCGATGGATAAGAATCTGGTAGGTTTGAAATGAGCATCACCTCAACCGTTTGATGGATTCGAATAGTATGTCCTTCCTACCTTGTATCGATCATATCTCCTTTATTCGAACTCCGATTCACCTGAAACTTGAAACATAGCTTCTCCTAGTCCTAATCATCATCTCCAATCAATTTCGTCCTGATCGGAGCTCAACCAAATTTTGACGACATCGATTGCAGCCTTGATTCCAATCGATCTCCAACCACGATATCCATCATTCCTTGCCATTTTGTTGATATTCCAGCTTTGACCAAAAAGTGGGATAACACTTTGCCCCCCAAAATATGCCTTTTGATAAGAAGGCATGTTTTGAATAGTCCCGATTCCAATATCCAAAGTCCCTAGCCATATCGCCAGAGTATGTCATCCTTGACTGCTCTGAGTCGATGTCCAATTCCAAATCCAATAACCAAAGCCTTAGCCAATCCCATATCCATCCGAACTCGACAACCGAGTCCTAATCCATCCTTATCCAATAGCCAATAACCGACTCCAGGACCTCTCCAGTTCGATATCCGAATCCATAACCTCTCCGGGCTCTTGCCAAGCGTAATCCACATTTGATGACCTTGGACCAGTGTCCCTGGACGTTGGGCTAACCTCTCCGGGTTCTTGCCAAGCGCAATCCACACCTGACGAACGTGGTCCAGTGTCCCTAAACGTTGAGCTAACCTCTCCGGGTTCTTGCCAAGCGCAATCCACACCTGACGACCGTGGTCCAATGTCCCTGGACGTTGGACAAAGCCATGGCTTAAGTCCTAAGCCGAATCCTGGTCTCTCCGGACCCTTGTTGATCATAGTCCATACTCAAAGACCTGAAACAATAATCGATAATATGGGGCCTAAGTCCTAGGCCGAATCTTGGTCACTCCGGACCCTTGCCGAGCATAGTCCATACTCGACGACCTGAATGAGTCAATTTACCACGCTCGGGCAAAGTGACTCACCCCTTGCCAGGCATAATCCATACCCGATGATCGTTTATCAAAAACCAGATAAAAATCCAATCAAAATCCAATCCAAAATCCAAATCTAAAATCCAAATCAAAACAAGAAAACTAGAAATCCAAACCAGCACCCAAAACCGAAAACAATCATCCAAAGGAAAATCCAAATCAAAAAGCAAGCAAAACCAGGAGCTCAATCCAAACTCCAAAACCAAAATCCAAAAAGAAAAGCAGTGTCCAATCCAAAAGCAAAAGATAAATTTCTCAAACCATAGCATCGCAGTTTATCATCATTCAGAGCTTGCCTAGGGGTTATCTCCGTCTCCGTACATGTGTAAATGACTTAGTTGCTTGCCAATAGTTCGCTACTTATTTCATATTATCTTGGTCAATGGATGATCAATCGACCATCATTCCTGGGCCTCCCACAATCGTGGCTTGAGTTAGGCGACGGTCGTTCCTGCTCCGCCGTTGCATTCTGAGTTCCGACATATTGTGGCAACAGTCCCTTCCTGACATGCTTCTCGATTATATCCTTTAAATTCCTGCAGCTGTTGGTGTCGTGTCCATCCAAATCATGGAAGAGACAATGCCTTCCTGATGTCCTCTCCCGCTCGGATGGTTCTCTCCTAGCCGGCCTTCGGTAGGGAAGGCGATTTCGAGTATCCAGGTATATCCGCTCCAACGTCTCGTTCAATCCTGTGTATGTAGAAAACTTTGGATCCTTCCATTACTTCCTATTTTTTTCAGAATCATCGTCCAACTTCCTTTTTCCTTTGTCTTTATCCAAACCTTTGCTGGATGATCCTCCACCCTCAGTTGCATTAACCTTTTTCAACTTTAAATCTGTACCCGCATCTTCTTGCTGAAAGAACCTCTCTGCCTCGTGAAAGAATTCGTCGAGATCCTGTGGGGGATCTCGTATCAGAGATACCTTAAAATCTGAATCCTCCCTGACTCCTGATACTGCTGCCATTAAAACCATCGATGGATCAGGCCGATCCACCGAAGCAACTACCGCGCTGAATCGAGTTAGAAAAGCTCTAAGCGATTCGTCCATTCTTTGCTTTACCGATGTCAATGTCATCACGTTCTTCGGCCTCTTGACGTGAACCCGAAACTGCCCCAAAAACCTTTCCACCAATTCCCTCCAAGTCTTGATAGACCCTTCTCCCAGCTGCCTAAACCACATTGCAGCTAGGTCCGTCAAGTATAAAGGAAAGCATCGTGCCATTACTTCCTCCGATGCCCCCAGCACCTCCATGTGTCTGGTGTACCTCATCAAGCGATCAGTTGGATCCGCTTTGCCATCATATACCTCCACGCTAGGTAGCTTGAAATTAGGTGGATTCTGAGCCATCCTTATTTCATGAGCGAACGGACTCCTGTTCACTCCTTCCAAGTCTCTGTTGGTCAAACCACCTCGTACAGTTTTTCTAATGATCTCCACTAATCCAGTGTTGTCTGTTAGGGGTTGCCCCCCATGCCCCCAAGGGAACTCCGGCACATACTCTTCATGTGGCTCACTAGCAGCAATGTTAGCCCTGGCCTGTTGAACTCCTTCCAAAGGTCCTCCTATGTTGGATCCTTTGGGCCTGCCCCCAAGCCCTTGTTGATTGCCTTCTAGCTCCGTATCCCGTCCTTCATTGGGTTCCATGACCCTAGTCCCTTGTCCTGCATCCACAGCCGCTGTAGCTGTTCCTAAGTTCTGCGTCCCTACAGCTCTCATCTGCTCAAAAAAAGCCTGCATCATTTCCTGTTGACTTTTCAACAATCTCTCCTGCAATGAATTTGCCATAGCTTCCATCTCATCCTGGGTTATGTAGATCGAAGCCTGTCCTTCCTCAGCTCCTGAGGATGCTTGTTGACTTCTTTCCAGTTGGCTTCTCTCAGCCCTTTGCCTTCTCCTATTTTACCTAGTCATTGTCCTCAAATCCAAACTCCTCAAACTTCTTCAAATCTGAACTTCGAATCCGATATAGCGGGTGCTAGTCGTTCTCAGTGAAAGCACCAAAGTGTTTGCACCAAAATTGGTCACAAACCCCAAATACCGTGAAAGCACCAGTGTATGAACACAAGCCAATGATATTCAAGCACAAATATCAGATCTCAATAAATATCAAACAACAATTCAGAAATAATGCACAAAGACACAAGATTTATAGTGGTTCGGCTATCTCCGGCCTACGTCCACTCCAAAGTTTTATCCTTTTATTGATAATCCTTGCCGGTTACAGATGATTACAACAGTAATAATGAAGGATTTCGAGTACAATAGTTGTGTTGAAGTATAGAAGCAAATGCGGCAGAGTCTGGACGTTCAATCGCCAAAAGATCCTTTTTCTGTAGGCTTCAAGGTGCTATTTATAAGCGTAGGAGGCTGAGATCACGCTCAAACTTCAGGAGACTTCTTCTGGCACGTGAGTGGGCCCACGCGACCGACCCCACCAAGTTTCGACTCGATCTGTGATGGTACGAAGTGATTTCGTATCCATCAGAAAATGATCCAATCGAACTGAAACTTGGAAGGAACATTCCTTACCGTGTATGCAAGCAGCTGTGAAAATTTCGTTGCATTTGGATTATCGGTGTAGGAGATATAATGGATTCGAAATTGGTATTTTCCATTGGCTGTCGTATTTGAATCCATCTGTTCGACTCCATTCCTATCGACTCCATCAGAAGCACGCACGCGCAATGACGTGGCGCTATCTTCCCGGATTGATTCGAATATCACGGCATGTTGACTCCACTTGATGCGCCAAGTTGAACGCTTCCTTCCTAGAGACATGCACGTATCCACGCTTCAAGCTTGCACGTGTCCATCACTCCTTCATGTACTCAACTGTTTGCTCTTGTATCGATCGCAGGTGGGTGTTTCGTACCGATCCGACCGATACGAAAATGTTGAATGATATCGACACCAATGAAAGGCCAACAGATGGGTACGAAACCATACTCGATGATGGATACGAACGAAGCCTTACCTGATGGATACGAGCGAGATTTTACCTGATGGATACGAAAATGCCAAAGCCCATCTGCTATCGATACGAGAGTATCGATTCAAAGCAAGCCACCTCTTCCCATCCTGACCGATATGAAACCATTGAGCCGTGTCCACGTTGATCGATACGAACAGTATCGATTCAAAATCCTTCACCCTATTCTACCTTTGATCGATGCGAACCCTATCGAGTCGAACCAAAAACCGGTCGATTCGAAGCCTATCGATACGAACGGTATCGATACGAAATCCACACTTTCTGATCAATACGAAGTGTATCGGTTCGAAGCAATACTGCAAACCGATGGATACGAATCTGGTGGGTTCGAAATGAGCATCACCTCAACCCTTTGATGGATTCGAATAGTATGTCCTTCCTACCTTGTATCGATCATATCACCTCCATTCGAACTCCGATTGACATAAAACTTGAAACATAGCTTCTCCTAGTCCTAATCATCGTCTCCAATCAATTTCGTCCTGATCGGAGCTCAACCAAATTTTGACGACATCGATTGCAGTCTTGATTCCAATCGATCTCCAACCCCGATATCCATCATTCCTTGCCATTTTGTTGATATTCCAGCTTTGACCAAAAAGTGGGATAACAAAATGGTTATTGAAATTTGGGATAAATTGAAGAATGAATTGGAAAAGAATGATGATTTTAAATTTCTAATAAATAAGTTTCGAATATGAAAAGGGGGATTTTGAATAAACAGAGTGATAATGAATTTTAAAACTTAAGTGATGTTATTTAAAGGAATAAAAGAATTTACTTTACAATTTAGGGTCTAAAGTTATTTGAAAGGATAAAGAAGGAATTTGGGAAATATGAAATTGATATTTTCGGTTAGAAGATTTTAAATCATAATTAAGGAATAAAAATCTGAAGTCAATGGGCTTTGAAATAAATGAGTAATTAAAGGAATTTATTTCAAAAATGGAGTAGATTGGAAATCAATTTGGAAATTGATTTAAGTGTTTAAAATTGGAATTTTAAAAAGGGAAATGAGACTACGCAATTTATAAACTGGGTTTATAAAAGTAAAGTAATATATATGAGTGGATATTTGAGGAGAATAAATCCAAGGTGGGAATTTATTTAAGGAATGGCTAAATTTGTTTAAAAATAAATAATAATTTATTTTTAAAGGATGTGAAAGAAAAGTATATTTCCCTGGATAGCCAAGTACGTTTCAAAGCAAATTTTTAAGTATAAGTTGAAAGTTTTAAAGTTGTTTAAATGTATGATTTAGAAAATCTATTATTTGAAATGTTTGAAAATTTAAAGTACGTATTTTTTAACTTAATCTTAGTAGTAATTATTTAAAGGTGACTAGGTATTTTGTTTTAAAAAGAGAAATTTAGTTTTATATTTTATAAGGTAGCTTTATTTTAAATATTCTTAAAGTATATATATTTTTAATAAAGTACTAAAGTAGTTTTTAATTTAAATATTTTTAAGTATATTTCATAATAAAGTGTTTTAAAATTGTTCTAAAATCTAAGTGTTGTACTTGGTGATTTCTGTAAAAATAGAAAATATTTGGGAACTTTATTCCATAAAAGAAGATATTTTGAGAATAATAAATAATTTGGAGAAATTATTTATGTTAATGGATGTTTGTGAATGTTATTTGATAGTTAAATAACCGATTATCATTATTGGCCAATGCGCTAATCGTTTCGAAGAGACCGGGATCAGGATTTATTTCTCGAAAACCACTTCGATCTAGTTTGTACGTTTTTGTGGAAAACGAGGTTGGAGTCGAAGATGGAGCAGTGAAGTGCAAGGGCTAGTCGCTACTAATCCTGAGAGTATTTCCAAAATGGATGTAGTAGGAGTAGTGCCTTCAGTTCCGTTCCAACCCGGGACGAACTTGTATGGATGAATGCTTTCAGAACATCGTGAGGTGGACGATGAGCATTCTAAGTGGAACGTTCTAAAAGGTAACGCTTAGCCTCTGGCCTCATCAACCGGGAATGACTGAAAATCAGGGTTTATGCAGTAAGGCTAGGTGGGTAGCACCCATTTTAGGGTGAGGTCATCCTGTCTAGATGTCCCTTTTATTTCGTCTTAGTAGTGCGGTTGCTGATCACAACCGTGGGGTGATCTTACTCGGGATTATCCAGTAAGGAGTAGTCTCGGTCCTCGGTACAGTGATCTAGGCCACGTACTGTGACAGGTGGTACCCAGTGCCTAGTCATTAGTTGGAAATCCATTCTTCCTACGCGCCTTTTACGAGTTTTGTTTGTATTACCCACTCTGTGGCTAGTAGCTGGAATTTAATAATGTAACAATTTCGGCTATTTTAATAAGTATATGTATATAAGCCCTATTATAATATCAGAGGATTTGGATAAAAAGTGTTTTAGCTATCATAAGGTAAAAACTCGACATGTTTATTTGTGGTGTGGTCTTACGAGATGCTTTTGTTTTCAAAAGGATTTTGAAACTTTAATAATCAATTTGAGTATGATTACTCACGCTGGTTTTCCAGACCGACTCAGGTGTTATTTAGCTGTAAATCTCGGGTCAGACCGAGTATAATAGGATACAGGATATGACGCTGTGGAGCTCAGGAGACGAGCTGGATGGTGATACGTACTTCCGTACTTGATTATTGTTCCGCTTTGTATCCAGTTATATGTTATTGATGTTGATGTACTCCGATGATGTATGTATAAACAGATATAGTTTTCTTTTGTGTAAAGATCATTGAATATTTATTATATTTTTTTCCGCTGCGATGGTAAGATTCTGTTGTTGTTTTCTGTTTTCTCTTCTTCTACCTCTTCTTCTTTAACCCAAATGGTTCATATTTCTGTTCAACTTGAGTTGATTGATGTAGAATAGTGTTGACTCAAGGGATACGAATTTGCTGGTCGTTACAGTGGTATCAGAGCTAGGTTGGTGATAACCTTGGCTTTGGTGGGAATTACTTATAGAATAGAGTCCATAGTACTCTAGAATAAGTTTGAGTGTATTAATAGATATGAGCACGTATTTGTTAGTGAATATAAATTGTTTTATATTGTCGGTTGAGTGTTTATGTATTCTGATCGATATATGGCACGCCATGTCATTGATAGGGGTTTCTAAACTCTTAAATAAGATAAACCGACACAGTATTGTTTAAAATAGGGTAAATGAAATAATTTTTACCCAAATTATTTTCATATATAAAGGGAATGATTTTTCGTAAATTATTATAGTTATATATGGATGCTTGGTTGTTAGGAGTGATGATATTAAATTATTATCATTAATGTGTAAAATTTAATAAGATATTGAAAATATAACTAAAGCTAAGGAATAAATTCATATACAAAGGAAATTTGTAAATGTAAACTATAAATGTGAATTATAGTGCACTTAATAATTAAAATAAGATAAAATTCCAAAGTAATGTTTGAATATAAATTTAAAGGATTTGGAATTTGGAAATTTAGATTCCTTTGAATTTGAAAATGATTCTCAAAAAGATGGGGAAAATAATATATATTTGAGAAATATTTTTGAATTAGATTTGACAATCTAGAGAGATTTGGAATTTAAAAATATTTGAAAGGTTTTAAAGGAGATAAAAGCAGTGAACTCTTTATGGCCGCTGGAAAATAATTCCGACGATGATCGCGGCATCATCGGTGTTCATTTTCAAGTTTCCAAAGAGGGGTATTGCTACCTGGATGTTTTGGATTAATGTTTGTTTGTGAAATTTGGTTTGATTTTGAAAATGCAGAGGAATAGTTTGGTTTAGATATATATGTTTTCAAAATTGAATTTGGAATCTTTTTAGTAATGAGTTTAAACGTGTAAGCAAAAGGGAATTGGAACTGGATGTTGAACTTAAGTTTGAATGGAAAAAAATTGGTCAAGTTAGACTAAATAAAACAAAGTTTTGAGATTAAAATTAATAAGTAACTGATTAATTTATATGGTATGTAAATGAAATAAAAAAATCACCTTATTATTAATAAGTTCAATAATGAATTGTTAATGTGAATTAAAATTTAAAAATGGATAAAAGAATAAACTAATCGAACAAATTAGTAAAATGGTTGGGATTTGATCAAAGGAAAATAAAATTAAAGATTTAAATGGAAGTTGGTTGAATAAAATAAACTTAAGTCATTGGGTGGAATAGTTTGAAGAAAATAAATAACTTATGTAAATTGTGACATAGTTATTTAATATATTGGTTGTCGAGTTTAATAAAATGGTTTGGAATCTGACATTTGAATATGAAAGAAAATGCGACGAAAGGATTGTGAATAAAAAAAATTAAAATGGAATGGAATCAAGTGTAAATTAGTTGGAATCAATTTAAAATGGTTATAAAGCTTAAGTAATTATTTATTCACATTAATATTGTTGAATTGCATAAGAAAATGGATCGTTTGATGTAAATGAGATTAGATAAAATCCTATGAGTTATTAGAAGTGGAATAGGATGAATTTGAAATCAATTGGAATGAATATGAGTTTGTTTTGCTTAGAATGAATTAGATATAAGCGTGTAAGTTGTAAATCACTTAAACTGAATGGAATGGTTTGGAAATTGGTTGTAAGCAATTGTAATAAGTGTCGAAACCTTATATGCGCTTATGGAAATTATATAACATTTATTATATGTGAAATTTATGTGTTAGCTATATCAAGAAAGTGAAATACTAGTAAATTGCATATGTATAGCACTTACATGTTTTAGTTGAGTAAGTACAGGTACCGGGAAGCCGTTTGGCCGGATTTGATCGCGCAAAATGCTAAATAATAAGCCGCTTGCTTGAAAATGCTAAATAGAGGTACGCCTACGCAATAAAAATAGGATATATGAACCGTTTTTGTTTTTCTGACCGGGTGAGTTGATGTATATATATTTATATCTCTTGTCAAATTGCAAAAGCTCCTCCGTACAAAAGAGACTCTGCCAAAAAAATTCGAAAATTTCGGGAGTTAGAAAAATTTGTGAAATTTTTAGGAAAATTTTTATTAGCGACAAAATGATTTCAAATTGAAAATTGAAATAAATTAGGGAATGAAACTAATTTAAAATAACGATATGAGTCAGTTATAAATGGAAGATAAAATTCAATATTCAGAGTTGAAGATAAATTGAATTCATATGGAGATGGGTGAACCAATTTGAATAGAAATAGATATAAACTACAGTGGTGAAATGAAAATAAATATTTAAAGTGTGTAAAATATTTATATTAAACTTAAGAAATAAATGGTGAAATCCTTAAGTAAATTTGGTATTGAAAAAAATTATTCTAGGTAATGGGATAATTGTGGATAGTGAATCAAAATAATGTGAATAAAAGAAAATTGATATAGTTAATAATCGATGGATACAAATACGTAGGATGTACGTATATTAATTTTATTCGCATAGCGATTTGATCCAGATTCGAGCACAGAATTTCGAGATAGTTATATCGATCCGAGTTAGGATTTTTCACTCGATTTTCGACGGCAAACCCTGGATATTAATTTTGATTGATTCTGGAAATTTTCTATCATAGTTATGACTATGCAAGGAGATTGACGGTTTCTGATCAAGAAACCAGATCTGAGTCCGCACTAGGAAGTTGGATGGACGATACTAGTTCGGAAGTGAAATTGTGTAATCGAGCGAGTGATCGAATTTGTTATTGCGTACGAATGGTATATGTACATCGTACGGGCTCGAATGAATAGATATTGACATTGTGTAAGGAGTCAAATAAATGATTTTGAATGTTGTGATTGGATATTATTGCTAAGTAGGATATACAGGTATTGTAAAGGAAAAGAAAATTTGGTTTTGATTCCAGAAGATAAATTTGAATTGATCGACAAAAAGGTATGTGTTTATATTTTAATATGAAATTTGATTGGGTTTTTGATCTAGCCACACGGCTTTTGTTTTCTTTTGAAATCTGGGGGCCCGTAGAGGCATTTTGTAGTTGTACCGAGCTAGCCGTGCAAAGGAGACGCTAGCGAAATTTTTCAGAAATTTAGAGAGCTAGAAAATTTTTGAGAAAATTTTGATAATTCAAAATTTGGTTTTAAATTGAAATTTGAATGATTGAGCAAATAATATTGTTTGGAAACTATGGGAGAGTTTGGGGAAGTTAGTAAGAATGGTAATGGGTTTTTTACAAAAGATAGTTGGTAGAATGTTGAATTGTTTGATTTTGGGAAAGTAGTAAACGGGTATTGGACCATTCTTCCTAACTAGTAATTTCGGGGACGAAATTCTTTTAAGGGGGGAGGAATGTAACGACCCGGAATTTTTGAGCATTTAAAATTGGAATATTTAATTAATTTTAAATATTTAAAAGTTAATTTTTAACTTGAATTTAAATATCACTATTTATTTGATAATTGAACTATTGAATTAAATAATTTGAAATTGGGTAAAATGTTGAATGTGGAGCTTTAAGCCTGTTAAAAAAATAATTTGAAGGCTTGTAAAATTTATATTGATAGTGCTGGGGGTAATAGAAGTTTTAAAATTGAATTTAAAAGTATTTTGTTCAGTTTTGAATTATATCATTTAAATCGATATTTAAAAATAGCCTTCCGAAGCACAGTCTCGGAATTCGACGAAACCAGTTCCATTGGATCTGTAATATAGTATTATTATCGGATTCCAATTTTCGTAGCATTCAGAGTTGTCATGTGACCATACGTTAGATAAACGCACTGAAATTTAAATTCTAAATTAAGTACATATATTTTTATATATTAGTCAGCTTTCAGCCGTATTTTTCTTCACATCACCGTTTCTTTTCCATCATCTTTTTTTAAATCACGGTAGACAATTTTATGCACGCCAGCTTCACATCATGTACCCTCCTCATCTTTTATTAACAGCCGAGCCTTCACTCTTCTTTCTAAATCCATAAAAAAGAAAAAAATCATTAGCAGGGATTCAAATTAAATTAAAACTCGAAACAAAGTAATGGCCGAGCCTTTCCTCACCTTCGAAACAAATCACACCTCATTCCTTTCATTCTCCTCAGGTTCGAAGGAAATATGAAGAAAACCTTAATCGAATTAGGGTTTTGATCGCGCCGCAAATGGAATTCCAAAGCGATTTGGATCATCTTCTCGTGATGCAGTACGCGCGAGAGACCGCCGAGCTCGCTTACGCCCAGAGCCCTCTCAATGCTGATGATTGGACGTAGTGGCGGTGGCAGAAGAATCGGGGTGACTTCGACAGAGAAGTTCACGCGATCGAGCATCACGCTCGAGTTCTCTAACTTTTGACGACGCATCAGCTAGTGCCGATGCGAGCATGGCGAGTAGAAGCGCTTCCGAAGCTCGAGAGTAAGGTGAACTCCGATAACAGTGACTAGGGATTCGCGATGGTGTCGCGATACGGCTTGAGGTAGAGGTATTTGTTTATTTTATTTCTCAGTTAATTTAATTTATATCTGAAAATATATACAGAAATAATATATATATATATATATGCAGTTTTTATATATTTACAGTAAGAAATATAATATATTTTTGTTTGAATTTAATTTATATAAGATTTTTTGGAAATTTTAGGATATTTCTAAAAAGTTGTAAAATGAATAAAGATTGTTTTTTTATGCATATAGGTTAATATTTTAGTGCATGCAAAGTTGAAAAGAGTTTTTGAATATATATATACACACACATATTTTCATTTACTAGTTATTTAAAAAAAACATATTATAGAGATTAAATGGTTTAATTTAACTTACCTAAATTATTTTAGATACTAAAAGATTTCAAAAGGGAATTTGTTTAAATTAAATAATTAGTCAAATAAAGATGTTAAATAATAATTTATCAAAAGGAAAATTAGTTTAAAACTAATTTTTAGTTAAATTGAATAAATGGCAATTAATTGTTTGATTTGTTAGGATGTTAATAAAATCGTATAATTGTTTATACAAGGTCAAAAGTCAAGAAACCAAGGCAATATTGAAGTAGATTGCAAATTAAAAGAAAAGGTGAGTTAATCTCACTCATCTCGAATTTCTGGTTAATTTAAATAGTTAATTTAAATTATTGGTTGATGGATTGAATAGACTGGATGTGATAGTATATATATAGTAGTAAATATAGTATATATATTTGGAGTAATTGATATCCCGCATTTTATAGCGGATGAGACCCTATGCGCCGCATAATAGCGGAAGATATTATATAAACTCATATACAGTGATATTTCACCTCGAAGTGGAATTGGTATTTTATATTGTGCTAATGTCTATGGATGCAGGGTAACAGGTTTGAGGGATCCAACGGGATTCCTCCTTATATTCTATGATTTGGACATTGATAATCTGTTATAAATTATGTTGGTAACAGAAATGTTGGATGTTATTTTTGATTGAAAATATTTGTGTGTATTGAGTTACCAAAAATATATAGATTGGGTTTTTGAAAAGAAAATTAAAAGAGAGAATTTGTAAATAAAATGGTTATTGAAATTTGGGATAAATTGAAGAATGAATTGGAAAAGAATGAAAGTGATTTTAAATTTCTAATAAATAAGTTCGAATATGAAAAAGGGGATTTTGAATAAACAGAGTAATAATGAATTTTAAAACTTAAGTGATGTTATTTAAAGGAATAAAAGAATTTACTTTACAATTTAGGGTCTAAAGTTATTTGAAAGGATAAAGAAGGAATTTGGGAAATATGAAATTGATATTTTCAGTTAGAAGATTTTAAATCATAATTAAGGAATAAAAATCTGAAGTCAATGGGTTTTGAAATAAATGAGTAATTAAAGGAATTTATTTCAAAAATGGAGTAGATTGGAAATCAATTTGGAAATTGATTTAATTGTTTAACATTTGAATTTTAAAAAGGGAAATGAGACTACGCAATTTATAAACTGGGTTTATAAAAGTAAAGTAATATATATTAGTGGATATTTGGGAAGAATAAATCCAAGGTGCGAATTTATTTAAGGAATGGGTAAATTTGTTTAAAAATAAATAATGATTTATTTTTAAAGGATGTGAAAGAAAAGTATATTTCTCTGGATAGCCAAGTACATTTCAAAGCAAATTTTTAAGTATAAGTTAAAAGTTTTAAAAGTTTTATAGTTGTTTAAATGTATGATCTATAAAATCTATTATTTGAAATGTTTGAAATTTTAAAGTACGTATTTTTTTTAAATTTATCTTAGTAGTAATTATTTAAAGGTGACTTGGTATTTTGTTTTAAAAGGAGAAATTTTGTTTTATTGTAACGACCCGGAAATTTCGATATCGAAAATTCCAGATAGTTAGTGAAAAGAAGAAAGAGAAAGAAGAAGACGAAGAAACAGAAACATCAAAACATAGAAAACCTCACATTCGCAGCGGATCAAAATATAATAATAAATAATATCAGTTTACAAAAGAATATCATATCCGTCGAATTACACTTTAATACAATCAGAGTCACAAATACATAGACATTGAATATACTCAATTATCATGTCACAGATACCCAACAATATTATACTTTACAGGGGAAATATTCGATACGCTCTTGCCATCCAGTACGCCTCCTGAGCTCTAGAACTACCTACCTGAAAATCTGTAATACTCGGTCTGACCCGAGCATTACATCAAAGTAACACTCGGGTCAGGCTGGAAACCAGCGTGCGTAAACTCATCTAACATGTAATACCAATGCATAGAACTTATTTAAAGCCCGGGTAACTTATATCAATTTATAACTTCACAAGTCGTTATAGACATCTCTTATTTCACACATCAATTTCTAAGTATCAAACTTAGATTAAATGGTCCAATTTACTTAAATCATTCCAAACCAGCTTATTGATTTCACATATCAATCTATAAAGGATCGAAGTGGTTTCGGGTATTTACTAATACCTGACTCCGGTCTCTTCGAAACCAATATCATCTAACTTAAATTATCCAATTAAATACAATTCAACTTTAATTGTCGAATAATACCTTTACACTGCAATTCATAATTGATTTATAAGCACACTATCATCGTCCATCCAACATATTATATCACAAAGCAATTCATATCAGAGATTACAACCAATTCTAAACACCCATCATCATTTAAGCAAGATTGATCACATCCATTAATTACATTAATTAATGACCCTCTAATTACTTTCACTAGTTAATTATTCTTAAATTTCATATAAGAATTAACTTTTAACGTAATTACATTTATTAATCAATCTTGATTAATCACAAGCAGAAATTAACTTTCCTTAATTACTTCATCACTCCTTAATAATTATATAAATTAATTCTTCAGTTACACTGAGTAATCATTACTTAATTCCTTCCATCAAGTATTATCCTTTAATTACTACCCATCAAGTAATTTCCTTAAATTAATTACATCCGGTAATTATCCACTAATTATTTCACTAAGTAATTATACCTCATTAATTACCTTAAGTAATTATACTTAACTCAACATCAATTGATTACTTTTAATTAATTAAACTTAATTAATTAATTAAAATTAACCACATTAAATTAATTACACCAAGTAATTAATTACTTTAATTTCTTCATTGAGTAATTTCCTTAATATAAATAATCTTTAAATTATAAATTGGGTTTGTTTTAAACGAAAATCTACCTTTTTTCTCTATTCTTTAAAAAAAAACTCATCTATTATGTATTTAAAGACCTGTTTATCTTTGTTTTAAAAACTTGAATTATTTACAAAATCAAACATCTTTGTTTTTAAGACTTAAGCACCCTGTTAAAACATTTGTTCTTGAAAACCATCTAGTTCTTTAAGTATGAATGGGTTTACTTTTATTTAAAACTTTAAAAACTTCCTGAAACAAATTTCTTAAGCTTTCTCAACGCAAACTTGAACAAACACTCACGTTCTCCGTGAAAACAAAAAAAAACGCAAGCCCAAAATCTTCCCTCCTCATCTACTTCGAGAAAAACCCACCAAATCCTTGAGTTCTACCCGTACCATCATCATCTTCCTGATTCGAAGACCATTCACTGACATGAACATAAATTCGTGCACATGCACGGTCGATTAATGTTGCTCCGACCACCATCACTACCCTTCGCAAGTCGACGCCGACCTCCGCGCCTTGCATGAACACCCAGAATCATGAGTCTCCCTGAAAACCAAAATCGATCACATTCGAACCCTTAAGGAAGAAAACATACTACTCATTCCACCTGACATCACCCAAATCCGGCCACCGTAATTCACGCCACCACCCCTGGAGTCTCACTCGAGTTCCCTCTCTCCTATTCTTCACGTCTGGCCTTCCCCGATGCCATGACGGCGTCTCAGAAGCCTCACTTCCACATTGACCAAAATCAGTGCCAAAACCCTACACCGGAGATTTTCCAACGCCACGACGAACTAAAAAATCTGAGACCAATTTTTCCCAGACTTCCCGGCCTTCACGCTACCACCAACAATGATCACATCTTCCCCTTTTATTTCTATCGCCAAAAAATGAACAATACCCAATTTCATTCATTCCCACATTCCTTGATCGATACTTATTTAAAAATCTTAATTTAGCTTTCAAAATTCATTATTTCCAAAGACGTTACAGATAGCATACATGTAATCAGAATTTCCCATGTTCGAATTTTAACATACTTTCAGATTTGCCTGTAATTTCCAATTTGCAGAAAAACTTAAATTTATCTTCGCTCAAAATTTATTTTTAAAGCTTGAAACAAGTTTTAAATAATACCTTTGATCAGATCTCGAAGCTTGTAATAAATCAGAGGAATGGGTTTGATTTTGAACAGGCCTGATTACTTGTTAACCTGAAATAGAGATTCATACCTCTGTTCTTTAAACATGCACAGTCAATTACCCACTTATTTACATATATCTGATTGCATGTAAACATTTTTACAGTATTTTTTTTGAAAATTGCAGTTACATTCATTCTCACACTTTACCTTCAAATATCATAGCTTAATATTGATTAGGAAAGGTAAATTTTGTTTTGAAACTCGATTCAGTCTGCTATCATCAAACAGAAACTCTCCTATTCATAAAACAGACATGCTTTTACAAATATATACACATATATTCAAATTAAAACATCATGCTCACACTCATCGTACATTACTTTAACAATTTATTGCATGCATTGAGATTTAAAACAGTTTTAAACCCTTAAAATAAAACCGTTTACTCACCTGTAACAGAAGAACAGAACCCTACTTTGGAGATCTGGAATTGATACTTGAGCTTGGATTTGATTTTTGACCTTCCAGGTTCTAAGTTTCAACATTTGATTCCTAAACTGAAATCCCTTGAGATGGTCTAGGCTTAGAAACTGAGATTCTTAATCTTGGTTTTCAGACTAAATATAGTTGATTGTTGAAAAGAGTTTTTCTCTGGTTTGAAATTTCTTTTTACAGGCTTTGTCTTTCAACATGAAGGTAAAAGAAAGAGTAGATGTATTAGTTTACAAAAATTTTGTTTCTATTATATAAATTTCCTCAAAAGTAAAAACAAAGTGACATTTGTAAATCTTCATGATAACATTATTACACTTGTTAAACTATAGGTTAATATCCCAACATTTGTTAATTGGTTATGTTACACACACACACACACACACACACACACACACACTTGTATTCTTAATTACTTAACTAAATCGTATAAAACTTATTTAATTAAAAGATTGAAATTAATTTATACAAAATTCCTAGAGACCTAGATTAATTAAGGTTTTAAAACATATTGTCTCAAACATCCACTTAATTTTAATAATTTGAATTTGGAAATTAATTACATAATATTTCTTATATAATTACCCTAAACCAAAACAACTTAGCTTAAACCCACATTTTTTTAGAAGAGGAAAAAGGGTTTGAACTAAATTGGATTGCCAAGATTTCTCTTATCGATTTTTTTAATAAATGTTTTCAAAATTTAGTTAAAACCATGCCACATGTTACTTAGATTATTAAAATGAATCCAAGTGTTATTTGCATAATTTAAATGTTTTACAAATGTAAAAACAAGAAAATTTGTGTTTATTTCCTTATTAAAATTTTAATTAAAATTTACAAGTGTTGAATTTCATTATTAAATCAACTCCTTATCAATTTTAACATGTTCTCATGTTTATTTCAAATAGCCTCCAATGTTTCCATATACAAATTATTTTTATTAATTACAAACTATGCTTAGTTCATTGATATATTTTTGAAATAAGCTATTGAAAAGATTCGATATTAAATCCAATCAAGTTTTCCAATTTACAATATACATACATACATATATATATATATATAAATATAAATTTGAAAACATTTCTTATTGACTTAAATTGAAATCAAACTCCCTATTTACAATGTACACACACACACACACACACACACACACACACATATATATATATACATATATATATTATAAATGGAAATATCTTTTTAATTAGCTTAGAAAGATAAATTTCATCATTTAAATATTTTTAACTTTGAAAAGAATAAAATTATTACCATAATAGATTTTGAAAAGATAATATTTATCAAATTAAACAATTATTAGAGATAAATCTTGTTAAATTAGATTATTAAATCGATATTACATATTTTAAAATAATTATTAATGGAAATTATTAAATAAATATTGCCTAAATTTTCGGGACATTACATTCCTCCCCCCTTTGAATATTTTCGTCCTTGAAGAGGAACGAAATCAGAATTTATTCAATACTTAAAATTAGATACATCACTTTTTGATCATTATTATTTAAAATACTTTAAAAATCTATATAATATTTTCAAAATAGGTTTTATAGAAATATCATTTTTAACTCGATGTTTCAACCAGTCCATCCTTGTTCTCATAGAAATTCGGTCATACGTTGATCAGGCGTACGACTGAAAATCTATAAGTACTTAGCAGACCCGTTTTCAACACCCAGTGAAAATACTTGAAAAAAATAATTTTATTGGAAATATAGAAAACAGTTTTTGGAAATAGAGGATATATCTTTGGTGAAAATGCATTGGAAATCATCACCCCCATCCATGGTCGCAGTTACATTCCAGGGTTACGTTGCCGTCACAGCAAAAGTCCATGTAACTGCAGGCTCTCCGCGGCCTCTCGATTACGCCATGGATCCCACACGACAGATCACAGTTATATCCAGGGTTACGTTGCCGTCACAGCAAAAGTCCATGTAACTGCAGGCCCTTAGCGGCCTCTGATTTTCGCTGTCGACATGAAACTTCTCCACTCCTATATAGGTCGCAGTCTACCGATATAAAATCAAACGCAGACTGTTGGCTCTCAACGGCACACACGACTTTCGCTATGTTATACCATAGGTCGCAGTCTACCGATATAAAATCAAACGCAGACTGTTGGCTCTCAGCGACACACACGACTTTTGCTATGCTACACTCTACTCATAATCCCCAGGAACTAGTTTTGTCCGGACTCCTCAAAGGATCAACTTTAGAACCCCCCTTGGGGCTCAAGGCAGCACCACCCGGTGGTACTCCTGGGAAGTTCATTTCAAGGGAGCGCCTTTTTCTCCAGAGCCATCATCAAAACATTTTATACTGTATACATATAGTATTTTCAAATCATACACCTAGTATGATTCATACAAAGCTCCTTTACACTAAAATCGATTATCCAAAAATCGATAATTCTCAAACTAGGCTTTCCAAATTCAATATTGATTTTACCCAAAAATCAAAAGCCTTTCCAAAACCAAAGGTTCTCAAATCCTCTTTCCAAAATCCTCATACGATCCTTTTTATATATATATATATATATATATATACATAATTTTTAAAACTTTGGATCATTTCAAACTTGTATAAAACTCCTTTTATACTTCAAACATTTTTAAAAACCCTTTTCTTCTGGCAAAAGATTCAACAAGGGAAGTTTCATTTTACAAAACAAAGATATTTAACTTTGTTTACTCAAAATCAAATATTAAAATTTGATTTCTCTTTTCAATATTATTTTCATTCAAATCCGTACGATGTACACATATCATCAGTACGCTATACCAATCTGATCGCTTACTCGACCACACAATTTCACTTCCGAATTAGTATCGTCCACCCGACTTCCTAGTGCGGACTCAGATCTGGTTTCTTGATCAGAAATCGTCATTCTCCTTGCATAGTCATCACTATGATAGAAAATATCCAGAACCAATCAACAATCCATATCCAGGTTCGCCGTCGAAAAACGAGTGAAAAATCCCACTTGGATCGATATAACTATCTCGAAATTCTGTGCTCGAATCTAGATCAAATCACTATGCGAATAGAATAACATACGTACACCCTACGTATTTATCTTTATTGGTTATTAGCCAGATTAATTTCATTTCTATTCACATTCACTTTGATTTTCATTCTCTTACTCACAATTGCTTCAATCCATTTGGATTATCACCTCTATTCTAATCTCGATTGGGTATTTAACCAATGATAGTTTGAACTCCGACCAGTTTATTTAGGAAATAGCTTGAAAATTTTAAAAATAGATAAATTATTTGAAAAAAATTACTAATTTGTAAAATAGGTATAAAATAGTTAGAAAATAGTTAAAATAATTATAGAAATTTTAGGTAATTGCAAAATAATAGTAAGGTAGTAATTAGTTTTGTAAAATAGTTGAAATACAGTAATTAGTTTACAAAACAGTTGGAAAATTGTTAAACAGATTCAAAAATAACGGTAAAACAAGTATAAGATAGTTTGGCTTTTAAAGGAAAGGTTGTATATATAATGAATAGCATAGAAAAATAGGTTTATATTAAAACAATTTATATTAGAAATGGTCTAGAGTCAAAACTGCTCATTTCCCAATCTCCATTCTCATCAATTCAATTTAAATTCCCATTTCCATTTAAATTGACCCAATTCCAATTTAAATAACTTCAATTTCCATTGAAATTGATTCAACCCCAATTCAAGTTGAATTAACCACAGTTTCTTTCCAAATTTAACTTTATTCAACCTTGATCTCAAATTCTACCAATTCAAATAAATTTCAATTTAAATAGTTCCAATTTCAATTCATTTCAACTCCAGTTTGAATTAATCCCAATTTCAAATTCCATTTCCAAATCAAGTTGAATTATTCTTGATTTCCTTCTAAATTCAATTCAAATTCCATTTGAATTTAAAACTATTCAACTTTTATTACAATTCTAAATTATTCAAATCAATTCGGACTAATTTTAAATTGAAACCATTTCAATTTCAAATCGTTTCAAATTAATCCAATTTAAATTTTCCATTTGAATTTTATACTTATACATCTTCAATCACAAATTCAATTAATTCAAATCAAATTCAATTTGAACCAACTCAATTCAAATTTCAAATTTAAACCAATCCTTTGAAGTTTTATCTTAAACATTCAAATCTTAAGTCCAAAATGATCCTATTTTACCTTAATAATGGATATATTACCACATCCATTTCTTTAAACAAATCCAATTCACGGTTTAAAGATTATTAAAAACAATAGGATGATATCATCCAATTCATTTTAAAACATCCATCAATTTCCAATATCCAAATCTCAAACCCAATTTGAGATCACTCAAACTCCCTAATTCAAATCAACCATTTAACTTTCCAAGTAAAATCTCAATTTCATCTTGAAATTTCCAAATCAGATTGTTCATTCAAACTTATTTAACTTCCTCCGAGTTAAATTCAATCAATCCCGTTTAACCTTACTCAATTTTGAATTCTCCATTTCAAATTTCAAAATTCTTTTCCATCTATAAGTTAAAAAACTTATCACTTTTTCACATCTCATTTCAAATTTAAAACTCAATATTTAGAGTTTATTTCAAACCAACTTTGATATTATGTATATCCACACATATATACATATTTACTTCTTGGCCCACCAAGCCAAATTTTAAAAATTTAGACCACCTTTGTTTTTAATTCAAAACAAATTCTTTTAAAGTTAACAAACAACTTCTTATTGTAAATTAAGATTACATTCAAAATAGTTTGTATAATATTATTTCCTTTAAAATTTTGAAACGAATTCAAATGTTTAAATTTAGAATTTAGAACTTAACAATTTGAAACCTACTTTAATTTACATGTCATACTTATTTAAAGGCTACCCTCTTCAAACATTTCATTTTTTCTTACTCATTAATACACATTTTATTATTAAACACAACAATTATTTATGATAATATCCCAGATTATCATACCTGAAAACCAATTTATTATTACCTTATTCTGAAACTCTTTCCCAAATTTAAGATTTTAATTTCAGTTTGAATCCATTTCAAACTTATCTTTAATTTAAATTTGGTTGTATTTTTATTACCACTTAATTTAATTCCAATATTCGACATCTAATTACCTTAATATTTATTAGAAAGATATGTTACTTTATATATCAAAGTATATTTTTATATAAAATCATTTAAAAATTTTATATAAGAAAATAACAAGTACGCTCTCTCATATATATATACACTCAACTCATTCTAGGGTACCACTTACCTTATATTTAATGAGTAATCCCACCAGAGCCAAGGTTCTCACTTAACCTTCAGCTCTGATACCAAACGTAACGACCCGGAAATGTGGATATCGAAAATTCCAGATAGTTAGTGAAAAGAAGGAAGAGAAAGAAGAAGAAACAGGAACATCAAAAAACAGAAAACCTCACATTCGCAGCGGATCAAAATATAATAATAAATAATATCAGTTTACAAAAGAATATCATATCTGTCGAATTACACTTTAATACAATCAGAGTCACAAATACATAGACATTGAATATACTCAATTATCATGTCACAGATACCCAACAATATTATACTTTACAGCGGAAATATTCGATATGCTCTTGCCATCCAGTACGCCTCCTGAGCTCCAGAACGTACCTACCTGAAAATCTGTAATACTCGGTCTGACCCGAGCATTATATCAAAGTAACACCCGGGTCAGGCTGGAAACCAGCGTGAGTAAACTCATCTAACATGAAATACCAATGCATAGAACTTATTTAAAGCCCGGGTAACTTATATCAATTTACAACTTCACAAGTCGTTATAAACATCTCTTATTTCACACATCAATTTCTAAGTATCAAACTTAGATTAAATGATCCAATTTACTTAAATCATTCCAAACCAGCTTATTGATTTCACATATCAATCTATAAAGGATCGAAGTGGTTTCGGGTATTTACTAATACCCGACTCCGGTCTCTTCGAAACCAATATCATCTAACTTAAATTATCCAATTAAATACAATTCAACTTTAATTGTCGAATAATACCTTTACACAGCAATTCATAATTGATTTATAATCACACTATCATCGTCCATCCAACATATTATATCACAAAGCAATTCATATCAGAGATTACAACCAATTCTAAACAACCATCATCATTTAAGCAAGATTGATCACATCCATTAATTACATTAATTAATGACCCTCTAATTACTTTCACTAGTTAATTATTCTTAAATTTCATATAAGAATAAACTTTTAACGTAATTACATTTATTAATCAATCTTGATTAATCACAAGCAGAAATTAACTTTCCTTAATTACTTCATCACTCCTTAATAATTATATAAATTAATTCTTCAGTTACACTGAGTAATCATTACTTAATTCCTTCCATCAAGTAATTATCCTTTAATTACTACACATCAAGTAATTTCCTTAAATTAATTACATCCGGTAATTATCCACTAATTATTTCATTAAGTAATTATACCTCATTAATTACCTTAAGTAATTATACTTAACTCAACATCAATTGATTACTTTTAATTAATTAAACTTAATTAATTAATTAAAATTAACCACATTAAATTAATTACACCAAGTAATTAATTACTTTAATTTCTTCATTAAGTAATTTCCTTAATATAAATAATCTTTAAATTATAAATTGGGTTTGTTTTAAACGAAAATCTACCTTTTATCTCTTTTCTTTAAAAGAACTCATCTATTACGTATTTAAAGACTTGTTTATCTTTGTTTTAAAAACTTGAATTATTTACAAAATCAAACTTCTTTGTTTTTAAGACTTAAGCACCCTGTTAAAACATTTGTTCTTGAAAACCATCAAGTTCTCTAAGTATGACTGGGTTTACTTTTATTTAAAACTTTAAAAACTTCCTGAAACAAATTTCTTAAGCTTGCTCAACGCAAACTTCAGCAAACATTCACGTTCTCCGTGAAAACCAAAAAAAAATGCGAGCCCAAAATCTTCCCTCCTCATCTACTTCGAGAAAAACCCACCAAATCCTTGAGTTCTACCCGTACCATTATCATCTTCCTGATTCGAAGACCATTCACTGACATGAACATAAATTCGTGCACATGCACGGTCGATTAATGTTGCTCCGACCACCATCACTACCCTCCGCAAGTCGACGCCGACCTCCGCGCCTTGCATGAACACCCAGAATCATGAGTCTCCCTGAAAACCAAAATCGATCACATTCGAACCCTTAAGGAAGAAAACATACTACTCATTCCACCTGACATCACCCAAATCCGGCCACCGTAATTCACGCCACCACCCCTGGAGTCTCACTCGAGTTCCCTCTCTCCTATTCTTCACGTCTGGCCTTCCCCGATGTCATGACGGCGTCTCAGAAGCCTCACTTCCACATTGACCAAAATCAGTGCCAAAACCCTACACCGGAGATTTTCCAACGCCACGACAAACTAAAAAATCTGAGACCAATTTTTCCCAGACTTCCCGGCCTTCACGCTACCACCAGCAATGATCACATCTTCCCCTTTTATTTCTATCGCCAAAAAATGAACAATACCCAATTTCATTCATTCCCACATTCCTTAATCGATACTTATTTAAAAATCTTAATTTAGCTTTCAAAATTCATTATTTCCAAAGACGTTACAGATAGCATACCTGTAATCAGAATTTCCCATGTTCGAATTTTAACATACTTTCAGATTTGCCTGTAATTTCCAACTTGCAGAAAAACTTAAATTTATCTTCGCTCAAAATTTATTTTCAAAGCTTGAACAAGTTTTAAATAACAACGTTGATCAGATCTCCAAGTTTGTAATAAATCAGAGGAATGGGTTTGATTTTGAACAGGCCTGATTGCTTGTTAACCTGAAATAGAGATTCATACCTCTGTTCTTTAAACATGCACAGTCAATTACTCACTTATTCACATATATCTGATTGCATGTAAACATTTTTACAGTATATTTTTTTAAAATTGCAGTTACATTCATTCTCACACCTTACCTTCAAATATCATAGCTTAATATTGATTAGGAAAGGTAAATTTTATTTTGAAACTCGATTCAGTCTGCTATCATCAAACAGAAACTCTCCTATTCATAAAACTGACATGCTTTTACAAATATATACACATATATTCATATTAAAACATCATGCTCACACTCATCGTACATTAATTCAACAATTTATTGCATGCATTGAGATTTAAAACAGTTTTAAACCCTTAAAATAAAATCGTTTACTCACCTGTAACAGAAGAACCGAACCCTACTTTGGAGATCTGGAATTGATACTTGAGCTTGGATTTGATTTTTGACCTTCCAGGTTCTAAGTTTCAACATTTGATTCCTTGACTGAAATCCCTTGAGATGGTCTAGGCTTAGAAACTGAGATTCTTAATCTTGGTTTTCAGACTAATAATAGTTGATTGTTGAAAAGAGTTTTTCTCTGGTTTGAAATATCTTTTTACAGGCTTTGTCTTTCAACATGAAGGTAAAAGAAAGAGTAGATGTATTAGTTTACAGAAATTTTGTTTTCTATTATATAAATTTCCTCAAAAGTAAAAACAAAGCGACATTTGTAAATCTTCATGATAACATTATTACACTTGTTAAACTATAGGTTAATATCCCAACATTTGTTAATTAGTTATGTTATATATACATATACTTGTATTCTTAATTACTTAACTAAATCGTATAAAACTTATTTAATTAAAAGATTGAAATTAATTTATACAAAATTCCTAGAGACCTAGATTAATTAAGGTTTTAAAACACATTGTCTCAAACACCCACTTAATTTTAATAATTTGAATTTGGAAATTAATTACATAATATTTCTTATATAATTACCTTAAACCAAAACAACTTAGCTTAAACCCACATTTTTTTAGAAGAGGAAAAAGGGTTTGAACTAAATTGGATTGCCAAGATTTCTCTTATCGATTTTTTTAATAAATGTTTTCAAAATTTAGTTAAACCAATGTCACATGTTACTTAGATTATTAAAATGACTCCAAGTGTTATTTGCATAATTTAAATGTTTTACAAATGTAAAAACAAGAAAATTTGTGTTTATTTCCTTATTAAAATTTTAATTAAAATTTACAAGTGTTGAATTTCATTATTAAATTAGCTCCTTATCTATTTTAACATGTTCTCATGTTTATTTCAAATAGCCTCCAATGTTTCCATATACAAATAATTTTTATTAATTATAAACTATTCTTAGTTCATTGATATTTTTTTGAAATAAGCTATTGAAAAGATTCGATATTAAATCCAATCAAGTTTTCCAATTTACATATACATACATACATACATACATACATACATATATATATATATATATATATAAATTTGAAAACATTTCTTATTGACTTAAATTGAAATCAAACTCCCTATTTATAATGTATACACACACACACACACATATATATATTATAAATGGAAATATCTTTTTAATTAGCTTAGAAAGATAAATTTTATCATTTAAATATTTTTAACTTTGAAAAGAATAAAATTATTACCATAGTAGATTTTGAAAAGATAATATTTATCAAATTAAACAATTATTAGAGATAAATCTTGTTAACTTAGATTACTAAATCGATATTACATATTTTAAAATAATTATTAATGGAAATTATTAAATAAATATTGCCTAAATTTTCGGGACATCACATTTATATTTTATAAGGTAGCTTTATGTTAAATATTCTTAAAGTATTTGTATTTTTAGCAAAGTATTAAAGTAGTTTTTAATTTAAATATTTTAAAGTATATTTTATAATAAAGTGTTTTAAAATTGTTCTAAAATCTAAGTGTTGTACTTGGTGATTTCAGTAAAAATAGAAAATATTTGGAAACTTTATTCCGTAAAAGAAGACGGTTTGAAACTGTTTTCAAAGGGCTGAAAATGGAAATATATCTTGCGAAGATATTTTGAGAATAATAAATAATTTGGAGAAATTATTTATGTTAATGGATGTTTGTGAATGTTATTTGATAGTTAAATAACTGACTATCAATATTGGCCAATGCGCTGATCGTTTCGAAGAGACCGGGATCAGGATTTATTCCTCGAAAACCACTTCGATCTAGTTTGTACGTTTTCGTGGACAACGAGTTCGGAGTCGAAGATGGAGCAGTGAAGTGCAAGGGTTAGTCGCTACTAATCCTAAGGATATTTCCAAAATGGATGTAGTAGGAGTAGTGCCTTCGGTTCCGTTCGAACCGGGGACGGACTTATTTGGATGTATGCTTTCAGAACATCATCAGGTGGACGATGAGCATTCTAAGTGGAACGTTCTAAAAGGCAACGCTTAGCCTCAAGCCTCATCAACCGGGAATGACTGAAAATCAGGGGTTATGCAGCAAGGCTAGGTGCGTAGCACCCATTTCAGGGTGAGGTCATCTCTGTCTAGATGTCCCTTTTATTTCGGCTTAGTGGTGCGGTTGCTGATCACAACCGTGGGGTGATCTTACTCAGGATTATCCAGTAAGGGCTAGTCCCGGTCTTGTGTTGCAGGGGGTCGGGAGTGATCCTCGATACAGTGATCTAGGCCACGTACTGTGATAGGTGTTACCCCAGTGCCTAGTCATTAGTTGAAAATACATTCTCACTATGCGCCTTTTACGAGTTTTGTTTGTATTACCCACTCTGTGGCTAGTAGCCGGAATTCAATAATGTAACAATTTCGGCTATTTTAATAAGTATTTGTATATAGACCCTATTATAATATCAGAGGATTTTGATAAAAAATGTTTTAGCTATCGTAAGGTAAAAACCCAACATGTTTATTTGTGACGTGGTCTTACGAGATGCTTTTGTTTTCAAAAGGATTTTGAAACTTTAATAATCAATTTGAGTGTGATTTCTCATGCTGGTTTTCCAGACTGACTCGGGTGTTATTTAACTGTAATGCTCCGGTCAGACCGAGTATTATACGATACAGGATATGATGCTGTGGAGCTCAGAAGATGAGCTGGATGGCGATACGTACTTCCATACTTGATTACTGTTCCGCTGTGTATCCAGTTATATGTTATTGATGTTGATGTACTCTGATGATGTATGTATAAACAGATATAGTTTTCTTTTGTGTAAAGATCATTGAATATTTATTATATTTTATTCCACTGCGATGGTAAGATTCTGTTGTTGTTTTCTGTTTTCTCTTCTTCTACCTCTTCTTCTTTAACCTAAATGGTTCGTATTTCTATTCAACTTGAGTTGATTGATGTAGAATAGTGTTGACTCAAGGGGCACGGATTTGCGGGTCCTTACACTTTTCCTCTTCTGTCTTAAGCAAATGATAACCCTTTTGGCCGAGCAAAATTTGGGTCTCTCTAGTTGTACGAGAGCCAGCAATCATGACCTTGATTTGACCCAAATCGGACCGTGGCGGCCAAAAGAGACGAGTTCGGCGAAGGGAGTCATTTGGGGATGGATCGATGTGGATTTAGGTGATAAGATTGTGTCCGTAGTGTAAAGAGGATTGAAATGGCACTAGAATGTTCATTTTTCATGCTTTGTGAGGGAGAGATCGAAGATGAATGGAAACATCATCGATGATAAACTTTTTTTGGGTAATTTGACCATATAAGAAACCATAGATATAGGTTTATTTGTCTTGGTGCAGGGAGTTCGAAAAAATTGATCATCTAAGGCATAGATGAACGTGGTAGTCAATGGGAGCTTAAACTTCGAAAATAAAAGCGTTCCACTTCATGTAATTGGTAAAAAACTATGTCCCCGGGGTTCGGGTTCACTGTAATAACCTGGCCTCTCGACCCTCGGATCTGATGCCTGAACCGACCCCGACACCCAAGAACTGAAAAAGTGAGTCGTTGGGGTTGAGGTATAATATAAACAACTATGGAGCAGCTAGGATATATATAAAATATTGAATACAATTCTAACTAACACTATCTACTTTCAGAGTCTCAAAGCGGAATGAATTAAATATATTGCATAGTCACATCACCATAATATGTTTGAAATGTCAAGTGCACATACCTAAATAAATACGAGTACAATCCAAGCCTAAAAATATGAAGCCAAATCTAGGTATAATACTTATTTACATCATATTTGTATAATACACCAATATATCTCCATGTCCATGTCATCCCATCTCTAAACTCCATCAACTTGGATATGTGTGTGTGTGTGTGTGTGTGTGAAAGTAGGAGAGGGTCAGACATAAGTCTGATGAGTAGCTATACTCTAGCCAACATAAACTAAAAAATAATACTATAACATGATTAAGTCTATCGTCCGGCCACCATGCCATACCTAACTATCATATATGTCTAATCATATCGCATCACATCTATGCAGACTCACTTCGCTAGACCCGCCTTGTGTGCTACAAGGTCACCGATTGTTTGTCCTTACGTAGATCTAATATAGGACTCAAACCCTCGACTAGCCTCAAGCCTATAAGGCTGCCTATAATTCTTGTGCTACTTAATTGGATTCGGGCCACAGACTAGCCTCACGCCCTACAAGACCGATTACATCATAATCTCTACCCGGTCCATCGAAAAACTGCAAGGGAGAAAATCACCATGCCTGGACCACCTACTATATGTCACAGGATTGCATTTGTTTCGTATACACTCTCTAGGTCGTCTACCTATGCCCCAGACTCATTCACGTTTACATCCATCATCATACCACATTTGCGTATCAAAATACACATATATATCACTTCAAATGATATCAAAATCATTTTGCACATCCATTTGTTCTGTAATGCTATCATTTACCTCGTCATGCCTTAGATTGCCTTTTAAAACACAAGAGAAAACAAGAGTTGAATCATTTGTTAATTTATTATATAGGCCTTTATAGCCTAGGTTCAAACGAATAAGAATTTAGTGCATCAGCAAAACTGTTGGCACAAATCGGTGCATCATACTACGTTATTCCTAAAGGTTTCAAGATTTGGGACTTCCACTACTTCTTAATTGTTTCAACCTTCGATTCCCACCGCTTTTCCTCTGATCATCGAACAACGTGCGTTTGTCCTAGCCCTAGGTTTCTAAGTCGTATTTTTGTCATTTGTCTTACCAAATTTGTTATAAAATTACCAAATTATTAAATTATTACTAAACCTAGTTTCTAAGCATAGATCACTCACATAATTTCTTATTCTTGACCAACCTCATTTCACGAGCTACTGCATCTCTTCTCTTTGGATTTCCACCTCTAAATTACTATTGGATCATAGCGTTGTCTGCTACCTTCATGATGTTTTTGGTTTCGTTTAATTTGGTGGAGTTTGTTTGAAACAATCTAGTTTGATTACATGTGGTTTTAGAGAAAGATTGGAGGAGGAAGAAATTGATATGGTTGAGTGGTTTTAGAAAATATCTATATATATTTCTTTCTTAAGTAGTTAGAGGGAAAGACTAGATGTTTACCTAATTTCAAAATTCACATTCAAACCTTTTGGCCCTCACTGAACTCGACGATGTTTTCGACCATAACACCTATATACGAACTCCAAATAAGACAAACCAAAATACTATGTGAATCAAAAAATAGGCGGTTGCAATGACATTGGTTTCATTTATCAAACTAATTCAAAAAAAGACGGTTGCACCTCTTTATATTTAATTTATCAAACTAATTCAAAAATTCCAATTAATTTCACATTATTATATTTCTAATATTTAATTAAAATATTTATCAAATTTTCGGGTATTACATTCTCCTCTCTTAAAAGAACTTTGTCTTCGAAATTCCTAAGGAACTGAAAATATAATATAATATAATATTTACCTGCAATCATACATTAGCCAAGCCATAAATATAGCATCCAAATCAATGCAAACAAGCATATATATAATGATATGAGCAGTATGCATGTATGTGTGTCATGAACTTGCAATTTCTAATCGTAAAATGCATAAATGTAGCTATTGCATCCTATATGATGTGATGACATATTGGGCATGTTGCACAACATCCTAATATAAGCAAATATATTTCTATATGAATGAAAATCAATCGTATGTAAAATACAAATATCGATCCATCACTGTAAGAAATATGGATTTTATAATGTCAATAGATAATGTTTTGTCCATAGTATTATTGTTTGTTTTAATTTGTTTGATTTCATGGAGGATTTGACTACATAACACATTCTAAGCAGGCTCTCATTTTCATGCCCGCATATTCCCTAAATTATTTCCCCTACCCTTTTCCTCAAATTATCTCCTCCAATCCTCAAACACAAATTCTCTATCAATTTATCACCACCCAAACCCGCTTCACCGTCCCTTAAACACCACTTTCCTACCTCTTACGAAGGCAATGGACAACCCATATCTGCCAGGGTCGACCTTTTACCAAAGCTGGAAAGCAATGGCTTTTGGCCAAGTAAATCCAGCCACCATTGTACCACCAAAACGCGTAGCTAAAGGGAAAAATTGGGACCAATTTCTGTGACTACCCATCTTTCTGACCCTTAGGAATAACACTTAATACATCCACGGTATTCGTGTGTCAGTACCCAAGCATTAGAAAGATGAGTTGTCATAGGGTAAAATAAAAGAATAAAATAGAGATCTCATAACAAAATGGTTAAATATAACATAATAATACATAAGCTTACTCCTTAATTGAGTTATCAGAATTACAACAAAAGTACTACCATCTGCCTATGCGGTCATAATAATCACCTTTGCACTTGCTGATACAACATATGCATACATAAAACAAACATCTTATAATAGCGAAAATAGATAGGTAGATAGATAAGGAGCCTTTTGCTTGTCCACCATCTTCAAAAGGGCCCAAAGAAACCTATCACTCCCAGACTACTCAAATATAAATGAGTACCCAAGAGTCTAGGGAAAACAAATAACTTGGGTCGAATAATAAGTTTGGTATGAGTAAACTCCAAATAAAAGTTGAACACACAAGACAACATGTGAGACCACACCGAAAAAGACGGAATGGTTTTCCCCTTACAAGAACAACTCCCAAGCATAAAAGAATGGATACAAATAACTGAACATTGCAAAGAGCGCGTGACACTTTCCGATGCAATTAAGAAAGAATTAATTCAAAGGTCTGTACCAAAAACGAGGAGAAGGAATTTTTCAATAATGTCTAGGAGGTTGTGCCCCCCTTACCGAAAGTATACCTCTAGCAAATATACTTAAGAGGGTTGCATACTCTTTGACTCTCTCAAAGATGTCCAAACTAGACCCGCCAATCTTAACGAGAATCTGAGAATTTCACATCTTTGAGCGCATACTATAGAATCCAATTTAGAGTAGATGTAAATATATTCTAATGGGAGCAACCCCACATAGCTTGGCTTCCACTCTCTCTTTGGTTTAAGCCATTTTCGCTAAAGGACACCAATGCCCAAACGAGCAACAAATCATCTTAGACCGATGAATCACAAAGAAGGACATCGAAATCAATGATCAAGAAATCAACTATTCGGGATGACAAAATGATCGTATATGGAATTTAAATCCCATACACTTAACACCACTCATCGATTTCAAATTTGTTTCTATTTCTCGATTAACAATGAAGCCAGACAAGTTAAGGTAGCGTTACCTATAAGCCTAGCCTTGATGTACATTCTTAACTTTTGAGATAGAGAGAGTTTCCATACATCAACGTTTAGTGCAAAGTATGTGCCTAAATACTTTTCATATAAGTGATATCACTTATGGAAATTATATTCATACCCTTATTGCCAAACTTCAATTTCCAAATCATATTGTCCCTTACTTAAAAATAGGGCTAGGTAAGTCAGGGCGCTAGTTGCTCCTAGCCTTTTGTAGACATTCTTGTTTTTAAATTTCACAAATAGTAATGAATCTACCTTCTGGATTTTGGTACTAAGGATAAGATAAAATCCTCTCCATAATCGAATCAAACTATTAAAACAGAATTTATGCTTAGTTTTCACCTCACAAGCATTTGTAAAACACACTTAAAATCCTTGGAAATAAGTTAAAAATATTCATGTTTAATCTCATTAAGAGAAAAATAAGTTAGATCCGTTTTTATAAGAATTACAAAACGTCGCAAAAAGTGTTGCTGAACAGTATTGAAAATTTCTTTAAATCGGTCCCTTTTAAATGTAAATTTTTCCAAAATTTTCCAGATTATGAATACCTATTTTAGTTTTGGAACAACATATTATGGATCTAGTATGCATTCACAAAGACTTAGGGAGTTTTGAAATCAAATAAAAACATTTGAAAGTTCTTTAAAAATTGACTTTTTACAAGATCAATAAAGGAATTCCATTTCTAACTTTTGGAAACTTTAGTTTTAGGGGTTTTACCTTTTTTTTAGGCATCACACTTTTCCACTAAAAGTGAAAAGACACGAACAAAGATTTTTTTTGTAAAAGTTATAGCAGAGATATACAAACAAAGAATTTCAAGAAAGATGATATTTTCAAAATGTTGGTATGGCGATAATCGCTATAACGACACCTCCATAAAGCAAGATAAATATCGTATATATTCATCCATACATTTCGCAAACAACATATATGAACACTGGTGAGAAACCCCTTAGGGTATCCTTACAAAAGTCCAATGTAAATCTCATATATATATATATATATATATATATATATATATATATATGCATGCATTTTGAAGTGTTCCTTATCGACTTATTCACTATGAAGACATTTCAACTTCCTCTTTTATACCCTGTAAACAATGGTTTTTTTACATCACCCACTTCCAAACCGAAATCAAATCCAATAAGCAGTATACATAAGTATAAACAATAATTTATAATTTACAATATTTTGTTAATTTTTGGAACCAGTTAAAGTGAGTACAACTCACTTTCTTAATGCTACTCTTCAAGCAAAGGCACAATCTTCCTTCTTCGACCAAGAAATGATAAAAGCAACCTCTCTTCCTTGCCTTAGCTCCATTCAAAGCCCGAGAATACCCTCTACTGCTCACGCATTTGGCAATAATGGGGTGTTTGTACGCTGAACTTTTCAACTTCGAGAAGGTGATGGTGTGACTCTTTTATTTTAAGTTAATTAATATTTTAGAGGAGAAATGAGGGTGTTTTTATATGGTTTACTTAAGAAAATATATGTGGATAAGAATGAAGAAGATGGAGAAAAAGAGATCAAAGAAGAGAAATGGGAATGTAAATGTGGAAATGAAGTAAGGAGGCCCTTATATAGACTTTTTCAAAAGTGGCTAACTACCTTTATTGTGCCTTAGCCAAATTACCACTACAACCCTTGATATTTCAACCATCCATCATGCACTCATGTTCCATCCATGTGACTTAGGCACTGGCCATCACATCACATAAAAAGGAGCAAAGTATTAGCAAAAGTTTTCCCTCCTTAATTACCTTTTAGAAAGTGATTAATGTTAATACATTTAATTAGTGAATTAATTATTCCTATATGTTGTGTGTATGTTATATGTGCGCCGGTGTATATGCAAAAAGTTACAACAACTTCTATTTGATAAAAAGTTGAAAATTCAAAAAACGATTTTTGGTCACATTTTCGATTTTTCCTTAAACTATTGACTTTTGTAAAAAAAGGTTACAAAACAAGTTTTCCACTATTATTTATTACACAAAACTTGTTTATTCGTTTTATGAAATCCATTATTTAAATATTTAAAAATAAATTTAATATTCAAATTCAAAGTGATTAAATTATGGAGCATTACATCCTTCCTCCTATAGGAAATTTTATCTGTTAAATTTTTCACACACAACAGAAGATATCAAAAGAAACCTAAATGATATCATACAAGAAACATATAAAAAGAAAGCGACTCCACCATAAATGGTGAGTACACTGAGAAGATACAACAAAAGACAAACAACTACAACAACAATTCAGGATAAGAATCCCTAATATAGTGTTCGGTTTCCCAAGTACAATCTCTATCATCTCCACTCCACTGAACTTTAACACGATTCACAACCTTTATCCTCGGTTGCTTTATATCTCAAGTGGTGACGTGTAGGCCGTCTAAGAATGATTAGCTAGGTTGAACCTCCAAATCAACTTATTGTGCTGGCTCTACTATCATTGAAGGGTCATGTACATATTTACTTAGATTAGATATGTGAAATACATTGTGTACATCCATAGTCTATCCGGTGACTCCACTTTATATGCAAGTCTACCAATCCGGTCCAGTATGGAAAAAGAGCCAATATATCGAGGGACACGCTTTCCTATTTCCCTAACCCCACAACACTTCTTAAAGGAGAGACATTTATAAATACAACCCCGATTGAGAACTCTAGATCCCTACGCCTTCAACTCGCATAACACTTCTACCGATCTGTGCTTACTTCATCTTTCTTTTAATATCAGATACCTTCTTAGTGGTTTCTAAGATCAAGTCGGCCCTAGAACAATTCTATCACTAGACTCAGCCCAACATAAAGGAGAATGGCATGGAAGTCCTATAGAGCTTCGAAAGTAGCCATACTAATGCTTGCCTGATAGCTGTTATTGTAAGTGAATTCAACTAAAGGTAAGTGATCTTCTTAAGAACCCTCAAAGTCGAGAATGCATGCTTATAATATATCTTCCAAGGTCCGGTTCACTCTCTCCATCTGCCTATCTATCTAGGGATGGTAGGCTATACGTAGACTTAGTTTAGTTCCTGAAGCGGTTTGCAGTCTCTTCCCAAACCTGCTAGTGAGTATCAGGTCTCAGTCACTTACAATACCGAAAGGAAACCCATAGGGCCTTACAGTCTCCTTCATATACAAACTCGGCAGACTCGTAGCAGTCCTAGTTGGCTTAACAGGAATGAAATAGGCACTCTTTGTCAGTCGATCGATTATAAATCGAATGCCTTCATTACCTTTTCTCAAACTAGAAAGCCCATTAATAAAGTCCATAGAGATTCTCTTCCACTTCCACTTTGGAATCCCAAGTTGCTGAAGCAATCCAGCTATCCCTTGTTGGTCACTCTTAATTTGTTGGTAGTTTGCACTATGACTTACAAAGATTGAAATATTTCGCTTTATCCCCTTCCACCAGAATACTCTTTTTATATCCTTGAACATTTTGGTCACTCCTAGATAAAATATAACTTTGAACAGTGGAATTCAGCTAACACATCTTGCCTACTTCCATCAATATTTGAAAACATATACGTCCGTTCGTTTTCAATATGCCATAGGGATCAATCTCAAAGCTAGAAACAATACCTTCTTCAACATCCTTCTTATGTTGAGCCAAAATAAGATCTGCCTCTAGACTAGAAGTAATCCATTATGTCATGACTGGATTAACGTCTAAGTTTGCAAACATTGCTACATCCCTACTCAGCGCATCTGCAATGCCATTTGCTTTCCCAAGGGTATAAAGAATCTCAGACCATAAGAAGTGAGAAACTCTAGCCATCTCTACTGCATCAAATTCAAATCCTTTTGGGTAAATAGGTATGTTAAGAATTTATGGTCCATGCATAGCTCGAAACTTTCACCCAAAAGATAATTTCTCCATATCTTTAGTGCAAAGACAATAGCCAAAAGCTCCAAATCGTAGTAGCATAATTTTGTCATATGGCTTTAGCTACCGACTCGCATAGGAAATAACTTTCCCATGCTGCATCGGAACTTCTTCCAATCCAATTCCACAAGCATCCATATAAACAGTTAAACCTTCCCTTCTATCTGAATGGTCAAACGTATACATAGTTAAACCTTCCCTTCTATCTGAATGGTTAAAACATGAGCGCTAGTCAACTTCTCCATCAATTCATTGAATTCTTGATCACATTTAGGAGTCCACATGAACTTAACATCTTTCTTCATTAACTTCATCAGATGATAAGCAATCTTTAAGGAATTGTCGAAGAACCTATGGTAAAACCTTCCAATCTTAAAAAACTTCTAGATACGCTGCACTGTTGGTCTTCTCCTAGTCTTGAACCGCAACAACTTTAGTTGGGTCTATTGATATGCCTTCCCTCAAAACAACATATCCTAGAACCTAACTTCCGATTTTCAGAAATGACATTAAGAAAACTTGGCTTCAACACATGGCTTCTTAAGGTATCGAGTATGACAAGGAGATGATATTAATGCTCTTCCTCCATAATTGAATATATAAGAATGCCAGCAATAAAGACAAGGACAAATTTATTAAGAACATATCAAAATACTCGATTCATCAAGTCCACAAAATAAGGGGGTGCATTAGTCAACCCAAACGCCATAACTAACCACCTATAAAAATATTCCAGAGTCTAAAATGATGTTAAGGGAACACTCTCCTATGCTACCCATAATTGGTGGAAACCAGTGGTAAGATCCAATTGAGAAAATATCTAAGAGCGTGGGGTTGGTCAAACATATCGTCGATCCTTGGCAAAGGATATTTATTCTTGATAATCCATTGTTCAACTCCTAGTAGTCCACGCGTAATCTTAAAGAACCATCGGCGTTTGTAATAAAGAAAACTGGTGATCCACAACTCTAGGTACTACATCAGATCAATCCCTTCTACAATAAGTCATATGTTTGCCCATCTAACTCCTTATTCTCTTTGAGAGCCATCCTTCGTAGGGGTTGTACAATAGGTCTGTTTCCTAGAACCAAATCAATATGGAACTCCACTTAACGGTAAGGAGGTAAACCTTGCACTTTATCAAAATATCAATGAAATCCTGACCAATCAGTACATCTTCTAGCTCCTCTTTACCATTGCGAGCGACTAGAGAAAACTACTCATTAACTCGTTAGGCTCTTTACAAAATACATCAGTGTTTCTTCCTACTACATTCTTCGTTACGACCATTCTTCTAACACAACCCAAGGAAGCTTTAAACTCAAATAATCAATCTATTCCCAGTAACACTCCAAAACCCATGAACCTAAGAACAAATAGATTAAAAGGAAAGAGATAAATTTCGATAAGAAATAAGCATCTTTGAATGAACAGCGTTAAGCTTGGTCGAATCCACAATAGGGTTAGACATACAAATGGCTTACTCACAAAGATGGTTTTAAGTTTAAGTTTATCAACAAGATCAACTGAAATAAAAATATAGGAAGCACTAATATTAAATAATACTCTTATAGGAATATCATAGATGGATAATATGCCTTGCAACTCCTGCTTCCCTCTCTGAGCTGAAGAAGTAGATGGTATCTCTTCATTGGTAAAAGTCTTCCCTTGAAACCTCTTCTTAGGAAAAAAGACACTCATTCTTCATGTGTCCTTGTTGGTGAAAATATAGCAGACACTATGGTCCATGCACTGATTTGCAAAGTAGCCAATTTTGTTGCACTTATAACAAAGAAAATGGGCCAAGTTGAGCTGCATCTTCTGTGCTGGAACCCCACCTCTGGGTTTCTTTCTGGCCCACTGTTTCTTTCCCTTAAACTTACGCTTGAAGTTTGGCTTTCCTCCAATTAGTATAACTAATAAAGGCTTGGCACTCACTGCTGGTATTATGCCCTTCTAGACTCCTTCCTTAATATTAAGAGTTTCACACTTAACGGCCGTGCTAATAATGTTAGTGAATGTGCATATAAAAAGTACAAAGCATTGAACTTATGCTTACACCACAACACCATTATATCACCCTACTTTAAATCAACGAAACACTTAAACAACAAAGTTCTCCTAGCTTTTGGAATAAATTGAGCTTCAAAGACTTCCTTGAACTGGGTCAAATAAAACTTCTCTGGAGTATTAGTTGTTACTGAATCCCACCAATCCATTGTCAATTTTTGGAGTTTTCGTGAAGCCGATAGTCATTTCTCCGCATCCTCCAACAGAAGATCTCTAAATATTCTTTCACAAGATCGGAGCTGCATATGAAATTTAAGAATATCTTCAGTGCCATAGAATGGTTTCCTGCTCGAAGTAGTAAAACCCTTACATAAGGTAACAAAGCTCATACGGGGTTGAACTGGCACTAACACTTCCTCTACTTGATCTATAGATGGCATAGTTGTAATACTCCGCTTTTCCGTACCCCTTGAATAGACACTAATCTCCATCGATTAACTCAAGGTGAACGGAAATACGAACCATTAGGGTTTAAAAAGAAAAAGAGAAGAAGAAAAAGGTAGGAGAAGAGAGAAAAGATAGAACAGAACATAAAAAAAAAGAACAACAACAGAATCTCACAATTCGCAGCGGAACAACATATAATACATAAACGAAAAATCTTTAAAAAAAGAACTATATCAGTTATTACATTTATACATTACATTACATCATCAGAGTGTACAACAACAAACAACAACAAACAGCGGAAAAGAAATACTATATACTAGTAATACGCCATGCCATCCAGCTTGCCTCCAGCAACTCCTGAATTCTAGAATATCCTGATAAAACTTACTCCTGACTGCCCGTGTGGAAATTGGTGGGCACCCAGTGTTTAGGAAGGAAAACAATAAACTCCGAGTCAGTCATGTGACTGGTGTGAGAACTCAAAATAGTTTATTTATCTTTAAAATCAAAATAGAGGAATATTTTTAAAGTCAATTCGCAATGCTTTTAAAAATGAGACTACCATAAGGCCTCCCGCACACTTATTTTTAAAGATGCTTGATACGCATTAAAAGGAACATTTGATATTATTACTAGTGCATAGTGTATAAAACAATTTCGAAAGTAGAATATAAATCTTAGCCAACATACTATAGCTACAATGTTCAATAGCAGGTTACCGCCACATTCCATAGCAGGTTATACAACTAATACATACAAGGATCGTATTGTTTCTTTGGATTTCCAACAATTGGTCAAGCCAAGGAACTTCCCATTGCCACATGAGAACACCTCTGGAAGGACATCCCCGAGAAACTAACCGGATCTCTGCCAACAGAAGGCCGGGTCACCTTTCAAACTAGGTAACAACTTACACGAGTATGCCATCCCTCGGTCCTTTGGGACCTTTACCCGAGAGCTCTCTAACCAACATCACACAATGATAAATAAAGTGTTTCAACATGAGTAAGTATCTGGGCTCCATACCATGATACCACCCTTTTCCAGAAGGAAATGCACATACCCTAAAGGGATCTACCCCTCATAACCTTGCTGCATCTTTTCTGTTTTGACCATTCTGGGGTGTGAGGTTCAACGAAGTCACGTCCACAAAGCCACGCTTTATACAAAAGCTGTGCTTTGGGTCAACAAATGATCATAGAAATGATCACAAAGATAAGTGATCAAACAAATGATCATATCATAAATGATCAAATAATGATCATTTCACAGCAACACTCAGCATGTCACATTACCAAATTGGGAATATATTGCTAAAAACCATCAACTACATAACCTCTGAGCTCGTACGTCTCAGAGAAGGATGTTAAGCTAAGAGAATAAATTCTCCGCCACCAACAGAAATATATTTGAAAGAAATCAGCTTTATATCTCAATTTGTAATGTCAGACATACTATCCATACAAGTCTGTTCCGGGCTCGAACAGAAACGAAGGCACTTACAAAGAAGTCCTTGCAATCCGGATATTCACTAATCACGTTCGGACTTCCCATCACATATGGAGTCTCTATACCGGGGACCAGTCGATGCAAAGACATTCGACGAGTTGTCCTTTCATTTTCAAAAATATCCGGTCTTCAACACCGGTCATCAATGCTATCCATTACGTCGTATCACTATTCGAAATGGGTAATCCGAATAACGAGCGCAATAATTTAAAAATAAGTGTGGCATTCAAATCGAAGCAAATCACAACAAATACCCATTCAAGGGTAAATATTGATAGTCGGTTATTGAACTATCAATGGATATGCACAACATCACCAGATTCCAAATAATTTTTCAAATTATTTATTTCCCAAAAATATCTTTACGAGATAAATAATTTTCACACTTTAATCATTTGAAAACAAATTTAAAATCACTTTTCACATTTACCGCTTTTGAAAACAATTTCAATCATTTTCCCTACGTGGAAATATTTTCATTTCAACATGGTTCATTTAACCCGATTAAATAAATCCTTAACGATTTACTTTATATTTACGTTCCAAATCCGTAAATTTATTCCCACTCTTCAAAAATAAATCAACGTTTATTTTTAAACAAATTCCCCTTTTTATTATAAATTCCATAGTGAATTTACATTCCAAAATATTTATGAATATACGATTTCAATTATTCAATTTCAATTTATCTTCAAAAAGATAAATTCTCAAAATGTTTCATTTCACATTGGAAAAACATTTCCATACTTATTTATTTATAAGTAATTCACAAGTCTATTTATTTTCAACCTTTGGAAAATATTCAATATACTTAAATCAAAATTAAGTATATATTTCATTCTTTAAGGAAATTATTCTCTTAAACATATTTTATTTGGGCCAAAAACGAATGTTGCGTAAAACATCGTTACGACAACCCAAAATCACTAGTATAGGGATTCGAAATTAAAATAGATATATAAATCCCAATACTAAACAAAACATTTCCTTCCAGAAATCATTTATTATAACAACAGTGTTATAGTCCATCATTTCCTTCTATTTCTCGAAAACGTCTATTTCAATAATGAATGTTGAAATCTATGGTTTCGAACCTTAACACATTTTTAAACATCGTTTGATCGTTTTAATTCTATTTAAAACATCACATCCAAAACATTTTCTTTAACATATTATTCACTATCCAAAAACGTGAATATACTACGTTAACCAATTTCATCATTTCTATACATTTTATTTTAAAGGATTATTCACTGTCTAAAATGTGAGTATAACTCCATAAATAAGTTATAACAATACACTTATCAAAATAAGTCGTTTGCGGATTTATAAAACAACGTTTATAAATTCCGTTTCTATTTATTTTATAACAACTTCCTTTTATAAATCTCCTTTATCAATCTATTCAATTTCATATCTCAATGATATACTAAAAGTTCATATTATAAGTTAAATGCTTATAATTTATTTTAAGATTCATTTATTTACCCAAATCTATTCCTTCAATAACTTTACAAATTTTATAATACCTACTGTTTATAAAATTCCATTTATAACTTCACCGTTTATAATTCTATAAATTTCATTCATTTATGAAATTCATTTACACTTCATTCTAACACTTATAAAAACTCGTTTTATAATTCAAATATTTTTAATTTATAAATATCAGTTTTATAAATCTTTTATATAAATCAATTCATATTATTATTTTAAACGTCTTTAAACTCCTTTATAATTTCATCATTTTGATTTATAAAATAATCAAATTTTATAAATCCTATTTTTAAACTTTTTATAATAAATTCAGAAATCCCAATTTAAGCTATTTTATAAAATCATTAACCCCATATTTTCAAAAATCAGCTTTTAACTATATTTCTCAAAAATCATAATTTTTATAACCTTAAAATTATAACGTTTATTTATTTAAAATGGATCAATTCCAAAAATATTTTATAAACGTATACTTCCAAAAATCATTTTAAAAATCCTTTTAAAATTCCAAATTGGCCCAATGATGCTACACACCAAATAGTCAATCACGACAACAACGACATCATATATCGATATGATAATCCATCAAATATCAAAATAACTGAAATCAAATAAATACTGTTGAGGAATCCAGTTGGATCCCTCCAACCTGTTTCCCTGCATCCAAAGATGTTAGCACAATACCAATTCCGTTCCAGTACGAAATTATCGTGGTATATGGGATTTAAAAATATTATCCGCTTAATAGACGGCGCAATAGGGTCTCATCCGCTATATAATGCGGGAAATCAATTCCAAGTACATATATAATACCAATTTCACTGTTTATGAAATATTCACGGTATATGTTTTTAATAAGTAACATCCGCTTACTAACGGCGCATAATGTCTATTTTAACAATCAATAGATAACAATCATCATTCAAACATACATTCAAGTATTTTAAATCTAACTATTTAAAATTAAAATTGAAACCGATTTGATTGAGTGAGAAGTTCTCACCTTGATTTCAATTTCGTTTTAGCGATTTATTTCGAATAAAATTAAACGGACGTTTAATTTTACCCGAAATTTTCACTAACTCCAAACGACTCCAATCTAATTCCATAGCGTAGTGCTCGTCCATACGATTCCAACGCAACTGGTTTCGTGCGTTTTCGACCTCGTATGAAAAAGATATGATTTTTAGAACTTACACGAATTTTATATACTAAATTTACAACATTTATATTATATTTCTAACCCACATCTTAATCACAGCCGTTGATTTCTTCATGGAAGCATCAGGGCCGTTACACGCAACACTTCATCCTCTCCAGTAAACAACGCACGGTGAAACCCATCAACGCCATTAGGGTTTGTATTTTTCGAGCCTCCTCGTCGACATCCACCACGATCAGAAGCTTCCATTCGAACGGCCTCGCCTCTCCTCACCAACGCCCAAAAGGACGTGCTACTCGGTCGTGCTCATCACCATAAAAATCGGGCCGAACGCGCATGATTTGAACCAAAATCGCAACCTCATCGATTCACTAAACACGATCATGACCGTATAGAATCGAAGCTCTCGTTTAGATCTTCAACTTTGTAGTTGATAGTATTCGAGGGTTGTTGATAGATTAAGAGAGATTGAGGGAAGAAAATTAGAAGATTCTGGCCTTTGATTTCAAAAAGTGGCGGCCTGAACATTCCCAACCCTAGGGTTTTTTTATTTAGTTGCAAATGAGAAATATTTCGTCCTTTTATAGAAAATTTCAACGAACACTATTCATCTGAATTTTCCGAACTCCAAATGAAGCTTGTCGGTTGGCATACCTAAGGTTTACCCCGTGTTTCGAACATAATGGAACGTGTTTCGGGAGCTAATTCGACCATCTGTGCGAGTTATGGCAATAAACGTTCAATTTAAAATTAAATCGGTTAAACGATTTTCTAGGCGTTTTAGCTTGCACTGGACAAACGGTAAATCCGATTGACACGAAATTTAAAACCATACAATAATATCACATTACGGATCCGATGAAACTGGTTTCGTCGAATTCCGAGACTTTTTGAAAAATGGCTATTTTAACTCGCCAAATTAATATTAAAACAATTTCGATGCGTTTCGAGTTGCCATGGTCAAACGATAACTCCAATTGCTACAAAAATTGAAATCCGATAATAACAAACAATTACGGATCCAATGTAACTAGTTTCGTCCAATTCTGAGATTGTTCGAAAAACGGCTAATTTCACTAGTCGATTAAATATTAAAATATTCAATTTTCACAAATAAACTTTTAATTCGATTTTAAAAGTTCTATAACATCATTCTAACTCCAATATGATATAATAAAATTTTACAAATCAATTTCAATCATATTTAACTCAATTTTCAATTATTCCTGTATTTCACATATCGATTTAATTATCCAATTAAATCAAATTATTCGAAATAAAATTTATTCGACTTATAAATTTCCACTTATTAATATTTAAAATTAATTAAATATGTGAATTTTAATTAATTAAAATTCTGGGTCGTTACAATAGTAGCAATTTTAGGTACATTTTCGTTGGTAGCCATGCTAGTTCTAGATTCTCTCCTTCCTCCTCATCTTGCATTCATTTTCTAATTCATAAACAACAACTGATATCTTTAGATTACAAAGATAGGATCAGAATGGTTTAAGGAAACAACACCAAAGGATCTAAAACGATAGTTTAGAGGATAAATATTATTATTATAATAATTACAAAATTGATTTCTCAAGATTAACACATTTTAAGGCATCACTTACCTATCTCTAATGAGTTATACCCTAATCGGGATAAGATATTCACTAAACCAAAGCTCTGATACCAAATATGATGACCAACCTTTCTGAGCCTAGAGAACGACACTTAATACATCCATGGTATCTGTGTGCAGTTGCCCAAGCATCCAAAAGATGAGTTATCATAGGGTAAAATAAAAGAACAGAACAGAAATCTCACAACGGAATGGTTAAATATAACATAGCAATAAGATAGTACGTAAGGTTACTCCTTAACATGGAGTTATCAGAGTTACAACAAAAGTACTATCATCGGCCTAGGAAATTAAAACAACCTGCCTTTATACTTGCTGATACAAAATATACATACATAAAACAAACATCTCATAATAGTGGAAATAGATAGCTAAATAGATAAGGAGCCTCCTGCTCGTCCATCATCCTCAAAAGAGCCTAAAGAAACCTATCACTCCCGGACTACTCAAACATAAAGGAGTACCGAGAGTTTAGGAAAAACAAACAACTCGAGTCAGAAAATAATTCTAGCATTAGTAAACTCCAAATAAAAGGGGAAAGACCAAAGCAACATGTGAGACCACGGTGTAAAACACAGAACAGGTTTCCCCTTACAAAAACAACATCCAAGCATAAAAGAATGGACATAAATAATTAAACATCACAAAGAGCGCAAGACACTTCCTGATGCAATTAAGAAAGAAATAACTCAAAGGTTTGAATCAAAAACAAGTAGAATGAATTTTTCCAACAATAATTAGGAGGATGCGCCCCCCTTATCGAAAGTATACCTCTAGCATATATACTTGAGTGGGTTATATAATTTGTGAATCTCTTGGACACATCCAGACTCCGCCAACCTTACTGAGAATCCAACTATTTCACATCTCCACACACATATAACTATCCAATCTAGAACAGATGTGAAAATACACTAATATGAGCAGCACTACATAGCTTGACTTTCACTTGCTCTTTGGTTTTAGTCACTTTGGATAAAGGATATCAATGCCCAAATGAGAAAAAAATCATCTTAGATTAACGAATCACAAAGAAGGATATCGAAATCATTGGTCAAGAAATCAACTATTAGGGATAAGAAAATGATCATATATGGTATTTAAATCTTATACACTTACCACCACTCGTCGATTTCAAAACTGTATTATTTCTTGCTTAACAGTGAAGCTGGACAACTTAAGGTAGCATTACTTCTAAGTAGGCCTCGATATATATTCTTAACTTTTGAGATAGACATGAATTTTTGTACCTCTACGTTTAGTGCAAAGTATATGCCTAAATCTTTTCCATATAACTGATATCGCTAATGGAAATTAAATTCCTCACCTTTATTAAGAAACTTTGATTTCTGATTCGTATCATCTCTCGCTTAAAAATGGAGCCAGGTAAGTCAGGATGCTGGTTACTCTTGGCCTTGCTAAGACACTCTGGCTTTTAAATTTTACAAATAGTAACGAATCTACTTTCTCGATGTTGGTACTAAAGAGAAGACGAAATCCTTTCCATAATCGAATCAAACTTTTACAATCAAATTTGTACTTGGTTTTCATGTCACAATAATTTGTAAAACATATTTAAAATCCTTAGAAATAAGTTCAATATCCATATTTAATCTCATGAAGTGGAAAATAAGCTAGAGCCATTTCTATATTAAGAAAAAGAAAACCATTGCAAAAAGTGTCGCTAAATAGTGTTGAAAATTTCTTTAAATTAGTCCCCTTTAAATGTAAATTTCATCAAAATTTTCCAAAATATAAATACTTTATTTTATTTAAAAAACAAACTATGGATTTAGTATGCATGCACAAAAACTTAGAGAGCCTTGAAATTAAATAAAACATTTGAATTTTTTTTAGACTTGACTTTTTAAGAAATCATAAAGGAAATCCATTTCTAACTTGTGAAAACTTTAGTTTTAGGGGTTCTACCTTTTTTCCTAGCCATCGTACTTTTGCACTAAAATAGCAAAAACACAACTAAATATTTATTTTATAAAAACCCAAGTATGAGATTTACCAACAAAGGATTTCAAGAAAGATGATATTTTCAAAGTGTTGATATAGCAATAATTGTTATAACAACACTTCCATAACACAAGATATATGTCATATATATTCATCCATACATTTCACAAACAACATAAACATGAAAGTGAATCAACATTGGTAAGAAACCCCTTAAGGTCTCTCTATAAATATCCCCAGTAAATCTCATATATATATATATGCATTTCGAAGTGCTCCATAGCAACATATTCTCTACGATGACACTTCGACTTCCTCTTTTTGTCCCATATAAAACAATAACTATTCATATCATCCGCTTCTATGCAGGAATCAAATCCAAGATAACATACACAACAATTTATAATTTACAATATTTTGTCAATTTTTAAAACCAATTTAAGTGAGTTAGTTAAACTTACTTTCTCAACTCTACTCTTCAAGTAAAGATACAAGCTTCCTTCCTTGACCAAGAAATGACTAAAGCAACCTCTTTTCCTTGCCTTATCTCAACTCAAAGCTGGGAATACCCCCTATTGCTCACATACTTACAATAATGAGGCATTTGCAATCTAAACTTTCCAACTTTGAGAAGGTGATAGTGATGACTCTTTTAATTTATGTTTATTTAATATTTTAGAAGAGAAATGAGGGTGTTTAATGTGGTTTACTTAAGAAAATATATGTGGACAAGAATGACGAAAGTGGAGAAAAGGATAAATGTAAATGTAAATGTAAATGTGGAAATGAAGTAAGGAGGTCCATATATAAACTTAGGCGAAAGTGGCTAATTACCGTTATTGTTCGTTAGCCAAATTACCTCTCTAACCCTTGATATTTTAGCATCCTCATCATGTACCCATGTGTCATTTATATGGCGTTAAGTACTTTCCATTACATAACAAAAAAAGGAGCAAAATATTTAAAAAAAGTCTTCCCTCCTTAATTACGTACTAGAAAGTGATTAATGTCAATACATTTAATTAGTGAATTGATTATTCTTATATGTTATGTTTTGTTATATATGTGCTTGTGTATTAATTCCAATCTCGAAGGGAGAAGAGGAGGCGAGCAATTTGCAACAAGTCACAACAACTTTCGTTTGATAAAAAGTCAAAAATATGGAAAACGATTTTAGGACACATTTTTGATTTTTCCTCGAATTATTTATTTTTGTAAACAAATTTACAAAACAAGTTTTCCACCATTATTTATTACACAAAACATGTTAATTTGTGCTATATATTTAAAAATTTTAATTTTTTTCAATATTCAAATACAAAATGATTAAATTATGGGTCGTTATAATTTGGATTCATGAAATCGAGACTCGGTAGAGCAATAGCGATTGGCGACTCCTGACTCCGACTAGTGTTCGAAGGTGATGAATCAACTATGACAGCAAGTCAACGACTAAGGGTGACTCTACCCAGATAGCGGTCCAAACCATCAGCGTGGAGACATCTTCGGTGACTAACTAACTCAGTTGTCATCTTATTAAAACTTGAAAAGGTACTTTTTTATCTTAGCAGTTGAGAATTGACATATTTAACTTCATAATTTGTTGCGATCTAACAAACTGAATTCAAGTGAGTGAATTACTTAAAATTACGGTTTAATTTCATAATTTGCACATGCATTTGTGTTAATACTTAGTTTTAGATTCAATAAATTAGATCTTAGTTTCATATTAAGCCTAGTATTGGTAATGGAATTAGTGGGGTTTTCCATTGGAAGTATTCTTACCTCACAAAGCGTTGGTAAGCATTAGTGATATATTTCATTATTTCATGTTTTAGGCTAAAAACAATGATGATGCTTAACAGAAAAGGATAAAGCAAGAAGATTGAAAAATAAGTACCGTTTGTTAATTACTTTGTTTCCAGTATAATATTTTGTTAACTTAATAGTTTGACTTAATTAAATTGGTAATAGTTTGAGGAATAGACTATAACAACAGTAATTTCATATGTTTTTGTGGAAATTTGATATCTGATGCTTTAACTACTTTTATTCTATAACTTTATCCCAATGTGGTGCACTGAATCCTAATGATCACATGAAATACATTGTTTTGCATGAAAGCAATTAAGGTTTGATGTATAATAAGATTTAAAACCAATTTAGAATATTTAATTCGTTGCTTGAAATAATTGTATAACAAGAATTGATTTTGACCTTTGGTAATAGTCGATGGATTTTTTTAATGGTTAGTTAATGTAAAATTTATTGATATAATAACTAAGTTTATTTTCATACAATTTTTGCATCAAATTATTGTGGGAAATATGTTTGATAAATTATAATTGATATACTAGATATTCATAATTTAAAATTTTTTCTATTGGATAAACGTGATGTCATCACTCTTTCATTCCTTATTTGTGTTGTTTCATCACTCTTTCGACTCCTTTACAAATTTTGATTAGCGCTAAATCTATCATAAATCTAGTTTGTTAATTTAAGCAATAGATACTCTAATCTATTGCTGTTTTATTTCTGCCAATTTGAAAAGCAAACATACGATTCAACTAGGAATATATGAAATAAAAATAGAGATAAAAATGTATAAAAATAATCACTAAGTGACACTAGGAAACTATATTAAATTTTAGTAGGACTAAACGTGATACATCATGCATGTTTAGTTTAGTGAAGTTTAACTGAAATTATCAAGTGCTATTTTAAATTCTGATATATTTCTTCAATGATTTGTTTTTTATCTTCCATTTTTATTATTATTTATATATGATAATATTGTCCAGTTTTCTCACATGTACATTTTGATAAAATGATGCATGTACTGTAATCTACTTGTTTAATCAAGTATAATATTTACCTAAAAATATGGGGTTTTCTATTTATTTATTTCGTAATAAGTCAGCGATAACCAAGTAACAAATTTTTATCAGAAAGTGGATTTATATAATTTAGGAACTAGATATGAATAGATTGACATCTATAAGTATACCGGCATAATTTTAAGTTCAAGTGCATTTCAACTTGAAAATGGAACACTGAACAGGATTCAAATATCTTATCATTGACATCTTTTATGGAATACATTGTCGAGGCACTCAGCACAAGTTACATATGACCTAACTATTTGACCTAACTATTCTTATGTAATCATCTGTTAAATATAAAAAATTATAAGTTTAGTCTTCCTATATGGACTCTCATCAATAGTTTTCTATGCGACACATTTGTGTCATTGTTGTCATTGCAAATTAATATGAATGGTGTAGCTCTAAAGGATTGAATTTTTATTTCTCATTTGTTTGTTGTTTTAATTTGCGATAGCCAAATGATGCTACTGAAATTTCATTAAAAGATACGGAACAACTGGCCAGCACTTCTTTTCCCCTTTGCATGTGTCGTCTATTTGACAAGTAAATCATATAAGACTTTTGGAACCTATATTCCTACCAATTCAATGATTATCAATATGTTTTTTAATTTAATATCTAAAAGAAGATCATCATTTAAATCATGGTGGAAGAATGCTACTGGGTCTTTTTCTCAAAGTAGCATAATGCATTTATCTAAATTGTTTGTCATTTAGTGATGTCATGCATAAAAAATTACGATTTAAACTAAAAACAAATATTAGAATCATATTAAGATGTTCATTTTTACTTTGTAGACTTTTTTAATGTGCAATTTATTTGAAATATCACATATTTTTTATACTGCCAATGAAATTCTAAGGGTCATTTTCTACATGCTAAAGTTGCAAGAGATATTAACAAAATAAAACGTAACTAAGTTCATAAAATAATAATATTATTAAAATGAACCGTAGACTTTATAAATTAAATAAATTTATAATAATAATACTAATAATAATAACAAGTTATAAAATAATAAGCAATTTAACTAAGTGTTATAAAAATTAACTAAATTTATATATTAATAATAAAATTAACTAAGTTTATAAAACTTAACTAAATTAATATAATAACAACAAAAACTATAGTTTATGAAAATTAACTAATTTTATAATAATAATACTAATAATAATAAATTAATTATAATTTTTATGAAAATTAACTAAGTTTATAGTAACAAAAATACTAATAAGTTATAAAATATTAACGAAGTTAACTAAGTTTATAAAAATTAACTAAATTTATATAATAATAATAATAACAATAAATTTACTAAGATCATTAAATTTAACTTAGTTTAAAAAGTTATATAAAACTTAATAAGCTGATAAAAATTAACTAATTGATAATAATAATAATAATAATAATAATAATAATTTAACCAATGATTACGAAAATTAACTAAGTTTATGATAATAATACTAACAACAACAATAACTAAATAATAACAATAAATAACTATTTTTTATAAAAATTAACTAAGTTTAAAACAACAACAATAATACTATTACTTATAATAAATTATGAAATATTAACCAATTTAACTAAGTTTTAAAAATAATAATTAAATGTACATAAAAATAAAAATAATAAATTAAGCCAACAGGGTTGGCGCAGTTGGTTGATGGTTCGGACTGCGTGATCGAAGGTCACGAGTTCGAGCCTCGAAACTGACAACCCTGTAACAAGTACTCGAAGTATGCGTTTGGCAGGCACATACTTCCCTAGAGTTTATAAGCGAAGCTTGGTTCTCTAAGTAATTCAAAAAAAAAAAAAATAAATTAAATAGGTTTATAAAATTAACTTTATAATTAAGTTTTATAAAAATTAAATATGTTTTACAAAAATTAAAAATAGATTTATAAAATTAACTTCATAATTAAGGTTTATAAAAATTAAATATGTTTTACAGAAATTAACCAAGTTCGACCGGGATCAAAGATTCTTTAATAATAATAACACTACAACGTCGTATATTTTGACCTGTATAGCCGTTTTATTTTGTTTCAATTGGATTTCGAACCATAACCATAAATTAGCCAAAAATAACTATTAAAACTTCCTTAAAAAGGTAAAATCTCGTGTCGATGTCTTAAGGAAGAGAATTGTTGCTCCTTTAATAATAAACTATAAATTAGCCTAAGATTCTTTAATAATATAGCCGCTTTTACATCTTTTGACTGAAAAGATGGTTGCTTCTTTGATCTGCTTTAAGCATCAGTGGTGCTTAAAGGTTGATTAGGGTGATCATGTCACTATTTGTGAAGGCAGTTTCCGTATGTGATTATGCACTGAGCTTCTCTAAGTGATGGACATCGCATGTTATTGGTAAGGGAGAATTATACCTCCACCGTTTACTCATGAGCGTGGATCTACATTGGTGCACTGTTTGAGTGGCCTTGTGCGCAGCGTTTAAATTGCCTTTGACTCCACGTAGTACTACTTAGGTAGCCTCTAGTGAGTGTGGTGTAGATCCATTCTTGGAGGTATTAGCAATATATGCTTTGGGAATGATATCGGAGTTTATTGAGCCCTTTGAGTGCAACACAGTCCTTTTTTGAGCTAGTGTTCGATGGCGGTGCACATCTGATGGCGGTTCATTGTGTCATTTCACACTTTTTCTTATGTCAAAAATAGGAGTAGCATATCTCTATTTTTTTCAATGTAAGATTGTTAGTACAGTTCCAGTATCCATATATATTGGCTCGTGAGTGAAGTACGTGATCGATTGCATGCTTTTTTAGGCTAAGTGTGTTATGATTTAACGTCGTTTATACAACTTCTTGTGTCGCAATGCAACATCACTATTTTATCGTTATATGAGATTTTGTCTATGCTGTAGTTCCGTGTATTATAGTTGTAGACCATCTACTACAACCTGTGACTGTGTATGTTTTGGTCTCAGTATCATAATGTAATACTGGGATTAGGGAGGTCGATGCAATATGAATCTTCGTTGTTGTCTTATAATTTCTATGTATAATATTTTGTTAACTTTTCTTCATTCTTTGCCTTTCTCCTTCATAGTCCGTCCTTTATCATGAGTGATAGAGTTAGGGGTATGACTGAGGGGCAACTGTGTAATATGTTACATATATCTAATCCATTGACCAATCTTGTTCGAAATAAAGGTGTTTTGTTTCTATTATATACTTGATATAATGTGTTGTATTGATTGATTAATTTAATTAAAAGTATACTTAATAGAAAATTCAAAATGGTATGTTTTGTGATAGTAGTTACAAAGTGTTGTAACCATGAGTAATTTATCATAATAAAAATAAATATAACATTTTAAATGTTCCTAGTGAAGATGCATTGAGACTGGATACTACTATATCCATTAAGACTTGAGTACGTACTGCTCTCTAAATGTTGGATAGTATATTACACATGGCTGTTGAGAGCACTTAGAGGTTACTATCGATAGTTATTGGATAACTATAGAACGACTCACTCGATAGTTTTTTTGTTGGTTAATACAATAAAGGTCAAACAGAAGATATCGATGTGAGCAATTTACATAAATCTCATGACTTGAGAATACTGCGGATCTTCAATATGAAGGCTTTTCTTTAATTATAGTTTCCATTGAGTGACTATAGTTGGGTCGAGTGGAAGTATTGGAAGTGAAGCACTATTCAAAGAGAGGATTCGTTTCCTCAGTTATATGGGGCTAGTATCACGGTCAATTATAGCCAACTCAAAGTCAAAGTCTCTGGCTAGAGCATTTCCTTAATGATGATAGTTATTATTGAACCAAGGACTTTTTATTTGGATTATAGAGTTAAATATGGAAGATATTGGAATTTTGACCATTGCCAAAGTCCATAAATCCAAAGTGATATAGTTTTAACGAAGAGAATTGGTGTAAATAAACGTCAATTAGGTAACTCTTAATAAACTAAAATTTGATTTTACCGAAACCTTGTAAGCAATAAATTTGACTAAAATTTCACACCACCTACTAAGTGATGTATGAACATGAACATTCAGATAGTTCAGTATAGACCGAATTTACACCCGCGAGTCACACAACCGAAATGATGAATTTCCTTTAGACCAAACGATTTAATTAGTTTATAATCATTATAAATTAATTAATTTAATTAATATTTATGAAATATTAAGCATAGAATTTTGAATATGATTCGAGGAATAATTATTGTTATATATATAGATATTTATAATGGATATAAATATATCAGTCGATATGACATATCAATATGAAATTAAATTGGATTAACTAAATATTTATCTGGACATAAATGGGCCATTAGCCACAAATTTCGAGGTATGGCCAAAAATAAGGAAATGAGTTTGAGATGGATGGTTAAGATCAGATGAGAAAAGGTAAATGATACGATCACTTTTTTCTCTGCTTCAACCACTATATAAGAGACCCTAACCCTAGCTATAGTAGGAGTTTTTGGGCTGCATCCTCTCTCCATTTTGCTGGCTAAATTATACCTTCTAATGTGCCAATACAACTAAAATAGAATCAATTCAAATCAATAGCTATTCGATAGCAAAGGGTCTATGATTCAAAGACTTACAATCTGACGAACTGAGAAGGTTTCAAAAAGAAGGAAATTCATTATTACCAGGTGTAGTTAAAGGCAATAGTATAAGTAAGTATTTAGTTGTATATGTGATGCATATTCTCTGTATAACTCTATATTATTCATATATATGTGTGTGTGCGTGCGTGCTTGCGCGCGTGCTTGCGGGCGTGCTTATGCGTGTATGCACATACTATTATTATTCAATTATTATTTAGGTTAGATTCCTATATGTATTGTTATTGTCACATATCTTGATTAGTTATGTGTATAAAAGAATATTTTTTATAATAGATATGATACGCACAGTCGAAATTATTTTATATCATTTATTATTACTTTATTAATTTATTTATACATATATTGATATATCAGTTGATTTGTTTATATGACAAATACTAAACTATATTACTATATCATAAAAAAATTAAAATAATATTTTTCAAATGTATATTTATATTAACTATAATTTTTGTAATGGTAAATAATTTTTTTGGTAATTATATACTTTTTTAATATTATTTAATCATTATACGAAATAAAAATTTATATATAACAAATTATGTCTTTAAAATTAGATCTTAAATTTTCTAAAATTAATTTGTCATTATTCAAGGTTTCTGTCAAAAAATTATATTCTTTCAACCATTTTAAATATTTTTTAAAATTCATTTTTTAATTCGATCGAAAGTAATTAGTTAATAAAAAATAATAATTTGACCTAGAAAAATGTCCAATTTTTACTATAAAATATCATTATATATTTTTTGGAAATTTAAAATTAAAGTATGAAACACACACACACACATATATATATATATATATTATATTTTCTATCATTTATTTATTGTTGTTCAACTAATTAATTCATGATATTCATATATTAATATAATAAAATTATAATTAAATTATACCTGCTCAATTAAAAAAGGATATTTTTCATTTTTTAATATATATATATATATAATATTCTAAATCAAATTTACATTTAAATAATATATATACATCTCTAAACATATAAATATTTTACTTTTGTACATACATACATAAATACATACATTTATATATATAATACTAAAAAAATTTGAATTATATCTTATATAGGTATGTATATATTTATTTATTTATACAATAGTTAACTCTGTAAAATTTACGTACAAATATATCAATAATATTTTCTCATAATATACATATATATCTATATATACATATACCCATATACCTTTGGTTCTATGTATCATAAGCATAAATTTATGTATGCGTATTTTGACAACATATAATACGTATAGGATGAGCTAACATGTTCATTATAATATAAATCCTAACATCTACATACAGGCATGTTACACCCTTTATGGAAAATCATGTTACACATGCACAAACAAACACATATGTGTGCGATGCATATGTATATTTATAAATAAATTAAAAATAAACTAAATAAATTTCTATCAAAAATTTGTAAATTTAAATGAAATATATGATTTTATTTAAATTAAAATTTTCTAAATAAATTAGACTTCATAGGCCCAATAAATATCCAAAAGGATTAAAAATATTGAAATTTACCGATAAATTCCACTACAGGAAGGCCTAGTTTCAACTGTGAGGGCATCCATTTCAATTTTGGTGCTTACGTCATGTTGCCTTCAATAGGATTAGAGACATATGGGTGTATCACTTGTCCCCCAAGTCTGCGGCAATCGCGAATCGATGTACACTTGTCATCATTAGCTTTCGCATCCTGTCATTTCCGCTAGTCCCCCGATTCATTGTCACATCGTCCACTTAGCTTTCTTTGTGAATTTGTCCCGATCTCTACGCTTATCATCTTTGTTCTTTATTGACTGACATTTTGCAAGTTTCCTTCTTATTCCGGTTGTGTGGCTAGCGTTCAAATTAAGGTGTGTTTATATGGTTTAGTTGAATTTATCATTTCCACGATGTATTTTACGATACATGCTCCCATTTTAATTTTAACATGTCGATACGGTGGCCCAATTTAGTTTAGTCCTCTTCCTCACGTAGAGGAGTTGGTGGAGGATTGACGCCCATATGTATTTTGGTAGTTTACCAGAAATATCAAGAAGGCCAAGGCTCGCCTGGTGGACACTTTAGAGGGCACTAGGGAGAAAGCCATATTTAAGATTTATGCACTTAAGGACTCCTTGAATAGAGTAAGGGGAAGGGTCGCTTTCTTCTCAGAAAAACTCAAACAAGAGAAAGCTAAGAACATAATAGGGTAGGTTTTTTATTTCACAGCGCGCTAAGACATCTTCAGTCATTCTTACCCTACGCTTGACCTGAGCTTCCCATGCAACGTCGCAAGCTTCAACATGGTCGTAGAATGCTAATGGGCCCATGGGTTCGTGCTTGCTATGACCCATAGGTTCTATCCTCATTAGCAGAACCTCACCTCTAACTAGTTTTCCTCAAACATTATTTTCTTATGAAGTGCATGTAAATGTGTAGAACATATAACTATACGTGGATCTTTAATGAGTATGGCCAGAACTAAGTAAACTAGAATAGATCTTAGTTTCTAATGTTTACCTGGTGAGCTTTAAGTAGCTCCTAGTATCGTACCTGATCTGTAAGTTGTAGTACGGTCCATGTATTGTTTCCTTGTTATTTTCTAGATTAACTTTTTATGCAACTCAAGAATCTTGAACTAAACTTTTGACATGTGGTTTTTGCTGGATGCTTGGCATGATCTGCCCCTTCTTTAGAGGCTGGCTCACCTTCACACACTTGGCATGGTCTGCCCTGCTATTCGAAGGTAGACTTATATTTAAATGTGAAGTCAAGTCATGCATTTACAGCCTTCTTAATTCATGTGCATGTTTTTATGAATGGTTCTAGCTATCTAATATCCTTACATTTAGTGTGACTATGTTAATAGAATTAATATAGAGGGATTTTTATATTGGTTCGGGCCGTCTAATAATCCTACGACCAGTTTGGCTGAGAAAGTCAGGCTGTTTTTTTGCAGCATCGTTTTGAAAGCTGGTCTGATCTATCCAATATCCCTACGTCCAGTGCAACTGAGCTAACTAAATTAACATTAAAAGGTTTTTTATATATTGGTTCGGGCCATCTAATAACCCTATGTTCAGTTCAATTATTTTGTTATGTAAAAGAGAATAAAATAGAGAGTTTTTTATATTAGTTTGGGATGCCAGATATCTTTACATCCAGATCATTATATTATTAGTTTTCATAACAATTACAATGTTTATTACATTTTCAATGTGAATCATACAAAGTAAGTCCCGCGGTGCTCTGAATTCCATGATCTTGGAACTAGGTTGCCATCAAGCTTTAATAGTTAGTACGCCTCGTTTGCCAGTACTTCTACTATGACTAATGGATCTTCCTAAATTGGGCATAGTGGTCCATCTACTGGGTCTTTTGTGTTAGCCGTTACCTTTCATAGAACAAGATCCCCTTTGTAGAAGTTTCTCTCCTTGAGCCTGACATTATAGTTCTTCGCCATCCTTTGCCGAAATACGACAGATGCTACTACCGCCTCATCTGTTCTTTCCTGATTGAGATCTAGGGCAACTTCCTTTAGCCTTTTGCTCTTCTCTATCATGTACGATATTCTTTTGCATAATGGGACTTCGACTACGACAGGGAGTGTGGCATTATATCCATAAGTTATAGGCCTGTCAATGAGTCAGGTCGGGTTAGGTTCGGGTTGGGTCAAGTTCGGGTCGGGTCAAGTCGGGTTCGGTTGATTTTGAATTGGTCTGGTCAACCCGTTTATTAAACAGGTCAGAAATAGCTTAACCCAAACTTGACTCAATTATAAATGGGTTGACACGGCTCGACCCAAGTAACCCGATAATTAACGGGTCAGGTCAGGTTAGATCATAAACTGGTCGGGTCAACCCGTATAAGATATAAATTGGTTATAAACGGGTCGTAAATGAGTTAAAAACGATCAAATTTAGATTCACGAGTCGGGTTGGATTATAATCGAGTCGGGTTAACCTATATAAGTATAAATGGGTTATAAGCAGGTTAAATTAGGGTTCACGGGTCAACCCAAAACCCACCCATTTATAAACGGGTCAAATTCTAGTTGATCCGAAAATGACCCGCTCACTTAACCAGATCGATTTAACCTGCTAATATCTGTATAATCTTCGAATTGTATTGTGGGTCGTGCTAGAAATTGATGACCGTAATAGGTTAGCAAAAAAGGTTTATGGCCCATTGGGGATCTAGCGAGGTTCGGCAGGCCCATAATACCAAAGACAACAATCCTGTGCACTTTACCTTAGCTTTCTACGGTCTTTTCTTAGGTGACTTCTTAATGGTTTTGTTTGCATCTTCAACTTGTCCATTCTCTTATGGGTGTGTGATCGGTGAAAAACTCTCAATTATGCCATTCTTTTCACAAAGCTCTGCAAAATCCTTACTTTCGAACCGGATAGTGTTGTCGAAAATTATCTTGAAGAGGATTCTGAATCTAGTGATTAAATTTCTTACCACAAACGTGACTATCTTCTTTGCAGTGTCGTGGCTAAAGTTTTTACCTCTATCTATTTGGTGAAGTAGTATATTGCCGCTACAGCGAACTTTTCACTTGTTTAGCCATAGGAAGTGGACTTATCAAATCTATGCCCTATATATTGAACAACCATGGACTAGTAAGTAGGATGAGCTTGTGGGATGGCTATTTGGGGATACTCGTGAATCGTTGATATCTACCGCATCTTCTTAGAATTCCCTCACATCTTGAAGCGCTGTAGGCCAGTAATAACTATGGCTTAATACTTTCTTTATTAACTTGATCCTTCTTGAATAATACCTACATTGGCCCTCATGTACTATCCACATGACCTGTACCCCTTCTTCTTTAGAAATGCACCTAAAATAAGGGGTTGAGTATCCTCTTTTGTATAATTTACCATCAAAGAAGGAATAGTACGGTGCCTAGTATTTATTTTTTGAGATTTGTTTCTATTTTGGGGTAGATTCCTATTTATTAGGAATTATTTGATAGGAGTCATCCAATTCTTCTCCTCATTGTCAATTTTCTATTGTTTCCTGATCTTGAGCCCCTTAAACTACGGTTCACTGGGCTTGGGTTAAGATTGGTATCTGATTTGATTCTGCTATAGTTGGCTCTACCTGATATCCAATTAGTACTACCTTCATTTCATTTTCCGCTTTGGTGCTCACTGGTTAGGCTAACGAGTTGGCAGATGAGTTATTTTCAAATGGGATTTGTTTTATGCTGAATTATTTGAACTGATCTAGAAGCTTCTTTGAAAGTTCCACATATTTTCCAAGATTGGTTCTATGGATTGGTAATTGTCCTACACTAGATTCAAAACTAATTGAGAGTCGTTGAGACTTTTGGTGTGGGATACATTAATCACCTGGGTCATTCTTTGGCCTGGGAGGAGATTTTCTTATTCTGAAATGTTGTTGGTTGCTTTGAAACCAAGCTACACTACTCTATACAAATTCTTCTTATCTAGAATGGTCAACATACATGCCTAATTCCTACCCTCTATTTATGTAATACTACGTCTATGAATAGTTTCCAGAACTGAGTGGTCGAGGCCTCTTCCTTTGGTTGAGGTTTGGCTAGCGTCGTACCTTCTACGGTGAAGTCTGCCAATGCTTGACCTTTGATTGCCTTTCTAGGGTAATAAGTGATGTTATATTGGATATGCTTCATTGCCTATTTCAATAAGCAGTCTAATGTTTTTGGTTTCTGCAGTGTCTGCCTTAGGGGTTTGTTTATGATGATTTTTATGGGATGTGCTTGGAAATAAGGTCGTAACTTCCTTGCTGTAAGGAGCAGGTTGTAAGCTAGCTTTTCAATGACTGAGTAGTTCAGCTCGGCTCCTGAAAACCACTTGCTTGTGAAGTAGGTTGGCCTCAAGGTCCCGTCGTCCTCTCGTATCACGACAAAACTAACAGCTTTATTAGTTGAAGTTAAATAAACATAAAGGCCCTCACATACTACCGATTTAGATAGTATGGGAATTTTGACCAGATGATCCTTTAGGTTTTGGACTGTGCCTTGCATTCCTTTGCCCATTTAAAAATTTGTCCTTTATTTACTTAGTCGAAGAAGGGATGCACTTATTTGTTGCTTCTGATATGAATCTGCTCATTTCTTCCATTCTACAATTTAAGCTCATCAGATCCTTCAGTTTTTTTAGGATCCCCATTTGTCTTATGGCTTAGATCTTCTCGAGGTTTGCTTCTACGCCATGTGCACTTCCTATGTACCCCAAGAACTTCCTTGATTAAATAGAAAAGGTGCATTTTAGAGGATTCAGCTTCATATTGTACTGCCTAAGGACAACAAATGATTACTCTAGGTCTTGAGCATGACACGATGCTACCTTTGACTTGACCAGCATATCATCCACATATACTTCAACATTCTTTCCGATCTACTCTAAGAACATCATATAGACTAGCCTTTGGTAGGTTTCTCCAGCATTTTTTTATCCAAATGACTTGACCTTGTAGTAGTACAATCCTTTCTCTATTACGAAACTAGTATTCTCTTGGTTTAGTTCAAATATAACTATCTGATTGTATTCTGAGCATGCGTCCATAACTGAGAGCAATTCATGTCTGCTGGTTGTGTCTACTAACTGATCAGTTCTAGGTAAAAGGAAACTATCCTTCGAGCGGGCCTTGTTGAGTGTGGTATAAAAAATACAGGTTCTCCATTTTCCATTGAGTTTCTTTATGAGCATTGGGTTAGCGGTCCATTTTAGGTAATATACCTCCCTAATGAATCCAATTTCCTTCAACTTTTTGACTTCTTCGCGCAGGGCATTGTATCTTTCTTGATCTAAGGTTCTGCACTTTTTCTGACTGGATGGGCATCTAGATCGATGATAAGTGCATGAAGATGATGGCTAGGTATATTCCTCCCATATCTGAATGAGTCCAGGCAAATACATCCATTGATCTCTTCAAGAATTCTATAAGTTTAACTTGTGCTTCTGCTCTAAGGTTCTTTCCTATCTTGATTGCCTTTATGGGGACCTCTAGATCTATTTTAAGTCATTGATATCATCTACCAACTCGAACTCCTTCTTTGATGCACTTAATCTTGGGTCTATCTTACCTTTTGCTTTCTCTTCTAGTTATATGTTCACTAAGGTTTCCTATTTCAAGGCTTCTATAGAGAAGAACTGCATGTAAATTGAATTATATTCTCGGTTGGTCATATGCATATATGTTCTTTTCTCTTTGTTTATGGATTTTGGCATCGCAGAATGGTCTGCTCAGTTGGCTTTGTGCTCTATATCGATGTAGTTCTTTGAATTGATTTAATTTCATTTTTACTACTATTATCATAAATATTATAAGAGATGACAGAATAGTTTCAAACAATTTTATTACTAGAGTTAAGAGTTACATTGTATATTTCCTTAGCTAAAAATTGTTCGCCTCTTACTGATCCTACCACAATAGGAGGGTTGAATTTCGTAAGAAAGTTTTTCTGAGAGATGACATCCCCTAAATCTGTCAGCGTGGGTCATCCTAGAAAGATATCTTATGGCAATGGCTGATCAATTAATAGGAAGCTTGCATAGAATGACATATGTAGAGGGGTTGTTCCAGCTTTAACAAGCAGGCATGCATATCCTATTAGGATGGTTACTATGTTATTGAACCCGTAAATTGGCTCAGGGCTAGGCTTCAGGATTTCTATTGGAAGCTGCATCTTATCATATGCTGATTTGAAGATTACATTAACTGAACTTCCTGAATCAACAAAGACTTTCTTTATGGTACTGTTCGAGATCTATACCGTGATAATAAGCGGGTCCTGATGTGGGAATACCAATCTTGATGCATCCGCTGTTGTGAAAACGATCTCCTAAGATGGTCTCTATTTAATATGGAAAATCATTCTTTGTTGTATCTTGGTCTCTTACACATATCTCTTTTATGCCTTTTTTCTTGCCCCATCAAGGTGTGTTCCTCCATGATACGCAACTATGAGGTTGGAGGGGTTTCTACTTGGTTTTCGTTTAGCTCGAGAGCGAGGTTTCCGCTTCTATTTTCATCGTCTGCCTTTTTAAAGATGCTCTAATACCATTTTTTGATTAATCTTTCTATTTCCTACTTCTAATTCCTACAGTTATCGGTGTGATGACCGTTGGATCTGTGGAACTATAGTATGATCTACCTTGATTTTTCTCTACTTTCTTCCCTATCTTCAGGACGATGTATGCGAGCTCAACCTTGGTCATCTCGTATATCACCCTAAGAGTGCGAGTGAGGGGATTTTTGGTGGTGATATTCTATACCTTTTGTCATTTTGCAGGTGGGTTGTATCCTTCTACCTTCATTTTTTCTATCACAAATGGGGGTAGAAGTTCTTTAAGATTGCACTACAAATCTAGCATCCTCCATTCTGACATAGCCACCTGCTCATTCGTAGAAAACCTTCATGTTGTGGAATGACTTTCTACTACTTTTTTTTCGTATAGCAGTTCCTCTTCTAATCCTAGCACAAGCGCCATTAGCAATGCTTCTTCATTATTCACTCCAATACAGAGTGCCTTGACTTTGAAGCATTCAGTGAAATTATGTAGGTTTTTATTTCCACCTGCTTTACACATAATATAGTATTGACATCTGGGATAGCTTCTCTCCCCGCATCTTAAAAAATTGGCAAATATTTGTCTCCAAGATCAGACATCCCCTAGTGCATACCTCCACAACCATCGGGAGGATATACATGCTAAGTAAATATGGAACAACTTACATTAAGCCATCATTTCTACCTTCGGGATGTCCATCTAACACTTAAAAGTACAAAGGTGGTCGTCAAGGTTGGTAGTTTCATCAAACTTGTCAATAGAAGGGGATTGAAGTTTTCAGGGGAATCTACTTCAATGACGGTCTTACTGAACTAGAAGGAAACCCCTTCCACTATTTTTTTTCTTTGGCGCTTTGCTGGAAAATTTTTGCTGGCCGCTCTGCTCGAGCCTTTAGTTGACAGATTTTGCTTGATTTGGGATGAATTACCTTCAGGACCAGTGTCTTCATCCTCTAGGGTGGATTGAGTTGATCTAAGGGTTAGCTTGAATATTGCCTTTTAGCTTAGCACTATTTTTCTAGCTAGCGTCACTGTACCCATATCTGGGAGTGCCATTTTCGGTTGCTTGTCGCATAGAAAGTGCAGTTGGTGAGTAATGGCAATAAGCCAGATGATGTAGTAGGGAGTCTTGCCATAGAGGAGTGCATTGGGCCGCTTTCTTTTCTAGCCCTTCCATGCATTGGTTGATTTGATTTGTAAAGGAATGGAATACGGCCAGGATGGGGTCTATAGGACATCAGTTGAGGCTTCTACCTTAGTTTGCACTTTTGATGTTATCAGTGGCATCTTTGCTTTTTTGAAGCCAGGTGTGATTGTTCCTGAGTGTACAACATCGGTGGATCGGTGGGATCCATGGTATGCAAAATGAATGTGGGTAAAAAATTACTGTATGTAAGAAATGAATGGAGGTTCAGACCGTCAGGCCCAACCCTGGGCATAAATCACCTATGCGGTAGCCTAGATCTCTCGATTTATAGGAGGCCCCAAATTTAAGGTTGTTATATGTATTAAGCATGTTATGTATTTAAATTTAAAGGCGGTTATAGTTTGGTGGTAGAGCCTGTGATTATTCACCTCACTAACACAAGTTCAAGTCTTGTTATGCCATCAAAGAAATATTTTTCAAAAAATATATTAGTTGTTCATCTATTCCTTTTGCTCTTATACAAATCAAAATTTGGTCTAGGGCCTCAAACTCTATTGGGCTGGGTCCACAGGCCTTCCTTCTAGTGCCAAAATGTTAGTGAGATTTTTTATCTCACTACACCCATATGAACACAAAGTAACTTCAAGAATAATTAGTTCGAGGATTAAGAATCAACAAATTTAATTAATACTAATTTTTTCTCTAGGTAACAATTATGTCGTTGGAAGCTTACATAGTTATTTAGTTACACTTTAGCTATTTGTTAAAATGTCAAGTCAAACCAGCATTTGATTCAAATAAAGATAGGAAAACATCTAACACTGAAATCTAGGTAAAACAAATAAAAATGCAGAAAGTAAAAGACGCGGAAAAGTATAATACGTAGAGAATTTATGTAGTTCAAATATTAAGCAATCCTACGTTCATAGGGGAATGGGGCTTTCTTCTTTATATTTCTTGGAACAGATTTTAGTGGAAGAGGGTATAATGCTTTTTCTTTCTCAATCTTAAAAATAAAAAATTGAGAAAAGATCTCTTTCATGCTATAGTGCCTTTTCTATTTATGGTACAAAGATGCAGGTGGATTACCATGTTCCTTCTTCCTCTATTTCAATCTTTGCCCTTGGATCGTGCCATATGTCATCCATCTATGTTGTTTATTTAATGTACATAGATTGTTGGCGTGTTATTGGTGGGATATTGTGATTTGAATAATTGAATATTTAATTTTGGTTGGGTATCTGAAATTGAAGCGAGAACGTTTGAATTTGAGGAAGGAGGTTCCAAATTTGAATGATCTCTGAATCCCTTCCTTTAAAGGGCGAATTACCGTGGCATTACTTCCTTTTATGAGTGTGAGTAGGGCAAGCCGCAATCCCTTTTTCTTTCGGGTGAATTACGTTGCTTTTACATCTTTTGGCTCAAAAAAAGATCGCTTATTTGATCTCCCCTAAGCAACTATGATGCTTACAAGGTTGGTTAGGGTGATCATGCTTCTATTTATGAAGGCAGTCACTTTATGTGATTCTCCAACGAGCTGCTTGAGTGATGGACAGTGCTGTCTACTGATAAAGTCACTTATACTTCTGTTGTTTACTCATGAGCTTGGATCTATATTGGCATACTATTTGAGTGGTCATGTGTGCAGCATTTAGATTGCTTTTGACTCCATGTGGTACTGCTTATGTAGTCTCTAGTGAGTGCAGCGCAGATCCATTCTTGGAGGTATTAGTAATGTATATACATTGGTAATCTATCGATGTTTATTCGTCCCTTTAAGTGCAGTGCAATCCTTCTCTTTTGAGCTTGTGTTTTGATGGCATTGCACTTCTGATGGCGATGCATTGTGTCATTTCACTCTTTTTCTAGTGGCAAAAGTGAGGGCAGCATATACCTATTTACCTTCAATGTAAGATTGTTAATAAAGTTGTGTTATCCATATATATTAGCTCCTAGGTGTAAGTCATTGATTACGTGTGTCTTTTTAGGTGAAATGTGTTATGCTTTGATGTTGTTTATACAACTTCTTATATTGCAACCTAAACGTTTTACTGTTATTTGGGATGTTACGTTGTAATTTTGTGTATTATAGTTATAGGCCGTATACTGCACCCTGTGACTATGTCCAGTTTTGGGCTCGGTATCATAATGTAATGCTGGGATTAAAGGGATCAACGAAGTTTGAATCTTTTTTGTTGTATTACAATTTATGAGCATAGTATTTTCTCGACTTTGCTTCATTCATTATTTCCTACTTTATAATCCATCTTTTATTGGGAGGGCATCATGTTCCAATCTTGGTACCTACGTCATATTGCAATCGGGAGGATTCAGGAAATACAGGTGTAACACTTGTATTTAGGATTTTCAGGTGTTAGTCGTGCAACGGAGACTCTAGCAAAAAGTTTCAAAAATTTAGACACTTTGAATATTTTGGATTTGAAATCTTTAGGAAAAAAAAGTGTTTTTTCTAATGTAGGTACTTCATTTTCCAATTTTATTCATTTTGTTTGTAAGAGGGAGAATGAAAGATTTGATAAATATCTTCTTCTTAATGTGAACAACTAGCTATTTGTTTCTGGGGTAACATTATCTACTAGTTCATGGTTTTCTCTTGCATATATAATAAAGTATTATGTGGTTATAACTATAGGATGTTATGTGTATGTATATTTGGTTATGTTGAATACAATGTGTTATATCATTATATTTAACATGTTCTATGGTTTTTCATTACTTAAATGGATTTATATTTTTCAAATATTCTTAATGCAGCATGTTATCTGGGTTTGTAACCCAGCAGAATCCTACAGAAGTTGGAACAACTTGATCGAGTCAGAGTAGCTCAAAAGTTAAATGAAAGGATAAGAATAAGGAGCCAAAAGAAGTCAGAAGAAAAGATAGAAGAATACTCTAACGACATGGATCACTAGCGATCCATGGTCTATGGATTTCCAATGATCCATGACATTAACTCAGGTAGAGAAAGGATCTTTTGCTTTAAATATACTATAAAAAAGAACCAGATTATGTGATGATGAGCACGAACAAGACTATTTACCTAAAACGTATGATCCTTTTTTGAATGGACCTTATCGCAGAACAGTAAAAAATGTAGATTCAGATGAAATCATGACTGATTTAATAACTTCAAGAGTGGATTCCTTAGAAATATTGTGGATAAATAAAATTCATGGTCTATTTCCAAAAAATTCTCAAACATTTGAACATAAAAAGAATAGGTTGTATTCTGATGAGAAATTTTTATCGAATCCTATTGAGAATTCGTTAACCTCAGTTGAAATTTTTTATTTTGAACGTGCACAAGGAATAGATTCAGAAAGTCAAATAAAATCTTTGAAATTTTAGTACACAAACAACATCAATGCAAGATGATGAAAGCAATCCAAAAACAAAATGCAAAAATATGCTAAGTGTATGGATCGCCAACAATCCATACACTGTGGATCGCCAGCGATCCATCAAAAAAAGCGATGAAATTCTAGCGACATGACATAGTAAGGCAATGAAGAAAGGAGCTAAGTGATTAGCTCGCATGCAAGCTAAACCTATGAATCACTAGCAATCCATAGACCATGGATTGCTAGTAATCCATGCTTTTGGCTCAGGTCGCGAGCTAAACTCTACTAGATCGTCCTATGTCCATCTACAAGAAACTGATGAACAGGCCAAACCCAGAAGCTCTCCATCTTTATAAATACAATCCTACTTGCAATATAAACAGGATCATCTCCGAACTAGTTGTTGAAACTTTGCTGGAAAATTTCTTCACTCTTCATCTCCCTCACAACAATCTCTAAAGGGATTCACTGTGATTCTCCAATGGATTCCAACTCTAGTGATTCAATCCAACTAAGGATAATCAAAAGCCTTGTAATCAGACACTACTTGTAACAACAATCATTCATTACAAAACTATAAAGTGGATGTAGTCTTTGTTAACAGCCGAACCACTATAAAAATCTTCTTGCCTCCTTTCTTTTACGGTTCTTTTCTATACCTATTATCTGTATTATTGCTTTGTGAGAATGATGGTGCTTTCACACTCAAACCCATACGTTGATTCATTTTTTGGGTTAACATTTTGGTGCTTTCACTGAGAAATGAACTCACGCTTAGATCTACCTATCTACTTTGGATCAAATAGGTTCATAAGCTAGATCCTCAATCTCTGCTTAGAAGGTTTGTGGTTGAGAATAGAAGAACCAACCAAGAAGGATCAGAGAAAAAGCAAGCAAACACATGCTAAGGTGATGGGTCGCTAGAGATCCATCTCATGTGGATCGCTAGTGATCCATATGGTTAGCTCGTGGGTCCATCAATCCCCTAGCATCATGATCCAATAGCAGTCCAATGCAACCAGCGAATGGATCATCATCAAAACAAGGAAATAAGTTATGAAGTTAGATGGAGAATATCAACACAAGATAATAGACGCGATCCAAAAGGCAAAGCTCATAAATCAACTAAGTGCATGGTCCGCTAGCGATCCATACCTTTTCACCAGACTGCCATAAACTCCAGAAAGCAAAGTCCAATAATATTTTAAGTATGTGGATCGCCAGCGATCCATATGCTATGGATCTCTATCAATCCATATAGTTTCATTGATTTGTGGCGACCTATGTGGAACGAGATGAGAGAAGGATGCTAAGAGGTTGGCTCGCTTTCCGACATACATTTTGGATCGCTAACGATCCATAAGCCATCGGCTTGGCTCGAGTCACAATGATTTCTCCAGTGCATTACCTCTATAAATAATTGATTACAAGACCAAGCTCCCAAGGTATATGGTGACCACTCCCTACAGACCAGCTTCGAATCCCACCATGGAGCTCCTATCAAAAACGTTCATTGTCAAAAATCATCAAAATGATCATTAAAAAACTCACTTCAGGATTAACTCGAAGTCAAACTTGATTAATTCCCATTTGAATCGAAGTAGATTCTGAAAGTCTCGACTCGAAGTCGATCTCGACTAATCATCCATTTGACTCAAAGTTTACCTAGGAAATTCTGGCCCGAAATCAAACTCTAGTAAAACAAAGATTTTCTCCAAGCAAACATGCAAATGGCTCCTAGCAATATTTGTCACCGAGCTAGCACTTCAAATTCTATGACTCCAAGTGAATCATGTGCTGACTGCAAGAAAATGGCAAATTTTCTTGGATCGGACTCCAAGTAAAATACCACCAATTCATCAATGTTTATCCTTCTTCTTTTGTCCATAACTCGAACATGCGAATTCCAAACACCTTGAAATTTAGAATGCAACCTTATAGGGCCTTCTTTGTCATCCCAGACCGATCTCACCTAGTTCAAATTTTTTTGGTATCATTACTGATCCATGACTCCATCATAAATTATTGGTCATTCAATCGGCATTTCCAATCATTCAAGCATAGACAATCATGCATATATCACTCTCAAGCATTATAAATAGCCATAACTTGAAAAAGGACCGATCTGACAACGATTAGAGCATCTTCCCTTATCGAAACTCATTCACCGAAGCTTTTCAACATGCAGAATATCCAAAGAAGTTTATCATGCCAACTATAACTTTTATACAACTGTACAACTGATTTGAAATTGCTTCTTTACAGGTATACTAGCATATGGGCGAAGCAAGGGCGATGATGTGGTCTGCTGCAAGGCCCTCAAGAATCATTAAAGGATGAAATAACTTACTACACTGAAAGAATTCTATGGGAAGGCAAACCGGTTCTAAAGACTAGAAGTAGTAAACTTAGAAGAAGGCAAACCCGATAGTGTGCCAAAGAATGTACGAAACGATGAAGGAGCTACAGGACCTTAGGGAACTTCCACCCAAGCAAGGCTACTAAAACCCAGTAGAAAAGCGCTCAGGCTAACTGAAGAAATCAGATGAAAAGATGATTATCAAATAACACTCTAGCTAGCTAGCAACAAGGACTGGGACAACAACCTAAAGTGATATCATCTCATCCATCCTTGTCTACTCTCTTTTCCAAGTAAGCTCTACCAAGACACTAGGAGCATTGCAGACAATGCGGTAAAAGAAATGCTACTATGCCCTCAACCAGTTATGTTAATCCCCCTTTTGAGAACCGGCATTGCCGGTGACGTCGAGAAGTCTTACCCAAAGGATTGTAAAACAAATAGATCCAACACCTTAGCCTATAGGTACCAAATAAACTGTGTTCCTCGAGCTGAATTCGAAAAATTCCTCTTGAAGTCGATGAATCGTCGCTTTAAGATCGTCAGACACATGACCCAAAACGCCTCTCAAAATCGATAAATTATCATTACATGGCTGTCTAGTCGTCGAACATTGATGTGCACGTAAATATGCATATTTTTACCACCATATTTAATCTATTTAAATTGAATAAATGATCATATTGGGTATTTTTACTTGTTTAAACCAAATTCAAATTGTTTTCAAATTGTCACATATTCATCTTCATATAGGGGCAAAATTGTCATTTTTGTGCATATATCAAATTGAGAAAATTTAATGGGAAACTTCTATAATATTTTGTAGGAATTTAAACTCAATTACAAGTGGTTTCATGAAGGAATATGCATGTACAAAGAAGATACAAAAGAATGAAGATGGAAATAATTCAAAGTGAAGAACATGGAGGACCCCACCTACCCACTACCTTAATGTACAAATTAAAGGCTAATGCACATGCTAAAAGACATTTAAAGCTTCATGTACATTTAAGTGGGGGATTATTAAAGATAATGATAACTTGGCCACCACACTTCCTCCAAGGGCATTTTGGGTACTCCCCAAAAATATGCATTAGGGTTTTTAACTTGTATAAATACCCCTTATGTTTCATGTAGCCAACCTCCTCTTAGTTAGTGAGTTTTAGTTTAGAAAATAAATCAAAGCTCTCTTTCTTTCCATGGCTACTTAGCCATTGTCTTTTCATGTAATTTTTATTTTCTTTCTTATGTAATTCTTTTTTTTATGCAATTTAATACATGCTCTTTCCTTTTCATGTTTATTTACTTTCATGTTGTAGTGTAGATCTCTTCTCTATTATGCAAGTAGAATAATTTTTCCTTTCATTTTGCTCTCTTTTTCCTCTTCTTTTTCATTCAATGTTGCTTGCTACATTTGTTCATATGATGACAAATTTGAGAGGCTAAACCCCTTCAATTTAGGGGTAATGAAGCTCTCTAATCATGTAGCTTCAACTTAATCTGATGTTTATATTCTCTTTTTGTGCTTTAATGGAAACACTTGAAGTGGTTTAATGATGTTGTTTAGCTTTGAATTTGATAGTCTATGTTGTTCATAACAAATAGGCTATGCTTAAACAAACATAACACAAATTGCCTCTTCATCTAAATATGATTATGGCAAAGAAGTGAATGTTGAAATTGAAATTTGATAGCCTATATTTCTAAACAATAGTTAATAGGCTATGCTTAAAATAGATTTTTATTTCAACTTTGTTGTCATATTTCATGAGAGTTAAATGTGTATTAGTGGTTGTGTTATAGTTTGATGGTTTATATTGGGCTAATTAATAGCACAAATATATCATACTTATGATAAACACATCAACTAATTACACTAATGAAAAGAAAAGAGAGATCGTAACTTCATTTTGTTGATTTATATGATCTAGAGAGTGGATTTATCTCTAAATTGTTCTTTTAACTCTCATATTTTTATCATTTTCTTTTGCTAGTTTTTGTTAGTTTCTTACATTTCTAGCTATTCACTCTCGACTTCGGTATAATTTGATTGAATAGAATTTTAAAATCATCAATTCCCTATGGATCGACCCGTATTCGCCACGTGCTACATTCGTACACCGTGCGCTTGCGGTTATTTTTAAATCTAGATTCGTTCGACGGTTTTCTAACTCGATAGAATTTCCGTCGACGAACAAGTTTTTGGCGCCGTTGCCGGGGAGTTGCTTTGATTTTTGATTTTCTATTCTTCGAATTATTTTCGTTTGCTTTGTGTATTTTAATTTTGTGTGTGTGTTTGCATTTTAAAAGAAAAGTGTTTGTTTGATTTTTGTGTGCATTTGTGTGCTTGTTTTCTTTTTTGTTTCTATTTGCATTTGTTTTTATTTTATTTTGGTAATATATATACAAAAAAAACATCAAAATTTCAAAACAAAAACAAAAATATTTTATTTCTTCTTCATTTACAAATTTCACTTTGTTTACAATTTTTCTTTTCATCTCTGCCTCACTGTTCACTGTGCACAAAGCCTGCACATACCCTTCTATACAACTGTTACCACAACTCAAACTCCCCTTGCCTTCTACAACTTGCTCTGTCTTCAACATTCAACTATTCAAACTTCTACAGCCACCACACTCACTACTCATATACTCCTCCTTCCATATTTCTCTGATACCATCACCATAACTTTGATACCATATTCTCTGATACATATATCTGATACCACGTTACATACACCTCTGCTACTTCATCAACTTGCCCCCTATATACCATAACATTACCAAACAGTCATCTTCTTCCTCACCAATTGCTTCTGTACATCAACTTTCCTTTACATTGACACAATCCATTTCACAATTGCCACAAATTTCCTCAAACCTACCACTCACCACAAATCTTCATTCACTGACCATCTCCATTCGGCATTACATAAATTCAACTCACCGATCAACATCGTTGTCACTGCCTCAATACAAAACCACTGTTGTGCTACTGCCCAGAAAACCAACTGACCATCGACGGTCATCCAAACTTCACTGGTGCTGTTCTTCTATCAACTGCCACTCTTCTTTACTTCACAAACCATCACCTTCCTCGACCACCAACCGTGACAGAACTCCCTCGATCCCTGACATCATTTTGATACAACCAAGCACCAAATTCCACTCAGTCAAGCAAACAGCAAGAACAACAATCTTCCCTCACCATACTTTCCCCACTAGTCAGATCAAACTGACCCACTTCCTCATTCAACAACCTCCACAGCAGCATCCTCATCCCTCGATCCATTGATCTACAACAAACTGCCCACAATCCACAAACAATCCATCCAGTCCACGATCGCATTTCTCAGAAACCACTGCCTAAATCCACCAACCACTTTTAAAACTGCTAACTGACCAGCCTCCAATCTACCTGACCGCGACAACCCAAACTTCACTGCAAACACTGTCACAATCATCTTCATTTCATCATTATCACTTCTTTTAACCACACTACATTCTCCACTCCACTGTCAATTCCATATATATCATCTTGCACAACATCAATACCAAACATCCCGCTTCAATACAGCTAAACACCCCACCACACCTTACAATCCATCAATATAACAGCACCGTTCGACAGCAAACTCTCGGCACTTCTGACCAAATCCCCTCCTCGTCTCTGTTCATACAATTGCTCGCCCCACTACATCACAATCCATCCACTTTCCTGAACAATCACTCCTCTCTCACTACTGCTGCAATCGAAACCAACCCACTGTTGATCAAACCCAAACGACACACAAGAAAAAGAAACCGCACATACATCATCACCACACCAATACAACCACAAAGTCGCAACTACTCACGCGACTGCAAATCGACCACCTCCTCTGCATCGATCACCACCTCCAGCCTCATCTTCACTGCAAATCACCTACATCCATACCTACAGCCTCAAAGCAACCCTCAATCGTTGACCACCAATACCCTAACCAATCGCAGCCACCATTCGCATTCCACCCAATAGCCTAAATCTGGGATTTATTTCGAAAATGGTTGGAATTTATTTCGATGTTTTGTTCTGAATTTTGGATAGGAGACTGTATCAACTTTTGAGTTTTTGTTTGTTTGTGACCTTGGGTGTTCGCATTCTGGAATCTGGTTTGGTTATATGGGCTCTTGCGTGTGGGCTTGAGGGAGATTTGTAAATTCTTGCGTGTAGTTGTTTTAGTGTAACTTGTTTTTCTTTTGTTTTAGTTTAATTGAAAAAAAAATGTGTTTGTTTTAATTCGTTTTAATTTTGTTTCATTTGTTCTAGTTTCATTTATTTTAGTTTAGTTTCATTTCTATTTTGTTTTTATTTATTTTAGTTTCTTCGTTGATATCTATATTTTAAATTTTTTTTAAGTAAAACCCTACTTTTAAGTTTCTTTTCAAAAAAAAACCAAAAAAAAAAATTGTATATATCTTAGTTTTTAATTTTCAGGTTGCCAAAGCAGGAAATAAAGGAAGAATAACTTGCTGAAAATTGCTTCCTTAGCTAGCCAAAATAAATTGCTCTGCTTGCTAAAAAATTCTGCTTTCATTTCTAGTTTTATTTGAATTGAATTGTTGGTTGCTTGCATTTGCATTTTAAAAAATAAAAAAAAATTCATTCGTAGTTGCATTGTTAATACACGCTTAGTTTCTGTTCTGCATTTCATCTTAGATTTTGATTAATAATAACGGTTAGACATCGATAACACTTAATTGTATATTGACAATTTGTCTTTTTTGAACAATTTAATTTCTTGGTGTCTAGGCTACGGCAGAGTAATAACCATTTATAAATATTACGGTGATATTATAGTGGTTGTTCCTCTGAAGGTACTTAAACCTTCGGCTGCATTGCTACGGTGATTCGTGGTGCACCGATAAATCCTGCCCGTTACCTGGCTGAGAACTATCTTGTTTATCTAAGACAATTTGTGAATATACAATGTTGGGTTAACTTAGGATAAATCATTTGTAATTAACCCTTGCATTCATTTAGTTGCATCTGTTCATGCATATTTAAAAAAAACAAAAAACAAAAAAAATTCAAAATCCAAAACTAAAAAAAATAAATAATTCCTTTTCTTTTTCTTTGAAATTTTTAAATCCTTTTCCTTTGAAATTTCAAAAATCCAGAAAAATTAGAAAAACAAAAATTCAAAAAAAAAATTATAAAATCTTTTCAAAAGCCAAAAAAAATTGAAAATTCAAAAACAAAACAAAAATCAATTTTCCATCTTGAAAAATAAATTCTACTTGTAAATATTTTCTTTATAAAAAAAAACCAAAAAAAAAGAAATCTTGAAAATGTCCGAGTTTCCTTTTTCTTACTTACTTGAATTTAACTGTGAAAATCAATATAATCCATATGAGTTCACTCCAAATTCGTATGGATATTTTAACAACAAATTTTGTGTAAATAATTCAAATTTCGAACAACAAAATTTTCAAAACGATGACCAACCTTCGACTCTTGAAAATAGCATTGAAATAATTTCATCTTTACTCGAACTTTCTATACGAAAAAATCAAGAGATAAATGATTTATGTAATTCTTATTTGTGTAATAACTCGAGTCAAGGATTTCAAAATTTGAATTCAATTAAAAATTCAAACGATTACGAGTATAACCCATGCCAATTCAATTTTGAACTCCAAAATGAATTTCAAAATCAAAACGAAAATGTGATCCAATTTTCAAATAATTTTGGCAATGGGAATAGTTTCAATAATGATACGATTGAAAACCTTGGTTATTAATAAATTCAAAATGAAAGTTTTCAAACTAATAATCATGAATTTGATTTTGTTGACCAAATGGAAGAAGACAACGGGGATTTATTACTTGAGAAATACAAAACTTTTCGTGAAAATCATAATCAAATCCCAACTTCCGAAAAATCAAATCCACCATTTATTGAAATAGGGGATTCTTGTCCTTAACAAGTACAAATCAAAAGTTTTCAAGTTAATAATCACAAATTTGACTTTGTTGAACAAATGAATGAAATGTACGATGATCACATGGATTTGGTGTTTGAAACTTATATGAAACAACGTGAAAAGCAAAATCAAATTCCAATGTGTGACGAGTCAAGTGAGAATCCATCTTTTACCCAAATCGACGATTTTCAAATAACAACTTTTAAAATTGAAAACGAAAATCTTAATGAAGTTGTTGAAAACATAGTAATTGAATTGGATTTCAATTCTTTTAAGGGTGTGGAACCAAATTTAAAATTCGATCTTCCTTTTCTTGATTTTGAAAATTCGAATACAACAACTTTGAATTTTGAACTTGAGACATGTAATAAAGTTGTTGATAATCCAACAAAGGAAGATGAATTTAATGAACATGAATTTTTTGGACCTTTGGATGACGAGTTGTTGAATTCCAACGGGGAAGATGAAAGTCACCATTTTAATTTTGAAATCAATAACTCTGGAAATGTTTTCAATGATAAGCTTGAATTTCAAATTGGTTTAAATAAACTTGAGCTTCAATCAATTGTTTTATCAACCCCAAAAATCATTGAAAACAAAACAACTTGTTCAATTTTTAATAAAACAAAATTCGTTTTTCCAAATCGACAATCAACTTCGAAATCATTTATGTTTTGGTTTTTCATGCTTAAGCTGTGTCTCGCACATTTGATGAGACAAATGAATCGGTCTTTAAAAGACCATTTCATGTACTTTTTGACTGTATACTTTCTCATCTATTGTAAATAATAATCTTTCGTGTAAATATTGGATTTTTATTTTTATTTTTCTCCTTCCACTTGAGTTGACTGTGGGGACACAGTCAAAATCAAGTGTGGGGGGAGACTCATCTTTAATTTTTCTATTTTTCATGGTTTATTTTTGCTTTAAAATTTCAAAAAAAAAATCACAAAAATTCTTTTGATTTATTTTTAAAGGAAACACTAAGATAAATATATGGTTTTGGTTTATTAAATTGAAATCTTTGAAAATTTATTTGTCTTAACAAAAATAAAAATGAAGTTTGATTACAGATAATAATGGTTTAACTAGTATATAGGAAGATTCATACGTGTTAATTATGAAGTACATCCTAATTGAAAATCTTTGTTTTAAGAAAGTGGTTGATTTAAAGTAAAAGATATAACATTTTTTTTGCCTTCTAAGTTAAATGGTGCTAAGATGATTTTGCAAAACTCTCTCTCTTTTAAAAAAAATATAAAAATAAAAAATAATAACATCCAAATATTCACTCTCATTTAAAAGTCCTCACAGTTATGCATGGGTGAATTACTTGGAATCTTTGATTATGTGTTTTCATGCTCATTTAAAAGTCCTCACGGTTATGCATGTATGGAACACATGTAAAAAAACAGACTTAATAAAAACCACCTACGGTCGATAGGTGTATGCACGAAAGTGTGTGCACTCGCCATGCTCTGTACTCCCCTCACATAAGCCTGAAAGGCAGTGCATGGGTGGTATATCTGGCCTCAGTTTACCTGAGCTAGGTGTGTAATTTTTCTTGCAAATAATGAGAAAGCAAGCAATTGAAATCCTAGCACTATTTTTACTTAGTTGATTTGATTTGTTATTGAAAAGAAATAAAAATACCACTTTGATAAACTTTGATAATCAACTAAGGATCCATTTCATAGTTACACTTTGTTATTAACCAAAACAACGAGTTAAACTATAGTCTATTTGATATGATAACTTGATTTTTGTTGGAAATTTTGACGAGTAAATGACATAAATTTTCAAGATAATAACCAAAATCTATAATTAACTTATTCATGTCAATTTAAAAATAAACCTTTCATTTGTAAATATTTTCAAAAATTTGCATTCATCTCTTTGTAAATATATCTTGCATTTTGTAAATATTTTCATCCAGCATTTGGATTTTGTGGGTAGTATCCGCTGAAAACCCTCACGAAACAACACTCGTCCTACTAGGGACACCCAGAGGTTTAACGGCTTATTGCATACGCTCAATGCAATCGTGCTCCCTACGAAAACGGATTTATCTTAGTTTTACTTTATTCGAGGACGAATAAAAAGATAAGTGTGGGGGTATTTGATGTGCACGTAAATATGCATATTTTTACCACCATATTTAATCTATTTAAATTGAATAAATGATCATATTGGGTATTTTTACTTGTTTAAACCAAATTCAAATTGTTTTCAAATTGTCACATATTCATCTTCATATAGGGGCAAAATGGTCATTTTTGTGCATATATCAAATTGAGAAAATTTAATGGGAAATTTCTATATTATTTTGTAGGAATTTAAACTCAATTACAAGTTGTTTCATGAAGGAATATGTATGTACAAAGAAGATATAAAAGAATGAAGATGGAAATAATTCAAAGTGAAGAACATGGAGGACCCCACCTACCCACTACCTTAATGTACAAATTAAAGGCTAATGCACATGCTAAAAGACATTTAAAGCTTCATGTACATTTAAGTGGGGGATTATTAAAGCTAATGATAACTTGGCCACCACACTTCCTCCAAGGGCATTTTGGGTACTCCCCAAAAATATGCATTAGGGTTTCTAACTTGTATAAATTCCCCTTATGTTTCATGTAGCCAACCTCCTCTTAGTTAGTGAGTTTTAGTTTAGAAAATAAATCAAAGCTCTCTTTCTTTCCATGGCTACTTAGCCATTGTCTTTTCATGTAATTTTTATTTTCTTTCTTATGTAATTCTTTTTTTTATGCAATTTAATACATGCTCTTTCCTTTTCATGTTTATTTACTTTCATGTTGTAGTGTAGATCTCTTCTCTTTTATGCAAGTAGAATAATTTTTCCTTTCATTTTGCTCTCTTTTTCCTCTTCTTTTTTATTCAATGTTGCTTGCTACATTTTTTCATATGATGACAAATATGAGAGGCTAAACCCCTTCAATTTAGGGGTAATGAAGCTCTCTAATCATGTAGCTTCAACTTAATTTGATGTTTATACTCTCTTTTTGTGCTTTAATGGAAACCCTTGAAGTGGTTTAATGATGTTGTTTAGCTTTGAATTTGATAGTCTATGTGTTCATAACAAATAGGCTATGCTTAAACAAACATAACACAAATTGCCTCTTCATCTAAATATGATTATGGCAAAGAAGTGAATGTTGAAATTGAAATTTGATAGCCTATATTTCTAAACAATAGTTAATAGGCTATGCTTAAAATAGATTTTTATTTCAACTTTGTTGTCATATTTCATGAGAGTTAAATGTGTATTAGTGGTTGTGTTATAGTTTGATGGTTTATATTGGGCTAATTAATAGCACAAATATATCATACTTATGATAAACACATCAACTAATTACACTAATGAAAAGAAAAGAGAGATCGTAACTTCATTTTGTTGATTTATATGATCTAGAGAGTTGATTTATCTCTAAATTGTTCTTTTAACTTTCATATTTTTATCATTTTCTTTTGCTAATTTTTGTTAGTTTCTTACATTTCTAGCTATTCACTCTCGACTTCGGTATAATTTGATTGAATAGAATTTTAAAATCATCAATTCCCTGTGGATCGACCCGTATTCGCCACGTGCTACATTCGTACACCGTGCGCTTGTGGTTATTTTTAAATCTAAATTCGTTCGACGGTTTCTAACTCGATAGAATTTCCGTCGACGAACAAACATCTAACCACAAAAAACCCTTCGTGAATGTGGATCTCTTTCATAAACTAAAGTGTTGTAAAGGTGAACCGGTAGATCAATGGTCATCTGATCCAAATAACCCTTTGCGATCATGAAGGTCTTTCACGAACTAAAGCATCGTGAATGTGAAACGGTTGATCAGCGGTCATCTGATCCAAAAACCCTTCGCGGCCGTGAAGGTCTTTCACGAACTAAAGTGTCCTGAAGGTGAACTAGTAGATAAACGGTCATCTGATCCAAAAAAACCCTCCGTGAATGTGAAGGTCTTTCATAAACTAAAGCGTCGTAGAGGTGAACCAGTAGATCAGTGTCATCTGATCCAAAAATCCTTAGCGCACGTGAAGGTCTTTCATGAACTAAAGCGTGATGAAGGTGAACCGGTAGAGCAGCGGTCACCTGATCCAAAAAACCCTCCATGAATGCGAAGGTCCTTCACGAACCAAGACATCATGAAGGAAACCAGTAGATTAGCGGTTACCTAATCCAAAAAACCCTTCACGAAAGTGAAGGTCTTTCACGAACGAAAGAGTCGTAAAGGCGAACCGGTAGATCAGCGAAATTTATGTACGACTGATACCTACGAAGGTGAACTGGAATATCAACAGTTGTCTATGCCAAAGCCTCCTGAAGTCGCCGAAGTCATGCTCTGGGGCCACAAATGGACAATCATATAAGTCACTCTGCATAAATAACGGAATCGCTTCCAATGATCGATGAAACAAACACTGCTAAACTCCAAAGCTTCAAAGTTTCTCAAATGAACTAAGCCAAAACTAGACCGACCTTGAGGTTAACCAGAGGATGACTCGAATCAGGCCAAGACTGAGAACTCGGAAGAACTGCTCTCACTGGACAGGAGGCAACTAGACGAGTTATGGAGAGACTTGGGTACAGTTCAAGTGCGCCAACAGCCCTTTGGCATGGAGGGCACCACACATACTTGAATAGCTACAAGGAAAGCCAAGACTAATCATATCACAATTTTGTTACGTCCGATCGAAAATTCTGGCATTCTGACAACTATGGACTTAACGACCTAGCTAGCGCAACAAACAAAATAGAAGCATAATATGCTTACTTCTTCCGAACTCTTCCTTTGCCACACATGGTGACCAGATCCTTTTCCTCTTAGACTGTATGCCAATTTAAGGCCAATTCTCTAAAGGCGGTTTGGACCAAAAACTGAGAGTCTTGCCTCAAACGTCCATAAGCTCTTTCTTTATAACCAACTCTATGCGGTCGGTTGTAGATCTCTCCACCATGGCAATCTTATCTTTTTGTCCATGCAAATCTTCCCAAAATATGGGAGGATCGCCAAAGCCACGATCACCCAATCCAAAAACTAATTATCTCTTAGAACCGATGAAATCGCGTTCCAGCAAAGTCAAATCATCAGATTGATAGGAAAACTCGACCCTTACCTTCTAAAGAGCTGGTATTGCTCCTCCAGTACAGGAAGGCCCAAACCATTGCACACATTACCATAAGCCGCGCATCACTTCTTGAGCTGTGGAGCCGCGCATCACTTCTTGAGCTGTCGAACCACGCTTTCGAAGAACGAACTCCTCACATTACCCAAAGATTGGCAATGTTAAGAAGTTCCAAACCATTTCGGATCGATAGGTCATATCGATAACATAAACCACGCATTTCATGTGCCTCACACTCTCAAAAGCCGTGCATTTCATAAGCCACGCATTATCAAAAGTCATGCACTCTCAAAAGCCATGCATTTTGTAAGTCATGCACTCTCAAAAGCCGCGATTTCATAAACCACACAATCTCAAAAGCCAAGCACTTCGTAAACCATGCATTTTCATAAGCTGCACATCTAATAAACCACGAATACACTACTTGATGTTGTTTTGGCATCATCAATGAACCGTTAAAATTTCTAAGTATTGGTGTTTTTCCGACAACACCGGGAGACTTGTCTATTGCAGGATTAATAGGGATCAACTCCCACTACCCAGAAAGAACCGAAATTACTTTAGTAGTACGGCAAGCTCACAAATTAAGAAGTCGGCAAAGAATTCTAATTTTTGACCAAACTTAATGAGCAAAATGTCGAAATTTAAGACATCCAAGTCATGAGTTCTCAAAGATAGGAGCTGCGATGTACCATTGACTAGGGGCATCCAGGGAGCTGCCTAAAACGTCAAGTCTCACATCAATTATCCAAAATAGTCTACCCTTTGGAGTGAGGGGCACAGAACACATTAACACTTGGTTGTGATCAAAGATCTCTCCAACGTGCAATAAAAGGTGAAACTTAGCGTCCTCCAAAGATAGACGACGACGGGAGGTGGCTCCAGAATCAAATCAATAACGCACTAGTTTCCAAAGACAGAAGAAGGTGCTCATCTGAGGTCTTAAACTCTGTAGAAAACCAGCTGTTATCCGAAGACAAACCGTGGGAAGGGGAGAATGCTCAAAATCGAGTAACTAAACCATTGATTCTTGGAGATTGGAACCAACGAATAAGGTTGATGTCCGCAATAATGCTATCATCCTAGCATAATGCATATGGTCTGAAACAAGCATGGTTAAGAGCCATGGATTCAAGACAAACACTACCGAAATCTACCAGTCCATGATTAGTACAGGAATAAACGCGGTCATACTTGGGGAAATGTGATGACTTGCTCCACAATTTCAAATTTTCTATAAGAACTTGGAGTTTGACACCTTGTAATAAAGGAATCTTCCTAGAAATGAAAGGTTTCACAGATAGTCATCAGATCATAAAAAAAACTAGTTGGAGGAAGTTCGATTTTTCGTGAATAAGAATATTTATGGAATTGTTTAAGTAACAGTCTTACATCTCCAAGGGTAGTACTTGACGTTAAAAACAAAGCTAGGCAACGAAAATGCCTATGACTCTCACCCTTCCAGAACATGGCATTTCCCAGATTTAAGAAACATTAAGAAAACAGCCACATTGTGTTAAAAGGATTCTACTCAAACCTACAGGATTAAATGAATGATTCAATCCTCACCAACGTGACTTTAACATTGCACGAAGACAGGCGGCACTAAGAAAATAGCTTCTACAATCCAATCATCGAAATGTTAGTTTCTAAAGACCGAAATTAGTGACCAACTAGACTAAAAGTGCCGCCGAATAGACGGGGAAAATTGATTCCGAACCCCTGAGTATCGGTATTGCCTCGGCAATTCCAGGCCTTCTTTATCTTGCAAGTACTTGTGTTGCACTGGCAACGATGGGAATATTTTCTACTTCCTAAGTACCGATGTTGCCTCGGCAACGTTGAGTAACTTTCTATTTTATAACTACTATTTTACCCCAGAAACTTTAGGAAACTTTCACTCATTAAGTACCGGTATTGCTCAACAATGCCAGAAAAACTTTAATTTACAAGGCTGATGAGAAACACTCATCGTAGTGACCCGTCGATACACTAGCTTCCGAAGATAGAAGTTGGATCTCAACTGAGTTTCTACCCTTGTCTTTAGAAAACTACCAATGCCCAATGACAGGCAACGACCGGAAGACATATCCTTTCATAAGTCGGATGGATGGTTCAACCTGACATTATAGGAACCGACCACTACATGGGAATAGAGCCAAGTAGAAAGTAAATCCTAGGATTGAATTGCTTGTTTGCTAATTTCTAAGTATAAAAGATGGTGGACAACCGAATTTCCAAAATTAAATTTAAAATGAATTTAGATAGAGCCAAAAAATTGGCAACCTCATGGAAATTTTGCTTAAAACCAAGAACTTGGTTACCAATTCAAAAAGACTGTAGTTGACATATGAATAAAACTTTCGTGACAATATCAGAAACAAAGAAAAGCATGCATGGCCAAGGACAAGTGGGAACAATCTGGAAGGTCGAAAATAAAATCCCAAAACTTCAATAATTCCATAATGGGATTGAGAGCCAAACTGGGGGCAACTGAATAATTCACCTTACAGATTTCCATCTCCTACAATCCACCCACATGCAGGTTCTTGAAATTGCTAGTCCCTCAAGAAGGGATAGACGCACAAATACTTGATCGAAAGAAATGTTTCAAAATCCAAACACGAATAACCGCGAGGTTGGTTAGATGGTGGTTCTGTTTCACAAAACATAGCATTCTGGCGACAAAATTGCCAACAAAGGAAATGGAGGATTTAACATTCAAAAATCAACCGTCGCTCAGTCTGGCGATGATGAGAAGTATCGATGATCTACTTACCGTCTCACTTGATCGTTTGGTTCTAACTTGCAGGAATATGCCACTACCTGAAGTTTGGTGATGCTAGGAAGAAACCTCCAGAATGAAACTATCAATATAATGGCTTTTCAAAATAGAAGCAAGAGTTTGATTGAATCTTTGGCCCTATCTTCTAGCATCTCATGCTATCTGAAGATTCACAACGTCAACGAAAAATCCATAGAGTTGGGTCATATGCGCATAAGTTTCTAGAGATAGAAACTGATACATGATTAGATTCTCAACACTAGACTTGGAGGAATTCAATTACTGTTAGGAAACAAGCATCGTTGAAAAAGTCAAAGCTTGGAATCAAGCATCAAAGTCACAGATATAGGAGCTATCGTGTCAATCAAGTTGTGGTAATCGAATGTATTGCCCAAGAGACCTAGTCTTTCGAAAACACGTAGACTTAGTATTCGGAGAAATCATCCTTATGGACTATAGTAGATACACCAACACTTTGTTAAAACGAACTCATGAGCATAAGTAGGGATTCGCTATGGAACTGGCTGGATAAGCTACTTCAAAATTCTGGACAAAGCTATGAAATAGAATATACTGAAATGATTGCAGAAGTATTAAGTACATGAATAGAATTACGGTAAATGAGAATGCTACACATGAACATATGAAGAGCAGTAACGAGAAAAGGTAATGCTCGAAATTGAGCAATTAAACCAATGGTCCCCAGAGACAGAGACTAGTGTGCATTGAATTTCCAAAAGTGAATAGGATAATCGTAATCGAACAGCTCATAAACTAATTTTCAAAGGCTGAAACTATGTATGATCGAACTTCAACTACAATTCTACAAGAGCAACTTTGCCTTATAATTTAACGGCAAACAATCATCCCAATATGATAGGAACAATAAGCTGTGCCTAAGTTGCGAAGGACCCAGCTTCTAGAGGACTGGAAGTACCTTCGCCAGACTAAAGTTGGGATGACCGAAAAGTCATTTTCAACAACAAAACTTGGCATTCAACCTTGTTAGGTATGTTTTATTTTAAATAATATCCTCGTATAACCAACGCCCATAATCCAAGGGAAGTTGGCGTATTTTGACCGGTCGGGTTATGTGCGTTGACCGGGGCAGATGCGGTATGTTATCTGCATGAGAGAGTCCAATATCCTGAATACTACAAACAAACAATCTAGTGTAGATTGCTCGCTTACGTTTGAAAAATAATCCATATCGTCCTTTGAAATTATCTCTTCCACACTTACTCGTTATCGATCAACGATCGATAACGGAGCCGCTGTCCGAAGCGACGCGGGAAACTTTTCTTTCCAGGATCACCGAAATACAGAAACAGGAAAAGCGATACAATTGAGTCATCCACTATAGTTGATTGTGGAATAAATCGTCACACTAGAATTCAAAAACTCGATGGGAACTTAACCAAATTCTCAAAAAGAAAACGTTAATGACAAAGAGCAAAACTTCACCCCAGAGCGGCATACAATCGTTCTTCAGCGCTAGTCAAATTAAAACTATGTAGGACAATCCCAAACCTACTACATGTACCCACTTACCGATCTAGTATAAACTATGAAGTAAAGATTGCATCATCGATACCAGGAGTTGAAATTCATGTTGAAATCAAAAAATGAATGACCATCAAAAGTCAACTGAAAACAACATCTTGAGGTGGACTCCGACGATCTGCATTGAAAATTCAACAGATGGCTGAATAGTCAAAACCAAATTCACATAGTAACCTCGACATGATTAACTAGATTTCACAAAATGAAAACTCAAAAGAAGCTACTTCCATAGCACAACTTGTTTTCAACGAAGGCATGCTCTGTGGGGGGCAAATGTCATCCGTGTTTTTAACCCAATAGAATCCAGCAGAAATCGAAATAACTTGATCAAGTTAGAGTGGCTCAAAAGTTAACCGAAAGGATTAGAACAAGGAGCTAAAAGAAGTCAAAAGAAAAGATAGAAGAATATTCTAAGACATGGCCAGCAATCCATGGCCTATGGATCGCCAGTGATCCATGGTATTAATTCGGGAGTACACGAACAACATCAACGCAAGACGATGAAGGCAATCAAAGACAAAATGCAAAAATATGCTAAGTGTATAGATCGCCAATGATCCATACACTATGGATCACTAGCCATCTATCCAAAGCAAGGAAATTCTTGCAACCTGACATAGTAAGGCAATGAAGAAAGGAGCTAAGTAATTAGCTTGCACTCGAGCTAAACCTATGGATCACTAGCGATCCATAGACCATGGATCGCTAGTGATCCATGCTTTCGGCTCAGGTGGCGAGCTAAACTTTACTTGATCGTCCTATGTCCACCTTCAAGAAACTAACAAATGAGCCTTGCCCAGAAGCTCTCCGATCTCTATATATACCATCCTACCTTTTCATCTCCCTCACAAAAATCTCCCAAGGGATTCACTATGATTCTCCAATGGATTCCAACTCTGGGATTCAATCCAGCTAAGGATAATCAAAAGCCTTATAATCAAACACAACTTGTAACAGCAATCGATCATAATAAAACTATAAAGTGGGCATAGGCTTCGTTAATAGCCGAACCACTATAAAAAACTTCTTGTCTCCTTTATTTCACGGTTCTTTTCTATACGTATTACTTGTATTATTGCTCTATGAGAACAAAGCTGGTGCTTTCACACTCAAATCGGGGTGTTGATCAATTTTTTAGGTTAACATAGCATTTTGATATGTATTGACTATCGTGATTTATAAGGATCCAGCAGATTTAAAAAATGCAAAAAAACCATAATACTTAGATATCGATGTATAAAGCTTACGAGAAAAGCATTGTCAAAAAAAAAATAGTGCTTTTTTGTGTTACAAACAGTTCGGTATCTAATATAACAAGTCGGTATACAACCTTTATTTAACCATTAAAAACATACAGTTATGGATAAAAAGCACTATAAAAGAAGACTTTTTATAGAGATTTATTTTGTGCTATAAATAAGCCATGGTTTTTTATAACATGTTGATATATGGCATTTTTCGAACCACTGTAGTAGGCATTTATAGCATTTTTCCTAACCTATCGTAAGCTCTTTTTGTTGTAGTGCATCCAAAACATCCAATCCAAGTTGAATAATCTAGCTAAAAAAATCAAATCAATGCCGAGAAATATACAGGAAAAGAGCTTAGGATGTGTAACCCTCATCTTCTCTTTACGGTTTCCACGTACTCTCTATCTGGTCGTTTCCCCATTGCACCATGACTAACTTCAACGTCTTATTTCTAACCCCATGTATCATAATACAGGTTGTACTATGGGATGAACTAAACTCGCACTCTAACTCTACCTCTTCCAACTAGCAAGGCGCTATCCTCATTGGATCATGTACACATTTCTGCAAATGTGGCATGTGAGACATATTGTGGACTCCTGTCACCTTCTCTAGTAGTTCCACTCTATAGGTCAAACTCCTTATCTTCTCTAATATTGGAAATGAGCTACCAAATCTGGGTGCTAACTTCCTCGAATTTCAAAATAATACTACTCTTTTTAAAAGAGAATCTTTGACAAAGACTGAATCTCCTGCTTCCAATTTCGAAAAATTCCCCATCTATCTGCATGTAACTTCTATCGATCCTGTGTAGCCTTCATCCTCTTCCTTATGAGCTTAACCTTCTCCACGGTATCTCTAACCATCTCTGGCCCCAAAATAATCTTATCCGTAGACTTCTACTAGCACGAAGGTGTCTTGCACGGCCTTTCGTATAAAACTTCCAATAGTGTCATGCCAATACTAGCCTAGTAGCTATTAACGTAAACTCCACCAAAGGTAAACGGTCCTCCCAAGACCCTTCAAAATCCAATATACAAGCCCTCAACAAATCCGCTAACATCCTGTTTACTCTCTATATCGATCCACCAGTCTATGGGTGATATGTGTTGCGTAGATTCAATTCCATCCCTAACAACTCCTTCAAACTTCCCCCGAATTCACCCGTGAATAGTGGATTTCGATCACTCACTATTCTAATTGGAACTCCATGTAGTCTAACCACTTCTTTAATATATTGCATCGCTAACGTCATTGTGGTTCTTGTGCCCTTTACTAGAATAAAATGCATGCTCTTCGTGAGATGATCTACTATCACCCATATTATCTCATTTCCTTTTCTACTCTAGGGTAATCTAATTACAAAATCCATAGATACACACTCCATTTTCCATTATGGAATGTTTAACCAAAGTAATAATCCACTAGGATTTTTCAGTTAACCTTTAACTCGTAGGCATGTCATACACTTCACCACATACACAGCTATCCGCCTCTTCATTTCTGACCAATAGTATACTCTCTTTACATCCCTATACATCTTATCTCCTTGCACTACTACAAAACAGGCTTTGCATCGGTTGTTTACCCCCTTTTACATCAGTTCAACAACCGATGCATATGCAACCGATGCAACAGGCTCAACACTTTTGTATCAGTTCTGAAATCGATGCAAAAAGGTCCTTTTTGCATCGGTTGTTACTAACAACTGGTGCAAAACATCATGGTTGGTTGCTTGAACACAGCCCCCATGTTGCATCGGTTGTAATGAAAACCGATGCAATAAAGAAACTTGTTGCATCAGTTGTTGTTGAAAACCGATGCAAACTAATCCCTCTATTGCATCGGTTTTTTTATAACAACCGATGCAAACTAATCCCTCAGAAACCATTATTACAGTACTCAAATAGACTATATATATATTATTGATAATCTTTATATATATATAAAATAAAAAAACATAAACAAAAAATTAAAAAAAAAAAAGATTATTTCATTATCATTTACAAATTCTGCTTTAGTTTACAAATTTCACAACAGACATATCTGCTTACTGTTGTACTGCCCTCCCCTTCTCCATTCATCTACAGTACCACTTTATAATACCTCTACAATCCGCAACCAAAACCACTACCGCGGCCTTCGCCTCAACCACCGCAGTACGATAATCTTCCCACCAGCCACCTATCACCACTCAAGCAACCATTATACCCATTGTTCCACTACAAGCCTGAACACAACCCTTCAACCCATCCCGTGCACCATTTCATCAGTGCATATCCACATCCCCTAGCAGTCATCAATATCAAACCTGCCACCCATCAACTACATTAGCAACAAGCTACAGTTCACATTGCAACAACAATTCTATACTACTTCAATAACCACTTCTACCATACATTCACTGCCCTTTACAACAACACTTCATACATACTTAACAACTCCATCTCTGTTCATCCACACAACTCAAACCACAACACACGCTCCATTTCATCACTACATTACCCTTAAAACAACTGCTGCCATCTCATTGTTTCAGACTCCAGTTCAACTTATCTGCTGTCACTTCCACCATCCCACAACCCAGCGCCTTGCACTGCACATCACCCGAAAATCTGCAACGCATCTCCGCTCCTCTGTCAACACCACCTTCTCCAATCTTTAGTCGCAACCGAAACATCACATCGAACAGCCTCCAACACCTTGCTACTAACAGCCTAATCAACAGTTCAATTCAAACATCTCCAACAAGTAAACTCCTTCCTCCACTGACAACATCCCAAATCTCTCTTACAAAGAAAGAAAAAAGAAACTCAGTCAGACATCATGAACCACTTACGACTTTTCCAAAACCCTTGCACGCAACTGCAGTTCCTAAATCACGCTCAATCGCTTCAAACAACACCTCCTTCTCAAACTAGCTTTTACCTCTGTCACGAACTCGGCCTACCAACTCGCACTCGAAATTGCCAAACCAAATCGCCATCCGCAAACCATAAATTGACTCCAGAAAAAAAAATTGATTTCCCACACCATAAATTTCACCACCTGACCATAACAACAATATTATCCACTAGATTGGAAGAGTTTGACTTGTAACTTAAGATAATTGTCACTGTTGAAGAAAGGGTTCACTAGAATAACCGATCCTGGCGTCAGTTCAAGTTTTGTCCATAGATACATCTCAAGTTGGTGAAAAAAAGAGCTATTAGTCAAATCTGGAAAAATGGTGCTCTAAATGTCAGCTCACCAACATAAGGATAAGCACAGTCACAACTTCGTGGGTTCAAACTTTGATCTGATGGGCAAGCTTTGGATCCACATTTTGTTGTGCTTGTAGAATAAGATGTAGGTTATAGCTGTTGACTCCTACAATATACTGTATTTGCAAGTTGGTTTTTGCATACAGGGTTATCGGCAAGTCTGTAAATATGCAGATGTAACATTGAAATTTGGTTAAACTTAAAAAAAAATTAGAAAATGGAAAAACCATTGTACTTACATGAGAGTCTCATTATATGCGGATGTTAACGTAAATGAAGTGATTGAATTGTTTTGGAAATTAACCACCTATAGCTGTGAGCTGAAGCTATCCCCTAGAGTGAAAGTGCCATTGAATAAATTATTATTAGGGTCCTGTATCATATTGTTGTAATGAATAATCATAATTTTCAGCATGAGTTCATCCTTTGTGATTATTTACAACTTACACTTGCTGTAGCCAGGGAGGCTAAGAATATTTTCAGGGATACTGCCATAAAGCCCTCCAGATTCCACAATGCTAGATACAGTATTAATTTAGATTGGTGGTAGATATAAATTTCTGGAAAAAAATGCTGATGTAACTTACAGAATAGCTAATGAATTTATTGCGGTGAACCAAGATGGAGCCTCTGAAGCTTCGAATGTGTTATTGCTTAAATCTCTGAAGAAAATATTTGGTATTTGATATATTTCTTGGAAGTTTACATTATATGATATATATGTTCTGTCAGTAAGCTGATAAATCTTACACATAATTGAGGTTGTTCATTCCTGTTAGGTCAGGCACTGGTCCAGAAAGTTTGTTGTTTGCTAAGTTCCTGAAAGAAAAGTATACTCATAGATAGCGCATATTTACTATTTATTCATTGATATAAACCATGAAGCAGTTATTGCATAATAGATACTTACAGTTCGTTTACATTTGTAAGATTGTTAATGCTGGAAGGAACTAAATTAGTGAAAGAATTCCTATCGAGTCGCCTGTTACCAGAGCAAATATATTAGCATAAGTTGGTATGAAAAGAACAAGAGAAACAAAAGCAGCATGCTCTTATGAAAATTACTTACAGAACCTCAAGACTTTTGACCAGTCCCACTGACATTGGAATCTCTCCGACGAAATTATTTGCATCAAATAATCTAGAAAATGGACGCAAAGATAGCATTTGGATATAACTTTGGCTTATAATCATACAAGTGTTGAGATTTTAAAAAATCTTACACATGTATAAGTTGCATTCGAGAGCTGAATAGTCTCCTAGGGATGCTACCAGTTAGCTGATTCTTGTTGAAATGGCTTTTCACTGATACATGATAGATGTCAGCTAAACTAGAAATGCAACCAACTACTTATTATTTTGTCACCATTTAAAAAAATTGTACTTACAAATGCTTGGCATTACGGAGTTGGTCGAGCCCTGGCGATTTTTTATTTGAAACCGGTATTGTTCCACTGATCTGATTGTCTGCTATATCAAACCAGTACATGTTTGATAGCTTGCCAAATGAAGGAGGAATTGTACCACTAAACTTGTTTGAATTTAAATCCCTGAAATTAATTTTGGTAAGAGTTTCATTAGTTTCTCAGATTATTTACATTGAGAATGACAATGAAGTACTTACAAAAATGAGAATTTTGCCTGTTCACTTCCATCCAAACACTGTTCCATCCAAACCCCTCTTCTCTGCACAGTGATACAACTTATTGCCTTCACATTGCCTCTGTTCTATCCCATACCCACATCGCTGACCTACTTCAGACCATCCATCCACCATTGCATCTGACCTTGTCCACCATCTTGCTTACAACATTTCACATAACCACTCCCTGCTTTCCTTTCATACAACAGACAATACTTCCATCACAACTAACCTGCAAACCACACGAGCACCGCCATTACCTTTATAAACTGCTTCACTACATCATTCGACAACCCCACAGTACTGCCTACAAACGATTTCAAATACATATCATCCAACAAACTTCAATACCGACCATCGCCTGAACCAACATCGCCTACGACCCTAGCAGATCCAACTCCGACCTCATTCACCTCCACTCACCGCCCCAATCGAACGCCTAGAACATCACCAACCAACATCAAACTCAAAGCCCTATCGCAACCTCACCCAGTTCGACGACATTGTTCCCCGGCTCCTCATCCAATCGCCTGGAATGGCTTCAATCACTACCCAAATCACCCAAAGCGACTACCATCGTGGGATCGCTCTCGAATACGAACTGTGGAATATATAGTAATTGATCGTTTAACTGTGGAATCTCGAATACGATTTTAGGTTTTTTTTTGAAGCAGGCGAATTATTTGGGGAAAAGAATGGTAGCGGCGAATAAAAATGGAAAGGCAGGATGTAACACGTGAGCAATGAATAACCTAAATAATATTGCATCGCCTCTTCTAGGGAACCGATGCGAAAATTATTATTTTGGACATAGTCACATCGGTTGACTTTAAAACCGATGCGACTAAAACTATTTGCATCGGTTGTTGGTGATAACTGATGCAAATTTGATTTTTTATTACCTATTGCTTTCCACGTACCAATTGCATCGGTTATTAAGACAGAACTGATGCAAATAGTTCTATTTGCATCTGTTTTTACTTCAACCGATTCAAATGAGGCGATGCAAATGGCCTGTTTTGTAGTAGTGTTGTGAATGTATAGACATCCTACTGTGATGACACTCACCCAATACCTCCTCTGTCAACTCCTTAACATGTTGTGCGCATAGTTTTCTATCTCTTCTCAAATAACCCTTCCGATTCTTGGAGTAACGATCCAAATGGCTTAATCGTTCAACCCATCCTAACCAATCCATAATGTCAACCTACAAATCACATCTTATTCTTGACTTACTCCAACATGATCCATTAGTGTCGTCTTAGCCTCTATTACTGCCAACAATCTAGCTGTATACACCAATCGTGGTCTGAAATCGAACTTTGATATGAACTCCGAATTTCGCCATTATCATTCATCTTTGCATACTTCTTACTCGAAGCATCTATAACTACTTCTCTAAATCCCAATAAAGTAGAAATCCCAATGTATAAGAAATCCTAAAGTTATATAATGACCAAAAATCCATCCATTGTTGTTATCTTAAATTCAAATCCTTTTAAGAAAACTAATACTTTGAGAAATTTACAATACGTAAATAATTCAAATATCTAGCCCAACGAACAATGCCTCTACGACTTCAATGCAAATATAATAGCAGCTAACTTTAAGTCATGTGTTGGATAATTCCTCCTGTGATTCTTCGACTATAGGCTCGCGTACACTACTACCCTTCCATCTTGCATAAAAATAACACAGGGGCGAAACTGCATGCATTGGTATAAAGGGTAAGTGGTTTGCTACAGTCTGGAATAACTAAAACTATAGAACTTATTAATAACTCATTCAATCTAATAAACACTGATTCATATTCTGGGCTCAAAGTATAAATCAAATTATTCTTTACAAAATAGGTTAAATATGTCTATATCTTCACAAAATCCTTAATGAGCTTTTTATAGAACCCAGCCAAACCTAAAAATCAATGGACTTCTGATGCATTCTTCGGTGTTTTATAATCCTTAACTGCACCTATTTTTTGAAGGTCTACTACCAATCCATTTACTGATACTACATGCCCATGGAAACGAATTTCATCTCTCCAGAAGTGACATATAGAAAATTTAGCTTTCAACAGAGTCCTTTTTAGGACATTAATCATTTCCCTCAAATGAATCTCATGTTGTGCCTTACTACTGGAATAAATAGGAACATCATCCATAGAACCACTACAAACCTATTTAATTGCTCTCGGAATACTCTACCAATCAAATCCACAAATAAGCTGAAGCATTTGTCCAAAAGGCATTACCAGCCACTCAAAAAACCACTAGATGTACAAAAAGTGCACATCTGGATACTATCCTCAACCACTCACAATTAGTAAAATCTAGTCTCCAAATCAAGCTGCGAGAAAACCTCAGCACTGACTAATGGATCCAATTATCAATATGAGGTAACAGATAGCGGGTTTCCTTCGTCGGCTTGTTTAATTCTCGATATTTGACGCACAACCTGAGGAAACCTTCTGCCTTAGTAGTGAAAATGACGTGCACTCTCCATTCTAAAATACTCTCTTCCTACAACAATTTCATAACTTGCTTATCATATTCTCATCTTTCCTTCAGAGTCATACGCATAAGAGGCATCACAACTGGCCTTGATCCTTTCTCGAGATCAATACAAAATTCAATTTCTCTTCGATATGGAGATTGGAAACTTCTTCTAATATATTGAGGTAATCCTTCACTAAGGGTAAATACAATAACTCTTTCTATAATAGGCTAAGTTAATATAGATATGTCCCCATAACGGAAATATCAAGCTAACGACATAGAATCAAATCACGTCCATCGCCCTTCCTCGGTCGAACCATCCTCCTATCATAATCCAATACTATTCCATAATGAAACAACCAATCCGTTTCCAAAATCGATCTATAATCGTAAAGTTTAGTACATATGCATCACAATGGAACCCCATACCACAGATGATCAATTTTAGGTTATGATAAAACGCTAATAGATGGGTTTGTCCCCTATTAGGATTCGATACTAAAATAGATTCATGCATAAGACCAGGTCTAAGAGCTAAATTATCGACTAATGCACTACATATGAATGAATGAGATGCAACAGTGTAAAACAAAGTATGAATAGAGGAATCAGATAAAATCAAAACACCTTCCATCATAATTTGCTTTCCTTTCTCCAAAGCCATCGATGGTGCCTTAGTAGAAGTTGGAATGGCATCCAGAGCATATGCCTTCACAATAAGACCTTCACCCTTCAAAAATGGACAATTTTTCTTCATTTTTATAATCTAATCATAATTATAGCACTTGAACTTCTTCTAAGCCAGGACTACCTTAAAATCCTTAGCTATGGGTCCCATCTGGTTGTAGTTATAACATTTACCCATTGAGAGGTTCATCATACAATTCATTGAAATATGTTCCCACCTTATGACATCTATTATAAGTACCCACTGGTCTTTTGCTTGGACCATCTTGTAGTTCAATTCCCTTATGTCATCTCTATTGCTGGTCTTCTCCTTCCTTAGCCTAGTCTTTAACCATAGTTCCATTTTGAAAATTTAGTAATGCTACTTCTACCAATCCTTTAAACATCGCTCCATATGGTATATGATTTGATTCTAACCCCCTTAGAGGTGAACTCAACCCTATCGTTAACTTTAGCGTCTTCATCGTAGAGTATTGACTAACTCAAATCCAAATCAAACCAACTCATCAAACAGACTAACATACTCCTTGACTATAGATTTTCCTTGCTTCAAATGAATAAATCTATCGAATAACAAATCCTTCTCAACAGCAGAAAGAAATTTTGCCTCAAATATTGACTTGAATATCCTCCAAGTAATAGTATCCTCATCCACTTCGACAATTACTACTTCATACCGACATGTTGCTTCACCTTTCAAGTTCCAAGTAGCTAACTGCCTCTTAGTTGCATCACCAAGTCCCGATAGGTTAAAAATCTTTTCACAATCATTAAATCATGCCCGATTCATCGAGTATGGTTCTGTCCTTAGAAATAGCTTCCCACTAAGGTTAGAGAAATCCTTACACAACTTAGGAAAGTCAAAATTTGATGTTGATAGGGTTAGAATCACATGCTGATTAGTATTGGTATTGATGACCATGAGTTTAGTGGTGTTGGTACTAGCATGGCTCATCACCTAAAGGTAGCATTTGAACCATAATGGAATATTAACTTTGGGAATATCCAGTACATCCATAGGTATGCTAGTCCCTACCCTAGTTTCTATTCCATCGACATTGGCTGTGTTGGCCTCTACTCCAGTTTCGATTGACTACTCAATTTAGCTATCTGTAAAAATGGGATTTATTAGCAACTTCCTAATAGTTAGTAAACAAAAATAGAACAATAAATGGATGTATGCATATGTACTTTAAATTCCTATATTATATATATATTCGTATATTGTATATATATATATATTATAGAAAGTGAAAATACCCTCCATCAATACGTTCCTAGATATATACAAAAATGAAAGTAGGAGTGGGTCAAACAAGTCTGGTGGGTGAGTCTACATATACTACAAAAATAATACTATTACATGATATGAGTCTATCATCTAGCCAACATGCATTCTGTCACCATGCCATGTCTAACTATCATATACGTCTAATCATATCGCATCGCATGTATGCGGGCTCACTTCCTTAGACTCGTCTCGTGCGTTATAGGATTGCCTATTATATGTCGTCATGTAAGTTGTGTATAGGAGTTACACCTTAGACAAGCCTCATGCCTTACAGCCCTGACTAGCCTCATACCCAACATGGCTGCTAACATCACCCCTACCTAGTCGGCCAAAGCACTGCAAGGAAAAAAAATCATTGGGTCACTTAAAATGTATCACAAGATTGCGTTCGTATTGTATACACTATTCGGGTCGTTTATCTATGCCCTAAACTCATTCTCGTCTACATCCATCATTATATCATATTTTCGTATTAAAATATAAATACACATCACTTTAAACAACAACTAAATCGTTCTACGTATCCATTCATTTTATAGCACCAATATTTACCGCATCATGCCTCAGATCACCTTCCAAAACACGAGAGAAAACAAGAGTTGAAATCGTTTATAAATCATTTATATAGGCCTTTATAGCCAAGGAATAGATTAACAACAGGAACTTAATGCACCAGCAGACCGGTTGGCATAGACCAGTACATTGCTATATGTTATTCCTGATGGTTTCAGGCCTCGGGATTATCATGTTTGTACCTTCAACGGCCACCGCTTTGAATTTGATCATTGAAGAATGTGCCTATACCCTAGCCCTAGGTTTCTAAGTTGGATTTTTATTATTTATTTCACTAAGTTTGCTAAAAATTATTACTAAACCTAGTTTCTAAGCATCATTATCAATCAAATCCCTCCTAATTTACCATTAGTTCCAAATTAAAATTATTTATACATGGTTATCTACACTACTATAGCCTATAAAGCATCTTATAGCCTTAAAATTGTGTTATACGAGGATTTGAACATAGATCACTCCAAATTTCTTATTCCTAACCAAATCCTCACTATCCTGGCTACTTCATCTCCTCTCTTCAATTCCGCCTCCAAATGGTTATTAGGTCGTAGCATTGTCTACTAGCTTCATGATGCTTATAGTTTTGTCCAATTTTGCTAGGCTTTTTGAGTAAGAAAATCTAATTTGATTGCAAGTGGTGTTAGAGAAAAGCGGAGGAAGAAGAAAATGATATGGATTGGTGTTTTAGAAAACATCCATACATATTCATTCCTAAGTGATTTGAGGGAAAAACCAGATGTTCTGCCTGATTTCAAAATTCAAATTCAAACCTTTGACGCCCGCTAGAATAGATAACGTTTTCGACCGTATCTTCTCCATATGGACTCCAAATGAGACAAACCAAAAATACGCGAATCAGAAAAAATAGATGGTCACAATGGCACTTGTTTCATTGTTAATTTCAATTGTCCTAAAAATGACTATTTTCCCTCTCTTTATATTTAATTTATTAAATCAATTCATAAATTTCAATTATTCTAATATAATCAAATTATTAATATTTAATTAAAATATTTATTAAATTTTTTGGTATTACAGTCACGTGGGGTCGCCGGAGTTGGAGATGGTGATGTTGCGGGCTGTGCGGTGTTATGGTCGATGTGCGGTGATGTTAGGTAGTCTGGTGCGGTTGAAAGATGAGGGATGGCTGCACTTTATTTTCACAGCCAGGGTACTCTTGGGGTTGGTTTGCGGTGGTGTGACAGGAGTTGATTGTAGGATCGATTTCAACCTAGAGGGGGGGCGAATAGGGTGATAGTGTTAATTATAAAAATTAATATCGGAAGCTTATAAAATAATTTTAACACAGATCACAGAACAATAGCAGCACAGATAATAGCAGAATAATAAATGCAGAAATAGAACGACACAGAATTTACCCAGCTTCGGCAAAACCCTGCCTACGTGATGCCCCCAAGGTTTCTACTAGAAATTAGATAGTCCCTCGCTTACACACGTAAACTCGCGACACCCACTATCGAATAAATCTAACTCTACGCTCAAAACCCTGCCACAACTCAGCCACTGAGTTGCGAATTCTCAAGCTACGCCACGTAGCTTGTCCCCTAGTCACACGACTAGAAATTTAAACGGTTTAAAAAAGAAAATACAAATTAACAACAATTTAAAAACAAAATGACCCTAATTTAAAAATAAAAGCCCTTATAATATAATAGAGAAATAAGCCGGCCCCTTTTTATTTTTCGGCCCGTTCTTCTTTAGTGGCGGCTTTTGTTCTTTCGTTCGTATCTCTTTGCAAAAATGAGGGCTTTCCTCCTTGATCCAAATTAGGGCTTTCGAAGAGCCGTTACTACTTCGATCGAACCTGTGATTGTTCGAGAGTTGCCTTGCTCGATCGATTTCTCGTTGTTGCTTACTTCGGCTGCTTCGAGTTGATGGAGTTCGACTTCAATTCGGTATGTGATTTTCATTTATGCTGTTCTGTTATGCTTGATTGAACTCCATGATCGATTGCCTGTGATGATTAGGGTTATATATGCGTTCGAACTCCTTTATCTTCGTTCGTATAAACTTATTTGAATTTGTCAAATAAATTGTTCGGCCGTTCGATTATACTTTGATGCTGATGATTTCACTGACTTTTTCGTAATCGTATATTTTGGTTGCTTGATGGTTACGGCTTTGATTTATTTCGTGATGACCACGGTTTCCACTCCGTTCCTTTTTCTGTTGACTTGTTAAAAACACGGCTTTGATACATTTAGCTTTGTATCTGCAGTTTGGATATTGATGATTTCCTCCGATGCTTTGACTTTGGTCACTTTGATTTCATGAATTTCTGATTGATTTTGTTCACTAATAAAATTGCAGCATGTTCGTTGTGGCATTGCATTGTCGTGCATTTGTTTCAGTTGCATTCATTGATCAGTACTTCTTTGCTACTGCATACTTGATAGCAAATTTGATGTGTGGTCAGACCTTAACTTCACTTGAGCATTGTTAAGTAGTTTGTAGTTGCTGTGTTGTCATTTGGGCTTGTAAGTTGTATCATACTTGATGATCTTCATATTCACATGTCTTGTTGACACTTGCAGTTCACTCGGCTTTGATTTTGTGGCTTCGACATCTTATATTCATGAGATGTTTATTGTGAAGCTTGGTTTACTGGTCTTTGAGGCATGTTGTGTCCATATTGTATTTGATACTGTTACACTGCTGTGTTATGTAGTAACCTAGTTTCACTTGCATTGCTGAGTCATTCTGATGCATCCTTCTGGCTTTAGAGTCTGTTATGTACATTCGAGCCAGTGCATGTGAACTGGTGCATGCTTTGTACTTTGTAGTATAGTTGCAATGTGTTGTTGTTTGGTGCCATGTGCATCTTTGTGATTCAGTCTATGAGTTGCATACTTGTGCTTACTTTGAGTATGTTACATGTTGTGTTTCCAGTAGCCTGGATATCAGATATCTCTTTCTTCCATGTTTCTGCACTCCATAGATCAACTCCCATTCCTCCATAAAATTGATTTGTCTTCATTGCTGTCATATTTTTGCTTGTGCATCACTTGACTTGTTGTATTGTCATTGCATCTTTGCACTCTGTTTTTGATGTTGGCCTTCATTTTCTTGTATATATGAACTGCTTCATGTTTGAAGTCGTAGTCTGTACACCTGCCCTGTGTTGAATCCAACTAATAGTTCGGGTTTGACCTTGTGCGTGTGTTGTGATTTTATTTATATTTGCACCTGAGTTGAACCCGTCTTTTTATTTGGATTTGACCTTGTGCCCACCTGTCCCTGTAGCATTATCAAGTGTATATCGGTGTGCACGGCCTTGTGGCATGTACAGTGATACACTATGCATGTCACATTGTTCGTGTGTGATGAATTCAGATATAGATGATGACGAACAACCCAAATAACTGAGGCAAATAATATTTTCGAAATTCATATTTTATTTTATATTGCAAAAATATTTCTTTTTCAATTTTACTGCGTTAGTGAATATTTTTGCAGATTGCTCAGATGCTGGATTCTAACTGGAATGAAGTTGAAAATAAAATATGAGTGAATGAGCGATATGTAGTGAGGACATTTGTAAATGCGAAATTGTGATGTAATTGAATTTATATCAAAGTTGTATAGTGTATAGTGAGAGCTTGAATTTGTACTATTCAAAATTGAAATAAATATTTGTTTGAATAAAATATTCGTTTGAATTTAAATTCTGTGTTATTTAATTTTATTTAGCAAATATTTATTTAACCTGTGAAAAATAAAATAGTACATTAACAAATACATTTAAACGAATGTATATATGTTTATTATCATCAAACAAAAATCATATAAGCGCATATTCAACAATCTCCCCCTTTTGATGATAACAAACATATATTTAAGATTTTGAATATGTTAAATGTATTTGATTATTCATATGCTCTAATTGCTCCCCCTATTTAAATGCTTCCTCTCTACACAAGGCTCCCCCTACAAATATGCATACAATTAAATAATATGCAAATAAGCCTAGATGCAAATGGAAAATTATTTGACCTTTGCTTGATTTTATTTGACAAAATCTTAACTTTTCTCTCCCCCTTTTGTTATCAGCAAAAGAGTAATAGTGTTAGAGAAAATAGAGATAAAGTGATCGATGTTAATTCAACATTAAAACTCAATTGAATATAAATATTAAATTTCAATAAAAAATCAAACAAAAATCATAAATATTTTGTTAGGCGCATATTCCACTTTTAGAATGATGGAAATGATGTCATCATATAAAATCATACAGATGTGTCTATTCGTGGTAAGTTATATCAGGAATTTGAATATCTACTAACCATGCATAACCGTTAGGACTTTTAAATGAGATTAGTAGTATTCCAATTTTATTTTTTAAAAAAATGAATTCAAGTATCTTCTAACCACGCATAACCGTGAGGATTTTTAAATGGGATTAGAATCAACTTGTTTATTTTAAAAATCAACTTTTGATATGCGTTCCATACATGCATAACCGTGAGGATTTTTAAATGAGCATGGAAGCACATAACAAATTCCAAGTAATTCACCCATGCATAACCGTGAGGACTTTTAAATGAGAGTGAATACTTTGGTATTTATTTTTTATTTTTTTATTATTATCCCCTTTTTTTTTAAAAAAATGTGAAAATGAAAAACGAACAATTCCCATTTAAAGTACCACATATCGACAAACTATATAGAATTTTGATGAATGATGGTCGTTAGAAATATGACAGAAATAGAGATGGTCATGGAACTTTTTACCAACAAAAATTTTATAACTCTTGTTTAAATTTCTAAAGAAATTTACTAATTATACCGTCTCGAGTCATAATATATAATAAATATCAACACTCATCACTTTTTTCAATCACTATTCATCTTTTCGATAATCACTAGGGAGTTAGATTAGTCAATGTATTTAAAATCAAATTCAGAAATAATTATAAATCAATTTTTCTAAATGACTAATATGAAAATATGGTCAAAAATGATTTTCTCGAGGGGGTTTTATAAGAAAATTTTCTGCTATTTGAGAATTGTTTGAAATGAAAAATATGCAGATATTTTCTTTGAAAAACGATGCAGTTACTAAATGTCTCAACAAAAATCACGTTCAACTAGTAATTTTTCTATCAACTAGATTACCAGTGTAATCTACATCTGAATTTCTTTTTCACTCAAAATTATCATTAATTGAATTCGATTGACCAAACCATGAAGTGTGCACCAAAAAATTTCAAATTCAATTTTAACAACAATTTAAATGACATTCTTTTGAAATTGAATTGAAGCCATGTAAATAATCAGAAAATCGTGAATATAGAGTTAGCCGTATTATAACCAATTGTATTATCCAACAAAACACTATTTTTAATCCAAACTGATATATATGAAGTAATTCAAAGAATCTAGATATTTTTATAGTGTTTTTGGCATAAGAATATAATTGGCCAACAATTTTGAATAAGTCAGAAACAAAATCATCATCTTTTCATCAATCTCAATATTGGCTGAATTTTAATTCAGAATATGGTGCAGATTATCACATTTAATATATCGTTCAAATAAATATACCTGTTTTACCTTTACGATATTTTTCGTTGTTGTCCATTGTGATTCTGTCACCTTTATACTAGGCTAAGGAACTTTGCTTTGTCGTCCGTTGTGTTTCTAGAACAGCCAAAAATCCAAAGAACACTGTTGTTGTTCCTTAGCCTGCCACCACACCTACACGTTGAAAACTTTATGTGACCTATTTGTTTTTATAGGTCCATGGTTGTTAGTGGCAGAAAATTTTGAAATTTTTTTTTGTAAAGACCCAAAATTATTTATAATTGTTACCTTCGGCACCCAAATTTGTTTAACTTTGAGAGATTTTATATTTGTGCCTTTAGGAACCCAAATCGATATAGTTTTCACATGTTTGGGTCTATACCAACAATTATTGCGATTGTGTCCATATTTTCTACAAATTGTGCACATGGAATTAACTTGACTAATATTGCTTTCAACAATTCTCGAACAATTATATCCAAGTCCTTGTCTAACCGTATTAACAGTTTGCTTTCCTAATAGCATATTCAACGATTTTTCACTTTTTGAAAATTTATCTAAAGCCGTTGACAATTGTTGGACTTGTGTTTTGAGAGATTCATTTTCGTTTAACAATTGTGTGCACTTTTTAATAGAATTCTCTCTCCTAGTATTTTCATTCTCTTTTAAAATCAGAATTTCATTTTCAAGTGATTTTATTCTGATTTCTGATTTTCTAATTTCTTCTTCGAATGTTGGACGCTTATCACACTTAGGGATCCTACTTTGATAGGTTTTAACTAATTGGTCAAGTTGTTTATTTAAATCTATCAAAGTGTCCTTTTGTGATTCAAGTTTAGCGTATTTTTCCCTAAGTCGTTCAAAACAGCCATTTACTTCGTGGAATTAAATAAGTAATTCAGAGTGAGTAAGTTTTGATACCTCGCTTGGCTCGTCATCGTCGCTATCGGTTATATTCCCATGAAGGCACATATCTACTTTCTCACTCTCACTGCTATCGCTTTTATTCCACGTGGCTGCAAAACATCTTCTTTTTGATTTCTTTTCAAAATCGCGTTGAAATCGGGGATAATTGGGCTTGATATCACAGGGTTTGTTGCAAATGATCCTGTGTTCTTCCGAGTTATCTAGTGCTTTGATTATTCTCCTTTTTAATTCTTGATTTAGAGCTGGATTTCCATATTTGTGATTCCATCTTTTGAATTTCTTCATTATTAACGCCAGCTCAGCTGCTCCATCATCATCATCCTCATCACAACTGCTTTTCACAAATCCTGTTAAGCACATTTCTTTAACTGAGTCGGTTGTGGAGGACTTCTCATTGCTGTTGATTTTTGCACCATATATTGCAATTAAAGTATTTCAGATTTCCTGTGCATTTTCACAATGAGAAATGAAATTAAAATTATCTTGATTAATATGAGAATATAATATATGCATAGCAATAGCATTAATCGAGATAATTTTCTTATCTGTTATGTCACACCCATTTTCAATAATATCCCAACATTTGAAACTAACAGATTTTAAATAAAATTCCATTTTCAATTTCCAATTCAAAAAATCTGTTCCATCGAAAATAGAAGGAATAATAGTGGAACGACCCTCAAAATTATTCTTAAAAGAAGCCATTTTAAAAATTCAAATTTTTAAAACAAAAATCGATTTTTGAAACACGAATTTTTAAAACAAAATTGTTTTTTGTAAAATCAAATTTTTAAAACAAAAACGGCTTTTGTTCCTAGCTCTGATACCACTTGTAGGATCGATTTCACCCTAGAGGGGGGTGAATAGGGTGATAGTGTTAATTATAAAAATTAATTACGGAAGCTTATAAAATAATTTTAACACAGATCACAGAACAATAGCTGCACAGATAATAGCAGAATAATAAATGCAGAAATAGAACGACATAGAATTTACCCAGCTTCGGCGAAACCTTGCCTACATGCTACCCCAAGGTTTCTACTAGAAATTAGATAGTCGCTCGCTTACACACGTAAACTCGCGACACCCGCTATCGACTAAATCTAACTCTACGCTCAAAACCCTGCCACAACTCAGCCACTGAGTTGCGAATTCTCAAGCTACGCCACGTAGCTTGTCCCCTAGTCACACGACTAGAAATTTAAACGGTTTAAAAAAGAAAATACAAATTAACAACAATTTAAAAACAAAATGACCCTAATTTAAAAATAAAAGCCCTTATAATATAATAGAGAAATAAGCCGGCCCCTTTTTATTTTTCGGCCCGTTCTTCTTTAGTGGCGGCTTTGGTTCTTTCGTTCGTATCTCTTTGCAAAAATGAGGGCTTTCCTCCTTGATCCAAATTAGGGCTTTCGAAGAGCCGTTACTACTTCGATCGAATCTGTGATTGTTCGAGAGTTGCCTTGCTCGATCGATTTCTCGTTGTTCCTCACTTCGGCTGCTTCGAGTTGATGGAGTTCGACTTCAATTCGGTATGTGATTTTCGTTTATGCTGTTCTGTTATGCTTGATTGAACTCCATGATCGATTGCATGTGATGATTAGGGTTATATATGCGTTCGAACTCCTTTATCTTCGTTCGTATAAACTTATTTGAATTTTTCAAATAAGTTGTTCGGCCGTTCGATTATACTTTGATGCTGATGATTTCACTGATTTTTTGTAATCGTATATTTTGGTTGCTTGATGGTTACGGCTTTGATTTATTTCGTGATGACCACGGTTTCCACTCCGTTCCTTTTTCTGTTGACTTGTTAAAAACACGGCTTTGATACATTTAGCTTTGTATCTGCAGTTTGGATATTGATGATTTACTCCGATGCTTTGACTTTGGTCACTTTGATTTCATGAATTTCTGACTTTGTTCACTAATAAAATTGCAGCATGTTCGTTGTGGCATTGCATTGTCGTGCATTTGTTTCAGTTGCATTCATTGATCAGTACTTCTTTGCTACTGCATACTTGATAGAAAATTTGATGTGTGGTCAGACCTTAACTTCACTTGAGCATTGTTAAGTAGTTTGTAGTTGCTGTGTTGTCATTTGGGCTTGTAAGTTGTATCATACTTGATGATCTTCATATTTATGTGTCTTGTTGACACTTGCAGTTCACTCGGCTTTGATTTTGTGGCTTCGACATCTTATATTCATGAGATGTTTATTGTGAAGCTTGGTTTACTGGTCTTTGAGGCATGTTGTGTCCATATTGTATTTGATACTGTTGCACTGCTGTGTTATGTAGTAACCTAGTTTCACTTGCATTGCTGAGTCATTCTGATGCATCCTTCTGGCTTTAGAGTCTGTTATGTACATTCGAGCCAGTGCATGTGAACTGGTGCATGCTTTGTACTTTGTAGTATAGTTGCAATGTGTTGTTGTTTGGTGCCATGTGCATCTTTGTGATTCAGTCTGTGAGTTGCATACTTGTGCTTATTTTGAGTATGTTACATGTTGTGTTTCTAGTAGCCTGGATATCAGATATCTCTTTCTTCCATGTTTCTGCACTCCGTAGATCAACTCCCATTCCTCCATAAAATTGATTTGTCTTCATTGCTGTCATATTTTTGCTTGTGCATCACTTGACTTGTTGTATTGTCATTGCATCTTTGCACTCTGTTTTTGATGTTGGCCTTCATTTGCTTGTATATATGAACTGCTTCATGTTTGAAGTCATAGTCTGTACACCTGCCCTGTGTTGAATCCAACTAATAGTTCGGGTTTGACCTTGTGCGTGTGTTGTGATTTTATTTATATTTGCACCTGAGTTGAACCCGTCTTTTTATTTGGATTTGACCTTGTGCCCACCTGTCCCTGTAGCATTATCAAGTGTATATCGGTGTGCACGGCCTTGTGGCATGTACAGTGATGCACTGTGCATGTCACATTGTTTGTGTGTGATGAATTCAGATATAGATGTGACGAACAACCCAAATAACTGAGGCAAATAATATTTTCGAAATTCATATTTTATTTTATATTGCAAAAATATTTCTTTTTCAATTTTACTATGTTAGTGAATATTTTTGCAGATTGCTCAGATGCTGGATTCTAACTGGAATGAAGTTGAAAATAAAATATGAGTGAATGAGCGATATGTAGTGAGGACATTTGTAAATGCGAAATTGTGATGTAATTGAATTTATATCAAAGTTGTATAGTGTATAGTGAGAGCTTGAATTTGTACTATTCAAAATTGAAATAAATATTTGTTTGAATAAAATATTCGTTTGAATTTAAATTCTGTGTTATTTAATTTTATTCAGCAAATATTTACTTAATCTGTGAAAAATAAAATGGTACATTAACAAATACATTTAAACGAATGTTTATATGTTTATTATCATCAAACAAAAATCATATAAGCGCATATTCAACATTGATGGTGGAGGAAGTGTCGAAGTATGATGGTGTAGGTGGTCTTGGGTGGTTGGCGGTGGCAAGGCATAGTGGGGGAGCTATTTGGTTGCATGCATGTCGGTTCATAGTGGAAGGTGTGGAAAAGGAGGAAGAGAAAGATTATGAAAGTGATTAAGGGAGGTATTATTTTAATTAATTATTAGTTAAGTAGTTAAATAATTGGTTAATACATATATATATATATATAGTGAAATATTGTATCATTCATATCATTTGCATATGAGGTCTCATTTGGACACGGTTTCTTCCGTCTCACTCATATTGGAGCCTTCTATGGTTCGGCATAGGTTAGATAGCTCTTATTGAGGTGAGTAATGTTGTCTTTTATTATACCATAGTTTTCATTATAGTGTAGAAACGATGTTTTAAAAGGATTTTCTACTTTAAAACGTGATTTTAAATATGACTAAACCTACACTTGATATTATAAACGAATTTTAAAGTATTTTAAAATGGTTTTAAATTTGATATCACATACGTTCTTATCGATGTATTATTTTTTGAAAATTGCTAGATTTATGATATTTTTGACATGAGTCCCAAATTGATTGATATACATGTATTGTACATGTTTTATGTATGCTATGTTGGTTGTTTGTATGTAATGTGGCTATATGTATACTTATTTGCTTGTTTTCATTGAAAATGTCGACCTATAAGTGATATAGCGTTAGGGAATATCTCATACGGTGGAGTTTTGGGCATATCGATTTAATGCACATGGATGAGAACTCATGGATGGGACAGAGTTCCATGAATATCAATTCAATACATATATGACGAAAACTTGAATGGATGAGATAAGTATGTGAAGGAATACTAGGATGTGTGCCAACTGATCTAGAGATGGAAGACGATGGACTTGGGCATGTACTTTGGACTTCAGGATAGGTGTAAGATATCTTTGCTTGGTTTATACTTAGCCACTTTTAGCTAAGTACATCGCTAAAATGGTTGATAACGACCACCATTGATGATGACCAATTTGGAATTCTTTGATATAAACGATGAGGAGGCTTTGGGAAGCACAACGTGGTGGTTTTTTATGCGAACGACTCTTGATTATGATGTTATAACTCTACGATGAGCAGTTTCAGTGGTGAGGTGATAATGCGATGCTTCAATGTGATGACCTCGGAACTTTAATGGTGACATCTCAATGGTGATGGAGTTATGCTTCGATGATGACACTCAATGTTGATGGAGTCACCATGATGATGTATAAGGATGAGTTCGAGGAAGCAAACTCGTGGGTAGTAAGAGGAAAGTTTCTACTATGGAAAATAGGATAAGGAAAGGTTCTATTATGGAAAATGGAAACAAAAAGAGAAGGAAGGGGTTAGGGATGCATGAAAAGGGATCATCGATAATCAGAGTGTTTCTAGTGTACTCATAAAGAAAGGTTATGTGAGGATGCTCACTAGGTAATTAGATTATTATCCCGGATCATTGAAAGGCTCCATGTACCCTGGATCGTTGTAAGGATCTAGTGTCCATCTACGTGGATTATGTTCAAGTATCTAGAAACTGAGATTTTTCCTTTAATCCTCGGTAGTTGATGGTCATATGATTTCTCATATATCTAATTAACTATATCGACTTTCATAGTATTTTGACATTATTTATCACTCACACTAGACGATTGTCTGACTCAAGATTTTATGCTTTGCTCCTTATTATCACAAGTACTCTTAAATGAGTAGACTAGACAGCAGGTGTAAATGGTACGGGAGTTGCACGAATGGATTAGTAGGAGGTTATGCTTTTTCATATCTATATTTTGGGATTATTATTGCTTATATTGCTATGTGATGCTATGGAACCTTGGTGGTGTTTGACTTATTATTAAAGGTAGTTAATCATTTGAGTTTATTGATCGGTTGCATAAACTTCATTACATTTTTGTATAACTATATAGATCTATGCACTCCGTTCCTATGGTTTATTTAATTATTTCTGTATCTCTTGTTTTATATATGAGATTATTATTATTTTTTATTTGATGTACTGTGAGACATATGATAGGTTCATTGATTATTTTACTTTACTAACCTTGATAATCATCCTTCATTAGTCGGAGACCACCAAAGCTACCTATACAAGTATTTTGGGTGCCATAGATGTAGATTGGTCATTACATTTAGTACTAGAGCTTAGGTTACATGGCTAACCGAAGTTTCTAGTAGGATCCATTAGAGATAAGGAGGAGTTATCCCTTAAAATCAATCAAGGGTATACGTGAGAGCATACATGTTATATATTGTGGTTTTCAAAAATATATAATAGTATGTATGTATATAGTATATAAGTCACATTGCATACATAAGTAACATTAATGTAGTTTTTCTTTATGAGAGACTAATCATTCTTATAATAGATTAAGATGAGCCAATATACGAGAAATACAGCTAAGAACTCCATCATTGGAATTGACGGGGATTTTGGAACTGCCAACCACGATTTATAGAACATGTTCGCTAATATGGTGCAAAACATAGTCTGGAATGCCTAAATAGCTCCTAATGCTAAACGTGCTTAAGTACAGCTGCTCAGGGTTGACTTTGTTAAGTATAGTAGAGATTATTCTAGTTTGGAAGGAAAAGTGTTCCAGGGAACGAAGTCGGCGATTGTAGTCCAAGACTAAGTGGATACTTGCTAAAGAATTTTCGATGACTCGGAGTTAGGTAATGCTATAAGTTAGAAGTTGACCTTTAAATAGCTCCAGAGAGGGTTGTGAACTAGTGAAACACTGTTAAAGCTGCAACCTCAAGAATCATTTACTTAGGATTGCCTCGTAATTCACTTCAAAGAGAAATTTATTCCCCTGCACAAAAGTTGGTGTTCTCTAGGAAGTTCATTGACTTGAAGTAATGTGATATCTCTGTATCATTGTATCCGGTCGAACTCATTGTGCTGGTAAATTTTTTATTATTTTATAAAGAATGAGGAGTTTATCATTGGGTTAAATGATAATCTTAGGAAGCGATTGATTAGTCACATCGACAACAACTTTAAGAAGTTGATCAAAAAGGCTTTTAATACGAAAGAATGTACCCAGTTTAGAAGGTTATTATCCAAGGGTGAGAAAAATCATAATCAAGTGGTTATGGAAAGTAAAAATGAAACAACGACAATAAGGAGTAGATGGTGATGGCATATGCACTGAATGTCGTTTTGACTTCGTCAAGTGCTCCATTGACTAAAGAGGAGGGAAAGTGGCATTGTTATCTACGGCATTTCTTCCTTTTATGATGATTCTATGCATGCTTTATTCGGTTCAAGGCATTACATCCCTTCTTATCTAATGATTCGGTAGAAGATTAGGACTGAGACCCAAGATAGTTGACCAACCTTTAACTATAACAAATCCGGTTGGGGGCTCAGCTAGCCTATGCAAGGTTTTTCAAGACCTAGTGTTATTGAGCCATGGATGTTCTTTTGTTCATGATTTCTTTATTTTGAAATCCACTAGGTTTGGTGTAACAACCCTAGATTTTTGTATATTATTTAAATTGGACTTTCTTTTATTTTTAAATTATCTTAAATTTGTTTTATTTCAAACTTTTCATTTTTAAATATAAATGATGATTATTAAATGATTTATAGTTCAAACCAGTATAATTTGAATATTTTACTGTAAAGTGGATTTCTGGTCAAGCTGTTCAAACTGTGACTTTTAAACTTCAAATTTAAATTATTTAAAATCTTAAAATTTTATCTTTTATTATGAAAATAGATGTAATAACTTGAACACTGCTTTTCGTTTCGTTGAAAACGGAGTTAAACTGTAAAAGTTATGTACATTTCAATTTTGAGTGTAATTTGATTTATTTAACAATTTTGTCAATTTTAAATTATATAAATCTTATTTTCTTTGTCATATTTTATTTTAATATGTTATTGTATGTATATTTTTGTATTATAATAATTTTAAAATGAAGTAAACAATTTTCCAAAGTCAATGGTGATTTATTTGTAATTTCTGGACACTGTTTTGGATTTTTAAGAAATTTCTTTAAATCTTTTTCTATTTTCTTTAAATTTAATTTTTTTTCTTATGTGTTAATGGGTTATTTTAAGTATATTTTGTCTTTTAATATTTTTTTAAAGTGATGTTATAATTTTTCCAAAGTTTACTGTGTTGATTTCTTTTTTAAAAAAAAGGTCGTTTTCTTATTTTCTGCTATTTTCTTCATTAAAATTATATTTAAATTTAATTTTTTTATTTTGTGAATGTGATTTTTTTATTTAGTTTAGAAATATATTACAATCTCATATGAATTTTCTAAAATTTATTTTATGTAATTTCAAATTTTCTAGACTAGTTTACTATTTTTAGCTATTTTCCTTAATTTAACTTTATATAATTAATAAATATTATATATATTTTTATATTTTGATAAATTTTCGAAATTTTATATGGGGTTATTATTATTTCCAGAAATATCAAGTTATATAAACATATATAAGAAATATGAAAGGTTTTGTGACTCTTTAGCTGCTTGTGACTCTTTGCTTTCCACCTCTTCATTTTCCAAACTCATGCATTCATTTTGCTTGGCCGACCTTAATTCTTTCAGATGCACATTTTTTTCTCATTTATTCCCGTATACAAACTCTTCTCAATCACAAAAATCATGGCCTCTATTCCTTAGGCAAAGAGTTGGTAATCTTCTTCTTCCTACTCATTTTCTTCTTGTTTTCTTATGATTTTGCTCTTGCTTTCTTCACCTTCAAGGCTAAGCTCCTTCCATCTCCTCCACCTTGGCCTCCTCCACCACCACCACATCTGGTCAACACTTCCTCCAGCCCATAGCCAAGCCATGGCCATGCCTTTGTGTTGAATAGATCCACTAAAATATGAACATACACCACATATATGCACCTAGCCGAGCCTACCTTAGCACCACCACCTCAAAACTCCACTTTGGCCGCCACATACACCACCACCACCACCCTAGCTGACCTGAGACACCTCTGCCACGTCATCCTCCATCCCACCCAGACCTGGACAGGCCATGCTAGCTTGTGGCCGAGCCTTTTTATTGCTTAGAAAACCATGTAGTTTGCATTGACTTGTAATTCATGTGTCACAAACCTTTGCTCCATCATTGACCATGCTATGGCCGACCTTTAGGAACCCAAACCTAATCTAAAACCATGCTGTAGCCGTGCCATTTCAGATCATAGCTGAAGCGTAAGAGGTAGAAAGCAAGTGCAAACACTTTGGCTTTGTTTTGTACATCCAATTCTAGCATTGTTTAGTGATAATTTGCGTCGAAAACTTATATCTATTCTATTGTTTTGTGTAAATGTTTGAACAAGGCTATTAGCTTTGGCTCTCCACTCTCTTGTTGTATCCGTGTGGTCGTGCCTTCATAGTGTCGTTATGTGTGCTTTGGCAGCGATCTCCAGCTTTGAACATGTGAGTTATTCTCACCAGACAATATGTACATATATAACTTGTAAATTTACCCCTTTTGAATCTGTAAAATGCATTATCATATTACACCTGCTATATTATGATCTTATGATGTTCACGCATGCTTAAACACCTGTTATAACATCTGTTACTGTTATATTATGTTGTTCTGCTATTTTTATCAGTTTATCACACTGCAAGTTCCCTGTAGATTAGAAATCACTATGGGTTGAAATGATACATACCCGAACGGACTTTGGAATAAGGGAAAATTGTTATGGGCTAAAATGATAGGCCTGAATGATTTTCAATTTATTTCATTTACTTGGGACTGCGGGTTTGAAATGATAAAACCCGGATTTTCTTTGTAAATTACGGGTTGAAATGATATTACCCGCATCACTTTTTCTAGTGTAGAAAATTATATACAGACCCGTAGTTAATATATGTTTTTCTAAAAAAAATTAAATTATTTTAGAAATGTAAATATTAAAATATTTTGATTTAAATCTAATTAAAATGGATTTTTGTAAAATATTATTGATTTTTTGAATAATTGTAAGTGAAATGAATTAATGAAAAAGTTAGAAAATATGAATGTAAGTTATTTTGGAAAATTTGATTTAATTATAATTGGAAATTAAATTGAATATGAAATTATGATAAATTTATGATAATTTGAATTTAAATGAATTTAAAGTGATTTTATATCATATTAATGATTTTTAATAAGGTTGAAATGTGAAATGAATGAATATTTAAGTTGAAATTTTGAAATATAAATAAAATTGGAAATTTATGAAACTGACTTAAAAGTGAATTTTTAGTTAAGTAAATAAAAATAAAATTAAGTTATTGAAATTTTGAAATATAACTAAAATTGGAAATTTATGAAACTGACTTAAAAGTGAATATTTAGTTAAGTAAATAAAAATAAAATTAAGTTATATTTGAGAATTTGAACTTAAGTGTTAAGTTGAAATTTAATGTAATGAATTTAAATTTGAATGTTGAAATTAATAAGCGAATTATTAATAAATATTGATTTTTGAAAGGAAACTTAACTTTATAAAATCATGAATTTAAGGAAAATTAAATGATGCTTATTAATGTGAAATGTATGATTTTATAAGTTGAAAATAATTTAAAAAAACAAATAGGTGTTTGTGAAATTCTATTGAATATTTGAAGTTAATTAACAGCATTTTTAAATGCTGTCTTTTGTTAAATTGAATTGTTTTCAATGTAACTTTCTGTAGCATTTTTCAAATGCTGCGAAACTTGAATTTTCATTGTTTAATAAATTTAAGTGCATAAATGAACATTGAAAAGTTAAATTTTTAGAATTTAATAATTAATTATTAAATGTAATAACTTCATTTTTATGATTTAAAATGAAGTAATTTGTTTTGAAATATAACTATTTGATATATTAAAATGATTGAAATGTGGTTTCGAAAAGATATGATATTTTGATATATTAAAATGATTTGAAATGTGGTTTTGAAAAGATATGATATTTTGATATATTAAAATGCTTTGAAATGAAGTTTTGAAAGATATGATATTTTGATATTAAAAATGTTTTGAAATGAAGTTTTGAAAGATATGATATTTTGATAATAAATTGATTTAAAAGGATGTTTTGAAGGATATGATATTTTAAATATATTAAATTGATTTGAAAGGAAGTTTTTAAAGGATATGATAATTTAATATATTGAAATAGTTAGAAATGACTTGATATTTATTTGATAAATATTTGAATTGAAAGACATGGTATGATGATATATTGAAATGGTTTGGAAATGATTTAATCTTTATTTTGATAAAGATTTGGGTTGAAATGATATTTTATTTTTGAAGTATAAAATATTGTTTCAAATTTATAACTATGGGTTATAATAATGATTGGTTGTTAAAGAGACCGGGATCGGATATTGTCTTATAGCCGACCAATACCGAAAACCACTTTAACAACTGTGTACGTGGTGGAGATTCCAGAATGAAGTAGGATGGTGGCGACGTTCTCGAGGTATATTATGTGGACCCAACTCCCATGAGTTGGCATAAATGACTAAAACAGGAGCTATACCGGGCTACACAAAGGGTCGCACCCTTTCATCGAGCATGCTCCATCGAAAACCATTCTATTACTTTTGTGATTCAATATGTGGAGCCACTTTGATTCGGGGGTATTGTTCGAGGTGGGCGGAAGCTGCTGGCTTGCCGTCACCACCGGTCCAGAAGTGAAAACGGTGTGTCCACCCTGGCATTGCCTCGCGTGCCGTGTCATCTCCTTATAGCGAGCCCACTACGATTTTGGTTTTAAAGATCCGACCGCGTTAAGGTTCACCATCCCCTTAACGCTATTTTCTATATGATTATACTTTACTGATTAGACACTACTGTTTACAGCGCAGTATACTACATAGTAAATAGTTTAACGGATCCTTAGAGGATGGGCGGTCCCAAGCATCTTCTAAGTTACTTGTACCTTTACTACAGTTCACTTGATTTGGTATACATTGTATAAGTATGTATGTCCTGACTCGAGTGTTTGTACTTTTATTTACGCTCGGGTCAGCCTGAGTTATTCACAGATTTGGATTTCCACTTTCTGGAGATTGAAATCGCTGGAGATTATCTACTTGTCAAGTTTTATCTTTTGTAGTCTATTGTTCCTTTCAGCTCTTGCATTATTAGACTTCTATGTAGTGAGACTTCCTTTGTACTTTATTTCTTCTGTTGTATTTTATGTAACTCTGATATTTTATATAGTAGCTACATGAACTACTATTTCTTTTACTTTCGCTATATTATTATTACTCTGTGTCTGTGATCTGTGATTTTTATTTACTGTATATTCTGAGATTTGCCAAATTTTATTTACAACGTGGTAATTTGAGCAATTCAATTCCGACATGAGTGTCTACCTATACACTAATAATGGATGCGAATGGTTGAAAATATCGGGTCGTTATAGTTGGTATCAGAGCTTTGGTAGATCTAGGCAAAACTCATCATATGGAGTGAATGTATTTACAGAATCACTTTCATTCGAGTTTGAATCTCTTCCTTTTTGACTCAATTCATTTGAATTTTGGAACGTTCCCTACGGTTCCAAAATCCATTCGTATCCCTCACTATTCATCTTCTTTTGACCTTGGAGTATTCCATAACTCCGCTTCGAATGATCTTTTTAGTGAGTCGACGGTCACGCCAATTTCAAATTGAATTGTAAAGGGGTGAAACGCCTTTACAATTAGCATCGATTGACCAGAGATTTATATCTATCCTTGGTTTAGATGCTAATATCTTTTGTTATTCCAAACTTTATCTATTGAGATTGAATGTAGATTTACCCTAGAAAATCCACATCGATCTTATTATTTAAGTCACGGTTGACCCGGTTAAGGTTGCCCGCGATTTATTTAAGCTTATCCACCCCCTACTCTGTTATTTATTCATCTTGTCTTTTGTTTCCAATCTATTCTTCCAAGCATTTTGAATTGTACTTGTATATCTATGTTTTGTTTTATATATTGTGTTGTTTGGGCTGTTGATATTGATTTGGGTTTCCGATCGATTCGTCAGATCAACGCTATCGATAGGATTTCTAAAACACATTGACAGAACAAACTGACACAATATTATTTTAAAATTTGGTTAATGAAATAAATTTTGATATATAAGTAAATTTATGGAACTTAATAAATTGATTTAAAATTGATCATTTGAAATGATAATACTTGATTTATCATTTATTGTTCTATAAATGAATTTATAGATAGTTGTTTATAAACTTATTTGGGAACTGAAATGAATTTAAAACAAGAAATTTGAGAATTTAATTTCTGATGGTTTCAGACCTTGTGTTTAAATTTTAAAGTATATTATTTAAAGTATTCTCAAATAAGAATATGTTTCCAAAGGATGTTAAAGTTTAAAAATTAGTGCTATTCTCTTTGTCGCTCGGAAATAATTTCGATGATGACTGCAGCATCATCGACATTCATTTTTGAGTTTCGAAATGAAGAGACCTCTCTGTAGACTTACTACAGCTTTGTTCAAATTGATTTGATTTGAATTTCTAAAATATGACTTGATCTATAATATATATAGACATATGATTTAAATTTGATTTGATAAATTATATACATACATTTATTTATCTCTAAATGGGTTGAAGAAATCGAAAATTTAATTCTTAAATTTTATTTTAAAGAATAATTTCAATTATGAAAAGAAAAAATAAAATTAGATGAATATTAAAGCATGAAATGATTTAATTGTATAATACAATTGCATTCAAATATAACTTACCTTAATTTCAGAAGTTAACAATGTAATTGGATAATATACAATATAAAAAGATTTTTTTTTATAAAATTTGAGTGGTTATAATAAATGTTATACACTTAAATTTTAATTATAAAATGATTAACAGAGGTAAATAGAATAAATGGGTAATTGAATAATTTACAATAAAATAATTTTAAAAGAACTACGAATAAAAGAAAGCAGTTATAATAAGTGTAAGTATATTTAACATAAGTGATAAATATATTGAGCGGAATAAATTTAATTTTAATTAGGAATAAAGAAGAATAAGATTTATTAAGTACATTGTGAGTGTAATAAATGATTATTTTTCAAACCCATGGTTTAAAAAAATTGTTAATTTAAGATGATTGGATAATAAGATAATGAAATTTGAGATAGTTAACGATTTATTTAACTTATGAAAAAATGAGGAAAAAAAATTTAGTTGAAATTTCCATGGTTTCAAATTTATTTCCTTATTTTGTTTTTCAAACTATCTTTTTGTCATCCTTATCATTTTTATCTTCCTATAGACTGGTATAGGCATCTTTCTACAATCTTTCTGTTTAGAAATCTTTCTATAATCTTTGATAATCTACACCTTGTTAAACTTACCTATAACAATAGTTATCAGGTATAATTTCAATCTTCTTGTCATCCTATCTTAATCCTATTTCACTCCATCTTTTTCTGTGCTTTTCCGTACCTCATCCCTTTTCGAGGACGAAAAGTTTTGAGTGTGGGAGAATGTAACAACCCTAGATTTTTGTGTATTATTTAAATTGGACTTTCTTTTATTTTTAAATTATTTTAAATTTGTTTTATTTAAAACATTTCATTTTTAAATATAAATGATGATTATTAAATGATTTATAGTTCAAACCAGTATAATTTGAATATTTTACTGTAAAGTGGATTTTTGGTCAAGCTGTTCAAACTGTGACTTTTAAACTTCAAATTTAAATTATTTAAAATCTTAAATTTTATCTTTTATTATGAAAATAGATGTAATAACTTGAACACTGCTTTTCATTTCTTTGAAAACGGAGTTAAACTGTAAAAGTTATGTACATTTCAATTTTGAGTGTAATTTGATTTATTTAACAATTTTGTCTATTTTAAATTATATAAATCTTATTTTCTTTGTCATATTTTATTTTAACATGTTATTGAATGTATATTTTTGTATTATAATAATTTTAAAATGAAGTAAACAATTTTCCAAAGTCAATGGTGATTTATTTGTAATTTCTGGACACTGTTTTGGATTTTAAAGAAATTTCTTTAAATCTTTTTCTATTTTCTTTAAATTTAATTTTTTTTCTTATGTGTTAATGGGTTATTTTAAGTATATTTTGTCTTTTAATATTTTTTAAAGTGATGTTATAACTTTTCCAAAGTTTACTGTGTTGATTTCTTTTCTTTTTTTAAAAAGGCTATTTTCTTATTTTCTGCTATTTTCTTCATTAAAATTACATTTAAATTTAATTTTATTTTATTTTGTGAATGTACTTTTTTTATTTATGTTTAAAAATATATTACAAGCTCATATGAATTTTCTAAAATTTATTTCATGTAATTTCAAATTTTCTAGACTAGTTTACTATTTTTAGCTATTTTCCTTAATTTAACTTTATATAATTAATAAATATTATATATATTTTTATATTTTGATAAATTTTCGAAATTTTATCTGGAATTATTATTATTTCCAGAAATATCAAGTTATATAAACATATATAAGAAATATGAAAGGTTTTGTGACTCTTTAGCTGCTTGTGACTCTTTGCTTTCCACCTCTTCATTTTCCAAACTCATGCATTCATTTTGCTTGGCCGACCTTAATTCTTTCAGCTGCACATTTTTTTATCATTCATTCCCATATACAAACTCTTCTCAATTACAAAAATCATGGCCTCCATTCCTTAGGCAAAGAGTTGGTAATCTTCTTCTTCCTTCTACTCATTTTCTTCTTGTTTTCTTATGATTTTGCTCTTGCTTTCTTCACCTTAAAGGCTAAGCTCCTTCCATCTCCTCCACCTTGGCCTCCTCCACCACCACATCTGGTCAACACTTCCTCCAGCCCACAGCCAAGCCATGTCCGTGCCTTTATGTTGACTAGATCCACTAAAATATGAACATACACCACATATATGCACCTAGCCGAGCCTACCTTAGCACCACCACCTCAAAACTCCACTTTGGCCGCCACATACACCACCACCCTAGCTGACCTGAGACACCTCTACCACGTCATCCTCCACCCCACCCAGACCTGGACAGGCCATGCTAGCTTGTGGCCGAGCCTTTTTATTGCTTAGAAAACCATGTAGTTTGCATTGACTTGTAATTCATGTGTCACAAACCTTTGCTTCATCATTGCCCATGCTATGGCCGACCTTTAGGAACCTAAACCTGATCAAAAACCATGTTGTTGCCGTGTCATTTCAGATCGCAGCTGAAGCGTAAGAGGTAGAAAGCAAGTGCAAACACTTTGGCTTTGTTTTGTACATCCAATTCTAGCATTGTTTAGTGATAATTTGTGTCGAAAACTTATATCCATTCTATTGTTTTGTGTAAATGTTTGAATAAGGCTATTAGCTTTGGCTCTCCACTCTCTTGTTGTATCCATGTTGCCATGCCTTCGTAGTGTCGTTATGTGTGCTTTGGCAGCAATCTCCAGCTTTGAACATGTGAGTTATTCTCACCAGACAATATGTACATATATAACTAGTAAATTGACCCCTTTTGAATCTGTAAAATGCATTATCATGTTACACCTGCTATATTATGATTTTATGATGTTCACCCATGCTTAAACACCTATTATAACATCTGTTACTGTTATATTATGTTGTTCTCCTATTTTTATCAGTTTATCACACTGCAAGTTCCCTGTAGATTAGAAATCACTATAGGTTGAAATGATACATACCCGAACGGACTTTGGAATAAGGGAAAATTGTTATGGGCTGAAATGATAGGCCTGAATGATTTTTCAATTTAATCATTTACTTGGGACTGTGGGTTTGAAATGATAAAATCCAGATTTTCTTTGTAAATTACGGGTTGAAATGATATTACCCGTATCACTTTTCCTAGTGTAGAAAATTATATACAGGCCCGTACTTAATATATGTTTTTCTAAAAAAAATTAAATTATTTTAGAAATGTAAATATTAAAATATTTTGATTTAAATCTAATTAAAATGGATTTTTGTAAAATATTATTGATTTTCTGAATAATTGTAAGTGAAATGAATTAATGAAAAAGTTAGAAAATCTAAATGTAAGTTATTTTGAAAATTTTGATTTAATTATAATTGGAAATTAAATTGAATATGAAATTATGATAAATTTATGATAATTTGAATTTAAATGAATTTAAAGTGATTTTATATCATATTAGTGATTTTTAATAATGTTGAAATGTGAAATGAATGAATATTTAAGTTGAAATATAACTAAAATTGGAAATTTATGAAATTGACTTAAAAGTGAATTTTTAGTTAAGTAAATAAAAATAAAATTAAGTTATATTTGAGAATTTGAACTTAAGTGTTAAGTTGAAATTTAATGTAATGAATTTAAATTTGAATATTGAAATTTAATAAGAGAATTATTAATAAATATTGATTTTTGAAAGGAAACTTAACTTTATAAAATCATGAATTTAAGGAAAATTAAATGATGCTTATAAATGTGAAATGTATGATTTTATAAGTTAAAATGATTTAAATAAAAAAAATAAGTGTTTGTGAAATTCTATTGAATATTTTAAGTTAATTAACAAGATTTTTAAATGTCGTCTTTTGTTAAATTGAATTGTTTTGAATGTAACTTTTTGTAGCATTTTCCAAATGCTGCGAAACTTGAATTTTCATTGTTTTAATAAATTTAAGTGCATAAATGAACATTGAAAAGTTTAAATTTTTGGAATTTAATAATTTAATTATTAAATGTAATAACTTCATTTTTATGATTTAAAATGAAGTAATTTTTTTTGAAATATAACTATTTGACATATTAAAATGATTGAAATGTGGTTTCAAAAAGATATGATATTTTGATATGTTAAAATGATTTGAAATGTGGTTTTGAAAAATATAGCTATTTTGATATATTAAAATGATTTGAAATATGGTTTTGAAAAGATATGATATTTTGATATATTAAAATGCTTTGAAATGAAGTTTTGAAAGATATGATATTTTGATATTAAAAATGTTTTGAAATGAAGTTTTGAAAGATATGATATTTTGATAATAAAATGATTTAAAAAGGATGTTTTGAAGGATATGATATTTTAAATATATTAAATTGATTTGAAAGGAAGTTTTTAAAGGATATGATAATTTAATATATTGAAATGGTTAGAAATGACTTGATATTTATTCTGATAAATATTTGAATTGAAAGATATGGTATGATGATATATTGAAATGGTTTGGAAATGATTTAATCTTTATTTTGATAAAGATTTGGGTTGAAATGATATTTTATTTTTGAAGTATAAAATATTGTTTCAAAGTTATAACTATGGGTTATAATAACGATTGGTTGTTAAAGAGACCGGGATCAGATATTGTCTTATAGCCGGCAAATACCGAAAACCACTTTAACAACTGTGTACGCCGTGGAGATTCCAAAATGAAGTGGGATGGTGGCGACGTTCTCGAGGTATATTACGTGGACCCAACTCCCGTGAGTTGGCATAAATGATTAAAACTGGAGCTATACCGGGCTACACAAAGGGTCGCACCCTTTCATCGAGCATGCTCCATCGGAAACCATTCTATTACTTTTGTGATTCGATATGTGCAGCCACTTTGATTCGGGGGTATTGTTCGAGGTGGGCAGAAGCTGCTGGCTTGCCGTCACCATCGGTCCGGAAGTGCAAATGGTGTATCCACCCTGGCATTGCCTCGCATGCCGTGTCATCTCCTTATAGCGAGCCCACTACGATTTTGGTTTTAAAGATCCGACCGCGTTAAGGTTCACCATCCCCTTAACGCTATTTTCTATATGATTATACTTTACTAATTAGACACTACTGTTTACAGCGCAATATACTACATAGTAAATAGTTTAACGGATCCTTAGAGGATGGGCGGTCCCAAGCATCTTCTAAGTTACTTGTACCTTTACTACAGTTCACTTGAGTTGGTTTACATTGTATAGGTATGTATGTCCTGACTCGAGTGTTTGTACTTTTATTTACGCTCGGGTCAGCCTGAGTTATTCACAGATTTGGATTTCCACTTTCTGGAGATTGAAATCGCTGGAGATTATCTACTTGTCAAGTTTTATCTTTTGCGGTCTGTTGTTCCTTTCAGCTCTTGCATTATTAGACTTCTATGTAGTGAGACTTCCTTTGTACTTTATTTCTTCTGTTGTATTTTATGTAACTCCGATATTTTATATAGTAGCTTCATGAACTACTATTTCTTTTACTTCCGCTGCATTATTATTACTTTGTGCCCGTGATCTGTGATTTTTATTTACTGTATATTCTGAGATTTGCCAAATTTTATTTACAACGCGGTATTTTGAGCAATTCAATTCCGGCATGAGTGTCTACGTATACACTTATAATGGATGCGAACGGTTGAAAATATCGGGTCGTTACATTTGGTATTATTTTAAGGAATGGACTGGAGAAAGAGGTATGGAATTGTGGTGGACTATGAGAGGCTGTTGGTGACGATTGAGACCGAGGATGGGTGGAAGGTAGCGTTTGGCTGCCCATTGGAGGATAAGGTGACGAGTACCTTTCTATATTCAGTGGATATCACGAGTTGTCATCTATGCTTGTAGCTAAAGAGTATCCGAACATATTTGATGAGGTGATCGGATTACCACCACATAGGGAGATAGAGTTCTGTATCGATCTGGTCAAAGATGCTAGATTAGTAATTATGCCTTTAAAGTATATGACGCTTAAACAGTATATGGAACTAAAAACGCAAGTGGATGGCCAATTGAATTAAGGATTCATTCGTAGGAGTATATCTGACTGGGTTGCACCACAATGTTCACTACTAAGGCTGATGAATCTTTGAGGTTGTGTATAACTACCGTGAGCTGAATAAGGTGATGAAGAAGAATAAGTATCCACTCCTACGTATGGGTGACTTATTCGATTAGCTCCATAGAGCGATGGTGTTCTTTTAGATGGACCTTGCAATGGGGTTCCATCAGCTAAGAGTATTTGGAGACAGCGTGTTGATCACATCATTTTATGTGCCATTTAAGCTTTATAAGTGGTTAGTTATGCCACTCGAGCTAACCAATGTGTCAGCATACTTTGTTGATCCCATGCACCATATTTTTAGGAATCACTTAAATAGTTCACGCTTATGTTTGTTGAAGGTATTTTTTCTATTCATGGACAAAAGAGGAGCACAAGGCGCAATTGAGGATTGCGTTGGAGGTGTTGAGAAACAACAATTGAAGGTGAAGTATTCAAAGTGTCGCTTCTAAAGGAGGGAAGTGAGATTCTTGGGCTATGTTGTTTTGGAGCAGAACAATGTTGTAGATCCTATGAAGGTAACGCCAGTCTAGGGTTATGGCATACCCAAGAGTGCTACAGACATGAGAAGTTTTCTTAGACTACCGGAACACTATAAATGTTTTATAAAGGACTTCTTAAAGTTAAGGGTACCGTTGACCAATTTGACAAAAAAATCAGATTTTTTTTAGGACGCCAGGTGCAAGCACATGCTCATGAGTCTGAATGAGAGGTTAATGAGTGCATCTATATTGACCATTCTGAGCAGGAATAAGGAGATATCGATATATGTGGATGCTTGTGATATCATATTAGGTGTGATACTCATGCAAGGAGGTAAATTTGTCGCATATGCTAGTCGACAGCTAAAGCCTCATGAGCGGAAGTACCCAAACCATGATTTGGAATTGGTGACAATAGTATTCTCTTGAGAGATTTGGAGGAACTATCTATTAAGGAGGATGTTCGAGCTATTCACTGACCCTAATTATTGAAGTACTTCTTCTCCCAAAAGGATCTCAATCTTTTTCAATGGCGGTGGTTGGAATTATTGACCTTCTATGAATTTTACGTTTCCTATACTCCTGGTAAAGGGAAATGCAGTCACTAATGCTCTTAGTAGAAGACCTGCCTATTTGTGAGTGAAGATCCTAGAGTGGACACAGCTTGAGTTTACCGCTAGTTATGACTATGGATATTGATGTGAGCTTGAGTCAGTGATGATGTCTAGTTTGACTATCAAGTCTACTTTGATTTAGTAGATCGGTGCTAGTTAGAGGCATAAAGCTAAACTAGCAGAGGTTATTGCTAAAGTGGTAGTGGATGAAAGTCGCTATGGATCGAGTAATATGAAATATTCTACTAAACTGAGACGTGTATATCAATAAAGTTTATATATCTAATTACTAGTAAATAAGAAGCAGAATAAAGTAAAGAAAGTAAAAAAAGATCACATCAAAGATTTATATACCGATTCGAACTTCCCGTTCTACGTCCCGCCTCAGACTCCTTCTGGATTTAAACAACACCCTCATCTGGAGGAATAGGCATCTGAGAAGTAGAATAGGATTTCAAACACTTGCATGAACAGCTAAACAAGACTTCAACACTTTTTCTATAGTAGAACAAGACTTCAACTATAAAAGTAGTAAACAGTTGACTTCGTAAGCTCTAAATATCATGGATGAGTCAATATAGTACAACCTTCCTACTATCTTCTTTGTAAGTGGTATAACACATATTTGTGAGGAATTCGAAGTATACCATCACTCTAAAAATGCAATTTAAATGTACAAGTGATTAATAGTTCACAATATAAATCTTTTGAATGCAAGAGAATTCAAATAAGAATTTATAAATTCGAGATTAAAAGCATTGTGTTTGAAATCTAAGATATGATTGCTATTATAGTAGTTACAAAGTTGTAGGTTTTCATGAAGAGTAGTAACCATTATAAGTGCTACAACTATTCATAGGGGAAGTGGCTTTCCATTAGGGAAGAAGAACTCTTTAGAATTTTCAAAAATATGAAGTTGCACGCAATCAGTCAACTGAAAGTATAGTGGCAGTCAACTGTTTGAAGTTCAAAAAATTGGTTCATTTTTTACCTTTTTAGTTGACTAAAACTTTCCAACCAGTCGACTGTTTTAAGGTTTAAACGACTGTTTGTGTAGTTATAGTCGACTGTTTATGTTGTTTGGATAAAAAATATAGTGCACATGATATCAATCGATCGGTCTCATGTACACCTAGTCGATTGATTCTGTGTAACTCTATTTTAAGATGTAAATGTGACTTTTAATGACTCGTGTATGTGTATACCACTTTGAAGATATTTTAATATTTCTAAACTATAGACTAAGAACTCTTATGACTAACAATATATTATGTGTCATCTTTGTCTTGTCTTCGTTATGTTAATTTCTTCAGTAGTTAATATTCTTTCCTACAACTGTCAGTTCTATACACAATATATGCTTGTGTAGTTGCCACTATCAATATATCAAATAATTGGGTTCTGACATTCTCCCCCATTTTTATAATGATAACCACACAAGTTAAGATTTATATAAAAACAAGTTAATTCTCCCCCTAAGTTTTATACTTCCCCTATCGATATGGCCATATAGTTTTCTCCCCTTTATCATTGAAAAAAGTGAAACATATATCAATAGTGGTTATATAAGACATTAATTTTAGAGAATATAATTGGGTTCTAAATATGAATCCTTAAAAGGATATATTCAAAGATAAGATTACTAAATTTTCTGATTTTCCTCCAGTTGTAGCCTATTTCAATAAGCATTAGAAAATTTGGAATATATCTCCCCTTCAATATATATGTACCTACAAAAAATAATATGTTTGCTCTGGTATCCAATTCCTATGTTAGGATAAGGGGATTAGGTCATAGAAAGCCATACCCAAGAGGGTTTGGTGCTCCATTTAAAAATAAAATCGGAATTTTTATGTAAGCTAGATCTAAATATCTCTATATACTCATTTCCTATGAGATGGTTGTTAGTCTTTGCAACCCAAATCTTTATAGATTTAGGCTTGTTTATTGGTTTCTTTTGACTATAATCCTTCTTTGAAATTCATTATAATGAGCTATATTTCTTAGGACAAGATTTAATTCCTTATTGACTTTATTATAACCCAAACCTTTCTTATTAAAGTACGATTATGAATTATTAATAATTCTAGATAGGTTTTCTCTACCCTTATTAAAGTTTGAAATATTTTTAGAAATACTTTCTTACTTTTTCCTAAAGTCTATTACTTATATACCTAATGCATTAATACTACAATTTAAATCACAATTTTCTTTTGTTAATTTAACATCCTCATTTTTCTGAACTTCTATTTCACTACCTAACTTAGTGATTCCATATGTTAAATTTACACAAGATTCTTGAGATTTCATTAATTTTCTTCTAATATTATCTTTTTACCTTTTAACATGTCAACTTCTAATTTGCATCTATTTAATTTTTTTAAAGTATCTTTAAATTTTCTTTCTAGATCTTTTAGCTTATTTATTAATTGAGAATTAATTTCTACTAGATCATCAAAAGAAAATTCACTTACATAATCATTTGTGACCATTAAGCATACATTTGCATGTTTTGAATTACTCTCGCTGCCTGAGGAAGAAGATGAGTCGAAGACAACCCATGTGACGGCAAATGCTTGCTTCTTTTTTTGTAGAATTTCTCACTCTTGTTTTTAAAGCTATTATTCTCCTTCTTGATGTTCAAGAAACCTTTTTTATATGACTAACTTGTCACATTCATAGCATTTGGCCGACAATGATGATGAATCGTTATTGCCATTACCCAACATTTTAGCCTTCCTATATTTCAAAGACTTCATAAATTTTTTGGCTAGAAATGCAATTGTCTTTCTATCTTGAGCTTGTACTCTTTTTTCCTGCAAATTCAATTCATTGCACATGAGATTTACTATTAACTCTTCTGGTTTTATGGTTGAAATGTTATTAGCTTCTTTAGTAGCAAAGACCCTTCGTTTCCACACATCAGTCCAAGATCTAAGGATTTTTGACACGATATCAAAATTTATATATTTTTCTCCTACTGCAAGAAGTGAGTATGGATATCTTGAAATCTAGAGTACATATCATTAATACTCAAATCTTGCTTTATTCTAAAAGTTTGAAATTGATTTTTAAGCATAGAGATCTTGCTTTTTTTAACCTTATTTGTACCTTTATTAGTAATTCTTAAGGTGCACCCAATTTCATATGCAGATGAACACAAACTAACTCTATTGAATTCATTTTTGTCTAGTGAGAAAAATAGCATGTTCACAACTTTAGTGTTACTGGTATATCATCTAATTTTTAGGTGTTTGGCCATTGTGCAGTGGTAGGAACAGTGTATTCATGTTGTAAAATTTTCCAAGTGTCATACTTGCATATATATTCTCATGCTATTTAACCATAAGCATAGTTTAATCCATTAAATATTGGTATTCATGCAATAGATTGGCCTTTAACAAAAGCTGAAGTAGTGCTATCCATATTTTGAATATCAAAAATTTACTGTGGTTATATGATGATCTGACTCTGATATGAAATAAAAAGTCGCTATGGATCGAGTAATATGAAATATTCTACTGAACCGAGACTTTATATTAATAAGGTCTATATATCTAATTACTAGTAAATAAGTAGTGGAATAAAGAAAAGAAAGTAAAAAACGATCACACAATAGATTTTATACTAGTTCGAACTTCTCGTTCTACATCCAGTCCCAAATTCCTTCGAGATTTAAAAAACACCCTCACTTCTTAGAGAAATAGTCATTGAGAAGCAGAACATGATTTTAATACACTTGCCCGAGTCATCAAACAGGACTTTAACACTTTTCCTGAGCAACAGAACTAGACTTCAGCTACAAAAGTAGTAAACAATTAACTTTGTGTGCTCTAAATAACATTGATGAGCCAATATAGCACAATCTTCCTATAATCTCCTTGTAAGTGCTATAGTGTGTATTTGTAAAGAATTGGAGGTATATAATCACTTTAAAAGTGTTATTTTAATGTACAAGTGATCAATAATTCGCAAAGTAAATCTTTTGAATGCAAGAGAATTCAAACAAGAATTTAGAGATTAGAGAGTAAGAGAACTGCGTTTGAAATCTAAGATATGATCGTTATTTATAATAGTTGAATAGTTGTTGGTTTTCATGAAGAGTGGTAACCATTAGAAGTGATGCAACTATTCACAGAGGGAAGTGGCTTTTCGCTAGGGAAGAAGAACTCTTCAAAGTTTTTGAAAATATGACAGTTGCACACAGTCAGTCGACTGAAATTATAGTGGCGGTCGACTGTTTGAAGTTCAAAAAATGAAGTTTCAAAATAGAGAAAAATTAGTTCGTCGTTGACCTTTTTTAGTCGACTAAAACTTTCCAAAAAGTCGACTATATTAATGTTTAGTCGGCCATTTGTGTAGTAGTAGTCGACTATTTATGTTGTTTGGATAAAAAATACAGTGTACATGATATCAGTCGACTGATCTAATATTACCGATTAACTATTCCTATATAACTTTGTTTATAAGATGTAAATTTGACTTTGAATGACTTTTGTGTGTACCACTTTGAAGAAACTTAAACATTTCTAAACTCTAAATTAAGAACTATTATTACTAATGAGTATATATGCACGCCCATATGGGCATGCATTTAATCATAATGTCATGCATTTATAGTTGTACCTATGAAAGTAATTTGACAGTACCATTGTAAGCATAAATAAATCATAAGCAATTCCCGAAAAGACAAAGATAATATAAGAATATTCATGGAACCAGTAACTTGAAATCATTCATAGTTTTGTCATTCGTTTCTTTAGCGTTAGTTCATTTTATACTATTGGAAATAGAAATAATACTTGTACTTTTACATGCATATACTTTTTTAGTTAATGAGGCTGTGAGCAAAAATATATCTAAATGCATCATTGATTAATTGTTTCTTTACCACTTTTTTTATAAATTTCTATTTTTTATGGTTTCAAATTACTATTTTATTTAACAGTTGGAAATATTTAGTATAAGCTATTCGTACGTGCATCTAATAGTTAGAAATATTTACATTTTATTTAATTAAAAAAGAGTGAACAGATGTGTGTTGCAAGTGTAAATGTTTTGGTAATCACAAAGCTTTTATTTTAAGTTGTTTTGTCAGTAGTGTAGTGAAAAATTGGTAGTAAAATTCCATTGATAGGTGGTTAGAGATACCACTTCACGTCTTAAGGGTTGTACAATGTAGCTTTCTAAGGCTCGAACCTGCAACCTCAAGGAACTTTGTTCAGTGATCGCTAGGCAACCCTGACCAACTAAGCTATGCATGTAGACAAAATTATATTATATATTATTATATGCATTTAATGCATATTGGCTATTCAAACTATTTATTATCCATTGTATATGTTGATTTTGAATACTTTAACAATCAATGCGATTGGAAAAAAAATATTAAATTAAAAAAAAAATTATGTTTCTTGATTTATTGATTTTTAGAAAATATGCTAATTATCTGATATCCATCCATATCCATGAATATTTGACATCATAAAATGATTTCGGATGCAGTTATGATACTACCCACCTCCGAAAGTATCCATTTACATGCTATTACCATACAAAAAAATTCCTATGTTGTATATGTCTTTCGATTTTAGTTTCCCATCATGAACTAATAAATCGTGGAATTAAAATAAATTTCACAGAGCAAAATCAAAAACAGTCATGCTTAATCAAAACATCAATGCCTTGTTCATTTCGGATAAAACTGTTTATTTATTGTTATTAAGTGTGGTGATCATTTTTACTATTTCAAATATTCTTAAGGACCTTAACAATGTAGCTTGCTACGTCAACATCATTTTTTGTATAATTAAAGAGTATATTCAAACAAAACAAATGAATCTAAATAATAAATCAATAGATTTCGCATTAACTTTTGAACCAACCGATATCACTAAAATACCAATTATGCTAGCACTATAATAGTTTTTTGAGCTTTGATTAGTCAAAATTGTAATAATTGATGGATAACTTAGACATCTCTAACTACTAATGCTAATAAAATTCTCAGTTATCTTTTAAAATGAAACAATTTTCAATTAACTTATCTTTATTAAGTTCACAAATCGATGGCCCTGACATGGGTCAATCACACATGCTCACACAAATGCTAATGATACCAAACAAATTATGCTCAAAACATACAGAAAAATATAGGCACTGCTTGCAATTGCACTGAAATTGGACGCAATTGTGAACATGACACGTTTTTCACAAAAACAGTAATTCAATGTTCTATGTTAACACAAAGCGCAAGCCACTTCAATGATCAAGACATTAATCCTATAAATTTTAACATTATTTGTAGGTATATTCCATATTAATCATGCATATTATTCACATGGACCAATTGCACACTCATATGATTACGCAGAACATAAGTGGATAACAACATGCATAGCTTTAGACAATTGAAGTATATGCATCATGTACATGGTTTGCAAGCATAAGATTCAAAAAAGAAAATAGAAAAAACAATGCAACCAATAGTTTTTGATTGTTCTTGTTCTTTTTTATTACTTCTCTATATATTTAGAACATCTAAAAGTACAATTGTAAAAGAATTAGCATAACTATATGTAATATTTTCGGCAATTCAGTATCTTTGTTAAGGATCTGTAGGATCGTTTTTACCCTAGAGGGGAGTGAATTGGGTCTACTAAATATTAATGTGGAAATAAAAATAAAAACAAAAAGTAATGTAGTAAAGATCACGCACAGTTTTACCTAACTTTGGCAAAAATTTCCTTTACATGCTGCCCCCAAGGTTTCTACTAGAACTTAAGTAATCAAATGCTTATAAAAACATGTAAACTTTTGATACCAGCTAACTTGATTAACCTAACTCTAAGCTCAAAATTCTGTCGCAACTCATCCATTGAGTTGCGAATTTTAGAGCCACGCCCTGTATCTCATAACCTAGTTAATGCTAGAGTTTTTAAATTTAAAAACAAAAATACAAAAAAAAAAATTAGAACCCCTAGTACAATATAAACTTTATCCCAAAACAACAACGACCTGCATAAAATTAATTAGAGAATATAGTGTATCCCTTTTATTTTGCTAATGCACTTTATTTCTTCGGCCAATCCGCTATTGTCTTTGTTTAGATTTAGGGTTCCAAAAATTGAAATCGCTGATTCAATTGCTCTGTCGATCGAAGAAGAATTGTTGCCTTAAAGCTTTGTCAACCGCCGCTTGCTTGATTCCTTTTGGTTGCTTCATCGTCGAGTTGGATGATATGAAAATTGGTACGTGTTTTTTATGCTCTTTATATTTTGCTGAAACTCGATCTCAATTTTAGCAAATGATGGAATGGGTATTTATAGGATCTGAACCCCTATATTTTCGTTTTGTGATTTTCAATTGGAATATTTCAATTACCTTTTTACGGCTGTGGATTTTTTGATTAATGGTCGTATGCTCTTCTGACTTGTTCGTTTCTGATATATTTGAATTTGTTCAGTTCTTTGCTCCTACGACCTGTTCATCATTCACCTAGAGCTTGGGGCATTTTAATTTGAGATAATTTTGACTTCCTCTATATACCCAAACTCTGACTTGATTTTGATTTGTTGTATCCATGTGCTCTGTACCTTGATCCGACCATATGCATTGTGATTTTCTTCGACTTAAATCTTATGTCTCCATGTATGTATACATACATATATGTATATATGTATGATTCTGACTTTTCTTGTTTGCATCTCTTTGAAAAACTGGTGTCACTTGATTATTCAATGCACTTGTTCACTTTCATCATGTAGATGATACTGCACTTGTTCATTTGCATTCGTTTGGTGCAATTGTATTCTCTGGCATCAATTCTGGTTGTCTGGTTTTTATGCGTTCATTCCTTCATACCTGAACTGACATATATGTATACATATATATGCATATATGCATACATGTGTATATGTGAGACTGGTCTAGTTATGATTACTGCATTCTCCAATGCTTCCTTGATGTCATATGTATATACACGTCATTGTGCCTGTGTGGTTTCATTTGAAGTCTTGTTTCATTTTGATTTACTTTGCATTTTTATTTTGTATTCTCTGTTATATGTATGGTTCACTTTGAAGTCTAACGTGTGTTGTTTTCATTTGAAGTCTGGTTGCTTTGTATGATCCTCGAGATGCTGGTCTGTTCTTGTCTTGTTGCAGCCCTTGTGTTCACCACTGTCGCGTTTATATGCACATATGCTCATAGATGTGTTATTGCAGTCTAGTTTCATGTTGAATGAAGTCTGATCTGGTTCTTGCGTGAGTTATGATAGTCTAGTTTCATGTTTTCATGTTGGTTCAACCTGAGCATGTCTAAAATGTTGTATGTTGTTTCTTTGCACCTAACCATGCCTGAAACTTTATTGTTTTCCATTCATGTTTAGTCATTTGGGTTTGACAAGTCTGAAGTTTGCATGTGTGTTTCCTGTTTTTCTTTATCCTTTGTATAGATTGCTTGCATATTGAATGCCTGAATGCCATTGCTGTGCTATTTTTTTACACTTGAGTTGAATCCAGTCTTGGCTTGGGTTTGACCTTGTGCTCACTTGTCCCTGCAATTTTAACAAGCAAGTGTATATCAGTGTGCATGACCTTATGGCATGTACAGTGATACACTATGCATGTCACAAGTTGTTCATGTATTTTTTATTCTAGTTTGAAATAAAAAAATGATGACTAACAACCCAAATAACTTATGCAAACAATATTTAAAATATTTTTATTTTCGGTTTGAGTTCACATTACTTTCTAGACTATTGATTTTGAATTTTATGTGACAGGTACTCAAAAGACTGGACATATACTGAAGCTTGAAGATGGCAAAAGAGTGTGCCAGTTAGTGAATTGATTAATATGTAATCTTGTACAAAATGTGTAAAGTAGTGTTGAGTTGTATATATATTCAAAATGGTTAGAGCTAAAAATATGTACTATTCAATATGTAATAAAAGCAATTGATCGGATAAAATATTGGTTTGTTGTTTAATGAATATCTGTGTATTCTATTCTTACAGTTGTGTTCAAACATTTTGTATCAAATAGTATTATATCCAACACCTTTAATATCTATATATTTATATATGTTTATTATCATCAAACAAAAATCCTAGGCTATTGTATTCTACAATCTCCCTCTTTTGATGATAACAAACATATATTTAGATTTTGACTTTATTAAATGCATTTGGTTTTGATGAATTCTATTAGCTCCTCCATTTGAAATAGCTCCCTCTACGACAAAGCTCCCCTTTCATATATGCATGAAAATAAAAAATTGACTTATTTTCCAAAATCTAAACTTCTCTCCCCCTTTTATTATCAGCAAAAGATTAGTAGTGTTAGGTAAGAGTGATAAAATGATAGACATTAATACAACACTATTATCTAGTCGAACATAAATATTTAATTTCAAGAAAAATCAAACAAAATTATAAATACTCTTTTAGGTGCATATTCCATTTCAGAGTGATAGGGGTGATGTCGGCATAGACAATAATATAATTGTGTCCATTTGAGGTATATTTATGACAGGAATTTAAATACTTACTAACCATGCATAACCGTTAGGACTCTTAAATAAGATTAGTAGTACTCTACATTTTTATTAAAAAAAAGAATTCCAAGCATCTTCTAACCACGCATAACTGTGAGTACTTTTAAATGGGGTTAGAATTAACTCGCCTGTTTCATCCAATTTTGATATGTGTTCCATACATGCATAAGATGACTTTTAAATGAGCATCAAAGCACATAATCGGAGATTTCAAGTAGTACACCCATGCATAACAGCGAGGACTTTTAAGTGAGAGTGAGTACTTTTGGATGATTTTATTGCTAATTAAAAAAATGAATAATTTCCTGTTTAAATACCATATTTTGACATACTATATTGGATTTTGATGAGTGATAGTCGTAGAAATCTGATAGGAATAGAGATAGTTATGGATTTTTTACCAAACAAATTTATTATAAATTTTGTTTAAATTTTAAAGAAATTTTCTAAATATACTCTCTCAAGACACAATGTATGATCAAAATCAATACTCGTCACTTTTTTAGTCACTATCTAGCCTTTTGATAATCAATAGAGAGTCAGATTAGTTAACATAGGCATTTAAATCCAAAAAAATATAAAATCACATTTCTAAAATGCCTAAAAATAGACGAAGTCGACAAAAACTATTTTCGGAAGGGGTTTTGTAAAAATGTCTGCCAGTTGGGAATCAGTTGGAATGAAATTTATGCAGATATTTTCTTTGGAAATGTGATCTCTAATAAAATGATGTCTAACATCTATATGTTTGGTCTGAGAATGATGTATAGGATTATTTATGAGATCAGCTGCACTTCTGCTATCACACATAAGTGGAACTCGTTTAAAATTTAGATCATAGTCTTGCAAGATTTGTATCATCCATAAGATTTGAGCAGAGCAACCGCTTAGAGTAATATACCCTGCCTCAATGGTAGATAATGCAATACAATTTTATTTTCGACTTGACCATGCAACTAACGAATGTCCTAACATAAAACATGTTCCATTAGTAATTTTTCTATCAACTAGACTTCTAGCATAGTCCACATCTAAATACCCTTTTAACTCAAAGTTATCATTAGTTGGATACCATAGACCAAGCCATGGGGTGTGCAACAGATACCTTATAATCCTTTTTACAGCTTTTATATGAGATTCTTTTGGATTTGATTGAAACCGTGCACATAAACAAACAGAGAACATAATGTCAGGTTTAGAAGTAGTAAGATAAAGAAGTGATCCAATCATACCTCGAAATTTCTTTTGATCAACTACCTTACCTTTTTCATCCTTATCAAGTTTAATTATTGTACTCGTGGGAGTTTTTTCAGGTTTAGCATCTTTCAATCCAAATTTGTTGACAAGCTCTATGATATATTTTGTTTGGTAGATGAACATACCATTTTCGCTTTGTTTGATTTGAAATTATAAAAAGAATTTCAACTCTCCTACCAAGCTCATTTCAAACTTTCCCCGCATGACTTTTTCAAATATCTCATACAAAAGGTTGTTGGTGGCACCATAAATAATGTCATCAACGTATATTTGGACAATCAAATGGCCATCATTCTGGTGCAATAGAAATAATATGGTGTCTACACAGCCCTTTTTGAACCCTTTTTCAAGGAGATAAGTGCTAAGACACTCATACCAAATCCTAGGGGCTTGTTTTAATCCATATACTGCTTTTTTAAGTTTATATACACGGTTAGGGTATTCTTGACTTTCAAAGCTTTTGGGTTCTTCAACGAATAGTCCTCTTTCAAAATTCCAATGAGAAAAGCACTTTTAATATCAATTTGTCTTAGTTTAAATCCTTTATAACAAGCAAATGCTAACAATATTCTAATAGATTCTAGTCTTGCTACTGGTGCAAAAGTTTCATCAAAATCAATTCCTTCAATTTGATTATAACCTTTAGCAACTAATCTAGCTTTGTCCCTAATCACATTTCCAGATTCATCAAATTTATTTTTTAAAATCCATTTGGTTCCTACAACTAGATAATCATTAGGTCTAGGCGCTAGAATCCAGGCATCATTTCGTTCAAATTGATTTAGCTCTTCTTGCATAGCCATAAACTAACTCTCATCATTGAGAGTTGAATCTATGTCTTTGGGTTCAATTTCTGAAATAAATCCACTGAATAGACACAAATCACATAAATTTCTAAAGGAGGAACGAGTTTGAATAACAGCGGTAGGATTATCTATTTTCAATTTTGGAGGATGATCAGCTTTGGATTTCAATCTCTCTGGTTTCAGATTTCTTTGGACTTCTTCCGTGGTTGCAATTTTTTTGGATTTTCACTTTCATCTTTTTCGTTCTCCTCTTTGATATTGCTTTTGATTATTTCCTTTTTTGATCATTAATGCCTTCATCAAATTTCACATTGATTGACTCCATGATTGTTCCCGTCCTTTTGTTATATACTCTATAAGCTTTGCATCTACAAGAGTATCCCATGAACATGCCTTCATCAGCTTTTGGCTTAAATTTTACCTGTTGATCACTTGTATTGAGAATAAAACATGGACAACCAAAATTTTTGAAATATGCAATGTTTGGCTTTTTGGTCTAACCATAGTTCATATGGTGTTTTCTTAAGAATCAGCCTAATCATGACTCTATTCATTACATAACAAACTGTATTTACTGCCTCTACCCAAAAGGACAAGGGTAGTTCATACTCATTTATCATAGATCTAGCCAATTCTTGTAAGGTTCGATTCTTTCTCTCGACTACTCTATTTTGTTGTGGAGTACATGAGGCAGAGAATTCATGTTTAAATCCATTTTCATCACAAAAAATTTCAAATTTATAATTTTCATATTCTCCACCATGATCACTTCTTAGCGAAATAATAGAAACTCCTTTTCATTTTAAACTAAATTTATGAATTTAGTGAAGTATGAGAAAGTTTCTGTTTTTTTTAATTAAGAAGTATACCCATGTGTATCTAGAGTAATCATCAACTAATACATAACAATATCTCTTACCACCTAAACTTATATGTCCAAACAGATCCATATGAACTAGTTCAAGAACTCTAGAAGTACTTATGGTGTTCTTGGCATGAGAAGATGATTTTTAAATTTTCCCATAGTACATGCTTTGCATAGAGTTTCTGTTTTGAACTCATGAGATGGTAAACCTATTACCAAATCATTTCTTTTTAATTCGTTTAATAGATTCATGCTAGCATGTCCTAGTCGTCTATGCCATAAGTTTACTTCTTCATCCTTAGCTAACAAACATTTTGAAAGAGCGAGATCATCAAAAGATAGAGAACATACATTACCTTTTCTCTTACCTGCAAATAATGTTCATTTGATAATTAGCCAACAACTTCGCATAAATCAGAATCAAAAACAACATCCATTCCCTTATCACGTAACTGGCTGATTAAAATTAGATTATGGTGTAGATTTTCAATATATAATTCATTGTTTAAGGTAAATGTGCCATTAACTACTTTAACTTTATCGATAATTTTACATTTATCGTTATTTTCCATTGTGACTTCACCACCTTTGTACTTCTCTAGGCTAAGAAACTTTGATATGTCGCCCGTCATGGCCTGGATCAGCCGGAATCCAGGTACCACTCTTGTCGTTCCTTATCCTGCCAACACACCTACACTAGAAAAGAGTTTAGTGACCTATTTGTTTTTATAGGTTTATGATTGTTAGCGACAAAATTTTTGAAAACAAGTTTGCGTAGAACCAAGATAGCCTTTGTTTGTTCCTTTTGACACCCAGATTTGATTGATTTTAATGGATTTAACATTTGTGCCTTTAAGAACCCAAATTGGTATGGTTTTCGTGTGTTTGGGTCTATACCAGCATAGTTTTGATTATGTCTAATTTTTCCACAAATCGTGCACTCGGAGTTGATATGATTAGTTTTACTTCTACCTTTTCCAAATTGAGTATACTCAAGTCCTTGTCTAATAGTATTAACAGTTTGTTTCCCTAATGGTATATTTAGTGATCTTTCTCCTTTGGAGAATTTTCCTAAAGTTGTATACAATTGTTGGACTTGTGACTTGAGAGATTCATTTTCATTCAATAAAAAAGTGCATTTTTTGATAGAATTTTCTCTTCTAATAAGTTCACTTTCTTTCAAAATCAAAATTCATTTTCAAGCAATTTAATTTTAGTTTTTAATTTTTTTGTTTCCTCTTCCAATGATGGCCACTTATCACACTTAGGGATCTTATTTCTATAGTTCTGAACCATTTGATTAAGCTGTATATTTAGTTTTATCAAACTATCCTTTTGAGATTCAGTTTTAGCGTAATTCTCAGTAAATCTTTCAAAACAGCCATTTACTTCATGAAAATATATAAGTAATTGAGAGTGAATAAGTTTTGATATCTCGCTTGGCTCATCATCATCGATGTCACTTGTTTCTCCTAAAAAACATAGATTTGCTCTTTTACTCTCGTTGCTAGTGTTTTTATCATCATCTTCATCACTTTCATCCCAAGTTGCTGTAAAATAAGTTTTGAGGACAATTTGGCTAGATATAACTAGGTTTATTGCACTTGTGACAAATGATCTCTTACTTTTTTGAGTTGTCTAGAACTTTGATGATTCTGCTCTTTAGTTGTTGATTTAGGGTTGGATTTCCATATTTGCGGTTCCACATTTTGAATCTCTTTATTATCAGTGCCAGTTCAGCTGCTCCTTCATCATCACCATTATCATCTTCGCTTTTCGTCATTCCTTTGAGACATATTAATTTCTTTTGCATATCTTCTCCTTCATGTTCTTCCTTGAATTTGATTTCTAGCTCATAAGTGATGAGGTTTCCGATGAGTTCTTCAACTTGAACCTATTTCAGATCCTTTGATTGTTGGATGGCAGTCACCATTGCTTCAAAATTTCGTGAAAGAATTCTGAGAATCTTTCGAACTATTTCTGGTTCTGTATATGGTCTTCCTAGGGATTTTTATTTGTATACAAGATTCGAAAGTTATCCATACATTTCTTTAACACTTTCATCCTTTGCCATTGTGAAGTTCTCATACTCGCTACTAAGCATAACAAGGCGAGATTCTTTAATCTGGATGGTTCCTTCATCGGTCACTTCAAGTGTGTGCCAGATTTCCTGCGTGGTTAGATGATGTGAGACAAGGTTAAATTCAATTTGATCTAATGAACAAATAATAGAATTTATAGCTTTAGCAGTTTGCGATTTATTTTCAAGATCTGTCCATTGATCCATAGCTTATCAACTTCTTGATTATCTACCATTACTGTTGGTGTGCTATATCCCGTATCAACAATATTCCATGCATCTATAGCTTTTAGAAAAATATTCATTCTAGTATTCCAATATGCATATTCACAATTGAACATGGGTGGTCTGGCTATAGACTGACCTTCATCAAAAGCATTATTAGAAGATGCCATTAGAAGAAAAAATCACTATTTTTTAACAAAAAATGGTTTTTGATCCTAGTTCTGATACCACTTGTAGGATCGTTTTCACCCTAGAGGGTGGTGAATAGAATCTACTAAATATTAATGCATAAATAAAAATAAAACAAAACGTAATGCAGTGAAGATCACATATAGTTTAACCCAGCTGCGGCAAAAATTTGCCTACATGCTGCCGCCAAGGTTTCTACTAGAAATTAACTAATCAGATGCTTAGAAAAGCATGTAAACTTGCGATACCCGCTAACTTGACTAACCTAACTCTAAGCTCAAAACCCTACCACAACTCGACCATTGAGTTGCGAATTCTAGATCTACGACCCATAGCTCGTAACCTAGTTAACACTAGAGTATTTAAATTTACAAACAAAAATACAAAATAAATAAAATTAGAACCCCTAATACAATGTAAACTTTAGCCCAAACAAAACAACGGCCCAAGTAAAATTAATTAGAGAATGTAGTGTATCCCTTCTATTTTTCCAGTGCACTTTATTTCTTCAACCGATCCCTTTTTGTCTTTGCTCCGATTTAGGGTCCCAAAAATTGATACTGCACATGTTCACTTGCATCATGTAGATGATAATGCACATGTTCACTTGCATTTGTCTAGTACACTTGTATTATTTGGCATCAATTTTGGTTGTCTTTTTTTCATGTGTTTATGCCTTCGTATCTGAACTGATATATGTGTATACTTATGTATGCATATATGCATACATGTGTATATGTGAGACTAGTCTAGTTACGATTGTTGCATGCTCTAATGTTTCCTTAATGTCTCCTCTTCTGCATATGTATATACATGTCGCTGTGCTTGTGTGGTTCCATTTGAAGTCTTGTTTCATGTTGATTTGCTTCGCATTTTGATTTTTATTCTCTGTTATATGTATGGTGCACTTTGAAGTCTGATGTGTGTTGTTTTCATTTGAAGTCTAGTTGATTTGTATGGTCCTCGAGATGCTGGTCTATTCTTGTCTGGTTGAAGCCTTTGTGTTCACCACTATTGTGTTTGTATGCACCTCATTGATGTGTTATTAGAGTCTGGTTTCATGTTGAATGAAGTCCGGTCTGATTCTTGCCTGATTCATGATAGTCTAGTTTCATGTTTTCATGTTGGCTGAACCCGAGCATGTCTGAAATGTTGTATCTTGTTTCTTTGCCCCTGACCATGCCTGAAACTTTGTTGCTTTCCATTCATGTTCATCCATTTGGGTCTGACATATCTGAAGCTTTGCATGTGTGTTTCCTGCTTTTTCTTTATCCTTTGTACATAGTTCTTGCATATTGAATGCCTGAATGCCAATGATGTACTATTTGTTTTTGCACTTAAGTTGAATCGAGTCTTGGCTTGTGTTTGACCTTGTGCTCACCTGTCCCTGCAATTTTAACAAGCAAGTGTATATCGGTGTGCATGACCTTGTAGCATGTACAGTGATACACTGTGCATGTCATAAGTTGTTCGTGTATTTTTGGTTCTAGTTGAAATATAAAAAATGATGATGAACAACCCAAATAACCGAGGCAAACAATATTTAAAACATTTTTATTTTCAGTTCGAGTTCACATTATTTTCCAGACTACTGCTTTTGAATTGTATATAACAAGTATGCAATCTTCTACAAAATATGTAAAGCAGTGTTGAGTTGTATATATATTCAAAATAGTTAGAGCTAAAAATATGTACTATTCGATATTGTAATAAAAACAATTGTTTTAATAAAATATTTCTTTATTGTTCAATGAATATATGTGTATTCTATTCTTACGGTTGTGTTTGAATATTTTATATCGAATAGTATTATATCCAGTACATTTAATATCTATATATTTATATATGTCTATTATCATTAAACAAAAATCATAGGCTATTGTACTATACAGGACCATCATCGGTACTACATGATAATCTTTATGCATATAACCTTGAACTCAAAATGGTAAGAATATATTAGCATTCAGTTCTACTGTGATGGAGGCCACTGCAAGAATGAAATATCAGTGGTTTTATTTTTTCAGAAACTAATTCAATTTAGTTTTTTTGGAGTATGTGGAAGGTTGTCAAAAATTCCATTCACACTAAATAGTTGAATGATAATCTAGTATATTTGGTAATATTGAGAATGATATCATACCAAACAAAATTGTTAGAAGATGATAGACCCATTGTAATAATTTGGAGACTTATAATAGGAATATAGCTCTCGGTTCTCTATGCTTCCTTGCAAGAGAAAATAGATCTTTCAAACATAAATATAATTTTGTTCTTTACTCTATCTAGTTTGCATGTTACTTGACCTTAAAATACAATAACATAAATCTATAATTACAGTTTCAAACAATGTGTCACATACAAACATAACTATCTAATTAAAATAGATGCAATTAAGCTGAAATCAAACAGATGCATAGTTCAAATTCAATATGCCTAATGAACCCCTACATTTAATTTAAGAACATTGCATATAAGATTGCAAATGGTTTTTTTCAATGATCAACTGAATCACACTTAATAGCTCATACACTATAAATACTCTTTTGAAGCTAAAAGAGATGAGTATTCAACGTGTCCTCGCAATAGATATGGCTTTAAATTTAGGTAAACTACATAACAAAAATAGAATAAAGCCAACATATAGATATTTTATTTGCACGTTCAAGTGGACCAGAATTTTAATCAATGTACATTCATTTTTAGTTGCACATGTGGAAGTAGATTGGATAGTAGCATTGACATCATAAACTGAACTTGAGGAAACGATCAAGAAAACTAAGACAATGACCGAGAATACCCATTTGTTTTAGTTTATTTTACACTGGCAACGACCTAGAACATTCATAGAACCAATAACTTGAAAGAATTCTTAGCTTTATCATTCCTTTCTTTTGTTTTAGTTTATTTTATACTATTGGAAATGAGAATAATACGTGCTTCACACATGGGTTGATGTATCATGCAGTAGTGAATTTAAAGTTGAATATTTATACCTTTGTTTTTGTTTCCCATAATTGTCATGATGTTTGAAGTAATGGTAATTGAAATGAAGTCATTCGAAATACATCCGAAAACTATATCTATCTCATGCTTTAAAGCATGGAGTTAGTGCCTATTGTTAGTGGGGAGAATGGTGATAGGACATGTTTTCAGTTTTGATGGATTTTGCTACCACTTTTTGTATTGTTCCTGAAGATTTTAACTTTTATGGCATTTTTTTCGGTCCATTACCAACTATTGTGGTACTTGACCACTTGATACTAGATGTACATCTCTTATATAGTATTGTGTACCTTAACCTAGGCCTATATATAACAGGTTGACTGGTCTCGCCTCGGTATGAATTTAAGTATTAATGTTTAATGACTTCTATAAATTTTTACTTGAAGAAAGAGTAAATTGATATATAATAAAATGTGAGGATAAAACAGGAATGCAAGTGTAGGTATTATTTGGGGGATATATCAACATGAATTATCAGTACGATTGAACTGAGTAACATGTTCTACATACCGAGGGATAAATAAATAGGTTAATTCAAGGTAACCATCAATGATGAAGCAGTAATTTTAAAAAGGATTTTTTTTTCATTTTAGCCTCGTTTTAAAACTTATTATCGCAAATAGCACGGTTTTAAAACTAATATCAAATATAGCCCTGTTTTGGCCAGCTCAGCGCCGAGCAGGTCAAAATGCACTGGCGACTTTTCAAAAGTCGCCAGTGTAAAATTTTTTTTCTTTCGAAAAATACATTGGCGCCTTTTGAAAAGGAGCCAATGTAAAAAAAATTCAGAAAAAATAACACTGTAAAGTTTCAGCAGATAAATTGAATAAGAATTGAAGAAGAATTGAAGAAAAATGAAAACTGTATTATATTGATTTTGATCTCTCAGAATATTACAAATACAGAGTGTATTGATTCAGAACAGAGAGGTGAAAAATGAAAACATAATTCTCTGTACAAATGACAAACGATATATATAAGTTGATATGGGCTATAGCCCAACAGGCCTTGATACGACGCAGAAATAAAGGGTTGCAAACAGAAGGCCTTGATGCGATCAGAAGAGATGAACGGATGAGATGTCTTCACAAGAAAACAAAAGGAAGACTTCAGCAGCCAAGAGATTGTTATTTCATTTATCTCCCCCCTTCGAACCCTAACCCGATTTCTAGGGTTAGAGTTCGTAAGACAAAACTACTCAGATCTTCGCATAAATTGATGCAATCCACTGAATTCTTGCCTCTTCTCCAATCTGTGCTCTTCTGATGTCTGATTTGAGATATTGGCATGTGTCTCTTTTCTGAGCAGTTGTGATTTGAGCTGAGGCTGATTTGAGTTGAGCGTAATTTGATCCTTTGGGTGTTCTTCCCTCTTCTGCTCTTCAATCTGACATGATTTTGATTATCAAGCTGGTGAGAAGGTTGAACCTCAGTTACTCCCAGTTTGGACCTGAATCTCTCGAAGTTCCTCTTTGATAGAGATTTCGTGAGGGTGTCTGCAATCTGGTAGGTTGCAGGTATGTGATTAACTTGCAGATTTCCTTTAGCAACTTGGTCACGAACAAAGTGTAAATCTATCTCGATATGTTTAGTTCTGGAATGTTGTATAGGATTGACTGTCATGTAGACCGCACTTTGATTATCACACCACAGTGTTGACTTGATATCTGATTTTAAATTTAATTCACCAATATTGATTGTAGCCACATTATTTCGGCTGTAGCACTTGCCACACTTCTATACTCTGCTTCTGTGCTTGATCTTGAGATGGTTGATTGTTTTTTTGAACACCATGATATCAAGTTTTTGCCAATGAAAATGCAGTAGCCAGTAACTGATTTTCTGTCATCTACATCTGTTGCCCAGTCAGCATCTGCGTACCCAGTTAGATTGAGATTTTTGCTAGCTTTAAGAGATAAACCATGATTTATTGTTCCCTTTAAATATCTGAGAATCCTCTTGACTGCCTTCCAATGTTGGTCCAGTGGATTCTGCATGAATTGAGAAAGTTTATTAACACTATATGCAATGTCAGGTCGTGTTATAGTAGCATATTGTAGTGCTCCTATAACACTTCTATATTGCTTGACATTATTTATGACTTCTCCATTGTTTTTTGATAAACTGTGGTTGCTTATCATTGGTGTTGGCATGGGTTTAGCATTTTCCATTTTTGTTTTAGCCAACAATTCAGCTATGTATTTTTTCTGGCACAATGTCATCTCAGAATTTGTTGTTCTGTGAGCTTTAATTCCCAGAAAGTAACTGAGATCTCCAAGATCTTTAATTGAAAACTGCTTGTCTAGATAGTTGATAATCTGATTAACTTCATCCTGGTTGTTACCTGGAATTATAAGATCATCAACATAGATTAAAATATAGATGGTTGATAACTGACTGACTTTAATGAACAATGAAGTGTTTGATTTGATAGACTGATATCCCTTTGATACTAAAGTTGATTTCAGTCTATCAAACCATACTCTTGGTGCTTGTTTAAGACCATATATTGCCTTATTTAATTTGCACACAAGGTTTGTACTTTGTTCATAGCCAGGTGGTTGCATCATATATATCTCTTCTTCTAATATGCCATTAAGAAAAGCATTGTTGACATCTAGTTGTCTTATTCTCCAGTTTTTGTGCAAAGCAATAGTAAGAATGATTCTTATTGTAGAAGGTTTAATTACTGTAGAAAAAGTTTCAGTAAAATCAAACCCATATTCCTGTGTATATCCCTTGGCAACTAATCTTGCCTTATATTTATTGATAGTTCCATCAGGATTTCTTTTTATCTTGTATGTACATCTGCACCCAACAATGTTTTTATGTGCTGGTGGATATACAAGATCCCATGTCTTATTCCTTAAGAGAGCATTATACTCTTCATCCATTGCTGTTCTCCAGTTTTTGTGCTTTGCAGCTTGTTCATAGCTTGATGGTTCATCATGACTTGTGCTGGCAGTATAAACTTTTGGCTTAAAAATGCCACTTTTAGCTCTGGTTATCATGTGATGACCTGACTTGGCAGGAGAACCAATGTGAGGTAAACTGGCACTACTGTCATTTCTGGAATTGTCAATTGAATCAGTTTGTTGATCCTGAATTCTTTGACTTTATTCATTTGTCTGACGTGCAGATGATTGACTGGCATGACTGGAATCATCAATCCAATCAGAAGCTTGTTGAGCAGAGACTACAGGTTGAAATTGATGATTTTCAGTAGTCTTCATCACCTCTGTTTGATTCTCATTTTCAGAATATAAGGGAAGTTCAGGTATAGATACACTTAGGTTATATACCTTGCTTGATGTTTTTACTTCTGAGCTTTTAAAAGGAAATTCATTTTCATTAAACACAACGTGTCTGCTAATAAATAATTTTCCACTATCATCTAAACATCTGTAGCCTTTTTGATTTGTGGCATACCCAAGAAATGTACAAGGCTTTGATCTGAAGTTTAATTTGTTGTTGTTGTAAGGCCTTAAGTATGGAAAGCATAAGCACCCGAAAGTTTTAAGACTATGATAATCTGGCTTCACCCCTTGTAATTTTTCTAAGGGTGTTGTACCCTCTAAAACTTTGGTTGGAAGTCTATTAATAAGATAAACTGCAGTACTGAAAGCTTCTGACCAAAATTTTAGAGGTAGATTTGCATGAGCCAGTATGCTAAGCCCTTTTTCAACTATGTGCCTATGCTTTCTCTCAACTAAACCATTCTGTTCAGATGTATAGGGACATGTGATTCTATGAATTATTCCCTTGTTTGTAAAATAATTTTTGAGAGATTTATATTCTGTTCCACCATCTGATTGAAAAGTTTTAACATAAGAACTAAATTGTTTTTCAACCATGGTGATAAAATCCAGTACAACTTTGTGTGTGTCAGACTTATTTTTTAAAAAATATATCCAAGTATATCTTGTATAGGCATCTACAAAGGATATGTAATACTTATAGCCATAGTCTGAACATGTTGATGCTGGTCCCCACAGATCAGTAGCAACAAGTTCTAATGGCTTTGTGTATTTGGTTGAAGAATCATCAAAGGGTAATTTGTGACTCTTACCCATTTGACAGTGCGTGCATATGTAAGGAAATGTAACACTATCATAAGATATGCAATTTTCAGCAAGAATTTGTTTGACAATTTTAGCACTGGGATGACCAAGTTTGCGATGCCAAAGATCAAATATACTATTGCAGTTTTTCATTTCACATTGATTACAACAGTTTTTCTCCTTTGTAGGATTTGTACAATTAACTGATTTGAATCTGTACAGTCCCTTTTCAGCATCACCCTGTAATAAAACATCTTTAGTTAGTATGTCTCTAACAACACAATGCCTAGGATAAAATTCAAAGTACACTTTACTGTTATTAGCAAATTGAGAGACACTAATAAGATTTTTTTTAATCTTTGGAACTCTTAACAAATTATGTAGAAATAATTGTTTCTTTCCTTTAATAGAGGCATTTCCTACATGAGAAATTTTGATGCACTTACCATTACCCATGCAAATGGACTGTTTACCTCAGTACTCCTTGCTGCCAAAATTTAGATTTTCTAAGTTGTTTGTTATATGATCGGTTGCCCCTGAGTCAGGGTACCAGTAGTCGTCATTCACATGTTCTGATTGACCATGTTCACTTGAGCAATGATCTTTGTTCTCTGCTTGACTACTTGAACTTGCTTGAGCCACATTTGCACTATGATTATCATTTCTTGAATTGTTATTATTCTGATTTGAACACCTAAAATAGCATTTTCAGCTGTATGTCCAATTTTTTTACAAATTTGACATCTTGGTCTGTTATTGTTATTGTATCTTCCTCTTCCCCTTGATCTGTTGGTGTAGCTTCCTCTCTGTGGCTGTTTATCACCTCTGTTGTTACTTTGACTCCTGTTTCTTGTATTGGTTGTGTAATTGATAGTAAATTCAGATTCTTGGGGTCTCTTATTGTCTATTCTGGCTTCATGAGCCAGTAGAATAGAATGGACATCATCTACTGAGGGTAAGATCTTATGAGATGATATGACTGCTATAACTGCTTCATATTCATCACTCAAGCCATTCAGTATGGTTAGAATCTGCTCAGAATCTGATACTTTATGGCTTGCAGCCTCAAGCAGATCACAAATAGTTTTGATTTTGTATAGATATTCTCTCATAGGACAATTTTCCTTTCTGATACTTTGCAGCTGTCTTTTGTGATACATAACATTTGCTGCTGATTGTGTATTGAAAACTTTTTCAATAGTTGACCAAATTTCATAAGCTGATTTACACCCAATGACATGTGATAGGAGATTGGTGTTTATAGATGATAACAGCCATGAACATATCAGTCTATCTTGTCTATGATGTTTGATGTATTCTTCATTGTGAACAGTTTTGTTTTCTGAATCAGTGATGAATTTTGGTGCTGTTGGTATGGTGCCGAGAAGAAAGCCTTCAAGGCCATAACCTTGCATAGCAGTTTCAATCTGAAGCTTCCACAGCAGATAGTTATTCTCATCAAGATGAACTGTAATCAATTGACTCTGTGGGCTCGTGACAGATCTGATCAGTTTTGTTGTTGCATCAGATTGTTGTTCAGAAGTGGGATTATTAGATGTCTCTAAGTGATCATCAGTCATGATGAAACAGTTGCTGTTTGAGATAACAGAGAGCTGCAGAAGAGGTTCTTGAACAAGAAAATCTTCAAGATAATGATGAAAGACAGGCATGATGCAGCTAGATCCAAATGATGATTATTATCTGATGGATCTTGGCGTGGCACTGATCTTGTTTTTGAATTTTGCTATGATGATTTTCAGACTTCTTGAATCTGATTTCTTGTTGCTTTCTTGATCGAGTTGTCTTTGAGGATGATCTTGAGCAGCCAGTTCAAAGCTTGGCAAGGCACTAGATTGGAGAAGATTAACTTGCCTTACCCAAACGATGATTGTGAAATCTGATGGGTAAGGAATTATTCGCCAAATGATGATATATCTCTGATGGCGAGATCTTGGTATTGATGATATTGTGCTGTTAAGCTTTTGGCTCCGATACCATGTAAAGTTTCAGCAGATAAATTGAATAAGAATTGAAGAAGAATTGAAGAAAAATGAAAACTGTATTATATTGATTTTGATCTCTCAGAATATTACAAATACAGAGTGTATTGATTCAGAACAGAGAGGTGAAAAATGAAAACATAATTCTCTGTACAAATGACAAACGATATATATAAGTTGATATGGGCTATAGCCCAACAGGCTTTGATACGATGCAGAAATAAAGGGTTGCAAACAGATGGCCAGGATGCGATCAGAAGAGATGAACAGATGAGATGTCTTCACAAGAAAACAAAAGGAAGACTTCAGCAGCCACGAGATTGTTATTTCATTTATCTAACACTGGCGACTTTTCGAAAGTCGCCAGAAAAAAAATTACATTGGCGACTTTTGAAAAGTCGCCGGTGCATTTTGAGCAGTAAGCGCCGATCTGACCAAAACAGGGCTATATTTGATATTAGTTTTAAAACGAGGCTATATGCGATAATAACTTTAAAAACCAAGCCAAATCGAAAATAAATCCTTTTAAAAATCATAATTTAGAAGAATGAAACATATGAAGTACAACTGTACTTAATTAATTATTGGGTAGACAAACAAAAGTTTCAGAAATAATTATATGTACTAAGATATGATTAAGAGGTCTAATCAATTCATTTTATATGCAGTTGTACCGTACTTATTATGATAGAAGTATTGCATCCTTGTGCGTATCGAGAGTGCCCTTTTCCACCCATAGCCCCTTTGATCTTCACAGGTGGAAATTTTTATTAATGTTTAAATAAGGCACTGATAATCTAGAATTAAGAAGTTATTTCTATCTCACCTTTTAGCCTTGCCTGCATGATATACAAAATAATCTGCCAATAATATTTTCCATGTATGGCTGATTCAACTAAATAAGTACTAGCACATACAAAATTCTTAATTGTAGTGAAATCCAAGAGGTAGAGGGCGAACACTTCTAATGTTTTCTGTTTATAGCACAGAGAGATATGGCGGTGTACTTTTTTTTAGTATGTTGCAATATCAAACCCACAAGAAAATTGGTAGACTCTAGAAAATCATATACAAAAATTTTTAGTCAACTTACCTTGTATTTATTACTATATATTTCTGCATCCACATGAGCTAGCGTGATAAATTGCTAACCCAAGTATATATGGCTCAATGCTGAGACTGCCCATGCTGCATTTTCCTTCTTCCCCAAGGTGCACCACGATCACTTGCTCACATTCTTATTTTATTTGACCACTTGATTTGTCCAAAGGATACCTCCCTCCATCATCATTATGAATATTATCAGCATTGATTACAATTACGTCTGAAGAAGAAAGAATGGTAACATGCATATGTGATGGAGAAAAGTATGCATTAATACTTGGTTAGGCTTCATAAAGCAAAGCTGGAAGGTCATGGTTGTGGGCTGAAGTTACATCGACCAACGGCCTCAAAGGCTCGTTGAGTTAAAGAACTGCAAGCCAAGTCATAAACAGAATGAACGGTTCAAATAACCTAATTTGTTTGGAAAGGTAACCTAGTAAGCCATGCTACAGCAATAACACTCCGTCTAACCAATCCAAGTGGTATAAGCATTGGCATAAATTATAATTTCTCCTAACCAAGTCCGGTACATGTTTTACTAATCAAACATTGTATGTCACAAGTAAAATATGTACTGTGTTTATAATCCTTTTTTTTATATGTTACAATAAACTTTAATTAGTTATAGTTAACAATATTGGACTTAACAATTTCTAAAAGCGGAGCATACTATCATTTATCATGTGCATACCAATTGAACTTAATATATTATGCACTCAATAAATATACAAACCTACTTTCCAAATATATCAGTAAAAGGTAGTTACAACATAACATAATAGATGCAAACATTAGTAAATAAAATTTAATGAAAAATATAATCTATTTCGTTCTTCTAATTAAATTGCACCTTATTTTTATCAACTCATATGGAAGATATACCCTTTAGTTTTTAAATCAAGAAATCATATTAATATATAAGCATTCACATAGTGATCAAAATAGCATAAAAACCACCCAATCAAGGAATGTGAGTGCAATTTCAAATATAATGAAGGTGGTTAAGTCATTTGCACTTATTTAAGTCAAAGGTTAGTCTCCAGCAATTTAAATGTTTGAGAATTTAAGAGAATCGTTTAAAATTGCTAAAGGTGCACTGAAAATAGGATCTTTTACTGCATGCCATCATATAGGAAATTCTACCATAAATGTGACCATAATTGTTATTTCTTTAAATCCTCAATGTTCGTCAAGTTAAGGTCTTAAATAAAAATGCATCCAAATTTATTTCAGCTGTTTAATCATAAAAAAATGTATATGGTAAAAAAGGTCACTTAGAGATCATATACTATATTATTTTTTTATATTTTGAAATACCGTGCACTGTTTTTAATTGATTCAATAGAGGAAAGAACTAGTTCATTGTATAGAAAATGAAGGTTGAGTTAATTCAAAGGCAATAGTTCGAATATAAACATTTTACATTTTCATACAACCTATACCAAGCATACCTTTTTACATTACATTAAGCATATAATGGTAGATAGTTTTGGTACTGTGGCTCAAAAAATCCACCAAACATTTTGTAAGGATGGATTACACTTATTTTGGTACATCGAGCATCACTTACATGTATGCTAATCATCTGAATTTTTTTTAACCAAAATGGAATAAAATAAAACATCTCATATGAGTATTCTAAAAAATTTAAAATGACTTCATATAGTTTATATAAACTCATATAAGCAATTGCAACTTTGATAGGTAATAATATTTTCGTCTGTATGCATCTCAAAATACCTTACCGAAGGAATATAGTAATAGATTGCAAAAGGCTATTGGAAAAACTACTCTCTGAATCAAACTTCCAGCCTTTTTGGAGAATAAACATATAAAGTAAATCAGTTAAAATAACTAAAATCAAATAAATAATATCCAACATACAGTCATTAAATAAAGAATTTTTAAAAATCAAATTCGACACCCATCATAAACGCTTATGATAGATTCTACTCTTATCAGATAAAAAATTAAAAGAAAAACTATGGGTAGAAGTTTAATTTTACACTATTTTTATAGTCCCAGGGTAGTGATCATAGTTTAACAAATGCAATGCATTTGCAGGACTATTATATTGGTCAATATTCATGTATATACAAACGTACAATCCATATATAATAATTAAGTCTACATAAATTGGTTTTATTTTCAATATTTATTGCTGAACCCATTACATTACAACTTTGCAAAATGTTACGACGAATGAGTTATCAGTGCAAAAAATAGTTGGTTGGCAGGATACAAATTTGACTACATATGTTGTATACATATATTAGTAACCAAAGAGATTAGTAACACGTATATAAAATACTTAAGCTCCAAATATAAATTAAACAAAGAACAAATTTTATGAAACAAAACATATGACAATTTTTATTGATATTAAGTAAACCCGAACTATTAAACTGTATTTATGTACAAAACGATAAAATAGAGTAATATTAAGATTAACCAAAGAAAAGGATTAAAAAACAATATTCATTACCTTTACCTAGCTCAAATTTGAATTGACTGTGAGAAATGCGGATCACGGATCTTAAGGCTGGAATAACACTAGAGGGGTGAATAGTGTTTTTTGGATTTTCTAAATCCTTTTGAAGCTTATGTAATTTAATCACCAACAACTGCAATTCATAGACACAGATATAATCACAGAATCAGACATGGATTCAAATACTAAATAAAAGCAGTAAAGGAAAGAACACACCAGGATTTTATACCGGTTCGGAGTTGCCCTACATACAGTTCCTCCCGATTGTACGGATTTCTTTTCAAAATAATCTTCCAGATTACATCCTCGTTGTCAAGGCTACGAGGTACACTCTTCTATATTTAAGTCCGAGGCAAACTCTCTTGATTTAACCGGGCCATAAGATCACCTAATCGATTTCCGGGGAAATGATCACAACCAATCGATTTCAAGGCTCAATCGCAACTTTTACTCAACAGTTTGATTTACAAATGATCATATAACTTTGCATAGCACTGAGATCTTATGGAGAGAGTGGCAGAGAATCAAAGAAGATATAATCAAATTTGATTCACTTGGTATTTCGGCAGAGTATAGTTTTAGATTCTTTAGAATAAATGAGGAAGATGAAGAGGAGAGAAAATAATTGAAAGTCTAGTTACACATTCGTTTAGAACTACTGGTATTTATAGAAGATCAACAGACATATCTATTCGTGAAAGGATATAATGAATAGAAACTTCTTTTGAAAATTTGAACTTTGAATTTAACAGGCACCATGTCGACATGGGGGTTGAAGGATGTCGACATGCTCTAGAAAAAATTGGTGATTTTTATTTTCTTATTAAAATTGGTTTCTATAATTTGTTAAAACAATTTCTAAACTTTGTAAATATATTTGAATATAGTTTAAACATATAAAAGTAATTTTTAGTATATAATCTTAATTTATAAAGTGATTTAAATCTGAGTATATAAATGTTTTAAAGCTAAATATTTAAAACAAGAGATGGTTTGAAATCAAGGAAAATTTTGAAATCAAAATATTTAAAATGATAAAGATAATTTTGAGGCTAAAATATTTCAAACAAGAGAGATGCCTTTTTGAAAAGAAGGTTTTGAAAACATTTAAAACAAGGGATATATTTTTGAAAAGTATTTTCATAAAATTAGTAGATATCAAAATAGGACCACTATATGTTCCAATAGATATTGTCGTGGGTTCTATCCCACTAGGGTTCCATCCCTTTAACAGGCTCGAAGTGGATTTCATTCCATGAATAAATTTCGAATAAAAATGTAAGTGCTTTCAAGAAGTTTTAACATTTTTCTAGGATCAATACTTATCTTGTACTCTTGAAATCTTGAACTCTCGATATCTTCAGTCTTGAATCTCTATAATGTGTAGTCTTCATTCTTGGTACCTACATGGTTATATCCTACATATACATATATATCTAAACTATAATGTTAGTATTTCTATTTTATAACAAGTTCTAAGGTTGTTGTCATCAAAACCATCATCTCAAAGACTAACAATCTCCCCTTTTTAATGATGACGGCATATGTTTATAAAATATACTTCACCTTCACTATGACTTCCCCTAAAACTAATAACTCCCCTTTAAACAAAGCCTAACTGTTCTAACTACTCTATTTTATATTTCTTCCCCTTTGTCATCAAAAAAAACTAATCCTAAATTAATATGACTCCCCCTTAATCTAATACTATCCAAACTAAATACTATAAGGAAGTATAATAAGTGAAAACAAATATTTTATTGTATATGATGTTATATTTACATGTATATATGGAAAATAAACGCACAAATATATTTAAGTACATAAATTATAGAATAACATTACTAATAAGAGTTTTTGACAATTGGAGATTTGTGAATCGAACAATTTGGATAATGAAAACAAAAGTGTCCACATTGTTCAACCAAATTCCCATCTTTTTCAAAACTGACTTCGCCTACACAGACCACATTGTTGTCTTCTTCCATAGGTGCTTCTTCCTCTTCTTCTTATTCCTCTTCTTCTTCTTCCTCTTCGTTGTGCTATAAGGGGTTATGCACTTGAATGTTGGAAGAATCTTCTTCAATCACAATAGAATTAGCATGATTATCCATTAGGAATTTTTGCAAATTCCAAAGAATTTTGCCTTGCTTTTCTTGTTCTTTTGCCATCCTTATTTACACAACTTGAAATTCAGTCAACATTTGCATGGCATCCTACATAGACTCTTCAATCTTTATCACACATGCTAGTGTAGTGTGTCGGAATGGACCAAAATGAGAAGAAGGGAAAGAAATGGTGTCATTTTGGGGTGATTTAGTGGAGGAGGCCATTAGTTTCTATTTTCAGAGTGTACTACCGAGAAAGAAAAGTGAGAAGACAAAAAATTAGAAACACAAAGGTTTATATAACTTCCAAACTAATTTTAGAGGGAAAATCAAATTTTCAAATTTTACCGTTGGATGTTGACATGGGTGGTAAGGGTATGTCGACATGTCTATGAAAAATTTGGTTTTCTTGTATATTTCTGTTTATTGAAAATATATGTTACTATAACTTTATTCTATACTTTAGTTATTGAACAAATGCCTAGTTCTCTTCTTAACATATTAAATATAGTTTGATTTAAGGGTTTGGTTAAAATATCAGCAATTTGATTCTCTAAGTCGATAAATTAAAGAGAAATAATCTCCTTATAGTATCTCGGAGAAAGTGATGTCTGATATCAACATGTTTATTCCTAGCATGATGAGTAGGATCTTTAGATAAATTTATTGCACTAGTACTATCATAATAAATTGGTGATTTTGAAATTGTGAATCCAAAATCTTTTACGGTTTGTTGCACATAAATAACTTGAGAGCAAGGCAAAGCAGCAGAGATATATTCTGCTTTAGTTGTTCACAAACAAGCATTGTTTTTCTTTTTACTAAACCATGAAACCAAATAATGCCCCAAAAAGTGATAAGTTCCACTTGTACTTTTTCGATCAGATTTGCAACCAGCATAGTTAGCATCATAATAAGAGATTAAATCAAATGAATCATTTTTATGGTAAAATAAACCATAGTCAAAAGTATGTTCAACATATCTTATGATGTGTTTCATAGCTTTTAAGTAAGTCTTTTTGGGTTGAGATTGGAATCTTGCACAGAGACAAACACTATGCACGATATCGGGTCTACTCGTGGTGATATAGAGTAGTGATCCAATCATTCCCCTATATAGTTTTTGATTTACATTTTTTGAAAGATCTTCTTTATTTAAATCTTCATTGGTTTCCATGGGAGTGGGTTTTCGACTCGTAGTAGTCATAACAAAATTACTAACTAGATCCCTAGCATATTTTTCTTGATTAATAAAAATACCATTATCTAATTGTTTTATTTGTAAACCTAAGAAGAAAGTAAGTTCACCCATATCACTCATCTCAAACTCTTTTGTCATTATTTCAGAAAATTCTTTATTCATTTCAAGATTAGTTGAACCAAAATAATATCATCTACATAAACTTATACTAGTTGGTATCATTTTTATTTCTTTTAAAAAAAATAGTATTATCTACTTTACCGATTTCAAAATTCGATTGTAATAAAAAAGATCTTAGTCTATCATACTATGCTCTAGGAGCTTGTCTCAGACCATATAAAGCTTTCTTAAGTTTGAGAACATAGTTTGGAAATATTTCATCTTCAAAGAGTGGAGGTTGTTCAACAGAAATTTCCTATTTCAAAAATCCATTTAGAAAAACACTTTTAACATCCATTTGAAATAATTTGAAATTATTATAGTTTGTGAAAGCAATTAGAATTCTAATGGCTTCTAATCTTACTACGAGTGTAAAAGTTTCATCAAAATCTGTTCCTTCTTCTTGACAATAACCTTGTGCGACTAATCGAGCTTTATTTCTTACGACCTCACCTAGTTTATTCATTTTATTTTTATAAATCTATTTAGTTCCTATTATAGTTTTATCCTAGGGTCTAGGAACAAGTTTCCAAACATCATTTTTGGTGAATTGATTCAGTTCTTCTTGCATAGCCAGAATCCATGAATTATCAGATGATACTTCCTTTGGATTTTTTGATTCAACAGATGATATAAAAGCTATGTTACTCATATTATTTAGTTGATTTCTAGTTCTAACAACAGATTCAATATCTCCTAGTGTATTTTCTATAGATAGATTTTTAAAAGCTTAACCTTTTTGTTTGGATGAATAAGTTCATTATTTGTTTCAATTGATTCATTATTTAGGGGTAGAAAAATCTTCTTCATCATTATTTAGGTCCAAATGCTACAAAATTTTCACAGAAGCTTACGCACAAGCTCACTCCCTGCCAAGTTTCAGCTCGATTGGATCATTTTTTGATCGATGCAAAATTGGTTCGTATTGATCACGGATCGAGTCGAAACTTTCAAGGATCGATCGTGTGGGCCCACTCACATGCCAAAAGGAGTCTCCCGAAGTTTGAGCGCGATATCAGCCTCCTACACCTATAAATAGCCCTTCGGAACCTACAGAAAGGGGATCTTTTGGCTATTCGACGTCCAGACTCTGCCGAATTCAATTCTACACCTTACCATCACTGTTTTATTCGAAATTCTTCATTGTAATTCGCTGTAATTGACTGTAACCAGCGAAGAACATCAATAAAAGATAATTCTTGAAGTGGACGTTGGCCGAAGATAGCCGAACCACTATAAATCTTGTGTTTCTGTTCGTTATTTCTGGATTGTTGTTTGTTGTTAGCTTAGATCTGTGACTTGTGCTCGAATATTGTAGACTTATATTCATATATTGGTGCTTTCACGATACTTGGGGTTTGTTACCAATTTTGGCGCAAACACTTTGGTGCTTTCACTGAGAAAGCTAATTCGGGAGTTCCATCATTCGAAAGTTTAGAGATTCAGATCTGAAGAGTTATGACGAGACAAACAAGCAGAAGACAAAGAGCTGAGAGAAGCCTACAAGGAGGAAGTCAAGAGGCGTCCTCCGGAGTTGGAGAGGGACAAGCTTCTATCTACATTACCAGGGACGAAATGGAAGCTATGGCAAATTCATTACATGAGAGATTGTTGAAGAGTCAACAGGAGATGATGCGGAACTTCTTCGAGTAGATGAGAGCAGCGGGTGTGCAGAACCTTGGACCAACTACAGCGATTACGAATGCAGAACAAGGAGTTAGGATTGCAGAGACCAATGGAGGTCAAGCTCAAGGTCAGAATGCAGAACCAGAAGGCAACCAACAAGGACTTGGGGGCAGACCCTCAGGATCTAATACTTGAAGACGTTTGAATGGAGCTCAATAGGCTAGAGATGAGCCACACGAAGAGTATGTACCAGAATTCCCTCGGGGACTTTGGGGGCAACCTTTGACATACAATACTGGATTAGCTGAGATCATTAGGAGAACTATGCATGGAGGTTTGACCAATGGAGATCTAGAAGGAGTAAACAAGAGTCTGTTTACTCAGGAAATCAGGATAGCTCAAAATCCACCCGATTTTATGCAACCTAGCGTGGAAGTCTACAATGGCAAGGCTGACCCAACCGATTACCTGATGAGATATATCAGACACATGGAAGTGCTGGGGGCATCGGAGGAAGTTATGGCCCGACGTTTCCCTCTGTACTTAACGGAAATAGCTGCGATGTGATTCAGGCAGTTGGAGGAAGGATCTATTAGGACGTGGACAGAGTTGGTGGACAGGTTTTTGAGGCAATTTCGGTACATATCAAGAGGCAAAAGAACATGATGACACTAAATGTCAATCAAACAAGGACGGATGAGTCACTCAGAGCTTTCCTAACTCGGTTCAACGTGGCAGTTGCTTCGGTGGACCAGCCAGATCCATCGATGGTTCTAATGGCAGCAGTTTCAGGAGTCAGAGAGGATTCAGATTTCAAGGTATCTTTAATATGGGACCCACCACAAGATCTTGGAGAATTCTTTCATGAAGCTGAAAGATTCCTTCGTCAAGAAGACGCATGTATGGACTTAAAGTTAAAGGAGGTGAATGCGACTGAGGGTGGAGGACCATTCAATGGAGGCTTGGACAGAGATAAAGGAAAAAGGAAGTTGTATGATGATTCAGGAAAAGCTAGGAAGCGATGGAAGGATCCAAAGTTTTCCACATACACAGGATTAAACGAGACGCTGGAGCGGATATACTTGGAAACCCGGAATCGCCTTCCTTACCGAAGGCCAGCTAGGAGAGAACCTTCTGAACGTGAAAGGGCATCGGGAAGGCACTGTCTCTTCCATGATTTGGATGGACATGATACCAATAGCTGTAGGCACTTAAAGGACATAATTGAGGAGCATGTGAGGAATGGACAATTGAGGCAGTATGTTGGGGCTCGAAATGCGACGGTGGAGCAGGAGCAACCACCGCCTACCTCAAACCATGATGATGTGAGGCCCAGGGATGATGGTCGATTGGTTATCAATTGATCGAGACGTTATGAAATAAGTAGCAAGCCACCGGCAAACGGAAAAATCATTTACACATGTAAGGGGACGGAGATGGCCCCTAGGCATGCTCTGAATGGTGATAGACCGTGATGCTATGGTTTGTGAAATTTGTTTTTCCATTTGTGGGATGGATACTCGTTTTTTCTGATTTGGTTTTGGAGTTTGGTTTGAACTCCTGATTTTGTTTGCTTTCTGGCTTGGATTCTTGTTTGGATGATTATTTTCTGTTTTGGATGTTGGTTTTGATTTCTGGTTTTCTAATTTGATTCGGATTTTGGATTGGAATTTTTGTCTTGTTTTTGGTAAACGGTCATTGGGTATGGATTATACCTGGCAAGGGGTGAGTCTCTTTGCCCAAACGCGGTAAGTCGGCTTACTCAGGTCATCGAGTATGGACTATGCTCGACAAGGGTCCGGAGAGACCAGGATTCGACCTAGGACTTGGGCCTTATATTATCTGTTTTTATTTCAGGTCATTGAGTATGGACAATGCTCAGTAAGGGTCCGGAGAGATCAGGATTCGGCCTAGGACTTAGGCCCTACATTATTGGCTATTATGGACTATGCTTGACAAGGGTCCGGAGTGACCGGGATTCGGCTCGGGACTTAAGCCATGGCATTAATTCAATGTCCAGGGACACTGGACCAAGGCCACTGGATGTAGATTGCACTTGGTATGAACCCGGAGATGTTACGGATTTGGATATTGACCCGGAGAGGTCCTGGATTTGGTTATTGGTTATTGGATAAGGATGGATTAAAACTCGGTTATCGAGTTTGGATGGACATGGAATTGGCTATGGACTTTGGATATCAGATTCAGAGTTATTCAAAGCGCACCTTCTTATCACAAGGCATGTTTTGGGGGGCAAATGTTATCCCAACTTTTGGTCAAAGCTGGAATATCAACAAATTGTCAAGGAGGAATGGATATTAGGATTGGAGATCGGTTGGAAATAAGGCTGCAATTGATGTCTTGAAAATTTGGCTGAGCTTCGATCATGACAGAATCGATTGGAGATGATGATGAAGGCTAGGAGAGGCTGCATTTCAAATTTCAGGTTAATCGGAGTTCGTATGAAGGAGATATGATCGATACAAAGTAGGAGAATATACTTTTCGTATCGATCGGCAGGCAGCATTTCGTATCAATATGTTTCGTATCGATCGATATTAGTTCGAATCGATGGTGTTCGTATCAATCAGGGTGGGGACAGGTGGTGCACTTCGAATCCATGATTTTGTATCGACCATAGGTAAGCTTAGTTCGAATCCATCGGCTCTACAGACCTCTGTCGTATCCCTCGGGTAAGGTTCCGTTCGTATCCATCTATCAACCTTGTTCGCATCCGTGAAATTCTCCATTTCGTATCCATCGACTTACATCTTCTTCGTATCGATCCCGCATATCTAAGGTTGCTTCAAATCGATCAGCACGTATATGGTCGATGCGAAAAACACTTCAGGCATCGGTACGAAAGTGCTCACTTCGATGGATGCGGACCAAAAATATGATTAGGGTCGAGGTGGACAAGTGCGAATGAAAGGATTTGGATGGATCTGAGTGAATTTCGAGTAGGAATGACTCGGTCGACTCGGCAGAAAAGGTGGAGCGATCCATGAATCTCGCGCCACGTCACCTCACATACACGTTCCTCAATCGAGTCGAACAGAAGGGGTACAAAAGCATGGATTCGAAGACGACAGTCCACGGAAAGCGTGATCTTGCATCGATCATATCTCCTCAACCACATGTCCAAATGCTAAGAAATTTTCACATGAACTTTCGCACAAGATAAAGAACATCCCTGCCAAGTTTCAGATCGACTGGATCATTTTGTGATTGATACGAAATTGGTTTGTATCGATCACGGATCGAGTCGAAACTTTCCGGGATCGGTCGCGTGGGCCCACTCACGTGCCAGAAGGAGTCTCCTGAAGTTTGAGCGTGATATCAGCCTCCTACACCTATAAATAGCCCCCTGGAACCTAAAGAAAGGTGATCTTTTGGCTATTCGACTTCCATACTCTACCAGATTCAATTCTACACCTTACCATCACTGTTATATTCGAAATTCTTCATTGCAATCCGCTGTAATCGACTGTAACCAGCGAAGAACATCAATAAAACATAATTACTTGAAGTGGACGTAGGTTGGAGATAGCCGAACCACTATAAATCTTGTGTTTCTGTTCGTTATTTCTGGATTGTTGTTTGTTGTTAGCTTAGATCTGTGACTTGTGCTCGAATATTGTTGACTTATATTCATATATTGGTGCTTTCACGATACTTGAGGTTTGTGACTAATTTTGGCGCAAACAATAACTATATGTAGACTTATGAGACTATGATGATTTGAACATTTGTAAGTTAGTGTTAAGAAAATCCCCAAAAATAGCCATTTCAAAAAACTTTTCAAAATTCATAATCTGAAAATTTTGAAAACCTTGCTTTGCTACCAAATGTGAGAAATGCGGATTACTGTAACGCCCCGGAAATTTTCGACTTTCGAAAATTCAACATCGATACTCACTTTATCGACTGCCGAGAATCGAAGGCCAAAAACCCGAAATGTTATGGGTTTAAGAAAAAGAAAACGTAGAAAGGAAGAGAAGATAGAGAGAAAAAGATAGAAGATAGAGAGAAAAGAGAATAGAAAAAAAAAACAAGTAACAGAGGAAAAAGAAGATAGAAAATTTTTAAATAGAAGAAAAAGAGAATAGAGAATATATAAAATAGAACGGAACAGAACAGAAAACAACAGAACAACATCAGAATCTCACAATTCGCAGCGGAACAACATATAATAATAAATGAATAATCTTTAAACAAAGAACTATATCAGCTATTACAATTTATACATTACATTTCATTACATCATATCATCAGAGTGTACAACATCATACAACATCAAACAGTGCAGCGGAAAAAGAAATACTATATAACTAGTAATACGCCATGCCATCCAGCTTGCCTCCAGCAATTCCAGAATATCCAGAATATCCTGATAAACCTTACTCTTGACTGCCCGTGTGGAAATTGGTGGGCACACAGAGTTTAGGAAGGAAAACAATAAACTCCAAGTCAGTCATGTGACTGGTGTGAGAACTCAAAACAGTTTATTTATCTTTAAAATCAAAATAGAGGGATATTTTCAAATTCAATTCGCAATGCTTTTTAAAAAATGAGACTACCATAAGGCCTCCCGCACACACACACAATGCAAACGCAGAATCGGAGGAGATTTCTCCTTATGATAGTCAAAGATGCTTGATACGCATTTAAAATAACATTTCATATTATTACTAGTGCATAGTGTAGTGGAAAATTCATTTCGAAAGTAGAATATAAATCTTAGCCAACATAGACATTTCGAACTATGCCTACTATAGCTACCATCCAAACAGTGTTGCGACACCATAAGTGAATGATAGGTTCTACAACTAAAACCGTACAAGTTTCGTATTGGGAATTGGATTTCCAACAAATGGTCAGGCCAAGGAACTTCCCATTGCCACATGAGAATGCCTCTGGAAAGACATCCCCGAGAACCAAACCGGAACTCTGCCAACACAAGGCCGGGTTACCCCTAACTGGGTAACTACTGACACGAGCACGCCATTCCCCGATCGTAAACGACATTTCTCACGGGATCCCGAAAACCAACAACCACAAAGTAATAAATTCATAGTAACCACATAGGTTAAATATCTGGGCTCCATACCATGATACCACCTCTATCCAGAAGGAAACGTACATACCCTAAAGGGTGCTACCCCTCATAACCTTGCTGCATCTTTCCTGTTTTGACCATTTCCGGGGTGTGAGGTTCGACGAAGTCACGTCCACAAAAACATACTTTATACAAAAGCCATGCTTTGGGTCAACAAATGATCAACACAATGATCACCAAGATAGACGATCAAATAAACGATCCTATCACAATAATCAACACAATGATCATTTCAGCATCACTCAGCATGTCACATTACCAAATTGGGAATATATCGCTGATAACTTCAACTATATAACCTCTGAGCTCGTACGTCTCAGAGAAGGGTGTTAAGCTAAAGAATAAATTCTCCGCCACCAACAGAAATATATTTGAATGAAATCGGCTTTATATCTCAGCTTGTAATGTCAGACACACAATCCATACAAGTCTGTTCCGGGTTCGAACAAAACCGAAGGCACTTACAAAGAAGTCCTTGCAATCCGGATATTCACAATCCTGATCGGATTCACCATCACATATGGAGAACTCAATACCGTAGCTACTCGGTGCAGAGTAAATCGACAGGTCATCCTATCGCTCTCGCAAATACCGGGTCTTCAACACCGATCTTCAATGCAATTCACAACGACGTATCACATATTCAGAATGGGTTATACGACCCCATGGTCCTTTCCCGGTTAACCCGAATAGTGAGCGCTTATTCAAAAATAAGTGTAGCATTCACATTCAAACAAATCACATCAATTACCCATTCAAAGGGAAATATTGATAGTCGGTTATTGAACTATCAATGGATATGCACACATCACCAGATTCCAAATAATTTTCCAAATTATTTATTTTCCAAAAATATCTTCACTAGATATATTATTTCAACACTTCAAAAATAAATCAATATTTATTTTTAAACCAATTCCACTTCCTTTTATAAATACCTTAGTGAATTTATAATCCAAAATATCTATGAATATTCGATTTCAATTATTCATTTCAATATTCCTTTTCAATTTATCTTCAAAAAGATAAATTCTAAATATCACTTCATATTGGAAAACAATTCCATACTTATTTAATAAGTAATTCACAAATTTTATTTATTTTCAACACTTAGAAAATATTCAATATACCTAAATCGAAATTTAGTATATATTTCATTCTATTAAGGAAATCATTATCTTCAACATATTTATTTGGGCCAAAACGAATGTTGCGTAGAACATCGTTACGACAACCCAAAATCACTAGTATAGGGATTCGAAATTAAAATAGATATATAACTCCCAATACTATACAAAACATTTCCTTTCGGAAATCATTTACTATAACAACAGTGTTATAGTATTTCCTTTTATTTCTCGAAAACGTCTATTTCAACAATAAATGTTGAAATCTATGGTTTCGAATCTCAACACATTTTAAAACAGCGTTAGATCGTTTTAATTCAATTTAAAACATCAAATCTAAACATTTTCTTTAACGTGTTATTCACTATTCAAAAATGTGAATAAACTTCGTTAACAAATTTCATTCTTTTATTCATTTTATTTTAAAGGATCATTCACAGTCAAAAATGTGAATATAACTCCATTAATAGGTTTCAACAATTAACTTATCAAAATAAGTTGTTTGCGAATTTATAAAACAACGTTTATAAATCCCATTTCTAATTATTTTATAACAACTTCCTTTTATAAATTTTTTTATTAACCTATTCCAGTTTATAACTCAATTATAAACTAAAAGTTCATATTATAAGTCAAATGCTTATAAAACGATTATTTTACAAAATCGTTCTTTTAAGGACTTTCCAAATCATAAATCTTATAACTTATAAGATTCATTTATTTAACCAAATCTATTCTTCAAATAACTTCACAAATTTATAAATCTTACTATTTATAAATTTCATTTATAACCTCACCATTTTTAATTTTATAAATTCCATTCATTTACAAAATTCATTTTCACTTCATTCAAACACTTATAAAAATTCATTTTATAATGTCAATATTCCAATTTATGAATATCCATTTATAAATCTCTTAATATAAGTCAATTTATATTATTCTTTAAAACGTCTTCAATCTCCTTTATTATTTCACCATTTTGATTCATAAAATAATTAAATTTTATAAATCCTATATTTAAACTTTTCACAATAAATTCTAAAATCCCGATTAAACTATTTTATAAAATCATTAGCATCATATTCTCAAAAATCAGTTTTTTTTACTATATTTCTCAAAAATCATAATTTTTATATAACATTAAAGTTATACGTTTATTTATTTAAAATAAATCAAATTCCAAACATATAGTATATTTTCAAAAATCACTTTATAAATCATTTTAAAATTTCAAAACTTGGTCCAATGATGCTACATATCAAATAGTCAATGACGACTACAACGATATCATATATCGATATGATAATCAATCAAATATCAAAATATCTGAAATCTAATAAATACTGTTGAGGAATCCAGTTGGATCCCTCCAACCTGTTTTCCTGCATCCAAAAACATTAGCACAATACCAATTTCGCTCCAGTACGAAATTATCGCGGTATATGGGATTTAAATATTATCCGCTTAATAACGGCGCAATAGGGTCTCATCCGCTAAACAAAAAATGCGGGAAATCAATAACTCCAATATATACATATGCCAATATATATATATTGCTATTATATATAATACCAATTTCACTGTTTATGAAATATTCGCGGTATATGTTTTTATTAAATAACATCCGCTTACTAACGGCGTATAATGTCTATTTTAACAATCAATAGATATCAATCAACATTCAAACATGCATTCAAATATTTTAAATCTAACTATTTAAAATAAAATCGAAACTGATTCGATTGAGTGAGAAGTTCTCACCTTGATTTTAAATTCCGTTTTAGCGATTTATTTCGAATAAAATTAAACGGACGTTTAATTTTACCCAAAATTCTCACTAACTCCAAACGACTCCACACCAACTCCATCGCGTAGTGCTCGTCCATACGATTCCAACGCAACTGAGTTTGCATTTTTTCGACCTCGTATGAAAAAGATATTGATTTTTGAAGTTACACAAATTTTAAACTATAATTTATAACATAAATTTAAAATTAAACCCTACAACATCTATTGGCCGCTGGATCCCTCAAGCTCCAAATCTCAGCCGTGCATTTTCTTTCTTCCTTCCCCTTGCGTTTCTTGCTACAGACATCAATACGCATAAGAACCCAACCTTGCCGATCTAGGGTTTGACTTTTCGATCACCTCGCTCAACTACGACACGATCAAGAGCCACCACTTCGCGCGCCTACCCAACCTCCATGCTCGGCCTGACCCTGGTGGCACTCGGCCCCCCATGTTGCACGAATCTCGAGGCCGAACGACCACTCTTCCACTTCGATTTGCCACCAATCCACTCACCCATTCGCGATCTCCACCGTTCAGATTATAGCTCTCGATGTGCTCTTCATTTTGTTAGTTGAAAGATTTTGCAATCGATGCATGGATTTGGAGATAATGGAGGAGAATCAAAACGAATTTCTGGCCATCAGTTAGGGTGAACGGCGGCTAGGGTTTCATTTTTTTTTATTTTTTTATTTTTGTGAATTAAAGGGGTATTTATAGGAAAAAATCGAACACTATTCATCCGGAAATTCCGAACTCCGATTTACGCGCCGTAACCAGCGTTTCTAGGGTTTACCCCGCGTTCCGGACACAATGGAACAGGTTTCGAAAGCTAATTCGGACATATGTGCGAGTTATGGCTATAAACGCTCAATTTAAATTAAACCGATTTAAATCGATTTCTATGCGTTTTAATTTGTATCGGACAAACGGTTAATCCAATTGATTTGAAATTTGAAACCTTACAATAATATCACATTACGGATCCGATGAAACTGGTTTCGTCGAAATCCGAGACTTTTTGAAAAATGGCTATTTTTACTCGCCAAATTAATATTAAAAACAATTCGATGCGTTTCGAGCTGCTACGATCAAACGATAACTCCGATTGACACGAAAATTGAAATCCGGTAATAACTAACTATTACGGATCCAATGGAGCTGGTTTCGTTCAATTCTGAGACTGTTCAAAAATTGACTATCTTCACTAGTCGATTTAAATATTAAAATATTCAATTTTCACAAATTAACTTTTAATTCGATTTTAAAAGTTCTAAAATATCATTCTAACTCCCATATGATAAAATAAAATTTTACAAATCATTTTCAATCATATTTAACTCAATTTTCAATTATTTCCATAATTTAACATATTAAATTATCGATTTAATAATTCAATAAAATCCAATAATTCAAATAAAAATTTATTCGACTTATAAATTCACTTATTAATATTTAAAATTAATTAAATATTCAAATTTTAATTAATAAAAATCCTGGATCGTTACAATCTTCCCCCCTTAAAAGAATTTCGTCCCCGAAATTATTAAGTAAGAAAAGTTACAGAATTTATTAACTTTCCAAAATTCATAGTTAAACTTCTTACAAATCTTTACTAAGTTTTCAAAATTATACTTAGTTATCTTTTCAAAAACAATCTATATCATTTAACTTTCAATTCAAAATCAAAGTTAAAGTTTTCAAAATTTTCCAATTTTCTCAAATTTTTTCTAACGCCTTAAATTTTCGAAAAAATTCGCCATAGTCTCCTTTGCGCGGCTCAATCCGAAAAAAAAATGACAGTATATATATCACAAATATACATCTCATCAAGTAATGACGCATCCCGCAGGGAAAAAATGTAAAAGTACGGTATGTAATCCGAGATATGTACCTTATATTTTATTAGCGAGCATATACGGCTAATATAGCGCGAAAGCGAGCTCCAAATGCGAAGCAAACGCGATCCGCACCTACTAATCACTCAACAAACAACATGAGAATCATGCATATAGATAATAATCTCAATATACAACATATAGCAACATAATAACTATATATGCTAACATAGCAATTGAAACAAAACAATAAATGCAAACATCAACCAATTATCATCCAACTAATTCATAACCAATATATATTCATTCATATTCTCATTAATATTCAATGAAATAGGTTTTCAAGTTAATCACATTTGATTCATAAACAGTGGATGTTCTTACTAACATTTATTTTCAATTAGTTTATATTTACTAATTCATATTCAAGTTGGTTTACTTCTAATTCAAATTCAATTCTATTCAAGATTCACTTAACTTCCAATCGAATTCTAATTACTTTAGCTTTCAATTTTCATTAACACTTAATGAATTATATACAATCAACTAACAACCATATATCAACCAAAGTATATTTATTACAACCAAATTCCTTTGCTTACAATTGGTTTAATTTAATTGATTTTCATTCAACTATTCAACTTCTACTAACATTAGATTTTAATGAATTAACACTTATATTCATTATTTCATACCAATTTATTCACATTCAATTGATTAACATTTAATCCATTAATTCAATTCAATTATAAAAGTTGAATTTTATTTATATAACTTAAGTTCATATATATATCCATATAGTTTCACTTCTTATATATATAAGTTTATTTCACAATTGTAAATCACGTTAATTATAATTCATACTCTTATAATTCTTTTGCTTATACCATTATTCTTTTATTTAGATTATTCAAACAACTAAACAATCAACTTATATACACTTTAATAATTCTGAAAAATTATTTCTTTATATATAAAATATAATCAAGGTAAAATTATTTCATTTACCCAATTAAAATAATACTGTGTCGAATTGTTCTATTCAAGTGTTTAGAAACCCCTTCGGCATAGTTGTCGAGACCACGCTGACGAAAGTTCATATGCCACTAAATAAACCAACCATCACAATATAAAACAATTTTATATATTCACTAACAAATACGCTCTCATAGCTATTATCACACTCAAATTCATTCTAGAGCACTACTGACTCTATCTCTAATGAATACTACCCAACAGAACCATGGTTGTCGCTTAACCATAAGCTCTGATACCAAATGTAACGCCCCGGAAATTTTCGACTTTCGAAAATTCAACATCGATATTCACTTTATCGACTGCCGAGAATCGAAGGCCAAAAACCCGAAATGTTATGGGTTTAAGAAAAAGAAAAGGTAGAAAGGAAGAGAAGATAGAGAGAAAAAGATAGAAGATAGAGAGAAAAGAGAATAGAAAAAAAAAACAAGTAACAGAGGAAAAAGAAGATAGAAAATTTTTAAATAGAAGAAAAAGAGAATAGAGAATATAGAAAATAGAACGGAACAGAACAGAAAACAACAGAACAACATCAGAATCTCACAATTCGCAGCGGAACAACATATAATAATAAATGAATAATCTTTAAACAAAGAACTATATCAGTTATTACATTTTATACATTACATTTCATTACATCATATCATCAGAGTGTACAACATCATACGACATCAAACAGTGCAGCGGAAAAAGAAATACTATATAACTAGTAATACGCCATGCCATCCAGCTTGCCTCCAGCAATTCCAGAATATCCAGAATATCCTGATAAACCTTACTCTTGACTGCCCGTGTGGAAATTGGTGGGCACACAGAGTTTAGGAAGGAAAACAATAAACTCCAAGTCAGTCATGTGACTGGTGTGAGAACTCAAAACAGTTTATTTATCTTTAAAATCAAAATAGAGGGATATTTTCAAATTCAATTCGCAATGCTTTTTAAAAAATGAGACTACCATAAGGCCTCCCGCACACACACACAATGCAAACGCAGAATCGGAGGAGATTTCTCCTTATGATAGTCAAAGATGCTTGATACGCATTTAAAATAACATTTCATATTATTACTAGTGCATAGTGTAGTGGAAAATTCATTTCGAAAGTAGAATATAAATCTTAGCCAACATAGACATTTCGAACTATGCTTACTATAGCTACCATCCAAACAGTGTTGCGACACCATAAGTGAATGATAGGTTCTACAACTAAAACCGTACAAGTTTCGTATTGGGAATTGGATTTCCAACAAATGGTCAGGCCAAGGAACTTCCCATTGCCACATGAGAATGCCTCTGGAAAGACATCCCCGAGAACCAAACCGGAACTCTGCCAACACAAGGCCGGGTTACCCCTAACTGGGTAACTACTGACACGAGCACGCCATTCCCCGATCGTAAACGACCTTTCTCACGGGATCCCGAAAACCAAACAACCACAAAGTAATAAATTCATAGTAACCACATAGGTTAAATATCTGGGCTCCATACCATGATACCACCTCTATCCAGAAGGAAACGTACATACCCTAAAGGGTGCTACCCCTCATAACCTTGCTGCATCTTTCCTGTTTTGACCATTTCCGGGGTGTGAGGTTCGACGAAGTCACGTCCACAAAAACATACTTTATACAAAAGCCATGCTTTGGGTCAACAAATGATCAACACAATGATCACCAAGATAGACGATCAAATAAACGATCCTATCACAATAATCAACACAATGATCATTTCAGCATCACTCAGCATGTCACATTACCAAATTGGGAATATATCGCTGATAACTTCAACTATATAACCTCTGAGCTCGTACGTCTCAGAGAAGGGTGTCAAGCTAAAGAATAAATTCTCCGCCACCAACAGAAATATATTTGAATGAAATCGGCTTTATATCTCAGCTTGTAATGTCAGACACACAATCCATACAAGTCTGTTCCGGGCTCGAACAAAACCGAAGGCACTTACAAAGAAGTCCTTGCAATCCGGATATTCACAATCCTGATCGGATTCACCATCACATATGGAGAACTCAATACCGTAGCTACTCGGTGCAGAGTAAATCGACAGGTCATCCTATCGCTCTCGCAAATACCGGGTCTTCAACACCGATCTTCAATGCAATTCACAACGACGTATCACATATTCGGAATGGGTTATACGACCCCATGGTCCTTTCCCGGTTAACCCGAATAGTGAGCGCTTATTCAAAAATAAGTGTAGCATTCACATTCAAACAAATCACATCAATTACCCATTCAAAGGGAAATATTGATAGTCGGTTATTGAACTATCAATGGATATGCACACATCACCAGATTCCAAATAATTTTCCAAATTATTTATTTTCCAAAAATATCTTCACTAGATATATTATTTCAACACTTCAAAAATAAATCAATATTTATTTTTAAACCAATTCCACTTCCTTTTATAAATACCTTAGTGAATTTATAATCCAAAATATCTATGAATATTCGATTTCAATTATTCATTTCAATATTCCTTTTCAATTTATCTTCAAAAAGATAAATTCTAAATATCACTTCATATTGGAAAACAATTCCATACTTATTTAATAAGTAATTCACAAATTTTATTTATTTTCAACACTTAGAAAATATTCAATATACCTAAATCGAAATTTAGTATATATTTCATTCTATTAAGGAAATCATTCTCTTCAACATATTTATTTGGGCCAAAACGAATGTTGCGTAGAACATCGTTACGACAACCCAAAATCACTAGTATAGGGATTCGAAATTAAAATAGATATATAAATCCCAATACTATACAAAACATTTCCTTTCGGAAATCATTTACTATAACAACAGTGTTATAGTATTTCCTTTTATTTCTCGAAAACGTCTATTTCAACAATAAATGTTGAAATCTATGGTTTCGAATCTCAACACATTTTAAAACAGCGTTAGATCGTTTTAATTCAATTTAAAACATCAAATCTAAACATTTTCTTTAACGTGTTATTCACTATTCAAAAATGTGAATAAACTTCGTTAACAAATTTCATTCTTTTATTCATTTTATTTTAAAGGATCATTCACAGTCAAAAATGTGAATATAACTCCATTAATAGGTTTCAACAATTAACTTATCAAAATAAGTTGTTTGCGAATTTATAAAACAACGTTTATAAATCCCATTTCTAATTATTTTATAACAACTTCCTTTTATAAATTTTTTTATTAACCTATTCCAGTTTATAACTCAATTATAAACTAAAAGTTCATATTATAAGTCAAATGCTTATAAAACGATTATTTTACAAAATCGTTCTTTTAAGGACTTTCCAAATCATAAATCTTATAACTTATAAGATTCATTTATTTAACCAAATCTATTCTTCAAATAACTTCACAAATTTATAAATCTTACTATTTATAAATTTCATTTATAACCTCACCATTTTTAATTTTATAAATTCCATTCATTTACAAAATTCATTTTCACTTCATTCAAACACTTATAAAAATTCATTTTATAATGTCAATATTCCAATTTATGAATATCCATTTATAAATCTCTTAATATAAGCCAATTTATATTATTCTTTAAAACGTCTTCAATCTCCTTTATTATTTCACCATTTTGATTCATAAAATAATTAAATTTTATAAATCCTATATTTAAACTTTTCACAATAAATTCTAAAATCCCGATTAAACTATTTTATAAAATCATTAGCATCATATTCTCAAAAATCAGTTTTTTTTACTATATTTCTCAAAAATCATAATTTTTATATAACATTAAAATTATACGTTTATTTATTTAAAATAAATCAAATTCCAAACATATAGTATATTTTCAAAAATCACTTTATAAATCATTTTAAAATTTCAAAACTTGGTCCAATGATGCTACATATCAAATAGTCAATGACGACTACAACGATATCATATATCGATATGATAATCAATCAAATATCAAAATATCTGAAATCTAATAAATACTGTTGAGGAATCCAGTTGGATCCCTCCAACCTGTTTTCCTGCATCCAAAAACATTAGCACAATACCAATTTCGCTCCAGTACGAAATTATCGCGGTATATGGGATTTAAATATTATCCGCTTAATAACGGCGCAATAGGGTCTCATCCGCTAAACAAAAAATGCGGAAAATCAATAACTCCAATATATACATATGCCAATATATATATATATTGCTATTATATATAATACCAATTTCACTGTTTATGAAATATTCGCGGTATATGTTTTTATTAAATAACATCCGCTTACTAACGGCGTATAATGTCTATTTTAACAATCAATAGATATCAATCAACATTCAAACATGCATTCAAATATTTTAAATCTAACTATTTAAAATAAAATCGAAACTGATTCGATTGAGTGAGAAGTTCTCACCTTGATTTTAAATTCCGTTTTAGCGATTTATTTCGAATAAAATTAAACGGACGTTTAATTTTACCCAAAATTCTCACTAACTCCAAACGACTCCACACCAACTCCATCGCGTAGTGCTCGTCCATACGATTCCAACGCAACTGAGTTTGCATTTTTTCGACCTCGTATGAAAAAGATATTGATTTTTGAAGTTACACAAATTTTAAACTATAATTTATAACATAAATTTAAAATTAAACCCTACAACATCTATTGGCCGCTGGATCCCTCAAGCTCCAAATCTCAGCCGTGCATTTTCTTTCTTCCTTCCCCTTGCGTTTCTTGCTACAGACATCAATACGCATAAGAACCCAACCTTGCCGATCTAGGGTTTGACTTTTCGATCACCTCGCTCAACTACGACACGATCAAGAGCCACCACTTCGCGCGCCTACCCAACCTCCATGCTCGGCCTGACCCTGGTGGCACTCGGCCCCCCATGTTGCACGAATCTCGAGGCCGAACGGCCACTCTTCCACTTCGATTTGCAACCAATCCACTCACACATTCGCGATCTCCACCGTTCAGATTATAGCTCTCGATGTGCTCTTCATTTTGTTAGTTGAAAGATTTTGCAATCGATGCATGGATTTGGAGATAATGGAGGAGAATCAAAATGAATTTCTAGCCATCGGTTAGGGTGAACGGCGGCTAGGGTTTCATTTTATTTTTTTTTTATTTTTGTGAATTAAAGGGGTATTTATAGGAAAAAATCGAACACTATTCATCCGGAAATTCCGAACTCCGATTTACGCGCCGTAACCAGCGTTTCTAGGGTTTACCCCGCGTTCCGGACACAATGGAACAGGTTTCGAAAGCTAATTCGGACATATGTGCGAGTTATGGCTATAAACGCTCAATTTAAATTAAACCGATTTAAATCGATTTCTAGGCGTTTTAATTTGTATCGGACAAACGATAAATCCAATTGATTTGAAATTTGAAACCTTACAATAATATCACATTACGGATCTGATGAAACTGGTTTCGTCGAAATCCGAGACTTTTTGAAAAATGGCTATTTTTACTCGCCAAATTAATATTAAAAACAATTCGATGCGTTTCGAGCTGCTACGATCAAACGATAACTCCGATTGACACGAAAATTGAAATCCGGTAATAACTAACTATTATGGATCCAATGGAACTGGTTTCGTTCAATTCTGAGACTGTTCAAAAATTGACTATCTTCACTAGTCGATTTAAATATTAAAATATTCAATTTTCACAAATTAACTTTTAATTCGATTTTAAAAGTTCTAAAATATCATTCTAACTCCCATATGATAAAATAAAATTTTACAAATCATTTTCAATCATATTTAACTCAATTTTCAATTATTTCCATAATTTAACATATTAAATTATCGATTTAATAATTCAATAAAATCCAATAATTCAAATAAAAATTTATTCGACTTATAAATTCACTTATTAATATTTAAAATTAATTAAATATTCAAATTTTAATTAATAAAAATCCTGGGTCGTTACAATTACAGATCTTGAGGTTGGAATAACACTAGAGGAGGTGAAAGGTGTTTTATGGATTTTGTAAATCTTTTTGAAACTTATATAATTTAATCACAAACAATTGCAATTCACAGACATAGATATAATCACAGAATCAGACACAGATTCAAATACTAAATAAAAGCAGTAAAGGAAAGAATACACCGGAATTTTATACCGACTCAGAGTTACCCTACATCCAATCCCACACAGTTGTACGGATTTCTTTTCAAAATAATCTCCCAGATTACACCTTCGGTTTCAAGGCTACGAGGTACACCCTTCTGTATTCAAGTCTGGGGCAAACTCTCTTGATTTAATCAGGACATAAGTCACCTAATCGATTTTCGAAGCAGCGATCACAACAATTGTTTTTAAGGCTCAACCGCACTTTTTACACAATAGTTTGATTACAAATGATCCTATAACTCTGAATAACACTGAGATCTTATGGAGATAGCGGCGGGGAATCAAAAGAGATAATCAAGTTTGGTGGTATTTCGGCAGAGTACAGTTTGGATTCTTTAGAATAAATGAGGAAGATGAAGAGGAGAGAAAATAATTGAAAATCTAGTTAACAATTCGTTTAGAAGTACTAGTATTTATAGAAGATCAACAACCATATCTATTCGTGAAAGGATTCAATGAATAGACACTTCTTTTGAAAATTTGAATTTTGAATTTAACGGGCACCATGTCGACATAGGGGGTTGAAGGATGTCGACATGCTCTGGATAAAATTGGAGATTTTTATTTTCTTATTAAAATTGGTTCCTATAATTTGTCAAAACAATTTCTAAACATCGTAAATATATTTGAATATAGTTTAAACATATAAAAGTAAATTTTAATATATAATCTTAATTTATAAAGTGATTTAAAATTTGAGTATATAAATATTTTAAAGCTAAATATTTAAAAGAAGAGATAGTTTAAAATCAAGGACAATTTTGAAAAAATATTAAAAATGATAAAGATATTTTGAGGCTAAGATATTTCAAACAAGAGAGATGTCTTTTTGAAAAGAAGGTTTTGAAAACATTTAAAATAAGAGATATATTTTTGAAAAGCATTTTCATAAAATTAGTGCATATCAAAATAGGACCACTATATGTTCCACTAGATATTGTCGTGGGTTCCATCCCTTTAACAGGCTCGAAGTGGATTCCATTCCACGAATAAATTTCGAATAAAGATGTAAGTGCTTTTAAGAAGTTTTAACATTATTCTAGACTAAATACTTATCTTGTACTCTTGAAATCTTAAACTCTTAATATCTTGATATCTTCAGTCTTGAATCTCTATATTGTACAGTCTTCATTCTTGGTACCTGCATGGTTATATCCTGCATATACATATATATATCTAAACTATAATTTAGTATTTATATTTTATAACATGTTCTAAGGTTGTTGTCATCAAAGCCATCATCTCAAGGACTAACATTGACATGGATCCATTCATTGTTTCAGGTTTCTTTATCCAATCTTACCATATTTGAAAGCATTGTAAGACTTAAGAGAGGCAAATGGTGCACTATATAATAGTAATAAAAGGGCATGAGAAAATGAAGAATTCTGGAAGGCTGTAAGCATCAGTTGGATTGATCATGAAATCTCCCCACTGGAACCAAGCAACAAAATAAATTTAAACCAGGAAGAATCATATCAATTTAAGTAAGAATTATTCTAGAATCTTAATGTAACATTACAACGATGGAAGAGAAAAAAATTGAGAAATACATCTAGCATATGCAGGTTCATTATAAAAAGTTTTCACAAGTGGTGATGTATGTGCGCTTGTAGGGGAAAATGAATGCAATAATTAAGTTTAAAATCATAAAATGGAAAGGGCATGTAATGAAACACAATGTTTTTTTCCAGCTACAACAGAAGAAGTATAAATATCAAAAGCAACGATAAAAATGATAAAAGAGGCGGTACGTATATTATGCACAAATTTAGTGTCAGTGATACTAAAATGAAATCAGTATGAATACCTCAACCTAGTTCGAGTTGGAGTATTGTCAAGGCATGTATACTTTAGAATTGGATGTAGAAAAACTAAAACAGAATAGGTAATGAACACATTAAGAACTAACAGTGAATGTCATCTGGCAGATATTACACAAATCAGTGCAGGTGAATGAAAATTGATGAAAAATTACCTTTTATGGACGTTTAATGGATAACTTCATGGTACTGGTTGAGCATGGTCATCATTAGTTTCCAATCATCATTGTTATTGTAAAGGGTAACAAAGGAAGGAATATGCACAAAATCATCATTTCCAATCTTGTAGAGGTAGTGTAAACAAAATGGAAAAGGTACCTATGATTGAAGTATGTGGACATCGATTTAATAGCCGTTGAGCACGTCGGTAAGTGTTAATCGTCGGTAATTGCAAAAAAGAGGTAGGTACTAGTCGGTGTTGCTTCTGCATAGGGTTTGGAAATCGATTGTTTTTTAGTGTTCGAGTGATAAGGAATGAGAAAAGAAAATTAAGGTTTTTAGTTTCAGGAAAAGCATGGAATAATGCAGGAATGAGATATGCTAGAGCATGGAGAAAGAGGAAGGGTATATTTGGTATTTCAAAAAGACATGGTTGAAGTCTGTTCAATGAATTTTCATTATTAGTAGTAAAGATAATATATTATGTGTCGTCTTTGACTTGTCTTCGTCATGTAGATCTTGGTAGTTGATATCATTTCCTAAAAAAGTTGATTATATACACAATATATTCTTATGTAGTTGTCACTATCAAAATATCAAATAATGAGGTTGTAACAGTGTAGTGGAGTCTGAGGACATGAGTAGTGTGAACTCGATTGATATCATTGGCCCCGTAAGGATGGGATATTATAGTACCCAAATGGAAGTAGAAGCGGATATCGATAGACTTCATCGATGGATTGGTGAGGATGAGAGAAGAGCACTATAGCATTTGGGTGATAGTTAATTGGTTGATGAAGAATGCTAGGTTTATAGTCGTTAAGACTAATTGAACAACGTCCAAAAATTACAAGAGTTGTATGTAATGTGGATAGTGCAATTTTATGGTGTGATAAAGAGTACTGTGAATGATCAAGACCATTTATTCACTAGTGGGGAGAAGCTGACAATAGGCATTTAGAAAAATGGAATTAGATTGGCTAGATGATATCGAGATTGAACTAGAAGCTTTGAGACCCCATAAGCATATATCTAGAAGTGACTTAAAAGGAATATAGCGAAGTAATGAAGGTTTAATGAGGGTGAGAGTGAATGTGATTACACATGGGTGACCAAGGAGATCGCTTGTCTAGAGATCTTCAGTTCATAAGTTCTCCATTTTTATCATTATCTTTCATATTTTCCATCATCCTTGATGCTTTATATTATTTAGTTTCATATCTTGCACGGTAGGATAAGATGCATTTTACTTCTTGATGTTTGATATTATATGAGCATGTTCGGTGTTTGATGACTGATGCTCGATATGATTACTTATGGTTGTTAGGAATGCAAGGTAGCTACGTTTGATCTTACCTAGTCTGATTTAAGAAGTTTAAGGGGTAAAATTGCTAAGGGAAGAGAGTGTAATGACTCGTATTTAATGTATTGGAGAATTGTAAAATATAATTTTTAAATCCATATTGGATCATATTTGGATATAATTTTGGGCGATGTTGAGTATTGACATTTTTGACCCTTAGTGATTTTATTCAATGATTTTGACCATATATTTATTTTATAGAACATTTTGTAGTTATATTACATGGTTATATGTGCGCTGATATGCACTGAAAATTAGACAAAAGGAAAGCGTCTTTTGGTCGAGAAAAAGTGTACGAGTGACGCAATCGAATAATTCTTAAGATCGGATATTTTGGCAGCCCATTCAACTTAAAAATCCTGAAACTATCTTTCTGAGGCATATTCTTGGCTTTTGAAAAGATCTGAACTGTTGGAACAAGAAAATTACGACGAGTCGTGCTATCGAAAAATTGTCACAATCTAACATTCTTGGAAGCCATACAACCACAAAGTTTGTATTAGAATTATTGAATAAAGAAGATATTCTATCCCCCTGTAAATACTACTCACTATAGCCGCATGTTACCTATTTTATTTCACGTAATATCTTCTTCATAATTGAACCCATCTCCCACTCTTTTTTCTCCTTTTCTTTCTTAAGCAAATGATAACTGTTTTAGCCGAAAGAAAGCTTAGATCTCCTTATTTTTCTGAGAGCTAAACAATCATGGACATAGTTCGACCCGACTCCGTTGGTGGTCGCCAAAAAATGCGAATCGGTAAATACGATCATTTTGGGAGTAGATCGACATGGATTTGGATGATATGATTGTATCTTTAGTGGAGAGTTGATCAAAATGGTGTTGGAATAGTCATGTTTCATGCTTTGGCGAGGGAGAGTTCAGAGTTAAATAGAGAGATCGTCAATGGCAAACTTATTGGTAATCTAACTATAGTGGAAAGCGTTGATATGAGTTTGTTCATCTTGGCAGAGGGAGTTCTAAAACATAAACCATTGAGGCATTGATAAATGTGGTAGTTGGTGGGAGCTTGAAAAGGTGGAAAATAAATGGGTTCCATTTCATGTTAAGGATAAAAATAATAATCGTAAGGCCACAAGCAGTCGCTAGATAGAGAAAGCGGTGCCATGGGTCACGCGGTGGTTATAGATGGGTACAATAACATTAGGTAGTCCAGTGGTAGTTGGAAGATGAGGGTTGTATGCATTTGTTTTCATGTCTAGGGTGCTCTTAGGTTGGTTGGAGGTGGTGTGACCAAAGTTGATGGTGGATGAAGTGTATTGGAGTGCATTGGTGCAGGCGGTTGTGGGTGGTTTGTAATGGCAAGGCATAGTGGCAGAGCCATTTTCTTACATGCGTATGGGTTGGTAATGAAATGTGCGTATAGAAAAGGTGGAAGAGAAAGATTATGAAAGTGATTAGGGGAGGTATTATTTTAATTAATGTTTAGTTAAGTAGTTAATTAACTAGTATTTATATATACACACACACATACATACATACATACATATATATATATATATGTATGTATGTATACTAAAAACTTATATCATTCATATCTTTTACAAAAGAGGAACGATTTGGACGCGATTTCTTACGTTGCATTCATATTGGAGCCCTCTATGACTTGGAATGGATTGGATAGTTTTTTATGTGAGTAATACTATCTCTCACCGTACTATGATTGTCAATACAATTTAGAAACGATGTTTTGAAACAATTTCCAACTTTAAGACATGATTTTGAATATATCTAAACCATATATGATTTTATAAATGAATTTTAAATTATTTTAAAATGGTTTTAAATCAATATCGAACATGTTCTTATGGACATACTATTTTTTAAAAACTAATAAATTTTGGATATTTTTTATATGAATCTCAAACTAGTTGATATGGATGTGTTGTATATGTTTTATGTATGCTATGTTGGCCGATGTATGCTATGTTGGTTGTATGTGTGCTTATTTTCTTGTTTGTTTGAAAACACTGATTTATAGGTAATATAGTGTTAAGGAATGTCCCATAATATAGAGTTTCATTTATATCGATTGAATGCACCTAGGATGGGAACTCATGGATGGGATAGAGTTCTGCAGATATCAATTGAATGCACATTTGATTAAAACTAGAATCATAGGTATGTGGAAAGAATGCTGGAATGCGTGCCGACTGATCTAAAGATGACAAATGATTGACTTTGGAATGTGCTTCAGACTTAAGAATAAATGTCAGAGGCTTCCACTTAGTTTGTACTTATCCATTATTGGCTAAGTACATGACCTAAGTGGCCGTTATCGATCATTTTAGAGTGGTCAGTATCTGTTGCTGTTGATGATAGCCAATTTGGCAATCTTTGATATGAAAGATGAGAAGGCTTCGGAAAGTGCGATGTGATGGTTTGTTTATGCGGTCGACTCTTGATTTTGATGTTATTGCTCTACGAAAAGCACTTTCGATTGTGAAGTAATGCCATAATTCTTCGACATGATGACTTCAGGACATCGATGATCATGACTGATGGTGTTGGATTTGTATTCTAATGATGATGGCTCGATGTTCACGGAGTCGCTATGGCGATCCATAAGTATGGTTTCAAGGAAGGGAACTCATGGGTAGAACAAGGAAGGGTTCTACTATGGATAGGAAAAGTAAGGGTTCTACTATGGATAGAACAAGGAAGGTTCTTTTATGGAAAATGGAAATAAATCGAGCGAGGAAGGGTTCGAGGATGTGTGCGAAGGTATCTTTAATAATCAGAGTGTTTGTAATGTACTCATAACGTAGGGGTATGTGAGGATGCTCACTAGGTACTTAGTTGGTTACCTTGAAGAATTGAAGGGATCCATGTATCCTGGATATTGAAGAGCTCTCATGTCTAGTGGTTGTGTGGCTAGTGTTCTAGTATCCATAAACTGAGATTTTTCCATTAATCCCTAATATTTGATGGTTATATGAGTTATCACATATCCAAGCACATAAGTGATAGTGAGGATTTTTTGATGGAAGCCATGTTTGCCATGTTTTTCTTATCACTCTAGAGATGTCATTGGACGTAGGTATTATAGACATGGATGCGCCCACTATTTTACTTAGGACTTAGTACAATTTTACTATGATGGTAAATGGTAGATTAGCATATGTTATTATGTGCTAACTCTTTAGATGCAGGGACATGTTTGGTATGATTTTCTTTACCATATGTCTCATATACTATGTCGACTTTCATATTATTTTGATATGTTTATCGCATACAACAAACTATTGTCTAGTTCTAGGTTTATGCTTTGCATCTTATTATCCTCGGTACTCTTAAATAAGAAGACTAGATATCTCGTGTAAATGGCATGTGGAGTTGCACGGATGGACTAGCGGGAGATGACGTTCATATTTTGGGCTTATTATTTCTTGTTCCATTATGCGACACTATGGAGCCTTAATAATGTTTGACTTATATTATTAGAGATAGTTTATCATTTGAGTTTATTTATCAGTTGTATACACTATAATACTATTTTGTATAATTATATGAACTTTTGCAATTTGATTTTGTGGTTTATTTAGTTACCACTATCTCGCCTGTTTATATTTGAGATTATTACCATATCAATTTGATGCACAGATATATGGCATATTTTATGATCTTTTTATTTACTTTACATTGACAATTGTCGTATGTAGGTTGGGCACTGTTACAGTGCGCTATACACGTATATTGGGCGTCGAAGGTGTAAGGCGGCCATTATAGTTTACATGGAAGGAGTCTATTTTAGACGCACTAAACTGGTTGAAGGTGTGTGAGCACATAATCAGTGACTTAGGGTAAATTAATGCTCAGAAAGGGAGGTTGGCTTCTAGCTTTTAGAGGATGCTTTTGACTGGAAGGAAGCTGTGATCATTGAAGTTCCAAAAGAGGAGACAATATGAAAGTGGATTAAGTAGTGATTCAAGGTTTATTTTATGCTTGAATCGCATAAGAGTACTTTGTATAGGGAGTTTCTTAACTTAAAGCAAAGAGAGATGACTTTGGTAGAGTATATTCAATGCTTTAGTGCTTTGTTAACGTGTGGAAGGGAGCAAAATAATACTCTGCTTAAGAAGAACAAGAAATTTATTGAAGGATTAAGGAAGGATCCACTTAATAAGAACAAAAAATTTTATTGAAGAATTAAGGAAGAGGCAAATTATAAGGTGATGGTGCACTTGTTGTCTAATTTTGAAATGGTTATTGAAATGACAAGGTGATATGATTGCTTGTTTCAAGAGAACAAAAGGGTTAATGTTAAACCTAATGGTGGGAAGTAAAAAGATTTAATATGTATTAGAAGGGAAGTAAGAATCAGAATGAAGGAAAGATCTTGGGAGGAGGAGGAGCTTAAAAGCCAAATGTGGTATATATTTCCTGTTTCAACTATGGGCAGATAGGGCACTACCCTATTAAGTGTACTCGGTTGAAGAACAATGATAGGGCCAAGTGCTTTATCTATATAAGGCTAGCCATAATTAAATAGATTGCTCAAAATCAAAGCAGGCAAAGGTTTATGCTTTGGAGGGACCTTCGTCTAAACCGACCATTGAGGCAAAAAAGAAGAATGTTTTGCTAAAAGGTATAATTTTGATTTCCAGTGTGTCCTCTATAATTATGTTTGATACTAATGCCACACACTCTTTCATTTTCGAATATTTATTTATAGGTTAAAATTAGATACTACTTATTTGATTACGTCCTTACGTCTCGATCGGTGGGTATGTCACTCTCGGATTAAGATACACCAACCTTGAGTCGATTGGTTGGGACGTTTGTTTGTTTATGACCCATATATGTTTGACTTTAGAGTGAGTGAGGGTGATTTTGGTTATGGATGTGTTAGTGTGTAATGATGCTAGGATCTATTGTGTTTATAGAATTATCGCTTTATGAAATCTAAGGGTAGAGAAAGGATCATGCTAGCATTAGAAGTAATGAAGAAGAAGTCAGAATTGAAATCATGTGTAGTGAAGGATCAGGGAGATAAGATTGGTAGAGCACGTGTAGTTCAGGAATTTACTGATGTTTTTGAATCAATAATTAGATTACCATTAGAAGAGTGATAAAATTCTGAATAGACTTGATGTCGAAGACATAGCTTGTTAGTATACCACCTAGCAGAATATCGCCTAAGGAGGTGGAAGAATTAAAGAAACTACTAGTGGAACTTGAGCATAAAAGATTCATTAGGCCGAATACTTCACTATGGGCAGCATTTGCATTATTTATAAAGATTGGATGAATCATTATGGGTGTGTTTTGATTACCAGAAGTTTAATGAGCTAATTATGAAGAATCATAATACTCATGGCCTAGGATAAATGGTTTGTTTGACCAGTTGAGTGGAGCTTGAGATTCTTGCAGCTTAATTTGGCAATAGGATTTCACCAACTAAGGACAGTTGAGTAGTAGTTATTCTTTTTGGACTAACCAATGACCAATTGTTCTTTTTGGATCATATGAACTAATTCTTTTGTAATAATCAGGATAGATTTACGCTGGTCTTCATTAATGATATTTTGGTATATTCTAAGAATGAGAGAGGCCATAAATTCCATCTTAGATTAGTATTGGAGATACTGAGATAGCACAACTTAAAGGCAAAGTTTTCCAAGTGCCATTTTTGAAAATGAGAAGTTAAATTTCTTATTTATTTTGTTTCAAAAGAGAGATTAGCAGTAGATCCATCAAAGATATAAACCATTAATGATTGTAAGAGGCCAGAGACAGTAATGGAGATAAGAAGTTTCTTGGTTTGGCTGGCTATTACCATAGATTCATTAAAGATTTCTCGCATGTAGTAGCACCCTTTGTAGGATCTAGATTAACCCTAGAGGGAGGGTGAATAGGGTTATAGCAAAATTTTCTCGATTTAAATACAGAAATAAACTACAGAAATAAATATGCAGTAAAGTAAATCACACACAAAATTTACCCAGCTTCGGCAACCCCTGCCTACTGCTGCGTTCACAGATTTCTATTAGAATTAAACAGTATCACGCTTACAAACACTCTACTAGACTCGCAGACATTTGCTCCCGCTCACAAACACTCTACTAGACTCGCACACCCTGCTCGCAAACATTTGCTCCCGCTCACAAACACTCTACTAGACTCACACACCCTGCTCCCGCCTATAGAGTTTCGTTTACTCGCAAACTTTGCTTCCCGCCTATAGAGCTTCGCTTACTCGCAAACTCTGCTCACGCCTACAATAGAACTTTGCAAACTCGCACACCCTGCTCACTGAACTAATTCTAACTAGAAAATCTGACACGACCTAATCCCTAGGTGGTGATTTACCAAGTTTTGTTTCGTAAAGTGAAAACAAAAACTTAAAATAGTTTAAAACAACTTAAAACAAATAACCCTAATTTAAATTAAACTAAAGCCTTTTGTAATAAGGCCAGCCCACTCTTCATTAAACCCGATCACTTCTTTGTGAACATAAATGGCGGCTTTTTTTTTCTTCGTTCCTTCGATCTGAGATATTATGAGAGGCGACTTTGTTTCGATGCTCTTTAATCTTGACTATTGCTCGATCTTCGTTTCCCTGAAATTCATGGCTTCGCTTTCTCGTGGTACTGTGATTTAGGGTTTATGGATTTGGGGCTTCGATCCCTTGAGTGCTCTGCTTTGCGAATTAGGGTTGAGATGATTATCGGCTTGGCTTGGCTTCGTTTTGGTGAGTTCGATTTCGCTTCAGGTAAGATTTTTTGGCTCTGTTCCTCTTCGATTTTCGTATTTGAACTCACACCATTATGCCGACGATGATTTGGTGCTTTTATAGGATTCATTACCCTTGAATTCCGTTCGTCTGATTGTTTCAATAATTATTGCTTTGGCCGTTCGATTTCACTTTGATGATTAAGATTTCACTGACTTTTTCATTTCTTTACCACCACGTCTCTGACTTGTTCAATAATGTATATTTGTTACTTGATGGTCACGGCGTTGATTTTTGATGGCATCGTGAATTTCTCTGTTGACTTGGCTTGATACTCACGGCTTTGATTTCTGGAATTTTTACATTGTTGGCTTGTTCAACATTTAATTGGCGATTTTATTATGACTTCGACCTTTGAATTCGTTCAACTTGACATTGGTTTGTGATGTGAATTTCTGGACGTTTATTATTGTTTGCTGCCTGTCGAACTTGCTTGCTTTGTCTTGAACATTGTTTTAATGCCTGATGCATATTACCTGACCATCGTTGCTGCATTGCTTACTGTCACTACTGTGTCCTATACTTGATCTGTTGCACTGTTGGTCGACTATCTCCTTGAGTTGCAGTGAGCTTGACATTGTTGTTTACTTCACTTGTGGTCTTCATTTTTGATGCAGAACTTCTGTCATGTTGTTTGCAACTGTGTTGCACTTGTATCACTTGTATTTGAACTAAACTTGTGTATCTTGTAGCTTTCATCACTGATGCATGTACATTGCTTCATGTTGCCTTCAGTAGCTTCACTGTTGCATTTGTATCACTGTTTCATTGCACTGTTTCATGCATGCTCGACATTGTGACTTGAGCTTTGTATATGAACTGTGTTGTCTTCATGCCTGACTTGATGTTTGTAACTTGTGGTTTCATGCTTCATGCATGTACTCTGTTCATATGTTCTTGGTGGCATTTCTTTGGTATGCACTGCTTGTTGATGTATGGTCTGTGTAGTTGCAGTATTCATTATGTTGGTCGAGCTTGCATTCTTTGTTGGCACTTTTGAATGTTTGCAGCTTGGTCTTGAGTTGTTTAATGAAGAGGTTGAACTTGCATACTTCATGTAGCCTTCATGTTTGGTCATGTTGCATATTGGACATTTGTGTACTTGACTGTTGCTTGATTTTCCTGTTGAGACCTCTGCACTGTACCTTGTACTTGTGGTCTGCCTTGAGTTGAATCCCGTGTGTTATTTGGGTTTGACCTTGTGCTGAATTGTTAGCAGTGCTTTTGTTTGATTTGTGCACACGAGTTGGCGAGGCAGTGCACACGTATACGAATGTACACGTGTGTACTGCAGCCACTTATAATTGCATGTCCCTGATAAAAATACTGATATGCACAGATATTGCACAGTCAAAAATGATGATGAACAACCCAAATAACTGAGGCAAACAATGTTTTCAAAATCATCGTTTCTTTCAAATTTCAAAAATATTTCTCTTTCAATTTTACTGCGTTTGAGAATATTTTTGCAGATTACTCGGATGCTGGAATCTGATTGGAATGCAGTTGAAGACAAAATACGAGTGTGAGTGATATGTAGTGAGGTTATAAATGTAAATTGAATTGTGATGTATTCAAAATTGTATATGTATAGTGAGAGCTTGAAATTGTACTATTCAAAATTGTAATAAATATTTATTTGAATAAAATATCTGTTTGAATTCAAATTCTGTGTAATTTATTTTATTCAACAAATATTTATTTAAACTGTGAAAAATAGAATAGTATATTAACAAATACATTTAAATGAATGTATATATGTTTATTATCATCAAACGAAAATCATATAAGCGCAAAGCGCATATTCAACAATCTCCCCCTTTTGATGATAACAAACATATATTTAAGATTTTGAATGTATTAAATGTATTTGATTGATCTTCAATTTGCTCCCCCTATTTAAATGCTTCCTCTCTACATGATACTCCCCCTACATATATGCATACACATAAAAATATGTAAATGAGCCTATATGCAAATTGAAAATTATTTGACCTTTGCTTGATTCTATTTGACAAAATCTTAACTTTTCTCTCCCCTTTTGTTATCAGCAAAAGAATTACAGTGTTATAAAAATAGGGATGAAGTGATAGACATGAATCAAACATTTAACTCAATTAAATATAAATATCAAATTTCAATAAAACTCAAACAAAAATCATAATTACCCTTGTTAAGCGCATATTCCACTTTCAGAAGTGATGGGGATAAAATCATCAAAAATCATACAATTCTGTCTATTTGTGGTATATTTATTTCAGGAAATTTGAATATCTACTAACCATGCATAACCGTTAGGACTTTTAAATAAGATTAGTAGTATTCACAATTTTTATTTAAAAAATGAAATCAAGTATCTTCTAACCACGCATGACCGTGAGGACTTTTAAATGGGATTAGAATCAACTTGTCTATTTGAATCAATTAATTTTGATATGCGTTCCATACATGCATAACCGTGAGGACTTTTAAATGAGCATGGAAGCACATAATCAAAAATCCAAGTAATTCACCCATGCATAACCGTGAGGACTTTTAAATGAGAGTGAATACTTTGGATATTTATTTTTATTGCTAAATATAATAAGTTGAAGCACAAATAATTTCCTTCACAAATTAAAAGATATTGAAGAACAAATGATTTCCTTTGTAAACTACCACAAATTTACATACTAAATATGATCTTGATGAGTGATGGTCGATAGAAAGATGATAGAAATAGAAATGGTCATGGAATTTTTACCCAACAAAAAGTTTTTATAACTCTTGTTATGAAATTCTAAAGAAATTTTCTAATTATACTTTCTCGAGTTATAATATATGATAAATATCAACACTCATCTCTTTTTCAATCACTATTCATCTTTTCGATAATCAAAGGGAGTCAGATTAGTCAAAATTTGTCATTTAAAATCAAATTCAAAAATTATAAAATCAATTTTTCAAAAAAAATGATTAATCTGTAACTATGGTCAAACATGATTTTCTCGAGGGGGGTTTTATAAGAAAATCTGCTATTTAAAAAATTATTTCAAGTGAAAAATATGCAGATATTTTCTTTGAAAAAAATAATGCAGCAAATGAATGTTTCAAGAATTAATCATGTTCCACTAGTAATTTTTCTATCAACTATATTACCAGTGTAATCTGCATCTGAATTTAAATTTCACTCAATATTCACTCGTTGAACCATGAAGTGTGCACCAAAAATTTCAAACTTAACATCATTCTTTTGAATTTGAATTGAAGCCGTGTTAACACTCAAACACATATCATGGTGTTAATTTCAGAAACCATAGGATAAACAAGTTCATGAGTAATCAACAGTCAATCAACATCATAATTATTTCAAAAACAATTTCTTGAAGTTTCAACAATTTCTTAAAATCCTTTTTCACATGAATTTGAAATCGTGCAAATTTACAAGCAGTGACCAAAATATCAAAACAAATATATCTACGTGTAGCATGAGTAACCATCATTTGACCGAACAAATTTATATGGATTAGTTCAAAGTTGAAAATCTGATTGGTCATCATTTAAGCACAAAACAATGTCATAAATAAGAACAAGTCAAAAAATCATATCAATTAAGTCCGAATCAGTCAACCATCATAATTACTCCAAGTAATTCTATTTAAAGATGGTTGGTCAATATTTTGAAAAAAATCATAGCATCAAAATCATCATCTTTTGTTTATCTCAATATTGGCTGATTTTAATTTAGAGTATGGTGCAGACAATCACATTTAAAAAAAAAATTTACCTGTTTTACCTTTACGATAATTTTTCGTGATTGCCCATTGTGATTCTGTCACCTTTGAACTAGGCTAAGGAACTTTGCTTTGTCGCTCGTTGTGTTTCTGGAACAGCCGAAATCCAGAGAACACTGTTGTTGTTCCTTAGCCTGTCACCACACCTACACGGGAAAAGATTTATGTGACCTATTTGTTTTTATAGGTCCATGGTTGTTAGTGGCAGAATATGAAAAATATGTTTTTGGAGACCCAAAATTATTTATATATGTTCCTTTTGGCACCCAAATTTGTTTGACTTTCAAAGATTTTATATTTGTGCCTTTTGGAACCCAAATTGGTATAGTTTTCACATGTTTGGGTCTATACCAACAATTATTGTGATTGTGTCCATATTTTCTACAAATCGTGCACATTGAATTTTCTTGATTAATCTCATTTCTAACATATTCAGAGTGAGTATATCCAAGTCCTTGTCTATCAATATTGATAGTTTGTTTTCCTATTAACATATTCAACGATTTTTCACTTTTTGAAAATTTATCTAAAGTCGTTGACAATTGTTGGACTTGTTTTTTGAGAGATTCATTTTCATTTATCAATTGTGTGCACTTTTCAATAGAATTCTCTCTCCTATTATTTTCATTCTCTTTTAAAATCAGAATTTCATTTTCAAGTGATTTTATATTGATTTCTGATTTTTCAATTTCCTTTTCGAATGTTGGACACTTATCGCACTTAGGTATCTTACTTTGATAGGTTTTAAATAATTTGTCGAGTTGCTCATTTAATTCTAACAAAGTATCATTTTGTGATTCAAGTTTGGCATACTTCTCCCTAAGTCATTTAAAACAGCCATTTACCTTGTGGAAATAAATAAGTAATTCAGAGTGAGTAAGTTTTGATACCTCGCTTGGCTCGTCGTCGTCGCTATCGGTTATATTCCCATGAAGGCACATATATGCTTCCTCACTTTCACTGCTATCGCTTTTATTCCACTTGGCTGCAAATTTCCTTTTTGAATTCTCTGTTCGTAATGCCAGCTCGGTTGCTCCATCATCATCATCCTCATCACAACTGCTATTTACCAATATTGTTAAGCATATTTCTTTAACTGAGTCCGTTGTGGAGGACTTCTCATTGCTGTTGACTTTTGCACCATATATTGCATCGAGAGTATTCCAGATTTTCTGTGCATTTTCACTAAGAGAAACAAAATTAAAGTTATCACGATTAATATGAGAATATAATATATGCATAGTAAGAGCATTAATCGAGATACTTTCCTTATCGGTTTTATCACACCCATTTTCAATAATATCCCAACATTTAATAATAACAGATTTTAAATAAAATTCCATTTTCAATTTCCAGTTAAAAAAATCTGTTCCATCGAAAATAGAAGGAATAATATTGAAATGACCCTCAAAAATATTATCTGGTGGATTCATGACTCTAGAGTTAAAGAAAAATACCGGGCTCTGATACCACTTGTAGGATCTAGATTAACCCTAGAGGGGAGGGGGTGAATAGGGTTATAGCAAAATTTTCTCGATTTAAACACAGAAATAAACTACAGAAATAAATATGCAGTAAAGTAAATCACACACAAAATTTACCCTGCTTCGGCAACCCCTGCCTACTGCTGCGTTCACAGATTTCTATTAGAATTAAACAGTATCACGCTTACAAACACTCTACTAGACTCGCAGACATTTGCTCCCGCTCACAAACACTCTACTAGACTCGCACACCTGCTCCCGCTCACAAACACTCTACTAGACTCGCACACCCTGCTCCCGCCTATAGAGTTTCGTTTACTCGCAAACTTTGCTTCCCGCCTATAGAGCTTCGCTTACTCGCAAACTCTGCTCCCGCCTACAATAGAACTTTGCAAACTCGCACACCCTGCTCACTGAACTAATTCTAACTAGAAAATCTGACACGACCTAATCCCTAGGTGGTGATTTACCAAGTTTTGTTTCGTAAAGTGAAAACAAAAACTTAAAACAGTTTAAAACAACTTAAAACAAATAACCCTAATTTAAATTAAACTAAAGCCTTTTGTAATAAGGCCAGCCCACTCTTCATTAAACCCGATCACTTCTTTGTGAACATAAATGGAGGCTTTTTTTTTCTTCGTTCCTTCGATCTGAGATATTATGAGAGGTGACTTTGTTTCGATGCTCTTTAATCTTGACTATTGCTCGATCTTCGTTTCCCTGAAATTCACGGCTTCGCTTTCTCGTGGTACTGTGATTTAGGGTTTATGGATTTGGGGCTTCGATCCCTTGAGTGCTCTGCTTTGCGAATTAGGGTTGAGATGATTATCGGCTTGGCTTGGCTTCGTTTTGGTGAGTTCGATTTCGCTTCAGGTAAGATTTTTTGGCTCTGTTCCTCTTCGATTTTTGTATTTGAACTCACACCATTATGCTGATGATGATTTGGGGCTTTTATAGGATTCATTACCCTTGAATTCTGTTCGTCTGATTGTTTCAATAATTATTGCTTTGGCCGTTCGATTTCACTTTGATGATTAAGATTTCACTGACTTTTTCATTTCTTTACCACCACGTCTCTGACTTGTTCAATAATGTATATTTGTTACTTGATGGTCACGACGTTGATTTTTGATGGCATCGTGAATTTCTCTGTTGACTTGGCTTGATACTCACGGCTTTGATTTCTGGCATTTTTACATTGTTGGCTTGTTCAACATTTAATTGGCGAATTTATTATGACTTCGGCCTTTGAATTCGTTCAACTTGACATTGGTTTGTGATGTGAATTTCTGGACGTTGATTATTGTTTGCTGCCTGTCGAACTTGCTTGCTTTGTCTTGAACATTGTTTTAATGCCTGATGCATATTACCTGACCATCGTTGCTGCATTGCTTACTGTCACTACTGTGTCCTATACTTGATCTGTTGCACTGTTGGTCGACTATCTCCTTGAGTTGCAGTGAGCTTGACATTGTTGTTTACTTCACTTGTGGTCTTCATTTTTGATGCAGAACTTCTGTCATGTTGTTTGCAACTGTGTTGCACTTGTATCACTTATATTTGAACTAAACTTGTGTATCTTGTAGCTTTCATCACTGGTGCATGTACATTGCTTCATGTTGCCTTCAGTAGCTTCACTGTTGCATTTGTATCACTGTTTCATTGCACTGTTTCATGCATGCTCGACATTGTGACTTGAGCTTTGTATATGAACTGTGTTGTCTTCATGCCTGACTTGATGTTTGTAACTTGTGGTTTCATGCTTCATGCATGTACTCTGTTCATATGTTCTTGGTGGCATTTCTTTGGTTTGCACTGCTTGTTGATGTTTGGTCTGTGTAGTTGCAGTATTCATTATGTTGGTCGAGCTTGCATTCTTTGTTGGCACTTTTGAATGTTTGCAGCTTGGTCTTGAGTTGTTTAATGAAGAGGTTGAACTTGCATACTTCATGTAGCCTTCATGTTTGGTCATGTTGCATATTGGACATTTGTGTACTTGACTGTTGCTTGATTTTCCTGTTGAGACCTATGCACTGTGCCTTGTACTTGTGGTCTGCCTTGAGTTGAATCCCGTGTGTTATTTGGGTTTGACCTTGTGCTGAATTGTTAGCAGTGCTTTTGTTTGATTTGTGCACACGAGTTGGCGAGGCAGTGCACACGTATACGAATGTACACGTGTGTACTGCAGCCACTTATAATTGCATGTCCCTGATAAAAATACTGATATGCACAGATATTGCACAGTCAAAAATGATGACGAACAACCCAAATAACTGAGGCAAACAATTTTTTCAAAATCATCGTTTCTTTCAAATTTCAAAAATATTTCTCTTTCAATTTTACTGCGTTTGAGAATATTTTTGCAGATTACTCGGATGCTGGAATCTGATTGGAATGCAGTTGAAGACAAAATACGAGTGTGAGTGATATGTAGTGAGGTTATAAATGTAAATTGAATTGTGATGTATTCAAAATTATATATGTATAGTGAGAGCTTGAAATTGTACTATTCAAAATTGTAATAAATATTTATTTGAATAAAATATCTGTTTGAATTCAAATTTTGTGTAATTTATTTTATTCAACAAATATTTATTTAAACTGTGAAAAATAGAATAGTATATTAACAAATACATTTAAATGAATGTATATATGTTTATTATCATCAAACAAAAATCATATAAGCGCAAAGCGCATATTCAACACCCTTGACTAAGTTGACCAGGAAGAATGAGAAGTTCATATCTACTAATAAGTGTGAACAGTCAATTCAATGGTTCAAAACATTATTGACAGATCCTCCAATTTTGATCGTACCTAAAGGGAACCAGGATTTGGTAGCGTAGACTGGTGCATGTGGAATTGATTTGGTGCTCTATTGATGAAGAAATGGGCAAGTGATAGCTTAAGCATTATCACAGTTAAGGTCGCATGAAGTTCGATATTCGACTCATGATTTAGAGTTTGGCAAAAGTAATTTTTGCTTTAAAGATTTAGAGGCATATCTTTTGCGAGAACGGTTCGAGTTATATATGGACCATAAGTCTCTTAAGTACTTATTCTATTGGATATAAAGCAATAGAGATGGTTGGAGTTCTTGGAAGCATATGACTTTGATATTGAATATATATAGGGAAATGGGAACAAGTTTGTTGATGCCTTAAGTAGTAGCAAAACAAAGTATTAGCTATGATAGAGGAACGAAAGACATTAGCATCTTGCGAAGTAGATTATAGGTTTAATGCTGGATCAAATAAAGATCTATGCATGTTAGCAAGTTTGAAAGTACATCCAGCACTTGTAAATAGAATTTCTATAAGGTAGAGAGATGACTCATTTTAGCAGAAAGAATTAGGTGATTATAAATGGGTGTAGATGTTAAGGATCTGAAAGGATTTAAGATAGATTTGAAGGGATGACTTAGGAAGAAAGGAAGACTTTGTGTTTTGAATATAGATCTTCAAAAAGAGGTCTTAGAGGAAAGTCATTGGTGTAAGTTTATAATTCATCCTAGAGGGACCAAGATGTATCACATCATGATGCATGTATTTGTTTAGGAAGATATGAAAAAGGATGTAAATGAATGTGTGAAGAAGTGTTTCACATGTGAATAAGTGAAAGCCGAGCATCAAAAGCGAAGTGGTTTATTTAAACCCGTGGAAGTATCGACATGGAAGTAGGATTCTATGTATTTGGATTTTTGTAGATAGACTGTCGAGGTTAAGAACGGGGAATGGTAGTATATGGGTAACTGTGGATAGAACGAGTAAGAGCGCCTATTTTATCCTCATAAAGTCGATAAGAATGACATCAGGCGTAGCGAAGCTACATGTGAAGAATGTTGTGATACTCCATGGAATCCTAAGCAATATAGTAGTGATAGAGACTCATTGTTCGCCACTGAATTTTGAAAAAGTTCCCAGAGTGCATTGGGCATAAAGTTAAAAACTTAAGTACGACTTACCATCCACAGATAGATGGTCAAACGAAAAAGGTGAACCATGTATTAGAGGATTTTCTAAGAGCATGTATTTTAAACTTTGGTGGATTTTGGAAAGATCATTTGCTTTTGGTAGATTTTTCCTACAATAGTGGCTACTAGTCAAGTATTGAGATGACACCTTTTGAGGTGCTTTATGGTAGACCGTGTAAGTCACCTATTTATTAGTCAGAAATGAAAGATAGAATTTTGTTAGGACCCGACTTTAAACAAGATGCTACTTAGAAGATAGAGTTGATTTGCGACGAGATGAAAGTTATGTAACCATGGTAGAAGAGTTAAGCTAATAGTAGAAGAATGCAAATGAAGTTCATAGTAGGCGGTCATGTGTTCATGAAGGTTTCACAGATGCGAGGTGCTATACGCTTTAGGAAGGCAGAGAAACTAGCTTCTGAATGTGTTGATTTGTTTTGACTGATTGAGAGGATCAGTAAGCTTGCATATAAAGTCGAGTTATCGAGTAGTTTGGTGGGTGTGCATAATTTCTTCCATATATTGCATTTAATGAAATTTATGCATGACCCTAGTGTTGTAGTAGTAGAACCAAGGCAATATATATTTACCTATAGAAAAAGATGTGACTGATGTTAGACGATGGAAAAGGATAGTAGGTCATGATACAAAGAAGTTGAGGAAAAAAGTTTTTGGACTTGTTCGCATCCAATGGAGTGATAAGTGGAGTGATGATAAGTACGACTATACGTGGGAGGTAAAGGGTAAGATTAGGAAAATTTATCTTCAATTGATTTAGACATTCAGGTTTATATCAGGGTGCTTTGTTTGTCTATTGTGTGTACTAGTAGTGGAACTAGTGTGTTTTTTATGATATAATTATGTGTTAGTTGTTAAAGTAATGCATTATGTTTGATGATTGATGATCTGCATAAGCAAGGTACTAATGTTACTTTTGTACTTGTGTGTACTTAATGATGAGGACTTTACATTATTAAGGTGTTAGTGTAATTTTTGTTCTTCCTTATCTGAATTTCGAGGATGAAATTCCTATAGAAGGGGAGACATCCCATATTTTGAAGTGTCATAATAGGAGAAATTAAATAAGTAATAAGATATTATACAAAGACAATTAAAGCAAAAATTGCAAGAATTACTTGAGGAACATTTGATTAATTAAATCTAGGACGCTTTAGAAAGTTAATTAAACAGACCTAAAGTAATTAGAGAAAATAAAATCGAACTCACTAATGAGAAAAAAATTAATTTGAATTTTGAATGAAAGAATCTTATGATAAAGGAAATAGATCAATAAGGATAAATTAGAGGGATTTAAAGCTATATATATATAACACATATATCCCTCATTATTCCTTCCTCCTCCTTTATATTCATTCTCATATCAAAACCAAAAAAAATCCCTCTCTCCAAACTTAAGGACTAGCCACACTTTAAAGGAAAAGGAATGGAACATAAAAATCAAAGGAAAAGATTTTAAATTCTTAAGGAAAAGAGGAGATTTAATCAAGATTTACAAAGCTTAGGTGAGTGATATTTTCTCTAAAATCTACCAAACACATTTGGGTTCGGATTTGATTTTGTCTAATGTTTTTAATGTTAGTAAACATATTTGAATGATTGGATAAGGTTTTCAATGTGTTTGATGACTAAAATGGAAATAATTTGCTTATGTTTTAAGGTAAAACAAGATTTATATCTTCTCCAAATAAATTTATTTTAATATAATGTTTTCAATACGAAAATAAAGAAGGGTTTTGCTTTTCCTATTTTTTGGGTAAAGAATTAAAAAATTAAAAAAATTCTAAGAGGAAAATGGTTAATTTGGGTATAAATAAATATTTTAAAACACTGAAATTTAATACTTTATTTTAAAAAAATACCAGAACTAACAGAAGGTGATTTAGAATTTTCGGTGAAATTTTGGGAATGTTCCCATTAATTTTTGAATTAATATGAATTAACCGGTGATAAAAAATATACCTAAATTAACAATGTAACTAAGAAAATGACTAATAAATGGAGCTTAATTATCAGCTACAGTCAAATAATACGGTTGCAAAAAAAGCAACCGATAAATAAATGACATGTATACAGGTTAGGCCAAAAGATCTTACTTTACTAAGGAAAAACATTGTTTTCCATTTAATTATGGATCTTATTGTTGACTTCGATATCCTATAAACTAAGCACTCGATAGCTTAAAACATTTACACTTGATAGCTACAGAGTTAAGCATGACATAGCTTATAAATGTTAAATGGTCGATAGCACTTGAAGCTTGACACTCGATAGCATTTGAGTCTTGACCTTCGAAGCACATGTCTTGACACCCGATAGCAAGAAGGTTAGGTACTCAATAGCCTTGAAGCTTCGACCCTTGATAGCATAAAAAACATTCGATAGCTTCATGTTAGGCATATGATTGCTTAAAACTGGTGGCACTCGATAGCTTTAAAATTGGATACACGGTAGCTTTGCATGTGATAACTTGGCATGCAATAGCTTGACCTTTGTTAGCACTAAGTTGGACATGCCATAACATCTTATGGTAGGATTGGCCTATGATAGGCTTGGTATGCAATAGGTGGACCGCGACAACTTTATGATGCAATAGTTTTGATGTGTGATGGTTGGCATGCAATAGATTAGTATAGACATGCAATAGCCAGTGAAAATGAATTCTCTAAATAAATTAAGAGACTTTTTAGTTGAAGTATGGAAGCCTATTTCCAAGTGGTAGATTTTGAAATTTCATAGGAATGAAATTGTGAAATAAAATTTATAAGTTAAATTGCTTAAACTTATTCAAACTTTGAAATGAAGTAAGCATAGGGAAGATAGGAAATGGTAGTTGTAACATTTAAATTAATGATAAATTTGGTTTATTTAAAGATTGTATGGGGTATACGAAAAATAATTCGAAATGGATTTAACCTAAGATCATAAAATATACCAACTCATGAAGTTATTGAATGACAGAATGTCAAGGCTAATGACATCTAAAATTCAATGGCATTGGTCGTGACTTGGGAAGTACATAGAAAAATAAAACATTGGAATAAATTTATGGTAGTGTGCCAAACATCTACATGGATATATTCTAATGAATGAATCAACAATATGAAACGGAAGTGTTTCCAGGACCAAGAGGGGTTGTCGATGCTTAGTAAGGACACTTGCTAGAATGTATTCAGAGTGTTTACATTCAACTTTATAGGAGAATCAAGGTGGTCCCACGATGGAATGATTGGTTATTTCATTGGTGATGTTTGAGAAAAAGAAAATTTTGTGAGTGACAAACCAAGGTACGTAATCACTAAAATAAGTTAATGATAACGTTAAGATTGACACCTATATAAGAGACTAGTTGATGCTTGTGAATGTGATTGTTGATTTTATGCCATGGTTCATAAAAACTTGTTGATAAGGTATACTTAAAATATAAATGGTTGGATATTAATATGATAGGTTCTTTATCGATGAATGATTACATATATGGTATACTTATAACTGAAATAATGCTATATGAATGCTCATCCTATGATGATTGTTTACATGATATGATGTAATGTTGTGATATATAATTGAGGGAAAACCCCATTTTGTGCTTTAGCAGCGTAATTTTACTACTAGTATGTTTAGGGTAAAGTTTTACTCATACCGGCCTTTATTTCCGACCTGTATTTTAATTATTTTCCATATAATTCATATGTATCATTCGAGTAGGCTATGTTTGTGTGCAAAGAAAAATTACTATTGGAAAGACGAATGAAGAAGCCAAAGATGAAGCAGAAAATTTTTAGCTAATAAAATTTGTTTTATGCCACCATTGTAAAACCAGAGTGTATGATTGGTTAAATGTTCATTATTTGCATTTTCATGTGTTGGCACAACACTATTATTTATGATTTTATTTTAATTTAACCCTGCGTAGGCACATTTTAGGATTATGAAATATGTAATGACAATTGTAAGTAATGAAATTTATTTAGCTGCTCCATTTACTTGATGTTGAAATAAAATACTAACAAAAAATAATTCTGGTGATGTCTGCAGTATTATCGGTGTTCATTTTCAGGTCCCAAAGTGAGGAAGTTACAACATTATTCATGTCATTTTAGTGTATCATATATTGTACTTAGTAGTGATGTTAAATTTTTACCAGAATTTATGTCTGACCCTCTCTATGTTTTCTTTTTTTATCTATCTCCTAAGTAGGTAGAGATTAGAGACTTGGGAATATTGGTAGTTGGAGCAAGTTACGGATTCATAGCTTTATATTGCTATAATCGTATATCTAGTATTTTGTATATGGACGTTATACTTTATGTTGTATATAAGACATATTATTTTGGGATGTTGTATCATTTAGACTCCATATAGTTTGAGTGTTATGTATTTATGATGATGAATCATATTGTCTTCATATCGTTAAGGTACTTACAATCTTATATGTATGTATGTATATATTTGTGTGTGCATATGTGATAGTATAATATTTTATCATTCCATTGTGAGTTCTCTGTGGATTTATGATGGATGCTCTATTTTATTTTTTATTTTCTTTTACCACCCTTAAGAGTTGTAATTTTTGGTACATGAGGATCTGGGTGCCGTAGTGCATGAATTTTTAGGTATTGTGAGAGGGATCTTTACATCCTCTCCTTAAGCATTTGAAAGTGCCTTCTCTCTCAATGTTCTCCCCGGTCCACTTTTTGTTGAAATCTTCCTCTTTTGCGCCTTCATATTTTTCTTTTCTCTCCTCCTCGTCATACTCACCTACATTTTTTATCGGATTCTATTTTAAAGGATTCATTTTCTTCATCAGAACGGTTACTCTATAGTGATCTAGAGATATAGGAGGAACCTCGGCTTATGGAGCAACCAAGTATGGTAGCTTTAAAGTGAACGCTACAACCACTATAAAGTAGGAAAAATGGAAAAGACGTAGATTGATTATGAGATGGGTTGTCCCACGCTCATCTTCAAAAACATCTTAGCACTGGGAGACCATTTGCCTCAAACTATCATTGTCAATTCTTGGAAGGATAACTATAGTAAAGAAGAAAGGGATTATAAACCTAAATGAATCGAATTCAACAAAGGCTATAGTTAGGATAAAATAGGTAGGACTTGCGTATCAAGAGCAACTTTTTCATGAAGCCAACCGGGTAATGTATGAAATAGTATTCATCTTTAAAGTAATTACATTTGTTGTGGAGATCAACCATGACTCTTTAGTCTATAAATGCTTCTGAGAAAGTAAGTAAAGGATTGACGGAGTGATGCTTGAAGTTATAAAGATATCGAATATCGCCAAATGATGGCTCACTGCTTAGATGTTAGATAGATATCATGGATAAGCTTAGTAGAACTGTATAAGCATTAGGATGAAGTTATGATGGAGCGAGCCTTGTCAATTGAAGAAAATGGTGGATAAATAGATTGATATAAGGTACAACTATGGATAAGTACATGTACTAACTACAGGCTATTTAATTGGCAGGACAGTTGTGAGTCACTCATGCGATAATGGGAACCTATCTTCATACAAAAGAATCCCATGTCTAATGTAAATTATCAGAAGTTTACAGCGAATAAGCAAGACAAGAGGGAATCTGGTGGATTGTATCAAATCATAAAGCCTTCTAGTTAGCAACCAAAGGAATCTTGCTACATGGATCCTCGATGATCATTAATAGAGAATATTTATTGATGTTTGTTGAGGTTATAAAGGTCTAGGCAGACCAGCTGTAGAAGAAGTGGAAGTCGGTGCTGAGTAAGAAGCCATCGCCAGTAATGTAGAAGCGGAAGTAGCCAATGTAGATGTAGAGATATGCCAGGAGTGTCTGTTGGGCTCTATAACTAAATTGAAATCTCAAAGATGAGCATGGTTAGGTAATCCCTATTTAAATTCTATATACTTGAGTATAGTGTCCAGTCCCCGTGTTTGGTCGATGTAGAGTATCCAACAAATGTTGATGTGTATTGATCAATCGAATTGTATACATCGACCAAGGGTGGTATTTGTGTCCTATGCAGCATGTACCAAGTGTCTTTTATGGAGTGTACGAAAGCATTCTATGTAGAAATCCTGCTCATGTTAGAAAATAAACTCCGACATATAATGGAACTATGAAACATCACATACCTTAAGGTTTAAATTTTGACAAAAATCAAAGCTCGGTCCATCAAAGCATAGATCGTTGGATTTGGTACATGCAAATAAGCATGAGCATTATCAGAGATTGATAGAAATCTAAACTCATAGCGGAAACAACAATAGGATAAGAATACCAATTATGACTTTTGCCTTGGATAGTAGATTGTCACATCACCATCGAGAATAAGAGAAATGGACACTTCTCCAACAACTATACACATCCATCTCCAGTGACCTGTTGCTCTAAATCTATCCCGTGGATTGAAATAGGAGGAGGTCAAAACAATGTTATGGTGATTGGAAAATCTATTAACTATCCATAATATAAATTAGTACCGATTGGTTTCAATTTAATTGTTATGTCTATTAAAGTTAGAAATCTAATCTAACTTTGCATTGCACACACGATTACTTGCCTACCCATTCCTAAGGTACAAAATATCGACAAAGCCTTATCAACCATCCAATATTTCCAAACCTATTTACCACTTAATACTTCTAAATATGAAGCGGTCTTCTATAATCACCATATGATACTTTTAAAAGAGAAATAGGCAGACTCTACCATTTAAGACTTTAATCAAGATATATCCTATAATTTAAGATCTATTCCAAAGGTGGTTTTCTAACAATGTTGTCAACGGTCAATGGTTCCTACCTATCTAACCACTATTTAAGGTTTCCAATATTTAATGTTCGACTATTACCGCATCCATCTCTAATAAAATTGTAGTCATGTAAGAGACAGTATCCAAGCCACTTAATACCTTTAAAAAGACTAGGTGGACTGCTAACCATTTAATACCTATATTTTAGGTAGGTCCTACATCACTTAATATGTATCCTCAGGCAGACTCCTCACTGGTACTATCGTTATTACGACCCTAGCAATATGAGAGATTATGTCCAAGCTACTTAATATCTCATAAATAAGGACTAGGTAGACTCCTAACTATTTACCACCAATTTATAGGTAGGTCTTTATCATTTAATACTAACCCAAAAGCGGAATCCTCACTTGTACTATCTAGTTGTCATCGCTTGGAACTTACTAAGTTACTTAACACTTCTTTTTAGGAGAGAGGCGAACCTAGATCAGGCACTTAATACCTCAAATCTGAAGCGAACCCTTTTCGAGATATCCACTATTACTCTTAATTATAAATATGGTATCTTATTAGGTTACTTCTTTCGGTAGCGAGGCGAACCCTAAAATAGCCACTTAATACCTCAATACTGAAGTAAACCCTTTTATAAATACTCTTATTTATATGGAACCTCACTAGGTTACATAATACTTCCTTTTAGAAGAGAGGCGAACCCTATAGCCACTTAATGCCTCAAACTAGAAGTGAACCCCAATGGAGATATTCCTCACCATTCCAATTCCAAACCAAAAGTGCACCCGATTGTTGATGTCCTCAAGGCGAAGGGCATTTTTTTGTTGAGTGACTCTACCGACTTCGCATCACTAACCTGCTAAGTCCAATTAACAGTTCTAAGTCTTTACTTATACTATCTTAAGTTGACATTGGACTTAGCTTACTATTTCCCTTTTTATTTAAGCTAATAGCATTTACCTTAAATACTTATCTCCCATAAATCCTCTATTAATGCTCATAAATGTCAATTTGTCCTTAAAATCACAACGGACATTTCCTAAGTATGTACGACTACTAATTTCAAATTGGGAACTATTTTATATATATTCCATTTTATCGCTCCATTTTAGTCTATTAGTCCCTATTTATTGAAAATTCCAAATTTATTTTCGTTAATTTCCTATTAATTGGAGCTACTTTAATTTTCATACTAACCGATTGTAACCCCTAATCTAATCCTATCCATTGTTTCTCATTAATTGCCTATTAATTGAGGTTATAATCTTTTATTTCCTATTAATAATTGGCAATTCCTAGTTTATTACCTATTAATATGAACTATTACATTTTCTATCGCTTTCCTAAATATAATAATAAGTAACGAACGTTACGCATAAATAACGCATGAATAAATGTTGCTCTTCTTTTTAACACAATAAGTACGTATTAATGGGAAATAAATTAAATAATGGAAAATCTACAGCCTAGTAATTTTTTGGCAATTATCTAAAAAATCCTTATTTACACCCTAGCACAGACCTGAAATAAAAATATACAACATTCAAATTATAAAATCCTTGGGACTGATATCCAAATCTAGGTGTAAATATATTTAAATTATACCTAAAACAAGAATATACAGGCAATAGTTTTCGTCACTGATTTAAGCCTACAATTCAAAAATAAAATTGATTTAGGCATAAAAATTAAATATATGCCAATGGAATAGATTTTGAAATCATAAACAATATATAAAATTTCCCACCCACCTTTTAAAAGTGATCAAAATCTCCAGATCTGATGTAGAATCTTAAGTTCATCTTCAAATCCTTTTTAATCCAAGAGATATGTATAAAAGGATATATACATACATCAAAATTATAAATCAGAGCAGAGATTTGGGATTGGTAGAGGAAATAGATACAAATATATAAATATATATAAATTACCTCAATGCGCGTACAGCTAATTCTCTTCTCCTTTTTGTTAGATTTCTATTCTTCTTCAATTTGTATGAATATAGATATAAATATCATATTTTTATAATTTAGAAAGGAAGTGGAGAAAAAGGAATGGCAGAGCTTTGCTACTACCTCTAGAAAAATATGAGAAGAGAAGGTGGAGTTAGTCCTAAATTTATAGGCATTAGAATCGACCAGAACCATTAGATCAAAATATATTATGTCTCGGCCGTTAGGCATAGGCTAACCCTAGCCGCCACACACGTAGCGTTCGACTGCTCCCTTCCTAAGGATCGACTGCCCCTAGTTGTCTGCTTCTATATGCAAGTCGACCTATGGGCCCTAGATAATTGATATATAAACGTTTAATAATCCTAATCGAATTATTTCCTTTCCGAATTCGTTTTTCATCCATGAATTCTTCATTGGGCTTTGATCGTAAAACTTCAAATATGAAAGACTCTTAGAATTTCTCCATGAATGCAATGGTGGAAGTTTCATGGTTAAATTACTTCTTTTGCACTAATTCCATTTTTGAAGCCTAATTAATTAACTAGTTATTATCCCGCCTTTTGGCAAGGCCGTGACACCAAGGAACTGGCTAGAAACCAAAGACAATTTGTCCAGAGGATCGGTTATACATAGGTTCCCTATGGATATCGATAAATTTTGTCTGAGTCCGGATCGAGCTACAATTGATGTGACATGGCAAGCAAAGCTATAAAAGCTAACGTTCCAAATTACAAGTCAATCGGAGTTCGTGTGCTCAAGATACGATCGATGCAATCCAAAGAAATCAACTCGCATGCATCCATCTGTTTGTATCCATCAGTATGCAACCATTTGTTCATATCCATAAAATTGGTTCAACTTCGTATCGATCAACTGAAGTCAATTCGCATCAATCCCACTCGCATAGTTTGTATCGATCAATTGAAGTCAATTCGCATCGATCCCAATCGCACAGTTCGTATCCATCGATCATCGATCGATACGAATGAAACAACCTCCAGCTATCGATGAAAAATGGCCCTCTGCTATCGATACGAAATAGCCTATGAGTATTGATATGAACAAGGCCATGGCAATCGATATGAACAAGACAACGTCGATCGATACGAACAAAGCCACGGCAATCGATACGAACAGAGTGACCTCGATCGATACGAACAAGACCAAGTCAGACCGATATGAACAAGGTGCAAACATTGGGAAGACTCGATCGATTCGACATGAACCTCGGATCGATCCTGAAAGCAAGCGCCATGACAACTGGCATCATGTGCATGATCATCGATATGAAATGACTGATTCGAATATCATTGATACGAAGAGAACGGCTACCGAACAGGCCAAACTTCCATCGATCATAACTCACAATCAACAAGTCCAAATGCCATCAAATTTTCACAGGAGCTGACGTACATCCTCAACGACATTCACAGTCGATCTCGACTCAATTAGATGAAGTTTTGATCGATACGAAGCTCGTCCGTAACGATCCCAAATCGTGTGCAAATCACATGAGATCGATCGCGTGGGACCACACACGTGCCACAAGAGGTTTCCCAAGATCTGAGCGAGATATTTGCATCCTATGCCTATAAATAGCATCCTAGAGCCTACAGAAAGAGGATTTTTTTGGCTCTCCTACGTCCAGACTCTACCGAAACCATTTTTGCACTTCAAGATCACCGTTGTATTCAAAATTTACTACAGTAATCTGCTATAATCAGTTGTAATCGGCAAGAAAACATCAATAAAATCATCAATTTCATAGTGGATGTAGGCCATACGCCAAACCACTCTAAATCTCTTTGTTTCTGCATGTTTTTCTTATCTGTTTTTGAAGTGTCTGTTAGATAATCCTCTTTTTACATTTACTTTCTTCATTTTATCTCTTAAAATACTTCCGAAGAGTATTGTGCCCAATTTTAGTACAAACACTTTGGTGCTTTCACTGAGAAAACACAGTTTTCTCTTGCTCATTGGATCTACTATCGATATCGAATTGCATAAATCTATGAAGAAAATCCAGATCTTAAGTTAAAAGTTCTTCCATCCTATTCAGATTTGCATCAAATCTAGGAAAGAGCTTCGTTATTCATCATGGTTAACACAAGGAACACCTCTACTGCTGCAGATCCAGAAGCACGGGATCGACAGAATCCCATGCAACAACCTCCAACCGATCAAAATGCTGCCGAACCATCGATCTACAAGGCCCTGTCACTAAGGAAGAGTTTCAACTGTCGATGCAAGAGCTGACATAGAGCCGTCAGCAACTTACTCAACAGCTGCGTGTGTACGCAGAATTGACCAATCAGCTGAATCGCCAAAGGCATGGGAGATCCAGGAGGGATCAGGCTTTTTATTCATCCACTAAGAGTTCAGCTTCTTCAGACTATCATCATAGATCCATGCACCCACAGTAAGTTGGGAGTTATACCCAAGCTACTAGCTATCAACACGCACTAAGCCTTGGGCAACCAAGAGTTGGCCCACCCACCAGCCATCAGACTTGACCCTCCTCCCAAGGAGCTACTATTCCATATCATGTTATAGACAATTGAGCTACCACCACCGCTGCTGAGCTGGGAGTTGATGCCTAAAACCGGATAGATCTGACCCTACGTCTGCATACTCCCGAACCTTACATCCCGAAGACTTAGAACCAAGGAGGCGAGACCTGGACCATCGACCACATCCGGCCCAGCCTCGCATTGTGAAACCAGACCACACCTTCGTCCAGCGTGCTAAAATGTCCAGATGCCGGATATACCGATGATGATACGTCAAATGATCCGTGAAAGTCAGGGTCTCACTAACGATGACTGGGGAATACCCCATAGTGATACCCCTTTCACTGATGACATGCTTTATGCTGAACCACCTCAGCGATTCAGGATGCCAACTCTACCCGTCTATGAAGGAAACTCGAATCCTAATCAGCATATTCTGAAGTACGAATGGTTGATGAAAGCTGCAAGAGCTAATGATGCAGTTAAATGCTGAAGTTTTTCGATCTCTTTTGGAGGCATAGCCACCATGTGGTTTGCCCATTTGGCACATCGATCTATTTCATGTTTTGATCAATTGGCGATAAAAATTGTTGAGCAGTTTCGAATGCATGTAACGAGACTAAAGGATGATAACACTCTATCTACTGTCATTCAAGCTTCCGGATAGACACACAGGCATTATTTAGAAAGATTTCATGCCGTTGTGCGGAGATTAGCAATCCTAATGATAACTCTATTCTAACGGCACTAGCTAAGGGGATTGATCCTGATTTTGAATTCGGCAACTGGTTGGTCGATAAGCCTCCTGCGTCATTGGACCGTTTTTATTCCAAGGCAGCCCAATTCTTGAGAAGGGAGGATGCGGAACAGTCTAGGAAAAAGGATGACGTAGGGCCATGTGTTGAAGGAATTCAGAGTAATGTAGCTGTTAAACAATCCAGGGAGAGTTTTGAAAAAGTGCAGTTGAACATTCAAAATAAATAGAATCAGCAGAGAGGTAATCGAGATCGAAATAAGAAAAGGGATCAGAATCGTGGTCCATAATGTAGGCTCATATGTTTGATAATTACACTCCTTTGTATACGTCACTGGACAATGTGTACTTACAGACTTGTAATACCATTCAATACTAGAAACCTACCCCGTGAACATCATTAGAGAAGCAAATCCAAACAGGAAAGTTTTGCAGATTCCATGATAGCTACGGCCATAACACGAACGAGTGTCGTCACTTGCAAGATCTCATCGAATTATTGATGAGAGAAGGAAGTTAGAGCAGTTTGTGCAAGCGCTGCAGTCTGGAGGTGCGGGCCCATCAAATCAAATTCGTGTACCTAATCAGGCAAGACCGGAGGAACCCACACGTATTGGCGGAAGGTTAGTGATAATTACTGTTAATGGGGGCCTCATCCAGTAGACCGAAGCTGGAAGGAAATGAAGTCATATGCCGGTTCTATTAGGCATGTAGACTTCGAGTAGTGTTGTAGTTTTGATGATGGGGCTCTGACCAAACAACAGAAGACGATGATTGACGACATCATATTCCAAGATAGAGATGCTGACAAGGTTGAAGCCCCCACTATTGATCCACTTGTCATATCAGCGCAAGTAGGTCCTGCTTGGATGAAAATGATCCTAGTTGACAGTGGAAGTTTTGTTAATATACTATTTAAGCGAGCCTATGACCATATGAAGATTGAGGCTAAAGATTTGAAGCCTTGCCAGTCCCGTATTCATGGCTTCAATGGGATTGGAACCATACCCACTAGAGTGGTGGAATTGCCAGTGGAGTTAGGAACCGGAGAACGCCGAAGAGTCTGGATATTACAATTTGTTGTGTCGGACTTTGACTCGCCGTAAAATGCTTTCTTGGGCCGATCGGCCCTAGCTGATCTTAGGATTGCCATTGCCCATGGTGTTTGACTCTAACTTTCCCCACTGATCATGGAGTTGGAGTCATTCAAGGAGATCGTGCTATTGGAAGAGCCTGTTATGTTGCTGAGCCGCGAGATGCGCAGCGAAAGAAAAAGGAAAGGGCGTAGAGGAATCCCTCTACGCCCGTTTCATTGAAAATTGACAATTAATGCTTGAGCCCAGACCCTGGCACCCCAACCAATTCCAAAGAGATCTTGACCCAAGAGATAATGAAAGTGAAGATGAAAGTAAAGACAATAAAGCTTCTTCGACCGAACTAACGATTGATGCCCCGATTGATGATAGCGACGATTCCAGAATGATAAGATTGGATCTCTGTTAAGCCAACAAATGCAAGAGGAATTGGTTGAATTTCTCCAAGCGAGCCTTGACGTGTTTTCCATTCCGACATGTATGGAATCTCCCCGGACATCGCGAGCCATGTATTGAACATTGACCCATGGTACATCCCGGTCGAACAAAAAAGGCATGGTATGGATCCAAAGAGATCTTCCGCCCTTAAGGAAGAGGCAGATAAGCTTAAATCGAATGGATTTATTAGAGATGTCTTATACCCGAAGTGGGTATCTAACCCTGTACTCGTCCGAAAGCCGAATGGGAAACATAGAACGTGTGTCAACGATTCAGACTTGAATAAAGCATGCCCTAAAGATAGTTTTCCACTTCCTCGAATAGATCAACTTGTAGATTCAACGGTTGGACATGAACTCCTATCCTTCATGGACACATATTTAGGCTACAACCAGATACCCATGCACTTGCTCGACTGGGAGCATACAAGCTTCGTGACTGATCTAGGACTCTATTGTACAAAGTCATGCCTTTTGAACTCAAGAACGCCGGTACAACTTACCAACGATTAGTTAATTGGATGTTCGCTAACGAGAATGGAAAAACTATAAAGGTATACATGGACGATATGCTAGTGAAATCACGATTCTCCACTGATCACATTAAAGACCTGGAGTCATTGTTTAATATCCTCCGAGAATATAGAATGAACCTCAATCCGTTGAAATGTCACTTTAGGGTATCCGAAAAATTCCTTCGATTTATCGTGAACGCTCGAGGAATTGAGGCCAATCCCGAAAAGATCTGGGCAATCAAAAATATCGAGACTCCAAGATCCATAAAGAAAGTCCAGAGCCTCAACGGGAAAGTAGCAACATTGAGCAGGTTCATTTCAAAGTCCACTGACAAATGCATTCCCTTCTTAAATTTGATCTAAAAAGGGAAACAGAACTTTGAATGGACCATGGAATGTGAGGACATATTCCGAGCATTAATTCAGCACCTCTCCACACTGCCTATTTTTTCAAAGCCTATCGATCATGAGAAGTTGTACCTTTACTTGGCAGTATCAGAAAATGCAATCAGTGTTGCCCTAGTTCGGGGGAAGACCAAGTGCAAAAACCGTTCTACTATATTAGTAAACGACTAACTGGAGCTGAGAGAAATTATCCAAAGCTAGAGAGATTGGCCTATTATCTCATCATGTCCTCGAAAAAGCTCCGTTCGTATTTTACAGGCTCGTCCTATCACAGTTTATACCGATCAGCTGTTACAACAGGTCCTTACTCGGCCTGAGACGTCTGGTAGGTTACTCAAGTGGAATATCAAGCTAAGTCAGTTTGATATTGCCTACACTCCAAGGCGAGCCATTCAACGACAAGTCCTAGCAGATTTCATAGCTGAGTTTACCATCCCAGAGGACTTGCCTGAATCCAGTAAATCTCCCAAATATATCTGGAAGCTTCATAATAACGGTGCATCAAATGACCGCTGCTCAGGTGTCGGGGTTGTACTTGAAATTCCTGAAGGTCGATCTATATTCTATGCTTTGAAGTTTGATTTTCGTTCGACCAACAACGAACCTAAGTATGAAGCCTTGATTTTTGGATTGAGACTAGCCCAGGATTTAAAAGTCATTGTTGTGGAGATGTATTGTGATTCACAACAGGTTATATGTCAAGTTCGGGAGGAGTACCAGGCCAAAGATCGAAGATTGGCTGCTTACCGAGCTCGGGCCCATGAGATATTGAACCAGTTCGATTATTACGCTATCTACTGCATCCCCTGATAGCGCAATCAAAAAGCTGATTCGTTAGCAAAACTAGCCAGCACAGGTGAAGCACAACAAATGGGACTCATTCCTATGGAAACATTGTCTTCCTCAAGCATCGATCGAATGGAGACGAATTGGTATTTGAAGTCTTTCCCGATAAGGAGTCATTGATGACTCCGTTCAAAAATTATCTCGAGCATGGAACACTACTAGAGCGAAAGAGTGAAAAAAGACATATTCTTCGAAAAGCCTCATGATTCACTATTCAGAATGGAGTCACGTTAGAAGAGGATACTCTGTTCCTCTATTGTATCGCTTACGATGAAATTAAATGAGTGTTACATGATGTACATGAAGGAGAATATGGCGGTCACACCAGGGGCCAAGCTCTTGCTAAGAAAGTACTCCGATATGGATACTACTGACCGATCGTGAATAGTGATGCATCGGATTACGCCAAAAAATGTGACAGATGTCAAAAACACGCTCGGATTACTAGAGCCCATCCTACCGAAATAACCCAGATGGTCCATCCATGGCCGTTTGCAGTTTGGGGCATTGATATTATTGGATCTCTACCTCTGACCAAAGGTGGTGCAAAGGTCATCGTTGCAGTTGATTACTTTACCAAGTGGGCTGAAGCTGAACCCCTTGCTACAATCACGACGAAGAAAGTGGTCAACTTTGTAGTCCGCAACATTATCTGTCGATTTGGTCTCCCACATACCATCATCACGGATAACGGAACCCAATTCAACAGCGTTGAGCTCAAGGGTTTCTGTCAACAAGTCCAAAAGAAATTCTCTACAGTTGCGCACTCTTAAGCGAATGGACAGGTTGAAGCTGTGAAAAAAGTTATAAAATCTATTCTGAAGAAACGACTGAAAAAGGCTGGGGGCAAGTGGGTCGATAAACTTCCTATGGCTCTAAGGGCTTACCGATCAACCCAAAAGTCCACGACTAGGCACATTCCATTCTCTCTTTCCTATGGTTCAGAAGCCATCGTTCCAGTCGAGATGGAAGTACCTTCTCATCGTGTGACTTACTATGATCCGAAGATAAATACCATACTACTTGCTGAATCCTTTGATTTATTGGATGAGAAGCGCGAAGAGGCTGATTTGTGGGCAACCGCATACCCAAGTCGAGTCGCCCGATTATACAGTGCCAAGGTCCAACCCTGAACCTTTGAACTCGGTACCCGGTTCCTTCGCACATGAAAACGATGTAGGAAGGGCCGTATGTGATTGAACAAAAGCTCGGTGATGGCACATTCAAATTGTCGACCGTTGACGGTCTTACTCTACCAAGAGCCTGGAACAACGAGAGTCTTCGTTGCTTCTACACATGACAGGCTTTATTTATTTGGTTTAATTTTCATTAGTAATTTTTTTCTACATTTCGTAATTTGAATTTGTAATAAGGCAACTGACTTTGCCATATTTTCTTATTTCAGCAATAAAATGCCATCTCTTCGAGCCAGAGCTGTTATTTATTGAGTGTGTTATACAACCATCACGATGCACGAAGAGCTAAGTTCCATCATACAGTGGGAATTATTCAAATACTGAGTGACTGTGATACGACCGACCACTCATTAAGTGAAACCCAAGCTTAGGGGCAAGTCATCACGCTAAAGACTAAATAGGATTGATACATGACAACCCTTTAACTAACTCCAATCTCCCAGAGTGCGAGTTGGAGTATAAACTTATAAATGCGGTTTCGAAGAGGATGGACCCGTCCACCTAACAACTTCGCCCGTATCTTGACCAAGTTTAAGGAGGATGGACCCGTCCATCTAATGGCCTCACTTGTTAAATCAGGGTGGAAGTGAATCGACCATCCATGATCCTAAAAAATCTACCATTCCCGAAGTGAGAACAAAATCCTAAAGCCTAAATAGATGTGACTGACCATCTGTCGTCCAACTCCAAATTCCCAAAGTGCGAACTGAGTACAAACATCAACTCCAAGTTCCCAAAGTGCGAATTGGGGTACAAACATCAACTCCAATTTCCCATAGCACGAACTAGAGTACAAACATCAACTCTAAGCTCCCAAAATGCGAGATGGAGTATAAACATCAACTCCAAGTCCTAGAGTGCGAGTTGGAGTATAAACACTAACACTGGATCCCCACAGTGCGAAACGGAGTGTCAAAATCAACCAACTTCAAGTTCCCGGAGTGTGAACTAGAGTACAAACATTCACTAACTTTGGATTTCCAAAGCGCGAACCGGAGTATCGACCGCAGTTAACTCTAAGTCCTTAGAGCACGCATTAGAAATTAAACGTCGAATGACTCTAAATCCCCAAAGAGTATATTAGAGCTTATGCACAAACCGAATACGAATCGATCATCTGTAACCCAACTCTGAGTCCCCAGAGTGTGGTCAGAGTATAAACACAACATGGGTGTGACTGACCACCCGCAAACATCTAAGTCCGTAGAGTGCGAACGAAGCGCTAAGTATCAAGAAAGTGTGATTGACCACCTATATAATAACTTAAGTCCCCGAAGTATGGACATATACTTAAAACTTAAACAGGCGTGACCAACTGCCGATGCATAAATGCAAATCCCCAGAGTGTGTATGTGATCAACAATAAATAAACGAGTGTGAATCGACCACTCGACCGTCACTTGTTTCAGCATCAATTCAACGACGTTAAGCTCAATGTATTGGAGGTGAAATGCAATCGCTAGCTGATCTTTACAACTCATTCCTGAAAGTGGGGGCAGAAGTTAAGTGTCGATCAATGACTGAAGCAGTGCAGCATTGGAATTCAGCTTGGTGTCCGGATATGACTCGTAGCCGTGATTCTAGGACTTAACAAATAAACTCAAAACCTGATCTAAAGGTCGAAACTTCACAAGTTTATTGAACAAGAATTCAAATGCTGGAACACTTAAGAAAATAAACGATAATTGAGTTGAAGACAAAATAGAATTTCATTTCAACTATTAATGGAAGGAATTTATGTAGAAGTTATTTCCAAAAATCCTACTAGCAGGGGTCGAACTCACATCTATACACGACCAACAAAAGCTAAAGAAATTCCTAGCTACTCAAAAATGAGCCAAAGAAGCATATCTACTCTTTCTACTTTCTTGGTTTCCTCTTCGACGTAGAACCACTGGAGCTGCCACTGATTTTCCTCTTTGAGCCTTTGCCTTTCGGTGGATGATCTCCTTCGGGAGGCATTATATCGATTTCCTCCTACGAACTCAAGTGTATGGGAATAATTCCAGCAGGCAGAGTCGGAGGGATCGGGTCCACTATAGGAGGCGAAATAGGCATGCTGGTGTTGACAATAGTGCCACCAGGAGATATCATTTGTAACGGGGTCGGACCAAGGCCCGCCATTCCACCTTCGAAGGTGCTGACCGGAGCAGCTGCATACATTTCTATGTTAATCTCAGCTATAATTTCTTCCTCATAAAGTGTTTGTGCTTCATCGGAAATGCATGCTGTTGGGACTGAGGAGATGGTCACTGGCGCTACTCCACTCATGACAAACGGCAAGTCAAAGAAAGGGCCACTATGATGACTGAGAAGTTCCTCCATCATCTGTTCATCGAATGAAAGTATGCTCCCTTGTATATCATCTGTAGGTGCAGTGGCCGATGTCGTGGTCGCCTCCGTAATAATCGCCTCTTGCTCATGATGTGACTCTTGAGTTGCAGGAGGCACGACTAATGTGGCTCCAATCATTAGAAAGGGACAAAGAAAAACTGTTATTAAGTCTTTTGAGTGAAGCTCCCGATCGTAAATGAGCATACGAAATGTTCATAGTACCTTCCTCATTTTGACTTGTTGGCGGCCGAACGGTCTCATAAGTTCGCTCGCTAGCTTGAGATATCTGCAGTTGGTCCAGGTTATAAGCAGGAACAGATTGAGTATCAACAGCAGAAGTCAGTTCAGGCTGAGTTGGCACAAGAGTTTCGGGACATGTATCGCGGTTATCGACAACAGAACCTTCCCCAACCTCCAAGTGCTGAGCGCCAAGCTTCTCCTTCTCACATAAAATCATAGCATCATGGAGAACTTTCCTTTTGTCTTCATTCAGCACTCGGTTCTCAAGCACGAATTCATCGACCGATTCGCCCTAATGGGCAGCCTTCTCATCTTCTATTAATCGGCCTCAGGCATTGCATAAATGTGTCGGATAGTTATCGAGCCAGGCTAGCTTCCTATGCCTTAAGACGTTAGCATTATAGGTAATAAGTAGATCTTCAAGGTCAGCCTCTAGCCTGGACTCCTCCATTTGGACCTTCTCCTCGACCTTGGTCTCCACCTCTCGGACTTTAGCCATAGCCGCATCCCGTTCGTCCTAAAGCACTATGGCTTGTTCACATGCTTCCTGGGATGTACTATTTGCATCATCCATCGCCTTGATGATTTTGAAAATTTTGGCTTTGAGCTCGTTAAGTTCTTTAAGAGCGGCATCTCGTTCGGCTGTGACAGTAGTGTTTCGGTGGCCCATCTCCTCTACTAGGGCAAAATATGTTTGTCGCATCCTCTCTATTGCTAGGTTCACCTCGTCGACTTTTTAGGTTGCCTCTTTTTTTGATTTCCAAGGGAATTCAGCTTCGTCGTTAAGCACTTGAATGATCCGATCCTTTTGAGCGAGCTCGACTTCTAATTTCTCTGTGGTATTCGCCCATTCAAAGGCCACCTTCGATGATTTCCCTACAGCATTCCCCCACTCCTTGTACTGAGTGTAAATATCTTGAATATAATCATGCATCGTGTGCTCTGCTTTCGATGGAATTCTCTTTAAGTAAGGGGGAAGACGAAGCCGTCATTTACGTAAGTTTGGAAAATCTTTCTTCAACTGAGCAATTCTAATAGCCCCTTCCTAATGGGCTCAGTGATAGCTTGCTCATCAACAATGGGAGTTCCGACCTCATGTCTACGACGTTATAATTCAGGCCTAGAAGTCCGTGAAGATGGCTTTTGGCGAGGAGGACCTGAAGGTTGTTTGCCATGGCCCAAAGGTTGTGTGAGGGCTCGAGAGGAGAATGCGATCGGGATCGATGTCTATAATCCCTATCCCTCTCTCTCTCGCGTAACATTCTTGGCTCGAATAACCGCAATTGCGGTTTCTATCGTCCTTCCTCCTACGAGACTCATAGTAGGAGCTAGATGATTGTCGCGTAGAGCGAAGACTGCCAAGCATGGAATCTCGTCTAGACATTGAATCTGTAAAGAAGTAAGAACAATAAAGTTAATAATCTCTTAAAGTAAGCAGCATGTGATCGTAATCATGTAGTGCCGTGAAGTGTATATGTATGTGCAACCACCAACCAACTAGAAATGTCGGCCATGCTTGTGGCAAGAGACTCGCTTAAGTCTAAAGCACTATGAAGCTCCTCCAATCCGGCGTCGTGTTGAAGTGACACATAATTCAAGATTAGGATATCGGCGAGCCTTTCGAAAAGGTTCTATACTTACGAGGGATGAGCCTTTGAAGATCTAATACCGGGAACAGGAAAAGACACGATTACAGATTCCCATCTCAAAGATTTGTGGCGCTTATGCGCTACAGCCTTGCCTTTTCTCCTTCCCTCAAGACTTTGAAAACTCTCGGAAGGCCTGGCTACAGGTTCGTCATCGGTGGGTGTATTTTATTCGTTACCCTCTTCAGTTATCACGATCTTAGGCGCTCTACATTTAGCCGTTTCACTAGAGCCACCATCAGCGTTCCTTCAAGTTTAATGCTCTGATTTCGCTCGATCAGCGCGATGGCCCTCAAATTTCTATCTGTTGGCACCGAATCCATGTCCCTCATTGCACTCGGAACTTCTTGAAGGACCCATACTATTTCTTTAAAATATGAACCTTCTGGTCGTGGGATTACAGCTGTAAAAGACAAAAGATATGAGATTCAGCATCAGTTACGACAAATTCATGAATTACCGAAGAAAATTGTGACACTTACATCTGGCTAACCATCAACTGGCAAATCCTTGGGGGCGTCGAACATAGAACCATTCTGTCTTGAAATAGCCGAACCTGGTCCAAGAGCCCGTCACCACTTGACAGTTCCTATCTGCCTCCAGAAATGTGAACGAAGGGCTATCTCCCCGACTCTTAACATTAAATAATGATCTGATTTCGATCGGAGTCAGGGGAAGGAAAAGATGCTCCATGAATACAATGAATAGGCTATTCAGCAGTGCGTATCCATTGGGATGTAGTTGTGAGGGGATAATTCTGAAAAAAGCCAACACTTCTTGAATTTATTGGTTGAAGAGGGAAGCATCCCAGCTATGCATGAGTGCCTGATAAAGGCAGTAAACTCCACCGGAGGAGCATGTGGTCTATCACTTGTCCTGGGTAATAAGACATCGTCCAACAACAAGCCGTGTCTAAGGCATATCCGTCCCAACATATCTTTGAAGACATTGGATAGAATAGAATCTTGTGGGTTTGCAATAAAAGTAGCCCTTGGCAACTCGTCCGGAGCTGGATCGATGACCTCGGCCGCGATGGCCGGCAACTCTATTATCGGATGAGATGAACTTTGGGTTTCCTGCAGTTGAGTACTTGTGAATTCCATAGCTAACCAACTTATCAAAAACCATCATTAGATGATAAAAATCCCATGTGTTCCCCTATATGAAGTGCATGAGTGTTTTGCGCAGTGCAGTGCTACATATTACTTGAGAAATTCCACATAATTGGAAAGAATATTAAAATGACAAGACTTCGAAATTCAACTAGAGTGACCGTCATCACTGACTGTCAAAACCATGCCATCCAGAATTTAGAGACCGATCCAAGTTAAAGTTCGTTAAAATTTTGTTCAGGTACAGTTCCATCGACGAGCGTCGATAGGCAGCTAGATATGCAGTGAAATGGTAAAGTCCAACTATGCAGAGATAAAGCTCGTCGGAATCAAGTGTTCAAATTTGTATGAAGTTTGTATCCATCGGAATCAAAACTTAGATCATTCATTATGAAGGCTTTAGCTTCATATCGGTCAACAGATATTTGGTTCATATCGATCGAAGCCGATGACTTCGGATCGATCCAAAATGATTTTACGTATCGATAAAAAAGATGTTGATTTCGTATCGATCATTTAACATCCATTTCGCATCGATCATTCAACATCCATTTCATATCAATCAAATGTTATCAACTTCGCACCGATCAAACGACCCTTCCACATATCAATCAAAGGTACACCGACTTCGTTTCGATCAAGATTTTTTGGTTTCGTATCAATATCGATTTGAAGTAACTGACACTAAACTACCGTCCCACAGTTAGTCCGTGAGATGATGGTTTTGATGACAACTACCTTAGAATAGATTATAATATATAAATACTAACAGTATAAGTTTAGATATATATGTATATGCAGGATTTAACCATGCAGGTACCAAGAATGAAGACTATGCAGTATAGAGATTTAAGACATCAAGATTGAAGACTCAAGAGTATCAAGGTTATCAAGAGTTCAAGTAATTTATTTTTTAATTAGAAATTTTGTTAAAACTCCTAGAAAAGCACCGGCATCTAAAATCCAATTTATTCGTGGAATGGAATCCACTTCGAGCCTGTTAAAGGGATGGAACCCTAAGTAGGATGGAACCTATGAAAAATCTAGTGGAACATTGTTTTGTATCCGCTAACTTTTTATTCAAAATGATTTTTCAAAATTATATCTTGTTTTCAAAATGATTTCAAAACCTTCCTTTTAAAAGAATTAAAAACATCTATCTTGATTTCAAATACTTTTAGCCTCAAAATAATTTTGAATTTCAAAATCAAATTATGCTTGGTTTTAAACTATCTTTTAAAATAAAAGTATATTTAATTTTTTAATATTTATATATTTAGATTTAAATATAAAATTATAGTAAAATTTTAGAGGCATCTCACTAGAAGGACAAACTTTGTAGTCCAGTTAGTTTCTAGGACACATATCCACAGAAATTAATTTCAAGGCCAAAGTCAGCAGAATAATTACTTTTAAGGACAAAGTCAGCAGTCCAATTATTTTCAAGGACATAATTTCATAGGCTTTTAGGCCTTAGAAACTAATTATTTTGCAATTTGTCCTTAAAAGTAATTATTTCGGTTGTGTATCCTACAAACTAATTGCACTTACTAAAGAGGCCATTGTGGCTAATTTCCACAAAATTTTATGTATACCAAAATATTATTCTATATAATTATTTAAGTATTTCAACTATATTTAAGTATATTTATAAAAGTTTAAAATAGTTTTAAAATAAGGTAAAGGTTATTTTCAAAGAAAAACAAAACATCAAAAATTCCTTTGGGATGTCGACATGCCTAAGTACCCTATGTCGACGTAGTGTCAGGTGAGTTCAAAATTTAAATTTCAAAAGAAGTGTCTATTCATCATAAATCTTCACGAATGGATATGGCTATTGTTCCTCTATAAATAGGGGTTGGTTTCAATGAATTTCAACATATATTTTCTGTTTTTTCATTCCTCTTCTTCTTCTTCCACATTTCTATATACATATTCTTACCACTACTCTGTCGAAATCAACATTGAATCTAACTAGATCATTTCTGGTTTGATTCTCTATCACTATCTCAACAAGATGCTCAGTGCTATTCAGAGTTACAGGCTTTTTGTAATCAACTTAGTGAGAAAGGTGTGATTATAGCCTTGGAAATCAATCAAGCGAGGTAAGGTGTGCCTGTAGCCTTGGGAAATCAATTGGGTGAACTTGTTGCCCGGGAAATCAAGTATCTCTACCCAGAGGATTGTGATTCTAGAGGGTGTATCTCGTTGCCTTGAAATCGAGGGTGTAATTGTAAAGATTGTTTTTTGAAAGGAAATATGTACTTGTGTGCGGGACTGGATGTAGGGTAACTCCAAACCAGTATAAAATCCGGTGTGTTCTTTCCTTTACTGCTTTTACTCTATATTTGCATCGGTGTTTGATTCCTTGATCATATCTGTGTCAGAATATTGCATACATTTGTGTTTAAATTAACAAAAACTCAAAAAGATTTCTCTAAAACACTATTCACCCCCCTCTAGTGTTTATCCTAGCCTTAAGATGAGCAGCCGGACGTAGATTATCCATCTTCCAATACTGACATCCTGGGAAAATATCTGTCATAGGTCTTTGAGTTGGTCACTTCAAAATCATATAAGTCTGCATCCTTCGCGGAGGCCTTCAAAATTTCGATGAGATCATCATTAATTAGCTTAATCAAGATACCCTTCACCTCTGAATGAATCAAACTATTTCCTTCATCGAAAAGGCAGATGCAACAGGGTAACATTCCCACTCAAAGGTCATGAAGTAGAGGACTAGTGCAGATCCGACCGTGACAAATAGCTCTTTCAGATCAAAAGTGGAAAAACTTTCTGCTCATTCTAATCCATCCAAGTGGCCTCTTGAGGGTTGAGACCATAATGGCACGAGAAAGAACTGACAGTGCAGAAAGGTATCTTAGGCTAAGAAGTGGTTGGAGGAAGGGAATGGGGTTTAGATCTGGAGTTGTGATAGGTTGAGAGCTAAGGTGCAAAACTAGCATGAGGAGGAGGCGAGGCTGTTACTCCTAGGGAAAAACGGCGTCCCTTAGGGGACGAATGGAAGAGAGAGGCTGATACTTAAATGAGGAGCATGATGGAGATTGGGTTGGACTTTTTTAAGGAAGGAGGAACGAAAGAATGCAATCGAGGAAATTTAGACGCGACTTTTATACTTGCGTTCCAAGTTCAAGTTATGCCAAAACTCATTAACGGTTACACCACTCTAGGTTTAACGCTAGACGGTCAACCACTAGACGGACTTTGGGCACTAATTGAACCTAGATCCAATTAGGGTGGATTAAACAACAATAATCATTTCGCGTCATCTCCGTCGATTTGACATGATCCAAAATATTCATGTCCTCATCACGGTAGTGTCAAAGCCCACCGCCCAGTCTTGAACAATGCTCCAGCAGTTCGCAGTGGCCCCGACAAAAGTACTGTGACCGATAATAATTCCAAAAACTGAAAAATATTCTACCTATTATTTCCTGCCTACTTCGCACAAAAATATTTCTTCCAATAGCTAGTGGTACAACAACACTTCAAACTACATACCCTAATAAATTGATTGTCATTTCTATTTTGTCTATACCATAAAGAGAGAAAACCTAAAAACCTTGATTTTATAGACCAAAAAATCGTTGAGCTAAATATATGCTCCTTTATACTTTTTTCTAAACAATATAAACTATTTCGTACCAAAACTTCATGTTAAAAATCTCACTTATATATATATATATGTATATGTATATGTATATGTATATGTATATGTATATGTATATGTATTTCAGGATTTTCAGAAAAATCTTTTTTCAAAATCTAAGGCATTTCCAAAACATAATTTATAAAAATTCTCTCACAAGTTTTAAACTAAGGAATTTACATTAATTATCCAAATAAAAACCCGGTTTACCATCAAAGAACTGATCAAGGAATGAATATAGCAAAAACCTACCACCGAAAAATTGCGATATATAGACTCCAATTTCCCATCCATTTAGAATAAATGTATGTGACCGACTTGAGCTAATCATCAAAATCCAAAATGACAAGGTAGCTAGAATCTCAACCATCATGTCGAACACCTCTAGTTTCTGAAATTATACTATATGTCGCACTCATGCTCTTTATCAACAGCGCCTGCGCATCGCCAGAACTCCACGGAGTACTTCGAAGTCGGTATGAAAGTCATAACTCTAAGATATTTCCAACAAATAGTTGATTTTTCCATTCCCTTAGAGTGGAAATACAACTACTTCTATAGTCGGAATTCATAGAATCTAGCATAAAAATATAATATTACTAGATAGAAACGTTCTCTCAATTTATCTTAATTCCTCCAATCTACTAACTTAGGCTCTGATACCAAATGTAACAATCCATAAAATAATGGGCCTAAATTTGAAAAACCAAGTCAATTAAAGCACGGATCATTAGATTTGGTACCTGCAAATAAGCATGAGCATTATCACGGATTGATAGAAATCTAAACTCACAGCGGAAATAATAATGGGATAAGAATACCAATTATGATTACTACCTTTGAATTAATGATATTCCTTGGATAGCAAATTGTCACATAGCATGAGAGAAAAGGAGACTTCTCCAAAATCTTAACACATCTAGCCCCAATAACCTATTCCTCTAAATCTATCATGTGGGCTATAGTGAGGAAGGGGTCAGAACAACGTTCTGGTGACCGGAAAATCTATAAATATCTATAACATAAATTTATACCGATTGGTTTCTATTTAATTGCTATGTCTATTAGAGTTTGCAATTATAATCTAACCTTGCATCACACACACGATTACTTACCTACTCATTCCTAAGGTACAAAATACCGACAAAGACTTATCAACCACCTAATACTTCCAAACCCATTTTCCACTTAATACTTCTAAATATGAAGCGGGGTTCTATAATCACTACATGATACTTTTAAAAGAGTAATAGGCAGACTCTACCATTTAATACCCCAACCAAGGTAGAACCCATCATTTAAAACCTATTTCCAAGGTGGTTTCCTAATAGTATTATCGATGGTCGGTGGGTCCTATTTACAAAGACCTCTAACCACTATTTAAGGCTTCCAACATTTAATGTTCAACTATTACCGCATCTATCGGCAATAAAACTATAGCCATATAAGAGACTATACCCAAGCCACTTAATACCTTTAAAGGACTATGTGGACTTCTAACCATTTAATACGTATATTATAGATAGGACATCATTCAATACCTATCCCCAGGTGAACTCCTCACTAGTACTATCGTTATTACGGCCTTAGTAATATGAGAGACTATACCCAAGCCGCTTAATACCTCATTAATAAGGAATAGGCAGACCCTTAATCATTTAACACCTATTTATAAATAGGCCTTTGTCATTTAATACCTAACCCTAAGATAGACTCCTCACTGGTACCGTATAGCTGACATCGCTTGGAATCTTACTAGGTTACTCAATACTTCTTTTTAGGAGAGGGGCAAATCCTATATCGGTCACTTAATACCTCAAACTTGAATCATACCCTTTTTGAGATATCTACTATCACTCTTAATTATACATATGGTATCTCATTGGGTCACTTCTTTCGATTGGGAGGCAAAACCTGAAATAGCCACTCAATACCTCAATATTGAAGTAAACCTTTTTAGAGACATCCTTATTTATTTGGTACCCTACTAGGTTACATAATACTTCCTTCTAGGAGAAAGGCAAACCTTGTAGTCACTTAATACCTTAAACCAAAAGCGAACCCTTATGGAGCTATCCCTCACTACTCCTAATTCCATATTTGAACCATTTAATACTTTTTAATTGAGAAAGAGGTGGGCCCTTAAATAACCACTTTATGCCCCTGACCCTAAAGCAGGTCTTATTTCTCACAAAGTCACAAGTCCTAGGATTAGTGATATCTCACATCAGTATTAAGTGTATCCAACTGTTAGTAACCTCAAGGTGAGGGTAGTTTTCCGTCGAGTGATTCCACTTACCTTGCATCACTAACTTGCTAAGTCCAATTAACAATTTTAAATCTTTACTTATACTATCTTAAGTTGACATTGGACTTAGCTTACTAATTATCTTTTTATTTAAGGCAATAAGATTTCTTTACATGCTTATCTGCCCATAAATCCCATTTTAATGCTCATAAATGTCAATTTGTCCATAAAATCCCGTATGGCTACTAATTTCAAACTAGGAGCCTTTTTATATCTATTCCATTTTTATCAGTCCCTTTTTATCCATTTGTCCCCATTAACTATAACTTCCAAATTCATTTTCATTAATTGCCCATTAATTGGAACAACAGTTTTTAATTCCTATTCTAACCAATTATAGCCCTTAATCTAATCCCATCTATTATTTATCATTAATTTCCCATTAATTGGGGTTACAATCTTTTATTTCCTACTAAATTGGCAAGTCCAAATTTATTTCCCATTAATAGAATTATTATATTTCCTGATTCTACCTATTCGCTTCCCTAAATATTATTATAACTAACATAAATAACGCATGAATAAACACTTTTCTTCTTAATAACGCAATAAATATGTATAAACTTCCTAACAAAACTATTTATTCTTACCAATATATTCTAATTATAAATATTTGACTAGAATATGCTTTCCATTTTTAATTTTTTGAAATTAAATTCATTAGGAAGATTTTCCGTTATGATTTTCACAAATTGGTTCAACACAAAGGGAAAGATTTGCTACATTCGAAATTAAAAGGGATGGATATTTTTCTATTTGGAATAATAAGTGTAAACAATAGAGAATAAATCTACATTTTACACATCTCTTTATTTTTAGTTTGTGGGCATTTCTTGTTAAATCAAACGTCACCCTTTTAACTCAAAAGTGGAAGAATAGACAAATTTATAGACATCAAATGGTTGTTCTTCTTACAAATTAAACTATAAAAAATCTACAACCTCGCACAAATTAGGCTATAATCCAAAAATCCTATTTTACACCCTAGTACAGACCTGGAATAAAAATATACAATATTCAAATTATAAAATCTTTGGGACTGATATCCAGATATAGGTGTAAACATATTTCAAATTAGATTTAAAACAAGAATATGTAAACAATAGTTTTCTACACTAATTTAAGCATATAATTCACAAATAAAATTGATTTAGGTATAAAAATCAAACCAATGCCAATGGAATAGATTTTAAAATCATAAAAAATATATAAAATTTCCCACTTATCTTTTAAAAGCGATCAAATCTCTGAATCTGAAGTAAAACCTTAAATTCATCTTCAAATCTTTTTTAGTCCAAGAAATATGTATAAAAGGGTATATACATACATTAGAATTACAATATAAGAAGAGTTTGGGATTGGAAGAGAAAATATATACAAATATATAAATTCCTCGGTTATTTACATAGAGGGATGGAAAAAATAGCATAAAATTGAACAATTATACAATATTTGCCTGATGTAACACGGTGGGATTATTTAGCCACTATGTTCACGGAAGCAATAATAGTAGATGAAATATGTGTATAGTTGATTCTCTTCTCCTCTCCTTTTTATTAGATTTCTATTCTTCTTCAATTTGTATGAATATAAATATCTTATTTTTGTAATTTAGAAAGAAAATGGAGAAGAAGAAATGGTAGAGCTTTGCCATTGCCTTAAGAAAAATATGAGAAGAGAAGGGAGGGGTAGGCTTAAATTTATAGACACTAGAATTAACTAGAACCGTTGGATCAAAATATATTAAATTCGAGCGGTTGGGCTTAGGCTAACCCTAACCACCACACGTGAAATAATTGATCGCTCCCTTCCTACATGTCGACCATTAGACCTTGTATAATTAACATATAAACATTAATTAATTCTAATCAAATTATTTCTGTTCCAATTCATTTTTTAACTTCATCGTTTGGACTTCGATCGCAAAACTCCAAACATGAAAGTTGCAAAGAATTTCACCATGAACGCAATGGTTCGTGTTTCATGGTCAAATTCCATCATTTGCACAAATTCTATTTTTGGAATCTAATTAACTAACTAATTAAATAGCTGCGTCAAATTACAGGGTGTTACAAACTATGTATCGGATATTACCCATTAATAAGAATTGCATTAATGAGACTAACTAGATCTCAACAATAAATGAAACTCGACCTACCAAGTGGGGAATTCTGGAGAGATGGTGCAATCTACATAAAGAAAAGGTTCTAGCCTAACAAGGTCAAACGCTAATTTGATTCATCTCCCGGGATATGTCTATGCTCAATTTTGTAGGGAATGAAAATAATTCTATAGGAATTATGCTTGAAACCAGTCAATTAATGACATGCTCTCATTCAACATCTACCTAATGCCATGGATCTCACCTAAAACCAAGTAAAAAGTGGCTTGCCACTTTTAATCCACCTTAAGTTGAGCACAATCGATTGGTGTTGATCTATTAGGATGGATCGATGGAAACTCCAGATAAGGAAGCAGTCAACAGTAGTGTTAGAGGTGATAAGCTAGCGATGTAAAGGGTGAGCGAACGAAGGTTGAGGTGGTAGCAAAGGTAGGTAGTTGCCTTAGATTGAATATTAAATAAATCAATGGATGCCGAAGATCGAAGTTGAAGAAAGAGCCACTTAAAACAAGGAGCCTAAGATCTAAAGCTTTAGGGCGAAAGAGATGAAAGTGATTCAGATGAAAAAAAATGACTAAGGTTCATTATAAAGCCAAAGGAAAGCATAGATCGGTGTTGACCAATGAATGGATCGGCACCAATCCATCAAGGCTTATATATAATAGAAAATAAAGATGTATCTACCTGACCATTGATCATAGCAACAACCAGGTAATTATCGTGATGAGCGGAATGAATGGAGTATCTGGACTGTGAAATGCAGTATTTATATATGCTGAAGAGACATGACTCGAATACAATTTGGAATGAAGTGCTATTCTAAGTAAAGATACAACATTCTACGAGAACATATCAAATAACAGATGCGTCTGTGCAAAGTTGGTTTGGTCACTTGTCCTGATTCAAAGCATGCTTTAGGGGAAACTATTATCACATGTTTACCTAGGTGACATTTTGATGAATTGAACTACAAAATAACGAAGGAAAAAATATAGACTCAAAGACGATCAACTATGAAGAGTAAAGGAAGAAATGGGTAAAAACATATCCATAGATTGGTACTGATCCATAGATGGATTGGTACCTCTGTGGATATCTACAAGTTCACCAAAAATTCCAATAGCATGTTTGAGGAACAAAAATTTAGTTGTGGTGGATGGATCACTACCAATTCATCAAAACGACCATTTTTCCTCTAAAGCATTGAAGACTTAGGCATTTTGGAGCAAAGCATAAGATTTTGGACCAAGGCCATGGATTGGTACCAATTCACTGCATCTCGAGAATTTGTCCAAAATTGACCTGATTTCTTTCCTGATATACATGATTTGATAGTTGACTACTTCCAAAGTAACCTGATGAATCCAAAGGCCTAGAGCAGTCCAATTCATCTATAAATAGAACACCATCTCCCATAAGAAGGGAGTTTTGATCTTTTGTCAAACTTTGCTAGAGGAAACTCTGTTGTTTTTGTACCTTGAGATGGAACATTGAGAAATCATTATAATCTAGGTATTTCTAGCAAATTTAAGCAATAAAATTGACAAAGTGGACGCAGGCCAACATTTGCCAAACCACTATAAAATATTATGTTTTCCCTCTACTTTCTCTTTATTTCTTTCTACTTTTTGTATATTTACTCATTTTTCATCTATTGTAGGTGTTAGCCCAAAATTAAGGCTAATTGTAATAGAGCATGCACTGTTTCAACATGAATAATGGTCCAACACGTAGTGCAGCTTTTAGAAATCTTAGTTAGGTAGGTGTCTAGGAAAGGGTCGTTGATTAAGAAGAAGGTACTCAACTTAAGGAATGTTCTTATGAACAGAAAACCTCCATAATCCTGGCCCTTACATGACATGTTGAAATAGTCTACTTCTAAGGTATTCTGTTATTGGAAGGCCTAAAAATGTTTTGTTCCTTATGTTGATTCAAATATGCAGATTTGAATATTAATATTGTTTTAACTTTAAATTAAAGTTTATAAAGTTATAAAATGTGAATTTAAATTTGTTTTAAATTTTATATAGCTATAAAAGTTATATTAACATTAATTAAAAGTGTTTAATTAATGAAGATACTTATGTGAATGTGTATTTATATATATTTATAAAAATTATAAATGTTATAATAAACTGAAATTATATATAACACATATGAATAAAAGGAGGTTAAATGAATTAAAATTGATAAAGATTTAAGGGTGTATACATAGGATGTAAAGACGTATTATGTCATAAGATAGTAATTCAGCACCCATTGAAGGCAGACAATCTATTAGAAGATATAGTATGCAATCTCACATGCCCTAGAGATAGTACAATTTTATCACTGACAATGAGATAGGGGATTGTGTTATCCATGACGATGAACCCCTCAAATACCAATTAGCTTTAGAGTGTAAATACTCTACCTTATGACTTGATGTGATGAAATCCAAAATGGATTCATGTATACGATTTTTTTTTGAAACTTTGGAAAAGGTACCCGAAGGGGTAAATCCCATCAGTTGCAAATGGATATTTTGTAAAAAAATTAGTATGGATGGAAAGGACAAGACCATTAAAGCAATGTCGATAGCAAAAGGCTTTCATCAAATTAAGTATTGATTATGACAAAACATTTTCTCCACCTACCATGCCTAAATCGGTTTGGATAGTACTTGCAGCCGCTGCTTATTATGACTATAAAATATGAAAGTTGGATGTAAAACAATATTTCTAAATGGTGATTTGAAAAAGGCTATTCATATATCATAGCAAAAGGGTTTCAAAGTCAACGGGAGCGACAATAAGGAATGTAGACACATAAGACCTATTTATGGTCTTGATCAAAGCATTAAGGATTTGGAAATAATTCTTCAAACAGTAATCATATAGATTGGTTTAGGTTAAAAACATAGGAAGTGTGTGTATATAGAAAAGAAGAAAATGGTGTTGTAACATTTTTAGTTTTATGCATTGATGACTTATTACTTTTTGGTAATAATATACCAATGTTACAACCAGTAAAAGCTTGTTTGTATAATAATTTCTCAATGAAAGTATAGCTGAGACGTTCAATATGCTTGATATAAATATCTTTATATATTAACCTAAAAGGATATTAGGATTATCTGAACCAATGCATGTAAATACCATATAAAAAAAGTTTAGTATTGAAAATTCCAAGTATGGACATGTTTTGGTATGGCATGGAATTGTTTTTTCTACGAAAGGCCCTTCATCTACAAATAAAGAGAGATAGTATATGAGTAAGATTCCTTATGATTCATCAATAACATCCAACATGTTTGTTGTGCGACGCACTAGGTCATATGTCGCTTTTACACTAGGTGCAGTTAGCCAAAACCAATCAAATCGAGGAAAAATCATTCAATCGGCGGTAAGTTTGTCTTCAAGTATTTAAAAATGTCAGATTAATTTCTATTGCATGGAAATAATTTATGAAGGCTAACTCAGACTAAAGCTTTCAAAATGATTTTAATAATAATAAGGAGATACTTTGGGATATTTGTATCCCTTTTCTCCCTGTAAGTAATGGCTCATTCTTTCATTACTACAGGTGAAAAATGCAAAATAGATTGCCATTATAGCTTAGATGGGTTTTCAACTCCTTCCTAAGATTGAAAAGAGTTTCAAGAAGGAAGCAACAATGTTTGTCGTGATAATTGAAGGCAGGACCATTAAGGTAAATATTCTTTTTTAATTTATCGTGTGTGTGTATATATATAATTCAAAATAATTACTTTCGTTGTACTAAAATAATATATAAACATATTTACAAATTTTATTTATATATATGCTTACTTGGTCTATTAAATATAAACATAAGATTTAATATAAATTTATTCAATAATCTCCATAAAAAATTTATTATTTTCTAAATTATTTTATATATTTGTAAACATAATACATGTGTGTGTGTGCATTCATATGTGATTATATTTTACTTATTATTAAAAGCATGCGCATTAGAATAAAATTATATAATTACATGCATAAATGCTTTTAAATTAATATAGGTAAATTTATAAATATTAGAATTTAGTGACTAATACGTATACATATTTAAGTTCAAAATTTTAAATACTAAGATTTTTTTTTTAAATTAAAAAACTTTATTTTGTTTTGCAAAATATATAATAATAATAATTTTCGTATATGTGAGTGTGTGTATATGTGTTTATTATTTTATATATAAGTGAATATTTTAAATATGAGAATACTTTATGCATACATACGTAGGGATGTACTTGTTTATATATAAATTCATGCATACGTACGTACTTACGTACGTACATACATATAAATTTATACATTTTATCATGTTGAAAATAATATAAAATATTTATTGTGAATTATCTATATTATTATCTATATGAACATATAAAAAATTATATATTTATAAATGTTTCACATTAGCAAACACACATACGTTCTCATATTATATTATGTTATTGTAAGACCCTAATGTACTAAATATCATATACCCCCCATTAGCCACTAAATCTGAGATGTTTTTGACAATATTATGAAATTGAAATTAAAGTTAGTTAAGCAAACAATTTCAAATAATTTTATAGTATTTAAATTTTTAATTAAATTTTCAAAATATAATTTAATTTTAAAATTCTAATTTCAAAATTTGATTTCAAAACATTAATACATGAACCAAATTGAATAAACACCTTACTTATAATAGCACAAGTTAGTTTGTTATGCTTTATTTAGATTTTTTTTTCAAATTTGCATCTTCCAAACTTTTGCTAGGAGTACATGATCATACAATGGTGTAGCAACCCTTCATTCTACTGCCCAATATTGACACCTAATACCATTCACTAGTACTCTTGTGTCGATATTTAAACATCTGAATGCAAGTTAGTTGGAGTAAAAGCGAAACAACAGAACTTTGAATAATAAAACTATGCTTATATCATAATGATGAAATATAATATAACATAGTAAAAAAACAAATGGTATATATGACCATCCCCAAAATAGAGTTTTTAAAATTGTAACATCAACTACATAAGCACTACCCTCAGTTGTGGATGGTTGTAACAACCAGTCCTCAAAATGATGCATACATTGACATCTACTAATGCAGCAAAACTAATAAATAGTAGATACATCAAAGCCTCCTAATCATATCGGTTAGCTTCATACCATCAAGCCTAATTCTATACTCTAACCTACTCAAATGAGTACCCAAGAGTTTGAGGGAAAAGATAAAATTTGAATCGGACATAAATCCAATGTAAGAAGTTTTGGTAATATTCCCCCCCCCCCCCCCACACACACGCGTATATACATACATATACATACATACATACGCATACACACATACATACATACATACATATATCATAGTCCATTATGAGACAATGTCGTTAAAGCACAAAACAAGTTTTTCTCCTCGCAAGTACCAAACCATCTAATATTAAGTAAATAAGTTCAACCAAAAACATTTACGAGTCATAATATATATAACAAAACTGTAATATGTTCATACATATCATAGTTAATTTTAGGTAATATAATTAGGTAAGCGTCTACATTTTGGTATACATGCATGCATATAATTCCACTATGAAAAGAGTGGACCATTCCTTACTCATAGGAATATGTATATCTCTAGACTAGAAACACTTAAGAGCTACGGAACAACATTTCTATAAACTAGATATATCAAATATATCTAAATGGCAGTAATCCACGTAAACGATTCTATCTCTTTTCCAACCCTCTTTAGTCATTTCCAATCATTTCCAAAACATTTTTTTGAAAACTCAGGAGAACCCGGTAGGAACATAAACTCCTGAGAAGGGTACAGTAAAGTCGTCCGCTAATCCAAGCTCCATACCCCATAGTAAATTTATGTAGGATAGGGAAGCGCATGGTAGTAATCGAATCCGAGTCTTTTTATAAAAACCAAGCCTTCTTTCCACTACGCCGCACCCACGTACATTTCCAAAACATTGATCTACTAGGTCCATCAAAACCTAACCTACCCATTCACCCAACCCACTGACCTAATATTAAGAGGGTTGGGTCTAACCCGTTTAACTAAATTTTTTTAACCCATCACCACAAATAACGAAGAAAACTTCTCAAATCAAACCAACCTGCTTACCTATCCAACCCTACTTTTGCCCCAAATCTAAGAAACGTGATAACCCTAATTTTATTTTCTCCTCGAATCACGATAGAAGAAAAGGATGCGCTTTCGCCTAATCTTCGATAAACCCTTGTTTGAAACGACGACGGAGTCTCTTCTTTCATTGTTTGAAAACTGCCCGAGTTCGCCGGAGATAAAAACCCTATTTGAAACCTCGTTTAATGCGATTTTTCTACCTTCGTTCACTAGCTTAATACCTAGGTAAGTCCTTACCATTATGCTTTTTATGAATATTAACTCATTCGTTGGATGCTTTTGTTTTAAGATTTATGCTACACCAAAAAAGGTTTTTTATTTTATGCAATTTAGTTTTTCAAGTCATATTCGTTCAATGAAATAAAATATTTAATGAAAGGCCGGATGTAATGCATATATCCTTATGTGTCTTCTTAATAAAGTTAATAGGTTATTTAAGTTTCAAATTCTGTGTAGTGAAAGTATTGTTTCCCTAGGCTCATTATAGACATTTCTGTTTATATAAAATGTCTCTAAATGCTAAATGATAAGCCAGATAGTTCATGGGTGTCGAAAGCATATCATACAAATGTTGATGCTGGTTTGATTCTTGATAATCCTCATTTTTTTAGCTTATATCATTGCATATTAGGTCTACTTTTACCAAAAGGACCATTTTTTCTTATTAGGTTCTTCTTCAAAAACCTTCTGTGCCACTCTGCTTTTATTATTTACAATTCCTTGATTCAAAGCCTTTAACCTTTTCTGGAGATTAAACAAGTAAACAAACCGACTAGAACTGAAATTACATCGGAGTGGAATTGTTTTTACCTTTTCTTGTAATAATTTATCGAACTTTAATATTTGTATATGAAGCCTGAAGCTTAAAGCTAACTATCTCTTTCCTTCGCTTCTTCCATAAGCATTGGCATCCCCAGCTTATATTCACTCTCTTAAAGTCATTTTCATTAGTAGTTATCCTATATAAATGTTAAAGTGATCAAATAATAATAAGCAATATGTAAAGTTAGCTAACATCTTATATGAAATTTGGATGTCACAGCAGATAACCTATATGAAATACAAAACAACCAATACAAAACAACAGCTCTTATCACCTAAATCTCCAATATCGTTAGTCCAAACAAATCTATATGAAATAGTTCAAGGATGAAAAGATGATTGGTTAACATTTTTGCATAGATCAAATCAAAATTAACATTCATTTCCTTATCACATAACTGGCTGAATTAAATTAGATTATGATGCAGATTTTCAACATTCAATATATAGTTCACGATAAATGCACCGTTACCTATTTTACCTTTACCGATAATTTTTCGTTGTTGCCCATTGTGACTCTGCCACCTTGGTACTAGGCTAAGGAACTTTCATTTGTCTCCCGTCGTGTGCCTGGAATAGCCAGAATCTAGGTACCACTCTTGCTGTTCCTTAGCCTGCCACCACACCGACACAAGGAAAGATTTTTGTGACCTATTTGTTTCCATAGGTTCATGATTGTTAGTGACAAACAATTTTGAAAAGTTAGTCTGTATAGAACCAAGACATTTTATGTTTGTTTCTGTTGGCACAAAGATTTGTTTGACTTTAAGGGATTTTATATTTATGCCTTTAGGAACCCAGATTGGTATGGTTTTTCACGTGTTTGGGCCTATACCAGCAATTATTGTGATTGTTTCCAAAATTTTCACAAATCATGCACTTGGAATTAACTTGATTAATTTCGCTTCTAACACGTTTAGATTGAGTATACAAAGTCCCTGTTTAGTAGGATTACTAGTTTGTTTCCCTAATAATATATTTAGTAATTTTTCTCCTTTGGAGAATTTATCTAAAGTTGTAGACAATTGTTGGACTTGTGTTTTAAGAGATTCATTTTCATTCAATAACAAAGTGCACATTTTGATAGACTTTTCTCTCCTAGTATTTTCGCTTTCTTTCAAAATCAGGATTTCATTTCCAAACGATTTAATTTTAATTTCTTGTTTTTTATTTCTTCTTCAAATGATGGACACTTATCACACTTAGGTCTCTTGTTTCAATAGTTTTTAACCAATTAATCAAGTTGTTTAGTTAGTTCTATCAAACTATCTTTTTGTGATTAAAGTTTAGCATACTTCTCCCTAAGTCATTCAAAACACCATTTATCTCGTGAAAATATATAAGTAATTCCGAGTGAGTAAGTTTTGATATCCCGCTTGGCTCGTCATCATCGCTGTCAGTTATTTCTCCTTGAAGAAACAGATTTTCTTTTTCACTCTCACTACTAGTGCTTTTATCAGCCTCATCAGTTTCATCCCAAATAGCTGCAAAACTTCTCCTTTTGGTTTCTTTCCTTGGCGGAGTCGATTTTGAGGACAATTTGGTTTGATATGACCGTGTTTATTGCAGTTGTGACAGATGATCTCCTGCTCTTCTGAGTTTTCTAGAGCTTTGACTATTCTTCTTTTCAATTGTTGATTTAGAGCTAGACTTCCATACTGGCGGCTCCATCTTTTGAATCTCTTTATTATTAGCGCCAGTTCAGCTGTTCCATCATCATCATCTTCTTCACTTTCTGTTGTTCCTTCGAGAGCGATTGATTTCGTTCACATATCACCGCCTTCATATTCTAACATGAATTTCAATTCTAGCTAATAAGTGGTGAGATTTCCAGTGATTTCCTCAACTTTAACTTGTTACAAATCCTTTGATTCTTGAATGGCAGTAACTTTCGCTTTAAAATTTCATGGAAGGACTCGGAGGATTTTTGCAATATTTCCAATTCTGTGTATGGTTTTTCGATAGCTTTTGATTGCATACGAGATTAGAAAGTCGTCCGTACATTTCTTTGACATTTTCATCCTTGGCCACTATGAAGTTCTCGTATTTGCTACTAAGAATGGCAAGACAAGATACTTTTACTTGAGAGGTTCCTTCGTGAGTCACTTCAAGCATATGCCAAATTTCCTACGCAGTTAGACAATGTGAGACACGATTAAATTCAACTTGATCTAATTAATAAATAATATAATTCATAGCTTTAGCATCAGCCTTTTTCAATTTATTTTCTAGATCTGTCCGTTGATCCATAGGTTTTTCAACTTCTTGATTATCTACCACTATAGTTGGTGTCCTATATCCCGTCTCAAAAATATTCCATTCATCTATGGTTTTCAAAAAAGTTTCATTCTATTTTTCCAGTAAGCATATTCACCATTAAACATGGGTGTTCTGACTATGGACTGACCCTTAGCAAAATCATTATTAAAAGAAGCCATTTAAAAAATCAAATTTTTAAAAACAAAAATTGGTTTTTGTTCCTAGCTCTAATACCTTGTAGGATCATTTTCACACTAGAGAGGGGGTTGAATAGGATGATACTAATAATAATAAAAATTAATGCAGAAATAAAAATCAATCATAGATAATAAAACAGAAAGATAATGCAGAATAGACCACACACAAATTTACCCAACTTCGGCAAAACCCTGCGTATGTGTTGCCCCCAAGGTTTCTACTAGAAATTAAGTAGTCAGACACTTACACACGTCGACTTGCGACACCCGCTAATGACTAACCTAACTCTACACTCAAAACTCTGCCACAACTGAAGCACTGAGTTGCGAATTCTCGAACTACACCACCGTTGTTCGTAACCTAGTCACACAACTAGAGAGTTGCACAATATTAAAAGAAAATTACAAAATAAAATAAACAATTTAAACAAAATAAAACTCTAATTAAAAATAAACCAAAAAAATATTAAAGCCGACCCAACAAAATTATAGCTCGTGAAAATCATTTCCCTTTTGTTACGCGACCGCCTCTTATTCTCTTCGTTCTAGAATTTAGGGTTTCATAGAATTTTGAGGCTTTGCTCAAAATCAAGTTTTCGTATATGATATGGTCGATTTTAGTGATGAATTCTCTTCGATTTGCCTTGTCAATCAATCCCTTGGCTGATTATTGCTTGCGTTCACTTCTCTATTGAGTTCAAATAATGGCATGCGATTTTCCTTTTCGATTTATGATTATTCTTAACTCAATCTTGCTTTCGAACTCGATTGGAGTTTTTGTTCTAAATAGGCTCTCTAGATTTTTGTCTCGTACTCCAACGTATTTATGCCGATGATGATAATTGGGATTTTATAAGGATTAAAGCCCTATGTTTATGTTCGTATATTTTTAGCTTGAATAGTTCATGACTTTAGCGCTTGCATGGATTTTTGATCGAATGAACACTATGACTTCTGACTTGTTCTTAGTTGACATTGTTTGAATTTCTTTGAGTCGGTTCCTTCTTTTGCTCCTATGACTTAGCATTTCGAATCATGAGATAATATTGAATTAATTTTGATTGACTGGTTCTTACTGGAAATTTTTGAACCTCTATTGAACCACAGCTTCAACTGATAATTTTTGATTTCCCGTTACACTTTGAAACTGCAGTTTTATTCTGAGCCAGTTTACTTGCATCGACAAGCAAACTTTCTTCGGTTAATGATAGTTTAGATTCTTTTCCATCGTGTAAAAGTTCATAGGTGCAGTAGGCAAAGGAGGCTCATTCTTTTGGGTCCTTTGTTCGTTAGTATGTTATCGTTTGCACTTGTTATTGTGGCTTTCTCCTTGGATGAACTAGACTGGGTTGATAGAAATCTGCATGCTGTTGTGTTCATGTGCATACTTGCTATCCTTGTGTCATATGCATTGAGTCTTATTCATTGATTTGGTCTGGTTCATCTGAGTGTTGTATGTCTTACGCACAGATTTGTTGGCCACTGTTCCATGTTTTTCATTCCATTTGCATTCATATTATCATGTGGTCATTTTGTGTTGAGGTTGATCTGGTCATTTTGTGTTCATTCTATTTGGAGCTTTTGTTTCACTTGTGGTTCCACTTGAGTTTGGTCTGGAGCTTGTGATTTGGAGTTCATATGTACTTTTGTTATTTGTATTTGCTTAGGCATTTTGTATATGTTCAAGTTCAAGTTGTAACTGAACTTGATTTTGAAGTCTGCTTCCAGCTGCTTTGAGTCAGTTCAATTAAGTCTGGTTTGGTTCAACTTGCTCTGGTCTGGTTGACACTCTTGTCTAGTCTTATGTTTTGTACTGAGTCTTGTATATGCCTAAATGCATTTGAAACTTTGAACTGTAGTCATCGTGTATGCATATGTATATGACTGGTGTACATGTTATATGCATGTGAACTTGCTGTTACACATTTCCTGTCTAGTTTCCTTTTGAAGTCATGTGTGGAGCACTTTGAACTACTATGTCTCATGTTTTGAACTTGTATTTTCTTCGCATTGCTTTGAGTTGAACTACTGCTTGCCTCTTAACTATTGTGTTCATTCACGTATGAGTCTACACTTGTCCAAGCATGTTTGAAGCCAAACTTTATACATATGTTGATGAAGTCTTTGTGTTCCATTGGCTTGTTATTTTAAGCATTCATGAGTCTGAGTGTAGTTTGAGTACACTTCATTCCTGTGCCTCTGGTTGTTATGGTCTGTTGGTCTTAATGAATTCAAAAGAAAATGATGACAAACAACCCAAATAACCGAGGCAAACAGTATTTTCAGAAACACTCACTTCATTTTGAACTGTAAAATATTTCTTTTTCAATTTTACTGCGTTAGTGTTTATTTCGTAGATAATTCTGTTACGAGATACAAGCTGGATTAGAGTTGAAGATCAAATACGAGTGTTGAGTGAATTATGTAGAGAGGTGTAAAATGCATGTAAAAATTGTAAAGTGAAAATTATGTTGTAGTATGAAATTGTATTGTGATTGAAAATGTATAAATGTAATGAGAGCTCAAATTTGTACTATTTGATGTTGTAATCAATATTTGTTTGAATAAAATATTTATTTGAATTTGAATTATGTGTTATTAAATTTATCCAACAAATATTTGTTTAATTATGTGAAAACTAAAATAGTACAATAAGAGATTCATTTAAACAAATATGTATATATGTTTATTTCATCAACAAAAATCATAGTCCATTGTTTTCTAAAATGTCATTGATCGCCAAGTAACACTCCTACTTTATCTAACTAGCTTTGTAGAAAGTGATTCTACTTTTCTTGGCTTTTTCTCTCAATTTAGCTTAAATATGTGTACATGTGTGGGTGTATGTATGTCTATTTACAAGTTCTTGGTTTACGTCTCCCTGTATCATCAAAATAAAACTTGTGCATAACAAATTGATATCGTTAATTACTGTTTTGTGTATAGTGTGCGTATTTTTTTGGGTGAATCCAATTTTATTTGTATGGAACTATATGCTTTAAGAAAATATATCCCACCATTTTTGTGAAAAATACAGTTGTGAAATTTTTTGACTTTTATTTGTATATCATACAAATTTTACTTGCAATGGTATTTTTTGAATTAATACTGGCAAATGATTTGTTCTTTGGATGACAATTGTTATTTCAGGGACAAAGAGATGCGTCAAATTTTCAACAAGGGGTGATATTGGAAACACTGATATTGTTTATAGACAAAACATAAATGTTGTCAAGGTAATGTTATTTAGTGTGTAATATGTTTCTGTTTGTCGAGAGGTATATTTTCCCCGTACATAATAAACGTGGTTGTAGTAAGTTTTTATTTGTCATGACATTTTTTTGCTATATAAAGGTTGGTAATAATATTATATGTGAAACTAGCATATATGAACTCAGCTATACCCACACTTGTGATGACTCTTTTTTGTGGGTTTGAACTTTAGTGATATACAAATTGAATAAAATGTTGTATAAATAAAAGTTGGAAAGAAGAATAAAGATGTTGTATGATAATTTAAAAGCATATCTTCTATATTTTTATTTGAATATGAAATTGTCATACACTAAACTTTGATGCTATTATTATTTTAAAACAAATCAGCAAATCATCATCTAACTATTTAAGTAAAAAGATCAAAATTTCTTCAAGCAAACTTATTTTCCGACTTCAATTTTTCTACCTCGATATTTTTGGATTTGAACTTGTTTTTATGATCATGCTTTTTAACTACATTGCCATCATTTGTTAGTATCTTTCGATACGTATTGGAGGCGCCACTAAAAAATAAAATCTTGCGGAGTTATAATTATTGTGCATTTCAAATATTTTCATAATGTCCTATAGTTCATTTTAATCTTTTAGGCAAAATATTGGGTGTGCAAGCTGAGCTATTTATGATAGTTTCAAATATAACTATGGTATTTTATATATAAAATTAAGTGACCGATTAATGGTTTACTTGGAGAAAGTGTATTTCATGTTTTATTTTCTAGTTGAAATGTGGGTACATTTTTGTTGGATATTGGTCTTAGTATGAATACTTAGTTAAAATTTTACATCGTCATGCATTGTCAACAAAGATAGAATATTTATCAGTTTAAATCATGATTAGCAAACAAAATCTTTTAATTTTTTATTTATTCATTTTATTTATTCAAACCCTAATTTACTGACCATAGATTATTCATATCTGACTGACCATAGATTTCACTAAATTTGTAGAATCCTTTACAAACTTCTCTCATGGTTCGATTTTATCTATTTTTGCATAGATAACTTATCATCTTGTAATACTATTGTTAATATCAACCTTATGGCAAAAATCCATCAATTGTATGAGTAGGTTATTGTTTTTTCAGTTAGTTGGTAGTATGAAAATCTGATGTTCATTACTTGGTAGTATGAAAATCTACAATGATTTATATAAAATTCTAGATGATAACAACATAGGAAAATAACTAGTGCAGTTGTTATGCACTATATTATGCTTTTATATTATACCCAAAGTAAACAATCTTTAGCAATTATTGAAAATGGGTGTAAGGTGATCTAAAATTTATTAAGTTTCAAGAAAAAATATGCAATTTATGTGACTAGGTGTATTTGTTTTGGATTAATTTGGAAGAATATAACAAATATTCAAATTAGACTTTAAAAAAAGACTTATATTTCAATAGTAAATTTGTACTTTCAAAATTTTAATGCATGCAATCACGAATTTATAATTTGTTCTTGCGCACTTAAAACTCACGCAGGCACAATATTTTTATAAAGAAATATGAATTTGCAAAATTTTAGAATGTGCAAATCCAAATAAACCTAACGAAAAACAAATCTATTTTTTCAGTAAGTTTCAAAAGTAAGTTATAACCCCAATAAGTTTTTGCTTCATACCTAATCTGAAAATTTGCCAGGAAGACTAAGTGCCAACTATGCCCACACTCTGCCTAGGTAAATCAATTTGCTAAAGCTAAACCATAACAACAATCTGCCAAAGTTAACCAGACATGTAATTAGAATTTGCTTCTGGTATTAGCTATAATATGCCAATAACCCTTCTAAATCTGACTCGATTTTTTTTAGAGGATTTGCGTATATTTAAAACTAATATATAACTCAAATTGACAGATGAAAATATAAGAAACCATATGACTTTCAACATTATTCAATTTCTAATTTATACCTATATATATATCCTTATTACCACATAAAACACAATATATACCTTTATATCATTCTAATTTATTTAAGATTTTGGAAATATCATATTTACACAAAACCACTTAACTAATGTGTATTTTATAACTTAAAGAATTGCATTATTACAAGCTTTTAACTATCATAATCGATTATGCACTATATGGACAATTAAGGAGAATTTTTATAACATCATATTCATGTTGTACCATATCCAATGTTCTTCTTTATACATATATGAAGCTTTTTGTTCATACTCTAATGAAGTATTTTGTCCTTTTCTCTTACATACATTATATTATTATGTATTCATCATCTTAATTCTTACAACATTCATGAACTGATAGTTTGTGTCATTTGCTTTAAGATTACAAGGCTAGGCTTAAAGGTTTCAAGACTACAAGGCTGCACACATATGCTATAGAACTTTCAAATATTTTTGCAATTCGATTACTTACATATGACATGCTGCTATTTGTTAGTATTTCAGTTTATTTTGGTGTTGATATAGTTTTTGTATTCAACTATGGAGTTTCTTAACTAAAATTATACTATACCGAATCTCTTAGTTTTAGTGTTGCAATTTGTAACTTTACTATATAGATCCTTCAAATATTTTATGGTTTTTGCAATATCTAGTTTAATTTTTCTATTTTCTAGTGTAGTTTTTAATTTTCTTTTTATATATGGAATTGATCATATAATAGTGTAGTTTTTGATTTTATGATAGTGCAATTCTTTATTTTTTGGTGCAGTTTTTGATAATATGATGGTGCATCTTTTCATTCTGGTGTAGTTTTGCTTTTTTTACGTAGTATTTATAATATAATGGTGCATTTTTTCATTTTCTAGTGTAGATTTTACTGTAGTTTTTGTTAATGGGTCGGGTCGGGTTGACCCTCTTATTAATTAGGTCAGGTCGACCCGTTTATTGAATGGGTCAAACGGTTTGCGTTTGTTTATGTCATGAATGGATTGGGTCAAATTCTACCCGATCCATTTACGACCCGACTCGGCCTGTTTAATGGGTCTAGATCTCCGCAAAAAAATCGCTATCAAACCCATCATGAGTACTCAGCACCTCGAAAATGGTTCCTTCTATGCACTTTCTCATAGGTCTTAATGACGTCATCATTCTACTTAACTCATTATTAGGTTCGAAGTTAGGGGTGAGCATTCAGTCGCTTCGGTTGGTTTTGAGGTAAAAAATGTTAAACTGAACTAAAACCAAAAAATCAGAACCAAATCGAACCAAATTAATTTCGGTTAATTTAATCAGCAACCGATTTAACCAAACTAAAAAGGTAAGTAAAATAAATTACCATAAGTTTTTATTCAAATGATTGGTTTTCTTAAAGGAAAACATAAATTTCGTTTGGAGAAATGATTTCGAGTCCTTTTTTAAGTTCATAAGAAAAATTAACATATTTTCAATAGATAAAATTTGGTTTTTATTAATAAACAAATTATTATGAGTATTACAATGCTATGAATTTGGATGATATAATAAAAGTTCGGTTAATTCGGTTAAACCAATAACAAATGTAAAATTATTTTACAAATCAAATTCAAACCAATACAATTTCATAACCAAACCGAACCGACCGAAATGAACTGGTTTGGTCAGTTAATTTGGTTCGAACCGAATATTGCTTACCCCAATTCGAAGTGGTATTAGTCAAGTCACATTTCAATCTACTTGCCCGATTTTGGTTATCCCGAAATTTTCTTCCTAGCGTTTCCAATTAACTCAATTATAGTTTTTTGTATGGAAGAAGATAATATATATGTTAATGGTTGACCAATGGGTTTCTAAACACATTTCCTTTAAAGGGAAAGTTGTCCCATACGAAAAATAGAGCCTCACCGGGTGGTTTCCAAACCATATGAAATCGCGTCTCTTTTTTACCCTTCTTAAGTTAAAATTCAAATTGAACGGTCGAAGGCCAGCCATTGATAAATCAAAGTCACACTTTAAAAATTATCAACTTATGCACAACATGGTTTTTTTGAGTTAAGGTGGACTACGTCAAATATAAGAAATGCAAAAGTGTAAGCAAATCTTACCATTAAAAATTATTGTTTATTTTGAATATCAACACCTAACTTATATGAATTTTCTATATTTTCCATTCAACCATAATATGTTCCTTCAGTTTCCAAAACACTATGAAGCAACTCCTAAAGGTTTATGGGAATCTATATAATGTCTTTAAGGCTAAAAGTTATCTTATTCGAAACTAGTTAAAGGGGCAAAAAAGGACAAAAGTTCTATAGCTCCTATTTTACTATATGTTATTGAACTTTTCTTACATATACAACTCATTTTTCTATATAATATACTCCATCTTACCCTAAGAATATATCCATAAGATTTCAAGTAAAGTTAAACTATTTAAAAACTTTACTTTTTAAAAAGAAAAATGTTAAAAAATGATATGAAAACGTCTTTAACTTCATGTTATTTAGCATCTCAACTCATGACATATATAACATATCTCTTATATGTTATACTCTACGAGTATATATACACGCGTGGATGGGCACACATCTAATCATAATTTCTTGTTGCTAGATCATCTCCTCCTTCCTTTTTAGTGCTCTGTGGTCAGTAGTCTCTCATATATCATTTACGTCGTATTTTTTCTTTTTTAAACACATTTTGTTGAATATACTCATCAATGTTTTTTTAGAAAATTTGTGACTATGAATACACATTAGATGGTTAAAAAAATTCAAAGTTTGAATCAAAGATGTTTTAACTTTAACCTTATGATATCATAATTTGCATAAGGTTAGAAAGTTAATTTTTGTTTACAGGTTAATTCTTCCTCAAGCAAATGGAATGTCGACGTTGTTCAAAACGAGTGCAAACTCTCATACTTTAGGAAAGGTAGACACTTTATCGTTTCTCAATGCGGCATAAGGATTTATATTTTAGTAACCTAAGTTAATCACATTTCAAACGAAACTTTGAAATAATAAACCGATCTGAAAAGTTCATCAAAACCTCTTAGTAAATAACCCAAAAATATTGAAACCTCTTGGTAACAAAAATTACTTTAAACAGCTTTTAAGCCACAGTATCCCCTCCTTCTTCCTGCTTCACGTGAGTAGGGTCCTGGAGTGAAATTATATCTCCTTCAGTCTTCCTGCTAGATCATCTGCAACATATTGCAAACAAATAACTTCTTCATTCTTTTACTACTTAGGATACTGCCTACTCACAGCTTTTGTATCATCATGAGAGAATAATGTTTGAATAGTATATAACAATATATATCATCTGCAAAGTTTTGTTGGGGTAAAGATTAAGAGTTCATCATGCACCTGGCAATATATCATAATCTGCATTTGATCCGACCTATAGTTGGGTTAGGTTGGCATTATGTTGTTTTGGAAATTACCATTGTTTTTTCTTTGATTCGGTAAAGGTAAAGTATAAAACGTCGAGGTGCCCACAACCCATACTTGATCCAACCCAACCCACCCTAACCCACATAAACTCAACCTAACCAACCTAGTTCGAGTCGGATATGAGTTACAGTTTGAAACTCATATTATATACTAGTCGGGTGTGATATTTCATTCAACCCAACCCTATGTTAACCCAACCCAACCCTGCATAAAAACTCATTCAATATCAGGCCATGTAAAATTAGACCAGTCAAAATCTAAAATAACGTATATGCAGTATAGAGTAAATATACAAAAAAATCATATTCAATGTCATTCCAGGTAAAATTAGAATGATAAAAAACACGTAGGATTAACTGAAGGATTTTAAGGAGTATATCATATCATGTAAATTTAAACACGCGGTTAAATTTGAGCCGCATATAACATGTAAGATGAAATAGACTGTAAAATTATTTTACAAATTTGTATTTACATATCATTTACTATTAACAGCATTTTTTGAATAGCCTACGTTGTTGAAATGTAAAGGTAAGTATGTTGCAATTGTTTATAATTACATTACTTGTAAACTTTAAATGCATGGTTCCTGTAAGAGAACAGATGATAATTTTAGTTTTTACCGAAGTTCCAAAAGTTTTGTTCTGAAAACAACGTAAATGATCATTATAGAAGAAAAAAGAATTTAAATATATGGGACTTATAAACAACTTGCTAGTTAATGACAGATTATAATCAAATTTTAATGACATGCATGGAGCTACATGATTATCCAAACACAAATTTCAACCGTGCATTAAGACAAATGAAACGTAAGTTTAACTATAAAAAAGAAATAATCTCTTCAACAATGCTATCTAAACAATAACTATATTGTACCTACGGCGAAATAAACAAGTTTTTCCATACAAAGCAGATTAGCAGCTCATCCACAATTGTCAACTTCTTACATATAAAAGTCAAATGAGTTCCTTATATAAATGCAAAAAAATCAATTAGCAGTATAACATAGTATTGAGAAGAAAATGGTAAGACCTCAGGCCAACTAAAGTCCACGAGCTAGCAATGATCCAGCACCATATCCTCCGCCTCTCCCTCGTCCAACGGTGGAGATGAGCCAAAACATGTATGATCTGGTAGATGGCACTGCACTTAGCCTGTCTAGAAGTGCCTGCAACACACAAAAATATGCGGTTGTGCAATTTATGCCAAAAGGGTATTTCTGGTAATTCAGAAAGACACGGCTGAAATTAGTTCAAGTAATTCTCATTATTAGTAGTGAAGTTTATATCTTACGGGTATACATATAAAACATTATGATAAATTTACTTTATTTAGATCATATTTAGATTGTAAACTTTTGTTAAAATCTTCCTTTTAAACGCTAGATTTTAAAATTCATTTAACTTGTTAAAAATATCATTTTTAACATATTATTTACTCAACAAAACATCCATATTCAAGTATACAATACTATCACACACGTTAATATATAGTTAAGGTGTCTTTAACAAGCTTAAAAGCAAGGGTATAAGTGAACAAATTGCATTTTAAATGTTATCTTGTTTAAAACAAGGTAAAATTTTATGTGATCATACAAGTTCACTTACAATAAATATACTACAATGTAACGTGCATATCATATAATATACACATGAAATAGGTAGCATATAGTTTATATAGGTGAGTAAACTCACTTGTAAATAATGCAAAACATAAATATTCAACATCACCACCACCTAAGATCAAGCTTTGCCACATTTTTCCTTATTTACCCATGTACATAACCGTTCTCCAAATTTAAACCTTATTTTCTCCTTAAAACACTCTCAAGTGCTTTGGAATCAAGTATAAGGAACATATGTGAGTTTGGATAGATTAAAGATGTTTTAAAGCTTAATTTGCTATTAGGATTAAGTAAAAAGTGGAGATTAGAAATGATTTTCTTTATTTTTAAGCGATTGAGAATGAATGGAAAAGAGAGGGTATGAAGATGTATATATAGGCAACTGTAATAGAATGAAGCTAAAATAGTCTTCATCCATCCACGTTCCTTCCTCCTTCCTACTTTCCATCCTTACTATCAAAGTTTGCCTTAAAATTCTTCTCTTATATTTTGATAAATACCATGCATACATTTACATTAACCACTTTTGTACTTATCCATTTCAAATGCACACTTATGTGTGTAACACTTAACACAGCCTGTGTTCATTTTTTCTTAATAACTTTTATCATACATAAGCTTGATCATTTTCAATATATTTTCAACCACATTATCAACTATAATTTTCTCTATTTACGTATACGTAAAAATATTCCAAAAATTGATTTTGCAAAAGTTTACCTCATTTAATCACGTATGTACAACTATTATGAAATTGAGGTCGTTACAGGCTTCCCCTAGAGGGATTTTGCCCTACAATCCTCATTGTATTCAAAAGTAGATACATTCAACTCTAGACACGAATGAGAAACAAAAAGCATATATGTAGATTACTTGATGAAAACTATCTATAAAATAAAAATGCATACTAAGTGACTTCACCTAATGAGGTGAGTGCATTATAAAATATACGATAGGCATATATCCAATCAATCACCTAGTAACCCAGGATAAGATACCTTGTTACTATCCTCGATTCCCTTATACACTCACCTACAACATCATTCCACTACATGTAACTAGCTTCATAATTGATCTTATCTCGATCGACTATACTAATAGGCCATCTAAGTATGGTCAAGTTTGGCTTAGTCTCATGGTCTTCCTACTACATTAGTTCCACTATCATAGATCTTCTAACATTAAGAACACATGCATGCAATAGATCCTCTAAAATTCGTTCACTCTCTATATCCAAACATTAGTTTACAGATAATAAGTTGTACTCAGACTTAGCTCCATCCCTCCTAAGGTACTTTGTAACCTACTGCAGAATTGATCCATGAACAATAGATCTCTATCATTAACAATACTACCAGGAATTCCATGGAGTCTAAAAACTTCTTTTACATACAAATTAGTCGAACTTAGTACTGTTCTAATCGACTTTATTGCAACGAAGAGTGCGCTCTCAGTCAAGCGATCGACTATAATTCATTTCTTCGTCTCAATCTAGATATTCCATCGATAAAATCCATAGATATTTGGTTCCATTTCCACTTTGGAATTCCATGTAGTTGAATCAATCCTTCTGGATTTAGAAGTTCATCTACCTATTGGTAGTTGACACTTTCACTTACATACATACCAACATCTCTCTTCATGCCTTCCCAGTGGAAAACATTCCTCATATCATGATACATTGTAACGACCCGCCTTTCATTCCACAGAAAGACGCATCATTAAGAAGAAAGAAAGGGATAGAAAAGAGAAAAGAAAGAAAAGAAAGAACAGAACAACATCAGAATCTCACAGCGGAATGAATAAATTATATTATATCACATAAGATATTTCATAGTACCATACACATCAGAGTTATACAACTTAGACAACACAAACTAGACAGTTATAAACAACTGTCTAGTCATTACAACTTAAGTACATCACAAGAATACAACACAAGCATAGCAGAACCACTATATATCAACACGCTGAAGCCTCCCACTCCATATCTCCTCCAGAACTTGTCAAAGCTAACCTGAATCCCTTGGCTACTCGTAAAAATTTGAGTACCTAAGAGTTTAATAAAATAGAAAATAAACTCCGGGTCAGACATGGGTCTGGTGTGAGTAAACGGGTTAAAGTTGCTTAACTTTGAAAATCCTTTGAAAACAAAGGGTGTCACGTAAGACTCCCCACACATAAACATGGGTAAGTTTTTACCTTACGCAAACCAAAACATTTGATAGAAAATCCAGTTATATTATAATAAGGTCTAGGGTTTTCAAGTAAAATACAGAAATAGCTGGAATGCTTATATCTCACATTCCAACATAGTTGAGCACAATCAATACGAACGGTACTTATTGGAGATTGGATTCCGTATAATGGCATGCCTACTGGGATACCGTCCGTCACAGTACGTGGCCTAGATCACCATACCGAGGATCCACCCTAAATCCCCTGCAACATAAGGCCGGAACCATCCCTTACTGGACAGTCCCGAACAAGACAACCCCGGCAGTTGTCATGACCAACTGCCCATACAGTCGAATAAAAAGGAACCTCTAGACAGGGGTAAATCTCGTCCTACTTGGGTACTACCCACTTAGCCTTGTTGCACCTTCCTTGTTTTAGGCATTCCCGGTTGATGAGGCTTGAGGCTACGGTTACCTTTATAGAACACATCTATCTTAGAATACTCATCGTCCACCTGACGATGTTCTGAAAGCATCAATTCATACAAGTTCGTTCCGAGTTCGAACGAAACCGAAGGCACTATCTTGCTACACTCATTTTGGAATCACCCTCAGAGTTAACGACAATAGCCGTTGCACTCTAAATCTTCATCTCGAATCTAAAAGTACTACCCCCGTTAAACTCGTTGGAATCACCCTCAGAGTTCTAACGACGAATAATCCTTACACCTCGAGTCTTCACTTCACTTGAGATCCACGATCTATCGTTTAATTTGGATCGATGTGGTTTTCAGAATTCCAAATTTGGAAACCCGATCCTAGTTTCATCGAAATCAAAAATGCCATCTTAATGTCCAAGTGATTTAAGTTTGAACAATTTAATTCAATTTAAAACATTAATTCACATAGCATCATTCACAAATAAATATCACACATTTATCACTAATATATCCAATATCATGTCACAGATTATCACAGCATATCATCCAATAAATATCAACTAATCCAGACATTCTACAAACAATCATCCACAAACATGAATCATTAATCCCTTTTATAATTAATTTAATCAACTTAAATTAAATTAATTACTTAAGAATTAATCATTATCCCTGCTTAAACAATCACTAATTAATTACAACCATTTAATTAATTAATCATTATTTAATTACCTCATAAACTAACTAATTAATCTATAATTACAGATTAATTATCCTTTAATTATATTCTTAATTAATCATCCTTGATTAATTATTCTTTAATTACACTAAGTAAACAGCCCTTAAATTATTTACATAAATTAGTTAACCTTAAATCATTAATTAATCTTAATTAATTAATTAACTATAATTAGTTACATTAATCCTTAATTAATTACATTAATTAATGATACTTTAATCACTTCATTGATTAATTATCTTATAATTAATCACATTTATTAATCAATTTAAACCTTAATTATCCTCATTAATTACATCAATTAATGATCTTCTAATTACTTTAATTAATTAATTATTATTTTAATCACATTTAATAATTAATTATAAACTTAATTACATTCATTAATTACCCTCAATTAATTACTTCCAGTAATTAATTATCCTTAATTATTTACAATAATTAAATTAACTCTTTGATTAATTACCTTAATTAATTACGCTGAGTAATTAACACTTAATTACTCCCACTAAGTAATTATCCTTTGATTACTTTCCATCAAGTAATTTCCATTAACTAATTACATCCAGTAATTATCCATTACTTCACTAAGAAATTACACCTCATTAATTAAATCAAGTAATTATACCTAACCCATCATCAAGTAATTCCTTTTAATTAATTAAACTTAATTAATTAATTAAAATTAACCATATTAACTTAACTAATTACACTGAATAATTAATTTACTCTAATTACTACATTAAATAATTACCTTTAATAATTCTCTTATATTAAGAAATTAACCTCTTAGTTACTTATTGCTTAATTATTTCTTAATTAATTAATCTAGAATTAATCAATCTTTAATGTAGTAATAAACTACACTTAATTAATTACACAAATCAATTTATCTTAATTTATTTACCCAAACTAATCATTTTAGTTACCTATGTATACTTTAATTACTTTAGTTAATAAAACATGATTAAATTAAGATAAATCATATATTACATTAAACTCTTAACTTCCATTTCAAAATAAATTAAATTTAAAAGCTTAAGTTTGGTTCATACAACATCATCATCATTTAATTTATTTAAGTTAAATACCTTTACTTTAATCACATTTCAATTATTTAATAACATTGGTTTGAAAACATTTAAAGAGTTATTACATAATTTAACTAAGAAATATTTATAACCAAAATTATTTTTAAACAAAAGTTTAAAATTTGAAAATCCATACCGTTAAAACTAAAATTCTTTTTAAATATAATGCTCTAAAACATTTCATACATTTTTAAAAACTAATTTAAAACATTGTTTAAAATTTTAATCTTGCTTTTCAAATTTTGAAATTCATTTTTAGTACAAAGAAACAGTACAGGATTTTAAATGTTGGAAACAAAAATCGTCCCAAGTCATCACTGCCAAAAATCCGAGATAATCCACAAATTACCCGAGCATCACTCGCCTGACCAATGCCTCGACTCGTTCTCGCAACAATCACGAGCAAAGCTTCGACAAACCCTGGCCCAACTCCTTCTTCCCAAAACAACATCTTCCAGATGCATGAAATATCACCGTGCACATGCACAACGTTTCTGGTCGACGTTGACCATCCCTCCGGTCATCATCAACTCGCAATCGACCACGACAACCATCACGACAAAGCAAAATTAGGAAATCGGTGTCCAAACAGAAATCGAGCAACTCGATCAAAACAGGAACCAATGGTCGATCGAAAAATTGCCCTTCCACGTCGAACCTGACCTCGATGAGCCTCGCCGTCCTTACCCCAGCTCCATCTTGAACACCCGCATCCATCACCCCTACCGCGATCAATCCCGAAGCATCATCGTCACCGCGCCATGCACAACAAACACCATGACAAATACGTACCACCGAACCCTAGAACGCCACCTATCGGTCACCACGATCATCAGTAAAATCTTTCACCATTTTTCCAGTGCCCCCGACACTACGGCCGCCTCCATGCCGAACCACGACCTTTCCCTTGACTCCGATCAACATCAATTGATCAGAAACCCAATTTGAACAATTCTCATTTTCTCTTTAAATACTAAATTAAAATTTACCAAATTCATGTTAAAATTCATTATTTTGTATCTCAATTCAGATTATATGATCAGAAACTTAAATTATCATGATTGATTTTCATCGAATATTGAGATCATAACTGTTATTTTGCTTTTCCAGACTAATTTATAAATATAAAGTTTTGAAAAAAAAATTAAAATGTTAATTACACTGTTAGAGTTATATATCTTTACAAATCCAAACCTATAGTTCAATGTATAGGAAGCTATGAATTTTTTTCAAAAAGAATTGAGTCTAGTATAAGTAAAGATAACATGTCGGTATAAACTTCAAATATTACTTCAGGCATCACACTTCATACATAAACATTCACATCTATACATTTATAAACATAATTACTTCAACAAGCATCAATCATAAGATCAGGTTTAATTTGTTTTAAAAAAAAATTTACTCACCTTTCTGAAAACAGAGAGATCAGAGAATACTACATATTTTGTTTCCTGGAACTTTTAGTTTGACGGGCATTTTAAATCTGTTGTTTGAGTTTGAAATCTGCTTGCTTATCTAAGTTGAACTTTGAAAACTTGATGATGTTCACGGCTTTAAATTTTTTTGATTACTTTTTGAAAGCTTGTTGTTGATTCTTTATATTGTATTGCATGTTCTCAGGTTGAAAACTTTGGATCTGATGTTGTAAATGGCTTCTAATTTTTTATTATAGTTTTGAATTTTGTTTTGGTTTTTTGTTTTCTATTTTTTTAAGAAGAAAAAAACTAAAGAAGATTTTGATCTGAAGAAAATAATGAACTTTTTCTTTTAAACAATATTTATAAACAAAATTTTCTTTTAAACCAAGTTTGCCACTTGTTATCATGAATTGTTCATAAGCTTACAACTGTATTTTAATCAATTTAGGTGAATGACAAATGTAAAACCTCCTTTTTAATTCATTTCTTATGTTACAAGTGTTAAGAATTTATTATTAAATTAATTACTTATTATTATAATTGATTTAAATCTTAATTAAATATTTACTTAAATACTTATGTTTAATTGTAAATCATGATATGTTTTTATCTTTATGTTTTATTTATTTATATTTTAAAATACATTTTCCAAAGTTAAGTTTAAAGAAAGAAAATTAAAAAGATATGAACATTTATTTAAACCTTATTTTAAAGTTTAAACCAACATATTGTACTTAAATATATATAAATATTAACTAAATTTATTTCAAGAACCAATTTTAAAATAAAACATATTCTGCTTTTGTTATAATATACAATTTTAAACTTTCATATTTTTAAATAAAATAAATATCTAATTTGAGTGTTTTTGAAAATATAAGATAAATTTTTAAATAGCTTTTGAAAAGTTTTATTCAATCAAATCAAAAATCTTCCAAATCACCATATATACATACATACATAGATATATATATATTACAAATTTGAAAACATATTTTCTAATTAAGTTTAAACCAAAACTTTTCTATTTACAATATATACAAAAATATATATGCATTATAAATAGAAATATTTTTAATATTAGCTTTAGAAATTATTATATTAGATTTTAAAACAGAACTTCAAATCACAATACATAAACATATATACTATAATTTGAAAACATTTTTATTAAATTTAAATTGAAACCAAACTTCCTTTTCACAATGTATATACATATATACATTATAAATAGAATATTTTTATTAGCTTAGAAAGATTAATTTTTATCAATGAAATAATATCTTAACTTTTGAAAAGAATAATATTTCTAAATTATATTATTATTATTAAGTTTTGAAAAGATAACCTTTGTCTAATTAAATTAGTTTTGAAAATATAATATTTGGTTAAATTTGATTATTAAATCAATATTACACATTTTAAAATAATTATAAATGGAAATTATCAAATAAGTATGGCTCAAAATTCTGGGGCATCACATTCCTCCCCCTTAAAAGAATTTCGTCCCCAAAATTTAAAAGCAAAGATAATTCAATAATCCACTACAGATTTTAATTTTAAAATAGCAAGCATATGCTATCAATCATATTTAGCAACCATAGCAACCAATTCAAACAAACAACTCTAACTATCCAGACAACATTTTGGATAGAACTTCCAAATATTATCTGGAGTTTCCCAAGTACACACTGGGGTACTAGCTATACCATTCAGATCTTGAGCTCCTATATGTCAGATCTATAATTTGAATAGGATACCAGACCATAGATAAGTCCTATTCAACTTTCAAATCTCCCCGATCTGCTGGTTCTAAAACCAGTGATAGATCAAACATGTATTGTCTTAGAGATACGTGAAATACATTATGAATCTCAGCCATCCGAACTGGCAATTCAATCCTGTAGATTAAACACTTATCCTTAAGAGAATACAGAAAGATCCAATACGCTTCTGAGCTAGATTCCAGTCTTACTCAATCTTATTTCTCTTACAATCGGAGGAAACTTATGTAAAATTAAATCTCCATCTTCGAATTTCTAATTCCTTCATCTCTTATCCACAAAAATTTCTGCAAATCCTGGGCTGCCTTCAACCTTCTCGATCAACCAAATCTTTGCAGATGCCTCAAGAGTCAAATCTGGATCAAGAAGAAGATGATCTCCGGATTCTACTCCATAAGATGGTTATCCCAAGATCCATCGAAATCCAGAACACCAACTCTACTATACAAGCATCAAAAGACTTCAAACTTACTTCTCCTATCCGAAAAAACAGAACAGATACTCTAAACAACTAAGCCTTCAGATCCCGAATGAACTTCCTGCAGAAATCCTTTAATCCAAGACAACCACAAAATTCCGAGGAATCCGAGGTTGCTTCTATTCAGGAATAGCTGCCACCTTGCTTCTACCGCATAACTCTGAATCTGAGGAAGATGAGAATACTTTTGATGAACACAAGAATTGACTTGATCCATTTCCTAGAAACATTGTCCATCAAATTCCATAAAATCTTAGTGACCTATCTGATTCAGTCACAAACAATACAGCAAAAATTAAGCCAGCAAACTAGATCCGATCAATCTTGAGCTGCTTTACCAATCCGCTCTCTAGGAGCCTTCTCTCTACTAAGTTGAGCTCTACTAAGCTGAACCACCGGAAAAGCCCCAAGAACCAAGTTGATACAGAACTCAATCTCCCGCTGCGGATGCAGACCTTGACTTCTTCGAAGATATCCGAAAAATCTCAAACCACTTCGATAGCTCCTACATCCTCTAGAGATGTCTCAAACCCAAGCAAAGATTATTAAGAGAATTTCCGAACCATCGCAAGTCACTTTTGCGATCCTAACCATTTCAGATTCCAAAGAAACTGTTCTCCCTTCACAAATCAGAACGGCTTAAGCCTTCCTAACAAAAAGAAGTAAATAATGGTCCACCTCAACCACAAACATCATACCCTGCTGAGCTTCCAGAAGAAATGGGCAAGCCTTCACCATCTGCCCGGTCTACAGACAGAAGAATCACAAAGACTCCTGAATCATTGAAGAAAAGGACCACTCTACTGCTTTCGAACTCCACCTCTAGGACACTACTAAGCCAAGAGACCTTCCGGATAGCACACTCAATACCTGCGAGTTTCCACTGCTGCCAAAGACTTCCTTATCCAAAAGCTCCTCGAATCACAAAGCTATATCAACCAACTCCACAAAAGAGTCTTCAAGGTGGTAGATATTTCTCAAGAAACTTGGCTTCAAACCAAGCACAAACACCTTGTCGAGCTGAGTTCCAAACTCCAATACAGACAAGACTCCTTCCTACGGTTGCCAAGATACCATCACTCGCTTCAGCACTTCCGACCGATCCAAACTCTAGAAAATCCGCTCGCACGAGCAATCCAAGCTTACATTCCAAAGATGGACTCCGAACCTTAAAATGGTTTCCTTTAGAGATCGATGAAATCCATACACCAAGCTTCCAAGCTTACTCAAGATGCCCAATACTGCCCTAGCAAATGCACTTCCAATCTCAACAACTCAGACTTCTTCCACTAGTGGTAGTCATGCTATACACACTACTACCTCTCCTGCCTTTAGAACTTATGTTGGAAAACCTGAATAGGTAACCTAACAAATAGGTAGGTGTGTGTGTGTGCGCGTATATATATACACACACACTCTCCCAAGAAAGAGTCTCTCCAAAGCCTAGGTATTCACTCAACCTAGCGCTCTGATACCACAATGTAACGACCCGCCATTCATTCCACATAAAGACACAACATTAAGAAGGAAGAAAGGGATAGAAAAGAGAAAAGATAGAAAAGAAAGAACAGAACAACATCAGAATCTCACAGCGGAATGAATAAATTGTATTATATCACATAAGATATTAAATAGTATCATACACATCAGAGTTATACAGCTTAGACAACAAAAACTAGATAGTTATAAACATCTGTCTAGTTATTACAACTTAAGTACATCACAGGAATACAACACAAGCATAGCAGAACCATTGTATATCAACACACTGAAGCCTCCTGCTCCATATCTCCTCTAGAACTTGTCAAAGATAACCTGAATCCCTTGGCTACTCGTAAAAATTTGAGTACCCAAGAGTTTAATAAAACATAAAATAAACTCCAGGTCAGATATGGGTCTGGTGTGAATAAACAAGTTAAAGTTGCTTAACTTTGTAAATCCTTTGAAAACAAAGGGTATCACGTAAGCCTCCCCACACATAAACATGGGTAATTTTTTACCTTACGAAAACCAAAACATTTGATAGGAAATCCAGTTATATTATAACAGGATCTAGGGTTTTCAACTAAAATACAGAAATAGCTGGAATGCTTACATCTCACGTTCCAACATAGTTGGGCACAATCAATACGTACAGCACTTATTGGAGATTGGATTCAATACAATAGCAGGGCTACTGGGGTACCGCCCGTCAAAGTACGTGGCCAAGATCACCGTACCGAGGATCCACCCTAAATCCCCTGCAATGCAAGGCCGGAACCATCCCTTACCGGACAGTCCCGAATAACACAACCCCGGTAGTTGCATGACAAACTGCCCACACAGCCGAAGAAAAAGGAACCCCTAGACAGGGGTAAATCTCCTCCTACTTGGGTGCTACCCACTTAGCCTTGCTACACCTCCCCTATTTTAGCCATTCCCGTTTGATGAGGCTTGAGGCTACGATTACCTTTATAGAACACGTCTATCTTAGAATGCTGATCGTCCACCAGACGATGTTCTGAAAGCATTCAATCCATACAAGTTCGTTCAGGATTTGAACGAAAGTGAAGGCACTATCTCGCTACACTCATTTTGGAATCACCCTCAGAGTTAACGACAATAGTCGTTGCACTCTAAATCTTCATCTCGAATCCGAAAGTACTACCCACGTTAAACTCGTATTGGAATCACCCTCAGAGTTCTAACGACGAATAGTTCTTACAACTCGAGTCTTCACTTCACTTGAGATCCACGATCTATCATTTAATTTGGATCGATGTGGTTTTCAGAATTCCAAATTTAGAAACCCGATCCCGGACTAATCGAAATCCAAAACGCCATCTTAATGTCCAAGTGATTTAAGTTTGAACAATTTGATTCAATTTATAGCATCGAATTCACATAGCATCATTCACAGATAAATATCACACGTTTATCACTGATGTATCCAATATCATGTCATAGATTATCACATCATATCATCCAATAGATATCAACAAATCCAGACATTCTACAAACAATCATCCACAAACAGGAATCATTAATCCCTTTTATAATTAATTTAATCAACTTAAATTAAACTAATTACTTAAGGATTAATCACTTATCCCTGCTTAAACAATCATTAATTAATTACAACCATTTAATTAATTAATCATTCTTTAATTACCTCATAAACTAATTAATTAATCTTTAATTACAGATTAATTATCCTTTAATTATATTCTTAATTAATCACCCTTGATAATTATTCTTTAATTACACTAAGTAAATATCCCTTAAATTAATTAGACAAATTAATTAATCTTAAATCATTAATTAATCTTAATTAATTTTTAATTAATTAATTAACTATTAAGATTTTTAATTAATTAATTAACTTCAATTAGTTACATTAATCCTCAATTAATTACATTAATTAATTATACTTTAATCGCATCATTGATTAATTATCTTATAATTAATCACATTTATTAATCAATTTAGACCTTAATTATCCTCATTAATTACATTAAGTAATGAGGATCAATTACTTTCATTAATTAATTATTCTTTTAATTACATTTAATAATTAATTATAAACTTAATTACATTCATTAATTACCCTTAATTAATTATTTCCAGTAATTAATTATCCTTAATCATTTACAATAATTAAATTAACTCTTTGATTAATTACCTTAATTAATTACACTGAGTAATTAACACTTAATTACTCCCACTAAGTAATTATCCTTTGATTACTTCCCATCAAGTAATTCCCATTAATTAATTACATCCAGTAATTATCCATTACTTCACTAAGAAATTACACCTCATTAATTACATCAAGTAATTACACTTAACCCATCATCAAGTAATTCTTTTTAATCAATTAGACTTAATTAATTAATTAAAATTAACCACATTAACTTAACTAAATACACTGAATGATTAATTTACTCTAATTATCTCATTAAGTAATTACCTTTAACAATTCTCTTACATTAAGAAATTTACCTCTTAGTTACTTATTGCTTAATTATTTCTTAATTAATTAACCTAGAATTAATCAATCTTTAATGTAGTAATAAACTACACTTAATTAATTACACAAATCAATTTATCTTAATTTATTTACCCAAACTAATCATTTTAGTTACCTAAGTATACATTAATTACTTTAGTTAATAAAACACGATTAAATTAAGATAAATCATATATTACATTAAACTCTTAGCTTCCATTTCAAAATAAATTAAATTTAAAAGCTTAAGTTTGGTTCATAAAACATCATCATCTTTTAATTTATTTAAGTTAAATACCTTTACTTTAATCACATTTCAATTACTTTAATAACATTGGTTTGAAAACATTTAAAGAGTTATTACATAATTTAAATAAGCAATATTTATAACCAAAACTATTTTTAAACAAAAGTTTAAAATTTGGAAATCCATACCGCTAAAACTAAAATTCTTTTTAAATATAATGCTCTAAAACATTTCATACATTTTTAAAAACTAATTTAAAATTTTGTTTAAAATTTTAATCTTGCTACTCAAATTTTTAAATTCATTTTTCGTAAAAAAACAGTACAGGATTTTAAATGCTGGAAACAAAAATCGTCCTAAGTCATCACTGCCAAAAACCCGAGATAATCCATAAATTACCCGAGCATCACTCGCCTGATCAATGCCTCGAGTCGTTCTCGCAACAATCACGGCAAAGCTTCGACAAACCCTGGCCCAACTCCTTCTTCCCAAAACAACATCTTCCAGATGCATGAAATATCACCGCGCACATGCACAACGTTTCTGGTCGACGTTGACCATCCCTCCGGTCATCATCAACTCGCAATCGACCACGACAACCATCACGACAAAGAAGAATTAGGAAATCAGTGTCCAAACAGAAATCGAGCAACTCGATCAAAACAGGAACCAATGGCCGATCGGAAAATCGCCCTTCCACGTCGAACCTGACCTCGATGAGCCTCGCCGTCCTTACCCCAGCTCCATCTTGAACACCCGCATCCATCACCCCTACCACGATCGATCCCGAAGCATCATCGTCACCGCGCCATGCACAACAAACACCATGACAAATACGTACCATTGAACCCTAGAACGCCACCTATCGGTCACCACGATCATCAGTAAAACCTTTCACCATTTTTCCAGTGCCCCTTGACACTTCGGCCGCCTCCATGCCGAACCACTCCCTTCCCCTTGACTCCGATCAACGTAAATTGATCAGAAACCCAAATTTGAACAATTCTCAATTTCTCTTTAAATACTAAATTAAAATTTACCAAATTCATGTTAAAATTCATTATTTTGTATCTCAATTTAGATTATACGATCAGAAACTTAAATTATCATGATTGATTTTCATCGAATATTGAGATCATAACTGTTATTCTGCTTTTCCAGGCTAATTTCGAAATATAAAGTTTTGAGAAAAAAATAAAATGTTAATTACACTATTATAGTTATACTATCTTTACAAATTCAAACCTATAGTTCAACGTATAGGAAGCTATGAATTTTTTTTCAAAAAGAATTGAGTCTGGTATAAGTACAGAGAACATGTCTGTATAAACTTCAAATATTACTTTAGGCATCATAGTTCATACATAAACATTCATATCTATACATTTATAAACATAATTACTTCAACAAGCATCAATCATAAGATCAGGTTTAATTTTTTTTTTAAAAGAAATTTACTCACCTTTCTGAAAACAGAGAGATCAGAGAATTCTACGTATTTTGTTTCCTGGAACTTTTAATTTGACAGGCATTTTAAATCTGTTGTTTGAGTTTGAAATCTGCTTGCTTGATCTAAGTTGAACTTTGAAAACTTGATGATGTTCACGGCTTTAAATTTTTTTGATTACTTTTTGAAATCTTGCTGTTGATTCTTTATATTGTATTGCATGTTCTCTGGTTGAAAACTTTGGATCTGATGTTGTAAATAGCTTCTAATTTTTTATTATAGTTTTGAATTCTGTTTTGGTTTTTTGTTTTCTATTTTTTTTAAGAAGAAGAAAACTAAAGAAGATTTTGATCTGAAGAAAATAATGGACTTTTTCTTTTAAACAATAGTTATAAACAAAATTTTCTTTTAAACCAAGTTTGCCACTTGTTATCATGAATTGTTCATAAGCTTACAACTATATTTTAATCAATTTAGGTGAATGACAAATGTAAAACCTCCTTTTTAATTCATTTCTTATATTACAAGTGTTAGGAATTCATTATTAAATTAGTTACTTATTATTATAATTGATTTAAATCTTAATTAAATATTTACTTAAATACTTGTGTTTAATTGTAAATCATGAAATGTTTTTATCTTTAAGTTTTAGTTATTTATATTTTAAAATACATTTTCCAAAGTTAAGTTTAAAGAAAGAAAATTAAAAAGATATGAACATTTATTCAAACCTTATTTTAAAGTTTAAACCAACATATTGTACTTAAATATATATAAATATAAACTAAATTTATTTCAAGAACCAATTTTAAAAGAAAACATATTCTACTTTTATTATAATATACAATTTTAAACTATCATATTTTTAAATAAAATAAATATCTAATTTGAGTGTTTTTGAAAATAAAAGATAAATTTTTAAATAGCTATTGAAAAGTTTTATTAAATCAAATCAAAAATCTTCCAAATCACCATGTATACATACATACATAGATATATATATTACAAATTTGAAAACATATTTTCTAATTAAGTTTAAACCAAAACTTTTCTATTTACAATATATACAAATATATATATATATATATGCATTATAAATAGAAATATTTTTAATATTAGCTTTAGAAATTATTATATTGGATTTTAAAACAGAACTTCAAATCACAATACATAAACATATATACTATAATTTGAAAACATTTTTATTAATAAATTGAAACCAAACTTCCTTTTCACAATGTATATACATATATACATTATAAATAGAATATTTTTATTAGCTTAGAAAGATTATTTTTTATCAATGAAATAATATCTTAACTTTTGAAAAGAATAAAATTTCCAAATTAAATTATTATTATTAAGTTTTAAAAAGATAACATTTGTCTAATTAAATTAGTTATGAAAATATAACATTTGGTTAAATTTGATTATTAAATCAATATTACACATTTTAAAATAATTATAAACGGAAATTATCAAATAAGTATTGCTCAAAATTCTGGGGTGTAACGACCCAGGATTTTTATTAATCAAAATTTGAATATTTAATTAATTTTAAATATTAATAAGTGAAATTTATAAGTCGAATAAATTTTATTTCGAATAATTGGATTTAATTGAATAATTAAATCGATAATTAAATAGTTGGAAATACAGAAATAATTGAAAATCGAGTTTAATATGATTGAAAATGATTTATAAAATTTTATTATATCATGTTGGAGTTAGAATGATATTATAGAACTTTTAAAATCGAATTTAAAGTTTATTTGCGAAAATTGAATATTTTAATATTAAATCGACTAGTGAAATTAGCCATTTTTCAAACAGTCTCAGAATTAGACGAAACTAGTTCCATTGGATCCGTAATAGTTTGTTATTATCGGATTTCAATTTTCGTAGCAATCGGAGTTATCGTTTGATCGTGACAGCTCGAAACGCATCGAAATTGTTTTTAATATTAATTTGGCGAGTTAAAATAGTCATTTTTCAAAAGTCTCGGATTTCGAAGAAACCTGTTTCATCGGATCCGTAATGTGATATTATTGTATGTTTTCAAATTTCGTGTCAATCGGATTTACCGTTTGTCCGGTGCAAGCTAAAACGCCTAGAAAATCGTTTAATCGGTTTAATTTTAAATTGAACGTTTATTTCCATAACTCGCACAGATGACCGAATTAGCTCCCGAAACACGTTTCATTGTGTTCGGAACGCGGGGTAAACCTTAGAAACGCCAACCGGCACGCTTCGTTTGGAGTTCGGAAATTTCGGGATGAATAGTGTACGTCGATTTTTCTATAAAAGCCCCCTCTCTTCATAAATTTGCAAAAAAATTAAAACCCTAACCCTAATTTCAATGGCCAGCCGCCACATATATTTCAAAGGCCAGAAATGCATCTCTTTTCTCCTCTAATCTCTTCAAATCCGTCAATCTATTCAACAAACTTTCAACTGCAAAGTTGTAGAGGATTGCAAGAGCTTTAATTTCATACGGAGATGATCGAAAACGGCGCGACGTGGAGGGAGCAAGGGGCGCCGACGGCCTACTGTTGCGCACGCGAATCGAGGAGCTACAGGTGCCCGATTTCACCAAGGTGGTGGATGAAGGAAGAGGAGAAGATGCTTGTTCAAGTGGCGCTTGCTGATCGAGTTGAAGTTGCTCGTGGAGGAAGCATAAATTAACCCTAGTTCGAGCTATGGGTTCATGTGTACACGGCTACCTCCTGTAGAACAACGTGAAGAGGAGAAGAGGAAGGGTGTGGCCGTGATTTGCAGATGGAGATCCAACGGTTGTGATTAGCTGTAGGGTTTAAAATCTAAAATTATGTTGTAAATTTATGTATATAAATTCGTGTAAACTTCTAAAAATCATAACTTTTTCATACGAGGTCAAAAACGCGCGAAACCAGTTGCATTGGAATCGTATAGACGAGCACTACGCTATGAAATTAGATTGGAGTCATTTGGAGTTAGTGAAAATTTCGGGTAAAATTAAACGCACGTTTAATTTTATTCGAAATAAATCGCTAAAACGAAATTGAAATCAAGGTGAGAACTTCTCACTCAATCGAATCGGTTTCGATTTTTATTTTAAATAGTTAGATTTAAAATTCTTGAATGCATGTTTGAATGATTATTGTTATTTATTGATTTTTAAAATAGACATTATGCGCCGTTAGTAAGCGGATGTTATTTATTAAAAACATATACCGCGAATATTTCATAAACAGTGAAATTGGTACTATTTATGTACTTGGAGTTGATTTTCCCGCAGTATATAGCAGATGAGACCCTATTGCGCCGCCTATTAAGCGTATAATATTTTAAATCCCATATACCGTGATAATTTCGTACTGGAACGGAATTGGTATTGTGCTAACATCTTTGGATGCAGGAAAACAGGTTGGAGGGATCCAACTGGATTCCTCAACAGTATTTATTTGATTATGGATATTTTGATATTCGTTGATTATCATATCGATATATGATATCGTTGTTGTCATGATTGACTATTTGGTATGTAGCATCATTGGGCCAAATTTTGAAATTTTAAAAGGATTTTTGAAGTGATTTTTGAAAGTATACGTTTATAAAATATTTTTGGAATTGATCCATTTTAAAAAAATATAAACGTTATAATTTTAAGGTTATAAAAATTATGATTTTTGAGAAAAATAGTTAAAAAGTTGATTTTTGAGAAATATGGGGTTAATGATTTTATAAAATAGTTTAAATTGGGGTTTCTGAATTTATTGTAAAAAGTTTAAAAATAGGATTTATGAAATTTGATTATTTTATAAATCAAAGAGAATGATGAAATTATAAAGGAGTTTAAAGACGTTTTAAAATAATAGTATAAATTGATTATAAGAGATTTATAAATTGATATTTATAAATTAAAAATATTTGAATTATAAAACGAGTTTTTATAAGTGTTAGAATGAATTGTGAATGAATTTCATAAATGAATGAAATTTATAGACTTATAAACGGTGAAGTTATAAATGGAATTTTATAAGCAATAGGTTTATAAAATTTGTAAAGTTATTAAAGGAATAGATTTGGATAAATAAATGAATCTTATAAGTTATAAGATTTATAACTTTGGAAGTCTTAAAAAGAACGATTTTATAAACAAATAAATTACAGGCATTTAACTTAAAATATGGACTTTCGGTATATAATTGAGTTATAAATCGAATAGGTTGATAAAGGAGATGTATAAAAGGAAGTTGTTATAAAATAAATAGAAATGGAATTTATAACCATTGTTTTATAAATCCGTAAACGACTTATTTTGATAAGTAAATTATTATAACTTATTTATGGAGTTATATTCACGTTTTAGACAGTGAATAATCCTTCAAAATAAAATGAATAGAAATGATGAAATTGGTTAACAAGTATATTCACGTTTTTGGATAGTGAATATTATGTTAAAGAAAATGTTTTGGATGTGATATTTTAAAAATGATCTAACGATGTTTTAAAATGTGTTGAGATTCGAAACCATAGATTTCAACATTCATTGTTGAAATAGACGTTTTCGAGAAATAAAAGGAAATGGTGGACTATAACACTGTTGTTATAGTAAATGATTTTCGAAAGGAAATGTTTTATATAGTATTGGGATTTATATATCTATTTTTAATTTCGAATCCCTATACTAGTGATTTTGGGTTGTCGTAACGATGTTTTACGCAACATTCGTTTTGGCCCAAATAAATATGTTTAAGAGAATGATTTCCTTAAAGAATGAAATATATACTTAATTTCAATTTAAGTATATTGAATATTTTCCAAGTGTAGAAAATAAAAAGATTTGTGAATTACTTAATAAATAAGTATGGAAATGTTTTCCAATATAAAGTGAATATTTTGAGAATTTATCTTTTTGAAGATAAATTGAAAATGAATAATTGAAACCGTGTATTCATAAATATTTTGGAATATAAATTCACTATGGGATTTATAAAAGAAAGTGGAATTTGTTTAAAAATAAATATTGATTTATTTTTGAGGTATTGAAATTTTATATCTTGTAAAGATATTTTTGGGAAATAAATAATATGGAAAATTATTTGGAATCTGGTGATGTTGTGCATATCCATTGATAGTTCAATAACCGACTATCAATATTTACCTTTGAAAGGTATTTGTTGTGATTTGTTTGAATTTGAATGCCACAATTATTTTTGAATAAGCGCTCACTATTCGGGTTATCCGGGAAAGGACCTTGGGGTCGTATAACTCATTCTGAGTATGTGATACGTCGTTATGGATTGCATTTGATGACCGGTGTTGAAGACCGGATATTTGCGAGAGCGATAGGATGACCTATCGATTGACTCTGCACCGAGTTGCTCCGGTATAGAGTTCTCCATATGTGATGGGGAATCCGATCAGGATTGTGAATATCCGGATTGCAAGGACTTCTTTGTAAGTGCCTTCGGTTCTATTCGATCCCGGAACAGACTTGTATGGATAGTATGTCTGACATTACAAATTGAGATATAAAGCTAATTTCTTTCAAATATATTTCTGTTGGTGGCGGAGAATTTATTCTCTTAGCTTAACACCTTTCTCTAAGACGTACGAGCTCAGAGGTTATGTAGTTGAAGGTTATTAGCGATATATTCCCAATTTGGTAATGTGACATGCTGAGTGTTGCTGTGAAATGATCATTGTTTGATCATTTGTGATATGATCATTTGTTTGATCACTTATCTTTGTGATCATTTATTGACCCAAAGCACAGCTTTTGTATAAAGCGTGGCTTTATGGACGAGACTTCGTCGAACCTCACACCCCGGAATGGTCAAAACAGGAAAGATGCGGCAAGGTTATGAGGGGTAGCTCCCTTTAGGGTATGTGTATTTCCTTCTGGAAAAGGGTGGTATCATGGTATGGAGCACAGATACTTTCTCATGTTGAAACACTTTATTTATGATTGTGTGATGTTGATTACGAGCGCTCGGTTAAAGGTCCCAAAGGACCGGGGGATGGCATACTCGTGTCAGTAGTTACCCAGTTAGGGGTAACCCGGCCTTGTGTTGGCAGAGATCCGGTTAGGTTCTCGGGGATGTCCTTCCAGAGGCGTTCTCATGTGGCAATGGAAAGTTCCTTGGCCTGACCATTTGTTGGAAATCCAAAGAAACAATACGATCTTGTACGGTTTTAGTTGTATAACCTGCCATGGAATGTGGTGGTAACCTGCTATTGAACATGGTAGCTATAGTAGGCATAAGTGCGGAATGCCTATGTTGGCTAAGATTTATATCTTTATTTTCGAAATGAATTTTTCCTACACTATGCACTAATAATAATATCAAATGTTTCTTTTTAATGCGTATCAAGCATCTTTGACTATCATAAGGAGAAATCTCCTACAATTCTGTGTTTGCATGTGTGTGTGTGTGTGCGGGAGGCCTTATGGTAGTCTCATTTTAAAAAAAAAGCATTGCGAATTGACTTTAAAATTATTCCGCTATTTTGATTTTTAAGATAAATAAACTGTTTTAGTTCTCACATCAGTCACATGACTGACTCGGAGTTTATTGTTTTCCTTCCTAAACTCTGGGTGCCCACCAATTTCCACACGGGCAGTCAAGAGTTAAGGTTTATCAGGATATCTTGGAATTCAGGAGTTGCTGGAGGCAAGCTGGATGGCATGGCGTATTATTAGTATATAGTATTTCTTTTCCGCTGTTTGTTGTTGTTGTTGTTGTTGTTGTTGTACACTCTGATGATATGATGTAATGAAATGTAATAACTGATATAGTTCTTTGTTTAAAGATTATTCATTTATTTATTATATGTTGTTCCGCTGCGATTGTGAGATTCTGATATTGTTCTGCTGTTTTCTCTCTTCTTCTACCTCTTTCTTCTTCTTTTTAAACCCTAATGGTTCGTATTTCTGTTCATCTTGAGTTAATCTATGGAGATTAGTGTATATTCAAGGGGTACGGAAAAGCGGACTTTTACATGGGGCATCACATTCCTCCCCCTTAAAAGAATTTCATCCCCAAAATTTAAAAGCAAAGATAATTCAATAATCCCATACAGATTTTAATTTTAAAATAGCAAGCATATGCTATCAATCATATATTAGCAACCAATTCAAACAAACAACTCTAACTATCCAGACAATATTTTAGATAGAACTTCCAAATATTATCTGGAGTTTCCCAAGTACACACCGGGGTACTAGCTATACCATTCAGATCTAGAGCTCCTTTATGTCAGATCTATAATCTGAATAGGATACCAGACCATAGATAAGTCCTATTCAACTTCCAAATCTCCCCGATTTGCTAGTTCTAAAACCAGTGATAGATCAAACACGTATTCTCTTAGAGATACGTGAAATACATTATGAATCACAGCCATCCAAACTGACAATTCAATCCTATAGATCAAACACTTATCCTTAAAAGAATACAGAAAGATCCAATACGCTTCTGAGCTAGCTTCCAGTCTTACTCAATCTTATTTCTCTTACAATCGAAGAAAACTTATCCAAAATTAAGTCTCCAACTTCGAATTTCAAATTCCTTCGTCTCTTATCCACAAAACTTTCTGCCAATCCTGGGCTGCCTTCAACCTTCTCGATCAACCAAATCTTTGCAGATGCCTCAAGAATCAAATCTGGATCAAGAAGAAGATGATCTCTGAATTCTACTTCATAAGATGGTTATCCCCAAATCCATCGAAATCCAGAACACCATCTCTACTATACAAGCATCAAAAGACTTCAAACTTACTTCTCCTATCCGGAAAAACAGAACAGGTACTCTAAACAACTAAGCCTTCAGATCCCGAATGAACTTCCTGTAGAAATCGTTTAATCCAAGACAACCACAAAATTCGGAGGAATCCGAGGTTGCTTCTATTCAGGAATAGCTGCCACCTTGCTTCTACCGCACAACTCTGAATCTGAGGAAGATGAGAATACTGTTGATGAACACAAGCACAGACTTGATCCGTATCCTAGAAACATTTTCCATCAAATTACATAAAATCTTAGTGACCTATCTGATTCGGTCACAAACAATACAGCAAAAATTCAGCCAGCAAACTAGATCCGATCAATCCTGAGCTGCTTTACCAATCCACTCTCTACTAAGTTGAGCTCTACTAAGCTGAACCACCGAAAAAGCCCCAAGAACCAAGTTGATACAGAACTCAATCTCCCGATGCGGATGCAGACCTTGACTTCTTCGAAGATATCCGAAAAATCTCAAACCACTTCGATAGCTCCTACATCCTCTAGAGATGTCTCAAATCCAAGCAAAGATTATTAAGAGAACTTTCGAACCATCACAAGTCACTTTTGCGATCCTAACCAGTTTAGATTCCAAAGAAACTGTTCTCCCTTCACAAATCAGAATGGCTTAAGCCTTCCTAACCAAAAGAAGTAAATAATGGTCCACCTCAACCACAAACATCATACCCTGCTGAGCTTCCAGAAGAAATGGGCAAGCCTTCACCATCTGCCCGGTCTATAGACAGAATCACAAAGACTCCTGAATCATTGAAGAAAAGGACCACTCTACTACTTTCGAACTCCACCTCTAGGACACTACTAAGCCAAGAGACCTTCCGGACAGCACACTCAATACCTGCGAGTTGCCACTGCTTTCAAAGACTTCCTTATCCAAAAGCTCCTCGAATCACAAAGCTATATCAACCAACTCCACAAAAGAGTCTTCAAGGTGGTAGATATTTTCAAGAAACTTGGCTTCAAACCAAGCACAAACACCTTGTCGAGCTGAGTTCCAAACTCCAATACAGACAAGACTCCTTCCTACGGTTGCCAAGATACCATCACTCGCTTCAGCACTTCCGACTGATCCAAACTCTAGAAAATCCGATCGCATGAGCACAACCAATCTTACATTCCAAAGATGGACCCGAACCTTAAAAAGGTTTCCTTCAGAGATCGATGAAATCCATACACCAAGCTGCCAAGCTTACTCAAGATGCCCAATACTTCCCTGGCAGATACACTTCCAATCTCAACAACTCAGACTTCTTTCACTAGTGGTAGTCATGCTATACACACCACTACCTCTCCTACCTCTATACACACCTAATTAATTACACAAATCAATTTATCTTAATTAAATTACCCAAATTAATCATTTTAGTTACCTAAGTAATTATACTTTAATTACTTTAGTTAATAAAACATGATTGAATTAAGATAAATCATATATTACATTAAACTCTTAACTTCCATTTTAAAACAAATTAAATTTTAAAGCTTAAGTTTGGTTCATACAACATCATCATCTTTTAATTTATTTAAGTTAAATACCTTTACTTTGATCACATTTCAATTACTTTAATAACATTTGTTTGAAAACATTTAGAGAGTTACTACATAATTTAACTAAGCAATATCTATAACCAAAACTATTTTAAACAAAAGTTTAAAATTTGAAAATCCATACCTTTAAAACTAAAATTCTTTTTAAACATAATGCTCTAAAACATTTCATCCAATTTTAAAAAGTAGTTAAAAACTTTATTTAAAATTTTAATCTTGCTTTTCGAATTTTGAAATTCTATTTTAGTAAAAAAAGGGGTACAGGATTTTAAATGCTGGAAACAAAAAGCATCCTGAGTCATCGCTGCCAAAAACCCGAGATAATCCGCAAATTACCCGAGCATCACTCGCGTGACCAATGCCTCGAGTCGTTCTCGCAACAATCACGAGTAAAGCTTCGAGAAACCTTGGCCAAACTCCTTCTTCCCAAAACAACATCTTCCAGATGCATGAAATATCACCGTGCACATGCACAACATTTCTGGTCGTCGTTGACCATCCCTTCGGTCATCATCAACTCGCAATCGACCACGACAACCATCACGACAAAGCAGAATTTGGAAATCAATGTCCAAACAGAAATCGACCAACTCGATCAAAACAGGAACCAATGGCCTATCGTAAAATCGCCCGTCCACGTCGATCCTGACCTCGATGAGCCTCGCCATCCTTACCCCGGCTCCATGTTGGACACCCGCATCCATCACCCTTACCACGATCGATCCCGAAGAATCGTCGTCGCCGCGCCATGCACAGCAAACACCATGACAAATATGTACCATCGAACCCTCAAACGCCACCTACCAGCCACCACGATCATCAGTAAAACCTTTCACCATTTTTCCAGTGCCCCCGGACACTACGGCCACCTCCATGCCGAACCACGACCTTCCCCTTGACTCCGATCAACGTCAATTGATTAGAAACCCAAATTTGAACAATTCTCAATTTCTCTTTAAATACTAAATTAAAAATTTCCAAATTCATGTTAAAATTCATGATTTGGTATCTCAATTCAGATTATATGATCAGAAACTTAAATTATTATGATTGATTTTCATCGAATATTGAGATCATCACTATTATTTTGCTTTTCCAGGCTAATTTCTAAATATAAAATTTTGAAACAAATTTTAAAATGTTAATTACACTATTAGAGTTATACTATCTTTACAAATCTAAACCGATAGTTCAATGTATAGGAAGCTATGAAATTTTTTCAAAAATAATTGAGTCTGGTATAAGTACAGAGAACATGTCTGTATAAACTTCAAATATTACTTCAGGCATCACACTTCATACATAAACATTCACATTTATACATTCATAAACATAATTACTTCAACAAGCATCAATCAAAAGATCAGGTTTAATCTGTTTTTAAAATAAATTTACTCACCTTTCTGAAAACAGAGAGATCAGAGAATACTGCATATTTTGTTTCCTGGAACTTTGAATTTGACAGGCATTTTAAATCTGTTGTTTAAGTTTGAAATCTGCTAGCTTGATGTAAGTTGAACTTTGAAAACTTGATGATGTTCACTGCTTTAAATTTCTTTGATTATTGTTTGAAAGCTTGTTGTTGATTCTTTATATTGTATTGCATATTCTCAGGTTGAAAACTTTGGATCTGATGTTGTAAATGGCATATGATTTTTTATTACAGTTTTGAATTTTGTTTTGGTTTTCTGTTTTCTTTTTTTAAGAAGAAGAAAACTAAAGACGATTTTGATCAAAAGAAAATGACAGACTTTTTCTTTTAAACAATAGTTATAAACAAAATTTTCTTTTAAACCAAGTTTTCCACTTGTTATCATGAATTGTTCATAAGCTTACAAATGTATTTTTATCAATTTAGGTGAATGACAAATGTAAAACCTCCTTTTTAATTCATTTCTTATGTTACAAGTGTTAAGAATTTATCATTAAATTAATTACTTATTATTACAAATGATTTAAATCTTAATTAAATATTTACCTAAATACTTATGTTTAATTGTAAATCATGAAATGTATTTATCTTTATGTTTTATTTATTTATATTTTAAAATATATTTTCCAAAGTTAAGTTTAAAGAAAGAAAATTAAAAAGAAATGAACATTTATTTAAACCTTATTTTAAAGTTTAAACTAAAATATTGTACTTAAATATATATAAATATGAACTAAATTTATTTCAAGAACCAATTTTAAAAGAAAACATATTCAACTTTTATTATAATATACAATTTTAAACTATCATATTTTTAAATAAAATAAATATCTAATTTGAGTGTTTTTGAAAATATAAGATAAATTTTTAAATAGCTTTTGAAAAGTTTTATTAAATCAAATCAAAAATCTTCCAAATCACCATATATACATATTCATATATATGTGTGTATATATATATATATATTATAAATTTGAAAACATATTTTCTAATTAAGTTTAAACCAAAACTTTTCTATTTACAATATATACAAATATATATATATATATATATATATACACACTATAAGTAGAAATATTTTTAATATTAGCTTTAGAAATTATTATATTGAATTTTAAAACAGAACTTCAAATCACAATATATAAACATATATATTATAATTTGATAACATTTTTATTAAATTTAAATTGAAACCAAACTTCCTTTTCATAATGTATATACATATATACATTATAAATAGAATATTTTTATTAGCTTAGAAAGATTAGTTTTTATCAATGAAATAATATCTTAACTTTTGAAAAGAATAAAATTTCCAAATTAAATTATTATTACTAAGTTTTGAAAAGATAACATTTGTCCAATTAAATTAGTTTTGAAAATATAACATTTGGTTAAATTAAATTATTAAATCAATATTACACATTTTAAAATAATTATAAATGGAAATTATGAAATAAGTATTGGTCAAAATTCCAGGGCATCACATACATATTTGTACCTCCTAGATTTATTATAAATTTTGAATGGTGACTGTCGTTAATTATTTTCTTTCTGATCCAGTTAATACTTGGAACATATAACCATCTTCCCTTCCATAAAATACCACAATGATCAATCTCAAAACCTATCATGTTGTTGATAGCGATACCTTCAATTAAATCATCCATAATTTTAGATAACTAAGTACCTTCTTGTCGACTATCCCCGATCTGATCTAATGGAGATGATCCAACCACCAAACTTGCCGAGGCTTCCAAGTCCAAAATACTATTCGATCGTCGGTCACAATCAGCTAATACCTCCAAAGCTTTCCACTCACAAACATTAGGTAGCCATATCTGAATGCCTCATACTAAGCACATTAGCCACTACATTACCCTTCCCGGCTGTATAGAGAATCTCCAAATAGTATGAAGCCAAAAACTCTAACAATGTTATTATCTCATATACAAGTCCTTATGTATGTGAAGGTACGTCAAAGAATTATGGTCTATGAATAACTCAAAACTCTCATCGAAAAAGTGATCTCTACATGCAAATATAGTAAATAACTCTAAATCATGAGTCCCATACCTCCACTCAAGTGTCTTAAGTTGTCAGCTTGCATAAGTAATAACTTTCCAATGCAACATTAAAATGCACCCAAACCTATGCCACATGCATCTGAATGCATAGCAAAACTCTCGTTCCCATATAGAATGGTCAAACAGGAGCAATAATTTGTTAACAAAAGGAATGCATCCTCACACTTCGAAGTCTAAACAAAACCTATATATTTCTTAGTTAACTGTATCGAATGGGAAGCAACCATGGAAAAATCCTAAATAAATCTCCAATAGTAACACAACAAACCCAAGAAGCTTCAAATGTTAGTTGCACTCTGGGAATACTATGACCTTGCTAAATCAATAGTAATATCGTTCTTCAAATAACTTATCCGAGAAACCTATCCTCCAACCGCTAGAAATATTACTTTGAAAATTTATCCTTTAAATGATGCTTTTTCAAGTCTTAATTACAATTCTAAGTGGCCCTTGTGGTCTATCTTGGTCTTTTAGTAGACGAAGATGTAATCGATAAATACAAGCATAAATTTATTCAACACATATTTGAATAACCAATTCATTAAGTCAAAACAATAGGTTGGAGCATTAGTAAAGCCGAATGACATGGCCATCCATTCATAGATATAATTTGAGGTCTTAAATGAAGTAAGAGGTACACGAGTCTATGCTACTCTTAATTAATGAAACACCATAGCCAAATCCAACTATGAGAATATATGAGCTGACTAAACTAATAGAATAAGCCATCTATCCTCGGTCATGGATACTTTTTCCTAACGATACACTTATTTAGGTCTTTATAATCCACACACAACCTTAAGAAACCTACCTTTGTAATAAACACAATAAGTGCTTCCCAACTTGAACGATTGTGCCTGATTAATCCTCTCTATAAAAAATCTCTAGTTTTCTCTACTAATTTACACTTCTCCTTCGAAACCGTATTTCTAATCGATAACATACCAAGCTTTATATTTGCAAATCAAGTCTATTTGAAACTCCACTTCACGATGATGGGCTAAGCTGGTCACCTCCCAAAACACATCAGTATACATACATGCAATTAGAAAGAATGGTAACTCATCCTGTTATGACCGTCCTACACCTCCGGCACCTTATATACCTATATAATGCACTTCAGCAGTACTCGGTTGATGTAGAATTATTTTCAAATGGTAAAATATATAAAACAATCATATAAATTGTCGTATATCTCATAATACAAGGATAAAGTTTAATAATCATCATGGACACAAAATAAGTGAGATAGAAATATAACTATAAGAATCATTACAAATCAGAGCACATGTTCAGTATAGTTATGCAAAGCAGTAATAGAGTTTATACAACTAATATAAACTCAAATATCTATCTCTAAACAGAATGAGATTGTCGAGGCTCCATAGTATCACACAATAGAATAAGCAATAATAAGCCTAGAATATATAAATATGAGAAGCATCGCCTCCTACAAGACCATCCGCATAACTCCATATACCATCTACACCTGCTATATAGTCTACTCATTTAAGAGTACCCAAGATAACAAAAAGCAAAACATAAAACCTCGGATCAGATAGTAGTCCGGAGTAAGTGATAAATAGTTTCAAAATACTATGAAAGTGGATATATTACAGGACATAGAGTACGAAGAATTATACCAACATATCCCTACATCCAAAGAGTCATGTAATGATCCTAATTTTGACTAACATTATTTAGGACATTTAATTAGATAAATTAAATAAGATAATGTAGATGGTTAAGAGATTAAGATTCGTAAATTAATAAGGGGGTCATGCCTTAATGAATGTATAAGCAAAAGGGAATTAAAAAGAAGTAAGATGGATATAGTAAAGGTAAGATAGGAATAGCCTTTATTCTTATAACCTAACCCTTATATCCTTCATTTCTTGTTCATTTCAACATTCACAAACAAAATTAAAACACTAATGAGCTCAGCCAGCAACCATTAAGAAGATTCAAGAAGTAGAAAAGCTAGGATTCAAGTGGAAAGCTTAAGAAAATCAATTAAAGAGCAAATCTCAACCTTCTTAATACCAAGCCAAGGTGAATAATTTGATTTCCCTCTCTCTTTTGATATTGATTTCGGTTTCAAGGTTTGATCCGATCTATGTTACAAATCATATGCCATATTATATTGTTTAAATAAATATATACGTATATGCTTGTTGATGATATATATTATTTAATATAGATTTTATGATAAGTTTAGTTTAGAAAACCTATTAAATGATATCTAAATGATTTGCATTTTCGATATGTGATCAAAAACATTATTTTAGAATTGGGTTTCAAGTTTCATAATTTTTTAAAGTTATTGTGGATTTATTATAAATTTTCTATGATATAAAATAATTAATATTGGGTTTAAATTGTTTAAGGAAAATACATAATGATTCTGGGTTTGAAATTTATATATGTTAGAAAACATATTAAAAGTGAATTATTGTGATTTTTGGGGAATTTTTCTAAGTATTTTACCATGGTATGAAATAACTAAGTTAAGCGACTTATATGTTTTGTCTGGGGGAAGGGCTTATTTGATTAAAATGTTTTCTATGGTTAAGTTGTGAATTCGGCAGCCTTTTTAGAAAAAGGATTATGATAAAGAAATGGAAACCAATTACATTTTGACAAATTACACAAGTTAGGTGAAAAGAAATTACTTTGAAAGGCATAAAATCAGTTTTGTTTTGATTTACCACTTTTCCACATCCATCTATTAGCTTTCGTTACCATACCTTCGCTTATGAACCCATTCAAAACCAATGCATATGGTATCAAACAATTGATACGCAGTGCATTAGAGAAAGGCAGAAGGGATCCTGTCGAAACCATGCTTTCAAAGAGGTTGAAGTCCTTCTCATAAGCTTTCGAATACATTTGTATCCTTTGTTTTTAAAGGATGCTTTTGAATGGATTGCTTTTAACCTGTCTTTGTTTTTTAAAAGGAAGCTTTCGAACAAGTTGCCACTTGTCTTTATTTTTAGAAAAGAGCTTTTGGATGAGTTTTCGCATACTTTTGTTTTAAAAGAAGCTTTCAAAACGATGGCCGCTTTTAAATCTATTCGATACCGATGTTGCCGCACTCACACCTTTCGAATTTAAGGCCATTTTATTTATAGCTTTAAAACAACTTGCTCAAAAGGGTGCTTTCGTCTTTTCACTTTGAAGCCACCTTCTCGATGCTTTCGAAAGGATCCATTTAGCCAATTTTAATCAAAGGTTTTGAAGGCAATGGTTTCGAAGGGGAGGGTTTTGAAACTATTCTCTTTCTTTTACTTGGGATTAATGCTTTCGAAAGCAATGCTTTCACCTCTGCTCTTTATGACCCAATAGTTATATAATATGTTAAACCCAATGGTCTCAAAAGGAATAATTCTAAATGGTTTCGAAGCAATGTTTCCACAAACCCCTACTCAAACCCAATGCTTTCAAAAGGTATGTTATAAGCGTTTCGAACGGGAGGTCCCTAAAGATTTGGAAAGGTTTTTTTGAAGTATTATGAAAGGCTTGTTTTAAGTGTTTCAAAAGGAAGGTTCCAATGCTTTCGAAAGAAAATTTTAAATGGTTTCAAAAGGGGATGTCTAAGGTTTTATATAATGATTTCGAAAGGGATGCTTCCATTAGTTTGAAAATGATTATTTAAGGTTTTAAACAAAGGTTTCGAAAGTATTGATTTGGCTTTAAGGCCTAAAGTTTTCTAAGTTAGAAAGGAGTATTAACTTATTTTGATGGGATAAAAAACCCTTGATTTAGATTTCATCAACATTGTTTTATATGAAGCATATATCATGGCATAAGTATTTTGAATAAAATAAAGAAAATATTTTCTTTATTTAGGTATGATTTAAAACAGGGTCAAATCATGTTGAAAGAAATGTTTTCAAGGAAAATTGGATGAGGTAGTTAACCCTAAGTAAATGACTCAGAGATTAGAAGACTAGATCAGACTGGTGTAGGGTCGCGCCCTATACTTTAGCCAGTAGCCCCTAGCTAATATAGGTTCAAAATTATAGTGTGTAGGGCTTTGTCACAGGTAAGACTAAAATGATGTTACACATAGAAAGTAATACACGGAGTAGAGGTTGGTTATTGGTGAGCCTGCAAAATTATTAGGATCTATTGGCCCTTGGAAAAGCAAGTTAAGGACGAATCATCTAGTATTGTGTCTAACAGAAGTTGGATCATTGATTATGTCTGGTAGGCCCGAGTCTGCCAATGGTTAATAGTTAGCCTGATAAAAATATATTGTTTGGATAGACAGTCTATTGATCAACTGATTTATATGCAAGTATGCAATTGGTATTATTGTTATAATCGGTTTGGTTGTAGGATTTATATTTGCAAAAGAAATATTTTTAAAAGTATATTAGTGTGGGGAAAGTCGTTCCTCTAAGCGGCGCGGTCTCACTTAATATCAATAAACCAGGATGTAATAGTAGTATTCACACCAGCTTTATGTATGACTAGAAGTTTATGTTTTCTCCTTAAATTCTCGAGTGCTCAAAATTTTATTTGAGTAGATTGAGAGTTAAGGACTTTTCAGGTTTAGTAAGTAGACGAATAAACTTTCGAAGACATGCAGGAGGCAAATCTAGCTATGTATGAGCAATTTAGTATTATTTCTGCTGTGATGTCTTTATGAATGATATGCTTATTTAGTACTGATCATTCAAGGAGATATCTTCATATGTTGCTCTTGGCATAATGTATAATAATTATATTTGATCAAAACTATGGAATCATTTTGGGATTATGTGACTGAATATGAAATATTGATTTGAAATATAATTGAAAAAGTTTTTTGAAATCTATGTTAATTTTATTTCATATGCTTCTGATATTATGGATACCATTAACATTACTGTATTTTGTCATTGGAAATTAATACTATGGATGACCGCAGCATCATAGTGCTTTACTTCGGGCCTCAAGATAGGGGATGTTAAAACCTGGTATCATAGTATAGGTTTATGAAAACTTAAAACAAATTTTAACTTAAAATGATTTTTGAAAACATAATCCTAAGGAATTACAGAAAAGATAGGGGTATGGGATAATGCTGTAATTACGTACTTCTATTTGCTATATATAAGTATACGTTTTATCTCTATCTCTCATCTCTCTTAGGCTACTCTTTTGTATCTTACAAAGACTCGAATGCAGATTTTAAGGAAGTAAGATGTGGATGTTAGGAGTAGAAGAGTTAACATTGGCGGAGGAAGCACCACAACCAATGGAAATGCCAGACCAAACACTAGAAGGTCGGGAATTAGCTTTTAATTTGGGTGTTGGAGAGCCACAAGTTAATATTGGAGCTATGTATCAGTTCTTCATCAACATGATGCAAGATGGAGCTGCTACGTGGTCAGTTGGAGAAAATTGGGACTGGTGGTCAATAACTATGTAGTACTAATCGGAGATTATGCTAGGCTTAGAGGAAAGTCGTTTATCAGGACTAAGGACGCAATTGAAGTGGAGAATTGGTTGCTTCATTGCGAAAGGATTTTTGCTGATTTTGGACTCAACGATGAGAAAAAGGAAGACTGGCATTCAGACAGTTGCAAGAAGCGGCACTGTACTAGTGGAACAACGTTACTATGGGAATAAATGAAGAGATCATGACTTGGAAAGAATTCAGAAGGAGGTTTGAGGAAAGATTCATGTCAAAGATTGCTAAGTCAACTCTAGTCAGGAAGTTTGCAGAGTTGGTGCAGGAAGACATGATAGAGCTGGAGTATGCTACCAGTTAAGGAGCTATCGAGGTACAGACATGCTATGGTTGATATGGTTGTCAAAATAAATGAGATTCATCCACGGATTGAAACCCAAGCTTGCTATATCAAGGATTCGTGTAATGTAGTTGTTGAGAGGCTTTGAGGCATGAGGAGATGCTCACATTTTGTGATAGTAATAAAGAAAAGGAAATTCAAAGTGGACAGAACCAAAAGAGAAATTTTTCCATAAGAAGAGCACTCAAAAGTGAGGAGCGGCTAAGGAAGGAAGGCCAATGTAGTTTTCTATAAGCACAACAAGAAGGGACATTTCGTTCATGAGTGCCAGACAAGAAAAGGGACAAAGGTTGCAGACAAGAAAGAGGTGGATGCTTCAACTGTGATCAGATTGGACATTCAAAGAACCGGTGCAAGGAACTTGCAAGGGATGGAAAGGGGAAAGTGTTTGCATTGGAACCAACTACCTCAAGACCAACAACAGAGGAGAAAGGAAAAGCTATGTTGGGTGGTATGCTTTTTATTCATGCTATGTCGGTTGGAGTTCTACTTGATATTGGTGCATCGCATTCTTTTATATCTCATTGTTTGGTAGATAAGCTTAACCTATAACTCTCATACCTAATTACTTCCTTAAGGGTTGCGAATCTGATATGAGGGTATGTGACTCTTGGGATGAGATGTGACCACATAGAGTTTGAATTCTTAGGTTATGTATTCACTTGTAGTTTGCACGTTTTTATTTCATAAGGTTCGAAATTATTTTGGGTATGGATTGGTTAAGTAAGTACGATGCTAGGACATTTTGTCATGATAGGAAAATATCACTTAGATACCCTAGTTGTAGTGATCGGAGTATATACTCTGTAGAAACCATAGTTTTGAGTTTAAGGCCTTGTTGGGAGTTATGGAGGCAGAAGACGAGTTAAATCGAGTTTTCGCTGTTAGAGAATTCGCAAATGCCTTTAAGCCTATGATAGGACTACCATCGAAAGGAGACATTGAGTTTCGGATAGTTTTAGTATCAGGAGTAGAACCAGTGAGTAGACCGCCAAGTAGAATGACACCTACCGAGATGAAGTGTTATAGGTACAGTTGATGGATTTAGAAGGTAATAATTTTATCAAACTAAGTAGTTCGCCTTGGGAAGCAACTGTAGTGTTTCCAAAGAAACCAGGAAGATATTTGAGGTTGTGTATCAATTACCGTAAGCTGAACGAGAAGACGATGAAGAACCGGTATCCATTACCTAGGATTGACGATTTGTTCAATCAGTTGAGTGGATTCAAAGAATTTTCCCTATTGGATTTGGCAACAGGATTCCATCAGCTTAGAGTAGCAGAGGATAGTATTCCTTAAACGGCGGTTAGGACCATATATGGATCTTACGAATGGTTAGTGATTCCATTCGGACTAACTAATGCGCCAACATTCTTTGTGGACTTGATGAATATAATCTTCAGAGAACATTTGGACAGATTTGTGTTAGTATTTATAAATGACGTTTTGATATACTCTAAGGATGAAAGAGAGCATGAATTTCATCTTAGAGTAGTGCTTGAGACGTTAAGGCAGCACAAGTGAAAGTGAAATTTTCGAAGTGTTATTTTTGGAAGTAGGAAGTGAAGTTTCTTGATCATGTAGCCTCGGTGAAAGGGTTGTCAGTAGATCTGGCTAAGATCGAGTAGTGAATAGTTGGAACGGACCAGAGACGATAACTGAGATAAAGAATTTTCTTGGATTGGCGTGTTATTATTGGAGATTCATTAAGGATTTTTCACAAAAAGCGGTACGAATGTCTAAGCTAACTTGGAAAGAAGTGAAGTTTGTTTGGAGTAATAAGTATGAGGAGGCATTCTAGAAATTGAAACACTTATTGACCAATGCACCTGTATTAGTTGTTACAAAGGGGAAATCAGGACATAGTGGTGTACACGGATGCATATGGAACATATTAGGAGCTATGTTAATGCAGAGGGGTAAAGTGATTTGTCTATGCTTCTCGATAGCCAGACCGCATGATGTTAGAGTTCAAACTCATGATTTGAAACTAGCTGCAATAATTTTTGCATTGAAGTTATGGTGAAATTATCTTTTGGGAGGAAGATTCAAGTTTTATATGGATCATAAGTCACTAAGGCATTTATTCTCTCAGAAGGAGTTAAATATGAGAAAACAGAGGTGGTTAGAGTTTTTATCCGCTTGTGACTTTGGTATTGAGTACACACCAAGAAAAGGGAATAAGGTTACAGAAGCACTTAGTAGAAAATGTCATAATGAAATATTGGCAATGATAGCTGTGTCGAAAGAGTTAAAAGCATTAACTACATGAGAAGTACGATGGACATACGAGAGTAGTTCTAGTTGAGAAACCCTCATGCTATCATGTTTAGAAGTTCGACCGATAATGATCGAAAGGATTTCTTCTCGGTAAGAAGAGGATCCATTAATAGTTGAACAAATCAGAAAGTTAAGGAATGGAATTCAGAGCGATGACTTGAAAGATTTCAGTCTTAACTCTTGACCAAAATGGGTGGTTAAGGAAGAAAGGACGAATATATGTTCCGAATGTGGGAAACATTAGGAAGAAAGTTCTCAGAGAATGCTATCGTTCAAAGTTAACCATTCATCCAGAAGGAACTAAGATGTATCAAGATTTGAAAAGGAGTTTCCTCTGAAAAGGTATAAAGAGAGATGTACGCTTATGGGTGAGGCGATGTTTAAACTGTCAACAGGTAAAAGCAAAAAACTAGAGACCGAGTGGGTTACTTTAGCTTTTAGACATTTTAGTTTAGAAATAGGGTTCTATCACGATGGATTTCATAGATGGTTTCCAAAGTCAAATAGAGGAAATGAGCGTGGATTATAATGGAAAAACTAACGAAGAGTGCACACTTTATACCCATTAAGTCCACGAGGACAGCACTAGATTTAGTTAAGCTATTTATGATGAATATAGTTAGACTATATGAAATTCCTAGTAGTATAGTGTGATGCCCTACCCCATGACCCACATTAACAAAGAGAATTACTTAGTAACTCTGTCTGCTAATGCAAAGTATAGGGCTGATTAAGGGCGGCCATCATAGTCTTGCATCAGATAAGAGCTAAGTATGTCGATTTGGTACTCATTTTTTTTCATTTCGTCTCAAGTATTTGACATATTTAATTCCTATCTAATACATGACAATGGTGGCTACAAGTTCAATTTAGAAACAAAATATAATAACTACAACAATCTCAAGTCACAGAACAGCGACACGGATAATATACACATACACCAAATGTAATACAACATGTAACAAGTGGTATTTAACCACAATATATATACATACATCCCCACAAAAGAATATATACATCATAAGGTTGCCAAATAAAAGACAACTACACAAAAACTATGCCATAACCAAAGTCGATGAAAAAGCCCAAAAGGTAAAGCTAGCATAAGTCCAAAAGCTAACATGCAACTCGGTCTGACCCGAGAAATGAATACACGGGTCAGCCTAACTAGAACTTGATATTAGCAAGAGATGAAGAAATATAAGCATATATGTGAAGCATTCCTTTGAATATAAAGGAATGATATGCGTACGGTTTAAATTATACTTCCAAGGGTGGAAGCGTCTCAAAGGTCCATAATTAACCTAGGAATAGGTTTAACATAGCATAGACGTTTCACACTCAAGGGTTCGACAATATGAGTGAACATAAGCAATCGCACAAACCATAAATGAAATCACTGGAATCTCCAAAATCAAATCTCATCAAACTCAAATTAGAGCTCATAATCCTAATATCGAAATCATCATAAACATACATATAAGCCTTTCTCTACTCAAGGCTGTAAATAAACTCATCATCTCAAATTGGTGAAATCAAAATCAAAATCAAAATCTCATAAAATCCCCGGATTGGCCAAATCCTAGATGCATGCCGAAGCAATGTTGCACATGCCAAACTCAGACCAGTACTATATATACGATTTAGGTACCTATCCCAGACGACCGAAGTCGTAAATCCCAGACGACCGAAGTCGTGATTCCCAGACGACCGAAGTCGTAAATCCCAGACGATCGAAGTCATAAATCCTAGATGACTTGAAGGTCTATAGTACTGGTAATCGTAGAATGTGTCAAAAACTCCCAGATGGGAACCAGAAAGGTGTTAATGTGCGTCACATACCACACATTCACACTTAACATTTTACTAACCATTAGATAATGCCATATTAGAAAACAGAAATCATCATGAAATCTCGAAACTCGGAAAACTCAAACTCGCCTCATTTCATCTCATTGGCAAATAAAACACTATATCGGGTTCTTATAGATCATAACTCCTAGAATAGGAGATCTCAAACCACAACTCATCAAATATTGACATTCCTAGATAATTCCTAAAGATAGGAATTATAATCTCAAAAACTAGCCATAAATGGCTAAATAACTCAGAAATTAAATACCCCGAATAATTTCGATCGTACAAGTCTGAAATTAACCGATAAAGTAAATTCACGTGTCTCATTCCACGTGTTTTACTAAATCGTTTAATTATCTTTCTCATACGTTCGAAAAGTATAAAAATTAAGTATATTATTTATAAAAAAAAATCTAGAGAAATCGGGATTTTAAAATAATTTTCTGAAACCATTTTGAAAGCAATTTACTGAAATTTCTCCTTACTATAGGAAATGATATATTAAAATATTTTAAAATAACTTGAAAATATTTTATACTAATGATTTCAAAAGTGAATTAATTTAGAAATTTTCCAAAATTTATTCTAAAGGAATTATGTTTGAAAATCGAGAAAAACGTTGAAAATACACCCAATCGATATTCAAATTTAAATCGAATTTAAATTCAAAATTTTCAATTCCAAATTCCTCCAAATCTCAGCTAATCCATTGATGGATATCATAGCCCATAGTCATCATTAAATCATCTCAAAATTTGCATTAGAAATGAGCCACGAAAACATGGAATAAGATAAGCATATAAGGCAAAAAGGGCTCAGATCAAAAGGCCTAACACTCATATACCTGGTCCAATAGGGGTCAACCCAGGTCGGCTGCCAGGTCGACTGCCAGGTCGACCCACAGGCCGACCCGCCTGTCGACCCAGGCTACGGAGTTTATATCCTGGGTGATTTTTTTTGCTTCGTATTAAACTTCCAAAGATCATTTCACATAGCAAACGCATGAAATAAGGACTGAAATTTGATATGCAACAAGTTTTACAACCAAACAATACTCCAAAAAAGATCCGATGGAAATTCAAGTGAAAATCAAAGAGATATTGGTGCTTAAAGTAGCAACTAGAAATAAGAAATTCAAAGAATAATAACTGATAACAATATATATACAAAACTTGTTTGGAGCCACCAATTTTTACTGGCAAAGTGGTTTTTAGCTAGCAATTATGAGCTTTTACACTCACCTTGGAGATTTAGCAAAGTTTTGATAGTAAGCAATGACCTTTAGTAGAGATAAGAAGCGCTAAGAACCTATAACAGCTGAAACAGAAGCATGCACAGCAAAAGGAAATTGTTACAGACAATTATATCAAATACAAAAATTTGGATGAAATATTTTGTAGTATTGGGTTTGATTACCTTGTATACTTTATAGTTTGATGATTCTCTTCTTTAATTTTCAGGATGTTCGGTGAAATTTGGTTTTAATTTGAAGAAGCCATGAATTTACTTGTTTTTATATTTACTATAAGTTGATTTGAGAAGAAGAGGCAAATGAAAAATTACGTACAGCCTCTTTTCTCCCCACAGAAATTTCTAGTTAATGGGCTTTGGATCCCATTCCTAACCCTATCGAGCCCAAGATAAAATATTTAGAGAAAAATGTATGGCTACGTTCACATTTTCTCTTATTTAACACAATATACACACATTTCATCATTTAATTGCCAAATAAAATGTATTCATCCAATTATATTGAAATAAAATTGTTATTATAACCAAAATAAAATTTAATTTATCAATAAATAGATATTTTTCCAAATAAAACCTTATTTTTAACAATATTTTGCAATACACTATTTTATTACAAAACACTATTTTTAATTCAACAATGTGTACAAAATTGTTCTGTTGTCAAATAAATTACAATAAATCATTTTAAATCTTTTTAATCATCAAAATATTATTTTTAAACAATATTCTATCTTTTATATTAATAAAATAGATAATAACTTCATTTTTCACATTTTAAATTCAATAAAAGGTTAATATTGATCATGTTTTCCAACATTGTTGTATTTACCCAAATAAAACTTTATTTTGATCATTTTCAACTAAAATTCTCAAAATAAAGTTTTTAAAACTTTATTTTCATTACTTTAGATTTATTTCAATAATTTAACGTTGAAATGCATTGCCTAATTAATTTATTAGCCTTCAAACTAATAAATACCTAATATTTCAATTTATTTAAACCAGATACTTATCCAACAATATTTAATCCCATATTTATACTTAAATAAACAAAATAAAGTTCCAAACTTTATTTTTCTCATTTTATTTACAAAATTCATTGTTTATTCCATATAAACAATTTAAAATTTCCAATTATATTTTAATTTACAATATTAAATTGTAACTTCCGTTATTATTTAATATATTCTGGTAATCTTCAAACCAGGGTTGTTACAGACCCCCCTTAACAAATTTGCGTCCTCGCAATTTCTAGAGAAGAGTTTGTATTCAACGTATTAATTTCATAATCAAAGGAAGGATAGACATGCACGAGATCAAAATTCTTCACTCTCTACTGAAGAAAAAAGAAGACCAAGATAAAGTTGCTCAACAAACTCAATGATTTTCCTAAGTATAAATACTAGGATTTGCAGACCAATGAATTCCTTGAGCAATACATCATGATTTCGAAAGTATCTTACTTTCAAAACAAAAACACAACGGGGTGCTACCCAAAAATCTATCGAAGGAGATTGATTTCACAAAAGTTTCTCAAAATAGAGTTGGGATTTTAGCATTGCTTTATCCGAACTCTAACAACAAGCTGATGACTTTCCGCATGTCACTACGGAAGCAGACATACTGATATTAAGATAACAACTAGTGAGTTAAGAACACCCGATGGGAGATGGTTACTTCAAAGATCACCCTACTCAAACGACCACAAAATGCTAATGGTTAGACTATTGCACTAAGGCAAGACGACCATGAGGAATACAATAGATATAAATTTTAATTTACAATTAAAATTTATTAGAGTTTGAAATTCATTATCTTCAAAACCATAATCTAAATTTTTGTTTACAATCAAACTTCTTAAAATTCCAAAACTCATTACCTTTAAATTCAAAATCTCAATTTTCAACATTTGGAAATTTTCCGAACTCCTTTCTATAGTTCTTATAAAATGACAAATAATTTCAAACTCATATTCCCCTTTTTATTCCAAATTAAATTTTTGAAAGAATTTTTATAATTTCATTTCAGCAATTCTCAAGATAAAATTTTAAAATTAACTACTCTTTGTTTTCAAATACCCAAATTCTCATAACAAACTCCATCTTTAACATGTGTAACTCATTCTAAAATATTCAATAAACATTTATTCTTTAAACAAAGATTCTCTCATCATTTCAACAATAAAACATACGTATATTCAAACTCATACATTTCAATTATAATGATGGCACTGCCTCGCCAGTGATTCATATAAATAATCCATCGATTGGTTGTAGCTTTGACCAAATGATCAAAACCACCTCACCACTCATCCAATCCCATTATGGTTCAATTGCTGCATATGTCATCCAGAATAAAATTAAATTCTCAATTTTTTAATTCACTTCCAAATTTAGTCTCATTAAAACTCAATTTATCGTTTCTAATTGTCTCATCACAGCGTTTAGGAAATTCTTATCGATAACGTTGATCAAGCGTACCGACCAAAATTCTTAAAACACTTAATGGAGAATCCAACATGAAAAATCATCTTTTATAAAATAAGTATCTCATATTTAGTTCTCAAAGTGTTCTTTATTTATCCCAGAAACCAAATCCAGTTTCTCTTAGAAATATATCTTTAATTTTTGAAAAATTTGAAAACACAATTCATTACATATACCCAAAATCAAAAAAACAAAAGGAAACTCATCAAGATGTTCCCTGAATAAACTCGATTCACAAGATTGATGGAATAGATTGGAGTATTCGTCATTCCTAATGGTATAACAAACTACTTAGAAACTCATAATGAGCGCGGAATGTGGTCAAAGAACACTATCCTTCGCAACTCGTAACTAATGAGAATTGGTGTAGGGTCAAGTTGAAGAAAGACCCTAGCACCACCAATAGATCGAATACGAAATCAGTGACATTTAAGGGTAAGAGTAAAATATCTTCTCGAATGAGAAGAAGAACACAAATGGCAAATCATTACTTCAGGTGAAGTAATATTACTAAGCCTATAAACAAGTATCCAAAAAGGTTATCTCAAAAGAGATGCGAATGGAAATATCGATTAAATTCCAAGGATCGCCTCATTTCCTATGTGGGCATCCTTGTGAAACGATGACTGAAAGGCTAAGAACCCGGAATAGTCAATACAATATTCAATTGCCCGATTGGGTGTCATACCCGAATGGACTTACAAAAATCAATAATGTCGCAATGATGGGAATTCGAGATATATCATCAACATCTCGATAATTAAGAGTGAATACAGAGACTTCGGGATCATAATCAATATTCCGAAGACAAGAAATAACAAATCAACTGAATTTGGATACCTAACTATAGGACGCTTCAAATCACAGAATATGGCTTGAAAACAAAATGCAAGCCACTCCCTTTCAAATTACTCCAAACTTAAGATAGAAAATAGTATGCTAATACGCACACAAAGATATGGAACAAAACCCAAAGTTCTCATGTCAAGTATTATGGAACCCTTAAAAAGGATTCGCAATCCTTAAGTAAGCAACAAGACCATAACATCCAATAGCATTAACACATTTCTCCAGTATGGATAAATGCCAAGCACCCGTATCGAAGAGGATTCGAATAGAACGGTCATGAAAAAGAATAGAACCTTCCAAAATAGTAGGAGATATACCTCAAAACTAAGATGCACTACCAGAAGCCTTCATCACATTCAAATTTCCCGAACTTAAACTCTTCCCCTTCTTCGAACATGCTAAAACCATATGTCCTTCCTTCTTGCAATAATGGCAATTGGGGATTTAAGGACACTCTCTTGCTAGATGATCTCGAGAACACAATTGAAGCAAGCTAAAACTATAACCGAAGAAGGTGTTGCATGAGGATGAGAACCAGAATTGCCTTGCTTTTCCTTCTTCTTTGGAGGAAAGGATTAGGATCTCTAAAAGAGAAATTTCTTCTTATTTGGGTTCATTCAAACCTCATCCTCGTCGTTACTATCCCTTTCTTTTTCCATGGCTTCGAGGTGAAGCGCTGAATCCACAAACTCCTCGAAGGAGAGCTTAAGCTGAAGCATGTGTCCAGATACGAACTTAAGATTCTTCTTGGTTGGAGTGCTAATAAACTTGAGCCCATACTTGGATAAGGACTCGAAGGAGGATACATAATCTGACATAAAGGATTTGCCCTGCTTCAACTCGAGGAAGCGACAGGCAAGGAAAGCCTTCTCGGATTTTGGCACGAACTTTAGCTCAAAACGATCTCGGAAATGCTACCATGTAAGAGTAGACTCATAAATATCAGCTATAAGGAGCTCGTACCGGTCTAGTGCTCATTCTTGCAGCATACTCGAAGCCACAAGAACACGGTGATGATCGGAAATCTCTATGCGAGTGAAGATGTGCTCGCATGTTTGAAGCCAATCCTGAACCTCTAAAACTGTCTCAGAGCCTTTAAATGGCTTTCCTATGAGATGGGTGAAGTCGTTACACATACATGCAAATACGGAAATTGCACGAAGGAGAGGAATGAGTAGGAGCGGGAGGCTGAGTGCTCATAAGAAGCTCAATAATCTAATCAGTCGACATATAGACTCCTTCGGGATGAGGACCACTGGACGATCCCGCCTCCGAAGTGCAACCTCTTCTTCCTCCAGTCATGAGCTGAAAGTTAAGATAAGATAGGATTATTCATAAGGGTAGATATTTGCTATTCAGATTCGTTAAATAGGAATACTGCGAAATTTAAAATTAACATTCCTAGACATATTCCTTTCTATCTATCCCTAAAGAACTCAAAAGGTTAAGGACATGGCTGGGTTCAACTACGATTAGGAGATGATGTTTACACTTGTATTATACTTGATGTATGTTAATCGTGTATAATGTTCTGTGTTTATTACATTTTGTTCTGAATCCAGCTCTGATAACAAGCTGTGATGCCCCACCGTGAGACCAACATTAACAAAGAGAATTAATTAGTAACTTTGTCTGCTAATGCGGAGAATAGGGCTGGTCAAGGGTGATCATCATAGTCTTGCATTAGATAAGAGCTAAGTATGTCGATTTGGTACTCTCTTTTTTTCATTTCGTCTCAAGTATTCGACATACTTGATTCCTGTCTAATACACTACTATGGTGGCTATATGATCAATTCATAAACAAAATATAATAACTACAACAATCTCAAGTCACAGAACAGCAACACAGATAATATACATATACACATACACCAAATGTAATACAACATGTAACAAGTGGTATTCAACCATAATATATATACATACATCCCAGCAAAAGAATATATACATCATAAGGTTCCCAAACAAAAGATTACTACAAAAAAACTATGCCATAACCAAAGTCGATGAAGAGGCCCAAAAGGTAAAACTAGCATAGGTCCAAAAGCTAACCTGCAACTCGGTCAGACCCGAGTAACGAATACATGGGTCAGGCTAACTAGAACTTGATATTAGCAAGAGATGAAGAAATATAAGCATATAGGTGAAGCATTCCTTTGAATATAAAGGATTGAATGAGTATAGTTTAACTTATACTTCCAAAGGTGGAAGTGTCCCAAAGGTCCATAATTAACCTAGGAATGGGTTTAACATAGCACAAATGTTTCACACTCAAGGATTCAACTATATAAGTGAACATAAGCAATCACACAAACCATAAGTGAAATCATCGAAATCTCCAAAATCAAATCTCATGAAACTCAAATAAGAGCTCATAATCCCAATATCGAAATCACCATAAACATATATATAAGCCTTTCTCTACTCAAGGCTGTAAATAAACTCATCATCTCAAATTGGTGAAATCAAAATCAAAATCTTATAAAAATCCCCGGATTGGCCAGATGCAGATGCATGCCGAAGCGATGCTACACATGCCAAACTCAGATCAGTACTATATATATGATTTAGGTACCTATCCCAGACGACCGAAGTTGTAAATCCCAGACGATCGAAGTCGTAATCCTAGACGACCAAAGTCATAAATCTCAGACGACCAAAGTCGTAAATCCCAAACGACCTAAAGGTCTATAGTACTGGTAATCCCAAAATGTGTCACAAACTCCCAGTTAGGAACCCGGAAGGTGTTAACGTGCATCCCATACCACACGATTGCACTTAACGGTTTACTAACCGTTAGTTAATACCATATTAGAAAACAGAAATCATCATGAAATCTCGAAACTCAGAAAACTCAGACTCGTCTCATCTCATCGGCAAGTAAAACACTTTATTGAGTTCTCATATATCATAACTCCTAGAATAGGAGATCTCAAAGCACAACACGCCAAATATTGGAATTCCTAGATAATGCCTAAAGGTAGGAATTATAATCTCAAAAACTCGCCACAAATGGCTAAATAACTCAGAAATTAAATACTACGAATAATATCGATCATACAAGTCTCGAATTAACCGATAAAGTAAACTCACGTGTCTCATACCACGTGTTTTACAAAATCGTTTAATTCTCTTTCTCGTACTTCCGAAAAGTATATTAATAAATATATTATTATAAAATAATTAAAAACTGGGATTTTAGAATAATTTTCTAAAACCATTTTGAAAGCAATTTAGTGAAATTTCTCCTTACTATAGGAAATAATATATTTAAAACGCTTAAAATGGTTTAAAAATAATTTTAAAATATTTTATAATAATGATTTCAAAAGTCAATTAATTTATAAATTTTCCAAAATTTGTTTGAAAGGAATTGTGCTTAAAAATCGAGAAAAACGTTGAAAATACACCCGATCGATATTCAAATTTAATTCGAATTTAAATTCAAAATTTTAAGTTTCAAATTCCTCCAAATCTCAGCTAATCCATTGATGGATATTATAGCCCATAGTCATCATCAAATCATCTCAAAATTTGCATTAGAAATGAGTCACGAAAACATAAAATAAGGTAAGCATATAAGGCAAAAAGGGCTCGAACCAAAAGGCCTAACACTCACGTACCTAGGCCAACAGGGGTCAACCCAGGCCAATGGCCAGGTCGAGCCCCAGGTCGACCTGGACACTGCTGGGTCAACCCGCTTATCGACCCAGGCTACGGAGTTTATTTCCTGGGTGATTTTTTTACTTCATATTGAACTTCCAAAGATCATTTCACATAGCAAACAAATGAATTAAGGACTAAAATTTGACATGCAACAAGTCTAACAACCAAAAAGCACTCGGAAAAAGATCCGGCGGCAATTCAAGTGAAAATCAATGAGATATTGGTGCTCAAAGTAGTAACCAGAAATAAGAAATTCAAAGAACCATATATAACAATATATATATAGAACTTGTTTCCAGCAACCAATTTTTACAGGCAAAGTGATTTTTACTATAAATTGTGAGCTTTAACACTCACCTTGGCGATTTAGCAAAGTTTTGATAGTAAGCAATGAACATTTTTGGAGATAAGAAGCTCTAAGGACCTATTATAGCTGAAACAGAAGCATGCACATCAAAAGGAAATCGTTATAGACAATTATATCACAATACAAAAATCTTGATGAAATATTTTGTAGCATTGGGTTTGATTACCTTGTATAATTTCTAGTTTGATGATTTTCATTTTTTTATTTGCAGCAAATTTGGAGAAGTTTAGTATTAATTTAGAGAAGCCACGAATTTACTTGTTTTCTATTTACTATAAGTTGATTTGAGAAGAAGAGGCAAATGAAAAACTACGTATCGCCTCTTTTCTCCCCACAGAAATTTCCAGATAATGGGCTTTGGATCCCATTCCTTACCCTATCAAGCCCAAGATAAAATACTTAGAGAAAAATGTATGGCTATGTTCACATTTTCTCTTATTTAACATAATATACACACATTTCATCATTTAATTGCCAAATAAATTGTATTCATCAAATTGTATTGAAATAAAATTGTTATTATAACCAAAATAAAATTTAATTTAACAATAAAAAGATATTTTACAAATAAAACCTTATTTTTAACAATATTTTGCAATTTACACTATTATATTAAAAATACTGTTTTTAATTCAACAGTTTGTACAAAAATTATTCTCATGTTAAATAAATTACAATAAATCATTTTAACCATTTTTAATCGTCAAAATATTATTTTTAAACCATATTCCATCTTTTAAATTAATAAAATACATAATATCTTCATATTTCTCTTTTTAAATTCAATAAAAGATTAACATTGACATCATTTTTCAATGTTGTTGTATTTACCCAAATAAAATTGCAATTAGATTATTTTCTACTCAAATTCTCAAAGCAAAGTTTTAAAAACTTTATTTTCGTTACTTTAGACTTATTTCAACAATTTAACGTTGAAATACATTACTTAATTAATTTATTATTCTTCAAAGTAATAAATAATCAATATTTAAATTTACTTAAACCAAATACTTATGTAATCGATATCTAATCCCATATTTATACCCAAATAAATAAAATAAAGTTCCAAACTTTATTTTTCTCATTTTGTTTACAAAATTCATAGTTTATCCAAATAAATAATTAAATTTTTTTAAATATATCTTAATTTACAATATTTAATTACAACTTCCATTATAATTTAATATATACAGGTTATCTCCAAACCAGGGTTGTTACGTACAGTAATTGATAGATATTCCTTATTTACTAGTGAGTTCTGGAAAAGTCTACGGGAGACTTTAGGTATCAAGCTTAAGATGAGTACCGTTTACCATACACAGATAGATGGGCAAACAGAGAGAATTAACAAAGTTTTAGAGGATTTGCTAAAAGCTTGTGTGCTAGATTTCAGAGGATCATGGGAAGACCATCTACACGTAGCCGAGTTTTTGTATAACAACATTTATCAGATTAGTATAGGGATGGCACCATTTGAAGCTTTTTATGGAAGACCATGCAAATCTCTTATTTGTTGGTCAAAGACCAGGGATAGGTTATTTCTTGGTCCAGATTTGGTTAGAGAAGCTGCAGAGAAGATTGAGTTAATGCGAGCTAGGATGAAGGAAGTTCAGTCTAGGCAGAAGAGTTATACTGATGATAAAAGACGGAAAGACTTAGAATTCTCCGTTGGAGATCATGTTTTCGTCTAGGTGTCACCAATAAAAGGAGTAACTAGATTTGGAAAATAAAAAAAAATTGGCACCAGATACGTTGGACCATTTCCTGTTATAGAAAGGATCGAGGAACTCGTGTATAGAGTAGAGTCACTGAATAGTTTCGAAGGAGTCCACAATGTTTTCTATATTTTTCAACAACGAATGTGTATTCGAGATCCAGAAACTATTATTGCACTGACTGTGTCAGATTATTGTTAACAAGATTTCTTGTCAACATCCCAAAGTAATGTTAAGAAAGATGGATATATTTTTACGAACAATGGGCGTGATTCCTTTATGAAATGCCTTTAAATTTGGTTTTAATTGTTGATGATTCTTGGATCAGACTTCTCGATGTCGTCGAAAAGTACAAGTTCTAGGTTAAGTAACCTTCCAACTTTGTTGAGTTGGTATGAGATTCCCTTTAAGGGTTTCCTTCTTGTTTAGGTTGAATTTTCCTGAATATAATCTTAGATGGGTAGGCTTCAATCTTGTTGAAAGCTTAGGAAATGGCTTCCCTTGGGTTTAAGCAGGAAATCAAATACTTTGGAGGATACGAAGTGGCTTTCGACCTTGTCGAAAGGTTAGACCACATACATAAAGTAGATTTCAACCTTGACAAAGGGTTAGACCTCTGATATGAAGTAGGTTTTGACTTTGTCGAAAGGTTAGATCACTTAGTTTACAGCTTCAAAAGGTGAAAAGTGTTGTTAGTGCATACAAAACTCTAAATCCTATCAAATGGTTTTTGTTTCAAAGCTGATGGTTTCGGAAGGTTATAGTGAATATTAGTGTAGTTGAGTAGTTGACTTTACCAAAAGGTTCATATCATAGAGTAGATGGCCTCAAAGGGTTACGATAGATGTCAAAACCAGAAGTGTTATCGACCTTGTCGAAAGGTTTAATTCGTGGAGTTGATAGCTTCGAAGGGTTGTAAAAAGATAAATGGTCTGGATGTGTTGTCGACTTTGTCGGCAAGAACCTTTCGATCAAGTTAAACCTAGAAAAATAAGGTTAATCTAACAAATATTTAAGTAAATAGCAAAGTAATTAATAGAGCTCAAGACTTTCCTCTTTATTCAAGAAAAACTCAATTTTATTAAATTTCCAAATCTTCCAATTATGCATACACTGCTTTAATTAAGAAGATACAATATTAGAATGAGAGAAATCGGATTCCAAAACATGACCCCTTGGGACTTATTTATAGATGTAGGCGGCTCCCCTTTCGACTCCATGCCCTCAAGCGAGACGAAAGGTCTCCCTTTTGTATGCAGTTGTGAACCTTTCCACTTTGTCGAAATGTTTGCTCCTCATATGCTATTATGGACCTTTCGACATTATCGTAAGGTTTTCTTTTCTTTATGCCTTCATGAACCTTTTGACTTTTTTGAAGGGTTTGCCTTATATATTTTGTTGTGGACCCTTCGACCTTGTCGAAAGGATGCTCTTTACTTGATTGTTGTGAACCCTTCGACCTTGTCGGAAGGTTGCTCTTTACTTAACTGTTGTCAAGAGCTGTGCTTCCCTCCAATGTTGTCGAAAGGTTGTCTTTCATTCTTTGCTGACTTCTGAGTGTTGCCTTCTTCATAGAACGCTTCGACTTTTCCGAAAGGTATCCCAATGAGTCTCAACCGGTATGAAAGGCTTGCCATGCTTTTGAAAATGTCACCATGGGGTTGCTAACACTAGCTTTGACTTCTTCATCTTCTTTGAAAGGTAGGAACTTCATGGATGCTGTGAGATGGAACCTTCCGACACCTTCAAAAGGTTTGAGGCTATTAAACTCTGATGACTGCATCCCTTTGACTCCTTCGAAAGGTTTGGTCTGAGCTTCTTTTCCTTATCTTTATTGAAGGACTTTTTGACTTAGTCGAAAGGTGGAACTTTTTAGTAACATTTGCCCTCCCTCTACACTCGAAGGGATGCTCTCGCCTTTTCAAGTCATCTGTGTCGACAACTATAATCTTCCCGCCTCTTGGTCTTCCGTGTAGATCTGGGCCATCCATTTAAATCATATCCGATGAGCGAGAATTTGGACGACTTTTCTTGTGTAGCACACTTCTTGTTTTTCTTCTTCTTTTACCTGCAATTAAAATTATCAAGAACAAAAGAATTTTACAAAGCTTTCTAAAGATCATTCCTTAGAAATCAAGATAATTCCCAAAATTCAAACTATAAGTTTGGATTAATCTCTACTTTTCTAAGTTTTCATTTAAAATTACTCATACTTTAGTCAAATCTTCAGTTTTCCAGATCCTAGAATTGAAATTCAATTTTGATTTTTCTGAAATTTATTCCTCTTAAATCAGTTTCTTAAACCAATAAAACTCATTTCTCATTTTAAATTTCAAAGTCGATAATGGTTGTTATTGAAAATCCCCTAATTGGGTGCAGTTCTTATTTCAAAAATTTTTATTTTTACTTTATGTCTTTAACCTGAGTTTTCGACTTGTCAATTATATTTATGCTTCTCTTGAAATAGAATTGAAGCAGTTTCAATTTAATCCATTTTGTTAATAGATTTTGTTTATGTATTCTTCAAGAAAAATTTGAAAAATAGATTTACAATCGAGTTTGGGGTTGGTTAAACCCGATATGATTACCTGGAACCCTCTCGTGTATAATTTGGAGGCACAAAATGACCTTTCTTCATCTTCGAAAGAGATTGAGGCGGCAATAATGAATTTGCCTTCTTAGCACCTTCCGATGGGTCGAAAGGTATTGTAATGCCAATTTGACCATTGTTGTCGAAAGGATAGGTAGTTAAATGAAGTGAATCTAACCCTTTGACATCGAGCTCTCAACAAGGTTGAAGAGTTTCAAACCTTTCGACTACTAGCTTTCATTGAAGAGTTTCAAACCTTTCGACTACTAGGTTTCGATAAGGTTGAAATTCTTTGACTTTAGAGTTGTCTCTGCCCATCTTTGTTAAAACATTTAAAGCACACGTGAGTTGAACCCGAAACCTTTCGACTTCAATAAATAGGACATGTGACAACTTCAACCAGACCTTTCGATAACGTCATCAACTGTAATGTTTTTAACTCGAGAACTTTAAGTTATTTGTTTCGTCCATGTCAAAAGGTCATGCCACTTATCTGTATGTTACACTTGAAGTATATCCAGGTTTCCATAGAGCTTTCGGTATTGTCTAAAGGTGATGAATGGGTTAATGTTTCATCTCTTCCTTTCGAATTTTTCGATAGCTTGAATTGCTACCCTTTAGACATTATCGAAAGTTTGAGCTATAAACCTTTCGACATTGTCGAAAGCGTAACTATTGAGTTTTTAACTCAAACTATTTGAACCATTTTAAAATATCCATGTTTTTACTCTTAAACTATCTACGTAAATTTACTTGTTTAACTCTTGAATGCCTTCTAAACTCATAAATAAAAAAGAGATTTAACTAAAACATTTTAACCTAGCAGAATCATGGGCTCTCCCAAAATTGAAGCCATTGCCAAGAATTCTTCCATCGAAACTCAAAATGAAGTCAATGCTATTATTAAAGACTTTTGTATTACTGGGATCGAAGCTATCCCTCCCCAACCAACTGATACCATTGACAACCCTCCTAAAGGGTACTTTTCTTACACAGCCATCCACACATGGCACAGTGGATTTCTTCCTTTTACTAAGTTCTTGATCTCATACTTTCTCATGTTGGAGTTGCTCCAATACAACTATCCCCAAATGTTTGCACTCATCTTCTATCTTTGGAAATGTTGGCATTGGAATCTGGCTTCCTTCACTTAATATTGAAGTTCTAAACTCCTTGACCAAGTTGGCAAGGTTAAGTAATCTTAACAAGCAGATTTGTAGAGTCAATGTACATATGAGGCTAATATCAGATGGTACCAATAAGTTAAAGGACTGGGAGAATCAATTTTTCTTCGTCAAGTGCTTTGCGAATGTTCACGAGATTTTTGCCTCCCAACATAAGTCTGCTTTAATGTTGTCTTTGCTTTACTCTATGTTTTCTATTAACTAATCTATGACTTTTTTTAGGTGAATCTTCCAAGATACTCAGTGATGCTGACAAGAAAACCATTGATTCTTTAAATATAGCTTCAAAGCAACTTGGGAGCAGGAAGGCTCTCAACCCTTTTGAATTTAAGAAAACATTATTTACTACTTCTTGGCCTGATGATCCTAGGAACTCCTCCTACAATCATGCATACTTCTCATGGCAAGCGCTTCCTTTCCTTAGGCGATGCCAAACATGTTACTTTAATGTCTCCTATTTGTGCTGACACTTCAGATATATTATTAGTTTAGTGTTTTTCTTCTTTATCTCTAGAATTATTTGAATTACTTTAACTGATTTTTATATCCGCTTGAATTTGTTTTAGCTCCCTCCAAGGTCATTGTATCTTCAAGTGGTGCTACCCCTCCTCCATCATCTTCTGGAATTACATCAATCTTGGAGGCTTTCGCTTAATCCAAAAGAACTTTTAAAATTAAACTAATGGGCCTTTTGAAGATTCTCCTACAACGAAAGTGGCCAAAAGTCATTGACGTGGAGGTAGAGGAAAAGTGCATGTCTCTTGTAAAGTTTCAAAGAGCCTCACCGTCGAAGCCCCTAAGGGTAAATCAGCATAAAGTCCACCTATTCCTGATCCTTTCTCGCTTATCTCGATCTCTTATTCTCCCACTGCACTCGAGTAGATGCAGCTAGCTATATTAATGACTCTCTCTGTAAAGAAACCCTTCTATAATCTTCATTTTATGCTCCTCTATCGACCAATTTCGATGAACTTGTCAAGCTTATCATACATTCAGAATTTTTTACTTCTTCCTCTCTTATGTCATTCACTCTGGACTTGGCAGAAAATTATCGCTCTCTTATGGAGTAGCAACTTTTGGTAAGCTCTCACCCAATTGATTTTATTATTGTTGGATTTCTCTAATAGATAACTCGTATTTCACTTCTTGTTGCAGATTTCCAAGAACTGGATAGCTCTAAATGAACATGTCTTGAAATCTTCAACTGAATCTTTTAAGCTGCAGCAGGAAAGTTCTAAACTTAGCAATGAAATATCTTCTCTGACAACCACCTAAAATGACACTTCCAATGAGTTGGAGCGGGTAAAGTCTTCCATTGTCGGGGTTGAAGCCGACTTAGAGACAAAAAATGGCCCATCAGCTTACTACCGACGAAAAAATTTCTATGGAGCTAACTCTAAAAGATTCAGAAGATGAAAAAGCTCGCTTGGTTGCCAAGAACATTTCTTTGAAAAAGAAATTTATGAAGACCAGAGCTTCACTCAAACAAACTGTTCTTACCCTCTCCGACATTAAGAAGTAAGTCTCTCAATTTATTGATGTTACCCTAGGTCCCATGATGCTAAAAATTACGAAGATGCCCTTATGCTTCCATACACTGATATTTATGAGAAATGCCCTGACTTTGGCTTCCCTTCTCTCAACCCAGCTTTAGCCAAAAGAGTAATGGACAAAATTAACTAGATAAATTAGGGTACCGGACCTGAGGGCGAGGAGGAGGTAACTAATGCTACCAAAATTCTCTCTTTTGATGTCCCTACCTTTGAAATTGAAACTGATTCTGAAGAGGAGGGTAACAAAGATGACGATCCTGAGGAAAAGGATAATGATAATGATGACATCAATGTCAATGGTGATGATGATGATGACGACCTTGACGGAGGCCAAGGCCTTGATGAAGATAAAGGGGGTCCCTCTGTTGCCTCTGAGAAAGATGGCAGTGACCAAGATGAATTCTCTGAAAAGGAGCCATCCATTCGGAAGGATGTACCGCCTTCATCCCCTGGACCCTCTATTTCACTTGAGGATGAACCTGCTCCCGCTCAAACCGAGGAGCCAAAAGAGAAGGAGAAGGACTCCTAGGCTTTCATTCCAGTTTCACAGGTATGTGCTTCTTTGTTTAAATGTCTTAAACTTCGAAGATAATAATTAGCATTAAATTGTTTGTTTTAGATAAAGAAGAAGTCCACATTCACCTATAGGACTAAATTTGATAGAAAACAGGCGGAAATTAACAGGTTATATAGGGAGTTAGACAAACTGATAAAGAAGCACAATGTTTTGTCTAAGAAATACCATAGCCTTGACATGAGTACCTCCATATTAGCTTCTTTTAAATATCAAAGGGACGCCCCATTATTAAAGAAAGTGTGCCTCCAAAATGACGCTCTCTTGAAAGAAAATAAAGAGTTACTAACTTTATTCTGGACAAAGGTCGAGCAGAGAGACATTTTAGTTAACTTTCTGTATAAATCTTATTGTAGACGTTCTATTATATATCTTTTGAACTTAGGCGAATTCGGTGGGGGTCTACTTAGACGCTATCATAAAAGATACTTAGATGAATTCAGATCTGACACGCATCCTGGAGCTTGATGGAACTTACAGCGGGTCAGATCAATTCCTCAAGATCTTCCCCCTGAAAAGCTTAAGTACTATAAGGATAAATTTGTTTCTAATTTTTTCTCTAAATCTGTTTTGTATGAACCAGATGATTAATTATAACATGTAATAGTTAATTGACATATAAATATATGCTTTAGTTCTATTTTCTTTACACTTAGTTTTTCTCTACTATGTTATTTCAGAATGACAGTTCTTTAGGTCGACTCGTCCCTAGCGACAACTTAAGCCAATACATCAAATTGAGAAGGTTTTATTCTGAAAATGCATTAATTTTACAGATTACAAAGTTAGCGAGATATTGTTTTCTTCGGGACTTACAAAAATTGTACTTGGAATACCCTCGCCTTCGTTTCGAATTCCTCAATGAAGAAAAGAAAAAATTCCTTAGAGAAATCAGAACATTTCATTCTAGATTAATTTGCGGTCGCGATAGTCCCCCAGCTTGGAAATGGGACCATAGTCAATGACCATCGGTAATAACCCCTAAAGGGGTCACTATGCCCTTTGATTTGACATTTATGCTTTTAGCTAAATCTCTTGATAAAGTTAGAAAAGTAGTTTCTAAACTTTAAATGTAGTCAAATTGTATGTTGTATCTTTTAACTTCGTTGTTGTTTTAATTGTAATTCGTTGTGATAATAATAATGATATTTTTTTTATCTCTATCTTGATTTTTATTACGTTTCTTTTGTTTAAATATAAGCTATAGTCATCTATGACTCATCTTTCTCAAAACTTATTGTCGCCTGTCGATGCTATTATAGAGAGACTGTTGACTGCGAGCGAAGGATTTGTGGTCCATGATGAAGTCTTACTTGAGAGTTTTGGTGGCAATGCTGAAGTCGTGAAGTGGCATAAGAGACACTTTCTCCAAACGACCATCGATAGTGGTCTCAAAGACCATATTGCCTATCTCAAGACTGATATTAAGAAAAAAATGGTATGATTGCTATGCTTAAACAACAAGTAAAGACTAATCCTACAGTTGATTTCGATTAAAAAATGTCTAAACTCATTCAGCAAGTAAATGATTTAGAGTTAAAGTTAAAAGATAGTCAAGCGCAATGCGCCCCTTTGGAGTTCATTTTGCACGATAAGACATTAATGATTGATCTTTCGGTCTCTCAAGCAACCCGTCCAACTGTTAAGCCTACTAGGTCAAAGCTTCTTGTGGTTCAAAAATTTCCATCTATGCTCAACCCTCCCCCAGGTTTAGATAAAAATGTAGTATGAACTGGAGTTGGAGGGTAAAATTCAAAATCGCCAAATATTTTGATGAGCTGCAGAAAGCGAAGTATTCTCAAACCATTAATGAATACACTGCCAAGAACCAGAAGCTAGAGCATGACAATTATTTGCTTGTCAAATGTGTCACAGAGTTTGAAAAAGAAAACAAAACAGTCAGATTTGCAAACAGAGCTTTCAATCGTAAAGAAAAACTTAATGAAGTTCTCCGTGCAGCAATCCAACATGTTGTTGATCCTTCGGTGGCAGACACTCTTAATAAAGCAGCTCAAGATTTGTAATTCATCTGTGTTTGAGCTATGTAAATCTATCTTGTGAATATATTTGTTGTTTGTAAATGATTTCATAACTTATGTAAATAAACTTTGTCAATATCACCTAAATCGTGATCCTCTTTTGTAATGTCGCTTTTTGAAATGCCTTTGAATTGCTTATTCGGTGACTTTTGTATTTGTTTAATCTTTTGTTATTCCCTGCCATTTTGATTTCCCTGAGAAATATGTAGAAAACAATTTTTTTTATTAGCTTGAAATTGACATATTCGTCTATGTATGTCATTTGCATTGATTGACAAATCATCTTGCTAACTGTGTGAAAGAGTAGTTTATTTAAAAAATTAGGATATCATCTTTAACCATGACGAGGAATGATCAAGAATCTAACTCCTTCCACTTATCTGATTCAAAGGTCAGTGTTTGGAATTTTGATGCAATAACTTTTCAACCCATTCCTGAACATCAATGGGATTTGAAAATTTAGAAACTCGAAGCTCCCATTCTGAGACTTTTCATGATTATATTCTCTGGCCCAGATTTAGGCATTTGAGATGAATTGAAACCCATAGATATTGCACCCAGCTTAGGGTTTACATAAGTAGCAATATTGATACCCATATTCGGGTATAATAAGTTGATGATTAACAAAGGCCCGAAACCCAGATTCGGGTATTAGACAATGAAATTCTTATATGAAAGACCTGAAACCCTAATTTGGGTATTAATAGCTGATAGTTAGAAATGAGATTCTCGAAACCCAGATTTGGGTAATAGTAAGTGGAGTTCTGTTCTACTCCACTGCCTTCGCTTTCTTTAACGTGTATGAACCCTCCAGGTTTTGAGTGTATATGGAAACAATTTGATTGGCTGCCTCTTGAGCTAAGACGTCTTAGTCCATGATCGAATATGCTTTTCCTTGAGTTTGAACATCTTAGTTCATAATTTAATGAGCCTCCTCTCAGGCTTGGACATTTTAGTCCTTTGATAAATGTGCCTCTTCTCGGGCCTGGACATCTTAGTCCATTATTGAATGAGCCTCGCTTTGGGCTTGGACAACTTATTCTTTTATTTGTCGGGCCTCTTTTTAGGCCTGGATGTTTTAGCCCATTATTGAATGAGCCTCGCCTTGGGCTTAGACATCTTAGTCCTTTATTTGTTGGGACTCTTCTTGGGCCTGGATGTTTTAGTCCATTATTATCTGGTGTTCTTGGTTAGCTCATCTTAGAGGCTGGAACCAAGGACTTACCAAACCTCCCTCCAGGAGGCGCCCTGCCCTGGTCCTTTTGCGGTGCAAACATGGGCTTGTTCGGTGCTCTGCCCTGGCCATCTTATGGTGCAGATAGAGACTTACTCCATCCTCCCTCCAAAAGGCGCCTTAACCTGGCCATAGCATCACGTGGATAAGAGCTTGTTCGATGCTCTACCCTGGCCATCTTATGGCGTGGATAGAGGCTTACCCCGTCCTCCCTCCAAGAGGTGCTTTAACCTGACCAGAGGCATGGCCAAGGGCTTGTCTGGTGTTTTAACCTAGCCATATCATGACGCGGTTAAAGGCTTACCCACCCTCCTTTCCAGAGGTGCTCAGCCCTGGCCATCTTGGCATAGACAATGGCTTTTCTGCCATCTTAGATAGACTACCATCTTAGGCAATATCCAAATATGATGAGCATTTCACTCCCAACCATGTAGACTTTCTCTTTTCAAAAAGTTGATCTTTATTAATCCTTTCTTAAATCTTTTTTACAAATTCACTGATCTTTCCTTGTCCAAAGAAACTGATGATCAAACCTTGATGGCTCTACAGTGGTTGGTTTCAAGACCATTCATCATATGATAATGACAAAATGATCTTTCAAGTTCCTTTCATGTTTTGGCTTTTTCTTTTGTGATGGCCAATAGTTAAGTTCATCCTTGTAAGCAAGTAGACATTTTCCATTGATGTTGTTAAGTTGCATTCGTTTGGAAGTCTAGACTTAAAACTTGTCTCTTGAGGATGGCCTTTTGACTTTTTACTTTTCGGCCTTATCATTTCATGCTCTTCGGTAGTTTTTCTTTTTGTTGCCTTTTCAATCTCTTAGATTGGAAATGCTTTTGTTGTAGTTGGCTATCGTTTGTGTGCAAAGGTGTTATAATCATTCATTATATCTTTCTCAAAGATTTTGCAGTTGGAATAAAATTGAATTGTTCTTCTCATTTGATTAAATATATTATCACTTCCATTTTTTTCTTTCCAAGTGCAAAGATAGAGGTAGGACCTACATGAAAAGGATTTAGACTACATTTCTTAGGATCATAAGATTTTTCTTTCTTTTTGTTTATAATTCTCAAGGCTTCGAGCCTTAGTCTTTGCTTTTCATCTTGATTGGAGCTTTTGATGTTTACTTGGGAAAATCTTGTCAAATGTGGTTCAAAAGACCCTTGTTTAGATCTTTTAAATCTTTTGGCCATAATCAAACCAAAGTGAATAAACTTGATGTAGGATTAATCGAAGAGGGTTAGAGAATAGTAGTGTTAGGGGGTTAACAAAGTCAGAGGTTCGAGCCCTCCTTCTAGTCCCAAAAATGTTGACAAGATTTCTTGTTAACACCCCAAAGTATGTTAAGAAAGATGGATATCCTTTTTAAGAATAATGGGAATGATTCCCTTAGGAACTGCCTTTAAATTTGGTTTTACTTATTGATAATTCTTGAATCAGACCTTTCGACGTCGTTGAAAGGTATCAGTTCTGAGTTAAGGGACCTTCAGACTTTGTTGAGTTGGTATGAGATCCCTTTAAGTGTATCCTTCTTGTTTAGGTTGAATTTTCCTGAATTTAATCTTAGATGGGTAGGCTTCAATCTTGTTGAAGGCTTAGGAAATGGCTTCCTTTAGGTTAAGCAGGAAATCAAATACTTTGATGGATATGAAGTAGCTATCGACCTTGTCGAAAGGTTAGACCACATATATAAAGTAGATTTCAACCTTGTCGAAGGGTTAGACCTCTGATATGAAGTAGGTTTTGAGATTTTCAAAAGGTTATATCACTTAGTCTATAGCTTTGAAAGGTGACAGGTATTGTTAGTGCATACAGAACTCTTGACCTTGTCGAAAGGTTTTTGTTTCAAATTTGATGATTTCGAAAGGTTACAGTGAATATTAGTGCCAGTTGAGTAGTTGACTTTACCAAAAGGTTCGGGTCAAAGAATAGATGGCCTCAAAGGGTTACTATACATGTTAAAACCAGAAGAGTTATCGACCTTGTCGAAAGGTTTAATCCGTGGAGTTGATAAATTCGAAGGGTTGTAAAATGGTGAATGGTCCGGATGTGTTATCGACTTTGTCAGCAAGAACCTTTCGATCAAGTTAAACCAGAAAAATGAGATTAATCCAATAAAGATTTAAGTAAATAGCAAAATAATTAACGGAGCTCAAGACTTCCCTCTTTATCCAGGAAAATTTCTATTTTATTAAATTCCCAAATCTCCCAATTAGGGTTACAATGCTTTGATTAAGAAGAGACAAGATTGGAATGAGAGAAATCAGATCCCCAAAACATGACCCATTCGGTCTTATTTATAGATGTAGGTGACCCCCCTTTCGACTCCATGATCTCGACCGGGACGAAAGGTCTTTCTTTTATATGCAGCTGTGAACCTTTCGACTTTTTTGAAAGGCTTGCTCCTCATATGCCATTATGATCCTTTTGACATTGTCGAAAGGTTTGCTTTTCTTTATGCTTTCACGAACCTTTCGACATTGTCGAAGGGTTTGCCTTCTATATTTTGTTGTGAACCCTTCGACCTTGTCGGAAGGTTGCTCTTTATTTGATTGTTGTGAACCCTTCGACCTTGTCGGATGGTTGCTTTTCACTTGATTGTTGTCAAGAGCTGTGCTTCCCTCCAATGTTTTTGAAAGATTGTTTTTTATTCTTTGCTAACTTCTGAGTGTTGCCTTCCTCATAGAACCTTTCGAATTTGTCGAATGTTATCCTGATGAGTCTTAAGCGGTTTGAAAGGCTTGCCATGCTTTTGAAAACACCATAGGTTGCTAACACTTGCTTTGACTTCCTCCTCTTCTTCGAAAGGTAGGAACTTCATGGATGTTGTGAGATGGAACCTTCCGACACCTTCGAAAGGTTTGAGGCTGTTAAACTCTGATGACTGCATCCCTTCTACTCATTCGAAAGGTTGGGTATGAGCTTCTCTTCCTTAATCTTTATTGAAGGGCCTTTCGACTTAGTCGAAAGATGGATTTTTTGAGTAACAATGATACAATAGTAGAACTGAACATGACTATAGTTAGAAAACCCGTTCGCATAGTTGCGAGAGATGAGAAGAGGCTACGGAACAAGTCAAACAGATTAGTCAAAGTCCAGTAGAGTTACGACGAGAGAGACCGTACATGGAAAACTGAGATCATGATTAGAGATACTTATCCTGACTTGTTTAACGATATGTTTTACCTTTATGTTTGATTGTTATGGGTACCTTATCGTAATTTCAAGGACGAAATTCTTTGAGGATAGGAGTCTGTAATGACCTAATTTTGACTAACATTATTTAAGACAGTTAATTAGATAAATTAAACGAAATAATGTAGGTAGTTGAGTGATTGAGATTTGTAAATTAACAAGGGGACTGTTCCATAGTGAATGTATAAGCGAAAGAGAATTAAAACGAAGTAAATAAGAGGAATATGGTGAGGAAAAAATAGGAATAGCCTTTGTTCTTATACCCTAAACCCTTTTATCCTTCATTTCTTATTCATTTCAACATTCAAAACAAAACTAAAACACTAGTGAGCTCGGTCGGCCACCATTAAGGAGATGCAAAAGAAGAAAAGCTAGGATTCAAGTAGAAAGCTTAAGAAAATCAATCAAATAGCTAATCTCAAACTTCTTAACTCCAAGTCAAGGTGAATAATTTGATTTACATCTCACTTTTGATATTTATTTCAGTTTCAAGGTTTGATCCGATCTATTTTGCAAATAATGTGCCATGTTATATTATTTAAATGGATATATATGCATGTTGATGATTTATGTTGTTTCATATAGATTTTATGATAATTTTACATTCAAAACCCTATTAATTAACATCCAAATGATTTGCATTTTTGACATGTGATTAAAATCATTATTTTATAAGTAGGTTTCAAGTTTCATAATTTTCTAAGTTATTGTGGATTTATTATAAATTTTCTAAGAGAGAAATAGTTAATGTTGGGTTTAAATTATTTAAGGCAAATACATGATGATTTCGGGTCTGAAATTTATATGTGTTAGAAAACATATTAGAAGTGAATTATGGTATTTTTGGGGAATTTCGTAAGTAATTTAGTATGGTTATAAAATAATTGAAGTTAAGAGACTTAATGTTTTATATGGTTTATCAAGGGGAAGAGCTTATTTGCTTAAAATGCTTTAAATGGTTAAGTTGTGAATCTAGTGGCCTCTTTAGAAAAAGGACTATAATAAAGAAATAGCAACCAATTATATTTTGACGAATAAGTTAGGCGAAAAGAAATTACTTTGAAAGGCATAAAATCGGTTTTATTTTGATTTACCACTTCGCCACTTCCATCGATTAGCTTTGTCACCATACCTCCGCTTATGAACTCATTCGAAACCAGTGCACATGGTATCAAGCAATTGATACGTAGTTCATTGGAGAAAGGTGGAAGGACCGTGTCGAAATCATGCTTTTGAAGGGTTGAAGTCCTTCTTATAAGCTTTCGAATACATTACTTGCTTTTGTTTTTAAAAGATGCTTTTGATGGGGTTGTTTTTAACTTGTCTTTGTTTATAAAAGGAAACTTTTGAACAAGTTTCCGCTTGTCTTTGATTTTAGAAATGTGCTTTTGAAAGAGTTATAGCTTACTTTGGTTTTAAAAGAAGATTTCGAAAGGATAACCGATTTTGAGCCTATTTGATACCGATGCCACCACATTCATACCTTTCGAATTAGTTAAGACCGCTTTTATTTATAGCCTTAAAACAACTTATTCGAAAGGGTGCTTTTGCCTTTTTACTTTGAAGCCGCCTTCCCAATGCTTTCAAAAGGGTCCATTTAGCTACTTCTAATCAATGGTTCCGAAGGCAGTGGTTTCGAAAGGATAGGTTTTGAAACTATCCTCTTTCTTTTACTTGGGATTAATGCTTTCGCCTTTGTTCTTTATGTCCCACAAAGTATATTATATGTTAAACCCAAAGGTTTCGAAGAAATAATTTTAAATGGTTTTGAAGTAATATTTCCACAAACCCCTACTTAAACCCAATGCTTTCAAAAGTTATGTTATAAGTGTTTCGAAGGAGAAGTTCCCAAAGCTTTTGAAAGGTATATTTTAAGTGTGTGAAAGGCTTATTTTATGTGTTTTAAAAGGAAGGTTTCCAATGCTTTTGAAAGGCAAGTTTAAATGGTTTTGAAAGGGGATGTCTAAGGTTTTATATAATGATTTCGAAAGGGACGCTTTTAATTATTTAAAAAGAGATTGTTTAAGGTTTTAAATAAGGGTTTTGAAAGTATTGCCTTGGCTTTAAGGCCTAAAGTTTTTTAACTTAGAAAGGAGTATCAACTTATTTCGATGGGATAGAAAACCTCATTGATTAAGATTTCATCAACGTTGTTTTATGTAAAGCAAATATCATGGCATAAGTATTTTGAGTAAAGCAAAGAGTGTATTTTCATTGCTTAGGTATGATTTAAAAAAGGGTTAAATCATGTTGAAAGAACCGATTTCAAGGAAAATTGGATGGGGTAGTTAATCCTAAGTAAATGACTTAGAGATTAGAAAACCAGATGGGACTAGTGTAGAGTCACACCCTATACCTTAGCTAGTATCCCCTTGCTAATATAGGTCCAAAATTCCAGTGTGTAGGGCTTTGTCACAGGTACGACTAAAATGATGTTACATAAATAAAGAATACACAGAGTAAAGGTAGGTCATTGTTGAGCCCGCAAAACTATTAGGATCGGTGACCCTTGGAAAAGAAAGTTAATGACAGATCGTCCAATATTGTGTTTAATAGAAGTTGGATCATTGATTATGTCTGGTAGGCCCGAATCAGCTAATGGTTAATAGTTAGCACGATAAAACTATATTGCTTGGACAGACAGTCTATTGATTACCAGATTTATATGCATGTATTTTTATTGCTATTATTGTTATAATCAGTTTGATTATAGGATTTTGATTTGCAAAAGATATACTTTTAAATGGATATTAGTGAAGGGAAGACCGTTCTACTAAGCGGTGTGGTCTAACTTAATATCAGTAAACCAAGATGTGATAGTATTATTTACACCAGGCTTTATGTCTGACTCGAAGTTTATATTTTCCTCTTAAAATCTCGGGTGCTTAAAATTCGATTTTATTAGATTGAGAGTTAAAGACTTTTCAGATTTAGTAGGTTGGACAAATAAGCTTTCGAAGAAGTGCAAGAGGCAAAGCTAGCTATAAAGGAGCTATTTAGTATTATTTCCGCTGTGATGTATTTATGATCGATATGTCTATTTAGTACTTTGATCATCCATAGGGACATCTTCATATGTCACTCCTGGCGTAATTTATAATAATTATATTTCGTCAAAACCTAGGAATTGTTTTGGGATTATGTAACTGAATATGAAATATTGATTCGAAGTGTAATCGTAAAGTTGTTTTTTAATCTGTGTTGATTTTATTTCATATTCATGTGCTTCTAATATTATGGATACCATTAACATTACCGTATTTTGTCATCGGAAGTTAATACTATGGATGACTACTGTAACGTTTGCGACTTTTCAACGCTCGAAAATCGACATCAATACGTCCATTGTATCAACTGCCGAACAATCGAAGGCCGGAAAACCGTACCGTTAGGGTTAAAGAAAAGGTAGAAGATAGAAGAAGAAAGAAAAAGATAGAACAGATCAGAAACAACAGAACAATATCAGAATCTCACAATCGCAGCGGAACAACATATAATAGATAAATGAATAATCTTTAAACAAAGAACTATATCAGTTATTACATTACATCATATTACATTACATTACATCATCAGAGTGTACAACAACTAACAACAACAAACAACAACTAACAGCGGAAAAGAAATACTATATACTAGTGAATACGCCATGTCATCCAGCTTGCCTCCAGCAACTCCTGAATTCCAGAATATCCTGATAACCTGATTCTAGACTGCCCGTGTGGAAATTGGCGGGCACCCAGAGTTTAAGAAGGAAAACAATAAACTCCAAGCCAGTCATGTGACTAGTGTGAGAACTAAAACATTTTTTTTTGACACAAAGTACAGGATAATTTTAAAATAGATTCGCAATGCTTTTTAGAAAATGAGACTACCATAAGACCTCCCGCACACACACACAATGCAAACGCAGAATCGGAGGAGATTTCTCCTTATGATAGTCAAAGATGCTTGATACGAAATAAAAAAACATTTGATATTATTACTAGTGCATAGTGTAGGAAAAATCATTTTGAAAGTAAAGATATTAATCTTAGCCAGCATAGGCATTCCGCACTTATGCCTACTATAGCTACCATCCAAACAGTGGTGACCACCATAAGTGAATGATAGGTTCTACAACTAAAATCGTATAAGATCGTATTGTTTCTTTAGATTTCCAACAAATGGTCAGGCCAAGGAACTTCCCATTGCCACATGGAAACGCCTCTAGAATGACGTCCCGAGAACCTAACCGAATCTCTGCAAACACAAGGCCGGGTTACCTTTCAAACTAGGTAACTACTGACACGAATATGTCATCCCCCGATTGTAACCGATCTATATCTGAGGATCCTCGATTTCAACAACCACAAAGCAATAAATTTGCAGCAACAACATAGGTTAAGTATCTGGGCTCCATACCATGATACCACCTCTATCCAGAAGGAATGACATACACTAAAGGGGCGCTACCCCCTAATAACCTTGCCGCATCCTTCCTGTTTTGACCATTTCCGGGGTGTTAGGTCCGATGAAGTCTCGTCCACAAAGCCACGCTTTATATAAAAGCTGTACTTTGATCATCAAATGCTCAACAGCACTTCGTATGCCACATTACCAATTTGGGAATGTATCACTAGTAACCATCAACTACGTAACCTCTAAGGGTGTTAAGCTAAGAGAATAAATTCACCACCACCAACGGAAACATATTTGATAGAAACCAGCTTTACATCTCAAATTGTAACGTCAGACACATATCCATACAAGTCCGTTCCGGGATCGAACGGAACCGAAGGCACTTACAAAGAAGTCCTTGCAATCCGGATATCACTAATCACGACCGGACTTCCCATCACAAAGGGTAATAAATTTCTATATCGGGGATCAGCCGATGCAGAAACATTCGACGGTAATCCTTCCGTTTTCATAAATATTCGGTCTTCAAAACCGGTCATCAAATGCAATCCATAACGACGTATCACATATTCGGAAGGGTTATACGACCCCAAGGTCCTTTCCCGGCTAACCCGAATAGTGAGCGCTTATTTTGAAAATAAGTGTGGCATTGAAATTCAAGCAATCACAACAAATACCCATTCAAAGGTAAATATTGAAGTCGGTTATTTAACTATCAATAGGTATGCTCAACATCACCAGATTCCAAATAATTTCCCAAATTATTTACTTTCCAAAATATCTTTACTAGATATATAATTTACACACTTCAACCATTTGAAAACAAATTTCAAATCACTTTTCACATTTCAATCTTTGAAAACAAATTCTAATCATTTTCCTTACACGGAAATACTTTCATTTCAAAATGGTTCATTTAATCCAATTAAATAAATCCTTACCGATTTACTTTATATTTACGTTCCAAATCCGTAAATTTATTGAACGACCCGTTATTTTGGACCATTCAAAGCGACAATAAAACCATACATATCCGACTTAAATAATTCAAAATACCGAATTGTTAATTAAAATTTGGTAAAACTTAAAATATACAGTAAATAAATCAATCACAGATCACAGAGTAATATAATGCAGCGGAATAGATAAAGAATAGTAGTTCATGAAGCTGCTATATACATCAGAGTTAGAAAAATACAACCGAATAGTTCAAATGCAGTGAAGCCTCCAATGCAACAGATGACTTCCCTGAACCAATCAACTAGAAAGGCTGGAATCTGAATCGATTGTTGGATTTCCAAATGAAGCTCCGAACTCCAAAGGTGAGTCTCAAATGCTGTATCACTCAGTCTGACCCGAGCGTAAAGATAAACACAAAATACTCGAGTCAGGATTAACATTCATATATCAACAAATCCAACTCAAGTGAAATATCAACTGAAATACAAATAATGATGTTTGGGATAACCATCCTCTAAGGGTCCATGGAACTTTCTACAAGGTAGAAATATACACTATAACACCGTGGTCATTTCAGCTTAATCTATACTTCAAAACCAAATCTCATTTTCACTTCAAATATCTCTATATTTCCCAAAATAGTATTTATATATATTAAATAATTTATACAGTAAAGTATTTTCGATTTCCTCAACTTAACAAATCGTTCCAACATCAACCCGACCTTCCCGTTCAAATAAAATTCAATCTCAATTTATTAATTTAAATTCAACTCAATTTCCAAAATAACCACTTAAATTTTATCGATATCAAATTCGGATTTATAATCACAAATACCCCTTTATATTTCCATATATTTCAAAACTTTAAATATTCAACGTTTCATCTAAATTTTCATTCAATTTAGTTTTTCAAATAATAAATTCAAATTTAGTTCAGCCTAAATTTTCATTTTAATTCAATTTAGTTGCTAAATAACAAATTCAACTACGTTGATTTCAAATACAGATCCGAATCTCAACATAAACCATTTAAATTCCAATATAGTTCAAGGCTTTAATATTTAAATGTTCTATATAACAGTCTCATATAGATCTCGATTTAACCTCATTATTATTTAGTCTTGAAATACTCCCTTATTCGATTCAATATCATTTAAGTAACCTTAAATTACATTTTACTCAATATTTTCTTTAATTTATTTAAATGTGAAATATTCATTAAATCACTTAAATCAAAAATCCAGTTACAAAATCATACCTTTTAAATTTCCCATTCAAAAATTTCAAATCGATTTAATTAAATAAATCCTTATTTAAATACCATTTTAATGAACCCAAATTTATCTCCCAATCTTAATTATTCAATTTATTACAAGAGAATCTATGTGAAATATAGATTTACATAAATACTTAACCATATTATATGTATTAAATCAAATATTACTACCAAATCTATATATACAATTTTCATTTAATAATATCTTAAGAACAAAATTTATTAAACCATATATTTCTTTCCAAAATTTTAGAAATTATTTTCAAAATATTTGTATGGACCAACGGTGTCTGTATATATTTCCTATCATATAGTCAAGTGCTATGGATATTTATCATTTCAATCCGTATACTAAATATATACGGGTGGATATCATTTCAACCCGAAATCCCAAATTCAATTAAATGAAAATCGCTTGGGTTTATCATTTCAACTCATAACGATTTTCTCCTATTCTAAAATCTGTTCGGGTATGTATCATTTCAACCCATAGTGATTTCTAAACTACAGGGAACTTGCAGAGTGATAACAGAAAATACAATAAAATAACAGGCATATATCATCAATAACAATATAATATAAACAACATGATATGGTGTCATATCCCATAGGTGAACAGTTACAGATAATAGCTTATACAACAAATTTAAATAACTACAGCAGCATATTTTAATTGTTGTTTCAATTGAAATCAAATTTAATGAATAAAAGAATATTAATCGTGAGTGATTGCTCACCTTTCGAGGCTAGAGAGATTTGAAATGGGTTATGGATCCAAGAACGAATTTCCAAAATGAACAAGATTGGCACGAATAGGACGAACAGAGCTGATAAATAGAGATCGATGAAAATAGATTAGAAACTGGTTGATGTAGACCGAAACAAAAAAAATATAAAATCCCAAAATATTATTCGCTTAACTATTGAGACTCGTTAAAATTATATACATACGTTTTCCAAAAATATAAATAGTTTAGAAACAACTATTGACCATACGTTCTGTATAATCAACATATATCCATTATACATTTAAACTAGACTATATTTAAATTATACTATGTATAGTAATGTGATAGAGTATACAGTACACTTATTACAATACACGTTAAGACTATGAATATAATATTTAACAATACACTTATAACAAAATATGTGAATGTAAAATTTCATTTTTAATATAAACACAGAGAACAACCTTATATATTTATTAATATTCAGTTATATAAAAACTCTTGCTATATATTTACATTCAAAAGCTAATAACATAACTATAGTGCAAACGTATATGTGGTTGAGAATATATAACACCTTTTTATACTTTCTTATGCACTTAATATACTCAACAACGAGTTATATATATAAGCGGTCATGCATTTTTATATGAAACAACAAGTATAAAATAACTTTTAAAACTTTATCATTATATATATATTTTATACACTGAACAGTTAAAATAACTTTTAAAACATTTTAAAAACTTTATCATTATAAAATAACTTTTAAAATATACATCATACGAATGTTTTAACCCACACAAAAAATATATGCTTCCTTATACATATTATATATAGCTAATTTATTTATTCTTATTATTATTACTTTTTTTATATATATAAAAGAAAAGTGGTGCCTGAATAATATTTTCTCATTCTGAGCATAGGTGACTAACAAAACACGCATGGTCTAACATGTGATAACATTTATTTTCTATTTTTATAAAAGTGGTGTAAACATATTTACTCTATCTTAGAGTACAAGTGGAGCAAATGATTTTTTTTAAGGCCTTAGCCAAATGCATTTTTCTCAAACCAAAATACTTATTAACGTTAAGACCTTGAACGAACAAAGCTGAGGAGAATATTTTTACTGATTTAAAACCTGATATAAAACAGCGATGCCACCTACATCCTTTTCCAACGTGTTTATAATGATATAAGCAAGAATCTGTCTATACCGTGGAGGGTGCTCCTGATTGTGGAGGAGGGTAGGTGTCATGTGGTGAAATAGTAGAGCCAAAAATTTGAACAGAACAATGAAGAAAAGAGAAAAAAAGGAGGAAAAATAATTCGGTCATTACCTGATGCTTTGCTCACACGCAAGGAAGAAGGAGAGGAACCCAAAATAAGATGCAGATGAAGTTCGATACGTGGTTTGTATTTATTTGTGACAACACAATTGTTAAAGTGGGAAAGCAAAAATCAAGGCATGCAAATTTTAAAGCAAGGAAGAAAACGTGTTTAACATTTAAATAAAAGCTTGCGCGCATCAAGGGAAAAATGGAAAGAAATTTATAGATTTTGGAACGGTTAGTAATTTGTGGATCACGTTCCTATTAAATCAGAAGGCAAAAAAAGTGAATATAATTTGCATGTAAATGGTGAGGCACATTTTATATTTAAAGGGAGTAATTTGCGTTGATTGAGTGGAGGAAACGGTATGAAATAAATTGCTTTAGGAATAGTAGAGAAGTATGAAATGAATCGTGTTTTATAATCAAATACGCATTGATAATGGTGAAAGGAAAAGGCAGGAGGAAAGTTGATATTGAACCGGATTGGATTTTAAAGATTTTATACCAATTTTAAACGAGAGGCAATTGGAAAGAGTAGAAAATTTTCCGCATGAATCCAAGGCAAACATTTTAAACTAATTGAATGGTTAGGGAATTTATTTCTTTCCCACTTAAAAAAAATACGCCTACGGATAAATTTAATTATTATCCAAGGTAAGAAAATGAGACATGCGTAAAACCGACTAAAAATATACGCCCAATTTATAACAAAGAAACGCTTTAAATTTGTACGTTTTTCTTATGTAGTAAATATAGGTTATAATATTACATCAAATTCATACTATGTGTATGCCAACTAAATTGTACAAATTAAAACACGTATCTTAAATAGCTTATTTACATTATTAACTTAAAATTTATTACTTAATTAAAATATGATTTGTTTATATCTTTTTTATTTACTTAACATTTAAGAAATAAACTGCTGTATATACGTATAAAAGAAAACGTAGAATGCGTACAACAGATGCAGTGATTTTTGTCCAAAAAAATGAAAATAATGGATTTAAATTTTATATGTTTTCTTGTATGTATATATACATTATTTATTCCATCAAATAATGCGCCTTTTAAATGCGAAATTAAACAGTTTATTTATACACAAAGTTTTGGAAATTAATTACCTATATAAAAATATGATTTGTTTACACATTTACTAAGAAATTTATATTCAAAAATGTATATAAGTAAAATATAAAATATTAAATTTTTAAAAGTATAAAATCAATTATTTTTTAAAGAAAAAAAGGCGAAATGAACGTTGTTACGAACATATTAAATTAAACCAAAAGATTAAAAATTAAAAATTTAAAGATTTATAACTTCAAAAAAAAAAAAATTTAACCAAAATAAGAATTTTTGAATTTTCACACTAATAAAAATCTTGGGTGATTATTTATAATAAAATTAAGACAATCAAATTTTCGAAAAATAAAACCCCAGAGTTATAAATAAAGAATAAAATATTGCTAAAATTTGGGCTGTTACATTTATTCCCACACTTCAAAAATAAATCAACGTTTATTTTTAAACAAATTTCCTTTTCTTTTTTAAATTCCATAGTGAATTTACAATTCCAAAATATCTATGAATATAAGATTTCCAAATCAATTTCTAATATTCATTTTCAATTTATCTTTAAAAGATAAAATCTCAAAATATTCACTTCATATTGGAAAACATTTCCATACTTATTTTATAATAAGTAATTCACGAATCCATTTATTTTCAATATTTAGAAAATATTCAATATACTTAAATCGAGATTAAGTATATATTTCATTCTTTAAAGAAAACGTTCTTTCAAACACATTTATTTGGGTCAAAACGAATGTTGCGTAAAACATCGTTACGACAACCCAAAATCACTAGTATAGGGATTCGAAATAAGATAGATATATAAATCTCAATACTATATAAAACATTTCCTTTCGGAAATCATTTACTATAACAATAGTGTTATAGTCCACCATTTACTTCTATTTCTCGAAAACGTCTATTTCAGCAATGAATGTTGAAATCCATGATTTCGATGTTTAACACAATTTAATAATATATTCACTGTACAAAATCGTGAATATACTTCACTAACCAAATTCACTATTTTCTACACATTTTATTTCAAGGATAATTCGCTATCCGAAATCGCGAATATATCTCCTTCAATAACCTTCTATATTAAATTTATCAAATTCAATTGATTTCAGATTTATAAACAATGTTTATAAATTCCATTTCTATTTATAAAAACTTCAATTATAAAATCCCTTTTATAAATCAATTCAATTTATAACTCAACTTTATACCCAAAATCCGATTTATAAGTTAATTATTTATAAATCTTTTATTTTGCAAAATCTATTCATTTCATAACTTCACAATTTATAAATCTATAAATTTTATTCACTTGTGAAATCCATTTATACTTCATTTTAACACTAAATAAAACTCTTTTCACAATTCCTATATTTTTAATTTATAAATATTAATCTTAGAAATCTTTTATATAAACCGTTTATAATAATTCAAAAATCTCAATTTAAATAAACCAATCCTTTTAATAATTTACAAAACATTATTTAAAACTTATATAACTCCAAAATCATACTTAAGTACTATTTTCCAAAAATATAACTTTTATAATAATAAAATTATAATGTTTATTTATTTTAACAATTCAAAATTTAATAAAACGTATACTTTCAAAAATCACTTTAAAATTCTTTTAAAAATCAAAATCATTATTTTAAAACTTCTTAAATGGATCCGATGATGCAACAGCACCAAATAGTCAATCACGACAACAAAGACATCATATATCAGTATATGATAATCAATCAAATATCACAATATCTGTAATCAAATAAATACTGGTGAGGAATCCAGTTGGATCCCTCCAACCTGTTTCCCTGCATCCACAGATGTTAGCACAATACCAATTCCGTTCCAATACGGAATATCACGGTATATGGGATTTATAAAATATTATCCGCTATTATGCGGCGCAATAGGGTCACATCCGCTATATAATGTGGGAAAATCAACTCCAAGTACATATATAATAGCAATTTCACTTTGCAGTGAAATTATCGCGGTATATGTTTTTAATAAATAACCTCCGCTTACTAACGGCGCATAATGTCTATTTCAATCATCAACAGATAATAATCAACATTAAAACATTCAATCAAGCAATTTTTAATCTAACTATTTAAAATATAAATCGAAACAGATTAGATTGAGTGAGAAGTTCTCACCTTGCTTCCAATTCAGTTTTCACGTTTTATTTCGAATAAAATTAAACACGCGTTTAATTTTACCCGAAATTCTCACTAGCTCCAAATGACTCCAATCCAGCTCCATCGCGTAGTGCTCGACAAAATGAAGCCAATGCAATTCGTTTCGTCCAAAACGGACCTCATATGAAAAAGTTATGGTGTTACAAAGATTACACGATTTATAATATACATTAATTTCAATTTTTATTAAATTTTAAGCCCTACTCTATTCTAGGACGTTGGATCTAGCTTCTACAGATCAGGGCCGTCCCCCCATCCTTCTTCCCAAACACGAAAATGTTCCGGTGAATGCCGAACCCATAGCCGCCAATCATCTCACAATTTACGCAACCCCCACGACTAGCTTTAGGTCGATCAAGCACCATCACGTGAAGCGCCATGCTCCACTCTATCTCCGTCCCAAATGCCTCGATACGCGGCCCCTCCTTTCACGTGAAAAACGTGCTTGAACGCAACCCATATACGGCCAAAATTTGGCGACCACGATACTCCAATGACGATCAACCCCGTATAGATCTGAAGCTCTTCCGATGCTCTTCAGCCTTGCTTAAGAAAGTTTTCAATGATATTGAGTGGATTGAAAGAGATTAGAGGAGGAAGGAGAATAGATTTCGGCCATTGAATATATAAGTGGCGGCGGCTCTGATAAACCCTAGGGTTTTGTTTTTTGTGAAATAATGAAGTTAAGTGGTCCTTTTACAGAAATTTACGCAAACACTATTCATCCGATTTTTTCCGAACTCCAAACGAAGCATGTCGGTTGGCGTTTCTAAGGTTTACCCCGCGTTCCGGACACAATGGAATGTGTTTTGGAGGCTAATTCGATCATCTATGCGAGTTACGGAAATAAACGATAAATTTAAATTAAATCGATTTAAACAAATTTCTATGCGTTTTAGCTTGCCTCGGACAAACCGTAAATCCGATTGACACAAAATTTGAAACCATACAATAATATCACATTACGGATCCGATGAAATTGATTTCGTCGAAATTCGAGATTGTTTGAAAAATGACTATTTTAACTCGTCAATTAAATATTAAAATATTCAATTTTTCACAAATTAACTTTTAATTCGATTTTAAAATTTCTATAACATCATTCTAACTCCAATATGATATAATAAAATTTTACAAATCATTTTCAATCATATTTAACCCAATTTCCAATTATTTATGAAATTTCAACTATTAAATTATCGATTTAATTATCTAATTAAATCCAATTATTCGAAATAAAATTTATTCGACTGTTTAATTTCACTTATTAATATTTAAAATCAATTAAATATACAAATTTTAATTAATAAAATTTCTGGGTCGTTACAAACTTCCCCCCTTAAAAGAATTTCGTCCTCGAAATTACCAAGTAAGAAAAAGTTACAGAATCTATTAACTTTCTAAAACAAACCGTTCAATTTAGATTTTTACAAATCTCTTAAGTGTTTAACTTTCCCAAAATTCATAGTTAAACTTCTTACAAAATCTTTACTAAGTTTCCAAACTTAGTTTTCAAAAATTTTCCAATTTTCTTAAAAATATTCTAACGCCTTAAATTTTCGGAAAAATTCGCCATAGCCTCCTTTGTGCGGCTCGATCTGGAAAAAAAATGATAGTATATATATCACAAATATACATCTCATCAAGTGATGAGGCATCCCGCAGGAAAAAAAGTGTAAAAGTACGATATTTAATCCGAGATATGTACCTTATTTATTATTAGCGAACGTATACGGCTAATATAGCGGAAAGCGAGCTCCAAATGCGAAGCAAGCGCAATCCGCACCTACTAAACACTCAACAAACAAATGAGAAACATGTATATATGAAAATAATATCAATATACAACATACAGCAACATAACAACTACATGTACCAACATAGCAAACGCAACAAAAGCAACAAATCCAACCATCATCCAACTATCATCCAATTAACATTCAACAAATCCATAACCAAATCAATATTCATTCATATTCTCATTATTATTCAATGAATTGGTTTTTTTATTTTAAATCACATTCGATTCATTAACATTTGATTTACTAACATTCACTCATATTCAAGTTGGTTCACTTACAAATCAAATTCAATCCTATTTAAGATTCACTTACTTCACTTTCAATTTGAATTTAGTTACATAGCTTACAATTTTATCAATTCAACTTCATTAACACTTCATGAAATATATATAATCAACTAACAATCATATGACAACCAAATCATAACCATCATGACCAAATTATTTGATTTACATTCAATTTGGTCCAACACTTTTAATTAGCTTAAATGAATTTACACTTACATTCATTATTTCATATCAATTTATTTACACTCAATTGATTTACATTCAGTTCATTCATTAATTCAATTGCTAATTCATTTAATAAATAGGGTTGAATTTCATTTATATAAATCAATTCATATTCATCACTTCACTTGATTAATTTACTTCGATACCAAAATCAACTTCATTCAACATCATTTAAGTTACTTTCCATTTCAACATCATTTGTTTCAATTTAACTTAAGTTTTCCACTTATAAATCCAATTCAGATTTCAATTCTAAAATAAATTCTATTTAACTTTTACCAAAGCTAAATTTATTTACTCATATTATAAGTTCAAAACTTATTTCACTTATATTCATCAATTTTCAACTTGGATTTTTATTTATTGATTTACTTATACTTACTTTAATTTAACTCCGTTCTTTAAGTTAAATTTATTCTATCAAAATTCAAATTGTACAAGTTATCAACTCAATTATCATTCCCATAAATATTTTAAATAGGATTCCAGAGTCTTTTCAACATTTCAAAACCATTTTTGAAATCAATTCAAATTACCTTTTGAATTTCCAAAACCAAATCCAAATTTTCCAAATGGCTTCCATTTAAAATAATCTGGAAGCAATTCCACTTTTGGAAACCCGAAAATGAACACCGATGATGTCATGATCATCATCGGAATTATTTTCCAACGACCGAAAAGAGTTTAGAGCTTTAATTTCTCCAAAACAATTTTCCAAAATGTCAAATCCTTTCAAAACACTTCTCTGGAATTTTAATTTCAGATTATAAATCATATTTACAAACCTTTTACTTATATAATTTCACTTCTTATATATAAGATTATTTCACAAGTGTAAATCATTTTAATTATAACTTCATACTTATAATTCATTTGCTTATACAATTCATTCTTTTACAGCTGTTGCTTTTATGTAACTTATTCAACAACCAAACAATTAATTCATATACACTTTAAGAATTCTGAAAAATTATTCCTTTGTATATAAAATATAATCAAGGTAAAATTATTTCATTTACCCTATTTTTAAAACGATATCATGTCAAATTGTTCTGTACAAGTGTTTACAGATCCCTATCAATAACGTTAATTACTCGTATTGACCAGAGTCCATATACCACTCAACAAACCAATCATCACAATATAAAACAATTTATATTCACTAACAAATACCCGCTCGTATCTATAATTACACTCACACTCATTTTAGAGTACTACTGACTCCATCTCTAATGAGTAATTCCCAACAGAGCCATAGTTGTCGCTTAACCATATGCTCTGATACCAAATGTAACGTTTGCGACTTTTCGACACTCAAAAACCGACATCAATACGTTCACTGTATCAACTGCTGAACAATCGAAGGCCGAAAAACCGTACCGTTAGGGTTAAAGAAGAGGTAGAAGATAAAAGAAGAAAGAAAAAGATAGAACAGAATAGAAACAACAGAACAATATCAGAATGTCGCAATCACAGCGGAACAACATATAATAGATAAATGAATAATCTTTAAACAAAGAACTATATCAGTTATTACATTACATCATATTACATTACGTTACATCATCAGAGTGTACAACAACTAACAACAAGTAACAGCGGAAAAGAAATACTATATACTAGTGAATACGCCATGCATCCAGCTGGCCTCCAGCAACTCCTGAATTCTAGAATATGCTGATAACCTGACTCTAGACTGCCCGTGTGGAAATTGGTGGGAACCCAGAGTTTAGGAAGGAAAACAATAAACTCTGAGTCAGTCATGCGATTGGTGTGAGAACTAAAACAGTTTATTATTATTATTATTTTTGAAACAAAGTACAGGATAATTTTAAAATAGATTCGCAATGCTTTTTAGAAAATGAGACTACCATAAGGCCTCCCGCACACACACACAATGCAAACGCAGAATCGGAGGAGATTTCTCCTTATGATAGTCAAAGATGCTTGATACGCAATAAAAAGAAACATTTGATATTATTACTAGTGCATAGTGTAGGAAAAATCATTTCGAAAGTAAAGATATAAATCTTAGCCAGCATAGGCATTCCGCACTTATGCCTACTATAGCTACCATCCAAAAAGTGGTGACCACCATAAGTGAATGATAGGTTCTACAACTAAAACCGTACAAGATCGTATTATTTCTTTGGATTTCCAACAAATGGTCAGGTCAAGGAATTTCCCATTGCCACATGGAAACGCCTCTGGAATGACGTCCCGAGAACCTAACCGGATCTCTGGCAACATAAGGCCGGGTTACCTTTCAAACTAGGTAACTACTGACACGAATATGTCATCCCCCGATCGTAACCGATCTATATCCGAGGATCCTCGATTCCAACAACCACAAAGCAATAAATTTGCAGCAACAACATAGGTTAAGTATCTGGGCTCCATACCACGATACCACCTCTATCCAGAAGGAATGACATACACTAAAGGGGCGCTACCCCCTAATAACCTTGTCGCATGTTTCCTGTTTTGACCATTTTCGGGGTGTGAGGTCCGACGAAGTCTCGTCCACAAAGCCACGCTTTATATAAATGATGTGTGCTCAACAGCACTTTGTATGCCACATTACCAATTTGGGAATGATCACTAGTAACCATCAACTACATAACCTCTAAGCGTGTTAAGCTAAGAGAATAAATTCTCCGCCACCAACGGAAACATATTTGACAGAAACCAGCTTTACATCTCAAATTGTAACGTCAGACACACATCCATACAAGTCCGTTCCGGGATCGAACGGAACCGAAGGCACTTACAAAGAAGTCCTTACAATCCGGATATTCACTAATCACGACCGGACTTCCCATCACAAAGGGTAATAAATTTCTATATCGGGGATCAGCCGATGCAGAAACATTCGATGGTAATCCTTCCGTTTTCATAAATATATGGTCTTCAACACCGGTCATCAAATGCAATCTATAATGACGTACCACATATTCGGAATGGGATATACGATCCCAAGGTCCTTTCCCGGATAACCCGAATAGTGAGCGCTTATTTTGAAAATAAGTGTGGCAATCAAATTCAAGCAAATCACAACAAATACCCATTCAAAGGTAAATATTGATAGTCGGTTATTTAACTATCAATAGGCATGCTCAACACACCAGATTCCAAATAATTTCCCAAATTATTTACTTTCCAAAATATCTTTACTAGATATATAATTTCCACACTTCAACTATTTGAAAACAAATTTCAAATCACTTTTCACCTTTCAATCTTTGAAAACAAATTCTAATCATTTTCCTTACACGGAAATACTTTCATTTCAAAATGGTTCATTTAAACCAATTAAATAAACCCTTACCGATTTACTTTATATTTACGTTCCAAATCCGTAAATTTATTCCCACGCTTCAAAAATAAATCAACGTTTATTTTTAAACAAATTTCCCCTACTTTTTTAAATTCCATAGTGAATTTACAATTCCAAAATATCTATGAATATAAGATTTCCAAATCGATTTCTAATATTCATTTTCAATTTATCTTTAAAAGATAAAATCTCAAAATGTTCACTTCATATTGGAAAACATTTCCATACTTATTTAATAATAAGTAATTCACAAATCCATTTTTTTCAACGTTTAGAAAATATTCAATATACTTAAATCGAGATTAAGTATATATTTCATTCTTTAAAGAAAACGTTCTTTCAAACACATTTATTTGGGTCAAAACGAATGTTGCGTAAAACATTGTTATGACAACCCAAAATCACTAGTATAGGGATTCGAAATTAAGATAGATATATAAATCCCAATACTATATAAAACATTTCCTTTCGGAAATCATTTACTATAACAACAGTGTTATAGACCACCATTTCCTTCTATTTCTCGAAAACGTCTATTTCAGCAATGAATGTTGAAATCTATGGTTTCGATGTTTAACATAATTTAATAATATAGTCACTGTACAAAATCGTGAATATACTTCACTAACCAAATTCACTATTTTCTACACATTTTATTTCAAGGATAATTCGCTATCCGAAAATGCGAATATATCTCCTTTAATAATCTTCTATATTAAATTTATCAAATTCAATTGATTTCGGATTTATAAACAATGTTTACAAATTCCATTTCTATTTATAAAAACTTCAAGTATAAAATCCCTTTTATAAATCAATTCAATTTATAACTCAACTTTATACCCAAAATCCGATTTATAAGTTAATTATTTATAAATCTTTTATTTTACAAAATCTATTCATTTCATAACTTCACAATTTATAAATCTATAAATTTTATTCACTTGTGAAATCCATTTATACTTCATTTTAACACTAAATAAAACTCGTTTCCAATTCCTATATTTTTAATTTATAAATATTAATCTTAGAAATCTTTTATATAAACCATTTATAATAATTCAAAAATCTCAATTTAAATAAACCAATCCTTTTAATAATTTACAAAACGTTATTTAAAACTTATATAACTCCAAAATCATACTTAATTACTATTTTCCAAATATATAACTTTTATAACAATAAAATTATAATGTTTATTTATTTTAACAATTCAAAATTTAATAAAACGTATACTTTCAAAAATCACTTTAAAATTCTTTTTAAAATCAAAATCATTATTTTAAAACTTCAAAAATGGATCCGATGATGCAACAACACCAAATAGTCAATCACGACAACAAAGACATCATATATCAGTATATGATAATCAATCAAATATCACAATATCTGTAATCAAATAAATACTGGTGAGGAATCCAGTTTGATCCCTCCAACCTGTTTCCCTGCATCCACAGATGTTAGCACAATACCAATTCCGTTCCAATACGGAATATCGTGGTATATGGGATTTATAAAATATTATCCGCTATTATGCGGTGCAATAGGGTCTCATCCGCTATATAATGCGGGAAAATCAACTCCAAGTACATATATAATACCAATTTCACTTTGCAGTGAAATTATCGCGGTATACGTTTTTAATAAATAACCTCCGCTTACTAAAGGCGCATAATGTATATTTCAATCATCAACAGATAATAATCAACATTCAAACATACAATCAAGCAATTTTAAATCTAACTATTTAAAATATAAATCGAAACAGATTCGATTGAGTGAGAAGTTCTTACCTTGCTTCCAATTCAGTTTTCGCATTTTATTTCGAATAAAATTAAACACGCGTTTAATTTTACCCAAAATTCTCACTAGCTCCAAATGACTCCAATCCAGCTCCATCGCATAGTGCTCGACAAAACGAAGCCAATGCAATTCGTTTCATCCAAAACGGACCTCGTATGAAAAAGTTATGGTGTTACAAAGATTACACGATTTATAATATACATTAATTTCAGTTCTTATTAAATTTTAAACCCTACTCTATTCCAGGCCGTTGGATCTAGCTTCTGCAGATCAGGGTTGTCCCCCATCCTTCTTCCCAAACACGAAAATGTTCCAGTGAATGTCGAACCCATAGCCGCCAATCATCTCACAATTTACGCAACTACCACGACTAGCTTTAGGTCGATCAAGCACCATCACGTGAAGCGCCATGCTCCACCCTATCTCCGTCCCAAATGCCTCGATACTCGGCCCCCCCTTTCACGTGAAAAACGTGCTTGAACGCAACCATATATGGCCAAAATTTGACGACCACGATGCTCCAATGACGATCAACCCCGTATGGATCTGAAGCTCTTCCGATGCTCTTCAGCTTTGCTTCAGAAAGTTTTCAATGATATTGAGTGGATTGAGAGAGATTAGAGGAGGAAGGAGAATAGATTTCGGCCATTGAATATATAAGTGATAGCGGCTCTGATAAACCCTAGGGTTTTGATTTTTGTGAAATAATGAAGTTAAGGGGTCCTTTTATAGAAATTTGCGCAAACACTATTCATCCGATTTTTTCCAAACTCCAAAAGAAGCGTGCCGGTTGGCGTTTCTAAGGGTTACCCCGCATTCCGAACACAATGGAACGTGTTTCGGTGGCTAATTCGATCATCTGTGCGAGTTATGGAAATAAACGATAAATTTTAAATAAATCTATTTAAACAAATTTTATGCGTTTTAGCTTGCCCCGGACAAACCGTAAATCCGATTGGCACGAAATTTGAAACCATACAATAATATCACATTACGGATCCGATGAAACTGGTTTCATTAAAATCCGAGACTGTTTGGAAAAAGACTATTTTAACTCGTCAATTAAATATTAAAATATTCAATTTTTCACAAATTAACTTTTACTTCGATTTTAAAAGTTCTATAACATCATTATAACTCCAATATGATATAATAAAATTTTACAAATCATTTTCAATCATATTTAACCCAATTTCCAATTATTTCTGAAATTTCAACTATTAAATTATCGATTTAATTATCTAATTAAATCCAATTATTCGAAATAAAATTTATTCGACTGTTTAATTTCACTTATTAATATTTAAAATCAATTAAATATACAAATTTTAATTAATAAAATTTCTGGGTCGTTACAACTACAGCATCTATAATGCTTAATTTCGGAGCTCAAGATAGGGGATGTTACAAGTTAGCACATAACATTATATGCTAATCTAACATCATCATCATAAGTGTACCATGGATCTAAGAATATACCGAGTGTCAGGTATCCAAATCCACACTATCTAGGTCTTTTGACATCCCTAAAGTTATAAAAAAAACATAGCAAACTTAATGTCCATCAAACAATCATCAAAATTACTCATTTGCGTTAGATATATGACAGCTCATATGGCCAATCCTCTATCAGAGACTAATAGAAAATCATGGTTCCTCGATGCACAAGTCCAACCAGCATATCTGCATGATCCAGGGTATACTGATCTGTGTCCTTGATTGAGGATATCGTATCCTTATATCCAATGGGATATTTATCCCCATTCCATGAGCACATTTTGAAACACTCAAAGTATAAATGATATCTTTGCACACATTATCATAACCGAGCACGTCCACTTCCATTCCATTCATTTCCATGGTTGGACATACACCTATTGTCCTACTCACAAGTTCCATTCATCATCGAACTTGTCCTTGTAGATCATCACTACAACTCCATCCTCACAGATTCGTCGTCATCAAAGCAAAATCCATCTACATTGAGTTGTTATCATCTAAATACAACTTCATCCCCATTGAGTTTCATCATCATTCTTTGCACCATATGTCAAAACCGAATGTCGAATGAACGAATGAACTTTCATGACATGATCTCCAAGGCATCCACGTCGTCTCCAGGAAGTTTGACCAAAATTGGCCATCCCCTATCATGTAGGTGCCAATATGATTCACTTAGCCAAATTTGGTTTATTTCCTCCTTCAAACCTTTTGTCGAATTTGCAAGCTTGGAGCGTTTTCCTCCTCATTCTGAAACCCCATCACATTACGCTTAAAGCCACTATTTAAAACATCCCGAGGTCAATCAAGTCGGTACTGAATTAATTGCCCTTCCTAGATTTTTTTCTAAATCTCCAAGTTCCAAACCCTCTTATCCTTTAGATTGACCCGAAGCTTCCACTTCTTTCATCGAAGCACATAAGTCCCCAATTCAAAGCAAACCTGCAGTGTCTACGAAACCACCCACCTCTAAATTGTTTTGAATTGTCACCACCGACATGATTTTGGCCAGTGCCGACATGATATTTCCACCTCAAAACACTTCATGTCTTAATGCAACTTGTTTCTTAGGCCCTCCAAGTTCTCAAGAGCACTAAACTCAAATTACATCATGTTATGAATGTTTTTGACATCGGTTTGCCCAATATGATGACCACTTCCTAACCATGCTAAAATGACCAAGGAACATATTAAACAACTGCTAAGAATCACATATGATCATCACACATCATCCAATAATATCAGCCATCAAATTACAATCCATACAAATATATTATCCTAGATCTAACTATGTGCTAAAATAACGACTAGATTACAATATAATTGGAAATGAATCAAAATATGTTTTTACCTTTTAAAATTCAATTAAAAGACCCTATTGAAGTTAGCTCTGGATTTAAAATTATTTTAACATCAAAATTTATTTTAAAAATCATGGCTTTACTATGTCAACATCCATAGGAAATTGAGATATGTAAAATCACTCGCCTTATACCAAAATATGTGAATTTTGAGGTGAATAAAAGATAGAATGGTAGATGCATGAATCTCTAATGGTATAAACATTAAATCTTCAATTTTATACCAAAATATTAACATAATTTTATATAGGGTTTCCGATGCCAACTTACACACAACGTCAGCTTGTATACAAAATGAAGCCAAAATAGAGGAACAATACAAAAAGAGTTATAGAACCATCCTTAGTGGTGCTTTGCCTCTTTAACATCCTCTTCCATTCCTTTTTAGAGGAAGCAGTCTTTCTCTTTAAGCCTTTCCATCCTATTAGGGCCCAAGATAACCGTTGGGGTCTTCCTCCCAATTGTAGTCATTGTCAAAGTCAATGTAGGACTTGGGAGCTTCAACGGAAATGCCTGCTGCATGAAGAATAGATTTTGGAATCACAAGAAAGGGATTATTAGTGTTAGGCTCTTGTTTAATCTTGATTTTTGAAATGTCAATCTTTAACCTTTCTTCCATAAAAGTTGAGTCGGGATCCTTCCTGCTAACGATTGTCACCTCTTCATCAAAGATGCATAATATCTTTCAGCCCTTTCAATGGCCTTATTTTTTTCTGAGTCTGTCCTAGGGCCAGAGTTGGGGGGAGGAATTGGAGGAATTAACATTGTAGTAATGGAGGAGGAGGATGCTATTGTGAAACACTTTGGCCTGAAGCATGAGTAGCTGGTGGCAGGGAGGGAATCAATGAATGACCTTTAACTTGGCAAAGAGAAAGGTAAAAATTAATGACGTCCTTAGGTAAGAATTAAATTTTCTCGAAGACCAGAGCGATTAGAGATATACCTTAACCACTTAGAGTGTCTTTTGGTGGGGACTTGAGGATTTCTCTCTCCTTGAGAGTAGGCTAGATTGGTTGAATGACTAGAGGACTGAGAAGTGAGCTATCAGCATTAGGTGTAGTAAGGACATGCTTCTCAGTTATGGCGGTCTTGAAAGTCATAATTATTGAAGTAACGATGTCCACTGATTGATCTTTAGGAGTTGGAGTGAAAGTTTCCACATATCCAATGAAGTGGGACCAGCATAAGCATCAACAGATGTCTGCCCTTTAGCTGTAGCGTCAGTTGTCAATATCTTCTTTACCTTTTCCAAGGCTACAAAATCATCTTCAACCAGAAACATTGATGTTAAGTATTCTTTGTCGATGTCATGGCCACTACTCTTGGCCCTATGTAGGATTTCCTCCCAAGCATCAACAAGCGTTTCTGAATGGTTATCTTCATTCCATTTTGGATTTTCATTTCTATCATTTTGGCGAAGAATTGGAGAAGAGTATCTTTTATCGCCTCATCGGTTTGGATATCCTTTGCTTTAAGGTCTACATTTTTCTCTTTGACGCCAGCGAGCTAGACTTAAACTATTTCCCCATTTTGTTTCAGTCGTTAAGTCGGATTTAAGTTGAAGGAATTGGGCAAGCCCACAGTAGAAGAAATGAGTGAATTTCAATTTTTTCGGCCATTTTGGATCTTTAATATGCCTACAAAGTCTAAATTTCATATAGAACATTTCTAAATTTGGTTTAAATAAAATCTTGTATTTTATTTAAAATAGATGAGGGGAAGTTTAAATAAATTTAATTTCAAATGTATGATGTATCAAATAACCTAGCATTTATTTATAAGTGTTAATGTATAAGGAATGAAACCTTTTATTTCTTTCTCTAAAACAAGAATTAATTAAGAGCGTTAATTGTATTAAATGGAGAGAAAACCTTACATTTTCTCTCTCTAAATTGAGATTCATTAAATATCATTATTGATAATTTATTCATGCCAATTGATACATACACACACACACACATATGTATGTATGTATGTATGTATGTATGTATGTATGTATGTATGTATGTATGTATATCTGTGTGTATGCATGTATAGCATCATAATCCTTGAAGAGTATAATGTACCCGTATATAGACGCTAGGATTTAAATTGTAACAGACATATTAACTCATTTTATGCATACTATAATTTTTCCAAATATGTGCTTGTATAATATGTCAAAACAAAATACTAATGTGTGTACAATTTATTGAATAAAACAGTTTCTGCCATAACAAATTAATGTAGAATAATTATATGATAATATTACAAGGTTTTAAAATTGTAGAAAATCTGAAAACACATTTTGGGTTTAAGATTAAGTTATGGAATTTTTACAGTTATAATAATATTCATTATTAAATAATTGATAATAGCCCGTAATCAAACTAATTCCTTAAATGAGAAAATCGAGTTGAAAAATTCTAAAATATTTTCTGCAGGACATATTTTAAGCTTAGGAAAATTTCTGGAATTTTCGCAATCGAAATTATATTTTTAATTAAATAATTAATTGCATTTCAAAATAAATTAATTCAAAATATTAATAAATTAAGTAATAAAAATCTAAATTTTTTTGAAGGTTTCAAATACAAATGTAAGCAACGAGAAAATTTTCTATAATTTTCTCAAATGAATATTTTCTATAAGTGCATTTCAAAAATAAATTAAGTCTAAAAATTTTACCGTAATCTTATTAAATGGTGCAGCAAATAAATAATATAAAATTGAAATTTTAAATCATTAATTATTTTACTCGTAATAAAAAATTCACAAAATCATTAAATAAGAACACAATATGTATATACACATTAATAAAATATTTTTATATTTATGATTCATAATAGGTACAAATCATCAAAAGAAAATTTTAAGATTAAACATACTTGATATAAAAACACATATACAATTATACATATTCATAATTTGCAGATCTGTACACATTTGAAATATATGTGTGTGTGTGTGTGTGTATCGAAATTAAAACCTTATTTTCAGGAAAATTCAACAATAAATCAATAAACAAAATTAGATACAAGCACATAACCAATCTAATTGTAACAAAAACATGCACCAACAAAAATCTCACCTAATCTAAACAATAAACAGATCTGAATACAAACAGAAGATTTGGATGTAAATCAACTTTTATATGATAAAATTAAAATGAAAACAATATAATAAATAAAATCACACCTCCTAGTGAAGCATTTGAGTCCACGTTGAATAGTGATTTCTCTTTTAAGAACCATTCACAATCATCAGGTTGCTAATTCAGGATTGGAGACCTTCTACTACAAATTAGTATTTTTAATTTTGAACTGGATTTGAGAATCTTAGGGATGATTTTAGATGAAAGTTTCTGCCATTAAAATCGGGAAGAGGAAGAAGAAATTAGTGGCTCAAAAACGAATTAGCTTGTAATTAGGGTTTTAAGATTGGCCTTTATATGGATAGGGCAAGAAAGCAAACAATGATCTCAACCACAAATCTCAAAACCTGATCACACATGTTGTAGCCACCTCCTATCTTTCTCCAAAGCAATGTCTATCCTCTCTGAATCTCATGGGTTGTGAGCCCATTTAACCTAAATTAAATATGTACAATCATATTTAACATATTTTGTTATCAATATCTCATATCTATCAATGTATTCATAACTTTTATAAATATATGCAGCAATTTTATTTAAAATTCATAACTAACATTTCATAAATATTAATTTATTTAATTAATTTATAATAATTATAAACTAATTAAATTTTTCGCTTGGTAGGTGGTGTGATATTATGGCCAAATTTATAACAATTCCAAACCAATGCCTACTTCACTTGGTAGGTGGTGTAATATTATGGCCAAATTTTTCGCTTACTCATTTTCGAGAAAAAAAAATCACATTTTAACTTAATAAGCATTATCCAATTGTGACAATTATTTACACCAATTCTCTTCGTCAAAACTTTAGCACTTTGGACTTGCTGAATTTGATAATGGTCAACATTCCAACATCATCCACATCTATAATCCAAACACAAAGTCCTTGGTTCAATAATAACAATTATTATCAACCGAACTACCCTGACCAGTGATTTTGAGTTTGGGTTGACATGATTTGAGCGTGATACTAACTCCACATAACCGAGGAGATGAATCCTCTCTTGAGCGGTGATTCACTTCCAATACTTCCACTCGACCAAACTATAGTCACTCGATGGACGTTATGCCATGATTTGACTGTAATCAAAGCGGAGCTTTCATATTGAAGATTCACGGTATTCTCAAGTCGAAAGAACTGTGTAAATTAGTCATATTGATATTTACCGTTTGACCATAAAAACGGAAAACTACTAAGTGAGCCATTCCATAGTTATCCAATAACTATTAGTATGTAACCCCTGGATGTCCCCAGCAATCATGAGTAATACACAGCCCAACATTTTAAAGCGTTATTTACTCAGTCTAAATGGATACATCGATATCTAGTCTGGATGCATCTTGACTAGGAACATTTAAAATGAAAACTTGTTTCCTGGTGATAAATTACTCACGATTACAACACTTGGTATCTACTATCACAAAACATATCATTTATGGATTTTCTATTAAATATAATTTAATTAATTAATATAACCATATTATATCAAGTATATAATAGAAAGAAAACACCTTTATTTCGAACAAGATTGGCCAACGAGTTAGATATATGTAAAAAATTACATAATTGCCTCATAAGGCATACCACTACCTTTATCAATCTCTCACTTGCAGTTTATTCTATTTTGTTTCAATTATTAACTCTCTCCGACGGTGATAAACTGTTTTATCATGTGGAACAATTCTAAGTGCATCTCTCGACTTCTAGTAAGCTCTAAGTTTTGTTACAAACTATATCACAACATTTTTATCATATAACAATGTCATGAGATTCTCAACATTTAGAATCGGCTTACTTATAAATTTATGCACTGATATACTTATATGCATTGTTTCTATTGTGGCGCAATTCAAGATGATGTACTTAGCATTTTTCATTGAACCAACAACGATCTTTCATTTGGAACATTTCAAATTTACTTAATTTGAATTTACTATTGACATACTATAACCAATATCACTTATGATGTTTGAGTCTGAATATTCCTTCATAAAGAGTTTTTGTTTCTATAAACAATTCCCTGGTATTTCATAAATACACGAGAAAATTCAAACAACCATTTAGTGATATCAATTCATATTTGATACTAGCTTCATTTATCAAATACATAAATAAATCATGACATCGTAACCAACATAACATGTATGATAATTCTTATTGCCAATACATGAGGAACTCACATGTTCCGTATTAAACAATTTAATAAGGTGTATTTAATATCGATATGGGACATTCCCAGTATCTTTTATATTCACTATAAAAGACATCATTTATAATCCAAAGTTGAGTATTAAAACAACTAAGGGTGATTTCAACACAAGTACATCGTTAAAATCAACAATGTGTTGTTTGCTTAGAGGTTAGAAACATCAATGTACCTTTTAACGTTCTTTCTTATGAACACACACTTCCTTTGCACTTTGATTGAAAATAAAACTATGTGATTTATATCTAAATACTAACTCAATCTTGATGCTTATAAAATGATACTTTCGTGTCATTTCTTGGATCATACCCAAAGACTCATAAAATCAATATCGCTCTCACTAACTTTGAGATATTTTTGTCTAATATGTGTAAATAGCTCACTCCAAATCATTGTTTAGAATTTTCTATTTCAATACATATGTACCAAAACACTAAGTCTTATCAAATGATAATTTTGCAAGTAAATCCAAATTAACTTGAGCATATTGAATACTGAATTTATTATGCTAATTTAACGATTGAAATTTGTGATATTATTCTTATCAACATTGTTCATTAATTCCAACTGCATTAGTCTTTCTCATAAAGACACAATCTCGGCCGATGGATCACATCTCTTCAGTTATGACCACCAAAATCATATTTTGATAGTGTACTTGGAATTCTTTCGGATTCGCGCATTATACCGTATAGAGTCAACACTCTTTAATTGTTCAATTAAACAACCTAGGATTATATAATTTCGACATTAATAAGAAATTCATAGTTTTTCTTTGATGTATGAGAATACTTATTGGACATTATAATGTTGTGTTTATTTAGGTTGGTTAATTTCATTTCATTTCATATAATCAGTTCTATCTATGGATTGCATCCAACTCCATTTAACTACCAATAATTCCTCATAGAAATTCCTTCGCAATGAAGTTGGTATATCTTAAAACAACAATTGTTTCTACGTGTAAATAGAATAGGGATTCATAAACGCTTTATGAATTTCTTTATTTATAAAACTGATTCGGTTTTAGTTTACAAAAATTATGTTCAAAACATAAATATGTCATTCGACGACAGTCCTTCCAAAATCCTTTTTTAGGAGATTCATATAATATCCCTCATAAACAACTATTACGTGCAATTTGTCGACTTACATAACCTGCCAACTCCTTGGCTTAGATTATGTTGGAGTTTCTAATAAATTCTTATCTTATAAAATTTTGTAAACTGTTATCCAGATGAAATAATATTAACCTTGTGTAGTACTCTTAAGCACATTACCTTATAGAAAGAAACCAACTCAACTTCACTCACAATTAATCGTACATTGTCTAATAAAGTTCGATTACTCTATATCGATGCATCATTATATGCCACCTGAAGGAGTTATTTTGAGATTGTATGTTTATTCATTTTAGGTACGTTTGGAACCTTTTCCAATATACTCACTCATTTGATCAGATCGAATCATTTTTATCGCATGTTGTTTTTACTTCTATTTTACATTCAATGAGTTTACCGTTGACATACTACATGCACATCAAATACACATGCCCATGTCGATAATGACTCATCAGCGAACATGATGAAGTACGTGGAACCGTTTTGAAATTTATAGTATGATTGCATGCATCTAAATGTATCAAACAGAAGAGTTCATCAACTCTTACGATGCTCCTATTAAATGGGTGCATAGCCCTTTATTGTTTGAGATATTTTTAACAAGTATCATATGATATGAAATCATATAACAAAATTATTTTCTCAAAACTACGGCTTAGTTTATAATTCTTGAATAACTGTAAATAATATTAGATACTTCTGTATTTTCAAATACCACATTATAGTTTTATTTCATAGCGAATATTCATGATATTCATAGAAATATAGCCATGTCTATTTTTTTCAATCGATAACAAAAAAAATCATTATTTCATAAATAATGTTCAGTATGTTTTACGAGAACAATTTTCATAATTAGATGCAATCAATAAGTGTTATATTACATGCTCCGCTATTTCTGCCATTACTATAATAGCGTACTAAATTTGGAGGTCCATCATTCACCTAACATAGATTTGTTTATTTCATATATAGCTACTAGTTTATTGTGGAGAGTTCTTTGATCAAATATCTTGAACTCAAAGAAAAAAATCTAATAGAAAATAATTTTCTATATGAAAATATATTTCAAAATAGAAAATCATATTTCATATTCCAATGCTAAGTGCCAATCATTATTATTACAATTCTCATTTCCATTGTTTCTTTATGAAGAAGAAATGACTGTTCACCCTATCCATCCCAACTATACCTTAAATCATATTTACTCTTATACATTCATTTTTCTTTTTAAATCTTCAAACTATTCAAAAGAAAACCTTTATTATAACATCATAACGAGCTCTTTACGAAAGCACATTTGATTATCCATAACATTTATGAACATCAAACATATTGCTCTTTTCGTAAACTAATTAAACTGAATTTTAGTGATCGAGTTCTTAGATCTACCTCGTAGTTTTGGTCTTGTGCTACAGTTAACACGGTATGATATTTTATATAATCAATCAAATTGAATACCTGATCTCATAGCACAATTTATTGGCTTATTTCAAATGAACTATATTTATTGAAGTATCGTACATTATGAACTGTGGCCATTCATCATATAACATTTATATGTGAACGTGTATATAACAAATATCCATCCATAGTTATATTGCTTTTAGAGTTCGAAACCCATAAAATGCAATACACGGTCTAAACCAAATAAACACGTAAGTGATCATTTTACGAATGTATTAAGTGGTTGTAAAATTAGACACTTGCATGAGTATAGAAAACATTAACACGCAATAGGAATTTAATAGTGGATATCATATTTCCATTTGTCAACTTTCAATTTAGTTCATTTGTATATGTTAATGGATAAACGTTTTATCAATCATATTAAATGCACAAATTAATCATCGTTGATAATTATAACATTATTTATCGTATGTTCTTACAATATTAGAAAGGTTAATTATTACCATTTCATTTTTCTAATAAGGCTCCCAGTAGTATTTTATGTTTCATTAAACCCTAAGCAAAACATAAAAGTCTTTCAACTTCACTAGTGGGTGTTAGGACTTATATGCCATGAGACTCTGACCTTCAGGAAAGCTCAATAAATCATAAGTCGGCATATGATTCATCAATTTTTATCGATTGTATCACATACAACTCCTAACCATTGATACCTTGTCCTAGTTCCGTCTTTATCTTAAGGAAAGCTCAACACGTAAAGTGGGACTATTCACTCGGACCTATCATTTCACGATGGCCTAAGTATAATGCACGTACCTTGAGGGAAACTCAACCAATACACGTGGTTACCTTACCTCATCTATTCAATATATTAATAGCACTACACATAACATCCCTAGTTTGAGAAAAGCTCAACAAATAAGGAGTATGTAAGTAATCTATTAATGTAAAAATGATAGAGGAAACATTTGTATTATAGATTCATAACCTTCAATATATCATATCGAGTGATATTGACTTACGGAATAATGTGTTTCTTATGAAATACTCTCATGATTCAAGTGTTGGATACATCAGAAATCATGGTATACATACATTTACATATGTATTTATTCATTAAGTCTATTTAGGGTTTCTTTAAAGTTTCACCTTTTGTTATACATTCATGTTACATAAGCTGAATTATTATATAACTTAATTAACTTATATAACAGTCTCATATGTATAATATTATATTAATTAAATCTTATTTATTTAATTTTAACCAATTAACTCTTTAATTAATTTTAATTAATAAAATCTTTAATTAATTTTATATTATAACTCCAATACAAATAACATTTATATTGGACATGTCTACTATAACCTTTATAGTATAACACACATAGATAAAGATGAAAACGAAAAGGATTTTGATCAAAAATTATACCGAAGTATAATAGGATCACTATTATACTTAAAGGCTAGTAGACCCAATACCATGATGAGTGTGTGTTTATATGCAAGATTTCAAGCACGGCCTAAAGATTCACACTATCGAGCAGTTAAACATATTTCGCACTACTTAACTAACACTAAGGATTATGGTCTATTTTTATCCTAAAGGCAGTTCTTTTGAACTCGTATCATATGCAGATTTAGGTGGTGTAGAATAGATAGGAAAAGTACAAGTGGCAACTATCACTATATCAGTTAATCATTAGTTTCGTGGTTTAGTAAAAAAACAAAATTGTGTTTCTCTTTCAACATGTGAAGCTTAATATATTTCTGTTGCCTTAGCTTGCGCTCAAGTAATATAAATGCAACAAACACTTAAAGACTATGGGAAAATAAAAAAAAAATCTATAATATATTTTGACAATACGAGTGCTATAAATTTATCTAAAAATCTAATTAATCATTCTCAAACAAAACATATAGAAATTCGTCACCATTTTTTTGAGAGATAATGTTGAAAAAGAGATAATAACTCTAGAATTTGTTAACATCCAAAAGTAAATAGCTGATGTTTTTAAAAAGCCACCGAGTGAACAAACTTTTATTAAGTTAAGATGCGATCTAGGAATTTGTTCCAAAACTGACTAGATTAATTAAAATTTTATATGATGTTTTAGTTCACTTACTTTTGTGAATTAATTTTCTAACTTTAAATTACTCACTACCATGTACATTGTTTTTAATTATAACCATTAAAAAAAATAGGTCATTGAATAAAAACCATTTAAACTCTTATGGCTTCACTTAATTAGCTCATCTTCTTTTTCTAAATAAAACTAAGTTTTAGCTTATTAATTTAGTTGTATAATACATAGAAATAAATAAACAGAGATCAAATTTCTAAAAAACAGATAAAACAGTGTCTTCCGATCACGACTCCACTTATTCCGCTATAGGCTACAACTCCCCATCATCCGGCAGCACTTATGTATATCCCACAAAATCACTTCGCATCATCTCCATCCCTCAACATTATTGTCTCGCCAACATATCATACTAGTTTTTCTTCAAAAGGAAAGAAAACTAAACATTTAATCGATCTGAAATCATCATCTCTTTTCAACAAAGTCAATGAATGACATCACTATCAGCAAGAGATGACCGACATTCAACATGAGATCTATTACGAGCAACGTCATCAAGGATCCCATTTAAATTTTATCGAAAAATGTATTCTCGTAATTTGTGGTCATTCACCAACAAAAGATTACGTACATCAACGATCTCCTCGATTACGCGAAACACCTTCAAAAGCACACAACACGACTCCAAGAAACTTATGCAAACCAAGACCATCAAACCAACCTTGGATTGACACCACCAACTCGTCCAAATTGGTCTCCTCTGCAGAAATTACTTAACAATACAAAAAATGAGCCAAGATCATGGCAAAAACGAAATTATTGTTCCTCACGCTCATCTGATGAAAACTAAAGAAGCATTTCGTAGAGGAGAGGCGTTTAGTATCGTATAAAATAACCACCCATATTCATGCATGAATAATCGTATGTAATTTTCATCATATTTAAGATTAAATTTTTGATTCCATAAAATAGAAAGAGGAAGAAAAAGAATATCACTAAAAATCAGACGTCTGAGTATATAGGCATACATCTGTCTACAATCACTGATTTTTTTCGTTTTAGCTCAGACGTTTGAAAAGGAACCTAGAAGTCTGTTCGAGCTTTCTAGAAATTTCAATACTTTAACACGGATGTCTGAAGAAAGATCCAGATGTTTACTGTTTTTCTCTAGAAAAATTATTCCCCAAACACAGACGTCTGAAGATACTCCCAGACATTTGTCCGCCCTTTCTGTTTTAAAATTTACCCCCTTTTAGACATCTGACTTATAATTTCAGACATCTGTCATTCGTGTGATCCCACAAATTTTCACCAACCTATATATCATCTTTTCCCCTTCTCTTAATTCTCACTGTTTCCCATTTTCAAAACCCTAGATCCCCAAATCAATTTCCTCGGTCCAATTCTTAAATCAATGGCTCCAAAAGCAAAACTCGGTTGCTAAATGAAAGAAGGCAATTCCAGGCCAAAGCTCTCAACCTTCTACTCAAGGCTTCGTCACTGATCATCACATAGAAGAATGAATTGTTGAGAAGGAACATGGAAAGCAAAAGCTGCAAGATCTAGAGAAAAAGCCTTGCATTCTGGTCCGTTTTATCCAATTTGTCGATTTATTTATTATGATACTATCAATTTTACTAAAGATGCCAATATCTATCACCTAATCAACTATGATGATAATGCTGAATAAATAGATCAATTAGTGGTATTCATTTTTCTTATTAATTTATGCTCCATGAAAATTTGGAATCTCTCGAACGATGAAAACTGGATATGGACAAGTGTTTATGGAACCGTAATAAAATTTAATTTGAAAAGCTTGGCCAAATTCTGCATTGTTCTTACATGTAAATTTGATTACAAGGTGTTCCCGATACAATATATGCCCCACGAGATGCTATTACTCATCTTATTTAGGAAGATGATATGCGAAAATTTAAAACATCAATTTTTCATCCAAAAGCCTGACTGCTTGATCGTATGCTCATCAATGCAACCATCCCTAGGTTAGGTAGTCATGAACAAGTATATGAAGATGATCATAAACCTTTGTATGTTATATTTGGTCATATTGAAGTCAATTGGGCATAATATGCTTTTGAGAAAATTAAAAGCTTCTGGACGCCTCAATGTTGAAGCATCATTTATGCTCCATATATCATGAGAATTCTATGATTCTTTGGCACCCCTTTACATCTTTCCCAATATGAAGAAAATGCCGTTAAAGAGAGTGGAATTTGATTTTTATCTTTGATGCATCTTCCTGACACACCGCTAATCATAGCACCTTTCTCCCAATATAAACAACAACATCCTATAACCGGACCCTCCCAATCTGCAGATGCTTTAGAACCTACAGAGTATTACTTTGGCACGTAAATTCAAGAAGCCAGAGTTGCAGCTGGGCCAGGGGAGAACTATCATGATGTTTCACTTCAAAACCAATGTTTCCTCTCCCTAAAGCAAAAGACATTAGATAAAAAAAATCTCTTGCCTAGAACGATCTTTTTCTACTCGAACGACAAAAGTAGAAAAAACAATAGAAAAGGTTGTTTCCACTTTAAGTAAAGTAATGCGAAAGGTAAGAGGGAGTTCTTCTTCACGATCTTCATCTTCTCCATCCCTGACACCACCACCACCATAGTTATTTCAAACGGGACTTTTTTAAGCGCAGGGCCTTCAAGTGAGCCAACACCCCAATCTCATCCTGATAAGACACCAATAAACATTCAAAGATATATCTTGAACTCCAAAAAATCCTCCGCACTATAGTCATTACCGTTCATTTCAGGATCTAACTACTCGAGAAGATGAGGAATACCATGATCAGTCACACTAGCAAAGCAGTAAATGTAACGACCCGCTATTTTTGGACCATTCAAATCGACAATAAAACCATACATATCCGACTTGAATAATTTAAAATACCGAATTGTTAATTTAAATTTGGCAAAACTTAAAATATACATTAAATAAATCAATCACAGATCACAGAGTAATATAGTGCAGCAGAGTAGATAAAGAATAGTAGTTCATGAAGCTACTATATACATCAGAGTTAGAAAAATACAACCGAATAGTTCAAATGCGGTGAAGTCTCCAATGCAACAGATGACTTCTCTGAACCAATCAACTGGAAAGACTGGAATCTGAATCGATAGTTGGATTTCCAAACGAAGCTCCAAACTCCAAAGGTGAGTCTCAAATGCTGTATCACTCAGTCTGACCCGAGCGTAAAGCAAAACACAAAACACTCGAGTCAGGATTAACATTCTTATATCAATAAATCCAACTCAAGTGAAATATCAACTGAAATACAAATAACTTAAAGGATGTTTGGGATAACCATCCTCTAAGGGTCCATGGAACTTTCTACAAGGTAGAAATATACACTATAACACCGTGGTCATTTTAGCTTAATTTATACTTCAAAATCAAATCTCATTTTCACTTCAAATATCTATATATTTCCCAAAATAGTATTTATATATATTAAATAATTTATACAGTAAAGTATTTTCAATTTCCTCAACTTAACAAAACGTTCCAACATCAACACGACCTTCCCATTCAAATTAAATTCAATCTCAATTTATCAATTTAAATTCAACTCAATTCCAAAAAAAACACTTCAATTTATCGATCTCAAATTCGGATTTGTAATCACAAAAATACCCTTTTATATTTCAATATATTTCAAAACTTTAAGTATTCAACGTTTCATCTAAATTTTTGTTCAATTTAGTTTTCTAAATAATAAATTCAAATTTAGTTCATCTAAATTTTCATTTTAATTCAATTTAGTTACTAAATAACAAATTCAACTACGTTGATTTCAAATACAGATCCGAATCTCAACATAAACCATTTAAATTCCAATATAGTTCAAGGCTTTAATATTTAAATGTTCTATATAACAGTTTCATATAGATCTCGATTTAATCTCATTATTATTTAGTCTTGAAATACTCCCTTATTAGATTCAATATCATTTAAGTAACCTCAAATTACATTTTACTCAATATTTTCTTTAATTTATTTAAACGTGAAATGTTCATTGAATTACTTAAATCAAAAATCCAGTTATAAAATCATACCCTTTAAATTTCCCATTCAAAAATTTCAAATCGATTTAATTAAATAAATCCTTATTGAAATACCATTTTTATAAACCCAAATTTATCTCCCAATCTTAATTATTCAATTTATTACAAGAGAATCTATTTGAAATATAGATTTACATAAATACTTAACCATATTATATGTATTAAATCAATCTAATTTAAATCAAATATTACTACTAAATCTTTGTATACAATTTTCATTTATATAATATCTTAAGAATCAAATTTATTAAACCATATATTTCTTTCCAAAATTATAGAAATTATTTTCAAAATATTTATATGGACCAACGGTGTCTGTATATATTTCCTATCATATAGTCAAGTGCTACGGATATTTATCATTTCAATCCGTATACTAAATATATACGGGTGGATATCATTTCAACCTGTAATCCCAAATTCAATTAAATGAAAATCGCTTGGGTTTATCATTTCAACCCATAACTATTTTCTCCTATTCTAAAGTCGTTCGGGTATGTATCATTTCAACCCATAGTGATTTCTAAACTACAGGGAACCTGCAGAGTGATAACAGAAAATACAATAAAATAACAGGCATATATCATTAATAACAATATAATATAAACAACAAGATATAGTGTAATATCCCGCAGGTGAACAGTTACAGATAATAGCATATATAACAAATTTAAATAATTACAGCAGCATATTTCAACTGTTGTTTCAATTGAAATCAAATTTAATGGATAAAAAAATGTTAATCGTGAGTGATTGCTCACCTCTCGAGCCTAGAGAATACAGAAGATGGCACGGATATGCATACTGCTACAGACACTGAAATTTGAATTATGAATCGAAGCAAAGCAAAATCGGTACGAATTCAACGATCAAAGCTGATAACAAGAATTGATGGAACAAGCCAGAACGGGATTGGCGAAGATAATGGTATGTGAACTCATATATATATAACTATATATAACTATATATATAAAGTCATATTCTAAATTCAACACATATTAAATTAAATTAAATATATATGTATTTATATTTTCCAAAATCATTGTTTTTTTATTTTATTTAAAACACATAAATTAGAATCAAGCATATATACAATATGAAATTTGAAATAAATACTTATATAAACAGACTAATATAAATCATGTGCTAGGTTACAATACTGACATATTTTAGCTGTAAGAAAGAGTATAATGAAAGAACTCAACATCAGTTATAATATATTTATATAAACCAATTGTAACATATATTTAGTTGACATAACAAATGAATTCTTTTATCAAATAATATACATTGGGCGCTATTTCATAAAAATGCACATACGATACCAATTATATATGAACAACAAAAGTAGCTTATATATATAAATATACTATTTAAAAATTAATATTTACATTTCAACTAACATCAGAAAACAAATATAAACTTTATACTTTATATATGTTTTATGGAAAAAGAGAAACAAAAAGAAGAAGAAAAAAGAACGCAAAGTGGATCCAACGTTTGGAATTCAGGGATTTGTCATGAAGGCTAATACACCATCGGATCATTTTTATTAAATTTTTGGATAAATTTCAGTAGAAGAGTAGCAATTTATTTAAAATAACGTGGTGTGAAATGAATTGATGGAATGAATAAAGTAACATATTATTAGTACCCAAATAATCAAATGACACAATACGTTGGTTTCTTAATAACGACAGTAACGTTCAATTTGCTAAAAGTTAATTTAGGACGTTATCTTTGCCTTATTTGTAAGCGATTGATATATCATACCTCTTTTAAATTTAAGATCAGCTCATGGCACGACGTATGAAAACTCAAATTCCATCGCATCATATATTTATTATTTTCAGTTTAGAAATGTATGAACTTATAAAAAAAAATTTTTTGCTACAAATGACATAAAACACCACTGCTTATTAAATTTGTCGTGTGCTGCGTTTAAATACTTCCAAAGCGTTTGTCAATTTATTTAAAAGCTATAAAATGAAAGGAGTGAAAAGAGAAAAAAAGAAAGAAAGAATATATATATATATATATATATAATAATAAAAACATGGGGAGAGAGACGAATATACAGATGGTGGTACGTATCTTGTTCTATTCATAAGTAAATATCACCACGTTAAATTCCTTTGCATATTTCTAATTGCTATAACCAATGCTTTCACATATAACAGGCCCAATCTTATATACATAGCTACATGTTATAAAAGGCTATGAAAACTTATATATATACACCTTATAGTATAATATATATAACTAGATAAAATGCATATATTAGATAATAGAATACAATAATATAGATGAAAAGAGAATTGCAGCAAGCTAAAATTTATAATAAAAAAACAAAGTGTTGCAGGAAGTTGAAAACAACAACTAATTCAATAATATTTATTATAAGTTTCGAAATCCATTAGACAAAAGAAAACACAGCTTGTATAACATATCCATTAAACAAAATAGACTATATATAGTACTAGTACATATTCATGCTATATGTAAACATTTAAAAACGAAACATATATTTCAATATGATACGCATACCGTTTATAAAAATATGGATGACGAGGGGAGGAGGCATGAAGTGGGTTGTGGCTCTTAACAGGTGGTTCGAGCTGTGGTGGCAGAGGCTTGACGAAGCTATAGGAAGGAGAACTGGTCCTTTTTCATTTTTCCATCATATGTGTTTTAGCATTGTAATGGGAAAAATCTCTTTTTTTTCAAGAAGCAACAGAGAGGAAGAAAAAATAAGCTAAATAAGCTCAGAGACTACACGTTATAAATATTTAATATAGTTGAACGGTAGGAATGGGTAATCCAACAACTTAAATTGGAACCATGGAAATAGAGGGGCCAATCTCTAGAATTTAGAAGGTATGAATGGTAACGGTTGTTTGAATTGTATACCAAATATATAACTTTATATTCCATTATTAATTGAATAGGAGAAATGAATGGGTGGAGAATGAGCTGTCCATTTATGATATACTGTTACATATAATTTATTAAAGAAGAAACGGTAGAATAATGATAGATTTGAATTATATACTGGTTTGATAACGATCAAGTTGATAAGGTGGATATTTAAACAATTTATTGCTTGATTGGAAAACACGTGAGTATGGAAAGGCAAGGATATTAAAATGGAAAAAAGAATGGACAGAGAAATTTAAGCGCAGATAAAACGTACAGGAATAAATATAGAGTAGTGGGATGGTCACGATAATTCAGTGGATAATTAAAGCAACTTTTTAATGCCACCAGTTGCACGTTCAAATTTGAAAAGGCAGAGTAACGGACCATAAAATAAACTGAAACGATGGATTTATAAAAGGAACAATGATGTGTACAATAATTGAAACGAAAACATACATAAATAAATGAATATGAGACAAATGAAGATGAAGGGGGAAAGATATAAACTATTTATGGGCGATGAATTTATAAAAGGAACCATGATGTGTACAATAATTAAAACGAAAACGTACACAAATAATGAAAATGAGATAAATGAAGATGAAGGTAACCTTATATATAATATAAAAAAGGGGCTTTGCACCTAAGGTCCCTATTTTCGATGTTGTTGTAAGAAAAGTCCCTGTGATAATAAGTATATAAATTAAGTCCCTGTTTTTTGTAAATCAGAAAGCGCAAACTATCTTGCGTTTTTCTTATAAAAGTGCAAGTTAACTTGCGCTTTTCAAAAATTTAATTTTTTTTGAAAATTTCAAAATTAAAAAAAAAAAATCAAAATAAAAAAGCGCAAACTAGCGTGCGCTTTTCTGATAAAAGTTGCAAGTTAGCTTGCATTTTCTGTCAGAAAAGTGTAAAGCACCTTGCGTTTTCTATTTTTCAAAAAATAGGGACTAAATTTACATACTTATATATACAGGGACTTTTCTTATAACAACATCAAAAATAGGGACCTGTAACTCGTTTCTTGTATAAAAAAATCAATATTCATTTAATATTATGTATATTCTTTCAAAATGTAAAGGCTACGTATGAATGAATTCATATATGCTTATCTTTGTACATAACAAACATGCAGACTACCAATTTTAATGCAAACCTTAAATCAACCCTTAAAACATATACTTCATATATGTAGTTAAATATAGTATATACTTCTCTTCTTCTTCGGTTCATATGATATATGAAACCCTTAACTATCGTATTTATAGCTGACGACATATGTATAGATATACTAAATATGCACTAAAATAAACTGGAAATGGTGACACAAAAACCCAAAATCAAATATATATATTTAACATGACTAGAAATCAAACTTCGGTAAAACTATATGCTAGTATCAAGACTAACATATATATATATATATATATAGCTATTATAACACATATAAATAAAATAAAACTCGGTATAAATATGCTTTACTATACATATACACTTCAAATAGACCATCATACATATACAGTGGTTTTCCAAAATAATATATATGGAACGTACTCAATATACTTAAAATTTACACACCTTACTGAAAAGCAAAAGGAGACCGTAAATTTATTACCCACACTATTGATATTTATACCCAACAGAAATGAACTATGCTATCCAATTTACATCAAACTTAACTTATATTATAGTATAAATAATAGTTTATAAAGTTTTTGTACTAGATCTTATAGGTATAACCACAACCAAACTTTAAAATATATGTACACAGCTCGCACTACAAATCATTAATATACATAACATATTTTCTTTGTTTTTCAAAATTTTATTATTAATAATGTCTCAAAATCCAATTCAATACGTTAAATACCAATTAAAAATTGCTAAAATTATATGGGTCGTTACAGTAAATATAATGAAGATCCCTTTAATCTCCGGGGATACTTCCACTATCAGTAAGTTGTCTTTTTTTCTCATAAAAATGTATGTCTTATATATCTCCGCATGCCTTCTTGAGAACAATTCTTTTTATGACTCTGTCTAATATTGTCTGTAACTCTGTGCAACCTTGTATTCTTTATATTTCCTACAAATTCTCATTATGTATCTTTTTGATAATGCCAAAGGAGGATAGATATCATATTACACGTATATAGAGAGAGGAATCACATTCAGGGGAAGTTATATTCTTATTTGATAAGTGACTGTATATTTATCATCATCAAAAAGGAGGAGAATGTTAGAACCTCTATTCTATGGTTTCGATGACGACAACTACACAATCATACACATATAATATATTCCATCTATTTGTAGGTAAATGCTTCGAGTATTCACAATATCATGACTTGAAGATGAATATTAAAAGAAAAGAATCATTGGTATTAGAGAAGCTATTATAGTACGCTATAGTCATAGATAAATGGTTTGTAAAATCTCCTTTAGTATTTTTTTATACAAAATTACACATCAAAGTTTTTACTAGGTTTTCACTATTTCCAACAAAATTTAGTTTTAGAAATATACAGGCATCAAACCTCTATCCATATAGGTCAGACGTTTGACAGAGTTCTCTGGTTAAAAAATATATAACCAGACAGACGTTTGAATTTTATCCCAGACATATGACCGAGTTTACTAGTTAAAAAATATGTAACCAGTCGGACGTATGAATTTTATCCCAGACATATGAACTAGGTAATGAACTATAACTATGAAAAGACGCTTGCTTCATTCTAATGGTTGCATCCACATCTTTTCACTGCATCTCTTCTTCCTCAAAGGTTGCAACACTTAGACTGAAGTAGAATATACTAAAGGTTGTTACTTCTCAAGAAAACCCTTTAACACCTATAAATATGTAAAGATTTTGAGAAACAAAATTACTTGAATTTTCTAAATCTTTTCTCCTTTCTCTTTGCATACTTTGATTTCTAAAAGCATCAATACATTATTCTTACCTCTTCCTAAAAACAAAAGCCTCAAATACACATGCTACTTAAAGGAGATTATAGGAAAATTTGTACTGTACAATCAAAATCAGGTTTAGTAAGAACACATACTTGTCAAGAAAAGACTTTTTGCATCAAGTTTATTCCTCCGGGCAAAGTGAGAGTTGTTTGCTAGTTTAAAGCCGAAAGGGAGCTTCGGGACTGAACATAGGACGGGAGGTCCGAACCAGTATAAAAACTATAGTGTGATTATTTCTTTACTTTTATTTACCTTACTCTGGTTGCTATAAGTTAGCTTTTTATTACACTTGCATATTAAGATATAAATACACGATCCATACACACTTTCATATCATGTATGTGTATTTTATTTAATTAATTAACATTTAATTAATTTATTCATTAAACAATTTCGATTAAATTTTATTTATTTCAAATTTTATCTTACATACATACATGTAAACTTATGTTATCCTAAACATTTTAAAGTAATATAACATATATCAACATATATAATGTATGCATATATGTATTAATTAATTAACATATTTAATTAATTCATTTTGCTAATCTTATTAAAAAAAATTAAATTTTGAAACTAGTATATAAATATTTTCAAACATTTTTGAGAATACCGTTATCCTTTCAAACATTTTGAAACCTTATGTTGTATTAAGGATTTTATACTAAACATATTTTTATATTAATTTAAAACAATTTTGAAATCTAGCCTAAGGCCCAATTCAATTGAGCCTTTTCTATTAGGGGCAACCTGTGGATTCGCTCACTTTTCAGGCCAAGCTCGTAACCAGGTAGGACAATGTACTTGATTACCCAATTCTAAGCCTAGACACTACATTTCTAGACACCGTACTTAGTGGAAAAATATAATTAGTTAGTTCAAACATGACTAATTTAGACCGCATAGGCTATTGGGCCACAATACCATTGGAGGAACTGGGCCAGCCCGTAGTGGGAGAAATGTGTGAATTTCAATTTTTTTTTTACCATTTTGAATCTTTAATGAGCTTAGGAAGTCTGTATTTCATTTAGAACTTTTCTAAATTTGGTTTAAATAAAATCTTGTGTCTATTTAAAATAGTTAAACGTAATTTTAAATAAATTCAATGTCAGATGTATAGTGTATCAAATACACAAAACATTTACTTATAAGTGCTAATGTATAGGGAATGAAACCTTTCATTTCTTTTCCTAAAACAAGAATTAATTAAGAGAACTAATTGTATAAAATGGAGAGAGGAACCTTTCATTTTTCTCTTTAATTTGAACTAATTGATTTATTAAATGTCATTATTAATAATTTAATCATGGCAATATTTATTATTATGTCCATATGTATTCTAACTGTAAAATTTATAGTTTGAGATTTATTTAAATAATTTTATTTATTTACACAAGTGTATATGTATGTATACATGTCTCATATATATAGACATATATATGCGTATGCATGTGTAACATCATAATCCGTGAAGGGTATAATGTGCCCGTATATTGATGTTGAGATTTACATTGCAATGGACACATTAGCTCATTTTGTATGTACTTTAACTTGTCCAAATATATGCTTATATAATATGTCAAAAAATACTAATATATGTACATGCATACATACATACATACATACATACATACATATATATATATATATATATATTGAACAAAATAGTTTCTGCCATAACAAATTAATGTAAAATACTCATATGATAATAATACAAGTTTTTAAAATTTTAGAAAATCTAGAAACACATTTTGGGCTTAAGATTAATTTATGGAATTTTACAATTAAAATATTATTTATTATTAAATAATTAATAATAGCTCATAATCAAATTAATTCTTAAAAATAGGAAATCAAGTTGAAAAATCCAAAAAAAAATTCTTGAAGGTATCTAGGATATATTTTAGGCTTAGGAATTTTTTTTTGAAATTTTCTCAACTGAAATTATATTTTTGATCAAATAATTATTTCATTTCGAAAATAAATTAATTCAAAAAATTAATAAGTTAAGTTATAAAAATCTGAAACTTTTTGAAGGTTTCGTATACATATTTAAGTCTTAAGAAAAATTTCAAGAATTTTATCAGTTAAAATTATATTTTAGTTAAATAATTGATTGTAGGTCGAAAGTAAATTAATTTTTAAAAATAATAAATTAAGTTTAAAAAATATGAAAATCATACTATAATCTTGTTACATGATTCATCAAACATAAAAATTGAAATTGAAATTTTGAATCATTGATTATTTTATTAATAATAAACTATTCACAAAATCATTAAATAATAATTAATAAAATAAGTATATACATATATAATAAAATATTTTTATATTTTATGATTCATAATAGGTACAAATCATCAGAAGAAAATTTTAAGATTAAATATATATGATATATAAACACATATACAATTATACATATTCATAATTTGCAGATCTGTACACATTTAATACATACATACATACATACATACATACATACATACAAATATATATAAATCAAAATTAAAATATTTTTCTTAGGGAAATTAATTCAACAATAAATCAATAAAAAAATATTATAATAAGCACATAACCACTTTAATTGTAATAAACACATGTACCCAAAAAATCTCATCTAACCTAAACAATAAACATATCTGAATATAAACAGAGGATTTGGATGTAAATCAACTTTTATATGATAAAATTAAAATCAAAACAATTATAATAAATAAAAGTGCACCTTTTAATGAAGCCTTTAAGTCCACGTTTAACAATTATTTCTCTTCTAAGAACAATTCACAATCCGTTAGGTTGCTAATTCGGGATTGGAGACCTTCTATTATAAATTAGTATTTTAATTTTGAATTGGATTTGAGAATTTAGGAATGATTTTAGAGGAAATTTGCATCAAAATAAGGAAGAGGAAGGGGAAGAAAAAAAGTAGCCGCTCAAAAATGAATTAGCTTGTAATTAGGGTTCTGAGATTGACTTTTATATGGATAGACAAGAGATCAATCCATGATCTCAACCACACAACTCAGAACCTAATCACACATGTTGTAGCCACCTCCTATCTTTCTCCAAACCAACGCCTATCCTCTCCAAATCTCATGGGTTGTGAGCCCATTTAACCCAAAATAAATATTTACAATCAAATTTAACATACTTTGTTATTGATATCTCATATCCATCAATATTTTCATAACTTTTATAAATATATGCAACAATTTTATTTCTCAAATCACATTCAAAATTCATAATTAACATTCCATAATTATTAACTTATTTAATCAATTTATAATAATTATAAACTAATTAAATTGTTTGGTTTAAGAGAATTCATCATTTCGGTTGTGTGACTCTTGGGTGTAAATTCGGTCAGCGATTGACGTTGAACTATTCGAATGTTAACGTTCATACTTCACTTAGCAGGTGGTGTGACATTATTTCCAAATTTATCGCATACTCGTTTTTGAAAAAAATCTCATTTTAATTTAATAAGCGTTACCTAGTTGTGATAATTATTTACACCAATTCTCTTCGTCAAAACTATATCACTTTGAACTTGTTGAATTTGGTAATGGTCAAAATTCCAAAATCATCCACATTCAACTCTATAATCCAAATACAAAGTCTTTGGTTCAATAATAACAATTATTATCAACCGAACAACTTTGGCCAGATATTTTGACTTTGGGCCAGATATTTTGACTTTGGGTTTACTTGAGTGGACCTTGATACTAACCCAATAAAATCGAGGAGAAAATTCCTCTCTTGAATGGTTCTTCACTTCCAATATTTCCACTCAACCCAACTATAGTCACTTAATGGACGCTATGCCATGATTTGACTATAATCAAAGCGGTGCTTTCATATTAAAGATTCATAATATTCTCAAGTCGAAAGAACTGTGTAAATTAGTCGCGTCAATATTTTTTTTGTTTGACCTTAGTTATATTAACCAATAGAAAACTACCCAGTGATCGCTCCATAGTTATCAAATAACTGTTAGTACGTAACCCCTAGGCGCCCCCAATAGTCGTGATTAATAAATTGCTCAACATTTGGGTAGTATTACGTACTCTAATCTCAATGGATACATTGATATCCAGTTACAACGTTTTGTAGTTAACATCAAAATACGTACCACCTACAGATTTTCTATTAAATATACCGTTAATTAAATTAATTAATAAATAAAACCACATTATATTAAGTATATAATAGAAAGAAAACGCCTTTACTTCGATCAAGATTGACCAACGAGTTAGATATATGTAACAAATTACATAATTGCTTTCTAGAGCAACTCTATCATGAGTTTCTCTACTTTAGCTTGAAGCAACGCAAATTGGTTTTCTTTCTCCGTGAGCTTTTCCTCGAACTTAACATTGGTAGCATATGCGATCTTCAGCTGCAAATTAGTAGCTAAGGTCTCTTGCTTGTGGCCTTGCACAATTCGGCTATTCTTGCTTGTGAATCCTTGGCCGACTTTGCCTTCTCATCTCATTCTATAGTGATCGTTGTCGATTCTTCCTTATAACCATTGCATATTTTATTGTGATTGGCCCTCTCTGAGTCGAAGGAACTGATGATCAACTGGTTATTCCGATTGACATTGAAGAGGCCTTTAGCGAGCTTTTCCCATTCAAATAGCTGCTCCATGACATCCTTAAGTTTGATAAGGCCTTTGTTAGCTTAATGCCTCTGATGTTGCAATCAAACATCACCTCCTCTAAGCAGAAGTTGGGCAAAGCCACTTGCATTTCTATGGTAATAGCGGTAGAACGACCTTTGGGAGGCGTATAAGGAGCAGCGTGACTTGAAGAAGTTCCTTTGCCAGCATTATGAGACTACAACGATTGTGAATATTCTTTTGTATACACATAATATAAATTACTAACTTGAAAAACAATAAATATCAATTATTCTATGTACACGACATATAAGATATTATCTTGTAAAAACAGACTGATAATTTTAGAATGCAGATACAATTATATCTGGGCCTATCAACGAATATTTTCGGATACGGATAATGTCATACCTATATCCGCATCAGAAATCATTTCGGATATTGAATATTTGTATCCGCGGATACAGATGGATATCGGATAATTATTCTATCCGCTAACGACCGATAAACCAAGATATATGAATTGAAAATTTTGATCGAAACCGATTTTTTTCAATCCAGTTGCTTATAAAATTATGCAAAATCAACAATTTTGATGATAATAAATAGTTTTAAGAAGTTAATATGTGTTAAATGCATATAACATAAACTACTCACTTAATAAAATAATAAATATATATATATATATATATATATTTCATTTTATTAAAATACACTTGAAATAGCCTATAATATTGACAAAAATCGGACGGATGATTTTCAAATGTGGACGTCTATCATTTTTTTTGAATATCGGATATTTATCTGCCTTTTGGATATGAATGCGGACGGATTTTAGATTTTTCAGGTATCCGTTGACAATTTTAATTATATCCCCAACTTTATCTGTTTTTCAAATATCAAACTTTTTTTTCCCGTATCGTACGTTTATACAATTTTTGGAACAGATACATATTATATTTTTTTTTGTCTAATTCACTGATAGACATAAAGGCACATGTCATTAATATCAATTATTTTGCCTTTTACGTTGGGAAAGCGAGTTCTTTGAACTATTTATTTAGGCTTAATGCATAGACGCATCAATTGTATCAATCGCTTTTGTTGCACTTGAAAAACTCGGTTCGTTTGTGCAAATTATTTGTTTGAATGAAGATACTGGATTTCGTTTTGTACAACCTAATTTTCTTTTCAGGCACTCTGTTACAAATTATTACAAGCGCACGCTATATAAATTTCTGATGCCGTTGGTTATTTGATATAACATATTCTATTTATGCACTGTAAATTACTATATATACGTCAAAACATTTGTTAAAACAGATACATAATTTTTTACTAAACATACACCATATAGATTACAAAACTACATTGAATTTGAAATTAAATAAAACCCTTATATTATTTTAGTAACTTTGTCTCTTATGCATTAATCATAATAAGGTTCCCAAATTCACCTTTTTAAATTTCAGTTTCCAATTTATTTAATCATTTACATATAGCAAATTTAATTTAATTTTTGAATATTAAGATGTTAAACATTTCAATTTTGATGTTAAATTTAAACTTGATTTAATTTAAGTAAAAGATAGAGAAGAATTTAGTACTTTACAAATTATATTGATTTCGGTAATAATTTTAAACTTAATTTTTATATTTAATTTTTAAGTGAAAAATGTTACTCAACCATAAAGTGTACAAGTAGAATTTGATACGTAAAATAAATTTAAAGTCAATTAAACCGATGATGTATAGAAATTTTAGCTACTTTATGAACGAAATTATATCGACTACACTATGAATTTGTGATTCTTTAGTGTTGATTTTTATTTTTATTTGGTTAAATAATGGCATTTTTATTTAATATCTTATAAAAAGTTATGGTGTAAGTAAAGAAATTAATGATGTACGAGTAGAATTTGTTTTTGATAATACAGTACCCTTGGATAGTTAGCATTTTATAAGTAGTCAGAACTATGTACCTTAGAATCCAAAAATTTACTGAAAATAATGTAAACAACGATCCCCCCTCTGCTATCACCCTTATCAAAAAGGGGTTTTTAGGCTCAAGGAAAAAGTTACAGAAAAATTTAGTTCCAAGGACAAGAAGTTTGTTTTTTAGCATAAAGGACACTTTTTAGTGTAAATCACAGAATGATAGTTATAACTATCATTTTCAGTTTACACTAAAAAGCGTCCTTCAGACTAAAAAACAAGCTTGTTGTCTCTGAGACTAAATTTTTTTGCAACTTCTTCCTTGTGCCTATTTATCTGTATCAAAAGTACAATCTGATTATAATTCCAGGTTAAGCTTTTATGCTTGAATAAATAAACAAATATAACAATTCGATTATTGGTAGAAGACACCTCATTAATGCTGGTTGCGCCAAACTTGATTCGAGCTGTAGACAAATCAGCTTGCTTTGAATATGCAATTACTGAAGTATCAGGGGCTTTGCGTAAATTATTCAACTTAAAACCTAGGAGAGGAAAACACAGGCACCCATATAAACATATCCAAGTCTATAACTGATTTGTCGATGGTTGCTGTCAATGGTACGGACTTCTAGCAATCGGTCTCCTAATTAATCCGCCCGTTTAAATCGAATTCAAAAAAGGCCGAAAGAAGTTTTAGTACCAGGTACGTAATAATAATTTTCCAATCTAAAATTTGTATTTTCTCAGAAAACAAAATTTTCTGTAAAACCGAATTCGAGAAAAAAAATAACAAGAAAGAAGGCTACAGCTAATATTCGTCAGGAGCCAGATCTGGGAAACAAAAACTCAAATCGGATTCTATCGTACTTCAGATACCTGGCATTGGAAAGCTCTGATCTTCCGGGGAAGCTCCAATCATAATTCGAAGTTCTTGTCAAAACGCACCATTATTTAGGGATTGGTTTTCAGTTGCGATTTGGAAGTTTTATATAATCAGCGAAATGGATCCATCGGCGATTAGCGAAGAGTTGGGCGAAATCGACGGTCAGATTAGTGATATTCTTCGAGCTTTGTCGTAAGATTTTTAGTTTTTTGGTTTTGTTTAATATGATAAAGTTTCATAATGTGTCTGAGTTCTTTTTTTTTTATAAACACCATTGTTGTCTTTTGCGTAATTAATTAGAAGAGATAACAATTTGAAGCAGAATCAATATTTTTAATCATATACATCATGAACTGTATATTTTAGTGTACTGACATCTCTTTGCTTTAAAATTCTGTGTAATGTGATCAAAATGGGAGCCAAATATATATGTGGATAACTGAAAAAGATATTTATAAGTTTTTGTAACTAGTAATTTTTTTTTGAGGAGAAAGATCGAAAACTTACTTATGATGCACCTGAGACCGACTTTCAAATTTTAAGTTTTCATCTATTTATAAATTTAATCTGATGCCATGTCCGAGTTTGGATGTAACTGTTTGGATTTCAATTTGTTCATGAGAGCAACTTTTACAGCGTGTTTAGTACGTAGTGGCCCAAGTCAGTTTCAGAGTTTAAGTAGTACACCTGCACCGAACTAAAATTACCAAAACATTCAAATCTTCTAAGTAGAAACCTTTGATAGTAATAAGTAAAATAAATTAGATTGTAGTTATTGTACGCCGAGGTGGAGCCTTGGCGGAACGGTTAGGTCACCCGCATGGTGACCTGGACGTCTAGGTTCGAGTCCAGAAACAGCCTTTTCGCAATGCGAGGGAAGTGTTGCATGCATTATCAACCTCTTCAGAGCCCGCTATCGTGCGGAAGCCTCGTGCACTGGGTTCCACCTTAAACTCTAAACTCTCTGTGTGTGAAAAAAAGTATGATATTATTTTTCAAAAGAAGAGGAAGCTAATTTTTCAATAAATTCTACAAGTATACTAACCAAAAATGATACATGTAAGTCATGTTTATATATGTTTCATAATATGCTAACAGGAATGGTTTTCAAAAACTGGAGAAGATTAAAGATGCAAGTAGAAAGAGCAGGCAGCTAGAAGAGCTCACAGACAAAATGCGAGAATGCAAGAGGTGCAAATTTTTGTGTTTATTTTATTCTGGTATCGATTTAAAAACTTAATGAGTTACATGTTTTGGTTTATTTGAAGGCTTATCAAAGAGTTCGATCGAGCAGTGAAAGAAGGAGAGGTGGGAAATAGTTCTGACACTAAAAAACTGCTCAACGAGAGAAAGCAATCAATGGTTTGTTTTTGTTACTTACCATCTCTACTTTATGGTGTTGCATTTTCAAATCCAGATACTTAATCAGACCTTTCTACTGCAGATTAAAGAGTTGAACTCGTTTGTTGCTTTAAAGAAACAGTGAGTAATTTATTTGATCGCTTTTTAATTGATATAAAATATTTTCATTAATCTGAAGCATGTATTCGGATAGCTTTGATTAATGAATATGCTTATCTTTGCATTCAGACATCATTTTTCCAAACCGGTGTAATTCACACTCTCTTTTAGGTTAATTTTCTCGTAATCTATCTGTTCTATTTAGATTTGATAGGTACATCAATTGAAATTTAAGCTTCAACCCAGAACTTTCAGAAGATGGCTCTAGAGTATTTGCTGACAATTACAAGAGCTCTCTTTATGTTTTCCCCTTTTCTAGACACACTTGGAAGCGCACGCGTGCGCATTTGCGTGTGAGAATATTTGCCGACATTCATAAGAAATCTTTATGTGTTTTGCCTTTTTCTAGACACGCTTGGAAGCACGTGTGTGTACACCATCCTATTTTACACATACGGTTTCTAATGTTACGCTATTCGAAACCAAATGTAACCATGAGAATGTTCGGTCCACGCTACGAGCATCATATCCAAAAAAACAGAGAGGGAAAGGGGGGAGAGGGAGAGAGTGTGTGTAAATGAAGACTGGAACTCTCTCTTTTCTCAAAATAACTTTTATTTATTTCACACTAGAAGATTTACAAACTATAATTTACAGAACTTCGCAGATAGGCTTCTGCCATTATACAACTTAAAATATCAAAAACTAATAGTATTTGTACATGCCTCTTAAACTGAACACACATTTATAATACTCAACAGATGGTTCTAGCTAAACTCTAATTGATTCCAGCTAGAAAATTCTTCATTATCTTTTTAAATACGCCTTGCTGTAAAGTGATTGTTGAGATAAGGTCTTTAGGCTTAGCTCTAAAGTAGTTAGCCTGTCCTTTTTGTAAGGATAAAGGATTTGTACATATTTATGTATCATACTTTATCATCCTTAGAATTAGGCTATATCATATCTTTCTTAACCTTATCTTTATCTTAGTTAAGATGAAGCGGCGGAAATCCCGGTGGAGGTAAAGGTGAAACTGAATTAAGTTCTTCTAGGATGAACTCTTCTAAGCCAAAGAAGCGTCTTCCGGAAACTAACGCCTTTAGTATAACTTCTCTCCTATTAATGCGTCTAATATAAATAACATTGGCACGACTAATTTTAACGTATGCACTCCCTTTTCTAGTTTTTATTTTCATGAGCTTTATTTTGGATTAGGTTGTATTAACCCTACATATCTTCACCTGTGAGTGAATTAACACTCATCAAATCATCTTCATTATCATCATCCGAATTAGATTTAATCAGTTTCTAAAATAATTTATTAAAATAAAAGTAAAAAAATGATTCGATAACTAAAATCTGGTTAAGTCTTTTTTAGATGAACTAGCTAATAATTCCGTTAAAACTTCCACAACGTCTCTTTTAGGAGGTGGTATTGTCTGGATTTTATGAGGTTCTAAATTGATTAATCCTTTATCTACCAAGATCGAGTCTTTAAAGAATTTATGTTTATCCCACTGTTTGTTTAATATTCGTCTTCCTAAGTAAGAAATATTTTTGAACGTTAAACCTAACTTTTGTAGGGTTCTAGGGATAATTATGACGTCCATTTTAAAATCCACGGTACTTTGATAAATTTTAACAAATATTAATCCATGGTTTTACATGGATATATTTGTTTAAACAAATTCTTCATAAAGTGTTTTAATTTTTTCTGGTAAAATAACAAGATATAATTCAAAGTTTGGAAACCAAAACAAAAACCAATTTGGATAATTTAAAGATTTTGTTTTCTAATTTGTATAAACCAACCATGTTTTTTCTGTCTATTATTATAAGTAAAAGCATTTTTTCAAGCTTTGATATGATCAAAATAATTAAAATTTATTTTATTTCTATAAGGGTTTTTTGAATTTGTTAATAATTCTTTCGACTTGTATAAGTCACCTTCCCATTGCTTAGGGGTAATTACTTTAGTAATAGAAGCTTTCGAAAAAGCCTAATCACCACCTGTTTTTAAGGTTGTGTCAAATTATGTTGCATCAGTGTATATTAAAACATCTTGGTAATATTGAAAATCTTTTGGATAAAGAAATAGATTGGTAAGCTTTTTAAGCAGAAGGTCATAATCTCCTATGCTGACAAATGATTATATTTCTTCTCAATTGGGGATATCCAAATTATAGAGATGGGAATATAAGGGTATATGCATTTTTTTGATGTGGATATTATCGCTAAATCATAAGAATCTTTTCCAAGTCCAACCTCTTCATGAATAATTTTTAACACTTATTCTCTTAGTGTTTTTTATTTTTTGAAAAATATACTTATAAGTCTATTGTTGCTGAATTGCATTGCTACTACTTTCTACTATTTTCCCTTTTCCTTTATTCATTTTTGCCCTGCGAAATTTCCCAGGTTAAATGGTCTGGTAAGAATTACTAGAACCCTTTATATATTCAATATCAAATTCAAATACTGATAATATAGCTTGTCACCTAGTAAATATCTGTTTTAAAGCGACGTTTTTAACATCCTTATGTACAATCTCTTTGGCAGATTTACAATATACCTTTAACAAATGAATCACTTTCAAAATTATTAAATACATAATGCAATTGATAAAATCTTTTTAATAATAGAATAATTAATTCTCGGTCCTTGCCAAATGGCAGAAATAAATCATACTAAAGATTCTTTATTATTAATTTTATGGTTAAGAATTCTTCCATAACCAATATTGGATACATTAATTTCGACTATTTTGAATGCTTTTTGCATTTGGGTGAGGAATTGCTAGGCATGAGATTTTCTTTACCCTAGTTTTTATTCTTTCTACTGCATTTGTATGCTTATCTGACAATGCTGGCGAATTTTTCTTGTAAAAATTAGCTATGTAATTTAAACCGTCTAAATATCTTTGCAATTGATTTTATCTTTAATTTCATCTGAAAATTTATCTGCAAAAATAATTGCCTTATCAATTGGAAAAATCGCTTCTTCTTTTATCATATTTTCAAAAAATCTTATTTCAGTGTGAAAAAGTTTTATCTTTTTAGCCGATACAACTAATCCAGCTTTTTTTGCTACATTTATAAAAATATTTAAATATTTGAAATGCTGGTTAATTGATTCTAAAAATATTAAGATATCATCAATATAAACTATTGTGCAGGCTGTATAAGCACTAAAAGTATCAATCATAATTTTATGAAATTCCAAAGAGGCATTTTTAAGCCTAAATGACATGGCATTCCACTCATATTGTCTAAATAGAACAGCAAATGTTGTTTTATACCGATCCTGCTAATTCAAAAAAGGATCAACATCTTGAATTGAGTGTGAAAACACCAGCCCTGTTTATCAGGGTAAATAAGATAGAAAAAACAACATTAAATCGCAGAAAAAGTGAATGAACAAGAGATTTTTATAGTGGTTCGACTGTTAACGAAGCCTATATCCACTTTGTGGATTTTATTCATGTATTGACTGTTGATCACATGTATAAGTTGATTACAATTTGTATGTTTGAATTCAAGGAAATCAAGCTGCCATTGAAGGAAATAAAAGGAACTCAATTACCCCATGACAGCCATCGTGAGGACGAAGAAGGTTGAAGAATCTTCGTAGTAGAGTTTCTTCAGTGATCAAAGTCGGGGCCCCTTCCCGTTGGAGATAGATCGGTATTTATAGAATGTAGAGAGCAGTCGGGTTGAAACTATTACACCAGAGGCTTGTAGTCATCGGTAGGAGGAAGCATGTAAAGTTTGAAAGCTATCCGAGCTAACTGTTTGGATCGGATCATTATCGATCCAAATAGTTGCGCGATTTTTGCGCAACTCCCATCTTATAGGATTACTTATCTGCTTGCGAGGCTTCTCTTGTAATTTCATGACTTGTTAAGGTGTTTTGACGATTATTCACCAGTATGTTAGATTGAACTATAACTCGAATCAGATAAGTCTTCATTTCTTCAAGTCAAATGCTAGAATGTTATCAAACTTGATCGATAGGCTTAGAAGAGATGTAGGAACACAACGCATGTGGATTGGGACATCCATAAGCCAATAATTTGGATTGGTACCGATTCAAGTGGGATTGGATTGGTGCCGATCCAAATACTACGCATATTTTGACTTCATATTTTTGAGTTCCTTTGTCACGTGCTTCTGGGTCTTCCGGTCAAGTTTCGAGTCATTCCGACTTAGCTTGAATGTTCTAACTCATTCTAACTTCTCCTAGGTTAAAAATCCGGTTAACAGATCCTTTTCGACGATTTGAATTTGTCAAAATCCAAAATTTATATCAAAATTTGACATTATTTTGGCTGAATATAGCCTTCCTAAGATCTTTCTTGTTTGAGATTGAACATCTAATCCATCTTAAAGCCTTATTTAAAGGTTTATAATTGATTACTAATTTTGAAACTCCTCTTTCTAATTCTACAACATTTTCAACACAAATGCCGAGCAGCTCCATAGACTTTTAGAAAGTGTAATAAGACCCTTTTGTAATCGCTCATTTATTTCCTTTTTTACATATTTCCAAATGCCTTGGACTCATGGCAATTGGTCTATCATTGGTTGGAATCTGATTTTCTTTAAAGTCTGGTTCATAAGGTAAATCAACCACATGTTTTTTCCTTTGTCACAAGTAGGATTGTTAACGATTGCCTGAAAAATTTGAAATCTGTTTGTAGTCATATCCAAAATATGAAAAATTATCTGATATCTGAAAAACGGATACGGAGACGGATATAGCCATATTCGTATCCGTATTCGATAATTATCCATCCGGTTTTATCAAGGTTATAGTTATTCTTTTATGTATTTTAGCATATAAATAATTGACGTTTACTATTTTATCCAGGTAAAAAAATATTATATGTATATAAAAATCAATTTTTGCCGCCGAAAATTATTTTTCTTAGTGTATTTGCTATTTTTTATATACTTAGTATAAAAATGGATTTATAATAAATCAAAATTTTCTATATATTTGTTTAAATTTATTGCTTGTGAAGCGGTCGAAAAGCATCTGATAAATATCTGATATTCGTCCGCATTCGCGGATATGGATATCTGAAAATGATTTCGGATACGAATACATATACGACATTATCCATATCCGAAAATATCCGTTTACAGGCCTAGCCAAAAAGCATTAGGATTATCATCGCAGATTGTTTTTTCTATGCGATTTTATATACCATTTATTCTTTTTTGTAATTGAGGTAAATATAATTTTTCTTATATCCTTTTATAATTTATCTCCTATGATAAAAAATTAAAAAATCTTTTCTTTTTATTTTCTTTTGAATAGTATCAATTTCATGACTGATAAATTGGAATATCACTTCTTGATCATTAATCATGTTGGTAAGTTCTTCTTTTGATATTTTGGTTATTAAATATATAAAATATGAAGAAAAGGATTGCCCAATATTACATTATGTGATAAAATTTTTACCATTATGAATGATATTTTTAGGCAAACGCCTTCATTACAAATGGCTGTATTCTGTAATTTATATTTTATTAATAATTTTCTACCGTCTACAGCATTTAGGATTTCTGTTGTTTAAAAAAAAATCTTGATGGTACTATACCTTCATTAATGCAGTTTATATCTGCACCAGAATCTATCGTTGCAATAGCAGTAAAATAATATTCTGTATGCATGATAATAGAAATTTTTGTTTGCTATTTATGTGTAATTGCACGATCTACCATGTTTATAAATGTTAAAGAATTTAATTCTTTTTTTTATATAAATATTATCATTTTCATTTTCACTGTCATTATTTTTGGATTTTGCTTTTAGTAACAATATTCTTGATTTTAGTTTGTATTTCTTATTTAAGTATTTTAACTTCATGTTTTAATTCTGATATTGAAGCTTCAGAACTACTAGCATTTACATTTGAGCTTTTTTACTCTTATTTAAAATATCCTTTAAATTGTAATTTTCTGGTTTTTTTAATTTTAATCCTTTTTATTCTTATAAGATTCTAAGTTCTTTTTATCAAAAATTTCTTTTCTGTTGGGTCAGAAATTTTATCTATAATGTCCAGTATAAAATTTTCTTCTTTAGTTAAAACAAATAATCCATTAGCTTTACATAAAGCTTTATAATAATCACAATTTCCTTCGCAGTTGTTATCAGAGTGGCCACTCGGTTCCTTTTCTGGTTCATCTTTAGTTTCTAAATCAATTTCTGATTCTGCTTCTATTTCTGTTATTACAGATAATTTAAAATTTGAATCAGAACTTTCTAAATATGTTTTTAAGAGAATTTTTTAATTCTTTATCAGCATCTAGATTGTTTATTTTCTTTTTCATTTTACATCTATTTGCATAATGTTACGGTGTTTTGCATTTCCAACAAATTGGAATTTTTCTTTGATCTTTTTTACTTTGTCCTTTTCTTTTATTTCTCAAGAACTTATAGGGTTTTTCTCTTGGTGTTTTACTACATCCGCATGTATTTCGAACATTTTTATTCTTACCTTTTGCTTGGAAATCTTTTAATTCTTTTGCTCTCATTTTCTGGTTTGAGAGGTGATAATCCCATTTGATCACATATATCTCCTAAGATTTTTTTTTCATAAATCCTTTTCTTTTATATTCGTTTATGTAACTTTATTTCATTACATAATTGGATTCCTTCTGCTACAATTTTTGATGCTAATTCAATGTAGGTGTAATAATCGTGAGGAATTATTCCTTGGTTTTTGACCCTTTTTAGCAAAGAAAGATTGAAGTCCTGATAAAAATTTCTCCTTCGGAAATTGGTAATTGCCATCATTTTTAGAAAATATTTTAGAAAAATATACATCTTTATACCATCTAAATTGAGAACAAATTTTGACATTTTAAATTCATTAGTTGCTCCTGCAATTTATCTGTCTGAAGCGAAGATGCTCCAATAAAAATGTTTTGCAATGGTATATATAAGTGTATTGACACAATTCATTACTTGAACATTATTTTCTACTGTAGTTGCGCTAAATATATGCATTTCAGCTTCATTAGATAGATAAAAATCACACCAACCTTTTATTTGGCCACTGAAACCTTGAACTATAGCTTTAGCTATTTTATCATCTGCATTTCTTTTACATTGACATGCAGTAGTATACATGATCATATATTTGTAACCTTATTTGTATTTGGTATTCAATACGTCCATCGATGCTCCATTTTGCAATAGATGAGCCATCGAATGATGCTGCCGCATAATTTTCTTCTTCTTCAAGAGATCAAAAGGCGTGTAGGCCTTGTACAGTATGGTTTACTATAAGAGCTTGATGCATTATTGTATTTAATCCTATTAATTTCAAAGTATTTTCTTGATTCTTTCTCCATTTAAGAACGTTTTTTGTAATTGGTTAATTTCTTTATTTGATTCGCATTCAGAATTTTTTTCAAGAACATTATTTTTAGAATTATAATTCTTTTATGTTATTGGGGCTATTTCTTTATCTTTTGATCCTAAAACACTTAGCCTTTTCAATATTTCTTCTAACATTTCAGAAGTTTCCCCCAATTGGTTCTGAAGGTAAAGGTTTAAATAAACCTTGGTCAGTGCTTGTAATACTGGATGTGTATAATACTTGTGTTTTCCTTCAATTCCCTTTTCAATTCTTATGAGTTGTTTGTCATATATTGTACCGTTAGATTTGTAGAATTATTTTGCTCAACAACCGTTTCTATTTTATTATCTTTCCTATATGGAGTTGCTAATATTTCTTCTTTATCAATTTTAACCGATAAATTAGCTTCTATTGGATGGGGATTGCTTTTATTACCTTTCCTGCTTTAGTTGTGGAATTCTGATAAGCAGAATTATATTAGCAATAGTTGCTTTATCTGTAAAACATGGAAAAGTTTTTCTTTATCAGATCAATAAAAATGTCTTATCGTTTAAAAAAAATAACAACCTTCTCCCATTTTTTCAAGAAATCTTTCATAAAACTCAAACCATTTTACTTGAGTTTCTGAACTTTGCATATAAAAACATGTTCCTTTTAATTTCATTTTCATTTTCAGGTGAATAAAACATTTCTTTTATAGTTCCTGAGATAGGGAAATCAATTTTCTTTTCACAACTGAGAGTATTTAATTCTAGTTCTTTGTTAAGAGTAGTGATGTTTAAACTAAACACATTTTTATCTTCATTATAACCTATATCCGAAAAGGTTGGGATCTAGGATTAGATGAAGGTATATCAGCCCTATATTCAGTTTGATTTACTCCGTCTGATTTTTTTTAATAATAATTGCATCTTTATTTATTTTTAAAGGAGTAGGACAAAAAATTGGTTCCTCGGTTTTAGACGTAGACCCTATTTTAAGGTGTGTGGTTCTATCTTTTGAAAATCTTATTTCCACATCACCATCTGAATATTCAATTATTTCCTCTAGTTTTTTATTTTTCTGTTTTAACCAGTTCGTTGGCTTCTTCCAAAATCCATCTTTCTGGTAGACTAACTTCATTCCAACTAATTGATTTAAGGATTACAACGGTACTTTTTAGAAATGTCAGTTATAAACATGGTAATTGATCCCTGGTTTTTAACTGGTATTTGTTTAATATCTGTTATGTTGTTTGTAACTTTGTAACATATCCTATAAATAAGAATAACGTTTTGAGTTCTTGGTCTTATATTAAATCCTTCTGTTTTAAGGTCTAAACAAATTGATTGACACAAGTTTGGTCTGTTAATGAAATAGTCAAATTTGAGTAACATGAAAAATATATCGGACCATCACATAAACTTGATTCAACAATTTCTAATAATGAATCGTGAAACTTATCATGCCTTTTATCATGTACAGCTATTATTGCTAAGGTGTTTAACCCTGGTCTGGTTGCAGGCTTAAGTGCTACTTGAACCATCCCTATATGAATGAATTTATACTTTTCTTTATGCGATTTTAAAAGTTTATTTGAAAATAGACCGAAGGAATTATAACCTTTGGTTAAAGGGATCGCTTGTTCAACAGTTTTGATCACATAATCAGATTTTTTAATAAAACTTCCTGATTATATAATTTTGATGGCAAATAAGTTGGCAAATTCCAGTTATTTAAACTTTATTCAAAATCTTCATTTATAATAATCTTTTTATTTTTATTTGTAACTTCTGCTTCCAAACTATCAAGGCTGTCGTTATTGGTACGTCTAATAGATATGCAAGGTTTATACAGCCTCAATCCAAACTAAAGCTCATGAAAAAAAGACTAGGAAAGAAAGAGTATACACTAAAATTAGTCGTGTCAATATTATTTATATCAGCAGACGCATTAATGAGAGAGAAGTTATACTAAAGACATTAGTTTTTGGAAGACCTTATCTCAAGGACAAAGGACAACAATCACTTTACAACAAGGCTTATCTAAAAGAATAATGAAGAATCTTTCAACTAGAGTTAAATCGGAGTTTATCTAGAACCCTCCGTTGAGTATTATAAATATACGTGTGTTCAGTTTAAGAGGCATGTACAAATATTAGTAGTTTTTGATATTTAAGTTGTATAACGGCAGAAGCATATCTGCGAAGTTCTGTAAATTATAGTTTGTAAATCTTCTAGTGTGAAATAAATAAAAGCTTTTTTGAGAAAAGAGAGCGTTCCAGTCGTCATTTACTCTTTTCATACTCTCCAACTTTTCCCAACTTACGATCCAGATAAGGAATTGGTATCAGAGCCAAGACAGAGGAGAGGTGCTGTTGGGTTTAAATCCGCCTGGAGGAAAGTGCTAAGATTATCTATTCGCCTTGAAGGAATTGGTTTTTTTTTTTTTTTGGGGGGGGGGGGGGGGGGTTGATAAATCATAGGGACATTTGCTTCACAGTTCGATAAGGACATTTGCTTCACAGTTCGATAACGGTTTTGAAACTGTCATGTGTAAAAAATCTCTTCTCGTTTATGATGAGTTTGTTTGTAGTATAAATAATCTACTTGCAAATTTTCAATCAGCTAGTCTTTAGTGTTTCCCCAGTTTTACTTTAAATCCAATCCTCTAGATGTGCTCGTGTTCTAAGGGCATCTCCAACAAAGCTCAAATTCAGAGCTGAATATTCATGTCCCAACAAACCCAATGCAGATGTATATTCAGCTGAATTGGGTTGCCCCGTTTCAGGAAACTGAAGCGGTAGGGCGCTCGTTTTTTGGGCGTCCATCATTTGTGCACTCAAAAAATGGGCGTCCAGCTCACTGTGAGAACAAAATAAGATTCTAATGCTTGGCGCTCAGCGGTGGCAGCCCATTAAATGGACGCTCAGTTTTCGAGCATCCAAAAATGAGCGTCCAAAAAATAGGTGGCAAGCTGTTGGGCCAAATAGCACATTCAGCCCTAAGTGGTTGGAGATGCCCTAAAGCCTTTCCCTTTATCCAGATACAGTGTCCAGAAGTTACATAGTAATATTATAGATAATGCATTGACTAAAATGTCAATTAACTGGTTTGCAAACTTGTAGCAGTACATACTACACACTTTATTAAAAGCTTACCAGATTTGAACTTTACTATAGTTGAATTATCTGTACGATTTCATGAACATGGACATGTTTCATATATAAATTATAATTTACATGTAGCAAATCAAATTAGTTTGTTTATAAGAAGTCGTGCAACTGAAACTGCCTAACCGAAAGTCTTGTTTGGTCCTTTTTGTTAGGAAGATTCTTTGAACATATAATATTTCTCTGAAATTTTGATGGCATTGGTCATTTATAATGTCATTCAATCCCAATAACAACAGTCTCAAATATTAAAATTTTTGCTAACTGAAATGCATAATGCCAACTTATATGGTCATTATATGCAGCCACATTGCCTCGGTGAGCGCAAAAGCGAGTTGGGTTTGCAAGGTGGTACACTAATTATCTATTTACCTCCAGGAGCACATTATTCTTATCTTTTTAGCCTTAGTTCTTCGTACATCATATCTTACCTTTTCAGAATAGTTTATTTATGCCTCAAAAGGCAATAAACTTCGAAGAACAATAATGAAACACAGTAAAATTATGTAGGTATGCTAGTACTCTTGACACAAAACGAGTTGATCTCTTTGACGGTCCAAGTGCAGAAGGTTATGGTGAAGAAAATGTAATGTTGGCCTCAAGTAAGTTACATGGTTATATTTATCATGTGATGTTTGAATATATCAATGCAGCACTTGTGAATTATAAAATCGTTTATTTTTTTCCAAATTAGCACTAACGATGCTAACAGAATACTTTTGCAATTCTTTCATAGACATGACCAATCAACAGCTAATGGACAATGGCCACAGGATGATGGACGAAACAGATCAAGCTATTGAACGATCAAAAAAGGTTGCTGTCTAACATCTCAAACAGTCAAATGATAGCGTTATTATCTTTGTTAAAGACTTTTGTGATTATTTTACAAGAGTAGATTAAAAAAATTTCTATAAACTATGCTTAAAAAGAAGCATTTGTCCTTCAAAAGTACAAAGTTCAAACTTCTCTATTCTACTATTTGCCTCTTTTAATTAAGCAATTCAATAGATACCTGAAATTCATCTGCACTGGTATTAAAATAAATAAATAAAATAAAATAAAATATGGATCCCGAAAATCATCCGTTCGATTTTTATAAATACAACAATTTATAATATGTGCATTTAGTAAAATGAACGATTGGTGTTTACATTTTTATCAAGGTTGTGTTTTATAATATGTCTATATAAATGCATAATTTTAAATATTTTTGTAAGCATAAGTAACACAACAGTTTTATGTTGAACTAAAATTTATATTTATTTAAATTTATTAATTGTAAGTGAATAGTTAAAAATCACCATTGTTCGTAGATATGGATATCCGATATGTGAAAATGATTTTGGATAGAGATGGATATAACTCTGTTTGAATCCATTGGCAGACCTATTTTTAATTTCCTTACACTGCCATAGGACCATATATAGGAATGTGATTTAGTTACAATTTGGATTATCTTTTATCTGTACCATTAATTGTAAGTGGTAAAGAAGAACGCAAAGAGAGCGATGAGTGAAGCAATGGGTCGGACGTATGAAGACTTGTGTCATAAGTTAGGTACAAAGGAGTGTGGAAAAGATGTCTATAGGATAGCTAAGCTCCGTGAGAGGAAGACAGGAGACTTCAACCTAGTTAAATGCATCAAAGATGACAATAATAGACTTTGGTGAAGAACGATGAAATAAAAAATAGATGGAGAGATTACTTCGACAAGCTATTTAATGAAGAAAGTGATAGCACTATGATCGAGATAGATGACTCTTTTGATAACACCAGTAGGTATTTTGTTCGGAAAGTTCAAGAATCCATGGTAAAGGAGAGGCTAAAACAGATGAAAGCATGCAAGGCATTGGGGACTAATGGCATCTCCATTGAGGTGTGGAGATGCCTTGGAGATGCAAGGATAGCTTGACTAACTAAATTGTTCAATAATATTTTTAAATCAAACAAGATGTCGTATGAGTGGAGGAGAAGCATATTAGTTTCAATTTTTAAGAATAAAGGAGATATTCGAAGTTGCACAAACTACATAGGAATTAAGCTTATGAGTCATGCGATGAAATTTTGGGAGAGAGTCATTAAATATCGATTAAGAAGAATGACAAGCGTTTCAGAAAAACAATTTGACTTCATGCCTGGAAGGTCGACCACATTGGCGATTTTCTTGATAAGACAACTTATAGAGAAGTTTAAGGAGCAAAAGAAGGATTTACACACGGTATTTATTTATTTGAAGAAAGTTTATGACAAAGTACCGTGAAAGGTGGTGTGGTGGGCTCTGAAAAGAAGAGAGTCCCAACAAAGTATATTATCCTTATTAAGAATATGTATGATGATATTATGACTAGTGTCAGAGAATGCGATTGTGTAACCAGTGACTTTTTCATTAACATAGGATTACATCAAGAGTCGGCTTTGAGCTCTAACATTTTTGCCTTAGTGATGAATGAGATTACGAAGGGTATACAAGAGGAGATTCTTTGGTGCATGCTATTTGCTGATGATGATGTGCTAATTGATGAAAGTAGGATTGATGTTGATAGGCAATTTGAGCTGTGGAGACAAACTTTAGAATCAAAGGGATTTAGGCTTAGCAGAACTAAAACAGAGTATATGAAGTGCGAGTTCAGCTGTGTCAGATCAGATGATGAAGATGTCACTCTGGTTGGACAAATAGTTCATAAGAATGAATCCTTTCGATATTTGGGATCAATGTTGCAGTGTAATGGTGAGATTGATGAAGATGTTAGTTTCAGAATTCGAACGAGATGGGTGAAATGGCGACAAACATCTGGCATTCTCTGTGACAGGAAAGTCCCATAGAAGCTTAAAGGAGAGTTATACAGAATGACAATCAGGCATGCGATGTTGTATGGTGTAGAATGTTGGTCTACTAAAAATCAACATGTCCAGAAGATGTGGCGGAGATGCGTATGCTGCGATGGAATTGCGGTCATACAAGAAGATACCGAATTAGAAATGATGATATACGTGAAAACCTTGAAGTAATACCAATTGAGGAGAAGCTAATTTAACATCGCTTAATATGGTTTGGACATCTCCAACGAAGGCCGTCCGAAGCACCTGTGCGTGTTGGAGTTATATGTCACGTCGTATGCTCAAAGAGAGGTAGATGTCGACTGAGGTTGTGATGGAAGGAAGTAGTAAAAAGAGACTTGAAGGATTGAAATATATTTGAAGAGCTGGTAACGGATGGATGCACGTGGAAATTAGCGATTCATGTATCAGAACCGTGAGCTATGAGTTTTATAAGTTTTAGATTATAGGACTAGGGAAAAGAAGACTAAGCCATAGCATTTGTTCTTTGATCAATATTACTATCAGTACCATTATTTCTATTTATACTATTATCATCATTTATTTTTTAATATATATATATATATATATATATATATATATATATATATATATGGATTTTTATCTTTACTTAGTTACTATTATTATTAATTTATTTATTTGACTTTATTTTGTTATTGCTATTGTATTCTTATAACCTTTAAATTAGCTTTGTCATTTAGTTTTGGATTTCATCTCTGGTCGACCTAACTTGTTTGAGAATAATGGCTTTATTGTTGTGGTATATACAAACTTCACTATCCTAGCATGGTTTTGTGCATCATTTTGTGTACCGGACACACATATGTAATTTTTGGGATATTTAACATAGTGATTCATTTCTTTTTCTTGTTTCAAGTTGAAATGTAAATGTCAGTTTTGTTGGTTAGGTAGTTGAAGACACGGTAAATGTTGGAGCGGAGACTGCAGCTGCACTCAAGGCCCAAGTGAGTTATCATTCATCGCTGATTAATAATTTTTTTTACGGAGAACTATATTTCAACGATCTTATTTATGTCCACTAGACTGAACAAATGAGCAGAGTTGTAAATGAACTCGATTCAATTCATTTTTCAATCAAGAAAGCATCAAAATTGGTGAAGGAAATTGGCAGACAGGTCAGATTTTATACTTTGGGTCTTGTCCCATTATTTATTTCCAGTGATGAATCATATCCTTATCACACATTCATCTTTTATCTTTCAGGTTGCAACTGACAAATGCATAATGGCTATGCTTGTTCTGGTGGTAATCGGTGTAATAGCCATCATCATTGTCAAGGTTAGACATCTACATCATATGTTTCCTCTCTTGATTTTTGATAAAACGACCGAAATATGTTATTCATAAGTGTTATGGGAATGTGGTGCACTAGTTTGAACCGTCAAATAGGATCAGAGCATAAAGAATTTAATAATCTCCTCATAGACTAATGTTATCATTTCATAATTAACAGACATTATTAGTTTATTTGCACCTTCTGAATCATTCCATGGGTTGAAAAGTTTGGATGGAGGACTTGTTTCAAAATTGATGACATGCAATATTGTCATGAACTGATGGATGCTGTACCAAACATGAAAACGATATAGTATATACGATATATGTTTTACCATTTGCACACTTGCAAATTTGCTGATGTCCTTTTAATAAAATACTACAGATTGTGAACCCTCACAATAAAAACATACCTGATATTCCTGGGCTTGCACCTCCTGCACAAACCAACCGCAAACTCTTATGGGATTCGACATAGGTCTGGAGTTTCATTTTCTACTGCAAAATTCAACATTGCATAGAAACTGAGAAGGCCATTATGGTTATTGGGGATATATTTGTCTCCAAATGTTGTGGTTTCAGAATTACATTCATTCTTGTTATATATGATATGCTGATAGTACTCGATATATATTTATGTATGTATTTATTATGAGTTTAGGAGAATTGCAATTTCTTACTTTGGAATGGGTTGAGTCATGATTGAGATGTTTATATATATGGCCTGGTAACATTTCTCTATTGAGTGATAAATGTGTTGGTCTGATTTTGTTTTGTATTTCTGATGATTGTGGACTGATCCGCTTTTGCTAGTATTTTTCGCATCAATAAATTTTTGGTGAAGAAGAATGAAATTGGATATAGTTGAAAATCAATTGGTATTGAATTAAATACCATTTATTTTAACAAGGGCTTAATTTTCCCTGTCTCTATCTTCGTATAACTGAACTTGTTTTCTGTTTTTCTTTTAAGCCTTGCACACAGATATTATTTACTTATTACTAGCGCTTTGCCTCTTCAAAATGAAGTGGTTTAGAAGTTACGTTTGATGTGACCCCAATAGGCACGGATAGCGCTACATCCGCATCTGAAATCATTTTCGAATATCTGCATCTGTGAATACGGATGAATATTGAATAACTATTTTATCTGTTAACGATCGGTAAATTAAGAAACATACATATAAAATTTTGATTTAGAATTATTTTTTTTAATTTTATTGGTTATAAAAGTGAAAGATAAACAAATATGATAATAATAAATAATTTTGAACAATCAATATACATTAAATACATATAATACAAATCATAAATTAATATAAAAAAATAAACATACATTTTTCATTGCATTAAAATACATAAAATATAAAGTATAATCTTAACAAAATTTGAATGGGTAATTTTCAAATGCGGATGCTTTTATATTCAAATCAGTTTCCGTATTTTCGGATAATGGATGTTTATCCTCTTTTCGGATATCAAAACGGACGATTTTCGAATTTTTCGAGTATCCATTGACAGACCTAAACCTCAATTCATTCGTTTTTTTTTAAAAAAAATTAACTGTCCATCCCAACTTCATTTTCAGTTATATTTAAAAATTTCGCCTTCGTGGTAAAATAGTAAAATGATCTATTCTTCATGTTATACTGTCACCAACGCAAAACAAATATAGCAAAGAATGAATATTCAAATCAAAAAATTCTTTAATTTTTAGAACTAACACTATAGATATTACGTTGTACTTCCATGTTTTGATTTCACGCTGTGAATGGAATTTTATTGGTCTCTGTTTTCTGGATCTGAATTTTAATGACATGTTTTCACTTTATACATGGCTAAGCATACATGGTTATTTATTCATTTTATACAAAGCTATGTTCTAAAATATTTAATTAGCTTGCTCTAAAATATATCCAGAAAAATATTCTTTCAAATTTGAATGCCTTTCCTCCTCCTGGCCCAGCCCAACCTTAGACGGTCTAAAATCCTTTTCCAAACTTGCTTCCATTTCGAGCCAAGAGATGGATAAATATACACATAGTATTGCATTGGTCGGTTTCGTATGAGGGGGTCGAATGCTAAGAAGTCCTATTCCACAAAATATAGGGGTTGTAGAGATAAAAAGAACGATTTTATTCGATGGATTCAAACCTGTCTAAAGTACAATCTTGGTGCACGTACACAGGTCTTGTTTTGTAGCACAAATGAATAACTACCTCATACTCTGCAAAGAGCTTTTCAATATATGGAATTGGAAGGGTTAGACGCGATGCTGAAACAAAAGTTATTACCGGCGATGATGCGATATAATGGTAGGTAAGAATTGTAGACTTAAGTTTTAAAATTTAAGAGTAAGACCACGGTACTAATGAAAGTTGATTGATTACCTGCTCTCAAAGGAGACTTGATACAGGAAACGTGTCCATTCGGTGATCAATTCATTTCATGCTTTCAAAGCGTCGAATCCGGTAAGAGATCCTACTATCACTAAGGGGAACGCATAGCGATGAGGGCACTGAAGCAGCCATTGATGGACTTGATCAAATAAACGTTAATGAATTCATTCTTTTGTGCATTAGCCTTTTACTTTCATTTATTGACATATGTAGTAACAAATTTTCCTTCTTTTGCTTAAAATTTTCATCATTATCAATTGATAGTTACCATTATCAATTGATTGTTAGCGCTTAAAATAATAGCCACTGAATATTACTAGGGGTGGGCATAAACCGCACCGATATACGGAAACCGTCCCCACCGGACCGTAAAAGCGGTGCGGAAACCCGCAGCGAATCTTCTAACCAAAGCTGATACCCCAAACCGGACCGACTCGCATCGATACGGTTCGGTTGCGGTTTGGACGATTGAACCAACCATATTAAATCGGACTGAACCGAAAATTTATATTAGTAATCTTATGATAAAAATATAAGCATCTTCTATCTTATTTTATATTCTAGCAATTTACATTCTACTTTTAGCGTATGTTGTTGTTATATTAATAATAATCGCTGACATAAAGGAAGAAGTTATAGTTTTGATATAATATTTTTCATCCCATTTTTTTTTTTTGTGAATTAATGTTAATTATAATCTTATTATAGTCATTTTCCTTAATGATTATGCACTGATTAATGTTGATGTTTGGTTAATCTAACAAAAAAAATCTCACTTGTAGGTAAATGTCAAATTGAAATATTCATACAATTAAGAACTAACCTTTCATTTCAGTATAACATTGTGTGTTTTAACCTTTAAATGTAAAGATTTCATACGGTTGTCTTTGTAAATTGATTGTTGATGGAAGTAATTCTTTTATTTCATATTTAATACGAGTTCAAACCGGACCGGACCGAACCGTATTATATTCAAATCGGACCGAAATCGCTCCCACCCCTAAATATTATTACTTACTGATTACTAATTATCAAACCGACCGTTAGACAAGTTTGCTTACTGTCATTGGCCAAAATCAATTTTTCTGAAGTCAAAAAAACGTGGATCTTGTTTCATCGCGGTTTCCCTAAACTTCCTCATTTTACTTCGTGCATCAAAGATTCCAAATTCAAATCTAGTATGATTTTCAAATTCTAAAATTTCAATTTCAAATCGACAATTTTGAATGCTTTGATCAATATTTAAATTTGAAATTCATATTTTCAGATTTAAATCTCAATTTATTCTTTTCCAACATATTATCACTTAACGTTTAAATTATATTAACAAAAATTTTAAATATATAATTTTTATCAAAGTTATACAATCGAACGGTCGGCTTGTCCACCGTTGCACGGTTATACTGGTTAATTATTTGAAAGAGTATTTAGCTAATAATATCTAAATTGGTAAAATGCATAAATTTACTTTTAGTTCCAATGTAATCTCTCCGATCATATGATCATAGAACAAAATAGTCGTGTATGATTGTTAAATCTTAGTGGCTTATTATTTATGCTTCAATCCGTTTCCCACTGTTAATTTTCTCAATCGCAATCCCATTTTTAAACTCCGACCAGTCTGTACACGAATAGTTGACTATCGTCAAGGGGTCCTTGTTCAAATTGCAAAAGGACCAGGTCCTTCCGTGGCGTGGGCATAAAGCTAAACCAGCGTATAGGATGTTAGGCAATGTAGGCCACTTAGTCAAGCGCGACAAAATGTTCCTACGAATAGTGGACTGTCTTCTATTTTGATGTTAACTGATGGTTTTTTCCTCATCATTTCACAACTTCAGCACTAACACACAAGGTCATTCACCTATTTTCTAAACGTTTTCTTTGTTTCACATTCACACCAACTTATTTTCAGTTACCTTGTAGATTTGGCTTATAATTACCATTTGAACAACAACCACCCAAATATTGATTATAGTGAACTAACAGGTAAATCATCATCGTCATCGTCATCATTTAACCGAGATACACCACCCCATCCTTTTAAATCGAAAACATTATGTTTTACGTGAAAAACACATTTAAAAAACATTTTAAAATAACATTTCTGTTTATAATTTTGGTAAAAAAAATTCATTTTTATTGAAAAATTAAATTTGAACTTTAATTGTATCTTTCTATGGTCAAAACTATTTCTTTTAGTTTTTTTTAAATGCACGTATTTGCAGATATTTCTGTAAATATTTGCAAAATTTTCCATAAACATACCAAAACTAAAAAAGTAGAGGTTTTTTAAATATTTGTTTTCAACAAGGAACGACGGTATATTTTCAAACTTAAAAGAAGGTGTTTTTACAAAAGTTCCCTTGAAAAACTCTCAAGAAATAGTTTGAATGTGTCAAAAGATTAAAGTAATATAAAAAAAGTCATTTGAATCATTTAAGCTAATAAGACTAATTTTCTATTACGAAAATAGCGATACGAAAGAACTAGTCGAATGGATTTAGACAATCAAGGGCAATGCAACAATACTTGATCAGCTATCAACATAACAAAATATGCAACTTATGTACTAAAAGCTAATTATTTGGCTAAAGTACGATATTTACAAATTGATTAAAATTATTTAGACCACTATACCTTTATTACCAAGTTACAGTTTAGTTAAGCTTAAACTATCAATAAAATAGCTTCATTTTCTAAACTATTTATTCGTTTGTTTTATTTTTTGAAAAGCAGTCAACTTTGTTGCTAATTGTAAAGCCATATTCCATTTGCACAGTGCAGTTGGTTAAGGTGCAGTTGGTTAAGGTAATTGGCTTCCATCAATGTTGTCTGGAGTTCAATCCTCAGATGTTAAGCTATATTTGTAAAAGTGCTTGGAGTTGGGCTGTGGATATAGTACATACTCATTAGGAGTTTAGCGCTTCTCCAACAGGCAGGATAATCTCAAATCTGCATCCAAAAGTCGCTCAGGTGGGGTTTGGGGATTCCGAATTATACGAGGCGCTTGGAAAGCCTGATATTCAGGGCGCATGTTGCTCCAACGACTCCCTCCAACGGCCATATTCCGTCCAACCCTTATATTCCACCTTCAAATACAACTCCCCTCTTCTTTTTTCCTTCACAACCAATTTCCTTTAACAATCCTAATTTTTTACCCTCACTTATCGCAACTGAACATGTATTCCGGTTTCGACATCGATGCTGTAAGGTGCAGTTTTCAAGACTACGACTTACAAGACGTTACAGTTTCGGTTGGTGGAGAGATAATTAATGCAAGTTGGAGCGCTGCGGAAGACTAAGTTCTTTGCAACATTTACTATGCACTCTCAGTCGATCTTATTCAAGGTGTCGATCAAAGTGGTGAGACTTTTTGGAGCAAAATTACTAATTGCTACAACCGGAAGAATATCGATCGGAAAAGAATGTTATCTTCATCAAAGGTCGTTATGGAAAAATCAATCGTCAAACGTAAACATTGCATTCTCAAATTTTCAAGCTAAAGCAAACGAATCCTAGTGGATTTGGAAATAGAACGCATTTGGTAAGATTTAATATAATTTCATTGTTCTAGTTTTTATCGTGGTTCTCTAATTATACTAGTGTTTTTCTATTACAGAGAATGACTGCAAACAAGTTGTCCAAACAAATCTATAAACCAGATAGTAAGCAAGCATCACATTTTTATCAATTCGTGCATGTTTATAACATGTTGGTCGAGAATGTTAAATGGAAATCATCGCTTCCGAAAACTGTTCAGCAAGTCCAATCAAACAGTGGTCATGGTAAGACGCCTAGAGTTGGAGAAAGCACTAGTCCTAGGGAATCGTTAAGAAGCTACGGTTTCGGATCAGAAAAAAACATAACCTCTACCGAAGATCATTTTGTTGGGCCACAGGAAGCAAAAGCGGCCAAAAAGAAGCGGGCTGCTGGAGCGGATCGGGTGGAAATCAAAAAACTCCTAGTTGAATCTGAAGATAGATTTAACCGGGCAATGGAAACTCAAGCAATTCAACACCAAGAAAGTTGTCAAGAATGGATCAACTTCTTGCTGGAAGCCGGCAAAGAAATGAAGATGCAATAATGTTCATGGATACGTCACACATGTCTGCAGAACAACTGGAGTATACGGAGCATAGAAGGAGAGAAATTATGAGACGCAGACTTGAAGAGGGCTATTAACCGTTTCTGTTTTTCTACAACCTTTGTATCTTTGAATTACGTTAATTGTATTGTATTATGAACGTAAGCAATTATTAATATAAGTACTTTCATTAAAATTACTTTACATTAAAAAAAGATTATAACAACATTACGTTAATGAAACATAAATAGATTACAATAATAATAATAAGTAACAACAACATAAACAACAGTATAAAAAGTAACAACAGAAACATAGTTTTACCGATTTCCAGAAAAGTTCCAAAGATGATCCATGAGATCATTTTGCAGTCTTCGATGCAGTTGAACACTACAGTAGGAAAATTGGCTTTCTACATGAAACTAGAGTTCTAGTGCGATTCTAACCATATCGTTGCGCCAAACAGGCAGTGGTGTTGGAGCACCCTCGTAAAAGTAATCTTCTTCCGTGTCTCTTTCATCCTCTATAATCATATTATGTAAAATAACACAAATGTATATTATTTTGGTCATTTTAACTAGTGACCAAAGTCTGCATGGATTACCGACTATGGCAAATCTAGATTGAAGAATCTCAAATGCTCTTTCAACGTCCTTCCTCTGGCCTTCTTGCATCGCTGCAGACTTTGATTGTTTATTGTTTTGTGGATTATGAATTGTCTTGACAATGACACTCCATTTAGGATATATACCATCGCCAAGATAATATCCATAATCGTACGTGTTACCTCCTAAAGTAAAGGTACAAGGAGTTGATCTACCTTGCTAAATCATTGAACAACGTAGATCGCTCGACTACGTTAAGATCATTGTTTGTACCCGGCATTCCAAAAAATGCATGCCATATCCGTAAGTCATATGACGCTACGGCTTCAAGAATAATAGTGGACCTACGAGACTTACCCTGATAAGCTCCAGCATATGTCTTTGGACAATTCTTCCACTCCCAATGCATGCAGTCTATACTACCTAATATTCCAGGCCAACCTCTATAACCATGCATATTCAATAACATTGCTATATCCGTCTCGTTCGGTCTGTGTAAATATCGATCACTGAAAATGTCCACGATAGCTTGACAGAAATGCTCCAAACACTCTAATACCGTGCTTTCTGCCACTTTTAAATTTTCATCAAGCGCGCCTGCGAGTCCTGCATATGCAAGCATTCTTAGTGCAGCTGTCATTTTATGAATTCCAATCAATCTCATTGTACGAGATGCATTGGGCTTGAAGAAAAAATATTTGTCATGCTGCTTGATATGTTGTAGGATTCTAAGAAATAGAAGTCGCCGCATGTAGAATCTTCTAAAATCAGCATCTGTTCAAGTAGGATTTGGAACAAAGTAGTCTTCCATCAGTCTGTCATTGTGCCATGAATGTCTACGATTTTTATACCGACAACCAACAATTGATCAACCATGTTGCCCGCTCGATTGACCAACTTATAGTGCATCCATACTTATTAGTACCACTTCACGACGGAAATGATCTTCCGTCATTTAACCAAATTCGTCGTCGCTATCATCGAAAAATATATAATCTTCGGCAGCCATTTGCTAACTTTGACATTGTATGAAATACGAATGAGCAATAATACTTCTAGCATCTAACTGTTCGTGTAGAGGTTGGACAACCGTACGTTCATACAATGGTACTTGATTAACCTCCTGTTCTTGTAGTAGTTGATGAACCAACTGTTCGTGTAGAGGTTGGATAACCATACATTCATACAACGGTTGAACATCTTCTTCAAGTGTGAGTTGGTCAAGATTTGGTAATTCACGAGCAACGTCCTCGTAATGCTTGTTTTGGTAATTGATATTTCAATCTTCATCGGTGTGTTCGCTTTCCGTCGGAACGTAGCCGAAATCAGAGTCAATAGATGATGACCATGAAGACATTGGTATGAGGAATAGAAGAATGAAGGAGCGAAGAACTAAATTGTGTGTTTGAGAAGAAAAACTCTTATGTATACATTGAAGCGTGTGAATGCTAACAATTTTTTATGTTTAAATATGAGCATTGTATTTTGATTTGATAGTACACTAGAAAGTGAAATTACTCACAAACAAGACATAATAAATATGCATACACAGAAACAATAATGCAATCAAATTATGGATATCCAAATCGTTCTAGCCAATTTTAACGTATGATATAAGCCTCGTGTCTAGTAAATGTGCTGTGATATTTGAGAAAGTAATGACCTTCAAATGTGGAATGGGTTGGTTCGAACAAATTTTCAAATATAACCTCATTGATAACCTTGTTGTACAACGTACAAGCGTTGCAAAAGTTCCCGTAAGCAGTCCTCAACTCTACATTCGTACGTCTACTGGTACACTCAACATTGTTATTGTAAAGTTCAACAATAGTGTCCCAAAACCGAGTTGCCATTATCTCCTCGTCATTTCACATCTAATCAATCTTTATAAAAAAAAGTTAACTAGCAGTTCAATTCTGTAGCCGAAAATATTAAGTTAGACATTGATTGAACTTATCGAACTTTTAAATGTTGTGACATTTGAATATAACACTTTATCTTAAATAAAGAGGTCGTAATCCGCATCAAAAAAATGAAGCGTTAGATTAACATCCACGTGTCAAACATCCATAAACTTTTTGATAAACAAACACAACTGTTTTTATTACTTCAACATTTTACTTCATATACGCTTAACAATAAACAAGCATAAATTATAATCAACACAATGCCATACTCAACGTAAAATATAATCGACACAATGCCATAACATATAGACAATCACATAAACAATAGCATCATCACCAACATAATATGCAACCAACTATCGTAATGCGTGAAAAATAATAACATAAACTGAAACATCTATATGCAGCACATAAGTCTATGTGATCGGAACCGCTCTCAATCTCCTCATAGTCTCCACTATCGTTGTCACTGTCATCGTTGACGTCATTAAAGTCATAAGGCTTAGGTCCTGTATGGAGTTGCTGAATCTGGGTCTGTAATCCTCGTATCTGCGCATCATACTGAGTTTGCTGCCGTTGGACCGTAGTCTGGTAACTCTGATACATCATCTTTGTATAATCGAGCGTCATACGCTTAAATGCAGCAATCATCCGTCTATCATAATCCATGTACTGAGAGAACCGATATGTGCACAAGAAAAATTATACATAGGTAGAGAATATAATGACAAGTAATTTAAAGAAAATTTAAAATTCGTACAACCATACTAAGGCTTGTACAATCCAGCGGATGGTACACCCATAATAGCGTCATTTGTAGGATACTGCAAGGGAAACTCTACCACCTTACCATGTACATCATACGCTCTAAATGAATGAGGAGGGGGGTCGAAAGTAGGAGGCTGCGTGTACTGAGAAGATGTAGGATCAAAGGTGGCAGACGGTAGTGGAACTCTACAAGAAGAGGTACGCAGACCAATATGATTGGAGTTCAAATCCTGAATATAATCAGGCAACGCGTAAGCACGTGGGCTACTTGAGCCAAATATGAATCAAAGTCTCCTGGAACTGTAAAAGGCTCACCATCCACCCATCCCGCACCCCTCATTGCAAGAATATAAGTTGGTCCAACCCTAATATCACCATACATATCATCCCATGATAGCGGATCAGATAGAATGTGAACTATACCGTACAATTATAGCCAACATCGCTCCCCTAAATACCATATGAAGGACATGTAGGAACTTGAAAGCAAACCTTGCGTCGCGACATGGAAACCTGAGAAGTGAGTGGTGATCAGGACCGGGCTCTAGGAACTGTAAGTACCGATTCCATGGATGAACGATAATGTTACCACGCCGCCATATATCCATCTACTGTCTAACCTCCATCAGCTCATTATGCACCCCTTGTGCAACATGAGACAAATGCATAGGAGGACCCCAACGACGCAATCTAGGAATGTAAATATAAGGCGTGGCTTTCGTCTCTACAATAAGTTGGGGGTGCATATTGGCAGTATACTTATAGTACCAAAATAGAAAAATGTACAAAAATCCATACATCTGTCTAGACTACCGAAGCGCATAAGTATCCATTGCTTCGTACAAATAACCAATAGTAGCAGTACCGTAATCATATATATGCAGTCCATCCACATCTACTAATCCGGCTAAAAAGCCAATCCTAATAGTACCCTTATTGTCACTAAAAATGTAGATTCAAAAAGGTATAATATGAAGGCATGAATAATCAGAGTGTGCATATCCTCAATGGCCATGTACTCTACTATATATCGCTGTAGACAAGTGAGAGTAATAGCTCCTCCTCTAACCTCCTCATCGGCCAAAGCCGGTAAATAAGCTGAATATAACTCGAACTACTCAAATGAACTATCGAATGGAACAGGGAGGCGGTTCGGTCGACCAACCTCTATGCCAGTGAGCATATAAAAATCTAGAGGAGTCAGTCCTAGTTCAAATCAGGAAATGAAATGTGTGAGTCGTAGGCCACCATCTCTCAGTAGGGGCCTCCATAAGGCATCGATCTACGTATGCAAATCTAGATAAATCTAGAAATTCACCAAAAGGTGACACATGTAGCCTATCCAAAATCGACTGTGGTAACTGATCAAAATACTTAAACATACACCTACACCAACGTCGCATCGCTACATGACAAACCTAAGTATATGATTATTTAATGTTAAAATAAACAAACAATTATCATGCATATACAGTTACACGGTAGTTCATCAATTAGTAAAGAAATAAACGTATACCTATGGCATCGCAGTAGCTGCAGTAAGTCGATGCAAAATAGTAGGTTGCAAGTCAAGCAAGGATCGAAGATCGTCTGAAGTCACGGTAGCATCATGAGGGACATGAGCAGGTCCGATATTGGCATCGATGACATATCGAATGGTCCGTTTACCACTTTTGACTGGACATGACGGCATTTCGATGTAAAGTAAAATAAAAAATTAAATGAAGAGGGTGAAAGCCGAGAAAATGAAGGGGGAAGGGGGTTTTGTGCCTGATATAGGCGCCTGTTCAACATGCCCCCGATGTATTTCAAAATCGGGTGCTTGTTGAACAGGCGCCTGGTCTCATTTTTGTTGGAGAAATGAGGCCTCCAATATTTCGGAGTGTGAAAAATCCAATTTCCGCACTCCGAACTGTTGGAGATTAGTAAACTTTGATTTTCATGGTCTCCAAGACAAAACGTTAAACTGCAACAATTAGTAGTTATAGCGTACATCATTAAATCGTAAGAAAAAAATTGATCAAAAACATATAATTACGCTTTAAATTTGATACCTCATAATGTTAAATGCCAAAAAGAAATAAAAGCTCATAAAATCCATTCAAACATTTCCTACTCTTAAATTAAGATTCCATAACTTCAAATTTTCAATACAATCGTACTCCACGTCTTCTTCATAAATTTGGACAAAAATTTTTTTACACTTAATTTAGTTCTTCTAGTTCCTTAAAAAATCATTTTTTTTCCATATGTGAAAAATTGAAATAGCAAAACTAACCCATGTACTACCAGTTATTTGATATTTTTCTTTGAAAGAATAACATAAGAAATATGCCATCATCGTTCATAGTGAATTCTGTGGAAGAGGTAGTAATATGCTCTAGAGACAATTATGTAATTTATTACATATATTTAATTCTACAGTCGGTTTTGTTCGAAATAAAAGTGCTTAATTTTTATTGTATACTTTGTTATATTTCGATATAATTAATTAAGTAATTGATTTAAAGTATACACTTAGAATATCCTTATATGAAATGTTACATAATTATAGCTGCAAATAGTTGTAATCATGGGTAATTAATCACAAAATGAAATGAAATTTTTTAGAATATTCTTGATCAAGGTGTTTCGAGAAAATGTATCGATTCATCCATTGAGACCAAAGTACGTAACACTCTCAAAATATTGAGTAATGTATTTATTCATAGCTGTGGGGGGTACTAAGGTGTTACGTACATGCAATTATTTGATAATTATGGAATAACCCGTCTGAGAGTTTTCCGTTGGTTGATAACAAATGGGTCAAATAGTAAACCTTAGTACGACAATGTTACAAAGTTCCTCCAACTTAAGAATATCGTGGAACTTCAATATGAATACTTCACTTTGATTACAGTTAAATTATGACATGAGGATCTATCCAGCGACTGTAATTGAGTCTGAGTTAAAGCATAGAGAGTGAAGCATTATTTAGCATATAATTCATCTCCTCCATCGTAGGAGATTAGTATCGTGATCAACAGCAGTCAACTCAAAGTCGAAATCTCTAGTCAGAGTAAAACAGTTAATAATAAATATTATTTTGAATCAAAGACTTTTTCAAGGACTAACCGAGTTGAATGTGGATAATATTGGAGCTTTGACAGATACCAAATTCTATATATCCTAAAGTGATATAGTTTTGACAAAGAGAATGTGTATCGTTACTAAAAGGTACCACTTAAGAATCCATGGATTTTACCGAAAAGACCTGTAAGCGATGAACTCGACCAAACTGTTACATCACTTGCTAAGGTAGCATGTGAATGTTAATATATAAATTGTTCAGTATTAGTTGCTGACTGAATTCACATCTCTAAGTTCATAGCCGTGTTTGTGAATTTTTAAAAAACCACGCGATTTAATTAGTTTATAAAATGTTATAAGTTAAGTAAATTAATTAATATTTAAAATTTTATTATTAATTTATTTGATGTTTTTGGAGTTTGTTAGTAATTATTTATAAATAAAAATTATATATCATGTATCGATATATGATATCGGTGGGTATCCAAACATACTTTAAATATAGTTAATTACATAATGGACTTTTTGAAAAATTAATCCATGTAAAGGGATACACTTGGCATGTAGGATCGATTTCACCCTAGAGGGGGGGTGAATATGGTGATACTATTAATTAATTTTTTTATTACGGACGTATATAAAATAATTTCAGCATAGATATAGTAGAATAATAGCAGCACAGATAATAGCAGAATAAAAAGCATAAATAGAACAACACAGAATTTACTCAGCTTCGGCAAAACTCTTCCTACGTGCTGCCTCCAAAGTTTCTACTAGAAACTAAGTTGTCAGATGCTTACACATGTAAACTAGCGACACCCGCTACCGACTAACCTAATTCTATGCTTAAAACCCTACTTCAACTCAGTCATTGAGTTGCAAATTTTTGAACTACACCACGTACCTCTAGTCTCACGACTAGAAATTACAAACGTTTGAAAGTAAATTATAAATAAAACAATTAAAAATAACTCAAAAACACTAATTTATAACTAAAGCCCAAAGAATAATATAGCCGGCCCAATAAAACGTTGTGTAAATAGATTGTCCCTTTTTCTCTTTTATTTATTTCGGCCTTGTATTCTTCTTCATGAAAAATCGCTCGTTTGTTTCTCTACGAAAATTAGGGCTTTGTGGGAAATTGAATTCGCCGCTTTCTGTTGATCGATCGAATAAACGGTTTAGCGTTCCTTGTTTTGTCGATTAATCAGTTCTTCGATTTTAACATGAACAATTCAATTTTTTCGATCTGGTATGACTTCAGTATGTAATTTACTTTTTGCCTTTCTGATTGATTTGCTTGAACTCGATTTAATTCGTAGTCGATGATGAGATGGGTTTAAATAGGGTTCAAACCCCTTAATTTTCGCTGGAATAAATTTTTGAATTCGTCTATTATTTTAAGCTCGATCGCTCGATTTAAGTTGAATATTGGTGATTAAACTTGACTTATTCAATTCGTATCTTATTGTTTCTTGATTATCACAGCTTGTTGGATTTTGACTTGTTCGTTTTCTTGGCCACCACGGCTCTGACTTTGCTGATCGTCTAGAAGTTTTGATTTTTTTTATTTTCTGTTTTTGACTGTAACTTGAACGAACTCTACCTTGATTGAGTTGCGGTTTGATTTTCTGTTATATCCTGACTCAAGTACATACTTGTTCGATTGAAATTGCACAGGTTCAAAACTGCTGCTTTGATTTTGAACTTGTACGCCGTGTTATTATCTGTTGACTTTGATTACTTTGAAACTTCTACCTTGATTTGAAACTGCTAATTGACTTTGACCACTTTGAAATTTTTATGACAATTTGACTTGTTTACTGTCTTGGTCACCACGGCTACATGCCATGATTTCCTGACTTGCTTGCATATTTAGCTGCCTTTGATATTACTTTCAAGTTGACTGGTCTTGTGCAGTTGCTCATTCGAGCTGCTATGTGATTCGATGCACCTGTATATGTCTTTATTTGTATACTTGAATCTGTATTTGTTTGTCTGACTGCGTGTATATATGCGCAAACATTTGTATGAAGTCTGAAAGCATTTGTGTTACTGTCTGCATATCAACTTGTCTGGTTTGATGTTGAAGTCACTATGGTATTCTGAGGCTGCACTTGCACATGGTTTTGTTCTCGAGTCATGTAGTTCACGTGTACTTAGTTCTTGTGTACTTTATGGATCACCATTCACTGCTCCACTACTTATATCATCCGTGCTTATACTTTTTGTGTCTGCGACGTTCTTGTTTAATTGCCACTGTTACTAGAAGTGGTCTTGGTTTCACTGTGTACATATGTTGAGCTATTGTTGTTCTTCATGTATAGTTGCTGTGCACTTTTGAGTTGTAGTCTAAAGTAATTTGGTCTTGTATTTTTGTTCATGATGTCTTCATGTGTACTCGAGTATTGCCTCTGTTCATTGCATTGCTTTGACTCATTTCTGGTTTGCATTGGGTTGATGTGCACTGTGTTTATGGAGTCTGGTTTCATCTTGCATCCACACATCTCTGTTTTTGTTGTTCTTGAAGTCGTGTGTATTTTTATTTCTCTGAGTAGTCCATTGTTGAGTCTTTTTCAAGTGTACACATTGAATTTTTGGTCGAGGCCCATTTTGTGTTGGTTTTTGGATTTTAGTACTTGACAATTTTGTGGTGTTTTTGTATTGCACCTGAGTTGAATCCAGCTTATAGCTCGGATTTGACCTTATGCAGATATCGTGACTTTATTTGTATTTCATTTGAGTTGAACCCAACTTTTGATTGGGTTTGACCGTGTGCTCATCTGTCCCTATAATTTTATCAAATGTATATCAGTGTGCACGGCCTTATGGCATGTACAGTGGTACACTGTGCATGTCACAAGTTGTTCGTGTTTGATGAATTCAAAATAAATATGATGACCAATAACTCAAATAACCGAGACAAATAATTTTCTCACACCATATTTTATTTTACACCGTAGAAAATATTTCTTTTTCAATTTTACTGCATCATTGTTTATTTTATAGATTGCTCAGATGCCGCATTCAATCTGGAATAGAGTTGAAGATTAAATATGAGTGAATGAGTGATATATAGTGAGGTGCAAATGTAAATGAAAAATTATGATGTAATCAAAATTGTATTGTAATTAAAATTGTGTACATATATAGTGAGAGCTCAAATTTATACTATTCAAAAATTATAATAAAAATTTGTTTAAAAAAAATATTTATTTGAATTTAAGTTCTTTGATTATGTGAAAAATAGAATAGTACAATAATAAATACATTTAAATGAATATATATATATATATATATATATATATATATATATATATATATATATTATCATCAATAAAAATCGTATACTTGCATATTCAACAATCTCCCCCTTTGGATGATAACAGACATATATTTAAGATTTTGAATTTAGTAAATGTATTTAATCATTCAATTTGCTCCCTCTATATGAGTGGTCCCTCTCTACAATAAAGCCCCCCTTCATATATGCATGAAAATAAATAAAAATATAAAAATGAGCTTAGATGCAAATAGAAAATACAAAATAAAATATTTGACATTTATTTGCTAAAATCTCAACTTCACTCTCCCCCTTTTGTTATCAGCAAAAGAGTAATAGTGTTAGAAAAATAGAGACAAAGCGATAGAGATTAATACAATATTAATCTCAATCAGGTATAAATATTAAATTTCAATAAAAATCAAACAAAAACAACAAATATTCTGTTAGGCACATATTCCACTTTAGAATGATAGGGATGATGCAAAACCATACAACTGTGTCTATTTGTGGTATATTTATATCAGGAATTTGAATATCTACTAACATGCATAACCGTTAGGACTTTTAAATGAGATTAGTAGTATTCCAAATTTCTAAAAAAATAAAAACAAAATATTCAAGTATCTTCTAGCCACGCATAACCGTAGGGACTTTTAAATGGGATTAGAATCAACATGTCTATTTAATCAATTTTGATATACGTTTCATATATGCATAACCGTGAGGACTTTTAAATGAGCATGAAAGCACATAATCAAAATTCTAAGTAATTCACTAATGCATAACCATGAGGACTGTTAAATGAGAGCGAATAATTTGGATATTTCTTATTTCTAAAAATATAATAAGATGAAAAACGAATGATTTCTCATTTAAAATACCATATATTGACATACTTTGTTGGATTTTGATGAGTGATGGTCGATAGAAATATGATAAAAATAGAGACGATCATGGAATTTCTACACATCAAAAAGTTCTTGTAACTCTTATTTAAATTTCTAAAGAAATTTACTAAATCCATTATCTTAAGTTATAATATATGATTAATATCAGCACTCATCATTTTTTCAATCACTATTTATCTTTTCGATAATCAGTAGGGAGTCAGAATAGGTAATGTAATCATTTGAGATCAATTCAAAATAATTATCAAATTATCTAAAAATGACTAATTTGAAACAAGGTCAATAAAAACAATTTTCTGGAAGGGGTTTTATAAAAGAAAAATGTCTGCTAATTGAAAATTATTTGAAATGAAAAATATGCAGATTTTTTTCTTTGAAAAATGCGATGCAACTAATGAATGTCTCAACATAAATCACGTTCCACTAGTAATTTTTCCATCAATTAGATTATCGTTGTTATCTGCATCCGAATTTCTTTTTGACTCAATTTTATCATTAGTTGAATGTTATAGACCAGGCTATGAAGTTGCAAAAAATCTCCTTAAAATCATTTTTAACAGCTTTTAAATGAAACTGAATTGAAGCTGTGCAAATAAACAAACAGTGACCATAGTGTCAGAAGAAAAACAAAATATCCACTTGTATCATGAGTAATCATCAACCAAGAAAACAACATCATTAGTTCAAACAAATCTATATGAACTAGTCTAAAGACTCTAGATGAATTTATAGTGTTCTCAGCATAAAAATATAATTGGCCAACAAATTTGAAAATGTTAGAATCAAAATCAACATTCATATTTTATCACATAACTGGCCGATTTAATTCAAATTATGGTGCAAATTTTCACATTTAATAAAAGATTAGATATAACGTTACCACTTTTATCTTTAGGATAATATTTCGTTGTTGTCCATTGTGATTCTGTCACCTTTGTATTAGGCTAAGAAACTTTGATTTTTTGCCTGTTATGTGTCTGGAATAGCTAGAACCCAGATAACACTGTTGATGTTCCTTAGCCTGCCACCACACCTACAAGAGAGAAAAAAATTGTAGTCAATTTGTTTTTATAGGTCCATGGATGTTAGTGGCAAATGATTTTGAAAAATAAGTTTGTGGAGACCCAAAACTATTTATATATGTTCCTTTAGGCACCCAGATTTGTTTGACCTTGAGGGCCTTTTGGAACCCAAAATGGAATGGTTTTCACATATTTGTATCTATACCAGCAAATAGTCTGATTGTGTCCAGTTTTTCTACAAATTGTGCACTCATATTTGACTTGATTAATTTTGCTTCCAACAAGTTCTGGATGATTATATCCACGTCCTTATCTATCTGTATTAACAGTTTGTTTCCCTAACAGCGTATTTAATGATCTTTCACTTTTTGAAAATTTTCCTAAAGTCATAGACAGTTGTTGGACTTGCGTTTTGAGAGATTCATTTTCATTTAATAATTGTGTGCACTTTTTAATAGAATTCTCTCTCCTCATATTTTAAGTTTCTTTTAAAATCTGAATTTCATTTTAAAGCGATTTAATTTTAATTTCTGATTTTTTAATTTCTTCTTCAAGTGGTGGACACTTATCACCCTTAGGGTTCTTGCTTTAATAGTTTTTAACCAATTAATCAATTTGTTTATTTAAATCTATCAAAGTATCTCTTTGTGATTCAATTTTAGTGTATTTTTCCCTATGTCGTTCGGAATAGCCATTTACTTTGTGAAAATATATAAGCAACTCTGAATGAGTAAGTTTCTTGGCTCATCATCATCACTGTCAGTTATATCACCTCGAAGGCACAGATCTTGTTTTCGCTTTCACTGCCAGTGCTTTTATCATCTTCATCAGTTTCATCCCACATGGCTGTAAAACTTCTTCTTTTCTGTTTCTTTCCTTGGCTGAATTAATTTTGAGGAAATTGGGATTGATATGACCGGGTTTGTTGCACTTGTGATAGATGATCTCCTACTGTTCTGAGTTATCTAGTTCTTTGGCTATTATTCTTTTCAATATTTGATTTAGAGCTGGATTTCGTGCTTGTGATACCAACTTTTGAATTTCTTTATTAATAGTGCCAGCTCTACTGCTCCATTATCATCACCTTCATCATCGTCACTTTCTGTTGTTCCTTTGAGAGCTATCAATTTCTTTTGAGTGTCACCTCCTTCACGCTCTTCCTTGAATTTCATTTCTAGCTCATAAATGGTGAGATTTTCAATAAGTTCTTCGACTTTTATGTTTCAAATCCTTCGATTCTTGAATAAAAGTGATTTTGGCTTCAAAATTTCTAGGAAGGACTCTGAGGATTTTTCGGATAGTTTCCAATTTCAAGTATGATTTTCCAAATGCTTTTGGTTTGTATACAATATTGGAAAGTCGTCCATACATCTCTTTGACATTTTCATCATTGGCCATTGTGAAGTTCTCGTATTCGCTACTAAGCATCGCAAGGCGTGATTCTTTGACTTGAGACTTCCTTCGTGAGTCACTTCTAGTGTGTGCCAGATTTCCTACGCAATTAGACAATATGAGACATGAATAAATTCAATTTGATCTAATGAACAAATAATAGAGTTCATAGCTTTAGCATTAGCATTCTGTAGTCTATTTTCTAGATCTGTCCATTGATCCATCGGTTTATTTATTTCCTGATTATTTACAACTATGCTCTATAGCATGTCTCAACAATATTCCAAGCATCAATGGTTTTCAAAAAAAAATTCATTTTATTTTTCCAATAAGAATATTCACCATTGAACATTGGTGGTCTATCTATGGACCGACCCTCAGCAAAAGCATTATCAAAAGAAGTCATTTTAAAGATTTCATTTTTTGGAACAAAAATTGGTTTTTGAAAAATCAAATTTTTAAAACAAAAATTGACTTCTTTTCCTAGCTTTGATACCACTTATAGGATCGATTTCACCCTAGAGGGGGGTGAATATGGTGATACTATTAATTGTCAAATTTATTGCGGAAGTATATAAAATAATTTCAACACAGATATAGCAGAACAATGGCAGCATAGATAATAGCAGAATAAAAAGCAAAAATAGAACAACATAGACTTTACCTAGCTTTGGCAAAACCCTACCTACGTGCTACCCCCAAGGTTTTTACTAGAAATTAAGTAGTCGGACGCTTAAACACGTAAACTCGCGATACCCTCTATCGATTAACCTAACTCTATTCTCAGAACCCTACCATAACTCAGCCACCGAGTTGCGAATTCTCGAACTACACCACCGTAGTTCGTCCCCTGGTCACACGACTAGAAATTACAAACGTTTGAAAGTAAATTACAAATAAAAAAATTAAAAATAACTCAAAACACTAATTTATAAACTAAAGCCCAGAGAATAATATAGCCGACCCAACAAAACACTGTGTAAATAGATTGTCCCCTTTTCCCTTTTATTTATTTCGGTCTTGTATTCTTCTTCGTGAAAAATTGCTCGTTTGTTCCTCTATGAAAAATTAATGTTATATGGGAAATTGAAGTCGCCACTTTCTATTGATCGATCGAATAGAAGATTTAGCGTTCCATGCTTTGTCGATTGATCAGTTCTTCATTTTGCACACGGCTGATTCAATTTTGTCGAGTTCGATATGACTTTGGTATGTAATTTCCTTTTTGCCTTTATGATTGATTTGCTTAAAATTGATTTAATTCGTAGTCGATGATGAGATGGGTTTAAATAGGGTTCAAACCCCATAATTTTCGTTCGAATAATTTTTGAATTCTTCCATTACTTTAAGCTCGGCCGTTCAATTTAAGTTGAATGTTGGTGATTAAATTTGACTTATTCAATTCGTATATTATTATTGCTTGATTATCACAGCTTGTTGGATTCTGACTTGTTTGTTTTCTTGGCCACCATGGCTCTGACTTTGCTGATCATCTAGAAGTTTTGATTTTTATTATTTTCTATTTTTGACTGTAACTTGATCGAACTCTACCTTGATTTACTTGCAGCTTGATTTGCTGTTGTATCGTGACTCAAGTACATATCGGTTCGATTAAAACCGCACAGGTTCAAAACCGCACAGGTTCAAAACTTGAATTTGTACTTGTTTGTCTAACTGCGTGTATATATGTGCAAACATATGTATATATGAAGTCTGAAAGCATTTGTGTTACTGTCTGCATATTGATTGTCTGGTTTTATGTTGAAGTCACTGTGGTATTCATTGTTGAGGCTACACTTGTACATGGTTTTGTTCTCGAGTCATGTAGTTCATGTGTACTTAGTTCTACTTTGTGGATCACACATCTTTGTTTTTGTTGTTCTTGAAGTCATGTGTATTTCTATTTCTCTGACCAGTCCATTGTTGAGTCTTTTTCAAGTGTACACATTGAATTTTTGGTCGAGAGCTGTTTTGTGTTGGTTTTTGGATTTTAGTACTTGAAAATTTTGTGAGTGTTTTTGTATTGCAACTGAGTTGAATCCAGCTTATAACTCGAGTTTGACCTTGTGCAAATGTCGTGACTTTATTTGTATTTCACTTGAGTTGAACCCGGCTTTTGATTGGGTTTGACCTTGTGCTTACATGTCCTTGTAATTTTATCAAGTGTATAGCGGTTTGCACGGCCTTGTGGCATGTACAGTGGTGCATGTCACAAGTTGTTCGTGTTTGATGAATTCAAAATAAATATGATGACAAACAACCCAAATAACGAGGCAAATAATTTATTCAAACCATATTTTATTTTACACTGCAGAAAAATATTTCTTTTTCAATTTTACTGCATCAGTGTTTATTTTACAGATCACTCAGATACTGGATTCAATCTGGAATAGAGTTAAAGATTAAATACGAGTGAATGAGTGATATGTAGTGAAGTGCAAATGTAAAGAAAAATTGTGATGTAATCAAAATTGTACTGTAATTGAAATTGTGTGTGTATATATAGTGAGAGCTCAAATTTGTACTATTCAAAAATTGTAATAAATATTTATTTGAATAAAATATTCGTTGGAATTAAAATTCTATGTTATTTATTTTATTCAGCAAATATTTTATTAATTATGTAAAAATTAAAATAGTACAATAACAAATACATTTAAATGAATATATATATATATATATATATATGTTTATTATCATCAAACAAAACTCATATACTCTCATATTCAACATAACCGACTATGCAAAGAAAGAGGGAAGAATTAGCTTGATCGAAATTTAAGGAGTGGTATTTGTTAGTCCTTGAGATAATGGTTTTGATGACAACAACCTTCGAATAATATTATGAATTATAAATACTAACATTATAGTTTAGATATATCTATATGTATATGCAGGATCTAATCATGCAGGTACTAAGAATGAAGACTGTACAATATAAAGATACAAGATATCAAGATTGAAGACTCATGATTATCAAGATTATCAAGAGCTTAAGATTTTAATGATAAGTAATTTATTTAAGAATTTTTGTTAAAACTCCTAGAAAAGCACTGGCATCTTAAAATCCAATTTATTCGTGGAATGGAATCCACTTCGAGCCTATTAAAGGGATGGAACCCTAAGTAGGATGGAACCTACGAAAAATCTAGTGGAACATTGTTTTGTATCCACTAACTTTTATTAAAAATGTTTTATAAAATTATATCTTGTTTTCAAAATGTTTTCAAAATCTTCCTTTTAAAAGAATCAAAAACATCTATCCTGATTTTAATACTTTTAGCCTCAAAATAATCTTTGATTTCAAAATCAAATTATCCTTGGTTTTAAACTATCTTTAATAATAATATATTTAACTTTTAATATTTATTCTTAGATTTAAATATAAAATTATAGTAAAATTTTATATATACCAAAATATTATTTTCTATATTTACTTATGTATTTTAACTATAGTTAAGTATATTTATAAAGTTTAAAATAGTTTTAAATATAAGACAGAAGTTATTTTCAAAGAAAAACAAATCACCAAAATTTTCTTTGGGATGTCGACATGCCCAAGATACCCATGTCGACATAGTGGCAGTTAATTTCAAAATTTGAATTTCAAAAGACGTGTCTATTCATCATATCCCTCACGAATAGACATGGCTGTTGTTCTTCTATAAATAAGGGATGTTTTGAACGAATTTCTATTCATATTTTTCTGGTTTTCACTTCTCTTCTTCTTCCACATTTATTTATACATATTCTTATCATTACTCTGTAGAAATCAACATTGAATCTAACTAGATCATTTCTGGTTTGATTCTCTATCACTATCTCAACAAGATCTCAGTGCTATTCAGAGTTATAGACTTCTTTGTAATCAATTCAGTGAGAAAAGGTGTGATTGTAGCATTGGAAATCAATCAAGTGAGAAAAGGTGTGATTGTAGCGTTGGAAATCAATCAAGTGAGAAAAGGTGTAATTGTAGCCTAAGAAATCAATTGGGTGGACTTATTGCCCCTGAAATCAAGTATCTCTACCCAGAGGATTGTGAATCTGGAGAGGTGTACCTCGTAGCCTTGAAATCGAGGGTGTAATTGTACAATTGCTTTTGAAAGTAAATCCGTACTTGTGTGCGGGACTGGATGTAGAATAACTCTGAACCAGTATAAAATCCGGTATGTTCTTTCCTTTGCTGCTTTTACTTTATATTTGCATCTATGTTTAATTCTGTAGTCATATCTATGTCTGTATATTGTTTACATTTGTGTTCAAATTAACAAAAGCTCAAAAAGATTTAGTAGTTCCTTTAAACACTATTCACCCCCTCTAGTGTTATTCTAGCCTTAAGATCCATATTCTACATTTTTCACATTTGGTATCAGAGCAAGGTTTTCAAAGTTTCATAATATGATTTTTGAATTTTTTTTTTAAAATGGCTGCGTTTAATAAATTTGTTAATACTAGTTTAAAACTATTCAGATCATCATTGTCTCTTGAGTCTGCATATAATCAATATTTAAATTCAAATTATCTACCAAAATTGTTTGATGTGCATGAAACTTGCTTTATGGGTGTTGATGAATCAATCCACAATGGACAAATTGTGCAGATCAAAAAGAATAAATGGATACTCTATAGTGGATGCTCTAGACACATGACTGGCAATCCAGATATGCTGAATGATATAATATACAAAGACAGAGGACTGGTTAACTTTGGAAACAATTCAAAAGGATATGTGATTGGCATCGGCAAAGTCGGTAATCCTGAAACTCCTATTATTACTAATGTTTTGCTAGTTAAGAATTTGAAACATAATCTGCTAAGTATAAGCCAACTTCGCGGTAAAGGATATAAAATTAAATTTGAAAAAGATAAGTGTCACATTGAAGATAATAATTCAACCATAATATTTGAGGGAATTAGGACAAAGAATATTTATATTCTTACTATGAAAGTTTCAAATGATAACCTATGTCTTTTGGCAAATACAAGTGACCCTTGGATTTGGCATAAGAGATTTGGACATTCGAATTTCAAACTCTTATCTAGACTGTCAAAACATGATCTAGTAAGAGGACTCCCTAAAATGAATTTTAAATTAGATAGTCTACATGGCAATTAGGAAAACTTAGAAAAAAGTTCATTCAAATTAAAAGATATGATTTCAACTTCAAAACCTCTTGAATTACTTCATTTTGATTTATTTGGTCCATCTCAAATTCTGTCAATAAATCATAGTAAATATGTTTTTGTAATTGCAGATGACTATTCTAGATTTACATGGACAATATTTTTGAACAATAAAAGTGATCTTTTGAATGTTTTAAGAACTTTACAAAAAGGATTCAAAATCAAATTTATCTAAATAATTATAACCATCCGTAGTGATCACGGTGGTGAATTTGAAAATGAAAAGTTTGAGGAATTCTGCAATAAAAAGGGAATAACTCATAATTTTTCATTTTCAAGAACTCCACAACAAAACGGAGTAGTAGTACGTAAAAATAGGACGATTCAAGAATGTGCGAGAACTATGTTTTCAGATAGTAAATTACCAAAGTATTTTTGGGCAGAAGCAGTTGCTACCGCCTGTTATATTTTAAATAGAATTTTAATTAGACCTTTAATTGATACGACATCTTATGAACTTATTCACAGAAGGAAACCTTAGGTACCTTATTTTATAATTTCTGGAAGTAAATGTTTTATTTTAAATACAAAAGATGACTTAAATAAATTTATCCAAAAATACTACTCAACATGCTCGAACTAAACATATTGATATCAGACATCATTTTCTTAGAGATAATATAAGTAAGGAAGCAATTACTCTCGATTATACCAATTCTGAGAATCAAATTGCTGATATTTTAACAAAACCATTAAATGAACCTATATTTACTAAATTAAGAAGAAAATTAGGTATTTGTTCAATAACTGAAATATAAAATATAAATAACAAAGTATAATTAAAAATCAAATCAAAATAAATCAAATAGTAAAAATTTAAAGCACCATGTCGACATCCCCCCATACCCATGTCGACATATAACAATTTTTAATTTTTGAAATTTTTTCCACCAAAATTCGAATAAGTGGTTATATATTCTTCTTATTTTAGAAATTTTTATCATTCTTTCCGTTTTCTTTCTGTTCTAACTTTTGAAATCAATTAATCAATAGCCTCCTCTTTCAAATCAAACCAAAATTCAACTTTTTCCTTCCCTTCTCCTACCTCTGGACTGTTCCAACGAACTACGCTCGCACGAGTGACGAAAATGGAGGATTCTTTAAAGGATGCACTACAATTGACGACTGAAATTCAAGTGGTGCAACTTGGAATGTCCAAAGAACAAGAGCGGCAAGGCAATATCCTTAGAAATTTGTAAAAATTTCTAATGGACAATCATGCTAATCCAATCTTGATTGATGAAGAATCTTCAGAACATTAAGTGCAAGAGGATAGCGAGGAAGAAGAAGAAGAAGCCTCCATGGAAGAAGAACACGTTGAAGATGACGATAAAGTCGTGTGCGTTGGCGAAGTGTGCTTCGACAATGATAGAAATCTTGTCGAACAACGTGGAAATTTCTGTTTCCACTATCCAAATTGTTTGGTTCATAGATCTCCCATCTTCAAAGACACGCATTAATTTCTTTTCGTTCTTTCTTATTGTTGTATGTTTTATCTACGTTCTCTACACACATGTAAATATAACAATATAATTAATAAATGATTGTGTTCTTATATTTTATCATTATTATAAATACCATCTTGTATGGATTCTTAGTTAGGAAAGTTATTAGTTTAGGACTAAGTTTTAGTTTAGAATTAAGTGTTGATTATTTATGATAACACTATCATTATAATCACATAGTATTAGATTAAGGGGGGTTATATAGTTTAGAGTTAGTTTTTTTGTTGATGACAAAGGGGGAGAAGTATAAAATAGGATAGTTGGGCATAGATTAAAGGGGAGTTATTAGTTTTACGGGAAGTTATTAGGATAGAAGTAATATTTTATAGACAAAGGTTGTCATTATCAAAAAGAGGGAGATTATTAGTCCTTGAGATGATGGTTTTGATGACAACAACCTTAGAATAAGATTATAAAATATAAATGCTAACATTATAGTTTAGATATATATGTATATGCAGGATCTAATCTTGCAGATACTAAGAATGAAGACTGTACGGTATAATGATTCAAGATATCAAGATTGAAGACTCATGAGTATCAAAATTATCAAGAGCTCAAGATTTCAATGATAAGTAATTCATTTAGGAGTTTTTGTTAAAACTCCTAGAAAAGCACTGACATCTTAAAATCCAATTTATTCGTGGATTGGAATCCACTTCGAGCCCGTTAAAGGGATGGAATCCTAAGTAAGATGGAACCTATGAAAAATCTAGTGGAACATTATTTTGTATCCACTGTCTTTTATTCAAAATGTTTTACAAAATTATATCTTGTTTTCAAAATGTTTTCAAAATCTTCCTTTTAAAAGAATCAAAAACATCTACCCTGGTTTTAATACTTTTAGCCTCAAAATAATCTTTAATTTTAAAATCAAATAATCTTTGGTTTTAAATTATCTTTAATAATAATATATTTAACTTTTAATATTTATACTTAGATTTACATATAAAATTATAGTAAAATTTTATATATACCAAAATATTATTTTGTATATTTACTTATGTATTTTAATTATAGTTAAGTATATTATAAAGTTTAAAATAGTTTTAAATATAAGATAGAAGTTATTTTCATAGAAAAACAAATCACCAAAATTTTCTTTGGGATGTCGACATACCCAAGATACCCATGTCGACATAATGGCAGTTAATTTCAAAATTTGAATTTCAAAAGAAGTGTCTATTCGTCATATCCCTTCACGAATAGACATGGATGTTGTTCTTCTATAAATGGGGGATGTTTTGAACGAATTCTATTCATATTTTTTTGGTTTTCACTCTTCCTCTTCCATATTTCTTTATACATATTCTTACCATTACTCTGCCGAAATTAACATTGAATCAAACTAGATCATTTTTGGTTTGATTCTCTATCACTATCTTAACAAGATTTCAGTGCTATTCAGAGTTATAGACTTCTTTGTAATCAATTTTGTGAGAAAAGATGTGATTGTAGCCTTGTAAATCAATCAAGTGAGAAAAGGTGTGATTGTAGCCTTAGAAATCAATCAAGCAAGAAAAGGTGTGATTGTAGCCTAGGAAATCAATTGGGTGAACTTGTTGCCCCTGAAATCAAGTATCTCTACCCAGAGGATTGTGAATCTGGAGAGGTGTACCTCGTAGCCTTGAAATCGAGGGTGTAATTGTACAATTGCTTTTGAAAGGAAATATGTACTTGTGTGCGGGACTGGATGTAGGGTAACTCTGAACTAGTAGAAAATCCGGTGTGTTCTTTCCTTTACTGCTTTTACTTTATATTTGCATCTGTGTTTGATTCTGTGATCATATCTATGTCTGTATATTGTTTACATTTGCGTTCAAATTAACAAAAACTCAAAAAAAATTAGTATTTCCTTTAAACACTATTCACCCCCCTTCTAGTGTTAATCCTAGCCTTAAAATCCATATTCCGCATTTCTCACAGTATTTAAAGAAAGAATGAGAAAGTTTTCTATTCTTTCCTTAAAAAAAATTCCTCTCACCCATTTTCTTATTCAATTTTCCCCCTCCTTTACTCATCTATGGCTACTTCCACCCCTATTTCATGGTTGATTTTTTTTAATTTGCCCAAAATTATATCAAGTATCAATTTAATAAAATGGTTCATGCTCTTGCAAAGATTGGATGTTGATTCAAGTATCCAAGGACAGATTTCCAAACTAAAGTGTCACTATTTGGCCATATTTGTAAGGTATAATCTAAATTTGATTTATTTTCTTTAATGTAATATACTTGTCAAAATTTTATATGTAATATTATTGCCTTACCTTGGTTTGAAATTAGTAATACAATCTAATTTTTTTTAAATGATATGATTTATTTTAACTTGATATATTATAAACAAAATTTATATATGCATAAAACTATGTTTTAGGTTATAAATTTTTTCTTTAATATTTTCTATAATAATAATCTAAACATATTATTTAATTTAACGACTAAAATGTTTTTGCTTTATTTTTCGTCAATCTTAAAATGCAGAGTTTGTTGATATCGTATTTAATTTGATATGTAAATGAACTTAGGAGGCGCAATAATTTTCATAGTGGATTTATATGATCTCAATAATATATTTGCGATTAGTGTGAATTAGTAGGTCTAGCCTAATATTCAGATTAATTATAAATGACTTTGTTTAGTATGGATTAGGATGCGAGATCAGTAAGATTACACAACAGAAATATACCCTCCGAAAGGGATTATCAGCAGTTGTGTATACAAATTACCGATATGAGACATCTCCAATCCATAGGTGCGATATACGTTTCGCCTATAGGTTTGGAAAAATATACGAAAGGGTTCATCTTGGATTTGAAGTTTTAAATGGTTAAGTACTTTTAGGTTGGTTTAGGGGTTTACTTCGAGATGGAAGTATTAAATGGCTAATGGGTTTGCCATTGCACCATTTAAGAAGCCGTAAGTGACCTTTGACAATGGCTAACTAGGAAGGGAAGTCTGCTTCCTTTCTAAAACAGAGGTATTAAGTAACAGGAAGCGGACATATTCCTTGATTTGCATTTGGAAAATCTAAATGGGATTCTCTGGTGGTAGTATGCTATATGAGCATTATTTGATAGACCGAGATTCTTGTAGTAGTGATTGTAGCATCCTCCATTTTGAGGTCCAAAATTAAACGCTACAGATTCTGTAGTCATCTATAGTAATTTTTGGTGACAAATGCAGTCTTGTTATTGTATCATAACATCGGAAGCACAAAAATATGAAATAATTTTAAACAAAATTTCAAAGAAAATCTTCTAGTTGCATTTCAAAGATAATATTCCATACTTGTTACATAATCTCAAACGTTGTTGTAGTTCAGATAAAATATAACTATTATAATATACTCCAAGAGCAACATATGAAGATGCCCTTTAGTTGGTCAGAGTTACTACATGGACATATACATCTATTGTCAATACATCCATGCAACAAGTGATATAACACAGCAGATAATACTAATAGATGAACTCCTACATAGCTAGCTTTGCCTCCTGCATGTCTCCGAAAACTTTATTTGCTAGAACCTACTTAATATGTGAAACATTTACTCTCGACCTATTCAAATCAAATTTTAAGCACTTGAGAATTTAAGGGGAAAACATAAACTTTAAGTCAGACAAAAAGCCTGGTGTGAATAATAATATGTCATCTCGATTTATGGATATCCAGTGAGATCACGCCGCTGAGCGAAATGAGTTTTTCCCTCACTATTTTTTTTTTAAATATACCTTTTGCAAATCAAAGTCCTACAACGAAATTAGTTATTATATATAATGTAAATAATAATGTACATGCATGCTACATAAGTAATCATGACTATCCATCAAATCAGTGGACTATCCATCCCAATGTTTGGTTTTCATAGGGTAATTATTAAAGTACATTGCTAACTCGGACCTATCAGATATATCAAATTTTTTAACTGACTGTTAGAAGAAAACTGGACTGTCTGCCCAAATACAGATATCCTAGTGTTTATCTGACTATCTATCAATCCCATAGCTTTGTTAGGCTTACTATGAACCTAAAGGTTTTGCAGACCAACTTATAATGTACATCGTCTGTATATATCCCTTTCTAAGCATAAACCTACTTTTTCCCTTACCCTTAACAAAGCTCTACACATTGAAATTTTGGATTTATATTAGCTACGGGCTAATAGCTGATGTATAGGATGCAACTCTACATCAGTCTCATTTGGTTTTCTTATCTCTGACTCGATTCATCCTATAATAATCTATCTAAAAGTGATAAGAACAATAATTTCCTTAGTAGAATTCTGGTCAAATACCTTTTCTATTTCCTTGAAAACACTTTCTTTATGAATAACTTAATCATTGAAACCGTATCTTTGGAACATGGAAAATTATAGACCTTTACTTTATCCTAAACATTTATGCCGTGATAAATGCTTTTGTAAAATAATATTGGTAAATCTCTAAATCACCTGGAAGATAACTCACTTCGAAACCATAGGCTAAAAAGCCAAAATAATATATCATTTTTATATTGATAAAGCTCGGCAACCTCTGTAGGATCGATTTTACCCTAGAGGGGGGTGAATAGGGTGATGCTATCAATTATAAAAATTATTGCGAAAGTTTGTATAAAATTATTTCAACACAGATATATCAAAATAATAGCAGCACAGATAATAGCAGAATAATAAATGCAGAAGTAGAACGACACAGAATTTATCCAGCTTCGACAAAATCCTGCCTACGTGCTGCCCCCAAAGTTTCTATAAGAAATTAAGCAGTCAAACTCTTACATACGTAAACTCGTGACACCCGCTATCAACTAGCCTTAACTCTAGCTCAAAACCCTGCCACAACTCAGCCATTGAGTTACGAATTCTCAAACTACGCCATGTAGTTTGTCCCCTAGTCATACGACTAGAAATTACAACTGTTTAAAGAGATTACAAATTTAAAAACAATTTAAAAACAAATAAACCCTAATTTAACTAGAGCCTTAAATAATTAATAACCAAACTAAATAAACCAAGCCGACCCAAACTGAGATAAGAGTGAATTCCCCTTTCTTTTATTTCTTCACCGACTCCTCTTTGAAAATGGCTGCTCGTTCTCCTTCGTATCCTTTTTGAATAAAATTAGGGTTATTAATGAAATTGAAGCGCCGCTTCAAGTTGTTCGATCGAAACAGATGATTTAACGTTGCTTGATTTTTCGATCAGGTGTTACTTTGAATTGCAGACAGCTACTTCAAATTGTCGAGTTCGGTTGAATGATATGGTATGTGATTTTCTTTTTATTGATTCTTGTTTAAATGCTTGAACTCGATTTGATTCGAGTTATTGATTAAAGTTTGCTCTGTTGTTGCTTAAACTCGAATAATAATTTTGTCGATGATGTTTATCGTTTATATAGGGTTCGAACCCCTTGATTTTCGTTCGTATATTTTATACGAATTCGTCAATTGATTTTTTCTCGGCTGTTGACATTGATGATGAGTTCTGACTTTGTGAATTTTGTATAATTTTATACTTGATTGACACGGCTTTGAATTATTGTGATTGATATTTTGGCCACCACGGTTTCAAATTTTGACGGTTCAATTTCGTTCATTTTTCTGTTGACTTGGCTTTGACTTGAACTGTTCGATGTCGGAAACTGCAATGCGATTGATCGGCACTTAGCTTGACGTGGTTGTTGACATTGCCTGGCTTTGGTCACTTTCTCTCGGCTTCTCATTTTAGTTTGTCATCATATTATTTGATTTTGTGAAACTATTTTGAGATGAGAATTTTACTTTCATTTTTTTTCTTCTGATTTGTTCATTTCGGCTTCATAAGAACTCTGGCATGTCTGCATCTGTGATATGCTTTAATATTCATCACTGCTCTATTGTTGATCACTATCTGCATATATACTTGTATGTATGTACTTGTGAAGCTTTGGTTTGCATCGAATAGGTGTTTTGGAGCTTGTTGATATTTTGGATTACTCTGACCAGTTCATTGCATTCATATTGTTGCTCCATTGTATATCCACTTGGGTCTTGTTCATGGGTTGATATCTGTAGTTCCGACCACTATGTACATTGTTTTGTGATCTGTTTCATGTATATCTGAAATGCTCTGACTGTTGAGGCAGTGCCATTGGTATTTTCTGTGCATTGCATACATGTGTGATCATATATGTATGTTAGCTTTTATTTCCAGTTATCATTTTTGGGTTTAGTGCAGCTTCATTTTGTTTGGTTGGTCAAGTTAAATTTGTTGCACCACTGAGTTGCATATTTCCTATTGATCTACACTTCAGTTGTTTCGAGTACATGTATATTGTTACTGCATTTGTTGTAGTCTGGAGCTTGTTTGCAACTGCAGTTTCATTGTGGCATTTTCTTTGAGACATTTTTGCTTCACTATTTTGTTTACCTGTGCACTGTTTTGAGTTCGAGTCTTGTTCATGTCTTCACTGTTCATTTTGATGCAGAGTCTATATGGCCTTTTTAGTTGGACTTATGCACTTCTGGTTTCTGGTTGTAGTTGATATCTTTGCCTGTGCATGTTGTTTACTGATTTTTAACCTCACTTACATACTGCTCCATTTGGCAGACCCTTGTGTACCTGTATTTGCATTTACCACTTTGCACTGTGGTTTCTATGACCAGTCAGAGTTGTACATTTTGATTCACTGTCTTGAATCGAACTATTTTGGTTCATGTGTATGCTTTGAATGGCTTGCTCCTGACTATTTAATTAAGCTTGTATATTCGGACTGCACCCGTGTTGAATCCAGCATTAAAGCTCGGGTTTGACCTTGTGCTCGTGTCGTGACTTTATTTGTATTGCACTTGAGTTGAACCCGGCTTTTCATTTGGGTTTGACTTGTGCTCACCTATCCCAGTAGATTTATCAAGTGTATATTGGTGTGCACGGCCTTATGGCATGTACAGTGATACACTGTGCATGTCACAAGCTGTTCGTGTATGATGAATTCAAATTTAAATGATGATGAACAACCCAAATAACTGAGGCAAATAATATTTTCAAAATTACATTTTATTTTATACTGTAAAAAATATTTCCTTTTCAATTTTACTTCGTCGGTATTTATTTTTGCAGATTGCTCAGATGCTGGATTCAATCTGGAATGAAGTTGAAGATAAAATACGAGTGAATGAGCAATTTGTAGTGAGGACAGTTGTGTAAATTGAAATATATTGTAATTGCAAATTGTGTGTGTATATATATAGTGAGAGCTTGAATTTGTACTATTCAAAATTGTAATAAATATTTGTTTGAATAAAATATCTGTTTGAATTTAAATATTGTGTTATTTATTTTATTCAGCAAATATTTATTTAATTATATGAAACATAAAATAGTACATTAACAAATACATTTAAATGAATATATATATATATATATGTGTGTGTGTGTGTGTGTGTGTTTATTATCATTAAACAAAAATCATATACTCGCATATTCAACAACCTCATTCGCCATTAAGGGTCTTTGCCCTTCTTTAATATAAAAATATGTTAAAGCCTTTAATTTTTAACACATAAGGCCATAGGCATTAATATGAGCATCGCATTTCATAAAGTGTCGATGTCGTAGGATATGAAATATAGTTCACACAGTTTAAATTCTTTAAGCTTAATGTCGGCATAGTTAAATCTCGGTATCAAATGCCTTAAAGAAAAACAGGCGGCTTCATTAGAGTCGACATGATAAAATGTGGCACTATATTGCCTTCTTTGAAAACAGATTATAAATATTATGGTTGACAATCATTTAGGTCAAAGTAATAAAACGCGGTATCATGCATAGCTGATATAAAATAGTGGCATCATCACTCTTATAGAAAACACTGCCTCAATAGGGTCGAAATAGATAAAAGGCGGCATCATTACCTTATAGAAAATGAGCGGTCTCACTAGAGTCGAAGTCAACCTAAGAACTTCAAAAGGAGAACATGTGAGTTAGATTCCTTATACATTAGCAATAGGAACTATCATACAGGTTATGTTGTGTATGATATTGTGTTTTATATATGTACTTGGTACATGGATCAAATATAAAATTCAAATTGATATCACTTAATGGATGTTTGAGGTGTTCTTGCGTATTTGTGAAATACTGAAGAATGGTATATAGAAATAATAAGTGATATTGAGTATAACATATCAGTGATAAAATTCAAGTTAAGATCTTTAATTTAAAAATGTTTCAAAATAAAAGTGATTATGGTCGATTCAAGGAAATATTGAGAACATAAACTTGAATAGCGCTACAATAAACCAATGTCTATAGATATAATTACACAAATTTATAATTGAGTCAAAGGTGATTCCAAATGTTGAGAATCGAATAATATTGTTATAAGATAACATTATCATGAAATTTGTCATGACAGAACTTAAAGCTCACTAGAAGTCGAAAGACACACTTCAAATCGTTCCACATGATAAAGGCAGTTTATCAATGTTAGAGAGAGTTAATCGACAAAGTAGATAATTAAAATATAATAGCATACATATTCACTAAGGGACTGACCTAGTTGGTTTTGAGAAAACTGATTGGAGAAGTTGGAATTGAATTCCATAATTGACCCCAAGTGCAAGTGGGAGATTGATGGAGTTAGGGGTATACCCTAAAGGCAATTATGTAATTTGTTACATATATCTAACTCGTTGACCAATCTTGTTTGAAATAAAAAGTATTTTCTTCTTATTATATACTTGATATAATGTGATTATATTAATTAATTAACTTAATTAAAAGTATATTTTATAGAAAATTCCGTAAATGGTATATTTTGTGATAGTAGTTACAAAGTATTGTAATCGTGAGTAATTTATCACAATGAAACAAATATACCATTTTAAATGTTTCTAGTCAAGATGCATTGAGACTGGATATCGGCGTATCTGTTGAGACTGGAGTTTGTAATGCTCTCCAAATGTTGGACAGTGTATTACTCATGACTGCTGAAGGCACCTAGGGATTACGTACTAATAGTTATTGGATAACTATGGAATGACTCATACGATAGTTTTCTATTGGTTAATATAACTAAGGTCAAATAGAAAATATCGATGTGGTTTGATTTACACGGTTCTCTCGACGAATACCATGGATCTTCAATATGAAGCTCCTCTTTGATTATAGCCAAATCATAGCATGGCTTCCATCAAGTGACTATAATTGGGTTGAGTAGAAGTATTGGAAGTGAAGCACTATTCAAGAGAAAATTCATCTACTCAGTTATATGCGTTAGTATCACGGTCAACTCAAGTAATTAACTCAAAGTCAAAGTCTCTGGCCAGAGCAGTTCAGTTAATAATTGTTGTTATTATTGAACGAAGGACTTTGTATTTAAATTATAAAGTTGAACGTGGATGAGGTTGGAATTTTGACCATTACCAAATTTCATAAGTCCAAAGTGATATAGTTTTGACGAAGAGAATTGGTGTAAGCAAATGTCACAACCGAGTAATGCTTATTAAACTAAAATTGTACCGAAAATGAGTAAGCGATAATTTGGCCATAATGCCACACCACCTGCTAAGTGAAGTGTGAACGTTAACATTGGAATGGTTCGATGTAAATCGCTGACCAAATTTACACCCAAGAGATACACTGCCGAAATAATGAATTTTCTTAAGACCGAACGATTTAATTAGTTTATGATTGTTATAGCTTAATTAAATTAATTAATATTTCTGAAATATTAATTATACAATTTGAATATAATTTGAGAAATAAATAATGTTATATATATTTGTAACAGTTATAAATATCGATCGATATACAATATCGACAAGCGATTAAGTTAGATTTAATTGCATAGTATTTTGGCTTGGGCTTAGATGGGTTTAAGGTCCAATATTAGGGTTGCAAAATTTTTGTTTTGGAAAGGTCTAGGGGTGGCTAAAACATAGGGAATTGGCTTGGAGATAATGGGTTGAGATAAAGTGAGAATGAGTAAAAAGGTTTTCCTCGTTTCTCTCTAATACAACTCTATATATATATCCTATATATATATTCCTATATATATATATATGTGTGTGTGTGTGTATGTATTTATGTATCTCTAAAAACAATGACTAACCTTTTTGGCCGCCATTACCTTCTTCATTGCTGGTTAAAACATAGCTCTCAGTCCACTCCAAAATTCTCAAATATATTTCGAATTAAAACAATACTATTCGATTGTTAGAGGTCGAGGATTCCGGATTTGCAATCCGACGAATCAAATACAGTGAATAGAAGGGAAGTCATTGTTTCAACTTGGATTCAAAGGCATCACTCAATTAGTGATTTTAATTTAGATTATAGTAATTAAATTATATTCCATGATCCTATAATGAGAAATTTCATATCTATTTAAATATATTGATATTATATGTTTAGTTAAGTGAGATTTTGTAAGTAGATGCGGTTGTCATAAATCAGTTTGGTTATGTGCATAATTTATTTATTATACTATTTGATTTATGTATAGACAAATTTTATTTACTATGAAAAATCAATTTTTTTCACTAATAATTATTTTATATGTATTTATGAATAAAATTCACACACACATATTAGTGTAAATTTCTCTCTCATAATAGCATATATGCACACAAAGGATATATATATATATATATATATATGATTTAAAAATTTTAGTACACTTATTTATATATAATATGAATTTAAAAATTCGAAAATTAATTACCATATATATATTCATATTTTTAAATTAACGTTTATTGAATTTTTGAATCGTTTATTATATATAAAATAATTATTACATTAGAAATTCAATTTTATAATTTTTTTAAAAATATATCATTTCAAAAACATATAGAAAAAATTTACGAATTTTTAGTAAAGATTATTATTTTTAATAATTAATATTATTTCGAAAAAACTATTTATGATTTATTAAAAATAATAATCTAAATGAAAAATTCTTCAAATTTTTTTGTAACCTTTCATCCACGATCCTAGAATTTATGAAAATTTAAAATTTTTGTTTTTATTAATATTTTACTTTATATTAAATAATTATTGTCGAAATCAATGTATTTGTTTTTAAAAATAATCGTTCAACTTTCAAAAATCTTCAGATTTTTGCTGAGCTCTATTTTATGGTTCTAGATTTTCAAAAATTATAAAATTTGAATTTTCATCAATAGATTATTTTACATTAATTATTTATGGATGAAAACATTATTTTATTCATAATATATACAAATTAAAATACTAAAATTACTATGTTTGCAAAATTAGTAATTTTGAACTATAAATAATTTTTAATAATTGTTCTCTCTCTCTCTATATATATATATATATATTTATCTATATATAAATGTTTTATGTTCATATATTATATATAATATATTTGTACGTGCATGTGTGTGTATTGTAACACATATACATGCACATAATTGGACAACATACGTGACATACAAAATGAGCTAATATGTCTGTTTCGATGTAAATCCTAACTTCTACATATGACCATATTATACCTTTCATGGATTATTATGTTACACATGCGCTCACATATATGTATATGATACATTTATGTATAAACTAAATCAAATAAAATTAAATTCATATCTTAATATATTTGAATTTAAATAAAATAAATGATTTTATTTAAATGAAACTTAGAAATGTTCTAATTCAGTTAGACTTCATTGGCCCAATAAAAGATCCAATAGGGTAAATTTTTTGAAGTTCACCCATAACTTTCGCTGCGGGCTAGTCCGGTTCCAATACATCTCTCGATCAAGCCTGCTATGAGTGAACGATCGAAAGACTTTACATGCCTAATCCTTAAGAAATGGAAGATGAACTAGCCCAAGCCTATCTATTGCATGAAGTAGTGCGTCGTAAATTTCTACAATGCACTTTGACCAACTACCTTGAAAATCGACATACTTATTTAATATCATTAATAACAATGTTTAATTAATATCCAATTAGCCTAATTTTATATCAGAACGATTATTTAATAGTGATCATTTTATTTCATGATTTTGATTAGGATCATAAGTAGAATAAAACTAAAAGGTTATATAAATATACATCTAAGGAATCTTATGCGGCCTACGCACGATGTACATATCCACTTGGAAGCTCCTATATAATGTGTAAATGGTCAGTTATCTTATCTTGGTCCAAACCAACGTGAGTCAGATCAACTTCCTCCTGTATGTGCCATCGAACTATTCATCTTGCAATTTTAGTTGAATGTGGTGATATTTCAACGATTTTTCGAATAAAAGTAAGGAAAAAGATCTGTCAAATGATGTAAAATGAAGCGTATAGGATATTTGTAGGCTTCTAATAAATGGACATCTTAGGTGTAGATACCTAATAGTCATGCCCTTATTTGACTGTTGGGTTGAGCCAATTGATTTAGCCTCGACTTAGTTTTGAAATATTAATGGTTGAATTTACCGGAGATGCTTTTAGAATTGCTCAAGTGAATCAATTTTGCATGAACAACAAAGTTAACGAAGGCATAGAAAAACGTTGTACATGTAGAAAAGTTTGAGCGGGTTAAAGTCCAGAACAATAGTTTAGCAAATGCAAATGTAAATGCCAAGTTTGAAAATAAAAATGACGATTTATTAAATACCTTTCATAAGTTTTAAAATTTACTTTTGGCGCTTCTTAAAAACATGCTTCACGGGTAAGGGGACTTCGGGGTCAAGGAAAATGTTGGAGTAAAATTTAGTTTCAGGGGCAACGCTTTTTAGGCAAAATGATTTTTTTTGGTATAAATCACAGAATGATAGTTGTAACCATCATTTGTTGTTTCCACTAAAAAGTGTCTTTCAAACTAAAAACAAACTTGTTGTCTTTGAGAATAATTTTTTTTGCAACTTCTTTTCTGTGCCTCTTTTCCTGTAAAGCTTTTTCATTATTTTCAATGAAATTGTACGATCTACAATGCAGATAATTATTTTACAAATATTTGTTGATTACACTGCAAATATTACACTATAAAAATTTATGGCTAAAAATAAAAATATTTGAAGTCTTTTATATATTTCATTGGAAATAATAACAAGAGTGTTTTGGTGAATTAGTTTTTCAAAAGGGTATTTTGTATTTGAAATATGAGAACAACCGAGTGAAAGGGAAAAAGGGAAAAAGGAAAAATAAAATAAAAAAATCCTTGCATAGAAAACGGTGACACAGAAATGCGGATGGTGGCTGAGAATGACTGCTCTCTTCAGTCTCCTTCACAAACCGACTTCCATATGTGCATACGCAAGAGATATTGAATTTTACTTGAAATCCATTCCTGACATCGTCTTTTCCTTTCTTGGTTTGGCTTTCCCATTACTGTATCTTTTCTTTCTTCCATTTCAACGCTAACTATAAGCGCGTTTTTAGGACTATGTTTTATATTCTTCATTATTACATGTATTTTGGACAAGCCGATCGGCTCTGAATTTCCATTTCCACAAACGAAAGTTTCCGATCCAAATCAAATTTTGATACCTGGGTTTTATTTCTATGCTTGTTTTCTAATATCTGGTTTTCAGCCAAAATTTTTTCTTTTTTACGTTCTATTTTATAAGCTAGTTAATTTTGCCTAAACAAAAAATGGGTTGTTTTGGTTTATACAAAGCAAATTCCAAAAAGAACCAGGAACGAAAATCTGCAACAAATTCTGCACCTATATCAACCGATTCGTATACAAGTAGTGGAAAGCAAACCACTAGCAAATCTTCAGGTTCAACTTCATCACAACAAAGCGTTAATGCTTTGTATGAAGAGAGAGTAAATAATCTTAGAGTATTCCAGTTAAATGAGTTGATAAATGCTACTAATGGTTTCAATAGAACGCTTAAAATTGGAGAAGGGGGATTTGGAAGTGTTTATAAAGGACTAATTATGCCTTCAGATGGTAGTTGTGATAAGATTTCTGTTGCAATCAAGAGATTAAATGAGAAGGGTTTGCAGGTATACTTCTTATTTAATTTATCGTTGTTCTTTTTTTCTTCTGCGTAATATATTGTGTGATTAGCCGTCTTAATTGATCTTCTTCATGTCCAATGTCTTGAACCAGAAACTAACATCAGTCCATTGTATATTTATAAATATGGAATTTATTTCCATGTAAGATTCGAACATGCACAAGCTGGCTACTGTATGGGCCACTTCAAACTGATTATATTTGTTAGTGTAAATTTCACTAATTGTATATAGTTAATTGATCCTTGTCTAATGGATTCGAATATGATAGTTAACATTCTGTGTTTATTTGTTTGTCTTCTTGGTTGTATGAAAGTAGTGTAAAACAAAGTGTATTAGCTGAAGTAATATGTAAACTTAATTGCAAATGGCATTTGACTAGAAGTATTATATTGTTGCTAACCTACATATATGTACTGATATGACAAAGAAATAGAATCCAAAGGACCTAATTAGTAATAATGTTGCATTTTTACTAACATTTTTTGTCTAATATGTATCAATAAAGCAGCAGTTAGGACTAAGGACAACAATATAGAGAAGAAAACAAGTTTTTTTTATGTATGCCACTTACTATACATAGTAAAATAGTCATCTGATATTCAAGTAAGATGATGCATCATCTAATGCAGGGACATAAAGAATTTCTGGCTGAAGTTCAATTTCTTGGAGTGGTTAATCACCGGAACCTTGTTAAACTAATAGGATACTGTGCTGAAGATAATGAAAACACAATCCAAAGGCTTTTAGTATATGAATTCATGCCAAATAAGAGCTTAGAAGATCATCTATTTAGTCGAGCATATCCTTGTATTCCATGGAATTTGAGGCTTCAGATTGCCTTAGGGGCTGCTGAAGGTTTGGCTTACTTGCACGAGGGTTTGGAAAATCAGGTAAACCTGCATATTGATATAGCAGTGAACATATACTTCGTATACAACACATTTGTATATCTTGACCTGAGCATTTTTGCATTTGATGATAGGTAATTTATAGGGATTTCAAAGCATCGAATGTACTACTAGACAAGGAGTTCAAGCCTAAGCTTTCTGACTTCGGATTAGCAAGGGAAGGACCGGTGGATGGAAGGTCTCATGTATCAACAGCGGTAATTATGCTTTACCAATTAAACAAGTGTAGAAAACGTTCATCAATATGATCATATAGCGAGCATTTTATTTTATTTTACTTCTTTAACAAAGCAGCAGTACATGTTTATTTTTAATCATAGGTCATGGGCACGTTTGGATATGCAGCGCCTGACTATGTAGAGACTGGCCATCTAACGACTAAGAGCGATGTATGGAGCTTCGGTGTAGTGCTGTATGAACTTCTTACAGGCCGGCGGTCTTTGGAAAGAAACCGGCCAGCCAATGAGCGGAAGCTAATAGAATGGGTGAAGCAATTTCCTATAGAGACACGGAGATTCAACATGATAATGGATCCTAAGCTACAATATCAGTTCTCTTTGAAGTCGGCTAGGGAGATTGCAAAACTAGCAGACAAATGCCTTGCTAAGCAAGCAAAAGAAAGACCAAAGATGAGTGAAGTGGTTGAGAGCTTAAAACAGATTATAAAGATGAAGGATGTTTCTGGGTCGGTAGAGATGCCTAGAAGATAAAAGATGAAATTAGATTTTTTTTTTTCCCTCCCTTTTCAGAATAATTTGTGAACGTGGATGAGAGTTACTATTTACCAGCAGAAGAGGTTAGTTGTGTGGTAAAATAAAACCGACCATTAGGTTTATTTTTTCTATTCCTACGTATTCTCCGTTTTTTCAGGTTCATATTGATTAGTGATGAATTGATTTTTAAAATATCTACGGTTCTTCATTTTCTTCTATGCCTATCTTCAGATTGTGTGTTCCTTTATGCTTCTTCGTTGCTGCTAACCTGCCACCATTTCGGATTTGGTAAGCGTTTAATGATTTTGTTATTGGACGCTTGATTGTTTCTTTCCTTCCTGTTTCTAAGTTTGATTTTTTATGCGAATTAATGTTTTTTTTATCTCTTAAGCTTTGATTGTGGTTAACTATAATTGATGATTATATTTGGTAATTTATATTCTTTGTTGATTTGTTCAATCCGTGCTACTTAATTTAATATGTTATAGATTATTTTTTGGAGATTATGTGGTCTTATTGTCTTAGCAATTAGGTGCGGACAAAATGTTTGTTTAACTGAAATTTGATAATCGAAGTGGTGATGTATGATGGAAGTATCTTACTTTTCAAATCTGTCAAGTGATTAAGTTTGAGTGCCTTCGGTCTAAAGTGGTCTAAATATTTTTTTCCAAATCCAACAGCACAGCAGTGGAAAATCCACTGGAAAGGTATGTGTACTTTTTAAATGAAAACATTTGGTACAACTTTTCGTTTATTTCCATGAAACACATAGTGATAACATGTTGTTGAAAAAATCAAAAAAAAAAAAAAATAGCGATAGAGTTGACTGATAGCTTAGGCCGCGCTTGTTTTTAATTAGAAGTTCTGAATTCAAGTTTTGATTTAAAAATCAAAACTTATATGTTGTTTGTTATTTATCAGTGTTCGAATAAAACTACTTATTTAGAAGAAAATAATTGAGAACTTTTTCAGTGTTTATTTTTTGTTTTGAATGCTGTATGTTGTTTTTTGTTTTGAATGTTGAATGAAAACAAATAAGTAAGTGATATTCAGAATTCAACAATCAGCATTCAGAGTTCAGCAGTCGGAATTCAGAATTCAACATTTTAAACAAACAGAGCCTTAGACTATAAAATTAAGGGTTACATGTTCAATCTTCGAGATCGACAATTATTGATATTAGTGAACCATATTTAAAAACAAAAATACATTATTATAACATACACGTGTGTGTGTTACAACACTCGCATATAACTAAAGTGGAGAACAATTAACGATTAAGTATTAGAAATATATATGTATGCAATATTTAAACGAAGGGGGGATTAAAAAAATGTTTGATAATAAGAAAGATGAACGGTAAGGTGAAATATTGTAAGAAAATAAGAAATTTATCGGACACGAAAGCTGAAAGAAGAAAGATAACTCTGAAAAGTTCACTTCAGTTGATTGATTCTTCGCTTAATAAAATTATTTATTTAATAAAATATATGTAAATTGTTTCTTTTATCCAAAACACTTCTCCCTTTTACAATTCACTTTACAGAAAGGAGGAAACGAAGAAAACATATCAATAATACGAAGATGGAAATATACATTATTCAGAGAAAACAACAGAAGATATTAGTAAGAAAAGATAAATACGTATGTTATTTTGGTTTCAAACCATTAAATTCCTTGAACCATAAGGATTATTATTTTTCTCCAGGAATTCTAATAATATTGTTTGTTGTTAATCACTTTTGTGTACAATAATTTTTAATGCCATTGCTTAGTTCAAATTATATTATTAAATTAAGAATCTTCCTAAGTTTAAGCTATACTTGTTTCTATGTGAAATCAATCTATAAACTCCGTCATCAAGCATTAATTTATATATCCAAAAAGAAATCATAGTAAAACAACTCCAATTAAAATCACTGGTAATTTGAAAAGCTATTGGAACCACTCGTAATCCATGATAGAAATTAGCTTTTAACAATAAAACTAGCTAAAAATAACGAAATCATTTCTGAAAAGAGAAATAAATAAATTATAATTATTTAAATATGTCTAACTAAACTTAACGAATTATTAAAATAATGATTGAATAGTCGATTTTACCTAAATACCAAAAAAAAAAATGGAGTATAGCATTAAAAATAATATATGTGGTGCTAGCTGTGAAACAAACATAATCGAACCTTTTGACTTGCTTAATTGTTTATAGGAGTAGTTGTAGATGATATGAATAAAATATCGATAAATACTTTAATTTAAAAGAATAAATAACAAAAACGTTGAATCAATACTATCTAAAGTGAAGAATGATTACAACGAAAATCAAGCTCCCACGGTATAATATTTCAATCTTTTTGAATGTTTCTACAGTTGATGGAATATTTAATGAGTATATGATAAGGTTAATATTAGTATGATTTTTTACATCTTATAATAAAAGTTTGAGATGCAGCTAATGCGATAAGCTTTTGTGTACATGGGGCTCACAATGCGATAATTAAATAAATCACACACAAATACGCATGGTTTAATTAGAAATTGAGATATCCTGCGTTCATGGGATAAAACTTTTTTTGTAACAATGCATTATTTTTGACTCTTTGGTTCAATGCTTAAATCAATATCCAAACCACGAAAGTCGTAAACAACGGATTGTTAAGCTATGATAAAAATAAACGAAGCAATACTCTAATAACTACAAAATAAAAAAAATACCAATAGAGTTGACTCGGTTGATTGACAGTTTAAACTATAAAATTAAAAGCCACAAGTTCAGTCTTCGAGATCGACACTTATTGATATTAATAAACCATATTTAAAAAAAATACATTATTATAACATACATGTGTGTGTATTACAACGGACACGTATAATTAAAGTGGAGTAATGATTAACTATTAGAAATATATATACATGTGTGTGTAATATTTAAACGAAAGAGAGATAAAAAACGTTTGATAATAAGAAGGGTAAATGGTAAGGTGAAATATTGTAAGAAAATAAGAAATTTACCAGACATGGAAGCTGAAAGAAGAAAGATAACTATGAAAAGTTCACTTCAACAAATTTGATTGATTCTTCGCTTCATAAAATTATTTTAGTAATGAAATATATGTATATTGTTTCTTTTATCCAAAACACTTGTCCTTTTACAGAAAGGAGGAAACGAAGAAAACATACCAATAATACGAAGATGGAAAAATACATTATTCATAGAAAACAACAGAAGATATATTAGTAAGAAAAGATAAATATGTATGTTATTTTGATTTCATACCATTAAATTCTTTGAACCATAAGGATTTTTATTTTCCTCCACTAGGAACTTCCTTCTAATAATATTGTCTGTTGTTAATCACTTTTGTGTACAATAATTTTGAATGCCATAGATTTGTTCAAATTATATTATTAAATTAAGAACCTTCCTACAGTTTAAGCTATACTTGTTTCTGTGTGAAATCAATGTATAATCTCCGTCATCAAGCATTAATTAATATATCAAAAAAAAAATCATAGTTAAACAACTTCATCTAAGATCAATGATAATTAGAAAAGCTAGTCGAACCACTCATAATCCATGATAGAAATTAATTTTTAACAATAAAACTAGCTAAAAATAACGAAATCATTTCTAAAAAGAGAAATAAATAAATTATAATTATTTAAACATGCATCTGACTGAACTTAACGAATTATTAAAATCATGTTTAAAATAATGATTGAATAACCGAATTTACCTAAATACCAAAAAACAATATATGGAGTATACCAGAAAAAATAATATATGTGGTGCTTGCCGTGAAACAAACATAACTGAACCTTTTGACCTGCTTGTTTATAGGAATAATTATAGATGATATGAATAAAATATCGATAAATACTTTAATTTAAAAGAATAAATATTAACAAAAACATTGAATCGGTACTATCTAAAGCGAAGAATGATTGCAAGAAAAATCAAGCTAACTCCCACTATCATTTGATACAATGTTTCAATCTTTTTGAATGTTTCTGCAATTGATGGAAAATTTATCGAGTATATAATATGATTAACCTTAGTATGATTTTTTTACATCTTAAAACAAAAGTTTGAGGTACAAGTAATATGGTAAGCTTTTGTGTATATGGGGCTCAAAATGCGATAATTAAATGAATCACACACAAAAACACGTGGTTTAGAAATTGAGATATCCTGCATTCATGGGATTAAACTTTTTTTGTAACAATGCATTATTTTCGACTCTTTGGTTCAATGCCTAAATCAATATTCAAACCACGAAAGTCTTAAACAATGGATTGTTAAGCATGATAAAAGTAAACGAAGTAATACTCTAACTATAAACAAAACTCATAGCAGAAAGAATAACATATGATACCTAATATATATGTATTCAAACCAAACTATAGTTATATGTTTGTATAATACCAACCCAACCATTCGCACACTATCACACTTAATGTTATACATATACATATATATGTGTATACGTACATATATACATATTTGTGTGTGTACATATGTGGATATGTACAAGTACATGTACATCTACATATACATACATATGTACATACATATATGTATACATGTACATATATGTATATACATACATACACACATACACACAGGAGCGTAAATAGCATCGGGTAGAGTGGGTAAGTGCTCAACCCAATGAAAAGAAACATAAAACACGGAAAATAGAAATGGAAACACATACAATTAAAAAATAAATATTTTCCTCAAAATTCATTCTTCCATTCCGCGACTCTCGTAATACAAAATTAAGGTAGATAGGAACCCTAGCTTATGATTCTTCCATCTGCTCCCACCCGGCAGCTTGCCATTCTTCCATACCACTCTAAGGTCTCTTTATTATTTCACCTATTTGTTAATTGAACTAGCAAAACCTAAGCTTTCTTATGGTTATGCATGAGATTGGAAATCATAGTTGTTAAATTGAAAACCCTAGCTTGCGATTCTAGTGACAAGGTACAAGACTACCATTGAACAGATTTTTTGATTATATGTTATACTAAGCCTATATATGATATTTGATTGACTGATTTCATAAAATACAACTCCGGTACAATTTACATTTTCTTTCATGTTTTGGATCATTCAAATTGCAATTTTGGGAAACTACGTTAGCAAACTAGGTAACTAGGTACATGTTTACACATCGGCTGTGAACATAGTTAAATGTAAATGTAGAATGTTGTTTGACATAGTTGAACTATTGATCTTTAGTTATATTGATATGACTAGGCCCTGCTTTGGGCATACGCCGCCTAGACGGTTGCCTAGAGCCCTCAATCTCTAGTCGGCTGAGCTTGGATGCAACATAAATAGTTATGTCTCTAACCACCACCATCATGTTGAAATTTATATTGATGCCCAATTAGATTTTTTTTCACGTTTGATGTAACGATCCAGAATTTTAGACACTTTGTATTTGAATATCTGAATTATTTAAATATTAGAATTTTGAATTCAATGTAATTAAATTGATTTAATAATCTTGTTAACCCCGTTTTAAATAATAATAAATTCGTTTTCGATTTTTTTTTAAAAATAAATAGTTCGAGTAAATATTGATAATGTGATCGAAAATCGTTTTATCTATAAACGATCTTGAAATGCATGAAATTATCATCCCAGAGCATTGCCTTAGATTTTGACGAAATAAATGCCATTAGAACAGGAATAATGATGTGACGTACGCCGATGAGTTTCGTACCGATCGGATGTACCGTGTGATCGTACGAGCTCGATACGTATAATGATTTTAAATTGAAAATTTAAATATAATATTTTTTATATTATATATACACCATCCCTCCTACCCTACCTCTTTCAGACCATTCCCTCTCTCTCTTTTATTTTCTTTTTTCTCTAAAACAAAAGAGTTTAGCCGCCTCATAAAATTAATTGTTCTCAAAGTTAGAGGCATCGAGAGGAGCCGATTTTGAATTTTTTTGACTCGTAGAGGTAAGAGCTTCGAATCTGTATAGTCCTTGTTGGGTGCGATAGTAGTTGGATGGGAGACATTTTTAGAGCCAAAGTTTGGGTTTCGTTTTGGAGGAGATTAAGATGGAGATAGGCTACGACGAGATTGGCATTGAACTTCCCATGCGAGGACGAGTAGATGGGAGCTATCCTATTTGAGGCGGAGCGAAGCGTTGGATGCTAAGGTTGGGTTCAGAGTCCAGATAGAGTTTAGTCGAGACCTGGACGAAAATAGGAGTTCGTATCATATGTTTATCATATGTTTTGTGCAAATAATATTCACGTTAGATATTTACAAAAAACAACCAACTATTTATTAAACTATATTGATGTTGATTACCTGAGCACTGCTTATTAGCTTACTATAAGTAATGTATGTGTGTGCATGTGTATATATTTATTTATACACATGTAAATGTTTCTTCAGGAACTTCAAAAATGAATCAAGTACTTCCATAGTCTATAGAAGCAACAAAATTCTTATTAGTAATGTTTGTGTTATGATAATAACCGAATATTTGTATACCAAATGATCCTAAAACACTCAGGTACATTATTTGTAAACAGTATAAATTCAATTTATATATAGTTATTTTGTGTTTGATTTTGACATTATTTTTACATAACTATTAGAAGGCCAACAATAAAATAATAAATTACGAAATCAAGAAAGCCAAATTTCGAAGAAGTGAGAAATTATAGTGTAGCTTTTATTCTCAAATATGAAGAATTTATTATTATTATTTATTATCTAATTATTTGTATATTTTGAAAAAGACAAAAAATACGATTCAAGCATTGAAATTCTTGAAATACAAAGATCTATAACAAATAAACGAAGTAACCAGATAATTTTATTCTAAATATATTTAATTTAGCCACTTAAAAATAAAGTTATACTTAAAACGTATATGTTTCGGTGCCTCACGAAAAGCTAAGCGCCCAAACGACATCTCAGACATAGAGCGTAATAAAGCACTGTTATAAAAAAGCAAGGTGTTTAAATTGCAAAAAAGCGCCTAATCAGTACTCAATGGCATCTCGACGACGCCGTAGACAACACAGGATGGGAGTAGTTTGGAGGCGTGCGGCCCAGGCTAATGAATCGTGACATTTTTAACAATAAGAGGAGCGTCAGGTCGGTTTTTGCTAGGGGAGATCAAGCTTGGCTTTGATGGGTCGGTTTTGGAGAGCTAGTGAAGAGGAGTTTGTCAGAGGTAGTGGTGCGGTGATTCATTAAGTAACAGGGAGATTGGAGGAGAGAAGGTACGTGCATTTTGGGTTCGTGTACATGAGGTGCACGGGTTAGTAGTTTGGGAAGAAAAGGGATTAAAGTTAATGAAGGTAATTAGTTGTTAATTAGTTGATTAATTAATAAAATTAATCTCGTTTCTTATAAAATCAATAACTTTTGCATACAAGGTCACCTTCACAGTTGCACTCGTTTTGGGTTATCTACGTCTTAGTTTGGCTTAGGCTTCGGTAGGTTAACTCATTATTTTATTTCTATTTTCTTGTATATAATGTTTGTTTTGTTAAATATAAATAAAAATAAATAAAAATGCAAGTTATTACTTTTAGACCCCTCCTTGCTTTTCAAAGCAAGTGACAATATTATATGTAGCATACATTCTCATATAACCCTCTAAAATATATGACGTGGTCCAGACTTGTTGTTTACATGTTTGATAGTGTGTTGTGAACGGTTAAAGAGAAATAGTCGCTATAAACGCACTTCGAAATTCCTTGTATTTGACATATATCAAATTGGTTAAATTGTGAATATATTGTGAAAATATATATTTGGTTGTTTCTTACACACATTGGGCGTGTTGACATAAATGAATTGGTTTGGGAAGTTATATAAACCAAAAATGGGAATTGTGAAAATTGGAAACAAAAAGGTCGCGATGAATGCACTTTGAAATCGCTTTATGCTCGTTGATAACTTTGAAAGACATCCTAAGACTTCTTTGCTTTTTTAATAAATACTATAAGTGCATTTCTTATTGGAAAAATATCAAAGTTTAAATATACATTTAATAATTATCCTTGAATTTTTTAATGTAAAGGGTTTTAAATTATAAAATATGTTTATATGGTTTTTAAGTAAATGATAAAATAAGTATTTTTAAGTGATATTTAAAATAAATGGCTCAAACCAAAGTATATGTGCTTTTAAAGTATTTTTAAGTATATATAGTTTTTAGAAAATTAGTTAAATGTTTTATTAACGTATTAAAAAGCTTATTTACTATAATATCTTTTAAATTGTTTTGGAATTTTGTTAACAAGCTTATAAATGAATTAATATACATATAAATATATACATCATTTTAAAAAGGATTCTTTTAGTAAATATATATAAGTTTAAAATGTAAGTTAAGTATTTGTAAATGCAGTAAAAGTAGTTTGGATTTTAACACTTGAGTTAAAATAAATTATTTTGAGAAGTTAAATTAAAAGTACATCACCTCAATTGATAAGTAGATATGCATTGATCTTTAAAATGAATATCATAAAGTTAATGATAAGTATAAAAGTGGTCTTGGATTGTGATAAACGGCATTTAGCAACATTTGTTTTAAGCCCTTATTAATTATACTTAGGAATATAATTAGATATTTAATAATGAATATTTTAAAGATTATTGTAAGTAAACCGTTTTGGATTGTTGTGACAATGTTTAAGTGACACTTGTCTTAAACCCTTATAAAAGTAATTAGATCTTTGAAAGAGATTTTTAAAGATAAATGTTCCAAGTATGATATATTTTGGGTTTGTTGTAAACGATGTTGTAGTAACATTCGTTTTTAAACCATTGAATTATATTTTAAAGCAGATAAATATTATAAATCTAATTAGATCTTTAATAATGGAATTTTAATAATAAAAACAGGTATGGAATTTTTTAAAATAAATATAGAAAAGTTATATGTTTAACTTATAAGAGAGAAGAGTTTATAGTAACAATATTTAAGTAACATTTATTTTTAACCTCTTTGATTATATTTTAAAGTAAGTAAATCTTGTTAATGATTTATGCTTATACCACTTGAGATAAGTGTATAAATACTTTTGAAGTATAGAAAGAGTATAAATGAGTAGCAAATACATGAATAGTAAAATACAAGCATATATCTTTTATGAAGGGAAATTCAATCTATATACAAGTTTAAATAAGTGAAGTTTTGATAAATAAGAATTTTAATTAATAGGTGAAGTTGTTAATTAAATAAGTGAAGTTTTATTAAATAAGAAGTTTAATTAAATAAGGAAGTTTTAATTGAATGAAAGAAATTTAATTAAATAAGGAATTTTAATTAAATGAAGAAGTTTTACTAGACAGAAGGAATTTTACAAATAAAATAGATTTAATTAATGAAAGTTTAATTAACCAAAAAGGGATCAAAATTCGTTTATGTGATTTGATCTTGCTTTGTGTGTGTTAATCGTGCTTTATGTGTTACTTGTTTATGGAAATATTTAGTCGCGCACTTAGCACGAAAGCCGACAAAGTTGACTTGTTTCCATCTTTGAGAGTTAAGAATGATGGTTCGAGTATGGGTAGAAGCAATAATGCTCTAACCTACCTATCGGGCTTCACTCTCAAACAGAGGAATAGCAGAAGTTGAGAATGTTGGAAACGTGATAAGTATACGAGACTTGGTTTCCATATGCAATCGTTCTCATTGTTGTTGAATATGAATAAATTCATCGACTCGGTCTTAAAAATATAGGGATTGGTAAGTGTTTTTAATTATCGAAAACCACTTCAAAATTGTGATATATGTTCTATCTCTTGGAAGTGGATCTGTTTGAGATGTTGGAATACATGTGTGGTTTCAAGATCTATTTGAGATGCTGGAATTCATTTAGCGATTCGTGATATGTTCGAGTGATGATAACTCGTGTGTTGAGATGTTGAACGTGACTTCTTCATTGGTATATTGAACGTGACTTCTTCATTGGTATATGACTAAAGACAGAGTAGGTTGCATGATCCCAGGTTTAGCTAACCCTTGGAGGTACATCAACTCCAATATATAGAGTATGCCAATCGATATGTTGCACGAAGAGAGTTGATGATACTTGATTCATGTGTTAGGTCATGAGAAAGTTGTATTTTCCTTATGGTATATTTTATCTATAGATACACGCCGCTCGGAAGGTGATTTATGATCCTTGTCATGAAGACTGGTCTCGGTTTACTTACGAGTTTTACTGGGGAGGTCTACGTAGAAAATCCATATGCTAACGCGCCTTTGCGGTTTTGTTTGTATACCTAAAAATTTTGGTGGTGTGACCAATGTAAGCACCAATAGCTATTTTCTGATTTATATTCTTCATCCTAAACATTATCTTATATCACAATATATATTTATTAGGTTGCTGGCTCTTTTGAAGGGACAACCGTTACGATTGTTTTAAAAGATGCTGTTATATGTTGTACACATATTTCTCGAGTTTCCCACACCAGACTTATGTCTGACACATGGCTTTCATTTTCCCTAAATTCCTTGTTTTCCCTAAATTCCTCAAGTGCTCTTTCGAGCGGTCTGAGAAAGGTAGGTTTTCGTTGATGTTCATTGAACTCTTGGAGAGGAGCTACATGTTTACCTACCGTAGTATTCTTTTTTCCGCTACATTACTTTATATGATATATATATCAGCAATTATAAGGGTGGAATGTTATAACCGTCCAGGCTGATGATAGTACTCTAGTTAGTAACTCTAAAATACTATGTGTATTAGAGTAGCTCTGTATATTATCCGTTGATATTATATGTTATCATTCTGCTGTGAGATTCCGATGTTTTCGTTATCCTATTTCTTGTTTTTTTTCCTTTTCTTCCTTTTTTTACTCTAACATCCTGTCTTTACGATAATTGGATATTGGGCATGTGAGTATGAATATATTAGTGTCGATATTTGGAGGACGAAAAGACGGTCGTTATATTTTACATCAATCAAATTACGGTTTATGGAAACCATGTTACAAACTGGATAAACGTTTAAATATACTTTTCACTTTTGGTTGTGAACTTAATTCACTATAAATGTAGAACTTTAGTTGACATATTGGAATTGCTGATTTTTAGAAATAACATAAATATTTCTACTAATTTTAGGTAATTTAATTTTTTCCATTCAATATTTGATCACTCACATAATTCGCATACAACAAACCAAATTCCTGATTACGTCACTGTATACTTACAATATGCACATAGTTTTACACGTCTTCGTCATGTGCAACTTCAAACATCATGTGCACCATCACATCCACACACACTCAATCAACCTAGAGTGGTAGTTACATAGAAAAACATGAAGAGAGATTGGACATATAATGGTTTGAGAAAGTGAAACAAATAGTATATTTAACATATACTATATAATATCGTTAATGTTAATAAGTTAACATACATTAACCATGTCACTTGCATCCATGAAGTCGGATGAACATAAAATATGTCATTACTAAAAAAAATTAGTTAGAGACTGAAATTATACGGTCCATAATTAAAAACTTATATAAGATCGAGACATTCTGTCTTCAATTATGAATATTAAAGATAGAAAATTAGTTTTTAATTTGTCTTTAGATTTTAAGATTAATTAAAAACTAAATTTCAATCATTAATGTAGTCTTTAAACAACTAGCTAAAGTTCAAGTGGTTTATTAATTTCCCTCTTGACCGCACACACATGGATGAAAAAAAAAAAAAGAGAGAGAAATCACTATAAACTATTGTATGTCTACCTATTTAATCCCGTGGATTCTCTTCCTTATGCACAAATATATTTTCATTGTCTTCTGATGAAAAACGATGGAGCGAACAGACTTTGACAAGGCACACTGAAACAAAATAGACACTCAAGTGTAACTTCCAAAAAAGCTACTCAACCTGCCACACCTACATAATTTATTTTGCAGTACCTATGATTCTTGCTAGAGGTGTTAGTCATGAAAGGCTATCCTTATTGAGCAGGGCCATTAAGGGGACGATTTGAACATTTTTAAATGATCATGGCTAGGCTAATAGTATTAGCTAATAAGATGAACTGAAGCTCCTCTTCTACTATGTTAAGTTTGAAGCAAATGAAGAAGCTCATGTGCATTATTGGTTTTACCAACTTAGCATATTCTATTGCTTTGGTGGTTTGATAGTTTACGATTTTATGTTCAAAGTGTTCAATGACACTCCAAATAGTGCAATATCCTGATTTCCACCATGCAATCTGAACTAATAATATGACTTTCTCTCTCTTTCCACTAGCCATATATTTATTTTGAATTGTGTGGTTGAAAAAAAGGCTACAGAGATATCATTGAGCGAGCGTTATATATATATATATATATATATATATATATATATATATATATATGTATGTATGTATGTATGTATGTCTGTGTGTGTGTATGTGGGGGGACTAGAACCAGTGTATACCTCATTTGTGCTACACCTCAAATCCTTCTGATTTCAACCACATCCACATGTTCTAATTTAAATAATCATATAAGTGATAGAAAAGATAAAATATGACTATTTAATTAGAACATGTGTTTGAAATCAGGGGATTTGAGGTGTAGTCGATCTCTTTTACGCACAAATACATATATAATTTGAGACCGATCAGATACTATGTTTCGATCTTTAAAACTATTTATGACTGAATTTCTAATAGAAATTTTGTTCACAAATAATTTTTGGGACCGGGGAATCGAAAACCGAAGATTTCTCTACCCGATCGGTCTTTAAAATCTAGTTAAAAACTGAATTGCTTAGTTTTAGACAGAATTTGTCAGTCTCCGTATCAATGTGTTTTGGTAATATATATGGTTGGCTACTTAACTAAAGTCTTATCACATATAAGTACACGATATAAACAATGACGCGGTAAATTGTGCCCTAAATTCACTTTTTGTTCAACCACTAGATGTTGATTGCAGATATATCAGTCTTAAGGTTGCATAAACTTGCATACGAACGTCTTCATCTCTTAGATACATATACTGAATTTGTATGACTTGTGACGTTTCAGTAGCTCTGTAGAAGCAAATAAACTAATGAATCGTTCTATGCAATCACCGTCTAACAACCACTTATATATACATTTCAAATATCATAAACATCACATCATACTATGGTCACGGTAGGTAAAACATCTTTGATATTGGCCGAGGAACTTACGAATCCGGCCTCGACTCGTTCACATATTCATATAGGCCCTTGTTTTGGTATTTAGGTAATGTTTATACATAACGTTTAACAAATCATGATATTACATGGAATCGTGTGACTAAGAAAAGGTAACATCACATTAATTGTACCCTTGTTGTATTAGTCGTGTTTTTATGATAGTATATACAGTCCCACATAATGTTGAGTTAACTAGGTGTCCTAAGTTTTATAATACATCTTCGAGAAGGAGATGGCAAGGATGGTTGTGGGAGTTTTTACTTGCCAATTTGTAGAAATTAAGACAACGGTTGTTTTGCCTTTTTTAATTTTGGATTTTTGTCCATAGAAAAGTGTGCATGATGCATGTATTTTATAAAAAACGATTAATTTAGACAACGAAATTAACATTGAAAATAGAAAACAATTTTTTTTGAAAAATAATGAAAGCATGAAAAGTAATTCATCATTCCGTCGTCCAACCATCCCCTTCGTTGTCCTCTTTATCTTACTTCCATCCCCTCCATCGTCCCTCCACTCTACTTATATTTTATAATTAATATTAAAAACACAAAATACAAAATAAATCAAACGGCCCCTAAGCAGCTGCAAGCACAATAATCCCTACCTAACCTGAATGATCTATTTAGACATGTTGTTCGCAATGTAAACAATATAACTCATCACTTGCCTTCTGTTCTGTTACATTTGGAGTGAAGCACTAAACATTTCAATTTATTTGTATGCATAAGTTTTATTTTAAAATCATATCATTTCTCTGATTTAATGTTTTATACTAATGTTGTTTTTTATATTTGAATATAGGAGTATAAATTGTTAGCAGTTTAATTGAAAAGAGGATTTGGAAAGAAGAAGGCCACCCCCATCGTACCTTGCTAACGAGCTCAGACTAACAATTTAATTTATACAATCAAATATAAAAATTAACATCAGTATAAGACATCAAATCGTAGAAATGATATGATTTTAAAGTAAAATTTATGCATACAAATAAATTGAAATGTTTACTGCTTCACTCCATATGTAACAAAATAGAAGGCAAGTGATGAGTTATATTGTTTACATTATGAGCAACATGTCTAAATTGATCACTCAAGTTAGGTGGGGACTATTGTGCTTGTAGCTGCTTAGGCCCCTTTTGATTTATCTTGTATTTAATGTTTTCAACGTTAATAACAAAACATAAGTAGAGTGGAGGGACGACGGAGGGGTGGAAGGAAGATGAAGCGGATAACGAAGGGGATGGTTGGATGATGTAACATTTTGATTTTTAGGAGTTTATCTGTTTTACTTCCAACGGCTTCTTCCTCCTTCCCTTCTATATAATTCACCTTCTTTCTCTCGAACATCTCACAGTTCCAAACCAATACTTCTAAGTTTCTATCCATCGATCTGAAAGGCTATTTAGGTTTATTTTTATAATTATGTCTATATATTTTTTCCTATCTACATTCTATATTTTTTCTTAATTTTTTCGATTCAGTATGTCAACCCAAAAGGCTTCATCTCATTGGTCGTCCGACACTGTTCAAATTATGCTGAAATGTGCCGTAGAAGCATATTCCACCTGCAGTACTAATAAAAAAGCAGTGCACTAAGTTATAGCGGGAAAATTCAACCAAGCTGTAGAAAACATTTCGTCCATTGAACCGATAGACTAAAGGTAAAATCCGACATAAATACGATAGTTTTCGAAGTGATTGGATTAATGGGAAAGTTTGTGCAACAAAAATGGTGCTTGGTGGGATAAGCGTAGACAAACTGTTATTGATAGCAAGGAATGGTGGAGCGATCGTATTAAGGTATTTTTCATATATGCAATTTCATGTTTGTAATCTTTTATTGATTTTTTTTTCTTGCAGGTATTTGGACTCAATGTGGCGAAACATAGGAAAAGACCGCTTGAGAATTTGGAGCTGATGCAACAACTATTTTGAGAGACTAATGCAACTGGACAAACATCTTATACGCCTGCTGCTATCCGAGAAGCACCGCAACAAAGTACTCCTCCTCCTACGCAGACCCAGTTTGATAGAACATAGACTTTTGATGAGTTTTTTTTAACTAACTAGATGAAACGCAAGGTGGACAAATGTCAAATTTGAATTCACTAACCAATCCTTCATTAGAACATACTCCATTGCAACGAGCTCCATTACAACTTCCTTACATTATTTGCTCATCTTATGGTGCACGTATTAGTTTAAGAAGACATCGTGGAGAAGCCGATGAAAAGATGCACGCCATTATTGAAGTAATTGACGAGAGATGGATGAAAAATCTTGTACGAATTCAAACAGTCTGAACATAAACATCATAGACTCGACAAGAAATTCTATAAACTACAAAAATATGGCTATTCGCGTTTAGCGTCTTGGAGAAGGAGGAGAATTTTATTTTAGTGAAGCGTTGTAATTGTTATGCAGCTCGATAATAGAGATTTATTTAATGCTTTTAACGACGACTTAGCAAAAAAATTGATTGTTGTCAGCGATTGTGAAAAAAGGGCATGCCAAAGAGAACCTATTTGGTGGCAATAATATGATTTTTTTACTATAATTGTATTTCTGTTGTATTATTTATGTAGTATATCGTTGTATTTTTTACGGTATTTTGATTAATTTGCATATGTTTCAATTTTTGTACGGTTATTTCATTTTTATTAAATGCATATTGTACAACAAAACAGATAATTAATTAATTATAAATCAATTACATTAAAAAGCACATTTTAAATATCCGTTCAAATACCTTCAAAAATATTCCTTCTTTCAAAATGTCACTTCCAAACGTCCCGTTTTCCTTGATTGCAAACGCATCCATGTTGTCCTTGTAATCTCCGGAAGGTAAAGTGGTAAACCTTCAATTGTAAATCCACAATTATTTACCGGTGAAATATGGATTAAACGTAACAGTAGCTTTTTGCAGCGTACTAATTTCCTCTACATTAATTTAAAATCCATAGGTCGTGTATGCTTTGCACTCTCGTTTCAGATACTTACGCCTGTGTACAATATATGTTGGAGTTATACTCCCAGCCACAAAAGCATGCTAATTGTTGTATAATTTTAAACCGATTTTTTTCACTTCGCATAGCAGCGTTTCTGAAGAGTTTTTTTTGGGGACCTCCTAGCATGTTTTGAGGTTGAATTTATTGGAATTTGTATATCTCTTTTTGCTGCTCCCTTTGGCCTTCCTGATTTCAAGTCTTTTTCTTCAAAATTGAGTCATTGCTGATGTATCAAAACTAAACTAACTGACATCATATATGCTGCGTTGATATAATGTGAATGTCTTTATATATTGAACGGGGCCTAGTTTGAATCTATTTTTTAAATGTACTTTCTCTTTCTTCAACCGTTTGGATACTAGTTGAATTAATTAGCTCTTACTGTATCACACGGTTTGACCAAAGTAAGTAGTTCTGAATTGCTAAAAATCTGCAATATTTATTTTTGTTGAAATTAATATCCAATCCTTATTACATGAAAAAACCTCTCTAAAACAAGTTTCTATATTCAAAATTAATTTTTTTGAATATTTTTGAAAAACTGGTATATATCGCAGCACAGAAACTTTAAACATCTGCACAGAGTTTCCTCCAATATTTGCATAGTTTCCACCAAATATACCGATATTTCGGAATATGAGATTTTTTAAATTTGTTTTTGAGATGGTGCAACCGTGTATTTTGATACTTAATAACATATTTAATTCAACATAAGATCGTTTTGATCTTGATGTTTATGAAATTACAAATAATACAAGTACGAAATGATATTTTCCACGTATGTATGGCTGTTATGGTAATAGTAACCGTTATCAATGCGAAAACAGTGTTACCGGACCAATCTATTGGTAGATCGAAAATGACCATCGATATTTTACCGTTACCGTTGGTAAAATGATAGTTGGTATACCAATATTCTGATAAACCGTTGATTTTGATTGGTAATGAGAAATTACTAACACATAAGAACATTAAAATTTTATTGTATTTAGATTTTGATAATGCCAAAGCAATAATTATTTTATTAAAGATTCAAACACCAACAATGATTTTACCATCAATTTTGTTTATTTCGTTGATAAGAAATTTTCTCGATTTATAATGAATTATTTACAGCGGTATGAAACAATAACGTTGATGGTCTTATATATTGAAGTTAAAAATTACAAGAGTAAAAATGATCATGAATGATACTAAAAATTATTCTAAAATACACCATTTCTACAAAATAATTCATGGTTAGAATTAATTACAATCGTTTAAGAAAACCAAAATTAATATAACATAATGGTAGAACAACTATAGCAACGTTGCTAAATATCAATTACCAAACGTTTGGCGCTAAAATAATAATGACATACTTACCATTACCATGAAAACCCTACGAATTACGTGAATATGCCATAACTAATCATATCCTGAACCATAACATAGACGTACTACAAGAGAATCCAACTTCCTGTAAACCTAAAATATTTTGGTTAACATTGCAGGGATTTACCCTAATTAAAGGGAGCCCTTTTAGAAATTCTCGATGGCTTTAGGTTGAACCTAAAACCAAAGAGGGGGTTTGGAAATAGTTTTCAACCAGCAATTGACGCGCCTCGGTAAAACCTCATTAGCTACGTCATTGCCCCAAGCGCAAAGATGCATTACAACGATGCTCAGTGGCTTGATTTTATAATCCATTTACTTCTTGTTTCTTATGAAGCGCACAATGTGGGACTAAAACAACGTCTACCAAATACTAGACTTTGTCATTCATATTTCGTATGGCATCGAATGCATAGTTTATCAGAAATAAAATAAGTAAATGCGTAATTTATTAACCTCTGCTCTATGACTGTCTCAGGCAAGCTGAACGACAAGTCCACTCAAATTTGTTCTTCCACACGATCCTCTTTTCTTCGCCTCTTAGAGGATACTGCGTTGTTGTTCAGGTGCGTCTTCCAGTAGGTGCGTTTGTAACAATTGTACCCTCCAACTTTTGTCGTTTGCGATGTGTATTATGGAACGCCTAAAGATGCTGTTATCACTTTCAATACTTTAATTGTTGAAATAGAGGGAAAGGAAGTAATTTTAGCGCCTTTGATTTCTGATAGCGTGCACAGCCTCCGTGTTAAAGTAATGTACCGACAAATTATCGTATCTTACGGCAAGACACTCAAAAACGTTGTGCTATAATGCTAAGAAAATAAACTTTTCTTGTAGTGAGACTTAGCAACCGGCTTTCATCAGCTTCGTATTGCAGAGGATAACATTCATTTGACATCGTTTCCGTACTCGTTATGGATCTTATGAATGGTATGTTATGTCATTTGGTTTAACGAATGCTCCAGCTTATTTCGTTGGCCTTATGAATCGAGCTTTCGAAAACTTCCTCGATCGATTTGTTCTCATCTTTATAGATGATATTCTTTTTTATTCTAAAACCGAAGAAGAGCATGAAAAACATCTTCGGATTGTATTGGAATACTTAGGAGAAATCAATTGAAAGCGAAATTTTCTAAGTCCCACTTTTGTTAATCTCGTGTGAATTTTTTAGGACATATTATTTTTGAATCTGGAATTTCCGTGGATCCCTCAAACATTGAAGCGATTCAAAATTGGAAGAAACCGAAGAGTGTGACGAAATTCGTAGCTTTCTTGGATTGGCGGGCTATTACTGTCAGTTCATAAAAGACTTTTCTAAAATTTCTGTACCTCTTACTAGTTCGACAAAGAAGGGAGTTAAGTACATTTGGTCAGACAAATGTGAATCCGCTTTTCAAAAATTGAAAGAACTCCTTTCCGATGCTCCTATTCTCGTGATTCCTGAAGGCAACCAAGACTTGATTCTTTATACCGATGCTAGTTGTGTTGGTTTAGGTGTTGTTCTCATGCAAAGGAAATGTGTTATCGCTATGCTTCTAGGCAGTTAAAGTCCGTCGAAACTAGATATGCCACTCATGATTTAGAGCTCACGACCATTGTTTTCGCCCTTAGAATTTGGCGTCATTATCTTTTAGGAGAGAAATTTTTTTTCTACACCGATCATAAATTTTTGAATTATTTATTTTCTCAAAATGAACTTAATTTGCGCCAACAACGTTGGCTCGAGTTGTAACGACCCAGGATTTTTCGTAATTAAAATTTGAATATTTAATTAATTTTAAATATTAATGAGTGAATTTATAAGTCGAATAAATTTTTATTTGAATTATTGGATTTAATTGAATAATTAAATCAATAAATTAATATGTGAAATTATGGAAATAATTGAAAATTGGGTTAAATATGATTGAAAATGATTTGTAAAATTTTATTTTATCATATTGAAGTTAGAATGATATTTTAAAACTTTTAAAATTGAATTTAAAGTTAATTTGTGAAAATTGAATATTTTAATATTAAAATCGACTAGTGAAAATAGCCAATTTTTGAACAGTCTCAGAATTGAACGAAACTAGTTCCATTGAATCCGTAATAATTAGTTATTACCGGATTTCAAATTTCGTGTTAATCGGAGTTACCGTTTGATCGTGGCAGCTCGAAACGCATCGAATTATTTTTAATATTAATTTGGCGAGCTAAATAGCCATTTTTCAAAAAGTCTCGGATTTCGACGAAACCAGTTTCATCGGATCCGTAACGTGATATTATTGTATGGTTTCAAATTTCAAGTCAATTGGATTTACCGTCTGTCCGGTACAAATTAAAACGCCTAGAAAATCGCTTAAATCGGTTTAATTTAAATTGAACGTTTGTAGTCATAACTCGCACAGATGTCCGAATTAGCTTTCGAAACCTATTCCATTGTGTCCGGAACGCGGGGTAAACCCTAGAAACGCTGGTTACGGCGCGTAAATCGGAGTTCGGAATTCTCGGATGAACAGTGTTCGATTTTCTTCTATAAATAGGCCCCTACCCCTTCATAAATAAAAAAAAAAAAAATAACTAAACTAAACCCTAGCCGGCCCTAGAAATTGGATGGCCAGAATTTCACCATTCTTCTTCCACTAATCCTATCCAATCCACTCACCTTCATCGGAATTGATCAACTACAAAGTTGTAGCTAACATCGAGTGCTTCACATCTATACGGTTGAGATGATGTTTAGTTGACCAGAGGAGGAGCAAAAGTGGGCCGTCAGTGGTGTGTTGCGCACGGAAATTAAGGAAGAGGGGGGGGGCCGAGCTTGCTATGGTGGCAGGCGTGGGTAGAGGAGGAGAGGTGCTTCGAATTGCAAGTTGCTGATCGAATTCTCATCGAGTATTGATGTTGCAAATTCAAACCCTAATAGTATGCTATGGGTTACATTTTGTCGGCCTTTACCTATAGAACGAAGAGAAGAGGAAGATGATAGGAACGGCCAGGATGGAAAGGCAGTGGATCCAGTGGCTGTGATGAAGCTAGGTTGAAAATTAGTAAATTAATGTTGTAATTTTAGTTATTAAAATCGTGTAAACTTGTAAAATCAATATCTTTTTCATACGAGGTCGAAAACGCGCGAAACCAGTTGCGTTGGAATCGTATGGACGAGCACTACGCGATGGAATTGAATTAGAGTCGTTTGGAGTTAGTGAGAATTTTGGGTAAAATTAAACGTCCGTTTAATTTTATTCCAAATAAATCGCTAAAACGGAATTTAAAATCAAGGTGAGAACTTCTCACTCAATCGAATCAGTTTCGATTTTATTTTAAATAGTTAGATTTAAAATATTTGAATGCATGTTTGAATGTTGATTGATATCTATTGATTGTTAAAATAGACATTATACGCCGTTAGTAAGCGGATGTTATTTATTAAAAACATATACCGCGAATATTTCATAAACAGTGAAATTGGTATTATATATAGTAGCAATATATATATATTGGCATATGTATATATTGGAGTTATTGATTTTCCGCATTTTTTTCGTTTAGCGGATGAGACCCTATTGCGCCGTCTATTAAGCGGATAATATTTAAATCTCATATACCGCGATAATTTCGTACTGGAGCGAAATTGGTATTGTGCTAATGTTTTTTGGATGCAGGAAAACAGGTTGGAGGAATCCAACTGGATTCCTCAACAGTATTTATTTGATTATGGATATTTTGATATTCGTTGATTATCATATACGATATGTGATATCGTTGTTGTCGTGATTGACTATTTGGTGTGTAACATCATTGGACCCAGATTTTGGGATTTTAAAATGATTTTTAAAGTGATTTTTGAAGTATAAAATATTTTTGGAATTGATCCATTATAAATAAATAAACGTTATAATTTTTAAAGTTATAAAAATTATGATTTTTGAGAAAAATAGTTAAAAAACTGATTTTTGAGAATATGATGCTAATGATTTTATAAAATAGTTTAAATTGGATTTTTGAATTTATTATGAAAAGTTTAAATATAGGATTTATAAAATTTAATTATTTTATGAATCAAAATGGTGAAACAATAAAGGAGATTAAAGATGTTTTAAAATAATAGTATAAATTGATTTTATAAAAGATTTATAAATGGATATTTATAAATTGAAATATTGACATTATAAAACGAGTTTTTATAAGTGTTTGAATGAAGTGAAAATGAATTTCATAAATTGAATGAAATTTATAGAATTATAAACGGTGGAATTATAAATGGAATTTCATAAACAGTAGGTTTATAAAATTTATAAAGTCATTATGAGAATGGTTTTGGATAAATAATTGAATCTTATAAGTTATAAGATTTATGATTATGAAGTTCAAAGGAACGATTTTTGTGAACGAATAAATTATAAGCATTTAACTTATAATATGAACCTTTAGTTTATAATTGAGTTATAAATCGAATAAGTTAATAAAGAAAATTTATAAAAGGAAGTTGTTATAAAATAATTAGAAATGGAATTTATAAACGTTGTTTTATAAATTCGCAAATGACTTATTTTGATAAGTAAATTGTTGAAACTTAGTAATGGAGTTATATTCACGTTTTTGAACTGTGAATGATCCTTTAAAATAAAATGAATAAAAGGATGAAATTTGTTAACGTAGTATATTCACGTTTTTGAATAGTGAATAATATGTTAAAGAAAATGTTTAAAATATGATATTTTAAACAGAATTAAAATGATCTAACGATGTTTTAAAATGTGTTGAGATTCGAAACCATAGATTTCAACATTTATTGTTGAAATAGACGTTTTCGAGAAATAAAAGGAAATGATGGACTATAACACTGTTGTTATAGTAAATGATTTCCGAAAGGGAATGTTTTGTATAGTATTGGGATTTATATATCTATTTTAATTTCGAATCCCTATACTAGTGATTTTGGGTTGTCGTAACGATGTTTTACGCAACATTCGTTTTGGCCCAAATAAATATGTTTAAGAGCATGATTTCCTTAAAGAATGAAATACATACTTAATTTCGATTTAAGTATATTGAATATTTTCCAAAGGTTGAAAATAAAAGATTTGTGAATTACTTATTAAATAAGTATGGAAAAGTTTTCCAATATAAAGTGAATATTTTGAGAACTTATCTTTTTGAAGATAAATTGAAATGAATAATTGAAATCGTATATTCATAGATATTTTGAAATATAAATTCACTATGGAATTTATAAAAGAAAGGAGAATTTGTTTAAAAATAAATATTGATTTATTTTTGAAGTGTGAAAATTATATATCTTGTAAAGATATTTTGGAAAATAAATAATCTGAAAAATTATTTGCAAACTGGTGATGTGTGCATATCCATTGATAGTTCAATAGCCGACTATCAATATTTCCCTTTGAATGGGTATTGGATATGATTTGTTTGAATTTGAATGCCACACTTATTTTTGAATAAGCGCTCACTATTCGGGTTAACCGGGAAAGGACCATGGGGTCGTATAACCCATTCCGAATATGTGATACGTCGTTGTGAATTGCATTGAAGATCGATGTTGAAGACCGAGTATTTGTGAAAGCGATGGGATGACCTATCGATTGTCTCTGCACTGGGTAGCTCCTGGTATAGAGATCTCCTAAGTGATGGGAAATTCGATCGGGATTGTGAATACCCGGATTGCAAGGGCTTCGTAAGAAGTGCCTTCGGTTTTGTTCGAGCCCGGAACAGACTTGTATGGATTGTATGTCTGACATTACAAATTGAGATATAAAGCAGATTTCATTCAAATATATTTCTGTTGGTGGCGAAGAATTTATTCTCTTAGCTTAACACCCTTCTATGAGACGTACGAGCTCAGAGGTTATATAGTTGAAGTTATCAGCGATATATTCCCAATTTGGTAATGTGACATGCTGAGTGTAGCTGTAAATGATCATTGTGTTGATTATTTGTGATAGGATCATTTGTTTGATCGTCTATCTTTGTGATCATTTCTATGATCATTTGTTGACCCAAAGCATGGCTTTTGTATAAAGTATGTTTTTGTGGACGTGACTTCGTCGAGCCTCACACCCCGTGAATGGTCAAAACAGGAAAGATGCAGCAAGGTTATGAGGGGTAGCGCCCTTTAGGATGTGTGCATTTCCTTCTGAAAAAGGGTGGTATCATGGTATGGAGCCCAGATACTTACTCATGTTGAAAACACTTTATGATTGTGTGAATTGATTGCGAGCGCTCGGTGAAAAGGTCCCAAAGGACCGGGGGATGGCATATTCGGTCAGTTGTTACTCAGTTAGGGGTAACCCGGCCTTGTGTTGGTAGAGATCCGGTTTGGTTCTCGGGGATGTCCATCCAGAGGCATTCTCATGTGGCAATGGGAAGTTCCTTGGCCTGATCATTCGTTGGAAATCCAAAGAAACAATACGATCTTGTACGATATTAGTTGTAGAACCTGCCATCTAATATGGTAGCTATTAGTTGGCATAATATAATGGTACCTATGCTGGCTAAGATTTATATTCTACTTTCGAAATGAATTTTCTACACTATGCACTAGTAATAATATCAAATGTTCTTTTTAAATGCGTATCAAGCATGTTTGACTATCATAAGGAGAAATCTTCTCCAAGTCTGCGTTTGCATTGTGTGTGTGGCAGGAGGTCTTATGGTAGTCTCATTTTTAAAAGCATTGCGAATTGACTTTAAAAATATTCCTCTACTTTTGATTTTAAAGATAAATAAACTGTTTTTGAGTTCTCACACCAGTCACATGACTGACTCGGAGTTTATTGTTTTCCTTCCTAAACTCTGGGTGCCCACCAATTTCCACACGGACAGTCAAGAGTTAAGGTTTATCAGGATATTCTGGATATTCTGGAGTTGCTGGAGGCAAGATGGATGGCATGGCGTATTACTAGTTATATAGTATTTCTTTTCCACTGCACTGTTTGTTGTTGTAACACTCTGATGTAATGATGATATGATGTGATGTAATGTAATAACTGATATAGTTCTTTGTTTTAAAGATTATTCATTTACTATTATATGTTGTTCCGCTGCGAATTGTGAGATTCTGATGTTGTTCTGTTGTTTCTGTCCGTTCTATATTTTTTCTTTTCTATTCTTTTTTTTTTTTCTGTTTTCTTTCTCTATTTTCGATCTTCTTCTCTCTTCTTCTGCCTTTTTCTTTTCCTAAATTTTTCTTAAACCCCTAAGGGTTCGTATTTTCGTTCATCTTGAATTAATCAATGGAGATTAGTGTCTATTCAAGGAGTACGGATTTACGGATCTTTACACGAGTTCCTTGCCTCTTATATCTTGATATTCTTTATATTCCCGGAAAGGGAAATCGTGTTGCCGATGCCCTTAGCCGGAAGCAACAAGCGATTGTTTCTATGATGATATCCGAATGGAATGATCTGGAGACTTTGTCCGCTTGTGAGATTCGAGATCGTGAATCCGATTCATGTTCATCTCTTGTTTTATGCACCTTGAGGCTCATCCATCTCTTTTAGACCGTATTCTTGATGCTCAAAAGCATGATCCTGAATTGGCTCATCTTAGCCAAAGTTGTAGGGATAGAAATATTGATGGTTTGAAAGATGTTGAAATCGATGCTCATGGCGGTATTCGAAAATTTGGTAGACTTATCGTGTCAAATATTAGTGATCTTCTTAAAGACATTTTAGAAGATTCTCATCGTTCTAAATTTATCATTCATCCTGGTAGTAGTAAAATATACGCGGATATGAAGCGACTTTATTATTAGGATGGAATGAAATATGATATTGCTAACTTCATTAAGCGTTGCATGACTTGCCAACTCATTAAGGCCAAACATCAAAGGCCTGTAGGGTTATTGCAACCTTTAGACATTCCAATTTGGAAATGGGTTCAAGTCTCCATGGACTTTATAGACGGTCTTCCCTGTTCTCGTTCGGATCATAATAGTTTATGGGTGATAGTAGATAGACTTAGAAAATCTGTCCATTTTATTCCGTTCGGTCTAATCGGGCCGTGCCTCTTTTGGCTAGACTCTATGTTAGAGAAATTGTTAAATTGCATGGAGTTCCTACTTCTATTGTTAGTGATCCATTATTTGCTAGTGGATTTTGGAAGAGTCTTCAAAAAGCTTTGGGAACGAAGCTTAATTTTAGCACCACTTATCATCATCAGCCCGATGGACAAACCGAGCGTGTGAATCAAACTCTTAAAGATCTTCTTCGTACATGTGTTCTTGATTTTGGTGGAAGTTAGGAAGATCATATTTCCCTTGTTGAGTTTTCTTATAATAATAGCCTCCAATCTAGTATTGGTATGACACCTTTCGAGGCACTCTACGGAAGGTCATGTCGATCTCCTTCTTGTTGGCTTGAGGCCAGTGAGAAGCTGGCTTGAGGTCCAGATTTTATTCATGATTCAACAGAAAAGATTGACCTTATTCACATAGGATGAAAGAAGCTCAAAGTAGGCAAAAACCCTACGTTGATAACCGAAGAAGGAATTTGGAATTTTCTATGGGAGATTTGGTGTTTATTCGTGTTTCACCAATGAAGTGTGTTGTGCGTTTCAGTCGATCAGGAAAATTAGCACCTCCATATATTGGTCCATTTTCCATCACCGAATGCATTGGTTCCGGGGCTTATCGCCTTTTATTACCGGCTCAATTTTCTACTATTCATTACGTTTTTCACGTCTCTCGACTACGGAAATGCCTTAGGGATTCCGATTCTATTTTTGAGCCCGGTAATATTGAAGAAATTGAAGTTTCGCCTAATTTGACTTATGAGCAACATCCTATTCGTATCATTGCTTCGGAGGTTAAACGCCTTCGAAATAAAGACGTTCCTCTTGTGAAAGTTCGATGGCCCTCAAATTCCAAGGATTGTTCTTGGGAATCCAGAGATTCATCGAGCGAACACATCTAGACTTACTTTCTCGAGCTCTTCAAGGTGAACTTCTTACTTCAAATTTTCTTTTGTGTTGATATGCTTTTATGGTTGTCACTCTTTATTTTCCTCTTAATTATTGCGAGGATGCAATTTTTTTAAGGAGGGTAGTCTGTTACAACCCGCATATTTTACGATTATATATAGCATCGTTAGTCGGAATAAAGTCGAAATGCTACTTTTCGTAAACAGTTGAATTAGGACTCGAGACCACTTCTATTGAGTTCAAAATGACGTTTGTGACCTTTATGAGTATAAACATCGATATGTTTGGAGTTGAGTAAAATTTTGCTATATTTCTATTGGGCTTTAGGTTTGGATTTTAGCCCATTAACCCAACATAATACCCTAACTTCACATCCTCTTCTCTTCATTCATTTTCATTTCCTAACAATCTCAAGTTAAAGTAAAAATGGGGGAAAGAAAGGGGAATTAAAATTCCTAAACCCTAGATTACTAGAAAATTCAAGATTAAAGCTTAAAAAATCAAAGAGAAGCTTAGGTAAGCATCCTCTTCATCTTCTCCATCTCAATCTCTCTTCAATTCTCAAAAATTCCTAAACCCTAACTTAGGAAATTCATTTCGTTTGATAATAGACTGTGGATTCTTGAGGTCTTGTTGAAGAGGAACCGGTCTTACTTTGTTTTAGAGCTTCTCATTTGTTGTTTTTGGGTTTAAAGGTGAGTTCTTGAACTCACATCTATGTCTATACCTTTGATAGTTGTTAGGTATGAATTCCTAACATCTATTTCTTGTCCATTTGCCTTTTGAATTGAATTGATTTGTCGAAACTTTCAATTTTTGATATTTTGAGGTCAAAATCTATGAAAATCCTACATTGGATGTTTGGACATATTCGAAGTGTATTGAAGAGCATATAGGGCTGGGTTGTTGTTAGGCATAAATCTCTAGTCATCGTCGCTCATTTGATCGCCTCCAATACGATTTGGCCAATAATGGCCAAGGCTAATTTCTGCCCTGAGCTTTAGCTCAAACGTCTGGTATAACACTCAGACGTCTGAAGCTATAGAATAAAAATTCCAGGCCTTCAGCTTAGACGTCTGTGTTTACTTCCCAGACGTCTGGGCGATCTGGAAGAAAATTTCAGACCTTCAGCGCAGATGTCCGAGGAAAGCACCAGACGTTTGACACTGTTAAATTTAGGGGAATTGTCTATTTCTATGTGGCTTTCCATTTATATCGATTTTTGGTTGATCCGATTGGTCGTCGTCATTTATTATCAACTTTGATGATTTCTTTCTGGATTTTGGGAATATCCATTTGATGGATTTGATATCGATTTTTATGGTTTTGATTCACGTCATCGAATGTGAATTTTTGGTGATTGGTTGTTTTTACGATCACTTATGGGATTTATCACTTTAAAATATAAAGGTTTCTACACTAGTAATAAATACTCAAACTCTTTCACTAAAATGATTTCAACGTTACTTTTAATACAAAGCCCGTTTTTAAAACCTTTTCCTATCTATTAGTATATACAAACCTTTACCTCATTCGTATGATAATAAACGACTTAGCAAAACAAGTTGTATGAAACGCTTATGTTTACTAAATCGGTTAATTCTGGGAGTTGTTCGACTGAACTCATGTGAAAATTTTCAGGTGGAAATCTACAATTTGTTCGTAAATATTTAAGTTAAGCCAGTGGTTATGGGATATAAAGCTAAACTTATTTATTTACTAGCTTAGTGTAATTCACACTTTTTATTGATCAACGACGATCATTTTATGGTTTAAACTAGCAATATGCGATGTCTATTTGTCCACGTGGGGGACTGTACCTCGTTTTATTGAGCTTTGTCTCATTTCTTTTATAGGCTAACGACCTATGGGTTCTTTGGAGTTTCGACTCACTTTTATGGGCTAGCGACCCATGTTCTTTTATTGAGTTTGGTTCCTCGAGAGTACCGTTATTGTACTATATCGTTGTTCCAAATTATTTGAGTTTCAAGTTCATCGGGTGTACTGTTATTTTACTACGTCGTTGTTCCGAACTATTCGAGTTTCAAGTTCATCTCAATCTCTCTTCAATTCTCAAAAATTCCTAAACCCTAACTTAGAAAATTCATTTCGTTCGATAATAGACTGTGGATTCTTGAGGTCTTGTTGAAGAGGAACCGGTCTTACTTTGTTTTAGAGCTTCTCGTTTGTTGTTTTTGAGTTTAAATGTGAGTTCTTGAACTCACATCTATGTCTATACCTTTGATAGTTGTTAGGTATGAATTCCTAACATCTATTTCATGTCCATTTGCCTTTTGAATTGAATTGGTTTGTCGAATCTTTCAATTTTTGATATTTTGAGGTCAAAATCTATGAAAATCCTACATTGAATGTTTGGACATGTTCGAAGTGTATTGAAGAGCATATAGGGATGGGTTGTCGTTAGGCATAAATCTCTAGTCATCGTCGCTCATTCGATCGCCTCCAATACGATTTGGCCAATAATGGCCAAGGCTAATTTCTGCCCTGAGCTTTAGCTCAAACGTCTGGTATAACACTCAGATGTCTGAAGCTACAGAATAAAAATTCCAGGCCTTCAGCTTAGACGTCTGTGTTTACTTCCCAGACGTCTGGGCGATCTGGAAGAAAATTTCAGACCTTCAGCGCAGATGTCTGAGGAAAGCACCAGACGTTTGACACTGTTAAATTTAGGGGAATTGTCTATTTCTATGTGGCTTTCCATTTATATCGATTTTTGGTTGATCCGATTGGTCGTCGTCATTTATTATCAACTTTGATGATTTCTTTCTGGATTTTTGGGAATATCCATTTGATGGATTTGATATCGATTTTTATGGTTTTGATTCACGTCATCGAATGTGAATTTTTGGTGATTGGTTGTTTTTACGATCACTTATGTGATTTATCGCTTTAAAATATAAAGGTTTCTATACTAGTAATAAATACTCAAACTCTTTCACTAAAATGATTTCAACGTTACTTTTAATACAAAGCCCGTTTTTAAAACCTTTTCCTATCTATTAGTATATACAAACCTTTACCTCGTTCGTATGATAAATCTAATTAAACGACTTAGCAAAACAAGTGGTATGAAACGCTTGTGTTTACTTAATCGGTTAATTCTTGGAGTTGTTCGACTGAACTCTTGTGAAAATTTTCAGGTGGAAATCTACAATTTGTTCGTAAATATTTAAGTTAAGCCAGTGGTTATGGGATATGAAGCTAAACTTATTTATTTACTAGTTTAGTGTAATTCACACTTTTTATTGATCAACGACGATCATTTTATGGTTTAGACTAGCAATATGCGATGTCTATTTGTCCACGTGGGGGACTGTACCTCGTTTTATCGAGCTTTGTCTCATTTCTTTTATAGGCTAACGACCTATGGGTTCTTTGGAGTTTCGACTCACTTTTATGGGCTAGCGACCCATGTTCTTTTATTGAGTTTGGTTCCTCGAGAGTACCGTTATTGTACTATATCGTTGTTCCGAATTATTTGAGTTTCAAGTTCATCGGGTGTACTGTTATTGTACTACGTCGTTGTTCCGAACTATTCGAGTTTCAGATTCATCGAACGTACCGTTATTGTACTACGTCGTTACACCGACTCTACGGTTAGCGACCATGGGACAACGACCCGTTTATGATACACGTGTTGGTGAGATTTCATGCTTTCATTTTTGATAGGTCTCCCCCTTTGTGATTTCTGGATTTCTAATTGATAATTTCTGAAATCTTTGCGTTTCACCAATTTTTGTGATTTATATTGATAAGTTTTATCCATATTTGTGGTTTGGTGAATAAAATTAAAGAATATGACATTCTTTTTTGTATTCGAGATAATTTGAGATATTGTATGATTTTTGTTGTTATTTAATGTATACTTGTCACGGTATGTCATTATTGTTATCATACATTTTTGTCATATCTCTTATCCCATCTCATTTTATTTGATATTTATAGCTAGACTGATCCGTTTATTATTTCCTTCTTAAATAATACTCAGGTCAAACCGAGGTATTTCAGGTGCTTTTACTTAACTTCTTATCAGGGTCCGTTATCTGATTTTTGGCTAACTACTTAGCTTAATGGTTTTTGCTTTTATACATTCGAGATAGAGACTCCTTGATGTATACATATTCCTTTGTCTAGCATCTATACCTTTGTGATGTAGTGGATCTTGCATGACCACTATTTTGATATACACTTCTATGTGTTTTATTCATATCTGTTTCTGCATTTGTGATATGAATATCCGTGACTGATTTATGTTATGCTTATTTTATATTTGTTTCCGAAGATCACATAGCCACTGTGTAGCAGTTTTGAGTTTGTACTGATGTGTCAGATTTCCTCTTAAAACGAAATGCATGTAATACTATCAGACATATCGGTACTCGCATAAAGCAATTACACAGATGGTCGCTACTCAACAACCTTATTTTTCGTGCTAATCGACGGCATTACCCCGTAGTGTTCTTGACTAGTGTGAGTATAGAGGTGGAGCGTCATAGTAATAGTAACCGTTGTCAATTGAAGAAAATTGTTACCGTACCAATCTATTGGTAGATCGAAAATGACCATCGATATTTTACCATTAACATCGGTAAAATGATCGTTGGTATATCGATATTCCGTCAAAACCGTTGATTGATAACGAGAAATTACTAATGCATAAGAATATCAAAATTTTTATTGTATTTAGATTTTGATAATGCCAAAGCAGTTATTATTTTATTAAAGATTCAAACACCAACAATGATTTTACCATCATTTTGATTTATTTCGTTGATAGGAATTTTCTCGATTTATAATGAATTATTTACAACGGTATGAAAGGAAATTTTCTCTATTTATAATGAATTATTTACAGCGGTGTGAAACAATAGGATGAAAACCCTGCACGATAGCATATAGTTTTGTATATTGAAGTTAAAAATTACATGAGTAAAAATTATTCTTAAATACTAACATAATGGTCGAACAAGTATAGCAATGTTACTAAATATCGGTTACCACCTGTATGGTGTTAGAATAATAATGGCAAATTTACCATTAGGATGAAAACCCGCACATTACGTGAATATGCAATAACTAATCATATCCTGAACCATTACATAGACTGATTACAAGAGATTACAACTTCCAGCAAACCTACATACTTTGTTTAACATTGTAGGGCTTTACCCTAACTAAAGGGAGCCCTTCCAGAAATTCTCGATGGCTTTAGGTTGAACCTAAAACCAAAGAGGGGGTTTGGAAATAGTTTTCAACCAGCAATTGACGCGCCTCGGTAAAACCTCATTAGCTGCGTCATTGCCCCAAGCGCAAAGATACTTCCTATCGTTCCTCGGTGCCTTTATTTTATAATCCATTTACATCTTGTTTCTTATGAAGCGCGTGATGTGGGACTAAAACAACGTCTACCGTATGCTAGACTTTGTCATTCATATTTCGTATGGCATCGAATGCATAGTTTATCAGAAATAAAATAAATAAATGCGTAATTTATTAACCTCTGCTCTATGACTGTCTCAGGCAAGCTGAACGACAAGTCCACTCAAATTTGTTCTCCCACACGATCCTCTTTTCTTCGCCTCTTAAAGGATACTGCGTTGTTGTTCAGGTGCGTCTTCCAGTAGGTGCGTTTGTAATAATTGTACCCTCCAACTTTTGTTGTTTGCAATGTGCATTATAGAACGCCTAAAGTTGCTGTCATCACTTTCAATATTTTGATTGTTTAGCTTGAACAAATAAGTGGTGCTGATACTGCGCACAAGTTAGTGGATGGAATGCGTGAAATAAACTTTTGTTGTTTTATGTTTGAATTTCTTGAATCAATCTATTTCAACCCGCGCTGTCTTGCAAGGATCTGGTCCTTCAATTTTTTTTTTTCCAATAATTCTCATCTTTCAATCTTATAGTACCAGTATTTCTAAATTACAATTGATATTTCTGATATCATGAAGTTCTTGTGAAAGCACTCTTGTACTTTTGAAAGCTATGACTTTATGCTATATGTAAGATTTTCATGTTCTCTGTCAAAGAATAAGCATTTAGACGTGACAACAATTATTTCCTGCTTCCTTTTTTTTCTTTCCTGAATATGTGGAACCCAGATATGACAAATGGCATACCTAACATATATGTTGCTCCGTCCCAGCATCTATATAGTTTTTGATATAGTTGAGATTGGATCAGACCACTACAGAAACAAGATTTTAGATTCTCATTGGGTTGGGTCTGAACCCTGACATAATCATTCACTACACAGAGATCAACCACTTTACCCTCCAAAACTAATGCACCAAAAGTTGTTTCTTTAATCTGTTAAAATCTTAGCTTACCAATTAACACCTACTACTCTAACCAATACTCGATCCACATACCATTAAAATGCTGGTGCTACACAACCCAGCATCAAATTATACAAACTTCATCATTTCAAATGTCATCTCCTTCAAATTCCTCTTCCTACTCCTACAACACTAGTCTTCTCATCATCGCGGTACTTCTTGCTATCGTGTTCGCTTTCACTGCAGTCATCCACCTCGTAATTCGTCTACTTACTCACTTTTATACTGATTCCGATATTCCTCTTCCAACACATTTCAGCGCTAATGCAGCCTCTGCTGCCTATAGTAGCAATGCTAATTCTAAATCAATCATTGACTCTCTCCCGCTATTTAACCTTACTTCTATTCCTCGCTCCACTTCTTCTATTTGCACTATTTGTTTGTCTCAGTTTGCCGTTGATGATAAGATTCGACTTCTTCCTGCCTGCCGCCATGTGTTTCATTCCATGTGCATTGATGCTTGGCTTAAATCCTCTCCTTCTTGCCCTCTGTGTAGAGCAACGGTAATTCTCTACATGTTTTTTGAAGTAATAAGCTTATCTGGTCTAGACATATTCATCTGCTTAGGGTCCATTTGGTTCGACTTAACTAAGCCACATTTCGACGTTTTGAAAGGCAAAATGAATTGGTTTTAACTTTCAAAAAGCAAAAAAGTAGCTTATTTAAAGTCCATCCAAACAAGCTCTTATATCTTTGCTTTTGTTTTTTTACTAATAATTTGTCATTTTGATATTTTTTAACAGGCAGAGGTTCATAACATGGAAACTACTCCTGAACCAGAACAAGATAACCTACAAGAGCAGCGGCAGCAGCAGCAGCAACAACAAGATGAAGATATGAATGCGACAACAGAAGAAACAGCAAGAGTTTCTTGGCTGAAAGATTACATCGATAGATTTGCTTCATCATCCCCCTTCAACTCAATGAGGTTTTCACCTTCTCCATTTGGTTCAATGCGATTTTCAAATTGGGGAAGTCGGAGATTTGATGGTGAAGTTAGTGGTGGGAGTTCAGAGTTAGAAGGAGACAGAGGTGATGGAAGCTTTAGGTCTGATAACAGCAGTAGCCTTAACTCTTACTTTGCTTCTTCTTACAAATGGATAATGGGAGAAACTGATTCATAGCAAAATTCTTTGATTGATGTGTCTGTTGTATATGCGCATGTATATAGCAGTTCTGTTTTCAAGCAATGAACAACAGAATACTTGAGAAAAATAGTTAAACATTTGAAATTGATCTGCTTCCTTTTTTCTTTCACATCAGCGCTGTGTATATCAGTGACATCATTTGTCTGCGTAACATTAAGCTTGACAAACAGTTGAATTTGTTTTCTTGATTGTTTTGATAGTTCTGGAGGGTTAATAATTTGGATAACTAGATTAAATTCATGTGGTTTGTCCAAGTGAAATGTTAGTCAATGGATTTAGAAAGCTCGGTGATAAGTGATTAGGTAATCCACCAAACTACCAAGTGGAGTTGTTTCAAATTACTAAATTAGTAGGAAATAAAAGGGGAGAAACCTCTGAGTTAACTATTCTAAAACATTGTAATGAAAATTAGAAACCATTGTTTGCTCAGTGGTCATTATTAGTTTTCATAACATCACATGATGCAATTTAACCACCATTGAATTCTGTCAACATTTATAAACCACAAAACACTTTGTTAAATTTAGGCAACATACCCTCGTTTAATGCACTTCCACAAACATTTATCCTCAAAAAACCGTATAAATACAACCTTGATCGCTCAACATTTCTTGCATAATCCTCCAAATAAATCAGCAGTTTGTTGAATAAGTAAAGAAAACTCTTGCTCTTTCGACTGAGAAGAATGGGCGCTTGCGCAACCAAACCCCAAAGTCTGGAGGGCGAGGCTCCCGTCGAGCTCCCTGTTGCAGCTGAAGAAACCCCTGTCGCGGCCCCCGCTGAGGCCCCCGCCACTGAGGTATAACCATTTATAGCAAATTCTGTGTGCATTCATTTGTCAACCCTTGACCAACTCGGCCCATTATCATGCTGTAACATTGAACCTAAATGCCATTTATCATCCAAATAAGCCCAGCCCATATAATTCTACTTTCATACTAATGGGTTTTTGGTTCTATTCACAAAGTATCTTTCTATACATATACCAAAACAATAAACATCAATTTTTCACTTTACATAAACGGCACAATTTTCAAAACTACTCATCCACTAACTTTAACTTTCACCATGTTAATTTTATTTCGTTGTTATGATTAAGATTTGCAAGGAAGCAACTAAGACATAATAATATAAACTTAGGAAACAACTATATAGTGATATAGAAAAGGTAATGCGCATTATGATACACGCTAGTAGTAGTAGAGGTAACGAATTTTGGTGTACAGATAGATGTAGGTTTATTCATGGGATACGGAATATTAATTTGTCTGACGTGAATTGTAGGCTGCGGTCGAATCGAGTGAGAGCAAAGTAGAGGAGGAAGCACCTTTGGTCGACCTCTCAACCCCAAAAGCCGAGGAGGCGAAAACCGAAGAAGCCAAGGTTGAGGCAGAAATCATTGCTCTAGAGGCTGAAGCACCCAAGGCCGAGGAAGTTGCACAGGCGACCGAGGAAGCACCCAAGGTCGAAGCCGCAACTGAAGAAGTTGCCAAGGTCGAGGAGGAGAAGCCACAGGAGGAGAAGGAAACCCCTAAAGCTTAATCAACCAACTTATGTCTAACCAAATTCATTATTGTTTGGTAAATTAATCTCGATTATTGCAAACTTAAACAAGTGTTTCCTTTCAACTTAACATGTAAATTGGCGTTCATTTTAATTGTGTATCACAATTGAGTATTGAATATTGGTTGCTGAATATTATAGATATTTGAAGTTGGGTTACGTTATTCGTATCTCTTAAAATATCAAGGGGACAAAATACTTCACGTTGGATACGCTCGACGAGAAATGAATTAATATTGCATACGTGGGCTGATACGTGTGCGTTTGGAGTGTGTGGTATAATAAAGTATCACAACTTGATGGAGGACGGTCAAATTATTGGTCGGTTTAGTTGTTTTAATACTTATTTAGTACTAAAATTATTAAAACTAAGCATCCGATCATGAATTCTCCAGTACAGTGCAAGCTGTACGTTAATCGCTACGGTTTGGTTTGTTTAATAAAATCAACAGACTGAAGACTCGAATTTGAGCTACAATTTTGGTTTGTTTAATAAAATTAACAGTCAGAAGAGTCGAATTTGAGCTACGTTCTTTTTTTAAACAAAAGGAGCAAATGAAAATGAAAGGCGCAAAGGAAAAAGACTGATAAAATGGTAAGTTCGCAAAAGGGAAAAGCATTCTTTTTACGGAAGAGGCAACGCAAAAGAAACAAAATTATTATTTATATTATTATTTTATTTATGTTAATTATTTTTAATTAAAATAGATATATATCCCGGATACAGAATACAGAATACATTATACCGAATACATAGTTCAAAATTTAAAATTCAAAATACAAAATACGAAGCATAATCCACAAATACAAACTACAGAATGAAGAATACGTAATAAAAAATACAGACATTTCTTAATGAAACCCAGCGGCAACTAGTTCATTTCGTATGGTATCTCGAACTAAAGTCATAGCGGTTGTTGTTGCAGTTCTTTGAACTTGTTCATGATCATTATTTCCACAGTTTCAAATGCTATAATACTCTTCCATATATTCTTCGGGCACCAGATCCGGATTATCGTACGCCATAAAATCAGGATATCCAGCATTGTACATTGGCATGAAATTGTAAATAGTCATCGTAGCAGTGACAATTTGTACCTGAACATTATATGAGTATGTTTGAATGTTAAGTAAGGTTGCAAATTTTTTCTTTCAAATTCCAAAAGTTCTTTCGACTATCATATCCAAACTCGAATGGTAGTAGTTGAAAACTTCATTTTATGACTTTGCTTTATTTTGTGTATAATTGAAATCTGAAATATGGTATCTTAGACAGCGATAAGGAGGTACATATCCTTCCGTTATTGGATACCCTGAATCCACTAAATAATACCGTCCTCTTGGCGGATGCGGAAAATTCAAATTGGAAGTATTTACAACTTTACGAAAGATTCTAACATCATGGGTAGTTCCTTTCCACCATGCGCTTACGAACGTAAATGTTAAGTCCAAAAGCGCATGCAGCCATTATATTCTATGTAGAAATACCTTTACGTCCTAAAATCATTACATATCCGCTTGAGGAACATTGAGCCATTACATATGTACCATCAATAGCTCCAATACAATTTCTAAAAAATGGGTAATATCGTGGTGAAGAACTGATTTGATCTGGAATTTTATTAAATTGAGGATCTATCGAACTAATAATATCCACAAACATTAACAAAACAAAATCCAGAACTTTAAGAAAAAAACGAATAACTGTGTTAAGTGATCGTTGAAATCTTTCAACAACCTGTCGTACAGGAATAGCCAAAGTGATTGTATATATAAAGATGACTACCATTTCTCTAACTGTAACGTGCGTCATCGGCTGTAACCCATAACTTTCCAACCGCTCACACAACGACATAAAACAAAGCCTCTTCATTCGAAAATTTCGTTGACACCGTTTTGCATGGCCTGTAAGCATTTCATTAATTCAATTAATGCCGGTAACTTCAGAATCGTGTATTCGGCTAATTTGAGATCGACATGTAGCATAATATAGTCTAAAAAGCTGGATATCTTACAAATTTTCAAGATCAGAATCATCACTTTCTTCATTTGGATCTGCCATTAGATATGAAGAAAGCAGGAGAGAAGAGAATACAATGAAATGATGAGGAAGATGAAGAAAGATGAGATTATGTAGGAGTGATAGTTTGGGTGAACCGTTTGGGTGAGCCTTCCTTGTCCGCGTCACGTCCAACGCCTCGGACGCCTCGGATGCGAACGGCCCCCCAACAACGGTTCACCCCAACTGGACAATGTTATGTGTCCCGTGTCCCGTGTCCAATGCATCAGACACGGACGCCAACTGTAATTGCCAATTAGAGGAAAAGAACGGTACCTTAAACCAATCAATCAAAAGATATCAACAAGATGAAGTGACATGACAGTGGAAACCATTGTGGTAAATTTTTCATTATCATACCAATACCAAAATATCGATCACAAATATTAACTGACATCGGTACGCTACTCTGTTGTGAAAATTCTTTTAGGCTCCCGTGTAGGTTCCACCTAAGCGCTAGGCTAGTCTTACCACCAACTATTTGTCTAATCTGTCTATACGAGACTTACCATATTATCTAAGCATATAAATGGGTTTATAAGCACTGTTTATACACCAATTTTGGTTTGGTTCTCCATATACGCATCAGAATATTTGATTCAAGTTGTTTTTCTTCCATGGTTGCTTTCGAAATCATCTCAATCAATAAAATCTCATTTGGGATTAGTTAATACTAATCAGAATATTAAATTTTTATTCAAAATGCTTGAATTTATCAAAAACGCCTAACTCGTAATCTGCGATTAATCCTTGCCTAGACGATTAAACCTTAATTCATGATTGCCGCCTAATATCCTCCCTAGCGATTTTGCAACCTTGGTACGCTATATCAATACCAAAATATTGATGATAAATATTGAACTACATTGGTATATCAATGCAACCAGTATGACAATGGTAAATTTGCCATGGTTTATGATAAATATAGCAATAAAAAAATGTTAAAATTGTGGTAATGTTAAATTTACCAGTCATATTAACATTATTTATTTCTAGTCTACATACACTTTTGAAAGTAATATCATATTTTAAGAAGTTGTTTATAGTATTATTTATAATGATGTTTTTTTTTTAGTTTTATCAAGTTTGAAACCTAATATAGTAAAGCTATTATTTCATATTGTTGTGTATAATTTTTGGTGAATTATAAAAAATTTCTATGTCTGCTAAACTAAGTCAAATTACTAATATAAATATTAGTGAAGATACTAATATAAATAAGTGAAGTTAGAATCAAGAATAAAATATTTACTTTTTTATCATTATCAAAATTTTAATACAATAAAATTTTAATTTTTCATATACCGGTAAATTTACCATTATTAGTTAACAATTTATAGATTTATCGGTAACAAAAATCATTTTATCGACGGTAACAGTAAAACATCAATGTCCATATCGACTTAGTAGTAGCATTGGTACAATAATGATTTTCTCGTACCGGTAATTTTACCATTAACATAGCAACCCCAATTTCATGTTCCTCTGTAAAAATAACAATTGGACTTTACTATAGAGGAAAAAACTAAATTTTATCAAAAGGCAAGAAAATATTGCATTCAAAGGAATCTGGGTACTTTGCAAAATTTAGGTGTGTTTTCTCCTGGATTTTTGCCCGTGGCGTACAATTTGACAAAACAATCTTCTTGTAAAAAGCATACTTGGTAGCAATATGTCAACTTATAGTTCTTCAAGTTAAGTAATAAAGTTGCATTGTGGAACAGAACCGCATAACCACACGTTTTTGTTAAAATTAACGGTGTTACGGCTGCGATAACCATCATTATTACATTCAAATGTAATCGCAACTGTTTTTGACCGTATAATTTTTTTTCATAATAACCGTCATATTCATTAATTTAAAAAACATTTTATATACATATTATTAATTATGTACATTACAGTTAATAAATATCTATGGTATAATCTTTTTCCATAACGTTTGTTTGTTTAAAAGAATATACTATGCATGCACATGTTGCTAGTTCTTGAAAATTATTAATGTAAAAGTTATTTTTCTAATATATATATATATATATATATATATATATTTCTAAATTGCATACTTTACTGTAAAATACAATATAAAAAGATAATGCATGGTTGATGAGTTTTACTACGGTTATCAAAATTTAAAATCGTTACCGTAGTATATAGTAATTGTATGAATGAATGAGTATGTCCAGTAGTTGATGACTTAATTAAAGTTATAGTAATGCTTCTTATTGACAATACAAAATTAGTCAAACTAGCATAGATATTATGCCAGACTTCCACCTACTTCAGTCGATTGTTCATTATTCAAACGGACTTTGAAAATATCACTCCCTTTAATGTTTGCAAGTAAAATTATATACGTGCCAAAGTAAATATTGATGCAATTTTTGCAATGTGTTTGTGTGATTTTCATCCCCTAAACTCAAGATTAGTTAGATCATCATACATTAACTATTGTAATATTTCAACATGTCCGACGACTTCTCTATGAAGTAAAAATTTCGCTATAGCCTTGCTAATATCCCGCTAAAACGCTTAGCACACTTCGACTGCTACGCTTTTCAAGTTAGCGTTATTAAATAGTAGATCCACTTAAATCTTTGCTATTTTCTATTATGCCGGTTAAATCATGGGTTTTAAGCATCCGCTTTAGCAATTTTAATAAAAAGATAATGATTTGATCACTTTTCCTATAAACCAAATCAACAAATTTATGGTATAAAACTAAGTTCAAGTCCAAAGCGCTCAACTTAAATAGAATTCTATTCTGTTCAGTAAGCCTAGTTTTATGGATTATGATATTCTTTGTTTTTTATGTATAAGTGGACAATGTTCTATTCTTCTTCGCAAATGATGTGACAATGAGAGTAAATCAACTTTGGAAATTTCATTCTATCTTCAATAAGCTATTTTTCAATATATCCCCGCTTTATCTATGTTTATTTATAACACTTTATATTGTGTACTATCTAATTCATATTCAATTTCTGAATAATTTAGGTAAGTTGTAATAGAATGAAATTGGGTATTATACAAATAAACCTTCTAATTCAATTTTTTTTAAATTAAACATTTATTAAAAATTTGGCTTTATTTCACAATTGAAATCATCCTTTAACAAAATTTTAAGAATTAAATCTCCCATGAACTTCAAATAATTTAGAGATAATTAAATATATATATATATATATATATATATATATATATATATATATCAAATTTATAATCATATCTCTATATATATATATTATAAATCAAGTCATACTTTTAAAAATTCAAGTCAATTTAATTTCCAACACAAAATTACAGCAAAGCTAGAGAATGGTCTCTCCACTCTGAAACTCGAAAATGAATGTCGATGATGTGGCCGCCATCACCGAAATTATTTTCCAGTGACAATAGAGAAGAGTGCTGATTTAAACATTTAAGAATTCTTTGAAAATCATTTCTATTCGAGAACACTTTAAATAATATACACTTTAAAACTTTTAAAACCAAAGTTTGAAATCACTGGAAATTAAATTTTCAGTTTCTTGATTTAAATTCACTTATATTCCAGATCAATTTATATGCCATGGTTATAAATTCATTTATAGAACAGTAAATGATAATCAAATATTATCATTTCAAATAACCAATTTAATTAACTTATTAAATTCCAGAAAATCTTACTCATATATTTATAATATAATCACACAAATTTATTTCACTTACCAAATTTGAAAACAATATTGTGTCAGTTTGCTCTGTTTAAGTGTTTTGGAATTCCTGTCGATAGCATTGATCAGACGAATCGATCGAAAATCCAAACCAAAAATATTAACAACTCAACCAACACAACATGTAAAACATTTTTGATATTAATTCAAATACACTCCTTCACTCGACGATACAAGAATGGATTTCAAAACAAATATAGATTCAAACTTGAGGGACTCAAATCAAAGAGAATTTTGATTCAAAGATATGTATGAAACAAAGACAAGATGATTGAATTGCAAAATAAGAAGATGAATAAGTTTATATAAATCGCGGGCAACCTTAACCGGGTCGACCGTGGCTTCAAGAATAAGGTCGATGCAGAATTCCGAGGCAAATCTACATTCGATCTCAAGAGATAGAATTCGACATAACAAGAGATATCAGCATCTAAACCGATGATATATAAATCTTCGGTGAATCGATGCTATTGTAAAGGAGTTTCACCCCTTTACAAATCATTCAAAGTTTGGTGAGACTACCGATTTATTATAGAGATTATTCGAAGTGGAGTTATGGGATACTCTAGAGTATGAATAGGGATGGACAGAATGGATTTTAGAATGAATGGGAGGGGTCCAAAAATTCAAAAGAAATCAGGATCAAAGGGTAGGAAATTCAAACTCGAACGAAAGTAATTCTGTAAATAAATTTACCATATATGCTAAGTTTGCCTAGAGCCAAAGCTCTGATACCACATGTAGCAGTCCAATATTTTGGACCATTCAAATCGATCATACCTGTCTAACTTGAATAGCTCAAAATACTGAATTGTAAACTTAAATTTGGAAAAACTCAGCATATATAGTAAATAAATAAATCACAGAATCACATACACAGAGTAATATACAATATGCAGTGGAAATAAAAGATAGTAGTTCATGAAGCTACTATATATATATCAGAGTCAAATAAGATACAACAGAAGTCTCGAATACAACAGTCAAATACAAGATCAGAACACATCACTAAAATCAACTGAATATCTGAAAGCTGGATAGATAGCCGGTTCTCCAAGCGAAGCTCCAACTCCATAGGTGAGTCTCAAAACTGTATCAATCAGTTTGACATGAGCGTAAAGCAAAACACAAAACACTCGAGTCGGGATTAACATTCTTATGTCAATGAATCTAACTCAAGTGAAATAACAACTGAAATACAAGTAACTCAAAGGATGTTTGGGACACCTATCCTCTAAGGATCTGTTAAACTATCTACTATGCAGTAATATTTTGCTATTATAATAATGTCTATAGTAAAATAATTTACTTTTAAATAGCGTTAAGGAGTTACCCATATCATCCTTAACACATAATAGTCCCACTAGTCCATCTAGTATCATAGTTCCTCCTGATCGGGAAGCCACTAGAGGATACTTCACGGGATATGGAAGAATACCAAATTCGTACAAGGCGCGCTAGGGTAGGTGACACGACACAACTAGGCAATGTTAGGGTAGATATACCAATTACACTTCCGGACCAGTGGTAACGCGTAGCAGCTACTACCGCCCCCTCGAGCCACACTTCCAAATCAAAAGAATCAAAAACGGCCACCGAATCAATCTCAAAGTCAGAATATAATAGCGAAGGAGTGTGTCCGATCAAAGGAGCGACCTCATTAGCCCGTCAATTGCTCATGTTTTAGCCACCTTATGCCAACTCACGGGAGTTGGGTCCACGTATATACCTCAAAGGATGTCGCACCATCCTACTTCATTCTGGAATCTCCACCGCGTACACGGTTGTTAAAGTGGTTTTCGGAGTTGGCAGAGAGTATGACAACTTCCGATCTCGATCTCTTTAACAACCAACCGTTATTATAACACCACAGTCATGTCAAAATAATTTATACTTTAAAACCAAAATATCATTTCCATTTCAAAACCATATCAATACGGTATCATTTCCATTTCAAATATATCTTTTCCAAAATCATTGCATTTTCCAAAGTTATAACACTTTCGAAACCAAAACATTTGAAATTATAACGCTTTGGAAATCATAGTTTAGAAATCATAATACTTCCCACTTAACCGATTTAAATATTAAAATAGTATATATAATAAAATTGTTTTCCTCAAATTTTACCAATTAATTCCAAATCAACTCGAATTTCAAAAATTCAAATTTAAATTAAATCTCTATTCATAAATTTCAACTCAATTCGGTTTTCAATAATCCATTTCAATTTATATCAATTCCAAAAACAGATTTGAACCTCAAATAAACCATTTCTATTTCAATATATTCCAAAGCTTTAAATCCCATATTTTCAAAACTAAATTTGACGACTTTATATATATATATATCAACTTCAATTCACTATTATTTAGTTTTGAAATATTTACTTAATAAATCCAATATCATTTATACAAAACTCCAAATTTAAAATAACTGAATATTCTTTCAATTTATTTAAACTTGATATATTCATTTAATTCACCTTAAACCCAATCAAGTTATGGAATCGTATCCTTTCGAAATTTCCAATTCAATAAGTTCCAAATCGTTCGATTTTTAATTAAATATAATTCTTAATTAAATACCATTTCAAATCAATTTCAAATCGCTCTTCACAACCTTAATTTATTATAAACACTATACAAAATACAATTTAAATATATACTTAACCATAATATATTTTAATAAATCAGACTTTATTGTTAAACTTATTATTAAAACAAATTTATACATAGCTTAAAATCCAGAATTTAAATATATATAAAATAACATCTATATAATATCTGAAATCAATATTTATATAAAACCATATATTTCTTTCCAAAATCATAGAAATCATTTTCAATATATATATATATATATATATATATATATATATATATATATATATAAACCGGCAGTGTTTGTATATAATTTTCTATCATATGGTTAAGTGATACGGATATTTATCATTTCAATCCATAATTTAAATTATACGGGTATATTTCATTTCAATCCGCTCCCAAATTCAATTCAATTAAAAATCGCTGGGGTCTATTATTTCAACCCATAACGATTTTCTCCTATTCTAAAGTCCGTTCGGGTATGTATCATTTCAACCCATAGTGAATTCTGTACTAACAGGAAACTGGCAGAGTGATAACAGATATGATATTAATATAACTGGCATATATCATCAATGTAGATAACAGATAATAGTGTCAGATGTCATAGGTGAACAGATATAGATGACAACATACATATAACAATGTAAATAACTAACAACAACATATTTCAATTGTCGTTTCAATTGAAATCAAATTTAATAAATATAAGAACGTCAATCGTGAGTGATTGCTCACCTTTCGACGCTAGATAGAGGATAGACAACATAACAAGCTACGATTTGAATTGCGAAATGACCAATCCAAATGATGATTTCCAAAGAAAGTCGAAATTGGCACGAATTCGACGTACAACCGAGCTGATAACAGAAATTGATGAAAAGGGATTGAATCAGATTGTTAGAAGAATATATATATATATATATATATATATATATATTATATTTATTTTCAAATCAATATTAATTTAAAACACATATTAAATTAAATATATATTTATACATATATTTTAAGCCAATATACAAACAAAGTCTTTATATTAAAATCATTATTAAAATAAACTTAGATACATATATACTTTAAATCAATATATATAACAATTATAAACCGACGAATAGAAATTTACTTACATATATATGTGTGTACTAAGTATATTACACTATCTGTAATTAAACTATATAAATACTTCTTTGAAAACTTTCCAACAACAAACCAAACTCTCATGCTTTTATATAAAGTTATATATCATTCTGTAACTAAATGTATACCAGGTTAAAATATATATACAAAATAACTTTCAAACCATATAAAAGCATCGGAAAACGAAACAAAACAACTCTTTGTAAAACAAGAACAGCTGTTAGTAGAGAAGTAAAAACGCATATAATATATGCTTTCATTTATATATATATATATATATATATATATATATATATATTATAAACCCATATGTGTATATATGTCTTGAATTAGTATCTTAGTAAGTTATACTATATATATACTTCTTAAAGCAAAATCAAAACACGTATAGAATCGAAATATCTATATATTAAAGCATATAGATTTAGAATTATCAATTTATCTATCATAAAATACTTACATAAATTAAAATAAATACTTTAAAATATATTAAAATAAAATCACAAATTTAATATATCATATAATTTATTCACTGCAAAATTATCATCACGACACTATACAACTAGACAATCAAAACATATACCACTTAACAGCAGATTATATAAATTTACATTCATCAAAATCAAAAGCATATATACAAATTATATTCTAAAATCAATGCATACACACACACATACCGTTAAAGCTTACTTTCTTTACATATAACCTATACATCTTTGTATATTTATTAGCCGTCAAAACTAATATTTGTATATTTATTAGCCGTCAAAACATATAACCTATACATCTTTAAACAATGAAATATATTACTTTGAATATCATATTATATAACTCAGCAGATCACTGTAGAGACATATATATAGCTTTGGATGTATGATAATATATAAAAAAAATCCAACAACAAAGCTTATAATATATATATAATATGATACTTTAACACAATTATGCAAATATACCATAATATATACAACTGACCCGGTCTCAACAAAGAGAAGAATGCTCAGCGAGGAGAAGATGATGTGGTGGGCGCGGCTTCACAGGTGAACAAGCAAACGTAAAGGCGAGCAAAACGAGATGGGGTGGGAATTCAACGATGAAGAAATCTGGTGTTGTTCACACGTGAATATATAAATTATATATTCTTTTCTGAATAAAGGAGGAGGCGCTAACTGCTGGGTACTCGAGTGGTTCGGCACTGCCAGAAAATGGAGGTGAGGTGGCTTGAAACACGTCAGGTGGGAGTTTGGTCGGTGGAGGTTGGATCAGTAGGTAGGGCGAGCGGGTTGCGGCTGGGTACTTAGGCGGAAGGGCTATCGGCCATGGTTGCTCGGGTTAGTTGCGGTGGCCATTGCCCAGGCGAAGAAGCAAGGTGGTCATGCAGGGAAAAATAAGAGAGGTTGGGTTGCCATTGTAGGTGGAGATGCAGGCGGGAAAGGGCGGAAGTGATGGAATTTTGGGTGGCACGGTGGAGATTGGTCGGAAGCTATCGGAGCCGCCGAGGTCAGGGTGCGCCGGCGTGGGAGAGGAGACGTGATGAGAATTTTTTTTTTCTTTGGCCGTGAATGGTTTGAGTGGAATAAGTAGGGAAGGAAATAAGCACAGAAGAAGAACACGAAACTTCAGGTGAAATATATATAAAGTTATAAATTATAATAATTTCTTAGGGCATCTTCAGTCGTGCCATTACATACTGAATTTGCTCGAAATTAATCTCCAGTCATCAAATTCAAGGCAACAATTCAGCTGAAAGTTCAGGATTCAATTCAGAATCCTGAACTGGGCTTGGGCGCCCAAGCCCCCCCTCCTCCCACAAACCCTGCTGTCTTCCAACGGCTATAACCGGCCCCTGCATTTGAATTCAACAGCTAAAAATGGTCATATTTTGACCCCAACGGCTATAAACGGTCATATTAAAAATTACAATGGCTATAAACGGTCATATTGAAAATTACAACGGCTATAAACGGTCATATTTATGATTTCACTACATATATCGGAATAACATTCAGATTGTAATACACACATCTCTTCTTCTATTACAATTCTATGCTCAATTCCTTAATATTGAAAGTATGTCTCATCCGTTTCAATCATATACTGAAGCAATGAATATGGATTGCTGGGATTTAAATTCTCAACCCTTTCAAAATGTTCATCCCCAAACCGCCCCTCCTCTATCGTTCCATTCTTCTGCTCCATGGTCTGGCGATGAAGATAAGGATTTATGTTATATTTACTATCATTTTTCTAACGACTCAGTAAAGGGGAACGACCAAAATGGAGAGGCGTTTTGGGCAAAAGTCGTGACTGCGTACAATAAAAAACATGTTGAAAAGACGAGCTCAATGTCTGCAATCATGGGTCGTTTTGGGAAGATTAATCGACAAACACAATTCTACGAGTCGCAGATCCACAAAATAAGAACAGCAAATCCAAGTGGAATGGGTGGCGAAGCTAAATTGGTAGCGTTTTGTAAAATATGATTTTTAATTTACATTCATTTATGATCACTTTGTTAATATATGATTTTGTGTTTCTGTTTTTGTAGAAGAGAATGACGAACGATCAATTCTTGAAATTATTTCCAAGAGAAAATGGTACAAAGAAACCCCACTACTATCAGTTTGCAAACTGCTAAGACTTGCTTGTTAGTCAACAAAAATGGAGCTCAAACACTGTAAAAAGCTTAAGAGATGTCCAAACGAAGTCGAAGGGGAAGAAAAAAACAAGTAGATCTAATTACAATTCTAGCCCAGGCAATTCTTCTCATATGGACTCAAATGTATGCCCAGATAACGAAGACGAAGAAGCAGTACCCGCATTTGATGAAGACGCTAGACCGATGGGGCAATGAGCAGCTAAGAAGAAAATTGCTGTTCAATCTCAAATCGATTCTCATTTAGCCCTAATGCATGAAAAACATGCAAGAGAAAATGCAGAACGTCAAAAAGGAAGTGCAGAAAAGCTTGCCGTGTTAAAAGAATTGACTGAGATTGAGAAGGGCCGCTTTGAGCTAGAGCGGCAATGCCAAGAGACCTTAGTAATGGAAAAGATGTCACCAAAATGGACCCAATTACAATGCAATATTGGATGGAATACAAACAACGCATTGTTGAGAGTAGATCTGGAACAAAACATATGTAGTTGACGTATTAATGTGATATTTTTAGTTATTGCAGTTTAAATATCCATGTACCTTCAGTTCATATTTGCAATCAAGTGCTATTTTCAGTTTTACAATATTCAATGGTATATCATTTTTTCGATGCATTATGTAGATATCCATACAGATTTACTTCATCAAATATAAATGATATTACAAACATAAAAATTGAAGCATTCTACACTTCGTTACAGAAATAAAAAAGGCAAACATATGTAATTAAACAAAGATCCACCATCCCCAACTACTGATTTCCATGAGAATTCCAAATATGCTCCATTAAGTCCCTTTGGAGTCTATTATGAATAGCTGCATTACGATATACTTCATGATGATCGTCATGAATTGCGTACTGTCCTTCATTTCGTAACGTGGCTGTGCGAAACAACTCGGGGGGTTGTCTTGCCCTCATATTCGAAATCAAGATAATCCATACCGCGTTCATCTTCAATGATCATATTATGCAGAATTATACAACAGAACATAATTGTAGCCATTTTTGATCTCTTTCATAATCTACATGGATTGCTGACCATTGCAAACCTTGCTTGTAGGACCCCAAACGCCCTTTCTACGTCCTTCCTTTGTTCTTCCTGCATTGCAGCAAATTGTTTCTGTTTTGCCGTCATTGGGTTTGCAATGTCTTTACAATCGTACTCCATTTGGGATAAATTCCATCTCCTAAATAGTATCCATGCTCGTATGTGTTATGACGAAGAGTAAATGATATGGGAGTTGACTTACCTTACGCCAAATCATTAAACAAATGAGATCGTTCGACAACGTTTAAGTCATTAAGAGAACCTGACATTCCAAAGAAAGCATGCCAAATCCACAAATCATGAGAGGCAACTGCTTCTAAGATGATAGTTGGTTTTTTTCTTTGCCGTTATATGCTCCATGAAAAGCTTTTGGACAGTTCTTCCACTCCCAATGCATACAATCTAGACTTCCAAGCATTCCAGGCCAGCCCTTGCTTTCATGCATTTCACGCAAGCGCGTTACATCTGCCTCGTTTGGAGAACGAAGATATTCCATCCCATAAATGTCCACAACAGGCTGACAGATGTGATCTAGGTTTTCCAATGCTGTACTCTCTGCAATACGATATGCGTCGTCAAGGGCATCGACGGGTGTACCGTATGCTAACATCCTCAAAGCTGTCATCTTTTGATGGCCACTCAAACCTTGTTTTTTTGCAGCGTCCTGCTTAAAAACAAAATAATAATTATTCTGCTGAATACTTTTGAGAATTCTTATAAATAATGGACGACTCATTCTGAATCGTCGTCTAAACATCTCTGGACCGCAAGTAGGATCACGGGCAAAGTAATCTTGCATAAGTGTTTTTTGAAATGCTTGCTGGTTACGGTTGATATATTTCCGACCCACGACGGAACCACCATGTTTTCCAGAAGTTGATTCGTATGCTTCACGGTATATCTCCATCAGTTCCTCCTCCTCTTGTTGATGCGCTAACGCGTACGCATCTTCTTCCGAGTCAATGTCGCATAGCAATATAGCTTTTAGTAAACTTTCAGACATTGTTTGATATTTGAGGATAATTGTTTGATATTTGAATGTTTTGTTAGACTGAATTGTGGTGAACAAGTATGACATCCATATGGTTATATATATATGACTAATTCTTGAGTGGAGAGAAGGGGGGTCGGTTTGCGATCACCATCACGTACTGTACCCACGTTAATTTGCCGGTCAAGGATCTCTGCTTCGTTGAGTGGAGAGAAGGGGGGTCAGTGTGCGATCAAATTACGTACTGTACCCATGTTCATTTGCCGGTCAAGAATATCTGCTATGTTGAGTGGAGAGAAGAGGGGCCAGTGTGCGGTCAAATCACGTACCGTAGCCACGTTTATTTGCCGATCAATAATTTCTGCTATGATGAGTGGAGAGAAGGTTGATCAATGTGTGGTCAAATCAAGTACCGTAGCCACGTTCATTTGCCGGTCAAGATTCTCTACTTTGTTGAGTGGAGAGAAGGTGTGTCAATGTGGGGTCAAATCACGTACTGTAGCCACGTTCATTTTTCGGTCAAGATTCTCTGCTTTGTTGAGAGGAGAGAAGGAACATCCATTATATAAATTCACAAATTGTTATATGTTTAAATCATTTTAAAACCTAACATTATTCAAACTACATTGTCCAACATGACATTTACGTCTCATGAATTGAAGTTGCTTATGCAGTACTACATTCAAACCGATGAGATGTGCGATAATCAGGAGTCAATGGTAATTAATTTTTGGGACACTCTGGCTGAACTCTAAAACAACGATGTGGGCTCTCAAGTCAGACGTACGGCTCAGAGCTCAGGACTGCATACAGAAACTTTACTAAGGCATGCACGCGTTATACAAAGACTATTAATGAGGTAATATTGGAAAATGTGTTTAAGACTACACGTTCGACTTATGACGGTCGATACAATTTAAAATATCGCACGCCCTTCTTAGCCCATGATGCGTACTTCATACGTCAAAACTGGCTAGAAAGATTTGGATGGCCTTAAGATAACAGTATTGCTAGTTAGTTATGTAACGTTCGTTAATGTGTCGAGAGCTTTCTGAATTGTCTTTTCAAATGATAATGCTATTGTTGTTGTCAAAGCTAATGCCTATGTGTAATGTTTGTTTACATTTGCCCTTGTGTATTGTATGTTGTCAGATCAAAAAGTAGTGGTAGCACAAGTGTAATGTTTGTTTATATATTCTCTTTCTGGCTTACTTATTCATCAATCATAATCAGCTTCTTCCTCACTCACAACAATAAATTCTTCAACGCAATGTCTTCTTGGCCTTCTTCTAACGGTTCAGATGCAGGTTACGTGCCTACGGAAAGTCCACATACTGATGAGGATTGGCTTATCGATTATCAAGAACAACACTATGAAGATGTCCGCGGTCAGTTTCAAAACCTTGAGCAGCTGAGACTTCAGAAAGTGGTTGAACCGCCATACGAACAACATGTTGTTCGTATGGCATATGAGCAACCTGAGAACCAGGATCAAGTAGTTCAACCTCCCACTGAGCAAGAAGTTGAATCGCACCTAGTTTATTGTCAGTGCGGGTATGAAGTTGAAGTTGTAGTACGTGCGGATGGAGAAAATATTGGTCGTCGAATCCAACTACGTCAATTCTGGCCAAATGGTTGCAATTACGCGGAATGGTTGGATGATCCTTTATGTCCAAGGGGCATAACCTATGAAAACGAGCTAGAACAGGAGATAAGACGTCTTAGACTTTCGATACAGGAGTTGCAGTTTAATCGTCACATCTAGTTTCTTCATATTTGTGGTCTACTATTACTGTGTCATTTTTAATTAGTGTTCTATGTTCGTGTGCCTCACTAGTAGTTTTTTTATGTCACGAGTAGGTTTTTATAAGTTTTCTATCTACTGTCACTATTGGTTTTTTTGTATGTTTATATGTAACTAGTTAGTGCTTATAAGTATACACAAACATATAGAATTCACATTTTACACCAACATATATAATTCATAGTTAAACAGACATATACAATTCACATTATACACCAACATGTATAATTCACAGTATACATAGACATATAGAATTCACAGTATACTCGAGCATTATCATCCAAAATCCAAGAAAGTAAAAGTATATAAACATAAAGAATACACAGTATACTCAAACAATGACATAAGTACATAAGCTATAGGAACTGCAACATATAATAAAACGTCTACTACGCATAAACTAAAAGGTATACAGCTAAAGGGATGTAACGTCGTCGTCGTCAGCATCATCACCATCATCGTCATCTCCGTCATCGTCATCATCATCGTCTCCATCACCATCATCATCGCTATCACCACCATCATCATCTCCATCGTCGTCATCGTCATCCCCATCACCATCATCCCCCTCGTCCTCATCATCCCCCTCGTCCTCATCTAAACCACCAGCATCATACCCACTGGGACCAGCATCACCTTCGCCTTGTGATCCGAAAGGCTCATATACAACAAGTCTAGCGGATCAATCTGGGCCTCTAGCATCTGTGTATGCTGCATGTACATATCATGCATGGTGTGTGTATGTGCAAGAGTCATATCGCGAAATACACCAAGTGAAACTCTGGCCTGGTCCAATCTAGCAGCATACTACATAAAGATGGTATTTGACATAGTAAGAAACCAAGCAGAAAATAAAGAAAAAATGACAATAAACAATAAACGTACCTCATACGGAGGATATAACCCGACCGAAGGCACACCAGGATAGTTGGGGTGATCTGGAAAGACTAAAGGCTGCTCAATCAAAGTACATGTCACGTCATATGGTCTAAAAGTAGTATCAGGGTCCAACTGCATGGGAGTCTGGGAGAACTGTAACGGAATCGGGTCAAATGAAACCTGCGGTACCTGAACTCTACCGACTGCCAAACGAGGTCCTATATGATCAGAGTTGACCCCATGAACATAATCTGGTACGATGAATCTACGGGGTGCTACTCTAGCCCAATAAGAATCGTAATCCCCATCGATGAAGAAAGTACTATGAACCACCCATCCAGCCTGTCGTAGAGCATCTAAGTACTGATCGCCGATCACCCTATGTCTACCAAACATGTCCTCACAAGATAAATGATCATATGGTATACGACGATCACCCGTAATCTAATAAGCACATCTCTCTCCCAAATACCACATAGGCATAAATGCAGGTGTATGCAAAGCAACCCTACGTGTAGATAGTGAATATGCAACCATCAAGGGATGGTCGTCCACCAGAAGACCTGCATCTGCTAGATGAGTCCAATGTGAGGCCCAAGGAGTCCGAATGATGTTACCTCGACTACGCATATCAAGCTGTGACCTAGCCTCCATCAAGTCATGCCGTACACCTAAGGGGACATGATGTACGTACTGCATTGTCTCCCATTGTCTCATCCTAGGGAAGTAATGCTCAGCAGCCTGACTAGCCGTGTCCTGGATGCGGGGATGCATGTTTGCCGTGTACTCGTAGTACCATAACGGCAACATATACCAAAAAGCATACATCTGCCTGACATCGCCAAGCGCAAATGAATCTAGAGCGGTATATAGGGTGCCTAATATCGCTGTGCCCCAGTCAATAGTATGTAGCTGGTCTAATCTGGTAAGAGATGCTAAATAGCCTAGTCTAACCGTACCTTTTTGGTTCAAAAAAAAGGTCGAACCAAACAGGTTCAACAAAAATGCTCTAGTAACTGCATCCATCATATCGGCTCTAGCTATATAACTGGTGATGTACTGCTGTAAGTAAGCCAACTTAACAAAACCACTAGTTACGCAGGTAACATCTATCAGTGGTAAAAAAACTATAAACAAATTGGGCGACTCGTATCAATCATCAAATGGAAAAGGTCGAAGACCATGTCGTCCAATCTCAATCCCAGTAAACATGTAGAAATCAACTGGGGTGATACCAAACTCAAAATCTGAAAAATGAAACGTATGCGTGGCGGGCCACCACCTCTCAGCTAATGCGTGAATGAGAGGTCGATCAAAGGACCGAACAGGTCTAATCGACAAAAATAGACCAAAAGGACTAGCCTATAGCCTCTCAATAATAGGACCGGGAAGATGGTCATAAAACTGGGTAATGCACTTAGCCCAACTACCCCGACAGTGAATGTAATGGTCCTATAGATAATTTATGAATTAACAATTTTTGATACAGTAAGGGTTATTTAATATGAGTATGTAATGTACATATTAAAATAATCAGTTATAGTAATTTGCAATTTATACCTGTATGGTCGTCAAAGCGGTTTCGGCTCTATGCCGATAACCATCTGACAGCTCATGTAGAACACGTAGATCGTCAGGTGGTGGCGGAACGTGTAATGGTCCAGCTTGCTCCGCTGGATGTCTGTGAACCGTTCTTCGGGCGATTTTGGTTGGACGCGGCGGTATTTTGTTTAAAATTTTTAATTAAAAAAAAAATTAAACCGAAAAAATTGAGAGAGAAGTGAAGGGGAGGGGAGGCGGTGCCCATTTTATGGGCGCCTTAGTTCAGGCGCCCATAAAATCGGTGCCTGATTGTCAGGCGCCCATTAGATGGGCGCCTGGCCACTGGAGCCCCACCCCGGATTACGGGCTGAATATTCAGCAGGCTGAATATTCAACCCTTAATCCACTGGAGATGCCCTTAGAAACCAAACAGCAGATAGAAATTGAAGGGACCAATGGACAAAATAATAATAGTAGCCAATGGAATAGCGAAAGCCATGCACGTCAATTCAGAAAATGATAAAAGCAAACGTCCGTCTCAAAATTTGAATGGACAAAGTAATCAAAGATTTTAAACGGATACCGATGCATTGGACGTTACGCAGTTTTCGCTGCGTATCGAACTTCACAACACAAGATTGAATATACCACAGAGATCAGCACGACGAGACGATCAAAATGGTATATAGATATCCGAGGTACGATCGTCTGATCAAAATCGATATCGGAACGAAAATGCTGCATATCTGTCGAAAATAAGATCGACGGAGCAATAACCGTCAAAATTTGGAGAAACAAGATATGACGTCTTGCTCAGAAAATGATTTATAATTTTTCTATAAAAAAATATTTAAGTTTGGAAAACGTTTTATTATCATCAAATTTTAACTTATATAGATTGAAATAAAATTTCACTATAAAATAAACTTCCAAATTATTTGACGAAAATTTACCAGTTGTTATATTTAACTAGACGCATTTCAAATATCTAAATTAAATTTCAAAATTTTATCGTTTAAAATTTCACAAAAATTTCAATTAAATATATTAATAAAAAATAAAATTAATAAAATTTTCGGGTCGTTTCAAATTTGTGCAAAGGAGACCTAGTATTTCGAAGGGTAATGGCCAACACAAATGATCCAACAGATGGAGCATTGGGTCCGAATTGGGAAGGCCTGTTAGTTATAGCAGAAATATTAGTGAATGTGGCATATGGACTATCAAAACCTTATGGCAACCTAATTTCAAGGGCTTGGAACCTAAAGCACCTTAGACCTTACTTTGTATGACCTACATTGCTTATGTAATGTATATTGTAATTACTATTATAAGGTAATAATATAATAAACCGGACGTAGGAATATTAGACTGCCTGAACCAGTATAAAATCCTCCGTGTGTTAATATTCTTTGACATAGCTAAATAACCATGTTGGACGTAGGGATATTAGACTGTCCGAACCAATTATCAAAATGGAGCTGCTAACAACGCAACTTGGCTTCTTCAGCCAACCTAACTAGACGTAAGGATATTGGATGGCCTAAACCAATGTAAAACTTCTCTATGTTGATGCTGTTAACTTAGCACACTGGACGTACGGATACTAGACAGCCGGAACTAGTACAAAAAACCATGAGCATGATTTGAAAGGCTACAAATACACGACCTCACTTCACAGTCAAAATTCAGTCCTTCCTTAACTCCTAAGCCCTCGTGGGGTAAACTCTCTAAGGATAGGATTAGAAATATCCTAGGATAGGTTTGAGAGTATAAATATATATTGAGTGCGTATTTTTTAGTGTTATAAAAGTATTTGTGTTTTTTGGTTCATTGAGTGGTATATGAATTTTGGTCAATGCGTCTTAATAGCATTATCGATAAGGATTCCTAAACACTTGAATAGATCTTCCAATACAATATTGTTTTAAAATGGTGAATGAAATAGTTTTACCTAAGAATATATTTTAAATATAAGAATGATTTGCAAAACTAATATAGTTGTATAGTTAAGTTGATTATTTACAAATGGTAGTATTTTATGGTTATCATTTAGGATTTGATTAGTTATGCTCATCCAGTTTGAGCATTAACTTTTGTTGAATATTCATAAGGAATTTTCCTTAGTAAAATATAAGTCAAGTAAATGGGAATTAGGGAATCTTGGAACGAACCCCTTGTGAATTAATTTTCACAGTTTGATTATAAGATGTTCGGCGAAAGGGTTAAGTTAAAAGTCAATTTAGTAATGTTAACCTAAAAGTAACTTGTAATAAAAAATTGTTTAATATAGTCTAAATGGTAGCAAATAATAATAATAATTAAATAAAATCAATAAATAAAAATTTAGAGGATGAATATCTGAGAAATTTTTATCATAATAAAGGAGAACCATTTATATATAAGTTTAACTCACATCCTAATTTATGTGATGCTATAAACTATTGTTGATTTCTTCGATGATAGTTAGATTTATTTGATTGATTATTTGGTTGAATTTCCATTGAGACGTTTAATAGAAATTAATCTTGATATTCCATTTAAACTAGTTAAGCGTCCTTATACCTATTTCCACTATACCGTCATTTATTGAGTTTCATTCCCTAAACCCTTGTGTTTGAACTTGAGCTTATGTTTCCACAAAAGTAGATGTTTAAGATTCATTAATCATTTTGATTAATGGTATTTTAATTAATTAATCATTTTAGCTAATGATGTTTAAAATTAATTAATCTTTTTTATTAATGAGATTTGGATTTAATAAATCATTTTAAGTAATGATATTTGAATTTAATTAATTGTTTTAATTAATGATATTTGAAAATTAGTAATCATTTTAATTAATGATATTTAAAAGTAATTATTCATTTTAATTATCTTTTGGGATAGTAGTATTGTTTTAGATTTATAAAAGAGATTTTAAGTGTGATTTATTATATTTCAGGATAACTAAAGTTATTTTAAATTTAATAAAAGAATTTAAATTTGATTTATTTTGAAAATTTATATGGTTTTAAAAAGAATTTTATAAATCATCCTCAAGGACGATTAATATTGTTTTAAATTTATAAATGATGTATATAAATGAGAAAATCCTTTAAAAGGAATTGTTTACAATTAAATCTAAGTGTAAATTGTTTTGACAGTTTACTAAATGAGTTTAAAACGACGTTTTTGATTCTTGTTTTAATACACATAGCATTATAAATTTGTCTTTCCAAATAACATTTTTAAAAAAATTGGAAAATTTAAATTCTGGAATTGTTGAAAATGATTTTAAAAGATTTTGAGAAAAGTAATAGAGGTATTGTTTGGAAATATTTCTAAAGTATAAATATTTTGGAAAATAAATTTTAAGTAGAATGATTTTTTTTGAATAATTCGGAGGACAATATTTCGGTTAGTTTTGTGGTAATCTGAATAATCTTCTATGTGACGATCAGATGCTGCTTAGGCGAATGTTGTGGAGTACTTAGTAAATTATTCTCTTTATCATTATGTGATTGAAATGAATTAAAATCCGAACGAACCCAAAGTGAGTTTTAATAAACAACTTGTTTGAAGTTATTTTATAAAGAAAACGTAAGGAGTATACTTTCAAAAACGAGTTTTGAAACTAGAAACCGAGTATTCAATTTTCAAATTCCCTAAAAAGGAATTGATTTCCAAAATAAAAAGTATTGTTAATAAGAGATTGTTTTAATAAATGAATATTACCCTTAAATGATATACGAGGTAATTTAACACTGATTTAAATGGATTAGATTAGATATGAAAGTTTTCATAACGTTGTTTTATCAAAACGACAGATATTATTTAAGTATCTAAGAAGTGTATACTAATTGGTGTTCTTGGGTTAATCCATAAACATGATTCATTATAACACCTTAATGTGAAAAGGTAGAAAGGTTTTAATAGAAATTGTTTTATTAAAACCGTAGCTTTTGTTTAAAACATGTAAGTAGTGTAAACTATTTGTTATTTTGAGTCAATCCAAAAACAATGTCCATCTTAACACTCTATGTTAAAGAGGTCGAGAGGATGACTCAGTTTTAAAAGACCCAAATTTTGATTTGATCTTCACGTAAATTGTGAAGAGCAAACTAATTTTTGTGTTTTGTTTATATTCTTAGGATTTAGAAGGGTATTATATAAGAAATAAAGTGGAATAAGTTATTATTCGGTGCTTTATAAAGAAATGACTTTATAAAATATTTTTAAACTTAGATGAAAATTTATGAAATAATTCATAAATAGTTTTGGTACCGAATAAAATATTAAATGCAAATTTAAGTGATTTAGAAAGATTGGTGTAGTCAAGGAACCAATAATTTAATAATATAACTTTCAATTTTGTCTGAGTAAGTTTGGATAATATTCTAAGCAATAACCAAAGTCTAATGAACAAAAAATGGTACGCTTAGATAATTATCTATATTTTGGAAAATCAAGAAAGTTTTGGACCTAAGTTTGGAGTTTGTTGTTAATATTTTAACATTTTAAATAATGTCGAGTGTTCGATTTTTTCCTTGTAGAATTTAACGATTGATAGTGTTAGTGTATTCCTTTACGAAATATGGTTTAATTGAATTTGATTGATTTTATTTGATTGATTTTGTTTAATTTAATTTGATTGATTGATTGTATTGTCGTATATGCCATAGGTTATAAATTAAAGCTATGCACCAAAAAAATTAATTATTTTTTACGAGGACTTAAATCCCGGTGCTTTTGAAAAAAAGAGTGATTTTGGAATTTTTTGGAAAGAAATAATGATTGTTCACTCTAGTTGTTGTATTTGGAGGAACCAGAATACAACTGGATGCTCCATGTTGTTTTGATTCTAGTGTTTTACATTTTTTGCTTGGAGGACCACCTCCTAATCATTTTTGGTTTTGGTTTTAATACATTCTTTTTGAAGAAATTTGAAAATAAATTTATGAATATAAGAGCTCGGGTATTTAGTTCTAAATTTACCTTTTGATATGATTGGATGCATAATATTTTATTTTTGGGTGTTCTCCAAATTTAATTACATATAGATTTATATCATACTAGTTTTTGCTAGATAACTTAGATCTAATTAATGTGTTAGTATTTCTAGGATACGTTTTTTTCTATGATAGGATTGCGATAAACTTTGAGGATGAAATTCTTTTAAGTGGGGAAGAGTGTAAGGACCTAGAATTTCACCATATTAATTTTCGAAATTTAATTAATTTTAAAAATTCAAATAATAAGTTTATAATTAAAATAAAAATATTTTAAATAATAAATATTAAAGATAAAATAGTTTTCTAAATTAGTTTACAAAAATATTTAGTTCGAAGAAAAAAAATGCGACCGGGATCCATTTTCCGACTTTTTGATGTTCATCGAATAAAAGTTGTTGGAAACATTGTGAAAAGTATTGTACAATATAATACATACATTTACAAAAGTGTTAGGATATATTTTTATATATATTTATATACTTAAGTTTATAAAATGTGATGTGTCATTACATGAAAGTTAAAATAAAATTTAAATAAAGAAAACGTGTTTGAAGCGAAGTGAAACATCTAAAAACATAAAGTATACATGCATTTAAGTAGTGTTGGAATTGAAAAGAGAGAAGGGGATAAGAAGGTGGATCAAGGACAAGGGGAGGAGGCAAGCATTGTGATGTGGAAACCATGGATTGGAGGGTATAAGTGGAATTAGCTATTTTGCATGAGATTATAAATAACAACTCCATGCTGTCATTTTCATTTTCTTTCCAAATTTTACCTCCTCTTCTCACGACCATAACTACCTCTAAATTACTCCAAATGAAAAATTCTTTTTTTTCAAATTCAAGAGTTGGCTACAATTTTAATTTACACCATTTCTTCAATTTTAGTGTTCTAGTAAGCCAAAAGCTCATTTCTTTATAGAGCATTTTCGGATCCAGAATTTCAAGTCCGAAAATGGTCCTTCTTCTTTTGACCACATCTTCTTCAAAAATAATCAAAATTGAGTGATTCATTTCTTGAAATTGTTGAAAAGAAAGAATTTTTTAAAACTTTCTAGCTTACCACTTTTATAAAATCTGCGAGTAAGTAGTCCAAAAACCAGTTGTAAAATGACCTATTTTCGGGTTCATTTTTAAGTCGACTTTATCCAAAGTTACCCCACCTTACCAAAACAAGTTTCACTTCCTTCTTATTTCAAGGCCGAGCTTACCTAGTTATTAAGGGTCGAAGACTCCATCTTCTACTTAGTAATGGAAGTGCTAAGTCATAACCTAAGTTAGCGAAGGTTTGGATAGCTTTCGATGAGTAAAACTATGCCTTCTTAAACCAAATTTATACTATGTTAATGTTCATTTTAATAGCCTATGAATGCTTGTTGTATATGTGAAGTAATGGTTTGGTTGTTTGTTTGTTTCATGCTTTGAAAAGTTGTCGCATTTAAAAGTTAGTAAGCACGTGGTTAGTTATATGAAAAGTTGGTGGTTAAATTTAATATAATTATTAGTAAATATTTATACATGTTGTATCATCATTATTTACTTCGTCGTGCTTAAAACATGGCCATGTGATGTTTGGTTGTACGGCTAGTGTCATAAGTTTGCTTGCCGAACTGCCCGTATAGTGATAGTCGCCATATCGGCACTTTCGGAAAATCACCTTTTATCGAAATTGTTTGGTCTCATCTTCGTGCTTGGAATTGGTTTAAAAGTTAAGCAAGATTTTGATTAACGTTGTCTTAAAAAGTAATTAACCATTCTAATATTGATTATTTGATTTAATTAATTACTTAATTAATAAGGATTAAGGTTAACTAATTACTACGTTAATGATGTGTTTTAAATTTAAGTAATTACCTAGTTAATGATTGTTTGAATTAATTAATCATTTTATTTAATGACATTTAAATCATTTTATTTAATGATGTTTAAGGATAATTAATTATTCAATAATGATGGATTAACGTTAATTAATCAATTTTTTAACGATTCTTTTAAATTAATAAATCATTTTAATAAATGATTTTTAAAATTTATCAACTTGTTTCAACTCTAATTAATCTTTCCTTTATTGATGTATATAATTAATAAATTATTTTTAAATAATGATAATTAATTATTTAATTAAATTAGTTATATTTAAATATTATAATTAATTGAACTAATGATGTTTTAAAGGTGATTTACCCTTTTAACTAAAGGTTACTGGAGTTAATTAATCAGCTTAATTTCTAAAGTTTTAAAGTGAAATGATTTAATTTCCATAAAGTGATTCACTTATATGGGAGCGATTTATTTGTATACTTGCACTAAACGTCAAAGAAGAAGACTTATCGCTATTTCAAAAGTTAGGACTAATAGTAGGACATGACTTAGAGGTAACACTACCATGACTTGTCTAATATTGTTGTTAACTAAGAAATAGTGCAAGTTGGAATTCGATGAGTGGTGATAAGTATGCAAGACTTAATTTCCATATACGATCATTTTATATCCTCGATAGTTGGTTTCTCAGCTATCAATTATTTTAGCTTCGTTATTATCGTCATTCTAAGACGATGTATTGCTCTATTGAGCTTTGATTTCCTTTGTTGAAAATGACTAAAACCAAAGAGCGAGTGAGGGCCAAGCTATGTGGGATTGCTCCCATTAGGGTATTTTCACATCCACTCTAGATTGGATTCGGTGTTGCGCACTGAGATGTGAAATACTCGGATACTCGGTAACAGTTGGCAGGGTCTGGCTTGGAGGTTTTCGAGAGCCATTAGAGTTCTCAATTATATTTCTAGAGGTATACTTTCGGTAAGAGAGGAGCGCTCTCCTAGACATTTGTTGGAAATTTTCCTTTTCTGATTTGATTTGACCTTTGAATCTGTTTTCTTTAATTACAATGAGAAAAGTCAACCACTCTTCGTGGTGTTTAAATATCGGTTTTGTCAATTCAATCGAGTTTGTATAATTATCTTATTTAGTCTATTCTATCGAGTTTGGACTGTTGTCTTGTTTTATCCATTTTATCCAGTTTGGATTTTTAGTCATACTATTTCCATTCCTTCAAGTTTGAAGGTTATACTAATTGTTCCCATCATCTATGTTTGGATTTGTTCCCTATTGTTCATTTCCATTTTTGTTATGTTTGGTTATTGTTATGTGGAAGAAAACACGTCCGCCTTCTCAGCATGGTCTCACATATTATTGTTACATACACTTCCTTTTGTTTCAGAGTTTTACTGATACCAGACATATTGTCTGACCCGAATTTTTTATTTTCCCTAAACTCTCGGGTACTCAGTTATATTTGGGTAGTCCAAGAATTACAGGTTTTCTTTGGAGCTCTTTGTAGATGGTGATCGAGCAGGCGGCTCCTCAATTATCTAGTTATTTATTTCCGTTGTATAGTAATGTATGTGTGTTTTATTTCTAAAAATGAAAAGTTAGAACGTATAGCTAAAAATTTGTTAGACGTGTTACTTTTTTTATAACTCTGATAACTCCTTATAAGGAGTAACCTTTTGTACTGCATCATTTTATATTATATGTAACCATTCCGCTGCGAGGTTTATCTGATCTGTCTTATTCTGTTCTTTATTCTACCCTAAGACAACTTATCTTTCAGATGCTTGGGCAACGACACACGAATACCGAGGATGTATTAAGTGTCATTCCCAAGGATCAGAAAGGTGGGTCGTGACAGAGAGACTTACAGGACACGCTCCAAGAGTTTAAGAAGAACTGGCAATGATAAACTTCTACAAACATAATATACCCAATCCCCGTAATATAATGTATGCCCATGGTACCGATTGCTGGCTTCTGTGGTATTGGCTAATAACTGACAAAGATACCACGACTTGGAGTGCGATCACCGCAGTCATCCGCTAGGAGTATTTCTAGCCTACAAGGTTAAACAAAAAGTTGCACTAACGAATATGGCGAGCTATAACACGACAGCATTCCCCTAGATACCATTTAATCAAAAAGTGATAAATACTACTCAAACAGTAATCACTAAAGTAACAACGTTTGTCCCATACCACTTGTGTTGCCAGAGCATTTACTATAAGCTTGTAAATTCCACTCACTCAAATATTCTACATAACAAGTCATGTAATTAACTAATAAAGTGATATCAAGTGTCCCATACCACTCGCTACTACAAAACTATTTAACTACAATCCTTGTTCCATAGAAAGATTTTTTTTTTTATAAAAGCAACACTTCAATAGTTTCAATAAATGCTCAAGAACAGGTCTATAGATATATATTAAGAAAATTGATTGCTCATAAACATAAATTTTATTACTAAAATATACATAGTATTTTACAATATAATTGCTATCCTTTTGTAATCCTTTTCTTTGAAATCCCAACCTTTTATAATATTATTATTTTTAACCCTCAGTAATAATCCTCCATCATTAAACACATTAATATATATATATATATATATATATATATATATATATATATATAAAATTTTATATCCATATATCAAAAACTGAATTTTTGAAGTTATATACATATACGGAAATTCTATAATATTGAAAACAATTTTTAAAGATAAGACCATGTTTGGTTTGCTGTTTTTAGTTTGGTGCTTTCGTCTAAAAGAAATATGCATGCCATATATATTGTTGGAAAACAAAATTTTTTGAAAAAATAAATTAACATGTAAAATAGAAAATAAGTTTATTTTTTTTAATATTTTACGAGATAACAAAATCTCGAAGAACAATCCAACTCCTCCGTTGTCCATTGGTCATGGGAATGACTAAGAATTATAAATCTTTTTTCTTTAGTATTTTGTAGTGAAAGTTAAAAAACAAAACCCAAAATCCAAAACGAAACCAAACGGGGCTTAAATGTTCATAATGTTAGATGTATAAATAATTTGCATATATATATATATATATGTATATGTTATTTTAAATAATTAGATATTAGATTTTGAAAATATGAGACAAGTTCAAAATCTCGAAATTTTATAGGAATGAAGGAAGTAGGAGAAAGTAAGAAGAAATAAGTAATTAGCAAGCAAAACATAAGTATAAGTTAACTGAAGTTTATATTCCCCAGATTCGTCATTGGTCGACCATGGCTTCCCACTGATCGACCGCTACTAATCAACCTATGGTACGGTTTGGTCGACCGTAGACAATGCCTGGAGCGTATAACTCCAGGCAACTAATTCGATGATTAACGGTTATATTCATGCGACAAAATATGAACTATATACACCGAAATCAACTATTGCAAGCGCATGCATATCAGTAGAATCATCAATTATTATAGACATTCAGTTAGCAATTTATATAACAACTTACAATAAGCTATTTGACATAGACTAGCTCGCTAACACAGAAATAACAATCACTACTCCTATTTCTCAATTAACCGTAAATTCGTAAACATGTAGATAGAAAATTAGAGATAGATTTAATTGAGAATTAACTCACATTAGAACTTGAAATAACTTTCTAAAAACTAAAATTAAGCTTGCTTTCACAATTTTAGAGAACCTTAGAATAGCTCAACCAAGAAGAAGAATAAATAGGAATCAAAACACTACAATTTCCAAATTTAACAAGCCTACAAGATGTAATATGGTTTGAAATTAATACCTGATTTTTCTCTGATTTTTTTTCATTTTATTTTGGATTAAATGGATGGATTTTGCCTTAAGGTTTGAAAAGAAGGGTACTAAAGTTTCTTCCTCTATTTTATTTTCTGATTTTTGAATGTACCGTAAACTAAGAATGAGAAGAAACTTCTCCTTTATTTAATTCAATTTCGGCTTGGGCAATTATACAACCTATTAGGAAAAGAAACATTTTTTTCTATTTATTTCATTCTTTTTAATACCTCTTCTTCCTATTCATTTTCCACAAAGATTTTAACTAATTTTTAGTGTGTATTCTTTAATGATTATTAACTAATTAATTTTCCCATTTATCTTCATTTTATGATGTAAAATCATAAACATTAATACAACTCTTAAGTCCAATCCCTAAATCCACCTTAAAGTGATTATGAACAAAATAATTATTTTAAACTCTTTTTGTCGACAATTGAATAATTTAAAAAATAAAATACCTACATCTTTTAAAATTGATTACTTACTAATTTTTTCACTCTTTAACTCCTCTTTATAATAAATAAAAAGGATTTACCAAAATAAAATCTCTATTCTTATTATAAAATAGATTTGTTTATAAATTCCAAAATATTCATTCCATACATTAATTCCCCAATATTATATAACTTAGAATCCGCACTCCAAGATGATTCATTTTCTTTTATAAAAGAATACAAATTCAAATTTGACCATATTTAAATACTTGAAAAATCAAATTTCTCATTTTCAATTTAAATCATTATTTATTTTATTAGAGTAATTCTAAAATCAAGGTTGTTATAAACTTCCCCTTTGAATAAATTACGTCCCCGCAATTCTTCTTCAAAGAAAAGTCTATAATATATATATATATATATATATATATTACAATTAGTAATACATTCATTTTAAAATATATGTTGCATACACAACAATCAACCATTTTAAATAATCACACAGTAGAATCATTTTTAACCATAACTTAGAAAACTCCACATTTACTATCTCGGTCTCATACGTAACGGGATCTGCATCGACCTATCAAGTACTAAGTAGAGCATTCCAAAATAGTCATTGGACCTTTTTATCGACGGCTTCTTGAGACTCAAAATTAACTTCCTTGCCTATTGTTTATTATTACTGACTATGAGTTTTACACAAACTCTTTTAAAAGTTTCTACTACTAGCATAAACAATCAAAACATTTAACTATTGCAATTATCTAAATTTTTGGAAAAACTTTAGAATAATCTCTATGGTATGAAGTGTATTATGACGATCCACAATACTTAGAATATATCATAAATCCATATATTACTCTATAATTATTATTTTTGCATCTATACTTATAGAATCTTTTAATTACTTTTCAAAATATTAAAACATTTAACTTACAATCCATTCCTTTAAATGCAGATGTATAAAGTTTTACAAATTTCTTTTCCAAAATATTTTTCGAAAATTTAATTTCCTTCAATTAATTTCTTATCTCAAATCTTAATATTGAGTAATAATTAACTTATTCTAGAGATATTCTAAATTTTAGATCTACTTCTTGAAAAACAAAAATGTATAAGGTCCAACCCTTCTTAGAAGAACTTCAATTATAAGAGCTAAAGGAGTTTCTTTATCCTTAATTTTAATATCAAGATCTTCTTTTATCAAAATCAATTCCTTTCAATTGAAATCTCAAAGCACTTTTCTTAGATTCAAAAACACTTCAAGTTAGATAAATCTTCTTCTATAATAATTAATTTCTCAAAAATTTGTACTTTACAGATAGTATTAATATTTTCTACTTTTAAGATACCCTTCCAATATAAAATCTCATCTTTTAGTTTTCCATTCTTCTTTATATCCATTTCCAAAAATTCCTTTTTCAAATCTTTCTTCATTCTTTACTTTTAAATAAACTTCATTAATACAAACATTCTTTCAAACTTAGCATATCAGTGTATAAAAACTAGCATATCTTTCTTCCTTATTTTCTAATTTGAAAATAAGTTTACATAAATATTTTACATCTCTTAAAAATATAACACTTTTTATGGTTTAGAATATTGAACACTTTATGATGTTTTAAGACATTTAACTCATTAATCCTTAAAACATGGACATGAAATAATCTAAAGATTTCCCTTAGTTTAAATGTTATAAACTTTGCAGTTTAATTTATTTTATCACGAAAATTCATTTCTTAAAGAAATATTTTCCATAGAAATGAAAAATTAAAGAATTTCAATCATTGCTTAACTTTTTAATTACTTTCAAGTAAAATTTATATGTTTTGAAATTCAAGAATTAGGAAGGCTAACTTCTAATAAGAAGTTATATATATATATATATATATATATATATATATGTATATATATATATATAGACACACACACACATACATATCTACCTTCATCTAAAATACATTTTGAAGACTTTTCTTTCACAATTATAAAACCTATTTTAGTGCATCTCATACATATATAGAAAAAAACTAAAAACCCATTTCATAAATCTCTTTTCTTTTCTTTATAAAAGAAATTTTATATCTCATCATTATTATTCTATAAAGCGATATGAAATTAAAATATTCTTTATTTACCACAATTAGAATATTCAAAAAATCAAAAACTTATTCCAATCTTATAAAGTTAAAAACAAAGTTTAACCTTTTCATAAAATAATTACAAGGTTAAATATATGCAAAATGCTTGGTTGAAGTTAGGGATGGCAACGGGACGGGTCTAGGGTCCAAACCCTGTTTTGGCCCGCCCCTGTTTTGGCCTGTCCAGACCCACCCATTGGGTCATTGGGGCGGGTAGACCTGTGACCCGTTCTTGATTGCTCCGGGTCTAGGGTCGGGTCGGGGTTCGGTTGACCCGCCCCAACCCGACCCGCACTACTAACATCTCATGAAACTGCTTTATTACTATAATGATTTATCGATCTTCTTAGATATAAGTGATTCTAGCATGGATATTAAAATGTTCCAATAAATAATCTATATAAAAAATTAGAGTATTAAGTTGCGTCATTGATAATTATACAATAACACATGTATATATTTTCTGAATTGTTGTTGTACACATCATTTTTACTAACTTTCCTTAGACACGTTGTTATTTGTATTTCATGTATTATTTGATGATAACGAGTATAAACGAATAAATATATGTAAGTTGGTACACAATTTTGAATCAATACACGAGACTCATCGGGTCTTGGGGCGGGTCGGGTCTACCCTGACCCGTACGGGTCCCGGGTACGGGGTAAAATTCCAGACCCGCACCGGGTCTACGGGGAGGATCTGGAGCGAGGTCTAAAAAATCCAGGACGGGTATGGGGCACTAAAAACCCACCCCAAACCGCCCCATTGCCACTCCTAGTTGATGTTACTCTTGATAAGGAGTTGGTTGATAGCTTTTATATTCAATTGAGGGATGGTGGCACGCAGACAATTGAGGTAAGGTACTCGTGGAAGCCTGAAATATGCATAGTTTGTAAAATATTTGGCCACAAAACCAACCAGTACGATAATGCTGAGAATATAGTGGAGAAAAATAAAATAGATTAAACTGTTGCTGGAGACAATAAAGATACAAAGGTTGATGCTGGAGTTACTAAGAATAGTGGTAAGAAAAGTTGGTTTGTTGTAATAAAAAAGGATAGAAATTGCAGTGAAAAAAGGAAAGAAAATGGGATAAACATGACTAATGAAAATAACATAGTAGTGCAACCAAAAAATCAAGCGGCTGATAAAATCGAAAAAAATAAGGTGGTCTTGGTTAACGGTAGAAAGGATAATGACACACAAAAAGATCCAAATAATAGCAACATACCTCAGAAACAAAAAGGTGGTTTAGCTACAGATAATAGATTTCTTATTTTGAAGGAGATGGAAGAGCTTGTGAATGAGGACACTGAAGGTTATGAGGATGCCGAAATAAATAAGGATGATCATAATATAGTTAATGCAAAAACTCATGGATGGCTGGAAGCAGAAGTATTGGTAGCATAGAAGTAAATATTGAAAATACTAGAACTCATTGTGTCTTAGTTGAGTCCAAAGTTTTACATAATGGTTGCTGTGTAAATGGTGGAATTCCACTTCTCTCACATATACATCTGCCACCACCTCCACTGCAGTCCATAATCTCAATTCTGAACATCCAAATGTTGCTCTTATTGTCAACAATAAAAAGAAGAAACGGAAAAAGAACAAAAGGGACTCTAATTTATATTTAAATGAGAACCCCTCCATAAGCTCAACTCCTATATTTCCTATGAACAAAGTATCGTATTCTCCAAATACTAGGGAAAACAGAAATAAAGGCCCTACCCTCCCCAATTAGTTTAATCAATGTTAAATAATTTAGGAGTGTGGAACATTAGAGGAGTGCACAAAGATGTAAAAGTAGATCCAGTCAAAACCCTAATTCAATCTCACAACCTCAAACTCATTGCCATCCTTGAAACTAAGTTAAATTCCTCCTTAACTTCTAGAGCAGCTAATTACATTTGTCCAGCTTGGAGCCTTTCTGATAATCTATCTGATGCTCCTTATCGAAGGATTATGGCTCTACATGATCCGCTAATCTACTCTCTTTCTACCATTCTTGCCTCCAAATAATTCATCCACTATCATGTCATCCATTCACCCACTACAACATCTTTCTATTTAACTATTGTATATGCAGAAGACAATGTTACTTCAAGGAAACTTTCCATGACACTATTCAACCTTTTAGACATAACACACACCATTGGCTTGTTTTTGATGATTTTAACTGTTGTTTGCGTGTCAGTGATAGACATGGGGGTAGTGCTCTATCCGTAAGGGATATTAGACCTCTCAACAATGCAATTGAAGACTCTTCTCTGCTTGAAATAAAAACATCTGGTGCTCTCTATTCTTGGAATAACATTAGTAGACGAGGGGTTAGAACATTTACCAAAATTGATTTTGCCTTTTGCAATCCAATCACACTCAACTCCTGGCCTAATGTCCAAACCACCTCCCCTCTCCTTTGCTGTGAGACCATTTACCATAAATTTTATCTTTTGGTGTGGCCTACCATGATTGTCAGATCCTCTTTCAATTTTTTTAACTCCTGGATACATAATAATGAGTTTTTAAATATTGTTAGACAAGATCGGTATAAATCTTATTATAGTAATCCTATGTTGATATTGTAGAAAAAGCTAAAAACTTATACGAAGGAACTAAAAGCATGGTCTAGAGAAAAATATGGTAGTGGCAGCACAATATCTAACTCCATCAGAATCAAATTGGAGGAGGTTCAGAAGCTCATGATGGAAATCTAGATGATCCCAGTTTTTCTGAATTTGAAAATGTTTTATGCACTAATTACAGGGAGGCTCTACAAGTGGAAGCTAGCATGTTGAAGCAAAAAGCTAGGCTTAAATGGGATGTAGAAGGAGACAGAAACACAACCTTTTTATGCATTTCTGAAGGCTAAACAATCCAGAGTAAAACATATCATCTATACATGATCAAGATGGAATTCTTAGATCTACTCCTGACGGAATCAAAGAGAGTTTTTTTTAACTTATTTCAAAAAACTTCTTGGTAATACTAACAACTTCATTCTTGATCTTAACATCCTATATAACATTAAACTTCCAACGCTATCCACAGCTGATAAGGATGCTCTATCTACTGAAATTACAAATCTTGAGATAAAACAGGAAATATTTGACATGAACAAGAATTTTTGCGGTGGCCCTAATGGCTTCAATGTCTCTTTTTTCATAGCATGTTGGGATATTATTAAGTATGATGTGTATAAAGCTATCCATAACTTATTGATAAATGCAAGATGCTAAGCTCAATAAATGCCACCAACATTGCTTGAATCCCTAATATCAAACATGTCGATTCTTTTCCTTTATACAGACCCATTTCTTGTTGTAATATTGTATATAAAGCTATTGCAAAAATCATTGCAGCTAGGTTAAAGTCGGTTCTACCAAATATTATTTCTCAAAACCAGGCTGCCTTCCTTCCATCTAGGTCTATTTTAGATAATGTGCTTTCTCATGAGCTCCTCAAAGGTACAGTAGATCTTATATTTCCCAAAGAGCCATGATTAAGCTTGATATACAGAAAGCATATGATTCTATCCACTGGGATGCTATTGGCAGAGTCATGGAACACATGAAATTCCCTATGCACTTTGTTTTATGGATTCATGCTTGCATTTCCACTACTAATTTTTCAATTATTGTTAATGGAAGCCCTATTGGTTATTTCAAAAGCAGGCAAGGTATTAGGCAAGGGGATCCTATGTCATCTTACATATTCATAATCATTATAGAGGTCCTGACACAAATGATAAGCAACATTGTTGTTACAGGAAAATTCATCCTTCACCCTAAATGTCAAAACATGCAAATCACTAGTCTGATGTTTGCTGATGACCACATAGTGTTTACTAAACCTACTATGTCATCTATAACTAGTATCTTGGATGTCCTCAATAATTTCTTTAAGTTACATGGCCTTAAAATTAATATGTCCAAATTATAGATTTGGATGGATGGTGTCACTCAACAAACTTTGCAGTGAAATTCTGAATGTTACTTCCTTGCAACCTAGTCAAGACACCAAGTCTCATCTTAGGACTCCCCTTGCCACCTCTAGAACATCTAGAGTGCAATATTTGCCCATGTATGAGAGAATTATGGCTATGTTTAACTCATGGAAGAATAGTTTTTTATCCCAAGAAGATAGATTAACTTTGATCAAATTTATGATTTTCTATATGGTTGTGTATTGGAGCAGAAATTTTGTTCTGCCAATCAAGCTTCTCAACATGATTAGGAGCTCTATGATACAATTCCTTGGACTGGCATCATTTTTATTTCCAAAATAACCTTATGTTCATTCAAGAAATTGGAGATCCCGCTTATTAAAGGAGGTCTGGGCATCAAGAATCTAATATATCAGAATAGGGCTTCTTTTGGAAGGCATATTGATGATTTCTTGTGCAAAAAGGACAATATTTGGGATCAGTGGGCCATCAAGCACAACCTTGGCACAAATAATTTTTGGTCGATGCAAATTCCATAGTACAGTAGTTGGACCTGACGCAATATGCTCAAACTTAAGCCATTGCTTCTGCCTCGTGTGCATTATGCTGTTGCCATGGGAGGGAGTGTGAGTTTTTGGGATGGTCCTTCGATCAAACATGGGGTAATCCTTAGCAATATTTTAACATACCAACAAAAGCTTCAAACTAGAATTGGACCTGATGCGAAAGCTTTCGAGTTTATTCATGATGGACATATCATTTTTCCTTATTCTTCTAAACAAGTTATTAGGAAATATGGGTAAATCTTCAATAGATAAACATCACTATGGTTTAAAAAGATAGTGTGCTTTGGACTGAAAGGTGCATGCAGTTCAAAATAAGTGATGTGTATAATGCTATGATGAACACTGATGCTAACCCCAATTTCAGTTGGAACAAATGTATTTGGATCAAGCATAATAATGAGAGAGATATTCTTTATCTATGGAAGTTTATAAATAATGCCCTAAATACTAAGTCTAATCTTGTTGCTAAAGGTTTGTTGTTCATCTGTAGTGCATTTTTTGTAACAGTGGTATGGAAGACAACTTGCATTTGTATTTCAACTGTCAGTACATTTTTAGTCTATGGTCATATCTCATTTATATGCTTGGCAGAAATAACTATATAGGAGACAGTGTGTAGGAAAGGTGCATCATTCATAAAGTGTGACAACCTAAAATGTTTATATATTTAAAATTGGAATATTTAATTGATTTTAAATATTTAGAAGTTGGTATAACTTGAATTTCAAACATCATTATTATCTGGCAATTAAATTTATTTAATTTAATAAATGGGAAATTGGCTAAAATAGTGAATCTTAGTTTTTAAGCTGGTTAAAATATTTTAAAGGTTTGAAAAATTTATAATTATAGTACTGAAGATAATAGAAGTTTCAAATTTGAATTTACTAGTGTTTTGTTCAGTTTTAAAAATATATGTTTAAATTAACATTTAAAAATAGCCTTCTGAGGCACAGTCTCAAAATTTGACAAAAGCAGTTCCATTGGATCCGTAATATTTTATTTTTATCGGATTTCAAGTTCCGTAGTATTTGGAGTTGTCATGTGATCGTACGATATATAAACTCGCCGAAACTTATATCGAAAATTTAATATAATAACTAGGTCCAAAAGGCTGTCTTCTTCATACGATCGAATTAGGACTCGAAACCTTTTCCATCGCGTTCGGAATAGGGATATAACCTTATGAACGCCTAGCAGCACGTCTCGATATGACGTATGAATTTTAAGCATCGATTTCAAGACAATATAAAATTTTGAATTTTTAAATTTAAAAATATTTATGTACCTAAGTACTGTAGCATTTAAAACGCGTGTTCACCGGTCTACCATGCGTCTCTTTCTTTCTGTATTCTTGGCCGAGCCCTTTTTATAGAAATCTTTAGCAAGAATTAAAAATAAAATTGAAATCTCGAAACAAAAGAATTGCCGAGCTTTTTCATTCTTCATTTTATAATCTCGTTTCAAAAATTAAAAAAAATGATAATAGTGGCCTCTGTTAAATCGAGTATTTGTTCAACCGAGTCTCTCTTCTTCTGTCATCATTCATGAATCGAATCGTGTACCGCCTTTCGTTCGACGAAACCAAACTCTAAATGATCGTGAGTTTGCAAATTGTCGCGAGGAGGATTAGGGCTTCGCAGTGTTCTCGTTTTCCTTTTGCGTGGTCGAGGGTCGATGGAGGGAGGAAGTCTCGATCGCGAGGCTAGGTAAGGGTTTGTCGATCAATCTAGAGGTGCGGGTCGATCTCGATTTAGGTGGCGCGATGTTGTCTGGTGAGTTGTTGCTTTAGGTTTATGGTTTTATCTGATTTAGGTTTTGAAATTTAAACGGTTAGAAAAAGAATTTTATTTCCATTAGAGTTTAATTAATAATATGTGTATATATATATATTTACAGTAAGATACGTATATATATATATATATATTTACAGTTTGTTTTCAGAATTTTATTAATATATATATGGTTACAGAAATTCGAGAAAATATATGTATTAGGGAGATTAATTTTGTTTAATAAAACTTATTTATTTATTTTGGATACTAAAAGATATTTTTATTAAAGGAAAATTTATTTAAATAAATAATTAGCTAAGTAAGTTTATCAAAAGGGAATTAATTATTCAATAAGTTTGAATATTAATAAAAATCATCTAATGTTTATAAAAGATCTTAAATTGGGGGAAGACAAGCCGGTTTGGATCGGATCTTCATACTAAAAATCAAAGGTGAGTTAACTTACTCATATGGATTGTTATTTAAATTTAAATAGTTAAATTTATATATTTCGTTGAATGATTGAATTGATTGGATGTGGTATATTATACATAGTGTGTGTGTGTGTACTGGAGTGATTGATTTCCCGCATTATATAGCGGATGAGACCCTATGCGCCGCATAATAGCGGATGAAATAATATGATCCCATATACCACGATACTCCACCTTAAAGTGGAGTTGGTATTATTATATTGTGCTAGCATCTGTGGATGTAGAGAAACAGGTTGGAGGGATCCAACTGGATTCCTCAAAACGTTGAGTTTATTTTATATTTTCAATGATATGATTATGTGATAATCTGTGATGAATTATATTGGAATTTATTGAATTCTATGGCTTGGTTAAATATACATTGGAATTTTGAGAATTGAAATATATATGAAGTTTGGAATTTTAAAGTAAATAAAAAGGTAATTTTAAATAAAATAATTATAAGGAATTTGGATAATTAAATGATTTGAAAGAATAAAAGTTGATTTTTTAAATTTTAAATAAATAAATTTCGGGTATGGAAGTATATTTTGAGTAAAGAGGAATAAATAAATTTTTAGACTTAATGATACTATTTAAAGGAATAAAGAAATTATTTTCAAATTTAAGGTTTAAATTTGAAAATGATAAAGAAGAAATTTGAGAAAAGTATGAAATTTATATTTCAGTTTAAAAGAATTATAATAAAGAAGTTAAAGCTGATATTAATGAGTTTTCAAATGAAATTAGGTAAGTAAAGAAATTTGTTTTAAATGGAGTAAATTTTGAAAATCAATTTGAAAATTGATTTAAGTATTTGAAATTGGAATTTTTAAAGGAAGATGAGACTATGAAATTTATAAACTGAATTTATAAAGTGAAATGGATATTGGTGGATATTCGGGAGTATAAATTCACGGTAGGAATTTATAAAGGAATGGGTAATTTGTTTTAAAAATAAATAGTGGTTTATTTTAGAAGGTATGGTGATGGAAAGTGTATTTCCTTGGAAAGCCAAGTATATTTTAAAGGATACTTTTTATAAGTTAAAGGCTTTAAAAATTTGTTTTAAAGAAATGTTTTAAAATATTTATTATTTTTAAATGTTTTTAATTTTTAAAGTAAATATTTTCAAATTTATTTTAGTAGTAATTATTTTAAAAGGTTAATTGGTATTATGTTTAAAAAGAAAATTATTAGTATTTATATTTTATAAAATAGTTTTATTTTTATGCTAAAGATAGTTTGGTTAAAGTTTTATTTGAAAACTTGTACAGAATTTTGTAACTCTTATTTTAAATTTAGTTTGGCTTAACTTTTATTTTAAAAATTTGTTTTATATTTAAAAAGTTGTTTATTTTAAAGCATATATTTTGAAATAAAGTGTTTAAATAGTTTAATTTAAATATTTTAAAGTATATTTTGTAATAAAGTGTTTTAAATTATTTTAAAATCTAAAGTATTTGAACTTGGTGATGTTAGTGGAAATATAAAATATTTAGGGAATTTATTCCGTGAGAGAAAGATGGTTTGAAATTGTTTTCAAAGGGTTGAAAATTGAAAATATATCTTGCGAAGATATTTTGAGGTTAATAAAAAATTTAGGAAATTATTATGGCTTGACGATGGTTTGTGAATGTTATTTGATAGTTAAATAACCGACTATCAATATTGGCCAATGCGTTGACCGTTTCGAAGAGACCCGGATCATGATTTATTTTTCGAAAACCACTCGATCCGGTTTGAACGTTTTCGTGAGAAAGACAAGAGCTTGGAGTCGAAGATGGAGCAGTGAAGTGCAAGGGCTAATCGCTACTAATCCTGAGGGTGATTCCAAAATGGATGTAGTAGGATTAGTGCCTTCGGTTCTGTTCGAACCCGGAACAGACTTGTATGGACGAATGCTTTCAGAACATCATCAGAAGGACGATGAGCATTCTAAGTGATTGTGTGCTAAAAAGGCAACACATAGCCTCGAGCCTCATCAACCGAGAATGGCTAAAACAGGGAAGGTGCACACAACGCTAAGTGGCTAGCAACCAATTAGGGTAAGGTCACCCCTGTCTAGATGTTCACTTAGATATTCGGCTGTGTGGCAGTTGCTGATCCCAACCACAGGGTGAACTTATTTGGACTATCCAATAAGGGATAGCTCTAGTCTTGTGCTGCAGGGGATTTAGGGTGGATCCTCGGTACAGTGATCTAGACCATGTACTATGACGGGCGGTACCCCAGTAGCCCTGCCATTGATGGAAATCCATTTTCCCTACATGCCTTTACGGTATTGTTTGTATACCTATTAGCTAGAATTTAATAAATGTGACAATTTCGGTTATTTGAATAAGTATTTGTATACAGACACTATTATAATATCAGAGGATTTTATAAGAAATGGTTTGGTTATCGTAAGGTAAAAACTCGACATGTTTATTTGTGGCGTGGTCTTATGAGATACCTTTGATTTCAAATGGTTTTGAAAACTTTAATAATCCAATTGAGTGTATTTTTTCATGATAGTTTTTCAGACCGACTCGGGTATTATTTAACTATAATGCTCGGGTCAGACCGAGTATTATAGAGTACAGATTCTAGATGGACTGCTGTGGAGCTCAGGAGATAAGCTGGATGACGAGACGTATCCGACGTATATGATGTATATTCCGTTAGGTATTCAATTTTGGAAGGATGAGATATTATAACCGTCATGAGTTGTGTTGTTGATTGTATTGAACTCTGATGCTGTATTCTGATGATGTATGTATAAAACAGATGTAATTTCTTTTGTGTAAAGATCTGTTATCATCTGTTATGTATTATTCCGCTGCGTTAGTAAGATTCCGATATTGTTTCTATTTCTTCTTCTACCTCCTTCTTCTTTTTACCCTAATTGTTCGGTTTTTCGGACATCGAAAATCAGATCATTACATTTTGGTATCAGAGCTGAAGGTTAAGCGAGGACCTTGGCTCTGGTGGGGATTACTCATTAGTATAGAGTCCATAGTACTCTAGAATGAGTTTGAGTGTATTAATAGATATGAGCATGTATTTGTTAGTGAATATAAAAATTGTTTTTATATTGCGTTGACTTATCAGTTGAGTGTTTATAGATTCTGGTCGATATGTGGGACGCCATGTCATCGATAGGAGTTTCTAAACTTTAAACAAGATAAACCGACACAGTATTGTTTTAAAATAAGGTAAATGAAATAATTTTACCTAAATTATTTTTGTATATAAAAGTAATATTTTTCCTTAAATTATTATAGTTATATACGGTTGCTTGGTTATTAGGAAGTGATAATATTAAAATTATTATCATTATTGTGTAAAAATTGAATAAGAAATGGAAAATCATAACCAAAGTTAAGAAATTTATTTCATAAAACAGAATAAGATTTGTAAATGTGAATTAAAAATGTGATTTATAATTGAAAATGAAATTAAAATTCCAGAGTAATTTCTGAATATGAGTTGGAGAATTTGAAATTTAGGGAAAATTTAAATTCCTTTTGAAAATGATTTTCAAAGGTTTAGGATAAAATTGGTGACATCATATGGGAAATATTTTGAATTTGATTTGAAATCTGATAAGATTTGGAATTTAAAAAATATTTGAAGGGGTTTTAAAAAGATAAAAGCATTTAACTCTCTTCGGTCGCTGAAAAATAATTTCGGTAACGAGTGAAGCATCATCAATGTTCATTTTCGAGTTTCCAAGGAAGAATTGCTACCCGAATATTTTGAATTGGTATTTGTTGTAAAATTGAGTTTGATTTTGTGATCCAAAGGAATAATTTGGTTTGAATATAATTGATCTCAAAAATGATTTTGATATGTTGAAAGACTCTGGAATCTTATTTAAAATGTTTTTGGAATTTAAATAAGTTGGAAACTTAAGGAAGTTTAAAAATTTGAATAAAAATGGAATGTAATTGAATCTAGTAAATAAAGTAAAAATTTATTTCATTGGAAGTAAATTTGTGGGAGAACAAATTTATTTAAAATTTTAAGTAATAAAACTAGAATTAAAGTTGAATAATGGAATCAATTTAAATTGTGTCAAGAAAAGTGAATTGTAATTATGTTCGAAGGAATTAAAGGAGTTCAAAAATAAACTTTTTATTGAAATTTGTGGAATGAGATTCAACTTGAAAGGATCAAATAAAGGTAAGTGTGAGTAGAGAATAAAGTAAGAATGATAAGCCAGAAGGTTGGAAATTGGAATAGAAATAAAATTGTGGATAGGCAAATGAATTTACATTTGTAAGAAAATAGAATTGAAACTGAATATTGGGAATTAATTTAAAATGCGTGTAATGGAAGTTAGTCAAGTTTAGACTAAATAAAATTAAAATTGAAATAAAATTAGCGAGCAAACTAATTGATTCAAGAGGGCAAGCAGATAAATTGGAATTGTACGTTGAGGTGATATTTAATTTAAAATGTGTAAAATAAAATGAAGTTATAAAATTAATTCGAAGCGATCTAAATTATAAAAGTTTGGCAATAAGAAATTGTTTAAGATTTAAAAAAAATTAGTAAGTGAAACTAATTTAAATAATGATATGAACCAGTTGTGAATGGAAGATAGTTCATAAAATTCAATATTCAGAGTTTGAAGATGAATCGAATTTAAGAAGAATTGAAAATGAAAATCTGGATGAAAATTGAGAAAAAGGTGTTGAGATTTGAAATTAATTTGTAAATTGAAGCAAATTGAATCTATATGGAATTGGAATCCAAATTGATTAAGTGTAGATAAAAACAAAGTGGCAAAGTGAAAGTAATAATATAAGAGCATATAAAATGCTTATTTTGAACTTAAGAAATGAATGGTGAAATTCTTAAGTAAATTTGGTATTGGAAAAATTATTTTAAGTGAATAATTGAATGAATATTAAAACTGAAAGTTGTGAAATGGGAAAATTGTAAATAAGTAGTTAGAAATCAAATGAATGTGAATAAAAGAGAATGAATATAAATACGTAAGAAGTACGTATATTATCTTATTCGCATAATGATTTGATCCAGATTCGAGCACAAAATTTCGAGGTGGTGTACCGGTCCAAGTTGGGATTCTTCACTCGATTTTCGACGGCGAACCCTGGATATGGATTTTTGATTGATACTGTGAATTCTCTATCATAGTTCAGAACTATGCAAGGAGAATGACAGTTTCTGATCAAGAAACCAGATCCGAGTTCGCACTAGGAAGTCGGGTGGACGATACTAGTTCAGAAGTGAAATTATGTGATCGAGTGAGCGATCAAATTGGGTATTGCATACGGATGATATATGTGCATCGTACAGATGTGAATGAAATAGAAACTTTTGAAAAAAATGTATAAAATCATTTTGGAATTCTGTGATTGGATGTTATAGCCAAATAGGATATACAGGAGTTATAAAGGAAAAAGGAAACTGGTGTTTTGATTTCGGAAGATAAATTAAATTTGTCGACAAAAAGGTACGTGTTTAATTTCTGTATGAAATTTGATGTTTTTCTGGTCTAACCACTTGGCGTTTTTGTTTTCTTTTGAGATTTGGGGCCCGTAGAGGCATATTGTAGTTGTACCGAGCTAGCCGCAAAGAGGAGACACTGCAAAAAATTTCGGGAATTTAGGGAGATAGAAATTTTTTAAGTAAATTTTGATAATTTAAATTGGATATTAAATTTAAATTTGAATGATTGGGTAAGAAATATTGGTTGGAACTAATGGAAGAAATTTAGAAAGTTAGTGTGGATGATGATGTCTTCATTAAAAAGATTGTTTTGGAAAATCGTTGAAAACTGTTTGGTTTTGGAATGTTGTTTGGAACTGTTGGGTTTAGGAAAATAGTAACGGGTTATGTACCATTCTTCTTAACTAGTAATTTCAGGGACGAAATTCTTTTAAGGGGGAGGAATGTGACAACCCAATTTTTTTAGATACTTGAAATTGGAATATTTAATTGATTTTAAATATTTAGAAGTTGGTTTAACTTGAATTTCAATTATCATTATTATTTGGAAATTAAATTTATTTAATTTAATAAATGGGAAATTAGCTAAAATAGTGAGTCTTGGTTTTTAAGCTGGTTAAAATAAAGGTTTGGAAAATTTATAATTATAATACTGAAGATAATAGAAATTTCAAATTTGAATTTAACAGTGTTTTGTTCAGTTTTAAAAATATATCGTTTAAATTGACATTTAAAAATAGCCTTCCGAGGCACAGTCTCGGAATTCGACGAAACCAGTTCCATTGGATCAGTAATATTGTATTATTATCGGATTTCAAGTTCCGTAGTGTTTGGAGTTGTCATGTGATCATACGATATATAAACGCGCTGAAACTTATATCGAAAATTTAATATAATAAATAGGTCCAAAAAGCTATCTTCTTCATTTGAAATAGGACTCGAAACCTTTTCCATCGCATTCAGAATAGGGGTATAACCTTATGAACGCATAACAGCACGTCTCAATAGGACGTATGAATTTGTAGCATCGATTTCAAGACAATTTCAAATTTTGAATTTAAAATTTAAATATATTTATGTACCAAAGTACCGTAGCATTTTCAACGCGTGTTCACCGGTCTACCACGCATCTCTTTCTTTCTGTATTCTTGGCCGAGCCCATTTTATAGAAATCTTCAACGACAATTAAAAATAAATTGAAATCTCGAAACAAAAGAATTGCAGAGATTTTTCATTCTTCATTTTATAATCTCGTTTCAATTTTTTTTTAAAAATGATTATGGTGGCCTCTGTTAAATCGAGTGTTTGTTCAACCGAGTCTCTCTTCTTCTGTTATCATTCACGAATCGAATCGTGTCCCTATTTTCGCTCGTCGAAACTAAACTCTAAATGATCGTGAGTTTGTAAATTGCCACGAGGAGGATTAGGGCTTTGCAGTGTTCTCGTTTTCCTCTTGAGTGGCCGAGGGTCGATGGAGGGAGGTAGTCTCGATATTCCGCTATGTATTCAGTTTTGGAAGGACGAGATATTATAACCGTCCTGAGTTGTGTTGTTGATTGTATTGAACTCCGCTGCTGTATTCTGATGATGTATGTATAAAACAGTTATAATTTCTTTTGTGTAAAGATCTGTTATCATCTATTATATTTTATTCCGCTACGTTGGTAAGATTCTGATATTGTTTCTATTTCTTCTTCTGCCTCATTCTTCTTTATACCCTAATGCTTCGGTTTTTCGGGCATCGAAAATCAGGTCGTTACATAAAGCTACAAAATGGAAGTGTTTGCAGACCTATGTTCTTCTTTTTGTATTAATAAAATTTGTCAAACTGATATGCTCTGAAAGAAATCAAGCTCTATTTCATAGGAATTGAAAAGTCAAGTACAAATGAAGCAGTATTTATTGCATGAAATCTGGTTAGGTATAAAGCATTGTCCTGTTGAATTCCCTACGCGTATCATACAGTGCTTTTATTGAGTGTTTCATGTTGTAATGACCCGTAAATTTTGATAAATAAAATTGGTTAAATTAATTAGATTTTCGAAATTAAGTTAGAAAGAAATAAAAAATTTATAATGTATATTGAAATAAATATTAATAATGAATTGTAGAAACGATTATTAAACCTAATAGTTGAAAATTTAAGTGAAATCTCAATAAAGAAATATTGTTAATTGTCGCACTTGGATAAAATTTAAGATAAGTAATTCAAGACAAGAATTTAATTTACCTATGTATTAATATATTGATAAAACCGTAACTGTATGTGAATTAAGGTAGTAATGTAAATGACAGTTGATGAATAACCAATTTAATGCAATTCAATGTGATTGAAACAACTGTTAGGTTATAACGGAGTGTAAATAGAAATAGTGGAAAACATTATAATTTGTTAATTAAATATGATCGTGTAATTAATACTGAAAGAAATAAAATTGGAAATAGTATTAGTGAAATAATAACTAAAATGAATTGCAACTGTATAAATGGAAGTAAATTGTTAATAAATGTATGTAAATATTAATTAATTAATGGAAATCTAATCTAAATGTATGTTTGGATAGAACATAAGTGAATGCAATTAGGTAGTATGTTATTTGGAAATAAATTTAAGGGTAGGATAACAACTATTATAAATTACCTAATTAATTGGTCAATGAATTTATTGGAAATAAAGTTCATTTAAATGTTGAGTAATTATAATGTTGTTATTGTTAATAAGCGTTACTTTAATGATTGTAATATAAAATAACGGAAGTGTGAATGGAAATTTATAGAAACGTAAATTTATTTTAAAGTAGTATTTGGAGAATTGGGAATTTAATTCAAAGGTTATATTAATTGAGAAATTAATACGTAAAGTATGTAAAGTAATTAATAGAATGTAAATATAATGTGGTGAATTTAATAGAATGTAAAGTATTTAAAAACCTTAATTAATGTGTTCAATTGATAGAAGTACGCATTTAAAAATGTAACATTCATTCAAATTAAGATGTAAATAGGCATATATGTAATGCAATGAAATAAAATTAGCGTTATAAGAATTATAATCTGGATTGAAGTAACAAACTTATAAAGGGAATTAAAAGCAAAGAGGTGGCAATTAATTTGGGTTGTTTTGTTTATCTAATGGGCTAAATAAACTTGGTAAACAATTGTTATAAATTTAATTTAACGTTTTGGTAATGTAAATTAAAGTAACGATTGATGAAATAAAGAATGGGACAAAGGTAGATTAATTTATTGGATTTAAAATCTAAATGAATGGGTGAAATAGACAAATATCACTTTGATTGGATTATGGTAGTTATTACACAATAAGTGGAAATAAAATAGTTAATATGAATAAAGGTGAAGCGGGAAGTATCAGGGTAATGAAACGTAAACAATGTTAAATATGCTTATAGGACAATGATTGTTGAATAATAAGAATGAGAATCAACATTTATTTATTTATTTGAATTTAAATTACGATAGTATGATTTATTTGCAATTAAATGAAAATTTAATATTTAAATCATTGCATAAGTGGAAATGTAGATGAAATCTAGAAAAGCATAAATATAAACAATCGTGAACCAATGTAAATTGCATCCTTTTGGTAACAATGAATTAAATAATAGAATGAAAAGTGAATTTAATAGAATTATTGGGAATTTTATTTATAATTTTGAATTTAATGAAATTGAAAATTTATATTGGAATTTATAATTAATCTTCTATAAATTGACATTTAAATTTGTTTAAATCATTTTAAATGTTTGAGAATTATAAAATTTATAAAATTGGTCAATTTTAGAAATTAAATTTAAATTTTGGATTTTATTAATTAATTATTAATTTACTTAATTAATGTAAAAATAGCCTTTTTGGCCACTGACTCGGATTTCCACGAAACCAGTTTCATCGGATCCGTTTCGGTGAATTATTGTAGGGTTTCAAATTTCGTAGCGATCGGACTTATCATTTGATCGTACAGACTCGAAACGCCTTGAAATCGATAAATTGAAATCAATTTGAAAAATATTGATTTTAGCATAACTTCTTCATACGATGGAATTTGGACTTGAAACTTTTTCCATCATGTTTAAAATATTTTAAAATGTCTATTTTTATATATGGGTTTACCCAATTTCGTTCTGGGGTCAGAACGGGCTTTTTGGACCACTTTGGCGTTAACGCGTATATCTGTTTTATCCATCCATTCTAATTTCGATTTTTGCCTATAAATATCCCGCTATATACCCTAGCCTCCCTAATTCTCATTTATTTGTACACAATTCAGCTATTCTCTACTCCTTGATGGCAGACAAACAAATTCCCATTCTAGATCCAATTACAATTCAGATCCAAAGCCAAAACTTCAATCTCCTCAAATCTTAGCAAATTATATATGGATTTGAAGCTCTTGACGAGCGCAACCTAAATCTACAATTCGTTTTTGAAATCGAATCAAAAATTTTTCAGAAAACCCTAGTTTATTCTCGGCCGTTAGATGGTGGTTGATGATCTTCGCCTGATCGACGAATCGAGGTTACCGGCGTGTGGAGAGCGACGAATGGAGTTCATCGGAGTTAGTGGTTTAGCGTTTCAACGGTTTGATCGTCCCCTATAATTCGATTAGGGTTCTTGCTAGGTGGCGGCCGCTCGTTTGGGGTGACGATTCATTACCGTGGGCCATCACCGAGGGTCGAGGCAACTTCAACGTGGGTCACGACGAGGTCAGAGAAGGCTTCGGCGAGGGTTTGAGCGCGATGCGACGCTACTTCCGGTAGTCGCGATTTGCAGTAAATTACGTTGGGTTTGGTTGGCCTCGCGTGAGTTGTGCGTGCGAACGATAGGAAGACGCTGACGTGGATGGGGTTAGTTTGTGTTTCTTCTTGATTTATTTATTTATTTTAATTTTTGATTTCAAATCGTTCTAACTCGAATAATATTCACATACGATATCTGTTTCACGCGTAATTTTTTTGTTAGGATCGTATTGAAATTCCGGATCTTTTAACGTTGGTTTGGACGAATTTGGAGACTGTCCAATTTTTGGGTTTAAATTGGATTTAAATTCAATTTAAATCCCAAAGGTGAGTGTTTTAACCCACCCACAATTTCTAAAATTTCTTATATTTGTTGAATTGATTTATATTGTGTTTAAAAATTTATTTATAGCTGTTTGGCATATATTTCATCATTATCTCAGTTAAATTGCATTCATTTAATTTATGTGTTATTTAATTTATTATTGCATATAAACTGATAGTTAAATTATTAGTTAATTTATTGTGCATATAAACTGCCAGTTAAATTATCATTTAATTAATTTTACATAATAAACTGCCAGTAAATGCCTGTTATTTATTACCTGTTATATACCGAGGTATTGTTTGAATTTGATGATGATTTTGATAAATGGTTGATGGATGATATTGGATGAGTGGATGCTGTATTGTATATTGTTATAAACTGCAAGTTATTATGCATTTCATCTCATTCGGGATTGCGGTTTGAAATGATATACAACCGCATTTTTATTTTTCAATTGCGGATTGAAATGATAACTATCCGTATCACTTGACCATAGGATAGAAAATTTTATACAGGCACCGCGGTATATATATATATAAAATTATTTTTGAAATAATTTTTCTATGGTTTTGTAAAGAAATATGTATATGGTTTTACGAATATTGATGACGGATGTTTGACAAAGGTTATTTTATATATGGTTAAATTCTTGGTTTTAACTATGTATAAATTTGTTTAAAGTATGAAGTAAGTTTAATAATAAAGTGGATTTTACTAAAATATATTATGCATAAGTATTTACTAAAATTATATTCTAATATAGAGTTTATATTGATTTTTTATAAATCAAAGTTGAGGAGATAGTTTGAAATTGATTTGAGATTACATTTAGTTAAAATCTTATTGAAATTTAGATTTAAAAAGAATATGGTGTTATAACTAAATTTGGGTTTAAGATGATTTAAGTGAATATATCTAGTCTAAAAAAATTGAGGAATATTCAATTATTGAATTTGGAAGTTTTATTTAAAGGATACTGGATTTATTAAGCAAGTATTTCAAAACTAAATAATAGTAAAAGGAATTTGACATATATATATGAATTAAAAATTTAGTTTTGAAATTGTGGAATATTTGAAACTTTGAAATATATGGAAATTTAAATGGTTTATGTAGGAATTCAAATCCGTATTTGGAATTGATTTAAGAAATTAAAAAGCTAATTTACTTTATAAAGTAACTTATTATTAAACCATTTAAGTATTAAAAAATTATGTTTCGAAGCTATGGGTTTACAGTATATATATTTGGAAGTACTATGATTTTGAAAAAAAAATATTTGAACTAAAAATGATATCATATTGATTTGGGTTTTAAAATAGAAATGATATCGTATTTATATGGTTTGAAATGAATATTTTATTCTGGTTTTAAAGTATAAACTATTTTGAAAGACCACGGTGTTATAATAACGTTTGGTTGTTGAAGAGACCGGGATCGGAAGTTTCCATAGTCTCTTCCAACTCCGAAAACCACTTTAACAACCGTGTACGCGGTGGAGATTCCAGAATGAAGTAGGATGGTGGCAGTGTTTCCTTTAAGGTAAATACGTGGACCCAACTCCCGTGAGTTGGCATAAAGTGGCTAAAACAGGAGTGATTCTCGGGCCAATTGAGGTAGCACCTTTGATCGGACACATCCCTTCGATTTTATACTTTGACTTTTGGATTGATTCGGTGGCCACTTTTGATTTTCTTTTTGGGGGTGTGGCTCGAGGTGGGCAGTAGCTGCGGCTACGCGTTACCACCAGCCTGGATGCGTAATTGGTATATCTACCCTGGCATTGCCTAGTTGTGCCGTGTCACCTACCCTATCGCGCCTTGTACGAGTTTGGTTTTCTCCCGTAGCCCGTGGAATATTTAGGGTAGTCTCCCGATCTGGAGTTGCTCTGATATTGGATGGACTACTGGGACTATTACTGTGTTAAGGGGAAAATTGGGTAACTCCTTAACGCTATTTAAAAGTAAGTTTATTTTATAATTAGACACTATTATAATAGCGAAATATACTACATAGTAAATAGTTTAACGGATCTAAGAGATGTAAATCCCGAGCATCTCTTGAGTTACTGCACTCATATTTATTTCTATTGATTTAACTTACATAAGATCTTTTAGTTCTGACTCGAGTGTCTTGTCTTTTCAATTCGCTCGGGTCAGTCTGAGCATTTCAGGATTGAAGACTTTATTTCTGGAGGAAGAAGACGAAGATTTCATTATTTATATATTATATGGTTCCACTACACTGTATTCCGCTACATTGATATTTATTGGTATGTGAACTCTGATATTTATTGTATAAAGAAGAATCAAATGTTTTGTAAACAGTTTTATGAATTGTATATTGATTGTTATATTTTATCCTTCCGCTGTGAGATTCTGTTTGTTTTTTCTCCTCTGTTTTTCTTATTTACCCCATAACAATCAGCCCTTTTGTATGTTTTAAGTCTGACGTGTGTGTTTGCCATTGCACTTGGAGGGTGCAGCATGGTAGAGGGTTCTCGCTTCCTGATTTGGTAGCTAACGGTTGACTCTTACTCCTACATGTCCTCGCGGGGATTGGTGGTGCAGTTGAGAGGCTGGCCGTAAAGGCAGAACATAGGTACCAATGTATGCTACGGTGGGCGTTACCCCACTGGTGCGGTCCATTACATCTGGTATCAGAGCTTTGGTTTAGCGATAAACCTTAGCTTTGTGGGGTCTGACTCTTTATTAATAGGGTAGTAATACCCTATGAGAATCGCTGAGTGTATATATACGAGAAAGCGTATTTGATAGTGTTATAAAAAGGTTTTAATATCGTGTTAATCTATTTCGATTTGTATTTATAAACTCTGGTTGGTGCATGAGACGCTGTGACATCAATAAGGGTTTCTAAACACTTAATAGGACAAACCGACATAATATTTGTTTTAATATAGGTGAATGAAATAATTTTGCCTATTATATTTTCTATATATAAAATAATTTTTTTGTAAAGATATATATTTGGTTGTATTATATTTGTTGTTGGGTAATGAAATTTATAAATAAGATTTGAAAAGAAAATAAGATAAATGAAAAAATGGAAATTTAGAACTTAAGTTCCGGGGGTTTTGAAAATCTCTTTTGAATGATTTTGAAATATAATAATAATATTTTAGAAGTATTTTCTGATATAAGTATTTCAATAATTTAAAAGGAATGTTTTTAAAAGAAATTTTGGAAAGATAAAGTTGTATTCCCCTCTCTGTCGTTGGAAAATAATTTCGATGATGAGTGCACGCATCATCGACATTCATTTTCAAGTTTCGAAGTGGGAAGGCCACTGTAGTAGTTTACTGTAGATTTGTTTTGAAGAAAAATAAAAATAAAATGAATTTTTTTTATTGTTTAATTATAATTGGATATATAAGTTTAAGTATGAACCTTTATCTATTATCTTTAAAATGATTTGAAATTAAACCCGGTATTTAAATTCTTAAGTTTCCGTTATTTTACAGTTTCAATTAGTGTGGTAAAATGGAAGTTAATTAATAAATGGATCCTTTAATAAAAAAAAGAGATTTAATGATAGTTTATGAATGGAATTAAATGAAATTTTAAATTGTAACCTATGAAATAAAAGATATAATTACTAAACATTAATTAATTACAAGAATTGAGGAAACTTGTACAACATTCAATTACATTCTTAAAAAGCATATTTATAACTTACCAAATATTAAAAGTTGAAATGTTAATAAGAAAATGTAATAGATATTATACAAGTAATAAATTTGAGGTAATGAAAGTAATTAATGAAATTCCTTAATAAATAAGAATTTGATGTTGTAATATTATAATCTTAAATGCGATTGAAAGGACTACTAATTGAAATAGAAAGGTAAGTATTATAAATGAAATTTAGAACAAATGAAAGTAAATAAATGAAATTAAGTAGTATAAATGAAAGATAATAAACGTAAGTAAATGATTGAAGCTATTTATTAATAAAATAAGCAGAAAGATGAATACTGCAAATAAATGAAAAAAGGGATAAACCATTATATGTATAAATAAAAGGAAATCAGACAATAATAGTTTGAAATGAAATTAACAAATATTAACTTGATTTATTGTTTGGAATTTGTTGTTGTTTGGTCTATGGTTGGTTGGGTAAGGATACTTTAAAATTGTTTGGATGAATGAGTAATCTATTTAGTTTCACCTAAGACTGTTGAGTGAAGGGTACACTTAGTAGTTTATTTTTCATTCCGTACGATTTGAAGTTTTTGAACCCGAACAATTATTTGTTTTGTTTGATATGAATGAATGATTGATGTGTGTTGATTTTATGTGATGTTTGTTTGCTGGTTGCAAGTGATTGATGTTGTATTGATTTGTTTGCTTATGGTTGAAACCACTTTAAATAATTCATTTTATACAATTGTCAAATTTTATTGGATTATATAAGTGAAATACAGGTTAAGAAAGCAATTGCTACTGCTTTTGGTTCTATAAAATAAGCGTTAATTGCCCGACTAATAGGTACGTTTTTGGATTACGGTTTATAGCGTTATTATATTTTTCCCGTGTAGGGATTTATATTATTTGGAAAATATATGTTGTATATTATTATAATTGATATTATATTTTCTCCCGAGCCTCTTCGTACAAAGGAGACTCTGCCGAAATTTTCCGTAAAATTTTGGACTTAGAATTTTTTGAAAATGATTTCCAAACTTTATTGATTTAAGTATTAAAAGATTTAATGAGTATAAACTGATATATTTTATCTAAATTAATTAATTTTGTAAATTTAATTGTTTATAAAATTAATGTTTTGAATAAGAGATATTGATTTCTTAATTCTTCTTTTCCCTTCTTTTTCCTTTTCGGGGACGAAAAGTTTTGAGTGGGGGAGAGTGTAACGACCCGTAAATTTTGATAAATAAAATTAGTTAAATTAATTAGATTTTAGAAATTAAGTTAGAAAGGAATAAATTTTTTATAATGTATATTGAAATAAATATTAATAATGAATTGTAGAAACGGTTATTAAACCTAATTGTTGAAAATTTAAGTGAAATCTCAGTAAAGAAATATTGTTAATTGTCGCACTTGGATAAAATTTAAGATAAGTAATTAAAGACAAGAATTTAATTTGCCTATGTATTAATATATTGATAAAACTATAACTGTATGTGAATTAAGGTAGTAATGTAAATGGCAGTTGATGAATAACCAATTTAATGCAATTCAATGTGATTGGAACAACTGTTAGGTTATAATGGAGTGTAAATAGAAATAGTGGAAAACATTATAATTTGTTAATTAAATATGATTGAGTAATTAATACTGAAAGAAATAAAATTAGAAATAGTATTAATGAAATAATAACTAAAATAAATTGCAACTGTATAAATGGAAGTAAATTGTTAATAAATGTATGTAAATATTAATTAATTAATGGAAATAAAATCTAAATGTATGTTTGGATAGAACATAAGTGAATGCAATTAGGTAGTATGTTATTTGGAAATAAATTTAAGGGTAGGATAGCAACTATTATAAATTACCTAATTAATTGGTCAATGAATTTATTGAAAATAAAGTTCATTTAAATGTTGAGTAATTATAATGTTGTTATTGATAATAAACGTTACTTTAATGGTTGTAATATAAAATAACGGAAGTGTGAATGGAAATTTATAGAAACGTAAATTTATTTTAAAGTAGTAATTAGAGAATTGGGAATTTAATTCAAAGGTTATATTAATTGAGAAGTTAATACGTAAAGTATGTAAAGTAATTAATAGAATGTAAATATAATGTGGTGAATTTAATAGAATGTAAAGTATTTAAAAACCTTAATTAATGTGTTCAATTGATAGAAGTACGCATTTAAAAACGTAATATTCATTCAAATTAAGATGTAAATAGGCATATATGTAATGCAATGAAATAAAATTAGGGTTATAAGAATTATAATCTGGATTGAAGTAACAAACTTATAATGGCAATTAAAAGCAAAGAGGTGGCAATTAATTTGGGTTGTTTTGTTTATCTAATGGGCTAAATAAACTTGGGTAAACAATTGTTATAAATTTAATTTAACGTTTTGGTAATGTAAATTAAAGTAACGATTGATGAAATAAAGAATGGGACCAAGGTAGATTAATTTATTGGATTTAAAATCTAAATTAATGGGTGAAACTGACAAATTTCACTTTGATTGGATTATGGTAGTTATTACACAATAAGTGGAAATAAAATAGTTAATATGAATAAAGGTGAAGCGGGAAGTATCAGGGTAATGAAACGTAAACAATGTTAAATATGCTTATAGGACAATGATTGTTGAATAATAAGAATGGGAATCAACATTTATTTATTTATTTGAATTTAAATTACGTAGTATGATTTATTTGCAATTAAATGAAAATTTAATATTCAAATCATTGCATAAATGGAAATGTAGATGAAATCTAGAAAAATATAAATATAAACAATCGTGAACCAATGTAAATTGCATCCTTTTGGTAACAATGAATTAAATAATAGAATAAAAAGTAAATTTAATAGAATTATTGGGAATTTTATTTATAATTTTGAATTTAATGAAATTGAGAATTTATATTGGAATTTATAATTAATCTTCTATAAATTGACATTTAAATTTGTTTAAATCATTTTAAATGTTTGATAATTATAAAATTTATAAAATTGGTCAATTTTAGAAATTAAATTTAAATTTTGGATTTTATTAATTAATTATTAATTTACTTAATTAATGAAAAAATAGCCCTTTTGGCCACTGAATCGGATATCGAAGAAACTAGTCTCATCAGATCCATATCGGTGAATTATTGTAGGGTTACAAGTTTCGTAGCGAACGGACTTGTCGTTTGATCGTATGGACTCGAAACGCCTTGAAATCGATAAATTGAAATCAATTGAAATCAATTTGAAAAATATTGATTTTAGCATAACTTCTTCATACGATGGAATTTGGACTTGAAACTTGTTCCATCGCGTTTAAAATATTTTAAAATGTCTATTTTGATATATGGGTTTACCCAATTTCGTTCCGGGGTCAGAACGGGCTTTTTGGGCCACTTTGGCGTTAGCACGTATATCTGTTTTATCCATCCATTCTAATTTCGATTTTTTTCTATAAATATCCTGCTATAAATCCTAGCCTCTCTAATTCTCATTTGTCTGTACACAATTCAGCTATTCTCTACTCCTCAATGGCAGACAAACAAATTCCCATTTCTGGTCCAATTACAATTCAGATCCAAAGCTAGAATTTCAATCTCCTCAAATCATAGCAAATTATATATGGATTTGAAGCTCTCGACGAGCGCAACCTAAATCTACAATTCGTTTTTGAAATCGAATCAAATTTTTTCCAAAAAACCCTAGTTTATTCTCGGCCATTAGATGGTGGTTGATGATCTTCGCCTGATCGACGAATCGAGGTTACCGGCGTGTGGAGAGCGACGAATGGAGTTCATCGGAGTTAGTGGTTTAGCGTTTCAACGGTTTGATCATCCCCAATAATTCGATTAGGGTTCTTGTTAGGTGGCAGCCGCTCGTTTGGGGTGACGATTCGTTGCCGTGGGCCATCACCGAGGGTCGAGGCAACTTCAACGTGGGTCACGGCGAGGTCAGAGAAGGCTTCGGCGAGAGTTTAAGCGCGATGCGGCGCTACTTCCGGTGGTTGCGATTTGCAGTAAATCACGTTGGGTTCGGTTGGCCTCGCGTGAGTTATGCGTGCGAACGATAGGAAGACGCTGACGTGGATGGGGTTAGCTTGTGTTTCTTCTTGATTTATTTATTTTAATTTTTGATTTCAAATCGTTCTAACTCGAATAATATTCACATACGATATCCGTTTCACACGCAATTTTTTTTGTTAGGATCGTATTGAAATTCCAGATCTTTTAACATTGGTTTGGATGAATTTGGAGACTGTCCAATTTTTGAGTTTAAATTGGATTGAAATTCAATTTAAATCCCAAAGTTGAGTGTTTTAACCCACTCCCAATTTCTAAAATTTTTTATATTTGTTGAATTGATTTATTATGTGTTTAAAAATTTATTTATAGCTGTTTGGCATATATTTCATCATTATCTCAGTTAAATTGCATTCATTTAATTTATGTGTTATTTAATTTATTATTGCATATAAACTGATAGTTAAATTATTAGTTAATTTATTGTGCATATAAACTGCCAGTTAAATTATCACATAATTTATTTTGCATAATAAACTGCCAGTAAATGCCTATTATTTATTACCTTTTATATAATGAGGTATTGTTTGAATTTGATGATGATTTTGATAAATGGTTGATGGATGATACTGGATGAGTGGATGTTGTATTGTATATTGTTATAAACTGCAAGTTATTATGCATTTCATCTCATTCGGGATTGCGGTTTGAAATGATATACAACCGCATTTTTATTTTTAAATTGCGGATTGAAATGATAAATATCCGTATCACTTGATCATAGGATAGAAAATTTTATACAGGCACCGTGGTATATATATATATAATTATTTTTGAAATAATTTTTCTATGGTTTTGTAAAGAAATATATATATATGGTTTTATGAATATTGATGACGGATATTTGATAAAGGTTATTTTATATATGGTTAAATTCTTGGTTTTAAACTATGTATAAATTTGTTTAAAGTATGAAGTAATTTTAATAATAAAGTGGATTTTACTAAAATATATTATGCATAAGTATTTACTAAAATTATATTCTAATATAGAGTTTATATTGATTTTTTATAAATCAAAGTTTAGGAGATAGTTTGAAATTGATTTGAGATTTCATTTACTTAAAATCTTATTGAAATTTAGATTTAAAAAGAATATGGTGTTATAACTAAATTTGGGTTTAAGATGATTTAAGTGTAGTCTAAAAAAATTGAGGAATATTCAACTATTGAATTTGGAAGTTTTATTTAAAGGATACTGGATTTATTAAGCAAGTATTTCAAAACTAAATAATAGTAAAAGGAATTTGACATATATATATGAATTAAAAATTTAGTTTTGAAATTGTGGAATATTTGATACTTTGAAATATATGGAAATTTAAATGGTTTATGCGGGAATTCAAATCCGTATTTGGAATTGATTTAAGAAATTAAAAAGCTAATTTACTTTATAAAGTAATTTATTATTAAACCATTTAAGTATTGAAAAATTATGTTTCGAAGCTATGGGTTTACAGTATATATATTTGGAAGTACTAGGATTTTGAAAAATATATATTTGAAATAAAAATGATATCATATTGATTTGGCTTTTAAAATAGAAATGATATCATATTTATATGGTTTGAAATGAATATTTTATTCTGATTTTAAAGTATAAACTATTTTGAAAGACCGCAGTGTTATAATATCGTTTGGTTGTTGAAGAGACCGGGATCGGAAGTTGTCATACTCTCTGCCAACTCCGAAAACCACTTTAACAACCGTGTACGCGGTGGAGATTCCAGAATGAAGTAGGATGGTGACGACGTTTCCTTTAAGGTAAATACGTGGACCCAACTCCCGTGAGTTGACATAAGGTGGCTAAAACAGGAGCGATTCTCGGGCCAATTGAGGTAGCACATTCGATCGGACACATCCCTTCGATTTTATACTTTGACTTTTGGATTGATTCGGTGGCCACTTTTGATTTTCTTTTTGGGGTTGTGGCTCGAGGTGGGCGGTAGCTGCGGCTACGCGTTACCACCAGCCTGGATGCGTACTTGGTATATCTACCCTGGCATTGCCTAGTTGTGCCGTGTCACCTACCCTATCGCGCCTTGTACGAGTTTGGTTTTCTCCCGTAGCCCGTGGAATATTTAGGGTAGTCTCCCGATCTGGAGTTGCTCTGATATTGGATGGACTACTGGGACTATTACTGTGTTAAGGGGGAAATTGGGTAACTCCTTAACGCTATTTAAAAGTAAGTTTATTTTACAATTAGACACTATTATAATAGCGAAATATACTACATAGTAAATAGTTTAACGGATCTAAGAGATGTAAATCCCGAGCATCTCTTGAGTTACTGCACTCATATTTATTTCTATTGATTTAACTTACATAAGATCTTTTAGTTCTGACTCGAGTGTTTTGTCTTTTCAATTCGCTCGGGTCAGTCCGAGCATTTCAGGATTGAAGACTTTATTTCTGGAGGAAGAAAACGAAGATTTCATTATTTATATATTATATGGTTCCACTACACTGTATTCCGCTACATTGATATTTATTGGTATGTGAACTCTGATATTTATTGTATAAAGAAGAATCAAATGTTTTGTAAACAGTTTTATGAATTGTATATTGATTGTTATATTTTATCCTTCCGCTGTGAGATTCTGTTTGTTTTTTCTCCTCTGTTTTTCTTATTTACCCCATAACAATCAGCCCTTTTGTATGTTTTAAGTCTGACGTGTGTGGTTTATCGTCGATTTAAAGCGTGCGAAAAGGCGGGACGTTACACTTGTCCTCCTTTTTTTCTAGATCCTTTTTTTTCTTTTGTCCTTCTGTTAGATGTTTATTGATGTGCTTGTTGTTCTGTTCGTTCACATGTTTCTGCTTTTGACCTAAGCTTGTTTAGGTTAGAGCATTCTTTATTTTCTTCTTTTTTGTGTTTTTGTTTATATTTTCTCTTTTCTAGCACTGCAATAAAACTGGTGGGGGACCAGTTAACCTCGCTAGCTTTGCCAAAAAATTATAAGGAAAAATGAATTTCTTCCTTTCTAATTTATTCTCATGGTCGATTCACCATAACTTCTACTTTTCAACAAATCTTCAAAATGATTTTTTAATTATAAGTATCTGATTCTGGATAAATACTTTCACCAAAATATTTTTCTAAACTTTAAATTTTGCAAATAACATAATTCCTTCTTATGGTATTTATTTATGCCAAATCTTTTGTATTTATCATTTAAAATAAGCTTCATTAATAATTTATCCTTTTTGATTCTAAATCACCAAAATACAATGTTTTAAGTCTTCTTTACTTTATAATTACCAAAAATTTGCTTACACAATTATCTTACATTCTTTATAACATAATTATCTTTTATTTCAATTTCCCTTACATTAGGACTCAAAAGTATATGTTTTCTCATTTATTAAAATCACAATAGGTTATACATAATCAACTCAAAAGCATTGCAAACAATTCATTTTAGCATATATCTTATAAATGAACATACGCAAATTTACATATACTAAATAATAAAATGGCGTTGCCTTGCCATCCATTCATAAAGAATTGCTTCATTAATCGGATGCGATATTGACCGTGTGATTACGTCATGCCACTGACCTTGACTATCGCTAATGCTCAATAGTTGTATTCGTCATCTAAAATAAAATCAATACTTATAAGTATCCCTGTTTTTTATGTCATAATTACTTTCAACCATCAAAATTTTAAAATACATGATAACTATTTTCATACTAGATATATTTATCTTCTTGAAATATTTACTAAAACATTTTTTAGAATAATACACAATCTCGTGTCAAATTACTTCACCATATGATACCTTCTTTCAATAATAAGATATATAGCTCATAAAACTTCTAAAAATATCATTTATCTTCAAGGCATCTTCTTCTATAATCATTACATATGTGTGTGTATTTCCAAAACATTCATTTTTAAAAAATAATATATAACCCACTTCAAAACTTTATTTCTTATTTAAATATTTATTTGTAAACTTCCATAAACATTTATAATACTTTCTAGATATGTAATGACCCGGAATTTTGGACATTTGAAACCAGAATATTTATGTGATTTTATATTATTTAAACGTTAGGTTGTACAATATTTAGATCAGGTTGTACACTATTTCTATTTTATTTATATCCAAAAAATCTTGGTCTGTCCTACCTAGTTGTGATCCCTATCTACTCCATAAAAACTATTCTTTATAAAACTAGAATTTTAGCAACGATACAAAATAGTTTTAAATAAAATATTTCCATACAAATAAGCTTATTTCAAAATCAAAATTTATTACCTCATTTCTTGTAAAACCAAAAATTTAACAAACATGCAGTACCAAACTTAAAATCTCCATCTTTGAAAATATGAAATTAGAAACCTTTACCAAGAATTCAGAACTTCATAGTTTCAAATATGAGAAAAATAATTTCTCTTTTTAGAACTTTCTTCATCAAAGATTTATCTCTTTAAAATTTAGACTATCAATTCACGTCATTCAAAGACTGCTTGGTTTTTGAAAATGAACTACAGAAAACTTCCCTTTTCAATGAAGTACTAAAATAAAGATTTGATCGTTTTTAAATAGGATCTTTAACACAAGACACTCAATTACCATTCTAAAATAATAAATTAGACCTTTATTATTCCAAAGAGTTTCCTAGTTACACGCATTTCCAAAATATTAGTTTTTCCTCGATTATCATTTCAAAATAACATTATATCATTCTATAATATAGATTAATATCTGTTGTCTTATTACTTAAAATATACCGTTATTCGACAAAATACTTTTTTAACTTTTTTCAGAACACTTAAATTCCCTTGCAATCCTTTTCTTATCAATTCCAATAACATTGTTATTCAAACAAGTCCTAAATTTAAACTAGAAAAAAAATATGTATAAAATTCTCATCTTTACACAATTACCTTTCTAAAAATACCCAACTCATTTATAAATCATCATTCAAATCCTTTCTATTGTCAAAGATACCTTTCGTAACTTTAAACTATGGAAAAAATGAAGTAGATAAAGATAAATCTAATCGTATTCCTATTACTCCTCTTATAATTCATTTATTACTAGATTAAATTTCTCAATTCTATCATTGCCTAAATTCAGCTATCATTCTCCGCATTTTCTTATATCGGAATGTTCCTCCAATCTACCTTATCAGACATTTTCATCCTTCTATTCTTTCTATCCTGCGATAATCAAGTGTCTTTTCCATTTATATACACTTTCAAAAGAAATTTAAGGGAAGGAACCTTTAATTTTATAAGGTAGGAAAAATCATGCATTTCTCGAAAGAAAAATCCTTTATTAAAATCTTTGGACAAAAACTTTGGCTCAATAATTTAAACTAAGAACTTTAAGAATGCAAAATCCGTTTAAGTTAGAACTTTCTAACTTAACTATTTATAAATTATAAATCTCCAAATTTCTTTGCTCTTTTCAAAATAACTATTTAAAAATTTTAAAGTAGAAAAATATCATAAAAATAGAAGATCCAAAAACGAATAATCAAAAATTGAACAAATTTTAAATTGAGAAGTCAACAAATGAGAACCTTCTTTTTTTTAACTTTTCAAGTAATTAAAAATCATCCAGCATTTTGTTTTTAAAATGTTTCACAATTTCTTTCTAAACTTTTTACAAATGGTAGAATATTTCCAAAGCTGTCAAAAATCACATTCTATTCAAAAATTCAACTTACAACGTATAAGATTTCACTTAATAATCTTTTGAAAAAGCTCGTTCAAAATTTTCAAGGAGTTTTCAAAAATCTCTTTACCACTTTCTTTCTCAAGTGGTAGGATTTTAAAAATTGGTTTTGATTGTTCTTCCATTTGAACTCTCTATTCAGTCATCTAATTTAATTATTTTCTTGTGATGATTAATGTTCACCTTCTTACGGAAGCTCGTTTTGATTACTATATTTCTTACTTTCGTATGAATACTACGATTTATAACATCTAACCATTACATAACATTTATATTTACTACTCTCATATATGTCAGTTTGTTCATATTAAATGGATTTCATCTTATCGGACGTTTTGCTACGGACATTTAATTTCTTATTCAACTTTGCTTATTTAATTTCTTCCTTATCTTCCCATAATTACTTTAATTGTTTCATTAACCTATTTAATTTCTAGTAATTCCTCACTAATTTCTCATTCATTACCTATTAAATATTTAGAGTTGCCATCTTTCCTTCTACGATTCATATCCCTATTATTTAATATGCCTATAGGGTCCATAATGATAAGGAAGTCTAGGTCCAACAAAGAAGTATAAATTCAACTCTATTTAATTTTCTAACTCATAATTGCTTTGTCCACCATTTTGGAATATGATAACAACTACTTTGTAGTCGGAATTTATAGAGTAAAGCTTAAATTCAAAAATAAGCGTGTATACATATAGTAAGATTTTTGAAAATAATTTTCAAAAATAACAAATACGCCACTCATATGTATATTTTCCCCCGTTGATCAAATAACCTAAGCTCTGATACTAAATGTAATAGCTCGCTTTGAGACACGCATAAATTCTAGCCCATAGAAGACCTATTGAAACTTAGACCCATTCTAAAGCTGGTTGTTGGTTGGTAAAAATAACAAAACAGAGCTATACATCTATTCTTTCGGAACTCACAACAGAAGGAATAAAATATAATAACGATAATAGTATCCATTATTTTAAATCATTTCAAATGTCATAAAACATTACATAATGTCAACCATTACAACATTTTGTTCAAAATTACATTTCATGGGTAAAATAGAAAATAATACAAAAAGATAGATAATAACTGCCACAAGCTTCACTCTTGGCATCTTCAAGCATCATCAACCCCTTCTCTAACTTGCATTGTAATAAGAAGGGAGTCGGATCAACAAGTGTTTGGTAAATGTCTAACAATGCGAGAGATAATACCCAAACCACTTAATAACTTTTATTGGAAAATAGGCAGACTCTGGCCATTTAAGACCTCAATTGAGGTAGATCCCATCATTTAATACCTATTCTCAAGGCAGGCCACTTAATGGTGGCTATTTAGCTAACATTGCATGGAATCTCTTGAGCCACTTAACATTTCTTTATGGAAAGGCAGTCCCTCAATCAATCACTTAATACCATATCCTAATACGGATCCCTATTGAGATACTACCTAACATGCATAATAACTAGCTCCTTGGCCATTTAATACTTCATTTGTAGAAAAGAGGCGGACCCTCAGACAACCACTTAATACCTCGTGACCCTAAAGCAGACCCTTCATATTATGACCCATACTCATAATGACGTCTCACATCAATCTAATTATTAGTAGGAATTGGTAGTCGATTAGCCGGGCAGATTTACCCTATAGAATTTGGGAGTAACCTCACATCATTATAAATACTTATCGTAGGAGATGTCTTACATCAGCCCTGAAGTCACAATGTTGGTAGCTAGATTAGTTGGATAGACTTCTATATGCCTTTTGACTGACCTTGCATCCTTATGACTTAGCCATAATTTAAGTACTCTCTCTATATATAATACTCACCTCACCATTCCATAATTAATGCCTTATAAGCAATCTTCCTTATTACATCTTAAAATATCAATTAATTTCCTAAAGGGGGTTTAATGAAAATTATTAGCTAATTAACTACGCAATTATACTTTATAATTATATGTTTATTATGCTAATTAATATATAAATAAGTACATACTTATTATTTTATACGTGCGGAGATTATGCCCTAACTAATGTTAAATGTCAATTCCTTTTTAACCATAATAATACAAGTCTTTCATTTTTCTTCAATTTTACCAATAATGTCCAAATTCTAATATCCATAACAAGAGATTTTGATATTCATAACAAGGATTCAATACTCGTGTCCAAAATTGCAATAAATAGACTTGTATACAGAATCTAAATCCAACTTATTTCATATTAAAACAATGGAATAAACAAAAATGGAAACTTAAAATTTAATCAATACTATGCCCTATTAAACTTATTTACATGAATTTAGATAAGGGAAATTCTACTAAATTTTATAGAAGTAGGCAGTGTAAACTACGAATAAAGATTCGTCTTTTACACATCATTTCTCAGTTAAATCCCTTAATCAGATCTGGAGAAGAAGAATAAGAAGTAGAATAGAAGGTAGAATACATAAACTATAAAATCTACAAAATTCCATTATTTTAACACAAAATAATTAAGATTCAAACCCTAAGAGTTGACATTTCGCTTTGGGGAATTTCGGGGATTTCTAATATGATGTTTTCATAATCCAAAACTCCATAAGGCATATATCAAATCCAAACTATACTATTCGACTACTAAAATAGGAAAACTAAGATTTCCATTAGGGGTCGACTACTCCTTTTATTTTGGGGGCTTTTGATTGTTTCCGTTGCCTATTTATTTTATTCCCTAAATAACTTTTAACATAAATTGTTAACTTTAACATTACTTAAACCCCAAATCTAATCACAGTTAATTGTTGAAATTCAAACTTTAAATTTAAATTCTTATTTAAATTTAAATTCTTATTTAAATTTAAATTCGAACTAAACCAGTTTAAATCTGAAAACATCAAACGCCCATAAATTCTTCGTTTTAGCTCCATTTTCAGCATATTATATATGGAAACAAATCATAATTTCGCCATGAATGCAACAAAATAACTTTCAAGGTCAAATTCCAACTTTTGTAGTTTCCATTTTTATCCTTACCCTGATTAATTGAATTTCTCTTAATTTACTTATTTAATTATGGTTGATTTTATGGGGTGTTACAATCATCAAGGACTTCATATATCGCATGACAAAGTCAATCATCGTAAGCATAAGACTGCATAACAGCAAGCTTAAGACAAAATACATAAGACCGCATAAAAGCATGTAAACAAGAAAGGACAAGCATAAAGCAAGTTAGGGTAAAATAACCGATCCTATAGATAACTTGACTGCACGTGAATTCTTAGTGTGAGGTATTATATTCCAAGGGAAGACATGCTCCAACAGTTCAAGAAGGACTAGAATCGATAAACTCCTACAACCATAATATACCCAATCCTTATAACATGAGGTGTGACCATAGTATCAAGTACTGGCTATTGTGCTGCTTGGCTAATAACTGGTACCATGACTCGTGGCATGACCACAACAGTCAGCCGCTAGGATAATTTCTAGCCTACAAGGTCGAATTAAAAGGTGCACTAACGAATATGGAGAGCTATGTCACAACAGGCTTCCCCAAGATACTATTTAATTAAAAAGTGTCAAATACTACTCAAATAGTAATCACTAAAGTAGCATCATATGTCCAATAACACTCGGTGTTGCTGAAGTATTTACTATAAGGTAGTAAATTCACTCACTCAAGTATTCTACACAAAAAGTCGTATAATTAACGAATAAGGTGATATCGAGTCCCACACCACTCATTCTTACTAAGATGTCTAACAACATTCCATGGAAATAAAATTTTATATAAAAGCAACACATCAATAGTCATTAAAAACCCCAAAAAGAATAAATGCTCGCAAACAATATATATATATATATATATATATATATATATATATATATATATATATATATATATATTTAAAAAGTGATATCTCATAAACAAAGCTTTTATTACTAAAATATAAAGAGTATTTTCCAATATAATTGTTATCTTTCAATAATCCTTTTCTTTGAATCTGCAACCTTTTATAATATTATTATTTTTAACCCTCAATAATAATTCTCCATCATTAACACTTTATATATATATATATATATATATATATATATATATATATATAATTTTATATCCAAATATCAAACTCGAATTTTTGAAGCGATGAACATATACATTTTATAATATTGAAAATGATTTTTAAAAGATAAATTTTGAAATGTTAGATGTGTAAATAATTTGCACACATATATTATTTTAAATAATTAAATATCGAAATTTTGAAAATATGGGACAAGTTCATAATCTTAGAATTTTAAAAGAATGAAGGAAGTAGGAGAAAGTAAGAAGAAATAGAAATTAGCAAGCAAAAAATAAGTATAAGTTAATTGGAGTTTAAATGCTCCAAGTTCATCATCGGTCGACCATGGCTTCCTACCGATCGACCGGTGGTAGGGTTCGGTCAACCATGGACAATGCCTGGAGCATATAACCCTAGGAAACCAGTTTTGATGATCAACAATTATATTCAAACGAAAAAAATATGAACTATACACAATGAAGCCAACTATTGCAAGCACATGCGTATAAATAGAATCAACAACTTCTATAGACATTCAATTAACAACTTACATAGCAACTTACAGTAAGCTATCTAATAAAGAATAGCTTGCTAACATAGAAATAACAATCACGGTTCCTATTTTTCAAACATCAATAAATCCATAAACATGCATATAATAGATTTGAGATAGATTAGTGTGAGAATTAACTCACATTAGAACTTGAAATAGCTTGCCAAAAACTTAATTAAGCTTACTTTTACAATTTTCGAAAACCCTTGAATAACTCAACAAAGAAGAAGAACAAATTGAAATTAAAACACTAAAATATCTAAAATTGACAAGTCTACAAAATGTAATATGGTTTGATATTAATACCTGATTTTTCTCTATTTTTTAGCAATGCATTTTGGATTAAAAGAAGTGATTTTTCCTTGGGGTTTGAAGAGAAGGACACTAAAATTTCTTTCTTTGTTTTTATTTTCTTATGTTTGAACGAAACGCAAACTGAAAATTAGAAGCAACTTCTCTTTTGTTTAATTTAATTTGGGCCTTCAGTAATTGTACAACCCATTTGGAAAATAAATCTGTTTTTTTTATTTATTTCATTCTTTTTAATCCCTCTTCTTCCAAACACATTCTCCATTAAGATTTTAACTAATTTTTAGATCGTATTCTTTAAGGATTATTAACTAATTGATTTTCCCATTTATCTTCATTTTATGATGTAAAATCATAAACTTTGATACAACTCTTAAGTCCAATTTCTAAATCCATCTTAAATTGATTAACAAAATAATTCGTTTCTTTAACTCTTTGTATCGATAATTGAATAATTAAAAAAATAAAATTCTAATATCTTTTAAAAAAATTACTTACTTATTTCATCACTTCTTAACTCCTCTTTATAATAAATAAAAATACTGACCAAAATAAAATCTCTATTCTTCTTATAAAATAATTTTTTTATAAACTCCAACATATTCATTCCTTATATTATTTCCCAATTTTGTATAACTTAGAATCCACATTCCAAAAGGATTCATTTTCATTTATAAAAGAATACGAATTCAAATTTTCTCATATTTCAATACTTGAAAAATCAAATTTCTCATTTAATTCTCCAATTTAAATCATTATTTATCTTATTAGAGTAATTCTAAAATCAGGGTTGTTACAGTGACTTTGATTTTGTAGACCTATTTTACTATGTATATTTTACCACCGCTTATCTGTTATGGCTTCGTGTACTCTGATATATTGTGTATTTTTTTTGAAAATCCACGTGTTTATTATTTATGTTATGACCGAGGACATATATGGTAGTATATTGATGTTGAAAATGTACCAGTGCTAGTCCAAGGAAATATTCACATTTGACTACCCACTATCGTCTCATTCTCCGTATAAGTAGACAATAATACTCATCAATAAACTTTGGTAGTGTGAGTGTAGAGGCAGGATGTTACAGCATACATGAAGTAAAATGTAGATTTTGTTACTTTACACTGCAAGAAATAATGCGGTAAACATACTTGGAAAAATTAGCGCTACCCGGATGTTAAAGAAATGGGGTCGGCATGGCCTCAACAAAGCATAAGTAAAGTACTATATATACTATATACAACTAATTACCGATGCATTGTTGATGTTAGAATCAGGCAAGAACGCAATGGGTTAAATTGGTAAATTTCAAAAAATTTGCTATTTGGATCTTATTAGGCATGTGAAGTCTAAATTTATTCAGATCTGATCTTAATTATTTGTAAATAATAATCATCATTTTACGTATTTCTTTAATAATAAGAATTTATATGATGTTGTATAATGTATATATAGCACGTACATGTGTATCGAATATACATGTATGTATATGTGCATTTGCAACATATACAATGTGCAGGGTTTAACATGCCCATATCTAAGTGTTGGAATTTACATTACAACGGGAATCTTAGCCTGCCATATACATATACGATGTCTAGTATATGTGTGTGCAATTACAAAATAATATTTGTATTTGAAAGTACGCACACACATGCACACACACACATGCACGCACACATGTATATGTAAAAGTTCATATATATTTACATAAAGTGATAATTATAAACTTATGTATACAAATTTTAAATTCAAATCCAAATTTTGAAAATAGAAATTTAAATCTAGATCTAAATTTGAAAATATCTATCAAACTCAAATTTAAATTTAAAATTCAATTTTGTAAATAATAATATTCAATAAATATAAATATGTATGAAAATAAAAATAATAAAATTTCTTTCAAAAACATGAATATACATACATATATGCACACACACACACACACACATATATATAATTTATAATCAAAATATTATATATATATATATATATATATATTCATTTCAGACATATTTTATGTGACAACCCTTCTTTTTATAACATATAAATAAATAAATTTAATTAAAACAGAAGTGTACGTATCTGATTTTTGATATTTAACATCTTGAAAATAAATTATTAGTTGAATAAATTCTTAGTTGAATAAATTCTATTTAATAAAAGATTTTTCTTGTAATAAATTGAATTAAATTAATAAACTCCTTTTGAATAATTTATTGAATGGATAAAATGTTTTAAGTGGAATATGAAATATTTTAAAGTGTAAATAATTTTTAAATGAACGGAATAGTTGAAAATAAATTATTTTGTAATAATATGACGATTGATTAAATCAAAACAAGTGGACATCGAATTGGATAAAGTTGGACGGTTATTGAAATGTATTTAGAGTAATGAAGTGTAAATTAATTTAAATCAAATGAAAATTTATTTACAAATAAATTATAAGAATTATTTAAAAGAAAAAGCAAAGAAAACACAATTCATTTAAACAAAGCCCAAACTAAATTTAGCCAAGCACAAAGCCCATTTTAATCTACACTTTCTTTCATTTTCTTGTACCTCCCTGGATCACCTAAGTATTACTTTGGCCCTAATTGAGAAATCAAAAATCACAATTGGATACTTAAAAAATATAAATGATAAATACAAACAACAAAAATTATCGTTCGCCGCTAGCGATTAGGCAATAGTGGAAGATGCCGCTCGTGAAGCGCGACCTGAAAGATGGCCGTGACGACCTAGTGGCGAACAGAGGTAGTAACACATGCAATTTTGTAGCAGGCCAACGTTGTGACGGTGTCATCAATCTAGATCGGGCTATGGTGATGCGGGGTTAGTTGCTATGATGATAGGCACACGATGGAGGGCTGGCTATTCAATATTGCAGGCATCAATAGGAGAGATTGATGCTCATTTTGCATGTTTTCTTACAAAACTAGGTGATTTGTACACTCACACTATTATCTATTTCTTCATCTCTATGTAGTGTTTATATTTACATCATTTGTTGCCAAATTGATTTCTTGGACGAATTGCTTGGTATATTGGTTTGATTGATTGTTTGAGGATTGTATGTTGTTTGGGATTGTTGAGGATATTGATTTAGAAAATTAGATGATGTTGTGATAGTAATTATTTGTGTTAGTTAGAAATGTTCGTATACAACAAAATTCTATAACTTTGTGAATTGAATCAAATAATTATTTGTATGTCGATATGTATATTTTGGGAGCGATTGGAGTTTGATGGAACTCAACTCTGGTCATGCGATATTTGTAATGATGTTCGTTGAGAAGTTTGTAGAGTAATTTTAGTCCATAATTATATATATTTCCTATTTTAATGAATGTTTGAAAAAAAATATTATTTAAGGGTTTTGAAATTATGTTGGAAGTTTTTTACAAATAAAATTAATCTGAAGAGATTTTATTACAAAGGTTATTTAAATTTATTAATCAATTGAAAAGATAGTTATAATTAGTTTTAAATAATTATTTAAAGATTGTAGAAATTTGTGTAAATAAGAAATATTTTCTATTTAATGTTTAAGTAAGTAATTTTAGAAGTTATTTACAAGTGATAAGTATAATTAAGAATGTAAGAGGTTTATTAGACACACACACACACACATATATGTGTGTGAAATAGTATATTACTATAATTTTATGATAGCTTCATTCGTTTGCGTCAATTTTGTTGTTATAATCAATTTTTTATTAACCATTGATTTGATTATAGTGTGTGTATGTGTATATACGGCTTTTTCCATACATTCTTATTTTCATTTACCATGTTGATTTTGATATTGTGAATGATTCATCGTTGAGATGGATTTGATTGTTGAAATTAAAATGATACGGTGATGACATCCTTCTTTTAGATTTGTGAGATTTCATTTCTGTGTGATGAGAAATTTGAATAAATGGTTTAGTGATACCATCTGGTATAAGATTTCAATAATAATTTTTTCGTTATTCATCGGACTTTTCATATAAAGATGTCTAGTATGGATCGAGTGTAGTTTATAAGCTTTGAATAATAATCTGAAATACATGTGATGGTATGGGACGTCGTTATGTTATTTGTTTGATTATTCATTGTAAGTAAATGTTACTCCAATGGGGACTACACTCATGTGTATATGTGATACTCGGTGAGGAGTATCGTATTATTAGATGTTGGCTTATGAGAGCCGCATGTCAGCCTATTATTAGAGATATGCATAACTATAGGGTCTGGGTATTGTATGACCATCCAAGTTATGTCCAACTTCCTTTATTTTCAAGAGTGAACCAGATTGGCTAGTATCCACCCTGGCGGCCTGATCATGGGATCGAGCCTCAGATCTACAACACCATAGTTATATATCCCTTTTATGCGAATCGCATTATTGGTAGCAGTAGATGGGTTGTTGCCTATGGCTTCTTGTGTCGCATATGCTAATAGTCTATTACCATTAGGGGTAAAGTAGAGGCATGATCGGGGCTACATGTAGATGAGCCATAGGTGGATATGGTCACGATGTCCTCGAGGTAACTGAAGATTGTAGGAATAGACGGTTACTCTACGGTAAGCAAGTAGACCTGGATTCCTAGAGTAGGATTGCAGTAGGCGGCTATCAGTCTCCCTATCTAGTTTAAGGCATGTGAGTATTGTAAATTGGGATATACCATAAAGACTATAGGAATAGGCGGTTACTCTATGGTGGGCGAGTAGACCTGGATTCTTGGAGTAGGCTTGCGGTAGGTGGCCATTAGTCTCCCGTCTATTTCAAGGTAAGTGTATGTAGTGGATTGACATATATGTCTCATATGAGTCGACTAGACCAGAGACTATTTGAGATTAAAGTATAGTCAATCCACGTATATCTATACCCTTTAATGGTTTGGTATTTTTGAGACAGCCTTTCTTATTATAGGTGCTTGGTTTGTGAATGATTTACATTGATTGTTTGCAAGATGTTGGACATGGTTTGGATGATTTGATAGGCTATCTCACATTTTTATATAAATCGATTTTGATGATGATTTCTAAATACGGATGATTCACCCATTTGACGTTGATTCTGAGTAGCATTTTTTATATAGGTGATGACACTTTATTATATGAATTATAGTGGTTGTTATCTTGAGATATTTGAACTTGTTAATGTCATCATCATCATTATTATTATTATCAAACCTTTCATTAATTTACATATTTCATAACACCCATTATTATAAACATGTCTAGCTCGTGTGTTATTTATAATGCTCGGGTTAGTATGAGGAATTCCGGGTATAGGGACATTGAGACCAAGTTGTATTGTTTGGGCATAGAGGAGATTAGTTACTCAGTATTGTTGTATAGTAATTTGTATTATATAGGCTCGTATATGTATAATAATTTGTAATATATATTATACTTTGTATAATATATATTATCCCTGCAATTGACTCTGTGATCTGTGTTATTTGTTGTATATTGTGCAATATTCTATCCTAGAGGCACACCTGTTTATTGCTTTGTGTCGATTTTGTGTATATATAGGTGAGTTAGTTATTTGATGTTTAAATATTTATCAGTGTTGGCTCAAGGAAATATTCACATGTGTACTCCATATCGCTTTATTCTTCGTTTTATCCAACAATATTATTTTGTAATACTCTTGGATAGTATGTGCATAGAGGCGGGACATTTTATTTATTTTAAAACTATTCTGATTTTAATGTATATAAATACATATAAAACGTGATTTTCTTTATTTCATATGAAAATTTCACTTTTTTTACTTTTTAATAAAATATTTTATAATTTTTAAAGTTGAATACATTTATGTAATTATACATATATAAATTCCTAAATTGTTTAAAAACATTTAGTATATCGTTTTAATATTATAATATGTATACATACACACACTTTTCGTAAATAAACACACACGCACACACACACACACATATATAATTTTATTATATTTCCAAAAACTATATGTTTATATATAAAAAATTGATTTATAATTATTTACGTACAATTATATAGTTTTAAAAACATTCTTTCCTTAAAAGATTTTATAATTATTTTAAATTTTTGAAAAAAAAAATCTTTTTTTATTTTAGGCCATGAAGGCATGAATGATATACATATACATACATGGTATGTATGTATGTAAAAAAATTTAAAACATATTTATACAAATATAAATTATAAGCAGATAACATATCGATATATGGATTTGTGATAAATAACTAATCTAACTATACATGACATAATAAAATAAATATGTAAATACGTAAATAAGGATTTTACCTCTAGTATAACCTCAAATGACACCTTAAATGTTGAATAGATTAACCCCATTTGAATCTAAATTCAAATCATTCCAAAAAGAGCTACCAGACCGAAATTACTACACCCTATTGTTCGGATTTTATTTAAAGTTGTGTTTGTTGCTTGAATCAATAAAGGAGGTGAAGGGGTATATGCAGCTAGAAATGTGAGAGGTGAGAGCAAAAGAGAGAAAGCTAAAATGAGGGATTAAGGTGGTTTAAATAGCAGAGAAAAAGATGAGCTAAAAGTGGATTGGGATCCACCAATATCTCTACAATTCAAACCCCTTTTGAATGAAATCCAACCCCCATATTATCATACCTATGGCCGACCACCCTCACCTCTAATATAGACCTCCAAAGTACTTCAAGTCCGATCAAAATAAAATACATTTATATCAAATTTAAACGTACTCAATATCATATATAGATACGTGTGTATATAATTTTTATATACGCACTATTTTCTATACAAATCAAATAAAATTTCATAATTAAAGTTTCACAAATATTAGTTAATTTATAAATTACATTGTGATAAACGATGTGTCTATATATTATCAGTATTAATTAATTGTAATGACCAGCCAATCTGTACAATCCAAGTTGACAATAAATCACACATGTCCAACCCAAATTGAATGGAAAGACTGATAATTATGGAAGAGAAAGAAGAAAGAAGAAGAGAAGAGAAGAAGGGAAAAGAAATGTAAAACAACACAGAATCTCACAATCACAGCTAAACAACATATATAATATAATATCAATGATCTTTACAAAAGAGAAACTGTTATATACATACATCCATAGAAGTATAACAATAATCACAATCATCAGCCTGGACAATTATAACAATCTATCATCACAATTGATGATGATTTTCAACAACAAAGCAGTGAAAATAAACATATACGAGAATACGAATTAAAGACCTCCAACTTGTCTCTTGAACTCTAATGCATCCAAAGCAATCTGTAAATATGCTCGGTCAGACCCGGACATTATAATAAAAGTAACATCCGAGCCAGTCTGGAAAACAAGTGTGAGAAAACACACCTAACTGGATCTCTAAGATATAAAAACCTTTCAAAACAAAGGTATCTCATAAGATCACGCCGCACATAAACACAGACATGTTTGTACTTTACGATAACCAAAACATTTCATATGAAATCCTTAGATATTATAATAATGTCTAATATACAAATACTTATTAATCATAGCCAAAATTGTTGCATTAATTAAATTCCAGCATACTAGGTTCTACAACCAAAACCAAAGGCTCGTACTGGATAATGGATTCCGACCATGAAATGGTAAGCGTATACCCATCGAACCCGTGCACCTCTAGATAAAGTGAGAGGCTATAACACATTACGCCTCTACTACTCAGGACCGGCATTAACCTCTTCTCGAGTGGCACCGAATATGATCACCCCTTGGTTGCTATCAGCAGCCATACAATGGGATCCCACAGCATACATATATATCGCTCTAAATTTAGGATGATCATACCCTACTTGGGTGCGACCCATTTATCCCTACCGCATGTCCCTGCTTTACTCATTTCTCGAGTGTGAGGCTCGAAGGGGCTACGCTCTTACCATTTATATAGCAGTTCCCACTGGGAATGCTAACACTGCTCTCCAAGCAACAATGCAATATCTACATTCATCCATACAAGTTCATTCTGGGACTGAAAGAAACAATTGAGAGCTCCGTCCCTAATTCCATCATCTTCAAGATGTCATCACTTTGAATGCTTGAGCTAGATCGAAGTGGTTTTCGGATAACATATCTGATATCGGTCTCTTCGAAACAACATTCGACTATTTTCGATAAACTCAACCTCGGTTCTTTAGGACATATGCAGCCAAAGATAAGAACAAAGATCACCTCATAATCGTTAGTGGATGAATTTCCTTATTATTATCCTAGAAGAATGAAACGAGATTTATATGCACGGTACATCATCATCGGAGATGACTGTGCTACATAACTCATGTGTTTCTTCTAGATATTTCCAAAGTTATCTTTGGGTCCAAATTCGACAGTCGGTTATTTAACCATCGAATAACAACATTCAAATCAAAGATTTATTCTGTAGGGAAAACCAACATTTGGTTAAGTACCAAACAATACTAAGCCTCCTTAATTAGTATTTCATTAATTAAAACCATCTTGTAAATACTTGTATCAAAATATTTCTAAAAAGATATATTCACAAACTCTTCTATTTTTAATACTCAGAAAATATCCACATACTTATCTCAACGGTATAGGTATATTTTCCAAACATTGAGAAAAGATCTCTTTTTTACCAAATTCTAAAATCATTTATAAACTCCATTGTAAATTTCTAAAACCATTTATAAGCCATGTATAAATTATTCCTTAAATCATTTCTAAACCCTATAAAACCATGCAATTATTTATAAATTCCATTTTATGAATCTATAAATCCATTCTAAAACTCATTTATAAATATCCATTTATTTAGAAACCTCATTCCATTGTGAATAATCTCCCTTTAAATCTTCAAACCATTTTATAAGCTCTTTTAATAAAATTCCAAGTCCGTTCGCAAAACTCTATTTATGAATCTCAAAACCATTATAAACAAATAATTATTATTAATCTTTAACCTCTTAAAAATAATAATTAATACTTCAAACCATTATCGATAGAACAATCATTAATCTTTACCATACAAATAATAAATTACCATAATGTTATTAATAACCATTATTATTAATTTCAAACCATGTTAATAATTTAAATAATTAACCTTTCAAAATTATTTCAATATTATAAACAACTTCAAGTAATACTAACCTGAATAACCAATATAAAACAATATATTTTTCCTTCGTAAAAATCCATTCCTAAATTTCAACACAGTCATTTCCATATTTTTTAAAATACGTTTAAGAATATCTTTCCATTTTACAAAGTTTCCTTTCATAAACCCATTTATCTATGAATTTCATTTATAAACCTATTTCCTTTATGAATCTCACTTATTCGTAAATCTTATTTAAAACATCAATCACCATCCGTTTTAATGTTACTTCCATATATAAAAATTCCTTTTATAAATTGCTCTCTATCTATAAAAATATCGTTTAACATTCCAAATTTATCCTCGCCTTCAATTCCAAAATAGAGTCAATTATTTCTAAAATATCATTCCGAATCTTATAATAAATCCATCGTTTGTTTTATTTCCAATTTATTAAACGATGATAGTTTCCTTTAATTTATAAACCCCGTTTATAAATTCATACTTTTATTAACAGTATATGATATTACAAGTCTTTACTTCCTTTGTAAAAATATCACTCTTATAAATTATCCCATTTATATATTTCGCTTTTATAAATAAATCATAATATATGTACTTATATACATATATATCACTTCATACAAAAATGCATGATAAATATTGTATTAAAAATATTTCTATTTCCTTTTTAAAACATATCCTTTTAATATAAAAAACATACTTATTCTCTAAGATTTTTAGAAATCTATATTCATAATTCAGAAATCTCTATAAGAATATTTTGAAAAACTATCAATAATGACTAAGGTCATAATTTCATTTGTGGAAAATTATTTAAAACATATTAAATTTCCAAAATCATTTTGAAATCCCACTTTTAAATCAAATCACTATTTTATAGTATTTTAAAATACCATAAATGAGGCCCGGTGCTACAAATGCACTAATTAAGCAAATCATATCGGTGTCATCAATACGGTATTCAATAAGTCATATATCACTATATATACGAAAATAAAATCAACAATGTAAGGAATTCTGGTGGATCCCTCCAACATGTCCCCGTGCATCACATATAGTATATAATCAAAAATATAAATCAATTGCTTTGAGGCGAGATACATATACAAAGGGTTATCCGCTCTTACACGGGAACATTATAGGATCTTATCCACTCCAATAGGTGGGAATATATCTAATCCAACTAATAATAATTAGTACATTATCCAACGGTCAATAACTATCAAAAATAAATATCCAACATCCAATAGATAATTTTTACTAACTATATAAATTTCCTGATTAGCCAAAAAGGTGAGATTAACTCAATTTAATTTTAATAGTCTCTAAAAAATTCCATTTTGCATTAAAATTGAATGAACGTCCAATTTTAAACCAAAATTCCAACTAGCTCCAAATTCATCCAATTTAACTCCATATCGTAGTGCTCGTTGATATGAATGCAAAGCAACTTGTCGCGCTTGAAACGAACTCATACAAGAAAGTTGTGAATTAATTAATATTTGATATAATTAAAATTAAATTAACTTGATTCAAATAAAAATCAAACATTAACCAACCCTCATCTCCCTCTCGTTTGCTTCCCAGATCGCCACGCGCGTGCGCTCGCGTTTCTTTCTTTGTTTTTTAAAAAACTTTGATGCATTCGCCAATCCCAGCCTAGCCACAGCCTCCAGCACCGCCCCAACGCCACTATGGCACCTCCACTCAATGCCCCACCACTACGGCCATGCGTGCAGGAACGTGCGAAGAAAAAATCATGAAACCCATAATTCACTGCAAATAAATGCAAGGCATTTTTAGTCCCCTCGATCGACGATTCGTCGATCCATATGGTCATGCTTTACTTTTCTTTAGTTGGAGTCGAAGGTTAATTCGGCCTCTAGAGGCTCCGATCAACGTCGGCAGTTGAATGGATTTATTTTAATGGTGGCTATGAATTAGGGTTTGCAGATGGAAGAAATGAATGACCTTATATAGAAAACTTTCGCAGCACTATTCAATCCATGAAATTTCGAACTCCAAACAAAATGTGCTACTTGGCGTTCTATATGTTACACCCCTATTTCGAAAACAATGGAATATATATCGGAAGCCAATTCCATCATGTACAGAAGTTAACTTTTCAAAATCGAATTATATTAATATAAATTATGTAATGAACCAATTTTTATCCATTTGATATGAGGATAATTAGCCAATTTTAATTATTGAAATATTAATTTTTTATAAGTCGAATAGATAAATTTTCTGATATTAAAAATATCCGAATGTATAAATTGATAAAACTATATATAATTTTAAATTATAAATTTCTGAATATGATAAATTTTATACACATGTGTATATAAACTCCACCATTTAAAATTTAAGATTGAATGTATGTATATATATGACTATATACAAGCTTTATGATGTTTATATATATATATATATAAGTTTGTATATATGTAATCACTACAAGGGAGAATGGCTATTCCAACGGCTCCAAGCCGTCGGCGGCCGTTGGTAGCCGTCGGAAATGCCGTTGGAATAGCATTCACGCTTTCCAACGGCTTCCAACGGAATCTACGGGGCATTTCCAATGGTATTTCCAACGGCTACCAACGGCAAGCAGCCGTTGGAAGCCGTTACAATAAGATGACCAAAGAGCCATTTGTAGCCGTTGCTAATCTGGGTCAATTTTTTTTATAACAGCAAGCCATTCGCCTTCCAGCAACACTTACTCAATATATATCCATTTCCACTCCATTTCTACTACATTTCACACACACACACACACACACATATATATATCACATATCCAACACATTATACCATAAACAATATAAATAACCAAAAATTAACATCAAACATTACATTTTCAAACCAAACTACAAGTCAATATGTACATAAACAACAAAACCCTCACCAACACCAACTTTAATCCATATTCAAGTCAAAATATACAATGCAAACACTTAAACCTCACCACCTCAAAGTCAATATATACACAACAACCGTCAAACACAATCCTCACCACCTCAAAGTCAATATATACAATAACCAAACACAAAGACAATAATCATCATACCTGTCAAGCATCATCCTCACCTCTGGAAGCACCAGACGACGATGGGAAGGAACCATGCCTATGCGCGTACTCCGCTAAACGTTGATTCAGCTGCTCCATTTGTATAGTGCAAAGACGGTCCTGCTCTTACAGCTGCTCAACCATGGCTCTAAGCACTTTTATTTCTGCTTTGTCGCACGCCTTTTGAGCTACCCGAACCTGCAAATAGAATGTGAGATGTTCACATTTGTATTATAATCATTTTCTTAAGCAATGCATATTTTAAAATATAGAAACGTAAATGACGTGATCTTAAGCAATTCATATACCACGAGGAAATGCATATTTTATTAAATGATAATGGTGCAGGATGGTAAATCACGTATATGTTAGATTTAAATCAGGTAGAAATCATCATATCCTTATTGTATCTATAGGTTAATTTATTAACTAAAATATTGCAATGTTTATAAGATTACCGCTTGGTTTCCATAGCCGTAGCGCCTATTCCACTGCATCGGATCCATGATAACGTCGAAAATATTATCTTGCTCCTCTATCGTCAACTCATCGCGGTCCGATTCCGAAAGTAGCTCTGCCCGTGCCTCCTGAAACTTTGCCTAAAATAAAAAACAATTACAGGTTAAAAGTAGTAGAATAGGATTTAAACTTATTGATATTAATAAAATAAGATTTAAAATATGCATACATATGCAGCCATCACCTTTTCATCATCTCACTGATATGTAATTTTGCCAGCATTGTCCGATTGTCTTGATGCGTGGGTGTGGGTAAATACCTCCATCATAGACACGGGACGTCGAAGCGATCTTTCCTGTAATAAAAAATTTATATATTATAATTTTTTTATAGATAATCACTGAACTGATTAATATACAAAATATAATAATGGTTTAGATTCGTAATTGATAAATTTACCAAGTCCTCACGGTGATGCTGAAAAGACTTGGATCCGCCACGATGCGTTACAGGATTCCTACTTCTATTGGCGGCTCTCCGATTCCACCTGCAATTTAAATTGAATATTATATTTACTAATTGCGAAATAATTAACTATATATTTGATAGATTTACCTTGAACTCGTCGGACTCCCACCAACTAATCCAAGAATTCCATACGGAAACGCCCATCCAGTTCGGTTTCTTCCCCGATTTTTTAAGAGCTGACATTACCTCCCTGTAATTTTTTGCGACCTTCAAATTCCAATGGCGCTGAACCATGGAGACATCGGGCTCTGCCAAGTCTACTGGCGCCTGTACAAAGAGAAATTTTACTAATTGTTCATTTTGTACTTATTCATATAGTAAAGTGATATAAACTCACCAGAAAATCCTGCCATATGGCCTCCCTGACGTGGTCAGGGATCTTACTCCACTTAGGCTAGCAATCTGTCATCCGGCTCATATATGATTGCCTGGAAATGCCAAACACAACTCCTGAGGGCTCCAAATCAAATCTCATGTGTTAAATATTAAAAAAACTTTAGACAAGTATATATATGTATGAACAAATTTATGTTGTTATCATTTTAATTTTGATACTTACGCTCCATCAGCCTTCGGCTGCAAATATACAAGTGGTCGGGCTAGAGACTCACCACTACTCTCGCCGGCTGAGCGAGAAGAGCTACGACATCTGGAGCCGGACATAATACCTATTGAAAATATTTATTTTTAATTATAGACATAGATAAAATGATGATGATATGTGGTGCATGTAATAAAGTCATTTTTAATTGGTAGTGCGCATATAATGATGATGATGATATGTGATGCGTGTGCGTGAATAATTGTAAAAATTACCGGATATTACTTAGTACACGTCGTTTTCTGATTCAGACTTGGTCTCGTGTTCTATATCGTTTTCCTCTACACTCTCAAATGCTTTGACTAATACATTTGTCTCATTATTTAATTGTCCAAATCCAGTTTGATCGTTTGTAATTGTGATTTCAACATTTTCCTCGATATCTGCTTGATAGGCTTGTTCTTCTGGAATATTCTTTCCATCGAATGTAAATCTCACCTTGGTTTTAAAAACCGCAGACCGATCCGCTTTATCTCTTTTTAGAGACGGATAAGGGGCGTAATAAACTTGTAGGGCTTGTTTGGCTAGTACAAAAGGATCGTATTGCTGATAACGGGAGGTATGTTTTATTTCTATAAGATTATAATTTGGATGCACGTTAATACCAAAACCTGGAACATTGCTGAACCAGTTGCATCTAAACAAAAAAACTTCCCCGGCGGGTCTTATAAAATATGTCAATTGCAAAATCTGGGTTAACACGCCATAAAAATCATGTATATGATTATTAGGATCATCACTGCCTTTAACAAATACACCAGTATTGTTTGTTAATTTTTCAGCACCGTATTCTTTGGTGTTGAATTTATACCCATTAACGAAAAATATTGGATACGTTTTAATTTTCCTTTTCGGTCCCAGCGCCAAATGTTTTAATCCTTCATCGACCACATTATTTGTAGGATCACAAACGTAGTTCGAAAACCAAGTAGCAAAATTTTTGCTTAAATCGCCGTTTGGATTTTGTGATTCATAAACACAGCAACAAAAACATAATATATTGATTTATTATTCATTTACACATGCAGTATTAAATTAAATTTATCAAAACTTGTAATTTGATAATTACCTAATAAATGGTGCAACTTCTGGACAATTGAGAAGAATATATGTGTGTGCTACATGGTAATCTCTATCATCTAACCATTTCTACACATTTTCCAGCATGTCGACCATGTTGTTTAAAAATAAATAACATTGCTTCCGAAGAAGAATCTTGTTCAACGGCCTCATCATTACGCGCAACACTTTGAAATGATATATTCACATGATCATTGAAATAATGAGAGAAAAAGAACGATGCTTCTTCTTCGATATATGATTTGCAAATCGAACCTTCAACTCGAGCTTTTTATATTACTTTTTTCTTTAAATGATTTAAGTACCTAATAAAAAATATTTCATATAAATATTGATTTTTATTTATAGTTAAATTAAAATTTACATACTCAGTATTAATAACATACCTCTCGAATGGATACATCCATCCATATTCCACAGGACCTCGAAGACGTGCTTCAAATGGAAGATGAACAGGTAAATGCTCCATTACATTGAAAAAAGCTGGAGGAAATATTTTCTCCAGTTTGCGAGCAGTATAGGGATTTCTACCTCAAGTTTACGAAGACGGTCAACTTTTAACGTAGTTGAACAAAGCTCCTTATAAAATAAACTAAGTTCTGTTATAACCTTCCAAACTTTTATGGGCAACAATTCTTTGAAAGCGACGGGTAACAAATTTTGCATCATTACATGACAATCATGGCTTTTCATCCCACTCAGTCTTCCGTTCTTATAGTCAACACATCTACGAAGATTAGATGAAATTCCATCAGGAAATCATAATCTTTCCACCCATTTTAACAGTACTTTAACTTGGTTGTTATCTAGTTCATAACATGCTTTGGATTTTTTAGTGTCATTTGGCTTCATATGAAGCTCGGGACGATTACATATTTCTTCTATATCACGTCTTGATTTCAGATCGTCCTTAGTCTTGCCCTTAACATTCAAAAGTGTATTAAACACATTATCGAATACGTTTTTCTCATTATGCACCACGTCAATGTTATGACGGATTAAGAGATTTTTCCAATAAGGCATCTCCCATAATACCCTCGATTTACCTTGGAATTCAGTTTGCTGCCCGGTTTCATGTATCTTTGGATAATCTTTTACAAGTTCATATATATCTTCACTTGACCAAATCGTTGGTGGTTGTAAAGTCTCATGTCTGTTAGCTATGAATTTTTTTTGTCTCTTCTAAAAGTATGATTAATATGGAGAAAACGTCGATGACAATCAAACCATGAAATTTTCTTCCCATGCCGTAAAGAAAATGCTCGTGTTTCTTCCATACAGTAAGGACAAGCAAAACGACCGGTCGTACTCCAACCCGAAAGCATTGCATATGCAGGAAAATCGCTAATAGTACATAACAAAGAAGCGAACATCCGAATTTTTTTTCGATACGTTGTATGTTCCAACTCCTTCATACCACATGTTTTGAACTCTTCGATTAGTGGTTGTAAGTAAACATCGATACCCTGTGTCGGATCATCAGGGCCAGGGACGACAATTGTGAGAGACATATATGGAGTTTTCATACACATCCACGGGGTTAGATTGTAAGGTGTAATGATTATAGGCCAAGATGAATATTCAGAACCAAACTGAGAAAACGGTGAAAATCAGTACACAAACCTAGTCTTACGTTACGGCTCTCTGCTGCAAAATCGGGATATTTCTTAGCAAAATGCTTCCATGCTTCTCCATAAGATGGGTGTGTTAACGTACCTACTTCAGGTGTTCTCACACCGTGCCATCTCATATGATGCGCCGTTACAGATGATGCATATAACCTTTGAAGTCTAGGAGTGATAGGTAAATAATGCATACGCTTGTATGGAACTTCTTTTCCCTTTTTTTCCTTGGTTTGTATCTTTCTTGATTACATATTTTATAATTCCGAAGACTGACATCATCTTTCCAAAACAACATGCAACCATTTAGACATGTATCAATTTTTTGATACGGCAAACCGAAAGATGACATAAGTTTTTTCACTTCATAATAATTTTCGCACATTAAATTATCTGATGGCATATGGCATTTAGCAGCTTGTACAACAGCCATAAATCCGGCTTCTGTGAGATTGTACTTTGATTTCATTGCAATGTACTCTGCAGTTGCCGATAATTGAGTGCCGCTAGTACATCCATTCCAAAGAGGTTTCTTAGCAGCATCCAATAAATCATATATTTTTTTCGCTCCAACATTTGGTTCCTCTTCGACGTTAACATCGTCATTATTAATTTCAACAGTAGGGAACATTGATCGTGATGCATCTTCAGCCATATGTTCTATGAGATTCTCGTACTAACTTCATCACTAATGACCTCTATTGACTGTTCTTCGTTGCCTGTTATAATTTCTCCATAACGATCTCACACCAAATAATTGGTTACGAAACCATATTGGCGCAAATGAATTCTAACCATATTCGATACTAAATGCTTCAATAATTTACACCTACTACATGGACAACGAATTTCTACGTCGTTTCCAATATTACTTAAAGCAAATCCGACAAACACATTTACCCCGTTGAGAAAATGTTTACTTATTGAGCCTCCCATTTCTCTTCTTTGATACATCCAGCTTCGATCAATAAAATAATTGACCAATTTTTCTACTGTAAAACCTATGATCAATAGTAAAAAATTATTAATCAAATTTGATAAACACATTTAGATTTTACTGTTTTTTATAATCCATTTTCGTTTATATACAAAGTTATATTTCTTGATATTTTGTTCACTTTTTTGTACCTTTTGTGATGGTCGGTCATCCTACTTCCCATTACAAATACAATAGTAATTACATTTCTTAAATCATATCATTTTAAATGATTTTTCAAAATTTCGGCAGCACTTCCCCCATGTTCCTTATATCGTACACATATGCATGTACACAAGGAACGAAAAGGAAATGCCATCGAAATTTTGTGAACCGTTTATAACGATATGATTTACGAAATATAATTACTTTATAGTGTTTGTAATTTTTCCAATACAGGGACAAATCGGACAGATATTGTATCAGATGAATATGAATATTCGTTTTGCAATAAAACGAATATTCATACAACGATCATATACAATACCTGTCAGACGGGGCCAAAAATTCACTAAGGGATTTAAATTTTGTTTATATGTTAACGCTTCATTAAATATATAAAATAAAGCATATTATGCATTATTTTATTTGTATTCTACTATTTTACTAAATATATAGTAAATTATATGATTTTTAATATTTCACAAAATATATAATTCATGTGTATATATATGCTAAATTATATACTAATTTATTTAATGCTAATATATTTTGAAAAAGATATAATTAATGTTCGTAAAATAATCGACTAATTCATGTTTGTCTAATATTTTACAAAACATACACAAAATAATTTAAATCAATCCTAACTAATCTAATGCTAATTCAAATGCGCATTTACACTAAATTATAAACATATGTATATATGTGCATAATATACACACACACACACACACAAACAATTTGGACATTTAGATGGTAATAATTGTAAGTAGCACTTAGTTTGGTATAATAAACAATCATAGGCCATTGGATACAAATATAACAACGAATTAACACAAAATTAGAAAAATTAATTTTTTTAGGGTTTTAGGCAGACCTGAATTTGGAGATGTGTAGGGATGGAGAGAGGATGCTGGCGTTGAGTGATGGCGTCGGAGCGGCTGCAGGTTGCGTGGGGAAGTTTGGAGCAAGAAAGGAGGAGGAGGGGAGGAGGGTTTTGCTGTAATTGGGGAAGTGGAAAATTATGTTTCAGGCTCGGCTTGCTGTAGGTATACGTGCATATTTTCCAACGGCTTCCAACGGCCGCAAACGGCAAAAGTTCCAACGGTTATCAACGGCTACCAACGGCATGTTAAAAAATAATGCGCCTTCGGTAGCCGTTGGAAAACACCGTTGGCGGCCGTTGGAAAGCCTTCATGGCTATATACTGTATTCCTAGTAGTGAATAAATAATGGTATATGTATGTGTGTGTGTGTATATATATATATATATGAATGTATAAATTCATAATGACAAGATCTTAAACTTACGACTATATACGTATGTATATACAAAACTTATGATATAAAAGTAATATATATATATATATATATAATAAAAATAAATACATGTAAGTGGATATATATGTGTGTAATAGTGCATATGTAATAATTTACACAAGAAGTACAAACTTTAGGATGATAAAATTATGTTAGTAGGAAAAGCATTTACATATGGTCTAAGGAATTATAGAAAATATATATATATATATATATATTATGTATATATGTATATATTATGTATATACACAAGGGAACATCATGATGAACACATATCTACTCAAGCATAAAATAAATCAAATCACTTAATATTCAAATCAACTAGGAAAAAAATCAAGTCAATCAATTTATCAAAATCAAATCAACAATTTTCAAATCAAATTAAAGAAAATAATAAAAGAAAAAGAAAAGCCCTGTACATGGAAATGGGCTTCGACCTTTTTCCAAACCTTGTTCCCTCTCCTCTATCTATATATACCATGGTCATTGGTTTGGTTCATTGTATACCATTTAGAATAAAAAAAAAGTAGATTGCTGCCATTAAAACAAAAGAAAATCTGCCATTAAGTGATAAAGAGAAGATAATTTTTTTAAGCTTGAAGTAAGAAAAAACCACAGAAGCTCATCATTTTTAAACTGTGAGTAAAACACTTCAATTTTTTACTCTTTCTCATATATGACTGTTCTTTTGGATGAGCAATGATATATGGCAAATATATGTGTGCTATTCTTTGAATATGAACATTTATATATGAATCAACCTGGGTGGTTTATCTATAGTTTAAGAACTACAACACTTCTCCTCTGTCTTTGTTATTTTTGGATAAAACAGTGAAATCTTCTTCTTCAGAAATAAATAGTCCATCATCCTTTTTTTTTAGGACATGATCCAAAATGAAAATTGTTAGTTTTTGAGTGTACGACGTTTTAAAATTTGTTTCTTTTAATTTCGTCAAGCATAGGATGAGAAAACTTATTTAAATAGTGGATGGGTTGGTTTTTGTCGAAAACAAAATACTATAATACCGAAAATGGATCATATTGTCGTGTTCGTGAGAGTAATTTAGGAATATTTAACGATACATAAAAGGAGAAAGTGGGAGTTTATCAGATTTGGGGCTTTGATCAATTTCTGGTGACGTGCATGATTTTATGGCATAACACTTGGCATGGAGGAGGCTCGGGTGGAGGCGCATAGGGGAAAAATGATGCGATAATTTATTGGTGGCCGTGGAGGCGAGTCGAAGTGGAACTAGGGTTTAGAGTGGGTTGTGTTTGGTTTTTGGTTACAAGGCAATGGTGACATGAGGAGGTGAAGTAGGGATGCGATCCATGGGGAAAAGGAGGAGGAGTTCATGGAGATAAGGTTGGCGTAATCTGGTGATGGCCGGTGGTATGCGGTGGTGTGATGTGATGTTTGAATGGCACGGCGTGGTACAGTTTTTGTGTTGGGCTGTTCGCTTTTCGAACGTGGGTGTTTTGGCGTGTTTTAGGTGGTGGGTGTGATGTTGGGGTCGGCAACGACTGGTGAGGATCATCGAAGGCACATATAGGTGGTTGTACCGGTGGGCATGTCCATGAAGCTGGTTCGTGCATGTCTTCGTGTTCTTAGAGAGGGTAGGGAGGAAAGGAAAAAACCGGGAAAGAAGGAAGAAAGGTTTAGGCTGGAGTATTTTATTTTAGTGAATATTAGGCTGAGGTCCCTAATAAGTTTCAAAATACACAAAAAACACAGTAAAACAAAGTATGTAAATTAGGTCCCTACAATTAAGTTACTAAGTAATTGCATATAGTTGAATAGTTGTAGACATTTATGCAATTATATTCAAAAGTTGCATAAATTTATGCAATTTTTTTCGGTGAATAATTGCGGAAATTTCCATAATTTTTTTGGTGAATAATTGCAGAATTTTACGCAAATTTTTGAGAAAATTGCGGAAATTTCTATAATTTTTCGGTGAATAATTATGGAAATGTATGCAATTTTTTAACATAATTGCATATATGTCTGCAATTGTTCACTGAATAATTGCATAAGTGTATGCCATTATTCGGTAACTTAATTCTAGAGACCTGATTTACAAACTTTTTTTTACTGGGGTTTTTGTGTATTTTGAAACTTATTAGGGACCTGTGCCAAACTGTCCCTTTATTTTATAGGGTCGTGATTTTTCTTTGGTCCATGATATTTTTTTAGGCTGGGTGGGAGAAATTATTAAAGAAATGTTTTTTTAGTTTTATAATTTAATAAGCTAGAAACTTAAACTATATTTTCTCACTTGTTCAAAACCTAAGTGATGAGTTGATTGTTTTATCGAGACCCTATCGCCAAGTAGTTCTATCTAAAAAAGTGTCGTTGAGTTTTTGGAATGTGAAGATTAAATGATTTAAACGGCCATAGTAAATAAATAAGTAAATTCTCTTATTTATACGTTAACTAATAATTTAATGATTTACAATAATTAAGGAAAATAAATAAGTAAATTCTTTTTAAATTATTTACATTTTAATAAATAAATTAATTATTTAATGAACTGTCTCTTAAGTTTATTTAAAATAAATTATCTAATGTAATTTTCTTTAAGCGGCAATAATCGAGTTTTAAAATATAACTCGACACAGTTATTTAAAAACAGTACAGTTCTTATTTAAAAATGAATTGATATAAATATTTAAATAGTTGATTGAGCAAATAAATCTATGTTCATTGATAATGTCTTCTTAATTTGGACTCGAGTACTTATTGTTTGTACCATTAAGTAGCCAAACAAATTAAAAAAGTTAGCATAAATGTTGGCACGTTTTTAAAGTGGCTTGTACTGATCACCATTTCGATTTTCGAAATTGTAATAATTACAAGCAAATTACTTCCGTTGGACTGGTCTTGATAAGGTAAAGGTACTAGATGAATAGTAACACCCTGATTGTAAATTGTTGTTTAAAACGACTTGGCCTATAAAATTCATTAATTGGATTCGATGAGACCGGGATCGAATATGTGCATTATCCAGAACCACTTCGATCCAATAACCACCATGAACATTTACGGTTTTGATTTTAAAGCCTAGTATGTTGGAATTCAATTAATGTAACAAGTTCGGCTATTTTAAATAAGTATTTATACTTAGACACTATTATGATATCACTGAATTTCTATAAAAGTGTTTTGGTTATCATAAGATAAAAACTCATTGTGTTTGTACGAGATACCTTGATTATTCAAAGGATTTTGATATCTTAAGTATTTCAAATAAAGTGTGTTTACTCATGCTGATTTCTAGCCTGACTCGGGTGTTACTTTATTGTAATGCTTGAGTCAGACTGAGTATTACAGATTCAAGTCAGGTTGCTTTGGTGTTTAGGAGACAAGCTGGATGGCAGAGACGTATTGCATGTATTTGATTATATTCCACTATGTATTGCAGGCTGTATATTTAGCGTTTGAGGGCAAGTTATATAACTGTTTCGATTTATATGTTGATGGTTATACTCTGAAAATTTGTATGCATATTAACAGTTATCGTTCTTTGTATAAAATGTATTATTATATTATATTATATTTCACTGCGATTGTGAGATTTTGTGTTGTTGTTATTTCTATTTCTTCTTAAACCTTATCAATTTGGTATTTCCAGCACTCGATTGCTCGACACTCTATATGTTGAACGTATTAGTGTCGATTTTTAGGGATCGAAAATCTCCCGGTCGCCACAAATTCCTTTAATTAATTTCTACATGTTTCGATCTCATATGCCCAAACGATACATCTGATCACCATAAAATTCAGAGGAATATAATAACTCACTATTATAGATCCAATGGAACTGGTTTCATCGAAATCTAAGACAGTGCACTGGAAGGCTATTTCTACAAGTTAATTAAAACGAGTAATTCTCAAAATCAATTTATTCACCTTTAAATCAAATTCAAAATTTCACTAACCACCTTCTTATTCAAATAAAATTTAAGCCAACTTTTGAAATCATTTTCATTCATTGTAAATCCAAGATTCAATTATTTAAAACAATTCCAATATTAAATTCAAAAATTTAATTATCAAATAAATCACTATATTTGAAATTCAAGTTATTTAACTTATAAAATCAACTTTTCAATATTTAACTAAATTAAATATTCCAAATTCAAATTACTAAATTTCTGGGTCGTTATATTAATTTACTTAATTTCATCAAGTCTAGGAATAATTAAAATGATATGTTTATTACATTGTGATAAATTGCTCTTGATTAGAGCATTTGTAATTACAATCACAAAACGTAACGTTTATGGACTTCCTATTAAATATATTTTTAATTGAAAATAATTAATATAACACATTATATTAAGTATATAATAGAAAAAACACCTTTTATTTCGAACAAGATTTTATTACACTATCTGTAATTTACTATAAATTACAGAATTACTCATATGAAATACCCCTAACTCTATCAATCGGTGCACGTATAAGTTTGTCGGCACGATATCGTTATGGCGACATCCCATTTGTGAAATACCCCCTCCAATGTCTCATCTTTCTTCATTGCTTTCGGTTTAAAAAAAAAGAAAGTTGAAGAAGAAGACACTGTCGTTGTCCTCATTACTATGCCCCTACACCGTCACCCCGACAATAAAGACGAGGCTACCGAAGAAGAAGACGTCGCAGTGCTCCTTGGCCTAGTCCCTGGCCTAACCGAGTTTATAGATGACACCGCCAAAAGTGAAGACATCTCCGTCCCTAGCCAGTGATGACGCCGCTCAGAACCGTGACCTCCAAGCAGCACCTACTCGTGCCCTAGCGAAGCACCACTATAGATAATAATGTTAATTTTATAATTATATTAATCTTTTTATATGATTTAGTTATGTTAATTTGATAATTATAAGTTTGATTATCCCTATTTACCCATGATTATACCTTAATTGTCCTTTAAAATTATGTAATAATAAATAATTAAAATTATCCCTTAATTATAGGTTTGAAATGTACACAATAATAAATTATTCATAGTTATATAACTGTAGTTATATATTATCAATATTTAGACATATAAATAACCCTAATTATAAACCCATAATATATAAATATAAAATTAAAATTAATAATAAATTGCATACAAATATATGATATAATATTTAAACATAGATATAAATAAATACACATGCACATACATATATGTATATATAATTATATTAAATTTCATAAAGTTTGAATGTGTTAAACATACGTTGATTGCACCTTACTTGTTACCAAAATCCTTGATTTCCAAGCATCCTGCACCAGTTAGATGTTTAATTCGTCCCCATCTTACAAGTACTGCATATAGTCTTTATATAGATATTCATTTTTTAACTAAAATAGAAATCAACATTAATCTAATACGTTATTTATCAAATTTGTCCTAGTATCAGATAAGTTATAAATGCAATGATATTTATATTCCTTGAATCAATATTTAATGCTCAATAAAATTTCGAATACGCTTCCTTTTTGTTCCCCATATACTCTCTTTTGCGTATGATACGAGGAATAAGGGGAAGTGCTCCCATAATTGTGTTAACTATTCAATTTGAAATGATTTACCAAAAATAAATATCATCGCGCTTGTAACGGAAGTAGGATGTCAGTAATTTAAAAAGTGTTGAAATCCTTAAGTTATATAACTTTGAAATTATTTGCGAATTCCATTATTTTAAAATTGTCTGATAAATTCATTATTATTTAGGTGAACAGTGTACATAATCCCAAGTCCCTACGAATTGGTCCTTCCCTCAGCGTACCTCGATATGGCAGCAACAATAAAATAAACAAATACCAGTATAGTAAAATAGGAATCCAAATTTGAAATAATAATAATATTATATGGCGTTAGTTACTAAAATTTAATAATATTTTACATTATTAATATATAGTATTAATGAATGATACTGATAACCAAAATAACAATGAATGATATGATTAATTATTATTAATATTTTGGGCTTATACATGCCGAGACCAAATTTATTCCATTCTTGATGTTGCTAATCTCATCGTCATATCCACTCATTTATGATGTAATATAATTTGACTTGTCCTACCTGCTACTTTACTTGCATGTCATTGTAAAACACAATTTAATACATATTTTATATGAATTATTATAAAATATATGTCTAGTCAATGCCATAGAGTACATAGTCATGGTGGCTCCTCATCGGGTCATACTTCATCGATTCAGGGTGACCCTCACTCATCTGACCATAGTGAAACCCACTCAGTTGGCATCGATGCATACATGATGACTCCATTTATTCAGACCAATGCACATATTGATGCTACAGTCCATCAACTATGCATCTGAGATGAAATCTTCCTCCGTCCAACAAGTTGATATCTTTCAAAAAGAATGAGGATCGGAGTGAGTAATTTCTTGTTTGAATACAGTTGAAATCATACACACACTAACATTAATACATATACACTCATATACACATACATACATATATGCATACATATACATGTGTATAAGATAATTTGCTAATTAAATAAGCATACATAAATATACATGTACAATTATGATTTCACCAATAGTGCCACATCTGATGCCAACCATAAAGGCTTGCTTGCACAGATCACAACATTATCGCCTCGCATTTACTGACATTCCTAATGATGTCAATGCACTATATTTCAGGAAGTTATGAAAAATAATTTTATTACAAAACTTGCTATATAAATATATATATGCCATCTTATTCATAATACATTCAGTTTGCATTTGCAGAGGAAATTTGCTTAAAGAGACGACATTTCTAAAGAAACCATGAGAAGGGCTTGAATGTTCATGGCATCTAGTAAATATCAGGAGTGGGAATATGGTATGCTCAAGAAAGGAAAAATAATCCATCCCTTGCCCAAGAGATATACGAGCAATTCTCGTAATATTAGGAGACAAAGGACTTCAAAAAGGAAGTATGATAGAATACAAAAATTAGGAATAGAAATCCTAGGTTACACAGTAGTTGCTCCAGATCATACAACGTAACTATCTGATATATATTTCTTTGTTAAATTAAAATGGGCCTATATGACAATTTACGTAATTCAAATTTCAGTACGAAGAGAAGAATAATGAGACTACATCTTGGCAAGTCTATTGTAGGACTCACAAGACTGAGTCATCGGATGGGTCTACCGCCAGTAGCTGGTAAGATGATGTTTCTATAGAATTTGCGGTAAGTTATTAATAAAAATTCATTTAAGTAATACTCACACACACACATACATACACACACATGTGAAATTCTAATGAACATGTAAAATGCAAAATAAGAGAAATACGAGGCTAGAATTGAGGAGCTTCAGAGTAGGGTGTGGAGATAACAAGATAAGTAGGCAAAGAGATATTCATCACATTTAATAGAGCTATTGAAAAAGGTTGGATTGTAAGCCCAACTACGGTAATATTCCGAAAGTAGTAACTTAAGCATTTGTTATATACATATGATATTAAGTATATATGTTTACAAACCCATATATATATATATTTATATGTATAGAATACTATATGTATGTGTAAATTGATTATAAATCTCGGTAATCATATATGTGTGTGTGTCTATATCTCTATATGTGTGTATTATACGTATGTTTAATATATTTATTTGAATTAATCCCAATTTTCTACTAAATGTTATAAATCATCATTTTAAAATTAAAATGATTTTGAGAAAGAAAATCTAATTCAGTTAAACAAATATATAAGTTAAATCACTCGATAAATTAAACAAACATATAATTAAGTTAAATTATATATTTGGTTTTAACAAATAAAACTTGCATGCATGCATATACATATGTTTTAATAAATTAAATAAATATATAAGTCAAATTAGACATTTAGTTAAATCAGTCAATAAACTAAATAAATATACAAGTTAAATCACTCAATAAATCGAACAAATATACAAGTTAAATTATATATTTTGATTCAATTAATTAAACAAATTTATTTGAGTTAAAATATAGGTTTTGTTAAATCATCCAATAAATTGAACAAATATATAATTTAAATCACTCAGTAAATTAAAAAAATGTAAGTTAAGTTATACATTTTATTCCTATAAATTGAAAAAACAATTTGAGTTAAATATTGAGTAATTAAAATATTTTGCATTTGTTTTGTATGGAAAAGGAAAATAAAAAAGTCCAAATAAATTTCTCTATATAAGGATTAATACACAAATACAATAGTTAAAATAAATTTTTACTTACTATTAATAAACAAATTTGGTTTATATGTAAAGGTCATCCCTAAAGAAGGTGTCAAATTAACTGTTTAGGGGAATAAAACCGACTCTCGTAGTCACATGTTGGTAAGCTAGAGAAGAAACTTGGTAAACTCATAAAAGCATTTATGCAACAGTTTTCGCATGTGGACATTTCTTTGTTTGATGATGATGAAGTGGTAGGGATTTGTTATTATTGCTATTTTTTGTATATTGTTTGGGCATTTATGTAGACGTTGTTATCTGGATTTTGTTTTTTATTGATGGATACAGTTGTGATTGTTGGACAATTGTGATGTCGGATGGATATCTATGACGTTTGATGGATGCTTCTCTGTGGACATTTATGTTTGTACTGATTGATATGTTGATGTTCGTGATGTTAAGTATGTATTGTTATAAATTGATGTTTCAACATCTGTACTGGATATTATTTATTTATATTTTTGTGATTAAATATCGTTTATATATAGATTCGTGATTGAAGTGAGAAAGATAGTTGAAATGTTACAAAAATCCTTCAGCAACAGCGTCGACAAGACGTCGAAAAATCCAATTTTGACATTTTAATTAAGCATGGGTATGGTTTTGGTATTATGTCGATATGACGTTGGCATGGCATAAGCAAATATATTTATAGGTATCAGCACGTCGTAGATATGGCGTCTACTACTAGGCTTCGGCATGGCGTCGCAAATGTGACATTGGTAGGTGGTGCAGGTTTGGCGTTGGTAACTACCTCATGGAAAATGTCAACATAGCATTAATAAGAAACTTTTGATGCACTTTTTACTTACCTAGTTATGGCATTGGAAGTCGGGTATTTACTAATGCCACCATGATGCCATATTAACATCGGTGAACTCATGTTTTCTTACAGTGCTATATACAAACCTCAAACAAATAAATAAATGTTTAAGGATTAAAGGTATAGCTATCTTACAAAAAACATGTAGTGATTTTCAGTTTGTTGAAGGACCAGAATGAAAATATCACAATTTCTAAAAAGCGATTATGATCCTCAAACTACATAAGCCTCAACATATTATTTAAACTTTCTTCTATAAAAATATTTTTAGATGTACGGTTTATTTTTATTTGGACTATCAAACGAAATCTTTACACTAATCAAACCAAATATAGGCTATGTAACATAACTATAGGATTTCATAATTAAAAAATATAATGTATTAAATTTCAACCAGTGGTAGCAAATGCATCCATTTTCCGAGTAAATAAAATGAAATTTACAATTTGGGAAAATTTTAAGTTTAACATTAAGGGAACTAAGATAAATCACAAATTATAATTTTTTTTAAAAAACTATTTCTATTGTGATCTAGTGTTGTACAGTTATATATGAACTAGGCTAAAAAGGATTATGGTGCTTGGATCACGAAAGAAATAACATGACCCTTATTTTAAGTGAATTTGTGCCGAATTTAAAGATTTGATAGTTTGAAATTAACCAATATAAAAGTGGAAATGACATTAAAATTTATTAGGTTTTAAATTTTTTCTAGACGCAATAACAACATATCCAGTAGCATATCCATTCAGTCACTCAAATATTAATCTTACTATCATGTTAGATAGGATACTTTGCAAATAAATTTTATGTCCTTTTAATATTTGAGATAGTTTATTAATTAATGCCTCCATTAAAAAGTAGACTATTTTCGATAACGTAGTTAAACAAAGTGGTATATATAATTTGTTCCCATACCTACTAAAAGGAGGCTTGGAAAATTAGGAACCTTTTTCTGATACGATTGTAAGAAAATCCCTGTTGGAATGATTTTGTAGATTAGGTCTTTATTTTCTAAAACAGAAAAAGCATAAACTAGCTTTCCCTATTTTTATATAAAGTGCAAGTTAATTTATGCTTTTCTAAAAGTGTCTCAAAAATTAAAAGTTCGAATTTCTTTATTTACAAGTATTATAAAAAGTATTTAAATATATTTTTATCAAATAACTACATTTTTCACTATTATCCAGTTTATAGATCTTTCGTAAAAAAACAAAAGAGTGCAAATAAACTTACATTTTCAATCTGAAAAATGGAAATTATCTTGGACTTTCCATTTTAAAAAAGCAGTAACCCAATTTTTCTATTTAATGCTACAACAACTTCTCTTAAAATAAAAAAGGGCCTTATTACAACTCGACTAGATATTTAAACAATTAATTGAAATGTTGAATCATTAATTATTTAGATTTCCGAATTTTTTTTGCATACGATCGAATTAGAATTCGAGGCTATTTATGTTGAGTCCTGATCAACGTTGTGAATCAAAATGAGCATAAATATAGCTATGTTTGGAGTTATGATATTTTTACGATTTACGTATTGTTATATGTATTTTATTAAAATATATGCGTAGTCAAGTCCAGTGGGATCTCGACTAACGGTTTGTAATGAGGACTTCATTATGAAACGTACGGTTGAAGAATTTTTTGAATTGAGCAATCAATAAACGACATGGAAATGCATTAAATTTTCATCCTAGAGTGTTGTCTTAGATAGTGTCGAAAATTATACCATCTGAACCGAAAAAAGGAGATGATGTGCACAGACGAGTTTCGTAATGATCCGATGTACCATGTGGTCGTACGAGCTCAAAACGTATGATGATTTATTTGAGAAATTAAACGACACACACACAAACACACATATATATTATATATAATCCTCCACATAACAAGATACTGATTCCTCTCTTTTCTTCTTTTCCGCATTAGATTTTCTATCTTCTCCTCGTTCAGTAAATAGCTGCTCCATTTTCTTTAATTAAATTGAGAGCTACAGGCAACGAGAGAGGCCGAGGTTGGATCTGTTAGACTCGGGAGGGTAGAGCTTCAAATCTATATGGACATTGAGGGGTGTGGCGATGCTTAGTTGAGCCCTAAAATATTGACGTCGAACTAGGGTTTGAGTTAATCGGCAGGGGAGGAAGAGTTAGGCAACATGGAGAGTGGTGTATGCGACTTGTGCAGAGATGAGTTGGTGGGTGCTTGTCGAAGTGGTGCGGCGTTAGATATAAGGTAGCGACATCGTAAGGCTAAAGGGGTTTTTGGGTGTTGAGATTTCTTCAAGGACGCTAGATTTGTCATGATGGTGACTATCATAGAGAGCACGCGTAGGTGTTGGCAGCTCGTTGATTCATGGACTAGGGGAGGAGAAATTAAAGAGAGAAAGTATTGATAAGTGGATGCATTTGTGCACAGGTTGGGGAAGAAGGATTTGGGGTGGGATTAAGGTTAATTAATTATTTTAATTAATCTCGTTTCATGTTTAATTTGTATCTCTTGCATACAGGGTCCAATCAAGACACGCTCTTTGCCGTTGGACTCATAGTGAGATTATCTACGACATGGATTGGGGTTGGACTTGATTCAACCGCTTGAGAATTTATGGCTTAGCTAAGCGGAATTTTAACTCTGAATTTATATTTTATATGAATTCCTTTAATTATATATATTGAAAAATATTACCCACGTGAGGTAGAATAATATATATAAGTGATTATTTCCTCATTTGATTTGATTGATTCGAGTAGAGATAATTGATTAAGATCCTGTATATATGAATATTGTGTCCTATTCATATAAATCTATTGAACTCCAATTTGTTGTTAGATTGATGATAGAAATATTGTTATATATTTTATTACCGATATTCGAGATAATTGATTGAGATCTTATATATATAAAAATTGTGTTATATTCATATATAATAGAATCAGATGGAGCTGATATTAATTAATAACATGGTTATAAATTAATTAGAACTCTAATTTATAGTTATATTAGTGATAGGAATATTATTATATATTTTATTGCTACTCGAAAATTAGAAGTATGACCATTAAAATCAGGTATAAGGCTAAAATAATGATATATGTAGGTTAAACTTGTATTAAAATGGCTTTGAAGTTTATCTGGCCTTAGTATTAGTTTATTATAGTGTAAATCAACAATTAACTAACTAGTGAATTTCTACAAAGGTGATTTGAGAAGTTAGAAATTACTAACGTGATTTATTAACTCCTGAATATTGTACTAACGTGATTTATTAACTTTAGACCTTATAAATAGGCTGAATTATATATGTATATGTATATGTGTGTGTGTATGTATAAATTATATACATTAGCTATATAATATTTTGAGGCTTTATTGATTGCTAAATTTAATTTTAATAGAAGAATAAAGTGAAAATAAGCTATGATATGGTTAATAGGCAGTTGCATTATTTTATAAAATAAGCATGAGACTTCTATGAAATAATACGAAGAAGATATAATTGTTAGATTGGCGACTTAAGTAAGATGCGTTTTTGTTGAATTTTTATATGATTGTATATGTGAATTGTTATTGGTATTGAGATAATAGATTTGTTACTTTGGTTGTGTATTGCCTTTATGTATGTAAATGTGCAAAATATGTGTTTTAGTTCCATGTAGTTGGACTGGTTACACACACACACATATATACACATACACACACCTGCATACAATTTATCTGATTTATATTTGTCTATATGTATAAATATAGTTCTAGTATGTCCAACTTTTGGCTATTGGCAGATGCACGAAATATATATATGTATGTATGTATGTTTATGCATATGTGTGTATATATATTGATATGCAGTTTAAAGCGTTTATATATAGTTTCGACATGTTCGACTTAAGGCTACCAATTGGTGCATGGAATCTATTGTACCATTGAGATGACATGATTTGCAGACGCAGTTCCATAGCATGATAGAGAGAGATTGGGATGCAAGTCTAAAGTAGATCAATATAGTTTCGTAATACAGATAGGTGCTACGAAAGAACCTATAGACCAACTTCTTTTGAGGTGGTGGTTTTTATAGGAGTCTACAAGGCAGTCGTGACTCTTGATAGGTCTCTTTGGTAGCTAATGAAAATTTGACATGATTTAATGATATCCAATTTAAGCATATGTATAGTTCGATATGCCTGATCTGTACTTACCGTATAGTGGAAGTAATACATTATATAGATTTATAAATATGTAGTTCAAGTGATATATATATATATGCGTGGTTTGAGCGATTTTTATGTGTATATATATATATATTAGTTTTGTATGCCTAACTTGGGGCAATTGGGTAGTGTTAGGCACTTTAATAAATCATCACGATCCACATGAGGACGACAACACTTTGGTGTTGTGTATACATTTGGGAAGGGTGTACGTGGGATTTAGTGTTTACGTATGGTTCTGGTCTGTCGATGTAGACAACCAAAAGGAAAGTACATCAGTGAGAGAATCCATCATACCATTGATATGGCATGATCTACAGACGCAGTTCCGGAGCAAGGGAGGAGAGAAATTGAAACGGTAGTCTAGAGTAGGTCATATATTATTTCGTAGCATGGACGGGTGCTTTGACAGGACCTACATGTCAACTTCTTTTGAGGTGTTGATTTTCAAAGGAGTCTAAAAGTCATTGTGGATCTCGATAGGTCTCTTTCTAATCTAATGGCAATTTAAGACAGGTAACGGTTATATATATATATATATATATATATGTTTGTATTTCGGCTTTGGGCATAGAGAAGCTATGTAGTAGCATTGTTATGTCGTTGTATTTGTTTTTCATATTCAATAGCATGGCTTGTATAGTATGGACTATTTTAACAAGAGAACCACTATTGTATATCATCCTAACTTGTTGGTGTATGGATAAAGTTAGGTGATGTAGGATTAGTACTACTCATTGATCTCGCTCGTGTTTATTAGATGTATATATGTTGCATGTACATGTAGTACCTAGAGATATTTCCTCCCATGCCAGGCTTTATGTTCGACCTGTGTTTTCTCTTTGTCTTTTTATATCATGGGAATTCTCGGGTACTTTATTGAGTAATTTGAAAGTCAAGTGCTTTAGGGGATAGGCTTACAGGACGGTGGAGCTTTCTAGAGGCATGAAGTCAATATATTGGATATGTGTGCTTGTTGATGATATAGTACATGGCAGACATGCTATTTTATATACGAGACTTGCGATATTAGATACAATATTCCGAACTCTATATAAATGGGGTTGATGTGTTTTGACTTTTTGTATTAGATTTATTTATTGGTTGCTTTCGCTAGTGCGTTCTTTTGTATTTTGTTTATCTTATTCTGTTCATGTATATTCAATACACTATATGTTATCATTTCACTTTGAGATGATATCGTTATGCTTGGTATGATATTTAGTTTTAATTTTTTACCCCAATGGACTGCCATTGTGGTATTCAGGAGTTAGATGTTGTCACTCAACATTGATTGAGGGTATTACGAAGGGCGGGTCGTCATAGGCCTATAACTATTTATTGAACTAGAGAAATCCCCTATTAATGGTAAGTGGATTATCATTTTTAACTTGATAGTGATGGTTTTTTAATACCATTCCCATTAACTACCCCTTTAGTTACATCTCAAAAGGAGAAGATGACATTAATTAAATCTCATAATAGTCACTTGAACAAATTTCTTTAAATGTATTGTTATGGTGTTATACCGAACACCCTTAATTAGTCAATCTTCACAATTATTAGTAGTGTAATAGTCATCAAGGTTTATCATTTAACACATATATGGCTATTAATTACAAAACATGAATTTGACATTTACTGGCATTTATTTTGGAAGTTTCGATTATGGTAAATGATTATTGATTATCATACCACTTTACCACATGAGGTTTGAATGTAAGTAAATGTAAAGGATTAAATTAAAAATAAATTCAAGTATTATTTTGTATCACTCTACAAATCTATACTATACTACTAAGAGCCAATAGAAAATCCTTTGCTTTTGTGCTACCTTTCATCAATCTCTCTTCTCTGCCCTTTTTTTACACTTATGTCATCGAGTTCTTATTACAATTAAAAACACATTGACATTATTAAATTGTATGCATCATACACTTGTATATAATGTCATTTTTTTAGAACTTGTTTCAATTCCAACAATGATATGTAGTTGGCAAACGTTGAACTCTCGACCTTATATGTTATGATGTCAAAGATTGGACATAAGTATATTAATTTATTAGTTAAATATTTATGTATTAACACCATTAAATATATGTACATACATACATACTACTACATACATACATACATATACATATACATATACATACATATATATATATATATATTGTTATATTATTTTTCTTATTGATATATTTGTTATTCGAAGATAAAAATTATATATACATCATTGTATAAGAAAAACTATTTTATTACTAAATTTACATTTGAATAAATGTTATCCAGATTGATAATAAATTATTTCCTTAAATGTTTTGAATAAATAATAACATTGTGAATCAAATTGATATAATAACAATATAATTAAAATCAAATTTAGATCAAATTCAAACAATAAATACTAAATATGATTTAATGTAAACTATATTTTCATTATAACTCACTTAAAAGATAGAGTTCATTTCATTGTATATTTTCATGATAATACATCTTTGAGTTCATTTCCTTGCGTGATTTGATATGATAGAGTTCATTTCATCATTAATTGCATCTTTTCAAAAGGTTACATCACGATAAGTTCCTTCTTTATATGTTATTGGATCACCATCATCACTAAGGTTTATTTTATTTTGACGTGAAACTTTAATTATATAACCTTCTACCGAGTATATCAGAAACCAGGGCAAAGGATTTCTCGATCGTTTGTCTTTTACTTTTGTAGGGTTCCATATTCAAATTTGGATCAATTGTCTTCTGAAGAAGTTTATATTCAGAGAATTCAACATCAATTGATTCAATGATATCACTTGTGTCCAGTCCCAGAAATCTATAAGCATCACTATTCTTGGCATATCCTATAAATACACATTTATGCATTTTACTACAGAATGTAGTCATTTTTAAATCTGATTTCTTGATGTAAGTCAATCATCCTCATTCCTTCAAAAATAAAATAAAATTAGGTTTATGATTAAACCATAGTTCATAGGGAATTTTGTTATTCCTTTTAACATGAACTTAGGGGTTGGCAATTAAACCGTCGGGTCTGACCCGACCTAATCTAGCCTTGCGGTCTTGGTTCTAGGCAAGTTATATTTTGTTGGGAACAAACAATACATTTTAAAACCGAAACTCAACCTGATTCGAGGTTCTGTTTGGGTCAATTCATGCCGAGTCATATCAATTGGGTCTGGTTGGGTGATAATTTTGAAAAAACATTTATTGCAATGTCTTTTTGTACAACTCTTTCGGATCAGGCTAGTTCGGCTTGGGTTTGATCAGGCATTTATGGTATTTTTCATCACCCTATCCCAACCAAAGATCCATCATGCTCAGTTTCGGGTCTTCCCAAGTCGATTCGGTTTTGATTTTGAATTCTTGGTTCTAAATGCCAATCCTGCATAGAGTCTATAAAGGATACAACATGCACTAAGTAGTGCCTTACTATATAAATAATCATATAAGGAAGAACTTAATAACATATAATTGACCATATTCATTAAAGCATTATTCTTCATTTATGTGGTGCCATTTAATTCTAGTGAATATGCCGATGTAAATTCATGGATTATTCCATTAGATTAAACTCTAATAGTTTTATTGCTTTATACTCACCACCACTCTCGGACCATGGTACTTTAATTTTATTTAATTGATTTTCAACTTCTGCTTTATATATCAAGAATTTGCTGAGAACTTCTGTTAACCATAAAATCCATTTAAGAACAAAAGTATGAAAGAAGGCTTATGAAAGTGCAAGGCTCCACTAAAATTGAAGACATGGGTTTCACCAAGGTTCAAAGGAGAGTGTTTCGAAGGCATTGAAATGGCTTACGAAGGAGTCACAAGCACTAAGTGTCATTACAAATGATAATCATGACAAAAGCTTTCGAAAAGATGGAAAAAGAAGGCAAAGTTATCCTTTTGCCTTACTTAGACCTTTCGACACGAATGGGTTCACATAAATAAGAAAAGCGAGAACGAGTTCGAAACGCTTTTCGAAGGTATTGAATGAAAGACATGCACACGTGAACTAATTCCCTCAAAATAGAAGGTTTCGTCGTTGTCAATTTTCCACTCGAAGAATTGATTCCAATACACTTTTTCAAAGCAAGGACAAGCCTTTCGAAACGGTTGGAACCTATCGAAAGCATGATGAAAATCATACATGAAGCCCAAAAGTCCTTTCGTTAAGACTCAGATGTCACTATCTATCCCTTTCGAAGCAATGTGCAAACTCAACTCATTTCTCACTTGCAACAATATAGCAATACAAAGTGAATGGCGTTTCTATCACCCTTTTGACGAAGTCAAAAGTAGTCCGCTAAAATGCAAATAAAAATGAAGCACTCAAACCGTAACAGAAGCAAAAGGATGTCAAGGAGATCCTTTCAACAAGGTAGAAAGGTTCGGGAATAAAAAGATAAGAGGTGCAAGGATGAATGATAAAGCTTGAAAGGAAAGCCATTCGACACCATCGAAAGAAAGCGCACGAAAAATTAAAAGAAGACCTTTCAATCATGTCGAAGGGATGCATGTGGAAGATTGGAGGAAGGCTATTCGACTGAATCGAAAGGATGGGCACGAAAGGGGGCAGACCTACATCAATAAATACGACCCTAGGGGTCCGATTTTGGGGACCGAAATTTGGGAATCCGAAACTCATTCTCCTATTTCTTATAAAAATACATCTTTGTAACCCTAAATCAATTTGGGGAAAAGCTTTCTAACTTGTAACTCAATTTTGATTGATGTTAAAGAAGAAGCACAAGAATTCAATAAAGACATGGATCATGATAATATCATTTCGACCATTAGCTTGTCTAATAATCAATTGCACATGATGCTAGCTTTTCTTCTTAATTCTTTTTTCTCTTATGCAATACCATGAGGATCTACTTTGATAATATTCATGTGAATCACAATATCATCGTGGTCAAGGATATTAAATGATAAACAAAGATAATAATGATGATTCAATTCTAATAAAATTCATAAAACTTATGTTATCCAAGTTGATTTTCCATTGTATATATTAAATAGAGCTTGCATATTATACATTAGATCTAGTTCGAAAGAGCAAGACCCCTTTTAACTTGGTCGAAAGGGTCGTTTCGAAAGGGATTCGATGAAATGATAAGAAATGCTATATGGATGAATTCCTTCGAAAAAATACACACACAACAATACAGAAAACCCTTTCGAAAGAGTTCATTCCAAAAGAGCATAAACAATGGTGTCAAAAGCATATACTTCACCTCAAAGGAAAGATGGTCTTTTTGACATAGTCATAAGGAATGAGTGTCCGATATAAATAACCACTTTCGACTCACCAAGAAAAGAGATTTCGAAAGAGGTGCTTTCTCCTTGACCCTCATTTCAATAGGGTTGATTGGATCTATTATTTACTATTAGGCAAAACTCCAAACAAAATTTGTCCAAATCAACCCATTCGAAAGGGGATTACGAAGGGAGTGATCACTTCTGATAATCTTCTTCTGTAGCATAAACAACATTTCTTGTTAACCATATAGCTTTGGGGATGTTGACAAGTTTTCATGTTAACATTTTTTGGCGCTAAAAGGAGGGGCCTGAACCTCCGCCCTTGTGATTAGATCATAGACTAATTATGGATTGTCTAACTTGATGTAGGAAAATGAAATCCAAAAGTCTTGATCGAATGGATGAAGAGTCTGTACACACCATAACCTTAGAAGAAAACGTAACACCAACTTTTAACAAAGAGGGGGTTATGCAAGGGCAACCATCAACCCCAGCTCAATAAGACAACAATAACACTAAAATAAAGCACCTGGAACAACAGCTACTGAAAACCCAGGAGCTACTCAAAGATTCATTATCTTAAAAATCCTCCAGGACAGCGAACCCACAAAATGGAGATGAGGTGATTTCGCTCAAAATAAATTTGAAGGCTTGTACAAATGAAGACAAGAGAAAAATTGACTTGACATCTTCAAAAAAGCAAGAGTGTCCTCCAACTAAATTCGATCATCAAGGAAGGGTATTGGACTAATCACTCGAATAGTCCAAAAGCTCAACATCGAAGGAGTATAATCCAAACCTAAAAAATTATCATGACACCGAAGCTTATCTGAAGGACGTAGCAGAAAAAGAAATTAAGGACATGCTAAATGCTAAGGGGAAAAAGACCTTGGAAGAAAGAGTAAATGATAATGAATGAGTGGCACCTTTCACAGATGTAATCATGTCAATAGTCATCCCGTCCTATGTAAAGATTCCAACTCCGAAGTACCATGGAACTACAGACCTCGATGATCACTTGATGGCTTTCAATAGCCAAATGGATCTGTATAATGCTTCTGGAGCCGTTCGATGTAGACTGTTTCTAGTAATAAAGGAACCGCCGCTAAATGGTATTAACAATACCGTGAAACGACAATTATTTATGGAAGCAATTTTCTTATGAGTTCTCTGCCCAGTTATGTACATGCAAGGACCCGACAATCGATTACACTGTTTTGGCTAACATTAAGAAGAGACAGGGAGGGTCTTTAGGAGGTTACCTTAAAAGTTTCAACACAGAAGCATTGAAAGCAAAAGATATGAATGACCGAGGTAAGCTCATTGCGGTACACTCTGGGTTAATAGAGAACACACCATTCTGGAAGCAACTCTTCATTCATAGGTGTAAGGATTTGTAAGAATTCCATTTTCAGGATGTTAAATTTATTCGAATGGATGAATTATATCATGCTAAGAAGAAAGCTAAACGTAAAAAGGATGGAAGGTTTGGATTAGATCGTGGACATAAGAGAACAAGATGGAAGAGCCTAATGCTAATTCAGTCGCTTTAAACAAGCCATTGTTTGCCATCTATGCTGTGACAAAGGAGAGGGTCAGCTTTTCGAATTCCTTCAAGGCCAAGAATTACCAGAATAATGGAAAGGGGATGACTATTGCATTTACCACAAAGAAAACAGTCACAAAACTGATGAGTGCAGATCCTTGGCTGAAATCATTCAAAAATTAATTTGTGAGGGGCATTTGAAGGAGTGCATTCGGGACAAACAAAAAGCATCATGGACTGGGGACGACCAACAAAAGTTTCCTAGTAACGTTGTTAACATCTTGGAGGAAGAAGACCCACTGAGCTTGAATCCACCACTAAATAAGATTGATCTAATTCATGGAGGTCCTCATCCAGTGGGAACCAGCAAGGGGGCCAGGAACAGGTACATTAAAGAGGCTAGAGAATGTGTCTTCTCCATTTAAGAAGAGCCCCCGCTTAAAAATCTACGACTCAGCATCCCAATGCCAAATCTTGTTGTTGCTCCCCAAGAGTTGAAGAAGGGAGTCCATCACCTACACAGTGATCCCCTAACGATCACAACTCAAATTGGACTGTCTATAGTGTCCAAGATTAGATACTAGAAGCACAATCAATGTCAGTTTTAAACATGATTTTGATCATATGGGCATCCCAGAAGACAAACTAGAGCCTACCCTTAAGCCAATCTTTGGGTTCAACAATAAGGGATGGACTCTAGTGGGACAAGTAAAATTGCTCATGCGGATGGGAATACCACCATGTCGTCGAACATTCAAGACTCTCTTCGTAATCATTAACCATCCATCCTTTTATAACGCTTTCATTGGCAAACCCGCACTTGATGAGGTAGATGCATTTGTCTCACCAAAATATATGATGGTGAAATTCTTAACTAAGAGAGGCTGGGGTACTATCAGCGAGGAGCAATTTAGCTCCCATAATATGACTATGCTTGATCAGTACCAAAGGGAGTATACTTTGATTCTTCTACTGTTTTGCAGCCTTCAGATGATGGATTTTTACATCCACCATTCGAAGCAAAGATTAGATCTAATAAGACTAACAAATGAATGTTTGAAAGGTGCATTTCCCCTAGAAGCAAAAGGAAGAGGGTCAATGCTAATTCTGTAGAAGAGGACAAAATCATCATAGAATTTGATTGTCGTGGGGAAGTGAAAACAATAAAACGCATATAAGACCTCAAGGAGGCATGCATAGACCTAGACGATTCCACCAAAATAGTCAAAGTGGGAAAGCAGGTTGATAACAACTTGAGGAAGGACTTGATTCAATTCCTTAATCCAATAAATTGTATTTGCATGGTCTCATTCAGATATGGTGGGGATTGATCCATCAGTTATGTGTCATGCACTAAACATCAATCCAAAAGCGATCCCATTAGATAGAAAAAGAGACAACCGGATAAAGTGCGGTTCAACGCTCTAAAAGAGGAAGTTAAAAGATTCCTTGAAAATGGATTTATTTGGGAAATTCACTACTCAAAATTGCTAGCGAACCCAGTATTAGTAAAGAAGTCAAATGGTAAGTGGAGGACTTGCGTTGATTATACTGACTAAAATAAGGCCTGCCCGAAAGATGGTTTTCTAATACCATGGATAGACCAGTTGGTTGATGCAACTAGTAGGCATAGATTGGTATCTCTCATGGATGCATACTCGGGATATAATTAGATACCCATGTTCAAGCCAGATGAGGAACATGCAAGTTTCATTGTTGATTGGGGAATTTACTACTACAAAGTAATGTCATTCGGATTAAAGAATGCTGGGACTACCTATCAATGATTAATCAATAGAATGTTCAAAGAACAGATCAGTCGAAATATGGAAGTTTATGTTGACGATATGTTGGTGAAATCTTACAAGGCTAAAAGTCACGTGGAAGTTCTAAAAGAAATGTATGAAGTATTACGAAAATATCAAATGAAACTGAATCTCCAGAAATGCTCTTTCGAAGTCCATTTTGGTATGTTTTTAGCTATGTGGTGAGTGCTCAAGGGATTGAAGCTAGCCCAAACCAGATTCAAGCCATCAAGGACATGGCTGTGCCCAAAACTAGCAAAGATGTAATGAGTTTAAATGATAGAGTAGCTGCCCTAAGAAGATTTATTTCTAAGGTGACTGATAAGTGCATTCCCTTTTTCAATGTAATCAAGAAGAAGAAAAACATTGAGTAGGGAGAAGACTGTAAGAAAGCTTTTCAAGAATTGAAAATTCATTTAGAAAAACCGCCAATACTATCTAGTCCCCAGAATGATGAAGTTTTGTAGTTATACATGGCAGTCTCAGAACATGCAGTTAGTTTAGTTTTGATTAGAGAAGAAAATAGGACTCAACGTCTTGTTTATTACGTAAGCAGGCGGTTAAAAGATGCAGAGATTTGGTACTCGGTAATAGAAAAACTAGCTTATTGCTTGATACTCATAGCATGAAAACTTAGAGCATATTTTCAAGTACATCCAATCAGGATATTGACTAATTTTCCCCTCAACCAAGTTTTTCGTAAGCCGAAAATTTTAGGTAGGCTGGTAAAATGAAGAATTGAGTTAGTCAGTATGATATTGAGTTTTAGCCATGGATAGCAATCAAAGTGCAAGCATTGGCGAAATTTATTAATGTGTGTACCAATTTTATTAAAGAATAATAGAAAAAGGAAAGGGATCAAAAACCGATGGCAGTTATTTGTTAATGGTGCATCGAATGAACAAGGAGCTGGTGCAGGGTATGTCATAATAACACTAGACGGACACCGCCTACACTGTGCCATGAAGTTAGGATTTCCCACAATAAACAATATAGTCGAATATGAATCAATAATGGCAGGGTTGACTTTGGCATTGAAGCTCAAAAATCCTATGGATTCAAATCTTTATTGACTCCCAATTGATGTTAAACCACACAAAGCAAGTATATCAGACTAAAGATGCCAAACTATCTCTATACATAAAGAAAATATTATAGATGCGCGCTTTATTTGAGGATTTTTCTACACATCAAGTTCCAATGGGAGAAAAATCACAGACGGATTCATTAGCAAAGTTAGCTAGTTCGAGGGGAGCCCTAGAAATTCGAGTTGTGCCAGTAGGGTACCAAGCAAATCCAAGTATTATGGAGGGAATATCCGAATAAGGAAAGGAACTATTAGTCCTAACAAGGTCCAAAGCCATGTCACAAGAGAGAGAGAAGAAAGGGAAATCAGTAGACAAATTGCAACTGAAAGAATCAATCAGCTAAGGGCAAATGACTGTTATAATAACACTTAGATGTCGCCTATTATCTAGTATCCCTGTAAAGGGATATTGTCGTCTGATAAGGGAGAGATAAGGAAAATCAGATGATAGGCTCCAACTTTCACAATAGTGGATGGAATTCTTTATAAGAAAGGATATACATTACCTTACTTAAGATGTTTGAGTCAGGAAGATGGAATGAAATCGTTAGTGAAAGCGCATGAAGGATTTTGTGGATACCACTCCAATAGGGCAAAGTGGGCAAAGAGAATAATAAGACATAGTTTTTATTGGCCTCGAATGGCAAGTCAAGCTATTGAATATGTAAGGAGTTGTAAAAGATGCCAAAAATACTCAAAGATTCCTCGATTACCACCAAGAAAATTAACTCCGATTTCAAGTCCATGGCCCTTCGATATATGAGGAATCAACTTAATAGGACCATTGCCAATTTTCAAAGGAGGAGAAAAGTATGTTGTAGTCGCAATAGACTAATTTACCAAGTGGGTAGAAGCATAACCACTCCCCAAAAACACTCTTGAGAAAGTGCTTAGATTTGTCATTAAAAACTTTATTACCAGACTTGGAATCCCATACAAGATTATATCGAAAAACAATTTGAAAGTGAGGAGTTTTCTCGTTTTTGTCATGAGAATGAGATCATAAAGAGTTTTTCATCCGTTGCGCATCCAAAGGCCAATGGGGCCGTCGAAGCTGCAAAGAAGACTATAAAGACTATCTTGAAAAAGCAATTAAATAAAGCCAAAGGGAATTGGGTAGAAGAATTTCCACTTGTACTTTGGGCCTATCAAACATCTGCTAAAACTTCAACAAGACGTACCCCATACTCTCTAATTTATTAGTGTGAAACAATGTTGCCAATTGAAATTGAGATACCCTCTCATCGAAGAATTGCATATGCTTTCGACCCAAACCAAGAACGAAAAAAAGAATCGTTAGAATTAATACATTAATTGAGAGATGAAGCAGTTATCCGAACTGTAGAATATCAGAGAAGAATTTCGAAATGCTACAATTCAAAAGTAAAAACAAGATCACTTCAAGAGGGAGACGTAGTACTCCGAAGGGTAATGGCTAGCATAAGAAATCCTATAGATGGATTGCTAGGACCAAATTAGAAAGATCCCCTAGTTGTATGTAAAGTAATTCCACCTGGAGCTTACAAGTTATGTCGATCGGACAACAATATGGTTCTTAGAACATGGAATGTGAAACACTTGCGATCATATTTTCCTATAAAGAATGAATAAAACTCCTTTTCCTCAAAAATGAAAGTCTACATGGTTGAGACTAGAATTCTCCTTGCACTTGGACATTACCTTAAACGGTTAAAACCTTTGTCCGGGACATGTAGGCCAGGTCAAAGCGCCTCCTGGAGGGAGGTTAGAGTAAGCCTTTATCCTCATAACACTTATGATAAACCATCGTAAAGCTATTGGCCACGCCACGCTATGGCCTGGTCAAGGCGCCTCCTAGAGGGAGGTTAGAGTATATCTTTATCCATGCTACGCTATGGACAAGTTAAAGCATAGACAAGCCCTTGTTCGTGCCACGCTATGGCTAGGTCAAGGCGCCTCTTGGAGGGAGGTTAGAGTAAGCCTTTATCCACGCCACGCTATGGCTAAGTTAAATCATCGACAAGCACTTGGCTGCGCCATGCTATTGCCAGGTTGAGGTGCCTCCTAAAGGGAGGTTGGGTAAGTCATTGGGTCCTGCATGTGGACAACTAGCCAAGCGCATCGAACAATAATGGACTAAGACGTTCAAGCCTGAGAAGCGACATATCAAACAACAGACTAAGACATCCAAGCCTGAGAGGTGGCATATCAAACAACGGACTAAGATGTCCAAGCCCTAGAAGAGACATATCAAATGATGGATTAAGACGTCCAAACTTGAGAAGCAACAAATCAAATAACAACTACATACAATGCCTAAAGGGTTGACACGTGTCGAAGGAGAAAGCCCAAAGAGCAGAACATAACAGAAGTCTTAAACAAGAATCTATAGCCTCCAACTAATCATCAAAGAAGAGTTTCGAAACTTCACTTATTAATACCCGAATCTAGGTTTTGGGTTTTTCATTATTAAATTCATAACTTCATTTATTAATACTTGAATCTGGGTTTTGTATCTTTACCAATAATTGATGGTCTTCATCAAAAACAAATCTGGGTTTCGGGACTATATTAATTACCAGCCTTCACTTATTAATGCCCTAATCTGGGCTTAAGATTTCTAGTACGAAGATAATCATTATGGATTTCTGATTATCCACCACAAATACTCGAATCTGGGTTTGAGAGTTCTATTATGAAGACCATTCTTGATTATCAGTTACTAAAACCCGAATCTGGGTTTCAGATATCCTTCTATTGACTTCTAAACTTCATTTATTGATGCCCGAATCTTGGTCTTAGATTTATGGACCACTTAATACCTGAATTTGAGTTTCATGTCTTTTACCATCAATTTTTGGATTTCATCTGTTAATTCCCTAATCTGGGTTTTAAAGCAGTTGGTATTGAGATTACAATGGGTGTATAGTCTTCAATCAAAACTTTGAGTTTGTCTTCTTAATATCCAAATCATGGTCAATAGTTTGCTACTCTGAACAACATTTATCAATATCTAAATCTTGGCCCCTGGATCATTATTATCTCTAAAAGGAGTTTCTACATACCTATTACTTATCCCCGAATAAGAGTTCATGGATTACAGTAACTTATTTCTATATGATAGCTCATGACTTTCTGTTACCAAACATTTTTTGTCTTTAACGGAAAGTTCTTGGATTCCAATTATTATACGTTTGGTTTACTATTAATTTCGTGAGAGTTCAATTTATGAACTTTATTTTTAACTACATAAGTTAAATGGTGGGACTCATAATATTACCAGGAAAGAGTTCTTGGTTCCCAATCATTTACAACTATAGATTTTATATCCTTTATTAATTCAAGATGATAACTAGTTAATCTTTAGGGATTAGAAGCTCTATTATATTGAGTCCATTTCCAAATTACGAAGCGTATATTTATATAAGTAATAAGCTAACGATAGAAAATGTTAGTTGCTTTGAATTTTGAAAGAAAATGAGGATATTAAGAATGAAGTAGTTGTTAAATTTTATCCTAAGGTACAAAAGCTTCTTTCATACAAGGAGAGAGGTAATCCACTTAAGCACGAAAGTATGAAAGAAGGCTTATGAAAGTGCAATGCTCTACTAAAATTGAAGACATGGATTTCGCCAAGGTTTAAAGGAGAGTGTTTCAAAGACATTGAAATGGCTTTCAAAGGAGTCGCAAGCACCAAGTGTTATTACAAATGATAAATAAGACAGAGCTTTCGAAAAATGGAAAAAGAAGGAAAAGTTATTCTTCTGCCTTACTAAGACCTTTCGACGCAAAAGGGTTCGCATATATAAGAAAAGCAAGAACGGGTTCGAAACACCTTTTAGAGGTATTAAACGAAAGGCACGCACACGTTAACCAATTCCCTCAAAATAGAAGGTTTATTCATTGTCAATTTACTAGTCGAAGAATTGATTCTAATACCTTTCAAAAGCAAGGACAAGCCTTTCGAAATGGTTGGAACCTTTCGAAAGCATGATGAAAATCCTACATGAAGCCCAAAAGTACATTCTTTAAGACTCAGATGTCACTTTCTATCCCTTTCGAAGCAATGTGGAAGCTCAACTCATTTCTTACTTGCAACAATATAGCAACAAAAAGCGAAGAGCACTTCTATCACCCTTTCGACGAAGTCGAAAGCAATCTGCTAAAAAGCAAAGAGAAAAGAGGCACTCGGACCATAACGGGAGTGAAAGGTTGTCAAAGAGATCCTTTCGACTGAGTCGAAAGGTTTCAGAATAAAAGGATAAGAGGCGCAAAGATGAATAAAAAAGCTCGAAAGGAAAGCCTTTTGACGGAATCAAAAGCAAGCGCGCAGAAAATTGAAAGAAGACCTTTCGACCATGTCGAAGGGATGCATGCGGAAGATTGGAAGAAGATTTTCGACTGAATTGAAAGGATGGGTGCGAAAGGGGGACGACCTGCATATATAAATACGACCCTAAGGATCAAATTTTTAGGGACCGGTTTTTGGAAATCTAGAACTTTTTTATTCTCTTATTTCTTTGCAAAAAAACATATTTGTAACCCTAAATCAATTTGGGGAAAAGCTTTCTTGCTTTTAACTCAATTTTAATTAATGTTAAAATAGGAAGCGCATGAATTCAATAAAGATTTGGATCATGAGAAGATCATTTCGATCATTAGCTTGCCTAATGATCAATTGCATATAATGCTAGTTTATCTTCCTAAATCTTTTTTTCTTATGTGATACCATGGGATAAACTTGGATAATATTCATGTAAATCACATTATTATCGTGGTCAATGATATTTAATCATAAACAAAGATGATAATGGTGATTCAATTATAATAAAATTCATAGTACTTATGTTATCCAAGATGATTTTCCATTGTATATATTAAATAGATCTTGCACATTATATATTGTATCTACTTCGAAAGAGAAAGACTCATCTCGACTTGGTCAAAAAGGTCGTTTCAAAAGGGATCTGATGTGTAAATGATAAGCAATGGTATATGGATAAATTCCTTCAAAAAGTATACACATACAATAATACATACAACCCTTTCGAAAGAGTTCATTCCAAAAGAGCATAAACAATGGCGTCGAAAGCATATACTTCACCTCAAAGGAAAGATGGTCTTTTTGACATAGTCAAAAGGAATGAGTGTCCGATATAAATAACCACTTTCGACTCACTAAGAAAAGAGGTTTCGAAAGAGGTTCTTTCTCCTTGACCTCCATTTCAATAGGGTTGATTGGATCTATTATTTATTATTATGCAACACTCCAAACAAAATTGGTCCAAGTCAACCCAGTTGAAAGGGGATTATGAAGGGAGCGGTCACTTTTGGTAATCTTCTTCTGTAGCGTAAACAACATTTCTTGTTAACCATATAGCTTTGGGAACGTTGACAAGTTTTCTTGTTAACAACTTCATCCTCACTTTTTGGTAGATATGCATAAGCATATTATGAATAATCATCAATAAATGTTACAAAGTATTTTTTTGTTTCCTTCTTGCAAAACTTTAGTATGTAAATATGCAACAACATAATTCATAAGTTCAAGTAATTCAAGTGATGTTCTAGTTATTAATTTGTGTGATTTACATGTTAATTTTCTCCGAACTCCTATTTTAGACTTGTTTAAATTTCTAGTTTCAAATTATATATAAGCCCTATATTACACATGTCTCAATTATAACCAAAATTAAAATGTTTTAATCTACCATGCCATAAAGGTAATGATTCAACAATATAAGTAGAAACGGATTTCATTGAATTCATTTTAAACATGCTATTATAGGAATATCCCTTGCTAGCGGAAACCTTATTCTTCGACATAATAACATTGTTGGCTTCAATAACCTATTTAAATCCTCTTTAATTAAGATAAGCACAAGAAATAAGGTTCTCGGTCATCTTTGAAACAAGAAACAGATCAATTCGAGTCAAAATGTTTCACAAAGCAAACTTTAGATTGATGTCTCTGATTCGAGCAACCTTGGCACAAACATCATTAACCATTTTCACTTCCTTTAATGTACTACATTTTTTGCAAGTTTGAAACTGTAAATTATCATTGTAGATGTGAATGGTAGCATCCGTATCTAACCATCACTTGTCTTTAACTCCAATGGAGTTAGCTTCCACCACAACAACATGAGAGACTTATGCATATGCCCTTGGGGAAATTCTGTAATTACTGTAAATTATTGACTTTGCAATAAAATATCATTTAAAATAAAAGGTGATTATTTTTCTATATATGTTTGTTATATTGTAATATATAAATAAAATAATTAGTTTAAGTATATTAAATAGAAAAATCCTTAAATGATATGTTATGTAATAATAATTACAAAGAGTTGCAATTAAGAGAAAATTATCACAATATTAAGTAACATATTATTTTAAATATTCCTGGTCGAAAGGATATCGATACATCCATTGAGAATATAGTAGAAATGCTCTTCAAACATTGGATAATATATTACTTATGGTTATCGTGGGCACCTAGGGGTTACATATACCGATAATTATTGGATAACTGTGGAATGATTTATCCGAGAGTTTCCTATGGGTTAATAATAACTTGGTCAAATGGAAATCTCAAGTGACGGTATTACATAGTTCTCTAACTTAAGAATATTGTTGAATTTCAATGTGGAAACTCCACTTTGATTATAGCAAAATCATGACATAGCGACTATTGGATGACTATAGTTGGGTTTAAATTGAAGCACCAAGAGAGAATTTGTCTCCTCAATTTTATGAGGTTGGTATCACGGTCAACTCAAGGTCAAACTCTCTAACCCGAGCAGTACATTTAATAATAAATATTATTATTAAACCAAAGATTTGGTTTATGGACTAGCCTGGTTGAATGTGGATGATAATGAATTTTTGACCAAAATGGAATTATAGTGTAGATAAAGGGAATTGGTGTATATGATCATTACTAAAAGTTACCACTTAAATTTATAAAACTGGATTTTTACTATCGAGGTTTGTAAGCAATCAATTAAGTCGAATAGTCACACCATTAGTTAAGGTATTATGTGAACATTAGTATTTGAATTGTTCGAATATTAATCACTGACTAAATTCACATTTTGAGTCTCACAATCGAATTTATTCGGTTTCCAAAACACTGCTTGATTTAGTTGATTTATAAAGTTATAAATTGAGTCATATTTATGAAATATTAATTACTATTTTATTTACTATGTGGAGTGTGTATAGAATAATGGAGTGGCCTTTAGAATGGTTGGAGCACTATTAATAGTTTATCGTGTATGTAGATAAAAGTTATATATTTGTGGATTGATATATGATATCGATAAAAATTTAAATTGAACTTAAATTAAAACAAATTAATAAATGGGTTTACTAGGACTTTTGACCATGTTGGACACATTCCTAGCCGGCCTGAAAAGGATAGACAAGGATGGGCCTTTGTGTTTAAACTGACAAGGGAGAAACATACATATATTTCTCTCTAGACCTTACTATATATTCAGACTTTTGCCTCTACCTTCTTTTTTACTTTCTCTTATCCCCTTCCATTGTTCTAGCCAAAAATCCAAGCTCCCATAACTCTATTTTGCAAACTCAAATCACTTCCAATCAATTATATACATACAAATCCAATGTTTGCACGATTCCTATTTGCAGCAGTAGGTGCAGATTGTTAAATCGAGGAGACAGACTAGAACAACATGATAATTTGAGCCAAATTCCCTATGTGTATTATTATATTTCATTTATGGAATATTTTCATTATATAACAATTTTATATGTGTAACTATTGTCATCCATAATTATCTAATTTTATATCTCACAAGATCATCTATATATTGATTGAAATTGTTAATTGGACCTTTGTATAAAATCATTTAAAAAAAATTAGGCCATGTAAAATATTTATTTTTTATTTAGAAATATTGAAATATTAAAATCTATTTAAATAATTTAAAATAATTTATACTAATTTAATCATATATATAGTACATATATTTAGATGGTCAAAAATTATTTATGCACATGATAAAATTCCCTCTATGATTTTTTTTTTCAAATATGTATTTTGATCATATTATAATTATATTTAAATTAATAATCATTTAAACAACGTTTTAAACCATATGTGTGTGTGTGTGTGTGTGTGTGTGTGTATGAGTGAGCGTGTGTGTATTTATTTTATTAATAGTAATAATAGTTTTTGATTTAAAAAGATAAAAATTAAATCTGGCCAATAAAAATTCTTTTAACAATTTTTTGTTAAAAAAGTATATATTAATTATTTTATGTATTTAATTAGTTTATATGCTTAATAATAAAAAAATTCATTAAAAATAATAATAAAACTGATTTTATTTTTGATAAAATAATTATTTTATAATACATATTCAAATATATTTATTACGAAATTTAAAAGATATTTCAATTATGTTATAAATTTAAATTTAAAATTTAAAATTATTTACTTGGTAAATATTAGACATTTTGGATATTAGATTTGAATCAAAATTTATTGTCAAAGTCTATCCAAATATTCCAAAATTTTTATTTCATTTAATACATAATCAATTTTAAAATATATATAAATATTACATATAAATTTGAAATATGTTTTATGATAACCATTCCATATATAAATGACCGGTGTATACGATGCAGATGCAAATCCCAACATCTTTGCATGTATATATTTACTTTTTACACCTTATGTTATGTTGCACTTGCACATTATACACATATGAGTATATAATGATATACTCATAAACTATATAAAATCTTTTTAATTAAGTTCGTTAATTAAATAAATCATAAAATCAAATAACATATGGATTTATTTAAGTTGATTAAACTGGATCCATTACACCCCTTTAGAATTTATATGATCCAAAATACGATTTTTTTTCTAATATACCTATTTCATTCGGTGTAGACCGGCCCAGTTCTATTAATGGTACCAGCCCAAATGACCTATGTGGTCTAAATTAGTGACTTTATATCCAACTAATAAATCCTATCTATCTATAAGTGTTTTAAATAGTAGTGTTTAGGCTTGGGGTTGGATAATCAAATAACATCATCCCTTGGCTACTGACCTAACCCAATGGTGGAGTAAATCAAAATGGTTGGCCCTACTGTAAAAGTCAAATTAATTTTGGAGTTAGGATAATTTTCAAAATTGAATTTGGAAATTTAATGTAAATATACATACATACAGACATATATATATATATATATATTGAATTTAAAAGTTAAATTTAAAACATGAAACAGATTTTATAACAGTTATAAAATATTTTTCAAAAATATTTTGAAAATAAATTAATATTTTTCGATAATTGTTTAAATATTTAATTACTAGGATTAATTGAATAAATAATTAATGAAAAATTAAACTGTAACGTCCCGCCTTTTCGCACGTTTTAAATCGACACACGTGCCAATTCAAACCATACGAAAGGGCGGATTGTTATGGGGTAAATCAGAAAAACAAGAAAGAAAGAAAACAAAATAGAATCTCACAGCAGAAGGATAAAATATAATAATCAAATATACAGTTTATAAAGCTGTTTTACAAAATATTCGATTATACTTACAACATTTATCAGAGTTACACATACCAATAACAATGCAGCGGAACAGTATGAGTATAGTGGACTAATAATAATAATAATAATAATAATAATAATAATAATAAATCCCCGTATTCCTCCTCCAGAGCTAAGGTCTTCTTAATCCTGAAACGCACGGACCAGCCCAAGCGAATTGAAAAGACAAAACACTCGAGTCAGAACTAAAAGATCTTATGTAAGTTAAATTAACAGAAATAAATATGAGTGCAGTAACTCAAAAGATGCTCGGGATTCACATCTCTTAAGGATCCGTTGAACTATTTACTATGTAGTAATATTTCGCTATTATAATAGTGTCTAATAGTAAAATAAACTTACTTTTAAATAGCGTTAAGGAGTGACCCAATATTCCCCTTAACACAAAATAATGCCAATAGTCTATACAGTACCGTAATACCTCCTGATCGGGAGGCTACTAGAGGATACTCCATAGGTACGACACAAATAGAAACTCGTACAAGGCGCGCCAGGGTAGGTGACACGGCACAACTAGGCAATGCTAGGGTAGATATACCAATTACGCTTCCGGATCGGTGGTAACGCGTAGCTACTACTACCGCCCACCTCGATCAACACCCCCAAATCAAAGAAATCAAAAGTGGCCACCGAATCAATCAAGTATAATATCAAAGGGATGTGTCCGATCAAAGGTGCTACCTCAATTAACCCGTCGATCGCTCTTGTTTTAGCCACCTTATGCCAACTCACGGGAGTTGGGTCCACGTATTTACCTTAAAGGAAACGCCGCTACCATCCTACTTCATTCTGGAATCTCCACCGCGTACACGGTTGTTAAACTGGTTTTCGGAGTTGGCAGAGAGTATGACAACTTCCGATCCCGGTCTCTTCAACAACCAAACGTTATTATAACACCGCGGTTATTTCAAAATAATTTATACCTTTAAAAAAACCAGAATAAAATATTCATTTCAAACTACATAAATACGGTATCATTTATATTTTAAAGACCCAAATCCATATGATATCAAATATATCTTTTTCAAAAATCATAGCCTTTTCAAATCTATATACCTTGAAACCATAGCCTTGAAACATAACTTTTAATACTTAATGGTTTAAATACTGTATTACTTTATATAATAAAATAGCTTCTTTAAATTTCACAATAAAATCCCAATATCAATTTGAAACTCCAAATAAACCATTTTAATTTCCATATATTTCACAGCTTAAATATTCTATATTTCAAAACTTAAATTTTTATAGTTCATATATTTCACTCTTTAAATATTCCACTATTTCAAAATGGATTCTTTGAAAATTTAATATATATCAAATCCAATTCCTATTATTTAAAATTTGAAATGTATACTTAATAGAACAAATATTATTTAAGTAAAACACTTAAACTTCAATAACAGGATATTCTTTTTAATTAAATTTACTTGATAATATTCTTTAAATCAATTGGATATTCACTGAAATTCTCAAATCAAAATCAAGTTATAAAATCATACCCTTTAAATCTTAATTTATTTACATTTAAAAACAAATTTTTCGAAAATAATTCTTAGATACTTTAATTCAAATCATATTCCCATTTATCTTCAACCTTACTTTTATTTGAGTTATTATAAACTCTATATACAATAGAATTTTAAATAGATACTTAACCATATTATATAAAAGAAATCAAACTTCATTATTTAGCTTATTTTATAATTCAAACAAATTTATACATAGCTAAATTCAATAATAAAATAGCATTTATATAATATCTAAAATCAATATCTACATATCCATATATTTCTTTACAAACCACAGAAATCATTTTTAAAAATAATTTTACATATAGACCGCGGTGTCTGTATAGAATTTTCTATTCTATGGTCAAGTGATACGGATATTTGTCATTTCAATCCGCAATTTAAAATAAAATTTACGGTTACATATCATTTCAAACCGCAATCCCGAATGAGATGAAAACGCATAATAACTTGCAATTTATAACCATAAAAAAATTCGGCATCCATTCACCCAATATAAACCATCAACCATTTATTAAAATCATCATCCAATTTAAACAAAACATCAATATAGAGCATATAAAATATGACTGGTATCAACGAACAATTTATATTCAATAATAAATTAATAACTGTTTAACTGGCAGTTTATATGCAATAATAAATAAATTTAACTAGCAATTTATATGAAAAACTAAATAAATTTAACTGTCAATTTATATGCAAAAATAAAACTAAATAACAATTTAATTTGAATAAATGCAATTTAACTGAGATGATGATTAAAAATATGCCAAACAACCACAAATAAATTTAAAATCACATCATATAGTAATTTAACAAACATAAGAAATTTTAGAAGTTGTGAGTGGGTTAAAACACTCACCTTTTGAATTTAAATCCAATTTAATCCCAAAATTTGCACCATCTCCAAATTCGTCCAAACCAGCGTCAAAAAGTCCTGAATTTTATTACGATCCTAAAAAAAACCGCGCGTAAATCGGATACCGTAGGGGAAAGATATAGCGATAATTTTGATTGTGTTTGCACAAAAAAAGGGGCAAACACCTCCAAGTCGTATAATTTAGTCGATTTTATGTTGTTCTTAGCGCTTTAGGTGATTTATGCAAATATGTAAAAAGCAGGGACTAAACTGTAAAAGACACACAGATTTATAGTGGTTCGGCAAGAATGTGCCTACGTCCACTTTATATGTTATTCTCCTTTACTGTTCAGATTACAAGTACAAAGCTTTGATTACAAGTATATGAAAGTTGTTTGAAAGTTCTATCCGTGCTTGAGCTCTCAAACTTGTCCGCTATTGTTGTATCCCTACCCTTCTATTTATAGAGTGGGGCTGGGGGTAGGGGTCTTGGATGTATATAGCTGCTGGTGGGCCTGGGCTGATGTAATCTGGCCTGGCAAGGTTGGTTCGGCAACGCCTTAGTCCGGAGATGGTTGGAGTGGTTTCGATTCGGTAGTGGTTGGATTTACTTTGGCTCGGTAGTGGTTGGTCCGGCATAGGTTGGTACGGTAGTGGTTGGTGTGGCTTTGGTTCGGTAGTGGTTGGTCCGGTAGAGGTAGTATTTACTTTGGCTCGGTAGTGGTTGGTCCGGCATAGGTTGGTCCGGTGATACCCCGATCCGGTGGCAGGTAGAGTTGAGACTTTGGTTCGGCTAGGCCTTGTGGGTGGATTGGTTCGGCTGTGCATGGTTCGGTGGTGGTGGAAACGCACCCAACATTTGCCCCCCAAAGTGGGGCATATGCCAGCATATGTCGCGCTTTGCTTCAGCTTGGATATTCTCATCCGGTCCTATGCACCGAACCGGTCAGTCCGGTCATCCATGTTAGCCTATAAGTATGAGCCTCATGCTTTCGTTATTCCTTACTAACTGAAATAGCCAAACCAAATTCTTTCCTGCCGAATCAATCATATCACCGAATCACGTTTGACTACCGGTCCAGGTGATTTAGTCTTCTCTTGCCGAATGACTCTCATGCTTTGAACTACCGAATGAATCCGGGGAGTATGAGTGCCGAATGAACCTTCGCCTCGCACTGCCGAATGAACTTGGGAGTGTGAGTGCCGAATGGACTTTAGTCTCGAATTACCGATCGAGCTTTTATGTTTTGAATTATGAACGATATTCCAGGCCGTATGTACTTGCTTGTTTATTTCTCCGCACTCCTTGTTCTAACATTATGTTTTTCTCGTGTTGCAGATAATGTCTCATAAAGTAGAAACCCGTTCTGATAAGAAGAAATCCAAGGACAAGGAAGAGTCCTGCGTAGTGCCCCTAGTCCGGTCAGAGCCAGAACGACGTGGACCATCCCCGACATCATTAGTAGATGGGTACGGCCCTCAGGAGCTCTTGAACTCACCGCCTGACTACTTTCCCAGCTCCCTTCAGCTTGACATTATATCTAGATCCTTCGGGATTGACAGAGCGCACATGATGTTGCCGGGGGAAGGAGTGATGCCGTATAACCCCCCTGAAAGATATTTTGCTTATAGTAGTATCATTGCATGTGTGGGGCTATTCCTTCGATCAACGCTTGGATAGTCAGCTTCATCACATACTTGAAGGTGGCCCCTTTGCAGCTTCAGCCCAACTCCTATGCCATCTTGGCGAGTCTGTTCATCATTTTCCAGCGAAAATACGAACACCCCCCTCCAACCGGGAGATCCGGTATCTGCACAACTTGAGAGGCTATAAGAAGGGGTATCCATATATTAGCTTAGAATCGGCCGTGTCTTTCAAGCCAGTCCTGGACTTATATTCAAAGTTCAGCATGTTCAAGAAGGAATGATTTTTTGTCAAGGATGACTCTGTTTCTTTCCACCGCTTCACCTCTGGCTGTAAGTTGAATCTTATTTATAATTTCTGTTCTAACTAAAATGCTCATCCTTATGTGCTTTATTTCTTGCTAGCGACAGATGGCTTTGCGGTTGTAGAGAGTGATCGCCTGGTTCAGATGGCTGCGGAGATAGAAGCCATTCCGGAAAGGGAGAGGACAGCCTCTTATTTGATTAGGAATGCTACTTTTCTGAAGCTCAACTTGATTCTGCCACGCCAGTCTGTGGTCAAGCAAAGAGACACAGCTGAGAAGAAGGCTGCCAAAGCTAAAGGAGGGGCTACGGCGAAGAGCAGCAAAAGGAAACCCTTCTCGAAACATCTAGTCGCCGGGGGGAAGAAACTTAAGAAGTCCGATGGACCCTCCCCCAGCACATGTCCAGATGTTCCGGAGGAGGAAGATGTGGAGGAGGAAAAAGGCGAGGATGAAGGAGGTGAGGCGGAGAGTGGAAGTGGTGGAGAAGGCGATGGTGATGGTCGCGGTGATGATGGTGGCGAAGGACAGAGCGGTGATGGCACTGGGGCTTTGTCTTATGGGCAGGTAGGTGAGATCCAGGAGTGGACAGATGATGCTTTCCGCCTAGCTTTTGAGGGGTTGGAGGAAGGATCGGTCTTGGTGGAGAAGCCAAAGAAAGCTGACAAGGCCGGGACTGGTGCCAATTCATCTTCTAAGAGCATTTCAGCTAAGGCAACTCCTGCGAATCAAGGTGAATTTTTGACTCCTGCAGACTCCATTTATGATAAGGATTTAGGAATATTTTATGATCGGCTTCCGTCCTGGAGTGAGATCCAGGACTTATTGCAGTATCCTACTCCTCCCTAGGGTTTGTATAACAAAGCACTTTTTTACTCTTCTTAACTTGATATATTTCTTGAATTATAGTTCAATGTATGCTTGTAACACTTGGTTTCATATCACAGAAGCAGGTAAGGTGGCCAAGACATCGGACGTTCGGCACCGTCTCAAACAATACAAACTTCTCAAGGCTTCTACTGAACCAAAGCCTCCGACTAACCGCCCCGAAGACGTAGTCGGCCACCGTCCTCTTCTTGGAGTTATCGAAGAGGATATCCAAAGGAAGAAGAGGAGTCACTCCTTGCTTGAATCTTCACCTAGTCCTCAACTTCCAACTCAGCCTCCCCAGGATACCACGGAGGAGAGTACTGGGTTTATACCTTCTCCGCATCCGTCTGAAAATCCTACCGTTACCCAGATAGATCATCCCGGTTTAGTCCGTAATCCGTTTGCGGGTCATCCGGATCTGGATCCAGGTTTTCGTGATGTTACCTTCGATGAGGCTACCGATGAGCACCTTCTCCCTCGTAATCCTATGGTAAGGGTACTCGATGAAGCTAAGTCCCTGGACCTTGATTTGCTTACCACTCGGGTTGTAACTTTGGGGGACGAAGCTAAGGCAAACATCGACCGGGTTGCTGAGGAGACCAGGAAGCTGATGGGGCATCATGCCCGACTGGTCAAGGCTGGGGAAGAAATCGGGAGTGCCAACATTCGACTGCGGTTAATTATTTCCGACCAGGCCAAACAACTCGCTGATCAGGCCATCCAGATCTCTTAACATGAGGCCGCCTCTAGGAAATTAAAGAGAACCATGGAAGAGGCCAGCAGGGCAGAGTTGCGGAAAATGGAGGCCGCTTGTAAGGAACGGATTGATATGGCCATTGCAACGGTGGATGAGGTTTGGAAAGTGGATCTTGAGCGGGTACAAGAGTTATCTGGGAAGCTTGAAGCCGCAAAGCTTGCTCAAACCAAGCTGAAGGAGGAGATGGAGGCGATGAGGAAATCCTTTCAGGCTGACTGCTCGCGATACCAATCGGAGAGGGATGCTGCTGTTGTAAAGCTTTTGGCTTCTGGGGACCGAATAAGGGAGTTCGAGGTGAACGAGGGGATAATGGATGAGATGCTTCAGGATATGTACTTTCGCACTTGGAAACAGGGCAACTTATCCTGCATGGATGATTATCCCTGAGTCATGGCCAGGATTTACCTTAGGGCCCTGGAGGAGGCTAAGGTCGATGCAGATAAGGAGGGTGGCGTGGCCTTCAGAATGGACGTGGTCACGGCCCAGTTCACCAAGGAGGAGAAAGCGGCGGTGAAGGAGGGTATGCGGCTGCTTACCGCTGAGGAGGTAGGGGTGCAGTTGGAAGATGATGATCAAGGAGCAGATGCCGGTAAGTCTTCCCTTTCAGTCTTTTCGTAACTTGATTGCTTATTGTTCGCGACTATTAATGGATCTTTACCGAATTGGACAAGAGGGACCCCTGGAGCACCAACTACCTCTGGTCAGCATGCTGAGAGTTCCGATCCCGCGGTTAAGTAGATCTCGGGGGGCCAGTAGGATAGAGGTGAAGCTCTGATGCAGCAACTCCCTGACTTGACCTGGACATCTTCTGGTTTACCTGACATTGTTGTCTACGCTAGTCCCAAAACATTAATGTAACTTTTAGGCTGTAATTATGTTATTTGCAACGAACAACTTCATTTTTGGCATGTAATTTTTTAACTTAAGCTGGTTCTGTTATATTAAATGCTTTCGTTATTTTGGTGTGTTGCATAAGAAATACAGCTATGCGTATGCCTGCGATTCAATTGTGTTTGATGTCAAGTTCTTGCTTAAAACATAATTTCATATCTTGCAATGTTATTGTGATGTGTGAATAAATTATAGCTGCGCATTCATAGGCAAAGGAAGAGAGTACCGCCCTTTGTGTTTTAGTTGTAGATGGTAGCTTTGAATGTCTTGTGTGACTGAGTATGGAATGCAGCTGAGTGTCCTATCATCCAGTTGCGAGTTCCTATCCTCATTTGCGGGTGTCTCTTATTTTGTGCCCTGTACTTTAGGGATCATTATATAGGATAGGAGGAAAGTTTTTAAATAAAATAGGAATATAAGAAATAGTAAAAATTTCAATAACGGAAGGCCTTCGATGTGCTTAAGTTCGTGGCAAACGGGTTTTGTAGTCACTTTCCCTAATTGTGGGTCTTGGAGACATTTGTCACCCATCTTACGCCTCCGCGGGGAGTTTTCTTTTTTACCACAGCCGTACTTAAGACACATCGGAGCCGACATCGCGCACAGTAACTACCCGGGCCATTATGGCCCGTATTCGTGGGTATTATTCGATTTACCGTGGCCGGCTTGCGTGGGTGTCGATCGTCAACCGTGAACTACCTCTGGCTGACCACATCTTATGTTGGGGCTTAAAGTAGGTTCACAGTTGCTGGCGAGCCGAACGCCGTAATGAGCTGCCTCGGCTATAGTCGGCCTTCTCGGTGGCTTATAATCGGCTCATTACAGTTGGCTTTAAGGGCCGATCGCGAGCAATGAATTAACCCGCAGCGGAGGGATGCTGGAGCAAAAGTGTCTCATTGGCGAGGGCATAGATTCGTATAGTACCTGTTAGGTCTTGTCGAGAGGTGGTTGCGCCGTGATGCATCTTGAATGGAAATGCCGTTACACAGGATTTTGTTCAACAGAAAAGGATAAAGTTAACAAGCAGCCAAAATATAAAGGAACAAGTTAAAAAAGAGACAAGTTTTTAAAGTGGTTCGGTACGAAAATGCCTACGTCCACTGATTCTCTTTGTTAATTCACTTCATATGGGCAGTACAAGTTAGGAAAAGTATCGACGAAGGTGTTGGATGTTCCATGCCCTCTGGAACACCTCTCCGTCCACTGTTGACAAAATATAAGCTCCGTTGTGGAAATCTTTATGAATTACATATGGTCCGTCGCAGATTGGATCTAGTGCACCGGGGCACAGAAAGATTCATTTGAGGACAAGATCTCCTTCTTGTAAGCTAAGATGCTTGACTTTGGAGTTGTATTGCGCCGCCACTTTTTGCTTGTGAGCTGCTGCATTAAGCGCTGCATCGTTTCTCCTCTCTTCAATTAGATCCAAAGACATGTGAAAGAGTTCTTCGTTCTCTTCTAGGTTATAGTGGATCCTGCGGTGCGAAGGTACTACAGTTTCGACCGGGAGCATGGCCTCCGATCCGTATGCCAAAGAGAAAGGAGTATGCCCCGTTGATGTTATGAAAGATGCGCGGTAGGCCCAAAGTGCCGTAGGAAGTTCATCCACCCAAGCGCCTTTTGACTTTTTAAGTTTCTTCTTGATTAGAGTTTTGAGAATTTTGTTGACAGCTTCGACTTGTCCGTTTGCCTGGGGATGAGCTACAGATGAGGAGCTTTTGTGAATTCCGTGCTCTCGGCACCAGTCGGCAAACTCCTCGCTATCAAACTGAAGTTCATTGTCCGATATGATTTTGAGTGGAACTCCGTACCTACATAGAACATTTTTGATTAAGAAGTTAATAACTTTTGCCGAAGATATTTTATTTAGAGGTTCTGCTTCCACCCATTTGGTGAAATAGTCAAATGCCAGTATCACATATTTGGCTCCGCCTCGGCCCACTGGCAGTTCGCCAATCAAGTCAATTCCCCATACTGTAAAGGGCCAAGGGATGGTCATTTGAGTAATCTCATTTGTTGGTAGACGAGGAATCTTGGAAAATTTCTGACATCTGTCACTTTTTTAAAGAAGTCTAAGGCATCTTTGTTTAAGGCGGGCCAGAAATATCCATATCGTAGTATTTTCTTTGCCAGAGTCTGCCCTCCAGTGTGATCCCCGCAGCTTCCTTGGTGGATGTTGGATAAGATTTCCTTAGCTTCCCTTCCAGCGACACATCTTAATAAGGTGTTAGAGAAGCCGCGCAGATAGAGGATGCCTTCTTGTATTGTGTAGCGGGAAGCTTTCCTCAAGATTTTCCTGACTTCGTTACGCTCGCTGGGCAGTGTGCCATCTTGTAAGAATTTTCGGATGGAGGTCATTTAAGTTTCTTCATCGATTGCAGCTATCAGATTCACTTGCTCGAAACTCGGGGTTAGTTGGTTTGAGATGGCTACTGTTCTGGAAATGGTACCATCTTTCATGCTAGCTTGCTTTGCCATCTCGTCGGCCTCTTGGTTCTCTTCTCGAGGGATGTGTTTGATTAAATAATGATCCAATTGATCGAGTAGCAGCTTGGTCTTCTTTAGACATGTTGTGAGTCGTTCTCCTCGAGTCTGAAATTCTGCTAGTATTTGGTTTACAATAAATTGGGAATCACTATAAAGACATAAAGAACTGACTCCAATCTCTAGGGCAAGTTCTAATCCAGCTGTTACTACTTCGTATTCTGCATCGTTGTTGGTGGTAACGAGTTCCAACCTTATTGCATAGTGTAGCTTACTTCCCCTGGGAGTGATTATTACAACTTCTGCCCTCGAGCCTTGTTCGTTTGAAGCTCCATCCACAAAGAGATTCCACTTAATGTCTTTTGCTATTTCAGATTGCTCCTTACCTCCGTTGGTAGTGAATTCGGTAATGAAATCGGCCATGGCTTGTCCCTTGATGGCGGTGCGAGGATGGTAGGTGATATCATATTGACTCAGTTTAATGCACCATTTAAGTAGTCGTCCGGAAGTGTCGGGACGATGGAGTACCTGCCTTAGCGGTTGATCGGTTAGAACTCTGATGGAATGAGATTGGAAATAGTGTCGCAGTTTCCGTGACGTGATTAGTAAACAGTATGCTAGCTTCTCAAGTTTAGGATATCTGGCTTCTGCCCCCGTTAACCTCATGTTTACAAAGTATACTAGCCGTTGCGCGCGGTTGTCTTCTCTCACCAAAGCGGCGCTTAGAGCATGAGATGACACAACAAGGTATAGGTATAGCTCTTCGTCTTCGTTTGGAGTTGAGAGTACTGGTGGTCTCTGGAGGTGTTCGATTAGGTTAAGGAAGGCTGTTAAGCATTCGTCAGTCCATTCGAACTTTCCTTTGTCTTTCTTTAGAGCCTCGAAGAAGGGGACGCACTTGTCAGTCGCTTTAGAGATGAATCTGCTTAGGGCGGCCACCTTCCCATTTAGGCTTTGCATTTCTTTTCGAGTGGAAGGTATCCTGATGTCTTTCAGGGCTCGGACTTGTTCGGGGTTTGCTTCAATTCCTCTGGCATGGACGATGAATCCCAAGAACTTTCCTGACGATGCCCCGAAAGAGCACTTTAGAGGATTCAGCTTCATTCCATATTGGCGAAGTACTTGAAACATCTCGCCCAGGTGGCTTACGTGATCGTTGGCTTTCCTCGTTTTTACTAGCATGCCATCCACATAAACCTCCATAGTTCGTCCTATCAGTTCCGCAAACATCTTGTTGACGAGGCGCTGATAGGTAGCTCCGGCGTTCTTAAGTCCAAAAGGCATTACTCTATAGCAGTACAATCCCCGATCAGTGATGAAACTAGTGTGGTCTTGATCGGGGGTGTGCATAGGAATTTGGTTATATCCTGAGTATGCGTCCATAAAAGATAAGAGTTCGTGCCCGGCTGTGCTGTCCACTAGCTGATCGATTCGGGGGAGTGGGAAGCAATCCTTCGGGCAAGCGTCATTTAAGTTGGAGAAGTCAATGCATGTTCGCCACTTTCCATTAGCCTTCTTTACTAGTACCGGGTTAGCGATCCACTCCGGGAAGATGGCTTCTCGTATGAAGTTATTGGCAAGTAGGTTCTTTACTTCTTCATCGAGGGCTGCTGATCGTCCTGCCCCCATACTTCTCTTCTTCTGCTTTACTGGCGCCGTGGTAGGATCGATGTTTAGTACGTGGTATGCCACGTCTGGGGAGATCCAGTCATGTCAGCGTGCGTCCATGCAAATACATCCAAGTTGTGGCGGAGAAAATCAATGAGTTGATCCCTCAATTCTACTCTCAGCTGAGATCCGATTTTCAACAGTCTACTTGAGTCGTGTTTGTCTACAGGTACAAACTCCATAGCCTCTGCAGGCTCGGCGGTGGCCTCCTCCTCTTTGTCTCTGGGGTCTAACTCATTGAAAGGATCACTGGTATATCTAAGAGGACGGGCTTTTTTTAGTTGCTATGCTTCTAAGTTTTTCATGCAGAGAGTAGTCTCTTCATTCTTTCCTCTATCCTTCCTGCGATTACTGCGAAGTTCAGTTACATAGCAATCTCGAGCGGCGTCTTGATCTCCCTCTACTTCCCCTATTCCATTGTCTGTTGGAAATTTCATCTTCAGGCACCACGGGGCCAAGGCAATTTGGAAGTCGGACAAGGATGGTCTTCCTAAAAAGGCGTTGTAGACCGAGTGGTTATCTATCAGCACAAATGTTTGTTTCCGCACAACGGAGCGGGGGTGACTTCCTATTTCAACAAAAAGGTCCAATTGCCCGAGGGGCATCTTCGCGTCTCCAGTGAAACCGTGTAGTGGTTTGTTGCAGGGGGACACATCCTTCATTGACAGCTTCATTCTGTCGAAAGCATGCTTGAATAGGATATTTACTGGGCTTCCAGTGTCTACTAGAATTCGGAAAACTTCGGCTGGGCCGAACCGGGCAGAGATGACCATAGGATCCATGTGAGGGTACTGCCTTCCTTCTAGGTCACGCCTATTGAATGTAATGTCATCATTCTCTTTTCGCTTCGGGTGGCGTTCTTCCGTAAAAGAATTAACATAGCCTTCATTGTTTCTAAGTGACTTTCCGTATCTTTCCATCTCTGCCCATCTTCTATCGGCGATGTGTGGTCCTCCCGATATGGTATGGACCACTATCTTCTCTTGACTGGAGCCGCTGGTGTTGCGATTTCCCTCTCCTGTTTCTGGGAGGGGTGGCCTTGAGTTTTCATTGGTAGGAGCTGGTGTTCTGTTCTGACCTTTTACATAGCGTTCCAGTCTCTTCCGTCTGATGTGTTCTTCAATTATGTCCCGGAGATAATGGCATTCATTGGTATCATGCCCATGAGATTCGTGGAAGTGGCAGAACTTTCCAGACTTAATTGCGTTATCTGATTCCTTCTTGTACGGGGGGGCATCTGTATTTAATTTCATCTTGGGTGGCCAGGAAGATGTTTTCGATTGTCTCGTTCAAAGGAGTGTAAGTGTCAAATCTCGGTCCTGGCCGATATAGACGTTTTTCTCCCTTCTTGCCCCCAGCATTGTCTCTACAGTCATTTCTTCGAACGTCCTTTGCTACAGCGGGTGTGTCGCCATGAGCTGCCTTGGTTTGTTCCCCTGTCTGTCTTTCAGTGGCAGCGTCTTCATGTCTCATATATCTTCCGGCTTCATGGAAGAAATCGGGTAAGGTAGCTGGTTTTTCTTTCGTTAATCTCCTAACAAACTTAGTATCCGAATGCACACCACTACAGAGGGCCATTAAGATAAGTTTTTCATCGGCATCTTGGACTGCGGCCGCTGCAGCATTGAATCAGGTTAGATATTGCTGCATTGTCTCTCTAGGCTTCTGTTTGATATTAGACAGGGAATAAGCGTCCTTGGGTTGTTCCACATGAATGCGGAACTGGCTGATGAACTTTTCTTTCAACATTTCCCATGAGCTGATGGATCCTTGGGGTAGGTGGCAGAACCAAGAGGTAGCTAGATCTTCCAAGAATAGTGGAAAGCATTTGCACAATACTCCTTCTATGACTCCGCTCATGAGCATTTGCTGTGTGTATCTCTGCAAGTGTACAACGGGGTCAGAGATTCCCTTGTAAGGTTCCGTTGTTGGCATTTTCCATTCTCGGGGGGTGATGGCAATTTCGATATCGCGGGTGAAAGGGCTGGTTACCCTAGTGCCTATCCCTCGATCTCTTTGATCCCGTTGGACGCACTCTCTGAACAATCGCGCCATTCTTTCATCAGAATTTGGAGCAGATAGAAATGAGTTTGGTTCTTCTCTGCGGGATTGATTCCGTCCAGATGATCTGTAGGGGTGGTATCGTCTATCACTCCTAATATTTTCCAGTGGCTGTCTCTGGTCTTTTGGGAGCATGCTAGGGTCAGCCACAGTTGGCCCTTGTCTTGATCTTCCCTTGATGGGTTCTGTTCTGAGCACTTCCTCGGGTCCAACTTCGGGCTGAACTCTAGCTTGGCCCCGTTCATTGGTGTTTCCATGGCTAGATAGCATGACCGGCTCAGCCACAGCCGACCCTCTCCTGGTACCTCCCCCGTTGGGTTTGGTTCCAAGTGTTTCCTCGGGTCGGAGTTCGGGCTGAGTTCGAGCTCGGCTCCTATCATTGCTGTTTCTGTTGTTAGCTTATTCGAAGAAGAATGATCTTTGTCACCTCCCAGATCCTCCAGACTGAGACTCATCCCATGATTCAGTGTTGCGGTTGGATTCTTCAGCATCCCTTAAGCGTGACATGAGTCGGTCCACCAAGGCTTCTTGTTGGGATGTGAAGCGGTTAGTCACCTGAGCCACAACCCTGTCCAGATCTACCCTAGTAATTGCTGCCGGTTGTTCCGTGGCAGGGGCTGTCGAATTTTCCTGATTTCCATTTTGTACTGCTGTTGAAAAGGGGCGGTTCTCTTGTTCTGTGATCACTGGATCTGTAACGCTGCTAGTTGCGATGTTCTTTCCTTTGCTTACATCTTTCTTCTGCCTGGGAGGCATGTCTTCCAAGCAATGAGCGATGCTTTCGGGAAGAAGTTTAAGTGGGAGAAGCTGAAGCTTCTAGCTCGATTTCTCAGTGAAAGCACCAAAAATGTTTGCACAAAAAATGGGCAAACACCTCCAAGTCGTATAATTTAGTCGATTTTATGTTGTTCTTAGCGATTTGGGTGATTTATGCAAATATGTAAAAAAACAGGGACTAAACTGTAAAAGACACATAGATTCATAGTGGTTCGGCCAAAATGTGCCTACGTCCACTTTATATATTATTCTCCTTTACTGTTCAGATTACAAGTACAAAGCTTTGATTAAAAGCATATGAAAGTTGTTTGAAAGTTCTATCCGTGCTTGAGCTCTCAAACTTGTCCGCCATTGTTGTACCCCTACCCCTCTATTTATAGAGTGAGGCTGGGGGTAGGGGTCTTGGATGTATATAGCTGCTGGTGGGACTGGGCTGATGTAATCTGGCCTGGCAAGGTTGGTTCGGCAACGCCTTAGTCCGGAGATGGTTGGAGTGGTTTCGGTTCGGTAGTGGTTGGATTTACTTTGGCTCGGTAGTGGTTGGTCCGACATAGGTTGGTCCGGTAGTGGTTGGTGTGGCTTTGGTTCGGTAGTGGTTGGTCCGGTAGAGGTAGTATTTACTTTGGCTCGGTAGTGGTTGGTCCGGCATAGGTTGGTCCGGTGATACCCCGATCCGGTGGCAGGTAGAGTTGAGACTTTGCTTCGGCTAGGCCTTGTGGGTGGATTGGTTCGGCTGTGAATGGTTCGGTGGTGGTGGAAACGCACCCAACAGATTGAATTTTAATTTTTAAAAATAAAAAAAGAGAACACACTTTGCACCTTGGACACGTCATCCAAATCTCTCCTGTTCGAAACCCTTCAGTCGCGTATGAAGGAAGTTGCGCCGCCACGAAACTTCGAACGCACGCCACTAAAAACCACTTCACTGCCGTCGTGCCGCTTGCTGCAGTTGACCACCGTGGCCACCAAACTTCGCCCACCGGAGCTCGTGCGCCTCGTCACACCAGAAGCCGAGCCGCCGCCGCCACAAAACCCTTGACCTACTTGAATTTTCTAGCCCGATCCACCATTCCGAACGACGAACAAATTGCTCCGATGCGTTCCATTCGTCAATCTCTACGCCACGGTAACCCTGATTCGTCGATCCGACGAAGATCATCAAACATCAATGAACGGTCGCGATTAATTCGCCTATTTCCAGCCACACAGGGACTCAGATCGAAAAACGAACTGTAGATCTAAGTTGCGCTCGTCAAGAGCTTCAAATCCATATATAATTTGCTATATTTTGAGGAGATTGGAATTTTGGCTTTGGATTTGAATTTTGATTGGATCTAGAGTTTGCATCCATTGAGGAAGAGGAGGAGCTGATGAAATTTTACGTGCAGACAAATGAGAATAGGCATAGGCTGAGGTTTAGCAGGGTATTTATAGATAAAGTTGGAATAGACATATGGATCTGAATTATAACGTGCTAAACGATAATCGGTCCAAAAGTCCTGTTCTGCCCCGGAACGAAATTGGGTAAACTCATATATCAAAATAGGTGTTTTAAAATATTCTAAACGTAATGGAAAAGGTTTCACGTCCAAATTCCATCGTATGAAGAAGTTATGCTGAAATCAATATTGTCAAATTGATTTCAATTAAATTGATTTCAAGGCGTTTCAAGCCCATACGATCAAACGACAAGTCCGATCGATACGAAACTTGAAATCCTATAATAATTCACTGTTACGGATCCGATGAAACTCGTTTCGTCGAAATCCGAGTCAGTGGCCAAAATCGCTATTATTATATTAATTAAATAAATTTACAATAAATCGATGAATTCAAATTTTAAATTTCAAATTCTAAAATTTTACAATGTTATCATCTTTATATTTCTCAAACATTTACAATGATATAAACAAATTTAAATGTCAATTTAGAGAAGATTAATTTATAAATTTCAATATAAATCCTCAATTTCCTTAAATTCAAAATTAAAATAAAATTTTCAATAATTCTATTAAATTCCCTTTTCATTTTATTATTTAATTCATTTTTATTAAAGGATGCAATTTACATTGGCTCACGATTGTTTACATTTATTTTCTTAGGTTTCATCTATATTCCCTTTTAGGAAATATTTTAAATATTAAATTTTCATTTAATTGCAATAAATAATACTATCATAATTAGATCCAATAAATAAATGTTGATTCCCGTTCTTATTATTCAACAATCATTATCCTATAAACCTATTTAACATCTGTTTACGTTTCATTACTTTGATACTTCTATATACATCTTTAATTAGATTAATTTCTATTGATTTCCCATTTTAATTTATTAGACTCCATTAACGTTAAATTACCTTTAACTTATCACTAAAGGACAAGTGTTGAAATTGATTACATACACCGTTCTCATCTATTATCAATTGGTGAATTTTCATTGATTCGTAGCTATTGCATTAATGTCCACAAATTTCATCCACATCGCTATTAATGTAAAATTTAATATTAAATCCCCCTTATTTGCAACTAATTCACTTACTGAATTTTTTACTTTCAAATAAATTAATATACCTAAAATTTCACTCCTAAGATCCACCACTTGTTATATTATAAATGAAATTAACATTGGTTACATCCTCTGGAATTAACCATCTTTTATGACAAATCAATTTATCCTAACCGCACAATTAGGTCAATTAACTGCAATTAATTTCACATTAAATTTTATAAATTATCAATTGAAACTTTAACAAATCCGTTACTTGATTTAAAACCCTGCTATTCAATAAATTGACATTTATAGGTGAAATTAACATTGACTTATATTTCATATCATAAATGCATGCTTTATTCCATACTATTTAGTTATATTTGCCAAGTACGTATACTAATTAATAATTATATTCTTAATTAATTTACTTCCTTGGTTTCATACGTAATAAATTTTCACTTCCAACAATATTATAAATCACCTACAGGACACTGATGTTTTTTCATGAATTCATTAATTAATCCAATAAATGCCTTTGTTTCCTTATATTCAATTTATTACCATTTAAGTATGTTTATTATCAATAACACTCATTATAATTACTTATCTACAACTATTTCATTGGTTTATTCAACAGTTACTTTTATTTACTCCCTTTCTATTTTAAAACCAAATGTAACCATTTTCACTATTCATTATTATATTAATGAATTCCATCCTAATTAATATTTTTATTAATATTTCACAAGTTCAACCTTTCTATTGGTTTCTTATTTTAAACTTATAACCAAGTACGACAATTTATATTATTTCAATTTATTGCCATATAAATATTATATTGTTAACGTTTAATTACAATTGCTTCATCAAATTTCTACATTCGGTCCAATATAAATTTTAAGACATTATTTCTTTCCAAATTAAATTAAAAATCTTATTAAATTAACTCATTTTAAACCATCGAATTTTACGGGTCGTTATGCTCTCCCCTACTCAAAACTTTTCGTCCCCGAAAAGGAAAAATGGGAAAAGAAGAATTAAGAAATCAATAGATCTTATTCAAAACATTAACCTTATAAACAACTAAATTTACAAAATTAATTAATTTAGATAAAATATATCAATTTATAACCATTAAATCTTTTTATACTTAAATTATTAAAGTTTGGAAATCATTTTCAAAAAATTTCTAAGTCCAAAATTTATGAAAAATTTCGACAGTCTCCTTTGTTCGGAGAGGCTCGGGAGAAAATATAATATCAAAATAACAATATATAACACATACTTTCCAAAATAATATATCCCAACAACGGAAAGAATAATATAATAGCACTATAAAACCGTAATCCGAAACGTACCTATTTTTCGGGCAATTAATGCTTATTTTATGGAACCAAAAGCAGTAGCAATTGCTTCCATAACCTGTATTTCACTTATATAATCTGATAAGAGTTAGCAATTATATAGAATGAAATATTTAAGTTGTTCAACCACAAACAAATAATCAATTCAACAACCAATTGCAACAAACAGCATACAACCTTCATACAGAATCAACACAATTCAATCATTCATTCAAACAAAACAAACAGTTGTTTGGGTTCAAAACTTTAAATTGTACAGAATGAAAAATAAGCTACTAAGTGCACCATTTACTCAACAGTCTTAGATGAAACTAAATAGATTATTTATTCATCCCATCAACTTTAAGGTATCATTGCCCAAACAACCATAAGCTAAAACAACAATTAATCAATTCAGAAAATAGATTAAATTCATTCTTAAACATTTCTTTCATACATTTATGGTTTGATTTCCTTTTTATTCAATTTATTTTTATCTATTTAATTTGCCTTTTATTTCTTATAGTTTCATTTACTTTTATTCATTTCTAGCAAAGTCCCATTTTCACTTATCCATATCATGAAATTTTATTTTATTTTATTACACTTATTTATTCACTACTTATTTTCCAAAATAAATGCCTTCAACACTTACTTAAGTTTATTATCATTTATTTATAATTCTTACATTTCTATTATGTTTTATCATAGTACATTTCAATTATAACTTAAGTTTATAGCCATTTCAACATCAAATTCTTATTTATTAAAGAAATTCATTGAACACCTTCATTCATAAGTTTACTTGTACAACTTCCATTATTTTCTTATTAACATTTCAACTTTTTACATCTTTTGGTAAGTTATATATGTTAAAGAAACTGCAAATGAAACTTATACAAGTTTTACCTCATCTTTTAATTAAATTTAATGTTCAATAATATTATTCTTTGTTTCATAGGTTATAGTTCAAATTATCTTTAATTTCATTCATAACCTAGTATTAAATTCCTTATTTTAATTTATTAATTACCTACGTTCCAAATCATTCCAGTAACTGAAACTATTAATTAATGGAAACTTAAGATAAATACTGTGTTTTATTCAAAATCATTTAAAATAACAGATAAATGTATATACTCACACTTTATATATCCAATTACATTTAAAACAATTAAAAAACTATATTTGTTTATCAAAAATGGATCTACAGTAACCTACTACAGTGGCCTTCCCACTTCGAAACTTGAAAATGAATGTCGATGATGCGTGCACTCATCGCCGAAATTATTTTCCAGCGACAGAGAGGGGAGTACGGAACTTATATCTTTTCCAAAATTTCTTTAAAACAATTCTTTCAATTTATTGAAATATTTATATCAGAAAATACTTCTAAATAATATTATTATATTTCAAAATCCTTTGAAAGCAATTTTCAAAATCCCGGACTTAAGTTCCAAAATTTCCAAATTTTATTGATTTTATTTTCTGTCTCATTTTACTTATTATTTTTAAATTTTATTACCTAACAACCAATATAATACAACCAAATATAACCTTTATAAAATTTATTTCATATATATATAGAAAATAAAATAGGCAAAATTATTTCATTCACCTATATAAGAACAAATATTATGTCGGTCTGTCCGATTAAGTGTTTAGAAATCCCTATTGATATCACATCGTCCCATGCATCAACCAGAATCTATAAATACAAAACGGAACAAATTAACACAATATTAAACTTTTTATAACACTAACAAATACACTCTCTCATATATACGCTCAGCGACTCCCATAGGGTATTACTACCCTATTAATAAAGAGTCGGACCCCACAAAGCTAAGATCTATTGCTAAACCAAAGCTTTGATACCACATTGTAACATCCCGCCTTTTTGTATGCTTTAAATCGACACACGTGCCAATTCAAACCATACGAAAGGGCGGATTGTTATGTGGTAAATCAGAAAAATAAGAAAGAAATAAAACAAAATAGAATCTCACAACAGAAGGATAAAATATAATAATCAAATATACAATTTATAAAGCTGTTTTACAAAATATTCGATTATACTTACAACATTTATCAGAGTTACACATACCAATAACAATGCAGCGGAACAGTATGTGTATAGTGGACTAATAATAATAATAATAAATCTCCGTCTTCGTCCTCCAGAGCTAAGGTCTTCAAAATCCTGAAACGCTCGGACTGGACCGAGCGAACTGAAAAGACAAAACACTCGAGTCAGAACTAAAAGATCTTATGTAAGTTAAATTAACAGAAATAAATATGAGTGCAGTAACTCAAAAGATGCTCGGGATTCACATCTCTTAAGCATCCGTTAAACTATTTACTATGTAGTAATATTTCGTTATTATAATAATGTCTAATAGTAGAATAAACTTACTTTTAACAAGCGTTAAGGAGTGACCCAATATTCCCCTTAACACAAAATAATGCCAATAGTCTATACAGTACCATAATACCTCCTGATCGGGAGGCTACCAGAGGATACTCCATAGGTATGACACAAATAGAAACTCGTACAAGGTGCGCTAGGGTAGGTGACACGGCACAACTAGGCAATGTCAGGGTAGATATACCAATTACGCTTCCGGGTCGGTGGTAACGCGTAGCTGCTACTACCGCCCACCTCGAACAACACCCCCAAATCAAAGAAATCAAAAGTGGCTACCGAATCAATCAAGTATAATATCAAAGGGATGTGTCCGATTAAAGGTGCTACCTTAATTAACCCGTCGATCGCTCCTGTTTTATCCACCTTATGCCCACTCACGGGAGTTGGGTCCACGTATTTACCTTAACGGAAACGCCGCCGCCATCCTACTTCATTCTGGAATCTCCACCGCGTACATGGTTGTTAAACTGGTTTTCGGAGTTGGCAGAGAGTATAGTTCATGTATTTCACTCTTTAAATATTCCACTATTTCAAAATGGATTCTTTGAAAATTTAATATATATCAAATCCAATTCTTATTATTTAAAATTTGAAATGTATACTTAATAGAACAAATATTATTTAAGTAAAACCCTTAAACTTCAATAACAAGATATTCTTTTTAATTAAATTTACTTGATAATATTCTTTAAATCAATTGGATATTCATTAAAATTCTCAAATCAAAATCAAGTTATAAAATCATACCCTTTAAATCTTAATTTATTTACATTTAAAAACAAATTTTTCGAAGATAATTCTTAAATACTTTAATTCAAATCATATTCCCATTTATCTTCAACCTTACTTTTATTTGAGTTATTATAAACTCTATATACAATAGAATTTTAAATAGATACTTAACCATATTATATAAAAGAAATCAAACTTCATTATTTAGCTTATTTTATAATTCAAACAAATTTATACATAGCTAAATTCAATAATAAAATAGCATTTATATAATATCTAAAATCAATATCTACATATCCATATATTTCTTTACAAACCACAGAAATCATTTTTTAAAAATAATTTTACATATAGACCGCGGTGTCTGTATAGAATTTTCTATCCTATGGTCAAGTGATACGGATATTTATCATTTCAATCCGCAATTTAAAATAAAATTTACGGTTACATATCATTTCAAACCGCAATCCCGAATGAGATGAAAATGCATAATAACTTGCAATTTATAACCATAAAAAAAATCAGCATCCATTCACCCAATATAAACCATCAACCATTTATTAAAATCATCATCCAATTTAAACAAAACATCAATATAGAGCATATAAAATATGACAGGTATCAACGAACAATTTATATTCAATAATAAATTAATAACTGTTTAACTGGCAGTTTATATGCAATAATAAATAAATTTAACTAGCAATTTATATGAAAAACTAAATAAATTTAACTATCAATTTATATGCAAGAATAAAATTAAATAACAATTTAATTTGAATAAATGCAAATTAACTGAGATGATGATTAAAAATATGCCAAACAACCATAAATAAATTTAAAATCACATCATATAGTACATAAGAAATTTTAGAAGTTGTGAGTGGGTTAAAACACTCACCTTTTGAATTTAAATTCAATTTAAACCTAAAATTTGCACTGTCTTCAAATTCGTCCAAACCAGCGTCTAAAGTCTGGAATTTTATTACGATCCTAACAAAAAAACCGCGCGTAAATCGGATATCGTATGGGAAAGATATAGCGATCATTTTGATTGATTTTTTTTTTTTAAAAAAGAACACACTTTGCACCTTGGACACGTCATCCAAATCTCTCCTGTACGAAACCCTTCAGTCGCGTACGAAGGAAATTGCGCCGCCACGAAACTTCGAACGCACGCCACTAAAAACCACTTCACTGTCGTCGTGCCGCTTGCTGCAGTTGACCACCGTGGCCACCAAACTTCGCCTACCGGAGCTCGTGCCCCCCACTATGGCCGATGACGCCTCGTCGCACCAGAAGCCGAGCCGCCGCCGCCACAAAACCCTTGACCTACTTGAATTTTCTAGCCCGATCCACCCATCATAACGATGAACAAATTACTCCGATGCGTTCCATTCGTCAATCTCTACGCCACGGTAACCCTGATTCGTCGATCCGACGAAGATCATCAAACAGCAATGAACGGTCGCGATTAATTCGTCTATTTTCGGCCACATAGGGACTCAGATCGAAAAACGAACTGTAGATCTAAGTTGCGCTCGTCAAGAGCTTCAAATCCATATATAATTTGCTATGTTTTGAGGAGATTGGAATTTTAGCTTTGGATTTGAATTTTGATTGGATCTATAGTTTGCATCCATTGAGGAAGAGGAGGAGCTGATGAAATTTTACGCGCAGACAAATGAGAATAGGCGTAGGCTAGGGTTTAGCAAGGTATTTATAGATAAAGTTGGAATAGACATATGGATCCGAATTATAATGTGCGAAGCGATAATTGGTCCAAAAAGCCCGTTCTACCCCCGGAACGAAATTGGGTAAACACATATATCAAAATAGGTGTTTTAAAATATTCTAAATGCAATGGAAAAGGTTTCACGTCCAAATTCCATCGTATGAAGAAGTTATGTTGAAATCAATATTTTCAAATTGATTTCAATTAAATTGATTTCAAGGCGTTTCAAGCCCATACGATCAAACGACAAGTCCGATCGATACGAAACTTGAAATCCTACATAATTCACTATTACGGATCCGTTGAAACTCGTTTCGTCAAAATCCGAGTCACTGGCCAAAATGGCTATTTTTATATTAATTAAATAAATTTACAATAAATCGATTAATTCAAATTTTAAATTTCAAATTCTAAAATTTTACAATGTTTTCACCTTTATATTTCTCAAACATTTACAATGATATAAACAAATTTAAATGTCAATTTAGAGAAGATTAATTTATAAATTTCAATATAAATCCTCAATTTCCTTAAATTCAAAATTAAAATAAAATTTTCAATAATTCTATTAAATTCCCTTTTCATTCTATTATTTAATTCATTGTTATCAAAGGATGCAATTTACATTGGCTCACGATTGTTTACATTTATTTTCTTAGGTTTCATCTATATTCCATTTTAGGAAATATTTTAAATATTAAATTTTCATTTAATTGCAATAAATCATACTATCATAATTAGATCCAATAAATGAATAAATGTTGATTCCCATTCTTATTATTCAACAATCATTATCCTATAAACCTATTTAACATCTGTTTACGTTTCATTACCTTGATACTTCTATATACATCTTTAATTAGATTAATTTCTATTGATTTCCCATTTTAATTTATTAGACTCCATTAACGTTAAATTACCTTTAAGTTATCACTAACGGACAAGTGTTGAAATTGATTACATACACCATTCTCACCCTGTTATGAATTGGATGAATTTTCATTGATTCGTAGCTATTGCATTAATATCCACAAATTTCATCCACATCTCTATTAATGTAAAATTTAATATTAAAGCCACCTTATTTGCAATTAATTCACTTATTGAATTTTTACTTTCAAATAAATTAATAAATCTAAAATTTCACTCCTAAGATCCACCACTTGGGATATTATAAATGAAATTAACATTGGTTACATCCTCTGGAATTAACAATCTTTTATGACAAATCAATTTATCCTAACTGCACAATTAGGTCAATTAACTGCAATTAATTTCACATTAAATTTATAAATTATCAATTGAAACTTTAACAAATCCGTTACTTGATTTAAAACCCTGCTATTCAATAAATTGACATTTATAGGTGAAATTAACATAGACTTATATTTCATATCATAAATGCATGCTTTATTTCATACTATTTACTTATATTTGCCAAGTATGTATATTAATTAATAATTATATTCTTAATTAATTTACTTCCTCGGTTTCATACTTAATAAGTTTTCACTTCCAACAATATTATAAATCAGCCACAGGACATTGATGTTCTTTCATGAATTCATTAATTAATCCAATAAATGCCTTTGTTTCCTTATATTCAATTTATTACCATTTAAGTACGTTTATTATCAACAACACTCATTATAATTACTCATCTACAACTATTTCATTGGTTTATTCAACAGTTACTTTTATTTACTCCCTTTCTATTTTAAAACCAAATGTAACCATTTTCACTATTCATTATTATATTAATGAATTCCATCCTAGTTAATATTTTTATTAATATTTCACAAATTCAACCTTTCTATTGGTTTCTTATTTTAAACTTATAACCAAGTATGACAATTTATATTATTTCAACTTATTGCCATATAAATATTATATTGTTAACGTTTAATTACAATTGCTTCATCAAATTTCTACATTCGCTCCAATATTAATTTTAAGACTTTATTTCTTTCCAAATTAAATTAAAAATCTTATTAAATTAACTCATTTTGAACCATTGAATTTTACGGGTCGTTACATATATATATATATATATATATATTGATATGTGTGTGTATAACTATAAATGCTATAGTTAAACTTATATATTTATTTTATCTTGGAATTATTTAAGGTAAAATGTAAACAATATTTTCGAAATTTATTAAAAATATTTAATTAAATAAAATATTTAATTAAATTATTTATTAAATTAATTAATTAATTAAATATTAATATATATAATGATATATGTATATAAAACCATAAAAATATAGTTAATATTCATCTTAAATTATTTAGGATGAATAAAATAAAATTTTGAATTTTAAAAATAATTTAACTAATTAATGTTTAAACTAAATAAAGAAATTAAATATAATTTAATTAATAATACACATAAGAATATTATATAAGTTGATTAAATTATAAATAATTATAGATAAATTAAACTTGTATGACACGAATGTATAATATAAGTGGAATGGTAAGAAACCTAATTTAGATTTGAGGGATAAGTGCATACATGTGATATGCATACCGTGATTTATGATGTTTCCCATATTTGAATAGTGAGGGTATTTCAAAAAGAAATACATTATTCCATAAATCAATATCATTTAAATAAACATATATATTAAAGATTATGAATCTCTAATATATAAAGTTGTCCTTTACTATTTATATATTAATAGATTATTTGCATACTCTATAGTTATTGAGCAAACTCAAGATAGCGATATTATGTATAACATTATTAATATATTAACTAGACGAGGTAAGATAAGATACATGCATGTAATTGTTCAGTTCAGCTTAAGGCATGACCATTATACTTAGGGCATCGTAAAATGATAAATGTGAATAATCTCTTTCAGTTTACTGAGCAAACTTAAGGTCAAGATGAGAATAGGAAAATTTTAATGGATTAGGAGTTGTATACAATACAATTGATAAGGTACTGCCCATCGCTTGTGAAATTATGATTTGTTGAGCAAACTCAAGGTCAGAATCTCAAAACAGGTGAATCTTAATACACACTAGAGAAATCGAAAGATTCCTATGTTTTTCTTTGAGTTTTGAAAAACATAAAAACCTAAACAGAGCTTAGTAGATAAATGAAATGAAAACATTTAACCTACCTAATACTATAAGAACATATTCCATGTTTAAATTGAACAAATCCACTTAATTAAATTTGTAGCAACATGACCAGCCTAAGACTATTTTCAGAAAATGGTAAGCTCACTGGACTTAACTAAATCGATTGGCCAATTGAGATAAAGATAGCACTCACGTAGAAATGTTTATGGTCATCAATCAATGAACCTTTAAGAGAAAAAGCCCATGAAGACACTGGCCCGGAGGCACTAAATGCTTATAACATTGGGGTGGCTGACTATGATATTGCTCAAGTTTTTGTACTGTCTGCTTTAAACAAATCGTTGCAAAGGCAACACGAAAATATGTTTATTTACCAAATCTCTAAAATCCTTAAAGCATAGTTTGGAAACAATCTTGTTCCACAAGGTACAAGATTACAAAGAAGTCGTTCAATATGAAGATGAGTAAGGGTAGCTGTGTTGAGGATTTTATTTTACAGATAAAGGGCTATATTGGTAGACTTTCAGAGCTAGATGATAAAATAAGCTACAAACTATAAGATAATTTGATCCTATGCATGCTGACTCCACAGTTTGAGCCATTCATATTAAACTGCAATGTGAACAAGTTGAGCGTAAGCCTCGTCGAGCTACTTAATATGTTGAAGTTAGCAAAGGGATCGTTCAAGGACCAAAACATGGTGTTAATTGTAAAGAGTAAAGCAACATCTTTGAAAGGTTCGAAGAAATGTAGGCAGGTTCTAAGATGAATGCCGCCATTGTCAAAAAAAGGCATTGGAAGTGCAATTGTCCAGATTATTTGAAGATGGTCAAGCAAAAGAAGGAAAATGTTTCTTCTGCTTCTAGAGGTACGTTTATGATTCGGAATTGTTTCGCGATTAATAAATTACCTTGGATTCTAGATACTGGATTTAACACCCATATCTATAATTTGTTACAGGGACTTATGGGCCGATATTATAAGGCAAAGGGTAAAATGAGACTTCAAGTTGCTAATGGATCTCTAATGGATGCAACTATAGTAGGAGACTATCACTTGACTTTGCCTAGTAGTTTTAATATAGTGTTAAATACTGGGTATTATGTAAAAAACTTTATTTGCGGTATTATATCTGCTTCCAGATTGTTTGAGATAGGTTTGGGTTTTCATTGTACAGTGATATAAATATTGTGTTTGATAAAAATAATATTTTCGATGGTATTTAGATAATGATATATATATGCTTAACTTTAATCATATTTATGTCGTTAATAAATCTTCTATTGACATTTATAATAGTTATTTATGACACTATAAGCCAGGTCCTATTCGTTGCAAAAGCTTGAACAAACCAAAAATCAAAGCTTTCCTACCGTCATTTGGTTATGAATAATGTGACCCTTGTGAGTCATGTCTCAATGGGAAAATGACAAAGCAGCCTTTCAGTGGGAGCAACAAAAGAGTAGGTGAACTCTTGGTCTCATACATACCGATGTATATAGTCGATGCATATAGTAACCAAGAATAATTCAACCTACCTTGTAACTTTTATTGATGATTTCTCAAGACTGAGATATGTATATCTAATGAAGAATAAATTCATTGTCTATGAGAAATTTAAATAGTATAAGAACAAATTAGAATATCAGATGAACCATAAAATAAAAATAGATCAATCAGATCGAGGAGGTAAGTATGTTGGATAAGAGCTCCAACTATACTTAAAGATAATGATATTATCTCTTAGATTACTCCATCTTATACACCATAGTACAATGATGTTTCAGAAAATAGGGATCAAACCCGTTTAGATTTGGTTCATTCCGTGATGAGTAAGGTCGAGTTATCCCTTTCCTATTAGGGATATGCACTGAAAACCGCATCGCTTATGTCAGGTTCGATGCCTAGTAAATTTGTGCCTAAGATACCATATGAGACGCGACATGGGAAGAAACCCCACCTCAAATATTTGGAGGTGTGTGAATGTTTAGCTTATGTTAAGAACGTTATACCTAATAAACTTGAGGTAAGATCAACTTTGTGTAAATTATATGATATATCAAGAATTTTATGAGATATTTTTCTATAACACCAAGGAAAAAATTATTATTTCTCGACACGCTGTATTTTTAGAAAGGAATTTCTATCAAAAGAAATTTACAACGAAGCTGTAGGCTCGGATGAGATTCGAAAAGTTAACACAGAGGCTAAGCCAGTGGAAGAATAAAATTCACCATTATATGAAAACGTGTAACCTATTAGAAGGTCTAATAGGAAATCTCTCACCCCAAAGAGGTACTCTAGTTTTCTCATAGATGGTGAGAAGAGGACCATATCTTAGAACATGACACTTCTATCTCATGCCAAACACTATAGAGTAAAGAGTTTGCACTTTGGCTTGAAGCTATGAAATCCAAGATGGATTCCATGTAAGGTAACGAAGTTTGGACTTTGAATGACATACCCGAAGGGATAAAACCTATCGGATGCAATTGGATTTTTTTAAGAAAAGATCTAAATGTAAAGGTAGAGACCTATAAGGCAAGGCCTATTGCGAAAGGTTTTTGTCATATTCAAGGGGTTGATTATGACAAGCCATTTTCTCCATAGACAAGCTTAAGTCCTAGGGTTCCGAGACCAGTAGAAGCAGAGGAAAGGCATGCAAATTGTTAAGATCAATTTATAGTTTTAAACAAGATTCAAGGCATTAAAATAAATTCTTTGATGAAGTAATCAAAAAATTTGGTATTTATTAGAGTATAGAGGAAGCGTGCGTATATTGGAAAGAGCAAGAAAGTGTTATCTTGTTCCTAGCCTTGTATGTTAATGATTTGCTTTTGATTGGTAATTATATTGCGTTATTACCAGTGAAAATATGGTTGTCCAAGAACTTCTCTATGAAGGATTTGAGAGAAGCAGTCTATATACTTGGTATTATGATCTATAGAGATATATCCAAAGGTTGGTACGATTTTCCCAATCCCTGTACGTAAACATCATAATGAAAAGGTTTAGTATAGAGAATTTCAAGCGTGGGAATGTTTCCACGCAATCTGGAATCGTCCATTCTAAGGAAGACGCTTTGTAACAACCCATCTTGAAACGACCCTAATTTTTGACCAAATAAAAACCCATTGAACCTTAGGCCCGTTCCAAAGCTGGATATTGGTTGGTAAATTGATACAGTGGATGATATACAAAGCTATCTATCTATGTTATCAGAATCTCATAATGGAAAGGATAAAATATAATATTAGAAATAAATACCCATTTCATAAAAATTCAAATCTTAGAAATACAACACATAATCTCAAATATCCAAAATACAATATCCTAAAATAACAACATGTCTAAAATTAGATACGTTAAACACATCATAAACATAAACAGATAGATAAAATGCTATAAGACTTCGCCTTTACCTTCATCTTCTCAATCAACATCGTCTACCCTAACCTATGTGTTGTAATGAGGAGGGGGTCGAACAGTAGTGTCTGATGAATGAAAATTTCAAGTCTTACCATAATAGTATTTGGACAGTATCATTTAGATAAGAAATATATCTTATGCATTATATACTATATCCTACCATATATACATCCAATTGTAAGCCCGAAGGCTCTCCCAGTCTAACTCCCTAACATACCTTCAACTGTAGGTCAAAGTCCCTTTTCCAGCTCAACGCAACTACCGTCAATCATGTCCTAATAATGTGAGAGAAAATACCCGATCCATTCAAAATCTCCTTAAACAGAATTTGGCAAACACTGACCATTTAATACCTATAAGCTAGGTAGATCCTCATCATTTAATACCTAATCCATGGCATATCCCTCTTAGGTACTCCCTAACTGACATTGCACGAAATCTCATCAGGCCACTTATTTCTTCTTTATGTGAAGAGGTGGACCCTACAATAGCCACTCGATACGTTGACCCCAAAACGGACCACTCTTGAGATGTCCTTCTACTACACCGAAATGATAATCTCGACCAATTAATACTTCTTAACTGGGAAGAAGGCGGAACCTACAACAGCCTCTTAATCCCCTAACCTAGAAGTAGGACCTACGTATTATGACCCATAACCCAAACCGTGACGTCTTACATTAGTCCGACTATTCATAGGCGTTGGTAGCCAGATTAACTAGGCAGGTTTACCATACAGAATTGGTACTAACCTCACGTTCGCTGTTGGTATCTATCACAGATGATATCTTACATCAGTCTTAAAGTCACACCGCTGGTAGCTAGATTAGTTGGGTAGACTTCTATTTGCTTTTGACAGATCTCGCATCTTTACAACTTATTCATAATTCCACCCCTAGTATACTACCATATATATATATATATATATATATATATATATATATATATATATATATATATATACCTCGTCGCATTTCGCGTTAAGTCCATATAAGGAAAACTCCTTATTCCTCCTTCAATTATGGATTAATGTCCATGATTATCCTTCCTTCCTATGGGGTTCAATGCTAATTACTAACATTTTTATTTTATACAACATGATTAATATGTTATTAACTATATGTTAATAATATATTTATACATACGTAATTTAGGCTAACCAAATATTCATAAGTGTGCGAAGATTTTTGTGTCATATACTAATTGTTTTGAATATCAAAACTTCCAAATTATACAAGTCTTAATCCGTTCAATAACTTACAAAATAGCTAACATCCTTAGCCAAAAAATAGACTTGCATTGATAAAATAGAATCAAATACCAAACTTATTTTATATTAATATAGTAGAATGGTGCCCCTATTTCAAGGAATAAAAATTACAATTTAAACTCTTTATATTCTATTACATTATTACACATACAAACATATTTAAATTACAGAAATAGAAGGTGCAAACTATAAATAGGTGAATTCGAACTTTACATGTCATTTCCTAACTTATTCTTTTTTAGAAAAGTTGTAAGTGGAATAGGATATAAAATATTCAAATTGCAATATAAAATAAATTCTACTGTTTTAGTATAAAACAATTCAGATTCCAATAAACATATGAATTAACATTTCGCTTTAGGAAAATTTTAGGGTTTTAGTGTATAAAATTCCCCAAAACATAAAACAAACCCAAACTTCTAATATACAAATACTAAAAATATGAAAAACTAAGATTTCCACTCATAGATAATTTGTCTACCTTCCTTTGGATTTGATTCGCCCCAGCTTCTAATTTCTTCTTCGGGCCTCTTCTTTTTGAAATTTACAACAATCTGATTATATATAAATTAGATTCAGAATTCAGGGATTAGAGAATAATAAAAGTAGAAGAACGAATATATATAAACCCATTACCTTTATCTCTGGAATTTGAATTCTTAAATCTGGTCAAGGAAGAAGACTGGTAGAGCTTCGCTAGCATTTCAAATATTTTTGTGAATAAAAGTGACAGAGCTAGCCTTCTATTTATAGTTTTCAGAAGGCATCCACACCATTGGATTTAAACAGGTCTAAATAATAAAATTCAAACCATTCACGCTTAACAAAACCCTAGTAGGCACACGTTTATCGCTCGGCTACTCCTCATAGGCGGTCGATCGGCCCTAGTGGAAGCGATCAACCGGTCAATTATAAATGGTGAATACTAATTGTTGGTTTAATTCATTTATTTGTTTCCACTTTTAATTCCCTACCGTTATCTTTTCCATAACTTATTTGACCTAACATTAAATTAATCATTAACCATTTTAATTTCCATATTAACGTTTTCTAAATTCAGAATTTGAACGTTTGAATTATTTGATTCAAAAACTTCAAACGTCAATTACTTTTTCGTTAGAAGTCTGATCGCAAATCTTTATATATGAAAGTTGACCAGAAAATTGCCATTAATGCAATGTTGTAAGGTTAAATTCAAACATTTAAAAAAAATTCTATTTTTAGTCTTCTTATTAATTAATTAATTTCTTATTAATTTTTACGCAATGTTACACGCTCTTCATACTGATGAGTAAAAGTTCCCTTGTATTCATATGAATGGTGAAGTGATCATTTGGAAAACTTCCAAGCAAGGGATAGTAGTTGCTTCAATGATATAGGCCAAATACATTGCCCTCAATGAAGCGATTGAAGAAGCGACTGAAGAAGCAGTTTGAATACATAAGTTTAAGGCAGAGTTAGGAGTGTTCCCAAATGTTGAGAAACCTATAATATTGTTATGTAATAACAATGTCAAGTTTCCAAACAAGGGACGGTAGTTGCTTCAATGATATAGGCCAAACACATCACCCTCAATGAAGCAGCTGAAGAAGCGGTTTAAATATTGAGTTAGGAGTGTTCCGAAATGTTGAGAAACCAATAACATTGTTATGTAATAACAATGTCAAGAAGTAGATCACGAAAGAACTAAGAGCTCATAAGAAGTTAATGTATATTCCTCAAAAGCCCTACCTGATAAGGTAGTTTATTTAGTAATAAAGAGTTTGTGATTAAAAGAGTAGACATTCAGGATAACATAGCAGATCCATTCATGAATGGACTAGCTCAATTAGTTTTGAACAAATTGATCGAAGGGATAGGATGGAGATTCCATAATTGACCCTAATTGAGTGTGGAAGATTGAGATAATTAGTGGTATGCCCTTGGGGAAATTCTATAATTTATTATAAATTATTAACTCTATAATAAAATCTCATTCAAAATAAATGGTTTTTTTTTCTGTATATGCTTATCATATTATAACATATTAATTAAATAACTAATTTGACTATATTAAATAGAAAAATTTCTTGAAGGACATGTTATGTGATAATAACTATAAAGAGTTATAATCATGAGAAAATTATCACAACATTAAATGATATGTTATTTTAAATATTCATGGTCAAGATGTTTTGAGAAAGGATATCAATGCATCAGTTGAGACTAAAATACACGACGCTCTTCAAATGTTGGGCAGCGTATTACTCATGGTTGTTGGGAGCATTAAGGGGTTACATACTGATAGCTATATAACTATAGAATGTCTCATCCGTCAGTTACCTACCGGTCAATAACAATTAGGTCAAACAGTAAATCTCGAGTGACGATATTACGCGGTTCTTTCAACTTGAGAATATTATTGAACTTCAATGCAGAAATAGTTAAATCGTGGAATAGCGACCATCGAGCAACTATATTTTGTCTAGTTGAAGCATTGGAAACTATTTAATAAAGAATTCGGCTCCTCAATTGTATGAGGTTAGTACCACATTAAACCTTAGTCGACTTAAGGTCGAAAATCTTTGGTCAGAGTAGTATGGTTAATAATAAATATTATTATTAAATTAAGGATTTTTTATGGACTAACTGGATTAAATATTAATGATATTGGGATTTTGATCAAAACCAAATTTCATAAATCCTAAAATATATAATGTTACCGAAGATAATTGGTATAAATAATCGTTATTAAAAGGTACCACTTAAATTTGTAAAGTTGGATTTTACCGATGAAATTTGTAGGCAATAAATTAAGTTAAACAGTCACATCACTAGTTAAGGTGACATGTGAACATTAACTGAATTGTTCGAATATTAATCGCTGGCAAAATTCACACCTATGAGTCGCACAACTGAATCTATTCAGTTTCTGAAACACTGCTTGATTTAATTGATTTATAATAGTTATAAATTAATTACACTAATATTTATGAAAGGATAATTATTACTGTATTTATTGTATGGAGTTTATTTAGAAAAATGGATTGTCATCTAGAATTATTTGGGGTGCTGTTGGTAATTTATTGGGTATGTATATAAAAGTTATACATGAGCATATCGATATACGATATCGACAATGATTTAAATTGGATTTAAATTTAATAAATGGATTTAGTGGGACTTTTGATCTATGTTGGACACATTCCTGGCTGATCGGAAAAGGAAAGATAATGATAGGTCATTGTGTATGAATTGGTAAGAGAGAACGGTGCAGACATTTCTCTCTGGACCTCAGTATATATTCAGACCTTGGCATCCACCTTTTCTTTTACTTTTTTTTGTCCCTTTCCTTTGTTCCGACCAAAAATCCCAGCTCCTATAACTTCGATTTTCCTAACTCAACCACTTCAAATTAATTAAATACATACAGATCTGGTGTTTGCATGCTTTCTTTTTGCAACAGTAGGTGCACATCTGTTAGATCGAGGAGAAAGATTAGATCTACGCATGAATAAAACAGCTTCTCTAGGTATATTTCATATATGTCAATCATTTATGTCATATGTTCATTATATAACAATTTTATGTGCAATTGTTGTTGCCCATAATTATTCGATTTTATATCTCACTGAATCATTTTTATATTGAGTGAAAATTGTTAATTGGCTCTTGTATAAAATCATAAAAATACATTTCGGCCATGTATAATATTTAAATTTTATTTTCTAAATATTAAAATTTATTTAAATAATCTAAAATTATATGTATGTGTGTGTGTGTCTGTGTGTAGAATATATATTTAAATATTTAAAAATAATTTATATATAAATATAAAATAGATTCGGTTAAAAAGTTGTTTATCAAATCCGCATTTTAAATATAATAAAATTTGAATTGAAATTTAAAATAGTTTGCTTGGTAAAAAATAAATATTTTGGATATTAAATTTGAATCAAAATTTATTGACTTAGCCACAGTCTATTCAAATATTTTAAATTGTCTATTTCATTTAATATATAATTAATTTTGAAATATGCATAAATTTTACATATAAATTTAAAATATGTTTTGTGACAACTATAACTCATACAAATGACTAATATATACGAGATAGATGCAAATCTCAACATCTATGTATGTATGCATTTAATATATAACCCTATGCTACGTTGCACGTGCACGTTACACACGTATGAGTATATAATGATATGTTCATAAACTATATAAAATATTTTGGATTAAATTCATTAATTAAATAAATTAGATAAAATATGATTTTATTTAAATTAATAAGGTTGATCTAATACAACCCTTTAGACTTCGTATGCCCAATTTGATTCAAAATATGATTTTTTTTATTCTTTGAAAATTTACTTATTTCGTCTGTTGTAGACCGACCCCGTTCCATCACAGCAATCATGGTTTGGTTTCAAAATCAGCAACAATGTTTTGTCTTTTCTTTTTCATCCTTACACGATCTTTACATTCTCGACCATAATTACTAGGCATTTTACAGTATAAGCAATCACCTTCTGGCTTCTTGAACCTTTCAATTTAGAATTAAGTTTTCTTTTCTTCCTACTCTTTTGATTCTTGGAGAATTATTCTTGAATCACGTTTGCTTTTTCTATAAGGTAATCATCTTTCTTTTCGTGTTTGCAGGAGGGATTCTAAAGAGTAATAATTTTCATCATGCATTAGTTTCTTCTTGTAATCATTCTAAGAGTTAAGTAATTTTGCAATTAGAACACCGACACGAAATGCTTGAGAAAGTTCTATTTTAGCATCACTAATAAATTTGTTAATAATGAGATTTAATTCATGAACTTGGATAATATATTTACTATCATTCATCTCCTAATCAATATAATTACTTATTAGAAACTTCAATTACTTGGATCGAATCCAGAGCCATCCATAAAGCCTTTGCACTATAAATAGTTTTACTGCACTGTATACAAAGTTTGAGAGCGCATTAAGTACATGTCCTTTGCAAATAAAACTTTCCTTTGTTTATGTCTTTGTTTTTTCATCTCATTCTTTCGATTCTCCGAATCAATAACATTTTTATCTTTAGAATTAGTTCTATGTTAGCACTCATGGTATGGTTCAAACCAAAGCTAATGAGAAAAGGTCTGGGTTGTTTCTTGCCGGGGAGTAAAATTATTTCAATTGAATCGTTCAAGTCAGATGAGATCCTGGTGCATCAGTCGAAGTGATTGCGCTGCTGTTTTGAAAAGCGATAAACGTTGAACTAAAAACAATCTTGAAACCACTGCAAGATTGAATAGAGTACCTTTGACCGTTGCTGTAAGCACGTTGTATCCGCACCACGCATAGGGATGACAATTATGATAGAAGGAATTTATTAAATAATTTTCAACATTAAATATAAGCGATGGATAGAGGATTGGTTCTTAGTCGTAGATTTTACGCAATTATAGATACTAATAGCAAATAAAATTATGTTTTATTCTTTTTTGATATGTGTTTTTTGCTAATTTTGTTTATGATAGACTTGTTAGCAATGTTATTAGAAAACGAAAATTTTATTTAGGAAATAAAACGAACAAGTAGTATAATCAAAGCAAATGTTTTATTTTCCAGAAAATAAAGTACCCCGGAAATCAAATATTTTCAAAATGAAAATCGTTGTCCAAAAAAGAGTTTAATTTTTTCCAATAAAATATCAAAGTTTTTTCAAAACCAACCATTTTAAAAAATATTTCTCTACAAAAGCTGAGACTTTTAAACGGACAAATACATAGTGTCAAGATTCAAATTTTACTAAAAATGATTATTATCATTTTGAAAAAGAATGAAGAATCGATTTGAGTTGAAGACGCATTTTTTTTCTTTTTCAAAAGTAAACTCGAGAAAACTAGAAAATGTTCAAAATTACTTTAAAATTTTATTTTAGAAACGATTAGCCATCATTACGCGTTAGTATTAATCATTAAGGAATTACAATACGATTCGAGATTAACAATCAAGAAGAGTTTGGAAACATGGGACAGAAAATACTATTCCACTGGCTGCACCCAATTTAACAATGATCAGACTTATCCAGAGAAAGCCAGAAATGCAAGAAACAACACCTCAATACCACCTAGTCAAAGTAAACGCATCTTCACATGCCCACTTCATCAAATATCTTCGCTATATAAACCCCAACCAAGCCCTACTATATTTCCATCCCAAAAAAACAGAAATAAACTTTCAAAATAATCAAACTAATGCAAACATCATCACCAAAGCACTCGACTGTCATTCTCCTCCTCATTTCTCTCCACTTCATCTCTATTTTCGCAACCACGCCCCACCAAAATCCACGCCACCTCGCCCACGCAGCCCTAACTCTCAGCTTCAAACGCGCTCTCGACACCTCATCTTACGTCTCCCACGTCTCCTCTCTAAAACCAAAACCTGCCTCCATCAACAACGCGTTTCAAGATTGTGTCAGATTGATGAGCGATAGCGCCACTAAACTGAAGAACTCCATCTTCGAGTTACGAAAGATGGGGCCAGGAAGCACTCACGACCAATTTGTGGTGTGTAAAAGTAATATGCAGACATGGGTCAGTGCTGCTCTTACTGATCAGAATATGTGCGTTGAAAGCTTGAATCAAGGTGGTGTGTCCAGTAATGGCGGTGTGGTTGGGACGAGGATAAGGAAGATGGTGGCCGATGCCACTCGGGTTACTACTACTGCTCTTTCCCTTGTCAATCAAATCAAATATTGAGTTTTCTCCTTTCATGTTTCATCATGTCATGATGATGATGGGTACGTAAAGTAGTAAAAGCTTTTGCAGTTAGTTGTTGTATGTATATATGTTATGTTTGTAAATATAAGGGTTTTATGTAATGCATGTGTGTTTTTTGACGTCAAACTGCACTTATCGTCATCTATTTTTGCTGATGTAAATATTATTTGCTACAAAGGGTTAGTTTGTATATGATCAAGAAAACTAGATTTGTGTAAAATTAGATCGCTATATCTTATTAATTTTCAAAATAATATTCACTACCGGATCGAAGCACCGGTTTGTTTGATCTGAACAACTGAGTGTATGATCTTAAAAGCTAAGATTAACATGCGAATCTCTACTGTGGTGCTTCAGCTGATTCAAAATGGAGGTGTGTTCCTAATAGAAAATAATCACTGCATGTACTAGATTGGCACAGTAAAGATAACACTCAACATTCCAGTATTTCTCACCGCTGAAAATCCTTTCTTGATTTGCTTTGATTGTAAGTGGCAAAAACAGTAAAATGGTAAAGGTAACATGTATTTATCACTCCCTTCTAGTCCTACATTGCCTTATTGTTCATCATCTATCTCATATTTTAAATGATTATTGGGAGACGATATAAATAAATATAATACTGAAACGGTGTGTAATAGTAGAATCTGATGAAACTTGTCATATAATAAAACTATATTTTTTATTTTCTAGGAAGCTGATCAAATTAATATGATGGCATCAACCACGACGCAATTGACATTTTGAGATAAGCATGAAATTTTAAATTATAATTGATACATGACAGTGCGCTAAAGTCTTATAAAATACTGTATCAAAATAATATAAAGTGTTATTCTCGATGGCATTGTCGGGGAGGGTATTTTTCCACAAAATAGCACAACTTTAATTCAACACTATATATCATCTTAACATTTCAGAAAATTATTGCACAACAAAGAAAAATAACATATTATGCTTGATATATATACGCGCGCGCGCACCTTGTTCTCCCTCTTTTCTTTCTTTTTCTTCCTCTTATCTTTTTTGTTTTTGTGAAATCTTGACTAAATCTTTTACTTTTATTCAAAAAAAAAAAAAAAAAAAAAAAAAAAACAGGGATGGACAATATTCTGTTCGAACCGAATTAATCGAACAAACTGGTTTATTTCGTTCTTGGTTCGGTTATGAAATTGTATCGGTTTGAATTCGATCTGTAATTTTTTTTCAATTATCGGTTTAACCGAACTTTTATTATATTATCCAAATTTATGGCATTGTAGTACCCTTAATAATTTGTTTAGTAAAACAATAATCACTTTATCTATTTAAAATATGTTAATTTTTCTTATAAACTTTTAAAAAATGCTCAAAATAGTTTCTTTAAATATAAATTTGTGTTTTCTTTTAAGTAAATTGATCATTTGAGTAATAACATATGGTACTTTATCTTACTTGCTTTTTTAGTTCAGTTAAATCGGTTATCGACCGAACTAACCGAAATTAATTCAGTTCGGTTAAATTGGTTTTTGACCGAATTAACCAAAATTAATTCGGTTCGGTTCTGATTTTTTTTTTGTTCCAATTCGGTTTGACATTTTTACCTCAAAACGAATCGAATCAACCAAACGCTTATCCCTAGAAAAGAATAGTATGGTTTGCATAAAACCATTTTCAACATTTGTCTTTGTTTATTTATCATTTCCTTTATATGGTCACCTGTGAACATCCTGAGAATGTATGCATAGGTACCACATCATATGCTTCATAAATCAATGAAATATGTGTTATTGTTGGAATCTGCCATTGCATTTCGTGTTAAGATTTGGTGTATTGATCATTTGAGTTACTCTTTACGTGAATTATTCTTTAGGGTCCTCTGAAGCAATTATTCACACCAAAAACTATTGAATTTTGACGACACTATATAAAGAAATTGAAGTGGTCGGAAGTTGCTTGGTGACGGAGGAGACGGTTCATGAATCGGAGTTCGAAGGAAGGAGTTGCGGTGAAGAAGGTGGAACCATTGCATTAACAGCGACAGACGCCTGTGAGAAAAGCCACAGGCGTCTGTCCCTTAAGGAATTGATTTCTCGAGTGTATTGACAAACGTCTGTGGTTGTCCCATAAACGTCTATGGCGTCTTCAGAAACAATTCTGTCTAGACTTTTGGTGTGATGATTTATAATATTTGAAGGGGCAATTTTGGAATTTTTCCTAGGTTTTGTACTCTCCTATATAAGCTATTTTAAGGATTTAGAGACTGGGGCGACGACTGGAAGCGTTTTATCCTCCATTAACCATGGGTTAACAAAACCTAGTTTTCTTCAATTCTCTTCTCCACAAATCAATTCTATTTCAATATTGATCATTGTAATCAAACTCCTGTACCCTTCTCATTGGTATTAATAAAAAATCTCTCTCAAAGTTGATGTATAATAACAATACGTTAGTGAAACCACTATAAATCGATGTGTGATTTATTTTATCATTATTGTTTTGGTTTTCTATTACTTGTTTGGTGATTATGATTGGTTTTGGATTGGATTGAGATTTGTATTGAGATATTGATCGGTTGTTTTTACACTTCTTACAACTATCTCGTTTTTCATTGTGCTTGGGGATTTTGATTTGAGTGGTCTCGAATTAGAATTCCCACAACAAAAACTACCTAATTCGGTTATAGGAACTAGGAAACGTGTATGTTCTTCATAATTCATTCATAGGACAAATTTTAGTTTTATACCTCTAAATTTTTTTTTCCAAGAATAAGCTTCGTTTGAAACTTATTATGAAAATATGCATTTTTTTTCATAATTCAGCATTTTGTACTTGTGCATTCCATAAATGAGCATTACAAAATTTAAATTTGTACTTGCGTAAAATCAAAACCCACAAGCATATTTTTTATAAAAAGTTTGTACATGCCCATTTATTAAATACACATGTACAAAAATAATAAATTATGAAAAATGTTTTCATATTAAGTTTTGAACAAGCCTAAACTTGTAATGAGCTTTTTTTGAAGGTCTAAAACAAAAATTTGTCTATAATTGATCATACATTTCCATTTGAAATTGGAATTTACAAAGTAAACAATAATGCAAAGTGGGTATGCCTTTCATGTTAGATTGCATTCTTTGACCAATCATTGTGAAGAAAATACATACTTTGCTTCTCCGTTTAAATACGAAGTAATTTTTAATGACGTTTTTTTGTTAAAAAAGAAAAGGACTAAGCAGAAAACACCTACACGCCAAACATTCTTAAAAATCATTTCCAGCTATACAAAATAAAAACAATCTAGTACAAAAACTTCCCTATAAGACTTTCACTGTAACTTATTATTTCATTAACGGCTTAGCATTTGAAATTTTATTTTCCTGCCTTAATTTCTTTATCAACAAACTACGCACCCTCTCTTTCCTTCAAAACAACTTTTAAGCAAAATGTTAACCAAAACTTAAATATTATCTTAGATTAAAACAAAAAAAGAGTCTAAAAAAGTTATTATTGTTATTTGTTGTTTACCAAATCGGCCGTTAGAAAAGTTTGTTTGTCTGCTGTGGAATATAAATCAATTTTGTCTAAGGTCCAAAAAGCATTGAACTCGTACTTCAATCTTTATCTCCATGCTCTCTTCTGGCATTGTATGTTTGTTCCTTAATTTTTGTTGTCCATATCGGAGAATCTCCTAGAATTTTTATGAATCCAGCCGTACAACGGTGGGAACCGACCGTTTAATCATAAATTTTTTAGAAAAATAATATTAAGGTAATTTTTCATTAATTTTAGTTAAACATCAAATGATAATATGCAGGAAAAATTATAGATTGGAGAGGTTTCAAGAAGATATATGTGTGGTGAACAAAGTAAAAAACGTTAAAGTATGTTTTTGAATGTGAAGATATATGTGGAGACGAAGTCTAATCTTGAATGATATGGGTATTTAGATAACATGGGATTTATTACCAAAACAAGATTCCAAACATATAGAAAATCAAAAGTATATACACCATATGCATGTATGTATATATTGTTTTTGCGCAGCAAGCAGATTAAACAATATGAACTGTCATATAGAGGAAAAAACAGACAAAAGTATATAAATTTCAAAATATATTCATAATTTTCATAAGATATCTAATTTATGTGACACAAGCTAAATCTAAAAGAAAACAAATCCAAACAAAACAAATTAATAATAAACTAAACCCAACTCTGATGATACACCCAAACCAAATAAAGTAACAACATGTCCAGCTCCATGATCTTAAAACTAAAACTTGGTTTTGAACAACATTATTTGAATAACTCATAAATAAAAAACTAAAATTTCTACTCTGACATTTTCTATATTTCTTCTAAGAAGTTAGATTTTGATGAGGGTGAGACATAACAGCGGTTCTTTGCCTTTTTTCATTCATGTACCCAACTTGGTCAACAACAACACTAAAAAATGAGAGACCCATAACGCAACATTCAGTTTTTGTTAGTCGTTCTTAATCTTGTAAAGGTCATTAACAGTGCATCCTATGATTTGCTCTGCTTGCTCATCGAAAGCAATAACCCAAGCTTCAGCGAATGGAACAACAACTTCCATTACCATAATATATCTTCATCATGAATACATATTGTTGTAGATATTGACAAGTAACAAAAATATTTAACTCTTTTTTACCTTAAAAGGTAAGTACTTGTATATTGACAAAGGTAAACGACTAAAAAAGGGTATCATCTACTTAATTTGCTACTTGTATATTTGTCAAGCCTATAATTATATAATGATCAATATATTTAACTTCTACACTTGTATAAGTAAATCTACACGAGTAGCTTTATTTTTAAATATTACTATATACATATGTATGAATTGATGCCTTCAAAGCTAGTTTGCAACATTTTTGTTTTGTCTAAAGTATTACTATAGTTTGAAAATAGCTTTTGCCTGTGTGTACGGGTGCATTCTTGATGAACGGTAACAAGGTATTTGAACTAGGAATTTGAACGTAGTATTTCAGCAGGGAAATTGGTTGAACGGAGAATGCGTTTGACGATGTGAACGGGGTATTTGAATGTACAGAGAATGCGTTTGACGATGTGAACGGAGTATTTGAATGGGAGGTGGGAAGGAGAAAATAAATCAATGGCTATTAGTGTTTATCGTTGGAGACATGTCTGACGCCAACGTACCTCCCTATAATATTCAACAAATGGAGCTAGTGAAGGGGCGAACACCATTGGAGGGTCCGACGCATTCGACACGTCCTCAACTATAACGTACCAAAAAAGGCCGCGAACGGCTCCTATGTGTTTTCAAATAGTATATTGAGACAAATCTATTTTGTGCGAGGTTTACTGCCTAAAGATATGTATTATAGTATTTGGAGAAGCATTATAATGATTAAAACACGTCGTATCACATTGATTTTTCATATATTAAAAGCCTATAAAAAATGATTATATTAATGTTCAAAGCATATACTTTATTTCAAGTAGTAGTTTACTCACCATATGATTGTTGTTAATTATGTGGATAAAGTCATCAATTGAGATAACTAATTTTTTGGCAAAATCATGGCATTTGAAGGCTTTCTTTATTATATATAAGGGATTGATATACTCAATATGAGAATGTTTTGTTTTTATGATATTTGATCATATTATAATATTTTCTTAGTGTTTAGTGCCAGTAAATAGTCTAGTAAGTAAAATAAAATACTTGACATGCCTACTACATATTAAGGTTGAGTCTGTAAATAATGGTTCTAGGATAATTTGGATAATTATTTAATATAAAGATCAAAGTTTGTTAGCATTTTGATATGTAACTTTAACATTTGCTGAAAATAAAGTTCATGCACTAAATTATTCTACTATCTGGTCAAAGCAGAATTTAAGGCATATATGATAAAAATGTTACTAACTAGATGTAAACACCATTTTCTAATTAATTGTGCATCAACTATAATCTAGTGTATATTGAATGGTGACTGTTGTGGCATTTTTTCCCACTATATAGTGAATATGAGGAGTTAGAGGCAAAATCGTCATTGTTCTGAAACAGACTCAAACTAGGTTAGAAGTATTCTCGAGATCAAGATATGGACATAGGTCAAAATTGTGTCTTAATCCGAGCTACGGACTTAGAGATATGATCATTTTAAGATTTGTCCACCACCGTTTCGTGAGGCCGATACCGAGATGCTCTGCCGCCATTCAAGGTCGACAGTCCAATAGCAAGCCAGGATTCCTGTTCGATGACCGAACCAAAACTTTGATTCTACACTTGTTTGGAGTCGAGGCTTGAAAATACCAAGTCTGCTTGCAGTCGACCAGATAACCGGAAAAAAACTTTGGTTCGACGCTTACTTGGAGTCGGGTCTTGGAAATCTGAAGCCTGCTTGGAGTTCGTTGGATTACCGAACCAAAACTCTGGTTCGGTGCTTATTTAGAGTCGGGGTTTCAAAATCTCAAGTCTGCTTGGAGTCGACTTGATGATCGAACCAAAACTTTGGTTCGGCGCTTGCTTGAAGTCAGGCCTTGAAAGTCTGGAATGTGCTTGAAGTCGAGCCTTGAAAATCTGGAGTCTGCTTGAAGTCGGTTGGATTACCGAACCAAAACTTTGGTTCGACGCTCGCTTGGAGTCGGAGCTTGAAAATCTCGAGTCTGCTTGGAGTCGGCCTGATGACCGAACCAAAATTTCGGTTCGGCGCTTGCTTGGAATCGGGCCTTGAAAATCTGGAATCTATGGAGTCCGTTGGATTACCGAACCAAAATTTTGATTTGGCGCTTGCTTGGAGTCGGGGCTTTAAAATCTCGAGTCTATTAGGAGTCGGCCTGATGACCGAACCAAAACTTTAGTTCGACGCTTGCTTGGAGTCGGGTCTTGAAAATCTAGAGTCTGCTTGGAGTCGGTTGGATTATCGAACCAAAACTTTGGTTCAGCGCTTGCTTGGAGTTGAGGCTTGAAACTCTCGAGTCTTTTTGGAGTCAACTAGATAACCGAACCAAAACTTTGGTTCGACGCTTGCTTGGAATCGGGCCTTAAAAATCTATAGTCTACATAGAGTCAGTATGGTGACCCAACTAAAACTTTTGTTCAACGGTTGCTTGAAGTTGGTCCTTGAAAATATGGAGTCGGCTTGGAGTCTGTCTGTTGACCGAACCAAATCTTTGGTTCGGTGGTTGCTTGGAGTCAGGCATGAGAAATTTAAGGGTTTACTTGGAGTCAGCTTGAAGTAATGCTACTTGAAGTCAGGTGAAGGTTTTCTTAGGGCTCAACCTGGTATAACCGACCTAAAAAAAGTTGGAAATTTTTGTCATGACATGACAATACTTTAGAGGTTTCTTCACGGCGCATTCCAGAGTTCTTGGAGGTGTATAGCAGTCTTCACAAGTGGAATAGCTTCACAATCATGTAAGGAAGGTTGAACCAAATCTTGGAAGAAGGAAGATTGAACCAAATTCCAAATACTATATATTCAGCCGTCTCTCCTCATATCTTCATTCTATGAATACTAAGCATATGGCATCATATAAAAGGAGGATGCTGAAAAGCGAAGCTTTCAGCAATAATGCCAGACAACTTTGAAAGGAAAAAAATCTTAGTTCTAATAGCATGTTTACTCATATTCAAAACTTGTACTTGTAACCAGAAATAAAAAGGATAATAAAAGAGGAACAGTGGACGTAGGCACATTCAGGCCGAAGCACTATAAATTCTGTATCTTTTTACATTTAGTCCTTTCATATTCTTTATTGCAAATTACTGATTTTCTACTTTAAACGTCCGCAACTAATTTTCATCAAACGATAGCTATATACTACAAACAATATTCACAGCTCTACAACAATGATTTGAGTGTTTGCCTATTTTTTGCGCAAACATTTTGGTGCTTTCACTGAGAACTGAACTTTCCTTTTTTTAAAAGGAAATTCTCTCTTTCTTACTTTTCTTTCTGTTTTGAATCCTATTATTTCTAATCTTCTGACTAGAGATTATAGTTTCTTCTCTTAGGAAACTCTCTTCCCTTTTCTAAGATCTGAAATCTATGTTTCTTTTCGGATCTACCCTGACTATTTTACATAAAACAAAAAAAATCCTCATTTTCTCTTCAGATCCGAACATCCATTTTACTACTTAAATAAATTCTCTTGTCCACTTTTTAAATCTTACTTTTACCATCCACAGACACTGTCTATTAGCAAAAAAATGTCACCTCCTAGATTTGAAATGCTTAGATATTACTTTTACCATTCCGGAGCCATAAACACATGTCTCTTGACCAAAAAAAACATATACCCATTCTTTGGATCTAAAATCAAGCCACCTCTCTTTTCTCATTTGGAATCCAAAAACATGGTTTCTTGGCATAAGAAACCCCATTTTCCCTTTGTTTAGATCTGGATCATTATTTTCATTCACAAAAGAAAACCTATTTCTAGTCTTGAGATCTGAAATTGCATTTTTAAATAAAATTTAGACATTTTTCTTTTCAGATCTAAAGTCACTATCTTCTTGGCATGAGAGATTCTCTTTTCCTTAATTTCTCAATTTTAGATCATTGTTTCTTGGATTAAAATACTCTATATCTCCCAGATATGAAACCGTTACTTTAGAAAAGTCTATTTCTCTTTTCAGATCTGCAATCACTATTCCTTGAAGATAAAAAATTCTATCTTTCTTTTCTTTTATTTCAAATCTACAAACACTGCTCCTTAACCAACAAGAAACATGTATTCACTTCTTAGATCTGGAATCACTATATATCCTCTCAGATCTGCAAACGCTGTTTCTCAACCAAAAAAGAACATATATTTATTTTTTAGATCTGAAACCGTCCAATCTTTTATCATTTCAGATCAAAAAACACCGTTCTGACCAAAAGAAACACTTAGTCATTTTTCAAATCTAAAATCAAATCTTATTTTCTTTCCATCTGGAAGCATTGCTTCTTTAAAATAAGAAAACTATCTTCCTCTTTTGTATAAGGAAATATGTTTCCCTAGTAAAATATGAAATTACGGTTCTAAGAAAATCCTCTTCTCCCTTCAAACTCGAAAACCTTTTTCCTAATCTAAAGTCGTTGTCTCTTTGAAATTAGAGTTTTTCTCTTTTTCTTTTTTCATGTTTGTAAACACCATTTCTCGAATTGAGAAGCTATACCTCCTATCTCAAGATTCTCTCTTTATTTTAAGGGTTGGATCATCAACCCTTTGAAGCTACAAAACCTTCCAATCCTTTTCGAAAATTGACTTATCTCTCTCGAAAAGTACAAACTCTCTAGGAAGGAAAGGAGAACAACTCCCGGTATGTCATCTAAAGTGAGAGAACTCCGCTGCAAAGAATGCAACATCTATCTAAATGTGAAAAAGCGGGAAGACTAATCTAATAACCTCCCGGTGCTAAAAATTATCGGAAGTAAATTCGACATGGTTGTGACTGAAATCAGTAAACACTTCACTGCTTAATATAAAGCCTTAGTGGATAAGCTCTTGACACGCTTAGGGCAGACAGAAGTATTCGACCTCAACGTCATAATACAAGGAAAGTCCCAGTCTAGGGAACACATGGCGCATTCCACATAACCAAATGAACCCAAAGCATATCCATTTTCCATCCAGCATCAAATCAAAGAACTACAATTAGGATCCCACTGATGGATCGAAATATCACAACTTGAAGACCGAAGTCCTGATGATTGAATACTTAAAGTCTAGATATGACAAGCATGACACTTCGTCATTCTTATCATGCACGAAGGCATCACCAATCCAAAGCGTACCGGACTTGGTTCAAATAATGTCAATAACTCTCCTTACATAGGGATATGTTCAACAAATATGAAAAAAAGGAGAGAATACCAAGAGTTACTAGTCTACCCTCCACGAAAACAAAAACTTTTGAGTGTCCACTGCAAACTTTTATAAGGGGCTAACCCGGCCCCCTAGACACTTACGAAGCTCTCCACACTTGTTGATAAACGGGAGGCACAAAGGAGGTACTATATAATTACTTTTCTTTCATTCTAATCAATCTTAAGCAATTGCAGGGATCTACCATCTACTCTTGGATCTCCATTCTTGGAAAATGGTGAAGAAATGATTCGTAAATCCGTTGCATGTGTTGATCGACCTGAGGGTGCTTACATGCTACATGAAGTAAAGATAAAAAATCAAAATAGCCCCTACAACTATGCATGACCTCTCCATTGGGTCAGCAAGGCATATAAAAAGATGAGGAAACATCACTATCAGGAGTTTAGATAGATGATCACCCAAGGAAGCTAGCATAGTTTGCAGTACAAATGATATAGCAAAATGGAAGAGATACAAAAATTTGCCTCCGTAGCTCGAATGATCAGTGATCAGAGAGAAGCCATCCATTTGAATATGGTGTTATCTCAAAGGGTAAGGAAGAGGACGCGATGGAAACGAAATCTGCCAAGAACTTGGATGACATAATAGTTTATGCAGAAAGGATTTGGAAGATCGAGATCCAATAGTTCCAACATATTTGGCCCGCAGCAAAAAGGCGAGAGATATCGAAAACCACCACCACTACTGCTCATATTACAATTCAACACGAATCGACAATATATATAGTAAACTGCTAGGACATTACAGTCACCAACCAAAATACTAGCTTCACCACTCCATCATGATCTAATAATCAAAAAACACAATTCAAATTGATTAAGAACTAAGGATAGGAGGATTCACACTGGGGACATCCACTATAAGTCCACCAAACTAGCCAGAGTTAACTTGACAAAATGACTAGACCAATGACCACTACGAGGCAGCATTAAAATGCCAAATAAGAATCTTGGTCTAGTAAAACCCCTGTTATCAAATAGAGTACATGTAGAAAATCCTTATGAGGAGCTATCCGATCACACAATATGCTCGCATAAACATGTCACACACATGACAACAAACGGTCCTGCAAAAGAGGTACCATAACAAACCTCTTCTTTTGATTTTATCTAACTCGGTTGTTGTCATTTCAGGACAATGTCGTTGGCTCCTAGAATCTTACCAAATACCAAGCATAATTCCTATCCAAAAGAACATCTTAAACTAGACATACTACATAACCTAGTACTTTGCTCTTCTTTCGAAGCGGCAGGTTTGTTCTAAAAATACTCTTTTCCTTTGACCGAGACAAGAGACTAATGCATTTACTTAACACATATGTGGTTATATTCACTTAACACATATGCAGTTATATTCACTTAACACCTATGCTGTTATAACCACTACTTCTTTTGTGATTATCAACCCAGGTCACAAGCATATGGTGGCAGTAGTGAAAATAAGATAGCTATGACTAAGGGCACTAGCCTGGGAAATTCACTGCTGACTACCGCCCCTTTACCTAGCAATGACATACCATTCGGGCATCCAAGCACAAATCTAGCTTTAGTAACTCAAAGGCTAATTGCTTTCGAAGCCTAGCATGGATTGTCTCATAACAGGAGTTTCCCTAGGCCAATGGGAAGATTGAAGCTATCAACAAAGTCTTGCAAATATTAATTAAGGAAAAACTAGATAAATCCAAAGGAGCGTGGGTTGACGAACTACTCATGGCACTATGGTCCTACCAAGCCTCCTATAAAACAACAACAGGGCGTATTCTATTTGTTCTAAGCATACGGGGCTGAGGCCATGCTTCCGGTTGGCACAATTGTCCCTTCACATCGTAGGACACGTTATAATATGAAAGAAAACGAGGAGCTTCTCAGCATGTTCTTAGACCTGATTGAAGAAAGAAGGAATAATACCGCTCTCAAGGCCGCCGTAAACAGACGGAAAGTGGCAAAACAATAAAAATCTAAGGTGAAGTCCCGAGAGTTATGAGAGGGATATACTGCTCTCAAGCAAGTCTCTCCCTATCTAGGCGCACTGGATCCAATTTGGAAAGAACCATTTGTTGTTCATAAGAATCTCCACAACGGAGCTTACATTACATTGACAATTGACAGAAAAGATGTTTGGAAAAGGAAGGAACCTCCAGCATCTGCGCCGTTACTTCTCTCAGCTTGTAAAAAACATGTATCGCCTGAAGCAATGAAAGAAAGACAGTGGACGTAGGCATATTTTGGCCAAACCACTGTAAAAATTCATGTTTTGCTTGATTGTTTGTATGATAGTTTTCCTATTGAGATCAATTGCAAGCTCTCACCAGCGGTAGTGAAAGCAAGATAACCATGACTAAGGGCACAAAATAGCCTGGGTAGTTCACTGCTGACGATCGACCCCCCAACTAGCAATGATAAACAGATTACAAGCCATGGATTAGGCACGATTATAGCCTAGGCAGTTTATCATTGGCGTTTGGCTTGTCAGCAACTGCGAATCGATAATGAATCCCATGATTAAGGCATGGCTGCAATCATGGATAGTTCGTAGTAGATGATCGACACCCGTTGTAGCCGGGCCATAGTAAATTGAATAATACTCACGATACAGCCATAATGGCCTTTGGGTAGTTACTGTGTGTGAATCCCAGCTCTAAATCTTAAGTATGGCAGTCGTAAAAGTTACACTCCCTTGGAACATAGGTTGGGCTGACAAACCATATGTCACCAAAATCCACAATCAGAGCAAGTAACTACGTGCCACGAATCTTAATTTTAAAAGGACTCTCTTGATGGAGAATATAATTCGTTGTACTTAAACTAAAAGCTTCTAACAATTTCTTTTAGTCTTGTGGCATTACATATTGATAGTAGAAGTATGAATTCCACTCTGCCAACCACAGTAGGATATTCATTCGCTTCCACTCCACCAGAGGAAATGAAGCATCGAATCAACTCCGTCGGAGATAGTGGAACATCAATCCAACATTATTATAAGAATTGGAATATCCCTTTCAGCTAACTTCGCTCAAGAAACTGTAAGGATTCTCATGGAACCTGAGAAAAACTCGGTGCAAAGATATGACTAACTTTTGTAAGATATGCTAAATTCGATAAAAAATACTTGGGGGCATAGCACCACCTCACCCCTTGATTATACACATACACTACTACTCAGCTTGGTATTAGCACATTAAAATCATGACCCTAAGATCATAAGTTTAAAACCTATTCATGATACAAGGCAGCATGTTCTGAGAAACAACCAAGTGCACTATACTGGGGGAAAACCCAGACAAATAATGAGCGCTCCAGCCGACTTTTGACAACGTCACTAGAGGTTGCTTTGGAGGATATGATGAGTATTTGAGGGCTGCCACGTCCCCAAATTACTCTCTAAACCTTAATAATAGGGAATCACTTCGAATGGTAAGGACCTCTCTAAATAGAAGTGATTCGATCTCTAACCTTCCAAATATAATTAATTCATATCAAAGACTATTTTAACATAAATAGATTGATAACTTTACCGAATAAATCAATACCGAGGACACGTGGGATGACTCTAACACATATCTATGTAGAATTCCATAAAAATGTATTGATAATCTGTAACTAATTCCAAGGCAAGGATGAAAGTCCTTGACCACAATAGGCCCGAAAGGACCCTAAACTTGTAGGCACAGAATAGGACGATCCTCTACTGCCAAAGTCAATGAGATATTTGAATTAAAAGATTGATTCCACTTAATCAACGGAAAATAATAAACCGATACTAATCAAGGTTTCCAATGTCCAAAGATTACTCCAGCTAAACACCACATACTGGAGGCACCCAACATCGGCACTTGGCATAACTCAAACCAGCATTAATGAATCACTCTTACCCACAATTAGAGTATGATTTCCAATCGATCCATCCATAACTCACATTTTGCCGTGACTATGACTTTGCACGAGAATAATGAAGTATTCCTAGTATGGACAATTCCTCGCAGACCCTAGACAAAATAGCCAATGTCGCTCTCTCGAAGATTGGTTCAATTATAGTTTTGTGTTAGTGCCAAACTAGAATTTTGACTCAGTCACAATCGCTAGGCATAGAACACAGGCTTACGATTGGCACAGGCAGTGTACCAGATCACTGTTTCGACCTTGGACCAAGCAACCTACCAACACTTTCGTCCGACCCCGTTTTGCACCTCCGTCCAACCTTTTTTCATGTACCAAACCAAGTGGTTCGGCTATCATCTTCCACTTTCGGACCAAATTGTTTAACTCCACCAACCCAATTTCATGATCCGACTATCCTTGCTCCTTCACCAAGCTTCTCAATAATCCAACACTTATCCATCAAAACTTATCATCAATCTAGTATGTACAAGTACACCGACTATCAAACCAAACTATTGAAGAAGTTAGTAAAACTGATCATCACTTTACCAGACTGTATGCCGCAGAAACCAATTACACCTTATCAGATTCATCAATGATTGATCTTTTCAAAGCATGCACAGGTGTAAAGAAAGGATTATTACAGAAATTCACAAACTTGGAGATCACATGAGATGGTCAAAATAGCTTAACTCAACCACACAACGAACATAACTAGAGTACCATATCTTAAATCCAAAGTCGATAACGCAATATATACATCGGTTGGTCCGCATATTATATGAAGCCTCAACGTAGGAAACCGAAAGTCCAAGAAAAATGCCATCCTGTCGGATGAAGACTAATCAAAGACGGCTTTAAAAAATTTTGCAAGTCCTCCTCAAAACGAACAAAGTCCCACATCAAACTAGCAAAACGAGGCTCATCTAAAAATCAGAGGTGAAGATGAGATAAAGATATTCAGACAACATAAACATTGCAAGACTAAGAAGCAGTCTTGGATTAAACAAAGCACACTTTGTATTCATGAAAGCATGCTTTGGGGGGGCAAATGTTGTGGGCATTTTTGCCCAATGCATAAGAATATGAGGGGTCAGGGGCAAAATCATCATTGTTCTGAAATAGACTCAAACTAGTTTAAGGGTATTCTCGAGATCAAGATATGGACATAGGTTGAAATCGCATCTCAATCCGAGTTAGGGATTGAGAGATATAATTGTCTTAAGATTTGTTTACCACCATCTTGTGAGGCCAATACCGAGTCGCTCTACTGCCATTCAAGGTCGACAGTCCAACAGCAAGCCAGGATCCCCATTCCGATGAACAAACCAAAACTTTGGTTCGGCTCTTGCTTGGAGTTAGGGCTTGAAAATATCGAATCTGCTTGGAGTCGTCCTGATGACCGAATCAAAACTTTGGTTTGGCGTTTTCTTTGAGTAGGGCCTGGGAAATATGGAGTCTATTAGGAGTCGGTTAGATTACCCAATCAAAATTTTGATTCGACGCTTGCTTGGAGTCGGGCCTTGATAATCTGGAGTCGGTTGGATTACCGAACCAAAACTTTGGTCCGGCGCTTGCTTGGAGTCGGTTGGATTACCGAACCAAAACTTTGGTTCGGCGCTTGCTTGGAGTCGGGGCTTGAAAATTTCGAGTCTTTTGGCCTGATGACCGAACCAAAACTTTGGTTCAACGCTTGCTTGGAGTCGGACTTTGAATATCTATAATCTGCACGGAGTCGGTTCGATTACCGAGCCAAAACTTTGGTTCGGCGCTTGCTTGGAGTCGGCTTTGAAAATCTGGAATCTTCTTGGAGTAGGTTGGACTACCGGAATAAAACTTTGGTTCGACGCTTGCTTGGAGTCAGGACTTGAAAATCTCGAGTCTGCTTGGAGTCGGCCTAATGACCGAACCAAAATTTTAGTTCGGCGAGTTAGTTGGATTATCGAACAAAAACTTTAGTTCGGCACTTGATTGGAGTCGAGGTTTGAAAATCTCAAGTCTGCTTGGAGTCGGCCCGATGACCGAACCAAAACTTTGGTTCGACGCTTGCTTGGAGTCGGACCTTGAAAATCTGGAGTCTGCTTGTAGTCGGTACGATGACCGAACCAAAACTTTTGTTCGGCGGTTACTTGGAGTTAGACCTTGAGAATATGGAGTCTTCTTGGAGTCTGTCCATTGACCGAAACAAATCTTTGCTTCAGTGGTTGCTTGGAGTCGGGCATAAGAAATTTAAGGGTTACTTGGAGTTGGCTGGGAGTAATGCTGCTTGGAGTCGGGTGAAGGTTTGCTTGGGGCTCAACCTGGGTATAACTGATCTAAAAAAAGTTGGAAATTTTCGTCGTGGCATGTCGATACTTCGGGGATTTCTTCATGGAGAGTTCCGAAGTTCTTGGTGGTGTATAGGGGTAGTCACAAGTGGAATAGCTTGACAATCATGTAAGGAAGGTTGAACCAAATCTTAGAGGAAAGAAGGTTAAACCAACTTCCAAGTACTATATACTTAGTTGCCTCTCCTTATATCTTCATTCTATAAACACCAAGCACATGGCATCATAAAAAAAGAGGATGTTGAAAAGCGAAGCTTTCAACAATAATGGCAGACAACTTCGAGAGAAAAAAATCTAAGTTCTAATGGCATGTTTACTTGTATTCAAAGCTCGTACTTGTAAACAGAAATAAAAGGGATAATAAAAGAGGAACAGTGGACGTAGGCACATTTAGTCCTTTCATATTCTTTATTGCAAATTACTGATTTATACTTTACACATCCGCAACTAATTTTCATCAAACAATAGCTATATACTACAAATAATATTCACAGCTCTACAACAATGATTTGAGTGTTTGCCTATTTTTTGTGCAAATAGTGACAATATCCATAAATTGATATATAATTTGCTCCATAAATTACCAATAATGTTGAATTATCTACTATTGCAATCAATTACAAATAAATCAAACGCCGTTTTTCTTTTTGTTCTTTAATTCTCTGTCTTGATTTATGGGTACTAAGGTTCTTTAGTATCAACACCATTTTCTTCTTTGTTCTTCAATTCATTGTCCAAACCATAAGAAAGTGGTGAAGCACCATTTTCAAGTGATTAAGTGATTCGGTTTTGGTGCGAGAAGTCACAAATTCAAAACTTGCTTAGCGTGATTCGAACGTTTATTGATGTATGATATGTTGTCTCAGTGACATGTTGTATATAAAGTACCATTTCAAAAAAAATCTATAAGCAACTGACTTGTCAATATCTACATATGATAAAAAAGAATTCATCCTAATAACAGCAACAAAAGTTCCTCGAAGGTCGCCAAGATTATTTACACCTCATTAAAACTTCAAAAAATAGGTTTATTAGATTATACAGTTAAATAAAATAGAGTATTATTTTAACAATAAGGCAAAGGAAGCATATCCAAACTGGCTGAAGATAGTAAACTCAACCAAGGGAACTCAAATGTGAGTGAAAAATTATAATAAACCAATTTAGTTGATCTTAGTAAATATGCAATAGTTTTTAAATCTTATGACAAAAATTATCCCATTTTCATGTATAATGAACATGTACAATTATGGCATGGAACAAATATCAAAGATATATATATGAGAAAATAGCATGAAATAAAAATATTCAAATTGTGATTAGAAGAAAGCTGTAGCTAGATATGATCAATTATCAAAACATATCCTCTTATATCGAGAAGATACAAACTATTAGATGGATATGACCAATTATAAAAACATATCCTCTTATTTTTAAAAGATGCAAACTATTAACTACTACCGAGGATTGGCACTGAATGACTCTGGATTGGAATAGCCCATCATGTGCAATAGAGCAAAGTGTTATGCTCACAACAAAATCAGTATTATTAGTACTAGCACATGAAACAATGGGTATATGACGTACAAATGCAATAGAATACGGAAAGCTGAATATCTATGGAGTAATATCTTTAATTCACACAGCTGCAAGTTAATGAAATATCATAAGAATGTTATGCAAAATTATGACATTTATACCATGCTTTTTTCCATCGGCAGTCTCAGCGGGAGGATTAGGGCTGTCAACGGATAACTTTGAATACGGATAATGTCATATCCATATCCGAAGTCATTTTTGCATATCGGATATCCGTATCTACTTAATTTTCGGATATCAGATACCCGTACCCGTTTAATTGTCGGACACAGACGAATATAGGATATTTATCCGCTCCGTCCATAATCAATAAATTTAAAAGTATAAATGAAAATGTTTGATAACATAAAACAGTTTTTGTAGTAATATTCATAAAAAATCAAGGAATAAAAATGTGATGATAAAACATTGATTTATACTAATATCTGTATGCATATCTAAAAATATTCAAAAATTAAACATTAAAATTGTCTGTTTTCACTAAAAATGAGCAAAATAACATATCGTAGTAACATACAATGCTTCGAAATAATTGAAAAATCATATATTAATTAAATATAATTTTAATTATATATATATATGCATTAGTTAATCAGATGGATATTTTTCTGATACGGATACTACAATAACGATAACCATATCCGGAATGCTTTTCGGATATCAAATATCCGTATTCGCTTTTCGGATAACAGATATTTTTCATATTGTCACATACGGATTCAGACAGATATTAGATTTTTCGGGTACTCATTGACAGCCCTAAGGAGGATAACCCTTTCCTTTCTCAGTATCTATTTTAATGGGTACATAGGCATCGCTTTCACTTTTTTTAGAAGTGTCGCCAAGCCAAACATTAAACCTGGTGTCCGTAGAATATAAAAACCTGATGAAGCGCTGCAAATATTAGTATTAATTCTACAGTTAGCTACTACATATTAGCATTCTTGGGTTCTAAACTATTAAACACCTATGGTATCAGGCTAAACGTTATAATTTAAAATAAAACATACATATTAGCATTAATTTTTGTTAATTTTCGTAAAGAAGCCGACTATTTGAACATAAAATTAAACACAAAATGGTGACACAAAAGATCTGAACCATTGTATTTTTTGTCTTTTTGTGAATGGTGCAATTCAGGGGGCAATCCAATGGTGGAGATTATTTGTGTCACCGACTATGTCTTCGTTTTGTGTCTACATAGACTTTCCCTTTCGTAAATATCTAATTTAAAATAAAAGAAGAACTTCATTCAACCGCTATTTATAGTCGGTTCAAACAACGAGCATATATAGGCTTCTAAACAATGGGCAAAATAATTTAACACTTTAAATCATTTATTTAATTATTTTTTTTGAAATAAATACTTATGCTTGTCTTCCAGATATGTTACTCAAATGTTACTTTGGATTAGATACCTCGAGCATATCCTAAGAGAAAGAAAGAAAAGACCGAGAATTTCAACCTTTTGTATTATAACATGGAAACATATGCTATGTAACTACAATACTAAGATTTAGCAGCGGATGCATGCAATTATCTCTATCAAAAGGAATAACTCCGAGAGATCGAAAAGTGACACCGTAAGGGTCCAAGTAAAAGTAGGTTGAATGGAGGCAGACCCTTTTGGATCACCAACCTACACAAGTAGGTTTAAAAAAGCAAAAAAAAAAAAACTAAGATTTCCACCAAAATAATAAGATATTTCCAAAACTAATGACAGCAAACAAACCTCATGGCCGGTTTGATCAATTTTGCATCCTATCAAATCGAGTAACCATCCTAGCAAAATCTTAGTTAATTTTACGTCATCTCTAATCGACCAAACCCAATCCAATCTACATCGATTTCCTCATTTATGTTGTTCATCACGCTACCTTCCTCCACCATTAGCATCCATCGACACAACTGTCCTCCTTCACAAGCAGTCCTTCTGATTACCTCTTTGTTGTCATTGCCACATCTTCTTCATCCAGTTGCGATCTTTATGAAAAAGGTAAACAGTTTTAAATAGCTTGCTTATCTATAGTTTGTTATAATTCGAGCAATAGGGAAGAAGTGCAGAAAAGAAGGTTCACATTTTCAGGGTAGGAAGCTCATATAATTTTTAGATAAATTATAAAAATAGACTGGACTTTCTGCAGATTATACATTAATTTGTTTTATCAAATTATACAATGATTACATCAAAGCATGACTGACCCTTAATATTTAGTTTTATTATTGCTTCTATTTTTTGATGTCTATTATTGTAGAATATAGTACTTTGGAAATATGTCAATAATCTGATTTAACTAAAAAAATTGGTGTCTATTACTGTAGAATATATTAATTTATAATTATTTAATAATTTTGATGTCTATTACCTTTTACAGTGCTTTAAAGTTCCATAGGAACTTATTCCGGCATCTCCATTTCCATTGAGTTATACGTTCTTTTTTTACATTATTAAAACAACTTCTCCAAGCATTTCAATTGACTGGCATTCAGCAAAACATCAACTAGATTCATGCAGAAGAAAGCATGAAGAAACCGCACTACTTATCATGGAGTTTTGCATATAAACTAGAATAATTACTCTTGAAATTTAGTGCAAGTTTATATGTTCACGTTATAAATTTATTAGTTCAAAAATGTCAAAACAATTTCTCTATTTATATATAGCATGTAAAAAGCTTCAATAAAAATAGTTTTATGCAAATAATAACTCCGCTAACATGATAATTGCTAGGAATAACCACATGAAAAGTCATGTGGCAAAGAGAAACAAATAGAGATGCAGAACTGTATATTTCACGTTTATACTTCGTTGTGTATAAGGATTTATTTTAAATATTAGCTACAAGAATGCTTATTGTTGCAGAGATGTACATATTACAACAAATGCTTCACCTATTCATGTACTTTACATTAAAGAGAACTAAAATCTTTTATCTCTGTTTGATGTGTGCCTCATCCATAAATGATGATATCCGCTCATCAACCACAAATCCATCATATTAATCGATTCAATTAATTAGTAAGTGTAGGGGTATGAAAAGATGAACACATGATAATAGGTAGGTTAGTTTTAGGACAAGTGATCCAACTACATTTAAAACACCTTGTCATAACTACTAATTTGATGGTCCTTGACAAGTAGAAAATTATATGAATTATTATAGTATAATTATTTGAGTCCCCTCTAAAATTCATCGTTTAGATATAAAAAATGTCTTCCTTTTTTTCATAACAATCACGCATGAAACACGAGTTCCTGCTAGTTTTCTATGTGGGTGAGTATAGCCACGTTCAAACTATTCGTATTATATTCCCCTTGAAAGAGAATAGTGCATAGTTTTATTTTAAAGATTACTTGGAACAAAATAACAAGAGATTTATTCTCTATTATGAATACATTTTGAATGGTAAATTTTATGGATTTTGCTAACACGTCCAATGTTTAGTACCGTTTTGAATATAATACAAAGAACCGAGCACAAGTTATTAACGTTCATTAGTAAGAACCCAAAATGTGATCAGTCAATTCAGTAGGTTTTTTGATGTATTTGCATAAATATGCAGATTGCATTTGGTAGAAATATAAAATGGATGATCATAAGAGAATTCAATAGTGTAGATATGTCAAATTTTATTGCTTTGACCAATGGCTACTAAATTTTATTACTTTGACCAATGGCTACTAGCTTAGTGATAAACATCTAAATTGTTGGCATAGAAGACGTGATCAAATCATATTGGAACCTTTAACAATGTTAAAAAAAGTATGTTTGTTGTATTGCACACGAAGAGTGCACATAAGTGTAATTTAGCACTAAATTATTACTCTAGCTCAAATTTTCTTTGGTAAATTTTTACTGTTTTCAAATAATACGATTAGTTTTTTAATATATTATTATACGTTCAATTGCAATTAATAAAAAGTTTCAATAAATATTAATCGTTGAAATTATACAATCTAAATGGTCGGTTTTTCCACCGTTGTATGGTTATACTAGTAATAGTGAAATTACTAAAAAAATATTACTGAAAGTAGTAGGGATGGTAGATGTGATGACAATATCTGCGATATCGAACCAACAACATTTGTGTTTAATGTTGATAATTGATTTCAATAATAGTGACCACACAGAATTGTTCGGGTCTTGCGTATTTTGAGCAAAAAAATAATAACTAAATTTTGATAGCATTATAGCGCATGTAGGGTCAATTATGTAATTTTATTTATATCACTAAGACATAAAGCTAGTTTTTTTCAAAATAAGTTGTTAATTTGATTCTATTTCTATCAGCATGTCGTTACATCTTCATGTGTAAAAAGTCATATTGTTACATGTCGATTTAACTCTTTGGTGTCCATGTTGTGTTGATCTCAATTGTGGAGAGTTTATTGGATCAAATATTTAAACATGAATTCATAAATGTTGATATCAATACATCAAAAAGACTACTATACATAGCGCTCTTCGAAATTGCAAAAGATGTAGCACTCTTGTTGTTGGTATGAAGAATCTAAGATGTTACCTGTGAATGAGGTAAGGATATATCCAAGAAGAAATTTTGTAATTTGATCATGTAACTTAACTCTTGTAATAAAATCTTGTTTAGAATAGAAGTATGCATTTATTCTACAAGTATTTTATGCTTTGATATATATATATATATATATGTGTGTGTGTGTGTGTGTGTGTGTATGTATGTATATGCGTATATGTATATGTATATGTATATGTGTGTGTGTATGTAACTGCCAAGAGCACGATATAACATACAAATCGAAATACCGAGGATAAATGTTTAGTCGATCACAGTTGCACAAGAATTTATAATTGTAAGTGTTGGAATGTACCAACAAACACTTATTCTTTGATATTCATACTCATTTGGTACCTTGATAATGATATATCATTACACTAGAAAGACTAGTGTCTATAATGTTATCCATACGATGGATGGTGATTTACTTACAACTTTTAAAGCACCAGTAGTTTACGTACGTGAAATCATTTGCAATTATCACCGAATGACTCGTCGAATGTCTTCTATATGTTATCATTCTAATCCAAATAGAATATCTCACATACGTAATAATGTACAGTGGTCTTTTGACTTAAGAATACGATGAACCTTATGTTGGAGACCTTACTTTAATTATGATTAATCACATGATATTGCTTCATGTTATGGCCAAAGTTGAGTTTATCATGACCCATGAAGTGAAACATTAGTTACATTACTCAAAGGAGGATTCATCTCCTTTGATAAAGAAGGTTAATGTCATCGTAATCGAAATTTGACTTGCAAACCTTTGGCAAGAGTGATAACATCCACTCGAACGACATAAATCCCACATTAAGTAAATAGTCTCAATGGTAAACAGCTTAAGGCGCACACTGGGTATACAATCCCATTGGTAAACTATCTATAAAAGCATTGAGTATTTAATCTCGATGGTAAACGTGTCATATGCTCTATATTATTCAACTGGTAGCATAAAAAGGTCTATAGACAATTCCACTCCTCTATAGGTACATCCGCTTGAACGACATAAATCCTACCAATATAGATATCTCTATTCTTTCGACGGTCTACAAGTTAAAATACGCAACTATGGCACTAACAATAACAACGAGAGCAACGAATTACGATACAATCGTATTCCAGCATTGAGTATCATATATACAACTTCATGAAGTTACATGAACTGCAGAACGCTGATAAAGTAGGAAACAAGTCACCGAAACATTCCTACTTGGCCTACACTAGGTCTAGATTCAACCTGGCCTGATTAGTTTTCCAATTGACTGGAAAATATCACATGTCGACTGGAACTTTTTCTAATCGAATGGATTCCTGTAGCAGGCACCAGTTTACTTTTTCAATGGACTGAAGCATCATTTCCAATTGACTCGAACTCCATGCCTTCACTGCCTCTTTTCCACCTTTCACCAGTTAATCGAAACCTTTCTCTAATCGACTTCTTGCCTGCAGCTTGCATTTCAGCACTCCAAACATCATTGTTTCAATTTTTTTTGTTAATATTTCATTTTATCTTATTTTCAGACTTCATATACGATGAAAAATTCATTATAGATTCATTCTATTATTTATTCATACTTACTATAACATCATATAATATACTCTAAAGATTATTAATTCATTCAGTTCAATTATAATATTACACTTCTATCATATAAATCATACTTTGATTGATATATTCGCAAAGTCAAACAATATTCATCTTTAATGATTATACAATTATTTCATTACTCCTTTTTACAAAACTTAGGATAACTTATATATATATATATCAAATCAATCCAATTAAGGCTCTTCCAATTTACATCAATTTTATTATCAAAGTGACAGTATAGGATTTTCATATTTGTCTAATTCATCTAAATCATCAACTCAAAGCATTAAATCAATTTTTGAATCATATTTCAAAATCTAAATAGATGTATAAAGGAAATTTAATGCGTATATTAGAACATAACCATTTGTAGGTAACCTCACTCACCTCAACTCACTGTTTTGATTAATTTTTGGTATAACCTCCAAATTCCCTTCTTTAATTCGATTTGATTTAGCGCATCACTTCTTCTTTTTTGATTTTCTAGGGTTTGGATTAGATTCCTTTATTTTTTCTATATGTTTTAGTGTTTTATTTAAAGAATTTTAATTTAGAATTGAGGAAGAAGAAGAAAAAGAATGAAATTTTAGGTTTAGGTTGAGCGATAACCATAGAATGAAGAAAATGAAGAATGTGATGAATTAGGGTTATAAGCTTCTCTTATACAAGCATAAATCCTGAAATTTCCCCTTTGCCCACTTGAGCTTCAAATGCGTTCTGCCTCGAAATGTGTGCTATGGTGGACAGTCCGTTTCTCATTTATTCGTTGTCCGTTTTTGAGTTTATATATAAATTTGAGTAGAAAAATATACTTGACATAATGAAAAGTCATATTTTCCAAATTCCTTCTTTCGTTAAATTTCAGTTTTATGTAAAATTACCAAAATGCCCCGTTTAATTTAATTTTATTAAAAATCCAGGGTGTTACATTAGAAATGTTATTTTAAATCTAAAGTTATAAAATAAAAATTAAGAAAGTTTAAATGGGAAAAGAATCACTATATTTTATGTGCATGATAGTAAAATATGTTAAATTATTATCATTGAACAAATGATTTATTTATTTACTAAATAGATTATAACGAGAGTTAATATCCTTAAAAGATATTAATAAAAAAAAAGTTTAAATATATATGCATAAAACATAAGTTTTATTATTACTACTATTGTGAGAGCATTAATAATATATTTGAGAGAATGTATAAATTATAATATAACTATTTGTTGCATCAAAATGAAGTGATACCACTTGTTATGGATCATTGGTTTCGTGGGTCGATGTTTATTGTTTATGGACATGCTATTTGGGGAACAATTACCATCGTTGGCATTTGGATGGGTCAACTTTTTATTTATTGGTATTTACCCGATGGTCGTCTGTAGGACTTTTAGAATTTACCCTTTTGTTAGCGTGCATAATTGTTAGTATCACCGATGGTAATTATTGTTAGTTGATGTATATCTTTTGTGATTATTATTTGTGAATTGATATAGTCACTTGTATGATTTGATATTAGTGCTTGGTTAATATTTGATTGATTGATATTAGTAGGAATATGGATTTGATGGTTTTTTTCTGTGTATACGTGTGTGTATGCTGTTAAGGTACTATTATGTATTTTATATTGTCATGTTGTGGATGATACGATGGATGTGTTTACCTCATTTCTTTGATGATTTAATGAGATATCATAATGCACTAATATTTATGGTTGTAGGAGAAGAGCATAGGCATGAAATCAATCTATGGCTCGATCCCAAAAGGGTACATAGACAGTCTTTTTCTACGCAATAGCCACCAGATATCTTAGGTTGGTATATGGTGCATAGGGTTAGGCAAGTCTAGCCGACACTGCTTTTCTAATTACTTCTGATAGAGTTAGTGGTATGTCTTGATAATGATATATCATTATACGAGAAAGACTAGTGTGTAACATTATCCATACGATGGATGTTGATTTACTTATGATTGGAGGCACCAATAGTTTGCGTAAGTGTAATCATTTGCAATTATCACTAAATGACTCGTTGGGTGTCTTCTATATATTATCATTCTAAGTCAAATAGAATATCTCATGTAATAACATATGGTGGTCTTTTGACTTAAAAATACCATGGATCTTATGAGTGAGAACTTACTTTAAGGTCAATCATGTGATATTTCTTCATGTTATGGCCATAGTTGAGTGTGTCGAGACCTATAAAGTGAAACACTAGTTACACTACTCAAGGAAGGATTTATCTCCTTTGGTAAAAAAGGTTAGTGTCATCATAATTGTAATTTGACATGAACTTGTAAATCTTTGGCATGAGTGAGTACATCCACCCGAACACATAAATCTTTCATCGAGTAAACTGTCTCAATGGTAAATAGCCTAAGGTGCACATCGAGTATACAATCCTATTGGTAAACTACTTATCCGAGCCTCAAATATCTAATCTCGATGGTAAACGTTTCCTACGCTCCATATCATTCTACTGATATCATACAAAGGTTTATAGACAATTCCACTCCTCTATTGGTACGTCCGCCTAAATGACACAAATTCTACCAACATATATATCTCCATTCTTTCGACAGTCTGCAACTTAAAATATGCAACCGTGGCTCTAATAATAATAATAAGAGCAACGAATTATGATACAATCACACATCCGCTTTGAGTATCATATATACAACATCATGAAGTTACATGAACTCCAAAACGTCGATACAGTGAGAAACAAGTCACCGAAGCATTCCTACTTGGCTTGCACCAGGTCCAGATTCAAATTGGTTTGATTAGGTTTCCAATCGACTAGAAAATGTTACCCATCGACCGAAACTTTTTCCAATCGACTAGATTCCTGTAGTAGGCATAAGTCAATCTTTTCAATCGACTGAAGCATCGTTTTTAATTGAATTGAACTCGATGCCTTCTTTTCCTCTTTTCCACCTTTCACCAATCGACTGAAATCCTTTTCTAATTGACTTATTGCCAGTAGCTTGCATTTCAGCGCTCCAAAAATCATCTTTTCAATTGTTTTTATTTAATATTTCATCCTATCTTATTTCTGGACTTCAGATATGATTCAAAATTCATTATAGATTCATTCTATTATTTATTCATACTTACTAACATCATATAACATACTCTAAAGATTATTAATTCATCCAGTTCAATTATAATCTATTTCAAATGTAATTATTACACTTCAATCATATAAATTATACTATGATTTATATACTCACAAAGTTAAAATATATTCATCTTTAATGGTTATACAATTATTTCATCAATCCTTTTCATAAAACTTAGGATAACTAATACATATGTCAAATCAATCAAGTTTAAAGAATCTCCCTATTAATATTAATTTTATTATCAAAGTGATTGTCTAGGGTTTTCTTATTTGTCCAATTCATCTAAATTATCAACTAAAAATATTAAATCAATTTTTGAATCATATTTCAAAATCTATATAGATTTATAAAGAAAATTTAACGTGTATTTAAAAAATTACCATTTGTTGATAATCTCACTCACATAGTTTTAATTAATTTTTAGTAGAACCACCAAATTCCCTTCTTTAATTTGATCTGATTTAACACATTACTTCTTTTATTTGATTTGCTAGGGTTTGGATTAGATTCCCTCATCTTTTCTATTTGATTTAGTGTTTTATTTGAAATTTGATTCAGAATTGAGGAAGAAAGAGAAAAAGAATAAAGTTTTAGGTTAGGTTGAGCGACAACCATAGAATTATGATAAATGAAGAATGTGGTGAATTAGGTTTATGAAACTTCTCTTCTCTTATATAGGCATAAATCCGAAAATTTCCCCTCCACCCACTTAGGCTATTAACTCGTTATGCCCCTAAATGTGTGCAATGGTGGACGGTATCTCCTTTATTCGATGTTCATTTTAGACGTTTATATATGAATTTGGGATAGAAAAATCTACTTGACATAATGAAAAGTCAGATTTTCCAAATTCCTTCGTTTGTAAAATTTCAGTTTTGTGTAAAATTACCAAAATGCCCTATTTAAGTTTATTTTTATTAAAAGTCTAGGGTGTTACATTAGAAGTATTGTTTTAAAATCTAAAGTAATAAAATAAAAATTAATTAAATAAGAAAAGAATTCGTATATTTTATGTACATGATAGTAAAATACGTTAAATTAATAATTACTGAACAAATGATTTATTTATTTACTAAATGAATTATAAAGAGAGTTAATATCCTTAAAATATATTAGTAATAACATAAACTTTATATATATATATTTGTTAAACATTATTGTCATTATTACTAATATTATGAGAGTAGTAATAATATAGTTGAGAGAATGTATAAATTATAATATAATTATTTGCTACATCAAAAATGAAGTGATACCATTTGTTATGGATCATTGATTAGGCGGGTCGATGTTTGTTGTTTATGGACATGCTAATTGGGGAATAATTACCATCGTAAACATTTGGATGGGTCAATGTTATTTGTTGGTATTTACATGATGGTTATTTGTAGTATTGTTAGAATTTACCCTTTTGTTAGCAATGCAGAATGTTGTTATCACCGATGGTTGTTATTGTTATTTGGTGTATGGCTATTGTGATTATTATTTAGGAATTGATATAGTCACTTATACGATTCGATATTAGTGTTTGGTTAACATATTATTAATTGCTATTAATAAAAATATGGATTTGATGGTTTTTGTCTGTGTATACGTGTGTATACATGTGTTAAGGTATTATAATATATTTTGTATTGTCATGTTGTGGATGATATGATGATATACTTGCCTCATTTCTTTGATGATTTAATGATATATTATAATGTGCTAACATTTATGGTTGCATGAGAAGAGCAAGTTCAGGCATGAAATTAAACTATGGCTTGATCCCAAAAGGTACATAGGTAGTCTTTTTCTATGCAATAGCCAATAGATCTCTTAGATTGTTATATGGTGCATAGAGCTAGGCAAAGTCTAGCTGACACTATTTGTCCACTTCCGATAGAGTTAGTAGTATGCCCTAGGTGTATACATAATTATATATATAACTTTGTAGTCAATCTTGTTCATGCTAATGGTTTTTGTTTTCTTTTATATACTTCATTATATTGTGATATAATTTATTGTGTAATTAATTTAAATAATATAATAATAAAATTCTTAAATTTTATGTTATGTGATAATTGATATTAAAGGCAATTATGATATTTTTTACATATAAATAACTTGATATCTGACTTTGTTCATAACAAAGGTCTTTTATTTATGTAACTTACATTTTGCGAAAGGTAATCGATTTTGGAGTGGCCCATCCACTTTTTATTAATACTATTTAAACATGTACTAGGTTGAAGTATTAGAGCAGTTACAACTCAAACGAACAACAAACAGTATGACCATAACCCAGAGTGACATACTATAGCAGCTACAACTCACATAGAATAAAATGAAAATAACTTAAAGTGCCATACAAAGTGCCATACAAAATAACAATCTACGACTGAAATAAATCAGCAATATTGTACTCAATTCCATCATTAAGATCATCCTGGTTGATTGGGTGCTTGATCGAACTAGGAGAAGTGTCATCAAAGGACAATGATTATATTCTGAGAGCTTGGCATTGGGAGAGTTGTCATGAGAGAAGGCAGTGGCAATAAGAATCAAGCTTAGTTAATTATGTAGTACCAAGCATAGTAGGAGGGCCGGAGTGGTAGAAGGAGGACATGAGAAGATGGCGCTGACGAAGGCCTTATAATGGTAAGGAAAACTTTAACTCTCTATTTCCTGGGCGGGGTTTATGCAATGGAACCTTTTTAGGGATTGGATTTGGATTGGCCAAATTTGGAAGAGGAATACTGGAGATCTTAGTATAACCAAAAGAATGGAAATGTGTAAAAATCATATATAGTAAGAAACTTAAAATATGGGAGGTTCTATTGCCACAGACAGCAACAGATAACTACGAAGGTAAAGGCCTAGTAGAAGTGATCTCAATAAGCACTCTAGCATACTCAACACGATCTCTACACTTACTATTTTCATAAAAACAGATCAATTCTCCAATATTACTAGCCAACCAATCTAGGCCCTAAAGAGATTGAATAGAGAAGGATATATAAGTGAACTTAGCTCAGACTGGAATGAAAATAACATGCTCTCGATCAGAATCTACCAGGGGATTCCAATGGGTGATCATGAACACTTTACCATTAATAACACAAGGATCGAATTTCAAAACTCTACGATGCTCTCCTTCATTTCCAAAAACAAATAGGTACATATCCATATCAAAGCTCCCTAAGCTTCCAACAATTTGATTGAAATTTCTTTACCACACTATAGGGTAGACCATCTTCTAAAAAGAAACCAACAACTGTGTTTTTCCAAAACTCAACTCCTACAGACACACTTTCTTGAGAAGGCAAAAGGATTTATCAATGTTACTAGATAATTAACGTAATAATTAATTAAGTAATAATTTAAAGTATATTAAATAGAAAATATTTAAGTGATTTATTATGTGATAGGAATCATAATGTTTTATAATTATGATAAATTTATCACACTAAAGTACCATATTATTTTAAATATTCGTAGTGAAGATGTTTTGAGAGAGGATATCAGTTCATCCATTGAGACTAGAGTACGTAATGCTCTCTAAATGTTAAGTAGTGTATTACTCATGGCTACTACAGGGCACTAAGAGGTTATGTACTGATAGTTATTGGATAACCATGGAATGACTCACTCGAGAGTTTTCTATTAGTTAATTATTACTAAAGTCAATTAGGAGATTCTGACACGATGATGTTATAATTTTCCTTAGCTTGAGAATATTATGCAACTTCAATGTGGATACTCCACTTTGATTATATTTAAATCAATGCATGGTGGTCCATTGAGCGACTGTAGTTGGGTATGAGTTAAAGAATTATAAGTGAAACACTATTAAGTAGATAATTCTTCTCGATTATATGAAGTTAGCATTATAGTCAACTGTGGTCAACTCAAAATCAAAGCTTCTGGCCAGAGCACTAGAGTTAATAATAAATTTTATTATTTAACCAAAGATTTTTTTGGACTAACTGAGTTAAATATGGATGATATTTGAGTTTTGACCAAAATCAAATTCTTTAAATCGTAAAGTGTTATTATTTTGATGGAGAGTATTGGTGTAAATAATAATAATTACTAGTTATTGCTTAAACTATTAAAATTGAATTTTTCCCAAAAAGATGTGTAAGCGATAAATTCGGACAAATCGCCACACCCTTAGCTAAATGACATGTGAATATTAATATTTAAATTGTTCGGTAATAATTGCTAACTGAATTTACACATTGGAGTCGCACAGTCGTAATGATAAATTCTCTGAGAAACCACATGATTTAGTTAACTTATTTGTAAAATAGTGTAAGCTAATTAACTTTTTAAGAAATATTAATTATTATTCAATATATTTGATGTTTTGGAGTTGTTTGCATTTATTTGAATGCATTTACAAAAGTTATACTATGCGCGTCAATATATTATATTGCTATAACTTTAAATGGGTATACATGAAAGATAATTGCAAGAAGAAATTTATGGAAATTTCATGCCATTTTATGGCAAGTATTTTAGGCTAACATATGAAAAGGGAGGAGAGGAGAGAGAGGTAAATTAAGGATAATTAGGAAAGTTTTAATTAAAAGAACGAGAAAGGTTTCAATTGATTAAAATTTAGCCAACCTCGAATTTAGACTAAATTTTTTGTATTAGTAAATGTTACTCACTAATACTAGGCTCAAAAATGTAAAATAAGGTGCAAGGCAAGCAAATTATGTAAATGACATAAGATGTAGTGTAATTCGATAGAAGCTTGCCTATGTCCTTGATATCTTATTATGTTTAACTACAAGAAATTAAAATAGTATTCAAGCTTACAACTATCCTAAAATTAAGAGCTTAAGAGGAGTTGCTTATTGTAAGTGAGAGATCTAAGCATAAAAATCAACCCTTTTGATTTTGTATGCTAAGGGGTATTTATAGTAGTTGATATTGACAGTGAATGGTTGATATTTGTAACACTATTCAAGGATGTTGTATGCTAAAGGGTATTTATAGCAGTCCATACTGAGAGTGGTTGCTTGGATAGATAAAAGACAACTGGACAGGTAGTTGAAATATGTGGCTGAGGAGCTAGCCAGTTGTAACTCCATATGGGACACATGCTTTGTGCTGAGAAATGCGAGATGCTACAGTAGTTGGTGTGCTTTTGGAAGACATGTTGTAGTAGCGTGTACTATGCCATACTAGATTGTACCTTTTGTTATCTAGTACTTTCTCTAGGTAGCAAGGCTGGAGAGAAGTTTCTTGCATAGTGATGTTTGGTTACTTGTCGAGAACAAAGCTGAAAATGTTAAGGCTGGAGAGTGAAGGAATGAGGCCGAGACATGGTAATAGGATAGGTTGCCTTGGACTAGTCGAAGGCAGGCCAAGAGAGTTAGACCATAGATGGGTCGCTTTCAGCCAGGTCAAGTCATATTAGATGGTTGTGTTGCCTCATGTCCTGGTTTGGCCCGGCGTAAGAGTCTAATTCGGCCTTCGTGTGACTTGCTTGCTGGATTTGCTAAAATGGATCTAGGTTGAACATGGGCCGACTTAAACTCGGCCAAGTTGAATGCTAGTTGACCTGGATTTGGGTGAGACCTTGATGTGCTGGCCGGTTAATCATACATAGAAGAAATTTGATCAATGTTTTGCTCTACAACCACCTTTGTGAGCGGGGAAGGGGTTATAAGATGAAAAAGATCCTGTCGATCTTCTCTTCTTCTTTGAACTTAATGTGTGCCACATGTGGTTCTATGTCATTGGATGAGATGGTTCACATTTCTTGACGTGGCATAAATTCTTACATTTCCAATGTGTGATGTGACAACAACATTGTCTATACCTATGTGGTTGAGATTTAATGACTTTTCGAATCCAATGGCTATGATTGAGGTGTAGGTCCTTCTCCTTCATCTTTATTTTTTACTAAAGCTTGAAAATTTGTTGCTACCATTAAAACCTCAAAAACTTCCAAAAAAATTTCAAAGCTTTTATCCTCTTCTTCGCAAAACAGTAAGCCTATTTATCTGCTCTTTGATTCTTCCTTGTTTTTCGACAAATGTGGAGCCTTGGCCATGGAAAATAGTTTTTTAGTTATTGGTTCATTATTCTTTTTTGTTCGTTATTTGAAGCATTACTTTTGTTTTTTGATTTTGTGTCATTGTTTGGTAAGAATACCTGCTTTCCTGTTCACATTTTGGACATCGATTGACCATTATTGCTATATCAGGGGTGGTCGATGTTGGTAAATTTTCCAGTGGCTTATGACTTTTGGAAAACGTATTAGTGTTGGGCTGTAGATTTAAGCCAAACTTAATAGCCTTTAACTTTAAGTGAAAAATAGGATAATAGATATGGGCCCTAAGGCCTTCTACTTAGCTTAGGAGAGTTTTCTCTAAGTCATAAGCCAGCCTTTATGGAGTGCCTTTCCTGGGCATGTCATGAAGATGGTTGTCTAGCTAACCTCGTGGGGCATTACCCCCAAGTCTTTCTAGGCTTAGATGTTGGGGACTTGTTTAACTTCAATGGCTTATGTTTCAAATGGAAACTCTGGATCAACCTTGGCTAGTGTCTCTAGCCTCAAAGCGTATGAACTACTAGAGGGGAAGGTAAACTTGGCCAAGAGCCTGGCCATACATGGATCCAATGTCGATATGGTGTGGTATCCTACAATTGTCGATCAATCAAACAACCTACCCATGGTTTCTTTGCATGGTCTCTTAGCTACTTCAAAGTCGGAGTCATGCTACCTCTCCATCCCTATTTCATCTCCATCCTCTATGCTTTGTGCTTACCCCTAGTCAGCTTACTCTTAGTACCTGTTGGTTTCTATGCAGGCTCTACGTCGCCTACAAGGACTTTAATCTTTCTGAACCAACTGCTCAGTTGGTCAACATGCTCTTCGGACTGTAGAAGGAGGCTAGGTATCCGACCAGTGCTTATTTCTTTCCTTATGGGGTCAATCCTGAACTGAGGAGCACTGAATTTTGATTCCCGAGTAGGTTTCCTTTCTCTTTTCTTAATCTTTGTCCTTTCCATTATTTAACTTGTCATTTGACATGTGCCTCTATCAATTCTACAATCTTTAGATTTTTAATTCTAAGTGAATATATCGAGCGGTTGAAGGAGGCAGCTGACGACATTCAAGATAGAAGGCCTTGGTGACCAACAACAACCTTCACTGGTCGGGTTAATGAAAGGAACCCAGACGATGGTTGCTGAGTGGGTTGCCTCACAAAGAAAATAGCCAAGGTAAAGCATGATTATACTAAGATAAAATTCCATGACCCTCTGGCTAGGCTAATCATGGACGAGAATAAGGGATATGAAAGCGCTATTTAGGGTGAAGGGCCAAGAGAGTGGCAACAAGCTGATTATGACAAGCTTAATGGTATAGTGTCAACACCATAGTGGGACCCTTTGACCCACGATAACTGATTGACATCACGGTTCCACAACGTGAGAAGCCAACTGCTGATTGCGAACTGAGGAAAACTCAAGGAAAGTTGCGTATGGGGAGGATCGCAAGAACTGGACTTGTCTCTTATTTATTATACTTGAACTAATCATTATTCTTTATTATTTTAGTGGCCAACAACCTTAACTTCAATGCCTTCAACGCCCTCGGCTCTACCATCTGTCGTGGTTCCCTTTCCTAAGGCACCCATGTCGACCTGAAGATTGTTGAACCTATCCCCAACCATGGGATCTAGCACTTCCACAACAAAAGGGAAAAAATGGACTAGGGGGGTCGTTCGGGGATGGCAACACCCTTTTTACTGGACGACATATATTTATGATGCAAAGAGGTTTGCTTAAGGGGAAAACGTGGAACCACTGGGAAAAGTATCTTCGGAGGTTAAATGAGTCACAAACTATGGAGCCTTGGACTAGCTATTGAGGTTGTTCTAGATGATTTCCATTGAGATCATGTATTCTACCTGTCAGCTCCTGTTTGGATGGAGCCATCACCCCACAAAACCTGTGGTCTATGCGCACACACGAGATTCTCTTCCTATAAGCTTGCAAACTTATTTTATTTTTTTTCTTTTATGGAATTTCTTTTAATACTAGTCATTAAGTCCACCCAGCGTTGCATCCATGATCGGGACGAATACCTTGAACTTGAAGGCAAGGCCCACAAGAAAGGAGCAGGCTCGAAAAGAAATGGAGGCTTTGGCAACGACCAAGGAGATGGCAAGGAAAGCTACCGAGGAAAGGGATGGGGCGAAGAAAGGAGATGAGGATCTTTGGGGTAAGATGGAGAAGGCTGAGAAGGGGGGTTGAAGCATTGCAGAATGACCTAAATCAGCATATCACTGAATGGCAATCGGCTATTGCATTAAAGGCTGCTCGGTTGGCGGAGGAGAACATATGGAGGAACCAGCTAAAAAACTTGGTGAAGGCCTTATTCATGAAAATCAGTTGCCAGTCTCCATCAACAACTTCAATGTCGAGGTCCTTGTTGTGAATCGGGCGGAGGCGGCTACCTAGATGGAAGTAGTCGGGATGGTCATGTCGGCCATTTTGACAAGAGAGAAGATTGACTCCCTTGCCCGACCAACCAGTGTACTACTTTGTAAATGTCATTGTGTATATTTTTCTTCAATGTCTTTGTAAACCCAGTGGATTAGGATTTGTGCCTCACACTTTTGATATGAATGAACATATATTTTTGCCTTGTGAAATTTGTCTAAGTGTTTGGTAATCTGTATTTTCTTGCTTGTCTGTTCTTGAATAGTAGCGTAGCATACTTTGAGTAGTTAGCATAGACACTGTGTTATTTGCGCTTAGTATTTTCACAAGATTGATAAATAGTAGTGTATGGTAATAAGATGAGCAATGATTGTGGCCCATTCGTGTGAACCGCGTAAACTGGTTTATGTAGAACTTATCTTGATGATAGGCCGACCGTGGTTGGCCGAGAAACCCGGTTGTAGTTGAATACGGAAGCAGGCACATAGTGGCTGAGCTTGTTTATATTATTCACATGGTTGGGTGGTCCTGGCATGCATCTGAGCATCGAGAAACTTGTAGGTTCTTCTAGGTGACACAACAAGGTTAAGTGGCTAGCAGTCTCAGCATGAACCAGATCGCTGAAAGGCTCGAGGATTCTTTTAGGTGACATGTAGCCAATTGATAGGTTGGATGATCCTAGCATGAATCGAAGTGTCTAAAGGGCTCGAGGGTTCTCTGGGTGACATGCATGCAGTTTGACAATCCCTAAATATGGAAGCGAATGCTTGGTAATTCACCTTTGTTGTATAGTGGCCGATAAGGAGGGGAGTGCGACCCATGCGATCCTTGGAAGCGAATGCAAGGTAACTCCCTAAGCAAGGAAGTGAGCACATAATAATTCACCCTTTACCGGATATCCTATGAGGTGGAAGTCTCTGAATGAGGAAGTGAATGCAAGGTAATTCACCCTTATTGGATAGTCAGCCAACAAGGATGTGAGCAAGGCTCGCACGGTCCTTGGCGACAAGGGTCGGCAGTTCTCAAGCAAGGAAGTGAGCACATAATAAATCACCCTTTACGGCATAGCCTATAGAGGTGGTAGACCCCGAATAAGAAAGTGAATGCATGGTAATTCACCATCATTGGATACCCGGCTAGCTAAAAGGGGAGCAGGCTCACATGGTCCTCGACTGTAGAGGTCTGTAGTCTCCAAGTAAAGAAGTGAGCACATAATATCTCACCCTCACTAGATAGCCTCGATGTTAAAAAAATTGGCTCTAATGTCTTTGTTATATTTTTCATAAATTATTTTTATAACAACCTTATAATTACGGCTCATATATGATAGGCCCAGAGGTGCTCTGGGTTCCAAATGCGGGATATGTGTGTTCCATCCCAAGTTGAGAGGTGGTAAGCCTCATTTGACAAGACAATGCTGATGACATGTGACTCATCCCAATTGCGATCGAGCACTCCTTCAGTGGGATTCTTTGTGTTAGTGAACACATGTCATAGTACTAGATCGTAGACAATGAATTGCTGAAGCTTCACTTTAGCGTTGTAACGCTTGGCAATCTTCCTTTTGTAGGCTTCGGTGTAAAGTTTGACTTCAGTTCTTCATTCTCCGATGAAGTCAAGCCTAATTTTAAGTAACTCATTTTGTTCGGGATCGTATATGAGACGCTAAGGTGAGGACTGTGTAGTTAAATCCTACCTAAAGCCCCACAAAATCCCCGTTATAGCATATAGCGCTTTTCAACCGCTATGCTATTTCAATTTAGCACTATTAAATAGTAGATCCGCTTTTAGCTCTGCTGTTTTCCACTACACTCACTGAATCAAGGCTTTGTAGCACCCTCTTTAGCAATATTAACATACAAAGGTTCATTTTATTTGTTCTCTTTTAAACCAAATCAAAAAAGTTAGGGTAAAGACCTTAATTTAAGACATAAATGCTCAATATAAGTTAGAAATCTGTTGTAGTAAACAAATCTAGTTTGCATAAATCATGATATTCTTCGGTTTCGTTATATAAAATTAAACAATATTTTTCTTACATAAATGATGTGAGAGTGAGAATAAATTAACTCTAAATATTTAGTTTTATATCCAATGAAGTTTTTGTACCTTCGCTATTTTGCACTATATCCCCGCTATAACTTTTTACACCTCCACCGCTATAAAACCACTAAGCATTTTAGCTGCATAGCCGATGTGGGGACATCCTCTTCAATGAACAACATGACTTCATACCTATAACAAAGTAAGAAGGGAGTATGGCTGATTGATGTGCGGCTGGAGGCGTGATAGGACTAGAGGATAAGCAGTAGTTCCCCGACCCAGTTTCCTTAAGCTTTTGAAATGTTCTTCTTTAGTGCTGATTTGATGGTTTTTTTGATGGCTTCTACTTGCATATTTTCTTTGGTGTGAGCGATGAAAGAAAAGCACTTCTCAGTCGTGCTTCTTGCATAAAAGTCCATGAAGAAGCTGCTTTTGAATTGAGTGCCATTACTGGCAATGATATTTTTTGGCAAGCCGAATCAGCTAACAATGTTCTTGATGAACAAGTTTAGTATCTTAAGGGCGGTTACCACGGTGAGGGGCTCGACCTCAATCCATTTGTGAAGTAGTTAGTGGCGACTATAGCATGGTTGAATCCTCCCTTTTTATTTGGTAGCTTTTCTATCAAGTCAATTCTTCAAGTGTCGAACGAAGTAGAAGTCATCGGAGTAAGGAGGGCAAAAGAGGCTAGCAATCCTGGCGAACTGCTGACACCGATCGCATTTCTTGACGTAAGTCATTGAATGTTTGATCATAGTAGGCTGATAATAGCATTTCCCAATGACCTTCTTTACTAAGCTCTATCCCTAGCACAATCCCCATAAAATCTTATATGTGTCTCTTCTAGTATTTGGCTGGCTTCATCTTCAGAGACACAGTGGTGTCAAATACCCTTGCTTGTAAAGCTTCCCATCCATGATTTTATAATGAGTTGTCTGATAGAGGACTTTTTAGGCTTTTTTGCGATCAGCTGGAAGCTCTTCATTTATGAAAGACTTATCCAGCCGTCCCTGAATGGCATATCAGTCTCCATTACTTTTGCCCTTGCTTATAGCAAGGGGTGTCTCAGACTTCTAATGAAATCCAAGGAGTGGTTTCTTCTAGATTGCGTATTGTCTTGGCTAACTGATTAGTCTTGTCATTTTGTTCCATAGGTGCTTGCTCAAGCTTGAATTTGGGGAAGGTGCTAATTATCCTCTTGGCTACTGCTACATACAAGGCCAGGTATCTTTGACTTGGAAACAATTGCCAATTTGATTGAGGGCTATCATTGAGTCATTAAATACATGGATGCAATACAAATGTAATTTTTAGCCATCTTGAGACAGGCTAGAACATCCTCGACTCTACTTCGTGTTGGTCACCTCGAAAGTAAGCAAGTCTACAAACCAAAGTTCTCTGCCTTTGGAGTGATAGGGACCATATCTTCTCCTCCACCCTTCTCATTTGATGCCCCGTCCATGTACATGCACGAAGATTGTTGGTTGGGGACTGTCTCTTCCTCGTTGTTGTTTGGGTTGGCACGCTCAACGATGAAATCAGCAAGGACCTGATCCTTGATAGAAATGTGCGGCTAGAAAGAGAAGTGATGTTTCCCAAGCTCGATAGAACTCTTCAGTAGTCGGCCCAGTGTATTGGGTCTATTGAGAATTTATTTCAGCGGTTGGTTGGTCAGGACTTTAATGGGGTGAGCCTAGAAATATTCCTTAGTTTTCGAGCTACATGAGCAAGGAGAAAGCTAACTTTTCTAACTGTATGCATCTATTCTTGGAGCCTGACTACCTTTTGCTGACATGGTAAAGGTACAGATCCTACCTATCGATAGCTTTGATGGCACCCCGGGTGTTTTTAAGTGTTGCTTTAATTCTTCAAATCCCTTGATGCACTCATCATTTTAAGTAAATGACTTTTCCTTCTTGATGAGGTCGACACCGTCAATCGCTTTGGACCTGAACCGACTGGAAGCTCCAACCATCCCGCTCAAGTTTTGTACTTGCTTTACAGTTATTGGGGCTTGCATGTCTTGGATGGCTTGGATTTTGTCAAGGTTGGTTTTAATTTCCATAGTACTCATAACATAACCAAAGAACTTCCTTGACCAGACGACGAAAAAAAATACTTCTTTGGATTTAGCTTCATATTGTATCGATGCAGGATGTTGAAGTTTTAGCCAAGTTCTATACACGCCTCCCGACTTTCCTTGACTTTACTAGCATGTCATCTATGTATACCTCCAAAAACCGACTGATCTACTCTAAGAACATGCGGTCAATGACCCATTCGTAGGTAGCGCCCATATTTCATAACCAAAATGGCATGACACGATAACAATATACGTCGGCATTAGCAAAGAAGGAAGTATTCTCTTTTTCCAGATCATGCATGGTAATATGATTATACCCAGAATATGTATCCACGAAGGTTATGAGCTCATATTCATCATTCGCCTCACTAACTATTTAACGTGAGGCAATAGAAATATATTTGGGGCAGCTTTATTGAGGTTGCAGAAGTGAATGCAAGCGCTCTAAGGCCAATTTAGCTTTTTAACCAGTACTAGGTTGGCTGCCCAAACTGAATACTCCGCCTCCTAGCTGAACCATTAGTTAATAGCTTCTTTACCTCTTCTTTGAGGGCTCAGTACCTTTCTGGGTTGAGTGGTGTACACTTTAACTAAAGGGGTTGCCTTTGAATTGATGTTTAATGCATGGCAAATGATTCTAGAATTGATGTTGGCCATATCAATGTCCCCCTAAGTGAAGAGTCTTTTCTTTGCTTTAAGAACTTGACTAGCCCATCTCTAATTTTTGGACCGAGCTTGGTGCCGATTTGGACGGCTTTTCTAGGGTTGGCGCTTCCTATAAATATTAACTCGAGGGAAGTGGCCAGCCCGCCTTCATTATTTGGGTTCAAGTGGATCATCATCTAGATCAGGGGTGGTTTCAAGGTTGCACTGCTCTAGCGCATCAAGAATTCGATTATATCCTCGGTTGGGATAGACGTCAATGCTCAAATCGAGGGGTTGAGGTTGCCCTTTTCTCTCACAGATGAGTCTACCAGTGTTGAGAGGTATGAATTTCTGGATTGAACGTCCCTCTTACCAACGAGTGTGACTTGTTCATTTCAAGCTGTGATAAGCTCTTTTGTTCTTTGGGGAGTAGCTAAGCAAGTAAGATCCAAGCCATCCTGATCTCCAATATGGCAAGTGGACCCGGCATGAGCAGGAACGCAGTTAGGGTAGATGGTTCTTTCGAGTGGTACATGGCTAGTTGATGTAGTTTCACTACCTTGGGTGGTCCGGACATGAACCGAAGTGCTGATTGGCTCATGAGAACTCTTGGATGACATAACGTCAGCAATTGTCTCTTTATGGCTAAGGACGGTCCCAACACAAATGGAAGCCCTGAATGCCTTGGCCACTTTCCTGGGTGATGCGTCATTGATAGCTACTTCTTGAAGGGATAGGATAGTCCCAACATGAGTATGAGTGTTCACCGTGTTAAATATGCAAGTATATGATTTTTGTTTGATCATAATAAACATATATATATATATATATATATATATATATACACACACACATTCATTTAAATATATTTGTTAATATACTATTTTATTTTTCACATAATTAAATAAATATTTGCTGAATAAAATAAATAACACAAAATTTAAATTCAAACAGATATATATACAATTTTTGATTACATCACAATTTTTAACTTACATTTGCACCTTACTACATATCACTCATTCGCTCGTATTTTATCTTCAACTCTACTCCAGCCCGAATCCAGCATTTGAGTTATCTGTGAAATACACACTGACGCAGTAAAATTGAAAAAGAAATATTTGTGCAGTGTAAAATAAAATGTGTATTTTGAAAATATTATATTACACGGTTATTTGGGTTGTTCATCATCATCATTTAATTTTGACTTCATCATACACGAACAACATGTGACATGCACAATGTATCACTGTACATGCCATAAGGCCATGCACACCATTATACACTTGATAAACTGTAGGGACAGGTGAGCACAAGGTCAAACCCAATAAAAAGCCGGGTTCAACTTAGGTGCAATAAAAATAAAACCGCGACATGAGCACAAGGTCAAACCCGAGCTTTAAGCTGGATTCAACACAAGTGCAAGTTTAATAAAATGGTCAAGAGAAACAAGACCATACCCAAATCAACATGAAGTACATGAAACAATAAACTACATATATGTAGTGTGACGAAATCAACTTAAATGTCAAAGATCAACGAAGATTCAGACGTGAACATAGCTATACAAGTGTAAACATCAAGTTCAAAGCATATGCACATCTACAAAGCTTCAGCATGCATGAACTTGGCCAAAATGTACATGAACACATGTCAACAGTTAATGGTGAAGCCTCAACAGTCAAAGTGTACACATGAACAAGAACAGTTCAGTTCAAGGCCAAAACAACTAGAGTCAATATTAAACCAAAACTACAACCATACATGATTGTCGAAGCTAGGTAGGCAAGTGAAAAATGCACAACACACACACACACACACACGTATATTTATGTATATAAACGGTGATCGAAAAATTACAAACTGCACATGAAACCAGTAATCATAAGTTCGACAAAACATATGCATAGGTGAAAACATGAAGACTACAGCTCCAAAGCTAACATATACATATACATGCAGTATCATCAACTAGACCAAAGACTACGACTTCAAGCATGCGAATACAAGTGCAACCATAAGTGCACAAGTACATGAATGCAATACTTTTTGCATGAACATTAACATAGAGACCAGGCTCAACAACAAAGTGTACAGGAAAAGCAAACAGCAATAGAAAAAATTCTCGACATCAAATGAACACACACATATGCATATATATGGAGTGCACAGTGCAGACTCGAATGAAAAGTGGAAAGAAACTCAACTATATACAAGTTCAAGTACACAAGTGAATGGCAACAACATCAAAATTCAGTGGAAACTGAACATAAATGAAGACTACAAATACCAATGTGAAGCCACTAGACGACATGAAGTCTAACAATGACAAATGGAACCAGATCATTTATTTTGTATATGTATATGTTAGCATACGTGTACACATGAATCAAATAGCCAAGACTATATCACGAACATCGGCTAACAGAATCAGGTAGACCAGAGAATAACATAGTGTACAAGTTCAAAATAAAGTAGCAGTTTTGAACCAAGGACAGTTTCAATCAAACAAGTATTTACTTAAGTCATGATACAACAGAAAATCAAGCTGCAAGTCAATCAAGAGAGAGTTCGATCAAGTTAGAGTCAAAAACAGAAAATAATAAAAATCAAAACATCTAAATTATCAACAAAGTCCGAGCCGTGGTGGCCAAGAAAGCGAACAAGTCAGAATCAAACAAGCTGTGGCAATCAAGCAATAATAATATACGAATTGAACAAGTCAATTTTAATCACCAACATTCAACTTAAATCGAATGACCAAGAAAGAATTAAGAAGAATTCAAATCAGACGTAATTCAAATGGAAATTAAGGGAATTAATCCCTATTTAAACCCGTTAATGCAATTGGTAGTAAATCATTCAAGTTCAATAAAAATCATAGAGTCAAGTTTTAATTTAAGTTCAAAATCAACAGCTCGAATCAAAGTCGAGCACAATCGAAATCGAAAAGAATTTCACGTACCAATTTTTCAACCAAGTGAAGGCGCTCGACAATTTGGACCAGCCAAGAAATCAATCAAAGAAAGCAAACGAAAAGTCATTCAATTTACAACTGAAAGTTGCTGCTTCAAAGAATATCACGAAAATTTTGTGAAAGAGGAACAAACGAAAGAAAGGCAGGCATTTTTCTTAACACAAGGATTCAAGGCCGAAGAGATAACGTGAAAAGGTGGCCGGCAATTTTATAGCGATAATCTTATTTTGGGCCGGCCTTAATTGTTTTAGGCCGTTATTTTAAATTAGGGTTTTAATTTTTAAATTGTTTTTAAATTTTGTATTTCTCTTTTTAAACATTAGAAAGTCTAGTCATGTGACTAGGGGACGAACTACGGTGGTGTAATTCGAGAATTTGCAACTCAATGGTTGGGTTGGGGCAGAGTTTTGAGCGTAGAGCTAGGTTAGTCGATAGCGAGTGTCGCGAGTTTACATGTGCAAGCGTCTGACTACTTAATTTTTAGTAGAAACCTTGGGGGCAGCACGTAAGCAGGGTTTTGCCGAAGCTTGATATATCTGTGTTCTGTTTCTGTTTTTTATATTATGATATTATCTATGTTGCTATTATTCTGCTATTATCAGTGCTATGATTATTTTATATATTTCCGTATTAAATTTTTATAATTATCAGTATCACCATATTCATCCCCCTCTAGGATGAAATTGATCCTAAAAGTGGTATCAAAGCTAGGAACAAAAGCCATATTTGTTTTATAAAAAATTGATTTTTTTCGAAAACCAATCTTTGTTCTAAAAAATTAAAATTTTAAAATGGCTTCTTTTAACAATGCTTTTGCTGAGGGTTATTCCATATTTAGACCACCAATGTTCAATGGTGAATATGCTTAATGGAAAAATAGAATGATTTTTTTCCTAGAAACCATTGATGCTTATGTTGAGACATGTTAAAGGACACCAACTATAGTGGTAGATAATCAGGAAATAGATAAACTAATGGATCAATGGACAGATCTTGAAAATAGTCTGTAGAATGCTAATGTTAAAGCCATGAATTCTATTATTTGTTCATTAGATCAAATCAAATTTAACCGTGTCTGCGCAGGAAATCTGGCACACACTTGAAGTCACTCATGAAGGAACATCTCAAGTCAAGGAATCTCGCCTTGCCATGTTGAGTAGCGATTACAAGAATTTCACAATGGCCAAGGAAGAAAATGTCAAAGACATGTACAGACGACTTTCCAATATTATATACAAATCAAAAGCTCTCGAAAAATCATATACAAAGTTTGACATAGTCCGAAAAATCCTCAAAGTCCTTCCTCGAAATTTTGAAGCTAAAGACACTGCTATTCAAGAAGCAAAGGATTTGAAACAAATCAAAGTTGAAGAACTCATCGAAAATCTCACCACTTATGAGTTAGAAATGAAATTCAAGGAAGAATACAAAGGAAATGATACATGAAAGAAATCAATAGTTCTCAAAGGAACAACAAAAAGTGGTGATGATAATGATGATGGAGCAACCGAGCTGGAACTGATAATAAAGAAATTCAAAAGGTGGAATTGCAAATATGGAAATCCAACTCTAAATCAACAATTGAAAAGCAGAATAGTCAATGCACTAGACAACTCAGAAGAACACGAGATCATTTGTCATAAGTGCGACAAACCGATCATATCAAGCTCAATTGTCCTCAGAATCAATTTAGCCAAGAAAAGAAACTGAAAATAAGAAATTTTGCAGTCACTTGGAATAAAACTGATGAAGATGATAAAAGCACTAGCAGCGAGAGTGAAAAGCATATATGTGCCTTCGTGGTGATATAACTGACAGTGATGATGACAAGCCAAGCGAGGTATCGAAACTTACTCATTCAGAGTTGCTTATATATTTTCACAAAGTAAATGGCTGTTTCAAATGACTTAGTGAGAAATACAATAAAATTGAAACACAAAGAGATACTTTGATAGATTTAAATAAACAGCTTGATCAATTAGTTAAAAACTATCAAAGCAAGAGCTATAAGTGTGATAAGTGTCCAACATTTGAAGAAAAAATTAATGAAATTCTGATTTTGAAAGAAAGTGAAAATACTTGGAGAGAAAATTCTATTAAAAAGTGCACATAATTATTAAATGAAAATGAATCTCTCAAAATAAAGTCCAACAACTGTCTATGACTTTAGGAAAATTTTCAAAAAGTGAAAGATCGTTAAATATGCTATTAGGGAAACAACGGTTAATATGGTTAGACAGGGACTTGGGTGTAATCAATCAGTACGTGATAGAAATGAAATTAATCATGTCAATTCAAAGTGCACAATATATGAAAAAACTGGACACAATCAGAATATTTGTTGGTATAGACCCAAACACGTGAAAACCATTCCAATTTGGGTTCCAAAACGCACGAATATAAAATCCTTTAAAATTAAACAAATCTGGATGCCGAAAGGAACATATGTAAATAGTCTTGGGTCTACATAAACATATTTTTCAAAATCTTTTGCCACTAAGAACCATGGACCTATAAAAGTAATAGGTTACAAAAATCTTTACTCGTGTAGGTGTGGTGGCTGGCTAAAGAACAACAACAGTGTTATCTCGATTCTGGCTGTTCCAAACAAATGAAGGACGACAAATCAAAGTTCCTTAGCCTAGTATAAAGGTGGAAGAATCATAGTGGATGACAAATGAAAAATTATTGTATAAGTAAAAGAGATTACGGTATATTTATTTTGAACGATATATTTAATGTGAAAATCTACACCGTAATCTAATCAGCCAATTATGTGACAATAAAATAAATGTTGATTTTGATTCTGACTTATTTGATATGCTCTTATTTGACTTGTTCTTAACTTTTATGATTTATGAAAAAATGTTAACCAATCATCGTTTTGTCCTTGAACTAGTTCGTATAGTTTTTTTTTGGATTAAAGATGGTGTTTATTGATTGATGATTACTCATGACACACGTGAATAGATTTGTTTATCCTACGGCTTCTAGATCTGACACTATGTTCACTTCTTGTTTATGTGCACATTTTCAATTGAATCCTTAATGAATCACATTTTCAAAAAATCTATAAAATGATTAGTTTCACACATCATGGTCTGGTCTACGACATCTAACTAATGATAATCTTGAGTAAAAGGAAAATTCAGATGCAGATTACACTAGTAATCTAGTTGAAAGAATAATTACTAGTGAAACGTATTTTATGTAGAGACATTCATTAGTTGCATCACATTTTCAAAGAAAATATATGCATATTTTCATTTCAACTAATTTTCAAATTAGCAGAAATTTTTCTTGTAAAACCCCTTCCATAAAATAGTTTTTGTTGACCTTTTTTTCAGATTAGTTATTTTAGAAAAGTTGATTTCATAATTATTTTTGGATTTGATCTTAAATGACTATATTAACTAATCTAACTCCCAATTGATTATCGAAAAGAAAATAGTGATTGAAAAAGCGACGAGTGTTGATGTTAATCATATATTATAACTTGAGATGGTATATTTAGTAAATTTCTTTAGAAATTCAAACAAGAGTTATGAAAACTTTTTGTTGGTAAAAATTCCATGACCATCTTTATTCCTATCATATTTCTATCAACCATCACTCATCAAAATTCAATATAGTATGCCGATATGTGGTATTTTAAAAAGGAAATTAATTGATTTCATTTTATCATATTTTTAATAGCAAAAATATCCAAAGTATTCACTCTCATTTAAAAGTCCTCACGGTTATGCATGGGTGAATTATTTGGAATTTTTGATTATGTGCTTTCATGCTCATCTAAAAGTCCTCACAGTTATGCATGTATGGACCACATATCAAAATTGGTTATTAAATAGATAAGTTGATTCTAATGCCATTTAAAAGTCCTTATGATTATGCATGGTTAGAAGATACTTGAATTCATTTTTTTTATAAAAATTTGGAATACTACTAATCTCATTTAAGAGTCCTAACGGTTATGCATGTTTAGGAGATATTCAAATTCTTGATATAAACATCCACAAATAGACACAATTATATGGTTTTGTACACTGACATCATCCCTATCACTCTAAAGTGACATATGCATCAAACAGAGTATTTAAGATTTTTGTTTGATTTTTATGAAATTTAATATTTATACTCGATTGGGTATTAATGTGTATTAATGCCTATCACTTAATCTCTATTTTTCTAACACTATTACTCTTTTGCTGATAACAAAAAGGGGAGAGAAAAGTTAAGATTTTGACAAATAAAGGTCAAATATTTTATTTTCTATTTTCTATTTGCATCTAGACTCATTTGCATATTTTTATTTATTTTTCATGCATATATGAAGGGGGAGCTTTGTGTAGAGAGGGAGCATTCAAATAGGGGGAGCAAATTGAATGATCTAATACATTTAATAAAATTTGAAATGTTAAATATCTGTTTTTTATCATCAAAAGTGGGAGATTGTTGAATATGCAAGTATATGATTTGTTTTATGATAATAAACATATATATATATATATATATATATATATATTCATTTAAATTTATTTGTTGTACGATTTTATTTTTCACATAATTAAATAAATATTTGCTGAATAAAATAAAGAACACAAAATTTAAACTCATACAGATATATATAATTTTTGATTACATCACAGTTTTTAATTTACATTTGCATCTCACTACATATCACTCATTCGCTTGTATTTTATCTTCAACTCTACTGCAGCCCGAATCCAGAATTTGAGTTATTTGCAAAATACATACTAACGCAATAAAATTGAAAAAGAAATGTTTATGCAGTGTAAAATAAAATGTGTATTTTGAAAATGTTATTTGCCGCAGTTATTTGGGTTGTTAATCATCATTTAATTTTGAATTCATCATATACGAACAACCTGTGACATGCACATTATATCACAGTACATGCCATAAGGCCGTGCACACCAATATACACTTGATAAATCTACAGGGACAGGTGAGCACAAGGTCAAACCCAATCAAAAGCCGGGTTCAACTCAAGTGCAATAAAAATAAAGCCACGACATAAGCACAAGGTCAAATCCGAATTTTAAGTTGGATTCAATACAGGTGCAAGTGCAATAAAATGGTCAAGAAAACAAGACCAGATCCAAGTCAACATGAAGTACATGAAACAGTAAACTACATATATGTAGTGTGAACCAATCAACTTAAATGTCAAAGATCAATGAAGATTCAGACATGAACATAGCTATACAAGTGTAAACATCAAGTTCAAAGCATATGCACATCTACAAAGCTTCAGAATGCATAAACTAGGCTAAAATGTACATGAACACATGTCAACAGTCAATGGTGAAGCCTCAATAGTCAAAATGTACACACGAAACAGAACAGTTCAATTCAAGGCCAAAACAACTAGAATCAATATCAAACCAAAACTACAACCATACATGATTGTCCAAGCTAGGTAGACAAGTGAAAAATGCACAACACATACACACAGGCGCGCGCACACACACACACACACACACACATATATATGTATATAAATGGTGCTCGACAAATTACAAACTGCACATGAAACCAGTATTCATAAGTTCGACAAAACATATGCATAGGTGAAAATATAAAGACTATAGCTCCAAAGCTAACATACACATATACATGAAGTATCATCAACTAGACCAAAGGTTATGACTTCAAGCATGCGAATACAAGTGCAACCATAAGTGCACAAGAAAATGAATGCAATACTTATTGCATGAACATCAACACAGAGTCCAAGCTCAACAACAAAGTTTACAGTAAAACCAAACTGCAAGAGAAAAATGCCTGAAACCAAATGAACACACATATATGCATATATATGCAGTCGCGGTGCAGACTCGAATGAGTGGTGGGCAGAAACTCAACTTTATACAAGTGCAAGTACACAAGTGAATGGAAATAACATCAAAATTCAGTGGCAACCGAACAAAAATGAAGACTGCATATACCAAAGTGAAGCCACCAGACTACATGAAGTCTAACAATGACAAATGGAACCATATCATTTTTCTTGTATATGTATATGTTAGCATATGTGTACACATGAATCAAATAGCCAAGACCAGATCACATACATCGGCTAACAGAATCAGGCAGACCGGAGAATAACATAGTGTACAAGTTCAAAATCAAAGTAGCAGTTTTAAACCAAGGATAGTTTCAATCAAACAAGTATTTACTTGAGTCACGATACAACAGAAAATCAAGCCGCAAGTCAATCAAGGTAGTGTTCGATCAAGTTAGAGTCAAAAACAGAAAATAATAAAAATCAAAACTTCTAGATTATCAGCAAAGGCAGAGCCATGGTGGCCAAGAAAGCGAACAAGTCAGAATCAAACAAGCCATAATAATCAAGCAATAATAATATACGACTTGACCAAGTCAAGTTTAATCATCAACTTAAATCGAATGGCCAAGCAAGAATCAAGAAGAATTCAAATCAGAAGTAATTCGAACTGAAATTAAGGGAATTAATCCCTATTTAAACCTGTTAACATCATTGGCAGTAAACCATTCGAGTTCAATAAAAATCATAGAGTCAAGTTTCGATTTAAGTTCAAAATCAACAACTCATATCAAAGTCGAGCACAAGTGAAATCGTAAAGGAATTTCACGTACCAATTTTTCAACCAAGTGAAGGCGCTCGACAATTTGAACCAGCCAAGAAATCAATCAAAGAAAGCAAACGAAGCATCATTCAATTTACAACTGAAAGAGGAGGCTTCAAAGAATATCACGAACCCTAATTTTGTGAAAAAGTAACGAACGAAAAAAAAGGCGTCCATTTTTCTTAACACAAGGATTCAAGGCCGAAGAGATAACGTGAAAAAAGGGGCCGGCAATTTTTTAGTGATAGTCTTATTTTGGGTCGGTCTTAATTGTTTCGGGCCGTTATTTTAAATTAGGGTTTTTATTTTTAAATAGTTTTTAAATTTTGTATTTCTCTTTTAAACATTTGTAAAGTCTAGTCGTGTGACTAGGGGACGAACTACGGTGGTGTAGTTCGAGAATTCGCAACTCAATGGCAGAGTTATGTAGGGTTTTGAGCATAGAGTTAGGTAGTCTATAGCGGGTGTCGCGATTTTACGTGTGTAAGCATCTGACTACTTAATTTTTAATAAAAACCTTGGGGGCAGCACGTAGGCAGGGTTTTGCCGAAGCTGGGTAAATCTGTGCTATTCTATTTCTATTTATATTTTGCTATTATCTATTTTTACTATTATTCTGCTATTATCAGTGCTGTGATTATTTTATATAATTCCACATTAAATTTTTATAATTAATAGTATCACCCCCCTATAGGGTGAAATCGATCCTACACACCGGCTCAAGCAATCTACCGGTGATACATCATTGACAGTTGTGGCATCACTAGATGAGTTGTTGCTTACGTAGGGATCCATTGAGGTAGATGTATCTGCTATAGAGCTGGGGATGGTCTTGGCATGAACTTGAGCATTGGTCGACTCGAAGGTCCTCTAGAGTAACTCGCCGTTGATTGTTGCAAATTCTTGTTGAAGCATTAGGACACCTTTTTTGCTTGTTCGAGGGAGGTCCCATAACACTCCATAGCTTTTAATTTATCACCTTAGATTTTGCTAACCCCACCTTGGATTGGAAACTTCATAATGAGCTAGTTGTAAGAGACAATTTCTTTAAGTTCCACAAGGCCTGGTCGTCCTATCAAGAGATTATAAGCAGATGGGCAATCAATTATTACCAAGTCCACTTCTATCTTTGCAGCAAGGGGCCTTTTTCAAATATAGTCATGAGATAGGTTATCCTCATTCAAATAATTCCAATACCTCCAAAACTGTAGATGGGAAAGGTGCATGGGGTGAGGCTAGAGGCAAGTAGCTTGAGCACCTTGAATACATGCTTGAACATGACATTAACTGGTCTACCCTCATCCATGAAGGGTCGGTGTACATTGCATTGGCCATAGTAAGGGTGATGACCATGGGTCATAATTGGGTGGGAGGCAGCTTCTCTATCTTCAATGGTGAAGGTAATGGGCTGATCCGCCTTTGATTTAGGAGCTTTGGACGCACGGTGCTCTAATTAATCGACTTGGCTAGCCGAACCCACTTCTCTCTAGTACCGGGACCAAGCTCCCTGGCTGCTTTTGGCCACATGCGAGGGTTTTGGTTGTGGCATTATTTTTGGGTTGTTTGGGTTGAGCCAAATGATTGTTTCTCGCAATCGTTTGATCAACTTGCTGCTGAACGAATTCTAAGAGTTCTCCTTCTCGAATCACTCTTTCTATCTCATCCTCCAGTATATGATACTCATTGAAGTGTGATCGCTGATTAGATGTAACTCATAGTATTTGATGTGACCGCGAGGTTCCTTTCTTTTTTTTTAGTTCGATTGATGGATGGCCTTTGGAATTGTACTCGGGTCTCTGGTTGTAAGATATATGGATTCCATATCTCAAGTGATGGTAGAATAGTTTGCATATCTAGGCTTATACCAGGTGCCATCTTCTACATGCCTCTTATTTTTGTTTTGACAACCATTACTTTGAGGGTCGGTTATCTCACTTGGTTTGGCTTTGTTTGAATTTTGGGCTTTATTTTCATTGTCTAAAAGATCAACATCCTCTATTCTTACGACGCCGTTCACCCATTGATCGAACTCAATCAGAGACTTTCTCGGCAGCTTCTATAATTCCTTCCGCGTTCTTGGCTTGTAACCGATCCCTAAGAAGAGGGCCATAACCAAGATATTTTTTTGACACACCTAGCTCAGGTGGACTCTTTGTTGAAAAGATTCACATACGACCAAAGATTCTTGATCGATTCCTATTTGATGACACATATGTTAGGAACTGAGTTGATGATGTTTTGACGACAACAACCTTATATAGTTATTATACTTTACTTTATAAAATATATACTAACATTTCCATATATATATATATGTATGTATATAGGAAGTATATGCAGGTATCATCGAAGACTGATCAGTATAAAGACTCAAGCATCAAGATGAAGATTAGAGATTCAAGATTCAAGACTCTAGAGAATCAAGATTTCAAGATCTCAAGATAAGTGTCTAGTATTTTGTTAAAACTTCATAATAGCACTCTCATCTTTCTTCTAATTTTCTTTTGGGATGGAACCCAATTTCTATCGAAACCAGTGGCTTACAAACCCACGACAAGTAGCTTACAAACCTACGACAAGTGGCTTACAAACCCACGAAAATCAAAATCATTTAAACTACTTTGTACAAGTTCTCAAGTCCTATGGAGGAGCTCTGTAGGAAGGTTCTTGCAATTTCGGTTTGAATAGATTTTTCAAAATGTTTTTAAATCATTTTTTCAAAATGTTTTAGCTTTCAAAATCATGTTTTCAAAAATGTTTTCAAACTTTGTTTTAGCCTTAAAATATTCCTCCATTCTGATTTTAAAAACTTCTATTTTTAAAACATCAAAACTTATTCTGATTTTAAATATTACTTATATAATTGACGGTCTATATCAATTATATATATATTTAAAATAATGTTTTATATTCATTCTCTATCTCAAAATATTGTTTAAACACTTTATTTTGCTTCAGAGAAGTTTCAACTTGTTTTAAATTCAATTGCTTTTACAAAACAACATCTCTACAATTTTGAACTGAGGGATGTCGACATATGGGGATACCCCTTGTCGACATGGTGACAGTTGGATTCAAAATTCAAATTTCAAAAGAAGTGTCCATTCGTTCAAAAACCTTTCGCCAATGGTTATGACTGTTGAGCATCTATATAAAGGCTTCCAAAACGAATTTTTTAACCACTACTTTCTTATTTTTCTTCACTCTTTCTTCTCCACCATTCCATATCCATAAAACTTCATATTTTCAAGATCGTGCCATCATTCTGCCAAATTCTCAATAGGAAATCATTTAGATACTCTCTCTATTTGATTCTCCATCATTCTGCTAAAGATCAAAGTGCTATTCAGAGTTATAGGATTAATTTGTATTCAAAGAGTCCATAGAGTCTATCCATTCAAAAGGATTGTTATTAGAAAGTATTAGGGTGATCTTGTGTCCCGTAAATCAAGAGAGTTTACCCCAAACTCAGAGATAGGAGGGTTCCTCAAGGCCTTAGAAATTGAGGGTTGTAATTTGGATATTGGCTTATAAAAATCTGTACAAGGATATTGCCTTGGTGCAGGACTGGATGTAGGAGGATTCCGAACCATTATAAAATCCGGTGTGTTCTTTCCTTTTACTTGCTTTACTTTACTATTTGCATTTGTTATATGTTCTGTGATCACTCTGTGTTAGAATTCTGTTTAGATTTGTGTTAAAAGTTTTAATTTAGTCATATAGTTCATATATTCTTTAAAACACTATTCACCCCTCCTTCTAGTGTTATTTCTGCCTTAAGATCCTTAATCCGCATCCCCAACAATTGGTATCGGAGCATTGGTTTTCATTATTTTCATAATCTGAAATTTTGAAAAGTTTTAATGGAACAACACACTAATAATGTCACTCCTGTCACCACTACTTCTGTCAACGCAAGCACTAACACTAGTTCATTTGTACAGGGTCAGTCTACTGTCAGACCACCACTTTTTAATGGCAGTAATTATGCATATTGGGCATGTAGGATGAAAATTTATTTACAATCCATAAGTTTAGATACTTGGAATATGACACAAATTGAATATGTTGAACCAACTACAAATTTTGCCCAGTGGACTACTGAGCAAAAGACAGTTGCACAAAACAATTCTAAGGCTATGAATATACTATTTTGTTCACTAGATAGGAATGAGTTTAATAGAGTCTCTGTTTGTAAGTCTGCATTTGAAATCTGGAAAACTTTGCAAGTAACTCATGAAGGAACAAGCAAAGTTAAACAGACTAAAATTTCCATATTAACTAACCAGTTTCAATTGTTTAAAATGCATGAAAATGAGTCTATTTCCGACATGTATTGTCGATTTCAAGACATTGTACACTCATTGATTGCTTTAGGAAAGGGTTTCTCAGAAGAAGATCAAGTCAGAAAAATACTCAATTCACTCACTCCAGAATGGGATCAAAAGACACTTACTATTGAAGAGGCAAATGATGTTAGTCAAATGAAGATCGAAGAGTTAATCGGTAATCTAATGTCTTATGAAGTTCAACTACAAGGGAGAAAAGAATCTAAGGCAACAGAAAAGAAATCGATCGCATTCAAAGCAACAACTGGAGATTCAGAACAAGAGAGTGATGAAGAAATTGCTTTCATGACCAGAAATTTCAGAAAATTTCTGAAGTATAGAAAGATGAATAACTTTAAAAGAAATGATCAAAGAAATTACAGAAATACTTCGGAGAACTACAACAACAACAATAATTGTGATAGATGCTATAACTGCAACAAAACAGGGCACTACAAGATGGATTGTCCATATCCAGACAAACAGACATTTCAACCAAACAACGAGCAACCAAAGAAAAGAAAGAAGGCATATGCAGCAACTCTTGACGATTCAGATTCATTCAGTGATGACGAAAGAAAAATGATAATTCAAATCTGTGCTTCACGGCTATTCTCGAATCAGAAGACGATCGGAGTTTGGATCTAAAAATAGGTACACATTTATTTTAATTTTATTGGATGCTTGCTTGCTTTGATTTTGTTTGCAATTTCTTGAATTTTAAATTCAAAATCACCCTTTGAAATTTGAATTTTTAAATTCAAAATAATACTATTCTAATAATATTTTAAATATTAAAATATTTTAATATTATTATATTTAATATTATTACTGAATCAAATATAGATATAGAATATAGATTAGTTTTCTTAGGATTTTAGGAATTTATTAGATTTTAGAAATAGACACCTCCTTTCAAATTCAACAGGCACATGTCGACATGACACGATACCCCATGTCGACATGCCTCTCAGAAATTTGATTTCAAAGTTTGAATTCAAACTTTTGAATTTCCCTCCACCTTTTCACTTACTTCAAAATTCTGAAAAGACACCTCTTGACCAGAGAACATGACTTTAGAGAATCTATTTAATATACTTCTCTTATCATCTCTTTTCACTTTATTCTCATAATTCAAACTTTCTTCATTATCTTCTACTCCTCTCAAACACTTATCAATGACTTCCTCAAGTAACCCATCAACTATGAGGCTGCCCAAATCCATCAAAAATGATCTTTTCAATGACCCGGAGGCTATCAAAGCTTACATAAACTATGTAAACTATGGTAAAGTCAATACGGGAAAATTTGCCATTTTTGATGATTTTTCTTCTTATGAAATCGATCAACTTTTTGAAGAAAACTCCATTCTTAGCTTGATCGATAACAAGCAAAATGATTTCATTTGTTATCCAACCTTGTCAAAATGTTTTATGCAAACCTAAATCGTGGATTTTATAATGGAAATGAAGATCAAATTTGGAGTAGTGTTAAAGGAACACTTATTATTTTGGATTCCGATATTTTGGGTACTATTTTGGGTTGCAAATCTACCGGTATGAATCTCTCGGAATTTCAAATCAATGAAACCGATCGAGAGACTTTTCATCACATTTTTGAAAGCAATGACCACATGGATTTTAAGTATCGCTTTTTCCGCCCAAAAGCAAGAATTGTCAACCTTCTTATTCAACACACAATTATTCCTAGGTCGGGAAACTACAGTAATCCCACCTCAAAAGTGTGTAAAGCTCTTTTTGCTATTTTTGAAAAATATGATATTAATTGGGAACAAACCATTTTGGATGAGTTAAGACCCAAAAATTTTAATATGGGAGAAAACACTCTTTATCATGGAATTTACCTTACTCGGATTTTCAATTATTTTGGTGTGGATGTTAAAAAGGAAGAGTTTCTAAGTAGAAAAGTGTTCAATCATGGGAACATTTCTCTTATGAAAATCCCACTCATGTTTCAACCGTATGAAACACTTGCCGAAAAGGAAGAGAGACTTGCTCATGAAGAGGAAGAAGAAGAGGAAGAAGAAGGGGAAGGAATGGAAATTGAAGAAGAAGAGGAAGATGAAGAAACATCTTTGGAAAGTATAGAGTATCCACATACCCCCGCGAATCCGTCCAACAAAACCATACTCAAGAATCAAAAGATACTTTCCCAAAACCAAAAGGTTCTTAAGAGATCTATTAGAAAGAAAATGGATAAAATCTCTACCAAGATCGACAAGTTCTTTGGGAAGATAGGCAGGAAACTTGGCTTGTCCTCATCATCATCTTCATCAAACTAATCCTAGCCATTATCTCTCTAGCTATCGTTTATCTATCTTTGTATTTTCTACTTTTTTAGTTAAGATTATGTAATGTTAACTAATATAAGTAATGCTATCTCATTCTCTGTTTTCCAGCTTTATATATCTCTGTTAGTTATTTATTTTAAGTTTATATAGGTCCACGAGTACAAAAATAAACTTAGAAATAAAAAATAACTCAACTTGGTCATTCTGTCTAGACCATGTCGACATGCCCCATCCCCCCATGTCGACATATAACAGTCAGAAAGTAGTTACAATCTCTAATTTCAAATTCTTGTAACTACCAAGTGACAATTCATTTTGAATGGCCAATAACTCCTATAAATACCTATTTCTTCCAGAAAAACTTCTCTACCTTCATTTCTATTCATCTCCTCTCATACTTCAACTTATTTCTTAAATTATGGCTTCTCCAATTAAGAATTTAAGTGAAAATCTTGAAGAAACTCTTACTTCTTTCAAGAATATTCTTTCTTTTATATTTAGAAATCAAAGGCACTTAGAATTAAGCCAAATGCAGATGATCAAAGAGCAAGAGAAACACTTCGACGCACTTCGTTGGATGATCTCAAGCCTTAGCAAGGACGAACCCGAAGCAAATCCACCAGTCACTCTCGACAAAGATAATTGGGATGTTATCAAAACTGATCCTATCTTTGGAGAAGATGGATGGGTGGAAGTCCCAAGGAATGTCTGATCATTATGTATGTTTGTTTGTTTGATTTGATTTGATTTAGATTTGATTAGGATTTGATTGAATTGTTTACTTAAGTTTGATTTGGATTTGGTTTGTATATAACTTCATATACTATACATGATTGGTTTGCTATGTATGATATTGATTTGATTGTCAAGTTACACTTATATATATGCACACACACTTGATCACCTACACGTTCACTTTACACTTTTATTCTATATATACTTTAGAACAGGTAAATCTTTTATTCCTTTTTGTTGATGACAAAGGGGGAGAAAGTTATAAAAATATATGTGCTTGGTGTAAGGGGGAGTCATGGAAGAAAGGGGAGTTGTAGTTTTAAGAAGAAGTCACGGAGTAAGGGGGAGTTATGGGGAGTTATGGTATGGTAAGAATATTTTATAAATAAAGGTTGTCATCATCAAAAAGGGGGAGATTGTTAGGAACTGAGTTGATGATGTTTTGATGACAACAACCTTATATAGTTATTATACTTTACTTTATAAAATATATACTAACATTTCCATATAGATAGATATATATATATGTGTGTGTATATGTATATAGGAAGTATATGCAGGTATCATCGAAGACTGATCAGTATAAAGACTCAAGCATCAAGATGAAGATTAGAGATTCAAGATTCAAGACTCTAGAGAATCAAGATTTCAAGATCTCAAGATAAGTGTCTAGTATTTTGTTAAAACTTCATAATAGCACTCTCATCTTTCTTCCAATTTTCTTTTGGGATGGAACCCAATTTCTATCGAAACCAGTGGCTTACAAACCCACGACAAGTAGCTTACAAACCTACGACAAGTGGCTTACAAACCCACGAAAATCAAAATCATTTAAACTACTTTGTACAAGTTCTCGAGTCCTATGGAGGAGCTCTGTAGGAAGGTTCTTGCAATTTCGGTTTGAATAGATTTTTCAAAATGTTTTTAAATCTGTTTTTCAAAATGTTTTAGCTTTCAAAATCATGTTTTCAAAAATGTTTTCAAACTTTGTTTTAGCCTTAAAATATTCCTCCATTCTGATTTTAAAAACTTCTATTTTTAAAACATCAAAACTTATTCTGATTTTAAATATTACTTATATAATTGACGGTTTATATCAATTATATATATATATATATATATTTAAAATAATGTTTTATATTCATTCTCTATCACAAAATATTGTTTAAACACTTTATTTTGCTTCAGAGAAGTTTCAACTTGTTTTAAATTTAATTGCTTTTACAAAACAACATCTCTACAATTTTGAACTGAGGGATGTCGACATATGGGGATACCCATGTCGACATGGTGACAGTTGGATTCAAAATTCAAATTTCAAAAGAAGTGTCCATTCGTTCAAAAACCTTTCGCCAATGGTTATGACTGTTGAGCATCTATATATAGGCTTCCAAAACGAATTTTTTAACAACTACTTTCTTATTTTTCTTCACTCTTTCTTCTCCACCATTCCATATCCATAAAAATTCATATTTTCAAGATCGTGCCATCATTCTGCCAAATTCTCAATAGGAAATCATTTAGATACTCTCTCTATTTGATTCTCCATCATTCTACTAAAGATCAAAGTGCTATTCAGAGTTATAGGATTAATTTGTATTCAAAAAGTCCATAGAGTCTATCCATTCAAAAGGATTGTTATTAGAAAGTATTAGGGTGATCTTGTGTCCCGTAAATCAAGAGAGTTTACCCCAGACTCGGAGATAGGAGGGTTCCTCAAGGCCTTAGAAATTGAGGGTTGTAATTTGGATATTGGCTTATAAAAATCTGTACAAGGATATTGCCTTGGTGCAGGACTGGATGTAGGAGGATTCCGAACCAGTATAAAATCCGATGTGTTCTTTCCTTTTACTTGCTTTACTTTACTATTTGCATTTGTTATATGTTCTGTGATCACTCTGTGTTAGAATTCTGTTTAGATTTGTGTTGAAAGTTTTAATTTAGTCATATAGTTCATATATTCTTTAAAATACTATTCACCCCTCCTCTAGTGTTATTTCTGCCTTAAGATCCTTAATCCGCATCCCCAACAACATAGATCACTAACCATTATAATAGGGGACTTGGAAGTAGAGAAGGTGGTCTCAAAATCTATGCAAAGATAGGACGAGGAATGGATGCTTCCAGGTTGTATATGTAGGAACCAATGGGAGGTTGATCCAATTATAGTGGATGGAAGAACATACACTTTCCAAGATTGGAGAGCTAGCATCGCATTTGTTAATAGCGGTTACAGTGATGGAATCGAAGGCAGTGATGTGATTTGATGGGTCGACACTCCTATCGTATTTGTTAGTAGGCAGCAAAGCATACCACCGGTGGATGTATGTATTCAATATTTCTTTAGAAAATGGTTTCCTATTCTTGTCATCAAATAGAGATTTGCTCTAAGCATTCCAGGATTGCATTTCGTAAGTTGCTGGCGAACACAATTCATTTCCTCCTGGAAGCTAGCATTGGCCAATTGTGGGAGTGTTTAGCCTACAACAGGAACTAGGTCTACCTGGCATCTCTATGGAGTAGGAAACCGATGATGGTGATATGAGGGAGAGTGATGGTGACGACGACTAGGGGACGCGGACATCCTTTCCATATGCACAGAGGGCGACCATGAATGCCTGCTCCACCCTTCCTAGATCTAAGCTCGACCATACCCCTATGGGGTCAGAAGTGTACTGAAGTGGCCCTTGGTTCTCTGTTGATGGAATGAGCACCATTGCTAAGATGCTCGAAACTCAAGTCTTGGGCTTCGTTTTTTGCCCAAGAGCGTTTAAAAGTTGATGGTAATTCTATTAAAGGAGAACGCCGATGTCTTGCTTCCCTGTGCATAGCCAATTCTGGGTCAATTTGAAAAATGTGATTTGGCCTTGTTACAACACACTCACCCCTATAGTTAACATGAGCTACCCCCACTAGGGTTTCAAGCACCACCCTCTCTTGCATGGTACTAATAAGATTGTAAGCACTAGGAAGGGTAGGCTTGTAGGAACAAGATCAATCATCGAAGGGAGTGGAGGAACGAAGTTCACAGTTATTTGAGCATCTAACCTTGTCCTAAGATCATTTATATTACGAGCTAGAGTTCCCATGTTTTTCAATCCATGGAGTACACTTTGGCGCATGTGATGAGTATGAAAATGGGACTAACAGGGCTGGCGACAGTATTACCGTTACTCTCCCGGTCATTAGAGTTGATGACTTCATTCTCACTATTAGTATTTGACATGGTGACAACTAGAATAGATGCTTGTAGAGGAGAAAAAAGTGAAAAAAGGTGAAATCTTTTATGGAAAGCCCACCCTCTAGCACCAAAATGTTGACTAGAAATTTAGTCAACCTTGGAATTGGACTAATGTGTTTGTGTTAGCAAAGGTTACTCACTAATACGAGCCTTAAAACTTGAAATGGGGAGTGATGTAAGATGTAGAGTAGTGCACCAATAGCTTGCATACGTCCACTATGAATATCTCCTACAATGTTTATCTCCTGTAGTTATTAGGAATTACAAGTGAATAATAATAAATTTAGCTTTTGAGCTCACAATGTTACTACACTTAAGAGCTTGAGAGGAGTTACTTGATGTAAGTGAGAAATATGAGCATAAAAATCAACCGCTTTCATATTTTATGGCAATGAGTATTTATACCAGCTAATATTGAAAGTAAATGGTTGAGATTGCATTGTAAATAGGCGAGAATCACTTTCGACCATTGATTTGATTGCTTGGACAATTGGAGGACAGTTGGAAAGGTAGTTGGAATATGTGGCAGAGAAGCAAGTCATTTGTTATTCCATATAGTGCGTGTGCTTTGTACCAAGAAAGGTGGCAAGCTATAGGAGGTTGTACACTTTTGGCAAACAAGCTATAGAAACATGAAAATAATTTTGTATGACACTAATTGAATTTGTTTTAAATGTTTAAAACATAAAACAATTTCTAATATCAAGTGAATTTGGTTTAAAGGTATTTATTTAAAACAATAGTTATAAAAATTAATGTTTTAAGGTCTAATTTATTAACAAGTTACAAAAAACTTAGACAATTCCTTAAATAAGTGTTCTGATTCAAATTTAAAATAGATCTTTGAAAACATCTTTATAATACCAATTGAATTTGTTTCAAAGGTGTTCATTTAAAACAATAATTACAAAGGTTGTATGTTAAAAGATTAAGTTTAATGGTTTATATAAAATTTAGATGATTTTTTTAAACTAGTTTTTAATTCAAATTTTAAAATAGATTTTGTTTAAAAACATAGATCTAATTTTAAATTCTTCTAGATTTCCAAACGTTAAGTACATAAATTAGTCATAATTAATTTTCACATATGTAATGGTTTAAGCGTTCGGATATTGATTTGAAATGACACTGAATGAATGGGAAAAGGAAGGAGAAATATCGTTCACCTTTTTCTCTTCTTAAGTGCCTAGTTAAAATAATTGATTGTTATTTTATAAATATAAGTAAACTATTGTCAATTACTCAGATATATAAATACAACTAAACATTTTACGTGTGTATTATTTATATGTTTTCAAAATAAGAATATTAAAAGCTAAGGCATATATAAAAGGCGAATGTGTTCATTACGACATAAACTCCTTTTAAACAAATTAAATAACTTGAATTTTTATTTAAAACTATATTAGATTGGATCTAATAAACCCTTTAGATTTCATAGGCCTGGTGATCCAAAAATAGAAAAAAAAATCTATCTATTTCACCCATTTTCGACTGCTCTGGTTTCTTAAATGGTATCAGAGCCAAATAGCCTATATGGTCTAAATTAACGATATTATAGCTAACTTAGTAAAGTCTACAATAAACTAGGATGTCTAGACAGGCAGTTTTAAGTTTGGGTTTGGGTAATCAAGTACTCTGCCCCACCCAACTATTGGCCTAATCCGAAGAATGATGTAAGACCAATGGTTGTCCTTAATATAAAGGTCCGAATTAATTTTAGGCCTTAGGCTAATTTTACCAATTCAATTTGAAAATTTAATATTATATTTTGAATTTTGAATTTAAATTTAAAATGTAAAATTAATTTTTATAAAAGTTACAAAATATTTTCAAAATTATTTTAAGTAACCAAGTAAAGGTCAATGCGAGATCATGTATTCAATATCATTGATTACAAAAGAATCTTATTGCGTTAGACATAGCATTAACACCAGAAGCTACTAGATGTACATAGGAATTCGATCACTAAAATGTCGGCTTGATTAGTTTGTGTAAAGCGTAACTTATTCCATATCTTTAAATATTAAGGGTGACCGAATGTGTTTTCATAAAGAGCTCACTACAGTCTTGTGGTATGTGTCTCCTTTTAAATCAGTCGACCATTTGAAAAGGAAAGATAATGTATGGGAGTGGATCTAACTTAGGCATAGTTGGAATAAAGAGAGTGAACGATCACCTCTGCTTCATGAAGAGACATTGGAAATGAGAATTGTATAAAATACCAAAAGATACTTAATATGGAATGAGAAATGTGATTTGTATTATAATGTATTGTCATATAGAAAATAATTTTCTATGAAAGTTATTTCTTTGAGTTCAAGATATTTGATCTGAAACTCTCAGTTGTAAACTAGTTATAGTGTATGAAATAAAATTCCATGATAAGTGGTTGAGTGGAGCCTCATATTTCATAAGCGATTACAGTAATGGCAGAAATAGTGGAATCATACCATATAACACTTCTTAGTGGAAGCAATAAGAAACAAAAAATTATTTTTGTAAAGATACCAAATATTATTTATGAATTAATAACTATTTTCAGCATTGACTGAAAATAGACAGTTTTATTTGAAGGAAAATATTATGAATATTCGTTATAAGATAAAGCTATGGAAAAAATTGGTTTCATAATAAAATGATGCATTAGGAAATATAAAAGTATTTGAAATCATATAATTATTTTGGAAATATAGACTAAGTCACAATTTTTAAATATAATTCTTTAATCATTTGATTATGGATCATATGGTATAGGTGAATTTTATCTCAAACAATTAAGGGCAAAACACCTATTTAGTGGGAACGACCTAAGAATTCGTGAACTCTTAGGATTGATACAAGTAGATATACGCAATCATAGGTCTAATGATACCAAAATTGTTCCACATACTCCGTTGAAGTCGCCGATGAATTATCGTATACATGAACATGTGCATTTGATACACACGTAGTTTGTCTATGATTGGTTCATAGAACATAAAATGGAAGTAAATAACATGACATGCAAAAGAAATAAAACGATTTGATTTGATCGGATAGGTGAGCGTATTGGAAAAGAATTCTGAATGTACATAAAACGAATGCAATTCAATCTCAAAAGGCCACTCCTCCCTATGATATATAATAATGTATTGATAAGGAGTAACCAAACTTTGTTAGACAAAGTACGATTGATAATGAGTGAAGTTGAGTAAAATTATTTCTGTAAGGACGTGTACTTAAGGTAAGAACATAAGGTTAAATTTAATTTCATATATAAAAAAGTCTACACAATCATACAAGATAAGAGTTATTGAAATAACCCCTACATATCCTAGGTCAAGGAGTTGATAGGTTATGTAGTTGAGAGACTACAGGCAACACTTGATCGTGAGTGATCGTGAGTGGACCACTCTAAATGAGTTTGAGACCTATCAATATTGACTGAGCAATTTATGTTATGAACACAGGTTTCGTAAACTTAAAAACCTAATCAATTTTATATAGGCAATTCATAAAATGTTTAGAATATCTATTTTTTTACACTGAGAGATAATTATTGTTTCAAGAAACACCAACTTCATGATGAAGGAATTTCTTTTGGAAATTATCAGTTGTAAAACAGATTTGGAAATATCTAAAGGTAAAACTAATTATAAAGGATGAAATAAAATTGAGTAAACCTAAATGGGCACTGCTAATACAAATGTTTAATAAGAATTCTCGCACACTAAAGATAAAGCATGATTTTCTTATCAATGTTGAGAAAAGAATTTCCTAGGTTGTCTATAAGCCATTAAGTACATTGACTATATAGTATGGCATGATATGCATATCTAGAATGGATTCTAAGTACATTATAAATATGATTTTGATAGTTGTACTCAAAAGGTTATGATCCGTCGGCGTCAAAAGTGTCTCCAAGAAGAAGACCAAGGTAATGGGAATATGGTAAGCTTCATTGATAGAATAACATCATAAATTTCAATGTTGAAATTAACGCAATAAATTCTTCATTCAACTTACATAAGTTAATTCAGATTTTACTTGAAAAATTATCGCTTGATATAATTTTGAGTTATGGTATACATATGTTGAAATAGAAACTCAAAATAACGATTTAGAATATGTTATTTGTGCTTAATAACCGAAATGTCTCATAGTTAGTGGGAGCGATTGTGAGTTTGTGGGTTATTGAATAGGATCCATGAACTAATACGAATGTATCATTCAACAAGCTTTAGAGTTGAGCAAATATTTTGATAGAAAAGTCAAATGGCTTGAATTTTGGTCAAAATGTAGAGGAAACTTGTGTTTGTAAGAAATCAATATAAAGGTGCTAAAATATTTCAAAACTATAGGGAAACAACAAATTTATGATTGTTAACTATATATTCGTATTAAAATCATTTTAGTTTGGGTATTCAATACTCGATATTGGATTTGAAATTGACATCTTTCATATTCAGTATAGAAGGATGTTAGGGTTGCTCCAAAATGATACACACGGACATCATATTAAAATGTTTAATACAAAGCAGGTAAGATGAATTTCTTATGCATTGGTAATAGAAATTGTCATACATGTTGTACTATCTTAAGCATAAAATTTCACTTATATACTTAATACATAAGGGAAGCATCAAATCCAAATTAAGGCCACTAAATGGAAGCTTTGACTATTCTTCGGTATTTATGAAATACAAGAAAATTGTTTATGGAAATAATGAACTTCTTATGAAGGAGTGTGAAAAGAAGCTATGCTATAGGATCGAGTAATATGGATAAACTACTTGTGTGGAATAAAATAAATAAACAGTAAATGCAGTAAAGTAAAAGACACCAGAGATTTTTATACTGGTTCGAACTTCCCGTTCCACGTCCAGTCTCAGACTCCTTCTGGAATTTCAACTACAACAACCCTCACTTAACCCGAAGGAACATGTTTACACTACCTGAGCAACCGAACAAGACTTCACCCGCCTAAGCAACCGAATAGGACTTCAACTGCCTGAGTAACCGAGCATGACTTATTTACAGATAACTAATGTATCTGACTGTAGTGTGCTCTTAAATAACACTGATAAGTCAATTAAGTACAGTCTTCCTATAATCTTCTCCTTTATGATATATAATGTGATGTGCTTTGAGAATTGTGAAAGATACAGTGATCGGCGATCAGAGAATGTAAGCAATTTGAGTGCAGTTTGAAAATAGAGAATAGATAAGAATTCAAGAATATTAAAAATAGATTCAGTTTCGGTTAATTGTTTGTTGAATTCTGTAATCTATATATAGTGTATAAAGAGTTGCAACCATATATGAAAAGTTATATTGAAAAGAATAGGCGCAACCGTTGATTTTGAAAACGTTTCTCTTCGATGAAGAGAAGCATGTATTCATGAAAATAGTTGTTAAGAATATTCAGAGTTCTGAATAAAATAATTTAGACTTTTGAATTGAGTTGAAACGCAAACAGCAAGGAAATAGGCTATTTTTGGCCTTATTCAGCCGTCTGAATATTTTCATTCAGACGTCTAAATATTGTACAAGCATAATTTTGTTTCAGCATTCAGACGTCTAAATGAAGTATTTCAGACGTCTGAATTTAACTTGTAACAAAAAGTATCATAGCTCATTTAGTTAGAGCACCTGCCTTCTAAACTAGAGACTTGGGTTCGAGCCCCGCTCTATGCAATTTTTGAAAACTTGATTTTTCATTTAAAATATGAATGTATATGTATGTATACTGTTTGGAGAAGATTTTAACATTTGTAAACTCTAGACACGACACTCTATGACTACTAAACTTTGTTTGTCACCTTCGTCTTGTCTCTATTGTATATATCTCTTCTTGTATCTCCATATACATTCTTTCATCCTTTTATACCATGTACCTTCATTCTGAACGTATTTGATTATCTCTTTTTGATGCTCATGTACCTGCAAATTAGCTTAGAGATTCTTTGACATAATTGTATAGTTGTTGTCATTAAAATCCAATAATTGAGGTTCTAACAGTGCAGACTCAAACTTCACAAATGATATAAGGTATAGTATGTTAATCCTACGTTCATGTTCAATTTGATGTTAAGAAATTTTAGTTGGAAATGTTCCAAAGAATAAGTAATGGATGATTCAATCGATTGTTGAGTATGTTGCCTTAAACAGCACTGTGAAAAATGAAGTATAAATAAATGCACAACTCTATTACCAAGCTAGTGGTGATTTTAAATGTTGAGAATCCTATGACATTGTTATATGATAACAAATTTATGACTGTGATACAATTTGTAAAAGAACCTAATGCTTGCTAGAAATCAAAAAACACACTCTACAGGGTTTCATACGACAAAGGCAGTTTATTAGCTTTGGAGTAAGTTAATTGATAGAGTAGATAATTAAAAAATATAACATACCCATTTTCTAAGGAACTATCCCAATTAGTTTTTGAAAAAACCAACTAAATGAGTTTTAATACATAATTGACCTCAAGCGTATGTGGAAGATTGATAGTGTTAGAGGTATGCCCTAGGGGAAATTATGTAATTTTTCACATGTATATAACTCAATAACTGATCTTGTTCATAATAAAGGTATTTGATTTCTATAGTATTCATTATTATGTTGTGATAATTAATCAAGCAATTAATTTAAAGCATATTAAATAGAAAATCCTTAAAAGATATGTTTTGTGATAATAGTTATAATGTATTTTGTTATGACAAATTTATCATATTAAAATAACATATTATTTTAAATATCCATACTCAGGATGTTTCGAGAAAAGATATTGATTTACATGTTTAGAATAGAATACATAATACTTTTCAAATGTTAGGTAGTGTATTACTTGTTGCTGTTGAGAGCAACAAGAGGTTACGTAACTGATAGCTGTTGGATAATTATGAAATGACTCACCGGAGAATTTCATGTTGGTTAATTATATCTAAGGTCAAGCATAAGATCTCTAAGTGATGATGTTACCTCGTTTCCTCAACCTGAGAATACTGTGGAATCTCAATATGGATACTCCACTTTGATTGCAGTTAATTTATGGAATGATGATTCATTGAGCAACTATAGTTGAGTCTAAGTTGAAGCATTGGAAGTGAAACACTATTCAATTAAGAATTTGTCTCCTTGGCTATAAGACATTAGTATAACGATCAACTATTGTCACCTCAAAGACTTTGGTCAGAGTAGTACATTTAATAATAATTGTTATTATTGAACTTAGAATTGTATTTGGGCTAACCAAGTTGAATGTGGACGATACTGGAGTTTTGACCAAAACCAAATTCCATAATTCTAAAATGTAATATTTTGACGAAGAGATTTGGTGTAAATAATTGTTACTACCAGGTATCGTTTAAAATAGTAAAATTAGATTTTACCGACAAGATGTATAAGTGATAAGTTCAGCCAAACCGTTACACTACTAGCTAAGATGACATATGAACATTAACATTCGAATTGTACAATATTGGTCGCTGACTGAATTTACACTTTGAATCACACAATTTATTAATTATTCGAAAAAAAAACACGATTTAATTAATTTACAAAATATTATAAATTAATTTAATTAATTTTTTTTAAAATATAAATTATTATTTAATTTATTTTCAAGTTTTGAAGTTGTTTGCAATTATTTGAATGCATTTATAAAATTTATATTTGCACGCATTGATAACAAAATCGGTATAACATTAGATGGGTTTAAATTAAATTTAACTGCATGAAGGGACCTATGGAAATTTTGCCATTTGATGGTATACTTTCGACCATACATGTAAAGGGAGAGGGCCAGAGAAAGAGAGAAAATTAAGGGAACCGGTTGGAATGTTTTAATTGAAAGAATGTGAAAGTTTTCATTCTTTCAATAAAATCAAATCAACCAATACGTTTCCTACAAGCATTAATGTTTATTCACTCTTCTCTACTCCTAAACTTGCATGATAGAAAATTAAATGAATGTTTCCAAAATTATATCAACTCCAAATCAAATGAAAACATCAAACAAAATTAAATAGGTGGTTCATCCTTCTATTGCAAATATGGGTGTGGTTATTGAAGATTTGAGGAGAAATATTCATTCAAGGTAAAAATCTTAGGCTACCATTTTAGTTCATCTTTTAGTTTTATTATCATTTATAGTTGCATTATTTGATAGTGTAGATTAGATGTTATGTATGTTATAATGAATTTATATATGCATATGTTTTTTGATTCAGGTTGTATATTCAAATTATTCAAATTTAAAAAAATAAGGAAACATGAAAACATGCTATAATACACTTGCAGATAAATCTTTTGGCATGTTTTATATTCTAGACCGAAGCAAAAGCAAATTTATCTACTAAAACATTTGTGCCTCGGTCAACTTAGGTGTTTATTTTCCCCAAACTATGATTGTCTTCTGCGAGTTTTGATTCTAAAAAACAATAAAAGAAAATGGATATTTGATCCACATTCGATCACATAAAAATGTTATATGGTGAAAAGTCGCAATTCAAAATGTATGGAACTTCGATAAAATTAGTTTGTTTGAAATAAGCATGTAAACCAAAATGCAAGATCATGTATTTAGAATGATAAATTACAATGAGGATTTTGTTGTGTTAGATGGCCAAGAGCTACAAGATGAAACTAGGAATTCAATTGCTGAAATGTAGGTTTGATCATTTTACATAAAGTACAATTTATTATATATCATTAAATGTTAAGGATGATCAATGCACTTTTATGAAAAGTTCATTATGGTCTTGAAGTAAGGATTCCATTTGAAGGTTCAATCATTTAGAAATGAAAGAAAATGTCAAAGAGTGACTATAATTTAGGAACATTTGTGATGAAGAAAGCAAATAGCCACCTTTGTTTCATGAGGAGACATTGGAAAACTAGAATTGTATAGAACACTAAAAGATACGTAATATGATATGAAATATGTTATTTCTATTCCAAGTGTATATTCATATAGAATTTTTTTTCTATGAAAGTTATTTCTTCGATTCAAGATATTTGCTCTGAAACTCTAAACTATAAACTATTATAACGTATAAATTAAATTTCTACTGTAATTGGTTGAATGGAGCTTTGTATTCCATAAACTATTTTACTAATGGCAGAAATAGTGGGAGTATACCATATAACACTTCTAAGTTGACACATAAAGTTAAAAATTATTTTCAAAAATATACCAAATACTATTCATGAAATAATAAATGTATTTTGTACTTACATAAAGTAGACATAGTTTTATCCAATGAATATGGTGAATATTCTTTATGAAATAAATCTTAATGAAGGTAATTTTACAACATCAATGATTCATTAGCTATAAAAAATACATAAGTATTCGAAGGTTTACAATTATTTTGGAACCATGGACTAAGCCATATCTTTAAGAAATAATTTTTTAATCGTATGATTATGAATCATATGGTACTAGTTGAAGGAGCCGGATCATTCAGAAGCGGGTTAAATGGGTGAATTTCCAAAAAAATCCATTTTGATCTTAGTTGAGTTTATGAAGCCTAAATGGATTTTGGATCCAATATAAAATAATTTAAATAAAATCTTCATTTTATTTAGTATGTTTAAAAAGTATTTTTAATTTTTATTTTACAAGTGTATATAATGTACTTGTTTGTGCAAGTGCACGTGCTACAGATAAGAAGTATAAATAATTAATGAGACCATATGTAGGTGCTAGTATTTAAACCGCAACAAACCCGTTTTCCCTTTACATATACCTTTGTTGTCCAAGATCTTGATTTAAAAAATATATGTATTAGATATGTGGAAGTATGTGAATACACACACATATATACATACAAAAGCTGAAATCATATTAGACAATTTTATATGTTTTAAAATCTAAAATTAACAATAATGGATTTGGTTTCAATTAAAGTAAAGTTTGATATTAAATATTGCATTATTACACAAGATTCATCTTGTAAATTTAAACTAAAGCAGTGTAGATACGTTTCCATATATATTATGTATGTATGTATGTATGTATGTATGTATACACACACGCGCACACACACGCACACATATATATTAAAATTTAAGTTAACAATTTAAATCAAACTTTTAGTTTAGAAAAGAAACCAAACTTTATGACTTTACACAAAAATTTGCGTTTGGAAAAGAGATAAAAGATATAAAATTTACACAAAAGTCCATTCATGAATTCTAGGTCAAAAACATTTTATTCTTATGTAAACATTATCTAAAATATTTGTATTCAAAACATCAATTATAAAACATAAGAAATTACTTTTCAAGGTAAAATTAAAAGATTAACATATACAGTTTATTTACATTTGTGTATGTAAATGTTATAAATGTTGGAATTGTGTTAACACGCAGAAGGTTAAATGGTTGAATTTCAAAAATATTTCATTTATAGATCTTATTGGGCCTATGAAATCTAAACTGATTTAGATCCAATCTAAATAGTTTTAAATTAACTATTTATTTTGCTTAATTAATTAACATAAAGATTCGATTTATTATGTATATGGAATCACTATACCACAAAGTGAATCAGACAACAGTGATCACACAACATAAGGTAAATTTTCTCTTCACAACATAAAGGAAAAACATATGTTGTGTGATACAACAATTGTGACGCCCCACCTCAATACCCACGCTAGCCAAGAACACTCCGGAGTAGTGCTGTCAACTAGCACGGAGAATAAGGCTGTTGAGAAGCGACCATCCATGTAATTGCTTATCACACAGTGGCTATAAATAATCTTCGGAAACAAACATAGAAATAATCATATCACAAATCAGTCACAGATATCCATATCACAAAGGCGGAAGAAGATATGAATATATAACTAACACATGAAAGTGTACATCAGAGTAGTGGTCAGTAAGATCCACGATAATACAAAAGAATAGCAACACGTGCTATACAAAAGAATACAACTATGAGTCTATATCTCAAGTGTATACAACAAAAACCGCTAATCTAAACAGTTAGCCAAAAGTCAGAGTGATGAATCCCTGCGAAGAAGTCAAGAAGAAGCACCTGTAACATCTCGGTCTGACCCGAGTATTATTTAAGAAAATAATAAACGGATCAGTCTAGCTATAAATATCAGATGACATGATATAACATAAAAGATATGGCATAAACATAAACATCCATAACGACATACCACTATAAGTATGTAAATAATGATCAACAGAAGATCAATCAATAAGAGATAATCAATATCACAAGAATCTTCTCAAAGATTCGAAGAGGGCATCATACCCTAAACTTGTACTCATAACAAGTCAATGACATAAATTCCAGAAATCAACACGAGAAATCCAGAAATCATAAAAAGGGAAAGAGGCCTATCACATGACGGTCCGAAGACCAAGGGGAGCTACCCCGCATGTGTGAATGGAATCACACAGATTGAGGTCAAGACTAACCAAAAAGCAGAAAGGTATGTGTGAATGGAATCACACAAGTGGTGTCTAGTCTAACCTTGCAATGAAAGAGACATCGCGCAATTGCTAGTCTAATTCATAAAGCGATCATCAAGATCAACGAGAAGTGTCAATTACACTAAGCTAGTAAATATAGAAGTTTAGCTTCATGTCCCATAACCACTTGCTTAACTTAAATATTTACGAACAAACTGTAAATCTTCACTAATAAAATTGTCACAAGAGGTTCAATCGAACAAGTCCAAGAATTAACCGACGAAGTGAACGCAAGCGTTTCATACCACTTGTTTTACTAAGTCGTTTAATTAGATTTCTCATCCGAGTGAGGTAAAGGCTTGTATATACTAATAGATTGGAAAACGGTTTAAGAAAAGAGCTTTGTTATTAAAAATAGAGTTGAAATTGTTTGTTAAAAGAGTTTTGATATTTACTACTAGTATTGAAACCTTTATATTATAAAGTGACAAAACACATAAGCAAGTGTAGAAACAATCAGTCACAAAGATCGCATACGGAGATGCGAATAAAATCCAAGGAAATTAGCTAAATGTTTTTCAGATAAGATCCCCTACGGAGGGGGGTCCAGGGGGGGTGGCAACCCCCCAAGGTGGGGTGCGGGGGCAACGCCACCGCTTACGGGGTTCGACCTGCCCGGTCAGGTCGCGGGGGTCCAGGGGGCAGCGCCCCGACCAAAACGGTACGACCTAGTGAAGACAAAATGAGGTCTAACGACCTAAAGGGATAGGGTCGAGCGACCTAAAGGTGTTCGCGACCTAACGATGACTCGCGACTTAACGAAGAGGGGGTGAGCGACCTATGGTCATAAACGAGACCGAGCGACCTAAGGGAATAAGGGCCGAGCGACCTAGCATTCGAACGACCTAAAAGAGGCGTGGCCTAAAGGAGACGCGACCTAAAAGAGGCGCGACCTAAAGGAGACGCGACCTAAAAGAACATAAGGTCAAACGACCTAACTGTATTGGGTCACGCGACCTAAAGAGAGGCGGCCTAGCGACCTAGAGTGCACACGTCCAAAAGTGGGAACGACCTATCGAGGTAAGGTCCAACGACCTATGACCTAAACAAATAGGCCAAGCGACCTATAGGGTTAACGATCTAACGACCTAACAGTTATGGGGTCACGCGACCTAACTAAGTACGCGACCTAGTGGGTAAGGGAGTCGAGCGACCTAATTGCACCAGTGACGAGCGACCTAATGGAGTCAAGTAGCGAGCGACTTAACTAGTTAACGACTCAAGGGGGTCAACGACCTAAAGGTCCAACGACCTAAAGGTCCAACGACCTAAACCCAAACACACGAAAAGTGGCCAGAACGACCTAGGGGTTAACTCACATGCGACCTACGACCTAAGGCCCATGCGACCTACGACCTAACTCCGATACGAGCTAATAAGGCCAGAACGACCTAGGAGCAGAAAATCCACCAAAACGCTAAAAATCGGAGTTTTTCGCCAACCCAATCCAAACCAAATGCAAATATACATGCAAACACGATGGGGATTCATTCTCAACAGTCCAATATTGATATAGACTAGATTTGTGAGATAAAAATCTCACCTTTGCACTAAAGTTTATGAAGATGAAGCTTGAAAGCAAGGAGAAGCAATCCAAAGCTTGAATCCAATATCTTCTACTTGAATTTGGAGTTGAATGTTGGATTTGCAATTGAATTTGTGCTTGGAGTTTTAATTTCCCATTCCCTCCACCATTAATGCCAAAGCTTGATTAGTTAGGAAATTTATGAAGAGTGAGGAGAAGAGGGTTGGAACTTGGGATTAATAGGCTAAACTAACCCAAAGTCCAAAGCGGGAAAAGTTAGTGAAATTTCACTAACTCCAAACCTATCGATGTTTATACTTAAAAAGTTGTAAACGACATTTCGAACTCAATGGAAGTGGTCTCGAGTCCTAATTTGACCGTTTGCAAAAAGTAGCTTTTCGGACCAAAATCCGATTAACGAGTTAATATTTAAATAAAATATTTAAATACAAACTCGATAAATATGCGGGTTGTTACAACAATGATCATACAACATTTGTTCTCGGATAATATTTATCTATTGTGTCGATGGAATTTATCAAAAAATTTAATTTTGGCTCCATATCGATATTTTGGTTTCCCTCTCAATATTTTGGTAGCCGTATGTTCCATAATTATTTCCCTCTTCTCTCACTCTGAAAACCAAATCAGCGGAACCTTTTCAGCCCAAAATTAATCGTTTTGCTTTTCTTTAGCCAGCAATCATTTCCGTGCCATCTTCCTTTTGCCTTCGTTCTCATATAGGGTTCTAGATTGAAAGTTGCCGCTTGGAGTTTGAAGTGCGAATGGTACTCCTTCTTCTGTGATGCTTGCATGCTACGATTAACAATGATTGATTGTGTGGTTGCTTTCTTTGTCAAGTTGATTGCTATCAATTTGGTATGTTTAACAACTTTACCACTTTTCAATTTTATGCTTGAGCTCAATTAATTTTTTCGATGATGGTATGAGTTAATTTACAGGTCTTCAATCATTATATTTTTGTTTTGAAATTTTGTACAGTGATTTTACTAACTTCGGCCTTGACGTTTTCGATTTTCTAACTTTCGATTTTGAACAAATTCATTTTTTACGCTATTTCCTATGATTTTGATTTTGAATTTCTTGATTTTTTTTTTTGCCGAAATGCTTGTGTTCATGAACCTATTTTGCGTGCATTTACTTGTTGCGCCCATGCTTTTGATTACTGTATTAGCATATGAATTTGTTGCTTATTATATATACATATATACATATAAATGTGATCGTTTTTGTGGCCTTATCCACGTTGATCTGCATCATGATGTTTGCTTGAGCTTGCACCTTGTTGCCCGATCTTGGTTGAGATTGTGATTGCATGTGCATCCCTGTTCTGCTTGCATTTTACTTTGTCGGTATACACATTTGTGTACCCTGATACAATTTGTGTCACCTGAGATCTGAGTATCTGGTTTGTTCAATCTATTACATGTCCCATTCCTCTATATGTATCATAATTCTTGATAACCTATGTGCTTGTCTTATTCATGTTGAACTTGCATTAGTGCTGGAACTTGTATGGTCTCTCACTTGTTTTTCTTGTATTTGCATGACTTGTTTTTTTGCACTTGTGTTGGGCTTAAACTTGCTTAGCCCGACTGGACCCTAATTTTGATTAACATTATTTAAAACATTTAATTGGATAAATTAATTGAAATAAGATAGATAGTTAAGAGATTGAGATTTGTTAATTAAGAAGGAGTCATGACTTAATGAATGTATTAGCAGAAGGGAACTAGAAATAAGTAAATAGGAGGAGGAATATGGTAAGGTAAAATGAGGATAGCCTTTATTCCAATGCACTAAGCCCTTCCATTCTTCATTTCTCATTCGTTTTAACTATCATAAACAAAACTAAAACCTTAAAGGAACTCGGCCAGCCACCATTAAGAAGATCTAAAGGGAAGATAAGATAGGATTCAAGTAGAAAGCTTAAGGAAATCAATATAAGGGAAATTCTCAACCTTCTTAACATAAAGCCAAGGTGAATAATTAGTTTACATCTCTATTTTGATGAATGATTTCGGTTTAAAGGGAAACTGATTTCTTTTGCAAGTATCATGCCATATTTTAATATATTAAATGGATATATATGCTTGTTGATGATTTATATGGTTTAATATAGACTTTATGAAAAATTTGGATTAGAAAACCTATCAAATGATATCCAAATGAGTTGCATTTTTGATATATGGTCAAAAACAATATATTAGAAGCGGGCTTCAAGTTTAATGATTTTCAAAGTGATTGTGGATTTGTTATGAACTTTTTATGAGAGAAAATAGTTAATTTTGGGTTTAAATTATTTAAGACGATTAAATAATGTTTTTGGGTCTATAATTTATATATGTTAAACATATATAGTGAATTATTGTGATTTTTGAAAAAATTTCCTTTGTACTTTACTAAGAAAATTAATTAGTTAAGCTAGAGGGGCTTAATTATTATTTAAGATTTTAGGCTATTTTGTTAAGTATAAAATGTTTTAAATATTTTAAGCTAATGTGTGTAGCATATTTTCAGAAAAGTATGTGATGAAGATTTCATATCTAATGCAATTTTTAAAAATATTAAAAGTTAGGTAAAAAGTAACTATTTTAAAGGCAAAAAATATAGTTTTTATTTTAACTACAGCTTTGCCACTTACCCTGTTTGCTCCCGTCACCATTCTCCTACTTGTAAACCTTCCGCACCCGTTCGAAATATGCACATTGTATCAAGCAGCTGGTACGTAATGAGTTGGAGTTAGGCAGAAGGAAGCAATGGGGACGAAAGCATGCTTTCGAAAGGGTTGAAGCCACTTTTATTAGCTTTCGAATCCATTAACTTGCCATTGTTTTTAAAAGAAGCTTTCGAAAGAGTTGCCGCTTTTGAACCCCTTGGATACCCTAGCTACCGCATTAATACCTTTCGCCTTTGTTATAGGCCCCGCCTTTTTAAACCCCTAAGCCAATATGTGCGGACGGTAGGTTTCGAACCAATACCCCTCAACAACCACTAACCTGCTTTTCTTTTAACTTATACATGCAAAAAGGTGGGTGTCGCTCCCATACCTTTCGACATGGTTGAAGCCACTTGTTTAAACCCAAGTATACATGCGGAAGTATGTCATCGTCACCCCAAGTGTTCGAAGGAATAGCTTTTGTGTAAATCCCCTTAAGGCTATGTATTTTGTTTTGTCTTCAAACTATAGTTTTGAAGGGAATTACCTTCAATTGGTTTCATAGCTGTACTTTAATATTTCCTTACCTGAACCCAATGCTTTCGAAAGGTATGTTTAAGTGTTTCGAAAGGTATTATTTAAGTGTTTCTTAAGGAATGTTTCTAATACTTTCAAAAGATATGTTTAGTGGCTTCGAAAGAGGATGTCTAAGGTTTAAGCAATGATTTCAAAAGGGAAGCTTTCTATGATTTCAAAAGGGATTGTTTACGGTTTTGAACAATGGTTTCGAAGGTATTGTTTTGGCGTTATAGCCTAATGTTTTCTAAGTTAAAAAGTGCTTTAACATATTTCAAAGGGATAGATAACCTAATTTATTTTACGTTTTCACCAACATTATTATATGTAAAAAGTATATATCACGGCATGTGTATTTTGAGTAAAGCATAGAGTGTTTTCCTCATTTAAGTATGATTTAAAAGGGTTAAATTAATTTGAAAGAAATGTTTTCAAGGAAAATTGAATGGGGTAGTTAACCCTGAGTATATGACTCAGATATTAGAAGACCAGATGGGACTGGTGTGGGGTTGTGCCCTATGCTTTAGCTAGTAGCCCCTAGCTAATATAAGTCCAAAATTCTAGTGTGTAAGGCTTTGTCATAGGTAAGACTAAAATGATGTTACACACAGAAAGGAATACACAGAGTAGAGGTAGGTTATTGGTGAGCTCACAAAACCATTAGGATCGGTTGACCCTAAGAGAAGTAAAAGGATAGATCGTCCAGTATTGTATCTAATAAAAGTTAGAATATTTATTATGTTTGGTAGGCCTAAGTCAGCCAGTGATTAATAGTTAGCCCGATAAAACTATAATGTTCGGACATATAATCCATTGATTACCTGATTTATATTCATATATGTTATTGCTGTTGTTGCTATAATCAGTTTGATTGTAGGATTTTGATTTACAAAAGATATGATTTTATAAGGATATTGGTGAGGGAAAACCCATCATACTAAGCGATGTGGTCACACTTAATATCAGTAAACCGAGATGTAATAGAATTATTCACACCAGACTTTATATATGACTCGAATTTTATGTTTTCTCCTTGAACTCTAGGGTGCTCAAAATTAAATTTGAATAGATTGAGAGTTAAGGACTTTTAAGGTTTAGTAGGTTGGACGAATAAGCTTTCGAAGACGTGTAGGAGGCAAAGCTGGCTGTGTAGGATTGATTTAGTAGTATTTTCGCTGTGACGTATTTATGAATGATATGTCTATCTATCTAGTACTCTGATCATCCAAGGGGGCATCTTTATATGTCGCTCTTGGCATAATTTATAATAATTATATATTTGATCAAAACTTGGGAATCTTTTGGGATTATGTTATTGAATATGAAATATTGATTTGAAAGTAATCAGAAAAGCCGTTTTAAAATCTGTGTTGATTTTATTTCATATTCATATTCTTCTTATATTATGATACCATTAACATTACCATAGTTTGTTATCGTAAGTTAATACTATAGAAGATTGCAGCATCTGTAGCGCTTAGCTTCAGGCCTCCAAATAGGGGATGTTATAACTTGGTATTAGAGCATAGGTTTTTGAAAACTTAAAAGAAATTTTAAACTTAAAATAGTTTTTGAAAACATAATCCTAAGAATTAGAGAAAGGATTGGGATATGGACAGCACTAGAAACACTATTTATTGCGATGCCCATTTCCAACAGCCGTCGAAGGCTCGTCATTATTTTTCGACGACTAGTAATCGCCATGACATTGCTGAAAATAAAGTAAACTAGCCGCCCACAGCCGTTGGAAGTCGTTGCAAAACCCTAGTCGGCGGCCGTCGAAAAGTCGCGAATACTTTAGGCCCAGGCCAACACTTCTTCATTTTCTAAAACCCAAATTTCCTTCGCAATTCTTACCTCCACCACCTCCTTTACCTCCTCCACACCGTCAGCAAGCCTCCATGCCTCCAAGACTATCTCCATCTTCAATTTTTAAGTCTCTCCACTAGCCATTGCTCTTCAAGAAGGTTTAATTTATAAGCCATATTTAATTTTGATTTGGTAAATTAGGGTTAATTTGTAGTTATAGTTGTTTATAATACCCCATTAATTGTTTGTTATACCCTATTGAATGCTAATTAGGTTGTTATTGTAATTGTCCATCATTTAAATGTTGAAAATAATAATTTGTTTACTGTATATGTGCGTTAACTAGTGTATATGTGTTGATTAATTAGTGCATATGTGCATTAGGGCTAGTTTGGATTAATTAGAGTCGATGCTTACGATTTAGTGTATGCGTTTTTAAGAAGATGAAAATGATGATTTTAGTGTATGCGTTTCTTAGAATGTAACAAAATTATTGCAAAAATTATTGTATAATACGTTTTACTTTTTATAAATCCATTAGATAGTTTTTGACCGCGTCTTACAAATATTGTATGTGATCGTTATATGGATATTTGTTTTTATCACAGAACGAACGTTTATATTCATCTGATACAATATTTGTTGGATTTGTCCCTGTATTGGACAAGTTACAAACACAATAAAGTAATTGGACAAGTTACAAACACAATAAAGTAATTATATTTTGCAAATTATTTTATTTTAAACGATTCACAAAATTTCAACAATGCTTTCTTTTTGTTCCCTGTGTACATGCATATGTGTACGATACAAGGAACAAAGGGGAAGTGTTGTCGATATTTTATTGAATATTTGAAATGAAATGAATTATAAAATATAATTACCACTGTGTTTGTAATGGAAAGTAGGATGACAAACCATCAAAGTGTAAAACAATAACCTAAAAATTTAAGATTATTTTCATATAATTTATGTAAATCGGTTTGAAAATAAAATTAAATAGAATAATATTAATAATTGTGAAAATTTAAATGTATGATTTAATTGAAAAATAAAATATCAATACATAAATGATTAATATGTTTTTATGTTTTAAAGTAGAAAAAATGGTCAATTATTTTATCGACCGGAGCTGGATGTACCAATAAAGAAGAGAAATTGGAGGCTCAATAAGTGAACATTTTCAAAATGGTGTACATGTCTTTATTGAATTCACTTTAAGTAATAATGGAAACGACGAAGAAATTTGTTGTCCATGTAGTAAGTGCAAATTATTAAAGCATTTGATACCGGATATGGTAATAGTCCATTTGCGCTAATATGGTTTCGTGCTGAATTATTTGGTGTGGGATTGTCATGGAGAACTTAAAGCACCTAATCCCGTACATTCGGAGAAGGGTGTGGATAGTGGAATTGTTTTGATGAATCTCATAGAAGATATGGTTGAAGATGTAGCACGTTCAATGTTTCCTACTGTTGAAGTTGATGGTAACGATGTAATTGTCGAAGAAGAACCAAGTATTGGAATATTTTATGATTTATTGGATGCTGCTAAGAAACCCCTTTGGGATGGTTGTACAAGCGGTACTCAACTATCAGTAACTACATAATACATTGAGATGAAATCAAAATACAACTTCACAAAAGCCAGGTTTACAGCTCTAGTACAAAATGCAAAACGGCATATGCCACCCGATAATTTAATGTGCCATAATCATAATAAAGGGAAAACACTTATATTTGCTTTTGGTTTGTTGTATCAAAAAATAGATACATGTTTAAATGATTGCATGTTGTTTTGGAAAGAAGACATCAATACTAGGAATTGTAAAATATGTAATTAGAAAAGATACAAGCCAAGAAAAAGAAGGGAAAGAAAGTTCCGTACAAGTATATGCATTACTTACCCATCACTCATAGGCTTCAAAGGTTATATGCATCTTCTATAACCGTATATCATATGAGATGACACTGTGTGAGAACATAGGAAGAAGGTACATTAACACACCCAGCCGATGGAGAATCAAGGAAGCATTTTATAAGACGTACCTCCGCTTTCACGGTGGAGAGCCGTAATGTTAGACTTGGTTTATGTATGGATGGATTTTCACCATTCTCTCAACTTGGTTCAAAATATTCATTTTGGCCTATGATAGTTACACCTTACAGTTTACCTCCATGAATGTGTATGAAAACTCTGTAAATGTTTCTTACTATTATCATCCCTGTCCATAATGATCAGCCATAAGGAATCGAAGTATATTTATAATCGTTGATTAAAGAGTTGAAAACATTGTGCTAGGAAGGAGCTGAAACATAAGACATTTCAAAAAAATTCGTATGTCCGCTTCTCTGCTCAGGACTATAAGCGATTTTCTTGCGTAAGCAATGCTTTCGAGTTGGAGTACAACTAATCGTCCAGCTTGTCTTTATTGCATGGAAGAAACATGAGCATTTTCTTTACTGCATGGTAAGAAAATTTTATGGTTTGACTGTCATATGTTTTTTCTCCATATTAATCATCCTTTTAGAAAAGACAAAAAACTTTACAAGTAACAGGCTTGAGACCTTGCGACCACCAATGATTTGGTCAAGAGAAGATACTTACGACCTTGTAAAGGATAATCCAAAGGTACATGAAAGCGAACAAATTAAAATTCAAGGTAAATTGACGATTCATAATTGGTGCAAACAAAGTATATTTTGGGAGTTGCGTTATTGAAAAAATCTCATAATTCAGCATAATATCGCTGTGATACACAACAAGAAAAATGTGTTCGATAATGTGATCAACAAAGTTCTTAATACTAAAGGAAATACTAAGGACGATTTGAAATCAAGATGTAATATAGGGGCAATATGCAATCATCCTGAGCATCATATGAAGCCAAATGAGACAAAAATCCCAAAGCATGTTACGTGCTAGACAGTAACCAAGTTAAAGTACCGTTAAAGTGGGTGGAAGGATTGAGATTTTCTAATGGGATTTCCTCTAATCTTTATAGATGTGTCGACTATAAGAACGATAAATTGAGTGGGATGAAAAGTCATGATTGTCATGTAATGAAGGAACATATGTTAACTGTCACTTTCAAAAAACTGTTGCCCACAAAAGTTTGGATGGTTGTAATAGAACTTAGTTTTTTTAATAAGGAGCTTTGTTTAACTACGTTAAAAGTTGATCGTCTACGTAAACTTAAGGAAGAAATTCCTATATTGCTCTACAAACTAGAGAAAATATTTCCTCCAGGTTTCTTTATTATAATGGAGCATTTACATGTTCATCTTCCGTTTGAAGTACATCTTTGAGGTCCTGTAAAGTATGGATAGATGTATCCGTTTGAAAGGTGTTAATATTGAGTATGTTAAATATTAGTTTAATTATAATAAAATTTAATTATAGTTATTCTTAACAGTTACTTAAATCATCTGAAGGAAAAAATGAGACAAAAAGCATGAGTTGAAGGTTCGATATGCAAATCATATATCGAAGAAGAAGCTTCATTCTTTTTCTCTCATTATCTCAGTGACCATGTGAACTTATCTTTTGAAATTGCTACGCGAAACGATGAGGGCATTGGACAAGATTTTTCTGAATCAATGCTATCTATTTTTAGACAACAGGGACGCCCGTTGGAAAGTGTGTGAAAGTATGGTTAGACGACAGAGATTATCCAGTAGCCCACACATATGCTCTTCTTAACTATAAAGAAGTTGCGCCATTTGTTAGGTTATTAAATAACACATCTAAAATTATTTACTTGAATAATACACATGTGTACTATTATTATGCAACATATTATCTATATATGTAGTATGTACGAATCATAGCATCCAAGCAGCGATATCAGCAAAAAATTTGCTACTTGGTTTTCAAACCACGTATATGATTCGATAAATTGTGTGGTCGACGAAGGATTGCAACATCTTGCGATGGAACCAAAAAGAAAAGTCAAGGCATATCCAATATTCTTTGTCAAAGGATACAATTTTAACACCAAAGAATATGAGGCTGAAAAATTAACTAACAGTACCGGTGTAAATGGTAAAGGTAGTGATGATCAAATGATCACATAAATGATTTTTATGGCATATTAACTCAGGTTTTGAAATTAATATATTTCACCAGACCTGCGAAGGAAGTTTATTTGTTTAGATGCAACTAGTTCAGTAATGTTTCAGGTTTTGGAATCGACATGCACTAAAAACATAATATTATTGAAATAAAGCACACATCACGTTATCATAAGTACGATCCGCTTATACTATCAAAACAAGCCCAACAAGTTTATTATGTTCCTTATCCATCTGTAAAAAGAGATAAAACAAATTTGTCGGCAGTTTCTAAAACGATGGCAAGATTTACGTTTGATGGAAAGAATATTCCAAACGAACAAGCGTACCAAGCGGATATCGAGGAAAATGGAGAAATTACAATAACAGATGATCAAACCAATTTTGGCCTCTAAATAATGAATCAAATGTATTAGTAGAAGCATTGAGACCATAAAGGAAAACAATATAAAGTACGAGACCGAGTCTGAATCAGAAAACGACGAGGACTGATTAATAGTATACATGTTGAAAAAAGGTAATTTATGGGAGTATTGACGTATTTACTCATAATTAAATGATATGTTCTGCCATAATAAAATAATATGTGTATGAAAAGTATTACAAATGTCTTTCTTTAGGCGTCAAAGTTCTTCGCAGTCCGGATCTCCTTCTTCATCTCAAAGAGGGACCGTCCACTGTGGAGGTGATGGCAGTGGCCCGTCGCAGGAGGCACCGCGTACGGTGATCAGATTGCTACCAAAGACAGATGGATTGTAAGTATTAAATTTACTTCAGCATTATAAAAATTTCGTATGATATATTAGTTACGATTTGTCTGTATCCTTTTTAATGCAGGGGTTTTGAGCTTGAGCCTTCGAATATAGTTCTTGGTATTTCTAAGCAGACATACATGATCCATATGACTGCATGCTGGCCCAAATGGAGTAGGATCCCAAAGGATGTATAGGAAAGAATCTGGCAAGAATTCTTGATAAGTGTAAATTTATATATCATTATATATAATCACTTTACAATTTGCTGACTAAGTATTAATGTACAACTTATATTTTTTCAACATTCAAGGGGCAGTAGATCTGCAAGAAGAGGACGCTTCTCTTTGCCAGTGCCACTAGAACTCTAAGGTTGCAAAGAATTACCGGGATACGATGTCTACGATCAAAAAATCTGGAAAGAAGCCAAGCTAGATGGGCGCCAATGTATGGGATGCTTGGGTCGCATGGTGGAGAAGCGAAGATTGCAGAGTAAGTCTATTAGATATCAAATTAATTGTTTCAGTAGAGAATACATAATTTATACCTGTAAATATAATCTTAATTTTTAATCTACAGGCGGAGTCAGGCACGAACTTGACGAACAAGCAAAAAAATCTAGTCACACACCATACTGGCTCGAAATCATTTTTGGATCATTGCGAGGACCTGGTAAATTGATTAATTGCAATAACGAACAGTTATTACATTTTTTGTATAAATTTGTATTAACAACAATAATATACACCAATTATTGCAGATAAGAGCGCGTGGGGCTCCTATCTCGTATATGGACAATTTGTACATACCCATGACGTTAAGCAGACCGACAAGGGATCAATGACGTGCGCGTGGCACGAGGATGATAAGGCATACGCCCCACATGTAAGATTAATTAAAGTTATAAGTTGTTAATAATAATCATTTTAATTAATTAGTTATAAATATTATAATAATGTCATGTAATATTTAATTGTATTTAATTTTGCATTGCAGGAAAGATTTATGCAAACACGTGCGCAGATGCACGAGCAATCGATATGGAAGCAATTGATCCCTGATGAGGAGGACGCTATCTTTGACTCCTTTATGGACCCAACACAACGAAATAGAAGCTATAGCTATGGCAATCAAGCGATAATTTATAAAAATTAACAAAGTTGTAAAAATTACTTATTTTTTATAAAAGTTACGTAAATAACTTAAACGTATTTCGACTTTCTGTAGGCTTGGGCCTCACAAAAGGCTTATCAAAAGGTTTAGAACAAAGCTGAGATTAATGAGCTTCGTCAGCAGATTGCACAGCTGCAGGAGCAGTGTAACGACCCAGAATTTCTGTCATTTGAAATTCGTATATTTAGTTAATTTTAAATATTCAAAAGTAAATTTTATAAGTCGAATAACTTATATTTCGAATATATGGATTTAATTGGATATTTGATATTTGAAATTGAGGAAATAATTAGAAATTGAATTTAATGTGAATGAAAATGATTTATAAAATTATATTAAATCCAATTTGAATTATAATGATGTTAGAGAACTTTTAAAATCAAATTAAAAGTTAATTTGTAAAAATTGAATATTTTAATATTTAATTGACGAGTAAAAATAGTCATTTTTCAAATAGTCTCTGATTTCGACGAAACCAGTTTCATCGGATCCTTAATATTATATTATTGTAAGATTTCAAATTTCGTGTCAATCGGATGTACAGTTTGTCCGGGGCAAGCCAAAACGCGTAGAAAATCGTTTAAGTGGATTTTAAGTCTAAATAATTCGATTTAAAAACCTATCTTCCAAATACGATCGAATTGGCTCTCGATATATATTCCATTACGTTCGGAAGAGGGGTAAAACATTATAAACACTAGGTGGCACGCTTCGTTTCGAGTTCGGAAATTTTTCGAGTGAATAGTGTTTCGGAATTTCTATAAAAGGCCTCAAAGTTTTTATATTTTCATTAAAACCTAGCTAGGGTTTGTAGCCGCCACTTTCATATTTCAATGGCCGGCAATTCACTGTCTTCTACCCTCAAAATCTCTCAATCCTTAAACATTTATGAAAATTTATCAACTACAACATTGAAGAGCTCATCGAGATCTTCGATTTGGACGACTGTGATCGAAATCAGTGCAGCCGATCGTCGGCGATTTGCTTGTAAATGTCGTGCGTTTACATGGATTTTCTGAGCAAGATGGCTGACCGAGCTCGTGCGGTCTTCAGCCATAGGCTTGTCGTGGGTAGGCGCTTGGATTGGCGTTGTCTGATCGACACGTAGGCTAGCGAGGAGGTGGCGATAATTAGGGTTAGAGGGAGGCAATGGGTTTTGTGCGTACGTGAATCACCTGGAGAAGAAGAAGCTTGTGCACGGCCACGATCGTGTTTTGCAGATCTAACGGCTTTGATGGAAAGAAGGTTTAAAAATAAAATAAAATTGTGAAATAATTATATTATTAATTCATACAATCTTTAAAATACCATAACTTCTTCATACGAGGTCGAAAATTGACGAAACGAATTGCATTGGTTTCGTATTGACGAGCACTACATTATGGAGCTAGATTGGGGTTCATTTGAGCTAGCAAAAATTTTGGTTGAAATTAAACGCTTGTTTAATTTTAATCGGAATAAATCGCTATCGCGACGACTACAAGCAATGTGAATACAACTCACTCTTTATGAGTCACTGATATTTTTATATAAGTGAGAATAAATATTATTTATAATGATTGATGATTGTTTGGATGATATATGATATATTGATTGGTATTTGGATATATATACCTGCTTAGTGGAGCAGATGACCATATACGTTCCTGTGTATGAGCGGATGACCCTTTGTACGTGCGTCTGCCTTGAAGCGGACATTGTACACATATTCTAATATGTATATTCGTTGCAGGCGACATGTTGGAGGGATCCAACTGGATTCCTCACCAGCATTTATTTGTTTACAGATATTATGATATATGCTGTTATCATATGATATATGATGTTTTGGATGCCGTGATTATTGTATTTAGTGTTGTTGCCGCATTGGGCCTTTTTTATAATTTGAAAATATTAAAGTGATGATTTCCAAATTTAAAAGGATTTTAAAGTGATTTTTGAAAGTATACTTTTTATTGAATTTTGGAATTTATTCATTTTAAATAAATAAACATTATAATTTTTATGTTATAAAAATTAGGGTTTTTATGAAATAAAACCAGAATGTGATTTTTGGAAATATGAAGTTGGTTTTTAGTTTAAATGGTGATTTTTGAATTTATTATAAAAGCTTTATATATAAGATTTATGAAATTGGATTTTTATAAATCAAAGTGATGAAATTATAAAGGAGTTTTGAAAGTGTTTTAAATTAAGTTATAAACGGATTTTATAAGTAAATAAGATTTATAATTTGTGAAGTTATAAAAATGAATGAAAATTGTAAATAAGTAATTTGTAAGGAATTAACTTATAATTTGGATTTTTGGCATGTAGTTGAGTTATAAATGGAACTGTTTAGTAAAGGAATTTTGTAAATTGAAGTTTTTATAAAATATAAAAGGAATTTATAAACATTGTTTTATAAATCCGAAATCAATTGATTTTGATAAGAAAATATAGAAGTTTATTAAAGGAACTATACTCACAATTTTGGACAATGGGTAATCCTTTAATTTAAATGTGCAATAGTAATGAATTTGGTAAAGGGGTATATTCACGATTTTGAACATTTAATTATCTTTTGAAATAAATGTATAGAAGTGTTGGAATTTGTTAGAGAATTTATATTCACGATTTTGGACAGTGAATAATATTTTAAAAATAAATAAATATTTTTGGGAAGTGATATTTTAAATGAAGTAAAACGATTTAAAGATGTTTTAAAATGTGTTAAGGATCGTAACCATAGATTTCAACATTCATTGTTGAAATAGACATTTTCAAGAAGTAAGGAAATGATGAACTATAACACTGTTGTTATAGTAAATGGTTTTCGAATGGAAATGTTTTTGTATGGTATTTGGATTTATATATCTATCTTATTTTCGAATCCCTATACTAGTGATTTTGGGTTTTCGTAACGATGTTTTACGCAGCATTCGTTTTGACCCAAATAAATGTGTTTAAAAGAATCTTTTCCTTAAAGAATAAAATATATACTTAATCGTGATTTAAGTATATGGAATATTTTCTAAGTGTTGAAAATAATTGATTTGTGAATTACTTATTATTAAATAAGTATATGGAAATGTTTTCCAATATAGAAGTTGAAATGTTTTGAAGATATATCTTTCTAAAGATAATTTGAAGTGAATATTTAGCAAATGGTTTAATTAATAAAAGATTAATTTAAAAGGGACTAATGATTGTTATGGTGCTAAATATTTGTTTATTTGTTTTGACAGTTAAATAACCGACTATCAAACTTTGCCAAATTTTAGTTCCTCGACTTGATGTGGGAACTATTTAGTCGTACACTTAGTACGTTGCCTTCTGTATAGGCTTGATTATCATTTGTGTCGAGGATGTTGATTCGTATACTATGGAGTATTACTCCAATCTATTGAGCTTCCTTCTTGGCTCGAAGGATAGCAAGTTGAAAGTTGGGAACGTGATAAGTCTATGAGACTTAGTTTCTGTGTGAAGTTGAGAAATGCTTTTGCGCTGTTGGTGCAAAGGGAACGGGATCAGATTTATCTTAAAAGCACTTCGGACCAACGTATATGCGACGATTGTGTAGGTTGCTTTGTGATGATATTGATATTTCGGATTTTCATAGTAGGGACTACTTGTTGATCATTTGGAGTTAAAATCCCAATATACATCCAGTAGCAGTGGTCTCTTCATTATGAAATATCCAATGCGAGGACAATTCGCTACTAGTCCTAGGGATTTCCCGACAGGATGTAGTAGGAAAGTACCTTCGGTTTGTCCTGTTCCTGGAAAACTTGTATGGATGTTTGTCTGACTTTTCATTTCTAAAGATTACGTGCATTGGTTTTTACAAACGTACATCAGTGGTGGTGGAGAAGGCAACTTCTCTTAGCTTAACACCCTCCTTGAGACGTATGAGCTTAAGGGTTTTATTTTTATGGAAGGCAATTAGTAGTCAACGGAAATGGCCGTGTGGCATTCTAAGTGATGTGATATGTGATTGTGAAAGGTAATCGTTACATCTAGCCTCATAAACCGAAAATGAACAAAATAGAGTTAGATGCAACAAGGCTAAGTGGGTCATTCCCAAGTAGGATATGATCATCCTCTTCTAGATATATCTTTATGCGCTATGACGTTGTATTTCTGGTTATTGTGGTTTGTATGCTAGAGGGCCCTCGGTAGGGTCGGTAACGACCAGAGTATGACATATTCGGTATCATCTAGTTATAGAGGTGGGCCGGTCTTGTGTTGGTAGAGATACTTTGTGATGGTTTCTCGGTACATTCTTCTAGAGATGTACTGCCGGAAGGTAGTCCTTTCACCTGGTCATTTGTATGGAAATCTAAACTCCACTACGTGATTTCCATTTTGATTGTATTACCCAATTGGGCTATATGCTAGAATTTAATCAATGTAACAATTTCGGCTATGATTAATATTATTTGTATATAGTAGACACTACTATAATATAAGTGCATTTGATATGATATGTTTTAGTTATCGTAAGGTAAAAACATGTCGGTGTTTATGTGTGGACTTGTCTTACGAGATACTTTTGTTTTTATAAAGGAAAAGTTTGGTAATTTAATAAATTCAGTTGAGTGTGTTTCTCACGCTGGTTTACCAGACTGATCCGGGCGTTCTTCCCTTTCAATGCTCGGGTCAGACCGAGTATATTTACAGGTTCAGATTGGTTCTTTTGGAGCTTCAGCAGGAGAGCTTGAGATCTTCATTTCGTATACGCGTATCGGTTTTGATTATTGATTATCCGTTGTGCTTTGTTTGTTGTTGTATATTATCGGCAATTGTGAGGATATGTTATTATAACTGCTCAAGCTGATAACTCTGATTGATTGTTGAACTCTGATTGATGTGTGTATATATACAGTTTCTGTTTTGTAAAGATCATTGATATGATATTATATGTTTTCCGCTGTGATGCGAGATTTTGTATTTTTCTGTTTTGTTCTATCTTCTCTCTTTCTTCTCTTCTCTTCTTCTCTCTTCTTTTCTTTCTCTTGACTTTCTGTTAGTCAGTGCTTTTTGGGTCATACATGTGTGGTTTATTATCGATTCAAAGAGTACGGATTTGCGGGTCGTCACATTTGGTATCAGAGCTTAGATTTTGTATATTCCTAAGCTTTGATGTGTACTCAGTATAGATAGGGACAGTAGCACCCTAGATTGAGTTTGATTGTATTATATACGAGTGCGTATTTGTTAGTGAATGTAAAATGTTTTATATTGTGTTTGCTTATCCATTGAGCTATTTGTGAATTCTTGTCAGTATGTGGGATGCCATATTATCGATAGGGATTTCAAACACTTAAACGAAGCTAGTGGACATAATATCATTTTAAATTGGGTAAATGAAATAATTTTACCTCTATTATATTTTATATATAAAGGATTAATTTTTCAGAAATTATCAAAGTGTATATAAATTGATTGTTTGGTTGTTTGAAAATGTAAATATATAAAAGTTAATGAAAGATGTTTGAATAATCTAAATAGAAACAACAATTGTAAGAGAATAAATTATATAAGCAAATGAATTATGTATGGAATTATAATTAAAATGATTTACAATTGTGAAATAATCTTATATATAAGAAATGAAACAATGTGAGTTATAAAAAATGGATTTAAACTAAGAATTTGTGAAATTTGAATCCCGTTGATTTTGGAAGTTGTTTTTCAAAAAGTTAAAAAGAGTATATTGTTATAAATCTAAGTAAGATAAATAAATTTGGAATGATCTTATATAAGTAAAGTGAAAATAGTGAAATTATATAAGTAAAAGATTTGTAAATGTGATTTATAAATAGAAAGAATTTTTTAAAAAGAATATAAAAAGCACTGAATCCACTACTATTGCTAGAAAATAATAAGGGTGATGACTGCAGCATCATCAGTATCATTTTCGAGTTTCTATATGATTGATTTGCTACCAATAGTAAATTAAAATTTAAGTTTTGTTTTGATAAACAAATTTAATTTAAAATCCTAGTTGAAATGGATAAATATAAGTAGAATGAGTTCTGAACTTATAATATGAGATGATAAAATTTTAGCTTTGGTAAAGTTGAAATAAAGTTTGAGTTAGCATATTAAATATATGATTTGAAATTTAACTAAGGTAAAGTTAACTAAATTGAATTGAATTTTGATTGGATTAGATATATTATTGGAATGGAAATTAAACTTAAAAGATAAGTGATTATATAACTTGAATTTGCAGGTTTAAATAAACCTAAGTGTAAAGTGATATATAGCCATGATTTGAAATTATAAAATGAGTTTTGTGAATGGACGTGAACTTAGGTAGATGTTCACGGAACTATGAATAAATAAGTTGTATAACTTATAAAATGAGACAAGGTAAGTGAAACCAATTGTTAAAATGGTTAAACACTTTTGATTAGGCAAAACAAAATCTGAATTTGAATGGTGATATGATTTTGACTTAAGTTAAATCAAATGATTTTAAAGATGAAATAGAATTTGAAATAAATTATAAGTGAACTTAAGTTGTATAGTGAAAATAAATGCAAGTAAGAATTAAATGAAATATAACTTAAGTGATGTTGAATGAAGCTGATTTTGGGTATCGAAATAAATTAATAAAGTGAATTAATTAAATGAAGTAATGAATATGAATTTGAGTTGTATAATGAAATTCAACTTTAGGGGAAAAATGAATTAGCATTAAAATGTTGTTGTTAAGAATTGAATAAAACTTAAGTTAAGAAGTTGTGAATTGAATAATTGAATGAAAGTCAATTGAATGTTAAACCAATTGAAATTAAAAGTGTTAAACCAAATTGAAGGTAAACGAAGTAAATTAATTTGGTAATGTTGGTTATACATTGGTTGTTAGTTTGTTATTAGTTGATGGTATGGAAATTCATTAAGTGTTAATGAAATTGAATAAATGAAATTTAAAGTTAAATAATCGAATCCAAATTGGAAGTGAACCAACTTGAAAAATGAACGAAAAAATTAGTGAAGGTAAACTAATTGAATATGAATGAATACATGTTAATGGAATCCAATGTTAATGAATCAAGTGTGATTTAAATTGAAAATCAATTCAATGAATATTAATGAGAAGTGAAAGTGTATTGATTTGATTATGGATGTTAGTTGGATGATGGTTGTTTGATGGTTGGATTTGTTTCTTTTGGTTGCATTTTCTATATTGGAATATATAGTTATTGTAGTGGTATATGTTGTATATTGATATTACTTTCACATATACATGTTTCTCATTTGTGTATTGAGTATTTAGTTGGTGTGTATGGCGCTTGCTTCGCATTTGGAGCTCGCTTTTGCGCTATATTAGCCGTATATGCTTGCCAATAATATATAAGGTACATATCTTGGATTACATATCGTACTTTTACACTTTTTTCCCTTTGGGATTCCTCATCCCTGATGATGAGATGTATATTTGTGATATATATTGTTTTTTTTTTTGGGGATCGAACCGCGCAAAGGAGACTATGGCGATTTTGAAAATTTAAAGTGTTAGAATTTTTTTGAGAAAATTAGGAAATATTTTTGATAACTAAAAGTTTGATTTTTGAGTTGAAAGTTAAACGATATAGTTGATTTTGAAAAGATAACTATATATGGATTTGAAAACATAGAGAAGTTTTTATAAGAAGTTTAACTAATGGATTTTGGAATTGTTAAAAGGTTTAAAGGATTTTGGATATCTAGTTAGAACGATCTGTTTCGAAAGTAAATGGATTTTGTAACTTTTTCTTACTCGGTAATTTCGGGGATGAAATTCTTTTAAGCATGGGAGAATGTAACGACCCAGCATTTCTGTCATTTGAAATTCATATATTTAATTAATTTAAATATTCAAAAGTAAATTTTATAAGTCGAATAACTTATATTTCGAATATTTGGACTTAATTGGATAATTAAATTGTTAATTTAATATTTGAAATTGAGGAAATAATTAGAAATTGAATTTAATGTGAATGAAAATGATTTATAAAATTATATTAAATCCTATTTGAATTATAATGATGTTGGAGAACTTTTAAAATCAAAGTTAATTTGTAAAAATTGAATATTTTAAAATTTAATTGACGAGTAAAAATAGTCATTTTTCAAACAGTCTCGGATTTTTACGAAACTAGTTTCGTCGGATCCTTAATATTATATTATTGTAAGATTTCAAATTTCGTGTCAATCGGATGTACGGTTTGTCCGGGGCAAGCTAAAACGCGTAGAAAATTGTTTAAGTGAATTTTAAATATAAATAATTCGATTTAAAAACCTATCTTCCAAATACTATCGAATTGGCTCTCGATATATATTCTATTGCGTTCGAAATAGGGGTAAAACATTATAAACACCAGGCGGCATGCTTCGTTTCGAGTTCGGAAATTTTTCGGGTGAATAGTGTTTCGGAATTTTCTATAATAGGCCTCAAAGTTTTTATATTTTCATTAAAACCTAGCTAGGGTTTGTAGCCTCCACTTTCATATTTCAATGGCTGGCAATTCACTGTCTTCTACCCTCAAAATCTCTCAATCCTTAAACATTTACGAAAATTTATCAACTACAACGTTGAAGAGCTCATCGAGATCTTCGATTTGGATGGCTGTGATCGAAATCAACGCAGCTGGTCGTCGGCGATTTGCTTGTAAATGTCACGCGTTTATATTGATTTTCCGAGCAAGATGGTTGACCGAGCTCGTGCGGTCTTCAGCCATAGGATTATCGTGGGTAGGCGCTTGGATTGGCGTTGTCTGATCGACACATAGGCTAGCGAGGAGGTGGCGATAATTAGGGTTAAAGGGCGGCAATGGGTTTTGTGCGTACGTGAATCACCTGGAGAAGAAGAAGCTTGTGCATAGCCATGATCGTGTTTTGCAGATCTAATGGCTTTGATGGAAAGAAGGTTTAAAAATAAGATAAAATTGTGAAATAATTATATTATTAATTCATACAATCTTTAAAATACCATAACTTCTTCATACGAGGTCGAAAATTGACGAAACGAATTGCGTTGGGTTCGTATTGAAGAGCACTACATTATGGAACTGGATTGGGGTTTTTTTGAGCTAGTGAAAATTTTGGTTGAAATTAAACGCTTGTCTAATTTTAATGGGAATAAATCGCTATCGCGACGACTACAAGCAATGTGTGTACAACTCACTCTTCCTGACTCGCTGATATTTTTATATAAGTGAGAATAAATATTATTTATGATGATTGATGATCGTTTGGATGATATATGATATATTGATTTGTATTTGGATATATATACCTGCCTAGTGGAGCAGATGACCCTATACGTTCCTGTGTATGAGCGGATGACCCTTTGTACGTGCGTCTGCCTTAAAGCAGACATTGTACACATATTCTAATATGTATATTTGTTTTATAAATGAGGTAATTCAAAAAAATATGTATATTTGTTACAGGTGACATGTTGGAGGGATCCAACTGGATTCCTCACTAGTGTTTATTTGTTTACAGATATTGTGATATATTCTGTTATCATATGACATATGATGTTTTGGAAGTCGTGATTGTTGTATTTAATGCTGTTGCAGCATTGAGCCTATTTTTGATAATGTAAAAATATTAAAGTGGTGATTTCCAAATTTAAAAGGATTTTAATGTGATTTTTGAAAGTATATGTTTTATTGAATTTTGGAATCGATTCATTTTAAATAAATAAACGTTATAATTTTTATGTTATAAAAATTTGGGTTTTTGTGAAATAAAACCAGAATGTGATTTTTGGAAATATGAAGTTGGTTTTTATAAAATAGTTTAAATGGTATTTTTCAATTTATTATAAAAGCTTTATATATAAGATTTATGAAATTGGATTTTTATGAATCAAAGTAATGAAATTATAAAGGAGTTTTGAAAGTGTTTTAAATGAAGTTATAAACGGATTTTATAAGTAAATAAGATTTATAATTTGTGAAGTTATAAAAGTGAACGAAAATTGTAAATAAATAATTTGTAAGGAATTAACTTATAATTTGGATTTTTGGCATGTAATTGAGTTATAAATGGAATTGGTTAGCGAAGGAATTTTGTAAATTGAAGTTTTTATAAAATATAAAAGGAATTTATAAATATTGTTTTATAAATCCGAAATCAATTGATTTTGATAAGAAAATATAGAAGTTTATTAAATGAACTATACTCACAATTTTGGACAGTGGGTAATCCTTTAATTTGAATGTGCAATAGTAATGAATTTGGTAAAGGGGTATATTCACTACACCAAAAAGTACTTTTGGTGGCGCACAAAAAACGCAACCATAACTTATAGTGGCGTTTTAGAGAACGCCGACATACGACATGCAACTAAAAAACTAATATTTTTGGTTGCGTTTTTGTAAACGCTGTTGTAATGTGCCTTATTGCGGCGGCAAAAAAAGGACACCGTAAGTCTTTTTTTTGTAGCATGTTGAAACGCCACCAAAAGTGATATTTTTTTGAACATTTTTTCCATAGCGTTTTCTAAACGCCACTAAATAGACGCTATTATAGATTGATCATTTTAAAGGATGTATATTTCACAGCAGCAATATTTTCTTGTTGCGTTTTTTCTGCCATTATATTTTTTCCATAGCGTTTGATAAACGCTACTAAATATTTTTTCTTTTCTTTATCTATGTCTCACATTCTACTAGCTCGTTCACTCTCCAATTCACTTTATTCATAATTTATATTAAATAGTAATAATAAATAGTTCAATAATAAACAAAAAATACATGAACAAATGAACTACCATAAACAAAAGTACTACATTACCATATATAGATACAGAAGTAGTACATAACCGTACATTGTCACACAATTAGTGCTAACAAAACGCTTGTTTACCCATAATTCTTTGTTGCATGCACAAGTGAATGCTAGCACCATAAAAGTCCAATCTTGCTCTCTTCGAAAATCCAATGCCTGCACAAGTGAAATTACAACATATAATCAAACAATTATGTTAATTCGTAAGACTTCAAATTTAATATCAAACATCTACGACATTATACAAGTATATCATACTATTATTTATAAAATTTAGTTAACTTAAACTTATTTAATTTTACAAAACTTCTTTAATTTTAACAAAACTTAGTTAATTTTTATTAGCTTGGTTCACTTAGTTAATTTATTATTATTATTACTATTATTAGAACTTGGTTAACTTAATTATATTATTATTATAAACTTAGTTAATTTTTAAAATAAATTAGTTAATTCATGTGACGACCCGTCTTTCAATCCATAGAAAGACGTATCATCAATAAGAAAATAAAGAGATAGAAATATGAAAGATAGAAAGAAAAGAACAACAACATCATAATCTCACAGCGGAAACGGAACAAAATATAATATTACACATATTCATTACATAGTTCACATATCAGAGTACACAAAATAATACGACTTCATTACATTAGACATTTATAAGAGTCTGCCAAACCATACAACCCAAAATACAACATCAAAATGTCACTACATGGCGGATAAAGATAAATAGGTACGTTTGGACTCCAGCTCCTACTTCCAAAACATTTGTAAATCCCAACCTGATCACTTGGCTACTCATAAAAATTTGAGTACCCAAGAGTTTTATAAAAACAAAATAAACTCCGGGGTCAGACATGGGTCTGGTGTGAGTAAACAGGTTAAAGTTGTCTAACTTTAAAAATCATTTGAAAACAAAAGGTATCACAAAAGACTTTCCACACATAAACATAGGTAAGTTTTTACATTACGCTAACCAAAACATTTGATAGAAAATCCAGTGATATTATAATAGGGATTAGGGTTTTCAAGTAAATAGAAAATAGCCGAAATTGTTACATTATTAAATTCCAGCTACTAGCCACCAAAAGTGGGTAATACAATCAAAACCGTAAGGTCTCGTAGGGAAAATGGGTTTCCATCAATGGCAGGGCTACTGGGGTACCGCCTGTCACAGTATGGGGCCTAGATCACCGTACCGAGGATCCCTCCCGATCCCCTGCAACATAAGGCCGGAACCATCCCTTACTGGACAGTCCTGAACAAGACAACCCCGCAGTTGTGGCCAACAACTGCCCACACAGCCGTAATAATAAGGGTCTTTTAGACGGGAAAATCTCATCCTACTTGGGCATGACCCACTTAGCCTTGTCGCACCTCCCCTGTTTTAGTCATTCCCGGTTGATGAGGCTTGAGGCTACGATTACCTTTATAGAAAACATCTATCTTAGAATGCTCATCGTCCACCTTACGATGTTTTGAAAGCATTCAAGTCATACAAGTTCGTTCCGGGTTCGAACGAAACTGAAGGCATTATTTCATTACGCTCATTTTGGAATCACCCTCAGAGTTAACGACAATAACCCTTGCACTTTGAAACTCCATCTCGATCTTCACTTTGAGATGTCACGACCTAAGGTTTAACTTGGACCGATGTGGTTTTCGAAAAATCAAACTTGATTCCCGATCCCGGTCACATCGAAATCCAAACGCCATTTTAAAGGTCAAGTTGTTTTAAAGGTTCAAACAATTCAATTCAATTTTAAACATTGAATTCATACAGCATTATCCACAGATAATAAAAAACATTTATCACAGATATATACAATATCTCATCACAGAATATCTCAGATTATCATCCAACAGATATCAACCAAATTCAGACATTCAATTTAAAACAATCAACCGTAAGCAAGCATATCTCTAATTCATATTATGATTAATTTAATTCATTCAAATTAAATTGATTACTTAAGAATTAATCACTTTACCTTGCTTAACCAATCATTAGTTAATTAATCACAATCATTTAATAAATCAATCACTTCTTAATTAACCTCATTATCAATTAATTAATCTTTAATTAATTAATTATCCTTTAATTATTAATTAATAACTCTAATTATTTATTAATAAAAATTGACGTAAAATTTATTATTCCTTAATTAATTACTAATTAATCCTTAAATTAGTTAATTTTAATTAATTGATTAATTAATTACAAATTATAAATTAATTTATCTTAATTACTTAATTAATTATAATTAATTAACCTAAATCATTTAATTAATTAATTCTTAATCATTAATTAACTAACTATTAATTATAAATTAACTAATGTTTAATTACTTAATTAATTAATCCTAATTATTTAATTAATTTATTCTTAATTATTAATTAATTAATCACTAATCACTTAATTAATTACTAATCATTTATTAATTAAGCTTTAATTATTTAACTAATTATCTATTAATTAAAATTAAATTAATCCTTAATTACTTAATTAAATTAATTCTTAATTATCAATTAATTAATCCATAATTAATTAATTAATCTTTGTAAATTAATTAATCCAAAAATTATTAATTAATTTAACTTTAATTACTTTATTAATTAATGTAATCTTTAACCATAAAAACTTAATTAACTTTCAAAACAAATCAATTACATTAATTACATAAAATTATTACATATTTAAACCATTTCCATTTTGTTTAAACTTAATTACTTTTTAAAGGTTAAAAAAAGAATACATAATCATCTCAATTTTAGTTTTCAAAGTATAAAACTTCTTTAAATCAAATAGTTAACATTTATCGTAATGTAGTTTAAATCAATTTAGATTTAAAATTTTAAAACTCGTTTGGAAAATTTTTAAAACAACTTTGCTTTGGGTTTGACCTGATCCAAACTCGAAACAAACTCGAGTTCCATACCTCTCCTTCCTTTCTTTTTCTTCTTTAGCCTAAGTAAATAAAATAAAACAAAATAAAACTTCATGAAAACTGGAAAGAAAGCAAACACACACACGAACCCAGGCACGAACAAAACAACATCATCCCGAGCCTTAACGCGAGCAATAACCTTCCTTACTTGATCAACGCTTCGAGTCACAACAACACATCCCTCTTGGACACAACTTACTGACACCGTGCACGTGCACGACGCACCAACACCGCTGCCACTTCCAGCGACACTGCGCGTAAGTCGCCGATCGACCCCACATACGGTTCCATCATTCGAACGAACATCCCGAAGCCTAAACCAGAATTTCGTCTTCCAGATGAAAATCTGAAACCCATCAACCATCATAAATTGCCTCGACGAGGCGATTTCGATCACCGTACACCCTGAAATTTTTGCCACAACACCGCTAGCCTTCCACGCAACTACTCCCAAGATCATGCGCCACTCGATTCACCCCATAATTCCCAGTCACGACATTCCCAATTGCGACCAAACACAGTGTTAAACCTTAGTCCATCTAAGTTCCAATTCCTCGATGATCGATAACCTCCTCCACGATTTTTCTCAGATTCGCCAATCACCAAACAAACTCTAACCCAAGCCGCGACCACTCGAAACCACCTCATCACCAGATTTTGATCAATAAGTCATTTCTGGTCATTCCAGAAATGCTCCAAAAATCCAAATCTAAAATTCTTGATTTTGTTGTTAAAGATCAAGTTTTTCAATGTTGATTCAAGTTACAAACTCGAAACTAGAAAATAGAGTACTTGATTTCATCACATTTAAAAGATTTCTTTATTGTTTTTCTTTGTTTCAGAAAGTTCCATATTAAAAATCCTTAAACAAAATTTTAAAACTTATATTATAATCCTATAATCATGTTTGCTTTGAAACCTTAAGTACAGAAGTAACTGGATTGGAAGATTTGAATATTTATTTATTTATTTATTTTTTAGAATTTTGGACTTTGAAATTCAAACAGAGATGAATATTAATATACTATGAATCAACATGCATATACAAAGGAGCTTAAACATACACATGCAAGCAAAAATTCATCAGTGAGATCACATGTAGGATATTAACTTTCTAAATTCTTTTAATTTATGTGTTTACTCACCTGGTTCTTTTTTTTAAAGCAGAGCTTCCAAAATTTTGAAATCTGGAAAGATTTTCTACAGATCCTAGAAATGCTTGGATGAAATTGCTATTTGCCTTTTAAATCTGAGAAGGCTCCTTGATGATGCCTAATTCTGTGAAGATTGGTTGCAGATTTGATGAAGCTTGAATCCCTTGAATAAAACTTTTTGCTTTAATTTGTTTTTATAGACTTTTTTTGTATTTTTGTCTGTAGATTAAGAAACTTTGAAATGAAATTTGAATTCTTGTTTTAATTTTTGGTTGAAAGAGTGGAGATTGATGAATTTTTTTCATATTTGTAGTTGAAGTAGTGGTTTATTCTTTGCTTTTTAGAAAATGAGATATGAAAGTTTAAATGAAGAAGATGAAGTAAACTTTTATAGATAAAATTTTTGTTTTATTAAAATTAAATAAAATAATATGTAAATGTGACACCACTAAACAAGTTTACTTTCTTAACACGTGTTATTAGAGGAATTTACAAATTAACACATGTAATTCTCATGCAAAATAGATTTTTAAATGTTTTTATAATTAATTTTACAATTTTTAAATACATTTTTAATTTATATAAATCAATTCTTTTTAAAAGAAATTAATATGGAACAATTTTTATATTCTAATTAAAACCATAAAATAAACTTTAAAATCAAAGTGTGATTTAAGATATAAATAACTATATTTTAAATTTCAATTTAAATACCTAAATTCAAATTAAATTTCAAATTCAATTTAAAAAATCAAATTTGATATGTACATAATCTTAATAAATCCATTTCCATTTGTATATATTAATTCTATTTAAAATCAATATATTTACAACACAGTTATTATTATTGTTCAAAATAACAATTTTATCAATTTTAATTAATTTATTTAAAAAGATTATCTCATTTAAATTAAGCTTGAAATTTGGGATAATATCACATTCCTTCCCCCTTAAAGAATTTCGTCCCCTAAATTTAAACAAAGGATAATCCAAAACTTCTATTTCATTTCAACAATTGAAGCATACATGTCATCCATATACTAGCAACCAATAAAAAAAATATCCAAACAACAATTCATCCAATACAAACATCACTAGCTATCCGGACACATATCTAGATAAGCTTTCCTAAAACTATCTAGAGTCTCCCAGGTACAATCTATGGGATCCTCACTCCATTGGACTTTAACGAGCTTCGCTATCTTGCTCTTGAGTTGCCTCTCATCTTGATTAACAATCTGAACAGGATGTCTGACAACTGATAAATCCGGCTCAATCTCTAAGTCTTCCTGCACAGCTGGCTCCACAATAAGAGATGGATCGTGCACGTATTTCCTTAGATGAGATACATGAAAAACATTGTGAATTCCTGCCATTCGGACTGGCAATTCAATCCTGTATGCTACGGCACCAATCCTCTCAAGCACTCGGAATGGACCAATATATCTCGGGGCGAGTTTCCCTGTCTTCCCAAATCTTACTGCTCCTTTAATAGGGGAAACTTTGACAAAGACAAAATCACCAATCTCGAACTCCAATTGTCTTCATCTTTTATCTGCATATTTCTTTTGACGATCCTGAGCAGCTCTCATCCTTTTCTTGATAAGCTTAACTTTGGCAGATGCTTCACGGATCAGATCTGGTCCAAGCACTAAATGGTCTTTCGACTCTATCCAACAGGCTAGGGATCTACATGGTCTTCCATACAGAGCTTCATAAGGAGCCATCTTAATACTTGCTTGGTAATTGTTATTATAAGAGAATTCCACTAGATGTAGATGGTCTTCCCACGATCAACCAAAATCCAATACACAGGCTCTCAGCATATCTTCTAGAATTTGATTAAGCCCCTCTGTCTGCCCATCTGTTTGAGGATGATATGCCGTATTCAATCTCAAACTTGTTCCCATAGCCTATCGCGAAGCCTTCCAAAACTTGCTGGTGAAGATAGGATCCCGATCACTTACTATACTAATTGGAACACCATGCAATCCGACTATCTCTCTCAAGAAAATCTCTGCCAAAGAAGCTGCAGTACGGGTTGCCTTGACTGGTATAAAATGAGCGCTTTTAGTTAGGCGATCAACAATCACCCATATTCCTTTATTTCCCTTCTTGGTTCTAGGCAAACCGTCGATGAAATCCATCGAAATCATCTCCCATTTCCATATCGGGACTTCCAAAGGTTGCAACAAACCGGCTAACTTCTGCTGATCTCCTTTAACTTATTGGAAGATAGCACAACTATTTACGAATCTAGCAATATCTTTCTTCATGCCCGGCCACCAGAAAATCCTTCTCATATCCTTATACATTTTTGAGATTCCTGGATGAATATTTAATCTGGAGCGATGACTCTCTGACAACACCTCCTGCTTCAATTCCTTGAAATTCGGAACACAGATCCTTCCGTTGATCCTCAGTGTCCCTTGGTCATCAATCTTAAAGCTGGAACACTGACCCTTCTTAACTCTCCTGATGATTCCTCTTAATCTACTATCATATTCTTGCTTGCTCGAAATCCTTTATGGAAGAGATGGAACCACTTCCAAAAGAGATAGAACTGCGTTCCTGCTAAGAGCATCTGCCACAACTTTCTCCTTTCCCGGAGTATACAGAATATCCAAATCATACGATGCCAAAAACTCGAACCATCGCTGCTGCCTCAGATTAAGATCCTTTTGAGAGAAAAGATATTTCAACGGTTTGTGATCCGTGAATAACTCGAACTTCTCTCCCAAAAGATAGTGCCTCCAGATCTTTAAAGCACAAACAACGGCCAACAGCTCTAGATCGTGCGTAGCATAGTTCCTTTCATGTGGCTTCAATTGCCGACTCGCATACGCAATTACCCTACCATTTTGCATTAGAACTTCTCCCAATCTAACAATATAGGCATCTGTATAAACCTCAAACTTACTCTTCCCATCCGGAATAGCCAACACAGGAGCACTTGTCAATTTTGCCCTCAGATTCTAAAATGCCTCCTCACATTCAAGTGCCCACTTAAATTTAACTCCCTTTCTTGTCAGCTTGGTTAGATGCGAAGAGATCTTGGAATAATCGTTAATAAACTTCCTGTAGTAGCCAGCCAATCCCAGAAAACTGCGAACTTCCGTCGGTGTCCGAGGCTGCTTCCAATCCAAAATAGTCTCAACCTTCGCTGGATCTACCGAGATGCCTTCTCCAGAAACAATGTGCCCCAAAAATTTTACTTCTGATTTCCGAAAATGGCACTTAGATAACTTCGCCTTCAGAATATGCCTTCTCAGAGTTTCCAATACTATTCTCAAGTGCCGCTTGTGCTCTTCTTCAGACTTAGAGTAGGCCAAGATATCGTCGATGAACACCAAAAAAAACTTATTCAATACATCACGAAAGGCTCGGTTCATCAGGTCGACAAAGTAGGCAGGAGCGTTGGTTAACCCGAAAGGTATAACCAACCACTCATAGAAACAATTAGGTCCCCTAAATGCAGTTAAGGGAATACTGTCCTCAGCTACCCTTAACTGATGGAAACCTGATGCTAAATCCAATTGAGAAAAGACTGAAGCTCCATGTAGCTGGTCGAAGAGATCATCAATACGAGGAAGATGATACTTATTTCGAATGGTCACTTTGTTCAACTCTCGATAGTCTACGCAGAACCTTAGCGACCCATCCGACTTGGTGACAAACACCACAGCAGAACCCCAACAAGAAAAACTGGGCCTAATCAATCCCTTCTCCAACAGATCTTGAGTTTGCTTTACTAGCTCCTCCCTCTCCCTAGGAGCCATCCACCTACTAGGCTGAATCACGGGTACTGCTTCTGGAACCAAATCTATGCGAAACTCTGTATCTCGGTGCGGAGGTAAACACTTAACTTCCTCGAATACATCTGAGAAATCTTGGACCACTTCGATATCTTCAACCTCCTCTTGAGAAGTATCAACTCCATGTAAAATACTACTCAAGTGTATTCCAGAGTTATCACACATTACTCTAGCAATTCTACCCAGATCAGTTTCCAACGAAACTGTTCTCTCATCACAATTTAGGACGGCCTTATACTTATCAAGCCAATCCATCCCCAATATAAGGTCAAACCCCTTAAAATCCAACACATAAAGGTCACAAGAAAAACTATGGGAAAGATAGGAGATTCTCAAATCCTTACAGATCCTATCTAATTTGGTTACCCCTCTTATAGGATTAGATACAAAGATGGGATTGTCTACAGTACTAAGGGTAAGAAAGAACTTCTCTACAGATTCCAGAGAAATAAAACGCAAAGAATCACCAGAATCAAACAAAACTTTAATATACTTGCCATCTAAAAGTAATGAACCTTCCAATACTCCCTTGCCCTTAAATGTAGTTGATGCTGCACCTTCCAAAGCAAATACCTTATTCTGCTGGACTTTATGAAGGAGCGGGCAATCCTTGATCATATGCCCTGGTTGGTGGCAGTTGAAGCAAAGAGATTTCGGAACCAAAGTTGAACCTGGTCTACTATAATGCGACTGCTGCTGTGTTGCTGAGACCCTTTCCTAGGACACTTATTCGCCGGGTGACCTTCTTGATGACATATATAGCATTTGCGAGGTCCATTGTTGCTTCCAGACTTCTTCTTGTTTTGCCTCTTCCAATTGGGATTGAATTTCCTCTTATTTGTGTTAGAAGAATTCCCTTCCGATGCAGCTATTTGTGCCAATGATCTCTTATTCATCAAGTCCTCATATCTTAACGCCATATCAATTAATTCCACAAAACATCCTTTCAAGTGCGCTGTCATCCTTTCATGAAATTCTGGCCTCAATCCTTACACAAACATCTCTTTCTTTTTGAGAGGAGTGTCTATAAGCCCTGGACCATAGCAAGATAACTCATTGAATTTGGTCTCGTACTCCGTTATAGTCATGCTTCCTTGCTCTAAATTCAGAAAATCCTGATAAAGACAAGTTTTTCCTGCAGTTGGCATGAATTTCTCCTCAAATAACTCTTTAAATTCTTCCCAAGACATATCGTCCTCAAAGACATTTGCTATCACTGCATCCCACCAGGCTGCAGCACCTCCTTCTAATTGCCATGAAGCCATTACCCTCTTCTGCTCATCCGATAATTTCATGCTCTTAAAGATTCTCTCACAAGAGCGTAGCCAAGCTTGGACCTCAATTATAGTCCCTGACCCTTTAAATGGTCCTCCTCCAAGGTTGATGAAATCCTTGCATAAAGCAGCAAAACTGACTGGAGGCGGTACTGGATTAACAGCCTCATTATCAGCCTGACCTCTTCTATCATTGGTTGATGTACTTCCTACAACCCTTCCCTTCTGCCTCTTGAACTCATTTTGGCTACCTGGACAGGTAACCCAACCAATTTAGATAAAGATATAGTTATATAAGAAAAATACAAATACGCACTCTCAAGATAGATACTACTCCAGAGCCGAGGTTTTTCTCAACCTATGCTCTGGTACCAACTGTGACGACCCGTCTTTCAATCCACAGAAAGACGTATCATCAATAAGAAAAGAAAGAGATAGAAATAGAAAAGATAGAAAGAAATGAACAACAACATCAGAATCTCACAGCGGAAACAGAACAAAATATAATATTACACATATCCATTACATAGTTCACATATCAAAGTACACAAAATAACACGACTTCATTACATTAGACATTTATAAGAGTCTGCCAAACCATGCAACCCAAAATACAACATCAAAATGTCACTACATGGAGGATAAAGATAAATAGGTACGTCTGGACTCCAGCTCCATCTTCCAAAACATTTGTAAATCTCAACCTAATCACTTGGCTACTCATAAAAATTTGAGTACCCAAGAGTTTTATAAAATCAAAATAAACTCTGGGGTCAGACATGGGTCTGGTGTGAGTAAACAGGTTAAAGTTGTTTAACTTTAGAAATCATTTGAAAACAAAAGGTATCACGTAAGACTTCACACACATAAACACGGGTAAGTTTTTACTTTTCGCTAACCAAGACATTTGATAGGAAATCTAGTGATATTATAATAGGGTCTAGGGTTTTCAAGTAAATATAAAATAGCCGAAATTGTTACATGATTAAATTCCAGCTACTAGCCACCAAAAGTGGGTAATACAATCAAAGCCCTAAGGTCTCGTAGGGAAAATGAGTTTCCATCAATGGCAGGGCTACTGGGGTACCGCCCGTCACAATACGGGGCCTAGATTACCGTACTAAGGATCCCTTCCGATCCCCTGCAACACAAGGCCGGAACCATCCCTTACTGGACAGTCCCGAACAAGACAACCCTGCAGTTGTGGCCAACAACTGCCCACACGGCCGAAATAATAAGGGTCTTCTAGACAGAGGAAAATCTCATCCTACTTGGGCATGACCCACTTAGCCTTGCTGCACCTCCCCTGTGTTAGCCATTCCCAGTTGATGAGGCTTGAGGCTACGATTACCTTTATAGAAAACATCTATCTTAGAATGCTCATCGTCCACCTGATGATGTTCTAAAAGCATTCAATCCATACAAGTTCGTTCCGATTTCGAACGAAACCGAAGGCATTATTTCGTTACACTCATTTTGGAATCACCCTCAGAGTTAACGACAATAACCCTTGCACTTTGAAACTCCATCTCGATCTTCACTTTGAGATGTCATGACCTAACGTTTAACTTGGACCGATGTGGTTTTCGAAAAATCAAACTTGATTCCCGATCTCGGTCTCATCGAAATCCAAACGCCATTTTAAAGGTCAAGTTGTTTTAAAGGTTTAAACAATTCAATTCAATTTTAAACATTGAATTCATACAGCATTATCCACAGATAATAACAAACATTTATCACAGATATATACAATATCTCATCACCGAATATCTTAGATTATCATCCAACAAATATCAACCAAATTCAGACATTCAATTAAAGCAATCAACCATAAGCAAGCATATCTCTAATTCATAATATAATTAATTTAATTCATTCAAATTAAATTAATTACTTAAGAATTAATCGCTTTACCTTGCTTAACCAATCATTAATTAATTAATCACAATCATTTAATAAATCAATCACTTCTTAATTAACCTCATTATCAATTAATTAATCTTTAATTAATTAATTATCCTTTAATTATTAATTAATACCTCTAATTATTTATTAATAAAAATTGATTTAAAATTTATTATTCCTTAATTAATTACTAATTAATCCTTAAATTAGTTAATCTTAATTAATTGCTAATTGATTATAAATTATAAATTAGTTTATCTTAATTACTTAATTAGTTATAATTAATTAACCTAAGTCATTTAATTAATTAATTCTTAATCATTAATTAACTAACTATTAATTATAAATTAACTAATGTTTAATTACTTAATTAATTAATCCTAATTAATTAATTCTTAATTATTAATTAATTAATTAATCACTAATCATTTAATTAATTAGTTACTAATCATTTATTAATTAAGCTTTAATTATTTAACTAATTACCTTTTAATTAAAATTAAATTAACCCTTAATTACTTAATTAAATTAATTCTTAATTATCAATTAATTAATCCATAATTAATTAATTAATCTTTATAAATTAATTAATTTAACTTTAATTGCTTTGTTAATTAAAGTAATCTTTAACCATAAAAACTTAATCAACTTTCAAAACAAATCAATTACATTAATTACTTAAAATTATTACATATTTAAACATTTCCATTTTGTTTAAACTTAATTACTTTTTAAAGGTTAAACTTAAAAGAATACATAATCATCTCAATTTTAGTTTTCAAAGTATAAAACTTCTTTAAATCAAATAGTTAACATTTATCGTAATGTAGTTTAAATCAATTTAGATTTAAAATTTTAAAACTAGTTTAGAAAAACTTTAAAACAACTTTGCTTTGGGTTCGATCTGACCCAAACTCGAAACAAACTCGAGTTCCATGCCTTTCCTTCCTTTCTTTTTCTTCTTTAGCCTAAGTAAAAAAAACTTCATGAAAACTGGAAAGAAAGCAATCACACACACGAACCCGGGCACGAACAAAACAACATCATCCCGAGCCTTAACGCGAGCAACAACCTTCCTTACTCGATCAATGCTTCGAGTCACAACAACACATCCCTCTCTGACACAACTTACTGACACCGTGCACGTGCACGACGCACCAACACCGCCGCCACTTCCAGCGACACTGCGCGCAAGTCGCTGATCGACCCCACATACGGTTCCATCCTTCGAAAGAACGTACCGAAGCCTAAACCAGAATTTCGTCTTCCAGATGTAAATCTGAAACCCATCAACCATCAGAAACTGCCTCGACGAGGTGATTCCGATCACCGTACACCCCGAAATTTTTGCCACAACACCGCAAGCCTTCCACGCAACTACTCCCAAGATCATGCGCCACTCGATTCACCCCATAATTCCCAGTCATGACATTTCCAATCGCGACCAAACACGGTATTAAACCCTAGTTCACCTAAGTTCCAATTCCTCGATGATCGATAACCTCCTCCACGATTTTTCTCAGATTCGCCGAAGCCGCGACCACTCGAAACCACCTCATTACTAGATTTTGATCAGTATGTCATTTCTGGTCATTCCAGAAATGCTCCAAAAATCCAAATCTAAAATTCTTGATTTTGTTATTAAAAATCAAGTTTTTCAATGTTGAATCAAGTTACAAACTCGAAACTAGAAAACAGAGTACTTGATTTCATCACATTTAAAAGATTTCTTTACTGTTTTTCTTTGTTTCAGAAAGTTCCATATTTAAAAATCCTTGAACAAAATTTTAAAACTTATATTATAATCCTATAATCATGTTTGCTTTGAAACCTTAAGTACAGAAGTAACTGGACTGGAAGATTTGAATATTTTTTTATTTTTACTTTTTTTTAGAATTCTGGACTCTGAAATTCAAACAGAGATGAATATTAATATACTCAGAATCAACATGCATATACAAAGGAGCTTAAACATACACATGCAAGCAAAAATTCATCAGAGAGATCACATGCAGGAGATTAACTTTCTAAATTCTTTTAATTTATGTGTTTACTCACCTGGTTCTTTTTTTTAAAGCAGAGCTTCCAAAATTTTGAAATTTGGAAAGATTTTCTGCAGATCCTAGAAATGCTTGGCTGAAATTGCTATTTGCCTTTTAAATCTGAGAAGGCTCCTAGATGGTGCCTAATTCTATGAAGATTTGCTTCAGATTTGATGAAGCTTGAATCCCTTGAATAAAACTTTTTGCTGTTATTTGTTTTTATAGACTTTTTGTATTTTTGTTTGTAGATTAAGAAACTTTGAAATGAAATTTGAATTCTTGTTTTAATTTTTGGTTGAAAGAGTGGAGATTGATGAATTTTTTTCAGATTTGTGGTTGAAGTAGTGGTTTATTCTTTGCTTTTTAGAAAATGAGATAGGAAAGTTTAAATGAAGAAGATGAAGTAAACTTTTATAAATAAAATTTTTGTTTTATTAAAATTAAAGAAAATAATATATAAATGTGACACTTGTCACTAAACATGTTTATTTTCTTAACACATGCTATTAGAGGAATTTACAAATTAACACATGTAATTCTCATGCAAAATAGATTTTTAAATGTTTTTATAATTAATTTTCTAATTTTTAAATACATTTTTAATTTATATAAATCAATTCTTTTTAAAAGAAATTAATATAGAACAATTTTTATATTCTTATTAAAACCATAAAAATACACTTTAAAATCAAAGTATGATTTAAGATATAAATAACTATATTTTGAATTTCAATTTAAATACCCAAATTCAAATTAAATTTCAAATTCAATTTAAAAAATCAAATTTGATATGTACATAATCTTAACAAATCCATTTCCATTTGTATATATTAATTCTATTTAAAATCAATATATTTACAACACAATCATTATTGTTTAAAATAATAATTTTATCAATTTTAATTAATTTATTTAAAAAGATTATCACATTTAAATTAGGCTTGAAATTCTGGGATATCACAATTCATCATCATTATTATTTATAAAACGGTTAAATTAGTTATATTGTTATTATTTATAAAATTTAGTTAACTTAAACTTAGTTAATTTTATAAAACTTTTTAATTTTAACAAAACTTGGTTAATTTTTATTAGCTCAATTAACTTGGTTAATTTATTATTATTATTATTAAAACTTAGTTAACTTAATTATATTGCTATTATTAATATTATAAACTTAGTTAAATTTTATAAGCTTAGTTAATTCTTCATCATCGTCATTATTATTAATTAAAACTTTTTTAAATTAGTTATTATTATTATTTATAAAATATAGTTATCTTAAACTTAGTTAATTTTGTAAAACTTATTTAATTTTAACAAAACTTAGTTAATTTTTATTAACTTGGTTAACTTAGTTAATTTATTATTATTATTATTATTGTTATTATTATTATTATAAACTTAGTTAATTCGTCATCGTCTTTATTTATAAAACTAGTTATATTATTACTATTTATAAAATTTAGTTAACTTAAACTTAGTTAATTTTATAAAACTTGTTAAATTTTAATAATTAATTTTTATTAACTTAGTTAACTTAATTGACTTATTATTACTATTATTATTATTAAAACTCAGTTGACTTAATTTTATTATTATTATTGATTAACTTAGTGGAATGATCAAATTATTTCCACTAGCTGTGCATGTTAGGTTCCTTAATTTACATTCACAACTAAGTTAATAATTATTAATTAATCCCAGCAAGTAAATCATTAACCAAGCTAAGTTAAGGATATGAATGTGCTCTTATTACCTGGGAAAGCTTTATAGATCTCTTTGGAAAATTTTCCATTAACCCCAACCACCTAGACCAAAGACTTGACACCTTCAGAATGATCAACGACTCTTCCATAATGACTTTAGCCACTGCATAAGAATCGACTTCCAGACCCGTCTACAAAATTACAGTTGTGACCAAAACCATGCATATCAAAAACTAATAGATTGAAGTTGACCGAGTTATTTTTTTTGGTACCACCAGCATGTAGTAATGCTATTTTAAACAAAATAAAGGACGATGACAACCAATCCTAAGTTCCCAAATGTAAAGTAGTACTGGAAAATATAACTGAATTTTTAAAATATAATATGACATGCATCAGTTAAAAAGATTCACTACAGTTGCAAACAAATAATGTACAACTAAACAGTTATATAAGCATGGTAAAATAGCTAAATATTCATGTACCTGGCTGAAACTAATATCAGGATTCAACCCTGATATTTTTCTATTTTCCGTCTTTCGGACAGTCACCAGTCACTGCATATCAAGCCCACCTTCTACCACCTGACAGCAAATTTCTGTGCACTTGACTAACATTGCATATCCACTGACCAATATTGCACATTTCTTTGCACATTTCAGTTCTGTCATAACATCAACTACAACTACATCCACAACACTCATATCACAACAACCTTTATGAGCATACAAACATTTCTCATACAAAAACCATTTCCATCCACAAAACCATCATTTCTCAACCCATATTCATATTACCTCATTCACAGACATAACACCTCCACTGCCTGAGCCATTCAAAACTGTCACAGCACACATTTCCATCCAAAAAATGACCTCAGCACACATTTCCATCCAAAAACCAACACTTCATATACAACAACCTCCCCTTAGCAATCAACTTGCCAAAACTTCAAAATTCACAGCACAACAGCAGCAACTCCTTCAGTTCAATCCACATACAAACCTCTGACCATCAGCAAACACCTTTGTCCATTATAACCAACAACTCCCCAGTCCAACTGTTTTAACCATCTAACAGCTACAACATAAGCACCACAGCCATCATTTCACACCTCTTCCTTCAACAAAGTCATCTCCCACATCATTTAACTATCTGCCTCTTCTTGCAAAACTCCGTACTTCACTATTCATCTCTGATCAAAGCAGTGCACATTCCTATACTTATTGCACTACCCTATACTTACAGCAACAGTGTCTCTCCTTGCCAACCTACTACCTACCGCAACAACATTCATTTCTTTATCACATGCACATAAACACCATACATACATACATACCATTTCATACTTCATTCCATCACTATTCTGCGTTTTACTTCCATCATATAACTAGCACTGATACAACAAACCACCCATTTCACGCGCATCTTCTCCTCTTCGCTTCCTTCTATCTACTGCCATTGCTCCTTGCATACAACCTACAGTAGCTACCTAGTCCTCACCAGTATTTGCACTTCAGAAACAAATGCTTACCACTGTCACTACTTCGACTATCTCAATTCGACCTCAACAAGAACAATAGCTGAACCAATCTCCTCGTCATCACTCAACTAGCCGTGACAATTCTGATTCAGATTCCATTTGTTCATTTACAAAAATGTTTGTATTTCATTTTCTTTACATTCTCCAATTTCGGTGTTACATTGCATTGAGTTTACATGACCTTCATTGTTTGACACTCACTTTCTCAATACTCGCTGCAACTCTCGTATCGACTCTCATATCAACCCTTATTACAACTCTCATATCAGTTCTCAAATGGATTTTTGCTGATCCCTGTAGTTAAAGAGAGAACATTTCAAGAGAAATACAATATAGTTAATTATCTAGAACATGATTATACAAATAATATATATCAAAAATGGAAGGTAGAGTGATTAAACAGATTTAAAAACCTAAACTTGTTAGACCACTTATTGACTCTAACAAGGACGAAGCTACAACGACACTTGCTAGGTTGTATGCATAGGTGCCCTAAAACCGATTAAACAACCTTGTCGCTTGATTGAATATTTTATAATTAAAAGATAAGTGACAAAAATAGTTTGCATAAAGAAATGCAGATTGTAGAAATAATCTTTCTGAAAATGTCTTTTCTAATTCAATAACGGCACCTCCACATATAAAGATAGTAGAAATACATAAAATATTGTAACTAAGATTCATATACGTGTCTACTGCATAGCCCGAAACAATCACACCCTTTATATACAAGCAGGTATTATATAAAACATGTTAAATGGTGTTACCTTATTGTAAGCAAAGAAATAACAAATAAATTCATGCTTTCACTACAATTATGAAGCAACTTTAGCTTTCTCTCCAAATTCATCTAATATTTACATTTATTAATGGAATAAGAAAACAAATAAATACTATTGGGAATGAATTATTAATATATCAGAAACAACTTAAACATCATTTAACAGTCCTATGAGTAAAAATGAAGAACACGTCTGCAAAATTAAGGTTGACAAAAATTTAATATGGTGCAAACAAAGATGAAGCAAACATAGAATATGATATATTTGACACAAAATTATCGTTTTTAGAATTTTATCAATAGAATCAATATAAATTTGACATCCTTAGGAGAGCAAAGAATTCAACTATGATGGTCCTCTACCTTTTGCAAAGAACTTATTCTACAAATGGTACATTGAATTAAATAAACAGATCTGGTACCTTTATTACATGTCTATGCTACAGTTAAACTGAACAAAATAAACAGAAGTATATGTAGAAGATCGGTAGCATTACAAGTAATATAGGCGACTAACAATAGTAAGTATCTGAAATTAGGAGTGCTTTGTGTACACAAATATATCTATCCGGTATATGGAGTATCTCATTTCCCTAAAATGTTAAGACACCTAGGAGTCTAAATAAAAAAGAAGGGGAAAACATTACATAAACAAACATGTGTAAAGGAAATTGTCCACAGGAGTACCTGAGAATCCCTCATATAATTATCGTACAACCAATTTGCAAGAAGTACGAGCAATTCTCGACCCATGGGTTATCACCATGCACATTCCCAATGAACTTCATAATAAACAAAATATTTTTAGTGTCATTTAACATATAAGTTATTTATAATTGAACAATGATGGAGTTACTTTTAAGAAATCAGAACTATGAAGAAAACTTAGTACAAGTAAACTTTTACATTGTGCAAATAATTATGACGAACAAGATATTAGCCAAAGAATCCAACTAGCTGGCAGGAAACAAAAATTGCAAGCACTGCAATTTATGGGTAGGTTTCTAATAAATATTTTCTTAAAATTATACTATCAGGCAGTCAATTTCTCCATCGTTGTATTGTTACACTAGCACCTCCTAGAATTCATCCTCCTAAAACTTCATGTAAATCCAAAAGTATAAATTGAACTACATCTAAATTCATTATCTAAACCTCTTTTACTTCTAGACATTTGTTTCGTAGAAAAACTGATATCTACATTAGTATCGTGTTGATGAATAACAAGCACTGACCCATGTAGCATATAATCTGAAGAAGCTAGAAGATCTCCAACCTCTCCAAGCTCTTTTTGCCATGCGCTCATGCCGACTGTTAAGTAAGCAGCCGACCCATGTCTCTGTCTCCCTACTATAAAAAAACGAGTAAATCCATCCATATCTGACAATATTTTAACCGTCTATGATGAGTTTTCTACCACTTTCTCTAACATTTTTATATACAATTTAAATCATTCTCTAACATGTAATATCTAACCAAGTTATTCAATTCAGAATGATATGTTTCTGTTATTAGTTTTACAAAATGAATCATGTTAAAATCCAACAACTAATCTAAACTGCTATATCTTTTGGAATACAGCTTAGATTATCTAATCTAAACCACTAATTATTTTAATAGGCAGCTCATATTAACTCACAAAACCTCAACACTGACTTTCAACCAGAGCATGTGGTTCAGTGCTGACATATCTAGGCACAGATGTTCAAGTAAATATCTTAAAGAAATCCCACAATAATAGAAAAATCTCATCGTTACACAATTGAGAAGCATAAGTCCAATGTGCAAACAAAATCCATCATTCATTTTATAACACAATTGAGAACCATGAAGAAAATTTAAAATTAAAGATGAAAACTTAATAACACATATTTTCCCCTCAGGTTAAAACCTGGATCATTCATTTTATATAGCACATTTAAAAAAAATTAATGGACAGTGTTTAGTTTATTCTAGATATTGGAAAAACCGTTCGAATAAATGAAGAATGTTATTAACTTATATATGCCATTATCGTAGCAGCATAAAATCATACATTGATAATAAACCGATGGGATTAATACCAAGAAGCACTTAGAAAACATATCAACATACAGTTACTTTCCTATTCATAATTCCAATCTCTTGTAGTTTAGTGTTATGGTTTCAAACAAAAATAATCAATAACCAATTCAACAAGCATTTCAATTGAGATGACAATGATCATGGAAGTGAGATATAGGTTATTGGAACAGTAAAATAATCAAACATATAAATAAATTATAAAAATGTTTACCTTTATTGGATACAATCACCTGTAGTTTAGGGCTTGTATTTCGGTTGAACAAATTGATTCAAAGCGCTGGTAAAAAACAATAGTTGTGGAGAGTGAGATAAAGACGGGCGAGAAGAGGAGGACATATGTGGATGTTAAGATAAAGTCGTTCGTAAATTTGCATATGAGGATGAAGGCGCAAATAAGGGAAGAAGCGTAGATAGGACACAAACTAAGATGGGCAAAAGCGGCGATAAGGTGGAAGCTGAGACGAGGCAGAAGAGGGAGGCGGAGAAGGAGGTAAAGTTAGATGAGAACTAGGGTTATAGTGGAAGAAGTGAGAAGAGGGAAATGAAAAATAGATAGCGTGGAAATGAAAAAAGTGTGGGAACTAAAAAAATTAAGGGCTGGTCGTGTTTCTTTTAGAGGAAGAAAGAAGGAGAAATGTCAACAGATGTATTTTGCTAACAAACGCAACCATATAGTGCAACTAACACCTAATTTTCTTGCAGTGATTCACGATTTTGGACAATGAATTATCTTTTGAAATAAATGTGTAGAAGTGTTGGAATTTGTTAGAGAATTTATATTCACGATTTTGGACAGTGAATAATATTTTAAAAATAAATAAATATTTTTCGGAAGTGATATTTTAAATGAAGTAAAACAATTTAAAGATGTTTTAAAATGTGTTAAGGATCGAAACCATAGATTTCAACATTCATTGTTGAAATAGACGTTTTCGAGAAGTAAGGAAATGATGAACTATGACACTGTTGTTATAGTAAATGATTTTCGAAAGGAAATGTTTTTATATGGTATTGGGATTTATATATCTATCTTATTTTCCAATCCCTATACTAGTGATTTTGGGTTGTCGTAACGATGTTTTACGTAGCATTCATTTTGATCCAAATAAATGTGTTTAAAAGAATCTTTTTCTTAAAGAATAAAGTTTATACTTAATCGTGATTTAAGTATATGGAATATTTTCTAAGTGTTGAAAATAATTGATTTGTGAATTACTTATTATTAAATAAGTATATGGAAATGTTTTTCAATATAGAAGTTGAAATGTTTTGAAGATATATCTTTTTAAAGATAATTTGAAGTGAATATTTAGCAAATGGTTTAATTAATAAAAGATTAATTTAAAAGGGCCTAGTGATTATTATGGTGCTAAATATTTGTTTGTTTTGACAGTTAAATAACCGACTATCAAACTTTGCCAAATTTTAGTTCCTCGACTTGATGTGGAACTATTTAGTCGTACACTTAGTACGTTGCCATCTGTGTAGGCTTGATTATCATTTGTGTTGAGGATGTTGATTCGTATAGTGCAGAGTATTACTCCAATCTATCGAGCTTCCTTCTTGGCTCGAAGGATAGCAAGTTGAAAGTTGGGAACGTGATAAGTCTGTGGGACTTAGTTTTTGTGTGAAGTTGAGAAATGCTTTTGCGTTGTTGGTGCGAAGAGACCGAGATCGGATTTATCTAAAAACCACTTCGGACCAACGTATATACGACGATTATGCAGGTTGCTTTGTGATGATATTGATATTCCGGATTTTCATTGTGGGGACTGCTTGTTGATCGTTTGGAGTTAAAATCCCAATATACATCCAGTAGCAGTGGTCTTTTCATTATGAAACATCCAATGCGAGGACTATTCGCTACTAATCCTAGGGATTTCTCGATAGGATGTAGTAGGAAAGTACCTTCGGTTTGTCCTGTTCCTGGATAACTTGTATGGATGTTTGTCTGACATTGCATTTCTAAAGATTACGTCCATTGGTTTTTACAAACCTACATTAGTGGTGGCGGAGAAGGCAACTACTCTTAGCTTAACACCCTCCTTAAGACGTATGAGCTTAAGGGTTGTATTTTTGTATAAGGCAATGAGTAGTCAACGGAAATGGCCGTGTTGCATTCTAAGGGATGTGATATGTGATTGTGAAAGGTAATCGTTACATCTAGCCTCATCAACCGGAAATGACCAAAACAGGGTTAGATGCAGCAAGGCTAAGTGGGTCATTCCCAAGTAGGATATGATCATCCTCTTCTAGATATATCTTTACACGCTATGACGTCGTGTATCTGATTATTGTGGTTTGTATGCTAGAGGGCCCTCGGTAAGGTTGGTAACGACCAGAGGATGACATATTCGGTACCATCTAGTTATAGAGGTGGGCCGGTCTTGTGTTGGTAGAGAAACTTTGTGATGGTTTCTCGGTACATTCTACTAGAGATGTACTACCGGAAGGTAGTCTCTTCACCTGGTCATTTGTATTGAAATACAAACTCCGCTACACGATTGCCATTTTGATTGTATTATCCAATTGGGCTATTTTCCGGAATTTAATCAATGTAACAATTTCGGCTATGATTAATATTATTTGTATATAGTAGACACTACTATAATATAAGAGGATTTGATATGATATGTTTTAGTTATCGTAAGGTAAAAACATGTCCGTGTTTATGTGTGGACTTGTATTATGAGATACTTTTGTTTTGATAAAGGAAAATTTTGGTAATTAATAAATTCAGTTGAGTGTGTTTCTCACGCTGGTTTACCAGACTGATCCGGGCGTTCTTCCCTTTCAATGCTCGGGTCAGACCGAGTATATTTACAGGTTCAGATTGGTGTTTTTGGAGCTTCAGCAGGAGAGCTGGAGATCTTCATTTCGTATACGCGTATCGGTTTTGATTATTGATTATCTGATGTGCTTTGTTTGTTATTGTATATTATCGGCAATTGTGAGGACAGGTTAATATAACTGTTCAAGCTGATAACTCTGATTGATTGTTGAACTCTGGTTGATGTGTGTATATACAGTTTCTATTTTGTAAAGATCATTGATATGATATTATATGTTTTCCGCTGCGATGTGAGATTCTGTATTATTCTATTTTGCTATATCTTCTCTCTTTCTCTTCTTCTCTCTTCTTTTCTTTCTCTTGACTTTCCGTTAGTCAGTGCTTTTTGGGTCGTACATGTGTGGTTTATTGTCGATTCAAAGAGTATGGATTTGCGGGTCGTCACAAGCAGGACCGTCTTCGAGCAGCGCAAATGGAGCAACTAAACCAGCATTTGACCGAGTGCATGGAGCATTCCCTTCGTCTGGTGGTTACGGCACCGATGACGAGTCATGAGGTACGTTTTGTAGTGCTTGTTTTTGAAACTTGTGTATATATACAATGAGAGATGGCGAGGTTGATTTGTGAACATGTGGTGTTTGATGTTGATTTGTGAGGTTGATTTGTTGGACTGATGTGTTTGGTTGGCATTTTAGACGTTATATATGTGGTACGTTAATGTTGGATGTACGTATTGTTGTTGGGTGTGTGAGATTGATGATGGACAGTTTGATTTGTATTTATGGTAATGTTTGAGTTTGAGAATGAGATGGTAATTTTTTAGTTTTATTTTGTTGTTGATATTGATTTTAGCTTACATATCTGATATATATATATATATATATTGATAGTGATATTGATTTTAGCTTATATATCTAATATATATTGATATTGATATGCTGTTCGGTATTCGAATGGCTGCTGTAATAAATAAAATCATCCAGGTTTCCAACGGCTTTCGATGCCATATTGACAAAAAATCAGTGATGATGCCGGCGGCTTATTAACCAAAAATTAGTGACGGCTCCAAATGGGTTTTCGACGATTTTTCAAGCTACGTGGATGTCTTAACCATCGGAAAGGACGCCGAAACTGCCGTTGAAACATCCATTGGAAGCAGTCGACGAAAGTCGTGTTCTTTATAGCGATGGCACTTCCAACGGCTCCTTATGGCCGCCGACGGCTCGGAGCCGTCAAAAATCACTATATTCCTTGTAGTGGGATAACGTTATAGTAACGTACTTGTATTTGCTATATATAAGTATACGCTTCATTTCTATTCGCACATCTCCCTTAGGCTATTCTTCTGTATCTTATAAAGACTCGAATGCAGATTTTAAGGAAGTAAGATATGGATGCTAGGAATAGAAGAGTTAACCTTCGTGGAGGAAGCTCCACAGCCAATGGAAATGCCAGACCAAACATTAGAAGGAATCCAGGTCAGGTACAAACTGCTAATATGGGTGCAGGAGTGCCGCAAGTTGATATGGGAGCTATGTATTAGTTCTTCGTCAACATGATTCAAGTTGGAGCTACTGTAGCATTAGCTGGAGGAAATGTTGGAGAAAGCAATTAGGGAGATAACAACTATGTAGTGCTGAGTAAGGACTATGTTAGGCTTAGTGGAAAGCCGTTTATCGGCACTGAGGACTCAATAGAAGTAGAGAATTGGTTGCTTCATTGCAGAAGGACTTTTGCTGATTTAGGACTTAACGATGACCAGAAAAGGAGATTGGCATCCAGACAGTTGCAAGTAGCAACACTGTACTAGTGGAACAGTGTTACTGTAGGAGTAGCTAAAGAGGCTCTGACTTGGGGCGGAATTCAAAGGAGGTTTGAGGAAAGATTAATGTTGGAGATTGCCAAGTCAACTCTGCTTAGGAAGTTTGCTGAGTTGGTGCAGGATGACGTAATAGTGCTTGAATATGCTATGAAATTTGATGAATTATCAAGATACGGATATGCCACGGTTGATTCAGTTATCAAAAGAAATGAGAAGTTCATTCGTGGATAAAGACCCAAGCTTGCTAAAGCAACTTTACCACATATTAGGGATCCGCGCGATGTGGTTGTTGAGATGTCTTTGAGGAATGAGGAGATGCTTGCTTTCTTTAATGGTAACGAGTAGTGGAAACTCAAGGTGGGCAGAACCAGAAGAGAAAGTTTTACCATAAGAAAGGAGCTCAGAAAGAAGGAGCAGCCAAGAAAAGGAAAGGCCGACGTAGTTTGCTACAACTGTGACAAGAAGGAATATTTTGCTCAAATGTGTCAGACGGGTAATGCAAAGAAGGTCATTGACAAGAAAGGAGTGAAATTCTTCAACTATGATCATATTGGACATTATAAGAACTAGTGCAAAGAACCATTCATGGATGGAAAGGGCAAAGTGTTTGCATTGGAACCAACTACCTCAAGACATATAACAGAGGAGAAAGAAAAAGCTGCGTTGGGAGGTATGCTTTTGATTCATGGTGTGTCAGTTGGAGTTCTATTTTATACTGGCGCATCGCATTCTTTTATATCTCATTATTTGGTAGATAAGCTTAACCTAGAACCTTCACACCTAGTTACATCCATAAGGGTTATGAATCCGATAGGAGGGTACGCGACGCTTGGGATGAGATGTGACCAGTTAGAGTTTGAATTGTTAGGTTATATATTTGCTTGTAGTTTTCATATATTTGATTTCGTAGGGTTCATACTTATTTTGGATATGGATGGGTTAAGTACGACGCTAGGATATTTTGCCATGATAGGAAAATATCACTTAGACACCCTAGTTGTAGTGATCTGTTATATACTCCATAGAAAACCCTAGTTTTGAAGTTAATACTTTGTTTGGTGTTATGGACGTAGAAGACAGGCTGAATCAAGTCTTCGCTGTTAGAGAATTTACAGATATCTATAAGCTCATGATAGGACTACCATCGAAATGAGCTATCGAATTTTGGATAGATTTAGTACCAGGAGCAGAACCTGTGAGTAGACCGCCAAGTAGAACAACACCTAATGAAATGCAGGAACTAAAGGTGTAGTTGGTGGATTTAGAATGTAAGAATTTTATCAGACCAAGAAGTTTGTTTTGGGGAACAACCATAGTAGTTGTTAAGAAACCGGATAGATCGTTGAGGTTGTGCATTGATTATCATAAGATGAATGAGAAGACGATAAAGAATCGATATCTGCTACCTAGGATTGATGATTTGTTCGACCAGCTGAGTGGAGCCAATGTATTTTCTCAATTGGATTTTGCAATAGGGTTCCATCAACTTACAGTAGCAGAGGATAGTATTCCTATGACAGCGTTTAGGATCAGAAATGGATCGTACAAATGGTTGGTGATGTCGTTCGGACTAACTAATGTGCTAGCATTCTTCGTGGACTTGATGAACAGAGTCTTCCAAGAACATTTGGACAGATTTGTATTGGTATTTATAGACGACATGTTGATATATTCCAAGGATGAAAAAGTTCATGAAGTTCATCTTAGGATAGTGCTTGAGACACTAAGACAGCATCAGTTGAAGGCAAAGTTTTCGAAGTGTCACTTTTAGAAGAAGTAAGCGGAGTTTTTTGGTCATGTAGTCTCAAAAAAAGGGTTGTCGGTTGATCTTGCTAAGATCAAGGCAGTGAATGATTTGAAAAGATCCAAGTCAGTTTTTTGAGATAAAGATTTTTCTTGGGTTAGCTTGTTACTACCGAAGATTCACTAAGGACTTCTCGTGGATAGCAGCACCGATGTCTAGGCTAACTCAAAAAGATATAAAGTTTGTTTGGACTGATAAGTGTGAGGAGGCATTCCAGAAACTGAAATATTTATTGACTAATGCACCTGTGTTAGTTCTTCCAGAGGGGAATCAAGACTTAGTGGTATACTCAGGTGCATGTGGAATATGATTAGGAACTATGCTAATGTAGAGAGGCAAAGTGATTGCCTATGCTTCTCGATAGCTCAGACCACATGAAGTTAGATATCCAACTCCTAAGTTGGAAAATGCTTCAGTAATTTTTGCATTGAAGGTATGGAGATATTGCCTTTTGGGAGAAAGATTCGAGCTATTTACAGATCATAAGTCGCTAAAATATTTATTCTCCCAAAAGGAGCTGAATATGAGATAGCAGAGATGGTTAGAGTTCATAGTTGCATACGACTTTGGTATTGAGTACACACCGAGAAAAGGAAATAAGGTTGCAGATGCACTTAGCAGAAAACATCATAATGCAGTATTGGCAAAGATAGCCGAGTGGAATGATTTAGAAGCATTGACTACATGTTGAGTACAATGGTAATCTAAGGCTAGTTCTAGTTGAGAAACTGCCATGTTATCATGTTTAAAAATTTGTCCGATAATAATCGAAAGGATTGCATCTAAGCAGAAAGATAACTCAGTGTTAGCTGAGAAGATTAAAAGGCTAGAGACCAAAATTGAGATTGATGAACTGAAGGATTTTAGTCTTAACCAGAGAGGGTGGTCGAGAAAGAAGGGATGATTGTTTGCCCCGAATGTAGAAAACCTAATGAAGGAGATCCTTAGAGAATTCCAGCATTCGAAGTTCACTATCCATCCAAGAGGAACTAAGATGTATTAGGATATGAAAAGGAATTTCTTTTGGAAAGGTATGAAGAAAGATGTAGGCTTATGGGTGAGGCAGTGTTTGAATTGTCAACTGGTAAAAGTTGAACATTAGAAACCGAGTAGGTCACTTCATCTTTTGGATGTTCTAGTTTGGAAATGAGATTCTATCTCAATGGATTCCATAGACGGACTGCCAAGGTCGAATAGAGGAAATTAGAGTATCTAGGATATAGTGGACAAATTGACTAAGAGTGCACACTTTATACCCGTTAAGTCGACTAGAACAACACCTGATTTAGCTAAGTTATTTATGAAAAATATAGTTAGACTGCATGGAATTTCTAGTGGTATTGTAACACCCCATATTTTTAGTAACATTATTTAGAACATTAATTAGGTAAATTAAATAAAATAATGTAATTTTTTAAGAGAACCAGATTTGTGATTTATAAATGGGTAGCCATGCTTAGATAAACTAATGAACTAAAGGAATTAAAATGAATTAAGTTAGGGTGAGTAGGCAAGGGCAAAATAGGTAGGAGTAATAATCTCATACCCTAAACCTTCACTACCTTCATTTCATACGTTCATTTCTATATTCACCAAAACAAAAACACTTAGAGGTCTACCACCATTAAGAAGAAAAGAGGGGAAACAAGCTAAATCAAGAGGAATAAGATAACCAACATAAATCAAAGATCAAATCTCATTTCCTTAACATCAAAGCAAGGTTAATAATGACTACATCTCTTATTTTTGATTGATTTTGGTTAAGATGATTATGAAAGTATTTACAAATGTTTTTCCATGTTTTAAATGATAAATGGATACGCGCGCACGCACACATACACAAATGTGTTGATGATTTAGGCTATTTTATATGCATTTATGATGAGAATCGATTTAAAAATTCTAGTCTATAACATCCAAATGACTTGCGAATTTAATCCGAGGTCACATATTTTATTTTGAATATGGGTTTCAAGTTTCATAATTTTCTGAATTATTGTGGCTTTATTATGAATTTTCTAGTGAAGAAAATGTTATTTTGGGTTTAAAATTATTTACGGCCAAGATATAATGGCTATGACTCTGAAATTTAAATATGTTATAAAACATATTAAAAGAGATATTATGGAATTTTTGGAGAATTTTCCTAAGTGTTTTGTTAAGTATGTAAAATTATTTAAGGTATGGGACTTTAATGTTTTATATGTTTAAAATAAAAGAAGGGCATTTTGCAAATGTTCCGATTAGACAAAATCTGAATTCGGCAGCACTTTTATAAAAGGTTTTAGAAAAGAAATTGGCAGCCAATTTGATTTTGACAAATAAGCAGGTTAATTGAAAAGAATAACTGTTTTAAGTAAAGAATCAGGTTCTTTAAGGTTTCGCTGTCTCACCTCCTTCGGCAACCACCTTTCGCCTTCATTCCTCCACCTCCAACCTCGGTCGAAACCAATGCACATAGTATTAAGACTTGGTACATAGTGAATTGGACTCAGGCGAAAGATGTGGTGTTGAACCTAAGGCTTTCGAAAGGAATCGAGACTTTGCTTTGTTTTATAAAGAAATGTGACGACTCAGGTTGTTGCCTTTGTTTTTAAATTGGTTATCAACAGTGTAGAAACCAACATTGCTGCTATTCTACCTTTTGATCCGGTTGAGGCCGTCGCTTTTAAACATGGTTTTGAAAGGATGCTTTCGATTTTATTAAAGAAGCCATTCGCCAGTGCTTTCGAAAGGGATGGTGGTGAAATCATCTACTTTCTTTATTTAGGAAAAATGATTTCGAAAGAGGACTTTCGACTTAGATGTTTTATGACCCTTAGTTCTGTTGAAAGATAAACCCAAAGGTTCGACTTCAATTGGTTTAATGGCTTCGAAACTATGTTCCACAAGCTTTTACTTGAACCCAATGCTTTTGAAAGTTTTGTATTAAGTAGTATATTTTAGTGCTTTCGAAAGGTAAGTAATATAGGTTTTGATGGGGAGGTTCCGTAGTATTTTTGAAAGGTACTTATTATGGTTTCAAAGGGGTGGATCCCTAGTATTTTCAAAAGATATAAACTATGGTTTCGAGGGGATTTTCCTCAATGATTTCGAAAGGTATTTAAAGTATTCTAAATGGAAGGTTTTCAATTTCTTTCGAAGGGCAAGTTTTATGTTTTGAAAAGGATGTCTAAGGTTTTAAAGCTTTCGAAGGGAATAGTATGTAATGATTTCGAAAGGCTTTATGAAGTTATATAGTTATGAAGTTATATAGTTTACTTATATCGAAAGGAGTTCTTTCAATATTCGAAAGGGTCAATGATTACGAAAGTGGTACCTTCACTGGTTTTGAAAGGGTTATTTAATAGGTTTTAAACAAAGGTTTCGAATGATTTACTTTTGGCAATATAGCCTAAATGTTTTAAGTTAAAAAGTGTTTAACTTATTTTGGGGAAGTATTTCATCAATATTATTTTGGGTAAAGTATATATGACATGGCAAATAGCTTAGAATAAAGCAAAGGATATATTTTCCTTGTATATGTATGATTTAAAAGATTAAATCATTTTAAAAAGGTTTTCAAAGAAATTTTTAAAACGGTAGTTAACCCTAAGAAAAATGACTCAGATATAGAAGACTAGATGGAACTGGTGTAAGGTCGCGCACTATACATTAGCTTTTGCCCCCAAGCAAATTTTAGTCCAAATTCCAGCGTGTAGGGCTTAGTCGCTTAGACTTAAATGATAGTTACACACCAACATGGAATATAGTATGGAGAAAAAAAGGTTAGTGGTGAGCCCGCAAAACCATTAGGATCAGGAGACCCTTGGAAATGTATGTAAGGGACAAACCATCCGGAAGACTTATCTAATAGTTATTAGATTATATTTATTATTTTGTCTGGTAGGCCCAAGTCAGCCAAAGGATAGTAGTCAACGTAACAAAACTACCTTTTTTCGGACAACTGGTCCAGTAAATTACCAGTTTTTAGTATAAAGGATATTGCTTTTTTGATATACAGTTTGATTAACCAGTTTGGTTGCAGGTTTATGATTTGAAAAAGATATGTTTTGAAAGAGATATTAGTGAGGGGAACCCGTTCTACTATACAGTGTGGTCTCTCTCAATATCATATATATATATATAATCGTGATGTACAATATTATTCACACCAATCTTTACGTCTGACTCAAAGTTTATGTTTTTCGTTTAAACTCTCTGGTGCTCCAAATTAGTTTGAGTAGATAGAGAGTTGAAGGTTTTCAGGTTTTAGTAAGTGGACGAATAAAGCTTCCGATGACGTGTAGGAGGCATACTTCTAGATATATATAAAGAGACTTGTTTTAAAATTCCATTAAGTGTATTAAGGCAGATAGTCTAATATTCTTTAATCTTTCAAGGGAACATCTTATATGTCACTCTTGGCATATTTATTTAACAATTATTTTACTAAAACTGAGAAGCGATGGGATTATGTAATTTGAATATGGAATATGTTTTGAAAATATAATGTGAAAAGATGTTTTTGAAATAATGTGATTTGTTTTCATATTCATGTGATGCTGATATTGTGAATACCATTAACATTACCATATTTTGTCACCAGAAGTTAATATTATGGATGACTGCAGCATCTGTAGTAACTTTGGGCCTTCGAATAGGGGATGTTACAACTTGGTATAAGAGCATAGTTTATGAATTTTTTTAACTGAAAATGGTTTTGAAAACATAATCCTTAGGACTTAGAGAAAAGATCGGTGTACGGGATAACGCTAAAGTAGCGTACTTGTATTTGCTATATATAAGTACACGCTATATCTCTAGTCTCCTACTTTTATTAGGCTATTATTTTGTATCTGACAAGGCTCGAATACAGATATGGATGCTAGAAGAGTTAACATTGGTGGGGGAAGCACCACTATAAACGGAAATGCCAAACCAAGTACTAGGAGAAATACAGGCCAGGCATAAGCAGTTAATATGGGTGTGGGAGTCCCATAATGGATATGGGAGCAATGTATCAGTTCTTCGCAAACATGGTGCAAGCGGGAATTGATGCTAGAGTAGTTGGAGCTAATGCTATAGGAAGGAATTTGGAAGTTGCAGTGGTGACCAACTATGCCATACTGAGTAGAGATTAAACCCGGCTAGGAGGAAAGCCATTCATTGGTACCGAAGATGCTATTGAGGTAGAGAATTGGTTACTGCACCGTGGAAGGACCTTTGAAAATATGGGGCTCAATGACAAGCAAAAGAGAAGGCTTTTTTCTAGACAGTTGCAAGGAGCAGCGCTGCATTGGTGGAACAATGTTATAGTTGGAGTTAACGAAGAAGCTTTGACATGGGATGAATTCAAGTAGAGATTTGAAGGAAGGTTCATGTCTGAAGTTGCAAAGTCTACCTTGCTCACGAAGTTTGCTGAGTTGGAGTAGGGAGAAAGGGTTGTTATTGAGTATGCTAGGAGATCTGAGGAGCTAGCAAGGTATGGGTATGCTACAGTGGACGTTGTAATGAAGAGGAAGGAGAAGTTCATAAGTGGTTTGAAGCCTAAGCTTGCGAGAATTATGTTGCTATACCTCATAGATCCTTGTGATATGGTTGTAGAGATGGCTTTAAGGAAGGAGGAGATGCTTGCTTTGCTGGAAAAGAATAAGGTCGAGGAAGCTCAGAAAGGGCAAGGTTAGAAAAGAAAATTTTTCCACAAAAAGAAGATCAGAAAGGAGGAGCTACTAAGAGGGGGAAGTATGAAATGGCCTGTTATAAGTGTGATAAGAACGGCCATTATGCTAATGAGTGCCAGACGGCAAAGGAAAGAAGGCTGTTGAGAAGAAAGGAGTTAGATGTTTCAATTGTGATCAAGTTGGGAACTACAAGAACTAGTGCAAAGAGCAAGCTAAGGGAGATAAAGGTCAAGTATTTGCATTGGAACCAACTATCTTGAGACCCACAACATAGAAGAAAGGGAAAGCTGTGTTGGAAGGTACGCTTTTGATTCATGGTATGTCTGTTAGCATACTGCTTGATACTAGTGCATCGAATTCTTTTGTATCTCGATGTTTGATAGATAAGCTTAACCTAGAACCCTCATATCTAGTTACTTCCTTAAGGGTTGCAAATCCGATAGGAGGGTATGTGACACTTGGGATGAAGTGTGACCACCTAGAATCTGACTTGTTAGGTTACACCTTTGTTTGCAGTTTGCGTATGTTTAATTTCGTAGGGTTCGGATTTATTCTGGCGATGGATTGGTTAAGTAAATACGATGTTAGGATATTTTTCAATGATAGGAAAATATCGCTTAGACACCCTGACTATAGAGATCGGATAGTATATTCTGTAGAAAACCTAATTGTGAGGTAAATGTGTTGTTGGGTGTTATGGAGGTAGAAGACGAGATAAGTCGAGTTTTCGTGGCTAGAGAATTCGCATATGTTTTTGAGCCTGTAGTTGGATTGCCACCGAAACGTGCCATTGGGTTTCAAATAGATTTAGTATCCAAAGCAGAACAGGTGAGTAGGCCACCAAGCAGGATGACACCTACCGAGATGAGGGAGTTAAAGGTGTGGTTGGTGGACTTGGAAGGCAAGAATCTTATTAGAACAAGCAGTTCATCTTGGGGTGCAGTCATCGTTTTTGTGAAGAAATTGGATGGATTGTTAAGTCTATGTATCGATTATCGTATTTGAATAAGGATACGATAAATAATCGATACCCACTACCTAGAATAAACGATTTCTTCGACCAGTTGAGCGGAGCCAAAGTATTCTCTTAGTTGGATTCGGTGACTTGATTTCATCATCCTAGAATAGCTGCAGAGAGTATTCCTTTAGCGGCGCTTAGGACCATATATGGATCATACGAATGATTAGTGATGCCATTCGGACTGACTAATGCACTAATTTGCTTCGTAGAATTCATGAAACGAGTTTTTTGAGAGCACTTGGATAAGTTCGTGTTGGTGTTCATAGATGATATTACGATATACTCTAAGGATGAGAGAGAGCATGAAGTTCACCGTAGAGTAGTGCTTGAGACTTTGAGAGAACACCAGTTAAAGGCAAAGTTTTCGAAGTGTCATTTCTAGAAGATAGAAGTGAAGTTTCTTGGTCATGTAGTTTCAAAGAAAGGGTTGTCAGTGGATCCAGCTAAGACCGAGGCAGTGAATAGTTGGAAGAGACCCAAAATGACGACTAAGATAAGAAGCCGTCTGGCTTTAGCTGCATACTATCGATGATTTGTTAAGAATTTTTCACGGATAGCAACACTGATGACTAAGCTAACTCGAAAAGATGTAAAATTCATCTCGAAAGATAAATGTGAGGATGCATTCCAAAAGCTGAAACACTTATTGACGAATGCACCTATGTTAGTCGTTCTAGAGGGGAATCAAGATTTAGTTGTATACACAGATGCTTGTGGAGTAGAATTAGGAGTTGTGCTAATGCAAAGAGGTAAAGTGATTACTTATGCTTCTAGGTGGCTTAGACCTCATGAGGTTAGATATCCGACCCATGATTTGGAATTGGCCGCAGTGGTTTTTTCATTGAAGGTTTGGAGACGTTACCTTTTGGGACAGAGATACGAGTTTTTTGCGGATCATAAGTTGCCGAAGTATTTATTCTCTAAAAAGGGGATGAATATGAGACAGCAGAGGTGGTTAGAGTTTCTAGCTGCCTATGACTTTGGTATTGAGTACACACCAGGAAAAGACACAGATGCGCTTAGCATGGAGCATCAGAATGCAGTGTTGGCAATGATAGCTGAGTGGAAGGATTTGGAAGCATTGACTACATGCAGGGTTCGGTGGAGATCTAAGAGTAGTTCAAGTACAGAGACTGCTATGTTGTCATGTTTAGAAGTACGAGCAGTTATGATCGAAAAGATTGTATCTAAGCAAGGAGAGGATCCAGTGTAGCTGCATGGATCAAGAAGTTAAAGGATAGAATGGAGAACGATAACTTGAAGGATTTCCATCTTAACCAGATTGGTTGGTTAAGAAAGAAAGGATGCTTGTGTGTTTCAAATGTGGGAAGATATTCTTGAGGAATGCCATCATTCAAAGGTTACCATTCATCCAGGAGGAAAGAAGATGTATCAGGATATGAAGAGAAGTTTCTTCTATGAAGGCATGAAGAGGGTTATAGGCTTGTGGGTGAAACAGTATTTGAAGTGTCATCAAGTGAAAGCTGAACATCGGAAACCAAGTGGTTACTTCAGCCATTAGATGTTCTAGTTTGGAAGTGGGATTCCATTTCGATGGATTCTATAGATGGGTTGCCGAGTGAAATAGAGGAAATGAAAGTATATGGGAAATAGTATATAGATTGACCAAGAGTGCCAATTTCATTCTAGTTAAGTCAACTAGGACAACACCTGTTTTGGCAAAGTTGTTCATGAAGAACATAGTTAGACTTCATGGAATTTCTAGTAGTATAGTAAGCGATAGAGATTCCTTATTCACTAGCTAGTTCTGGAAGAGTCTACAAGAGGCTTTAGGTACCAAGATCAAGATGAGTACCGCTTACCATCTATAGACAGAGAGGCAAAACGGAAAGAGTTAACAAAATCTTGGAAAATTTGTTATGAGCTTGCGTATTAGACTTTGGGGATCATGGAAAGACCATATACACTTAGTCGAGTTTTCATATAACAATAGTTATTAGACTAGTATAGGGATGACACCATTTGAAGCTTTGTATGGAAGGCCATGCAAGTCTCTCGTTTGTTGATTAGAGGCCGGGGATAGGTTGATTCTTGGTCCAAATTTGGTAACAGAAGCTGTAGAGAAGATTAAGTTGATTCGAGCAAGAATGAAGGAAGCTCAATCTAGACAGAAACGTTATGCTGCTAAAAGATGAAAAGACTTGGAGTTCTCAGTCGGAGATTATGTTTCCATCAAAATATCACCGCTGAAAGGTGTTATCAGGTTAGGGAAGACAGAAAAGTTAGCATCGAGATTTTTTGGACCATTTCCTATCGTTGAGAGGATTGAGAAACTCGCATATAGAGTAGACTTGCTGAATAGTTTGGCAGGTGTCCACAATGTTTTTCACGTTTCTCATCTGAGGAAGTATATTCGTAATCCAGAGACAGCTATTACACAAATAGTGTTAGATGATTTAGTAGTGGAGCTGAATTTGACTATAGTTAGGAAGCCTGTCCATATGGTCGTGAGAGATGAGAAAAAGATAAGAAGTAAGACAGTCAGATTAGTCAGAGTCCAATGGAGTGACGATGAGAGAGACTGTATTTGGAAAACTGAAAGCAGGATTCGAGATACTTATCCTGACTTGTTTCATGGTATGTTTTACCTTTTTGATTGATTTGATGAGTGCCTTATCGAAATTTCGAGGACGAAATTCTTTAAGGAGGGGAGTCTGTATCCCATATTTTTAGTAACATTATTTAGAACATTTAATTAGGTAAATTAAATGAAATAATATAATTTGTTAAGAGAATGAGATTTGTGATTTATAAAGGGGTAGCCGTGCCTAGATAAACTAATGGACAAAAGGAATTAAAATAAATTAAGTTTGGGTGATTAGGCAAGGGCAAAATAGGTAGGAGTAATAACCTTATACCCTAAACCTTCACTACCTTCATTTCATACGTTCATTTCTATATTCACCAAAACAAAAACACCTAGAGGCCGACCACCATTAAGAAGAAAAGGGGAAATCAAGCTAAATCAAGAGAAAGAAGATAACCACATAAATCAGAGATCAAATCTCATTTCCTTAACATCAAAGCAAGGTGAATAATGACTACATCTCTTATTTTTAATTGATTTTGGTTTAAGATGATTTCAAAAGTACCTGCAAATGTTTTGCCATGTTTTAAATGATAATTGGATATAATACACACACACACACACTTATTGATGATTTAGGCTATTTTATATGCATTTTATGATGAGAATTGATTTAGAAAACCTAGTTTATGACGTCTGAATGACTTGCAAATTTAATCTGAGGTCAGATATATTATTTTGGATACGGGTTTCAAGTTTCATAATTTTTTGAATTACTATGGATTTATTATGAATTTTCTAGTGAAGAAATTGTTATTTTGGGTTTAAAATTATTTACGTCCTAGATATAATGGCTATGGGTCTGAAATTTAAATATGTTAGAAAACATATTAAAAGAGATACTCTGGAATTTTTGGAAAATTTTCCTAAATGTTTTATTAAGTATATAAAATTATTTAATGTATGGGACTTAAATTTTTAATATGTTTAAAATAGGAGAAGGGGCGTTTTGCAAATGTTTTAATTAAACAAAATCTAAATTCGATGGTACTTTTACAAAAGCATTTAGAAAAGAAATTGGCAACCAATTAAATTTTGACAAATAACGGTTTAGTTGAAAAGCATTGCCTTTTTAAGTAAAGAATCAAGTTCTATAAGGTTCTGCTGTCTTACCTCCTTCGGCAACCACCTTTCAACTTCATTCCTCCGCCACCAACCTTGGTCGAAACCAATGCACATAGTATGAAGGCTTGGTACATAGTGAATTCAACTTAGGAGAAAGGTGCGGTGTCGAAACTAAGGTTTCGAAAGGAATCGAGATTTTGCTTTGTTTTCTAAAGAAATGCGACGCTTTGCTTTCAAATGAGATGGCTTTCAACTTGATTGGTTTAAAGAAGAGCTTTCGACTTAGGCTGCTGCCTTGTTTCCAGGTTGGCATTGGACAATGTCAAAACCACGTTGCCGCTATTCTACCTTCCGACCCAGTTGAGGCCATTGCCTTTAAACATGGTTTCGAAAGGATGCTTTCGATTTTATTAAAGAAGCCATTATTCATTGCTTTCGAAAGGGATTGTGTCAAAGCCATGTACTTTCTTTACTTAGGAAAAATGATTTTGAAAGAGGGCTTCGACTTAGATGTTTTATGACCCTTAGTTCTGTTGAAAGATAAACCCAAAGGTATCGACTTAAATGGTTTTAGTGGTTTCGAAACTATGTTCCACAAGCTTTTACTTGAACCTAATGCTTTCAAAAGGTTTGTATTAAGTAGTATACTTTAATGCTTTCGAAAGGTATCTAATATAGGTTTTTGAAGGAAGGTTCTCTAGTATTTTCAAAAGGTACTTATTATGGTTTCAAAGGGGAGGATCCCTGGTATTTCCGAAAGGTATAAACTACGGTTTTGAAGGGGAGTTTCCTCAATGGTTTCTAAAGGTATTTAAAGCGTATCGAATGGAAGGTTTACAATTGCTTTCGAAGGGCCATTTTTATGTTTTGAAAAGAATATCTAAGGTTTTAAAGCTTTCGAGGAGAAGAGTATGCAATGTTTTCGAAAGGGCATTGTAAGTGGTTTCAAAAGCTATGTTTTGGCCTTTTGGCCTATGGTTATGAAGTAATATAGTTTACCTATATCAAAAGGGGCACTTTCAATGGCTTCGAAAGGGGTACTTTCAATGATTACGAAAGGGGTACTTTTAACGATTTCGAAATGATTGTTTAAATGGTTTTAAACAAAGGTTTCAAATGAATTAATTTTAGCAATAAAGCTTAAGTTTTTTAAGTTAAAAAGTGTTTAACATATTTTTGGGGAATGGGAAATCCTTAAAGTATTTCATCATCATTATTTTGGGTAAAGTATATATAACATGACAAATAGCATAGAGTAAAGCGAAGGGTATATTTTCCTTTATATGCATGATTTAAAGGGTTAAATCATTTTGAAGAGAGTTTCAAGGAAAATTTTAAAAGGATAGTTAACCATAAGAAAAATGACTCAGATATGGAAGACCAGATGGGACTGGTGCATGGTCGCACCCTATACATTACCTTTAGCCCCAAGCTAATTTTAGTCCAAATTCTAGTGTATAAGGCATAGCCAGTTAGACTTAAATGATGGTTATACACCGAAATGGAATATATGTACATTGAAGAAAAAGGTTATTTCAAGCCCGCAAAACCATTAGGATCAGGAGACCCTTGGAGATGTAAGTTAGGGACAGACCATCCAGAAGGCTTATCTAATAGTTGTTAGATTATATTTATTATTTTATCTGGTAGACCCGAATCAGCCAAAGGTTAGTAGTCAGCCAAATAAAACTACATTTATTTCGGACCGCTGGCCCAGTAAATTACCTATTTTTAGCATAAAGGATATAGCTATTTTGATATTATTAGTTTGATTAACCAGTTCGGTTGTAGGTTTATGATTCGTAAAAGATATGCTTTGAAAGAGATATTAGTAAGGGAAAACCCATTCCGCTAAGTGGCGTGGTCTTACTCAATATCATGTATATAACCAAGATGTATAGTATTGTTCACACTAGGCTTTATGTCTAACTTGAAGTTTATATTTTCCCCCCTTAAATTCTCAGATGATCAAAATTAATTTGAGTTGATCGAGGGTTGAAGATTTTTAGGTTTAGTAGGTGGACGAATAAAGCTTCTGAAGACACGTAGGTGGTAGATTTCTAGATATATAAAGAGACTTGTTTTACAATTCCGTTGTTTGTATTAAGACAGTTACCCTAGTATTCTCTGATCTTCCAAGGGTACATCTTCATAGGTCACTCTTGGCATATTTATGTAATAATTATTTTCTTTCAACTTGGGAAAGCGATGGGATTGTATCATTTGAATATGGAATGTGTTTTGAAAATGTAATGTTAAAAGATGTTTTTGAAATAATGTGATTTTGTTTCATATTCATGTGATGCCGATAGTATGAATACCATTAATGTTACTGTATGTGGTCACCATAAGTTAGTACTATGGATGACTGCAGCATTTGTAGCACTTAGCTTTGGGCCTCCAGGTAGGGGAAGTTACAAGTATAGCAAGTGACAGAGATTCCATATTCACTAGTGATTTCTGGAAGAGTCTACAGGATACTTTAGGTACCAAACGCAGTATGAGTACCGCTTACCATCCACAGATAGATGGGTAGACGAAGAGAGTTAACAAAGCCTTAGAGGATTTGTTAAGAGCTTGCATGCAAGATTTTGGACGATTATGGGAGGACCATCTACACTTAGTCGAGTTTTCATATAATAATAGTTATCAGAGTAGTATAGGGATGGCATCATCTGAAGCTTTGTATGGAAGACTATGCAAATCTCCCATTCGTTGGTTTGAGACCAAGGATAGATTAATTCTTGGTCAAGATTTGGTAAAAGAAGCTGTAGAGAAGATTGAGTTAATTTGGGATAGAATGAAGGAGGCTCAGCTGAGGAAGAAGAGTAACGTCGAAAAGAGACGGAAAGACTTAGAGTTCTCAGTTGGAGGTCATGTTTTCGTAGAAGTGTCAGCGATGAAAGGTGTGATTGGATCTGAAAAGTAAGAAAAATTGGCACCAAGATTCATTGGACCATTTCCTATTATAGAAAGGATCGGGAAACTGTATTTGGAAAACCGACTGTGTTAGAGGATCTAGTAGTGGAACCGGATATAACTATAGTTAGAAAACCAATTTGTTAGTTGCGAGAGATGAGAAGAGACAAGGAACAAGATAGTCATATTAGTTAAAGTCCAGTGGAGTGATGACGAGAGATATTGTACTTGGGAAACTTAGAGCAGGATCAGAGATACTTATCCTGACATGTGCGATGGTCTGTTTTACCTTTATGTTTGATTGTTGGGAGTACCTTATTGTAATTTCGACGTGAAATTCTTTAAGAAGTGAAGTCTTTAATGACTCTAATTTTGACAAATATTATTTAGTTAATTGAATAAATTAGATGAATAATGTAGATACTTAAGGGATTGAGATTCGCTAATTAAGAAGGAGTCGTGCATTAATGAATGTATTAGCAAAAGAGAACTAAAATTATGTAAGTGGTAGTAATATGGTAAGGGTAAAATAGGGATATCCTATATTCCAATACCATAAGCCCATCCATTCTTCACTCCTCTTTTATTTTAACTATCACAAACAAAACTAAAACCCTAAAGGAACTCGACCCGCCACCATTAAGAAGATTTAAAGGGTAGATAAGCTCGGATTCAAGTAGAAAGCTTAAGAAAATCAATCTAAGGGAAAATCTCAATCTTCTTAACACAAAGCCAAGGTGAATAATTAGTTTACATCTCTATTTTGATGCATGATTTCGGTTTAGAGGTGAACTTGATTTCTTTTGCAAGTATCATGCCATGTTTTGATATATTAAATGCATATGTGTGCTTGTTGATGATTTATATGGTTCAATATAGATTTTATGATATGTTTGGATTTGAAAACCTATCAAACGACATCGAAAAGAGTTGCATTTTTTATATATGGTCAAAAATATTATTCTAGAAGCGTGTTTCAAGTTTCACAATTTTCTAAGTAATTGTGGATTTATCAAGAATTTTCTTTGAGAGAAAATAGTTAATTTTAGGTTTAAACTATTTAAGGCAATTAAATAATATTTTTGGTTTTGAAATTTACATATGTTAGAAAACATATTTAAAGCAAATCATTTCGATTTTTCGGGATTTTTCCTAAGTGTTTTGCTAAATAAATTAATTAAGCTAGAGGAGCTTAGTTGTTATTTAAGATTTTAGGCTATTTTGTTAAGTATAAAATGTTTTAAATATTTTAAGCTAATGTGTGCTGCGGTTTTCAGAAAGGTGTGTGACAAAGATTTCATAGCCAATGTATTTTTTACAAATATTAAAAGTTAGGTAAAAAGGAACTACTTTAAAGGCAAAAAAATACAGTTTTTATTTTAACTATAACTTCGCCACTTACCCTGTTTACTCCTATCACCATGCTCCTACTTGTAAACCCTATGCACCCATTTAAAACCAATGCACATGGTATCAAGCAACTGGTACGTAATGAATTGGAGTTAGGCGGAAGGAAGCAACGATGGCGAAAACATTCTTTCCAATGGGTTTAGACCTGTCAAAATTTGACCCAACCCATTAATCCAACTCATTTACCCTACTTATAAATGGGTTGGGTCATTTATAAATATTATAAAATGGGTTATGAGTTGGATTGACCCATTTTTAAAAGGGTTATAAATGGGTAACTCATTTACCCATTTATTAAAAATATTAAATTTTGATATAAATTTGAAATATAAGAATTTTGAACATACATTATAGTTTTTCATGGAGACCAACAGTTGTACTTGGAAAATAACAGGCTACCGGATCCCCATATTTGAATTTCACCTAGTGCATAAGCCGCTATTTTTTTGTTCAGACTGCAATAACTTCTTTGTTCTAACTCGGAATCAGGCGAGACTTCGACCGATCAATTCCAACCTAAATTACGGACAGTATGGAACACTCGGATACTTCATCGTGTGAATGCACACTGTTGTTCCCCAAGGGGACCGACAGTTGTACTTAGAAAATAACAGGCTACCAAATTCCTATATTTGAACTCTGCCTAGTGCAGAAGCCGCTATTTTTTTTGTTCGGACTGCAATAACTCCTTCGTTCTAACTCGGAATTAAACGAGACTTCAACCGATTAACTTCCACCTAAATTACGGACAGTGTGGAACGCTCGAATACTTCATCGTGTGAACGCACACTGTAGTTCTCCAAGAGGACTGACAATTGTACTTAGAAAATAACAGGCTACCATGTCTTCATATGGAACTCGCTAAGTGCAGAAGTCGCTATTTTTTTCGTTCAGACTGCAATAACTCCTTCGTTCTAACTCGGAATCAGGCGAGACTTCGACCGATCAACTCCCACCTAAATTACAGATAGTATGAAACACTCGGATACTTCATAATGTGAACGCACACTGTAGTTCTCTAAGGGGACCGACAGTTGTACTTAGAAAATAACAGGCTACCACATCCGCATATTGAACTCTGCCTAGTGCAGAAGCCGCTTTTTTTTTGTTGAGACTGCAATAACTCCTTCGTTCTATTTCGAAAACAGGCGAGACTTCGACCGGTCAACTCCCACCTAAATTACGGACAGTATGGAACACTCGGATACTTCATCGTGTGAACGCACACTGTAGTTCTCCAAGGGGACTAACAGTTGTACTTAGAAAATAACAGGCTACCACATCTGCATATTGAACTCTGCCTAGTGCGGAAGCCGCTATTTTTTTTGTTCAGACTGCAATAACTCCTTCATTCTAACTCGGAATCAAGCGTGACTTCGACCGGTCAACTCCCACCTAAATTACGGACAGTATGAAACACTCGGATACTTCATCGTGTAAACGCACATTGTAGTTCTCCAAAGGGACTGACAGTTGTATTTAGAAAATAATAGGCTACCACATCTACATATTGAACTCCGTATAGTGCAGGAGCCGCTACTTTTTTGTTCAGACTGTAATAACTCCTTCCTTCTAACTCAGAATCAGGCGGGCTTCGATCGATTAACTACCACCTAAATTACGGATAGTATGGAACAATCGGATACTTTATCGTATGAACACACATTGTACTTCTTCAAGGGGAATGACAGTTGCACTTAGAAAATAATAAGCCGCCTCACCCCTATATTTGAATTTTGATGAAAATTAGAATTAAAATTTTAAAATTTTATCGGGTCTCAAAACATAAAAATTAGAATTAGAATTATTTTATATTTATTGTTTTTTATTGGTCAAATTAAATTTAAATCTTTAAATGGGTTAAATGAGTAACCGCTTATTAAGTGGGTTAGGTCACAAATGGGTTGGGTCATAAATGGATAAAAGAGAATGGGTTATAAATGGGTTGGGTCAAACTCGACCCGACCCATTTTGACCCAACTTAACCCGTTTAACAGGCCTAAATGGGTTGAAGCCACTTTTATTAGCTTTCGAATCCATTAACTTGCCTTGCCTTGCCTTGCCTATGTTTTTAAAAGAAGCTTTCAAAATGGTTCCCGCTTTTGAACCCCTTCGATATCCTAGCTTCCGCATTAATACCTATCGCCTTTGTTAAAGGCTGCCTTTTTAAACCCATAAACCAATATGTGTGGAAGGTAGGTTTCGAGCCAATACCCCTCCGCAACCATTAAGCTGCTTTTCTTTTAACTTATACATGCGAAAAGGTGGGTGTTGCTCCCATTCCTTTCAACATGGTTGAAGCCGCTTGTTAAACTCAAGTATACTTATGGAAGTATGTCATCGTCACCCTAAGTTTTCGAAGGAATAGCTTTCGTATAAATCCCCTTAAGGGCTATGTTTTTTTTTAACCTATGGCTTCGAAGGGAGTACCTTCAATTGGTTTTGAAGCTATATTTTCATATTTCCTTAATTGAACCCAATGCTTTCGAAAGGTATGTTTTAAGTATTTTGAAAGGTATGTTTTTAAGTGTTTTTAAAGGAATATTTCTAATGCTTTCGAAAGGTATGTTTAATAGCTTAGAAAGAGGATGTCTAAGGTTTTAAGCAATGATTTCAAAGAAATGCTTTCTATGATTTCGAAAGGGATTACGGTTTTAAACAATGGTTTCGAAGGTATTGTTTTGGCTTTATAGCCTAATGTTTTCTAAGTTAAAAAGGGCTTTAACTTATTTCAAAGGGACAGATAACCCAATTGATTTTAGGTTTTCACCAACATTATTGTATGTAAAATGCATATATCATGGCATAGGTATTTTGAGTAAAGCAAAGAGTATATTTTCCTTATTTAAGTGATTTAAAAGGGTTAAATCAATTTGAAATAAATGTTTTCAAGGAAATTGAATAGCGTAGCTAACCATAAGTATATGACTCAGATATTAGAAGACCAGATGGGACTGGTGTGAGGTCATGCCCTATACTTTAGTTAGTAGCCTCTAGCTAATATAAGTCTAAAATTTCGGTGTGTAGGGATTTGTCACAGCTAAGGCTAAAATGATATTACATACAGAAAGGAATACACAAAGTAGAGGTAGGTTATTGTTGGTTTGCAAAACCACTAGGATTAGTTGACCCTACGAGAAGTTAGTTAAGAACGGATCGTCCAGTATTGTATCTAACAGAAGTTAGAATATTTATTATGTCTGTAGGCCTGAATCAGCCAGTGTTTAATAGTTAGCCAGATAAAGCTATAATGTTCGGACAGATAATTCATTGATTACCTGATTTATATGCATAAATATATACATTATTGCTATTGTTGGTAGAATTAGTTTGATTACAGGATTTTGATTTGTAAAATATATGATCTTAAAAGGATATTAGTGATGGGAAACCCGTTCCACTAAGCGGCGTGGTCTCACTTAATATCAGTAAACCGAGATGTAATGGAGTTATTCACACCAGGCTTTATTTTCGACTTGAAGTTTATGTTTAACCCCTAAACTATCGGGTGATCAAGATTAAATTTGAGTAGATTGAGAGTTAAGAACATTTTAGGTTTAGTAGGTTGGACAACGTGTAGGAGGCAAAGCGAGCTATGTAGGAGTGATTTAGTAGTATTTCCACTATGATGTACTTATGACCGATATGTCTATCTATTTAGTACTCCGATCATCCAATGGGACATCTTTATATGTCGCTCTTGGCATAATTTGTAATAATTACATATTTGTTCAAAACCTAGGAAAACCTAGGAATCATTTTGGGATTATGTAACTGAATATGAAATATTGATTTGAAATGTAATTAAAAAAGCTATTTTGGAACTTATGTCAATGATTTCATATTCATATGCTTCTTATATTATGCATACCATTAGAATTACCATATTTTGTCACCAGAAGTTAATACTATAGATGACAGCAGCATCTGTAGCGCTTAGCTTTAGGCCTCAAAATAGGGATGTTACACCGATCTTTTTATATATGGTGCAACCTTGTTGAGCCCGAGGAGGCTTGAGCTTGACCTGGTGAAACTGTCCATTGATGTCTGACATATTGATTAAGTTTATCCTGTATATTTATCTTTCTAAAATGAATTTAGTTGCTCCGTCAATGCCCACATCTTGTTTTAAGAGCATGTATGTTTTAAGGGTTTATATGTGCTAGTCTACTTGTTGTTTTAATTTTCTTGTTCATCTTGTTATTGAAGGTTGCATCTTTGATTTTACTAGCTTGTATAACTGACCTATATTGTCGAGTTGCCTTGATTGTATTTCCTGGGTGCACTGTCCTGTATTGTTTAGTTCATTCTTCTTATAGTGCATGTGCACTTCATTTTTAATCTTGAACCCATGCACACATCCTTGCCTTGTTGCTTTTGTGCCTACGTGTGTTGTGATGTAGTCATGTGTATCACCATCTTGCTGGTTTGTATCTCTGTTGAACTGTCTGGACTTATTATTATGTGTATCTCTATTGAGCTGCCTGATCCCTTTGAGCTTGTTGGTCTATGTTGTTGAATTAATGAAACTTACTTTTGCTTTTGGTCTAGTCTGGTCTGGTTGTGACACTTGACCACTTATGTTCTGGTCTGATTGTGATACTTGACCACCTTGGTTGAATTGTTGTTTCCTTACTACGTTCTCGAACCTGTGCACTTCAGCCTTGTTCATGCTTTTTAAAATTGATATGTGTTGCACCTGAGTTGAGTCCGAACCCACTTTGGCTTGACCTTATGCACACTTGCACTATGTTGAGCCTTCAGGTTTGACCTTTGCATTTGTTCCTAAGAGATAATCGACGCTCGGCTTTGTGATATTCATAGTGACACGTTGTGCATATCATAAGCTATTTGCACGCACTTAATTTTTGTTCCTATCTAAAATATGAAATCAACCAAACCAAATAACTGATTCAATATTAAATCATATTTGTTATTTTATTTCATTTTTGTTTCTTTCTTTTCCCATTTTACTACGTTCTTTTTCTGACAGGTATAGCGAACGACTAGACATGGGTAGGAGTAAGAAGATACCAAATTATAATGGGAGTAAAAATGTTGCATATGAGAGTGTGAAATAGTGTATGTTGAAAGTTGTATTGTGTTTAAAAATGTAAATATAGTGGAAGCCAAATGTGTACTGTTTGAATTTGAATTGAAAATAAAATATTTGTTTAAATAACACTGTGATTCATTTATTTCATTTTGCAAATATTTATTTCATTCCATGAACAACATATAAGTGTAATTGGTATTAATATTAGTCAATATTTATACGTTGTCTTATAGGTAATTCTAGGAATGGTATTATAACATCAGACAACATATGACTGTTGTGTTTGTGCATTTCAGACGATGGGGCATATCTGCGGTCTGATATGCAATGAGACCGCATCAGATTTAATGACAGATAGATATGCTTTCAGACAACGGGGCATGTCTATCGTTTGATACATTTTTTGCATAATGTATATAATGTATATGTGTATTAAATACACATATATGCGTATAGTATATGTGCAACATTTAAATATGTACATGATTTAATGTGCCCGTATAGAAGTGTAGGGATTTATACTACACAGACACATTTTCCTTTTTATATTCGTATTTGTCGTCCATATTTAATTTATTGTTATATAGATTTTATACACACACATGTATGTATACAGATATAACCATTTGTATATATTATCATGTTTATTTAAATGATATTACCAAATTGAAATAATTCAAATTTATATTTAAAATATCAAAAGTTAGATTTAAATTTAAAAACTGATATGGATCTAGAGTAAAAAATCTATATCAGATTTAAAATTCAAATTTCAAATGTTGATATTTTAATTATGTATGTGTATACAAATATGTATGTATGTATGTACATATTATTAACATTTAAAGTATATATATACACACGTACGTATATATATTATTAACATTTGAAATATATATATATATATATATATATATATATATATATATATATGCAGAGGATACAAGATCCCTTACGTACAATTATTATGTGCAATCTTTCGGATCACACAACCTATCAACTTCTTGGCCTAGGATACGCAGAGGGTTCTTATAAATCCTTATCTTGTATGGTTTTGTAACTATTCATTGGATGACATTAATTTTAACCTTGTGTACTACTCATAACTACACACCTTATAGAAAGAATTTAACTCAAGTTCACACTTTACGTCAATCTATTTAAGCATCGAGAAATGTGTTTAGTATTTTGCTCGCATGCATGTGAATATGTCCACTATCATCATTTAGCCAAATCAATAGTTTATTCAGTTATCCTTTAGTCAAGTTCTATCCGACCAATGGTAATGCATGAAATTACATCATCTCCATTCTTGGAAGATAATGGTCTAGAGGTCTATCTTTGGGCATCCTTGTTCAGTCAAGCCTACCTTTATACCTTGACTAGAATTGGATTCCTAAAGTGGTAGTTTGAATATCCATTTCACTTGGATCGGGGTTAATCACCTAGAATGGTTATTAGAACATCCACTTAACAGATGTTTTCATCTGATCTAGCCTAACTTCAAGTGTGGATCGGGGTTGAACACCTAAAGCGGTGGTTAAAGCATCCATCTCATTGATTCTTGAAGAAGATCCCACCTAACTCGGGGCATGGATCTTTGGCCTTACCTTTCCTTGGGTGAGGAGCTTACTCTCCGCCAAACTCCAAGTGTGAGCTTTGTTAGAGCATAGATCGTCAGACTTGCCTAACTCTAGGAAGTAGTCCTTAGGGTTAACTATCTTGTTCGATCCCCTATGTGCTTATACTTTAATGTCCAAGTTATAGGTCAAAGGAGTAGTTCGACATCTACTCCAAATGCTTGGAACATTTACGTTCCAGAGGTCCAGTTATGAACTGTAAAGTTCGATTGGTACCTATATCCAGACACCTGCATTTATGCATTGTATGAGCGTAAGTCATTTGACTTTGTCGTTGTTCACAATGTAATACTTTGCTAATGAGAATGAAAATTCATCGATCCCCAAAGCCAATTTATTTTATATCCACAATAATGGCAAATCATGCCCCATTACACTGACATCAAAAAAGTATGTAAAAAAATAGTTTTAAGAAAAATAGCATCGTCAATGCTCACTATTCCATGCTCTCGGAAGTGAAATTCCATCGGTAGTCGCTAGCTTGAATGCTCCATCTCCAAGCTTATTTTCGATAGCATACGAATCTTCCCATGTAAAGCCTGTGTTCACTGGCCCAGGAAATGTTTGTTTAAGAACAAGATCGCTAATCTCGAAGGTCCGATTCTTGATCTTTTTGTTATAATGCCGAACTACTCATTTTCAATGAGTAGTGGCTTTCAAAACAGCTTCATCGCACTTCTCATCGATCATATCAAGAGATTCTAATAAGAGTTCATTATTCTATTTAGGGTCATAGTGGATCTTTCAGTAAGATTGCACTTCCAATTCAATTGGAATCATGTCATCCAATCCATAGGCCAACACGAACGGAATGTGACTAGTCATGGATTTGTGTGTCATTCGACAAGCTTAAAGTGCCAACAATAATTCACCGACCCACTTGCCTTTGGACTTTATTAACTGCTTTTTCAGAATGGACTTAATGATTTTGTTCACTGCTACTACATGTCCATTCCCCATAGGTGTACTACTACATAAAATCTTTTCTCAATCTGGTATTTTCTGTAGTAGTTTTTGAATTCCATGCTATCAAACTGGGGTCCTGTTGTCGGATATGATTGCTTGTAGGGTCCTAAATCGATAGATAGTGTTCTTACAATGAAGTTGATCACCTTCTTCATGGTGATTGCGGCAAGCGGTTTCGCCTCAACCTACTCAGTAAAATAATTAACTGTAATGATGACGTACTTCGCTTTACCCTTGGTCATCGGTAGCATGCCAATAAGGTCGATTCCACATACCACAAATGGCTATAGGCCCACCATTTGCGTAAACTTCATAACCAGGGTTCTAAGAATTTTGGTGAATCTTTAGCATTAATTACACCACCTAGTGTAATCGGCCGCGTCTCAATTGAGAGTTGGCCAAAAGTTTCCATAGCGAAGAATCTTCTTCATTAATGTCTGCCACTCAGTGTGATCGCTAAACGCTTTATCATGAACATCTGTAAGGATCCTTTTGGCTTCTTCGTTAGCAACACACTATAGCAAGGGAATAGAGAAAACTCTTATATATAATAACCCATCTTGAACAATAAACATGGGACCTGGTTTAGCAGTTTTCATTTTTCGCTCCTTCCATCTAAAAGGGTTCCCTTTAGTAGGTACGCCTTAATCGGAGTCATCCATGGTTCTTTCTCACGTTCAGCCTCCAAGATCCAATAGACATCTAACTAGTCAATGTTCGAAGCTGATAATATCTCCATTGGAACTAAACCCATGAGTTGCGCATCCCCAAAGCTAGCTAGCTTGGCTAGAGAATCAGCTTTCATGTTTTCTTCCTTGGGGATATGCATTATCATGCAATACTCAAAATTATTGAACATTTCCAGAACCTTCGTCAAATAAGGGGCTAACCTAGCTCCCTTTGCTTGGAATTCCTTTCTCACCTAGCAAACCATCAATTGACAGTCATTGTATATATGCAAGTCCTTGACTTCCAATTCTTTCGCTATCCCAAGTCCTACGATCAGCACTTCATACTCGACTTCATTGTTTGTTGTAGGTACTCAAGCTTTAAGGTGTAGAAAACTGATCATTCCTACAACTTCCATTGAAAACTTTGCTCTATAGTTTCTTCTCCCTTATCATGCTGAGCGGTGAAGTCAATAACGAAATCGATCCACGCCTGACGTTGAATCGCTCTCTTAGGATGATATGATAATATCATACTAACTCAGTTCAATGTTCCATTTTAACAATCTCCTAGAAGCCTCGGGTTGTTGCAGGGCCTATCTTAAGGGATGATCAGGTGGCACCTTGATTGGATGAGCTTAGAAGTAGGGACGAGTTTCCTCGATGCGACCAACAAACAATAAGCCAACTTTTCTAACTTTGGATAATTTCTCTCCAGCCCCGCCAATCGCTTGTTGATATAGTATACCGGCATTTAAATTACAGTTTCTTCTTGTACAAGGGCAACACTCAACGCATGATCAAACACTGCTAGATAAACAAATAAATCATCTCCTTCAAAAGGCTTTGAAGTCAGGCAATCTCTCTAGATGGTCAACCAAGGCTGAGAAAACATCCTTGCATTCTTGCATCAAGTTAAAGTTCCTTTTCCCCGCTTTGAGTGCATCGATGAACAGTATTCATTTGTCTATAGCCCTAGAGATAAACCGACTTAGCATAGCTATTTTCTTATTCTGACTCTATACCTCCTTTATCGTCTTTGGGTCTTTAACATTCCTCTAGGCTTCAATCTTATCTGGATTGGCCTCAAATCCCCTTGAGTTCACCATAAACCTAAGAACTTCCCTTATGCGACTTCGAATGTGCACTTAAGCGGGTTGAGATTTATCTTGTGTTTTCGGAGCCCGCCAAACATTTTTGATACGTCCTCTAAATGGTTCTTCGATTGCCATGACTTTACCGGCACATCGTTAACGTAAACTTCCATCGAATGTCCAATCTGATCTTTGAACATTGAATTCATAAATCTTTGGTAGGTGGTCCCAGTGTTCTTCAGACCGAATGGCATAAAAAGGTAATAATGCAGTCCCAACTCAATTATGAAGCTGGTATGTTCTTGGTTTGGAATGTGCATTGGAATTTGATTGTAGCTAGAATCTGTGCAGTCAATTCCTCGAAATTGCCCCGATATATCCCCGATATATCTTGTAGCTGACTTTTGGGGCAACGATATTCTAGTATAGCAGTCTAATATAGCTGATCCGCTATTATCCTCGATATTGCGGCAATAATCCGGTATATCCCCGATTTTGTTGCCCCGCTATATCCTCATTTCCTATAAATAAGCATTTTTCTTAATGTCTTGCTTTTAAGTTTTATGGTAACTTCAAAGTTGATGTAACAATGATATAAGCTGTTGGTTATTATAACTAGTTCTAACTTTTTAAGTGCCAACTTTGTTTATCTTTACTTTATTATAACTTGTTTTGCTTGGTGGGAAATTATAAGTAATACTTGTTCCTCTTTTTAATATAGAATGTTCATCATTCCTCTTTTTAAAGTCGTCCTCTTTATCCTGCTATATCCTAGATATATCTCCACTACAACTTTTCGCACCTCAAACGCTATGGAGTGGCAGGATGCTTTAACTGCACATGATGGAATAAGCATACATGAATGACAACAATTCGTGGCCAACGGTTGAATCTACCAGTTGGTTAATTTTCGGTGGTGGAAAACTATCCTTCGGTTATGCTTTATTCAGATATGAATTGACGATGCATGTCTTCTGTTTCCCATTGGACTTCTTAACTAGGATAGGATTGGATATCCATTCCAGCATAGAGCTTCATGGACAAATTCGTTGTCTTTTCGCTTATTCACCTCTTCTTTTAGCACAACAGATTACTTCAGACCCAGACTATTTCGGTTCTATTTCACAGGAAGACAACTAGTGTTCATATTCAATGCATAGCACATTAACTTCGGCGATATTCCATACATGTCAGAATGCATCCAGGAAAACACATACAGGTCTACTCGAAATACCCGTTAGTTCCTTCATTTTCATGCCGAGTTGGGAACCAATTTTCAGGAACCAAGGAGGATCATCCTAACTGACCGTGATGCAAACTATCGAGGCCGCCCTCACATCCTCTGGCTCTTTCCTTGGATCTATAGCTTTGTGAAATCGACTATTCCGACCAAGTTAGGGATTAGGCCATCGTTGTTATGCATCCATCGACTTGATGTAGAGAGTCTTCTCTATGTCCTTTCCTTTCATACATCGCTTTGCTTTCCTTAGCTCAATGACGTAGCATTCTCATCCTAGGTTCCGATCACCTTGAATGGCCCCTATTCCATTTTCCATAGGAAATTTCATCCTTAGACACCATGGAGCTAGGGCCAACTGAAAACTAGCGAGGGTCGGCCAGCCCAAAAAGACATTATAGGTTGAAAAATATCCATCAAAACAAAGGTCACATCCCACACTCTCTTGTAGTCACCTTCTTCTAAAACAACTAGTAAATCAACACAACCCATAGGCTCTGTAGCCTCTTTGGTAAATCCCCAAATTCAAAATTTAGATGGCTTCACATCTCGACCATCCATTATCATCCGATCGTAAGCTTTTTTGAACAGTATATTGGCCGAACTTCCATAATCAACAAGCACTTTTTTCATGGTTACTAACCCAATCACTGCCGTTATCATCAGGAGATCAAGCATGGGCGCCTCTACCTCGTCTGCTTCATGAGTCCTGAACACAATGTCAACCTTCATAGTCCTCAGTTGCTTCACTGGAGCTCCATCTTCAACGACAAAGCAACTCTCCTTCATCATATGTTTTAGGAACTCTTGTATCTTTCCATCTCGTTCCAAATCTTCTTAGCTGGATGAGGTCCACCAGTTATAGTGTTGACCATAAGCCTATTTCCAAGCTGCCTAGGGTCATCAGCGCTAAGCCCAGCAAATCCCCGCTAGAGCAACAGCTCCTAGGGTTAAGTGTTCTCTTGCCCCCCATCGTAGGGACTTTCAAATATTATTAAAGCTTCTTCTTCTGGGTTATATCCTTAATCATATCTCATAGGTGTCTGTATTCATTCGTGTTATGACCATAGTTCTTGTGGAAGCGATAAAACTTCCTAGACCTTTTCTCCCTCTCAGTCTACTCCCTCAGAGCCGAATTCTTGTACTGCTCAGTACCTCATGTCGCAAGGTATATATTCCCAATTGAATTTGTTTAGTTGTTTATAATTTTCGGATTTCAAACATTTCTTGAAATCATTTTTCCTACCTCCATCACCTTGATTATTCTCTTCTAGTTGTTACCTTTATTCCCCACATTCACAGCTACATTCCCAGAACCTTCACCGGATTTCTTCATAGCCACACTACTCTAAATTAGTTTAGCTGGTTGTCAACCGTTGGCTTTCCTGGTGGTCGTAATTGCCTCTTACAACGATAAGAACTAATTCGCCTTTATGTAAAAAAAATATCCGTTGTCGGTGAGGGTTTCATTTTCAACCATCTTCCAAAATCAGTGTCTGGATGCATCCCACTAATTAAAGCCATCAACACTATGTCTTTCTTAGCGTTACTCACTTCTGTCACTGTCATGTTAAACCTCCTCGAAAAGTTCTTTAATAAATCGTCGATACTTTGGAAAATATTCGATACCGACATCACATCCTTCAAATGGGTAATATGTAAGCGAAACTTTTCGACAAACCTCCTTTCCAACTTATCAAATGACGATACAGATCTCGGTGGAAGCCAGATTAACCACATTGCAGCTACACCTTCAGGAAAGATCAGGAAACACCAGCACCTGACAGCATTTGTTTCCCTTACCTTTGCCATGTCCATATGTTATTTGTACTTCAAACATGGATCCATAATTCCATTATAAGCGTCATCATCGGCATTATGAACCTTCAATCCTCATGCAATATCTCATCAGTGAATGGGTTTCTACTAGGGGAAGAGCCCCACTCAATACTATTTCTATGATGGCTTTCGTCACCAATTTTTCATCATATCCGCCAATGACACTGGCTCTATCTAATCTACCGTACGGCAATAACCATGGCCTACCCTGAGTATTTGGCCTTGCAAATGATCTTGGTTAGTTCCATAATACATGGGTTCTTTTGTCTCTGGGAGAACTATTCGTCCGTTTGACTTGATTCTTTGATTTCTACGCAGTGGTCAGCAATAGCCGTTTGAACTTTTACATCTTAGCCATCATTAACATAACCATCTCAACCACCAACATTATCATCCAAGCCAAAACCACTACCAGCACCAAAATCACGTTGACGGGATTTGGTACCAATCCCTGGAGATGGATCAGTACATGTCCATACTCTTGGATCCTAAGAGTTGTTCAATTTTCTTTTTGAAGTCCTCATCTCATTTCTCTTCATTTTCTGTTTCCCTTCTCTATATTTTTCACCAGATGATGAAGAATTATCCTCTTCTGGATCAGAAGGTGATAAATATCTCATGTTCCTTATGCGATATGGTCTAACTGGTTCAGTAAGTCAAGACTTTCCCTCATCTACATCCTCAACTTGTATAGACTTTCTCGCACCTTATCATTCATCTCCTTCATCATCATATCCATTTCAACCCGTATTATCATATCCGAGGGATTCTAAACTTAAGCAGTATTGGGTCGAGCGATTTCTTCAATATGTTGAGAACCGGCGTTCTCAGCATCATTAATAGGCCTCAAGGCATGGATTTCTGCTTTCGTAGGGTCGTAACTTCAATAAATTCTATAATAGATTCTGTGGAAATCTAAATAGTCTTGGATTATAAGAACAATACTAAAGGATCTACCTCGTGAACTAAAGTAATCTAAAAGTAGAAAATAGATCCAAATAGCCTGAGATCGGTTTCTCAATGAAAGCACCAAAATATTTATACCAAAAGTTGGTACAAACACCCAAAGATTAATAGCAAAGAATAAAATGAAGAAAATAAATTGAAACGAGGAAAACAAGAACACACAACAATTATAGTTGTTCGGCTAATCGATGTCTATATCTACTTTAGTTGTGTTGAAGTTTATGCTGAGTTTTTATAAGGTTGCACTTATGGATCGGTGATGATCCATGAGATTATGGAGAAAATGCAGAAATTTGTTAACAAGCCAAAATGTCCCTCTAACAATGCCTCTCTTATATTTATAGCTCCAATTCGACGAAATTCTCTCATTCACGTTCTTTTCCTCATCCCCCACGTCATGAAGGAGCTATTCTCAGGAGATCATGGCCATCTCACCAATAATTAGGGGTTGGTACTGATCCATGTCCAGACATCGGTATTGATCCATGAGTCTGTTCTGTAGATCTTGATCTCTCACTTATGGACGTTTGGTCGACTTGCATCTTCATCCTCGATGTTTTGGTTGCATTGCCACGATCATAAACTTGAATGAATTCCTTGATTCGAAGTACAGGCAGAAATACTTGATATTCATCGATCATTTGGGTCAAGAATAATAGTAGGCAAACCATTCCACACGGCACATGGGCATTGACAAACACTCTAACATTGCGTAATATGAGCTATGTGACGATCCTGGGCAAAATTTAGGGATTGATACCGATCCATGGTCATGGATCAATACCGATCCAGCACTTATATTTGATTCCTAGGATTTGGACCTTGAACTAATAATTCGGTGTTGTGCCAACTATTCCTTAAAATCCTTCTTATATGTGTGGACTTCATCCCTCTGATTCACTTGACATCTGAGCTTGGATTAATCGTTTTTGATTCCTGCTTAATAATTTTTCAGTTTAAATGATCTGACTCATCGAATATGACCTGTTTACAAGGCTGGATAACAGATATGGTAAGATGATGTAGCATTTTTAAAATATAGGTTGAATAATAATACCGTCGGGTTTTTTGCCAAATTAGTTTTGGTCCTAGGGTTAGTATGCTATAATAAAGTGTATACGTAGCGAAGCCAACATACATTTTAAATATCAAATCTAAAAGAAAGAACAGTCAGTTCAACTATAAATAAAACCGAACCGAACGCTTCACATTTTTCCTTTTACCTTTAGCTAGTTGAGGGTTGGTCCTTATAGCCTATGGGATATGGTAAACATGAACGTGCTAGTGTATTGGATGACTTCATTACTATTCAAACTTTTGACATCCTATATTGGGTTCAGTTGGCTATTCATCATTTAATGTTTGGTGGGTAATTATTGCATCATTTATGATTATCTAATGTAGCTAGTTGGTAGTAATATATATTTTTCGCTTATATTAGTATGTGCCCCAGTCAAAAGACCATAGTCAATTGATTCTATTTGCATTAGTTCAATGAACACATCAATTAGCATGTCGTTCTGACGAAGTTAGTGCATAGTAATAGAAGAAATACCATGCATGATTGTTATTGCATTTCATACTTATCCTCTTATTACACTCGTCACTCTACATATTGTTGATTTATAGTCTATCAGATAGGTATGACCTCTTCATGCCTTCTTACGAGATCCACTACGACCATTGGCTTCCAGCCATCTTGAGCCCCGACTTCATCTTCTACTGATATGCCTAGTTCCTTCACTGCACATTTCATACTTCAGACCAGCCTGCCAAGCTCGGCTCGATCGTTGGTAGCAGGCTTTAGGGAATCACATCGGTTGGTAAACCTAGCTGATCCAATGGCTTCTACCCTACTAGTTAAGCATATGGATACCATTCCTCAGGTTCTTAGGCTTCCCTACGAGGATATGCTCCTTTATCCCTTGATCAGCGAGATCACAACCCTCTTGACGGTTATATGATATATAGTAGATACCAATTTTTAGGTTACGCTCCTCCTCTCTTACATGTTTCGATTTTCGGAGTCCTGATCCATCTCAGGATGTCTTCATTTCAGCTTCATCCTTATAGATACGTAATCCTCGCAAGTCTATACATCTTTTTTTCTTTTTCCATGAAGGTGTTCAATTCCCCTCATACTACTAGGTAGATAAGATTCTTATATGTAGTCAAAATCAAATAAAAATTATCTTCCTTTTTCTAATTCAAGGCTTGCAACAAGTTCGGTCCCATAGAATATCTCTACTCGAAATATAGTATTTTCAAACATGAGTTTTTGTTCATCCAGGATAGTCGCCTTGCTTTCGCTAATGGCATTCGGGATGTAAGTGTCTTTCTTCTTTGCATCCTATTATATCTTATCATATTGGCTCCTGTGACGACTTTTGATTTTTCATTCAAGCGTCATCAAAGCACTACTAGATATGACTTAATAGAGATGTTGAGAATACTTACATAGATTCCTAGAGAAGAGAGGAGGGCATCTAGGCTACTTACTAATGAGTTGCATGAATAATTTAGCCAGATCATCACTAGTAGATATATTACCCGAGTGAGGGCTCCGCCTGTTGTGTAACGACGGTCGGAACGAGCTCCCCATCTCCAGCACGTGGCGTACGCATATGGGTTGGCACACACTTTATTGTAACAAAAGGAATACATGATGTTACGTGCCTACCAACCCATATTTATACACCACTTCTCCATGTTATTTAGCGATGTGGGACTTTTTTCCAATCCAAATCGTCGTTCCTCCATTAAACATGCGAGACAACCCTAACAGTCTCCCCCTTGACTCGCATCCCTTTGCGGTAACCTTTGAGAGTACTGCTGTGTCTGCATGGCCCAGTCCGTAACTATCGGCTCTGATACCACTGTTATGTAACGACGGTCAGACAAAGATCCCCATCTCCAGCACGTGACGTACGCATATGGGTTGGCACACACTTTGTTGTAACAAAAGGAATCCCCAATGTTACATGCCTACCAACCCATATTTATACACCACTTTTCCATGTTATTTGGCAATGTGGGACTTTTCTCCAATCCAAACTGTTGTTCCTCCATTAAACATGCGAGATAACCCTAACAGTCTCCCCCTTGACTCGCATCCCCTTGCGGTAACCTTTGAGAGTACTGCCGTGTCTGCATGGCCCAGTCCGTAACCTTCGGCTCTGATACCACTGTTGTGTAATGACGGTCGGAACGAGCTCCCCATCTCCCGCACGTGGCGTACGCATATGGGTTGGCACACACTTTGTTGTAACAAAAGGAATCCCTGATGTTATGTGCCTACCAACCCATATTTATACACCACTTCTCCATGTTATTTAGCGATGTGGGACTTTTTTTCCAATCCAAACCGTCGTTCCTCCATTAAACATGCGAGACAACCCTAACAGTCTCCTCCTTGACTCGCATCCCTTTGCGGTAACCTTTGAGAGTACTGCTGTGTCTGCATGGCCCAGTCCGTAACCATCGGCTCTGATACCACTGTTGTGTAACGACGGTCAGACAAAGATCCCCATCTCCAGCACGTGACATACGCATATGGGTTGGCACACACTTTGTTGTAACAAAAGGAATCCCCAATGTTACATGCCTACCAACCCATATTTATACACCACTTTTCCATGTTATTTGGCGATGTGGGACTTTTCTCCAATCCAATTTCTCTCCCTTAGCCGCTCCTTTATATTATAAAGTTACCGTGCTGCTCTTAAAGTAAATGCTACCGGACTTCTCACTGATTATAAGGAGGAAGCATGCAAAGTGGAGTCTGCTAATGGTGGAGATCTACAAGTTCAAGGCATAGGTTCTGTCATATTGAAGATGGATACTGGAAGGTTGGTGACGCTTACAGGGGTTAGGTATATCTCGGAAATTAAAAGGAATCTTGTCTCTGTTGGACAGTTGGAAGGGAAAGGTTGTAACTTCTCAACTCGAGGTGGAGTAACTAGAGTTTGGAAGGGTAACAAGGAGGTGCTGCGCGCGAAGAGGAAAAACAATAATATTTATTCATTGCTTGGAAAAACCTTAAAGATTGCAAATTCTTATACAAGTGAAGTTGGAGAGACAAATCTGTCTGAATCAAGGTGGAGCCAACAATGGAAAACCACAAAGCCTACTTGGAGGCCTTTGTGGTATTACAAGCAATTCTGATATGTTGATTATGTGCATGTTCGATTGGCGGGCATGCATAGTTTGGAGGAAGGTTTAGCATTGAGGTGGAGACATTGGTTTTCTTGGATATATTGTTAGGAGTTTTGAAAGACGTTTTTGGAAATATAGTATCAAGGTGGAGATTGTTGGATTTTGTAATTCAATATTTCCAAATCAAAATAGATTTTGGGGATATTTTGATGGAGGTGGATTTGTGGCCAAAATACATTGCCACTTTTACGGATTGTGCAGATTTTAAAGATAAGTAATTGCCTTTTTTTTATTGCACTAAAAAAGGAAAAGAATTATCTACGTGGGAAGAATTTCTTTTGGAAGATGGAAATAAAAATGGTTGATTAAAGAATGCATTTAATCAAAACTATTATAAAAGGATATGCATATGGTCCATTAATTAGGTGTGTTGGAAAAGTATTTTGTAGGATGTTTGGGATTGAGATTTCTTCTCAATTTTAAGTCTCTTTTGTATTTTCTTGGTTGAATCCTGTTGTGTAACGACGGTCGGAACGAGCTCCCCATCTCCAGCACGTGACGTACGCATATGGGTTGGCACACACTTTGTTGTAACAAAAGGAATCCCCAATGTTACACGCCTACCAACCCATATTTATACACCACTTTTCCATGTTATTTGGCGATGTGGGACTTTTCTCCAATCCAAACCGTCGTTCCTCCATTAAACATGCGAGACAACCCTAACAGTCTCCCCCTTGACTCGCATCCCCTTGCGGTAACCTTTGAGAGTACTGCCGTGTCTGCATGGCCCAGTCCGTAACCTTCGGCTCTGATACCACTGTTGTGTAACGACGGTCGGAACGAGCTCCCCATCTCCACCACGTGGCGTACGCATATGGGTTGGCACACACTTTGTTGTAACAAAAGGAATCCCTGATGTTACATGCCTACTAACCCATATTTATACACCACTTCACCATGTTATTTAGCGATGTGGGACTTTTTTTCCAATCCAAACCGTCGTTCCTCCATTAAACATGCGAGACAACCCTAACAGTCTCCCCCTTGACTCGCATCCCTTTGCGGTAACCTTTGAGAGTACTGTTGTGTTTGCATGGCCCAGTCCGTAACCATCGGCTCTGATACCACTGTTGTGTAACGACAGTCAAACAAAGATCCCCATCTCCAGCACGTGACGTACGCATATGGGTTGGCACACACTTTGTTGTAACAAAAGGAATCCCCAATGTTACATGCCTACCAACCCATATTTATACACCACTTTTCCATGTTATTTGGCGATGTGGGACTTTTCTCCAATCCAAACCGTCCATTAAACATGCGAGACAACCCTAACACCGCCTTCTCCAACCAAGCAACATCAGCATAAGAAGCCATAGGGCCAATGGAGGGGGAGCATAATAGAGTTCCTAGTTCTTAAGATGCTGCACCGAGAGTTGACGTGACTCTTCCTCAGTTAAGCAAGCTAGGCACCGTACGTCATTGAGAAGAGGATGATTTGTTCGACATAATTGTGTCTATAAGGGATTTGTTATCCTAGGACTCTAGCATCACTAAGATTAATACAGATGCTACCTTTAAGGAAGTGGCAGAAGAGTCTGGGGTGGATATTGATGTTGGGCTCGATGTAGAGAGCATTTTCCAGGATATCTTTGACATAGAAACTGTCGTTGTACAATCATCGCTGCATATCTGGTTCTCAATTATTTGTGATATCCATGTGCTGCCCTTTACTGTTTTGAATGAGCTGTAAAAGTAGTTAGAGTTCACTGAGGATGGTGCAGAGAAATCTTGAAGTTCATTACCTGGTTTACGCACACACTACATACGCGCATCGGTTGTAGACGCTATTTGTGTAACGTCCCCTAAAAATCAATAATAAATAAATAAAATAAGGTAAGGCTAAAAATGAAAATTCTGCAAAATTCAAAATTTGATCAGGAAGTTATGTTTTCGTGTTCGTGGCAAAATTCCAATAAATTTTCACTATAATATGTTGAAAACGGAGCTCAAATAGAAAAGTTATCGACGTTTGAGGTTTTGGGTTCAAAATAATTTAAATGAAATTCAAGTTCTGATAATTAAATAATTCTTATATTTTAAATTTGAAAGTTAATAGTAATTAGACTTGTGGGTTAAGTAATCATTAAAATCAATGTTAACATTAATAGCTAATTAAGGAATAAAACAAAATAAACAATGGCAATAAAACAACGTTCCAAAGAAGGACCATCGATCGACCGTCGATATAGGTCGGTCGGTCTCTAGGAGTCGACCGATAGAATAAGGATGGTCGACATGTCCCTTTGTATGACATTTAGAGTTTGTGCATTTTGAACGTATCAGATTATATTATTTTAAACTGACTTAAATTCGATGGTTCTAGCTGTCGATGGGTACCCAAAAATTCAATATCCGTCCGAATCCATATCAAAAATACGAAAAATATATGTTATCCGTCGTTATCTGAAAAGTCGATACGGATACCCGCCCTTCGAAAAGCTTTTCAGATACGGATATGGTTATTGTGGTATCCGTATTCGAAAAATATCCGTCGGATTAACTGATTCATATATATATATATATATATATATATAATTAATATGTAATTTTTCAACTATTTCCTAACCATTGGATGTTACTACGATATGATTTTTTGCTCATTTTTAGTGAAAACAGACAGTTTTAGCATTTAGTTTTTGAATATTTTTGAAGATGCCTACGGATATTAGTTTAAAATAATATTTTATCATCAAAATTTTTATTCCTTGGTTTTTTATGAAAATTAGTACAAAAATTGTTTTATGTTGATCCAAACATTTTCATTTATACTTTTAAATTGAGTGATTATGGACGGAGCAGATAAATATCCGTATTCATCCATATTTGAAAATTTAGCAGATACGGATATCCGATATCCGAAATTAACCGAACACGAATGCGGATATGACACTATCCGTATCTAAAAGTATCCGTTGACAGACCTAGTTCTAGTGCATTCCAGTCACTAGAAATAAGAGTCCAGCCTCCTCACTTTTATTCATGAATTATTCTAGTGAGTCTAGCCTCCTCACTTTTATTCATAAATTATTATGAGAACCTAGCGAAACTCTTTTAGTTCACGTCTTTCAAGATTCAAAAAACTTCTTTAGGGTTTCAGGTAAGAAATCCTATATGTTTTTGTTTATATTTCTAAACCTATTCTCCTCCAAACGTCTAATTTTTGAACCTAATGTATATACAAGTCTCTTACTCTATATGCGTGTGTGTGTTCATATATATATATATATCTGTGTGTGTGTGTGTGTGTGTGTATGAAGTGATCTGAAAAAGATTATTGAAGGCACGTCAAATCCAAATGGAAGCAAAGCTAAGGACCTAAAATGGGTGGAAATCTTAGTCATTCTATCATAGTAACTGATTAGTGTATTTTGGATTTGAATTATGCCTTGGTGAGTTTTGACGACTCACAAAAACATTACATTAAAAATCCCTATGATTCTCCCAAAGCGAAATGTCAATTCCATATTAGAATCTCAATTGTTTATATTAAAATAATCGGAATTGTGCAGATTTGCAATTTTAGTGTTTTTACTTTCTATTCCACTTCTTATTCTTTTTCTTTGGATTTGGTTAAGGGTTTTGATTAGGAAATGGTATGTAAGTTATGAATCCTTATTCGTAGTTTGCACTGCTTATTTCCAAAATTTTAATAGAAATTCCCTTTGTTTAATTTCATGTGAAAAGAAGTAGAATATAGTGTAAAAAGGAATTGGAATTGTAATTTTATTGATTTATTCCATTTTTTTAATATAATAGGTCGAATTTGAATTTTATTTTGTATACAAGACTATTGATTGGATTTTCGGACATCGGATTTATGTTATATTGATAATATGGAAATGAGACTTGTATAATTTTTAATGAGTTGAATTTAAACATTAGTTTAGGGCATAAACTTTGCACGCTTAGAAATTCCTAGGCACATAATTATATATATATACATACATATACATATATATACATATACATATATATACATATATATATATATATGTAAATATATATAAGCGTAAATGACATATAATTATAACGTTTCAATTGCGTAGTTAATAGGCTATTAATTCTTATTAAATCCCTCTTAAGAAAAAAGTTAATTATAAAGGCGAAATAAGAGTTTTCTAATAAGACATTGATATGAAATGCGTTGAGGTGTGATAATATATGTAGAAAGTGTTATATACTATAGCTAAGTTATAGAGATGCGAGGTTAGTCAAAAGCCACTGAAGTCTGCCCAGCTAATCTGCCTACCAGCAGTGTGATTTTGGGGCTGATGTAAGACATTGCCTATAATAAGTAACTGCAGATGGTGCGAGCTTAGTCCCAAATTCTATAGGGTAAATCTACACAACTAATCGGCTATCAATACCTACGAAAAGTCGGACTAATGTGAGATGCCACTGTAGGGTATGTGTCAAAATATGAAGGACCTGCTTCAGGGATTGAAGGTACTAAGTGGTTGTATGAGGGCCCGCATCTTCCTTACGTAGGAAGTAGTAAATGGTCAGGCTTATGGGTTAGACACACGATAGAGGATATCTCGGAAAAGGTCCCGCTTCGATATGAAGTATTAGGTGGCTGAAGAGATTCCATGCAATATCAGCTAGATAGTTACTAAAGAGGATTCCACCTTGGAATAGGTATTAAAGGATGGGGACCTTCCTTTAAAAAGGTATTAAATGGTTAGAAACTGCTTATTTCCTATAAAAGGTATTAAGTGACTTGGGTACTATCTCTTACATTGATAGGACATTGTTGACAATAGATAGAGGTTACTGGGTTGAAAGAGAGATGGTCATTGGCTGATATTTGGAAAGCCTTTTTTACTTAAATTTGGAAAGACTTAGGATGTTATAAATTGTGGAAGACATATTCTTATTTAAATTATACTGCCCATGTACTATTGTAGTAAGGCTAGAGATTTTTATTCACCGGACATATGTTGTTCTGACTCCTTCCTCATTACAACACAGGTTACGAAAGATAATGATGTTGATGGCGAAGGCTTTGAGACATCTTGTGGTAGTATAACTATTTATCTAGTCATGTTATTTTCAAATATACCCATTGGAAACTATTGTATTTTAAATATGATGTACCACAGATATATAACTGTTATTATTCGTTTTTGTATTACAGATTTTATGACATTTTAACTTTATAATAAAATGGGTACTGTTATTATTATTATATTTTATCCTTCTGTCATGGGATCTGAATGTGTAGATAAATAGCTCTATGCTATTATTTTTACCAATCAACAATCATATTTGGAATGGGTCTAAACTTCGATGGGCCTTTTCCGGATCGAAATTTAGGTCTGTTTCAGGATGGGTTTTTACAATTGTACTTTAAAATTGATCTAACATATATCTTCTTATTTTGCAAACTAGGTGGGCTTATGAAGATGCTTCAACCAAATTCATCTGACATGTAAGGGGAGAAATGATCTTGGGAAGAGGTCACTTTTATGAAATCTAGCGAAATTGTTGGTCGCTTGCATGATGTTGTCACGATTGGGGAGCTGTCACTTACTGACCCTCAGGAGTGCTATCATTTACTACCAGCGAGCCTTTAAAACGCTCCAAGACTTCTAATCATTGTTGCCCTCCCTTAAGGGGATCCAAGTCATGATCTTCTAACCATCCTACAAAGCTCCTAGGATGTCCCCTGCTACACAAATTCCAAGGCTACAAAGCATCAAGAAAAGGCACATTTGGACTTCCAAGCTTTCATAACCTCTTCTCCCCAGTCCTAAACTTTGGTGAGTTTGAGCTCGAGCGCTAAAGCTTTACTGATCATATGGTAACCAATCCTAATGATCCAAGTTCATTGAGTTTGAGCAACCATACACTCAAAGGAACCAAACTGGTTAGGCGCATGCCAATGCTTTTGTTCGTTGTTTCTCTGACATATTAATAGATCTGCCTAAGGTTGTGTTAAACTTATGGACATTGTTGGAATTCATGATAAAGTAATCAAGGAGCATGTGGACATTGGTCACAAGCAAGTGGAAAAGAACCCCATAGTATTCGCTCTTGGCAAGGACATCCATAATTGGCATGAGCTTATTAAAAAGCATGATGAGGCAGAGGATGAGCTGCGAAAGGTGCACATGGATGAATTGGAGGAGATGAAGAACTCACATGCGACCAAACTCGAGAAGGTGAGAAGAAAACATTAAACACACTTAGATATGGAAAAGACTAATTTTACCCATGACGCCCTGAAGACAAAGGACACAATGGGAGAAAGGTTGGATGATAAACTGGACACCTTATTGATGGAGAAGGATGAGTTGATTCAGATGGCATTGGCATAGAAGAAGGAGAAAATCTAGCTTGATGCCTACCTAACCACCCTATCTTCTACAAAGACGACGTTGGTCGCTTATCTTAAGCAGTCTAAAAAAGAGAAGAAGCTGGCCGATTCAATATTATAGGCCTTGACTAAGGAAGCAGGCGATTTGAGGAAGCAACTAGACGATGTTGTTGAGCTCCTAGATGAACTTTATTATAACTTGTTTACCTAAGGTCGCCTTCGATGGCTAAAGGACTATGACGAAATCATAACTACCATTGATAAATTTCTAGTGTGGAAATCTCAAGTGGCATGTCAAGAGGAAGGGTAAGTATATAAGCTTGAGGAGGTCAAAACATGTTTTTTGGTAGATGATGTGGATGTTGTGCATAGGGGGGACATTTTCCTAGCCAACCTCGTAGAAGAGGAGAGGCATAAAAAAGCTAGGGAGACATCGGCCATAAATGATATTTTCCCAATTGTGTATTCTGATCAGACCTTATCAAAGCCCATGGTGTATGTCCCTATACATGACCTTCCTTCATCGAAGCCTTATGCTCCAACTTCTCATAGGGAAGGAGATCCTTTGCCCATGACTTTCACTTCCCCGGCTATGGTTAAAGAGGCTACGATTGCAATTCCGAATTTATGCACTACAATCTATGCTTGTTCATCTTGAGCCATTGAGATTATAACTTACTTATCCACTTCCTTATAAGTGAGAATGTTTTAGCAGATTCCACTAAATGGCTACTAATTCCACCTAACTTGGCTCCTTTACCCCTTATACATAGTGGTCATATGCTAGCCATGGAGTCATCTGAGAAGATTGCAGCCTTGGATTGTGACCCTGACGTTGAGAATATTGACTATGAGGACTTGAAGGATGCTGAGGAGGAAGAGGTTGATAAGTGAAAGTTAAGAGTTTTTCCCTAAGGACAACTGTGTAATTTGTTACATAACCTAATTCTGGAATCAGTCTTATTCAAAATGAAAGTAAGCTTCTAAGTTTTTTTGTTATATACTTTGGTATATATGAGATAAATAATGACGAAAATTACTAAACATATTAGTAGAAAATCCTTAACTATATGAGTGCAGCTACAAACATTGTAACCATGAGTAGTGAATCATAAACTAATTAATACTTTGTTTCAAAATGTTCCTAGTCAAGATATTTTAAGAAAAATATTGATATATCTATAGAGACATGTGTATGTAACACTTCCCAACTGTTGCATAATGTATTACTCATGGTTGACGTAAGCACTAAAGGGTTATGTACTTTAAATTATGGGATAACTACATAATTACTCGATCGAGAGTTTCCTATTGGTTAATCACAACTAGGTTAAATAGAAATCTTAGTGTGATGATTTATGTAATTTTTTCGACTTAAGAATAACATGAACTTTGACATAAATACTTCACTTCGATTGCAGTTAACTCATGGTGGAGTGTTCATGAATAACTATAGTTCGTTAAAGTATTAGAAGTGAACATTATTCAATAGGGTATTCATCTCCTCTTCTATAAGAGGTTAGTATCATGGTCAACTATGGTCAACTCAAAGTTAAAGTCTTTGGCCGGAGCATATCGGTTAGTTGTAAATGTGATTATTGAACCAAAATCTTTGGAGATATAATGTATAGTTGTATATGGACATTGTTAGAGCTTTGATTAAGACCGAGCTCTAGATATCAAAATTTATATAGCGATGACAATGTGCGTAATATATCATTGCTTAAGGATGTTACTTAAAAGATTTAAAATATGATTACACCCTAAAAAATTTAAGCTTTGAATTTGGCCATAATGTCACACTACTAGCTAAGGTAACATCGTGAACTTTAATATTCAAAGAGTTTGATATTAATTGCTATTTCAATTCAAACCAAGGAATTAGTATGTTATCTAATTTTCGAGTTCAGCCAATTTAAATTAATTTATGAATGTCATATATTAATAATAAAATAAACATGAATGTTGTATTGATTTTTCATTGCATTTTAATTAATTATTTGAAGCCTAAAATAATAATGTCAAATCTTCTCATCTTCTTATTCTTCCTTTTGATCTGGGCCATAGCAATAAAAAAACTATAAATTTGATTTTAAACCTACTTTATTTATATACATAAATGTATTTAATAATTTTAATTAACATACACATTTATCTACACGCACACACACATGTATGTATGTACGTGCACTTTCATAATTTATTTTGGCCTTATTAAATGAATATATAATTAAGTGATACCTAACAATGTTTAATTTATATATATTGATCATTACTAAAAATAATTTTTACATGGCCTTTGGTTAAATTAAGTAATATAATTTTTCACCTTCTCACATCCTTCTTATGACTAAAGGCTTTTACCTTCATTTATGAAAGAAAAACTACTCATTTTATTTTAATCAATTTGTATACATATACATATATAATGTTAAATTTGGTTAACAATTTGAAGGGAAACTTATAAATAACATATATAGTTTTATTACATAATTCTATAATAAAAATAATAAAAATATAAAAGAGTTGTTATTTAGCCTTTGGTTAAATTAAATAATGTGATGATTCACCTTCTCACTTCCTTGTCGTAATTAATGGCAATTACTTTCATTTATGAGTGAAAAATCTCCTACCTATATAGAGCCTTAGTTGTTTTTTAAAACGCATGTGTATTCAAACATATAAATAAATGACTATATGCATATATGTTTTGCATTATTGTAGATGTAATTACCCTCGTGTCTAGATATATTTCCTTTGACAACATCGTTGACATATTCACATAATATATATGATTACAAACCATAAAACACAACAGTTAATTACATATATGTTTTCATATTGATTCTATTTTAGAAAACACTTTAACATTCTTATAATGTTTTTATCGTGAATACAAACTTGTCAAAATTTTAAAACATAAAATTATTTTAATGAATTAAATTTAAATTGAAAGTGGAATGTTATTATTAAACACTAATAAAATAAGTTAATAAGTTATATATATATATATATATATATAAATTGAGAATATACCTCAAACTCTTTTATTAATAAATACTAAATAGATTTAGTATTATACATGCAAATAAAAAAACACGATCCTATGCAAATTAACAAAAGGAATTTTTTAAATTCATCCTTTTACCCTGGTGCCAATGCACCTAATCCAACAATAAGATTGATTCCCTTGAGGTTAGTCTGAATGAGATCCACCATTCATCAAAAGCTTAAGTGAAGATCGAGACGGCGGAGGAGCTAGGATTACTTCGAAAGAAGGAAAAGAAGGAAAGCTTGTCCTCGATGGGTAAACCAGGAAAGTCTCCAAACGTTTCATAAAAAAGTGTTTTCATCTAGATATAAAGTCCACCCAAGAAGTGTCATTAGCCACCGAAGTAGGAGTGTAGCTTAGTTTCTAGTTAATTTGACTAGTAGCCTTAGTATTGTAAGGGCATAAGCCCATAACATATGATTGACTTATCTGATGATATGCCTTGTTGGATGCATGTTATGACGATGTATCTTTTTGTTGTGTTGACTTTTTTAATTGATATTTTTCGTCTCACAACACCTAAAATGAATGTGAAGTAACTTTAGTGTTAATTTCTTTGGTGATTTAGAATTAAAATATTTAAGTGATATTAAATTTGCCTTTAAGGGGTAATTGTGATACTATAAGCTTACACAATTATGAAGTTGCACTTTAATTTTTTGTTAAAATGCCATATTGAGCCAATATTTAAATCTAGTATAAACAGGACAAAATCTAGGTGAAAATAAACAAAAGTGCAAAAAGGTAAAAGACATAAAGTATTTACCTAGTTCAAATATTAAGCAATCCTACTTTCATGGGAAGTATCACTTTCTTCTTTATATTTCTTCGTACATATTATAATGACATAGAGTACAATGATTTTACTTTTTAAACCTTAAAAATAACAAATCGTGAAAAAGATCCCTTTCTTGCCACAGTGCCTTTTCTATTTATAGTATAGGGATGCACGTGGATCGCCATAACCCTTCTTCTACCATTTTGTTTTCACCTTTGGATCATGCCATGGGTCATTCATCCACATTGTCTATTTGATGCATGTGGATTGCAGGTGTACCTTTGGTGGAAAAATTTGATTTGAGCTATTAAATTTTGGGTTTTGGAGGAAAGCTTGAAATTGAAGCGGGAACATTTGAAATTATGGCAGGGGACTTAAAATTCGAATGGGTTCCATATCTAATCTGCACTCCCCCTTTACTACAAGATGAGCTATGTTGCCTTTATCATTTTTGTTGTCATGGTGTTGAGAGTTGTGCCTCCATTCTTCCTTAGGCATTATTGATACTTATTACGCTGACCTATGTTGTCTGGTGTGCCTTGCTTGCATTGTTCTGCACTGGGATGATTGAAGTTATGCTATATTACTTGATTCATAATATTTTCTTGGCTTTGTACTAGGTTTGAGTCCTTTAGATTTCCTGGGTTGATCTACGATGCCTTAATATGAGTCTGCACTTGCCTTAAACTGCTCTTGGTGTGATGATGCATAAGCTAATGGGATTGGATGCTTATTTCTTTGTTGTTTGTTTAACAAGTGTAGATCTATGGTGGAGTGATGTTTGGATAAGCCTGTGCGCAAGCCTTGGAATGCTTTGGATTCCTCGTGGTACTGCTTAGAGGAGTCCCCAATGATCATAGGGTTTGAAAGAGCTGGCAATGCATAAGCTTTTAAGAATGATAATTGGGCTTATTGGATCCTTTGGTTGTAGAGCAGTTTCCTTCTATTTTCCTTTTCTTTTTTCCCCCACGTATGTTATGTCCTGATGGCAACATGTTTATTTATTAACTTGTTCCAATGGCGATGCATTCTTCATCAGCCCGTCCTAATAGCAACACGGTTCTTTACTAGTTTGGGGTGGCGCATTATGTTGGTTTTTGATACAAGATAGTCGGCATAGATCTGTTATCTTCGTACCCTAATTTATGAGCATAGTACATCATCTTATTGCAACTTCATGCATTTGGCTGCAGCTCTGTTAGTTGGATCAAACATCGTGACTGTAGGTTGGCTCTCACACTTTGTAGCCATTCTTGACGGTAGTACTAAAACTTCGACCAAATAACAAAGCACAATTTCTTATGGCTAGTTGCAATTTCTGACTTCTTTTTGTGCAGTTTCAACTTAATCAATTCAACTTCTTCTCTCTTTATCTTAGCTTTATTTGTGAGGGCGGGTTTTGTGTCTCCTTCGACCTGTCTTTAACAAGGTTTGAGGAATATGGGTCTAATACTTTCCCTCCAAGTCTGCAGTGATCGTTGATTGGTGTAGACTTGTTTTTCCTTCTCTTTTTTTCTCCATAGCCTATCACTTCTCTCTCTTTTTTCCAGTCATTTCACAAATGGAGAAAGATCTTTGCAGTCATTTTGCATTTAGTGATCTTGGCACGTCATCCTCTTAATAGCAAATTCTCTGAATCGTTGTTAAATCACCCTCTTCGATTTCTAGGCAGATCTGTATCGATCTTAGCAATCATTATATTTTTTTGTTAATCGATAGACGTTTCATGAATTTCCTCATCATTCCGATTGCTTGGCTAGTATTCAAATTAAGGTATGTATATATTTTTCTCTTCTTCTTCTTGTTCTGTTTCACACTTTTATATAATAATGAAAAATAAAGGAAAAGGATGAGAAAATCATTATCTGCTAACTAGATTCCATTCCTGAGTTCAAATTTTCTTTTTAGTTAAAGTGAGGATCTATTTTGTTAGATCTCTTTATTTTAATGCTTCTTTTCTTGTAACTATCATCGTGATATTTGAAATAGCCTTTTCTTCTTCCTTTTTTTCCCCTTTAAAATTACTCGCCTGGAAGACACTAAGGGTATTTTAAATCAATTTGGGTTTATAGGTTATGAGGTGAGGGTTCCTAAACCTCATGAGAATTTTAACAATCCTCAAATGGGTTTACCTCTCTTACTTAGGAACATATACGATGCGGGCTTTACCTTCCTTCAAATCAAATCCTCCGTTAATGGCTAACAGACATTAATCTTGTCCCTGTCCAGCTTGCCCCTCTTCCATATTCCTTTGTGATTGCCACCTTCATTCTTTATGCGGAGAATGGTTATACTCTTTCTTACAATGAGCTATAGTTTCTGTTTGATATTAATAGAAGTCCTTTATAGGGTGATGCTAGTTTTTTATATTGAGGCTAAAAGGCAATCCTGATGATGGTCTCTCGAAAGACTTTGAGATGGGTCGACTTATATTTCTTTATTTCAAACTCTGATAATTTCTCTTCTTCTTTTCGTCAACATTCTACTCAGCTTGTTTTTTTTAGGATGACACCAAGTCATATGAGTCATGTAAGGATAATATTTTAGAATTTGGTGTGGAAGAAAGGAAAATACAATTGTTTTTTAATAAAGAGATGCTGGAAAAGCATGGCTTTTTGAGCCTAAATCACAAATTCTCTCGTTTTATTTTTAAGCTTTCCCAAACTTCAACTGAGCCTAGGGTATAATTTGCTAACGATGGATATAATATTTTTCATTTTTACATTCCTGACTTTCGCCGGAACTTCATCTGATCTTGAAATTCCTTTTATGTACTGGTGAAATGGATGATGAAGCTTTAAAAGTTCTCCATCGAAAACCAATAAAGAAACACATCCAAAAGAGAAAACATGAGGCTAATACAAGTTTCGACCAAGGTTTCAAGAAGTTAGTCACTTCCACTCCCCTACCTCCTTCAATAACTCTCCTTATTCCTGCTTTGGTAGCTCTCCCTATTCCTTCTCTATAGCGTCTTCCTAATCCATGCACTTGATACTTACCTTTGCTTGAAGGCACCGCATTCAATCTTGCTTAAAGGATAAGAAGGACTTTACTGGGCAGTTTTTCCAGCATTGCCTCACCTCCCCCATCTTTCATTCTTCTTCTTTTTCCTGAGCTTTGTTCTTCTCAACTCATCTGAGCTGGAAAGATCTTGGTCCTACGTTAGAGTCTTTTTTTTTGTTGGCTTATTTAACCATCTCTTACCCATTGATGCTTTCTCTTTTTTATTTTTAAGCTTGGGGCCTTGAGAGTTGAGGCTCGGAAGGAGTGGGAAGGTGAGATGGTCATTATCCATGCTCAGTTTGCTACACTTGAAGGGAGCCTTACTTCAGCTGCTTCGGAGAAGGCCAATATTGTTTCCGAAAAGGCTAAGATTGCAGAAGATTTTAAGTTGTATCGAGAGAAGGCTGAAAGGGGGGCCAAATCTACGGTGGATGCTTTGGCCTTGAAAGATCATGAGTTGAAGGAGAAAGAGAAGAACCTGGCAGCGGCACAACAACAGCTTAAGGAGGGCACTTCCATCATGGCCTACAAACTATATGCCCAAGCTTAGCATCAGTTTAGGGATGAGATTAAGCTTAAATTCTTAGGGGACCCAGTGGCGGTTACCAGGGTTAACACCTACTGTCAGGCCAAGTGGGAAGAAGAAGCCGCTATAGAGAATGCCACTCCTTCTACTTTTGAGTGACAAAGTATGGATGAGGGCACCTGGGAAGGAGAGGTGTTTAAGGATGCAGATGTGTCTAAAAAACCGAGGTTACTTCAAATCCTCATGTAGATGTTTAATTTTTGTATGTGAACTTTAGGACTTTTTTAATGTATAATGATGGTTGATTTTTCTTTTCATGTTGTTTCTCTTCATATCCATTTTATTTCACTATTGTCTCGTAAATGATCATGTCGTCCTTATCGCTTAGTTTATTTATTTTAGTCTTCTGAAGAAGCTTTGTTTATTAAACTTCCGAAGGAAAGTAAGGACATGCCCAAAACTCAAATCCTAGATCGTCTCGGTCTTAGTATTGCGGCTATTAGTTAGAATGAGAAAGAATTAGATGAGTCTTTTACAACACTTAGAGATGAGACCCAACGGTTACTTTTCAGAATTGATCAAGTAGTTAAAGAGAAGGAAGCCGTCGGTGACTTTGTACTATGCCAATGTCAATACACCCTAGAAAGTGGCTCTTTCCCACCCGATTGCCATAATTTAGGCATAGGCCGAGGGACTTACATAAGGATTGAATTCTGCATATTTTTGTTATTATATCTTTTTTCTTTTTATACATGGATTTGTTGATCAATGTAGTTAATAGTAGATGTTTCTATCTTATTTTTATTTGGTGCACTTTTATTTATTTAAGTCAAATTTTACTTATTACCAATTAGGTTGAACCCCATAAGCCTATGTCTAAATTTAATAAAGCTTTTGACCCAACATTCCTTTTGCCTTCGTTATTGATGGCCCGGATGAAACGAGCATGATTTAATTTAAGGTTGCGGCCATAACCCCTATTGAGCCTCTAGAGGAGGAAAGCATTTTTTTAACACTGGCTAATGAGAGGCTTGAGAAGGATTTGATAGGTGTCCATGAGGTGCTTAGAGAAGTAAAAGATGCAATAAAACATCAGCATGAAAGTAACATGAAGTTATATCCAAGGGTAGAGGCTTCCGAGTTAAAGTTGGAAGGAATACAATAGTCTTTGAAGGACAGCGAGAACCTTTATAGCATTGTTTATGGGGACAAAATAACACAACTGAAGAATATTATAAAGGATATATCAAAGTAGATCATTTGCCAAATTACAGAGAAGGAAGCCCTTGAAAGCATAGAGCAAAGACGCGTTCTCAAACAGGATGAAAGAGATAGAGGACTAATGCCCTCAGACACTTTGGGGGCTTTTTCGAGGAATACTAAGGAAACTAAGGTAGGTATGATCAATGCCTTGGAATACACAAGAAAGAAATCAGTACTGAGGATTTATGAGTTTTAGTATTCCCTGTGTGATGCTTAGGGTAAGATTGCCTCCTTCTCAGAAAAACTTAGACTTAAGAGTAAGATGGAAGAGGTTTTCTTACAACTTACCAGGGATATGTTCAAATACTTCTATCATATACTTGATACAAATTTTCTAAGCAATATCATAGGTTTTAAGATGTTCGCAGAAGGGCCAGTGGATCATGGGGTAGGAGCTTGCTATGACCCTAGAAAGACTTGTTCCGTTAGTTCCGCACCGCTCTTACCTAGTATGCCTTAGTCATTTGTAATAGCATTTTGTATTTTTATGACTTTGTATATCAAGATGACTTTATGTTTCGGTGTTGATGAATGTTTCTCTTGAGTTGTAACTACAATGTGTAGGTTTAAAGTTCTTTGCAGAATTTATATATTTCTTAGGAGCTGTTCACTAGGTTATATTTTTCTTTAATTTCATTTTGTGTGGGCTTATTTTATTTTCATCCCGCTTGTTTAAACCAAGATCAGGAGATGGCTGTCCTGAAAGAAAAGATTAGTTTAGCTTTGAATAGGGTTACTGAGTTGGAAGGTTTATTGAAGGATGCAGAAAACATATATGAGATTGTATACATAGATGAGATTAAAGCTCTAAAGCATAAGGTTGAGATGTTAAATGAATAGATTGCATGACAAATCAGCATTGTAGATGCCCCTTCTACAACGTTAACTCTGAGTGCAACTTCAAGACCTTGTGCTGCTCCTGCACCCCCTTCTAGGACTTATACAGACGATGTTCTTAAATGGAAGCATGCTTTGAAAAACTATTATGAGACTAAGTTTAATGCATTAGAGGATCATTATAAGAATGAATTGGGAACTTTGGAACCCATGACTCCCTTATCTTTCAATGCTTAGCTAGGTCCCTTTTCTAGGACCACTAGGAAAACAAGGGATCAACTTTTGGGTGAAATCAAACGAACTAGGAGGGTGGCTATGGGACATGTGAATGCCCTTGAGAATAAATATTCACCCTAGAATGTAAAGCTCTTTTGGATTCTATCATAGTTTCTCAAAGGGGTTAGATAGGGCTTCCTTGTTGGAGAAGCTTCACAATATATAGGTAGGAGAAGTTAAGGCAGAGATTGGTGTGAAGCGTGCAACCGACATTTTCACACACTTCTAACCTGGGCGTGATCTGAACTTATACAATTGTGTAGACTATGAATTTGATCTGTAGGACTATTGTGACCATTGAGCTGGTGACAACTATGACCCTCGTGTCGACTGTGGACATATTCCCATCGGTCGCTCATCTGTTGTTATTACTGAGCTGTACGACCCACCTCCTTCTCTCCAACTGACAGGTAGTTGTCCTCCATGTCTTGCTTCACATATACACAAATCATATAGCCGAAGAAGATCATAACAGACTCTTCTACTGAATTCAAGTCATATTTATGATGTTCTCTTATTTTATTGTAGCTTATTACATCTCTTTTGTGCTTTTAAATTGTTTATACATGTATGGGTTACATAAGTATAAGCAAATTATTTACTGAACATTAGTCAGGACTAAATAAGTATAAGTAAATCCTTTTTTTGATGTTTACATGACACACTTTAAGTAATTTATAGGATTACATCTGTTCTGGTAGTTGTTGTGCATCCCATGAGTTGCTTTCCTTTGTCATTTTGAATTTTTCTCTACTTAGTTCATGCTTTGACGCTTTTGGTGTTTTTTTGCACTTAGCACATTCTGCCCTGCTATTTAAGGGTGGACCGTTGTTTTTTTGACTATGGAGTTATATCGTGTATTCACAACCTTCTCAAATCTTGCACATGGTTTTTTGTACTGGTTCATTCATTTTAATATCCTTACGTGCAGTATGTCTATGTTAAAAGAATTAACATATAGGGGTTTTTATATTGATTTGGGTCGTCCAATATAATTACATCTAGTTCGGTTATTTGGCTGAGAAAGTCGGGCTGTATTTTATGAGTTTTGTTTTGATAGCTGGTTTAAATAGTCCAATATCCCTATATCTAGTGTAATTATTGTGTAATATCAAAGAGATCAACACAAAGAGATGTTTATACTGGTTCGGGCCATCTAATATCCTCATATCCTGTTCATTATATTATTACTCCTTTCATAATAATAATTATGATGTTTGTTACATAAGTACTACAAGTCATAGGAAATAAGGCCTAAGGTGGTTTGAATTCCATGTTCTTGGAACTAAGTTGCCATCAGGACACGATAATTTGTATGTCCGTTAGATAATACTTCATCCATGACTAATGGACCTTACCAATTTGGGCCTAGAGCTCCATTTGCTGGCCTTTTGTGTTATCTATCACCCTTTGCAGTACAAGATCCCCCTTGCAGAAGTTTCTTTCCTTGAGCCTGGCATTATATTTCTTTTTCATTCTTTGTCGATATGTGGCAGGTACTACTGGTGCCTCATCCCTTCTTTCCTAAATGAGATCGAGGGCAGCTTCCTTCAGCCTTTTGTTCTTTTTTTCCATGTATGATATCCTTCTATGTGATGGTACCTCTACTTTGACAAGGATCATGGATTCATATCCATAGGTTAGTGAAAAAGAAGCATATCCCGATAGAGATCTATTCGAGATTCGGTAGGCATATAATACCAAAGATAGCTCTTCCGTCCACTTTCACTTAGCTTTCTGCAGTCTTTCCTTAAGTAACTTTTTAATGGTTTTGTTTGTAGCTTCAATCTTTCCATTTGCTTACGGGTGTGAGACGAAGGAAAAACTCTTAATTATGACCATTCTTCTCACATAGCTCTGCAAAGTCTTTACATTTAAGATGGGTGCCATTGTCGAAAATTATCTTGTAGGGGATTCTGAATTTAGTGATTGTGTTTCTTACCAAAAAAGTGATTATCTTCCTTGCAATGATCGTGGCTAAGGGTACTACCTCAACCCAGTTGTTGAAGTAGTATTTGCTGCTATAGCATACTTCATCCCTCTTTTTGACATAGAAAGTGGACCAACAGAATCTACGCCCCTAATGTTGAACAGTCATGGGCAGGTAAGTGGGATGAGCTTGTGGGATGGCTATTGGGGGATACTTGCAAATCGTTAACATCTGTCACATCTTCTTATGAATTCTCTTGCATCCTGAAGTGCCGTGGGCCATTAATAACTATGTCTCGATACATTCTTTGCTAACTCGTTCCCTCTTAAGTGATCCTTGCATTTGCCCTCATGTACTTTCCACATGACATATACCCTCTCTTCTTTAGAAACACGCCTAAGATAAAGGGTTAAGTACCTTCTCTTATATAACGTGCCATTAAAGAAGGAGTAGTATGGAGCATGGTATCTTATTCTTTAGGCCTCATTCCTATTCCGGGGAGTACTCCATTTAGTAGAAATTATTTGATGGGAGTCATCCAGTTGTTCTCCTCGGTTTGGTAAAGCATGGAATCAACTGGGGAATGTTCTTGATTTTCCACTATTTCCCAATCTTGAGCCCCTTGAATTACTACATGTTGGGCTTGGATTAGGACTAGTATTTGATTTGATTCTATTATGTTTGGCTATGCCTAATGCCCTATTGGAACTTCCTTTATTTCATTTGCCACTTTGGTGCTTACAAGTTTGGCTAACGAGTCGGTAGACGAGTTGTTTTCATGTGGAATTTATTCTATACTAAACTATTCAAACCGCTCTAATAGTTTCTTAGAAAGTACCATATATTTGGCCTAGGTTGGTTACTTCGCTTGGTAATTACCTACACTTGGTTCACAACTAATTAAGAACTGTTGTCAATTTTAATGTGGCTTACCTTCATTACCTAGGCCATTCTCAGGCTGGGGGAGAGTTCATTGTTTGCAACATTATTGGTTGCTTTGAAACCAAGCTGCACCACTCCATACAGCTTCTGTTCATTTGGAGTGATATGTATATACCTAATTCCTGCCCTTTGTTCATTTAGTGCTCCATGTATGAATAGTTGTCAAAATTGAGGGGGTAAGGCTTCTTCCTCTGGTTGAGGTTCAGCTAGGAGCGTGCATTCTACGATGGAGTCTGCTAGTGCTTGACCTTTGATTGCCTTTTGAGGATAATAAGTGATGTCTTATTAGTTGAGATCCATTGCCCATTTCAGTAAGCGACCTGATGTTTTAGGCTTATACAGTATCTTCCTTAGGGATTTTCTGTTAGGACTTTGATGGGATGTAACAGCCTTAAATTTTTTAGTAACATTATTTAGGATATTTAATTAGTTTAAATGAAGAAAAATAATGTAATGATTGGGGAATTGAGATTTGTGTTAGTAGAAAGGTAGTCGTGTCATTTAAAAAATGAACTATGGGAAAATGAAATGAAATAGATAAGGAAGATAGATAAGGGGTAAAATAGGAATAAGTAAATTCGTATACCCAAAACCCTTAAGCCATTCATTCTACACGATCATTTGCAAAAATTAGACATAAGAGGCCAATCGCTATTAAGGAAGAACAAGAAGAAGATAAAACAATCAAAGGAAGGAAGCTTAATCAATTCAAAACCATTCTCAAATCTCAACTCCTTAATCACAAAGCTAAGGTGAATAATGACTACATCTCATGTTTTTGATTGTTTTCAGTTTTAGGTTAAATCTGAATTATTTTGCAAGATTTTTCCATGTTTTTGATTGATAAAATGGATACAGACATACATACATATACATACATACAGACATACATATATATATATATATGCGCTTGTTGATGATTTATGCTAATTCTTATGGATTTTGTATGTTTTAATTTGAAAACCCTACTAATGACATTCAATTGCCTTGTAATTTTAGAATAAGTTTAGAAATGATATTTTAGAGTTGGGTTATGATTTTCATAATATAATGAATTAACGCGGATTTAGTTTTAATTTTCTACTAAAGAAAATGGTTATTTGGGTTTAAAATTAATTATAGCTAATATATAGTGTTTCTAGGTCAGAAATTAATATACGTTAAAAAACATATTAAAAAAGATTTATTGGAATGTTTGTAGATTTTTCCTAAGTATTTTAATAAGTATATAAAATTATTTAAGGAATGTGACTTAAATGTTTAATATATTTATGAAAGGAGAAGGGACATTTTGTAAATAATTTAATTTGTTTACTTCTGAAATTTCGACAGTTGCTTTAGGAAAAATATTAGCAACCAATCATGTTTTGACAAACAAGGCAGGTTAGTTGAAAATAATTGCTTTAAAAAGTTAAAATCAGTTTAAACATGCTTTTTACATGTTTCGCCACTTTCGACACCTAGCTTTCAACGCCTTACTTCCGCTTCTAACTCCATCAAAACCAATGCACATGGTATCAAAGACTTGGTATCAACTGAATTGGACATAGGTGAAAGGTACTGGGTCAAAACAAGGGGTTCTGAGGGGGTCGAAGCCTTACTTTGTTTTTAAATGAAAATGTGCCTGCTTTGCTTTCGAATGGAATTCTTTCGACTAAATTAGCTTTCGACTAGGTCAATTGATTTAAAAGAATGGTTTCGATAAGGGTTGCACCTTGTGTTTTAAGAAAATACTTTCGAAGGGGTCGAAACCCCTTGCTGCAGTTTTCTACCTTTCGAAGCAAATAGTTTTGAAAGGGTTACTTTATTTTATTTTTTAAAATAGTCGCTTCTCCAAAGCTTCCGAAGGGTTGGTTTCGACACCATCACTTCTTTACTTAAAAAGTAGCTTTTGAAAGAGTGCTTTCGTCTTAGTTGTTTCATGGCCCTTTTTTCTATTGGAAGCTAAACCCAAACGTTTCGAAAGGAAAGGTTTTAAATGATTTTGAAAGGTTATTTCACATATTTTACTTGAACCTAAATGCTTTCGAAAGGTTTGATTCTATGAAAAGGGTTTAATGCTTTTGAAAGGTTTAAGATAATGGTTTCGAAGGGGTAGTTCCTGAATGGCTTCGAAAGATTTTGAATGGAAGGTTCCAATGTTCTCGAAAGGTAATGTTTATAGTGTTTTGATAAGAGGATGTCTAAGGTTTTAAAGCTTTCAAAAGGAAGGTTTTTCAATGTTTTTGAAAGGTTTATTAAGAATGGTTTTGAAATGTATGTTTTGGCCTTTCGGACTAAGGTCATAAAGCAAAGTAGTTTACGGTTTTGAAAGGGGTACGTTCAATGGTTTTGAAAGCGGTACTTTCAAAGGTTTAAATATTTTCATCAACAAAATTTTATGTAAAGTATATATAACATGTCAAGGTGATTTGAGTAAAGCATAGAGTATATTTTCCTTATTTAAAGTATGATTTAAAGGTTTAAATCAATTTGAGAGAAAATGTTTCAAGCAAAATTTTGAAGGGTAGATGGCCCTAAGTAAAATGACACAGATATTAGAATACCAGATGGGACTGGTATGAGGTTATGCTCTATACTTTAGCTAGTAGCCCCTAGCTAATATAATCCCAAAGTTCTAGTGTGTAGGGCTTTGTCAAAGGTAAGGCTAAAAATGATGTTACAAACAGAAAGGAATCTATAGAGGAGAGATAAGTTATTAGTAAGCCTGCAAATCCATTATGATCAGTTGAACCTGTAAGATGTAAGTTAGCGAAAGACCGTCTAGAAGAGGAGTATCTAACAAAAGTTAGATTATTTGTTTATTTTGTCTGGTAGGCCCAGGTTAGCCAAATGTTAGTAGTTAGCCAAACAAAACTATATTGTTCGGGCAGATAGTCTATTTGTTACCTGACTCGTATGCATACATTATATTGCTTTATTGTTTTAACCATTTTTGGTTACAGGATTAAGGTTCGCAAAAGATATGTTTTAAAAGGATATTATTGAGCGGAAGCACATTCCGCTAAGAGGCGCGGTCTCACTTAATATCAAAATATCCGAGATGTATAATATTATTCACAATAGGCTTTATGTCTGACTCGAAGTTTATGTTTTTCCCTTTAAACCCTCGGGTGCTCAAAATTGATTTGAGTAGGCTGAGGTTTGAGGATTTATAGTTTTTAGTAGGTTGACTAATAAAGCTTCCGAAGACGAGCAAGAGGATAATAGATAGCTATTTAGAAGTTTTTTTTGTTTGTTTTATTCCACTTGTTGTATTAAATCATTTATGACTATTTAGCACTTTAGTCAACCAAGGGAGTATCTTCATATGTCGCTCTTTGCGTACTTATGTAATAATTATATTTGATCTGAACATGGAAAAGGTTTGGGGATTATGTAACATGGATATGAAATGTTGTTTTGAAATGTAATCATAAAAGTGTTTTAGTTTAATAATTTATTTCATATTCAAATGCTTCTGATATTATGGATACCATTAACATTACCGTATTTGGTCACCCGAAGTTAATACTATAGATGACTGTAGCATCTGTAGCGCTTAGTTTAGGGCCTCCAGATAGGGGATGTTACTTAGGATGTGCTTATAAAGAGGACCACGGCTTCCTTGCCGTAAGGAGCAGCCTATAAACTTACTTTTCAATGATCGATTAGTTCGGCTCTGCTCCTTATAGCCGCTTGCTTATGAAGTAGATGGGCCTTTGGGTCCCTTCGTCTTCCTGTATTGCTACAACACTAATAGTTTTCAATTGCAACTAAATAAGTATACAAGTCCTCATTTATTACTAGTTTAGATAGTATGTAAGTATTGACTAAATGATCCTTTAGGTTTTGGAATGCAGCTTTGCATTCCTCATTCCATCCAAAGTTTCGCCCCTTCTTTACCTGGTCAAGGAACAGGATGCACTTGTCCTTTGCTTTTGATACGAATCTATTCAGCGCTGCTACTTTGCAATTTGGACTCATCAGATCCTTCGGCTTTTTTAGGATCCCCATTTTCCATATGGCTTCGATCTTCTTGGGTTCGCTTCTATAATACATGCACTTACCATGTACCTTGGGAACTTCCCTGAATGAAAGCGAAGGTGCACTTTAAAGGACTCAGCTTCATATTATACTGCCTTAGAACTTCAAATTTTTGCTTTAACTCTCAATTATGACTCAATGCTACTTTTTACTTGACCAACATATCATCCACGTACACTTTAACATTCTTTTCGATCTAATTTGAGAATATCATATTGACTGGTCTTTAATAGGTTGCTCTAGCATTTTTGAGTCCAATCAACATGACCTTTTAGTAGTACAATCCTTGGTCAGTTACAAAATTGGTCTGCTCTTGGTCTGCTTCGAACATCGATATCTGGTTGTATCCTAAATACGCATCCATGAAAGAGAGAAGCTCATGTCCATTGGTTGCATCCACTAACTGATCAAATCTAGGCAAGGGAAACTATCCTTCAGGCAAGCGTTGTTGAGGTTGATGTAACCTATGTAGATTCTCCACTTCCCGTTGGGTTTCCTTATGAGTACTGGATTGGCGATCTACTTCAGGTAGTATACTTACCTAATGAATCCATTCTATTTTAACTTCCTCATGAAGCACATTGAACCTTTCTTGGTCTAGGGTCCTGCCCTTTGCCTGATTGGATGGGAATCAGGATCAATATTGGGCGCATGACAGATAATTGCTGAATCCATCCCTATCATATCTGAGTGTATCCATGCGAATACATCGCTGATTTCTTCAAGAGTTCTATCAATTCAGCACGAGCTTCTGCATTGAGATTCTTTCCAATTTTAAGAACCTTTATGGAGTCCTTCAGGTCTACATGTACGTCTTCAAGGTCGTTTATCAGCTTTAACTCACTTTCTATTTCACCTAATCTCAGGTTTATTTCACTTTCTTCCTCATTTAGTTTTAGGCGACTGAGGGTGCCCATTTCTGAGCTTCCTCAAAGAAGTACTAGGCATAGACCGAATTATATTCATCAAGGCTAATCAAGTGCATGTATGTTCTCTTTATTTCTTTTCGTATTTTAGGGTATAGGATCAGCTGCTTCAGCATTGGCTTGGGTACTTGATACTGATGTAGTTCTTTAAGCTGGCTTGATTTCTTTTTGGTTATTATTATTACAAGAAAAGAGAAATCAGTATAATTTCAAATAATTTTATTGCTAGAAGTAAGGTTTACATTGTATAACTCCCTAGTTGAAATTTGTTCTCCTCTTACTGGTCCTATTCCTATAAGAATATTGAATCTCATGAGCAGGTCTTTTTGGGAAACGATTGCCCCTAAGTCTACCAGAGCGGGTCTTCCCAAGAAAGCATTGTACGGTAAGGACTGATCGATGATTTAGGAACTTGCACAAAATGATTTGTGTAGTGGAGCAGTTCCGTCCGTAACAACCAAGCGTGTAGATCCCACTGGGACAATGGAAGTATTATTGAAGCCATAGATCGGTTGAGGGCTAAGCTCTAGGATCTCGGGTGGCAACTTCATTTGATCATATATAAACTTGAAAGGACATTATTGAGCTTCCACAATCGACGTAGACTTTCTTCATCGTGCAGTCTGACATCTGCACTGTGATAATAAGTGGATCATGGTATAGGGAACATGACTCCTGCTGCATCTGCTGATGTGAATGTTATCTCTAGTGCAGGCTTTTGCTTGACATGGAAAATTGACTTTTATTGGACTTTGTCTTCTTACACATATGTCTCCTATGTCTTTTTTGCTTGCACCAATGAGATGTGGTCCTTTATAAATCGAGGCTATAGGGTTAGAGGGTTTTTAGCTTAATTCTCATTCAAGTTTGGGGTTAGATTTCCTATCTTGTCTTCACCGTTTGCATACTGGAAGTTGCCTATATAACCTTGCTGGATTAGCCTCTCTATCTCATTCTTTAGATATCAACAATTGTCAGTATGACCATTAGTTGGTAAAACAGCAATATGCCTCAATTCGGTTCTGTTCTGCTTTCTTCCCCTTATTGGGTTCATTGTATGCAAGCTTTGTCCCGATCATCTCATATATCTAGCCAGGAGTATGGGTAAGGGGGTTGTTATAGAGAAGCTGAGTTCCTTCTGTCTCTTTGTCGGTAGGTGATATCCTTCTACCCCTCTTTTCTTGTCATAGTTAGGGGCAGAAGTTCTCTGAGTCTGTGTTGTTGAACCAGCTTGTTCCATCCTAATCTAGCCATTGACTCTTTCATAGAAGGCCATTATACAGTGGCATACCTTTCTACTATTCTTATCCCACATTGATGTTCCCCTCAAAATTTTGGCATGGGCCGCCAACAATAATGCTCCTTTATTGCTTACTCATATCCTGAGAGCCTCAAACTTAAAACATTATATAAAGTTACACAGGCTCTTATTTTCTCCCTGCCTAATACATGACATTATGTTCACATCCAGGGAGGATTCTCTCTTTAAATTGAATTACCTAAGAGAATCGATAGATAGTTGTCGCCAAGATCGAACCTTACATGGTCTGAACTTCCTAAACTGCCTTAAGGTAGCACTGGCTACGTAAACTAGGAAGAGTTTACACCTAGCCGTTGTTCTTACTTTCAGGATGTCCATAATATTCAAATGTGCAAATATGATCGTCATGATTTGTAACACCCCTAATTTTGATTAATAATATTTAAGAGATTTAATTAGACGAATTAAATTAAATAATGTGGTGAGATATGAAGAATTGGATTTGATAATTAAAATTGGCCAAGCCTTAAGTAATGAACTAATAAGATTGTTTAGAACTTAAACAAGAAGGAGGACTTATGAGAAGGGTAAAATAGAAATAGGCCTCATTTCTTAAACATAAACTCTTTCTCTCTCATTATCCTCATTTACATTTCATTTCATATAAATACAAATAAGTTCAAATTCAGCCATTGCTTAGAAAACTATGAGAATAAAAGCTTAGGAAACCAAAGAAAAGCCTAAAAGAATCAAACCAACGCATTTAATCTCAAACTCTTTACACAGTCAAGGTGAATAATAATTATCCATCTCACATATGCTTATTTGTTTCAGTTCTATGTCTAAATCCAAATCATATGATGTGATTATGTCATGTTATGTTTATTTGATGTATTATACGCCGTTTGGTGATTTATTAGATTAATTGTGGAATTATTTAATAGATTTTTGTTAGGAACTGAGATATTGGTTTTGATGACGACAACCTTTTTAAAATATATACTAACGCTATTGTTTAGATAGATATGTATATGCAGGAACTATGTAGGATATATATATATATATATATATATATATATATATATATATATATATATGCAGGTATGATTATTGAAGACTGATCAGTATAAAGACTCAAGACTCAAGATTCAGAATAGAGATATCAAGGTTGAAGACTCTAGGGTATCAAGATTAAAATTTTAAGATAAGTGACTAGTTTTTGTTAAAACTTCATAATAGCATGGAAATTTTCATTTCAAATTTCGTTTGGAATGGAACCCACTTCTATCTTCTTAATGGCTTACAAACCCATGATAAGTACCTTACAAACCTACGACAATTGGCTTACAAACCCACGAACATCCTGGTTTTGTAAAAGTTCTCTAGTCCTGATGTGATGAGATATTCTACAGGAAGAAGCTTGCAAAACTACTTCAAAATGTTTTTTCAAAATGATTTTCAAAACTACTTTTCAAAATATTTTAGCCTCAAAAATTATCTTTTCAAATGTTTTCAAAAAGACGTTTTAGCCTTAAAATATTCTTTGTTTTTGTTTTTAAATAAAATCTTGTTTTAAACTACGTTTGTTTCTAAAACTATCTTCTAATTTTTAAATATTCTTTATAATATATATACACTTGAGATTTAAAATCAAATTTATATATACATTCTAAAAATATTTTTTTCTACTCTTCTTCATTTTAAAACATAGGAAATTAGTTTATTTTACTCCAGAATCATTTTATATTGTTTTCCTTTCAATACCACTTTCAAAACAAATTTTACATTGTTTTTAACTAAGGGATATCGACATCATGAGATACCCTACGTCGATATGGTGGCCGTCAAATTCAGAAGTTTCGATTTTCAAAAGACATGTCTATTCGTTTAAATCTCTTCACGAATGGTTATGACCATTACTGGTTTATAAATAGCCTTCACAAACGAAGTTTTTAACTAACTATTTTCTTCACTCCTTCTTCTCTACAAATCCATATTCTAAAATTTTCATATTTTTAAGATCATGTCGAAATTCTGCCGAATTCTCAAGTGAATCAAATTAGAATCTCATTCTTGTTTGATTCTCTGCTCTATCTCGAAGATCAAAGTGCTATTTAGAGTTATAGGATCAATTTGTAATCAAAATTTTATTGAGTCTCTCTATATGGTGTGGTTGTGCCTGGAAATCAATTGGGTGATCTTGTGTTCCGTAAATCAAAGAGTTTGCTCCGGACTCGAAGACAGGAGGGTACCTCGAGGCCTTTAGAAGTTGAGGATTGTAATCTCAACATTAGTACAATAAAAAATCTATGCAAGATGTTTACCCTGGTGCAGGACTGGATGTAGGGTAACTCCGAACCAGTATAAAATCTAGTGTGTTCTTTCCCTTTACTGCTTTTTATTTACTTTCTGCAACTGTATTTGATTCTATGATTGTTCTTTGATTAATTTCTGCATTTGTTTATATTATAGTTTTTAAATTAGTCCATATATATCTTAGAATCAATTAAACATTATTCACCCACTCTAATGTTAAATTAGCCTTAAGATCCCTAATCAGCGCTCCCTTTCAATTGGTATCAGAGTATTGGTTTTCATAGTTTTTATAATCTGAAACTTGAAAATTGTTTTAATGGCTACCAACACTGGTAATGTCAACTCTGGCACTAGTTCTGTTAACACTAACATTAGTTTTGTAGAAGGTCAGTCTACTGTCAGACCACCATTTTTCAGTGGCAGTAATTATGCATACTGTGCTTGTAGAATGAAAATTTATTTACAATCATTAGGATTGGACACTTGGAATATCACACAAACTGAGTATGTTGAACCAACTACCAATTTTTTCCAGTGGACTGCTGAGAAAAAGGGTGTTGCACAAAATAACTCAAAGACCGTGAATATATTATTTTGTTCACTAGATGGGAATGATTTTAATAGAGTGTTTGTTTGTAAGTCTACATTTGAAATCTGAAAAACTTTGCTAGTTACTCATGAAGGAACAAGTAAAGTTAAACAGACTAAAATTTCCATACTAACTAATCAGTTTCAATTGTTTAAAATGCATGCAAATGAGTCCATTCCGACATGTATTTTCGATTTCAAGATTCACTAATTGCACTGGGAAAAAGCTTTTCAGAGGAAGACCAAGTCAGAAAAATTCTAAATTCACTCACTCCAGAATAGGATCAAAATACACTTGCAATCGAAGAAGCAAATGATATCGGTCTAATGAAAATAGAAGAATTGGTTGGGAATCTGATGTCTTATGAAGTTCAACTGCAAGGAAGAAAAGAAAACAAGGTTACAGTAAAGAAGTCATTAGCATTCAATGCAACAACTGAAGAATCAGAACCAGACAGTGATGAGGATATTTCTTTCATGACAAGAAACTTTCAAAAATTCCTTAAATATAGAAAATGAATAACTACAAAAGAAAAGATCAAAGGAATTCCAGAAATAATACGGAGAACGTCAACAATGATAGATGCTACAATTGCAATAAAGTCGGACATCATAGGAAAGATTGTCGTATCTAGATAAACAGTTGTTTCCTCCAAAAAATGATTCGTCAAGGAAAAGAAAGAAAGCATACACAGTAACTTTTGATGACTCAGACTCATCATCCAATGATGATGGAAAGAAGAATGATAATTCTAATCTGTGTTTCACCGCTATCCATGAATCAGACGACGATGGGAGTATGGATCTAAAAAAAGGTACGCATTCACATTATTTTTAATTTTTTCTTATTTGAATGGTGCTTGTTTGTTTGCTTGATTTTTTTTTGAAAAAAAAATTCCTTGAATTTTAAATTGAAATTCATCCCTTGAAATTTGAATTTTAAATTCAAAAATAATTTTATTTTAATAATATTTTAAATATTAAATTATTAATATTTAAGTATTATTATATTTAATGTTATCACAGGAATTATATAAGTAGAATATAGGATATAATATATACATTTATTAGAAATTAGGAATAGACACTTGTCCTTTGATTCAATAGGCACATGTCGACATACCTGGATACCCCATGTCGACGTGCCCCCTCAGAAATTTGGTTTCAATATTTGAATTCAGACTTTTGAATTTCCCTCCACCTTTTCGCCAACTTCAATGCTCCAGAAAGATGCCTTTTGACAAGAGAACATGTTTATAGAATCTTTATTTAATTCACACTTCTTATCATTACTTTTCACTTTTATTTCAAATTTCAAATTTATCTTCATTATCTTCAACTCCCCTCAAACTTCTTCAATGGCCTCTTCAAGCACTCCTAACACCATTAGGCTTTCAAAAGCTATCAAATTTTTTTTTTAATGACCGGGAAGCTATCAAAGCTTACATTAACTATGTAAACTTTGGTAAAATTCATATGGAAAATTTTGCTATTTTTGAAGATTTTCCTTCTTATGAAGTTGAAAATCTTTTTCAATAATGTTCTATTATTAGTATAGTAGATAACAAACAAAATTAGTTTGTATGTTATCCAAATCTTGTTAAGATGTTTTATGCAAATTTGAATCATGGTTTTTATGATGGGCAAGATGGACAAATTGGGAATAGTGTTAAAGGAACACAAATAGTTTTGGATTGTGAAATTTTAGAAAATATTTTGGGATGCAAATATACCGGAATGAATCTCTTGGAATTTCAAATAAATGAAAATGGTCAAGAGACATTTCATCACATCTTTGAAGGGGATGACAATTTCGAATTCAAAAATCGTTATTTTCGTCCAAAAGCAAGAATTGTTAACCTTCTTATTCAACACACCCTTATACCACGATCGAGAAACTACAACAACCCAACTTTGAAAGTTTTTAAAGATCTTTCTGCAATTTTTGGAAATTATGATATCAATTGGGCTCAAGTTATTTTGGATGAGCTAAGGCCAAATTTTTTTACTATGGGTGAAAACACATTATATCATAGAGTTTATCTGACTCGGATTTTAATTACTTTGGAAGTTGATTTCTAAAGGGAAGAATTTATAACTAGAAAAGTGTTCAACCATGAAAACATTTCCCTCATGCAAATTCCGTTAGTGTTTCAACCATATGAAACACTTACGGAAAAGGAAAAAAGGCTTGCTCACAAAAAGATGGAGGAAATGGAGGAGGCGGAAGAAGAAGAAGAAGAAGAAGAAGGAGAAGAAGAGAAGGAAGAAGAGGAAGGAATGGAAATTGAAGAGGAAGAAGAAGATCAAGAAACTTCCTTAAAGAGTATTGAATATCCTACTAATCCCGCTAATCCATCCAATAAGACCATTCTCAATAATCAAAGAATTATAATGGAAAATCAAAAGACACTCTAAAGATCAATGAGTAAGAAAATGGATAAGATTTCCACTAAAATCAACAAGTTCTTAGGGAAAGTTAGTAGAAAGATTGGACTATCATCTTCTTTATCTTCATCTAATTAGTTTTAGTTCATATTATCTTGTTTACTTCAAGTTCTATCCTTGTATGTTCCTATATTTTAGTTAATATTATATTATTTTATATAATGTTGACTAGAATCATTAATGAAATCTTTTATTTCCTGTTATTCAACTTCACTTGTCTCTGTAATTGCTTGTTTTTATATTATACAAATTTTAGTTGCATAGATTTGTTCATAATATTCAAAAAAAGCAAATCTTCACTTTAGGCAAAGGCATGTCGACAATCCCCATCCCTCCATGTTGACATGCAATGGGTAGAAAGTAGTTAACTTTTAAATTTTAATTTCATGTAACTAACTTGTGTTTATTCATTTTAAATGACTTTCTACCTCTATTTTACCTGTTTCTTCAAGAATAAATTATCAAAATTCATTTCTAATCACTCCCTTTCATATTTCTTCCTATTTTCTTGAATTACGGTTTTTTCGATTAAGAATGTAAGTGACAATCTTGAGGAAACTCTCACTTCCTTCAAGAATATCCTTACAATCATACTTCGTAATCAGCGCCACTTAGAATTGAGTCAAATGCAGATGATCAAGGAGCAAGAGAGACATTTCGACGCCCTTCATTGGATGATCTCAGACCTTAACAAGGACGATCTCAAAGGAATCCATCAGTCACTCTCGACAAAGATGAAGAAGAATGGAATGCCATCAAAGCAGACCCTATCTTTGGAGAAGATGGATCGGCGGAAGTACCAAGGAATGTCCGGTCATTCTGTATGTTATTTGTTTGATTTGATTAGTGTGTTTCAAACTTGATTGACTTAACATATTTACAACATTTGGTGTGGTTTGTATATATGATTGGAATGAATAATTACTTTAAATATGATTCATGATTGATTTACTTCTGGATTACACTTATGATCACACTCATGATCACATTTCACATTTATGATCACATTTCATACTTATGATCACGCTTAGCACTTATTACACTTATATATGGATTACTCTATTGTATTATGGTTGATTATCTTATATCAAGTTCAGGGAATTTATTAGTAAGAAGATTTTGTTGATGGCAAAGTGGAAGAAGTTATAAAATAGTAGTTGACTTGGAGTAAGGGGGAGTCATGATTGGAGTAAGGGGGAGTCATGGAGTAAGGGAGAGTTATGATAGGAATTATGGTATGGTAAGTATATTTTATAAATACAGGTTGTCATTATTAAAAAGGGGAGATTGTTAGAACTGAGATGTTGTTTTTGATGACAACAACCTTTTTAAAATATACACTAACACTATTGTTTAGATAGATATGTATATTCAGGAACTATGCACGATATATATATATATATATATATATATATATATATATATATATATATATGCAGGTATTGATTACTGAAGACTGATCAGTATAAAGACTCAAGATTCAGAATGGAGATATCAAGATTAAAGAGTCTAGAGTATCAAGATCAAGATTTCAAGATAAGTGTCTAGTTTTTATTAAAATGTCATAATAGCACGGAAATCTTCATTCCAAATTTCATTTAGGATGGAACCCATTTCTATCTTCTTAATAGCATACAAACCCACGACAAGTAGCTTACAAACCTACGACAAGTGCTTACAAACCCATGATCATCTTGGTTTTGTACAAGTTCTCGAGTCCTAACGTGATGAGATATTCTACACAAAGAAGCTTGCAAAACTATTTTAAAATGTTTTTTCAAAATGATTTTCAAAACTACTTTTCAAAATATTTTAGCCTTAAAAAGTATCGTTTCAAATGATTTTCAAAAAGATATTTTAGCCTTAAAATATTCTTTGTTTTTGTTTTTAAATAAACTCTTGTTTTAAACTTTGTTTTTTTAAAACCGTCTTCTGATTGTTAAATATTCTTTATAATATATATACACACTTAAGCTTTAAAATCAAATTTCTATATACATTCTAAGAATATATTTTTCTACTCTTCTTTATTTTAAAACATAGAAAAATTAGTTTATTTTACTCCAAAATCATTTTATCTTGTTTTCCTTTCAATGCCATTTTCAAAACAAATTTTACATTGTTTTTAACTAAGCAATGTCGACATTATGGGATACCCCACGTCGACATGGTGGCCACTAAATTCAAAAGTTTCAATTTTCAAAAGAAGTATCTATTCATTTAAATCTCATCACGAATGGTTATGGTCGTTATTGGCCTATAAATAGCTTTCACAAACGAATTTTTTAACTAAATATTTTCTTATTTTCTTCACTCCTTCTCCACAAATCCATATTCTAAAATTTTCATATTTTTAAGATCTTCGCCGAAATTCTGCCGAATTCTCAAGTGAATCAAATTTGAATCTCATTCTTGTTTGATTCTATGCCCTCCCTCAAAGATCAAAGTGCTATTCGAAGTTATAGGATCAATTTGTAATCAAAAGTTTATCGAGTCTTTCTATAAGGTGTGGTTGTGCTTGGAAATCAATTGGGTGATCGTATATCCCGTAAATCAAGAGAGTTTGCCCCGCATTCGAAGACAAGAGGGTACCTCAAGGCCTTTAGAAATTGAGGATTGTAATCTCGACATTGGTATAACAAAAATCTATACGAGGTGTTTGCCTTGGTGCATGACTGGATGTAGGGTAACTCTGAACCAGTATAAAATCTGGTGTGTTCTTTCCTTTTACTCTTTTTATTTACTTTCTACATCTGCGTTTGATTCTATGATTATTCTGTGATTAAATTATGCATTTGTTTGTATCATAATTTTTAAATTAGTCCATATATATCTTAAAATCTATTAAACACTATTCATCCTCTCTCTAGCGTTAAATTAGCCTTAAGATCTTTAATCCACACTCCCTTTCAGTACTAAGTGTAGAAACCTAGTATATGACATCCAAATGACTTGAAATTTAGATATGATGTTTAGAACATTATTTTGGAAGCGGGTTTTAATTTCATAATTTTCCAAGCATTCATGAATATTTTATGAATTTCTTAAGTAAGGAAAACAACTTATATTATTAAAAATAATTAAATAATGATTTTGGTCTTGAGATTTTTATATGTTAAAGAATATGTGAATTTTGATTTTTAGGGAATTTTGAGGATTTTTCTCAAGTGATTATGATTTTATATAAATTTATTAAGCAAGAAATTATTATAAATAAATATTAAATGATTAATAATATTTGTTGGATGCGAAATGGTTTTTGGGGAAAGAAAGCAATTTGCGATAATTTTTCTAAAAAGGAATTGATAAAGTTTGTTTTTAACCAATAGAAAATTTACAAGGGTTAAGGGTTGGTGGAAAATAATTGTTTTTATTAGAAATAGAACGAATTTTATATTAATTATTATATTTCCATGATGCCAATATGAATACCGAACCCTAGGTAATGACCGACATTCATGTCGCCACTATTGAATCTGATCCGACGTCAACGTGAATGTATGCATATGATATTAACCATGTCAGTATGAAATGAGTTTGTTTAGGTTGAAGTCATATAGTATGTAGTCTTCGGCATTAAATTAATGTCATCATAACAATCTCATAACACACCCAAACTATTTCGACCTCCCTTGTTTCATTGTTTTAAAATCTATAACATATGACATTGATACCGCAAGTCTTCACCCAATTTTTAAATGATGCCATATATCATTATTTCCAATATCAATTATTTACGATATCAACTATATTGAGGCACTGATGTTGCATGCTTCCTATTTTAATGCCATAGTTGAAGGCAGCAATGCTGCAAGTATCATTTTCGACATTAACTATTTTGTGGTAATGATGCCGCTATATCATGGTTTCAATATCCCTTATATATGACATAGTAGTCACTGTTTTGTAGCACCTGATATCAACAGTTTTGCAATTTTGATGTCGTATGTCATCATTGTCGGCATCCATATATTTTACGTATAAAACACTATATTTAATAGGTTTGGAAATTTATATAATTCTATGTTACGATAATAATAATTCCGGCATTATAGTATATTGATTTTATAAATAATTTTTTTATTAATGATTTTATAAGAAGGAACGCGACATTACATATCGGCCATAGTGATGCCATAAGTTATTAACTCAATGGTTTTAATTAAAGAAGTTTGATTGCCTAAGGTTATGAGGTGCAACAACCACAAATCGATTTCAAGATTTTTGAAAGCCATTTCATAGCAGCATATATTTTGGCATAATATTTTGATAAAGTAAAGGGTTATGTTTTTCTTATTTTAATTAAGAGTTAAATCATTTATAAAGAATTACGTTTTCAAGGAAATAAAGAGGTTAGCCTAGGAATTTATATGAAAATTTATCACCATTAGATAAATTATGATAGGATATTTTGACTCAAGATATAAATATTAGAAAACCAAATAATGAGACTGGTGTAGGGTAGCGCCATATGCTTCAACTATTAGCCCCTAGTTGATATTAGTCCACAATTCCGGTGCGTAGGGCTTGGTTAAGGGTAAAACTAAAAGTAGATTTGCACACAGAAAGGAATATATAACTTAGATAGGTTATTGGTTGACCTATAAAACCATTAGGTTCATAGCATGCTTAGAAAAACCATGAGATAGACATATAGTCGGGTTAAAACTAAGAGCATTGTGTTTGGACGGACGGTCCAGTTTCCACCTAATAATAAGTTGGAGAATTTGTTATATCTGGTGGGACCGAGCTTGCCATATAGGTTCGTAGTAACCTTGGAAAAACTATGAAATAGAGAGAGACAGTCGATTGGTTAAGTCAGATTGGTCAATTTTACCCATATAGCATGCATGCATATGACTATTTTATGTCGGTTTAACTATTGTGATTGCAGGAGCATGATTTGATTGACATATTTATGAAGATACTAGTGAGGGGAAAAGCCATTGCACTCAGCGACATGGTATCACTAGATATCTATTTATTGAGATGGAATATTGTTATTCACACTAGACTTTTAGTCTGACCCGAAATTTTTTTTTCCCCTTTAACTCTCGGGAGCTCATTTGAGTAGTTCAAGAGTAAGGTTATTAGGTTTTGGGATTGACGAATAAAGCTTCCGGAGATGTGTAGGTGGTAGAGCTAGCTATACAGGAGTCTATTTATATCCATTGTGTTATTGTGTTATTTCTTCTTAATGTATGTAATGGCATTACATGTATCTATCAAGTAGTAAATTATGATCAACCAAGAGGGCAGAATCATATGTCGCTCTTAGAGTATATTGTAATTATTATATTTTATCCGAACCCGAGAAACATTTGGGATTATGTAATGAATATGGAAATTTATTGATGAAATGTGTTTTGAAAAAAAAATCATATTCACGTGCTTCTGAAGTTAATCATATTATTAACTGATCTCATTTTGTTACGGAGAATAAAACTATTTGCAGCATTAGTAGCGCTATTTTTCAAACCTTGGAATAGGGGATGTTACAACTTGGTATTAGACCATAGATTTATGTAAAACTAAAAGAATTTTGAACTTTACGAGAGTTCTGAAAACATAATTCGAATGAATTAAAGGATGAGATTGGGGTTTAGGATAATGCTATACTAACTTACTTGTATTTTCTACATATAAGTATATATATTATTGCTATTCTTCCCTTTCTGTTAGACCGTTCTTTCGTATCTTACTAAGGTTAGAATGCAGATTTAAGGAAAGTAATACATGGAGGCAGGAAATAGAAGAGCGAATCTCGGTGGAGGCAGCATCACGACCAATGGAAATGTCAAGCCTAATAATAGGAGGAATTCGGGTCGAAAAACAATTGCTTATATGGATGCTGGAACACCAATGGTGGATATGGGAGCTATATATCAGTTCTTTTTCAACATGATGCAAGCTAGAGTTGTATCTAAATTAGTTGGTGGAAATACTGCAAATGTAGGAGGAGCAAATCTTGAAGTTCCTGTTGTCAACGACTATGCTGTGCTAAGTCGGGATATTGCAAGACTCGAAGGCAAGCCATTTATTAGAACGGAGAATGCAATTGAAGTTGAGAATTAGTTGTTGCATTATAAAAGGATTTTTGTTGATTTAGGCTTGAACAATGAACAGAAGAGAAGATTGACATCCAAGCAATTTCAAGATGATGCATAGTACTGGTAGAATAGTGTAACTATGGGGTTACCAAAGGAGAACTTGAGTTAGGCAGAGTTTAGGAGAAGTTTGAAAAGAGATTCATGTCTAAAATAGCCAACTCAACCGTGCTTTGAAAGTTTGCTAAGTTTGAACCAGGTGATATGTCAAAGCTTGATTATGTGACTAGTTTGAGGAGTTATCTAGATATGAAGATGCTACGATGGATACGGTAATCAAGAGGAATGAGAAGTTCATTAGAGGATTGAAACCAGAGCTTGGCATGGCAATATTACTGCATCTTAGAGACTAATGTAAGTAGTAGTGGAGATGATATTGAGGAATGAAGAGATGCTTGTGTTATTCTGTAATAATAGGCCGATACAGAATCAAGGAGGACGAAGATAGAAAAGAAAGTTCTTTTAGAAGAAAGGAGCTCAGAAGAAAGGAGCTCAGAAGAAAGGAGCGCAGAAGGACAGAGCTTCCAAGAAGGGAAAGAATATTGTTTGCTACAAGTATGACAAGAAAGGGAACTTTGACAATGAGTGTCATTCCGAGCTGGAAAGAAGGTCAATGGAAAGAAGAACATTGTATGTTTTAATTGTGATATGGAATTACAAGAACCAGTCCAGAGAACCAGCTAAGGCTGAGAAAGGAAAAGCGTTTGCTTTGGAACCGTCTACCTCAAGACCAACAACAGAGGAGATTAGAAAGGCTGTGGTGGGAGGTACGATTTTGATTCATGGGGTACATGTTAGATTATTGTTTGATACTAGTGCATCACATTCTTTACTCTTTTTTGTTTTGGTAGATAAGCTTAGTTTAGAACCGTTATACCTTGTTACTTCCTTAAGGGTTGCTAATCCGATAGGAGGGTCACAACCCTTGGGATGAGATGCGACTAATTAGAGTTTGAGTTATCAAGTCATATATTTGCATGCAGTTTGCATGTGTTTGATTTTGTGGGCTTTGAAATTATACTGGGTATGGATTGCTTATCCAAATATAATGCTAAGATATCTTGCCAAGATATGAGAAAATCACTAAGATACCCTAATAGTAGCAAGCGAATTATTACTCAGTAAAGAACTCAAATTTTGATGTTTGTGCTTTATTGCTGCAATGGAGGAGGATGAAAAGTTGAATCGAGTTTTTGTTGTTAGAGAATTTATAGATATTTTTGAGCCAGTTATAGGACTACTGCCGAAATGAGCTATCAAGTTTTGTATAGTTCTTGTACCTTGAGCTGAACCCGTAAGTAGACAGCCTAGCAGAGTAACACCTACTGAGATGAAAGAGTTAAAGGTGCAACTGGTGGACTTACAAGAAAAGAGTTTTATTAAACATGCAGTTCGTCTTGGTGAGCGGACGTGGCATTCGTGAAGAAACCAGATGGGTCATTATGGATGGTTATTGAATATCATAAGTTGAATGAAAAGACGATAAAGAATCGATAACCTTTACCGTGAGCAGATGATTTGTTTGATCAATTGAGCAGAGCCAAAGTATTTCTCGGTTAGATTTGGAGATAGGGTTCCATCAACCGAGGATAGCGCATGACAGTATTCCTTTAATGGCATTTCAAAAAAGATATGGTTCGTATGATTGGTTAGTAATGCCATTTGGATTAACTAATGTGCCTGCTTTCTTTGTAGATTTGATGAATCAGATCTTTTGAGAGTGTTTGGATAAATTCATGTTAGTATTTATAGGTGTCATCCTAATATATTCTAGGAATGGGGGAGATCAAGAGACTCGCCTTAGAATAATGCTTGAGACATTGAGTCATCATCAACTAAAAGTGAAGTTTTTGAAATGTCATTTTTGAAAGAAAGAAGTGAAGTTCCTTGGTCATGTTGTCTCATAAAAAGGGTTATCCGTAGATCCACCTAAGATTGAAGCAGTTAATGATTGGAAATGACCCAAGTCGGTGACTGAGATAATGAATCTCGTACAGAGGCACCGATAACAAAACTAACAAGGAAGGACATAAAGTATGTTTGGACTGATAAATGTGAGGAGACATTCCTGAAGCTGAAACATTTATTGACCAATGCGTCTGTGTTGGTTGTTCCGGATAGGAATCAAGATTTGATGATGTATTCTGATGCATGTGGAACAAGATTATGAGCTATGTTAATGCAAAGGAGTAAAGTGATTTCCAACGCTTCAAAATAGCTTAGACCGCATAAAGTTAGTTATCTGGCTTATGATTTGTAGTTAGTAGCCATAACCTTTGCTTTGAAGGTGTGGAGACACTATCTTTTGGGAGAAATATTCAAGTTGTTTATGGATCACAAGTCTTTGAGATATTTATTCTCTCGAAAGGATTTAACTATGAGACAACAAAGATGGTTACAATTCATAACAGCTTGCTAAATTGAGTACATACCAAGGAAAGGAAATAAAGTCACATATGCACTCGGCAAGAAACATCATAATTCATCGTTAGCTATTTAGCCGATGGAAAGATTTAGAAGCGTTAACTACTTGTGATGTGCAGCTAAGATCGATGGCTAGTTCTAGTCAAGAAACTGCTATGTTGTCTCGTTTAGAAGCTCGACCGACAGTGATCAGAAGGGTTGCTTCATGGTAGAAGGTGATCCATTATTAGCTGAATGAATCAGAAGACTCAAAGGTGGAACTAAGATTGATAATTTGAAAGATTTTTATCTTGATCAAAATAGATGATTGAGAACTAAGGGACGATTGTGTGTTCTAAATGTAGATGACCTAAGGAAAGAAGTTCTTAGGGAATGTCATCGATTGAAATTTACCACTCATCCTGTAGGGAATAAGGTGTGTCAGGATACAAAAAGGAGTTTCCTTCGGGAACGTATGAAAAGGGATGAATGCTTATGTGTAAAGTGATGCTTGAATTTCTAGCAAATAAAAGTCGAGCATCAAAAGCCAAGTGGATTGCTTGTGTCTTTAGATATACCGGTCGAGAAATGAGATTCGATATACATGGATTTCATTAATAGGTTGCCAAGGTTAAATAGGGGAAATAAAAATATTTAGGTTATAGTGGATAGATTGACCAAAAGTGCACATTTCATTCCCATTAAGTGGACGAGAACGACGTCTGTTTTGGCTAAGTTGTTTATGTAGAATATTGTTAGACTATATGGGATTCTTAGTAATATAGCAAGTGACAGAGATTCTTTATTTACTAGCAAATTCTAGAATAGTCAACAAGATGTTTTAGCTACCAAGTTGAAGATGAGTACCGCTTATCATCCATAGATGGATAGGCAAATGGAAAGAGTTAATAAAGTCTTGGAGGATTTATTAAGAGCTTGTGTACTAGACTTTGGAGGATCATGGAAAGTTAACTTGCACTTAGTTGAATTTTCCTATAATAATAGTTATCACACTAGTATAGGAATGGAACCTTTTAAAGCTTTATATGTAAGGTCGTGCAAATCACCCGCATGTTGGTTAAAGATCGAAGATAGATTGATTCTCGGTCCATATATGTGAAAGAACCACAGAAAATGTCGAGTTAATCTGGAAAAGGATGAAAGAAGCTCAGTCCAGATAGAAAAGTTATGTAGACAAGAGACGCAAGGACGTAGAGTTCCTAATTGTGGATCATGTTTTTGTCAAAGTGTCATCGATGAAGGGTGTAATCCAATTTGGAAAGTTAGGGAAATTAGCACTTAGATTTGTTTGACCATTCCCTGGTACAATAAGGATCGGGAAACTCGCATATAAGCTAGAGTTACCGAGCAGTTCGGCAAGAATTCACAATATTTTTCATATCTCTCATCTTAGGATGTATGTTCATGATCCAGAGACTACTTTCACTCTGAGTAGAGAGGAAGATTTAGTGATGGAACTAGATATGACTATTATTAGGCAACCAGTTCATATTATGGCAAGGGATGAGAAGAAGCTAAGGAACAAGACAGCCCAATTGGTGAAGGTCTAGTGGAGCGATGATGAGAGAGACTATACTTGGGAAATGAAGTATGGGATTAGGTACATTTATCCTGATTTGTTTTGATGGTATGTTTCATATCTGTGTTATATGTTCGTTGTGTACCTTATCGCAATTTCGAGGACGAAATTCTTTAAGGAGGAAAGTCTATAACACCACTAATTTTGAGTAACATTATTTAGGAGATTTAACTAAATGAATTAAATTAAAAAATATATTGAGATAAGGAGAATTAGATTTGATAATTAAAATTGGTCGAGCCTTAAGTAATGAACTAATAAGGTTGTTTAGAAATTAAATAAGAAGGAGGATTTATGAGAAGGGAAAAATAGGAATAGGCCTCATTTCTTGAACATAAACTCTTCCTCACTCATTTTCCTTATTTACATTTCATTTCATATAGACACAAAAAGATCAAGGTCGACTGTTGTTAAGAAAACTAATGGGAGAAAAGCCTAGAAAACTATAGGAAACCTTAAGAGAATCAAATTAACACATTTAATCTCAGTCTCTTTATCCACTCAAGGTGAATAATAGTTGTCAATCTCACATATGCTTGTTTGTTTCGGTTCTATATCTAAATCTGAATCATATGATGCTATTATGTCATATTATTTTTGTTTGATGTATTATATATTGCTTGGTGAATTATTGGATTAATTATGCAATTATTTAATAGGTTTTAAATGTAGAAACCTTGTATATGATGTCCAAATAACTAGAAACTTGGATATGATGTTTAGAGCATAATTTTGGAAGTGGGTTTTAAATCTATAATTTTTCAGGCATGTATGAATATTTTATAAATTTCATAAGTAAGGAAAATGTTTTGTTTTGGGTTTAATTATAAAAAATAATTAAATAATGATTTTGACCCAAGATTTTAAATGTTAAAGAATATGTGAGTTATGATTTTTAGAGATTTCTGAGGACTTTTATCAAGTGATTATGACTTTATATATTTATTAAGCTAGAAAATCTTATAAATAAATGTTAAAAAATTAATATTATTTGTTGGGTGCAAAATAGTTTTGGGAAAGAAAACAATTTGCGGTATTTTTCTGAAAAGAAATTGATAAAGTTTGTTTTTAACCAATAGAAAATTTACAAGAGTTAAGGGTTGGTTGAAAGTAATTGCTTTTAATAGAAATAAAAAAGTTTTTATATTACTTACCATATTGCCATGGTGCCACTATGAATGTCGAACTACAAATAATGGCCTACATTCACATCCCCACTATAGAATCCGACATCAACGTGAATGGATGCATACGATATAGACTATGTCATTATGGACTGAATCTGTTTAGGTTGATGTCATATAGCATAAGATCTTTGGCATTAAATAAATGTCGTCATAGTGATCTTGTAACACACTAAAACATTTCTCACCTCCCTTATTTCGTTGTTTTGAAATCTATAACATACCACAGTCTTCACCCAGGTTTTAAATGATGCCACATACCATTACTTCTGATATCAATTATTTACGATATCAACTATACTAAAGCAGTGAAGTCACATGCTTCCTCTTTTGACACCATAGTTTAAGGCAGTGATGCCGCAAGCATCATTTTCGACATGACCTATTTTGTGGCAATGACTCCGCTATATCATGATGTCAATATCCTTTATATACGACATAGTAGCCGTTGTTTTATAGCACCCGATATTAACAGTTTTGTAATATTGATGTTGTATGTCATCAATGTCAGCATCCATATATTTTACGTATAAAAGGCTATATTTAATAGGTTTGTCAACCTATATAATTCTATATTATGATAACAATGATTCCGACATTATAGACTTCTGATTTTATAAATCAAAATTTTTATTAAAGATATTAAAAGAAAGGACGCGATAATATATATTGGCCATAGTGATGCCGTAAGTTATTGACTCGATGGTTTTAATTAAAGAGGCTTGATTGCCTAAGGTTATGGGGCGTGGCAACTACCAATCAATTTTAAAATTAATGAAAGCTTTTTCATAGCATCATATACTTTGGAGTAATTTTTTGATAAAGTAAAGAGCCACATTTTTCATGTTTTAAATATGATTTTAAGGTTTAAATCATGTATAAAGAATTATATTTTCAAAGAAATAAAGAGGTTATTTAGCCCAGGAATATATATAAAAATTTGTCACTATTAAATAAATTGTGCTAGGATATTTTGATTCAAGGACTAGAGATTAGAAAACTAGATAATAGGACTAGTGTAGGGTAGCACCCTATGCTTCAACTGTAACCCTCTAGTTAATATTAGTCCATAATTATAGTGAGTATGACTTTGTTAAGGGTAAGATTAAAAGTAGGTTTATAATTCGAAAGGGATATACAATTTAGACAGGTTATTGGTTGGCCTACAAACCATTAGGTTCATAGTGAGCCTAGCACAACTATGAGATATAGCCAAGTTAACACTAAGATGTTTATGTTTGGACGAACAATCCAGTTTCCTCCTAATGGTAAGTTGGAGAATTTGGTATATGTGGTAGGCCCGAGTCAACCATATGGGTTTGTAGTAACCCTCAGAAAACTATCAAATAGAGATAAATAGTTAATTAATTGAGACAAATTGGCCAGGTTTACCCAGGGAGCATGCATGCATATGATTATTTTATGTTGGTTTAACTATTGTGGTTGTAGGAGCATGATTTGATTGACATATTTACAGAAGATGCTAGTGACGGGGAAAACCGTTCTACTCTGCTATCTGGTCTCGCTAGATATCTATTTACCGAGATGGCATATTATTATTCATAAAAGAATTTTTGTCTGACCTGAAGTTTTTTCTTTTCCCCTTTAACTCTCGGCTGCTCATTTGAGTAGTTCGAGAGTAAGTTTCTAGATTTTAGGTTTGATGAATAAAGTTTCCGAAGATATGCAGGAGGCAAAGCTAGGTATGTAGGGGTCTATTTATGTCCACTGTTGTTATGTTGTTTTGTGTAAATGTATGTAATGGCAGAAAATGTATCTGTCCTATAGTAAACTTTGATCAACCAAGAGGGCATTTTCATATATCACTCTTAGAGTATCTTGTAGTGATTATATTTTATCTAAACTTGGGAAACATTTAGGATTATGTAATGAACATGGAAATTTATTAATGAAATTTGTTTTCAAAAAAAATCATATTTTTGTGCTTCTGTTGTTAATGATATGATTAACTGATCTCATTTTGTCACCGAAGAATAATACTATATATGACTTCAACATCAGTAGCGCTTATTTTCGATCCTCAGAATAGAGTATGTTAAAGGATTCGTGGTCCCATCGAAGTTATCAATCAATAGGGCTTTGTATTTGTCAGGGAATCTGCTTTAATGATAGTTATGCTAAATTAGGAAGATCCAGGGATGGCAATGGGGCGGGTCTAGGGTCCAAACCCGGTCGACCCGCCCCTTTTTTGGCCCGTCCAGAACCGCCCCATTGGGTCATTAGGGCGGGTAGACCAGTGACCCGTTCTTGAGTGCTCCGGGTCTAGGGTCGGGTTAGGTCGAAGCTCGGTTGACCCGTCCCAACCTGACCCGTACTACTAACATCTCATGAAACTGCTTTATTACTATAATGATTTATTAATCTTCTTAGATATAAGTGATTCTAGCATGGATATTAAAATATTCCAATAAATAATCTATATAAAAAATTAGAGTATTAAGTTGCGTCATTGATAATTATACAATAACATATGTATATATTTTCTGAATTGTTACTGTACACATCGTTTTTACTAACTTTCCTTAGACATGTTGTTATATGTATTTCATGTATTATTTGATGATAACGAGTATAAACAAATAAATATATGTAAGTTGGTACACAATTTTGAATCAATACATGAGACTCATCGGGTCTTGGGGCGGGTCGGGTCTACCCTGACCCGTACAGGTCCCGGGTACGGGGTGAAATTCCAGACCCGCACCGGGTTTACAGGGCGGGTCTGGGGCGAGGTCTAAAAAATCAGGGATAGGTATGGGGCACTAAAAACCCGCCCCAACCCGCCCCATTGCCATTCCTAGGAAGATCCTTCTTCCCTAACCTTTTCTTAGTACTTTGTTGGTAGAGTTTAGCCAGCTGCTCCACCCAAGTTTTAGCTAGCGATTTTCATCTTCCCTGGGGTCTAACTGGGTTGAATTATCCTCGTATAATGAGGCGACATCATCATCTTCAATAGCGGATTGAGTTTGTTTCTTCAGCAACAGAGGTTTGATATTGGCTAGTTTATATTTGATTTGTGTATTGGCTTGGATCTTGCTTTTCAGCTTGGTATCAGTTTTTGGACTAGCGACGACGTTCCTATTTCTCGGAGTGTCGTTATCATTCCCCCACTGAATAGTCAGCACAGTAGGTGAACGTTGGCGGCGAGCTGTGGAGGTGAGCATGATCTTAAGGCAGCATGTTGGGCCATTATTTTCTCCAGCCCTTTCATATGTTGGTTGATTTGGTTTGTAAAGGCATTAGTGCAACAAGGATTAGGTCTAAGGGTGCTTCAGTTGAGGTGTGCACCTCAACCGGGTTTTTTGAGGCTATGGATGGCTACTTTGACAGTTTGAGGCCAGAGGTAATTGTTCTTAAGCAAGCGGGGTGGATAAATTGGTAGGAATCATGGTTTATAATGAAAATAAGGATAAAGTTTATTAGATGCAGGAAACAGAGGTTAAGTAGACTCACCCTTTGGTGATTTAGAATTAAAAAATTTAAGTGATATTAAATTTGTCTTTATATCTAATTAATTATGAAGTAGCACTTTAGTTATTTGTTAAAATGTCAAACAGAACTGGTATTTAATTCAGGGTAAAACTAAACAAAATCCAACACAAAAATCTAGGTGAAAATAAACAAAAGTGTAGAAAAGTAAAAGACATAAGTACTGTACGTGGTTCGGATGTTAAGGAATCTTACATCCATGGGGAGATGTCACTTCCTTCTTTATATTTCTTGGTACAGATTTTAAAGGTAAAAAGTACAATGATTTTACTTTTTAAGCCTTAAAAACAAAAAAAATCAAGAAAAAGATCCTTTTCTTACTACAGTGCGTTTTTGATTTATAGCATGGAGGTGCATGTGGATAGCCACAACCCTTCTTCCATTTTATTTTCGCCTTTGGATTATGCCATGTGTCATCCATCTGTATTGTCTATTTGATGCCTATGGATTGCTGGCATGCCTTTGGCAGAAAACTTTGATTTGAGAGGTTAAACTCTGGGTTTTGCAAGGAAGCTTGAAATTGAAGCCGGAACATTTGAGATTGTGGCGGGGGGACTTCAAATTCGAATGGGTTTCGTATCTGATCTTCACTCCTCCTTTTCTACAAGATGAGATATGCCACCTTTAACATTTTTGTGATGGTGTTGAGAGTCGTGCCTCCATTTTGCCTTAGGCATTTTTATACTTATGAGGCCGACCTATGCTATTTGGTGTGCCTCGCCCGCATGGTTCTACGCTTGGATGATCGAAGTTATGCTATCTTACTTCATTCATAACATTTGCTTGGCTTTGTGTTAGATTGAGTCAATTGGGCTGCCTGGATTAACATATGACACCTTAATATAGGTTTGCACTTGCCCCAAACCGCTCTTGGTGTGAGGATGCGCAAGTTACTAGGTTGGATGCTTATCTCTTTGTTGTTGGTTTAACGAGTGTAGATCTACGGTGGAGTGATGTTTGGATAACCCTATGTGTGGCCCTTGGAATGCTTTAGATTCCTCATAGTACTGCTTAGAGAGTCCCTAGTGATCTTAGGGCAGATTCATACTTGAAAGAGTTAGCAATGCATAAGCTTTTAAGAATGATAATCGGGCTTATTGACTCCTTTGGTTATAGAGCAGTTTCTTTCTATTGTCCTTTTCTTTCTACCCCTATGTTTTTGGTGTCTCGATGGTAGGGCGTTTATTTGTTAACCTCTTCTGATGGCGGCAAATTCTTTATTAGCTCTTCCTGATGGCAGTACATTCCTTTGTAGTTTCGAGTGGGCATCATGTTGGCTTTCTGATACAAGATCATTGGCGCAGATCTATTATCTTTATACCATGATTTATGAGTGTAGTACATCATCTCGTTGCAACTTCATGATTTTTGGCTGCAGCTCTGTTTGTTGGATCAAACATCATGACCATAGGTTGGCTCTCATAATTTGTAGCCATCTTGGCGATAGTACTAAGACTTTGATTGAATAACTGAGCGCAATTTCTTATGGCTAGTTGCAATTTCGAACTTATTTTGTGCAGTGGCAACCGAATTGTTTCAACTTCTCTCATTATCTTGGTTTTATTTGTGAGGGTAGTTCCTTGGTTTTTATGCCTCCTTTGACCTGTCTTTAACAACGTTTGAGGAATATGAGTGTAACAGTTGATATGGGATGGATACATCTTGATTTCTTCTTATACTTCCCTATTTTAATTTTCCTTATATTACATTCTCTGCCTTTATAAATAACAAAACATGCAGACAAATATTATAACGTTGTAAAGTAGTACTTTTCATATCTAATTAGAACCAGTAGTAGTTACGATTTCACATAAACACACTTTTTCACCTTCTTGATCCACACTGTTATTTTATCTCTATGCATACTTGTTGAGTGATTTTATGCTAACAAGTTTGGCCAGGGTAAATAATTTTCCACATACCCACTCTTTGATCTTGCCATGCATTGTCTCCATGGAAATTCGCCTTCGTATTCAATACAAAGATACTTTCATAAGTTTGCTTTGAAAACTTCATTTCAGCAGTTCAGTGGAAATGTTACCTTTAAGGCAATCTAGAGAGTTTTTTCTATCGATTCCATGAACACATCTCCTTTAATGCATCAAAAGGGATTCAGTTCATCAGCTTCTGGAAGCACTCCCATTTAATGTATTGAAAGGGGATTTGGCTTCTTGTTTCTTAAAACATACCCTTTTTATACGTCAAAAGGAGATTCAGTTCTAAATCATGAAACATTCTCTTTAATAGACATTAGGGAATTCGTTCTGTAATATAGTGTGAAAACATCCCCTTTTTAGAATCTCTACCGGGGATTTGATTTGCACCTAAAGTAATAGCATTGACGTTGAATAGAAAGTTATAGGTTTCGAGTCCTATATGGCTTCATACATGAGGTTTCCTATCCTAGATTCGAGTAGGTTTGTCCATACTTTCAAAGTGGGAACACTTGTTGTATCTATTCACGGAAGGCATGTAAAGCAATATCCGATAGTGGACTACTTGTTTCAGCAATTGAATTCCAACTATAGGCAAATCAAGCCAATATCATGGATGAACTCAAACTAGATTATAGAGTTTTGGGAGTCCAGTGCGTACCAAAGTTGGGTGCCAAAGTTGAATCTCATACTCCCTTTCATCTTTAGAGTACACCTAAATGTCATCTATAAATACCAACACGAACCTGTCCAAGTGTTCTTGAAAAACCTAGTTCATCAAATCAACGAAAAAAGCAGATGCATTTGTCAATCCAAATGGCATCACCAACCACTCATACGAACCATACCTTGTCTGTAACGGTCGTCAAAGGAATACTATCCTCCACCACTTTTAACCGATGGAACCCCATCGCCAAATCCAATTGGGAAAATACATTGGCTCCACTCAACTGATCAAATAGATCATCTATCCTCGGTAGAGAGTACCCATTCTTGATTGTCCTTTCGTTTAATTTACGATAGTCGATGCACATCCTTAACGACCCATATGGTTTCTTTACAAATACCATGGCTGCTCCCCAAGGAAAACAGCTTGGTCTGATAAAATTCCTTCCCTCGATATTCACTAACTGCACCTTCAATTCCTTCATCTATGTCGGTGTCATTCTGCTAGGTGGTCTGCTAACAGGTTCAGCTCCCGGTACAAGATCTATCCAAAACTCAACAGCTCGTTTCGAGGGTAATCCAGTAATCGATTCAAAAACATCTGCAAACTCTCTAGCCACACGAGCCTGACTAAGCTCTTCTCTAATTTCCATGGCACTCAACAAAGCACCAACACTCTTATAGGAATTCTCCACTGAGAAAACGGATCATTTATGACTTTTGAGTGCCGCAATGATATTTCCCGATCCTGGCATAATATCCTAGCCTCGTACTTACCCAACCAATCCATATCCAAAATGATCTCGAAATCTACGAAATCAAAGACATACAAACTGCTTGCAAATTTATGACCTAACAAACCTAGTTCTAACTGGTCACATCTCATCCTAAGAGTTGCATACCCTCCTATTGGATTCGTAACCCTTTAGGAAGTAACAACGTATGTGGGTTCTACACATAACCTATCAACCAAATACCATGATATAAATGAATGTGATGCTCCGGTATCAAACAAGTCCCTAATTGGTATGCTATGAATCAAAGTGTACCTTCCATCATGGAATGTCCTTTCTCAGCAGCAGTTGGTTTAGAGGATGATGGTTCTAAAGCAAAGACCTTTCCTTTTCCTGCCCTGGTAGCTTCAGGACATTTTTTCTTGTAATGCCCCATCCGGTTGCAATTATAGCATTTCACATTCTGCTTCCCTACAACCAGCATTCCATCACTCGAATGGCACTCATTAGCATAGTGCCCCTTCAAGTCACATTTGCAGTAAACAATATCTGCATTCCCCTTTTTGGCCGCTCCTCCTTTCTAAACACCCTTCTTCTTGAAGAACTTCCTCTTCTTCCCCTGAGGACCATGGAATTAAACTTGCTTCCCTCTAGCTGAAATAACAAGCATCTCCTTATGACGAATGGCCATCTCCATCACCACATTAGAAGGATCTTGGATATGGTTCATAGTCATTCTACCTAAATCTAGCCTCAGCCCTCTAATAAATCTTTCATTCCTTCTGACATTAGTGTCAACCAAAGCATAACCATACCAAGATAGCTCATCGAAGTTAGCAGCATAATCGAATACGGACATATCTCCTTGGATAAGATCCATGAATTTCCTCATCAATGTCGATTTGGAAACTTCAGACAAAAACCTTTGCTTGAATCTCCTTCTAAAATCAACCCATGTCAGCTCTTCCTTCAGAACTCCGGCCATCACGCTGTTCCACCAGTGAAGTGCTAACCCTTGCAACTTCCTAGAGGCTAGCCTTCTCTTCTCTCCATCTTCCAAGCCTGAATCTGTAAAGATCCTTTCACCGTTCAACTGCCAGTTCTCAACTTCAACTGTATCCTCCGTTCCAACAAACAGCTTTCCACCAAGACCGATGCAGTCTCTACTTAGCTTGGCATAGTTATAACAAGTTGGAACTACAGGATTAACTCCTCCAGCATTACCAGCAGCTCCTGCTTGCAAAAGATTAGTCAACAACTGATACACCATCCCCACACCTACAAGTGGATTTCCAAAGCCAATATTTGCCTCGCCATTTTGGTTAGCATTTGCCCGTCAACTTTGGTTTCTCTGAGTATTAGGTCAAACATTTCCATTAGTAGTTGTGCTTCCTCCACCGAGATTTCAGTAAGTTACTATAGCGTTAACCCAAACCTCGATCATATTTTTAAATTCATTAGATTATGTTTCAAAAAGCTTTTAGGTTTATCTTTTCTTTTAAAATTTCATAAATCTATGCTTTGATACCAACTTGTAACATCCCCCTATTTTGAGGCCCGAAACTAATGGCTACGGATGATGCAGTCGTCCATAGTTATTAATTCTCGACGACCAAATACGGCGGTGCTAGAAATATTGATATAGATCACAGAATTATGGAAAAAATTTAACAATTTATAAACATATTTCTACATTCATATCAAAATATTTGATGTTCATTGCATAATCCCAAATACGTAACAACGTTCAGCAAAATACAATTATTACAAATATGCCAAGAGCGACATATGAAGATGCCCCCTTGGTTGATCAGAGAATATAGTAAGGCTAATAGATATTCCTAATACACAACGAAAAAGATAACTCTAAATAAATATTGCCTCCTACATGCCTCCAGAAGCTTTATTCGTCTAAGAAGAAAACCTGAAAACCTTAAACCTCAAACTACTCAAAATTAATTAAACACTCGAGAGTTTAAGGGGAAAATAACTTCGAGTCAGACATAAAGCCTGGTATGAATAATAACCTAACATCTCAATCCTTTTAAATATCTAGTGGGAACATGCCGCTTAGCGGAACGGGTTTTTCCTCACTAGTATCCTAAAATCGTTTAAAAGCCATACTCTATGCTCCAGCATCCACAATGATTAAAACATACATTTTCAAAATATTACGATGACATGCATACTTGGAAGCATTTAGGATTTCCCATCCCATATTAATTAGACGAACCATCTAAGTTACATCTGACAATCCGTCTTATATTTTCAAGGTATACCCATCCCATTTTTGACTTCATTTGCATAAAAAGGGACTATTCATCCCACATTCATTTTACTTAAGTTGGTGTGGAGTGTCCATCTCACACCCCATAGTTTTCCTAGGATGACTAAAAGACCTTCTTTAATTATATGGAGACTATTCATCCCCTTCATTATGTTGCCGATCCATCAAACATCCCATAGTTTTTCTAGGATGACTATGAACCCATCATTTTAATCATATAGAAACTATTCATATCTAACCTGATGTTGACTATCCATCAAACATCCTATAGTTTTTCTAGAATGACTATAATCCATCACTTGGCCACTTAACTCATGTTATCCACATGAATCTAATTATCCCATGCTATCCATATGGTCAACCTATTTCCATTAGTATCCCTAATTTAGGTTATATTCCAGTCATCCCATGCTATCCTCATGGTCAACTTATTTCCAGTAGTATCCCTAGTGTAGGTTATATTCATTTATAATTTACATTGGTATCCGCCATTGAGTGAGTCAAAACATATTAGTGTTGATATCCCCAACTATTGTGTTGAACTCATCAAGCCTACCCTGATATCCCCAAGGTAAAACATCGTATATAATATAAGGTTACCCACCCTACATATCCAAAAATCAAGTGTCATATAAACATACCCTCTCGTAAGTATCCCCTTCAAAAGTATATCAAACTTCGTTTAAAAGAAAAAATTCTTCCAAACCCTTCGAAAGTATCCCATTCGAAAGCTTTACTTTTGACCCCTTCGAAAGCTTTGCTTCCGACCCCTTCAATAGCATAAATCATATCTTTTAAAACAATAAGCTCCAGCCTTTTTAATACTTTAAAACACTTCCTTCGAAACCTTTCGACCTTGTTAAAGTACCATTAAATAAGATTGGAACCTTTCGAAACCAATGAAGGTCAAACCTTTCGAAATCATTGAAAATCAAACCTTCCAAAAGCATTTGGTTTGTATTCAAAAAATATTACTTTGGGTCATAGTGAAAATAGATGAAGGTATCTCTTTCAAAACCACACTTTATTTTTATAAAATATTAGGGTAGTTTGATGGTGTCAAAACCATCCTTTCGAAAGCATTACAACATCTGGAAAACAATTGAACCTTTTGACAACGTCGAAAGCTCCTGCTTTCGACCCTTTTGAAAGATTTGGGAAGTGGCTTGCATTTATAAAAACCATTAAACCTTTCAATAATGTCGAAAGCTCCTGCTTTCGACCCCTTCGATAGCTTTAAATAAAAATAAAGGCGGTAGCTCTTTTTTTTCAAAATTCTCTTTGAAACAACCTTTCGAAAACATAGCTTTCGAATGTGTCGAAAGCTCCTTTGAAAACTATCCTTTCACAACCATAGCTTTCGACCATGTCGAAAGCGAGCTTAGCCTTCAACATCGTTGGAAGCTCTTTATAATACTAACCTTTTGAAATCATAGATTTCAACCATGTCAAAATCTTTTTAAAATAGGCAAGCGACTTTTTTATTTCAAATCAAAGTAAACTAAGGGTCCACCTCCTTCGAAAGCAACCCTTCGACACCATACCTTGCGACTTAGTCCAATTCACTACATACCACGTAAATGATGTCATATACATTGCTTTCAACCTTGTTGGTCTTTGAAGTCGAAAGGTCTTGGTCGATAGGTCTAAGTCGAAAGGTTTGCCAAAGAAGGCGGAACCACCTTATTTTGGATAAAAGCTAATTTGTCCAAAATAAGTAAAAAATTTGTAACAAACTTGCCTACTTGTAAACATTTGATTGGCTTTAACAACTTTTAAATAATTTGGATAATATTTGCTACATTGTCTCAGATCTGAAATTAAATTTACATTTAAAAAATAAGCCCTTCTATTGTCAAAACAATTAAATCATTTAAGTCCTCCTTTCGAAATAATTTAAATTCCATACTAAATCACTTAGTAAAAATCCCAAAAAATTCCATAAATTCACTTTAATTATGTTATTTAAATATCAAAATTCCAAAACCAAATTCTTAATATATTTTCCAAAATATATTTATAAACCCAAATAACCATTTTTTTTTGAAAATTCATAACCAATTTTCCATGGCTTGGAAAATTATAAAAATTGAAACCAAACTCCAAAATCATGTTTTCCATAACATAAAATTTTCTCATGGCATTTCAAAATCATTTAATCCCAGTTTTACCCCAAATCCGTGTATATATCTCCTTTAAACATCCATGTTTAAATATATATAAATCATAACCAAGCATATCATCATTCAATATATCACAAAAACAGATTTATCCTTAAATCTGGAATCATATGATTATAAAATAAAAATAGAGATGTAGAAATTATCATCCACCTTAGATTGGATAAGGAAATTGATGGTTGATTGAGATTGATTTCTTCTAGCTTGAATCCTAAGCTTGAATTTGATTTTCTCTTCTCTTCTTTCTTCCTAATGGCTGGCCTTGCTTCCTTCTTACGTTTATAAAAAAAATTATGAGATAAAATGAACACGTAGGACTAGGAGAATAGTATAAGGGTGGAAAATATGGGCGACTATTTACCCTAATGCCCTTGTTTTAATTACTTGGTCATTTATGAGTTCATTTAGTTAAATAAGCATGGCTACTTAGTTTATTAATCAACCTCAATCTCCTTATCTACATTAGTCTATTTAATTTATCCAATTAAATGTCTTGTATACTGTTAAACAAAAATTATGGGTGTTATACAAGTAGTAAAAAAATGCAGGTTGGACTCCAAACGCGACTCGGTACCGACTCCAGATGACTAGGAGGAAACACTCAAAAACCTCAGGTGTGACTCTAAGCACATGAAAATCTTAGAAAATCTCAAGTAAAGCCTTAAGTAAATGCCCAAATTTATCGGGTTGGACTCCAAGCACGTTTAACAACCTCAAAAAAGCCAAGACAAACAATAATCCACCCTAGTTTGGGACCGATGCCAAACCCACTCTTGGGGATTGATACCGACTCTCAATCCCTCCTTAGTGGACCCCATCTTCTACCTACATGTCTTACTCGATGCCAAAATCCTATTTCCAAAGATGTTTTGTTGTTTTAATATGATTCTCTAGCGATCTTCATAAACTCCCAAATGATGATTCCCAAAATGACGACTCCCAAAATAATGACACCCAAATGATGACTCATGGTTACTGATGCACAACACCTACTTTTTGGGAGAACTAGTTTAAATCATGCAAACGGCTATGAGATATTTAGTGCGAGATTTTAGGTACCATACCTCTATAACTAGGATGGTAGGGCTCATTTTTGAGGAAGCTATGAGATATTTGGTGTGAGATTTTAGGCACCCTAACTCTATAACTAGGAAAGTAAGGCTCATTTTTGAGGATCTTTTGGTTCTAACTCTTCTCTACTCTATATTCTTGTAACTCTAAAATTCTAAGTGTTGTAATGTACCGAGTCCCAAGAACTTCTGCCCCAAGTTGTAAATTAACAATAAAATCTTAAAGTGGACGTAGGACTTGCTTTGCAGAACTACTATATATGACCATGTCTCCTTTCTTTCCTCTTTTTCATTCATATTTATATTATATTTCATCACTTTTATTCTTTACATAATCTTTAGGCATTTCGCCAACATTTGGTTCACACATTTTGGTGTTTTCACTGAGAATCTGATTCTCAGATTATTTGATTCCACATCTACTATTGGATTGCCTAAGATCTGAGGAAGAGAACTACTTTTTTTCATTCAGATTTGGACTATCTACTTAAAGCTATCTCTAATGGCCCTAAGGAAAGATAAGGTTACTGCTTCCTCAATGGCTACTGATGGAGCAGAGAAAACTGACCATCAAATTTTAGATGAAGCTCCACAATAGGATCCAATGGATACCCAGAATCCCTCAGATCTCATCACTAAGATTTAATTTTAAAGGATGACTACAAGATAGCCATGTAGAGTTGAATCGAAAAATCCTAGAGAACAAAATCTTGATGACCCAGTTGAGTACTCACCGTCGGAGGACTAGGAGAGAGTCGCCTCCTCCATACCCGGAATCAGGAAGTTCCTCATCGTCTGGCCATTTTCGAAGGAGAAAAAGGCAATAGATATATGCACATGAAGTAGGGATGTCAAGTTGGGATTTGAGAAACAACCCAACTAAGGCACGGGAGTTGGTACCCATCCCACCTTGGGGGTAGGTACTAATCCCACTTGGGGGTCACGAAACATAATCCAAGATGGATGTGAATGACTGTCCATCTCTTAACTCTTTCACTTGACCTGACAGGGGATGTTAAATCAAAATGGATATGACTAACCATCCATCAACTTAGCTCTTTCCCTTGAACCGACAGAGGAAGCATTAATATCTGGAATGATCATTTCACGCAAACTATTTGGTTCTATTTTGGAAACTGAAAATTTGTGATAAATTTGGAGATTTATAAATGGTATTTGAAAATAGAAATGAATTTATAAAAGTATTTTTATAAATAGGAATGAAGTGTTTAAAAAGATTTTTATAACTATAAAAGGAGATTTATAAAATAGTTATAAATAGAAATGAGTTTTATAAAAGAAGTTTTATAAATGAATTTAGAGTTTTATAAATATATTTGGAGATTTATAAAAGAAGTCTATAAATGTTTTGAGATTTATGAAAGAAGTTTTATAAATAAAGAAGGATATTTTATAAAAGGAGTTTTATAGAAAGAGTTTTATAAATATATTTAAAGATTTATAAAAGGATTTTTATAAATGATATTTTATTAAGGGAGTTTGTAAATATAAAAGAGTTTTATAAATATAAAGGAGTTTTATAAGGAATTTTATGAAGGGATTTCTAAAGAGAATTTTTATAAATAGAATGAAACCTAATTCCCATAAATGATCAATTTAAATTTCGGTAGTATGAAAAGTATTCTTTTCATACTAAACATCAAATTCCAAGGTATGGAAACTTGTCTCCATCTTAAGAATTAAGAATGTGTATCGAGGCAAGGATAGGCTTCTAACTTGTCTGATTTCATTGACAATCGAGAGATATTATTGTTTGAAATCAGGAAGTTGTGGTAAGTATACTTGGTCTAATTTCTATACGATTTATTGACTACACCAAAAGGAAAGAGTTTGGTTTATTACTATCAATGTTTAAATGACATCTGTTTTAACCCGACTAAGTATGGTTTTGGAAAATGAAATCTTTCTTAAGATTTACAGACATGCTTATACCGTTGAGATAATTATATGGGTATATTTTCTAAGTGTTGGAAATACAGTGTTTTGTGAATATACTTATACTGTTGATATCAGTATATGTAATAGTTTTCTTAGTTTTGAAAGTTAAATGGTATTTGAATATGCTTGTACAGTTGAGATAAGTATATCAATATTTTTCAAGTATTGAAAAAAGTAGAGAAGGGTTTGTGAATATATCTTTATAAAAGTATTTTAATGCAAGAATTTACATAGTAGTTTTAATTAATGAAAGGATTAATTAAAGAGGCTTAGTGGTTGCTTATGTGCTTAACCATGCTTGGTTTACATGTTCGAAACCGAATCTAAGATTTGATTGTTTTTTTATTTGATAGTTAAATAACTTGCTATCAAATCTTGACCAGTGTTAAAACTATCATTATCAGTTTGGAGAGATCAGGATCAGATATACTATCCGAAAATCATTTCGAACCAGCATAAGCGTTCGAATTGAAGACATCCTGTAATGACCCGAAAATTCATTACTTCGGAAAATTTTCAATATATTCAAATATAAGGTTTTTTGACATAAATAATGATGTTTTGAACAATAAATAATATTGGAAATCTTATTTTCAATAAATATTTACAAAAATATATCCCTTGGAATAAAAATTGATAAAAGGACTAAAAATTATTTATCGATAAACGGCTTGGCCATCCAACATCATGCACGGAGCTGGATACATACTCATTTATTCATATGAGTGAGAATATGTAATAAAATAATTTATTTTATTTTCGAAAATTAGAAGTATATATGGCATCATTAATGATTTCGCTATTTTTAAATAGTTGATTTTTGAAATTAAATGGAGTTTAAATGATTTAATAATTATTTTAATTATTAAATAAGCTCTTTTAATTATTATATAATTATAGAAATTTTATTATCAAATTTTATTTACAAATATATGTATATTAACTAAGAAGAGAAAATATGATCGAAAATCAAAATCGGAATGCGTACCGATTCAAGGTATAGAAGTTAGGCAAAGTTATGGATTAAATGTGACATATATATGCATATATATGTGTACACATACATGAAGACATTCACATGCACATGGATATACACATTTATACATGTACGTTTTAATATAAAATAACCAAAAATATCTAAGATATTATCCTACATCCTTACCTCTTAAGCCTTCTCCAAGTCAACACTTACCATCAAAGTACAAGCACATGGAGGAGGGGGGGTCAAGCCGCCCATATATGATGATGCACATGGAGGTGATGGTGCTGATGGAGGAGGTGATGTAAGTGCAAATAATACATAGATATTTTTCCCTCTTCTTTTCCTATAAATACCACACCATCTCCACTTCATTTCCTCACTTCTCCTTCTTCATTTTCCTAAGCTTTCCTCTCTATTTTCATAGATTCCATACTTAAACAAATAACGGGAGAAAATTTTGTAAAAGAAAATTAAATTTTATAGTATATAAATATATATCAAATCACTTCACACTCCTTCTTTCCACTCTCATTACTCACAGCCACCACCTTATTTCCCCCATAGCCAAGCCTTCCTGCCCTCCTAGCCAAGGCCATGAGCACCTACCACCATCCTAAGCATAGGCCGAGCCATTTGAGGCATTAGTGCAAAGGTTCGTAAGCTTAAATTTTGAGTTGGCAATGCTATAGTCTTTCTTTTGATATAAAACCAAAGTGAGAACTCTATTTATATATATTATATATTGGATGATATATATGTTTCGATATGGTTGTCTATAATGATTGTTATCATGCTTGGATGTTGTGAAAATATTGTTGTTTAGATATATAAACAAGTCCCGAAAAATATACGTCGATATTACACAAGGAAATCACTTTCTGAATCAAGTTAAAAGGTGACATGGAATCATTAAAACTCTTGAAAATGGTTTTGAAATAATTTGATAATGTTTTATAAACATATAAACTTGTCACGATAAGATTCGAATAGAAAATGGTAAACAAGTCAAAACTAGGCACGTCGTGTAACAGTAGTTCTCGATTTCGTGCCGTAAATGTTAAACAAGCATATAAAGTTGAATATAGCTCGAAATTCCCTATGATAAGAATTTTTCGAACTATTATATATATATTTTTCAAAAAAGGAAATAAAATCAAGATTTTATATTGTAGATTATCAAATAAGTCTAAATCAAGTTTTAAATACAATCGTGGTTTTGTAGTTCAAAATCCAAAAAGAGATTCTTTAAAAAATATATTTTTCTTTAAAAATGTGGGAATTTTTTACAAATATATTAAACTGTTTTGAAAGAGATTTGAGTTATATAAATGAATTTTCAAATACTTGAAAAGTCGTTTTGATATAAAGAAGCTTTTAAAATACTATTTGCTGCACTTCTTGCGGCGGTTTTCGATAACAATTGAAATATGGTTTTAAACTTAACAATTCTTTTTCAAATCTTTTATAAGTATTTTTAAATGTATAATAAGTGTTTTAAATATGATTTGAAGTTTTATAATTTATCTAAAAGAGTTTAAATAAATGATATAAAGAAAAACTATTATAAGTAAGTGTTTTAATCTTGACTCTAATTAGCCGACGAGTAAACTAGATTTTTCTATTCATGAGATCTGGATGAGGTGCTTAAACTAAGAAGATGTTCAGAAGCAACCAGTGTCTTGGCTCACCAAGCCTCTCCTAGACGAGAGATAGATAAGGTCGAAATGTTAGAAACGAGTTAAGTATAAAAGATTATATTTTCCAAATTTAAACGATTTGGATTGCATTGAAACAATCTTCTTATACTTGGTATTAAATTTTGACGAGGGAGTCTATATTATCCGTGTGAATTTAAAAGGTGATTTCAACGTTATTTGAGAATAGTAAAAGTTGAAAAAACGGAAATTGATATTAGGTAGAATTTGAATAATTTCCATGATCCTATTTACTTAATAATGCTTTCTAAAATGATTTATGAAAATGATTTGATAATTCCAAAGTAAAAGGAGGTTTAATGATTCGATTTTATCGAAAGAATGTTTTTAAAGATATATATCTGTAGAAGATACTTTGATAAAATGAAATTAACCAATCAAAGAATAATTCCCTATTTATTAAACATCTTTTTATCATGATAGGTTCAAAGGAACTGGGGTCGGATCTGAGTGATTCCTATCTGGAAACCACTTCGAACCAATATACATGTTTGATGGTAATGACATGGAATGATATCTATTTGGAAGATGGAATGTTGGCCTGCTTTCCTCTGAACCTTTGCGAAATTTTCCATATCATATATATGTGGTTTTAGTTCTTCATTTGAAATCTTTGATGCTAAGGCTTCTCACTACTAATCCTAGGGGTGAAACCTAATAGCATGTGGTATGAGAGTTCCTTCGATTTGTCCTATTCCAGAACAACTTGTATGAACGAATGTCTGACGTTGCATTTCAAGATTACATTGATTGAACTCTATAAACATATTATCTGTTTCGTGGTGGAGAAGAAACTTCTCCTAGCTTAACACTCTTTCCTGAGACATACGAGCTTTGGAGTTATACAATTGTCAAAATCAGTTGTGTGATTATGGAATGGCAATGTGCCATTCATAGTGAAATGTGTGCTATGAAAGGTAAACATTGCCTTAAACCTCGCACCTCGAAAATGAAAAAAATTGGGTAAAAGCGGCAGGGCTATGTGGGTCGCACCCATTAAGAGATGACGTCACCTTTCTAGATACCCTCTATAATTCGTGTTTTTATGTATGCTTCGAGATCCCCGCAAAGATTGGGAACGACCGGTGTGATGACATATTCGGTACTATCAAGGAAGTGGTAGGTCGGTCCTGTGTCGGTTTAGGAACCCAGTATCTAGACCCTAGGTACATCCCTTTAGAGGTGTACTATACAAAAGATAGACCCTTACCTTGTCATTTTATGGAACCCATTCTCCAATAAGTACCTTCGGACTTAGTTGTAAACCTATTATGCCGTCAAATTTAACCAATGTAATAATTTTGGATTTTTTAATATGTTTATTTGAAAAACATTTTTCAAAGAAAGTGGTTAGAAATAATATCAATGGATTTTATGTAGAAATGTTTTGCTTATCATAAGGTAAAAACACGTCATGTGCTTATGCGGCATGGTCATATGAGATACCCTTTGTTTTCAAAATATTTGTATTTGGAGTTTCTCACACTAGTCTCATGACTGACCCGGAGTTTATTTATCTTTTCCCTTAAACTCTAGGTGCCTAATTTTTTCAGGCAGCCATGTAGTTAGATAACTTGGAGCATTTTGGAGATGCCTGGAGCATGGATCTAGAGTGTCCTCTGTAGATAGTTATTTGTTTTCAAATTTTTGATGTATAAAGTATCTGTAAGCACCTTTAGGGATAGGCCGTTATAACTAACTTTACTAGATTAGTACTTACCATAACTCTGATACATCATTTTAAGAGTGATTGTATATACTATCTTCATGTCTAATTTTGTGTTGATATGATATGAGATTCTGTTGTTGTTCTATCTTCTATCTTTATTTTCTTTTTACCCCTAATGATCGGGTTTTTGGTACTTGATTTTTTGACACGTGAATCCAAGGATGATTAATGTCAATTTTCGAAGGTCGAAAATCTCGGCCATTACAGTTGATATCAGAGCGAAGGTTAGCGAATACCTAAGCCTTGATAGGGTTGACTCATTAGAGATAGGGTTAGTGATACCCTAAAATGAGTTTAGTCAATGAGGGTGCGTAATCATAATCTTTATCCATCCAAATTATTCTATGTTTAATACCCATTCCCTAAGATAATCTCATTTATATATGCTAAAGGTGTTCCCTTGTTATATCCAGGTAATGGGAAATGAGTAACGGTCGTGGACGAGGAAAGGGGGGACCTTAGGTTGATCTTTCTACTTTCTGCAAGAATTATACCAACTTGGGAGGAAAACCATTCAGGGGCACAGAATCCGTTATTGAGGTTCAAGCTAGGCTCCGCTTATACAAGAGAATCTTTAAAGGATTAAGCATCAATGGTGAAAAGAAGCGCTTTCTGGCATTTTCACTATTACAGGAAGGGTCCTAGCTTGGTGGGAGTCCATTTACGATCAATGAGTCAAAACATAATTTTTCATGGGAAAGATTTAAAGAAGTTTTTGAAGAGCAGTATATTCACGCCGTAGGAAAATCATGTCTTTATAAAAGCTTTATGGATTTAAAACAGGGAGAAATGTCGGTGGAAGAATATTCAAGAAATTTTAATGAATTATCTCTCTTTGGACTTGGACTAATAGATACTCCACTTAAGAAGAATCAAATTTTTGTGGCTGGGATGAGAAAATAGTTTCATGATAGAATGAATACTCACCTAAAGGGATCATTCGTGAACCTAGCAGATATGGGTTTGCAATATGAAATTCTTGATGGGGAGAAGCCAGCATCAGCATTAAATATTTGTAGCAGTAGCAACAACCCTAGCAAAAAGGAGCTAAATCTAGAGGCAAAGAAGCAATAGGGGAGGAAGAAGAGAAAGAATTCAAAAGGTGTCACTTGTGGATATTGTGAGAATAAAGGACATAAGTTGAGAATTGTAGAAAGAAGAATCAAGCAAGTGTTATTTATTCTATGACACTTTGTTCTAATTACCACCAACAAGGACATATGATGATGGGTTGTCTATTTATGGTGATAGTCCAAACAGTAGTGGCTTATACCATGGAAGAAGAATCATTAACTTGGGAAGAGACCAAGGAAAGAGGAGGTTTGGAGGTGCTATTTGTGTTGAGGGTAGTGTGGTTAAAGTATTATTTAATACAGGGGCTTCTCGCAGTTTTATTTCCAAAGAATTATTTGAAAATTTGTAGCTTACCACAAAAATAGTAGGTACCCTTATTTGTGTGTTAAATCACATAGGTGTTACAGCAAACCTTTGTATGCTTTGTCAAAATGTCCAAGTCATCGACATTTCCCATTATTTTTCATGTGACATGTTTGTCCTTGATTTTATTCGATTTGAAGTTTTTCTCGACAAGGATTGGCTATCTATGTACAAAGCTATTCTTGACTATGTTAAGAGGACAGTATCTATAAAAAAAAGTTGGGAAATATAATTAAAATATGTAGTAAAGAGCCTAGGCTAGTAAGGGATATTTTCCAGTGTTTGCATTATTCACTCCAAAAAGATTTTGGAACAACACCAATTGTCAAGGAATTTAAAGATGTTTTTAAAGAAGTTGAGAGTTTGCCCCACACCGAGAAATTGAGTTCAGTAACAACTTAATTCCTAGTGCAAGGTCCGTTATTCACCCTATTCGAAGGATGGCTCCAAAGGAGAAGGACGAATTAAGAAATCAAATGAACGATTTGTTAAAGAAAGGGTTGATAAGACCAAGTCGCTCAAGTTGGGGTGCAACAGTGGTTTTCGCCGCAAAGTCTGATGGCTCCCTTAGGCTATGTTTAGATTACCGAGACCTAAATAAATAAACGGTTAAAAACAAGTATCCTCTACCCCTATAGATGACTTTAGCTTCATGGCGCTTGGGTATTCTCAAAAATGGATCTGGCCACAGGATTCCGTCAGTTAAGAATAGCAAAAGATTGCATCCCCTTGACTACATTCAGAGGTCCAGAAAGCTTTTATGAATGGTTAATTATGCCATTTTGGGCTATCCAATGTGCCTGCCTACTTTTTAGGGCTTATGAATATACTATTTAGAGACCTACTCAACAAATTTGTATTGGTCTTCATTGATGACATTCTTATATATTCAAAGACTGAGGAAGAGCATGAAAAGCATCTAGAGATTGTATTGGAGATATTGAGGAGGATCGTGCTAAAAGTAGAATTTTCAAAATGCCACTATGGGAAAAAGAGGTAAGATTCCTTCGGCATATTATGTCCGGGGATGGAGTTTCGTTAGATCCAACCAAGATTTCAGCTACTCAAGATTGGAGGCAACCACAGACTCTAAAGGACATCCGTAGTTTCTTGGGATTAGCTGGATATTATTGGAGGTTTATTTAGGATTTCTCCAAAATTCTTCTCACTTAACAAAGCTGACTATGAAAGATGTGAAGTTTGAGTGGATATAGAAATGTGAAGAAGCATTTTAGGAACTCAAGAAAACTACCGCTTCCGCGTTAGCAATTGCTGTGGAAAGTGATGGATTAACCATATATACTGATGTTTTTAGGGAAAGAGTAGGTGTGGTTCTGATGCAGTATCAAAAGGTCATCGCTTATGCAAGCAGAAAATTAAAGATCTTTGAAAGGAATTATGCAACACGCGACTTGGAGCTATTAGCCATTGTGCTCGCATTAAAAATGTGGAGACATTATGTACTGGGTGAAAAGTTTGAGTTCTTCACTGACCATATGTCTTTGAAATATCTTTTCACTTAGAATGACTTGAATACAAGGCAATAATGTTGTTTCGAATTTCTCGCATTATATGATTTAGATATTCAACATATACCAGGAAAAGCCAATGTCGTGGCAGATGCTCTGAGTAGAAAGCATGCCATTATAGCTCATTTAGTGGTGCGTCCAACATTAATTGTCGTATAAAGGAGAGCTGGCTCAAGGATCCAATCAATGCAAGAATAGCCAGGGAAATGGAGGAGAATGTAATTCCGGGAAGATGGATAGGATTCAAAGTGGATGAGTAGGGAATATTAAGAATAAACGGAAGGATATGTGTTCCCAATGTTGATGGGGTAAAATAGGAAGCTTTAACCTAATGTCACAATTCTTTACTTGCAATACATCCTGGAGTTACAAAGGCATATAGAGACATGAAAAAGACTTTCTGATTGGGAGTATCAAGAGAGACATTTTGATCCATGTAAATAGATGTGAAAATTGTCAACGGATCAAGAATGATCAACAAAAGGTTGCAGGACTACTCTAGCCTCTTGAAATTCTGACTTGGAAGTAGGACCAAATGACGATGGATTTTATCGATGGCTTACAACAATCAAAAAGGGAAAATAAAGGCATTTGGGTTATCACAGATCAATTAATCAAGAGCACACAGTTTACCCCAATAAAACCAATGAGAACTGCTACAAGTCTGGCAGAGATATACATGGGGAAATCGTTCGATTGCATGGTATCCTAAGTAGCATAGTAGTGATTAAGACCCAATCTTTACAGGTAAGTTTTGGGAGGCATTGCAAACAGCTTTGGGAACGAAGATGAATATCAGCACCGCGTATCTTCCCCAGGGCAATGGGCAGACTTAAAGGGTAAATCGAGTGTTGGAAGATCTTTTGACAGCTTGCATCTTAGATTTTGGAGGTTCTTGGAAAAATTATCTTCATCTTGTTGAGTTCTCCTATAACAACAGCTAACGGGCTAGTGTTGGCATGACACCATACGAAACTTTATATGGTCGTCCGTGTAGATCCCCAGCCTGTTGGATTGAGACTGGAGATCGGTTGGTGCTAGGTCCTGATATGATTTGAGAAGCTTAGGAAAAAGTTGATATGATCAGAAAGAAGATGAAAGAAGCCCAAAGCAGGTAGAAAAGTTTCGTAGATAAATGGCATAGAAATATGAAATTCTTGGTCGGAGATTTTGTATTCCTGAAGGTTTCTCCGATGAGAGGAGTGGCAAGATTTGGATGGTCAAGAAAGTTGGAACCTTGATTTATTGGACCTTTCCCCATCCTTGAGTGGAATGGCACATTACATACCATGTGGAATTGCCCGAAAGGTTGTCTAGTGTGCATAATGTCTTTCACCTATCCCACCTATGAAAGTATGTGCATGATCCAGGGTAGATTATAGAAACGGCTGCACAAGAAAATTCAGAAGTTAAGCCAAATTTGGCAGTTATTAAATGACCAGTTTGAATTGTGGATCACAATGAGAAACAATTGAGAGTAAAAATTGTGAGATTGCTTAAAGTCCAATGGAGTGGTGATGTAGAAGACTGCACCTGGTAAACAAAAGATAGAATGAGGAAGGCATATCCCGAGTTTAGGATTGATGTTAAATCGAGGTAGCGTACTCACCGACTGTGAGTCACTTATCATATCTTGTATATATTTCATTTTGTTAAATATATATTCATTTTGAGTTACCTTCTTCTTATTCAAAATTTCAAGGATAAAATTCTTTTAAGAAGGGAAGTATGCAACGATCCAGAAATTCATCACTTCAAAAAAAATTGAGACATTCCAATGTAAGATTTTTAACATAATGATGATGTTCTGAACAATAAATAATATTGGAAATCTCATTTTGAATAAATATTTAAAAAAATATACCTTGGAATAAAAATCGATAAAACGATCTAAAATCATTTTATCGATAAACAGCTCTTTGGTCATCGAACATCGTGCATGGAGATGGATACATACACTCATTTATCCATATGAGTGAGAATATAAAATGAAATATTTATGTTATTTTGGAAAATTAAAAGTACATATGATATCATTAATGTTGTCGCTATTTTGGAATAATTGATATTTGAATTTAAATGGAGCTTAAATGATTTAATAATTATTTTAATTATTAAATAATCTCTTTAATTATTATATAATGATAGAAATATCATTATCAATTTTTTTTACAAATATATGTATAATAACTAAGACCACAAAATATGATCGAAAATCGAAATCAAAATTCGTAACGATTCAACATGTAGAAGTTGTGCAACGTTGTGGATTGAATGTGAAATATATATGCACATATACATGTACACATACATGAAGACATTCACATGCACGCGCGTGTACACACACACACACACACACATATATATGTGTATATATATGTATGTATGTATACATACATTTTAATATAAAATAACCGAAAATATCTATGATATTTTCCTACATCCTTACCTCTTAAGCCTTCTCCAAGTCAACACTTGCCATCAAAGTACAAGCACATGGAGGAGGGGGGTCAAGTCGCCTATGTATGATGATACAGGTGGAGGTGATGGTGGTGATGGAGGAGGCGATGTAAGCGCAAATAATATCTAAATATTTTCCCTCTTATTTCCTTATAAATACCACACCATCTTCACTTCATTTCCTCACTTCTCCTTCTTCATTTTCCTAAGCTTTCCTCTTTATATTCATGGATTCCGTACTTTTAGAAATAATGTCAAAAATATTTGTAAAAGAAAATTAAATTTTGTAGTATATATAAAACTATCACAAAACTCCTTCTTTCCACTCTCATTACCCACAGCCGCCACCATATTCCCCCACAGCTAAACCTTCTTCCCCTCCTAGCCAATCCCACGAGCACCTACCACCATCCCAAGCATAGGCCGAGCCATCTAGAGGCGTTAGTGCAAGGGTTCGTGAGTTAAAGTTCGAGTTAGCAAAGCTATAGTCTTTCTTCCATTATAAAACCAAAGCGAGGACTCAATAGATATATATTATATATTGGGCAATATATATTTTTGGCTATGATTTTTTACCATGTTTGGATATTGTGAAAATATTGTTGTTTGGATTAAACAAATCATGATAAATACACGTCGATACTACACAAGGAGATCACTTTCCGAATCAATTTAAAAGGTGATATGGAATAATTAAAACTCTTGAAAATGGTTTTGAAATGATTTCACAATATTTATAAACATATAAAATTGCCATGACATGATTTGAATAGAAAATGGTAAACAGGTCAAAACTAGGCGTGTCACGTAATGGTAATTCGCGATTTTACGCCGTAAAAGTTAAATGAGCATATAAAGTGGAATATAGCTCAGAATTCTCTGTAATACGAATTTTCTAAACTATTATATCCACAGTTTTCAAATAAAGAAAGAAAATCAAGGTTTCACTTTGTGGCTTTTCAAATAAGTCTAAATCAAGTTTTAAATAAAATCGCAGTTTTGAGTTCGAAATCCAAAAGGGGATTCTTTAAAAATTATATTTTAAATTCTTTAAAAATGTGGAAAAATCTTTATAAATATATTAGATTATTTTTAAAGATACGTGAGTCATATAAATGAATTTCCAAATAATAGAAAAAGTCGTTTTGATTTAAAGAAGCTTTTAAAACACTATTCGTAGCACTTTTTGCAACGGTTTTCGATAACAATTGAAATATGGTTTTAAAATTAACAATTCTTTTCCAAATCTTTTATTAGTATTTTAAATGGATAATTAAGTCTTTTAAAGATAATTTTAAGTTTTATAATTTATTTAAAAGAGCTTAAATAAATGATATAACGAAAAGCTATTATAAGTAAGTGTTTTAATCTTGGCTTTAACAAGCCAATGAGTAGGCTAAATTTTTCGATTCGTTGAATTCGGATAAGGTGCTTAAACTAAGGAGATTTTTATTAGCAACCAGTGCCCTAGCTCACCTGGCCTCTCCTAGGTGAGGAATAGATAAGGTCGAAATGTCAGAAACGGGTTAAGTATAAAAGATTACATTTTCCATATTTAAACAACTTGAATTGCATAGAAATAACCTTCTTATACTTAGTATTAAATTCCAAGGAGGGAATCTGTATATCCATGTGAATTTAAAAAATGGTTTCACCATTACTCAACAGACAGTAAAGGTTGAGTATGGAAATTGATATTGAGTAGAATTAGAATAATTTTCATTATCATATTTACTCAATAATGTTTTCTAAAATGATTTGATAATTCCAAAGTTAAAAGGGAGGTTTAATGATTTTGTATTTACCGAAAGAATGTTTTTTAAGATATATATCTCTAGAAGATATTTTGATGAATAAAAATTAATCGATCAAAGAATAATTTCTTATTTATTAAATATCTTTTTATTGATGATTAGTTTGAAAGAACCGATGTCAAATTCGGGTGATTCCTATCCAAAACCAGTTTGAACCAATATATGTGTTCGACGATAATGACATGGAATGATATCTATTTAGAAGATGGGATGTAGGGCTGCTTTCCACTAACCCTCGGGGGAATTTTCCCATATCATATGTGTGTGTGTGTGTGTGTGTGTGTGGTAGTAGTTCTTGTTATCCATAAAATATTCTCAGGAATAACAGCATGAAAGAAGGAACACGAAAGCATTAGTAAAAATCAGAAAGCACCAAGATGGTCTAGTTAAACATATCTTCCGACAATGAGGTAAAAGCACGTCAGTGGTACCTTTCGATAAGGTCAAAAGGACATTTCGACGGCGTCAACAAGGATCTTTCAACAAGGTCAGAGGCTACCCTTCGAGGTCCATAGGCAACGCGCTTCCTCCGCATGCCTTAAACCACTCATGACGTTTGGTTTCATCTCATTATGAACACATTGGAGGGGTCTTCCACTAAAATAGCCCTTTCGAAAGCATGCATAGCCTTTTGAAACGATTAGAGCTACTCTCATCCATGAAGGAAGATGTAACGACCCGGACTTTTGAGCAATATCAATTTAATAATCTTTGATAATAATTAAATTAATTTGATCATTTTACATTATAAATTGACAAGTTAAATTCTTTTAAAGGTTGATAATATAATTTGATAATATCTATCAACAATTTTCTTAACAATATAAAATTTGGCAAGTTTAATTCCTTTGAAAATTTGTAATATTTTAATTTGGAAATATTTATTTTAGCAATTTAAAATTGGTAAGATTTTTTTTTCCAAAGTTAATCAAAATATTTTCTATTTATGATATATATATATATATTGATATATCTTGTAAATAGGAAGTTTTAAAGTAATAAAAGCTAATATATTCAAATTGTAATATATATATATATATATATATATATATATGAATATATATATTGTGATTTGAATTGTGTTTTAAAATTAATATAGTAATTATCAAATCTAATGTTAAAATGTTTTTCTATTTGAAATGTGTATATGTATTTATATATATATTAGAAATAGGAATTATATTGATTTTAATTTAATAAGTATTTTCAAACTTTATTATATATATAATTTGAATGAAATTTTAATCTTCCTTAATACTTTTGAAAATAATATTTGAGATTTAAATTTTAATAACAAAGTTAAATTCTTATTTAATATAGATATATATTTTAAGCTTTTGTTTAAATAAGAATTAAATTTGAAGTTCACTTTCATTTTAATTTTAACATAAGTCAAGCTTGTTTTAAAATTTTTACATAAAGAATTAATATGAGTTTCTCAAATTTATAAACATATGATAGATTAAATTGAATAAAATATAAGTTATTTATAAATGATCACATGAATTTGATTTTGAATATTTATTAAAATCTAAAACTTGTTTATTAAAAAGATAAGTACTTAATATTACATAATTACTTATATATATAGCTTAAATAAGTTTTAAATGAGAAAAATAACATTTAAAATATTAATTGAACATATATAACACTTGTTAACTTTTTAATGTAAGTTAAAGACAATTGTAAATCATATGCATATGTGTAAGATCCTTAAAGCATTAAAATTACAAATGTCAATCCTTTTTATTTAATTTAAAATTAATATGTAAAATAAAAGTAGAGTTTTATTTTCAGCTAAGAAATTCTTTCTTCTCTTCAAAAAAAGGGGATACAAATGCAAATCAAAAAATAAGGAAATGGGAAATCTGAAACAAAGAAGAAACTGTAAATCTGTAAAATCTAGAATTTCAATCTGGAAATTACAACATCAATGCAAAATCTTCAAGTTCAATCAAGAAATTCAGGAATCAAACAAGCAATGCAGAGAGGAGAACTAATTCATCAACATGCAAAACTGGAATAAATCAAGCAATTCAAGAACATGCAGATAAATTCAAGCCTGGAAACATTTTCTGTCCTCTGCATATTAAAATGGTGAGCAAATGATTTTCTTAAAAACAGTTTTTAAACTTGAATTTCACCATGTTCTTGTGGTTGAGTATCTTGATGTTATTTGAATACTTGGATTAAAATTTGATGCATGTTTGAATTAAGTTTAGTTGAATGCCTGGGTAGTTTAAACATATACTCTGTGTGCATATTACATGTCTAAATTTTGTAATAAATTCAATAACAAGTTTTTGAAATCGAATCTGACCTTGAATTGTAAATAGATGTTGATTGTAATCAAGTAAGATATCATCTAAAAATGATTACAAGCTTTTAAATTGAATAATTGTTATAAATCTTTGAATTTACAGTAAAATCTAATTTGGGTCAAAATTTTATGTTTTCAATTTTCAATTTTGATTTCATAAATGAATTGCAAATAGTAAACCATGATTTTTAAAGCTTGTATCATGATTTTTAGATCAGTGGTTGAGGAGAATTTGCGAATTTTATGTTTTTGACATTTTGGTCAATTGGCGTCGATCAACGGCGAGTTTGTCGACGTCGTTGGGCGTGGAGGTTGAGGGAGTGTAGAAGATCATCAGAAAAATACTCGTGTATTTTATTGATGGTCGATAATCGAGGGAGTAGGGTTTAACACCCTGAGGTTTGACGTTGATGTTCATTTTGGTTTTGCGGCGTCGAGAGGCTATTGGAGGCGATCGCAGTTGCTTATGGTGATGTCGGGGAGTGAGGCGGAGCTAGGGTTAAGGTGGCGAGGTGTCTCGAGAGGGGGATGGTCGGAGGTGATCATTTTTCTGGTGGTTATGGTTTTAGCAGTTTGGGTTGAAGGGTCATATTTCGATTCGCAATCATATTCAAGTTTATGGGTTGTGCGTTGTGTCATAGGGGTCGAGTACGACTTGGTGGAGGCCGACGTGGAGTTCGCCATCGACCGGCATGGTCGTGCACATTGATGTGCACGGCTGCGTGCATCGGGAGGTAATGGGTTTTTGGGTAGGAGAAGATAAAGGTTCGTACTCGAAGCATTCCTTGGGTTTGTGTTGATTTTTCTCGAAGCTAGGTTAAGATTTGGGGATACTCGGGGCTTTGTTTGATTTACCCAAGGTCGACGCGTGAGTTTTCTGCGAGTGGATCGAGTTTGTCAAGTAGCTTTGTTGTTTAGGTTTTTAAAAATAAACAGTAATGTTTTAAAAAGATCGTGAATCAAAGGAAACTTGATTTTTGTAAATGATTAAAGTTAAAAACAAAGGTTAAACAAGTTTTTATTTATAAAACTAAATTTGTCTCAAAATTAAATTTTAAACATGTTTTAAATTATGAAGTTTTAAATATAATAAGTAAATCTTGAAATAAGGTTTGTATCAAATTTTATTAATTAACTTTGGAAAAGTTTTAAAGATTTAAAGGTAATTTAAAATGTGTTTAATTATGAATTGATGTCTAAAATGTTACATTTTGTTTTAAATAAAGTTTAATGATTAAGAATTTGATAATCAATTATAATAAAGATTTATCTTATGTAAATTTAGAATTTTGATTTAATTAAAGATAAATGATAAGGATTTGGAGATAAATTTTAATGAAGATTTATCTTAAGAAATTAAGTGTTTGATTAAATAAAGATAAATAAGTTGTGAAGGTAATTAAGATAATTAAATTATTAACCATTGAAAAGTTATTGGTGAATATAAATGATTTAATTAAGATAATGGTTTTGTTAATTAAGAACCTTTTTAAAATAAGAAGTTAAGAATCATTTAATTAATTTAAATGATTAAAATAAATAAATAATTAAATAATTAATTAGTGATTAATTGATGATAATCACTTTGGAGTTAATTAAGTATAATTAATTGGTGAAGTAATTAAGTGATTAATTACTGGAGGTAATTAAGAAAGGATAATTACTTTGTGAAAGCAATTAAGTGGATGTGATTAAGGGTTAATCACTTGTGTTATTAATTAAAGAATTAATTAATATAATTAATTAAAGGTCTAAATTATTTAATTAATGGTTAGTTAATAAAAGGACTAAGAGTATTTAATAATGTGATTAATTACTTGTTAAAGTAATTAATTAAAAAGAAATTTAATTAATAGAGGTAATCATTAATTAATGGAAATAAATAATTAATGATTAATTAATAATCAAAGGGTAATTAATTTATAATTAAGTTTTAATTACTAAATGTAATTAAAAAGTAATTAATCAAACGTGATTAATTAAGAAAAGTTAATTAAATGTGGTTAATTAAAAGTAATTAATCAAGTAAATGTAATTAAAAGTAATTAATCAAGTGTGATTAATTAAAAGGTGATTAGTTAGGTATGATTAATTTTAAAGGATAATTAAGGAATAATTATCAGAATAATTATGGAATAATTAATCAAGTGTGATTAATTTAAAAAGAATAATTAAGAGATAATTACTTGGATAATTAAGAAGTAGTTAATCAAGATGATTAATTAAATTGTAATTAAGGAATAATTACCCAAAGTAATTAAGTAATAATTAAGCAGGGATGATTAATTAAAGTAAATAATTAAGTGATATTTATTAATTAATTTATAATTAATTAGTGGATATGAAAGTTGGATTAATAATAATCCAAGTGATTAAGTAAGGATTAATTTAATTAAGGATTAATTAAATTAATTAAGTTTGGATCAAACTTGTTATGGTTGATAAATGATTGGATGATAGATATCATTGGATGAGTTAATGATATGTCATTTGTTGATATGTGATGATATGATTGTTATATATTTGGGATGTGATATATATGATGTTTTGTGATATGTATGGATGAATGCGATAATAGTGGATTATCTATCTGTGTAATGTGAGTCATCCATTTATGTTAAGTGATATTTTGAATATCTACTGTTTAAAACCCTTAAGTGCAACTTGGACATTAAAATGGCGTTTGGATTCGGTGAGACCGGGATCGGGTTTCCATATTTGGATATCCGAAAATCACATCGATCCAAATTAAACGTTAGGTCGTAAATCCAAGTGGAGTGCAAGTGAAGACTCGAGGTGTAAGGACCATTCGTCAATATAACTCTGGGGGTGATTCCGTGATGAGTTTGACGGAGATAGTACTTACAGGTTCGAGATGGTGATTCAGAGTGCAAGGGCTATGGTCGTTGACTCTGAGGGTGATTCCAAAATGAGTGCAACGAGATAGTGCCTTCGGTTCCGTTCAAACCGAGAACGGACTTGTATGGATTGAATGCTTTCAGAACATCATCAGATGGACGATGAGCATTCTAAGATAAGTGTGTCCTATAAAGGTAATCGCAGCCTCAAGCCTCATCAACCGGGAATGGCTAAAACAGGGGAGGTGCAGCAAGGTTAAGTGGGTCATGCCCAAGTAGGACGAGATTCATCCCTGTCTAGATGTCCCTTTTTATTTCGGCTTTGTGGGAAGTTGGATCTACAGCCAACTGCGGGGTGGCCTTGTTCGGGACTGTTCAGTAAGGAATGGTCTCGGCCTTGTGTTGCAGGGGAGTTAGGGTGGCTCCTCGGTACGGTGATCTAGGCCAAGTACTGTGACAGGCGGTACCCCAGTAGCCCTGCCATTGTTGGAAACTCATTCTTCCTACGAGACCCTACGGTTTTCTTTGTATTACCCACTTTTGGGGCTAGTAGCTGGAATTTAATAATGTAACAATTTCGTCTATTTCTTATTTACTTGAAAATCCTAGACACTATTATGATATCACTGGATTTCCTATCAAATGTTTTGGTTAGCAAGGTAAAAAAAATTTCCATGTTTATGTGTGGGAAGTCTTACGTGATACCTTTTCTTTTCAAAGGATTTTCTAAAGTTAAGCAACTTTAAACCGTTTACTCACACCAGACCCCTGTCTGACCTGAGTGTTTACTTTCTGTTTTATTAAAATCTTGGGTACTCATATTATGTATGAGTAGTCAAGTGATTCAGGTATCCTTAACGAATTCAGGAGGAGCTTTGGAGCAGGAGGCTTCAGCGAGTAGATATATAGATAGAGTTTCCGCTGTGTGTTATTCTGTATAGTTGTTATTGTATTATATGTTAGGCAGAAATGTTATAAATGTCTAATTTGAGATGTATAGTTGTGTACTCTGATGTATATGATACTATGTATATGTTATATATTATATTTCATTCGTTCCGCTGTGAGATTCTGATGTGTTGTTTTTCTTTCTTCTCTTTCTTTTCTTCTTCTATCCCTTTCTTTCTTAATTAGTGATGCGTCTTTCTGGTGATAGAAAGCCGGGTCGCTATAGTTGGTATCAGAGCATTAGGTTGAGTGAATACCTAGGCTCTAGAGTGGTGTCTATCTTGAGAGAGCATATTTTTAATTTATATATATATATATATATATATATGTATGTATGTATGTATGTATGTATGTATGTATGTATGTATTTATATATCAACCTAATCTATTGGGTTATCTGTTTGGATTTTCCAACATAGGATATAAAGGTAGATAAGGTAGGAGTGTGTGGAACATGACTAACACTAATGGAAGAGGCTCATATGTTGTGGTTGGAAGTGTGTTTGTCGAGATTGTAGACCTAATACCATCTCGAATAAGTTTTGTAGATTGGTGAAAGGATTTCATTGATCGTAGGGGAAGTATTTTCAAGGATTGGAGTATATTCTTGAAGTGAGGTTGATTTGCTCTCGAGTGAGCAGGGATTTCCAAGAGTTGAGTCTGTCAGCTGAGCAGAAGCAGGTGATGGTATCTTGGTAGCTTCAGGAAGGAATAGCTGTGTGATGGGATACAGTATCCATAGATGGTTCTGAAGATATTCTTTCGGAGCAAGATTAAGATGGTGTTGAAGGAACGTTGATGTCTACTGCAGGGAAGATTTGGATGTTTAGAGATTTTCTGGATCTCAAGTAAGGGTATCTTATCTATATTGAAGTATGAGACTAAGGTCGATGAGTTACCTTATTTCAGACATGGTCTCATTTGTTTTTCCTTAAGAAGAACAAGTGATTGGTGTTTGATTTGGAGCCGAGTTCTTAAGGAGATGTCTATCTGTCTCAAGGATTTTTTTGGGAATTGGGTGATAGTTTTGTGTTTCAAGGAGCTTTTGGTAAGGATGATCTTTTGCTTAGCAGTAGCATTGAAGTAAAGTTTGGAAGCAGTAGCGTGGACATGTTTCTTCGATGATTCAGAAATCTTTGGGATTCTACTATCAGCAGACCAGGCAGATAGTGAAGGCTTATCCATTTCTTCGAGAGGCTCAACAGAGCAGGATATTTGTTGGAGGTGATCTATCAGTTTTTCTGGTAGATAAGCTATGCTTGAAGATTGATATTGATTAGGAAAGCTGTTCTAATTGGGAAAATAGTTCTTTGGAATTTGAACTGGGTAAGATCGCAAAAAGCGACTTGTGATTAGTTTGGGAAATCTTTGAGTATTCTTTGGTTTGGGAATTGAGGCATCTCATATGGAGGCAAAAGCTATGAAAGTAGTCAGAGATTTTCCAGATGTTTTTGGAGGAAATCAGAAGTTTACCCGAATCGGAGATTGAGTTTCTTACCGACTTGGATTTCCAGGAGCATTATTGATGGTTCAACCAGATAGAGGGATGACTCTTAGAGCGAGAAGAGTTTGGTGAGGCAGCTCAGGATTCTTTAGAGAGAGATTGACCATCTAGTTTTAGTTATGGTTCTGTTGGGATGTTTTGACCAGGTGAAATGGGTCACTAAGATTTTATGAGTCGGATGAACTGTGTATGAAGGAAGTTGTGTTTGAGTTCTTCGATAGCATTCTCATCTACTCCAGATCAGAGTTGTGCAGCAAAAGCGAGATAGCAGTTATTCTAGTACGGGAGCAACCGGGAGTTGCAGTTTCTTGGATTAAAGGATTTCTACAGGAAATTCAAGTATGAAGAAATTTTCTGGATCTGGAAGGCAAGGTTGTTAGGTGCAACTATTTGACTATTCCAGATAAGAGATGTAGGTTTGAAGTCCACTAATGCTTATGGAGTAGAGTTGTGTTTTGGATTTCAGCAAATTTTTGAGAGATCTATTTTGTTAAGTAGGACCTGGAGATTTGGTTTAACTTCGGTCCAGTTGTTTCATGAAGCAATCAGCAAGGGTTAAGCTGATAAGGAAGGATGAAGGTGACTCAGGAGCAGCAGAAGAGTTGTGCAGTTAAGGATTGAGGAGATTTGAAATGTGAAGTTGGGTTTTGGATATTGTTTTAGATTTATCCGATCAAAGGAGATATAAGATTTGGTAAAACTAGAGAGCAAGTTCCGGAAGTATTTTGAGATTTTCCTGTGTTCTCTAGAGATTAGATTTTGATCTACAGGATTGAATTGCCAGTTCGGATAGCTGGAATTTATTGTATTTCACATATCTCTGAGGAACATGTATATGATTCATCGAGTTATAGAATCAGCAGTTCAGAAGGATCTGGTAGTTGGGTTGGTTTTGAGTTTAGTCTGGTGTCTTGTTCAGATTTGTAGGATCAGATGAGGGAGTTCTTGGTTATAGTAGTATGGTTACTTAAGATTCTGTAGAGCGAGTATTCCAGAATAGGTATCTGGAAAACTCTAGGTAATATTAGGAGATTCTATCCAGAATTTTGTCTGGATAGATAAAAAAAATTTGTTTGAAATGGTTGCTATGATTGATAGTGTTTGATTTCTGATTGAAATTTTTAAAAAAAATTGTTGGGTTATTAAATTATCTTTGCATTTAAATTTCGGGACGAAATTCTTTTAAGGGGGGAGGAATGTGACGATCCAGAATTTTGAGCGATATCAATTCAATAATCTTAGATAATAATTAAATTAATTTGATCATTTTACATTATAAATTGACAAGTTAAATTCTTTTAAAGGCTGATAATATAACTTGATAATATCTATCAACATTTTTCTTAACAATATAAAATTTGGCAAGATTAATTCTTTTGAAAATTTATAATATTTTAATTTGGAAATATTTATTTTAGCAATTTAAAATTGGTAAGATTTATTATTCCAAAAGTTAACCAGAATATTTTCTATTTATGATATATATATATATATATATATATATATATATATATATATTGATATATCTTGTACGTAGGAAGTTTTAAAGTAATAAAAGCTAATATATTCAAATTGTAATATATATGAATATATATATTGTGATTTGAATTGTGTTTTAAAATTAATATAGTAATTATCAAATCTAATGTTAAAATGTTTTTCTATTTGAAATGTGTATATGTATTAAAATATATATTAGAAATAGGAATTATATTGATTTGAATTTAATAAGTATTTTCAAACTTTATTATATATATATAATTTGAAATTTGAAATTTTAATTTGTCTTAATACTTTTGAAAATAATATTTGAGATTTAAATTTTAATAACAAAGTTAAATTCTTATTTAATATAGATATATATTTTAAGCTTTTGTTTAAACAAGAATTAAATTTGAAGTTCACTTTCATTTTAATTTTAACATAAGTCAAGCTTGTTTTAAAATTTTTACATAAAGAATTAATATGAGTTTCTCAAATTTATAAACATATGATAGATTAAATTGAATAAAATATAAGTTATTTATAAATGATCACATGAATTTGATTTTGAATATTTATTAAAATCTAAAACTTGTTTATTAAAAAGATAAGCACTCAATATTACATAATTACTTATATATATAACTTAAATAAGTTTTAAATAAGAAAAATAACATTTAAAATATTAATTGAACATTATATAACACTTGTTAATTTTTTAATGTATGTTAAAGACACTTGTAAATCATATGCATATGTGTAAGATCCTTAAAGCATTAAAATGACAAATGTCAAACCTTTTTATTTAATTTAAAATTAATATGTAAAATAAAAGTAGAGTTTTATTTTCAGCTAAGAAATTCTTTCTTCTCTTCAAAAAAAAGGGATACAAATGCAAATCAAAAAAATAAGGAAATGGAAAATCTGAAACAAAGAAGAAACTGTAAATCTGTAAAATCTGGAGTTTCAATCTGGAAATTACAACATCAATGCAAAATCTTCAAGTTCAATCAAGAAATTTAGGAATCAAACAAGCAATGCAGACATGAGAACTAATTCATCAACATGCAAAACTGGAATAAATCAAGCAATTCAAGAACATGCAGATAAATTCAAGCCTGGAAACATTTTCTGTCCTCTGCATATTAAAATGGTGATTAAATGATTTTTTAAAAAAACAGTTTTAAACCTGAATTTCACCATGTTCTTGTGGTTGAGTATCTTGATGTTATTTGAATGCTTGGATTAAAATTTGATGCATGTTTGAATTAAATTTAGTTGAATGCCTAGGTAGTTTAAACATATACTCTGTGTGCATATTACAGGTCTAAATTTTATAATAAATTCAATAACAAGTTTTTGAAATCGAATCTGACCTTGAATTGTAAATAGATGTTGATTGTAATCAAGTAAGCTATCATCTAAAAATGATTACAAGTTTTTAAATTGAATAATTTGTTATAAATCTTTGAATTTACAGTAAAATCTAACTTGGGTCAAAATTTTATGTTTTCAATTTTTAATTTTGATTTCATAAATGAATTGCAAATAGTAAACCATGATTTTTAAAGCTTGTATCATGATTTTTAGATCAGTGGTGAGGAGAATTTGCGAATTTTATGTTTTTGACATTTTGGTCAATTGGCGTCGATCAACGGTGAGTTTGTCGACGTCGTTGGGCATGGAGGTTGACGGAGTGTAGAAGATCATCAGAAAAATACACGTGTATTTTATTGATGTTCGAGATGGCCGATAATCGAGGGAGTAGGGTTTAACACCCTGAGGTTTGACGTTGATGTTCATTTTGGTTTTGCGGCGTCGAGAGGCTACTGGAGGCGATTGCAGTTGGTTCTGGTGATTCGGGGAGTGAGGCGGAGCTAGGGTTAAGGTGGCGAGGTGTCTCGAGAGGGGGATGGTCGGCGGTGATCATTTTTCTGGTGGTTATTGGTTTTAGCAGTTTGGGTTGAAGGGTCATATTTCGATTCGCGATCATATTCAAGTTTCTGGGTTGTGCGTTGTGTCATAGGGGTCGAGTACGACTTGATGGAGGCGGGCGTGGAGTTCGCCGTCGACCGGCGTGGTCGTGCACGTTGACGGCTGCGTGCATCAGGAGGTAATGGGTTTTTGGGTAGGAGAAGATAAAGGTTCGTACTCGAAGCATTCCTCGGGTTTGTGTTGATTTTTCTCGAAGCTAGGCTAAGATTTGGGGATACTTGGGGCTTTGTTTGATTTACCCAAGGTCGACGCGTGAGTTTTCTACGGGTGGATCGAGTTTGTCAAGTAGCTTTGTTGTTCAGGTTTTTGAAAATAAACAGTAATGTTTTAAAAAGATCGTGAATCAAAGGAAACTTGATTTTTGTAAATGATTAAAGTTAAAAATAAAGGTTAAACAAGTTTTTATTTATAAAACTAAATTTGTCTCAAAATTAAATTTTGAACATGTTTTAAATTATGAAGTTTTAAATATAATAAGTAAATCTTGAAATAAGGTTTGTATCAAATTTTATTAATTAACTTTGGAAAAGTTTTAAAGATTTAAAGGTAATTTAAAATGTGTTTAATTATAAATTGATGTCTAAAATGTTACATTTTATTTTAAATAAAGTTTAATGATTAAGAATTTGATAATCAATTATAATAAAGATTTATCTTATGTAAATTTAGAATTTTGATTTAATTAAAGATAAATGATAAGGATTTGGAGATAAATTTTAATGAAGATTTATCTTAAGAAATTAAGTGTTTGATTAAATAAAGATAAATAAGTTGTGAAGGTAATTAAGATAATTAAATTATTAACCATTGAAAAGTTATTGGTGAATATAAATGATTTAATTAAGATAATGGTTTTGTTAATTAAGAACCTTTTTAAAATAAGAAGTTAAGAATCATTTAATTAATTTAAATGATTAAAATAAATAAATAATTAAATAATTAATTAGTGATTAATTGATGATAATCACTTTGGAGTTAATTAAGTATAATTACTTGGTGAAGTAATTAAGTGATTAATTACTGGAGGTATTTAAGAAAGGATAATTACTTTGTGAAAGCAATTAAGTGGATGTGATTAAGGGTTAATCACTTGTGTTATTAATTAAAGAATTAATTAATATAATTAATTAAAGGTCTAAATTGTTTAATTAATGGTTAATTAATAAAAGGATTAAGAGTGTTTAATAATGTGATTAATTACTTGTTAAAATAATTAATTAAAAAGAAATTTAATTAATAGAAGTAATCATTAATTAATGGAAATAAATAATTAATGATTAATTAATAATCAAAGGGTAGTTAATTTATAATTAAGTTTTAATTACTAAATGTAATTAAAAAGTAATTAATCAAATGTGATTAATTAAGAGTAGTTAATTAAATGTGATTAATTAAAAGTAATTAATCAAGTAAATGTAATTAAAAGTAATTAATCAAGTGTGATTAATTAAAAGGTGATTAGCCAGGTATGATTAATTTTAAAGGATAATTAAGGAATAATTATCAGAATAATTATGGAATAATTAATCAAGTGTGATTAATTTAAAAAGAATAATTAAGAGATAATTACTTGGATAATTAAGAAGTAATTAATCAAGATGATTAATTAAATTGTAATTAAGGAATAATTACCCAAAGTAATTAAGTAATAATTAAGCAGGGATGATTAATTAAAGTAAATAATTAAGTGATGTTTATTAATTAATTTGTAATTAATTAGTGAATATGAAAGTTGGATTAATAATAATCCAAGTGATTAAGTAAGGATTAATTTAATTAAGGATTAATTAAATTAATTAAGTTTGGATCAAACTTGTTATGGTTGATAAATAATTGGATGATAAATATCATTGGATGAGTTAATGATATGTCATTGGTTGATATGTGATGATATGATTGTGATATATTTGGGATGTGATATATATGTTGTTTTGTGATATGTATGGATGAATGTGATAATAGTGGATTATCTATCTGTGTAATGTGAATCATCCATTTATGTTAAGTGATATTCTGAATATCTACTGTTTAAAACCCTTAAGTGCAACTTGGACATTAAAATGGCGTTTGGATTCGGTGAGACCGAGATCGGGTTTCCATATTTGGATATCCGAAAACCACATCGATCCAAATTAAACGTTAGGTCGTAAATCCAAGTGGAGTGCAAGTGAAGACTCGAGGTGTAAGGACTATTCGTCAGTATAACTCTGGGGGTGATTCCGTGATGAGTTTGACGGAGATAGTACTTACAGGTTCGAGATGGTGATTCAGAGTGCAAGGGCTATGGTCGTTGACTCTGAGGGTGATTCCAAAATGAGTGCAACGAGATAGTGCCTTCGGTTCCGTTCAAACCCGGAACGGACTTGTATGGATTGAATGCTTTCAGAACATCGTCAGGTGGACGATGAGCATTCTAAGATAAGTGTGCCCTATAAAGGTAATCGCAGCCTCAAGCCTCATCAACCGGGAATGGCTAAAACAGGGGAGGTGCAGCAAGGTTAAGTGGGTCAAGCCCAAGTAGGACGAGATTCATCCATGTCTAGATGTCCCTTTTTATTTCGGATTTGTGGGCAGTTGGATCTGCAGCCAACTGCGGGGTGGTCTTGTTCGGGACTGTTCAGTAAGGAATGGTCCCGGCCTTATGTTGCAGGGGAGTTAGGGTAGCTCCTCGGTACGGTGATCTAGGCCACGTACTGTGACGGGCGGTACCCCAGTAGCCCTGCCATTGTTGGAAACCCATTCTTCCTACGAGAACCTACGGTTTTATTTGTATTGCCCACTTTTGGGGCTAGTAGCTGGAATTTAATAATGTAACAATTTTTGCTATTTCTTATTTACTTGAAAATCCTAGAAACTATTATAATATCACTGGATTTCCTATCAAATGTTTTGGTTAGCGTAAGGTAAAAACTTTTCCATGTTTATGTGTGGAAAGTCTCACGTGATACCTTTTCTTTTCAAAGGATTTTCTAAAGTTAAGCAACTTTGAACCGTTTACTCACACCAGACCCCTGTTTGACCCGAGTGTTTATTTTCTGTTTTATTAAACTCTTGGGTACTCATATTATGTATGAGTAATCAAGTGATTCAGGTATCCTTGACGAATTCAGGAGGAGCATTGGAGCAGGAGGCTTCAGCGTGAAGATATATAGATAGAGTTTCCGCTGTGTGTTGTTCTGTATAGTTGTTCTTGTATTATATATTAGACAGAAATGTTATAGCTGTCTAATTTGGATGTATAGTTGTGTACTCTGATGTATATGATACTATGTATATGTTATATATTATATTTCATTCGTTCCGCTGTGAGATTCTGATGTGTTGTTTTTCTTTCTTCTCTTTCTTTTCTTCTTCTATCCCTTTCTTTCTTAATTAGTGATGCGTCTTTCTGGTGATAGAAAGCGGGGTCGCTATAGGAGAACTATATATCTATCACCATGAAAGCATAAGGTTCCGAGTTAGTCAAGATGGAAGGTCTTGAGGGAGCAATCTTCAACAAAGCTTTGTTAGGTGTTTCTACTCAATCAAAGCCAAAAAGAAGGCATGTTTCAACGATGTCGAAGGCTAAGGCCCAGGATAACTTTTTCAGTGCATCATCATTCAAGTCGAAAAGCGCAACAACGGACCTTTCGACAAGGTCAAAAGGCTATCAAGCAATCCCTTTCAACGAGGTCCAGAGGAAATAAAGCAAAAGAGAGTGGCCTAACCTCAAGCAGCAATAAAAGGATGGCTAAAACCCTTTTGACTAGGTCGAAAGGTATGGCTCGGTGAACATTTGTGGAAGCATAAGGGGTTGACCTTTCAACAATGTTGATAGCTTGAAGTCGAAAGGTCCAAACCCATGCCTATAAATATGACCCCATGGGTTAGTTAATGGGGGCCTATTTCTTCCCCTCTTCACATGTATATTTTAAAAATCTTGTAAACCCCAATTCTCAAATCAAATTGGGGATTTGGTCAATCTATACAATTGAATTCAACAAAAAGAAGATTATGATAATTATGTTTGCTTAGTAACACAGATTACCTCGCTTTTTATCAATATATCGTCTTACTATCAGCATAATCGAAAGGTTTCCCTTTCAACCAAGTCGAAGCCTTGAGCTTCCATATTTTATAGAAGCCTTCACTCATATCTACCAAATTGTCATCACTGCCCCTTTCAACGAAGTCGATACCTTTCCAACTCAGCAACTTTTATAAACCAATAAGATCTAAACCCATGAGTCCATATCTATGTCGAAAGGTGCTTTCTACAGTGTTCTCAGTTAACTAATTCGAAAGGACTAAATGGAAGAGAGTCTGCCCTTTCGACTATGTCGAAAGGTCTCAAAGTTAAGTTCTAATCATTTTTACTCATCTGGAAAGACCAAGCAAACTCTCATATCCAAAAGGAGGTTTTGAAAGCATCATTATTACTTCAATTTCAAATTAAAGCATCATTATTACTTCGATTTCAAATTTGAGATGTTGACAAATTTTCTTGCAATATTTTTGACGTTAGTGGGAGGGCTCGAACCTTCGATCCCTTATAACTTTCATCATGGATTAATCGCTTAGAGTTCTTCACTCAAAGGAAGAAAATGGTAAGAGCAAGAAATAGTAATGACAATCTAAACGAATAAGCTGCGACACAATCAACTTTAGAAGATAACATAATCTCAAACTTTAACTTAGAGAACATGGAAGTTGGACAACCATCAACCCTAATAAGATTGCAAAACCATGAGATCAAGGTCCAAATCTGCATCAACAAACGATGGCTATGCAAAGACTTTTGTTTGCACAAAAAATGGACAAACACCTCCAAGTCGTATTATTTAGTTGATTATATGTGATTTTCAATGATTTTAGATGAGTATGTAAATATAAAAGAAGTAGGGGCTGAAATGTAAAAGACACGCGGATTTATAGTGGTTCGGCCAGAATGTGCCTACGTCCACTTTATATGTTATTATCTTCTTTCTTTCAGATTACAAGTACAATGCTTCGTGTCTAAGTATATGAAAGTAGTTTGAAAGTTCCTTTCTTGCTTGAGCTCTTAAACTTGTCTGCCATTGTTGTACCCCTGCCCCTCTATTTATAGAATGAGGTAGGGGGCAGGGGTCTTGGAAGTATATAGCTGCTGGTGGGCCCGGGCTGGAGCAATCTGGATTGGCCATCTTCTGGTTCGGCAAAGTTACATTCGGCTATGAGCTTGGACCGGTGGTAGTTGTGCATGTGGACCGGCAATGGAAAGGAGAGTGTTGGTTCGGTGCTTGCCTGGTCCGGTAGCAGGAGCGTGAGTATGTGGAACGGTGGCAGTGAGGTGGTCCGGTATTGGAGTTGTAGAGGTGGTTCGGTAGTGGGGGAGATCCGGCAGGTCATTTGGTCCGGTGGTGGCATGGGCTTTGGTCCGGTTGTGGTTGGACCGGATGGAGGGCCGACCGAATGGCTTTGGCTCGGTCATGGATTGGAGACGCTGAATGAACTCATGCCGAATGGACCTTCATGCTAGAGTGCCGAATGAGGTCATAGACTTGTATAGCCGGGTGAACGTGTACTCCGGATGGACCTCACTGCTGAATGAGCTTGTTCCTTCGAATCGCCGAATGGACATAGGAGCTGGTGGAATGGAGGTTGCAAACCCGGGTGAAACTGTGACTTCCTGGTCTCGAGATCTTCTGGGTGAGAATTCGCCCAACATTTGCCTCCCAAAGTGGGGCACGTGCTTGCATGTGTCGCGCTTTGTTTCTTTGTGGTAGGAAGTCTAGCTTGTTTTGTAATGCCATGGGCTGGATGTTCATATCCTGTTGATGTCCTGCAAAGGAATTTACAGTTTTAGTGTGATTTCAAATAACGATCGTTCATGATCGAAATATTTGAGATGAAGTGAATTGTGCCGTTCGGGACGAGAGAGTGAGCCCCGAGGAGGCTTAGTATCATCGAAGCCAGGTTTATGTCAGAGTGGGTCCCTGGATTGTTTGTCAAGACGGTTTATCGCCAGCTCAGAGCATGCCTAGGGATCGTTCGCGATCCCGTACATGTGTAAGTAGCTTAGCCATTTCGTAACTATTAGAATCAAATATCCGTTTCACCTATGAGTTTAAAAAGGCGTGTCAAAGTGTAAATCCCCACGACGATAGGGTTAATAACCGTTCAGAGCGTGCCTATGGACCATTCGTGGTCGCGTATACGTGTAAACGATTAATCCATGTTAGTGAGAGTTTCACGACTTATTCATCGCTACCATAATCCTTATTTTATTAGTTAGTTCTAGAGTTCGGTACTTATCTGAGTGAGGCGCCCGGCATGCCCTTAGTCCCTGGTTGTTGTTGGTAGAGAGAGAGTTCATTCGGTTTTGTGTTGGTCCGGTCGTGCACATCCGGCTTTTGGTTTCATTCGGCATTTTGTTGGTTCGGTATGTTTATTCTTATCCGGTAGACCGAACCAGTTGGTTCGGCGGCCCTGAGTTCGCCTATATATAGAGGCCGTACCCCCCTGGTTTTCTCTTACCGAACCAAAGAGAACCGAATCAATTCTTAGCCGAGCGAACCTTCTGCCGAACCAAGCTTATACCGAACCAGGTATGCATCCTTTTGCCGAATGGTTTGTTATTACCGGATGAACTCAATTGCCGAATGCACACGAAGGGTATTGTCGTACCGAACGAGACTTGGGCCTAAATGCCGAATGATATGTATGCCGGATGTGCTTTCAGTGCCGAATGGACTCATGACTCTAGTGCCGAATGAGACTTATGGCTCTAGTGCCGAATGAGACTTATGGCTCTAGTGCCGAATGAGACTTCATACTTGAACCTTGAGCGGAATCTTAGACTTTTTTACACGCTTGCCTTATATACTTGCTTGTTTGTGTTTCTATACTTCTTATTCTAATCTCAAGTCTTTCTTGTGCTGCAGAAAATGTCTCGCAAAGCGGAAACACGATCAGACAGAAAGAAGTCTAGAGGCACAGGAGAGCCTTCTTCTTCCTTGCCCCCGGTCCAACCAGGATCCGGGCAACACCGACCTATTCCGAGGTCTCTAGTGGACGGATATGGTCCACAGGAACTTTTGATCTCTCCCCCGGATTGCTTTCCTAGCTCCCTAAAGGAGGAGCAACTTGACGTCATATCCCGTTCCTTCGGGATAGATAGGGCCCTTATGCTGCTGCCGGGAGATGGAGTGATGCCATATAATCCTCCCGAGGGCTACTTCGCTTTTAGCAGATACCATTGTATGTGCGGTGCTATCCCCTCTATCAACGCTTGGATAATTAGCTTCACCACATATTTGAAGGTGGCTCCCTTCCAGCTTCAGCCTAATTCTTATGCCATCCTGGTGAGCCTTTTTGTTATCTTCCAGAGGAGGTACGGGCGTCCTCCTTCTAACCGGGAAATTCGATACTTGTACAACCTGAGAGGCTATAAGAAGGGGTCTCCGTACATTAGTCTGGAAGCGGCCGTGCCCTTCAAACCAGTCCTGGACTTATATTCCAAGTTTACCATGTTCAAGAAAGAGTGGTTCTTCATCAAGGACGATGTTGTTTCTTTCCGCCTTTTCACTTCCGGCTGTAAGATGGATTTCATTTATATTTTCCATGTTTTGACTGTAGTGTTTTTTCTGACATGCTTCTATTTCTGGCTAGCGACAGGTGGTATTGCAGTTGTGGAGGATGATTCCTTGGTGCGAATGGCTGCTGAACTAAAGGCTATTCCGGCACGGGACCGGTCGGCCTCTTTCTTGATCAGGAACGCAACCCTCTTGGAGTATAATTTGATCTTACCGCACCAGTCCGTGGTTAAGCAAAGAGACACGGCTGAGGAGAAGGCTGCTAAAGCTAAGGAGGGGGATAAGGTAAAGAGCGGTAAGAGGGAGCCTTTCGCAGAGCGTCCCGTGGTCGGGGGGAAGAAACTGAAGAAGTCCGATGGCCCTTCTCCAAGTACTTGCCCGACTGTCCCGGAGGAGGAAGGTGTAGAAGAGGAGGAAGGAGGCGAAGTTGGAGAAGGGTCGGAGGGTGGAGGAGATGGCGACGGTCAAGGTGGTAGTGGTGTTGCTGCTCTAACCTCTGAACAAGACCTCGAACTGGATGAGGCTCTCCGTCGGGCCTTCGGGGAGTCGGAGGGAGAGTCGGAAACGGAGAAGGGAACGGAGAAGGCAAAGGAAACCGGCAAAGCTGTGGCTGGCACTGACCCATCCTCTAAGGGTTCCTCAGCTAGGGTGATTCCGGCGATGCAAGGTGAACTTTTGTCTTCTGCCGATTCTATTTTCGATAGGGACTTAGAAATTTTTTACGGTTCACTTCCGTCCTGGGGTGAGATCCAGGACTTATTGCAGTATCCCACTCCTCCGCCGGGTTTGTATAATAGATGTGTCTTCCCACTTTTCTTTCTGTGTTTCCATAACTTGGTTGTTCGTTTAATGAATTCCTCTTCCGAATTGGACAGGCGGGACTTCTGATCCGCATGCTGGGGGCTCTGATCCTGCGGCTAAGTAGACTGGGGGAGTTGGTGATGGAGTGTGGATGCATATGCCATCTTTTTGTTTCTTTTTTATCACTGTTTATGTTAGTCTTTGATATGCAACTGTAATAAAATTATTTGCAAAGAATAACTTCGTGTGACCTTATAATATAAGCTGATTTTGCCATGTTTAAATGTTGTTGCTATCTTTATGTGCCGTGTGAGAAGTATAATTATGTATATGCCTGTGATTCTAGTTGTGTTTGATGTTAAGTTTTTGCTTGAAATATAATTTCACGTTCTGCAATGTCAGTGTATGAATAAGCTATAGTTACGCATTTATGTACAAGAGAAGAGAGTACCGCCCTTTATGTTTTATTCGCAGGCGGTAGCTTTGAGTGTCTTGTGTAACTGTTCACGGGTATAGCTGAGCGCCCTGCCACCCAGTACGCAGGCTTAGAGTCTCATGAGTGAATGCTTCCTATTTGGTTTCCTGTACTTTAGAGTTTGTTATACAGGATAGGGGAAAAATATTTAAATGGAATGGAAATATAGTAAAAGTAAAACTTCCAGTCACGGAAGGCCGTCGATGTGCTTAAGTTCGTGGCAAACGGGTTTTGTAGTCACTTTCCCTAGCTGTGGGTCTTGGAGACATTTGTCACCCATCTTACGCCTCTGCGGGGAGTTTTCTTTTTTACCACAGCCGCACTTAAGACACATCGGAGCCGAGATCGCGCACGGTAACTACCCGAACCATTATGGTCCGTAATCGTGGGTATTATTCGATTTACCGTGGCCGGCTAGCGTGGGTGCCGTTGGCCGTGAACTACCCCTGGCTGGCCACACCTTATGTTGGGGCTTAAAGTAGGTTCACAGTTGCCGGCGAGCCGAACGCCGTAATGAGCTGCCATCGGCTATAGTCGGCCTTTATGATGACTTATAATCGGCTCATTACAGTTGGCTTTGAGGGCAGGCGCGCAATGAGTTAACCCGCAGCAGAGGGATGCTGGAACAAAAGTGTCTCATTGGCGAGTGCATAGAATCGTAGCGTACCTGTTAGGCCTAGTCCAGATGAGGCCGTGGTGCGTCTTGAGTGGAGATGCCATAGGATTTTGTTCAACAGAAAGGGATAAAACTTAACGAGCAGCCAAGACATAAAGGAACAAGTTAAAAAGAGACAAGATTTTTTAAAGTGGTTCGGCACGGAAATGCCTACGTCCACTGATTCTCTTTGTTAATTCACTTCATATGGGCAGTACAAGTTAAGAAAAGTATCGACGGAGGTGTCGGATGTTCCATGCCCTCTGGAACACCTCTCCGTCCACTGTTGACAAAATGTAAGCTCCGTTGTGGAGATCTTTATGAATTACATATGGTCCGTCCCAGATGGGGTCCAGTGCCCCGGGGCGCGGAAAGATTCGCCTGAGGACAAGATCTCCTTCTTGTAAGCTGCGATGCTTGACTTTGGAATTGTATTGTGCTGCCACTTTTTGTTTGTGAGCTGCTGCTTTGAGTGCTGCATCGTTTCTCCTTTCCTCGATCAGATCCAAAGACATGAGGAGGAGTTCTTCGTTTTCCTCTGGGTTGTAGTGGATCCTACGGTGGGAAGGCACAATAGTCTCAACTGGGAGCATTGCCTCCGATCCATATGCCAAAGAGAAAGGAGTATGTCCCGTTGATGTTCTGAAAGATGTGCGGTATGCCCATAGTGCCGTAGGAAGTTCGTCCACCCAAGCGCCTTTTGACTTTTCAAGTTTCTTCTTGATTAGGGTTTTGAGAATTTTGTTGACAGCTTCAACTTGTCCGTTTGCCTGAGGGTAAGCTACTGATGAGAAGCTTTTATGAATCCCATGCTCTTGGCACCAGCCGGCAAATTCTTCGCTGTCAAACTGGAGTCCGTTGTCGGATACGATCTTGAGTGGGACTCCATACCTGCACAGAATGTTTTTGATCAAGAAGTTGATAACTTTTGCTGAAGATATTTTATTTAAAGGTTCCGCTTCCACCCATTTGGTGAAATAATCGACTGCCACTATAGCATATCTGGCTCCGCCTCGGCCCGTTGGCAGTTCGCCAATTAAGTCAATTCCCCATACAGCAAAGGGCCAAGGGCTAGTCATTTGAGTAATTTCGTTTGTGGGCAGTCGAGGAATCTTGGCGAACTTTTGACATCTGTCGCATTTCTTAACGAAGTCTAGGGCATCTTTGTTTAGTGTGGGCCAGTAATATCCATATCGGAGTATCTTTCTTGCCAAAGTCTGTCCTCCAGTGTGATCTCCGCATCCTCCCTGATGGATGTTTGTTAATATCTCCTTGGCTTCCCTTCCGGCGACGCATCTTAATGAGGGGCTAGAGAAGCCACGCCGGTAGAGGATGCCTTCTTGTATTGTGTAGTGGGGAACTTTCCTCAAGATCTTCTTGGCTTCGTCACGCCTGTCGGGTAGTACGCCATCTTGCAAATATTTCCGGATAGGAGTCATCCAGGTTCCTTCTTCGATTGCTGTTATCAGATTCACTTGTTCGAAACTTGGGGCTAGCTGCCTTGAGATTGCTAGTGCTCCGGAAATGGTGTTGTTCTTCATACTAGCTTGCTTTGCAAGTTCATCTGCCTCTTGGTTTTCTTCTCGAGGAATGTGTTTGATTAGATAATGGTCCAATCGATCGAGCAGCAGTCTGGTTTTCTTTAGGTATGCTGTGAGTCGTTCTCCTCGAGTCTGGAATTCTCCTAGTACCTGGTTTACGATAAGCTGAGAATCACTATGAATACATAAGGAATTGACTCCAATTTCTAGGGCCAGTTCCAATCCCGCTATTACTGCTTCATATTCAGCATCGTTGTTAGTGGCCGTGAACTCCAATCTTAATGCATAGTACAACTTTCTTCCCCTGGGGGTGATGATCACAATACCTGCCCCCGAGCCTTGTTCATTCGATGCTCCGTCTACAAAGAGGTTCCACTTGATGTTCTCTGCTACTTCGGATTGTTCCTTGCCTTCGTTGGTAGTGAATTCGGCAATGAAATCAGCCATGGCTTGTCCTTTGATAGCGGTGCGAGGATGGTAGGTGATATCATACTGACTTAGTTCGATGCACCATTTGAGGAGTCGCCCAGAAGTGTCAGGACGATGGAGCACTTGTCTTAGTGGTTGATCGGTTAGAACCCTGATGGAGTGAGACTGGAAGTAGTGTCGCAGTTTTCGTGACGCGATCAATAAACAATATGCTAATTTCTCAAGTTTAGGATATCTGGCTTCTGCCCCTGTAAATCTCTTACTTACAAAGTAAACCGGGCGTTGCGTGCGGTCTTCTTCTCTTACCAAGGCGGCGCTTAGAGCATGAGATGATACAGCGAGGTATATGTATAACACTTCACCTTCATTTGGAGTCGAGAGTACTGGTGGTCTCTGAAGGTGTTCGATTAGGTTGAGGAAGGCTTTTAAGCATTCGTCGGTCCACTCGAACCTCCCTTTGTCTTTCTTGAGTGCTTCGAAGAAAGGGACACACTTGTCAGTTGCCTTGGAAATGAATCTGCTTAGGGAGGCCACCTTTCCGTTTAGGCTCTGCATTTCTTTTCGAGTGGAAGGTATCCTTATTTCTTTTAAAGCCCAGATTTGTTCAGGGTTTGCTTCGATTCCTCTGGCGTGGACGATGAATCCTAAGAATTTTCCCGATGATACTCCGAAGGAGCACTTTAGAGGATTCAGCTTCATTCCATACCGGCGAAGTACCTGAAACATATCGTCCAGATGGCTTACATGGTCGTTGGCTTTCCTGGACTTTACCAACATGTCATCCACATATACTTCCATAGTTCGTCCTATCAGTCCTGCGAACATTTTGTTGACGAGGCGTTGATAGGTAGCTCCAGCATTTTTGAGTCCAAAAGGCATGACTTTGTAACAATATAATCCGCGGTCGGTGATGAAGCTAGTGTGGTCCTGATCGGGAGCGTGCATGGGGATCTGGTTATATCCGGAGTATGCATCCATAAAAGATAGGAGTTCGTGCCCAGCTGTGCTGTCTACGAGTTGGTCAATTCGGGGAAGTGGGAAGCAGTCTTTCGGGCAAGCGTCATTCAGATTGGAGAAGTCAATACATGTTCGCCACTTTCCATTGGCCTTTTTTACTAGCACTGGGTTAGCGATCCATTCTGGGTAGATGGCTTCCCGTATGAAGCCATTAGCAAGTAGATTCTTTACTTCCTCATCAAGGGCTGCTGATCGCTCTGCCCCCATGCTCCTCTTTTTCTGCTTTACTGGTACCTTGGTGGGATCGATGTTCAACATGTGGCATGCTATGTCTGGGGAGATTCCTGTCATATCGGCATGGGTCCACGCAAATACATCTAAGTTGTGGCGGAGAAAGTCAATGAGTTGATCCTTCAATTCCGTTTTCAGCTGAGATCCGATTTTTAATAGTCTACTTGAATCATGCTTATCTACCGATACGAATTCCATAGCCTCTGCAGGCTCGGCGGTAGCCTCCTCCTCTTTATCCCTGGGGTCTAGTTCATTGAAGGGATCGCTTGTGTATCGAAGAGGAGGGGCTTTCTTTAGTTGCTATGCCTCCAAGCTTTTCATGCAGAGAGTAGTCTCTGCATCTTTTCCTTTATTCTTCCTGCGGTTATTGCGAAGTTCAGTTACGTAGCAGTCTCGGGCAGCATCTTGATCTCCTTCTACTTCTCCTACTCCGTTGTCTGTTGGAAATTTCATTTTCAGGCACCAGGGGGCTAATACAATCTGGAAGTCAGACAAGGCTGGTCTTCCCAAGAAGGCGTTGTAAGCCGAGTGGTTTTCTATTAGTACGAACGTTTGTTTTCGCACAACGGAGCGGGGATGACTTCCTATTTCGACGAAGAGGTCAAGTTGCCCGAGGGGCATTTTTGCATCTCCAGTGAAACCGTGCAGTGGTTTGTCACAGGGGGATACATCCTTCATTGATAACTTCATTTTGTCGAAAGCATGTTTGAACAGGTATTTACGGAGCTTCCCGTGTCTATTAGAATCCGAAAAACTTTAGCTGGACCGAACCAGGCAGAGATGACCGTGGGATCCATGTGTGGGTACTGTCTTCCTTCCAAATCACGCCTACTGAATACAATGTCATCGTTTTCTTTTCGTTTCGGGTGGCGTTCCTCCGTAATGGAGTTAACATATCCTTCGGCATTTCTAAGCGACTTGCCGTACCTTTCCATCTCTGCCCAACTTCTGTCGGCGATGTGTGGTCCTCCTGAGATGGTAAGGACCACTATCTTCTCTTGACTAGAGCCACCGGTGTTGTGATTGTTGCCATTCCCTCCGCCTACTTCTGGGAGGGGTTGCTTTGAGTTCTCATTGGCAGGAGTTGGAGTCCTGTTCTGACCTTTCACATAACATTCCAGTCTTCTTCTTCTAATGTGTTCTTCGATCAAGTCCCGAAGATGGTGGCATTCATTGGTGTCATGTCCGTGGGATTCATGGAAGCGACAGAACTTTCCGGACTTGAGTGCGTTATCTGATTCTTTCTTGTGCGGGGGGCGCTTGTATCCGAGTTCGCCCTGAGTGGCTAGGTAGATGTTTTCGATTGTTTCATTCAAAGGAGTGTAGGAGTCAAATCTTGGCCCTGGTCGATATTGGCGCTTTTCAACCTTTCTGCCCCCAGCATTGTCTCTAGATTCATTTCTTCGAGCGTCCTTAGCTGCAGCGGGAACCTTGTCCTGAACTGTCTTACCTTGTTGTCCTGATTGCCTTTCTGTAGCAGCGTCTTCAAGTCTCATATACTTTCCAGCTTCATGGAAGAAATCAGGCAAGGTAGCTGGTTTTTCCTTAGTTAACCTTCTGGCGAACTTGGTGTCTGGATGTACACCACTACAGAGGGCCATTAGAGTGAGTTTTTCATCGGCATCTTGAACTGCTGCCGCTGCGGCGTTGAACCGCGTTAGATATTGTTGCAGCGTCTCTCCGGATTTCTGTTTGACATTGGATAGAGAATAAGCATCCTTGGGTTGTTCCACATGGATGCGGAACTGGCTAATAAACCTTTCTTTCAACATCACCCATGAGCTGATGGATCCCTGGGGTAGATGGCAGAACCAGGAGGTAGCTAGATCTGCTAGGAACAGCGGAAAGCACTTGCATAATACTCCTTCTGTTGCTCCACTCATGAGCATATGCTGGGTGTATCTCTGTAAATGTACGATGGGGTCGGAAGTTCCTTTGTAAGGCTCCATGGTTGGCATTTTCCATTCCCGGGGAGTAATGGCAGTTTCGATATTTCGGGTAAAGGGGCTGGTGACCCTAGCGCCTATTCCCCGGTCCCTTTGCTCCCGTTGGACACATTCTCTGAATAATCGTGCCATTCGTTCGTCGGAGTTTGGAGCGGACAAAAATGAGCTTGGCTCTTCCCTGCGGGATCTATCGCGTCCAGATGACCGGTAGGGATGGTACAGTCTATCATTTCTAGTATTATCCAGTGGTTGTCTTTGGCTGCCTGGACGCATGCTAGGACCAGCTACAATTGCCCCCTGCCTTGATCTTCCCCTGTGGGGTTCCGTCTCGAGCACATCCATGGGGTCAACTTCGGGCTGGGTTCTAGCTCGGCTCCGTTCAGCGGGGTTTCTATGATTAGGTGGCATGACTGGCTCAGCTACATCCGACCCTCGCCTGGTGCCTCCCCCGCTGGGTTCGGTTCCAAGGGCTTCCTCGAGTCGGAATTCGGGCTGAGTCCGGACGCGGCCCCTATCATTGTTGTTCCTGTTGATTGCTTCTTCGAAGAGTGAAGACCTTTGTTGCCTCCGGGACCCTCCGGATTGGGACTCACCCCATGATTCAGTGTTGCGGTTGGACTCTTCAGCATCCCTTAAGCGTGACATGAGTTGGTCCACCAAAGTTTCTTGTTGGGATATGAAGCGGTTAGTTACTTCAGCCACAACCCTGTCCAGATCTGCCCTAGTGATTGGTTGTTCCGTTGCGGGACCAGTTGGATTTTCCTGATTTTCATCTGGTACTGCTGTTGAAGTGGGCTGATCTGTGATTGCTGGATCTGGAAGGCTGCTAGTTGCGATGTTCTTTCCTTTGTTAATATCCCTTCTCTGTTTGGAAGGCATGATTTCTAAGCAACGGGTGATGTTGTTAGGAAGAAGGTTGAGTGGGAGAAGATGAAGCCTGAGTTCAATTCTCAGTGAAAGCACCAAAAATGTTTGCACAAAAAATGGACAAACACCTCCAAGTCGTATTATTTAGTTGATTATATGTGATTTTCAATGATTTTAGATGAGTATGTAAATATAAAAGAAGTAGGGGCTGAAATGTAAAAGACACGCGGATTTATAGTGGTTCGGCCAGAATGTGCCTACGTCCACTTTATATGTTATTATCTTCTTTCTTTCAGATTACAAGTACAATGCTTCGTGTCTAAGTATATGAAAGTAGTTTGAAAGTTCCTTTCTTGCTTGAGCTCTCAAACTTGTCTGCCATTGTTGTACCCCTGCCCCTCTATTTATAGAATGAGGTAGGGGGCAGGGGTCTTGGAAGTATATAGCTGCTGGTGGGCCCGGGCTGGAGCAATCTGGATTGGCCATCTTCTGGTTCGGCAAAGTTACATTCGGCTATGAGCTTGGACCGGTGGTAGTTGTGCATGTGGACCGGCAATGGAAAGGAGAGTGTTGGTTCGGTGCTTGCCTGGTCCGGTAGCAGGAGCGTGAGTATGTGGAACGGTGGCAGTGAGGTGGTCCGATATTGGAGTTGTAGAGGTGGTTCGGTAGTGGGGGAGATCCGGCAGGTCATTTGGTCCGGTGGTGGCATGGGCTTTGGTCCGGTTGTGGTTGGACCGGATGGAGGGCCGACCGAATGGCTTTGGCTCGGTCATGGATTGGAGACGCTGAATGAACTCATGCCGAATGGACCTTCATGCTAGAGTGCCGAATGAGGTCATAGACTTGTATAGCCGGGTGAACGTGTACTCCGGATGGACCTCACTGCTGAATGAGCTTGTTCCTTCGAATCGCCGAATGGACATAGGAGCTGGTGGAATGGAGGTTGCAAACCCGGGTGAAACTGTGACTTCCTGGTCTCGAGATCTTCTGGGTGAGAATTCGCCCAACAACTTTTTGAAGGAGCTCTGTCTCAAAAATCTTTAAGGGTAATGAAAGGAGAAGATGAAGTGCAATTTTCAAATGAAGCAATGAGTGAAGAGCTAAACCAAAGAAGTCAAGCAGAAAGGTCCTTTGAACAGTAAAATAGCCCAATCCGAAGAGACAGAGAAAGTTACTATAAAGGCAAAGCGGCTCAAGAAGACATCCTACATCAAATGATCATGGATGCACTTAAGGAAAAAGGAATTCCCGATCTCGAGAAATGTGTTATTCTACAAAAGACTCCTTTTTTAGAAGAAACAATGGCGGTTAGTCCATCTAATCACATTTGAATTCCTCCATAAAAGTATGATGGGACTGCTGATCTAGATGATCACCTGGTAATTTTTGAAAATTGGATGAATTTATGTAATACTCTTGGGCTATTCCGCTGCAGACTCTTCCTTGTCACTTTTAAAGGAGCAGCCATTGAATGGTATAAGAATTACCAAGAGAAAACTATTCGCTCTTGGGAATAATTTTTATATGAATTTGTAGCACAATTTCATATGTATAAAGATCCATTAATAGATTCTTACATGCTAGCCAACATTAGACAAAAGTCAGAAGAATTACTCAGTAAATATCTTAAAAGATTCTACAGGGAAGCATTAAAGGCCGAAAGTGCAACCGATAGGGAAAAATTAATGGTAGTTCGGTCTGCTTTAAATCAACAAACTCCTTTTTGGTAAGAACTTCGTATCCATGAATGTAAAGATTTATGAGATTTCTATGTCCTAGCTGAAAATTTTGTTCAAATGGAAGAAATGCTTCATGTCTCCAAGAAATCCTAGCAAAAATAGAGAAGAGGAAATTCGACTTTAACCATTTTCACAAAAAGCGTAGACGGAAGTCAATGACATATAAATGCAAACCCATGGAACTAAACAAACCTATATCCTATATCCTTCCATAATAAAAGATAATAAGAATTTCCCCATTTCTATAAGACAAGAACTCCCATTGAGCCTAAGAGAGGAAGGAATTATTGTGATTATCATAAAGTAAATGGGCATGAACTAACCACTACAATGCTTTGGAAAAGACTATTCAGGACCTAATCAAGTTTGGATTCTTAAAGGAGTTCGTCAAAAAGGATTAGAAAATTTCCTACCTTAGAGGAAGCAACTCAATCACATAAAGACCTGGTAGGAAGCTAGAATAATCACCTCTCTTACAGATACTAGTCCAACTTTGGGGCCTTGCAGCATTTGTTTATTATATACTTTCCTTGCTTATAATTTCTTTAAGTTGAGTTGCTCTTAGAATTGGTCATATGTTAATAAAAAATTCGAGTGTTATTGTAGATAAAAACCAAACGAGTATTCAATATACACTTGGAGCACAACGAATCCCTAATAACTGAAAAAACACAACTCAAATGCGTGATTTAAAGTAGTTACCAAAGGAGGAGCCAACACAACACAAGGATCTATCCTCATGAAACCTCAAACTACTATCAGTCCTTCACCAATTCTAAAGAAACAGCTTGCAAATGGACCATTCTGTTGTAAAGCAATGCTCATCAAGGTATGGCATCCTATCTAAAGGAAAAAATAATACATTTCAATTCAATCATTGACAAACTAGCTTACTAAAGAGAAAGTTCACAAAACCTATCTTCAAAAAAAAAAATCGATTATCCCGCAACTCAGGAAAGAACAATTATTTATCAATCCTGATAACTAATTTGAGCAATCTTCCAAAGGTATTGTGAAGCATTAGTAGATGAATACAAAGAATTTCCAGCTAAGCAATTTCAATATTTCAAAGTTTTTTGTAAAACTATTGGCAAAAAGAAGCCTATCCATACTTTCAAAAGAATTTTTTTAAAAGCTATCAGAAACTTATTAACAAAAACTCATATTAGAGAACCTTATTCTCGACTAAAAGACCATTGGTTCATGAACCATGACCTTTCACTCTCCTATTTTAAGATCTATGTCTCTGCTATGAGAATGATTTTCAAACCTTTAAAAAGGGTATCATAAAAAAAAGATTGTCGTACATCCAAATTCTATTTCAGAGAGTAGTCCCTCGATATATTAGGAGGGTTCATTTATAAAAAATTTCAAAGAATGTTTCAATTGGCCAAAAATGATTTTCACATACAAAGTTTTAGTCTACGGCTAATCCATAACACCTCATAGAGGGAGGGTAAAAGCTCTAAAAAAACCCTTACTAAAGGCACCTCCAAGAGGAAGGGTCAAATCCTCTTAAGCCTTTACCAAAGGCACCTCATATAGGGAGGGTCAAACCCTCTAAAAGCCGCTAACGTCCACATCATCTCTTAGGGGAGGGTCAGGATAAGCACCCACCAAAAGCCTATGGCCAATCCATAACACCTCATAAGACGGAGGGACAAAAGCCTACGACAGTATTCCATATCACCTTCTAGAGGGAGGGTCAGAAACCCCTAACGTCCATATTACCTCTTAGGGGAAGAGTCAAGAAAAGTATCTAAAAAGTCAAGAAACCCCTAACATCCAAATCACCTCTTAGGGGAAGGGTCAAGGCAAGCATCCATTAGCAACCTTTCAATGGAAAGTAAACTCTACATAAATTCCATCCTTCAAAATTAAGGGAAGCCTAGAGGAGGCACCGAACAGATGAAGGAAGACAAAGATGTCTACAACTTAAAACTAGGATCAAAACCCAAGAGAGAAAAGGGTTAGTGAAGAAACCCATCCATCATCTAAGACAAAGATGAAATCCAAAAGAGAGATACAAAAAAATACAAAAGGACGAAGATGTCCAATTCCATAATTTGGAATAGGCAAAGAATCCAAAATCATAATCAGAAAAGACAAAATATGAGCTAGAAAATTTCAGAATATCCAATGCTTGAAAAATGATTCTCACATCAAGAAGTCAAGAAACTTGCATTCAGAAAGTAGACACAAGATAAGAGAACGGATAAAGAAATCTTTAACGCAAGATGGGAAGCAAAAACCTATAAAGAGCTAGGAGAATGGAATAGATAGCAGGTTGTTATTACAAAAATAAAAGAGATGTTACTTAAAGAATAGATTGATTAAGCTGCTCTTGAATCACTAGAAATAAGGCGACCCTTTAAGATAGAAGAGTCTATATAAATATATATTAATATGTTAATTAGGCCATTGCACTGCTGAACAGCCAAGCAGTAGGATGGAACTTGCACTACTCAATGACCGACTAGTCGAACGGAGATTTCACAACTGAATGACCGATTAGTTGAACGGAGCTTGCACTGTTGAATGACCAGTCAACTGAACGGAACTACTAGCTAAACGGTCGAACGATTGAAGAGCTAAACATCTAAATGGAACTACCTGCTAAATAGTTTACTGGTCCTACAGAACCATTACTCTTAATGACTGACTGGTATTACGGAACTACTACTCCGAATGATTGACTGGTACCATGGAACTACTATTCTGGATGACTACATGGCTTTACGGAACTACTCGACTCCAATATAACAATAATACTACTAATTTATAGGCACTTTAGGAATCACACATCAATTAAATTCGTTATTACAAGACAGACTTTTGATTTTGAGCATAATTTGGATGATTTTGTAAATAGATTAATCGTTAGATGAGATCCTGACAAGATTTTGGCTAAATTGGTGATTTTGTTAATTTTGAAGTTTCTCGTTGAATTTTTATGACGATTTAAGGGTTTCGTATTTTGGATTTCCTTGTTGGATTTTTGATGGTTTCATATTGAATTTCTGATTTTGTAAATTCTGAAGTTTCTCATTGAATTTTTATGATGATTTATGGATTACATGTGCATGATTTCCTTATTGGATTTTTAATGATCTCTAATTAAATTTTGGATTTTATAAATTTTAAACCTCCTTGTGAATTTTTTGGTAATTCATGAATTTTATATTTTTAATTATGACCCCCATCTGATTCTTGACTTTGAAGAACTTTATATTTTATTATTGAATTTTATGATCGTTTGCGAATTCTCCATTAAATCTAAAGTTCAGTTTCAATGCTAGATATTCATATCACTAAATGAAGTTGGTACTAGATTGCTTACTACATTCTCACTAAGTGAGAATTATTAGCCAATAGTGCTAAGAGAGGTTTGATTCAAGGGAGAAATACCTAGAGAATATAGCTGACTTTCTCCTAAGATTCGTCTAATTGAATCATTGCCTGCAAATCAGGTGATATTATTCCACGTTCTTAATCGTATATATTGCAGAATATTTTATCCAAAAACATTAACATACAACAGCTTGACAATTAACTCTATAAATTTAAGATTACTCTTTAAGGTCTCCTAACAAGGTTACAATCTTAATAGAGCTTAGTATCTATTTCGTAGGAATAAAGATAGAAGTTACATGGGATTTTTGTCCTAAATAACAAAAACTTCTTTCATACTTGGGTGGAGGGGAGTAAATGTATCATAAAATATTCTCAGGAATAACAACATGAAAGAAGGAACACGAGAGTATTGGTAAATATCAGAAAGCACCAAGATGGTCTAGTTAAACATATATTCCGACAAGGAGGTGAAAGCACGCTAGCAATACCTTTCGATAAGGTCAAAAAGACGTTTTGACAAAGTCAACAAGGTGCTTCTGACAAGGTCAGAGGCTACCCTTCGAAGTCCATAGGCAACGTGCTTTCTACACATGCCTTAAACCACTCAAGGCATTTGATTTCGTCTCGTTATGAACACATTGGAGGGGTCTTCCATTGAATTAGCCCTTTCGAAAGCATGCATAGCCTTTCAAAATGATTAGAGCTACTCTCATCAATGAAGGAAGAACTATATATCTATCTCCATGAAAGCATAAGGTTCCGAGTTACTGAAGATGGAAGGTCTCGAGGAAAGCAATCTTCAACAAAGCCTTGTTAGGTATTTTGACTCAATCAAAGCCAAAAAGAAGGCACGTTTCGACGATGTTGAAGGCTAGGGCCTATGATAACTTATTCAATATATTAGCATTCAAGTCAAAAAGCACAACAATGGACCTTTCGACAAGGTTAAAGGCTATCAAGCAATCCCTTTCAATGAGGTCCAGAGAAAATAAAGCTAAAGAGAGAAGCCTAACCTTAAGCAGCGACAGAAGGATGGTTAAAACCCTTTCGACTAGGTCAAAAGGTATGGCTCAGTGAACATTTGCGGAAGTAAAAGGGGATGACATTTCGACCGTGTCGATAGCTTGGGGTCAAAAAGTCCAAACCTATGCCTATAAATATGACCCCAAGGGTCAGTTAATAGGGGAAGATTTCTTCCCCTCTTCACATGTATCTTTCAAAAAGCTTGCAAACCTAATTTTCAAATCAAATTGGGGATATGCTCAATCTGTACAATTGAGTTCAACAAAAAGAAGATTATGATAATCGTGTTTGCTTAGTAACACAAATTACCTCACTTTTTTATCAATATCTCATCCTGCTATCAACATAATCGAAAGGTTTCCCTTTCGACCAATCCGAAGCCCTGAGCTTCCTTATTTTATAGAAGCCTTAACTCAGATCTACCAAATTATCAGCACTACCCCTTTTGACGAGGTCTATACCTTCTCAACTCAGCCACTTCTAGAAACCAATAAGATCTTAACCCAAGAGTCCTTATCTATGTCAAAAGGTGCTTTCGATAGCGTTCCCATTTAACTCATCCGAAACGACTAATTGGAAGAGAGTCAACCCTTTCGATTGTGTCGAAAGGTCTCAAAGATAAGTTTTAATCATTTTTACTCATCTGAAAAGCCCAAGAAAACTTCTCCTATTCAAAAGGAGGTTTCAAAATCATCATTCTTACTTCAATTTCAAATTTGGGGGTGTTGACAAGTTTTCTTGTCAACTGTTCTTTATTTGATATCTTCGATGCAAGGGATTCTTGCTACTAATCCTAAGGGTGATTCCCGATAGGATGTGTAGAAGAGTTCCTTCGGTTTATTCTGCTCTTGCATAACTTGTATGGACGAATGTCCGACGTTGCATTTTGAGATCACATTGATTGATCTCTATAAATGTATCATCTATTTGGTGGAAGAAAAGGTAACTTCTCTTAGTTTAACACACTTTCCTAAGACGTACGATTTCTAGAGTTATACGTTTGTAGAAATCAGTTGTGTGATTATGGAATTGAAATGTGGCATTCAAAATGAAATGTGCGCCATGAAAGTTAAACGTTGTCTTAAGCCTCGCACCTCAGAAATGACAAAAATTAGGTAGAAGTAGCAGGGCTATGTGGATCACACCCATTAGAAGATGTCGTCACCTTTCTAGATACCCTCTATAAAAGAATAACAAACTTTGTTCAAATTCAAAGTCACAAAGGAGATGCAGTTTGATTGGCTATAGAACTATTGTTGTTAGATTGTGGTATTGAAAAGTTGTTCACTGTCACCATTGACAATGTAAGTTCTAATGATGCAGCGATTAGGCACTTAAAACTTGTCATTAGGGAGTGGAAGGGTACCTTATTGGAACATAAGTTTATACATATGCACCGTTGTACGCATATTTTTAATCTCATTGTCAAGGATGGATTAGATGAGCTTGACGAATCCATTTTAAGGATTTGTAACGTTGTCGCCATGTGAGGTATTTCCTTCTAGGTTATCTACATTCAAAAAGTGCGTGGATAATGTTAAGATTGATTGTAAGCAAACCTTGTGTTTAGATGTGGAAACTCGATGGAAATCCACATACTTGATGCTAGAAGTCACTTTGAAGTATGAAAAAGCAATTAAATGGATGGAAGTGGATGATAAAATATATTGTAAATACATTGATAATAGTTAATTAGTAATGGGTCTTGTTAGCACCAAAATTGGTCACTAACACCCTTGAATAGAATTGTGTAAAAAGATTAATGAAGAAAGTAAATTAAAGCAGAGAAGTAACATAGTTGAATTCCAAAGGGACAACAAAAACAAGAACATTATATTTATAGTGGTTCAGCGTAATTGTCTACATCCACTTTGAATATAATCTTTATTACTTTTCCAATCACTTGAGTATAGATACAATCCGTAAACAAACAACTTGAATACAAGTTTGAATAGAAAAGAAGTGAGTACAGAAAATGGCAGAGTATCCTTGCAGTTCTCGAAAAAGGTCCTCTAAACTAGAACCCTGTCCTTCTTTTTATAGGCGAAGATAGGTTGGCTTCCCTGTCCAGTCCCATAAATAAGATAGGTCGGCCATAACTGATAAGTTAGGTAGACCAAACCAGACATCCCAAACCTTCACGATTGACCCACCTATTGCCGACCCCCTCTTACTAACTTGGGATCCTCTGAATGTTGACTCGGTGTAGCTCTCGTGCATGCTCAAAGTAATCTGGATCATGACTCGAAGTAATCCGTGCTTATGCTCGTGTTGATCCTTTCTTCTAATTTTGAAACCAAGCTATACTACACGATCCCATACGAGTGAACCATCAAGGTCGATCCATATATGACCGAGCCATTAAGGCCAATCCCATCATAGTCACCTATCATTTCCGACTCACTTACGCCAATCCTCCTTGGAGGAACCACCTTGGACCCACCATGGCCGATCCCAATATGTTCTTTTATCATATCCATCCTACCTCAACCGACCCATCATCTAATACCGAACCACCATATCCATACTCCAACACCGACCCACCTTCAATTTCGATACTTCATAAGCACACCAATCTAGTGGCAAATATGCCGAACCACATATATATGCTAACCCAATCAAGTTGCACCGATCCCTTAGCTGAAGTCTCGTCTAGGTCCAACCATAGCCTCTGCAACTATCGTCTCGTAGCTGAGACAGGTTTCCAGGTAACATTTTCCCCCCAAAGTGCATTGTGTGATTCAACATGACGCGCTTTGAATCAACGAGTAATCCTTGATTTCAGAGGCTAGCTCGTCTAGAATGATAACTGACTGTCGCTTTTTCATTTGCCTTCAACGAAGCTTCGCGCCGTCTGAACATATTAGCTCAGTCTCGAAGTGGTTCTTAAAGTCCTGCTTTAACTTTTCAAAAGCTGAATGTATACAACCTTTTGAAGGCTGAATCACAGTGAGTTTTCTAAACTCATGCTTTTCCACTTATCCGAGAGTATCCGCCTCTTTATCACACTAACATCCTCAATTACCATTACACATGTATATATTTGTATATACACATATTATTAGTTCCATTTATTTATTTGATATATATATATTTATTTATTTATTTACATTTTATTTCCTTTTTATGAAGGAGGGATTGGCATACTAAAGTCGAACTACTCGATCCGTTATCTGGGTTGGGTCGGCATGTCATTTTGCCAACCCATTGAAGCATGGTTACAGGGTCATTGGGAAGATGCCCGTTCACCTCCCCTTCACCATATATAAAAGCCCATGCTCCCTCTTCTTCTTCGCACTTCTACTTCATTCTCACAAGCCTGCTAACTTACTTCCCTCCAAGCTTTGTTTACCACTCAGCGCTCCCTTCCTCCTCTCAAACCCAGACTGCCCACCTTACAACTCTAGCCGCCACCTTATCTAAACAATCTTCAGCTCAAAATCCCACAATTTTCACAAGTTTCAAACTTTCTATATAGGTATGAATCTCTCACTCAATTCATCCCCTTAAGTTTGGAGTCTCATGTGAAGTCCGAGTACATGGGTAAATGATTCTCAAATAGGAATCAGTAGGAGATGGCGAAGAAGAGAGAGACGAATTGGAGATAGGAGCGTGTTTTAGGATAGGAGTTCGGCTCGATCTTGAGGGATTAGAGGACAAATTACTAAAAGAAGTAGTGATAGCCTTAACTTTGAGATCTGCGGCATGGAGAATAAGAGAGTTCGGTGTCTTTGGTCGATGATTTACTGGGAATCGTTGTATAGACTGTAGGCTCTTGCTTGGCATACCAAACGAGGGAGAGGGGTCGGTAGGCTTTTGGAGTAGAGCTAGGTCGGTAAACCTTTAATGGAAGCACGGGCCGGTATTTCTAAGAGAAACTGGGTCGGTACCTTGAGAGGGAGTTGGGTCGGTATTCCGTAGGAGAGTGGATCGATATCTAGGTTGGGACGATCGGTATTGAGTGTTGGCTTCGGCATTGGCAGTCATGACCATCTCAATTTAAACATCGCATACATCAGGACCACACATTCCCACGCTTGAGCATAAAACAATGAACAAGGACCAAAGCATATAAGCCTATGGATGTTGGATTAACAATTCCACATCTTAAGTAATTCTAAATGTGAATTTAACCCAACAAAAGAAAGTAACAGCCTTCACAGTATATGATGCCAATGTTTGATTCCAAGACCTCTACTACTGAACATAGGACAGGATGTTAGAGACGGTCAGCGATAACGGTCTCCGAAGACGATAGTTTAAAGCTCAATCACACTTTACCAGTCTTTAGAACTTTAATTCTTTTACACTCATGCTTGAATGGTTGCACTAGTTCACACACCACACGGGGGGGGGGGAATATTTTGTTGTTATATTTTGATATCAATCATCTTTCAAGTATAGCTTAAACAGGTATATGTTCACATCAATCGCTTTTCGAAGATGTCTAAGAAGTCAAGCTCTACCATTGTTTCTAACAAGCCCGGACCCAATTCACGACAAGAGGTAGCGGGGATGTCAAGTCCGTCATTCTCCCTAATTCCCGACATTCCAGTTCTCCCTATTGAGGATATCGATCTGGCCCTTGATGCCATAGACAGAGCTATCATTTTAGATAACCCTATTGATTCACGAGCCTCTAAAATCGACGTAGCCGCTTTCCGTCGATTGTGCTCTATCCATGGAATCCCTTTTGACGACGTCCTGGTTTCGTCAGCTCAAGATCGGCCCCACTTGCTCCCCAGCTAGCTACACTGCGTGCAACAAGTTCATATGTTGGGCCGAAAGCATGCCGCCCTTCAATTCATTTATCCGTGAAGCATTACAATATGTAGGGATTGCTCCGGCACAACTACACCCTAATAGCCATGCATTTATTCATGGTACATACATTCTCTTCATGAGCTTCCTATTCAGACCTCCAACTCCAAAGGACATCCATTACATCTACCACTTCAGGAAGTGTACTGATAGTCCATCCCATATATTCCTTGAGCCATACCCTAAATGTCAAGATCTGATAGGCATGTGGAACAAACTTTCTCAATTCAAACAAGAGTGGTTCTACGTATGCTGCCCTCCCGGCTTTGCAAGAAGATGGCTGGAAGGACGTAAGTCTCATCCTTATCTCACTCTTCATTCTAAGACTTAAGGCACATTTTTTGAAAGTCTGAACTTCTTTTAATCCTTACAAGTATCTGTCCACGACCCGAAGGCGCCAAGTACTCTAAGGCCGTTGAGGCTATTCAAACTACCCCTGTGGAAGACCGGGAAATCAAATCGGTAGTTACCAACGAACTGCTTTCGAGGTTTGGAATACTAGAAGAGGTTCGCAGGACTAGCCTTCCAAATGGCACCACAATTACAAGAATGACTGCGGAAGCGAGTAAAGAACAAGCTGGTCCTTCGGTGCTCCCCACCAAAGGGGCTTCCAATACTACCGAGGAAGGCGAAATTAAAGAAACTGAGGTGCCGATGGATATTGATGAGAATATAAGTTCCGGCCAAGCGCCAGTAGCTAATACACCCGGTGCCGACCAACCACCACCTCCTTCGAAAAAGAAGAAGAGATTAGCGTATAAGCTGAAAAAGAGAAAGGTCGACGGAACTTCAAAGGTTATGATAATCCCTATCGAGAAAGGATTGTCTTCTCAAAAATTGAAAATCTCACATAAGGGTCTATCAAACTTGACCATCCCCGACGATCTATTGAATTATGACTTCAATAGTCCTAGCGCTATGGGATTTAACTTGCCCGAGAGAAGTGAAGAAGGCGCCCATCTTCATGATTAGGTAGAGAAAACTCCAATGAGTAAAGCAAAAAACACTGGTCCATAAGGGGCATGCACTAGGACACACATGAATATTTACACTCCACCATGCACCTGAATTCAATTCACCATGTAACTACTAGTAATTCGTTCTCGTTTAATCTTATGTACAGGTGAAATGGGGCGCACACATGGCATTGATCGTCTCCGAGGATCCTTCGTCTTCTATCATTCTGGTCGAGACTCATGATCGGGTAAATGAAGAGATATGGACGAAGGTGGAGATAAAGACTATAATTCTAGAGGGTCGTCCTCATCTTCCCAAAGGAGGTCCCACAACCACTCTTCATATCCAAACGATCTTCCCAATCTTCCAACGCGTAGTGGGGACAAGTCTGCTCAAAAAGGCTCCCAGTATGAAGTCCCTCATGACCAACATTCTAGCTCCTCAAGCACCAAGCAAACCCGTGAGCCTCACAAGAAATCCGTGACTCCGGTAAGCCAAACTCTCCCGGCTCCCGCTCACAATCCAACCATAGCGGAAAAATTAGCCGAGCTCAGAGCTACGTTCCCCAAGATCTATTTCGATAGATTGAAATTTCTCCCCGTAATTCATCCTATTCCTAGGCACGTCAAACAGAGCGCTACTGCTTGCAATAACGATGTGTATTTCCAGCATGACGCGTTTGTACACTTAGTGGAAAATGTCTCGGAAGTCTCCATCGAGTGGCAGCACGAAATTGGCAGCCTTAAGCTCGAAACCATTTCACGATAGAGATATTATAAAGGCCAGGATGAGGAACTACTCTCGTACAAGTCTCAACTCAAGACCGCCCAAAAGAATGCCAAGGAGATAGCCGAGGCGGTCAGACACTTAGAGGCCAGTCGTCAAAAAGAGTTAAACAAGGGAGTTCAATGCACCGACGCTCTAGCTCTGGAGAAAGACTCTCCCGAAAAAGGGAAAGATGCCCTTGCCCATCGGGTCAAAGAGTTGGAGGAGCTACTTTCCCAAAAAAGGAAGAAAAAATCATAGCGCGGGAAGAATCACAAAAATACTGCAATGAAATCATCGAGATGAGGAATTTTAAAATAAAATTCGATGAAGAGCTACTCAAGATTGAAGCATTAAAAAATATCGCTCGCAAAGAAGGTAAAAAGGCAACACTTTCAGAGGTAGACTCCCGAATTGAGGAAGCAATCGAAGCCGGTAGAGAAGAGATTAAGTGTTCCTTTGACCCACTCATCGTCCAGTACAATGCAAGAGTCCTTATGCACCGCGGCCTATCTTTCTTGGGCGATGGTTATCTTGAATCACTAGCTGAAGCATGTGATAATTTGATAACAATTAAGAAAATGGAGCTAGGCGTTAAAGAGGTTGATGAAGAGGCTCTCGTGAGGGAAGTGCTCCAAGGAAATGAGCAGACTTATCTACAACAAAGCCCTCTTTGGAAGAGACTCCCCATCATCGAAGGGTAAGGAAGATGTTGCTGGCCTATCTGGCACTGAGTCTCAAGTTCGTCCTCCCGTTCAACCGGCCGAGACTTCGTCACTTGGGCCTCTCGAGTAGCATGTCGGTTATGACCCAGAGAAGCCCAAACTTAGCATTCACAACTTATCCCCAATCCCTGAGGGTGATACTCCGATGACCATTGAAAGTCGATTGGAAGCTGGTACGTAGCTTCACCTTCTAGAATCAGGAAGTCATCGCTTTTGGCGAGTAACGGATGTGTTCTAACATGCGCTTTCCATGAATTCGTATAGGTCACTTTGGTCCCGAGCTGACTCCAAGGAGCGATGTCGCCACGAAGCGGGAAGAAAAAGAGGCTGAGGCATCTCGCACCGGAGATACCCCTGGTCCCGATGCTCAAGTGATTAGGGTGCTAGATGAGGATAAATCCGAAGATCCCTCATCTGTAGAAGAATACAGCGATGTTGAAATCACAGGTGCTTCCTAGCATACTTCCCAAGCATGAAGGAGCAACTCGAGGAGGAGGAGAAAGAGAGAAACAAAGTTAAGACAGAATCCAAAGTGGTAGAACTCGAAGATCCCTTAAATAGGCCATTGAAGGTCATTCTCCCCATTAGGACCACACATTTGGAAGTTCCCCCTCCTTCCTCGGATACCACGTTGCTTGGAAGCAAGGGGTCCAGGAGAAAATGCTCAACTTAGGAGACCTCGGAGAAGCCGAAGAAGGAAAGAAAGCCGAAGAAGTAGCTGTCATTCTGTCATACCTCGCTTAGCTTAAATAAGTCAAAATCATGTAGTCGTTTCCCTTTCCTTTTATTTTATTTTTTTAGTAGGCGTTGTAGATAGGCTTGGTCTTCGAACTTTTGGAGAAGTTGTAAGGAAAACTTTTTGAGAAGTAAATAAAATCTTATTTCTTTGCATTTACAGATTCTCATCGCTTAGCTTATAATTTAATCTGTAATTGAAATTCGAAGTCTTGCGGGTTATTTTAACTCCAGTCTGCTTTCAAAGGACTTGGAGATTTTTAAATCATTTATACTCTAGTCCGTGCTCTGGGGACTCAGAGTTCTCTAGTTCGCACTCTGGGGACTTAGAGTTTTTTGGATCATTTATACTCTAGTCTATGCTCTGGGGACTCAGAGTACTCTAGTCCGCACTCTGGAAACATAGAGGCTTTTGAATGGTTTATACTATAGTCTGCACTCTGGGGGACTCATAATACTCTAGTCCACACTTTTGGGACTTAGAGATTTTGAGTTGTTTATACTCCGGTCCACACTCTAGGGACTCATAGTACTCTAGTCCGCACTCCGGGGACTTAGAGATTTTGAGTCATTTATACTCTAGTTCGCACTCTGGGGACTCAGAGTACTCTAGTCCGCGCTCTGAGGACTCAAAGATTTTGAGTCGTTTATAATCTACTCTGCACTCTGGGGACTCAGAGTACTCTAGTCTGCTTTAGGGACTTAGAGATTTTTGAATCGTTTATACTCTAGTCCACGCTTTGGAGACTTAGAGTACTCTGGTCCGCTTTCCTAATCAAATGATAGAAGAGAACCCATTCTCCCTAAGTTACATAGTCATTTTGCAAAGTTCCTTCAACATGTTCTATCGACAATCCCTAGTATACTCTATTTTTTCACTCGTGTCTGTTTGGGGTACAGTCAGTTCACCGAGAAGATTGCCCTTCCAATTTGAAGTTTTCTATTGATATTTCAATCGTCGTTGATTATGATAATAATCGCGACTGGGAAAGCATAGCCCCTTTGAATTAATTAAGGCTTCAACTACTCAGGGTGCATCTTAGGGAAAGGAAAGCGAGGTGCATGCGGGGACATACATGGTTCGGTAGTCAAAGAAACTTCGTCACTTTCGTGTACCTATCGGACGGTGGCCCTTTTGAGGCTTCCTTAGGAACTGATTCACTCTACGTAGATTGACCGAACGTGGAAAGCCTTCCACTAGCAAGTGATTTTATTTTTCATATGATTTTTCATTACTAATATCTCATTCTCACTTTCGATATCTCAAGGTGTTGTCGCCAAAATCCTCCCCCGATTGACAGTACGTCCAACTATTGACACTTGAAAAAGTAGCTTTAAAGGTCTCATCACTTCGGTGAATCACCCGAGCCTTGAGACATTTTACGCTGCCATGAAGCTAAACTAATAGGCCACTAAGTTTTGTTCAAAGGATGGTCGATTCCAAGCCCACCCCTTAGTTGTCATCGCTCGATCGGTTCCTTTTCCACTAAGCAAATGCTTAGGGACTTTTAGCGTACGAAATAGGTTGCTTCCTTCTCGACTTTGGATCTTAGAACCTAAGAAGTTTGTTTGTACAAATAATGTTGACATGTATTCGGAGTTTCTCTAGGGTTGATTAGCGAAATGGGTACTACCCTAGCCCATTGACTGCTTTATCTCGGGCCATCGATATCATACTCTTCACTGAAATAGATTCCGTGGAAAACCAGCTATATTCGATCTTGGTTGGCCTTTCAACGCTAACCATAGGTCATCCCTGTATTTTGCCACACACATGGGTTTGGTCCTCCAAGGCCTATTGGAAGTCTATTCAATCTTCTCATGGCTAGATCGATCGATTTTGGGTCAAATAGGAAGAACTATTATCCGGTCGTTTCCTTCAGTCATATATAACACTCTTTCGATCAGTGGATCAGTCCTATTGGTCGCCTTGTCCACGGTTGTCGCCTACACCTAATGGCTTAAGCTGTCGTTCTCATTTCTTCATCGATCCATCGTGCGAAAGGTACACCTTTTGTAAGAGCGGGCTTGCGCTTTGCTCCTTCGATCGATTATTCACTTCAGATCTTAGGTTCTTTATAGTACTTCCCGATTGGGGTCCTTTTCACATTTCCCTCATGGTATTTGCACGTTATCCGCCATTGAGGAATACTTAGGCTTGGAGGGTGGTCCCCCTTTTTTGCATAAAAGCGATCATCGTTTGAACATGTCACATTTTGTTGGGAAGGATCTTTCCATAAGGAACGAATTCACAAGGTTATCACATTTTTGGTCAGATCTTCCAACCTTTTCAGAATACCATTTCGCTGCGCGCTCCACTCCGTACCATGTTACCTAAGTTGGGCCCCAAGTTGCAGACTTTAAGTCATCCGGACGCTACAGCAATACAGCTTGTGCTTGCTGTTGTTGGGTTTTCCATCATTCAATATACATCGAATCGAATCAAACTGCTTCAAATATAATGTATCGGTCTTCTAACTTATTTCACTGTCAATTAGTAGATTTAGGACAAATTGAAAAAGAATTACGATTTTGGATTCACTTATATAAATCGTCATTTTGCTTTTTGAAAGCCAAAATGTATTAATTTTGGCTTTCAAAAAAGCAAAATAACAACTTATTTAATTGGACCCAAACAAGCCGTAAGTTTGCTATTGCTACCGGGGCTGGTCAAAATTTAATCAACGACATTCTGATCCCGTTTGGCTTTCTTACTTCTGTCGCGATTCTCCTTCCCGCCCTAGTGTACAGTTTGTTTTCTTCCATATTCCCAATTTTAAGGGTTAGGATTCCCAATGAATACTCTTCAAGACTTGCATAAAGTATGGGAAATCAAAGCCCTAAAAAAGCCAGGCCAAGAAGATGCCCTGAAAATCCTTGATAAAATCGCCAAGCAAGTTCAACCGATCATGCGAAGGCGCAAATGGAGGGTTAAACTCCTCTCTGAATTCTGGTAAAGGTTATAAAATTTCGATTTTGAATTTTTTTCCCCGTATAAATTGTTTTCGGATAAATATAATATTGTGCCAAAATTTAAACACACTATCGATTTTGTTTATACCCACTGCAGTCCAACCAACCCCGCACTTTTAGGAATAAATGTTAACAGTGGTGTTGCGGTGAAGCTTAGGTTGAGGAGAGCTAATAGAGATTTGGATTTCATACCCTATGTACAAGTGCTCGATACAATGCTTCACGAGTTATGCCATATTCAGCATGGACCTCATAATGCTCAATTTTATAAACTTTGGGATGAGTTACGATTGGTATTTTCGTACCACTTTCCTTTTTCATTCAAAGTGTATCACACGTATAACAATACTTCTGTCTGTTATATATAACCATGCTACTTTTACTTTCCATTAAACATGTATGCACCTTTGATTGCATTTTGATATCTATTTAAAAACGTTGATGGGTCAATTACGGTATTGTCAACCACCGTATTTTACCAAAGAAATAGTGGTACTACTTAATACCTGTCTCGAAGTTCTAATTCATAAATAAAGTTTAAGCAACGACATTGCAGATGCTGAATAGTGGTGAAGGTTTATTATTAATGCCATGGTATAAATATGTTCATTATATCGCGGTTGGATGTTTTTTCGTAATGAACTCCAAAACCCCCTATACTCTTTTCTTAATTGCTAAATGTTCCCGCTTTTGGGATTATCATCTTTGTTTTGCTGTCTATATTTATATTGGAACCAATCCAAATTTACATACCTTTAATTATTTTCATCATACAAAAAAAAAAAAAACTTTAGTGTTCAGAGAAGATAAAGTTTGCTACCTTTATTAACATACTAAAATTATATGTGGATTGTAAATGATTATCTTATGATTGTAGTCTGATTATATGCAATCTGATTATTATCCTTTTTTGTTTGTGCATGCAGTTTTTCTTTAGAATCATCTCAGCCGTTCAGTCTGTGTTGCAGTGTATCGTATTTTTTGGCCTTTTAGATTCCAAAAGTTTTGTTGAGTTCTGTAATTCTAGATGTATTTTTCTCCATTTGCTATCGTTAATCTGTGATGATTCATTTTTCCTGGTTCCTTCCTAAAATTTTGGATTTTAAGTATATTTTGATAGATATAGTTCACTATAGTAATTATAGACTTATAGTTGCTTAACTATAGGCGACAATTTTGCTTTTACACATAGATGTACCTATACTTGTTATATCCCGATGGCTCTCCTCATAAATTGATCCTTGCTAGGTTTTGACGAGGTGACAATTCTTGTTTGATATTTTTTCTTTGCTAAAGTCCAATTCAAACTGCTGTCATATAATTTACTTACATGCAGATATAGCAAAAAAATTTACATTCAAGACTTCTACTGTGTCCCATTTTACTATTAATCAAATAAGTAACATATTTAAAAGCAAGCTAAGGAGCAACGTTGTGGGTATTCAATTGGTGATTTATAGCAGACTTGTTCGATTTTTTTTAAGCTCAAGATCTCTGCTGGCAAGCTGCAACCCATAACTAAACAAAAGTTTGTAGCAAGGGAACTTATTATAATGCAATGTGATTGGTACTAGTTACATTGCACATCAGATGAATCGGCTCTTTTTTTTTTTTTTTTTGTCGTTTATATTGATTTGTAAAGAATCTGATAGTTTGAATTGTTTTCTCAAGCTATTAAAATGTTCATGCAGGAATGTGAAGAATTGGTGTCAAAAGGCATTACGGGTACTGGTCAAGGTTTTGATACTCTAGGAAAACGCTTAGGTGGATATAGCAGGCAACCTCCATTATCTTCTCTGCGGCAAACAGCTGCCGCCGCCGCGACTAAGCGGGCCCGGATTGGTGCTTTATTACCTTCTGGGCCTAGACGTTTAGGCGGTGATAATGAAATAATGACCGCTTTGACTCCAACACAAGCTGCTGCAATGGCTGCTGAGAGGAGGATGCAGGATGAATTGTGGTGTGCTTCTGGCTTCCTGGAAAATGTTAGTGAGGCTGAAAATGAAAATGGAAAGTTGGAGCCTTCTTCATTAATTGACTTGGATGAGTCTTCTGATATTCCCGATGATTTCCAAGGAAGAAAGGATAAAGATTCATCAACTTCTGGTATTTTTCATGGAAAAAACAGTGGGGTGGCTGTAAGTAGAGGTTTTTCTTCTGCTGCGGGTATGAATGATTTTGAAGATGGAGCAATGTGGGAATGCACTGTATGCACTCTATTTAATCAGGTATCTCAGTTAAACTATAGTGTTGATATGTAGTTGACACGTGATATTATTAATAGTTCACATTCATCATTTTTTTTTTGCTACAATTGATGTTTGTGAGATAATTGAAATCATCTGAAATCTTTCATGTTGGATATTCATTTGTAATGACAGCCTCTAGCGCTTGTATGTGAAGCTTGTGGCGTTCAAAAACCCGTTGCTGCTGCATCTAAGTTCAAGACCTGGTCATGTAAGATTTGTACCTTGCAAAACGATCGCAAGCTAGATAAATGTGCTGCATGTGATGAATGGAGGTATTCATATGGCCTGCCTGCATCAACTCGTGCACCCAATCATGGCACTTAAACTGTATTTCATTAGTTTCATGTATAGGTAAGTTGGTCCCTATCTTAATAATTCCTGTGCCTGATTACCATTTATTATTTTATGATTTGCTATTTACCAGTCAAACATCAAGGTCTAGTTAGAATCAACATATTCTTTTGCTGAAATACGCATGATGCAATGTTGTTTTTGTTGCAGATAGATTTTTTAAGTCACTAAAGTTAGCGTGTGTGTTCATTCGTTCTGTTTCTAAAATGATGAACTTAACCTTTTTCCCCTTAAACTTACCTGATTAAATTGTACAATTTTGTTTTAATGGTCGATTATTTGTTTTTTTTGGTGAATAATATGTTTGGTGTGTGATTTGAGCTTTTGTTCTCTTTCAATTTGCAACTAATTCAAAGGACATGTATTTTATTGAATTCTATCACTCCATTTTATCTCAAAGCATATATGCAAAGACTGTTATAGTGCTGGTTCAGAGAACATTTAACATATTCCTAATTTTATTCTAATATTTTGTGCATCAAGTTAAGCATACATGATCATCAAGCCAGCATTTCTTAGTGGATGCAAATAGGGTGAGACCAAATTATGCACGTTCCATCAGTTTGTAACTGTGTAATTTCTTTGTTAAGTCATTCTTTGAGACGTGTATTGTATAGAGTACACATTTGCACTATTTGTCATTTCTGTCTGTTATATTTCTATGTGAGATTACAGATAGTCTTGGGTGCAAAATAGAGTACACTTACAATCTGTGCATTCATAAACAATAGCGTAAAATCATCCAAGTTATTGGCATTCTCCTATTTGCATGTTACAGTTCATATATAGTATAGAATGAATATAACCTGTATTTTTGCTCTAACATTTGCATTTGCCATAACATCTGTTTTTTTTTAATGAGGTTTAGCTGCTAGCTGTGCGTGGCATATTCTTATCAAAAGTTACCTTTTATGTGTATGTTTATCTGTTTATGGACATAATCATTTTGGATATGAGCTTATTGAAATTTTGATATCTCCGCCAGTTTTTTTATGAATTTTTTAATATTTTTTGTCCAAATTTACGAGAGATGCTGAAAATATACCAAAATACTGAAACTTAAGTCGAAAATTTGGGTAACGAATACTAAAATGGTTGTGCCAATATTCGATTTTGCCCATATCCAGAGCAATGCCTATCAATGGTAAGCTCTATTAGATAACCTGTTGTACCTAAAAATACAGCCATGAGTTTAGATTCTGTGAAATTTATTTATTTTTTTCAGATATCTGCCTGACATTATTGAAATTTTCAGGATATGCACTCAGCAAACTTTTGGAACACTATAATTTAATGAAGAGGAACGGTCATAATATTCGTGCAGATTAAAGGTTGCTATGGAGCTCTCATATACCATTCAAGTTGCTGCGGATTAAGGTTATGTAACATTTTCTTGATTGATATCAGATTCAGGAATCAGAATTCTAGTGTATCTTCTTGAACTAAGAATCTTGTTACGAATGACATGCTTAATTTTATTGTTAACTAGAAAATCGTTCGATTATAATGTTAATATGATGTTTGTAGCAATGGATTAAGGTAAAGCTGAATGAAGTGCTCGTGTCAGTGTTTTCTGATTAAATGGCTGATTATTCGGGACAACGATGGTGCTTGAAATGTAAACTCTTTGGTGATCTTAGAAGAGCGAGTCCCATTGATATACCATTTTAAAATCACACATAAGGTGCGTTTTTTATTAAGCGAATAGCGATATTTTGAATGCGGTGAGTTAGTGATAGGGAACTGTGTTTTGTGTTATGAAAGTGGTATGTGAAATGGGAGTGATTGTTTATGTTTATTTGTATGTTTGATATTTATTTATTTTACATATTGTATTAAATTATGAACTAATGTGAATAAAAAACAGTAAATTAAAAGAAAAAATTGTTACCCCAATTAAAGAAAAAAAACAAGTACATGAACAATGAAAATAAAAAGTAAATACTAAAAGATACAATGGAATTGAAATAAATAAATCCTAAAAGCTGAAGTAGCTGCGCATGGAAGGAAGTGCGTAGTTGATGTAGTAGATCAAATTTTTGGACTTTTGCGTTGTTTTTTATGACATTTTGATTTAACAAGAAACGAGTTACAGATTCATATTTTTTATGTTGTTATAAGAAAAGTCCCTGTATATATAAGTATGTAATTTAGTTTCTATGTTTTGAAAAATAGAAAATGCAATGTGTTTTGCACTTTTCTGATATAAAATGCAAACTAACTTGCAACTTTAATCATAAAAGCGCAAGCTGGTTTGTGTTTTTTTATTTTAAATATTTTTTGAAAGTTTTGAAATTTTCAAAAAAATTTAAATTTTTGAAAAGCGCAAGTTAAATTGCATTTTTATAAGAAAAACGCAAGATAGTTTGCGTTTTGTGATTTACAAAAAACATGGACTTAATTTACATACTTATTATCATAGGGATTTTTGTTACAACATAAAAAATAGAAACCTTCGGTGCGAAGCTTAAATATAGCAATTGAAGTGGTAGAATAGAGGAAAAGTGTTGATTTTTTGTGTTGGCTGTGTCCGATGCTAAGAGATCAATTTCCACGCGGCACTCCTCTCGTACTTAAAATGTATCATGTTGGTGATAAATACGATAATATGATAAACTAGATGGATTTATTCATATGTTAAGAGAACGATATTAAGATTAAAAGCCGACTCATTTTTAAGTTAAGCTGTATCGCTCAAGTTTAATTATTGTGATCTCAAATTTAACTGAGAAACTGAAAAATAATATCGGGATCACGTCCTGTTATTTATAACTTTGATATTTTCTAACCTAATCCATCGACAAATTAGAATGTCATTCCAGCAACTGCACCTTGATTAGTTTTAACTCATAATGTAATCACTTTAGTTAGTTTATTTTATATATGTCCCATATGTTGAAAGTTTTCAACATTATTATCATACCAAAGTGAATTTGCTTTCCATCGTCCCTATGGCTATGCATGATATGGGAAGAAAATTCTAATCAAATAATAATAAATAAACAAACCAAAAACAGAAAATTTTCCAGTAAGAAATGCCGAATCGGTTTAAAACATGAACCAATTCATGTTTACTGAGTAACCAAAATTGTTATAAACACAAAATTGCGTTAACACAACTAATGTATGTGATTATACAATTGTATGAACGCATATAATTGTTATGAACACATTGTCATGTAGGGAATTGCCTTGAACACAATTGTACATATGTTAGCATATATACAATGACGATCAGTTGTTTTGAACACAGAAATAAACTAATTGCGTGGATGTTATCCAACCTTTTGATCAGGCCATATTCAGACAGATTGAACGAGTCGAACTTGGAATTATCAAGACAAGAAACTCATAGAGATAGCCAAAAAATCCAAGAACCAGACAGAAACAAAGTCATAAAACTAATGCAAGAACAACCCAAGGCCAAAGCAATAGGGGTCCATCTATATTATGGGTCTGTATCGATCCCTATTTCCTCCACTTAAGGGACTCATCTTCTGCCTACATGTCTTATATGATACCAGGAGTCTATTTCCAATGTTGTTTTGTTGATCCAACGCAATTCTCCATTAATCTTCGCGAACAGTTGAAACTCAACTCTGCTCTTTTCCAACTCCATCATTTGGACCCGAAAACAAGCTAACATTGGTGCAAACAACTATGGAATCATGAAGCCAACGACAAAACAAGCCAAGATGAAGAGTTGAAGGAACCATATTGGCCATCTTATGGGTCGGTACCAACCTCTACTTTAGAGTTATACCACCCCATACAAACTGATGAGTTGGCATCTACTTTCTTGGGAGTCTAAATCATGGTAACCGTCTGGAGATATTTTGTACGAGATTTTAGGCCCCTATCTCTATAAATAGGAATGCATGGCCCATTTTTCAGGTCCTTTTGGCTCTAGTTTTTTTCTACTCTATATTCTTTGTAATTCTGAAAATCTAAGTGTCGGGGTACTTTGAGTCAGATGAAAGCAATAAAATCTTAAAGTGGACGTAGACCTTGCTTTATCGAACCACTGTAAACGATTGTGTCTTGTTTATTTCTCATTTTCATTTGCATTTCTTCATATTTTATTTCCTACATAAACTTTCGGGTGTTTGTGTCATTTTTGGTTCAAACATTATGGTGCTTTCATTGAGAGAGATAATCTCAAGCTATTTGGATACGTCATATATTATTGGATTTTCCATATCAAAGAGATAGATATAATGTCTCCACCTTTTAATTCTACAACACGAATTTTCAACGATCTGCCAGAAGCTTTCTGCCATAGCCATACCAAGGAAAGAACCACGTACCATAACAACCAGAGCTACCCTCAGTGATGCTAAGAATTAGAATCCTCAGCATGTGGATGAAGTTGTGCAACCGGGACAAACAGAGACCCGGACTCCAATTGACGTCGTGACCAAAATGGAGATGGATAGGATGATGAAGCGGGTGGAAGATAGATTCTTGGCTAGGCAGAATGAGATGAATCAGACGATGCAGCAAAGCTTGAGACTGTTGAATGTGCTAACTTAAAACAGCTATAGAAGAAGTAGAAGAGATTCTAGTTCTTCATCTGGAAGTTCCTCATCATCCGAGTAGAGACGAAGGAACATGAAGTAGAAGAGGACTCAGAATGCTGCTGAAACATCGTACCAGGGAAGGAGACAAGTTCCAAGCTCAAACTTAGGGACCAGTACTGACCCAAGGTCAGGGGTCGGTACCAACCCCTCCAATAGTGGGTCCAGAGCCCGACATTAGGAAGGCGGTGTGGATTTGGCTCTCGGACATGCTGTTGATGGTTAGAATTTGAGAAATCGTGTTGTTGCTGATGATGTTGCTCACGTGAATCGAACAGGGGGGATTGCTGGACGAATGGATCTCCCGGAGTTTGGTGAAACTAGGTATCGGGAGCCAAACCGAAAGCGTTCGCTAGGCCGAACACTTCGAGCAGGTCCCGATCACCGCCATTCAATCGAACCTGTGGATCCAGACTACTTGGAAGATATGGTCAGGAGACTTGTTAGCAAAAATAATTTCAGAAACAACGATGAATGGGCGCCTCTTCCAGTCGGGCCCTTTTTACTGTGAACATCCTACGCGAGAGATATCCTCGGAGATTTACAATGCCAACGATGCTGCTGTACAAAGGAACAACATATCCTAGGCAACACTTGACGAGATATGAGTGATATATGGATTCAGTTAGGGCTTCTGATGTCGTGAAATGCCGCTGTTTTCCAATTTTCTTAGGTGTATCTACGATGTGGTTCACTCGACTCCCACTGAGGTCCATATCGACTTTCGCTGAGTTGTCACGAAAGTTTCTGGAACAGTTCTGCTTACACACTTTACGTCCAAAGCATGTGATGTTGTTATCTGACCTTTTCCAAGCTGATGGAGAGTCGCTAAGGGACTTCTTGAATCGGTTCCACATGACCATGATAGAAGTTACAGATCCAAAAGAAGACATAGTGTTGATGGCACTGATTAAAGGAATTCATCCCGAATTGGATTTCGGATTGGTTGGAAAGGAAGTCCCATCAACGATGGATGTTTTCTATAGAAAGACAAACGAATACGTATGCTTGAAGGAAGTGAAGAAACGTCCACGGAGGACTGGTGCTGGGAATTCAAATAAAGTGATTCAAAGCAACGTTGCTGCGAAACAATCTGGTGGAAATTCTGGTAAGGTAGATGTGAGTGTTGGTAACAAGAAAGATAATCATAAACAAAATGATGACGGGGCTAAGAAACAAAAGTTGGACAACGGGAATCGTATTAGTACTCCTAAGTACGACAGTTATATCGAACTGAACAACTCAATTAGAACCTCTATACGGCGACTCAGAATACCGAACCGTATAGGAAACCAGCTCCAAGAGAATCAACTGAAAAGGAGAGAAAGTCAGAAAAGTTCTCCAGATTCCATGAAACTCACGGTCATAATACAAACGAGTGTAGACACTTGCGAGATATGATAGAAGATTTAATTGGGAAAAAGAAGTTACAACATTATGTGAAAGCCCCGCAAAGATGGCGGGCAAGGAAATTCAAACGCCCTGGGTCATCTTCCCAGCGGGGACTAGCTAAGCCTGGTATTAATACACCTAGGCAGCTAGAAAGAGACGATTGGTGATTAATCCTATCATCGATAGGTCACATCCTACCAATAAAAGTCAAACAGAGATGGAGATATAAGTTGGTGCTATTAAACATGCGGAGAGTGAAAGTTGCTATGCCGTTGAGGATGGAACTCCGAGAAAACAATACGGTATGATGACCAACGACATTATTTTTCGAAATAGAGATGCTGACGGAGTGGAAGCTCCGACGATTGACCCACTCATGATCACAACCATGATTGGTCCTGCTATCGCACGAAAGGTGTTGGTTGACCGTGAGAGTTCAGTCAATATCTTGTTTAAAAAGGCTTACGATCAAATGATGCTGGAGAAGGATTTTGAAAACTTGTAAATCTCAAATACAGGAGTTTAATTGGATGGCTACCGAGACATATGATTTGTCGAATTACCGGTGGTACTTGGCGAGGGCGACCGCAAGCAAGTGCGGGTCTTGCCTTTTTTGTTGTTGGATATCTACTCAGCCTATAATGCTTTCTATGCCGATCGGCCTTAGCGGAGTTTAGAGCGGCCATCGCTCCCTGGTGCTTATCTATGAAGTTCCCTACAAAGAACGGAGTGGGGATCGTGTAATAAGATCAAGTGGATGGTTGTGAATGTTACGTCGTCGAGCTAAAAGAATCGAGGTGAAGGGAGAAAGGAAAAATATAGAGGGGACCCTCTGCATTAAGGCTTTGGACGCATAACAACTATAGCCTGAGCCATGGCTCGGGTAACCTAATCGGTTCCATGACGATTAGGACCAACGGAAAGAGCCAAAAGGTGGACGATCAGCTCCAGTCGAGTCGATGATCTCAGTTGCAGTCAGCCAAGGATGATCCAAACTGGGTCGTGAAGGTCAGATCTTAACTCGGAGCAAGTGCGATGAAGGAATTAGTTGGTTTCCTCCGGGAAAACATGGATATGTTTGCCTGGACACACTTGGACATATGTGAGATCTCACTCGGGATAGCAAGCCATGCGTTAAACATCAATCACAAACGCATTCCCGTGAAACAGAAATGCCGCAGCCTCGGTCCGGAGAGATATGTTGCACTCAAAGAAGAGGTGGATAAGCTAAAGAACAATGGCTTCATCCGCCATGCCTTATATCCGGATTTGGTATCCAATCCTTTCTTGGTGAGAAAAGTTAATGGGAAGTGGAGGACATGCATCAACTATCCAGGATTGAATAAGGCATGCCCAAAAGACAGCTTCCTGCTTTCGAGGATCGATCAACTGGTGGACTCAACCGTTGGACATGAGTCACTTTCATTTATGGACGCGTACTGTGGATACAACCAAATCCCGATGCATGTCCTAGAAGGAACACACCAGCTTCTTAGCCGACCTCGGACTGTATTGCTACCTAGTCATGCCATTGGATTAAAGAACGCAATAGCAACTTACCGGAGGCTTGTAAACCGGATGTTTAAAGACCAGACTGGACGCTCGATGGAAGTCTATGTGGATGACATGCTTATGAAGTCACGGCGTTCAAGAAACCACGTTGATGATCTGATGGAGATGTTTGATGTCATCCGAAAGTGCAGAATGAAGCTCAATCGCTTGAAGTGATGTTTCAGCGTTGCTTCAGGGGAATTCTTGGGCTTCATTGTGAACTTTCGTGGGATTGAAGCCGATCTGGAGAAAATCGAGGCATCGAGAAAGATCGAAGCCCCGAAGACGATTAAGGAGGTCCAAAGCTTGAATGGGAAGATCGCTGCCTTGAGTTGGTTCATCTCCAAAGCCACAGATAAATACATTCCTTTCTCCGATGTGATTAAGAAAGGAAAAAAGAATTTTGAATGGAATTGCGTGTGTAAATGTGCATTCCATGCTCTGGTGAATCACTTGGAGAGACCCCCTTCCTTTTGAAGCCGGTGGGTGACGAAGACTTGTTTCTATACTTGGTAGTATCAGTGCATGCTTTGAGCGCCGCACTTGTAAATGAGGAATCTCGCATCCACAACCGGTCTATTATGTTAGAAAGGGATTGACAGGACTAAGACGAAATTACCCGACTCGTATACTGCCTTTTGATTACTTCGAGAAAGCTCCACTCTTACTTCCAGGTTCATTCAATCAAAGTTCTAACCGATCAGCCTTTACGACAAATCTTACAGCGACCAGAGATTTCCAAAAGGCTGTTGAAATAGACATTAAATTGAGCCATTACGATGTAACTTATCACCTTCAGAAAACCATCCAGGGTCAGGCCTTGGTGGATTTCATAGCTGAATTCACTACATGAGATGATCCTCCGAGGAGCAGTGGTTAGAGATATACTGGATGGAAGATGTACAAGGATGGTGCATATAAAGAACAGTGTTTCGGTGCTAGAGTTGTACTTGTCACTCTCGAAGAACACCCGATATGTTACGCCTTGAAGCTTGACTTTCCGACAACAAATAATAAAGCTGAGTATAAGGCCTTGATTGCAAGACTCAAGATTGCCAAAGAGCTGGGATTAAAGACTTTACACATTTTCTACGACTCCCAACTGGTGGTTTGCCAAGTTCGGAAAGAGTTTCAAGCAAAAGGAGCGGGGCTGGCTCCTTATCTAAACCGGGTCCTTGAGCTGCTCAGTGACATCGAATATTACATGATCGCTCATATTCCCAGAGTGCAAAATGAGAAGGCCAACTCAGTACCTAAGTTGATCAATTCCGGAGATGCGCAGCTCATGGGTCTGGTCCCGGTGGAAGTACTATCAACTCTGTGCATCAACCAGATGGATGTCGATTGGATTTTGAACATTGAGCTCGAAAGGGAGTCATGTATGACTCATATAAGAGATTATTTGCAGAGAGAAATCCTTTTGGAGAGAAGGAATGAATGATGAAAGCTCCTTCGGCAAGCTTCGAGATATATCATGCAGGGAGGAGTACTTTACAGGAAGGGTTTCTCTGTCCCTATCCTTCGGTATGTCGCTCACGACGAGGCCGAGCGAGTTTTAAAAGTAGTTCATGAAAGGACCTGTGGCGACCACACCGGAGGGCAAACCCTAGCGAAGAAGATCCTCCGCTATGGATACCTCTGGCCAATTGTCAACCGAGATGCAGCCGATTACACCCGAAAGTGTGACAAGTGCCATAGATTTGCTAAAATACCAAGAGCCTCGCCAATGGAGATTACTCATATGCTCAGTCCTTGACATTTCGCAGTTTGGTAATCGATATCATCGGTGTGTTGTCGATATCTAAAGGTGGCTCGAAGTACGCCATCGTCGCAGTTGATAACAGGATCTAATTCAACAGTATCAAGTTCAAAGGTTTCTACCGCTGACATCACATAGAGAAAAGATTGCTGCGGTGGCACATCCCTAAGCGAATGAAAAGGTTGAAGTTGTAAATAAGATTATAAAGTCCGTTTTTAAGAAGCAGCTGGAAAAGGCCAAGGGAAACTGGGTCGATGAACCTCCATTAGCACTATGGGCTCATCGAACAACTTATAAGTCAGAGATTGGCCACTCTCCATTCCTTAGTCTATGGATCAGAGGTTATGATTACGGTTGAACTGGAAGTACATTCTCATCGAGTGATTCACTACAATCCACGGACTAATGAGCAACTTCCGTTAGAGTCTCTTGATATGATCGATGAGAAACGCGACAGGCTGAGTTGAGGGCAGCTGCACATCGACACTAAGTCGCATGACATTACAACACTAAGGTTAGGAATCAGACCTTCGAAGATGGCGACCTGGTTCTCAAATGAATTTTCCTTGGCCTTGAAAACTTGCGCCCGGCCAGGAAAGGTCCGTACGCAATAAAGCAGAAACTTGGAGATGGAACTTTCAAGCTTGCGACGATAGACAAGATTTCGCTCCCGATGGCTTGAAATAGCAAATACTTACAACGCTATTTCATTTAGGAATAAATTCGTAAATAATTGGCTAGAACTGCGTTATAAGACAGATTATGTCAATTTTCGAATTTTATGGAATAAAACAACTTTTCAAGTCTATGACTCTTTCTTTTTATTACTTAAGAGTTGTGAGTCGATGGACTCAAGTGAATCTGCATGTGAATAGTGCAGGTGTGCAGGTACCCGGTGTTAGGTGCCAACCAAAACTTCTCTGTTTCATGACCGAACCCTCGAAGTTCTTCTTGATATCCAGAGATGGATACCAGCCAACTCTTGTCCTTGAATTGGGGACACGAGTATAAACTCAAACCGGATGTGATATGACCGTCCGTACACTAACTCTCGCCCTTGATGTGGGGGTAGGAGTATAAATCAAAACTAACATGATATGACCGTTTACTCGCTCAACTCTTGCCCTAGGATTGCGGGCGTGAGTATAAACCGAATGGATGCGATAAGACCTTCCAATCCTCAATGTTTAGTTCGGAGTAGGCAAAATGAAAGGTACACGCCCGGCGTAAGATGGGTTTTACCTAAACTTTGAACCGGTGTCCGAAGTTAGATGCGATTGGCAAAAAACGTCCTGGATGAGGATGTACGAGCTACGATCCTAAGTAGTTGACTTAAACTAGCGACCGGAGTTTGGCTCGATCAAAAGTTATTATCCTGGAAAAGGATACTTAGGTCACTAATCCTAAGTGACTAATCCTAACCACCGCCCAGTGTTTAGCACTTTTACGATAACCTTACGTTCGCAAGAGCGACGAAAGGCCGGTAAATTACATAGCCTGTTAAGGATTTGGTCTGACAATAAACACAAGTACATTGAATGGAAAGTGTATTTCTAAAACAGCTTAGGCAAATCCACATAAAGATTTGACAAAACAAAGAGTCTTTGTTATTAGCATACAAAATGGAACTTGGAAAGCTAAGTACAAGTTTATTTATGTCTAAGCAAGAAAGCAAAAGTGGAGACCGAATCCATACTACACCAGCTAAACAAAAACAAAAGCAGGAAACTAGAAAAAAGCCTAAGTACTACTATACAACCAAAAGACAGAAAGAAGACAAGCGATCACTTCTTGAGCCTCTTCTTTCTTTCCTTTCCTTCTTCTCCACAAAAGAAGACGCGCTGTATCCTTCTGGCTATTTTCTTGTTCTTTCCCCTACTTCTTTTGCCCTTGGATGGAGTGTTCTGCGATGATCCAGCAAGCACGCTTTGGGTATTCCCAAGCGGAGGAAGGAAGGCCGGAGTCTTTGCAAAGATCCCACGGGTGTAGTCTGAGCACTCCAGGCGAAGGAATATACACCGGGGAAAAGATGGTTTGGCCAGGTAGGGCTATGGATAATGAAAGAGGGAAGGTTTTCACATTTTCCACCTTGATTCTTACGTTTAGGAGACGTTCCTGCTTAAATTCGACTATGGTACGACCCGATGATGACTCGGAAACCTTGGCGATAATCACATTATCATCACACTGAGCTCCTTATAGGTCACCAGCTCCCTTGTCCAGCAAAGCGTCAATCATTTTCTCATCAAGGTCGGAAGTATCTTCAACCGAGATGGCTGTAATCGTTGTTGAAGTTGTAACAGTAACTTGTCAGGCAGTTATAGTCTCGGCTGAGAGTCCTCATCGGGAAGTGGAGTGATGACCTGAAGCTTGAGAAATAAAGAGAGAGATTAGCTATGTTAATCGGCGACACGTCAACTTTCTGAAATACGAGAGAAGTCAACGAGATACTTTCTTCGGTTTAGGGTTTTGTGCGGGCCGGAGTGCCGCCGGAGTTCCCCTCAAGAATCAGAGGGAGTATGGTAGGCATGTGGATCTTAGGCCTCTCAGGACCATACCCAGGATTAGAGGGTGAATCCGAAGCAGCTTGGGACCCAAGCATTTGGCTGGTAATAGCATCACGTGGTGTCGATCCGAAGCCTTCACCCAAGTCTTTATGCGCTATCAAGGCAAGCTGCGGATAAAGGATAAGCTAGCCGTATTTCAGAATCTTTGCCTCATCTCTTACCAAAATCTCTTTCTCTAGCTGCTTCAGATTCACTTCACTGCCCTTAAGATGAGCCTTTTCCTCTTCAACAATCTGCTCCTAGGCGAGGGCATGGTTTTAGGGTAATCATCTTGGAACCACTCCAGATTTCAAAAATTGAGCATATTGGTGTTATACTAGTTCAGCAGTGGTTTGAACTTCTCCATCACACGCTCTTCTGCTCGCTGCTCCGCAGCCTCAACCTCCCTCTTGAACAGGGTATCCACATCCTTAGCACGCTCGACCACCTTATCTCTTTCTTCCCTGGCGTCGAGCAACTCAACATAGTAATTCTGAGCTTGGTTTTCAGCTCATCCACAGTCTTGTTTACGACATCTCTCTCCAGTACCAAATCATGGTTTCGACGGAAGGCTTTCTCCATCTCATCTCGATGCTTGGTCCTCTCCTCTTCGAGAACCTTGTTGGCATCCTCGGCTTTCTTCTCCGCTCCGGTTTTAGATTTCCTTAAGTTTTCGACTTCGACATCGAGGGTTGTTATGATCCTTTTATTGTCAACTTTGATAAGTTTTTGGTTTCAATCTCTAGCTGCCTATTCCTTGACACTTTGGAAATTTTTTCAGCTAACTTCAACCATTTATTATACCGATTGTGAATGCCAATCACATAATCGATGGTCATCTTTTGAACGTCAGATGGGATTCTTTTCAGGTTTGGCATGAATATAAGACCATCGAAGCAAATGTTTGGAAATTCTTCCTTCAACTTGGCCATTCGGGCGTTGGCCATAAGTTGTTGCTCTGCTGTGACATTCGGAGTTTAAGCGATCTGCTTGTCAGGCCTGTGATGTAAAGTCTCAGGACCGCTTTTGTGGTGTCTACGGTCGGATGATCGACTAGAGTGAGACGGCGCCAAATGCTATACAGGAATTGAAGTTGGAGGTGGGGAACGAGAAGTCCCACCTAATGGAATGTCATCATGACGATCAAAAGGCCTATCTGAACCTCTAGAAGGAGGTGATCTAGACCTAGGACGACACTTGAAAGGAGAATCATGTGACGAGTGATCTCTTTCGTGACTACTTCTATATTGAAAATCCCTATCATGGCTAGAACAGTGGCTTGAATCATGGTCTCAACCACCTCCCTGGTGATATAAACTCGACCGAGGCCATTGTGCTCGAAATGCTTTTTCCTCCAAATAGAGTACATTGAGCCCTGAATGAATTATGCACAATGGACCAGTGATCAAAAGACACAAGCACTCAATAATCCAAAGACTACAAATATTTTTTCTACACGTTGGATATAAATGAGTTTAAAAGAGTGTATATTAGTAAAAGTGCATATGAAATTTGGTGAACACTGCAAGTCACACACAAAGGCACTAACAAAGTTAAACAGACAAAGATATCCATGTTAACTAATCAATTTCAACTGTTTAGAATGAAACAAAATGAATCCATTTTTGATGTGTATTCTAGATTTCATGATACATCACATACATTAATATCATTAGGAAATAATGTTATTGAAGTGGACCATAAAGTTAGAAAGATCTTGAATTCACTTTCTGGTGAATGAGATCGGAAGACTCTGGTAATTGAAGAAGCCAATGATAGTAGTACTATGGAAAAAAAAATTGATAATCTAATGTCTTATGAAGTACAATTGCAGGTTAGAAAAGAGAATCAAGCAAATAAGAAGAATTCACTGGCACTCAACGCTACAAACGGTAGTCTTGAACCAGATGATGAGGAGGAGGAAATCAATTTCACGACCTTCAAGAAATTCTTGAAATATAGGAAAATCAATAAACTTCAGAAAACTAACAATTATGCAGATAGTTCCAAAAATTAAAATGTTAAGTGTTTCGAATGTGATAAAACTAGTCACTTGAAAAGAGATTGTCTAAACCTGAAGAGATCAAAGTACTCTTTAAACACTTTCAATAAGAAGAGGGTACAGGCTTTCAATACAATATGGGATGATTCAGATACATCCTTTAGTGATAGTGATTCAGAAACTGAAAATGCCAACATGTGCTTCGTGGAAAATGATGACCAGATATGGAATTTCAGCAAAGAAATTATGAATGTTTTAAATGATATATACAAGTGATATAAAATGCTTAGAAAAGAGTACAAGATTAATTTAGCAGAGATAGATAGATTAAAAATGTTTAACGAAATGTTAGCAAAAAAAAAACAATGTCTAGAAGACGATTGAAAGACTTAATGATAGAAAGGATTTAAAACTTGAAAAACTAAAAAGTGAAAATGAATCCATAAAATAAGAATTTTTTTCAATGAAGTCGGAAATCACCAATCTAAATAGTAAAATAACATACCAGGATAATGTTCTTCTTAACCATAATAAATATACTGATAAAATGAAAACTGATATTGATAAATTTAGTAAACGGAAGGATGATCTAGAAAATTTATTTGCTGCATCCAAACCCACTAACAATAAACATGGACTTGGATAAACCCCTAAGCCCAAATCAAAGGAAAATAGTACTCAATGTACTAAATTTGTCAAGGGTACCAAGTTCAAACAAAAACCTAGAAAATTAAAGTTAAAACCCCAACTAAGTTCATTAATTTATGAGTATCTTGACGATTAGATAATAATGAGAAAGAATAATATATTGATAATTTTATTAATAAATTTCATTTATCTGATGATTATATTTTGAAAGGGCATCCAAACTCTTCATGGGTTTGGCTTTTCAAAACTTCACCGCATACACTCCAAAATAAAGTAGGATACCAGTGCGCATATGTTATGTTTTTGCAGGCATCGAACAATGAATACCAAACAACAAAGCATAAGATAAGAAATCCATCGAAACCGAGCGATATTACATACAAAAATTGTGAACTTTGGATATGTTATTGACATCGGCAAAGTCGTTAATTCTAGAACTCCTTTTATTTTAATGTTTTACTTGATAAATTTTATTTCGTGCTTTGTATTAATTTTGATTCCCCTCGTGAGTTCTATATATACATTTACATATATCTCTATATACAAATTCTATACATATTGTCTAGTTTTGCTTGAGCAATTCTTTTTCTTTCATTTATGTTGATGACAAAGGGGGAGAAAATGTATAAATATACTAGAAAAAATGATAGGGACAGTGCATAGAGTTAGTGGGAGTCAAACATAGAAGTTATATATTTTATCTCTCAAAATTTTATATCGTTGTCATCATCAAAAAAGGTGAGACTGTTAATACCCTAAGTATTGATTTTGATGCACAACTATATAAATATACTACTAATATATCTTCAAGTTGTGTAGTACTTTCAGATATATTATTGAGACAATTAACTAAGATAAACAAGAACTCTATGGACGCAAGATTAATCAGAGAAAATGGAAGAACAAAACCGATTGAAGAAGAATGAAACATAAATTTTGTATTATTTGAGTCTTAGATTCTATATTAAAGACCCCATGACAGTTATATTTGAAGATTTTCAACCATTGAGCTCAATCGAATCACATAAATCCACAAATATGAAGAACTTTGAAATCTGAAATCAACACATGTATGTTAACATATTCCTCTCAAGTATGTCGACATATCCACATGTATGTCGACATATCTTCCCTAAGTATGTGACATGCAGATCGTTTTTCTGCTTTTTAAAATTCAAATGAAGGGATTTTCGGGCCTCCTCTTTACTAGTTGACATGTCTCTTCAATCGCTATGGAATAGCTCTAGAAAACAAAATTTTACCTTCAATATTCTCATTTTCTCCTACTCTTTCATTTTCATACTTTTGTGAGAAAGATCCATTACATATTTTTCCACTCTCTTTGCAAATCCAAATTCTTTCACTTCAATTATTTAAGAATTTGCAAACTAAACAATATTAGAGAATTTATACTTGAATTCATATCATTCTCTCTTTGATTTCATCATATTTCTCAAAGAGTTCAAAGATATATTGCTATTGGGGATCTATAGGATCATTGTACTGAATCTATAAGAATCTGTATTGAAGATACAACTATTTGGCATACTCTACTATTGATTGTAAAGAAAAGAGGGTGTTCTTGTAGCCTGTGAAATCAAGAGGGTGATCTTGTAACCCGGTAAATTAAGAAGGTGCATCTTGTAGCCTGTGAAATCAATAATGTAAATGTGTTCTTGCCACCCATGGAAAGAAAATGGTCATAGTGAAATTATGTATGGTGTATTACAAGACTGGATGTAGGATTGGTCAATCCGAACCAGTATAAAAATTCCTAGCGTCATTTATTTTACTGTATCTTACTTTATTACTTACTTATTCTATGATTATTTGTTTCTGTTATTTATTTTACCGTATCTTACTTTATTACTTACTTATTTTATAGTTATTTGTTTGCAATTTGAATAGATAAAGGTTTAATTAAATAGTTGAAATACACACTTCACCCTTTCTAGTGTATAAATAGCATTAAGATCCATTTCACATTGTATTATAGACAAGCCAATTTCACACATTAAATACCTGTAAATGTTTGTAGGTACCTTAGCTAAAGCAAAGTACATTAACAATAAATTAAGGAACCTGTTTTTTTTAAAAAGAACCCTTTATTATTAAAAAAAAGGGTACTTAGGTGGTTCTACATAGTTATACTACAAGTCTTATATAGTATATAACATACTACAAGACAATATATATTTAGTGGTTTGATTCATGCTACGTCGGATTCGAATAAGTAAGACCTCATGGATCAAAGCTGAAGCGCCTAGGCATTAGGAAAGTGGCGTTGGACCTTTTTTAACTAGAAAAGGAAACTTTATCAAATATGTTCTTAGCCTAGTATTCAGCGAAGCCATGGGCATATTACACACTAAATTGTATCATAAGTTGAACTTGTTTTTTCATATTAAGTTAAATAAGCTAGATTTGATAATTTGCAATAACAAGTTAGTTAGTCTGCAAATAACCTAGAAGCATGAACATTATTAGCATGTGTATACTTATTGCAGACTGTATAGACGACAATCACTTCCAATAGAGAGGTTATTACATTAGAAAGGCAACCTTGAAGGACCAAGGGGAGGCTCCAAACATAGTTTTGTCGTTTTAAGAGACGTGGATAGACAAGCAACTGGACACTCACAATCGGAAGTGAGCTAATGGTTGAGTATAAATACTATAATAATAATTATTAAACAAATAAAAACCGAAGCAAAAAAAAATCGAAATTTTCAATATATAAACCAGTCGAACTAGAAATAATTGGTTTGATTTGGTTAGTATAATTATGTTATCATCAAACATGATTAATTATTTAGTTCCTAATCTATTATAAGATTAGAATAATATATTGATTTTGTATATATCTAAGATAATGATGATATAATTTTTAGAAATAAACTCCTCCTCTTCTAAAAATGTTAGAAAGAAAACTTATATTTCTAAGGTAATAGTGTGAATAATAATGTTAGCATCAAGATTTTTATTCTATTGAAATAACTTAAATTTTATGTTGGACTTAATTGATAGGTTTGATTTTGAAATATTGAAAACTGAAACCAAAAAATTAACCAAATAAACATGAAAATATAAACCAAAACCACCAAATACACTAATAAAATAGAACCAAATCGACCAAACTTACTTGGTTTGGTTGGTTAATTTGGTATGAAGTCTTTATAACAATAAATGCTCACCGCACTAACAAGATTCAAATCTAAGTACTACACAAACAAGCCAACTAATTTTACAACCAAATTACACAATATCTTAATTTTCTTGCATATAGCAAAACATACAAAAAGATTTCCTAGAAATTATGATGCTTTTTGCAATTATAGGCCCTAAGCCGCCACGTTAGTGATAGCATGTTATGAAGGATGTTGATTATATCGAGGAGTAATGCATATAATATAATGTTGTCTTTTCGTTAAGAAGTACATGGTGATAATTGGGTTGACAGGGATAACGTTTAAGGTGACTTGAGATGGGTGTATTGGGCAAGTGGTTAGACGAAGTGCAAAACCATCAATAGCATTAAAAAAACAAAATAGGAAAAAAGTAATAATTGCACATATTATAGATAGTAATATAATAAAGTTTATCATAGTAAAGTTAACGTGAGTGGATTGACCCACTTGGAGGGCATACATGTAGCGGGTTTAAGTTTTATTATTGATGATGAGGGATGATTACAATTTATCACTTATATAATAAGGTACTCTATAGAATCATACTTTAGAGTTTTAAGAAAGAAGTGAAGATAAGTGAAAGTGTTGTGTAAAGGACATTCTTCATAAAAAAGGTCGAAGATCAACTTTGTATTGGTGGTGGTATGATATTTATAAATATTTCATGCTAACCTACATTCCAGTATGATGAAATGATATGGAAAATGTAAGGAGTAGGTAGTTTAATGAGTAGTTGTCTTGTGTTGGGCTGGTATTAGCATGACATATGTGATATTAATGTAGATTAGGAAGGTTGTTGGGGGCTATTGGTAGAGAAGTGGCAGATGGCAAATTGCCACATAGAAAATGACTTTATGTTTTTTGGAAAGCAATAAGGTTCTTGTGATAGGTAAGGTAGCTTCAGCATGTCTTTTTAGTGCAACTGAGAGACAGTTTGAAGTCACATAGCAGTAGACAGGCAATTGGCACATCGACATCAAAGGTTGGATATGGATTCCTTCCATAAGGATTGACTAGTAGGAATCGATGTAGATGATGGTGAGGCCAATTAGTAGGCTCGGATGTGGAAGCCGAATATATTGCTTTACTAAGTACCTTAGTGAGTTGGAAGGTACATTATAAGAGCTTGGGTTAAGAAATTCTATGCATTGGTTGGCTTGATATCTCATGGTCTTCCTAGTTCTTAGGCTTAGCCGACTTTTGTGGATGGGGTTGTTGACCTAGTGAGCTCGTTAACTATTATGTCAAGCCATGTCACTATATAGGTTTCATGAGGTTTCGTTTTATATCTCTAGCTTTATGTTGCATCGACCTTCAATTGTTAATATTGGTATTTGAGCAAATGGGATCAACACTTACCCATTAAGTCTACTCTATAGTGGTGGGGACTGATGACAAATACAATGCGGATTTGCAAAGACATGCATATGAAATCTAATGGACAATCGATTACAATTAGTCCAAAGGTTGTTGTGATCCAAATTGTTTTGCAAGATTTGGATAATATATGCCAGTTTAAGGTGATACGCTGATTGGATGAAGGCGGACTTGGACATGTTGCCAATTAGGATAGCTGACCATGATGAGCTAAGGGATGAAAACAAAATAAAGGAGATACCAATTTAATTGTGAGCATGCCTTTTCATATTAGATGTGTTGAGTGTATCATGACGCATATCATATGTTGAAGGGTTATTGTTGTTGGAATATAAAGAAGCTTGCTCCTACCTTTCTAGTTTCAAACGGTAATAATGATAAGTAAAGGGCGAATGTTCATGCCCTCTTAGTTCTACGATGGAGATTGATTGAGAATGGTAATAAATATGAACATCCCTAATTTCCCATTTTTATTGAAAGACTACCTTGTCTTCGTATTAGAGGGGCATTTAAATTGTTAATTGTGCTTCATCCAGGATACCCATTTTCAGTTAATTCTCATTGCCTTTACTCTTCCTATATCGCTTGCTTTTGATCCACATTTAGGGTAGCGTTACCACATGTACGACGCCCACGTCTAATACTCTCTCGCATAAGAGTTTGGTTCAAAACCAAGTGTTGAGCCTAAATGGCTACTAACTAAGAGTACTAATATACAATATGATTTAGGATCAAAAATGTGCAATCATAGCTTTTTTTAACTGAATTATGTTTTAAAATGTAATTTTGGCTTAAGAATGAGAAAAAAGAAAGCATTTGAACATGGGGTTGGGTCGTCGCTTAATTGGTATGCATCTTCTCTTACCTTATGCTTATGAAAAGGGATAAGGTGGAGGACATGTGTTCTTTGCATGGTTGTGCTATAAGGTGTTAGGATTAACGCTGAGTACGTGCAACCCTTTGGATGCATTCTAATTATGGATTAACTTCCATGGCTGGGAATGGACAATGGTCCCCTTACCTTATTTCCATACATTTGCTGACTTAACTTCCTTAAGCTTACACCTGGACAATTGACCCTAAATTTACACCACCATCCTTCTTTTACTTCCAACATGGTTTGTAAGGGTTAAAGCTAAAGGAAATTTAATATGTTTTACATAAAAAGGATGTTTAATGGTTCGATAGATGGAATTTACTACTTAACCCCAGATTCAAGTGTGAGCTAATATGGTATCTGATCTAGTGGCTAGGGAGAAACTCCAAGGATAGTTTTTTTTAATGTTCGATTAGGTGTGAGACACAAGATCTCAAGCCATGAGGTAACCTTAATATCTTCTTTTATGTTCTTAATTTTATTTTAGTTGGACTTTTGGTATATATTTATAAAATTACCAGAATCTTTTTTTTAACTAAGTATGATGGGCCTTATGAAGTTAACACGGAAGAGGTTCATTGGGATGATACCATTAATTAAGTACATCGAAACAACAAAAGTTTGGGCTAGAGTTCTCTTGTTTTGTAGTTTATTAATTGGTTGTTAGAGTTTAACTATTAATCTTGGTCTAAGGAAGCCCAAAAGATGTGAATATAAGAAGATTTGGGTTGGTAAGAAAGTGTCTGGGAAAGAAGAGGAATGGAATAAGAAGGAAAATTTGTCAAGCAAAGCTTCTTCCTATTCACAGTTACCAGATATAGTAAATGAGATCGCGAATGCAGTCTCCCAACATTTGATTGCTCTCCTTATCCAACCTCAGTTTATAGAACAGGTTGGTTTTTGTTTAGTACCTAAAACTAAATTACATCTATTTATATTGGCATTAAAATCATGTATGATCTTAAGTAATTATTTACGTTAAATTTTCATAGTAAAGTTTCTGTTATTTTATTTCCATGGGCAAGTGAAATGAAGAGTAGTTTTTGGATTATATCCCTAGTATCTAAGGCTAATGCCAAACACCACCAACTTATACTTGTATGTCAGTCCCAAACACTAAAGCTAACGGTTCACTGAATGAACAAGCAAAAACAAACATATATATACCATGGTTATAATCTCACAACGTAATAGATATGAATATTTAATCTGAACATAGTGAAGAATATGAGATGAACAATATATTCAAAATAAAGTATATAATAAATAATAAATTATAATGAGTGTAAATGCTCATCATATATAAATATATTCAAATCTCAATGATTACATCCATCTACATATAAAATTATGATGAAAAATACAATAATTAAATGGAAATATGATGACTAGTTTTTAGACATAGAGAAAGAGAGAAGTAGGTAGCATCGACTCGTCCTCGCATAGCTAACAAAACACTGCTTTTATTGCAGCATCAACATACATGTCTATACATATATAGAAAAAAATAGGAAAAGAAAATGGATTGCACAACCTCTATAGCGACCTAGGTACTATCGAAAATGATCATGCATGATCAAGCCCTTATACTTCGAACATCATAATCATAATTGATCCTACTCCCTAATAATATGAGCTTGTGACATGCCTATACCATTACGCTCATCCCACCTCCTACGCACCCAACTGTTATACATAAACCATATAAAAACTAATAACAATTATGCTAGCATAGCATGGCATACCACATACTACAGTACAACTAAGTAACAAAGTATATAAATAGGTAAGGATCACATGCTATCTGTGTCCACCCCTAACAACATAACCATCAAACACAATTAAACAAGAGAGAGACGCCAATCAAGGATCATGCTCAGTTGGGGAAATTTCTATAAGACATCGCACACCTCTAGAAAAAAATATAAACCACGGTCGACATACATGTTGTGCACTTGGATTATGATGACATGGATGTTCCATGTAGTTTCCCTTATTTTGAGAATCAAAATGAACACCAAAATGTTGTTGTCATTCCAATCTTATTTTCACGTGATAACAATGAGTTTAGTTTGATCATAGTACATAAACATAAAAGTACTTAAAACATATTTCCTAACATTTTGTTTCAAATTTAAACTACCCATCTTCCATCGTTGCGGAAAAATATAATATACAAAGATAGCATTAAATGAGCCACATATGAAGATACCACGATGAATGATTAGAGTATCATTATAATGAAAACAACCAAAAATGTATACTAGCTCTTACATGATATAATATAGGTTAATATCCTCCTTCCCTCTTACATGATATAATGTATACATTTATTAATTTTATGTACTATAATTGCTGAATATAATATCTAGATAATATATTAGTAATTCGAATATTGATGTTATTGTTTTGAATTCATAAATATTAGAATCTAATTTGAACATAAATATAAACTTTAAAATTAGTTAAATATATTCATAGGCTAATTCTTAGCTTAAATATCTAAATAGATATTTCATACTAAATACTGCATATAAATATTTAAATAAATTTAGTAAATTAAATAAACAATATAAAATCTATATATATGCCAACAATATAAACGTATTATGTATAAGTTAACACATGTACGTATGTATACTTGCTTTTATAATATGCATTATGTTAAGTGCCAAATATATATGCTTAGAGTTCTAGTTATTAATATACATATGTACACACATATATAGTTTTAAATTTGAGTAATTATATATATATATATGTATGTATGTATGCATGTATATTTATACATATATATATATATATGTCTATATTAATGTAAGATCATACATATATATATATGTAATATCATACTATTATATTCATATAACATTACATATATAAATATTGAGTATATTGGTTCTCACATTCAAGTAATTAAATTTATTAATAAAACAATTTCTCAAATAAAATTAAAATTAAAATTATATTAAATAAATTTAATACAATTAGAAAAGTTGTTCATAATAATCAATAACAAAAAATTGATCTTTGGGTAAATTTAGTAAAGGATTTTTTTTTTGAAATCAACCATTTACTCCATTGCGTGATCTTCTAGATCCAAAAGTGGTATTAGAATCTTCACATGTTACTGTGAATCAGCTGATTGACATACAAGGCAATCTCCAGAAAATTCCTATTAGACGGGCTAAGAAAGGGAGTTTAACAAAGGAGAACGCTACTCTAATTAATGAACACTCCCATGAACAGAAAACCTCCGTACTCTGAGCCCTTACCAAGCTCGTCGAAGTGGTTTGTTTTCGGGTATACCCTAAGTGTAAGGCCTAAATTATTATGCCTTAGGTTGATTCAAATACGAATACGAATAGATTTGAATTTTTATTTATAAAAGTTATAAATACAATTTTTTAAAATTGAATTAAATTTAAATTTAAATTTTTTAAGTTTTATTTATTTTAAATTTGAGTTTAAATTAAATTATAATATTATTCAAATTATTGGAATTTAAAATTAAAATTGAAAATTTGAATTCAAAACAAGTTAATATAATTTTAATAATTAAATTTAAAATAAATTTAAGTTTTATTTTGAATTTAAAAGAAATAAATTATAAATATTATTGGTGTAATTTCAAAACCTCTTGAAATAAAATATAAGTTATAAAATTTATAAATTAATTAATCAAAATAATAATTATATGGGTTAAAATTATATTAAATATACAAAAACATACTCATTAAGATATAAGGGATGTGTATGTTATATCGAGTTATAACATATTATAGAATGCTACATATACATCATCCCTATTATCCTTAAATTAATTTTTATAAATTATGAATTTATAAATAAAGGTTTCTCTTTATCGTTTACACATAAATTAATGTATTAGGTTATATAGATGGTTATTAAGAACACTCAAGCCGTCTATATGCTCTAGAGAAGCTTTTTGTGTTCCTGGATGGGTAAGACAAACTATATGATTTCGTTGAAATATTCAAGGGTCGTATATTTGTATTTACGCCTCACGAAATTATAAGTCATGAGTATCTAATGCACTTTATGGTTTGTTGAGCATACTTAAGGTTACGCCAATGATTATGAGTAATGATTATAATTTTAGTAGTTATATATGATATAACTAATAACATGTTATTCACCATTTATGAATACCACTATTTGTTGAGCATATTCAAGGTCCCGAATACATGATAAATGGGTCCTACGACCTTAAAGGAATTCTAAGAATTCTCGCATTCCTGGTTTTAGGAATATATGTTAAATCTAATGGAAACATTATTGAAAAAATATATAAAACCATTCTAATAAGTATAGGAACATACGATTTATATCTTATGTACAATAACTTTACAAAAAATTACTTCTTAAAAGTGACATATTAATTAACTTGAACCATAAAAAATTGACTAGGAAATGTAATATACCACTCTGCTATTGTACATACCCATAAATTAATAATTAATCGATTAAGGAATTATTTATAAAAATGAAAAATGAAGGTTAATTAGTTTAATTAAGGAATCAAATAAAAGAATAAAAGAATTAAACAAGGTAAATATTCAGAGGATATTTATTTACTCATTATGTATACCACACTGGTAATAGGAAATTATTAAATGAATATATAGGGAATTTAATTTAAATGAGATATAAATAAATTTGGTTGTAAATATTTATGGAGAAGATTTAATATTTAAATAAAGGAGATCTTATGTTAAAGGTAATTAAATTAGGCCATATGTATAAAATAAAAATAAAAATATTTGAGTGAGGATATTTTTATTAAGAGAAACAAATTAGGCGAGAAAGGATTGAATTTAAGAGATCTTATATTAATGGTAAATGCATATAATTTAGAATTTGGTCGTATATAATGAGAATCAATTTAAATATGTGAATAAGGGAGGTTAGACATTAAGGGAAACAAATTAATATAAAGAGGAAAACAGGGTTCTCTAAGTCAAAAACCGTCGTTATTTATATGCAAATAATCATATCATTTCCTCATACATTCATTCTCTCTTCAAACTAAAACAAAACAAAAACCTTGTTGGCTGCCTTTGCTAAGGATAAAAGACGAAAAGGAGAAAAGGCTAAGGAAACTTAAGAAGATTAAAGATCAAGTGAAATCCTAAGACCAAGGTGAGTAATATTATTTCCTTTAGGTCGGTTTCATCTACATAGATTATGGCCTTGATTTTCTGTGCTAAAGTTCATAAAATATGTAGTTATAAATGATAGATCTCTATTTAATGAATGTTTTGGGTTGAAATAGCTTTACTATGTTGTTCAACTAAGATTCTCTATCCAAATGATTTTGAAATAAAGTGAATATTTAATATGTTGTTGGAAATGAATTTTTAAAGATAAGATTTAAATGTGAGAAATTTTCCAACATCAAAATATAAAGATACCAACTTTTAAAGGAATCCATGAACTTATAAATACGGGGAATTGATTAAAAATGGAAATGTTGGCAAAGTACACCATAAGTATCTTATTTGTAAATTTCTGGAACTTTATAAGTATTTTCCAATCCTTAATTAATTATTTCTAAAAGATAAATATGTCCACCAAAACAAAATAATGAGGCAACCGAGACATAACCATGCATGTAAATTTCATGACTAAGCAAGCAGGGAACAAGATCGTATAAAGGTGTTATAGAAGTAAAATAATGGACACTGCTACTAAATTAAAGTGAATGCATAACAAACAAGGAGGCAACACGTTAAAAGACATGCACAGACATGCTCAAAATTGTAGACATGGCAGTTAGTTATGAAGGCTTTACTACATGTACTAAAGTGAGAAACAAACCGAAGGTGTTATGCTTGGGGTATAACACCCAAAACCTAAAATGAACTAAGAAATAAGAAAAAGTTTTAAGTAAATGAACTAAGTAAGAGCATAATTGAAGGAGGTTCTAGACATGCGCAGAGGAAGATTGTCGAAGATGCTCCAAACGAGAGTGAATAATCCAGGCTTCCCTAGGACAAAACCTAAGTGCGGTGATTTGATAGACGAGACCTATTGACTTTCGGAGAGAGTCAATACATAGATCTATTAGCTTTCAGGGGAAAGGTAATGCCGAGACCTAGGGCTTAAGATGACCAAAGGTAGTTCCTAGAGTTTTCTATAGCTATATGCATTGCAAAATTAGTTCTAAAGCTTAAGATATCCAAAGGTAGGCTAGGAGCCTAATTAAGATAAAAGAATAACTAAAGCTAAAACTAATAAATGAACAATTAGGTAAAGTTAGGAAAGTTAAAGATAAGTAGGAAGTAAAAAGTAAGAACATAAGCAATCGGGTTCAGAAGGGCTATTAATGCCGAGTGGGGATGCTCACTCAAGTGCACCTACTTTAAGAGGTAAGGTTCAACATTCGACTTCCAAAGGTGCATGGGATGTCCAAGCGGATTGTACGCTTTCATGAGAGTGGTTGGAACTCTCTTATGTAGTTCAAGCTTATGAAAAAGTTAAAGAAACCGCTTAGGGTTGTACTTTGCAATATAAAACTTAAAATATCGAGACAGCTTAGGATTATACTTTGTAGTATAAAACTAATGAGCCGTGATTGCTTAGGGATGTACCTTGCATATCAACTAAGTAAAGAGCTAACTGAGGCTGCTTGGGGTTGTACCTTGCAGTATGAAACTAATAACTAGGTTATCAAGACCAGGAAGGGCTGTACCTTCCTATATGATTGTAATAAACGAATCCAAAATGATATTTTAGTGGATAGTATTTTTGAAACCTGAATATGATCCTAGGTTAAGTATTGTGTTTTGAATATTTTGAGACCCTAGACCTCGAGCGTCATCGTGTGTGGTTTATTAAGACATTATGTATGTTTAAGTTAACATACAACTTGTCATGATTGATGACTTATGATTGTCTTATATTGATCGCATGACTTAGGCTAGTGTGGGGGAAAACCATTTCATGCTTTAGTGGCGTGGTCCCAATAGCATAGGAACTTAGATGGGAAATGATGTTATTCATACCAAACTTATGTCTGACCCGTGTGTCTATTAGTTTTCCCTTATTAACTCATGGTACTCATTTGAGCATGTTAAGTTTATAGGATTTCAAATTTCAGTTATTAGCCAAAGGTAGGACTTTTGCCGAGACGATGTTGAGGACGAAGACGGTTAGGTGGCCTTACTATTATTTTCTTTTGTAATAGCTTAAATTCCACTATGTGATGTAAATATTTGTTAAGTCTAAGAGAATTCACGGGTTCAACATCATCATATGTCGGACCTTTGATGCTACTATATAATGATTTGTATTTTACCCCTACGTGTGCATGATTGGGAATTTGGGAAAAAATGATGTAAAGACTATTATATGTAATGAACTGTAATTAGTTACTCTGTTTACTTAAAATATTATATATATATATATAACTCATTCTGTCGTCGAAACAAGGTGACTGCAACACATCGGGGTTTCATCTTTTGATTTAGTACTAGGGATGTTATAGTTTTGTATCAAATCTTAGTTTAGGGGACACTTAAGTAAAATAAAGCTAGAACCAATTAAGAACATACTAGTGAAATGAACACCTTGGAGAGGGTATACTCTACTATATATCGTACTTGTACTTTGCTATATAGATATATAGGTGGATATATCTATCCTTCTATAATTATTTTTCTTTCTTTTCGTTTCCAATGTAGACTTTCTTAATACAAAAGCAAGATGGAAATGATAAGGGGTTAGGTTACGGTAGGAGAAGCAAATGCAAGAAGCGAAATCGAAAGTACCTAGTCTAAAAGGAGAAATTAAGGTGCATTGCCATGAGTATTTGAAACCGAAGATGCTCCACCAAGTAATATGATGGTCATGGATGTTAACACCTTGTTTTAGTAACTTTGATGAAAATGATGTGGGTGGATAGGCCGAAAGCTGTTAAGCCAAGGCCTGTAGTAAGAGATGATTTCTCGAAGATGAACCAAGGCCATCAATACTTAGAAGGAAAGATGTTTATAGGGAAGCAGCCAATGGTTAAACTGGCTAAGAGCTTATGAGTGTATCTTATGAGACTAGGGTTGAATGATGCACAAAGGAGAAGTCTGGCTTCGAGACAATTATTTAAAGATGCTTTGGATTGGTAGGAAATGGTGACTATTGAGACCCCTCGAGGAAGAGATCACTTGGAATCAATTCAATGAGAGGTTTGAGACTCAATTTATATCTTAATCTCAAAGGAGCGAGTTGCTGTAGGAATTTATTAAATTGAAGTAGGGAGATCTTTCGGTGGAAGGGTACATCCATAAGTTCAACTACTTGGCTAAGTATGGATGAGAGATAACTGATACTCCACTAAAGAAAAATAATTTTTTTATCCATGGTTTGAGGCAGGGTCTAGATCATAAGGTTATGGCGTACTTGGCATCTCTTTTTGAATTCGCAATGGATATGACCTAAAGGTACGGTGGGATTTACTAAGAAAAAAGAAGAATTGAGACAAAACCTAAGGTAGTGCAAAAGGAGTTCACTCCTTACACTAAGTGCGAGAAGACGTTGCCAAAGTATTAAAATGCAGAGGTTGTTGTTGCTGAGGTTGTTTGCTTTAATTATGTGCAGAAGGGGCACTATGCATCTAAGTGTCCGACGCCGAGAATGGAAAACATAAGTGTTTTATTTGCAACAATATAGGGCATCAAAAGAAGGACCAAAATTGCAAGCTAGAGTGTTTGCTTTGGAGGGACCAAGGGAAGGACCATCTATCGAAGAGAAGGACAAAGGAAAAATCCTAGATGGTATGACTTTGGTTTCTAGTATTTTGTTAGAGTATCGCTTGATACCGAAGCTACACATTCTTTTATAGCTAACGACTTGATTGGTATACTAAGGTTAGAGGTCACCAATTTAGTCGCTCCCATAAATGTAGTGAATCTGATAGGGGATATGCCACTCTCAAATTTAGATGCACTAACTTAGAAATCGAGTTGAGTTTAAGTTTTAATGTGATCCCTACATGTTTGACTTTATAGGCTTCAGAGTTTTTAAAGATGAATTGGTCATAGTATTATGGCGAAAGAATATACTATGCTAAAAGGATCTTAGCATTGATTCACCAAGATCGGAATGAAAGGGTGCTCATAATTTCAAAAAAGCCTAAAACTTAGACATGAGGGTGTATTGTTTGCCTTGGCTTCATAGGAAGAAGATATTGGAGAATTACAAGTAGTTAGAGAGTTCTCAGATGCGTTTGAACCTGTCTCGGGATTGTCATCCTTGAGGGGTAGAGTTCATATGAATTATTACTGGGATCAAAACCATTTAGTCGTCCTCCAAGTAGAATGCCTCCAAAGGAGGTGGAGGAGTTAAAGAAGCAACTAGGAGAGTTGAAAAGAAAGATCTTTGTAAGGTCAAGTAATTCACCAGAGGGAACTTGGCTATGTTTGTAAAGAAGTCTTATGGGTATTTGTGACTATGCATTGAATTTCAAAAGTTGAATAAGAGGACTATGAAGAACAAATACCCCTTGCCAAGGATAAATGATTTGTTTGATCAGTTGACTGGAGCTAAGTTTTCCTTGAAGTTAAATTTGGCTTTAGGATTCCATCAACTGAGGGTTACGGAGGAGAGTGTTCCTTTGACTACTTTTAGAACGAGGAATGGTTCATACGAGTGGCTAATAGTTCCATTTGGATTACTAATGCACTTGTGTTCTTTGTGGGTTTGATGAATCAGATTAGATCTTTCGATAACAATTAAATTGATATGTGTTGGTGTTTATAGACATCTGGATATACTCAAAAGATAAAAGAGACCATGAGATTCACCTAAGGCTTGTGTTAGAGATGTTGAGGCAACATAAGTTAAAGGCAAATTTTATGAGTGTTATTTTTCTAGAAGAGAAGTTAAATTCCTACGCCATGCGGTTTTAGAGAGAGGCGTGGTCATAGACCCTTCCAAGGTTGAGGCTATGAATGATGGGAGAGAACCGAGATTATCATAGAGGCTTGGAGTTTTCTAAGGTTGGTAGGCTACTAATGGAGATTCATCAAGGACTTCTCTCAATTAGCAGTTCTAATGAAGAAACTTACTCGGGAAGTACATGTGGACCGAGGAATGTGAGATGTCATTCCAAGGGTTGAATCTTCGGCCGACGAATGCTCTGGTCATAATTACACCCGAGGGAAATGAAGATATGATAGTTTATACAGATTATTTAGGTTTAAGGTTAGGAATAATGTTGATGTAAAAAGGCAAAGTAATTATAGTTTATGCATTTAGGCTATTGCAAGCCCATGAAGTTCGATATTCGACCCATGATTTGAAGTTGGAAGTTGTTATCTCGCATTTAATATTTGGATACATTACCTTTAGGGGAAAAGTTTGAGCTATTTATAGACCACAGGTCCCTTAGGTATTAATTCTCTCAAAATAAGTTGAACACACAGCAATAGAAATGGTTAGATTTTTTAGCATGTTATTACTTTGAGATAGAGTATATCCTCATGAAGGGAAATAAAGTGCCAATTCTTTTAGCCGAAAGTAGTTGAAGAGTGGAATGTGTTAGAAATGTTAGCTTCTTGTGATATCCACTTTTGACCGAGAGTTGGTTTAAGTAAAGCTTCTGGGACACTATCATGCTTTGAAGTTTAGCTAACTCTCATGGAAAGGATTGCTGTGAAGCAAAGAGAAGATCCACTCTATGCCGAAAGAGTTAGGTGCCAAGCGTCTGGAACCAATGTAAATGAGTTGAAAGGTTTTAGGTTTGATGAAGGAGGTAAACTTTGGAAGAATGGAAGGTTATATGTTCCTTATATAGGAGACCTTCAGAAAGAGGTTTTGAACGAGTGCCATCATTCAAAGTTTTCTATTCATCCAAGAGGTACTAAGATGTACCAAGACTTGAATGGGATCTTTTTCTGGAAAAATGAAAAGAGATGTTGGAGAGTGTGTGAAGAGATGTTTCACATACTAACAAGTTAAGGTAGATCATTAGATGGCAAGTAGACTTTTGTAGCCTTTGGAATTTCTATTGTGGAATTAGGACTCTGTTTATATAGATTTCATATATGATTTGTCGCGATTTAGGGCTAGAAACTAGAGTATATGGTTTATAGTAGATATACTAACTAAGAGTGCCCATTTTATGCTAGTAAGACATATGAGGACGACATCAAAGTTGGCTGAGATTCATTTGAAGACTATAATGAGACTACATAGAGTTCCTTATACTAAATATAGTGACCGGGACCTGTTGTTTTCTAGCGAATTTTGGTGAAACCTATAGAGTGCTTTGGGTTCGATGTTATGTATGAGTTTGTCGTACAATCTATAGACAGATGGGCAGGCCGAGAGAGTCAACTGAAGGTTGGAGGACTTATTGTGAGCTTATGTGTTAGACTTCGATGGATCTTGGAAAATCACTTACACTTAGTAAAATTTTAATACAACAATAGTTACCAATCTAGTATAGGGATGACACAATTGAGCCATTATATATAAGACTATGGAAGTCACCCGAATGTCGGTGCGAGATGGGAGGTCAATCGAGGCAGAAGAGCTACGCCGATAAGAGGTAGAAAGGCTTAGAGTTTGATTTGGGAGATCGCATGTTTATTAAGGTTTTGCCAATTAGAGGAACTATGAGGTTTAGAAAGGCGAGATAGTTAGCACTTAGATATTTTAGCCCTTTTTTGGTACTTAAGAGGATAGGAAAGGTATAATATAGGGTTAAGTTGTCAAGTAATTTTTCCAAGGTCCATAATCTGTTTCATGTTTCACATTTGAGGAAGTTTATCCAAGACCCTAAGGCGGTGGTGAATCTGAAAGTTATGGATGGCTTGGTTTTGAACTAGACATGATTTTTGTTATAATACCTATTCGGATTGTAGACTAGGATGTAAAGAAATGAATTAAGGAAGTGAAGTCGGTACCGGTGCAATGGTGTGAGGATAAAGAGGATTATACTTAGGAAATGGAAGATAAGGTCCAGGAGACTTATCCTGAATTGTTTGTTTAGAGTTAGCAAATATGTGTGCTATGTTTTGATTGAACCATATGTGTGTGCGTGCGCGTTTGTTATCATGGTTGATTTTTTTTATTAGTTCATACACTAGTATGTATTGTTCCAATGAATTAGTTGGGAACTTGTGTGTTTATGCTAAAGTAGGCATAATATAGCTTAATAATCACTACCTTACCTTATCTAAATTTCAGAGGCGAAATTCCTAAAAGAGCAAAGTCTGTAATGACCCATAACTTAAAAATTAATTTATTAAGGAACATGTTATAAAAATGAAGGTTGATTAGTTTAATTGAGGAATTAAATAGGAGAACGAATGAATAAAACAAGGTAAATATTTATGGGAAATTTATTTACTCATTGTGTATATGGGATTAATAATAAGAAATTATCAAATGAAGGGAATTTAATTTAAATGAGAAATAAGTAAACTTAGCTGCAAATATGTAAGGAGAAGATTGAATACTTAAACAAAGGAGCCTTGTATTAAGGTAATTAAATTTGGCCTTGTGTATAAAATGAGAATATAAAAATTTGAATGGAGGATATTTTTATTAAGGGAAATAAATAAGGTGAGAAAGGATTGAATATAGGAGATCTTATGTTAAGGGTGATTGCATATAATTAAAAGTTCGATTGTATAAAATGAGAATCAATTTAAATACGTAAATAAGGGAGGTTTGACATTAAGCAAAACAAATTAATATAAGGAGTAAAGGATGGTTCTCCAATTAAGAAAATAATTGCTGTATGTATGCCACTAAACATATCAATTTCCTCATATATTCATTTTCTCTTCAAACTAAAAAAAAACTTATCGATCACTAAAGAAAAGGATAAAAGAAGAAAGAAAAAGGGAAGAGTTGAGGAAACTTAAGAAGATTAAAGATCAAGTCAAATCCTAAGACTTAGGTGAATAATATCATTTCTATTAGGTTGTTTACATTTATGTAGATTATGACCTTGATTTTCTATGATAAAGTTCATATAATATGTGGTTATAAATGATGGATCTTTATCTAATCAATATTTTGGGTTGAAATAGCTTTACTAGGCTGTTTAGCTAAGATTCTCTATTCAAATGACTTTGAAATGAAGTGAAAATTTAATATATCGTTGGAAATGAACTTTTAATGATGAGTTTTTAGTGTGAGAACTTTCCAACTTTAAAATATTTAGTTACAAATTTTTGAAAGGAATCTGCTAACTTATAAAAGGGAAATTGATTTAAAATTAAAATGTCGGTAAAGTATTCTAAAGAATCTTATTCGTGAACTTATGAAATTTTAGAAGTATCTTCCCATCCTTAAATTATTATTTCCCAAAGATAAATATGACCACTGAAACAAAATAATAAGGCAACCGAAACATAATTATGCATGTAAATTTTATAAAGTAATAAGGGATAAGATCCTATAATGGTGCCGCAAAAATAAAATAAATGACATTGCTGCACACTAAAAGTTGAGGCGAAACGAATAAGGAGACTATACATGGAAAGACACGAGCAAACATGCTTAGAATTGTAGACGTAGGCAGTTAGTTATACATGCTTTATTACGTCTACTGAAGTGGCATAAGCATGCCCGTTGAAGGTGTTATGCCAAGGGTATGATACCCGAAACTTAACAAGAACTAAGAAATAAGAAAATTTTCTAAGTAAATGAACTAAATAAAAGCATAGTCGAAAGTGATGGCCAAAGGAGGTTCTAGATGTAAGCCGAGGAAGATTGTCGAAGGTGCTCCAAACAAGAGTGAATAATCGAAGCTTCCCTAGGATGAAACCTTAGGGTAGTGATTCGATAGCGAAGACCTATTGACTTTTGGGGAGATTCAATATCAAACCTATTAGTTTTTGGAGGAAAGCTAATATCGAGACCCATAGATTAAGAAGGCCGAAGGCAGTTCTTAGAGTTTTCTAAAGCTAGACGTATTTTGAAAGTAGTTCCGAGGCTTAAGATAGACAAAGGTAGGCTTGGAGCCTAATGAAGCTACAATTATAGTTAAATTTGAAACCTAATAAATGGACAATTAGGTAAGGTTACGAAAGTTAAAGGTAAATAAGAAGTAAAGAAGTAAGAACTTAAAAACAATGCAGATTCGGATTTGTAACAACCTACCTCAAAATGTGTCTAATTTTGGAACCAATAAAAGCCCATTGAACCTTAGACTCATTCTAAAACTGGTTGTTGGTTGGTAAAATTGATACACTTAACAATATATAGAGCTATTTACCTATCTATTTGAATCTCACAGCAGAAAAGATAAAATATAATGTAGAAATAAGTACCCGTTTCATAAAAAAAATTCAAATATCAGAAATACAGCATATCGCCCTAAATATCCAAAATACAACGTCTCAAATTAACATCAACATCTGAATCCGGGTACATCAAAATATATCAAAAACATAAATAGATAGATAAACCGCCACAAGTCTTCGTCGTGGTCCTCATCTCCTCTATCGCCATTGTTTTCCCCTAACCTGTGTATTGTATTGGGGACGGGGTCAAAACAATGATGTCCGGTGAATGAAAATCTCATGTCTTACCATACTAGTATTTAGGCAGTATCATTTAAATAAGTAATATGTCTTACGCATTTTATACTATTCCCTACGATGGTATACCATTAATTGCAAGCCCAAAGGCTTTTCCACTCTAACTCTGTAATGTACCTTCAACTATAGGCCAAATGCCCCTTTCTAGTCTAAAGCAACAATCATCAATCATGTCCTAACAATGTGAGAGAAAGTACCTAAGCCACTTAATACCTCTTTAATGGGAATCGGGTAAAATTTGACCATTTAATACCTATATCTTAGATAGATCCTTATCATTTAATACCTAAACCCAAGACAGACCCCTCTTTGGTACTCCTTAACGGACATCGCACGAAATCTCATTAAGCCACTTAATACATCTTAGGAGAAAAGGCGGATCCTACAATAGTCACTTAATACCTCAACCCCAAAGTGGATCCCACCGAAATTCCCTACTACCGCTCCTAAATGATAATATCGACCATTTAATACTTCTTAAGTAGGAAGGAGACGGACCCTACAGCAACCACTTAATACCCCCCAACCCAAAAGCAGGGCCTACGTCTTATGACCTGTAACTCATACCGTAACGTCTCACATTAGTTCGACTATTCGTAGATGATGATAGCTAGATTAGTTGGGCAGAATTGTCCTGCAGAATTAGGACTAATTGTTAGTCGCATAGCATCAATCAATATTACTTGTAAGTCGCTATGTATAGGATTGATGATGGCCAAACATATAAATATAGATGAAGTGCAGTAATCACAACATCACAACAATATAAATATAATAGCTGTGGAAATAAAATCACACAGTTGATTTTATACTGGTTCGGATCTCCAATTCTACATCCAGTTCCAAAATCACTATTCTGGATTTTCACTAACACCCTCACTTCACCTCGAGAAATAGACACCTGAGCAGTAGAACAGGATTTCAATACACTTCTCGAGTAGCCGAACAGGACTTCAACCTTTTTTCCTGAGCAGTAGAACTGGACTTTAACTTTGTAACAGACATATTGTATGTTATTATACAAATTTGTCTCTTTTAGCACATAAACTCATATAACCACCACAAACAATATACAAATGAATGAACAAGGTGTCTAGGAAGTGATATGGCTTTTGTTCTGTAAAATGGAGCAACAATATAAGACCTAATGTGTTTTAATTTGCTATTTTGAGTGATTTAGAAATCAATGCGTAATAAACAGTAATTGGGGTTTTTGATTTTAGAATAAAAATCAATTTCAATCGAGAGAAAGAGCATTTGAGAGCATAAGATTGAGCGATTGCTTTGGGAGTGATAGGAGATATATAAGAGTGAAAGAAAGCCATCAAATAGGTGCGGCCGTTTAGAAATTTGTTGGCGAAGAGAAGTTATTGAATAGACATAAAATACCTTTTCAAAAATAGTCGTTGGAATAATTTTAAGCACCGGATTTAAAATAGCACCGTACACAACATTTGGCTTCAGAAAACGCTACGAAAAGTCCATCTAGAATGTAACCGTTGGAGCCTTTGGTAGCATTTTCGGCCAAAATGCTGCTTTGCTGTAATGAAAAAAAATATTGTTTATAATTGCATTTTTGGATATTTTTATCACTTTTCTCGCGTTTAATTTTTTTGAAAATCATAGAAAAAATCTCAAATATGTTTTAGCACACTTTAAAGGCTGTATAAAAATTTGGAATGGTTTTGAGACTGTCTGTGGGGTCTTAACAATTCTGGACTATAATAACTGGACAAAGACTCAACTTATGACATACATTCTTTTAAAGCTCTTGAGTCTCTTTCTTCTTGTCATCTTGATGCATCTAAGTCCGCATAGATTTTTAAACACCACAATTGATCTTGGAATGCTTGAACACTCCATAATTGATTAGTATCTTTCATACATTGTACTTATGCGTATGTATTTTATCGTGTTGAATTGTGAACAAGTATTTGCTCATCACCTGGATACTTGATAAAATCGTCAACAATATTGTTGTAATGTTATTGTCACCAAAATACTGAAATCATTTTCATAACATTCTCCCCATTTCCAACCCTTAAATTTTCAAAATCTCATCAAATTTTCTAATAAAAATCAAACCTTTGGTTATACCAAGAGGAAAAAGGAGTATCTCATCAACTTCCTTCGTTTCTATCGATGAATTACTCACTGACGAAGTTTAAAATTGGCTAAAAAATAAATGAGAAAATATAAAGAAATTCAAGGCTTTGATAGTCAATGACATCTTGGTGAATGACCGATAAACTTGAACTCTCAAAATTTGTATAATATTCAGAATTTGTTTACCCATGTTGAGTTAGCGAATCTTATTAACTTGAATGGCTATAAAATTAAAATATATCCCCGATGTATAGCAATTTTCTATGCTAATCTTGAAGTTGCTCATGACGATAATGGTTTAATGGAATATACTAGTGTCAAAGATGCAGATGTTGCCTTTAATGAAAATGAATTAGGTGAAATATTAGGAATTTTATTCGGAAGTAATGCCGCTAGATGAAATTATTTTTGATGAAGAGTCTATTATGTGCCAAATACATTCACAACACTATTAGTAGTTAGTTTCAAATCTGACTCACTTAGCTCATATTATCATTCGGATTCTACAACACAATTTAATCCTGAAAACTAGTAGTTTTGATGAGATATCCCATTAGCTCGTAAAGCCATATATGCTATTTTGGGAATATTCGGGTTAATTGGGTTAATGAAATTATGAACAACATGATGGAAAATAGATCAGTTGAAAAGATAAGGTTTAATCCACATAGAAATTGCTTACGATAATTCTTAGACAATTTGATGTTGTATTAGACGATGAAACTCCAATTAGACATCCATATTTGAGTGTGTTTATGACAAAGTTTTGAAGACTATGAAAATTTTATCGACTCTAGACGATATTACTATTGAAACTCCAGTACATGAGTCGACACAAGATGTAACGACCCCACTTCCTACGCCCAGGAAGTAGTATCGTTATTAAGAAAGAAAAGGGTGAGAAAATAGAAAAGATAGAGAAGAAAGAACAGCAACATCAGAATCTCACAGCGGAACGAATGAAATATAATAATCACATAAGTATTTACATAATATATAACATCAATCAGAGTAATACATATAGTACATCACATACCAGACAATTATAAACACCTGTCTAGTTAATACAACTCAATACACAATACATCACAGAGATACCACACAGCGGAACTATATATATATATATATCTATAACGCTGAAGCCTCCTGCTCCATTGCTCCTCCAGAATTCGTCAAAGCTAAACCTGAATCCCTTGACTACCCGTAAAAATTTGGGTATCCGAGAGTTTATGAAAAACAAGAATAAACTTCGGGTCAGACATGGGTCTGGTATGAGTAACGGGTTAAAGTTGCTTAATTTTGAAAATCTTTTGAAAATAAAAGGTATCACGTAAGACTTCCCACACATAAACATGGAAAAGTTTTTACCTTACGCTAACCAAAACATTTGATAGGAAATCCAGTGATATTATAATAGGTCTAGGGTTTTCAAGTAAATAGAAAATAGCCGAAATTGTTACATCTATTAAATTCCAGCTACTAGCCACAAAAGTGGGTAATACAATCAAAACCGTTGGCACTTATTGGATTTTGGATTCCATACAATGGCAGGGCTACTGGGGTACCGCCCGTCACAGTACGTGGCCTAGATCAACGTACCGAGGATCACTCCCGACCCCCTGCAACACAAGGCCGGAACCATTCCTTACTGAACAGTCCGGAACAAGATAAACACCGCAGTTGGCTGCAGACCAACTGCCCACACAGCCGAATAAAAAGGGACATCTAGACAGGGGAATATCCTTGTCCTGCTTGGGCATGACCCACCTAACCTTGCTGCACCTCCCCTGTTTTAGCCATTCCCGGTTGATGAAGCTTGAGGTTACGATTACCTTTATAGGACATATTTCTTAGAATGCTCATCGCCCGCCTGACGATGTGTTGAAAGCATTCAATCCATACAAGTTCGTTCCGGGTTCGAACGAAACCGAAGGCATCATCTCGTTACACTCATTTTGGAATCACCCTCAGAGTTAACGACGATAACCCTTGCATTCTGAATCTTCATCTTCACTTCAGATTCACGACCTATCGTAATTTGGAAAGGATGTGGTTTTCGGATATTCCAAATAAGGAAAACCGATCTCGGTCTCATCGAAATCCAAAACGTGTCTTTTAAGGCCAAGTTGTCAATTTAGTCTTAACGGTGAATTTAATATTAACAATATGCACAGATAGAAAATTCACATCTCATTATAGATAATCACATCATCATAAACAGATAACTAATATCATCATCCAAACAGATAATTAAATATTATCATACTTAAAACATACATCCATATCACATAGATATTATCCATTCATATCTGAGATCACAATCAATCAATGAAATATCAATATCATCCATCAGCAATGATTTATGAATCACAAGCTATAATTAATTTAAAATGAATTAAATTAACTACTTTCATCTTTAATTAATTTAAAATAAATTAAATTAATTACTCATTCCATAAATCCTGCTCTCACAATTATTAATTAATTATAAATCAAATTAATTAATCATTCTCTAATTACAAGAATAATTTAGTCTTTAATTTATTTCTTAAATGAATTATTTTAAATCATTCATGGCAGTTAACATTTAATTACTCCCTATTAATTATTCCTTAATTTACAATTCTTAATTACATCATTAATTATATTAATGATCTTCAATTTATATTAAATTACTTTATTTGAATTAATTATATTATGTGGTTAATCTTTAATTAAACACAATTATTAATCACCCTTTGATTAATACAAACCAGTAATTAATTACCCTTAATTACCTATTAATCATTCCATGATTAATTAATTCCATAAATTAATCCCTTGATTAATTACCCAAATTACTCCACTTACAAATCATCTTGTATTTATTCCATCAAGTAATTATTATCTAATTACTATTCTAAGTAATTTTACTCTATTAATTACACTAAGTAATTACACATACCAAATCCTCAAATGATTTCTAAAATTAATTAATTAACTTAATTTAAATCTTATTATCCATTACTTATATATATATATTTAGAAATTAATCATCTTTGATTTAAGTATACTTGACTGCATTCCAGAAATTTCCTTTAATTTATTTATAGAAATTAATCTTGAATAAATCCATTAATTAGTTACATTTATATCGATTCATTACCATTTAATTATCTTGTGGTTTATTATTCCCAAATAAACCAATCTCTAATCCCATCATTAATTATTATAATAAATGATTTCTAATTACATTTCATTTGTTGATTATATTAAGAATACAAATCTTCAAAACACAATTATTAACCCTCTTGATTAATAACATACAGTAATTAATCATTCATAATTAATTACTTCTCAATAACAAGCTTAATTAATCCCTTGATTAATTTCAAGTAATTATATTCCAATTACTTCCATTAACAACATCATCCAGTTAATTACCCCCAGTAATTATCCATCAATTACTTCTCTAAGTAATTTAATTCCAAAATATCAGTTAATTAAACTAAATTAATTAACTCAAATTAAATCAATTTACTCAGTTAATAAGTAATTAATTTCTTAATTACTTTCCAAATAAATAATTTACATTTAAACTATTACAATGATTATTATTGAATTAATTAATCAAATTAATTTATTAAAAATCAATTACATTAATTAATTATAAAATAATCTAGTTAATGATCTTCATTAACACTTATTTAATTATTTTCTTCTAACATAATCAACTTATATTAATCATTATTAATTATAAGTTTGATTAACCATTAAAATTTATTATTTTAAATAAATATCTAATCTATGGTTCTTAATCACATATTAGTTAATTAATTTATTATTTACACTTTGATTAATACATTTAAATTCATAATTACTAATTTAAAAAAAATATCAATCATAAATTATTCTTACTTGATTAACTTAAGAGTTAATGTATATAAATTCTAAGTTGTCATTACTTAAGGTACTATTCTATTATTGATTTAAATTTTCACTTTCAACATGTTTTAGAAACATTTATTTCAATTTACTTTCTAAATAAACCCAATTTATCCTTAATAAAATTTTAAAACTAATTTTTCCCAAAACCCCTTTAAACTTACTTATTCAATAGCATTAAACTTATTTAAATCAATTTAAATTATAAAACTTTCTTTTATTTCCAAATCTAGAATTTCAAATCTAAGTTCTTGTTATCAATTTTTGGAGTAACTTGTTTGAATCTTTCTTAACAATTTATATTTCATTTTTTTTTTTGAGATTCAACTCTTTTTGGAATACACTTACATATTTAAACACTTTTAAGTTATTAAATAATCTAAATTATGGAATTTTGATATTTCCAACTATATTCAAAAAAAAAAACTTAAGTTCACTTTATAAACTTTGATTAAGTACTATTTTTGACTTTGATTTAAATTTTAAAACAAAAGTTCAAAAAAACCGTTAAAAACCTGTTACAGTTTAAAACTGTACAACTACCCGAGCATCCCCTGCGCGTTCCTTCGAGTAAACGTACGAGTTTCCCCGTGATAACCAACAAGCTGCTTCGAGTTTTATTCCCAGGCGCGCGCGAATGAAAAAAAACACAGAACCTGGAAAACAACTACACCACTCACCCCTCCATGCCAATCAACGCCACGCACGCGGTGGTCCCACCACCGGAGGCCACCAAACTCCGGCTACCCCTTCGACTATCTCTCCCCTACCTAAACCCAAAGACGCGTGGCACTCGAACACTTGCAGTGGCCGCGGTGCTCGAAATTTCAAAGCACAGTGAAACTTAGGTCTAAAAACATGGAACCCCCACCGACGCTTCCACCACCATTTGCGCCGCCATCCTCTATTTTTCCTAGCTCCACGACAACCTCCTCTACCACCAGACCGAAGCTCACACCACCAGATCCACTTGATCGTCCACAGCAACTTAAAATGCCTAAAATAGAAGAACTCGAACTGCACCTCACCCCCTCCACTAAAAATCCCCATATTAATTTTAAAAATCATAATTTGATTTAACTATTTGATTTATGTACCTGAATTGATAAAACAAGATATTCAAATTTTTGATGTTATTGAGATGCTCAGTTTCTTTTTCTGTTTCCAGAGTCATATAATTACTACTTTAGTTTAAATGAAATCTTAAACTAATATAGAAATGAAACTTATAGATTTCCTTTAAATCTTAGAGCTAGACAAGGATTTATTTAAAGAGTTTTGAATTTAAAAGAACAAAACTGGAAACAGAGAATATACTAAGTTTAAATACCTGCACACAATCATACTTCAGGAATTCAAAAATATAAACACACAACCATACTCTATAATACATATTTATCATTGCAGTAACTTCAACTAATTTATACTTTTAATTCCTTATAAAAATGAGTTACTCACAGCAAATAGAAAACACAACAAGTTTACAAGAAAACAGTTTGATTTTGCAGGCCTGAGATATGCAGAATTTCATCTCACCAATATCCAGAGAAAAATAAATATATAAATGTTCACAAATTTATTTAAACATTCAAATATTGGCATGCATCAGAATTTAAAACTTAAGTAAATCTTAAATGTGTTACTCACCGATTTGCAGAGAAGACAGAGGTTCCTTTATTAAGCAACAAGCTTGAAAATTTACAGGTTACACTTCCTTTGATTCTCAGTTGTATTATTCTTGGTTGATGTTCAAGTAGAAGCTAGTTTTAGTTTAAAATGAAGTTTATTCTAGATTTTACTTAGTTCGAACTGATATGCAGATGAAGCTAATTTATAAACAAATTTTACAGAGTATATGCAGACAAGGAATATTATTATGTTTCAACAATCTGAGACAAATATTTGTACAATATAACATAAAAATCTTGTTTGCAGATTTTAAGACAAAGATATTTTATAAATGGAGGCTGATACAAGAAATAATGCGGCTTGCATTAAATGCTAAGTACTTTATGTTTTAATTTACTTTGTTAATTACCTTCCTTCACAAGCCTGCATACCCTACAGCCTACACAAATCACACTTTACTTTGCTTTTGTTTGTCCAAACAAAATATCAAATGCTGTCTTCCTAAGCAAGCTTTCATATATATATTTGTTTTTGATTAATTCGGCCTGCACATATTTTAGATTTTGCTTTGTTTATTATCTCACCTTTACTTGCCTGCAGTTTGCTTTTATGTTAGTTTACAACTTTGAAAACTTATTTGTTTCTAGTTTTTATTGTTGTCTTGTTATTGTAAATTTGAAATGCATGTGAATGTTGTTATTTTTGTTTTGTTGTTTGAAAACTAAATGACTTTGATAGTTATTATGTTATTATAATTTAACCAATTTATCTTGTAGACTTGTATTTTATATGTACATATTTATTTTATTTATTTTATAAAACACATGATCAATTTGAAAAGATAGATAGAATAAATCATCTTTCTATTATAAACTACATATTTATTAGTGTATGTTAATGTATTGATTGACAAAATTATATCAAAGACTCATATATATTTTTAAATCCATGTTTTAATCAAGTTATACTAAAAGAAAAGAAAACAAATCTTTTTGTTAATAAATTTAAAATTTGAACTTAAGTTAAAATAAGTATCAAACTATTTAAACATTTACTTATGTATTTAAAATCACATATCTATTTATTTAACTTTGAAAAGTTTATATCAAATAGATCATAATTTCTAATTCACTAAAATATATATATTAGAATTTAAAACAAAATTTATTAGCTGAACTTTAAAACAAAATCTCATCTATTTACAATGTATACAAATATATACATTTATAAATAGAAACAAACAATTAGTTTTAACAGATATCATTTACCAATTAAATATTTATTAGAAGAAAAGTATCAATTCAAGTCTAATTAATAAAGATATATCAAATCAATTTAATATTCAATGCAGATTATTAAATTGATATTGCTAGAAAATTCCGGGTCGTCACATTCCTCCCCCCTTAAAAGAATTTCGTCCCCGAAATTTAAAAGCAAAGGTAATTTAATAATATATTTTAGATTTTAATTAATTTTAAACCATAAGCATATATCAATCACATGCTAACAACCATCACAACCAATCTACCCAATCAACAAAGCAAACTATCTAGACAAAATTCTGGATAGAGTTCCCTAGAGTTTCCCAGTATAATACCGGAATACTCGACCTATAGAATCTAAACAGTCTATACTACTAATCTACAGAGCTTCTTCGAATCAGAGAAAATTCATACAAATCAAATCTCCGACTCCGAAATCCAAATTTCTTTGTCTCTTATCCACCAATTTCTTCTGATGATTCAGAGCTGCCTTCAACCTACTGATCAGCTCAACCTTCGCTGATAATGCCTTAAAACAATCTGAATCCAAAAACAATCCAGTAGAATAATTTTCTCAAAACCAACCAAAACCGAGAATTCAACCTTTATTATCCTCAGTAGAAAACAACTTCTCTTTTTCCAGAAAAGAAGAAAAACAAAGGCACTCCCAACTGCTTCCGCTGCACAACTCTGATCTGGGTAGATGAAAATGCTGATGATACACATAAGCACAAACTGGACAACACATTACACAAATATGGTTCAACAGATCCAAAATAAAATCCAGAAGTTCCTCCAAGACTTGAGTTGTTTTACCAATTCCTCTCTCTAGAAACCATTCTATTCCTAAGCTGAACCATCGGCACTACTTCTGAAATCCAGTCGATACCAAACTCAACTCCTCAGATGCTAAGGCAAATCACTGACCTCTTCAAAGATATCCAGAAAAATTTCTGCCATCCCATAGAGTACTCAACTATCGCAAGTCACTTTTGCGATCAACCCAGGCTAATATCCCAAAGAAAACTGCTCCCTCCTTACCTATCTGAACAGCTTAAACTTATCCAGCCAATTCATTGAAGAAATGGATTCACCAAACTGCCTCTTAACTTCACCTCTAAAGAACTGTAGACAAATGACCTCCTTGCGTGCCGGCAGAACAATCTGAGCTGCAACACTGCTGCTGATGCCAAAACTCCTTAATCCAAAAATCTTTGAGAACTTCTTTGGAAATAATCCATCGCTACTGCATCTCAACACACAACCACTACTTCTTAAGGTTCCAAAATAATATTTCTAGCTTCTGCTCAACTCACAAAAATCCAAATCTACTCATCCCAACTTGTACAACAAAAATGGACTCCAAATCTTAACAGTTTCCTCCAAAGATTTGATAAAATCCTTACACCCCAGATTTACTCGAGACGGTATTGGGTCTACAGTCTCGTCAGATATACTTCTAACCACAGGTAGTCGTGTTACACACACCACTACTCAATCTACCCTTATGCTTATATTGGAAAACCCGAACAGGTAATCCAACAAATAGATGAATATATATATATATATATATATATATATCAAAATTACAAATACGCTCTCTCAGGAAAGAAATCACTTAAGAGCCTAGGTATTCACTCAACCTAGCGCTCTGATACCACTGTAACGACCCCACTTCCTATGCCCAGGAAGTAGTATCGTTATTAAGAAAGAAAAGGGTGAGAAAATAGAAAAGATAGAGAAGAAAGAACAACAACATCAGAATCTCACAGCGGAACGAATGAAATATAATAATCACATAAGTATTTACATAATATATAACATCAATCAGAGTAATACATATAGTACATCACATACCAGACAGTTATAAACACCTGTCTAGTTAATACAACTCAATACACAATACATCACAGAGATACCACACAGCGGAACTATATATATATATATATATATATCTATAACGCTGAAGCCTCCTGCTCCATTGCTCCTCCAGAATTCGTCAAAGCTAAACCTGAATCCCTTGACTACCCGTAAAAATTTGGGTACCCGAGAGTTTATGAAAAACAAGAATAAACTTCGGGTCAGACATGGGTCTGGTATGAGTAACGGGTTAAAGTTGCTTAATTTTGAAAATCTTTTGAAAATAAAAGGTATCACGTAAGACTTCCCACACATAAACATGGAAAAGTTTTTAACTTACGCTAACCAAAACATTTGATAGGAAATCCAGTGATATTATAATAGGTCTAGGGTTTTCAAGTAAATAGAAAATAGCCGAAATTGTTACATCTATTAAATTCCAGCTACTAGCCACAAAAGTGGGTAATACAATCAAAACCGTTGGCACTTATTGGATTTTGGATTCCATACAATGGCAGGGCTACTGGGGTACCGCCCGTCACAGTACGTGGCCTAGATCAACGAACCGAGGATCACTCCCGACCCCCTGCAACACAAGGCCGGAACCATTCCTTACTGAACAGTCCCGAACAAGATAAACCCCGCAGTTGGCTGCAGACCAACTGCCCACACAGCCGAATAAAAAGGGACATCTAGACAGGGGAATATCCTTGTCCTGCTTGGGCATGACCTACCTAACCTTGCTGCACCTCCCCTGTTTTAGCCATTCCCGGTTGATGAGGCTTGAGGTTACGATTACCTTTATAGGACATATTTCTTAGAATGCTCATCCCCCGCCTGACGATGTGTTGAAAGCATTCAATCCATACAAGTTCGTTCCGGGTTCGAACGAAACCGAAGGCATCATCTCGTTACACTCATTTTGGAATCACCCTCAGAGTTAACGACGATAAGCCTTGCATTCTGAATCTTCATCTTCACTTCAGATTCACGACCTATCGTAATTTGTAAACGATGTGGTTTTCGGATATTCCAAATAAGGAAAACCGATCCCGGTCTCATCGAAATCCAAAACGTGTCTTTTAAGGCCAAGTTGTCTATTTAGTCTTAACAGTGAATTTAATATTAACAATATGCACAGATAGATAATTCACATCTCATAATAGATAATCACATCATCATAAACAGATAACTAATATCATCATCCAAACAGGTAATTAAATATTATCATACTTAAAACATACATCCATATCACATAGATATTATCCATTCATATCTGAGATCACAATCAATCAATGAAATATCAATATCATCCATCAGCAATGATTTATGAATCACAAGCTATAATTAATTTAAAATGAATTAAATTAACTACTTTCATCTTTAATTAATTTAAAATAAATTAAATTAATTACTCATTCCATAAATCGTGCTCTCACAATTATTAATTAATTATAAATCAAATTAATTAATCATTCTCTAATTACAAGAATAATTTAGTCTTTAATTTATTTCTCAAATGAATTATTTTAAATCATTCATGGCAGTTAACATTTAATTACTCCCTATTAATTATTCCTTAATTTACAATTCTTAATTACATCATTAATTATATTAATGATCTTCAATTTATATTAAATTACTTTATTTAAATTAATTATATTATGTGGTTAATCTTTAATTAAACACAATTATTAATCACCCTTTGATTAATAACAAACCAGTAATTAATTACCCTTAATTACCTATTAATCATTCCATAATTAATTAATTCCATAAATTAATCCCTTGATTAATTACCCAAATTACTCCACTTACAAATCATCTTGTATTTATTCCATCAAGTAATTATTATCTAATTACTATTCTAAGTAATTTTACTCCATTAATTACACTAAGTAATTACACATACCAAAATCCTCAAATGATTTCTAAAATTAATTAATTAACTTAATTTAAATCTTATTATCCATTACTTATATATATATTTACAAATTAATCATCTTTGATTTAAGTATACTTGACTGCATTCCAGAAATTTCCTTTAATTTATTTATAGAAATTAATCTTGAATAAATCCATTAATTAGTTACATTTATATCGATTCATTACCATTTAATTATCCTGTTGGTTTATTATTCCCAAATAAACCAATCTCTAGTCCCATCATTAATTATTATAATAAATGATTTCTAATTACATTTCATTTGTTAATTATATTAAGAATACAAATCTTCAAAACACAATTATTAACCCTCTTGATTAATAACATACAGTAATTAATCATTCATAATTAATTACTTCTCAATAACGAGCTTAATTAATCCCTTGATTAATTTCAAGTAATTATATTCCAATTACTTCCATTAACAACATCATCCAGTTAATTACCCCCAGTAATTATCCATCAATTACTTCTCTAAGTAATTTAATTCCAAAATATCAGTTAATTAAACTAAATTAATTAACTCAAATTAAATCAATTTACTCAGTTAATAAGTAATTAATTTCTTAATTACTTTCCAAATAAATAATTTACATTTAAACTATTACAATGATTATTATTGAATTAATTAATCAAATTAATTTATTAAAAATCAATTACATTAATTAATTATAAAATAATCTAGTCAATGATCTTCATTAACACTTATTTAATTATTTTCTTCTAACATAATCAACTTATATTAATCATTATTAATTATAAGTTTGATTAACCATTAAAATTTATTATTTTAAATAAATATCTAATCTATGGTTCTTAATCACATATTAGTTAATTAATTTATTATTTACACTTTGATTAATACATTTAAATTCATAATTACTAATTTAAAAAAAATATCAATCATAAATTATTCTTACTTGATTAACTTAAGAGTTAATGTATATAAATTCTAAGTTGTCATTACTTAAGGTACTATTCTATTATTGATTTAAATTTTCACTTTCAACATGTTTTAAAAACATTTATTTCAATTTACTTTCTAAATAAACCCAATTTATCCTTAATAAAGTTTTAAAACTAATTTTTCCCAAAACCCCTTTAAACTTACTTATTCAATAGCATTAAACTTATTTAAATCAATTTAAATTATAAAACTTTCTTTTATTTCCAAATCTAGAATTTCAAATCTAAGTTCTTGTTATCAATTTTTGGAGTAACTTGTTTGAATCTTTCTTAACAATTTATATTTCATTTTTTTTTTGAGATTCAACTCTTTTTGGAATACACTTACATATTTAAACACTTTTAAGTTATTAAATAATCTAAATTATGGAATTTTGATATTTCCAACTATATTCAAAAAAAAAAACTTAAGTTCACTTTATAAACTTTGATTAAGTACTATTTTTGACTTTGATTTAAATTTTAAAACAAAAGTTCAAAAAAACCGTTAAAAACCTGTTACAGTTTAAAACTGTACAACTACCCGAGCATCCCCTGCGCGTTCCTTCGAGTAAACGTACGAGTTTCCCCGTGATAACCAACAAGCTGCTTCGAGTTTTATTCCCAGGCGCGCGCGAATGAAAAAAAACACAGAACCTGGAAAACAACTACACCACTCACCCCTCCATGCCAATCAACGCCACGCACGCGGTGGTCCCACCACCGGAGGCCACCAAACTCCGGCTACCCCTTCGACTATCTCTCCCCTACCTAAACCCAAAGACGCGTGGCACTCGAACACTTGCAGTGGCCGCGGTGCTCGAAATTTCAAAGCACAGTGAAACTTAGGTCTAAAAACATGGAACCCCCACCGACGCTTCCACCACCATTTGCGCCGCCATCCTCTATTTTTCCTAGCTCCACGACAACCTCCTCTACCACCAGACCGAAGCTCACACCACCAGATCCACTTGATCGTCCACAGCAACTTAAAATGCCTAAAATAGAAGAACTCGAACTGCACCTCACCCCCTCCACTAAAAATCCCCATATTAATTTTAAAAATCATAATTTGATTTAACTATTTGATTTATGTACCTGAATTGATAAAACAAGATATTCAAATTTTTGATGTTATTGAGATGCTCAGTTTCTTTTTCTGTTTCCAGAGTCATATAATTACTACTTTAGTTTAAATGAAATCTTAAACTAATATAGAAATGAAACTTACAGATTTCCTTTAAATCTTAGAGCTAGACAAGGATTTATTTAAAGAGTTTTGAATTTAAAAGAACAAAACTGGAAACAGAGAATATACTAAGTTTAAATACCTGCACACAATCATACTTCAGGAATTCAAAAATATAAACACACAACCATACTCTATAATACATATTTATCATTGCAGTAACTTCAACTAATTTATACTTTTAATTCCTTATAAAAATGAGTTACTCACAGCAAATAGAAAACACAACAAGTTTACAAGAAAACAGTTTGATTTTGCAGGCCTAAGATATGCAGAATTTCATCTCACCAATATCCAGAGAAAAATAAATATATAAATGTTCACAAATTTATTTAAACATTCAAATATTGGCATGCATCAGAATTTAAAACTTAAGTAAATCTTAAAGGTGTTACTCACCGATTTGCAGAGAAGACAGAGGTTCCTTTATTAAGCAACAAGATTGAAAATTTACAGGTTACACTTCCTTTGATTCTCAGTTGTATTATTCTTGGTTGATGTTCAAGTAGAAGCTAGTTTTAGTTTAAAATGAAGTTTATTCTAGATTTTACTTAGTTCGAACTGATATGCAGATGAAGCTAATTTATAAACAAATTTTACAGAGTATATGCAGACAAGGAATATTATTATGTTTCAACAATCTGAGACAAATATTTGTACAATATAACATAAAAATCTTGTTTGCAGATTTTAAGACAAAGATATTTTATAAATGGAGGCTGATACAAGAAATAATGCGGCTTGCATTAAATGCTAAGTACTTTATGTTTTAATTTACTTTGTTAATTACCTTCCTTCACAAGCCTGCATACCCTACAGCCTACACAAATCACACTTTACTTTGCTTTTGTTTGTCCAAACAAAATATCAAATGCTGTCTTCCTAAGCAAGCTTTCATATATATATTTGTTTTTGATTAATTCGGCCTGCACATATTTTAGATTTTGCTTTGTTTATTATCCCACCTTTACTTGCCTGCAGTTTGCTTTTATGTTAGTTTACAACTTTGAAAACTTATTTGTTTCTAGTTTTTATTGTTGTCTTGTTATTGTAAATTTGAAATGCATGTGAATGTTGTTATTTTTGTTTTGTTGTTTGAAAACTAAATGACTTTGATAGTTATTACGTTATTATAATTTAACCAATTTATCTTGTAGACTTGTATTTTATATGTACATATTTATTTTATTTATTTTATAAAACACATGATCAATTTGAAAAGATAGATAGAATAAATCATCTTTCTATTATAAACTACATATTTATTAGTGTATGTTAATGTATTGATTGACAAAATTATATCAAATACTCATATATATTTTTAAATCCATGTTTTAATCAAGTTATACTAAAAGAAAAGAAAACAAATCTTTTTGTTAATAAATTTAAAATTTGAACTTAAGTTAAAATAAGTATCAAACTATTTAAACATTTACTTATGTATTTAAAATCACATATCTATTTATTTAACTTTGAAAAGTTTATATCAAATACATCATAATTTCTAATTCACTAAAATATATATATTAGAATTTAAAACGAAATTTATTAGCTGAACTTTAAAACAAAATCTCATCTATTTACAATGTATACAAATATATACATTTATAAATAGAAACAAACAATTAATTTTAACAGATATCATTTACCAATTAAATATTTATTAGAAGAAAAGTATCAATTCAAGTCTAATTAATAAAGATATATCAAATCAATTTAATATGCAATGCAGATTATTAAATTGATATTGCTAGAAAATTCCAGGTCGTCACACAAGAAGACATTCCCGGTCCTTCCTCTCCACATCATGTTTCTCTTGTGCACACACCTCCATCAGAAGCTCATATTCTTACTACTCTCGAAAGGCAAGAACAACTGATTCAAACAATTCGTGAGGAGAAACTGGAAAGAGAGAGTTAGGAGTTATTAGATCACTTCTGACATGACTATGCAAGTCAGTTCGGGCTAGAGAGAGTGGAGTTGGTAGTACTAGTGAGGCCAGTGCTGCACTTCAATGCCCACTAGTCTCCCAGCCTTCTGTACACGATCTTCAGGCAGGACTTCATGGTTCTAGAGCAGCAGGTACTTCATTTTAGGCACCTGGACCTACCAAGATAGGATATAGAGGGTGAGGACCTTGATCACACACCATAATCATTCATGCTTGGTAACCTTTAGTTCGTCCGCCAGCACTAAGCAAGCAGCACCAAGGATATACAGAGTCGGATCCCACTACCCTTTCAGGATATTACGACTTTCTCTTATTTTCAGCTTCTTCAAGATGGTATCAATTTATGTTCCATCATTCGCATTGGTTTGTATGAGATTATTTTGACATTTGTGTTTGCATAGCTTATTTAGCATTTAGGTTGTTACTATGTGTTTTATGACTAATTATTTGTACTATGACATTTGGCATTTGACATTTGTATGATCGGCAGTTGTGACCAGTTGTATATTTTGTTGTTGTTGTTATTCTGTGTTTGTGATATACTATATCGTTTATGGTCTATGATGTTCATTTTGTGACATCCATTATGTTGTGTACTATTATTCTCCTTATTGTTGTGACAAATGGGCAAAATAATCAGTCATACGCATAAATTTAGGGGGAGCAATAAAATATAAAAATATTTTTGCGCATATAGTTAGGGTGATTATTGCATTCATACCATTTATAGTAAATGTACCTTCATGAATGCATATATGAATTGTGATCATCAGAAAGGGGAAGATTGTTTAAACTACGATTCACAGTTTTGACAACGATAGCTCCATACTAGAGTTTAAATTACACAAGCCAAAGAAATATCACTATTAGAAGATTGCCTTCAAAGAGAGAAAATAAATCGTGCTAAAGCTTTGGAAGATCATCTATTGAAAGAGCACTTTAAGATTGTTACTAGTGAGTCATTTTTTTATATATATGTTGTTAAAACTCACAAGAACCTCACATCACTATTTCATACTCTCAAATATTATAAAAGTGGTTCTATTAGATGAGCACTTGAAGATTGTTACTAGTGAGTCATTTTTTTAGATATATGTTGTTAAAACTCACAAGAACCTCACATCACTATTTCATACTCTCAAATATTATAAAAGTGGTTTTTATAATTTTTGTATATTTATTTAAAAGCATTTTAAGCTTCTAATTATTAGACTTGAAGTGTCCATCAGCGGAAGCAACTGGTGTACCGGTGCACATATGTGGCCTTCTACAATGAATAGAAATCATATCCTTTAATTGAACCTCTTTGATTCTATAAATAACTATGATTTCAGCAAGTTTTAATCATGGAATTGCTCTTTGATTTTCGGATTCGATCTTTGATACCTTATTTTATTCTATATTCTCAAATAAGCGATCATTCTTTGATAATAATCAATTCTCTTATTTTTCTTACCTTCTAAAGTTATGCTTATTCATCAAAAAACAATTCTTATGATTTATAGGAGATTGTACTATATTAGGAAAATATGTGTATTGAAGACACGATTATAGCCAAAGTCTGTATTTTATCAAGTTAGTGCAAAAGATCTATTCAGCGGCTCAAGCAAGTGTATAAGCCTATTCCTTCGGAAAAAGCAAGAATATTTGTGAGTAAAAGCCATAATAAGAGATTCTGGGACTGGACGTAGGACGGTGGTCTGAACTAGTATAAAAGTCCAGTGTGCAAGCTTTTTATTTTATTTTATTTACATAATTACTTTATCCATATACAATCCTACACGCTTAGAGTTTGATCGTTAATGGCGCTGGGGTGCTGCAGCCAGAGCAATAGGTTTCGTTGGTGGGGTTGCGGTGGTGAATAGTGCAACAATAGTAGCGCATCTATGGTTGAAAGTTGTGGCCTGATGGGTTCATTTAGGTTAGAGGATGTAATGCATATTATATTATTTATTATTTATTAACAATATGCCTTTCACTTCTGATCATTGTATCTTTTGGGTACGATGATTCACGTGTGGTTGGTTTGCTGAGTTTAAGGGCTATTAGAAAAACCATGTTGTTATGGTTTGTTTAATTAAATAATTGAATTTTAAATTATAAAATACATAGTTATTGATGAAAAATCATATTTATTGATATGCGTTTATTCTATGGTTGATAATTTAGTTATTATAATTTTTTGGATGTATTGCACCTTGATTGGATAATTTTCGTTGGTTGTGGTATTTTTGGGAGTTTAATTAAAATAAATATTTGATATGAACTGAAAAATAATCAATTGGGATAAACTGGATAACGATGAGAAATTTTGATGAATAAAAGATTAATAAGTTCATTTATAGATTTTGAATGGTTTTCATAAATAACGATGATTTGACAAACTGTACTGAAATTAAAGTACGGAGTTTGATAAGGTTGTTATTTAAGAATCTCAAGATAAAATCATAAATAATAACGATATTTATATTTTAACTTAATATATGGGAGGTCTTTTATTTACAAAATAGAACAATACCTTAACTAACAATAATATGAATTTCAGTAAAGATAACATTGTTTCGTGTAAATGATAAAATGATTGATTTACGGTATCTGTGGTAGGAAATAGTATTATTGTCTGATTTATAGAATAAAAAGGCATTTTTTGTATGATAACAATTGTAATGAAGAAATGTTTTCCAGAAATGTTTTTGGGTAAATTAGTTACAATTTTGAGAAAAATAGTAAAAAGAAGTTTCAATGATCTGAATAAAATATTTTTTTTGGAATAAATAGTAATAAATTGACTTTGGAAATTATTAAAGAGATTTTGATACATATATTATTATTTTGATGTAAAATAGTAATATTATTGTTTTAAAAGTGATTTGATTTACCATTAATGGTTCAAAGTACTACATTCAGAAGTATTTAAAGAAATTGAAGTATGTAAAGGATTTTTGAAGTGTTTTACCATTTGTGAAAAGATTATTATTGTTTCGATATATATAAATAAAAGGGATTTTATAATAAACAGTAATAAGACGATTTGATATGGAAGAGAGAAACAATTGTCGTAAATATAATGTTTTAGATGGATGTAGTATGTAGTTAATTATTCATTTAAATTATCATTTATTTTTTACGATGATGAAATCACATTAGGATGTGGATGCAATATTTTACCATTTTTACTACCAAACAATGGGTAATTGATTATGGTTAATTGATGATTGATGTTGTGTTACAATTATGAGGTGGTTAGTTTACATTTGATGATTTATACTTGCACTAGTGATGCGTTGCTATGATGGCTAGTTAGTATGTATGTAAGTATATTTGTATTGTTGTTATTTTCTCATTTAATGATCAGAGTCGACATTGAATGTCGCGAAATGTATGTGATGTTAAATGGTTAAGTGCGCTTCTGTTTTTTATTACCCATATGATGATCTGTTGTGATGAATGAGTAGGAATACTACTTTATATTTCTACATTTACATTGGCTGCATTTATTGCATTGGTTGCATGGATGCTGCGGTTTTTATATACTAACAGGTATTTGGATGTAAGAGAAGAGAAAAAAACAGAACTACGTGGGCTTGATCATCTAAAAGAGGTACATATGCACTATTTTTCTATGCAATAGCCACTGGTTCCCTTGAGGTCGAGGTGTATAGAAAGTTCGCGTAGCCCCAAAATAGTTGGCATATTTTTCCTTTATTATATGTATTTATATACACTAGTAAGTTTGCAGGTGGAAGCAAAGAAAGGAGCAATGGGTCTGGAATGAGTAATATCTGCAAGATAGTTTGATATATCTCTTGTATCATAGTTATAAAGATGTTATTAATAATTGATGTAATGAAATGTATAATTTATGTGGTGTATTATGTTTGAGTAATATTTAATTTATTAGAATGAAATGTATGTAGATGTATACATCGATGTTTGAATTCTGCTCCAAGGTTTCCCTTTTATTCATTATTTCAGAATTTCAAATTTTTATAGCCTCGGTCCACTGTCTTTAATATCTGATTTAGTTGTAAACATATTTCGACATTGTTTATAACTAGACTTAGACGTTAAAAATAGCGGATCGTCACGCTTGATATTAGAGCTTAAGTTTAGTGATTCCTCAGGTCTTGTGTAGGTTTACACCAATTAGGGTAAGGAATAGAGAATGGGAGTGCGTTTTGATTGACAAATTATATGATTTGTGTAACATTTCTAATTTTTAATAACATTATTTATGAGATTTAATTAGATATAAATAGAATAATGTAAGAATTAAAATGATAAGTGGATTGAGATTTGAAAATAAAATTTAAGGCCATGCATAATAGTTATAAATGAGCTTAAATTGACTAATATGGTATTAATTTACATAAAGGCCTATTAGGGAATAACCGCCTTCATTTCTACAACCCACTTATTCACGTACCTTCCATTTTCACACGTTCATTTTATTTCTCAAAACAAAACAAACATAAACTATGAAAGCCGACCATTACAAGGAAGAAAAGAGAGGAAGAATAAATCAAGCTAAGGAATTAAAGCAAGGGTATTAATCTTAAATCAAATCTCAAAGTTGTTATCATATTTAAGGTGAACAATAATTCATTTCATCTCTATTTTGTTTTTATAATCATATGTTTTCGGATGTAAGATTACATTCGTTTTTATGATGTTTTTGGATGATGATATGCTTGAACTATTATATGTTTGATTTAAACCAATTCATTTACATGTGAATTTGCACGGTTTTAGAGCAAAACCGATTATTATTGAATTTAGAGTGCTTTGGAAAAATTATATGTTAAGTAAAACATGATTTTGAAGATGGGTTTCAATTTTTGTAATTTCCAAGCTATGAAAAATTTACTATGAATTTCTAAATGAAAATATGATATAATTGGGTTTAAAATTTATTTCGATTATTTCAGGAAGAAATTATGTCTAAAATTTTAATATGTTTGATAACATGATGAAAGTGAATTTTTGTGATTTTTGGGGATTTTTCCTAATTGATTTGCTATGAAAAATAAATTATTTTAAAAGAAGGACTTATTTGCAATATTGGTTTTGCTTAATGGATGGGCTTAAACATTAATTTTTCCTTCGATTTAGATTTGATAAATGCAGCAGTTATTTTGTAAAGTATTTGAAATTTTTTAAGGCAACCAATCAAAAAATTACAAATAGGCGGGTACTTATAAGGAAATTACTAAAAATAGCATAATTTTAGCCTTTATTCAGAAAAGTTAGTTCCTCCTCCTATAGTAGTGCCTTTCGACTCCAATACTTCTACTCCTACTCAGTCGGAATCAACCCAACCGAAACCTACCCAGTCAAAACTCATACACAAGGTATCACATAGATGGTACGTAGTGGATTGGAGGAAAGACGGAAGCCATGGTGTCGAAAGCAATGCTTCTGACGAGGTCGAAACTTTAGTTTTGTTTTCAAATGTAAAGTGCCTGCTTCGTTTTACTTAAAGCTTTCGACGTAGTCGAAGCATATGTTTCGAAAGGGGTTTTTCTAAATAGATTTCAAAGGAGGTTTCCATTTTATGTTTTAAAGGCATAAGCTTTCGAAGGGGTTGCTTTTTTTATAAAAAAATGCTTTCAAAAGCAGTGGTTCTAACTCAGTCAAAACCCAGCCGCTTTTCTTTTTCCTTTTGAGTGTATTGAAGTCATCAATGCTTTCGAAGGGTGCCTTAGTTTTAAACTTATACTTGGCTACTTTCAAATTGCTTTCGAAAGGGTTCAGGGGTTTCGAAGGCAATGGTGTCGAAAGGTGGTTTCGATGCTACCCTTCAAAGTTTTACTCAATGGTTTTGAGCTTTCGAATAGATGGTTCAAACACCATCAAATTTTCTCCAAAACAATTTTGTTAAAGGTTTCAAAAGATATACTTTCTTGTGTAACCACTTTAACCCAAAAGATATTTTAAAACGTAAAACTCAATACTTTCAAAAGGAGTGCTTTCACTTGTTTTGTAGCTATGTTCCTAAAGATTTTGAGCAGTGTTTTGATACCATCAAAAGCTATATTTGGTTTCGAAAGAGATTGTTGAACAAGGGCTTCAAAAGGTACATTCAAAGTGTTTTGAAAAGGAGTATTCTTTTCTTTTGAAGGAGGTAGGGGTTTCGAAAGAGATGTTTTAAGATTTTCACAACAAAAACCCAATCTCATTTTTAAGGAAAAACCAAGGCATAAATAAAAAAATTTGAAATGAATTTTTAGAAGAAGCTTTCCTTGATTAACAGGTTAAAGGAATTAACCAAGTTTTATATGAAATGATTTCAGGGATATTTAACCATTGGTGTTAGTATGTTATATTTTATGATTGCTTCTTCATATATTTATTCACATCATGAACCGATAACGGTACTTTGAGGAACGGCAGAATAACCAGCTAGATTGACCCAGTGGTGAATATAACTTAATAAATGTTAAAATCTTAATTAAAAATATTGACAGTGGCCAATAGGTTTACCAGTAAGCCCATGAAAACTGTGTAGAGCAAAAGATATTGGCAGGGGCCAATAGATTCATAGTTTGTCCATGAAAATTATGGTTTGATATTGGCAGGGGCCAATAGGTTTGTAGTTAGCCCATGAAAACTATATCCAGATTAAGATATTGACAGTTAGTCAATGGGTTCCTAGTCAGCCCATAAAACTAGGATAAGAGAAAAGATATTGGAGTTACCAATAGGTTCTTAGTGATCCCATGAAAACTATGAAATCGGCGGGAAGTCTATAAACATTTAACATGTTATTAGTAAGCCCATGAAAATTAATAGGTTAATAGTAATTCTAATAACTATAATTGAGACAGATAGTCAGAATGAACGGGGATGGGTAATCCAAATTTAATATACTTGTTTGTATATCATCATATTATTTTGAATTGTTTTAACCATTATGGATGCAGGAGCACAGTATATGATTTTATAAAGGTTTTAAGATACTAGTGAGGGAAAAACCCATTCCACTAAGCAGCGTGGTCTCACTAGATATCTAAATGGTTTGAGATGGTAGATTATTATTCATACCATGCTTTATGTCCGACTTGGAGTTTTTGTTTTCCCCTTAAACTCTCGGGCACTCAATTGATTTTGAGTAGTTTGAGGTTTAGGGTTTTCTAGTGTTATTTTAGATGAATAAAGCTTCCGGTGATGTGCAAGAGGTATGCTAGCTACTTAGAGTAATTTTATTCCTGCTGCGTTTGGTTGTGAAGGCAAACTTGTTTTATCGCCTTATTATATACTCTGATCTTCCAAGGGGGCATCTTCATATGTCGCTCTTGGCTTATTTTGTAATTAGTATATTTTGTTTGAGCATGGTCTGTGCACTGGGATTATGTAATGAATTTGCAATGTTTTGAAATGGAATGTGGAATTTGTTTGCTGCTTAATTTTTTTTCATATTCGTGTGTTTATGTATATCAATGTATCTAACATTGTCGTGTTTGGTCACCGATGATTAATAACTATGGATGACTGTAGCATCTGTAACTGTTAGTTTTGGACCTCCAGATAGGGGGATGTTACACTGCGTGTAAGGGTTGTTTGTTTAAATTGTTACCTCACCTAAAATGATGATGACCTTTGTATGGAAAATAAATAAAGTAGGAGTGGGATATGATGAACATTTATAAGAGAGATTAAGTTTTAGTTATAACTTGAGTGACACACTCCTAATGTTAAATTAATTGAGACCTAACCTTAATAATGTGGAACAACTTTTATTTGTAAAATTTATAAAGTATACATTCTTTATTTTAAAGATATTTTATAAAAAGGAAAATTGTTGATTTTTGACATAAAAAGATCTGTTAAAAATTATGTTGAAAACTGTAGTATTTAATTTGGTGAAATAAAATATTTTTATGGAGATATTTTTGTAAGAAAGAGTAAATATTGCGAAAATATTTTAGTAAAAAGATGTATTAATTAGATATTGAAAGTTCAATTTAGCCTTCAAAGAAACATTTAATGTGAGAAAGTTTTTGGAATATAGTTTTATAATGATATTATGGTTTAGGAACACCTTGTTAATAAAGGAAGATTTTATCTACATGGAGAGAAATTTTTGTTGAAAAGTGTTCTATATGAAAATATTTTTATAAAATGATGTTTTGGTTTGAAATATTTTATTTTTAAAGAAATGTTTTAATGAAAATACCTTAGCTGAATTTTTTTAACATTAGAACATTTCTTTAAAAATATTTTCATTAAAACATTTCTTTAAAATATACACTGAAAGGTTTAATAAAAAGACTTTTTGAAGGAGAAAACTATTTTAATGATAGTAAAAAAATAATTAGTTTTTTTTTAAATACCTTTTTGGCGAATATCTAGTGAGAACCCTTATTTTTTTATTTTTTAAAAGAGTATTTGTTTGAAACATTCATTGTAGTCAATATTATATGATTTACAGAAGATTTATTTTAAAGGTACTCTACTTAAGGGTTATTTCAACAAAATGGTTTTTTTATTTTGAAGGAATTATTTTCTCAATAGAATTATTTGAAAAATATATAAGAAAAATATTTTTAAATTAAGAAATTATATTAATGGTGGAAATATTTGGGAATAGTTTGATGGAGGCATCTTTAGAAGTATCTTTTTGGAGTAAAGAATGCGATAAAATATTTATTTTTGAGAAAAGTTTTATCAAAGGAGTGTATTGGATTTCCAAAAAATTTTATTTGGAAATTGATTTTGGTTGTAAGGATTTTCACTTAGAGGTGCTTTTTGATAAATGATGTTTTGAGAAGAAAATTTTATTTTTTTGGTAAAGAGTTTAAGTTGAAAATGACCTAATTTGATAATTATTTATTTGAAAATATACTTAGGAATATATTCTTCAGAAACGATGTATTATAAAATATCTAGTTTTACAATATCTTGAGTAAATATTTTACTAAGATGAGGATAATTTGATTTGAAAATTAAATAGTTTTAAAAAGTAAGATTTTTAATTGAATAACAAGCTTTGAAGTTTTTTTTAAAAAGGTTATTTATTTGAAATTTTATTCAAGAACTATAAAACAAGACTTTGTAAAAGTGGTGTTTAAAATGATGGGTTAAGATGAAGTTTGAGTTCACCTAACACTTATTGTGACAGTGTTACCTTTATAACTATTATGTGTGATTTTCCCTAATGAGCCGTAGGGACGTCTAGTAATTCCCTTCCATGGAGAGAGTTGGAATATGAAGAAGGGACTATCCATTTCGATGTTTGTGATAGTAACCGTGTTGGTTAATGTTTGTATTGCATTGTTGTTTGTTAAATTAATTGCAATTAAGAAATATAGCTATCTATTTACCCATGTCTACTTATAAATTTATGTTGTGCTCATTTGAATTAACTTCTTATGATTGTGTCATATTGTCGATTGCTTGTTTTACTATGATTTATTTTAATTACTTGTTTGTTTAATGTTTACCTATTAATTTACGTCAAGCTTTTTTATATTAATCCCTATTTCTTGTATAGGTTGCTTTTGATTGTTTGTTTTCTTGTCACTTGTTTTTTTTGAGTGGTTGTTGTTTGTTTGGTTATTACTTGTTCACTTGATTGCTTGTAGTTCGACTTATTGTAATTGTTTATACCTTGTTTAATAAGAAATGTGAAGAGGTTCCATGAAGATGAGTAGTAGTGGTTGAAGGATTTTAATGACTAAAGGCTTGATGGATACTGCTAAGGAATCAAGGATAGGCCGGAGATCCATTATATGAAATTTTATAAATATACATTTCAAAACCTATTTTTGGCTTCCATAAAAATTTTAAACAAAGAGTTTCTATTTTAAATAATTATTTGGTTTCTCATATAAAACGATGTTTTCCAAAAAAATTGAGTTGGTTTAAATTGATAGAAAATATTTTGAGAAATTGTTTTAAAAATTGATGGCATACTTTTAAGAAGAAAAAGATAATTTGTTAAAAAGGGAGATGGAAGCTTTGATTTGAAAATAAAAATATTTTGGTTAATGTTATAATTTTAAGGTGTATTGGAACCTCTCCTTGTTAGCAGCTCCCTCTTTGGTATTTGAGTGGGTTAACCAGTCACTGGATGAAGAAGTCATAATGGAAAATGAAACAAGGATGATATTGAGGAAGGCAGCTCGTGAGTTGAATGAAGAAGGGTTCTACTATGCAAAATGAAAGGAGGACGAGTTTGAGGAAGGGAGCTCATGGGTAGAACGAGAAATGGTTCTACCAAGTAGTATGACAAATGTTTCTACTATAGAAAATAGAACGAGGAAAGTATCTATTATGGAAAATGGAAATGAATGGAGTGAGGAAAGGCTCGAAAATTCATGTAAAGGGATCATTGGTACTTGAAGTGTGTCGAAGTGTGCTCGTAAAGCAGGGGTAAGTGAGGAAACCCGCTTAGGTATTTAGGACGTGTACCCCAGAACGAGGAAGGGATCTAGTGTCTAGCATCTGTGTTTTTGGTGTTCGAGCACTTAGAAGCTATGATTTTTCCATTAATCCCTACAAAGGAATGGTCATATGAGTTATCATGCATCCAACATACGTAAAAGATGCAAGGATCGATGCAGTTGCAGCGCAAGTAGATGATCAAATTATTTGAAGAATGTTGTTATGAATAAACAAATACTATTTTGTAGGATGCGACCATAAGTAGACACTAATGATATTTTGGACGGTACAGGTATGAGATGATACACCCGTTGTCTTGAGGATGAGACTATAACAAAAGTCATCAATAGTTTTGAGAATATACATAATATAATGGACGTGTAATTAACATAGGGATTAACACACACGTGTTATTGGTTGATAGGTTATTATGATGATGATACCATATTATTTTAAATATATGTGTTTATTTTATATAAGCTATAGTGATTATTAATTTATGTTTCTTCATTTATTTGTACATACATATTTGGATCAATTTATGTTTTATTATAACTCTTATTATAGTCAATTATGGTTGAATTATTGGAATGCATGATATGAATTAATCCATGATTAATATTGTCTCAACTTTATAAACAAAGTATTGTTTTACATATTATAGTTTGGACGGCATGACTGAGAAAGTGTATGTATTACTATAGAATGTGTGCGTAGTAGTTGAATTCAGTTATGAATGAATATGATTGTATCATAGTTAATGTTGTATGGTCATTATATATTATTTTGAAAGTAATTCACTAGTGGTTGACACATTTCCCTATATTTTGTGATTGACCAATAATGATGATTTATTGATTTTGATTAATGTTGTATACAGGAATTGTGAGGGTTGCAATTCTTTTATGGGAGGGAGAATGTAACAACCCGCAAATATGACCCTTTTAATATTTTAGTAATTAAAAATTAATTTTCATAAAAACGTGGTCTTGGAACTGGGCCAGCCCGCAACGGTAGTGGTGGGTGTATTTCAATTTTTATCCTATTGGATCTTTATTGGGCCTATGAAGTCTAATTCATTTAGAAGAATTCTAAATTTATTTCAAATAAAATCATGTATTCTATTTAAATTTAAGTATTTTGTAATGTAAAGTTAATTTGAATGATTTAATTTATATATATACATGTACATATGTGTGTGCATGTGTAACATAATAATCCGTGAAGGGCATAACATGCACGTATATAGATGTTGGGATTTACATTGCAATAGGCACATTAGCTCATTCGTATGTATTGTATATTGTTTACATATGTGCATAAATCTATAATGTAAAGTATATTTATATAAATACGTATACATATATTTAAAACATATTTTATAACTAAAAGTCTCAAAATTAAATATATATAATTTAAAACATTTGTATAAATATATATACATAATTAAATAAATAAAATGATACATAATGATATATATATACATATATAAAAATTAAAAATATATATAAGGTTAAATAAAATGTATATATACGAATACTTAATTACATTCAAATACTTAAAATATAATTACATATATTTTAAAAGTATTTCCAAATCGAAATTAGCATAACAAACATAAAATATTAATTTTATAATTTTATCATTACTATATATAAAATAAATAGTTTTGATTATAATAATTAAAATTATTAGTAATAAATATTAAAAAAAACCAAATTTTAAAATTTACAAAAATTTAGGATCATAAAATACAGGTTCAAATTTTTTTCATGATTTTTGAAATAAAATATTATTTTAATAAACAAAAGAAATGTTCAACCGAAGTATTTTTATAATTAATATTTCATTAATGTTAATTAATTTATAACAATTATAAACTAATCAAATCGTTCGTCTTAAGGAATTCATCATTTCGGCTGTGTAACTTTTGGGTGTAAATTTGGTCAACGATTACATCGAACTATTCTAATGTTAACATTCACATGTCACTTAGCAGGTGGTGTGACATTATGGCCAAATTTACCCTTACTCATTTTCGGTAAAAATCTAATTTTAGTTTAATAAGCATTACCCGGTTGTGACATTTGTTTACACAAATTCTCTTCGTCAAAACTATATTATTTTCGACTTATGGAATTTAGTAATGGTTAAAATTCCAACCTCATCCACATTCAACTTTATAGTCCAAATACAAAGTCCTTGGTTCAATAATTACGATTATTATTAACCGAAATGCTTTGGCTAGAGACTTTGACTTGACTGTGATACTAACCGCATATAACCGAGAAGACGAATCCTCTCTTGAATGGTGTTTCACTTCCAATACTTCCACTCGACCCAACTATAGTCACTCGATGGACGACATGCCATGATTTGGCTATAATCAGAGCGGAGCTTTTGTATTGAAGATCCACAGTATTCTCAAGTCGAGAGAACTGTGTAAATTAGTCACATCGATATTTTCGGTTTGACCTTGGTTATATTAACCAATAGAAAACTATCGAGTGAGTTATTCCATAGTTATCCAATAATTATTAGTACGTAACCCCTAGGTCCCCCCAACAGTCATGAATAATACACTGTCCAACATTTGAAGAGCTTGCGTACTCCAATCTCAATGGATACATCGATATCCAGTCTCGATGCATCTTGACTAGGAACGCTTAAAATGGTATATTTGTTTCGTTGTGGTAAATTACTCACGGTTACAACACTTTGTAACTACTATCACAAAATATATCATTTATGGATTTTTCTATTAAATATACTTTTAATTAAGTTAATTAATTAATATAATCACGTTATATCAAGTATATAATAGGAAGAAAATAACTTTTATTTCGAACAAGATTGATCGATGAGTTAGATATACGTAACAAACTACATAATTGCCCCTAGGGCATACCTCTAGCTCTATCACGTAGATTGGATGTCATGCTTGTAACCAATGTAAAGGCCTTTCCGATCTAATCAGTTTGATATATAATTTTGATGCGCTTGAGTTACGGTTTGCGAGGTAGAGGCGTTATAATGTTTAAGCATGTTACACAGCCATTTTTGGACCAAACGGTTACATACGACTGAACTCACCTCATTTCCAATATAAATAACGCTTAGAAACATATAAGGAAGCCATCATATCAGTCTTCATTCCTTAATTATGAAATCGCTTCTGATCGCAGTTTAATGGCGGCTGATTTTCGATAATTACAAATTAATTCAAAAATCGAAGTGCCTAAGCCCTACATATTATATATCACTACGAAGTTATCAATGAGACAAATAGGTGTCTAGAATCAATTTTTCTATCTGATGCTTCAACTAGCCAGAAATTAGCAAATAATTCTCGGTCATCTGGTTTAGTAGTTGATAAACGATGTTGATGTGACGATCAGAGGGTATGGTCTCGTGGAGAACGGTTAGAGTAGTTCATCTATGTAGTTGGATTGGCAAAACAATGGTCAGATATGCCACTAAAATTAGATAAGGGTTTGATAAAATGGCGAAGACTATGCATTTTGTAGCAGGTGGTAGGGCGGTTGGTCATCGATGGTGTTGAGGTGTTACGGCCAGAGAAGTGGGCCTCGTTGGAGAGGTCACTGTGGTGAATGGTGCAATGGTGGTGCTAATGGATTAAAGTTGGGGCCTGATGGGTTCGGTTAGGTTGGAGGAGGTAATGCATATTATTTTATTTATTTGTTAATTATTAAATTACCAAAATACACTTCCACTTCTTATCGTTATATCTTTTGCATACAAATTTTGATTCACTTGCGGTTTCTTCTGTTTGACTCATGGTTAAATTCCGGATGATTTAGTACTAGGTTTGCTGAGATTAGAGGCTACTGAAAAAAGCACTATGGTATGGTTCATTATTTAATTAATTGAATTTTAAATTATAAAGTACATAGTAATTGATGAAAAATCATATTTATTAATATATGTTGTATTCTATGGATCATTGTTTGATTACTATAATATTTTGGATATATTGTGTCCTAATTCAATAATTTTTTTTTTGGGAGTTTAATTAAAATAAATATTTGATTTGGATTGAAAATAATTAATTAGCATAAATTAGATAATAACGAGAAACTTTGACCAATAAATGATCAATAAGTTTATTTACAGATTCTGGATACAAATAAATTATCAATAAGGTTATTTACAGATTTTGGATGGTATTTGTATAAAAATGAATTAACAAACTTTATTGAAATTAAAGTATGAAATTTGATAAGGTTATTATTTCTTAGTTTCTAGGGAAATTTATAAATAATAATTGTAATTATATTTTAAACTAATACTTAGAAAGTTTATTATTTATAAAATAGAACGAGCCTTTAAATAATAATACGAGTAGTATTATTTGTGAAAATGATAAAATAATTGATTTTATGGTATTTATAGTAAGAAATATTATCATTCTCTAATTTATAGAATAAAAAGGCATTTTATGGATAATAATTATATTAAAGAAATATTTTCCAAAAGTGTTTTTTTGATAAAATAGTTACTATTTCGATATAAACATAAATAAAAAGGTGTTTTGGTGATTTAAAATAAAATATTGTTTCTTTGAAGTAAATAGTAGTAAACTGATTTTGGAAAGTATTAAAGAAGTTTTAATATATATTATTATTTGGTGTAAATAATAATATTATCATTTTAGAAAATTATTTGTCTAACTATTTCTGATTCAAAATATGATATTCAAAAGTATTTAAAGAAATAGAAGTATATAAATGATTTTTGAAGTATATTATCATTTTTGGAAAGATTATTATTCTTTCGGTATATAAATAAAAGGGATTTTATAATAAACAATAATGAGATGCTTCGATATGGAAGAGAGTAACAATTGTCGTAAATATAATGTTTTGGATGAATGTAGTATATAGTTAAATTTTCATTTAAATTATCATATGTTTGTTTTATGACGATAGAATCACATTTGGATGTGGATGCGATATTTTACCATTTTTACTACCAGATGATGGGTAGTTCATTATGGTTAATGGATGATTGATGTTGTGTTACTATTTGAGATGGTTGATTCGCATTTAATGACTTATACTTGCATCGTTAATGCATTGCTATAATGGATGATTAGTATGGATGTAAGTATAATTGTATTGTTGTTATTTTCTTATTAAATGATTGGGGTTGACATTGAATGTTGTAAAATGTATGTGATGTTTAATGGTTAAATGTGATACTGTTGTTATTGCTCATATGATGATATGTTGTGATGGATGAATCGAATAATTTTTTCTACTTCTGCTATCTTCATTAGTGGTGATGGTTGCTATGATTGCACAGACACATTAGTGGCGCGGTCTCAAAAATAACTGACACATTTTTCTTTCACTATATGTATCTATGTATACTGGTAAGTTTGTGGATAGAAGCAAAGAAGGTCTGAAATGAGTCACATCTGCAGGATAGCTCGGTATATCTCTTGTACCATAGTTATGAAAATGTTGTTGACAATTGATGCAATGAAATGTACAAATTATGTGGTGCATTCCATTTTAGTATTATCTCAATTTTTAGGGTGAAATGTGTATGTGTGTGTGTATACACATTGACGTTTAAATTCCTCTATGAGGTTTGCCTTTTTATTCAATGTTTTAGTGTTTTAATTTTGTATAGCCATGATCCACTATCTTTAATATTCGAAATTAGTTGTAAGTATATTTCAGCATTGTTTATAATTGGATTTAGATGTTAAAAATAGTGGGTCGTCACATTATATTTATAGGTGAAATTAGGGTTATTAGGTCTTAATTCCAAAATAAAAAATTACAGAAATGTCACTAGGTCCAACTTTTGCAAATCTTGACTCTTGTACCCAAATTTGATGAGTTTAATATTTTTTTAAGGGTGTTACTATTTACATCCACCTAAACTCTTCTCTCACCCACCTATCCTCTCATCTACTTATTATCTTCACTCACCCACCCATAGCCATATTTTCATAATCTTTTTTATTTTTTTCAAAAGCATAACTCAACTTCTCTTAATCTTTCTTCAAACAACAAAATGGGAATTTCTCCATCCAATTTCTCCATGGCTAATCTTTCTTTAATTTAATGTTTCATTGAGATATATAAATCTAACTAATTTTGTTATAATTAAGTTAGTATCGACTTTAATTGTAATTAGAATTTCCATTTTTTTAAATTGTGTAACCCTAACTATAATTAATAGTAAAGAATAATTCGCAGCTTTAATTAGGTTTTATGGTGTAACATATTAAAGAACATTCATTACTACTTTGATAAAAAATATCCAATTATTGTTGTTGGTTGAACTAAAAAAGGAAAAAAAGGGAAAAAATGAGAAAAACAATTGTAGTAGAAAACAATATGATGTAGCCAAATATATTTATTTATGATAATCCATTCCCTAGAAGAATAACAGGTTTACAAAAATATTAATTTACATTCATATTCTAAATAGAATTAAATATCTCAACTAATCAATTTTTAATCTAAAATTCATAAAAGAAAATTTACTTGGGTGCTTTATCTCATTTTTTTGTCATTAATGACAAATAGGATTGAAAATAATTATGTTTGAGTTTGGATTTCTCTATTTATATGTTATCCGCTTATCAATTATTTTTAAATCATCTTTTAAACTTAGAGTGAGCTTTTGAAGTAGATTTCATGATTTAATTTTATTAATAATTAAGTGTCGTAAGTAAGTGTTTAGACGGGTGTAAATAGCAACATCCTTTTTTAACTGTAAACGGCACTCCAAACGTAATGGAATAAGTTCCAAATCCTAATTCCAATGCCTGTGAAAATTTAATATCACCTCACCTTACGCATATGCAAAATACTCTTTTATCTTCTTAAAGAAAATAACATTTAATCTCTCCCAATTAATCTCGTTAATTGTAATTCAAATCAACACCATTTATTTAGATTCAAATCAATGTCATTTATTGATATTCAAATCAATGTCATTTATTGTAATTCAAATCAATGTCATTTATTGATATTATATATATAATAAACTATTGTAAGGAACCTTACTCTTTAATTAGTAACCTTGCTCTTTATTAGCAATTGTACAATCAATTTGTAATTGACTGGTATTAATCTTTTCAAATTCAAAAATTGGATTTACTTTTATTTCTTACTAATAAAAAAAATGGTTCCTTGCATTTTCTTTAAAAAAACCGCTTTCCTTCCACGAATATATCGTTATCTTCTATTTTCAAAATGTGTAACGTCTCTTTCAATTTGTAATTGATCATATTGAAATTTTCAACATTCCCTCGTATATTCGTTATGCGCGCACTTTATTTAGCGTAGAAAAGACAAGACTACTGAACGAATCTCTTTGGTGCTAGCATCATGATTGGATATCTCTACAACCCCATAGAGCACATACATGTTTATGGGAACACTTGTAACAAAAGGAATTCTTATTGTGCTACCAATCCCATATATATGCTCATCTCCTTTAGAATATCTTGCGATGTGAGATTTTATCATGATTCGACGCACCCACTCTAATACGGTACGAGCCACATCTAACAGATCTCTATCTTGGAGAGCATTTTCTCAATTTAACTTAAATTTACAGAGTCCTCAAACACTTAGACAAGGTTGCAAACACCTCGCAGCGGTTCAATTTAGGTTGCTACCGCCTCTCAGCAGTTAAGCCAAGCAGTTTTACAAAGAGTCCTTTTTTTACGGTTGGAGCATGCGGTGTTCTAACATATAACTCCACCTTAACGAGAATCCCGAGTTCAAAACATAAGTGGAGCACACTTAGGTCAATGTTGCATCATATTGGTCCCCACAAACCATCTACTCTAATACCATGTTGAAATTTTCGGCATCCCCTCGCATCTCTGCTATGTGCGCACTTCATGTAGCATAGAAGAGACAAGACCACTTAATGAAGCTTTTTGGTGCCAGCGTCATGATTTTATATCCCTACATCCTCCTAGAGCACATATACCTTTGTAGGAACACTTGCTGTAACAAAAGGAATCCCCTATCATTATATGATATCAATCTCGTATATATGCTCATCTCCTTTAGGATATATTGCGATATAGGACTTTATCATAATCTGATATATGCACCCACTCTAATACAATGTGAGCCACACATAACAAATTGCCGTTAATAACTAATCTAGAACAGATTTCCATTTATGTCAAAAAAGTACGCTAATTATTGTGCGTCCGAGCATGTAGTTAGAGATTTTTCTATTTCTATTGATTCATATTATTATGGATTTGCAGAGAGCATGTGTAGGATATTATGGAAGAGAGCTATGAGCTTGAGAAAGACTATTGGTCTAGAAGAATGATTTTGGATAGAAGCGATATCTATGGCAGTATTTCTCATCAACCATACTGTGAGAAATGAGGATTACGAATCTTAAGGCTAGAATTAACACTAGAGGGGGCGGATGAATAGTGTTTCAAGGAATTACTAATTCTTTTTGAGCTTATATTAATTTGAACACAAATGTATGCAATATTCAGACAAAGATATGATTACAGAATCAAACACAGATGCAGATATAAAGTAAAAGCAATAAAGGAAAGAGCACACCGAATTTTATACTGGTTTGGAGTTACCCTACATCCAGTCCCGCAACACAAGTATGGATTTTCTTTCAAAATCAATTCTTACAATTACACCCTCGATTTCAAGGCCATGAGGTACACCGCTCCAGATTCACAATCCCCTGGGTAGAGATACTTGATTTTACGGGCAACAAGTTCACCCAATTGATTTTCCAGGCTACAATCACACTTTTTCTCGCTTGATTGATTTTTCAGGCTACAATCACACATTTTCTCACTCGATTGATTACAAAGAAGTCTATAACTTTGAACAGCACTGGGATCTTGTTTAGACAGTGATAGAGAATCAAAAAATGAAATGATCTATTTAGATTCAATGGTGATTTCGGTAGAGTAATGGTAAAAACATATATAAAGAAATGTGGAAGAAGAAGAAGAGGAGTGAAATCAGAGAATATATGGATATAAATTCGTTTAAAACAGCTCCTATTTATAGTAGAACAACAACCATGTCCATTCGTAAAAGGATATGACGAATAGACACTTCCTTTGAAATTCAAACTTTTGAAATAAACTGTCACCTTGTCGACAAGGCTTCCTTGGGGTTGTCGACAGGCCTAAGTTATTTTTGGTAATTTATTTTTCTTTGAAAATAACTACTATCTTGTATTAAAACTATTTTAGACTTTATAAATATACTTAACTGTAGTTAAAATACATAAATAAGTATAGAGAATGATATTTTGGTATATATAAAATTTTACTATAATTTTATATTTAAATCTAAGTATAAATATTAAAAAGTTAAATATATTATAATTAAAAGATAGTTTAAAACCAAGGATGATTTGATTTCGAAAATAAAGATTATTTTAAGGCTAAAAGTATTTTAAAACCAGGATAGATGTTTTTGATTTTTTCTAAAAGAAGATTTTGAATTCATTTTGAAAACAAGATATAATTTTGTAAAACATTTGAATAAAAGTTAGTGGATACAAAACAATGCACCACTAGATTTTTCGTAGGTTCCATCCTACTTAGGGTTCCATCTCTTTAACAGGCTCGAAGTGGATTCCATTCCACGAATAAAATGGATTTTAAGATGTCAGTGCTTTTCTAGGAGTTTTAACAAAATTCCTAACTAAATTACTTATATTGAAATCTTGAACTCTTGAAAATCTTGGTACTCATGAGTCTTGAATCTTGATATCTTCGATCTTGAATTTATCAATTCTTGAATCTCTATACTGTATAGTCTTCATTCTTCGGTACCTGTATATATATCCTGCATATACATATATATCCAAAATAATAATGTTCGTATTTATATTTTATAATCTTATTCTAAGGCTGTTGTCATCAAAACCAACTTCTTAGAAACTAACAATCTCCCCCTTTTTGATGATGACAACCTTTATTTATAAAATATTACTTCTTTCCTAATAACTCCCCCTAAAACTAATAACTCCCCCTTAATCTATGCCTAACTATCATATTTTATACTCCTCCCCATTTGTCATAAACAAAAATTAACTCCAAACTATATAACTCCCCCTTAATCTAATACTATATGACATGTGATTATAATGATAGTGTTATCATAAATAATCAACACTTAATTCTGAAACTAAAACTTGGTCCTTAATTACTAGCTATCCTAACTAAGAATCCATATATGATAATACTTATAATGGAGATAATGTGAGAATTCAAATATAAGAACACAAATCATTTATTAATTATATATTGTTATATTTACAGTTGAGTAGAAAACGTAAGTAAGATCATATAATGATAAGAAAGAGAGAAAGGAAACTAATATTTATCCTTGAAAATGGGAGATCTACGAATCGAGAAATTTGGGTAGTGGAAATAGAAATTTCCACGTTGTACGACTAGATTTCCATCCTTGTCAAAGCACACTTCGCCAATGCAAACAACTTTGTCATCATCTTCAGCGTGCTCTTCTTCCATGAGGGCTTCTTCTTCTTCCTTGTTGTCCTCTTGCTCTTGATCATCTGAAGATTCTTCATCAATCAAGATGCGATTGGTGTGATTGTCCATTAGAAACTTTTGCAAGTTTCTAAGGATTTTGCCTTACCCTTCATATTCTTTGGCCATTTTAATTTGCTCTACTTGAATTTCAGTCATAAGTTGTAGTGCATCCTTCAAGGAATCCTCCAATTTTATCATTCGTGTAAGCGTAGTTCGTTGAAATGGTCCGGTAGAAAGAGAAGGGAACGAAAATGAGGAGGAGGAGACTATTGTTTTATTGTATTCAGAAGTTAGATTAGAGAAAGGACATAAAGAATGAACATAATTTCGAAATAAGAAGAATATATAACCACTCATTTGAATTTTGGTGGGAAAATTTCAAAAGAAAAAAAATCGTTATATGTCGACAGAGGTAAAGGAGGGTTATCGACAAGGTACTTATATTTTTGCTATTTGATTAATTTAATTTTAATTATACTTGTTAATTATATTCTATATTTCAGTTATTGAACAAATACCTAATTCTCTTCTTAATTTATTAAATATAAATTCATTTAAGGGTTTTGTTAAGATATCAGCAATTTGGTTCTCGGAATTGATATAATCGAGAGTAATTACTTCCTTCCTTATATTATCTCTGAGAAAATGATGTCTGATATCAATATGTTTAGTTCGAGCACGATGAGTAGGATTTTTGGATAAATTTATTGCACTAGTATTATCACAATAAATTGGCGATTTTGAGATATTTAAACCAAAATCTTTTAAAGTTTGTTGCATATATATTACTTGAGAACAAGCCAAAGCAGCAGAAATATACTCTGCTTCGGTTGTTGATAAAGAAATTGTGTTTTGCTTTTTACTAAAACAGGAAGGCATCACACTAAGATATTAATTCAAAAGAATCATTTTTAGGATAAAATAAGCCATAATCAAATGTATGTTTAACATATCTTATGATACGTTTTACATCTTTTAAGTGAGTCTCTTTAGGTTGGGATTAATATCTTGCACAGAGACAAACACTATGCATAATATCAGGTCTACTAGCAGTGATATAAAGTAGTGATCCATTCATTTCTCTATATAATTTTTGATCTACATCTTTCGAGAGATCTTCTTTACTTAGGTACTCATTGGTTTCCATGGGAGTGGGTTTTCCACTTGCAGTAGTCAAACCAAATTTACTAACTAGGTCTTTAGTATATTCTTCTTGAGTGATAAAGATATCATTATCTAATTGTTTTATTAGCAATCCTAGAAAGAAGTTTAATTCACCCATATGACTCATCTCAAACTCTTTTGTCATTATTTCAGAAAATTCTTTATTCATTTCAAAATTAGTTGATCCGAAAATGATATCATCTATGTAAACTTGTACTAGTTGAATATCATTTTTATTTCTTTTAGTAAAATGAGTATTATCTACTTTACCAATTTCAAAGTTTGATTTTAATAAGTAAGATCTTAGTCTATCATACCAGGCTCTAGGAGCTCGTTTTAGACCATATAGAGCTTTCTTAAGTTTGTAAACATAATTTAGTAATTTTTCATTTTCAAAAAGTGGTGGTTGTTCAACATATACTTCCTCTTTTACAAATCCATTTAAACAGGCACTTTTAACATCCATTTAAAATAATTTGAAATCGTTATGATTTGAAAAAGCAAGTAGAATCCTAATGGCTTCTAATCTTGCTATGGGAGCAAAGGTTTCATTAAAATCTATTCCTTCTTCTTGACAATAGCCTTGAGCGACTAACCGGGCTTTATTTCTAACAACCTTACCTTGTTCATTTTTTATTTTTATAAACCCATTTATTTTCAATTATAGTTTTATTTTTAGGTCTAGGAATAAGTTTCCAAACATCATTTCTAGTGAATTGATTTAGTTCTTCTTGCATAGCCAAAATCCATGAATCATCAGTTGATGCTTCTTTTGAATTTTTAGGCTCAATGGTTGATATAAAGGCTACATTGCTCATTTTACTTAATTGATTTCTAGTTGTAACAACAGATTGCATATCTCCTAGTATATTTCTATAGGATGATCTTTTAAAAGTTTATCTTTTTATTAGGATGATTAATTTCATTATTAGTTTCAGTTGACTCTTGATTTTGAGTGATTAAATCCTCTTCATCATTTGTATCTTCAAAATTTTTGAGACTTTCATCGAATGAAACATGCATTGTTTCTTCGATGGTGTTAGTTCTTAAATTAAACACTCTGTATGCTTTACTTCTATTAGAATATCCGATAAAGATACCTTTGTAGGATTTAGGATCAAATTTATCTAATTTATCTTTTGTATTTAAAATAAAACATTTACTTTCAAATATTCTAAAATAAGATACCTTAGGTTTCTTTATGTGAAGAAGTTCATAAGATGTCTTATCAGTTAAAGGTCTAATTAAAATTCTATTTAAAATATAACAGGCGGTAGCAACTGCTTCTGTCCAAAAATATTTTGGTAATTTACCATCTGAAAGCATAGTTCTCGCACACTCTTGAATCATCCTATTTTTACGTTCTACCACTCTGTTTTGTTGCGCAGTTCTTAGAAATGAAAAATTGTGAGTTATTCCCTTTTTATTGCAGAATTCCTCAAACTTTTCATTTTCAAATTCACCACCATGATCGCTACGGATGGTTATAATTTTTACAGAAAGTTGATTTTGAATTCTTTTTGTAAAGTTCTTAAAACATTCAAAAGTATCACTTTTATGCTTCAAAAATATTGTCCATGTAAATCTAGAATAATCATCCACAATTACAGAAACATATTTACTATGATGTATTGACTGAATTTGAGATGGACCAAATAAATCAAGATGAAGTAATTCAAGAGGTTTTGAATTTGAAATCATATCTTTTAATTTAAAGGAATTTTTTTTAAGTTTTTCTAATTGACATGCATCACATAAAATATCTACTTTAAAATTCATTTTAGGAAGACCTCTTACTAGATCATGTTTTAACAGTCTACATAAGAGTTTGAAATTCAAATACCCAAATCTCTTATGCCAAATCCAAGGGTCACTTGTATTTGCCAAAAGACATAGGTTATCATTTGAAACTTTCATACTAAGAATATAAATATTCTTTTTCCTAATTTCCTCAAATATTATGGTTGAATTATTATCTTCAATGTGACACTTATCTTTTTCAAATTTAATTTTATATCCTTTATCGCAAAGCTGACTAATACATAACAGATTATGTTTTAGATTCTTAACTAGCAAAACATTAGTAATAATAGGAGTTTCCGAGTTACCGACTTTGCCGATGCCAATCACATATCCTTTTGAGTTGTCTCCAAAGTTAATCAGTCCTCCGTCTTTGTATATTATATCATTCAGCATATCCGGATTACCAGTCATGTGCCTAGAGCATCTACTATCGAGTATCCATTTATTCTTTTTGATCTGCACAATTTGTCCATTGTGGATTGATTCCTCAACACCCATAAAACATGTTTCCTGCACATCATACAATTTTGGTAGATAACTTGAATTTGAATATTGATTATATGCAGACTTATGAGACAATGATATCTCAATATTCTAAACTAGTATTAAAAAGTTTTTTAAACATAGCCATTTTAAAAGCTTTTTCAAAATTCATATTATGAAACTTTGTAAACCTTGCTCTGGTACCAAATGTGATAAATGCGGATTATGGATCTTAAGGCTAGAATTAACACTAGAGGGAAGGTGAATAGTGTTTTAAGGAATTACTAATTCTTTTTGAGTTTATATTAATTTGAACACAAATGTATGCAATATTCAAACACAGATATGATTACAGAATCAAACACAGATGCAGATATAAAGTAAAAGCAATAAAGGAAAGAAAACACCGAATTTTATACTGGTTCGGAGTTACCCTACATCCGGTCCCGCAACACAAGCATGGATTTCCTTTCAAAATCAATTCTTACAACTACACCCTCGATTTCAAGGCCACGAGGAACACCGCTCCAGATTCACAATCCTTTGGGTAGAGGTACTTGATTTTACGGGCAACAAGTTCACCCGGTTGATTTTCCAGACTATAATCACACCTTTTCTCGCTTGATTGATTTTCCAGGCTACAATCACACTTTTTCTCACTTGATTAATTACAAAGAAGTGTATAACTCTGAATAGCACTGGGGTCTTGTTGAGATAGTGATAGAGAATTAAACCAGAAATGATCTAGCTAGATTCAATGGTGATTTCGGCAGAGTAATGGTAAAAATGTATGTAAAGAAATGTGGAAGAAGAAGAGGAGTGAAATCAGAGAATATATGAATATAAATTCGTTTAAAACGGCCTATATTTATAGTAGAACAACAGCCATGTCCATTCGTGAAAGGATGTGACAAATAGACACTTCTTTTAAAGTTCAAACTTTTGAAATAAACTGTCATCTTGTCGACAAGACTTCCTTGGGGTTGTCGACAGGCCTAAGTTATTTTTGGTAATTTTTTTCTTTGAAAATAACTTCTATCTTATATTAAAACTATTTTCACTTTGTAAATATACTTAACTATAGTTAAAATACATAAATAAGTATAGAGAATAATATTTTGGTATATATAAAATTTTACTATAATTTTATATTTAAATCTAAGTATAAATATTAAAAGTTAAATATATTATAATTAAAAGATAGTTTAAAACCAAGGATAATTTGATTTTGAAAATAAAGATTATTTTGAGGCTAAAAGTATTTTAAAACTAGGATAGATGTTTTTGATTTTTCTACAAGAATATTTTGAAATCATTTTGAAAACAAGATATAATTTTGTAAAACATTTGAATAAAAGTTAGTGGATACAAAACAATGTTCCACAAGATTTTTCGTAGGTTCCATCCTACTTAGCGTTCCATCCCTTTAACAGGCTCGAAGTGGATTCCATTCCACGAATAAAATGGATTTTAAGATGTCAGTGATTTTCTTGGAGTTTTAACAAAATTCCTAACTAAATTACTTATATTGCAATCTTGAACTCTTGATAATCTTGATACTCATGAGTCTTGAATCTTGATATCTTCGATCATGAGTTTATCAATTCTTGAATCTCTATACTGTACAGTCTTCATTCTTTGGTACCTGTATATATATCCTGCATATACATACATATCTAAACAATAATGTTAGTATTTATATTTTATAATCTTATTCTAAGGTTGTCGTCATCAAAACCAACTTCTCAGGAACTAACACATACACCTTCTATTTCCATAGATATGAAGATCCCAGAGGAAGTATGGAAAAGAGAGCTTGTTGATTATTCGTTCCTTAATATGTATGGTTGTTCGGCTTATTTAGATGGTGAGAGACTTGATAAGTTAAAGCCTAGGGAAAGGAAGCACATTTTGTTAGGCTATAAATGAGTGAAGAGGTATAGGTTCTAGTGTAAAACAACTAGGAGAATTGTGACTAGCAGGCATGCGATATTTGATGAAAGGTCTCTGTTGAAGGTAGAGCCTCTATCCAGTAATGACATAAGGAGGATAGAAAATTGCCTAATAAATTTGGAGTCATCAAATTGCATCCATATTCGAAGAGGTATTGGTATTTCCAATGATACCATAGTTGATGAGAAGATTTTAGAGTTTCAGACTCTAGATGGAGCTCAGTTGCAAGCAAGGCCTTTTAGTTCAGTTGGCCTTATTTGTGAGTATATTTGTGATGATGATTCCTCATCTTATGCTTTGAATGATGTGGAACTTGTTGGTGAGTCTGCTCGTGCTGATTTAGGAAAGTCTAGCAAAATTATTATGAAGGAGATTGAAGTAGATATTATTGAGTGTGTCTTCACTCAATGTGGAATGAAAAAGATGAAGCGTGCTGTTAAATCTCCATTGGTCTCTTGAAGTTTAGTATCTACAAGTTCATCTCCTACATTGGATAAGAATTTTGGTATTTGCACATATGAATTTTGTTTGTTGATGTGCATACTATCTTTCTTGTGCTTGGGAAAGATTATGAAGCTCCGTTTAGGCAATAATGCCCAAACTAGTTCATATTGAACTTGACGGCATAGACCCAACAATTTATTGAGATGTGGATATTTGAATCAAGATGGAGTGTTAAATTTGGATGATTCAAATATTTTCCAAAGAAGAAAAGAATTTAGCTAATTGATCTTACCAATCAATTAGGTTATATGTGAAAAGAAAAAGAGAAAGTTACGTGTGACTGCTTTTGGAGAAAGGAAAGTAATTAATTAGCTAATCAATTAATCAATCAAAAGATTTATTGTATAGATATAGAAAAGATTATACATGGAGATTCAATCAGTTGAGGATTATGGAAATCAAGATCATTATTATCCATTTGTGTAGAAATCAAATCATGCATGTATAAAAAGGATTCAAGACAATTGGGGAATTAATTTTCTTAATCTTCAAGTAATCCTTCATGAGAGAGCATCCACCATTCATCTTCTTAGTGCATGAGAGAGGTGTTCATCTTCATAGTGCATGAGAGAGCATCCACCATTCATCTTCTTTAGTAAACCCTAATTTATGTAGTCAAATAAAATTAGGGGTTTTGAGCACAAATAAGTCTTTGGAAAAATTGATTATTCAACTGTAATTATATGTTAATCTCTCCATTTTCCTACATATAATTTTTTAATCTTTCTTTTGTACTCTCTTCAATGAAATAAAGAATAGTTATTAGGTTTGTAGATGTAGGCAATCTAGTCGAACCACGTTAAACCTTTGTGTTCTCTAGTATTTTTTTTTTTTTTGGATTATTGTTCATTGAATTGACGGATGATAATTAATCGATAAGGTAGATCCTTTTGGTTACTTTCGGGCATAAGCGTTACTATTCCACGACGGTTTGACATTCGTGTAATTAATTGAAATTTTGCACAACAAATCAGCATTAGTCTTTATAAATTCAAAAAACCAATTTACTTTTATTCCTTACTGATAAAAAAATAGTGTACTTACATTTTCTTTCAAAAACCGCTTTCCTTCTATGAATATATCGTTATCTTCTCTTTTCAAAATATGCAACGTCTTTTTCATTAAATGCGATTTTTAATAAATATATTGTTATCTCATATTCAAAATATATAACGTATCATTTCATTAATTATAGCAATGAATGTTACTATCATGGTTATTAATGTGTTCGCCTTGAAGTTGTTTAAAATTTATGTGTGAAATATCTTTTCTCGTTTCTTTTAATGCGCATTAAAACAATTGTAAAATTTTCAAAGTAATTCTAACATATCAGTTAATTATTTATTAAATAAATCAAAATTTATTAATGTAATTAATTCTTAAACTTAATTTCATAATAGGAGCAAAATCCGAAATGCACACTATGGTAAACATTCTGCATCTTCTTTATTCGATATCTGTTTCTGACATTTTATATTTGAATTTGGAGCAGAAAATCTAATTGACCCAATGAAAAAAAATCAAGTTTTCTAAATTCTTTCATTTGCAAAAATTTTGTTTTTCAGCTTCATATAAAATTATCAAAATATCATTTTAAATTCATTATATGTTTTGTTAAAAACACGAGGTGTTACGGATCTTTACATTAGAAGGTGTCACTGTGTCTTGAGGTTCTAAAAAGTAGACTTGAATTACCGAATCAACAATGTTATCAGAATTAATTACGTTATCAAATGCATGTAAAGAGGCTGAATGACTTGGCAATCTTTTGATAAATATTCCTCAATGTAAAAAGTCATCTCTACAACCATAAGCAATTGTGACAGCCACGATTTATAATGTTTCTAACAAAACATATAATGGAAAGTATAGAAATGTCTTAGACATCAAATGATAAGACAATCACTCAAATCCAACCTGTGTTTGGCTGATCCACCGACGAAGTCTTTCAAAGACAGTGGTTTTTATAAAATCAAAGGAGATGAGACTACGGTATATGACAAAGGTTAATCATCCATAACAGAAACTCAAACTATGTTTTGAAAAGGACAAACAATAATCAGTGGGTACAAACAAGTTAAGATAATGATTATGAAATATTAAAAGAAGTTACCCATTTATGAATTTGTGTTGGATTCTGCATGAAAAAAATGGATTAAGATCCTTAGTAAGTCTATAGAGCCAACAAGGTGTATCGTAGAAATACCTTAAGAGTCTTACCTATGAAAATCAGGTTGTTTTCTAAGAAAGTACAAATTTCTAAAGTAGACCCATGGACTCAGAATTTAAGCATGTGGCTATTAATGTATTGATCATGCAGAACACTCTACTTACGAATAAACATGTGTAACTATTCTAGTCCTATCATAGGGGACTTGGTTCAAGACTAGTTCACTAAAGGCCTCGTTAGAATTTTGAAGGGTTTGCACTAAATGAAAGTTCAAATTCAAGACAAGCACGACTGTACCAGTGGTTAAGTGATTCGACTTTGGTGCGAGATGTCGCAAGTTTGAAACTTGTGTAGCGTAATCCGAACATATATTTGACAATTGATCTGTGATATGTTGTATTAAGTACCCGATTCAAAAAAATAGTTCAAATTCAAAAGATGCCTCTTATTTATGTATTGCTTTTCATGATGATGCAAATTCTTTATGTTTGAATTATGTCGACTTGATCACATTTGTTTACATAGGCAGTTGCCTAAGTGACGTAGTTATTCCTTTTATTTAGAAAATAGGGGAAATGTTGAATATTTTCAAAATTGATTTAGTTTGATGTTTATTTTCTGGAAGGAAGAAAAGAATATGGGATATTATCCCACATCATGAACTAAAGTATCCTATATTTATTTAAATTTAGGATTCTCGTAAAAAGGTTGGGTTCTTAGGTTATACAATTGTTTTTTCTTGGATTGAAACGAGAGACCATGCATGTTAACACACAAGCGAGTGTCGTCTGTCTGATCAGCCAGGTCGGATTCGGATCCAAAATATACCTTTGGATAGTTTTTGAAAGTCCTAACGAGTCTTCTTTTTAGCCCTTTTACAGTTCAAATTAGAACGGGTAAAATTGGCGAGAGATTTTGCTCTTAAAGTTGGCGAGAGATTTGGTTGTTAGAACCAAATGACACAATGTTTTGAAGAAGTACCTTTCACCGATCAAACATGATTTTTCACTATTTATATAAAGAGCAGCATGTAACTCATTTAACCAAAGAACACAACGTTTCGAAGAAGCACATTTATGCGATCAACCATGATTTTTCACTTTCTATATAAAGGGCGGTACAGAACTCCTTTTATTACGACATTTTCATTTCTATGCTCCTCTATTGCATCATCAACGTTTGATTAAAAAAGTGTTCTTAGTTGGATCAAAATAGTATAAATTTTAAATACGATTACATTGTTACAGAACTTCATTGAATCCGGAAGTCAATAATTCGATGACATGTTTCTACCTGTAGGTTGAATTATTGTTTAAAAGAATTTTATATAAAATTTCTTAAAGTCAAAAGTACGGTCCGAGTCAGAAGTATGGTTCAAGTAAACCTAGTGTTTTATTTCACTTTGTTACATATAAATATGATAACAGAAAGTGGGTTTGAATCTTTTTTTATTTTATTTTTTATTTTTTACAAATTTAATCCATAATATAATTAGGATTAGACAAAACTGTGTTTGATTTGATATGAAACTAAAAAGTAGGAGTGCGGTCAAATTATACGTTGAATTCAAGCGTGCTTTTTCAAAGTTTATAGAAAAGGAAAGACATGGCCAAATGTGATACACAGTTATTTATTATGACTTAGATCAGATCACAATTACTCATGTATGTAAATCTAAGGTACAATCGAGGACTTTGTTTACACTTTTTTTTACCACCAAACAACTGCTCAATTACTTGCTCGTGACATCAGTCCAAATATAGCATTTAACAACTAAACTCAATTATCTCCAACAGTATGCTTAACAATGCACTTATTCTCACATGTAACAATAATGCATAAAAACTTTTAAAAGCTTGAATAATCAGTTGATCAAACTCCTAACCAAAATGCCTTCAAAAGTAACCCCAGGCCCAAAGGCCATAACAAAACCCCACTCCTCACCTTTCCCTTCCTTTCCCTCCAACTCCTCTATCATATTATCCATCACATAAAACACCGTGTTACTGCTCACGTTCCCATACTCCCTCAACGCCCTTTTACTCGCCTCCAGCTTCCCCTCCTCCAACCCCAGCTCACTCACCAGCCTCTTCAATATTGCTGGCCCACCCGGGTGGACGGTCCAAAACATCTCATTGTACTCCAAGCCCGCCAACCCGCTTCCCTCCTTCAACTTCCTACAAAACCTATCTATGTTCCCCTCTATAATACTCGGCAAGTCCCTCCCCAACTTAAAATACACCCCTTCTTCATTAATTCTTCCGTTGATCACCTCCTGAGTTCCCGGTATGAACTCCTGAACAGCCGTCACCAGCTCAAAGTATGCAGGCTCGGTGTCCAATGGGTCTGAGCCGACCATGACGGCACCCGCTCCATCCCCGAAGAGCGCAGCCCCAACCAGGTCGTACGGGCGGTCCGGGCTCGGAGGCCGGAATCCTACAATTGTGGTTTCAGAGGTCACGATGAGGACACGGCTTCCAGGGTTGTTTTCGGCAATGTCTTTGGCGAGGCGGAGGGCGGTGACCCCACCGTAGCAGCCCAGGAAGTAGAGCATCACGCGGCTTGTGGACGGGTCGAGGTTCAGACGGGAAGCCAGGAGGAGGTCCCCTCCTGGAAAGCGGAGCTCCGATGAGGACACGTAGATCAGATGGGTGATGTCGGACGCTGGACGGCCCCACCTTTTGATGCAGCACAGGCTGGCGCCCGTGGCCATTTCCAGGACTGCTGGGTGCGCGATTTCTAAGCGTTGTTTGATGGTTGGGGAGCCCTCTTTCGTTAGTTCTGGGTATTTTTCTAGGATTTCTTGGCACATAACTGTGTATCTTGTTTTTACCGTGGTGGTCTTGCCTGTTAAAAAATGTATAGAGTATTAACGATTAGTCCGTGTGTTAACGTAAACAGTTAGGAAAGGTATGTGATTACATAAGCGTTCTAGCTTCTCCCTCATGGCGAGATCGTTGCAGTTGGTGTCACGGAGGTAGCCAGCGACAAGGTTTTCTTGAAGGAGTAGTTGATCCGGGAATGCTTTTCCTATGGCTAAAACTATCGCCTTGCCTTGTCTTCTTTGTACACCATTCTTGTTTTCTGGCATTCTCCTTCAGGTTATTCTTACACAAATGATTACTACAGTTTGAAGGAATTTGGACTTCTGTCTATATATAAATAAAAAGACCGTGTATTTTTTTTTTAACATTTGTTACTTTCTTGGAATTGGTTTGTTAAAGAAGCATGCAAAGTGTGATAAGGGAGGTAGATTTGAGTTTTCAAGACAAGATATAGATCAGTTTTTGGTTTAAGTGCATCCTTTACATGAACTGTTTTTAAATTAAGATTAAAGTTGGTTTATGACTTCTTTTTGTGAAAGATACGGCAATGCTATAGCATCAACAATTACTACATAAGAAAAATACAATCAAAAGTTGTAAGTTTGCAAACCTTTTGTTCTTTTTAATAAGGATCGGTCTTTACAGGATTTGCATATATACAGATAAACTGAATTCTTGTTAAACATATGCCTACACTAATATACTTATTAAACAGATTGTGCACTTATACACTGATCAACACACTAAATATTCGTTCAACTAACTTATAAGCTCAGACACATGTTCATCAAACATCTCAACTTATGTACATGTTAAACATACTCCTAGAAGTGATCAATTGTAAGTTGACCATAGTAGACACATGCTCAACAAAAGTCAGTGTCGGCCCTGTCATATTGGTTGCCCCAGACCAAATTTTAAGAAAAAAGAAACAGAGTGAAATTAAAAAAATAACTCTTATTCTAGGAATTGAACCTAGGTGCTTAAAGACAAAAGCAAAGAGATGAACCACTAGACTACAACTCATTTCTATTATATGATGCCCTGCTAAATTTCTCAGTCAATTGTTTTAAAAGCATCCGGAACATTCCGTTGCCCCTTCCGCCATCTCCGGCGGTGTTGCCCTAAGCGAAGGTCTCGCTTGCCTTGCCTTTGGGCCGGGCCTGACAAAAGTGATCAAACATTTATCTAACAAGCACCCAATCTAATCATTTGGTTATGAAAACAAAATCACAGCTCATGACATAAAAAACATCTCCATAAAGTTAAAAAAATTATGTACTTTCAGTAGAAATTTACCTTCATAACTTGTGATCGGGGAAAATTCAGCAGAATGACTACAAAACATGAACTTGTTATGTAAGCACATCTTTAACTTTAACTGACATCTCTTTAACAGATATTTATTTAATAGACAATCATCCAAGGCTATCTTCCTATGGTTAGCTCAACCTTCATCTTAAAAGCTCCTCTGTATCAACGATCGGAAACTCGATTTCGGGCATTTGAAATTTTGTTGGTTTCGATCAATTTTGAAAATTTCGCCTATTTCGGTTTCGGTCCTGATATTGGATTTCTATATTTTTAATATAAAAAAGTAATGATAGACGATGCAAATTTATATAAAAATATAGTATACAACAAAATAACATATTACATACAACACTGGTACATTAAGAAACTATTTCTTAGAGCTACATATGGATTGTTTTCATAATTTTCTTCATCTTTCTGTGTTGTATAATATGATGGATAACCATGTTGCATTTGTCCTCGACTCATAAATGTCGCTATCAAATTATTTCAAATTATCAAAAGACAATGGTTCATCATTTTATGTTGTATACGTAGCTTGACTATTTTGATCACTCGAGATATCACTATATCTTTCGTTTGTTTCCTAATATGAGTTACCATCTATATAGTCAAAAGTAGAATGAATGTCTATAGGTTAGTGGATCATTTAAAGTATATGAATTGTGGTGCTCGTAATCATGCTAATGTCTGTATTCAATATTTACATTACCATCTCTTCGGTTAGAATTGTTGTTCGTACCCCTTCTTTTTGAATATGTTTGAGTTAGTCTATATAATTCACCGCCATCACTGGAATCAATACTATAATTACTTGTTAAACCAATACCACTTCCACCAGCATTACCATGATTATCATCTGACGAGTTGCTACTATTTTCTTTGCTTTGCCTCCTTGTTGCTCATGCATATATACCATCAATAGCAACGACAACATCATTCAGTGTATTGGTCATCCAAAGATCGTTGTGCAACTTGGGTGATTCAACTTTAGTAGTCCATTCTGCTAATGGACCCTCTTCATGGAATATATAGTTCAAATCGGTCAACTGATTTTCAGTACCACGGCGTCTTGAATATTTTGCTCCTAGTTTTATGTTGTAATACACATGTAACAATTCGCTATTTTGAACCATTCAAATCGACAATAAAATCACACGTGTCAGACTTGCATAATTCAAAACAACATATTGTTAATTTAATTTGGGTAAATAAAATCAATCACAGAATCACAGACGTAGAATATGCAGCGGAATAAATAAAACATAGTAGTTCATGAAGCTACTACAGAAACAATAGAGTCAGAAGCAAATACAACACAAATCCAAATAGATAGAAGTTCGCTAATACATAAGTAAATGACAATTGTCTGCACAGAAATAACTAAAATAATTGAGGTATCTGAACAGCTAAGCAGATAGATAGATAGATCTCCAGCAAAGTCTGCAGCTTTGAAAGGTGAGTCTTGAATGCTGTGAAATCAGACTGACCCGAGCATAAAGTAAAAACAAAACACTCGAGTCAGAACTAACATTCTCATGTAAGTAAATCAACTCAAATGAAATGCAGCAGTAACTTAATGGATGTTTGGGATTACCATCCTTTAAGGACCCGTTAAACTATTTAATATGTAATAATATACGCTATATACGTAATGTCTAGCACTAAAGTATAATATACTGAAATTAGCGTTAACGGTAAAAGCTTTGCCGTTATAAGTTTATAACCCTAACCCCCGAAGTCATCTGCCACAACCTACTTCATCTTCCTCCTTTCATTTTTTAGCCGAAAAGAAACCCACAATTCACCATTTTCCACCTCCAACCATACAAATCCATTAGCTTCTATCCAAATTAAAGGCCGTTTTTGAGATACTCGAAGAGATGTCCAGATTGCTAAAAAAAATCACCAAAAAGTTCATGCATGTAGAAGGCAGTAGCAATGGCGTCGAAGGCGTCGGTAGGAGTGGCGAAGAACATAATATTGTATTGTACGAACATGAGCAAAGAATAGAAGATCTGCTAGAAGTAGCCGAAAATCTCGTTCATCAGGATGGATGCGAAGAAGAAGGCGGTCGTCGCGGTCGCGGAGGCCGTAGGGGTGGTCGAGCGGGTAGGACGCGCAGGGGTGTGTGGCAGATTTCCACTAGAGTCGCCGAGGTTGATGGATTTGAGGATCCGAAACATAGCGCAGCGAAATTGCCTATGCTTTCCAACTTTTGTGCACTTACAGAAGGCGAAGTATATATCAGCACACAGACGTGTTTGTTGTAAGTATTTATTTATTGATTAAAATAATTGCAATACGTTGTTAATTTAAATATACAGTATGATTCTATTCAACATTAACAGTCGTGAAATATCCGTTCATGGGGTTCATTATCGAACACGCTTAGATATTTTCATGCACATCTGGCAAATAAGGATAGATCGTAGCACTATTATACGGGCTTAGAGTCCACCATTTCTTAGGTAATCTGATGAATTGTTTACTTAAAAAATCAGTTCATTATCACTCCATAATTTAACTTGTTATGTACTCTACAATTTTAGGAATCACCAATGTTATAAAAGGTGATATGCAATTGTGCGCAGCTATTACTTTACGATGGTATAAAACCACTCACACGTTTCACTTTCTTTGAGGTAAGCTAGGAATTACACCGTTCGATTTTTCCATGCTTTCAGGCATTAGCATTGGAGTAGCTGCTTTTCCATCGCTTTCGTATGATGATGCTCGATAGCGTATCCTGAACGCGTTCATGATCTTCTATCTCACTTTGACGCTTCCACTGTGTCATATCAGACTAGAGGCGCTATTAGAGTCAGCGCTATTCGTGCTGCCATGGACAGCATACTCAGTCATTACTCTCCTGATGATGATCTGGAGCTTGCACGATTATTTGTCCTATACCTCATGGGTAACCTGTTTTTTAGCACATCGAGCAGTAGTTTGGCTGTCGGGTTTATTGAGGTCGTATCTGATTTAGATTTCAACGGTGTTATTCTATATGACAGGGGTACGTCTATTCTTGCGTACTTGTACAAATGACTCGAAATACAGTGCATCATTTTAGATGCACAGTTTTCATTATTTGGCTTCTGGGAGTTATTACAGTACTATTATTTTGAGTATTCCAGAAATTTTCATTTCGTCACATTGACTTCTAACGCTTCTACTTTTCCCCTTCTGTCATTTTGGTGCACGAACAACCGGAGGCCCAGGGATAATTAATTCTGTTATGTTCATTCGGTTCTCCACCACCAAATCGATTTGAGGATGTACAAACACCAGATTATATGGCATCCATTTCATGATAGTGTATCCACTGGCATTGATTTTATAGAGATTGCTAGGATGCTTGTCGGGAGAAGATTTCCACTACTATCTTATCCCTCGGCGTTTGGTGCATATTGGTATCTTGGTGATAGGTGTTGGAGATAGTTGAATGACTTTAATGCTATTCCCAATGATCCACACCCCCATACCTACCGTTGTATGATTTACCCGTCAGAGTAGCTAGACCTGGCGAGGGCAAGAGGTTGGTGGCCGACCGAGGGCTTTGTTATTACCAGTCCATCATACGTTGACTTCTGGCATAGATGGGTCCACTGATACAATTACTCATGCACGGCGATAGATTTAGTCGGTCCGTCTGCTATACGATACGGCATACACCCCCTGTTGTCGAGGATCCTATCCAGCCCAGTCAGGGTTACCGTGCACCCGAATACGTGACGGTTGCTTTCTTACTTCGGATGGACCATGGCAGTTCCTACCATTATGCCAGAATGTTATGTTAACGTGTATCATCCTCCAGCGCACGATCATTACCCGGGTCCGAGCCAGATATCCTACGCTGACCTATATGATATGTAGATGAGGATCAGACATACAAGATATGTAGAGCATAGGTGTAGCCTAGACCACTATGATGGTGAGCTATGTCAGCAGGTAGAGGCAGCAGCATGACTGCAGGCACAGATGGAGGAAGAGTGTAAGAGATTTGCTGACATGCAGATGTACTATGAGAATTTAGCTGGTCCAAGCAGTGGTAAAGATGTTGATGATGAGAGACGTTACCGACGTCATACATGTCCACGTACAGATGGATGATCTTATGTATTGTAGTTCATTTCTGTTTCTATTTCTATGTTCTTTCTGTATCATTATTTTGTTTTGGTGTATTATATACCTACCGTATTTGGTCTATGTATCGATGTTACTATCATTCATGTTTCTGTGTAGTTGGTGTTATTGTTCATGTGTTGTGATGTATGATATATCGCTTGTATTCAGCTTATACATTGACGTCATTACTTTTCATGTTTATGTGTTATTGGCAACCATACATCATTGTCCAAGAAATTGTCTTGTAGGGAAATTAGTTCGTTTGAATCATTGGAACTATATTCAAATAAACTAGCACCATTGAAAACTATGTAATTTGACTAACATTGTAAACATATTTATACAGTATATAGCTAATGGACAAAATGGATTATAAAGGACTCATGGAAAGATTTGAAAAGGAAGGTATTGGATTGTAATATTAATATTAATTCGCATGTTTATTGAAAACTAATACAAGCTATTCAATCCGTTTGGAAAGCGGGCAAATAATGTTCAAGTTTATTTTTATCGATCAGTTGAAAAAGTTCGAGTTGAGTATATTTTTTTACCATGTTTTTCTGTACTAAAGTTAATCACGTCTATACAGATTGTAGAATGAATGAGAATAAAGTTTGGATATTTCCCTTGCTTTCTTCTTCTCATAATTACCACTTTGCCCTTTTACGCTTCCCTTCTATATATGCACATATCAGTTTACATTTGCTTCTTCACAATCATCGACTCCATCTTCACTACTGTCTACATCTTCCACACATTCGTTTACATCTGACACCGATGCCATCTAGACCTTCTTCTATTGAGGATGATATCAGAGGCTACGTGCATTTGAAAAGTCCACGAACAGATGAGGATTGGCTTATCGAGTATCAAGAGCAACACTATGAGGACATTCAAACCGAGTTTCTAGATTTTAGCCAACTAAGACTCCAGGAGGATGTTCAAGCCGCATATGAACAACATGTTGGACAACATCCATATGAACGAGAGATAAGACCTTTTACAAACACATAAAAACGTAGGGAAGTCCGTAATAAACGTTTTCAAATAGAGCATGAATTTAACTCTCCTCCATTACTATATTGCGTTTGCGGAGCGTTACGTATTCCATCATGCGAAGCAGAAAGGACATTGGAAGGCGCCATTACAGATGTAATAACTTTCCAATTGGTTGTGATTTATAGGAATGGATTGATGATCCATTCCCTCATCAAGCGATGGACTATGCAAATGAACTGAAATAAGAACTAGCCGTGCTACGCGCTGCGTGCACTAAAATTTCAGCCTGGTGGTGGGCATAAATAACATGCTGAAGTATGTACTGTGTTTCGTTGTACGTTTAAGTATATGGTGGTCTATTGTAGTATGTTGAAGTATGTCGTATGATGTGGTATGTTCGAGTCTATCATTCGTTGAAGTATGTCTTTTGTTGTATGTTTAAGTATGTTGTGGTATGTTCAAGTATATTGAAGTATGTCGTATGTTGTTGTGCGTTGAATTACATAATTTAGTCTTCAAATTACATCGAACATACATAACTCGTATTACTATAGGTGGATATGCATTAAACTAATACAAATCATAGAATTTAAGTTCCCAAATTAATACTCATAGACATAAGCAGACCTAAGGCAGTTGGACGAACACATTGACATACATCGTTCATTGACATGGTACTCATTCAAACTGTCTGATATATAGTTTATCCACAACTCGTATGCAGCATGACCAACAAAGTGTGTTTGTTGATCCATAAAATACACTGATTCAAAAGTTGATTGGGTCATTTGAAAAACATTGTCTCGTTCTACCTCGGTTATAATTCTCCGATACCTCCTGCAAGTACTAGCAAATGTAACGAATGTACTTCTTATATCCAAATTTCATCTTCTCAGCCTACATTCTGTATGATTGTTGTAGGCTTCGTTGACGGTGATCCAAAAATCTTCATCAAGCTCATCTTCCATGTGCCTTGTAACAGTCTGAATATAAGCTTTGATCAACATTAAATAATCATGGGGAGTCCATGTCTGATTTTCCATTTGCAATCCTATGAACCTCCCATGTCAATACTTAGTGTATAAATAGTAATCATAGGGATACTAGAAACCAATCAATGGTCTCTACAAACGGACACTATACGCATTACTGTCATGTCCTTTCCAACAGTGTAACTACACTGCAGCCATTATAGCCTCTACGAATGTACACTGTACTGTTATGTCATTTTCAAAACTGTAGCCATATACACTTTATAGCATGTACACCTTAGAGCCTGTATATTGCAGCCATATACACTCATATTACTGTCATGTCATTATGGCCTTTGCAAACATACACTATTCTACACTTTATAGCATGTACACTTTATAGTCTGTACACTTTATAGCATGTACACTTTATAGCCTGTACACTCTATAGCCTGTCTTTTTTGTTTCGTAGCATGTGCACTTGCATTATAGCCTGTCATTTTTGTTTTATAGCATGCACACTTGCATTATTTCCCAACACTTTATATGCTATTATTTTTTGTTATGTGGCCATATTGTTTTTTATGTAATCCATATATATTACCTCATATAGTTATATATACTTGCATTCTGATCTACTCCAAAATGCCATTGCAGAAAACTAAAACAAACTAATAACTCAAATTACTTACTACTCGGCAACCATGGATCCTAACTTATACTACCAGTACAATCAAGACATTAACCAAAGCTACGAAAATGAACAAAAAATGGATGATGAAATGACAGAGTTTCAAATTCAATAAGCAACCGTCGGATATTCTTACCTTTTTAGTGAAGGATCTATGAGCAACCGTCGTGTTAGTATACCTGGACGGATCGACCGACGATATAAAAGGGACTATAAGAATGGATATGAAAAGCTAATGAGGGACTACTTCATTGACAATCCAACCCACGATATAAATTTGTTCCACCGTTTATTTCGGATAAGCCCAGATGTTTTCTCTAAAATTTATCTTAAATTTCATGAAAACACCCAATATTTCACTTATATGCTAAATGGAGCACTAGAACCTAGACATTCTCCCCACATCAAAATATCGGCTGCTTTATGTATGTTAAGCTATGGAATAGCTTGTGGTCATATGGATGAATATTTCAGAATCGCATCATCAACAACAATAGAGTACATGAAGGAATTCTATAAAACAGTGATTGAACAGTTTGAAGAGGAATACTTATGAACACCAGGACCAAATGATGTAAGCAGGATACTAGCTAGAGGAGAAGCTAGAGGTCATCTAGATATGCTTGGAAGTGTGGATTACATGCATTAGGAATGGAAAAACTGTCCAACGGGTTGTAAAAAATGTTCATAGGACACAAAAGGTGCCTACAATGATCCTTGAAACGGTTGCAACCCATGATTTATGGGTTTGGCATGGTCTCTTTGGAGTACTAGGTTCGTTAAACAATATAATTGTTTTCAAACAGTCATACCTATTCTCTGAACTGTCTAATGGAATTTTAATGGACGTTACATATAAAGTTGGTAATGTCCAGCATCAAACTAGGTATTACCTAGTCGATGAAATTTACCCAAAGTAAAGAACTTTAATACAAGGCTTTAGAGTACCAAAAAATGACAAATAGATCTATTTCACTGAAAATGTGGCAAGCTATAGAAAGAACATCGAACGTATGTTTGGTTTCTTGCAAGCAAGGTTTCAAATTTTATGAAATCCTGCTCGATTTCACGACGCAAGAATTCTATCTAAAATTATGTATGCTTGTATAATAATTAATTATATGATTGTAGAGTCCAAAAGAGATGGGTATAAAAATAAAAAGACTAATTACCCAGACATGTTTAAGGGTTCTAACAAAAAACCCGATAGAAACATAAGCTCAATGGAGGAATATGTTGCCATGGTACAACATGTTGAAGATCAAGCTGCACACTTCCAATTGCATGACCAGTTGGTGGACCATTTGTGGTCACACAAAGGAAGGAATAGTAGGAATCCTTAGGCATGCTTATAGCAGTTGTTTTTGCAATATTACTAGTTTGTTTTGTGTTTGCTAGTTTGTTTACTGTATTATGTTGATTAGGTTTTACTTTGCTAATTTGTTTACTATACTATGTTTTAAGGTTTGTATGTTGACCATTACATAATATTATTATGGAACTTGTTTAATAAAATGATGTATGACCTTAATTCAAAATACATAATGGTAAAGTAAAATTATATCAAATACAAAAATAATACACACATAAACCAAATGGTATTTAGAGATACTACAGAGATTTAACACAAGTACACATCAACCATTACAATGCAACCGCACTTCTAAAACTCATCCATATACTTGTTGCTTCCGTTTCCACTGCCTCCAACATTCGTATAAGTTTCCAACTGCTCAGTTACTAGTTCTTGTTGTAAAGGAGAAAGCTTACTGAAATCACAAGTCATCAGTTTGATATAATTCTTCTCTCGCATCAAAGCTTTCTTCACCCCATGAGCTCGTCTCCTGAACTCTCGATCGTCCATAATAGCCTTTTGAAACTCAGCATCGTTGCGGGTCCTTTGAGCTAAAAAGTTGGCTCCATGCTCTCTTTTTTCTCTAGCAGAAGTCTCTAAAGTTTATACAAGTCTAGAGAATTCCACACTGCGCTGCTCCAACTGAATTGACTTGTTTCTACCAAGAGGTTGTCGGTCACTGCTTCCATATAGTGGAGATCTTTCCTGTGAACTTGAGTCGCTTCCTGGACTTGAAACGGAGTAGTTCATTCTTCTGGCTTTGTTTTGTTGCTTGAACATGAAGTTGTTTGGATTTTTCCATTTCAGTAAACTAGATAGAAGCTCAAAGGAATCTTGGAATTTGAATGGTTGTCCGTGCTGTAGCTGGTAGGCCTTACACGATTATTCAATATGTAGAACAAATCCAAAAGTGTATGAATATACAAAACTAGTCAAACACGTTATAATATCAAAGAAATTTAAAACAATATTGTACTTACAATGTCATAAGGAGCGACACCACTTTGCCGCCTATTCTGTAATCTGTTTTGCCAAATAGTTTTGGCATGCGGAGTTCATAACCCGATAACTTCTCTGAGCGATCCCCATGTTCTCTTCATCTGTTCCAAGGTGTTGTAAAAATTCGCAACACTTTTCCAAAATTTTCGACCTTTCATATTATTGCCAGAAATGCTATCTTTCAAAATGCATGTCCATTATTTAGCAAGTGAAACATACTGCTCAGAAGTAAACTTAACCTGTTTTTTTCTACCGCCAGCTGCCACTCCTTCCTCGTCGACATTTACTCCTCATTGTCTTCTATGACAGCTTCTGTCTCCATTGTAAGTGAATCTCTTCGTCATCTGTCAAAAATTCCATTTAAGGATTTCCACTTCTTCTTTTTATTATATTTCAGGCTCAAGGGCACAGAAACTCTGCAGCCGCTTCTTCATTGCATTCTTCGGTATTTATTGCATCTATCTCTTGGTTTTCATCTTCCTCCTCCTCCTCCGATCTATTAACAGTTTCTTCCTTAGCAGGGCCATTGCATGCATAAGAAAATTTCCTTTGTAGATTCTGCATTGCTTCACGGTCACGAATCTCTGACTGTTGCGCATCAAGATGATAATGTTGCATTTAATCGTTTTGCATCATCAATGACATGTATGATGAATGATCATCATATGCGCCTAATGAACGACGTCATTGGTAATATTGCGGAGTGGTAGAATGAACGGGAGGAAAGTTAGGAGGAGCGAGCGATTGGTAAGGCTGGCTATAGGAGAAGTTTGAATTCGGCGAATATCCATACTCATGTAATGGACCAAGTGTTTGCTATTGGTATGGTGGGTGTTGGTTGGAAAATCCGATAGAATGCAGATTGGACGTGGGTTTCTTGCTAATTACTTTTTTGTCGAAACGTTTGGATGAAGAAGACATTTTCAGAACTAGAGGACGAAGAAGTAAATGATAAGGTTATGTGGAAGGAGAAGAAGGGTAGAGTGGAAGAATATATAGAAGATAAGTGGAACGTTGGAATGTAGCCATTGTAAGGCAATGACTATGTTTTATAACGGAAAAGCCTTTGCCGTTATAAAAACCAACCACTGTTTACTCAACTAGTCATGAGAACAGCTCCAACTAGCCATCAACTAGCCACGACAAAGTGAATAATCCACATCTGGTTGCTCTGTGGCTAGTTTAGCAACTGAGCAAGCCATTGTTAGTTATGCCCTTACAGGATTTGCAAATGCAGATAAGCTGAATTCTTGTTAAACATATGCCTACACTAATATACTTATTAAACAAACCGTGGTTACTTATACACTGAACAACACACTAAATATTCGTTCAACTAGCTTATAAGCTCAGACACATGTTCATCAAACATCCCAACCTAAGTACATGTTAAACATACTCCTAGAAGTGATCGATTGTAAGTTGACCATAGTAGACACAAGCTCAACAAAAGTGATCAAACATTTATCTAACAAGCACCAATTCTAATCATTTGGTTGTGAAAACATAATCACAACTCATAACATAAATAACATCTCCATAAATTAAAAAACTTATGTAATTTCACTAGAAATATACCTTCATAAATTATGATTGGGCAAATTCAGCAGAATGACTACAAAACATGAACCTGTTATGTAAGCACATCTTTAACTGACATCCCTTTAATAGATATTTATTTAATAAACATTCATCAAAGGGTATCTTCCTACGGTTAGCTCAACCTTCATCTTTAAATCTTCTCTCAAGGATCGAGGACTCGGTTTCGGTCATTTGTTATTTTGTTGCTTTCGGCCATTTTCGAAATTTTCACTTGTTTTGATTTTTGTTTCGGTTTCAGTCCTGATATTGGATTTCTGTATTTTTAATAAATAAAAAGTAACGATAAACGATGCAAATTCATATATAAATATAGTATACAACAAAATAATAATGTTACATACAACACTACTACATGTAGAAACATTTCTCGGAGCTACATATTGATTGTTTTTTGTAATTTTCCTCATCATCTTGTATTTTATAATATGATGGATAAGCATGGTGCATTTGTCATGGACACATAAATGTCGTCGTCATATTATCAAAAGACGATGGTTCATTATTTTGTGTTGTATACGTAGCTTGACTATTTTGATCACTCGAGATATCACTATATATTTCATTTGTTCCATAATATGAGTTAACACTTGTATAGTTAGAAGTAGAATGCCTATAGGCTGGTGAATCAGTTGAAGTAGATGGATTATGGTGCTCGTATTCATGTTGATGTCTATATTCAACATTTACATTACTATCTCTTTGGCTAGAATTACCGCTCGCACCCCCTTTTTTTGAATATGTTTGAGTTGGTCTACATAATTCACCCCATCACTGGAACCAATATCATAATTACTTGTTAAACCAACACCACTTCCATCAGCATTACCATGATTATCATTTGACGAGCTGCTACTATTTTCATTGCTTTGTCTCCTTGTTGCTCATGCAAGTATACCATCAACAGCAACGACAACATCATTTAGTGTAATTGTCATCCAAGGATCGTTGTGCAACAAGGGTGGTTCAACACAAGTAGTCCATTCTACTAATGGATCCTCTTCACTGAATATATAGTCCAGTGATCAACTGTTTTTCAGTATCACGACGTCTTGAAATTTTGCTCTTAGTCTTATGTTGTAATGCACATATACCATTTTTCTAGATTTTCCATTTTTATTCTATTAAGTAATTTTGTATAGATCATTGAAAATGTAGTCCAATTTCTTTCGCGGTTTGAAGATGAAATTGTTTGGCTTAAAATGTGCATTGCTAAACGTGTTAAATTGAAGCATCTTCTCTTTCAATTATTAACCGCCATTGAGTGGCAAATATGTCTTTACGGTTGCGTATGCTTTTGCAAAACTAAATGCATCAATTTTCATTCTATATCTTTCTACCTGTTGATGTATAAGTTAAATGTTTAATATTCTTAAATGTTAAATGTTTACCATAATTATTATATATGTTAGTTTTACCTCTTTCCCAATTTCATTTTGTGTTGCAATATCCGACACTATTCTTTCAAAGATTTTATTAAATCCATTTAATACTTCTCCATCGTTAGTTGCATCCCCATTCAAAAAATATGTAACATATTAATGAAATGTTATATATTTCACTATTTGTATGACAATAAGATAAAACAAATTAACTGTCGCATGAAGAGGTCGATGTAATTGTCTTTCCTGTTTTTTGTCTATTATATTCCGTTATTTTTGGCATTGTCTTACACCAATATTTTTTCTTATCGGTTCTTTTGCTCGATCCATCGTCTCATAAAGATATCTCATGTCTACTTTTTCATCACTATTTACCATTCATCACGAGTGGCTCAAAAACAAGAATGATGAAGGCATCACCGGTCCAAAAAGCTTATTATAATTAGTGTAGAGACAATATTTGTTGTGTTTTGTCTTTAGTATTGAGTCTAGGAACTCTTGACATCAACTCACTTGAAGCAATCATCCTTTTCACGTCATCTTTATGTCTATGAATATAGCCTAGTGTGATGAAATGTGTTGTAAATAGTGTTATTGCTGGTCTAATCAATTCTTTATTGTTGATCTCTTTTCTCATGATGGAAAGTAACCAACCGTGATTGTATATAAATGTCGTTATTAATCAAATCAATGCATTTTGCTGCATATGGTGTCCAGTATAAATGTCTTTCTTTCTACATCAATAATTGACTGATAGCTTTGTAGTCTACTCCGTTACCTCTAACAACTTGCACTATTCTATTTTCACCGATTGTTTCGACGACATGATCCATTAATGCACAAATATATTCTCCACTTTGGAATTCATCTGTGGCATTAACATTGTTGTATAATATGGACTATTAGTAACATTATGTGGAATATGTCTAAAAAAAGAACTTAGTTACTGCTTGACCTATATGTTTTTTGGCATCTTTAATATCTTTCTTTATAGATTAATAGAAGGTTGAGTTCTACCTCCTCGTTTTTGTATATATGAGATGATTCGTCCAGCAGCATGAGTGTTTAAATCGTCATCTGCTCTAATAGATTTTCCAACAGTATGAGATGTGTGCAATGTTTGACTTGAACCACCACCTGATCCGTGCAGCTCTTCGTCACTAAATGTATCTCTGCTCTACCACATAACACACTGAAGTTCTTCATCATCTTCATTTTCATTGTCTGATACTTGTTGTATTCTGCTCATTAATTCCTCTAAGCATTGCTTGTCTAGTTTTTCTTTATTTCGTTCATTTCTCTTTTAAACGATATGTGATCGTCTAAGTTGTTTAACTTCTTTAGGGACAGTTAGACACATTGATATGTCGTCGCCCATCTGCTAGATGTTCTTTCAAATGTATCACACCACCGCCATTAATTAGTTTATTGTAAAAGTTATATTTTGTTTTTCGAAGATTGTCATTGATCTCAGTACCATAATTCCAACCAATTTCAGTTAAATTTGTCATAACGTACCTGATATTATAACTAAACGATACAATATAAGCATTTATAATTAAACAAAAGTCAATCCTAAACAATTTAATATTCCAAATCAAATCTAAAATAAAATAAAAATGAATAAAAAATATATTAATGTAAGTCGTCAAAGTTCAGTATTCTAGTCCAATATTTCGAGCGCTCATGTTCGAAATTCAAGATCATATTCAAGTCCAACGTACTCAAATTCAATAATCAAGTCCATATTCAAGTTCAACATATTCTAAGTTCAACATATTCAAGTCCATATTCGAATCAACATATTCAAACCAGTTCAGCATATTCAGGTTAGTTCAAATTATTCAAATCTGTTCAATATTCAGATCAATCCATATTCAAAAGAAAAAATAAAATAGACATTCAGGTGATTCTATTATCTATGTTCAAGACATTATATTTTCATTATTCAAATCCCCCTCAGCCCAAAGCCCATCCCACACACAACCCTTAGTACCTCTTCTAATTCAATCTCATATACGAACCAAAATGACATTCAAAAAGAAAAGAAAAAAGCCGAAAAGAATATATGAAGGCGGAAAGGAAAACCTGCGTCGAAGTTGATCAACGACGGCGACGACTTCGATGTTTTGGTATGCTTTCGAATTTGGTCGAACTCCTCTGTGAAACTTGTCGAATTTGCTCTACCTTGGTATGAACAACTGCTCGAATTTGAGAATACTGTTAGAGATCTACTGTGCTAATTTATGTTTTCGACTTATATATTTATAAGTAAATTTTTGATTCTCTTCTTCCTGGTCAAGCATGTTTGTAGACTCTATGGTTTTTTTAGCTTGCTTTTTCGATTAACCGATTCCGCGTATTGTTGGTTGTCGATTTCGTCCTCTTCTTCTGATTATGCAATTCTCAATTTTTTTTTCATTGCTTTTTTGAACGGGACGGGATTTTTCTCTATTCCCGCCCCGCCACCGGCCGAAACCGGTACGAGTTTGTCGGAGTCTCATGGTTCCGGAACCTCAAACAATGCTCTACATAAACTGCCCTAATCAACATACAACACACTCTCTTATCACTGCCAAAATCCAAATGTTCTCTTATTTTGATTCAACTACCCAGTATCCACTTTCAGGAAATCCATATTTCACCTAAAACTATTCTCAAAATTCACTTCAGCCGAATTCTACACTATTGGTTCATAGACAAAGGTGGAAGATTGTAATCTTTGCTGCATTTGGCGTTACTTTACAATGGATTCTACCAGCGAAAACGATTGAAGTGTGACTCATGGCGAAGATCACCTTCGATTTTAATGCCAAACATCCCGATTTACTTTCCTCTTTAAAAAATCAATGTGGAAAGATATGATGCCACCAATACCAAAACAACATTTGGTATGTGTACTTATTAATATATATACATTGTAAGTAAAAAAAATTGCATGCTTATATGTTTAATTATTTTTACAGAGCCACCACAAAAGTGTTTAAAAAAGCTCTTGTAAGCTAAAACCTTATTCTTACCTATTCTTGCATTGCAACGATTTACCAAGTCAACGTCTAAAATTAAAAATCCTAAACTGCGGAGAGTGTAAAAGAAGCACGAAGACGAAAGAAATGTAAAAAAGAATAAGAAGCGGCAGCAGCGTCCCTTCAAGGTGAGGCTAATCTCAAGGAAGTCTTCATGAATCCATTAAGTCTATTCAGGAAATTAATAATGTGCCGTTAGGATTGGATTTTGACGACACTACATGAAGAATTGAAAAGGTTAAGAATAACTTAGTATTGGTGAAAACGACACGCGAATCAAAGTACGAATGTTTAAGTTATCGCGATTTGAATCTGGATGAAGCACAGGAAGTCGGACGTCTGGTAGGAATCTCCAGACGTCTGACAGCAAGTTTACTGTAACATTAGAGTTGTGCCAGATACATAAGAGTGCTTATCAAACGTCTAGCTAGCAACATGAATTCTACATTTCAGGAATAGCTCCAGACATTTTATGGGTTTTGCCAAACGTCCGACGTGCTACAGTTTTAACTTTTCGATTCAAAATTTATCCGCTTGTGAGGGCTTCAAGGGGCAAATCAAGTATTTGTCCAGGTATGATTGTTCACCATATAAGCTATTTTCATAATTTTAAAGTTGTGATGATAAAAAAGGGTTTTATCTTCCATTAAAATAGGATTTATCTAAACCTAGTTTTTAATCAATCTCTTGTACTCTTTTTATTGTACTCTTTTTATTGGTATTAATAAAGCTCTCCTCAAAATGGATGTACATTAATAAGTGTAGGATCTAGATTAACCCTAGAGGGGGAGGGGGGGTGAATAGGGTTATAGCAAATTTTCTCGATTTAAACACAGAAATAAACTGCAGAAATAAATATGCTGAAAAGTAAATCACACACAAAATTTACCCAGCTTCGGCAACCCCTGCCTACTGCTGCATTCACAGATTTCTATTAGAATTAAACAGTATCACGCTTACAACAACTCTACTAGACTCGCAGACCCTTTTGCTCCCGCTCACAAACACTCTACTAGACTCGCACACCCTGCTCCCGCCTATAGAGTTTCGCTCACTCGCAAACACTGCTCCCGCCTATAGAGCTTTGCAAACTCGCACGCCCTGCTCACTGAACTAATTCAAAATAGACAATCTGACACTACCTAAACCTAGGTGGTGATTTACTAACTTTTTGATTCGTAAAATAAAAAACAATAATTTAAAAACAATAGATAATAACCCTAAACTAATTAACAATATAAACAAGTCTTAAATAAACAAAACCCCCTTTTATTTTTAAGACCGGCCCACTTCCTTTCTTTGTTATCTCCAGCCCGATCCCCTTTCGTTTCGTTCGTGAGAATAATGGCGGCTTGCTTCGTTCCCTTTTGTTCCAGTTAGGGCTTCGGCTCTTTGTTCCAATTAGGGCTTCGAATTCTTCAATTAATCTGTTATACGTTGCCCTAGCTCGCTGCTTCTCTGATGGTTGACTTTGATTGTTTGCAGTTGCTCGATCGAGTTCGATGCTTGTGAATTCGTTATGTACTGTCTCTTTTTGCTTTTTTAAATTGATACTTGAACTCGATCGTGATTCGAGTTGGATGATTTTGTTCTTTGTTATGCTCGAACTCGAATAAATTTGTCGATGATGTTTCGTGGTTTATATAGGGTTTGTAACCCTAGATTTGCATCGTATATTCTCTATTTGAATTTGTCATATTATTCACCTCGGCCGTTCGATTAATTTCTAATGTTTGATGATTTCTCTGACTAATTCATATGTGAATATTCTGGTTGCTTGATGATTACGACTTTGAATTAATTTCGTGATGACTTTCGACTTTGACTTGTTCAACATTGAAATTTTGACACGAACTTGATGCTGGATAATGTTTGACATCGACTTGGTTTTTAACTTGTTCCAATTTTGTAATTTCGGCTTCTTGAATTTCTGGCCCCTGTGTAATTTAGCTCTGGCCATCTTTGTTTCAATGCTGATCTTGATTTCATGAATTTAATATTGACACTGTTATGCTTCCACGACTTCGACATTTACATTGTTCAACATTGTCCTGATTGCTTTGGCTTCACTACATAGCATATTTGTGCATTTTAAAATGTTGCATCATTGAGTAGTTTTCATTTGTGTCATGTTGTATCATTTACTTGATGTGTTTGCACTGTACATTGAGCATAGATAAGGTTGCTTTGGTCTGGATTAGTGCAGTGTGTATTCTAGCTTGTAACTGTTGCATACTTTGATGGTTCATTGGTGCACTTGCTTGGTCATTTTGTACTCGCATCCATAGTTGAGTAATTTCCACTGTCTTTTGTTCACCTGCTGATGTTTGTTGCAGTCTTGAGTCACTTTGTTGTCGGGCTCACTGTACACTGATGCATTCTGGTTTGATTTGCTACTTGATGTAGTTTGTTTTGTTTGCATATGCTTAATGGTGTCACTGTGACCTGTTGCATTTGTGCATTGCCCTGCTGATTTACTTGTGATGTTCTTGTAGTCGAGTCATGTTGCATGCATTGAGTAGCTGGTCTTTGTATTTCCAGCTTCATCACTGTTTAACTTCCACACTGTTGCATTGTTGTTCACTTCTCTTGTATCATTGGTACATGTACATTGCTGCTATATTCTTGCTTCACTGCATTCATGTCACTGGTATGCTGCAGCTTGCATCTTTGTTGCATTTGCTTGAATTTGTGTCATCTTTACTTGCATTGTTGTACACTTTTGGTCATTGTTGTAGTTGTATCTATGTACACTACTGTCTTATTACAGTGGTCTGACTTGAACTTGATGACTTGAACTTGCATTGAGTTTTGTACACTGTTTTTGACTTGTGACCTGCCCTGTGTTGAATCCAGTTTTTCAAAAAACTCGGGTTTGACCTTGTGCTCGATTCGAGATTTTCAATGTTATTGCACGTGAGTTGAACCCGGCTTTTCATTTGGGTTTGACCTGTGCTCACCTGTCCCTGTAAATCGATCAAGTGTATATATCGGTGTGCACGGCCTTGTGGCATATACAGTAATACACTGTGTATGTCACAAGTTGTTCGTGTATGATGAATTCAAATTTAAATGATGACGAACAACCCAAATAACTGAGGCAAATATTATTTTCAAAAACCATATTTTATTTTTGAATTGCAAAAATATTTCTTTTTCAATTTTACCGCGTTAGTTTATATTTTTGCAGATTGCTCAGATGCTGGATTCTAACTGAAATGCAGTTGAAGATAAATACGAGTGTGAGTGATATGTAGTGAGGTGACCTGTAAATGTGAAATGTCATGTATAATAGTCAAAATTGTATATGTATAGTGAGAGCTTGAAATTGTACTATCAAAGTTGTAGTAAATATTTGTTTGAATAAAAATTTCTGTTTGAATTCAAAATCTGTTTAACTTGTTCTGTTTGAATTCAAATTCGAATTCTGTGTAATTTATTTTTATTCAACAGATATTTATCTAACCAAATACATACTATTCAAAATATTGTTTGAATAAAATTTCTGTTTGAATTCAAAATCTGTTTAACTTGTTCTGTTTGAATTCAAATTCAAATTCTGTGTAATTTAATTTTATTCAACAAATATTTATTTAAACTATGAAAAACAAAATAGTACATTACCAAATACATTTATATGAATGTATATATGTTTATTATCATCAAACAAAAATCATATAGCGCAAAGCGCATATTCAACAATAAGACGATATTTTATTACTTGTTTGATGGTTGTGATTGTTATTTACTTGAATTTGATTGAGATTTGGATTAAATTTGAATGACCTCGAGTTTAGAATTCCCGTAACAGTAGATCCTCTGGGATTAAAGGTGCTGATTAAGAAGAAAACCTATCATTCAATAGTGGATACATTGATCAATGAGAGGAGAAAAAAAATTATGGTAAAAGACACAATGAAATTGATGAGAAAAGAGAGATAATAAGGAAATTAATTGATATTTTGACCCCAAAAGCGCAAGATCAAACATGTTCGTGAATATAAAAGATAGGATGAAGAGCAACTAGAGCATCTGAGGCAGAAGAACGATGAAGTCTTCAGAAATAAGCTTGAAGAGTTTTAACATTATTTATTTGGTACAGGATGCTGTTTATGCTAAAAAATGTATTTTTATTTTAAGTTGAGAAACATTGTATTCTTGATTGAAGTTAACAAATATCATGCAAAAACTTAAAATTATTTAAACTTTAAATCAATGTAAACTTTAAAACGTAAGCAAAAAAGTCAACTTAAACGTCGCGAGTTCAATACCCGTCTGCTCTACCCCCAATTTCAAGGCGCAGAGGTGGATCCCCGTTAATCCTATAAAAACGATTGGGGCATCAAATCTCTGTGTTGGACTGACTTAAATCCCAACTGTCTGTGGTCGGACCAGGTAGGAGGGGGCTCCTCCTATCCCTTCGATTTCCTTCGATTTCATCAGGGCTCTAGGTTGAGTTAAAAAAAAAAAAAAAAAAAAAGTCAACTTCGTAAAGCCCGAACAGCAGAATAAGAACGGCTATTAAACAAAGTTCCGCAGCAAATATTAGGACGTATGTTTAACAAATACCCTACTTTAAGTGGGATGTTAAACAAATTACAGTTAGAGAAATTATTTGATTACATGTTGTAATATTGAGAATCAAGAAAAGAGCTATAGGTTATATTATTGATGATGTTATAAAAAAAGTCCACGTGTAAATGAATATGTAAATTTAGTCCATATTTTTGAAGAAAAAAAACGCAAGATGTGTTTTTTTTTGATAAAAAATGTAAGGTAACTTGCACTTTTTTTATTTTGGATTTTTTTTTGAAAATTTTGAAACTTTAAAACTTTTTTAAAAGCGCAAGTTCTACTAGAAAAGCGTAAGCTAGTTTGCGTTTTATGATTTTGAATTTTTCAAAAAAAATTGAAAACCACAAGATAGTGCTTTCTGATTTAGAAAAAACAAAAACCTAATTTACTTATTCATTGCTATAAAGACTTTTCTTGTAACAACAACACAAATAGAGGACCATGGAAAGCTCCTTTGAGAATTCCTAATATTCAAACTGTACTTTGGAAATGCGTAAAATTAACATAATATTATGAGTTACTAGTAACTAAATGCTCTTAGATTGGGTTGACATTCACAGCCAATTTGGCAAACTTCTGCATAAATCGGATAAAACTTCCAACGTGTGTGTGTTTTTGTGCAAGGGTAGAAAAGAAAGAGTAAGAGAATAACATTTATAAGGAACAACATATAATCAAAATAATGCATGTGTTTTCTTTTCTTTCAGTTCATTCATTACTATTTCTGCTGTAGAAAAGCATACACCTTATTTTAAAAATCATGAAATGGCAAACATGCTGCATTATTTTTACATCAACCATTTTTTCTGGTTGATAATATTCTCCAAGTAACATAACACTGAATTATATAATGTTAATATTACCATAACCTTACGACCATATAATGGCAACAACAGCAGTTTACAGCCTATAGCCTAGAAACCCTAAAGTTTTGCTTAAGTACTGGTCGGATATACTCATGATATCCGTCAGGCACGATTGTATCATTGAGGGGGTCTTTCCAAGCATTTTCATAGAGAGTTGGGTAAACGTTTCCATCGTATCGGCCCAACACAGAACCCAGATATTGATCGGTGTAGTTGAAGGCATCCACAAGCGCAATGGCATTAGGCCGAAGCTGTTCACAAAAATAAATAAAGCTTAGTAACATACCATATAAACCATTCTATGTACTTTGGTTGATACATATGTGCAGAAGAATTGAAAAATCCATGTGTATTTCCATCTCAACAATCATGAGATTATGTCAAATCCATTCAAGTACAAGTACTATATTCAGCACAATTCCATATTTCATGTTGTGTTTTAGGTCAATGTAGATTTTGTTATATTCATTCACTCGATATAAAGTGCAAAATGCTGTGTACAAGCATTAGGAGATGAATATAGTTAACAAGAAAGCTATGTATAATTTTGACTACACAACAGCTCAGGTAAAAGTCCGATGAGAAGATGAAAAGGAGAGAAAAACCAGACCTGGGTATACAAGGCGCGGAGTTGGTCATTAGCTAGAGCACCTTGTTTAGGCGTGAGGCAACTCGTTGATAGAAAATCACCTAGATGCTTGTGAAGCAAAGAAAGAGCATATATATTGCAAAGGAGCTGAAGTTGTTCTTTAACTCCCTCGCCTTCAAAATCTTGCTTAACTTTATCAATAAACCTATAAGAAGTAATAATGAAATTGAAATAATTTATTAACTACCAGGTATAGATCAAACAATGATTGCACTTATCAATAAATTAGTAAACTGTTGTATCCACTAATTATCGAATGTGTTGAATGTGTTCAATATTGATTCTAAACGAGCTAAAAATTTGGAAAAATTTGCCATGAGTGAGTGCAAGGAGCCAAAATTACAATCTGCCAAGTGTTTGCTTAGTAGAATGAACTTGGTTTTTGTAAGGATTGACTGCAGACAAAGTAGAAATCAATTCACATCCACAATTTTCCACGCATGTCAAACTAGATAAAATGATCAAGCTAAACCTTACTTGGATACAATGATCAACTGGCAGTGAGCAACAGCCGCTTCCACTAAATCAGCAGAAAGCTCCGCAAAGCCTGCATGAAGATTAGGAAAAACAACAGATTATGTGCCTGTAGTAAACAGAACCTATGTTGCAGGATCACTAGGTTGAATATGTGGTTTTAAACTGAGAAAGAGAGGGCGAACCTTTTGCGGGATCAGATGATTTGCTCACATTTTGAGCACAATTTACAGCGAGTCTAAGTGCCCTAGCTTCAAATGCCTCCAGAATAACTGATGGATTCAACCAGTCTTCAGCTGCACACATGACAAAGACATGTTAACTAAATCTGAATTTAGCTAGGGAAGGCTGTTTAAGCATAAAATGAGCATTATGAACTTCGGATATTGATGTGTTAGGAAAAATGGATAAAAATGTACCTTTGCGAACATCGCACCGGTATTGCATTAGTTGTTCAGCCCGTCCCATGTACGCTGTGGTACCCACTGGTTTTACCCCAGAACCCAACTGAGAAACAGTCTTCACAAGAAACCTTGCAACCTTCATGTATAGTAAAAATTCATTTAGGGAAAAACGTTTATGCACACCAGTATTCTTAAACTGAATAAAATATAAATAAGGGTTTATGCCTTGTCTTAGTTGACAAACCTGTAAAAGCAAAACTACATTATCTCCTTCATAAGTGCAAGATGGAACATATACTGCAAATAACTCAGGAAGCCCGCTGCTACAAAGATAACCATGACCACCACACAATTTTCTGCATTCCTCGATGCCATCCTGCACACCAGAATTGTTTATTCACAGATGACTCGGATGTTATATAAACAATTAATATGGGTTGTAATGTTAAGGGTAATAGTATAAGCCAGAGACATGATTTATTTACATTTTCAACAAACACATGGTGAATTTTTACGTTCATGACTTTGGATACTTGGGACAATATCACAGCTAATATTTTATAGAAATTCAAATGTTGGCCTTATTTATAAGCTTGTAAATATTATTGCATACTTCTATTGTTGGAAATTATTTTGAAAGTAAGTGAATTATTAAAAACTGACTAAGTGTGTAAATTATCTCATATATGTGAATAGTCCCACATTGTAGGATTATATGCAAGAATCAAGTATTTATACTTGATTCTTAGAGGCTAAGTAGGGCCCTTTGGGCACCCAATGATGCTCTTTTGTGAGGAGGGAGATTATGCTTGACCACCACAAGCGCGCGCCGACTGACCGACTCGACCCGGGCTTGTAGTGGTGTAACACTCATATTTTTGGTACAAATTTCTTAACCGTTTTTGACCGGGCTGGAACGGTAAAATCTAGCCAGACCCATATTGAAGAACGTTATACAACGTTCATTATTTGACCCGTTATTTCTCAGATCCGTTTTTCTTGACCACGTTTCGCCCAACCAGCAACGTTCTTTTTTCATCCCGCCTTCTTAACGGATGAGGAGACGAAACAGAAAGAACAACATCTCAATTTTCATTTTAAAAACGAAAAAAAAATCGAGCAGTAGTTTTTTGAGTGCACACCGAGTCTCTTCGTCCGTGCAAACGAATCGATACCATAAAACTTTGAGATGTTGTTTTATCCTAGAGGCAGCGGTGATAGATACGAGCTGCTTGCACCATAGAGCAGATCGCCGAAACGTCTTCAAGAAAGTGACGTAGTCCACGACTCAGCCGAAGATAATTATTGTTTACAACATCTATTATATAGTAATGAAACAGAAACATTTCTCATGTCTTCATTTTATTTTATTGTAGTCCTTTGCATCTTCAAATTCTCATCCACTTCATTTGATCTTGTAATCTTTATTTCCACTCAAATTCTATCATATCTTCAAAATTATCATCTATTCCATTTAATACCATCATCAATACTTTGACTTAAAATCGGTTACAACTTCAAAATTACCATCTATTTAACAATAACCTTTCCAATTTTAATCCCAGCAAATTTAGTATGAAAAGTAAAATTTCAGAATTTTATCTAAATAAATTTTTAACTCATGCAACATTAACAAATTCTGATTATTTTTTTAATAAACATAATCAATTAATGTTTGTTTGTTTATATAACAAACATTAGATCTCAAAAAATAAACAATTTATACATCATTTAAAAAACAGAAAATAAATTACTCATATAAAAAAACGTGTAGCTCAATTAACGAAATTTAATTTCTGAAATAATTTTTCAGAAAACAGCATCGCCTTTTTTTTTAATGTTACCGAATGCAGTGCCCAGGTGACAAACTAGTTATATAATGGAGTTTAAAAACCAACTCTTAGCGGTCACTGATATGGAAAAAAATCACTGGCTAATTAGCAATTCAGTAAAATTTGGAATTTGACGTACCATTAATTAAAAATTGTTTTAGAAGTACACACCAAAAAAAAGGTGGAGTTATTTTTTTTCTAAATAGGAGTAGATGATTAACTTACAGCTGTGACTGATGTCGTTAAGGATTTTAAACCAGCAGTGCATGCATGTGCCTCAGGCAAAGTGGAAAAGTCGCTAGCTTGTAATCTTTTTGTTACATCTGCGTATAGCCAGTTCAACCATTCCCCTACAAACCTAAATGCATAGGCAGACGCAAGCAATGGAAAGAGCCTGTTTTGCTGAGTTTTGTAATCAATAACCTGCAGGCAAAGAATCTACATTAGGAAACAGTGACATTACATGTATATTTGAAGTCAAATGCAAAACAATGGAGCCATCAATTATGCTATTAGGTACCTAACATTCCGTTGGCAGTAAAACAAATTAGACTGTTTATTATACTGCTGGCAATGAAACAATATCGTTTTTTGTTAGGTACTTCCATAATGAAAGACTGTAAATGTACAATTATACACTTTCCTGCAAAATAAATTGTATTTCTACAAGAAAGAAGAATATCATTATAGAAAATTATTAAGCAGCAAACATTCATTTATATGCACATTGTTACTGCTGCTGCTGCTGCTATTATTGTTATTATAAAACAGTAAATAACAATCATGTTATGCACTAAAATATACCTATTATATACTTTTATCTTAACTAACGGGTAATCTTCGAAGCCAAATACCGCCATATCCACATGCATCTGTTTTTCAGATATTAGATATTTTCTTATTTTTCAGATATGGAAGCAAACGAATTTCGGAATCCATTGACAGGCCTACAAGAAAACATTTTCTCTAATCCATGGATATCATATTTTTCATAAAATATGTATGATATGGTCTTGAGCTTGTTGACCAAAAAAAAATTACATAACTCATGACTAGAAAATAGTCCCACACTCAGAAGTCAGAATAGAATTCAATAAACAGTGTTAAACAATGGGAGGCACAAGATTCTGAAAAATAAACACAAATAAAAACGGATGTAGAACCCAAAAAAAGAAGGAAATTAATATAAAGAACAAAAAATAAGAAAAAATAACTAGTTAAAATGTCATTGCTGAAATGTCTATTTGCAGATGAAAAAAAGTTGGCAGTAATACCTGAGTCTCAATGCCACCATCTTGTGAGCCAAACTGCCTGCGAACAGCACTATATCTTACGGCAATACAAACAGCTCTTGATAAAGCTTTTGATGCATCCGCAACAATCGCTTGACGGACAAAAACCATTGTCCCATAAACCAATTGTCTTGGAACATCGGATTGTAAATATTTTCCCTCTCTAGTAACTTTGGAAAGCCTGCATTACAAAATTATAATTATGTCACTGATAATTACTCATTATCTCATACTTAGCAATAAAAAGAGGTGACGAGTAAAACATGCTATATGGTTTAGCCTGCAACATAACCGATCTCCCATGCAAATGTTACTCATTTATTCATCATTCTGAAACAAACAACTAACAATCCTGATACCTCATTACCTCCTCTACAACCCCTAAGAAAGCAGATAAAGGTACGATACATCGAAATATAACTACAGGGACAATATTGGACGTTGTCAGTAACATACTTGTCCAAACACCATACAGATGCTGCAGTAACCTCCCCTTACGAAGACAAACTATAATTCTCCAATGAGAAAGCACAGTTGTGATGTATGAGGCATAGCAACCAAAGAGATATTTAACTATCATGATGATCGATATATCAAACATAATACTGAAAATGCAATTAAACAAGTAACCACAAACCTCATCAACATTTGTTCTCTTGGTATGCGCACATGATCAAATCTTAAAACACCATTGTCCATAGTGTTATAAGCACCATTTCCAAATTTTGTTCCAATATCACCAATTGTGATGCCAGGAAGAGGTTCGTGATCATCTAAACTACGTAACTGAACAATGAAACCTGATAATGACACCATAGAAAATTAGTATGAGATGGTGGGAAAAAGAAATTCCACAGGTTATCTACCATACCATGTACACCATAATCTTGACCATCAGTAATGAGACGAGCATAGACAACTGCATGTGTGGAAACTTTTCCCAGACCTCCTGGCCACCACTGTTCATGTATTAATCAGCAAATAAGATACTTTAAAATAAACCATAGATCTGGAAATAATAAGGTCATACAAATTTTAGTTTTCTCGAAGTATATACATCCATGCTTCCTAAAGTCAGTCTATATTACTGGGCACATGTTTCCATCAACATGTTTTTATGGTAGAAAAAATATAAAAGCATAATCTTCATATTACTCACTTTGCTTGAAGTAAGGGTAGGACTATCAATGACAAACTCATCAGTTTTCGGATCAAAAGTAGCGGTGGTTTCAAGTCCTTGAACATTAGAACCATGACCAAGCTCAGTCTGTGCATAACAACCAATGATTTGCAACCTTTGCGCCATAGTAACCCACTTCTTCTGCTGCTCATCAGTACCTTGTCCTTTAATAGCAGGAATGAACATACCCTGTTCGAAGAAAATTGTTGCATGGTTTAGATGTATAAAACAGATGGGCACAAAGAGGTATGCAAGGAAAAAGATCAACATAAAAGTATGATATAGAACTACAATTAAGAAGCAAACATTCTGGGATCCCAATTATTCAATGTTCAACACTATTATAAGCAACGGAATATAACACTTCCTGTAGTTTTAAAGAATCTATGTGCATTTTGAAGTATGCTTATACAATTTCCGAATGTAATCTTATTTGAGGAATATTAAAGTTTAATGGTTTGTCTATTCGTAGAGGATCACACATTTTTCTCAAAAAAAAAAGTTTAATGGTTTGTTTGGATTATTCTTGTTACTCAAAACAATTCACATCAAAGAACCAACAAAACCATTGACTTACAAAACTAATTGGAAAAAAAGAATTGAATTGTGGTCTCTTAATGTTTATATATGTCGCATCAGATTATTCTATCAATGTGAGATTATACTCAACTCATCTTCCTACACATAGCATACCTTGACACAAACATCTGGATATTTATATTGGATGACACGAAGTACTCGTGACATTTAAGCACATGGGGAGTGTGTTTTGCTTTGAAACAAAAACCACACAAATTACAGTAGAAAGAATTTGAAAGTTGAAAATGATATCATAATATCTGTATATATCCCATTATATGACAGTAGGCAACAACAATCAATGACTTTTCTCCTAAAAAATACTATCAGGGCTCATAAACTAAAATATTATTCGTTTATATAACAGGAATTAATAATCAACCAAAAAGGTGAAAAATCTAATTGAAACATATATTGGTATTATAAGAATGGAAAGGTACGTAAGCACTAACCCAATGTAAATCAAGATAAGAAGGCTCGTCAACAAAGTACCTTAGCATCGATGCTTCCTCTTCTGTAACGGAAAATTGGAGTTCATATTAAAATACGTAAGCAAAAGAGCCAAACTTTTCAAAGAGTCTATAACCTCTTAAGCTAGAAATAGATAGCAACTCAGGCCTATCCATAGCAGTTTTAATGAAAGCGTGTTAATATGTTCAGGGGCGAATCCAGAATCTTTTTCCAGAGGTCACATATTAAAGAAGCAGAATTAAAATAAATAAAATTTCAAAAACCGTTAAATTAGCTTATCAATTTCACTTCTAATCAAAATTTCTAACCTTTAACTAATGGGCATTTATTCAAAAGGAGATTAATGTTTCTCTGGGAAGAATGAAATTGGATGATTGCTGAAAGCAACTTGAACTTTTGATAGTTTGAGAAGGGTCAATTTATAAATTTTTGGTATTTTTACCAAAATTTGAAATTTTGAGAGGGATCAGCTGATCCCCCTCAGCTACACATAGATTCGCCCCTGAATATGATAAATTATGGTAATAAGATCCTAAGTCAGCCAGACAATGCTCCCATGTTCCCCTCCCCATTACAAGATCCCAGTAATCTAAATCTAGCCATTTTTATAATAAAAATGATTCAAACTCTTAATAACACATAGTTGAATTGATAAAATATTTTTCCATAAATTTCTCAGCTAAAATTATAACAGTAATACAGGAACAAATTTTAGCCAAAAGAGTTTTCCGAAGCAACGTGAACATATTGGATCCCGTGTATGCCAAATTAGTAGAGCATAATCATTAAAACTTGTAAGAGTTGGAGAAAAACGAAATGCGGAACATTAGCCATCTCAAATTACTGTTCAACTAGGACTAAGTGTCAACCTTCCAAAAATAATATGTTTGTTTTGAACTGTATAACCGTGCCTTTATGAAGAGCAATATAAAGCTCTTCATGAATTGCACCTCATGAAATGTGAAAAAGTGACAATCCTAGTATACTCATCAATTTAAACTAGCAAGTATATCTTCTACGCATTCATGTTTCATATGATTATACCTATAAAGTATTACTAATATAACACCAAGATGCAATGCCAGAAGACACTAAGTTATATCTAACGTTCATGATACTACGAAAATATTATTAAAAATCAATGGTTTCCAACAATTTTCACAGACATATAACACAACTGTGTATAAACATTGTCATATCTTAGTTTACCTGTGAGTCTCAGCTCATTAATTCGTTTCCAGGCATGAGCAGCTTTTCTCAAGGTATTTTTGAACAGTTCTTTTCGACCAAGCGTTGGCCTGTTTTCCTTACTGAACTCCTGATGAAAATTAAAAAAATAAATGACAAATGCAAGTTCAAGTATTTGAGGACATCAAACAATAAAGCTACATATGTGACCGACAACAAAAATAAAAGCAATGAAAAAGACTAATAAAAGAAAAAAGAAAAAAAAATTGGCATAACACAATTAGTTAAATGCCTTGTATTCATACTTGCATTTGTAATTCAAAAACAAAGTTAATATTTATTTTCCTTCGCAAAAAGAGGATTCTCACTACATTGCTAAGTAGCGATTCCAATCATCTCCAAATGGTATTGAGTCTATTGACAACACATATGAAGTTAATATATTATAAATTCTTGGGTTCCAAACACGAAAATTGACCACAAAGTTCATCGACCTTTTTTATGTACTAATGTTGCTTTAGTCGTCCATTGGAATTGAAAATATAAAATCCATAACCATTTCATCTATTGAACCGCAGAAACTTCATTTTTTTTTCCATCATCAAAACCTAATTTTCATCATGCTGTTTAGATAATTCACCTCCCGTAACATTAAAATCCTCAAACTAAGCCAAAAGCATAGAATATTAAAATAGAAGGTGATCAATCATGAAATTAAAGAATTTCAAATGGCTTTAAATCATCCAGAATAATAGAAAATTGATAAAGTTGGCAGATATCATAGATTACTATTTAAAAAGATTTGAGAATAAAGTAGGACTTTATCCCTTGCTCTAACGTGAATTTTCACCATCAAAAGTTATTGTGCGAACGTGAATCTCCTCAAACGTGATTCGGTAGTTGTTTTTAATGGATTCCATTCGCCGAACGCAGGTTGTTTATGTGAAAACAGCGTGCCCTGGTAATTTCTTTAGAACACGGATAGATGAGGGAGGGAGGGGAGGAGAGGGAGAGAGCGAGGGAGAGGGAGAGGGAGATCATCATCCTTCAATAGTTTACCATTGAAAGTAACCCCTGGGCAAGTCTCATTCTTGGAAGAACGTCTAATGTTTGACTAAGAACTCCTAATTCCTAACCATTGAGATCGGTTGGAAATGCTCTTAAAGGAGTTGTGGAAGTTCTTTTCTTTCATATGAACATTTAAAATTATAAGTGTTCAAATTATGAATCAGTTGCAACAGAATATATATAAATCATAGTCCCCATCTTCAAATAACACCAAGCTTTTCCAGGATTTTTTTAGGAATAATCACTGAGGTCGTTCAATGAACAATGTTAACTGGATAAAATAACTATGACATACAAGTTTACTGTGCTAAATGGTATTTACCATGTTCTTCACTGGAATCGTGATTGTGATTAGTAAGGACTTGTGTGAAGCGGGGATGGATGGTATACATGATCACCAAGACCTTTTTCATGAATGCATTTGACACTTCCAATTTAAGCAATTTTTGTTAATATAAATACTAACTTCTCTGAAAAAACCACCAAGACTTTTTCATGATTAAGATCCACATCTTAGATTTACAATGTGACTATAGTGATTAAGCTGAATGAACTCTCCTATATATACGTGAAAAACGAAAAACATGATTAATAATTATGTTATCTGATTTTGTTTAGCTCATGTATTATTAAGAAATCTAATGAATCTATAGGACTTTCAACATCTGATAAAATGCTTAAAAATACAGATTGATTATTAAATGGTTACTGTTCTGATTTCTCTCTTACGCAAAACTCATAGCATTTCTTTTTTAAATTCAGCTAAAACACGTTCAACAATACCACCATGTTAAAATTGACAAAGATATCCAAGAAACAAAGTCTAAAAGAGCAACTTGTATAGCAAATCATAATAAAGGACAATAAAACCCCAAAAAAACTTACAGGATCACTAGCAACAAGACGAGAAACTCGATCAGCAATCTCGAGATTACGCTTAGATCCCGCCCATACGACTTTCATCGCATCCACATCGAACTGAGCGGATTTTCTCTCGTCTACTAAATAATCGACCGCCTCCATGTATCAAATTACTTTTTATACAGAAAAAATTGTTGAAATTTTTTGAAGAAATTGAGATGGAGAAATTATGAAGAATGGTTAATTTATAGTTAGGCGACAGGCACAGATATCTAGCAGATTAAATATTAATCAGCTGTACTATTTATATTTACACCCTTAAGAATTGTACAATTGCAATTATAATTTCGCTAACAAATGGATGCATTTATTTTGGATATCCGATTTATTCTCTTAAGAGAGTAAATGAGTAGCTTTGTTTGTTAAAATTATGTTAATCCCTCTTTTCAACAACTGTTAACATCACACTGAATGTTTGCAACCATAATCTCCTACTTACATTCAAAAGCATTTACTGGTATTAATTGATATGAACTTACATTCGCCAATTATGACCCTATATATGTTTTTCAAATTATTAATATGATGAAATATGCAAAATATGATGTATAAATCTGAGTATGATATCTCTGCTTATTAATAAAGAAAATTCATTGAACCAATTTACTCGGTGTTTTTTTTGAAATTTCAAAAATGCCCTTGCTCTCCGTTTATATATTTACGTTCAAACAAAATATCAATATATACAATAGCGGACACATACTAGTCATGCATAGTGCGTTGTTCTATTATTAATGTCTTAAAGACATGTACGATGTCTAGTTTAACTTCTCACGAGTCTAATAAATATATCTGTTAATCTGCATCTTTATTTTTTAGGACGGAAACCTAAATATCGTAAAAGCATCAGAATGCCTCTTGTACACTATATTTGTTCAGTCAGACGTTTAAACAAGTTTGAAGTTATATATTCATTCACGCATGTAATGACGTATATTTGGACGCAGTAGGAAGAAAAACAAATGGAGGGAACAGGCATGGACGTATGGTTTCTAGAAGGGCACACCGCTTAACTTTTTTGCAAGTGTGTTGGCAGTTGAGATGTAGATATGTATGTGATGTGCGTGTACTGTTGCGTCTGATGCTTAACTACCAGTGTTCTATTAAATAATTTTGCAGTCAATGCCAAGGAGTGAGTTAGGGCAATTGCAATGAGTATGTAGGTACGCAAGGGATAAGCGGAACCATGGCTGGATAAAAGAATAAAAAAAATAAAAATAAAAATCCATTCTTATAATGCGAAAGAGACGTTTAAAAGAGGTACTTTAATTATTATGTCATGAATAGTTTTTTTTTTTATTGGCTTTTTTTATTTTAATTATTTTTAAATAATATAGCTAAATAAATTTGTATTATTTATAAATTATAGAATACTAGAAAAAGTAGAATAAAAAAATATTACATGCTACTAGTTCGGAATACAAATACAACTATAATGTTGTAACCGTCTTTTAAATTTTCTTAGTGGATATATCACAAGTTTCCTAAGCTCCTCGGACTTATCTATCAGTCAACAGAAAAATTTGTAGTCCGTCTACTTATTGTTCAGAATACACGTGTATTCCAATTTGAAATGGGTCATATTCTGCCGCACAGTCATACATCTATCAACGGTCCGTGTCTTCTCCACATCATGGGAAGAAACTCTACTCGGTTGACATCTACAAGGAGTGAAAGTGGAAGCAACGCGATGCAAATGTGAAGATGCTTGAGGAGATGAGTGCTAATCATGACAACATCACATCTGAGAAAGTTGGAATCATCTTTATGTTAATCTAAACATAGCCTCCAGAACTACGAACTTGGAGAAGAGAGTCTTGATGTAATCTTCGAATATCACGTTCAGCTTCCTAAATTTCATAGACGGACAAACTTTGAATTTCTTGTACTTCTTAGTGGTTGTGTTCCACCAGTTGTTATCTCCTTCGACGATGTCCTTCTCGGCATTCCAAAATTCATCTTTAATCTACAGTAGCTGCAAATAAGGACTGGTGCTATTGGCTATCAAACTTGTTTTTTGTTTAACTGACGTTGTAATTGACGCACATCCATGCGTTGAAGACGTTGGTGATTTTGTCGTACCAATAGCCAATTCCACCTCTACGAGATGCGATGTTGGTGAGGCAAATGTTGATAAAGGCCAATGACTATTCCTTATTCCAGTCTACAATGTGGTGAGTAGACGAACCGGAAGATTCATATGTAGACGTTCTGGAGAAAAAAAATCAAAATATTCGAGAAAAATATAGGAAGTAGATATTAGTATGTAAAACAAAAATCCAATGATATTTACCAAATGAATGACATAGAAGCGGTTAAAATTGGTAGACTATTTGTTGGGGGGAGAAAGTGTGATTTGGTGAAGTGAAATGAAGGAGGGTAAGGGATTATAAAGAATTGAAGCGGTGACATTGGAATTAGACAGTGGCGTCCGCGTTTCGAATGTCAACTGTTCAATTCTAAAGGTTCACTCAAATGGATTTAAAGCATAGAACCCACAGCTGACGTGTCTAACGCGTCCGACATAATGCCAAATTTCACTGACAGTTTTGCTACCAACGGTAAGCTTCAAAGTTTATAACCCAAGATCCATATTTTGTTCAGATTTTTATAAACCGGTTAAATGTTTATACACTTTACAGATAAAATAAACATTTATAGTCTCTGTTCTCAACTGCTCACTTTAACTACTCCTCATCACAATCATCTACCGTTCCTCCCTTCCTATCATCTCGCCCTTGTGTGGCTGTTCTCATGCCTCTATACATGACTCTGTGCTTTCTTTTCGCTAGCTGATGGTTTGGCGCTATCATATTCTCAGTCTCTTATGTGATCGACTTTGGTGGGTGCAGCTTCGTCAGATGCTCAAACCCATCTTCGTCCTCCTCTTTAACAGCTTAACTACAGCAGCTCCACTTGTCTTCTCACCTTTGCCGGCTTGGCCAAGGAACCTGCACAAGAATTCTCCTCTCTGAAGATTTGATCTATGTCAAACCGTTCAAACCGTGTTAGTAATTCTTTGGATAATTTTGCATATTTGGCAAGAGTGGGTTCCTAGGCTTGGTAACTTCCCTGCACTTGATTTTAAACAAACTGCAAATCACTATGGACTTTAATGTGAGAGACTTTCATTACCTATGCCATTTTTAGCCCAACAACGCACTTCATATTTTGCAATTTTATTTGTTGATTTAAATTCTAGATGGACTGCCACATGTAGCTTTTGCTTGTCAGGAGTAACAAGCATATATCTTATTCCTGCCCATGCTCATTTGATGCCCCATCTACATAGAGTTTCCAAATCTGTTGAGGGTCCGATGTTTCATTGTTGGACTGCGTCGTTGGGGCGATGCATTCCACAATGGAATTTGCTAAAGCTTGACCTTTTATAGCATTGCGTGGGCAGTAAATTATAAGTTAGCTTCCCTTTGAATAATTAAGTTTGGCTCTACCTAGGCATCGCTAGTGAAGTATACCGATCTTTATACACTTGACTCTTCTCATAGTACTATTGCATTCATAGCTTGGTTAGTTATAGAAAAGTATACAAATAGATCCTCACTTGAGACCGGTTTCGAAAGTATAGACGGGTTGGTCGGGTGGTCTTTCAAAACTTCAAAGGGTTCTTTGCATTCTTCCATCCACACAAAATTCATGTTTTGACTTGATAGAAGAAAGGAACACATTTTTCCATGGCCTTAGAAATAAATCTACTCAGAGTCACCACCTTACCATTCAAACACATCATATCTTTGGCCTTTTTTGGGACCTCCGTCTTCTTAGTAGCTCAATCTTCTTCGGATTGACTTCTACTCTCCTGGCATTCACAATGTATCCTAGAAATTTTCTGGACTGGATTGCTAAAGCACAATTTAAGGGATTCAATTTCACCTCATGCTACTTTAGGTTTCCTCTAAATCTCGTACATGCGTCGAACCAACTTTAGACTTGACTAACATGTCGTTTGACATAACTTCGACGTTCTTGCCAATTTGGTCTTCAATCATCATGTTATTAACCTTTGATATGTTGCTCTTGCGTTCTTCAATCTGAATGGCATCACCTTATAATAATATATCCCTTTGTAAGTAACTAAAGTTATGTATTCTTGATTTGTTCGAACATAGCTATTTGATTATAACAGGAGTATGCGTCCATGAATGTCAACAGATTATGCCAATTGATTGCATCAACTAATTAATCTATCCGGGTTAATGAAAAACTATCTTAAGGACGGGCTTTGCTGAGGTTCGTGAAGTCTATGCAAGTCCTCCACTTTCCATTGGATTTTTTCACTAGAGTCAGATCCGCTAACCATTTCGGGTAATACATTTCTCGAATGAATCCATTTTCCTCTAACCTTTTAATTTCCTCATGAAGGGCGATGTATCTTTCTTCATCTAGGGTACGCTGTTTTTGTCTTATTAGGTATGCATCGGGATCCATATTAAGAGTATGGCAGATTATTGCGTGATCGTGTCCTTTCATATCCGAATAGGCCCAAGTGAAGATACCTTGGGATTTATTTGGGAAATTAATCAACTTACTGCGCAGTTCGCCACGTATTTTCTTTTCCAATCTTTACACTTTGGTTGGGTCTGAAGGATCTATTTGGATGCCCTTCAAGTCATCAGTTAGCTCTATGTCTTTACTTTTCATTCCCAAACGATGGTCTACCTATAACAACCTGCCCCGAAACAGGCCTAAATTCCGATCTAGAAAAGGCCCGTCAAAATTTAGACCTATTCCAAGACTGGCCCTTGGTTGATAAAATTAAAACAATTCACAGTACACAAAGATATCTATCTATACCTTCGGAATCTCACAATGGAATGGATAAAATATAAATCAGAAATAAGTACACATTTCATAAAAGAAAATCATATATTTTAGAATATATAGTATCACCAAATCTCATAACAAGTCTACATAAAACTCCATAGTACAATATTTCAGAATATCATAATTGTTTGAACAAGGTACATCAAAAATATTTAAAAAACATAAATAGATAAATAACTGCCACAAGTCATCATCTCCATCTTCAACTCCTAAATCAGCATTGTTTCCTCTAACCGATGTGTTGTTATTTACATAAAAATTTGGCATAAACATCTAATAGAAATTTTTAAGAGAAATAAATGAAGAATAAAAAATGAAAAAGAAGGAATATAGTAATAAAATAGCTGTGAATCAAAGTAGTAACACGAACACAACGATTTATAGTGGTTCGACATTATTTGCCTATGTCTACTTTGAATATAAAGCTTTATTAATAACTTTGTAAACTGAGTATAATAGGGATCAGAATAAAATCCTTAATTGCGATCGAGTACAAAGCAACTAGCAGTGCAAAGGTCCTGAAAGTGTACAACCAAGCCTGTATTTATAGACGAATATGACAAAATATCTTCTCGAAAACTCGGCAGAAGGATCTCCAAAACTATATCGACCCATCAGAGGGATCGCATGGCCTAATCCCAGATTAGGGATCAGTGTTGATCCTTATTTTGAAGGAATTTGGGTATGATCCCTATGGTAGCTTTTCCACGTTGTAATGTGCTTAGCCATAAAGTTTCATACCAATTGAATTAGTAAAACTTGAGTTATTGCTGGATCTTTGCTTCGATGTGAGTCGCCTTCTAATTTCAGCTTATCTCTATTGAGGGAAGAGGGTTGATCCCTTTTATTTCATCCTTTTGAGGTGTGATCCCCAGGGTAGGCTGCCTAGGGTCTCCGCATCTTGTTCACAAAATTTAATGTGCATTGGAATTAGAGATCTTGAGATATTGATTGTTTTCTATCAAATTGCACTTACTTCCTGAAACATGATGTTCCCTATGTTATAGAATGGTTATAGCCGATCCCTCCTCTATGTTGAACTATATTCCATACTTCGAACATTCTACATTGTGTCTCACTCAATTCCATTCAACCACGGCTTCATATTACCATTTGTACTTGACTTCAGGATCCCACAATCATCGCTTTGGACTTACTGGCCTTGACGATAATCGAATCTACCTTGTTCAATCAGTTCGAATATAGCCGGGTCAAAATGTCGAATAACAGCTGTAATGAGGAATGGGTCAGAACAACAAACGTCTGATGAAATAAAAATTTCAAGTTTTATCTTAATTGTATTTGGCAATATCTTTTAGATAAGAACTATGTCATATGTATTTAAGCTATACCATACTAATAACTTTAACTGTAAGCCCAATGGCCTTTCCAATCTAATTTCAAAATTAACGCATCTACCATTCACGATGCAAGAGGAAGCATCCAAATCACTCAATACCTTCTTTTGGGAATTAGGCAGACTCTAACCATTTAATACCTAAAAATAGGTAGGTCCTCATTATTTAATACTTAACCAATTTCCAGTCTACTTCCAAATTCTAACGCAACTATCGTTAACGATGTAAAAAAAAGAGCCTCTAAACCACTTAATACCTTTTTATTGGGAATTAGGCAGACTCTGATCATTTAATACCTATAAAAATAGGCAGATCCCCATCATTTGATACCTAACACAAGGCAGGTCCCTACGTTGTTCTCATTAACTAACATCGTAAGAAGTCCCATCAACCCGCTTAATACTTCTCCTATAGAAAAAAGGCAGACCCTACAATACCCACTTAATACCTCTAAACCTTAAGCGGACCCCTCTAAAGATTTCTCCTATCGTATCAATAGCAGGATTATGACCCATAACCCAAACCGTGGTATCTCAGATTAATCCGGCTATTCGTAGGCGCTGGTAGCCAAATTGACTACACAGATTTACCCTAAAGAATTGAGACTAACCTTAAGTCCACTGAGGTTATTTTTCATAGGCGATGTCCCACATCAGTACCCAAAGTTACACTGCTGGTGACTAGATTGACTGGGCAGGCTTCTGTATACTTTGGACTAACCTCACATCCCTATAACTTAGTCATACTTCTTAGTCATACTTCATATATATATATATATATACACCAATTATATATATGTATATAAATATACACACTGCCCTACACAATTAATAATTAAGGCCATATATGGTAGCCCCTTATTAGGCCTTTAATTATGGATTAATTCCCATAATTATCATTAATTACCCATCTAAGAAATTAATGCTATTTGCTATTCTATTAATTCTAATCAATATGTTCCATACGCTAATTATTGCGTTATTATCTTTAATAATTAATTCGTCAATATTATACGCACACACATGTATGCATGAGATTTGAATATAGTATCCCTAGTCACATGCAAAGAAACCGCTAATTAATGTAATTGTCAAACTCATACAAGTTCCAAACTCTAAATAAAACTATAGCTAATATATGTAGCCAACAACTGACTTGTATACAAAAAGGAATAATATTAAACTCATCTCATATTAACATAGTAGAATTTACCTCCTCTAATTTAAGAAAACAGTTCTTATAATTTAGATCTTTTATATTCTATTCAACTTTTACACATAGCACCTTGAAGTGAGAAAGGGTCCCTATATGTTTAATTTACAGAATAGGTGGTGCAAATAACAGTATAATCAAATTCATACTTTGCACACCAGTTATAACTTTATTTGCTTTTAGTACTCTCTTACTACTATAAGTGAAATCAAGAGAAATAAAGTGGAAGAGATTATAAATTATATAAATCTCAATTACAGATCTAATCCTACTATGTTAATAAACAATTGAAATTCCAACATATTTAAAGATTGACATATATTTAGGGAAATTTTGAGGGTTTTTAGATGTTTTGTTCTCATTTATTGAAATTTTCCAAGCCATATGTCAAATACAAAAAAGTACTATTCAAATGCAAAAATGTGAAAAAGTTGACATTTCAACTCATAGAGAATTTTTTGCTTTCTAACTGGATTTGATTCCACCACGCCTAATTCCCTTTCAGATCTCCCTCTTTCGAAATATACAACAAAGTGAATTATATATAGGAATTTGTTTTAGAATCAGAAAATAGAGTGGAAAAAAATTAGAAATCAAAAGAACTAAACATTTAAACCCCTTACTTGAAAATCCTAACTGATTCTAAAATCTAAAGAAGAATAAGAAGATGTGATCTGATTTACACTGCTTCTAATTCTTTGTCAGATCTTCCCCTTTTTGAATATATAACAAGTGGATTATATATAGATTAGATTTAAAATTAGAAATTAGAGAGAAGAAGGATTGGGAATTTAATTAAATTAGGGATTAGAATTCCTTACCTGAAATCTGACTGTTGCTTTCTGAATTTCATGAAGAAAAGTGAGGGTCTATGGGTCTATTTATAGAGATGAAAAGGAACCAAAACCATTCGATTAAAAATAACTAAATATGCGCCATTCAGGCCTACTTTTATCCTAGCCGCCAGCACTCTACCGGTTGACCACTAATACCCCAGCGGTCGACCGCTTGTATATGGGCGGTCGACCAATTTTCAGCGGATACCGTTGATTTTTTTCCTGATTAATTTTTGTAAATTAAGTAATACTTAATTATTACTCTAATCAATTCATACGTTAACCAAGTTAGCTCAAGCATTAAGTATCCCTTAACATTGTAGGGCTTCAAATTAAAATATTTAAATTTTCATATTTGAATTCGTTTGAATTATTTTAAATTCAAAAACTTCAAACGTCCATAACTTCTCCGTTTGAACTCCGATTTCAATAAATTATATATGAAATTTGATCAGAAAATCGCCAGGGACGCAAGCTGCAATCTTCATGACCAAATTCTAATATTTACAAAATTCCCATTTTAACCTTATTTTAATTATTTAATTTCTTATTAAATTTTACAAGGTGTTACAATCATCTTCTATTTCTTGTGGATCTGATGAGGCTTCACCTTTTCGAAGTAATGGCGTACCTGATAGATACTGCAAAAACACGGAATCCTATGACTCATCCGTTCCAACCATATGCAAATAATCTCTTTTCGCTTTTCTTGTTGATATTGTGGTCGTGGTATGACCTATTTTACTGTCTACCTTGGAACTTAGTTCCGATGCAATTCTTTAAACTTTCTTGTTATTTTTGTTAGTATATGTTAGCGCCAAAATTGGTCACTAACACCCAAATCCAGATGAAAACACCAAATCCCAATCACAACTCACAGATAGGATGTATGTAGAGAGTAATAATAAGAAGAACAATCAAAATTAAAATGAAAGCGGTAAAGAACAATAGATTTTATAGTGGTTCGGCTAACTCCGGCCTACGTCCACTCCAGAAGTTTTCTTTTTATTGATGTAAAAATCAGTTACAGTTACAAAGTGGGAGACTAGCCTTAGTCTTAGGAAAAAAAGTCAGTGAACAGAAGAGAAGAGGCCGAAGGTCCCTTTCACTGTTCCCCTGCCCCTCTATTTATAGATGAAGATGGGTTGGACTTCCCTGGTCGGCCTGGTAGCTGCATACCTCGGCCCAAATGGAGTAACTCTATGTGCCGACCCAAATATGCCGAACGATCTTCTCGTGCCTAACAGTATGATGCCGAGCAAGGTATCGAGGTACCGAGGTATGGAGATATGAAGGTATCGAGGTACCGAGGTATGGAGGTATCGAGGTACCGAGGTATGGAGGTATCAAGGTATCGAGGCACCGATGTACGAAGGTATCGAGGTACCGAGGTACCGTGGTATCGAGGTACCAAGGTATGGGTATGGAGGTATCGAAGTACCGAGGTATGGAGGTATGGAGGTATCGATGTACCGAGGTATGAAGGTATGGAGGTACCGAGGTATGGAGTAGCGAGGTACCAAGGTACCAAGGTATGGAGGTATCGAGGTATGGAGGTGCGACTCTTTTATGCCGAGCGGCAACCAATGCCGAACCATTCCTTATGCCGAACCATCCTGATGCCGAACGACCTGCCCAATGCCGAGCATACTCGTATGCCGAACGAGGCAACTATGTCGAACGTACTCGTAAGCCGAACGAGGTAGCCATGCCGAACGATCCATCCAGTGCCGAACGCTCTCTCCAATGCCGAGCGCTCTCTCGAATGCCGAGCGCTCTCTCCAATGCCGAGCGCTCTCTCCGATGCTGAACGCTCTCTCGAATGCTGAGCGCTCTCTCTAATGCCGAACGCTCTCTACAATGCCGAGCGCTCTCTCCAATGCCGAACGCTCTTGCACGCCGAACTCCCATAGACGCCGATCGAACTATCACCCATCCAAATGGCCGTCATCCATTTAAACCGAATCCATCATATTCCAACTTCCATGGTCATGAAGTTGTTCAAGTTAAACCCGCCTGCCCGTGGCCTTTAAAAATGCGGGTTAACACTTGCCTCCCAAAACATGCCTTGCTGCTGGAAGATGTGTTTTGAATAATTCCGAATCTAATATCCAAAGTCCATAGCCAATTCCATATCCATCCGGACTCGGTAACCGAGTCTTAATCCAACCTTATCCAATAACCAGTAACCGAACCCATGACCTCTCCGGGTCAATATCCAAATCGTCTGCCATGCATAGCCGATATTCATATCCGTAGCCTCTTCGGGTTCTTGTCAAGCACAGTCCACACCTGACGACCGAAGTCCAGTGTCCCTGAACATTGAGTAGTGCATGGCTTAAGTCCTAAGCTAAATCCTGGTCGCTCCGGACCCTTGCCAAGCATTGTCCATACTCGACGGCCTGAAATAGTAACTAATAATATAGGGCCTAAGTCCTAGGCCAAATCCTGGTCTCTCTGGACCCTTTCCGAGCATAGTCCATACACGACGACCTGAAATAGTAACCGATAATTTGGGGCCTAAATCCTAGGCCGAATCTTGGTCTCTCCGGACCCTTGCCAAGCATAGTCCATACTCGACGACCTGAATAAGTCGATTTTCCGTGTTTGGAGAAAATGACCTACCCCTTGCCAGGTATAATCCATACCTGACGACCATTTATCAAAAACCAGATAAAAAATCCAATCGAAAGCGAATCCAAAATCCAGATCAAATCAGAAAACAAAAAATCCATATCGAAAATCCAAACCAATATCCAAACCAGAAAACAATCATCCAAATAAAAGTCCAAATCAAGAAACAAACAAAACCATAAGTTCAAACCAAATTAGAAAAAAGCAAATGTCCAAGCCAAAAAAGGGAAAGCAGATTTCACAAACTAGAGCGTTGCAGTTTATCATCATCTCAAAGCATGCCTAGGGGCTATCTCCGTCCCCATACATGGGTAAGTGACTTGGCCATTTGTCCATAGTTTGCAACTTATTTCATAATATCCCAATCAGTTGATGACTAATCGACCATCATTCCTGTGCCTCGCACCATCGCCGTGTGAGGTAGACGGTGGTTGCTCCTGCCCTGCCGCTGCATCCCGAGCTTCGAGATATTGTTGCAACTGTCCATTCCTTACATGCTCCTCAGTTATGTCTTTTAAGTGCCTGCAGCTGTTGGTATCGTGCCCGTCCAAATCGTGGAAGAGGCGGTGTTTTCTTGATGCCCTCTCACGTTCGGAGGGTTCTCTCCTCGCCGGCCTTCGGTAGGGAAGGAGATTCCGAGTCTCCAAATAAATCCGTTCCAGCGTCTCGTTCAATCCTGTATAGGTGGAGAATTTTTTCTCTCTCCCCCGCTTCCTAGCCTTTCCTAACTCGTCATCCAGCTTCCTTTTTCCTTTTTCCAAGCCTCCGCTGGATGGTCCTCCATCCTCAGTCGCGCTCACCTCCTTTAACTTCGTATCTGAGCATGCATCTTCCTGCCGAAGGAATTTCTCAGCTTCGTGAAAGAATTCCCCGAGATCCATCGGAGGGTCCCATATCAGTGACACTTTGAAATCTGAATTTTCTCTAACTCCTGACACTGCCGCCATTAAAACCATCGATGGATCCGGCCGATCCACCGAAGCAACATCTGCATTGAACCGAGTTAAGAAAGCTCTGAGTGATTCATCTGTCCTCTGTTTTACCGATGTCAGCGTCATTACATTCTTTGGCCTTTTGATATGTATCCGAAACTGCTTCAGAAACCTGTCCACCAACTCTGTCCATGTCCCGATAGATCCTTCTTCCAGCCGCTTGAACCACATAGCGGCTATGTCCGTTAATAATAAAGGGAAACATCAAGCCATAACTTCTTCCGATGCCCCCAGCACCTCCATGTATCTTGTATATCTCATCAAGTGATCTGTTGGATCGGCCTTGCCATTGTACATTTCCATGTTAGGTAGCTTGAAATCTGGCGGATTCCGAGCTATCCTGATTTCACGAGTGAACGGACTCTTGTTTACTCCTTCCAGATCTCTATTGGTTAAACCCCCGCGCATGGTTCGCCTGATAATCTCAGCTAATCCAGCATTATCCGTCAAGGGATGCCCCCCGAGTTCCCGAGGGAATTCTGGTACATACTCTTCATCTCTTGCTCTTACATTCGAGCCAGCATCCTATTGCATGGTGTTAGCTGGAACCCCTCCATGAACTGGTTCAGCATTATTTGATGGTGCGCCGCCGAGTCCAAGTCCATCCGGATTGTCAGTTGTATGTTGATTGGGGGTTGCCCCCTGCTGAACCATTCCCTCTGCTTGCTGGTTGAGTGCTTCTGATCTGGCTCCATGGATCTGATCCCCCGCATTTCCTGCTTGCATAAATTGTCTGAGAAGAGCCTGCATCATCTCCTCTTGTCTTTTCATCATGACTTCCATTTCCTCTCTGGTGATGTAGATGGATGCTTGACCAGCTCTAGCTCCAGAGGAAGCCTCTTGATTTCCCTCCCGATTGCTCCTTTCTGTCACTTGCTTTCTTATTGATGGCCTAACCATTGCTTTCTAGAGTCCAAGTTTCTAGCTCCAAAATCCCTGAGTGTTTGCCTTCTCGGTGAAAGCACCAAAATGTTAGCGCCAAAATTGGTCACTAACACCCAAATCCAGATAAAAGCACCAAATCACAATCATAGCTCACATATAGAATGTATGTAGAGAGTAATAATATGAAGAACAATCAAAATTAAAATGAAAGCGGTAAAGAACAACAGATTTTATAGTGGTTCGGGTAACTCCGGCCTACGCCCATCCAGAAGTTTTCTTTTTATTGATGTAAGAATCAGTTACAGTTACAAAGTGGGAGACTATCCTTAGTCTTAGGAAAAAAGTCATAGAACAGAAGAGAAGAGGCCGAAGGTCCCTTTCACTGTGTCCCTGCCCCTCTATTTATAGATGAAGATGGGTTGGACTTCCCTGGTGGGCCTGGTAGCTGCGTACCTCGGCCCAAATGGAGTAACTCTATGTGCCGACCCAAATATGCCGAACGATCTTCTCGTGCCTAACAGTATGATGTCGAGCGAGGTGTCGAGGTATCGAGGTACCGAGGTATGATGGTATCGAGGTACCGAGGTATGGAGGTATCGAGGTACCGAGGTATCGAGGTACCGAGGTATGGAGATATCGAGGTATGAAAGTATGGAGGTATCGAGGCACCAAGGTATGGAGGTATCGAGGTATGGAGGTGCGACTCTTTTATGTCGAGCGGCAACCAATGCTGAACCATTCCTTATGCCGAACCATCCTGATGCTGAACGACCCGCCCAATGCCAGCATATTCGTATGCCGAACGAGGCAACTATGCCGAACGTACTCGTAGGCCGAACGAGGCAACTATGCCGAACGTACTCGTAGGCCAAACGAGGTAGCCATGCCGAACGACCCATCCAGTGCCGAACGCTCTCTCCAATGCTGAGCGCTCTCTCTAATGCCGAGCGCTCTCTCCAATGCCGAGCGCTCTCTCCAATGCCGAACGCTCTTGCACGTCGAACTCCCATAGACGCCGATCAAACTATCACCCATCCAAATGGCCATCATCCATTTAAACCGAATCCATCATATTCCAGCTTCGATAGTCGTGAAGTTGTTCAAGTTAAACCTGCCTGCCCGTGGCCTTTAAAAAGGCGGGTTAACAGTATATAAATCAAAGGACACAACAGTATAATTTCAAACAATTTTATTGCTTGGATTCATGGTTACATTGTATAGTTTCCTAACCAATGATTCGTTTTCCTCTCACACTTCCAACTTCAACGGAGGTATTAAACTATATAAGAAAGTTATTTTGGGAGATAACTAGTTCCATCTCTATCAGCGTAGGTCTCTCTCGGATGGCATTGTATGGAGATTATAATAAGGAAGCTCACATAAAAATATTTGTGCAGCGGTGCAGCTCTAACAGTGGTAAGAAGTCGAGCCGTTCCTACTGGGTAGATGCTCTATCATTGTAGTTGCATATTAGTTACGGACTTAATTTTAGGATCTCGCTGGAAGTCCCATTTTGTTATATGCTGTTTTAAAGATAACATTCAAAGAGCTTCCTAAATCCATGAAAACTTTCTTCATTGTGTAGTTCTACATGGTTATTACCGGGGGTCCTAATGCGGTAATATGATCCGGTTGATCTACTAAAGTAAAATGATATCTGGCGCTGGCTTCTGCTTGATGTGGAACAAATTTCGTTGTTCGGTACAAGCTTCTTAATCATATTTTTCATGCGCCTTCACTTCGGCCTACAAATTTGGGTCCCCAATGAATGGAAGCAATGAAGGTGTTAGGATTCCCTACTATATATTCATGATGGTCAAGAGAGTGGTTCTGCATAGGAGTAATTAGAGTGTCTTTTCGTTAAGTTCTCAAATAGCCTATTTGAATGAGCCTTTAAATTTCATTCTTCAATTGGCGGCAGTTGTCTATATGCTGTCTGTTCACTCGATGGAACCTGTAATATGCGCCATCTTTATTCGGCTTAGCTTTCTTCCCTTTATTTGGGACATTGTATGCTAGTTTTGTCCTAGTTAGTCATAGATCTAGCCTCGAGTGTGAGTGAATGGGGTTTTCATTGCAAAGTAAAATTCACTCGACCTTTTTATAGGTGGGTTGTTGTATGTTTCTGCCCCCTCCCCCACTTTACCCATTATTTGTTGGAGCAATTCTTTCAGCGGATATAGCTATTTTTGCTTCGTTGGTGCATATGTTCCTACTAGCTCTTTTGTAGAATGCTTTCATGCTTCTACATGATTTCATGTTGTTTTTATTCCACATGCCCATATTTTTTCTTATTCCTGGAATGAGCTGCCATCAATAATGCTTTCTTACTAGTGACCTCAATTCTCGTTGCTTCTTTTTTGAACTATTTGATGAAGTTGCTCCATCTTTCATCATCCGTTTTCTTAACTAAGGATAAGGTATACGTATCTGGGGAGCTTTCCCTTCATGCATGGAAGTGTCTGTAGAAGTCCACATACAACTACGCCTATAAGTGGAGTTCTCCTAGTGAATATCTTAGAAACCATCTGGAGGTTGCTCCTACAAGATATATAGGGAATAACTTACAGTGAGCACACTTCCTACCCTCAACATGTCCATGTAATATTCGAATGTACACAGATGGTCGTTCGGGTTTGATAATCTATCGTATTTTTTGATGGTTTAGTTCCCTAAAGCTACGGGGAAATCCGCCTTAATGATTGCTTCACTAAACGTGGATGAATACTCTTCCTTCCCTCCTTGCTGCTCTACTCACATATTCTAGCCAATTGCTCTATACTAAGCTATTGTATCACTTCGTCTTTCTTATTTACACACGATCAGCTGTTTTTGTAAATTGAGCTTACCTCGTTCATGTCTTGTGCAGTTTGGTTTTTGTTCTTTTTTAGCTATAATGGATTGATATTTCTTGATTTTCCATTAATGTTTAGATTTATTATGGCCTTATTCTTTGCTTTGGTCCTAAGCTAAGTAGTCCAGCATCACCGTTCTCATTAAAGAGAGTGTTATGTTTATCCCTTACCTGCACTTCTTGTGCAACAGGGAGACGCTAGCGGTGAGCTGTGGAACTATGGGAATTGGTTAGGTAGGATTTTAAGCCACTAACTTCTCAATGTCATCCATCCTTTGGTTAATATACGAAACAAAGGCATTAAGTGTGTCGAGGATAGGGTCGGTGACTATTTTTAATGGTGGACAGAGGAATTTGGATAAGGGGGTAATGGGTCTATTTCCTAGCTTTGTAGTTAAGCGTGTAGGTTCTTGTTAAGGAGGGGTTAATGAGTTCTCAAGCTGCATGGTTTGAGTCTTCAGGGAAGTTGTGGGGATTGAGTAGGTGCTAGTTTGATTAAAGTTTTCCTGGGGATTCCCTCCTTTTAGCGCCAAAATGTTAATGAGATTTTTCGTCTTACAACACGAATCAATTATGAGGTAATTATGGTGAAGAATGCTTCCATAATTATGAATTACCATAATTATGAATTAACAAATTTAAATGATATTAAATTCGTCTTAAAGTAGTAATTATATTGTTGTATGCTTATACAATTACGAAGATGCATTCTTACTATTCGTTAAAATGTCAAGTCCAATTTGTATCCAATTAAGGTAAAAACAGGAAAGAACCTAATGCTAAAAAGAGCTAGTAAAGTGCTGAAAAAATAAAGGATGCATAAATTTACATGATTCAGATTTCAAAGAATCCTATGTCCATGGACCAAATCTTTGCTTATATATTTCTTTCTGGTACAAACTTTTTTAATAGCAGAGAGTACATATATATTTAGTATAGAATTCTGAGAATGTCCAAAAGTCTCTTTCCTTCCTGCAATAACCTTCTATTTATAGTGCTATAACATCGCATGGATTGCCATCCTCTAATTCAACATTGTCGCCCCACCATTCATCCTTCCATGTGTCGTTAATCATGTTGCTTCCCAATTTGTGCAATGTTTGACGACGTGGATAAATGCAAGGGCAGATTCTTTAGGCAAGAAGATTCGGCTAAAGGTGGGAATTTCGAATCTGAAGTTAGGCAGGGAACTTAAACTTTGAGGCCTTGGGTTAAACCTTGTATTCATTCTGAAGATTATGCTTGGGTGGCTTATGGTGTTATAACTTTTGTATTTATTTTACTCGTGTAGTTCCTCTTGGTCATAGTGAGGAAATCCTCATTTAGAGTTTGTGTTTTCCCTCAATTAATGATAAATAGATTTTAGAGAGATGATGGCATGGATCTAAGGATATGTCGGCACTGTTTCCAAGAAGGCATTAATGTAGACATTTAGAAGACGATAACGTGGATTTCTAAGAAGATGGTGAAGCTGACTTTTAAGGGAAACGTGGCGCAGTCTTCAAAGATGTTGTGAATTAGACAATAAACGTATGGAAGCGCAGTTTTAAAGAAGTTTTTGATGTAGTTTCTCAAGAGAGGTAGACGCAGCCTTCAAGGAGATAATGATGCAATTTCTCAGGAGAGTCGGTATAGTCTTTACCCTTTACCGGCAAATGGATTCTTTGGGTTTTATTTTGCTTGTAGGTAGCACCTATTTGGTCATTTTCTTTGAAGGGGAGACTTCCTTATTTACTTCCCGCCATATGCTAATGCAGCGTCAACGTAATTCGCTTGTAGTGATTACACGATCTTTCTTTGATTTGCCTTAACGTTGTAGTGTTCTTCCATTTTTCATTTCTTTATTGCGTCGTTGATTATATATGGGTCATGTGTTTGTCTACTTGTCTACGAACGCAGTTTCTTAGGTTCAAAGATGCTTAGCTTTGTACGGTTCCCTTCTTTTGGCGAAACTATGACCGAATTGCTTTTTTCTTTTTGGTTGTGCAGTTCTATTGTGCTCATTTGCACATGCCTACAGGAGAAAATTGAGTGCAACGCATATAGTATACTATATATACATACATACTTACATATATACATATATATATATATGTATGTATGTATGTATGTATATGGTTTTGTATACAATAAATACTTGATAACTTATTTATATAATGAATGTTTAAGCTATTACCTTCGAAATATTATTGTAGTTAGGTGCATGATCCGCCATTTATGTAACAACTCCCGTGGATGCACGGAATAACTCTTCATCCACTTTTCTTGCTACCTTCATACCTTGATTTTGAAGCTCCATAATCCTAGCTTAGTATTTCTCCTATTTTACATTTTATGTATTCAATAGAATTATATACATACATAAATGTATATATATGTGTGTGTGCGTGTGTGTTTGCGTATATGTATATATGTGTGTGTATCCGTTTGTGTGTATGTATGTATTAAATGAAGTTTTCTAGACAACATACCACAAATTCAATGGAAGCATCATCTATCCAACTATTGGCGGGGAACTTATCCGATGACTCAATCTTACGAGTCCCATTATAGACTTGCCAAGATATAGGCTCACTATGCTACTCTTCGAACTAAATTTTGAATTAAGTACAATATTATATAAGCCTATTTTACTCTATTTAAAATGCTAAATAAATTTAACAAATAAATATACAATAGATTGTTATGATGATCGGCATATGATCTGGAGTTGCTGCTAAGCAAACAAGGATTTCTATTCCTGCTCTAGGAATTCCATTTCGTTGTTTTCTTAAAGTCACATGTCTACCAATACTTAAAGAATTGCATATATATCTTATGGGCAAGGGATGTATGCTTTTTTCACTCTTGTGCATACCATACGTCCATTCCTATAATTTATTGCTATTGCAGTCACCTAAGCCCATTTCACATTTTCTTCAAAAATGCCCTCTCTCCAAGCAATTTCCACTACAAATGAAAATTGAATATATTAGGAATAAAATGACATATATTTATATACCATATTGTATCATAAAATTATTCTACCGTAAAATTCATCAAATGTGGGTTTCTTCACATCATCGGTGTTACTTAAGTTACTCACAAGTATAGAGTGAGCCGGCAAGCATCGTTCAAATAGCCACATGACTACAATGACACACATCTTGGCCCGTCTATTGGCCCGTATATTCCCACGACTTGACATATTGGCTCGCCTGATAGGCGTAGACAACCCCCAGCTCAGGCCATAATGGCTAACCCATGCACCTCCAATGCTCAGCATATTGGCTCACTCGCCCGTCTATCAAGAACAATTAATTTTGATTAATCTTTGTTAATCCCTCATGGATAATTAATCTCTAATCTAAACCCACTGTCTAGCATCCTTCTAATTATTTTTTACAACTTTTAATATAGCCTGTTATTTTTTACATGTCTGATATTTTTTAAACTGTTTAAACCCTGTTATTTTTTACATTGTCTAAACCCTGTTATTTGATATCATTTAAGACATTGAAAAGTCGGAAGATTTAGAAGTATTCTGATGTCATTTAAAATATTAGTTGGTCAATCAACTTTGATAGGCATTTGGTAATTGGTAGATTTTGATGTCATTTAGAAGTTTTTCACCATTTGTTTTCCTACAAGGTAGATTGTTTACAATTGGTTTCATGATATTTTTAATTTCGGTTGGCTTTGATTCTGAATGAAACGTAAGTAAGTGTTTTGAAGCCCACCACACCAATACATATTGAGATTAATGTGTGATAAAGTGTGATATGGAAGCCAACAGATGCCAAATGCAAGGCAGCAAAACAAACACGAGGCTTATGTTTCGCACATTCAATTATATATATGCTGCGAAATATGTGATACAGCAACTTTTATGCTACACAACTAGAAATATGAACTGCATTTGCATTGAGCTACCTGCTTTAGAATCCAAATTTGATTTGTCGAATGATTGAATGGTTCAAATGAACATATGGAAAAGGTTGCAAATTAATGCGGTAAACTGATGCATATATGAAGGATAAGAGCAACATGTAATATCACTTTTGAGAGATAATGTTCATATTCCTAGTATATATTTGTTAGCATGATGATACTTATTAATATGTGGAAATTAGCCACAAGGGTCTGTTTAGCAAGTGCAATTAGTTTCTAGGACACACCACTGAAATAATTACTTTTAAGGACAAAATGAAAAATAATTAGTTTCTAAGGCCTAAAAACCTATGAAATTATGTCCTTGAAAGTAATTGGACTGCTGATTTTGTCCTTAAAAGTAATTATTCTGCTGGCTTTAGCCTTGAAATTAATTTTTGTGGATGTATGTTCTAGAAACTAATTGGACTGCAATGTTTGTCCGTCGAGTGAAATGCCCAAATTAATATTATTTGATAATGTAAACAACAAAGATTTGAATCTGATGCCTACTAGTAAGCAGATTATTTGATTCTTGATTACTATGTGTATCCATGGTTGCACTATCATGTAGCTTACAAATACATTATTGTATCTGTTTTATTAGATCACATCGCTAATTTCAAAGTAGTAGACTAGGCATTACACATGCATTTTGTATTGAGTACAGCCCCTATGACATGGTAGAAATTATGTGTAGTTTGATGTCATTTAAGACACTGAAAAGATGGAGGATTTAGAAGTATTCTGGTGTCATTTAAAGCATTAATTGGTCAACCAAATTTGATAGGCATTTAGTAATTTGATTTCACTGAAAGCATTTATAGGTCAACCAACATATCATAACCACATTACTATTTAGGTCTTCATAGACAAACTATATTCTATCCATCAATTACGAGATAGATTTATTCAGATTAAGTGTTAAAACATTTAGACATAAGGAGGAGTTTTACAAACATGTGTATCCATGGTTGCATGTATCCATTTCTAAATGTTGTCTAAATTACACCATACTGTCAACACCTTCATCACTAAATATGACGACCCGAAAATCCGTACCCTTTGAATTGACAATAATCCATGCATGTTCGATCGAAAAATTACAAACTGACGGAAAGTCAAGAGATAGAAAAGAAGAGAGAAGAAGAGAAGAGAAGAAAGAGAGAAGATAGAACTAAACAGAACAATACAGAATCTCACATTGCAGCAGAAATTATACATATCAATGATCTTTACAAAATAGAAACTGTATATATACACACACCAATTAGAGTTCAATAATCAATCAATAGTTATCAGCTTGAACAGTTATAATAACATGTCCTCACAAATGCTGATGATAACAACAACTAACAAAGCACGACGGATAATCAAAAAAAGTATGTGTATACTATATGAAGATCTCCAGCTCTCCTGCTGAAGCTCCAAAAGCACCAAATCTGAACCTGTAAATATACTCGGTCTGACCTGAGCATTGCAAGGGAAGAACGCCTGGATCAGTCTGGTAAACTAGCGTGAGAAACACACTTAACTAAATTAATTTAATTATCAAAACTTTTCCTTTATCAAAACAAAAGTATCTCGTAAGACAAGTCCACACAAAAACACGGACATGTTTTTACCTTACGATAACTAAAACATATCATATCAAATCCTCTTATATTATAGTAGTGTCTACTATATACAAATAATATTAATCATAGCCGAAATTGTTATATTGATTAAATTCCAGCATATAGCCCAATTGGGTAATACAATTAAAATGGGGGACACGTAGTGGGGTTTGGATTTCCATACAAATAACCAGATGAAGGGACTACCTTCCGGCTGTACATCTCTAGAAGAATGTACTGAGAATCATCACAAAGTTTCTCTACCAACACAAGACCGTCCCGCCTCTATAACTAGATGGTACCGAATATGTCATCCTTCGGTCGCTTACCGACCTTTACCGAGGGCCCTCTAGCATACAAACCACATTAATCAGATACACGACGTCATAGCGTGTAAAGATATATCTAGAAGAGGATGATCATATCCTACTTGGGAATGACCCACTTAGCCTTGCCGCATCTAACCCTGTTTTGGTCATTTCCGGTTGATGAGGCTAGAGGTAACGATTACCATTCACAATCACATATCACATCACTTTGAATGCCACATGGTCATTTCCGTTGACTACTAATTGCCTTCCACAAAAATACAACCCTTAAGCTCATACGTCTCAAGGAGGGTGTTAAGCTAAGAGAAGTTGCCTTCTCTGCCGCCACTGATGTACGTTTGTAAAAACCAATGTACGTAATCTTTAGAAATGCAATGTCAGACAAACATCCATACAAATTGTCCAGGAACAGGACAAACCGAAGGTACTTTCCTACCATATCCTGTCGGGAAATCCCTAGGATTAGTAGCGAATAGTCCTTGCATTGGATACTTCATAATGTAGAGACCATTGATACTGGATGTATATTGGGATTTTAACCCCAAACGATCAACAAGCAGCCCCCTACTATGAAACTCCATAAATATCAATATCATCATAAGCAACCTGCATAATTGTCGCATATACGTTGGTCCGAAGTGGTTTTCGGATAAACCGATCCCGGTCTCTTCGCACCAACAACGCAAAAGCGTTTATCAACCTCACACAGCAACTAAGTCTCATAGACTTGTCACGTCTCCAACTTTCAACTTGCTATCCTTCGGGCCAAGAAGGAAGCTCCGTAGATTGGAGTAATACTCCGCACTATACGAATCAACATCCTCAACACAAACGATAATCAAGCCTACATAGAAGGCTACGTACTAAGTGTATGACTTAATAGTTCCCACATCAAGTTGAGGAACTAAAATTTTTGGGCAATTTGATAGTCGGTTATTTTAACTGTCAAAGCAAACATATAAATATTCGGCACCATATACAATCACTAGGCCCTTTTATTAATCTTCCATAAATTAAATAACTTGCCAAATATTCACTTCAATTTATCCTTTAAAAAAGATATATCTTCAAAATCATTTCAACTTTTCAATATTGGAAAACATTTCCATATACTTATTTAATAATAAGTAATTCACAAATCAATTTATTTTCAACACTTAGAAAATATTATATATTCTTAAATCACGATTAAGTATATATTTTACTCTATAAGGAAAACGTTCTCTTTAAACACATTTGTTTGGGTCAAAACGAATATTGTGTAAAACATCGTTACGACAACCCAAAATCACTAGTATAGGGATTTGAAAATTAGATAGATATATAAACCCCAATACTATATAAAAACATTTCCCTTCGGAAATCATTTACTATAACAACGGTGTTATAGTCCATCATTTCCTTGTTTCTCGAAAACGTCTATTTCAACAATAAATGTTGAAATCTATGATTTCGATACTTAACACATTTTTAAAACATCTTCAAACCATTTTACTTCATTTAAAAATATAACTTTTCAAAACATTTATTTAATATATTATTCACTGTCCAAAATCGTGAACATAGTTCATTTACCAAATCCAATATTTCTACACATTTATATTAAGCATAATCCACTGTCCAAAATCGTGGATTTAATGCCTAATCAAATTTATTACTTTTGCACTTTTATTAAAGGATTATCCACTGTCCAAAATCGTAGATATAATTCCCGACCAAACTCTTTATTATTACAACATTTAACTTAAAGGATAATTCGCTGTCCAAAATCGCGAATATATCTCCTTTAATAAGCTTCTATATTTAACTTATCAAAATCAATTGATTTCGGAATTATAAAACAATGTTTATAAATTCCATTTATATTTTAATAAAAACTTCCACTTATAAAATCCTTTTATTAACCAATTCCATTTATCTCATTTGCCGCCAAAATCCAATTTATAAGTTAATTACTTATAATTCATTTATTAACAAATTCATTCATCTTATAACTTCACAAATCGTAAATTCTATTCCTTTATAAAATCCATTCATAACATCATTTTAACAATTATAAAAACTCCTTTATAATTCAATTATTCTTGTTTATAAAAATATCAATTTTATAAATCTTATATATATAAAACCATGTATAATTATTCAAAAATCCCACTTTTAAACAAGCTTATTCTTTTAATAATTTACAAATCGTTATTAAAGCTTATATAACTCCAAAATCATACTTAAGTATTATTTTCCAAAAACTATAACTTTTATAACAATAAAAATTATAACTTTCATTTATTTAAAATAAATTAATTTCCTTAACAATTCAAAATTCAATGAGAACGTATATTTTCAAAAATCACTTTAAAATCCTTTTAATTTTGGAAATCATCACTTTAACATTTTTAAATTCAAAATAGGGCCAATGCTACAACAGTACTAATTACATCAATCACGACATCCAAAACATCATATATAATATGATTACATTATATATAACAATATCTGTAAATAAATCAATACGGGTGAGGAATCCAGTTGGATCCCTCCAAACTGTCATCTGCAACAAATATACATATTAGAATATGTGTACAATGTCCGCTTTAAGGCAGACGCGCGTACAAAGGGTCATCCGCTCATACACGGAACATATAGGGTCATCTGCTCCACTAGGCAGGTATATATCCAAATATCAATAAATATATGGATAATATATCATATATCATCCAAACAATTGTCAATCATCATATAATACATTATTTCTTACTTATATAAAATATTAGCGAGTTAGAAAGAGTGAGTTGTACTCACATTGGTTCCAATAGCAGTTGTAGTGTTTTATTCCGAATAAAATTAAACGACCATTTAATTTTACCCAAAATTCACACTAGCTCCAATCAATTCCATTCTAGATCCATCGCGTAGTATTTGCGAATACAAACCCAACGCAATTCGTTTCGTGCGAAACAGACCTCGTATCAAAAAGTTATAGCATTTTAAAGTTTGAACGAATTTAAATAATTCAATTTATATTTTTTTCTAACCCTAGAATCAAATCTGGCCACACGTTTTCTTTTGCTAGATCCAGGCCGCACGTGAGATTTTCTTCCCTATTGTGAAAATCACGAACACGAACCCAAAGGCCGCCATATACCTTGAATTACCGTGACCACCCACGTCGATCTTTACGCCAATCCACAGCCACCGTTCGACTCGCCTATGCAAGCACCACCCTCAGCCTCGAACACGTCGAGCTCGGCTTCCTATATCTCTCGATAAATGCGCATGAACGTTAAACATTCCAATCCATTTTACCGTCAATCCACACAACAATATCCAATCATAGCCGTTGGATATGTAGCTCTCACTGCGCTCTATAATTTTGTGGTTGAATGTTTTTGAAAATTGTTGATGGATTGGATGAAAATCGAGGAAGAACGATGGTGTTTTCTGGCCATTGGTTTAAGAGTGGCGGCTAGCCCTAGGGTTGATTAGGGTATTGAAAAATGAAAGAAAATATGGCCTTTTAAAGAAAATGTTACGACACTATTCATTCGATTTTTTTCCGAACTCCAAGCAAAGCGTGCCGCCTGGCGTTTATAATATTTTACTCCCATTCCGAACGCAATGGAATATATATCGGGAGCCAATTCGATCGTATCTGGAAGATAGGTTTTCGAATCGTATTATTTAAATTTAAAATTCACTTAAACAGATTTCTACGCGTTTTAGCTTACCTCGGACAAACCGTAAATCCGATTGACACGAAATTTGAATTCTGACAATAATTTAACATTACGAATCCGATGAAACTAGCTTCGTCGAAATCCAAGACTGTTTGAAAAATGGCTATTTTTACTCGTCAATTAAATATTAAAATATTCAATTTTTTACAAATTAACTTTTAATCTAATTTCAAAACTTTTATAACATCATTCTAATTCAAATAAGATTTAATTCAACTTTATAAATCATTTTTATTCATGTTAAATTCAAATATCAATTATTTATACAATTTCAAATATTAAATTAACGATTTAATTATCCAATTAAATCTAGATATTCGAAATAAACTTTATTCTGCTTATAAATTTTACTTGTGCATATTTAAAATCAATTAAATATACGAATTTCAAATGACAGAAATTCTGGGTCGTTACATTCTCCCCTACTAAAAAGAAATTCGTCTTCGAAATTACCAAGTAAGAAAAGTCACAAAATCCATTAACTTTTCAAAACAATTCGTTCAAATTAGATTATCTAAAATCATTTAAATGTTTGACTTTCCCAAAATCATTAGTTAAACTTCTTATAAATTTTTTTCTAAGTTTTCAAAAACATTCGTAGTTATCTTTTCAAAAGTACTAATATCGTTTAACTTTCAACTCAAAAATCAAAATTTAGTTATCAAAATCTTCCAATTTTCCCAAAAAATTTCTAACGCCTTAAATTTTCAAAAAAAATTCGCCAACGTCTCCTTTGCGCGGTTCGATCCAAAAAAATAGCAATATATATATATATATATATATATATATCACAAATATACATCTCATCATCAAGGATGAGGCATCCCGAAGGGAAAAAAGTGTAAAAGTACGATATGTAATCCGAGATATGTACCTTATATATTATTAGCGAGCATATACGGCTAATATAGCGCGAAAGCGAGCTTCAAAAGCGAAGCAAGCGCCATCCGCACCTACTAAATACTCAACAACAATGAGAAACGTGTATATATGAAAGTAATATCAATATACAACATATATCAACAACTATACATGCTAACATAGCAAATGCAACAAATTCAATCATCAAACAACTATCATCCAACTAACATCCAACAAATCAATATCTATCCAGTCAATCCATAGCCAGATCAATATACATTCACTTTTTATTAATATTCATTGAATTGGTTTTCAATTAAAATCACATTTGATTCATTAACATTGGATAACATTCATTCATTCATATTCAATTAGTTTACATTCACTAATTTATATTCCAATTTGTTCACTTCCAAATTACATCAAATTCAATTCTATTCAAATTTACTTACTTCCAATTTGAATTCAATTATTTATCTTTCAATTTTATTAATTCAATTTCATTAACACTTAATGAATTTCTATTTACAGTCAACGAACAACCATCTAACAACCAATGCATAACCAACATAATCAAATTTATTTACTTCGCTTACATTCAATTTGGTTTAACACTTTTAATTTCAAATTGGTTTAACATTCAATTGACTTTCATTCAATTATTCAATTCGTTTAATATTCAATTTGGATTGAATTCTAGTATTCACTATATTCACATTTTTATACGACACTTCCAATATTATTATTAATTCATTACTTCTTAACAAAACATTTTTAATGCTAATTCATTTTACCACTAAAGTTGAATTTCTTTATATAACTCAAATTCATATTCATTTAATGACTTCATTAATTTACTTCAATACCAAAATCAACTTCATTTAACATCACTTAAGTTATATTTCATATCACTATTCAAATTCAGATTTCGTTTTGCTTAACAATTTTTTTTAACCATTTTAATAGTTGGTTTTACTTACCTTTTCTCATTTTATAAGTAATACCACTTATTTGTTCAAACTTCCAGAAACAATTACCTAAGTTCACTTTCCTTCACTAAACTCATTATTTATAATTTCAAATCATGGTTATATAATCACTTTACACTTAGGTTTAATTAAACTTCCAAAATAATATTATAATCACTTACCTAATCCAATTAAAATTCAATTTATTTAACTTTCCTTCAGTTAAATTTATTTGAGTATCTAACCCAAATTTATTTCAACTTTACCAAAGTTAAATTCTTACTTCATATTATAATTCCAAAACTCGTTTCACTTATTTTTATCAATTTTAACTTGGATTTTAAATCAAATTTGTTTATCATAACAAAACTTCAATTTCAATTTACTATTGGTAGCAAATCCATCACACAGAAACTCGAAAATGATACCGACGATGCTGCAGTCATCACCCTTATTATTTACTAGCAACAGTGGTGAATTCAGTGCTTTATATTCTTTTAAAAATTTCTTTTTATATATATAAATCACATTTATAATTCTTTTTACTTATATAATTTCACTATTCACTTTACTTATATAAGATCATTCCATATTTATTTATCTTACTTAGATTTATAACAATATAATCTCTTTAACTTTTGAAAAATGTCTTTCAAAATTAACAGAATTCAAATTTTCAAATAATTAGTCTAAATCCATTTTTATTTATAACTCATATTTATAAATACATTCAGGTTGTTCCATTTCTTATATATAAGATTATTTCACAATTATAAATCATATTAATTATAAGTCCATACTTATAATTCATTTTCTTATACAATTTATTCTTTTACAATTGTTGTTTCATTTTAGATTATTCAAACATCTTTCGTTAACTTATATATATTTACATTTTCAAACAGCCAAACAATCAATTTATATACACTTTAATAATTCTTGAAAATTATTCCTTTATATATAAAATATAATCGAGGTAAAATTATTTTATTTACCCAATTAAAATAATACTTTGTTGACTTGCCTCGTTTAAGTGTTTAGAAATCCCTACCGATAATATGGCGTCCCACATACCGACCAGAATTCACAAACAGCTCAACGGATAAGCAAACACAATATACAACATTTTATATTCACTAACAAATACGCGCTCATATATATAATACACTCAACTCAATCTAGGGTGCTACTGTCCCTATCTATATTGAGTACACATCAAAGCTTAGTAATATACAAAATCTAAGCACTGATACCAAATATGAAGACCCGAAAATCCATACCCTTTAAATCGACAATAATCCACGCATGTCCGACCCAAAAAGCACAAACTGGAGGAAAGTCAAGAGAGAAAAAAGAAGAGAGAAGAGGAGAAGAGAAGAAAGAGAGAAGATAGAACCAAACAGAACAATGTAGAATCTCACATCGCAGCGGAAAATATATAATATCATATCAATGATCTTTACAAAATAGAAACTGTATATTTATACACATTAATCAGAGTTCAATAATCAATCAATAGTTATCAGCTTGAACAGTTATAATAACATGTCCTTACAAATGCTGATGATAACAACTAACAAAGCACAATGGATAATCAAAACAAGTACATGTATACGATATGAAGATCCCCAGCTCTCCTGCTGAAGCTCCAAAAGCACCAAATCTGAACCTGTAAATATACTCAGACTGACCCGAGCATTGAAAGGGAAGAACGCCCGGATCATCTTGGTAAACTAGCGTGAGAAACACACTCAACTGAATTTATTAAATTATCAAAACTTTTCCTTTATCAAAACAAAAGTATCTCATAAGACAAGTCAACATATAAACACGGATATGTTTTTACCTTACGATAACAAAACATAACATATCAAATCCTCTTATATTATAGTAGTGTCTACTATATACAAATAATACTAATCATAGCCGAAATTGTTACATTGATTAAATTCCAGCATACAGCCCAATTGGGTAATATAATTAAAATGGCGGACATGTAGTAGGGTTTGGATTTCCATATAAATGACCAGGTGAAGGGACTACCTTCCGGCAGTACACCCCTAGAAGAATGTACCGCGAAACCATCACAAAGTTTCTCTACCAACACAAGACCGGCCCACCTCTATAACTAGATGGTACCGAATATGTCATCCTCCGGTCGCTTACCGACATTTACCGAGGGCCCTCTAGCATACAAACCACATTAATCAGATACACGATGTCATAGCATGTAAAGATATATCTAGAAGAGGATGATCATATCCTACTTGGGAATGACCCACTTAGCCTTGCCGCATCAAACCCTGTTTAGGTCATTTTCGGTTGATGAGGTTAGAGGTAACAATTACCTTTCACAATCACATAACACATCACTTTGAATGCCACACGGCCATTTCCGTTGACTACTAATTACCTTCCACAAAAATACAACCCTTAAGTTCATACGTCTCAAGGAGGGTGTTAAGCTAAGAGAAGTTGCCTTCTCCGCCACCACTGATGTACGTTTGTAAAAACCAATGTACGTAATCTTTAGAAACGCAATTTCAGACAAACATCCATACAAGTTGTCCAAAAACAGGACAAACCGAAGGTACTTTCCTACCACATCGTATTGGGAAATCCCTAGGATTAGTAGCGAATAGTCCTTGCATTGGATATTTCATAATGTAGAGACCACTGCTACTGGATGTATATTGGGATTTTGACCCCAAACGATCAACAAGCAATCCCCCACTATGAAACTCTAGAATATCAATATCATCACAAGCTACCTGCACAATCGTCACATATACGTTGGTCCGAAGTGGTTTTCGGATAAATCGATCACGGTCTCTTCGCACCAACAGCGCAAAAGCGTTTCTCGACCTCACACAGCAACTAAGTCTCATAGACTTATCATGTCTCCAACTTTCAACTTGCTATCCTTCGGGTCAAGAATGAAGCTCGATAGATTGGAGTAATACTCCGCACTATACGAATCAACATCCTCAGCACAAACGATAATCAAGCCTACATAGAAGGCTACATACTAAGTGTACGACTAAATAGTTCCGACATCAAGTTGAGGAACTAAAATTTTTGGGCAATTCGATAGTCGGTTATTTTAACTATCAAAGAAAACATACAAATATTCAGCACCATATACAATCACTATGACCTTTTATTAATCTTCCATAAATTAAATAACTTGCCAAATATTCATTTCAATTTATTCTTATATATATATAAAACCATGTATAATTATTCAAAAATACCACTTTTAAACAAGCTTATTATTTTAATAATTTATAGAATTATTAAAGCTTATATAACTCCAAAATCATACTTAAGTATTATTTTCCAAAAATCATAACTTTTATAACAATAAAAATTGTAACTTTCATTTATTTAAAATAAATCAATTTCCTTAATAATTCAAAATTCAATAAAAACGTATGTTTTCAAAAATCACTTTAAAATCCTATTAATTTTGGAAATCATCACTTTAACATTTTTAAACTCAAAATATGCCCAATGCTGCAACAGCACTAAATACATCAATCACGGCATCCAAAACATCATATATAATATGATAACAGAATATATAACAATATCTATAAATAAATCAATACGGGCGAGGAATCCAGTTGAATCCCTCCAACCCGTCATCTGTATAAATATACATATTAGAATATGTGTACAATGTCCGCTTTAAGGTAGACGCGCGTACAAAGGGTCATCCGCTCATACACGGGAACGTGTTGGGTCATCTGCTCCACTAGGCAGGTATATATTCAAATATCAATCTATATATAGATAATATTTCATATATCATCCAAACAATCATCAATCATCATATAATAAATTGTTTCTCACTTATATAAAATATTAGTAAGTCAGAAAGAGAGAGTTGTACTCACATTGGTTCCAATAGCAGTTTAGTGTTTTATTCCGAGTAAAATTAAACGATTAATTTTACTCAAAATTCACACTAGCTCCAATCAACTCCAATCTAGCTCCATCGCGTAGTTTTCACGAATACGTACCTAACGCAATTTGTTTCGTGCGAAACGGACCTCGTATCTAAAAGTTATAGCGTTTTAAAGTTTGAACGAATTTAAATAAATCAATCTCAATTTATATTTTTTTCCTAACCCTAGAATCAAAACTGGTCGCATGTTTTATTTTGCTAGATCCAGGCCAAACACGTGAGATCTTCTTCCCTATTATGAAAATCATGAACACGAACCCAAAGGCCTCCATGTACCTTGAATTATCGCGATCAACCACGTCGATCTTTATGCCAATCCACAGCCACCGTTCGACTCGCCTATGCAAGCACCACCCTCGGCCTCGAACACGTCGAGCTCGGCTTCCTATATCTCTCGATAAATACGCACGAACGTTACGCGTTCCAACCCATTTTGCCGTCAATCCACACAACGATATCCAATCATAGCCGTTGGATATGTAGCTCTCACTGCGCTCTATAATTTCGTAGTTGAATGTTTTTGAAAATTATTGATGGATTGGATGAAAATCGAGGAAGAACGATGGTGTTTTCTGGCCATTGGTTTAAGAGTGGCGGCTAGCCCTAGGGTTGATTAGGGTTTTGAAAAATGAAAGAAAATATGGCCTTTTATAGAAAATGTTGCAACACTATTCATCCGATTTTTTTCCGAACTCCAAAAGAAGCGTGCCGCCTGGCATTTATAATATTTCACCCCCATTCCGAACGCAATGGAATATATATCGAAAGTCAATTCGATCGTATTCGGAAGATAAGTTTTCGAATCGAATTATTTAAATTTAAAATTCACTTAAAACAGATTTCTACGCGTTTTAGCTTGTCCCGGACAAACCGTAATCTGATTGACGCGAAATTTGAAATCTTACAATAATTTAACATTACGGATCCGATGAAACTAGTTTCGCTGAAATCTGAGACTGTTTGGAAAATGGCTATTTTTACTCGTCAATTAAAGATTAAAATATTCATTTTTTTACAAATTAACTTTTAATCCAATTTTAAAACTTCTATGACATCGTTCTAATTCAAATAATATTTAATTCAACTTTATAAATCATTTTTATTCACATTAAATTCAAATATCAATTATTTACACAATTTCAAATATTTAATTAACGATTTAATTATCCAATTAAATCTAAATATTCGAAATAAAATTTATTCAGCTTATAAAATTTACTTGTGCATATTTAAAATCAATTAAATATACGAATTTCAAATGACAGAAATTCTGGGTCGTTACAGTAAATCTCTGTGCTGTCTAAATTTATTCTTGTCAATATACATTTTATGTTTGGACTATTTTACCATCTCTCTGCACATTTGAAGTATGAAACTGTTAGATCACTTATAACTATTTTCATAAAATTTTCTAGTACTTATAGTTTGTTACATGTATTGTTGTTCATATAGTATAGTTATATACATTTTATGTTGATGCTTGATAGTTTGATATTTTCTAACTATGATTTTGTATCTCAATTAAATATGTGATGACCTTAACATTGAAAATGCTTTTGTTAAATGTTTTTACAGAAAAAGGATATGCATACAAGAAGTATATGCACTTTCCAACAGTTGAAGAATGAGAAATCTTGAAAGTATAAGCCAAAGGTCAAATATATTGTGCCAACTGATGAATCTTGCCATGTAGAGAAGGAATCATAATTCAGGCACGAATTGCATGAAGAAAACGAAATGCTTGAAGGAAATGAAATGCCTTGCGAAGAAAATAAAACGCGTGAAGAAGTTGAAATGCCTTGTGAAGAAAATAAAACGCGTAAAGAATATGAAATGGCTTGTGAGGAAAATGTTGTTGCCAAGATGAAAATCGGGAGGCCAATTGAAGATGAAACTGCAAATATAAAAGTAAAAAAAGTGATAAAGGACGAAAGAAAGTAAAAGGACTTCTGTTAAATCATGAGAATTGAATTGAAGTTGAATTCAATAAGGCTGCCGTACCAATAGGAGCAAGCTCGGTACACTTCTCTTCTTATATTGGACCACCAGTACGGGAGCATGTTCTGGTTACACTTAGTGATTGGAGGCTTCAAAGCAATGAATTAAAAATTATCTTGCGGGATTCCATTCAGGTATGAAAATTATTATTTTTGTCATATAATATAGAGTTATTTACAAAAATAATCTATTTAACAGATTGTCCTTTTAAATTCATTTTAATACGAAATAACACCAGTTTTTCCTTCTGATTTGTAGGCTAGATTTTAGGTAGATGATAAATGGCAAAAAACATCCATATTTCAACAAATGGGAACCATTTGGAGAGCCTCAGAAAGTAGATTGGTTCGAAAAATAATTAAAACAACGATGGAAGAGGAAAGACTTGCTTTGAAACCTTACAACATAAAAAACGTGAAGGAGTGGAGAAAGTTTGTAAAGGAGAAAACATGTTTGGAGTTTAAGGTAAAATTTCTTGCTGATAAACATCTCTTTCTGATTAATCTAGTTGGTAAAAACAACTGATGGTTTCCATGGTTAATGAAATGATGAATATAAGCGAGGTAATTGACAAAAATTGACTACTATTACTAGAAACGGACCTCCATATAATTATTTAATAAGTAATCAACCTTTATATTTCTCTGGTTTTCTGGTACCAGAATTTGACATGATGGTTTCTTTGGTTGTCTGGTACTAGTACCAGAAATGATGGTTTCTCTGGTAAATAACCTCCATATTGCACGTTCTTTGGTTGTCTGGTACTACTATTAGAAATGATGGTTTCCCTGGCAAACAACCTCCATATTTCTCTGGTTATTATCTTTTCATACAAATAAGCAGTTGATTATTATGCCTAGAGCAAATTTTATACATGGGCAGATGAGCTACAAACGAACCCAACAAAAACCATAGTCAGTGGTTTCTTTTCATTCTATCAATGTTTAGACATATTAGTATTGACTTGTATGTTGAGAAACTATTAACAGTCCATTTTGTATTCATTCATTTGAGTTACTGTGCTAGTTAGGAATTTTGTATTGATGGTTAAGAGAGACATTGGTTGAAAAAAAGACATACAAGTTAAAGTAAAAAAATTACCTTCATTTGCAACATCTAAGTCTCAATTATGCAACTAGGATTTGGAATAAAAATGAAAGAAGTGCATCCAATTTGTGCTATAAAGTATCATTGAACTTCATTTGTTGTAAACTGAATATAAGGAATCATGCGGGACCCTACAACTTGAAATTCAAAATACTGTACATCAATTTATGAGTGGTTTTAGGACCATATAATAGACTATGCCACTCTGTTCTAAGTTACATTTGAGTCAATTTGAGCTTCTGTATCATTTAGTATTTGATTGTTTACAACCAGAACTTATTCTGAAATTATGCCGCTCTGTTCTAAATTAACCGTAAGATTGTGGATTTTCTTTGTTGTATAAGTAGGACTGTTAAACTCTACACTACTTCTATTATCATAATTAAAACTCTCAAAATTATAAGAATGTGAGCCACCTGATGCGTTGACATTACCTTTTGGTTTTACTTTCATGCATATATTTTAAATTTGTTGGTATTTGTTGATAAACACATATCATCTAAGTACATATAGTTGTTCCATGCAACAACTTTGTACATTTCTTCATCAATTGCATGCTTTCTCATTGCCTGAATTCAGAAATATATTTTTTCATCTATGTCATCCTTTGACTTTTTTTATCCCTTACCTTCTTTAGGCATGAAGTGAGAAATATATTGCCATTAGGGAAAAAACCATTGCCGCACATAACTGGACGTAGAGTAATGGCTAGATTGACCGATGATTCGGTTAGTTAATTTACTGTAGCATTATATACCCAGTTGTTTAATAAATCGTCGATCAATTTATTCAGTGTCTTTCTAAATGTAAAAAAATCAAAGTCAAAATTCATTGTCTGTATCTAGAGTTGATGTTGGGTTAACTTTCGCATTAAAAAGGGGTGAACCAGTGAGCATGAATGTTGCAAATATTCTTGTAAGAATATTTGATTTTGTCAGCAACTAAACATCGCGGTACTTTGATCATCGTATATAGCCTATATGTATATTAATTTATGTAGGAGGAGATTAAAAAAACTGATCATGCAAGACAATTCAACATGACAAATAGTGTCAAAGAAGATGAAATTGTACAAGTATTAGGGCATGATAAACCAGGATGCTTAAGAGCACTATGAAGGGGTTACCCCTTACCAAGCCAACTTTGTCACAATGTAGAGCTAAGCAAATAACTTAATGTTGGAAAAGAATTACAGAAAGAAAGAATATGGTACACATGCAAATGAACAAGCAGGAAAATCTACCCCAGAAGGTTCACTTATTGCATCGTTGATTTTTTATTAATTTCTTTGAATTTCAAATTTAAACCTTTAACTATTAGTGCTGCTATTTTTTGCTTTGACAAGGTATAGACTATTCAAAAGAAGGGAGCACATATGAAACGGTAGAAATCACTTCTATTACTGATATAACATCATTTGTAGTTTAGTTCTAATCCAATAATCAATATAATTTTTATTTAGAATTTCAGAATTAAACCTTTAACTATTGCTGTTGCTATTTTCGCTTTGACAAGGTAAATAAATTTCAAAAAAAGGGAGCACAATTGAAATTGTAAAAATCACTTATATTACTGATATAACATCATTCTAGTTTATTCAAACCAATAATTGATATAATTTCTGGTTGAATAATTATAGGGCAATGACAACATATGTGAGGTATTGAATTGGGATGGAACCGACGAAATTTTTGCCAAAGGGAGAGTACTATCCGTTGATCCTAATGAGGTTGTCAATGACATTCGTATTGGACCAAATGCTATGAAAGTTGTTATAGATTGTGTAAAGAAAGCATATGTTTATTTATGGAGGCCTACGCCAAGTTTTTCACTATTAGGAGAAGCCGAGAGTAAGTCGGTAGCATGGCCTGCTAATTGTGTTGTTGCACTACGAGGATACTTAAAGGATGACATTTTAGTAAATTTTATAATTTACGACAACTATTTGTAATTATCTATATACCTTTTCCCATTAAATTTATTATTTTTTATAGAGTAAAATTAACAGCACAAACAAAAAATGCAAGCTTTATGATTGGAATGAGGGTGAGTGTTAGTTGCCGAAGGAAGACTCCGCTCCAATGATTCAAAAATGATTGTAAATGGTATTCCGCTTGGTCCCTTAGCCGTTGTGGTTTGGGTAGACTACACCAAGAAAGGAGAGCTTTCTCGTGGCTACCCATAACTGATATGTCATGCTTTAAAGAGGCTATTGGTAGGAAAATAGCATGGCTGAAATCAAAAGTTATAGTTGAAACAGCAAGTGTCGTGGCTACTCCTTGCAAGCCTAGAGCAAGCATTGCGACTTTGCCTTATAAGGCTACAACAACTCCTCAGGTAACTTTGTTGTCCCTTGTAGTGTCTCTAGATTCCTAATATAATAATAACCCAAAAATACGATAATTCATGCATTTTTGCTTATCCAACAGAGTGCAAACCTGGTAGCACATAGTAAATGCAAGTTGATTGGTGTGGGTGAAACAGAACGAGTAGTGGCCGAAGGAACTATCATTTCAACTGATACAACATCGATGGTTCACTTTGTTCCATTGGAAAAAGATGCGGTAAAGTTTGGATAAAGTTTTTGAAAGTCGATGACGCATTGCTTTGGTGACCTACATCAAAGTGTACGTACATGGAAGATGCATTTGGTACTACCGTAGCTTGGCCAGCCACATGTGTCATTGGGGAATCAAGTTCTAGTAAGTATTAGTTTTTACTTGTATGCATCTCTTATATATACGAACACACGCATGCACGCTCATACACAAATTCTAGGGCCGTGTTGTATAAATTACTGTGATATTATTTTCTTGATAGTAGTAACTGACCTTTTTCGGCTAACTGAGACTCATACCCACTACTACTTTAGGTAACATTAGTTATAGGAATAAAAACCAGTAACAATATGTCTGTCATGGTCATTTATTGACTTGTAACAAATATGTTTGTTATAAGTTCATTTGAGTTTTGACATGACCAGAAACATTTGTTATAAGTATGTTTGTTATAAGTTCATTTGAGTTTTGACATAACCAGAAACATTTGTTATAAGTTTCACATTAGTTATAATAATAAAAACCAGTAATAGTGTGTTTGTCATGGTCATAAATTGAGGCAGATCTTTAATAGTGAAGTGCCCAGTTTCCTATCGTGTTCCAATTATAGGAAAGTCCAGTTCACAACTGCATATTGACTCATACTTGCCAGAAGGAAAACACATAATACAACCTCCCATATTGAGTACATCAAAAGCAAAATGTTGTGTTAATTGGGATATCATTGGTATACTCCATACTTTGATATCCCACATAACTAAAATTCTTCCATTTTTCTACATTGAGTTGTTATTAAATAAATCATAATTTGCTAGGATTTTATTTTTAAAAATAAGCAAATTTGCATCACTCAATTTGTTTACTACCAATCCAACAATAGTTGGCTTAAAAATAGTTAGGAGCCTGAGCACATCATTCACTTTGTTTGGTGTGTTCACGCCTTTAACATTCAGGTGATCAAACTCGTTTGACAATGGAGTTGCTCCTCAGATCTCTTTTAGGAGGAGCTTGTGATAAGTGTAACTTTTGTACCTTTTAAGTTGTGGAGGTAATTTATATTTTTAGTAATATATAATGAAACATCAACCATCCTCATGTTGTGGTTCATCAGAAATTGGCTTAGCCGCATTATGTAGAAATCCTCTGTACCCATAGTGCATGGTAATTTTTGAATTAGAAACTCCAAATTATCTAGCATTTATGTATTTAGTTGTTTTCCTTCTGTCATGTATGAAGCATAAAATGCATCTTCCATTTTTATATTGTCTGAATGTGCAGATGTGTAACTTTCCTCACCTTGTAGATTTTTTGTGTTAATATTTTCTGCATTTATATTTTTATATATGAGTTTTAATTCATAACAGAGAGACATACTTCCTATGATACTCATGTCTATCATGGTCATTCGTATAATTAAAATACTCATTAATGTCAACACCTTCATCAATAAATCTCCATATTGTCTCCAGGCTATCCAAATTTACTAATGTCGGTATTTGGGATATTAGGATATTAGTATTGTTAAGGTTATAATAATGTATACATGCTCTCAGTAAATCTCCATGGTGTCTAATTTTTTTTACTATTAGTATTTGGGATATTGGTATTGTTAAGGTTATAATAATTTATACCATACTGTCAGTAAATCTCTTTGGTGTCTAAATTCATTACTTTCAGTAAATCTCCATGGTGTAATCAAGTATTTAGATATGTAATGTCAATTCACACCCATATTAGCACGTAATGTGAACTTTATCATTCAAAGAATGACTAATAGATGCAATTACCAGCAGGCTTGTTCTATACCTACTTGTTTTTTATTTAGACATAGTAGTGTGGATGTTTAGTTACCATGGGTAAAAGTGAATGCCCTTGATGTGCTTATATGAGTAAACTTCACCTTAGAAAAACAACAAATTATCAAAAAAATCACTTTCGGTTTAGGAGTGACGATAGTAAGCATAATCAATGTTTCATCCTTAACTAGTTTAAATTTGGTTATTTGATTCTTGATTACTATGTGTATCCATGGTTGCATTATCATGTAGCTTACAAATACAAATATTTTATATGTTTTTAGATATACACAACTAATTTCAAAGTAGCAGACCAAAAATTACACATGTATTTAGTACTGAGTACTGCCCCTACGATGTGGCAGAAATTATATGTAATTTGATATCATTTAAGACACTGAAAAGCTGGAGGATTTAGAAGTATTCTGATGCCATTTAATACATTAACTGGTCAACCAACTTTGATAGGCATTTAATAATTTTTAGATTCTGATGTCATTTAGAAATTTTTCACCATTTGTTTTTCTACAAGTAGATTCTGTTTACAATTGGTTTCATGATACTTTTAATTTTAGCTGTCTTTGATTCTGATTGAAACATAAGTAAGTGTTTTGGCACTCACCACACCAATACATATTGAGATTAATGTGTGACAAAGTGTGATATAGAAGCCTACAGATGCCAAATGCATGGCACCAAAACAAACACGAGGCTTCTGTTTCATATATTCAATTATATATATGCTGCGAAATATTTGACATAACATCTTTTATGCTACACAAATGGAAATATGAACTATATTTGCGTTTAGCTACTTGCTTTATAATTCAAATTTGATTTATCGAATGATTGAATAGTTCAGATGAACATATGGAAAATGCTGCAATTTAATGCGGAAAATTGATGCATATATGAAGGATAAGAGCAACATGTAATATCACTTTTGAGAGATAATGTTCATATTCCTAGTATATATTTGTTAGTATGATGATACTTATTAATATTATCAGATAACGTAAAAAACAAAGATTTGAATCCGATGCCTACTAGTAAGCAGAATAGCTAATTCTAGTTCCAGTACCAGCACCCTTTTTATTGAAATGTATTAAAAGGCAAGCTTTAGATGTCTGGATTGTTCTTTTGTTATATGGACTTTTAATCAAGTTGTTCTATTCATAAGTTGTGGCGATTTATAAGTAGTCAACTTGATGAATATTTATTATTTCATGATGAACACTGTTTTGAATAGTTACACCCATCGGCTGCTTCTTTTAAGATATCATGGTTAGTGCAACATATATAGTAAATTACAGGACTTGTATGTAATCCTAACCGTTGACCGTATATTTTGTACAGGTAATTAGCATTTCCGAAGCGAAGAACATCCGCATCAAAGAATTTTTGGTAATTAAGCCATGAACAAGACTTTAACTGTTATATATATAATAATATTTTATTAATTCGTACTAGTTGTGTAGACTTATTTGTAAACAGTTGTATATGGATTCGCTTATTTTGTTGAAATACTATTATTGAAATGATTATGGATATTATACTTTTTTATGTGATTAACATTTTCTTCTTCAATTATTTGAATATGGTGATTATCGATGTTGGTTTGAATATGTGAAGTTTTAATATGGCTATTACATATAAGTGATTGTCAGAAATGATACAAGCCATCAACGGTAAATATCGACGATTAAAATGTTCTTTACGTCAATCAATATGTTTTTATAGCGTTCCAAAAGTGCTAAGGAAAAACGCAATTTAAAAAGAAGTATTGTAGCGGAACTAAAATGCAACGAAAAATATATAATAGCGCACTAAAAACGCTACAAAAAAAGGGTACAAGTAACACTTTGGTTGCATTTTGTAGACATTGCCAATAACTTTTGTAGGGTTTCAGAAACGCTACAATATGTATGTTTTTGGTAGGGTTTACCACAACGCGACTAAAACTTTCTGACATTTAAATGCATGTTGTTTCACAGCGTTTACCGAAATGCTACCAAAAGTTTTAGCAGCGTCTTTTCAATGCTACGAAAGGCCTTTTCTAGTTTAGTGTTATAAGTGTATCAAATACACTTATGTGTATATAGTGACGCGTGCCATATATAAACAACGTACATGATAATGTATCAACTAACTATTTAAGAGACATTTTTGGAACCAGTAGAGGACATAAAACTATTGCAATATGAGTGGACCTGTATCCCGTAAATATGAGGATTACTTTAGATGATCTAGATGATCCATTCTTGGTAGATGAGATTTTGAGGGCCATCTCTGAGATCTCTACGGATAAATGGCTTGGGTTGAATGATATTTTAAGGGCTGTCTCTGAGATGCCTAATTACATCCATCCAATACCTATTACCTAATACAAGCAAAACATAATCCAGAGCGTGTGATGCATATGATGGATAAGAATGAAATGGTATGATATGTGATGAGTGTAATTGCAAGTAAATCAACATCCTATATGAATGCGTTATGATAGGTAACAATGGAATGATGTTGATGTGAGATGAGTGCAATTGCAACTAAATCAGCCCCCTGTACGAATGCATATGCAATGCAACAAATGTGTATGCAAACATCCAAATATATGCATATATATATATATGTGTATGTATGTATGTATGTACATATGTGTGTGTGTATGTATATGTATATGTTTATGTGCGTGTATATATATGTATACGTATGTGCATCCATACATCCATATGCAACATCCATATCAAAATGTAAGTAAACTACCACGTCCATAAACACAATAAGTAAATGCATATATAAAGAGACAACAAGTAGCATATATATAAAATTATCTAGCATAAACCAGAACATCTAACTATATGTATCTATTCTAGGTTGGAATGTATGAACATGCCAACATGGTATAAACTAAACCGGTATAAACAAAGCAATCATAGCAACTAAAACATGTCATAAGGACGTGAATACAAACAAATCCTGGCATCCATACATTCATGCCTATGTCAACCAACTAGCTGAAACAACCATGCAACATACAAATAAACAAACTAACCTACAAGGTAACTAAAATAGGAACTTACTAGAAGAGAATTCATGATGAAAAACTCGGATTTTCTCCTCGAGTTCCCATGTACTCTCATGCAAACCTTTTCCTCATCGTACTTGGATCAACTTCATTTTTTTCTTCATTCTTATGTCGTATCAAATCAAGATCTAAAATGTGAATGTGCCTTCAGAATATTCTAGACTCAGTCTCTATATTTACCTTATCAAGCTTACCAAACTCTACCATAACTGCATCAACGTACATTCACAAATGCGATAGACGGAATGTGTGTGAACAAACACCAATTTTTCAAGTATCTCCCTCAACTCTCTGACTTCCCTATCCCTCTATACATTCGGGAAAGTTCTAACAACTAATGACGCTAGCTTTCCTATATAATATATCATAATAGTGAGTCCTTCACCTATACCATGTTGTCAACTACAAACTCTTTGTGCATGCCGGTCCTTTATGGTTTCCATTCCTTTTCTTAACATTGAGGTGTCTCTAATCATATAATGTCCAAGAATAACTTTAATTTAATTGACTTCACTACTAGCATATCTCTCTTGAAAAATACCTTGCACCATATTTCTAACACTTGCTTCTTCATCCTCGGCTTGTAGAAAACCCTCTTTATTTCTTTGACATACCACACTAAACTCCTCTTTAAGTTCATAGGCATGGCAGCACAATAGAGTAAGGTGTCTCCCCTCTTACTACACAAACCATTTGGATTCCAAGGTGAACCCCATATTTCATCACCATTTAATTTATAAATATCATAAATGGATGATACCTTACTTTTAATAAACATAATATTACCGTAGCGAACTAAAAGACTAGGTTATGTATTTCACATATTTTTCACATATAATGACCATTGAAAAAAAGTTATGTACAAAGGCGACTATTTCGTAAAATTTACTTTATAAGATAGCTTTTTCAGTCCAAGTGATGACTGAAAAATTGATCTTAGCTCTTCGTCAATTTTCTTCCGAATTGTCAAATTTCGCCTTTCTTTGAAATTGCATCCGTACCTTAGTACGTGCAAGTCAAGACATTTATTTCATGTCTTGGAATCATACAAAACTAGATACTTTAAAAAAATTAACTCCACATGCTTGTGAAGTCCTGTAAACTAACATATGGCTAGAGTATCTTTGAACACATCAGCATGCTCCAAAAACATTTTACATAGACAAGCATAGTCATCCTCTATCGATGAATGTACATACAAGCAATCTTCTACTATTCAACCATTTAGGAAACTTTAGATTCAACAGTGCTCTCATGCTTCTCAATGTCTTATGTGAGTGTATCCCATCACTTAACATCAACATATACAATAATTTAAAACGACATTTAAACACACATGTCTTAAAAATTAAAATTAAAACTTAAAAATTTGTTATTCCTACTTAATTATAAATCATCTCATTATGGTTTATTATAAATACTTTTTCTCTATTGTCTCTAAATAGTTTTTACTAATCGATAATATGCTTTAAAAATATTTTACTTTAAATATATTATTTAAAATATCCCAAACATCATTATATGATCTAAAGGTAATATTTTTTCAATTTTCTTTCAAAAGTATAATAATATTACCGTTTTACATCAAAAGAATAATATTTATTTAAATTGTTTTTTATATAACCATTTTATTATTATATAATTCAAAATTTACAAAGTTTGGCAACAAATCCAAAAAATCATTTCATTATTGTTATATAAAAAATAATAATATTTGATCCCAAAAATATTTATGGAAAATATCTCTTTATTATTATTCTCATAATACCTCTTATTTTTAATAGCAATAACAATAATAATTTTCATAATCTTCATTAAATGATAACATTATTATTTTCTCGGAATTTAGATAGTCTGCAAAAAATTGTTTTCCTATTTATTTAATTTCTATATTACTATTATAAATAATAATAAATTTTCGATTCAAAATAGATTTTTCGTTATTCTCTCAGAATTTTTCCTAAAATTTATAAATAATACCATCGTAAAATTTTCTGCAAATCCCTAACACCCACTTCTGGCAAGTTCTTAGCACACGAACATCTTGACTGTCCTAACTAGTTCACCATAATCAATTCAAATTCGTAGGTTGTGTAGTTCTTTTCTAGATCCAATCAAATTTCAATTGAAAATATCAATAAATTTTCAATTTAGTTTTCTAATTCAAAATCAGTGATCTCAAATCATATTCTTTACAAAACCAATAAGATTTTAAAACCATAAATTTCTTTATTAACTTCAACCAACATTTAATTATGATCATCACATATTTGTTTTCAAAATAATTTTTTTAGATTCCACTCAATCAATCTTTCAAATTTTTTTACGTCAGAAGTTTCTCATTATATCATTGCATATGTAATCATAAACCAAAATTTCCAATTTGAACATTTCATATCTATTCGTAGGTCCCACGAATTTTTCTGATATAATTTCAATTTCCAAAGCTAATATAATTCTAATAATAATAAAAATATACATTCTTTAAAGTATTAAACTTCCAAAACTCAATCTTTTATTACTTCAATAATTGAATATTAATTACTCAACACATAATTAGATTTGAAATGACTTTGGTTATTTTCTTAAATACTCATACTTATTTTTACAACATTATTTCATATAATCTATAGTATATTTATCATACACACACACACACACACATATATATAAAATTTTATTTTGTAATTAGTCAATTTCCATTACCTTTAAACAATATATCATGTATAAATATAATAATAAATTTCTTTAAAATTCAGTTTAGCTACTAACTATTTTCATATCGAATCACAAAATAATTTCCAAAATTTTAAATCATTTGTAAATGCATAATTTCAAGAGTTTTTATTATAACTCCTTTAATTTCCATTCAAAAATACATATATACTTCAATTGAAAATTTCCACAAGCTTTAAAATAATAATTTTAAGGCCCTTTTTTCAATTCGGATTCTATCCAAAATGATTCAAATCGACTTAGAATAATAAACAAGTAAAACACACCATTTTAAACTTCATAAATTAGAATTTTTCACAAAAATGTAATGAAAGTATAATATTATACTTAATTTTTTTTACAAAGTGTAACAAAAATATTCATGAGATAAAAGACATTCGAAAGATGTGTCTTGCTTAATTTTTTTCATTTAATTCCAAAAGTTTCTTTATCAAAGGCATATATACGTCAAAGTATATATACAACAACATGCCTTACACCAAGTAAGAGTAAAACCTTTAAAAATGGTTAAGTTAAATTACTTCTTATTAAAATTTCCTATTTTTGAAACTCACACTAAGGAGTTTTTATTTTTTGAACCATTAAACAAACTTCAACTTCTTTATATTTATTTCGAAAATCTCAAATACTAATATTTCTAACATTTCGATTAACTTAAAAAAAGTAATAAGAGTAGATCATAACTTACACAAGCCCAGCTAGGTCATACAATGTAAAAAATGATTAAGTTCCCTTATTACGTCAGCATCACCCTATATTCTATGGACTTCAGGGTACTGCTCCTTTTATTATTCATCCCTAGTTCCACAATATTCTCAATGATTACTTGGCGTATAAAATATCTTTTAGAAATTCTCTATGGAGTAAATTGCAACAAATGTGATGTATTTATCTTTCATCCAAACTATTTATGTAACATCCCACCCCTATACTCATACTGCCAAATAATATTACTAAGTAATATTATCTGATAATACGATGAATGAGGCGATAGGGGTTGTTATACATGAATATCCCCTTAGACTAACACTAGTACATTTTTCAGAATCATATAAATATCTCGGTTGTACATATCCAATATCCGCACAAAGCAATAAACATGTGCATTTTAAGTATAGAACAATACACAATATTGAAAAATATCAAAGAACATAGAGTTAACAATGCAGATTATATATATAATAGGAAATATACTCAAGTCCCAATGATGTAAAAGACTTGATTCCCATTGTCGTCAAAAATAGATATAACATGTCTAATATATACATCTTAACATCACATGATTACATGTAACTCCAAATATACAAAATGATACCAAACTCAATAAAATACATCCATACTCCTCTATGCCCAATAATCAAAAGCTAGTCACTTCATCTCCGAACCAGTAATGTCTCAGATTGACACGAGTATTATATAAATAATATATGGGTCAGACTATGTCTTAAATATAGATGTCAATATTTAATGACAAAGGGTATGGTGCAACAAATATATCTCGCAAACGTATGTGGGAAACTCAAATATGTATCTACATCGTACCATGCATGAATCATCACCCTTCAAAATAATCAACACATCACATAAGTTAAATAAGACATTCCATGCATTCAAGCATCTAACAACAACACCCATCAATAGTTCCATGACAAGTGGGCGAATCAAACTAATATCTAATCGTCATCCCTCATGCCATAACACAAAAGAAATTAGGTATCAGCAAGCACACAATTAAGTGAGGTACTACAAGTATGGTATTATATGTTTATGTATCGCAATCATATATTCGATATAGGAGTTCTTACAACACACCTCACCATTCCAATGGACAACAAACAACACTTACAACACCCATAGTCTTAGTTACTCTCGGTTATCATGATACTACGTCCACCTAAATACAGTCATGATTTTACCATCTTATGGTAACGTACTGTTTAGCTAATATGGCATCGAGGCATATCATCACACAATTTAGATATCAGCACACAACACGTATAAAATTGATACTATGGATCCAAGGCGCGACCCTGTGATCGGCCAACTAGGTTGGACTCTAATCTCTCTTAATAAACAACACATGGCATAAATTGGCATACGACCAATAGACATACTTAACCATTTAGCTCACAACAATGGTAAAATGTATCTACCATAACTTATATATGATTTTCAATCACATTTAAGAGGTAATTAAATAAATAGTCGCTTGAGTGTCCAATACCACTTGATACTATTCACCTATTTTCCAAATGTCTGCAAATCCAACCCAACCACGTATAATATTCTGTATAACAAGTCTAGGGAATAACAGAAGAAACTTAACCGAATGTCCCATACCAAATGGTATTATAATATTATAATTCTGCTTATTCAAATTCCTCATTATACAGAAATAAATCCATCCTATTTATACATTCCATACAATGTGTCAAATGAGTAATAAGAAAAGTATTACCGAACATCCCATGCCATCCGATATTACTATTCCATTTACTCAAAATCCTCATGATATTGAATTTCACATCATTTAACCAATTATTAATTAAAAATGGGGTTTTATTGAAAATTACTCATCATCAAAATCTTTATATTAAATTTCAAACGTCAAATAAAATTCCAAAGGGGTTTTAAATTATCAAATTCACATTCTATCCAATAATCTTTATTTAATCCCAATCCTCATTATCTTAAAATCGCTTATTTAATTACAAAGAAACTCTCCTTTTAATTCCTTATTTAATTACAAAATTGCCAAACTACATTTCACAATAATTTGCACAACATTAAACCAACCTTTAATACTACAATGCAATTATAAAGGAGGTTTATAATCTAAAGTTCCTTTAAAACCCCAAATTCAAATCATAGTATTATTTTATTTTCACAAAATATTCTTAATCCAAAAAATTTCCACATCTTTAATATTCAATTATCAAAAATTAATATTTAAAATCCTTATTCAATTCTAAACATTTTCAATAGTTTACTAAACATATCTTATTTTCCATATTTTAAAATGATACCAAAAAGAATTTATAATTGGAAATTCCTTACTAATTTATTTATAAAAGTATATTCTTTTTAATTTTCTTCGTAAATGAAATTTTGTATTTCTAAATTCTCTTTAGAAAAGAATATTCCTTTAAATATTTCTTTTAATCATAAGAAAATAAATATCTATTCATAAATTTGTCTATAAATCTGTTTCTTTTTTATTTATTTTATACCAAACATCCCAACGCATTCAATATAGTTTATAAAAATATAGCTTTTGACCATAAAACTTTATTTCTTTTTATAAACTAATACCGAAATCGTAGTTTTCAAAGATAATTTAAATTTTATAGATTTAAGAATATTTTCTTCAAAAAGGTTTCCTCTTTTCTTCATTTCCACATTAACTAATTTAAATTCATCACCACAATCTATTTTGCTCTTTCCCTTTATATCATTTATATGATTAGATTATAAAATTTCCTCCTTTAAAAGTTATATGTACATATTAAATAAGTTTATAGAAATATTTCCGAAGCATTTAAATTAATTTCCCCCTTTTAATCAATTTTGGATACAGATCTAGTTATATCTATATGACTAGCAAACAATTCATTGCATACAATCGATCAATAAAAATATCCATGACAAGCACTTCGTATACCAATAAACCAACCAACCAGTTCAATCATAATAACATCAATATTAACTAAATTCAACTAACATCAACTGTAAAAAGGCATGAAAATAGAAGATTTTAAGTTAGAATATAGATGCGAGTGAGCAAACTCGCTAAAATAATGCAACCAAGATGGATTGCATCTCAGCCTATCGCTATAGCCATCACGAACTTCATCAATTCTGACCTCTACTTCTTCTACTGTCGCCTTCATGCCCAAGTTGTTACTATCTCCAATGTCAGCCGACAACTGCATCAACCAACGTGGACAACACCTACCTCGCCATGAACATCATGCACCCCAACCCTCATCACACCTAAGCTCGAGTTCTCCTTCGCCTACTAAAGTCGCCAACATCACATTGCATATGTATCTTCGCACCTTGCATTGCCGATGCCGACGTCAGCCTCCGTGTGAGGTATTATTTTTACTTTTTTCTAATTGCCATGATTTTTGACTTCAAGAGAATTCTAGAGGAAGGGTTAGGCTATCGAATAGGAAATGGATAAGGGCATGTGCTGGTTTAAGAGAAACAGAGAGAGGAAAAAGAAACGGCCTGATTCGGTTTAGACCTTGATTTGGATTCTAGTTTAAATCAATTTATTTCTCTTTCTTATCTTTTGATAACTTCTTTTATTTATTTCTATATAAATCTCAATTCTATATAAATTGATTTTCACTTTAAAATATTTATATTTAATTAAAACATTTTATTCGATTTTAATATATTATTCAAAAATAATTATTAATTTAATTCAATTTATTAAAACAAAATCTTTTATTAACTAGACTTCGAATAAATAAGAATTTATTTTCAAAATAATAATTGCTAAAAATCGAATAAGAATATTTTTATTTTAATTAAATTTACATATTATTATGACATAGAAAGAATGGTTGTTGCAATTTAAATCTCAACATTTATTTAACTCATAGATGATTATTTATATAAGGGATAAGCCAACAACTACCTCTGTGAGTAAAAAAATATGCAGGATATGGCGCAAAATTTATCTATATATATATAATAAAAATACAAATACGCTCTCTTATATGCCCTAATTAAGTAGGAATCGCCTAATTTTAGCTTTGATCCTAAACGAAGCAACATGTCATCCACGATGCCCTTGTTCATGCATAAAATGATATGGATATTGCAGATTCTTAGATGGTGGATCGTTTTGATATAAAATATAAAACACATTATAAAGCTATCTACAATATTCTATACATTTTGAAAATTAAAGTGGAAGAAGTAATATATAATACAATAAAACACCATAATCCCAATTGAACAAAATAAACTGTAACTAATAGTCTTCGGGTACACAATATCTCTAAACAATGAGTCTGAATATTTAGGAATTCAAATAAATAGTAGATAGGTAATAATAAATAAATAAAGATGTCTCTAAGCACCATGGCACCTCCAAGCCACCATCAACCCCCTCTATCGACCTATTAGAGAATAACTAAAACGAAGAAAATGATAGAAGGCATCAGACATACATCTGGTGAGTGAAATGCCTCATTTAAGTGTATAATAAAAATAAGCTAGTAAATCTACACTTATGCTTGAAAATTATATCTTAACTGTATAATAAAAATAAGCTAGTAAATCTACACTTATGCTTGAAAATTATATCTTAACTTTAGTCACTTGCATCCAATAAGTCAGCTAAACTTAATATAATACTATAGGGATTCAAATGCTAAGGTCTCACTAAAATCTATTCCATGCTTAATCCCGCGATTGACCCAAAAGTCTTCACCCGCTATCGCCAAATCATATACTAAGGAATTAGCTCATCTAACCATGTTGTAATGCCAAATCGAATACCGAGAACTCAACTGCTTAGACTATCCTATATATAGAACTCATCTCCCAAGACTAGGTATATTGCGGATCAGCTCCTCGAACTATTGTATATTGAGGACTTGGCTCTCAGACTACATCACTTGGCTCCTTAGGCTATCATATATTGAGGGCATAACTCCTAAGAATCTCGAATATTAATGACTCAGCTCCTCGACTATCTTATGTTGAGGTCAAGTCCATACTAAACATTCGCCTAACGGTCTACGACACTATTGGACCAAGTCCAAAACTAGTCATTGCTTCACATTTATGAAACTACTGGATCAAGCTTCAACCCATTGTCGCCAATTGGCACTAGTACAACCTACGAAAAATTTCTCTTATATGCATACCAGAATGCCCTAGTGGAACCCCTATAACAAATATACTAAAATAAATAAATTTTTAAAGTATCTAAAATATGCCAAACAATACACTGAAACCCTCTTTGTCTGGCCATGACCCGGATGCCTCAAACTACACGTGAAACGAAGGTCGTATCGAGAGTTATAAGCACTTCATGTTCAGGGGCATCTTCATGATTTATAAAATAATTTAATTGAATAAAGTTACTTTGTATCGTCAAATGAATACCACCAATTTATTTATGTAATTAAGAACTACAATTTTGATATAAAATATGTCTAATTTGGAGTGCTTTTGTATTTTACACTTCTTATTTGTGGAGAGTTCAAACTTAAGATTGAATATAAGTAATGAATCTTTGTAGATCTGTTTCTTTGTATGTTTATATACTTGTATTATTAAGAGAATATATATACATATACACACATACATACATACAGGACAACATTGTGTATGTAAATTCATTAAATTATAATATAGATCTACATAATCATAGCAATATTTAATTGTAAACGATTGAGGATTTCCTAAAGGATGTGGCCTTTGATTTACACCTCAATTTGTTGATAGTTCTAGATTCGATCTGATCCTAGCTCCTCTCTTTAAATTGGCTTGGAAAACCATGCATTTTTTCTAATGTTGTTTGGGTGGAATTATTTTTGCCTAGGGATGATGGAGAGGATATGGCAGCAGCAAAATGAATAGGGAGGCAATAATTTAAAAAAAAATGAAGGCATGTGTGGTTTTACTAGAGAAAGTGAAGGAGAACTTTTCTCCTCAGTTTACTTAGTCTCTTTTTACCCATTCAAAATCCAACAATTGAATTTTGGATCCCTCCTTGCCTTCTTCATGGCGGCCTATAGGTGAGGTCAAATAGGCCTTAAAACTTATCCAAACCCATTCAGCAGTTAATATATTTAAAATAAATACGCGTATCAATATTGATTCGTACATATATAACTTTTATTTACGCACCCATATAATTACTAATGACATCAACAAAATACTAATGACATCAAATAAACCAAATAATTAATTAATTAAACTTTTATGAATATTAATTTATTTAATTAATTTACAATAATTATATATCAATTAAACCGTGCGGTGTTTCAAAGAATCTACAGTTGCAGGTGTGCGACCTGTATCCCTTATATTTTTTTCAGTAAAATACTATTTTTGGAATTTTATGCGGCACCAGTAGTAATGATTATTTACGCCAATTCTATTCGTCAAAACTATATCACATTAGAACTTGTGGAATTAGGTTTTGGTCAAAATTCCAATTTCATCTACGTTTAACTTGTTTAATCCAAATACAGATTCCCTAGTTCTGCAATAAAATTATTATTCGAACGGTTCTACCCAGAGACTTTGACTTTTAGTTGACTACAGCTAATCATGATACTAACCGAGTAGACGAAATCTCTATTGAATAGTGTTTCACTTCTAATGCTTCATCTCAAACCCAACCAAGGTTTTAAATCTCGGATTTCAGTCACGTTTCATCTTGGAATTTTCACACATTCTGTGTCATATTAGAGGAGATCTCGGACTAGCTAAGTGTATCTTGGTGTACATCTCGGATCTTAATGTACATCTTGGGGATATCTCGAAGTAACTTATGTGTCTAAAATTGATTTATGATTTGCTTAACCATAATTTTCAAAGAAAAAGAAAAAATATATAATACTTATTTGTAAATAAACAAGAATTGAAATTAATGGTTTGGAGAAAAGTGGTAGCTTGATTTACTTATTTATTTGGTAATGATTGAATATTATCCTCTTATTTAAACATAAAAAATAAATGAAGTCATTAATTGTGACTCATCAAGATAAAAAGTAAAAAAATTACGTCCAAGGAGTTTGTTGGAATATCAATTTAGATTATGACAAGTTATATAAAATATTCCGTGTTTCTAGTCATTTTTGTAGGAGATTTGTTGCAGATTCCTTTTCAGATGTTTTAAATCTGAGTATAGTGTATCTAGAGTCTATACTTTACTTAGAAATTTGTTAAAATCTCTCCTGAATCGATATATATATATATATGTATATATATATATGTATATATATATACATATGCACATACATGCACAAATGTCTGAATTCAGACGTCTGAATACATTCATTCAGACGTCTGAATGCTGAAACCTGAAAAAAATTTCACAATATTCAGACGTCTGAATGAAAATTTTCAGACGTCTGAATTTGGTCAAAATTTCCTAAAAGCTTGCCTTTTGCGTTTTAATCTAATTCAGAAGTCTGAATTATTTTAATTCAGACGTTTGAATATCTATAACTGCTATTTTCTTGAATGGTCACTTCTGATCACCGAAGAAAAACATTTTCAAAATCAATGGTTGCACCTGTTCTTTTCAATATAACTTTTCATCTATAGTTGTAACTCTTTATATTCTATAAATAGATTACAAAATTCAACAATTTTTTTTACCGAATTTACTTTTAACATTCTTGAATTCTCATCTATTCTCAAGTTTTCAAATTGCACTCAAATTGCTTACATTCTTTGATCATTGATCATTTTATCTTTCACAATTCTCAAAGCACATCACACTATATATCATAAAGGAGAAGATTATAGGAAGATTTTACTTAGTTGACTTATCAGTGTTACTTAAAGAACATACTACAACAAGATACTTTTGTTATTTGTAAAGAAGTCATGTTCGATTGCTCAGGCAATAGAAGTCATATTCGGTTGCTTAGGCGGTTGAAGTCCTGTTCGGTTGCTCAGGCGGTGTAAACCTATTCCTTCTTGTTAAGTGAGGGTTATTTTAGTAAAATTCCAGAAGGAGTCTAGGACTGGACGTGGGACGGTGCTCCGAACCAGTATAAAAACCTTTGGTGTCGTTTACTTTACTGTATTTACTGTTTGTTTGTTGATTCCACACAAGTATTTTACCCATATTACTCGATCCTATAACATAGCTTCTTTTCATTTGGTATCAGAGCAAGGTTTCACCTAACTGTAACATAGTTATTTGATTTTTTGCTAATATGGATAGTAACACTAGCACTATTACTATAAGCACTAGCACTATAAGCACTAACACCAGTTTTATAGAAGGTCAATCCACTGCACGACCTCCATTCTTCAATGGTTTGAACTATAATTATTGGGCTACTCGTATGAGAATCTATATGTAATCAAATAGTTTTGAATCATGAAATATCACACAAAATGAATACACTCTTCCTACAGGAGAATACTCCACATGGACAAACACACAAAAATTAGATGCCTCTGCCAATGTTAAAGCTATGGACATGTTATTTTGTGCACTAGATAGAAATAAATTTAATCTTGTTAGCATGTGTCAAACTACTTATGAAATATGGAGAACACTTAAATCACGCATAAAGGAACTAACAAAATCAAACAAAGCAAAATCTCCATGCTCAAAAATCAGTTTCAAAATTTTAGAATGAAGCAAGATGAATTCATTAATGATATGTACTTCAGATTTCAAGATATCTATCATTCACTGTTAGGATTAGGAGAAAAGTTCACTGACTTTGATATTGTATCGAAAATCCTAAACTCTTTAATGGACGAATGGGAAAGAAAAGTCTTGGCTATTAAAGAAGCTAATGACCTCTCTACCATAAAACCAGAAGAGTTTATAGGAAATGTAATGTCCTATGAAGTGAATTTGCAGGCGAAACAAGTACAAGCACAGGACAAAAAGAACATAGCTTTCCATGTTGAAGAAGAAAAGGATGAAGATTCAGATGAAGAAGATCTAGCATTAATTGCCAAAAATTTCAAAAAGTTCTTGAAATTTCAAAAAAACAACAGAAGCAATGGAAAAAGAAACTTTCCAAGCAAACCATCATCTTCAGTTCTAGAATGGTTTAATTGCCATAAGAAAGATCATATCCAGAAAGAATGTACAGAACTAAAGAAAAAAATTCTTCAACAAGGGGTGAAAAGATAAGAAAAAGAAAGCATTCTCTGTGACATGGGATGATTCAGATATCTCTTCATTAGATAGTGGCCGTGACAGTGAAAACGAGCAAGCTAATGTTTGCTTCATGGCTACTGAAAGCGAGGTTAGTGATTTTACCTTTGATGATATGATAGAGATAAATTCAAAGCTAGTTGACACTCTCAAAAATCTCAAAAGAAAATATAAGGAGACTCGTGAACATCAGAACAAAGCAGAATTCAAAAGATATATGCTTAAAGATGAGAAGAAAATTCTAGAGGAAGAACTTGAAAAATTACAAGAATCATTCTCTAATTTTAATTCTCAACTCACTCTTTTAAGTCAAGAAATTAAAACTCAAAAAGAAAAGAATGACGCTCTTGTTTCTGAAAATCATGAATTAAAGACAATAGTAAAATCGATAGAATTAGATAATACTAGTCTCAAAACTAAGTTATAAAGAATCACCAAAAATGTTTCAAACTTTAATACAGGAAGAGAAGCTTTATCTAAAATTATTGATAATTCTCAATCTGTTTAAGTAGGAAAGGATTAGGATATGTTAAGAAAACAAAAGCTCCACCTGAAAAGGAAATTAGGAGAAATATTAATCCTACTGCAAAACAATCAAAAAGGAATACTTACCCAAAGAACATAAAAATTTAGGTTCCTAAAACAAACAACAGTTTGATTAGGAAGAAATATATTAACACCCTTTTGGAAACTGTTCATAAAAATAAAGATTATATTTTCAAATAGGATACTGAACCCTCTTGGGTTTGGTTTCCTAAGATCTAACTCTTAGGACCCCAATAAAAGGTGGGTACCAATATAATTCCTTATTTTTGCAGGTCCCACTTAAAAAGAGAAGAAAATGGATACTCGACAGTGGTTCTCAAAACATATGACAGGAGACAAAGATATGCTATCGAACATTATTTACTCAGATGGAGGATCCGTCCCATTTGGAGACAATTCCAAAGGCTATATCATCGGCAAAGACGAAGTGAGCAACAACGGTAATTCAAATTTATCTCTTATTTCAAATGTTTTACTAGTCAAAAATTTTAAACATAATTTACTTAGTATCAGCCAATTATGTGACAAATGATTCAAAATCACATTTTCTGAAAATAAATGTAGTATTTTTGATTAAAATCAAAATCTTAACTTTAAAGGAAATAGAGACAGAAATATCTATGTTTTGAATATGAAAATAAACCATAAATCAGATATGTGTTTAATAGCCAAAGAAAATAATCCATGGTTATGGCACAAACGATTCTGTCATATTAACTTCAAAGCTATAAATAAGCTTTCTAAAAATCATTTAGTAAAAGGTCTGCCAAAAATGAATTTTAAAATTGATCATATTTGTGATGCATGTCAGTTAGGAAAATTAACTAAGTCATCTTTTAAATCTAAAAAGATTATTTCCACTTTACAACCACTTGAATTACTGCATGTGGATTTATTTGGACCAACACAAGTACAATACATTAATCACAGTAGATATGTGTTTGTAATTGTTAATGATTTTTCTACATACACTTGGACTATTTTTATGAAAAATAAAAGTGATACTTTTGATAATTTCAAAATTTTTGTCAAAAGAATTCAAAATTTTAAGGGATTAGAAGTTAAAAACATAAGGAGCGATCATGGTGGTGAATCCAAAAATGGAGACTTTGAACATTTCTGTAAAAAGAAGGGAATATCCCATAATTTTTCGTTTCTTAGAACTCCACAACAAAATGGAGTTGTAGAACGTAAAAATAGAACCTTACAAGAATGTGCAAGGACTTTGTTATGAAAGTACGTTACCAAAACATTTCTGGGCTAAAGGAGTTGCAACATCTTGTTATGTTTTGAATCGTGTCTCTATTCGACCACTGACCAAGAATACTCCTTATGAACATCTTAATGGTCGAAAATCAAATATTTATTATTTTAAAGTTTTCGGTTCAAAATGTTTCATTATAAACACAAAAGATCAGCTTTTCAAATTCGATCCAAAATCTGATGAAGAAATCTTTGTAGGATATTCGAATCGAAGCAAAGCTTATCGAATTTATAATAAAAGAACCAATATCATCGAAGAAACACTTTATGTATCCTTCAGTGAAAATATTAATCAAATGCTAAGTATAAGAGATGATGAAGAATTCCTTGATAATATCACAAATATAGAAATTTCAAATTTTGAAAATAATGAAAACATAGTTCACAATAATAATGAATTAAGATCTCCGCCTAGATTATTAAGGGATCATCCATCCGTTAATGTTCATTGGAGAACTCAATTCATCTGTTAGAAAAAGAACTCAATTAAATCAAATGGGCCATGTAGCTTTCCTTTCTCATATTGAACCTAAAAATATTAAAGAAGCATCCACCGATGAAAATTGGTTAATTGCTATGCAAGAAGAGCTAAACCAATTCGAAAGAAATGACGTTTGGGATTTGGTTCCGAAGCCTAGTGATCAATCAGTTATTGGTGCAAAGTGGGTCTTCAAAAATAAAGTAGATGAACAAGGAAATATAACAAGGAATAAAGCTAGATTAGTTGTACAGGGATATAATAAAGAAGAAGGGATTGACTATGAAGAAACATTTTCTCCAGTCGCTAGACTAAACGCAATACGAATCTTACTAGCCTATGCATGTTTTCATAACTTTAAATTATATCAAATGGATATTAAAAGTGCTTTTTTAAATGGTTTTATAAAAGAAAAAGTTTATGTTGAACAATCTCCTTTATTCATACACGAACAATTTCCGGACCATATCTACAAACTTTAAAAGGCCTTATACGGTTGAAACAAGCACCTCGTGCTTGGTACGATCGTCTTAAAAGGTATTTAGTAGATTCTGGTTTCGAAACTGGGAAGGTTAATGAAACTCTTTTTATTAAAAGAAATAAGAAAGATATTTTAATTGTTTAAATTTATGCTGATGATATTATTTTTGGATCTACAAATGAAAAATTATGTCAGGAATTTTCTGAAATAAAGACCAAAGAATTTGAAATGTCACATATGGGTGAATTAAATTATTTTCTAGGCTTACAAATAAAACAATTAGAAAATGGTATTTTTATAAATCAAGAAAAATATTATAACAATCTAATTAAATGCTTTGGTATTGAAAACACTTCTATCAAATCAACTCCTATGAGTACAACTATACATCCCGATAAAGATGAAACTGGTGAAAGTGTTAATAAAAAATTATATCGAAGTATGATTGGATCATTACAATATTTAACTGCTAGTAGACCTGACATTATGATGTATGTTTGTTTGTGTGCAAGATTTCAAGCAGATCCCAAAGAATCACATTTACGAGCAGTAAAATGCATATTACGTTATCTTAATATAACCAAGGACTTTGGACTATTCTATCCAAAGGAATGTCCTTTTAAATTAGTGTCCTATAATGACTCTGATTTTGGAGGAAGCCGGACAGATGGATAAAGTACAAGTGGGACTTGTCATTTTATTGGAAGGTCTCTTATATCTTGGTTTAGTAAGAAATAAAACTGTATTTCATTATCGACATGTGAAGCAGAATATATTTCTGCAGCTTTGGCATGTGCTCAAGTTATCTATATTCAACAAACACTGCAAGATTTTAGTTTTAATTTATCCAAATCAACTATTTATTGTGATAATTCTAGTGCTATAAATTTATCTAAAAATCCTGTCAATCACTCACGAACAAAACATATTGACATTCGTCATCATTTTTTTCCTGATAATGTTGAAAAAGATCTGATAAATCTAGAATTTATTTCCTCTGACAAATAATTGGAAGATATCTTTACAAAACCGTTAAATGAAAATGCTTTTATCAATTTAAGACAAGAACATGGAATCATCTCTTTTAAAGATTTATAATTTTTTCATCATTTTTTTTAAAAAAAGGGGTAGAGTTTTCAAGCACTCGAACTCAGAATCTCATACTCGGTAGTCTACTGTTCTACTATTTTACTACTTTATCTTTTTATGAAACCTTAGTTTGTTTGTATATTTCTATTTATCTTTCATTTCATCTGCTTTTATCTATGGTTATTATAATCCTAACCATAAAAACTCCTTCTATTTTTATTAAGGCTCTAACTATATATTACTCTGCCATACTTTCTTCTTGTTGCACCAGAATTCACATAAATTTTTTAAGTTCCATATTTTTTTCCAAAATTTCGTCTCAGTACAATTCAGAATCATTTGATCGCTCTTATACTTCTCCTTCCTTGGGATCATAAAATTTACCAACTCCAACACCAATTTACGAACCAGTTCTGATTGTTCCACCTTCAACTCATACTGGATATACTCCACCGATTAAAAGAACGAAACGGTCTCTCTTTTTTGGATCTCCATCTACAAAAGAGAAAATAGATGATATTCATCACTACCAGAGAGAAACATTAGAATTACAGCGCGAGTTATACTATGAACAAAAAGTTAATGCCAAACGGTTGAGCTTTTTGGAACAAATCGCTTTAAAATTCTGCGGTTCTTCCTCCAAAGAAACAGTTCATCAACCGTCTCCCATTCGCTCTCTAAATTGTCACAATCCTTGGAAACCATCACCACAATGTCCACCAACATCACCAAATTCTTAGGAACATGGCAACAGATGGTCTCCACTTTGACTGTTTGTAGAGAACACTAAAATTGAAGAAGACGCATATCATACTCCAAGCTCTTCTTCCAAATCTCATTAATTTTTTGTTATTTATATTCTATTGTTAATTTGTTATTTCTTTCTGATTGTTATAAACTTGTATTATTCAAAATATTTGATTATATATATTTCGTTCTATATTCAAAAATGCTGATATGAGCTTCTATGCAAATTCAGACGGCTGTTTTATTTAAAATACACGTTCGAATATTAAAGGTAAATTTTTTTTTACCCAGATTCAAACATCCGAATCATATAAAATAGACATTTGAATTAGGTCGAAATCGAACTATTTCCTTATGGGTTGCAACTCAGAGCAATTCAGACGTCTGAATCAAATAATTCGGACGGCTGAATTCTCTCTGAGCAATTTTTTCGCCTTGCCTCTTTTATTTTCTTTCCACTAATACCCTTGCTTTTTAACCCACTATATATTACTTTTTTCACTTCATTCCTAAATATTTTCTTAAACCTAGCCCCCATTTTCAAGTCTTCCAATTTTTTTACCTTTTCCCTAACTCTCTAATGGCATCATGATCAAAACATACTATAGAATCAACCTTCGGACCATCCGAAGACCAGATTAGGCAATGGCAAGGGAACGATGTTGCTGTTTCCCGGTATAATTCTATGAATAATTCCAACTTTTTCAAAGGAGCATTCACGAAATTGCCAGATTTTGCAGCTTATCGTATTAGAGAGTTGGCGGAACAATTCCACTTCAATGGCTTAATTGGGTATACTCCTAACAATGTCAGATTAATCATCTTATGATCAAACATTTTCTTGCAAATTTAAATTTGGATCATCATAATCCCCAAAATCGACAAGATTATGTTTGGTCAATAGTTTGTGGCGTAAAAATCTTTTTACCTTTTTAAAGAGTAGGTAATATTATAAATTGTCCTTATCAAGGAATTGATATTGATGATATTGAAGTTGATATGGATCATCGAGACGAAGTTTCACATCGTTTCTTGTCCGATCAACTTATAAATTTGGGTAATTTAAAATCTACCATCTTAAGGCCACAAGTTAGACTCATTCACCGTGCATTTATTCATTCTTTACAACCAAGGAAGGGGAGTTATGAAAAAGTTTATAAAGAAATTTCCAAGCTCTTTATTCAATTTACTCCAACCAACAAGTGAACTGGGGAAAAATTATTTTGGATGAATTTCAAGACGTCACAATCCGGAGAAAATATAAAACCATTCATTATGATGCTTATATTATGCGCATCCTCCTCAATGTCGGCGTACCAATGGTCGACTCCGATTTTACAACTATTAGTGAGTTAGGTGCTAAAACTTTAGGATTGATGGGTCTTCCACCACGACCTTCTCCTCAACAAATCATCTTCTTCCATCAATGGTCTCAAAATGTTCAACAAGGTGATCCTCAACCTCGAGACACTAGTATTGCTTTTTCTTCTCATACTCAACATGAAGAAGAAGAGGAGGACGATGATACCATTCATGAGATTCGCCTGGATACTTCTTCAAGACAAGCCATTATCATTCTCTCTCGAAATCAATCAAAGATTCATCGGGACATTAAGGCACTTGAGAAGAAGACGGAAAGAAAATTCAACTCGATCAAAGGCTTTCTCAATAAAATATGGGATCGAATTTGTTGCTCCGGTTCTTCATCCACTCAAGCTTACAACCCATCCTCATTTTAGTGGTCTTCCTCAAGCTCAAATTCTAATCATGATGATCCATCTATTTCTAGTCAATTTTAATTATCTATGTCTGTTTTAAACTATGTTTGATTTGATTATGCTTTAAATTTGTTTGTCAAGTTGTATGAAATATTTTTAACTGTTATTCCTATTGTTCCTTCATGTATTAAATATTCTACTTGCTTTTATGAGATGGTCCGTCTATTGTTATCTATACTCTTTCTTTTTATCGATGACAAAGGGGGAGAAATCTAAAAATTCTGCATATTGACAGGGGGAGTAACAATATTATGAATATTTATATTATTGATTATATAGTTGTCATCATCAAAAGGGGGGAGAATGTTGAAATCTCAATTTTGATTATGACAAGCTACATAAAATATTCTGTGTTTTCTAATAATATTTGCTAGTGATTTGTTGCTGATTCCTTTTCAAATGTTTTAAAGCTGAGTATGGTGTGTCTAGAGTCTGTACTTTACTTAGAAATTTGTTAAAATCTCTCCTGAATCGATATATATAAATATACACATACACATGCAGAAATATCTGAATTCAGACGTCTCAATACATTCATTCGTCTGAATACATTCATTCAGACATTTGAATGTTGAAACCAGAATATTGTTTTACACTATTCAGACGTCTGAATGAAAATTTTCAAACGTCTGAATTTGGCCAAAATTTGCCTAAAAGCTTGCTGTTTGTGTTTTAATTTAATTCAGAAGTCTGAATTATTTTATTCAAACGTATGAATATCTCTAACTGTTATTTTCTTGAATAGTCACTTCTGTTCACCGAAGAGAAATGCTTTCAAAATCAATGGTTTCATCTGTTCTTTTCAATATAGCTTTTCATCTATAGTTTCAACTCTTTATACACTATAAATAGATTATAGAATTCAACAAACAAATTCACCAAATTTACTTTTAACATTCTTGAATTCTCATCTGTTTTCAAGTTTACAAATTGCACTCAAATTGCTTACATACTTTGACCATTGATCACTTTATCTTCCACAATTCTCAAAGCATATCACACTATATATCATAAAGAATAAGATTATAAGAATATTGTAATTAATTGACTTATCAGTGTTACTTAAAGAACACATTTCAGTTAGATACTTTTGTTATTTGTAAAGAAGTCATGTTCGGTTGCTCAGGCAGTAGAAGTCCTAGTCGGTTGCTTAGGCGATTGAAGTCCCGTTCGGTTGCTCAGGCAGTGTAAACCTATTCCTCCTGGTTAAGTGAGGATTTTTTTAGTGAAATTACAGAAAGAGTCTGGGATTGGACGTAGGACGGTGCTCCGAACCAGTATAAAAACCTCTGGTGTCATTTACTTTACTGTATTTACTGTTTATTTACTTATTCCACACAAGTAGTTTATCCATATTACTCGATCCTATAACATAGCTTCTTTTCAGAGTTGATAAATTAGTAATTCGAATGAGTAGTTTATTCTAAATCAAACTGAAAATGAAAAAATATAATGTAGAAAAATGATATAATTTTAGATGAGATCTCAGATTGAGATTTCAATCCATATTTTGGCTGAGTTTGGAATATTTCAGACGAGATGAGTGTTCAGGGAGACATGAAAGAGATTTGGTTTCTCTTTTCATCTAATTGTGAAAAGGAGACCTCGGGCGAGATATAAGAGATGTAAAACTATGGACCTAACTATATTTATTCGGTAGACATTGTGCCATGTGGAATATCCATATTGAAGTTCAATAATATTCTCAAATCGAGAGAACTGTATAATATTGTCATTTTTAGAATCTTTGTTTGACATTAGTTATATTAACCAATAGAAAATTCTTAAGTGGGCCATGCCATAGTTATCGAATAACTATTGGTACATAACCCTTTAGTGCTCTCAGTAGCCATGAGTAATTGCACTGCCCAACAATCGGAGAGTGTTACGTACTCTAGTCTCAACGGATGTATCAATATCCCATCTTGAAACATCTTGACTATGAATATTTCGACAATACGTTATTTTTAATGCAAGAAATGTCTTATGATTACAACATATTGTAATTACTATCACATAACATATTATTTAAGGATTTTTTATTTAATATACTTAAATTAAATAGATAATTAACATAATACATTATGACAAGTATATAATAAAAAGAAAAAACTTTTTATTTCAAATGATATTTTATTACATAGTTATAATTTACAATAAATTATAGAATTGCCTCCTCGGACAATACCCCTAACCCTATCACAGTGAACTTAGGGCTAGGGTGGATGCCCAAACCGTGGACTTCACCTCAGCGGTCCCTTCTATGATCGATTTGTCACTCATTTAAACTACTATGGCCAGTACCTAAACATAATGATCATTGCCCACGAGAGGGTCATATTGGAGACCTAATTAGGGTTACTCTGGACTACAACAAGGATATGCATACTATTCATGAGAAAAGGTGTGTCCGTAATTTCCCAAAACTAGCTCTTGCGGTATACCAAGAAGTCCAGGCGGATCGTCGCTCCCCTTCAATGGAAAGATTATCTTTATTTGTTCGCCTTTAGGCAGAGCTTAGGCCATGAGACCTTCCCTTCAATCGCCTTAATAGTAGTGTACGAGAAAGAAACCATAAACTCTTCGTTCACTCCCATTCCTAGAGGGAAATACCCAGGCCTAGGTCACAAGAGAGACAGGCCCAAAACCTCCCACCTATAGAAGTAGCCCCCCCCTCAGCTAGACCTCATGATTCCCTTTCCCCATACCATTGCCCTAGATCCCTTACGCCAGTTAGACGTTCGGGTCCTTCCATATTTAGAGAACCACGTCATCCATAGAAAGCGGAGGATTCCAAAAGGAAATGGCAGCTCTACACTAATAGATGCATAAAATCCAAGAAAGGAACATAGGAGGCAAGACCCTTTCATACAGTGAAGGCCGACAGAACATTCTCAGAAGAAATCTTAAGTACCTACATTCACGGAGGTATGTCTTTCCTCCTTATGAGAAGTATGATGGAAGCTCGAATCCATCCAAGTATATATCAAGTTTCAAATTCATTACCCATGTCGGGCATCTTTCTAATAGTGCTAAATGCTTAGCATTCCCTTTATTCTCACCAGATCGGTATCTCACTGATTCCTTCACCTCTAAGCTAGAAGCATACACTCTTTGTCCTAGGTATGCTCCATCTTCAATGCTTGCTTCTCTACTTCTGGAACTTAAACTATGATGGCAGGCAAGCTGGGTAATATCCAACAAGGTCCCAATGAATCCCTCCACTCGTACGTTAACCACTTCGACAAAGAGTTAACTCTAAGGGAGTGGAGAAGAATACCTGGCAGCCTTCCTATGTTCAGGGGTGACATACCAATCGAGAATGTAGAAGAAGCTTCATAAACAACCAGCCTCTTCTTTAACTAACTTCCTCCAGAGGAAAAATGACATAATAAGGGTAGATGAGGCCTATCTCTCTAATAGTGATTGGGAGATTAGGCAAGGCAACACGGACGGCATTTGGAATGACTACTATCATTTAAGGAATTATCGACCTAGAAAATAATAAGAAATGTAATAAGGATGGTTCGCACTTCAACCTAACTATGCTAATTAAGCATATTTGGATCATGGTATAAAAATGATATATCTTGCCATGCAAGACTAAATGTCGTTTCATCGGCTACCTCCTTCTCGAACTGGGCGAAAGGAGGAGCTCATGGGTAATAGAAAATATTGTGAGTTCCACTAGTTTAGTGTCCACTCCACTAATGAGTGTCGACACCATAAAGATGAGATATACCGGCTTATACAGAAAGGCATATTCTTTCAGTATGTGATGTGGTAGGTAAACTAATGCAAAGCCTAGTCAAGTCCAACCTCCTAGCCCCAACAAGCATACAAAGACAATATGGTTAAAACCAACATAGAAATGCAGTTAATTTTTAGCGACTTGCATAAGCTCACTATCGAAGAGAGCTTTCCTTTAGCAGTCAAGTATACTCATTATACTTCGGGGCTCTAAAGGACTCTTTCATTGAGGAGTTTATAGCCGACATCCTTTCATACTGGAAGATAAGAGAGGAGTTGGTTTCCTCCATCATGACCGAATGGTTATATCCATCAATATTGCTAGAAGTAGGGTGCAACGAGTTTTCATTGAAGGTGGTAGCTTCGTTAGTGTAACGTTTAAGGTAGATTTTAACAAAATGAAGCTTCACACCTCTAACGTCACTACTTGTACTTCATCTATCAATGGATTTGGTGGTATTGGCATTGCACCACTCGAAACATCTTCATACATAGTCACTTTTAGTAAGGAAGAAGAATTTCTATGCCTTGGCCATAAGCCGATAGAAAGGCCCTAAACAGGCGTTTGATGTAGTTTCTCTTGTAGTCAATATTTAGGTAAATGTCATTTTAGTAGACTTTCCTTCCGCATATGATGTTTCCGCACATAATGTTTTGATAGGTAGACTACAACTGGTGGACTTGGATGCTATTATTGCCTATCACCGGCTCCTTATGAAGTTCCTGGTCATGGGAGGGACAAAATGTGTCTGTAGAAACTACCAAGACAATAGGGACTTCTATATAAGAAAAAAAAGGAGTATTCTTACTAAAATAGGAGCCGGCATGCTCAATGGAGAAACACTCAAGAGCGTGCAAGAGCCATCCGGTGCTTTAGTTCATGGTGGGGTCGTCCAAAGCCTTAAAGTCGAAGAGCCCACAATTACCATGCTTTAGTTCATGCTAGGGTTTCCCAATACCCAGAAGATGAAGCATCAGCAACAACCACAATCCACAAGAGAAAGCATGAGTCGAGCAATGCTCCCATCCATACCGGGGATTCCAATGACTTGATTGACCTTAGCAAGATTTCCCTAACCACCTCGAACAAGACGAGAGAGCTCATTGTAATATGGAATGACCAAGTTCACCCCTGTTGTTATGCAGGAGCAGAAGCTAACCCAACTCCTTCCCCTTCAATGTTGGTGGACTCATTATAGAGAGTTAAGAGCAAACATAGCTCTCTGGTTCGCGTAAGGAAGTCTACCCCAACCGATGATATTATTGAGTGCATGCATTGGACCACTATCTAAAAAAACTTATAAAGGATAACAATAAGACCCGCTTGACCCATAATGATAGACTCAAACCCCGATGGTGGGTTAACAACCGTACTTGAAGCAATATCTTGATAGTGACGTTCCTAGCAAGGTAGTCCAAGTTGGCACATACCTTAGCGCAGAGATAATAGATTAGCTGACTGGTTTTCAAAAGAAAAGAAAGGACATGTTTACTTGAGGGCTTGTTTTCATAGCTGACATTGATCCCTCAATTATAGAAATCTATCATGCCCTCAACATTAATCCAGTAGCTTACCTTGTCCGATAAAGGTGATGTCTCCTTAACCTTGAACGGTATAAGGAACTCAAAGAAGAAATAAAAAGCTATTTTTAAATGGATTCATTTGTGAAGGTACATACCCAGTCTAGGTAGACAAACCAGTGATGGTTCAAAAGCCTAGTAGGACCTAGAGGACTTTTATTGATTTCTTATATCTTAATAAGGCATGCCGAAAAGATAGTTCCCATTGCCCTGCATTGACCTACTTATGGATGCAACTAATGGTAATGAGATGCTCACATTCATGGACGCCTACTCTAGGTACAATCAAATTGCCATGCATAAACCAAATCAAGAGCATGCCTCCTTTATCACCAAAGTTAGGCTCTATTACTATCGAGCCATGCCACTCGCTTTCACAACACCGGGGCCACATATCAACAGCCCATCAACCCGATGCTCACTCATCAAATTAACTGATTGATGGAGGGATGACATGCTGGTGAAATCTAAAAGGCTGGGGGCATGTAAAGAACCTAGCCGAAACCTTCGACATCCTCCATAGATATAGTATGAAGATCAACCCTAAGAAGTGTTCCTTCATTATACGATTTGAGAAGTTCCTTGAATTTGTGGTAAGTGCTAAAGGCATTAAATCTAATCCTGACCAAATTCAGCTAATTCAAGACATGTAGATACCTCGCACAATCAAGTAAGTACAGAGCGTGAATGGAATAATCATGACACTAAGCAGCTCTACATCAAAGTCACCGACCAGTGCATAACCTTCTTCGACCTGGTCAAGAACTAGCAGATCATTTGTATGGAATGAAAAATGTACCAAAAGTATTTGGAGACTTGAAGAGGAATCTTACCATACCCTCTTATACTTTTCAAATCCGTAGATGGGGAAGATTTGTATTTATACCTTACAATAACTGACTATGCAATCAATGTAGCATGGTTCATGATGAGGAGAAGGTGCAGCAACCTATTTACTATGTAACAAATAGGTTGATGGACCCAAAACAAGATATTTCTAGGTAGAAAAGCTAGCGTTCTACCTTTTGATGGTGCCCATGGGGCTATGGTGGCATTTCCAAGCTTTCCCAATCAAAGTTCTCACCAACCAACCGTTGAAACAAGCGTTCAGACGGACTGACACATTGTGCTGAATCCTAAAGTGATCCACAGAGCTTGGGAAACACCACATCATCTTTCACCCTCGTGCCTCTATCAAAGGCCAAGCAACGTCCGACTATATAGTGGAGTGCTTGAGTCTGGATAGCGATGATGAAGAAGCAAAAACAAATATGCAAGTATGGAAGTTATATGTTGATGCAACATCTGACGAGAAATGGGCCGACGCAGGCATGGTCCTGGTCACACCCAAGTGAAAAGAGTTGTGCTTTGCTATCCAGCTAAGCTTCAGGGCCACAAAGAACGAAGCAGAGTATGAAGCCCAGTCAATCTTAGGATGGCCTAGGAGTTGTGGGTAGAATTTTTAAACCTATTCGATGACTCTTTGTTGGTTGTCAACTAGATTAGAGAGCGCTTCCAGGTTAAGGGAAAAATATTCGTCATCTGTGTTGTAGAAGCCAACAAACTTATTAGCACCTTCGTAAATTTCAAGATAGGGAAAATCCCCTATGAGAAGAATGCCAAGGCCAAATAGATCATCAAGGCACCAAGCAATTCAGAAAAAAGCATCCCCCCGGTCCTAATGGATGTGCGGGATATCCTTGCTTTGAATCAGGGGAAACTGCTATGGAAATTGATGAAGTCCAAATGGATTCCTAGATGACCCTGCTACTGAAATACCTCACAGGCTATGAACAATCCACCGATAGAAAAGAGGCTCGAACAATCCTGTACCATGCACCTCACTACACTATCATGGATAGAAAGCTCTACTACCGGGGGAGAGGGTAATGGTGTGCAACAAATGAGGAAGTCAACCACATATTGGAAGAACTCCATAGAGGTTTATGCATAGATCCTGCCGAGATGTAGAGCTAGCAAAGAAGGCCGCTCATTAAGGTTACTATCGACCCATTATGACTATGGATGTAATGAGTTACGTCAAGAAGTGCAGCTGATGTCAGCGGCTCGCCAAGATTCCGAAAGCTTCTCCGAATCTCCTAACTCCCATGACAGCCTCCTAGCCGTTCAATAGTGGGGGAATCAACTTAGTGGGAAACCAATCCTAATGGTGGATAAAACCATGTTATAGTAGTCATCGACTACTTCACAAAATGGATTGAGGCGATGCACTCACTACGCACTGCATCCAAGATTCTAAACTTCATGATTAACAAAATTGTTTGGCACTTGGACTTATAAACAAAACATCACAGGCAATGATACATAATTCGAAAATGGGCTGTTCCAAGGATTCTATAAATGGAACTGAATACCCACCAATAGGAAAATGGGTGTTGAGGTCGTGAACAGAACTAACAAGACAACACTATGGAAGCACCTCATAAAGATGTAAGGGAACTGGGGGGAAGATATTCCGCTCATACTTTGGTCCCATCGAGCCACGCATCAAACGACCACTCCCCATTCTCTTTAGCATGTGGGTATGAAGCTATGCTACCCATTAAAGTCAATAAACCATCCCTAAGATGCCTCACACACAACCCTGAGCAGAGGAACTGCTTAAGCTTAGGTTTAACAATTTAGACAAAAAAAGAATGACAGTGGAGCTCTACAATGAGGTGTATAAAAGAAAAGTAGCAAGCACAATAACACAAGGGTGAATCTTTGCCTATTCAAAAGTCGGTGACTTAGTACTATGTCAGGTATTTGCAAACACTAAGAACCCAGTCGAAGGAGTATTATGGCTGAATTAGGAAAGCCCATACATGGTCAGCACTACACTCACTAATGGAACCTTCCACCGTATTCTAAGCATCAATAGGGCTATTCGAAGAGGACGGTGAAAGAGGCTATGCGGTAGGATCGTGTAATATGGAATAACGGAATAGTCTAGGTAGATAAAGTAGGTAAATGCAAGGAGACACCAGGATTTTATACTGGTTCGGACCTCTAGTCCTACGTCCAGTCCCTAAGCTTCACTTAGGAATTTCACTAACTCACACCCTCACTTTACCCGGAGGAATAGGTTTACAACTTACCCGAACAACCGAACGGGATTTCTTGCCTCAACTACCGAAGAGGACTTCAACTCAATTACTAAAAAAACAATATTCGACTTGTTGTGTTCTTATCAACACTAATGAGTCTAATGTAGTACAATATTCCTATAATCTTATCCTCGAGAGTATGCAATGTGTTTGTGAAGATTTAGGAAATATGAATTGCTATGAATCAAAAGAATGTTATAAACAAAACAGTGATTCAAGCAATAGATTGGTGATTGCTTTGAGAATATTTAGAGAATATGATCAAGAAAATAATAAGATTAAAGCAAGAGAATTCGGTGTCTTGAATGATGTTAGAATCATGTATATATACTTGTAGAAGAGGTGCATTTGTTGTCAAAGGTTGCAAACAAGAGATGCTTCCATTTCCATTGATGAATGGTTGCAACTCTTAGGAGGAAGATGGTGTCCATTCATAAAAAATTCGCAGGTTCAAATTCAGTCGACTAAACAGAGAATTCAATCAACTGAATATATGAAGTAAAATTTTCAGGAACAAATTCAGTCGACTGAGCAGGGTGTTTCAGTCGACTGAAACTGTGCATGTTTATATATTTGTACCAGTTTCAGTCGACTGGCTATTCTTGTTCAGTCGACTGAACTTATAAAATATGCATAGTGAAAGCTTAAATAAAAGTGAAATTTATAAAATGTTTTCTAGTGTTCGTGCAAGCCTCTTGAGGGTAGATTTTAACAATAAATCTAGACTAAGACCTATATAAAAAATCATACTTATGTTTGTTTGGTCTTCATTGATCTTTCTTTAGCTTTGCACATATCTCTTCCTTTTGAAGCACATTGTCATTGATCAAAATCTTCGCGTATCAACATTTTCCCCCTTTTTGATTGATGACAATACTGATTTATTCTAGAGTTGTATTTACTTATTTTCTCCCCCTGAATGTATGCACTATCTTTCCTACAAAACAAAGTTAGTATCAAAGATTTTCTCCCCCTTTGTCATCGACAAAAAGGAATCATATGAACTTGGCCACTACTTGCTCCGCTTGTGCTGCTACTTGTTTGCTCTTTGGATGACGTCCATGTAAACGTAGGGGCCGGACGTTTGCCGCGAGATGTTGAAGCAGTAGTGGTGCTTGAGCACGAGATTGCATCCTATAGCTTGTTGAAGAATCCTTTGATTTTGTCAAGCTTGTGATCTACCTTTTTAAGACGAGTATCAAGTATTTGTTGATTTCTTGACAATATCCCCAATGATTGGTTGGTAGTAAAGCTTGGGTCAACAAGAAGAATTTCATCATCTTCCTCGAAATGTTCTTCGTGGTGAGGTTGTGAAGGTTGTTGTTGTTGTTGTTCTTGATGCCTTGCTTCCCATTCGGCGAGTGATATCATGCGAGGAGGTCGAGATGGGAGTTGCATTAGGCTTATGGTCCGGTGGTTAATTTGATGGACCATTGTATTCTCTGACTCGGGTAATGGTGTATCGACATTGAGAAGAAGTCGCATGATGTATTCTCCAAAATAGATAGTGCGCATTTTGTCATTATTAAAAGTGAGAAACTCATCAAGAATAAGTTGTACCCAATTGATTTGTATATTGCCAAAAATAGCATATAGAGCTCGATAATTATTTGGGTAGACAATTTCGTACGAGCCCGTGCATGGAGTGATTGTTCTCATTAGAGCTTTGTGAAGGATTCTTGCCATAGGTCGAAGAGAGGTAGACTTAAAATCTCTAAAGTTGATATTATCATCCATAAATCGATGGTTTATGTTATCGCGAATTTGTGGATTGAATTCTATCTCTTCTAGCTTTCTCCCGACATTTGGTGATTGAATGTGTGCTATTCTATCCAAGGAAAACCAAACTTTCTTTCCACATACCATACTCCAAACACTATTGTTTGGATTTCTTGGAGTTTGGTGTCCAACATTAAGGTTAGCATAAAATAATTGACCATTACATGATTTATGGCATGGTCATTTCTTTTCAAATGCAAAAGAGAAGTTAAACCTGCTTGATCGGTTAACGCTTGGATGTTGTAGGTTTGACAGCTTTGGAAATCAACGAAGGAATGCTCGAAAATTCTGGAATTCTTCATCTTATTCCATCGAGTGACGGCTACTCCATCGTAAAGCCATTGCGCTATTTGAGCATCAATTGGCTCGGAGGATGAAGAAGAGGAAGCTCTTGATCTCTTTGGTGCCATTTGAGTGAGATTTGAGTGATTTTTAAGGAATTGGGGGCTAGGGTTTCGAAAATAATTGGGGAAGAAAACTGTTTTGGAGAGTAAAAAGTGAATGGATAGGTAAAAAATTGGTGTTTAAAAGGGGAAAGTTGCCTGGGAATTGGCGTTCAGTCGACTGAATACACTGTTCAGTCGACTGAATTGAAGGCCGAAAATTTTCCGGGTTGAATTCAGTCGACTGAACAGGGTTTTTAGTCGACTGAATTTTTGTCTGAAAGTTTCTGTTAGTATTTCAGTCGACTGTGTAGAGGATTCAGTCGACTGAATTATAATTTTTTTTTGCTTTCTGCCTTAAGTCCAATCGATTGAACATGGGGTTTCAGTCGATTGACCCATGTATTTTGTTGTTCTTTGTTAATTTGAAGGTAAACTCTTTATTCAAGGAAATAATTACAATTATATAGATGTAATACCATGAATAGATTTCAAAACTAACTATTTCTTAGAGGATGGACTCGGAGTCTTTTTCCCTTCATTCTTCATATAATTTATATCCCATGAATTTGGACTATATTGAGGAGTCTTAGGAGACATCCAAGGATTCACAGGATCGATTGGCATACGGTAAGATGAAGACGGATCAAGTGAACTAACGGGGAGAGGTAGGGGTTCAGCCACTTCGTTCTTTTTTGAGCAACAAAAGCGTAAACCGATTTGCTCTAGGAAGCTTAATCGTCTAGCCGTAACTTTTTGTTCGAAGTATAATTCTCGTTGAAGATCTATTTGTTGTTGTTGAAAGTGACGAATTTCATCAATCTTTCTTTTTGTGTCTGGAGAAATAAAGAGTCCGCGTTTCGCTTTTTTTGATTCTGGTGTGTAGCCAGTACGATAATTGTTCCATTTGTAAACTGGCTCATGTGTTGGTGTTGGAGTGGGAAGTTTTGGAGATGTTGGAGTGTTATTGACTAAAGAGGTGATGTTGATCGGGGAAAGAGAGTTGTTGGACGACATTTTTATAATGAATTTTTCAAGCTTTTATTCGTGAGAATGAGTTGTGAAAAAGTAATATTTTTAAGATATATTTCTAGTTGGGATTTTTTAAATATATAGTGGTTATAATTTTTTAAAATTTTTCATCCACTTAATGATTTAATGGTTACCATAATTCAGTTAAAAATGTAAGGTGTACAAATAACTGTTATTTTATAATATATTATGTAACATATTCGAAAAAATAAATTTAAAATCTCATTTTTTCTTTATTCAGTCGACTGAGCATATAGTGTTAGTTGACTGAATTGTGTAGATTTTTCTAATTTTCTCTATATTATATCTTTAAAAGACATTATTCCTAACTCTCGTCGTAATTTTATGAAGGAGTTTTCTAATAGAGGTTTAGTAAATATATCAGCAATTTGATTTTCGATAGAAATATATTCTAAATTAATTATTCCTTTTTCGATATTGTCACGTAGAAAATGATGACGAATATCTATATGTTTTGCACGAGAGTGATTAGCCGGATTTTTAGATAAGTTTATTGTACTTGTATCATCACAGTATATTGTAGAATTTGTTAAATTTATATTAAAATCTTTAAGTGTTTGTTGCATGTATATAACTTGAGTGCAAGCTAAAGCAGCTGATATATACTCTGCTTCGCAGGTGGAAAGCAAGACACAATTTTGTTTCTTACTAAACCAAGATACAAGTGATTTTCCAATGAAATGGCAAGTACCACTCGTACTTTTTCTATCTGTTCGAGATCCACCAAAACCAGCATCACTGAATGACACTAACTCAAATGAACACTCCTTTGGATAGAAAAGACCGAAATCTTTAGTGTCGTTAAGATATCGCATAATTCGTTTTACCGCTCTTAAGTGTGATTCTTTAGGATTAGATTGAAAACGTGCACATAAACAAACACTCATCATTATGTCAGGTCTACTTGCGGTTAAGTAAAGTAAGGAACATATCATATTTCTAAACAATTATTGATCTACACTTTTGCCATTTTCATCTCGATCGAGATATGTACTGGTACTCATAGGAGTAGGTTTAGCAGAAGTGTGTTCGATGCCGAATCGTTTAATTAAATTAACACAATATTTTTATTGGTTTATAAAAATTCCATTTGTTAATTGTTTGATTTGAAGTCCGAGAAAATATGACAATTCTTCCATATGAGACATTTTGAACTCATTAGTCATTATATTTGAAAATTCTTTACATAAATTTTCATTTGTTGAACCAAAAATAATATCGTCTACGTATATTTGAATTATTAAAATATCTTTGGTAGTATTTTTAATAAAAAGCGTTTGATCTACTTTTCCAATTTTAAATCCCGAATTTAATAAATAACTTTTAAGTCTTTCATACCAAGCACGAGGTGCTTGTTTAAGACCATATAGTGCTTTCTTTAATTTAAATACATGATCCGGATATTTTTCTTGTATAAATAAAGGAGGTTGTTCTACATATACATTTTCTTTAATAAAACCATTTAAAAATGCACTTTTGACATCCATTTGATAAAGTTTAAAATTGTGAAAACATGCAAAGGCTAATAGTATACGTATTGCTTCAAGTCTTGCAACGAGGGCAATGTTTTCTTCAAAATCAATACCTTCTTCTTGATTATACCCTTGTTCTACAAGTCTTGCTTTATTCCTTGTTATATTACCTTGTTCGTCTACTTTATTTTTCTAAATCCATTTTGTTCCAATTACTGATTGATTATTATGACGGGGAACTAATTCCCAAACATCGTTATGTTCAAATTGATTTAATTCTTCTTGCATTGCGATAATCCAATAATCATCTGTTGATGCTTCTTTAGGATTTTTAGGTTCTATTGATGAAATGAAAGCTACATGACCCATTTGATTTAGTTGATTTCTTGTCCTAACTTGAGAATTTATTTCTCCTATTATATTTTGAGTTGGATAATCTCGTAATATTCTAGGAGGAGATCTTAGTTCATTATTACTATTTTCAAGGTTTGTTTCTTCTATATTTATCAATTCTTCATCATCTTTTATATTAAAAATTTTATTAAAATTTTCATCAAAAGATATATGCAAAGTTTCTTCAATTATGTTTGTTCGTTTATTAAATACTCGATATGCTTTACTTCGTTCTGAGTATCCTACGAAAATTCCTTCGTCAGCTTTTGGATCGAATTTTCCTAGTTGATCTTTTGTATTTAAAATGAAACATTTTGATCCAAATATTTTAAAATAAGATATATTTGTCTTTTTATTATTAAATAGTTCATAAGAAGTATTTTTAGTTAATGGTCTAATTGATATTCTTTTTAATACATAACATGCAGTAGCAACGGCTTCTGCCCAAAAATGTTTTGGTAGAGAACATCCATTTAATAATATTCTTGCGCATTCTTGTAATGTTCTATTCTTTCTTTCTACAACTCCATTTTTTTGAGGAGTTCTAGGAAATGAAAAGTTATGATTTATTCCTTTATTTTTACAAAAAGTTTCAAAAGCTTCATTTTCGAATTCGCCTCCATGATCGCTTCGAATATTTTTATTTTTCAAATCTTTAGTGTTTTGAATTCTTTTGACAAATGTTTTAAAATTCTCAAAAGTGTCACTTTTATTTTTCATAAAAATAGTCCATGTATATCTTTAAAAATCATCAACTATTACAAATACGCATCGATTATGATTAATGGATTGAACTTGTGTTGGTCCAAATAATCCATATGTAGTAATTCTAATGGTTGTAAAGTCGAAATATTTTTCTTATATTTGAAAGATGATTTCGTTAATTTTCCTTTTTGACAATCATCACAAAGATTATTTATTTTAAAGTTTATTTTGGGTAAACCTCTTACTAATTCATTTTTAGAAAGTTTTCTAATAGTTTTAAAATTTATATGACAAAATCTTTTGTGCCATAACCAAGGATCATTATCTTTGGCAAGTAAACACATACTTGTATTATGATTAATATTCATATTTAGAACATAAATATTTCTATCTCTATTTCCTTCAAAAACAAGATTTTGGTTTTGATCAAAAATACTACATTTATTATCCGAGAAAGTTATTTTAAAACCTTTGTCACACAGTTGACTTATGCTAAGTAGATTATGTTTTAAATTTTCAACTAATGAAACATTTGTTATAAAAGGTAAATTTGATGTACCGTAATTGTTCACATCTCCTTTGCCAATGATATAGCCTTTTGAATTGTCTCCGAAGGTAACCGAGCCACCATCAAAGTATGTGATGTTTGTAAGCATATCTTTGTCTCCGGTCATATGTTTTGAACAACCACTATCTAATATCCATTTCTTCTTTTTGAGTGGGACCTGAAAATAAATATGAAATTATTGGTACCCACCTTTTAATAGGGTCCTAAAAAGTTAGAGTTTAGGAAACCAAACCCAATTTGGTTCAGTATCCTTTTTATAAATATAGTTTTCATTATGATGAACATTATCCATAAATGTTTTAATATATTTATTTCTTATTAATACATTGTTAGTCTTTGGTACCCATATTTTAACTACCTTGGTTTCTACTTTTATTTTAATAGGTTTCTTTAGTAATATTTGTTGTTTTGAATCAACATTCCTGTTAGGTTTTATATTTTTTTTATTAGGAATTTTTGACTCTTTTTTATAACCTAAACCTTGTTTGTTTGAAGATGATTGAGAATTTTCTAATATTTTAGATAAATTTTCTCTTCCTTTGTTAAAGTTAGGAACATTTTTAGTGATGTCATCTAATTTGGCTTGAAGACTATTATTTTCTAATTCAACATGTTTAATCTTAATTTTTAACTCGTGATTTTCAAAAACAAATACATCATTCTTTTTCTTTTGAGTTTCAATTTCTTGACTTAAAAGTGATAATTGAGTTTTCGAATTTGAATAAGATTCTTGAACTTTTTCAAGTTCTTCTTTAAGAATTTTCTTTTCATCATTTAACATATCTCTTTCAAACTCAGCTTTGTTTTGATTTTCACGAATTTCCTTAATTTTCTTTTTAAGAATTTTTATTGTGCTTAAAAGTTCAGTGTTTACTTCAATTAAATCATCAAAAGTTAAATTACTTACCTCACAATCTTGAGCCATGAAGCATACATTTGCCTGTTCATTGTCTCTATCACTGTCATTTTTGGATGAAGATGAATCTGAATCGTCCCATGTTACAGAGAATGCCTTCTTTTTGAATTTATCCTTCTTGTTTTTGTTGTTGAAGCTTTTCTGATTTTCCTTCATTTGTTCTTGACAATCTTTTTGCATGTGTCCTTTCTTGTAACAATTGAAGCATTCTATATTTGAGGATGAAGGTTTGTTCAAGAAATTCTTTTTGAATCCGTTTTTGTTTCCTTTTCTATACTTTAAGAATTTCTTGAAATTTTTGGCTATAAATGCAAGATCCTCATCTTCAGACTCTGATTCTTCCTTTTCCACATGAAAAGCCACATTCTTTCTTCCTTGAGCTTGATCTTTCTTAGCTTGCATATTTACTTCATACGACATAAGATTTCCAATCAATTCTTTTGGTTTCATTGTAGATAGATCATTTACTTCCTCGATCGCTAGTACTTTTCTTTCCCATTCATCAGTGAGTGAATTTAGAACTTTAGACACAATGTCAAAATCCATGTATTTTTCTCCTAGTCCTATTAAGGCATGATGAATGTCTTGAAATCTCGAGTACATGTCATTGATGGATTCATTTTGTCGCATTCTAAAGTTTTGGAATTGGTTCTTCAGCATGGATATCTTTGTTTGTTTAACCTTGTTTGTGCCTTCATGTATGACTTTAAGTGTTTCCCAAATTTGATATGCAGTAGTACATATGCTAACACGGTTGAATTCGTTTCTTTCCAGGGCGCAAAATAACATATTCATAGCTTTGGCAATTGCACTAGCTTCATTCTTTTGAGTTTTTGTCCATGTAGGATAATCGGTTGTGGGTACAACGAACTCTACTTGAGTAGCATTCTAGGCTTCGAAACTTGTTGCTTGCATATAAATTCTCATCCTTGTAGCCCAATAGTTATAGTTTAGTCCATTGAATAGAGGAGGTCTTTGGGTAGATTGTCCTTCTGCAAATGTAGAACTATAGGCAGATGTTGTGCTTGTACTTGCGTTATTTTACATATTATCAATATGTTTAATAAGGTGTTATGGTTATAGGACGGCCTTGCTTTGATACTAATAGAAAGAGGCTATGCGGTAGGATCGTGTAATATGGAATAACGGAATAGTCTAGGGAGATAAAGTAGGTAAATGCAAGGAGACACCAGGATTTTATACTGGTTCGGACCTCTAGTCCTACGTCCAGTCCCTAAGCTACACTTAGGAATTTCACTAACTCACACCCTCACTTAACCCGGAGGAATAGGTTTACAACTTACCCGAACAACCGAACGTGATTTCTTGCCTCAACTACCGAAGAGGACTTCAACTCAATTACTAAAAAAAAAACAATATTCGACTTGTTGTGTTCTTATCAACACTAATGAGTCTAATGTAGTACAATATTCCTATAATCTTATCCTCGAGAGTATGCAATGTGTTTGTGAAGATTTAGGAAATATGAATTGCTATGAATCAAAAGAATGTTATAAACAAAACCGTGATTCAAGCAATAGATTGGTGATTGCTTTGAGAATATTTAGAGAATATGATCAAGAAAATAATAAGATTAAAGCAAGAGAATTCGGTGTCTTGAATGATGTTGGAATCATGTATATATACTTGTAGAAGAGGTGTATTTGTTGTCAAAGGTTGCAAACAAGAGATGCTTCCATTTCCATTGATGAATGGTTGCAACTCTTGGGAGGAAGAAGGTGTCCATTCATAAAAAATTCGCAGGTTCAAATTCAGTCGACTGAACAGAGAATTCAGTCAACTGAAAATATGAAGTAAAATTTCAGGAACAAATTCAGTCGACTGAGCAGGGTGTTTCAGTCGACTGAAACTGTGCATATTTATATATTTGTACCAGTTTCAGTCGACTGGCTATTCCTATTCAGTCGACTGAACTTATAAAATATGCACAGTGAAAGCTTAAATAAAAGTGAAGTTTATAAAATGTTTTCTAGTGTTCGTGCAAGCCTCTTGAGGATAGATTTTAACAATAAATCTAGACTAAGACCTATATAAAAAATCATACTTATGTTTGTTTGGTCTTCATCGATCTTTCTTTAGCTTTGCACATATCTCTTCCTATTGAATCACATTGTCATTAATCAAAATCGTCGCGTATCAACAGACGGTCATTTAGAGGCCCTACTCCACAATTGGTGAACACCATATCCAAAGTTATCCAGAAGGGACGAGCCAAACGGTTCTCTCTTCCTTACCGTGGATTGTCTCACTCAAGGCTATCCAGTGGGGACTAGCCAAACAATTCTCTCTTCCTTATCAAGGAATACTACAATCAAGTAGGGATGTTAATTTTGTACGAGTGTCCAATATCTGTTTGTGTCCATGGCTGAAATACGTCCGTCCGTGTTCGTTCGATTTTCAATTAGGACACGAGCTAGGACAACAAAATTTGTACGAGAAAAAATCTCGTCTGATCCATGTTCGTTTGAATTCATCCAAATTTCTTATATTCAGTATATCCTCTATGTAAATTGAGTAAGGATTCATAAAATGCTTATACGTCAATACACATTGACAAAAATAGTATAACTGATGGAAATACTATCAAACAACATAAAATTTGATGTAAATATCAATGTCTATCTGCGTCCGTTCGAGTCCGCGTATGAAAAATGTACATATGTGTCCATCCGATTTCATTTAGGACACGATTTAGGACAACGAAAATTGTATGAATATAAATATCGTCTGGTCTGTGTCCAGTTCGATTTTATTTAGGATAGAAACTGAACACACCTCCGTCCGGTCCGGTCCGGTCCGACCGATTTACACCCTTACGTTCAAGGCTATCCGAGGAAGGCTGGTCACCCTAGGCCCTCATTTGGAACTTGGAAATGTTAGAATCACTCCAGGAGGATGTGCGAGCAACTCAATGCTCTCATCCATGCCAAAGGCATCGATGAACTAGTGGCTTGATCACCCATGGTGTGATCCTAATTTTTTGCCCGTTGTAACCACGAACCGCCAGTTACCCACATTGTAACCCCAAATCTATCATTTATAGTGCCGCTCCATGAGGAAGCATGAGATGTAGGAACCGGGCCAATCGAAAGTGAGAGAAATTAGTAAATTACAAATTTTTCCTATTTAGGATCTATTGGGCATATGAAGTCTAAATGGATTTTAGATCTAATCTAAAATATTTTAAATCAAATCTTTATTTTATTTATTTTTTTGGAAAATGTTTTTTTCCAGTTTAAATTTATAAGTATATTAAATACACTTTTTATGTAGAATGCGTGCTACAAATAAGAAGTGTGCACGGTTAACGTGACCATATATAGGTATAGGGATTTACGGTGCAACAGATCCATTTTCCCTATATATATGTGTGTGTGTCTTTATTGTCCATAGTTTTGATTTAAATATATACACACACACACATACATATATATAAAAAATTAAGGAAGGGCTTAAAATATAATTTTATAGTTTTTACATAGAAGTCCATTTTATAAAATTTTGAGTTAAAATAACATACACATACATATGACTATATATAAATAAATATAAACCATGCTTTAATATTCAAGACAACGTATGTATGCAATGTTTGTAATCTAGTACATAAATACATTCATAGATACATATTTAAATTAACAAATTTAAATCCAGTTTTCAACTAAGGAAGGAATCAAATGGTTTATGATTTTATGTAAAATTCCACTTATAGATTTTCAAATTGAAATAACTTTATCACTTGTGTAAACAACAACCAAACAAATTGTATTCAAAACAATAATCATGTAAAACATGTATTCAATTTGAAAGGTGAGTTTAAATAACAAAAATCGTTTTCAATCAAAACTGTTTACAATCAAAGTAAATCAAAATTGTTTTCAATCAAATTTGTTTAAATAACCATGCAAAATATATATACACATACTTAGTTAAAATATGTTTCCAATAATATTTTTTTATTTAACAATAATTTCTAAAAACAACAACAAATTAGGTCAGACAACCTAGGTACATATAAATTCATTATAAAAGATTCTGCTCTAAACTATCACAATTTGAAAAACTAATCAAAAGAGATAAAGGATCTAAAATGTATCAACATAATGATCATATAATCAAATAAGGTGTAGTACAAAAGGAGATCTAGACTAAATTAATGAGATGAACATTTAATTAATTGAGATATGGCAAAAGAGGTCTGAATTATGTTGCAAGATGAACACACAAACATATGATATTAACATGTATAGGATCTAAACCATATGAACATGAATAATATTTAATTAAATAAAATCCAAAAATCACCTTACGATGTAGCCAAAAAGTTGCACATTGAATGATGAGCAAAGCTCCTTAATTCAATTGAACTAACCTCTAGATTAGCAAAAATCAAAAGATAATAGCCACCCTTTTATTTGGATTTGGTTTGATTTTTTTTTTAAGAAATTTTCTTGCTAGTGGGATTATGTTTTTTTGGGACATGATAGGGGAGGGAAAGGAGAGTGGAAAAAAATGAATTGTCCGTTGAATTAAAATGAATGAATGGAAGAAAATTTGCATTAACGGGAACATCGAAATCTTTCGGTTTCCTTCTTAAAAGCATTCTCTCTTTAATTCCTCATTAAATCTCATCAAATCCTCTCCCTCTTCTTCATATTTTTGGTAAAAAATGGAATGAAGAGGGCGGACATCATTTCATAAATGTGTTTTAAATGAGTCATAAAGAAGAGTAAATAATGAAGATTTATTTCCTTCCTTTAATTGCTCCTTTGGGTTTTCAATAACATTTGAAAGCTCTACTCTCCTGCTCTCTTTGGCCAGTCATAATAAAGGTAACGTGGGCCTTAAAAATTTTCTAAAACCACTTAGCACTAATATATTAATATCCAGTTTAAATATTCTATCGACATCATATATCAATATGCATGTTTATAACTTTTGAATATGCACTTTATTAAATACTAATGGTATTCAAACAAATCAAACAAAATTTTGTAATTAGTATTTCATAAATATTAATTATTTCAATTAGTTTACAATGAATATAAATTAACTAAATTCAATCAACGATTAACCTCGAATACTTCAAATATTAACATTAGCATATCATCTTAGCTAGTGCTGTTACATTTTTCTAAATTTATCACGTACACATCATTTTGGTAAAAATCCAAATTTACTATTATAAGCAGTACCTGGTAGTAGTAATTACTTACAACAACTCTCTTCATCGAATCCATACTACAATAGGACTTATGGAATCTGATTTTGGTCAAAATTCCAATATCATCCCCATTTAACTTAACGAGTTGAAACACAAAATTCGTTATTCAATAATAAATATTATAGTTAACTATATTGCTATAAGCAAAAACTTTAAGTTAGCTACAGTGGTCCTAGCATCATAGCCGAGGAGATGAATTCTCTCCCGAATAGTGTTTCCCTTCCAATGCTTCAACTCAAACCCATTATAGTCATTCGTTGGATGCCATATTACGATTTAATTGTAATCAAGGTGGAGTGTCCACATTGAAGTGCCATAGTATTCCCAAATCGAATGTAACATTGTCATTTCAATTTTCTCTGTTTCAACTTCGTTATATTATCGACAGAAAACTCTTGAGTGAATCATTCTATAGTTATCCAATAGTTATCAATATGTAACCCCTTGGTGCCCCCAATAGGCATGAGTAATACATTGCCTAACATTTGGAGTGCATTACATATTCTAGTCTCAACAAATGTATCAATATCCTATCTCGAAATAGCTTTACTAGGAATATTTAAAATAACATGTCACATTTTAACATGATAAATTTCTCATGACTCCAACACATTATAATTAGTTACTATCACATAACAAATCATTTAAGGACTTTTTCTTTAATATACATTAAATAATTAATTAATTAACAATATTGCAATATGTTAAGTATACAATAGTAAGAAAACGACTTTTATTTTGAACAAGATTGGTTATCAAGTTAGATATATACAACATATTACATAAGTTCCCCTAGGTATACTAATAACTATGTCAATCTCCCACTTGCACTTGGGGTCAATTATGGAATTTTATTCCAACTTCTTCAATCAATTTTCTCAAAAATTAATCAGGTTAGTCCTTTAGTGAATAGATATGCTATTTTGTTTCAATTATCTATTATGTCAGTCAACTCTCTTTGACGCTAATAAACTGCTTTTATCATGTTGATTTTTTTCGAAATATCTTTCCCGACTTCCACTGATTTCAAGGTTCCTTTGTTGTGGTGTAATGACATTGTCATTATATTACAATGACAAGAAATTCTAAACATTTAGAACAACAACGAGCTTAGATATAATTTTGTGCATTTATTTACACTTATAATATTGCAGTGCTATCCAAGGCGATATACTTAGCCTTTGGTTGAATCAACTACCTATTATTTAGAACATTTCCAACTTAAATTTCTTAGCTTCAGATTGAACATGAACTTATAATTGATAGGGTATACTTAATATCAGTTATGAAGCTCGAGTTTGCGACACTTCTTCATAAGGAGTTTGTTATTCTATAAACAATTCTCTAATATTTCGTAAATACTTTAGAACACTCTAAATCATCATATAGTAATTTTAATTTTGATTTAGTGATTTCTTTATATGTCAAATACATAAGCAAAATATGATATTACATATAATGTAGCATGTATGATAATTCCAATTATCAATGCATAAGTAACCCACCTTACATGTTCTATATTAAACAGTTTAATTTATTTTCTTTGTATATCTCTTTGGGACATTCCCATTTATAAAAATTATAAAAGACATCTTTTCAAATCTTATACTAAGAACTAACAACCAAACTAAAATGATTTTAACACCAATACATCATTAGTAATCATAAATTTGTTGTTTATTTATGGTTCTTGAAATATTTTAGTACCTATTGATTTTCTTTCTTACAAACACACGCTTCCTCTACATTTTGACTGAAAACCATACTGTTTGATTTCTCTACCAAAACACTTGACTCTGAAGCTTATTGAATAATACTTTTGTATCATTTTTTGGATCATATCTAATATATCACAAACTTAGAACCGCTCCCACTATTTTTGAGACACTTTGATTATTAAGCATAAAAAACATATTCTAAATCATTATTTAGAATTTATGTTTTAATATACATACATAAAAACTAAAAATCATATCAAGCGATAATTTTGTGAGTACAATCTGAATTAACTTAAGTACATTGAATGGTGAATATGTTATGTTAATTTCTTTGAAATTTACGGTGTTATTTTATTAACATAGCTTACCATATTCCAACTATATTGCTCCTTTAGTGGATCATATCCCTTTGGGTATAACCATCAAAAATCATATTTTGATACTGTACTTAGAATCCATTTAAGATTTTCACATCATGCCATGTAATAGGGTAAACACTCTTAATAACTTATTGACAATAAAGGAAATTCTTTTTTCAACATTGATAGGAAAATCATAGTTTCTCTTTAATGTATGAGAGTTTTTATTAGACATTTTAATTAGTTGTGCCAATTTAGGCTTGGTCAATTTCATTTCATCCTTTGTAATCAAATTTATCTTTGGATCGTATCCAAATCAATTTTACCATAAATAATTTTATAAGAAATTCCTTGTAACGACCCAGAATTTCTGTCATTTGAAATTCGTATATTTAATTGATTTTAAATATGCACAAGTAAATTTTATTTCGAATATATAGATTAATTGGATAATTAAATCGATAATTTAATATTTGAAATTACAGAAATAATTGGAAATTGGGTTTAATGTGATTAAAATTGGTTTGTAAAGTTGTATTAAATCATATTGGAGTTAGAATGATGTTATAGAACTTTTAAAATTTAATTGGAAGTTAATTTGTGGAAATTGAATGTTTTAATATTTAATTGACGTGTAAAAGTAGTCATTTATCAAACAGTCTCAGATTTCGACGAAATAAGTTTCATTGGATCCGTAATGTTATATTATCATAAGATTTCAAATTTCGTGTCAATTGGATTTACGGTTTGTCCGGGGCAAGCCAAAACGCATAGAAATTAGTTTAATCGATTTAATTTAAATTTGATCGTTTATTTCCGTAACTTGCACATGTGATCGAATCGGCTCCCGATATATATTTCATTATGTTCGGAATAGGGGTAAAACATTATAACGCCAGGCGGCAGCTTCGTTTGGAGTTCGGAAAAATTTCGGGTGAATAGTGCGCGAATATTTTCTATATAAGGACCTCAACATTCATTATTTTCACCAAAACCCTAACCAAGCCCTAGCCGCCATTATCCTTTTGATGGCCAGAAAATCATCATCTTCCATCCTTAATCTCTTCCAATCCATCAACCAATTCGAGAAACCTTTAACACGAGAATTGTAGAGCTAAGCGAGATCGTTCAATCCGTACGGCGATGATCATCGATGGAGCATCGTAGAGGCCAGATTTTGGCCGAGTATGCAGCGCGTTCACACACATTTTTTTGAGGTGGTGGGCTGACCGAGTTCATTGGCGTTGTGGCCGTGGGTAGAGCTCGGCCTTGGCTTCGAAGTGGACGTAGTTGATCGAGCTAAAACGTGGTGATGGTGGTTGCGATATATAAGGTTTCGAACGACAAAATGGGTTGTCGGCTGGAAAAATCACGATGGGAAGAAGAAACAGATTTGCGGCCTGGGTGTTGTTTTGGGAAATTAAAGGCCCAGATAATTGAAGGTTGTGAAATTAAAAAGAAAATAGTAATTAATTTATTTAAATTCGTATAATGTTTAAAAGGCTATAACTTGTTCATACGAGGTCGAAAATTGACGAAACGACTTGCGTCGGGTTCGTATGGACGAGCACCACGCAATGGAGCTGGATTGGAGTTGATTGGAGCTAGTGGAATTATGGGTAAAATTAAACGCGTGTTTAATTTTATTCGGAACGAAACACCGCAACTGTATTGGAAGCAAGGTGAGAATTTCTCAGTCAATCGAATTTGTTTCGATTTAAATTTTAAATAGTTAAATTTAAAATTGCTTGATTGTGTGATTGAATGATGATTTCTATTTGTTGTATTGAAATAGACCCTATACACCGCATATTAAGCGGAGGTTATTTTATTAAACACATATACCGCGATATTCCACCTTAAAGTGGAATTGGTATTATATATGTACTTGGAGTTGATTTCCCGCATTATATAGCGGATGAGACCCTATTGTGCCGCATAATAGCGAATGATATTTTATATAAACCCATGTACCGCGATATCCCATCTTGAAACGGGATTGGTATTGTGCTAACATCCGTGGATGTAGGGAAACAGGTTGGAGGGATCCAATTGGATTCCTCAAATAATCGAATTTGTTTCAATGTTGTGTGTTGATTATTTATAATCTTTGTGTGATTATCTTTGTGATTTAAATCGTTGAAGGCTAAAATTTAGCCGAATATAATTTTGGTATCGTTGGATACCGGAAATAAATAAAGAAAATTTTTGATTTTTGAAAATTCAAGTTGAAAGTTTATATTAAAATTTATTTTTGAGAATTGGATAAATTTAAAAGAAGGAATTCTAAAATAATAAAGTTTTATTTTTAATCTTATTGAATAAAATATCAAAATATGGGAAAAGCTTTAATAAATGGATTTCGGGTAATATTATTTAAAGGTTGAAGAATTTATTCAAAATACGGATTTTAAAGAGTTTGAAAAATAAAAGAATTGGTTTACTTTAAAAGCAATTTATTTTTAAAAGGAAATAAAATTTGAAATCCATTTGGGAATTGATTTTTGGTGATTGAATTTAAATATTTTGAAAATCCATTTGGAAATTTATTTGGTGTTTTGAAAAGAATTTGGAATCAATTTAAAAATTGATTTGGGGTTTAGTAAAAAAAATGGTTTCAATTTGAGATTTGGATAAAATTCACTTGGTGTTTAATTTCTTGGAAAATCAATATGGAATTTGATTTGGTTGTTTTTGAAATCGATTGAAAATTTTAATTTTTGTTGAAAGTGAATATTTGAAATCGATTTGAAAATCGTATATCAGTGGATATTTAGAAATTTAAATTCACCATGGAATTTATAAAGGAAAGGGAATTTTTTATAAAAATAAACATTGGTTTATTTTTGAAGTGTGGAAATAAATTTACGGATTTGGAACGTAAACTTAAAATAAATCGGTAAGGATTTATTTAATTGGTTTAAATGAACCATTTTGAAATGAAAGTGTATTCTCCCTGGAAAGCCGAAAAAATTTCTGAATAGCTTTGAAAAATATATACACACGCGCGCGCGGACACACACGCACACACACATATATATATTATTCTAGAATTGGTTTTGAAAAGGATACTTTGGAGAAATTAACTTCTTAAGTTGTTTTTAAATCCTTTAAGTAAAGATTTATTAAGTTGATATAGAAATGATTATTTCTAAGATTTAAATTTATAATTGTTTTATAAAATAGTTATTTAAATAGTTATACTCTATCTACTAATTTTTATTTTGAAAATTAGTTTGGACTTAAGTTATATGTAATATTGGTATAATATTTTTATAACTAATATTTTAAGTAAAGAGTTTAAAGAAAAATAGTTTTATTTCAAAGTGTTTTCCCGATATATTTTGGATAAGTGTTATAAATTATTTTAAATTATTTGAACTCGGCAGATTTCCAGTGAGAATGAATAAATATTTGAAAGTGTTTCCGCGTAAGGAAAATGATTTGAAATTTGTTTTCAAAAGGTGTAAAGGTGAAAAGTGATTTGAAATTTGTTTTCAAATGGTTGAAGTGTGGAAAAATATATCTTGTAAAGATATTTTTGGAAAATAAATAATTTGGGAAATTATTTGGAATCTTGTGATGTTGTGCATATATATTGATAGTTAAATAACCGACTATCAATATTTACCTTTAAATGGGTATTTGTTGTGATTTGCTTGAATTTGAATGCTACACTTATTTTAAAAATAAGCGCTCGTTATTCGATTTAGCCGAGAGAGGACCTTTGGGTCATGAATCCCATTTCGAATAGGTATACGTTGTAATGGATAGCATTTGAAGACCGGTGTTAAAGATCGGATATTTTCGGAAACGGGAGGATTACCATCGAATGTCTCTGCATCGGCTGATCTCCGATATAGAGATTTTATCACCATTTGTGATGGAAGTCCGGACGTGATTATTGAATATCCGCATTGCAAGGGCTTCTTTGGAAGTGCCTTCGGTTCCGTTCGATCCTGGAACGGACTTGTATGGACGTGTGTCTGACGTTACAATTTAAGATGTAAAGTTGGTTTCTATCAAATACATTTCTGTTGGTGGCGGAGAATTTATCTCTTAGCTTAACATCCTTCTCTGAGACGTACGAGCTCAGAGGTTATGTAGTTGATGGTTACTAGTGATACATTCCCAATTTGGTAATGTGGCATACGAAGTGCTGCTGATCATTTGTTGATCAAAGCATAGCTTTTGTGAAAAACGTAGCTTTGCGGACGAGACTTCGTTGGACCTCACAACCCGATAATGGTCCAAACAGGAAAGATGCAGCAAGGTTATAGGGAGTAGCGCCTCTTAGGGTATGTGCATTTCCTTCTGGATAGAAGTGGTATCATGGCATGGAGCACAGATACTTAACTTATGTGGATATCGCAAATATATATATGACTTTGCGATTGTTGTTGGTTGAGGATCCTCGGATAAAGGTTGTTTACAACCGGGGGATGACATACTCGTGTCAGTAGTTACCTACTTTTGTATAGGTAACCCGGCCTTGTGTTGGCAAAGATCCGGTTAGGTTCTCGGGGTGTCCCACTAGAGGCGTTCCCATGTGGCAATAGGAAGTTCCGTAACCTGACCATTTGTTGGAAAATCCAAAGAAACAATACGAGCCTTGTACGGTTTTAGTTGTAGAACCTGCCATTTAAAATGGTAGCTATAGCAGGCATAATATAATGGTACCTATGATGGCTAAGATTAATATTATACTTTCGAAATGTTTTTTGCACTGTGCACTACTACTAATAATAATAATATCAATGGATTTTGCGTATCAAGCATGTTTGACTATCATAAGGAGAAATCTCCTCCAATTCTACGTTTGCATTGTGTGTGTGGCGGGAGGCCTTATGGTAGTTTCATTTTCTAAAAGCATTGCGGATCGATTTTAAAATATTTTTTTGTTTGTGTTTTTTAAAGATAAACTGTTTTAAGTTCTCACACCAGTCCCATGACTGACCTGGAGTTTATTGTTCCCTTCCTAAACTCTGGGTGCCCATCATTTTCCACACGGGCAGCCTAGAGTCAGGTTATCAGGATATTCTAGAATTCAGGAGGTGCTGTGGAGCTCAAGAGGCGAGCTGGATGGCAAAACGTATCACTTGTATATGATATTATCTTTTCCGCTGTGTATCCACTTGTAAGGACAAGTTTGTATATTTGTCCAGTTGTGTTGTGTTGTAAGTTGACTCTGATGATGTAATGTATAAAATGTACAGTTCTTTTGATTTAAAGATTATTCATTTATCTATTATATTTCGAATTCTTTTCAAAACACCTAATAAATTTCCAAATGAATTTTCAAAAGATTTAAATTCAATCACCAAAAATCAATTCCCAAATGGGTTTCAAATTTTATTTCCTTTTAAAAATAAATTGCTTTTAAAGAAAACCAATTCTTTTATTTTTCAAACTCTTTAAAATCCGTATTTTGAATAAATTCTTCAACCTTTAAATAATATTATCCAAAATCCATTTATTAAAGCTTTTCCCATATTTTGATATTTTATTCAATAAGATTAAAAATAAAACTTTATTATTTTAGAATTCCTTCTTTTAAATTTATCCAATTCTCAAAAATAAATTTTAATATAAACTTTCAACCTGAATTTTCAAAAATCATAAACTTTCTTTATTTATTTCCGGTATCCAACGATACCAAAATTATATTCGGCTAAATTTTAGCCTTCAACGATTTAAATCACAAAGATAATCACACACAGATTAAAAATAATCAACACACAACATTGAAACAAATTCGATTATTTGAGGAATCCAGTTGGATCCCTCCAACCTTTTTCCCTGCATCCACAGATGTTAGCACAATACCAATCCCGTTTCAAGACGGGATATCATGGTGCATGGGTTTATATAAAATATCATCCGCTATTATGCGGCATAATAGGGTCTCATCCGCTGTATAATGCGGGAAATCAACTCCAAGTACATATATAATACCAATTCCACTTCAGGGTGGAATATCACGGTATATGTGTTTAATAAAATAACCTCCACCTAATATGCGGCGTATAGGGTCTATTTCAATACAATAAATAGCAATCATCAATCAATCACACAATCAAGCAATCTTAAATTTAACTGTTTAAAATTTAAATCGAAACAAATTCGATTGAGTGAGAAGTTCTCACCTTGCTTCTGATACAGTTGCGGTGTTTCTTTCCGAATAAAATTAAACATGCGTTTAATTTTATCCAAAATTCCACTAGCTCCAATCAACTTCAATCCAGCTCTATTGAGTAGTGCTCGTCCATACGAACCCGACGCAAGTCGTTTCGTCAATTTTCGACCTCGTATGAACAAGTTATAGCCTTTTAAATATTATACGAATTTAAATAAATTAATTACTATTTTCTTTTTAATTTTACAACCTTCAATTATTTGGGCCGTTAATTTCCCAAAACAACATCCAGGCCGCAAATCTGTTTCTTCTTCCCATCATGATTTTTCCAGCCGATAACCCATTTTGTCGTTCGAAACCTTATATATCGCAACCACCATCACCAAGTTTTAGCTCGATCAACTATGTCCACTTCGAAGCCAAGGCCGAGCCCTACCCATGGCCACAACACCGATGAACTCGGTCAGCCCATCACTTCAAAAAAATGTGTGTAAACGCGCTGCATACTCGGCCAAAATCTGGCCTCTACGATGCTCCATCGATGACCATCGCCGTACGAATTGAACGATCTCGCTTAGCTCTACAATTCTCGTCTTGAAGGTTTCTCGAATTGGTTGATGGATTGGAAGAGATTAAGGGCGGAAGTTGAAGACTTTATGGCCATCAAAAGGATAATGGCGGCTAGGGCTTGGTTAGGGTTTTGGTGAAAATAATGAATGTTGAGGTCCTTATATAGAAAATATTCGCGCACTATTCACCCGAAATTTTTTCGAACTCCAAACAAAGCGTACCGCCTGGCGTTTTTAATGTTTTACCTCTATTCCAAACGCAATAGAATATATATCGGGAGCCGATTCGATCATATGTGCGAGTTATGGAAATAAACGACCAAATTTAAATTAAATCGGTTAAACTAATTTATATGCGTTTTGGCTTGCCCCGGACAAACCGTAAATCCGATTGACACGAAATTTGAAATCTTACAATAATATAAAATTACGGATCCAATGAAACTAGTTTCGTCGAAATCCGAGACTATTTGAAAAATGACTACTTTTACACGTCAATTAAATATTAAAATATTCAATTTCCACAAATTAACTTTTAAGTAAATTTTAAAAGTTCTACAACATCATTCTAACTCCAATATGATTTAATACAACTTTACAAATCAATTTTAATCACATTAAACCCAATTTCCAATTATTTCTGTAATTTCAAATATTAAATTATCGATTTAATTATCCAATTAATCTAGATATTCGAAATATAATTTATTCGACTTATAAAATTTACTTATGCATATTTAAAATCAGTTAAATATACGAATTTCAAATGACAGAAATTTTGGGTCGTTACATTCCTTCATCATGAAGTCGGTGTTTCTTGAAACACCAGTTGCTTCTTATTGCAATAGAATATTTATTCATAAATGTTTTATGAAGTTCCTGTATATATGTATAAAACTAATTTAGTTTTTAAGCTTATGAAACTTATGTTCATAACAAAAATTGATCAATAAATATTGGTCTGTCTCAAACTCATTTGGGGTGGTCCACACATGATCTTTTACGAATAATTATTACTTGTAGTCTCTCGACTCAGACAATACGTTAACTCTTTGACCTAGAATACGCAGGTGTTGTTGTCAACTCTTATCTTGTACGATCTCATAAACTATGATTTAGATGAAATTAATTTAACATTATATACCCACTCTTAAGTATGTGACCTTACATGAATAAGTTAACTTAACTTTGTTCATCATTAATTGTTCTTTATCTAAAATGTCCTATTACTCCTTATTGATACATTATTATATATCGTAAGGATGTGTGACTTTTGAGAATGCATCCGATTCATTTTTAGGTACTTTTGGATCTCCTTCTGATACATTCAACTATTCATCGAATCGAATCATTTTATTTTCTTTTGCACGTCCAATTATTTTCATCCGTTTTAAATTCTATGAACTTATCATAGACACACTCTATGTGTATCAAATAAACATGTTCATGTTTGCGATAAGTCATTGATGAATTTAACAAAGTAAGTGGATAAGCTTTGGCATTAATAGACCTTGGATTGAAAACAACTATATGTATCGATTTGAAGAGTTTAATAACTCTTTTGTTGCCCCCATTAAATGGACACTTCGCCCTTAATCTCTTGAGATATAAGTCAATGGTACCGCATGATTCATAATTATATGATTTAAATAATTATTCCTCCAAGATATTGATTAGTCCATAATACTAAAAACAATCGTTAAAATTTTAGGTGCTTTTGTGTTATTTTATTAATGCAATAAACATCATTATTCTAGTAGATTTATTTCACAACGAATATTCAAAATGTTCAAAACAAAACAAAACAATGTTTATTTTTAGTTAATACTAGAAAATGTTGTCATTTCATAAATAATATTTGGTATAGTACAGAAATTATTTTTTGTATCTTGATGCATTCAATAATAAGTATTATATGGAATACTTTATTATTTTTGCCATTACTATGATAGAAAATGAAATATTAAGCTTCATTTAACTACTTATTATATCCTATTTATTTCTTTTACTAATTTCTTTTACTATAACTAGTTTATATTCATGAGTTTTGATCAAATATCTAAAAATCGTAGAAATAACTTCTATAAAAAAATAATTTTTTATATTATAATACAATTTGAACATAAATCAAAATTTCCACTCTATATTAAATATCTTTTAGTATTCAATAGAATATTCATTTTCGATGTCGTTTTATGAGGTAGATGTGACCATCCACTCTCTTCATCCCAACCGTGTCTAACTCACGTCCACTATTGTACATTCACCTCCCTTTTAAATAGTCGAACACTTCAGCAGGAATCCTAACTACATGACCATTATGAACTCTTTACAAAATTGCATTTGGTCATCCTTAACATTCAATGGTATCAAAAGTTGCACTTTTACGTGAACCAATAAAACTGATATTTCAGCTATCAAATTCCAATATCCATTTTGTATCTCTTGGTCTAGTGCTAAACTAACACAACAAGATCCTTATTGTAGTCAGTCGTACAAAATACATGATCTCGCACTATGTTTTATTTACTTATTTCGAATGAAATAGTTTCATCAAGATTTCATACACTAGGATATGACTGTTCACTATACAACTTTTTTATTTTATATGATGTGAATCAAATGTCCATATTTTGTATTGATTTAGAGTTCAAAACTCATGAGAAAAATACATGGCCTTGAGCAAATAAACACTAAAGTGACTAAGTTACGAATGAATTTGGTTAAGTTCGACTCATGCATGGGTCTCAAAGTGACAATATGCCAGAGGATTAGAGGTAAGTATATTTCATTTTTTTGTCTACCTTTAATTTAGTTCATTTGCATATCTTAATTGACTAAGATTTTATCAATTTTATTAGTTGCACAAATTTATCGATGGAGATTATTTTTAACTTTATATAACAGACGTTCTTACAATATTAGAAAGGTTAGGTCTTACCGTTTCATTTTTCCAATAAGGCTCCAACAAGACTTTTATGTTACCAATACCGTAAGAAGAAACATATAAATCTTTTGATTTCTCGAGTGGGAATTAGGACTCGTAGTCCATGCGATTCTGACCTTGAGGAAACTTTAACAAATAAAAAGCCTGCGTGCGATGGAGAACACCTTATCGGGTGTATATATACTACTCCTAACCCATGGAATTTATTCTAATCTCATTTTGACCTTCAAGAAAGCTTACAAAATCAAGAGATTATCCACTCATACCCACCATGTCATGATGGCCTAATTATAATGCACATACCTTAAGGAAAGTTCAACAAATATATGCATATATCTTACATCGTCTAGTTAATATATTAATAATACTACAAATAACATCTCCTGCTTGAAGAAATCGCAACAACTAAAGAGTATGCAAGTAATCTATTAATATATAAATGGTAGAGGACAACAAGTATTAAAGATTCACAGTCTTTTAAAAAATTGAGTGATATCGATTTAGCAAGTAATGTATTTTTATGAAATACTGTAACATTCCTAATTTTTGATACCATTATTCAGAAAATTTAATTAGATAAATTAAATAGAATAATGATGATAAGGGGATTGAGATTTGAATAAGTTACATAATGGGCCATGCTTAATAATAAAGATTTAATGGGCTTTAAATTGGTTATAATATAATTAAATTACACATGGGCATATTAGTATATTAGCTAATCTATTATACATGGCAATACATTCTTACTATTGTCCATTCACGTTCATTTTTTCTCAAATCATCAACAAAATGCAAAATCCTTAGAATAGCCGGCCTTTAACAAGGAGGAAAAGAGGAACATTGACCTAGAAACTAAGGATCAAAGCTATGAAGAATTAATCAACAAAAAATCTCAAATTCCATATCAAATTTAAGGTGAATAGTAATTCATTCCATCTCCTTTTGTTTCTATAATCCTATGATTTCATATTTAAGTAGTTATTTTGTTCCTATGATATTTGGGATGATGATATGCTAAAATTATGGATTGTTTGATTTAAACAATTTATTTACGTGCAAAATTCGTACGGTTTTAGGGTTAAAATCATGGTTTATTGGTTTTAAAATGCCATGGAAAATTTTTATGTTAAGTAAAACATGATTTTGGAGGTGGGTTTTAAATTTTCGAATTTTCCAAGTTGTCGAGATTTTATTACGAATTTTTGATGATAATATGTTGTAATTGGATTTAGAATTTAATTTGAATGTTTCTGGAAGAAATTGGATCTGAAATTTTAATTTGTTTGATTATATGACGAAATCAAATTTCTGTTATTTTTGGGGATTTTTCCCAATTAATTTACCAAGGAAAGTAAATTATTTTAAAAGAATGATTTTTTTGAAACAATTTGTTTTGGTATATGGAAGGACTTAGAACATTACATTTTTATGGTTTAAATCTTACATAAGTGCGGTAGTTTTAAATTTATAGTATTTGAAAAGTTTTATAGCTGCCAATCAATGGTTTACAAATAGGCAAGCTGTTATAAAGCAATTACTAAAAGAAGCAACATTTCAACCTTTAATTTAGAAAAAGGTGTTCCGCCTCTATTAACTGCCCTTTCAACTCCAATTATCCGCCCCACCCTAGTCAAAAACTACTTAGTCAAAACCATCATAGACGAACAAATACATAAGGCATCACTTAGAGGTGCGTAGTGAGTTGGAAGGATGGCTGAAGCTTGGTGTCGAAAGGCAAGCTTCCGATGGGGTCTAAACCCTGCTTTGTTTCAAAAAGTCAAAGTCTTGCCTTGTTTATTTAAAGCTTTCGACATAGTCGAAACACATGCTTTCGAAAAGGTTTTTATAAATGGTTTTCAAAGAAGATTGCTGTAATATGTAAAGAAGTATAGCTTTCGAAGGAGTTCCTTTTTCTTTAAATAAGAAGAATTCGAAAGCGTAGGTTCCAACCTAGTCGAAACCTAGCCATCACTTTCCTTCCGAAGTATTGAAGTCATCAATACCTTCAAAAGGTTATCCTAGTTTTACCTAAGTTGAGCTAATTCCTAATTGCTAACGAAAGGGGTTGGGGGTTTCGAAGGTGATGGAGTCGAAAGGGGATTTCGACTGTCCTTTGAAGCTTTAACTTTTAAAGGTCTTTACTTTCGACTAAGATGGTTCTAACACCATCAGCTTGCCCCTGAAATAATTTTTGTTGCTTTCGATAGGGATACATTCGTATATAACCATTTTGACCCAAATGATGTTTTAAAGAGTAAACTCAATGATATCGAAAGGGTACTTTATTTATTTCGAAGCTATGTTTTAAACAATGTTTTCTTGATACCATCGATAGGTATCATTGGTTTCGAAAGGTATATAAATAGAGTTTTAGAAAGAGGTATTTATTCTTTCAAAGGATTTCATCCAATGATTTAGAAAGTGATGTTTTAAAGTTTCAAAACAAATAACCCATTCTCATTTTTAAAGGAAAAACCATTGCTTAAATAAAGACTTTGAAAATATTATTCACATTGTTATTAACCCATAACTATATTTTTGGTAAGGGCGGAATAACTAGTTAGGTTAACCTAGTAGTGAATATTACTTAATAGATGTTAAAATCTTAATCAAAGATATTGGCAAGGGCTAATAAGTTTATAGTAAGACCATGAAAACCGTATGATTTTGACATGAGATATCAAGTTCATAGTCAGCCCATGAAAACTATGATCTAGTAGTGGCTAGTAGGTTTATATTTAGCCCATGAAAACTATATCCGGATTAAGATATTGACAGTCAGTCAATAGGTTCCTAGTAATCCCATGAAAATTAGGATAAGAGATAAGATATTGGAGTTACCAATAGGTTCTTAGTGGTTCCATGAAAACTAAGATATCGGACAGATAGTCCATAATAATTTAACAAGTTAATAGTAATCGTAGAAACTACAATTGAGACAGATAGTCGAAGTGAATTGGGATGGGTAATCCAAAATTGATTTACTTATTTTGCATATCATCATAAAGTTTTTGAAATGCTATGTTTTAACCTTATGGATTCAGGAGCACATTATATGGTTTTATAAATGTTTTAAGATATTAATGAAGGGAAAATTCCTTCTGTTAAGCGGCATGGTCTCACTAGATATCTAAATGGTTTGAGCTGGTAAATTATTATTCATACCAAGCTTTATGTATGATTCGAAGTTTTTGTTTTCCCCTTAAACTCTCGGGTACTCAATTGAATTTGAGTAGGTTGAGAGTTAAAGTTTTCAAATGTTCTTTTAGGCAAATAAAGCTTTCGAGGATGTGTAGGAGGCAAGCTTGTTATTAGAATTCTTTTATTTCCACTTTGTGTTATGTTTGTAAAGGCAAATTATTTTCTTACCACTCTATATACTCTGATCATCCAAGGGGGCTTCTTCATATGTCACTCTTGGCGTATTTTATAATAATTATATGTTATCTCAACGTGGTCTGCGAACTAAGATTATGTAATCAATTTGGAATATTTTGAATGGAATGTGGAACTTGTTGGTTGTTTAATTTTTTCCACATTCTTATGTTTCTATGTATCAATGTACCTAATGTCGCCGTGTTTGGTCGTCGAGGATTAATAAGTATAAATGATTGCAGCATTCGTGGCCGTTAGTTTTGGATCTCCAAGTAGGGGGATGTTACAAATACCCACATTATTCAAACGTTAAACACATATGAAATTATGGTATACATTCTATATGTATGTATGTATGTATCTATTTTTTAAATCTAATATGAGTTTCTTTTTAATTATACTTAATTTGATACATACATATTTATATAAGTATTGACTTATTTATAGTTTTATAATTTGATTTACTTATATATTACATACATGTATCATATTAATTAAATCTTATTTAACTAATTTTAATTCTTGTTAATTAATTCATGTTTAATTAATTTAATTTATCTAGAATTTAAAAAAAATTATATTACCCACCAATTAGGATTGGTAATCAACTATAACATTTATTAGGAATATTTTGAAATGGAATGGGGAACTTGTTGGTTGTTTAATTATTTTTCATATTCTTGTGTTTCTGTGTATCAATGTATCTAAAGTCACTGTTTTAAGTCGCCGAGGATTAATAACTATGGATGACTACAACATCCATAGTTATTAGTTTTGGGCCTTTAAATAGAGGGATGTTACAAGTTGATATCGGAGCATTGGTTTATGAAACTTTAATAGAAACTTAAACCTAAAAAATTTCCAACCATAATCCAGTGAATCAAATGATACGTACGAGGTTTGGATTGACGTTATAGTAACGTACTTGTATTTGCTATATATAGTTATATATGTGCAAGTACGTATTCTCCGCTCTCTTAGACTATTCTTTTGTATCTTACTAAGGCTCATATGTAGATTTATGAGAAAGGAGATATGGAAGCAGGGAACGGAAGAGGAAATATCGATGAAGGAATCACCATAACTAATGGAAATGCTTGACCCACTCCCAGGAGGAATCCTGGTTGGCAAGCTGATGCTAGTAATCAAAATGTTGATTCCAATATGAGTGCTAGAAATCCGCCAGTATTTATGAGGGTGATGTATCAGTTCTTTGCTGGTTTTACGCAAGCAGGAGCAGTTGTTGAAGTTGCTGAAAATGCGGGAGGAGCTAATCATGTGGCACCAGTTAAGAATAATGCTTTGCTGAGTAGAGATTACACCAGTTTGGGTAGGAAGCCATTCCTGGGAATTGAAAGTGTTGTAGAAGTTTAGAATTGGCTATTGCATTATGAGCATATATTTACTGATTTGGGTCTGAATGATGGTCAAAAGAGAAGTTTGGCCTCTAGACAGTTGTAGGGGTCAGCACAACATTAGTGGAATAGTGTCACTACCGGAGTTTCAAAAGAGCAATTAACTTAGGCCGATTTTAAAATAAGATTTGAGCAGAAGTTTGTATCTGAGTTTACTAAGTCTGTGCTGATGAAGAAGCTTATGGATTTAGTGCAAGGAGAGATGTCAGTAGTCGAGTGTGCTACTAAGTTCGAAAATTGTCTCGGTATGGATATGCTGTTATAGATACTGACATCAAAAGGAATGAGAAGTTCATTCGGGAATTGTGGCTCGGGCTTGCTAGAATGACCATGACACATGTTCGTATTCTTGTAATATAGTGGCGGAGATAGCCATTCGCCATGAGGAGTTACTTGCCGATTTAGCCAAAGAGAAATTAGTGGAAACTCAGGGTTCTCAGGGAAAGAAAAGAAGTTCTTTAAAAAGAAGGGAGCTCGAAAGGGAGATACTGCTAATAGGTCAAAGGCTGAGGTAGTTTGCTATAAGTGTGACAAGAAGGGTCATTTTGCTAATGAATGCTGGTCAGGAAATGGGAAGAAAGCTGCAAGTGTGAAGAATGTGAAATTCTTCAATTGTGATCAAGTTGGACAATACAAGAATCAGTTTCTAGAGCCTGTTAGGGATGAAAAAGGAAAAGTTTTTGCTATAGGAATAGCTAGGCCTACCGCAACTGATATAGGAAAGACTATCATGGAAGGTACGCTTTTGATTTGAAGTATACCAGTTAGAGTACTTTTTGATACTGGTACATCACATTCATTTATATCTTAGTGTTTGATTGATAGATTATGCTTAGAACCCACCTACCTTAATACTTCCCTAAGGGTCGTGAATTTAATAGGAGGATATGCAACTTAAGGATTAAGAAGTGACCAACAAAAACTTGATTTGTTAGGTCATAAATTTGCATGCAATTTGTATTTTATTGATTTCGGAATCATTTTGGAAATGGATTGATTGGGTGGGTACGAGGCTATAATAATTTGCAAGGATAGAGAAATATCACTGAGACACCCGATATTTATAACCGAGTGATATTCTCAGTAGAGAATACTGATCGGAGTGTTAGTGCTATTCTTGATGCTACGGAGGTAGGAAATGAGTTAAGTCGGGTTCAGGTAGCAAGAGAGTTTGCAGATGTCTTTGAGCTAGTTTTTGGATTACCTCTGAAAAGAGCTGTTGAGTTTAGAATAGATTTTGTGCCAGGAGCTAAACCTATAAGTAGACCACCTAGTAGAATGACATCGACTGAGATGAAGGAATTGAAGGTGCAACCAGTGGATCTAGAAGGAAGGCGTTTTATTAGACTAAGCAGTTTGCCTTTGGAAGTGGTTGTGGTGTTCATAAAGAAACCAGATGGGTCATTAACGATGTGCAGTGAATATTGCAAGTTAAACGAAAGGACAATTAAGAATAAGTATCCTTTGCCAAGAATAGATGATCGTTTTATCAATCGAGGCAGCCAGAGTGTTTTCCTAATTGGACTTGACGATAGGTTTCCATCAATTAAGAGTGGCGGGGGACAGGATTCCTTTGACAGCCTTTTGAACTAGATATGGTTCATATGAGTAGTTAGTGATGCCTTTTGGATTGACGAATGCACCTACTTTCTTCGCAGGTTTGATGAACCGAATTTTTTGAGTGTACTGGGATAGGTTTGTACTAGTGTTTATAGATGACATTCTAGTCTACTCTACGAATGAGAGAGAGCATGAAGTTCATCTTAGAGTGGTACTTTAGACGCTGAGGCAGAATCAGCTAAAGGAAAAGTTTACCAAATGTCATTTCTAGAAGAAAGAGATAAAATTTCTTGGTCACATGGTTTCAGAGAAAGAATTGTCAGTCGATCCAGATAAGATCGAAGCCATGAATAATTGGAAGAGACCAGAGATGGTGACTAAGATCAGGAGTTTTCTTGGACTTGCTGGCTACTACCAGAGATTCATTAAGGATTTCTAACGAATAGCTGCACCCTTAACTAAGCTAACTAGGAAGGAAGTGAAGTTTGTTTGGTCCGACAAATTTGAGGAAGCATTCCTTAAGTTAAAGCATTTGTTGACCAATGCATTCATGTTAGTAGTTCCAGACGGAAACTAAGGGTTGGTCGTATATACTGAGGCATGTGGAACATGATTAGGAGCAGTGTTGATGCAGAATGTTAAAGTCATTGCCTACGCATCTAGGCAGCTTAGACAGTACGAAGTTAGATATTCTACTCAAGATTTGGGGTTGGCAGCTGTGATCTATGCATTGAAGATTTGGAGGTATTATCTCTTAGAGGAGAGATTTAATTTGTATACCGATCATAAGTCTTTATGGTATTTATTCACTTAGAAGGAGTTGAATATGAGGCAGCATAGGTGACTGGAGTTTTTGGCCACTTATGATTTTGGTATAGAGTACACACCAGGAAACGGTAATAAAGTGGCAGATGCCCTTAGTAGAAAGCATGAGAATGTGGTGTTAGCTATGTTGGTAGAGTGGAAGGATTTAGAAGCTTTAGTCAGTTGCGATGTGCAGTTAAGATTGACTGCTGGTTCTAGTCAAAATTCCTCCTAATTATCTTATTTATAAGTTCGGCCAGTATTGATTGAGAAAATTACTTCTAAAGAAAAGGAGGAACCGGTATTAGCTGAAAGGATCAGAAGACTACAGAGCAGAACAAAGATCGTTAAAGGATTTTAGCTTTCGTCAAAAAGGATGGTTAAGAAAGAAGGGGAGATCGCGTGTTTCGAATGTGGAGGGATTAAGGAAAGAAGTTCTTGAAAATGTCAACGATCCAAGTTTACGATTCATCTTAGAGGGACTAAGATGTATCAAGATATGAAAAGGAGCTTCTATTGGGAAGGCGTGAAGATGGATATTGGCTTGTGGGTTAGGCAGTGTGCAAACTGTCAACCAGTGAAAGCTAAACATCAGAAGCCTAGCGGGTTGCTTCAGCTTTTAGATATTCCAGTTTGGAAATGGGATTCGATATTTATGGATTTTATAGACGGGTTGCCAAGACAAATAGAGGTAATAAAAGTATATGGATTATAGTGGACAAATTGACCAAGAGTGTCCATTTCATTCTAGTTAAGTCAACCAAAATGGCACCTGTTTTAGCTAAGTTATTCCTGAAGAACATAGTTAGACTGCATGGAGTTCCTAGTGGTATAGTCAGTGGTAGAGATATTTGTTCATTAGTGAATTCAGGAAGAGTCTACAGGAAGTGATGGGTACTAAGCTTAATATGAGTATTGTGTATCACCCTATGACGGATGAGTAGATAGAGAGAGTCAACAAAGCACTCGAGGATTTACTGAGAGCTTGCGTATTAGTCTTTGACGGATCTTGGGAGGATCACCTATATTTGGTTGAGTTTTTCTATAATAATAGTTACCATAATAGTATAAGGATAGCGCCATTTGAAGCTTTGTATGGCAGACCATGCAAATAGCCAGCATGTTGGTTGGAGACTAGAGACAGACTAGTCTTAGGTCTAGATTTGGTCAGGAAGACGTCAGAGAAGATCGAGTTAATAAGGGAAAGGATGAAGGAAGCTCAGTGAAGAGTTATGCAGATAAGAGGCATAAGGACTTGGAATTCACAGTTGGAGGAAAGGTTTTTATTGATGTATCACCAATGAAAAGTGTGGTACGGTTTAGGAAGTCGGCAAAGTTGGTCCCGAGATATGTAGGTCCATTCCATATTGTAGAAACAATTGGAAAGCTCGCATACAAAATAGAGTTGCCGAGTAGTTTGGCTGATGTCCATAATGTATTTCATGTATCTCATCTTCGCAAGTATGTGCATGATCCAGAGACTACTATTCCTCCGACAAGGTTGGATGATTTATTGGTAGAGCATAATTTGATCATTGTTAGACAACCAATTCGGGTTGTAGCTAGAGATGCGAAAAGATTAAGGACCAAGACAGTCAAGTTAATGAAAGTTCAGTGGAGCGATAACGATAAGGACTGTACCTGGAAGACAGAGGACAGGATTAGGGATACTTATCCTGATCTTTTTTGAGGGTATGTCTATATTAGATTTATATAGACAGTTTCCAGTTAGTTAGAATAGTATAGTTGTTAGGTGTTGTTACGGACAATTGCTATGTTTAGTATTTAGTCCTTACCGAATTTCGAGGATGAAATTCTTTAAGAGGGGGAGACTATAACATCCTTAATTTTTGATAACATAATTCAGAAGATTTAATTAAACAAATTAAATATAATAGTGACGATAAAGGGATTGAGATTTGAAGAAATTATATAATGGGTCGTGCTTAATAATAAAGATTTAATGGGAATTAATTTGGTTTATAAGATAATTAAATTACACATGGCATATTAGTAAATTAGCCAATCTATTATACACGGCTATACATTCTTACTATTGTCCATTCACGTTCATTTTTTCTCAAATCAGAAAGAAAATGCAAAAACTCTAGAATAGACGACCATTAACAAGGAGGAAAAGAGGAATTTCAATCTAAAAGGTAAGGATCAAAGCTAGGAAGGATTAATCAATAACAAATCTTAAATTCCTTTTCAAGTTTAAGGGAATAAAAACTCATTCCATCCCTTTTTGTTTCTATAATCTTATGACTTCAGATATAAGTGTTTATTTCGTTTTTATGATATTCTGGGATGATGATATGCTAAAATTATGGATTGTTTGATTTAAAAAATTTATTTACGTGCAAAATTCGTATGGTTGTAGGGTTAAAATCGTGGTTTATTGGCTTGAAAAGGCCATGGAAATTTTTTATGTTAAGTAAACATGATTTTGGAGATGGGTTTTAATTTTTAGAATTTTACAAGTTATGGAAATTTTATTATGAATTTTTTATGATAGTTGTAATTGGGTTTAGAATTTAATTTGATTGTTTCTATAAGAAATTGGGTCTAAATTTTTAATATGTTTGATTATATGATGAAATTGATTTTTTTTTATTTTTGTGATTTTTTTTCCAATTAATTTACCAAGGAAAGCAAATTATTTTAAAAAATGAATTTTTTGAAATAATTTGTTTTGCTATATGGAAGGGCTTGAAACGTTACATTTTTATGGTTTAAATCTTATATAAGTGTGGGAGTATTAAATTTATAGTATTTGAAAATTTTTATGGCTGCCAATCAATGGTTTACAAATAGGCAAATTGTTATAAAGCAATTACTAAAAGAAGCAACATTTCAGCCTTTAATTTAGAAAAAGATGTTCCGCCTCTATTAACCGCCCTTTCGAATCCAATGATTCCGCCCTATCCTAGTCGAAACCATCATAGGCGAAACAAATACACAAGACATCACTTATTGGTGCATAGTAGGTTGGAAGGATGGCGGAAGCCTTGGTGTCGAGATGCAAGCTTCAAATGGGGTCTAAACCCTGCTTTGTTTCAAGAGGTTAAATTCTTGCCTTGTTTTATTTAAAGCTTTCGAAATAGTCGTAACACATGCTTTCAAAAAGGGTTTTCTAAATGGATTTCGAAGAAGGTTGATGTAATATGTAAAGAAATATAGCTTTCGAAGGGGTTCCTTTTTCTTTAAAGAAGAAGCTTTCGGAACGGTAGATTCCATCCTAGTCCAAACCTAGCCGCTACTTTCCTTCTGAAGTATTGAAGTCATCAATACCCTCAAAATGTTATCCTAGTTTTACCTAAGTTAAACCACTTCCTAATTGATTTCAAAAGGGGTTGGGGGTTTCAAAGGTGATGGAGTCGAAAAGGAGTTTCAACTATCCTTTGAAGCTTTAACTTTTAAAGGTCTTTACTTTCGACTAAGATGGTTCTGACACCATCAGCTTGTCCCCAAATTAATTTTTGTTGGTTTAGAAAGGGATACTTTTGTATATAACCATTTTGATTCAAATGATGTTTTTAAAGAGTAAACCCAATGCTTTCGAAAGGGTATTTATTTGTTTCGAAGCTATGTTTTAAAGAATGTTTTCTTGATACCAGTTAAAGGTATCATTGGTTTCGAAAGATATATAAATAGAGTTTTAGAAAAGGTATTTATGCTTTCGAATGAGGTCATCGAATGATTTTGAAAGTGATGTTTTAAAATTTCAAAACAAATAACTCATTCTCATTTTTAAAGGAAACACCGCTGCTTAAATAAAAACTTTGGAAATATTATTCACATTGTTATTAACCCATAACTATATTTTGGGGTAAGGGCAGAATAACCAGTTAGGTTAACCCCGTAGTGAATATTACTTAACAGATGTTAAAATCTTAATTAAATATATTGACAGGGGCCAATAAGTTTACCGTAATCCCATGAAAACAGTATGATTTTGATAGGGGCTAATAAGTTCATAGTCATCCCATGAAAACTATGATTTGATACCGGCAGCGGCCAGTAGGTTTGTAGTTAGCCAATGAAAACTATATCCGGATTATGATATTGACAGTTAGTCAATAGGTACCTAGTAAGCCCATGAAAACTAGGACAAGAGATAAGATATTAGAGTTACCAATAGGTTCTTAGTGATCCCATGAAAACTATGATATTGGACAGATAGTCCATAATAATTTAACAAGTTAACAGTAATCCTAGAAACTACAAATGATATAGATAGTCGAAATAAATTGGGATGGGTAATCCAAATTTGATTTACTTGTTTTTCATACCATCATAAAGTTTTTGAAATACTATGTTTTAACCATTGCGGATTCAGGAGCACATTATATGGTTTTATAAATGTTTTAAGATATTAATGAGGGGAAAATACCTTTCGCTAAGTGGCATGGTCTAACTATATATCTAAATGGTTTAAGGTGGTAAATTATAATTTATACCGAGCTTTATGTCCGACTCGAAATTTTTATTTTCCCCCTAAACTCTTGGGTACTCAATTGAATCCGAGTAGGTTGATAGTTAAGGTTTTCAGTGTTCTTTTAGGCGAATAAAGCTTCCGAGGATGTGCAGGAGGCAAGCTTGTTATTAGAGTTCTTTTATTTCCACTTTGTGTTTTGTTTGTAAAGGCAAATTGTTTTCTTACCAATCTATATACTATGATCGTCCAAGGGGGCTTCTTCATATGTCACTCTTGGCGTATTTTGTAATAATTATATGTTATCTGAACGTGCTCTGCGAACTGAGATAACGAAATCAGTTTGGAATATTTTGAATTGAATGTGAAACTGGTTGGTTATTTAATTTTTTTTCCATACTCTTGTGTTTCTATGTATCAATGTATCTAATGTCGCCGTGTTTGGTCGTCGAGGATTAATAACTATGGATGACTGCAGCATTTGTGGCCGTTAGTTTTGGACCTCCAAATAGGAAGATGTTATAAATACCCACATTATTCAATTGTTAAAACATCTAAAATTATGGTATATATGATATATGTATGTATGTATGTATTTCTTAAATCTAAAATGGGTTTCTTTTTAATTCCACTTAATTTTATACATACATATTTATGTAAGTATTGACTTATTTATAGTTTTATAATTTGATTTACTTATATATTATATAAATGTATCATATTAATTAAATCATATTTAACTAATTTTAATTCTTGTTAATTAAATCATGTTTAATTAATTTAATTTATGTAGAATTTCTAATATTTTATATTACCCACCAATTAGGATTGTTAATCAACCATAACATTTATAGTTTACTATGTGTACATATAAATATATGTATATATTTTAATTAATTAGATTTTAATTAATTTTATATAATTATTTTATTTAACTAAATAATTCAATTAAAGATTTTAATTAATTTTAAATTTTAATTAATTTATCACATACAATTTTAAGATAATTTTTCCTTCATATTTTTTTAAGATAAATAAATAACTGCAATAATTATAGTTATACAAATATATTAGCATATTTTTAGCCACCTTTAATTAATTATTTTATTTTATTCAATTAATCATATTAATTAAATTTCAAATTCAAAATTTTCAAAATTAATTATTTAATTTTTCAAAACTGTTTTGAAAATTTTAAATGTAATTTATAACTTCTATAAAATTTCCCTTTTATCTTTAAAATTAACATTTAAACTCAAGATATCTTTTAAATTTTAAACAGATTTTGGTAATTGGCCCAAGGCCCAAAGTTTATTTGACCCTTTATATTAGAAATAACCTTTAGGCTTACTTCATCCTTCGGGCCAGGCCAATAGCTAGGTAGGTAGAGTACTTGTTACTTAAGCCCAACCCTAGACGCTGCCTTTCTAGACATCTTACCAAATAGGTAGGCTTTAATCAATTATCTCTAACACTGTAAATTTAGACCTTATAGATCATTGTCTCTAATACGGTTGTAGGCACCGAGCAAGTCGAAAGTGGGTGAAATAGGTAGATTTCAACATTTTTTATCTATTTAGGATCTATTGGGCATATGAAGTCTAAAACGGATTTTAGATCCAATCTGAAGTATTTTAAATAACACTATATTTTATTTTATTTGTTTGAAAAAGTCCTATTTGTTCAAATTTATAAGTGTATCTAATACACTTTTTTGCGCATAATGCACGCGCTATAGATAGGAAGTGTGCGCAACTAATGTGACCATAGGTAGGTGTTGAGATTTACATTACGATTGGCTCATTTGTCCATTTATATATGTTTATGCTCTTTATTACTACTGGCAATCATATACTTCCATTATATGCATCATCAAAACTTCACAATCCCCCTAATCAAAATCGAAGCGTTGTAAGGGAAAAGAGCACATATAACTTCCATATATTAAAATACAATCAAACCAAAAAAAAATTACATCACAAATTAAGGACAAAGCACATTGGCCTAAAATTTAATAAAATATCACCCTATACATGGCCCAATAAGTACCATATTCGACCTGCTTCTATTCGATAATACCTAAACATCTCTTCAAATGTAGCTCGCACTTTACCTTTCTCAAAACCCTATTGAAAAATATGTCGACCCTTTAATTCAACCATTAGAACTAATTCCCATCGGCTCAAAATTACAACATTATGGTTATTCCTCTCTGATTTACTGCCAATATTACTCACCAAGAAAACCATTTCTCTCTAATTTGCTTTGCTTTCTGGATTTTATCAATTTATCTTCCATTAAAGATTCATAAATTTCATTCATCCTCAATGTAGTGTATAGTTGTAGTAAAGGAAGTGAAAGCTTGGTTGCGAAATTTATCCTTACATTTAAAAGTAGAGATTAGATTATCTACTTCTTCTTCCCGTGTCATCTAAGCATCTGGTAAAACCTTCATTTTTAGTATGTCTTGCTCGCACGGTACACTTGATGCATGAACATTTATACTCATTCTTTTCAAGTTATCTTTTGCACTTAATCGATCAATGAAAGCCAAATATGCACAAAATGATGTTTTTCCATTATTTTTGTTATGCCACACTAGAAATGTCGATATATGAGTCTGTTCATTTTTACTTACTTTATCCCATGCTTTGTACAAATTGAATTCATACATATGCCGATTTTATAGTTTTATTAAAAAGTAAATTTGACAAAATTTTGAGCTAAAATAACATACGCATACATGTGTCCATATATAAATAACTGTAAACTATGTTTTAACATTCAAAATAGCATAAAGTTTGTAATCTAATATATATGTGTGGTGTATATATGTATGTATGTACGTATGTATGTATACAATTAACATATTTAAATACAATTTTCATCTTGGCAAGGAAAAAAATGTTTATGATTTTATATAAGAGTCCACCTTTAGATTTTTCAAATTGAAATAACTTTTACACATTTGAAAACAATGAACAAACAAATTGTACTCAAACAACAACAATGTAACACAGACATTCATTTTTAAAGGTGTGTTTAAATAATTAAAATTGTTTTCAATCAAAATTATTTATAACCATAGTTAATTAAAAGTTAATCGAAATTGTTTTCAATCAATTTGTTTTAAATAGCCATGCAATATAATATGTACATACTTAACTTCAAAAAGGTTTTCAATAATAACTTTTTGTTGAATAATAATTTTTAAAAATAAGAATAAAATCAGTCGAATAGCATAGACACATAAAAATTCATTATATAAGATTCAACTATAAACTATATAAATAGTATGAATATATAATCAAAAGAGACAAAGGATATAAAATATATAAACATAATGATCGTACAATTAGCTGAGTTGTAGTACAAAATGGTTCCAAATTAAATTAACATAATGAACATTTAATTAATTAAGGTGTGGATAAGAAGGATATAAATTATATTGCAAGATGAATATACAAGCAGATGATGTGTAGCATGTAGGGGATCTAAACCATATGAACATGATTAATATATGATTAAATAATATTCGAATGTCACGTTAAGATGCAGCCATAAAGTTGCACATTGAATGATAAACAAAGCTCCTAGATTCAACTAAATCAACCATCGGATTATTCAAGAATCAAGAGACAACAACCACTTTTTCATTTTGATTTTATTTGATTTTGTTTTCGGAAATTTGTATGGTACGGATGCCATAGATTTTTAGCCATGATGAAAGAGACAGAGAAGAGTTGAAGAAAATGAATTATTCGTTGAAATAAGATGAATGAATGAAAAAAAATTATTTAATGGAAACATTAAAACCTTTCATTTTCCTCCTTTAAAGTGTCCTCTTTAATTCCTCAATAAATCTCATCAGATCCTCTCCCCATTCTTTATATTTTTGGTAGCAAATATAATGAAGGCAAAGGAGAAAAGACCATTTCATAAATGTGTTTTAAATGAGCGTAAAGAAGAGTAAAGGATGGAAATTTATTTCTTTTCGTTAATCACTCCTTTGGAGTTTCAAATTACATTTGAAACATCTCCCCTCCTTCCTTCTTTAGCTGGCCCTATTAGAGGCAATGCAGGACTTAAAATTTTCCAAAGAACACTTAGTAATTAAGTTATTTAAATCGAGTTTAAATATTTTATCGACATTGTATACCGATATGCTCGTATGTAACTTTTGTATGCACACCTTATTAAATACTAATGGTATTCTAACAAATAAAATAAAAATTCAATTATTAATATTTCATAAATATTAGTTAATTCAATTAATTTACAATGATTATGAATTAGTTAAATCTTATGGTTTTTTGAAGTATTCATCATTACAGTTGTGTGACTCAAAGGCTTAAACTCGATCAATGATTTATATTGAACGATTTGAATGTTAATGTTCAAACGTCACTTAGCTAGCAGTGTTACATTTTGACTAAATTTATCGCTTATGCATCTTTTCAGTAAAATATAATTTTACTACTATAAGCGATATCTTGTAGTAATGAATATCTACACAAATTCTCTTTGTCAAAACTATATCATATTAAGTGTTATGGTATTCGATTTTGGTCAAAATTTCACTATCGTCTACATTTAACTTGATCAGTCCAAACATAAAATCCTTGTTCAATAATAACAATTACTATTAATTGTATTGCTTTGCCCAGATGTTTTGACTTTGAGTTGACTATAATACAAACTCATATAATTAAGGAGATGAGTTCTCTATTGAATAGTATTTCACTTCTACTACTTCAACTCGGACCTAACTATAACCTTTAGATAGACATTATGCCACTAATTAAATATAATCAAAGTAGGGTGACCATATTGAAGTTCAAAAGTATTCCCTAGTCAAGGAACTGTGTAACATCATCACTTTAAGATTCTCCATTTAACCTTAGTTATACTAACCAACATTAAACTTTTAAGTGAGTAACTTTATAGTTATATAACGACTATCAGTCGTAACCCCTTGGCACCCCAAAAGCCACAAGTAATACCTTATCCAACATCATAAGAGCGTTACATGCTCTAGTCTCCATGGATTTATCGATATCTTCTCTTGAACATCTGGATTAGGAATATTTAAATTAATAGGTCATTTTAATGTGATAAATTTCCCATGATTACGACACATTATAATTACTTCACATAACACATCATTTAAGGATTTTCTATTTAATATATACTAATTAATTGCCTAATTATTATATCGCAGTATAAAAAGTGTATATATATAACAGAAACAAAAATACCTTTTATTTTGAATAAAATTGGTTAGCGAGTTAGATATATGTAACAAATTATACAATTACCCCTGGCGTATCCCTTAACTCTATCACAAGCTAGTTAATGCTTCCGTTTATGCCAAGACGAACCAATGGTGCAATCTTCCACCCTACAGTCCCGATTCATTCACCTGTGATTTTTCCAACCCCTCCAGATAGGCGGGCACTAGTACCATGAAGGTGTATTAACCTATATTGTAACCTCGAATCTGAAATCTGTAGTGCTACTCCGTAAGGATGCACGAGCCATTAAACATTTCCTTCCATGCTTGAGGCATCAGTGAATTGATGGCATAACCACCCACATTGTAATCTCGATTCATTCCCCCTTGATGTTACCCGCCCCTCCAATGGGGCGGGACACTGGTGCTAATGTGACGTAGGTAACAATGTTGTAACCCCAAACCTAACGTTCGTAGTGCTGGCTTACTTGAACACCTAAATTGTTCCTATCAAGCAAAGTCGGACCTCTTGGCGGTCCTCAAATGTGAAAAATACGGATCAGCATTAGTACTGGGCTAAGTATTCCCTATTACCAGCTCACATCTACGATGCAAAACCGAGGGATGGCTACCTTAATAGAAGATAAGCTCTTTTGGTTTACTAATTTTGTGTTTTCCCCTATCTACTATTTTTTACATCGCGCATAATTGTCCAAGTCTACATGTTTACTTTACAAGGTCATGGGCCATTGGAGCCGCCCAAAATAGAGTAGAAAAAGGTTACATAATAAGTAAACACCTAAGAATGATATATATGTGAAATCCTAATAGAAAATAGACGACAATCACAGTATATTGAAACAGACATAGTAACCAATCTTAACAACTTTAACAATCAAAAAGAGAGAGTTCAATAGATCAAAAGAAAAAGGATGTCATTACATTTCATGCCATTGCAAAAATAGACCTCACTTGATTAGCACATCAACAAAAGTACAAAAAGAAAAGAGGTCTGGCTATTGCTCCAAAGCTCATAAGGGCGGAAGGTTTCTAGTGATATGGAAGTCATCGTATCGACTCTTTATTCACCACTAGGTTGTCATTAGTGGCTGACTCGTTTGGGCCGCCTATCAAGGAGGCGAACTACTCTAGAGTTAAAATGGCTAGGGAACTCTGCCATCCGCTGCCATCTCCTAAATCGCTTCACACTGCACCTCACTATACTCCTCATGGGAGAGGAAGCTAACCTCTAGAGGGATGTGTCTGCAAAGATTAACTTTAGCATCTTTATTGGCCTACCATTCCTTTCCTCATCCTTATCGATCCTTATCTTTGCTTTCGACTTCGAAGTAGTGCAAACTAAGTACTATTATGACGCGCCCCACATATCATCCACCTCCAGGTCTGCCTATACCTGTCTAATCTCCCCCACCAACTTATCCATCTCCTCTACTCACTCCATAATGACTGTATCCCTAGCCTTCTAACCCATATGCCATTCCCCTTTCGCCTCCAAGGCCCGTCTCTCAAGCTCGCTGGCCCTCTTCTCAACCTCAAGGGCCTGCCTCTCGAGCTGCCCCATCCTCCCATCCACACATTGATGGGCCGCCCTTTATCCCCCATCTTCTTCCTTAAGGCTTCTAGGCCTGCATGACACGGTGAACTCAGAATAAGTAAAAAATAAAGAAAGGGACAAAAAATAATGGAAAACTACTAAGTACGAGGATCCTTACTAGGTAGGCATCCATTGACTGTATGTCCACCATAACCTTTGAAGGGTGAGGCTGCTTACCTAACCCAAACCGACCCTTTTTGGCCAAGGGCTCTAAGGCCAACCCAACCAACGAATGCACTAGCATCTACAAGGCGGTCATGTCATCCTCCTCAACTATCTACAAATTGGTTAAACCCACAACCTCATATCCCGAGCACATGGTAGGTGCCCAATTACCTTTGCTTCCCTTGAGAATTTGAAAGCCGGTCCAATCCCAAAACCCTTCGACTCATCTATGTAGGGCTTTTTCGACCACCTCCTCTCCATCTCAGCCTCAACCTCATTATGAGCCACCTCCATCGAAGTATTCTCTAGTAGTGTTGAATCACGCACATGGAAGACTTTTCCCTCTCCTTGGGATTATTAAGAGCTAGTTAGCATTTACTACCGAGCACTAGTTATCGGTGGCTGTTGTTAGGAGCTGGTACCCGTTCGAGGGAGTGAAGCGAGGCTCCGATATAGGGTGCTTCTTATGGGGACTAATCATAAGTTGTTGCAAGGTTTATCCGGACCACTGCAAAATATAAACAAGGAATAGAGTCAATAAAAGTTTCAAAGAAAATAGAGGAAAAACGAGGAAAGACTAAGCAACCCTCATTGGATTGGTCCCTATCTCTCCTTCCAACTGGTGTAGGCAGGAGGAACGCTGTATTGTCATTTCTAGAGTGTGCCCTATCAGATTTTTATGTATTAGGGGGAGTTGTGTGAGTTACTTAGGTGAGAGACCCATGGGCTAAAGGGGTCTCTGAGAAGGAGACCTTACTTACTAGCGTATTTAGCTCATGTGCCCAGTCACCCATCCTCATTGCCTCAGACGTCTCAGGCATGTTTCATTAACTTAAAGACCACTCAATAACAAGGTTGTAGTTTAAACCATGAAATCCTCGAAGAGTGCTAGATCATAAGCCACTCACTTACCATTATGACCCAATTTTCATATGATGGCCTTTTCTTCATCTATATCCACCATTGGCCCCATCATTGACTGCTCCCTAATCATGACCCTCGCAGGCCTAACTGGTTTTCTACTTTGGACCGTTGCGCTACTCCACCACTTCCAATTATTTACCCCAGGTGAAGCAACCCCACATGGTGGAGGTTCCCATCCATCAAAACCATTTCCATGCTTCTGCGTCGTCATGAGTCGCCTTCATCCGGTAGATATGGTCCTGTTACAAATTATTGCAAAAATTCAAAAAGAAAAGAAGTTAAGTGAAGAACATATCAGATACATTGAATGCTCGTGTTGTGAGGGTTGGATTGACATAAGCCAGAACAAAGGACTAATCTCAATTTGTCGTCGCCTTGCTTGGAAGGACAAAGAAGATGGGGTGTCTCGATCCTTTGAAGATTGTAATAGTTCCAGGGGTCAGTCTTGGCCTACCGGCACATCTTGAAGATTAGTTTGATCATGACCTGATCCGGCTTTGTAATGTTCAATTCATAGCAGATGATGAAGAGCCCTGTCGAGGGTTTGTAGCTATTTGGATGAGCTTCCCGGGTGCTAAACGCTGAGTGGTTCAAGAACCTGATGAAATAAGGGTGGATTAAGAGCATCGCATGGCCTTTGTGTAAGCAAGTAACAGGCGCAGTAGCTCCTCGAAAGCTAGTTGGCTCGATCGACAGCCAAGGGATAAAGATGGATGATGTTTACACAATTGAAGCCAATTAGAAAGCAGTTAGAAAAGCTCGATCCTCCTGAATCTTAGAAGTGCCTGAAGGAAAACCTATCATCCATTGGTAGAAGCATCCTCTGCCATCTGTAATCGAGAATGAGCAACCTAGATTACTGAAACAACCTGACCTACTTAAAAATTAATTAGACTCGGGGAAAAGTTTCTCCCCTACCACTAGTACAAGTAACCCACCGCCTTTCCGCAAGCCCGCTCGAGCCCTAACCTAAGGCAGGCCATGTGTCTCGTAACACTATTAGCCTACCACCTAACCCTACCCATAGATTCAGGCTCAGTATGTCATCTTCCTTCTCTAAATTCAAAGGGGATAGTTCAGTAATATTGACAACTTTAAGTCTAATGTATTCTATTCGGTGCTCAACGTCAAGTGATTGTCATTGATGGCACAATGATGGTCGTTAAATGCTGCATAGAATAAGAGTTTGTTAGAGATTTCATCGGTGCAACAATGGCATTCAATTTATCATAACGACAATAACAAATGAAATGCAAAAGCAGCATAAAAATAAGTATAGAGCAGCAGTGGGAATCATGAAATCATTCCAACAGTAAGAAAATTCTATTTTAGCAATAACGTAGAAAGCATGATGAATCAAAGTCAAAGATACCCACTGATGATGTTCAGGTGTGTAGTTGTGAATCGAAAAAGAAGAAGAAGCAGAAAAGCTCTTCTAAACCTTTAAATAGAGGAAGTTTTTGACAGCCCTATAAAGATTGAATGAGAATAGGAGGATAAGTATTTATAGGTAGTATGGAGCATTGGGTACCGTTGGATCAACCACTAGGAAACAAACTAGATTGTCTAGGTATCATCAATGCATTTGTCAAATCACTACGTCGGAAAAGCACACTATCTCTGTGGCGTATGAGAAAACAATCATTTTCATCTATAACCTAATGAGATGTGTGAGAGTAAAAAAATGCCTGATTAATAAGATGGTTCCTGTGCACTGGCATAAGCTTAGGGATCAAAATGTTACCTGAGTTTCTCGCAAACATAGGGTGGGCTGGCCTGCAATGTTCAAATAGCCCATGTGACAGTAGTGGCACGCATCTTGGTCCGTCTTTTGGCCCGCAAACTCCCACAACCCGACATATTGGCTCGCCCACTTAGAACGACCAGCCTCCAGGTCAAGCAATAATGGTCATCCCATACATCTCCAATGCTTAGCATATTAGCTCGCCTACTAGGAATAGCTAGCCCTCGGCTTAGGTAACAATGGACAGTCAATGCACCTCCAGTACCTGGCACCTTGGCTCGGCCGCTTAGCTAGGCCCTCGACTGGCCTAAATTATAAGGCTCCCTTATGGAGCATCCAACATCATCACAAGTGTCATTCGTGCATCACCCCGCCAGGCACTAGTGGATGATGACATTATATGAGCAGCTACCGGTACGTCCTTTCAATCAACTATCGGCCACGTACTCCACTCATCTTCAATGGCTTATCACCTTCCCCCACTCATACTAGTTGAAATCCCTTTCTCATGCACAAAAAGTTTTGGCCATAGGCGCCTAACTGCCCTTACCGAAAGAAACTTTGCACGCACTGTTCCTATTAAAAGATTGATGTAAATGACACTGTTCATTTGATAAAAGCGCCAATATGCAGTAGCCACTCAATGTGCTTTGCTGCCACCAAAGCTACTATGCTCAACCACTCCCTGATTCCATGCCACTTTCCCTTGTATAAAGCATGCTTAATGTATAGTCCACTAGTTGTCATCATCTACGTTACACAAGCCAACAAACATCCTAGCTTTCATGCGCATCAACCATAAACCAGACACGCCCGTCAATGGTTGAAGTGATTTATGGGTCATGGTTGGGTAATCTCAGCCATTCAAAGACCAACTTCAATTGCCATATTATCAATAGAAACTACTTAAAAACTTTGACGTTGTAAGTATATCGGTCGTTATCTAGGGTTTCCTTTCAGCCATGGGGGAAAATCATCTCCCTCATCTTTCCTCTAATCTCTCTCAATCCTCTCCAATCAGACCACCTGAGGCATCTCACATCAGAAACCCATCAGGGGTTGCTAATGTTGATAATGATGGTTTTACTTTGGTCTAATCTAAACAGCAAAAGAGAAAAGAGACCAAGAAATCGCAGGAGTTGCTATCAGGGTTTCATAGAGGCAGCAGGAAAGTCAGAGATGATTTGCCTTCTACAAAGAACGACCAAATCCTGCCACCAATCAAAAAACCAATAGCCATCTCACTGAATAGAGATCAAGACCGCAAATCCTGGGCTGATATTGTTGCTGATCAGCCTTAAGAACCTGATGATGAAGAATGCAATCTAGAGCATATTGCACCGATCAAGATTAACAACAAAAAGTATGGTCTGGTAAAGGAAGAGGTGTGTAAAGGGCCACATAATCATGGAATAACTCCATTCTTGTTTATGTAGTGGGCACCAAACCATACTATATGTTTTTTAAGTCTTATATTCAAAGAGTATGGAAGCCGATCGGCGATTTTGAAGTTTTTACAAGAGAGAACGGATTCTTTCTTGTCAAATTCAAAGACTCTCTAGATTGCACTTCAGTATTAAAGAATGGACCGTTTTTCTATAATGGCAAACTCATCATAGTGAGAAAGTGGTCTGATTCTTTGAAAATGGACAGAGATTTGTTAACATCTATGCCCATTTGGATAAGATTACCATGTGTCAATTTAAAACTATGGGACAGAGAAGCTTTTAGTATCATGGCCAGTACTATAGGAAAACCCATTAAAATGGACGCAGCTACTACCTTAAAGACGAGATTGAATTACGCTCGCCTTCTTGTGGAAGTTTCTGCGACTGATGAACTTCCAGAGGAGATCAATTTAACTTTGTATAATGGTGAAAACATCCTACAGAAAGTGGAATATGAATGGGTTCCACCGAAGTGTAATATCTGTAAATGTTTTGGTCACACCAGAGAGCAGTGCAATCCAATACAAAAGTGGATACCCAAAACCAGTAATTCAAAAAAGGCATTCAGGAAGATATCTCAGATGATGTGCAAGAGCCAAATTCTTTTAAAGAGTTTATAAATCAATCAAGAAGTCAGAAGGATAACGACCGGATCAATTAAGAAGATATCATTTCCGATCAAGAAAATAATACCGTGGTGCTCACTGATCAAGAAGATCAGATCACAGCTATGGAAGTTCATCAGTATAAAGAATCCAATAATGATGTAAAGGTTATGAATCAGCATGTTATGGAGGGGAATATTAATGATAAGGTCTTTAGTTCTGAAACCCCTCCTATTTCAGAGCCATGTTTAGTTACAGAGATTGATGGTACAAATATACATAAAAGCTTGCATAAAGATAATAGCCAAATTGATAATTTTTCAGAATTAGTGGAGTCTCCTTCGGAATTTGCTGCAGATATTGAGAACAGGGTTATCAACTCAACATTGCCTCGCAAGAAGGTATCTCCCTTGAAGCAGGCTGCAATAGAAGAGCTCACTGACTCTACATTGCCTCGCACAGCTTACGATATTTCTCTGATTAAGATTCCTGTTATAGAACATAAAGAAAATAATGAATTAGATATGATAGAAGCTGCAGACCAGTTTGACGTTTCTCAGTTACACATTCCAAAACCAAAGGCTACTGGTAAAATAAAGGGAAACCTAGAGAAGAAGGTTTTTAAACAAAAATACATCTCCATTAATCCAGAATGGGATGAGATGTCAACTAGGTTAAAAGCCAAGAGTGTTGGTAATAAGAGAAGTGGTAAGAGTTCCTTTGTATCAGGTACCATCTGATTTTCTCCTATTATTTTTATTATGTCTGTGTTTGTCTGGTATGTCAGGGGTATGAATTCCCCTGCTAAGCAGTCTGATATTTTATATATGATCAATATTTACAGACCTACCATTGTTGCTCTTCTTGAAAACAAACTAAATGATGAAAGTTATGAGAGATTCTGTTTACAGTTATCTAGTAACTGGAAATATACAAATAACAATGATTGTAACTGTAAAGGTAGAATCATTGTTATTTGGGATTCTAATATTTGGACTGACTTAAATATAATTAAAGACAAACAGTTCATAGATTGTCAATTCAAAAATATTGGTGGTTTCTTGATTCAAATTACTAGCATTTATGGCAGTAATTTTGAAACTGAAAGAAATGACTTAAGGCATAAATTGACTGCTATGAGCTCAAAATATAATTTCCCTTGGATTATTTTTAGGAGATTTTGATACTGTGTTTCATGTTTCTGAGAAATTTGGTGGTAAAAAAATTCCTCACAGCAAATTTGATAAAGTTAATAATTTTCTTTTAAACACTGGTCTTATGGAACCTAATACTAGTGGTAATAAGTTTACTTAGAAATCTGGTTTGGCTAAAAACATTCATTGTAAATTGGACAGAATTTTAATCAACAAGGAATTTTCAAATAATTTTTCTGATTTTATATGTTCAACTCTTGAGCAAAATTCTAGTGATCATACCCCTCTTATGATAAACTTTTCCAACAATATTAATTTAAATAAGAAAGCTGCCCCTTTTAGATTTAAAAATAGTTGGGTGCTGGAAGAGAATTTTAATAATTTGATGGAAAATAGTTTAAACTTTTCATGTAGTGGCACTAAACAATTTTAGTTTTGTATGCCTTTGAAAAATATTAAATCTAATATCAAAATCTGGAATAAAAATAATAGTGATAATAATAATAGTCTGAATTTTTTTAGAAAGGAGGGTAAAATTCTTCAGAGCCAAGTGGATAATGATCCAGGCAATCTGAATATTGTCAGCAGTTTTTTTAATAATCAGAAAAATCTTTCTAATGAAATCTATAAAAATACATTAAATGCCAAACAAAAGGCCAAGGTAGATTGGTTAACTTTTGGGGATAATTGTACAAAATTCTTTTATGCCAAAATGAGCAACAGAAACCATATTAACCATATTGGCAATATCATAGATCTGTCTGGTAATATTTCAAATGATTTTTCCAAAATTGCTAATGAAGCTATTGAGTATTTTGAAAACCTTTACTTTAATGAGTCTGGTGCTAAAGATTTTCCTCATATTATTAGTAAAAATATTTTGAAAGACAATGCTTCAGATATTCTACTTGCTCCTGTTTCTATAGAGGAAATAAAACATATTATTTTCAAAGCAGGTGATAACAAAAGTCCAGGTCCATATGGTTTTAATGCAAAGTTCTATAAAAATCAATGGTTTAATATTAAAAATCAAATTTTTGAAGTCATCAATGAATTTATGGATAAAGGTAAATTACTTAAGAGCATAAATCACACTTTTATTACTCTTGTTCCTAAAAAGAAAAATCCATCTAATATTGGTGACTATATACCAATTTCTTGCTGCAATTTCATATAAAAAATTATTTCTACTATATTAAGCAACAGAATTAAACATTTTTTGCCTTTCATCGTCTCTGAAAATCAGAGTTCTTTTATTCCTGGTAGGCTAATATCTGAAAATTCTATGTTAGCCCACGAGATGGTTAGGAATTTTAATACAAAAAAAGGTGACAATGTGTGTTTAAAAATTGATCTTCAGAAAGCTTATGATAAAGTTAATAGGTAATTTATTTTTCATATCATGAAGTGCATGGGTTTTCCTAGCAAATTCTGTGATCTAATTATGGAATGTATTGACACTCCTACCTTCTCTATTCTTATACAAGGTAAACCAGTAGGTTTTGTTAATAGCAATAGGGGTATTAGACAAGGTGACCCCCTGTCTCCCTACTTATTCACTATGGTGATGGAATACTTTTCTATTTTAATTGAAATAGAAACTATTAAAGGGAATATTAATCCCATAAATAGGGTCCAACCTTGTATTAATCACCTTATATATGCTGATGATTTAATGGTCTTTATTAAGGCCAATAGGAAAAATGCTATTTCCATTAAAAGTATTTTTGATAAACTGAATAAATATGTTGGTCTGCAAATAAACACAGATAAAAGTAAAGCATATTTCAGTAAATTCAGCAGCTATAAAATTGATTTTCTTGAAGTTCTTAATATTTCTGAAGGTAATCTCCCTATTAAATATCTGGGTTTACCATTATCTGTAAATAAATTAAAGGATTCTGACTGTGCTATCTTATTGGATAAAATTCAAGATAGAATGGAAACTTGGTCTAGTAAACTCTTATCTATTGCAGGAAGAGTTGAACTTATCAAAACTGTTGTTTATGCTATTATTCTATACTGGTTACAAACTTTTCATATCCCAGCTGCTTCTATTAAAAAACTAGATGGCAGATGTGCAAATTTTTTGTGGAGAGGTGAATACCACAAAATTAGTTGGGATACAGTTTGTAAACCTAAGGATGAAGGTGGGTTTGACATTAGAAACATGAAAGATCTTAGTCTTACTTGTCATTTAAAATTTCTTTGGAGATTTTTGAGTGCAGATTCTCTATGGGCAAATTGGGTGAAGGCTAAATATCTCAGAAAAGGTAATTTCTGGAATATTAATCCAAACAGTAAGCAGTCTAATACTTGGAAACATATTTTACACTGCAGAGATATTGGTAAGTCTCTTTTGGATAGAAATTTTAAATCAGGTAATGAAACTAGTTTGTGGTTTGATCCCTGGTTCCATAATGACTCATTTGTCAATAAAATAGGCTGGAGTAATTTAGTTATTTTTGGGGACCCTAATGCTACAGTGTCTTCTATTATTATTGACAATCAGTGGCAACCTCAAATTCATCCAATTACTTTTCCTCACAGTTCTGAAATCTGTAAGTTTATTATTGATAATAATGCAGACTCTGATTACTGGACATGGAAAGCAGATAATAAAGGGAATTTCTCTTTCAAAAATACTTGGAATGCCATTAGAAATAAAGTCACTAAAGTTGATTGGTATGATTGTATTTGGAATAGAGTGAACAACCCCAAGATGGCTTATTGTACTTTTTTTGCTTTACATAATAAATTGCCAACTTGGGACAGATTGAATAAATGGGGTAATACCTCAAGTTCACTTTGTTCCTTATGCAGTCTAGATAATGAAAGTTCTAATCATCTATTTTTTTGCTGCAGTTACTCTCAGTTTATATGGAGTCATATTAAAGCTATCCTGGATATTCATACCAACACTATTTTAGAGCTCAAGCATATTATTCAGCTGGTGAACAATAAGTTCAAAAGGAAATCTTACAAAAGAGATCAAACTCACATTTATATCACTACTGCAGTTTATCACATATGGAGAGAAAGAAATTCACGTGTTCATAACAAAGCTAGCAGCAGTAAAGAGCAAATATGGTTCAGAATTGAAATTGACTGTCAGATTTTGCTTAGTAAATCTAAGAAAATTATGAAAGATCAAACCAATTTCGCTATTTTAGCTGATGGATGGAGTTTCGAAGCTGGCAGTAAGCATATGGAACAAATTCTTTCTCATCCAAAGCATCTTAGAACGGGCAATTTGTTATCTGAAGAGTTTTCTTCATCTAGTGCCGACAACAGAGTCAACTCTATCTCCAACCATGAAAATATTTCCAACAGAGCTCAAAAGAACACCAATCAAGCACGCAATACTTCTCAGAAGTATAAATCAACAGATCTGAGTCGCTATGACAACAGATTTGTTGATTTCAACAGAAAGCAACCTCATCAGAAATATAATTTTACTAACGAAGAGATTATTGGTATGAGAGGTAAGTTTAACAAATGCCTCTCGTACTGGGAGAGAGACGAAAGCAGTGGTGTAAAGTTTGGTGGTGGAGATAGCAATGAAGAGAAGAATGGAGGAGGCGATAGTTAACTATCGGTCGCCATTTTTTTCTTTTGTTTGCTTTTGCTGGTGTATGAGATATGAGGTTGTCGGCTAGGGTTTGTGTTTGTTTATGTTTGGTATCGGGTGTATTTGGGTTTTTACCCTATACCTGTTTTGTATTTGGGCTGTTTGTATTTGGGCTGGGCCCTCTTTTTACCCTCTTTCAAAAAAAAAGACCAACTTCAATTGCTATAAATATTCCATCTCAGGAAACTTCATTAGGGTTTGAAAAGATATTTCTTGCATAGAAAAAGTGATCTTGGGTTTAGAACATTGTAATCTTAAGTGCTCCTACTTTCTTATTATTCTCTTAGGATTGCTTGTGATTGTAAGAGGTCAATATAGTAGGAAACCTTCACAGTAGACATTGGCAAGCTTAGCCAAACCACTCTACTCGTGTCTTTTTATTTTACTTGCTTTTTTACACCTCTTTTTCTATTTTTAAGCATGGTATTAGTAATCGACCTTTGGTAACACAAACACATTAATATAATTCTAAGGTTGGCTATATTTATAGTCAACAACTGAAAATGTCAGTAAAGCTGGGTCAAAATGTCATGATCCATGCAAGCTTGCCATCACAGATTACATCAGATGTTGTGCAGCTGGTGAAATCATACATGTATGTATGTATGTATGCATGCATGTATGCATGTTTAATTAGTACATTACTATATACATGTATATATGTAATTATGTATGTACGTCTATGTGTGTGAGTGTGTGCATATGTATTAATGTTAGTATGTGTATGATTTTAACTATAATATTGAAATAAGTTATGACTTACCCTGATCCTCGTTTTTTACAAAGACATCAACTCGTTGGATAGTGGAAGAGTCCATCTTAGATGCACGAGTGGATGTATATATAGCATCAATAAGAGCATCGACGGTCTGAATAAATGGAGATTTCATATGTGCATCAACACTATCATGCTCTAAAGAGTGGGAGCAACCCTGACCTGATGATAATGAGCCACCATGACTATGTCGATGTCAACTATATATATATATATATATATATATATATATATATATATATTATTATAATACATATATAAGTGTATATAATATAATAAAAGATACGTATCTTGTGTTTTAGAACGACATGCAACTAGAGTAGCAATTAGGACAAGTCTATGTTATATTGCATCATGAATGAGTGAATACACAAAAATATGAGATTAACAATCTCACGTATAAAAATGGAATAGACTTGGTTCTAATACGTATAATCAATTTGATTTCAGTGAGATTAGCAACTTCATCCATAAATGAAAGAATTATAGCTGGTATATAATCAATCTATTTTTTTACATATGTTTATATTTTTTCCACTATATTTATTGGCTATTTAAAAAAGATAAATATCCCCAACTTGGAGATGAATGCATCCCGTAAAGTATTTTCAGTATGGAATAAGCACTACATATACTTCTGTAATAGTGCAACCAAAAACTCATGTATGTCTCTTCCTGCATTTTCAAGAATATTCCCATTTTATTCTTGAAGTTGAAGGAAAGAGATAAAAATGGAATATTGGTTATACTATTAACAAAAATATGTATATTTCTTTCTTCGGATTAGAAGTATTTTGTTGGATGTACATACTCTACAAGTTACGGATATATGTCTTTTCAATTGATCAATAAATGCAAAAAATAAAGATGTATGTCAAAAAATCAATTGATTATCAAACAACTATAATACAAAAAAGGTGTCATGGATGCATATGATCTTACACTTTTCCTATCATGACATACATATTGTTCTTCTACCACAAAATCAATGTGCATAACCCCAAAATAACAAAAAGTGTACGTTTGCGGCACAACAAATAGAAAAAAAAGAAACTAATGTGCATATATAAAAACCGTCTTTCAATAATTATATAAATAATTATACACAAGCTACCAATTGTTAGTATCATTATTAATATCATCTTTACAATATTATCATCATATTCATATTCATTAACTTCGGCATCATCATTAACCTCGATATTATCTAATTCAACCCCGTCAAAACTTTATTGCCAAGTAGTTTTCTATCGTCGGCATCTTTTGTTATTTAGAGTACTTCATTATCCTCTAGATCATTTTATTATGGCTGATCATCTATTGTGATCATATCCCCGTTGAATGACCATCTCAATTTTGTTTAAACGACAACCCACTAGTTATCTTAGTTGTTGTTCATAGCAGGATAAGTTGCAAAATGAAATTATGTTGCTTGCATCGCTTGCACAAATGGATCGTCTCCTTTGAATCGTCTTTTACAGTTTACCTTAACAAGGGGATAATCTTTATATATATATATATATATGACATGCTGCTGCATCAGGAGTAATATCAGACCAGTCACATTTGAATATAAACGTTTTAAGCTCCGGTATTTTAGAAAATGTGAGTTCGATTATTTCCCATAACACTCCCTAATAATCTTGTAAACCATCACCGTGTTCATCATCTTAACACATACCACACTTTTGTAAGTTCTTTTTACTAGCTTAATGTTAGGAAATCAAATTTGCGGTTTCGATGACAACAACTATACAATGGAAATTGAATATGCATACACACACACACACACACACACACACACACACACACACACACACACACATATATATATATATACATACATATGTACAGGTACTTGCTAGAGCAACATCATTAGAAAAACAAGAACAAGGCTCAAAGAACATTACAAGAGACTACAAGTCGATAGGATCAAAGAAGCAACGAGAAAGATGCACAAAACAGACATGCACAATTTTTATACGACTGGATGCACAAGCCAGACGTCTGAAAAAGTCATCTGAAACAACAAAACAGACAGAACCAGACATCTGGTAGATGCACTCAGACGTTTGAAAATATACTATATAAGAAAATATCGCATCGGACGTCTGATACAAGTACCAGACGTCTGATTTCAAACTCGGAATTCAAATTCAAATTTCAACTGCTACATTTGAATGGACATCTTCGTTTCTCTTCGCTACAACTCTTCACTATCAATAGAAGCAACTGTATAGCACTTGTTAATGGATGCAACCACTTAAGGAACCTCTCTATAACTATATATATCATCAAGAATCAGAGAGAACAGTAACCTTACTCATTTGCGCTCTCTACTTACATACTCAGTTATATTCTTGATCTTTAGCAATCTATACTTGTATTTCACTCTTTCATATATTCAAAACTTCACATTCAATATTCTCTAGATATATACTGGAAGCATCTATACTTATTAGTCAATATCCGTGTTATAGAACGCATATTTGACAAAAATAATTTATTGTAAACAAGCCTATTCCTCCGGGAAAAGCGAAGGTGTTTGACAGTCGAATTCCAAAGGGGAGCTTCAAGACTGGACGTAGGACGGAAGGTCTGAACCTGTATAAAACCTGATATGCTTATTCTATAGTTACCTAAATTATTACTGCTTTAGTTGCATCATAAATTTTGTCACATATATTTGCATATACACTACACGATCCACCCTATTGACTTTCAATTGGTATCAGAACAAGGTTAGATCAAAATACAGTAACACATTTTTGAATCATTATAATATGGCAAGTATTTTTCAAGAAGGTCAATCCACAGCATGACCTCCACTTTTTAATGCTTCTAACTATGCACATTGGTCAACACGTATGAGAATTTTTATGGAAGCTAATGGATTAGATATTTGATGAGCCACTCAAAATAAATATGAAGAACCTGACACTACTATGAACACATGGACCGACGCACAAAAATTCACAGCTTATGATAATGCCAAAACTATGAATTTTCTATTTTGTTCACTAGATAAGAATGAATTTTCACGTGTCATGTTATGTAACACTGCATTTGATATTTAGCGTACCTTACAAGTTACACATGAAGGCACAAACAAAGTTAAACAAACTAAATTTCAATTTTACAAAATCAATTTTCATCGTTTAAAATTAAACAAAACGAATCTATAGTAGAGATGTCCTCAAGATTCCAAACCATTCAACATGATTTAATGGCACTTGAAGTTAAATTCACAAATTTTGATTTAGTATCTAGAATACTCAATTCTTTAACTCCACAGCGGGAAAGAAAATTGTTAGCTATCGAAGAAGCTAATGATCTCTCAGCACTCTTAGTTGAAGAATTGATAGAAAATTTAATGTCATATGAAGCTAATTTGCAGGCATGAAAAGAACAAAATTCGAAAAAGAAGAACATAGCATTTCCAGCAACAAATGAAGACTCCGACTTAGACGAAGAAGAAATTATATTTATCGCTAAAAACTACAACAAATTTAAGAAGTTTAGGAAAATGACTAAATTTCAGAAAGGAGGAAAACAAGCTCAACAAATCAAATATCAATTAAATGCTATGAATGTGACCAATTTGGACATATGAAGAAAGACTGTCCCAAGCTCAATAATGATAAAAAGAAGAACAAATTTGAAAAATTCAAAAAGAAGAAAGCTTTCAAAGTAACATGGGACGACTCGGATTCTTCATCGTCATCAGACAGTAATAGCGATAGTGACGGAGAAATAGCTAATGTGTGCGTTATAATACAAACCGATGAGGTCCTTCTCGAACTTAGTTATGATGAATTATTAGAACCTAGCATGGAATTAGATGATAAATTAAGACAAATTAAAAATTGAACCAAGAACATATAGCCAAAATAAATAGATTAGAACTTAAAATAGGAATGCTAAAAGATGAAAAAATTATTTTGGAAGAGGAACTAGAATTATCTCAAGAAAAAATTAAAATAATTTGGTCAAAAATGAGACTATTGCTATTGATCTTGATAAAACTAAATTAGAAAAGGATAACTTGTTAAAAGAAAATGTCAACTTAAAGACTAATGTTGAAAATTGAAAATTGAAAATTAAAAGAAAAAGTAGATAAAATTACAAATAATATTTCAAATATTAATAATGGAAAACAAGATTTGGAAAATCTTATCAAGACTTCAATACCATCAGGTAATAGAAATGGAATAGGATTTAAAAATATTCCTAAACAAAGAGGGAATGATATTAAGAAATATAGTTGTATTTATAAAAAGACTAAAAGTTCACCTAACTCTAACACGAATACCAAAAACATAAAAAATTTGATTCCTAGGACAAATAATAATTTGATTAGACAATAATAATAATTTTTTAGAAAATGTAGTCTATAATAAAAATTATATTCATAAAGGTACCAAACCTTCTTGGGTATGGCTACCTACTTCTAACATCTAGGACCATAACAAAGTATATGGGTACCAATTAAATCATCTTTTATTTTGCAGGTACCCAAAATAAAAAATAAGGGGAAATTGATACTTGATAGCCGATGTTTCAAGCATATGACCGAAAATTCAAAAATGTTATCAAATATAATATACATCGATGGTGGAACGGTAACTTTGGAGATAACTCAAAAGGATACGTCGTGGGCATTGGAGAAGTCATCAACTCTGTTATTTCTAACTCTCCTATTATTAAAAATGTTTTGTTAGTAGAAAATATAAAACACAATCTACTTAGTATTAGTGAATTGCGATAAAGGTTTTCAAATCAATTTCGAAAAAGATAGATGTAATATTTTCAACAATAAGAAACAACTAATATTTAAAGGTTTTAGAAACAAAAATGTTTATGTTTTAAACATGAATATAAATTGAAATTGAAATTTGTGTTTAACCGCCAAACATGACAATCCATTGTTGTGGCAAAACGATTTTGTCATATAAATTTTAAATATATTAATAAATTAGCAAAATATGAGCTAGTTAGAGGTTTACCTAAAATAAATTACAAAGTAGAAAATTTATGTGACGATTGTCAAATTGAAAAACTAAAGAAAAGCTCGTTTAAATCTAAAAATAATATTTCTATAAAACAACCATTAGAATTATTACATTTAGATTTATTTGATCCAACTCAAGTACGATATATAAATCATAGCAAATATGTTTTCGTAATAGTTGATGATTTTTCAAGATGTACATGGATTTTACTTTTAAAACATAAAAGTAAAACGTTTGGTATATTTAAAATTTTTGCTACAATAATTAAAACACAAATGGATTTGAAAATTAAGAATATTCGAAGTGATCACGGTGGAGAATTCGAAAATGATCTTTTTACTAATTTTTGTAATAAAAAAGGTACAAGTCATGATTTTTTCCCCGCACACCTCAACAGAACAGTGTAGTAGAAAGAAAAAATCGTACGAAACAAGAATGTGCATGAACACTATTAAATAGTAGTGGTCTACCAAAACATTTTTGGACTGAAGCTGTTGCCACAACTTGTTATGTTTGAATCGACTAACCATACGACCTATGACTAAAAAAACTTGTTTTGAAATATTTTTTGGAAGAAAACCTAAAGTATCATATTTTAAAACTTTCAGATCAAAATGTTTTATATTAAATACAAAGATAATTTAGGAAAATTTGAGTTGGACCTAAAGGCCGATGAAGGAATCTTTGTTGGATATTCGGATCGCAGCAAAGCATATAAAATTTTTAATGAACGAAATAACACTATCGAAGAAAGTTTACATGTTCCGTTCGATGAAAATCTTTTTAACCATCATACTGATGACGATGAAGAAATAATTCCAATAACAAATACAACAAATTCTTTTAATAATGAGACAAATGCGCAAAAATAATACGTCAGCATCATCTTCTAGAATTCTTAAGGATCGTCCAAAAAATAATTTCATTGGAGATCTGAATTATAGAGTAACTAGAAATCAACTTAACCAAATAAGTCATATAGCATTTGTGTCAAATTTTGAACCAAAAAATTATAAAGAAGCTTCAAACGATAACTTTTGAATAATTGCTATGCAAGAAGAATTAAATCAGTTTAAACGTAATAATGTTTGGGAATTAGTTCTGAGACAAAAAAATCAATCGGTTAAAGGAACAAAATGGGTATTTAAAAACAAAGCAGATGAAAATGGAAATATAGTTAGAAATAAAGAACATTTAGTTGCTCAAGATTATAATCAAGAAGAATGTAATGACTATGGCCTTTGCTCCAATAGCGAGACTAGAGGCCATACGTACATTACTCGCTTTTGCAAATCATCATAATTTTAACCTATTTTAAATGGAAGTCAAAAGTGCTTTTTCAAATGGTTTTATTAAAGAAAACGTATATGTTGAACAATCCCCATTTTTTGTTCACGAAAAATATCCCGACCATGTTTTTAAATTACGAAAAGCCTTATATGGTTTAAAACAAGACCCCCGTACATGGTATGAACGTCTTAAAAATCATTTAATTACATCTGTTTTTCAAATAGGTAAAATCAATACAACATTATTTATTAAATGAAAAAATAACGATATTTTAGTTGCACAAATTTACGTAGACGGTATTATTTTTGATTCAACGAATGAAAATCTTTGTAATCAATTCTCAAAAATTATGAAAAATGAATTTGAAATGTCTCGCGTGGGAGATTAAATTTCTTCTTAGGTTTACAAATAAAACAACTTGAAAATAGTATTTTTATTCATTAGAAAAATATTGTAATGATCTATTACGTCGTTTTGAAATGGATAAAATTTCAGGCAAACCAACATCGAGGAGTACTAGTGTTCACTTAGAAAAGATGATAACGGAAAAGATTTCGATGAAAAATTATATCGGAATATGATTGGCTCCTTACTCCATTTGATGGCTAGTCGACCGACATTATGATGAGTGTATTTCTTCGTGCCCGATTTAAAGCAAAACCAAAAGAATCTCACCAAAGAGTTGTTAAACGTATCTTACGATATCTATCTAGTACTAGAGATTACGGTTTGTTTTACCCTAAACAGTCATCGTTTGAACTAGTCTCATATAGTGATGCAGATTTCGGTGGACATAAAACAATCGTAAGAGTAATAGTGGAACATGTCACTTTATCGGACAATCATTGGTTTCATGGTTTAGCAAAAATCAAATTTGTGTCTCCTTATCTACTTGAGAAGCCAGATATATTTCAGCAGCTCTAGCATGTGCACAAGTGATATACATGCAACAAACACTTACGGACTTTGGCAAAGTTATCAATAAATCACCAATATATTGCGATAACACGAGTGCAATAAATCTATCAAAAAATCTTGTAAATCACTCACATACTAAACATATAGATATACGACATCATTTTTTACATGACAATGTAGAAAAGAGAATTATTATATTAGAATACGTAAATACCGAGAATCAAATAGCATTCATTTTTACAAAACCAACAAATTTTTGTTAAACTGCGATGCGATTTACGAATATGCTCTCTTAGTGATCTTTTAAACAAATAACCACACTTTTCATTTACTCTATGTTTAGGTAAAAGTTTCTTATCCACAAATTAAAATTGATAAATTCTTTTACCTTAAATTTTTTAGGTAGTTAGTTTTTGAAAATTACCTATAAATAATTTTTGAAATTATATATAAATTCTTACATAACAAGGAGTAAAGAACATATAGATTTCATATTTTTTTACAACAAAATATATAATCATGTCTTTTGAAAATTCTCGTCTATCCTTCTCGACACCTACAACGAATAGCTCAACAGATACACCTCAACGTCTTCCTACCCCTACACCAAATCAGGAATCGATGTACAGGTGGTCCTCCTATCATACGTGATTCACTCTCGTTAACAAGAAGTCCAAACGATCTCTATTTGTTTCGCATAACACTAAGGAGAAAATTAATGAGATACATCACTATCAAAAGCAACAAGTAGATCTACAGCGAAAATTATATTTTGAACAGAAAGTCACGGCACGACGACTATGTTTTTTGGAGCAAGTGGTGATAAAATTTTGTAATTCACGGAAGAAGGATGTACATGAACCACTTCCAATTCCTTGCAGTTCTTTGGATCCCTCGTCCTCCTATCGTACACCTTTAGATCCTTCACCAAGGCGATTCTCTGGTTCCTCGAGAACCCATGAACGTGGAAATGTATGGTCTCCACTCAAGCCATGAAGGGATGACAAGTCTGAAGATTGTGAAACTCCATCGCCATCTAAATAGACTAAATTATTTTCTTTGTATTTATATCTATGTATATTTGTAATTTTGTTTCACAAAAATAGTACTACATTTTTTAACAAAAATAAAAAGTAGAAAAATAAGCAACACCCTTCCAAATTAGGTTATTTTTAGAAAAATTGGTCATTTCGGACGCCTGACCATTGCCCTTAGACCTCTGACACTCTGATATCGCACAAATTATACACCATCGTGCATATGTCAGACGTCTTATATAACATTCCACACGTCTGAAAAATGTCTCTGCTTACTAAAAAAGGATACCAGACTATTTCAGACGTCAGAACCATGAACCAGACGTCTGAATAAAGTCTCTGTCAGATTTTCTAAAATTTCAAACGCCTACTATTTGTACCAGATGTCTGAAAAACTATCTGCCATTCAAAAATGAAAATTCTATCTATTCCATACGTCTGATAATACAAACAGATTTCTGAAGAATCTCTCCATCTATCAAAATTTTCAACTGGACAAAATCCAGACGTCTACCACAACAAACCAGACGTCTGATTCTATTTACTATCTTGAAATTAGGTTAAATCATACATCTGATTTACATTCCAAATGTCTGAAATTCAATCGACCCTCGTATATGCCCAGATAACGTCTTTTTTTCCTACTTTTCTCACTTAATTTTATTTTATTTCTACACCTATCTCGATTTTTTTTCGAAAATCCTTTTTCTTCCAAAACTTGATCAAATTTTATGGCTCCTAAAACAAAAAATCCCAAACTCTCTAAGAGAAAACAAGACCAAGCAACTTCCTCAATTCCTCAAGTCTGCTCAGATGATCAAATTGAACGATGGATGAATCGAGTACCGCATTCACTCAAGAGATATGAGGATATACAAAAGAAGAAACTTCATACGGGTCCATTTTATAACTTACTCAAGTTCCCAATGTATGATTTAGATGAAATGTGTGAAAACGTCTATTTAGAAGCTTTGATATCATTCAATCCCAATAATATCCATATTGATCAGTTAGCTATATTTCTCTTCTATGCTAATTTGGATAGCACGGCGGTTTGGAACAATGAAAACGAAGATAATTGGCTATGGTCTAGCGTTTATGGCAACTCAATAAGGTTAACTTCAGGAATCATAGGCAGAACTCTCGGATGTTCTGACACGGGCAAAGATTTATATAATATTCTCGATATGCATTTCAAACCAAGGGACAATATAACACATAAAATATGGGAGGATGAAATGCCTAATTTCGCATCCAAATATCTACAACCTAAGGCAAGACTTCTTACTCGATTGATCATCAACACTATCATTGCACGCCTTGGAAGTCATAAGCAGAAAACGGAGTTAGAACACAAGGCCCTGTATGCTCTATTCAGCGGAACAAGGATAAATTGGGCTAAATTTATATTTGACGAGCTCAAACTTTTTTGGAATCGATCATGCCCATCGATTATCTATCCTACATACATCCTGAGACTTCTACGTGCTCATAACATCCCCTTCTATTTATCTACTTATGAAGAAATTTCTCCAAAATATGCTTCCCTGATATTTTTCTCAATAATGCACCTATCGAAAAATCCTCCAGAATTTATATCTTTCAAAGAGTGGACGCAACGTCGTCAAACCAAACAAGCTGGGCCTCCACCTCAACCACACCATGAACCATCACAAGAGGTGGAACAACATCGCGAGACTACTCCTCCTCCCCCTCATCCATTTGATTATACGTGCCACGATGAGATTTGGAGACTCGAACAGAGACGAATCCGAATGAGAGTATTCGAGATCTCACTCTTCAAAATCAGCATATCTTATCTCGAAATCAAAAAGTTTTGGCTAAGCGTATTGACAGCTTTGAAACATCTTTTGCCACACGTCTAGCCACAGTTGAAACTTCACTTTCAACTGTATTATCAGTTCTCAAATTGGTTCTTCAAAGGGTTCGTGGCACTACACCACCTTCCGAAGATTGGCCGACCCGAGTACCTTCTCCCCCTTCGAAACATTCCAAACTTTTTGAGGAGAACGAACCTATAGAACAAGTTTCGACATCTCCTACGAAGCAACGTAGCTCTTCCAAAAATGAAGGAGATGATCAACAAAAAGCTTCCCCTAAAGACTCATAGATTCGTAGGACTCCATCTTATGTAAAATTGTTAAAATCTATGAATGTTCTCGATTATTGTAGATTAATGAAATTTCTCTTTTGGTATGTCATTTCTGTATATATCTTTGTCCTACAACGATTGATCGATATTTATTAATTTCTACAGCTAACAAGTTAGATGTTCTTTTTGATAATGCCAACGGGGGAGAAGATCACAATTAATTATGGAAAGCACATATTCAGGGGGAGATTAATAAAATTATATATAAGTACATTGTATAGTTGTCATCATCAAAAAATGAGAGATTGTTAGGAAATCAAATCTACAGTTTCGATGACAACAACTATACAATGGAAATCGAATATGCGTATATATATTTCTATATACAGGTACTTTGCTAGAGCAACATCACTAGAAAGACAAGAACAAGGCTCAAAGAACATTACAAGAGACTATAAGTCGACAGGATCAAAGAAGCAACGAGAAAGATGCACAAAACAGACATGCACAATTTTCATACGTCTGGGTGCACAAGCCAAATGTTTGAAAAAGTCCTCTGAAACAACAAAATAGACAGAATCAGTCGTCTGATAGATGCACTCAGACGTTTGAAAATATAATATATACAAAAAAATATAGTATCAGACATCTGATTTCGAACTCGGAATTTAAATTCAAATTTCAAATGCCACATTTGAATAGACATCTTCGCTTCTCTTCACTGCAACTCTTCATCATCAACAGATGCAACTGTAGAGCACTTGTTAATGGATGCAACTACTCAAGGAACCTCTCTACAATTATATATATCATCAAGAATCAAAGAGAACACTAACCTTACTTGCACTCTCTACTTACATACTCTGTTATATTCTTGATCTCTAGCAATCTATACATGTATTTCAGTCTTCCACATATTCAGATCTTCACATTCAGTACTCTCTAGATATATATTGGAAGCATTTGTACTTATTAGTCAATATCCGTGTTATAGAACACATATTTGACAAGAAAAATTTATTGTAACTAAGCCTATTCCTCTGGGCGAAGCGAGGGTGTTTGATAGTCGAATTCCGAAAGGGGGATATGAGACTGGACGTAGGACGGGAGGTCCGAACTAGTATAAAATTCTGATGTGCTTATTCTATAGTTACCTAGATTATTACTGCTTTATTTGCATTATAAATTTTGTCACATATACTTGCATATACACTACACGTTACACCTTGTTGACTTTCACTTCAAACCTCATTATATTAAATTTAAAGCCTTTTACGCACATGATTGGGCATTTTCTATATTTCGTCATTGGACCAAATGAAAGAGTTTAATAACAAATGTCAATGATTTTATTATCAACAACTTATTGCATTAAATTAATACACATTAGTATATATAATTAACTATTTCGTACTATGTTTATTCAACAATTATATATGCTTACATATTTCTGAAACCAAGCCCCCAATCCTATACTAGGTTGAACCTTTAGATTTTGTTGCTTAAATTAACCGTTGAACAGTTGATATTGTTAAGGTAAACATGATTATAATATATAACATGGTATTGATAGTAAATAAACAAATATTTTTTTACCTAATAAGATCTAATAATTCTTTACAATTAAGAAGTACCATTGTTTTGGCTATGACAAACTCTTTAAGCATATGAAAACGATCATCCTTCAATTTACCAGAAGAAAGCCAAATTCTTGAAAAATGAAAAGAGAAATGTTAAACGAATCATCATAAGATCATCATTACGCGTACCACTATTAGAGTTCAACTTAACATGGTGTTTGAAATAAGAACTGAAAAATGTGGATGACTTCTCAACAATATATGATTGACATATTGAACCTTAATAATTCTATTAATAATTTCAATAACATTATTAATTTCAGTATTAATTTTAACAACAATATTGATTTCATTATTACTTTAGATACAATATTAATTTTATTATTAGTTTCAATAAAACTATTAATATTATTATTATTTTAAAGAGCTAAGACCAATAGCTTTATTTATTTAGTACCATTTTATAGCCTTCCGATATCAGCCACAAGTTCCTATTAAAATATTTGTTCTTTCTCTCTCTAGTCACATTGACTAAATATTTAAATATAAACTTACGGCTGATATCTAAGGACTACAAATAGTGCTAAATAAAGGAGCTATTGATCCTAGCTTTACTTTAAATAACATCATTAGTTTTATTATTAATTTCAATAGCATTATTAATTTTATTATAAAACTATTTTAAAATAATGGAATTTACAAATAAATTTAAAGCTACATAACGTAGAAATTTCTACACGGATTTTACTGGTTTGGACATCCTACATTCCATTACAAACTTAATGATATTTACGCTTTGTAAATCATTTCAAATCGTGCCCGGGTCAATCAAAAGTTCGATTCTATCTGAACTGCTCATTTTCAAATGATATCCACACTGCTCACAAATATTCATTTTTGATCTAAATTTTTTTTTATAATTTAATCCATAACAATTTTCGCACTGAACCCATAAATTTTTGTATTTTTCTCTAGCTAGCCTTCCCGCAAGAGGTTTTTTTAAGATCTATCATATTAGTACTAGATAGAAATGGTAACTCCAACGATTTCTTTGTCCTCAACGCTTACTATTTTCAGGAATTAGTCACTTCAACAATCTTTGATGGTTATATGAGTATCCAAAGTACGAACGAGATGGATGTTTGTTGTCCCAACCATTCTTGTTAGCCCCGATACCGATAAGGAAAAGGGTAATTTTTATGATAAAAAAATTCGCCAACACTTCCCCATATACCATGTTTTACATACAAAAGAGCGTACATGGAGAATAAGAAGGAAGTGTTGTCAAATTTTTGTTAACCATACGGTTTGGAATATTGATTTACAAAATATAAATATTATTGTGTTTATAACTTATCCAATACTAGGACAAATCTGATAAATAATGCCTTGGATAAATATCGATTTCCATTTTATTTTAAAAGTAAATATCTTTATAACGATCATATACCATCCTTGTCAGATATGGCCAAATTAAACATCCATAGGGTTTCAATAATAACACCACACCAATAACAATGATTTTAACATTTTCATAATAATACCAGCAATCAAATTATATAATTCGATCAAAGTAACAAATCTAGATTGTGGAGTTTTTTATGCATATACGATCTAAATCTATGAATTAAGTTGTAAACTCATTGATATTCAAAAACTATTACATGACATATAGTGTATGAAATATTATACATCTTTATTTGAGTTACATCCATGCTAAGTCATGATGACTTCCTATTTTGCGGACCAATCGAGCACATACTATCAAGATGACTATAAGCACTACAGTCTATTTTCAAAATTACATTATACTAATCACGATAGCAGTAATTAGGATTAATAAACACCAAACAAATCATGATAGCATTAATTAACTAGGGCAATAATTAGTTAGGGATATTACTGAAGGCGGAGGAGTAGCTGGTGGGGAAGGCGACACCGCTTGCTAGCTTGCTTGAAGGAGAGGCATGTATAAATATACGAAGGAGAGGGCGGCGGCACTGAGATGAGGAAGAGGTGGTGGTTTGAGCAGCAGAGATTAGTGGAGATGACGGCGACACTACTACATGGAGAAGGTAGTGATGGTACTATGCCTAACGACATAAGGAGAAGGTGGTCGCCAACAAGGGTGGAGCCGTGATTTTTGGTTTTTTAAAATAAAAACTGAAATAATAAAGGAGGGGGTGATATGTAGAATATATCAAAAGGGACGATGCCGTACCGACACACCCTGATGTCAACTGGAAGGTATCGGTAAACAATCATAGGTAATTATTTACCTACGCCATACCGATGCCGCAACAACGTTTTTATTTTGACGCCGGCACGGCGTCGGTATTTTCAAGTGTGTAAATAACACATTACGAGTAGTGCACATGCCCAATTATATATTGTCCCACCCAATCTAGTAATTAGTTTTTTCACCTTGAATAATTTATTTATGTATATGTTGTATTATGTATGTATATTTTATATATTATTTAATGTTTCAAACAATTATTTATCAATTTTAAAATCATAATTTAATTAATATATATATGTTTAAAATATATATGTATACTATATATTAATTTAAATTAGTTTCGACAATAAAAAATCATTTAGCCAAAGCCTATTTAATAATATGCATATAAATATACATTTATATATTAATTATTTTAAAGACATTGTTTATTATAATATATGTATGTATATGTTAATAAAATAAAAATTATTATTTTGTTTTCAAAAATAATATATTTTGTTGGCCGAAATTTTTGTAATTAATTGTATTTGTATCTAATTTTAAACTGCCATTTTATAATAAAATGTGTACACTAACTATATACACATATCGAATTAAATAATTTAATAATACATAAAAGTTATTTTTAGCCAAAAAAAATTACCTATACTTTTATTATAATATTATAAATATTATTTATTTAGATCTTGTTTTGAATTTTGAAATATCAACCAAGTCTTTATCATATATTTTAAATTTGAGTCTTAAATTTCTTTGACTCGGTCAATATTAATCTTAGATATTCTCGTTCATTTATTATACATATAGTTTTGAAATTTATAATGTATATATATATAAATAATTTTATTATAAATATTATTTATTTAGATCTTATTTTGAATTTGGAATGTTTATCAAGTCTTTATCACATATTCAAATTTTGAATTCCTCGACTCGGTCAATATTAATCATAGATATTTTTATACATTCATATTATATTTTATTTCGAAATTCGTAAATTATATATGTGTGTGTGTGTTTTTCTGTGTATTTAATATAAGTATCAAATATTGTTTTGAGATAATGGATACATGTATAAATGATGAATGTATACGTTGTAGATGCAGATCCTAATATGTACATACCTAAATATCAATTATGTACGTTTGATATATGTTGCACATGCACGATGCACACAAATAGATATATAATGATATACCAATATACTGTACATATACATATATATATATACATATACATACATACATATATTTGTATATATTAAAATCTTTAATTAAATAAATTAGAAAATACTATTTTATATAAATAATCAAAATTAGATGTAGTACAACTCATTAAACTTCATAACCCTATTATGATCCAAAATAGGATTTTTGTTTACCCATTTCACTTGCTTTCTACTAGCACAGTTTCATTAAAGGAAAAATCTAAAATTTCATACGAAGATTTTTTCTAGAAATAACCTCTGCATTGGATGATAAATTTAGAGAAACTACAAAGGAAAATAAGGAATTAAAAGCTAAATTAAATTATGCTGAATTAGAAATGATATACTAAAATATGAGAAAGCAATCCTTGAAGAATAATTACCTAAATCTCAAAATTCTTTGAAAATTTAAACTCCTAATCTTATGCATTGAATGAGGAACTCAAGCCATATATGGATTAGAATATAAATTGTTAAAAGAAAAGTGGATATAAAACATTATAATAATTAAAAAAATAGGTTAATTTTTTTGTCTAACTAGTATTATACTATGATATTTTTACGGTTAGATTTTAGCACACTGCTTATTAATTACTTAGGCCATATATGTGCAATCCACTTAAACTTTCAAAAGTTAAGAGAACAAAATTCGGACGAAAATAAATGAACATGAGTAGCTCTCATTCAAAAAATAAATGCTATATGCCAATTTCTTCATCTTGGCTCACTATATGTCCGCATGTGGGTTTTACTAGGGCCGTTATGGCAATGATTACCGTTACCATTTTGCAAATAACATTATCGTACCGTTTTTACTGGCAAACTAAAATAGTTTACAGTTGCCGATTGACTGATATACCGATAAATTGGTAACCATTACACTAGTAATGGTAAATTACTGTTTGTCTAAAAAAATAAGTTGATATATTTTTACACTAAATGATGATTCATTATATATCATATTGGGACACTTAATAAAGAACATAGAAAAGAAGTATATTTAACATCATTTGAGTTGAATTACTGAAATAAATTAAAGTGTTTTCTTGCTTCTAAATGTCCATGATACATCTTATATGAATATCAATGTACTATGAATGGACTGAGAAATTACTGTAACTGTTGGTTTTGAAAAAATATTACCAAAGTTTTGCCGTAAAAAATGGTAAATTTACCGTTACTGTGCCGGTTATGTTGGTATACCGACTTTACTTCAAAACAATAACCGATTGACTGGTAGTAGTAAATTTATCATTATCATAACAGCCCTAGGTTTTACATTGGTCTACTTGTGGTTACACCAGTCAACCTACGTAAAACCTATAGGTTGACCCGTGACAACAGTGTTGTCCACGTCTGGTCAACAACACTGTATCTTGCATTTCATCCGTTTTCCCGCTATGGAAAATTTGAAAAAAAATTCTTTAAAATACTAAAATATGTGTAGACTTTTGTGATAAAATTTGGAGTGATTCGGGGACCATTTATGAGGCTTTGATACATTTAAACAACAAGGATTTGATAAGAACTCGATCATAGACATACTTAATTTTTTAGCTCTACAATCCATCCTTGTGCATTTCCTTGAACTTCATTTGTCATTCAATGTTATTGAAAGTTTGTTATGCACTTTATATTTATTCATTTCCTTGTTTTCACATTTGTACTTATATATATAATAATATCAACTTGCAATATATCATTTGAGCATTTCTTTAGGACTTTGTGGTTTTCCAATAGATTTATTAACTCCATTATAACCTCTTGAAGGCTCGTATACTCTTTAATTGTCTTGTTTGCTTTGATTTGATTTTCACTTCTCCCTATGTGTGTCTCATCTTTTTATATGTCCGCTATATAGGTTGTCTACGTGTTGTAACATGCTATTGCTTATCTTCAATCTATAACACTTGTTAAATTTATTGGTGGTAATTGTCATATGGTTCTAACTGCCATAATTCATAATTGTAAAGAATTTCTCATCAGCTCTTTCAGAGTATAAAACCAATAAAATTCGGTATAATGCAATTTTTATGATAATCCTCACTTAGCAAATTGGGATTTCTTATTTATTTATTTTTTGTTTCAATTACCGTTGCTAATCATGTTTGTTTTTTACGCTGAAAAGTAAATTAAAGGATAAATACATAAATACCGTTAACCCTATTCTGAACAGCGACTTAACTACTCAATGAAGGCAAGCGATCCAGCGAGTTAACATGGTAACAGCTAGCGACTTAGCGACCCAAAGTTCAAGCGACCTAGCGACCTAAATTTGTGACGAGCTAATGACCTAGCAATCTATACAGATCAACGGCATGACATAACAGTGGAGTAAAAACTACAGTATCTCAGTGACCTAACGACCTACATGTACAGCGACCTAACAACTTAACATCTCCTTTTCACGACCTACCGACTTACCGATCTAAATAACCAAGCGACTCAGTTACTCAACGACCTAAAAGTCCTAGCGACTTAACGAGTTATGACCGAGCATCTTCCACTAGCAAGAGCCGAATTCACATGACCTCTTCCATTAGGTCGCTCGCGACCTAAGCTGCATACTACATTTTCTACTAGGTCGCTCACGACCTAAACAGACCAAGGAAACTTCTTTATGCCGCTACTCCTTATGCCGTAGTTCCTTAGATCGTCACTCCCTCTCCTGCTACTCCTAAGGTCGCCCACGACCTATAACATGGCCGACCTAACCCCTAGGTCGCCCACGACCTACGACCTAACTCCAGAAATTCCCTATAAATACCTTGCCTACTCCACCAAAGGGGGGACTTTTGGCTCATTTCTGGAATGCCTATACTCTGCTGTTTTCTCGACTCATCTGACACTTCAAACACCGAAGACACTTCAACGAATTTTAAGAAGAGATCTAGCACATTCAACATGAATTCGAAGAGCTCTTTTACATTGAAGTTCTAGATACTTGTCTTAGTTGTGCTGCAATCAAATATCATTGTAAAGGTTGTAATCGAATCAGCAATAAAGAGGATTAAAGTGGATGTAGGCTTGACATTAAGCTGAACCACTATAAAAACCGTTGTCTCTTTACTTGACTTTCTGTTATTTTCTTCTTATCCCTAGTTCCCGTACCAACGGGTGATGCTTTCACATTTTTACTACTTACACCGGTGTGTTAGCGTTCAATTTTAGCTTTAACATTTTTGGTGCTTTCGCTGAGAACATCGAACTCAGGGTGTTTTCATCATTGCTTCGCAAAAGTTCGTCGAAAAAATCTCTCTCAAAACCAGAAGTCTATCAGAGATTATGGCTCTTGGAAGAAAGCGCAGATCTACTAGACCCGGTGATGCCCATGATAATACCGCCACTTCTCCTTCGTTAAGTCAAGCAGCTCCAAGTGTTGGAATTACACGGGCAAAGTTAGATGCCGCAGTGTCTGGGTTATATCAGCAAATGGAAGCCCAGAACACTTTAATGCTTGATAGGTTGAATGCTTTGCTCGGAGCTAACCATCAACCAGTGAATAATGAAGAAAATTTTGCTGATGATGTTCATAATCCGGAAGGGAGGAATATTCCTCAAAAGGCAGCTGGCCCCGTCGAAGGGGCGCCTCCCCAAGCTGGAGGATCAAGGCCGCAGCCGACTCTCCGCGAACGTTTGTCCAGGCAAACTTCCGAGAAAATGGCTGAAGTCTGTCCCGCAGAGCCTCTAAACGATGAGGAATACTTCTCGAGAATGGTTTGACAAATTATGAAAGAAAGTATGCAAAGAGAAGAAGATGAAAAAGAACGGGGGTTCGCTCCAAGCAAAACTCCGTTCACCGAAAGGATTCTGAAGGCGGAATTCCCAAGGAAGTTTGTTCCCCCCACCATTCCGGCTTATAGGGGAACAAGCGACCTTAACCAATTCCTATATAAGTATGCCTGGCACATGACTTGTGCTAGAGCGTCGGATGAGATCAAATGCCGGTACTTTTCGGTATACTTGGAAGGAGTGGCTCTACTCTAGTTTACAAAGCTACCGGTCGGATCTGTAGACCAGTTCTCCGTTTTAACTCGTAAGTTTAAAAAATAATTCAAGTTGTACGCTTCAAAGGCGAAGGACATAATGTCATTGTCTAGCCTGGAACAGAATCCCGAGAATCTGTTAGATCTTTCTTAAACCGCTTCAACATAGCCTTGGCTGAAGTCGACAATGCAGAGCCACGAATGGTCTTGGCCTACTTAATGAGGGCTATCGACAAATCGAGTGAGTTTGGGAAATGGCTGAAGATGAAGGAGCCAAACTCGCTTGAGAAATTCTACAAGAAGGCTGACGAGTTCATGCGCTTGGAAAGCCTTCCGGGGCTGGCAAAAGTGGTATTGACGGAAGTTGAGAATAACACTACTGCACCTACCAAAAAGGAATTCGGAGGTCAGAAGAGGGAGAATAATGGTGGGAAGAAGCATAAGGATGTGAAGATACCTCGCTTCTTCGAACCTTCAGATCTCACTCCTTTAACTGATACTCCGGAGAATATCTATTTCCCTACCAAAGATGCCGTTGAATATCCTAAACCACCTGTGTTGAAGCTTGGGAAAAATGCTGTTCAAAGTGGGAGATTTTGTCGGTTTCATAATCAACCCGGTCATGATACTAACGAATGTCGCCATTTGAAGAGTTTGATTGAAGGACTGTTGAGACAGAACAAGCCGCAACGATGTGTTAAGAGAAATAGGAATGACCCAACTTCATCTATTGAGGGCCAGCAACTTCCTACTCATCCATCTGGCTCGGGTGAGAGGACTACCGCGCATGAATCACAAAGGCCTGTTATTAATGTAATCACGGGAGGTCCTCACCTAGCAGGCAGAAGCTGGGGTGAGATGGAAAGATATGCTCGTGCTTTGAAATATGCCCCAGCAGAAGAAAATGTTTTTGTGTTAAATGACGCTGCAACTTTGAAGCAACAAAGAACTTTTAATGATGACATTGTGTTCAGGGCCAGAGACTCTATGGGTGTTGAAGCTCCCATCATGGATCCTTTGGTCATCTCTGCAGGAATCGGGCCTGCTATTGCAAGAAGGGTGCTTGTTGACTGCGGCGCCTCTTGCAATATCCTCTTTAAAAAGACATTCGATCAAATGAAGATTCCCATGGCTGATGTTCAAGCTTCATCGCAGAAGATTGTTGGGTTTACTGGGGAGCCAAAGCAACCAATTGGAACTATTGACTTATTCGTGGAGCTTGGAGAGGGGAAGAAAAAGGTGGTTCAAAAGCAGACTTTTGTGATTGTTGATGGATTTTCTGCTTACAATGCCTTCCTAGGCCGGCCAACTCTTGCAGCATTCAAGGCAATTCTCGTCCCGTGGTTCCGTACTATGAAGTTCCTCACGGATAATGGCGTCGGTGTTATTAAAGGGGATCAGAATGCTGGACGAGAATGTTATCTTATAGAGTTGCGGGAAGAAAGGAAGAGAGAGATGGGAAAGGATGCGGCAGCTCCACTCCGCATCAAAGAACCAACCTTGTAGCAATTACAGGGTGGACCCTGCACTGGCGAGCATAGTGGTGCACGGAAAGAAATAGATCGCAGAAAAGCCAGTACAGGGGAGAATAGAGTGGTGTCGGTGGAAGTAACGGTGCCAGTACCTGTTGACCCGAAAGATCCAAACAAGGTGTTGAATGTGGGTTCCCAACTTAGTGTGAAGTTTCAAAATATTTTGATATCATTCTTGCAAGAAAATCTGGATGTATTTTCTTGGAGTCATGCCGATATGTGTGGAATATCTCTAGAAATCGCAGTACATACTCTGAATATCGATCCAAAATTTACACCCGTAAAGCAAAAAAGAAGAACTCAGAGTCCAGAAAGGTCAGCAGTGTTAAAAGAAGAAGTAGATCGGCTCATGGAGAATGGCTTCATCAGAGAGCCCACTTATCCAAATTGGGTTTCTAATCTGGTGCTGGTTAAAAAAGCAAATGGAAAGTGGAGAGTATGAATCGACTTTTCAGATTTAAACAAAGCCTGCCCCAAAGACTACTTCCCATTACCCAGGATTGATCAGTTGGGATGGAACAGCCGGGCATGATTATTGTCTTTTATGGATGCTTACTCCGGATATAACCAAATCATGATGCATGAGCCAGATCAGGAGGACACGAGCTTCATCACTGATGTTGGTCTTTACTGCTATAGAGTCATGCCCTTCGGACTGAAAAATGCAGGGGCAACTTACCAAGGACTTGTTAATGCTATGTTCAAACCATGGATTGGAAAAACTATGGAAGTTTATGCTGATGATATGTTGGTGAAGCCAAAGAAGGCAGTGGACCATATGGATCACTTGGCAGAAATGTTCGCAGTCCTCCGAAAGTATGGAATGAAGCTTAATCCTTTGAAATGTTCATTCGGGGTAGAGTCCGCGAAATTCTTTGGTTTCATTGTGAGTGTTAGGGGCATCGAAGCTAATCCTGCTCAAATTACTACTCTGAGAGAAGTCAAAGCCCCTAGGACAAAGAAGGAATTGCAGAGCCTCAAAGAGAAAGTCGCTGCTTTGAATCGGTTTATTTCTAAGGCCACAGATAAATGCATTCCATTCTTTGACGCTCTAAAGAAAGGAAAGAAAATTTTTGAATGGACTCCGGAATGTCAGAAAGCTTTCGATGAACTAATTCGCCACATGGAAGCGCCTCCAATACTTTCTAAGCCCAGCAACGGTGATGATCTTTTCATATATTTAGCAGTCTCGTCTCACGCTCTCAATGCAACATTAGTACGGGAAGATGCAAAGGTTCAGCGTCCGGTCTATTACATCAGCAAAAGATTCACTGGGGCAGAGATGAATTATTCAAAGCTGGAAAAGCTCGCTTATTGCCTACTGATAGCTTCCAGAAAGTTGAGGCCATATTTTCAAGCTCATCCTGTCAAAGTCCTCACTGATCAGCCTCTAAAGTAAGTCCTATTTCGCCTTGAGACTTCGGGTCGTCTTCTGAAGTGCAATATTGAACTCGGCCAATATGATATCACTTATCATCCCCGAAGAGCAGTCAACGGACAAGCTTTAGCATATTTCATTGCAGAATACACAGATAAAGGTGACAGCGAGGAAGAAGTTACTGATGACATCCCGACCCGATGGAAATTATATGTTGATGGCGCAAGAAACGACTATTGTTCTGGAGCTGGGGTCGTGCTTGAAACCCCCGAAGGGCGATCATTGTGCTACGCATTGAGATTGGAATTTCCTTCGACAAATAATGAAGCAGAATATGAAGCTCTTATTGCCGGCTTGAAGATTGCAAAAGAACTGAACATCAAAGTGTTGCAGATCTTCAGTGATTCCCAGCTTATTGTATGTCAAGAAAGAGTTTCAAGCTAAAGGAGTGCTTATTTGTCAAGGGCCTGGGAGCATCTCGATGATTTCGATCATTATACAATAAGTCACATACGCCGGGAAGAGAGCATGAAGGAAGATTCTCTTGCAAAGTTTTCAAGCACCGGCGAAGCTCAATTATTGGGATTGGTCTCTGTGGAAGTCTTTTCAGCTCCAAGTATCGATGAAATGGAGATTGACTGGATCGTGACTGTTTCTCAAGAGCAGGAGTCGTGTATGATCCCGATCAAGGAATATCTACTTAAGGGCTTCCTTCCAAAAAATTCAAAGGGGCGTCAGAAACTGTTAAGGAAAGCCTCAAAATATGTAATTCAAGACGGCTGACTATATAGACGGGGATTCTCGATGTCATTACTCCGATGTGTAACCAAGGAAGAGGCTAAGACAATTTTAGCTGAAGTACACGGAGGAGAGTGTGGGGATCATTCAGGTGGTCAAACTCTAGCAAAGAAAATTCTCCGCTATGGGTACTTTTGGACAGACATTAATCGAAATGCTGCTAGCTACTCCCGAAAATGTGACAGATGCCAGAGATTTGCAAAAATCCCAAGAGCGCCTTCCACCAAGCTAACGCAGATGGTCATTCCGTGGCCATTTGCCATTTGGGGAATAGATCTCATCGGGCCTTTGCCAACTGCCAAGTCCGAAATCAGATATGCTATTGTTGCTATTGATTATTTCACTAAATGGACTGAATCTGAACCATTAGCTACTATTACCTCTAAAAAGATGATAAACTTTGTGACTAAGAATATCATTTGCAGGTATGGTGTGCCTCAAAAGATAATCACAGACAATGGTACCCAATTCGAGAGCGAAGAGTTCCAGGATTTTTGCAAGCGATTCAAGATCCAAAAAAGCTTCTCAGCAGTGGCTCACGCGCAGGCAAATGGGCAAGTGGAAGCAGTAAACAAAATTATCAAGTCAACCATCAAAAAACAGCTGGAAAAAACAAAAGGTGGTTGGGTCGATAAGCTGCCACTAGCACTATGTGCATACAGAACTACCCACAAAACTGCAACTGGGCACACTCCATTCTCATTAGCATATGGATCAGAAGCAATGATTCCGGTGGAAATAGAGGTCCCCTCACATAGGAGAATTCATTTCAACCAAGCTAAAAATGAAAAGCTGCAACTTGAAGCACTTGACCTCCTTGATGAAAGAAGGGAAGAGGCTAAGCTCAGAATTGCAGCCCATCAGCAAAGGATTGCCAGGCACTTCAATTCCAAAGTTCGCCAACGCAGCTTTGAAATTGGGGACCTAGTCTTGAAAAGGATCATGACAGCAACATGAGTGTTTGCGCCAAACTGGGAAGGGCCATATGTCATAGGCAAAAAACTTCTTGATGGCACTTTCAAACTAACAACTGTCGAAGGAGATCCAATTCCAAGAGCTTGGAACAGCAATCACTTGCGTCCATATTTTACTTAAAAGCTTTGCTTAAATTTGTAAAATGATTGTGGATGTATGATTCTTGTATTGTAATCCATTGTAAAATCAGTGCAGATAAATAATAAGAACTATAAAGTGGATGTAGGCCCAGTTCTTGGCCGAGCCACTATAAATCTTGTGTTCTTTATCACTGTAAAATGCCTGTTTTATTTCGATGTGTAAATACCTTAAATGTATTGCTAAAATATCGATTTAATATTCCAGGCCATTAAAGCAAAGCTTACCTATCGCAAGGCCAAGTGATCCCTAAAATCACTCAATAAACAAATGTCAAGCCACAGAAATTCCAGATTCAAATCCCACATAAGAAGCGCTTCATGCAAACGTTAGTGATTCCGTCGGAGGGGCACCTCCCTAACGTGGAGGTTCCAGGCCCTTGCTAACTGATCGCGATCGTTTGTGAAAACGAACATCTGGTTAGATAGCTTGCGTCTGCCCCGTAGACTCGCTTAACAATGAAGTACACTTCTTTGGATAAAACAAACTACTTGCAAAAGAAAGGAACATGTGCTTGGAAATGATAACAGGGAATCGCTGATGAGCAAATGACGAACAGACAAGGGCGAGCAGACAGAAAACAGCTAAAAAGGAGTCATTCCTCCCAACAAAAAGGTTGGTGGAACCACCGGAGGGGCACCTTCCCAAAGCGAAGGCATCAAGCCCTTGCTAGCTGATTGCGATTGTTTGTGCAAACGAACATCCGGTTGGATAGCTTGCGTCTGCCCCGTGAATCCACTTAACTATGAGACGCAATGTTCATGGCAAGCCAACCACCCAAAGACCTCTTCGGAGGCACAAGCCCTCTTCGGAGGCACAACTCTTCGGAGGATAAAGACCTCTAACGAGGCACGCCGAAAAAAGAAAGTTCTCTTCTCAACCAATAAGGTTGGTGGAATCACCGGACGGGAACCTTCCCAAGTGGAAGGCACATGGCCCTTGTTAACTGGTTGCGATCGTTTGTGCAAACGAACATCCAATTAAGTAACTTGCGTCCGCCCCGTGAATCCATTTAACCATGAGAAAGTAACTTCCAGGCAATGAAATAAAGACCTCTTCGGAGGCACAAGCCCTCTTCGGAGGCACAAGCCTTCACCAAAGGCACACCTGCCCTTTTCGGAGGCAGAAGACCTCTCCCGAGGCACCACAAGCCCTCTTCAGAGGAACTAGCCTTCACCAAAGGCACACCTGCCCTCTTCGGAGGCAGAAGACCTCTCCCGAGGCACCACAAGACCTCTTCGGAGGCACAAGACCTCTTCGGAGGCACATCCCAAGAAGAAATGCTCTTCTCAACCAACAAGGTAGGTGGAACCACTGAAGGGGAACCTTCCCAAGATAGAAGGCACAGGGCCCTTGTTAACTAGCTACGATCGTTTGTGCAAACGGACATCCAATTAAGTAACTTGCGTCCGCCCCGTGGATCCATTTAATTGTGAGAAAGCACTCTCAAGCGAACAAGACAAAAAAGCCCTCCAACTAGGCACAAAAAAAGCCCTCTTCGGAGGCACACTGCAGCTCTCAAGGGAAGATTAATTTCCCCATCTTGAAAATATTCTTCCCCAGAAGTTGGAGTGCCAAATCAAAGCCCTTTTCGGAGACCCACTTCATCACATAGGGGAATACACTTGTCAAAAATAAAAGTGACTATCTCCGAAAGTGAAGTGTAAAAACTTTTTCAAGAAAAAGAGAGGGAAGACTTCTCCAATATAAGGCACACTCTACTAAAGCAGAGTAACATTTCCTCAAAATGAAAAAATTATTCTCTAACGTAAGAGCGCAAGCCTTCTCAAAATGGAAGAGTTGTTCTCCAACTTAAGAGTACAAGTCTTCTCGAAACAGAAGAATTGTTCTCCAAAGTTTTACCAAATGAAAGAAATTGCAATAAGCCGTGGTACGGGGGCAATACAATACAATATAGCTACATTAATAAAAGCAACGCTCAAGCAACATACCACAAACTTATTGCGATATCACACAAAGAAAATGAATAAACTTGTGCGAGAATAAGGAATAAATGCATTCACGAATACAGTCAAAAGATTGTACAAGTAAAAAGAATCATTTTATTCCATACTATAAAAATTTTATACATGTGCAGGTTTCAAAAGAGCGGGGACCGGTACTCGCACAAATTCCGGTCAATACAAGCCTTTATATACAAGCAAAAAAGCAAAACAAGAAGGGTAAAGCGAGACTCGTTATTTCTTCTTTCCGCCACCTTTAGAGCCCTCGCCTGGCCTGATGGTTAACTTTGGGAGCCGGCTTGAACGAATCGGGAAGAAGGAGATAGAGGTGCAGCTGGGTCTACTTCCGCCTTCTCTTCGCTAGCAGAAGTGCTTTTCCTTCTCTTATTCGAAGTTACACGCTTCCCCTTCTTCCTTGAAGAAGACTCACTGCCCGGAGTGATAAGTGCAGACAGCTTTGTGTCATCATGAAATTTCTTCGGAGTCCTTTCACCTTCTTCAAGTTCCTCAACCTTCTGCTCTTGTGAAGCGGCCGGGTCATCCAAGCCTTGAAGAGCTTCTATTAATTCTTCTTGCGACCCCGGTTGAGAAGCAGAAGGAGGCGTAATTTGAAGAGATGGAGGTGGAACATCTGGAAGAGGAGAAATCTGTGCAGCACTTGGCGTTTTCACTACAGAAGAAGAGAAGTTAAAATCAGTATTCCTCGCAAAGAGAGGAGATAGCGGCGCGTCAAGGCTTAAGTAATAATCAAAAAGTTCATCAAGCTCATGTGAAGTGAACAAGTAGTCCACTTGAGCTAAATCAACGTTGAAGTTACCTGAAGAAGTTGGCTTTATCACGTCAACTTCAAAGCCTAGTGCTTCAGCGCTTTCTTGAGCCTCATCTCCAGTATGAGCAGTAACAATTTCAATGTCAGCTTTGGCAGGAGGCAAAGAATGGGAACTGAAGCCAATGATATCAATGTCGGCCGAAACCGAAGGAAGAGTCGGGTCGGTCAAGGGTGTCTTTCCTAAATGTTCTCCTTCCGTTGTTCCAGCTCGCTCTTTAGCATGTTGCTCCTTCCCCCTAGCAAGGGCGGCACGTGCCTCATCATCCAGATAGTGTGTCTCAAGATCCGCCTCAGCATAGCCAATGCCTCCAAGCATATCAAGTGCGGCCTCACACACTTCGGCCAAGGTAATCTCATACTTCGGGCCTAAAAAACGAAAGGCTACCGCGCCTCAGGACGCTGTGCAAATAAATCTCGAATAAGGTAGAGCTGATGTTGGCTTTGGTTGCCTCATGAGATTCTTCGGCTACTGCTTTACCGGCGATAACTTCATCACGCTCTTTTTCAACTTCAGAAAGCCGAGCTCTTAACATTTCAATCTCCATATCCTGGGAGCTAGTTTTTTCTCGCAACTGAGCAACATCAGTGCGGTAGCTTTCTACAATTTTCTGCTGTGCTTCGAATTTAGCTTCAGCGTCTCTTTGACCGGCATGAGCATCTCTCACCTGTTTTTGAAGCACTTCTTCCTTTTGAGTATAGGAAGTGGAAGAAGTAGCAAGCTTTTTTTTGAGTTTTTCAATTTCCGCTTCAAGCTTCTCATTGTAAGCGGTGATATTCTTCATCTCTGCATCGTCCTGGTTGAGAGTTTTCTGCCACTCGAACTTATCGCTCTCCATGGTTAACATAGCCTCTAGATTTAAGCGATTCACCTGTTGAAGCTCATCAACTAGCTTTTGCCATCCAAATATTCTCTCAATGTCAAGTTTAACAACGTCGAGATTCCTTAGCATGGTCTGCTTGTCAATGGAAATTAAGTCCAAGTCGAAGCGTACACCTTTTAAACACCAGTGTGGAAACTGGCTTTGGAGTGCAGGCGGGGCATTCTCAATTTGATACGGAGGCCTGTTGATGATCATCTGAATGTCAGCTCTTTCGAGGGCAGGAGATTGAGAAGCAATGTCCAAAGAGATGGGAGCAGCAGGCTTTTCAAAAATTGCAGGCGCCGGCCTTTCACTAAGCTTGGCCCGCTTGCTTGGATCTTCGGCGATATGACTTTTACCTTTGTCATCATGAGATTTTCTTTTGTGGGAATCGTCATCTCTCTGGGAAGAATCATGTCGTTCATCCCTTCTCCCATAGCGCTCCTCATAAGCCCACCTCTCGCGAGCTTTTCTTGCAGCCCTTTCTTCGTCGGTCTCCCTAGAGGTAGGAAGATACCGCCTAGGATCATAAGAGCTGCATCTTCCATAACCCTGAAAGTCATCATAGTATGAGCTGCTACGTCCCATTGGAGAACCTGAAAGTGAAGAAGAGACAAAATTTAAGAATCTTCAAAGAAAAGAAGCTAAGTGCACAAAGTTGCCAAAATCCTAAGTGTGTGTGGCGTGTGAACTATGCGCGTCAAGCTACAAACCACTCTTCGGCTTAAGAGTTATCTCTTGAGTGATGTAGTTGTTTGCAAAACTAATGTCACTTCAACTGCTGGAGAAGCAAGTTTAAAAGCAGTGGTATCATCTTTGAAGAGCTCATGTGAAGTAACCACCAAGTCGCTCAATCCCTCAAAAATGTCATCACCGTCATGCCTATCGGGACTCTTTCTCTCAGCTCCTTCATCAGCAGCCTTCCCGGAGTGTTGAGGAGATTCCTCTTCTTCGATAACCGGGGAAGTACAAGTTTGTCGGATGACCCAGCAACGTCAACGGAAGCAGAACATTTCACCAATGAAGCCTCGGCAGCAGGTTCCTTCGGTGTAAGTTATTCGGCGGAAACCGGGGCATCTGGAGTCTCTGCTTGAGAACCAGGGGCATCATGAAGCTGGGTAGATCGGGAAGAATGCAAAAGTCCGAATTGATGCAAAAAATCGTCCTTCAGCAAAAATTTAATGCTTCTCTCCTCAACCGCCACAGCACTTAGTCTTTCAAAAGTCGGCTTATGGCTGGAATCTTTAGAAAGAGGAGGAAGTGCTGTAAAAGTAAAGAATGAAGTTAGCACTTAACAACTCGGATTTTGAAAAGTTCAGAAACGGAAAGAACGGAGATAGGCAAGCTTACTTCCTACTCTCCAAATGCTGTAGAATCCTGGAGGGCAACGGACGAAGAAAAATTGGTTCAAAAACCCATGGGCGCTTTCAGCAAGAGTAGTGACCAATTTACGGTTCCTTGTGCTTCTCACAAGTATTATAGAAGGATGATCTTTGTTCTTCGCAAATGTGCATAAGCAACAAATTTCTTCAAAGGTTGGAAAACGATCGAGTGTCATCCTGAACAGTACACACAGTCCCATCAAGATGACATAGCCATTTGGATGCAACTGGAAGGGAGAGATAGTTAATCGGAGAACGAGCTGTCGAAGAAAATCGTTAAAGGGAGGAATAGTTCCACTCAAGCACATTTGACGATTAACTGCGATGAAACCAAGAGGTGGCCTGTCAGCAGTATTGTTTACCCCAGGAAGCAAAACGTCTGCCTCAACAATACCGAACTGAATACATAGTTGATTGAACACCCGTTGATTCAGAGTAGTTGAGGTTCTTTCCGGGGGATTATCCAAGGGGTTAGCTATTGGGAAGACCTCTCCAGCTTGCCCTACTATCTCTCCTTGTTGAGAAGTCATTCTACACAAGGAACTGGATATTCAAATATGAAGGTGCACGTTTCCTAAAAGTGTTTGAAGTGTTGTGCAAAACTACTGAAATAACAAGTAAATGAAATAAAACTTGAAATAGTACTGATTGATGCATGTCGGTTCAGGAAATTTCGAGGCTTGTTATTAACCCAAAGTTAAGTGTAGTATCAACGCAGATAATATTTAGCAATAAGCAGTTTCAGTTGTGTGCATTTTGCGTTGATGCTTCATTTAAATTAGTTGATTCACTTCACTTCATCTGTAATCAGAATCATACTATTTTACTTAAGTAGAATATCATTTCCTTGACCTAATCCATCGCTCGATGTGGGCAGTCGATGATGAGTATATTCGTCCCATTTTTCTGCAAATGTTGTGTTTAACAGGTTGTTAGCATTAAAGTTAATATAATCTGTAAAGGAGTGCAACAAGTTCAGGCAGTTTATCTCAACATTTCAAGTTGGAAATTCAATCAAGTTCTGTCAAATTTTACAAGTGTTCAAGTTCTGTTCACTTCTTAGGTCGCAGGAACGAATTTAGTTAACTCGGGGTCCTTTAGGTCGTTCAGATTGTGCTCGAGCGACTTAACATAGGTCGGGCTTTCTTTAAGTCGTTCTGTTAGAATTCATATGCTGTTCTGGCAAAATTAAGTCACTACAAGGCAAATTTTCTTAAGTGTTAGCTCGCCCAAATCATAATGCGACCTAAAGGTAGGTCGTTAAAAGGGTTAACTCATCCGAAGCAACATGCCGTATATCTTAAGTCGTAAAATTCATAGGTCGTAAGATGGGTCGTTCCGTTTTCCTTAAGTCGCAAAGTCCATAGGTCGCTCAGTGCGGTAAGGCACTCTACATGGTTAACTCGCTTCGTGCCTTAGGTCGCTCCAAGAGTAGTTTGGAAATGCCGAGCTTTCTTCCATCAAGAAATCCTAAGTCCCACTCTCCACTCACACGTTGCCACATGTCCATCTCCCTTGCCTCACCAAAAACGCCATGACATAACCTAAAATCCAATAACCCATTAACCAAGTACCTCTTCGCCTCCTCCAAACACTTAAAATCTCATCATCTCCTCCAAATTTCCAGAAACCATCGTTAGCTCTACAAATTCGAACATTTGCCAAATAACTCCATGAAACCCTAGGCCGATTCGTTTTTACAACAATTGCTAGCAATTCGATAAGAATCGAAGGGCAAATTTGAATGCAATTTTGCAACATAACAACAAAAATTGTATGGAGATGATTATGGGAGAATCGGTGACAAACACGGTGAATAAATGCTCGAAATTACCTAAATTCGCTGATGGAATTAACGATTGGAGATGAAAAAGGAGAAAATTCGTGTTAGTCTCTAAGCTCTGGTGTAGCAATGGCGACAAAGTATACACGATAAAGTGAGGAGGGTGAAGTGAGCTAACGGCTTATATAGGGGAAAGAGCAAAGGATGCATCGGCATGCGAGTTAGCGAGCTTATTAAGTCGCCCACGACCTAGCAAAATTAGATCGAAGCACACGACCTATTACATAGGCGTATACTTCGAGGGGCAAGTGTTAACCCTATTCTGAACAGCGACTTAATTACTCAATGAAGGCAAACGATCCAGCGAGTTAACATGGTAACAGCTAGCGACTTAGCGACCTAAAGTTCAAGCGACCTAGCGACCTAAATTTGTGATGAGCTAACGACCTAGCAATCTATACAGATCAATGGCATGACATAACAGTGGAGTAAACACTACAGTATCTCAGCGACCTAACGACCTACATGTCCAGCGACCTAACAACTTAACATCTCCTTTTCACGACCTACCGACTTACCGATCTAAAAAACCAAGCGACTCAGTTACTCAACGACCTAAAAGTCCTAGCGACTTAACGAGTTACGACCTAGCATCTTCCACTAGCAAGAGCCGAATTCATATGACCTCTTCCATTAGGTCGCTCGCGACCTAAGCTGCGTATTGCATCTTCTACTAGGTCGCTCACGACCTAAACAGACCAAGGCAACTTCTTTATGCCGCTACTCCTTATGCTGTAGTTCCTTAGATCGCCACTCCCTCTCCTGCTACTCCTTAGGTCGCCCACGACCTATAACATGGCCGACCTAACCCCTAGATCGCCCACGACCTACGACCTAACTCCAGAAATTCCCTATAAATACCTTGCCTACTCCACCAAAGGGGGGACTTTTGGCTCATTTCTGGAACGCCTATACTCTGCTGTTTTCTCGACTCATCTGACACTTCAAACACCAAAGATACTTCAACGAATTTTAGGAAGAGATCTAGCATATTCAACATGAATTCGAAGAGCTCTTCTACATTGAAGTTCTACCTACTTGTCTTAGTAGTGTTGTAATCAAAGATCGTTGTAAAAGTTGTAATCGAATCAGCAATAAAAGGGATTAAAGTGGATGTAGGCTTGACATTAAGCCGAACCACTATAAAAACTGTTGTCTTTTTACTTGACTTTCTGTTATTTTCTGCTTATCCCTTGTTTCCGTACCAACGGATGGTGCTTTCACATTTTTACTACTTACACCGGCGTGTTAGCGTTCAATTTTAGCGTTAACAAATACATATACCTAATGTTTTTGTGAATGTCTAAAATCAATGTACATTAAAATCTCAAGCACGTGGTTTGACTTATGATAACATTTTTTATGAATCAATCAAAGTGCTACAAAGTCAAAATGGGTGCTCGGAACCCATCATGATCTGTAGTACAAAACTTCCAACCCAAACCAAATTGATAGTTCCTAACGTTTTCTTTCTCAAATTTTCAGTTGTTCCAGCAAATATTCTGAAAAGGTAATAATTAAATAATATTTTTTTTCTAAAAAAAGTTTGCATCGAATATTTTTTTGAAAAGTGTACGTGCCTGAAATTTGCGTTTGGAAAGAACTCAAATCAGTAAATCACTGTAATTGGTATAGTTGGATTGGATCAGAAGAGTAAAAAATATATATTTCAAAAACTAACATAAGTGGTGCTTGCTCATTTGAGGAGTTTATTTCACGTCTACCAGGAGTTTATTTCAAAAACTAACAAAATATCATGCAACTCGGTTCCCAAAGAAACATACCCTTTTTAAAAGAAACTAGACAGCACAATACAAAAATGAACAGATGATGAAAAGACAAGTCAATTTATTTCAAACTTCTATCAAGATAAGTTTGCTTCAAAACTCTAGAGGGCATGGATAGGACTCAAGTTCAAATTTATGGGCGAGCCCGAGCCATCTCGGTTTGAATTACTGCTATGGAACGCAGAATGCCTGTCTGAATTCGGAACAATGTCCACAGGTGCTGAAGAAGATGATCCGTTCCCTTTCTCAAAGACGTTCAGTTTAGTCGTTCCCACAAGCTCATTCAAATTAGTTGATGATGTGCAATGAACTGCAGTTGGTATCACAATAGAAGGTGCATTGCTGATGCTCATAGGCGTAGGTGCAGCAAGTTCCCTATTGATGCTGCCAAATGATGGATGGCGGGGGGCAAATGGAACACGGTACATATGGTAAAAAGGCGATGAAAAGTTACTGGTAGCAGGGGCATTTGGAACAACTGAGGAGTTCCCTTTGTGTTCTCTTTCCAAATGTTGAGGTGGAGGAGGAGGACAAGCAGCAGCAGCAGTCAAAACATCAGCTCCAGATTCTTTTTCTTGATCATGCACAGCTAAGGTTCTAGCATCAGGAACCTGGAATAAGCGCAAATTGCAGTTAACATCTTTAAAATATGTAAAATAACTGTCAATCTCTAAGAAATACGTACATTAGCTTGGATATTCTTTTTTGATGAAAACCAGACAAATCTTAATCACCATATAAATCTCAGTCATTCTAGGGTGCATACATTTGATGGGTTGTGCTTCCAATGAAACAAAAACACAAGAGGCGATTTGTTTCTATATCTTAATCACCATACGTTTTGGTTTGAAAATACATAGGCATCCAAGGGAGTGTTGAAAGTATGTCGTGAATACCTATATACTGAAATTTGCGGTGGACCATGCATCAATACAAAAAAGCTACATGCTTTGTTAGCTTTCACCAACTCATTCCTTCGTGTATAATGTGCATGTTCTAACAAAGTGATTAAATAAAGTAAAATCGTAATCTCTCTTCATTGTAGTTTAACTTATCAACTGTATCATCTATTTTTTACATCACAACCACCATGTCTTGTGAATCTATAGCTTATCCTCTAGGCTTTTTTTTGAATCAAAGGAACCATTGCAACGACATATTTTATAGATAATTTATAATCCTACTATTTTGCAAAGTAACCATTTAGAAGAAGGAAAACATATCTAACTAAGATTAAAAAGATAGGAGAAACCAACTTCTTCTAGCGCCATATCAAAAACGCTAGACCTTCTCCTCCTCGAAATTTGATGGTGGTTGAGCCGATTAAAATACTTTTGAGCATGGCTAGCAACCTGAGTAGGTGTCCTTGAAGGAACAAAGGCGCGCGCTATACCTCGCCAATCTCCTTTACCAAATACTTCCAATCCAAGTAAAAAATGCTTGTGCTCTTCTTTAGTCCATGCCGTTCCTACCAGGGATGATATACCAAAGTACTGGATAAATACTAAACCAAAGATAAAAAACGACTAAACATAGGATCGAATATGTTTTGGTCTTTCCAATTCATTATTCCCAAACTAACGCAATATTAGAGTTTACACATAAATCCAATTTACCACTTCTTCAAGATAAACCCATTTGTTATAAGAGATCTAAGCGAATTTGTAAACATTAAACAAACTTAATAACTTATAATCACGTTGATGGAGACTGTATGATTTAAAAAATAATGAATTTTAAAATATGCATATTGCCCAAGGTTGATCTTAATTGTTTTAAAATCAAAATGGACTGTTAAAAAAAAAAAACCATAATCTGATTTCATAGTTTTTACTTTTGTTGAGCATACATGTAAATGAAACCAACCTCTATACTTTTACCTGTATAAATAATGAAGGGTCTTATTTAGATACACGACAATATAGACAGACAACAAGCAATAAAGACAACAAACGATCTTACTCAAACACCTACCACTAAAATAAAATATTTGGATTGCAATCAAAAATAAAACCTCAAAGAAAACATTAAGAAACCAAAAACAATTACAAAGATCAAACCTTTCTTCCTCTCCCTCGAACTCGAACCATGATCAAACCCATCAGATGCATACCCGTTCAAAATCTCCGCCGAAGCGCCACCACTTTCGACATGCTGCGACAGATTTCCCATGCTGACGGACTTCCGCATCGGTGCAGTTTGATTTATATCGAATCGCACCCCGAATACTTTCACCCCTTTATTAGGGCACGTGCGCAAGTTGTGGCCATCGTTACTGCAATGCGAGCATCGCCTCGTCATTGCAGCAACGACGGGGGAGGTGGAGAATGGAGATGAGACTGATGATGACTTTGGATGAATTGGGCTTTTATAAGCGTAGGGTTTTGGATTTTGGAGTGATTCGTCATTTTAACCAATTTGAGATTTCCATTCTCTTTGCTCATTAATTCGTAAGATACACGGTTAGAGAGTTAAAATGTTGTAAAATATGGATCATGTGAAGGATTAATATAGTTAAAAGTGCAGATCACATTTTCCCAACCCCCCAAAAAAAAAAAAAAAAAAAAAATCACATTGTTTAGACACACCTAAACATTGAGGCCGCTTAAACATCTTTAATAATAGTTGTAATAGATTTGGTGTCACACTTTTTTGGTATCAAAGTGAACTACCAAAAATGCCCCTCTATATATTATTCAATCTTTACTTAAACATAGGATCTAATACTAAATTTCTTTTACAAATTCAAATGTCCATAAAAGTAGGATCTAACAACTAAACATGCTTCATAACTCAAAACTCTTTTAAAAATTGGATCTAAAATTGAACCTTCTTTACAGATTCAAAATACTTCTTCACAAAATGTTACTTGAAAATAAAAAATTATTTTTTTGACATATTTAAACATATACAATTTATAAGAAAAACAATTCACGCGCGAAGCGCGTGCCATTACACTCGTTTATTAAAATTAAATTACAAAAAGTACTTCAAACACCTATCTTAGACTTAAAAAAGTATTTAGAAGTAAATACATCGAAATAAAATGAAATGTAAACCTTAAACATAATTTCCTCTCAACCAATAGGTAGTGGAAAAAAAATGAACGACATAAATATAAATATTTTATCAATTCATAATAGGAGTTGATAATCTAAGCTATCCGATTATATTTAGAATATGCATGTAAATCAATATTTTTGTACCTTTATTAACATTATAATGAATGGTGATGAAGCTAAATATATTTGACTATATCATACTCTTTTCTATTACAATTGGTTTCATTGTTCTTTTTTCTTTTCTTACTGAAATAGCAGCAAAAGTAACAATGATAAGATATTTTAGATTGAAGTGGTAACACAAGTGTTTTACTATGTTTTACAATAGCACCAAATTTGAGTTGCAATTATTTTTTACTATGTTAGTCTTAGTTTGGGATACATAATTTATGAAAAAAATTTGAAAATACATAGGATTAAAATCGATATCACCGTTTTCATAATTAAATTAGTTGGATTATATTTATAACGAAGCATTAGATAAAAAAAGGCTAGACATGAAAATATTGAATGAAGGATAAAAAAATGTGGGTGTGGGTAGGTAAATGAAGTATTTAAGTGGGTGAAATGATATCCGAGTGAGAGAAGTGTTTAAGTGGGTGTAGAAAAAAGAAAAATAAAATGTGCTACATTTTATAAATAACATGCGGTCGCATACAGCCGAACAGTTTATACATGAGTATAAGAAAAAATTGCATTTCATACAACATACGACAGCATAGAGCAGCAACAAATATTATACTGCCATATGATTTATATTCAAAATAAATTTCATTTGGTGGTATAACACTATAACCAACCGATCAGAAACAATTCCTTGTTGCCGAACGACTTGAAATATACATAAAATGAATCGTTTGACAGTATGACAATTGTACAAAATATATTATGGAAAATTTCATATTACCTAGTCGCGTTCTAGCGGAAAAAAAAAAATAAGGTTGTTGTTTTCAACTTCAAACCATCAATGCTAGAATGCGATGAAAATTTATAACAAAAAGCAAAATCGAAAAAAATATGCAAAATTATACCTTCGTGCGATGCCAACGGCTGCAATGACATGGATTAACGTCAACTTCAACTTCAACTTCTTCTTCAAGACAACTAATTTTCTTCTAGGAGGCACGACGTCGAGATTGAGGTAGAAATGGAAGCGCGACAGTGAAAAAATTAGGTTAAAATGTAGGTAAAAAATTGTTGCGGGCTTGGGTAGTGTAAAAAAAGTCGGATAAAATAAGGGATGCAAAGCACGGGCTTGGGTAAAATGTAAACTGGGTAAATTAAATTCCATAACGTGGTGGGGCATTTAGCACACTCTAGTTAAATGTATTAATCAAGATCATATTCTAAAATTGTTTTCACCTCAAGTGCGTTCTCAAATTTTCACTTTGCTTGCAGATGCAAAGATATTTTAATGAGCTGAATAATTCAGAATGGACAACAAAACTGTAGTTTAAACCCCATCAGTTATGCAAATCAAAAGTGATATATAATATATACCATTCTATACAAATAAGGACAAAAATATTGACAAAGTTTATGGTGTCCATATGGGTAATTATATAAATTATTATATAACTTAAATCTTATATAAGAATCTTGTTCGAAACAAAGTATGTTTTTGGTTTTTTATTGTATGTGTTGTTGCACTAAGATATAAATAAACCTACATAAATTAAATACTTATAAATAGAAACTCTTAGAAAAAGTAATAAATCGAGCATTTACAATACTTAAATTGTTTCCAGTCAAAATGCATCGAAAAGAGGGTATTCGTGAATCCATTGGTGTACATAATGCTATATATATGGTGAACAGTGAATTATTCATCACCGTTGGAGACATAAATAGATTATATACTTATGGTTGTTTGAAACAATCATAGAATGACTCAACAAGAGTCTTTTATAGATTAAGACGACTAAGTAAAAATAGAAGATTTCATATAACGATGTGCGGTAGTCTTTAAAACTTGAGAGTATTGTTGATCTTAAGTATTTAACCGCACTTTGATTATGGTCAATCACATGACATCATGATCATGTTACGACCATAGTTGGGTATTAAACTAACTGAAGTGAAACATTAATGAAGGGATGATTCATCTCCTTCATTGTTGAATGTTAGCATCGTTGTAAATGGTAGTCAATTAAAGTCAATATTTTTTTAGATGTGTAGATTGGTTATCGATAAATGTTAGCGAATTAAAACAAGGACTTTAAAGTGGCACTGCACAATTAATTATGGATATTATTGGAGTTTTTTACCACTACCCAAACTCTAGATACTTTAGTGATATAGTGATGAAAAATGAAAATGTGTACAAAATATCGTTACTTAGGTCTAGCTTAATAAAAAAAACATGAATTTGATTTTGCCTAAATGATCTATAAGCAATTGAACTCGTGTCCGATACTGTAGTTCAGTAAAGTCCATACATGCTTTTTTTTAAATATTACAGAGGATTGAGTTTGCACTATGGACTCGGAACAACGGTGTTATTAGCAATTTTCCTAATACTACTTATTTAAATTAATTTATAAATTTTATGAATATGTAGTAAATTAATGGGGGAATTAACTTAAAGGACAAAGATTTGTATATTTTTTGCCTCAAGGACGTGACCTCAATATTTTTACCACAAGGACAAACATTCTTCTAAAAATTATTCATAAGGACAAACATTTTTCAAAATTATTCATAAGGACAGCAAAACTGCTACCGAGCTAAAACTGATACCTAAAAACTGCTACCGATAACTACAAACTGATACCTAAAAACTGCTATCAATAACTAAAAGCTGATACCTACAGAAAGTTGTCCTTCAGGATAAAATATTGAATGTCTGTCCTTGAGACTAAAAAGCTGTGAAATTTTGTCCTTGGCAATAATTTCCTGTAAATTAATATAAATTTTGTATTGAAATTTATGGATTTTAATTATTTATTTAAGACCTTATAATTAATTAAAATAATTTATAATTGTTATAAATTAATTTAGTTAAGCATATGGGCTAAAATAAATATTTAATTAACTAACAATTGATATTATTAGGCCCAACATCATAGATAGTCCACGGAAAGGGAGCTAACCAAAATATGGGTTAGTGGAGGTTGGAAAACTTCTCTTTGACGTAGATCAAATATGTAGTTACTAGAGGAGAAAAATAGTAGAGTTAGGAGTGTGCTCTAAGGGAAATTCTATATTTCATTGTCGATTATTAACTTTATAATAAAATCTCATTCGAAATAAATGGTGCTATCTTTCTAGTATATACTTGTAATATTATGATATGTAAATTAATTATATTATTTAAGTATATTAAATATAAAATCCATAAATGATATGTTAAGTGATAGAAATTACAATGTGTTGTAATTTTGAGAAATTTATCGTATTAAAATAACCAAGTTTTAATATTCCTAGTCAAGATGTTCCGAGAAAGGACACCAATTCATCTGTTGAAACTAGCGTACATAACGATCTCCAAATGTTAGGCAATGTAGTACTCATGGCTGTTGGGGGCACCAAGGGGTTGCGTACCGATAATTATTGGATAACCATGAAATGAATCACTGGAGAGTTTTCAATTGTTTAACATAACCAAAGTGAAATGGAGAATCCCCAGGTGATAATATTACATAATTCTCTCGACTTGAGAATGTGTTGAACTTCAATGTGGACACTCCACTTTGGTTATGGTTAAATAGTGGCATTGTATCCATTAAGCGACTATAGTTGGGTCTGAGTTAAAGCATTATGAGTGAAACACTATCCAATAGAGAATTCATCTCCTCGATTATATGAGGTTAGTATCACAGTCAACTGCCATCAACTCAAAGTCAAAGTCTATGCCTAAAGCAGTACGGTTAATAATTGTTTGTTTTTGTTGAATTAATGATTTTGTGCTTGGACCAACAAAGTTGAATGTGGATGATGTTTGAATTTTGTCCACAGCCAAATTCTATAAGCCCTGATGTGATATAGTGTTGACTAAAAGAATTAATGTAAATTATTTCTACTACTAAGTACCACTTATAATAGTAAAACTAGATTTTACCCAAAAAGACATAAGCGATAAACTTATCCAAAATGTCACACCCCTAGCAAAGGTGATATGTGGACGTTAATATTTGAATTGTTCAACATTAATCTCCGGTTGAATTTACACATTTAAATCGCCCAACCGAATTGGTGAATAGTCTGGATAAACCACACATATAATTATTGTAAATTAATTAAAATTAATTAAAATTTGCAAAAGATTGTAGTGAATTTTATTTTAATTTGAGCGGAAGCGATTTATTTGATCAGGATCTAGTATTGCCTATCTAGATACCAATGACACTTAAAAAAAATTCAATTATGCAGTATCACAGAAATAATAGCAGAAATAAGAGACACAGAAGATTTAATGTGGTTCGGATATGAATATCCTACGTCCACGGAGACCCAACAACTTCTTTTATTTCACTAAAGAAAAAAGTACAAAAGAAGGAAAGAATAATTGTGAACACTCTCACACTTGCTTGTACGTATGAAGATGAAATTCCTTCATTTAAATAGACTTGATAATGAAGGGTTGCTTGGAGATTAAGAAAATCAATTTCCTGATTATCCAGATATCTTTCCAAATTGCATGATTTGATTTTAGTACAAATAGATGGCGTAATCTTGGTTTCCATATCTTTCCTTTATTCTCCATGCTAATCATTTATTTCTTCATATAGCAAATATATTGACTAATTAATTGATTGACTAAATAATTAGTTTTCTTCAAAATATCCTTCCATATACCAGCCAAATTAATTGATTTGAATGAATCAATTAATCAATTTCTTTCCTCTTTAACAAATATTTGAATCATCCAAATTTAACACTCCACCTTAATTCAAATATAACAATCTCTCTTCATCATCTTATCGTCAAGCAATCGACATATAAGTTGTTGGGTCTAGCGCCCCATGGCGCTCAAGTAACAGGTATCAAACTGATCAAGTTTGAGCAATGCTCAAACTTGTCCTTTGGAAGTGACTTAGTCATCATATCTGAAGGATTATCCAAAGTAAATTTGATCTTGCTTTGTTCTTCCTCAAGCATAAGAAAGAAACCTCTAACATCAATGTGCTTCGTCCGTGAACTATAAGCTTGATTTTCTACAAGATGAATCACACTCTGACTGTCTGAAAATAGATCTACAGTCCGTTGCACCATTGAAAGATCATCCAACAAGTGAAGTAAGTATAATCCTTCCTTTGTTTCTTCCACGATCGATATCAACTCTGCTTCGGTAGTCGATAAAGCTACGATAGATTGCAGCTTTGATCTCCATGAAATCGAGCTATGCCAAGTGTAAAACCATAGCCCGACACTGACTTCCTAGTATCTCTATCCCCAGCGTAATCAGAATCACAACATCCTCTAAGAAAGATGTCACCATCCACTCCACCATATAACAAGCCCACCAAAGAAGTGTCTCGAAGATATATAAGAATCCACTTCATAGCTTGTCAATGCTCTTTACCTGGGTTAGACATATATCAACTCACAACACCCACTGCATGGGCCAAATCTGGTCTTGTAAACACCATCGCATACATAAGACTACCAACAGCACTAGAGTAAGGTATATCAGCCATATACCTCTTGTCTTCTTCCGATGAGGGAGATAAGTCTTTTGACAACTTAAAATGAGAGCCTAATGGAGTGCCAATCGGTTTGGCTTTCTCCATTCCAAATCGAGCGAGGACCTTCTCGATGTACTGTGCTTGATTGAGCCTTAACTCTCTCCGCTTCCTATCTCTGCTTATCCCCATACCTAATATTCTTTGTGCCTTTCCCGAATCCTTCATGTCAAACTCTCTACTGAGCTCCTCTTTCAACTCCTCAATTCTGACCATACTTTGAGATGCAATTAGCATATCATCAACATATAACAACAAATAAATCATATCACCATCACATCTCCTGAAATAAACACACTGATCTTTGAAACTTCTGGAGTATCCCTGTGAAAGCATAAACTTATCAAACCTCTTATACCATATCTAGAGACTGCTTCAATCCATATAGAGATTTCTTGAGTTTGCAAGCATAGTCTGGTCTGTTACTATCAATGAACCCTTTCGACTGCTTTAAATTAATATCCTCATCTAGATCACCATGCAAGAATGCAGTTTTGACATCTAGTTGCTCTAATTCCATATCATAATGAGCAACTAATGCCAAAAGAATATGAATAGAAGTATGTCTAACCACTGGAGCAAAGATATCATGATACTCTACCCCCTTCTTCGAACATACCCATTTGCGACTAACCTTGCCTTGTATCTAAGATTACCATTTTCACCGTGTTTCACTCTATAGATCCACTTGCATCCAATAGCTCTCTTGTCGGTGGGAAGAGGCACCAAATCCATAGCATGATTTCTCTGCAATGATTCAATCTCCTCCTCCCTAGCAACTAACCAACTAGAACTGTTAACTGATGCGATCGCTTCTCTATAATCACAGGGCTCATCATGGACAACATTCAAAGCATACATTGCCATATCATCGAAGTTAATATCTTCGATGCTCAATCCAACAAACTCATCAAGCCACTTAGGCTTTCTTCTTTGTTTGACAGGCCTAGGTTCCGAATGAGCTCCACCTTGAGTTTGATCCTCTGTACCAACATCGATATTATCCTCATCAACCACGGTGTCATCGAAAACACCATTTGAACGTCTATGGAAAGAATCAACAGATGACTTGCTTTGTGTCTGGTATTCTTCACATGTCCTCTCATTGTCATCCGATGAGGAAGGCTCCACCTTCAACATAACCTTCTCATCAAAAGTCACATGCTTGCTCATAACAATCTTCTTGCTAATAGGACACCACGACCTATATCCCTTCACTCCTCTCCTATAACCTAGAAAAATACACTTGCGATCTCTACGTTCCAGCTTCCCTTTGCTCTTATGCACATAAGCTGGGCAACCAAACACTCTAAGAAATGAATAGCTAACAGGCTCTCCTTCCATACTTCTTCAGAGATCTTCATATCTATGGCAGTGGAAGGTGTGTAGTTGATGAGGAAAGCCGCCATAGATAAAGCTTCAGCCCAAAATCCCTTCTTCAATTTAGCAGCCAGTCTAAGGCATCTTGTTCTCTCCAATAATGTCTGATTCATCCTTTCTGCAACTCCATTAGACTGGGTGTAACGTTTACGATTTTTCGTCGCTCGAAAATCGACATCAATACGTCCACTGTATCAACTGCCGAGCAATCGAATGCCGAAAAACCGAAATGTTATGGTTAAAGAAGAAGAGGTAGAAGAAAAAGCTGGCAGAAGTAAGGAAACAGAACAAAAACAATATCAGAATCTCACAGTCGCAGCGGAACAACATATAATAGATAAATGAATAATCTTTAAAACAAAGAACTATCTCAGTTATTACATTACATTATCATCAGAGTGTACAACAACAATATACAACACAACAAAACAATGGACAGTTATACAAACGTGTCCTTACAAGTGAATTATACAGCGGAAAGATAGTATCGTATACAAGTAATACGCCTCGCCATCCAGCTCGCCACTTTGATCTCCATAGCACTCCTGAATCCAGAATGACCTGATAACCTGACTCTAGACTGCCCGTGTGGAAAATTATGGGCACCCAGAGTTTAGGAAGAGAACAATAAACTCCAGATTAGTCATGAGACTGGTGTGAGAACTTAAAACAGTTATTTATCTTTTAAAACAACAACAACAAGGGAAGTGGAAAATATCCGCAATGCTTTTGGAAAATGAAACTACCATATGGCCTCCCCGCACACACACAATGCAAACGCAGAATTGGAGGAGATTTCTCCTTATGATAGTCAAAGATGCTTACTACACAAAAATCAAATCATTTTTGATATTATTATTAGTGCATAGTGTAGAAAACATTTCGAAAATAGAATATAAATCTTAGCTAGCATAGACATTCCGAACTATGCCTACTATAGCCACCATCCAAACAGTGGGGCGCCACCATAAGTGAATGGCAGGTTCTACAACTAAAACCGTACAAGATGCTTATTGTTTTATTTGGATTTCCAACAAATGGTCAGGCTAAGGAACTTCCTACTGTTAATGGGATCGCCTCTGGCGGGACGTCCCGAGAACCTAACGTTACGGCTAGATCTCTGCCAACACAAGGCCGGGTTACCTATGTCACTAGGTAACTACTACACAAATATGCCACCCCTCGGTCCTTTGGGACCTTTATCCGAGGGCCCTCTATCACCAAGCAACAACCACATAGAAAAATAAGATTGGAGCAACCACATAGGTTATGCATCAGGGCTCCATACCTGACACCACCCTTTTCCAAAAGGGAATGACATCCCTAAAGGGCGCGACTCTCATAACCTTGCCGCATATTCCTGTTTCGACCATTTCCGGGGTGTGAGGTCTGACGAAGTCTTGTCCATAAAGCTACGCTTTTTCACAAAGCTACGCTTTGATCAACAAATGATCAATAAATAATCATCACACAACAACACTCAGCATGCCACATTACCAAATTGGGAGTATATCGTTGATAACCTTCAACTACATAACCTCTGAGCGCGTACGTCTCAGAGAAGGGTGTTAAGCTAAGAGAATAAATTCTCCGTCACCAACAGAAATGTATTTGAAAGAAATCTGCTTTATATCTCAAAATGTAATGTCAGACACGTAACCATACAAGTCTGTTCCGGGCTCGAACAGAACCGAAGGCGCTTCAAAAGAAGCCCTTGCAATCCGGGTATTCACATTCCCGATCGAATTTCCCATCACAAAGGAAATCTCTATACCGTAGCTAACGGTGCAGAGACAATCGATAGGTCATCCTATCGTTTTCACAAATACCCGATCTTCACCATCGGTCTTCAATGCTATCCATTACGTCGTATTAGTATTCGGAATGGGTAATCCGAATAACGAGCGCAATAATTTAAAAATAAGTGTAGCATTCAATTTCAACCAATTCACAACAAATAGCCACTTAAGGGTCAATATTGATAGTCGTTATTTAACTATCAATCAATATTCACAAAATCACCTGATTTCGAATAATTTTCCCAAATTATTGATTTTCCAAAAATATCTTTACAAGATATAATTTCCACACTTCAACCATTTGAAAACCAATTTCAAATCAATTTACACCCTTACAACTTTCATTTCAAAAATGGTTCATTTAAACCAATTAAATAAAACCTTACCGATATATTGAATTTACGTTCCAAATCCGTAAATTTATTTCCACACTTCAAAATAAATCAATGTTTATTTTTAAACAAATTTCCCTTTCTTTTATAAATTCCATAGTGAATTTACCTTTCCAAAATATCTATGAATATACGATTTTCAAATCGATTTCTAATATTCATTTTCAAATTATCTTTAAAAGATAAAATCTCAATACATTCACTTCATATTGAAAAAACATTTTCATACTTATTTAATAGTAAGTAATTCACCAATCTATTCATTTTCAACATTTTGAAAATATTCAATATACTTAAATCACCATTAAGTATAAATTTTATTCTTTAAGGAAAACATTCTCTTAAACACATTTATTTGGGTCAAAACGAATGTTGCGTAAAACATCGTTACGACAACCCAAAACCACTAGTATAGGGATTCGAACTTAAATTAGATATATAAATCCCAATACTATATAAAACTTTTCCTTTCGGAAATCATTTACTATAACAACAGTGTTGTAGTCCACCATTTCCTTCTATTTCTCGAAAACGTCTATTTCAACAATGAATGTTGAAATCTATGGTTTCGATACTTAACACCTTTTAAAATAATTTAGAATTGTTTTAATTCTATTTAAAATATCCCTTCCCGAAATATCTCTTAAACATATTATTCACCGTCCAAAATCGTGAATATATTTCCTTTAATAAGCTATAATAATTAAACTTATCAAAATAAGTCGATTTCGGATTTATAAACAACGTTTATAAATTCCATTTATATTTTATAACAACTTTTAACTTATAAAATCACTTTATTAACAAATTCTATCCATATTCCTTTTACACGCAAAAATCCGATTTATAAGTAAATTACTTATAAATATTTTATTTTACAAATTCTATTCATTTTATAACTTCACAATTTATAAATCTATAGATTTCATCCGCTTATGAAATCCATTTATTATTTATTTTAACACTTATAAAAACTCATTTTTTAACTCCAATATTTTAAGTTTATAAATATCAATTTTATAAATCTTTTATATAAATCATTTATAATACCTCAAAAATCCCAATTTAAACCATTTTATAAATTAATCAACTACTTATTTCAAAAATCACATTTCAGTTATATTTCACCAAAATCATAATTTTTATAACATAAAAATATCAACGTTTATTCATTTAAAATGAATCAATTTCAAAATAAATTTTATTATGAATTCTCAACTTAATTTTAAAAAATTAAATTATATTTATTTTCGGCATCAAACGATACCAAAAACATATTCGGCTAAAATTAGCCTTTAACGATTTCAATCACAAAGATAATCACGCAGATTATAAATAGATCAATAAATAGATCAATAAATAGATCAACACATAACATTGAAACTAATTCAAATGTTTGAGGAATCCAGTTGGATCCCTCCAACCCGTTTTCCTGCATCCAAAGATGTTAGCACAATACCAATTTCGCTTCAAGACGAAATATCGCAGTATATGGGATTTATAAAATACTATCCGCTATTATGCGGCGCAATAGGGTCTCATCCGCTGTATAATGCGGGAAAATCAACTCCAAGTACATATACAATACCAATTCCATACAAGTTGGAATTATCGCGGTATGTGTTTTTAATAAATAACATCCGCTTAATATACGACGTATAATGTCTATTTCAACACAACAGATAACAATTTATCATCCAATCAAGCAATTTAAAATCTAACTATTTAAAATTTAAATCGAAACAATTCGATTGAGTGAGAAGTTCTCACCTTGAGTTTCCGATAATAGTTGTAGCGTTTTATTTCGAATAAAATTAAACGTGCGTTTAATTTTACCCGAAATTTTCACTAGCTCCAAACGACTCCAATCCAGTTCCATTACGTAGTATTTTTCCATATGTTTCCAACGCAACTTGTTTCGTAATTTTCCGATCTCGTATGACAAAGTTATGATAGTTTAAAGTTTATACAATTTAATATAAAATTAATTTACACTTTCTTTATTATTTTTAAACCCAGATCTAATCATCACCGTTCGTTTCCAAGCCCTAGAATCTTGGCCTCCCATTGATGCTTCTTTCCCTTCGTTATCAGCCGAGACACATTAACCCATAACCGCCGATCTATCTTGATTTTACGTGCCCCCATCGTCGACTTCTGCATCGATCAGCCTACGCCACGTTTAAGCACTACGCGCGAGCCACCCACGGCCCAATTTTCTCGAAGCTCGGTCGAGCATCCAGCTCGAATTTCGTGCTTGAACGCGAGATGAACGCGGCCACCCTGTCGTCAATTTACTTGACGATATTTGATCAACTCCGTATGGATTCGGAGTACTCGACAAGGTCTGCAATTATCGTGTTGAAGGTTTCTCGAATCGATTCACGGATTGAGAGTGATTAATGAAAGAATTTTCGTGCGTTTCTGGCCATTGAATTTTAGGCCGGCGGCTAGGGTTTAGTTTGATTAGGGTTTGCAAATAATGAAGGTTGAGGTCCTTTTATAGAAAAAAGGCGAAACACTATTCATCCAAAAATATTCGAATTCCAAATCTCGCACGGTGACTGGCGTTTCTAGGGTTTACCCCGCATTCCGAACACAATGGAATATGTTTCGGAGGCTAATTCGATCATCTGTGCGAGTTACGGAAATAAACGATCAAATTTAAATTAAATCGATTTAAACTAATTTCTACGCGTTTTGGCTTGCCCCGGACAAACGGTAAATCTGATTGACACGAAATTTAAAATCTTATAATAATATCACATTACGGATCCGATGAAACTGGTTTCGTTGAAATCCGAGATTGTTTGAAAAATGGCTATTTTCACTAGTCGATTAAATATTAAAATATTCAATTTTCACAATTTAACTTCTAATTCAATTTTAAAAGTTCACATACATCGTTCTAACTCCAATATGATTTAATATAACTTTATAAATCATTTTTAATCACATTAAACCCAATTTTCAATTATTTACGCAATTTCAAATACTAAATTATCGATTTAATTATCCAATTAAATCCAGACATTCGAAAAATAAATTATTCGACTTAGAAATTTCACTTATTAATATTTAAAATTAATTAAACATATGAATTTTAATCGACAGAATTTTTGGGTCGTTACAAACTTTCCCCCTTAAAAGAATTTCGTCCTCGAAATTACCAAGTAAGAAAAAGCTTTGAAATCCATTAACTTTTCAAAACAAACCGTTCAAGTTTGATTTACAAATCTCTTAAGCGTTTAACTTTTTCAAAATCCATAGTTAAACCTCTTACAAATATTTACTAAGTTTTCAAATCCATATATAGTTATCTTTTTCCAAAATCAACTGTATCGTTTAACCTTTAACTTCAAATCAAAACTTAGTTCCGAAAATTTTCCAACGCCTTAAATTTTTTAAAAAATTTCGCCATAACCTCCTTTGTACGGAGGAGCTTTTGCAATATCACAATAGAGATAAATATATATACATCGACCCACACGTTGGAAAAACAGAAAAACAGTTCATATTTCCTATTTTTATTGCGTAGGCATACCCTTTTAGCATTTTTAAGCAAAGCAGTTATCTATTTAGCATTTTGCGCAACCCAAATCCTGCTAACGCTAGGCCTGGTACCTGTACTTACTCAATATAAACACGTAAGTGACATATATAAGAAATTATTAGCATTTTACTCCTTTAAACAACTACAACACATGCATATAGCAACATAACAACTACATATGCTAACATAGCAAATGCAACAAAACAACAAATACAACCATCAAACAATTATCATGCAATTATCATGCAATTAACATCCAACAAATCAATAACCAAATCAATATTCTTTCATTTCTCATTAACATTCAATGAATCGGTTTCATTTTAATCACATTTGATTTGTTAACATTGGACTTTACAAATATTCATTTATTCATTTCCAATTAGTATACATTCACTAATTTACATTCATTTTAGTCACTTCCAATCAAATTCAATTCTATTCAAATTCATTTTCTTCCAATTTGAATTCAATTACATAGCTTTCAATTTCACTAATTCAATTTCATTAACACTTAATGAATTTATATACAATCAACTAACAATCAAATAACAACCAATGTATATTCAACAAATTACATTCAATTTGGTTCAACACTTTTAATTCCGATTTAGTTTAATATTAAATTGGCTTACATTCAATTTATTCAACTTCCAATAACATTAGCTTTTAATGAATTAACACTTACATTCATTATTTCATATCAACTTATTTACATTCGATTGATTAACATTCAATCCATTTATTAATTCAATTGCTAATTATTTTACAAATAAAGTTGAATCTCATTTATATAACTCAAGTTCACATCCATTTAATGACTTCATTTCATTAATTTACTTTGATACCAAAATCAACTTCATTTAACATTACTTAAGTCATATTCCTTTTAAACATCATTTGTTTAACTTAACTTAAATTTCCATTTCAACAACATATTTAATTCGGTTAAAACCCAATTCAAATTCCAACTCCAAAGTAAATTTTTTATTTAACTTTTACCAAAGTCAATTTCGTCACTTATTCAGATTCATACTTCGTTTTGCTTAACAAAGTTGTTTAACCATTTTAATAATTGGTTTTACTTACATCTTCACATTTAATAAGTCATATGACGTATTATTCAACTTTCAAATCTGATTTAATTTATTTAACTTCCTTTAGTTAAATTTCACATCATATATTTTATCATACTAATTCAAATTTATTTCAACTTTACTAAAGTTAAAATCTTTATTATCTCATATTATAAGTTCAAAACTTGATAACTTATATTCATTAATTTCAACTTGGATTTTCAATTTCAAATTTGTTTATCACAACAAAACTTCAATTTCAATTTACTATGGTAGCAAATCCATCACACAGAAGCTCGAAAATGATACTGATGATGCTGCAGTCATCACCCTTATTATTCCCCAGCAACAGTAGTGAATCCAATGCTTTTAATTCTTCCAAAATTTCCTTTTATTTATACATCACATTTATAAATCTTTTCTTATAGAATTTCACTATTTTACTTTATTTGTACAAGATTATTTCACAATTGTAAATTATTTCAATTAAAATTCTATACTTTACAATTGTTGCTTTTATATAATCTATTCTTTCACAATTGTTGTTTTTATTCAGATTATTCGAATAACTTTGATTCATTTATATATTTTCTTACATTTGCAACAATCAAACAATTCAATTTCACATACACTTTGGTAATTCTGAAAAATTATTCCTTTATATATAAAATATAATCGAGGTAAAATTATTTCATTTACCCAATTCGATACTATGTCGGTTTATCTCGTTTAAGAGTTTAGAAACCCCTATTGATGACAGTTAGCTAGACTGCACCGACCAGAATCTATAAACAATCAACTAATAAGTCAACACAATACAAAACAATTTCATATTCACTAACAAATACGCGCTCATATCTATTATTACACTCAACTCATTCTAGAGTACTGCTGACTCTATCTCTAATGAGTAATCCCCAACAGAGCCAAGGTTGTCACTTAACCAAATGCTCTGATACCAAATGTAACGTTTACGATTTTTCGTCGCTCGAAAACCGACAAGATGCGTATTGTTTTATTTGGATTTCCAACAAATGGTCAGGCTAAGGAACTTCCTACTGTCAATGGGATCGCCTCTGGCGGGACGTCCCGAGAACCTAACGTTACGGTTAGATCTCTGCCAACACAAGGCCGGGTTACCTTTGTCACTAGGTAACTACTACACGAATATGCCACCCCCGATCCTTTGGGACCTTTATCCGAGGGTCCTCTATCACCAAGCAACAACCACACAGAAAAATGAGATTGGAGCAACCACATAGGTTAAGCATTAGGGCTCCATACCTGACACCATCCTTTTCCAGAAGGGAATGACATACCGTAAAGGGCGCGACCCTCATAACCTTGCCGCATATTCTTGTTTCGACCATTTCCGGGGTGTGAGGTCTGACGAAGTCTCATCCACAAAGCTACGCTTTTTCACAAAGCCACGCTTTGATCAACAAATGATCAATAAATAATCATCACACAACAACACTCAGCATGCCACATTACCAAATTGGGAGTATATCGCTGATAACCTTCAAATATATAACCTCTGAGCGCGTACGTCTCAGAGAAGGGTGTTAAGCTAAGAGAATAAATTCTCTGCCACCAACAGAAATGTATTTAAAAGAAATCTGCTTTATATCTCAAAATGTAATGTCAGACACGTAACCATACAAGTCTGTTCTGGGCTCGAACAGAGCCGAAGGCACTTCAAAAGAAGCCCTTACAGTCCGGGGATTCACAATCCCGATCGAATTTCCCATCACAAAGGAAATCTCTATACCGTAGCAAACAGCGCAGAGACAATCGATAGGCATCCTATCGTTTTCACAAATACCCGGTCTTCACCACCGGTCTTCAATGCTATCCATTACGTCGTATCACTATTCGGAATGGCTAACCTGAATAACGAGCGCAATAATTTAAAAATAAGTGTAGCATTCAATTTCAACCAATTCACAACAAATAGCCACTTAAGGGTCAATATTGATAGTCGGTTATTTAACTATCAATCAATATTCACAACATCACTCGATTTCGAATAATTTTTCCAAATTATTGATTTTCCAAAAATATCTTTACAAGATATAATTTCCACACTTCAACCATTTGAAAACCAATTTCAAATCAATTAACACCCTTACAACTTTCATTTCAAAAATGGTTCACTTAAACCAATTAAATAAATCCTTACCGATTTATTAAATTTACGTTCCAAATCCGTAAATTTATTTCCACACTTCAAAATAAATCAATTTTTATTTTAAACAAATTTCCCTTTCTTTTATAAATTCCATAATGAATTTACCTTTCCAAAATATCTATGAATATATGATTTCCAAATCGATTTCTAATATTCATTTTCAAATTATCTTTAAAAGATAAAATCTCAAAACATTCACTTCATATTGGAAAAACATTTCCATACTTATTTAATAATAAGTAATTCACCAATCTATTCATTTTCAACATTTTGAAAATATTCCATATACTTAAATCACCATTAAGTATGAATTTTATTCTTTAAGGAAAACATTCTCTTAAACACATTTATTTGGGTCAAAACGAATGTTGCGTAAAACATCGTTACGACAACCTAAAACCACTAGTATAGAGATTCGAACTTAAATTAGATATATAAATCCCAATACTATATAAAACTTTTCCTTTCGGAAATCATTTACTATAACAACAGTGTTGTAGTCCACCATTTCCTTCTATTTCTCGAAAACGTCTATTTCAACAATGAACGTTGAAATCTATGGTTTTGATACTAAACATCTTTTAAAATAATTTAGAATCGTTTTAATTCTATTTAAAATATCCCTTCTCGAAATATCTCTTAAACATATTATTCACCGTCCAAAATCGTGAATATATTTCCTTTAATAAGCTATAATAATTAAACTTATCAAAATAAGTCGATTTTGGATTTATAAACAACGTTTATAAATTCCATTTATATTTTATAACAACTTTTAACTTATAAAATCACTTTATTAACAAATTCTATCCATATTCCTTTTACACGCAAAAATCCAAATTATAAGTTAATTACTTATAAATATTTTATTTTACAAATTCTATTCATTTTATAACTTCACAATTTATAAATCTATAGATTTCATCCGCTTATGAAATCCATTTATTATTTATTTTAACACTTATAAAAACTTGTTTTATAACTCTAATGTTTTAAGTTTATAAATATCAATTTTATAAATCTTTTATATAAATCATTTATAATACTTCAAAAATCCCAATTTAAACCATTTTATAAATTAATCAACTACTTATTTCAAAAATCACATTTCGGTTATATTTCACCAAAATCATAATTTTTATAACATAAAAATTTCAACGTTTATTCATTTAAAATGAATCAATTTCAAAATTAAATTTTATTATGAATTCTCAACTTAATTTTAAAAAATCAAATTATATTTATTTTCGGCATCAAACGATACCAAAAACATATTCGGCTAAAATTTAGCCTTTAGCGATTTCAATCACAAAGATAATCACGCAGATTATAAATAGATCAGTAAATAGATCAATACACAACATTGAAACCAATTCAAATGTTTGAGGAATCCAGTTGGATCCCTCCAACCTGTTTTCCTGCATCCAAAGATGTTAGCACAATACCAATTTCGCTTCAAGGCGAAATATCGCGGTATATGGGATTTATAAAATACTATCCGCTATTATGCGGCGCAATAGGGTCTCATCCGCTATATAATGCGGGAAAATCAACTCCAAGTACATATATAATACCAACAGGAAATTATTGTCGTGGACAAAATTTCACAGCTATTTAACCTCAAGGACAGAGCTTCAATATTTTGTCCCGAAAGACAACTTTCTGTAGGTATCAGTTTTTAGTTATTGATAGCAGTTTTTAGGTATCAGTTTGTAGTTATCGGTAGCAGTTTTTAGGTATCAGTTTTAGCATGGTAGCAGTTTTGTTGTCCTTATGAATAATTTTAAAAAAAGGTTTGTCCTTATGAATAATTTTTAGAAAAATGTTTGTCCTTGTGGTAAAAATATTGAGGTCGTGTCCTTGAGGCAAAAAATATACAAATTTTTGTCCTTTAAAATAATTCCCCCTAATACCAATTCCATACAAGTTGGAATTATCGCGGTATATGTTTTTAATAAATAACATCCGCTTAATATACGGCCTATAATGTCTATTTCAACACAACAGATAACAATTTATCATCCAATCACACAATCAAGCAATTTTAAATCTAACTATTTAAAATTTAAATCGAAACAATTCGATTGAGTGAGAAGTTCTCACCTTGAGTTTCCGATAATAGTTGTAGCGTTTTATTTCGAATAAAATTAAACGTGCGTTTAGTTTTATCCGAAATTTTCACTAGCTCCAAACGACTCCAATCCAGCTCCATTGCGTAGTATTTGTCCATACGATTCCAACGCAGCTTGTTTCGTAATTTTCTGACCTCGTATGACAAAGTTATGATAGTTTAAAGTTTATACAATTTAATATAAAATTAATTTACATTTTCTTTATTATTTTTAAACCCAGATCTAATCATCACCGTTCGTTTCCAAGCCCTAGAATCTCGACCGCCCATTGATGCTTCTTCCCCTTTGTTATCAGCCGAGACACATTAACCCATAGCCGCCGATCTATCTTGATTTTACGCGACCCCATCGTCGACTTCTGCATCGATCGGCCTACGCTACGTTGAAGCCCTACGCGCGAGCCACTCACGTCCCAATTTTCTCGAAGCTCGGTCGAGCATCCAGCTCGAATTGCGTGCTTGAACACGAGATGAACGCGGCCACCCTATCGTCAATTTACTTGACGATATTTGATCAACTCCGTATGGATTCGAAGTACTCGACAAGGTCTGCAATTATCGTGTTGAAGGTTTCTCGAATCGATTCACGGATTGAGAGTGATTAATGGAAGAATTTTCGTGCGTTTCTGGCCATTGAATTTTAGGCCGACAGCTAGGGTTTAGTTTGATTAGGGTTTGCAAATAGTGAAGGTTGAGGTCCTTTTATAGAAAAAACGGCGAAACACTATTCATCTAAAAAATTTCGAACTCCAAATCTCGCATGGTGACTGGCGTTTTTAGGGTTTACCCCGCGTTTCGAACACAATGGAATATGTTTCGGAGGCTAATTTGATCATCTGTGCGAGTTACGGAAATAAACAATCAAATTTAAATTAAATCAATTTAAACTAATTTCTACGCGTTTTGGCTTGCCCCGGACAAACGGTAAATCCGATTGACACGAAATTTGAAATCTTACAATAATATCACATTACGGATCCGATGAAGCTGGTTTCGTCGAAATCCGAGACTGTTTGAAAAATGGTTATTTTCACTTGTCGATTAAATATTAAAATATTCAATTTTCACAATTTAATTCTAATTCAATTTTAAAAGTTCACAAACATCGTTCTAACTCCAATATGATTTAATATAACTTTATAAATCATTTTTAATCACATTAAACCCAATTTTCAATTATTTACGCAATTTCAAATACTAAATTATCGATTTAATTATCCAATTAAATCCAGATATTCGAAAAATAAATTATTCGACTTAGAAATCTCACTTATTAATATTTAAAATTAATTAAACATACGAATTTTAATCGACAGAAATTTTGGGTCGTTACACTGGGGGTCGCCTGGTGTAGTGCAATGCCTCTTAATGCATTTAGACTCAATAATGGATGAATTCCTATGATACACATTCACTGCCATTATCTGAACGGAGAACTTTCAATTTCTTCCCTGACTGCTTCTCAACCATAGATTTCCACTTTCGAAACTTGGCAAAGGTTTTACTCTTTGACTGAAGAAAGGATTCCCATACTTTACGAGAGAAATCATCTATAAATGAAACAAAATATTTGGCTCCACCTAAAGACTGACAAGGGGAGGGACCCCAGACATCTATATGAACATATTTCAAGACAGCTTTTTCTTTATGCTCTCATATACCAAAAGAAATCTTCGTCTGCTTTCCAAGAACACACTCTTCATAAAAACCAAGTTTTGAATGATGAACTCCATCAATCAATCCTCGTTTTCTCAACTCATCCATGCTACGCTCACTGATGTGACCTATCTGTAAGTGCCATAATCTGGAAGAATCCGAAGCAATAGATGTAACAGAAGCTGATTCACCAATTACAGTAGTGCCCTTTAATAGATAAAGATTTTCTGCCCTCACACCTCTTATAACAATCATTGAACCCTTCGATATCTTCATTTTCTCTCCTTCCACTACAATCTTCAAGCCAAGTCTACTCAATGCCCCAACAGAGATTAAGCTCCTCCACAAATCAGGTACATGTCTAACATCAGTGATTGTACGAATAACACCATCAAACATCCTAATCATCACGCTACCAACACCCACCATATGGCAAGAAGCATCATTACCAATCAGAACTTCTCCTCCATCAATTTCATGGTAAGTGGAAAAGCAGTTCCTATCGGGTGTCATACGATAGGATGCGCCATAATCAATCAGCAAAAGTTGCTCTTTCCAGAAGAGCCAGAAGCTGTAAATACATCGGTGTCACTTTCTGTATCCGATTTCTCTGCTGTAGAAGCTGAGGCTTGCTTTGGATTTTTTTCTTCTACCTTCAAGCTTGGGACATTGTGCTACGAAGTGCCCTGGTTTCTTACAATAGTGACAAGTCAAATTCTTAGGCCCCCTAAACTGAGACCGTGAATAATTCCGTCCTCCACCTTTCTTCGACCTACTTTGGCTTCTACCTCTCTGAATAGGTAAACCTTCGGTATCACTATCTAAGATAGTGCTCGCCAATCTACCTCTTAATACTTCATTATGAAGACCAGCATTTATATTAGATAGGCTAATTTTACTGCGGCCATAAATCATGGAATTAACAAAAGCAATATACTCCTTAGGCAAGGGACATAAGAGGATCACAACTTGAGCCTCATCGGTAATATCAACTTTCGCTGCCTTCAGGTTCATAATCAAAGTCGTCAAAGCATCTACATGCTCCATGAGATCAGCTCCAAGCTTCATCTTGAACGAATAGAGTTGTTGTTGAAGAATAATTCGATTAGTGAGAGACCTGTCTTGATATGCATCCGATAATGCATCCCATAGTTCCTACGCCGTCTTCTTCTGAGAGAATTCTCTAAAAACTTCATCTGAAAGGCTTAACTGAATTGTTATGAGAGCTTCATCTTCCATCTCTTCCAAATCAGCTGCGTCAATATCTTTCAATTTTTCAGGCTCAAAAACAACCTTATAAGTCTTCTCCTTCTTCAATACAGCCTCCATCTTCATCTTCCAAGTACCAAAATCTCCTTTTCCGTCAAAATGTGTTACTCCATAATTGACACCAGATCTACCAACAGATTTACTAGAAGTAGCCATTAATATCCAAACAGGAACAATAACACTAGCTCCGATACCAAACTATAGTGAATTTTGTTTTAATTTGAGTGGAAACGATTTATTTGATCAAGATCTAGTATTGCCTATTTAGATACCAATGACACTTAAAAAAATTCAATTATGTAGTATCACAGAAATAATAGTAGAAATAAGAGACACAGAAGATTTAACGTGGTTTGGATATGAATATCCTACGTCTATGAAGACCTAACTACTTCTTTTATTTCACTAAAGAAAATAGTACAAAAGAGAGGAAAGAATAATGGTAGATACTCTCACTTTCTTGTACATATGAAGATGAAATTCCTTTATTTAAATAGACTTGATAATGAAGGGTTGCTTGGAGATTAAGAAAATCAATTTCCTGATTACTCGGATGTCTTTTCAAATTGCATGATTTGATTTTAGTACAAATAGATGACGTAATCTTGGTTTCCATATCTTTCCTTTATTCTCGATGCCTAATCATTTATTTCTTCATATCGCAAATATATTGACTAATTAATTGATTGATTAATTAATTAGTTTCCTTCAAAATATCCTTCCATATACCAGCCAAATTAATTGAATTGAATGAATCAATTAATCAATCTCTTTCCTCTTTAATAAATATCTGAATCATCCAAATTGAACAAATATTTATTATTGAATTTTGAATTTTGAATACCATTGGTATTTAATGAAATGCTTATATATAAGAGTTATGCATACGTGTATGGATATACGATATCGGTAGAATATATAAATGAAATAATTACTAAATGGATTTGAAATTTTTTAAGACCTATTCTACCTCATGTTATAGCTGGCAAGTAGAGGCGGAAGTGTTTTTCAATTTGAATTAAAGAGGATAAAGAATAATTAAAGGAAGATGAATCATCCCTAGATTAATTATCTTTTATTGCCTCCTTTAAAGATTTCATTATTCGATCGCCTACCCTCTCTCTTCCTACCATAACTAAAAATAATGTCTTCTAGAGACTAATTTTTTTTTAAAATCAGAATTAAAATAAAATCAAAACAAAACGTGTTTGTTATCTCTTGATTCCCAGAAGATCCAAAGGTCGATTCTTTTGAATCTAAGAGCTTCATTTCATCATTCAAGATGCAACTTTTCGCTGCATCCTAAGGCACTGTTCTGATGTAATTTATTCATGTGTTTCTCTTGTTCACATGTTCTAAACTCTATATGACTCTTTTTATTTATTCATCTAATGATATGTAATTCAAATCCATTTTTCCCATCTCAATTAAAAATATGTTTATTATGCTAATTTGATCCAGATGCACTTTTGTTCTTTATTTTCATTCACTATATGTTCGTCGTGATTAATATACTTTAGATCCTATGTTTCTTTGATAATTTGTCATTGTTCTTTGCATAATTTAAATTTGAATGTTCTTATCATGAATTTATGTGTGCCAAAGTTGTTTTCTTCACCTTTTCTTTTGCTTTGGAAACTTTTGAAAATGAACCAATTTTGATTAAAATACTATTTAAGGATTTTATAACATTTTCATACACAAATGTAAATAAATTATATATGTTCATTATTAAATTTTCCTTGAAAATTGATTTCTTTTGTTATATGATTGATGTTTTCAATACGTTTATTTTAGGTATTTTAATAAGAACAAAATTTTTTACAATCTATAATTTATGAATGGACTTTTGTGTAAAATCCAAAACTTTTTGTTCCATTTCTAAATTTGAAGTATTGAGTAAAACTCCATATCTTTTGTTTCCTTTCTAAATTAAATTTTGATTAAAATTGTTAACTTTAAAATCAAACATACTTATTCCTATATTATAAATTATAATTTTAACATATATAAGTTATTTTAAATTTAAAACATTACTTGCAATATTCATATATATAAAAAGTATATGTATATGTTGCCCTAACTCAAATTTATTAAAATTTTTTTTGTAAAATTGTAATGTATGATCTCAAATTCTTTCTTAATTGAGACCAATCCATTATCATCTATCAAATCACCAAAAAGGTCAAATTGACTATGTAAATTTCTTATCTTAGTACGTTTAATTCACACAAATAGGTGTATGTGATACATATTCAAATCAAAACTTATCAAAGTAAAACATAAACAAAAATTCTTTTAACAAACAAAATAAAGATTTAATTTAAAATACTTTAGATAATATTTAAAATCCATTTAGACTTCATAGGCCCAGTAAAGATCTAAAATGATTTTTTTTTTAAATTCACCCATTTAACTTGCTAGGATCTGGCCTGGTTCCATCAATGGTATCGGTGCCTAATAGCACATGCGCTTTAAATTAGCAATATTAGAGCTAAATGAATAAAGCTTACCAATTTTGTAGGGTGTCTAGAAAGGTAGTCTCGATGGTTGGGATTAGGTAATCAAGTACTCAGCTCTACATGGCTAAAGGCATGGGCCGAAGAATAAAATATACGTAAAGATTATACCCAATATAAAGGCCTATATTGGTTTTGGACAATGGGCTGATTTTTCAAAATATGTTTTGAGAATTTGAAATTATATTTTAAATTTAACAATTATTTTAAAAATATGACTTGTTATAAATGTTATGAACTTTTCAAAATTGGTTTTGAAAGTTAATAGATTAATTTCATAATTTCTTTCTTAATTATTTAACTAATTGGATTAAATAAATAAATAAAAGTTAATTAATTAAATTAAAATACATATAATGATATATGTATACTTACCTTTATATTTTTGAGGTAAGTGATGATAAAATTTTGAATTTAATCAACATTATTTTAATTAAGAATTGTTTTAATTAATTAAATTAATTAAAAGTTAATTAACAAATCACACATATGTATAATGATATGTATGCGTAATTGCTATAAGTGTTATAATCTATGTCTATCATTAAATTGTTAAGATAAATGTAATAAAATTTATTGGTTGAATTAAAACTAAAATTAAATTACATATGATTTAATTGAATAGAGAGAAACTATAAGAAACCAAAATTAGATTTAAGGAATGAATACAAACGTATAATACGTATACCGTAATTTTAGATGTGCCTGATAATTGAATCGTGGGGGTATTTCATAAGAAATATATTATTCTCTAAATCGATATCACTCAATATATACAAACACACAGACTAAAGATTATGAATCTTTGATATAAGTTGTCTTCTACCATTATATATTAAAAAATTACTAGCATACTCATTAGCTATTGAGCTTTCCATAAGCTAGAGATGTTATATTTAGTATATTAATATATTGACTAGACGAGATAAGGTACATGCGCATATTTTTTTGAGATTTCCTCAAGGTACATGCGTTGTACTTAGGTCGTCATGAAATGGTAGGTACAAGTGAATAATCTTTTTTAATTTGTTGAGCTTTTCTTAGGGTGGATATGAGATTTGGATAAAGACCATGGATTAGGAGTTGTATATGATATAACGAATAAGTATTTATCCACCATGTGTGGGCGTATAATTTGTTAAGCTTTCCTTAAGGTTAGAATCTCAAGGCATGTAAGTTTCGATGTACATTAAAGAAGTCGAAAGACTTATATATTTCTCTTTGGGATTTGATAAATATAAAAGCGTAGTCGGAGATTATTAGCTAAATGAATAATTTAACATATCTAATATTATTAGAACATCTACCATGTTTAAATTATCCTAATCCACTTGATTTAAATCTACAACAAAATGACCAATCTAAGGCTCTTTTTTTAAATGATAAGCCCATCGATTACGTTGATAGGCTGAGAGAAATCTAGATAGAATTACATATGAAAAGTTATGGCCACTAATAAATGAACCTGTAAGAGAGAAACCTATTGAGGATGCTAACCCTAAGACAGTTTAGTCTTATAATACTTGGGTAGCCGATTGCAAAATCGCTCAAGTTTTATGTTGTCTACTTTAGACAAGCCATTGCAAAGGCAACACGAAAACATGTCTATCCACAAAATATTCGAAAACCTCAAAGCTTTTTTATGGGGAGCAATCGTGTTCCATGAGGTACAAGATTACTAAGAAGTTGTCCAATACGAAGATGAGTAAGGGCGAACGTGTTGACGATTTCATCTTGAAAATGGAAGCCTATGTTAATAAACTTTCTGAACTAGACATCAAGTCAAACAATGGACTGCATGTGGATTTTGATCCTTGGCTCGCTGACTTCATAGTTTGATCCATTCGTACTAAATTACAATATGAATCAGTTAAATGTAAACCTCATCGAGCTACTTAGTATGCTTTGAGATCGATTGAGGTTTCGTTCAAGGATCAAAATTAGGTATTGGTTGTAAATGGAAAGCCATCATCTTCAAAAGGTTCGAATAAACGTAAGTGGGTTCTAAGAAGAGTAAGAAGGATCCTCCTATTAACAATAGTGAATGTCACATTGTCACAAGATGGGGTATTGGCGGAACTGTACGTGTTAATACCTCAGTTATTGATTTTAATGATAACAAATTCGAAAACAACCATATAAAATTATATAAAATATAGATACTATTGTTTTATCGAGTAATATAGTATATAGGGCAGAATATTACATAGGTGTTGTAACAACCCAAAATTTCGCTGCTTTGATTAACGAATATTTAATTAATTTGAAATATTCAATATATAGGTTTTATATTGAAAATAAAATCATTTTAATTAATTAATAATGACGATAAAATCATTTTCAATTTTTTTACCAAATTAAATATTTCATAGAAAAATAGAAAACGTGACCGAAGAACATTTTTCGTAATTTCGACGCCGGAAAGTTGTCGAGAATGTTGTTCATCTTTGTACATTATATGTACACACACACACATATATATATAAGAGTTAATTAACCAGATAATAGTAACCTAGAAATAAATTATCTTATACTAATTTGGAAAACTAAGTGATGTGACAAGACATAGTTTTGAAAACAATAAATATTATATATATATATATTAAGTATTGTCACATCTTAGATTTGTAATCATTAACCATAATTATCTCTTATGACATCTTAGTTAATTAATAATTAAACTTATATATATAAAATAGATTTATGCAACTACACATAATAATGATATATATATATATATATATATATAAGAAAGTGATGTGACTAAACATAATTATATATATATATATATATGTATATGTATAAAAGAGTGATGTGATTAAACATAATTATATATATATATATATATATATATATATATATATATATATATTATAAAAGATTTGTGTTGTGACTTGACAAAATGATTCGGTGTGAAATCTTGCCTATAAATAGCCCATACGTTTCTTCATTTTTTGCTCCTCTTTCCACTAACCATTTTTTTCTCATTTCGAACTCAAATAGAGTTTTTCATTTTTTTTAAACCGTGTGTAATTTTAATGGTTATAACATTCTAGTTGACCACTTTCTTAAATTTCTATCATAGCTATGTCAAAATACCTAATCTTTACAAAGCAGTTTTTCACCTAGAGTTCCATGTCCCAAAATTGTCCTTATTTTTTGGTCATAACTTCTTTAAAACAAATCAAAAATGAGTGATTCATTTTTTGAAACGATAGAGAAAAGAAATTCCAATAACATGCCATACTCTAATTTACGAGAGTTTGGATAGCTTTCGGTGAGTAAATCTCTAATCTTTTGGAAAGAACTTTCCTTTATATGTTGTGTTGATCCTTAGCTATATGTATGTTATATATATGTTGGATCTTGGCATGTTTGAAATGTGATAAATGACGATAAGTGTTAATGTATGGGTTAGTGCTAGCACTCGAATGGATGTGTTATTGTAAAGATAGTAGTTGTATATATGTTGGTGTATGTATACAGTTTGTTGTATGAATGTGATGTGTGAATATAAAGGGTTGATGATGAACTAAACTATAGTCATGATGGGTTGAAAACAAAGTCAAAACTTTGTATGTAGTCGCAACGGATTTGAGGTTGGATTTGAAGTCAAACTAGTTTCAAGAGTTTAAAGTTTAGATTTTGGTTAAAATTTGCGTAATTGGTTTTAAAGTGTGAAAATTTGCTAAGGTATGTTCAATCATAAAACAGTATGGTTTTAGTAAAGTGGCTTTGCTTAAAGGTGGGTTAGAGCAAACCACACTCATAGCGACAGTCGCTATGGATGTAGTTCGGCAAAAGTTTGAATTTCTATTTCAAATTTGTTTATAAAGTTTTTCAAACTTAATTAGTAATGTTAAAAAGTAATTAAGTTGTAATGTAATAATTAATTAATCGAGTATTTAATTAAAAGGTAATTAGTACCTAATTGGTAATTAAGATGGTGCTTAGAGGTTAATCATCACTTAAGTTAAGTAAATGACTATTAATTATAAAGTTTTAATTAGTTATTAATGGGGTTAAGAAGTAATTAAGTGATAAATATTTATTTAATTAAGATTAATGGTTGACTAATTATTTAATTAATTAATGGGTTATTTAATTAATTAGGGTTTAACTTTTAAACAATTGAGTTTAACCTTAACCAAGTTGCATTAAGAAGTTAATTAGTACTTAATCAAGTTCATTAAGCCTAATTAGAGTTTAACTATGATTTAATCTTGATTTAAATTTGATTAATTAATATTTAGTTAGGGTTTAAGCTAATTAAATATACTTTTAATTTGTCAAAAGTGATTTAAACTAAAAATAATGTGTTTTAATCAATTTTCTTTTTCAAAGTAAATCGATTCCATATCAAAGGATCTCTTGTCCGGACCCTTAAGAAACCCATATGATTAGGAGAATTAAATGACATCCATTAGCAGAACAAAACACCATTTTGCTATAGTGTAAGTGATTTGATTGTTGGATATGTATTAAGCATTATAAACTCCCATTCTACTATAAATTGATTGAATTGTTTGGACATCCATTTAGCAGGATAAATTACCATCTTGTTGTTATGTTATTTAGACTTGTATATGCTAATTGGTTATATTGATGTGTTATTCCCTGATTGGATATGAACTATATTTACATATATGATAGCTTATGTAAATAATTGTTATATGATTTGGGAATCAAAGTGAAATTGAATGGTAACTTAAATTAGTATCATTGGGACTGTTATGCCTCATTTGGAATTTATAAAGTATGGTTTAAATTTACTATAATTCTTTAATCAGTTTGAGGCCAAGGTTTTATAAATGTTTTTTTTCAAGTTATATAATTCTTATAAAGGTATTTATAAATAATAACTTGTTTATAGAAAGGGGTTTTTCTAACGAAAATGGTTGTTAAAGTGTTTTACAATTGATGTTTTGTAAATGACATCTATAAAAGATATTTTATAAAAAAGTATCGAAAGGTTTATATAAAGAGTTTTAAAAGTTGGAAAAAGGTTTATAAATCATTTCAGAGATTTGGCAAGACGTTTATAAATTAACTTAAAGGTTCATAAAAGTGGGTTATAACTTTATTTGAAAGTTATAAGTCAATTAAAATATCAAATGAGCTTTTAAAAATGAAATTTTTGACGAAGGATAAGCGAAATTTTTTATTTGGAAGAAATATTTGGTGACGTGATATGGGATTTGGAAAGAAGAAAACTTTGAAAAGTTTGTAAATATACTTATACTAATAAGATAAGTATATGATTTTGTTTCAAGGCGTGAAATGTAAAACGTTTTGGTAATATACTTATACCATTGAGATAAGTATATAAAGGTTTTCAAGTATAAAGGAAATGTAAGGGTTTTGAGAATAGTTTGAAAATATCTTTTGATCGGATTTCATGAAGTGGTTTTATTAATTAAAGAGAATTAATAAAGGCTTAGTGGATCCCATATGGAAATTAAACCATGGTTATATGTTTTTTATTTGATAGTTAAATAACCGAATATCAAAATTGGACTCAAAACGTAACTTTGGAAATATCTAGGAGAAACATGAGAATTATATGGTGTAGTTACTATCGAAGGTGCTATAGTATATGTGCAAACTCGTTCGTTCTTCAAGGACGAACGATAAGGAAATCCGTCCACAAACGGTTAGGGAGTGAACTCCGCTCTTGTCATTTGTCTGTATATATCTTAAAGAACCGGGGTAGAGTTTACCGGAGAATATCGAAAGTTATTTCGAAGAGACCGTGATCGGATATGTTATCCAGAAACCACTTTGATCCAACTCAAGCGTTTCGTAATGAAGACATCTTGAAGCATGTGATCGAAGACGGAGCCATTGAAGTACAAGGGTTGCTTGCTACTAATCCCGAGGTTGATTCCAAAATGGATGTAGTAGAAGTGATGCCTTCAGTTTGTCCTTATACTGGACAACTTGTATGGATGAATGTTGGCACAGCATTACTGTCAAGATGGCGGTGTTAGCACTCCAAGATGGACTGCTATTCAGAAAGGTAGAACATAGCCTCAAGCCTCATCAATCGGGAATGACTAAAACATAGGATATGTAGCAGGGCTATGTGGATCGCACTCATTAGGGTATATCATCACCCTTCTAGATATATACACAATCATCAATGAATTCGTGTATGTGGAAGCGCTCGGTTAAAGGTTGCAAAGCAACCAGGGTGATGATATATTCAATACTATCCAGCAAGGGGTAGGTCGGTTCTGTGTTGGCAGGGTTGTAGGTCAGTTCTGTGTTGGAAGGGGTCGTTAGGTACGACCTCGATACATTTTTCTAGAGGTGTGCTGCGGCGGTCGGTACCCCAGTAACTCATTCATTAGTTGGCATCCATTCTCCAAAATGTGCCTTACATTTTTGATTGTAGATCCTAGTATGTTGGAATGTGAGATGCAAGCAGTTCAGCTATTTTCCCTTAGGCACTATGATAATATCACTGGACTTTGATATAAAATGTTTTGGTTATCATAAGGTAAAAACTCATTCGTTTTTATGTGCGTTGTGGTCTTACGAGATACCCTTTGTTTGAAAGGTATTCGAATGTAGAAATCAGTTTGGCCATTACTTTTTATCGAAATTTACTAAAGCTGGTTTACCAGACTAACCCGGGCATCATTCCATGTAATGCTCGGGTTAGACCGAGCATGTTTTCATAGGTTTAGTTGGTCACTTTGGAGTTGAAGGGAAGGTGGATGGTTAAGTCATATTCACGTATATTTGTCTTCCGCTGTATTATAGAGTCTGCATGTTTGTTAGTGTAAGAATGGGTTTCTATAACTGTCCAAATTTAGGATAAGCCTAATGTATTCTGATATTATATTAATAAAGATGTTTCCTTTTTGTAAAGATCATTGTTATATTATATATTATTCGCTGCATTGTGAGATTATGCATTGTTTAGTTTTCTTCTGTCTTCTACCTTCTTCTTTCATCCTAAAAAATTGGTATTGCCAGCACTTGAATGTTCAACACGTGATACAATGGACGTATTACTTCGAGTTTCGAGGGTCGAAAATGTAACATCCCTAATTTTTGATAACATAATTCAAGAGATTTAATTAGATAAATTAAATAGAACAATGATGATAAGGGGATTGAGATTTGAATAAATTATGTAAATGGTTGTGCTTAATAATTAAATAAATATGCTTCAATTAGTTTAAAGGATAATTAGTTTACATGGGCATATTAGTAAATAGCTATTTTATATTACATGGCTATACACTTCTCATTTTTGTCCATTCATGTTTCGTTTCTCACTGTCGCAAATGCAAACCAGAGAATAAAAAAAATAGTGCCGGCCATTAACAAGGAGGAAAATAAAAAATGAAGTCAAAAGATAAGGATCAAAGCTAGGAAGAATTAATCAAAAAAAATCTCAAATTTCTTATCAACTTTAAGGTGAGTAATAATTTTATACCATCTCTATTGTGTTTATGATTATGTGTTTTCGGATTTATGTTTAAATTCATTTTTTACAATGATATGGATGATGATATGCTTGAATCATGTTATGATCGAATTATTTTAATTCATACAATATCATTTTGCTTGGTTTTAAGGGAAACCCAAGGGTTTATTATTTTCGATTGCCATGGAGAAAATTTTATGTTAAATAATACATGATTTTGGAGATGTGTTTTAATTTTTAGAATTTTCTATGCTATAGAAAATTTGTTATGAATTTTCAAAGGAAAATATGATAAAATTGGGTTTAAAATTTATTTTGAAAATTTCATAAAGAAATTGAATCTGAAATTTTAATATGTTTGATTGCATGATAAAATTGATTTTATATGATTTTTATGGATTTTTCGCAGTTGATTTATTTGGAAAAATAAATTATTGTCAAAGAGGGACTTTTCTACAAATGTTGGTTTTCTTATATGGAAGGGCTTAAAGCGTTATGTTTCTTTGATTTGGATCTATATTAATGCGGTAGTTACTACTTGTAAAGCATTTGAAAAGTTTGAAAGTAACCAATCAAGGGATTACAATTGATAGGTTAGTTACAAAGCAGTTGCCATGTTTAGCTATAAATCAGCATTCCAGAAAAAAGGTGGTTCCGCCTATTTCAGAGGTACCTTTCGACTCCTTTACCTCCGCACCATCTCAGTTGGAACCATCTCTATCGAAACCCACATAGTCGGAATCAAGGCACATGGTATCAATAGAATTGGTACGAAGTGAATTGGTAAGTAGCGGAAGGTAGGGTGTCGAAAGCTATGCTTTCATCAGAGTCGAAACCAATATTCTGTTTTAAAAAGAATGCCTGCCTAGTTTTTGAAGGGCTTTCAACTGAGATGATACCCTATAAAGTCGAAACCTTAGTTTGTTTTCCAAAGTTAAATTCCTGCCTTATTTTACTTAAAGTTTTCAACATACTCGAAAGCCATGCTTTCGAAAGGCACTTTATAAATAGCTTTCGAAGGGGAACTTTTTCTTTAAATAAGAAGCCTTCAAAAGGGTAGGTTCTGACCTAGTCAAAACCTAGCCGCTATTTTCCTTTCGAAGTATTGAAGTCATCCTTCGAAAGGTTATCCTTTTTTTTACCTAGGTTAAGCCGCTTCCTAATTGCTTTTAAAAAGGGTTGGAGGTTTCGAAGGTGATGAAGTCGAAAGGGGGTTTCGACTCTGTCCTTTGAAGTTTTAACTTTTAAAGATCTTTGCTATCAACTAAGATGGTTCCGACACCATCAACATTTCCCCAAATTAATTTTTGTTGGTTTCGAAAGAAATACTTTCGTATATAACTATTTTGACCCAAATGATGTTTTTAAAGAGTAAACCCAATGCTTTTGAAAGGGAACTTTATTCGTTTCGAAACTATGTTTTAAAGAGTGTTATCTTGATACCATCAAAAGGCATCATTGGTTTCGAAAGATATATACTTAGTGTTTCGAAAAGAGCTATTTATGCTTTCGAAGGAGGTCATCCAACGGTTTCGAAAGTGACGTTTTAAAGATTCAAAACAAATAGCCCATTCTCATTTTTAAAGGAAAAACCATGGCACAAATAAAATTTTTGGAAATGTTATTCACATTGTTATTAACCCATAACTGTCTTGGGGAAAAGGGCAGAATACTAAGTTAGGTTGACCCAGTAGCGAATATAACTTAACAGATATTAAAACCGTAATTAAAGATATTGGAAGGGGCCAATTGGTTTATAGCAAGCCCATGAAAACTGTTTGATATTGTTAAGGGGCAATAAGTTCATAACCAGCCCATGAAAATTATGATTTGATACTGGCAGAGGCCAGTAGCTTTGTAATTAGTCTATGAAAACTATATCTGGATTAAGATATCGACAGTCAGTCAATAGATTCCTAGTTAGCCCATGAAAACTAGGATAAGAAATAAGATATTTGAGTTACCAATAGGTTCTTAGTGATCCCATGAAAACTAAGTAATTGGACAGGTAATCCATAAACATTTAACAGGTTAATAGTAACCCTAGAAACTATAAATGAAACAGATAGTCAAAATGAATGGGGATGGATAATCCATAACGGATTTATTTGTTTGCATATCATCATAATTTTTTTGAAATACTATGTTTTAACCATTGTGGATGCAGAAGTAGAGTATATGGTTTTATAAATATTTTAGAATACTAGTGAGGGGAAAAATCATTCCGGTAAGTGGCGTGGTCTCACTAGATTTCTACTGGTTTAAGATGGTAAGTTATTATTCATACTAGGCTTTATGTCTGACTCAAAGTTTTTGTTTTCCCCTTAAAATCTCAGGTACTCAATCGAATTTGAGTAGGTTGAGAGTTAAGGTTTCCAGGTGTTCTTTGAGACGAATAATGCTTTCGAGGACGTGCGGGAGGCAAGCTTGTTATTAGAGTTCTTTTATTTCCATGGGTTGTTTTATTTGTAAAGGCAAATTATTTTCTTGCCTATCTATATACTCTGATCCTCAAAGAAGGCATTTTCATATATCACTTTTGGCATATTTTTTGATAATTATATGTTATCTGAACGTGATATGCGAACATGGATTATGTAATTAATTTGGAATATTATGAAATGGAATATGAAACTTTTTTGTTGTAGATTTTGGGATCATTTTGGGTATGGATTGGTTGAGTAGGTATGAGGCTAGAATATTTTGCTAGGAAAGAGAAATATCACCGAGACACCTTATTGGTCATAACCAAGTGATATTCTCAGTAACAATACTGACTGGAGTGATAGTCATATGCTTAATGCTATGGAGGTAGGAAATGTGTTAAGTCATGTTCAGGTAGCAAGAGAGTTTGTAGATGTCTTTGAGTCAGGCACTAGACTACCCTCGAAAAGAGTTGTTGACTTTAGAATAGATCTTGCGCCAGGAGCTGAACCTGTAAGTAGACCACCAAGTAGGATGACACCAACTGAGATGAAGGAATTAAAGGTGTAGCTAAGGGATCTAAAAGGAAGAAGTTTTATTAGACCGAGTAGTTTGCCTTGGGGAGCGGCTATAGTGTTCGTAAAGAAACCGGATGGGTCGTTGAGGATGTGCATCGACTATCATAAGTTAAACGAAATGACGATCAAGAATAAGTATTCTTTGCCAAGAATAGATGATCTATTTGATCAATTGAATGGAGCCAGAGTGTTTTCCCAGTTGGATTTAGTGACTGAGTTCCATCAGTTAAGAGTGGCAGAGGACGACATTCCCTTGATAGCCTTTCAGACTAAATATGGTTCATATGAGTGGTTAGTGATGCTGTTTGGATTGATGAATGCACCTGCTTTCTTCGTAGATTTGATGAACTGAGTTTTTTGAGAGTACTTAGATAGGTTTGTACTAGTGTTTATAGATGACATTCTGGTATACTCTAAGGATGAGGGAGAGCATGAAGTTCATGTTAGATTGGTGCTTGAGATGCTAAGGTAAGATCAGCTAAAGGTGAAGTTTGCCATGTTTCATTTTTGGAAGAATGAGGTAAAATTTCTTGGTCACATGGTTTCAGTGAAAGGATTGGCCATGGATAATTGGAAGAGACCAGAGACGGTGACTGAGATTAGGAGTTTTATTGGACTTGCTGGCTACTACTGGAAATTTATTGAGGATTTCTCGCAGATACCAGCACCCTTAACTAAGCTAACTAGGAGGGTAGCGAAGCTTGTTTGGTCCAAAAAATGTGAGGAAGAATTCCTTAAGTTAAAGAATTTGTTGACCAATGCACTCGTGTTAGTAATTTCAGATGAAAACAAAGGATTGGTGGTGTATACTGACGCATGTGGAATTGGATTAGCAGCGATGATGATGCAAAATTGTAAAGTCATTGTCTACGCATCTAGGCAGCTTAGACTATATGAAGTTAGATATCCTACTCATGATTTGGAGGTGGCAGCTGTGATCTTCGCATTGAAGATTTGGAGACATTATCTCTTAGCGGAGAGATTTGAGTTGTATACCGATCATAAGTATCTACGGTATTTGTTTTCCCAAAAGAAGTTAAATATGAGACAACAGAGGTGGCTGGAGTTTTTGGTTGCATATGATTGTTATAGAGTGCGTACAAGGAAAAAGTAATAAAGTGGTAGATGCCCTTAGCAAAAAACATCAGAATGTGGTGTTAGCTATGTTGGTAGAGTGGAAGGATTTAGAAGCTTTAGTCAGTTGCGATGTGTGGTTCAGTTCGACTGCCGGTTCTTGTCAGAATTCCGCCAGATTATCTTGTTTAGAAGTTCGGCCAGTATTGATTGAGAAAATTACTTCTAAGCAGAAGGAGGATCCAGTATTATCTAAAAGGATCAGAAGACTGGAGGTTGGAACATAGATCGATGATTTAAAGGATTTGAGCCTTGACCAAAAAGGATGGCTATGGAAGAAGAGTGTGTGTTCCAAATGTGGAGAACTTGAGGAAGGAAGTACTTGGAGAATGTCATCGATCCAAGTTTAGGGTTCATCCTAAAGGAATGAAGATGTATCAGGATATGAAGAGGTGCTTCTATTGGAAAGGCATGGAGAGGGATGTTGGCATATGCGTTAGGCAGTGTGCAAAGTATCAACAAGTGAAAGCTGAACATCAGAACCTAGTGGATTGTTTCAGCCTTTAGATATTCAGTTTGGAATGGATTTGATATCTATGGATTTTATAGACAGGTTGCCAAGGTTAAATAGAGGTAATGGAAGTATGCGGGTTATAGTGGATAGATTTACCACGAGTGCCTATTTCATTCTAGTTAAGTTAACCAGAATGACACCTGTTTTAGCTAAGTTGTTCCTGTAGAACATAGTTAGACCGCATGGAGTTTCTAGTAGTATAGTCAGTGACAGAGATGCTTTGTTCACTAGTGAATTCTGGAAGAGTCTATAGGAAGTAATGGGTACCAATCTTAATATGAGCACTGCACATCACCCACAGATGGATGATTAGACAAAGTCAATAAGGTACTCGAAGACTTATTGAGAGCTTGTATATTGGACTTTGGTGATCTTGGAAGGATCATCTACATTTGGTTGAGTTTTCCTATAATAATAGTTACCAGACTAGTATAGGAATGTCGCCGTTTGAAGCTTTGTATGGAAGACCAAATCACCAGCATGTTGGTTGGAGACCGGAGACAACTTAGTCTTAGGTCCAGATTTGGTTAGAGATGCGTTAGAGAAGACTGAGATAATTCGAGGAAAGATGAAGGAAGTTCGATCAAGATGGAAGATTTACGCAGATAAGAGGCGTAAGGACTTAGAATTCTCAGTTGGAGATATGGATTTCATTAAGGTGTCACCAATGAAGGGTGTGATACGATTCAAAAAGTCAGGAAAGTTAGACCCGAGATATGTAGGTTTATTCTAGATTATAGATAAGATTGGAAGGCTCGCATACAGAATAGAGTTGCCAAGCAGTTTGGCAAATGTCCATAATGTATTTCATGTGTCTCATCTATGCAAGTATGTGCATGATTCAAAAACTATTACTCCTTCGATAGGGTTGGATGACTTAGTGGTAGTGCGTAATTTGACTTTTGTTAGACAAATAGTTTGGGTTGTAGCTAGAGATGAGAAAAGATTTAGGAACAAGACAGTCAGGTTGGTGAAAGTTCAGTGAAGCGACAACGAGAAGGACTGTACTTGGGAGACAGAGGACAAGATTAGCGAAATTTATCCTAATTTGCTTTGAGGGTATGTCTATATTAGATTTATATAGATGGTTACTAGTCAGTTGGACTAGTATGGTTGTTAGAAGTTGTTACAGATGATTGCTATGTTTAGTATTTAGTCCTTACTGAATTTCAAGAATGAAATTCTTTGAGGGAGAAGCCTGTAACATCCCTAATTTTTATAACATTATTTAAAAGATTTAATTAGATAAAGTAAATAGAATAATGATGATAAGGGGATTGAGATTTGAATAAATTATGCAAAAGGGCCGAGCTTAATATTAAATAAATGGGGTTTAATTGGTTTAAAGGATAATTAGTTCACATGGGCATATTAGTAAATAGCCATTTATTTTACACGGCTATATACTTCTCATTTTTTTCTATTCACATTTCATTTTTCATTATCACAAATGCAAATCATAAAATTAAAAAAATAGAGTCGACCGTTAACAAGGAGGAAAAGAAAAAATTTCAATCTAAAGCAAAGAATCAAAGCTATGAAGGATTAAGCAACAAAAAATCTCAAATTCCTTATCAAGTTTAAGGTGAATAATAATTTTATACCATCTCTATTTTTTTTTATGATTATGTGTTTTTGGATTTATGTTTAAATTCATTTTTAATAATGATATAGATGATGATATGCTTGAATCATGTTATGATCGAATTATTTTAATTCATACACATATGATTTTGCTTGTTTTAGGGGAGACCAAAGGTCTATGATTTTCGATTGCCCTGGAAAATTTTAATGTTGAATAACACATGATTTTGGGGATGGGTTTTGATTTTCAGAATTTTCTAAGCTATAAAAATTTTGTTATGAATTTCTAAAGGAAAATATGAAATAATTGGGTTTAGAATTTATTTCGAGTATTTCATGAAGAAATTGGGTTTCAAATTTTAATGTTTTTGATTACACGATAAAATTGATTTTCTATGATTTTTAGATATTTTTCCCATTTGCTTTATTGGGTAAAATAAATTATTGTTAAAGAGGTCTGCAAACGTTGGTTTTATTATATGAAAGTACTTGAAATGTTATGTTTCTTTGATTTGGATCCAAATTGATGCGGGGGTTAATAATTGTAAAGTATTTGAAATTTTTTAAAGTAACCAATCAAGGGATTACAACTGGCAGGTTATTTATAAAGCAATTGTCATGTTTAGCTATAAATCAACGTTTCGAAAGGGTAGATCCCGACCTAGTTAAAACCTAGCTGCTATTTTTCTTCCGAAGTATTGACGTCATCAATACCTTTGAAAGGTTACCCTTGTTTAACCTAGGTTAAACCGCTTCCTAACTGCTTTCGAAAGGGATTGGGGGTTTCGAAGGTGATGTAGTCAAAAAGGGGTTTCGACTCTATCCTTCAAAGTTTAAATTTTAAAGGTCTTTGCTTTCGACTAAGATGGTTCCGACACCATCAACTTTTCCCCAAATTAATTTTTGTTGGTTTCGAAAGAGATACTTTCGTATATAACCATTTTGACCCAAATGACTTTTTTATGTAAACCCAATGCTTCTAAAAGGGTACTTTATTTGTTTCGAAACAATATTTTAAAGGATGTTATTTTGATACCATCGAAAGGTATCATTTGTTTCGAAAGTTGTATACTTAGAGTTTTGAAAAGAAGTATTTTTGCTTTCGGAGGAGGTCATCCAATGGTTTTGAAAGTGATGTTTTAAAGTTTCAAAACAAATATCCCATTCTTATTTTTGAAGGAAAAACTTTGGCATAAATAAAGATTTTGGAAATGTTATTCACATTGTTATCAAGCCATAACTATGTTTTGGGGAAAAAGGCAGAATAACCAGTTAGGTTGACCCAGTAATGAATATCACTTAACATATATCAAAACCTTGAATAAAGGTATTGGTAGGGGCCAATAGGTTTACAGTAAGCCTATGGAAACTGTATGATATTGGGAGGGGCCAACAGGTTCATAGTCAGTCCATGAAAACTATGATTTGATACTGCAGGGGCTACTAGGTTTCATGGGATTAAAATATTGACAGTCAGTCAATAAGTTCATAGTTATCCCATGAAAGCTAGGATAAGAAATAAGATATTGGAGTCACTAATAGGTTCTTAGTGATCCCATGAAAACGAAGTAATTGGACAGATAATCCATGAACATTTAACAGGTTAATAGTAAGCCTATAAACTGTAATAGAGATAGGTAGTTAGAACGAATGGGGATGGGTAATCCAAAATTAATTTATTTGTTTGTAAATCATCATAATGTCTTGAAATACTATGTTTTAACCATTGTGGATGCAAGAGCATGATATATGGTTTTATAAATGCTTTGGGATACTAGTGAGGGAAAAATCCGTTCCGCTAAGTGGCATGGTCTCATTAGATATCTAAATGTTTTGAGATGGTAATTTTTATTCATATCAAGATTTATGTCTGACTCGAAGTTTTTATTTTCCCCTCAAACTCTCGGGTACTTAAGTGAATTTGAGTAGGTTGAAAGTTAAGGTTTCCAGGAATTCTTTTAGACGAATAAAGCTTCCGAGGACTTGGAGGAAGCAAGATTGTTATTAGAGTTCTTTTATTTCTGTGGTGCATTTTGTTTGTAAAGGCAAATTGTTTCCTTGCCTATCTATATATTCTGATCCTCCAAGGGGGCATTTTCATATGTCGCTCTTGGTGTATTTTGTAATAATTATATGTTATCTGAACATGGTCTACGAACTGGGATTATGTAATCAATTTGGAATATTTTAAAGTGGAATGTGGAACTTGTTTGTTGTTTATTTTTTTTCATATTCTTGTGTTTTTGTGTATCAACGTACCTAATGTTGCTGTGTTTGGTCGTCGAAGATTAATAACTATGGACGACTGCAGCATCTGTAGCCATTAAATTTGGGCCTCCAAAATGGGGGATGTTATAGAAAATCCAGTTCGTTACAATGTGTTATCAGAGCTGAAGGTTAAGCGAGAACCTTGGTCCTGTTGGGGTATACTCATTTGAGACAGGGTAAGAGAACTCTAGAATGAGTTTGAGTGTATATTATATAAGAGGGCATATCTGTAGTGCTATAAAAAAATTATATTTTATTGTTTGAGCTGTTGAGTGGCTTTTGAATTCTGGTTGAAGCGTCTGGCCAACATGATCGATAGGGATTTCCTAAACACTGGAACAAGTTCAATTGACATAGTATTGTTTTGAAATTGGATAAATGAAATAAATTTACCTAGAATATATTTTATCTACAAAAAAAGAATGGTTTTCACAAATAGTGTAGTATAGTTGGTTGGTGTGTTAGGAGATAATAATATGTTATTATTATCATTTGAGCCTTGTTTAGTCATGTTCGTCCAGTTAAGCATTGACTATGGTTAGTGTGTATAAGAAGTTTCCTTTTTAAGATATGTGTTGGGTGGATAAGGATCGAGAAAAATAGGATAACATACACCTTGTGAATTGAGTTTTACAATTTGACTATAGGGCATACGATTTTAGTGTTGAGGTAGAATTTGATTTAAAAATTAGAAGATTTTGAGATAAGTATTTAAAATGGTTTAATAGAAGTGATTTATAAAACGAGTTTATACAAATGTATCATTTAAGTTGGAAAAATTTAGGTTGAAAAATCGAGAACCTAAATCCAGGTGCTTTTGGAAAATTGATTTTCAAGATTTTAGGAAAATAATAATAATAATATTTGAAACCAATTTGGATTAAGTATAAATTTTTAGGGATTAAAGTGTAAGTAAGAAGTGTCATCTTTGGATTAGTATGGGGAACAATTCTTGATTGTTTTGTGATGACCGAAATATTCTTCTAAGTGGCGATCAGATGTTTGCCTAGGCGAATGTTGTAGCGCACTTAGTAAATTATTCTCTTTATCATTGTACATTCGAAACAACTCAACCCCAACGAAACCAAAGTAAGTTGAAAATAGATGTTTTGTTGGAAAATGTAAAGTATTGTTCCAAAAATGAGATTTTGAAATAAAAGGAATATTTTTAAGTTAACTAGTTCGAGTGTTCTGAAAATAACTTAAAATATGGAAGGAACGTGTTTAGATGGTAAACACGTCTCTTGAGTATTACCCTTCTTGGTAAGGGAATATAGTATATTGTTTAGTAGTACCCAGTTTCTTAGTATCACTTTGGAGTTACCCAGGCTATAGACGTATATTTCTATGATTGAAATATAGAGTTTTGTTTGAAATTTTTTCGAATAAAAGTCAGGTTTCTGGATCTTGAGTTTTCATCGAGAGGTAAATTTGAAATGGAATAATGGAATCAGATAGGGATATATGATCTTAGGATGTAATGAAATAACATCCAAGTTAAACCAGTGTAGTTTATGAAATGTTTTCATAAATGATTTAGTGAAAATTGGATTGGTATTAGGGGGAATAATTAGTAAGTATGTAGGGTGGATGTAGATCATTTCTCCTTTTCATATAGTTTTGATCCAAGATTTGAGTACATGAATTTGAGGTGTTTGCACTGTTCCGGATAAGAATCTAATGCTTGACTTTTGACGGCGAGCACATGATGAGGGCTCTTGGTGTAGGGCCAAAGTTTTCTATCATAGTTACAACTATGTAAGGATAACAGAAGTTCCAAACTAAGGAGCCCGATCAGAGTCCGCACTAGAGAATCGAGTGAGCGATACTAGTTCGGAAGGAAAGATACGTATTCGAGCTGAGATCAAATTAGATTTTGCATAAGAATGATCTATGTACAGTATACGAGCTGATGTATAGTGTTAAGTGTTTTCTAGGATAGGTCAAGGTGCAATTTCGGGGATAAAATTCTTTTAAGGGGGGAAGAATATAACGACCCAGAATTTCACTGCTTTGATTAGGGAATATTTAATTAATTTTAAATATTCAATATATAGGTTTTATACTGAAAATAAACTCATTTTAGTTGATTAATAATGATGGTAAAATCATTTTCAAATTTTTTACCAAATTAAATAGTTCGTAAAAATAGAAAATTTGACCGAAGAACGTTCTCCGAAATTTCGAACTTTCGACGCCGGAAAGTTGTCGGAGATGTTCGTCTTTATGCATTATATGGACATATATATAAGAATTAATTAACTAGATAATAATACACTTAGATAAAAGTTATCTTATATAAATTTAGATTAGTAAGTGATGTGACAAGACATAGTTTTAAAAATAACATTATATATATGCTAACTATTATCACATCTTAGATTAGTAATCATTAACTATAATTATCTCTTATCACATCTTAGTTAATTAATGATTAAACTTATATATATATATATAAGAGTGATGCGACTAAACATAATAATTATATATATATAAAGTGATGTGACTAAACATAATTATATATATATATATAAGAGTGATGTGATTAAACATATATATATATATATATATATTATAAAAGAGTTGTGATGTGACTTTGCAAAGTGATTAGGTGTGAAATCTTGCCTATAAATAGCCCATATGTTTCTTCATTTATTCCTCCTCTTTCCACCGACCTTCTCTTCCTCATGTTGAATTCAAATGGAATTTTTCTTTTTCTAAACTTTGTGAAATTTTAATGGCTACAACATTATAATTGACCACTTTTTCAAATTTCTACATAGCTATGTCAAAATACCCTATCTTTGCAAATCAATTTTTCACCTAGAATTTCAAGTCTGAAAATTACCCTTCTTCTTTTGATCATAACTTCTTCAACACAAATCAAAAAATGGGTGATTCTTTTTTTGAAATGATAGAGAAAAGATATTCGAATAACTTTATGTTTGAGTGCTTTTCGAAATTCCATGAGCATGTAGCCTAAAAATCAGTTGCATAATGACCTATTTTCGGGTTTATTATTGATAATTAGATGTTTATCCGAAATCGCTCCACCTTACCAAAACAAGTCTCGCTTCCTCTTCCCTTCAAGGTCGAGCCTACTTAGTGCATTCAGGATTCAAGACTCCATCTTGTTGCTTAGGAATGGAAGTGCTATGTCATACTTTATTTTAGCGAGAGTTTGGATAGCTTTCGGTGAGTAAATTCCGAACCTTTTGGAAAGAACTTTCCTTTATATGTTGTGTTGATCCTTAGCAATATGTATGTTATATACATGTCGGATATTGGCATGTTTCAAATGTGATGAAAAGTGTTAATGTATAGGTTAGTGTTAGCATTTGAATGGATGTGTTATTGCAAAGTTAGTAACTGTATATATATTGGTATATGTACAGTTTGTTGTATGAATATGATGTGCGAATATAAAGGGTTGATGATGAACTTGACTATAGTCATGATTTGCTGATAACAAATTCGAAACTTTGATGGGTTGGGATCTGCAACCGCCACACAGCTGAGATCAAAGGGACTCTAGACAGGGATGACCTTACCCTAATTGGGTTCTACACACTTAGCCTTGTTGCAACTCCCCTGTTTTAGCCATTCTCGGTTGATGATGCTTGAGGCTAAGCGTTACCTTTTTAGAACATATTCACTTAGAATGCTCATCGTCCTCCAATGACGATGGTCTAATAGCATTCGTCCATACAAGTTGCCCTGGGTTTGGACAAACTAAATCACTGTCTTCATCATCTTCACGGTATTCATTTGTTACGTTTAAACCAAATCGAAGTGGTTTTTGGATAATTAAATCCAATCCTGGTCTCTTCGAAACGATCAGCACATTGGCCTATATTGATAGTCGGTTATTTAACTATCAAATTAAATGATCATTCAACCTATTATTTTATTTCCACTGAAAAACACCAAGTCTTATTAAATTTAGCCTTTAAATAAACTAAATCACTTTATCCGAAAATATACTCTAAAATCATTTAAAATAAAACTACTTAAATCACTTTATTCAAAATAACAGTTATGAAATTCTATAATAATTTCCCAAGCAAAACTTTAGCCAAAGACTACTTTAAAATAAAACTATTATATAAGGTATAAGTATTTAATAGTTATCCTTTAAATCATAATTACTAATTTAACCTTTTAAAAATAATTAACTACTTTAATTAAATTAATTAATATTTACTTTAAAAATTTTAAAATAATTTAAATAATAAATTTCTATAAAAACATTCTTTTAAAAACACCTTTGAAACTTCTAATTTATACTTAAAATTTTTCGTTGAAAACATACGTATCTTTTCAGGAAAATACACTTTCCACTCCAATCAGCACATCCAATCAATTATAAATCCTTCCTGATTTATCACCAGTTTAATTTATGTCCCAATCCCATAAATTTCCTTTCCCATACTTTAAAAATAAAATTGTCTTTTATTTTTAAAATGATTTACTCATCCCTTTATAATTTTCCACCATGAATTTATACTTCCAAATTAACACTGATAATTACTTCACTTTATAAAACTTTGTTTATAAATTCCATGGTCTCATTTTCTTTTTAATCACCGTTTCAAAACACTGAATCGATTCTCAAATCAATTTCTTGAATTAATTCCATTTTGAAATTTATTTCTTGATTTATCCAAATTTATTCCCAAAATCCATTAATTTCATATTCACTCCTTTATTACGATTTTAAATCTGATTTAAAACTGAAAACATTAATTCCACACTTAATTTCAAAATTCTCCTTTTCATTTCTTGAACCATTTAAATCTTACATTTAAAGAAGGGGCATTTCACTAGAAGGACAAACTTTGCAGTCCAATTAATTTCTAGGACACACATCCATAGAAATTAATTTCAAGGCCAAAGTCAGTAGAATAATTACTTTTAAGGACAAAGTCGGCAGTTCAATTATTTTCGAGGGCAAAATTTCGTAGGTTTTTAGGCCTTAGAAACTAATTATTTTAGTTGTGTGTTCGAGAAACTAATTGCACTTGCTAAAGAGGCCCTTGTGGCTAATTTCCACTTTAAAGAATACATTTCTTTGCACGTAAAAAAATTCTGCTTAAGTCCTTATCATAAAAACCCATTTAATTCACATTTATCCAAAGACTCTATTCTTTTTACATATTTTGGAATTTATTAAATAGGATTTCAAAATCAACTATTTACTTTTTTCTCCCAATTCACCCTTTTTATTAATCCAACTTCACCATAAATATTTTACTTAAAAAATTTCCTTTTTATTTCCTTCCAAAACCCAACATTTATATTTTTTATATTTTCAAAATACCCAAAAATATATCATAGCATCCCATAAATTTAATTCTCCAACATAATATATCACGGATTATCAAATAAATCATATCACTGAGTATGTAAACAAATTTCAACATTTTTAAGGAAACCAGTTGGATCCCTCCAACCTATTTCCCTCCATCCACAGATGTTAGCACAATATAAAAATACCAATCCCACTTCGAGGGGGATATCGCAGTATATAGGGTCATCTGCTATAATGCGGGGGCACATAGGGTCTCATCCGCTATATAATGCATGAATATCAATTACTCCAATATATATATATATATATATATATATATATATATATGCACACACACACACATACTACTTTATCTAGATAAGTATCCAACATATAATTTACAGATCTAGCAATCCAATCATCATCCAATAATTTAAGTTTAAGCATTTTAAATTTAAACGGTAATCCAAATGAGTGAGAGATTCTCACCTTTGATTTTAAATTTGCAATTTGATCCAAACCGGCCTGTCTCTCCTCGATTTTAGACCTTGTATAAACATTATACGTTTTATTAATATTTTAAATAATCAAATAGTCAATTACATTTATTAATTTAATTTAAACTAATTTTCCTTTAAATAATCTTTAGTAACTAAAATAATTCAATAAGTTCATTTAAACAAGTTAATTCCCTTAATACATGTTTTTTTAAAATTAAATAGTAAGTTTAATATATGTATATGTATATTTATTTCTTTTTTGAAACTACATATATATTTATAAAAATAAATTATAGATTTCCAGAAAAAAAATCTAATTTTATATAAACTTTCAACATTTTAAAATTCCTATTTTTTTTCCCAAACCTTATATAGATATATTCTGTTTATTTATCTACATTTAAATTAAAATAGGTGTATGTGTGTGTATTTGTGTTATACTTTAAACCACTTCTATCTCTAATGAGTAACCCCACCAGAGCCAAGGTTCTCGCTTAACCTTCAGCTCTGATACACAATGTCATGACCCAGTTTTTCTACCACCAAAAGTCGACATCAATACGTCCACTATATTACATGCCGAACAAACGAATTTCGAAAATACTAGTCCATAAGGGAAAATAAGAAGGAGGTAAAAGAAGAAATAGAAGGCAACATCAGAATCTCACAATCGCAGTGGAACAATATATAATAGATAACAACTGATCTTTATACAAAAAGAACTATTGCTGTTTTATACATTACATCAGCAAAGTACAACACCAAACAATAACATAATACTGGACAGTTACAATAACTTGTCCTCACAAAGATGAATACACAGTATACCATACATAGCGGAATATAAGTCAGATACGTGATATACGTCTCCATCATCCAGCTCATCTTCTGAGCTCCATAGCATCCTATCCGAAATCTGTAATACTCGGTCTTACCCAAGCATTATAATAGAATAACATCCGAGTCAGTTCGAAAAACCAACGTGAGAAAATACACTCAACTGAATTATTGAAGTTTTCAAAATCCTTTGAAATCAAAGGTATCTGGTAAGACCACGCCATAAATAAACATGTCGGGTTTTTACCTTACGATAACCAAAACATTTTTATCAAATCTGTCTAATATTATAATAGTGTCTGTAGAAAGTAAAATAGAATATTGCTGAAATGCTTGCATCTCACGTTCCAGCATAGTTGGACACAATCAAAACCATACTAATACTTATTGGAAAATGGATTCCATACAATGACAGGGCTGCTGGGGTACCGTCCGTCACAGTACCTGGCTTAGATCAGCGTACCGAGGACCACTCCCAATCTCCTACAACACAAGACTGGCCTACCCCTAACCTAGATAGACCGAATAAGATCAACCCGCAATTGTGATTAGAAACCGGCCACATAGCCGAGATTAAAGAGACACTAGACAGGGATAACCTTACCCTAACTGGGTGCAACCCACATAGCCTTGCTGCACCTCCCCTGTTTTAGCCATTCCCGGTTGATGAGGCTTGAGGCTAAGCGTTACCTTTTAAGACCAAATTTAACTTAGAATGCTCATCGTCCTCCAATGATGATGGTCTGATAGCATTCGTCCATAAAAGTTTCCCTGGGTCTGTACAAACCGAATCACCGTCTTCATCATCTTCATGGTACTTATTCGTTATGTTCAAACATGATCGAAGTGGTTTTCGGTTAATTAAATCCAATTCCGGTCTCTTCGAAACGATCAACACATTAGCCAATATTGATAGTCGGTTATTAACTATCAAATAAAACAATCATTCAACCAATTATTTTATTTTCACTGAAAAACACCCAGTCTTATTAAATTTAGATTTTAAATAAATTAAATCACTTTATCCAAAAATACACACTTAAAACATTTAAAATAAAACTACTTAAATCACTTTATTCAAAACATTAGTTATGAAATTCTACAATAATTTCCCAAGTAAAACTTTAGCCAAAAATTACTTTTAAAATAAAACTGTTATATAAGGTATAGATATTTAATAGTTGTCCTTTAAATCATAATACTAATTTAACCTTTAAAAATAACTAAGTACTGTAATTAACTTAATTAATATTTATTTTAAAAAAATTTAAACAATTTTAAATAATAAATTTCTCCAAAAATATTCTTTTAAAACATCTTTAAAACTTCTAATTTATACTTAAAAATCTTTCTTTGAAAACATACTTAGCATTTCAAGAAAATACATTTTTCACTCCAATTAGCACATCTAATCATTTATAAATCCTTCCAAATTTATCACTAGTTTAATTTACGTCCCAATCCCATAAAGGCCCATACTTTAAAATAAAACTCACTTTTATTTTTAAAACGATTTACTCATCCTTTCATAAATTTCCACCGTGAAATTATACTTCCGAATTATCCACTGATGATTACTTCACTTACTTTATAAAACTTCGTTTATAAATTCCATAGTCTCATTTTCCTTTTAATCACTGTTTTAAAACAATTAATCGATTCTCAAAAAGATTTCCTAAATTAATTCCATTTTGAAATTTATTTCTTGATTTATCCAAATTTATTCCTAAAATCCATTAATTTCAGATTCACTCGTTTATTACGATTTGAAATTTGATTTAGAACTGAAAACATCAATTCCAAATTAATTTCAAAATTCTCCTTTTCATTTCCCAAACCATTTAAACTTACATATAAAGAATATATTCCTTTGTACATAAAAACAATATTGCTTAAGTCCTCATCTTAAAAACCCCTTTAATTCACATTTATCCACAGACTCTATTCTTTTTACATATTTTGGAATTTATTAAATAGGATTTCAAAATCAACTATTCACCTTTTTTTCCCACTTCACCCTTTTTATTTATCCAACTTCACCATAAATATTTTACTTAAAAATTTCCTTTTTATTTCCTTCCAAAACCCAGTATTTATATTTTTGATATTTTCAAAATACCCAAAAATTTATCACAGCATCCCATAAATTAGTTCTCCAACATAATATATCACGGATTATCAAATAAATCATATCACTGAATATGAAAACAAATTTCAACATTTTTGAGGAATCCAGTTGGATCCTTCAACCTATTTCCCTGCATCCATAGATGTTAGCACAATATAAAACTACCAATCCCACTTTGAGGGGGGTATCGCGATATATAGGGTCATCCGCTATTATGCGGGGCGCATAGAGTCTCATCCGCTATATAATGTAGGAATATCAATCACTCCAATATATACATACACTACTCTATATAGCTAATTATCCAACAAATAATTTTCAGATCTATCAATCCAATCATTAGCCAATAATTTAAATTTAAGCATTTTAAATTTAGACGGTAATCCAAAATGAGTGAAAGATTCTCACCTTTGATTTTAAATTTGCAATCCGATCCAAATCGGCCTGTCTCTCCCCGATTTTAGACCTTGTATAAACATTGTACGGTTTATTAACATTTTAAATAATCAAACAGTCAATTACCATTTAGTAATTTAATTTAAATTAATTTTCCTTTAAATAATCTTTAGTAACTAAAATAATTCAATAAGTTAATTTAAGGAAGTTAATCCCCTTAATACATGTTTTTTTAAAATTAAATAGTAGGCTTAATATGTGCATATGTATATTTATTTCCTTTTTGAAACTACATATATTTCAAGGAAAAAATCTAATTTTATATAAAATTTCAACATTTTAAGATTTCTATTTTTTTCCCAAACCTTATATATATATATTGTGTTTATCTGTATACATTTAAATTAAAATAGTTATATGTGTGTATATGTATATATTTGTGTTATACTTTTTCTTCACTGTATATATATATACATATAAATCTTTAAACTGAAAAATAAATGGCATATATATCTTATTATAAAAAATTTGCCTAAAACAGTTTATAGTTGAATTTTTTTTCTTCTAAATCCTATATGTATGTATATAAATTTATTGATCTTAATAAAATGAAACACCTATACCTCACTGCCTAAAAGAGAACCTAGACCCTACCTCGAGTCCCTCTTCCTTCAGTCGAACATCGCAGGCGTCCATGTTCGCCACTCCCGCACCACCACTACCATTGAACCTAGCCTCCTCTTCTCCTCCGACATGCCATCGAACCCAAAATCAAAGCCAATACGCATCTCGACGCTCCACCCCTTCTAGTCTCATTGCTCCACCACATCGCGAATCTGCCACAAATGTCGACGCTGCCATCCCACTCGAACGCACCACCCTAACTCGGCCGAACACCACCTCACGACCCGTGACCCCAAACTACGCACCCCTTAACCTTGAAGCCGCCGTGCCTCAACTCGCCACGCGCGACTACAAATCGCGATGGATTCATTTCGCGAGATACCCCATTTTTTTAAAGGATCGATTTCAGCCATTGTTCTTAACTGGAAACGTGATGGAGGATGGGAATTTTAATTGTCAATTTGAAGAGGGATGAAAGGATTTCCAGGCCATTTTATATTTTGTTTTTTTTCAAAAATTGAATTCGATTTGAATATACTATTCCACCATTTTTTTCCTGAGTTCGGTTTATAAAAATTTGTTTGAGGATTGATTTAGTTCCTTATGAAGAGAAAGAAAGGAAACAACAGCGTGACATTGAACCGAGAGATTGAAGGAGGGACGTGATTAATAAGGCGGGAAGCATGTTCAAATTCTCTGGCGTGAAGAAGTTGGCTAGCTACAATGATTTGGAAAGGAGACAAAATAACAGTTGAAAGTTGACTACAATACACAAATATATATATATATATATATATATATATATATATATATATAAATTCAAATTCAAATTGTCTCGATAAATGCAACTTAAAATTTCGAACTGCTATCGAGGTGCGTCGCTAGGCGTTTATAATGTTATACCCCTATTCCAAATGCAATGGAAAAGGTTTCGAGTCCTAATTCGATCGTATGGAGAAAATACCTTTTTGGACCCAATTATTATATTGAATTTTCGATATAAATTTCAACGCGTTTATATATCGTACGATCACACAACAACTCCAAATGCTACGAAATTTGAAATCAGATAATATTACACTATTACGGATCTAATCGAACTGGTTTCATCGAATTTCGAGATTGTGTCTCAGAAGGCTATTTTTAAATGTCAATTTAAACGATATATTTTTGAAACCGAACAAATCACTTTTAAATTCAATTTTAACACTTTTACTATCTTCAGTATTATCAATATAAATTTTATGAGCCTTTGAATTATTTTTAACAGGCTCAAAACTCAAGGTTCACTATTTTAATCAATTTCCAATTATTTAATTCAATAATTAAATTGTTCAACAAACAATTATGTTTGAAATTCAATTTAAAAATTAACATTAAAGATTTAAAATCAGTTAAATAATTCAATTTCAAATATCCAATTTTTTTGGGTCTTTACATGGAGCCATTGAAGTACAAGGGTTGCTTGCTACTAATCCTGAGGGTGATTCCAAAATGGATGTAGTAGAAGTGGTGCCTTCTACTTGTCGCTATCATGAATAACTTGTTTGGATGACTGTTGGCACTACATTACTGCCGGAAGGGCAGTGTTAGCATTCCATTCAGAAAGGTAAAATGTAACCTCAAACCTCATCAACCAGGAATGACTAAAATAGGGGATATGTAGCAGGGCTACGTGGGTTACACCCATTAGGTATATCATCATCCTTCTAGATATATACACAGCCATCAAAGAATTCATGCATGTGGGAGCGCTTTTTTAAAGGTTGCAAAGCTACTAGGATGATGATATATTCGGTACTATCCAACAAGGGGTAGGCCGGTTTTGTGTTGGCAGGGGTCGTTAGGTACGACCTCGATACATTTTTCTAAAGGTGTACTATGGTGGACGGTATCCCAGTAGCCCATCCAATAGCTGAAATCCATTCTCCAATACACGCCTTATATATTTGATTGTAGAGCCTAGTATGTTGGAATGTGAGATGCGAGCATTTTATCTATTTTATCTATTTAATTTAAACCTAGACACTATGATGATGTCACTGGATTTTGATATAAATGTTTGGTTATTGTATAGTAAAAACCCATCCATTTTTATGAGTGGCGTGGTCTTACGAGATACCCTTTGTTTGAAAGGTTTTCACATGTAGAAATCCAGTTAGTTTTTACTTGTTATTGAGTTTTACTCATGCTGGTTTACTAGACTGACCCGGGCATTATTCCATGTAATGCTCTGGTCAGACCGAGAATGTTTTCCCAGGTTTAGCTGGATATTTTAGAGTTGTAGAGGAGCTGGATGGTCAAGACGTATTCACGTATATATCTCTTCCACTGTATTATAGAATCTGCATGTTTGTCAATGTAAGGACATGTTTCTGTAACTTTCCAAATTAGGATAAGTCTAGTGTGCTCTGATAATATATGAATAAAGATGTTTCCTTTTCGTAAGGATCGTTGTTGTATTATATATTGTTCGCTGCGTTGCGAGGTTCTATGTTGTTTAATTTTCTTATATCTTCCACCTTCTTCTTTCATCCAAAAAAATCGGAATTTTCGGCACTTGAATGATTGGTATGTGATACAATGTACGTATTATTGTCGATTTTCGAGGGTCGAAATTCCAGTTTGTTACAGGTGTTGAATCGAAGACTGTACAGTATAAAGACTCAAAACATGGACATGAAGACTCATGAGTACAAATACCAAGATATGAAGATCTCTAGATTATAACTTAGTGTACAGAGTCATATCTTATATTGTTAAAGTCCCTAGTAGCAATCTTTGTTCTCTATCTCTTATTTTCCATCTTTTATATTTTTTAACAATATAAATTTCAAAAATGTTTCAAAATATTTATAAGAGTTTTTCAAAATTCAAAATGTTTCTAAACTATATTCAAACTATTTTACGAAGTATTAAATTATTTTACAAAGTAGAGGATTTTTAAACATTTTGAAAGAAACTAGTTTTCAAAATTTACAAGCGTATATTGATATATAAGCAGATGATATGTCGACATAAATGCCGTCAAGTGGTTTTTCAAATTTTGAATGAAAGAGTCTATTCATCGTAAATCTTCACCAACAGATACATCTATTGATTTACTATAAAAATGGGAGTTCATATGAATTTTAAAGTTTAGATTTACTTATTTTCTTCCCTCATCTTACTCCCTTAAAAACTCCATTGAAAATATACTCTAATTCTCTTCAAAATCAAACAAAATCAATTCATACTTCTTTGTATAGATTAAATATTACTTTCTTACTGTTTTGGAAACATCTCTCATTCATTCAAAGATCAAAGTGCTGTCTATGAGGCTTTAGGATCCATTTTATCCAAAATTTAAGAAATTGTCTTTGAAAAAACTATCAAACTCTATTTGTATTCGCTTCGTTTGCTTGTAGCCCATTCAAATCAAGTGGGCATTCTTACTACCCTATAAGTCTAGTAGGTATACTTATAGCCTGTTTAAATCAAGTGGGTATACCATGAGTCCGGAAATTCAAAAGGTTATGTATCATAGCCTCGGAATCAAGATTGTATTTGAGTTTGCCTTCTGACCATTTAAAGATTGGCATTGAAAAGAAATCTATACATGCCATTGTGCGGAGCTGGATGTAGGAGAAATTCAAACCAGTATAAAATTCCTGGTGTCACCTCTAACTCTTTAATTTGCTTTACTAGTTTTATCTATGATTGCATCTGTGACTAATTGTTGATATATTTTTGTGTTAATAACCTAGGGTTTAATATCAAACTTGAAAGAAGTTTCAAAAGATTTATAAAAGTTAAATAATAATATTCACCCTCTATAGTATTTAACTATCCTTAAGATCCATAATTTCGCAATCCAAATTTGGCATCGAAGCACTAGGTTTTCAAAAACTTGTCATTTTGTTTTTGAAAGGCATAATTGACTAATAATATTTTTAATATCCTTTTTGACATTTATATGGAAAAACAATTTGGCAAAAATAATAAATTACTTGATTTCTTAAAAAGGTATAATTTTGATTTGCAGGAACAAGTTTGTTTTATAGCTAATGGTGCACCGACACTTGATATTCAAACATCACAAATCAAGAAGGACAAATGGATTTTGGACAGTAAATGCTCAAGACATATGATTGGAAATCCAAAGATCTTGAAGGTTACTGTCTATGAAGATGGTGGATCAATTAAATTCAGAGACAACTCAAAAAATATATGATTGGAATCGGCAATTTCGGTAACTCTAAAACTCTTACTATTTCTAATATTTTCCTTATTAAGAATCAAAGCATAACCTGCTTAGTATTAGTCAATTATGTGGTAAGGGTTTTAAAATTAAGATAGAAAAGGATAATTGCCACATCGAAAATAATGAGTCAAACATTATCTTTAATGGTATTAGGTAATGTAACATTTATATTTTAAGTGTGAAAGTGTTTAATGACTATTTGTGTCTTTTGGTTGAATCTAGTGACCTTTAGATTTGGCACAAAAGTTTGGTCATTTGAATTTTAAATATCTATCTAAAATTACTAGATATGAACTTGTTAGAGGTCTTCCTAAAATGTGTTTCAATGTTAACAACTTATGTGATGCCCATCAACTAAGAAAACTTCGTAAAAATATTTTAAATCAAAAGGTATGATTTCTACTTCTCAACTTATGAACTTCTCCACCTAGATCTTTTCGGTCCATCACAAATATACTCTCTAAATCATAATACATATGTTTTTGTAACTATAGGAGATTTTTCTAGATTTATATGGATAATTTTCTTAAAACTTAAAAGTGAAGCTTTTGAAATGTTTAAAACTTTTACTAAAAGAATTCAGAATCAAATGTCATTTGAAATCAAAACCACTAGAAGTGATCGTGGGGGAGAGTTCAAAAACCATTACAAGAACACCTCAACAAAATAAAGTGGTAGAACACAAAAATAGAACTACACAAGAATGTTTTAGCAATATTGAATGATAGTGATTTATCTAAAAGTTTTTGGGCTGAAGTAGTTGCTGCATCTTGTTATATTCTAAATAGAATTTTAATAAGACCTTTGACGGAGAAAACACCCGATGAATTATTTTATAATAAAAAGCCTAAAGTATCTTGTTTTAGAATTTCGGTAAAAAAAAAAATTTGTACTAAATGCAAAAGAAAATTTAGATAAATTTGATGCTAAATCAAATAAAGGAAATTTTATTAGATATTGAAATAAAAGTAAAGCTTATAGAGTTTTAACACCAAAAATAACACCACTGAAGAAACATTACATGTTTCATTTTGATGAAAAGTTTAAAATCAATAATGCTAATGTTGATGAAGAAGAAAATATTAATAGTGAAATTACAATTAATTAAATTACAAAAATAATGAAATCAGTAATGATGTAAGTAATAATAACTCTGAAAATTTACATCGAAATAAAAGAACAAAATATTTGAAAGATCATCCTATGGAAAATATTCTAGGAACTATAAAATCTATTGTAAAAATAAGATTTCAATTGAATAAAATGAGTAACGTTGCTTTTCCTCAACTATTGAACCTAAAAATCCAAAGGAAGCATCATTAAATGCTTCATGGATTCTTGCTATGCAAGAGGAACTGAATCATTTTACAAGAAATGATGTTTGGAAATTAGTTTCAAGACCAGAAAATAAGTTCGTAATAGGAACTAAATGGGTCGATAGAAATACAATGAATGAACAAAGGGAAGTCATTTGAAATAAGACATGTTTAGTCGCTCAAGGTTATAGTCAGAAAGAAGGTATAGATTTTAATGAAGCATTTGCTTCTGTTGTAGATTAGAAGCTATTAGAATTCTACTTGCTTTTGCAAATCATAATAACTTTAAATTATTTCAAATGGATGTCAAAAGTGCATTTTTAAATGGATTTACCAAAGAAGATGTTTATGTAAAGCAACCCTCACCTTTTGAAGATGAAAAACTTTCTAATCACGTTTATAAATTAAAGAAAGCTTTATATTGTCTAAAACAAGCTCTTAAAGCATGGTATTATAGAATTAAATCTTATAGATTACAATCTAACTTTGATATCGAAGAAGTAAGCAATACTTTATTTATTAAAATAAATAATAATGATATTCAACATGTATAAATATACGTAGATGATATTATTTTTGGATCAACAAATGAATCATTAAATAAAGAATTTTCAGATATAATGACTAAGGAATTTGAAATGAGTCATATGGGATAACTAACATTCTTTACAGGATTACAAATAAGATAATTAAATAGTGGCATTTTTGCAAGTCAAGAAAAATATGCTAAGGATTTAGTTAAGAAATTTGGTATGTCAAATACTAGTAGCAAGACAACTCCGATGGAAAAAAATGAGAAACTAAATAAGGAAGAGAACTCAAAAGATGCAGATCAAAAATTATACAAAGGTATAATAGGATCATTATTCTATATAACTACAAGTAGACCAGATATTATGCACAGTGTCTGTCTTTGTGCAAGATATCAATCTTAGCCTAAGGAAACTCACCTAAAATCCGCAAAATGAACACGATGATATATAAACAACATACTAGATTATGGACTCTTTTATCCAAAAGAAGATTCTTCCAATTTAATTTCATATAGTGATGCTGACTATGCTGGATACAAGTGGAACTTGTCACTTTTTAGGACACTCTCATGTTTCTTTGTTTAGCAAAAAGAAAAATTCTATATATCTATCTACAATCGAGGTAAAATATATTTCAGCTGCATTAGCCTGCTTAGGGGTTATTTATATGCAACAAGCTTTAAAAGATTTTGGTTTAAATTTTACTAAATCACCAATATACTATGATAACATTAGTGCAATAAATTATCTAAAAATCCAACACATCTTGCTAGAAGCAAACATTTAGATATATGGTATCATTTTCTGTGAGATAACGTATATAAAGGAGTAATTTCACTCGAATTTATAAATACTGAAGATCAAATAGCCGATATTTTAACAAAATCGTTAACTCAAACATCTTTTATTAAACTTAGAAGAGAGATAGGAATATGTTCTTTCTCTAAAATATAAATATAACTACATATATATTGTATATTTAAAAAGAAAATAAAATATCGAAATTAACACACGTATATCAACATATAATCAGTGCATATGTCGAGATATACCGCAAAAATCTGAATATTATTTTTCCCACTAAAGTTTAAAATTCAAATGTGATTATGTAATGACCAAACTTCGACATTTCTCTTATTTCCCTATCTTCTTCCTTTTGAAGATTTCAAATAAAATTAAAACAATGGATTCCTCAAGTTCCAAACGTCCATGAAAAGTGACCGCTCCCTTTTCCTTTGAAAACCCAACTCTAGGCCCCTTCCAAACCACAACCATGGGCAAAGCTATCAAGATTGAAGATGATTTGAAGCATACCCTCAATATACTTTCAAAAATAGAGGTTTTTCTATTACACCGCTTAATAGAACAAGAGAAGCAAGGGCGCATCCTTCACAATCTCCAGAAGCATCTATTGAATAATGCAACCAATCCAATAGTAATCGAAGTGGAAACTCCTAATCTTGTCATTCACAACCCCATGAATGATGAAGAGGAAGAGGCAAAGGAGAAGGAAGAACCGCTGAAGATAACGATGAAATCAAATGTGTTGGCAAAGTTTGCTTCGATTGGGATGGAAATCTCGTGGAACAAAAAGAAAACTTTTATCACCGCTATCCCTTTTGCCCCATACATAAGTCTCCCATTATAAAAAAAAAGAAACCATAAATTTAAGTTTAGTTGGTCTTAGTTTGGTATTTTAGGATTTGGTTTGATTTGGATTGTTTATATATATTTATGTATGTATGTATGTATATGCTTGAACTGATAGTTTGATATGTATAATTGATTTGAATAAATAAATTCTTATCTTATTTATTTATAATTCTCCATATATAATTATCATTTAGTTAACATACTTATTGTCGTGTTACATCATACTTAATATGATTTGATTATTTTAGTGCTTGATTTTGACCCTATATTTTCTAAGTATTTTATTTAGGGGGAGTTTATTTTTTCACCCATTTTTGTTAATGACAAAGGGGGAAAAAATATAAAATATACAGATGCATATATTTAGGGAGAGTTATATTTATACAATAATATTTAATGGTTGTCATCATCAAAAAGGTTGTTAATACCTCAATTATTGATTTTGATGATAACAACCTTGATAAAAACCATACAATTATATAAAATATAGATACTAATGTTTTTCCGAGTTGTGTAGTATATTGTGTAGAATATTACACAAGTGTTGAATAAAAGACTGAAAGGTATAAAGACTCAAAAGATGGACATGAAAACTCATGAGTACAAAGACCAAGATACAATGATCTCAAAATTATAATTTAGTGTATAGAGTCATAGCTTATATTGTTAAAGTCCCTGGTATCAATCCTTGATCTCTATCTCTTATCTTCTATCTTTTATATTTTTAAACAATATAAAATTTTGAAAATAATTCAAAGTAGTTTATAAGAGTTTTTCAAGGTTCAAAATGTTTATTAACTATATTCAAAATATTTTACAAAGTATTAAATTATTTTACAAATATAGATTTTCAAACATCTTAAAAGAAACTGGTTTTCAAAATTTACAAGCATATATCGATATATAGGCAGATGATATGTCAGCATACATGCCGCCAAGTGGTTTTAAAAATTTAAAGCAGAAGTGTCTATTCATCGTAATTCTTCAAGAATGGACTTTTCTATTAATTTACTATAGAAAGGAGAGTTCTAACGAATTTTAAAGTTTAGATTTACTTATTTTCTTCCCTTCCCTTACTCTCTTAAAAACTCAATTGAAAATGTACTCTAGTTCTCTTCAAAATCATGTAGAATAAATTCATACTTTTTTGTACTGGTTCAATACTACTTTCTTACTATTTGGAAACTTCTCCTACTCAATTCAACATCAAAGTGTTGTCCAAGAGGCCATATGATCCATTGTATCCAAAGTTTAAGAAATTATCTTTGGAAAAAATAATTAAACTCTATTTGTATTTGTTTGGTTGTACTTATAGCCTATTCAAATCAACCGGGTGTGCTTAGTAGCCTAAAAATGTAGTGGTTATGTTTGTATCCCGTTCAAATTAGGTATGTGTCCCCTGAGCCTGGAAATTCATGAGGGTGTGTCTTGTAGGCACAAAATTGAGATTGTATTTGGATTTTCTTTCTACCTATATAAAGATTGGCATTTGAAAAGAAATATGTACCAGAAATTGTATGAGACTAGATGTAGAAGAAATCCGAACCAGTATAAAATCTTTGGTGTCATCTCTTTAACTCTTTGCTTTGCCTTACTCTTTTTATCTCTGATTGCATCTGTGACCGACTGTTGATATATTTTTGTGTTAATAATTTGTGATTTAACATCAAACTTGAAAGAAATTAAAAAAGGTAAACAAAAGTTAGAAAACACTATTCACCATCTCTACTGTTTAATTAGCCTTAAGTCCATAACTCTGCAACCCATAGTCCGGACTACCTAAAACTTGTCAAAGTGAAGAAAATGGAAAGTTAAACCGCTCCTACTAGTATCTTTCAGATTCAAAATTATTTTGTAATCAATAAATTATCTTGAGTTTAGACACTAGATCTTGAACTCATACTTGTAATTGTTATAGGGAATTAGGAGCGAACGACATGTGGCAAAAGATGAAATGAGGCTTCAAGTTGTTGATAATCTATTGTAAATGCAATTGTAGTTGGAGACTATCATTTACTTTTGCTTAGTGGTATGATTAGTATTGAGTAATTGCTATTATGTAAAGAGCTTTATTAGTGGTATTATATCCGTTTCAAGAGTGTTTGAAACTGGTTATGGTTTTCATTATAATAACAGTATTATGAATATTGTGTTTGATGGAAATAATATCTATGATAGTGTTTTGGGTAATGGAATTTATGTACTTAGTACTTAGTATGAATCGAATTTGTGCTACTGATAACTCTTCTAATGTTGACATAATTAATAATTATCTATAGCATTGTAGGCTAGGCCATATTAGTGAAAAAACGACAACACAAATTAAGGACCATAGATTTTATTCCATTATCTGATTTGGATTATTTGATACCTATGAGTCACGTCTGAAAGGAAGAATGACTAAGCACGCCTCAGTGGAAGCGACAACAGAGTTGATGAACTCTTGAGCCTCATGTATACTGATGTATGTAGCCCGATGCTTGTAATTACCAAAGATAATTCTTCTTACTTTGTAACTTTTAATGATAATTTTTTGAGACTATGATATGTATATCTTATGAGGAATAAATCCAACATCTACGAAAAATTCAATGAGTATAAGAATGATGTTGAAAATTAAATGAACCATAAGTTTAAAAAACTTCAATCTGATCAAGGAAGTGAGTATATTCGACAAAAGATCCAAAGGTACTTAAAATATAGCCGGATTATCTCTCAGTTTACCCTACTATATACTCTGTAATACAATGGTGTTTTGGAGAAAAGAGACCGAACCCTATTAGATATGATTTATTCCATGATGAGTAAAGTCGAGCTACCACTTTCCTAATGGGGATGTGCCCTAGAAATCCTATTAGACTTCAGCTAAGATTAACCATATATAATTTTATAGGATATCCCAAGAATTTTTGGGGATATATTTTCTACAATACTAAGGAACAAAATGTCATTATTTCAACACATACTATCCTTTTGAAAAAGGAATTTCTATTAAAAGAAATCAACAATGAAGTTGTAGACTTGAATGAGATCCAAGAACTAAACAGAGGGGCTGAACCAATTGGGAGAATCAAATTCACCATTATATAAAAGCACATAGCTTGTTAGAAGGTCTAATAGGAAATCTCATCCACCGGAGAAATACTTTAGCCTTCTCGTGGATGGCGAAAAAGTGGACTACGTCATAGAAGATGACACTCCTCTCTCAACAAGGATTATGGATTAAAGACTCTACACATTGGTTTAAAGCTTTGAAATCTAAGATGGATGCCTTATATAGCAAAAAAGTATAGAATTTAGTTGACATAGTATAGAATTTACTTGACATACACAAAGGGAAAAAACCCGTGTATTGCAAATGGATTTTGAGGAGAAAGCTAAATACAGATGGACAAGCAGATACATATAAAGTAGGGCTAGTTGTGAAAGGGTTTCATCAAATTCAACGCATCAATTATGATGAAATATTTTTATCCATATCCATGCTTAAGTCCATTTGGAAAATGCTTTCCATTTCCATATTCTTTGACTAAAAAATATGGCAAATAGATGAAAAAATGATGTTTCAAAATGGTGATTTAATAGATACGTTGTATGTGTCATGGCCCTATGGTATCGAAGCCAGTAGGAGTGAGGGCAAGGCTTTCAAATTGTTAAGATCAATTTACAGTCTTAAGAAAGCTTCAAGGAGTTGGAATAAGTATTTTCATAAAGTAATTAAACAGTTTGGTTTTTTATTAGAATATAAAGGAAGCGTGTGTATATTGGAAACGATAGGGAAGTGTTGTATTGTTCATAGTCATGTATGTTGATGACTTACTCCTGATTAGCAATGACATCCCTGATAAAGTTAGGGTTATGCCCTAAGGGAAATTCCGTAATTTACCGTAAATTATTAAATTTGTAATAAATCTCGTTCAAAATAAAAATGTTTTTCTTTCTGTTATATACTTGATATAATATGTTATGTTAATTACTTTCTTAATTTAAGTATATTTAATAGAAAATCCATAACCGATATGTTTTGTAATTAGTAAATGCAATGTGTTGTAATCATAAGTAGTTTATCATAATAAAAATAAACATATCATTTTTAATATTCCCAATTAAGATGTATCGAGACTAAATGTCGATACATCCATTGAGTTTAGTGTACATAATGCTTTTTAGATGTTAGATAGTGTATTACTAATGGCTTTTGGAGGCACCAGGAGGTTATGTACTAATAGTTATTGGATAATTATGGAATGATCCATTCAATAGTTTTTTGTTGGTTAGTATAACTAAAGTCAAACAGAAAATATTATACTGACAATATTACACAGTTTTCTTGACTCGAGAATACCACTAAACTTTAATGTTGACACTCTACTTTGATTATAGTTAAATCAAAATAGGACGTCCATTGAACAACTATACTTGATGTCTGAGTTGAAGAATTGGAAGTAAAACACTATTCAATAAGAATCTGTCTCCTCAATTGTATAATGCTTGTATCAAATCTGTTGAAGTCAACTTAAAGTCAAAGACTCTAGGCAAAGTAGTTCGGTTAAGAATAACTATTATTATTGAACCAAGTACTTTGTGTTTGGACTATACAAGTAGAATATGGATGATTTTAGATTTTTGACCCATACCAAATTCCATAAGTCCTAATGTGATATAGTTTTGACAAAGAGAATTGGTGTAAATAATGGTCTACCGAGGATCGCTTAAAATAGAAACATTAGATTTTTAATGAAACCGCATAAGCGATAAATTCAGCCAAAGTGTCACACCACTAGCTAAAGTGGCATGTGAACGTGAACATTTAAATTATTCAATACGAGCGTATATGCACGCCCAAGTGGGCTGCAAATCACAGTGTGTGTGAATTTATAGTTATACCCCTAAAAGTAAATTTGACGGTATCATTATCTGCATAAACTGAACCAAAAGCAGCATTTGAGAAAACCAAAACAACTGAAGAATAGCCATGAACCAATTTTTTTAATAATGCTAACGTTTTATTATTTGTTTCTTTTGTTTTAGTTTATTTTATACTACTGAAAATGGAAATGATACTTGTACCTATACATCCATATGATCTTTAGATAATATGGAAACATATTATATGCATCATCACTTCACAACATGGCTTCATCTCTTCTATCTAGTCTAGTAATAGAGAAAATTAAATGCATAAGACTTTCACCAAGGCTTTTGTTATACATACGAACTTCTGTCCGTGGTTCTGACATTTGACTCTTTTTTATAAAAATACTTTAAAAAAAATGGAAAACAAAAGAAATAGCAAAACTAAACTACAATCTGGCTTTACATCAACAAAGTAGTTGAGCCTTAATAATTAAGAAAGGTCAACTCGTTGATATATTCCTAGGAAAACTCTACATTTGGTTGTATTGTCCTTATTTTCCAAGTATGAAAATTCTCAATTGTTTTATAAAGCATATATGACCATGAAAGTATATTTGGTAACAAAATATACACGCTCAGCTAGGCCTGCTCTAATCACAGTGTCCATGCATTACTTCAACAACACATTTATATAAGACTTAGAGTAAATATAGATGGTTGTTGTCACATGATAGGTAAACAATCAGGAAATATAATAATTTTATACCTGCTGTGCAGCCAGCTCAACTTTTGCAACAACAAAAATAATATTTTGGTACTAAAAAATGCATCGTGCTTTACACACGGTCTACACATGCACATAAGAAGATTTGTATGTGTACGACTCAACTATAATCTCATTAGCTTGAATCTAATCTCATTAGGTTCAAGGATTCAGATGTTAAGGATGAAAAAGGTGAATTATTCATGTAAGACAATGGTACTAAGCTAAACTTGAATCCTTAATTATAGCTATTACATAAAAGCCATGAGATGACATAAAATCATTAAATAAATAGACAGGGTTTATAATATTCAGACAAACATGATGTATTGTTGACATGCTTATATACTCATATGCCACATAATCAGTATCCATAATATGTATAAATAATCAAACAAACACAATTTTTATTATAGATATTTTATGCAAATATTTTGTTGCAATTTGTTAAGCATATTGTACTTATTTTAAAATAAGTCATTGTTGTATATTTTCTGGCATACTTGCATGGTTCCATGTAAATGGACAATGTTGTATATTATCTAGCATGCGTATATGTAAATAATATGCATTTTTAGTGTCAAATGATGAATATTGAATGTGTTATTTTAAACACATTTGAATAATATACATCTTTGAAGCTAATAATGATCAGCGTGTGGGGATTAGTATAATGAGAACTAAACCACACAATCAAGGGTAAAAAGGTATTTTCTTTTTCTTTTAGAAGCAATAAAATAAAAAATAACGGTTGCTATTGCTTTTCTTTAGGAAGCTTTCAGTGCATCATTCCCAACCTGGTAGACTTTAGACACACACTTTGTAATTCTATTTTGGGGATGGATTTCACACACTGAAAAGACACACAAAACCTTATAAAGACAAAAACCAGTCACTTCAGCATGACTACAAAAATAATTTTAAGTAACGGCAACTCCTCAAACAACCAAATAAAAAGTATATGAAAGGAGGCATTATATAATTCATTGATATATTCAGAGTACAATAGTTGACAACTAACAACCCAATAGTTAACTTTATGAATTTGTAGTTCAACAAAATAAAGGGATGGCTAGAAAAATTATTTAGTGTATACAAAATGAAATATGCTCAAAAATATACTTTTCCTCTCCTTAATGTATATATGTCTTTGCATATTTCACATATTTATAACATAGACAACATATGCATATACTCTCATGTTTATCCCATATATCCCCATGGTAGCTCAAAGCTGCAAAATACAATAATAGATTTTATTAAAAACTCATAAACCTGAATTAAGGATCAACCAAATTAACATTTGAGAAAAACGAAAAACCTACAACTTGGAATAAAAATCCAGTACCAATTTGACTGTATTCCGTTAGCAAAGCAACAATATGCGTGAAAACAGGAATTACTTGTGGAGGAATGAGTAAAATATGGCAAAGAAATTTTGATATCAAAATGTTTAGATAATAATGATAAGTCACTATGCACAATGTATGGTAGAATGATAAAGTGAGAAGTGTTGAAACAAGCTCTGTTTGGAAAAAACTGCAGATATAATAGAAAAAGTTGTGAAGATTGGTTTTACTTTTTACAAACTAACGAATATATGTGCTTTTAGTAAATCTAGTAGACTAATGAATTTCAAAACCTATTTTCATAATCTCTAAACATACCTCTAAATTCTCGGTAATGTTTGATGTCCGCAAATTATGATCATGAAAAAGGTTATGCAGATAAGTTTGTTGATAAATATCTAACATACTTGAATAATCTATATAAGTATGTTACTTACCTTAACATGTATATCAAAACATTTTTAGATTAAGATTACCTAACTTTTATGCCAAGTGCTGTATAAATAATTCACTTCAACATCTATTATCCTCCCATATTCCATATTAGTGTACTATAAAAAAGATCTAACAAAAAATTAACTAATACAATCATTGAAAGCATCTTTCATCTTTTGAAAAAGATGAAAGGAATAAAATTTTACTTAAATTTTGAGTAAAATTGGTCTGAGATATGTGGATTCTATAAATTATCCATTCTTAGTAATATAAATACATGCAGTCTAAAAAAATTATTGGCACTAATTTCATACCCATACATCCAAACTACATCCCATCATCTCTTGTGTATAGTCTGATTTCATACCCATACATTCAAATTTTTCTAAGCTATAGTCCTAATCAAATTCTTACTAACAATAGCCTAGTGAGAAAAATCTTAGTCAAGGAAAATGTAGCAACCCGGAATTTTTAATTGGGAATATTTAATTTATTTAAAAATTCGAATTTGAATTTAGTTACAATAAAACATTTGTTTCAAATTTAGACCTGATTTTCGATGACGTATTTTTAATTTAATTTATATGATTTTTCCATAATTTTTAATTTGAAAAAATAATAATTTTTTAATACATTTTGCGGCAAACCTCGGTGTTTTTTGAAATAATAGAGAATAAGATAACTTGTCTATTTTATTGTTCTTTTATGGTCGTCTCGTTGTGTTGTGCGTGAACTTACTTTTATTTATATCATCCACGGCTCGTACGGGAACGAAACATTGTAACTTTTAAAATCAAATCAAACCAAAATTTTTACACAACGTAATACGCATGCTAAACCTCTTTTGCACACAACCATCTTTTCATTGTAGCTTGCGTTTGCTTAGCTATGAAGTAAAAAAATCTAGTTTACAGGTACATGAACACATGAGTTTAAAAAAAACAGTCCGTTTTCTTCAAAACGCATGGAAAGGGACACATTCTTGTGACACCTTCTCTGTTACAAAATAAACATTCTCATATCTTCATTTCATTTTTCTCCTAACTTCTTCCATACAAAGAACACAGTAGGAATAGTGTAAATACATACGCATGTGTGTGTATTTATATTCTAGTGCATGGGTGCAAACGTGAGTGTGAAATTGTGTGGATCTGGTTGTGTGGTTGTATGTATGGGGTGTATACATGCATGAGAGGCATGGCCGTGAAGGGATAGATGCAGGGCAGTGAGTGGGCCTCGGCTGAAGCATGTTTGAGCACGCATGAAGGAGAGAGCTCGCTTGAAGGAGAGGCTTGCGGGTTTATGTGGTGAGCAGGTTGCATGAAGAAGACGTGAGCACGCAAGGCAGGGTGTTTATGTGCATGAAAGTATGTAGAAGAAGGCAATTGCCATTTTGCAGTTTAGTCCCCTGTAATATGGTCTTTGGAGCTGAACATGGAGGTAGTGGCAGAAGGCAACAGGTTGGGGAAGCTTGTTAAAAGTATTGGCAGCAGGCACGTGAAAAAAAGAAAGAAGACTGTTGGATTTTGCAAATTAGCCCCTGATATTATGGCTAGTTGCCTATGAAAGGAAGGAAATTGGAGCTCAGTTGCTTCTGCGATGGGTTCTGTTGCTAGCGGGTTCGGGTATGGGTGATGGGCCAAGCCCATATGGCTAGCGGGAGAGAAGTCTTTTTTTAAATATTTTATTTAATTATGTAAAAGTAGCATGCAAAAACAATGAACAAATTAAAGTAGTTGAACATAGAAACTATTAATTAGTCCCACATCACCTAAAACATGTTAATTGTTAGTGTATATAACCTAAGAAAGAAACAGTTGGTTGTCTTGTTATGTAGAACTTATAAAATTATGATGAGGTGGGAAGGGTAGATAAAGTGAAGTTGGTGTGGTAGTTGAAAAATGATATTTGTGTTTATCAATCTTTATTGATGTAAAGGGTATTTTCGGAATTTCAAAAAGACACGATTGAAACTAATGGATTGAATTCTCATTATTAGTAGTAGAGATTAATCACTGACTAAATTTATACCTACGAGTCACACAACCGCAATGTTTAACACTCTAAGCACCACTTGATTTAATTAGATTGCAAATGTTACAAATAAACTAATATTTTTGAAATATTAATTATAAAATTTTATTTGATTTGTCTAAATCAGTATTGAAAATGGGGTTTATATAAAAGTTATGTACACACGTATCAATATATGATATTGATTTTCACTTCAATTTGATTTAAATGTGAATTTACTGCTATAGTTTGAAAGTGCAACAAGGCCCATTTGCCTTGTGATATGGCCATCTATATGGAGGTGTAACGACCCACTTTCATGGACAATTTAAATCGACAATAAACCATGCATGTCAACTCAAATCATTCAAAAGGGTGGATTGTTTAATTAAGAAGAATTAGAATAGAGGAAGAAACAAACATAGAATCTCCCCGCCGAACGATAAATTATAATAATCAAATAAACAGTTTATGAAGTTGTTTCTATTATACGTTTGATTATATTCAACACAACATTCATCAGATTTATATATATACATCAGAGATAAATAAATAATGCAGCAGACAACATGATGCAGGGACAATAATAGTAGAAGTATACCAAAACTTCATCTTCGTCCTTCAGAATAGATCTTCATTAAGCCAAACACTCAGGATTGACCCGAGCGTAATGAAAAGACAAAACATTCGAGTCAGGGCTAAAATGTCCTTATGTAAGTCAAATCGATGTCGCATATAACATGGGTGTAACGGCATTAGAGATGTTTACGGGATTTCATATCTCCTATCCAGTGTATAACGTGCATGCAATAACTCAAGAGATGTTACAGAATTTTCTATCTCTTAAGGATCCGTCAAAATATTTATATGTAGTAGAATATGCTATATATATAATGTCTAATCGGTAAAATAAATATTAAAATAGCGTTAAGGCTTTACATTAATCCCCCTAACGCTTTTTAAGCATTATTGTACAGTTTGCATATAATACACCAGTTAACGGTCAGTGGATAAGGATGCGCCGTGATACGACAACACTAAACCAAAATCGTACGGGTCTCGTTTAGGGATAAGTACGACAAGGCATGCGAGGCATTGCTCAAGGTAGGATACTATCAGTTTAACCTTCCCGGCTGGTCGTAACACATCATAGCCATGATCGCCCACCACGTCCAACACACCCATAAATCGGAGGGTGAGCACCAATCAATCATAATATAAATGATGATAATTCGAAGAAGTGAGTCCGCTTGGGGTAGCTAGCCCACTTGGCCGGTACGGCTCCTGTTTTAGTCATTTCTAATTGGCACAAGTGCTAGGCTAATCCATCATCTTTCTCTTTCTTCAAATCCAGTAAACGACGCCAAATCCAACCACTTCGTTCTGGATCATCACTCCACGTACACAGTTGTCAAAGTGGTTCTGATATCGACAGAGAGTATGCCCATATCCGGCTCCGGTGTCTTAAACAACCAAACGTCGTTTTACACACCGATTGGTACTTTTACATTTCGAAAAAAGTTCAAACTTGATATCAAAATATCATATTCGCTTCAAAATCAAATCCATTTTGAAGTCATCACATTTACTCAAAATATACCATTTCATTTCAATGGCTTCCAAAATTATTTCGAATCCAAATTTGGGTTATAACTTCATTTAACCCCATTCTTATTTAAATACATGATTTAAAATAAACTTTTCAACCCTGACCAGTTTGAATTTTTGAAAAATGGTATGAATAGTTTCAAAACAGTTTAAATAATTAAAATAGTTAAAATAGTTTCATATTAAATTATTTATTTGAAAATAGTTTCAAAGTCAAACCGGTCCAGTTCTAACTTCCCAACTCAAATCAATTCCAATTTCCATTCAATCGATTCAAATCAATTTCAACTTCAATTTCAAATCAATTCAATTCCACTTTCAAACCCAACTAATTCAATTTCAACTTCAATCTATATCGGTTTCTAGCTCGATTTTCAAAGTATCGATTCAAAACATTTAAATCAAATTACCCTTCAATATTCAGTTTAAAATCCCAATCTTCAAATAAATTCAATTCCGAGCTCAATTTCGAAATTTCAATTATATCACTTTCACTTAGTAATATTCAAAGTTCGAATAAAAGTTCAATCTTTTTAAAACAAATTAATTTATGAAATTTAATCATATTTCGATTTTAACTCCAAAATCTCAACTTCAATTATTTAACAATTTCTTTTATCCAAAAAATTATTTCAACATTTGAACTCATATTCGTGATTAATTCAAACTTCATTAATTGAATTTTCATTTCTTTAAATTCAAAACCAAACCTTTAAAATTATTTAATTTAACCAATTCAATGTTCGTATATAATTTTCTATCCTATGGTCAAGTGATCGGTTATTTCAATTTAATTTCGGGGATGGATATATATCATTTCAATCCAAATCACAATGTCATTGGTATATATCGTTTCAACTTATTTCTTAGTTCATTCAAAATAATTCAATTTAAAGTTTACATACTGTAAATAATATACAGGGTGATAACAGGCCATAACAGAACAAATAAACATCCAAATCATCCAAAATATCAACCACTGGCATCTATCGCCATCAATCATCCAAACAGTCAATATAATTTAAAGCAATTTCATAGCTGTCAATTTCAGGTAATTTACTGAAAATTAAATCCCAATTTCAAATTGACTGCCAAATTTAATTTTTAGTAGTTAATTCAGTAACAATCTAGATGACAATTTAAATTTATCAAATAACAACCAATAAAAATCATATCATTTCATAATACGAAATTTAACTAGCACAAAAATATTTTAGTACATTGTGAGCATTATAAAACACTCAATTTGAGTTTTCAATTTTAAATCAAATGGAACTACGTTCGATTTAACCTAAAATTTTAATGAGCTCCAAACATCTTCGGATCTACACTACAGCGTAGATCTCATTGCTGTGATTCCAGCGTCGTCAGTTTCGTCCGATTCCGACCTCGTAGGCATGAGATATGAATTGTTAAAGTTTGTATATATTAATATAATTTAAACCAAATGTTCTTTTATTTTTATTACCAAAAAAAATCACGGCCGTTCATCATAGCTCAAGAAAATCAAGGTCGATAACTTAATCTTCTTCAACGTGCATCCTTCCAGGGTCAACGAACCCATAACCGCCGACCACTAGAACCCCATCAAAAGACGCCACGTGAAAGGCCTTCCATTTCTGCGCCTACAGCCGGTGACCGGCCTCTCCTCAACGTGCCATGGCCATAGAAACTCCACCCAAAGCCGGAACGAACGCGTTCGATTTTGGCCACCAAACGACGACGAGGATAAAAATTCACCGTTGGATTCGACGAGTTTGACATGCTTTACAACTTCCCTTTACATGTCGAAGCCTAAAAACTTTTGGATGAGTTGGATTTTAGAGAGAAAAGCCATGAAATATCGCCATTAAAATGAAATAGGTAGCGGATGAGAAAAATACGACCTGGGGCTTGCTACATTATATGATATATATATAGGTTTATTTATCAATTTCTTATTATTTTCACAAATTACTTGATTTTCGAACGAACTCCAATCGATGCGTACCGTATGGTATTTATATCTTATACCCCTATTCTGAATGCAATGGAAAAGGTTTCAAGTCCTAATTCGATCATATTGACTAGACAGCTTTTTGAATCGAATTAAAATATTAAATTTTCAATTTTTAGTTCAACGCGTTTCTAACCCGTACGACCAAACGACAACTCCAAATGCTACGAAATTTGAAATCCGCTAATAATACACTATTACGGATCCAACGGAACTAGTTTCGTCGAATTCCAAGACTGCTCCTCGAATCGCTATTTTAACGTCTCGATTATAATATAACATTTTCAATTTCTAATTATTCGCTTTTAAATCCAATTTTATATGTTGACAATCTTCATTGTTGTTTAAATAAATTTACAATAGCTTTTAATAACATTTCCAATCATATTAACATTAGATTCAATTATCCAAATAATTACAATGTTTAGAGTGTAATCAATTTGGATAATTCAATAAATCACAATCTTTTGAAATATTAGTAAATGAACTTATGATATTTAACTTTTAAAACAAATTCAAATTATAGAATAACTATCTTCATTATACAGTTATTCAATTCCCGTTATTCAATTATTCAATTAATTTCCAATATTGAATTTAAACAATTTAATTGTTCAATATCCAACAAATTTTAATATTGGATTTTAAATGAGTTTTCGTTATCACTCAATTACTTTATTTACATCTATTAAATTCAGCATTATTATTTAATCCAACTATTGACCATAAACTCATTAATACACAACATTTCTTTTCTACTTGTTATTACTTAAATCTTCGAAATTTGTTCATTTCAAAATTTTATTCAAGTCTATATCCAATAACTTACATTCAAAATCATTAAATTTTTATTTTTAAATATTTTTATTTAATAATTACATTAAATTTAATAATTTTAAAATAGCTAAAAGTACGGGTCGTTACACTCTCCCCCACTCAAAACTTTTCGTCCTCGAAAAGGAACTAAGTAGAGAATTTTAGACGTGATATATTTTATTCTAAATTATCAACTTATAAACAATAAAATTTTCATTGTAAAAACAATTACTATTTTTTTTTATTAAGCTACTCCGATCGGCTTATGGGGTTAAAATTTTAGTTATCGAAACAAGTTATAAAATTTTTCTAACACCCGGATTTACGGAAAATTTCGACAGCGTCTCCTTTGTGCGGCTCAATCGGCATAGCGACAAAAAGCCCCTAAGACCCTAAACCAACAAAAGAAACCAAAATCCAAGCGGCTCAATAAAAAAATCAGCAAATCCAATGACAAAATAAACAGGTACCCTTTTTATCGGGCCATCCAAATTTTCCTCGATTTTAAATACCTACATCTTATTTACCAATGATATCCAATTGTATAATTACAATCATTTTATATTTCACATTGTCAATTTCCAATATTTTCTTTACTTAAACCTGTACGAAGAACATACATTATTCGTACGCAGTATCAAGTCTGATAGCTCACTCAATCACACAATTTCACTTCCAAACTAGTATCATTTACACGACTCTCTAGTACGGACTCAGATTTAGTTCCTTGATCAAAAACCGTTATTCTCCTTGCATAGCCATATACTATGATAGAGAATTCCACAATCAAATCAAAATCCATATCCAGGGTTCTCCGTCGGGAATCGAGTGAAAAATCCTAACTCGGATCGATATAAATTATCTCGAAATTCTGTGCTCGGATCTAAATCAAATTGTTATGCGAACAAAATAATATACATACAACTTATGTATTAACTTTCAATAGATTTCTATCCAATTTATCTATATTAAATTATTATTTTGCTTACCTTCATTTTATTTCCAATCAATTTTTCATAATCCATTATATCCCTTATTTACTTAGTATTTATTCCTTCACACGACATATTCTTTAATACTATCATTTCTTAAACATCATTCCATAGAATTTTATTACTTAAGTTCATTTTAAACATTCTATATAATTTAACTAAAATCAATTTCCTTTTTCAATTGATTCTTAGCTATACCAAATTCCTTTGTTTACATTTACTTCATTTTCATAATTTTAGTTAATAAGGGATTTATTTGTGGAACTTTTATTAATCATCACTTTAGTTTATAATCATTCTATAAAAGTCATATACAGGAAGTTGAACTTTATCTATGTTTATAATTATCTCAAAGTCATAAATTCAATTTCACAATTTCTTTGCAAATTTATATTCAATTCTATAACAAATTCACAAAGATACTATTTGTTTCATTTGTTTGCTTTCTTAAGTTCACTTACTTATTCCATTTACCCATTCATCATTTCATAATATACTTAAGTATATAACATTTTTATCACAGCCAAATTTTCATTTACATATATTTTAATTACTTTTAAGTTTTGCTTACTTGTATATTTCAATTTATTTTAGATTTGTTTACTTGTATGATACCCCATTACATATCCAAATCATCATTTTAACTTTTTACATTTGGTAAGTTTTATTATATGTTATTAGAATGCAATTTGGTAGTATACAAATTAATAGGATTCATTTTACTTAATTAGAATATTCATAATTTTAACTTGTTTAAATTTTCTTTACCTTTCAATTTTAAGAGTTACACTTCAACTCTATAGTTTTCTCAAAAACATTAAGTTTACAATTCTTAATCCTCTTATTTTATAAGTTCTGGTTATTCATATTCCATTCAAATAATTTGAAAAATATAAACTAACGGAACCTAAAATTTAAATACAGGGTTCTTTTTAAATTGTTTGAAATAAGTATATACATTTATATCTTATATATATCTAATAATACTTTGGAGTTTAAACCAAAATCCATTTATCAAAACAATTTCAAAGAAAAGTAAAGCTTTTCAGAAGTCTCTCCCACTTTGAGATTTGAAAATGAACGTCGATGATGCTGCGCAGTCATCACCGAAATTATTTTCCAGCGACAAAAGAGGGGAGTATCGAATTTATTCCTTTTTAAAATTTATTTGGAAACTATTTGTATTTGTAAATACTTTTAAACAATACTAATATTATTTTCCAAACCTTGAAAACCTTTTTAGAAACACCAAAATTTAAAATTTTCAATTTCTCATCTTTATATCCATTTTACTTGCAATTTATATTTTATAAATCACACCTATACAATTTCATTTTCTTATAATACTATAAAAGTCAATAGTTTAGGAATACTGACTATTCAAACAATAAATGATAATGATCAATATTATCATTTCTAACACCAATTCACACTATATACTATAATAATTTCTGAAAATTATTCCTGTATATATAAAATATAATTAGGGTAAAATTGTTCCATTTACCCTATTTCAAAACAATACTGCATTGGTTTACCTTGTCTAAGAGTTTAGAAACCCCTGTCGATACGGTTGTACTTCCCGTACCGACTAGAATTTATAAACACTCAATTGATAAGTAAACACAATATAAAACACTTCATTTTCACTAACAAATAATTAGAACAGAAGAAGAAACAAACACAGAATCTCGCAGCGGAACGATAAAATATAATAATCAAACAAATAGTTCATGAAGCTGTTTCTATTGTACATTTGATTATATTCAAAACAATATTCATCAGAGTTATATAAATAAATCAGAGGTAAATAAATAATGCAGCAGACAACATGATACATGGATAATAATAGTAGTAGTATACCAAAACCTCATCTTTGTCCTCCAGAATAGATCTTCAGTAAGCTGTAAACTCAGGACACCCGAGCATAATGAAAAGATAAAACACTCGAGTCAGGACTAAAATATCCTTATGTAAATCAAATCTATATCGCATATAACATGGGTGTAACGACGTTAGAGATGTTTACGGGATTTCACATCTCCTATCTAGTGTATAACGTGTGTGCAATAACTCAAGAGATGTTATGAGATTTTCCATCTCTTAAGGATCCGTCAAAATATTTATATGTAGTAGAATATGCTATATACATAATGTATAACCAGTAATATGAATATTAAAATAGCGTTAAGGCTTTACATTAATCCCTCTTAACGCGTTTTTAAGCATTGTCGTATAGTTTGCATGTAAAATACCAGCTAAACGGTCGGTGGATATGGATGCACCGTGATATGACAACACTAAACCAAAATTGTATGGGTCTCGTTTAGGGATAAAAGTATGACAAGGCACGTGAGGCAATGTCCAAGGTAGGATACTACCAGTTTACCCTTCCGGGATGGTGTTAACGCGTCATAGCCGTGATCACCTACCGCGTCCAACACTCCTATAAAATCGAAGTTTGTGCACCAATCAATCACAATATAAATAATGGTAATTTGAAGAAGTGCGTCCGCTCGGAGTAGCTAGCCCACTTGGTCGGTATGGCTCCTATTTTAGTTATTTCAAATTGGCACAAGTGCCAGACTAATCCATCATCATTTTCTTTCTTCAAATCCAGTAAACGACGCCAAATCCAGCCACTTCGTTCTGGATCATCACTCCACGTACACAGTTGTCAAAGTGGTTCTATTATCGACAGAGAGTATTCCTATATCTGGCTCCGGTCTCTTTAATAACCAAACGTCGTTTTACACATCGGTTGGTACTTTTACATTTCGAAAACAGTTCATATTTGATATCAAAATATCATACTCGCTTCGAAATCAAATCCATTTCGATGTCATCACATTTACTCAAAATATACCATTTCAATTCAAAACATTTTTGCTTAAATATCACGACTTGGATTCCAAAATTGCTTCAAATCCCAATTTGGGTAATAACTTCATTTAACCCCATTCGTATTTAAATTCATGATTCAAAACAAACATTTCACCTCTGACCAGTTTGAATTTTTGAAAAATGGTTTGAATAATTTCAATATAATTAAAATAATTAAAATATTTTTATATTAACTTATTTATTTGAAAATAGTTCCAAAGTCAAATCGGTCCAGTTCTAACTTCCCAACTCAAATCAATTCCAATTTCCATTCAATCGATTCAATTTTGATTTTAATTCAAATCAATTTCAACTTTGATTTCAAATTAATTCTATTCCATTTTCAAACCCAAATTAATTCAATTTCAACTTCAATCTATATCGGTTTCGAGCTCGATTTTCAAAGTTTCCATTCAAAACATTTAAATCAAATTATCCTTCAATATTCGGTTTAAAATCCCAATCTTCAAATAAATTCAATTCCGAGCTCAATTTCAAAATGTCATTTTATATCACTTTCACTTAGTAATATTCAAAGTTCGAATAAAAGTTCAACCTTTTTAAAACAAATCAATTTATGAAATTTAATCATAGTTCAATTTTAACTCCAAAATCTCAACTTCAATTATTTAATAATTTCTTTTATCCAAAAATTTATTTCAACATTTCGAACTCGTATTCATGATTAATTCAGACTTCATAAATTCAATTTTCATTTCTTTAAATTCAAAACCATGAAATAATTTCGAAACCAAACCTTTAAAATTACTTAATTTAACAAATCCGGTGTCCGTATATAATTTTCCATCCTATAGCCAAGCAATCAGTTATTTCAATTTAATTTCGGGGATGGATATATATCATTTCAATCCAAATCACAATGTCATAGGTATATACCATTCCAACCTATTTCTTAATTCATTCGAAATAATTAAATTTACAGTTTATATACTGTAAATAACATACAGGGTGATAACAGGCAATACCAGAACAAATAAACATCCAAATCATCCAAAATATCAACCAATAGCATCCATCGCCATCAATCATCCAAACACTCAATATAATTCACAACAATTTCATAATTTCCAATTTTATGTAATTTACTGAAAATTAAATTCCAATTTCAAGTTGACTGCCAAATTTAATTTTTAGCAGTTAATTCAGTAACAATCTAGATGACAATTTAAATTTATCAAACAACGACCAATAAAAATCATATCACTTCATAATACGAAATTTAACTAGCACAAAAATATTTTAGTATGTTGTGAGCGTTATAAAACACTCCCTTGAGTTTCCAATTTTAAATCAAATCGAACAACGTTCAATTTAACCTAAAACTTTTACGAGCTCCAAACATCTCCGGATCTACACTGTAATGTAGATCTCGTCACTGCGATTCCAGCGCCGACAGTTCGTCCGATTCCGACCTCGTACGCATGAGATATGAATTGTTAAAGTTTGTATATATATTAATATAATTTAAACCAAATTTTATTTTATTTGTATTACCCAAAAATCGCGGCCATTTCATCATAGCTCAAGAAAATCTAGGCCGATAACTTAATCTTCTTCCATGTGCATCCTTCCTGGTTTAACGAACCCATAGCTGTCGTCCCCCTTCCAAAACGCAGCCTCCATCGACCACTAGAACCCCATCAGAAAACGCCACTCGAAAGGCCTTCCCTAACGATGACGAGAGTAAAAATCTAGAATGAATGTGGTCGATTTTGGCCACCTAACGATGACGAGAGTAAAAATCCACCATTGGATCTGACAAGCTTGACAAGCTTTACAACTTCCCTTTAGATGTCGAAGCCTAAAAACATTTGGATGAGGAGGATTTTGGAGAGAAAAGCCATGAAATATAGTCCATTAAAATGAAATAGGCGGCGGTTGAGAAAATATGACCTAGGGCTTGCTACAGTATATGATATATATATATATATATATATATATATATATATATATAGAGAGAGAGAGAGAGAGAGAGAGAGGTTTATTTATTAATTTCATATTATTTTCACAAATTACTTGATTTTCGAACGAACTCCAATTGAGACGTGCTTCTTGGCATTTATAAAGTTATACCTCTATTCTGAATGCAATGGAAAATGTTTCGAGTCCTTATTCGATCATATGGAGAAGATAGCTTTTTGAGTCGAATTAAAATATTAAATTTTTGATATTTAGTTCAACACGTTTCTAGCCCGTACGAAAAAACGATAACTCCAAACGCTACGAAGTTTGAAATCCGACAATAATACACTATTACAGATCCAATGGAACTAGTTTCGTCGAATTCTAAGATAGTGCCTCGGATCGTTATTTTAACATTTCAATTATAATATAAAAATGTCAATTTCTAATTATTCGCTTTTAAATCCAATTTTAGATGTTGACAATCTTCATTGTTGTTTAAATAAAATTTACAACAGCTTTTAATAACATTTCCAATCATATTAACATCAGATTCAATCATCCAAATAATTACAATGTTAAGTATAATCAATTTGGATAATTCAATAAATCACGATCTTTCGAAATATTAGTAAATGAACTTATAATATTTCACTTTCAAAAAAATTCAAATTGTAGAACAACTATCTCCATTATACAGTTATTCAATTCCCATTATTCAATATTCAATTAATTTCCAATATTGAATTTAAACAACTTAATTGTTCAATATCCAACAAATTTTAATATTGGATTTTAAATGAGTTTTCCTTATCAATCAATTACTTTATTTACATCTATTAAATTCAGCATTATTATTTAATCCGACTATTAACCTTGAACTCATTAACACGCAACATTTCTTTTCTACTCGTTATTACTTAAATCTCCGAAATTTGTTTATTTCAAAATTTTATTAAAATCCATATCCAATAACTTACATTCAAAATCATTGAATTTTTATTTTAAACTATTTTTATTTAATAATTACATTAAATTTAATAATTTTAAAATAGCTAAAAATACGGGTCGTTACAGGAGGGGGATAGGAGGATGAGATATTTTGATACAAGGCATTGAATTGGTGGAGAAAGAAGGGGAAAAGGACTAGATCAAGATTTCCAATTTTCTCCCATTCTCTCTTCTTATTTAAACACATCTCCCTCTTCATTTCTTTTGTTACTTTTTGGCTAGTTTTTTTTCCCCCCTTAGGTCGTAAGCATCAAAGGATTTTCCTCCTCCATATACAAACCAAATAAAAATTATATCAAAGAGAATAAAAGGTATGTAGATATCTTCGATTGCTAGCATTTTCTAGAAGAGGCCACATCAAGATTCAAGGAGTTATTTTGATTCAACATTTAAGGTGTTACAATTAGGCCACAACCGAGTTAACATTATTTCATATGAATTTATATATGTAATCATCGTGCCATTATATGTGTATATGTTAGATTATATCATGAATTCACATATGTATTTGTTGTTGATCTACACAAGAATATATTGTATTTATATATAAAATTGTGTGTGTATATACATATGTTTTTGGTCATGCTAATAAAAAAGTTTCAAATTCAAATGTAACTTTGAAACATTTTAAAATTTAAAAATGAATTTTAAACTACTGATAATTATACATTATACGTATACATACATATTATATACATATTTATACATATGTATAAATTAATCCAATACTTTATTCTTGTATCACTTGCATAATTTTTTTATGTATATTTTTATTTTAAACTAGAAGTGCAAATTTTAAGATTAACTTAAAAGTATTAAATTGTAAATTGGTAATACATGCATACATACATAGACATACATATACATATGCATATGCATATGCATATGCATATGCACATACATATGCATATGCATATGCATATGCATGTACATTTTTATTTTAAACCAAAAATGCAAATTTTAAATTAATTAAATTAAAAGTATTAAATTGTAAATTAGTAGTACATGCATATATACATAGACATACATATACATATACATATGCATATGCATATGCATCGATACGAAGCGAACAACCTAGGATTGATATGAAGGGAACAACCTAGGGTTCGATACGAAGAAAGTAGTCTAGCCAAAAGGAAGCGGTCTACTAGCATGAAACTTGGATCTCCACAAAATGCTCAAGACACGTCATTGATACGAAATCGATCGATACGAAACCACTAGCCAAAATTAAAATCCAATCTTGGATAGATCATAACTCATAAACTACAAGCTAAATGTTATGAAATTTTCACAGAAGCTTGAATATCACTAGAAGAACCACAGTGATCGATCACAGCTTAAATGGAGCCAATCTTGATCGATATGAAATGCACTTAGATCGATCATGATCGATCACAAATGACCCAAGATCGATCTGGTTGGCCCTCCACGTGTGAGAAGGGCTATTGTGGATTTTGAAGTAGATATTTCCAGATCTACACCTATAAATAACACCCCTACGCCTACAGAAAAATGACCTTTTGATGCTTCTACGCCGTTACTCTACGACAACTCCATTGTTACTTGAGGGCTAGTGGTTTGTACTATTGTAACCATCAGTCAATCATCAGTAAATGACAAAACTATTCAAAGTGGACATAGGTTACAATGCTGAACCATTATAAATTCTTGTCTCTTTCTATTTCTGTTTGATTTTATTGGTGTGATTGTTAGATTAGCCTCTTTTTCTATTTAATTTCTTCATTCTAATCTCTTCAATTACATCCAAAGAGTGTTGTGCCTATTTTTGTTACAAACACTTTGGTGCTTTTATTGAGAGAACTCCGTTTTTCTTCGATTCAGTGGATCTACTGCCATTGTTGGATTGCTAAAATCTAAGAAGGAGACCCAGATCTGTCTTCTAGCAGTTCCTTCCAATCTATTTAGATTACTCCATATCTAGAAAAGAGCTACATTCATCATGGTGCGTACTACCAGTACCGCTTCAAATGTTGTAGATCTGGAAGGAAGAGATAGGAAAAAATCCCACGACGCTAACCATAGCAGGCTTGACATCAGCTTGAGATCCAGATCCACAAGGTCCTGTGACTAGAGAGGAGTTTCAAACCCTCATGTAAAAGCTTTCTCAGAGCCATCAAGAGCTTACTTAGAAAATCCGTGCCAACACGGAGCTCGCAAACCCGGTGAACGAGGAAAGGCGGAGGAGATCTAGAAAGGATCATGTCTCTCATTCCTCAAACAAAATCTCGGCTTCATCCGACTTCGACCACAGATCTACATGCCGTTGGCTGGATGGAGACTATGTAGAAGCTTTGGAGCATCAGCATGCCGCGAATCTCGGATAGACCGGGATTGGTCCTTCTACAAGTTACCCAGTTAGATCGTCCTCCCGAGGAGGGGAACTTCCTTATCACACCACTCAAGACCATGCAACTACTGCCGCTGTAGGTTTGGAAGCCAAGATCCAGAACCAACCAGATCCAGCCTGCCATCAACACGTTCGCGCTTAGGATCCTCACTTCCCTGAAGATCGAGAGCCAAGAGGCGAGGAATGGATAGCAGATAGCGACCGGACCGTCTCCGCAATATGGAACCCGACCATGCCTTGGCCCCAACATCTAAATGCCTGACATTCCAACCATGATACGCTAGATGATCAAAGAAAGTCAAGGCCTTACAAATGACGATTGGGGATCTTTAGGAGTCACACTCCATTCACCGATGATATTCTCCGTGTAGAACCACCCCATCGATTGAGGATGCCGACCTTGTCAGTGTACGATGGAAATTGGAATCCTAACCAACATATCTTAAAGTATGAATGGCTCATGAACGCCTCTCGAGCTGACGATGCAGTTCAGTGTAGAAGTTTTCCTGTCTCTTTGGGAGGCATTGTAACTATGTGGTTCACTCGAATACCACCCGGATCCATCTCATGTTTTGATTCCTATATGCATGCTACTAGACCAAAGGATGTCAACACTTGTCCAGTGTTACTCAAGCTCCAAGAGAGACTCTTAGATGTTATCTGGAAAGGTTCCATGCTGCTTATGCAGAGGTCAGCAAACCCAACGATAATTCTATTCTGATGGCATTAACTAAAGTGATCAATCCCGATTTCGGGTTTGGTGATTGGTTGGTTGGGAAATCCCCCACTTTGTTGGATCATTTCTATGCTAAGGCAGCCTACTTCTTAAGGAGAGAAGATAGTTGATAATCTAGGAAGCAGGATGTAGTGGGGCCTAGTTGTAAAGGCATTCAAAGTAATGTTGCTACAAAGCAGACTGGTGTGAACTCTGGCAAAGTGCAATTGAATATTCAGAATAAGAAAGGTCAACATAAGGGGAACGAAGGTCAAGAAAAAAAAGAGACCCAAATCTTGGACCGAGACACATAGCTCCCATGTTCGATCGATATACTCCCCTAAACACATCGCTGAAAAATGTTTACCTTCAATCTTGTAATACAGGAGAGTGTAAGAAGCCCGCTTCGAAACCATCATTTGAGAAACAAATTCAAACCGGGAAATTCTATAGACTCCATGATTGTTACGGCCATAATACTAATGAGTGCCGTCATTTACAAGACATCATCGAGAAGCTGATTAGAGAAAGGAAGTTAGAGCAGTTTGTTTGGGCTCTACAGGATGGAGGTACGAGCCCATCTAATCCAAATCAACGTCAAGGCTAAGCTAGGCCCGAAGAACCCATACGTACTGGTGGGTGGTTGTTAATAAACACTGTGAGTGGTGGTCCTCATCCAGCCGATCGGAGCTGGAAGGAAATGGAGTCATATGCCAGTTCTATTAGGCATGTGGACTTTAAATGCTGTAGTAATGTTGATGATGTGGCCCTGGCAAAACAATAGAGGACGATGACAGACGACATCATTTTCAGGACCATGATGCTGACAAAGTCGAGGCCCACACTATTGATCCATTTGTCATCTCAGCCTAAATAGGTCCTGCTTGGATGAAGAGGATCTTGGTTGATATCGGAAGCTCTATAAACATTTTTCTAAGCGCACTTACGACTAAATGAGGATGGAGGCAAAAGATCTAAAACCGTTTTAGTCATGTGTTCATGGTTTTAATGGAAGCGTAACCATTCCAGCTAGGATGGTAGAGTTACCTGTTGAATTGGGTATTGGAATCACCGGAGAGTCCAGATTGTTGCAGTTTGTGGTGTTAGATATACATTCCCCTACAACGCTTTCTTGCGCGACCGACCCTTGTGGAATTCAGGGCAGCGATTTCCCCATAGTGTCTAACTCTAAAGTTCCCCATTGATAATGGGGTCAGAGTAGTATATGGTGATCAAGTGGCTGGACGCCACCTGTTATGTTGCGGAGCTACGGGATGCGCAGCGGAAGGAGAAAGGGAAGGGCTAGAGGAATCTCTCTGCATCCGTCTTTTAGACGCTTCAGCCTAGGCTCAAGTGCCACAACTAGTTCCTAAAAGACCTTGATCCCAGAAATAATAATGACATGGAGGAAGTCAAAGATAGTCAGGCTTTTCTGGCAGAGTTGACGATCGATGTTCTGATCCATGACGACGACGATTCAAAAATGGCAAAGGTCAGATCTCTGCTTAGCCACCAGATGAGATAGGAATTGGTTGATTTTCTCCAAACCTTGGTGTGCTTGCTCGGACTAATTTACACATGTGTGGGATCTCGTCGAACATCGCGAGCCATGCATTAAATATTGGCCCATGGCATGTCCCGGTTAAACAAAAAAGGCGCGGTATGGATCTTGAGAGATTATACATATTGGAAAATGCAATCTTGAGTCCAAGAATTTTATCGAAATTAGATGATCATGAGAGATTATAAATCTTTCCGGAGGTTTCAGAAAACGTAATTAGTGCTCTATTAATTCAAGAAGAGGATCGGATCCAACGACTGGTCTATTATATCCGCAAGAGATTGACAAGAGGAGAAAGAAACTACTCGAAGGTGGAAAAGCTGGCTTTTTGTCTCGCCATAGCTCAAGGAAACTCCATCTGTATTTCCTGGCTCATCCAAATACTATCTATACTGACCTGCCATTACGACAGATCCTAACACGACCTGAGACGTTTGTTAGGTTACTTAAGTGGAACATCGAGTTGAGTCAATTTAATATTGCTTATACACCAAGGCGAGCCATTCAAGGACAAGTTTTGACGAACTTCATGGCTGAATTCACCATACCAGAGGACTTGCCCGAAACCAGTGATCCTCCTAAGCGTACATGAAAGCTATACACTGACAGTGCATCAAATGACCATTGCTCAGGCCTGAAATGGTAATCGAAACTCCATAAGGTCGATCCATATACTATGCTTTGAAATTTGACTTCTGCGCAACTAATAACGAAACCGAGTATGAATACTCGATGGACTTAGACTTGATAGAGACTTGGGAGTCATTGCTGTAGAGATTTATTATGATTCGCAATTGGTCGTATGTCAGGTTCGAGGAGAATATTAAGCCAGAGATTGAAGATTATACACTTACCTTACTTGGGTTCAGGAAATGTTGAATCAGTTCAACTATTATGCTATCCACTGTATATCACGAGAGAAAAATCAGAAAACCGATTCTTTAGCGAAATTGGCTAGCACTAGCGAAGCACAACAAATGGGACTCGTCCCCATTGAGACACTTACTACTCTAAGCAATAATCAAATGTAGACAAACTGGGTGCACGAGGCAATTCTTGAGAAGGACTCGTAGATGAATCCACTCTGAAACTATCTTAAGCATGAAGCTTTATCCGAGCACAGATTTGAGAAAAGACAGGTCTCCGAAAGGTTCGTGATTTATTATCCAGAATGGGGTCTTGTATAGAAGGGGATATTCTGTTCCTTTACTCCGGTGTATCGCCCACGATGAGATAAAACGAGTGTTACACGATGTGCATTATCGAGAGTGTGGCAATCACACTAGAGAGCAAGCCCTTGCGAAGAAAATACTTAAATATGGATATTACTAGCCTACCGTGAATCGAGATGCATCAGATTACGCTAAGAAGTGGGATAAGTGCCAAAAGCATGCCAAGATTTTCAAAGTCCCACTTACTGAAATCACTTAGATGGTCATTCCATGGCCATTTTCCATGTGAGGCATCAATATAATAAGGTCCTTACCTTTAGCCAAGGGTAGTGCGAAGTACGGCATTGTTGCAGTTAACTATTTTACAAAATGGGCTGAAGCTGAGCCCCTTGCTACTATCACAACAAAGAAAGAATTCAACTTTGTTGTGCGCAACATCATCTATTGCTTTGGTCTCCCATACACCATCGTAACCGATAACGGGACCCAATTCGATAGTGTCGAGTTTAAAGATTTTTGTCAGTGCTACCGTATCTAGAAGAAGTTCTCAGCAGTAGCTCAACCTCAAGCAAATGGACAAGTCGAAGCTGTGAACAAAATTATCAAGTCCATTATGAGGAAATGATTAAAGAAGGCTAGAGGCAAGTGGGTCGATGAACTTCCCATGGCCCTATGGGCAAATCCAACTACCCACAAGTCCACGACCGACTATACTACGTTTGCACTTTCCTACGGCTCAAAAGCCATTATTCCAGTTGAATTAGAAGTACCTTCTCACCGTGTGACTTACTATTCCAAAGACGAACACCATCCTACTTGCAGAATCACTGGATTTACTGGATGAGATGCGTGAAGAGGCTAATTTGAGGGCAGCCGCACAACACAGTCGTGTTGCCCGATTATACAATGCTAACGTCTGACCCAGAACCTTCGAAGTTGGCTATATCTTATTTAAGAGAATTTATTCGGTCCCTTCACACATAAAACCCACATAGGAAGGACCGTTTGTCATTGAATGGAGACTTAGAGACTGCACATTCAAACTATCATCTACTGACGATCTCACTTTACCAAAGGCGTGGAACATCGAAAGTCTACGTCGCTATTACACATAATTGGCTTTTATTCATTTTAGTCTACTTTACCTTTGAAATTTTTTTATGCTTTTTTTGAATTTGAACTTGTAATAAGGCAACTAACTTTGCCATACTTTCTTATTTCAGCAATAAAATGCAGACTCATTAAGCCAGAGTGGCAATTCTTGAAATGCATCATGTGATCGTCATGATGTACGAAGAGCTAAGTCTCATCCTGTGGTGGGACTCATTCAAATAAGGAGTGATGGAGAACCGACCGGTCACTCTCTAAATGAAACCCCGAGCTCGGGGGCAAGCAATGATCAAATCAAGAAGGATTGAAACATGACAATCCTTTAACGAACTCCGACTCTCAAAGTGCAAGCTGTAGTACAAACTTCAAAATCCAAGCTCGAAGAGGATGGATCCATCCATTTACGACTTCGCTTGCCAAATCAAGGTGGATATGATCCGACCATCCACAACCTTGATCAAATCCTTATTCCTAGAGTACAAATGAGATCGTAATACTTAAACAGATGCGACCGACCATGTGTCGACCAACCCTAGATTTTCGAAGTGCGAACTGGAGTTTAAAACTAAATAGGTGTGATTGACCACCCATCAACTAAATCTGATCCCGAAAGTGCGGTCTAAAGTATAAACACCAAATGGGTGTGACCGACCACCCTAAACTAACTCTGGTCCCGAAAGCGCGGACTGAAGTACAAACATTAAACGGGTGCGAACGACTACCTATGAAACAACTTATGTCCCCAGAGTGCGAATTAATCCTAAATGTTAGATGGGTGTGACTGACCACCCATTAACTAACTCTGACCCTAAGAGCGCTGACCAGAGTACTAAGCATTAAACGGGCGTGACCGATCGCCTGTAGATTAACTCATGTCCCCAGAGCACGGATATGATTCCAAACTCCTAAATGGGTACGACCGACCACCCGTATAATAACTTATGTCCCTAGAGTGCAAATATAATTCTAAACGCCGAATGGGCATGACCAACAGCCTGTAAACTAACTTATGTCTCCAGAGTGTAGATATAATTCTGATTATTAAACGGGTGTGACTGACCGCCCATAAATTAACTTATGTCTTCAAAGTGCGTATTTAATTCCAAGCATTGTGCCGGCATGACCGACGTCGGCGTACAAGTTTAATCCCCGGAGTGTAGATGTCAATACCAGCAAATTAGCGAGTGTGGTCCGAGCACTCAAACTCATCTCCCTTTAACTTTATTTTGACTAAATTAAATTAAAGTTAGTGAATGCGAAAAACGACTATAGAATGACTACTTCAATTCTCCCCAAGACTAGAGGAATAACTCGAGCACTAGTCGCTGACCGAGACAGTGCAACGTTGGGATTCGACTCGACGTTTGGTTATGACTTGAAGCCATGACTGCAGAACTTAGCGACCAGACTCAAGTTCGACTCAGAAACTAAAGCCTAACAAGTACATTGAATGGAAACGTGAGCGCTGAAATAGTTAAACAAATAAACACGGAGCTATGCTGGGAAAAACAGAACAAAGTTTTATTTCCACTATTCTTTGAAAAAGATACGTACAAAAATCTGTTCGATGAATTTCTATAAGAAGGGGCCAAACCCGCACCTATACAGAACCTATAAAGCAAAAGGAAAACCTATTCCAAGTTATCTATGAAAAAGAAGAAGCAAAAGTGCAAGTCTACACCTTTGATTTTTTTATCTTTCCTGCTTTTCTTCGGCATAGATACGCTCGAGCTGCCACTCGGATGTCTCTTTGAGCCTTTCCCCACTGGCCTGCTCCATCTGGCTTATCTTCGGTCGAGGGAATCAGAGAACTCTCCTCCTCAAAGCTCATAAGGATTGGAATGTCCTCTGTGTGCGAAACTGAAGGAATGGTGGCACTCGCGATGTTAGGAGAAGGTGCCATGCTAGTATCAATGATAGTGCCGCCCGAAGAAAAAATAAGTATCGGGATTAGACCGTAGACCACCATGCCATCGCCAATGCTACGAGCTTATGTGGATTGCTCCATCTCAGCCCTGATCTCCTCCATTATTTTCTCAACCCGAACCGCTCGAATGCCCATTGAGATACTACTGGTCGAGCCAGAGGAGCCTGTAATGATCACGTCTTCATCTATGTTGAAAGGAATTTCAATGTTCGAGTCACTTTGATGGCTAAGGAGTGCTTCCATCAATTGATCATCAAGAACACAAGTGCTTTCGTGTATCTCCCCTACCGATGAGGCGACCGTTGTAGTTGTAGCCTCCATCATCATTGCGTCCTGCTCGTGATGCATTTCTTGAGTTGTAGGAGGATCGATTGATGCAGAATCTACAACCAAATAAAGATAAGAGAAAATATTAGTAACGTCTTCTGACAGTGCTCCTACATTTGGATGAATGGAAGAAGTGTCCAGAATACCATCCTCGGGTTGAATCATGTGTTGAGCTGACGAGCCTTCCGAGCCGCGTTCATATATCAGAGAAAGGCACGGCTTATCAAGGTCATATCCTTGGACAACTGGAGGATCGATGTAAGAAGTAGGCTCAGATTGAGAGACTGGGAGTGCTTCAAAACCTGCTTCATGATGCTCAACTCCAGATCCTTCTTCGGCGTCCGAATACTTGGCAGCCAACTTTTCTTTTTCAAGAGCGACGATTTATTGTAAAGGACCTTTGGTTCATTTTCGACAAGTATTCGAGTTTCCAGTTCGAACTCATCGATAGTCGTAGCATCGCGGATCACCTTTTCGTCATCTACCAAGTGACTCCATGCCTTCTATAGTCAAAAAGGATAATCTTCGCTGAGCCACTTTAAGTTGAAGTTTCTTAAGACATTGGCGTTGTACATGACCAGGAGATCTTCAAATTCATTCTCCATCCTGGCCTCTACCGCTCTGATTTCACTCTCAACCCTAGCATCGGCTTCTTGAGCCTTTAAATTAACCGCATCCCTCTCTTCCCTAAGTACCACCTCCTGCTCACATACTTCCTGGGCGACGTTATTGGCCTCATCTTTTTCCTTGATGACCTCGACTAATTTTTCCTTTAACTCCTCGACCTCTTTCCTTGCCTCATCCCTCTCCTGAGTGATAACAGTGTTATGGTGACCCATCTCCTACACCAAGTCCACGTGAATATTTCGCGTATTTTCCATGGACTGTCTAGCCCTATCGGCTCTCTTATTGGCCACCATCTCCGATTTCCTTGAAGATTCAGCTTCATTATTAAGCACTTCTATTATTCTACCTTTCTGAGCAAGGTCGACCTCCATTATCTCAATTATTTTGGCTCACTCGAAAGCTACCGTCGAAGCCTTTTCTGCGGTTTTAACCCACTCCCTACACTGGCTATAAATGTTATGCACATAATCCCGTACTAGTTTTTCTGCATCATTGGGAATTCTTTTCAAATTCGAAGGGAAGTGGAAGCCATTGAAGTAGTTAGTCGGGAAGTCTTTCTTTAACATAGCAATTCGGATAGCTCCCTCCCTTGTGGGCTCAAAGTGGCTTTCTCTGAAACAAGGGGAGTTTCCGTTTCAGTTCTATAGCGTTGATCATTGGATTTCGAAGTATGAGGAGGTACTACTTGGTGTGCAATTTCAGAAGATTGCCTGCCAGAGCCGGATGGTTTTGAGGAACCTTTAGATGTTGGAGATCTTGACCGAATGCGACATCTACCTTGATGTGACCTTTTATAACGCTCATGCTCTTGGCTGGAGTGATGGCCATGATCATAGTCTCTTTTAGTTTTCCGCCCATGAGATTTGAAGTAAGAGCTGGAAGGATGGCGACTGGAGCAAAGATTGCTGAGCATAGACCCCTGCCTCACCATCGTGTGTGTAAAATGAAAAGAGAAGTAGAATTAGCCATCTCCAAAGATTATAAAACATGTGATTAGAAGTAGCATAGTGCCGTGAAATATGTGTATGCATGTGCAAACCCCTCAACCAACCGATTGTGGTGGCCTTGCTCTTAAGAATGGGCTCCCCTATATCTAAAGAAGTTAAGCCTGCATCAATTTGTGATGGAGAGTGGAGTCCCTCTAATCCAAGATCTTGGAATGAAGCTATGTCATTTGGAATAGGGACATCAGATAATCCTCTCAAAGAACTTTCCATTTGCGAAGAGGAAGTCTCCGGACTTATGGAAGCCGGAGTAGACAGAGACACTACAATGGTCTTACGCCTCTTAGATTTGTGGGTGAGAGTCTTTTCTTTCCTTTTTAATTCTGATAATCAAAGACTCTGTGAAGGTGCAGCTATTGGCTCATCCCTAGCTGACATACTCTCGTCATCGCTCTGTTCAGTGATTACGAATCCAGGAGCTCTTCTTCCTCCTTGCCTTAACGGAGCTACCTTGGGAACTCCTGTTATCCCAATTCTTTGATCTCTCTCTATAAGACCCATGGCAATCAAATTTTCATTAGTAAGAACTTCATCGATTTCTTTAAGTTCACCTGGCACCAATTGGGGAGTCCTTACTATCTCCTTGAGTTGCGCTCCTTCATGTTGGGGAATCGAAGCTGTAAAAGAAATGCAGTATTAAACTCAGCATCAACTTATATTACCCAGTTAATCGACGAAGAATTTGGAACACTTACGTCTAACTAGCCACCATCAAGCAAATCCTGGTTGACATCTAATGAAGAACCATTCAGTCTTGAAGAAATTCATTTTACTCCAAGCATCCGCTACTACTTGGTAGTTTTTGACTGCTTTTAGGAAAGTAATCGAAGGGTTATCCCCACGACTCTTGACGTTGAACAAGTATATGATTTTCTAGACAGTCGAGGGTCGGAAAAGATGCTCCATGAAGACAATATGCAAGCTGTTGAGAAGAGCATATCTGTTCGGATGTAATTGAGAAGGGGCAATCCTCAAAAAGAATAGCACTTCCCAAACTGGTTGAACAAGGGCAATATTCCATCTACACTCATAAATCTGTTGCAAGCAGTAAAAGCCTCGGGGGGATTGTGCGCTCTGTCTTTCGGCCCCAGTAGCAGAACGTCTTTGAGTGATAGACCATGCTTGAGATAGATTTTACCTAGCATATCTTCGTAGATTTCGGAATGAACTGAATCCTCCGGATTCAAAACCAACGCTGCATCCCGCAGTTCATCTGGGGAAGATCTAATTACATCTGCCGCGATGTCTGGCATTTCGATCCTAGGAAGTGGAGGACTCTGAATATCCTACAGCTCGGAGCTTTTGGGATCCATAGCTATTGAACTTGGTAAAAATCATCATTAGATGGCAATAATCCCGTGTTCCCCTGTTGCAAAGTGAATGACCGTGTTGTGTAGTGCAGTGTTACATAATACTTTAAATTTCTAGAAGTTCGAAAGATGGTAAAATGGCGAGATTTCTTGATTCGATCGGAGTGACTGTCAGCGCTGACTGTCTTAACCATGGCATTCTGATTTCGAAGAACGATCCATGTTAAATTTCATTATGTTTGTGACATTACAGTTCCATCGACGAGCTTTGTAGGATAGTCAAATGTGCAGTTTAATGGTTAAGTCCAATTATGCAAGGCTAAAGCTCGTCCGAGCCAAATATTTGAGTATGCAAAAAGTAACAAATTCGTATCCATCAAGGTTTAACTTGGATCGTTCCTCAAAGGCTTGTGTTCGTATCGATCCAAAAAGTTAGATTTCATACCAATCAACCCACGCATCACCGCACTTCGTATTGATCCTAAAAATCCTGATTTCGAATTGATCAACCCACTATCTATCATTGATACGAAATGCCGCCTTCATCCACCTCCAATTTTCTCAGATCGATCCATGTCACGTATCGGTATAAGTTTGAAACAGTAGATCGTCGTCTCATCGATCACTCTTCTGCTTCTCTAAGCCTCCAAGGTGCCACTACCATTCCCTTGACCTAATACCAGCTCCATTTCGACATCAACAATGCCGGAATTGGCCATCAATTTTGATGAAGTGGTGTAAAAGTCAAGTCTCATCACTTTAAGGTGGATTTAGTCAATTAATTACCTAGTTTAAAGGGATTGGATCAAAGGACTAATGGGTTAACCGATTGAAGATGAAGGCTTTTACAGTTTCTCGTATTTTTGATTGATATGAAGTAGAAAGTTAAGATAATGGTAAATAAAAATTTTCTAAGTACAAAATCCTATTTTATGGTTCCGTATCCAGGGGAAGACATTTCTTATCCCAATTTCTCTACTGAGAGAATAGGTCACTTCCATCGATACGAAGGCACAACTTCATATCCATCAACACAAGACAGTCCATCTAGTTCGTACCCATTGGCACTTAGTATCCATCAATGACCAGCCATCTATTCCATATCCATCGATTCAAAAGTCACTGCAAGATCATATTTGAACCATTCAACTCCAACGATGCGAAATGTCAATTTCGTATCCATCTGTTCGAAGACCTAAAACCTCATATCCATTGATACGAAGCATCTCTAGGGACTATCTATTTCATATCAATATCCATCGGTACGAAGCATACATTCCAACATCTCAGATCAATCCAGGAGAGGATCGATACGAAGGAGTGAATTAAAGCAACTATTAATCGTTGTTACAACTCGAATTTCACTTCAATCCAAGAGTGGATCGATATGAAACTCGATCCAACCAAGAACAAAAGAACTTGATAACGACCCCTGAACGTGCAAACACAAACAGGAGTCGGGTTAACATACGTGCCTATATGACAAACTGACATTTGATTTTCAAAGTTAACAAGAATTGAATGCTTACCTGATGACAACCAAAACAGTAAATAACAAATTGCTAGCACTCAACCTTTAGTTACAACAAAACACTACAAGATCATTGGCAGTCTACAATTCAACATGTATAATACTGGAAATCAATCAAAGGTTACATCTTTTGATAAAAAGACAACAACTATTCAACGAATCAGATAGAACTTTTTCCAAGTAAAGATTACAGATTTTCAAAGCATGTCATGTTCACATAAGACGTACTTTGGGGAGGCAAATGTTATCCTACCTTTTGACAAGGCCGTGCCACCAAGGACTTGACTAGAGACTAAAGACAATTCGTCCCAAAGATCGGCTATCTATGAGACCACAATGGATACAAGAAAATTTGGCCCAAATCCAGATCGAGCTACAATTAGCACGGTGTGACTAAAAAGGCCATGAAAGACAATATTTCAAATTTTGGGTTAATCGGAGTTCGTATGCTCAAGTTATGGATCGATCAAAATCCATGTAGAAGATATCGGTTCATATCCATCAAAATCCATCCAACTTTATATCCATCAACTTCATATCTATCCCCTTTATACCCATCAGGTAATAGCTTCGATCATAGCTCATCTACTCAACTTCTACCTATTTTATATCGATCCCACTTCTACTCATTTCATATCGATCAACAAGGCATCGATACGAGCATGCATCGATATGAAACTAATAGCCAGCAATCGATACAAAGGGAGGACTTTGGCATTGATACAAAAGTAATGGAAATTCATCGATACGAAGGGAACAACCTAGGATCGATACGAAAAGTCATCTAGCCAAAGGGAAGCAGTCTACTAGCATGAAACTTGGATCTCCACAAAATGCTCAAGACACATCATCGATATGAAATTGATCGATACATAACCACCAGCCAAACTGCAAATCCAATCTTGGATCGATCATAACTCAAAATCTACAAGTCCAAATGCTATAATATTTTCACAGAAGCTTGCATATCACTTGAAGAACCACCATGATCGATCGCAACTCAAATGGAGCCAATCTTGATTGATATGAAATGCACTTGGATCGATCAGGATCGATCCCAAACGACCCCAGATCGATCTGGTAGGCCCACCCACGTGTGAGAAGGGGTATTCCAAGTTTTGAGGTAGATATTTCTAGATCTACACCCGTAAATAGCACCCCTACGCCTATAGATAAAGGACTTTTTGATGCTTCTATGCTATTACTCTACTACAACTCCATTGTAACTTGAGAGCTAGTGATTTGTACTACTGTAATCAGTTGCCAATTATCAATAAATAGCAAAATTATTCAAAGTGGACATAGGCTGCAACGTCGAACCACTCTAAATTCTTGTCTCTTTCAATTTCTGTTTGATTTTATTGGTGTGATTGTTAGTTTAACCTCCTTTTCCATTTAATTTCTTCATTCTAATCTCTTTAATTACAACTAAAGAGTGTTGTGCCTAACTTTGGTACAAACAGAAGTATATTTTGTATTATAATAATATTATATAACAACATGTAACAAATACATATATAAATGGACTAATGTATCCATTGCGGTATGAATCTCAACACCAAGATGTGGTCAAGTTAAACTATATACACTTTATACGTTGCATGTGCACGTATATGTACATGTGTATTTGATATACATGTACATAATATATATATATAATATATGTGTGAACAAATGAAATCTTTGTATTAACAAATGAAATTAAATAATGACTTGATTTAAAATTAATTTATATTTGATCTAAATTAATTTAGACTTCATAGACCTAATAAGATCTAAAATGGTATAAAAGTTTGAAATTCACTCATTTAACTAGCTGTGTCCTAGACAAGTTCTAACAATGATATTAGTGCCCAATAGCCTATGCTGATTAAATTAATAGTATTATGAATAACATATTAAAGCCAACCCATTTAGTAGGGTCTTTAGAAAAGTAGCGTCTAAAGTCGAGTTTGGGTAATCAAACACTCTATCCTGCATGGCCACTGGCCCAAAAGCATGAGTTGAGCCCAAAAGTTATCACCAATATGAAGACCTAAGTTGATTTTGGGCACTGGTCTAATTTTCATAAACTAAAATTCTAAATTTAAAAGATTAAATAAGTAATGATTTTATAAATGTTATAAAGTAATTTTCAAACTTGTTTAGAAAATAAAATAACTATTTTAAAAAATTATTAACAGTTAATTAAATTAAATAACATATATATATATATATATATATATATATATATATATTGATATATGTAGCATTATCTTAAAAGTAAGGTAATGTAGATAAATTTTACGAATTTAATTATATTTCATTAAAACTGTAATAAATAACATAATATATATAAGATATATATGTATAACTAATATAGCGCACATATTCAATTTAAAATATTTAAAATGAATAAAATAAATTAAAATTTTAATTAATTAAGGTTTAATTAATAAAATTGATAAAAGAATATACCTAAGATTTTTATGTAAGTTAATTAAATTATAAAATGTTATACAAGAATTAGACTTATATAACATGGATGTATAATAAAAGGCTAAACAATAAGAAACCTGGTTAGATTTAAAGAATAAATACATATTGTTAACCCGCTTTTTAGCAAAGCAAATTTTAATTGAACTCGGAAGATTCAAACGAGAACAAAATGACTTGAAATCTAGATGCACTCAAATGAACTAAGAAAATAGCTCGGGAAAATCAGTCAAAAATATGCTAAGTCCATAACTCGGTACTGAGTTATCATCATAGGTTGGTACCGAGTTATTACCATAGTTGGTGTCAAGTTATCACCAGAGCGGCTTTAACTGGACTTAAAATATTTAAACAAAATTGGAATGACTTGAAACTTGATATGAGCACTTAGGAGAGTCTAAGAAAGGACTTGGAAATTTTTGCTATGTTCGAGCCAGGCACCTCAACTCGGCCCCGAGTTAAGGCCATAGGTCGGGTCTAACCTATGGATGCTCACCCATTCACCCACATGACTTTATACATGACTCATACTACTCCATTGACTAGTGGATAAGCGATTGTGCAAGGATTTTACGACCTATTCTAAGGATTGGCTGGAATGAAGCAAAGGAAATTGTACATCTAAATAATCGCAAGACTTAACTAAAGACAATGGAGAAGGGGAATAAACAACTCAAATGGAAGAAGGAAGGGCATGCAAGTGAAGTGGTGTAACTTGCACTTAAGGCCTTAACTCGGGTCGGACCTATATGATAGGTCAGCCCCAAGTTGTCATGTCAACTCGATTGGCTCTATTCTCCTGGTCGGACTCCAAACTATCTACCGGATTTTATTGTTATTAGGCCTTTTACTCTATGCTGCCCAATTCCCTTATAAATACAAACCATAAAGAAACCAAAATAGGATGTAGATTCTCTGACCATGGAGGGTTTGTTACTTCTTCACCTCTAACTTCTCCTCCCTTAGAGCCACCTAGGAAACAACCATTTGTTGCTCCAGGACTTGGATCAGCAAATTCTTAGTATTAGTGAATCTCAACCACTCTAGAAACATCATTGTAATTCCGAGATCCTTTGGATTATGAATAGATCTAAGACAACTAGTTGTAATCCAAAGAGAGAACAAATAATAAAATATTAATGTGGAAGTATGCAGGAGATTATGCCAAACCATTATAAAAATTTCTGTGTGTTCTTGTCTATCTTTTTCTTTTACTTTTATTGAATTTGTGCGTTCATTCGATATTTAGGCGTTGATCCATTTTTTGGATTAACATTTTGGTGCTTCCACTGAGAACCAAGAACTATATCTGAAAACTTGAAGCTTGAATATGAGATTCACAGAAGATGAAGAGGCTTAATACTAGATCTAAAATCGAAGCAAGTAAACCAATGCCTAGAGCAACCAAGAGTTGTCCTTAAATTCTCATTAATCCATCTACGTGACTAGAGAAGAGATGGATAAAATAATGAAGAAGATGCAGGATGAAGTGATAATTAGACAACAGGAAATGCTTGAAGAATTACTCCAAAGGATGGAATAACAAGGAATAACTAGAGCTACTAGAATTCAGAATCAAGGATAAGGATCCAATGTTAGAGCATCTGGAGTTAGAGCGGAGCAAACTGAAACTATGCCTTCACAAACAGAACAACTAGGTACCAAGCTAGATTAACCCAATACCGAGAGAACTATATTGGGGGTCAATGTTGGTGTGGCTACTAAGATGCCACGAATGGATAACATTGGAGCAAGAACGCAAATCAGAATGTGAATAAGTAATGAACGAAAGATTATATGCCAGAGCTTCCTTGTTGGAATAGAGGACAGAATGAAACCAGATGTGTGGTTTAGAACGCTAACGTGCAGTCAAAGGAGTACATGCCGAAGTACGTGCCAGAATTCCCCTATAGGAGCAGGATCAAAATATTGCTTTTGGATAAAGACCTTCATTGAATGGTGATAACCAAATTGTTGAGTTGATAAGAAGAATAATTAGAGATGGACCCCTAGATTAGGATTTAGAGGATGCGAACAAGAATCCATTTACTTTTAGTATCCAGAATGCAGGAAATCCTCTTGATTTCAAGCTTCTGATGCTGGAGATGTACGATGGAAAGATAGATGCGTTGATTATCTAATGATATACATCTGACATATGGAGATGTTGGATGCTTTTGAGGAGGTAATAAATTGGTAATTCCCATTATACTTAACATACTTAGTGGTGATGTGATTAAGACAGTTAGAGAATGGTTCCATTAACATGTAGACCGAATTGGCGAGCAGATTCTTAATACATTCAGGGTTCACGTTGCAACTGAGGAATTTGGTGACGTTGTCAAGTTTGAAGCAGAGGCCTTGAGAGGCCTTGAGAAGCTATTTGACATGATTCAATGTGGCAATAGACGCCATCAACAGGCCGAATCCATTATTAATGCTGGTGGAGGTAGTATTTGGGTTGCGAGTAAAACTGACTTCAAAGGGGCAGTGGAAAGGGATCCATCGATGGATCTTGTGGAATGCCACCATGAAGCTGAGAGATATTTGCGTCAAAAAGACGCTGAATTTGAGGATGCTGAAATTAATGCCATGGATGAGAGGTGACTATTCGAAGCAGGAATTGGGAAAGGAAAAGGGAAAAGAAGAGGCGATAATGACTTTGGAGAATTGAAACAATAAAGGATGGAGCCGAAATTCTCTTCCTATACTGATTTGATTAAGACCCCGTAGTGGATATATCTAGACACTAAAGGGAAAATCCCATATCAAAAGCCAGCAAGAATAGAATCTACCGAATGGGAGAAAAGAACTGAAAGTTTTGCATCTTCCATGAGCTGGATGGACATGAAATGAACGAGTGCCAACACCTTCGTGACTTGATAGGGGAACTAATTTGGAGCAAGCTACAATAGTACAAAAGGAACCGAACTGCGATGGTGCGGCTTGAGCAACCCCATTTGCAGCGAATGCATCACAAAAAAACTAGGGATTTGGTCTAAGACATAAATCCGATGAGTGGGATGGACATGAATCGAACCTAATTTCCACACTCTGCGTTTTTGTTTCTTTTCTTGCACTTTACTTTTCGTATTTAGCAATAAAGATAATAAAAACCTCAGGCTGCTTACACGTGTATGGGAACCCCAACTGTCCCTAGGCACACTATGAGTCGGATGCCTAAGATGACTATATAGAATGATAATAACTTGGACCGTTTACATGTATACGAGACCTACCTTAAGCGGTCTCTAGGCACACGTTGAGTCCGATGACTAGGATGAACACTTAGGATTCCTATAGGTTTGCTTTGATTTGATTTGAATATTTGAATTTTGAGAAATCCACATTGAATGTGATGACTGATATTGATCGCTTTATGCCCCGTTTGGAGAGACGGGACCGGAGTGCAAGGTGCAAGCTCCCTTGTTGGAAGGCAAGTGGATGGGCTGGTATGAAAAGTCCAGATTTTATTGTTGTGTTATAAGAAACAACAAATAGGGAAAGAAGAAATCTTTTTTTTTTTGAAAGATGTTCGTTCATTCCCACTACTTATCTTAATTTCTTTTTAATTTCTTAAATTCATTTTTATTCTATCTTCCCGGAGTCCATTCTCCGGAGCGACGTTCCAGAGGCATCTTCCATTCATTTGGATTTTGGTTTTTCCGCACCATATTTAGATCTGCCTCTTCTTCGATCCGGAATTCCCAGCAAATCCTTGGTAAGTCCCCTCGTTGGAGAGTGAGTGGATGGGCTTGCTTGGCCATTGAGTTCCTTTGCCAAAGAGCAAGCAGACTCCGTAAGGATATGGAGAAACCCTAGATTGAACGATAAACGATCCAGTGAGATCGTCCTCTTATGTTAAACATTAAATAATCTAAAGAAATCGTCTTCTTAAATTAAATGATAAACGATTCAAAGAGATTGCACGTTAAATTGAATATAAAATGATCCATAGAGATCCAATCCTAAAATGGATGCAGATTTATTAGAAGGGTTTGAACGGCTTGCAACTGAAGTAAAACGAATAAATCCTAAATGAACACTGAACGATTTTGATATGTGATGTAATAACTTCGAATGTGATCGAGGTGACGATGATGTATAAATTACACTTAATCAGAGTGTAGAGTCTTAGATGGTAACAGGTTTAGAACGACCTTTGATTTACAAGAGATTTCAAAGGAACTGATGATTCACCAATATTGAAGAAGCCGAAGAGCCCAACTATCAACGATTGACGTCTGGAACTTGTTCTTAAGCAAAGCACACCTTACATTCAAAAGACGTACTTTGGGGGGTAAGTGTTAGCCCGCTTTTTGGAAAAACTAGATTTCAATTGGACTTAAAAAATTCAAACAAGAATGAAACGACGTGAAATCCGAAAGGTGCACTCAAATGAACTAAGGAAACGGCTCGGGAATGCTAGCCAAAAATATGCTATGTCCATAACTTGGTACCGAGTTATAACCATAAGTTGATGTCGGGTTATCATCATAGATTGGTACCGAGTTGTAACCAAAGTGGCTTTAAAAAGAGTTAGAAGATTTAAACAGAATTAAAATGACTTGAAACTTGATGTGAGCACTTAGGAGAGGCTAAGAAAGGACTTGGAAAATTTTCATTATGTTTGGGCCAAGCACCTTAGCTCGGCCTCGAGTTAAAGCCATACGTCGGGTTCAACCTATGGATGCTCACCCATTCATCCCTTATGACTTCACACATGACTTATACTCCATTGAATCATGCATAAGTGACTGTGCAAGGATTTGACAACCCATTTTAAAGATTGGCTAGAATGAAGCAAAGGAAAGTGGGCATCTAAAAGATCGTAGGACTTAACTTGAAGATAACGGAGAAGGGGAACATACAACTCAATCGGAAGAAGGAAGAGGCATGTAAGTAAAGTGGTGCAACTTGCACTTAAGGCCTTAACTCGGGTTTGACCTATAGGGGATAGGTTAGCCCCAAGTTATCATGTTAACTTAGGTTGGCTCTATTCTCCCATGGGCCTCCGAGCTATCTCTTGAACTTCATTACTATTAGGACTTTGAGTCTATGCTGTCTAATTCCACTATAAATACAAACCATAATGTAACCAAAATATGATCTGGATTCTCTGACTGTGGAGACTTTGTTACTTCTTTACGTCTAACTTCATCTCTATTAGAGCTACCTAGGAAATAACTATTTGCTACTTTAGGACTCAGATTAGAAAATTCTTATTACTAGTGATTTTCAAACACTCTAGAAACCACATTGTAAATCTGAGATCCACTGGATTATGGTCAGAGCTAAGATAAATAGCTGTAATCCAAAGAGAGAACAACTAATAAATGATTAATGTGGACGTAGGCCGAAGATTATTCCAAATCATTATAAAAACTTCTGTATGTTCTTCTCTACCTTTTGCTTTATCTTTTACTTCTATCTAAACTGGTGCTTTCATTTGACTTCTAGGTGTTGTTCCTTTTTTTGGTTAACACACATATATAGTACATATACTGTGATTTCAAATGCATCAACACTTGAATCACGAGGGTATTTCATAAGAGATACATTATTCCATAAATCGATATCACTCAATTATGTACATTAAAGATTATAAATAATATAAATATTATCCTCTACCATTTATATATTAATAAATTACTTGCATACACTCTGGTTATTGAGAAAACTCAAGCTAGAGATGTTATATGTAGTATTACTAATATACTAAAAAGTTGAGGTAAGATAATTATATGTATTTGTTAATCAAACCTAAGATACATATATTATATTCAGGCCATCGTAAAATAGTAGGTATGAGCGAATAAGCTCTTTCCATTTGTTGAGCAAACTCAAGGTTGAAATGAGATTATGACCAATACCACTAGTTAGGAGTTGTATATGATACAACTGATAAAGTGTTATCCATCATTTTTAGCCCTATGATTTGTTGAGCAAACTTAAGGTCAGGATCCCTAGGCAAGCAAGTCATAACATCTAATAGAGAAGTCAAAAGATTTGTATGTTTCTTCTTATGGTTTTGAGAAACATATAATTCTAGTGGGAACCTTATTAGAAAATGAAATGGTAACACTTAATCTTTCTAATATTAAAAGAACATCTGCTATGTATTAATTACACTAATCTACTTCGATAAATTTATGCAATTTAAATAATTGATGAAATATTTATATGTTAAAATATACAAATGAACTAAATTAATATTGAAAAATAGAAATATAAAGTATGCTTACAAATAAATATTTTTGGATGTTGTTGTTTTAAGAGCCATGCAGTGCCTAATTTTACAACTACTTCATACATTCGTAATTTGGTCACTTACGTATTTATTTGCTTGAGACACGGTATTTTCTTTTATGAGTTTTGAATCCTAAAAGAAATAATAATATGGATATTTTATCCATATATTACCAAAAGAAATACTAATATGGATATTTTATCCATATACTACCACATATAAATTTTTTATGATGAGTGGCCACAATTCATAATGTACGAAACCACAATGAAATTAGTTCATTCGAAATAAGCAAGAAAACCATAGTGTACATCCTATATTCAATGTAGTTAATTACAACAAAGATCATATTGTGTTAATTATAAAACCAGATCAAAAGCTACAAGATAGATCTTAAATTCGATAATTGAAATGTCAATTTTCTTAGTTTACGTAAAGTGCAACTTATTTGATATCCTTAAAATTTAAGATTAACCAAATTCATTTTTCTAAAGTGTTCGTTACGATATTCTAGTTTTTTAAAGGGTTTCCTTTAGAATGGCTCAACCATTTAGAAAGGAAAATCAATGTACAAGGGTAGATGTAACCTAAGGCACATTGGGATGAGTAGAGTGAATACTCACTTCTACTGCATGGAAAGACACTAGAAACGAGAATTGTAAAATAAAATAGATACTTAACATGGAATTAGAAATGTGTATTCCAAAATGTTTTCAAGTATAGAAACATTTTTATTAGATTTATTTCTTTGAGTTTAAGATATTTGATCAAAATACTCTTTCCTGTAAACTAGTTACGGTAGATGAAATAAATAGCCTGTATTAAGTGATTGAATAGAGCTTCGTATTCCATACACTATTATAGCAATGGTGGAAATAATGGGAGCATTCCATATACATGTATTGATTGCATCAAGATATGAATTTTTTTTTTTTTTTTGTAAAATATACCAAATGTTATTTATGAAGTAATAGCTACTTTTTTAATGTTGATTGAAAAATAACCATAGTTTTATTTCAACATGGATCCTATGAATATTTTTTACAATATAAAACTGCAATAGTGGTATTTGTTGCCATAACAGAAGTGATGCATTGGAAATATAGAAGTATCCGAAATTATTTGCAATTACGTTAGAATTATAGACTAAGCCATAATTTTGAGGAATATCTTTATTCATATGATTATGAATCGTATGGCAGTAGTCAATTATATCACAAACAATAAATGACAAAGCGTCAATTCAACGGGAGCACAAAAGGGAGTGAGCTCTTCAAATTGATGCATATAGATGTATGCAATCGTAAATATAATAATACCAAAACAGTTCCACATATTTCATTAAATTCACTGATGAATTATCATAGACATGAAATATGTATTTGATACACATGAAGTATGTCTGTGGTAAGCTTATATAATATAGAACAGAAATAAGTAATGTAATATGCTAAAGAAAATAAATTGATTGGATTTGATTGAATAGGTGGGTATACTAGGAAAAGTTCCAAGTGTACTAAAAATGGATAAAGATTCAATCTCAAAATTCACTCCTCCCTATAATGCATAATAATGTATCGATAAGGAGTAATAAGATTTTGTTAATAAAGAACGATTGATAATGAGTGAAGTTGAGCTAACTTCTTTCTACAAGGTCATGTACTTAAGAGAAGCATATAATGTTAAAATTAATTTCATCTAAATAATAGTTTACAAAATCATACAAGATAAAGGTTTATAAGAAGCCCTAGCATATCCTAGGTCAAGGAATTGATTAGTTGTGCGAGTCGAAAGATTACACATAACAATTGTTCGTGGGGGGTCTTGTGTGGACCACCCTAAAACAAGTTTGGGAATAGTCTTCAATTAGATGAACAATTTATATTTTGAACACAAGTTTTGTAAACTAAAATCGAATCAGTTATATATATAAGACAATTTATATAATATTTATGAATTCTTATTCCGTTGCATCGAGAAATGATATTTATTTCAAGAAACGCCAACTTTGTAGCAAAGAAATTTCTTTTAGAAGTATTGATAGTAAAATAGATTTGGATATAATCCAAAGATAAAACTGATTACTAGGAATGAAATAAATTAACCAAACCTAAAAGGATATAACACATTAGAATGTCTAATATGTGTTCTTGAACATCTAGGAGAAATTTGGAGTTTCTTTTCAATGTCGAGAAAAGATATTCCTCGGTTGTAAATTAAACCATTAAGAGTATTGACTTTCGTATATGGTATGATGTACAAATCCAAAAGAATTCCATATACGATATCAAAATACGATTTTGATCATATTTTGATATTTATACCCAAACAGATATGATCAACCAGCCACACATGTGTCTTCAAGAGAAAGACCAATACAGTAGGAATATAGTGAGCAACATTGATAAGAATAACATCATAAATTTCAACTGTTATAATTAGCGTAATAGATTCATAATTTAATATGGTCAAGTTAATTTGGACTTTACTTACAAAATTATTGCTGGTATGACTATGTGTTTTTGTACATATGTATTATAACAAAAAATCTAAATAATGATTTAGAACAGAACGTTTGCATATAACAACTAAAATATCTCAAGGTCAGTGGAAGCGATGTTGAATATGCGAGTTTTCAGATATAATCCAAGAACGTGTACAAAAGTATCATTCGATAAGAATCTGATTTGGACAAGCATTTTTATAAAAATATCAAATAGTTTAATTTTCAGTTAAAATGCAAAGGAAGTGTGCGTCTGTGAGAAAGAACATTGAAAAGGTACATAAAGTATTTCTAAACTAAAAGGTAAACAACAAATCTACAATTAATAATGATGTACCCATGTTAAAATCATTATAGTTTGGTTGTTTGATATTTATAATTGAATTTTTAAATGATATCTAAAATCATTATAGTTTGGTTGTTTGAAACTCAAAATTAGATTATAATAAGTATAAAGGATGTTGGGTATATCTTAAATGATATGCACATACACCATATTAAAATATTTGATACTGAGCATGTAAGATGGATTTCTTATGCATTGGCAATAGGAATTATCATAAATGATGCATTATCCATAATATCATACTTAGCTAATGTATTTGATACATGAAGCAAATATCAAATCCAAATTAAGATCACTAAATGGTAGTTTATAATGTTCTTGAGTATATAAAAAATATTAGAGAACTATTTATAACTTATGAAGGAGCAATCAAACTCAACCTTCATAAGTGATATTAGGTATAATATATCTATATTAAATTCATATTCAAACCTCAATTAAGTTGTTTTGAGTTAGGAATTTCTAAAGGAAAGGTTGTGGCCAATTCAACGAAAAAGCCAAGTACATCTCCTTGAATAGCACCATAATGAAAGCAATGTATAAAGACAAATGCACAATTTAAAGCTGGGCTAGGAGTGATTCCAGATATTAAGAACACTATGTCATAACAATGACATGGTAAGAGCTCACTAGAAGTCAATAAACATACTCTGAATAGTTCCACATGATAAGTGCAGTTTATCAACATTTGAGAGAGTTAATTGACATAGTAGATAATTAAAACAACATCCCAGATCCATTCACGAAGGGACCAACTTGATAATTTCACATCAAACCAAGGGATGGGATAGAGATTTCATAACTGGCCATAAGTGCAGGTGAGAGATTGATAGAGTTATGGGTGTACCCTAGGGTAAATTCTATAATTTACTGTAGAATACTAACTCTAATAAAATCTCATTTGAAATAAAAGTTTTTTTGTTTCTATTATATACTTGATATAATGTGTATATTAATTTAAGTATATTTAATACAAAATTCACAAATGATATGTTTTGTGATAGCAATTACAATGAGTTGAAATCATGAGCAATTTATCATAATAAAAACAAACATACCATTTTAGATATTTCTAACTGATATATATTGAAACTGGATATCGATACATCCGTCGAGACTAGATTACACAAAGCACTCTAAATGTTGGAGAATATATTACTCACGGCCACTATGGGCACAAAGGGTTTACATACTAATCATTATTGTATAATTATGAAAGGACCCACTCGATAGTTTTATGTTGGTTATATGTTAATATAACTAAGGACAAACAGAAAATATTGAAGTGACAATATTACACACTTCTCTCGACTTGAGAATACTATTTAACTTCAATATGGATGCTCCACTTTGATTATAGTTAAATCATGGCATGACATTCTTTGAATGACTATAGTTGGGTATGAGTTAAAGCATTGAAAGCGAAACACTATTCAACATAGAATTTGTCTCCTAAATTATATAAGGTTGGTATCAAGTTAAACTAAAGTCAACCCAAAGTCAAAGTGTCCAGGTCATAGTGGTTCTTTTAGTAATAATTATTATTATTGAACTTGATAGTTAGTGCCTTGTAATTATCTAGATACATTTCTTTTTGGCAATACAAATCTAATGACCCTTTTCCCAAAAAATTGTTATTATTGAACCAATTACTTTGGACTTTACAAGTTGAATGTGGCTAATATTAGAATATTGTCCAATACCATATTCCATAAGCCCTAATGTGATAGTTTTAGCAAAGAAAATTGGTGTAAATAATTATCACTATCGAGAACCGCTTAAAATAGACACATTTCCTCGAGATTCCTACTTATTCTCCCTTAGCCCCTTAAATAATTGGCTAACCTCTTATTTCCCTTTAGGCTGCAAGCATCATAGGCATTTCCTCCTCCATTTTCGATCCAAATAAAACTTATATCAAATAGCATTAAAGGCGTGTAGAACTCTTCGATCGCTAGCACTTTCTGGAAGAGACCGAATCAGGTTCAATGAGTTTTCTTGATTCAGCATTTATGGTGTTACAACTAAGCCACATCATAGATAACATTTATTTCATATGAATGTACATAACCATCATGCCATTGCACTTTTATAGATTAGACTATATCAGAATTAACATATGTATTTTTTGTCGATCTACACAAAAATATATTGTATAATAAAATGTGTGTATATATATACATTTTGCTTTCGGCCATGTTAATAAAAAAGTTTTGGATTTAAAATTAATTTTAGTACATTTTAAATTAAACAATTGAATTTTAAACTACTGATAATCACATACACACACATAAATTAATCTAATATTTTTCTCTTGTATTATTTACATAAACAGATATATTTATTTATTTAAAACCCAAATGAACATTTGAAATTATTTAATTTAAAAGTAATAAATTGAAAATATTAACGACTCGCCCTCTCGACCCCTAAATGTTGACACTAATACATCCGCGATATTCGTGTGCCGAGCATCCAAGCGACGGAAGGACGAATTGTTAGGGTGAAATAAAAAGGAAAGAAATAGAAAAATAAAGAAGAAAACATAATATCAGAATCTCACTAGCGAAAAGGTAATATATAATATCAAAGGAACAATACAAAGAGGTTACTCCGAAACAGAAATTCAGAGTTACAAAACCTAAGTGCCATCATCCACCTAAATAGTTATAACTGTCTATCCTCACAAATGCTGATATGCACAATATAATATTTCCATGGAAATAAGAATACTACAGTAGGTGAAACATCCAGCTCTTCTTCTTGAGCTCTAATGAACATCAATGAAAACATGCCTTTCTCAAACTACTCGAAAGGGTATGTGAGGAATTTAGGGAAAACATAAACTATGCCTCATAAATAATTCTGGAGTAAGAAACTCAAGAAATATCCGGTAAATATATAGTAGTACATTTCAGATCACATGGAATGCCATAACGATTATGCTCTCAAAAGAAACACCATCTAATAAGTACATAAGGTAATATAATTGATAATGTCTTGGGTGTAGAATATAAATATTATAATGTAGCTGGAATAGTTACATTTGTTACATTCCACAACATATTAGAGTGTACAATCAAAACTGGTACAGAATGTTCACATAATGGATTTTCCATGGAGACTCCTCCAGTAAATTAAAGCGGATCTCCATGCACAAGGATCAGAAACCACCTTATGGGCCCTGTATATGTCCAGATAAAATATACCATAAGGTAAACACAAGCGGCCCATGTTCGAACATAAACATGTACCATGTGGAACCAAATATCATCAACTCCATTGGCCAGCAGTCGATAAGTATATCTAGATTTGAAATTGAAAACACTCTGATGCAGGTCAGCTAAACCTCAGGTTATGCATCATGCTCTATCTTTAGCTATTTTCGATGTCGAGGTTAAGTTCGGCATCTTTCACATGAGTCTTCATTACTCGAACAGAACACGAATTCTAAATTGGATCCTCATATCTCGAACAGATCTTGAAACCACACATGGATTCCCATATCTCAACAGATCTCGAAATCATATATGGATTCCCATATGTTAAATAGATCACGTACAACTACATGTATTCGAGCATCTTTAATAAATCTTGAATCTCCACGTAGATTCCCGCATCTTAAACAGACCCACTTCCAAGAGATAAAACATGTATATCAGCCTTGAAGTGGTTTTTGAAAATTAAAACACTTGCCGATCCCGGTCTCTCCAAGACTGAATCGACGAATTTGGTCATTCAATGATAATGAGAGCAATCACATATGGAAATCAAGTCTCCTATACTTATCATATTTTTTATATTTTCCTCTCACGGTAGGTTAGAGCTCTTTTGCTCATATCCCTATACAAACATCATTCTTAATTCCCGTAGATAGACAAGCCTACTTCATCGGCTTTTAGTGCTAAGCATACAATTAAATGTTTTCCATAAATGAGTAAACATATAAAGCATGACCAAGTCACAAAAAACATGATTTAGTCACATAAGCGGCTGCCAATCCCCTTTTTGTTTAATTAATCTTTTATTAGTAAAACTTCTTTTATCTAATAAAACATCATTTATGAATTTCTACAATTAATTTTTACTTTTTCAATACTTCAAAAAATATTCATATACTTATCTCAAATGGTAAAAGTATATTCACAAGTCATTAACAAGATTTCTTACTTATGATTTCTTTCAAAATATCCAATTTAAGGATCTGTGTACTTTCACAAATCCGTTCAAAAGGTTTATAGTTAATGTTACTTAAACATTATCACTATAAACCCAAAACCATTGCACTTATGCTTATCTTTAAAACATTCTTTTTAAATATCTAAGTTTAATAGTAGGTAAGTTCGATTGTCGACTAATTGATTATCTATTTAAAACAATTGCTTATACAAATCTATGTTCGTGTACTTAACTCGTTTTTGATAATTCCGACTTAAACTATTCCCCGTTCAAGTGGGAAACTTGTAGTTTAGAGCTTTATTGCTGTGCCCCTACTCGACATCAATCTTTAACTTTTAGAAATAGATATGCCTACTTTGTCGGCTTTTAGAGTTAAGCAAAGTTAATTACCTTTTTAAACAACTAAGTAAACAACAAGATTAATAGGTTTGCGACATTTCAACTTTTATTGTTCCTTGTTCAAGAGTGAAGCCAAGTAAGTTAGAGCATCGGTTGCGTCAAAGCCTTGCCTAGACACTGCATTCTCGAATCTCACAAACAGATAAGTTTACTCGTTGGCCTTTAGTGTTAATCCTAGTCAATCACCTTTGTCAAAACTTATATATATATTAATACTTTGAAAATGCTTGTAAATATGTTTTAAATATTGAAATATCTATGTAAAATATTACTTGAAAATAACTAATTTAGAAGTTTGATCAAAACATGTTTTACATTTCGTAGCACTTTACTTTCAAAATTCGTAAATAACCATTAAAACTATATTTAAACTTTTATTCTTTATTTCTAATAAATACATTTTATAATAACTTTCATAGAAAGATTTTATAACAAAAAGAATTTGGAAACCGTTTAAACTATGAAAAACTAACCAAAACGTCGCATTTTAAACATTTAAAATAATAAGCGGCCCACTACACCATTTATGAATGCTGTTAAAGGTCCTTATTTAAACAACATTGAAAAACATAATCTTTGTGACTATTTCTAACCACTTAAACTAATGATTTAAAAATTGAATTTTTTTCCATCAAGTACTAATCTTAGTGTACTTAAAAACCATGGAAATAAATCCCTAAGAATATCTTCCCATTTATTTATAAAAATTGCCAAAAATAAGGGATTCCGTGTGCACTTATAATGACTATTCTCGTTTCAAACATTCTTCTGTTTAACATACAGATTAAACAACCATTTCAACATCAAGTCAAGAACATGCCACATGTTTAAGATGGTAATAGAAGTGATGTTATACAATATAAGAGTATCATTTGCTTTCAAAAGCAAGAGAGGTCTAGAGTTTATAACTTTACTTAGTTAATGTCACTTTAACTTTATAATTTGCACACGATATATATACACACAACATATACTTATAAGATAGTAAGATAACTAATTTAGATCTAAGTTAACAACCAAACCAAAACACAAGAACAAAGGCAACCCTTCCTACCATCACCTCATTACCAAAGCAACCACCTTTTAGCACTTCCAAACCAAAACCATGCCTTCCCACCTCCTTATTGCTCATGGTCAAATTAGATTCCCCTCTATACTCCATCATTATTCATCTTTTTAGATGCTAAAATATGTTCTAAGGTCTTTGGGTAAGTTTGATTGTGGTTGGAGTTGATTTGAATAAGATTTGAGAAAGTTAGATTGGAAGAGAAGGAGAAGGAAGCCCTTAAAGGCATAGTTTTGCTTAGGAATTTTTGTGATTATTTCCTAAGGGTACACCCCTCCTTATATGTGATCAAAATGATGCTGAATAAGCTTGCATTTACCCCTCAACCACGCCATGGGAGCCTTACCTGACATCACTTCTCCTTTATATCAAAATTGCTTAAGTTTGAAGTATTTCCTTATTTGCTCAATTTCCTTTTTTACTCATTATTCCTTTCATACCTAACTAGTTAAGCTTAGTAAGCTTCTTAATGATTTTGTTAAAAGGTTTACTCACTCCAAATTAATGTTCTATAGAGTAAATAAGTGTATGTAAAAAAAATGTTCCATAACTTTTGACGAGTAAAAACTATTTATCGATAAACCGATTTTCGGTCACATTATCGATATTTTTTTCGAAGTACTTATTTTTGTAAGCATTTTTTCAGAACAAATTTTCCATCATTACTTATGATGTAAAAGGAGGTTAAAAAGCTTATTAAATTATTTTAATAACTTTTAAATACAAGATTCAAATATTTAAATAATTCAGATATTTATATAACAAGGCATGAAAAGCAAGAAAATGGCGTCCGCTCTTTATCCTTTCTTGTCTGCAAATGCTTCATTGTCGCATTCTTTCTCTCATAATTTTTCCAATTCCAATTCTTTTGTAGATTTTAATTCTTCGAATTGCTGTTCTTATGCTCAATTTGTAAAAGATCCATCATTTCCTGCATCTAAGATTTCCTCTCGCATTTCTTCTTCGAATCGCTTTTCCACATCCAAGAAGTGGATTGACTACAGAAAAGGGAAGATATTTTGTTTTTTGTAACAACCCGATATTTTTAGCCATTCGCATCCGCACATGTCGGAGTTGAATTGTTCAAAATACCGCATTGTAATAAAATTTGGAGCAAATAAAATCATCACACAGAATCACAGACATAGAAATATCATAATAACTCACAGCGGAAATTTAAAATACCATAGTAGTTCATGAAGCTACTATAACAAACTCTCAAAACAAAATACATGATATAAATCTGAAAACAAATACAATAGAAATCCAAATACATAGAAGTTCATTAGTACAAGAGATGAAATAGAACAACTGAAATAGATAAATAACTAGATAGGTAGAATCTCCCGCTAGCTCCAGAAAGTGAAATCCAAAGCTGTGAATACTCAGGCTGACCCGAGCGTAAAGAAAATATAAAACACTCGAGTCAGGACATATATACTTATATAATGTAAACCAACTCAAGTGAATTATAATAAAGTACAAGTAACTTAAAGGATGCTTGGGACCGCCCATCCTCTAAAGATCCGTTAAACTATTTACTATGTAGTAATATTACGCTATTATAATAATGTCTACAGTAAAATAAACTTACTTTAAAATAGCGTCGAAGGGTTATCCATATATCCCACAACACGTAATAGTCCCAGTAGTCCATCCAGTATCAGCATATCTCCAGATCGGGAGACTATCCTAAATAGTCCATGGGCTACGGAAGAAAATCAAACTCGTAGTAAGGCTCGATATGGTATGTGACATGGCACAACTAGGCAATGCCAGGGTAGATATACCAATTACACTTCCGGGCTGGTGGTAACGCATAGCAGCCACTACCGCCCACCTCGAAACACACTTCCAATCAAAATCGAAGGATGTACATCAAATCAATCACAAGTAAGAGTATAGTATCGAAGGAATGTGTCCGATCGGAGGAGCTACCTCACTTGGCCCGTCGACCGCTCCTGTTTTAGCCACCTTATGCCAACTCACGGGAGTCGGGTCCACGTTCATACCTCAAGAGGATCGTCGCCACCATCCTACTTCGTTTTGGAATCTCCACCGCGTACACAGTTGTTAAAGTGGTTTTCGGTACCGATAGAGAGTATGTCCATATCCGATCTCGGCCTCTTTAACAACAAACATTATTATAACCTGTGGTTAAAATTTAAAAATCATAATTTATACTTCAAAATAAAGTACCATTTTCCAATTCAAAAATCTTTATAAAAATAAAGATCAAATCATTTCCAAACCATTTCAATATATCAAAATATCACATCTTTTCAAAACTTCAGTTTCAAATCATTATTTGAATTCAAATCCTTTCAAACTTCATTTTTAAATCATTATTAGAATTCAAATCCAAATATTCAAATTCATATACTCTTTTTAATTCAAAGATATTATTCATTTATTATCATTTCAAATCACCTTTCAAATAGTTTATATTTAAATCAAAACAATTCATTTAAACCATTTAAAAGCGAAGTTATTATATTTACAAATCAAGTATTCAATTCTCAAAATTTTAGACAATTCTGAACTCATTTATTTATTTAAAACCCATAAATATTGAAAATTTCAGCTTTTCATAACATTTAGAAAAACTACTGTAATTTATAATTGAAAACAGATCAATTCAGAAAAGACAGCATTTAAATAAACTTGCTGTAATAGTTTAGTTCATTTGAAAACAATTCATTTCAGCCTACCGCAGCACTTATCAAGAGCTACTGTAGCCCTTTATTTAGTTTCGGATTTTAGTTATCTTTCTGCTACCATAGCACTTACCAAGTGCTGCAATATTACTTAGTTAAAATTTAGCCATAGTTCATTTGTATCAACCACATCACTTACAAAGTGCTGTAATATCATTTACTGTAGAATTTAAGTTAACTTCAGAAACGATAACATTTCTGAAGTGCTATTATTTAATTCCAAACTTTCAATACAATTTAATAAATAAATTAAACTTTAATTTAAACCATTTTTACTTATAAAATCATATTTTCTCACTTTAAAAATGATCATTTTAATACCCTTTAATCTAAGATTCATAAAATAAAATTTCTATATAGAAAAATCAAATTTTCAATAATTCACTTAATAAATTCAAGTGTAAAATTTTCTATTCTTGCATTTACTTTAAACTTTTAATTAAATATACCATTTCATAATTTAAACTTAATTTCCATTTTATTTATATAACTTAAATTCCATTTTTAAACCAAATTTCACATTTCCAAATTTAAATTATATTTCAAATTACACTTTAAAGTATTCATTTATTTAACCATTTTAAATTCATAGAAAATAAATAACACTTTATAAAATCATTTAAATTCAAATTTAAATCAAATTATCATATTTTATTTACTTAATTTAAACTCCATTTATAAACAAAATCATATATTCCAAAATTAACTTATATTTCAAATTCTACTTTACCATTTATTTGTCTCACTTATTTGACATGTAGAAAATCACTAATATTTTAGAAAAATCATCTTTAATTAAATTAAAATTAAAATATCATAATATTTACATTTTTAAAATACTTTTAAAATTTTTAGAAAGATATATATTAACCACGGGTTTGTATATAATTTTCTAGCCTAGGTCAAGTGATACGGATAATATATCATTTCAATCTGTAATTTACAAAGAAAACCCGGGCTCTACCATTCAAACCCACAGTCCCAAGTAAAATGAAATAAATAAAAATCGCTCAGGCCTCTCATTTTAGCCCATAATGATTTTTCCCTATTCTAAAGTCCGTTCGGGTATGTATCATTTCAACCCATAGTGATTCTATTCTACAGGGAACTTGCAGTGATAAACATAAATAAATGATATAAATGATATAAACGATAGTAACATATGGCAGTAACAGATGATATGACAGGTTTATTAACAGGGTGATCATCATATAATCATATAGCAGGCAGGTATAACATAGTCTAACATGATATAGCACTTTACATATTCACTTGGTGTCACTTCACAGTTTATACAAGTAAATATGTCAAGTGTGATTACTCACTTGTGTCAAGCTGGAGATAGCAAGACAAAGCACACAAACGAATTCCAGAAGACACGATAACACGACTATAGACTTGAGTGGAGTGGAGAGCCAAGTTTTATCTCGTGAACAACACATAAACAATATAATATAAATATTATTTCAAACCAAATATACATATGGACACAATTTGAATTTAAAAACAACAATGAAAGGAATAACTTGACTATGCTTCCATCATTCAAGTGCTCGGCCTAGGGTTATGTATGCTTAGCCAAAGTGATGTATAGGCTAGGGTATGAGTTCAAAAAGGCACGGCTAGTAGGAGTTGAAGTGTGTAAGTTGCAACATAAAGGAAGGTAAAAAGGTAGGCAACATAAATGGGTTTTTGTGCCACTTTGGGTTCAGCCTGAAGTGATGTGGGGTCGGCCATGCTAGGTGAAGGTCAGGTGGGGTCTGAAGTGGCGGCCAGAGGTAGTGGAGGATCAGGTGGCGGCGGCCAAGGAGGTGAACAAGGTGGAAAATGAAGGGTGTTTGCATTAAGGGTTCGGCTATGGCAAATACAAGGTGATTTTGCAACTTTTGAGAAGTTAGCAACATAGAGGGGTCTCGGCCTGGTCAAGATAGAGGGAAAGGAAGGTGAGATGGCCGTGGATGAGGTGGTGTTGGACGGTGGAGGTGGTGGAGGATTATGGCCGAACAAATGCAAGAAGATGCAAGGCAAACTACAAAGGAAAAATTCAATAAAATGATAAGAAAAGTGGAAAAGAAAAAAGACATTACCTTGGTTTTTCTTCAGATCTGAAAGCCGAATTTTTTTGAGAAAATGAGAAGTATTTTTACGTGAATTACATAAATAAACACATGGCTAATGGTTAGGGAAAAGGACGGCCCAAAATTTTGAAGAGGTGTGAAGATGGAAGGTCAAAGGTTAAAGGCCAAAGTCTCTTTAAATTTCCTATTTTCTTTTATGCAAATAAACAAAAGTAAAAACCATGTAAATAAAATAAAAATGAATACCAAATAATGAGAAAATGAAATGAGTAAATAAATTTTAGAAAAATATAGAAAATATAAGAATATAGTTAATTATATGTAAACTAGTATTGAAAATTGAAAACAAAATAGAACTAGTTTTGGAAAAATAACTACAACACTTTAAAAAATGTTTTAAAAATAAAATATATACATAACATGACATATTACACACATACACACAAATTAGAACAAAATATGACAAACACAATTATTATATATATAATTTAAAATATACAATATTGTTAAATAAATCAATTTACACACAGTATTGTAAAAAGCATAACTTTCACAATATAAATCAGATTTCAACGAAACGAAAAGCGGTATTCTTAAAATTTAATTTATTTTCATAATAAAAGATAAAATTAAAAAATTAAAATATTTGAATTTTAAATTTAAAAGTCAAAGTTTGACCACATTGACCAAAAATCCATTTTTTGAAAACTATTCTATTTATTCATGTTTGGAATTATAATTCACATAAAAATAAAAATTTATTTTTAAAATAACAAAAATTATTCATTTTAATAAATAAAATAAAAATTTTAAATCAGGAGATTCAATTTAAGATAATAAAATATACAAATAAAATAATCACAAAATACAGGGTTGTTACACTCTTTCCCACTCAAAACTTTTCATCCCCGAAAAGGAACGAGGTACGGAAAACACAGAAAAAGATAGAATGAAATAGGATTTAAGACAAGATGACAAAAAGATTGAGATTATACCTGATAACTATTGTTATAGATAAGTTTAACAAGGTGGAGATAATCTTCCCTAGATCCTCCAGAATAAAGAACACCAGCACAAAGAAGATCCTCGAGAAATATGATTCGCTCTTCCTGTTTGACCGTTGGTCTGCGGATGGTAAGCTGTGCTCAGATTCGGATGAGTACCCAAAGATCTCAGAAAAGTTTTTTAATCTGACTAGAAAAGATAGGATCACGAGCACCAACAATACTAAGAACACCATGGAGACGAACAATCTCCCTCATGTAGATCTCAGACAAGCTTGAAGCAGAATGAGTAGACTTGACTGGAATGAAATGAGAGGACTTGGTCAGTCTATCCACAATAACCCAGATAAACTAAGCAGTGAGAATTTCAGCAATCCGAGCAAAATTCTCAATGAATCTTCGATAATAACCGACAAGGCTCAGAAAACTACAAAATCTCAGAAGAAGTCTTAGAAGTTTCCTAATCCGTAATAGAATAGGGAGAAATAAGAACAACAGAAAAGATAGAATAATTGAATGACTAAGGAAAAAGAGAAAGAAATAAATATTTTCATTGATCATAGCAATCATGACTGGATCAACAGAAATTCCATTACTAGAAACAATATGTCCAAGGAATCGGACTTCATCTTCCCATAAATGGTATTTAGAAAATTTATTAAGCATAGCACGAAAAACAATGACTTCACCAAATACATCAGGACTGAAGAATCTGACTGCAGGAGTCAAATGAAGATCACCACTAAAGTAATGATCAGAATAGAGAAGTTGCACATGCTTACAAATCCTATTAAGGTTTACGGAGCCCCAATTGGATTTTGAAACACATAAAGATACAGAAGCAAACTCAGGAGAAAGGAGATACTCAAACTTATCACACAAATCAACAGAAATGAAACTATGGAAATCTCCTGTATCAAATAAAACATAAACATGATATATAAATAAAGAAAAGGTTGCACTGAAGAGTACCTTGGTCATCCCAAGGAGCACTAGGAACAGGAACTGAAGAAGATGCAGAGGTGATAGCAAATATACCAGAAGACTTACCCAACTGAGCAGGAGTAGGAACAGCAGCACCAGCTAAAGTTGGGCAACTATTGACATAGTGTCCCTTCTGATCACATTTGAAGCAGGTGATAAAAGAAAGATCAACACGCTGCCTCTGAGATGGAGAAGATGATGAAGATCCCAAACCCACCTTCTTGAGCCAATTCTGCTTTTGCTGCTGGAAATTAGTCTTTCTCTTCTTAAAGTTATCAGAGGAAGACTGAGATAGAGGAGCACCAACAACAACAAGACTCTTAGAAGTAGGGTTCTTATAACGAATAACCATATCCGTAAGCTGGGTAAAAGTGCCATGGACATGAGAAATGAGACGACTATAGTACTCAGGACGAGCACCAGAAATGAACTTCTCATTCTTCTTGAGTGGAGTGTCTATCAGGCTAGGACCGAACTTGGAAAGTTCGTTGAACTTCCTCTCATCCTCAGAAAAAGACATGCTTCCTTGCTTGAGATCCATAGACTCCCTATAAAGCGGGATTTCCCGGCTTCGGGCATCCACTTAGCAATGAAAGCATCCCTGAAAAAGATGATAGATAAGCTTAGAAAAGGCATGAAAGAGACATAGAAACAAAATTCAAAGAAGCACAAGAAGATACCTAAACTGTTCCCAAGAAAGATCAGCCTCGACGGTGTTAGTCGTAACAGACTCCCACCAATCTAGGGCAGACTCTTGCAACTGCCAAGCTGCTAACTGACGCTTCTGGGCATCAGTAATCTCAAGACCGGTAAATATCCTCTCTAAACTATGAAACCATTGCTGAGTTTCAATAATGCTCTCTGAACCAGAAAACTTGGTGCCACCAAGTTGAGAGAATTCCTTACAGAGAACAGTGAACTTAACGGGTGCAACAGGTTGAGGAGCTGGGGCAATACCCCTACCTCTGGCATTTCCTCGATTCATCCTGAAAATATCAAGAATGAATTTAGGACAAGATATGGAGGAGACAAAGATAAGATAAGATAAAATTCACTTGGACGAATATCCTAAAGAAGAAAATACTAACAAGGTGGATACGAAAGGAAGGAAGTTTAGAAAATTTTCCTTTAAAACAAGAAAAGTTTATATCAAAATAATCTTTGAAAAATCCTTTGAAAAATCATTTTGAAAATTAGTTTATACTTTGAAAATACATTCTCTCACAAAAAAAGTGATTCTGAGGTTGATTTCACTCATTCTAGGGTATTTCTACCCTATCTCTAATGAGTTTTTGCTCCGCAGGCTAAGGTTTGCCTAAAACCAAAGCTCTAATACCAAATGTAACAACCCGATATTTCAGCCATTCGCATCCGCACATGTCAGACTTGAATTGTCAAAATACCGCATTGTAATAAAATTTGGAGCAAATAAAATCCTCACACAGAATCACAAACACAGAAATATCAGAATAACTCGCAGCAGAAATTTAAAATACCATAGTAGTTCATGAAGCTACTATAACAAACTCTCAAAACAAAATACATAATACAAATCTGAAAACAAATGCAATAGAAATCCAAATACATAGAAGTTCATTAGGACAAGAGCTGAAATAGAACAACTGAAATAGATAAATAACTAGATAGGTAGAATCTCCAGCTAGCTCCAGAAAGAGAAATCCAAAGCTGTGAATACTCAGGCTGATCCGAGCGTAAAGCAAACACAAAACACTCGAGTCAGGACATATATACTTATATAATGTAAACCAACTCAAGTGAACTGTAATAAAGTACAAGTAACTTGAAGGATGCTTGGGACAGCCCATCCACTAAGGATCCGTTAATCTATTTACTATGTAGTAATATTGCGCTATTATAATAATGTCTACAGTAAAATAAACTTACTTTAAAATAGCGCCGAAGGGTTACCCATATAGCCCCCAACACGTAATAATCCTAGTAGTCCATCCAGTATCAGCATATCTCTAGATCGGGAGCCTACCCTAAATACTCCATGGGCTACGGGAGAAAAACAAACTCGTAGCAAGGCTCAATACGGTAGGTGACACGGCACAACTAGGCAATGCCAGGGTAGATATACCAATTACGCTTTCGGGCTGGTGGTAACGCATAGCAGCCACTATCGTCCACCTCGAAACACACTCCCAATCAAAATCGAAGCATGTGCATGAAATCAATCATGAGTAAGAGTATAGTATCGAAGGAATGTGTGCGATCGAAGGAGCTACCTCACTTGGCCCGTCGATTGCTCCTATTTTAGCCACCTTATGCCAACTCACGGGAGTCGGGTCCACGTTAATACCTCAAGAGGATCGTGCCACTATCCAACTTTGTTATGGAATCTCCACTGGGTACACAGTTGTTAAAATGGTTTTCGGTATCGATAAAGAGTATGTCCATATCCGATCCCGGTCTCTTTAACAACCAATCATTATTATAACCCATGGTTATAATTTAAAAATCATGGTTTATACTTCAAAATAAAGTATCGTTTTCAAATTCGAAAATCTTTATAAAAATAAAGATCAAATCATTTCCAAACCATTTCAATATATCAAAATATCACATCTTTTCAAAACTTCAATTTCAAATCATTATTTGAATTTTAAGTCCTTTCAAACTTCATTTTTAAATCATTATTAGAATTCAAATCCAATATTCAAATTTAAATACCCTTTTTGATTCAAAGATATTATTCATTCATTATCATTTCCAATCACCTTTCAAATAGTTTATATTTAAATTAGAACAATTCATTTAAACCATTTAAAAGTGAAGTTATTATATTTACAAATCAAGTATTCAATTCTCAAAAATTTAGACAATTATGAACTCTATTATTTAGTTAAAACCCATAAATATTGAAAATTTCAGCCTTTCACAACATTTAGAAAAACTACTGTAATTTATAATTGAAACAGTTCAATTCAGAAAATACAGCATTTAAATAAAACTGCCGTAATAGTTTAGTTCATTTGAAAACAGTTCATTTCAGCCTAGCGCAGCACTTATCAAGTGCTACTGCTACTGCAGCCCTTTATTTAGTTTCAGATTTTAGTTATCTTTCTGCTACCACAGCACTTACACAGCACTTACCAAGTGCTGCAATATCACTTAGTTAAAATTTATCCATAGTTCATTTGTATCAACCACAACACTTACAAAGTGCTGTAATATCATTTACTTTAGAATTTAAGTTAACTTCAGAAACGATAGCATTTCTGAAGTGCTATTTTTTAATTCCAAACTTTCAATACAATTTCATAAATAAATTAAACTTTAATTTAAACCATTTTTACATATAAAATCATATTTTCTCACTTTAAAATGATCATTTAAATACCCTTTCATTATGATATATAGGGTAAATTTTCTATATATAAAAAAAAAATCAAATTTTCAATAATTCACTTAATAAATTCAAGTGTAAAATTTTCTATTCTTGCATTTACTTTACACTTTTAATTAAATTTACCATTTCATAATTTAAGCTTAATTTCCATTTTATTTGTATAACTTAAATTCCATTTTTAAACCAAATTTCACATTTCCAAATTTAAATTATATTTCAAATTGCACTTTAAAGTATTCATTTATTTAACCATTTCAAATTCATAGAAAATAAATAACACTTTATAAAATCATTGAAATTCAAATTTAAATCAAATTATCATATTTTATTTACATAATTTAAACTCCATTTATAAACAAAATTATAAATTCCAAAATTAACTTATATTTCATATTCTACTTTACCATTTATTTATCTCACTTATTTAACTTGTAGAAAACCACTAATAATGAGACAATAGTGTATTCCAGTGGTTAAGACATAGTGGAGTTGCTACATGTGGTTGTAGTGGCACCGGGCCGAATCCCAACGGCCACAATAATGAGACATAGTGCACGGCCACTTATAAAACCGGCTAACCGAAGGCCAGAGCAAACATAGTTTCCTTGGCCCCAAAGTTTTCTTTTTTTGAATTCCTTTTTTCTTTTTTTAATCTTTTTTAATGGCAGCCGTTTTTCCAGCGTACCCATCCTTCTGACCCTTTCCATCACCATGCTTACTGACAAACCCGTACCCCTGACTTCCCCTTACCGTCTTCTCCTGTTTCTCTTATCTATGTGTCAGATTCTACAACCTTGCCATCAACGTTACCCACCATCAGCTCCACCATCCATCCAAATGATCCCCCCATGCAAATCCCACAACTTGTCCAACCATCCACTCCATGTCCTGCCTGGACTAACCTCTTCAAAACCAAGCCACGCAACGCCGGTGCCTACTCGCTGATTAACATCAACCTTGAATTCAATGGTGAAGCCATGGTTCCCCCTGATGATGTACTGGCAGCAGGTAAGGCAATATGGCAAGACTACATTGTCAGATTCTTTCTTGATAAACCTCTGTCATTCACTACTGTTGTCGAATTTCTCAAAAAATCATGGAAACTGAAAGGATATGTCAAAGTTAAATATGATGGTGCTCTCTTCCTTTTTCATCTTACGTGTGAAGAGGATAAAATCAGGATTTTGAGAAGTGGTCCAATTTCTATAAGAAACAAGATCTTCATTATCCAACAATGGTCCCCTGAACTTAGCAATGTCAGAGGCAAAATAAAAGCTGTTCCAGTGTGGCTTCAACTATCCAACATCCCAATCTATGCTTGGTCACATCTTGGAATAAATTGGTTGGCGAATCGAATAGGTAAGTTGATATGTCTTGATGAATCTACTGAAAAGCTAGAAAGAATTAACTATGCTAGGTGTTTAGTTGAGGTTACACCAGAAAATGAATTAGTTGAGAAATTTCTAGTTATGCTTTTGGATGGAAGTGAGCAATTCGTGCATTTAAACTATCTGTGGAAACCTGAAATCTGTGTTCACTGCAAGATGTTTGGTCACTTATCTGAAGTGTGTGATAACAATGTGATGCAAGAGCATGTGGGTCAACCCATCCAAGAACAGGAAAACATTATGCAAGGGAAAAAAATTCAGAAAAAAGAAATTAGTCCAGGAAATTATCTTTGGAAGAAGATTGCAAAAAGAAAGTAAACGTTCAAGAATAGTGAAATTCCGAGTAAAAATGTGATGACTGGAACAAAAGCAGTAATATGAAAGATAGTAGTGGTTGTGAGCACCCAGAAAAAACAACAGAGAACAAAGAAAATGACCCGAGTAAAAACATGGATAACACGACAATCCCCCGAAGCAAATCAGCTGATCAGTTGATAAATTGCCATGCAGATATGGTGACCTCATTCATACAAAATTCTGATGCTGCCAACAATTCCAACGTTGTTGTTGATACTGTTTTGGGTGGCTTCACAGGGAAAAACAGTTTCTCGGTGTTATCTGCCGTGGAAGAGAATGTTGCTGATGAGGAAGAAACAAATATAGAGGCCATAGCGAATAATTGTGATACTAACTTCACATGCACAAGTGATACGTGCATGGACTTGTCACGTGCACCCAACAACACACAGCAATCAAGCAAGTTAACCACAACTACACCCATTCCCAATACACATCCTAAGCAGTCATCCACCATCCCAATCCACAATGGCAATGATGATATTATTCTCAATGTTTTATCTTCCTCCCCTAAACCTTATTCCAATATTATCGCTCCTCCTGGTTTCACTGACATGATAACCCCATCCAACAAACCATCATCCCCGACCACAAAGCCACAACATCACAAAAACAAAACCAAACTTAAATTTAGAGGTAGCAACCACCGTGCCTATATACCCAACATCGACCTCAATAATCCCAATATAACCACAACAACCAGAATTCTCCCCGAAACAAGTGATAGCCCATCTTCTGCAACCAGAAGCAAGACTAACCAAAGCTCCTCTTTAAACAAATTGCTTCAATGATACAAATTTTTGCTGTGTGGAATATTAGAGGTGCACACCTTGAAACCAAATTAATCCAAGTTAAAAGCATCATATCCAAGTATAACCTCAGTCTTATTGCCATTCTTGAAACTAAACTAAACCTTGACCTTAGCCTTAAAGCTGTGCAATTCATCAACCCGCTGTGGAAACCATGTCACAACCTAATCGAAGCCCCTTATGGCAGAATATTGATTTTATATGACCCATTCATGTACAATCTAACCCCGATCCTATCTCACAAACAATTCATCCATTCTCACCTCACTCATAATCCCACATCCAAATCCTTATATCTCACTATTGTGTATGCTGAAAATTGTGCCAGCAGCAGGCTTTCCCTCCATAACTACCTTGCACACTTAGCCCAAAACACCCATCCCTGGATTGTTTCAGGGGACTTTAACTGCCTCTTGTCCATCAATGATCGCATCGGTGGGAATGCCGTCACTTTGAATGACATTTCTCCCCTTAACTCTTCCATAAATTCTGCTGATCTCATACATGTTCCCTTTGCTGGTGCCAGATTTACTTGGGACAACAGGAGTAGGTCTGGTAGGAGAATCTATACCAAAATGGAGCATACTTTTTGCAACATTGAGTCGTATACCTCATGGCCAAAGTTATCCATATTCCTCCCTCCTCCACTTCTCTTTGATCACTCCCCCCAAATCATCCAAATGGAAAATGGTTGCCCATTAAGAAAGTCCTCCTTTAAATTTTTTAACATCTGGACAAAAGAGCCTGATTTTTTAAGTATTGTTAATAAAGCCTGGTGTATTAACTATTTTGGCACTCCCATGTTTGTTTTGCAGCAAAAAATGAAGAATGTGAAAAGAGCTCTTGGAAAATGGGCTAGAAACAGGTTTGGCACTGGTGACCTTCTATCTACCACAATAGCAATCTCTTTAGCTGATGCCAGAACCCAAGCTATGCAAACTTCGAACAATATTGAATTAGCCAACGCTGAATACAATTTACAAGATCAATACAGTAAAGCTCTTGAGGCGGAGAACGATATGAGAAAACAGAAACTCAGATTCAAATGGACAAATGCTGGTGATAGGAACACAAAATACTTTCATGAAAGCCTTAAAGTGAAGCATTCCAAATCCAACATACATTGTAACATCGATAGTTCGGGTAAGACCTATACCACTCCTCTCGATGTTGACAATGCCTTCCTTGATTACTTTTCCAACCTTCTTGGAAATGATGTTGATTTCCAACCTGACCTCTCAATCATTGACGATATGAAACTTCCATGTCTTAGCCCAGATCATGTTGCCTTCCTATCTACCTTAGTAACTGAAAATGAAATTAAGCAAAGCATTTTTGAAATGAATAAGGAATCGTGTGGAGGCCCTGATGGTTTTAATGCCAATTTCTTCACTAGCTGTTGGGACATCATTAAATTTGACTTTGTCAAGGCTGTGAACAGTTTCTTCAAACATAATAAAATGCTATCTGGAATAAATACAACCAATATCGCCTTAATTCCCAAGACTGAGCATCCTATCAGTGTCACTGATTTCAGACCAATCTCATGTTGTAACACCACTTACAAGTGTCTATCCAAAATAATTGCTTCTAGGCTGAAATTTGTACTTAACCATCTTATCTCCCCCAACCAAGCTGCTTTCATTCAGGGAAGAAGTATTCTTGACAATGTGCTGTTATCAAATGAACTACTAAAAGATTACAACAAATCCATGACAAGTCCAAGAGCCATGTTGAAACTTGACATAAAGAAAGCTTATGATACTCTTTAATGGACCACTATCTCCAGAACCCTTTCCAAAATGAAGTTTCCCCCCCACTTTGCCTCATGGATTTACACTTGCATCTCTTCAGTCCACTTTTCATTGAAACTCAATGGTAACACTGTTGGCTACTTCAAGAGTAAACAAGGAATCAGACAGGGTTGCCCGATGTCCTCTTACATTTTCATACTGATCATGGAAGTGCTCACTGCTATGATTAATCATGAAATCTCATGCAAAAGAATTCTTACCCACCCCAAGTGCAAAGATCCCCTAATTTCCTCGCTCATGTTTGATGATGATCTTACTTTTTTCACCAAGCCTACTATTCAATCTATTAGCAACTTAATGGAAAGTCTCAATGCTTTTCACAAATTCAGTGGGCTTGCTATTAATCTTGGCAAGTCCTTAATAAAAATTGCTGGAATTGATGCTTCTGCTGTCCAGTCCCTTACTAATGTATGTCACCTTCCCCTTGCTCCTAAAAATATCTCATACCTGGGGATCCCTATGAGTTCCACCAAAGTCTCTACATCACAGTGCATGAAACTCTATGACAAGATTACACATACCATGAAAGCTTGGGCTAACAGGTTTCTATCACAGGCAGGAAAACTCACCCTTATAAAATCTGTCATATTCTCTTTCACTACATACTGGTCCAGAACTTTCATTCTTCCCAAAAAGCTCATTCACATGATTAGGAAGGCGATGTGTAACTTTCTCTGGTTTGGAAGCATTCACTCAAATAGTCTCAAACTACTAAACTTTTGTAAGGTTGAAACCAAGAAAAGCATGGGTGGACTAGGGATCATTAACATACGAAACTAGAATTCTGCTGCTTTTAGTATGCATTTTGATAATCTTCTTAATTCTAAAAACAATATTTGGGTGTCATGGACGAAAAAGCATCATCTCAGAAGAAAAAATTTTGGTGCATGGACATCGTGCATGGCAGCACTTGGACTTGGAGATCCATCCTTAATCTTCAGTCAATGTTGCTACCACATATTAAGCACATTGCATCTCCCTGTGGCACTGTGAGTTTCTGGAATGATCCCTGGGCTAGGCATGGTCTCATACTTAGCAAAACAATGACATACAACCAAATACTTCAAACTGGTATACCAATGGATGCGAAGGCAAAGAATTTTATATGTAATGGTGTCATCTCATTGCCATTCTCCAGCAACCAATTAACACGTCAACTATGGCAGGAGATCAGCAGGCAACAGTACCCTATTATCACATGTGACAGAGTGTTGTGGACTCCTGATCTTGTCGAACATTCCATCTCTAAGGTATATGACTGTGTTTGCCACGCTACGTCCACACCCTAGTTTGCTTGGGAAAAAAGAGTATGGGATCGTCACTGTATAGAAAATGACAACTTCCTTCTATGGAAGGTTCTTAGAAATGCCATGAATTTCAAAGACAAACTCCTTCGCATTGGCATGGTTGCTGATGCAACCTGCTGTTTCTGTGATGATGAAAATGAGACTAACGTTCATCTTTTCTTCAGTTGCAAGGTTATTCATAGGTTGTGGAACAGGATTTCTACTTTACTTGGTCATGGAAACAGATCCAGGGATAGCAATAGTGAGTGGTGTTTTCTCTTTAGTGCCACTAGATGGAAGAATGAATCTGGTACATTGTTGCTTCTTGTCCTAAAAAAATTCATCCGAGTTATATGGAGAGAAAGAAATGAAAGAGTTTTCAATGGCAAGATCAAAACCGAAATTGAATTATGGAATCAGTTGATGGGATCTATCAAAGACGGTGTGAGAAATTGCACGTTTGATTTTGCCAGCAGTTGCAATAGATTTTGGGACTAACTGTGTTCTTGTTGACATAGTGTTGTTTTGCTTATTTGTAATCTTTTCTTGTTTTCTTTCCTGTTGCTCCATAGATTTGTTATGGTGCAACTTTTCTTTATTGTGTTCGCAATAAACTGGTTAGGGCCAGTCAAACCCGCTTAACTTTGCTAAAAAAAGAAAACCACTAATATTTTAGAAAAATCATCTTTAGTTAAATTAAAATTAAAATATCATAATATTTACATTTCTAAAATACTTTTAAATTTTTTATAAAAATATATATTAACCGTGAGTCTGTATATAATTTTCTAGCCTATGTCAAGTGATACAGATAATATATCATTTCAATCCGTAATTTACAAAGAAAACCTGGGTTCTATCATTTCAAACCCACAGTCCCAAGTAAAATGAAATAAATAAAAATCGCTCAGGCCTATCATTTCATCCCATAACGATTTTTCCCTATTCTAAAGTCTGTTCGGGTATGTATCATTTCAACCCATAATGATTCTATTCTATAGGAAACTTGCAGTGATAAACAGAAATAAATGATATAAATGATAGTAACATATGGCAGTAACAGATGACATGATAGGTTTATTAATAGGGTGATCATCATATAATCATATAATAGGCAGGTATAACATAATATAACATGATATAGCAGTTTACATATTCACTTGGTGTCACTTCACAGTTTATATAAGTAAATATGTCAAGTGTGATTACTCACTTGTGTCAAGCTGGAGATAGCAAGACAAAGCACACAAACGAATTCCAGAAGGCATGATAACATGACTATAGACTTGAGTGGAGTGGAGAGCCAAGTTTTATCTTGTGAACAACACATAAACAAGATAATATAAATATTAATTCAAACCAAATATACATATGGAAACAATTTGAATTTAAAAACAACGATGGAAGGAATGACTTGGCCATGCTTCCATCATTCAAGTCCTCGGCCTAGGGTTATGTTTTCTCAGCCAAAGTGCTGTATAGGCTAGGGTATGGGTTCAAAAAGGCACGGCTAGTAGGAGTTGAAGTGTGTAAGTTGCAACATAAAGGAAGGTAAAAAGGTAGGCAACATAAGTGGGTTTTTGTGCCACTTTGGGTTCGGCCTGAAGTGATGTGGGGTCAACCATGCTAAGTGAAGGTCAGGTGGGGTCTGAAGTGGCGGGAAGAGGTGGTGGAGGATCAGGTGGTGGCGGCCAAGGAGGTGAACAAGGTGGAAAATGAAGGGTGTTTGCATTAAGGGTTCGACTATGGCAAATACAAGGTGATTTTGCAACTTTTGAGAAGTTAGCAACATAGAGGGGTCTCGGCCTGGTCAAGATAGAGGGAAAGGAAGGTAAGATGGTCGTGAATGAGGTGGTGTTGGACGGTGGAGGTGGTGGAGGAGTATGGCCGAACAAATGCAAGAAGAGGCAAGGCAAACTACAAAGAAAAAGTTCAATAAAATGATAAGAAAGGTGGAAAAGAAAGAAGACATTACCTTGATTTTTCTTCAGATCTGAAAGCCGAATTTTTTTTGAGGAAATGAGAAGTGTTTTTACGTGAATTATAGGAAGAAACAAATGGCTAATGGTTAGGGAAAAGGACGGCCCAAAATTTTGAAGAGGCGTGAAGATGGAAGGTCAAAGGTTAAAGGCCAAAGTCTCTTTAAATTTCCTATTTTCTTTTATGCAAATAAACAAAAATAAAAACCATGTAAATAAAATAAAAATGAATACTAGATAATGATAAAATGAAATGAATAAATAAATTTTAGAAAAATATTTAAAAAAAATAAGAATATAGTAAATTATATGTAAACTAGTATTGAAAATTGAAAACAAAATATAACTAGTTTTGGAAAAATAACTACAACACTTTAAAAAATGTTTTAAACATAAAATATATACATAACTTGACATATTACACACATGTACACAAATTAGAAAAAAATATGACAAACAAAAATATTATTTATATAATTTAAGATAAATAATATTGTTAAATAAATCAATTTACACACAATATTGTAAAAAGCATAACTTTCACAATATAAATCAGATTTCAATGGAACAAAAAGAATTATTCCTAAAATTTAATTTATTTTCATAATAAAAGATAATATTCAAAAATTCGAAATTTTAAATTTAAAAGTCAAAGTTTGACCATATTGACCAAAAATCCATTTTTCTGGAAACTATTCTATTTATCATGTTTGGAATTATAATTCACATAAAAATCAAAATTTATATTTAAAATAACAAAAATTATTCATTTAATAAATAAAATAAAGTTTTTAAATCAGTAAATTCAATTTAAAATAATAAAATATACAAATAAAATAATCACAAAATACATGGTTGTTACATTTTTGATTTGGTCGCTAATCTCATTTGGCTAAAGTTTGTCGAGATCAAATAAGATGTTTTGAGTGTAGGGTGTTTGGTCACAAAATGATTAAATGTTCTTGTTCTTTATGATTCTGTTGTTTTGATCTGTAAATTAGGCATTCAGTGAGAGGAATCTAATTTCTTTGATCCTAGTAAGAACTGTATTACAAAATCTTATGAGGTGGATAATTTCAAACTTGTGTAACTTTCAACTGCTTTGATTGTTTGGAGTCTTTTGAAGAATTAGTTGTAAATCTTGAAATGCTTGATGATACAGTGGTGAATTCACAGTGATAAAATTAGAGCATTTTTTAAGGATTATTCTATTCATATTGCTCTCTCATAGGAAACTAAAATAGAATATCCCGATATTCGCTTTTACAGAAGTTTAGGTGGCTATCATTTTAGGCACTGGGCCTGCTTACCGTCTATTGGAACTTCTGGGGGTTTACTTATAGGGTGGCGGGATAACTCTTTTGAACTTTTTCAATCTATTACCAAGCAACACTCTTTACATATTATTCTCATTAAACTTAGTGATAACTCATCATTAAACATTTCTAATGTTTATGGTCCAAACTCTAAAGTTGGTCGTAGAGTTCTATTGAATGAATATCTAGAATCTAGATCATTCGCGCTTGGATCATGGATTATGGGTGGGGATTTTAATGTTATATGTATTTTACGTGAACATTCACCTAGGGAGGGGCATTTCTCTCCTGTAGAAGGGTTTGATCAATTTATTATTAATTCTAATTTAATAGAACCACCACTTTCTAATAGGGAATGCACTTGGAGTAATGCTAGAGAATCCTCATCTATGGCCCTTCTAGATAGATTTTTCGTCGGTGATGAAATTGAGGATAAATTTCCCATTTATGGAGTTTCTGAATTGCCTTATACTTATTCTGATAGTTGCCCTATCATTATTTCGTGCGATCATCATAAAGCTGTTGATAAAACTTTTCAACTTGAAAAAATGTGGTTATTAAAATCCAATCTTTCTAATCTAATTAAAAATAAATGGATTTCTATGAACTTTTATTATATCAAAAATGTAGATAATTCTGCAAAAAAAATTGTTTTAAAACTTAGGGGTCCTAAAAATTTTCTTCAAAATTTGGAGCAAAAATGTTTTTGGCAGTATTGAAATTAAAAAATTAAATTTACTTTCTAAAATGCTCAATATTAACAAGATAAAAGAAATTAGACAACTAAATCTTGGAAAGCGTAATGTTCTTGCCAATCTAAATGAAGAGCTTAATTCAATTTTGGAAAAAGTAGAGGTTATGTGGAAGCAGAGATCTAGAATTCAATGGATTAATGAAGGTGATAACAATACAATTTTTTTTTCATAATATTGCTAGTGGTAGAAAATGTAGTAACACAATAAATACTAATTTTGTGAATGATGTTGCATTAGTTTATCAAAGGGATCTTAATAAGGCTTGTATTGATTATTATAGGGATATTTTTGGTAATAAGCACAAGCGTAGAATTAATGATAGATGGAATGACCTTTATCCTATTAAATCTAGAATCGATCTTTCTGATTTTGATAATCCTTTTTCTAAAGAGGAAATTTTAAAGGCTATTAATGACACACCTAGTGATAAAGCCGCGGGCCATGATGGTTTTCCTGTTTTATTTTAAAAATTATTTTGGGATGTTTTAAAATTTGATTTAATTAATATTTTTAATGAATTTGGTAATGGGAAATTGCAATTAGGTAGATTTAATTTTGCTAATGTCGTTCTATACATAAAAAATTAGTGCTAATAATTTAAAAAAATTTAGACCTATCTCTCTAATTAACTGTTCTATTAAAATTATTTCAAAAGTCTTAGCTAATTGGCTTGGTACAAGAATGAATGATCTAATTGATTGTTCACAAATTGCTTTAATTAAGGGTAGAAATATCACAGATTGAGTGGCTTTTGCTCAAGGGTACGTTAATCGTTGTTGTATAAATAACATTACATGTGCTTTGCTAAAACTATACTTCGTGAAAGTTTTTGATTCGGTTGATTGGGATTTTCTAGTTGATGTGTTATTGGCTAGAGATTTTAGTCGCAAATGGATTGGATAGATTATGACTTTGCTTAAAACTGGTCATTCTTGTACAATGGTTAACGGTATTTTAGGAAATAAAATTCAATCTAAACGAGGATTAAGGCAAGGTGATCCCTTATCGCCTCTTTTGTTTAACTTAGCCATTTATGTTTTCACTATGATAATTCAAAAAGCGGTCGATAATGGATCTTTAGGGAGTGCAGGTGGTGAAATCTCGCACAAAGGTCTCTCAGTTCTGCTATTTGCGGACGATACCTTATTATTTACCTCTCATTTGCCTAATCATATCATTACCCTTAAACTTATATTACACAACTTCTTTTAGGGCTAAAAATTAATTTTGATAATAGTTCAGTTTTAGTTTTAAATGATATTGATAAGGTTGGAGGTTTAGTTGCTAATGCGCTTAATTGTAAAACTATGAATTTTCCTTTTGATTATATTGGTTTTCTGATTAGACCAACTAAACTTAAGCACAATTATAACGACCTAGAATTTCTATCATTTGAAATTAGAATATTTAATTGATTTTAAATATGCGCAGTAAAGTTTATAAGCTGAATAAATAATATTTCGAATATCTAGTTTAGTTGGATAATTAAATTGTTAATTTAATATTTGAAATTGCACAAACAATTGGAAATTGGATTTAATATGAAATTTTTTTTTTATAAATTTGAATTAAATTATATTTGAATTAGAATGATGTTACAGAACTTTTTAAAATTGAATTAAAAGTTAAATTCTAGAAATTGAATATTTTAATATTTAATTAACGAGTAAAAATAGCCATTTTGCAAACAGTCTCAGATTTCGATGAAACTAGTTTAATTGGATCCATAATGTAATATTACTATAAGATTTCAAATATCATGTCAATCGGATTTACAATTTGTTCGGGGCAAGCTAAAACGTGTAGAAATCGGTTTAAGTAAATTTTAAATTTAAAATAGTCGATTCAAAAACCTATCTTCCAAATACGATCGAATTGGCTCCCGATATATATTCCATTGTGTTCGGAATAGGGGTAAAACCTTATAAATGCCAGGCGACACATTCTGTTTCGAGTTCGGAAAAAAATCGGATGAATAGTGCACGAATATTTTCTATAAAAGGCCAACATTTTTCTATTGTTTCACAAAACCCTAGCTAGTTAGGGCTAGCCGCCAGTTTCCATTCTATGGCCGAAAATGCATCCTCTTCCTCCTCGTTTTTCTTCAAATCTATGCATTAATTTGAAAAACTTCCAACTAGTAAATTGTAGAGATCGTTGAGAACTATAAATCCAACGGTTACGATGTGATATGAAGTGGTGGATCGACGGTGATTAGCATTCAAAGCCGTGCGTTTCATTCACATTTTTCCACGCGAGATTGCAACCGAGCTCATTGTGCTCATAGCCGAGGGTAGAGTGGAGCGCGACCTTTCAAGTGGTGGAGACTGATCTTTGTTAAAATCGACGAGGCGATGTCGAAAATTCGAGAGGCGACGGCGGCAAATGGGTTCAGTTTTGAACGATGTAACCTAGAAGAAGAAGAAAGCACGGGGCGGCCGAGATATGCTTAATCAAAACGAACGGCCCAGATGCAATTGAGGTTTAAAAATAAATAAAATTTGTAAATTGATATATTATAATTCGTTTAAACTTTAAAACGTCATAACATGTTCATACGAGGTCGAAAATTGACGAAACGACTTGCATTGGAACCGTATTGACAAGCACTACATTATGGAGTTAGATTAGGATTTATTTGAGCTAGTGAAAATTTTGGTTGACACTAAACGCTTTTTTAATTTTAATCTGAATAAATCGTTGTCGCGACGACCACAAGCAATGTGAGTACAACTCGCTCTTTCTGACTCACTGATATTTTTATACAAGTGAGAATAAATATTATTTATGATGATTTATGATTGTTTGGATAATATATGATATATTATCTATATATTGATTGGAATTAGGATATATACCTGCCTGGTGGAGAAGATGACCCTATACATTCTCATGTATGAGCGAATGACCCTTTGTACGCGCGTCTGCCTTGAAGCGGACATTGTACACATATTCTAATATGTATATTTGTTGCAGGTGACAGGTTGGAGGGATCCAACTGGATTCCTCACCCTTATTGATTTATTTACAGATATTGTGATATATGCTGTTATTATATGATATATGATTTTTTGGTGCCATGATTGATGCATTTGGTGCTGTTGCAGCATTGTGCCTATTTTTGGAAATTTAAAATGTTTAAGTGATGATTTTCAAATAAAAAAAGATTTTTAAGCGATTTGAAAATATATGATTTGATTTGTGATAAAGGAAGGAAACTATTTTAAATAAATAAATGTTATAATTTTATCGTTATAAAATTTATGATATTTGTGAAATATAATTGAAATTATGGTTTTTGGAGAAATATAGTTTAAATGGTGATTTTTGAATTTATTATAAAAGGTTTATATATAAGATTTATAAAATTGGATTTTTATAAATCAAAATGATGAAATTGTAAAGGAGATTTGTGAATGTTAAAATGAAGTTATAAATGGGTTTTATTAGTAAATAAGACCTACAGATTTATAATTGTGAAGTTATAAAAAGAATGATTTTGTAAATAAAGAGAATTATAAGTAATTAACTTATAAATTGGATTTGGCATATAAATGAGATAAATGGAATTGGTTAATAAAGTAGATTTATAAATTGAAGTTTTTATAAAATATATAAAGGTGAATTTATAAACATTGTTTTATAAATCCGAAATCAATTGAATTTGATTAATTAATTATAGAAGTTTATTAAAGGAGATATATTCGCGATTTTGGACAGCGAATTATCCTTTAAATTAAATGTTGTAATAATAAAGAATTTGGTTGGGAATTATATCCACGATTTTGGACAGTGGATTATCCTTTAAATAAAATGTGTAGAAGTACTGGATTTGGTAAACGATTTATATTCACGATTATGGACAGTGAATAATATATTAAAGAAATGTTTTGGAAAGTGATATTTTAAAATTAAGTAAAATGATTTAAAGATGTTGTAAAATGTGTTGAATATCGAAACCATAGATTTCAACATTTACTATTGAAATAGACGTTTTCGAGAAGTAAGGAAATGATGGACTATAACAATGTTGTTATAGTAAATGATTTTCGAGAGGAAATGTTTTTGTATAGTATTGGGATTTATATATCTATCAAATTTTCGAATCCCTATACTAGTGATTTTGGGTCGTCGTAACGATGTTTTACTAACATTCGTTTTGACCCAATAAATGTGTTTAAAGAGAATGTTTTCCTTAAAGAATAAAATATACACTTAATTATGATTTAAGTATATAGAATATTTTCTAAGTGTTGAAAATAATTAGTTTTGTGAATTACTTATTATTAAATAAGTATGGAAATGTTTTCCAATATGAAGTGAAATGGTTTGAGAATTAGATATTTTTAAAGATAATTTGAAGTGAATATTTGGCGAGTAATTTAAATTATGAAAGATTAATTAAAGGGCCCAGTGATTGTTATAGTGCTGAATATTTGTTTGTTTGTTTTGATAGTTAAATAACCGAATATCAGACTTGGCCAAAATTATAGCTCCTCGACTTGATGTGCGAACTTTTTAGTCGTACACTTAGTATGTAGCCTTCTGTGTAGGCTTGATTATCGTTTGTGTTGAGGATGTTGATTTGTATAGTGCGCAATATTACTCCAATCTATCGAGCTTCCTTCTTGGCCCGAAGGATAGCAAGTTGAAAGTTGGTGACATGATAAGTCTATGAGACTTAGTTGCCGTGTGAGGTTGAAAAACGCTTTTGCGTTGTTGGTGTGAAGAGACCGGGATCGGTTTATCCGAAAACCACTTCGGACCAACGCATATGCGACGATTGCGCAGATTGCTTGTGATGATATCGATATTCTGGATTTTCATAGTGGGGGACTGCTTGTTGATCGTTTGGGGTTAAAATCCCAATATACATCTAGTACCAGTGGTCTCTTCATTATGAAATATCCAATGCGAGAACTATTCGCTACTAATCCTAGGGATTTTCCGGCAGGATGTGGTACGAAAATACCTTCGATTTGTCCTGTTCCTGGACAACTTGTATGCATGTTTGTCTGACATTGCATTTCTACAGATTATGTACATCGATTTTGCTTGATTATGTTCAACTGATAGGGGATTCTCGCTTCTTGTTAGGTAGCGAACGGCTGACTCTTGCCCCTACATGTCCTTAAAGTGAAAGGGTTGGTTGTAGTCGAGAGGCTGGCCGTAAAAACAAAGCGTGAGGTATCAGTGTGAGCTATGGTGGGTATTACCCACTAGTTGTGTCCCGTCACATTTGGTATCAGTGCTTAGATTTTGTATGTTCCAAAGTTTTGATGTGTACTCAGTATAGATAGAGACAGTAACACCCTAGATTGAGTTTGAGTGTATTATATACATGAGCACGTATTTGTTGGTGAATATGGAATGTTTTATATTGTGTTTTCTTATTCGTTGAGTTGTTTATGAATTCTGGTCTGTACGTGGGATGTCGTGTTATCGACAAGGATTTCCAAACACTTAAACGAGGCAAGTCGACATAGTATTATTTTAAATTGGGTAATTGAAATAATTTTACCTCGATTATATTTTGTATATAAAGGAAACCATTTTTCAGGAATTGTTAAAGTGTATATGAATTGATTGTTTGAAAATGTAAATATATATAAGTTATGAAAGATGTTTAAATAATCTAAAGAAAAACAACAATTGTAAGAGAATAGATTATATAAGCGAATGAATTATAAGTATGGAATTATAAGTAATATGATTTACAATTGTGAAATAATCTTATATATAAGAAATGAAACTATTTGAGTTGTAAACGAAAATGAATTTAGACTAATAATTTGAGAAATTTGAATCCCGTTGATTTTGGAAGTTGTTTTTCAAAGTTAAAGAGATTATATTATTATAAATCTAAATAAGATGAGTAAATATGGAATGATCTTATATAAGTGAAGTGAAATAAGTGAAATTATATAAGTAAAAGATTTATAAATAAAAGAATTTTTAAAGAATATAAAGCACTGAATTCACTACTGTTGCTGGAAAATAATAAGGGTGATGACTGCATCATCATCAGTATCATTTTCGAGTTTCTATGTGATGGATTGGGTAACAATAGTAAATTGAAATTGAAGTTTTGTTTTGATAAACAAGTTTGATTTAAAATCCAAGTTGTAATTGATAAATATAAGTAAAATAAGTTTTGGACTTATAATATATGAAATAATAAAATTTTAGCTTTGGTAAAGTTGAAATAAATTTGAGTTAGCATAATAAATATATGATTTGAAATTTCACTAAAGGAAAGTTAATAAAGTGAATTGGATTTGAAATTATAAAGAACGGGTTTAGTGAATGGAAGTGAACTTAGGTAAATTTTTATGAAAGATTAAATAATAAGTTGTATAACTTATAAAATGTTAAAAGGTAAGTAAAACCAATAGTTAAAATAGTTAAACAATTTTGTTAAGCAAACAAAATCTGAATTTGAATAGCAGAATGAAATTTGACTTAAGTAAAAGTTAAATAAAATAGAATTTGAATTAAATTAGTAGTGAACTTAAGTTGTATAGTGAAAGTAAATGCAAGTGAGAACGAAATGAAATATAACTTAAATGATGTTGAATGAATTTGATTTTGGTATCAAAGTAAATTAATAAAGTGAATTAATGAAATGAAGTCATTTGATGAGTATGAACTTGAGTTATATTATGAAATTCAACTTTAATTGTAAAAGTGAATTAGGGAATAAACATGGATTAGAAAATGTTGTTGTTAAGAAATTGGATAAAACTTAAGTTAAGAAGTTGTGAATTAAATAATTGAATGAAAGTCAATTGAATGTTAAACCAATTTGAAATTAAAAGTGTTGAACCAAATTGAATGAATGTAAAGTAAATTAATTTGGTAATGTTGGATATGCATTGATTGTTAGATGAATGTTAATTGATTGTATAGAAATTCATATGAAATTGAACTAATTAAATGGAAAGCTAAGTAATTGAATTCAAGTTGGAAGTGAAGTGAATTTAAATAGAATTGAATTGGATTTGAATTGGAAGTGAACAAATTTGAATGTGATTAGTGAATGTAAACTAATCGAATATGAATGAATGAATGTTAGTAGATCCAATGTTAATGAATCAAAATATGATTAAATTGAAAACCAATTCAATGAATGTTAATGAGAAAATGAGTTTATATTGATTTGGTATGGATGATTGGATAGATATTGGTTTGTTGGATGTTAGTTGGATGATAGTTGTTTGATGATTGGATTTGTTGCTTATTGGTTGCATTTGCCATGTTGGTATATATAGTAGTTGTATTGGTATATGTTGTATATTGATATTACTTTCACATATACATGTTTCTCATGGTTTGTTGAGTGTTTAGTAGGTTCGGATGGCGCTTGCTTCGCTTTTTGAGCTCGCTTTCGTGCTATATTAGCCGTATATGCTCGCTAATAATATATAAGGTACATATCTCGAATTACATATCGTACTTTTACACTTTTTTCTCTTCGGGATGCCTCATCCTCGATGATGAGATGTATATTTGAGATATATACACTGTTTTTTTGGGATCGAACCGCGCAAAGGAGACTATGGCGAATTTTTTTGAAAATTTGAGGCGTTAGAAAATTATGGAAAAATTGAAAAAATTTGTGAAAACTAAAGTTTGATTTTTGAATCAAAAGTTAACGATAGTAGTTGATTTTGAAAAGATAACTATAAAGGGGTTTGAAAACATAGAAATTTTTTCATAAGAAGTTTAATGAATGGATTTTGGAAAAAGTTAAAAGATTAAATAGATTTGGTAAATCTAATTTGAACGAATTGTTTTGAATAGTTAATGGATTTTGTGACTTTTTCTTACTTGGTAATTTCGAGGACGAAATTCTTTTAAGTAGGGGAGAATGTAACGACCCAGAATTTCTATCATTTGAAATTCTTATATTTAATTAATTTTAAATAATCACTTGTAAAGTTTATAAGCCGAATAAATAATATTTTGAATATCTAGTTTAATTGGATAATTAAATTATTAATTTAATATTTGAAATTGCACAAAAAATTGGAAATTGGATTTAATATGAATAAAAATGTTTTATAAAGTGGAATTAAATTATATTTGAATTAGAATGATGTTACAGAATTTTAAAATTGAATTAAAAGTTAAATTCTAGAAATTAAATATTTTAATATTTAATTGACGAGTAAAAATAGCCATTTTGCAAACAGTCTCGGATTTTGATGAAACTAGTTTCATTGGATCCGTAATGTAATATTATTGTGAGATTTCAAATTTCATGTCAATCGGATTTGCGGTTTGTTCGGGGCAAGCTAAAACGCGTAGAAATCGGTTTAAGTAAATTTAAATTTAAAATAGTCGATTCGAAAACTTATCTTCCAAATACGATCGAATTGGCTCCCGATATATATTCATTGTGTTCAGAATAGGGGTAAAACCTTATAAACGCCAGGCGGCACGTTCCGTTTCGAGTTCGAAAAAATATCGGATGAATAGTGCACGAATATTTTCTATAAAAGGCCAACATTTTTCTATTTGTCACAAAACCCTAGCTAGTTAGGGCTAGCCGCCAGTTTCCATACTATGACCGAAAATGCATCCTCTTTCTCCTCGTTTTTCTTCGAATCTACACATTAATTCGAAAAACTTCCAACTAGTAAATTGTAGAGATCGTTGAGAACTTTAAATCCAACGGCTACGATGTCATATGAAGTGGTGGATCGACGACGATTGGCATTCAAAACCGTGCGTTTCATTCACGTTTTTCCACGTGAGATTGCAACCGATCTCATCGTGCTCATAGCCGAGGGTAGATTGGAGCGCGACCTTTCAAGTGGTGGAGACTGATCTTCGTTAAAATCAACGAGGCGATCGTGAAAATTCGAGAAGCGACGGCGGCAAATGGGTTCGGTTTTGAACGATGTAACGTGGGAGAAGAAAGCACGGGGCAGCCGAAATATTCTTAATCAAAACGAACGGCCCAGTTGCAATTGAGGTTTAAAAATAAATAAAATTTGTAAATTGATATATTACAATTCGTTTAAACTTTAAAACGTTATAACTTGTTCATACGAGGTCGAAAATTGACGAAACGACTTGCATTGGAACCGTATTGAAGAGCATTACATTACGGAGCTGGATTGGGATTTATTTGAGCTAGTGAAAATTTTGGTTGAAATTAAACACTTGTTTAATTTTAATCGGAATAAATCGCTATCGCAACGACTACAAGCAATGTGAGTATAACTCACTCTTTCTGACTCACTGATATTTTTATATAAGTGAGAATAAATATTATTTATGATGATTGATGATTGTTTTGATGATATATGATATATTATCCATATATTGATTGGTATTTGGATATATACATGCCTGGTGGAGCAGATGACCCTAGACGTTCCCATGTATGAGCGGATGACCCTTTGTACGCGCGTCTGCCTTAAGCGGACATTATACACATATTCTAATATGTATATTTGTTGCAGGTGATAGGTTGGAGGGATCCAACTGGATTCCTCACCCTTATTGATTTATTTACATATATTGTGATATATGCTGTTATCATATGATATATGATGTTTTGGATGCCATGATTGATGTATTTGGTGCTGTTGCAGCATTGGGCCTATTTTTGGAAATTTAAAAATGTTTAAGTGATGATTTTCAAATAAAAAATGATTTTTAAGCGATTTGAAAATATATGATTTGATTTGTTATAAATGAAGGAAACTATTTTAAATAAATAAATGTTATAATTTTATCGTTATAAAAATTATGATATTTGTGAAAGATAATTGAAATTATGGTTTTTGGAGAAATATAGTTAAATGGTGATTTTTGAATTTATTATAAAAGGTTTATACATAAGATTTATAAAATTGGATTTTTATAAATCGAAATGATGAAATTGTAAAGGAGATTTGTGAATGTTAAAATAAAGTTATAAATGGGTTTTATTAGTAAATAAGATCTACAGATTTATAATTGTGAAGTTATAAAAAGAATGATTTTGTAAATAAAGAGATTTATAAGTAATTTACTTATAAATTGGATTTGGCATATAAATGAGATAAATGGAATTGGTTAATAAAGTAGATTTATAAATTGAAGTTTTTATAAAATATATAAAGGTGAATTTATAAACATTGTTTTATAATCCGAAATCAATTGAATTTGATAGATTAAATATAGAAGTTTATTAAAGGAGATATATTTGCGATTTTGGACAGCAAATTATCCTTTAAATTAAATGTTGTAATAATAAAGAATTTGGTTGGGAATTATATCCACGATTTTGGACAGTGGATTATCCTTTAAATAAAATGTGTAGAAGTATTGGATTTGGTAAACGATTTATATTCACGATTTTGGACAGTGAATAATATATTAAAGAAATGTTTTGGAAAGTGATATTTTAAAATTAAGTAAAATGATTTAAAGATGTTGTAAAATGTGTTGAATATCGAAACCATAGATTTCAACATTCATTCTTGAAATAGACGTTTTCGAGAAGTAAGGAAATGATGGACTATAACACTGTTGTTATAGTAAATGATTTTCGAAAGGAAATGTTTTTGTATAGTATTGGGATTTATATATCTTAAATTTTTAAATCCCTATACTAGCGATTTTGGGTTGTCGTAACGATGTTTTACGTAACATTCATTTTGACCCAATAAACGTGTTTAAAGAGAACTTTTTCCTTAAAGAATAAAATATATACTTAATTATGATTTAAGTATATAGGATATTTTCTAAGTGTTGAAAATAAATAGATTTGTGAATTACTTATTATTAAATAAGTAGGGAAATGTTTTCCAATATGAAGTCAAATGGTTTGAGAATTATATCTTTTTAAAGATAATTTGAAGTGAATATTTGGCAAGTAATTTAAATTATGAAAGATTAATTAAAGGACCCAGTGATTGTTATGGTGCTGAATATTTATTTTTTTGTTTTGATAATTAAATAACCGACTATCAGACTTGGGTAAAATTTTAGTTCCTCGACTTGATGTGGGAACTATTTAGTCGTACACTTAGTACATAGCCTTCTGTGTAGGCTTGATTATCGTTTGTGTTGAGGATGTTGATTCGTATAGTGGGAGCATTACTCCAATCTATCAAGCTTACTTCTTGGTCCGAAGGATAGCAAGTTGAAAGTTGGAGATATGATTAGTCTATGAGACTTCGTTGCTGTGTGAGGTTGAGAAACGCTTTTGCGTTATTGGTGAGAAGAGACCGGGATCGGTTTATCCGAAAACCACTTCATACCAACGTATATGCGACGATTGTGAAGGTTGCTTGTGATGATATTGATATTTCGGATTTTCATAGTGGGGGACTGCTTGTTGATCGTTTGGGGTTAAAATCCAAATATACATCTAGTAGCAGTGGTCTCTTCATTATGAAATATCCAATGCGAGGACTATTCGCTACTAATCCTAGGGATTTCCCGACAGGATATGGTAGGAAAGTTCCTTCGGTTTGTCATGTTCCTGGACAACCTGTATGGATATTTGTCTAACATTGCATTTCTACAGATCATGTACATTGGTTTTTACAAACGTACATCAGTGGTGGTAGAGAAGACAACTTCTCTTAGCTTAAAACCCTCCTTGAGACGTATGAGCTTAAGGGTTGTATTTTTGTGGAAGGTAAGTAGTAGTCAACGGAAATGGCCGTGTGGCATTCTAAGTGATGTGATTGTGAAAGGTAATCGTTTCCTCAGGCCTCATTAACCGAAAATGACCAAAATAGGGTTAGATGCAGCAAGGCTAAGTGGGTCATTCCCAAGTAGGATATGATCATCCTCTTCTAGATATATCTTTACACACTATGACATCGTGTATCTGATTATTGTGGTTTGTATGCTATGAGGGCCCTTGGTAAAGGTCGGTAATGACCGAAGGATGACATATTCGGTACCATCTAGTTACATAGGTGGGCCGGTCTTGTGTTGGCAGAGGGCAGATGTTCTGTCCCTCGGTGCATTCTTCTAGAGATGCACTGCTGAAAGGTAGTCCCTTCACCTGCTCATTTGTATGGAAATCCAAACTCCACTACGTGTTTGCCCTTTTGATTGTATTACCCAATTGGGCTATATGCTGGAATTTAATCAATGTAACAATTTCGGCTATGATTAATATTATTTTTATATAGTAGACACTACTATAATATAAGAGGATTTGATATGAAATGATTTAGTTATCATAAGGTAAAAACATGTCCACGTTTATGTGTGGACTTGTCTTACGAGATACTTTTGTTTTGATAAAGGAAAAGTTTTGGTAATTTAATAAATTCAGTTGAGTGTGTTTCTCACGCTGGTTTACCAGACTGGTGCGGGCGTTCTTCCCTTTCAATGCTCGGTCAGACCGAGTATATTTACAGGTTTAGATTGGTGCTTTTGGAGATTCAGCAGGAGAGCTGGAGATCTTCATTTTTGTATACACGTACTTGTTTTGATTATCCGCTGTGCTTTGTTTGTTGTTGTTATTATCGGTATTTGTGAGGATAGGTTATTATAACTGTTCAGGCTAATAACTCTGATTGATGTATGTATATATACAGTTTTTATTTTGTAAAGATCATTGGTATGATATTATATATTTTCCGCTGCGATGTGAGATTCTGTATTGTTCTGTTTGGTTCTTTCTTCTCTCTATCCTCTCTTCTCTTCTTCTCTCATCTTTTCTTTCTCTTGACTTTCCGTCAGTCTGTGCTTTTTGGGTCGGACATGTGTGGATTATTGTCAATTCAAAGGGTACGGATTTGCAGGATGTCACAACAATGATCGACTTATTATTATAAATAAAAATAGAAATAGGATTTCTAATTGGAATTGGTGGTTTTTTCCTAGAGCGGGTAGATTAGTTCTCATCAATTCTGTTTTATTTGCTCTTTCGATCTATTGGATGTGTTTTCACCTTTTTCTAGATTGAGTGGTTATTGAAATTGATAAAATAAGAAGGGACTTCTTATGGAGTGGAGATAATTGTAATAGCAATCATAAATTTTTAGTTAATTGGGAAATAGTTTGTAAATCAAAAAAGGAAGGTGGTTTAGGAGTCATTAATTTGCGTAACAAAAATTTGTCTATGTTAGGAAAGTGGTTACGGAAATTTAAGGATATTAATGATAACTAAATTTGGAAAGAAATCATTTCTAAACATTATTATAATGGTTGTAATAATTTATACCAACTTACACTTTCTGTTACCAATAAATTGTCTAATTTTTGGAAATCTATTTTAAAATATCATGAGATTTTTACCCTTGTACTAATACGATTGTTCATTCTGGTATTAATACTCATGATCATTGGATATCTGTCATGCTTCTTAGGGTAGAATTTAAAGAGATTTATGAAATTTGTAACTTTAAGAATGCTTTAATTTTAGATGTTTTTTCTCCAGATAATGACCCCCCATGGAATTTTAGTTTTAATAAAATCTTAGAATGTAAAACTCTTAGACAACTTTCTTTGCCTTATCCTAGATTAAATTTATATAATATTGATAACGAAAATGATAATATTAACTGGGAATGGGATAAGAGTAAGAAATTTACTTCAAATTCTTTTTATAGATTTCTTAATTTCTAGGAGGTAACTAATAACTCTTTTAATCTTATTAGGAAAACAAATGCTCCTCCTAAATTTAAAATTCATACGTGGTTAATCATGCATGGAAGACTAAATACTATTGAATTTTTAGAAATAAAGAATATGCAAATTGATAATAGATGTTCTTTTTGGAAAATAAATTTTGAAGATATTGAACATGTGTATTATGATTGCATAGATACTTATTATATTCTTAATGATACCCTCAAAATCTTTAACTTTAGTCTTACAATTAAAGTTACTGATTGTGACTATTATTGGAATAATTTACGATTCAATTTTATAACGGAAAATAAAATTTTACTTGATACTTTATTCGTCATAATTTGTTGGTATATTTGGTTTGAGAGAAACTAGAGACTTTTTAATAATAATAATATTCATTTTAATAAATTAATTTTTATAATATCATCATTTTGTTTTAATTGGATCTCAAATCCTAAATATAGAATAGCTAAAAATAATCATTTCAAAAAATATCTTAATAGGGTTAGTAATAGTATTAAGCTATTTGAACATAAAAACAAAATATTTAACAATAATAATTATAGCATTAACATTTTACAAATTTGAATAATGATTTTACTGATTATCATAATGTTTTTTTGATTAAAGGAACATAAGGATAATTTTTAAAATATTTAAGTTTATAGGATTTTAAATTCATAATTTGTTATTTTTACCTTTTTGATTTTGATATCTTTTTTTCAACATCTTTTTTGTTAGTTAAGTGTTGCATAATGAGCTTGGATTCTTTTTTAGTCTGTTTCTTATTTCTGTTGCTTTTCCGTCTTATAATTTTAGCTTTAGTATTATCACTTTTACTACATTAATACATATATATATATGTATATAAATTTCATTTATATACATATATATATATATATATATTATTATTTTCTTTAGTTTCATTTATAGATACTGGTTCAGCCAGAGATGGTGCTAGATTCTATTTGTAGGTTTTTCAGGATTGCTGTTGATAGGATTATAGTGAGATGTCCATTCTGGACCTTCAACATTTGCAGTGAGGAGTCATTTCCAGTTCTTCCACGTCTGTAGTGTAGCTTTCTTTATTCTGGATCACTCGCATTTGCAGTGAGGCATTCTTTCTAGTTCTTACGCGTCTGCAGAGTGGCATTCTTCATTCTGGATCATCCGCATTTGCAGTAAGGTATTCATTCTGGTGTTTTCGAGTTTTCAATGAGGTGTTTCACTGGAGCGGTCTATCGATATCATCCGCACTAAGTTGCTTTTTGGATATTTTGGTTATTTCTAACACCTCATTACCGGGCGGTGGTCTTGCCAGGGCTCGATATTGAGGTATAATGGGCGGTAGCCTTGCTGGAGCTTGATATTGAGGTATAATGGGTGGTGGCCTTGCGGATCTCATTCTAGTTGTACTTGAGTCTTTTTTATTGTTTTTTGTGTTATGGTTATTTACCTGCCAGGTATGTTGGTAGCACCTTTTTTTTCGGTGATACACACACACACACATGTGTGCTCTTCTTTACCTTTAGGGATCACACATTTCTCTCAAAAAATAATAATTCAGATATTTAAATATGAAGTGTATGAAATTTTGGATCATTACAAAATTATTAATATATATATAAGTATATAAATACAAACATATATATATATATATATATATGTACGTATGTAAACCAAAATTTTGTACAGAAATGTTTTGAAAAAACAAATTTTCCTATATGGAAATTTAAATTTCAAAAAATTAAAATACAATTAATTTGCAAGGACTAATCAAATTAAAAAATTGAATCTGTTAAGACTAATATACGGCCAAAAATAAGCATATATTTATTATATTTAATTATACCAAATTGTTTAAATATAGATGGAATAAAATTTTAAGTAATTTAAAATATATTTGTATTTAAATTGTAAGTGTTTTCAAATAAAAAATTGTTTTCACATATATTAATATAAATTTAATTTTATGAATTATTTGTAAAATATTTGAAATTTGAAATTGAATATGAATTTTAAAAGGATATTTTAAATCTTGACCTAATTTCAAAACTAAATTTTCTAAATTCGGATTTTAAATTGTTTTTTATTTAATTTATATATAATTATTCCACATATCAATATGTATATATACATATATTTACTTTTATACTTGTGTGTGTACATATATTTTATATTATAACAGTATTATCTAACAATAGACAACAAATACATATATGAAAAGGTTGGTGTATCTGTTGCAGTGTAAGTCCCAATACTTAAATGTGGGCACGTTTAACCATGTACACCTATATATTGCACGTGCACATACACTTGCATGTGCGTTTGATACACATGTACATAATATATACCGTATATATAAACAAATAAAATGATTTTATTTAAAATTTATTTAGATTAGATCTAAATTAATTTAGATTTTATATTCCTAATATGACCTCAAATGGAAAAAAATAGAAATTTATCTATTTAACCCACTGCATGCAAATCCAGATCCAATATTCCCATTATTACAATCGGTGAAAGCATGGTTATCGCAAAACTTCCCCCATAAAGAATTTGGGAGAAGCAACCTACATATTTTCATTAAGATCAATAGAGATAGACACGAAAGGTTGTTTGGATTCTCACAATCCCTGTACACATATATCATGCTGAAAAGATTCAATATGGAGAATTCCAAGCGTAAAACTGTTTCGACACAATTTGGAATCATCCTTTCAAAGAAGGATGCTCCTCATACTGATGAACAATGGAAGCGTATAAAGAGGATATCGTAAAAATCTACAATTGGATCCATCATATATACAATGATGTGTACTAGAACATGTATGGTTTATGCATTATGATGCGTAAGCCTATATCAGTCTAACCCAGGAGAAAAACGTTAAAAAATAGTAAATTTATTCTTTAGTATTTAAGAAATACTAATGACTTTTCCTTTATATTTGGCTATAGAGACTTCTTTATAAAAGGATATACATATTCATGCTTTCAGAGTGATATCGATGATAGTAAGTCGACATTTGGTTATGTATTTGCATCAAATAGTGGACCGTTTTGTTGGAAACTTTCCAAGCAAGAGAAAGTTGCCGATTCAACGATCATTGTTGTATATATCGTTCTTAATGAAGCAGCAAGAGAAGCTTTATAAATGCGATGACATTGTTATGCGATAATAATGTAGCGATGCAGGTCAGGAAGGAACCTAGGCTTTACAAGAAGTCAAGGCACATTTATTTTAAGTTACACCTTATTAGATTGTTTATCACTAATGAAGAGATTGTGGTGGAAAAAGCAAACTCTAAGGACAATATAGAAGATCCATTCATGAAGGTGCTAACTCGACCAGTTCTGAGGAAACTGATTGAAAGGTTGGGATTGAGATTTTATAATTGGCCCCAAGTGTAAGTGGAAGACTGATAGAGTTAGGAGTGTGCTCTAGGGACAATCGAGTAATTTATTGTAAATTATTAGCTATGTATTAAAATCTCATTCGAAATAAAGGTGTTTGTCTTTCTATTACATACTTGTCAATTGTTATATGTTGATTATATATAATTTAAGTATATTGAATAGCAAATCTTTAAATGACAGCGATAACAATTACAATGTGTTGTAATCAACAGAAATTTATCATATTAAAATAACACATTATTTTAGATATTCCTAGTTAAAATGTTTTAAGAAAGATATAGATTCATTCGTTGAGACTATAGTGCATAACGCTCTTCAAATGCAAGGTAATGTATTACTCATGGCCGCTAGGGGGACCAAGGGGCTATGTAATGATAGTTATTGGATAACTATTGAATAACTCACTTGAGAGTTTTCGGTTGGTTAATATAATAAAGGAAAAACAAAGAATCTCAAAGTGACGAATAATTCTCTCGACTTGAGAATACAATTAAAGTTTTACGGTGACACTCCACTTTGATTATAGTTAGATCGTGACATGGTATCCATTGAATTGATATGGTTGGGTTTGAGTTAAAGCAATAGGAGAGAAACACTATTAAATAGGGAACTAATCTCCTCGGTTATATAGGGTTAGTATCATAGTCATCCGTTGTAACGACCCAGAATTTTGAACAATTTAAATTGAAAATATTTAATTAATTTTAAATATTTGAATGATGGTTTGACTTGAATTTCAAATTATCAGAATGAATTTGGCGATTAAATTATAGAATTTAATCTATTCAAAGTTGAATAAAAATTTGAATCTTCAATTTAAGCCGATTAAAAATATTTCAAAGGCTTGTAAAATTCATATTAATAATATTGAAGATAATCGAAGCTTCAGAATTTAATTTGAAAATGCTTTGTTCAGTTTTGAAATTATATCGTTTGAATCGATATTTAAAAATAACCTTCCGAGGCATAGTCTCGGATTTCGACAAAACCAGTTCCATTGGGTCCGTAATATTTAATTATTATCGGATTTCAAATTTTGTATTTTTCGGAGTTGCCGTGTGAGCATACGTTGAGTAAACGCTTTGAAATTTTCAACGAATTCAATTTAAATTTAAATTTAAAATTGTCAACATCAGCACGTTCTTCCTTTAACCACGCCTAAAATTACGCCTAGTATCATGCAACAAAATCGTTTAAGCACGTTTCCCCCTTCCTCCTTCACGTTTTAAATATCCCTCTTCGGTTTTAAAAATAAAAAACGCAGAAGAAAATCTCAAAACATTAATGGCCGAGTATTTGTTTCGAAAACAAATCAAACAAAATCACGTAATTCTCCTCCACCCCCAATTCCAAAACCTTCGGTCTCCTCTGAATACAAATTCACAAAATTCGAATCTGAGTTCTTCTACTCGATTCCAAATCGAGTTCATTCGAATCACTCGCAAGGAGAGGCGCTCGTTCGACAGCGACGAGATCGTTGGAGGTTTTTCTTTTGGGCATCGCGATGTCAAGGCGCGAGGCGGCTGGTCTGGCGAAGTTGAGGGGTGGTTCGCGAATTCGAACATGGCCGTGGTGGCGTGCGATTGTCAGGTTGGCTTCGCTGTTGACAATGGGGGTTTGATTGGATGTCGACGAAGGCAGAGGTCGCGACGCGAGTTAGGTTTGGTGATGCTGGAGGTGGGTCGCGATCACTGCTCGATCAACGGCAAGACGCTGGCGATTCGTGTGGGCTGCTGTGTTGTGTTCTTCGGCTCGTGTAAGGTATTAACTTTATTTGTTTTAAGATTTAAACTGATGTGAATAGATATATATATATATATATATATATATATAACTTTGGGAAAATTTAAATTTGAAAAAAATTAATTTAAATGTTGGTATATTGACAGTAAAATGAGTTACTGTGATTATTTACAGAAAATATTTTATATAAATAAAGTTTGAAAAAGGAAAAAAAAAGTTATATATAAATTTTAAAATCTATATAAATTATCTTCAAAGAAAAAAAATACAATGAATATATGTATATATATGAAATGTGGGAATTTTGAAATAGTTGGAAGTATATATATAAAAATTAAATTATAAAAGGAAATTTAGTTTTAAAATTTAATTGTAGTTAAATAAAATTATAAAAGGAGAAATTTGTTAAATAAAACTATCAAAACGAAAAAAAATTGATCTTTTGATTGGTTCGAATATCAAGAAATTACAAAATTGTGTATACAAGGTCTAAAATGAAGAAATCAATCTGAGATGGAAATGGATTGCAAATAATAGCTAAGGTGAGAACTTCTCACTCAAAAAAATTTAAAGTTGGATTTGCAGTTATTTAGTGATTGTTGTTTGGTTGTGATATTAGATATAGTAGGATATATCTATATATATATAGCAATATATTGGCATATGTATATATTGGAATTGATTTCCCGCATTATATAGCGGATGAGACCTTATTGCGCCGCCTATTAAGCGGATAATATTTTATAAATCCCATATACCGCGATATCCCGTCTTGAAATGGGATTGGTATTGTGCTAATGTCTGTGGATGCAGGGAAACAGGTTGGAGGGATCCAACTGGATTCCTCAACTGTAATTATTTATTTACATATATTGTGATATTTGATTGATTATCATATCGATATATGATGTTTGAAAGTCGTGATTGACTATTTGATGTGTTGCATCACCGGATCCATTTTTGAAGTTTAAAAACAACGATTTTGATTTTTAAGGGATTTTCTAAAGTGATTTTTTGAAAGTATACGTTTATAAAATATTTTTTTTTGAATTGATTCATTTTAAATAAATAAACATCATAATGTTAATGTTATAAAAATTATGATTTTGAGAAATATAGTTAAAAGTTGATTTTTGAAAATATGGGATTAATGATTTTATAAAATAGTTTAAATTGGGATTTTTGAATTTATTATAAAAAGTTTAAAAATTTGATTTATGAAATTTGATTATTTTATAAATCCAAATGATGAAATTATAAAGGAGTTTAAAGATGTTTTAAAAAATAATAATAATATAAATTGATTTATATAAAAGATTTATAAATGGATATTTGTAAATTAAAATATTGGAATTGTAAAACGAGTTTTTATAAGTGTTAGAATGAATTGTGAATGAATTTCGTAAATGAATGAAATTTATAGAATTATAAACGGTGAAGTTATAAATGGAATTTTATAAGCAGTAGGTTTATAAAATTTGTAAGGTTATTAAAAGAATAGATTTTGGATAAATAAATGAATCTTATAAGTTATAAGATTTATAAATTTGGGTTAAAGAACGTTTTTGCAAACAAATAAATTATAAGTGTTTAACTTATAATATGAACTTTTAGTATATCATTGAGATATGAAATTGAATAGATTAATAAAGGAAATTATAAAAGAAAGTTGTTATAAAATAAATAGAAATGGAATTTATAAACATTGTTTTATAAATCCGCAAACTACTTATTTTGATAAGTAAATTGTTGTAACTTATTAATGGAGTTATGTTCACGTTTTAGACAGTGAATAATCCTTTAAAATAAAATGTATAGAAATGATGAAATTGGTTAACAAGTATATGCACGTTTTTCAATAGTGAATAAGATATTAAAGAAAATGTTTTAAATAGAATTTAAACGATCTAAAGATGCTTTAAAATGTATTAACTATCAAAACCATAGATTTCAACATTCATTGTTGAAATAGACGTTTTCAAGAAATAGAAGGAAATGGTAGACTATAACACTGTTGTTATAGTAAATGATTTCCGGAAGGAAATGTTTTGTATAGTATTGGGATTTATATATCTATTTTAATTTCGAATCCCTATACTAGTGATTTTAGGTTGTCGTAACGATGTTTTACGCAACATTCGTTTTGGCCAAAATAAATATGTTTAAGAGAATGATTTCCTTAAAGAATGAAATATATACTTAATTTCGATTTGAGTATATTGAATATTTTCCAAGTATAGAAAATAAAAAGATATTGTGAATTACTTATAAATAAATAAGTATGGAAATGGTTTCCAATAAGAAATGAATGTTTTGAGAATTTTCTTTTTAAAAGATAAATTGAAGATGAATATTTGAAATCGATCTGAAATCGTATATTCATAGATATTTTGGAAATGTAAATTCAATATGGAATTTATAAATGAAATTGGGAAAATGGATTTAAAAATAAATATTGATTTATTTTTGAAGTATTGAAAATTTATATCTTGTAAAGATATTTTCGGGAAATAAATAATTTGAAAAATTATTTGGAATCTGGTGATGTTGTGCATATCCATTGATAGTTCAATAACCGACTATCAATATTTACCTTTGAATGGGTATTTGCTGTGATTTGCTTGAATTTGAATGCCACACTTTTTAAAAAAAAAATAAGCGCTCACTATTCGGATTAACCGGGAAAGGACTTTGGGGTCGTATAACCCATTCCGAATATGTGATACGTCGTTATGAATTGCATTTGAAGACCAGTGTTGAAGACCGGATTTTTTCGAAAACGAAAGGGTTTCTTGTCGATTGTCTCTGCACTGGATGATCCCCGGTATAGAGATCTCCATATGTGATGGGAAATCCGGACGTGATTAGAGATTATCCGAATTGCAAGGACTTCTTTGTAAGTGCCTTCGGTTCTGTTCGAGCCCGGAATAGACTTGTATGGATTGTATGTCTGACATTACAATTGAGATATAAAGCTGATTTCTTTCAAATATATTTCTGTTGGTGGCAGAGAATTTATTCTCTTAGCTTGACACCCTTCTCTGAGACGTACGAGCTCAGAGGTTATATAGTTGAAGATTATTAGCAATATATTCCCAATTTGGTAATGTGACATGCTGAGTGTTGCTGTGAAATGATCATTGTTTGATCATTTGTGATATGATCATTTGTTTGATCATTTATCTTTGTGATCATTTCTATGATCATTTGTTGACCCAAAGCACAGCTTTTGTATAAAGCGTGGCTTTGTGGACAAGACTTCGTCGAGCCTCACACCCCGGAATGGTCAAAACAGGAAAGATGCGGCAAGGTTATGAGGGGTAGCTCCCTTTAGGGTATGTGCATTTCCTTCTGGAAAAGGGTGGTATCATGGTATGGAGCCCAGATACTTACTCATGTTGAAACACTTATTATTTTGGTGTGATGTTGATTACGAGCGCTCGGATAAAGGTCCCAAAGGACCGGGGGATAGCATGCTCGTGTCAGTAGTTACCCAGTTAGGGGTAACCCGGCCTTGTGTTGGCAGAGATCCGGTTTGGTTCTCGGGGACGTCCTTCCAGAGGCGTTCTCATGTGGCAATGGGAAGTTCCTTGGCCTGACCATTTGTTGGAAATCCAAAGAAACAATACAATCTTGTACGGTATTAGTTGTAGAACCTACCATTCACTTATGGTGGCGCCCCACTGTTTGGATGGTAGCTATAGTAGGCATAAGTGCGGAATGCCTATGCTGGCTAAGATTTATATCTTTACTTTCGAAATGATTTTTCCTACACTATGCACTAATAATAATAGCAAATGTTTCTTTTTAATACGTATCAAGCATCTTTGACTATCATAAGGAGAAATCTCCTCCGATTCTGCGTTTGCATTGTGTGTGTGTGCGGGAGGCCTTATGGTAGTCTCATTTTTAAAAGCATTGCGAATTGACTTTAAAAATATTCCTCTATTTTGATTTTAAAGAAAAATAAACTGTTTTAGTTCTCACACCAGTCACGTGACTGACTCGGAGTTTATTGTTTTCCTTTCTAAACTCTGGGTGCCCACCAATTTCCACACGGGCAGTCAAGAGTAAAGGTTTATCAGGATATTCTGGAATTCAGGAGTTGCTGGAGGCAAGTTGGATGGCATGACGTATTACTAGTATATAGTATTTCTTTTCCGCTGTTTGTTGTTATTTGTTGTTGTACACTCTGATAATGTAATGTAATAACTGATATAGTTCTTTGTTTAAAGATTATTCATTTATTTATTATATGTTGTTCCGCTGCGATTGTGAGATTCTGATATTGTTCTGTTATATCTTTCTGTTTCGTTCTATTTTCTTTTCTCTCTATTTTCTATAATTTTCTCTCTTCTTCTACCTTTTTTTCTTTTTCTTAAACAATGAGAATTCGTATTTCTATTCATCTTAAGTTAATTTATAGAGATTAGTGTATATTCAAGGAGTACGGATTTGCGGGTCTTCACAGGTGGTATCGGAGCATATGGTTAAGCGACAACCATGGCTCTGTTGGGTATTACTCATTAGAGATAGAGTCAGTAGTACTGTAGAATGAGTTTGAGTGTAATAATAGATATGAGCGCGTATTTGTTAGTGAATATAAAATTGTTTTGTATTGTGTTGACTTATCGGTTGATTGTTTATAGATTCTGGTTGGTGCAGTCCAGCTAAACTGTGTTGATAGGAATTTCTAAACTCTTAAATAAGATAAACCGACACGATATTGTTTTTGAATCGGGTAAATAAGATAATTTTGCCCAAAACTATTTTTGTATAGAAAAGAAATGATTTTCTATGAATTATTATAGTATATGGTTGCATGGTTGTTAGGAAGTAATAATATTAAATTATTATCATTAGTATATGGAATTAAATAATAAAATGTATAACCAACGATTAGAGATAAATTCATTTAACAAATGAAATCTATAAATATGAATTAAAAATATATATAAGAAAATGAATTTATATACTATTGGGATTTGTAAAATAAATTGTAAATAAATGAATTGGAAATGAATGATGAAATGAGATTTGATTTGATCAAATTGAATAAAAATCAAAACTTAGAGAGAAAAAAATGGATTGAATTCAAGTAAACTAAATTGATAAATTATTAGTTCATGGACTAATGAATTGGAATTTGAATTGGTTAAACTAAAGTTTAGTCGTGAGCTAAATTTGAAGATAAATTTGAATTTGTATATAAATTCCAGTAAGTAAAAGAAATAAATTGAAATTCCCTTTGTTAGTAATTAAGTAAATTCGAGGTGAATTGAATATAGAAATTGAAATTTAAAATGAATAAGTGAATGTACTAATTGAAATGAATCAGTGAATGAAACTAATTTAAAGTAGTAATATGAATTAGTAAATGAAAGTTAATCGATAGAATTCAATATTTAGAATTGAGAATTGAATTCAAATTGAATTGAAATTGTGAATTGAATTCAAATGAAATTGAATGGAATTGAATTGAAATTGAAATGAATGAAAATAAATATGTAACTTCAATAGTGAAGTAAAAATGTATAAGAAGCATATATTGGAAATTTTTTAATGGAATTGGCAAAATAGTTTGAATGTTGGAATTGGATATTATGGCTAGCAGGATATACAGGTGTATTAAAAGAAATGGAATTGAGATTTTGATTTCAAAGATAAAATTGAATTGCTCGACAAAAAGGTACGTATTTCAATTTCAGTATGAAATTTGGTGATTTTCTTCTCCAGTCACTTGGCTTTCTCTTTTCTTTTTGATTCTGAGGGGCCGTGGTGTCATTTTGTAGTCGTACCGAGTTAGCCGCGCAAAGGAGACGCTGGCGAAATTTTTCAAAAATTTCGGGTGTTAGAAAATTTTTGAGAAAATTTTGAAAATTTGAATTTAAATTTGAATTGTTAGGAAAACAATGTTGGTTGGAACTTATAATTGAAGTTGGAAAGCTAGTGAAATGATAATGGATCTCTAATAAAAAGATTTAGGTCAGAAAGTTGATAAAACTATTTGGATCGTGAAAAATAATAATCGAGATAAGGGCATTCTTCTTAACTTGTAATTTCGGGACGAAAATCTTTTAAGGGGGAAAGATTGTAACGACCCAGAATTTTAAACAATTTAAATTGAAAATATTTAATTAATTTTAAATATTTGAATGATGGTTTGACTTGAATTTCAAATTACCAAAATGAATTTGGCGATTAAATTATAGAATTTAATCTATTCAAAGTTGAATAAAAATTTGAATCTTCAATTTTAAGCCGATTAAAAATATTTCAAAGGCTTGTAAAATTCATATTAATAATATTGAAGATAATCGAAGCTTCAGAATTTAATTTGAAACTGCTTTGTTCAGTCTTGAAATTATATCGTTTGAATCGATATTTAAAAATAGCCTTCCGAGGCACAGTCTCGGATTTCGACGAAACCAGTTCCATTTGGTCCGTAATATTTAATTATTATCGGATTTCAAATTTCGTATTTTTCGGAGTTGCCGTGTGAGCATACGTTGAGTAAACGCATTGAAATTTTCAACGAATTCAATTTAAAATTAAATTTAAAATTGTCAACATCAGCACGTTCTTTCTTTAACCACGCCTAAAATTACGCCTAGTATCACGCAACAAAATCGTTTAAGCACGTTTCCCCCTTCCTCCTTCACGTTTTAAATATGCCTCTTCGGTTTTAAATATCAAAAACGTAGAAGAAAATCTCAAAACATTAATGGCCGAGTATTTGTTTCGAAAACAAATCAAACAAAATCACGTAATTCTCCTCCACCCCCAATTCCAAAACCTTCGGTCTCCTCTGAATACAAATTCAAAAATTTCAAATCTGAGTTCTTCTACTCGATTCCAAATCGAGTTCATTCGAATCACTCGCAAGGAGAGGCGCTCGTTCGACAGCAACGAGATCGTTAGAGGTTTTTCTTTTGGGCATCGCGATGTCAAGGCGCGAGGCGACTGGTCTGGCGAAGTTGAGGGTTGGTTCGTGAATTCGAACATGGCCGTGGTGGCGTGCGATTGTCAGGTTAGGTTCGCTGTTGACAATGGGGGTTTGATTGGATGTCGACGAAGGCAGAGGTCACGGCGCGAGTTGGGTTTGGTGATGCTGGAGGTGGGTCGCGATCACTGCTCGATCAACGGCAAGACGCTGGCGATTCGTGTGGGCTGCTGTGTTGTGTTCTTCGGCTCGTGTAAGGTATTAACTTTATTTGTTTTAAGATTTAAACTGATGTGAATAGATATACATACATATATATATATATATATATAACTTTGGGAAAATTTAAATTTGAAAAAAATTTAATTTAAATGTTGGTATATTGACAGTAAAATGAGTTACTGTGATTATTTACAGAAAATATTTTATATAAATAAAGTTTGAAAAAGGAAAAAAAAAGTTATATATAAATTTTAAAATCTATATAAATTATCTTCAAAGAAAAAAAATACAGTGAATATATGTATATATATGAAATGTGGGAATTTTGAAATAGTTGGAAGTATATATATATAAAATAAATTATAAAAGGAAATTTAGTTTTAAAATTTAATTGTAGTTAAATAAAATTATAAAAGGAGAAATTTGTTAAATAAAACTATCAAAACGAAAAAAGTTGATCTTTTGATTGGTTCGAATATCAAGAAATTACAAAATTGTGTATACAAGGTCTAAAATGAAGAAATCAATCTGAGATGGAAATGGATTGCAAATAATAGCTAAGGTGAGAACTTCTCACTCAAAAAAAATTAAAGTTGGATTTGCAGTTATTTAGTGATTGTTGTTTGGTTGTGATATTAGATATAGTAGGATATATCTATATATATAGCAATATATATATTGGCATATGTATATATTGGAATTGATTTCCCGCATTATATAGCGGATGAGACCCTATTGCGCCGCCTATTAAGCGGATAATATTTTATAAATCCCATATACCGCGATATCCCGTCTTGAAACGGGATTGGTATTGTGCTAATGTCTGTGGATGCAGGGAAACAGGTTGAAGGGATCCAACTGGATTCCTCAACTGTAATTATTTATTCACATATATTGTGATATTTGATTGATTATCATATCGATATATGATGTTTGAAAGTCGTGATTGACTATTTGATGTGTTGCATCATCGGATCCATTTTTGAAGTTAAAAAACAACGATTTTGATTTTTAAGGGATTTTCTAAAGTGATTTTTTGAAAGTATACGTTTATAAAATATATTTTTTTGAATTGATTCATTTTAAATAAATAAACATCATAATGTTAATGTTATAAAAATTATGATTTTGAGAAATATAGTTAAAAGTTGATTTTTGAAAATATGGGATTAATGATTTTATAAAATAGTTTAAATTGGGATTTTTGAATTTATTATAAAAAGTTTAAAAATAGGATTTATGAAATTTGATTATTTTATAAATCCAAATGATGAAATTATAAAGGAGTTTAAAGACGTTTTAAAAAAAAATACAAATTGATTTATATAAAAGATTTATAAATGGATATTTGTAAATTAAAATATTGGAATTGTAAAACGAGTTTTTATAAGTGTTAGAATGAATTGTGAATGAATTTCGTAAATGAATGAAATTTATAGAATTATAAACGGTGAAGTTATAAATGGAATTTTATAAGCAGTAGGTTTATAAAATTTGTAAGGTTATTAAAAGAATAGATTTTGGATAAATAAATGAATCTTATAAGTTATAAGATTTATAAATTTGGGTTAAAGAACGTTTTTGCAAACAAATAAATTATAAGTGTTTAACTTATAATATGAACTTTTAGTATATCATTGAGATATGAAATTGAATAGATTAATAAAGGAAATTATAAAAGAAAGTTGTTATAAAATAAATAGAAATGGAATTTATAAACATTGTTTTATAAATCCGCAAACTACTTATTTTGATAAGTAAATTGTTGTAACTTATTAATGGAGTTATATTCACGTTTTAGACAGTGAATAATCCTTTAAAATAAAATGTATAGAAATGATGTAATTGGTTAACAAGTATATGCACGTTTTTGAATAGTGAATAAGATATTAAAGAAAATGTTTTAAATAGAATTTAAACGATCTAAAGATGTTTTAAAATGTATTAACTATCGAAACCATAGATTTCAACATTCATTGTTGAAATAGACGTTTTCGAGAAATAGAAGGAAATGGTAGACTATAACACTGTTGTTATAGTAAATGATTTCCGGAAGGAAATGTTTTGTATAGTATTGAGATTTATATATCTATTTTAATTTCGATTTCCTATACTAGTGATTTTGGGTTGTCGTAACGATGTTTTACGCAACATTCGTTTTGGCCCAAATAAATATGTTTAAGAGAATGATTTCCTTAAAGAATGAAATATATACTTAATTTCAATTTGAGTATATTGAATATTTTCCAAGTATAGAAAATAAAAAGATATTGTGAATTACTTATAAATAAATAAGTATGGAAATGGTTTCCAATAAGAAATGAATGTTTTGAGAATTTTCTTTTTAAAAGATAAATTGAAGATGAATATTTGAAATCGATCTGAAATCGTATATTCACAGATATTTTGGAAATGTAAATTCAATATGGAATTTATAAATGAAATTGGGAAAATGGATTTAAAAATAAATATTGATTTATTTTTGAAGTATTGAAAATTTATATCTTGTAAAGATATTTTTGGGAAATAAATAATTTGGAAAATTATTTGGAATCTGGTGATGTTGCACATATCCATTGATAGTTCAATAACCGACTATCAATATTTACCTTTGAATGGGTATGTTGTGATTTGCTTGAATTTGAATGCCACACTTTTTTTGAAAAATAAGCGCTCACTATTCGGGTTAACCGGGAAAGGACTTTGGGTTCCTATAACCCATTCCGAATATGTGATACGTCGTTATGAATTGCATTTGAAGACCGGTGTTGAAGACCGGATTTTTTCGAAAAGGAAAGGGTTTCTTGTCGATTGTCTCTGCACTGGCTGATCCTCGGTATAGAGATCTCCATATGTGATGGGAAATCCGGACGTGATTAGAGATTATCCGGATTGCAAGGACTTCTTTGTAAGTGCCTTCGGTTCTGTTCGAGCCCGGAACAGACTTGTATGGATTGTATGTCTCACATTACAATTGAGATATAAAGCTGATTTCTTTCAAATATATTTCTGTTGGTGGCAGAGAATTTATTCTCTTAGCTTAACACCCTTCTCTGAGACGTACGAGCTCAGAGGTTATATAGTTGAAGGTTATTAGCAATATATTCCCCATTTGGTAATGCGACATGCTGAGTGTTGCTGTGAAATTATCATTGTTTGATCATTTGTGATATGATCATTTATCTTTGTGATCATTTCTATGATCATTTGTTGACCCAAAGCACAGCTTTTGTATAAAGCGTGGCTTTGTGGACGAGACTTCGTCGAGCCTCACTCCCCGAAATGGTCAAAACAGGAAAGATGCGGCAAGGTTATGAGGGGTAGCTCCCTTTAGGGTATGTGCATTTCCTTCTGGAAAAGGGTGGTATCATGGTATGGAGCCCAGATACTTACTCATGTTGAAACACTTATTATTTTGGTGTGATGTTGATTATGAGCGCTCGGATAAAGGTCCCAAAGGACCGGGGGATGGCATACTCGTGTCAGTAGTTACCCAGTTAGGGGTAACCCGGCCTTGTGTTGGCAGAGATCCGGTTTGGTTCTCGGGGACGTCCTTCCAGAGGCGTTCTCATGTGGCAATGGGAAGTTCCTTGGCCTGACCATTTGTTGGAAATCCAAAGAAACAATACGATCTTGTACGGTATTAGTTATAGAACCTATCATTCACTTATGGTGGCGCCCCACTGTTTGGATGGTAGCTATAGTAGGCATAAGTGCGGAATGCCTATGCTGGCTAAGATTTATATCTTTACTTTCGAAATGATTTTTCCTACACTATGCACTAATAATAATAGCAAATGTTTCTTTTAATACGTATCAAGCATCTTTGACTATCATAAGGAGAAATCTCCTCCGATTCTGCGTTTACATCGTGTGTGTGTGCGGGAGGCCTTATGGTAGTCTCATTTTTAAAAGCATTGCGAATTGACTTTAAAAATATTCCTCTATTTTGATTTTAAAGAAAAATAAACTGTTTTAGTTCTCACACCAGTCACATGACTGACTCGGAGTTTATTGTTTTCCTTCCTAAACTCTGGGTGCCCACCAATTTCCACACGGGCAGTCAAGAGTAAAGGTTTATCAGGATATTCTGGAATTCAGGAGTTGCTGGAGGCAAGTTGGATGGCATGACGTATTACTAGTATATAGTATTTCTTTTCCGCTGTTTGTTGTTATTTGTTGTTGTACACTCTGATAATGTAATGTAATAACTGATATAGTTCTTTGTTTAAAGATTATTCATTTATTTATTATATGTTGTTCCGCTGCGATTGTGAGATTCTGATATTGTTCTGTTATGTCTTTCTGTTTCGTTCTATTTTCTTTTCTCTCTATTTTCTATCTTTTTCTCTCTTCTTCTGCCTTTTTTCTTTTTATTAAACAATGAGAATTCTTATTTCTGTTCATCTTGAGTTAATTTATGGAGATTAGTGTATATTCAAGGAGTACGGATTTGCGGGTCTTCACATCCGTAGTCGACTCAAAGTCAAAGTCTATGCCCAAAGCAACATGGTTAATAGTAATTATTAATATTGAACCAAGGACTTTGTGTTTGGAATAAAAATTGAACGTGGATGATGTTCGAATTTTGACTAAAATCAAATTCCATAATATGATATGGTTTTATAAAGATAATTTGGTGTAAATTATTGTTACTACCAAGTATTGGTTATAATATTAAAACTAGATTTTGCCCAAAAAGATGTGTGAGCATCAAATTCAGCCATAATGTCACACCACTAGCTATGGTGATGAGTGAATATTAATATTCGAATTGTTCAGTATTAGTTACTGACGAAATTTACACCTTTGAGTCACATAACCAAATGTTGAATACTCTGAATAAACCACACGATTTAATTATTAACAAAATTTTGAAAACTAATTATTAGATTTTATTTAATGATTTTGTTTTATGTTTTAATACCATTAGTATTTAATGAAATGCATATGTATAAAAGTTGTGCATATATGTATCGGTATACAAAATAGGTAGAATATTTAAATGGGATTTAAATGGAATAAACTACAAATGTCTACGGAAATTTCTAAGGCCATTGTAACTTATGTTACAATGGACTAGATGGGGGAGGAAGAGTTTTTCAGTTTGAATTGAAGAGGCTAAAGAATAATTAAAAGAAGGAGAATCGTCTCTAGCTTTAATTATCTTTTATTTTCTCCTTTAAAGACTTCATTGTTCATTCATTTACTCCCCCTTTCTTCCAATCCTAGTAGAAAATAATGGCTTCCATAGCCTACAATAATTCCAAAATAAAAAATCAAAACAAAAGGTGGTTGTTATCACTTCATTCGCATAAGATCTAGAGACCGATTCTTTTGAATTTAGGAGCATTGATTCATCATTCAAGGTACAATTTTTAACTACATCCTAAGGTACCATAATAATTTAATTTATGTACATGTTTCTCTTATCCATGTTTTTCAAACTTTTCATGCCTCTTCTTATCTATTAGAATTTTTTTTCTTATCATATATAATTCAAATCCCATTTGTCAGTCATAATTAAAAGTATGTTTATTAGGTTGATTTGATTCAAATCCACTTTTTTTTATTACCATTCACTATACGTTTATCATAATTGATATACTTTTGATCATCTGTCTCTTTGATAATTTGTTATTATTCTCTGTATAATTTAGATCTAAATGTTCTTATAATGAATTTACTTGTGCCAAAGTTGTCTGCTTCACCGTTTCTTTTGTTTTATAAACTTTTGAAAATAATAATAATTTTGATTGAAAAACTATTTCAAAATTATATAACATTTGCATACAAAAATATGAATAATGTATATGTTAATTCTTATATTTGCCTTAAAAATTGATTTCTTATGTTATATGGTTGATATTTTGAACATAATTATTTTGACTATTATTTTCACAAGAATAAAAGTTCTTCAATCTAGAATTTATGGGTGGTGTTTTGTGTAAAATCCAAAAACTTTTATTTCGATTGAAATTTAAAGTTCTATGTAAAACATATACAAGTTATTGTAAATTTAAAACATTACTTGCAATATTCACATATATAGAAATTCATATATGTATATTGCTTTAACTCAAATTCATTAGATGTTTTTTTGTGTAAAACTACAATTTTTAACCTTATATTCTTCCTCAATTGAAATTAGTATGTTACCATCAATTTTAGATTTCAAAACACATAAACTTCTCAAATATAATTTCATTATATATATTCACATATAGTTATACATCTTTTAAAGTATACCAAGTAATAGAATTAATTGTTAAAGATCCTATAGCCCAAAAAAAATCTATTTTAGAAACTCTTTATTTTATTCCTCACAATCATTTTATAAAAGTTCTATTTTGGTTTTGCAAGTTAAAGGGGTTATATAATTTTTACAAAGGAATTGGCATTTTGCACCAGGAGATGTCAACATATTCCTGAATGTATGTTGACATACTAGCTGTTGGATGCAACATTTCATTTTAAATAAATGGACCCTTCCTTTCACCTTTTCTAAAAAGACACTTCTCTTCATCTTCTATATAGAGGCATTGGAAAATAATTTTTTAAGTGATTCTCTCTTATCTCTCTCAATCTCTTCACTTTCTCATTTTGTAGAAAGCTTGTAGCTTACATATACTTATACTTTGTAATTTCACTCTCTTTCTCCATATTTATTTACGGATTTGCAACTTACTAAAAAGTCAGAGAGTCTACATACAATTCTTTATTGCTTTCTCTCTTTTCCTATCCTATTCCGTAAGGAAGTCAAAGGTATATTGCTCCTAGAGGTACATGGAACTTGTATTGAAGACTACTTAAAATTACGGTCAAAATGTTCAATTTCTTGAAGATATTACTCTACTACATTTCGTAAATGTGCATATTGCCACTGGTAGAAAGTCATACTTATACAGATGAGTCCTAACAACCATGGAATGTCAAAAAATGTGTTCTTTCCACCAAATTCAAAGTCAAGGGAATAGGTGTGTCCTACCACCCATGGAAAGTTAATATAAGTATTCTTGCCACTTATGGATAGTCAAGATAGGTGTTGTTTGCCACCTAGGTCAAAGTCAAGTTGAGGTTTTCTTACTATGCAGGGAAGTGCAAGTTGGTTATACTGAAATTCTGTATGGGGTACAAGATTGGATGTAGGATTCGGATCCGAACAAGTATAATTTTTTTGCATCATTTCTCTACTTTTACTTACTATATTTTTTATTTTACTGCATGTGAAACCAATTCTATATTTTCAGTTGCGATAATCACAAAGTAAATTGACAATAAATTTTGAAACACTACCCACCTCCTCTAGTGTTGCACTAGCCTTAAGATCCATTCCGCACATTATTAGGGAAACACATCACATTTTCTAGACTTGGATTGGACCTTTTTGGTTTTCAAAATTTCATGATCTAAGAATTGAAATTTAGATGATTAGTAAAACAAATACTCTGTTTGATACATTTATAGAAGGACAATCAACTACAAGACCACCACTTTTTAATGACAATAATTATGCCTATTGGCCATGCAGGATGAAATTTTATTTATAGTCTAATGATTTAGATATATCGAATGTCATGCAAACTAAGCATACCGAGCCCTAGATTTATTATGCACAATGATCTGATCAAAAGGCATAAAGACTTAACAATTTAGAGGCAATGAATATTTTATTCTGCACCCTAGATAATAATGAGTTCAATAGAATGTCTATTTGTAAAATTGTATATAAAAATTGGAGGACAGTACAAGTCACACATGAAAGCACTAGTAAAGTTAAGCACACCAAGCTTTCTATGTTAAGCAATTAGTTTCATGTATTTAAAATGAAACCCAATGAGTCCATTTCTAACATGTATTCTAGATTCAGGATATATTACATGCTTTAATTTTAGTAGGTAAAAAATTTATGATAGAAGACCAAGTCTGAAAGATTCTAAATTCACTTTCCAATGAATGAGATCAAAAGACTTTTGTAATAATAGATGCAAATGCGTAAGTACTGTGAGAGCATAAGAGTTAATAGGTAATTTAATGTCATATGAAGTTCATTTGTAGGGAAAAAAGGAAAGCCATGTAAATGAAGAGAAGTCACTTGCTTTCGATGCTATAACTGATGAACAAAGTCCAAACTATAATAATGAAGAGACAACATATATGGAAAGGATTTTCAAAAGATTTCTAAATTACAAAAAGGGGAATTTTTTTGAAGAATGCACAATAATAATGGCAATAACAACAACTCCGGAATATGAGTAAAATGTTTTGAATGTGACAAGACTAGACGTTTGAAAAGGGACCGCCCAACGTTGAAGAAATCAAAGGCTCTCCAAACATAGATTCAACCAAAAACTGAAAAAGAGCATTCACATCAACTTTGGATGATTTTGACACCACTTCAAGCAATATAAGTTTAGATTCAGAAAGTGCAGATTTGTGCTTTATGACAAAATAATAACAAAGCTTTGGATAATTCAGTAAATCTAAACTCGACTTGTTTTCTTACTAATAAGTAGGAATATTCATGATAGTATTTGTGACACCCCACACCAGGCGTCTTGAAAATCGGACATGACAAGAATCACGGGTGGTCGGGTGAAATAAAAATCCCTAACATAGCACAGAGACTAAGGCACCAATATAAAATGATTAAAATATTACAGCGAAAGAAAACTTTCACTATTATAAATTAATAGCAAAACAGCTACATTAAAAACAACATTATTTCAAATTTATTTTTGAAACCAAAAGTACCAATTAGTCTGCATCAAAGCATATAGGTTCCCATATATAAAGTTAAGTACGGAAAAGAGAAACGAAGTACATGAAACAAAAGAAACAAAAGCTGAAGATAACTACTGCCCCAATGTCCCTCTAAGCTGCAAAGAACTGCAACCTAGATGTGCCCTCCTGTGATTTGAGGAAAATAGAAAAAATAGGAATGGGTTAGACGTAAAGTCTGGTGAATGAGAAATAAAATGAAGAAAAAAGAATAAAACAGTTTAATTCCAGGTCTTCCCCAGATATCACAGAGGGTGAATAATTTAATGCAGTGAATCCTTCTTAGATACGATTCCTAAAAAGTCAAAGTCCGTGGTCACACTAGAGAAGCTAACGATGCAGTAATACTAAACGTCAATCGGCCTGTCGGACCTGCTGTCCTTAGCTATCCACGTACTACAGCATGAAAGTCATGCTTTTCACCTATGCACTGTGACTACATGCCTCTTACATCAGACCAGCACCGACTCAAACAACCTTGCAGGACCCCGAAGTTGCGCTCAGGCTCTAACAAACTAGATTCATATACTCTTATCTCCTCGGTCACTAACGTGGACTTGCCTCTATCCCAAGTGTCGATCCTCCGAAATAGCGCCCGCAGCTGGATTGGTTGTACAAAACTCCAACGATCTGCCTAAAGAAGCCTACGTCGGAGCACACTTATCATGTTCCATCTACGTCGATCTGCCTGAAGAAGCCTACGATTGCAAATGCTATGTGTCCTATGTACAGGCAACCTATTGAAGGTAAAAAAAATCCTTGCGAACCTACTTGCTTACTCCTTGTACGTACAGCCAAAAATATATTTTGGTCTTAACTGCATGAAACACCTGTCTAGACCTTTACAAGGTCTGCTTACCAAATCGCTTTCAAATTAATTAATTTTACCATTACAATTTACATTCTGTTTATTTCCATTAGTCTGCTTCGGGCCATTTTTACACCCGATTTGGTTATTTCATAATTTCCCTTTTTCTTACATAAATATTATTTCAATTTCACATCCACTCAGTCTATATGGCTTGTCTGTAATTTTTATGCCATTTTGTTACAGATTTACACTAGCCTTTAGGGTCCAGTTAATTTACTTTTTTTCCACCCTAATTTACGTTCTCCTTTTAGTGATTTAATATGTACAATTTTTTTTATCTAATAGCCACAAACCATTTAATTATACAAAATTCCACTTTTATATTTTTAGGCCACATATGAAACAAATGATTATGCCAATTAGACTTCTCAATTTTGTGCCAAAACCATATTCAAAATTTTGTAATTATACCAATCAAAACCATAATTTTATTCAAGTAACATATTCTTAATTTATTCAACTAGCATGTTCTACCATTAGAAATTGAATAACAATTCTAATTCAATTTAATTAAACCAATCTTATTTATGCCGTGAAACCCGAATAACAATTTGTTTATTCCAAATTTCAACCCAAACATGAATTAGAATTGAGAAGTGGAAGAAGAAGAAGAAGAAGAAGATACAATTACTTACATAAATTTCAATCTTTTATGCCATAAAACGTGAATAGACAATTTATATGTCATATATTTTAAACTAAACATGAATTAAATTTAAGAAGTGGAAGAAGAAGAAGAAGTTGCAATAATTTACATCGATTCTCAATTAATAACAGAAATTAATTCATATTAACATGCCAAAAAGAACTAAAATTGAACTACTTTATTTCTCTATTTCATATTAATTTCCACTCACTTGGCACTTGAGCTTGCATAAATTTTGAAAAAAGCTTTGCTTTAATCGTTTTCCCTTTGATTCTTCTAAAATCCCCAAATTTCTTGAATATATATAGATAATTTAATTTGGTAGAGATTTGTTTATTTAGTAGAGAAAAGGAGGAAGAATAATACACACTAGTTTTACTTTAGAATTATGGCGACGGTTGGATAAGAAATTAGGTTTAGGTTAGATGGTTTATTTATAGATTGTTTGAGTGAATATAATCCATTAGATTATTTTAGATTAAATCTGGTTCTTTCATACACTTAATGGTTATCCATTCTAGCCCATACACATCACTTAACCAATAAAATTTAGTCATCTTATCCTATTACATTACTGGAGTGAATGGAAAGCTGCCACATGTCAGAAACAACGCTGAAATACATAGGAATATTGCTAGAAACGAACTGCTAAAAATATATCGCTCTAGATTTTGGACGACAACGAGACTTGATCCCTAGTCACTAAGGAAGTCAACATGCACCTTTACAATTGTACCAAATGCGCTTTTAATTTCTTTTTAATTATATTTTCCATAAAATATCAGGGTGTTACATTCTCCTCACTTAAAGGATTTCATCCCTGAAATCTCCAAAGCTAAAAGAACGTAATTAACAACCAACATCCAAGAACTACATCCTTCTACTCAACCATCATCCATTTATACCATTGTTCTTATTTTTAACTAGTGCAATTTATGATTTATACAAAGTGAAATGCATATGAACTTACCTGATGTAAAAGGTAGTCGGTCTAGTAATTCAGTTGACCTCCTATAATGCAAGTATGGTTATGCCATGCAACCAAATATATGTAATTATCCTAGTATTACTGATAATTCTATATGTATGTTTCAACCATTCACCCAAATGCACCATCCATATGCAAAATCCATTTACAACACACACATATGTATACACACACACAACCATGTGCAAATGCAATAGATAACAGGCATGCATATGCGGGTGTGTGTACCTAGTTGGTCGATTATCCTAATAAATATCTACCTAGTGCATGCAATGCGTCCATTTGCAAACATTGGCATCTAGCTGTAACCATTTTCATCCATCAAACATAACATGCCCCAATGACATGTTTACGACCAAGCTGTAACGGCCCGTTTTTTCCATACCCTTTGAATCGACAATAAACCATACACGTCCAACTCAAATTGCACGAATAAGCGGATTATTAAGGGTAGAAAGAAAATAAAGATAGAATAGAATCTCACACGAATGGAATAATATATATTATTTCAATAATAATCTTTACAGCGGAAAATTTTAAAATACAATATTAGAGTCTAACCTAGTTTCAGTCTGGACAGTTATAAACTTCTGTCCTTACAAATGCTGAAATCAACAAAACAAATGCAATAGATTTAGCAGATAATAGAATACGCCCATACGATGATGAAGATTTCTGACTCTCCTTTGGAAACTCCAGCCATCTTCAACTAAACCTCAAACTACTTGGATCTGACCTGAGTATTAAAAATACTCAGATCAGGCTTGATAAAGCAGCGTGAGATACTCGAAATTTTAAATGCATGGATCATGATGATGATATCAAAACCTTTGAAAAGAAGGGTATCTCATAAGACCACATCCAAACATAAATATGGATGAGTTTTTACCTTACGATAACCAAAATATTTTTATATCAAATCATTTGATATTATCTTTAATGACATTTTTTTTAAAACATCTTTTAAATAAATTTATTTAAATGAGGTATCAATTCTCGGACTAAGTCTAAGGTAACATATTCTGACTGGGTCAATGAAATATACCGAATGGAATATATGATACCAAAAAGGGGTAGCTGAAATGTTTGCAAATCATTACAGATTTTTTGGGACTACAATCGAAATTGTAAAGCTCGTATTGGAATTGGATTTCCAACATGATAGGGAACCTCGATAATCACACAATACAACCAGAAGCCAGTGGTTTTTCGTGCAAGGATTCACACACCACTATTCCTCATATTGCCACACTTCTTGATATTCGGTGGCTTCTCATGCATGGACTCACACGCCACAATACTAGACAATAAGGGTCCCACTGGACACCTTTGGTGACCTAGATCATACGCCGCCAGTTACCTTGAGGAATTATACAACACCCTTGTCATACTTAACCTGAAATACGTAACATATTTCCCGTATCATTTTCGAGATGTGAGGCTTGGGAATGAGGTTACGCTCAACTTAAACAAAGCCATGTTTTCACACAAAACCACACTTTGATCATAACAGGTTCCACTTTGTATGTCACAATGTCATTCCTTAATCACTATTTGACCTCCATAAACATATCACCTCTAAGCTCATGCGTCTTAGAGAAGCGTGTTAAGCTAACAGAAGTTGCCTTCTCCGCCACCAAATAGATGTACGTTTGCAAAATTTAACGTTTGTGACTTATCAATACAATGTCAGACACTCATCCATACAATTTCGTTCTGGGACCGAACAAAACCATAAGCACTTTTCTTGGCCATTACTAGGCGAGAAGCCATTGCAATTCGAAAAAAATCTCCACAACGAGGAGATCGTCGCTATAAAAACTCTATAATGGGAGCGACCCAAAGCATGTCAACAAGCAATCTTCACGCTATAAAGATCCTCGATCCTCAATAATCATCATCTTCAACATGTCTTCACTTTCGCACGTATACATTGGTTCGAAGTGGTTTTCGGATAGGAATCACCCAAATCCGACCCATGTTCCTTCAAAGCCAATCATCGCTTTAAAAGATGTTAAGTTCATAAGTGGATATCAATCATCAATCAATTACTTCATCTTTTATTTAAATCAAATATCTTTCTTAGATATATTCTTTTCAATTTATTCCATTTCCTTTTCAAGAGTATATGGAATCATTAAGCCTCATTTATCAAATCATTTGGTTTATTTAAACTTTTCTTAAATCCTGGAATAATTCCAAATCATTTTCTTTTTTACTTAGGAAAACTTTTCTAAATCATTCTTTTAATCTTAATTAATTGTTTATTATATTCAAGTTATAACTTTTAACTTAGGGAAAATATTTTCTAATCATTTATTAAATCTTAATCAAAGATTTCTTTCTTAACTTCAAAACATATTCTTGCAAATCGAAGATTTTCATAATAGTGTATTGCTGTCACCTTAGATACGGTAAATTTCACCCCCATGGACTAATGGCAAGCAATCCTACACCATGAAGGTCTTCGTCTTTAATATGTTTTATTTCAAAAATTAGTTTGAAGGGATTTTCGGATAGGAATCACCCAAATCCTATCTCGGTTTTTCAGATACGAACTCAAATCCAATCCCGGTTCCTTCGTACTAATTATCGAATAAAATAAGTGGTTAATTAACATTCATAGAATTTGTTTCTTTTCTTTTATCTTAGAAAAACTTAAATATGAACTTTTAGAGCATTCGGGCTTTCCTTTCGATATGTTCCATCCCTCGTCCAAAGGACGAAGTGAAGGCCAACTAAGTTCAAGATACTAGTTGCTACATTTCTAACCTTAGTTATACCCCTTGTTTTACCGTTTAGCTCTCACAGGTGGGACAAATGTACTAGTCGTTTTTGCATACTCAGTTTGTTATCACATTCAATATTCTTCACTTTTTCACTTAAGTGTTGCAAACAGTTTCTCTTAAATATTTATTCAAACTCTTATTAAAACTTCCAAACCATCCACAAAATACTTGATTATTCTTTTAAAATGGTTCACAACAAATTTGGAAAAGAATTGTTAAGTTTAAAACTCTACTTCAAAGGTTATTTAGAAATGCTGCGAAACGCACTACGAAAAATGTTACAAATAGTGTTTTTATAAGGTTATTTGATTTAAACAACTTTTCAATATTTGAAAATTCATATTTTCCATTCCAAATCTGTTTTAAACCATTTTAATAGATTTATAAAATTTATTTCATATTTTTAATCGTTTAAAAATATCATTTATAAAGAAATCCCTTTAAGTATTAAGTATAGAATATAATAATTTTGTTTGTTTGATTTGATATTTACCTTTTGTCCTTTATAACGCTTTTTGTCTTTTTATGCTTACTTTTTGTTAATTAAATTCTAGAATTTTCTACGTATGTTTAGTAAAAGTAAACTTGATTTGTGAATTAATTAATACTTATACTATTTGAATATATGTTCATATATTTTTTGGATATTAATTGTGAAGCTAAGTCAAACTAATGTCGTCTTCTCCCATCCCTCCCGTACCCATTCCTTCCTCCCAAGTTCCTACACCGTCCTTTCCCGTACCACGCGCCACTGTTCCACCTTCTCCTGTTCTGCCATTCCCTATTCCTCCGCTCTCTTTCTCCTTCCATCGTGCCAATCACCCATTCCATCACTGATGTTTCTTCTAACCTGACTTCTACTGCCAAGCAAAAACCACCCCCATACCCGCCTGAACCGCCTCCTTTGCTCCAATCTTCCCGTTCTTCCCTGTTAGGTGTTCCTCCCATCCCCCCTACAAACGCCATTCCTCTCTCCCCTCTTCATGCAGTACCATCACTTTCCCAACCTAGTTTTAGTCAACAAGCATGGACTTCTTTATTTAAACGCAAGCCTCTCAACGCGGGGAAGTACAAGCCTGTTGACTTAGTTCCATCCTTCTCTGATGATGTGCTTGACTTGGTTGATGACGTAGTTCAGGCAGGCTCCGCTGTATGGAATGAATACTTGGTGGGTTTTTTCCTTGATAAACCATTGTTTTGCTCTTCAGTAGTAGCTAAGTTGAAAAATATCTGGAAACTAAAAGGTTCTGTGCAAGTTAAATCAGATGGAGTTATTTTTCTTTTCCTGTTATCATCTGAAGAAGATAAATGCAAAATTTTACTTGGTGGCCCCATCATTATGAACAATAAAGTTTTTATCATTAGGCCTTATGATGCTGCCGTTAGCAATGTTTGTGGATCAGTTCGCTCAGTCCCTGTGTGGGTTCAACTACGAAATATTCCTCTTTTTGCCTGGTCTCACCTTGGCATTAACTGGATAAGCAGTCGAATAGGTAAACTGCTATGTATGGATGAAAGGACCGAGAGACTTGAAAGATTGGAATTTGCGAAGTGCATGATTGAAAGCAATCCTACAAGGGTGTTACCTAATGATTTCCTTATTAGCCTGGCTGATGGAGGTGTTCAGCGAATCTTTGTAGAGTATTTATGGAAACCACATATTTGCGTTCAGTGCAACTCCTTCAGGCATGTTAAGGAATCGTGTGACATGAAGGTTGATACTGTAACTACAGTGGATGGCAAGGAGACAGGAAATAAGAACAAGGAAAGGCCTTCAAAAATAAAAGAAAAGTCTAACAAGCAAGTTCAAATATGGCAAAGAGTTGGGTACAACAGGAAAAAGATGGGAATGAATAGGAGATACAGGTGGGACATCAGTAAGGAAAATTTTCAAGATAGTGAAAAGGAAAGAGTGAGAGCAATAAGCAAAGTGGGAGAAGAGTTAAAGGCAACTATAGAAATAAACAAAGAGAATGAAGTGGAAAATGATAAGGTAGGAAATCAAAAACATAATGTGGGGTATATGTTGGATATTGACAGAGCAGAGGTTGATACTGAGCTCCAGCCAGTTGCAGATACTGGTTTCAAGCTACCGGTGTGTAACAGTTTTGATATTCTTCAAAGTATGGATGGTAAAAGAGTTAATGATAATGCTCAAATCCTTGAAAATAATACAATGGAAAAGGAGCAACTACAAGAGGCTGATTTCCTTTTGGTGGATAACTTGCATGCATCAGCTGGAAATACTACAAATGGTTCAAATTTCTCTATTTCAACACTACCTCATAACACTGCATGTGATGTCTTTTTCCCCGAAGCAACCCCTAATTTTTCAGTACTTTCTTCCGGAGTAACACAACGCAGTGGGGTTACAACTGATGTTCATATCTCTTCACTGCCAACGTCTACAAACATGAAATCTATTTCTTTAAATACCAAGTCTTTCAACCCTCAAGAAACTGTTAATTCAGCCATTAACATCCGAGAAAATTGCTCTTTTTCTCAACAGCCTATAATTAGTTCTGATACATTCATGCACAGTGTACACGTGCACGAGTGTCTCGACCCACCACCTCCTTTTGTAAGCACTAATATTGTCAACCCTACTCACAGCATATCTTCAACATCTAATAGTAGCCTGAATATTGCCAATGCTAATTCTTCAACTCTACATTCTTCCCCTCAAAAGATCTCTTCTTCGATCATTAGTGTTCCCCAGTCAGCTGTTTCTTCCCCACAACTACAAAAAACTAAACAAGCTAAGAATCTATCTCACTCTCCCCTCAACACCAGTGCTTCGAATATGGTTCTTCTAAGCAAGAAATATACCACCCCTGTAGAAAATACGTCTGCTCAATGATGCAAACCATTGGAGCATGGAATGTTAGAGGGGCACACCATGAAACCAAACTTTCTCAATGCAAAAACATGATATCTCAGCATAACCTATGTATGTTAGCCATACTTGAAACAAAGTTAAATCTGACCCAATCAATCAAAGCTGCTAAATATATTAACCCAGGGTGGGATGCCATTCACAATCTTGATGAGGCGCCGTATGGTAGAATTCTCATTGTTTTCAATCCAAAATTGATCCTCCTGACCAAAGTATTCGCTAATTCTCAAATCATCCACTGTCATGCTCAAAATATTATCACCTCGAATTCCTTTTACATTTCTATTGTCTATGCATCTAATAATAAAGCTGCTAGAAATTCTTTTCTTCTCGACCTTCCATCGCTGCGTCAAGATACTCACCCATGGATCATTTTTGGTGACTTTAACTGCTGCAACAAGCTTGAAGACAGATTGGGTGGCAACCAGTTGTCTCTTAATGAAATACAACCTTTGCGTTCCGCAGTTATTGATTCTAACTTAATTGATATTAAGACTACTGGTATGAGATTCTCTTGGAACAACAAACGTAGACATGGTACTAGGACCTTCTCTAAGACCGACCATGCGTTTAGTAACCACCTTGCCCTTTCCAAATGGCCTACCTTATATAACCACCTTCCTCCTCCTCTACTTTCCGACCACTCTCCCCTAATTATTCACCTCAGGGAAGATGGCATTAAAAATAAATCAAGTTTCAAATTTTTTAACACATGGGTTAATGAACCTGATTTTTTTGACATTGTTAAAGAAGTTTGGGCGAAACCTGTTTTTGGTAACCCTATGTTCATTTTGCAGGTTAAGTTGAAAAATACAAAGTTGGCTCTCAAAAGTTGGTCTGCTAACAGATTTGGTGATGGAAGTAAACAAAATACGTATTGGAAGAATAAATTAGAAGAAATTCAAATAGACATGCAGGAAGATCCCCACAATACTACTATTAGTGCAATGGAGACATACATATCTACTCAGTACTACGCTGCTCTTTCCAGTGAGATTTCCATGATGAATCAAAAAGCTAGACTGAAATGGAGAACTGATGGTGATAGAAATAGCGCGTTCTTCCATGCTAACTTACAGACGAAGCATTCCAGAGAAAATATTGTTTCCATACTGGATGATGAAGGCAATGTTCAGAATATGAAACAGGGAGTGGACGAGGCATTCATAAATCATTTCACCAAACTTCTCAACGTTGGCAACAGCTATGATCCTGACAACAACCACATAGACCAAACTTCCCTACCTAAGCTTTCTGCTGTTGATCATGCCACCTTGAAACTAGCTGTTACGGATGAAGAAATCAAGACTGCTATGTTTTCTCTTAATAGGAAATCAGCGGGTGGTCCAGATGGTTTTAATGCGAATTTCTACTTTGTTTGTTAGGACATTGTCAACTTTGAAGTTTTACGTGCGGTTAAGAATTTTTTCAAAAACTCCAAACTTATTCCTTCTTTCAACAACACTAATATTGCTCTGATTCCTAAAGTCAACAATCCAAACTCGGTTTCATCCTTCAGGCCTATCTCGTGCTGCAATTCAATATACAAGTGTATCTCCAAAATTATCGCCACCAGGATGAAATCTGTCATGAATAACATTATTTCATCTAATCAAGCAGCTTTTCTGCCAGGGCGTAATATCCTTGATAATGTATTACTGGCTCATGAGCTTTTGAATGGATATAACAACAAGCACTCCTCTCCTAAAGCTATGCTGAAATTAGACATCATGAAGGCTTTCGACACACTGAGGTGGGAAGCCATTGTTAAAGTTATGCAGTGTATGTATTTTCCTTCTTCCTTCATTGCTTGGATTATGGAATGTATCTCCACTGTTCGCTTCTCTATCAATGTTAATGGTTCAAGTGTGGGTTTTTTCGGTTCTAAGCATGGCATACGTCAGGGGGACCCTATATCTCCGTACATATTCATTCTCATAATGGAACTCCTAACTCAACAGTTAAAGGTTAAATTAACTACAGGGCAAATCAAACCCCACCCAAGATGTGTTAATCCTGAGATTCTATCCTTGATGTTTGCGGATGACCTTGTTATTTTCTGCTCTCTAGACAGCTCTACTTTGAGTGTCGTCATGGATACTCTACATGCTTTTCATGCTATTACTGGTCTATCAGTCAACCTCCTCAAATCTGAAATAATGACAGCCGGCCTCACTTCTTCTCAAAACAATACCACTCGTTCTATAACTGGATTACATATCAGCAATAACACTGTTTCTTATCTTGGTCTTCCCCTCACCTACGCCAAAATCACCGTCAACCAATGTTTGCCCTTGTATGAAAAGATAATTACTAGACTTGAGTCCTGGTCGTGCAATCTTTTGAGCCAAGCGGGTAGAGTTACGCTGACTAAATCTATCATATTCTCCATACAAGTTTATTGGGCTAGAATGTTTATATTACCGCAAAAACTTATCAACTTGATTCGTTCGGCCTGCATGAGATTCATTTGGACTGGGAAACCTGTGGGCCGTTTTCTTGTTCCTATCAGTTTCAAGAAATTAGAAAAGCCTATTGCATATGGTGGCCTTGGAATAATTAACATGCTCCACTGGAATAAGTCCGCTATGGCTCGGCTCATCTATGACTACATTACTGGAAAAAAAAATATTTGGGTTACATGGTCAAAATTTCATGTGCTTCGTGGTTGCAACTTTTGGAAAATGACTGCCCCTTCAAAGTTAAGCTGGACGTGGAGATCTATCTTCAAGCTGAAGGATGCAATCCTTCCTCTTGTATGATACACTATACATCATAGCGATGCTATTAGTTTTTGGGACGATCCTTGGATTGACAGGGGAGTAATATTGAGGAGGGTTCTTTCTTACGCCTAGTTAGTTCAAACTGGTGTGAGACAAAACGCGACTGTTCAGAGCTTTATCCATGGCAATGCAATTCGCCTTCCTAGGACTTCCAACTTTAGAATTCAGCAACTTTGGAATATGGCGGTAAAGTGTGAAGTTAAAAATGAAAGTAGGTGCAGTGTCCAGTGGGGAAGTACTGCTGCTAGCTTCAGTATCAAAAAAACTTATGCTTTCCTTACTGGAGAAGTGGGAGAGAGAAAAAAATGGAGGAGGCGAATTTGGTGAAGGGATAATGGACAGACAGATAATTTACTCCACTGGAAAGTGATGAACAGGGCTCTTAACACTAAGGTCAAATTACTAACCAGAGGTTTTCCTGTTGATGCTTGCTGTGTTTTCTGCCATCAATCTCCGGAGTTGGTGGAGCATTTGTTTTTTGAATGCGCGTATTTGAGCAATATTTGGAAGACTTGGATTATGAGAATTGGTAGAGAGTGGAAAGGAGCAGACAATGTTATGCAGTGGAAATATATCTATGATAACACTGGTGGTAAAAGTGACTCGAATAGACTTTTATTATATGTCGTCAAAAGATTCATGAAAGTGGTTTGGGATGAAAGGAACTGTCGCATCTTTCGCCCGGAGAAAAGCTTAACTCCTGAACTTTTTGAACGGCATTTGTTGCGGGAGATTAGACGTGAGATTTGCCACGTCTCTTTTGCTTTTGATCCTGGTATCTTCTGCTAGGCTTTTCCTTCTTTCTTTTTTATTATGCTTCATGTTGTGTTTTCTTTGTGTTTCCCCAGTGATTGTTGCACTATGTTTTCCTCTGTAATTCTGCAAGCTTTATTTGGCTTGTTCTTCCTCCCCTTTCGAGTGTGGCAATAAAATGGTAGGGGTCCATTTAACCCCGTCGGCTTTGCCAAAAAAAAAAAATATGTTCATATATAAGAAAATAAAGATGCGACAACATTGCGACAAATTTTAATCGACAAAATGTTTTACGGTCCCATTTTGACGTTTTAGTTAAACTATTTATTTATGTAAACCAAATTTAAAAATAAATTTGTATAATGTTATTTAAAAATATAAACACATATAAATAAATTAAAATAATTTATTTAACCATTGAAACTAACTTTTCTGAAATCAGCATTTTGTCACTTTTGTCAATATTGGCAAATGTTACTAATTTTGTATATACTTCTCTTTCTAAAACCTATCTAATATTGTTTGAATCATATAACCTTATCTATTTTATATTTAAAATCACTTTAAATAGTATAGTCTAAAGTGGTCAAATTCTGAGTTGTTACATTCTCCCCTACTTAAAAGAATTCCGTCCTCGAAATTACCTAAAACCAAAGTTTGCCAAAAACATTTATCTTTAAACTTAATTCCATATAATATACAAATGTTATCCGTGTGAAATATCATATTCAGTCTTCTATTCGAATACACAACTTTATTTTCAAACTAATATCGATTCCCTGATCCTCTAGTGTGGACTCTGATCAGGCTTCTAGATCAGAACCTTTGTTTTCCTTGCATAGTTCTCCACTATGATCGAAAACTGAAGTACCTAACCACAAACCTTCATCAATGTTCGTCGTCAAGAATCGAGCGATAAATCCTTTTTTGAACCAGTGTAAACACGTCAAAGTTCCAAACTCGAATCTTAGATCAAAATTTATGCGATGGAATGATCTACATATAATATATGTATTTATGAACTTTCAAAAACTTTTCATAAATTTTTATCTTAAGTTAAACATTTTATAAAGGTTCTTCTTTATACAATCCCTTTAATTATTTATTTCCAAATATTTTATTAACAAAAAATATTCTAAAGAACCATTTTTCACTCAAAAGATAATTTATTTTTATAAGAAAATTTTCCCACAATCTTTTAACTCGGTATATTTCCTTTAACACTAATATTGTTATGAATCACTTCGTAAAACTATTACTTAAGTTTATTTCGTCTTACAACTTATGCAAATCAATCATTTAAAGACCTAAGCAAAATTATTAATTTATGCTAGAATTCATTAATAAAACATTTTCTAGGTTATAATTACATTTTTAAAGAGCCATTATTTAACCTAATAGCCCATGACTTAAATCTATATTTGTATGATATACCTTTACATCCTAGGAATATATACAAATCCCAAATTTCAAATTCGTTTTACTTAAATCCGTCTGTTTAACAAATTTAAACTTTGTTTTAATTTTCTATTATCTCAAATTCATAAGTTATAATACTTATTTCTTATTTAATACTATTATTAATTTTCTAGCTTTGAGAAAAACAAATTTTAAACCACCCATATTTAAATCCTCATACCCTTAACTCTTAAATCTTTTTTTCTTTATAAATCAGATTTATAAATTATCCTTACCTTATTTCGTTTACTCAAAGTATTTCACAATCAGTTGATGGTTCACATTATTTCTTAAACTTAAAAAAATTATATAGATCGAGTAACTCCAAAACAATCAAAGGAACTGGGTACTACTAATAATGTCATATATCCTCTTAACAAGAAGAGTAATACTTAAGAGAAGTGCTTATCATCCGAACACATCTCTTGTCCATTTTTAGTTTATTTTTGAGCCAATCAAACTAGTTATCCTAAAATACCTTTTCTATATTCAAAATCCTTTAGAGATTACTTTATAATTCCTATTTTATAAATTCATTTTATAAATTTATCTTATATTAATTAATTTCATTTAAATTTCCACAACTCTTTAAATTACTCAAATTTAAATTCTCGTTCCTTTTTTATATTTTTCCTTTTACATAATTATTTTCTATTATTTAAATAGTTTTTATCTTATATGTTCCTTTCTTAAATAAATCTTATTATCAAACACCTTATAGTTAAATCGTGAAACTTAATTCACAAGGTATTTGTATTTGAACTTTTAAATCAAACAATTGATCAATTTATGATAGTAATTTAACATTATCATTTCTTAATTTATTATTTTGGAATAAGTATTAAAGATTATCAGATTTCTTGCTTATCGACTATCTTTATGAAACATCTTATAGTCAAACCGTGAACTTCTAATCACAATATGCTCATATTTAAATTTCACTAATCCTGATTTCTACGTATACAAATTTTCAAAATATATACTTTATATTCAAAATATAATCCGAGGTAAAATTATTTCATTTACCATTTTTTTCAAATCAGTGTGTCTGTTCACATTGTTTATATGTTTAGGAACCCTCATCGATAACGATGATTATGCACATCGATTACAATCCATAAATCACTTAATAGATAAATTAACACAAAAAAATTTATTAGTTACTAACAAATACATACTCATATATAATCACTCAAACTCATTCTAGGGTGTTACTAACCTCATCTCTAATGAGTCACTCATCCTTAAGTATTGCTAAACCTAGCTCTGATGAGTCTTTACCCCACCAAAGCCAAGGTTCTTGCTTAACCTTCGGCTCTGATAACAAATATAACGAACATGTTTTTCGGACCCACCGCGGTAGGCTTTTCAACCATCCCTCTACACTTCTGCTTTTCAACATGGGGGCACTCCTGCGTTTCAACATGGAGGTTACTACGTGTGGTACCTCAAATCTGCTTTTATGGCAAGCCTCTCGACTATCAACCAACCCTTTCACTCTAGGGACATGTAGGGGTAAAAGTCTAAGCTTCGTCACTGTTTACAAAGCGGGAACCCCCTATCATGCTAAACATAATCAAACAAATCTGATATTCGGTTTTTCATAGAGGAATCACCCAAACCTGATCCCGGTTCCTTTGTACTAATCATCAAATAAAAGATATTAAGTGGTTAATTAACATTCATAGAATTTGTTTCTTTTTCTTTTATCTTGTAAAAATTTAAATATGATCTTTTAGAGCATTCGGGCTTTCCATTTGATCTGTTTCACCCCTCGTCTAAAAGATAAAGCGAAGACCAGGTAAGTGCAGGGCACTAGTTACCCCATTCCTAACCTTAATTACATACCATGTTTTACCGTTTGGCTCTCACATGTGGGACAAATGTACTAATCATTTCTACATACTCAGTTTGTTATTATATTCAATATTCTTCACTTTTTCACTTATGTGTTACAAACAATTTCTTTTAACCATTTATTCTAACTCTTATTAAAACTTCCAAACCATCCATAAAATACTTAATTGTTCTTTTAAAATGGTTCAATTTTTTTTGGGAAAGAGTCGTGAAGTTTAAAACTCCACTTCAAAGGTTTTTTAAAAATTCTGCAAGTGTTGCAAATACAGTTTTATAAGGTTATTTGATTTAAACAACTTTTTAATATTTGAAAATTCATATTTTCCATTCCAAATATATTTTAAACCATTTTAATAGATTTATCAAATTTATTTCAAATTTTTTATCATTTAAAAATGTCATTTATAAAGAAATCCCTTTTTGGATTCTAAACTGCAAAACCGCTATGTTTTTAGAAAATCATTTTGGACATATTTCAAACTCTACTTGATGAAATTTTGATTTTATTTCTTGGTTGGAAAACAATTATCATTGTGGAACAAAGAATTTTTATTTCAAAGAAATCCAACTTATAAATCATTCTCTACATTAATTTGAAGTTACGGATCGAAATTTATGAACTACCTCTACAGGACGAGCTCGATTTTGATCAATTTTGTGAATTGCTTCGGAACTTGTCCGAAACGCTTCAAATTTGTTTTAAACCATATTTGAACTATTTTAACTTATTTAAAACAATATTATCATCATTACAAACTAATTTTTTTTATTTCATATTATAATATTATACTTATTATAATATAATTTTCAATCTTTTTAGATATTTTGAAATCATTAAGAGGCTAAAATATCTCCATACACACATTTATATGGATTTAATTTTCATTTAATTAACTATGGTTAATTATTAATCGGTTCTCTTACCATTTATCAAATAAGTTATCAACCACATAAACAATCGTATAATCAACCAATTTTGCATTCAAGTAATCGTACATTTAATCATTCAACATATACCAAACTTTTTATGTAATTAAATTGAAATATTTTTAGGAATTAGTAACTTAAAATATGAGTACTGACCTTTTACCAAAAGATTAACTTCCTACCAATATTCTTTTTTAAACAACACTTCATTATATCATCTCAACTTCACCAAACCATCACCTATACAACTCCACCTCACTTTCTAGCGCTCGGCCATCACTTCACTTCCACTTGCTCTCGACCACAAGTCTTTCCCTCTTCTTTGCTCTTGGTCAAACCTTCCAACAACACTAGTAGGGCTCGACCTCCCCTTGATCCTCCCATTCCTCTATTATTTCTTCACTTCTTAGATGTTTAACCATGTTTTGATGATATTCTAAGGTTTTTGGCAAAGTTTGGTGGAGTTTTGACTTTGTTTGATATGTTTTTGAAAAAGTTAGTAAGGAAATGGAAAAGGAGAAGCCATTAAAGCTCTAAGAAAGAAGAAGAAGAGAGCTTAGAAAAGGAAGAAGAAGAATGGAAAGCGTGTGGAATTTGTGAAAAAATGGTAGGTATTTTGTAACGATCCAATTTTTCGACTTTCGAAAGTCGACATCAATACGTCCACTGTATCAAATGCCGAACAATCGAATGCCGCAAAACCGAACCATTCGGGTTAAAGAAGAAGAAGATAGAAGAAGAACAGAAACAATAACAGAATCTCATATTTCGCAGCGGAGCAAATATAATAGATAAATGAATAATCTTTAAAACAAAAGCACTACATCAGTTTTATACGTCACATTATCCGAGTGCACAACAACAAACAGCGGAAAAGAATATAACATATACAAGTGATACACCTCGCCATCCAGCTTGACCTCCAGATCTCCACAGCATATTTTTCTGACTTCGCTCCATCAAAACTGATAACCTGACTCTAGACTGCCCGTGTGGAATATTATGGGCACCCAGAGTTTAGAAAGGGAACAATAAACTCCAGGTAAAATACACTTTCCACTTCAAAATACACTTTCCATTTCAAAATGGTCCATTTAAATCAATTAATAAATCTTTCTGGATTTATTTAAATTAACATTTCAAATCCGTAAATTTCCTTCCACACCTTAAAAAAATAAACTCATATTTATTTTTAAAACAAATTTCCCTTTTCTTTATTAAATTCCCATTGTGAATTTAAATTTTCAAATATCCACTGATGTACGATTTTCAAATCGATTTCCAAATATTCATTTTCAAACACCAAATAAAATTCCAAATTGATTTTCAAAACATTTATTTTAAAACACCAAATTGATTTCCAAATCAATTTACCAAAGATTTATTTTAAAACACCAAATCAATTTTCAAATCGATTTCCTAATTTATTTTCAACACCAAATCAAATTCCAAATTGATTTCTAAAATTTATTTCCTTCTAAAATAAATTCCTTTGTCTCTTCCAAACTATTTAAAACCCGTATTTTAAATAAATTCTTCAACTTTTGATTAATATTACTCGAAATCCATTTATTAAACCTTTTTCCCATATTTTGGAATTTTATTCAATAGGATTACAAAAATCAATCTTTATCATTTTAAATTTCTTCTTTTAAATTTACCCAATTCTTTTGAAATAAATTGGTTTAAAGTTTTCTTCTTTAATTTTCAAAAAAAAAATCAAACATTAAATTTTCGGTATCCAACGATACCAAAAATATATTCAGCCAAACCATAGCCTTCAACTATTTCAATCACAAATATAATCATGCACAGATTATAAAGAAATCAACACACAATATTGAAACAAATTCAAATGTTTGAAGGATCCAGTTGGATCCCTCCAACTTGTTTTCCTGCATCCATAGATGTTAGCACAACAATTAAATATCAATTCCACTTCGAGGTGGAATATCGCAGTATACGGGATAATCATTCGCTATTATGCGGTGCATAGGTCTCATCTGCTATATAATGTGGGAAATCAATCGCTCCAAATACATATATATAATACCAATTCCACTTCGAGGTGGAATATTACGGTATATGGGTTTAAATAATATCATCCGCTATTATGCGGCGCATAGGGTCTAATTCAATACAATTGATAATAATTTATCATCGAAGAAAACAATCAACGATTTTAAATTTAAATATTAAAATTAAATCGGAAAATCTGATTGAGTGAGAAGATCCCACCTTTTTATTTGCAATCCATTCCAACTCATTTCCAATCTAGTTTGTTTCCTTCATGTTTTCAGACCTTGTGTTAACATTTATACAAATTATTAATATTCAAAATAAATCGAATAATCAACTTTCCATTTAATAATTTTAATTCAACTAATAGTTTAGTTTTAAATTAATGATTTAATTTTAAACTTTTTTCAACCAATTCCTTTGAATAATTTATTTAACTAAAAAATTAAATTTAAAAACTGAATTTCCGTTAATAAAACCTTTTAGTAACTCAAATAATTTAACAAGTTTACAAAATAAATTAATCACCATATATTTATATATTTTTAACCCAATAAATTGTATTTTTATTTTCCTTTATTTCAAGCTGCATATAAAATAATCTATATGGTTTAAAAATCCAAATTTAAAAAAAAATCAGATAACTGGTTACAGGAATAAATAGAGAGTAAACTCGATCGAAACATCCTCACCTGCCAAATGCCGAGTACTGCCATCACCACTGTTTGCCGCATAACTGTTCGCGACAATGCCTTCAATGACTACCTCGAAGTCGCTCCCAGGTTTCGACCAAAATTCACGCGCGCTCGATAGTCTCGACTGCGTGGCCTCGCGCCTCTCTTGCGCTGCGACCAAGATTTCCACGCAGCTCGAATCGAGCGCCACTACCCAGGTATGTCGCCAAGCCCTAGCCTTCGATCTGATCTTGACCTCGGCCTTCACTTTCTTGCGTGCCGTCCAATCTCGGTAGCCTCGATATCGCGATTTCAGTTGTTCGAGATCGAGTTCGTGCCACTTGCCGTGTTCGAGCAAAAAAAATCACGTCAATGTCTCGACTATGTGAATAAGGAGGTCGCGATTTATTATCAGCCCTTTTTTTATTTTGATCAATTTTTGATTTTTGATTTTTGAATGAAAACTACGGCCACTTTTTTATTATTTGAAGAGAAAAGGGCTTCGGCCATTTATCTTTTGTTTCGAACGAAAGAAAAAATGTTTTCATTCGTATTTTTTTATTACTTTGAAATGATGACTAGTTTATAAAAAGTGATGCGTGCTAAAAAAATTCCAGATGTTTGAAGAGATGAAACATGTTAAAATTTATCAAATTGCATGACATGATTTATAATCATTTAATTTAAATTCAAATTCAAATTCAAATTGCCTTGATAATTGCAACTCAAAATCTTGACCACCAATCGAAGCGTGCCGCCAGACGTTTATAATGTTATACGCTCATTCCTAATGCAATGGAAAAGGTTTGGAGTCCAAATTCGATAATATGGAGAAGATAGCTTTTTGAACCAGCTATAATATCGAATTTTCAATTTAAATTTTCAGCGTGTTTTCAATCCGTAAGGCCACACGACAACTCCAAACACTACGAAAATTAAAACCCGATAATAAAACAATATTACGGATCCAATGGAACTTGTTTCGACGAATTCCGAGACTGTGCCTCGGAAGGCTATTTTTAAACATCGATTTAAAAGATAAATATTCAAAACTGAACAAAATATTTCCAAATTCAATTCTGAAGCTTCCATTATCTTCAGTATTATCAAATGAATTTCTTAAATCTTTGAAATATTTTTAAATCAGCTTAAAACTGAAGATTTAATTTTTTTTACCTAACTTCAATAAATTTATTCAATGATTTAATTGCCAAATTCATGTTTATATTTGAAATTCAAGTTAAACTAACCTCCAAATATTTAAAATCAATTAAATATTTCAATTTCAAATGTTAAAATTTCTGGGTCGTCACATTCTTCCCCTTTTAAAAGAATTTTATCCCGAAATTACTAGTTAAGAAGAATGATCCTTAACCATTTACTATTTTTCCCAAAACCCAATAGTTTTGTCAATTTGTCAAAACAAATCTTTTTATTAACAACTCATTATTGCTTCAACTAACTTTCCAAAAATATTTAATTAATTCCAAACAATACTATTTACTCAACAATTCAAATTAAAATTTCAAATTATCCAAAATTTCTCAAAAAAATTTCTAACTCCCTAAATTTTCGAAAAATTTCACCAGCGTGTCCTTTGCATGGCTAGCTCAGTACGACTACAAAATGCCACAATGGGCCCTCAGATTTTGAAAGAAATCAAAAAGCCAAGTGGCTAGACAAGAAAATCATCAAATTTCATATGAAATTTAAATACATACCTTTTTGACGAGCAATTCAAATTTATCTTCGAAATCAAAATCCCAATTCCATTTTTAGTTATTTTTAATTCGTCACTTTGGTTTATATCTACATATATTAAACTGGATTTCCAATTCTATATGAATTCAATTTATTTTCATTTATAAATATTGGATTCAATTCATTTTAAACCTTATCCATTTGGTCATTCTTCAATTAGTTTCACTTACTAATTTTAGTTTAATACTTTCCTTTGTTTATCACAAATCAAATTCAATTCCAATTCCAGTTCTGCTTACTTTCAAATTCGAAATGAATTTCAACACTAAATTTCACTTTCATTTACATGCAATTGTAAATTCATTTATTCATTCACAATTTTATTTTCCACCTTAATAAATTTTATTCCATAACTATTTTTATCAGATCCCAGAGTCTTTTCAACATTTCAAAATCATTTTTTAAAATTAATTCAAATTATCTTTTGAATTTCCCAAAACCAACCCAGTTTTCCTAACAACTTCAATCTAAAACAATTTGGCAGCAATTCCTCTTTTGGAAACTCGAAAATGAACACTGATGATGTCGCGATCACCATCGGAATTATTTTCCCGCGATCGAAAAGAGTTTAGTGCTTTCACCCTTTTTTAAAACATTTGAAAATCATTTTCAAACTCAAAAGGGATTTAAACTTTTCATCAAAACTTCAAAATTTTCAAATCCTTTCAATTCTTCCAAATAATTCTCTAGAATTCTCTTTCAAATTATAAATCAATTTTACGATTTATATTTACAAATCCCATTTGTATATGGATTTTATTTCTCAACTTTTGATTACGATTTCAATTTCTTATTCAATAATTAATGATAACAATTTTAATATTATCACTTCATAACAATCAAGCAATCATATACTATAATAATTTACAAAGATTATTTCCTTTATATACAAAAATAGTTTGGGTAAAATTATTTCATTTACCCTACTTTAAAACGATATTATGTTGGTTTATCTTGTTTAAGAGTTTAGAAACCCCTACCGATACAGTTGGCCAAACTACACCGACTAGAATCTATAAACAATCAACCGATAAGTCAACACAATATATAACATTTTTTATATTCACTAATAAATATGATCTCATATCTATTATTACATTGAACTCATTCTAGAGTACTACTGACTCTACCTCTAATGAGTAATCCCTACCAGAGCCAAGGTTGTCACTTAACCAATTGCTCTGATACCAATCTGTAACGCCCAATTTTTCGACTTTCGAAAGCGATATCAATACGTCCACTATATCAAATGTCGAACAATCGAATGCCAGAAAACCGAACCGTTAGGGTTAAAGAAGAAGAAGATAGAAGAAGAACAGAAACAATAACAGAATCTCAAATTTTGCAGTGGAACAAATATAATAGATAAATGAATAATCTTTAAAACAAAAGTACTATATCAGTTTTGTACATCACATTATCATAGTGTACAACAACAAGCAGCGGAAAAGAATACAACATATACAAGTGATACGCCTCGCCGTCCAGCTTGAACTCTAGATCTCCACATCATATTTTTCTGACTTCGCTCCATCATAACTGATAATCTGACTCTAGATTTCCCATGCGGAGAATTATGGGCACCCAGAGTTTAGAAAGGGAACAATAAACTCCAGGTAAGTCATGGGACCGGTGTGAGATCTTAAAAATAATTATTTTCACAAAGAAAGGAAAATGTGAGGATAGGCGATTTTTCGTCCACGAACGCCGACATCAATACGTCCTCTGTATCAACTACCGAGCAATCGAAGGCCGGAAAACCGTACCGTTATGGTTTAAGAAGAAGAAAGAGGTAGAAGAAGGTAGAAGAAAAGAGAAAAGATAGAACATAGAGAGAAAAGAAAATAGAACGGAACAGAAAGAAAACAACAGAACAACATCAGAATCTCACAATCGCAGCGGAACAACAAATAATAGATAAATGAATAATCTTTAAACAAAGAACTACATCAGTTATTACATTACATTACATTACATCACATCACATCATATCATCAGAGTGTACAACAACAAACAACATCAAACAGTGGAAAAGAAATACTATATACTAGTAATACGCCATGCCATCTAGCTTGCCTCCAGCAACTCCTGAATTCCAGAATATCCTGCTAAGCCTTAACTCTTGACTGCCCGTGTGGAAATTGGTGGGCACCCAGAGTTTAGGAAGGAAAACAATAAACTCCGGGTCAGTCATGTAACTGGTGTGAGAACTCAAAATAGTTTATTTATCTTTAAAATCAAAATAGAGGAATATTTTTAAAGTCAATTCGCAATGCTTTTAAAAATGAGACTACCATAAGGCCTCCCGCACACACACACATGCAAACGCAGAATCGGAGGAGATTTCTCCTTATGATAGTCATAGATGCTTGATACGCATTAAAAAGAAACATTTGATATTATTACTAGTACATAGTGTAGGAAAAATCATTTCGAAAGTAGAATATAAATCTTAGCCAGCATAGGTACCATTATAGTATGTTTACTATAGCTACCATATTAAATGGCAGGTTCTACAACTAAAACCGTACAAGTCTCGTATTGTTTCTTTGGATTTCCAACAAATGGTCAGGCCAAGGAACTTCCCATTGCCACATGAGAACGCCTCTGGATGGACGTCCCCGAGAACCAAACCGGATCTCTGCCAACACAAGGCCGGGTTACCCCTAACTGGGTAACTACTGACACGAGTATGTCATCCCCCGGTCCTTTGGGACCTTTAACCGAGCGCTCATAATCAACATCACACCAAATAATAAGTGTTTCAACATGAGTAAGTATCTGGGCTCCATACCATGATACCACCCTTTTCCAGAAGGAAATGCACATACCCTAAAGGGAGCTACCCCTCATAACCTTGCTGCATCTTTCCTGTTTTGACCATTCCGGGGTGTGAGACTCGACGAAGTCACGTCCACAAAGCCACGCTTTATACAAAAGCCATGCTTTGGGTCAACAAATGATCATAGAAATGATCACAAAGATAAACGATCAAACAAATGATCCTATCACAAATGATCAAACAATGATCATTTCACAGCAACACTCAGCATGTCACATTACCAAATTGGGAATATATCGCTAATAACCTTCAACTACATAACCTCTGAGCTCGTATGTCTCAGAGAAGGGTGTTAAGCTAAGAGAATAAATTCTCCGCCACCAATAGAAATATATTTGAAAGAAATCATCTTTATATCTCAATTTGTAATGTCAGACATACTATCCATACAAGTCTGTTCCGCGCTCGAACAGAACCGAAGGCACTTACAAAGAAGTCCTTGCAATCCGGATATCCACAATCTTGATCGGATTCCCCATCACATATGGAGAACTCTATACCGGAGCAACTCGGTGCAGAGTCAATCGACAGGTCATCCTATCGCTCTCGCAAATATCCGGTCTTCAACACCGGTCATCAATGCTATCCATTACGTCGTATCACTATTCGGAATGGGTAATCCGAATAACGAGCGCAATAATTTAAAAATAAGTGTGGCATTCAAATTCAAACAAATCACAACAAATACCTTTCAAAGGTAAATATTGATAGTGGGTTATTGAACTATCAATGGATATGCACAACATCACCAGATTCCAAATAATTTTCCAAATTATTTATTTCCCAAAAATATCTTTACAAGATATAAAATTTCAATACCTCAAAAATAAATCAATATTTATTTTTAAACAAATTCCCTTTTCTTTTATAAATTCCATAGTGAATTTACATTCCAATATACGATTTCAATTATTCATTTTCAATTTATCTTCAAAAGATAAATTCTCAAAATATTCACTTTATATTGGAAAACATTTCCATACTTATTTATTAAGTAATTCTCAAATCCATTTATTTTCAACACTTGGAAAATATCAATATACTTAAATCGAGATTAAGTATATATTTCATTCTTTAAGGAAATCATTCTCTTAAACATATTTATTTGGGACAAAACGAATGTTGCGTAAAACATCGTTACGACAACCCAAAATCACTAGTATAGGGATTCGAAATTAAAATAGATATATAAATCCCAATACTATACAAAACATTTCCTTTCGGAAATCATTTACTATAACAACAGTATTATAGTCCACCATTTCCTTCTATTTCTCGAAAACGTCTATTTCAACAATGAATGTTGAAATCTATGGTTTCGAATCTTAACACATTTAAAACATCGTTAGATCGTTTTAATTCTATTTAAAATATCACATCCAAAACATTTTCTTTAACATATTATTCACTATTCAAAAACGTGAATATACCTTGTTAACCAATTTCATCCTTTCTATTCATTTTATTTTAAAGGATTTTTCACTGTATAAAACGTGAATATAACTCCATTAATAAGTTACGACAATTTACTTATCAAAATAAGTCGTTTGCGAATTTATAAAACAATGTTTATAAATTCCATTTCTATTTATTTTATAACTACTTCCTTTATAAATCTCCTTTATTAACATATCCGATTTATAACTCAATTATATACCGAAAGTCCATATTATAAGCTAAATGCTTATAATTTATTTGTTTGCAAAATTGTTCTTTTTAACTTCCCAAATTATAAATCTTATAACTTATAAGATTCATTCATTTATCCAAATCTATTCCTTTAATAACTTTATAAATTTTATAAACTTACTACTTATAGAATTCCATTTATAACTTCACCGTTTATAATTCTATAAATTTCATTCATTTATGAAATTCATTCACAATTCATTCTGACACTTATAAAAACTCGTTTTATAATTCAAATGTTTTAATTTATAAATATCAATTTATAAATCTTTTATATAAATCAATTTATACTATTATTTTAAAACATCTTTAATCTCCTTTATAATTTCACCATTTTCTTTGATTTATAAAATAATAAAATTTTATAAACCCTATTTTTAAATTTTTTATAATAAATTCAGAAATCCCAATTTAAGCTATTTTATAAAATCATTTACCCATATTTCTCAAAAATCAACTTTTAACTATATTTCTCAAAAATCATAATTTTTATAACATAAAAATTATAACGTTATTTATTTATAATGGATCAATTCCAAAATTATTTTATAAAACGTATACTTTCAAAAATCACTTTAAAAATCATTTTAAAGTTCCAAATTTGGTCCAATGATGCTACATACCAAATAGTCAATCACGACAACAACGATATCATATATCGATATGATAATCAACGAATATCAAAATATCCATAATCAAATAAATACTGTTGAGGAATCCAGTTGGATCCCTCCAACCTGTTTTCCTGCATCCAAAGATGTTAGCACAATACCAATTCCGTTCTAGTATGAAATTATCGCGGTATATGGGATTTAAAATATTATCCGCTTAATAGACGGCGCAATAGGGTCTCATCCGCTATATAATGCGGGAAATCAATTCCAAGTACATAAATAATACCAATTTCACCGTTTATGAAATATTCGCGGTATATGTTTTTAATAAATAACATCCGCTTACTAATGGCGTATAATGTCTATTTTAACAATCAATAGATAACAATCATCATTCAAACATACATTCAAGAATTTTAAATCTAACTATTTAAAATTAAAATCGAAACCGATTCGATTGAGTGAGAAGTTCTCACCTTGATTTTAATTTCCGTTTTAGCGATTTATTTCGAATAAAATTAAACGGACGTTTAATTTTACCCAAAATTCTCACTAATTCCAAACACCTCCAATCTAATTCCATAGCGTAGTGCTCGTCTATACGATTCCAACGCAACTGGTTCCGCGCGTTTTCGACCTCATATGAAAAAGATATGCATTTATGAAGTTACACGAATTTTAATATAAACAAATTACAACAATTTATTTTAATTTTAACCTAAATCTTTGTTGGTCGTAGGATCTCACCCAGCAAATCACCACCGCACGCATCATCTCTCCCACGCGTGTTTGCCTCCAGGCAACAAACGAAAGGCCGAACCCATCAATGTTCGAAACTAGGGTTAGATTTTGCTCCTTCATTTCTCGACGAGAGGCCGATCAGGAACCACCAATGCAAAGCTCGTCACAAACTCCACCACCACCTTCAATCATGATGAACTCGGCCCCCTCCCCATGCACAGAAACACGTGCGAACGTGGCCTATACGCGGCCAAAATCGAGCCCCTACAATACTCAAATCTCGATCATCACCGTATAGATCTAAAGCCCTTCCAATGCTCTTCGATTTGCTAGTTGAAAGTTTTCAAAAATACTGAATGGATTGAAAGAAATTAAGGGGAGAAGATTGATAATTTTCGGCCATAGGTTTATTGGAGGTGGCGGCCTGCAGAAAATTGGCCTAGGGTTTGATATTTTTTGCAAAAGTGAATTCTATATGTCCTTATATAGAAAATTCCAACGACACTATTCATCCCGGATTTTCCGAACTCCAAACGAAGTGTGCCAGTTGGCGTTTCTAAGGTTTACCCCGCGTTCCGAACACAATGAAATGTGTTTCGGGAGCCAATTCGGTCATCTGCGCGAGTTAGGGCAATAAACGTTCGATTTAAAATTAAACCAATTAAACGATTTTCAAGGCGTTTTAGCTTGCACCGGACAAACGGTAAATCCGATTGACATGAAATTTGAAAACATATAATAATATCACATTACGGATCCGATGAAACTGGTTTCGTCGAAATCCAAGATATTTTGAAAAATGACTATTTTAACTCGCCAAATTAATATTAAAACAATTTCGATGCGTTTCGAGCTGCTACGGTCAAACGAAAACTCTAATTGCTACGAAAATTGAAATCCGGTAATAACAAACTATTACGGATCCAATGGAACTAGTTTCGTCAAATTCTGAGACTGTTCAAAAATTGGCTATTTTCACTAGTCGATTAAATATTAAAATATTCAATTTTCACAAATTAACTCTTCATTCGATTTTAAAAGTTCTAAAATATCATTCTAACTTCAATATGATAAAATAAAATTTTACAAATCATTTTCAATCATATTTAACTCAATTTTCAATTATTTCTGTATTTTCACATATTAAATTATCGATTTAATTATTCAATTAAATCCAATTATTCGAAAATAAATTATTCGACTTATAAATTCCACTATTAATAATTAAAATTAATTAAATATTCATATTTTAATTAATATAAATTTTGGGTCGTTACAGAAAAGAAATCCGCCATGCTTTTGAAAAATGAAACTACCATAAGACCTCCCCGCACACACACAATGCAAGCGCACAATTGGAGGAGATTTCTCCTTATGATAGTCAAACATGCTTGATACACAAAATCCTTTTTTATAATATTATTATTAGTTCATATGTAGAAAAACTTTCAAAATTATAATATTAATCTTATCCAGCATACGTACCATTATGATATGCCTACTATAGCTACCATGTTAAAAGGCAGGTTCTACAACTAAAACCGTACAAGGCGCGTATTGGTGATTGGATTTCCAACAAATGGTCAGGCTAAGGAACTTCTTGGGCCACATGGGTAGGCCACTAGAGGGACGTCCCGAGAACCTAACCGGATCTCTGCCAACACAAGGGCGGGTTACCTCTGTAACTAGGTAACTACTACACGAGTATGTCATCCTCCGGTCGTTAGCAACCTTTATCCGAGGATCCTCAACCACAAAGCAACAACCACAAAGTAATAAATTCGCAGAAACCACATAGGTTAAGTATCTGGGCTCCATACCATGATACCAATTCTTTCCAGAAGGAAATGGACACCCTCAGGGGGCGCTACCCCCAAATTACCTTACTGCATCCTTCATGTTTCGATCATTTTCGAGGTGTGAGGTCCGACGAGGTCTCGTTCCACAAAGCTACGCTTTTCACAAAAGCCATGCTTCGATCAACAAATGATCAGAACACTTCGTATGCCACATTACCAAATTGGTAATGTATCACTAGTAACCATCAACTACATAGCCTCTGAGCACGTACGTATCAGAGAAGGGTGTTAAGCTAAGAGAATAAATTCTCTGCCACCAACAGAAATGTACTTGATAGAAACCAGCTTTACATCTCGAAGTGTAACGTCAGACACACATCCATACAAGTCCGTTCCGGGATTGAACGGAACCGAAGGCACTTCAAAGAAACCCTTGCAATTCGGATACTCATAAATCACGTCCGGAATCCCCATCACAAAGGGTGATAAAATCTCTATACTGGAGCAACCTAGTGCAGAGATATTCGACAGGTAATCCTTTCGCTTTCGAAAATACCCGGTCTTCAACACCATCTTTAAATGCAATCCCATTTCATCGTATCATTATTCAGAATGGATTTTATGACACAAAGTCATCTCCCTCCTAATCCGAATAACGAGCGCTTATTTTTTAAATAAGTGTTACATTCAGATTTCAAACAAATCACAACAAATTTCCACTTCGATCTTTTAAACAAAAGATCCATCACAATCACAAAGATTCGATGTGGTTTTCGAATATCCATTTGGAATCCGACCCCCAGTCGCATCGAAATTCAAACACTATTTAAAGGCCAATATTGATAGTCAGTTATTTAACTATCAATCAATAATTCACAACAATTACCAGATTTCAAATAAATTTCCCTCAATTTTTTATTTTCAAAATATCTTCGCAAGATATATTTTCACACTTCAACCATTTGAAAAAAAATCAAATCATTTTTCGCATTTCAATCCTTTGAAAACAAATTTTAAATCTTTTTTCCATACGCAGAATATATTTCCAAATGTTTATTCATTTCCACTGAAAATACGCCGAGTTAAAATACTTTAAAATAATTTAAATTACTTATACATATATACTTGGAAATATTTGGAATAAAACTATTTCAAAACACTTGCTTAAATATTAATTATGAAAATATTGTACTAATATCTCATATAAACTTAAGTCCAAAATAATTTTAAAATAAAATTATTATATGGAGTATAATATTTAAATAACCATTTTCGAAATCAAATATCCATTAAATTTTTAAATATTCACTTCTAAAATTAATTAAATAAATCTTCAATTTAAAGATTTTTTTAAAACAACTTAAGAAAAATGATTTCTCCACAAACATCCTTTTTAAAACCAACTTTAAATTCTGAAAGCAACTTTAAAAAAACAAACTCGGTTTTCGAGGGAAAATACACTTTCTATTTCAAAATGGTCCATTTAAATCAATTAATAAATCTTTCTAGATTTATTTCAATTTACATTTCAAATCCGTAAATTTCCTTCCACACCTTAAAAAAAACACATATTTATTGTTAAAACAAATTTCCCTTTCCTTTATAAAATTCCCATTATGAATTTAAATTTTCAAATATCCACTGATATACGATTTTCAAATCGATTTTCAAATATTCATTTTCAAACACTAATCAAATTCCAAATTGATTTCCAAAACAGTTATTTTAAAACACCAAATCGATGTTTAAATCAATTTCCCAAAGATTTATTTTAAAACACCAAATCGATTTTCCAATTTATTTTCAACACCAAATAAAATTCTAAATTTATTTCTAAAATTTATTTCCTTCTAAAATAAATTCCTTTATCTTTCCAAACTATTTAAAATCCGTATTTTAAATAAATTCTTTAACTTTTGAATAATATTACTCAAAATCCATTTATTAAACCTTTTTCCCATATTTTGGAATTTTATTCACTAGGATTACAAAAATTAATCTTCATCCCTTTAAATTTCTTCTTTTAAATTTACCCAATTATTTTAAAATAAATTTACTTAAAGTTTTCTTCTTTAATTTTCAAAAAAAATCAAATATTATATTTCCAGTATCCAACGATACCAAAAATATATTCGGCCAAACAATAGCCTTAGACGATTTCAATCACAAATATAATCATACACTGAATATGAAGAAATCAATACACAACATTGAAACAAATTAAAATGTTTGAGAAATCCAGTTGGATCCCTCCAACCTATTTCCCTGCATTCATAGATGTTAGCGCAACAATTAAATACCAAATTCCACTTCGAGGTGGAATATCGCGGTATATGGGATTAAATAAAATCATCCGCTATTATGCGACGTATAAGGTCTCATCCGCTATATAATGCGGGAAATCAATCACTCCAAACACATATATACAATACCAATTCCACTTCGAGGTGGAATATCGTGGTATATGGGTTTAAATAATATTCTCCACTATTATGTGGCGCATAGGGTCTAATTCAATACAACTGATAATAATTTATCAATCAAGCACACAATCAACGATTTTAAATTTAACTATTTAAAATTAAATTGGAAAATCTGATTGAGTGAGAAGATCTCACCTTTTTATTTGCAATCCATTCCAACTCATTCCTAATCTAGTTTGTTTCCTTCATGTTTTTAGACCTTATATAAACAATTATACAAATTATTAATATTCGAAATAAATCGAACAGTCAATTTTCCATTTAATAATTCTATTTCAACTAATAATTTAGTTTTAAATTAATGATTTAATTTTAAACTTTTTTTAACCAATTCCTTTTAATAATTTATTTAACTAAAAAATTAAATTTAAAAACTAAATTTCCTTTAATAAAACTTTTTAGTAACTTAAATAATTTAATAAGTTTACTAAATAAATTAGTCACCCTATATATATTTTATAACCCAATAAATTGTTATTTTTTCCTTTATTTCAAGCTGCATATAAAACAATCTATATGGGCTAAAAATCCAATTTTTTTTTTAAAAAATCAGATAACTAGTTACAGGAATAAATAGAGAGCAAACTCGATCGAAACATCCTCACCTGCCCAATGCCGAGTATTGCCATCACCACTGTTTGTCGCACAACTGTTCGCGACAACGCCTTCAACGACCGCCTAGAAGTCATGCCCAGGTTTCGACCAAAATTCACGCGCGCTCGATAGTCTTGATTGCATGGCCTCACGCCACTCTTGCGCCGCGACCAAGATTTCCGCACAGCTCGAATCAAGCTCCACTATTCAGGTATGTCACCAAGCCCTAGCCATCGATCTGATCTTGACCTTGGCCTTCACCTGCTCGCTCGCCGCCCAATCTCAATAGCCTTGACATCGCGATTGCCCTTGTTCGAGATCGAGTACGTGCCACTTGCCGCGTTCGAGTAAAAAAATCGCGTCATTGTCTCGACTCTGTGAATACAGAGGTCGCGATTTATTATCAGCCATTTTTTTATTTTGATCGATTTTTGATTTTTTGAATGAAAACTACGACCATTTTTTTTATTATTTGAAGAGAAAGGGGCTTCGACCATTGATCTTTTTTTTCGAACGAAAGATAAAATATTTTCGTTCGTATTTTTTTATTACTTTGAAATGAAGACGCGTGTATAAAAAGTACGTGCGCTAAAAATTTTGCGAGATGTTTAAAAGATGAAACGTGTTAAAATTTATCAAATTGCATGAGAAGATTTATAATCATTTAATTTAGACTCAAATTCAAATTGAAATTACCTTGATAATTGCAACTCGAAATCTTGACCCCCAATTGAAGCATTCCGCCAGGCGTTTATAATGTTATATGCTCATTCTAATTGCAATGGAAAAGGTTCCGAGTCCAAATTCGATCATATGGAGAAGATAGCTTTTTGAACTAGCTATAATATCGAATTTTCGATTTAAATTTCAGTGTGTTTTCAATCTATACAGCCACATGACAACTCCAAACACTACGAAAATTGAAATTCGATAATAATACAATATTATGGATCCAATGGAACTGGTCTCGATGAATTCCGAGACTGAACATCAGAAGGCTATTTTTAAACATCGATTTAGACGATAAATTTTCAAAACTGAACAAAATATTTCCAAATTCAATTCTGAAGCTTCCATTATCTTCAGTATTATCAATATGAATTTCCTAAATCTTTAAAATATTTTTAAATCAGCTTAAAACTAAAGGTTCAATTTTTTTTACCGAATTTCAATAAATTAAATTCAATAATTTAATTGCCAAATTCACATTTATATTTGAAATTCAAGTTAAACTAACCTCCAAATTCATGTTCTCTTTCCAAATCCTATCTAATATTGTTTGAATCGTATAACTTTATCTATTTTATATTTAAAATCACTTTAAATAGTATAGTTTAAAGTGGTCAAATTCTGGATCGTTACACAAGCTACCATCCATAGGTTTCACCTTAAGATTATCGAAAAGACTCTAACTAAGGAAAGATCAAAGATCAAAGATAGAATATTTGAAGTGTACTACTAAATAGAAAAGGAAAAGAAGTTCGAATTCTCTCCTCAGATTCCCATGTGCACTCAATGGGGTCATCCCCCCACTGAACCTTCACTAGACGAACTTCCTTGTTACGTAATCTCTTAAAGCCGTGTTTCAATATATGGGTGGGTATACGACGCTTTGAGCTCTACCTCCACTTCCTTTAGTCGATCGGGTTCTACCACTACTACGGAATTATGTAGACACTTCCTCAGATGTGAAACATGAAAAACATCATGAATTCCTTTCAACTTATCTGGAAGATCAACTTGTATGCCACTTTTCCAATCCGTGAGGTAATAGGGTAGGGTCCTACAAATCTCTATACCAACTTAGCCACCGAGCCAAATTTCATAACATTTCTTAGAGAAGAAACATTGACAAGAACCATATCTTCAACCTAGAACTTCAAATCTGAATATCTTATGTCGCCATATAACTTTTGTCAATCTTGTGCCGTCCTCAAACTCTTGCGAATCAAATCCACCTTCTCAGAAGTTTCCTCACCAAGTCCGGTCCAAGCAAGATCCTATCGGTGGTATCCCACTAACAGGCTGGTGATCTACATAGTCTGCCATAAAAGGCCTCAAATGGTGCCATCTCAATGCTTGCTTGATAACTATTATTACACGAACTCCACCAAAAGGTAGGCGGTCTTGCCATGAGCCTCCGAAGTCAACGATGCACAATCTGAGCAAATCTTCCAAAATCCTACTTACTCTCTCAGTATGTCCATCTTTCTAAGGGTGATATGCCATGCTCAGATTTAATTCCATTCCCAAGGCTTGCTGAAGACTCCTCCAAAACTCATTGGTGAATAATGGATCTCTGTCGCTCACAATGCTGGAAGGAACTCCATGAAGCCAAACTATCACCCTTACATAAAGAGTCTCCAAAGAAGTTGTCGTCCTATTACTCTTAATGTGTATAAAATGGGCGCTCTTCGTTAGTCTATCCATAATGACCCAAATGCTTATGTTCTCTCTCCATGACCTTGGTAATCCATCCACGAAGTCCATAGAGATGCTCTACCATTTCCATAATGGAATATCAAATGGCCGCAACAGTCCTCCGGACTTCTTCTGTTCCGCCTTTACCCTTTGGCAAGTAATGCACTTCGATACATACTCCGCCACCCTCTTCATTCTAGGCCAACAAAATACCCTCTTTATATCCTGGTACATCTTATCACCACTAAGGTGCACTGTCATCCTAGAATGATGTGACTCGTCTAACATCGCATCTACTAATCCCCACTACGGGGAACACAAAGTCTATCATCCTTTTTAAGCCATCCCCTAGTGTCCATTGTATAGTGCCTAAGATGTGGTGATGACTCTCCTCTACCAAACTTATCTAAAATGTCCTTTAACTCTTCGTCCTCACCATGCCTAGCTCCAACATGCTCCATCAAAGTAGGTTGGACGTCGAGGGCTGCTAACAGTTCCAGAGCTAAATCCGATGGAGGTCTAAAATCAAAGATAGCAATGTACTCTAAATGCTTCCATTCTAGAAACAAAGGAATTAAAATCACTTTGGCTACTCAACGCATCTGCCACTACGTTACCCTAGTTAGTAGAGGAAATCTCAAAGTCATAAGAGGCTAAAAACTCCATCCATCTTTGCTGTCTCAAATTCAAGTCTTTTTGAGAAAATAGATACTTCAAAGCGTTATAATCCGTGAAAAGCTTATATCTTTCTCCTAATAGATAGTGCCTCCAAGACTTGAGAGCAAAAATATAGCTGCCAACTCAAGATCATGCATCGGGTAGATCTTCTCATGCGTTTTCAACTGTCTACTCGCATAGCACACTACCTGCCCTCTTGCATCATTACCGACCCTAGCCCCGTTCCACAAGCACGCGTATAAACAGAGAAAGACTTGGTTCCATCCGGTAATACCAATAGAGGCACAGTAGTCAAAGCTTCCTTCAATCGACTAAAGGCATCCTCACACTTGGCATCCTAAAAAAAAGCTGAGTCCTTCTTGGTAAGTGGAGCTGATATCCTAGCGATATCCTTAATTAACTTCCTATAGCAGCCCGCAAGATCAAGGAAACTCCTTATGTCTATGGCATTCTTAGGGGTCTGCCAATCTCGTACTATTGCCACTTTTGTTGGATCTACCGCAAGTCCATTCTCCGAAACGATATGTCCCAAAAAGCGAACCTCACCCCTCCAAAAGCGGCACTTGGATAACTTCGCCTTCAACTTATGTGCTTGCAGGATCCTAAACACTTCTTCCAAGTGAACAATATGCTCCTCCTTGCTTCGTGAATAAACCAAAATGTTGTCGACGAACACCACCACAAACTTGTATGATTCGCAAAATATTCGACTCATCGGGTCAATAAAATATGCGGAGCATTAGTGAGCCCAAATAGCATGACTAACCACTCAAATAACCCATTTGGAGTCCTTAACGCATTCACTATCGTCTGTCACATGCAACTGCTAAAATCCCATGGCCAAATCAAGCTGCGAAAATACCATGGCTCCTACTAGCTGGTCGAAGAGATCATCTATATGGGGTAGAAGATAACGATTCTTCTTCGTCGGCTTATTAAGCTCCCTATAATCCATGCAAAGCCTGAGAGAGCCATCCACCTTAGTGGCAAAGACGATGGGTGCACCCCAATCAGGAATGCTCCTACGAATGAAGCCCTTCTCCAAAAGCTCTTCAATCTGCTTGCCCAACTCATGACGTTCCTTAGGAGCCATATGCTTTACCGTTAAAGCAATCAGTTTTGCATTGTCGAAAAGATAAATGCTTCGAGGTGAAAGGCCGGCGACCTTCTCGAACACATCTGGAAAGTCTCTAACTATAGGCACCGAACTCAAACTATCGGGCGATAAGTCAAGAGAATAAAGGTAGCTCAACATGACTGATTCTCTAGGATAACAAGATCCCTCCAAGGTACGTCCACTACAAGTGCCTAACCTCACCACCCTCTTATCACAATCAAGAACAACACCATACATAGATAGCCAATCCATAACAAGAATCAAATTGAACCAGGAAAAGCCCAATACAAAGGAACTATAGTCAAACTCAACCCTAAAATAAACAGATTCAAATCTCGACATAACATGGAAAAATAGGCAGATCCTCCTACAGGATTTGATACTACTATCGAGTCGATCACTAAGCAAGCATCAAGAGCAAGACCCTCTACCAGAGTACTAGATATAAAAGAGTGCGAAGCTCCATAATCAAATAGGATACGAGTAGGAAAATCAGAGATAGATAACACACCTTCGATGATCACCTTCTTTCCCTTGTCCACAACCGGACGAGTACTAGAGGAAGGAGCTACCTCTAAAGCATCAGCATGAGAAAGCTGTGAAGGTGTCTATGAACTATCCTTGGGCTTTGACGGACAGTCCTTTTTATACGCCCCACTTGATCGCAAAGATGGCACCTCAGTCTCGGTCGCTCTCCCGTCCCTCTACAATCCTTAGCAAGATGACCTGGTTTTCCACAAGTATTGCACTTCCAATCCTTCCTCGAAACTTTCCTTTTTCCACATGACCCTCCTCCTCCTCTCCTCTTTCCTTTCCACTACTTCTTTCCATCACTCTTCTGCGCTACATCTCCTTTCTTCTCAATATCAAAAAGTAAAGCCATCTCTACCAATCCCTCAAAAGTGGCTCTCATCGAAATGTGGCTCACCGCCAAACTCTACAGTGGCTGACTCAAACCCTTAGCGAACTTCAGCGCCTTCTTGTGAGGAGTATTGATTAGGTCTAATCCAAATCTAGCAAGCTCATTGAATTGATTAACATATTCCTTAACTGTCATATCCCTTTGCTTGAGCTATATAAATTTCTTTAGCTGCACTCCCTCTTCAACCTGCGATAAGAATTTCCTCTCGAACCTAGTACGAAAATTTGCCCAATTCAAATTATCAGCCTCTGCCTCCACAATCTTCCACCAACAAAGAGCCTCTCCCTGCAACAGCCATGAAGCCAACTACCTCCGAGCCAAATCCTCAAATCCCATAAGTCTAAATATCCGCTGACAACTACGGATCCAAGCTCTAGCCTTAGCATATTACTCGGTGCTAAGAAACGACTTGCCTTTTAAGCTGGTGCAGTCCTTGCATAACTTGAAAATATCGAAAATGCCTAGAAGACGGGCTGGAGCCCCTTCTGCTGGAGCAGCATTCCTAGATGGTAGCTCTGCTTGTGTAGTAGCCTGCAAATAACGTCTAAACAAAGCAGGCATATTAAGGCCTGGAACTTTGGGGATATCTTACAGTTCAGACATTTCTACCTATGGATATTGAAAAGATGGGATTTGGTACTCCACAAATAGTTCAATAGGTAAGGCGGAAGAGATATAAGGGACCCAATTCTAAAATTTCCTTTTTTTCAAAACATATACATATAATTTTAAAAGTATTATTTGGAATATCCTTTAAAAATTATTCGAAAACCTTTGTATTTTTAAAATATTTTTAGGATTAATGAAACCTTTGGTCTGATACCAACTATGACACCCCGCACCTTTAAGCACCCCGAAAATCGGACATGACTAGAAGCACGGGTGACCGGATGAAATAAAAATCCATAACATGGCACAGAGACTAAGGAAATAACATAAAATGATTAAAATATTACAGCGGAAAAAAACTTTCACTAGTTATATAATAGAAAAACGGCTTCATTAAAAACAACATTATCCCAAATTTATTTCTGAAACCGAAAGTACCAAATAGTCTCCACCAAAACATAACAAAGTTCACAATATTGATCCCCATATATAGAGTAAAGTACGAAAAAGAGATACGAAGTACATGAAACAAAAGAAACAAAAGATGAAGATAACAACTACTCAATTGACCCTCCAAACTGCAAAGAATTGCAACCTAGACCTTCCCTCCTGTGATTTGGAAAAAATAGGAATGGGCCAGACATAAAGTCTGGTGAATGAGAAACAAAATGAAGCGGAAAGAATAAAACGGTTTAATTCCAGGTCTTTTCCGGATATCGCAGTGGGTGAATAATATAATGCAGTGATACCTTCTTGGACACAGTTCCTATGAAGCCAAAGTCCATGGTCACTCTAGGAAAGTCAACCATATAGTAATACTAAATGTCAATCGGGCTGTCGGACCTGTTGTCCTTACCTATCCATGTGCTACAGCATGAAAGTCATGCTCTTCACCCATGTAATGTGACTAAATACCTCGTACGTCTGACCGACGCCGACTCAAACAACTTTTTTGGACCCCAAAGTTGCGCTCAGGCTCCACCAAACTGGACTTCTATCCTCCGTCTCCTCGGTCACCAACGTGGACTTGCCCCTATCCAAGCCGGTCCTTTGAAAGAGTGGCCGCAGTTGGGTCGGTTGTGCAGAATCCTCCAGTGAACTTCCTAAAGAAGCCTACGTCAGAGCACACTTGTCCTATTCCGTCCGCGTCGATCTGTCGGAAGAAGCCTACGATTGCTATCTATCCTACGTACTAGCAACCTATGAAAGGTAACGAACATCCTTGCGAATCTACTTGCCCTCTCCTAGTATGTATAGCTAAAACTATATTTTGGTTTTAACTGCATGAAACTTCTATCCAGACCTTTACAAGGTCTGCCTACCAAATCGCTTCCGGATTAATTAATTTTACCATTTCAGTTTACATACTGTTTATTTCCATTAATCTGCTTTAGGCTTTTTTTACGTCCGATTAAGGTTATTTCATGATTTTCCTTTTTCTTACATAAATGGTATTTCAATTTCATGTCCGTTCAATCCGTATGGTTAATTTTTATGCCAGTTTGTTATAGATTTACACTAGCTTTAGGGTCCATTTAATTTACTTTTTTTCCACCCTAATTTACGTTAGAGATTTAATCTGTTCAAATATTTTTTATCCAATAGCCACAAACCATTTAATTACAGAAAATTTGACTTTTACATTTTTGGCCACATATGAAACAAACAATTATGCCAATTAGACTTCCCAATTTTGTTCCAAAACCATATTCAAAATTATATAATTATATCAATCAAAACCATAATTTATTCAAGTAACATATTCTGAATTTATTCAACTAACATGTTCTACCATTAGAAATTGGTAACAATTCTATTTCAGTTTAATTAAACCAATTCTATTTAAGCCATGAAATGTGAATAATAATTTTTTATTCCAAATTTCAACCCAAACATGAATTAGAAATGAGAAGTGAGAGAAGAAGAAGATACAATAATTTACATAAATTTTAATCTTATTTATACCATAAAACGTGAATAGACAATTTATATATCCCATATTTTAAACCAAATATGAACTAGATTTGAAAAGTGGAAGAAGAGGAAGTTGCAATAATTTGCATCTATACTCAATTAATAACAGAAATTAATTCATATTAACGTGCCAGAAAAGAATTAAATCAAACTACTTTATTTTTCTATTTCATATCAATTTCCACTCACCTAGCATTTGAGCTAGCATAAATTTGAAAAAATCTTTACTTTAATCTTTCTCCTTTTGATTCTTCTAAATTCCCTAAATCGTTTGAATATATATAGATAATTTAATTTGATAGAGATTTGTTTATTTAGTAGAGAAAAAGAGGAAGAATAATACACATATATTTTACTATAGAAATCTGGTGACGGCTGAATAAGAGATTAGGTTAGATTAGATGGTTTATGTATAGATTGTTTGATTGAATATAATCTATTAGATTATTTTAGATTAAATATGGTTCTTTTATACACTTAATGGTTATCCATTCTAGCCCATACACATCACTCAACCAATAAAATTTAGCCATCTCATCCTATTACATCACTGGAGCGAACGGGAAGCCGCTACATGTCAGAAACAATGCTGAAATACGTAAAAAAATCTTTGGAAATGAACCAGCTAAAAAAACATCATTCTAGATTATGGACGACAACAGGACTTGATCCCTGGTTACGAGGAAAGTCAACACGCGTCTTTACCATTGTACCAAATAAGCTTTTAATTTTTTTAAATTATATTTCCTACAAAATGTCAGGGTTTTATAGTATTTGAATATTTAAATTTGCTATGAAAATAATAATAAAAATTTTGAAAAATCTTTCAAAGTTAATAATATATAAAAGTTTTTTATATTTAAAACTAGGAATAAGAAAAAAGACTTTGAATTTGTTAAAACAAATATACAGATGAGTCAACAAAATAAAATAATTATTTAAATTAAATAAATAGTTTTATCAAATATAAATGAATATACAAATAAAACAAAATTTATTATCATGAATAAACTTATTTTAAAATAAATAAATGGAAATAAATAGATTTGTTAAACTAAAAAAACAAATTTTTATAAAAAAAATTAAAATATTTGTCTTATAAATGAAATGAATGTGTCAAATATAATATTTATAAATAATAGAGAAGATAACCAGAACATATGGATAATAGATAGCTAATATAAAATATAATAAAAATGAATTTGCATATTTTCAGCCATATATGGACATACCCAAAAATATATGTTGACATACACATCCCTTAAATGGTTTAACATTTCAAAATTCAAACCTTTTATCACCATTTCAAATTTCAAATAAAACCTTTAATGACCGACACATGCCTATTCGAAGTCTATTTAGTACTTCTATCGCATGTATTCATTTACACATCACTTTATTTCAAAATTCAAAAACTAATGCAATCTTTAATCTCTTTTCTATACAAATATGGCTTCACATCAAGCTTCTCTTCTCAAATCTAGACTCTCCTCTAAAAATAAGAAATTAGCTTTATGATGATAAAGAACAATGAAAGCTATCATGATTACAAAGAGCATGCTAATGCATTTTCCTTTAGGATTTGCAAAATTTGATGATTTTCGTTCTTATGATTTACTTTCACTTTGTATAGAAATAATATTTTTTTTGTTTGGTTAATTCTACTCTATATGGATTTTCCTTGTTATGCTAATCTTATGAAAATATTTTATGCAAATTTAAATGTTAAATTTATCAAGGGAATGATGATAAAATTTGGAGTAGTGTGAAAGGCATTATTTTTATTTTGGATGCAAATTTACTTGAAGAAATTTTGGGTTGCAAAAATAGTGGAAATGATCTTTTGTGAGAAGATATAGATTATGATAATCATGAAGTTTTACCTGATTTGTTTAAGAAGGATTTTGAAGTAGAATTTTAAAAAAGAAAAAAATCTTAGATCAAAAGAAAGGCTTATGAGTTCGATTTTCCAGCAAAGTATAACTCCTTGTACGGAGAACTATAACAATCTTACTTTTAAGAGTTTGTAAAGCTTTTTTTTGCCGGATAGGAAATAATTTGGGGACAAATCATTCTTTCCGACCTTGTGGCCAAAGGAGTTTCAAGGAATAGACATACACTTTATCATGGAGTATATTTATCGTAAATATTTACTTATTTTGGAATTGATTTAAAAGGAGAATCCACTTCCAGATGAAACCAGATTGACAAGAAGACTCTTTCTCTTAAGCATATTCCATTTGTACATATGAAACTCTTATGGAAAAAGAATAAAGATTTTGTATGGATGATGTTATGGTGGAAAGAATGGAAGAAGAAGAAGAACATGGCATGGAAATTGAAGAGGAAGAGAGAAGAAGGAGGAAGACATTTTTCTTGAAAGTATTTAGGGAAAGAGTAGGCCAAGCAACTTATAATTACATAGAAATCTTCTTGAAAATCGAAAGGAGCTTAAAACTTCCTTTAGCAAAAAATTCTCAAAAAGTTCATGAAAGATGGATAAATTCCTTGAAAAAATCATAAGCAAACTTGGTGGTTTCTCTACATCTTCATCTAGTGCTTTCTAGACTTTATATCTTAATTTCTTTTGCTTTGATTATGCACTTTGTCTCTAGCTAATGCAATCATTTGAGTTAACAAATATATGAAAAATGTACATTTTTATTCTCTGGAAACAAAAAAATATAATGAAAATTTAATAAGTGATTTCATATACAAAAACAGAAATGGAAGAAACTTTGAATATGCTGGAAATGGTACATATGTCAACATACAAGAGACCATATGTCGACATACCGGTCACAAGTGACCATATGTCAATATTTACAAAGGACTATGTCGACATACAATTGTAAAATCACTTTTTAAAATTCAAATAAAAAGTAATTTTTAATATATAGAGGAAGCAGTTATAAATAAATTTCAACACTATAAATATAATATTTAAATCATAAAAGCAAGTAATCTTCTTCTCTAAACAATCACATTCATATTTAATAAAAATACTCAAAAAGTCCCTAAATGAAAGAAAATTTCAATGAAATATGAGTGATAATTTAGAGAGAACTTCGCAAAAACCTCAAGAAAGCATTACATACCATTTTAAGAAACTAGAAATATCAACAAATGAATCAAAAGCAAATGGTATATAGAAGAAAGACAATTCCCATCCCTTCATTGCTTTATAACTTATGTTCTCAAAGGAAATAATGCACTTGTTCCTGAGAACATTGGATGTGGAGAAACTACAAATGAAGATCTAGATATTAATAAGAATTTATTGATGGATGGGAAGTGATCCCAACCAATCGCATCTTTGGCCCTAACAAAGGATGGATTGAAAATCCTCCCAAGAAAACTTAAATATCATGATCTATTTAGAAATTATTAATGTATGTGTTTGTTTTTCTTGTGTTTTGTATATTTGTTTTGTTTATTATATATATAGTATATTATAAAACTGATCTTTATAATATAAGTGTCTATATTAAATTGTTTAAAACAAAATGTTTATATTTTTCTAACATATAAGTCTATGCTTGATGTGATGTTCTTATTTACTATGATTAACACTGCATCACCCTATTAATTTTAAATAATTTATCATCAAATTATCTCAATCCACAATTAACTAATTTTTAAGATTTTGATTTTCACGATGATAACAAACATGTCCATATAATTGTAATTTGTTCATAAAATCACATACACACCCTATTAAGCTATACATATTCTTTAAGGTCTTTGTATAAATTATTTTATAACATTTTTGTTGATGACAATGGGGAATAGAAATGGGTATGAAATATAATAGTAAAAAACATAGGCATAGCATTAACATGAAGGTGTTACCGGGGAGTCATTTTGAATAATATTGTATTTTATATAAGAATATTTAAATGGTTGTCATCATCAAAAGAAAGAAGATTCTTAGAACCATGGTTATTGATTCTGATGGTAGCAAACTGAAAAATATTAGTACAAATGATTTTTCAAGTTTATGAATGATATAGTAAAATAAATACAGAAATCTACGAAGATATAGTATATGATAATGATGTAAAGATGTACTAAACTAATTAAGGCAGATCAATACAATAACTTAACTACAAGACTAAGGAGATCATGAGGAATCATGCAGATTAAGAGATCAAGAGGATTCAAGCAGATCAAGAGGAACAAAGGAGATTCAAAGGCAATGCCAATAAAACAGAGGAAATTCAAGGAAAAAGACTAAAAGACTACAAGACAACAGTCAGTCGGTTTGAAAATATATTGAGTCGTAAAATTAATTATTAAAGATTCCATAGAAAATATTTATTATTACTATTTTAAAAACTCTTTATTTTATTCCCTATAATCATTTTTTAAAAGTTCTATTTTGATTTTACAAATTAAAAGAGTTAAAAAAAATTATAAAGGAATTGATATTTGGCAGTAGGATATGTCTACACACCCTTGCATGTATGTGAACATACTAGCCATTGGAAGCAACTTTTCATTATAAATGAAAGGATACTTTCTTTCACCTTTCGCAAAAAGATAGTTCTCTTCGTCTTCTATACAAAGGCTTTTGACAGTGAATTTTTAAATAATTCTCTCTAATTTTTTAACTCTGTTTACTCTCATATTTTGTAGAAAAGTCATATTTGTTGGAACTGGGCGAAGGCGTAGTAGGTTAAATGGGTGAATTTTAAAAAATATCATATTAGATCTTATTGGGCTTACAAAGTCTAAATTAATTTAGATCCAATCCAAAAAAAATTAAGTAAATTTTTTATTTTATTTAATTGATTAATATAAAGATTTGATTTTGTTTATATATAGTATATAATGTGTATATGTATATCAAATATACACATACGTGTAGGTGCACTTTCAACAAACAAATGTATACATGGTTTAATATACCCGTGTATAAGCGCTAGGATTTATACCATGATGGATACATTATCCATTTCATATATGGATTTGCTGTGTATTATTTCATTAAATTGATATAATATAAAGTATACAATACATACATACACACATACACACACACACACTAAAACAATTATGTATAAATTTAAATCTAAATATGTAAACCAATTTAAACATTTAATATTTAAAATAGCTTAAGACAAATTCAAATTTGAAAACAAATTTTGATCCCAAACAATATTTTATATAAAATTCAAATTCAAATTCGAAAACAAATCTGAATCCAAAATAATGTCTTATTTAAGGTTTAAAATTAAATATTATTGTTGAAATATATTAGTATATGTATGTGTATGTGTGTATATCTCTATGAAACATATCCAAAAATACATAAAACCTTATATGTGAATATTTTAAAATTGATAAAATTCATCTGTATATATACACACACATATACATACATATATATATAATATGAAGTCGCATGATTATCACGTCATAATGCAACAGTTACTTTCGATATTGCTTTAACATTCTTATCCACAATGTAAGGATCTGCGTAATGGTATACATCATAGAAGTATATTCTTTAACATTTTGTGGTCAACGGTGATCAACATGGAACATCTTTTAAAAGCAATGGCTAGTTTGATAGAAGCAACGTGTCTGTTTGAAAAACATTTTCCACTTGCATTTTTTGACATCAATGTCCACCTTATGGTTCATTTAGTCGATGGTGTATTAATTTGTGGACCTTTTAGATATAGGTGGATGTATCCTTTTGAACGAAAAATTACTAATTTCAGATTTGTTCTTCATCATTCGATTATAATAGCTAATGGTTATTTACATTTTATTACTTACATAGGTTGATGAAAACATATAAAGGATATGTGCTCAACAAAAGGTATATTGAAGAGTGTATTACAGCAGAATATACTATATAACAAGCTAGCCTTTACAACGTTAAGTATATACCAAAAGGAGGTGATGACACTCATAAACATACTCGTTTATAATGTGTGCTCATATATATTTGAATCATTAAATTTTAGTTAGATAAATTAATAATGCTATATGTTAATAATATATTGAGAATTGATCAGTTAAGCATATAAGTATCTAGATTTGTTCCTTCTTTTATTCGTTTTCCTTTTACATTAGAAAAGGGAATGTAACTTAATGTCATATATTAATTGTTGGTTCACATTTATTTTTTGTAATATTATTTTAATACTAGTAATCAATTGGTGAATAAATATAAACATATGGCTGTGGATTCTACCGACCAAAGATACAATTATTTTAACACGTAAACATATTGTGTCAACAAAATTAATAAGTATGGTCGAAAACATAAGTAGTGTTACATGTAGGATTAAAATTACATTTTAATTATGGGAAGGATAGTGAAAGTTGAATGTAGTTCATCTTTCTTGCAGCTTCATTATTTAGCTCTATTATTTCAAGTAGCGACAGTTACGTTAAAATGTTAATTCGATATCTTACACTATAACTACTTTGACCTTTGATGACAATTTAGCATTTTAGTATTGTTCTAACCATACAAAATGATGTGTATCATTTCTGAGAAGTTTCATGTTAATATAAAATCAATTAAGATGCTCATGTAAACTTATCTATGAGTTATATAGCTGTATAACTAATGAGACTGGTCCATGTTTAAATATTTACACTCCGGCAACATTGGAAAGTGTTTTTGAATGATGCAGAACAAGTATTGACTTTTGCAAGGGTGATCATATCCACCTCTTATTTCCTACTAATCGAAGCAGCAACAACTTTGGAACAATACATGCTTATATATGATAGGGACCTTGCAAGGCCTTTTTTTATATATATTTGTTGAAGTTATTATAAAAGTCTTATTGACGGTTTGATAACTTAAGGCACTTATTACTGTTATACAATCAATCAGTAACGCATTGGTGTATTGACATTTAATCAGCATTAGTTAAGTTTGTGCCATTGTAGGTTTGGTTCATGTTGTGGGATTTGGGTTTTGTAGATGTTTGGTTTTGTGATCAAGTTTTTATGACCATTTCTTGAGTAATGGGTATGATTACATATAACTTACTCATATTTTTTTCAATCGGGAGCTTTGTGCTTTATGTGGAGAGTGACGAAATGCATAAATTTCATTTATGTTTAGCCACGTCCTCGAGACATGGATAAATGTAAATTAGCCATGGCTTTGAACCACGGCTAAGTAGAAATTAGCTATGGTTCAGAACCATGTCTAATTTACATTTAGCCATGATTCAGAGCCTTGGATAAATTTTAGTCACTGTCCATTTAGCTACGGCTCTAACCCGTGGAAAAGTCAATTAGCCAGGCCTAGACCCGTGGCAAAATGGCTTTTCTGTTGTAGTGCATATACGAACATTATTAAATATCTAGCCACAGCCTAGAGTCGTGGCGAAATGGCTTTTCTGTTGTAGTGCATATTAGCACATTATTAAATATCGATTGATATAAATCAAACAAAACTTCATAATTAATGCATCATTAATATTACTAATTTAAGTAATTTATAAAAATTATAATTTAATTAAATCATGTGGTAACTAGGAGTGTTTAACGATGCGGTTGAGAGACTCATAAGTGTAAATTTAATTGGCGATTAATATTAAACAATTTAGATATTAATGCTCACACGTCACCTTAGCTAGTGGTGTGACAGTTTAATTGAATTATCGCTTACATAATTTTAATAGGATCTAATTTTACTATTTTGAGTGATCCTCTGCAGTGATGATTATTTACATCAATTCTCTTCATCAATTGTATATCACATTAGGCCTTGTGGAATTTGATTTTGGTTAAAGTTCAACTACCGTCCACATTCAACTTGTATAATCCAAAGACAAAGTCCTTTGTTCAATAATATAGTTATTATTAATCGTACTACTAGCCAGAGACTTTGATTTTGAGTTGACTACAGTTTACTATGACGCTAATCCTATGAATTCTCTATTGAATAGTATTTCAATTCTAATGCTTTAAATTAGACCCAATTGTAGTCGTTCAATGGATATCGAATTTAATTATAATCAAAGCACATTAAAGTTCAACAATATTCTCAAGTCCAGAGAATCGTGTAATATTGCCACTTCAACGTTCTTTGTTCGACCTTAGTTATATTAAGAACTATCGAATGATTCATTCCACAGTTATTCGATAACTATAAGTATGTAACCCTTAGTGACCCCAGGAGCCGTCGGTAATATACTGCCCAACATTTAAAGCAATTTATGCACTCTATTCTTAATGGATGTATAGATATCCTATCTCGATACATCTTGCCTAGGAATAATTAAAACAATATATTATTTTCATCATGGTAAATTTCTCATGGTTACAGCATATTGTAATTACTATCACAAACATACAATTTATGGATTTTCTATTACTTATATATAAAATAAATAAAAAATTAATAGAACACATTTTAACAAGTATATATTTGAAAAAAAGCACCTTTTATTTTGAATGAGATTTTATTACAAAGTCAATAATTCACAATAAATTATAGAATTGGCCCTAGGGCATACCTCTAACTCTATCAATCTTCCACTTACACTTAGAGACAATTGTGGAGTCTCAGTCTCATCCCTTCAATCAGTTTGATGAGAACTGACCGAGCTGATCCCTTTATGAATGGACCGGCTTTGTTGTTTAACTATCTACTCTATTAATCAATTCTCTTTGCTGTTGATAAATTGCCTTTGCCATGTAGTACTTTTCGGAATATGTTTACCGACTTCTAGTAAGCTCTTATCATGACATTGTTATCATATAACAATGATAATGTATTCTCGGTACATGGAAATACCCAAAACTTAATTATAAATTTTTGCATTTATATTTATACATTGCTTTTATTGTGGCAACAATCAAGGTGGTGTACTTAGCCTTTTGGTTGAATCAACCACAACTTTCCTTTTGGATTATTTTAAACTTAAGCTCCTTAACTAAAGTTTGAACGTGTATTAGATATTGATATATTATACTCGATATCACTTATTACGTTTGAATCCGAGCAGTCTTTCATTACGAGTTCATTGTTTTTATTAAGAATTCTCTAGCATTTCACAAATATTCGATAATACTCATAATTACCGATTACCAATCTTGATTTTCATTTGGCACTTGCTTCATATATCAAATACATAAGTGAAATACAACATTGAAGACAATGCATCATATATGATAATTCCTATTTTTAATGACTAAGGAATCCATCTTGCATGCTCTGTATTAAACATTTTAATACAATGTCTATGTATTTCAAATGGGACTATCCTAACATTTGTTTATACCAATTATGAAAGAAGTCAATTTCAAATCTAATATCGAGAATTAAATAACCAAACTAAAACGATTCTACCATAAGTACATCATCAACATTCATAAGTTTGTTATTTATTTATAGTTTTGAAATATTTAGGTACTTTATAATTTTCTTTCTTACAGATACACATTTCCTTTGAATTTTTATTGAAAATCATTTCTCTTTCAAAATAGTTGTTCGACTCTCATGCTTATCGAACAGTATTTTTGTATCAGTTCTTGGATCATAACTAAAACTCATAAACTCAATATTGCTCCCACCGACTTCGAGACACTTTGGTTGCTATTTGAAAATAGCATGTTCCAAATTATTATATAGAATTTCATGTTTCAATACATATGTACCAAAACTCAAATTTAAACTAGATGATAAATTTGCAAGTAAAATTCGAATTAACTTAAGCATGTTGAATGATAAACCTATTATGCTAATTTCAACAATTGAAATTTACAATGTTATTCTCATCCATGTTCCTTACTATATTCGACCTGCATCAGTCTTCTTCTTGAAAATACATTTCCTGCCGATGGATTATATCCCTTTGCGTACAACTACCAAAACCATATTTTTGATACTACTTGGAATCTATTCAAGGTTTGCACATCGTATCGTATGGCAATGTCAACACTCTTAATGGTTTATTGACAAATTGGGAAGTTCTTTTCTCAACATGAACATTAAACTCATAGTTTCTCTTCAACATGTGAGAATACATATCAGACACTCTAATACGTTGTGTCCAATTAAGTTTGATTAATTTGATTTTATCCCTCATAATTAGTTTTATCATTGGATCGTATCCTAGTCCATTTTACTACCAGTAATTTCTATAAAAAATTCCTTCGCTATGTTTCTTGAAACAACAATTGTATCAGATTCAACAGAATAATTATTCACAAACATTTTATGAACTGTCTTTATATATTACTGATTTTGTTTTGTTTGATGAAACTTATGTCCAAAACATAAAATGATCAATCAATATTAAACGGTCCCAAAATCCTTTGGGTTATTCCATACACGATCCCTCACAAATAATCATTACGTTCAGTCTTTCGATTTGCACAACTTGTCATCCCTTTGACCTAGGATCTGTAGGGTTTTCCTATAAACTCTTATCTTGTAAGATATCATAAACTGTGTTTTAAATGAAATTAGGTGAACAACTATAGAGAAAGAAGTTAACTCAACTTCACTCATCATTAATCGTACTTTGTCCAACAAGGATCGATTACTCCTTATTGATGCATCATTATGTATCATATGAAGGAGTGACTTTTAAGACTAAATCTTTACTTTTTGGGTACACTTAGAAAATTTCTAGTATACTCATATATTTAATCAAATCGAATTAATTTATTTACTTTTATACTATATTCTATGAACTTATTTCACTCATACTACTATGTGCATCAAATACTCCAGTTCATTTCTATGATAATTCATTGATGAAAAGAAGTATGTAGAGCCATTTTGATACCACTAGACTTATGATTGCATACATCTATATGTACTAATCCGAAGAGTCCACCAACTCTTATGTCGCTTCCACTTAATGGATGTTTTGCTCTTAATCATTTGAGATACAATTCACCAGTACCATATGATTCATAATCATATGATTAAAGAATTATTTCTCAAAAATATGGCTTGGTCCATAATTCTAAAGTTATAGTAAAGTTTCAGACACTTTTATATTTCCTAATGCACTATTTGTTATAAAAAAACCATTATAAAATTTTCATCTTATAACGAATATTCATAATATCCATGTTGAAATAAAATATGTCTATTTTCAATCAATACTGAAAATAGTTAATATTTCATAAATAATATCAAGTATATTTATGAGAAAATGTTTCAGTAACTTGATTCATCTACTAAGAGGCGTTATATGGTATGCTTCCACTATTTCCATTGTTACTATAATAATGTATAAAATTTGAAGCTCCATTCAACCACTTATTATGGAATTTTCTTTTGTACATTGTAACTAGTTTATAATCAAGAGTTTTAGATCAAATATTTAAAAGAAATAAATCTCATAGAAGTAATTTCTATATGAAACACATTTTGGAATGGAAATCATATTTGTCATTTCTTGTCAAGTACCTACTATTATTTATATAATTTTCGGTTCCAATATCTCTTCAAGAAGCAGAAATGACCATTCACTCTCTTGATCCCAACCATGCCTTAAGTTAAATCAATTATCATATGTTCGCTTTCTTTTTTAAATGGTTAAAACATTCAAAAGCAAACCCTTAAGGATATCAAATATGTTGTACTTTACATAAACTGATCAAATTGACTTTCGTTTATCGAATTCTTAGATCCATCTTGGAGCTCTTACTATATTGTTACATTAACACAAGAAGATCGTGACAAGCACCATTGTCCAAGTGGTTAATTGATTCGGCTTTGGTGCAAGAGTTCACAAGTTCGAAACTTGCTTTCGAACGATTATTAACATGGGATATGTTGTCCCAATGATTTGTTGTATATAAAGTACCATTTCAAAAAAAAACACAAGAAGATCGTAATTTTAAAATTCATATTGAATGCATGATCTCACACAATAGTTTACGTGCTCTTTTTGAATGAACTAAATTCATCGAGGATTCATGCATTACAAATCGTGATTTTTCACTATATAACATCTATATGTTTCGAATATGGATCAAATATCAATATTATTATATTGCTTTAAGTTGAAACTCATAAAGGACATACAGAATCTTAGGAAAATAAACATGTAAGTGACTAAGTTACGAATGTATGTAATAGTTGTATATTTAAGCGCTTATATTGTCTTGAAACAACAATGTGATTTTTTTAAAATATGTATTTTACATTTTTATTTGTTAATATTAATTCATTGCATTTACATATTTTAGCTGATAAACATTTTACCAATTATATTAGCAAAAATTTATCGATGTAGTTTGGTTTAATATATACATAGTAGATGTTCTTATACTATTAGTAAGATTTATGTGTGTCTACGTGTGTGTGTGTGTGTATATATATATATATATATATATATAATTTTGCTAATAAGCTTCCACTAGACTTTTATATTTCTAAAACCTTAAGAGGAAACATAGAAATCTTTCGATTTCTCTAGTGGGTATTAGGACTCACATACCTTTGGATTCTGACATTGAGGAAAGCTTAACAAGTCGTAGGCATGCATGTGATGGATAACGCCTTATTGATTGTATCACATACTAGTCCTAACCTTGTGTTCTTTGTCCTAACCTTATGTTCTTTGTCCTAATCTAATCTTTACCTTAAAGAAATCTCAACAAATAAATAGAGATTATTCACCCATACCGATTATTTTTCAGTGGCCTACGTATGATGCACATACCTTGTGGAAAGCTCAACAAATATGTGCATATATCTTACCTCGTCTATTATAAAATTTCATAATACTACACTTAACATCTCTAGATTTATGAGAACTCAACAATTAAAAAGTATGCAAGTAATTTATTGATATATAAGTGGAAGAGGACAACATTTATATTAAAATTTCATAATCTTTAATATATTTAATTAAGTGATTTCGAATTATGGAATAATGTTTTTCTTATGAAACACACTTATGATTCAAATGTCAAACGCATCTAAAATCACAGTATACGTAATTGGCATATGTATTTATTCCTTAAATTTAACAAGGAGTTGTTATCCGGCCTTTGGACTAGGTAGTATTTGGATGGACTTGACAAATCAAACTTAAAATCTATCGAGGCAAGAGGCCCAAAGAGACAGCCACAGAGTCCAAAAACCGAGTACTATCAAGACTACCAAGTGGAATCAAGACCAACCCAAAGATCCCCAACGCCAAATCCATCAAAGTGATAGATCGTAACCGATCCATCCCTATAGATAGGTACTGATCCATAGAACTCCACCAAAAATGCCCTAATTTCCTTCTATTCTCAAATGTTGATGGTCGCAACCTGGTCAAGCTCCATTGGATCGACCATATGCAGTTCACTTTCGACCATCTTGAGCAAGTGAAATCAACAACCCCATTTCTCCATCGATCATCATATTAACTTGGAAATAAGCTTATATCAATGCAATCAAGGTTAAAAAAATGAAAATTACAACAACAAGTCGCTATCGCTCAAAGTATCAAAGCAGACCCATAAGAAGATTTTATGGATCAGTAATGATCCATCCTATGGATCGGTACTGATCCATCAACATTGCTAACATAGCCATGTTTCTTCAAGGCCAAATGCTATAGGAACGTAAAGATCGTGGTGGAGGACGTGGTATAGCATTTCTTGGCGACCTACAACTATTAATAGGAGGATAGTGATTTTTGAGGATCCTTTTGCTTTCCTACAACTTCTACATAATTATCTTGTATTCACACGTGGATCCCTACCAATCCATAAGAACAATACATGCAAAACAACAATATAAGCAATAGAAATACCAAGTGGATGTAGGCAATAGTTGGCGGAACTAATATAAATGTTCAGTGTTTTATTTTTACTTATTTCCCATTTATATTCTTTATTTTTATTCTCTACTTAATTTCTCGTGTATTTGTGCCACTTTTTGGTACCAACATTTTAGCGCTTTCACTGAGAGCATGATTTTTAAGCCGTTTGGATCCATCATCTACTATTGGATAGCATAAATCTGAGAAATGGGTCAAAATCCTTTTGTTTTTTACTCTTCTGAACTACTCACATTACTATAAAGTCTAAAAGAAAACGCTATTCAAAATGGCTCCTAAAAGGGATCGATCCACCACTTCAAGAGGTGTTGAAGATGTTGAGAATGTCGATTCCCAACATGTTGAGGAGGTTGTGAAGCTAACCACTATAAAGGGTCAGAAACCAATAGATGTGATTAATAGGGTTAAGATGGACCACATGATGAAGCAAATGGAGGACAAAATCCAAGAAAGTCGTGATGAGTTGAATCGGTATATAAAATTAAACTTGGATTTGTTGAATCAATTGACTATCAACCATAGGAAAAGCAAGAGGGGTTCAAAATCTGATAGTTTCGCATCACTGGAGAAAAAGCAAAGGCAAAGGGAAAAAAGCAGAAGATGCTTAGAAAAGAGATCGAAAAGTCAAAACAAAGGCCCAAACCAAACCGTAGCGAAGGCTTATTATGGATCGATGCTGATCCATTAGGAGGGATTAGTGCCAAACCATCCATTGTTGGTTTGGATCGTCGACTTCTAAATGATGGTGCTAGTTGGGCTTCTGTTCGTGCTGTGGATAGCTAGAATATTGGAGATTAGGCAGCCATTATGGATCCACCGAGAGGAGACTATGTACAAGTAACTGCTGAATGAGTGGTTTTCCTGAAGTCAAGGGAACCCAGATATCGTGGAACTAACCGAGTGCGTTTAACGGGCCAAATAGTCAAAATGGATCACGATTACCGCCATTCAGTAGATCCATCTTAGCCTGATTTGATTGAAATTGTAAGGAAACTTATAAATGATTAGCGTTCCTCCCCAAGCTAAAATATGTACATAGAAGAAATCCTATGTGAGGAATACCCAAGAAGATTTGTGATGCCAACAATGCTATCATATAATGGGAAGATGGATCCAAGTCAACATTTGATGAAGTATGTTTGGCACATGGATTATACCAAAGCTACCGATGCTAAAAGATGTTGCTTCCCAATTTTCCTAGAGGGAGTGGCTACGATGTGGTTAACCCGACCACGTCAAGATCCATATCGTCTTTCATGCAATTGGCATGGATGTTCATTGAGCAATTCCATATGCACACTACCCGTCTAAAGGACATCATGTCACTGTCCAACCACTACCGAGGGGTGGGGGGTCTTTAAAGGATTTCTTACAATGGTCTACTACTGTAGTAACCAAGGGGAGCAATCCTCTGGAAGGTATTCTATTGATGGAACTGATTGGGAGGGTCCATACCGATACTAATTTTGGGAGGTGGTTGAAGATGAAACCCCCACCAACAATGCACGCGTTCTACAGAAAGGTGACTTGGTTCTTGCACTTGGAAAAGGCAAGCATTATCATCGGAAAAACTAATGCCGAGTAGTTGGCAGAGGTGATACAAAGTAATGTTGCTGTAAAATAGTCTGAAGGGAATTCCGACAATGTCGATGTTAATATGGAAAATAGAAGTGGTGGACTGAGTAAGAAAAATATGGAAGCTAAAGAATAAAAAATCGAATTTGAGGAGACGCCCTAGAATCCCAAAGTATGACAACTGTACTACATTAAAAAACTTGCATTACACCAAACAGACCTTTTTATAGCGTTTAAAAACCATACTAAAGCCTTCTGTAGCATTTCTATAAACACCATAGATCAACAAGTTATAATAAATCTTATAGATACCCAAAATTGCAATGGAAAACAAACTTTTAACAGCGCTTTTGTTGCCATCTTAGACTAGACGTATCAGTACAACTACTTTTCTATAGCGTTTTAAAGCTTGCTATAGAACTTTTACAAAGAGTTGTATTTTATGATACTAACAATTATGACATCATTTAATTGCTATATTATGTTGATATGCCATATACTTATAGCATGTGATGACGTTGTAGAAATATTATGTCGATCTTTTATTGTGCATTGAAACGCTATAGAAAATTCATTACTATCTATTGAAGCATTATTTTTTCTATGAAAACTGTTTAATCCTTGAAAAATATTTTGTGTAGCACTAGCATAATGCAATAGTATATGAAAGTTATAACAATTTTTCTTTTCGTAGCATAGTTAAAACGCAATAAAAAAGTTTCCATTGCATTTTTTCATTGCCATATACATTCAAGCTTACAATTTTCAGTACTACTAAACTTATTTCAACTAATATATTATAACAATTCAAAAAACCACACTTATCACATTATAATATACGTAATCAAATGAAGCCATAAGACAAACCACAAAAGATATATATCCATAATATTCCATACATGGAGTATTAAGCATATAAATATTTGTGACCAAAGGTAACAATACATATAACTATAGCTCACCAAAACGATACAAACTAAAACAAAGATGTATCAACGTCGATAGATAATACATTAATGCAAGCATGATAGATTTGAAGGAGAAAGTGCGATATCATGTAGCAACCTCAAAAGCATCATATAACATCTGCCAAAAAGAAGCATATACGTGCGTATGTTAGTCATAAATCAAGTTATTACAGACATGCTAGATTGGGTCAGAATGAACAATTATGGTAGCCTATCAGTGAAATTCTTTTTAATCCTTTCTTTTGAGTAAATTGCAAAACCATGCCTTAGTACAAAATTTATTTCACAAATAAGGCTAGTCTGTATTTTACTCCAAAAATATGGTTCATTCTGATTTTGTACATGAGCATTTTCAAAATGCGCATGTATTAAAAATTTATTTTGTACATGCACATTAAAATGTGCACATGCGCATTAATATGCATATGTAAAACAAAAACAAGAAAATAGCCTTTTTGTAATAGGTTTGAATGAAGTCCATTATTGAGATCATTTTTTCGCAGAGGCCTATTTTTAAGATGAGTACTTTTTTGAGATAATATAATTGTTGTGTATAGCGAGATGTTACAAATAGTCACTTTCTGCCATGCAGAAAGCAAACTATGTTGTTTGTTAGTTTATAAACTTACCTTAGTCTGTTATAAGTTAACAATAATATTCCTGATTTAGTCATCAAGTTTGTGGTTTGATTGCTTAATTGTCATTGTGTTTGAAGGGTATTGTTAACTGCATTTCAATCTTTCTATGATTGTGTTGGAGACCTTAAAATGGGAAAGGTATCACTATCCATTCTTTCATAGATTTGATGTTGATATTAATGGCAATGGAACAATAACGGTAACGTCTATCTGCAGACTATTGCTAGAGGTGGAGAACAAAACGATAAGGGTATGTAGTTTATTTTATTTCAACGATTCAGCTTCCATTTCTAGTATTTTAGTTCGACAATTCTCCTTAGTTCTTCAAAACATCTTTACTTCAAAATTTCAGGGTATTTTAAACATCAATAATACTATATAGTTTATTTTTTATTAGGTAAGCTGTACAATTGTCAATTAGTGGGTATATTTATGAAATGGCGGATTGTAGTTTGGTGAGGTTATCTTCACTTCCCTAGTGTTATAAACCTATCATTTACTCTGTTAAGTGTCAACATTATAGAAATTTCATGACTGAATGAAGGAATAAAAATTATAGTATTTATAAGAATAAAAGCTAATCCAATTTTATCAAAATAATATGTTATTAGGTTGAAGAAAGAGTGATGCCCTAAAATTAAAATAGAAAGCATAATAGTTTAAGGAAATTGGGAGGAAGCAACAGTCTAGTCGATATAAAATTATGAAACTCCAATTAAGGGCAATAAGCTTTGGGAGGAAGCAACAGTCTAGTCGATATAAAATTATGAAACTCCAATTAAGGGCAATAAGCTTTATAACTCAATCCTTTTTTCCAAATTCAATTTATTTCCATTTGAATTCTCATTAGGAGAGTTTTTTTTAACCGGAAAGAAATAATGTTTAATTAAAAAAACCTACTTCTCTAGGCTTCGGTCTAAACTGTTCTACTACTACTTTTAAAACAAATTCAAAAGAAATAAAATGGTTTGGGACTGCATCTCTCAGTTTATTATATCGAAAGACTGCACTCCTAAAATGGTTATGAGGTTATGATAGGAAAAGAAACCTCTATAATTGGTCCATTACAATTAATTAATAGATAAATTTCATACGACTTTCAATCATCTTGATTTAAATCTGCTAATTATATACATACATACATGTGTGTATGAAACTTAATTACATAAATTTAATTAGTTTATATGGAACTTAATTAATTTATATGAAAATTGATTAACTTAGTTAATTTATATAAAATTAAATTGATTTATATAAAGTTTAGTTAATTTTATAAAATTTAGTTAATTTATATAATCATATGGAAAAGATATCAATAATATATGGAATTTTCTGAAATGGATGTAAATTTTATGTAAAATACTTTATTTAACAATTGCATGTATATTGTTATAAACTTATTAATTTTTATAAAACATAATTAAATTTTATAAACTTATTTAATTTTAGAAAACAGTTAGCTTATAATTATTATAAAGTTAATTAACTTAGTAACTTATTTTAAACTTAATTAATTTGTCGTCGTTGTTGTAATATTATTTTATAGCTATTGCTTCTATTATTATTATTATTATTATATTCTTATTTTTCTTTTGAATTTAGTTAATTTTATAAAATCAATTAATTTTTATAAAACTTAGTTAACTTAGTTAATTTTTATAAAAATTACATAATTTTTATAAAACTTGGTCAATTTTTATAGCAATTTAACAAAGATTTCAAAACGGAGAACATGATTTTTATAAAACTAATTTTTATAAAACTTAATTGAATTTTATAAACTTATTTAATTCTGGAAAAACGGTTAACTTATTTAATTATTATAAAACTTAACTAACTTAGTTACTTATTTTAAACTTAGTTAATTATTATTATTATTATTAGATTATTATCATAATATTATTTTATTACTACTACTGCTACTATTGTTATATTATATTATTATTCTTCTTTTTAATTTAGTTAATTTTTATAAATTTAATTAATTTTTACAAAACATAATTAACTTAGTTAATTTTTATAAAAATTAGATAATTTTTATAAAACTTAGTCAATTTTTATAACAATTTAACAAATATTTTAAATTAGAGAACATGATTTTTATAAAACAAAATTAATTTTCATAAACTTTAGCTAATTTAATTAAAAAATTTAAATTTTGTAGATTTTTATAAAACTCAATTAACTTAGTTAATTTTTACATATCTTAGTTAAATTTTATATCCTATAATTTATTTTTATAAAACTCAGATAATTAACTTAGTTGAATATTTATAAGACTTAGTTTATAAATTAGTTAAATAATTTTTGTTAATTTGTATAAAACTTGACAATGTAGTTAACTTTTATAAAAATTAGTTAATTTTTATAAATTAAGTAATTTTTTTTATTTTTAATTTTTTTATAACTTAGTTATCTTAGTTAAATTTTTATACTTAGTTAATGTTCATAAATTTATTCAAATTTTATTAATATTTAGATATTAATTTAATTTTATAAAACTTAGCTAATTTTTAGAAAATTATTTAATTTTTATAAAACTTGATTAACTTAGTTAATTCTTATAAACTTTGTTGATTTTTATAATCTTATCAGATTCATGAATTTTCGACAGCACCTTCTTTGCGCGGTTAGTACTTTCCCGCACACCCCGATTCAATATACATTTACATGATCAAAACAAGATCGGATTTATATCATATATAACAAAATATACTTCATGATAGCATACACATTCAAAAGCATAAAAACATACCTTTTATTAACAACTTTAGCTAGTAATCTTCCATATAGCAAAAGAATGGTTTGTGTACTTATATCGCAAAGTAAAGGGAATAATTAGGGTGAAAATCTACAAAGAGTTATGTAATTATGCAAAAGGCGTGAATGGAAAAAATTGTAGTGGAACTGCAAAGAAATTAAACTTCCATCAACAATGTAAAGCTACAAAGAAATTGCATATAATTATAAGCAGAAGAAAACTGAACCGAGGTTTGTGTGCCTTGGCAGCTAAACTATGGCAATCGAGGCATGTTTGCCTCGGCTAAAACTGAACTGAACTGAGGCGTATAGTGAACCGAGGCGTGTATGCCTTAGCTAAAACTGAACTTAGGCGTGTATGCCAAGTGCAATAAAGAACAGCCAACATGCCTCCATTCAGTTTTCCTAATAATGATGTAAAGACGTAATGAAAATGAAAATGAATGGTATTTACTATTTAGGTTACCCTTAGAAATCAAATCCATTTCACAAATCCCTGAATGCAAATCCTTGTGCTTCAACTATTGGTTGGATAATAAACCCCAAAAGAGTGTGCACATGATATGATATTTGTATAAGTGTGAATTTCAGGTCTTCACATGAATTGATATTTATTGATGTGCCGAATTTGCTTATTTTAAAAATAGGAGAAATGTATTCTATTCAATTATTATGAACACCAAAAACTTGTTGTAAATTGCTGCCCTGAAAGTAATATAACATGAAAAAGAGAATTATAAACATATGAACTATTTATGTTCCATGCCTATAAAAATTCTGCACTGACTGAAGCAACATAAATTACATAACAGTAAAAACAAATGATACAAGTAATAAATAATTAACATGCCCTGCATTTCGTGCATGAAACTAATGATTAATTAATATATATGAAGTGTTTATTACAGAAGGATGTCTTTCCCATTGTCTCTCTTTAATTTATTCCCTAATATTTTTATATTATCAGTACATGTGTAAAACCGGTTCTAGATCAAGTTTGTAAAACCAGTGCTAGATCAAGTTAACAGTGCTACATGATATAAATGATACTGTTAACAGAAATAAAACCAAAACTTAGTTCAATGTGGATTATCACAAAACAACTTAGGCATCAACTAAGTTTGAGAACTTCAATTTGTAACCAATTAAAGTCATTTTCCAAGTTATTATATATGATTACTGTGGGTAAGTTCATATAAAACAGTGGAAATTGCCTCATTAATGCAAAGTCCTTTTTAATTTGCAGTTTGGTCAGCATTTACTAGGACAACTGAGTTTTAATAAAAGATGAGATCATATTATATCTAAAATGATAAAAATACGAAAAGGCAGTTGCATAAAAAGGTCCAAGGATATAAGAAAATATTTGCAAAATGATGTATACATCTCATGTCGTGAAAAGTAACAATACAGTCCCCGGTGGAAATTATTCATAGATTTAGTCACGCTTCCTAATTTAAAAACAGTGGAAATGATATCACAGTTACCTTAATTCTCTTTCCTCTACCGTTGTCAGTTTAACACCTTCAAAGATGTATCGTTATCAATGATATCATCCCTAAAAAAGCACAACATGGAAAATTGTAATGTAACACAAATTAGCAAGTACAGAATTTAATTAGTGACAAATAATAAACTGATAACAAAACCACATACTGTATTTCCAAAAGCTTTTGATCAGCTCTTTTTTTGTAGATAGGCTTGCCTTGAGTATTTTCTGCCCAAAAACAAAAATAAAAATAAACATGTTTACCTTAAGGTAAATATGAAAGGAGGGATGTAACAACCCATAATTTTGTAAATAATTTTAATTAAATTTTTATTTGAAAACTTTGGTTTTAAATCATTTAAAATTGAATTTTTAGAATTTTCCAATGTAAGTTTGGAATTTATTTGTAATTTACTTTCCAGATACAATAAATTAAACATTTTCTGAAATTTTTATATTTTGATCAACTGAAAGTCAATGTTTGACCACAGTTGAAAATTTAAAATTTTAAATTTTAATCTTTTTCTTTGGAGCAGATATAATTCTGATATGCATACTGCTTTTCGTTTCATTAAATTCTGTTTTATACTTTTAAAATTGGATAAAATACAGCGTTTTACACGCTGTTAATTTCTGTATTTTATTTTCTATTTTTCCTGTGTTCATCTCTCTATTTTCTTTTTCTATTTTTTTTTTGTTTAGACTTTGATTTTATTTATTGAAATTTTCATTTGTTTATTTTTGACAATTGGGCTTAGGAAAATTCAAGAGTCTTATGTTTCTTGTTTTAATTCATGCCTTTTTATTTGCTAGACTTTCCATTTGCATAGCCATTCACTTCCCTCATCTTAGCCGTTCACTTTGAAAACCCTAGCCGCCACTTTTTTTATTTCACGTACAATAGTATCTCATCTCCTCATTTTATCATTTGCGTGAGAAAAAAATTATACAAGCTCTAGTTTTCATGGCTTCTCTTCCTCCTCTTTTTCCATTTTCTTTTTGTTTCTCCTTCGTTTTCTCTTGCTATGCTCGGCCTCCACCATGTTCATTCCCTAGCCGACCTCACCTCCTCTTCACCACCACCATCATGACCGGCCTCCACCATCACCACCACCCCCAAACATAGTCATGACCACCAAGATGCCAAACAACACCTAATCTCCTTGTTTCAAGCCTAGCCGAGCACATACATTACATCCCCTTCCTCCTTTTCCTCGGCCACCCTTGTTCCACCACCTCCTCCATACCATGCCATGATCTACAACATCTTGCCGTGTGCCTTGACCCAAGCCTAGCCAAGGCCGAGCCCACTTGAAGTCATGGTCGAACCAAATATATCTCAAACCCTTTCCTTTTTGCCTTCCAACATATGTAACTTGCATCTCTTCTTATTCCATAACCTCTAGCCGTGTGTGTGCATGCTTTGGCCGAGCCTAGCTTGCCTCTAACCCACCATGGCCGAGCATACATGATGGTGGTCAAGCCCATTGTGACATGGCCGAGCCACTTGCATAGGTTATAACAAGGTTATATCATTTAATTCTCATATTTTTCCATTGTTTTAATTTATATTCTTTTGTATTGAATCATTCTTATATATATGTTTGTGTATTTGTTTATGTACAAGTCTGGATCATGACTCTTCATTCACTCCAAATATAGTGGTGCCTTATCGTGCTTTTCGGAGTTTCAGTTGTGTATTTTGAGTTATTATCTTCAGCTTTAAAAAGGTGGGTTTATCACTCTCGACATACGTACTTTTATAATTATGTAATGATGACAAGTGAATATGTAAACTGAAATGTTATGTTCATATATGCCTGCGATATGTTTATATGATGTTAAATGTTGTTTATATATCTGATACATCATCTGTTATGATATTATATGCTATACTGTTATTTATTTTCTGTATCTCACATTGCAAGTTCCCTTTCACTATAGGTTGAAATGATACATACCCGAACGGACTTTAGAATAAGGAAAAAATCATTATAAGCTGAAACGATAGGCTCGAGTGATTTTTATTGCATTTATTTTACTTGGGATTGCGGTTTGAAATGATAGAACCCGAATTTTCTTTTTAAATTACGGATTGAAATGATACATATCTGTATCACTTTACCTAGATTAGAAAATATTATACAAGCCCATGGTTAATATATTTTTAAAGTAATATTTTTCTGGAAAAAAAAATGTTATTAAGTATTTTGAATTTTTAGAATATACGGAATTTTAACTTAAATTTGATTTAATGATTTGAAATGTAAAGAGATATTGGTTTTCTATAAGTTATTTAAGTTGATTTTGGTTTTAATTGTAATTTTAAAAAAATCTTTATTTGGTTTTAAATTTGTAATTTAAATATTTTATGTATGATAAACAACTTAATAATGAAATTTGATTTAATGTGGAATTCTAAATCTAGCCTGGTGGTTGTAGTGAATTTTATTTCATGAAATGGATATGTTTTGTATAAACAAGTTTACAGTGATTTTCTATAAGTTAAATTGTATAAGTAAAATGTATAAAATGTAATTTAAATATGACTTAACTTGATGGTTGGAAATTGGTTTCCAAATGGAGATTTTAAGTTAAGTAAATAATATTTTGAATTGACAAAAATGAAATACAGTTTAATTGGACATTTTGTAATAAATTTATTTAATTTGAAATCATAGTTAATTGATGTCTAAAGGAATAGATTATAAAGAAAGTTGATTTTTGTATTAAATATGACAACTTATTTTATTTCTGAAACGGGTATTTTAAAATAAAGTCAATTGGTTAAAAATAAAAGTTAAGTAACAATATGCTTTTGGACTTAATAAATGAATTATAGTTTAATTTGGATATTTATTGATAAAATTTCATTTTATTAAATCATAAGTTAAATGATATCCGAATGAATATTTTTTGAAGCGTGAAATATGATTTTTATAAGTTAAAATGGCTAGAAATTGAAATTTTAATGTGGCTAAAATATTAAGATAAATCTGGAATTTGATTGGTAGCACTTCAGAAATACTGTGGTTATAAGATAACATTTGCTAAGTGCTATCAATTCTGAAACTTAATTAGGTTCTGAAATAACTAAATACCTATTACAACATTTTATAAGTGCTGCTGTTTTCGAATTTGAACTATTTCTGAAAATAACTAAATAACTACTACAGCACTTTATAAATGCTGTTGTTTCTGAACCGAACTGATTTGAATAACTAAACACCTATTACAACACTTTATAAGTGTTGTTGTTTCTGAAATTGAGTTGTTTTGAAATAATTAAATACCTACCGTAGCACTCTATAAGTGATGTTGTTTTTGAATTTGACAATGTTTTGAAATACCTCTATATCTACCGTAATACTTTATAAATTTTGTTGCTGAAAATGCAATGTTTTGGGAAATTTTATAATTAAATGAATGAACTTGGAAATGTTACAACTTTGGAAGGGATATTAGGTGATATTGATATTTAAATGGTTTGAATGAATATTGTTTGAAAGATATTAATGTTGATATTTAGATGGTTTAAATGAATATTGTTCTAGAAGATATTAACATTGATTTTTAATGGTTTAAATGAATGTTTTAAAGGCATTATGATTTTCTAAGTATTATGATTTTCAAAAGAATAACATTTCCAAAGTGTGGTGATTTCAAGTAGTATAGTTTTCAAATGATAGCATTTCTAATTTTTTATGATTTTAGAGTATTATGGTTTCAAAGTGTTGGTCTCAGAAGTGTTATAACTTTGGAAGTACCATGGCTTTGGAAATGAATTTGTTTGAAATTGAATTTATTTAAGAATTGTCTTTTAAATATAGTGATTTGAAACTTATTGAAATTGATGATTTAAGAATATGATTTTATAACCTAGTTTTGGTTTAAGGTGATTTTAAAGAGAATATTTCAAGTTTAAATAAATTGAAAGAAATATTCAGAGATTTGAAATTTGGTTGTATTTAAATGATAACATTGACTAGGTTTTGAAATGGAAATAATATATTATTGAATTTGTGTTAAAATGGAAATGATATATTATTGAATTATTTTTGAAATGGAAACGATACTATTGTGATATGATTGTGAAATGGGTACGATATTTTGGGTTTGAAAGTATATACTATTTTGAAATAAAAAATATGATTTTGAAATGGATATGATATTTTGGTTTTGACGGTATATACTATTTTGAAATAAATATCTATGGGTTATAATAACGGTCGGTTGTTAAAGAGACCGGGATCGGATATGGGCATACTCTCTGTCGATACCGAAAACCACTTCAACAACCGTGTACGCGGAGGAGATTCCAGAATGAAGTAGGATGGGGGCGACGTTCCATTAGGGTATGTACGTGAACCCGACTCCCGTGAGTTGGCATAAGGTGGCTAAAACAGGAGCGATCGACGGGCCAGTGAGGTAGCTCCTCTTATCGGACACATTCCTTCGATACCATTTTATTAATTTGTGATTGATTGGAGCCCTTTGATATTTGGGGGCATGGCTCGAGGTGGGCGGTAGCTGCGCGTTACGCGTCACCACCAGCCCGGATGCGTAATTGGTATATCCACCCTGGCATTGCCTCGTTGTGCCGTGTCATATACTCTAGCGCGCCTTGTACGAGTTTGATTTGTGTCATACCTATAGAGTATCTTCTGGTAGCCTCCCGATCAAGAGGTGTTACGGTACTGTATAGACTATTGGCACTATTTATGTGTTAAGGTGGAAAATGTAAAACCTTAACGCTACTTTAAAATAAATTTATTTTACTACTAGACACTATTATAATAGCGTATATTACTACATAATAAATAGTATAACAGATCCTTAGAGGATGGGCGGTCCCAAGCATCCTTTAAGTTACTTGTACATTTATATTACAGTTCACTTGAGTTGGTTTACATTGTATAAGTATGTATGTCCTGACTCGATTGTTTTGTGGTTTACTTTACGCTCGGGTCAGACTGAGTGATACAGCATTAGAGACTTACCTTTGGAGTTAGAGCTTTGCTTGAAGATTCAGCTATCTATTTCACTTTCAGATATTCAGTTGATTTCAGTGATGTATTCAGCTTTGTGTTTGTTTATCATATTGAAACTTCTGTTGTATCTTGTATAACTCTGATGTAATTATATAGTAGCTTCATGAACTACTATCTCTTTACTTCCGCTGCATTATATTACTCTGTGTCTGTGATACTATGATTTATTTATTTGCTGTACATTCTAAGATTTGCCAAATTTAAATTAACAATCTGGTATTTTGAATTATTCAAGTCCGACATGTTGGATTTATTGTTGATTGAATGGTCCAAAATAGCGGGTCGTTACAAGGGAAGAGAAATACAAAAGCTCAAGCTTAGGGCAGAGTATAGTTTAATTTGTGTAGTGAGTATACAATTGTTGTTTTCCTATTAAAAAATCTCAAACACGATTGAAACCACCATCAGTCATATATCCACCCAAATAATAGTAGAAGCATGGCATGTAACTAATATATTGTTGGTTTTTCTAGACTCCAACCAATAAAACCAACCGATGATCAAGATTAGTGCAATGCATAACACACTGCTTGATGAGCAACAAGTAATAGGTATTAAATATGAACCTTAAAATCATAAGTATCATCGTCCTCGAGAGCTTTTGATCTTCTAATCATCTCCTTTGAAATAGAAGTATATTAGCATTAACATAAGGGAAAACCAAAATCAGTGTACAACTGCATAAACTATTAACTTCATCCTTCTTTGACAGTTTTGCCTCCATTAACTACAAGACGAGAAAAAATCAAAGCCCAACTTAGAGAGAAACATGAAGCTCAAAAGCATATAAAACGAATATCATTGATCCTAAATCTAAATTGATTATGTTAGTCAACCACACCATTCAGACTCCACTAGCTTGTTCTAATGATTTAAGAGATGTAAAGTGGCTTAGCAAAAAAATCAGTAAGTATTTAGTTCCAACCGATTATTTTACAGAACATCAACCAAGAATCAAATGCTTATAACAAGTTGGTAGCTACCATCATACATTGATATGAGCACTATAGGACCAAAAATCAGTTCTGCACACTAATCAATGAAGATGTAGTTACATTTTCAGTGAGATCAAATTAACTTTAACAAATTACTCATGGTGGAAAACATATTTCTAGCACTTCATTTTTTTATATTTTTTTTTGAAAAGTGAGAAGAAAATAACCTATCGAGTCCTGGCTGCATCCCTTTCTTTCATACTTTTCTTCAGCTGTTCTCTTTATTCTTGATCATGCTTCATAGCCTCCTCTGACTGAAGCAAAATGAATTTGAAATCAATAGAAAAGTATATTAATCGGTCTAATAAAATATATTATGTTCACAAAACTAGATGAACGAGATGATAATATACTAAGCATGCATGCGCGCATGCATGTGTGTATATATGTATATAATTTAATCCAACTTTTGCATCATGCTTAATTGACAAAATTACCACTTCACATTATTTGAGTTCAAAATCACAAACTGCTATCAAAAATTAATTGCACGGTAAGAAATATTGAAGTTCTACCAGTTCTTGGATACAAGCAATCTGGTATATAGATTAGTTGAAGTATACTTGTACAAGCAATCTGGTATATGAATATACCCATTTTCGGTTAACCGGTACCAATTTGTGCTATGCTAGTGGGATCAACAAACAGAAGCTATCAATGCACTGCCAATTTTATGATGAAAAACGATATATCATCTGTGTTAGTCTAGAAAGCTAAACATACACCATAATAGTGTACCTCTACATCTTCATCTTCTTCATTGGAATTATGACTTCTTACATTCCGTCCATTTTCTTTAATTACAGTTATTTAAGTAAAAATACAAGTCAAAAGAATTGAAGAAACCATCCAGTAGATTTTGATATAAAATCTAAAGCAAAAAATAAATAAATAAAATAAAATAATGAACAAACATGGGTGTATATAATGCCTCTTCATCATCTTCGCTAGAATGAGCTTCTCCTTCCTTCCTAAACCGCTTCTTAGTGCTACCTTTTGAATTGTCTTTGACTTGTGCATGCTTAAGTACATCATCCTCGTCATCTGCATCTAAAAGTTTGTGGCTAGCTTGTTTTTTTTACATATTTAGCTGCTTCTCTCTCCAGTCCAGCTCGCCATGCTTCAACAATTCAGTAGCAGCATGTGTCTGCTCACAGCAAGTCTCCACACTTCAGTTGCAGCATATTCAGCTCACAGCTACTTGTTTCGGCACCCCTGTTTCGGTTGCAGAATTTTGAGGTAAAAACATTCATCATATTCTCTGTTTCAGCACTTCAATATCAGTTGCAGCATGATTCGGTCAGGTTTCAGTTGCGGCAGGTTTTGCTTGTAGCACTTCAGTTCAAAACGTCCTCTGTTTACATGCCTTGCACCACTGATCAGCATGTTTGTTGAGAACTGCATGCTTTTAATACTAATCAGCCTATACTACGTTTCAGGTCAACTATATTTTGTTCAGTCTAGACTTGTATATCTTCAATTATATTGAATATTGCTGCTGTTATTATTGATCAGTTCTTTGTCGATCGTTTTTGTAACTTTGAATAAGTATTATTGGTCACCTTCAGATTTATGTACTGCGTCATCTATTAGGCATGTTTGTAGCATTTTGTTTGTTTTATTAACATATTCCATAAGTGTACTCCTGTTGAGAACCACTCATTACTTGAAAAAATAAAATAAAATAATAAAAACTGCTACAAACCAGATTCTATAGAATCATTACTTGTTTCATGTAGCCTGACATTAAAAAAAACGCTCTGCCTATATAGTACCATCCATATGAATTTTTTTTTATATATGTACCATTTTCAAGAATCAAGTCACAAAAATAATAGTCAAAAGGTTCAATCAAGCACGTTCGGTTAAAAATAGTTACAATGTAGCTAATATAGGCAGTCTGAAAACACGTGTAACTTACTAACAAGTTTCTTACGAACTTCATAAAAATAAAACGATTCCCATCTGGTTAAAGCACATTTAACAAGCATTTCACTTATCCAACAAAAAAACAAAATGATTAGTTTGAATTATTCAAAACAATGACCAAAATGGTATTTATAAAGCAACAAACAAGAATTTTCTCATCTATGCTATCTCAAATATACATAAAAATCTTGTTTTAACATCCGTCCAGGCAATGGAATATGCGCATTAGTCATTAAAAACACATCTGTCGAAGTATCATAAATGCTTGCCTAAATGTAGATGCAACAAATCTCATGTAGTTTAGTTCTGAAAATGTCCAATAGTTGAGATATTGTTGATTGCACTATATTTCCATTGATAAATGGGAGGTCCATTATTTTCAAACATTATAGATTCATATTGATGTTTTTTATTTCCATTATTTATGAATATGATCCTTTAACAGGTAATCTTAGTATGTTGACCAAGCTATAACAGACTAAACAATACAACATAAAGATTTTTCTCCCATTATTTTACAAGGGCTTCAAAAAAAGCATTAGCGAAATCAATATACTAGTTTCAATTAAGCTTCTGCACAAGTCTATATTATCTTTGCTCCAATAGCAACTTTACATTTTATTCTGCATCACATTGATGAAAAAAATATTAATCGTAATTAGTCTTTAGAATCTCTTTCAGTTAGTGAGTAAAAATATAAATGATAAAATTTTCATATAACCTAAATTCAAAACCCAATATATAACTCTAGAATCTACAAATTCTTTACAAAAGTTTAAACAGAAAGGAAAGCCAACCGAGGCTTAAACTCAAAATTACCGAAGTAATAAACCGAAATAGAAAATTGCCAAAATCATAGAAACAGCTAGAATATGACTAGATCGGAAAAAGAATACCCGCATCTCCCTATTGCCAAAGAAGCTATCGAGTAGCTTTCGAAAAGCCTGACCCATCAATCAAAATAAATCATGGTTCGCTATATTGAAAAAAGAGTTCCACCGGCACCAGCTGGGGAGTCGAATAGAATCACGCTTCAGCTTCTTTGAGGATTCCCGCTTCAGCTTTTGGAAGAGTCATGCAGAATCAAGAATTGAGCGAGTTACAAATAGGAGCTTTAAAAGTAAGGACGGATTGGCGATTGAGAGGGATTCATAGGCTGACGGAGAGATTCAGGCATTGTTTGTTTAACATGCTATTAAAATATTGTTTGTTTATATTCTAAGTATGAAATTTATTTTGTAAACATAAGTTACTACTTTGAAAATATTGCCCTTTTAAAGTTAAATTAACTATCCTTCAGTGCGACTATCATACAAAATGTACTTGATCATCTTATTTTATGTTTTATATTTATATACAAACAAAAAAACAACAAAAGCCCACGTGTGCAGGTATTACAAAACCTATAAAATACGTTGAAAATTGGAAATTTGATGACGTAAATATATTTTATAAGAGTTTGTTCAAGAAGAAAATATTTCACTATAACAAAATTGAAGTTTGCTTATGTTTGGATTATCAATTAATATTTTTCAGCATTATTAATATGTTTATGTGTATTCAATGAGTTGAAATCAGTTATTATAAAAATATTTTATGATTTTGTCCAGCTTTTCATAATTTTGTAATATATTGATTTTTTTCATTTACATTGCAGATCTTGTTTAAGTTTTCGTTTACCTTAAATAAATCTGTATTGTTTAACTTGTCAAAATTAGTTATTTATAATTTTTCACGTCTGCATTACATAATTTAATTCATTTATCTTTTTTCTTTTCCATTCTTATTAACCAATTTATAAATTATCGTATTCTAACTTCAAATTGTATGCATTGCTTTAGGTTGATATTAAATTTTATTCGTCATTACTTTTTAGTATATTTGTTTTTAGTGATTGGAAACTACACTATAAAATTAAAATCAAAACAAAACGAAAAATCACCAACTAAAAACAAAATTGAGTTATGTTTGAACTATTCTAACTTTGTGATGTAATTTAAAAAAATTATAAAACAATTACATATTTGTTCTATATGGGTATAATTGGAAAATGTTGTATAACAAGTGATCAGCACTTACAATAAGCATTAAAATTTTGCTTATTCAATTAAGTGAATATGAGAGCTTAATGAAAGCACTTATTCGAAAACAAACATGACAGTATTCACTTATTACTTATTTAATCAAGCATTAAGCTCTTTTTTCTTTGAAACAAACACAGCCTTAGGTTTGAAGCGGGGGTTAGTAAGTGAAGAAAAGCGAAAAAGGGCAACTATTAAATTAATTAATTTTTGTTCCTAAGCAAAACGAGGAGAAGTGAAAAGCGAGGCAGGCACGTGAATAAAGAAGAGGGAAAATGTTCGCTCCTAAGTAATTGCATTAAAGAACGTCATCTGTTAGCTTAGAAAAAGGGTAAATGCTAAGCCATAACAACTCAAAGTTTCTATAACATCCCAACTTGCCATAGAAAGAATATTTTCTTATAGTGTTGATTGAAAACGTATACTTGGCAACTTAAGTCCAAGAATAGTATAAGAAGCAGACTTTGAAGGAGTCGACTGAAAAGGAGAAGTCTGGCGAGGTTTGCAGATTTCATGTGATGCATGGTCACAACACCAATGAATTTAAACATCTACACGATGAGATCAAAGATTTGATTTGCAAGAAGAAGTTGCAATAATTTGTGCAAGTCCCTCGGGATGGTAGGAAAGAAACATCAAATCCCTAGCAGGAGCAAGACAGGCCAGGTATTGGTTAGCCCAAGCGGCTTAAGAAACGTTTGGTGATTAAAACGATTATCGGTGGACCACATCCAACTAAGAAGAGCTAAAATGAGATGGAACGATATATGGATGCTTTGAAGCATGTAGTAAATGAGAGCTGTTTTGTCGTCGAAGATGGTGCTCTGATAAAACAACTCAAGACTATAACAGATGACATTGCTTTCATAAATCGATATGTTGATAGGGCAAAGGCCCCGATTATTGATCTGCTAGCGATATTAGTCATGATTGGCCCTGTAATTGTAAGGAAGATGCTGGTTGACCGTGGGAGTTCGGTCAATATTTTATTCTAGAAAGCCTATGACCAGATGCTTTTATAGGGTAACGACTTAAAGTCGTGTAAATCTCGGATCCAAGGATATAATGGGACAGCTCTGTGCCAGTGAGATGTGTGGATCTACTACAAGAAAGTGCGGGTTGTGTTTTTGCTGTATTGGATATTTATTCTGCATATAACGCCTTCTTAGGGGCGGTCGGCCCTTGTTGAACTTCGTGCGGCCATAGCTCCTTGGTGTTTGACGATGAAGTTTCTGACAAAGAATGGTATGGGAATAGTGCAAAGTGATTAGGGGCTTGGCTAGGAGTGTTATGTCGCTGAGCTGAAAAAGGAGAAGCAAAGGGAGAAAGGAAAAGGTATGGAGAGGACTCTCTGGGTCAAGGCTTTGGACGCATAACAACCACCGCCTCAGCCCTGACTCAGGTGGTATAATATGTTCTATAAGGATATAGATCTAAGAAAAGTGCCGAAGGAAGGGCTGCTCCAATCGAGTTGACGATCGGCATCCCAATCAGCCAGGATGATCCTATATGGGTCCTAAAGGTTGGAACATAGCTCGGCATGAGGATGATGAAGGAGTTGGTTGGTTTTCTCCTGGCAAACCTAAATGTGTTCGCCTTGACTCACTCAAACATGCATGGAATATCATTAGAGATGGCAAGCCAAGCATTGAATGTAAATCCGAAATGTGTTCTTGTGAAATAGAAACGTTGTAGCCTAGTACCAAAGAGATCCGCCGCACTTAAAGAAGAAGTGGAGAAGTTGAAAGACAACAGTTTAATCTACGATGCCTTATACCCTAAGTGATGCCCAATCCAGTCTTGGTGAAAAAAGCTAACGGGAAGTGGAGGAAATGCATTGACTATTTAGACCTTAGTAAGGCATGCCCGAAGGATAATTTCTCATTCTCGAAGATTGATTAGCTAATGGGCTCGATGGTCGGGCATGAATTGCTTTCATTCATGGATGCGTACTCTGTATACAATCAGATTTCAATGCAACTCCCAGACTAGGAATATACCGGCTTTATTACTAATCTTGGACTGTACTACTATCTTGTCATGCCCTTTGGATTGAAGAACGTTGAAGTGACTTACTAGAGGTTAATGAACAAGATGTTTAAAGATTAGATAGGGCACTCAATAGTGGTCTATGTGGATGATATGCTGGTGAAGTCACAATGTTTAAGGAACCACATCGATGACTTGGCAGAGATGTTCAACATTCTTCAGAAGTATGGAATGAAACTTAACCCTTTAAAATGCTCATTTGACATTACATAAGGGACTTAGGCTTCATCGTGAACTCCTATGGAATTGAAGCCAATCCGGAGAAGATCGGAGCATTAAGGAACATCAAAGCCTCGAAAATGATCAAAGAGGGCTAGAGTTTGAATGGGAAGGTCGTTGCCTGGGTCAGTTCATCTCCAAAGCAATTGACAAATGCATCTCTTTCTTTGAAGTAATCAAGAAATAGAAGAGGAATTTTGCTTGGATGCAAGTATGTATAAATGCATTCCAGGCTTTGGTGGATGACTTAGATAGGACCCCATTATGTCAAAGCCGTTGGATGATAAGGACTTGTTTATTTATTTGGCAGTGTCGGTGCATGCTTTGAGCGCTGCACTCATTGGTGAGGTATTTCGAATCTAGAGGCTAGTATACTACATCAGCAAGAAGTTAGCAGGAGCAAAAAGAAAATATCCAAAGTTGGAGAAGCTTGCATACTTCCTGTTAATCACTTCAAGGAAGCTTCGCCCCTACCTTTTAGGCTTATCTGATCAAAGTTCTAACCGACTAGCCTTTGAGATAGGTCCTGTAATGACCTGAAACTTTTGGAAGGCTTTTGAAATGGAACATTGAATTAAGCCATTATGACATAGCCTATCGCTGTCAAAGAGCGATCGAGGGCTAAATTTTGGCGGATTTTATTGCTGAATAAACTGCACGAGATGACGCTCCAAAAAGTAGTAGAGAGAAAAATGCCAAGTGGAAGATGTGCATGGACGGTGCATTTAATGAACATTATTTTAGTGCTAGAGACATGCTAGTAACTCCCAAAGAATGTTCAATTTGTCACACTCTAAAATTTGACTTTTCCACTACAAACAATGAAGCAGAGTACGAGGCCTTGATCGTAGAAAGATCGCCAAAGAGTTGGGAGTTAATGCTTTACATATCTTCTATGATTCGCAACTAGTGGTATGTCAACCGAGGAAAGATTTTTAGGCGAAAGAAGCGAGGCTAGTTTCCTATCCAAACCGAACCCTTGAGGTGCTTATCGATATTCAATATTACACCTAACACATATTCCTAGAGAGGAAAATGCACGGCCGACTCACTAGCTAAATTAGCTAGTTCTGGAGATGAGCAACTCATGGGCCTGGTCCCGATGGAAGTATTATTGGCTTCGAGCGTCGACCGGAAGGATCTGAATTGGATCTAGGTGGCCGAATGTGAAAAGGAGTCATGGATGACTCCAATAAAGTATTATCTGGAGAGGAGAATCCTTCTTGATGAGAAAACGAGCGGCATTAACTCCTTCATGAAGCTTCAAGATTCATCATGCAAGAGGGAGTGCTTTACAGGAAGGGATTCTTAGTTCCTACGCTTCGATGTGTTGCCAACGGTGAGGCCAAGGAGGTCCTAAAGAAGTACATGAAGGGATCCGTGGCGACTAAACCTGAGGGAAAACCGTATCGAAGATCCTTCATTACAAGTATTTCTGGTCGTCTGTCAACCGAAACGCAGCCAGTAAGTGTGACAAATGCCAGAGATTTTCCAAGATTATCTCTACCAGTAAATATTACTCAAATGGTCAGTTCCTCGCCGTTTACAGTCTGGGGAATCGGTATCATTGGTGTGCTTCTAATGTCCAAAGGTGACACGAAGTACGCTATCATCGCCGTTGATTACTTCACCAAATGGGATGGGGCAGAGCCATTAGACATAATCACTATGAAGAAAGTAATCAACTTCATGGTTAGAAACATCATCTATTGTTTTAGGGTTGCAGAAACGATTATTTCCAATAATGAAACCCAATTCGTCAACGCCGAGTTCAAAGATTTCTGCCATCGCATAGAAAAAAAGATTTGTAGCGGTGGCACACCCTAAGGTGAATGGACAAGTCGAAGCAGTAAACAAGATTATCAAGTCCATTCTTAAGAAGCGACTAGAAAAGGCTAAGTGCAAGTAGGTCGATGAACTTGTATTGGCAATTTGGCTTATCGAACGACCCACAAGTCCACGACTGGCCACTCCCGTTCGCTCTAGCAATGGATCCAAGGCTATGATCCCCGTTGAACTTGAAGTACCTTCTCATCGAGTAACTCGCTACAATCCACAGATAAATGAGGACTCCTGTCGGAGTCTCTCAATATGATTCATGAGAAGTGTGATGAAGCTAACTTGAGGATGGTTGACATCGAAACCAAGTCATCCGATACTACAACACCAAGGTCAAGACTTGGACCTTTGAAATTGGCAACCTCGTTCTCAAACGAATCTTCTCATGTTTTGGGAATTTAGGTTTGAGTTGGGAAGATCCGTATGCAATTAAGCAAAAGCTTAGAGATAGCACGTTCAAGCTAACAACGATGGATGAGATTTCACTCCAACGGGCGTGGAACAGCGAACACATGTGATGCAATTTCACTTGAATGAAAATTTATACATATTTTATCAAAGCTGTTTATCCTGACAGATCTATGATTTATTGTGATTGTAAAAGAAGTGACCTTCGAAGCTCCTGAAGCTGTATATGCTTGAATTTACACCGTGGACCATGTTATATTTAAATAAATGCTACATGTGTCAAATACAGGTATGTAGGTACCCAGAGATAAGCACCAATTAAGCTTTCATAGTCCATGATCAAACGCATGAAGCTCAACAATGCCCGTTATTCGGTGGTAGATACCCAATAAATTCTCCAATCTGTGACTTAGGGTCATGAGTATAAACATTCAAAGGCTAAACGGGACAGTTCGCTTCTAAGCTTATGCCTATAGTCTGACGAAGCATTGATGCCTTGTCTGGAGTATGCAAGACGAAGTTCTAGTCCGGAAGATAGGCAGGATCTCTTAAAAACTTCGATTAATGCTCGAAGTTAGGTGAGGTCGAAAATATATATTAGATAAGGATGTTTAAACCACTATCTTAAGTGGTTAGTTCCAACTGATGCCCAGAGTTCAGCGTGGTCAAAATACACATTCAAAAGGGGGATGCCTAAATTACTGTTTAAAGATGAATCACTTTGGTTGACACTCAGAGTTAGGTGCAATCGCACTCAAAAAATCCATGAAAAAGATATTCCAAATTAGACTAAGTTTCAGAATCAAACATGGTCATGGACGGGCACATATAAGTAGAAGCCCTAATGATCTTCCCTTATTTCTTAAACAACAAAATGGACTAATAACTCAGTCCAACAATAGCAAAAGTGGTTTGCAAATACATGAATGAAATAACAGGCGCACTTCTCAGAACTTAAGTAAATTCACATAAGAATTGAACAGAACAAAGAGCTTTGTTATTCACATAAAAAAAAGTTCGAAGAAAGATACAAGTGTTATTAATATTGAGACAAAAAACAAAAAGTAGAGGCCGAACCTGCACAAATCCAACCTCAAACAAAAAGCCGGTTCCTACCGCCATACACCAAAACAAGCACACGTTCATTTCTTGAGCTTTTTCTTCTTCGATTGTTTCCTATCCCCAAAAGATGACTCAATTGAGTCATCAGTATTCTTCCTTCCTCTTTCCCAGCTGCTTTTACCTTTCAAAGGTGATTTGTGCAACGAAGCAGCATACACACTTTGAGTGCTTTTGGATATAGGTAACGTAACTTGGACGAATATAGTCTCACCCGGTAAAGCTATCGATAGAGGAGGAGGGATGAAGTCAACTGGATCTTGCTTGATCTTACTGGCCACTAGAACTTGTTCTTCAGCCAACTCTTATATGTTGGGCCCTAACGAAAAGTCAGTTGACCTAGTGATAAGAACATTCTCATCGGTAGGAGCTCCTTGGAAGTCACCTTCTTGCAAAGCATCAATCATTTTCTCTCCCGGACCTAGAGTGTTACCAACTGGAACGCTTAGGATCATCCAAGAAATAATTATGATTGTGGACTCAGTCATTGTTGCATGTTGACCGGGTTGGGAGTTTTTCGGGGACACTTGAGGTCGCAGGCTGACCTAAAATTTAGGAAGGATGAAATGAGAGATTTGCTACATCGACCGTTGTCATATGAGCTCTCTTAAATATGGGAGAGGTTAATGATATACCTTCACTAGATTGAGGCTCTATGTGGCCAGGCATGCCATCCAAATTCCTCTTCTGAATTGGAAATGACATGTTTGTCTTCTGTATTTGCAGTGCATCTGGATTATACGGAAGGAGAGATGGAGTGATGGATACATCTGGAGGCCCAAAAGTGAGACCCATAGTGAGATCCTGAGCTGTAGTCCCGGAGCCTTCAGCTTGATCATTCTGGATTGTAGTTGCCAGTTCCATGTGAAAAATAAGTTCACCAGCCCTAAGCACTTCGATTTCTTCTGGACTCAGAATCTCGCTCTTCATCTTTGCCAGATTCACTTCATTTCCTTTCGTATGCTATTGCTCTTACCACGCAATCTTCTCCCATCACAATGCTAGAGCTTGGGGGTAGTCTTTGCCAAGCCATGCCAAATCTCTGAACTTAAGTATGTTGGTATTGTAATTGATGATGAGTAGCTCGAACCTATTTTTGAGTCGTCCCTCCATGGTTACCATCAACTCATCCGCTTTCTTAGCCTTATCCAATGCATCGTCTCTCTGTTTACAAACATCAAGCAGTTCCTCATGGTAGTCATGAGCTGTTTGAAGGGCTTAATCCTTCTCTTTCTTCTCCTTTTCAAGCCATGCCTTCGGCTCCTCCACCTCTTTAGCCAGCCCTGATTCCTGTGATGAATAGACTCAACCTGGCTTAAATGGTTCTTCCTTCCCTGCTTGATCATCACATTTAAGTCCTTAAATTTATGATCAGCATCCATCTTTTCCTTCTCGGCTCAATAACCTCTTCGTCAAATTGAGCGATGGTCTCATCATTCTGATTAGTTGTAAGTCACAACCCTGCAACCTCGATCTCCATGCTCTTGGCATATTCAGAGATTTGCTCGGTCAAACTCCTCCAAATGAAATACTAATCGTATATGTCATCAACATATGCCACCACATAGTCCTTTACCCTAAAAGGAATATCCTTCAAATTAGGAACATACTTACAGCCTTTAAAACAGATTTTTGGGAAGCGATGGTGCAATTCAGCAATTTAAGGGTTGGACGAGATCGGCTGTTCTGGTTTAATAAAAAACTGTTTAGTAGGACGCTTAATAGGCATTTTACCACCCTATATCAAGAGAAATCAGAAGAAGGGGGCTTCGATGATTGATCTAAATGCCCAGAAGTATGAGATGACGCTATTTGCTGGGCAGAAAGGGAAGTACGAGAGGTGTCATAATGAGGAACGTCGTCGTGATGACTGGAGTGCCTATCTGAACCAGTGGATTGAGGTGAATAGGATCTAGATCGATGCTTAAACGATAAGTCGTGTTATTTGTAATCCTTCTCTTTGTAGGAAATGCGGATTACGGATCTTAAGGCAAAATTAACACTAGATGGGGGTAAATAGTGTTTAAATTAATTTTATGGATCTTTTTGAAATCTTTTCAAATTAAACCCAAATTGATGTAATTCACAAACACAAAGACAATCACAGAACCAGATACAGATGCAAATAGTAAATACAAGTAGTAAAGGAAAGAAAACACCGGAATTTTATACTGGGTCGGAGTTACCCTACATCATGTTCCACACAATTTCTTGTGCAGATTTCTTTTCAAATATAATGTTGGTATTACAACCTCGATTTCAAGGCCACGAGATACACCCTTCTGTCTCCTAGTCGAGGGCAAACTCTCTTGATTTAACCAAGCTACAAGATCACCTAATTGATTTACAGGCTTCAATCACACCCAATTGATTTATAGGCCATAATCACACCGTTTCCAATCACACTTTGATGGAGGGAGACTCGATACACTTCGATCTTTCGATCTTTGATTACAAATGATCCTATAACTCTAAATAGGACTGAGATCTTTGATAGAGAGTGGAAGAGAATCAAACTAGAGGCGATCGAGTTTGATTCACTTAGGATTTCGGTAAAGTTTTGTTAAGAATGTTTGAAATAAGAATGGAAGAGAAAGAAGAGAGAAAACAAAGAAATCTTAAGTGAAAATTCATTGAAAACTACTGGTATATATAGGAGAATAACGGCCACATACATTCGTGAAAGGTTATGACAAATAGATATTACTTTTGAAAATTTGAATTTTAAAATCTATGGCTACCATATCGACATGAGGGTATAGGCATGTCGAAATCCCCTAGTATTTTTTGAAAATTGATTTTGTTTTAAAAGAGATTTTCTTTCTAAAGTTTTTTGAAACAATCTTAAAACTTTGTAAACTACTTTGAATATACTTTATGATTATAAAAACCTTTGAAAGGTGATCTTATGAAATGTAAAAGTAATAAAAATTAAATATATAAATATTTTGAGATTAAAGCTAAAACATTAAAACCAGGAGATAGTTTAAAAACAAGAAATGATTTTGAAATTAAATTGTTAAAAATAGTTTTTGAATTAAGACTAAAATATTTAAACCGAGAGAGAGAGAGATGTCTTTTCAAAAAGATAGTTTTGAAGAAAAAATCGAAAAATAAGTCATTTTGAAAATTTTGTGGATTCCATTCCACTAGAGAAGGTCATGGGTTCCATCCCACTACTAAAGCGAGAAGGTGGATTCCATTCCATAATTAAAATTCCAATAAAGATTTTACTGCTACTATAAAGTTTTAACATAAATCTAGACTCTATTACTTATCTTGATGTCTTGAACTCTTGAACCCTTAATAATCTTGATACTCATGATTCTTCAGTCTTGATTTCTGCAATCTTGAATTCGTCAGTCTTGAATCTCTATACTGTACAGTCTTCATTCTCAGAACCTGCATATATATATATATATCCTGCATATACATATATCTAGACAAAGACATTAGTATTTATACTTTATAACAAGTACTAAGGTTGTTGTCATCAAAACCATCATCGCAAGAACTAAAAATCTTCCACTTTTTGATGATGACAACCTATGTTTATAAAATATACTCCACCAAACTCTGATTCTACTATGACTCCTCTTTATTCCAACAACTCCACCTTAATCTACTAACTCCCCTTAATCTAAGCCTAACTAACAACCTATTGTCAGGAACAAAAACTAAGCCAAAACTACATAACTCCTCCTTAAACTAATACTATGGAACTAAATGCTAATAACAAAGTATAATAAGCGAAACATAAATCTAACGTTATTATATATGATGTTACATTACACACATATATGAAACATAGACACAAGTACATAAAATATAAAAACATTAACATAATAAAAATGTAACGAGAGTTCTTGACACTTGGTGACTTATGAATCGAACAATTAGGGTAACAGAGACAAAAGTTTCCATGTTGTTCGACCAAATTAGCATTTTTGTCAGAACAGACTTCTCCAATGCGAACAACATTATTGTCCTCGTCCATTTATGCTTCTTCCACTTCTACTTCTTCTTCGTCGTCCTTTAATGGATTGTGAATACATATGTTAGAGAAATCATCTTCAATCACAATAGGGTCTGCATGATTATCCATTAGAAATTTTTGCAAATTTCTAAAAATCTTGCCTTGTTTCTCTTGTTCCTTTGCCATCATTATTTGCATGACTTGTAATTCAGTTAGCATTTGTAGAGAATCCTTCATAAATTTCCTCGATTTTCATTACTCGAGGTAATGTAGTATGTTGAAATGGACCAGAATTAGGAGAAGGGAAGGAAATGGTTGTATTTTGGTTTGATTTAGAAGAGGAGGCCATTACTTTGTATTTTTAGAAGTTTATTACTGAGAAAATGAAGTGAGAAGACAGATGAATTCGAAATATTGTGGTTATATAACAGCCAAACTAATTTTAGAGGGAATATCAAAATTTCAAATCTGACTGTTGTATGTCGACATGGGGTAGGGGCATGTCGACATCGCTTTGAAAATATTGACAATTTTTTTATCTATTTATTTAAATATATATGTTAATATATCTATATTTTATATTTCAATCATAGAACAAATACCTAGTTCTCTTCTTAATTTAGTAAAGGTTGATTGATTTATATGTTTGGTCAAAATTTCAATGATTTGATTCTTAGTGTTGATAAATTCAAGAGATATATCTCTTTACTTATATTATCTCTGAGAAAATGATGTCTGATATCAATATGTTTGGTTCTGGCATGATGAGTAGGATTTTTGGATAAAGTGATTTCACTTTTATTGTCACAATAAATTGGTGATTATGAAAAATTTAATCCAAAATCCTTTAAAGTCTATTGCATGTAGATAACTTGAGAACAAGCCAAAGCAGCATAGACATATTCTGCTTCAGTTGTTGATAGTGAGATAGTATTTTGCTTTTTAGTAAATCAGGAAACCAGAGAATGTCCTAAAAAGTGACAATTCCGCTTGTACTTTTTTGGTCTGATTTACAACCAGCATAGTCAGCATCACAATATGAGAGTAAATCAAATGAATCATTATTAGGGTAAAATAGGCCATAGTCTAAAGTGTGTTTAACATATCTTTTGATACGTTTAACAGCTTTTAAATGGGTTTCTTTGGGTTGAGATTGGTATCTTGCACTGAAATGGACACTACGCATGATATCAGGCCTACTCGTAGTTATATAGAGTAGCGATCGAATCATTCCCTTGTATAATTTTCGATCAACATCTTTTCACGTGTCTTCTTTATTCAAGGCTTCATTTGTTGCCATAGGAGTGGGTTTTCAACTAGCATACTTTTCTTGACTAATGAAAATACCACTATCTAATTGTTTTATTTGCAATCCTAAAAAGAAAGTAAGTTCACCCATATGACTCATCTCAAACTCTTTTGTCGTTATTTCAGAAAACTCATTGTTCATTTCATTGTTTGTTGATCCAAAAATGGTATCATTTACATAAATCTATACTAATTGGATATCATTTTTGTTTCTTTTAATAAAAAGAGCATTATTTACTCTACCAATTTCACAATTTGATTGTAATAGGTAAGATCTTAGTCTATCATAATAGGCTCTACGAGCTTGTTTCAGACCACATAAAGCATTCTTTAATATGTAAACATGATTTGAAAACTTTTCTTCTTCAAAATATGGAGGTTGTTCAACATAAACATCCTCTTTAACAAAACCATTTAAAAAGGCACTTTTGACATCCATTTGAAATAATTTGAAACTGTTGTGGTATGCGAAAGCAAGTAGAATTCTAATGGCTTCTAATCTTGCTTCAGGTGCAAAGGTTTCATCAAAGTCTATTCCTTCTTGACAATAACCTTACGTGACTAACTGAGCTTTATTTCTAAAGACCTCACCTTGCTCACTCATTTTATTTTTATAAACCATTTAGTTCCTACTATAGTTTTTTTCTCAGGTCTAAGAACAAGTTCCCTACATCATTTCTGGTGAATTGATTCAATTCTTCTTGCATTGCAAGAATCCATGAATCATCAGATGGTGCTTCCTTTGGATTTTTGGGTTCAATAGTTGAAATAAAAGCTACATTACTCTTCTTGTTTAGTTTATTTCTAGTTTTAACAACAGATTCAATATTTCCTAGTATATTTTCTACAGAATGATCTATGAAAATTCCCATAAATTATTTTTAATATGTTTTATGTCATATATTAATTTCAAACCCAAAACATACATACATTATCCATAATTAATTTTAAACCCAAATAACCATTATCTTCACTAGAAAATTAATATTAAATCCACATTAATTCAGAAAATAATGAAAATTGAAAGCCATCTCTAAAATATCATTTCTACCTTATTCTAAAATCGTAAGGCGTTTGGATGTCACTTAATAGAATTTTCACATTAAAACATATCATAAAATCTATATGAATTAGCTTAAACCATCAACCCATTTTAACAATAAAAAACGTGGCAATATACTTTGCAAAATCTTCGGATCTAATCTAGAAACCAAAAAAAATGAAAAATATGAGATGTAATTTATTATTCACCTTTGCTTTGTGTTTAAGGAGTTGAGATTTGATCTTTGATTAACTTGCTTTATTTCCCAGTGTGTTGGCTAGATTGTGAACATCAAACTGGTGTGATTGACCGTCCATCGACTAAATTTGATCCCCAGAGTGTAGATAAGAGTATAAACAAAATGAATGAGTGCGACTCGACCATTCATTCTCCAACTTTGGCCTGAACCCGATAGCAGGAGTATAAACTTATTATGGATGGAACCCGACCATTCACGAACTCGCTCCATCAACCCATGACCGAGGGCAGGAGTATAATCACTTAGCCGCTAAACATGACAGCATAATACTATGATGCTCCTTGTATTTGATACGACTTTAGGCCACAACTAAAAGGTGGCCTTAAGATGGGATTGTCGGATCGATGCCCAAAGCAACGGGCGACCAAAGGACATTGCAACTTAAACAATGAGTGATGAATTACAAGTACATTGAATAGGAAACATAATAGCTCAAAGATTTGGACAATTTTTTTACAAAAGATGAACGGAAACGAAAGAATCTTTATTCATATACTGAAACTTAGAAACTAAGTACAAGTTTATATTGGAAACTAAAAGCCAAAAATGGGGGCCGTACCCACAATTTGTGGCTAACAAAAAGAAACTAGCTACCTAGCTACGAACTACCCAAGCTGGTTCGATAGCTATTTCTCCCCTATTTTTAGCTTCTTCAGGGTGGATTCTCCCAAGCTACCGCTTCATCCTCTCCTCTTCACCCCTTTTTTCCCTTTCTACCCTTAGGAGAGATTCTTTCAGAAATAGCGACCGTCTCACCTTAGGATACAGAAGGATCGACCTCCTTAGGAGCGACACCAGTTGGCAATATAACTTAGAGCAGAGTAATATCCACTTCGGCACTCTCCTTCTTGGCTTGTAACTCTAGCTCCTCCTTTTTGATGTGCTCCTTCATGCTAAATTTATTAGTGTGCTCGAGGACATGGGTCACAACGCATCGAGTGCTTCATCCTAGCTCTACAGTTCATCGGTCTTTTCTTCATCCAGAGCCGCTATTACTTCAACATACGGGTTGTGAGTCTCAATAGGTTGACTGTATAAGCCACCTATATAGGATGGCCTCAGTGGACTCTGTGGTCAACACCTGCTGTCCTAGGGAAATATCATCATCGGGAGCGTAGATAGATGCAGACAGATTTGCAATTTCATGGAGACCAATGGGTATGCCTAATGAGCATCAAATAAGTAAGAGATATACCTTTACCAGATTGGCCTTCCGTCGTAGCTAGAGTACTACCTTCTAAAATCGAAGATAGCCCAAAAGATCTATGCATCCCTGGATGATCTAGATCGTAGCTCGCATCCTTTCCTAAGGCATGGGGAATTGAAACCCAGCTGCTTGATTAATAGGAAAGTCTTGGGAACTAGATCCCTAGGCTTCATCACCATCTTTCCCCTTTCTGGTGATTACTGGATCGCTGAGTAAACTAAGCAAAGTAGCCCTAAGTTCATCAGGCTCTTCATTGCACAAGATTTTTCATATGATCTACTCTTCATCCACTTCAGCACCACCGAGGGACTTATTTTTCAAATCCACAATATGGTCCCAGGCTTAGACGAGCGACTCAAGATACCCCTCTCTAAAGAAGCGGAGGTTGTGATTCATCATAATGCACACATTATAATTCATCAGGACGCATGCGTCTCTTCTCTCTACAACTTCCTCCTCAGTGTTTCTAGGCAGGCCCGTGCTGTCGCCTTCTTCTAATAAGCAAAAGACAAAAAGGTGCTCATTGATGAGGAGAGATCCATATCTTCATCCGCCAACATTATGTTTCTCCGCGCTAAAACTAACTCCGAGTATATGTTGCCGATGGGACGTGGATGATTACCTGCAATGTTCAATAAAAAGCTGCTTAGTTTAGGATACGATTCGAATAACATCTCTTAAAGTTAAGTTTGAAGCGACATTTACGTCCTTCCAACCACTGTCCTATAAAACAAAGTGGGCAATGCATGTAGAACAATTCATTCTTAAAAGTGCTCGGTTTTTTCAAAGCTCCAGTTACCATCTGGAGGCTTGTCACCGACTTGAGAAAAGTGTGTGAGAGGCTTCCCCTTTGCCGCTTGAGGTTGTAGATGAATTTAATGTCTTCCGGATTCGGCTCATGATATAAGAACTCAAGGAATTTCATGTAGTGCGGTGCAGAAATGCATGGTTGTACGGATTCAGCTGAGCTGGCGCCTATCTTGAATAATGCAACATTTTCCAAATAAATGGATTAAAGGGTGGAATGCAACCAACCCAGCACATGAACTTGTTGCATGCAGTATACACCTCCGGGGGCAAGTGAGCCCTTTCGTTATAGGACGAGACTTGCACATCCTCGTACGAAATCCCATGTTTAATGCATAGACTAGGGATAGCGGCTTCATCGACCTTTGAAGCCACTGAATCTTTCAGATCATTTAGAAATATGACGTCTTCTAGAGTGTCAGGAGCTATCCCGATCTCTACTTCTAAGTTCGAAGGAATTTCTAGCACCTGTTGAGAACTTTCAGGCTTTTCAAATAGTTGGTTGTGACGCCCCACCTCTATACCCACGCTAGCCAAGGACACTATAGGGTAATGCCGTCAACTAGCACGGAGAATAAGGCTGTTGAGGAGCGACCATCCGTGTAATCGCTTTGTGCGAGTACCGATATGCCAGATAAAAATATAACTTGCATTTCAAGAGGGAATCCGACATACAGATACAAACTCAAAACTACTACACAGTGGCTATAATATCTTCGGAAATAAATGTAGAAATATCATAACACAAATCAGTCACAGAAGTTCATATCTCAAAGGCGGAAACGGATATGAATATTACACATGAAAGTGTATATCAGAGTAGGGGTCAAACAAGATCCACAATATCACAAAAGAATAGTTACAAGTTCTACACAAACGAATAAGTATACATCAATGAGTCTATATCTCAAATGTATATAACCAAAAACTACTAATCTAAGTAGTTAGCCAAAAGTCAGGATAATAATCCCAGATGAGAAGTCAAGCAGAAGCACATGTAGCATCTCGGTCTGACCGAGTATTATTTAATAAGAAAAATAATAAATGGATCAGTCTAACTATAAATATCAGATAAAATGATATAGAATAAGAGATATGACAAAAACGTATGATAACCATAAAGCCATACTATGATAAGTGTGTAATTGAAAATCAACCAGAGATTAGTCAATATCACAAGAATCTTCTCAAAGATCAAAGAATGTCATACTCTTTAGTTTTATTCACCAAATCACTAATATCGACATCATATCGATGCCAATCATAAAAGCTGGTGGAACACAAATTCTAGAAATCATCAATATAAATCCAGAAATCACAAAAAGGGGGAGGCCTATCACAAAATGGAAGCATGAAAACTCACCAACACGTGTATCACAAACGGGACGCTATCCTATGGTGGCTAACCATAGAGCCGGTGCAACGACGTAGTACAATATCGGTACGTCCGTGGAACCTGAAACTCGAATAATTCGGAACAACGACGTAGTACAACGGTATGCCCGATGATCCTGATAAGCTGGTACAACAACGTAGTACAAAGGTACGTCCGATGGATCGAACTCCATAAAAGAACATGGGTCGCTAGCCCACAAAAATTGAGTCGAAACTCCAAATAATACATCGGTCGTTAGCGTATAAAAGAAATGAGACAAAACTCAATAAAACGAGGTACCGCCCCTAGTGGACAAAGAAACATAGCATATCGCTAGTCTAAATCACAAAATGATCATCAACGATCATCAAGAAGTGTCAATTACACTAAGTTAGTAAATATATGAGCTTAGCTTCATGTCCCATAACCACTAGCTTAACTTAAATATTTACGAACAAACTGTAAGTCTCCACTCTAAAATTGTCACAAGAAATTCAATCGAACAAGTCCAAGAATTAATCGACGAAGTAAATGCAAGCGTTTCATACCACTTGTTTTACTAAGCCGTTTAATTAGATTTCTCATACGAGGTTGGTAAATGTTTGTATATGCTAATAGATTGGAAAAAAGGTTTAAGAAACGAGCTTTGTAATAAAATAATGTTGAAATCGTTTTAATGGAAGAGTTTTGATATTTACTACTAGTATATAAAACCTTTATATTTTTAAAGTGACAAATCACAAAAATGATTGTAGAAATAATCAATCACTAAAATTCACATACGAAGACGTGAATTAATTCCCAAGGAAATCGATATCAAATCTATCAAAATGGATATTTTCAAAAATCCCAAAATAGAAGTCATCAAAGTCGAATAATTGATAGCATCAACTAGGAATCAAAACAAATCGATAAAAATTGGAATCACAAACAAAATAGGCAAAAATAGGCATAATACGCAAATAGGAGCAGGTCAGTTGACTGAACTCAGAGAGTCAGTCGACTGACTGCAGGAAACAGAGCCCTCAAGCCTCTGCAGACAGCCTTCAGAATGCTTATTAGCTACAGCCAGTCGACTGACTGCAAAGGTCAGTCGACTGACGGGTGCTTAGGCAGTTTTCTAGCCTATATAATTGATGTGCAATCACGAACCGAACGAGCAATGACACTAGGGATTTATGCCAATCGGCAACCCGGCCCTATAGGCTCTTCGATGGATCACCAAAAACATGTTCAAACATCCATAAAAGGATTTTCATAGATTTTGCTTTCAAAACACCAAAAGTTGGAATGTAGACCAAATCAATCCAAACCAAAATCAAATGCACATGAATAAGAGTTAGGAATTCATATCTAACAATCAAAGATAGTTATAGACATAGACGTGAGATAAAAATCTCACCTTTAAACCCAAAACAAATGAAGAAGAAGCTATAGAGCAATGGCAAGGACAACCACTCTTCAATTCCAACCCAAAGAGCTTGAATCTAAGCTTAAAAGAGAAACATCTCCTAAATTAGGTTTAGGAATTTCTGAAATTGGTAAGAGAACGAGTTGGAGAAGAAGAAGAGGGGGCTTACCAAAGCTTCTTCTATAAATTTGGAGCTAGAACTTGATTTGCAAATGGAAACTAGGGCTTGGAGTTTTAATCTCCCATTCATCTCTCCATTGTTGCTAAAGCTTGAGTATTAGGAAATAGAAATGAAGTAATGAAGAGAAGAGGGGCGAAGCTTGGGTCTAATGGGCTGAAACAAAACCGAAGCCCTAAGTGAAAAAGTAGCAAAATTACACTAACTCCAAACATATCAAATTTTATACTCAAAAAGGTCGCAAACTTCATTTTGAACTCAATGGGGGTGGTTTCGAGTCCTAATTCGACTGTTTGCAAAAAGTAGCTTTTCGGACACTAATCCGACTAACGATGAATTATTTTAAATAAAATATTTAAATATTCAATCATAAAATATGCGGGTTCTTACAGACTCCCCTCCTTAAAGAAATTGCGTCCTTGAAATATTTAAGAAGAAAATATAAAGTAACAACCATAAAAGCATATTCAACACAAAAGAAATTTGAAAATAAAAAGTTCACCTCAAAGAGCACGAGAAAGTAAGTCCGGATGTGTTCGCTCGATGAATTCTCTAGATTCCCAAGAGCAATCCTTAGGATATGAGGACCATTGAACTTTCACAAGCGGGACATCTTTATTTCGAAGGCATTTGACCTCCGAAGCAATAATCCGAATAGGATGTTGCTCATAAGTTAAATTAGGTGAAACTTCAATTTCTTCCACAACACTGGGCTCAAGAATAGAATTGGAATCTCGAAGGCATTTCCGTAGTTGAGAAACGTGAAACACGCCATGAATAGCAGAAAACTGAGCCGGTAATGAAAGGCGATAAGCCATGGAACCAATACGTTCGGTGATGGGAAATGGACCAATATATCGAGGTGTTAACTTTCTCAATCGACTGAAACGCACAACACCCTTCATAGGTGAAACAAGAACAAACACAAAATCTCCCACAGAAAATTCTGATTTCCTTCTTTGGTTATCGGCATAGGATTTTTGTCTACTTTGGGCTTCTTTCATCCTATGACGAATAAGGTCAATCTTTTCTGTGGAATCACGAATGAAATCTGGACCTAAAATCAGCTTCTCACCGGCCTCAAGCCAACAAGAAGGAGATCGGCATGACCTTCCATAGAGTGCCTCGAAAGGTGCCATACCAATACTAGATTGGAAGCTATTATTATAGTAAAACTCAACAAGAGAAATATGATCTTCCCAACTTCCACCAAAATCAAGAACACGTGTACGAAGAAGATCTTCAAGAGTTTGATTCACACGCTCGGTTTGTCCATCGGACCGAGGATGATAAGCGGTGCTAAAAGTAAGCTTCGTTCCCAAAGCTTTTTGAAAACTCTTCCAAAATCCACTAGTAAACAATGGATCACGATCACTAACAATAGAAGTAGGAACTCCATGTAATTTAACAATTTCTTTAATAAAGAGCTTGGCCAAAATAGGAACGGTTCGGTTAGACTGAATGGGAATAAAATGGGCGGATTTAGTAAGTTTATCAACAATCACCCATAAGCTATCATGACCCGAACGAGAACGGGGAAGGCCGTCAATAAAGTTAATGGAAATTTGATCCCACTTCCAAATTGGAATTTCTAAAGGTTGCAATAACCCACTGGGCCTTTGATGCTTGGCCTTGACAAGTAGGCAAGTCATGCAACGCTTAATAAAGTTAGCAATATCAAATTTCATTCCATCCCAATAATAAAGTCGCTTCATATCCACGTACATTTTACTATTACCAGGATGAATGGTAAATTTAGAACGATGAGAATCTTCTAAAATATTTTTACGAAGATCACTAATATTTGGCATGATAAGTCTACCAAATTTTCGAATGCCGCCACGAGAATCAATATCAAAGTCTTTCAAACCTTCAATATCAATTTTATTCCTAAAACTCTGGGCAAGAAGAGCCAATTCGGGATCTAGCTTTTGAGCTTCAAGAATGCGGTCTAAGAGAGAAGGATGAGCCTCATCGTTACATAAAGCCAAAGATGAACATAAATCGGACTCACGATCTCGAATCTCACAAGTGGATAAAATTCCGAGATCATTCCATTCGGATATCATCATAGAAACAATTGCTTGTTGCTTACGAGTAAGTGCATCGGCAACACAATTTCCCTTTCCGGGAGTATAAAGAATATCAAGATCATAAGATGCAAGAAACTCAAGCCAACGTTGTTGACCCAAATTAAGTTCCTTTTGGAAAAATAAATATTTCAAAAATTTATGATCGGTATAAAGAACAAATTTCTCTCCCAAAATATAATGACGCCAAATTTTAAGGGCGAAAACGATAGCCGCGAGCTCTAAATCATGAGTGGCATATCTAGTCTCGGCTGGCTTCAATTGCCTAGAAGCATAAGCAATAACACGTTCTCTTTGCATAAGAACGGCACCCAAACCAACGCGACTAACATCGGTATAAACAATAAAACCTTGATTCCCTTCGGGAATAACAAGAATCAGAGCATCAGAAAGGAGTTCTTTTAATTTCTGAAAAGAAGCTTCACATTTGTTCGACCAAATGTATTTAACTCCCTTCTTTGTCAAACTAGTAAGAGGCACATAAATTTTGGAAAAGTCTTTTATGAAATGGCGGTAATAACCTGCCAATCCAAGAAAACTACGGATCTTCGTCACACTCTCCAGTCTCTTTCAATTTTGAATCGCTTCAATCTTTGAAGGATCCACGGAAATTATGGATTCGGAAATAATATGACCAAGAAACTTCACACGAGATTGCCAAAAATGGCATTTAGAAAATTTTGCTTTCATTTGATTGCTCCTAAGAGTTTCCAACACAATTTGAAGATGTTTTTAATGCTCCTCCTCGGTTTTAGAATACACAAGAATATCATCAATAAAGATGAGAACAAATCGATCGAGGAAGTCTTTGAAAACTCTATTCATAAGGTCAATGAAATATGTCGAAGCATTCGTCAAACCAAATGGCATAGCAAGCCATTCATAAGATCCATAACGAGTACGGAACGATGTCAAAGGAATGCTATCCTCTGCAATACGAAGCTGATGAAAACCGGTTGCTAAGTCTAATTGTGAAAAGACTCTAGAACCACTAAGTTGATCGAATAGATCATCAATCTGAGGTAAAGGATATTTATTCTTGATCGTAAGATCATTAAGCTTGCGGTAGTCAACGCAAAGCCTAAGTGTACCATCGTATTTCTTCACAAAAATAGCCGACGCTCCCCAAGGAGAGGAACTAGAGCGAATAAATTGCTTCGTCTCCAATTCGGATAATTTTTTGCGCATCTCCTCACTTTCTTTATTGGACATACGATAAGAAGGACGAGTAATAGGTAAAGCTCTAGGAATTAGATTAATTCTGAATTCAATTGCTCGCTTAGGTGGTAATCCTAAAACGGGCTCAAATATGTCGGAAAATTCACGAACAACGTGAATAAGAGAAATGACATCTTCCTCATCATCATTATCGTCATCATGAGGGCTTAAAGAATATAAAGATGCAACCAAGTTGGAATCCGAATCTTTAAGATCAACAGAAATCTGCTTAACATATTGAGGATGTCGAAGATGAATAGTCCGCTCAGGACATAGGATTTGAGCTTCATAGAGGTTAAGCCAATCCATTTCCAAAATCATTCCAAAGCCTAAATAACGCATGACATGCAAAGCGGCTTGGAAAGAAAAATCACACAAAATAATCTCGACATCTTTACAAAGTAAACTAATTGTTGCGGATCCACCAACCGGATTCGTAATTCTCAAAGAAGTCATTAAAGCAACAAAACATAAAGAAAAAGTATCAACAAGTTCCTTTGATAGAAAAGAATGGGATGCACCCGTATCAAAAAGAACTCAAATAGGTTGATCACGAAATAAAATAATACCATCAAGGATAGAATGAGAAATACCTTGACCACGAGAAGTGTTGCTAGGGGCTTGTGCAAAATTTAACTTTCCCACCTTCTTGACTTGAAGTTTGGGACATGAAGATAAAAGATGACCCGAACTTTTGCAATAGCGACAAAAGAGAGGTTTCGGACATCTATTGGCATAATCGTCTTTAGAACCATAATTGTAGCATTACCCACTACTAGGGGCAGAAGTCTTTGCCACCGGAGTTGCTTACTTCCCTTTCTTATTAGGATAAGGACCTTTGAATTTAATAAGCCATTTCTTGTTGTTGTTGAATTTTGGTTTGGCATCCACAACTTCAACATCACTTTCTTTATCTGCCTCTTCAAGTCGAAGAGCGATATCAACAAGTTGATCAAAAGAAACTTCTAACTTTAGAAGTAATGGCTTCTTGAGATTTTTGTTCAAGCCATAGACAAATCTTTGGTTCTTCTTCAATGGGGTGCTTATATATTCGACCCCATATTTAGAAAGTGATTCGAATGATGCGGCATAGTCTGCCACGGAGGATTCACCTTGAACAAGGTCTATGAAACGACGAGCCCGTGTCACCTTCTCAGCTTCTGGCACAAATTTTAATTCGAATCGTTTCCGGAATTTCTCCCAAGTAAGACCCGCTTCAATAATTTCAGAAATAAGAAGCTCATACCAATCTAATGCTCTTTCTTGGAGCATACTTGTACCCACTTGGACACGGTGAAGATCAATTAGATTCATGCGAGTAAAGATGCGATCACATGTTTTGAGCCAAGCTTGGACTTGAATGACGCTTTCGGAACCCTTAAATGGATTCCCACCCAAGTTGGTATAGTCACTGCACAAACGTGCAAATCCGAACTTAGGGTGAGTAGGCTCTGGATTGGGTCTGGCACCTTGAGCATTCTTCACGAGATCTAAAAGCTGCTGGGCAGACATAAATACTCCATCCTAGGGAGTAGCACTAGATTGACCGGCGTTGGGACGGTCAGGTCTAACCATTTCTCTTCTTTAAGAAAGAAAGAAAGAATAAAAATGTTATTCAAAAAATAATTATCAAACAATCATGATTGATAACACAAGGCATCACAAAGAAAATAGGATAGAACGGTTCGAAGACCCGAATAAAATCCTAAGGCACGACTCCTAAGATGGACTTAGGACGATGATCTTTGTTAAATTATTCTACATTGTTCTGATGTTTAGCTCTGAAACCAAGCTGTGACGCCCCACCTCTATACCCACGCTAGCCAAGGACACTACACGGTATTGCCATCAACTAGCGTGGAGAATAAGGCTGTTGAGGAGCGACCATCCGTATAATCGCTTGCGAGTACCGATATGCCAGATAAATATATAACTTTCATTTCAAGAGGGAATCCGACATACAGATGCAAACTCAAAGCTACTACACAGTGGCTATAATATCTTCGAAAACAAACATAGAAATATCATAACACAAATCAGTCACAGAAGTTCATATCTCAAAGGCGGAAACAGATATGAATATTATACATGAAAGTGTATATCAGAGTAGTGGTGAAACAAGATCCACAATATCACAAACGAATAGTTACAAGTGCTACACAAAAGAATAAGTATACATCAATGAGTCTATATCTCAAATGTATACAACAAAAAACTACTAATCTAAGTAGTTAGCCAAAAGTCAGGATAATAATCCCCGATGAGAAGTCAAGCAGAAGCACTTGTAACATCTCGGTCCGACCCAAGTATTATTTAATAAGAAAAATAATAAACGGATCAGTCTAACTAAAAATATCAGATAAAATGGTATATAATAAGAGATATGACAAAAACGTATGATAACCATAAAGCCATATTATGATTAATCAACCAGAGATTAATCAATATCACAAGAATCTTCTCAAAGATCAAAGAATGTCATACTCTTTAGTTTTATTCACCAAGTCACAAATATCGACATCATATCGATGCCAATCATAAAAGCTGGTGGAACACAAATTCTAGAAATCATCAATAGAAATCCAGAAATCACAAAAAGGGGGAGGCCTATCACAAAACGGGAGCATGAAAACTACCAACACGTGTATCACAAACGGGATTCTATCCCATGGTCACTAACCATAGAGCCGGTGCAACGACGTAGTACAATATCGATACGCCCGAGGAACCAGAAACTCGAATAATTCAGAACAACGACATAGAACAACAGTACGCCCGATGATCCTGATAAGCTGGTGCAACAACGTAGTACAAAGGTACGTCCGATGGACCGAACTCCATAAAAGAACATGGGTCGCTAGCCAACAAAAATTGAGTCGAAACTCCAAATAATACGTAGGTCGTTAGCCTATAAAAGAAAGGAGACAGAACTCAATAAAATGAGGTACCGTCCCCTACGTGGACAAAGAAACATAGCATATCGCTAGTCTAAATCACAAAATGTTCATCATCGATCATCAAGAAGTGTCAATTACACTAAGCTAGTAAATATATGAGCTTAGCTTCATGTCCCATAACCACTAGCTTAACTTAAATATTTACGAACAAATTGTGAGTCTCCACTCGAAAATTGTCACAAGAAATTCAATAGAACAAGTCCAAGAATTAACCGACGAAGTAAATGCAAGAGTTTCATACCACTTATTTTACTAAGCCGTTTAATTAGATTTCTCGTACGAGTGAGGTAAAGGTTTGTATATACTAATAGATTGGAAAAAAGGTTTAAGAAACGAGCTTTGTAATAAAATAGTGTTGAAATCATTTTAATGAAAGAGTTTTGATATTTACTACTAGTATAGAAAACCTTTATATTTTTAAAGTGACAAATCACAAAAATGATTGTAGAAACAATCAGTCACTAAAATTCACATACGAAGACGTGAATTAATTCCAAAGAAATCGATATCAAATCCATCAAAATGGATATTTCCAAAAAATCCCAAAGTAGAAGTCATTAAAGTTGAATAATTGGTAGCATCAACTAGGAATCAAAACGAATTGATAAAAATTGGAATCACAAACAAAATAGGCAAAAATAGGCATAATAGGCAAATAGGAGCAGGTCTGTCGACTGAACTCAGAGAGTCAGTCGACTGACTGTAGGAAACAGAGCCCTCAAGCCTCTACAGACAGCCTTCGGAATGCTTATTAGCTACAGCCAGTCGACTGACTGCAAAGGTCAGTCGACTGACTGGTGCTTAGGCAGTTTTCTATCCTATATAATTGATGTGCAATCACATCCAATTCGCGACCGAACGAGCAATGGCGCTAGAGATTTATGCCAATCGGCAACCTGGCCCTATAGGCTCTTCGATGCATCACCAAAAACAAGTTCAAACATCCATAAAAGGATTTTCATAGATTTTGCTTTCAAAACACCAAAAGTTGGAATATATACCAAATCAATCCAAACCAAAATCAAATGCACATGAATAAGAGTTAGGAATTCATACTTAACAATCAAAAATAGTTATAGACATAGATGTGAGATAAAAGTCTCACTTTTAAACCCAAAACAAATGAAGAAGAAGCTATAGAGCAATGGCAAGGACAATCACTCTTCAATTCCAACCCAAAGAGCTTGAATCTAAGCTTAAAAGAGAAACATCTCCTGAATTAGGTTTAGTAATTTCTGAAATTGGTAAGAGAATGAGTTGGAGAAGAAGAGGAGGAGGCTTACCAAAGCTTCTTCTATAAATTTGGAGCTAGAACTTGATTTGCAAATGGAAACTAGGGCTTGGATTTTTAATTTCCCATTCATCTCTCCATTGTTGCTAAAGCTTGAGTATTAGGAAATAGAAATGAAGTAATGAAGAGAAGAGGGGTGAAGCTTGGGTCTAATGGGCAGAAACAAAACCGAAGCCCTAAGTGAAAAAGTAGCAAAATTCCATTAACTCCAAACATATTAAATTTTATACTCAAAAAGTTCGCAAATGTAACGACCCAGGATTTTTAGTAATTAAAATTTGAATATTTAATTAATTTTAAATATTAATAAGTGAAATTTATAAGTCAAATAAATTTAATTTGAATTATTGGATTTAATTGGATAATTAAATCGATAATTTAATATGTTAAATTATGGAAATAATTGAAAATTGGGTTAAATATGATTGAAAATGATTTGTAAAATTTTATTTTATCATATTTGAGTTAGAATGATATTTTAGAACTTTTAAAATCGAATTAAGAGTTAATTTGTGAAAATTGAATATTTTAATATTTAAATCGACTAGTGAAAATAGTCAATTTTTGAACAGTCTCAGAATTGAACGAAACCAGTTCCATTGGATCCGTAATAGTTAGTTATTACCGAATTTCAATTTTCGTGTCAATCGGAGTTATCGTTTGATCGTGGCAGCTCGAAACGCATCGATTTGTTTTTAATTTTAATTTGGCGAGTTAAAATAGCCATTTTTAAAAAAGTCTCGGATTTCGACGAAACCAGTTTCATCGGATCCGTAATGTGATATTATTGTAAGATTTCAAATTTCGTGTCAATTGGATTTACCGTTTGTCCGATACGAATTAAAACGCCTAGAAAATCGCTTAAATCGGTTTAATTCAAATTGAACGTTTATTGCCATAACTCGCACAGATGTCCGAATTAGCTTTCGAAACCTATTCCATTGTGTCCGGGACGCGGGATAAACCCTAGAAACGCTGGTTACGGTGCGTAAATCGGAGTTCGGAATTTCCGGAATGAATAGTGTCGTTCGAAATTCTATAAATAGCCCCCCTTCATAAATAAAAAAAAATATAAACTAAACCCTAGTGTAGCCGCCAGTTATGAATCTATGGCCGAAATGCTCCACTCTTTCTCCTCCTTTATCTTTCAATCCGTAGACAATTATGCGAATTCTTCAACTAGGATATTGTAGAGCGCGTTGAACTCTACAGATCCAACGGTCGAAATCATCTCAGGCGCTGCGAGGAGGAGGAGATTGGGCCGCGTTTGTGGCTGGTTCATGCACGCAAAACGATGGAAAGGGTGGGCCAAGATTCATGTGCTTGAGGCCGAACATAGAGGGAGGTGAGGGCTTCGAGATGGCGTTTCCTGATCGAGTTCTAGTCGAGCGAGGTGGAGGCAAAATTAAACCCTAATTTGGTGTTGATGGGTTTGAGTAGTCTGTAGGTTTTCGCGTGAAGAAGATAGAGGGAGGGGGGTTGCGTCCTACGGTTCTGATGGGCTTGGGATTGGAATGCACGGTTATGATCTAGTTTAGGTTATAAAATTTTAATTTATGTTGTAAATATTATAAATAAAAATCGTGTAAACTTTGAAATTGCATATCTTTTTCATACGAGATCGAAAATGCGCGAAACCAGTTGCGTTGGAATCGTATGGACGAGCACTACGCGATGAAATTGGATTGGAGTCATTTGGAGTTAGTGAGAATTTCGGGTAAAATTAAACGTCCGTTTAATTTTATTCGAAATAAATCGCTAAAACGAAATTGAAATCAAGGTGAGAACTTCTCACTCAATCGAATCAGTTTCGATTTTATTTTAAATAGTTAGATTTAAAATATTTGAATGCATGTTTGAATGATGATTGTTATCTATTGATTGTTAAAATAGACATTATACGCCGTTAGTAAGCGGATGTTATTTATTAAAAACATATACCGCGAATATTTCATAAACAGTGAAATTGGTATTATATATAATAGCAATATATATATATATTGGCATATGTATATATTGGAGTTATTGATTTCCCGCATTTGTTTAGCGGATGAGACCCTATTGCGCCGTCTATTAAGCGGATAATATTTTAAATCCCATATACCGCGATAATTTCGTACTGGAGCGGAATTGGTATTGTGCTAATGTTTGTGGATGCAGGAAAACAGGTTGGAGGGATCCAACTGGATTCCTCAACAGTATTTATTTGATTTCAGATATTTTGATATTTGATGGATTATCATATCGATATATGATATCGTTGTTGTCGTGATTGACTATTTGGTGTGTAGCATCATTGGACCAAGTTTTGGAATTTTAAAATGTTTTTAAAGTGATTTTTGAAAGTATAAGTTATAAAATATTTTTTTGAATTGATCCATTATAAATAAATAAACGTTATACTTTTAAAAATTATATAAAATTATGATTTTTTTAGAAATACGGTTAATGTTGATTTTTGAGAAATATGGATTAATGATTTTATAAAAGAGTTTAAATCGGGACTAATTGAATTTATTATGAAAAGTTGAAATATAGGATTTATAAAATTTAATTATTTTATGAATCAAAATGGTGAAATTATAAAGGAATTTAAAGACGTTTTAAAGAATAATATAAATTGATTTATATTAAGAGATTTATAAATGGATATTTATAAATTGAAATATTGACATTATAAAACGAGTTTTTATAAGTGTTTGAATGAAGTGAAAATGAATTTTGTAAATGAATGGAATTTATAAAATTATAAATAGTGAAGTTATAAATGAAATTTATAAATAGTAAGATTTATAAATTTTGTGAAATTATTAAAGAATATACTTGGATGAATAATTGAATCTTATAAGTTATAAGATTTATAATTATGAAGTTCAAAGAAACGATTTTGTAAAATAATCGTTTTATAAGCATTTAACTTATAATATGAATCTTTGGTTTATAATTGAGTTATAAAGTGAATAGGTTGATAAAGGAATTTATAAAAGGAGATGTTATAAAATAAATAGAAATGGAATTCATAAACGTTGTTTTATAAATTCACAAACGACTTATTTTGATAAGTTTAATTGTTGGAACCTATTAATGGAGTTATATTCACGTTTTTGAACTGTGAATAATCCTTTAAAATGAAATGAATAAAAGGATGAAATTTGTTAACAAAGAATATTCACGTTTTTAAATAGTGAATAAGATGTTAAAGAAATTGTTTTGAATGTGATGTTTTAAACAGAATTAAAACGATCTAACGATGTTTTAAATGCATTGAGATTCGAAACCATGGATTTCAACATTTATTGTTGAAATAGACGTTTTCGAGAAATAGAAGGAAATAGTGGACTATAACACTGTTGTTATAGTAAATGATTTCCGAAAGGAAATGTTTTGTATAGTATTGGGATTTATATATATTTTTTAATTTCGAATCCCTATACTAGTGATTTTGGGTTGTCGTAACGATGTTTTACGCAACATTCGTTTTGGCCCAAATAAATATGTTTAAGAGAATGATTTCCTTAAAGAATGAGATATATACTAAATTTTTGATTTAAGTATATTGAATATTTTCCAAGTGTTGAAAATAAAAGATTTGTGAATTACTTATTAAATAAGTATGGAAATGTTTTCCAATATAAAGTGAATATTAGAGAATTTATCTTTTTTTAAGATAAATTAAAATGAATAATTGAAATCGTATATGCATGGATATTTTGAAAATATAAATTCACTATGGAATTTATGAATAGAAAGGAAATTTGTTTAAAGATAAATATTGATTTATTTTTGAAGTGTGAAATTTTATATCTAGTAAAGATATTTTTGAAAAATAAATAATTTGGAAAATTATTTGGAATCTGGTGATGTTGTGCATATCCATTGATAGTTCAATAATCGACTATCAATATTTCCCTTTGAATGGGTAATTGATGTGATTTGTTTGAATTTGAATGCCACACTTATTTTTGAATAAGCGCTCACTATTCGGGTTAACCGGGAAAGGACCATGGGGTCGTATAACCCATTCTGAATATGTGATACGTCGTTATGAATTGCATTTGATGACCGGTGTTGAAGACCGAGTATTTGTGAAAGCGATAGGATAACCTATCGATTGTCTCTGCACTGGGTAGCTCCTGGTATAGAGATCTCCTAAGTGATGGGAAATTCGATCGGGATTGTGAATACCCGGATTGCAAGGGCTTCGTAAGAAGTGCCTTCGGTTTTGTTCGAGCCCGGAACAGACTTGTATGGATTGTATGTCTGACGTTACAAGTTGAGATATAAAGCCGATTTCTTTCAAATATATTTCTGTTGGTGGCGGAGAATTTATTCTTTTTGCTTAACACCCTTCTCTGAGACGTACGTGCTCAGAGGTTATGTAGTTGAAGGTTATCAGCGATATATTCCCAATTTGGTAATGTGACATGCTGAGTGTTGCTGTGAAATGATCATTGTGTTGATTATTTGTGATAGGATCGTTTATTTGATCGTCTATCTTGGTGATCATTTCTATGATCATTTGTTGACCCAAAGCATGGCTTTTGTATAAAGTATGTTTTTGTGGACGTGACTTCGTCGAGCCTCACACCCCGTGAATGGTCAAAACAGGAAAGATGCGGCAAGGTTATGAGGGGTAGCGCCCTTTAGGATGTGTGCATTTCCTTCTGGAAAAGGGTGGTATCATGGTATGGAGCCCAGATACTTACTCATGTTGAAAACACTTTGTTATGATTGTGTGAATTGATTACGAGCGCTCGGTTGAAAGGTCCCAAAGGACCTGGGGATGGCATATTCGGTCAATTGTTACTCAGTTAGGGGTAACCCGGCCTTGTGTTGGTAGAGATCCGGTTTGGTTCTCGGGGATGTCCATCCAGAGGCATTCTCATGTGGCAATGGGAAGTTCCTTGGCCTGATCATTCGTTGGAAATCCAAAGAAACAATACGAGACTTGTACGGTATTAGTTGTAGAACCTATCATTCACTTATGGTGGCGCCCCACTGTTTGGATGGTAGCTATAGTAGGCATAGTTCGGAATGTCTATGTTAGCTAAGATTTATATTCTACTTTCGAACTAAATTTTTCCTACACTATGCACTAGTAATAATATCAAATGTTATTTTAAATGCGTATCAAGCATCTTTGACTATCATGAGGAGAAATCTCCTCCGATTCTGCGTTTGCATTGTGTGTGTGCGGGGGAGGCCTTATGGTAGTCTCATTTTTAAAAGCATTGTGAATTGAATTAAAAATATCCCTCTATTTTGATTTTAAAGTAAATAAACTGTTTTGAGTTCTCACACCAGTCACATGACTGACTCGGAGTTTATTGTTTTCCTTCCTAAACTCTGGGTGCCCACCAATTTCCACACGGGCAGTTAAGAGTTAGGTTTATCAGGATATTCTGGATATTCTGGAGTTGCTGGAGGCAAGCTGGATGGCATGGCGTATTACTAGTATATAGTATTTCTTTTTCCGCTGCACTATATGTTGTTGTTGTACACTCTGATGATATGATGTAATGAAATGTGATGTAATTTAATAACTGATATAGTTCTTTGTTTAAAGATTATTCATTTGTTATTATATGTTGTTCCGCTGCGAATTGTGAGATTCTGGTGTTGTTCTGTTGTTTTTCTGTTCCGTTCTATTTTCGATTTTCTTTCCTCTCTATCTTTCTATCTATTTTCTTCTCTCTATTTTCTATCTTCTCTTCTTCTTTTCTTAAATTCTTTTTAAAACCCTAACTATTCGGTTTTTCGGCAACGAAAAAATCGCGTACGTTACAGCAAACGTCATTTGAACTCAATGTGGGTGGTTTCGAGTCCTAATTCGACTGTTTGCAAAAAGTAGCTTTTTAGACACTAATCCGACTAACGATGAATTATTTTAAATAAAATATTTAAATATTCAATCGTAAAATATGCGGGTTGTTACATTGGTCCAGAGGGTTTCGAGCGAATATTGTTGCAAAATTTGACCTAGCATCAGAATTATCACGTGAAGTAGTTTGTTTAGAACCCATAGTAGATAAATGCTCTGAGAGTCTGGAATTCATAGTTATCAAACTCAACAGATTGTAATCATTAGAAAAATTAACCTGTTTCCCCAGTTCTAAGTGTAAACAAGTGTAGTGTGGTGTAGTGCAAAGATAGACAGTTCATGATTAAATGACAGTTATGACGAGACTTTGGGATTCGCTTGGAATGACCACCATGGCAGACCGTCCCAATCAGATTTCACGTCGATCAATTGTTGATTTTATCTAAGTTTTGGGATCAGTCATTGGCATATTAGAGTACAATATTCACGTTGAAGTTCATTCGAGACCATAAGTTATACTTTTTCATGTTTAAGTCATATTCAAGAGTGTGCGACTATAGGTTCCAGTGATTCAAGTCATATAAATTCAAAATCATAGCCCAAACATTCAAATTCCATGTCATATGCATTTGTTTCGAAGTTCAAGTACTTGAGTTTGAGGTCATATACGAGTCTCTAGTTCAAGTTCAAGCTTAAAGCAATTATTCATGTATATTTAATCAAGTTCAAGTTCACTGAACCAAAAAAAGGGCTAAGTCCTCTTAGGGAGAGGGATCGTACCTGATCCCTCATTTAAGCAATATAGCCCTATTCCATTTCGAACTCGCTATGCCAATGACCGATCCCGTCAACTTAAACCATGACCGATTTCATATCTATCATCGATTTCCTTCCATTGCTTCACTCCACTTCAACAATTAGTCGATCCCTCTCTTCATACAAAAGTCTTCTCCATCTTATGCCACAACCGAACCCTCTATGATCGATCCCTTCATTCTACTAAGTTACCGATCCCACTATGATGGATTGACCTAGCTTAACTCCGAAGTACTATAAACGTTCGCATCATGTCGATCAATCCCTCCTCGTTACTTCATCTCTTCCGCATCAACACTTATCACTAGCAACAGATCCTAACTTCATTCAACACTCAACCATACCACGGCCAATCCCTATGAATCCGAGCAAATCCTAAAAATCACGTGAAATGCAAATCAAAATCGCCTTACCTTGGTTTATGTCGTAAACTCGCCTTTATATGACAACGTAGATCAGGTTTTTGAACAAACAAGTGTTTCACAAACAACAATGGGTTCAGGCTAAAACCGAACTGGAAAATTGAATCGATTGGAATTAGATGGTGGAAGCTTTCGAAGACAATGACGAGGATTATAGAGGGAGATAGGGATTCAAATCAATAATGGATTAGGATAGTGAGGTGATAGCCTTGAGCATGAGTTTAATAATGGTGGTTTTGAAGGGAAGTAAGGTTTGGATTGATTGAGGGAGCAAATGATCGTAGTGGAGTGGAATAAGCTAAGTCCATAACATACATACAAATGCAGCCCGCTTACTTAGGCTCAAAATTCGTTTGAGTCCATTAGGACTAAGGGATCGGTATCGATCCCCTGCCTAGGGAATTGGTACCAAACACCCCTTCCATTATTAAATAATAATAATAATAATAAGTGAACGAGTAATAAAAAGTATAGAAATGCAAAAATATTTCAACTACATAATATCGGCAACGGCCCATGAACATGCATGTGTGCATACCTAGCATTCATTTTCTTGAATCATTGGAGATTAAATTATTACTTGATCTCATAGAAAATATGTCACTACAAATAACCAAAGCCTTCTAACTCAGTCAAAAAGCTCAATGGAACCGAGCATATGCAAATGCTGGGGATCACACTCTGAATTATATTGACAAATATCAATCAAGCGCCATGATGAATGGAGAGAGATACGACTCTTTGGAAAGATAATTCAATGGAAGGGCAACGAGTATTTAGGAAACTAAATGGAATTCCTCTCCGCGACTCTAACTTGCTTCGATTCAAATCACATCATGTTCGAAACAAGACGTACTTTAGAAGGCAAGTGTTATCTGACCTTTTGACTTGGCTATATTAAAACTGATTGGACAAGTTAGACTCAATGATAGACAAACAAAGAATTTCAGAGAGGTGATCACAGATTCCAGAGATCAAAGACAAACAACAATATGAAGTAACAATCAACCGAAGCTAGGAGATAGTTTCTAAAGTACATTCTAAGTATGGAATATTGCTTCCCCTTGGCAAGAGATCATATCAGATCAGATCACTATGGCTATGAACAACTTGGAACGGTAATTCAACTAAATGATAATCAATAGATATCTCTTAAAACCTGAAAGAGACTATGCAAAAAACTTTAGAAACATAAAGCTGGCATAAAGATGGATCCACCTGACCAATCGCAGCTTGCCATATGGCTAGGAAGATCGATCGTCCCCAATTGCTTGATATTAAGAATTGGGCATTGAGATTTTTTGAATGACCTCGTCTACATCTGGAAATTCAACAGGCGAATTTTTAGGAAGATATTCGTTAGTCTACACCTATAGATATAAGGTTCATAGCACATTGGAGGGATCTTCATGTTATTGTTTTCTTTGTACTCCATTGTAATTGCAGATTTCGATCCGTTCCCTCTTATGCTTAGAAATTCAAGTGATTACTAAAGCTATTTCATCAAAGTGGACATAGGCATTCAACGCTGAAGCACTATAAATTTGTTTATTATTATTTTTTACTTGTTTTCTGTTGGTTTCCCCTGTTTTAATTTTGATTTCTTCATTTATTTCTCTACATATAATCTATTGGGTGTTTGTGTCAACTTTTGGTGCGAAGGGTAGAAGTTTAACAGTTAACTATATGAAAAAGAGTGATAATTAATTGAAAAACAATATGCACATTTATTTTTGATTAGTTATTTCAATTAAATGTATAAAAGAAAGAAATAAAAAATGGTCCTTTTAAATGTAAACAAAAGCATAATAAATTATATCTAAAAAAGGTAAATCATGCTTACTAGAAATTTAATCTGGTATAACTTTTGCAGAAGACCAAGCTATAGTAGAACTAATTGTGTTTTCAATAATTTCAAAATCGAATGAAGGTCTCCATAAACGTGCATTTAGAATTTTTACCATGTCTTCCCAAATTTTAACTACATTTTCTCCCACTGGAACAAAATAGACCAACACTTTTGGTCAGTTGAAAATACGCGTCCTTCAGAACCTACTTCATCAACTCCATCAAGGCCAATCAACTTGCATTTAGTACTTGACTTGAAATTTGCACTCTATCATGAAACAAAAGTAATTGTTTAAATATATTTAAAAAAAATAAAAGACTATCTCCATGTATATTTTAATACATTCTATACATAAATTATACACATTACCGTTGAAGATAGTACAACATTCACTATACGAATAGATGTTGGAACGTTAATATCCTTAACAACCACATTTGCTTCTGGCCATGCAACTTTGCTGCTAATAGCTTCTCCCATATATGCCATACCATATGGTGGACTCCATAAGAATATAGTAATTTTTACCATTTGACATGCACTATCATCTCTGCAATTTCCTTTCCTCTGATAAACCTATATGTGTGTGTGTGTGTAAGTTAGTCTTTTTAAAGAATTTATACGCTACAACATACTGTTAGTGCAAGAAAAAATTAGAATGAGCCACAAATTGTAAATTTAAATGTGGAATGTAAAAATAAATTAGAGCATATATTGGAGTATTATTAAGATAGTGGTATTTATCCTGATTTTATGATATCATCATATGGATCGTCTTCTCCAAATCAGTAACTCTATTTTGAAGTTAGGTCATTTGTTTTTGATTAACTTGTGATAAAACGAACTTGATGCCGAACATACTTCTTAACTTTCTTTTAATCATCTCGGTTTTTCTTGTCCCAGCACTACTGGAAGAGCATCTTCTCATATATTAGTTATTGAGCTAGATTGTGATTTATTTTCCATTTTTTAATATTTTCCTACAAAAGTTGACATACAATATTATCTTAAAATTATCGCATTCTCAAGTAATTTTTAATATTTCAAAATGGAACATATAATAATATCCCTAACAATCATGTTCACTAGCTTGCTATTTTTCGAGAGTGTGACTTAATCCAAACATGAACTTTAGAAACAGAAGAGGGATTGGGAATCTCTTTTCTCTACATCAAAATTAAATAACTGGCTGTAATAGTTGTAGTGCTTAAAACTAGTCCAACACATAACTAGTGTTCCCAAAATGAAAATAAATACATATATTGTGAAATCAGGAGCAACATTTATCCACGGCTAGATGTTATAAAGATTATTTTCAACCAAAAGTTAAATTCATGTAAAAAATTAATGTCTCACCATATCTGCAGCTAAAGAACCATTCCTTTATGACCACATGCATGTGGTCTTTGTTCGCACCTAATGGCTTTGAATATTTGGCTTTATGCTTGAAAAAAGAAAATATAATATATTGGCTAGTTAATTTCTATAAACATAAAGGAAATGGTTAGATGTAATTTACTTTAAATTTTGAAATAGTTTTCAAATTAACGAAACCAATCTACTCCTTCGTACTTCTACTGTTATCCGGTTTTATTTGAAATCTTTCCTCCTTAGGTTTGGCTTTTAATATTTGTTTAACTATTTTAAAATTTGAGCACCTAAAAATACACCCCATTTGCTGAAATACAGGGATTTTTTTGCCATTCGATATCTAAAAAAAATCAAACCTATATCAAGAACAAGGATTTAGTAGTCGTTTACTGAATAATAATCATGTCAAAATAATTAATATACATGTATCGAAACATCTTATAATGTCAAAACAACACAAATCACATAATTACCTGACCATAGAAGAAGAAAATCATAAAAATCAACGTATAATTTAAATCTAACCTATTTAAATTCAACAATTAATAATATAGTAAATAAGGTAAACTATTTATACATATAATAGCTATCATAATAAATAAGCATACTACTTTAACAAGACAACAAGAGAAAATGGTTGTGATATGGATCTCTCAAATGTACAAAGAGTTGCATAGCAAAATGATTTTGATATGAATGTTTCAGGTGTACAAAGAGTTGCACAGTAAAATTGTCGTTGCATATATTTGAAATTGATGATCATGAATTGTTTATAATGAATCTGACAACTGGTTATTGCAATCTCGCCTACATATACATGAAAAAATGTTATAATATGGTTGAAATTATGGATTGAAGCTATTTTAAATGTGGTATAACTGATATAATGTCTTTCAATAAGAACAATGCCTATATGTACATGAAAAAAATGGTTATAATCTGGGTTTTGCAATCGCCAAACAAACAGACAAATGTTCTAATACTTCTCATTTTAACTAATTAACATGCAAAACAATTTTTTATTCTCCTTTAACAAAAAATAAATAGAAAGAAATATAAAACAGACACACACACACACAAAAAGAAAAGGAAATATACAAACAATGGAGCATGTTTCTAGGATAGTTACTTAATCATAATAGGTTTGGTAGGGGTCCTTAATCATAACAGTACATCACCAATAACAGTTCACCACCTGCTCATCCAAATAATACTTCTACTTTTTATTCCATTTTTTGTTTCATAAAAGAATATGTCTCTAAAATGAAATTATTCCCCTACTAATCAAAATTTATCATCCACCTCTAGTTTCAGCTGGTTTATTCCAGAAATTCAATTAAATACACATTGTTGGACAAATGTTAAATAAACTAAAAGTATATTAATAAACTTATCATACATCAAGGTTTATAGAAATATAAGAAGGCATATGCGCAACTTAAATTTATGAGGCTATGTAAAGTAAGAAGTATAAAGCTTTGAAATCACTAGCGATTCTTGTATTGGAAGTTATCATAGCAGCATAAAGATATTGCAAAATTTGTATACAAAAAGCTTTGAAATAGTTCATTTGTATTTTTGAAGCAAAAACATGAACTCGCAAACAGAACCGGCTCAAGTATTTGCATGTTAACTTGATAATTAGTCAAACATCGGATATGCTTAAGTTTATTTAAAAACTACACATATAAGAAAATAATATGAATTATATGCATGACAAATGACCAACATGGAGGAAACCATTGTTTCAGTGGGAAAATTTATCCAGAACTGCATTTGCAAACTCAAGAACTTTATTATATGTTGTATAAGAAAATTATAGATTTATTTTGAAGAATGAAGAGTTAAACATGTTCTTGTATATGGCCCTAGATAATAACATGTTTTGAAGAATGAAAAATTACAAGAAAAATGAACAGAAATAAATTAGTTTTATTTTGAAGAACACAAATAGTTTTAAGAATTTTATCATATGTTATATAAGAACATGAACAAAAATAAATTATATTACCCGAATGGATTTCCATAGAAGAACTTTCAAATCATCACCGAAATGTCTCCAATTATTAAGCATAACTGGAACATGCTCTCGTACAAGTGCATCTACATCTTAAATAGATCCATTACTTTCCATCATTGCTTCCAAACTTTGTTCATTTTGCATCTCGTTGTCTTCAAGTGGATGTTGATTGTCTTCTTTCTAATGATTGTTACCTGCAAAAAAAAATCGACTTGCATTGGATTGTCTTTAAGTGTGACGACCCAAATTTTCAGCCTTGAAAAATCGACATTCAATACATCACTCATATTCAAATGCCAAAGATTCAAACGCTGGAGTCTGTATCACTGAAGCTATAACATATTAGATAAAAACAACACAGTGGAAACAAAATGAATTCCATTGATACACCAAATGGATTACAACATATTACAACAAGCTGATATCAAAAGCCCAACAACATCAGAGCCAAAATGGATGCAACAACGAAAAGATAACAACTTGCCATGGTCTTCGAAAGACAACAACAGGGTCTTCAAAAGAATCCAATATACAGCGTCTTCATTCCAAAGCTTCAAAGCTCCAAAACCAAAAGCTTCCAAACCAAAGACTTCAAAAACTTCAAAATACACAAGCTCAAACCACTATCATGCTGAAGTGAAGTAAATGCGATTCCCCAACCAAAGACTTCAAATCTACATCTACTATCCTACTATCTCCAGATCCTACTGATAACCTGACTCCAGGCTGGCTGTGTGGAAAATTATAGACACCCAGAGTTTAGAAAAGGGAACAATAAACTCCGGTCAGTCATGGGATTGGTGTGAGCAAACAAAAACAGTTGTTTGTATAGAAGAAAAGAAAAAGAAATCCATTCATGCTTTTGAAAAATGAAACTACCATAAGGTCTCCAGCCACACATACAATGCAATCGCACTTGGGGGAGGTTTCTCCTTATAGCAGTCAAACATGCTTGATACGCAAAAATCCTTTTTGATATTATTATTAGTGCATAGTGTGGAAAAAATTTCGAATGTATAATATTAATCTTAGCCAGCATACGTACCATAATAGTATGCCTGCTATAGCTACCATCTGGGATGGCAGGTTGTACAACTGAAATCGTAAAGGGCTCATACTGTTTTGTTTGGATTTCCAACAAATGGCCGAGGCTAAGGAATTTCCTTTATCCAAAAGTGTACGCCTCTGGAGGGACGCCCCGAGAACCTAACTGGATCTCTGCCAACACAAGGCCGGGTTACTTCTGTAACTAGGTAACTAACTGTCACAAGTATGCCATCCCCCGGTCGTAACCGACCTTTATCCAGGGCCCCAACAACCAACAACCACATAAGTAAAATATCTGGGCTCCATACCAGAATACCACTTTTTATTCATAAGGAAATGCACATACCCTATGGGGCACGACCCCCACAACCTTGCCGCATCCTTCCTGTTTCGACCATTTCCGAGGTGTGAGGTTCGATGAAGTCTTGTCCTACAAAGCCACGCTTTTCATAAAAGCCATGCTTCGATCAACCAATGATCATCACTTAGCATGCCACACTACCAAATTGGGAGTATATCACTAATAATCATCAACTACATAACCTCTTAGCTCGTACATCTCAGAGAAGAGTGTTAAGCTAAGATAATAAATTCTCCGCCACCAAGAAGAAATGTATTTGATAGAAATTAGCTTTATATCTCAAAGTGTAATGTCATACATACATCCATACAAGTCTATCCTGGATCTGAATGGAACCGAAGGCACTTCGTCCAATTAAGGAAGAAGTCCTTGCAAATCCGGGTATCCCTAATCCCGACCAGACTCCCCATCAAATAGGGAAATCTATATACCGGAGCAACATCAATGCAGAGACAATCAACATGCAATCCTTTCGTTCTCGAAAATACTCGGTCTTCAACCACCGTCTTCAAGTGCTATCCCATTTCGTCGTATCATTATTCGGAATAGGTTTTATGACTTAATGTCCTCTCCTGACTTAACCGAATAATGAGTGCTTATTTTAAAAACAAGTGGACATATTCATATCATAGATAAGTCATAACAAATTTCCAGTTTTAATCTTTTAAACAAAAGATCCACCTTTAAGATTCGATGTGGTTTTCGGATAACCATTTGGAATCCGACCCTTGGTCGCATAGAAATTCAAATGCCTTTTTAAAAGCCAAAGTTGTTAAAGTATTTACTTCAATTCAGAAGTTCACATTCACATAGCAATATATCACAGATATCACAGCTCAATCCAAAGCAATTCATATCACAGAACATCACATATCAGAGATATTAAACAATTCAAGACATTCAATATAATTCAATCATCTATAAGCAAGATTAATTAATCATATGACTATAATTAGTTTAATTAACTCAAAATAAATTAATTACTTATGAATTAATCACTTAACCCTACTTAATTAACATTAAGTAATTACAAACCATTTTAATTAATCATTGAATTAATTAATCACATAATTACATTCATTAATTATCCTTTAATTACTGATTAATTATCCTTAATTATTAATTAATCCTTAATTTTTAATTAATTATACTTTAATCATCAATTAAGTAACCCTTAATTATTAATTAATTAACCTTAATTATTAATTAATTAACCTTAATTATTCTTTAATTACATATATTAAGTAATTATTCTTTAGGTAATTATCCTTTAATTACTTTCATTAATTAATTAATCTTCAATTACTTAAGACTTTATTTAATTAAAAGATAAACCATTTATCTTAATTAATTACCTAATTATAATAAACCTTGGAATTAATTATCATTAACACATAAATTAACTTAAGACCTTTAAGTTAATTAACAATTAAAGCATCTCTTCTTAATTAACTTTTTAATTACATTATTAGATTTATCTAAAATAAATTTAAGAATTAATTAAATAAATAATGATCATATGATCAAATAAATTAAACTTAATTACTTTAAAATATTTTACTTTAAAACCTTAAACTAATCCCATACTTAAATAAAAACAATTATTTAAAATAACGAGTTAAAAATGTTTTAAAACTTGATTTTGTTTTAAAGTTTAAAAATTGTTATTACAAAAACACTCTGACCCGAGACTAACTCGAGTGCTTCCCTGAGATAAATGCAAGTTTCCCCGAGTCTTCCACGAGTAAATCCCTTCTTCATCTTTTTTTACTTCGTTTTAATTTTAAATTTAAAACCTATTATAACACTCGAACACCTGAGGCTAAACTCGAGCCAACAACCCAATCTCCCCAAGTTCAAACTCGAGTCAATCACCTTCTTCCTCAACCCAACCTACTGACATTTTACCAATACATGTGCACGTGTACAACGATCGGAGCAACTCTGACCATCGACACCATCGCTAGAAAGTTGACAACAACCCACTCGTACTTTCTGACCACCCAGTATCTTTAATTTTGCATGGAATCGAAATCGAACACATTGATACAAACTGGAACCCAAAACTAATCATCGAAATCACCTTGCATGGCCACCTCCGGTCACCAGAAATCACGCGAATCCGACCAAAGCTTCGCCATGAAACCACGTATCGATTCACCCTCATCTGGTTGTGTCCGATACATCGTTGACACAGCAATTTCCACTTAATCCAGTCGACCAAAACTGGGTCTAAAACCCTAAACCCTCGTCGTCCGGCCACTATGGTGGATTATAAAATCACCAAGCATTTTTCCATGAATCTCCATCACTCAGGCTTCCTCCAGCCATGACCATAACCTCCCTTTCCTCACCGATCACCAGAATTTACCCAAAATGCAATTTCCATTCATCCCACGAATTCTCCCCAAAAACAAAATTAAAAATTTTGATTTTATTTTTAAAAATAATGGTTTTCGAAGGCGAGTTGGATGATATTGATTAATCGAGGAAACATGACACTTGAATTTTTACATGTTTTAAGTTTTATTGTATATCTTCTTCCCAGTTAAACCATCTTTAAATTTTACTTAAAAATATTTTTAGAACCTAGATCTTGATTAAACAAACATGTTTTGTTTCAATCTTAAAGTCTAAAAGGAATCAGAGGGAGAGATTTCGGTTTTTGAAACACGTTTTGAAACCTGTAAACTTTGAACAGAGGTGTGTATACATATGTACAGACATACACATATAAAACCTTCATATATACACACATGCAATCATAATTTACATCCATACTTCAAATATTATTCACAAACATCAAGTCATAGTTCAGATTCAAAGTGGTTTAGTCACCTGATTGAAGAAAACAGAGAGCCTAGACTTGTTTTTGAATTTTAAAAACTTTGAAACTGGAAAACTTTGATCTAGAAATTGTTTTGGTTTTGATCTTCAACCTGATTTTGATTTGCTTAATTACTGAGTTGAATCTTCTTTAGTTGCTTGATTGTTGAGTTGATCTTTGTTTGAAACTGATTTAAACTTGTTTTAATTCTTTTTGGTTTGAAAATTTGAAGAGATTGTTTATTTTGGTTTTGTTTTTACTGGTTTTATTTTTGAACAGATCAAAGAAAATGAGAAGGGAAGAGGTAGAGATATATATAGCCCTGAATTTATTATTTTTAAAAATAAAAGAAAATTAGAAAATTGGACACTTGTAATAATGCATGATAATTGAGTTAACACTTGTTAAATTTATATTATAATTTTTAACAACTGTATTTTGTTATTCTTTTAACACTTGTAATTTTCATGTTAATAATGTTTTTATATAATTTACATATTATATTATATTTAGTTTATATATATATATGCTTTAATAAAATTTTATATCTTTATTAAATACATTTTTTTATTTAATATTTATGTAACCATAAAAGAAAATGTTTTAAAACTAAATTGTACACTAATAAAGAAAATAACATATATATTATTTTAAATCAAATTCATTTTTTTCTAAGATATTTATTTTGAATTCCAAATTCAAATTACAATATATATACATATATACATATATCCATACCTTATTTGTTTTTGAAAAATTCAAATAAATCCACAAATTAATTCCAAATTTTTTATTAATTACAAAATTTAAATTTGGTTTAAAATCGGGATCGTTACATCAAGTGCATGTGGGTTATCTTCGATTTGAACATTGTTGTTTTCAATGTGCTTGTTTTGTACATTAGACTCCTTAAGTTATTCAAATTCTTTGGTTTTTTGTTTTCGAGTAATTCTCTTCATTTCTTATATTAGACATTAAAAAGACAACAGGTATAAGATTCTTTGGTTGTTACTTGATGTTCTACGCATCAATGTAACTAACATAATCGTATATACAAAAATAAAATTAATTTTTAGCTCTATCATACATTCTTTTTAATTTGCCGTGTTCAAAGATTCAAAAAGCAATTTTTTGTTCCAATTCAGAACCATGTTGCAACTGCGATACTGAATCAAATTATAAGCAACTATGATGCATTATGATGTTTAATTTAAAGGTACATGAAGCAATATCCATATAAATTTTATCCAAAGACAATTTTATCCAAATTAAAAGTTATTATTCGCAACTTTGAAAAGTGTTACGAAATTGTTATATAGTAATGCCAGAAAAGTGTTACGAAATTGTTAAACAGGAACGTCAGAAAAGTGTTAGGAAACCGTGTACAAAATTGTTAGCAATAACGTTGTAAAAGTGTTACGAAACTGTACAATTATGTTGCAAATTGCAACAACAACAATCTATCATAGGCACGTCACAAAAATGTTATGAGTAGTACTGTGCAATTAACAAATAAAGCATTAAACAACGTACTGATTGCATTGTTTGATCTAGCATTTAAAAACTGTTTCCTTAAAACAATATTGCTCCCTCTATGGCAATTAAGAATATCGAGCAATTGTTTCCTAAGATGAAACTGACCTTCTCTATGATGCTGCGCAACAATCGCAAAGCACTGATGCACTCAAGGGAGTATTTTTAAGAATAGAGTGTTGTGCGGAGAAAGAAAATACAGAAAAATTAATTGTGATTTCACTGTTTTCTATCTGCATATATATAGGCATGGGGAGATGCACCTATTCGGTAATAGGTTCCTATTCAAACAACCCTACCAAACCAATTGCAAAGTGCCTCTAATACGCCTCAAACGCCCGTTCGTCCGCACCGCGGGTGTGGGCTCGAGCATGGACACAGGCACGGGCGCGTGCGTGCGGGTAGTGCATTGCACCGCCCGTCATGGCTTGTGTGTTTCTTTGTCTATAGGAATTATCATAGTGTCCACATCTTACAAAAATAGTTTATTTCATTCTACGATGTGGGACTTTTCAACTTCCAAGGCAATTAAAGCCTTCACCTTCTCCAATACTACTCATTCATTTCTAACAATCCCCTACAAGAATGAGCAATTGTTCAATTTGTTCTTAAAATTATGCAAAACATTTATCGTATCGGTTAAAGTAGCACATTAGCCTTGAACTTTCCTAATGTTTATCCTTTTGACTTACTAGCGAATAAGTGGATTAGGTTGCCTTTGAACCGTAAGCCTTTTGTGTAAATCTAAAATAGATAACACGCAATAATTGTTTCTAATTCTCCTTGGTTCTTTGTTTGTGTTCGTTTTTTCCATAAACACCAGCTTGGTCTCATGAGTGCCTTGGAGAATTTGGCTTTACAATTCTCCTTAAAACAGCGCCTTCACACTCACATAGGTGATTCTATAATGAGTATTTTCACAATATTCCACTTGGTTCTTAATATTACTAAGTATAGACATCATTAATAGTATCAAAACTTATCCTATTTTCCGGTGAGTAGTGCACTAACTTATCTTAGGAAAGGTTTGAATACTTACAGTGCTATCAAGTCCATCAAAATTTAGTTGTCCCTTTAAACCTAGATCTTGGGATCTCTAGTCAACTATGTGGGATTTCCATTTAAACAAACTTTTGGTTTATGATCCTTAACCCTATTCCCATTAATAAGATATTAACCTTCTCTCTAAGTAAACCTTTTGTTAGTGGATCCGCAATGTTATCATTTGTTCTTACATAGCCAATTGTGATAACCCCATTGGAGAGAAGTTGTCTAACAGTTTTATGTCTACGACGAATATGTCTTGACTTGCCATTATAAAGCTTATTATTGGCCCTTCCAATAGTTGATGGCTGTCGCAATGTATACTTATTGGAAGTACAGGATTTTCCTAATTCAGATTACCTTCTAAGAAACCCCAAAGCCAATCCGCTTCTTCTATAGATTTGTCTAAGGCAATAATTTCTGATTCCATGATTGATCTTGCCATACAAGTTTGTTTAGAGGATCTCCAAGATGTTTCCCAACTAGCTAAGGTAAACACGTATCCACTAGTGATTTTGTATCTGAATAACCAATTATCCAGTTTGCATCACAATACCCTTCTATTACATATAGGTACCAATCATTATGTAGCCCAAGATTTTGTGTATACCTTAGGTATCCTAATACTCGAATTATAGCTTTCTAGTGATTCTTTCCTAGATTGTTAGTATATCTGCTGAGTTTACTTATAGCACATGCTATATCAAGCCTAGTGCAGTTCATTATGTACATAATGCAGCCTAGTATACAAGAGTATTCAAGCTGATAAATATTATCTCCGCTATTTTTAACCCAATTTGGTTCAAATCTACGGGTGTTTTTGCTAATATATATTGTGTTGCTTAAACTTTTCAAGTATTTTTCTAATGTAATGTGATCGGGACAACACATATCCTTGGTTGGTTTTATGTATTTTTACACCAAGTATCAGATCAGCGATTCCCAAATCTTTCATATCAAATCTGTAGGAGAGCATATCTTTTATAGATTTTATTTTCTCCATGCCGCTTCCAAATATTAGTAGATCATCTACATATAGACATACAATGACATATCCCATATTTATATGTTTAGAGTAGACACATTGTTACATTCATTTACACGAAATCCATTTAATACCATATTTTCATCAAATTTTTCATGCCATTGTTTAGGTGCTTGTTTAAGCCTATACTATGATTTTCTTAATCTACAAACCTCACTTTCATTTCCAGTTTTTAGGAAACCTTCAGGTTGTTCCATGTATATTTCTTCTTCCAGTTCTCCATTAAAAATGTTATCTTTACATCCATTTGATGTATTTCTAAATTGAGCGTGGATGTGATTATTATTAGCGTTCTTATAGATTTTATTCTAGTTACTGGAGAATATGTATCAAAATAGTCCAGGTCTTCCTTTTGTTTGAAACTTTGATTCATAAGTCGAGCTTTACACTTGTTTATTGAACCATCAGGTTCCAATTTCTTCATAAATATCCATTTATTACCAAAGTTCCTATATCCTTTGGGTAAATCAACTAACTCTCATGTATCGTTTGCCATAATGGATTCGATTTCATTATTAATGGTCTCCTTCCAATAAGGGGAATCGGCGGAGGACATAGCTTGTTTGTATGTTATTGGATCATCTTCTAACATAATTATGTAGAAGTCTGGACTAAAGGTTTTTGATGTCCTTGATCTTTTGCTTCTCCTTTGTTCCTCCTTTTGTTAATTAGCATTATTTTGCTGATCAATATTTTGTTCAGTATTCTCATGGGAATTGAAAATTTAAGTTTTTCTTGGTCTCTTTTGAGGATAATTTTCAGTAACCCATTTTAGAGGGTATATATATTCGAAAAATCTATCATTTCTCGACTTAGTGATGATAATTTTGTGAATATCATCAATTTCGGATTTGTGTACCAAAAATCGATAAGTAGCAATGTTTTGTGCATATCCAACGAATACAAAATCAATTGTTTTTGGTCCAGTTTTGACTTTCTTTGGTTTTGGTACCTCTACTTTTCACAAGGCACCCCCACACTTTTAAGTATTTGTAGGATGGTGGTCTATTTTTTCAAAATTTCGTGGGGAGATTTAGATATTTCATTTCGTGGTATCTTTATTCAAAGTATGATTTGCAGAAAGAATAGCTTCTCCCTGGAAGTTATCAGCAATCCAGAACTAATTAGTAACACATTCATAATTTATTTAAGAGTTTTATTTTTCCGTTGAACTGTACCGTTGGATTGAGGTGAATACAGGGCTATAATTTGGTGTATAATGCCATTTTCGGCACAAAATTCCTTAAAGGGAAATTCATATTCTCATCCTCTATCACTTCTTAAAGCTTTTATTTTATTGTTGAGTTGTTTTTCAACTTTTACTTTATACTATTTAAACATGTCGAATGCTTCGTCCTTACTTCTAAGAAGATACACGTAATAATACCTTGTACAATCATCAATGAAGGTAATGAAAACCATTTTCCACCTCTAGTTTGACAAATTTTTTAGTCACACACATCTATCTGTATTAGGTATAGAGGTTCAGTTTCTCATTCAATGTGATGAAATGAAGTTCTTGTCAATTTTGCTTCTGCACAAACTTGACATTTATAGTTGGAATCTATGTTGCATTTTGGTATAAAGTCTAGATTAATCAATTTTCGTATGGTATCGAAATTTACATGGCCTAATCTAGAATGCTATATGTTAGAGAAATGAACAATACAAGAAGAAGATCTAACTTTAATCATATCATTGTTTGGTACAATAATGGTTATATTTTCCTTATATAAACCATCACAAAAATATCCTCTTCCTACCTACACTCCATTCTTTGAAAACACAAACTTATCAGATACAAAAGTGATTTTGAAGCCATGCTTACTAAGAAACGATCTGGAAATCAGATTCTTATGGATCACTGGAACATGAAGAACATCTGCCAAAGTTAGTTCTTTTCCAGAAGTCATTTTCAGTACAATCTTTCCTTTGCCTTCGACTTTTGATGCAGAAGAATTACCCATAAAAAGTCGTTCGTTCTCAGTAGCAGTTTTGTAGGTTGTAAACATCGACTTATTTGCACATATGTGCCATGTGCTTCCTGTGTCTACAAACCATCCCTTCAAGTCACCAACAAGGTTGCATTCGGACACTACAACACATAAGTCAATATCAAACACGCCTTCTGAGATGTCACCCATGTTTCTGATTTCTCTTTCTTGGGTACGCGACATTCAACGGCTTCATGTCCTTTCTTCCCATAATTATGGCATAAACCTTGAAATTTCTTTGATTTCTTAGGAGCAAGCTCATGTTCCCTTTTTTGGGTTTCTATGACTCAACTCATTTGCCTTGGCAATCATGGTATGCAAAGTCTTCTTCTTAGATTTTCAGTTATCTTCTTCAATCTTCAATCGTATTACGAGTTCCTTTATTGTCATCTCCTTGCGCTTGTGCTTAAGGTAGTTTTTGAAATATTTCCATAATGGAGGAAGCTTTTCAATTGCAGTAACAACCTAAAAGGATTCGCTTAGGGTCATTCATTCACTGTGCAGTTGGTGAATGATGGCTTATAACCTTGAATCTGGTTGATAACGGTCTTTGCATCAATCATTTTGAAGTCAAGGAATTTCCATGCTATGAATTTCTTCATGCCCACATCTTCGATTTTGTACTTTTTCTCTAATGCTATCCATAGTTCTTTGGAAGTTCAAATAGTACAATATACATTGTATAGGCTGTTATCGAGCCCATTTAATATGTATTTCTTCAATGTAAAATCATAACTCTTCAAGACATTCAAGGCTTCAACTTTTCTTGCATCGGGTTTCAATTCTTCGGCTATGGAAGCATCTTTTGTAAGAAACTTTGCAAGGCCCAAAGTCGTCAATTAAACCAACATCTTTTGCTACCTACGTTTGAAGTCCATCCTTATGATCTTTTCCGGCTATTCTCCATCAGACAAAGCCATTGTTAGAACCATACCTGTAGACTGAGCAGTAATCATAGTTTGTGTTGGTGCAGAATAGTTGATTTCATGAGATATTTTCGTCTACAAAAACAGCCAATAATAAATCAATATTGTTTCAAGATTGTTATTCATGACTTTCGAAAAGTATTACGAAATTATTATATAGTAATGTCAAAAAAGTGTCACGAAATTGCTAAACAGTAACGTCAAAAAAGTGTTATGAAACTGTGTACAAAAATTGTTAACAGTAACATTACAAAAGTGTTACGAAACGGATACAATTATGTTGCAAATTGCAACAACAACAAACTATCACAGGCACGTCGCAAACAATGTTACAAGTAGAACTTTATAGTTAACAAATAAAGCAGTAAACAGCGTACCGATTGTATTGTCCGAGTCCAGCATTTAAAACTGTTTCCTTGAAATAATATTGCTCGATCTACAACGTTTAAGAATATCGAACAATTGTTTTCCATGATAAAACGGACCTTCTCTACGGTGCTGCGCAACAATCGCAGAGCACTGACGAACTGAAGAGAGTATTTTTAAGAATAGAGTGCTGTATGGAGATAGAAAATGCAGAAAAATTAATTGTGATTTCACTGTTTTCTATCTGCCTATATATAGGCATGGGTAGATGCACATATTCGGTAACAAGTGCCTGTTCAAACAGATGTAACTATCGGAATGGTTGCAAACCTTTAATAGGCTTTGCGACCATTTGAATTTGAACAGACAGAAATAAAAAATGTTCGGTCTAAACAGCCACGCTAGGCAACTGCAGAGTGATAAGTGTCTCTAGTACGCCTCAAACGGCCATTCTCCCGTGCCACTAGCTCGAGTGCACGCGTGCGATGTGCTACGTTGCACCACCCGTCATGGCTTGTGTCCCTCTTTGTCTATAAGAATTATCACAGTGTACACATCTTAGTATATAAACACAAATTGTTTATTTTATTCTTAGATGTGGGACTATTAATTTCCAAGGAAATTATTGCCTTCACATTCCCTAATACTACTCATTCATTTCTAATAAAAGTAATATCTGTAAAATAAACACAATCAAATTATACATTGAGTTTAAATCAGTGCAGTTACACTTACTAACTACTACGCTGAGTTTAACTCAATAAAATGCATTGAGTTGGACTCAATGAACTGCTAATATTTTAGCATTAAATCACCATCTGTGTAACATCCCACTATTTCGGACCATTCAAATCGATAATAAATCCACACTTGTCAGACTTGAACACTTCAAAACAGTGGATTGTTAAAAAATTTGGAGCAAATAAAATCAAACACAGAATCACACATACAGAATGTCAGAATAACTCACACCGAAAATGAAATATCATAGTTGTTCATGAAGCCACTATATATACATACTCTCAAAACATATACAAAATATCATAGTTTAAAAATGGATACAATAGAAGTATGGATACATAAATCACTAATACAGAAGCAATACCGAATAGGAAATAACTAGATTAGAAAATAAGAAATAACAGATGGACAAGCTCCAACCAATCTCTAACTCCAGAAGATGAATCCAAAGCTGTGATTCTCAGGCTGACCCGAGCGTAAAGTAAAACACAAACACTCGAGTCAGGACATACATACTTACACAATGTAAACCAATTCGAGTGATCTGTAATAGCAATGCACAATGACTTAAAGGATGCTTGGGATCGCCCATCCTCTAAGGATCCGTTAAACCATCAATTAAACAGTAATAAACACTGTCATAAAAATGTCCATATTAAAGTAAACTATGCAACTAATAGTGCTAATGTGACTAGGGTAGCATAGAGTTGCAGCAATCGCTCACCTCTAGTCACACTCTCAAATTGAAGGTGTGCATCCAAATAAATCATGAGGCAATAAATGGCATACAGAGAAGTGTACCCATGGTTAAAATTTCAAAATGGTTTATAATTTCAAATTAAAATCATTCATTTAAACCATAAAAGGTGAATTCATTATACCTACAAATCAAATATTCAATTTCCAAAATTTAGCCTTTTTTCGAGCTCATTTATTCAGTTGAATACTATAAAACACTGAAATTTCAGCTTTCACGACACTTAGAAAATTGCTACGGTAAGTTCTACTTGAAAACAATTCATTTCAGCAAAGACGGCATTTAAAAACTGATATAGTAGTTCAGTTTTTTAAATAATTCATTTCAGAAAAAACAGCATTTAAAAACTGCTATAGTAGTTCAGCCCGTAATGATTTTCCCTATTCTAAAGTCCGTTCGAGTATGTATCATTTCAACCCATAGTGATTCTATTCTACAGGGAACTTGCAGTATGAGAAACAAAATAAAATAAACAATATAGCAAAATATAACAATATCAGATGATGTGACAGGTTTATAAACAAGGGTTAACATCATATAATTCATATCACGGGCAGGTATAACATGATATAACAATTCTACACATTCACTTGTTATCACTTCACAATTGCATAAGTATGAATGTCAAGTGTGAATACTCACCTTTTCAAGCTGGAGTAAGCAAATCAAATACATAGATAAGTTCCCGAAAGCACGATATAGCGCGATTTAGATTCAACTGGGTAGAGAGCCAAGATTTTAATCTTGTATACAACAAATAAAACAAAGCAATATAAATATATATTCAGCAAAAAATATAACTTGAACAAAATGGAAATTAAATTTTACTAAAGAGAAAAATGGCTTAACCATGCTTTAACCACTCAAGTGCTCGCCATGAAGGGTCATAGATTTAGCCATGATGGCTTATTGGTGGTAAGTGGCTCGGGTATGGGTCAAAACACATGGCTAGGCTAGGAATTTGAAGGGGTTGGAGTTACAAACATGGAATGCAAAGGGTCAAGGCCAAAAAGGTGGAGTTTGGTGCAACATAGGCTCGGCCTATGTCAATATTTGGCTAGGCCATGGTCACTACAGGTCAGGTCAGGTGCTGAGGTGATGGCCAAAGGTCATGGTAGCAGGAGATGGTGGTGTTATAGGTGGTGGCCGAGGCTAAACATGAAGGTGATGGTGGAAATATGCTTGGCTAGGCAATTTGCAAGGGGTTTTCAATGTTCTGTGGTGATGGCTCCACTTGGTGGTCACGGCCAGGTCTGGGCAGGGGATTAAGTTGGTTGGCCGTGGATGATGAAGGGGAGGAGATGGTGGTGGTGGTCGGTGAAGGTCATGGTGGTTATGGCCGAGCAAAGCTTGAAGAGGAGCAAGGCAAAAATCAAAGAAAAGAAGAAGAAAAATAAAAAAAATGGAAGCCATGAATCTTACAAATTTTCCTTCAGGAGGGAATGGTCGTGAGTTGTGAAGTGTTGAGAAGTTTTTCACGTGAATAACAAAGAAAATACATGGCTAAAACAAAGAAGTGAATGGCCAAACAAGTGAAAAGACTAGGAAATGGAAAGTCACAAGTTAAAGTGAAACATTTGTCTCTTTGAATTTCCAAATCTATATATTCAAAATAAACAAATAGAGAATCAAGTAAATAAAATAAAAATCAAAACAAAATAAAGTAGAAATAAAAATAAATAAATAGTCTTAGGGAAATAGGAAATAAATACAGAAAATAATTTATTTTATTGAAATTGGAATTAAAATTGTAAACAAAATACAACTTACATTGGAAAATTCCAAACTTCAATTTGAAATTATTTAAAAAATCAAAGTTTCAGAATAAAATTTAATTTAAAATATTTAGTAAAATTATGGATTGTTACACTCTCCCCCACTCAAAGCTTTTCATCTTCGAAAATGAAGAAAATCGTAGGACAACTAGAAAGAACAATAGGTCGAAAGACACCACGAAAAGAAGAAGGTAGGAGACTAGGAATAGCTAGAAGGGAAAATAGGTTGAAAGACAAGGATGGACCATTATTTTAAAGCTATATAAATTGCAATTAGAATTTTTAATATTTATAACATTTAAACATTTTATAATATGATGAATAGTCATTTGATTCAAATTTGTTTGTTCGAGTTAAACAATATTTAAAACATTTTAAATTATTTAGAAAGGTAAAATAAATGATCAAAATATCCTTTATATAATACTTTATAAAAAATACTTTTATAACTCGATGTCTTAACAAGTTTATCCTTGTTCCTGTAGACTCTGGCCATGCGTTGATCAGGCGCAAAGCTAGAATTCTTCAAGTACTTAGTAGATCTGTTTCTACACCCAGTGAAAATAATTGAAAAAAATTTCAAAACCGATATGGAAAGTACAATCCAAACAAATCACCTGGATCGCAGATACACAATGGTTACACTTGGATCCTCCAGGAAACATCTATACTCTTTAAGCAATCACTGCCTTGCGAATTACGCCATGATAACCAAAATGTGGACCGCAGGATACACAATGGTTATGCCTGGATCCTCCAGGAAACATCCGTACCCTTTAAGCAATCTCTGCCTTACGGATTACGCCACAACAACAAAACCGGTAGACCGCAGGATATATAATGGTTATGCCTGGAACCCCCATGAAACATCCGTACCCTTTAAGCAATCTCTGCCTTGTGGATTATGCTACCCAAAAAAACGACCTAGGGTTATGGGAGGCTTGAATATCACATCTGAAAAACCAAAATCAGAGAGAATAATATCGATAGAATGGATCCACAATGTGGCCACAAAGCGGATATCAAACAGAAGGCACTTTCCATATCTTTACTTCGAAAATATGTATCATATAGTACCTTTTCAAATCACTTTCAAATATCATACTTATATAAAGCCGATATATATAAGATTCCATTTTCTAAATCGAATACTTTCCAAAATCAATAGTATATCAAATCACACTTATATAGACTCCAATTATATAAGATTTCGCTTTTCAAATCGAGTACCTTTCAAAATCAATAGTTTTCAAATCAACTTCATACTTATAAAATCAATCTCTATATAAGTTCGATAACTCCCAAATCAAGTATTTAGTAAAACAAGATTCTCAATTTCAATTCGTTTCAATATCAGTTCAGTTTCAAAATCATATACAATTTCACCAAATTATTTCTTTCAAATTAAATATCTCTAGTTTCAAAGATTCCAAATAATAGGTTTATAAAATAATCCTAGTTCCCAAATCAACATAATTCAAGTCTAACAAAATTTCATATCGGTGTACTTCGAAATAGTCTTATTCATTTACTTAGCAAAACAGTTTCAAACTTATTTAAATCATATTACTTAGCTTTGAAAATTTAAGCCTTGATTTGGAAGTGCTCGAACATTCGAAATAGTCGAAGAAATCAACTTTACAATTCAGAATTGGAACTCAACAACAAATCAGTATATCAATTTCAATATATAGAGTTATGCCAAATCAAATTCGAAACTCGAGGACTGAACACCGGGTCCACTTCAAATCATTTCAAATTAATATACACATATCTTTCGAACATTAAATCATACTTTGGCACTTGAAATCAAAATTTGGTTTCAAAAAATCACTTGCATAACAACGCTACTAAAGTGGCATCTCCCCACTTTGAAACTCGAAAATCAATGTCGATGATGTGTGCACTCATCACCAAAATTATTTTCAGCGATATAAGTGAGTTCCAGACTTCTATTTTCTTAAAAACTTCTTTAAAATTTCTTCAAAATCCTTGGAACTCATTTTAAGTCATTTGAAACTTTTCTTATTCGGAAAATACCCTTTTAAATCATATTATTGCATATATATTCAAAATCTAAAACAAATTTCAAACACCGGAATTCAACTCCTAGAATTTCCAATTAAAACCCTTTAGTTATAAATCATTTTTAGATAAATCAAGTTTCTTGTATAGTTTACAAAATCTCAAAACCTTTCAAAACTTCAAATTCTCGCTCAAAATGGTATATAGTTCTTATCGAAAATATCTTCACTTTTATACATAGAATATAATCATACTTATAAAAATTTCGATATATAAAGCAGGTTCTAAAATACAAACATCCGATTTTTTCAAAGAATGATTCAAGAATGGATTTCAAAACAAAGATAGAGTTTCAAATTAGAGGAACTCTAATTAAATAGAATTCTTGTTCAAAGATAGGCTCGAACGAAGATGAGATAATTAAATTACCAAATAGAAGATGGATAATCCTATATAAATCGTGGGCGACCTTAACCGGGTCAACCGTGACTTCAGGAATATAATCAATGCGGAAATCTAAGGCAAATCGACATTCGATCGCCAGAGATAGAATCCAGGTATAACAGAAGATAAATAGCATCGAAATCCGAGGATACAGAAATCTTCTGTGAACCAATGCTAATTGTAAGGGAGTTTCACCCCTTTACAAATCATTCAAAGATTTGCGGAATCACCGATCTTTATAGAGGTCATTCAAAGTGGAGTTATGGAATGCTCCAAAATCAAAGAAATACAAATAGGGGAGATAGGAATGGATTTCAGAACAAGTGGGAGCATTCCAAAGTTCAAAGGAATCCTAATCGACAAGAATCCTAACCAAGTTTAGAGATATAGAACTTATATCAATACGAAAGAGTTCACATTCATTATTTGGAAAAAAAACTCAAATTCATATTTTACGAAAACAGGAGCATAAATATCCCTAGTTCGACAAATTCAGTTAAGCAAAAGATACACTAGAGTTCGCTTAATGCAACCTAACATACTACAGATAACAAATAGATCCATAGAATACCACTCCTACGTAAACAAAGCATCAGTAATAATTCTTCCGGGTAGTACTTCAACGGGTCCAGAACACTCCCCCTCAATGTGCCCCCAACTTCTACATTTTCGACATAAATGCACTACACTCCCATCTTCCTTAGTGAACTACCGACGCACAGCTTTCTTTCCGTGTTGTCTCTCAGAACAATCTCTGGCTATATGACCAGCCCTCCTACAGTGGTAGCAAATAGTTGATAGGCCGATTGATGTAGGATGTGCAAGTTTCACTTTCTTCACCTTATGGCAGCGACTTGGAAAGTGTCCCCTCTCCCAGCATTTAAAACATAAAATCTTGGATCGGAAATGCTTGCCCTCTATCTTCTTTCCTTTATCTCTCTTCCCACACATGGCTGCATAGTGTAATTTCCCTAACACCGACAACAAATGACATGATCATAAGGACCAGGCCCTGCCCTTTCCCTCCACAGCCTTTCCCACTTCTCGATTGTTTCCACCCGTTCCTTACGGGCCAGTGCTCTTCGTGCTCGACGGGCTGCCTTCTGCTCTTCTGATTTTTCCATATACAAAATAGCTTCCTATCAACAAAAGAGTCTGGATCACCAAGATAGTAGTTAAAAATTCTAGTGAATCCTAACCAAAGAGATTTCTAACAAGGTGGATACAGAAGGGACGAAGTTTTGAAAATCTTGATTTCAGAATAAGAAAATTTATACGAATATAAACTTTGAAAATCCTTTAAAATCATCCGGAAATCATTTTATATTTCAAAAATACGTTCTCTTACAAAGAAATGATTCTGAGATTGATTTCACTCATTCTAGGGTATTTCTACCCTATCTCTAATGAGCTTTTGCTCCGCAGGCTAAAGTTTGCCAAAAATGCTTTGATACCAAATGTAACATCCCACTATTTAGGGCCATTCAAATCGACAATAAATCCACACATGTCAGACTTGCACACTTCAAAACAGTGGATTGTTAAAAAAATATGGAGCAAATAAAATCAAACACAGAATCACATACACAGCATATCAGAATAACTCGCAGCGGAAATGAAATATCATAGTAGTTCATGAAGCAACACTATATACATACTCTCAAAACATATACAAAATATCATAGTTTAAAAATGGATACAATAGAAATCTGGATACATAAATCACTAATACAGAAGCAATACCGAATAGGAAATAACTGGATTAGAAAATAAGAAATAACAGATGGACAAGCTCCAACCAATCTCTAGCTCCAGAAGATGAATCCAAAGCTGTGATTCTCAGGCTGACCCGAGCGTAAAGTAAAACACAAACACTCGAGTCAGGACATACATACTTCACAATTAAACCAATTCAAGTGAATTGTAATAGCAATGCACAATGACTTAAAGGATGCTTGGGATCGCCCATCCTCTAAGGATCCGTTAAACCATCAATTAAACAGTAATAAACGATGTCATAGAGATGTCCATATTAAAGTAAACTATGCAACTAATAGTGCTAATGTGACTATGGTAGCGCAGAGTTGCACCAATCGCTCACCTATAGTCACACTCTCAAGTTGACTGTGTGCATCCAAATAAATCACGAGGCAATAAATGGCATACAGAGAAGTATGCCTGTGGTTAAAATTTCAAAATGGTTTATAATTTCGAATTAAAATCATTCATTTAAACCATTAAAAGGTGAAGTCCTTATACCTACAAATCAAATATTCAATTTCCAAAATTTAGCCTTTTTCTGAGCTCATTTATTCAGTTGAATACTACAAAACATTGAAATTTTAGCTTTCACAGCACTTAGAAAATTGATGCGGAAAGTTCTATTTGAAAACAATTCATTTTAGCAAAGACAGCATTTAAAAACTGCTATAGCAGTTCAATTCACATAAACAATTCATTTAAAAAAAGACAGCATTTAAAAACTGCTATAGTAGTTCAGTTTCATAAACAATTCATTTCAAAAAAGACAGTATTTAAAATCTGCTTTAGTAGTTCAGTTTCATAAACAATTCATTTCAGAAAAGACAGCATTTAAAACTTCTGTAGTAGTTCAGTTTTATTTGCTTCAGATTTTAAATTTTCTTTCTGCAGCCACAACACTTACCAAGTGTTGCACTATCTCTTAGTTAAATTTCGGCCATAGTTTATTTACAGCAACCACAACACTTTCCAAGTGCTGCAGTATCTATTTAGTTCATATATTAGTTAGTTTTCAGAAATGATAGCTTATCTGAAGTGCTACTAATTCAATTTCTAGATTTTAAATAAAATTTCAATACTAACAAACTTCAATTTTAACCATTTTTAAATTATAAAAATCATATTCTTCCCATCAAAATGTTTATTTAAATGCCCTTCAATTCATGATTTTATAAAGTAAATTTTTTATAATAAAATCCAATTTTCACTAATTCATTTATTAAATCCAAGTGTATAATTTTTCTATTCTTTGCATTGGCTTCACACTTTAATTTAAATTACGACCCCACAAATAGAACTTAATTTCCATCTTATTTTCTTAAACTTTCATTTTTTCAAAACAAATCTCACATTTTCAAATTAAGTTATATTTCAAATTACAATTTGACCCTTCATTTATTTAACATTTTAACTTATAGAAAAATCATTAACACTTTATTTAATCATTTTAAATTCAATTTAAATCAAAATATCAAAAATTTACATTTTTAAAATACTTGAAATTTTCCAAGAAAATATATAAAATAACCACGGGTCTGTATAATATTTTCAAGCCTAAGTCAAGTGTACGAAAAATATATCATTTCAATCCGTAGTTTACAAACAAAAATTCGGGTTCTACCATTTCAAACCCGCAATCCCAAGTAAATAAAATAAACGAAAATCGCCCAGGCTTATCATTTTATCCCGTAATGATTTTTCCCTATTCTAAAGTCCACTCGGGTATGTATCATTTCAACCCATAGTGATTCTATTATACATGGAACTTGCAGTATGAGAAACAGAATAAAATAAACAATATAGCAAAATATAATAATATCAGATGATGTGACAGGTTTATAAACAAGGGTTAACATCATATAATTCATATCACAGACAGATATAACATGATATAATAATTCTACACATTCACTTGTTATCACTTCACAATTGCATAAGTATGACTGTCAAGTGTGAATACTCTCCTTTTCAAGATGGAGTAAGCAAATCAAACACATAGATAAATTCCAGAAAGCGCGATTTAGATTCAAGTGAGGGGAGAGCCAAGATTTTAATCTTGTATACAACAAATAAAACAAAGCAATATAAATATATATTCAACACAAAATATAAATTGAACAAAATGGAAATTAAAATTTACTAAAGAGAAAAATGGCTTAACCATGCTTTAACCACTCAAATGCTCGCCATGAAGGGTCATGGGCTCGGCCTTGATGGCTTATTGGTGATAAGTGGCTCAGGTATGGGTCAAAACACATGGCTAGGCTAGGAATTTGAAGGGGTTGGAGTTACAAACATGGAATGCAAAGGGTCAAGGCCAAAAAGGTGGAGTTTGGTGCAACATAGGCTCGGCCTATGTTAATATTTGGCTCAGCCATGGTCACTACATGTCAGGTCAGGTGCTGAGGTGATGGCCGGAGGTCATGGCAGCAGGTGGAGGTGGTGTTTTAGGTGGTGGCCGAGGCTAAACATGAAGGTGATTGTGGAAATATGCTCGGCTAGGCAATTTGCAAGGGGTTTTCAATGTTTTGTGGTGATGGCTCCACTTGGTGGTCACGGCCTGTTCTGGGTAGGGGATTAAGGTGGTTGGTCATGGATGGTGAGGGGGAGGAGATGATGGTGGTGGTCGGTGAAGGTGATGGTGGTTATGGTCGAGCAAAGCTTGAAGAGAAGCAAGGCAAAAATCAAAGAAAAGAAGAAGAAAAATCAAAATAAAATGGAAGCCATGAATCTTAAAAAATTTCCTTCAGGAAGGAATGGCCGTGAGTTGTGAAGTGTTGGGAAGTTTTTCACATGAATAACAAAGAAAATACACGGCTAAAACAAACAAGTGAACAAAAGGCAAGTGAAAAGACTAGGAAATGAAAAATCATAAGTTAAAGTGAAACATTTGTCTCTTTGAATTTCCAAATCTGTATATTCAAAATAAACAAATAAAGAACCAAGTAAATAAAATAAAAGTCAAAACAAAATAAAGTAGAAATGAAAATAAATAAATAGTCTTAGGGAAATAGGAAATAAATATAGAAAATAATTTATTTTATTGAAATTGGAATTAAAATTGTAAACAAAATACAACTTACATTGGAAAATTCCAAACTTCAATTTGAAATTATTTAAAAAATCAAAGTTTCAAAATAAAATTTAATTTAAAATATTTATTAAAATTATGGGTTGTTATAATCTGAGGTTAGGAAGTTGCTTGCATATGAGTTTTTATATGATGAGGATAGAAGTAGGTGAGTAATAGTTCACTGTCTAATAATCAAGGTTCGAGAACTCGGTTTCGGTCTCGGTTTCGGTCGTTTGAAATTTTGTTAGTTTCGGATAATTTCGGAAATTTCGGAAATTTCGGTTTTGTTTCGGTTTCGGTCCAAATTTCGGTTCTCAGTAGTTTGTTAATAAACTTGTGAACAATATTAGTTTATTATAACAATGTAGTTTTCGGTTTTCAGTAGTTTGTTATAAAATTTAAACCTAACAGCCCATTTAAACCTAACAGCCAATATTAGTTTATAAACCTAACAGCCCATTTAATTAAATGACAAGCCAAGCCCATTCCCCAGCCCTTCCTCTTTCATAATCACGTTTCCATTCCCCAGCCCTTCCTCTTTCATAATCACGTTTCCATTCCCCAGCCCTAAATCGCGACTTCCAGTTCTCGATTAAAAAATCATACGAAACGTAATTTTCAGTTCTCGATTAAAAAAACAGGAAATTGAAGCGCGAGCAGAAATTACCGTGACCGTGAGCAGAAATTGAAGCGAGCAGAAATTGAAGCGCGAGCAGAAATTGAGCGCGAGCAGAAATTGAAGCGCGAGCAGAAATTGAAATCTCGATTGATGCTGTGAGTATGTAATTGAAGCACTGTATTTTATAAGCTTTCAACTTGAATTAATCATTCGCTTTTCACTGTTGATTCACGCTTGGATGAATAAAGTTTCTGATTTGATATGTTATTCGATTTCTTTTGCTTTTTGGTTGCTTTCGGTCTTCATCTCACTGTTTCTTCACATGCGCACTGATTGTTTCGGCAAAAATGATTCGATTCTTTTTTTTTTTTTTTGCCCTAGATCCGAAACCGATTTTGACTGTCGGTTTCGGATCGTCCACGAGCGGTAACGGTCCGGTACCCCCGAAATTTCGGGGGTACCGGCCGAAACCTCAATCCTTGCTAATAATACACCACCAGTAAGAGTTTTAAAAATCCAATTTAATCTGATAGACATAGAATTGTTCACAAATGCAAGTTTGACTTGACATTGTATTTATAGTTTATTAATATGCAACATAAGAGTCGGAAATAATACATCGGAACAAAAGGTTACATGTTATATTTTCAACTTTGAACACAAGGGATCGACTTATATATAAAGGATAAAAAATCCGATAATTTTTCTCCAAATAAATGAAAGCAAGGTCTTTATTAAAGTTTCTTCATAGAACAAGAATTCATGCTTCCCTTCGTGAAATACTACAATAAAGATTTTATAGAACAAGTAATAATGAAGGCAATATCAACAGTAGCAAATACTCAGAGGGAAAAAAATGTATATACCCTCTTTTTTCCATACCTATTATTTATCGTAACTTAGGTTTAGGGTTTTGTATGAATTTATACAGAGTAGCATGCAAAAAATAAGGCTATGTGGGTACAGAGGGTGGAGGCTGAGAGTGCTGGAGGCATTCATTATTATACTGACCTGGGTATAGTAAGAAGCAAGTATGGTCCCGTATACGCAGATACAGAGTACGGTGTAAGTCATGGGTCGGGTGGTGAACCTATTAAGAGAGTGGGAAGGGCCTGATTTGCAAGGTTTTGTACCTGGTGTATAGACCTTGTTGATTGTCTTTTCTTTCAAGGACATTTCGTGTTGTGTATCTTTTTTTTACCCCTTTGTCCTTTTGATTTTCTAGTTTTGTAGGAAGTACATGACATTAAATGTGCTTTATAAGTTGTAGTTGTGTAATTTGCAAGAGATTGTTTATATAATGTACTTGATAAACTTTGGGAAATCTGTCTTAAATCATATTTATCTTCCATTCTCATTCTATACCATTCATAAAATTAAATAACTATATAAATTAAAATGATTAATGGAATGGATGATGGAAGGTAGACCATGCATTATTCAATAGGATGTGATCTCATTTGCATTTCTTTTTTGCATTGTGTATGCTTGTTGAAAGTCTAGACAAATAAAAATCCTGGGTTAACAGTATAAACTTAAGATATAGGAAGCTTTCTAATTTGTAAAATTACTAATATGTTTCTAGCATATTTATCATAATCTGACGGTTGCGACTCAAGAATGTTTATATGGTCGGATTTTATAGTTCATCCACACAAAAACACTATCAAATATGGCAAAATGCGCAATTCCATGTTTAATTAGGTTCCCCTCTTAGTAGACCTTAAAATGCAAGTAATAAACACTTTAAAATTTTAAAATAATGTCAAATACCTCTTCAATAAATTGACTAACGAAAATCTTTAGCTTATATATATTTCTTCCTTTCACAAGCAAAGGATGTAACGTGGTAATGGCTTGGTTCCCTGGATCCACTGAACTTCAGTCTTTACACTAGTCAATTAACATCCATTAGCAAAAATAACATGAATTAGATAATATTTGAAAAGGGAAAAAAATATTTACAATGAAAGTGTTTTGTTATTTAGATTTCCCATAGCTTTTCTTCAGAACCTTTCAAAAAATTAGCTTTCCTATATTCTTTGCACCGCCCACTATATTTTTGCATCCGAAAATTGTAATGTCAGGTTTTGTTTTGAATTTTTCATTCATAAATGAAATTTATTATATAGCACAGGTTCTAGCTTCCATATTTTGGAAGTTTTGTTCTCAAGTAGTAGAATTAGTGTATTTGTTTGTTAATTTATCAGAAATGATAGTGTCTATGATATATAAAAGAGTTTTGGACAATGATATGTTTATTTTTGTTGTGTAAGTGTTCTTTATTGTTATGATCTAGAATAATATTTCTATATAAAACATGGTGTTTAACAATGATATTGATTTTTCGTTCAAAGTCACACAATTCAATCATACTTTTACTGTATTTTACAAATTACATCAACAGAGCATTTGATTATGAATTAACAAAAAGAACCTTGGTATATTAGAACTAAGATATATGATAAAAAAGAATAGCGTGACCATAAATAAAACAATATGAATACATCCTCCTTCTTGCTTGATATGCTAGATTTTTAAACATAAGGATGTTGTGCATGACTATCAAACATAACCTAGATGGATGCCAAAAAATGCAGGTACTATGTTTGCTACTGAACCTAATAGCAATAAAACAAAGAAGTGGATCAACAAAAATCACATAAACTACTGAATAGTATGATGAAGCACAACATTCTACTAACACTATCAGCCATAATGAAAAAGAAGAAACAATAAAAGGAAAAGGTGTCCAATTTTCAAATTGAGGAAAATTTAACAGCAGATAAAAGCACAATATCTGTGGAAACTTCTTCCAACTAGTAAAAAAATAAAAGTAATACAATAAAGGAAAATGACTCACTCGAATTCTTTGTCGCTGAATTACATTCAAAGATTCTTTCGGAAGATACTCTTGACAATGTTGCTGCTATTATTCACCTCCGTGAGGACCGCGATAACTTGACAACTAGCCATAAAGAGAAGAACTGAAGGGTAGCTAAAGATCATGTATTCTGGACATCGATGGCGAAGTTTTGGTGCGCGTGTTCTGAAGATCAACCATGGAGAGTGGCAGAGAGATCGATAGTTGAGCATGTATTCTATGTTATATGGCTAGTATACCAAAACGGAGAATAATCAATTATAAACTCGTCGCACAAGTTTATAACTCAGATTTGCACTACACTGGAATTCTGTAGTAATTATTATAACAGTATGAATGTTGTAAATAAATTACAACAACTGCGTTATACTATTTTGAATAAATAGTATAACCAGAATAACGGATAAAATATAGAATAATGTATATAAATATACAATAGACTAGAATTCTAACTGGATTGTGCCTGAGGCTCGTCGTAACGATTTCCTTAAGAATTTTATTTCAAAATTCTCCCAAGATACAACAGACGTAATCTGCAAGAGATTGTAACGAGTATGTCGACTCTGTGATATGTATGAAATATTGAGCAGTAGAGCAAAAAAGCAGAAGAAATTAGATTGGAATGGGATGAGAATGTGATCAGTATTCTCTCCTATTTATAATTTCATCCGCATCCCTTCAAACAGTCACGTCTGCTTGACGGGTCGCACCCGTTTGCCTTTTGGTCGCTGCTGTTTGTTAACGGGTCGCACCCACCTGCTACTGGTTTGCCTCTGTTTGCGTCCAACAGTACTGTTTCGCACCCGCTTGTACCGCCTGCACCTCTACAGTCGGGTCGCATCTGTTCGCCCGCGTCCGCTTCAATCGGCTCAGTCATATTAGACCCAAACCCAAACCCAAACCCGACCCGGCCCGGCTCGGTTCGGTCGGACGGCGGCGGCGGCGCGCGCGCGTGTGTTGGAGATGCATGATCTCCCTCCTCACAACGAAGCATACATTTGGGTGCCCCTAGGCCCCAACACCTTCATTGCAAAGCCATATATAAACTAGTATGGCTTAGTAATTTTGGCGATATGGGAATTTATGTATGTTTCATTCATTTTGTTCTTTAGGAATTCCAACAATTCCCTACATGAATGATAATATACATATCCCCCACACAAAGAGAAATATCACAGAGTACATATGGAATAATGCTTTATCGTGAATAAGTAGATATTTCACTTTGAACTTTCCCTAGTTAAAACTTATCGGATCTACTTGGCTAATCGGTGAATTATTTCATCTTGAACCGTCGGCCTTTATTGTATATCCAGACAATAAGCTTTACAAAGCATTGATTCCCTTCTCATCCAATCTCTTGGTTGTGTTCATTTTGGTCCTGAACAATTTTTGGTTCTGCGAGTGTTTTAGAGAATAAAAGCCTTCTAATATTCTCATAGAGCCGACCCAGCTCACACTAACATAGGTGATCGCAACCATTAAGAGTATCCTACATATACCCCACTTGTTATTTCCAAGATATGGTCATCATTAAAAAACATAGTTTTAACCTTTAAATACTTCTGTAGGTATGCATTTATATTGTGCACCATAGGAATGGAGTTGGACTGTGTCCACGCAAATGCATTACGTCATGAGTTACTCAGAACTGGGTTGCCTATTGATCCTAGTCCGTGGGATCTCCGGTCGCTAGGATAGGTTTTCGTATAAGGTAACTCTTATTGGTTTAGGGTTTTAAACTCATTCCCCTCGATGCGCAGTCAATTTTCTCTCTTGATAAACCTTTAGTAAATGGATCCACTAGGTTATCATTTGTCCTCACATAATCAATGGAAATAGTTCAATTAGAGAGTAACTGCCTAACTGTGTTATGGCGTCGAGGAATATGTCGTGACTTTCCATTATACACAAAATTGTGCGCTCTGCTTAGCGCAGCTTGGTTATCACAGTGTATGCATATAGCCGGTACAGGTTTAGGCCAAAACGGAATATCTTCTAAAAAGTGACGAAGTCATTCTGCTTCTTCGCCCGCTTTATCTAATGCAATGAACTCTGATTTCATAGTGGATCGAGCTATGCATGTTTGTTTAGTAGATTTCCATGACACTGCTGCCCCTGCTAGGGTAAAGACATAACCACTCGTTGATTTTGATTCCTCTGAATCTGCAATCCAGTTTGCATCACTATATCCTTCTAAGACGGTAGGATATTTTCCATAATGTAAGGAATAGTTAGTGGTATTTTTTAAATATCCAAGCACTTTCATTAGTGCTTTCCAGTGTTCATTCCCTGAATTGCTTGTATATCTGCTCAATCGACTTACTGCATAAGCTATATCTGGTCTTGTGCAATTCATGAGATACATGAGACATCCTATTACACGAGAATATTCCAGTTGGATTACACTCTCATCAGTGTTTTTATGCAGTACTTCTGATGGATTAAAAGGTGTATTTACTCCTTTAATTCCAAAATTTTGAAATCTTTCAATCACTTTTTCTACATAATGTGATTGAGATAATTCAATTCCATTAGGTGTTCTTATTATTTTTATTCCCAAAATAACATCTGCAACACCCAAGTCTTTCATGTCGAAATTGTTGATCAACATTTTCTTTATGGTCTCAATTACCTGAGTATTTGGACCGAATATTAGCATATCGTCCACATATAGACAGATCATCACATATGATTGTCCAAATTGTTTATAATAAACACATTTGTCACATTCATTTATACGAAAACCATTTCTCATCATGATACTATCAAATTTTGCATGCCATTGCTTTGGAGCTTGTTTTAGTCCGTATAATGATTTGGCTAATCTACAAACTTTGTTTTCATTTCCTTTGGAAATAAATCCCTCAGGTTGCTCCATGTAAGTCTCCTCATCGAGATTTCCATTTAAGAATGTTGTTTTTACATCCATCTGTTGAATCTCTATATTACAGATGGATGCAATTGCTATTAGCATTCTTATAGTGGTTATTCGTGTTACCGGCGAATATGTATCAAAAAAGTCTACTTCTTCTTTTTGACGATATCCTTTGGCTACTAATCTGGCTTTATACTTGTAGATAGAGCCATCTGCTTTCATTTTCTTCTTGAAAATCCATTTGCAGCCAATTGGTTTTATTCCTGGTGGAATATCAACAATTTCCCAAGTTTTATTACTTAGAATTGAATCAATCTCACTTTGAATTGCTTCTTTCCAACATGGGGACTCAGAAGATGACATTGCTTCCTTGTACGTTTGAGGTTCGTGCTCTAATACATATGTAAAAAAGTCCGAACCAAATGTTTTGGAAGTTCTAGCCCTTATGCTTCTTCTTGGTTCAGCATCCTCAATTTCGTGATGAGTTTCATCTTCATGCGAATCGTTTGATTCTACCCTTGTCCTTTTTGGGACATTATTTCCTTCATTCCTTTTGTGCGGAAATTCATCTTCAAAGAATGAGGCATCTCTTGATTCCATGATTGTATTTACATGAATATCAGTTATATCAGACTTGAATACCAAGAACCTGTAGGCACTACTATTTTGGGCTGGCCCAAGATAATAACAATCTACTGTTTTTGGTCCAAGTTTGACTCTCTTGGGAGGCGGAACTGGAACTTTTGCAAAGCACCCCCACACTTTGAGGTATTTAAAGCTTGGTTTGTGTCCTTTCCATATCTCATATGGAATTGTTCCTATTTTATTGTGAGGAACCTTATTTAATATATGATTAGACATATTTAGTGCTTCCCCCCACAAGTTCGTCGGTAGACCAGAAGTTAAAAGCATTGCATTAATCATATCTTTTAACGTTCTATTCTTCCTCTCGGCTACACCATTTTGTTGTGGTGAATATGGAGCTGTTGTTTGATGAATTATTCCATTTTCTTCACAGAATTGTTCAAATGGTGATCCATACTCTCCACCTCGATCAGATCTTAATATCATGATCTTTTTATTTAACTGATTTTCTACCTCAGCCTTGTATTTTATAAACGCTGTTATTGCTTCATTTTTACTATTTAAAAGATATAAATAGCAATATCGCGTATAATCGTCAATAAAAGTAATGAAATACTTTTTCCCACCTCTTGTAGGTAGTGATTTAAAATCACATAAATCTGTATGTACCAAACCTAATGGTTCGGTGCTTCTGTCAACAGATTTAAATGGTTGTTTGACCATTTTTGCTTCTACATATGTCTCACATTTGTAGTTCTTATCTACTTGGAATTTTGAAATCAATCCCAAGTTTGATAATGTTTTCATTTTGTGGAAATTTATGTGTCCCAAGCTATCATGCCATAGTAAAATTTCATGCTCAAGCAAATAAGAAACTTAAATTTTATTAATAGGACAATCAGAACACATATTTTTGTTGCCGACAACGGCTACATTTTCCTTAAATAGGCCATCACATAAATAACCCCTTCCGATATACATTCCAGCTTTGGACAGAGCCATCTTGTCTGACTCAAACACCATTTTGAATCCCTTCTTTGATAGGACTACACCAGAGATGAGATTCTTGAGTATGTCTGGAATGTGGAGCACATTATTCAACTTAACAGTTTTTCCAGAAGTAAACTTGAGGATTACTGTGCCACTGCCTTCGATCATGGAAACCGCAGAATTACCCATATAGAGTTTTTTTTCATGATCGAATTTCTTGTATGTAGAGAACATGGATTTCACAGAGCAAACATGACGAGTAGCGCCTGTATCTACCCACCATTGGTTAGGATTCTGAACCAGATTGCATTCAGAAATAACCGCTGAAAAATTGGACTTATCCATTTTCATGTTGTCAACTGTTGCCATCTGTGTTTTAGTATAAAACAGTAAAATTCTTAAGATGTTATATGGCTAGTATAGCAAAACAGAGAATAATCAATTATAAACTCGTCGCACAAGTTTATAACTCAGATTTCCACTACGCTGGAATTCTGTAGTAATTATTATAACAGTATGAATGTTGTAAATAAATTACAACAACTGCGTTATACTATTTTGAATAAATAGTATAACCAGAATAACGGATAAAATATAGAATAATGTATATAAATATACAATTAGACTAGAATTCTAACCGGATTGGGTCTGAGGCTCGTCGTAACGATTTCCTTAAGAATTTTATTTCAAAATTCTCTCAAGATACAACAGACGTAATCTGCACGAGACTGTAACGAGTATGTCAACTCTGTGATATGTATGAAATATTGAGCAGTAGAGAAAAGAAGCAGAATAAATTAGATTGGAATGGGATGAGAACGTGATCAGTATTCTCTCCTATTTATAATTTCGTCCGCATCCCTTCAAACAGTCGCGTCTGCTTGACGGGTCGCACCCGTTTGCCTTTTGGTCGCTGCTGTTTGTTAACGGGTCGCACCCGCCTGCTACTGGTTTGCATCTGCTTGCGTCCAACGGTACTGTTTCACACCCGCTTGTACCGCCTGCACCTCTACAGTCAGGTCGCATCTGTTCGCCCGCGTCCGCTTATGAACAGTCGTGTCCGTTCGTTAGCCTGCAACTGTTAAAAAACCCGGTCCAGTTTGCAGTAAAAATACGAGTATCATATTAGACCCAAACCCAAACTCGACCCGGTTCGGTTCGGTCGGACGGACGTCGGCGGCGGCGCGCGCGCGTGTGTTGGAGATGCATGATCTCCCTCCTCACAACGAAGCATACATTTGGACGCCCCTAGGCCCCAACACCTTCATTGCAAAGCCATATATAAACTAGTATGGCTTAGCAATTTTGGCGATGTGGGACTTTATGTATGTTTCATTCATTTTGTTCTTTAGGAATTCCAACATTCTAGAGATCGACGGTTGAGAGAGGGGGAGAGATCGATAGTTAAGCGCGTATTATGGAGACTGGCAGTGGGGGAGAGAGAGAGAGAGAGATCGATCGTGCAGAGAGGGAGAGAGATCAACGGTTGAGTGCATATTTTGGAGATTGATAGTTGAGAAAGAGAGAGAGAGACAGATCGATAGTTGAGCACATTAGAGAGTTTGATTTTTTAATTAAGTTAAATATATGGATATGTGGGAGAGAGGGAGAGAGGACGACGTTGAGTGGCAAAGAGGCGCGACCTATTTTTATTTTCCGTCCTTTTCACATTCACTTTACAGGCAATGTTTAGGATATTTTTTTTATTTTTCATAATCCTCCACATAATTTAGCATTTTTATTATAAAACATTGCTTAATCGTGCTGTAAAAAATAGATTTTACCATAGTGTTCAGTGCTTCGTAGAGAAGACTGGTCAATTATGATTGACAAAGTTTAAGGAAGGCTTGTTGGTTGGAAGAGGACCTCGCTTTCTAGGGTTGGTCACTGGTCCTAGTTAACTTTGTCCTATCCTCTCTTCTTACCTTTTGGTTGTCTTTCTTTATAGCGCCTAATTAGGTAACTTGTAAAATTGATAGTTTCAAACCGCTTTTCTCTAGAAAGGTTCTAAAACCATTTCTTCCTCAAATTTTTTGGTTCCCTAAGACTATGTCTACAGATTTAAGAAAGATGGTAGGATGGGTGCAGTTAACCTTCACCAGTTCAGTGAGGCTTTATTAGGGAAATGGGGATGGCAATTGCTATCTACCTGCTCTAAACGTTGGGCAATCTAGATCTGCTAATGTTATTACCAAGACCATTTCACATTATTAGGCCTTAGCTCCTATCCTCCATAATCAGCCTCCTTCTTCTGGAATGGAATAATCAACTACTATAAAGAGGTCCGAATTTGCTCGATGATCTAGTTTGGTAATGGTAAGCGTACTTCCTTCTATATAGATTCCTAGTTATCGAATGTTGCTCTTTCATCTCTTTACCGTAACATCTACAACCTTACATCCCCTAAGTACATTTCTGTTGAGCAGGTCTTCTTAGAGGGATATTTTTGCTTGCATTTCAATAATATAATTGTTGGAGAGAACCTGAGAGACCTTTGTAAAGTTATTAGCGCCTCTTCCTTAGCATCCTTACTGCAGGATGAGAACAGCTACATTTGGGGGTTGAACGTGGAAAACCATTTCTCAATTCAATCTCTTTGTGCCTTCTATAATTTCTCTAGTATGTGTTTTAATTTTTCTGATATTTGGACGGCTCGTTCACCACAAACATATAAGATACACATGGGGCTCATATTACTTAATAGACTTAACACTATTACAAATCTAGCATCTAAACTGTTAGGTTTTGCTCGCTCGTGCTCCTCTATGGAAGCTTCATGGATTCCTTACCTCATATATTTTTTCCATTTGTGATTTTGCATTCCAAGTTTGGGGTCTCTATGCTGCAAATCCCTACATTAATTCCTGACTCTGACTAGTTCTGGACATCGCATCCCTCCTATTATGGAGGATAGTCTGGCTTTGTCTTTCTGCTAGCAGTTTGGATAGAGAGAAATAATGGATGTTTCAATTATATATCAAAGAATTATATTTCGATGGCTAATTCTATTATGCATCTTATAAATATATGGACATGTGATGCAGTTTGGCCCTTTCAGTTTATGTTGATCGACACTAATCATGTTGAATCTAAGGGGAGTAACAACCTGATCTGAATACTTGTTTGCTGCAATGACTATGATAGAGTCCTTTTGTAGTTCATCTTCTTAGTTATTATTATGGTTTGTATGTAAATATCTTCCAGAACAAGTATGTTGTTATGTACACTAAGGTGTTATTGTGCCAGGATGTATGGGTGATACTTTAGTATATTTATGCACTAACTTTATTTTGGCCACCGATTAGGCTTGTTAACCGAAAACACACACACGCGCGCACACACACACACACACACACACACACACACACACATATATATTATGTCCGTGCAGCCCAGTGCTGCATATCCTTTATATTAAAAAAAGAACTCATTAAAATTATAAAAGTTATAAATAAATTAATCTTATATGTATACTGATATATATATATATATATATAATATGTATATGTGGCTGAAAAATAAATCTAATGAAGATTTTTTGAGACAAATACATAGTGTACATATGCAATGATATTTGATGCGTCTAGGACTTGTATCATTTGGCATATTTTTCAAGAATATATTATCTCTTAAATTGACATCACTCTTAATTATGAAAATTGTAATGTTTCCCTCTACCATTTACGTATTAAGTAGATTACTTGCATAGGTATTGGTTGTTGAACAAACTCATGCTAATGTAGTTTTGCGTAGTGTTATTTAATATGCCTCTAAAGAGGTAAGGATAATGCTTGCATTTGTTGGAAAAAACTCAAGGCATAAGTAATTTTTCCTTAGGCTATCGCGAAATGTTAGGTCGGAGTGAATAATCTCTTATGGTTTGTTGAGTATGCTCAAGGTCATAATTGAGATTAGATCAGAGACCATATGGTTGGGAGTTATATATATGACATAACCAATAAATGTTATCACCGCTTATGGAGGCTATGATTTGTTGAGGAAAATCAAGGTTGGATGCAACACGATAAGTGGATCCCAACACTCATTAGAGAAATCAAAAGATTTCTATACATCTCATAGTGTTTCGGGAGTTACATAAATCTAATGGGAATCTTAATTAGTAAGAGCACAATAAACCAATCTAATAAGTACATATAAAACATACTTAATATTATAATATCTACTATAAAGATAAATTTGCATAAAGATAAATTTGCATAAAGATAAAATTTGCATAAATATTACCAGTAACTGTTTATTGATTGAAGTATGTTCACCCAAAAAGAATTCTTAGCATGTTGTCATTTCAAAGCTCATGATGACTGGCCAAGTGAACAGTCATTTAAATTAACGAATCTAGGTCCATTTATTTAACTTGCTTAATATTGTTTATCATCTATATGAGTATGATCTTTACAGATAGTATGAGAGTATGGATATCCAATCCATATTTGATCACATGCAGTAGTTTTATGATGAATAATATAATTCTGTATTGTACAGTATTTGAATGATTTCATTTGAATAAAGAAAGTAAAAATTTGTTACAAGATCATATACTTACTATAATTATGTGTATAACGATGCCTACTGAATTGAAAATCATTCTAAACCTAGAGCTAATGATATGCCTAATTAACTAAGATGTCAGTTAAATCTAATAAAATAATTGCAAGATCGATTTTCTTATTTTGTTAAGGGTGAGAAAAGCAATTGAGTGATGGAATAAGGTCATAATCTCATAGTCAGTTTTCTCATGGTGATGTCGCTTTCAAGGAAAGAAATTGAAAATTTAAAGCGGTAGTAGTAATAATGGTACTATTAGGATTCAGAGACAGTGAGATATTGGGATTGGAATTATACTAAACATTAGTAGATTCTTAAGAAAGTAACATGAAATGCGTTTTCAAGTTCTAATGTAACTTTATAAAAGATCATATTTTATGGGTTCTATTTCACTAAGCTTTTGGATATTGGATCCAAAATCTCAATTGTAAATTAGTTACAATAATGAGACAGAAAACCCTTTGTAAAATGTAATTGAATTTTGCATTATCGATGCTGCCATAGCAATGACTGAAATAGTAGGAGCATATCGTATGACGTTTATTAACGGACACGTGCAAGTTAAAATAAGTAATTTAAAGAATAAAAATATTATTTGTGAAATAATAAGTATTTTTGATTTGATCCAAAATAAACACAATTTGTTTTGCATACGAACATCTTGTATACTTGATATAAAATAAAAGTTTGAAGGTATTTCTTGGTAGTTTTCATAATCTAAACTCTATGGTGTGTTAGCTAAAGATAATATACAATCATCTAATATTGAATATAATTAATTTTAGAATTCTAGACTATGTTGTAAGTCTTTGAGATATATATTATACCAAGTATGAAGAATGTCTTCCTTTTACATGTTTATGAATCAGTTATACTTGTGAAATATGTCTTAAATGATCAATAGCGTTGCTCACATTTAAGACGAATATGATAAGAGTTGTTGCAATCATGGGGGATCTTGCTATGCCACCATATAAGAGTTTAGCATAGAGCAACAAAGGTATCATAGTCTAAAATACCAAAATCGAATTCACCTACTTCATTTTTTTCACTATTGACTTGTCTAAAATACAAACATGTGTATACTCATACATAAAGTCAAATATCCATGACAAATTCACAGATTATGTATGGAAGTAAATTAAAAACATGCAAACGAGTTAAAACAATTCGATATGATAAAAAAAGGTGAATCTATTAGATATGGGTAATGATAATTCCAAAATAGAATGCGGTTCTATCTCAATTAGTACTTCCCATGATATATTACAATGTGTAAGGAGTACAAATTATGTTAAATATGATTTGAATTACATGAGTAATGTTGATTTAAATATATTTTAAGGGCTATGTATTTATAAGTAAATACATATAATGAATCTTTTATTATCCTAAGCGAAGTTTTCGGTATCATATAAGATATTATACCGGAGAAGTTTTATCTTAAAAGGTTTAAGGTACAAGCTTTCCAACATATGTTTAGAACACGAACTGCAAAAACTCAAAGTTAGTTTTTTTTTGTCATTTGAGTTATATACACTTTTGGAATCTTGTTTAATCACGTAATAAATAAAATGATATTTCAAGAAATGCCATCCCTTAATTAAGGAATTTAATGTAAGAAATTAGTGACAATGTGATTGGCTTGGATAAGATACAAGATATTGCAGTGAATATAATTGTTTAGATAATATAGAATTAATCTAGCCTAATAAGGACACATCTTATTAGAACATCTAATAAAAAATCTCGTACGTCGAAAAAGGAAATCTAATTTTCTTAATTTGAAAACATGGATTAAATGTCAATCCCCATAGTTGTCATAAGTCATGAAGAGTGTGAAATTTTCCACTTGACATGATGTTGGTAAGGTCTGAAATGGAGTCTAAGTGTACCGACATAATATGATTTTAGAAGTAGTACTTGAAGCAATATGATCCACCGGTAGAAAATAATTGTATTTAGAAAGTTATAGACTTATTAGGAATGGTCATTGGGAAATGATTTGGTAAATTCATATTTTGAAGTTGAAAAATCAATTTCGCTGATCACCGTACTTAATCCTATTAGGACTTCACTCATAAGTTATCATACATCATGGATATGAAAATTTGGTGAGTGTATGTTATGATAGTCTGAATGAAAAAATTCTAAGAAGCCAGCACCCTGATCACCACCCTTTCAAGCAATAGCTGCAGCGCTGCAGCATACTTCAATAACCGCATCTCCTCTAAAGGCAGCCTCCGAGCAGACCACCTGCTTTTCTTCTTCACTATTCATGCTTTATAAAATAAATTATATATATAAGTTGATATATATTAAGTTAGATCTGTTGATATATACATTTCTTTGTTTCAAAGGCTTGCTCACCCCTTCCAGTTTGCAACCTTTCAGACCCTTGCTCTTCTCTTTAATGTAATATATATTTTTTGATTTTCAAATATATGGATTTTTAAACATTGTTTAAAAAAAATGAAATATATATATTTATACACACACATATCTTGATTTTTAAATATATGTGTTTTAAATTAAGTAATGATTTTGTAATATAATTAGATTTTATTATTATATATGGTTTTGAATTATATATTGATTTTAAAATATATATATATATATATATATAAACTTTATTTTTATATGTGTTTCAAATCGAATATTGATTTTTTAAAGAAATATATATAATATAAAGATTTTTATATGAGTAAAAATTACATTTTAAAATTTATATATTTTGTTTCCATCGATTATCGAATTCCAGCCTAGCTTTACTTTGTTCATAGACTTCGTATTCATCATACTGTGCTTTGGAATTTGTTGTTTGGATTTGTGGCTTGTCTTGTTGTCTAATTTCTCTAGCCTCGAAAGGTAAGCGATCACTCACGATTAACATTCTTATATTTAATAAATTTAGTTCACATGAAACGACAATTGAAATATTTTGTTAAATTTAAATTATTAGCTATTAAGTTGTAAAAATGATATGTTATTATTTGCATTTGCTCAACTATGCTAATTGGCAGCATTGACACTAATAACTTGTTATACATTATATTGTCAATTATGATATATGCCTGTTGTTAATATGTTATAATATTATCATATTGTTCTCACTCTACAAGTTCCCTATTAGTAAGGTATTTCCAATAGGTTGAAATGATACATACCCGAACGATATTATACATTAAGGAAATCGTTATGGGTTGACACGATAAACCCAAGCGATTTTATTGATTTTGAAATTTTGGGATTGTGGGATGAAATGATAAATACCCGTAAATATTAAGTTATTGCAGATTGAAATGATAAATATCTGTATCGCTTGATCATAGGATATAGAATTATATACGGACACCGTTGGTCTATTTTTGGAAAATGATTTCCAAATTTTTGAAAGAAAATATATGGGTTTTAATAAATATTGATTTTTAATTATATTATAAAGATTTTATTTAAATATAAATGTAAATTTAGAATTTTGAAATTATATGTTTGGAAATTTCAAATTTATAAGTTAAGTATTGAAAAATATAAAAATTTAGATTTTGCTTATAATTTTATTATTTTTAAATATGTAGAATAAGATTTTATACAATATATTTAATAAAATAAAATTAATTTAATAATAATTAATATAATAAAATTAATAAGAATTTAGTTTAACTAATATATATAATATGTTTTAAATATTTATTTATAATTTATATTAATACTAAAAAAATTTGGTAATAACATAAGTCAATAAAGATTAGAAAGATAAATTAAAGTGGACTATAAATTTTATTTATTTAAGTATTGAATTTAAATAAGTATTGATTTGAGCTTATAAATTTTAGGATTTTAAGGATATGATTTTATAACTTGATTATTGGATTTTTGATTAAAGGAGATTAAATGAATATTTTGAAATTGAATATTTACTATTGATTTAAATTTGTAATTTGAGATTTTATTTAAACATTGTTGAAATGATTAAGTGAATATTTTCAAATTTTAAATAAAACTAAAGTTGAATTTTGATATATAAATGAAATTTATCATGAGTTATTGTAAATGTTTGAATATTTAAATTCTAAAATCTACTGAATTTGAAGTAGTTTAAATTTATAATTCAAACTTGGATTTGAAATCGATATAAATTAAAATGGTTTTAAACCTTTAACCCTCTTTCTTCAAATTGTTGAATCGGGATTGGTTTAAATTAAATTTAGAACCAAAGTTGATTTGAATTGATTTGTGAAATTGGAAGAAACAATTTTAATTTGTGACTATTTTTAATATATAAACTCTTTTTAATATATAAACTATTTTTAATTTATAACTATTTAAATATATATAAACTATTTTCAATATTTAAACTGTTAAGTTGGAACCGTTATGATTTAGATTTAATGGTTAAATGCGAATATTTTGATATGACGATTTAAACTATATTATTGTTATAATTTTGGAAGTGAATATGATTTCAAAAGTGATATGATTTCAAAAATGAATATGATTTTGATAGTGATATGATTTTGAAATGAATATCATATTTTGATATGAAGTATGAACTTTTTGAAATGGTTATAAAAGTGATTTTATAAAGTGACATGGTGTGTAATAAACGTTCGGTTGTTAAAGAGTCTGAGATCATATATTGTCATACTCTCTGCCAATACCGAAACCACTTTAATAACTATGTATGTGGTGGAGAATCTAGAACGAAGTAGAATGTTTTTAGCGACGATTCTGAGTTTGAGGTATTAACGCAACTCTGCCTCGCACGAGTCAGCATAATATGGCTAAAACAGGAGCTATACCGGGCCAAGTGAGGTCGCACCTCCGATCAAGCATACTTCTTTGATATGATTCTATTACTTTGTGATTTGATTGGGTGCACCTTTTATTTTGGAAGTATGTCTCGAGGTGGGCGGTAGTAGCTGTTATTGTTACTACTAGTCTGGGAGTGTAAACGGTAGAATCCTACACTGGCATTACCTCGCATGCCTTGCCACATTCCTTATCACGCTTTCTATGAGTTTAGTTTGTGTCGTACCTATGGAGTGCTCCCAGATAGCCCACCGGTTTGGTGGAGTTTACAACATTGTATAGACTACGACATTTATATAAAAAATGTGTTAAGGGGGATATGTGTAATGCCTTAACACTATTTAATAGTTTATTTTATATAGACATTATGTATGTAGCGTATTTTACTATGTATATAGATAGTTTAATGTATCCTTAAAGGGTTGAAATCCCAAACATCCGTTAAGTTATTTGAATTTCACTTAGATATTTCACTTGAGTTGATCTACTAGTATAAGAACGTTAATCCTGACTCGAGTGTATTGAGTTTGCTTTATGCTCGGGCCAGACTAAGTGTCACTGCATTTGAGGCTTACCTTTGGAGCTTGGAGCTTTGTTTGAAGATCTGTCATATAACTATTCAGTTTTTAGTTATTTCAAGTTGTTATGTCCAGACTTGTAAGTTGCTTTTGTAATTGTGGCTTCTATGTACTTTGGAAATTCTGTTGTATTTTGTTGTAGACTGTAAAGACACACAAATTTTCAATAATCAAAATTGTTAATTTAATAAGATTTTGAAATTTAATATTGAAGGAAATAAAAAATTAGTGGATTATTAATGGAAATAATAACTTGGATAAGATTTGTAACTTAATTTTTAATAACTTGAATGTAACAGTATAAATGTAAGTTAATTGTTAATAAATTGGATGTAATTCCAATAAGTGAAATAATGTAAATGTTAATTATATTCTTATTGTAATAAAAGAATGTTACCAAGATGAAATGATTAATTTGATTTAAAATCTTGATTAATGTGTGCATTAATTTATAATGGGATATAAAAGGTAAATAAAATAAAATAATTTAAATGTATGTCTTGGTTATAAGTGGAATATGAGAAAGCAAATGTAATTATTGAATTAATGTGTGAAATAGTGTAATAGGGTGTAATAAGTTGAGAAGAATTAACATACAAGTAATTAAAGGTTACTTTAATGATGATTAATATAACAACGGAAAGGTGAATATAAATTGATTAGAAACGGAAGTTTATTTATAAGGCAGTAATTGATGAATAAAAAGTTTAAAACCAAGTAGATAAATTTATTGAGAACATTTAATAGTAATTAATGTATATATTTGGCAATTGACAATTTATGAATTTGTTAACATTGTAAAATTATAATATGATATTACGTAATGTTAACTAAGGTAACTATTAATAAATTGAACGAAATGCAAATCAATGGAATTAATGTAGACGTATACTTAGCTACAAATTGAATATTTGAAAACAAAATGTAAGCATTGGATTAAATTAAGGAAATTAAATTATAATAAATGGTCATTTAATAAAACCAATGTTCTGGGAGTAATTATAATAGTTGTTTGAAATATGTATAAATTTTGATTTGGAAATCAATTGGATTTAAAATGAAATTTGGTATTACATTGATGAGTTTAAATGTTATTTTATTTTGTAAAGTAATAAATGATGTAATAAAAGAATGCATCAAGATATAACCTGTGCTAATTAAGATTAATACTTAATGGATTGAATGAAATGACAATTAATGAAGATATGTTATACTTGACTACAAACGGCATAAGCGAATAAATGGAATATTATATGAAATTAGTACTATGAAAATAAATGGTAACATTTATTTGTAAGTAATAAAAGCTTATTAGTGTGACTAGAATTTAGCGTAACGATTATTGTATGTTACCTATTCTTGTTGCTTGTTAATTTAAATTGGAAATCATTGCAATAAATCTAAATTAAACGTTACGTTAAAATAAATTACGGTAATAATGGGGAATAACGTAAATATTCTTCATAATATGATGATTAGTGAATAAAAAGAATGGAAATAATTTTTTATCAATATATTGGAATTTAATTTATGATAATAGGATTAATTGCCATTAAATGAAATTAATATATAAATATTACATAAATGGGAAGTTAGATGGAATATGAGAATATTTATGTAATAGTTTTGAATCCAATGTTAAATCCTTTTATTTGACAATAATAAATGGAATAATTATTAATTTATTTAATCAAATGGAACTATTGGAAATTATATTTATAGTTTTTTAATAAGATGAAATTGAAACTTAACGCTGAAATTGTAGAATGAATCAACGTTAAATTAACATCTAAATTTGTTTAAATCACTGTAATTGTTTAAGAGATCAAAAATGATAGGATTGGTTAAGTATGGAAGTGAAATTTGAAAAGTGATTTAATTAATTTATTTTTAATTTATTTAATTAATATAAAAATAGCCATTTTGGCCACTAACTCGGATTTTGACGAAACAAGTTTCATCAGATCTGTAACGGCGAATTATTGTATGATTTCAAGTTTCGTATCGATCGGACTTGCCGTTTGATCGTATGGGCTTGAAACACCTTGAAATCAATGAAATTGAAATCAGTTTGGAAAATATTGATTTTAACATAACTTCTTCATACGATGGAATTTGGACTTGAAACTTTTTCCATTGCGTTTAAAATACTTTTAAACATCTATTTCGATATATGGGTTGATCTAATTTCGTTCCGGAGGCAGAACGGCCTTTTCGGGCCATTTATCGTTCAACGTGTTTATAAATCGGGTCCATCTATTCTATTTCAACCTTGTCTACAAATACCCTGTTATAAATCCTAACCCACTCTGATTTCTCATTTGTCTGTACGAACAATTCCGCTATCTCTCCTCCTCAATGGCAGACAGACAAATTCAACTAGGGTTTTAAAAATATAGCGGCGACTGCTTATTCTTGGGTGAACGAGTCTGCTCGCGTGGGTGGCCGGAGCGTGGGGGAGGACGGCGAGTTCCAGGCGATGGCGGCAAGGCCGTGGACGTCGCGAGTACATGCGGCGCGTGGTGATGGCATCGTGGTCAACGTGGGCAGGGTGTGTGCATTGGTTTCTGGCAGCTCGGTAGTCACATGATTTGCCTGGGGAGAAGAACTAGCATGACGTGGCACTAAGGGTAATGTGTTCTTTTTTTATTTTTAAAATTGAAATTCAAACACAATTTTCGCTATATTTCACATACGAACTCCAATTCACACACGGTTTTTTTGTTAGGATTGTATTGAAATTCTGAACATTTTGGCGCTAGTTTGGACGAATCTGAGACTTTCGAATGTTTAGGTTTAAATTCAATTTAAATTCAAAAGGTGAGTGTTTTAACCCACTCACAACTTTTAAAATTTCTTATGTTTGTTAAGTTAATTTATGTTATGATTATGAATTTATTTATGACTGTTTGTATATTTTTAATCATCATCTCAGTTAATTGCATTTATTTAAAGTAAATCGTTATTTAATTTATTATTGAATATAACTCTCAGTTACTTACCTGTTATATATTATCAGTTATATATTGATATTGATTGATTGTTTTGGATGATGATTGCGATTGATGTATGATTTTTATGATGGATGAATGGATGTTTTTGTTTATATCATCATAATCTGCAAGTTGTTATGCATTTATTTCATTCGGGATTGCGGTTTGAAATGATATAACCGCAACTTTTATTTTAAATTACGGATTGAAATAATAGATGTAACGACCCAGAATTTCTAGTCCTAAATTTTGAACATTTAATTCATTTTAAATGTTAAATGAGGATTTTGAATTGATTTTGAAGTAAAAAAGATTTTGCTCAAATTAATAGAATTAGTTAAATTTCAAATACGGTAATTTAATTGGATTTGAATAATAATAATTTAATATGGGAATCGGGATAATTAGTGAATCTGGGTGTAAATAAATATAAAAAAGGTTTCTAAAATTTATTTTAAGTCTATTTGAATTTAAATAATAGTATTGGGCTTTTGGATGGAATCAAAAGTCGATAGGTTTAAGATTTGGTATTTTATATTAATTTAATAATGGAATTTAATAATATAATAATGCAAATAATCAGATTTTGGTTCGAAATGAATTAGAATAGTTTCTAATGTAATTATGAAATCTATATGATTTATAGTAGAGTTAATAAAATTTTAAACGTGAAATTTTAGGTGATTTCGACGATTTAAAACCGCTAGAATTAATCGACGAGTTAAAATAGCATTCTGGGGCACAGTCTTGAAATTTGACGAAAGCAGTTCCATTGGATCCGTAATAGTTAGTTATTATCGGATTTCAATTTTCGTGGCAATCGGAATTGTAGTTTGACCCTGGCAGCTTAAAACGCATAGAAACTATTTTAATCGATTTAATTTGAAATTGATCGTTTATTTTCGTAACTCGCGTATATGATCGAATTGGCTTTCGAAACACGTTCCATTGTGTTCGAAACGTGGGTAAAACCTTAGAAACATCTGGTGGGACGTGTGTTTGTAAAAGTTGGTTAAATTTGAGAATATTAATAAAATAATATGATTACACGTGTGTGTGTGTGTATATATATATGTTTATTCGGCCAAACCCTAGCTCTAATTCTTGAGCCGCCATTCTATTCAAACCCATGATCGAAAAAACATCAACTTTCATTTTCAATTTTCGATCAATCCACTCATCTTTAGCAAAATCTTCCTTCTAGAAAAGTGTCGAGCTCTCCGAGATCTAGAGATCCAACAGTCAAGATTGTTAAAGGAGGAGTAGATTCGCCAGAATTTTGGCTCGAAGGCCAGCCGTTCGTGCGCAGTTTCCAAGGGTTGTGGTGGACCAAGCTTCATGATAATGGGTGTGAAGGTTGAGGCGACGAAGGGCTTCGAGGTGAAGGCATCTGATCGTCATCTCGGCGATCAGTGGCGAAGCGGCAAGTTGGATTTCACGGCGGCAGTGGGTTCTTTGGTCTTGTAGATATCGATGTAGAAGAAAGGGTTTTCTACGGCCTTGATTTCTCCCCCTTAGTATATGGCGGATATGAGGTTAAATAAAAAAAGAAGAAGAAAAAATTGTTTTAAAATTTTATACAAACTTATAAATTTAATATCTGGTGCATACTTAGTCAGATTCCGACGAATTTGGTGGCGTTGGAATCACAGCGACGAGCAGGCCGCTGTGGTACAGATCTGGAGTCATTCTGAGCAAGTGAAAATTTTGCATTAAATCGAACGTGCTCGATTTAACGTAAAATTTGAACGCTCGTCGAAAACTCAAGGTAAGTAATCTCACTCAAATCTGGATACCAGTTAATTTAAATAGCTAATATTTAAATGTTTGATTGGTTGTTTAGCTGAATATGATAACTATTATCAGATTGAATAGATATTTATTGGTTGTGCTAATATTTGTGGATGCAGAGAAACAGGTTGGAGGGATCCAACTGGATTCCTCACAAATAGTAATTTTATTTATATTCTGTGATATATCTCATTGATAAATTTATTTTATCTACGAGTCTGTGAATGAAGATAGGCGTTATGGATTATACCGCTTATTGATGTTGATATGATTGAATCTGTGATGGTTGATGTTGTGCACTATTGTGTTGACCCCTGGACTACACATACACACACAAATACGAATTGCACGTGGAAATTGGTTAAGTCATAGGTTTTTGAAATAATTTTGAAATTGAATTTTTGAATCCAAATGGTTTTGGAAATAAATCGGATTTAAAGTGGAAATAAACTTTTGAAAAGGAATTTCAAAAAAAAAGTTATTTTTGAATAACTTAATTTAGTTTTGAAATTTGATTTAAATTTGAATTGAAAATTTTGAAATTAAATTCTATGTAAAGAACTTATGATTTTAAAAAGATTATATATGTTTACATGAACTTAAACCATTTTATAAAGTGTTGCTTTGGGAATTTAAATTAACCCAAAGATTTTAACTTGTATAAATGAAATCGGATTTTTACGAAATAAAAAAAAACTATTTGTTTTCAAACGATATAAGCTTTCATATAAGAAATGAATTTCCAATTTGTATTAAAGGAGGTTCAAGTTGAATTGAAATGGTTTTCCAAGTTATGAATGAATATTTGAAAACGGGTTTTGGAAGCTATAAGTTAAATCTTTGATTTAAAGATTTAAATAAGCTAATCCAATTGAGGTGGAAATTGTTTTGAAATCCGTGAATGGATCTTTGTGAAACTGGGTGAACTTTGTGGAATAAATAATTTTGTTTGAAAGATTTGAAATGGTACTTTGTTTAAACCATTTGAAAGAAAGATTTGAATTTTAAAGTTGTGACTTAATTGAAATCCCAATATCCATATGTTTTTAAATTTACGCTCATTATTCAGTTTAGCCGGGAGAGGACCTTTGTGTCATATAACTCATTCCGAATAATGATACGTCGATAAGGATAGCAATTGAAGACCGGTGGTGAAGATCGGGTATTTTCGAGAACGAAAAGATAACCCTTCGATTGTATCTGCACTGAGTCGCGCTGGTGTAAAGATTTCCTAAGTGATGGGAAGTCCGATCGGGATTGTGAATACCCGAATTTACAACGGATTCTTTGAAAGTGCCTTCGGTTCTGTTCGAACCCGGAATAGACTTGTACGGATGTGTGTTTGACATTACACTTTGAGATGTAAAGCTGGTTTCTATCAAATACATTTCTGTTGGTGGCGGAGATTTATTCTCTTAGCTTAACACCCTTCTTTGAGACATACGAGCTCAGAGGTTATGTAGTTGATGGTTACTAGTGATACATTCCCAATTTGGTAATGTGGCATGCTAAGTGTTGCTGTGTGTTGATGATCATTTGTTGATCATTTGTGATCGAAGCATGGCTTTGTGAAAAAGAGTAGCTTTGTGGACGTGACTTCGTCAAGCCTCACAACCCGGTAATGGTCAAAACAGGAATCGTGGCAGCAAGGTTATTTGGGGGCAGCTCCCCTTGAGGGTATGACCATTTCCTTCGGGATAAAACGTGATATCATGGTTTGGAGCCCAGATATTTACTTATGTTGATTTTTGATAAAGGTGGTATCATGATATGGAGTCTAGATACTTTATTGTGTGGTTGTTGGATTGAGGGTCCTCGAACAAAGGTCGGTAACGCCCACAGGATGGCATACTCGTGTCAATTGTTTCCAAGTAACAGAGATAACCTGGCCTTGTGTAGCAGAGATCCGGTTAGGTTCTCAGGGACGTCCCTCCAGAGGCATTCCATTTTATGTGGAAAGTTCCTTTGCCTAACCATTTGTTGGAAAATCCAAAGAAACAATACGAGCCCTGTACGGTTTTAGTTGTATAACCTGCCATGAAATGTGGTGGTAACCTGCTATTGAACATGATAGCTATAGTAGGCATAAGTGCGAAATGCCTATGCTGGCTAAGATTAATATTATACTTTCGAAATATTTTCCACACTATGCACTAATAATAATATCATAGGATTTTGTGTATCAAGCATGTTTGACTATCATAAGGAGAAATCTCCTCTAATTTTACGTTTGCATTGTGCATGTGGCGGGAGGCCTTATTGTAGTTTCATTTTCTAAAAAGCATAGTGGATTTCTTTTCTTTTCTTTTCTTTTATTTGTGAAAATAATTGTTTTTGAGATCTCACACCAGTCCCACGATCGACCTGAAGTTTATTGTTCCATTTCTAAACTCTGGGTGCCCATAATTTTCCACACGGGCAGCCTAGAGTCAGGTTAGCATTATTCGGGAGCAAAATTCGAAAAAGAGATGCTGTGGAGATCAGGAGCAAGCTGGACTGCGAAGCATATCACTAGTATATGTTATATTATTTTCCACTATTTGTTGTTGTAACATTCTGATAATGTAATGTGATGTAATGTAATAACTGATATAGTTCTTTGTTTTAAAGATATTCATTTATCTATTATATTTGTTCCGCTGCGATATGTGAGATTCTGTTATTGATTCTGTTTCTTCTTCTATCTTCTTTGAACCCTAATGGTTTGGTTTTCCGGCATTCGAATGTGCGGCATTCGATACAGTGGATGTATTGATGTCGACTTTCGGGTGTCGAGAAATCGGACATGTTACAATAAATATCCGTATCACTTGACCGTAGGATAGAAAATTATATACAGACACTGCGGTCTATATATAAAAATATTTTGAAATGATTTCTATGGTTTTGTAAAGAAATATATGATTTTTTGAGATATTGATTTGGATATTATATAAATGTTATCTTATATGCAGTGGAATTCTTGGTTTTAAGCTATTTATAAAATTGATTTAAATTATAAAGGAAGTTTAATAATAAGATATGATTTTATTAAGATATAAATATGGTTAAGTATTTATTCAAATTTTATTTCTGGAGATATAATAACTTAAAGGGAAATAAGGAGGGAAGATAATATGAAATTGATTTGAATAAAATTTTTAAGAATTATACTCGAATAAATTTGATTTGAAATTTAAATGAAATCATGATTTTTAAAGAGTATGATTTTTATAACTTGATGTTTAGTCTAGAATTATTTAAATGAATATCAAGTTGATTTGAATGAGTATATCAAGTTAACAAAATTGAAAGAATATTCAGTTGTTTGAAGTTAAAAGTTTTACTTAAATTTTATTGAATTTATTAAGTAAACATTGAATTTGATATATATATGGAATTATCAAAGAATTAGTTTAAAATGGTTGAATATTTAAGCTTTGAAATATATTGAATTTGAAATGGTTTATTTGGAGGTTCAAATCGGTATTTGGAATTTATTTGTGAAATTAAAGAAGCTATTTTATTTTATAAAGTAATTTAATATTTAAACCATTTAAGTGGTGTAGTTATATTTCAAAGTTATGAAATTCAAAGTTTTATTTTATGGAAGGCTATATTTTAAGCATTTGATTTTGAAATATTTAACCTTGAAAATGTTATGGTTTTTGGGAAGGATATATTTGGAAAATGGTATCATATTGATTTGGTTTTAAGTGGGAAAATGATATCATAATTATATGGTTTGGAAATGGATATTATATTCTGGTTTTGAAGTATAAATTATTTTGAAATGAATGCGGTGTTATATAACATTAGGTTGTTGAAGAGACCGGGATCGGAAGTTGTCATACTCTCTGCCAACTTCGAAAACCACTTTAACAACCTTGTGTGCGGTGGAGATTGCAGAATGAAGTAGGATGGTGGCGACATTTCCTTTGAGGTAAATACGTGGACCCGACTCCCGTGAGTTGGCATAAGATGGCTAAAATAAGAGCGATTCTCGGACCAATGAGGTAGCACCTTTGATCGGACACATCCCTTCGATATTATACTTTGACTTTTGGATTGATTCGGTGGCCACTTTTGATTTTTTTTTTATTTGGGGGTGTGGGCCGAGGTGGGCGGTAGCTGCGCGCTACGCGTTACCACCAACCCGGATGCGTAATTGGTATATCTACCCTGCCATTGCCTAGTTGTGCCGTGTCACCTACCCTAGCGCGCCTTGTACGAGTTTGGATTTCTCCCGTAGCCCGTGGAGTATTTAAGGTAGTCTCCCGATCTGGAGATGCGCTGATACTGGATGGACTACTAGGACTATTACGTGTTAAGGTGGAAAATGTAAAGCCTTAATGCTATTTAGAAGTAAGTTTATTTTATTATTAGACACTGTTATAATAGCAAAATATTACTACATAGTAAATAGTTTAACGGATCCTTAGGAGATGTGAATCTCGAGCATCTCTTAAGTTACTGCACTCATATTTATTTCTGTTGATTTAACTTACATAAGATCTTTTAGTTTTGACTCGAGTGTTTTGTCTTTTCATTTTGCTCGGGTCAGCCTAAGAATTTCAGGATTCGAAGACTTTAGCCCTGGAGGACGAAGACGAAGATTTATAATTATTACTTATAATAGTATTCCACCACATTCATACTGTTTCCGCTGCATTAATTATTATTCTCTACTATGTGTAACTCTGATATGTATTGTACAAGTATAATCGAATATTTTGAAAAAAGGCTTCATGAACTGTATATTTGATTATTATATTTTATCATTCCGCTGCAAGATTCTGTTTTGTTTTATTTATTCCTTCTTTTCTTATTTTTCCCATAACAATCCGCCCTTCTGTATGGTTTAAGTCTGACGTGTGTGGTTTATCGTCAATTTAAAGCGTGCAAAAAGGCGGGACGTTACACCTGGTATCAGAGCTTTGGTTTAGCGATAAACCTTTGCTTTGTGGGGTCTGACTCTTTATTAATAGGGTAGTAATACCCTATGGGAGTCGTTGAGTGTATATATGAGAGAGCGTATTTGTTAGTGTTATAAAATGGTTTTAATATTGTGTTAATCTATTCCGTTTTGTATTTATAAATTCTGGTTGGTGCATGAGACACAATGACATCAATAGGGATTTATAAACACTCAGTAGGACAGTCCGACATAATATTTGGTTTTTAATATAGGCGAATGAAATAATTTTTCCTATTATATTTTCTATATATATAAAGTAAATCTTTATAAAGATTATATTTGGTTGTATTATATTGGTTGTTAGGTAATGAAATTTATAAATAATAGTTGAAATAAGACTGAAAGTAAAATAAACGAAAATTGAAAATTTAGAACTTAAGTCCCGGTGTTTTGAAAATTCTTTCAATGATTTGGAATATAATAATAATCTTATTTAGAAGTATTTTTGGATATAAATATTTCAATATAATTTGGAAGAATTCTTTCAAAGAAAATTTTGGAAAAATAAGTTCTGTACTTCCCTCTCTGTCGCTGGAAAATAATTTTGGTGATGGCGGCTGCATCATCGACATTCATTTTCGAGTTTCGAAGTGGGAAGGCCACTGTAGTAGTTTAGTGCAGATTTGTTTTGATAAACCAAATATAAATTTTAAATTGTTTTAAATATAATTGGATATATAAAATGTACGTATATACATTTATCTATTATTTTAAAACGGTTTTTGAATAAAACCCAGTATTTAAATTCTTAAGTTTCCGTTATTTAATAGTTTCGATTAGTGTAGTAAAATGGAAGTTAACTAATAATTGGAACCTCTAAAGGAAATAAAGGATTTAATGCTAAGTTATAAATAAAATTAAAAGAAAGCTGAAATATGTAACCTAAGATATGATTATTGAACATTAAATTAAATTAAAGGGAATGAGAATACTTGTATAACTTTCAATTACATCCTTAAAAACATATATATAACTTACCGATTTTAAAAGTTGAGATGTTAATAAGAAAATGTAATGGAAAATTTTACAAGTAAACTTGAAGTAATGAGAGTGTTCAATGAATCACCTTAATAAATAAGAATTTAATGTTGTAGTGTTATAGATTTAAGTATAATTGAAGTGCTACTAGTTTAATAGAAATATATGTATTATAATAAATGCTAATAAACTTAAGTAAACGGTTGAAGCTATTATAAGTAAAATAAGTAGAAAGGATGAATGCATTAAATATATGATTGTAGACTAAAGTTAATGCATTAAGATGCTAAGTAAATGAAATTGAGAAATGAATGAATGTAATGCAAATAAATAAATGAACGAAAATGAAAATTTGCAAGAAATAAATGTGAATTAAAAGAAATCATCAAATGAAAAAAAAGAGGAAATCAAACAACAATGGTTATGAAATGAAATTAATAAGGATGAACTTAACTTATTGTTTGGATTAGTTGTTTGTTTGGTTTATGGTTGTTTGAGCAAAGATACTTTAAATTTGTTTGGAGGCATAAATAAACTATTTAGTTTCACCTAAGGCTATTGTGTAAATGGTGCGCTGAGTAGTTTATTTTCCATTATGTACAATTCGAAGTTTTGAACCCGAACAACTATTTGTTTTGTTTGATATGAATGAATGATTGATTTGTATCGATTCTATGTGATGGTTGTATGCCTTGTTGCAAGTAATGGTTGTTTGTATTGATTGTTTGTTGTAATTGAAACAACTTTAAACATTTCATTTTATATAATTATCAACTCTTTTGGATTATATAAGTGAAATACAGGTTATGGAAGTAATTGCTACTGCTTTTGGTTCCATAAATAAGCGTTAATTGCTCGACCAATAGGTACGTCTTCGGATTACGGTTTATAGCGTTATTATATTGTTTTCCCATGTTGGGATATATATTATTTTGGAAAATATATGTTGTATATTGTTATATTGATATTATATTTTCTTTCGAGCCTCTCCGTACAAAGGGGACTCTGCCGAAATTTTCCGTAAATTTTGGACTTAGAAAATATTTTGAAAATGTTTTTCAAACCTTATTAATTTGAATATATAAAGATTTAATTGTTTATAAATCTATATATTTTATTCAAATTATCCTATTCTGTAAACTTATTGTTATGAATATAATGTTTTGAATAATATATTTTGATTATAAGTTACTCTTTACCTTCTTTTCCTTTTCGGGGACGAAAAGTTTTGAGTGGGGGAGAGTGTAACGATCCGCAAATTTTCAATAAATAAAATTGTTAATTTAATGATATTTTGAAATTCAATATTGAAGGAAATAAAAATTTAGTGGATTATTAATGGAAATAATAACTTGGATAAGATTGGTAAGTAAATTTTTAATAACTTGAATGTAACAGTATAAATGTAAGCTAATTGTTAATAACTTGGATGTAATTCCAATAAGTAAAACAATGTAAATATTAATTATATTCTTATTGTAATAAAAGAATGTTACCAAGATGAAATGATTAATTTGATTTAAAATCTTAATTAATGTGTGCATTAATTTATAATGGGATATAAAAGGTAGATTAAATAAAATAATTTAAATGTATGTCTTGGTTATAAGTGGAATATGAGAAAGCAAATGTAATTATTGAATTAATGTGTGAAATAGTGTAATAGGGTGTAATAAGTTGGGAAGAATGAACATACAAGTAATTAAAGGTTACTTTAATGATGATTAATATAACAACGAAAAGGTGAATGTAAATTGATAAGGAACGGAAGTTTATTTATAAGGCAGTAATTGATGAATAAAAAGTTCGAAACCAAGTAGATAAATTTATTGAGAACATTTAATAATAATTAATGTATATATTTGGCAATTGACAATTTATGAATTTTTTAAGATTGTAAAATTATAATCTAATATTACGTAATGTTAACTAAGGTAACTTAACTAAGATAACTTAACTAAGGTAACTATTAATAAATTGAACGAAATGCAAATCAATGGAATTGATGTAGACGTATACTTAGCTACAAATTGAATATTTGAAAACAAAATGTAAGCACTGGATTAAATTAAGGAAATTAAATTATAATAAATGGTCATTTAATAAAACCAATGTTCTGAGAGTAATTATAATAGTTTTTTGAAATATGTATAAACTTTGATTTGGAAATCAATTGGATTTAAAATGAAATTCAGTATTACATTAATGAGTTTAAATGTTATTTTATTTTGTAAATTAATAAATGATGTAATAAAAGAATACATCAAGATATAACCAGTGCTAATTAAGATTAATACTTAATGGATTGAATGAAATGACAATTAATGAAGATATGTTATACTTGACTATAAATGGCATAAGCGAATAAATGGAATATTAGATGAAATTAGTACTATGAAAATAAATGGTAACATTTATTTGTAAGTAATAAAAGCTTATTAACGTGACTATAATTTTGCGTAACGATTATTGTATGTTACCTATTCTTGTTGCTTGTTAATTTAAATTGGAAAACATTGCAATAAATCTAAATTAAATGTTACGTTGAAATAAATTATGGTAATAATGGGGAATAATGTAAATATTCTTCATAATATGATGATTAGTGAATAAAAAGATTGGAAATAAAGTTTTATCAATATATTGGAATTTAATTTATGATAATAGGATTAATTGCCATTAAATGAAATTAAATATACAAATATTACATAAATGGGAAGTTAGATGGAATATGAGAATATTTATGAAATAGTTTTGAATCCAATGTTAAATCCTTTTACTTGACAATAATAAATGGAATAATTATTAATTTATTTAATTAAATGGAATTATTGGAAATTATATTTATAATTTTTGAATAAGATGAAATTGAAACTTAACGCTGAAATTGTTGGATGAATCAACGTTAAATTAACATCTAAATTTGTTTAAATCACTGTAATTGTTTAAGAGATCAAAAATGATAGGATTGGTTAAGTATGGAATTGAAATTTCAAAAGTGATTCAATTAATTTATTTAACTAATATAAAAATAGCCATTTTGGCCACTGACTCGGATTTCGACAAAACAAGTTTCATCGAATCTGTAACGGTGAATTATTGTAGGATTTCAAGTTTCGTATCGATCGGACTTGTCGGTTGATCGTATGGGATTGAAACGCCTTGAAATCAATTTGGAAAATATTGATTTTAGCATAACATCTTCATACGATGGAATTAGGACTTAAAACTTTTCCATTGTGTTTAAAATATTTTTAAACATCTATTTCGATATATGGGTTGATCCAATTTCGTTCCGGAGGCAGAACGGGCTTTTCGGGCCATTTATCGTTCAACGCATTTATAAATCGGGTCCATCTATTCTATTTCAACCTTGTCTACAAATACCCTGTTATAAACCCTAACCCACTCCTATTTCTCATTTGTCTGTACAAACAATTAAGCTATCTCTCATCCTCAATGGCAAACAAACAAATTCTAGATCCAAATACAATTCCAAACCAAATCAAAAGCTAAAATTTCAAACTCCACAATATATGCCAAATCTTATATCAATTCGAAGCTATCGAAGAGCGCAACTCAGATCTGCAACTCGTTTTTCGATTCGACGCATTGTTTGTCCAGAAATCGAAGAACAATTTTCGGCTGTTCATCGCGCGTCGATGAACATCGACGTATCGAAGAACCATTTTTGGGTTTTGAAGAGGGAACAGAGGGGAGTTCATTGGCGGTGTTCACTTGTCGATCTGACGGTTGGATCTACGGCAAAATTCAACTAGGTTTTTAAAAATATAGCCGCGGCTGCTTATTCTTGGGCGAACGAGTCTGCTCGCGTGAGTGGCCGGAGCGTGGGGGGAGGACGGCGAGTTCCAGACGATGGCGGCAAGGCCATGGACGCCGCGAGTACGTGCGGCGCGTGGTGATGGTATCGTGGTCAGCGTGGGCAGGGTGCGTGCGTTGGTTTCTGGAAGCTTGGTAGTTACGTGTTTTGCCTGGGGAGAAGAACTAGCATGACGTGGCACTAAGGGTAATGTGTTCTTTTTTTTTAAATTGAAATTCAAACACAATTTTCGCTATATCTTTCACATACGAATACCAATTCATGCGTGGTTTTTTTGTTAGGATCGTATTGAAATTCCGAACATTTTGGCATTAGTTTGGACGAATTCTGAGACTGTCAAATTTTTAGGTTTAAATTGAATTTAAATTCAAAAGGTGAGTGTTTTAACCCACTCACAACTTTTAAAATGTCTTATGTTTGTTAAACTAATTTATGTTGTGATTATGAATTTTTTACGACTGTTTGTATATTTTTAATCATCATCTTAGCTAGTTGCATTTATTTAAATTAAATCGTTATTTAATTTATTATTGAATATAACTGCCAGTTAGTTACCTGTTATATATTATCAGTTATATATTGATATTGATTGATTGTTTTGGATGATGATTGTAATGGATGTATGATTTTTATGATGGATGAATGGATGTTTTTGTCTATATCATCATAATCTGCAAGTTGTTATGCATTTATTTCATTCGGGATTGCGGTTTGAAATGATATAACCGCAACCTTTATTTTAAATTACGGATTGAAATGATAAATATCTATATCACTTGACCATAGGATAGAAAATTATATACAGACACCGCGATCTATATATAAAAATATTTGGAAATGGATTCTATGGTTTTGTAAAGAAATATATGATTTTTTTGAGATATTGACTTGGATATTATATAAATGTCATCTTATATATAGTGGAATTCTTGGTTTTGAGCTATTTATAAAATTGATTTAATGTATAATGGAAGTTTAATAATAAGGTTTGATTTTATTAAGATATAAATATGGTTAAGTATTTATTCAAATATTATTTCTGGAGTTATAATAACTTAAAGGGAAATAAGGAGGGAAGATAATATGAAATTGATTTGAATAAAAAATTTAAAAATTATAATCGAATAAATTTGATTTGAAATTTAAATAAAATCATGATTTTTGAAGAGTACGATTTTTATAACTTGATGTTTAGTCTAGAATGATTTAAATGAATATCAAGTTGATTTGAATGAGTATATCAAGTTAACTAAATTGAAAGAATATCCCGTTGTTTGAAATTAAAAGTTTTACTTAAATTTTATTGAATTTATTAAGTAAACATTGAATTTGACATATATGGAATTATCAAAGAACTAGTTAAAATGGTTGAATATTTAAGCTTTGAAATATATTGAATTTGAAATGGTTTATTTGGAGGTTCAAATCGGTATTTGGAATTTATTTGTGAAATTAAAGAAGCTATTTTATTTTATAAAGTGATTTAATATTTAAACCATTTAAGTGGTGTAGTTATATTTCAAAGTTATGAAATTCAAAGTTTTATGTTTTGGAAGGCTATATTTCAAGCATTTGGTTTCGAAATATTTAACCTTGTAAATGTTATGGTTTTTGAAAAGGATATATTTGGAAAATGATATCATATTGATTTGGTTTTAAAAGGGAAAATGATATCATAATTATATGGTTTGGAAATGGATATTATATTCTGGTTTTGAAGTATAAATTATTTTGAATTGACCGCGGTGTTATAATAACGTTGGGTTGTTGAAGAGACTGGGATCGGAAGTTGTCATACTCTCTGCCAACTCCGAGAACCACTTTAACAATCGTGTACGTGGTGGTGATTCCAGAATGAAGTATGATGGTGGCGACGTTCCTTTGAGGTAAATACGTGGACCCGACTCCCGTGGGTTGGCATAAGGTGGCTAAAACATGAGCGATTCTCAGGCCAATGAGGTAGCACCTTTGATCGGACACATCCCTTCGATATTATACTTTGACTTTTGGATTGATTCGTTGGCCACTTTTGATTTTTTTAATTTGGGGGTGTGGATCGAGGTGGGCGGTAGCTGCGCATTACCACCAGTCTGGATGCGTAATTGGTATATCTACCCTGGCATTGCCTAGTTGTGCCATGTCACCTACCCTAGCGCGCCTTATATGAGTTTGGATTTCTCCCCTAGCCCGTTGAGTATTTAGGGTAGTCTCCCGATCTGGAGATGCGCTGATACTGGATGGACTACTGGGACTATTACGTGTTAAGGTGGAAAATGTAAAGCCTTAATGCTATTTAAAATTAAGTTTATTTTATTAATAGACATTATTATAATAGCGAAATATTACTACATAGTAAATAGTTTAACGGATCATTAGGAGATGTGAATCCCGAGCATCTCTTAAGTTACTACACTCATATTTATTTTTGCTGATTTAACTTACACAAGATCTTTTAGTTCTGACTCAAGTGTTTTGTCTTTTCAATTCGCTCGGGTCAGCCTAAGCATTTCAGGATTCAAAAACTTTAGTCCTAAAGGACGAAGACGAAGATTTATAATTCTTATTTATAATAGTATTCCACCACATTAATACTGTTTCCGCTGCATTAATTATTATTCTTTGGTATGTGTAACTCTGATATGTATTGTGTAAGTATAATCGAATATTTTGAAAAAAAAGCTTCATGAACTGTATATTTGATTATTATATTTTATCGTTCTGCTGCTAGATTCTGTGTTGTTTTATTTATTCCTTCTTTTCCTATTTTCCCCATAACAATCCGCCCTTCTGTATGGTTTAAGTATGACGTGTGTTGTTTATCGTCGAGTTAAAGCATGCAAAAAAGCAGGACGTTATATAGACTCTGATGTTCTGCAGTAGTTTCATGAACTACTATTTATCTATTCCACTGCTTGTTGTTTATTACTCTGTGTCTGTGATTCCATGATTGATTGATTTACTGTATATGGTAAGATTTTGTGAAATATAAATTAACAATCTGTTGTTTTGTGCAATTCAAGTCTGACATTAGTGGATGATTGTCGATTTGAATGGATCGAAATAGTGGGTCGTTAAAAGTGGTATCAAAGCTCTGGTTTAGGAAAAACTTAGCATATGGAGTAAAACTCATTAGAGATGGGGTAGTTATACCCTAGAATGAGTAAAATTAATTGCAGAATCATGTTCGTTCGAGCTTGAAATTTTTTGTTAGGATCCTCTTTGATTAGGATTTCTTTTGAATCTTAGAACTATCCCTTTTGTTCTGAAATTCATTCTTGCCTTCTTTTATTCGTGTTCTTCTTGATACAGAAGCATCCCGTAGCTCTATTTCTATTGATCTCTGTAATAAATTTGAGAACTTCTTGTCACCTCAATTGGCAACTTCATCCTTGTGTATGACTAATCCCATCAGTAGTTCCACCAACCGTAGATGATTTGTAAAGGGGTGAAACTCCTTTACGATAGGCGTCGATTCACTGAAGATTTCTTTGTCCTCGATTTTGATGTTGTTATCCCTTACAAATCCCGAACCGCCTCTCCAATTAACGACCAGGGTAATTCTCTTGTGATCATATGTCGAATGCTTGAGGATTATATAGGCAGTTTCATCTTTTTGCTTGAATCTCGGCCTAGTGATCTTGACTCCACCCCAATAGTTAGGGATTATCTAGATGTTTGGTGAAGTCACTTCTCTTCCTCCTAAGCGAGAAATTGAATTCTGCATCAATCTTATTCCTGGAACTTGACCCGTTGTCCTTCCCTCTGGATGAATGGTTAGTCATCACCTTTGGATTAACCAACGCTCATTCCTTCTTCGTCAATCTCGTGAATTGCGTTTTCCGCGATGTTCTCAACAAGTTTGTCCCCATTTCGTTGATGATATTCCCATCTTTTCTAGGTCTCGATTGACCCGATTAAGGTCGCCGCGATTAATATAATCTTATCCATCTTTCTTCTTTTGTAATTTATTTATCCTATCCTCCTTCCAAGCCTATCTTCTTAGATAGAATTCTTTTTGATTAGGGTCCCTCTAAATTTAAATCTTTATTCTTGTTCTAGAATCCATTCTTGAATCATCCTATGAGAGAGTTATATTTGTAATTAATATAAAAATATTTTATATTGTGTTGTTTGAGTTGTTACGTTTGAATATTGGGTTTCGATATATTCATCTGGCCAACACTGTCGATTAGAATCCAAAATACTTAAACAGAGCAAACTAACACAATATTTTTTTCGAATTTGATGAATGGAATAATTTTATCTATGAATATATTTTATATATAAAGGTATAATTTCTGAAATAGGATAATTAAATGAATTTGTTGTACAAAATGATAATACTAGATTATCATTTACTGTTTATCAACATTCCTAAACCATTAATTGTTATTGTATGCTGTAAGAAGATGAATTTTATAAACATGGTTTATAAATCTAATTTGCAAGTGAAATGAATTTAAATTAGGGATTTGAGTTTAATTTTCGGTATTTTTTTTTAAATTTGGTTTTCAAAGTTTTGGAAAAAGAAGATATATAATAATATTATTTAGAAGTATTTTCGAGTAGAAATTATTTCAGAAGAATTTTAAAAGAAGTAAGTCTGTACTCTCCTCTTATGTTATTGGAAAATAATTTCGGTGATGGTTGCAGCATCATCGACACTCATTTTCGAGTCTTAGAGTGGTTGCTACACTTCTTTATTGGAAATGGATTTGATTTGAATTTCTTGAGTATGATTTGATGTATTATATATATATATATATATATATATATATATATATATATTTCAAATTGGATTGAAGTGAAACCGAAAATTTAACTTTTAAGTTCTATGTTAAGTGGTTGCTTTCAACTATTGAAATGGAAATGTTTTTTGAATAATTGGAGTATTTAAAATGAGAAATGGAATCGAAACAACTTGATCCTGTTTAACCAAGATAAAAATTTGTTTGTATAATACTTAACTACATTCTAAAACATATATAACTTACCTGTATATTCAAAAAAAAGTTGAAATGTTAAGGTGAATATGCAAATTGAACGTTATACAAGAAAAAACTTAAGTAATAAAATGTTCAAACTAAATTTTTCTTAATAGAAATGTTGTAAATAAAAAGGATAAATTTGTGTAGTGCTCAATTACACTCGGTAAAATTAATAAAACTTACCTGAAAATTTTAAATGGTAATGAGAATATGTAACTAAATAATATACAATATAAAATGTAAGCAATAGAATGTCGAAAACAAAATTTTGTTAAGGAAATTTGTAAATTATAACTAAGTTTTTATAATAAATGTCTATCCACTTAATTTAATGTAGTAAGAAATGTTAAGTGACATAAATTGAACAATAAAAAGAGAAAGCTATTTAAGTAAATAAATTAACTTAAGTGAAATCAAATGGAATAAATAAATAAACGAGTTAAATAAAATAAATTTTTTTGAAAGAATTTTTTTGTAACAAATGTTAATAAATTGAAAACAAATCAATCGAATGAAAATATCTTGAATTGAAATCAACCAAATATGAATACCATAAATATTTATTAATTGAATAAAATGGATTTAAACCAAATTTGTTGAATATTTATCAATTTAAAAACTGATGAAATTTATGTATTTTTAAATTAATGGTTGTATCTGGTACTATGTATTTCAAATTCATCTTTCTTTTTTATTGCTTCTATTCTCCTATCTTGTTCCTTTTCGAAGACAAAAATTTTTGAGTGGGGGAGAGTGTAATGACCCAGAGATTTTAACGATTTAAATAACTTAATTAACTAAATTTTTATGAAATTTAAATATTAATTTTTTTGAAATGAAAATTTGATATTTGGAATACGTCTATTTAAACATAGCAAATAGTAAATTTTTATTGGAAAATATGTAAGTTAGTTATGTTGCGTAATTGTCAATTTCAATTTAAAAACGGTTAATTTGATGAAAATAAAATAATTTCGAAACCTGGATATTTTTATATAAGAAAAATGTAAATTATTTTTCGAGTTAGGCGTCGTATTTCTTTTCGCCATGTTTGGACTGCTATAGCCCCATTTATCTTATTTTTGGCGATTTAGTGGCAGTTTGGCAGCGAATATCGATTTTTGATAGGACTATCGTATCGCTGATATCTATGTATCATTATGTTCATTTCGTCGTGATGATCTCCGTAGTATATTCATTTGTGCATTTCGTAGTCCGGTATGCAGCTAAATCCATGAAAACGGTTAGCTGCATCGGTACCCATTTTGGAGCTTTTAATATTCCGTGTCCATTCATTTGTTCATTGATTGAAGCTAAGGGCCACTAACTTTTAATATTTCTAGAAATTTAACATTAGACTATCAATATTCCTACTATATTCAATTTATTTTGTTCTGTTCGAAATTTTCTTAGTATTTTTTCTGTTGTTACTTTGAAAAAAAATAAATATAAAATGAAATTCAATGATTTTATATACTAAAGTTCTCATTTGAGTTGCTTGTCTTATCGCATTGGCCTTCCTTTCCACCCTCTTGCCCTTCCTCTTTCTTGTCTCTGCCATGAAGCACATCATCCTACCAAAGTCGCCACCAACCGTACGACCACCACACCGCCCTCCTTCTAGCTCCTGCTAAACCTCTACACCATAGCCACTATTCACACCAGATCTCATCTTCCTCTTATCACCTACTACATCCTTTATCCACCTGAAATATCATATCACCCAAGCACACCCACTATCGTGGCCGAAACATCCTCATCGTGACCACACACCCGAGGAAAACAACCCACCTGCGTCTTCCACTACCATCGAACATCGTCACCCGCCCTTCCTCCATCCAAATAACTAGTAGCTCCTGACGTCGTGCCTTCCTTTCAGCCACCATTTCTCCACTAGCCTCGTCACCCTCATCAACCCGACACCATTTCATTATTCCCCTCTGCATTGCCCGTATCAGCCTGCACACTGATCACCACCCTTCCAAGCAATAGCTGCAGCGCCGCCACATACTTCAACAACTGCATCTCCTCTAAATGTAGCCTCCGAGCAGACCACCTCCTTTTCTTCTTTATTATTCATGCTTTATAAAATAAATTATATATGTAAGTTAATATATATTAAGCTAGATCTATTGATATATACATTTCTTTGTTTCAAAGGCTTGCTCATCCCTTCTAGTTTGCAACCTTTCAGACGCTTGCTCTTCTCTTTCTTGTGACATATATATTTTTTGTTTTTTAAATATATGGATTTTTTTATATTTGTTTTCAAAAAAATGAAATATATATACCCACACATGTTGATTTTTAAATATATGTGTTTTAAATTAAGTAATGAATTTGTAATACAATATATATAAATTTATTTTTATATATGGGTTTGAATTAAATATTGTTAAAACATATATAAAGAATTTATTTTGATATGTGTTTCAAATCAAATATTGATTTTTTAAAGAAATACATATATATAGTATAAAGATTTTTTATAAAAGTAAATTTTAGATTTTAAAATTTAAATATTTTGTTTCCATCGACTATCGAATTCTCCCTAGCTTTACTTTGTTCGTAGACTTCGTGTTCATCGTTCTGTGCTTTGAAATTTGTTGTTTGGATTTGTGGCTTGCCTTGTTGTCTAATTTCTCTAGCCTCGAAAGGTGAGTGATCACCCACGATTAACATTCTTATATTTAGTAAATTTAATTCACATGAAACGACGATTGAAATATGTTGTTTAATTTAAATTGTTAGTTATTTAGCTATTAAATATGATATGTTATTATTTGCATTTGCTCACCTATGCTAATTGACAGTGTTGACACCAATAACCTGTTATATATTATATTGTTAATTATGATATATGCATGTTTTTAATATGTTGATTATCATATTGTTGTTAGTAAGGAATTTCCTATAGGTTGAAATGATACATACCCGAACGATATTATATATTAAGGAAAATCATTATGGGTTGAAATGATAAACCCAAGCGATTTTATTGATATTGAAATTTTAGGATTGCAAGTTGAAATGATATATACTCGTAAATATTAAATCATTGCGGATTGAAATGATAAATATCTGTACCACTTGACTATAGGATACAGAATTATATACGAACACCGTTGGTCTAATTTGAAAAATGATTTCCAAAGTTCTGAAAGGAAATATATGGGTTTTAATAAATATTGATTTTAAATATAATACAAATATTTTATTTTAATATGTGTGTAAATTTAGATTTTAAAATTATATTTTTGGAAATTTTAAATTTATAAGTTAAGTTTTGAAAAATATAAATTTATAGATTTTACTTATAATTTTATTATTTTTTAATATGTAAAACAAGATTTCATACAATATATTTAGTAAAATAAGATTTAATTTAAGAATAATTAGTATAATAAAATTTAATAGGAATTTAATTTAACTAATATATATAATATGTTTTAAATATTTATTTACAATTTATATCAATATTTAAAAAAAAGATTTGGTAATAACTTAAGTGAATAAAGATTAGAAAGATTAGTTAAAATGGACTTGAAATTTTATTTATTTGAATATTGAATTTAAATAAGTATTGATTTGAACTTATAAATTTTGAGATTTTAAGAATATGATTTTATAACTTGAAAATTAGATTTTTGATTAAAGGTGATTAAATGAATATTTTGAATTTTAAATTGAAATTAAATATTTAATATTGGTTTAATTTTGTAATTCGAGATTTTATTTAAATATTGTAAAAATTAATGTGAATATTTTCAAATTTTAAATAAAACTAAAGTTTAATTATAAGTGAAATTTATCAAATTATGTTATTGTAAATGTTATAGAATTTGAAGTAATTTAAATTTATAGTTCAAATAGGATTTGAAATCGATATACATTAAAAAAAATTTAACAAGAATCTGAAGTGAACCTTTAACCCTTATTATTGAAATTGTTGAAGCAGGATTGGTTTAAATAGAATTTAGAACTAAAGTTGATTTGAATTGATTTGTGAAATTGGAAGAAACAATTTTAATTTGAGAATATTTTTAGTATAAACTCTTTGTAGTATATAAACTATTTTTAATTTATAGCTATTTCAATATAAATAAACTAGTTTCAATATATAAACTGTTAATTTGGAACCGTTATGATTTAGATTTAATGGCTTTAAATGCGAATATTTTGATATGACTATTTAAACTATTTTGTGGTTATGATTTTGGAAGTGAATATGATTTCGAAAATGATACGATTTCAAAAATGAATATGATTTTAAAACTGATATGATTTTGAAATGAGTATGATATTTTGATATGAAGTATGAACTGTTTGAAATGTTATAAAAGTGATTTTATAAAATGGCCATGGTGTGTAATAAGCGTTCAGTTGTTAAAGAGACTAGGATCGGATATTGTCATACTCTCTGCCAATACCAAAAACCACTTTAACAACTGTGTACTTGATGGAGAATCCAGAACGAAATAGAATGGTTTGGCGACGATTTTGTATGAAGTATTAACGCAGCCCTGACTTCCACGAGTCAGCTTAATGTGGCTAAAACATGAGCTATACCGGACCAAGTGAGGCCACACCTCCGATCGAGCATGCTTCTTCGATACCATTCTATTACCTCGTGATTTGATTGGGTGCACCTTTGATTTTGGGAGTGTGTCTTGAGATGGGCAATCGTAGCTGCTATGCGTTACCACCTGTCCAGGAGTGCAAACGGTAGAATCCTACGCTGGCATTGCTTCGCGTGCCTTGTCACATGCCTTATCGTGCCTTCTACTACTTTGGTTTGTGGCATACCTATGGAGTGCTCCCTAATAGTCCACCAGTTTGGCGGAGTTCACTATACTGGATAGATTACGACATTTATATAAAAAATGTGTTAAAGGGGATATGGGTAATGTCTTAATACTATTTTAATAGTTTATTTTACTATAAACATTATATATGTATCGTACTGTACTATATATTTAGATAGTTTAATGGATCCTTAAAGGGTGGGAATCCAAAACATCCTTTAGTTATTCATATTTCATTTGGACATTTCATTTGAGTTGATTTACTAGTATAAGAATGTTAATCCTGACTCGAGTGCTTTGTGTTTTTCTTTATGCTCGGGTCAGGCTAAGTGTCACAACATTTGAGGCTTACCTTTGGCACTTGGAGCTTTGCTTGAAGATTTGTCTTATACCTATTCAGTTTTCAGTTATTTCCAGTTTTTATGTCTAGACTTGTCAGTTGCTTTTGTATTTGTGACTTCTATATACTTAAGAAATTCTATTGTATTTTGTTGTAGACTCTGATGTTCTGTTGTAGCTTCATGAACTACTACTTATCTATTCTGCTGCTTATTGCTTATTACTCTATGTCTGTGATTTTGTGACCGATTTATTTACTGTATATGCTAAGTTTTTCCAAATATAAATTATCAATCTATTGTTTTGAGCATTTCAAGTCTGACATGAGTGGATGATTGTCGATTTGAATGGATCAAAATGGCGGGTCATTACATTTTTTCTCAATTAAAGATTTAAAGATAATATCACATATGTGTGATATATTGGAAATCATAGTACATAATACTTATATTAAAGTTGCTTGATATAAATTTCAAACAAGAAATGTTCTTGTAGAATGGGCATATAAGAAAGCTACCTAATGCATTGGAAATAGGTTACATCACATATGTTATGCACTGAATTAGGTTTGCATATGAATTAGATGCGGTAGGAAAATATAAATCAAGTCTGGGAATTTCACTAAGTAAAATTTGAAGTATTCTCTGGTACTTATGAAATACCAAGAATTGTTTACAAAAATAGTAAAATCCTTGTGAAGGACGTTCATACTAAAATTTCATTGCTAATATCGAGTATAGAAAGACAATTTTGAAATTGAAGTTTAAACTTAACTAAGGTCTTATGTTGAAAATAGTTTGTAGTGAGAAAATTGTAGCAAATTCTAGTAGGTTGAGTACATCATCTTGAATAGTGCCATAATAAAATATGTATACTCAAATTTATAAGTGTTGTAAAGACTAATGCCCTCGATTGAGTGTCCAATAACATATAGTGACCTCAAAATTGCAATGGGGATTGTAAAATGTAATCAAGAACTCATGAACGGTCAAGATGCATTTTTTGTAACCGTCACATGATAAATAGTGTATCAAGAAAATGGATAAAGCGGGATTGATAGAATAAATATAATATAATAATACAAATCCGCTCACTAACTTGATATGACGTAAGTCGACTGATTGAGAAGGTTTTGGATTGTGAATTCAAAATTTCCACGAATTCAAGTGGGAAACTGGAAGGTTTAGAGGGTATTCTCTAGGGGCAATTATGAAGTTGTTACATCATCTAACTTTGAAACCGATCTTGTTCTAAGTGAAGTAGATAACTATTATATTTTTGGTTATATATGTTGTTATATGTATATAAATAATGGTTGAAATTATTGAACATATATATATATATATATATATAGAAAATCCTTAAATAACGTATTAGCATTGAATATATGTTGCGGGTCATTATATATGTTGTGTAAGCATGAGCATTGAATCGTACACTAATTAATACCTTGCCTCAACCGATTACTAGTCAAGATATTTTGAGAAAAAGGACATTGATACATATGGTGCAACCAGTATACGTATTGCACTTTAAATGTTAGCGGTATATCACTCATGACTGCTAGGGGACTAAGGGATCACATATGTGTAATTAATGGATAACTACAGAATGACTCAACAGAGAGTTTCCTATCACTTGACCACAACTAGTAAGATAGGAAATCTCAATGTGATGGTATACGACATTCTTTTAACTTGAGAATACCATGGAGTCTCCACTTTTATTATAGTTAAATCATGGCATAGCATTCATGATATAACTATAATTTGGTTTGAGTTGAAGCATTTGAAGTGAAACACTATTCAATAGAGAATTCATCTCATTTGTCATAAAGGTTAGTATCACAGTTTCAACTGTAGTGGACCCAAAGTCAAAATCTTTTGCCAGAAGACATCAATTAATAATAAATGTTATTATTGAACTAATGACTTTACAGTTGGAATATATAGTTGTATATGGATATTATTAGAGTTTTGACCATTCCCAAGCTCTAGATGTCTAAAGTAATATAATGATGAAGAAGAGAATGCGTATAACATCGTTGCTTAAAAATAATAAAATGTGATTTTGCGTTGAAAATCTATAAGCGATAAATTTGGTCATAATGTCACACTGCTAGCTACAGTAATACTTTAATATTCGAAATGTTCGATATTAATTGCCGACAGGGTCACACAACTGAATTTAAGGAGTCCCTAAAGTAAAACTTGTTTTAATTAATTTACAAATGTTGTTAATTTATTAAATTAATTGATATAAATTTTATATTAATTATAATGAGTGCTTATAGTAATTTTGGTTGACTTTGGAAATTATTTAAATATACATAGTTTATATATAAATTTACTTATTTAATTTAGAAAGCTTGTGCTAGTATTAAATATTGATTTAACATTAGGTAAATAGTTAAAAAGTTTTGATACAATACATATGCCACAAATAAGGGAAAGGAGGACAAATGATTTGATTGATTGGGATAAATTATTGAATAGGGAGAGTCGATTGTTGATTAGAGATAATAAAGGAAAGCGATATTTTTATTCATGGCCAAAGTGCCGATGAGTAGATCTCATCCTCTCCATTGAGAAAATTCTTTTTGTCTACCAAAATCTCTTCTCCCTTAAACTCTATTTTGTAGGAACTTACCGAGGTTAAACAACTAGGACATGTAACACCTATTTGCCGAAATCAAGGATTTCTATCAAGGGACTATTCGGCCTAGGTATGACAGATAGGCAAGCAAAAAAAGGTAACTATTTTATTTATATCGATTCAAAAATTTCCCTAAAATATATCATATTATTTTGAATATTAAAAGTTATTTTTATTTTAGTTTGACTTAAATAATTAAGGGACTATTCATTCCATCATATTGCTCATATATTAATAGAACATTTAGGGGATATATATCAGCAAACGTTTATACATTAAATAATAAAGTTTAAAATTATAAATTAATTTAAGTACACATATCATAGAAATTAATATATATATACACACACATATGCATATTCATTTACGTATACATATACATGTACATGTACATATGCATGTTCATGTACATATGCATGTACATGTACATATGCATATTCCATATACATACATACATACATACATATATATAATTATATATTTGAAAATAGGTTAATATTAAAACTTTTTAGGCTGTGCGAACCAAAGCCTTTACAACATTCGGTAATAGTCAGTTTTTACAAGACAGAACTGCAACACAAACTGAAAACCTAAAAATTCCTTTTTAAGGGCTTTGGCAGGTTCCACCTCGCTTCTCGATTTGATTCGATCGACTCCTTCAACTTCAACATCTACAATTTTCGTTCTTCTCGTGTCGTTGTAGTGGTAAGTATTCTCCTTGGAATCCGATCGATTAGTGAGCCAATGTCTCTGTTGATTTGATTCGTAATTACTAATACGTCTTTTGTCTATTTTTGAAAGCCATATCATTCCTTTCCCTCCAGATGTGCCACAAAGAGGTTGTGAGACTAAGTTTTCCAATCCCTTGCATCAGCTTCATGAAGCCGCTTCCACCATTCAGGTATTCTACTTCCTCCTTTAGATTATTCACATGTGGTAGTCTATATTCTCTAGGTTATATACCTTATTTTATGAAATATACATCTATATATAAAATATTTTCAATAGAAACAATATTAGAAACAACATTAAATGTGATTTAATGTAGAATTAAATTATTTATATAAGCCGAACGTAATTCGTTAAGGTAATTTTTTGTAAATCTACCTAATTTACCCGTTGTGAAATGGATATAACAAATACTACTGATAACATTGTAGATTGTTCACTAAGGTCCTTTTACAATCTAATTTAGGTAGGCTGATCTAAGTATGGGCATAAGGCTCCATAATTATCTCCAAGTGCAAGTGGATGATTGATAGAGTTAAGGTTGTACCATATGAGAAATAATTTGATTTGTTGTATAACTTAACTCTTATATAAAAATATTGTTTGAAATAAAGTATGCTTTTAGATTTATTTTATGTTGTATTTGCGATTATATTATGATATATGTAATAATCCGAATATAGTAAACATATAAAAACAGAAAATTCATAGAAGAAATATTTAATCGATTAAAGTTGCAAATGTATTTGTAACCATGAGTTTTGAATCAAATAACTAAAATACTAATCCTTAAATTACTCCTAGTCAAGATGTATTGAGAAAAGGATATCGACACATCCGTTGAGACTAGTGTATGTAATGCTCTCCATATGATAGACGATGAATTACTCATGACCATTAGCGATACCAAGAGGTTACACACTTATGGATTTTGGAACAATCATGGAACGACTCAATAAGAGTCTTTTATATGTTAAAAACTAAGTCAGAATAGAAGATCTCATATAACAATATGCGGTATTTGATGGTACTTTTGATCCTAAGTTACGACCATAGTTGGGTACACATTGCACTACCAGAGGTGAAACACTACACGAAAGAGGATTCGATTCCTTCATTGTATATGGTTATTATCACTGTAATGGTACTAGAGTAAGTCATTAAATCAACAAATGTTATTAGATTCAACCAAGGACTTCAAAGTTGCACTGCATAGTAAAATACATACATTATTAGGGTTTTAGACCATTGCCCAAACCTCATATATCATAGAGAGTCCGTGGAAGGAGGAACAACCAAAATATGGGGAAAAAAAGGTTTGAAAACTTCTCTTTGAATTAGATTAGATCAAGAGTAAAAAAGGAAAATGGGGAGATATTTGTGATATTTGGTGGCTATGACTAGCCTCGCCTTCTCTCATCCAAAAAAAACCTAACCCTCATTAAACTTATTCGAGCTTTAAAGATCGGATTTGCATACTAAGCAAAAAGGAAAAAGGAACTACAATCTAAGGAGAAATAACTAATGACACAACATGTCAACGACTAGAAGATCTAAGGTAAACATTTACTTTAAAATAGTTTCTTATATATATTTATAATTTAACTTTTGGCTATATATATGAAAAATGCAAAATGAATTACATATTTGCATATATTAATATACACACAAACAAACAAAAACACATACACACATACATAAATTCTTTTGGCTAAGAATAAAACAATATACATTTTATTTATTGTATATTTATGTATGTAAAGTTATAATATAACTCATAGGTTTGAAATAAAAAATTTCCTTTTGACCTTAGTTTAATAAAATAACTTTTTTTCTTCAACTAACATGTAACTAGATATTATTAGATCAAAACTAAATTTTAAATTTTAATATAAATATATATGTATATATATAGATATATTGGCAGGTTAATAAAAGTATTCTTTTAACTGAAAATTAAAATTGAATAAATTTAAATATTTAAATTGTGCATACAAATATATAAGAAATACATCTAAATTTGTTTAAAACTTTTATCTCGAAAATCTTAGTATTAAAAAAAACTATTGTAGTTTAGAAAAATAAAAAATATTTATTTACTTATATATGGTGAAAACGTATTATGAACATATTTATGTTTCTTTATAAAGATGCACAAATGCAGAATGGAGAAATTATATTAAATATAAATATTGTATGCTCATATATACAATATGATCATAAATATCCTATATAGTTAATACCATGAATCTCATAGATTAGTTTTTATATCATATGGTGATATTCATATCATGAATGTGGATCCCCAACAAATATAATAAAACTAATCAAATTCTAAATTAAATTTAAATCAATTTAAAAAAATCTAAGTGATAAAAATCATTTTAATAAAAACTTATTAAAACTAAAACAAAAAATAAATAAATTAAAATATTAAACTCTCCTTTAATCAAATATACATTAAATAGGAATTAGTGCAAATAATTATTAGTGAAAATATAAAATAAAGATCTAGTGCAAAATTAATAAATGGATTCTTTTTTAAAACATTCCTCTTTTAAGCCATTACCATTGCACCTAGTATATAGATATAGGCATGAAAGTCTAAGGATAAGGAATTAAAAGTGAAGATTGCATCGGAAGGCTTCAAGCAAATTGACGAAGAACTTGACCATGAGGATTTCATATGGAACGAAACATGTGCCTAAATTTCACTAACAACATACAAAGGTCTATTGTTCAATTATCAATAGGGGAAAGATTGCACAAGTGGGGAATTATACAACAAACAATCCGTGTTTAAATTCACAATAGTTATAAAACCACAACCATTAATGCCCTTGTACTAAATTTATATGGAAACAGATCTCATAAAATCTAAATTGTAAAAATCAGATGACATAATTAAAAGAAATAGCGATCAAACCCAAACATATTGGAAGATGAAAAGCCCGAGCTCCAAATTTGTTATTATTACTCTAATTACTTCAATTGGCGCATTTTTAAGGAAAGAAATTAATGTTGTAGTATAAAATAGAAGTAAAGAGGAAATCAATATGATGATTATCGAAGACATGCGAGTTACTTCAAGAAGGACAAATAAAAAAGTTCTCACCTTGGTGACGAAAGAAGAGAAGGATTGATTGAAGTGATTCGGATTGGAACTAAATGATAATAAAATCCTCCATGATATTGAGAAATATTAATGTTATTTGGTGAGAGACCTAGGGATATCCCCTAGGGAAATTATTAATTTGTTCATATATCTAACTTTGTAATCAATCTTGTTCGTAAAAATAGCGTTTGCTTTCTTATATATACATTGTTACATTTTGATATAATTAATTAAGTAAATAAGTTAAATTATATTCTAAATTCTTAAATGAAATGTTACGTGATTGTAGTTTCCATCGTGAGTAATTAATCACAATGTTAAAAAAAAAATTCCCAGTCAAGATGTTTTAAGAAAGGATAATGTTAGCGCCAAAAATGGCCACCAACACCCAGTTGTATGTGAAAGTACTAATATCCAATATATAGATCCTAGCAAAGAAATACAAGTTCACATATCATAGAATAGATTGCAGAAAAGTAAATGAACACGCCAGTTTTATAGCGGTTTGGCAAACTTCGGCTTACGTCCATTCCAATGATCTTTTATTTACACTATTTATTACAGTTCAGATGTTTTCGCCTTAGAAAAATAATGGAGGAAGATGCAAGAAACGATGAAGGGGATCCAAAAGAAGATCCTCTAAGAGGATCCCTTGCAATAAGCTAAGTCCGTTGTATTTATTGGTGAAGACAACCATGAATCGAGCTGAAATTTCGCCAGAAGAATCTCCAGATCTAGATTAGGTTGTACAAACGATCGCAGGTCCCACTCCGTTGTTTGGAATGATCGGTGTTGATCATTCAAGTTGGTCCATGTTGGTGCCAAAGTTGGCCACCAACACCCAATTATGCAAAAGCTTCAATACCCAATCCAGTCATAGAAATATGAAGAAAAATAAATGAAGAACAAAATTAAAACAATCAAAAAGCAAGTAAAAAGAGACAAGATTATAGTGGTTCGACTAACTCTAGCCTACGTCCAATCCTAAATAATCATTTTTATTATACTGAAGTTTGTTTATAGTTAAAATTTGAAATCCAAGAATAAAATTAATAGAGTGTAACCTTGGTTGAAGGTAAAGAGAGGCCAAAAGAAGATACCTTTTGTGATGCCATGCCTGCTATATTTATTGGGAAAGACGTGTATGGATCGAGCTGAAATTTTGGCAGAAGGTTCAGGAACCCAAGATGAGTCCACCCAAAAATTTCCAGGCCCACAATAGGGATCAGTACCGGTTCCTATTTTGGTGTCCAAATGGATGCGTTTCATCTATGTGGTTTTCTATGATGTTAGCTACTTGCCCTTCAAATTTCATATCATTTCGACTTACGGTTTGTGAGATATAGCGTTTTTTGTGAAGTAGTATGACTATAACTCTGATTTCTACCGATCCTTATGATGGGATAAGTGTCGATCCCTCCAACTTGCTCTAAATACCATGTGATCCCTAAGGGAGCTTCTCCCTACTGTATTATGCTTAGCCCCCAAGTTTCACGCCAATTGAACTAGTAGAAATCAAGCTATTGATCAATCTTTGTTATAATATGTTGTGAATGCTGATTATAAGCGATCCCTCCAACTTATTCCAAATGTGGTGCAATCCCGATGGGGTGTTCCACGTGTTCTATTTATCTTATCATCCAAGATTCATGTCAATTGGAAGTGTAGATGTTGAGATATTGATCGATCTTTGCTACGAAGTTGGATTTAGCCGACCCCTAAGAGGGATAGGCACCGATCCCTCTTTCTTCGTCCAAATGATATACAATCCCTAGGGTAGGCTCCCTAGGGTCCCCACATCTTATTCACAAAGTTTCATATGCGACGGACTTGTAAATCTTGAGATATTGATTGTTTTCTACAAGAATGCTCTTGTACTTTGAAGTATGTCGATCCCCCTTGTTGAAGCCAGTCTATGTCGATCCCTCTTATGCATTGAGCAATATATCATATCATTCTTGACTTGATATTATTATTTATGCCTGATTTCTGGGCCCTACAATCGTCGCTCTGTATTTATCGGCCTTGATAATCGTGAAGTCTATTGGGTTAAATCTGCTTGTATACTGCCTTAGCAAAAGGTGGTTTAACACTTTGCCCCCTAAAACATGCCTCGCGATAGGAAAGTGTGTTTTGAATTGCTATAAATCCAAAATCAAAAATCCATAATCCATTGATTATCATATTATCCTAACCATTGCCAATCCAAATCCATTATCTCTCTGGATCGTTAGTGAAATCCATGACCATTCCGAGTCAATATCTAATTCTAAATCCATGATCTCTCCAGATCATTTCATCCAAACCCTCAACCTCACCGGGTCATTAGCGAAATCCCAACCTACTATGGGCCCGTATCCAAATCCATAGCTATTCGATGCTGATATACAAATCCATAACCTCTCTAGGTGTTATCCTAATACAAATCCTCGATCTCACTCGATCCTTGCCAAGCACAATCAATACTCGAAGACCTATGCAAGCCGATCCATCGCGTACGAGCGAAGTGACCTACCCCTTGCCAGGCATAGTACATACCTGATGACCTTAATATCTCCGGATCTTTACCAAGCACAATCCATATTCGACGACCTAAGTAGGTCGTTCCATCATGTTTGAGCAAACCGACCTACCTCTTGCAAGGCATAGTCCATACCTGACGACCTAGGTTATCCATTACATTGATCCAAATTTAAGCATTCCTAAGTTCATAAAATAAAAATCCATACAAATAATAAGCCAGACTTCAAATAAAATTAGAAAACAAGAGTTTGAAGTAAATAAGTAGAATTTTTTTTCCACAAACCCTAGAATTGCAGGTTAACATCATCTCAGAGCATGTCTAGGGACCGTCCTCAATCCCTACATATGTAAGTGACTTAATCATCCTACCATGAAGTTTTCTACTTGTTCCATGCCATCGCGATCAATTGATGACAATTTGATGATGATGCCTTGATCCAGTACCATTTTCATTCGGGGAGGATGGTGGGTGCTCCTGTTCCACCGCTGTAGCCCGGGTCCTTACGTATTGTTGTGACTAACTATTCCTCACGTGTTCCTCAATGATACCCTTCAAATTCATATATTCATTTGTGTTTTTCCCATCCAGCTCACGGAATAAGCAGCACTTTACAGATGTCCGTTCACATTCAAAGGGTTCCCTCCTTACTGATCTTCGATATGGAAAGCGTCCTCGAGTATCAAGATATATCTGTTCTAGGGTTTCATTCAATTATGAGTAAGAAGAGAATTTGGTTCTTCCCTCTGCCACTTCGATCTATTGAAGCTATTGTCCATGTTCCTTTTATCCTTGTCCTTTCCTGAGCTTCCACTAGGCTGTTGTCCACCTCATACCGTATTGACTTTTGTTGCCATTTTATCAGCTTTTCCATCTTGTTTTCGTAGAAACCATTCTTCTTCATGGTAGAATTTTAGAAGATCTATCGGTGGATCATGTATTAGTGATATCTTAAAATCTGAATTATCTGCAACTCCTGACACCGCCACTATCAAAACCATAGATGGATCTAGTCCATCCACCAAACCAACTACTGCATCGAACCTGGTTAAGAAATTCTTGAGTGATTATTCTACCTACTGCTTTACTAACGTCAACGTCATCACATTATTAGGTCTTGTAATGTGAGCCCAAAACTGCTTCATAAATCTTTCGACCAATTCCGTTGATGTGCTAATAGAACTACTTTCCAACTGTCTGAACCATGGCACAGCTACATCTGTTAAGTACAAGGGGAAGCATCATGCCAAGACTTCTTCAAGATGCCCCAAGCACTTCCATGTGCTGTATATACCTCATCATATGCATGGTTAAATCTGACTTTTCGTCGTAAGCTTCCAGTGTTGGTAGTCTGAATTCTGGTGGATTCTTAGCATTCCTGATATTTGGAGCAAATGAACTTTTATTTACGTCCTCCAGATCATGTTCACTAATCCTCCACGCCTAACTCGCCTTATCATCCCTACAAAACTATTATTTTCTTCCAGTGGCAGTCTTCTATCATTATGTACAAGCTGCCCCCCCTCCCCCCCGAGTCCATTCTAGAACGCATTCCTCTGGACGAGCATCTAAATTCTGATTCACACCAAGCCCCATGGGATCGACCGTAGGTCCTCCAACATCATAGTCAACCAGACCTAAGGGCATGACCACTAGCCTTTAGGGATCGATAAGGATCTCTCTGGAGGGATTGGTGCCGATTCCCCTAGGATGGTAGGGGACTGCCCCAGGCTGCTTTGTTCTATTCCTTTGTCTATTGGCTCATGTTCTTGATTTTGATTTCTAGTGATTCTTGCTGCTTCAACTCATTGATTCTATGCTCCATCTTATCCAATCTGTTGGAGCAAATTTTTCATCATCTCCTCTTGTGTTTTCAGCATCCTTTCCTATAAGCATCTATCATCATTTCCATCTCATCCCTGGTGATGTATATAGATGCTTGATTAGCTCCAGCTCCTAAGGAAGCCTCCTGAATCCCTCTATGGTGGCTTCTTTATGGTAGCGCTCTCCTTGTTGATTGCCTAGCCATTGCTTTCTATATTTAAGTATCCAAGCTTCAAAATCTAAGCTCCCAGCTTCCAAATCCGCGAGTGCAAGTCTTCTCAGTGAAAGCACCATAATGTTGGCACCAAAGTTGGCCACCAATACCCAACTATGCAAAAGCTCAAATATCCAATCCAGTCATAGAAATATGAAGAGAAATAAATGAAAAACAAAATTAAAACAATCAGAAAGCAAGTAAAAGGAGACAAGAATTATAGTGGTTCAGCTAACTCTGGCCTACGTCCACTCCTAAATAATCCTTTTTATTATACGAAAGTTTGTTTACAATTACAATCTGAAATCCAAGAATAAAATTGACAGAGTGTAGCCTTGGTTGAAGATAAAGAGAAGCCAAAAGAAGATCCCTTTTTTGGATGCCATGCCTATTGCATTTATAGGGGAAGACATCCATGGATCGAGCTAAAATTTTGGCATAAGGTTCAGGAGCCCAAAACGAGTCCACCCAAAAATTTCCAGGTCCATTTGGGCCATAATAGAGATCGGTACCGATCCCAATTTGGGTGTCCAAATGCGATGTGATCCCTCTGGGTGGTTCGCCATGATTTCAGTTACTTGCGCTTTAAATTTCGTGTCATTTTGACTTACGATTTGTGAGATATTGCATTTCTATGAAGTAGTATTACTTGAATTCTGATTTTTACCGATCCCTATGGAGGGATAGATACCAATCCTTCCAACTTGCTCTAAATACCATATGATCCATAAGGGAGCATCTCCATGTTGTATTACGCTTAGCCTCTATGTTTTATGCCAATTGAATTGGTAGAACTCGGGCTTATTGATCAATCTTTGTTGTAATATATTATGAAGGCTGATTATAATCGATTCCTATGGAGGGATAGGTACCGATCCCGCCCAACTTACTCCAAATGCCATGCGATCCCTTTGGGGTGTTCCACATGTTCTGGTTAGCTTGTCTTCCAAGTTTCATGTCACTTGGATGTGTAGATTTTTGAGATATTGATCGATCTTTGCTATGAAGTTGGATTTAGCCGACCCCTAAAAGGGATGGTATCGATCCCTCTTTCTTCATCCAAATGATATGCAATCCATAGGGTCACCATATCTTAGTCACAAAGTTTCATATGCATTGGACTTTTAAATATTGAGATATTGATTGTTTTCCACAAGAGCGCTCTTGTACTTTGAAGTATGCCGATCCCACTTGTTGAAGCCAATCTATGTCGATCCTTCTTATGCATTGAGCCATATTTCATACTTTAAACATTTCGCCTTGTATATCTATCAATTCCATTCAGTCCTGACTTGATACTATTATTTATACCTGATTTTTTGGCCTTACAATCGTCGCTCTATACTCGTTGCCCTTGATAATCGTGAAGTCTGTTTGGTTAAATCTTCCTGCATACTGCCTTAGCAAAAGGTGGGTTAACAGTCCAATTAGGGTGCAACCGTTCTTGTTGGTCCTTCATGATGTTAGTTACTTGCCCACCAAATTTTGTGCCATTTCTACTTGTCGTTTGTGAGATACTGATCGATCATCATTGAGTTGGATCGTTTGGGCTGAAATGATACAATCGTTCGAGAACAATGTAGGCTGATCGTTCAAGTTCCTCCAAATGATGCACGATCAATATGGTATGGTAGGTTTCTCTACATAATATTTTACTATTCTAAAAGTTTCATGTCATTTCGAGTTACCTTTTGTGAGATAGTGATCGATCATCATTTGGTTGGATCGTTTTATGGATCATAGCCAATCGATCAATATAAATCATGACCGATCAATCCAATTTCATCGTAGGGACCAGCGATTGATGGTGTAGGTCTCTCATGGTGTAACGTAGCTGTCAACCAAATTTCATGTTGATTGCCTTTGTAGATTTCGAGGTAAAGATCGATCATCGTCGAGAATCGCTAAAACGGTCGTTGAAAAACCTACTTCAGTGTTGACCCGAAGCGAGACCCTAAGTAATCACCTTATTGACTCGATTGTGTTGAAAATTATAGGCGAAGGTTAGACTAGGGTAAAATCCAAACTTTCTCCAAGCAAACATGATTCTAACTCAAAGCAAGTAGCAAATTTTACCACCAATCTATCAACCTCGATCCATCTTCTTTTGCCCATAACTCGAGCATACAAACTTCGATCGACTTGAAATTTAAAATCTAGCCTTATAGGGCCATCCTTTTCACATCATACTAATTTCACCTTGATTAGATCAGAAATTATGGATCCGATCTGATCCTTTTCCTAGGTGAAGTGATAACTTCATACTTAGTCATGTTTTGAGTGTTATTCATCCAAATCCATTCAACTATCATCCATAGTTTCAAATACAAACAATCTCCAATCTTGATAACCATCCATTTTCACCAAATTCATGGTACCCCGGCTTGACCAAACGTTGGGATAACATTTGCCCCTCAAAACATGCCTTCCGGTAGGAAGGCGTGTTTTGAATTACTATAAATCCAAAATCTAAAATCCATAATTCATCGATAGCCGTATTTTCTAATCCATAATTCATTGATGTATTTTGAATTGCTACTGACCCTATCTTTAGTGATTAATCTTCACCAAAACCAAGGTTATCACATAACCTAGCTCCAATACCAAATGTGATGAACTGCCTTTCTTACTATGAAAGACGATTCATTAAGGGTGGAAGAAAAAGAAAGATAAAAAGAAACTACACAATCACAGAATCTCACCACAAATCAGAACAACATATAATAGATAACATGGGATATTACACAGTCATTTCTATAATAATACATCAGAGTCATTACATTCCAACCTTCAACTGGACATTTATAACTTCCTGCCCATATAAAATACATAGATCATACATACATACACAACGGAAATGGAATATAATTAGCTAATGATGAAGCCACCTGCTCCAACTCCTTCAAAATGCTTCCGTGAGAAATTTGGTTCACTTGGTTACTCATACAAATTTGAGCCCCCAATAGTTTTAGAAAAAGAAAACAAAACTTAGGTCCAGACACTGGGCAGGTGTGAGTAAACTATAACAACTGAATTATTACTTTAAAACTATTTGAAATTCAAGGGTACCTCATAAGACCATGCCGCACATAAACACGGATGCATTTTTACCCCCACGATGACCAAAACACTTTGTATAGAAATCTAGTGATATTATCATAATATCTAGAGTATTCAAGTAAGTAATTAACATAGCTAAAATTGTTGCATTAATTAAATTCCAGTACAACAGGTATACGAGTAAGACTAAAGGCGCTTATTGGAAAATTGATTCCATACAATGACTAGGCTATTAATGTACCGCCAGTCACGGTGCATCTCTAGATGAAATAACACGAGGACTTTGCCGAGGTTTCCTGCCAACACAAGACCGACCTACCTCTTGTTGGATAGTACCGAATAAGACCACCCTTCGATTGGGATCAGCGACTGTACCGAAACATACACGAGTTGATAGTAGGGACGCTAGGGAGGGATGACCTTACCTAAATGGGAGCGACCCACTTAGCTTTGCTGCATATGCTCTGTTTTAGTCATTTCCCATTGATGAGGCTTGAGGTTACTTTTACCTTTACTATACCACTTCCACTTGGAATGCTAACGTTGCCTTCCAGATGTTGGCACAATGTCAACACTTATGGGGTAGTGTAATTATCCTCTAAATTTCATGTCGATTGCCTATGTAGATTTTGAATTAAAGATCGATCATCGTCGAGAATCACCAAAACGGTCGTTGAAAAACCCACTTCAAAGTTGGTCCAAAGCGAGACATGAAATAATCACCTTTTTGACTCATGACAGGTGCTGAAAATTTAAGCCTAAGGTTAGACTCAGGTAAAATCCAAATTTTCTCCAAGCAAACATGATTCTAACTCAAAGTAAGTAGCAAATTTTACCACCAAACCATCAACCCCGATCCATCTTCTTTTGCCCATAACTCGAGCATAGGAACTCCGATCGACTTGAAATTTGAAATGTAGCCTCCGGCTTTCTTTGTCACACCATACTAATTGCACCTTGATTAGGTCAGAAATTGTGGATCCGATCCGATCTGTTGCCTAGGTGAAGTGCCATCTTAATACTTAGCCATTTTTTTAGTGTTGTTTATCCGAATCCATTAAACTATCGTCCATAATTTCGAATACAACCGATCTCTAATCCTGATAACCATACATTTTAATAGAATTCATGGTATCCCAGCTTGACCAAAAGGTGAGATAACATTTTCCTCCTAAAACATGCCTTGCGGTAGGAAGGAGTGTTTTGAATTGCTATAAATCCAAAATTCGAAATCCATAATTCATTGATAGCCATATTCTCCAATCCATAATTCATTGATATGTTTTGAATTGCTACTGACCCTATCTATGATGATTAATCCCCACCAAAACCAAGGTTCTCACTTAACCTGGCTCCAATACCAAATGTGATGAACCACCTTCCTTACTCTGAAAGTTGAGTCATTAAGGGTAGAAGAAAAGAAAGATAAGAAGAAACTACACAATTACAGAATCTCACCTTAAATCATAACAACATATAATAGATACATATGATATTACATAGTCATTTCTATAATAATAATACATCCTAGTCATTACATTCCAACCTTCAACTGGACAGTTGTAACTTCATGCTCATACAAAATAAACAGATCATACATACATGCACGTCGAAAATAGAATATAATTAGCTAACGGTGAAGCCACCTGCTCCAACTTCTCAAAATGATTCCGTGAGAAACCTGGATCACTTGGTTATTCATATAAATTTGAGTACCCAAGAGTCTTAGGAAAAGAAAACAGAACTCAGGGCTAAACATGGGTCTGGTGTGAGTAAACTCTAACAACTGAACTATTACTTTAAAACCCTTTGAAATTCAAGGGTACGTCATAAGACCATGCCGCACATAAACACGGATGGATTTTTACCTTAATGACCAAAACACTATCATAATGTCTAGATTATTCAAGTAAATAATTAACAAGCCGAAATTGTTACATTAATTAAATTCCATCATAATAGATATACAACTAAGACCGAATTTACTTATTGGGAATGAATTCCATATAATGACTAGGCTATTGGGGTATCGTCAGTCATGGTGCATCTTTAGATGAAATAACATCAAGGACCTCATCGAGATTACCTGCCAGCACAAGACCGGCATACCCCTGCTGGATAGTACCAAATAAGACCATCTCTCGGTTGGGATCATCAACCGTACCGAAGCATACATGAGTCGATAGTAGGGACTATAGATAGGAATGACCTTATCCTAATGGGAGTAACCCACTTAGCCTTTTTGCATATCCCTTGCGTTAGACATTTCCGATTGATGAGGCCTGAGGCAACGTTTACCTTTACTATAGCACTTCCACTAGGAATGCTAACATTGCCTTTAAGGTTCTGACAAAATGTCAACACTCATGGGGTAGTATAGTTGTCCTCCAAATTTCATGTCGATTGCCTTTATATATTTTGAGTTAAAGATTGATCATCGTTGAAAATCACCAAAACGGTCGTTGAAAAACAACTTTCGGGTTGACTCGAAGCAAGACCAGAGTAATCACCTTTTTGACTCGAAGCAGGTGTTGAAAATTCTAACCTAGTGTTGGACTCGGGTAAAATCCAAATTTTCTCCAAGTAAACGTGATTATGACTCCAAGCAAGTAGAAATTTTTCTCGGGTCCGACTCTAAGAAAATTACCACCGGTCAGTCAACACCAATCCATCTTCTTTTGCCCATAACTCGAGCATACGAACTCCGATCGACTTGAAATTTGAAATATAGCCTTATGGTGCCTCCTTGTCACTCCATACTAATCGTACCTTGATTGAGTCAGAATTGAGGATCCAGTTTGTTGCTTAAGCAAAGTGCCAATCCATACTCAGCCCTTTTTTTAGTGTTGTTCATCCAAATCCATTCAACTATTGTCCATAGTTTCAAATATAATCGATCTCCAATTCTGATAACCATCCGTTTTAGCTGAATTCATGATATCTCGGCCAGACCAAAAGGCAGGAAAACAGATAACTATAGATCCATTGCGACCAAGGTAACGCTTTCCAAATATTTAGCAGTGCATTACTCGTAGCTGCTTAGAGAACACTTGGTTTTGTACTAATAATTAGTGGACAACTATATAATATTTTAACTGAGGGTTTTCTGTTGGTCAATGACAACTAGGTCGAACATCAAATCTTAGTGCTTTCAAGCAGTGTTTGATTTATTACATATGAGTCAATATTCGAACGATTGGTACGAGGCTATCGACAAACAAGATTTGTCTAAGTCACTTCGTTTCTTTTTATCCAAATCAATTCTCTTACTGTCCAAGTCACTTCTTTTTTGTCAAAATCACTTTCTTATTCTTTGTGAGTATCGATAACACCCCCATTCATAGGTCTGAGATTCACATCTATGAATCGAAAAGACCGAGGATGTCTTATAATTCTCTCGATTTGAGAATATCGTGGATGGAAGACCCTATAAAAATTAATAAGTAATTATTAGTTAATAATAAGGCTAAAAACAAAATTTTTGCAAATGTTGTAATTTGGCCAAGAAAGTAACATTATAGTGTTCGTGGAGATTTTCTGATCAACTTCCATATACAAGTTTTATGATTGAACTTCAAACGAAAATAGTTATTGTTGTTTGAATTTTTTGAATTTAAAATGATTCAAAATTTGAAACTAACATTAAATTGAAAATTAAAGCGGATAACAATTAATTTAACGATAAGTCAAATTAACGTTAATGAAAACTTAACATTAAGGGATTATTAGGCATGAGCGACTGGGTTTTATTATTTATAAACAACCTAAATCCTTTGATCCATACACCTTCAAACCATTATAAATAAGAGGCTAGCCTCTCACTTTTATTCACACAAAAAATTGGAACTCTAGCGAAACTCCATCAGTCTTCTTCCGTGATTAGATTGAAGAGTTCAAGTCCAATGGAAAAGGTAATGGGTTTATAAACATAAATGTTTTTATTTTTTTATTCTTTCCCAATCTCTGAATATTGAATCTAGTTTATATACAATTAAATTATTATACATTTCAAAGAGAAGAAAACTGAAAGAGTTGTTAGCAAAAGTCATGAATCGAATCCAAAGAGAAGCTGGAAACTATTTATGAGTAGTTTTTCACATTTTTAGTATTTGTATAATAGAAATTTGGATTTGTTTTATGCCTTAGGGAATTTTGTACATGGAAACTTTAAAATTAAAATCCCAAAATTGCTCAAAAGAAATGTTAATTCTTAAGCGTATTGTAATCTCAATTGTTTTATATTAAAATAGTAGAATTTGTCTTGTCATTGCAATTTTAATAGTTTACATTCTATTCCACTTTCATCTTTTCTCCATTGTTGTGCTAAAGGTTCTAAAATGAAAATAAGTTAGGAAATGGTGTGCAAAGTACAAATTTTTCTATTCATAGTTTGCACTGCCTATTTTCATAATTTAAATACGAATCTGATTTTCATTGTATATGTAAAAGTTGAATAGAGTATAAATGGTTTAAATTGAAACTTTAATTCCTTGAAATAGAGGCACTAATTCTACTACATTAATGTAAATTAAGTTTGGTATTTGATTATATTTTGTTAATGCAAGTCTATTATATGGTAAAGGATATTAGCTATTTTGTAAGTTATTGTATAGAGTTAGACTTGTATGAATTTTAAATTTTTGACATTTCATATAATTAGTATAGGAAGCGAAAATACGTGCTTACTTAGGAATATTTAGTAAGCCTAAATTACATATGCATATATATATATATATATATTAGCATATAAATATATTAGTAACATATGACTAATAACATATCAATCGAATTGTACAAATATGTTAGTAAATAATGTTAAACCCTTAGGAAGGAAGTTGAGGAGAATTATGTAAAGTAATACATAATAAAAGGTAGAAAAAGGATTTTTCCTTATATGGGCTTATTGCGAAATGTGATGAGGTATATATGGTGGTATGTTAGGAGAGAAAAATTATGTATAAGCTACGGGGATGAGAGATCGATCAAAAGCACACAGAAGTCAGCCCAACTACCATGGCTATCAGCCTTGTGACTCTGGGACTGATGTGAAGCATTGTCTATAATAAATAACCATGGTAGACATGAGGTTAGTCCCAATTCTGTAGCGTAAGTCTGCCCAGCTAATCTAGATAGCACCACTGACAAATAGTTGGACTAATGTGAGATGTCACAGTTTGGGTTATGAGTCATAAGATGTAGGGCCTGCTTCTGGGTTGGGGGTATTAAGTGGTTGTTGTAGGGTCTACCTCCTCCCCACTTAATAAGTATTAAATGATCGAGATTATCCTTTAGGTGCGGTAGTGGGGAATCTCGAAAGAGGTCTGTTTCAAGGTCGAGGTATTAAGTCATTATTGTAGGGTCCACCTCTTTCCATAAAAAAGTATTAAGTGGCCTGATGAGATTTCGTGCGATGTTAGTTAAGAAGTGCCTAAGAGGAGTCCACCTTGGGTTTGGCAATAAATGATAGGGATCTACCTAAGGTATAGGTATTATATGGTCAGAATTTGCCTAATTTTCATTAAATAGGTATTAAGTGGCTCGAGTACTTACTCTCACGTTGTAAGGATATGTTGATGGTAGTTGTGTTGGACTAGTAAGGGCATTCGGCCTATAGTTGAAAGTAGGATTTAGAGTTGAATTGAAAGAGCGTCCGGGCTACAGTTGGAGGTATTCTTGGTAAGGTATATTATAACATGCATAAGACATATTACTATCTAAATGATATTATTCAAATACTACTATAGTAAGACCTGATATTTCATTCACCAGACATTCTTGTTCTGACCCCCTCCTAGTTACAACATACAGATTAAGGGAAATAATGTTGATAGAGGAGACGAAGGTGGTGGCAAAGGCTTGTGGCAGTTTATATTTCTATTTATTTTTTTGATATATTTTGATGTATAGTTTCAGACATGTTGATGTTGTTTTTGGGATATTATATTTTGGATATTTGGGATAATATGTTATATTTCTGAGATTTAGATTTTTATGGAATGGGTACTTGTTTTTGTTATTATATTTTATCCTTTCCACTGTGAGATTCTGATAGCATAGATAAATAGCTCTGTATATTGTTTATTGTATCGATTATTCCAACTAACAACCAATTTGAAATGGGCCTAATGTTCGATGGGTTTTTATTGGATCGAAAATTAGGCACGTTTTGAAAAGGGTTGTTACATTTGGTACTGGAGCTTAGGTTACACAATCAATGGGAATAGTATATGTAAGAGTGTGTATTTGTTATTTTGTAAATATTTTTCAATACCCTATTATATGTATACACTCTTATGAACATACGCAAACACACTAGGCAAATTTTTGTGTCAGCAAATCATATTATCTCAGGAAGATGTGACTAAAAGCTCTAACCTACATATAATTGATTGTGGCTGGAAACCATTCCTCTGAGGCTGGGAACCCCTCTATCTAAGAAATACCTACAATTAGGAGGATGCAATAATGGTTCAAGCAATACATGAACATGTAGAGCGAGTTCCCATTCCTAAAGAAGTTGCATCAACGACACCCATTACTTCCCCGGTGAAACTGCACTCACCCACTATACTTCTCCAAATTGTGTAAAGATTTCCACTATATGGAAGGATGGGTGTATACAAGAGCAGATGGTTTTTTAGAAATGAAGGCTTGGATTAACGACTATGAACGTATATTTTGGGAGCTTGTATGAGAAGACTATATCAAAAAGTCGATGACTACATAGCATCTAAAAGGGAAGGTGCAAGATAGGTGGACTATAGTGGCTGAGGAGGGAATCACTTGGGTTGAATTAAAAACTCGCTTTGAGTCATGATTTATGCCAAGTGCTGAAGTAAGTTTGCAATTGGAAAAGTTTATACAACTTAGACAGGGAGACTCCACGTTAAAAAGTTTATACAATTCCAATAGAATGTAACAGTTATTTTTAACCAAACAACAATATAAGAAACGCAAGGATGTAAATAAATCAATATTGGCCAAAAAAAACCTTAGGATCTCTCTATAAACGACTCCAGTAAAACAATGGTTATGAAAAACATAAATAGTTGTATGGGTTTACTGCAAATTAGATAATATGCCATTCATTTTCCAATATGGGAATCCTACCAAACCATCAATCAAACAACAATATACTAACATCTAAGCATACAACAATAATCTATAGCATCACATATATTATATAGTTTATTAAAAAGTGAATTAACTCACCGAAATTTCAGTTATTGCCAAAGCATTCCGGTTTGAACTAAAATCGAATGTCGTTTGATTTTAGCATGAAACTCCATTAGCTCCAGTTCCAACCAATCCAATTCCAAAACATAGATAATGATTCCATGAGTCCAACGCCACTAACTGCATCCAAGTCCGACCTTACATGAAATAGTTATTGAGTTTGCAAGATTTTGAATTAATTTAATTAATTAATTGATTGATTACACTAATCACCATAGCTAATCCAACTGAACCCCTGATCTATCGCGTCGTCAAAAACACGATCGTACTTTTTTGCTTCGCGACGTCATGATTTTTCAATTCGCAATTGCCACCTCTGGCGAATTTGTGCCGCCATACGCTCACAGAGGGAAGCCCTGCCTCCAGCAAAGCCATAGCCACCGGCCTCACCCCCCATCTCACTACTAATGCCGAGATATAAACCAAAGAAAACATCACCATACCGACGTCCAATCCAACAGATCCGATTACTCCACTCCCTTAGTCGAATAATTTCCAAGTTGGAACCTTTCACCGAAACGGCCTTCGGTGGTCGTGGTTGATGTGGGTTATTAGATGGAGGTTAAAATTTCAATGGCTAGGGTTCTATTCTAGGTTTGGCCAAAAAATGAGAGGGTTGGAACTCCAATTAAGGCATGCTCGTTGGTCTCCTTAGCTATTACGTATATTCCAAACATAATGGATTTATTATTGGGACCTAATTCCATCATATACATAAGTTAGCCTTTTAAAATCCAATTATATTATTTTAATTCTCTAAAATTAAAAGTTATGCGTTTTCGAGCTCGCACGATCACAAAGTATGTTCGATACTCACAAAACTCGTCGGCGCATAACAATTTATCGTTTTGGGTCCAATGAAACTAGTTTCGTAAAAATCTAAGATAGTTCCCCGGAATGATAATTCACACATTTTAAATATTGTTTTATATTTTCGATCGAATTATCAATATTTATCCGATCTATTTATTTTTATAATTAAATTTACAAATTGAATTCAATAATATTATTTATTAATTAAAAGGAGTTATATATAATTATTAAATTAATTTAATTAATATTTAATTCAAAAATTCAAAAATTCAAGCAATCCCTATATATGAATATAAGTTATTTAGTTCCAAAATCCAATTATTTAAATATTTAAAATTAATTAAATATTTAAAATCCAATGACCAAAATTTTGGGTTGTTACATTCTCCCCTTTAAATAAAATTTTGTCCATGAAATTCCTACGGAAGAAAATGACTTCAAACCCTTAATTTTGAAACTATTAATTAAAATGAGTTATTAAATTATTAAAGTTATTACGAAAAATTTCGGTAGCATTTCCTTTGTGTTACTAGAAGGAAAAAAACTTACAAATCGCCACTACGGGCTACAAACCAAAACAGAAATCAAAAGCGAAGTGGCCTTCCATAAATGGGGCATAAAATCACCAATTAATTTCAATTTCTAAATCTACTACGTACCTTTTCGGGTTTGATTTTTGCTTTTTGCAAGTAACTTATTATCCCGATACTAATGTAGGTGCGCAATAAATCATGTAGAAATCACTTTCTTACCTAAACTTACATAATCCAAAAAAGGTTCAACCTGACAAAAGAGCAATACACTAGCTATCTCTACCATAAGCTCAAACAACATAAGCAATGTAACAATCACATGCAACAAGGTAATATGATGCAACAAATAATAACGATGCAACTCCACATGTAAAAACTAGCATGATATAAATCTACATGCAACCCCAATGAATAAAGCCACATGCAACCAAAAGCAACATATCAACCATATGCAATAAAATATAGAGAATACTCCATAATCAAAACTACACATCCAATCTTTTCAAGAGATAAATTTAGAACTAAATGCCCTGGTTTTTCTATTCCAATTTTTTTTTTCAAACCTCTTTCCAAAGGGGAATATATCAAAACTATTTTTAATAATGACTAAGAGGGTGCGCCCCTCGTTTTCGAGCATAGTATATCTCTAAGCAAATGCTATAATCGTATTCAAAATAGTTCACACCACTGAAATGTTTTAACCAAAAGCTATAGCTTTAATAAAATAATGTCTATTAAAACCTCCCTATCTAATTTAACCCATTTTAAAAAAATTGTTAAATTTTCTTTTTTTAATTCAAGGTAAAAATCATTTATCAAATCATCCTTATAACAAAAATACCATTTATTTTGAAATCAATTCCCTATAAGAGAATTTAAAAGCTAAATATCTGGTTTATAATTTCAAATCCCATTTTTGATAACATACTGCATGTATTTCTTTTATGAAATAACTTTAACAATTTATTTATTAAAACTCATTTTGGTTCGTCCGAATTTGAACTCATTTCGATTGCACAATGCTAAAGAGAATAATTTGCTAAGTGTCTCACAATGTTTGCCTAAGCAAACATCTGATCGTCATTTAGAAGATTATTCAGATTACCACAAAACTAATCGAGATGATTTCCTCCGAATTAACCTAAAGATAATGCACTCTACTTCAAATTTCTCTTCTAAAATATTTATATTAAGAAATACTTCCAAGTAGTATAATTGTATATATACACATATGCGCGCGCATATGCATGCATACATACATACATACATATGTGTGTGTGTTCATAAACATTTCGAAATTATTTCAAACAACTCCAGGATTTAAATTCAAAAACAATCCTTTTTAAAACACATTTTATAAATCAAACTTATATAAAATTACCTTTATATAAAATCATTTCATATTATAGTAATCCTCTTTCATTGTATTAAAATTTTCCCAAATATTTATTATCTAAATGTCTTATCTTACCATTTAGATTATTTTAAACAACTTTTATTAAAAGTTTTCTTTTAACTTAACATTATAATCGAACACCTTATAGTCAAATTGTGAAACTTAATTCACAAGGGGTTCATTTGTAATCAAAACAATAAATGCCTAAAAATAAGCTAAGCACAAATAATCAGTAAATAACAAATGACAATAAGCACTCCTAATTTAATCGAGCATGATTGATCAAATAACAATTATAATAAATAAATACTATCACATTCAAACAAAAAAACATATTCTATAACTATATAAATTTTGAAAATTATTCTTTTATATATATAAAAATATGAATCAAGGTAAATTATTTTATTTGCTAATTTTCAAAAGTCAATATCATATTCGTTTGCCTTGTTCAAGAGTTTAGAAATCCATGATGACATCGTGGTCTCTCATATTGTGACGACCTGAAAATCCATACCCTTTGAATCGACAATAATCCACACGTGTCCGACCCAAAAAGCACAAACTGACGGAATGTCAAGAGAAAGAAAAGAAGAGAGAAGAAGAGAAGAGAAGAAAGAGAGAAGATAGAATCAAACAGAACAATACAGAATCTCACATCACAACGGAAAATATATAATATCATATCAATGATCTTTACAAAATAGAAACTGTATATATACACACATTAATCAGAGTCAACAATCAATCAACAGTTATCAGCTTGAACAGTTATAATAACCAGTCCTCACAATTGCTGATAATATAAACAAATAAGCACATCGGATAATCAATAATCAAAACAGATACGTGTATACGAAATGAAGATCTCCTGCTCTCCTGCTGAAGCTCCAAAAGCACCAAAGCATAACCTGTAGATATACTCGGTCTGACCCGAGCATTAAAAAGGGAAGAATGCCCAGATCAGTCTGGTAACCAGCGTGAGAAACACACTCAAATGAGTTTATTAAATTACCAAACTTTTCCTTAGTTTTCAAAAACAAAAGTATCTCGTAAGACAAGTCCACACATAAACACGGACATGTTTTTACCTTACGATCACTAAAACATTTCATATCAAATCCTCTTATATTATAGTAGTGTCTACTATATACAAATAATATTAATCATAGCCGAAATTGTTACATTGATTAAATTCCAGCATATAGCCCAATTAGGTAAAACAATCAAAATGGCAAACACGTAGTGGAGTTTGGATTTCCATATAAATGACCAGGTGAAGGGACTACCTTCCGGCAGTACATCTCTAGAAAAATGTACCGAGAAACCATCACAAAGTTTCTCTACCAACACAAGACCGGCCCACCTCTATAACTAGATGGTACCGAATATGTCATCTTCCGGTCGTTACCGACCTTTACCAAGGGCCCTCTAGCATACAAACCACAATAATCAGATACACGACGTCATAGAGTGCAAAGATATATTAAGAAGAGGATGATCATATCCTACTTGGGAATGACCTACTTAGCCTTGCTGCATCCAACACTGTTTTGGTCATTTCCGGTTGATAAGGCTGGAGGTAATGACTACCTTTCACAAAGCACAATCACATCACTTTGAATGCCACACGGCCATTTCCGTCGACTACTAATTGCCTTCCATAAAAATGCAACCCTTAAGCTCATACGTCTCAAGGAGGGTGTTAAGCTAAGAGAAGTTGCCTTCTCTGCCACCACTGATGTACGTTTGTAAAGACCAATGTACGTAATCGTTAGAAATGCAATGTCAGACAAACGTCCATACAAGTTGTCCAGGAACAGGACAAACCGAAGGTACTTTACTATCACATCCTGTGGGGAAATCCCTAGGATTAGTAGCGAATAGTCCTCGCATTGGATATTTCATAATGAAGAGACCACAGCTACTGGATGTATATTGTGATTTAACCCCAAATGATCGAAACGCAGTCCCCCACTATGAAACTTCGAAATTCAATATCATCACAAGCAACCTGCATAACCATCGCATATACGTTGGTCCGAAGTGGTTTTCAGAAAAATCTGATCCTGGTTTCTTCGCACCAACAACGCAAAAGCGTTTCTCAACCTCACACAGCAACTAAGTCTCGTAGACTTATCGCGTCTCCAACTTTCAACTTGCTACCCTTCGGGCCAAGAAGGAAGCTCGATAGATTGGAGAAATACTCTACACTATACGAATCAACATCCTCAACACAAACGATAATCAAGCCTACACGAAGACTACGTACTAATTGTACGATTAAATAGTTCCCAAATCAAGTCAAGAAAATAAAATTTTGGCCAATTTGATAGTTCGTTATTTAACTACCAAAGCAAACAAACAAATATTTAGCACCATAACAATCACTAGGCCCTATTAATTAGTCTTTTATTAATTAAACCGCTGACTAAATATTCACTTCAAATTATCTATAAAAGATATATTCTCAAAACCATTTCAATACTGAAAAACATTTCTATATACTTATTTAATAATAAGTAAATCACAATTCAATTTATATTTTCAACACTTAGAAAATATTACATATACTTAAAACACGATTAAGTATATATTTTATTCTATAAGGAAAACGTTCTCTTTAAACACATTTATTTGGATCAAAACGAATGTTGCGTAAAACATCGTTACGACAACCCAAAATTACTAGTATAGGGATTTGAAAAATAAGATAGATATATAAATCCAATATACTGTACAAAAACATTTTCTTTCGAAAATCATTTACTATAACAACAGTGTTATAGTCCATCATTTCCTTATTTCTCGAAAACGTCTATTTCAACAATGAATGTTGAAATCTATGGTTTTTTTTAAAACATTTTTAAACCATTTAACTCCATTTAAATACCACTTCCCAAAACTTTTCTTTAATATATTATTCACTGTCCCAAAATCGTGAATATAAATCTCTAACCAAATCAACACTTCTACATATTTAGTTAAAGGATTATCCACTGTCCAAATCATGGATATAATTCCATTAATATACCTCTATATTTAACTTATCAAATTCAATCAATTTTGAATTTATAAATCAATGTTTATAATTCCATTTCTATTTTATAAAAACTTTAACTTATAAAATCCCTTTATTAACTAATTCCATATATATTTCAATTACATGCAAAAATCCAATTTATAAGTTAATAACTTATAAATCATTTACAACTTCATTTTAACACTTTTAAAACTTATTTATAATTCCACCCCTTTGATTTATAAAATATCAATTTTATAAATCTTATCTATAAACCATTTATAATAAGTCAAAAATATTAATTTATACTATTTCATAAAATAGTTAGCTTCACATTTCAAAAATCACATTTTAATTATATTTCTCAAATATCATAATTTTTATAACATAAAAATTAGAACTTTCACTTATTTAAAATAAATCAATTCTTAACGATTCAAAAATTCAATAAAACGTTTATTTCAAAAATCACTTTAAAATCTTTTAAACTTGGAAATCATCACTAAAACATTTTTAGATTTCCGAAAATAGGCCCAATGCTGCCACATCACTATATACATCAATCACAGCATCCAAATCATCATATATCATATGATAACAGAATATATCACAGTATCTGTAAATAAAATCAATACTGTGAGGAATCCAGTTGGATCCCTCCAACCTGTCGCCTGCAACAAATATACATATTAGAATATGTGCACAATGTCCGCTTCAAGGCAGACGCACGTACAAAGGGTCATCCGCTCATACACAGGAACATATAGAGTCTCGTCTGCTCCAATAGGCAGGTATATATCCAAATACCAATCAATATATCATATATCATCCAAACAATCATCAATCATCATATAATAAATTATTTCTCACTTATATAAAAATATCAGTGAGTCAGAAAGAGTGAGTTGTACTCACATTACGTCCAATAGCAGTTTCAGTGTTTTATTCCGAATAAAATTAAACGAGTGTTTAATTTTACCCAAAATTCACACTAGCTCTAGTCAACTCCAAACCAGCTCCATCGCGTAGTGTTCGTCAATATGAAACCAACGCAATTCGTTTCGTTAATTTTCGACCTCGTATGAACAAGTTATACGGTTTTAAAGATTGAATGAATTTACAAATAAATTTACTATTTTTTTTATAATTTTTTTACAACCTTAATCGAATCACAGCCCTTGATTTCCTGCAGCAACATCTGGCCGCTGTTTGCATTTTTCCCTCATGCATTCGAACGCACGTTCGAACCCCATTGCCGCCGGCTAAACCTACCTTATACGTGCGCCGAGACGTCGATCCAACACGTTCCCACAAGAGCACGTGTTCCACTGCACCCCCACCTTGAACTGTGCTCAACTCGTTCGTGCTATTGAATGGAAAATCGTGCATGAACGTTGGCACTTCCTTGGCCTGTTGCACCTCCATCAACGCACCGATGACAATCGCAGCCGTATAGATTCGAAGCTCTCGCGATGCTTGACATTTTTGTAGTTGAGAGTTTCTTGAATTGATCAATCGATTGGAAGAGATTAAGGCGATAAGTTTGGCAATTTCTGGCCATTAAAATGTGGGTAGGGCTAGCCCTAGAAGATTTAGGGTTTGATGAAAATTGGTGAAAAAGATGGCCTTATATAGAAAATTACGCGACACTATTCACCCGAATTTGTTCCGAACTCCAAACGAAGCGTGCCTCCAGGCGTTTATAATGTTTTACCTCTACTCCGAACGCAATGGAATATATATCAAGAGCCAATTCGATAGTATTTGGAAGATAGGTTTTCGAATCAACTTATTTAAATTTAAAATTCACTTAAGATTTCTACGCGTTTTAGCTTGCCCCGGACAAACCGTAAATCCGATTGACACGAAATTTGAAATCTTATAATAATTTAACATTACGGATCCAATGAAACTAGTTTCATCGAAATCCGAGAATGTTTGAAAAATGGCTATTTTTACACGTCAATTAAATATTAAAATATTCAATTTCTACAATTCAACTTTTAATTCATTTTAAAAGTTCTCTAACATCATTCTAATTCAAATATAATTTAATATCACTTTACAAATCATTTTTATTCACATTAAACCCAATTTCCAATTGATTCCGAAATTTCAAATATTAAATCAACAATTTAATTATCCAATTAAATCACTATATTCGAAATATTATTTATTCAGCTTACAAACTTAACTTTTGAATATTTAAAATTAATTAAATATACGAATTTCAAATAACTGAAATTCTGGATCGTTACATTCTACCCTACTTAAAAGAATTTCGTCCCCGAAATTACTAAGTACGAAAAAATCACAAAATCCATTAACTTTTCAATAACAAATCGTTCAAATTAGATTACCGAAAGTTTAAGCCTTTTAACTTTTCTCAAAATCCATTAGTTAAACTTCTTATAAAAACTTTCCTAAGTTTTCAAATCCATTCATAGTTATTCTTTCAAAACCAACCAATATCGCTTAACTTTCAATTGAAAAACCAAAATCTAGTTTTCACAAATTTTTCCAATTTTCCCAAAAAAATTCTAACGCCTTAAATTTTCAAAAAAATTGGCCATAGCCTCCTTTGCGCGGTTCGATCCAAAAAAATTAATAGTGTATATATCACAAATATACATCTCATCATCTAGGATGTGGCATCCCGAAGGGAAAAAAGTGTAAAAGTACGATATGTAATCCGAGATATGTACCTTATATATTATTAGCAAGCATATACGGCTGATATAGTGCGAAAGCGAGCTCCAAATGCGAAGCAAGCGCCATCCGCACCTATTAAAAATCAACAAACAAATCAGAAACATGTATATGTGAAAGTAATATCAATATACAACATATACCAACAATTATATATGTCAATATAGCAAATGCCATCAATAAGCAACAACTCCAACCATCAAACAACTATCATCCAGCAAACAAATACCTATCCAATCAATCCATACCAAATCAATATACATTCACTTCTCATCAATATTCATTGAATTGATTTCAATTTAAATCACATTTGATTCATTAACATTAGATTTTATTAACATTCATTTATTCATATTCAATTAGTTAACATTCACTAATTCATATTCAAGTTAGTCCACTTTCAAATCAAATCAATTCTATTTAAATTTACTTAACTTCCAATTTGGATTCAGTTATTTATATCTTTCGGTTTCATTAATTCATTTCTATATGAATTTCTACACAATCAACTAGCATCCATCTAACGAACAATGCTTAACCAACATTGACCAAATTTATTTAATTTGCTTACATTCAATTATTCAATTTGTTTCAACACTTTTAATTTCAAATTGGTTTAATATTCCATTTAGATTGAATTCTAATATTCACTGTAATTACATTTCTATACAACATTTCAAATGTCATTATTATTTCACAATTTCTCAACTTAAGTTTTATCCAATTCTTAGCAAAAACATTTTCTAATCCATGTTTATTCCCTAATTCACTTTTACAATTAAAGTTTAATTTCTTTATATAACTCAAGTTCACATTCGATTAATTCACTTTATTAATTTACTTCGATACCAAAATCAACTTCATTCAACTTGACCAAATTTATTTAATTTGCTTACATTCAATTATTTAATTTGTTTCAACACTTTTAATTTCAAATTGGTTTAATATTCCATTTAGATTGAATTCTAGTATTCACTATAATTACATTTCTATACAACATTTCAAATATTATCATTATTTCACAACTTCTCAACTTAAGTTTTATCCAATTCTTAGCAACAACATTTTCCAATCCATGTTTATTCCCTAATTCACTTTTACAATTAAAGTTGAATTTCTTTATATAACTCAAGTTCACATTCGATTAATTCACTTTATTAAAGTTATCTTTCATTTCAATTTCATTTACCTTCACTTTCACTATACAACTTAAGTTCATCTCTAATTCATATCAAATTCTATTTTATTTAACTTTTACTTGAGTCAAATTCATAACACCATTCAAATTCAGATTTTGTTTCGCTTAACGAAATTGTTTAACCAATTTATCAATTGGTTTTACTTACATTTTCTCACTTTCTAAGTTATACAACTTATTTATTCAAACTTCCATAATCGTCTACCTAAATACACTTCTATTCATATTTTTATAATTTCAAATCATGGCTATATAATCACTTTACACTTAGGTTCAATTAAACTTCCAAATTCATATTATACTCACTTACGACTTAAGTTTAACTTTTATTTCAATAAATTATTTCTAATCCAGTTAAAATCTAATTCAATTGTATTTAACTTTCCTTTAGTTAAATTTCAAATCATATATCTAATATGGTAATTCAAATTTCTTTCAACTTTACTAAAGTAAATTCTTACTTCATATTATAAGTCCAAAACTTATTTTACTCATATTTATCAATTTCAACTTGGATTTTAAATCAAATTCGTTTAACACAAAAAAACTTCAATTTCAATTTACTATTGGTAGCATATCCATCACATAGAAACTCGAAAATGATACTGATGATGCTGCAGTCGTCACCCTTATTATCTCCTAATAACAGTAGTAAATTCAGTGCTTTATATTCTTTTAAAAATTTCTATTTATTTATAAATCACATTTATAAATCTATACTTATATAATTTCACGGTTTTACCTTACTTATATAAGATTCATTCCAAATTCATTTATCTTATCTAGATTTATAATAGTATAACATCTTTAACTTTGAAAAACAACTTTCAAAATAAACGGGATTCAAATTTCACAAATTCCTAGCAAAATCCATTTTTATTTATAACTCATACTTATAAATATATTCATATAGTTTCACTTAGTTTCATTTCTTATATATAAGATTTTTCACAATTGTAAATCATATTAATTATAATTCAATACTTTATAATTCATTTTCTTATATAATTAATTCCCTTACAATTGTTGTTTTTATTTAGATTATTCAAAGTCTTTATTAACTTATATATATTTACATTTTCAAACAACCAAACAATCAATTTATGTACACTTTAATAATTGAAAAATTATTCCTTTTATATATAAAATATAATCGAGGTAAAATTATTTCATTTACTCAATTTAAAATGATACTATGTCGACTTGCCTCGTTTAAGAGTTTGGAAATCCCTATCGATAGCATGGCGTCCCACATCACGACCAAAATTCATAAACAGCTCAACGGATAAGCAAACACAATATAAAACATTTGTTTATATTCACTAACAAATACGCGCTCATATATATAATACACTCAAACTCAATCTAGGGTGCTACTGTCCCTATCTATACTGAGTACACATCAAAGCTTAGGAATATACAAAATCTAAGCTCTGATACCACGTGTGACGACCCAAAAATCCGTACCCTTTGAATCGGCAATAATTCATACGTGTCTGACCCAAAAAGCACAAACTGACGGAAAGTCAAGAGAAAGAAAAGAAGAGAGAAGAAGAGAAGAGAAGAAAGAGAGAAGATAAAATCAAACAGAACAATATAGAATCTCACATTGCAGTGGAAAATATATAATATCATATCATTGATCTTTACAAAACAGAAACTGTATATATACACACATCAATCAGCGTCAACAATCAATCAACAGTTATCATCTTGAACAGTTATAATAACCTGTCCTCACAATTGCTTAAAATATAAACAACTAAGCACAGCGGCTAATCAATAATCAAAACAGATACAAAATGAAGATCTCCAGCTCTCCTGTTGAAGCTCCAAAAGCACCAAAGCATAACCTGTAGATATACTCGGTCTGACCAGAGCATTGAAAAGAGAAGAATGCCCGGATCAGTCTGGTAAAGTGCGTGAGAAACACACTCAGCTGAATTTATTAAATTACCAAACTTTTCCTTAGTTTTCAAAAACAAAAGTATCTCGTAAGACAAGTCCATGCATAAACACGGACATGTTTTTACGTTTGAAAAACTAAAACATTTCATATCAAATCCTCTTATACTATAGTAATGTCTACTATATAACGAAATTGTTACATTGATTAAATTCCAGCATATAGCCCAATTGGGTAATACAATCAAAATGGCAAGCACGTAGTGGAGTTTGGATTTCCATACAAATGACCAGGTGAAGGGACCACCTTCCGGCAGTACATCTCTAGAAAAATGTACCGAGAAACCATCACAAAGTTTCTCTACCAATACAAAACCGGCCCACATCTATAACTAGATGGTATCGAATATGTCATCCTCCGGTCGTTACCGACCTTTACCAAGGGCCCTCTAGCATACAAACCACAATAATCAAATACACGACGTCATAGCATGCAAAGGTATATCTAGAAGAGGATGATCATATTCTACTTGGGAATGAACCATTGAGCCTTGCTGCATCCAACCCTGTTCTGGTCATTTCCGGTTGATGAGGCTAGAGGCAACGACTACTTTTCACAAAACATAATCACATCACTTTGAATGCCACACGGCCATTTCCGTTGACTACTAATTGCCTTCCACAAAAATACAACCATTAAGCCCATACGTCTCAAGGAGGGTGTTAAGCTAAGAGAAGTTGCCTTCTCCGCCACCACTGATGTACGTTTGTAAAAACCAATGTACGTAATCGTTAGAAATGCAATGTCAGACAAACGTCCATATAAGTTGTCCAGGAACAGGACAAACCGAAGGTACTTTCCTACCACATCCTGGTGGGAAATCTGTAGAATTAGTAGCGAATAGTCCTCGCATTGGATATTTCATAATAAAGAGACCACTGCTACTGGATGTATATTGGGATTTTAACCCCAAACGATCAACAAGCAGTCCCCCACTATGAAACTCCGAAAATCAATATCATCACAAGCAACCTGCACAATCGTCGCACATACGTTGGCCCGAAGTGGTTTTCGGAAATATCTGATCCCGGTCTCTTCGCACCAACAACGCAAAAGCGTTTCTCAACCTCATACAGCAACTAAGTCTCATAGACTTATCACGTCTCCAACTTTCAACTTGCTACCCTTCGGGCCAAGAAGGAAGCTCAAATAATTGGAGAAATACTCCGCACTATACGAATCAACATCCTCAACACAAACGATAATCAAGCCTACACGAAGGCTACGTACTAAGTGTACGACTAAATAGTTCCCACATCAAGTCGAGGAATTAAATTTTTGGCCAATTTGATAGTCGGTATTTAACTACCAAAGCAAACAAACAAATATTTAGCACCATAACAATCACTAGGCCCTGTTAATTAATCTTTTATTAATTAAACCACTTGCTAAATATTCACTTCAAATTATCTATAAAGGATATATTCTCAAAACCATTTCAATACTGGAAAAAATTTCTATATACTTATTTAATAATAAGTAATTCACAATACAATTTATATTTTCAACACTTAGAAAATATTACGTATACTTAAAACATGATTAAGTATATATTTTATTCTATAAGGAAAACGTTCTCTTTAAACACATTTATTTGGATCAAAACGAATATTGCGTAAAACATCGTTACGACAACCCAAAATCACTAGTATAGGGATTTGAAAAATAAGATAGATATATAAATCCCATATACTGTACAAAAACATTTTCTTTCGAAAATCATTTACTATAACAACAATGTTATAGTCCATCATTTCCTTATTTCTCGGAAACGTCTATTTCAATAATGAATGTTGAAATCTATGCTTTCGATATTTAACACATTTTAAAACATCTTTAAACCATTTAACTCCATTTAAATACCAATTCCCAAAACGTTTCTTTAATATATTATTCACTGTCCCAAAATCGTGAATATAAATCTCTAACCAAATTCAACACTTCTACATATTTAGTTAAAGGATTATCCACTGTCCACAATCGTGGATATAATACCTTTAATATACCTCTATATTTAAATTATCAAATTCAATCAATTTTGAATTTATAAATCAATGTTTATAAATTCCATTTCTATTTTATAAAAACATTAACTTATAAAATCCCTTTATTAACTAATTCCATATATATTTCAATTACATGCAAAAATCCAATTTATAAGTTAATAACTTATAAATCATTTACAACTTCATTTTAACACTTTTAAAAACTTATTTATAATTCCATCCCTTTGATTTATAAAATATCAATTTTATAAATCTTATATATAAACCATTTATAATAAGTCAAAAATATTAATTTATACTATTTCATAAAATAGTTAACTTCACATTTCAAAAATCACATTTTAATTATATTTCTCAAATATCATAATTTTTATAACATAAAAATTATAACTTTCATTTATTTAAAATAAATCAATTCTTAACGATTTAAAAATTCAATAAAACATTTATTTCAAAAATCACTTTAAAATCTTTTAAACTTGGAAATCATCACTTAAACATTTTTAGATTTCCAAAAATAGGCCCAATGCTGCCACAGCACTAAATACATCAATCACAGCATCCAAAACATCATATATCATATGATAACAGAATATATCACAATATCTATAAATAAAATCAATACTGTTGAGGAGTCCAGTTGGATCCCTCCAACCTGTCACCTGCAACAAATATATATATTAGAATATGTGTACAATGTCCTCTTCAAGGCAGACGCGCATACAAAGGGTCATCCGCTTGTACACGGAAACGTATAGGGTCTCATCTGCTCCAATAGGCAGGTATATATCCAAATACCAATCAATATATCATATATCATCCAAACAATCATCAATCATCATATAATAAATTATTTCTCACTTATATAAAAATATCAGTGAGTCAGAAAGAGTGAGTTGTACTCACATTGCGTCCAATAGCAGTTTTAGTGTTTTATTCCGAATAAAATTAAATGAGCGTTTAATTTTACCCAAAATTCATACTAGCTCCAATCAACTCGAAACCAGCTCTGTTACCTGGAAGATCGACCAGGCAATCACAACGCTCGGCATAAGTGGACACTCGGCGGTGCAGGGTTGTACTCGCATAAGTGGACACTCGGCATGCAGAGTTGTACTCGGCATAAGTGGACACTCGGCATGCAGAGTTGTACTCGGCATAAGTGGACACTCGGTGGTGCAGAGTTGTACTCGGCATAAGTGGACGCTCGGCATTAAGAGACGTTCGACAGCCCAAGATTACACTCGGCATAAGACCGTTTAGCACTTCACCCAGCGCTTCACTCGGCATGCTCTTCACTTCCCTTTATACGGATCATTCGGCATGTCCCTTGCACGGCAAACCCTTCACACGGCATGTCTTCCACTCGGCATCCTCACACGGCAGACCTTTCTCACGGCATGTCTTTCACTCGGCATGCTCCTCACCCGGCATCCACATTTCACTCGGCATCCCAACATCGTTCGGCCCGCTTCCTCCATTCAACATAGAGATCCATCGACTTGGAAAGGAGGGCTCAGCATGCCGACCGTTCGGCCTGTTTCACTCAGCATGCAGGGCGCGTCCTATCTGGACCGAGTTGTCTAGCCATCTGGCCCACCAAGGAAGTCCAATCCACATTCGTCTATAAATAGAGGGGCAGGGGCACAGAAAAAAGGGATCAGATTTCAGAGAACACAGGGGAGACTCTGCCTCAACCAAACCTCATCCAAGACTTCTACTTTTATTTCACAATTGTATTTGAATACTTAAAAGCGGATTGTATCTGTAATCAAGTTTAAAAGTGAAGAAATAAAGGATCAATTTCAAAGTGGACGTAGGCTACAACGCCGAACCACTATAAATTCTGTGTTCTCGTCTCCCGCATTTTAATTCATATTATCTTCTCTATTTTAATTTATCTTCTTCATTAATCTCTCTACACAAACTCTCTAAGGGTGTTAGTGACCAATTTTGGCGCTAACATTTTGGTGCTTTCACTGAGAATTGAATTCTCAGGTTGTGAGGATCTACTTTGTAGCTACTGGATTGCATAAATCCCTCGAAGAAGATCCATAATTATCCATAAGGCATCTGTTGATTCTACTCAAAGTTGCAACCAAAGACTCTACCATGGGAAGACCACGAACAAGATCGACCTCCCAAAATGTAGATGCCCGCGAAACCGCTAGTGTTCAACAACTTGGACCAAACGATCAACAAGCAATTCGAGGCACGGGGCCCTCCAGCCAAAACCAAGCGGAAGCTGTTTCACGGGCAGAACTGAATGACTTGATAAAAGAGCTTACGGAAAGCAGAAGGCAACTCGCTGAGCAAATGCAAGTTAATGCTGACCTCATGGCCCGACTTGCTCAACAGCAGCATCAGAATGCTGGAGGTAGCCCTGTCCCCTACTCTGAAGATGATAGCTCAACTTCAGCTGATGAACCTCCCAAGCGTAGACGCCGTAGGGATGAAGATGGCCAAGCAGGTGCCACTGATCGCTCTACTAGAAATCAAGCCCATGGAGCGGAACCCAATCTTCCTCCTACCATACAAACCCCGGATTTGACAGCTATGGTCAGGCAGTTGATAAGAGAGAATCAAGGTTTGACTAATGAAGATTGGAGAATGTCTAAGAGTCATACTCCCTTCACAGATACCATTTTACAGGCTGAATACCCAAGGAAGTTTAACATGCCCACCATACCCGCCTATAAAGGAAAAACCGACCCTAGACAACATGTAATGAGGTATGAATGGATGATGGATTCAGCAAGGGCCAACGACGCAACTAAGTGCAGGTGCTTTCCAATAACTCTGTCCGGAATTGCCACCATGTGGTTTACTCGACTTCCTCCACGGTCAATCTCAAACTTCGACGAATTAGCAAGGAAATTCATAGAACAATTCAGGATACACGCCACTCGACCCAAGGATGTGATGTCCTTATCAAGCGTGACCCAAGCTCCTGGAGAATCACTGAAAGCATACTTGCAGAGATTTCATGTTGCCGCTACTGAAGTGAGCAATCCAAACGACCACGCGATTTTGATGGCAGTAATGCGTGGAGTGGATCCAGACTCTGAATTTGGGGATTGGTTGGCAGGAAAGCCACCAGCTACGTTGGAACGTTTCTATTCGAAAGCCCACCAGTTCATAAGGAGGGAAGAAGCTCGGTGGATAAGGAAAGACAAGGCACCAGGGTCCGTTCAGGAATCTATAAAGGGCAGCATCGCCATGAAGGCAACCGACAATAACCCTGGAAAGACCCAGGCCAGCGTCCAAAATAAGCCCGGGCAGTCTAAGGGAACTGGAAGTGGAAATCCTGGAAAGAAAAAGGAAACGGGGAGATGGAAGTCAAGGATCCCAACCAACAACGAATACACTCCACTGAATGCGTCTATTGAAAACATCTACTTATCGACCTACAACACTTTTCAATATAGAAAACCACGCCCTAAAGAATTAACAGAGGAGCAAAAGCGGACTGGAAAGTATTGTCGCTTTCACGAGTCTTATGGGCACAACACAGACGAGTGCAGGCATCTCCATGACGCTATTGAAAAATTGATTAGGCAGAAGAAGCTGCAGGAATTCGTCAAAGATACGCCGGAAGGGAGACAAGAGACTTCAGACCCCGGACGTGGCCCAGCTCTACACCAACCAGAGCAACCTACTCGAACTGTGGGAAGGTTGATTATTAACACAATTGCTGGTGGACCTCATCCTGCGGATAAAAATTGGCAGGAGATGGAGCGATATGCTAATTCCTTGAGACATACAGAGCATGAGTGATTTTCAAATGTGGAGGATGGAACTCCTGCAAAGCAGCAGCGCACGATGCACGACGATATTGTATTCAGGAATAGAGACGCAGATAAGGTGGAAGCTCCCACCATCGATCCATTGGTTATATCCGCAACCATCGGACCGGCATTCATAAGGAGAATCCTAATTGATTGCGGAAGTTCAGTTAACATCATCTTCAAGAAAGCGTATGACCAAATGAAGCTGGAGACTAAGGATTTGAAGCCATCTAAAGCCCGAATCCATGGCTTTAACGGCGCAGCCACAGACGCGGTAGGATATGTGGAGTTACCAGTTGAACTGGGACAAGGTGAACGCAGGAGAGTGCGAATCCTACCATTCATAGTGCTGGATGTTGATTCACCATACAACGTGTTTTTGGGACGACCAGCCCTCGCAGATTTCAGGGCGGCCTTGGCCCCGTGGTGTCTCACACTGAAATTCCCGACGGACAAAGGAGTTGGCGTAGTGCATGGCGACCAAGCAACCGGACGTGCATGTTACATGGCTGAGTTGAGAGAAGCCCGGCGCAGAGAAAAGGGGAAGACTGCGGACAGCATCGTCCGCATCCCGAATTTTGATGATTGACAATTAGCGCCCGAGCCCTGGCTCGGGCGACATTCTCGGATCGTTGAAGACATAGATCCGAGAGACGACAAAGGGGAACCCAGGGAACCAGACGCAGCACCGGCCGAACTAACAATTGATATTCCAGTTAGCCACAGCGACCCGACACGAGTTCTTAAGATTAGGTCACATCTCGATCCCCTAATGGCAGAGAATTTATCTGATTTCCTCCGAGCGAATCTTGATGTCTTCGCCTGGACACACTCTGATATGCGTGGGATTTCCCCTGCAATTGCGAGCCATATGTTGAATATAGACCCGAAACACGTACCTGTGAAGCAAAAAAGAAGAGGCATGGACCCGGAAAGGTCTACAGCTCTCAAAGAGGAGGTGGATAGACTCAAAGCCAATGGGTTTGTCCGCGACGCCCTCTACCCGGAATGGGTGTCCAACCCTGTGTTGGTAAAGAAAGCAAACGGGAAATCGAGAACCTGCGTTGACTATTCTGATTTAAACAAAGCATGCCCGAAGGATAGCTTCCCGCTACCACGAATTGATCAACTGGTCGATTCAACGGCAGGGCACGAGTTATTGTCATTTATGGATGCATACTCTGGATACAACCAAATTCCGATGCACATCCCGGACCAAGAACACACCAGCTTTGCCACAAATGTTGGGTTATACTGCTATGTAGTGATGCCCTACGGACTGAAGAACGCCGGAGCAACTTACCAGCGTCTGGTAAATCGAATGTTCAAAGATCAGATTGGGAGAACAATGGAAGTCTATGTGGATGACATGCTTGTGAAGTCACGGCAGTCAAACGACCACATTCAAGACTTGGCGGAAATGTTCGAGATACTAAGGCACTATGGGATGAAGATCAATCCTTCAAAGTGTTCATTCGGCGTGGCATCAGGGAAGTTCTTGGGGTTCATTGTGAATGCATGAGGAATTGAAGCTAACCCGAAAAAGATCCAGGCCATCCGAGATATACAGGAACCTAGGACCACAAAGCAGGTACAGAGCTTGAACGGAAAAGTAGCTGCGCTCAGTCGATTCATATCCAGAGCCACAGATAAGTGTGTTCCCTTTTTCGATGTCATAAAGAAAGGAAAGAGAAACTTCGAATGGACGACTGACTGCGAGAAAGCATTCCGAGCCCTGGTAAGACACTTGGAAAGTCCTTCAGTGCTGTCAAAACTAGTAGACCACGAGATGTTGTACGTATATTTGGCTGTGTCTCAACACGCTATCAGTACAGCCCTAGTTCGCGAAGAAGACAAGGTTCAAAGGCCGGTGTACTATGTTAGTAAACGACTGACGGGGGCAGAAAGGAATTATCCAAAGATCGAGAAACTTGCCTATTGCCTGGTGATTGCATCACGCAAGCTTCGTCCCTACTTTCAGGCGCACTCAATCAGTGTTTACACCGACCAACCCTTACGACAGGTACTCCAACGACCGAAAACTTCCGGTAGGATGCTAAAGTGGAACATCGAGTTAAGCCAGTTTAATATCACCTACCTGCCGCGAAGGACCATCCAAGGGCAGGCATTAGCTGACTTCGTTGCTGAGTTCACCATTCCGGATGAACCAAGTGAAAATCACAAAGTAATCCCTCCTGTCCGATGGAAGATGTTCACTGACAGGGCATCTAACGACCGTTGGTCGGGAGCGGGGATAGTTCTGGTAACTCCCGAAAACCGATCGATTTGCTATGCTTTGAAGCTCGAATTTACAGCGACAAATAACGAAGCCGAATACGAAGCACTAATTGCTGGCTTAAGACTTGCCAATGAACTGAGGGTAAGGTCCATCGAAATCTTCTGCGACTCACAGCTGGTGGTATATCAGGTACGAGGAAACTACCAAGCGAAAGGACAGAGACTGGCTCCTTACCTTGCTCGGATCCGGGAGCTACTAGTAAACCTGGAATATTACGACATTTCGCATGTCCCGTGCGAACAGAACAGGGAAGCCGACTCGTTGGCTAAATTCGCGATTACCGGCGATGCACAGCAGATGGGATTGTTCCCTGTCGAGACTCCGCTTGCTCCAAGTATAGATATGATGGAGATAGATCTCGTCTTGGAGACCGAACTCGAAAGGGGATCATGGCTGACCCCGATCAAACAGTACTTGTTATACGGAGACTTACTTGAGAAAAGAAGCGAAAGACGCCAAGTCCTTCGTAAGGCTTCGCGTTATGTAATGCAAGACGGGATAATGTATCGGAGGGGATTCTCGACCCCCTTGCTCCGGTGCGTGGACCATGACGAGGTAAAATGGGTGTTGGAAGAAGTCCATGAGGGAGAATGTGGTGATCATACCGGGGGCAAACTTTGGCGAGGAAAATCCTCCGCTATGGTTATTATTGGCCGACTGTAAATCGGGATGCTGCAGACTATGCTAGAAGATGCGACAAATGCCAGATATATGCAAAGATACCGAGAGCTCCACCAACGGAACTCACACAAATGGTTAGTCCCTGGCCATTTGCAATGTGGGGAATCGACCTAATTGGATCTCTGCCTATAGCCAAAGGAGGCGCGAAATATGCAATAGTGGCATTCGATTATTTCACCAAGTGGGCGGAAGCAGAGCCAATGGCCACAATCACCACCAAGAAAGTCATTAATTTCGTTGTACGAAATATCATATGTCGTTTTGGCCTCCCACGGACCATCATAACGGACAACGGAACTCAATTCGAAAGCAAGGAATTCAAAGAGTTCTGTCAGAGGTATGGCATTGAGAAAAGGTTCGCAGCAGTTGCCCACCCGAAGGCGAATGGGCAGGTAGAAGCCGTCAATAAAATCATCAAGTCCATATTGAAGAAGCGTTTGGAAAAGGCTAGAGGCAAGTGGGTGGATGAACTCCCAACAGCGCTTTGGGCCTATAGAACTACCCACAAGACCGCGACTGGCCACACACCATTCGCACTGGCGTACGGCACGGAAGCCGTCATACCCGTAGAACTTGAAATTCCGTCGCACCGGGTAACCTATTACGATCCTGCATCAAACCAGGATCTCTTATTGGAATCATTAGACTTCATTGATGAGAAGCGCGAAGAAGCCAATTTGAGAGCAGCCTCATACAGACACCGAGTCGCTAAATATTATAATGGAAAAGTCCAGCCAAGAAACTTTAGTGTGGGAGATCTCGTTTTGAAACGAGTCTTTCCAACCCCTTCGCACATGAATCCCGCATGGGAAGGTCCATACATCATCGAACGGAGGCTTGGAGAAGGAACTTTCAAGCTAACGACCATCGATGGTGCGACACTCCCCCGAGCATGGAACAGCGAGCATTTGCGGCGTTATTACACTTAGTCTATTTCCTTTATGCGGTAGTTGCATTTATTTCCAGTGTGCTTTCTTCTTGGCATGTAATAAGATAATCTAGCTTGTTTTCATCAATAAAGGCTTGAAGCCATCTTTTCCATGAATGACCAATGTCTCTTCGTGTGATATTCCTATGACGCACAATTAAAAATTATGATATCCTGACTAGCGTACGAACGCTTATAATAAACGACAAAAAATCTCCAAGTCCCCGGAGTGCGGACAGGAGTACTCTAAGTCCCCGTAGTGCGGACTCGAGTATAAACGATTCAGAATCTCCAAGTCCCCGGAGTGCGGACTGGAGTACTCTAAGTCCCCGGAGTGCGGACTCGAGTATAAACGACAAAAAATCTTCAAGTCCCCGAGTGCGGACTGGAGTACTCTAAGTCCCCGGAGTGCGGACTCGAGTATAAACGACAAAAAATCTCCAAGTCCCCGGAATGCAGACTGGAGTACTCTAAGTCCCCGGAGTGCGGACTCGAGTATAAACGATTCAAAATCTCCAAGTCCCCGGAGTGCGGACTCGAGTATAAACGATTCAAAATCTCCAAGTCCCCGGAGTGCGGACTCGAGTATAAACGATTCAAAATCTCCAAGTCCCCGGAGTGCGGACTGGAGTACTTTAAGTCCCCAGAGTGCGGACTCGAGTATAAACGATTCAAAATCTCCAAGTCCCCGGAGTGCGGACTGGAGTACTCTAAGTCCCCGGAGTGCGGACTCTAGTATAAACGACAAAAAATCTCCAAGTCCCCGTAGCGCGGACTGGAGTACTCTAAGTCCTCAGAGTGCGGACTCGAGTATAAACGATTTGAAACCTCCAAATCCCCAGAGCGCGGACTGAAGTACTCTAAGTCCCCAGAGTGCGGACTCGAATACAAATGACTCGAAATCTCCAAGTCCCCAGAGCACGGACTGGAGTACTCGAAGTCCGGTGTATAGACTTAATTACAAGCAGTTCAGACCTCCGAGTTCCTCGAATAGGAACTACGACGCAAATGACTTGGAGATGTCAAGTCCCCAACATACAGGCTATGAAATATTCTAAGTGCTTGAAGCACCAAGTGGAGATTGATCAAATCCAGGGAAGCTCCCAAGCCATGTAAAGACGAACCAAGAAGTCCAAGTTACCCATAACAATTCAGATTTCAATCACAACCATAAAAGAAACTGAGTAATAAAAGTCTTCTATGAAGACAAAAGTGAAGATCAAATTTTATTCACAAAAAAGCTTCCCATTACAAAAATGCTCCGAAGTCCGGAGCCAGCAGCCCATTTACACAGTTTACAAAAATTAGTACATGACTTAAACCAGTTCTCGTTGAACGGGGGCAAAGGTCATTTCTTGTGTTTCTTTGACCTCTTCCTGGATGGTTCCTTCCCAGAGCGCTTACTCTTGGAATCCTTCCCTGATGGAGGGGTGACGACCGAAGACGTAGGGGGAACATCCATGGGCTGGGACTTGCCAGGAAGAATGACCTTCAATGGTTTGTTCAGAGGATCGTCCAGGTCCACTCCACGGGGCTCGACCTTGACCGAGGTCGTATCTCTTTTCTCTTTCTCGAGCCGTTCCTTCATGCTCAACTCGGATGTTTGCTCAGAGGCGCCTATGATTTCTATTTCAAAACTCTCCGAGGAAGATTCGGATTTGCCTTCATCAAGCACCCCGATTACTTGAGCATCTGGACCAGGATCCCCGCCAGCTTGAGTAGCGTCACTCGCCTTTTTCTCCACCTCCTTAGCGGTATCGCTCCTCGGAGTGGGCTCGGGGTCAAAACAGCCTGCGCAGAAATCACGAAAAAAGAAGAACAAGTGTTAGAACACAACAATTTCTGGGGGAACGAGAAAGATCTTTGTGAAGCACAGAGGTTACTCACCAGACGCCGGTGGGTTCTCAGTCATCAGGGGGGTCTCACCCTCCGGGATGGGAGATAAAGCATGAATTCCAAGCCCGGGGGCTTCCGGGTCGTAGCCAACGTGCTGCTCGAAGGGGTCAAGTATTGGCCGACTGGACGATTGAGTAGGCACGCGAACTGGGGGCACGACGCCGAAAGAGTCGGTAGCCACCTCTTTCCCTTTCCTGGAGGGAGAGCCTTTGCTGTAGAGGGCTTTAGCCGCTGATAAATCTAAAGGCTCCTTCCCCCTCAGGAATTCTTTTATTAATGCTTCTTCGTCAACCTCATCGGCGCCGCCCTCAACCTTCCTGATTTGGATCAGGGTCTCCCATGCCTCGGCTAATGACTCAAGGTAGTCGTCGCCCAGAAAAGTTAAATCCCTATGCATGAGGACTCGGGCATTGAACTCGGCGATCAGCGGGTCGAATTCAGTCTTAATTTCCTCCTTACCTTCTTCCCTAGCTGCCTCAAGGCGATAGTCAACATCGGCAGTCGCTATCTTTTTACCCTCCTCACGGGCTTCATTCTTTAGGGCCTCAACTTTGGAGAGATCGTCCTCTAGTTTCTCCTTTAAGAGCCGGGTGGCGACGATCTCATCACAATAGTGTTGTGCCTCAACCTGGGCGGCCACTTTCTCTTCCTTCTCCTTATTGAGTTGCTCCTCGAGCTCCTTAACTCGCCTATTAAGCACATCTCGCTCCTTTTGGACGAAATCTTTCTCCAAAGCTAATGCCCCACACCGTTGAACCGCTTCATCGAGCTCTTTCTTATGAGTCAATTCAAGGCGGAAAACAGCCTCGGCGGTGTCCTTAGCGCTTTGACGAGTAGCTTCAAACTCGGACTTATAAGCGGCAATTTCTTCATCCTGGGCCTTAATGATATCCCTGTCATGAATAGCTTCAAGCTTTAGGCGGTCAATTTCATGCTGACGCTCCATAGAGACTTCAGAAAGTTTCTCGGCCAGATGGACGAACGCGTCATGTTGCACGTAGACGTCATTGGTACAGGCGATAGCATTTTGTTTGACATCTCCGGGAATATGATGAATCGTCGAAAGGAACTTTAACCCATCAAAACAAATCTTTGGAAACTTAGCCTTAAGTTCGTCCAATCTCTCCGACACTGTCGGGTCTGTTACGGGAGCAAGAGGAGACGGCTTTGAAAGTTCGCCCTTCCTATGAGAATCTCGGGAAGGCCGGGTAGAAGAAGAGTCAGAGTGTTGGTCCCGGGGAGCATCAGAATGCGACCTCTTATGGCCACGTTCGTCTTTGCTTCGCTCCTGATAAGAAGAGGTCTCCCGGCGGTGTTCGGGCTGATAATAAGTTTTCTTCCGGGATGACGAATCCCGGGCATGATAATCTCGGCCACTGTCGCTGTCACTGTCTCGGCGCTTCCCGAGGCCCGAGTCCCGACCAGACTGGCATAAAGTCGACGAACCGCGAAGGCGGTCGTACCCGTGAGAGTGCCCCATGTCACCTGCAATCAAACAATGGCGAATTAGCAAGAGAGCAGAATGGTGAAAGAAAAGTAGATGCAAAGTGAAATGCATGTGTTTGTGTGTGTCCTAGTGCTACCCCCCGACGGACCAGTGGCTTTGCTAATGGGAGTCTTTTCCCCTTGGATCGGGGCCGGGACACCCGCATCGCCCCTGACGGGCGAGCGAAACTTAAACAGCTCCGGGTCGTTGAAATCATAGTTGAGCAAGTCGTCGGGAATGGAGAGGTTCGATAAGCCCTTTAGAGAACTTTCAACGCGCTGTGAAGAAGCCTCTTTCTTTGGCTGAATAGGCGTAACTTTGGAAGTCCCACCAACTTTCTCCTTCCTCGACTTGCACGCCAGCTTATTTTTCCCCTTCGAAGGGGAAGATGACGTTTCAATATCATGAACTTCGGCCGCAAAGCCTAAATCCTCACCTTGCTTCTCAGGTGACTGCATGATGTTTCGATTAGCATTATGAGTGATAGAGATCCTTTATTCACTATCGAATTTGGAGGAGTTTGCAGTCATCTTGAGGAACGATGTTGAATCATAACACCGCTTACCACCCACGGACTAACGGTCATACTGAAAGGCTAAACATGATTTTGGAAGATTTGCTGAGAAATTGCATCATGGATTTTAGAAGACATTGGAAGCAGAACTTACTCTTAGTAGAGTTCGTATACAATAATAGTCAATTAGCGATGATTGGCATGACACCCTTTGAAGCATTATACAGAAGGCCATGCAAATTGCCTAATTGTTGGTGGGAAACTATTGGAAAAATTATATTTGGACCAGATTTTATTTGCGAGACCTCAGAAATGATAGAGTTGACTGGTGGGTGTATTGCAGCTTGGGTTTTGTTAGGCACGAACATATTTTATTATTTTAAAACTAATTAATTCTTACGGTCCAAATTCCTTCTAACCATTATAAATAAGAGGGTAGCCCCCTCACTTTTATTCACAAAAATTTCAGAACCATAGCGAAACTCTGTCAGTCTTCTTCCTTGATTAAACTCAGGAGTTCTAAATCTACGGGAAAAAGGTAATAGGCTTGTGTAGATATACGTTTTTTTATTTTTATTCTTCCATAATCTTTGTTTTCTAAATCTAATTTATATATATCCAAATTGTTGTACATTTCAAAGAGAGAAAACATGAAGGATCAATTAGGAAAAGGCGTGAATCAAATCCATAGAGAAACTAAAAACTATCTGTGAGTGGAAATCTTTTTTTTTTTCACATTTTTAGTATTTTATAGTAGAAGTGTGGATTTTTTATGCCTTGGTGATTTTGTGCATGAAAACCCTAAGACTAGAACCCTAAAATTCCCTCAAACGAAATGTTAATTTTTAGGTTTATTGGAGTCTTAATTGTTTTATATTAAAATAGTAGAATTTGTTCTGTTATTGAAATTTAAATAGTTACTATTCTATTCCACTTTTAACTTTTCTTGATGTTGTGCTAAAGCATCTAAAAGGATTATAAGTTTGGAAATGGTGTATAATGTATGAATTCTCTTATTTATAATTTGCAGTGCCTATTTTCATACTTTTAAATATGAATCTTTTTTTCATTGTATATGTAAAAGTCAAATAGAATATAAATGGTTTAGATTGTAGTTTTATTCCTTGAAATAGAGGCACTGATTCTATTATATTAATATAAAATAAGTTTGATATTTGATTCTTTTTTGTTAATGCAAGTACATTATTTGGCTAAGGATATTAGTTATTTTGTGAGTTATTGTATGGAGTTAGACTTTTATGAATTTGGAAGTTTTGACATTTTAAACGATTACTATAGAAAGCGAAAACCTTCACACGCTTAGAAATATTTTACCTAAATTATGTACGTATACATACATTAGAATATAAATATATTAGTAATGTATAACAAGTAACGTATTAATCGTAGAGCATAAATAGTGTAGTAAATAATGTTAAACCCTTAGGAAGGAAGTTAAGGATAATTATGGAAATTAATCCATATTTAAAGGCAGAATAATGAGTTTTCCTTATATGGCCTTAATGTGAATGCGGTAAGGTATATATATGGTAGTATTTTAGGACAGCAGAATTTTGACTAAGTTATACGGATAAGAGGTCAGTCAAAATCACATAGAAGTCAACACGGCTACCCTAGCTACTAGCCATGTGACTTTGGGACTGATGTGAGGCATTGCCTATAATAAGTACCCACAGTGGACGTGGGTTTAGTCCTAATTCTATAGGGTAAGTCTGTCCAACTAATCTGCCTACCAATACCTACGAATAGTCAGACTAATATGAGGCATCATACTTTGGTAGATCATAAGATGTAGGGCCTGCTTTTGGGTTGTGGGTATTAAGGGGCTTTTGCAGGGTCCGCCTCCTCCCCCTTAAGAAGTATTAAATGGTCGAGGTTATCCTTTAGGAGCGGTAGTGGGGAATCTCAGGAGGGGTCAGCTTCGAGGTCAAGGTATTAAGTGGCTATTGTAGGGTCCGTCTCTTTTCATAAAGAAGTATTAAGCAGCTTGATGAGGTTTCATGCGAAGTCGGTTAGAAAGTACCAAAGAGGGCTCCGCCTTGATTAGGTATTAAATGACGGGATCTGCCTAAGGTATAGGTATTAAATGGTCAGAGTCTGCCTAATTTCCATTAAAAAGGTATTAAGTGACTCTGATACTTTCACTCACATTGTCAGGGTATGACTGACTGTAGTTATGTTGGATTGAAAATGGCCTTTGGCCTATAGTTGAAGGTACGTTTTAAAGTTGAACTGAAAGAGCCTTCGAGCTTATAGTTGGAGGTATTCTTGGTAAGTTATAAAATAACATGCATAAGACACACTTATCTAAATGATGTTTCCCAAATACTATTATGATAAGAGTTGAGATTTCACTCACGTTACAACACACAAATTAGGGGAAACAATGCTAATAGTGGAGACAAGGTGGAAGCAAAGGCTTATGGCAATTTTTCTATCTATTTAGGTTTTTTTTATATATTTTGATGTATCCAATTTTAGACATGTTGATGTTGATTTGGGATATTATATTTTGGATATTTGAGATAATACGTTGTATTTCTGAGATTTTAATTTTTATGAAATAGGTACTTATTATTGTTATTATATTTTATCCTTTCAACCATGAGATACCGATAGCATAGATGGATAGCTCTTTATATTGTTCATTGTATTAATTTTACCAACCAATAGCTAGATTTGGAATAGGTCTAAGGTTTGATGGGTTTTTATTGGGTTGAAAATTAGGCCCGTTTCGGAGAGGGTTCTTGTAGTGGAACTTCTAAGTGGATACTCCTCTTTGATTATAGTTAAATCCTGGCATGACAACCATCGAGCAACTATAGTTGAGTTTGGGTAGAAAAGTGGGAAATTAAACACTATTTGAAAGAGGAATCATCTAGAATTTTGAGGTTGATATCACGATCAACTCATAATGAAAATATCCTTCCAGAATAAAACTGTTAATAATAAATGTTATTATGAACCAAAGACTTTATCTATGGACCGATCTACCTGAATGAAGATCATATTGGAATTTTAACCGATACCATTCTCCACATATCCTAAAGTGATATAGTGTTGACAAGGAAACATGTGTAAATTATTGTTCTTGTTGGTACCGCTTAAGATGATGTAGAATTTGAATTTACTGAAAAGATCTTTAACAGATAAGTTCGGTCAAAATATCACACCACTAGCTAAGGTAAAATGTGAATGTTACTAATTGAATAGTTCAATATTAATCCTTGACTGGATTTACACCTCTGAGTCACACAACCTAATTTATGAATTTTTCAAAATACCACATGATTTAATTAGTTTATATAGAGTTTTAAATTAATTAAGTTAAATAGGATTTAATAAATATTAATTTCTATTGTATTTGATGTTTAGGTGTAATTAGTAAGTGGGAAGCTCTTAGAAATTTTATGGATGATATTAGTAATTATTTTGATGCGTATATAAAAGTTTTTTTTTTTGAAGGAGGTACTTTCTTAACATGTGAAAAGGTGTTTGGATACAATAGGTAGCGACCCTCGAAATAAGAATGAAAAAACCACAACTACAAAAACAAATTTGATTTCTTCATATAGATGCAAAGCTATCAAATCCTGGTCCATTAACGAATATCATTTAATAAAACTAGTTCATTTCATTAACTCCAATCAAATTCAATTAAGACAAAACCCTAGATCCACTTTTCAACAATCATGGTGATATTAACTCTACAAACTCCTATAAATAATGTAATTCTACTTTCCAAGAATTTAGTCCATGTGATGCTCCTATTCTGGACAGCTTGAGATCTGGTTGTAGTCATGTTGTGAAGGTGGGGATGGGAAGAGTGTGGTCGTCGTATGATCAGAGAGTAGGTGAAATAGAGGAAGAGAACAGAAAGGTGATGATGTATGTTTGTGCAAGCACAAGAAGGAGGTGAAACTATGAGTTGTTGGTGAATGAACAGAAGGAAACTAAGAAGCTAGAACAAGAATGAACACAGAGACTTAAAAGAAAAAACTGGTAATTTTTGATCAATTGACATATCATCCTTTACATGCATACTTATGGTTATATATACAGAATCATATTCAACTAGCTATTACATGCCAGCTAATTACATCATATTTGCCAACTCATCGTTATTTGACTGATTCTACATGACATATTCAAACATGCACACAAGTGCATGTGTGCACGTTCACAGGTGCACAGCCCAGTGTCCCTTCCTCGATCAAAACTAAGTATCCTCCAGTGTTTTCTTCTCCCTTTGCAATATTCTTGGGTCTCCATAAACTATAGGATTAATTGCTAATGAATGGGGTAGAGTATCTTTCTTCATTGGTGAAACTGTTTGATGAATTGTCTCTTCATCTGAGTGCCTATCAGGTGTTCGATTAAATGTTTGGTTGTAGCAATTCCCTCCTCCATTAAAAAAGAGACTTTGTCTCAAGGTCTAGAGTGGGAAACCTCTTTACCATAGGCCAGTAGTCCTCCCAAGTTGCATCTAGCATAGGTTTGTTTTTCCATTTGATTAGAGCTTGTACCACTGCCTTATTATTTCTAGGGACAAGTCTTCGATCCAAAAAAATTTCTGGTTCGTCAACTAATTGTTCCTTTGCTGATGGTATTTCATTTTAAACAGTGATATGTGGGCTTATTTTCTTTTTTAACTGGCTGACATGAAAATCTGGGTGAATTTGTGATGATTTCGAAAGTTCTAGTTTATAAGCCACCTTTCCAATTTTCTTAATAAGGCATGTAGAATTTAGGTGAGAGCTTTGTAGTCTTGGTTGAATTGCTTGATATCTGTCTATATGGTTAAAGCTTCAAATATACCCAGTCATCTACTGAATATTGCCTCTTTATTCTGTTTCTGTTTGTGAATTTTTGCATTCTTTCCTATGCTAACTATAAGTTATCTTTGAGGGCTTGAATGATAGTGTCTCTGGGGAATAAATGTTGTTCGACTTCTTGAACTTTGGTTGCAGGTGGAACATAAGATAAGAGTGTGGGTGGAGGCTTGCCATATAAAACTTCGTATGGTGTAAGTTTTGTGGATTCCTTCCAAGACATATTATACCAGAATTCTGCTAGTGTTAACCAGTTAGCCCATTCAGAAGGATGATGGCACAAGAAACACCTTAAATAATTCTCCAATATTTTGTTTGTGATCTCATTTTGACCATCTGTTTGTGGATGGTAGGCCGAGCTGAATTTTAATGAACAACCCTGGGGATCAAACAGTTGTTGCCAGAAATTACTTAAGAAAATAGAATCTCTGTCACTTACTATTAATTGTGGCATGCCATAGAGTTTGAAAATTCCATCAAAAATATTTTCACAGCCTGTTTTGCAGTGTATGGGTGTTGAAGTGGGAAAAAATGAGGGAATTTGGATAATCTATCCACTACAACATAAATAACAGTTGCATTGTTGCTTTTGGGTAGATGAGTGATGAAATCCATTGTGATGTCATTCCACACATGATCAGGAATAGGAAGGGGCTGCAGAAGACCAGGGTAAGTAATGTTTTAAGATTTAGCCCTTTGACAATTGTCACGTTGTTGTATATATATTCATGTGTTTCCAAAAGAAAACTCTTTTTATTTTCTTTATTGTTTTTTTCACACCAGCATGCCCTCACAATGGTGAAGAGTGGAACTCAAATAAAATTTCTTGGATGATAGATTGCAGGTTTGGGTCTACTAATATTCTGCCTTTATAAAAAATGAGACCATCAATAATTTTGTATTTTTCTGATGGCAGATAACCCTGAAGAACTTGATCTTTTTTGGCTGCATAAAATTGGCTTTATTGTAGTTGTCTTTTAAGCTCTGATGTCCAATCTGCCTGTGATACTGAAATTGCATGAATACTAAGTTTCTCATGTGCTCTGCATAGGCTATCAGCAATAATATTTTCTTTGCCTTTTTTTATATGGAACTTCATAATCGTAAGCATGCAATTTAGCAAGCCATTTTCCTTGAATGCCTATGGTTAGCTTTTAAGATAGAAGATGTTGCAAACTTTGATGATCTGTCCTGATGATAAATCTTCTGCCTATTAAATATTGTGACCGTTTTTTTGTTGCATGTATTAAGGCTAATAATTCATTTTAATATGTTGATAAATGCATATTTCTGCCTTGTAAAGCTTGGCTGATATAGGCTATTGGTTTATTATCTTGGAGTGGGACTACCCCAATTCCTGAGCTGCAGGCATCACATTCCACTATGAAGTCTTTGCTAAAGTATGGCATGGCTAATATGGGAGGACTGATCAAACAAGATTTTAGCTTATAAAATGTTTCTTTAGCTTCTGAAGTCCAAGAGAAGGAGTCTTTTTTTAGCATTGAGGTGAGAGGTTTTGCTATGATACCATATCCTTTTATAAATTTTCTGTAATAACCTGACAAGCCCAGAAATCCTCTCAGTGTTTTGATGTTGTGTGGTTGTGGCCATTCAAGCATAGCTTTAGTCTTATCTTTATCAACAAAAATGCCATGCTCCGAGATGATATGACCAATATATTTCAGTCTATCTTTACCAAATGAACATTTAGAAAGTTTAATGACCAACTTTTTGTCTTGTAGAATTTGTATTGTGAGTTTCAGATGATTCAAGTGATCATCCCATGACCTGCTATAAATTAAAATATCATCAAAAAATACCATAATAAAATGTCTCAAGAAATTTTTGAATATGGTATTCGTTAGAACTTGAAAAGTTGATGGTGCATTAGAGAATCCAAATGGCATAACTAAAAACTCATAATGCCTATCATGTGTTCGAAATGCAGTTTTATGGATATCATCTTCATGCATTCGAATTTGGTGATAACCTGATTTTAAATCAAGTTTTGTGAAGTATTTGGAACCATATAACTCATCTAATAAATCATCAATAAGGGGTATAAGAAATTTAACTTTTATTATTAGTTTATTTAAGCCTCTATAATCGATACATGATCTCCAAGATCCATCTCTTTTTTTTACCATGACAACAAGTGCTGAGAATGCACTATTACTATTTCTAATAATTCCAATCTCTAGCATTTCATTGACTAATTTTTGAGCTCATTTTTTATACGATAAGGATGTCTATAAGGTTTTAAACAAGCTAGTTTTGATCCGTGTAATAGAGGAATTTTCTGATCACATTCTCTTTTGGGTGATAGATAATTTTGTGGTTTTGTAACTAGATGAAAATCAGAAAGTATTTCAACAATATCAGCGTGAATATTATCAACAGGAGTTACTACTTGGCAGTAGAAAGTAACATAAATTTTAGAGAGGAAGAGTTTAATTCCTTTGAAATATTTTTATCATTTATGTGTTGAATTTCAAAATTTGTTAATTCCTTCCACATAAATTCTTTACAATTATATTTTAACCCCGACCTGTAGTTTTTGGAAATTGAAACAAATCTCATGAAATTGTCTTATCCATTGAATTCCTAAGACAACATCACAGCCTTCCTTAGGCAATAATAGCAAATCTATAGGCATTTTGCATCCTTGGCAAGCAAGTAAAATTTAAGAACATATTTCATTACCTTGTAGCTTTTGTCCATTGGCAACCTGCACTTCGTAAGACTTTGTTTTTGAGTTTTCAAAACTTCGAACTCCGAATTTTTTTTGTCGATGCCTTGTCAAGAGTTTCTCGAATTTCTTAAAGGCCTTGAGCATTTCTTGCTATACTGATTGTCATTTCTTGAGTTTTCCTTTCTAATTTTTCGAGTGATAGAATATTTCTATTGTTTATGATTTCTTGCTTTTGCCTTCTTTCTACTTGTGACAGTTCTTTAAGGTTGATAGCATCAAGAGGTGGAGGAGCATCTCCAAGATCTTCACTACTATCTGAAAGTGACAAATTTTTTGGGTGAGGGTCGGCATCTGACTCACCGTGTGGCTCTGATACTAAATTGTGATGCTCCTATTTCTTAGCAGCTTGAAATCTGGTGGTAGTCATGTTGTGATTGTGGAAATAGGAAGAGTGTGGCTGTTATATAATTAGAAAGTAGGTGAAATAGAGTAAGAGAACAGAAAGGTGATGTTGTGCGTTTGTGCAAACACAAGAAGGAGGTGAAACTATGAGTTGTTGGTGAATGAACGGAAGGAAATTAAGCAACCAGAACAAGAATGAACACAGAGATTTAAAAGGAAAAAACTGATAAATTTTATTCAATTCTCATACCATCCTTTACATGCGTACTTATGGCTATATATACAGAACCATATTCAACTAGCCATTACATGCCAGCTAATTACATCATATTTGCCAACTCATCATTATTTGACTGATTCTACATGACATATTCAAACATGCACAACTATGATTCCAAATCTTACTGCTCCATTGAAGTTATTCTCCTATATCCTGGATAAATCCCATGTTGATTTGACTGAAAATTTCCCACTGTCTCCTAACCACTCCCATTCATCATTGTTTTTGTTACCATGTATCTCGATCTGCCAAATTAAATACATACATTTCTTGGCAAATTTTTATTAAAATCCCACTCCCCTTATTTGACAATGCAGCTTACTATTCTATCACGAGAATTAAAAAGTGCCATAAATAACCAACCAACGGTGTTTGATAAAGATTTACCTCTAATCCACGGGTTAAACCATAAACTTGTGTTTCTATCGTTAGATATTTTCCTATTTATCAATTTACTGCATTTTCTCTAGCTTTCAACGGAAGCTTCAATGTATATGGTGAATTGTTGTTTAACTTGGCTGTTCAGAAGTTCTATTTCGTGCAATATTTGTCGTGAATCCATTTGGCCCAAAAAAATTTGATTTTGATAATTCCAAACCAATTTGATAGCATACGCTTGCTCTAATTCCTCATGATTTCTCAAGCCTAGTCCTCCTTTTGACTTTTGTTTACAAATGATGTCCTAATTGATTTTGTGATGCTTTCCTTGCCATATGAAATTAGAATATTATTGCTCTATTTTATGTAAGATGGTTTTTCGAACTTGACAAATTTGTCTTTCCATGTCATTTAAAACCTTTTTGATCAAATTTGTGCTTTCTATATTTGCTTTAGAAATGATTAGTAGATCATCAGCATAGATCAAGCGAGCTAATGATGGGTCTATGTTGTACGATGGGGGCTTATATTACCTTGCAGAAATTCGCTTTCCATGTTGATGGATAGAAACTCCATACCAATTGCGAATAAACATGAAAGGGGTTACCTTGTCTGATACCTCGATTAGTCAATATAAAACCCTGAAGAGTGTTGTTAATGATGATAGAAAATGAGGGTGTAGAGATGCACCATTGCACGAGGGTCGTAAATTGAAGGATAACCCACTTTTCCATGACTTGAATAATAAACTCTGTTCTTATTCAGTCATACGCTTTTTGTAATTCCACCTTGATATATAGTTTTATTTGTCTTTTTTATTAAAACTACTTGCCATTTCATATGCTAGCAGTGAGCTTTTAGATATGTTTCTACCTTGAATAAAAGCATTTTGGTTTAATAGGATAAGACCATTCATTAAGCCTTTCATTGTGTTGCAAATTATATTTGTTAAAATTTTGTATAGAACATTATAGCAGGATATTGGCCTATAATCACTTATGTCATTTCCATTTTGTGATTTTGGGATAAGGGTAATTGAAGTATCCCTGTTGAGGAAATGTAATTCATGGAAGTTAACAGTTTCCTCTTAATTTGGTCCCAATGATACGTCTAAAACAATGCATTAAGGTCATCAGGGCCCGGGCTTCTATTATCGTCCATTTGAAATGTAGCCCTCCTCGGTTCCTCCAAGCTAATTGGAAGTAGTTTTCACTATGCATTAGCAGACAATATCTTTTTAGATATCAAGTTTGGATTTATGATTTGATTTCTATACAGCTTTATGAAATATTTAAAGTCGCTTCTTTGAGTTTTTGAGGATCTGAAATAAGGTGACCATTTTCATCAATAAGACTTCGCAAAGAAAGTTTGTTTTTTTGCTATCATCTTGAAGTTGAATTTTTTTATAGGTTGTTCCCATGTATAGGCCATCCAGTTTTTGCTTTTTGATGGTTCTCCAGTGCTTCTGCAGTTAGCATTGACTCTATGCGGTAAAAGTACTTAACGGTTCTATGACGGTGGAGGTGAAAAAGGTTATAACGGGGATAAAGTAGGGATATAGCTGAAAATAATGGAAGGAAAATGCTTCATTAGTTATAATACAAATATATTTAAAGTTAACAATTCTCATTCTCATGTTATTTGTGTAGAAAAAAGAAATACTTTTTAATCTTATATAACAAAATCAAAGAATATCATGATTTATGCACACTAGATTTGTGACTACAATAGATTTCTAACTTGTAATGAGCACTTATGCCTTTAAATTAGATATTTACTCTAGTTTTATTGATTTGACTTAAAAGAGAAGTAGTCAAATCAACCTTTGCATATTAATGTTGCTAAAGCAGGTGCTAAAAAACCTTGATTTAGCGGATGTAGTGGAAAATAGCAGGGCTTAAATCAGATCTATTGTTTAATAGTGCTAAACTGAAATAGAGTAACGGTTTTGAAGAGCGCTATGCGCTATAGAGGGGATTTTTTTGGGTTTTAATCAACACTTCAGTAAGATGGTTATCTAACAATTGCAAGCAGACACTGTGATTAAGCTCTCTAATGTTATCACATTGTTGTCTTATTATACTCTGCTTGTTACTATTCCACTACTTTAGACATGCTTTAATATGTTTATGTCTCTTAATGAAACTGTAAACTTGATTTCCATGAATTATAATGGTAAAACATCCTTTTGTGATCTGTTGGTACCTAGGTTGATAAGACCAAGCATTATTGAGTTTAAAATGTTTATTTGGGCCCTGTGTTAAATTGTTAATAAATTTGATGTGTAAAGGGAAATGGTCACTGGAGGAATGGTTTAACTCTGGGACATTTATATGAGGAAACTTTGTTAATAACTCGAGATTGCCCAAAACTCTACCTGTTTTACTATGATTAAAAAAGTTAATGCCTCCTCTCCAGGTGAAAAAATTGCATGTATATTTCACCACATGTAGCCCTATATCGTGTACGAATCCTTGAAAATCTCGATCTACAGTTAATGTATTACTTGTTGACCTTCTCTCACTGTTATTAAGTATGCAGTTGAAATCATTAACAAGGACCTACGATAAGGAAGTGTTTGCTGCATCAGCAGATATTTTTGTCATACTTATACTCTTTCGCTAGCCAAATGTTTTGCATAAACTATAGAGAGAGTACATTTGAAACCTCCCTTATTGGCCAATAAACAACTAATATGCTAATCTGAAATCGAAACATTATTAACAGTCCATGTGTATTACTCCAAAGCAACATAATTCTGCCTCTATCATCAATTCATTATTGTATATAACCTCTCATTAGCCACTTATGAACTTACAAAATTTTGTGATATTTTCATTGCATACTTATGTTCAATTAATCCCACTATATAAATGCCAAAAAAAGATATTTTTTGACATCTTGTTTCCAAGTAAGGGAATTGAGACCCCTTACGTTCCACACTAGTAATGATATTAACATGTTATGTTGCTCCTAACTTTTGAGCGGTTTAGAGCAGTAGGTCTCTTTTTTTCCTTTACTTTTAAATGTGATACCTAATGGTCGCATATTGGATTGTCTATTACATCTTTATCTCCCCAAGCACTGAATATAAATGAGGTTTCTTCTATCCTTACTCATTTGTCTTGTTCTAACACTACCGTTTCACCAGCATTTTGTGATTCTGGCAGGACTTTATTGGGGGTCTTCAATGTTGTTGGGTCTGACTGCTTAATGTATGAGGAAGGGCACAAGTTGTTAGTTTCATAGGGAATGATTTCTATCATCGTGTCCGCTTTTTCTAAAGTGTGAATTGTATCCTCTAAAGTAATATTCAAGAGATTTGCTACTGCCTAAACTTGATCAGCCTGCACCTTTAATGTAGAGCTCGCAGCACTTTTCATTTTATCCTCTAGTATAGTTGAAATACTGATTGAATTTATATTTTGATAAGGCAGGGATATATGAAAATGAAGAAACAATATTATTGATAATCGTTCTGATACAACGCTGTTTGTATTTAAATACATATTGGTGGGCTTGAGCAAGCTGAGGCCCAAACAAATGTAACAAAGTGTAACGGGTCGGATAGCAAATGATACCCACGAAACTATCTCATATCATTATATTCAGTACTTATGGCAAGCCGCATATCTCAACACTTTTACTCCCCCCCTCAAATCAGAATCTAGGGTATGATTTCTCTTCTTCGATGTTAAAAGAAAACTTGAGAAATGAGAGTATGAAATCTTCATAAAACTTGAGAGAGAGAGAGAGAGTTGCTTTCCTCTTTCGATCCTGATTTGTAGTTATGAGTGTTGAGGCAACTGGAGCACTGGATCTTTGATCTTTGAGACAGATCTGGCGGATCTTCAGAACCTTGGGTTGAGGCTTTAATTCTGGAGACCGGCTTGACCGTAGTATGACTTGAATCGGAATTGTTGGAGACGTCTTTAACTTTGAGGTCCTTTCTGAATTTTACAAAATTACTGTAAGTCAGCGCCTTGGTAAGTACGTCTGCTCTCTGGTAAGTTCCAGGTATGTGGTTTATGAGTAAGTTGCCCTTGAGAACTTGTTCACGCACGAAGTAGATATCGATCTCTATGTGTTTAGTTCTTGCATGTAGCACTGGATTAGCAGACATGTAGATTGTACTCTGGTTATCACACCATAGCACGAGTTTAATGTCAGATTTGATCCTTAGCTCACTGAGTAAGGATTGAATCCACATAATTTCTGCAGTTGCACTGGCAACGCTTCTATATTCAGCTTTTGTGCTAGATCTGGATATGGTTGATTGTTTTTTTGAACACCATGACACTGGGTTGTCTCTAATATAAATGCAGTAACGAGAGATTGATTTTCTGTCGTCATGGTCTGTTGCCCAGTCTGCATCACAAAACCCTGTCACATTGAGTCTTTTGCAAGTTTTTAAAGATAGACCATAGGTTGTTGTTCCCTTTAGATATCTTAGTATTCTTTTTATAGCCTTCCAGTGCTCATTGAGAGGTTCCTGCAAAAATTGTGATAACTTGTTAACACTGAATGATATATCAGTTCTAGTTATGGTTGCATATTGTAATGCTCCCACAACACTCCTGTATTGTTTGATATTAAGTATTGGTTCCCCCTTGTGTTTTGAAAGTTGATGATTGCAGATCATGGGTGTTGGTTGGGACTTGGCCTCTGTCATATTTGATTTGTGTAGTATTTCATTGATGTACTTTCTCTGGCTTAGTATGATTTCAGATTTTGACTTTCTGATGACTTCTATGCCTAAGAAATAATCTGGCTCTCCAAGATCTTTGACAGAAAATTGCTTATCTAGATACTGAACAAGCTCATTGATTGCTGTTTCATCATTTCCTGTAATTAGTAAGTCATCAACATAGATTAAAATATGTATAATAGATTCTTTGTTGACTTTAATGAATAGTGAATTATCATATTTTGTTGACTGATAACCCAATTTACCAAGTGTAGTCTTTAGTTTATCAAACCAGACCCTTGGTGCTTGCTTCAGACCATATATTGCCTTGTTTAGCTTACACACATGATTCTGCCCCTGATTATAACCTTGTGGCTGTTCCATATAGATTTCTTCTTGTAGTGTGCCATTTAGAAATGCATTATTGACATCCAATTGTCTGATTTTCCACTGTTTATGTAAGGCTATAGTGAATATTACTCTAATTGTAGTTGGTTTCACCACTGGAGAGAAAGTTTCAGTGAAATCAAATCCATACTGTTGAGTATATCCTTTGGCGACCAGCCTGGCTTTGTATCTACTAATTGTCCCATCTGCATTTTTCTTTAGTCTGTATGTCCACTTGCAACCTACGATGTTTTTATTGTTTGGTGGATTGACCAAGTCCCAGGTTTTGTTTTTGATAAGGGCATTGTACTCTTTATCCATTGCCATTTTCCAATTGTTGTCTTTTATAGCTTGTTCATAACTTTCTGGTTCATCTATAGTTTTGACTGCAGTGTAAACCTTTGGTTTGAATATGCCACTTTTAGATCTTGTAGTCATTGGATGACTTGGTCTTGTCTGTAGAACCTCATTGTGTGCTTCATTATCATTGCTTCTGCTCTGGTTTGGTTGACTGCTTGTAGATTGACTGGTTTGTTGCTCTTGATCATTTGTGCAGGTGGGAGACTGATTGTGATAGCTGGATTCTACTGGTTCATGGCTTGATTCATCTGGTAAAGCTGGTTGTGAATCACTAGTACTTGCAGTCCTCTCAGTTTCCTGCTTCCAGATTTTGGAATATATAGGTAAAGCAGGTACAGAAACACTTGGATTGTATATCTTTTTAGTTGTCTCCACATTTGAACTTTCGAAAGGAAACACATGTTCATCAAAGACTACCTGCCTGCTAATGAACAGTTTTCCTTTATTGTCTAAACACTTGTATCCTTTCTGATTGTTGGGATAACCCAAGAAAGTACAAGGTTTAGATCTAAAATTTAATTTGTTGGTGTTGTACTGCCTTAAGTTAGGAAAGCATAGACACCCAAATGGTTTCAATGTATGATAATTAGGCTTAGTGCCAGATAATTTCTCTATAGGACTTATGCCCTTTAGCACTTTTGTTGGCAATCTATTAATCAAGTATACTGCCGAAGTAAAAGAATCTGGCCAGAATTTTAATGGTAAATGTGCTTGTGCTAAAAGTGTAAGTCCTATCTCCACTATGTGTCTATGCTTTCTTTCTATCAAGCCATTTTGTTCAGAGGTGTAAGACATGTTGTCCTATGAATTATTCCCTTGTTATTAAAGAATTTGATGAGTGGTTTAAACTCAGAACCCCCATCAGTTTGCATAACTTTGACATGATGGCCTGTTTGTTTTTCAACTAGGGTTATAAAGTGCAACACTACATTTCAAGTTTCAGACTTTGCTTTCAGTAAATAAATCCAAGTGTATCTAGAGTAAGCATCAATAAAGGATATGTAATATTTATAACCATAGTCAGAACATATAGGAGCAGGACCCCAAATATCTGCAGCAACTAATTCAAGTGGATTAGAATACATAGTAGTAGAATCATTGAAGGCTAATTTATGACTTTTACCCATTTGGCAATAAGTGCAAACATATGAATCGGAAATATTTTCAAAAGGAATTTTATTTTCATTGAGCATTTGTTTAACAACAGTTGCATTTGGATGCCCCAATTTGTAGTGCCACATATCAAAGTTACTTCTATTCTTCTCTGTTTGATTCACCTCAATCAAATTACATTTATTCTGCTGTTTTACAGTACTGGTGGAGTTAACAAAATTGAATCTGTAAAGACCTTTATTAGCATTACCCTGCAAAAGAATTTCATTAGTCAAAATGTCTTTTACTAAGCAGTAATTAGGAAAAAATTCAAAGTACACATTATTGTCTCTTGCAAACTGGGAGACACTGATAAGATTCTTTTTAATCTTTGGAACTCTTAATAAGTTATTCAAGAATAACTGCCTGGTACCTTTAATATAGGTTTTACCAGTATGTGTTATTCTAATGCACTTACCATCTCCCATAGTAATTGATTGTTTACCTTTGTACTCTTTATTTCCAAGATTAAGGTTATCAAGATTGCTTGTTAGATGATTAGTTGCTCCAGAATCTGGATACCATGCTTCATCTTGAAAGTGTTCAGGTTTAGTGATCTGATTCCTGTACATGTCTAACTGCAAATTTTGTTCTTGTTGAGCCTGTGCTAAATTTGCACTTGGATTACCATTCCTTTGACTACTTGCATTTTGTCCTGGTACATAGTTTAAGTTTAGTCTGAAATAGCATTTTGCAGCAGTGTGACCTATCTTTTCACAAATTTGACATTTTGGTTTATTGTTGTTGTTGCTCCACCTTCCTCTGCCTCTTCCTCTTGTTGACTGATTGTTTCTTTGTTGAAACTGATCTGATTTGTTGTTGTACTGACTTTTATTTTTGGAGTTTGAGGCATAATTGACTGACATATCTATTTCATTTGACTTCTTGTACTCAATTCTTCCTTCATGAGCAAGAAGAATTGAGTGCACATCCTCAATTGAGGGTGTCAATCTTTGTGATGATATGACAGCCACTACAGCCTCATATTCTTCACTTAAGCCACTTAGTATAATCAATACTTGTTCAGAAGAAGGAATTTTGTGGCCAGCGGCTTCAAGAAGGTCACATAGTGTTTTTATCTTTGTCAAATACTCTCCCATGGTTTGATTGTCTTTTTTGATACTGTGCAATTGCCTTTTGTGATGCATTATCTTGGCAGCAGATTGAGAATTGAACAATCTCTCTATGGTTGACCAGATTCCATTTGTTGTCTTGCTTCCTATTACCTGTGGCAGTAACTTGATGCTTATAGGTGATAGCAACCATGAACAAATTAAACTGTCTTGTCTTTGATGCTTTATGAATTCATCATTACTGACAGTCTTGTTTTCTTGGTCAGTTATGAACCTGGGTGGAATAATGATGGTACCAAGAAGGAATTCTTCAACGCCATAGCCTCTGATGGCTGTTTCCACTTGGACTTTCCAAAGAAGATAATTGTCTTCCTCAAGATGTGCAGTAATTAGCTGATTCTGTGGACTTATTACAGCCCTTATGAGATTTTCAGTGGCATTCTGATGAGAATTGGATGAAGTACTTGATTTGGCAGTGCTGTTATTGTCTCCTGCCATGATTTCTTGAGAGATATATAATCAACAAGTGAAGAAAGAAGACACTTACAGAGTCAGAGAAGATCAACGGTGAATGATACAGGTTAGTTACAGCCGAACTCAAATGATGAGATTTAATTGATGGGTTCTTGGCAAGGTAACGACCCTTTTTTGTGATTTCTTGATGATTTCTTGATGGTTTTTCTTGACTCTGATGGTGAATTTTCTGATGTACTTCTTTCTGAATTGCTTTTATCTGATCAGTTGCAACCAAGATCTTGATCTTTAAGTATGGCACTGATTAGTACTCAGATGATGAGAGAATCTCTGATGAGTATTCTGATCACCAGGTGATGATACTGTATCTGATGGTGATTCAGATTTAGCAGCCCAGATGATTTGCCGTTAGGCGATGATGCTCTGATACCAAGTTGAAATACCGATTGAATTTATATTTTGATAAGGCAGAGATATATGAAAATGAAGAAAAAATATTATTGATAATAGTTCTGATACAATGTTGTTTGTATTTAAATACATATTGGTGGGCTTGAGCAAGCTGAGGCCCAAACAAATGTAACAAAATGTAACGGGTCGGATAGCAAATGATACCCACGAAACTATCTCATATCATTATATTCAGTACTTAGGGCAAGCCGCATATCTCAACACTTTTACTAGTATTACTTTTGAAGTGTCTTGTTGATTATTCGGTAGAGGGTCATAAGGACTTAACGATGTATAATTGGGACTATAACTGCTTGAGGCGCTACTATTTGCTGATACATTTTGAGATTGACTGCATTTTGCCAAAGAAGGTTTTGTATGATTAGTATTGCTTGATTCCATTACCGTCTTATCATTTTGGTTATTCTTTTGAAAATCCACTTCCATATTAGCTTATGTTGATTCCCTTGTAACATGATGACTTTGACTACTGTTATGATTTTCTGAAGTGGAACTTGGTGTTCCTACTTACCCTATTTGGCCTTGTTTTGACACCCAAGCTTTCTTTAATGTACAATACTTTTGTAGGTGTCCAAAACAACTATAGTTCTGGTAGACTAGAGGTTTCTCTTCATACTCGACTCATCGATAGTATTATTGCTCATTTTCGTCTAGTATTTCTACCTCTGTAGGATAAATAAACATGTTGTCAATCTCAATCAATACTCTTACTTATGAAATTTTAATAATACTCTGAGTATAGTGGTCTATTTTAGTTGGTCTTCCTAGTACAGAGACAATCTGACTAGCATCTTCTTACCAAAGCTCTAGCTTTAATCCAGGGAAGCTAACCCAAACTAGAATGAATTGTAAGAATTATTTGTTTAGGTTTATTCCAAGAGTCCATCTCTTCATCACCATAAGTCTTCTATCGTAGAAGTAAGGACACCTTATAGAATGGTATCATAGTATGATTTGGTAGCGAATTTGACTACATAAAACCCGTTGTCTTTGGAGAAAACTTAAAAGTCACCTTCTGGTTTCTAGACAATCAATATAGGATTTAAAGTATTGATAATAAGGTTTTGTTCTAACCATATAACATCAAATGAATTTTTCCAGTGCTACCTTGCCCCACCTCCCAACCCCGGAGGTAGACAAAATCATTTTGGCACCTGTTGTGGATTTGAATTAAAAAGGCTAAAGAATTGTAAAGGGGAAAATATGGGGACTTGCTCACCAACAATGAGTCCAAGATCTAGAGTGGGGAGGGGTAGAACTTTGAGAAAGCGAAAACGGGGACTGTAGCACTAGTGGGGAAATTTGCTTCTAGCTAACTAAACTGGACAACTTCCAACATTTAGGGTACCTCATGTGTGTTGATTTGTCATGCCTTTGTTGTTGTTCAATGACTTTAGAGTTTTAATTGTTCTCTATGAAACAACTAGTGAGAACCCTTCATCCACGTAGGGCATCTCCATTACAGTATCACCTACGAGATTCCTTATTGGCGTAAGAGGTTTTAGGAGGTCTAGGTGATCGAAATCAGGTGGAATATTAAACAAAAATGGGAGAAAAGGTAGAGCAGAGGAAGGATTTCCTAGTGACTATATCGATACTTATAAAAACCCTCTCCGAAACAACTAATTTTTTGACCAAATAAAAGCCCACCAAATCTTAGGTTCATTTCAAAGCTAGCTATTGGTTAGTAAAATTGACTAAACAATATACAAAGTTGTCTATGCATGCTATCAAAAGCTCACAATTGAAAGGATAAAATATAATTTCATAAAAATTTAGATCTTAGAAGTACAATATATCATCTCAAATATCCAAATAGAATATCCTAAAAACAATATCAACATGTTTGAAACTATGTACATCAAAATATATCAAAAACATAAATAGATAGATAAATTGCCACAAGTCTTCATCGCCGCCTTCATCTCCTCTATTAGCATTATTTCCTATAACATCTATGTTATGATGAAGAGGGTGTCAAACAATAATTTCCGATGAATGAAAATCTCAAGTCTTACCATAATAGTATTTGGACAATAACATTTAAATAAATAATATTCTTACGCATCTAATATTATATTCTACTACGAATACCTCCAACTGTAAGCCTAAAGAATTTTTCAGTCCAACTCCATATCGTACCTTCAACTATAGGCCAAATTCCCTTTGCACTCCAATGCAACTACCGCCAATCATGTTCTAACGAGCCACTTAATACCTCTTTACTGAAAATTAGGTAGACTTTGACCATTTAATACTTATGCCCTAAGTAGATCCTCGTCATTTAATAACTTACCCAAAGCGGACCCCTCTCTGGTACTTCCAAACTAACATCGCATGAAATATCATTAGTCCACTTAATACTTCTTTATGGAAAGAGGCAAGCCTACAATAGCCACTTGATACCTTTACCACAAAGCAAATGCCTCTTGATATTCCCCATTACCGCAACTAAAGAATAACCTCGACCATTTAATACTTCTTAAGTGAGGAGGAGGTGGACCTACAATAGCCACTTAATACCCCTAACTCAAAAGCCGGCCTTACGTCTTATGGCCCTAACCCAAACTGCGACATCACATTAGTTTGACTATTCATAGGTGCTGGTTGCAAAATTAGCTAGGTAGACTTACCCTACGGAATTAGGATTAAGTTCGCATCTACCATAGGTACTTATTATGGGTGATGTCTCGAATCAGTCCCAAAGTCACGTTGTTGATAGCAAGGGTAGCTGGGCAGATTTCTGTGTGTTTTTGACCAACCTCGCATCCTTATAACTTAGTCATAATTATGCTCTCCTAACATACTACCATATATATACCTCATTGCATTTCCCACCTTTTTGGATGGAATGGCTTCAACGTGATTCATCCGACTCATGCCGAGGTCCATATCAACATTTGATGAGCCAGCGAAGAAGTTTATGGAGTAGTTCAGGCTCCACACTGCCTGACCAAAAGATGCAATGTCCTTATCGAATATCAATCAAGGTACCAGATAAACTATGAAGGGATTTTTAAGTAGATTCAGTGCTGCTATGACAGAAGTAATTTTCTAACCTAGGTCAAGTGATATGGATAATATATCATTTCAATCCGTAATTTAAAAGGAAAATCCAGGTTCTATCATTTCAAACCCTCAATCCTAAGTAAATCAAATACAATAAAAATCACTCGAGCCATCATTTCAGCCCATAATGATTTTTCTTATTCTAAAGTCCGTTCGGGTATGTATCATTTCAACCCATAGTGATAAGAGAACTTGCATTGTGAGATATAGAAATAAAATAATGGTATAGAATATAATATTATAACGGATGATGTAATAGCTATAAAATTAGGTTATACATCATATAAACAGATCACAGGCATATACGAACATAGTATATCAATCATTACATATTCACTTGTCATCGTTTCACAATTATATAAGTACGATCAGTCTATAGCGAATACTCACTTTTTTGAAGTTAGAGATCAATTCAAAACAAAAAAATCCACACCCCCAAAGCACGAAAAGGCAAGACAGGATTTGAGAAGAAGTAACAACCAAATTCAAATCTTGAAATCAAATAAATAAAATAAATATAAGTATAAGTTTTAACACAAACAAGCTATGAATTCAACAATTTAAAACATGAATCAATTTGAAACAAAGCTTGGTTTAAATCACAAATGGGCTCAGCCACATCACCTATAAGCTCGGCCATCACCATATTTTTCTCGGCCATAATGTTTAGAGGCAATCTAGGTTTGGTTATGAGGACACTAGGCACAGATATGGGCAATGGAAGATGAATAGAGGCAAGTTACAAGGCATGGAAGGCTAGAGGTCAAGCAATTTGAAGAGTTTTGGGCTCGGCCCTAGGTCTACATGGCTTGGCCATGGCTAGGCTTAGTCAAGTCAGATCTGAATCATGGCTAGGAGATGTAGATAGGTCACGGCCAAAGCAAGGTGGTGGGGTTGGTGTTGTGGCCGAAGTTAATAAAAGGAAAGTGGTGAATATATAGGCTTGTGATGGATTCTTTTGGTGCTTTTGGTGATGGATCTTCATCTATGGTCATGATATAATGGAGATGGTTGGTGGAGGTGATCATGGAGGAGGTAGAGAGGGGATGAGGTCGGAATTATGTGGAGGCCGAGCATATGATGAAGAAAAACAAAGGAAAAATAAAAGAAAAAGCAAAAAAGAAAGAGAAAGAGAAGCCATTGAACTTACAGTATTTTTCTCAGGAGATGCAAATGAAAATGAGATGAGAAACTTTGCTTTTGTACGTGATTTACAAAGCTAGAGGTGGCTAGGGTTTTGAGGGATAAGTTATGAACAGCTAAAAATAATAAAGTGGGTAGGAAATAAAGAGGCCATGCAAATAAAGGCAAGGATTTATCACGATGTAACGTATACCTAACTAAAACAAAGTAATGTATATCATTAAATAGAAAGATATACACAAGAAATATCCAATAAATAAAATAAAGTCTATACAAAAAAATAGAAAAATAAAAAAAAGATGGAAATAGGAAAAATATAGAATAAAATACAGAATTTAACTACGTCTAAAACGCTGTATTTTATCTAATTTAAAATGTATAAATCAGAATTTAATGAAACGAAAAGCATAACGGATATTAGAATTATATCCAGTTTCAAATAAAAAGATTAGAATTTTAAATTTTAAATTTTAAACTTTTAAAATAAAAGTCAAAGTTTGATCAAAATACAAAATTTTGGAAATTGTTTATTTTATTGCATTTGGGAAAATAATTTATAAACAAACTCCAAAATTATATTGGAAAATTTCAAATTTTCAAATTTTAAATAATTAAACATCAAAGTTTGCAAATAAATTAAGTTTAAAAATATTTACAAAATTTTTGGTTTGTTACACTCTCCCCCACTCAAAACTTTTCATCTTCGAAAAGGAACGAAAGAAGGAAAACAAAGAAAAAAGTAAGATACAAAGCAAAAGTACCTGAAACAAACAATTCCAGATTCGAAGCACGTATGCTCTCCTCCGTCTCCTAGGTACAATACCAATTATCCGTGCTCCACTGCACTTTGACCAGGTTGACAGATTTCCTTTTTAGCTGCTTCGTACCTCGATCGACGATACGAAGTGGCTTCCTCTCAATAGTCAGATTGGGCTCAATATCCAAACTATCAAGAGCAGAAAGTTAGACAATCAAAGATGGATTATACAGATAGCAACGAAGATCCGAAACATGGAATACATTATGTACTCCAGCAAATTTCTCAGAAAAATCCAGATGATAAGCTAGAGAACCAACTCTTTCCATAATGCAGAAAGGACCGATGAACCTAGGAGCAAACTTCCCTCTACGACCAAAACGAACCACATCCCTTAAGGGAGAGACCTTAAGGAAAACCCGATCACGAACAACAAACTCCAAACTCCTCCTACGCCGAACAACATACTTCTTCTGCCTGTCCTGGGTAATCCTCAACTTCCTCTTAATCTCCTCAACCTTCTCCGAAGCTTCCAAGATCATCTCAGGACCAAGAACCAACGATTACCCAATTGAATCCAGCAAGATGGAGATCTACATGGTCTTCCATAAAGGGCAGCAAATGAAGACATCTCAATGCTAGGCTGAATTCAAAGACGGAATAAGATAGATAAAAGATTAAGATAAGATTAAAATAGAAAATTGAAAGTATACCTAATAACTGTTGTTAAAGGTGAATTCAACAAGATGGAGATGATCTTCCCAAGATCCTCCATAATCAAGAACATAAGCACGGAGAAGATCCTCAAGAATCTGATTTACTCTTTCCTTTTGACCGTCGGTCTGTGAATGGTAAGTAGTGCTCAGATTCAAACGAGTACACAAAGATTCCTGAAAAGCCTTCCAGAACTGACTGGTGAAGATAGGATCCCAATCACAAACAATGCTGATAGGAACATCATGGAGACGAACAATCTCCCTCATATAAATCTCAGTTAGACTGGAAGCAGAACGAGTAGATTTGACCAGAATAAAATGAGCTGATTTGGTTAATCTATCCACAATAACCCATATACTCTCATTACCCTTCCGAGTCCTAGGTAAGCCATCAGTAAAATCCATGGAAACCTATTCCCATTTCCAATTGGGAATCTAAAGGGGCTACAATAGACTAAGGGTCTTCTGATGATCCGCTTTGACTTGCTGACAAGTCGCACACCTACTAACAAAAATAGAGATATCCCGCCTCATACCCCTCCACCAATAAAGCTTCTTCATGTCCTGATACATTTTCGTCACACCAGGATGAATAAAAAGTCTGGATCGATAATGTTCTCGAAGTAACTCTTGCCCCAATCCATCAACATTTGGGACACAAATTCGAATATTAATCCTCAAAATCCATCTATCATCGATCTGAGCTCCACTACTATCAGGACTACCTCCATCAACTTTTCTACGAATATTCTCCTTCGTATGTCTATGCATCACATCCTCAACCTACTTAGCAATGATACGGTTCAAAAGAGGAGAAGAAGAAACAACAAGTTGACACAACGTAGCCTTCTTCCGACTCAAAGCATCAGCCACAACACTAGCCTTCCCAAGGGTATTGCTAATGTTAAGATCATAAGAAGCAAGAAACTCGAGCCAGCGAACTTGTCTGTGATTCAAATCCTTCTAGGTGAAGATATATTTCAAAGGCTGATGATCAGTGAAGAGCTCAAACTTAGCACCCAAAAGATGATGCCTCCAAAGCTTCAAAGCAAAGACAACAGCAAACAACTTTAAATCATGAGAAGCATAATTATCCTCATGGGTCTTCAGTTGGTGACTAGCATAAGCAATCACCCTCCCATATTGCATCGGAACAGTTCCCAAACCCTCACGACAAGCATCAGTGTACACCGTTAATCCCTCATTTCCATTCATAACGGTAAGCACTGGTGCGGAGGTAAGCTTATGTTTCAACTCATTGAATGCAGCTTTACACTTATCATCCCATATAAGCTTAGGATTCTTTCGAGTTAAAGCAGTGAGAGGTGCAGAAATCCAGGCAAAGTTCTCAATGAATCTCCGATAGTACCCGACAAGGCCCAGAAAACTGCGACTATTAGTTGGAGTCCTAGGAGTTCCCAATCCTGTAACAGAATAGGGAGAAATAAGGATCACAGAAAAGATAAAATGATCAAATTAAAGAAGGAGGAGAAAGGAAAGACTTACATTGATCGCAGCGATCTTGACTGGATCAACTAAAAATCCACGATATGCCCAAGGAGTCGGACTTCATCTCTCCAGAAATGGCATTTCGAAAATTTAGCCTTCAACTGATGATTTCTAAGAGTCTTCGGAACAAATTTCAAATACAACTCATGCTCTTTCCTTGACTTGGAGAAGACAAGGATATCATCAAAAAAGACTAGAACAAACTTATTAAGCACATCACGAAAAATACGATTCATCAAATCAACAAAGAAAGCAGGAGCATTAGTTAAACCAAAAGGCATGATTAACCATTCATAAAAACCATTCTCAGTACGAAAAGCAGTCTTAGGAATACTTTCCTCAGCAACTCTGAGCTGGTGAAAACCTGTGGCAAGATCAAGCTGAGAAAAGACAGTAGCTCCATGGAGCTGATCAAACACATCATTAATGTGAGGCATAGAATATCTGTTTCTCATAGTGAGCTTGTTCAGCTCCCTATAATCAACACACATCCGGAGAGAACCATCGGACTTGGTGACGAAAACCACTACTGCTCCCCATTTAGAATTGATAGGTCTGATCAGACCCTAGGAGGACAAGTCCTCAATTTGCTTCCTTAACTCAACCTTCTCACGGGGTACCAATCTTCTGGGTGGAAGAACTACAGGTCGGGCTCCAGGAATAAGATCGATACGAAAATCAATTTCCCGCTTAGGAGGTAAGGAAGTGACTTCACCAAAAACATCAGAATAGAGTTTGACTACAGGAGTCGAATGAATATCACTAAGAGAAGCATCAGGAGAATAAATAAAGCTGCCGGCAAAATCTTAGGGGAAATTACACCGAATCACCAAAGAATTACCAAGATCATCCATAAGAGAAACAGTTCGGGAGCTACAATAAATAAAGGCATCATGCCTCTTCAGCCAATCACCCCCAAGCAATAGATCAAAAGCATCAAAACCTAGAACATAGAAATCACCACTGAAACGGTGGTCAAAATATAGGAGTTTCACTTGATTACACATCCTACTAAGATTCGCGGGACCCCCAATAGGATTTGAAACACGTAAAGGCTCATCAGCAAACTTAGGAGAAAGGAGATGCTTAAATTTATCACAAAGGTCCATTGAAATAAAACTATGAGAAGCTCCAGTATGGAATAAAACATGAACAGGAGATTTAAACAAAGTAAAGGTGCCCTAAAGAGTACCTTGAGAATCATTAGGAGCAGGAGCAGGAGCAGGTGCCGGTGCTAGAGGTGGGGCTGATGAAGATGCAGAAGTAACAGCAAAGATACCAGATGCCTTGCCCTTCCGTTGAGTAGGGCAGTCCTTCTTGAAATGGCCGGGCTGTAGACAAATATGACAAAGATCCCGCCTGGTCAACTGAGCTGGAGGAATAGTAGCACCAACCAAAGTAGGACAGCTATTAGCTTAGTGTCCTTTTTGATCACATTTATAGCAAGTAATGGCAGATAGGTTGATCGACTGCCTTTGAGATGAAGAAAATGATCCCAACCTTGGATTCTTGTTCTGATTCCTCTTATGATGGTAAAAGCTGGGCTTCCTCTTCTTAGAACTACCAGAGGAAGGCTGAGATGGAGCAGAACGGGCAGCCGGAGGATCCTTAGAAGTAGGATTCTCGTATCTAATGGCCATGTCCATCAAAGTGGTGAAAGGACTATGCACATGGGCTATGAGGCGATCATAGTACTCCAGGCGTGCACCAGCAATAAAATTTTCATTTTTCTTAAGAGGAATGTCAATCAAATTAAGGCCAAACTTCGAAAGTTCATTGAACTTCCTCTCATATTTAGCAAAAGACATATCACCCTGTTTCAGATCCATGAACTCCCGATACATCTGAAACTTTCCTGCCTCGGGCATCTACTTCACCAGAAAATCCTCCCTAAAGCACGATAAAAGAGCATAAGACAGATTACAAAAGGAGGAAACCAAACCAAATTCAAGACAAACAGAATATGATACCTAAATTGTTCCCAAGAAATTTCAGCCTCAGCGGTGTGAATTGTGACAGTCTCCCACCAATCCAAAGCTGTTCCTTTCAATTGCCAAGCTGCCAACTGACGCTGTTGGGCATTAGTGATCTCAAGCCCAGAGAATATTCTCTCCAAATCCTTCAACCACTATTGAGCTTCAATAACGCTCTCAGATCCTGTGAACTTGGTGTCACCTAGCTCAGGGTATTACTTACAAAGCTTAGTGAACCTGACTGGGGCAACAGGCTCAGAAGCTAGGGGGAATACCACGTCCCCTACCTCTTGCGTTCCTATGACTTATCCTGAAAAATCAAGAATGAATTTAGGACAGAGGTAATTGATAAACAAAGACAAGATTAGAAAAGATAAGATAAGATTCAACTTGAACGAATGTCCTAAATAAAGTCATTATAAATAAGGTGGATAAGAAAAGAAGGAAGTTAAGAAAAATTTGACTTTAAAACAAGAGAAGTTTTTATATCAAAATACTCCTTTAAAATCCTTTGAAAATATTGAAAAATCATTTTATACTTTAAAATACATTCTCTCGCAAAGAAATGATTCTAAGATTGATTTCACTCATTCTAGGGTATCTCTACCCTATCTCTAATGAGTTTTTGCTCCATAGGCTAAGAGGTTTGGAAAAAACCAAAGCTCTGATACCAACTGTAATGACCCACTATTTTGCACCATTCAGATTCGACAATAAAACAAAATATGTCAAACTTGAATAGCTCAAAACAACAGATTGTAATAAATTTAGAGCAAATAAAACCAATCACAGACACAGATAAATCAGAATACTCGCAGACGAATTTAAAAATAACCATAGTGGTTCATGAAGCCACTACAAACTCAGTCTCAAAACAAGTACAAAATACATAGTCTTAAAACAAATATAGTTCAGAAAAAAATACAGTAGAAATCCCAAATACATAAGTCTCTAATACATAAGCTGAAATAGAATGACTGAACTGAAATATATAAAACTAGATAAGTAGATAAACTTCGGAAATCTCTAGCTTTCAGAAGATAGATCCAAGCTGTGATACTCAGGCTGACCCGAGCGTAAGAAAATAAACACATACACTCGAATCAGGACATATATGCTTATACAATGTAAACTAACTCAAGCGAACTGTAAAATAAATGTACAAGTACCTTAAAGGATGTTTGTGACCGCTCATCCTCTAAGGATCCATTAAACTATTTACTATGTAGTAATATTTCGCTATTATAATAATGTCTATAGTAAAATAAACTTACTTTAAAATAGCGTTAAGGAGTGACCCAATATTCCCCTTAACAAACAAATAGTCCCAGTAGTCTATCTAGTATCATCGTCCCTCCTGATCAGGAAGCCACTAGAGGATACTCCACAGGCTACGGGAGAAAACCAAACTCGTACAAGGCGCGCTAGGGTAGGTGACAGGACACAACTAGGCAATGCCAAGGTAGATATACCAATTGCTATCCGGACTAGTGGTAATGCACCACCGCAGCTACCGCCCACCTCGAGCCACACTCCCAAGATCAAAGGTGCGTACCATATCAATCACAAAGTAATAGCATGGAATACGAAGAAGTGTGTCCGATCAGTGGAGCTACCTCATTGGCCCGAGAATCGCTCCTGTTTTAGCCACCTTATGCCAACTCACCGGAGTTGGGTCCACGTATATACCTCAATAGAATGTCACCACCATCCTACTTCATTCTGGAAACTCCACCGAGTATACGGTTGTCAAAGTGGTTTCGGTATCGACAGAGAGTATGCCATATCCGATCTCGGTCTCTTTTCCAACCAATCGTTATTATAACTCGTGGTTATAAATTTGAAAAATGGTTCATATTTCACTTCAAAACATATTCATTTAACCATTTAAATTCAATATCAAATAATATTCATTTCAAAGTTGTAACATTTCTAAGTTCATTCATTCAATTATACAATTTCCAAAACATTGTAAATTTCAAGTATAACAGCACTTATAAAATGTTACGGTAGATATAGTAATATTCAAAAACATTATGAAATTCAAAAACAACAGCACTTATAAAGTGCTACGGTAGGTATTTAGTTATTTCAAAACAGCTCAATTTCAAAATAGCAGCACTTACAAAGTGCTGCAGTAGGTATTAGAAGTTTAAAACAGTTTGTTTCATTTCAGTAACAACATCACTTACCAAGTGCTGCAGTTCTATTTAGTTATTTAAAACAGTTTACTTTCAGCAACAACAGCACTTACAAAGTATTGCAGTAGCTCTTTAGTTATTTCAAAACTTAGTTTAGTTTCTGCAACAACAGCACTTACAAAGTGCTGCAGTAGCTCTTTATTATTTCAGAACTTAGTTTATTTCCAGAAATGGCAGCACTTAACAAATGCTATCTTACAACCACAGCATTTCTGAAGTGCTACCAATGCTAATTCCAGATTTACTATAAAATTTCAGAAACATTAAAACTTTAATTTTAGCATTTTAAATTATGAAAATCATATTTTTCGCTTCAAAAATATTCATTTGGATATTGTTTAACTTATGATTCAATTAAATAAACGTTTAATAAATAAATATCCAATTTAAACAATAGTTCACTTATTAAGTCAAAGTCAACTATTTCTCAACTTTTATACTTATTTTTTTCAATTAACTTAATACTTTACTTTAAAATACCCATTTCATGAATAAAATTAAATTTCCATTCACTTACTTAAAATTTTCTATTTAAAACCAATTTCCAAGTTAAGTCATATTTTTTTAAATACACCTTTCCACTTTATTCTTTATACATTCTAACTTATAGAAAAATCACTATAAGTTCATTTAGATTATTTAACTCAAAATTTAAGTCAAAATGTAATATTTTTACATTTAAAAATACTTATAAATTTTACAAAATATATATCATTAACCACGGGTTTATATAATATTTTCTAACCTAGGTCAAGTAATACGGATAATATATCATTTCAATCCGTAATTTAAAAAGAAAATCCAGGTTCTATCATTTCAAACCCGCAATCCCAAGTAATCAAATACAATAAAAATCACTCGAGCCTATCATTTCAGCCCATAATGATTTTTCTTTTCTCTAAACTCCGTTCGGGTATGTATCATTTCATCCCATAGTGATAAGGGAACTTGCAATGTGAGATATAGAAATAAAATAACGGTATAGCATATAATATTATAACAGATGATTTAACAGGTATAAAATTAGGTTATAGATCATATAAACAGATCATAGGCATATATGAACATAGTATATCAATCATTACATATTCACTAATCATTGTTTCACAATTATATAAGTACGATCAGTCTAGAGTGAATAACTCACCTTTTTGAAGCTAGAGATCAATTCAAAACAAAAAATCCACACCCCGCAAAGCACGAAAAGGCATGACGGGATTTGAGAAGAAGTAACAACCAAATTCAAATCGTGAAATCAAATAAATAAAATAAATATAAGTATAAGGTTTAACACAAACAAGCTATGAATTCAACAATTTAAAACATGAATCAATTTGAAACAAAGCTTGGTTTAAATCACAAATGGGCTCAGCCACATCACCTATAAGCTCGGCCATCACCATATTTTGCTCTGCCATAATGTTTAGAGGCAAGCTAGGTTTGGTTATGAGGTCACTAGGCACGGCTATGGGCAATGGAAGGTGAATAGAGGCAAGTTACAAGGCATGGAAGGCTAGAGGTCAAGCAATTTGAAGAGTTTTGGGCTCGGCCCTAGGTCTACATGGCTTTGCCATAGCTAGGCTTGGTCAAGTCAGATCTGAATCATGTCTAGGAGATGGAGATAGGTCATGGCCAAAGCAAGGTGGTGGGGTTGGAGTTGTTACCGAATTTAATAAAAGGAAAGTGGTGAATATATAGGCTTGTGATGGATTTTTTTGGTGCTTTTGGTGATGGATCTTCATCTATGGTCACGGCATGGTGGAGATGGGTGGTGAAGGTGATCATGGAGGAGGTGGATAGGGGATGAGGTTGGAATTATGGTGGAGGCTGAGTATATGATGACGAAAAACAAAGGAAAAATAAAAGAAAAAGAAAAAAGAAAGAGGAAGAGAAGCCATGGAACTTACAGTATTTTTCTTAGGAGATGCGAATGAAAATGAGATGAGAAACTTTTCTTTTGTACATGATTTATAAAGCTAGAGGCAGCTAGGGTTTTGAGGGATAGGTTATGAACGGCTAAAAATAAAAAAGAGGGTAAATAAAGAGGCCATGCAAATAAAGGCGAGGATTTATCACAATGTAACGTATGCCTAATTAAAGCAAAGTAGTGTATGTCATTAAATAGAAATATATACACAAGAAATATCCAGTAAGTAAAATAAAGTCTATACAAACAAAATAGAAAAATAAAACAAAGAGATGGACATAGGAAAAATATAGAATAAAATAGAGAATTTAATTGCGTGTATAACATTGTATTTAATCCAATTTAAAAAGTATAAATCAGAATTTAATGAAACAAAAAGCATAATGGATATCAGAATTATATCCAGCTTCAAATAAAAAGATTAGAATTTTAAATTTTAAACTTTTCAAATAAAAGTCAAAGTTTGACCAAAATATAAAATTTAAGAAATTATTTATTTTATTGCGTTTGGGAAAATAATTTATAAACAAACTCCAAAATTATATTGGAAAATTCAAATTTTAAATCATTAAACATCAAAGTTTTCAATGGCTGGACATGAACCGTTATCCTTTATAGAATGCACATCTCAGATCATGAGCATAGGAGCTTCACCACTGATTTGGGCTTATATTGCTATTGAGTTATGCCATTCCATTTGAAGATCACTAGTGCTACACCCCGCAATGGAAGTGTGTGTAGATGGTATGCTTGTGAAGTTACAACTATTGATGAACACATAAATGATCTTTTCAAAATGTTTGATGTGCTACAGAGGTATAGAATGAAGTTGAATCCTTTGAAATGCTCCTTCAGAGTCACATTGAGGAAATTTTGGGTTTTATGGTTAATTCGAGTGGCATTGAGTCTAATCCAAAGCAGATTAACGCCTTGATGTGTGTATTTGCCTCAAAAACCAGGTGGAAAATGCGGAACTTAAATGGGAAAGCCATCGCGTCGATTCATTTCAAAAGGGCTAACAGATGTATATTCTTCTTTGATGCCTTTAAAACGGAAAAGTGAAGGTTTGTCTAGACAAAGGAATGTCAGGATGCTTTCCATGAATTGCTAAAGCATATGGAGATACCTTTGATTCTATCGAAGCCATTGGAAGGTGAAGGTCTATTTGTATATTTAGCAATATTTGCTGATGCACTAAGTGCGACTTGGTATATGAGGAGACAAAGGTCTAAAGGCCTGTATATTATGCCAGTAAGTAGATACTAGAGCTAAATAGAACAACCCAAGTATATGAGGAGACAAAGGTCCAAAGGCCTGTATATTATGCCAGTAAGTAGATACTAGAGCTAAATTGAACAACCCAAGTATATGAGGAGTCAAAGGTCCAAAGGCCTGTATATTATGCCAGTAAGTAGATACTAGAGCTAAATTGAACAACCCAAATTTGGAAAATAGGCATACTATTTATTGATTGCTTCAAGGAAATTACAACCATAATTCCAAGCTCACTCGACAAAGGTATTGATAGATCAACCCTTAAAGCAAGTACTGCATTGACCTAAGACCTCGAGAAGATTATTAAAGTGGAATAATGAGTTGAGCCAATATAACATAACTTACCATCTTAGACTATGAGGGGATGGACATTGGCTGATTTCATCCTTGAGTTTACCGCTCAGGATGGAGAAGAGGAAGATGATATAGTCAAGCCTATTCAATGGAAGTTATACATAGACAGAACATCCAACGAACGTCATTCTAGGGCAGGGTGATTCTCCTAACCAAGGAGTCCTGGCATAGGTGCACTAAGCTACAGTTTCCAACAATGAACAACAAAGCTGAGTATGAAGCATTGATATGCGGACTCAAGATAGCGAAGGGAATAGGAGTCAGGGCATGCATGTATGCAGAGACTCTCGATTGGTGGTCTACCAAGTAAAGAAGGAATTTCAGGCAAAGAGAGTAAGACTTGCCCCTTACCTGACAAAGATGTTGGAACTGTTGAATGATATTGAACATTATATAATAGTGCATACTCCTAGAGAGGAAAACATGAAAGCTAATTCATTGGCCAAGCTAGCCGCCTCTAGGGATGTGCAGCTGATGAATTAGTTCCAGTCGAAATTTTATCAGCTTTAAGCATCGATTGGACGGATGTCAAAAATTTTGGAGACCAAAGAGGAATGGGAGTCATGGTTGACTCTAGTCAAAGACTATTTGCTAAAGGGAATTCTACCGAATGGAAAAAATGAATGACGAAAAACTCATTCATGGAATGTCGCAATTTATAACACAAGAAGGAATATTGTAATAAGAGGCTTCTCTAACCTTTAATGTGGTGTGTCACCGAGGATTAGGCTAAGAAAATCCTCATGGAACTACATGAAGGATACTTTGGTGATCACACCATGAGGTAGGCATTAACAAAGAAAGTTCTCTGATCTGGATACTTCTGGTCGACAATTAACCGATATCCTGCTGATTACACCAGGTGGTGTGATAGGTGCTAGAGGTTTGCAAAGATTTCAAGTGCCCTAGCTACCGAGCTTATGGAAGTGGTTAGCTCGTGACCATTTGTCGTTTGGGGAATTGATAGAATCGGTGAGCTATCAATGTTAAAAAGCAGAAAAAAGTACGTTATTATGGCTATAGACTACTTTTCACAAAGTGGACTAATGTGGAACCTCTAGCTACAATCACTATGAAGAAAGTGATAAACCTTGTGGTGAAGAACATCATATGCAAATTTGGAGTTCTATAGAAATTTATAACTGATGATTGAACTCAATTTGAGAGTACCAAGTTCAACAACTTCTGTAACCGATAGAAAGTTGAAAAGCGCTTCTCGAAAAAGCACACTCGCAAGTGAATAGACAAGTGGCAATGGTGAATAAAATCATTAGATCCATCCTAAAGAAATGACTAACAAAAGCCAAGGGAAATTCAATCGATGAATTCTAGCACGATGGGCTTCCCGAACGACCAAGTCCATGATAGGGCATAATCCATTTTCTTTGGCCTATGGAGCTGAGACCATAATTCCATTAGAACTGGAGATTCTTTCTCCTCGAAGAAATACTATGATCCCAAGATGAAAAAAGAACTCTTACTTGAGTCCCTTGACATGGTTGAAAAGAAATGGAAAGAAGTTGAACTGAAGGTAGTTACTCGCCAAAAAAGTAGCATGACACTTCAACACCAAGGTCAGAAACCATACCGTTGAGGTATGAGATCTCGTTTTAAAGTGAGTCCTCCTTGGAACTTCCAAGCTAGCAACTGTTAATAGGATCCCAATTCCATGGGCATGGAATAGTGAACACTTAAATGCTATTTCACTTAGATATATTTTCACTTAGATATATTCATTTTATTTTTTACAAATAAGCCACCCTATTAAACTGGAGGCAATGTAATAAGGCTGGACTTGCCATTTTCTTTGTTTGTAAATAAAGATAGCTTCTTAAACCAAGGGAACTGTATTCCTATAAGCTAAACCTTGTGTTTATGTGATCAACTACAATCAGGTATTTGGAGATAGGTACCAACTAACTCCTTTGATGGTCGGGTCAGAAAGTATAATCGCACAAGGGTCGATAGGACGATTCGCCCTTATCACTCTTGTCTTGATCAATGCCCAGACAGAGGCTACGTGAACGAGGGATGCATAGAGTCAAGCAATCAAAGCACCGATTCTAAGAGATAAGAACTAATATGCAATCAAAGCTTTCACTACCATGCTTGTGGCCTGACGGAACATGCTCGACCAAGGATATGTGATGAGTGGATGCTAAGAGATAGGCAACTAAAACACCGATTTCCAAAGATAGGAACCGGAGTAGAATTGTGGCTTTCATGGCTACGTTTTCATCTCGGCAAGACATGCCCGGCTATGGATAATCAACGATGGTTGGAAAGTTGTTTCAACCAATGCTCGAAGATAGGCAAGGTCGTACATCGATGCTCAGAGATAAGCATCTAAAATATCGATCCTCGGAGATAGGGAACGATAAATGATTGAACTATATATCACCACGACCACACATATGGAAAGGTGAAACACGTCGGGCTAATGATAAGTGATGAATGTCAATGAATGGTTTTAATCAATGCTCGGAGATAGGTGTGATCGAAGTTTGGTATCTAGAGATAGACACCTAAAATGTTGTTTCCTTGAGATAGGAAACAACAAGAAGTTGGATGCTTCTCCAAAAATAACTTTGCTTATGGTCGGATAGAACTTGACACAGAGTACACAATTTTGGCTATATATTAGTTGAATGAATAACAAGTTTAGTTTAGCCAAGAAAAAATACTTTGGCAATGATCAACAGAACTATATATTGAAATATTAATAAGCAATTGGAAAATTTTACTTATATTATAGAGCTACGGTAAGTAATGGCACTGCACAGACACATACATATATGATGTAAACAATCAAGCATCACAGATAATGATATTATACATACAAGCAATAAAATATAGATAGATGAAATAAATATGTAAATATGACAAAGATTGTATAGAAAAACAATCTTTTATTTACATTCACTTTTTATACATAAGGATTATAAGGGCCGCTCTCGCACAATTTCGGCCTATATGAAAAGAAATGAAAAGTATGTCAAAAAGAAATGAAGTTGCTTTTATAAAAATTCAAGATGGAAACCTACTTCTTATTCCCTCGCTTATTACAACCCTTGGGATCATCCTTCATCTGGTGCTTCTTTGAGTCCTTCATGTCCTTGGACTTCCCTTTTTCTGGAATGCTACCCTCGGAATGTGTAGTCTCTCACTCGGTGATTGTAATGGCAGGATCCTTGGGCTTGTCAATGGTAGGGCTAAAAGATATCAAAGAACCACCACACCATGACCTTTCAGAGGATTGATATTTAGAGGAGGAAGCTTAGGAATAAGGCCAGCCTTATCAGAGCAGTTGGTGGGCTTCTCGATTCTCAGCTCAAGCTCAATTTTGATATTGTCGTAGTTAATCTTTAATCTCTCTACCATTATGATGTGATCTTCTAGGTCCTTCTCGCTTATGACAATAACATATTCCTTCTGAGACTAAGTGATGTCCTCCAATCCTTCCTAGTCCTCTAATTGTTGTGAATCGGGATAGGGGATGGAAGTGGAAGGAGGAGTCAGAACGATTGGATCTGTAGTGACGGAGGTTGACGTGGTAGAGAGAGCATTAGGACCCATGCCCTGGGTTGTTATGGTTAGGGGGAAGCGATGAATGCCACGTAAGTTGACAGACAGTGAAGTAAAGATTAGTGATTGGCTCAGGTAAGAACTAAAGCTTCTCCAGCACTAGGGGGATGAGAGAAATATCTTCACTAGGTGAAACTATTTCGATTGGAGACTTGGCGGTTTTGCCCTCCTCAATAGATGGCTGAATGGAATGAGTAACAAAAGGAGGAATGGAAGAGTCAATGGTAGTTTTAGCAAAAGAAATTGGGATTCCAATGTGGATGGCCTCAGAGTTGGCCACTAATAGAGTTGTGAATTCCGTTGCATGCTCCTTAGATCTTGGTGTCGACGATTCTGCTTGACCCAATGTGTCATGATCGGTAAGATCCACAATGACTGTCTTTCCCTAGTCGTTCTCTCCTTAGCTAGGATAGCTTTCCTTTTTCTAGAGCTAGTATAATTTTCTTTTCCAAGAATTTTGCTTTTAGCTCATCAGTTAGGCCTTTCCGGCCTCAATTGATCAGCGGAGAATCTTTTCCCAAGCATTGCAGGTGTAACAGGATAGTTGTTCACCAAACATTTCAAATTCTTATTCTCGATTACATTTTCCAAAAAATTATTAGAGGTTGGCATTCATCTCCTCGTTACTCTTTATAGCATGTTCTTTGAGTTCTTTAATGTTGGCTTTGGTCATAGCAAGGTCGGCCTGAACCTGAGTCTTAGAATTTGATTTAGCTTTCAGATCACCCATGAGTCTTTCAACTTTGGCTTAGAGGTTCTTTATCCTTGGCTTGAAGTGCCTCAACCTTAGCTTTGACTAGCACAGCAAGAATGTTGCTCCCTTATAGGGCTGTCTAGCTAGTCATTTATGAAATTAAGGTCTTGAGTGTGTGTTGTCGCCAACTCTACGCTTAACTTTTTGGTGTTCTTAGTTGATTTGAGAGCCTAATCCCTTTGCTTTGTGGCTTCCTCCAGCTCAGATTTGTATCCTACCATAATGTTGTCATGAGATCTCATTTCTAGCTCGAATGGTCAAATAGTTACTTAATTGATTTAGTTGAGGCCGGACAGGGCTTTGGTTAAGTTTTTTCGTTTAAAGTATTGGTTGACCATTTTGCTTATCCCTTCAACGCCGATGTTCGCGGCCTGATGGAAGATGTCTTTGACATTGTAATTGAACAACATCCCTATTAAGCAACAACCAAGTAAAGCGATCTGCATTCTGGTGTCGATAGCGGTGGATTAACTTGAAGGGGGTGGTGATAGAGCAGTATGGGTTGAGACTGATTTGGATTTATGAGAGGTCGACATAGTGGTTATTGGAGGATGAGTTGCTAAGAGTTGATATGAAAGAATTTGAGATTGAGTATGCAGATGAGAAGAGCTAAAGATAGGTCCTGGACAATCGTGGGAACCGCAAGGCCTCTTCCTAAAATCATACGATTCTTTCTCCTCTGCTCGACGTCTTCTTCTATCTTCCTCCCCCTATTGCTCTCTATACTTTCTCCTTCTTCTTTCTTCTCGGTCTCTTAGTTTGAGCTGCGAGCCTGGGATGCGGCAAACAGCGACCCGGGGTGGATAAGAGGCGCTGACTAATACTAGAACTGAGATAGTCCATGTAGTCCCTTGCCATTGCACCTGAAAAGGAATATAAAGTATACCAAAACTAATGTTCTGAGTTATGGATGAATGTGGAATCTTAGTATTCATGATCCTAAAGGTTTTTCAAATTGATATTTCCCTAAGTATTTTATGAACCGTGCTTCGTAATACGTAAAGATGTGGTTTCATCTCCTTCGGCTAAGAGATCCCCAATTGGAAAGCCGAACTCTCCTGGATTCTCATTAAGAATATTCTCTATTAGTATGTCCAAATTGCTTAGAGAGTCAAAAATAATTTTCTAAGGAGTCCATTGGGGGAGTTACATCTATGATTGGCGCTAAAATTTGATCGGGCGCTTATTGCGAAGACTTCATTACCAGTCACTTCAAACAATGCGGTACAAGGCCTATATCGCCTTCGAGAGATGTTTCCCTGTATGATCCACTATCTACTATATTGAAATATTAATCTTATCTTCATCCCTGTCATCTTCCTTGCCTTTTCCTTCCGTCTTTGTCCTTCTCTTTCTTCATCTCTTTCTCCTCTTTCCTCTCATCTTCCCTCTTTTGCTTTGTTGACCACATTTTCTTCTACTAATCTCTCATTTACTTTGTCGATATTCAACTTGCCACCCTGGCCTTCATCATCCCCTTGATTATCATCATTATAGTAACAAGTGGGGGTAGTGGACCCAATAATAGCCCAAGACTTCTTGGAAGGTAGTGGCATGGGAATGGCACATCTGTCGGGATAAAGAAGGCCATACCGGTGAAGTCTCTCATTAAAAAAAGGAACGTGGTGGTGCGAAATTTAGAGCCTACACTCTTTAAAGTTTATAAAATGCTGGCATGTGCATTGTAGGAATCTCGGTCGGGAAGATCTATGAAAGGTATGGGACATAATTTAGGCACTTTAATGAGGAAACACCAAATAAAGAAAGGAAGTTAGAGAAGGCAACTTACATCTGAACAACAAGAGACAGTAGAAACCAAATGAAGAAAAAGCAAAGAAATATTCTCTTTTAAAGTAGCTCCACTTGCTATGAAGCATGTCTATGACCTTGCAACGATTATAAGCCTCAACAATTAGTAGAGATGGCGAGTTTGCTCTTTTCATAAAATTTAAAAGATGTGTTAGCTCTCCAAACGTACAAGGAGTTGAGTAGAGTGTAACCATTGGGTGCACCTATGTGCCAACCCAATCTCTTACAGAAAGAATTTAATGAACTCATTGAAAGGCGAGACAGCTCCCCTTAAACACATATACTTGTTTCATGCAATACACCCTATGGTAGATTATTTGCTCGTTGATGAATCTTGAATAATAGTACATCATCCTCTAAGATCGCATGCTTAAGACAAATAGAACCGAGTGATTCCACAGTTAGTAGATATAGTATTTGTTCTAGAGGGTTATCTGTAACAGCCGTAAATTTTAATAAGAAATTAAGTAAATAAAATTAGGGTTATAAATGGAAATTTTGTAAATTTTAGAATTTGGTTACAGAAGTTGCACCGTTCATTCGTAGTGATTTTGCGATCAATTTTCATATATAATATATAGAAATTGGAGTTCAAATGAAGAAGTTATAAACTTTTGAAGTTTCTAAATTTGAAATAATTAAAAAGTTTAAATTTGAAATTTGAAATTTTAAATATTTTAGTTTTAAATTAAAATCTTGAATTTAAATAGTAGTTAAGTGTAAGGAAGACTTAACGTTTAAGAAAACGTTAATTATAAATCTGGTTAACCTATAAATTAAATAAGGTATTTAATAAATAGTTAACAATGCAGAAATCAACGATCTCAAAAAGGGGACCGGTCGACCGCTATCGATTGACCGATGAGAGTTTGAGGTAGCCAAGGTTTTTTATTTTAAATAGTCCAGATTTAGTTATTCAAATCTGATGGTTCTGGATCCGTCTCACCTCTATAAATGAACTTCACGAGCCCTACTTTTCCACATAAAATTCAATAGCAATGGCGAAGTCTGTTAAATTCTTTCCCCTTAGGGTTTTAGAAATAGTGAACTTTCTAGTAAGTAATTATTATTTCTATTCTCTAATCTAAATAAATCATTCTCTCTATATTCTGATTTCTAAAATAAAATCTATACAAATACAGTCTATTTGTTGTATATTCAAAAAAAGGAAAGGTCAAACAAATATTAGGAGCGGTATAAATCAGATCCCCTCTTCTTCTTCTTTTTTAGGTTTCAGAATCAGCTAGGATTTTCAAGTAAGAAGGTTAAACATTTAATTCTTTTGATTTCTAATTATATCCTTTCTAGTTTTTGATTCTAGATCTAATTTCTTTATGCAATTCACTTTGTTGTATATCTTAAAATAAGGGGATCTAAAAGAAAACTAGGCGTGGTGGAATCAAATCCATTTAGGAAGTAAACAATTCTTTATGAGTGGAAATATCAAGTAAATATTATCCTATAATTTTCCTAAGTAAATATCAATCTTTGTATATGTTAGAATTATAATTGCTTTTGGTATTAATATATTAGAATCAAACTATTTATTTAGACTAGATAATCTATGGTCAATTCAACCTATTTTCCTTGTTTTAAATTGGAGTGTAAAGGGTTCAAAAAGAAAATAAATTAGAAATGGTGTGTAAAGTATGAATTGTATTGTTTGTAGTTTGCACCACCTAATTCTATCTTTTGAATAAATAAGGAACTCCTTTCTCACTCCAAAATGATGTATATAAAGGTTGAATTAACATATGTGATCTAATTTGTGAAGATCTATTCTTTAAAACAGAGAAAGAATTCTAATTTATTAGTATGGAATAAGTTTTAGGTATTCCATGTTTTCATGAATCTATTTTATTTGGCTACCGTAGTAGCAGTTCTTATTGAAATAATTGATTTGTTTCAGATTGATATTTCAAAATACCTTGTAAATGAATTATCATTGAATTATTGTAACGTAATGATTAACTTAAGTTCCACGCGTAGAAATATTCATATATAATATTAACGTATTGACTATTAAAACGAATAGTGTATTGATTATAGCATTTTGAGCGTGATAATCAGTATTATTAGAATAGTTAAGTAACATTATATTTCAGGAAGAAAGTTAGATTAAATTAGGGAATTAATCCCAAATTGGGAGCGTAATAAAAGGATACCTTATATGCCCTCAATTATTATTCTTGTAGGATGATATATGTATATAGTGGATATAAATATATGGTGTGATTATGTTATAAAGATGTGAGGTTAGTGAAAAGCTACATGGATGTCTGCCTAGTTAAATCTGGCTACCAACGGTGCGGCTTTGCAGACTAAAGTGGGATATCGCCTATAGTAAGTAACTACAATGGATGCGAGGTTAGTCCCAAGTCTGTAGGGTAAACTTTGCTAGTCAATCTGGCTACTAGTACCTATGAATAGTCGGAGTAATGTGAGATGTCATGAATAGGTTATGGGTCATAAGTTGCGCTTTTGGATGCAGTAGGTGAAATCCTTAGGAAAGGTCTACTTTAGGTTAGAGGTGTTAAGTGGCTATGGTAGGGTCTGCCTCTTTCTTAGGTGAAGTATTAAGTGGCCTAATTAGATTTCTTATGATGTCATTATGGAAGAACCATGTAGGGACCCCCTTTGGGTTTAGGTCTTAAATGAGGGGGTCTATCTATTTTGTAGGTCTTGAATGATCAAAGTCCACTGAATCCCATTAAAGAAGTATTAAGTGGTTCGGGTGTTTCGTCTTACGTTAAAAATGCTGGTTTCATTATGGTTGTATAATCGGGCTGGAAAAACCTTTGGGCTTAAAATTGACTTTCGTACAGTCAGACTGGAAGAGCCTACAGGCTTATAGTCGACTTTTGTATAGTTGGACTAGAAGAGCCTTCGGGCTTACAGTGGATTTTATACATATGTTATAAAGTTGGACTGGAAGAGCCTTCGGCTTATAGTTTACTTTATATATATGTTATGATTTTAATACAAAAGACATATTTCTTATTTAGATAATACTACCCAAGTGCAATTATGGTGAAGCTTGAGATTTCCATTTCATAAGACATTTTTTATTCTGATCTACTCCTCATTACAACACAGGTTAGAAATGATATTTCTGATTTAGGAGACGAAGGTGGAGGTGAAGACTTATTGCGGTTATCTCTTTATTTATGCTTTTTAAGTATTTTATATATCCAGTTCAAACTGTTACATTATTTCATGATATTGTACTATGGAGATTTTATGTAAACAAGCAGTAATGTTTAACATGCCATGTTTTTGAAATGGTTTTCTTTATGAAATGGTTACTTATTTTTGGTATTATATTTTATCCATTCCGATGTGAGATTCTGAAAGTTTAGATAGATAATTCTGTGTACTTTGTATTTTTTTTTAATTTTATCAACTTAAATGCTTGCCTTGAAATGGGCTTAAGGTTCAACGGGCTTTTGTAGGGTCAAAATTAGGTCTATTTTGAGGCGGGTTGTTACAGCTGGTGTCAGAACTTAGGTTACCCGAACGATAGGGATAAGTATATGTATAAGTGGCGTACTTGTTATTTTTGAAAGTTTTTTTAAAAACCCTAATATATATAAATGTACATATGTATACTTAATTTGAATTTACTCTATAAATTCTGACTATAGAAGTAGTCACGACTATACTCTTATAGGACGGGAGAGGCGACTATAGGTTGGAAAGATAAATTGAGTAAGGAATGCACAACAAATATCGTATTGTTAGGAATGTTTTTGGAAAAGACTGTTACTTGAAAAAAAAAATAGAGCAATAATTGTGTAATAAATAGGGAGTTATAATAATTTAATAAGGGTATAAATAGACCAATTAAAGAGATCGTTAAGGTAATTACAGGGTTATAGAATGGGAAAGGTTCTAGCTTGAAAATTTTAATAGACAATAAATGTGTATAAGTGAGGAGTCATAAGGAAATAAATAGATTAATGAGACCATTATGGTAAAAGTTGAACAAATAAATAAATGTCTTTAGGAAACGTTCGTTAAGGTAATAACCATTTAATACGGACCAAGTGACATTTATGGGAATAATAAATAAAAATGTTGGGTACTGATTAAATTTATAATTAAAAATAGTTGTAAACACCCGGAAGTAAGGGACATGGAAGAAGAAAATGCAATAGAAATGCCAGTTAAAGTCAATTTCTAAAATCTAACTTGACTTAAAGATTTGATAAAAAGTAATTCTTCGGAAACTTCCTTGAATTATTTTGAATGGATTTTTGATTGGATTTATTAAAAAGTTGTTGTTTTGGAAAGTAAGTAAAATCATAATTTGAAAAGAAGCAGTGGATTCAAAAGTTCTGATTCAGAGGTTTTCGGTAAAAAAGGTTTTTCATTTTGGAAACTCTTAGTCTACAAATTTGTTGTGTTAAAAAGTTTCCAATTTAAAGAATTTTTGATAAATGAATCTTTCTTTTTGAAATAAATGTAATATAGAGCGTAAGATGGACTTGATGATTTTTCCTATTTCATAAATTTGGAAGTTCATTTATAATTCTTCTTTTTAAAATTAACAAAAATGGAATTTGATTAAAATGTATAGAAACTATTTAAGTAGGAAAAGTATAAATAGAGGTAATATTGGAAGATTTGGGTAGGAATAGCTCTAGGAACTCATTAAATAGGATTAGTAATCTAGTTAGAGATAACGTAGGAGAGAAATAATGAGAATGGGATAAGGAAATGCTGGGATACGAGTTTATCGCTATCTATTCCACTTTTCATAGTTTAAAGTTATAAAAGATGTTTTTGAAATGCTTTAGACTAAAAGACAAACTTTTATATGAATAAATCTGTGATATACAAAGTGTTTGAAAAGGGGGAAATTATTTTGCTTCTTTTTGGGATTAACTAGTCCTTCTTGAAATTTTGATTGTTTGGTTTAATAATTGAGTTTCTGAATGTGTTAGGTTAAAGACCCTACTTTAAAGAAGTAAGTCATTGAAGTAAAAGTATTTGAGAAGAGATTATTTTATAAAGCAATTTTAGAACCTTTAAATTTGGAGTTAAGAATAAAGCTGTAAATGCTATGAGAATTATGAAAAGTTGGTTTTAATTATATTAGAAGGTTTTGTCCAAACGTTTAACAAAAATGTAATAGATGTGTGGAATAAAATAAAATATGGTGTTTAGCTGTTTTTAAGAATTCAATTTCCAAAACTGTTTGGAAGTTGGGAATTCTTTTGAAAAGTATGCTTAAAAAGTTTTCTTTCGAAATGTGGAAATTCTTTTGCAAATTTGAATTTCAAATGTCACATACCAGCATGATGTGGATTTTTAAGTTTACATTTTATGGAGTTGTGAGGATCACTATGTAGGAAAGAAAGGTTAAAGGTTTCAAGATAAGAATAAAATAAGAATAATATGTACAACCTGATCTGGAAATTTGGAATCCGTCCTAAGCATTTATTTGTAGAATGTTGGTAAAGGAGGAAAGATGTTCCAGATCTACAATTGGGTTGTAAGTTAAGTTGTGCTTGGAATGTGAATTTCTATAATTTGATTTACTAGGAGAAGGTCTTGTAACTTCCATAAATTACCTAGTGCCTTAAATGTACAAAATGCAGAGTTTGAATTAACAAAAGGATGTCCCAAAAAGGGAAAGAGATGTGTAAAATATGGATATTATTTTCCATAATTTACATCGTCTATTTCAATAAAAGAGAAAGAAATAATCCGTTGAAAATTTCAACTAAAGAAAAAATATCACTTATGGTAAATTTATGGAAATTTTTAACAGTAATCCTTTTTAGAAGGATAGCTCTAATAAAATAAAATATGGAAATGAATGTTCTAGTTTAGATATTAATAATTAGAAATAAGAAACGCATAAATAGCGTAATTTACAATGGTATTCTTATTAATTATAAATAGCGTAGTAATTACAGGACTAAGGTTTATGGATATTAATTATAGATTTAATGAGCAATAAATTTGTAATTAATAAAGGATAAAAAGGAATTAAATAAGGAACTGATTAAGGATTCTAATATGGTATTTATGGATAATAAGAAAATTTTGAAACTGGCAATAGATTGAAATAGATTTAATGAGTGTTGGTTAGAGATTGTTAATTTTGACATTAATGACTAGTTATTATAGGTAATGGATATTTATTAGAGCTAAGAAAATAAATTAAGAAGGTGGGCAATGGTGGAATGACGTTCTAGGAATATACACCTCAAATTGGTAAGGAGCATTAGGACCCCAATATAATTAACACCAATTAATGGTTAAGGGGTGCTTCTAGTAAAAAAATCTTTTTGAGTTTTTGGTTTGAAATAGCCAGTTGTCCCCTTTAGGAAAAGTGTTTGATATGGTATAATTTAAGTTCGACCTGTTTTATCACAGTTGATTTTAAAGATGGGATTAAACTGCTAGATAAATAGAAGTAGTGGAAATTTGCCAGCTGTCACTTATAAGGATATGAAGAGAATTTTCTAATTGGTCAAGGAGGAGGGGAGAGTCACTAAATTGGTCTCCAAATATTTGACATGACAAAGTATTAAGGCTAAGCAAGGCAAGCCTGGTGGGATGTTGTTACCAGTGGAGATTCAAACTTGGAAATGAGAGCATATATCGATGGACTTTATAGAGGGATCGCCTAAATGCAATGATTCTATTTAGGTTATAGTAAATTGGCTCATTTTATTCCCATAGGGGTATTAAGATTGTAGCATCTCTAGCATAGATATATATCAAGGAAGTGGTGCGACTACATGGAGTTCCAGTTGGCATTCTCACAACAGAGACCCTGTGTTCACTGGCGAATTCGGAGGAGTTTGAAATTGGGTATGGGAATGACTTTGAATTTAGAAGATTTACTGAGAGATTGCATCATGGATTTTGAAGGATCCTGGAAAAGGTAGGAGTGTTTTAGGCGGCGAACGAAGACCGCACAGGACAGTAAGGAGTCCTATTCCGACAGACAAAGAAAGGGATTAGGTTTTTTAGGTAGGGACATGGTATTCGTTAAGGTTTCCCTTTTTAAAAAGGTTATGAGGTTTTGCACATCTAGGAAGTTGGTGCTAAGGTTTGTTGGGTCTTTTTCGATTTTAGAGAGAGTGGGGGAAAATTGCTTAATAGGTGGAGCTTTCGAACTAGTTAGTGGGAGTCCATGATGTCTTTCATGTTCCACAATTGAGGAAATGTCTGCACGATATTGCCTCTGTAATAGAGCATGATCAGCCAAATGATGTTGAAATGGAGCCTATCGCCTCCCCCCATGCCACCACATGCATTATGGAGCATGGTATTAAGGGGCTTTGTAAGTAAGAAATTGCATTACGGAAAGCACATGAGAAACCGAAAAAAGGTGAAGGTTTCTCATCCTGAGCTTTTCTCTGGTAAACTTTTCTCTCTAAAAATATAGGTTTCCAGTTGCATCATGGTTTCTAGATTAGAGGGTAGGAGATGGTTGCCATATTTTTACAGTTATTTTTGCAATCATATAGAATTTTATATATATTTGGATGCTTGCATACGTGCATATATGTCACGACCTTGCATTCACGCTAGGATTAGGCTCACTTATATTATGTTTGCAAACGTAATCATATTGCATATTTAGTTGAGTAGATTGTTGTGTAGATTATTGTAAATAAATTGGTCATATAACATGGTTATTAGGTGCGTGTTACACTATCTTCCCTTGGTGATTTCGGAGGCGAAATCTATTTTAAGGGGGGAGAACATAACACCCCGTAAAATTTAATAAGAGATTAAGTAATTAAAATTAGGACTATAAAATTCTACAAATATCAGGATTTGGTCATGGAAGTTGCATCATTTCATCTATGGCGATTTCTTGACTAATTTTCATATATAATATGTTGAAATCGGAGTTCAAATAGAGACGTTATGGACGTTTGAAGTTTCTAAATCTGAAATAATTCAAACGGGTTTAAATTCGAAATTAAAAGTTTGAATTTAAATAATAGTTAACGTTAAGGGAGACTTAACGTTTAAGTAAACTTCATTTACAAATCTGGCTAATGTGTAAATTAAATAAGGTATTTAGTAAATAGTTAACAATGTTGAAATTAATGGTCTCAGAAGGAGGACTGGTCGACCACCCTTGGGCAGCGGTCGACCGGTGGTAGTCTGAGGTGGCTAGGGTTTGGTTATTTAAACAATCCAGATTTACTAATATAATTTTGATGGTTCTGGTTCCTTCTCACCTCTATAAATAAATCCCTACCCTCCCCCTCCCCCCCACTTTTCCTCATAAAATTCAATAGCGACGACGAAGCTCTGTCGTATTTTTCCCTTAGGGTTTCAGCAATAGCAAAGTTTCTGGTAAGTAATTCTAATTTCTAATCTCTATTCTAAATTTATCCTTCTTCTCCCTATCTTCTGATATCTAAAATCTAATATATATATATATAAAATCTATCTGCTGTATATTTAGAAAAAAGAGAAAGATCAAGTAAAGAAAGGAGCGATAGAAATCAGATCTCATCATCATTTACTTCTTTGGGTTTTAGAATCAGTTAGGATTTTCAGGTAAGAGGGTTAAATGTTTAATTCTTTTGATTTCTAATTTTTTCCTCTCTAGTTTCTAATTCTAAATCTAATTTCTATATACAGTTCACTTTGTTGTATATTTCAAAAGAATGAGATCTGAAAGAAAATTGGGCGTGGTGGAACCAAATCCAGTTAGGAAGCAAATAGTGTTATACGACTGGAAATATCAACTTTTTCATATTTTTGTAATTGAATAGTATTTATTTGGATTTGGTATATTCCTTGGAAAATTTTGGTAAATGAAAATATAACATCTAAAACTCTCAGAATTTCCATAAGTAATATCAATCTTTGTATATGTTGGAATTATAATCGTCTTTAATATTAATATATAAGAATGAAATTATTTGTTTAGAATTAGATAATCATGGTCCATTCAACCTATTTCACCTATTTTAAATTGGAGTGTTAACGGGTTCAAAAAGAAAATAAATTAGAAATGGTGTATAAAGTATGAATTGAATTGTTTGTAGTTTGCAGTGCCTAATTCAATCACTTAAATAAGTATGGAACTCTTTCTCACTCTAAAATGATGTATAAAATGGTTGAGTTGAACATATGCGATCTAATTTGTTAAGAACCATTATTTAAAACATAGAAGGGATTTTAATTCATTAATGTGGAACAAGTTGTAGATATTCCATGTTTTTATGAATCTGTTGGCTTTGGGAGTATCAGTTCTTGTTGGAATTGTAGATTTGTATGAGATTGATAGTTCAAAAAACCTTGTAAATGAATTCTGATCGAATTATTGTAACATACTGATTAAATCTTGAATTCTATGTGTAAAATTATACATATATAATATTAACGTATCGACTATTAAAACGAATAGCGCATTGAGAATGAGTTAGTACTATTAGAATAGTTAAGTAATATTAACTTGTAGGAAGGAAGTTAGACTAAACTAGGGAATTAATCCTTAATTAGGGGCGCAATAAGGGGATACCTTATATGACCTCAATTATTATTCATATAGGGTCATATATGTATATAGTGGATATAAATATAAGTTATGACTAAGTTATAGGGATGCGATGTTAGTCCAAAGTCACATAGAGGTCTGTCCAGTTAAATCTGGCTACCAGCGGCGTGACTTTGTGAACTAAATGTACGACATCATCTATAGTAAATAACGAAGATGGATGTGAGGTTAGTCCCAATTCTGTAGGGTAAACCTGCCCAGTCAATCTGGCTACCAGTATCTACGAATAGTTAGATTAATGTGAGACGTCACGAGTGGGTTATGGGTCATAAGTTGAGCTTTTGGATGCGGTAGATGAAATTCTTAGGAAAGGTCCTCTTTGGGTTAGAGGTTTTAAGTGGTTATGGTAGGGTCCATCTCTTTCTTAGGTGAAGTATTAAATGGCCTAATCAGATTTCATACGATGTCATTAAGGAAGAACCATATAGGGACCCGCCTTAGGGTTAGGTCTTAAATGACGGGGATGATCGTGCTTGTGTGGTCCATCTTTAAAGGAGTAGGTGAACAACTCCAACGTCATGCAGAAAAAGACAGGTCTCATATAAGATAAATCCTATGGGTACCAAGAAGATTCTTGAAGGGTGATCATGTTAGAAGATATTGAAGAAGTTGCATGTGGCAAGAGCCACATTGGCACGTTGTTAACATAGTCGGTACCGATGTGATTAGTTGTTGCAATTTGACTCGATCTTTCTCCCTAACTCTGTGGATCTGATGTTTAATCTGGTATTTCATGATCTGGCAACTCTGATGAGCAATTCTGCTATAAATAGAAGCACTATGGCTACTGGAAAAGGATTTTACAAACTTTTGGCCTCTATCTTCTTCATCTTCTACTCTCCCCACATCTTTGTCACTTTTGATCCTACTTTTGATGTTTTAGATCTGAAAACGAATTGAAAAGCTCTTGTTCTTGTAACAATCAACCTCTAATGAAATTAAAATGGACGTAGGCCATAGATTTTTCCAAATCACTATAAAATCCTTCATGTTTTTATTATTTTTTACTGTATGAATTAGAGTTATCTCGTTTCTAGTAGATTTGGGGTGTTTTGCCATTTTTTGGTTCAACAATATGTGTGTATATAAACGAGTTTTGAATGTTAATTAGTTAACAGACTTTGGCATGGTTTGGTCTGTATGGGAGGCCATGTATAGCCTGCTAAACAAGGAAGAGAAATAATATAGAAGATGAATCTATTTTTAATTAAGAATTAATTAGGTGTTTGTAAGAGAGGAAGGTGGAAGGCCTTTTCCATTTCTCTTTAAATACCAAACCTTCCATATTCATTTGAGCTTTTCCTCCTTCTATTAGGAAGGCCGCTCCTTGCTTCCTCCCCTTTGGTGGAATACTTTATCACCCATACAACATCAGTAAAATAAAATTAAATCGGTTCATTTGATCCTAACAACATCTAGCAGCGATTCAAGCAATCTAGGAGGATACTCACAGTTCGAGGTGTCAATAAGGGCTGAATTTATTGTGGTATTTCTTCATATCTTATTTTGAATATTTCACCTTCTCTCATACGTATTTGTATAAGCAAATGCATGTTTATATGATTCTATTCAATGTTTAAATTTAAATATAAGTTTTTCATTTGTTTTAAATTATAAATCATTGCAAATACAAATAAATAAACTACACACATAGATATATATATATATATATATTTCATAATTAATTTATTTGTTTTAGTCTACTTATATTTGTTTGTTTTAATATTCTTAATCTGGATATTTTTAATCAAACTTAAATTTAAAATATTTTTGGCTTGATCAAAACAAGAATATTAAATTTAGAAAACTTTAAATATTAATTTTAATTCAAATTTATATGCTTCGTTAAGTCATGCAAATTTTAAATACGCATATTTAATTTTATTTGTATAATATATAGCTATTCCCATATATATAACATATAGGCAATAATTATATATATATATGATATATATAGTACTATTAAATATGTGTACACACACCATATACATATGCTATAGTATATATAAACATATGTACATACTTAGGAATTTATATTCCTGATATGCATATGGATTTATCATATGTATATGTTAGTATAATATATGTGTATATACAATAGATTGTGTATACAATAGATATAAATCCTTATATTTATACGTATATATACAAAGTTATACACAACTCAATTATTATTATGTTATCATGTTATACATATGTATTCCTTTGCAGTATACACTATATATGTCCATGTGACTTTTCTCATGGTGAAAGGTGGTAAAAAAAACTCCTAATTAATTACACATGTCACATTTATGATCTATTAATTTGTACCCCATAAATAACAATATGACCTTGCATAAACCTAAATGGTATAACATAGAACGTGCAACTAAATTACACACACATATGTGTTTATATGTAACAATACGCCAAAACGTATTTTTGGTAGCATACAAAAAACGCTACCATAACTTACGGTTGCGTTTTAGAGAATTCCGCTAAAAACGTACAACTAGAAATCCAAGATTTATGTTGCATTTTAGTAAATTCCATTATGAAATCCTTTATTGCAGTGCCTGTCAAAACGTTGCTAAAAATCTTTATTGTAGCTTTGGAAAAGGCAACTAAAAGATAGTTGTAACGACCCATAAAATTTAGTGATTTAATTTATTTAATTAATTGGAAATTTTGTCAAATTTTAAATAATAAAATTTTGAAATAAAATTTAGTGTTTGGAATACGTCTCTTTTAACATAGCAACTGGTAAATTTTCATCAGGCAATATGAAAGTTTATTTTCTTGTGTAATTTTATTTCAATTTATATCAGTTAAAATCGATGGTAATAAAATGTTTTCCAAATCTGAATATTTTTCTATAGAAAATTTGTAAATCTTCTGAGTGAGTCGTCATATTTCATTTCTCCAAATTTGAACTGCTATTGCTTCGTTTATCTTATTTCTGGCAAATTAGCAGCATTTTCGGTACCGATTATCGACGTTTGATCAGATGATCGTACCACTGATATCTGTATACCGTTTTGATCGTCTCGTCGTGCTGATCACTGTAGTATATTCATTTGTGTGTTCGGCGTCCGATGGACGATGAAATCTATAAAATCGTTGGATCGTATCTGTACCTATTTTATGCTTTTCTGATTCTTATGTCCATTGGTCTCTCTGCCCTTTCATTTTCCATCGTGCAAAGCTGTCAACCACTAGAATTTAATTTTCTTGGATACCACATTTGAACCTTTCTATTTTCTTTCGTCCATTCACATATTAGTTGAATTAATAGGCCATTATCTCATGTTCACTTATATTCTGCAATTTTTTCTTTACTTCTCTTCCTTTTCATCTTTTTATATGTTTTTTCACTGATAAATTATTTTGGTTGCATCTCCTCCTAAAATCATTCTGCCTTCAAACCGTTCACAAACCCCACTTCTCGAGCACCTCCTCTGACCTCTCACCATGACCTTGTACAGCTCGACATGACAAGACATCACTCGAAGCCTTCCAGCTTCCCAAACGAGCACAGCATGCAACCAATGGCCGTACCCCTCCCTCTCGCATAGCTGCAGCTTTCAACCACCACGCAACTTCCTCCCTATCCATGGGCGCATCCTTCACCCACTACCGAGACCACCGCTATGCGGCCGTCTCTTCTTTCACTCGCCACGCCACCGATCACATCACTTTACCATAGTCGCGACCTGGAGCACGCAGCCAAACCCAACGAACCATCGCATAACTGCCACTTTGTCCACCGTCCCACCCTCGAATCCATGGCCGCTCGTGAGCCTCGGCCACCAATCCTTTTCAGTCGTCGAGCCTTCCTCCTCTACCTCTCTCTCTATCGTGAGTTCCCTCTACTATATATATATATATATTCTTTTTTTAAAGAGTTATTTTACATAGGTTGTTATATATGTAGTTTACATAAATCTATTTATGGATATGTATATGTCGATATGTTTTATATAATAACTATTTATAGTTTATAATAACTGTTCATATGTTTGAAAGAAAATTTGTGTTAAAAGTATAGTATATGAATATCTGAGCTATTGTTATGAAAGTTATAAAGTGTGTTATAAGTTTTCCATTTATATGTTATCTATTTAAAATTTTGTATATAAGTTTATATAAATTCTGTTGATTTATAGTTGAAACATATAACTAGTTATTGAAGCTACGTTCTATTATATTTTGAGATGTTATAAACATCATTTTTCTAGTTGAAATAGGATTTGATATTTGATGCTTGATTTTTTTATTTCCAAGAGAGTTGTAATATAAGTTGAGGTAATAAATAATGTTGGTTATCTCTGTCAACTGTACCTAATTGATATTATATATATATATATATATATATATATAAAGCTACAAACTTTATCATGTTGTCTATGCTAAAAATAATAATTTGATAGGTATAGTTACTTGCATGCTTTAGTTGGTAGTCAGCTATAATACCTGTACTATGTTTAAGCTGCTTTGCCATTTCATGTTATCTATATTGTAAAGTTACTTCTCTTATTCTATTTATATATATTATATATGTATGGACCTTGATGTAATATATACATACATACATACATACATACATATATATATATATATATATATTGATATTTGATTTCATCTATCATTACATAGTGTACAAATTTGCAGTTATCAAGAATGATTTGATTCATTCTCATCGATTTCTTATCTATCAACTTGTCCGTATGATTCGTGCCAATCTAGCTTCGATTTGGAATTCATGTTTGGATTCGTAACTCGTTTCATTTGTCGAATCTCTAACCTCGAAAGGTGAGAAATCACTCACAATTAACTTTCTTATATTTATTAAATTTGATTTCAATTGAAATGACAATTGAAACATGCTACTGTTAGTTATTTACGTTGTTATTTTTATGCTATTATCTGTATCTGTTCACCTGTGACATCTAACACCATTATATGTTATTTATATTGATGATATATGCCTGTTATATTTTTATCATATATGTTATCACTCTGCAAGTTCCATGTTAGTATAGAATTCACTAAGGGTTGAAATGATACATGCCCGAACGATCTGTAGAATAGGAGAAAATCATTATGGGTTGAAATGATAGACCCAAGCGATTTTCATTGAATTGAATTTGGGATTGCGGGTTGAAATGATATACCGTATACGAATTTAAATTGTGGATTGAAATGATAAATATCAGTATCACTTGACTATAGGATAGAAAATTATATATAAATACCGTTGGTCCATATATAAATATTTTGAAAATGATTTCTATGGTTTTGGAAAGAATATACGGTTTTTTAAAATATTGATTTTTGATATTATATTAATGTTATTTTATATATAGTTAAATTCTTGATTTGAGCTATGTGTAAATTTGTTTTAATATAAAAAAGTTAATAATAAAGTTTGATTTTATTAAATATAATATGGTTAAGTATTTATTTTAAATTATATATTAATATAAAGTTTATAATGATTTTAGTAAATTAAGGTTGAGAAGATGGATTTGAAGTTGATTTGAAATTGTATTTATAAGACTTTTATTAAATCGATTTGAAACTTATTGAAATTGAGATTTTAAAAGATATGATTTTATAACTTGATTTTGGTTTAAGGTGATTAATTGAATAATTCAAGATAATTAAATTGAAATAAATATTTAGTTTATTTGTAATTTGGGGTTTTATTTAAAGGATATTGGATTTATTAAGTAAATATTTCAAACTAAATAATAATAAAGTGAATTTAATATATATATATATATATGTATACACACACACACACGAATTATCAAATTTAGTTTTGAAACGTTGAATATTTATGACTTTGAAATATATTGAAATGTAAACGGTTTATTTTGTGGTTCAAATCCGTATTTGAAATCGATATTATTTGGAATGGTTTATTGAGAAACTGAATTGAATTGAAAGTGATGATTCGAGACTTGATTAAATTTGAATTTTGGAATTCGAATTGACTTGGAATTGATCTATGAGATTTGAGGAAGCTATTTATTATATAAAGTATTTTAAATTATATTTAAAACTATTTTATATTTTACTTTATAAATCATTTTAATATAAACTATTTTAATATAATAACTATTTTATTATAAACTATTTTAACTTATAACTCTTTTATATAAACTATTTTATTTTATATACTATTTTAATATCTAAATTGTTTAAGTGGTGGAAGTTATGTTTTCAAAGTTATGAATCTCAAAGTAATATGTTTTGAAAGTGCTATAATTTCAAGTGTTTGGTTTCAAAAGTGTTATAAATTGAAGTGCTATGATTTTGGAAATGGATATATTTGAAGTGGAAATGATATTGAATTTGGTTTTGAAATGGAAATGATATCGTATTGATATGGTTTTGAAATGGCAATGATATTTTAGTTTTGAAGTATATACTATTTTGAGAATGACCGCGGTGTTATAATAACGTTTGGTTGTTAAAGAGACTGGGATTGGAAGTTGTCATACTCTCTGCCAACTTCGAAAATCACTTTAACAACCATGTATGCGGTAGAGATTCCAGAATGAAGTAGGATGGTGGTGGTGATCCTATATGAGGTATATACATGAACCCCACTCCCGTGAGTTGGCATAAGGTGGCTAAAATAGGACAATCGACGGGCCAATGAGGTAGCTCCTCTGATCGGACACACTCCTTCCATGCCATTCTATTACTATGCGACTGATTTGGTGTGCACCTTTGATTTTTGATTTTGGGAGTGTGGCTCGAGGTGGACGGTAGTGGCTGCTATGCGTTACCACCAGTCAGGAAGTGCAATTGGTATATCTACCCTGGCATTGCCTAGTTGTGCCATGTCATCTACCCTAGTGTGCTTTACTACGTGTTTGATTTGTGTCGTACTTATGGATTTTTCTATGGTAGCCGCCTGATCTGGAGGTACGATGTTATTGTATAGACTATTGACACTATAAAATGTGTTACCGTGGAAAATGTAAAGCCTTAACACTATTTTTAAATAATTACTTATGTTCCACTAGAAATATTCTTGTTATTGCTTCGACTCATATTCCCCAAAAAGTGGATCCCGCTCTAATAGCTCCGAATAAATTAAATACATGCATTAAGATACGATCTTATTCCACAACAACGAAATTTTTCATTCTTTCATATACTAGGGGATTTCTTTAGACATTATTATAATAGCGTATATTACTAAATAGTAGATAGTATAACGGATCCTTAGAGGATGGTTATCCCAAGCATCCTTTGAATTACTTGTATTTCAGTTGTTATTTCACTTGAGTTGGATTTATTGGTATAAGAATGTTAATCCTGACTCGAATGTTTGTGTTTTGCTTTACGCTTGGGTCAGACTGAGCGTCACAGCATTTAAGACTCACCTTTGGAGTTGGAGCTTCGCTTGGAGGTCCATCTATCATTCAGCTTGCAGTTATTCAGTTGATTCTTGTGATGTATTCAGATTTTTTATCTGACTATTTTATTGAGACTTCTTTGTATTCGAGACTTCTGTTGTATCTTGTTTAACTCTGTTATATACATGGTAGCTTCATGAACTATTATTCATTTGTTTCCGCTGCTTATTGTTACATTATATTTCTCTGTGTCTGTGATTCTGTGGTTATTTTATTTACTGTATATACCGAGTTTTGCCAAATATAAATTAACAATCTGGTATTTTGAGCAATTCAAATTAGGCATGTGTGGATGCGAATGGTTGAAAATATCCGGATGTTACAGTAGTGTTTTTTAAACACTATTATAGAGGGTTCAGTTTAAATCCAGACCTTACAGCTGCGTTTATTAAATGATGTTTTATATATTTTGTAGCCTTTCATCGCTGCTATATATATTATGTAGCTTTTTTGCCATACTTTTTTGGTAGCCTTTTTTTACTGCATATTATTTTTATAGCTTTTGTCAATCACAGCTAAAAAAATTGTATTCTATTCATCTTTCCCTCGCTTTGCTAACTCACTCACTCTCCTATGCACTTTGTTTATAACTTATATTATATCTAATAATAGACAATTCAATATGAAACCAATAAACAGTTATATGAATTATCATATTCAAACAACCAAACAATACAAATAACTGAACTATCATAAACACAACTAGTACATAACATACAAAGATACACAACAAGTGCATAATACTATATAAGTATAGTAGTTTAAAGACAAGAAGTTAATGTAAAGTCCATACATAGAGAAGTTTCAGTAAAGTGTTATAATATAGATGAGTAAGCAAGTACCATCAACAATTGAATTACCTTCAACTTCCTCTTCACAGTTGATCATTTCTTCGGATTAGGAATTCAGTACCTTCAACTTCCTCTACATAGAAAAATAACAATTATGAGTACAATAATGACCAAACTTAAATACACATCAAATGCATACAATGGAAAAGAAAAAGCAAGTGCTCATATTGAACCTATTGGTGAAAAACATTTAACTGTGGGAAAATTACATCACAAGAACAGCCAGAAAGCTCAAATCAGGGACAAGAAAATGTTGACATGTTAGATTTTTAAATGATGCACTGCCTATTAACATTTAAGAAGATGACATAGTGGAAATTATTGCAAACAGATTAAAAGAAGATGACAAAGTGGAAACTATGGTAGCAAATAATCTTAGAATCAAAAGCAGTTTTCAACTAATCTACCTATAGAAAAGTAATAATCAACAACGAGACCCATGTAATAATCAATAATTAGACCTGATCATTTATTAAAGCTGATTACAGTAAATATACACACACACACCTGTACACATAGGAATTCACAAACACATTCACAGCGCTCATATTAAAACAGCACACACAACACACACGCACAGCGCGCACAGCGCACACAACACATAGGCATACCTCTACAGCAAATGGAAGTACCAGAGAAGATTCATCATACTTCGGTTAAAATGTAATGGCCAAGACAAGACATACATTGTTGGAACAAACTAAAAAATGATAGACTAATAGTTAAGCAAAATACGTGATAAAATATTTACCCAAAAAAGTGAGATTGTCCTTTTAATTGCTCTGCATACTTCTGCCCATGCATCCAGGCCCGGCCCAAATAGTTTTGTTGCCCCAGACCAATCAAAAAAGTTAAGAGTGGAAAAAATTGTAAAAAATATGTTTACGAAATGGATAGTCCCGAATCGAACTCTTGTTGTTTGTCTCAAAACACAAAACTACTATCATTTAGACATTTCGTCATTTGACATCAGTGGGTAATAAAAGTTTATAGTTATCAGAACTGCTAAATTGTTGTCCTCCCCACCCGATTGCCCTAGGCGGCTGGCTTGCCAGCCTTGCCCTAATGCACATTATGTGCAACAATTTAATGCTCGAACTACCTAGTTTGCTACTGAGCAAGTCCAAAATCTCAAAGCTTATACTTCAGCTCCAATTCATGCTCTCTAAGCATACCCAAACTTTCGGACTTCAAATGGATTTCAAGCTTTGCTGTAGCAAGAAATGACTGTTGCAGTCCCCAAATTCCTTGATGTTGTAGCTAAAAATCCATCAAAGTTTGAAACTAACTGCTGTATCGTCCCATTAACTTTACAACTCCAGCACCATTCTCAGCACTTGTAGCTTCAACATGTGCTGCATTGACTTCTCTTTGAGCTTCTTCAACCATGGTATCAAAACCAAAGTGCGTATCAACAACCTATAATTTTTACAAGTGACGATTATGTGAATACTATATCATTGATTAGGACAGAAAGTTTCAAGTATGTTGCATGTTTAGTACAGAAATATCGTTGTCAATAGCCTTAGGGATTCCAACAACTACAACTTTCAGTCCTCGCCTTTAAATTTCTTACAGATAAGTGAATATAATTTATCTTCAACTTTTGAATTTCAAAGTGAGAATATACAATGATAATAAGAATATCTCTACTAATAACGCAAATCCAAAGGAGTGGACTTTTTTACAAGATAAAAAGGTCCAAATTTTGAACATATATCATAGAGTTTTCTATTAGTACAGTTGGATACAGTGCATTTTATTACTAAAATTGAAACTATACGCAATTGTTTTCATGCTTCTAAACTACCCTGTTTTGTCCATTTTTTCCATAACCCTATATTGTAGAATGATCTTATTACATTCTCATAAATGATGGGAGCACATTCTCATAAATGATAGAAGCACCTTTATGAGTACCATCACCTCAAATAATGTAAACCTGAGACAACTAAAACTCTATACCACATATGATTTCTCTAATGACAGTGTTAAACCCAGGGCACAAGTGCATGCATGCACCTCATTTAACCCAAAATATGACTGGATTTTTTATTTTCTTATTTTTTGTTTTTTGAAATTGAAGTCATTTAGCCTAATCAATTCATAATTGTTATAATCATAACCGAGAACAATTTAGACAAGCTTACATTTCAACTAAGGTAATATATCATCTTACTTATAATTCTAGGACAAAAACACACACTAGTGAACTATATTCATAAAAAGGATTCAAAAGCCATGCCCTCTGGCGTTCCTCTAAGGCTCCCCTTGTGAACAAGAATCTAATACAAGTAAAATTGATCTTTATTTTTATGTTATTAGAATATATCATAAGTTTAATTTTGGACTTTGGCTAGGACTAGCCTTTTGAGCCACCATATCTTCATAAAAGTACTTTTGTTATAAAAATTGCAAATTGATTTTCATTTAGACGTCACATTAATACAATATTTATCATGAGAGATATGAAATAAAGAATTAGAAAGAACACACTTCTGTGATTAAGGGAATGACATGATTATAGTCAACGTGGTATCATTAAATTATGATGCCTGTAATTTGACTCAAAATAGCCACAGTGGATGTTTTCCGCTATCAATAAAATACAACTACTTAGCCATTTTTCCCAAACGAATTGAGATCGGCTAGAGATGCAACCCAAAACTAAATGACAAAATCAAATTAAAAGTCATAACAATACAACAACAACAATAATAACCATGATAATAATAATAATAAAATGTACCGGATTATCACGTAGTGGATTGGGATATGTCTGCAAATGGTAAGCGTGATAAGCTATCTATTAAAAACAATGAGTAATAAAAATAAATTTTCGATTCAGCATTTGTCATCATATAGTATATTGGAATCACAGGCAACGTATAGTATAAAAATGAGTTTGTCATATCTTAGCTAAAAAATTATGCCAATGAATTGATGTTTTGAAATATAGGTTAACAGACTACATAACATAGATCACGCATACTGTTAACTCAAAATTAACTAACTAGCACAGATCCATTGTGTGTGTAACTTTATTTTGGTATACCGTGTAATACGTTATCAGGTGTTCTTTAATATATATTAGATAATAATAATAATATTAAAAAAAATGAAACCTAGGATGAGTTATGTCCATGACTTGTTGAGCAAAAGAAAATGCCTCGAAATGAATATTTGTGTACTCCTTCATAATGAGTGCAGTCTTCTCATCGTTCATTAAATCCTGATCAGACTTCAGCAATCCTAGCCCCTACTCCAATATCTTTAACTACAAGTTATTCTTATTGAGTTCTTCTCCATCTTAAGCATGACCTGTAAAAACCAAAGTTATTATTACCACAAAGGCAATTCAAACCAGATACATAATCAATCGAACCCTTTAAAAAAAGCAATTCGTAAACATAAAAGAGTATAGCCTTAAGCACCGTTCAAAATTTCATATTTATTATCGCTGCTCCTACTAATGTTTGGTCCTTCTTATTGTTAGCCAAAATACTTCACCGCTAAGAAAAAAAAACCATAAATCTAAGTATAACTAGAAACATTTCCTTAAATGTGTTATCTAAGAGTAGAGCTACCATACATGTCCTAAGAAAGAACTTTGCTACATTTTGTAATGGATTATTTTTTAATTTGGGCCAAATTGCAAAACAAATTACAATTTTAGACCACATTCCAAACTATTTACAAAAATATGTCAGTTTTGACCACGTTGGCGTCACGTGTACCGACGTCATCTCGAATGCTGTCAGTGCACATGTAATATGAATGACACAAATTTTGTTCTTTGTGGTAAATTTGCAGCCCCTTCATCACTTTATTATCACTCTCCCCTTCTCTCAAACTTTCTCAAAAAGAAAACCGAACACACCTCCCATTTCAGTAAAAATCAAATTTCAAATAAAAAACTACTTAAATCTAGCAAGAATTTGAAATATGGCTTCTTCATCATCTCAAGCACCTCCTGTAGATTTGAAATCCATCGATTTTGTCACTAATTTTAATTTTTTGAATTTAGGATTTAGGGCTAAACTTATTTTATAATTGCAAATCTATGGTTGTATACTAAAACGAAGTAGAGTAGTCACTTAAAACACATGTTTAATCGTTTGTTGTTTTGATATAAGGATGTATTATGGTATGACTATGATTCTGTTATGTTATTGTGCTAGAACATGACGAAATGACACCCGAACCGATCGATCCTAGTGTGTTTTATCTCCAACCTCAACATCACACAAATAACATTGACATGATGAAGGTACAAGTTCATATAATTTCTCATTAATTTTGAAAAGTGTTGGTAAATACCATAATAGCTTTCATTTGTTATTATTTATCGACAGACGGTTGAGCCGGACGGCTTCATTAATCATTCATCTACTTTAAAGTTCGTCACGTCATCGCATTCAGGCGTGTTGGAGCTGTTAGACAGAGTTGGATTCATTGTTATCAATAAGTTGGGATATACACAGGTCGACCGAAATCTTTTGATGGCGTTGATTGATAGATGGTGACCGGAGACGTCTACATTTCATCTTAGAGTAGATGGGATGACCATCACTTTGAAAGACGTAGCTTTGTTGCTCGGATTGTCGATTAATGGAGTTCTGATCCTAAAATCGGATTTTCCAAGAAATTATATGGAATTATGTGAGCCCTTACTCGGCTTTTCTCTTCCAGAAGACGTGAGGTGGAGAAATGAGTCGATAGTAGCCACATGGTTTAGGGAGCAGTTGGCCAATGATATTCCACATTGTGCCTCTCCTTTGCAAATAGCCCAGCGCGTCCGCTCTATTATGTTGCACATCATCATGTAACGTTTATTCCATGACCGATCGAAGAAAAGAATGACCATTCAATAGCTTCCATTGTTAGAAGACTACGATTCATGTCGGTAATATTCATGGGTAGTGTGGTGCTAGCTTTCACCTATACGGAGCTTACGAGAGTTGCGTTTGGTCCAACAACGGTCCACCGGAGGCTATATGACTCTAATTCAGGTACATACATAGTTATTCATTGTTGCATATTTGAGTTTGTCATAAAATCATAATAAAATATAAGTTACACACTTGCAGCTATGGCTGTGGACTTACCTTCCGGTTGGTCGTATATCCATGAAGAAGCAAATAATTGACAATTCAAAGTCATATGGAGCGAGGTAAAATAGTGTTGTCAGTATTGTTGTACCAACATAGTAAATTTGAATACTTACTATAACATGTTGCTAATACAGGTGGATTGGTCCAAAGAATACCAAAATGACCTCCAGACAAAATTTAGCCTTCTACCGGAACGAGTTTGATGTCTTAAACTACAATGCGGTCACACGGAATCCATATGCCGAGGTAGACCATCAAGCTCTTTTGGCTATTTGCATAGTGGATAGGCCATTATGGCGGGCAAGACTTATGGTTTTTTTTAGAGATTTATCATACCATTTGCCAGAGAGAGTCACGAGACAGTTTGGTCTTCGCCAGCACTTATCGTATCATGCTTTCCATACGGAGAAGATGAGTTTGAAATGATGATTGAGTTACGGAACAACCGATTCCAAGCTGCAAAAGATGAGCACAAAGTTACGTTGACCGATGAGGAGTATCGTAGCTGGTATTGGAATATCATTCGTCGTTATGTGCTATGAAAACGAGCGAAAGAACCCGAGCAAAAGGTGGCACCTTACACTCCATGAGCTCCACTTGAATGGAATGTGGTACGTGTTAATATTGACAACTTACATAGTACTTATAAAACTCATGATGGTTTATGTTATATGCAGACAGATGGTATGTATCATGTGTTGGACATAGTCGACGAGCTTGCGGAGGAGGTTCCTGAAAAGAGAAGGGCGAAATGCTTCTCTATCAAACAAATTCTACTATTTTGTTTGCCAAAGAACAAGACGTCAAGGCCAATCCAACCTCTGCCTCCTCCTGTCATGCAATCACTTATCGAGGACGTCGCCCCTCCTGCATCGTTTGAGGATACTGCTTCAGTCCCACCGGGCCCCGAACTGAAGAGAAAGTATCAAAGAAGGAAGAAAAGTGGAGGCGAGAGTTCTGGAGCAATATCTTCCAAGTGTACACAACATGTCGAGCCGTCACAACCCCCAATGGCAGAGACGCAAGAAGAGGGCAGTGATGAGCTATCACCGGAAGAGGAGGAATTCGTTCTCAAGACGAGAAGAGTGAAGAATAAAACTCTTCGGGAATTAAAAAATCTGAGATGAAATTTTGGGCTAATCGTAGTAACTGTCTGAGGTATTGATTGATCGTTCACGTGGAATGTTAACTGTAGTATTGGTTGATTGTGGTTTCAATTTGTTCATGTGGGATGTTTGGTTGAAAATTAATGTAGACTATTGTTTTTCGTTGTGATTGTAGATGTGACTCTAGTATTTCGATTTCAATGTGAATGTTATTAATTGTACACTTGTATTTTTTTGATAGTGAATATAGCCAAGAGTTCATTTTCATATCTCGGCAGTGTAGTAGTCGATGTTCAGAAATTTGTTTACATTGGTGTCGAAGTATTGACACCGTAATGTCTGGATTTGCTGTTTTGATGGGTAAGTAACAGAGCAGCATTTCAAATACCGCCTACTTGCGGCATTTGAAATGTCGCACGTTGGCGGCACTTAAAATGGCGCTCTGCTACCTATATATTTGTTGAGTTTTTGCAACTACCCCACCCATACCCTAACTTTACCAAATCTATTTCATCAAAAGCCCCAAGTTTATGATTGCTATTAATTTTTTATTTATCGTAATTTGCATTTAATTTCAACAAGGCGACCCTAAGGTAAGTATTATACTAGTCTCGTTTAATTTCAACAATTGTTTTTTTGATGTATTTTTTGCTTGTATTCATAGGTGGATAATGGAAATTGGGAAATTGATGACGAAACAATGATTAAGATGTACGACGAATTCGGAAAAAATAAAGGAAAGAGGATTTCAAGTGGCGCCACCTTGAAGTTGATTTTGTACCGGAGACGCAATTTAAAGAAGAACCCCAGGTTGTGGATGGTGGAACATCACGTGGAGAAGCCGCGACTGATGGACTAATCCAATAATCGCTTCATGCATGTCTTTTAGGCGTCCTTGGTCGTCAAAATCATGCAAGCTCAAGCACCCAAGCTCCATGTGCAGTTTGTGACTATGGATAGAATTGTGAAGTAGTTGTTTGCAGAAACAATAGAAACGCTGGACGTCATTTCTACCGCTATGCTGGATACAACGATCATAAGATTCCACCACGTCAAGTTGAATGCTACATTTTTTTAGGTGGCTTGATTCAAAACTGTGTCCTAGGAGGTGGAATACGCTTTATAGATGCAAGCGAAGGTTAGTCGTTTGGAAAAGTTGAACCTTGAATACGCAAATGAATTGTTTGTTCACCGGTACAAGTATCAGACGTTGTAGCCACATAGATCATTGAAGGAAAATTGAAATGTAACGTAATGGTATTAGAAACTTTTTGTATGATGAACATTATCTGAAACAATTATGCTAAAGTATTGAAGCATTATTTGAAATAATTTTTATATGTTCGAATTAGATTATGCTTAGTTGAACTTTGTGGTTATGAAAAGTCATTCTACATGCTTGCCAAAGTCGACAACAGATGCAAACAACAAAGCGGCATCTCAAATGTTGCCTGCCAAAATATAGAGTGTGGCATCACAAATGCCGCATGGTAGCGACATCACAAATGTCGCATGTAGTTGCATCCCAAATGTCGTCTGCCAATAAGTCGACTGCGACATCTCAAATGCCATTGGAGAAGGCTTCTTCAGTAGCTTTGGATGCACTCATTTAACAGTAAAGTACAGAATATTTTCGACAAAATAAATGTGTGTAGAATAAACTTTGCATACAAAATTAGATTACACAAAAAATTATTCTCGGACAAACTATCATTCGAATTAGAAATACAAACAAAAAAAAATAAAAACATTAAGTTGTCGTATTGCAATGATTTTTTTAATGACCAAATACACCACATTTGCTGCACCTATTTCCTTTAGGGGTCTGCATCTCGTCCATTATAACTTTAATTCTAGTTGAATGTGGATGTCCCGGTTGTATTTTAACTATCGAAGGTAGGACCAACTGACTGTCACTTGAACTCCAATAGCATTTATCTCGGACCAGGTGAAACTCGAGGGTGTAAGCGGTCAAGTATTTCTCTGCAAAATACCACGTTGAAGCGAAGTTATGATGGGCTCTATTTGCTCCATTGGAAACTGATGAGTAAGCATCCATAACTTGTGTACATGGTAAGTACTCTAAAAGAGGGATGTTGCACGTACAAGAGCAACCGTTACTGATGATTAGTACATTGAGCTCATCACTGAAGTAATGCACAACTTGCCACTCATATTGACTAAATCGAATTATTCTTGTCCGCCTTTCTTCGTTAGCTCTTTCAGAATTCTTGGCTTTCCACTTCGGAGTAAGATGGAAAATCAGTTTTGTTGTTGCTTCTCTTCATGATAAATGTAATTAAATGGCCTAAAAAAGGTGCATGCAACTAAAGCTTTGGCAGGTAAAGGCCTAGCTCCTTTAAGTATACCGTTGAAACTTTCTGCACAGTTAGTGGTCATGACATGAAATCAACCGCCATCATCTTTACACAATGCCTCCTCTTTCATTTCCAAACTCCTTTCTGTCCAATTGTTAGCCCTGATGCTTATAGTTTTGATTTCTTCATGTATTTTATTGTACTCAGCTTCTTCCGCAGCGTAAGCTACAGCATAAAAAAGTCCGGTTGATTCTTGTTCTCTAAACCCTGTAGCTTGAAAATTAGCTTTAAGATGTATAGCATAAAATCTGTGTTTATGTAGAAAATACCATTTCAGTTCCAAGGTTAATGGTATTCCTTTCATTCGATCTGAAATGAAGGTAATTCTTCGGTTGTTAACACTGTGAATGAACCACCGCATGCAGGCAAAAAACCACCCCAAGTATCCCTGGATTCTGACTCTACAATTGCATACGCTGAAGGGTATAGTGATCATCAACATCAACAGCAGTGACCACAAGTAACGTCCCTTTGTATTTTCTGTACAAATGTGTCTCGTCAATACATAACAATAAACGACAATGAACAAATCCTTTAATACAAGGTCCAAAGGCCCAAAAAGCTCGATCGAAGACTCCATAATCATCAGCCGTAACGTGTCCAACAATTTCCAAGTTCGTTTCAGCAAAATATTATCTTAGACTGTTATATGACTCTGTCCAATCTCCATAAATTCTTTCCATCGCATTACGCAAAGCTCTCCAAGCCTTCATATAACTAATTTTCACGAATAACTGTTCTTCCATCAAAACTCGTACAATCTCGGCTGCAATGTTATGATCGGCTTTCGCAAAAGGTAAGATCTTTGTCACTACAAAATTGGAAGTCGCCTGCTTATGAGTGGAGTTTACCGTCGGGTTAACACAATTGTGTTTGCTAGGATATTCTCTACAATCCACCAGTTCTGCTTCGATTTTTCTGATACAATAGCATGCATTCTCCATGGACAGCTTACATCTATATTACAAATGGCAGTATATTTGGTTTTATCGATTTTATTGCTTTAAAAGAAACAACACGCAAAATCGACCATTCGCTCAACTGTTGTAACAACTTTGATTTCGTTTCAAAAATCATACCAACTTTGAATCCATTCTGAACGCTTATGGTTGAGAAAAGCTCATTGTTGAACTCAAAGGTACTTCTATTTCCACCTCGTCACTGTCTTTGGAAATATTGTCTTCAACTGGAAATTCATAGTTCAAAGGATCATTGTTCACTTGCATACTACCTATCCACGACATGTCGTTTCTGCCATGTTCACTAATCCATACTATTTACAGGGCGTTCTTCATTGAATTTTTCACCTTCGTCCCCGTCCGTCTCAATATCAACATCTTCGTCGTTTGCGTTTACGTATACATTCTCCAAATCAGCATTAGATTGCATAGTAATATTATGCGTGGGAAATCTGCAATTCAAACATACCTATTACTTTAAAACCAGTACCTTAATTTCTTGCTACCAAATTTTGATTCCTCGTGATATATACCTCCGACTAAGATCATATAACTCGGACGGAGTTGGATATATAAATCGAGACATTTGGCTGTTTGATGGTCCGACAGGACTAGGCGGTGTTGGTCAACAAGGATGATAACTACATATATAGCGACAAAACTATTAAGTAGCGCACAACTATCAAACTAATACGATAAAAAATTCATAAATAAATGTTTCACCTTCCGCGCAAATGCAAAAGGCTGCATTGAGTTGGATAAGGGTACGTATACTGAATGCCCTATGGATAAGTCATACACGGAGGATATCCATATAAGGCTTTTTTTCATGACTCATACTTACTGCCTCAATCATTCTTTGGTGGTCCTCAATTACACTGTTAACTTCTTGTTCTCGTATGGGTTCTTCTACTTGAAACTGTCTAATTTTTCCAACAAACCGCTATTGATTTCGATGTGGCTGAAAACATTAGTTCCACATCGTCGTCATCTACTATTTTAATGCCTTTCGATCTTGAATCCGACGGCCAGTTACACACTAATTCTATGTCAAATTCTTCAGATTTTATGTTGATCGCTTTATAAATTGATTCTTTTAGTTGCACCAAATTACAACCTTTCAACACTTTAGCTGGTTTACACGGCCCACCGACATATTTTCCACAATTAAGTTTGTCAACAACTAATTACCATCAAAATAACAGATGGTTGGTACACACTTGGGAGTCATTCTACAATTTATTTAGTCAATCGTTGTCTATTATCATTTACTACCAAATAGCAACTGAGAAAAAAAATTTGAACTAAGGTTTCCAAAAATACATACCTATAATAGCTTTTTCCTTGCTCATGAGGAAGAATTAGATGTTACTCCTCATCTATATTTAAATCCAATCAAGATTAAACTACGATTTGAAAATATTTTAGTAGTTTGGAGTTTAGGATTTTATAAATCTAAGAAAAATTTGGAAGAAGACAAACAGAAAAAGGTGGCTGTCTAATAAAGCAGAAGATAAAAGCGGCATTAGAGATGTCACATACTAGCGGCATTTTAAATGTCGCCAATGTATTTGAAATGACGCCAGTACACATGGCATCCAACCTGATGCAAACTGGTCTAGTTTTGTAAATAGTTTGTAACATGACATATTCTTGTAAATTGTTTACAAAGTTGGCCTATATACAAAATTTATCCTTTTGTAATTAGTACATGAATATTTATAAGAAATAAAATGACAAATCGACATGGACTTTGGATCACACATGTCATTTATTGCTTATATCTAATTACTTAGAAACTTTTGATTAGTAAGAACAGCATTGCTGTAGTGCAAAGTCTCATGGTGCAACTAGTCATTGTAATGAAATAACATTACTCAGTTGTTGTATGATCATAATACAAAATTCCAAGTACATGTATCTTTTAATAAAGCGGCATATAAATACAGTTGTTATAGTATAAGTTATAAACTAAGATTTTCCCAAACCTGTGACTGAAAATGATTCAACCAATTGGTCTTGGATAAAGACATCGGGGACAAATCATCTAGTTTTCTCTGCAAAAGAGTGTAAACAAGATGAGTATCTGGTGAATAAGAAATGCTAATAGATTGTGTTCTTTACTTGTAGGAAATAATAATATCCAGGTGCCAGCTTATAAACGCAATGTTAATTATATGAATAAAAATATAGAGAATAACATTTTGTGGCAGTTAGCTCAGCAATCAAATAATTTCACAGGCAGCAAATACAATCTTCGAATTCTGAATCACAACTCGAATTCTCTTTTTGTAGAATCAAACGTCTCTACTCTGATTAACTTGACTTCATTTATCTCTTTCGAAAAATTCCCACCGAAATCCAGACGAAATTCTAATATAGCAGTCGCAGTTGGAGTTCCTAATATCTCACTTCTTCCATCTTGGTTTGCTACAACAAGCCTACAATATCACCTCCGGTGTTGTTAAAAATAGGCTGTAAAAGAATTTTAACCACAATTTCTGGCAACTCGGTGCAGATATTTTTTAACTTATTCACTCTACCATCAATACAGGTCTTCACAACAATCATATGAGTAGTGGTAAGTGTACCAGTATTATCACAGCAAATCAACGTAACAGATCCGATCGTTTCCCATGCAACTAAATTTCTAAATAATGCCTTATCGTTCATCATTTTCTTCATAGCAAAAGAAAGACTTGAAGTCACATCTAAAGGTAGGCTTTTTGGAACAGCTTCTACAACAACAGTAACTGAAATTGCAATAATAGCTTAAATGCATCATCTCCACTCCCACTAACCAACATGCTTTAAAAATATTTCCCTTTAATAAGGGATTGAATAAGAATTGCGAAAGTCACAACTGCAACAAACACCATGATCTTTCCAATAATCATGGCAACTCTGTTAAGTTTCACTTTCAACGGTGTCTCATCTTCGCCGCCTTCACTAAGTGTAGCCATAAGCTTACCATATAGTATTCTCACCCTAATTGTCATAATGGAGATAATCACTTCCATATTGTAGGGGATTTCTATGGAGCAAAAAGGAGATTACCTCCTTGTGTGAATAAAGTGGGCCAAAGCCCATATTACAAATAAAAATAAAAGAAAACCCAGTAAAAATCAATTCAAATTTAAATAACTTCTCCTTCCATTTTCGAATCGCAGGCATGCCTTGTGAACCCAGTGAGAATGCCCTCTATAATTGAACTATAGATCCATCCAATCTGAACTCCTGCCAATAAGAGAAAGCGGAATAAAAGAAATGAATCGAAGAATTGAACCAGTCAACATATATCTCAATATCATTATAAGAGAATACTGGTTTCTAGGCCTCTATGCAAGCCAAATCATATTACTCTATAAATACAGAGTTGTATACATTTGAATGTAATTTGTATCATTATGTATCATTTTTTCAAATATACAAACAAATAGTAAAAATCATTCTCTTTCAAACTCTATTTTGGTATCAGAGCTAAAGAAAAAACTGCTTAACAGCAGAAAACGCCAAGCCAAGATTATCATCGGAGAAATTTCATTACCTGATAATCTGGCTGCGCCTGGCTATCATCTGAGAATCAAGATTATCATCATTCGATCACTACCATTTTTTGAGTTACCTATTTCTATTTCAAGAGCATTACCATCTTATCAGCCTCATACTCAAATTCTTGGTGTGCCTTGCCAAGAAACTGCCATCAGAGAAATCTCATCACTTGGAATCTCTGGTTGCACATCAAGTGTTTTCAAAGTGCCCATCGATTAGCAATTCTTGATATTATCTCATCAACATAATGGCAGAAGGAGATTTTGGTAACTCTGCTTTAGAAAATTCAAACCCAAATAACTCTACAACGAGGCAGAATTCAATGCAAGATTTGATCAAGGCCATAGTCAAACCCCCAAGTCAGTTGATTACCATACAACTCGATGAATCAAACTTTCTCCACTTGAAATTCCAGATTAAAACTACAACCAGAGGATATGGGCGCGAAGATCATGTTCTTGGAACTCTAGTTACACCACCTAGATATATTACAAACAATAAAGGAAAGCTAGTGAGTAATCAAGAATATGTAATTCATCAAAGACAAGATAGTTTAATTAGTTCTTGGTTACTATCATCAACTAGCGCAAACTTATTGCCACAGTTAGATGCAAAAATGCCCACGAAATATGGTCAATAATTGAACAAGTGTTTAATACGCAATCAATGGAAAAAATAATATACTACAAAAGACAACTATAGAACTTCAAGAAAGAAAACTAATCTATAGGAGAGTACTTGATCAAGATCAAGACACTTTGTGATCAATTAGCTCAGTTGGTCACAATATCACTAACACGGACTAAGCCTTGTGCATATTGGGAGGTCTTGATGATAAATGTGAGCCAGTTGTGGCAGTGATATCCTCAAAAGAGATAACACCAAACCAGATAGTTTTTTATTTTTGTCCATTTAAACTCAAACGTTAATAAAACGGTCGCACCGTTTGGTAAAGGATCGCAATCTTTCCAAACGTCACAATCGTTCGAAATGAATATGCACCTTCCCATGCCTAAATATAGGACGCGGCAGAACGTAATTATAAAAAAACATAACTTTTCATTCTGTTCTGATCGTTCTCACTCGAAACTATGTTCTTAAATATTTCTCTTGAGTTCGTCTATTCTATGCAATTTGCAGCGCGACATTGCAGAGTTTTGTCCGTTTTATTTTGGGAAATAGTTGCTCTTCATCCTTCTATGCCATAGAGGGAGCAATATTATTTTAAGAAAATAGTTTTTGCTGGACTCGGACAATCTAATCGGTATTATGCCTATTGTATAATCTGTTTGCTGTACAGTTCTATTTGTAACAGTTTTGCAACATAATTGTAACACTTTTGCAACATAATCGTAACAGTTTCGTAACCGTTTTGTACCATTCTGTTAACTATAACACCATCCATTCAATATGTTCATTCCACTGTACTTGCTCATGAAGGTAGAATAGAATAAAAGAAACCAATAATTTCATATTTCTCTGCTAATTTGGTTAGCAATAGTAAAGGTAAAAACCAAGAAAGAAGCGATTACAGCAGAAATCAAACCAATAACTATCAAAGAGGAGGTCAGCAGTATAGAAGGAAAGGAAGAAGCGGAAGGTGAAGCAATAACAATAGTAGACTTAGATGTCAGATTTTTGAAAAGCTTAGCCATGGTGCAAACAAATGCTATTTCAGATTTGATGCAAATTGTACTCCATCACAATACAAGAACAAAAATTCAAGAAACTACATCCCAAAAGTTCCAATATGGTCAACACACAGTAGGATGATAAAAATCATTCAAAAAGCTTAAATGCAGAATCAACTAAAGTGAAAGATATTCAAGATAAAAGCTGATATCCGGATTCAAGAGCTACTGTGACCAACAATTTAAGCAATTTAAATCTTGACAATAAGGAGTATAGACGTCAATAATTATTGCATATAGGAAATGATAAGTCAATTAAAATTACTTATACTGATAATGCATATATTAATGGTAAGAGGCAGCTCTATCTTTATAATTTACTAAGAGTACCTTTAATTAGGAAAATTTTAATAAGTGTGTCACAGTTTGCAAAGGATAAAGATGTTTGCTTTGAGTTTTATCTTAAATATTGTCTAGTTAGAGATATTCTAACTAAAGATATTCTTTTTCAGGGTCGAGAAATTAAGGGACTTTACAAATTCAATGTTGCCAATTCAAAAAATTCTAAATATAAAGAGTGTAATATCTCTAAAATAAAACAGGAAGACAACAGTATGAAATTTGATGTTTGGCATTGTAAATTGGGACATTCGAGTGTAAAGATTGTAAAGAAAGTGTTGAATAATAAAAATATACTTGTTGATAATTTCTCTATGCCTTACATTTGTACTTACTGTTAAATGGGTAAAAGTCATAAACTTGCATTTCCAGACTTTGAAACCAAGTATAATAAACCACTAGAATTAGTTGCAACAGGCTTATGGGGGCCAACAACAATTAGTATTAATTATGGGTATAAAGAATACAGTTCATTTGTTGATGTTTTTTCTACATAAGTATGGATATACTTCTTAAAATCAAAATCTAAGACTTAATGCGGTGTTACAGTTTATAGCTAATGCTGAAAAGCAAACAAACTACCAATTAAAGGTCATTCAAACAGATAATGGGACAAAATTCATGCCACTTAAAGAATATTTACAAAAGAAAGGAATAACTCAAAGGACGACATGTCCATATACATCATAACAAAATGGATGACAAGCACCATTGTCCAAGTGGTTAAATGATTCAGTTGTGGTGCAAGAGGTCACAAGTTCGAAACTTGCTTTCGAATGTTTATTGACATGGGATATGTTGTCCCAATGATTTGTTGTATATAAAGTACCATTTCAAAAAAAAAAAAGGGATTGTTGAAAGAAAGAACAGACACATTATTGAGACTGGATTCACTCTACTTGCTTTTGCATCAATGTCACTAAAATTTTGATCAGTAGCGTTTGCAACATCAGTATACTTGATAAATAGGCTACCTACTAAAGTGTTGCAGTTTAGTAGTCCAATAGAAGTACTATATAAAACCAGAACTGACTATCAAAGTTTGAAAGTTTTTGGATGTTTATGTTTTCCTTATTTAAAACTTTATAATACTCACAAGTTAAGTTTCAGGTCATCACCATGCACCTTTTAGGTTATGCTGCAAATCAGAAAGGTTACAAGTGCTTAGATAGTAATGAAGTGTCTATATATATATATATATATATATATATATATAATATCAAAACATGTGGTATTCAATGAGCAGGTGTTTCCTTTCAACGAGACAGAAATAAAGGCTACACAAAAGATATACAACCCAAAATTTTCCTTACCATCAATACTTGTTCAACTGGAGAGGATTGTATCGGATCAAAATGAAGCAATTCAGAATGATCAACTTTCACCAATATCAATTCTAGGAGACTTCAACCCACAACTCACAGTGTCCAATTTAAAACTAGGTCACAAATCAAATGAGTCGCCAGAAAGTTCAAATTATGCATCACAGAAAAATATTAGTACACAATCAGACTCTTATCAAGTATTGGATGATGCATTATCACGCAATACTCAACATGAGGCTATAGGAAGTGATAGAGATCAACAACCTATAAGAACTAGGCATCACATGATAACAAGGGCAAAGAGTGGCATAGTCAAACCAAAAATATATAGTGCAAGCCTGGACAGCGAGGAACAAAGCTCATACCATCAAGCTATGCAAAATGAAAAGTGGACGGCAGCCATGAAAGAAGAATATAATGCACTGATAAGAAACAAAACATGGGATATTGTTCCCTTACCAAGCTACAAAAATGCTATAGGATGCAAGTGGGCATATAGATCAAAGAAAAATGCTGATGGTTCAATTTTTAAATACTAGGCAAGACTATTAGCCAAGAAGTATTCACAACAACATGGTTTTGATTTTAATGAAACATTCTCCCTTGTTGTGAAACCAAACTCTATTAGAATTATATTAACTTTTGCCTTGCATAAAAATTGGACTATCAAGCAATTAGATGTAAATAATGCATTTTTGAATAGTGTGTTGCAAAAAGATGTTTACATGGAACAACTCCATGGATTCAAGAACAAGGGGAGTGAAGAACTAGTTTGCATGTTAAACAAGGCAATTTATGGGCTTAAGCAAGCTTCCAAGAGTGTGGTTTGATAAAATAAAGTCAACTTTGGCTAAAATTAGTTACAATTCAACAAAATCAGACAATTCATTAGTCACCAAGTTTATCAATGATACTATTACTTACATACTAATATATGATGTTGATTTTATAATTACAAGCATTAGTGAATCAAAAGTCAAGAAGCTTACACTTCACTTAAACAAAGATTTAGGAAATTTAAGCTACTTTCATGTCATTGAAGTAAAAAGGATGTCAGACATTGAAATGCGTTTAAGTCAAAGTAATTATATCTCAGAGATACTGACTAGGGCTAAAATGGATCGGGCAAATCCCCTATCAACTCCAATGACAAGAAACTTGCATTTATCAAAGAATAAAGGTGATCCAATAAAAAATGACAAACAATACATAAGTATAGTGTGAGCATTGCAGTATGCTACCATAACCGGGCCAGAGATCACATTTAGTGTAAATAAAGTAAGTCAATTCATGCAGACTGGGAAACTGATCAAGATAACAAAAGGTCAACTACTGGACACTGTATATTCTTAGGCAAAAATCCAATCTCATGGTGTTCGGAAAAAAACCCACTGTATCAGGTACAAGCAGCTAGTGCTATAGCATAAATAATGTGGATCGAGTCACTATTGAGTGAGTTAAAAATTGTATTTAACAGCAAGGAAACAATATGGTGTGACAATCTCAGTGCAACATTATTAGCGGCAAATCCATTGTTAAATTCAAGAACTAAACATATGGAACTGGATGTTTACTTCGTAAGAAAATAAGTTATGAAAGGTAAATCAGTCGTGAATCATATACATGCAGCTTACCAAAAGGCAGATATACTCATAAAACCACTGCCAAAGGAAAGCTTCATTAGACTGAAACATGAACTAAGAGTTGAAGAAGTCAAGCGTGACCAACAAAAACTCACAAATCATATATCAACTTCAATTACTAAGGAAAGAAGCAAGCACTCTTGCAAAACCACTACTGAAGCATGATTTTGAAAGATTGAAGCACTTGGAAAGGTAATCAAGTTAGCCGCAACTCAACATAGGTTACAATTCTCAGATCGCACTACAAATAACTCAGAATAAAGCAAGAAAACCTACAAAATCACTATAAAGTGGGATTTTGCAAGATTGAAGCAAAGAGTTTGGTAATTTCATGAAGTCAGCGGTGATTTAGGAAAATCGCAAACCCTAACATTCATTAGGTTTGAGATGTAGAAAATGCGAATTACGGATCTTAAGGCAGAATTAACACCAAAGAGGGGGTGAATAGTGTTTAGTTAATTTTATGAATTTGTTCGAAATCTTTTCAAATAAAATCCAAACAGATGCAATTCACAAACATAGTAACAATCATAGAATCAGACACAGATGCAAATAGTATAAAAGTGTAAAGAAAAGAATAAACCGGAATTTTATACTGGTTCGAAGTTACCCTACACCCAGTCCCACACAATTTCTTATGCAGATTTCTTTTCAAATATAATATCGATATTACAACCTCGATTTTAATTCCACGATATACATCCTCCTATCTCCGAGTCCTGGGTAAACTCTCTTGATTTAACTAGGCTACAAGATCACCTAATTGATTTACGGGCTATAATTGCACCGTTTCCAATCACACTTTTGATCGAGAAAGACTCGATACACTTCTTTGATTACAAATGATCCTATAACGCACCGAGATCTTTGAGGGAGAGTGGTAGAGAATCAACTAGAAATGATCAAGTTTGATTCACTTAGAATTTCGATAAAGTTTTTTTTAAAGCATTTGAAATATAAGAGAATATTTGTGTGGAGAAGAAGTAAAGAAATGAAGAAAAACTAACTTAATATTCATTGAAAATAACTTGTATTTATAGGAGAACAATGGTTATGTCCATTCGCTAAAGGTTATGACGAAAAGACACTTCTTTTGAAAATTTACATTTTAAATTCTATGGCTACCATGTCGACATGGGAGGATGAGGGATGTCGATATGCCTATGTTAATTTTGAAAATAGATTTTGCTCTAAAATGATTTCTATTCTAAAATTTGTCAAAACAATTTCTAAACTTTATGAACCATGAATATAGTTTAAATTTATAAAAGAGTTTTAGAAAGTAATCTTAAAATATACAATCTATAATATAAAAGTAATATTAAAAACCAAGTATAGATTTCTTTAAATATATTAAAGCTAAAATATTAAAATCAAGAGATAGTTTAAAAAACAAGAGATAATTTTGAAATTAATACGATTAAAAATAATTTGAATTAAGGCTAAAATATTTAAATGAATAGAGATGAATTTGAAAAGATTATTTTGAAAAAATAAATCATTTTGAAAATTTCGTGGATTCCATTCCACTAGAGAAGATCGTGGGTTCCATTCCACTATTAATGAGAAAAGGTGGATTCCATTTCACAATTAAAATCTGAATAAAGATTTTAGTGCTATTATGAAGTTTTAATATAAAGCTAGACTTTATTACTTATCTTGATATCTTGAACTCTTGAACTTTTTATAATCTTCATACTCATGAGTCTTCAGTCCTGATTTTTACAATCTTGAATTCATCAATCTTGAATCTCTATACTCAGTCTTGAATCTTTAAGCCTAATCTTGAATCTTTATACTATACAGTCTTCATTCTCAGTACCTGCATGCATACATACATACATACATACATACATATATACATATCCTGCATGTACATATATATCTAGACAAGAATATTGATATTTATATTTTATAACAAGTCCAAAGGTTGTTGTCATCAAAACCATCATCTCAGGATCTAACAATATCCCACTTTTTGATGATGACAACCTTTGTTTATAAAATATACTCCAACAAACTTCGATTCTACTCCGAATCCCCTTTATTCCAACAACTTCCCCTTAATTTAAGCCTATCTAACCTATTTTATAATTCTCCCCCTTTGTCATCAACAACAACTAAGCCGAAACTATCAAACTCCCCCTTAAACTAATACTATGGAACTAAATGCTAATAACGAAGTATAATAAGCGAAACATAAATCAAATTTTATTATGATGTTACATTATATATATATATATATATATATAAAATATTTGAAACATAGACATAAATATATACGAGTACACAAAATATAAAAACATTAATATGATAATAATCTAACGAGAGTCCTTGAAAATTAGTGTCTTGTGAATCGAACAATTAGGGTAATGGAGACAAAATCCTCCATGTTGTATGACCAAATTACCATTTTTTTCAGAATAGACTTCTCCAACGCAAATAACTTTATCATCTTCGTCCATTTGCGCTTCTTCCTCTTCATCTTCTTCTTCTTTGTCATCGTCCTCTAATGGATTATGAATACGTATGTTAGAGGAATCATCTTCAATCACAATAGGGTCTGCATTATTATCCATTAGAAACTTCTGCAAATTTCTAAGAATCTTGCCTTGTTTCTCTTATTCCTTTGCCATCTTTATTTGCATGACTTGTAATTCAGTCAGCATTTGCTGAGAATCCTTCATAATTTCCTCGCTCTTCATCACTCGAGCCAATGTAGTTCGTTGAAATGGACTAGAATTAGGAGAAATGAAGGAAAAGGTTGCATTTTGGTTTGATTTAAAAGAGGAGGTCATTATTTTATATTTTTAGAAGTTTATTACGGAGAAAATAATGTAAGAAGACAAAATGTTTTGAAATGTTGTGATTATATAACCACCAAACTGATTTTAGAGAGAAAATCAAATTTTCAAATTGTACCGTTGTATGTAGACATGGGAGGTAAGGGCATGTCGTCATCTCTTCGAAAATTTTGACAATTTTTTTCTTTATTTATTTAAAATATATGTTACTATATCTATATTCTATATCTCAGTTAGAGAACAAATACCTAGTTCTCTTCTTAATTTGATGAAGCTTGATCGATTCAAGGGTTTGGTCAGAATATCAGCTATTTGATTCTCAGTATTGATAAATTCAAGAGAAATAATCTCTTTACTTATATTATCTCTAAGAAAATGATATATGATATCAATATGTTTGGTTCTGGCATGATGTGTAGGATTTTTGATAAATTTATTGTACGTGTATTGTCACAATAAATTAGTGATTTGAAATATTTAATCCAAAATCCTTTAGGCTTAGATAACTTGAGAACAAGCCAAAGCAGTAAAAATATATTCTGCTTTAGTTGTTGATAGTGAGACAGTATTTTGCATTTTACTACACCAGGAAACCAGAGAATGTTCTAAAAATTGACAAGTTCCACTTGTACTTTTTTGGTCTGATTTACAACCAACATAGTCGGCGTCACAATATGAGAATAAATCAAATGAACCATTTTTAGGGTAAAATAGGCCATAGTCTAAAGTGTGTTTAACATATCTTAGGGTGTGTTTAATAGCTTTTAAATGGGTTTCTATGGTTTGAGATTGGTACCTTGCACAGAGACAGACACTCTGCATGATATCAAGCCTAGTCACTATTATATAGATCAGCGATCCAATCATTCCTCTGTATAGTTTTTGATCAACATCTTTTGACATGTCTTCTTTATTCAAGGCTTCAACGGTTGCCGTAGGAGTGGGTTTTTCACTTGTAGTGGTCATATCAAACTTACTAACTAGATCACTAGTATTATTTTCTTGACTGATGAAAATACCACTATCTAATTGTTTTATTTGCAATCCAAAAAAGAAAGTAGGTTCACACATATGACTCATCTCAAACTCTTTTTTCATTATTTCAGAAAACTCTTTGTTCATTTCATTGTTTGTTTATCTAAAAATTATACCATCTACATAAATCTGTACTAATTGGATATCATTTTTGTTTCTTTTAATAAAAATGGTATTATCTACTTTACCGATTTCAAAATTTGATTGCAATAGATAAGATCTTAGTCTATCATACCAGGCTCTAGGAGCTTGTTTCAGACCATATAAAGCTTTCTTTAATTTGTAAACATGATTTGAAAACTTTTCTTCTTCAAAAAGTGGAGGTTTTTCAACATAAACATCCTCTTTAACAAAACCATTTAAAAAGGAACTTTTGACATCCATTTGAAATATTTCGAAATTGTGGTGGTTTTCGAAAGCAAGTAGAATTCTAGTGGCTTCTAATCTTGCTACGGGTGCAAGGGTTTCATCAAAGTCTATTCCTTCTTCTTGACAATAACCTTGCACGACTAGTTGAGCTTTATTTCTAACAACCTCACCTTATGCATTCATTTTATTTTTATAAACCCATTTAGTTCCTATTATAGTTTTGTCCTTAGGTTTAGGAACAAGTTCCCATACATCATTTCTAGTGAGTTGATTCAGTTCTTCTTGCATAGCAAAAATCCATGAATCATCATCGTTTTGATTTTAGGGTTCTATAGTTGATATAAAAGCTACACTACTCACCTTGTTTAGTTGATTTTTAGTTTTAACAAAAGATTCAATATTTCCTAGTATATTTTGTATAGGTTGATCTTTTAAAAGCTTGATCTTTTTATTAGGATGAACAGTTTCACAGTTTGTTTCATTTGATTCATTATTTAAAGTAACAAAATCATCTTCATGATTTATTTCAACAAAATCTTTGAAATTTTCATCAAAAGATACATGCATTGTTTCTTCGATGGTTCATTTTTTAAATTGAAAACTCTGTATGCTTTACTTCTATTAGAACATCTGAAAAAAAATTCTTTGTCGGATTTAGAATCAAATTTATCCAAACTGTCCTTTGTGTTTAGAATAAAACATTTACTTCCAAAAACTTCAAAACAAGATACTTTGGTTTCTTATTGAAAAGAAGTTCATATGGTGTTTTATTGGTTAGAGGTCAAATTAAAATCCTATTTAAACCGCAACAAGCTGTAGCGACTACTTCAGCCTAAAAATTTCTTGGTAATTTACTATTTGAAAGCATAGTTCTTGCACACTCTTAAATCATCCTATTTTTGTGCTCTACCACTCCATTTTGTTGTGGAGTTCTTGGAAAGGAAAAATTATGATTTATTACTTTTTGATTACAGAAATTCTCAAAATTTTCATTTTCAAATTCTCCATTGTGATCACAAAGTTGATTTTGAATTCTTTTTGCAAAAGTTTTAATTAAAACAAAAGCATCACTTTTATGTTTCATAAAAATTGTCCATGTAAATTTAGAATAATCATCTACAATTACAAAAACATATTTACTATGATTTATTGACTGAATTTAAGATGGACCAAACAAATCTAAATGAAGTAACCCAAGAGGTTTTGAAGTTGAAATCATATCTTTCAATTTAAATGAACTCTTTCTAAGTTATGCTAATTGACAAGCATCACATATACTATCTACTTTAAAATCCACTTTAGGGAGACCACTTGTTAGATAAAGTTTTGAAAGTCTAGATAAGTATCCATTTGTTTTTCTTGATTTACACTATTTGTCCATTGAGTATTGATTCTTCAAAAGCCATATAACACATCGGTTCCTGCATAACACACCAATTCGGTATATAATTTGATTTTCTATAATAATAATATACAGACTTATGAGACAATGATGATTTGGACAGTTTTGAACTAGTTTTAACAGAATCTTCAGAAATTGCCATTTTAAACTTTTTTCTCAAAATTCAGATTTGATAACTTTAAAAACAATGCTCTGACACCTACTGTAGGAAATGTGGATTACGGATGTTAAGGCAGAATTAACACAAGAGGGGGGTTAATAGTGTTTAATTAATTTTACGAAGTTTTTTGAAATCTTTTCAAATTAAATCCAAATAGATGCAATTCACAAACACAGAAACAATCATAGAATCATACATAAGTGCAAATAGTAAATAAAAGCAGTAATGGAAAGAACATGCCAGAATTTTATACTTGTTTGGAGTTACCCTTCATCCAGTCCCACACAATTTCTTGTGCAAATTTATTTTCAAATATAATGTCGATATTACAACCTCCATTTGAAGGCCATGAGATACAATCACTTATCTTCGAGTCTAGGGAAAACTCTCTTGATTTAACCAGGCTACAAGATCACCTAATTGATTTATGGGCTACAGTCACACCGTTTCCAATCACACTTTAATAGAGAAAGACTTGGCACACTTCTTTGATTATAAATGATCCCATAACTCTGAATAGTACTGGGATCTTTGAGATAGAGTGGTAGAGAATCCAACTAGAGATGATCGAGTTTGCTTCACTTAGAATTTCGGTAGAGTTTTGGTAAAGCATTTGAAATATAAGAGAATATTTGAGTGGAGAAGAAGGAGTGAAGAAATGAAGAAAAACTAACTTAAAATTCATTGAAAACAATTGGTATTTATAGAAGAACAACGGTCATGTCCATTCACGAAAGGTTATGACGAATAGACGCTTCTTTTGAAAATTTGAATTTTAAATTCTACTGCTACAATGTCGACAAGGGAGGATGAGGGATTTCAACATGCCTATGTTAATTTTGAAAATAGATTTTGAATATAGTTTAAATTTATAAAAAAATTTAGAAACTAATCTTAAAATATATAATCTATAATATAAAAGTAACATTAAAAACTAAGTATGGTTTCTTTAAAATGTATTAAAGGTAAAATATTGAAATCAAGAGATAGTTTAGAAAACAAGAGATGATTTTGAAATTAATATGATTAAAAATAGTTTTTGAATTAGGATAAAATACTTAAATTGATAGAGATGACTTTAAAAAGATAGTTTTGAAAAAAATAAATCATTTTGAAATTTTCGTGGAATCCATTCCACTAAAGAAGATAGTGGGTTTCATCCCACTAAAGAGGTTGTGGGTTCCATTCCACTATTAAAGCGAGAAGGTAGATTCCATTCCATAATTAAAATTCGAATAAAGATTTTAGTGCTATTATGAAGTTTTAACAAAAATCTAGAATCTATTACTTATCTTGATATTTGAACTCTTGAACCCTTGATAATTTTGATACTCAGGAGTCTTCAGTCTTGATTTCTACAATCTTGAATTCGTCAGTCTTGAATCTCTATACTCAATCTTGAATTCGTCAGTCTTGAATCTCTATACTCAATCTTGAATCTTTATATTGTACAGTCTTCATTCTCAGTATCTACATATATATCCTGCATATACATATATATCTAGATAAGAATAATAGTATTTATATTTTATAACAAGTTCTAAGGTTCTTGTCATAAAAACCATCATCTCAGGAACTAACATGAGAGGGGAATACAAGAAAGAAGAATAAAGTAAATGACCTGAAGAAATGAACCAGTCACCATATATCTCAATATCATTATAAGAGAATGCAGTTTTCTAGGCCTCAATGCAAGTCCAGTCCTATTACTCAATAAATATAGAGTTGTATATGTCTAAATGTAATTCGTATCATTCTGTATTATTTTTTTCAAGCATACAAACAATCAAGAAAATTATTCTCTTTCAAATTGTATTTCTTCCTCATGCTCTATTTCTGCTAAACTCATAATGCTTCATTATAAATTTCAAATACATTAGATGTACGCAACTTGTAAACTTATTAAATAGTCGATAGGTTTATTTACATATGGTGCTTTTTAGAAAGTATATAGGGCATTCGAATATATGCAATTAGATACAATTAAAATATCAGTGTAATTAGATACAATTACACCGATACAATTAAATCAAAGGTCTCATTTTCCATTTGGAACTACTTTACAATATATTGCAATTCATACGAACCAATTTATATTTATTGCGTTATATGAAGCTGCTAATATCTTTATATGAAATCTACTCATCTAAATTCTAATAGTTTTCCAGTCTACTAATTTACTTGCCAATAGTAAAACATTTTCAAACTCCTCAAATGATGCATCTCAGTCAGCTATACACTTCAAGCGTAAAGCATATCAAACACTTACCTTATTTATCCTTATTAAATACTCAAATAACAAATGAAAAATTATTGACATACTCAATCAAATATTTCATTTAGTCATGGGTTTGTTGCATCCGACATTTCATTTACCGCCTAACCTATATAGTATAATCTCATATTTGCACAATCATTTAAAATATAAGTTATGTCTTGTCGTAAAAATTTATCTCCAGTGATGGTGGCAACATAGTAATGGATCATACTTTGTGTATTATTTGATATTACCTGCAATGACTCATCACTAGATGAGTTTTCATACCTAAAAGACTATAAAAATAAAGGGATTGAGCATCAAAGATATTCCCATCAAGATGGTTATCGTCCTCACTAAAAATTACCTTTTTATCTAAAATTACATTGGTTTTATCTGAAATAGCATGTGTAAATAAATAATATAAATTATACGAATACGATTCGAAAAGCCAACGAATATATAATTTATAGTCGAATCACAAAATTCGATCAAAATAGTCGATGTGATTGAAATAATCGATTGAAATATAAAATTCGTACTTATTTAGGCTAGTGCGATGATGACGATGGAGAGCGCTAGCACGACGGTGACGTTGGAGGAATCGTAGGGCTAGGTGAATTTTGCTGAAGTGAAAAGGCGAAATTCCTTTTTCAAGTATTGAAGAGAAATAAAGGGAAGAACAATTTTTTTTTTCTAAGTATTAATGATGGTGGAAAACGTGATAGAATGATTTTTTTTAAACCGCAAAATTGTTAGAAGGTGGGATGGATAAAATTGATTAGACAATTAAGCATACATAATGTGTTGCAAAATGAATTAGATCTAAATTATTCATATAATATGAAAATATGATGAAAATGGCTGTAGAAAATGTGAGAACATCATATATTATCACAATGAACATACAATCAATTAACATATGTTAGATCTAAAATTTAGGTCAACATAATGAACAAACTATTAGATTAGATTTAAATTAGTTAACATATATTGGATCTGAACTGTGGGCCAACGCAATGAACAAATAATGAAATAAAATAAAACATGTATAAGATTTAAACTTCATTAACATGGTGAATATATAAGATGATAAAATTAGAATTATCAAAAGATGAAATCTAAGATTTGCAGAATGAAGAATAAAACTTCGATTCGATTGAATCAACCTCTAGATCTTGCAAGGATCTAGATGTAAACACCGCCTTGAATGTTACTGATTTTATTTGAATTTATTTAAGGAATTTTTTTCATGGAGGCCATTAAGGAAGAGGATGAGAGGAAGAAAGCAAGAGAAAGAAGATAAGATGTTTTTTCAGAAATACAATAAATGATGGATTGAATAAGAGAGAATATGTTTTAAAGGAAACATTGAAACGTTTCAATTTTCCCTTTATAAGTCATTCATATTTAATTCCTAATTAAATCCAATCAAATCATTTTCTTCCTCTTCATATTTTCGCAGAAGAAATAGAATTAGGGAGAAAAGGACAAAATTCATTTTATAAATTAGATTTAAGTGAGAAATAAAAAGGAGTAAAGGACGGAGATTTAATTCCTTTTAGTTGCTCCTTTGGATTTTCAAATCGCATTTGAAAACTCTTCCATTTTCCATCATGCATATGGACCTCGAAAAAAATTCCTATGACAACTTAGGAGTTAATATATTTAAACTCAGTTTAAATATTTTATCGATATCACATATCAATACGTGCGTTTATAACCTTTATATATACGCACTTTATTAAATGCTGATGATATTCAAAAAAATAAAATAAAGTTTAATAATTAATATTTCATAAATAATTATTAATTTAATTAATTTACAACAATTATAAATCGATAAAATTGTGTTGTTGTGCGAATCAAGATGTAAATTTAGTCAGCCATTATTGTCGAACAATTCGAAAATTAATGTCAAATGCCACCTTAGCTAGTGGTGTGACATTTTGGGTGAATTTTCCGCTTACACGTCTTTTTGGAAAAATTCAATTTTACTAGTTGAAAATGGTACCTGATAATGACGATTATTTTCACCAATTCTCTTCGTCAAAACAATATCACTTTGCACTTGTGGAATTTAGTAATGGTCAAAATTCCAATATCGTCCATATTTAACTTTATAGTCTAAATGAAAAACCCTTGGTTCAATAATAAAAATTATCATTAACTAAAATGCTCTGGCAAAGACTTTGACTTTGAGTTGACTTCAATTAATTATGATATTAAACTCATACAACTAAGGAGATGAATACTTTCTTGAATAATGTTTCACTTCCAATGCTTCCACCCGACCAAACAATAATCGTTCGATGAACTTCGTGCCATGATTTAACTATAACCAAAGCGGAGGTTCCGCATTAAAGATCAACAACATTCTCAAGTCAAAAGAACTGTGTAAATTAGTCATATCAATATTTTCTGTTTGATCCTAGTTATATTAACAGATAGAAAACTATCCAGTCAGTCATTCTATAGTTATCCAATAACTATCAGTACGTAACCCTTTGTGCCTCCAACAGCCATGAGTAATACACTGCCGAACAATTTGAGAGTTTTACATACTCTAATCTAAATGGATATATCGGTACCGAGTCTCGATACATCTTGACTAGGAATATTTAAAATGATATATTTATTTTCGTTATGATAAATTACTCACAGTTATAACGCTTTGTAACTATTATCATAAAACATACCATTTATGGATTTTCTATTAAATATACTTTTAAGTAAATTAATTAATTGACATACCACATATTATGTCAAGTACATAATAGGAAGAAAATATCTTTTGTTTCAAACAAGATTGGCTATCGATTTAGATCTATGTAGCAAGTTACATAATCATTCCTAGGGCATGTCCATATCTCTGTCGATCCCCCACTTGCACTCGGGTTTCAATTATTCAATCTCATTCCAACTTCTCCGATCGATTTTCTCGAAACCAATTCGGTCGGTCTCTCAGTGAACGGGTATGCTATTACGTTTCATTTTTCTACTCTATCAATCAACTTTCTCTGATGTTGATAAATTACCTTTATTATATTAAATATTCAGAGTAAGTCTCTTGATTTCGAGTTAGCTTTAAGTTCTATCATGAACCATTTCGTCGCATTGTTATCACATAACAATGTTATGGAATTCTCAACATTTAGAATCACCTTCAGCTCATATATAAACTTATGTATATATCAATTTATGCATTTATATTTGTATACTTTTTTTTTATTGCGGCACTATTCATGGCAATATACTTATCCATTTTCATTGAATCAGCCACAGTCTTTCATTTTGAACACTTTCAACTTAAAGATTCTTAGCTTGAATTTGTTATTGACATACTATACACAATATCACTTATGAAAATTTAAGTCTGAACATTCATTTATAAGGAGTTGTTGTTTTCGTAAACAATTCTCTAGTATTTTATAAATATACAAGAAAACCTCAAACAATCATTTAGTGATATCAATTTGGTTTTGATATTTGCTTCGTGTATCAAATACACAAATAAATCACGATATCATAGACAACAGAACGTGTATGATAATTCCTGTTGTTAATATATAAGGAATCCTTCTTACATGTTCTATATTAAACATTTTAATAAGACGTCATTGCATTCGTTTGGGACACTTCCAAAATCTTTTATACTTACTATAAAAGACATCATTTACAAATTCAATATCGTGTGTTAAAATAACTAAGGCAGATTTTAACATAAGTACATTGAAAAAAAATCAGCAACATGTTGTTTATTTATAGTTTAGAAATATCAATGTACATTTTAACGCTCTTTTTATTAGCACACGCTTCCTCTACATTTTGATTGATAATCAAAATATATGATATTTATATCAAAACATTTGTTCAATTTTGATGCTTTTATGAACGATATTTCCGTATATGTTCTTGGATCGTATCCGAAAACTCACAAACTCAATATCGCTTCCATTGACTTCGAGGCACTTCGGTTATTATGTGTAAATAATTTACTATAAATCATTATTTAGAATTTTTCATTTCAACACATTCATACCAAAACATAAAGTCATACTACGTGATAATATTGTGAGTAAAATCCAAACCTACTCGAGCACATTGAATGGTGAATATGTTGTGTTAATTTCAACGATTGAAATTTACGATATTATTCTTATCAATGTGGCTTACTATATTTCAATTATAATTATCTTTCTCTTAAAGAAACATTTGCAGCCAATGGATCATATCCCTTGGGGTACAACATTCAAAATCATATTTTGATAATGCACTTGAAATTTGTTTTGGAATTGTGCATCATACCATATCATAGATTCAATACTCTTAATGGTTTAGTTGACTACCGAGGATTATTTATTCCTAACATTGATAATAAACTCATAGTTTCTCTTCATTGTACAAGAATACATATTAGACATTCTAAGGTGTTGTGTTCACTTAGATTTGGTTAATTTCATTTCATCCCTTGCAATCTATCTTATCCTTTGATCATATCTAAATCCATTTTATATCAATAATTTCTTAAAGAAATTCCTTCGCTATGAAGTTGGTGTTTCTTGGAATAACAGTTGTTTCTCAGTCAACAAAATGAGCATTCATAAAAAATTATGAATTGCCTTATATAAAATTGATTTTGCATAAGTTCACATTATATTTATGTTCACAACATAAATTAGTCATCTAATGACTATCATTATCAAAAATCACTTGGAACGATTTATACAAGATCTCTTGCATACAATTATTACATATAATCTTTCATCTCGCACAATCTGTCAACTTCTTGGCCTAGAAAATGTAGGGATTTATTATAAATCCATATCTTGTATGATTTTGAAAATTATTATTTGGATGATATTAATTTTAACCTTGCTTACCACTCTTAAGCACACACCTTATGGAAAACATTTAACTCAACTTCACTCATCATTAATTGTGTTTTGTTAAACAAATCTTGATTACTTCTTATCAATACATCATTATATATTATAGGGAGAAGTGACCTTTGAGATGGAATCATTATTCATATTAGGTATACATACAACTCTTTCCAATATACACAATTATTCAGTCAAATCAAATCAATTCTTCTGCATGTTATATTATTTACTTCCATTTTATATTCTATGAGCTTATCATAGACTTATACATGCGTATCAACTACATATGTCCATGTCAATGATAACTCATCAGTGAATATGATGAAGTACATGGAATTGTTTTGGTACAATAGACTTATGATTGCATGTATCTATATGCATCAATCCAAAAAGTTCATCCACACTTATGATGCTCCCATAATATGGGTGTATACCACTTAATTGTTTGAGGTATAATTAACTAGTATCATATGATTTATAATCATATGATAAAAATTATTTCTCAAAACTATGGCTTAGTCTATATTCCAGAATAATTGTAAATAGTTTTAGATACTTCTGTATTTTCTATTGCATTAATTTTATCATGAAAGTAAACATCACAATATAGTTTTATTTCATAATGAATATTCATAATATTCACCATGAAATATAACTATGTTTATTTTTCAGTAAACACTGAAAAGTAGTCATTATTTCATAAATAATATTCGATATGTTACGTATTTTTTTCATAACTTAATGCAATCAATAAGTGTTATATGGCATGCTCCTTCTATTTCCTCCATTACTACGACAGCATACTGAATTCGGAGATCCATTATTCATATAATATAGATAATTTATTTTATATACTGTAATTAGATTATAATGGAGAGTTCTTTAAACAAATATCTTGAACTCAAAAAAATAATTCTCATAGAAAATAATTTTCTATATGAAAATACATTTCGGAATTGAAATCATATTTCTTATTCCAATGTTAAGTATCACCTATTATTATTACTATTCTCGTCTTCGATGTTTCTTTATGAAGCAGAAATGACCATTCACTCTTTTCATCCTAACTGTACATTAAATTACATCTGCTCTTGTACAATCGTTTTTTCTTTCTAAATGGTCAAACCATTCAAAAGAATACTCTTACTGCAATATCATAACGAATTCTTTATAAAAGCGAACTCGCTTATCCTTAATATTTAAGGATATCATATATGATGCAATTTGGATAAACTACTTAAAATGATATTTCGGCGATCAAGTTCTTAGATATATCTTGTAGTTTTGGTCTAGTGTTACATTTAACACAATGTAATCTTTATTTTAATCAATCAAACTGAATACTGAATATTAGTATGGTTTATTTGTTTGATTCAAATGAACTAATTTCATCGAAGTGCCGTACATTACACACTATGACTATTCATCATATAACACTTATATGTGATAGTATATGGACCAAGTATCCATAGTCTTGTAATGCTTTCGAGTTCGAAACTCATTGAATGCAATACATGGTCTTGACCAAATAAACACGTAAGCGATTGAATTACGAACGTGTAACATCTCCCATCCGAGGTCCAAAACTAAGCGCCATAGATACTGCAATCATCAACGGTATTAATTTTCGATGACAAAATGTGGCTATGTTAATCATATCAATAATTATAAGCATATGTAAATGAAAAATATTAAACACGATTTTATAACATATTTTCAAATTTCATTTCACAAATGGTATTTCATATTCTTTACATAATCTCATTCATAAACCCACGCTTAGAGAAATTATGATTATTACAAAACATTCCTTGAGCGACATATGAAGATTCCCCGTTGGTTGATCAAAGTCTACTACTTAACAGTTATAATCTTCTATCATTACATACATTCAAACAGACAAACACACTGGAATTAAAAAAACTCCTAATAGCAAGGCTTCCTTTGCACGTCTCCGAAAGCTTATTTATCTAACTGGATACTGAAAACCATTACTCCAGACCCATTCAAATAAGCATCCGAGGGTTTAAGGGAAAAAAAACTTTGGATCAGACGAAATATCTGGTGTGAATAGTAACCTTTCATCTCAAACCAATAGATATCAGTGCAACCACGTCGTTGACCAAAATGGGTTTTCCCCTTACTAATATCATAATTAAGGTATCTCAAACATATATTGTGCTCCTACATCCATAATGGTTATAATATAACAATATACTGATATGCAAACATTCAATATACACTAGATTACCTATCCCAAGTTATTAGACTATCGATCCAAATTTTCATTGACTATCCATTTTATACTTATGTGGACTACCCATCTCACATATATTAATTCTTTGGATTACCATCCCCTAACATGTAAGTGTGTAAGGTTACAATTTTATTCATGGTGGGAGCATGACATATAAATCGATGGATATATCCCAACATCCCATTTAAGCAATCTCAATCAAAGAAATTCATTACCAGTAAGTTACCATATATCATATATCGACATGTCATGCTAACATATTGCCTCTAGTTAAAACATTACTTATAAGTCGTCTAGTCCCTCTTAGACTCCCATGATAAGTAAGTCCAACCAGATCAAGACGTCAATGCATGTTAATCATTTAATAATCATAATCAAGTATTTCCAAATCAGAAGGTGTACAAACCCTGAAATTAAGTTTTAACCTCTCCAAACAAGATAAACATATAGCTACATTAAGCCCATCCACTCACTCTCTGATGAGAGCACTTAGTTTTTAAAATGAGTCCATCTACTCACTCTATAGTGAGGGAATTTGCTATCGTGTACAAGTCTATTCACTCAGTCTCCGACGAAGGGACTTGTATTTCAAGGTTCATATCCATGTCTCTCTAGTTGGGAGAACTATAACCTAATGGTTTCCATGTGAGATATAAAGGATAATATAATTCAATTAATATCCCATATCAATATTAGGATTAATTAATATCATATGTCAAATATCATTGAGTTTATAGCCAATATGTAACGCTCCGAAGATTTTCGACCTTGAAAATCGACACTAATACGTTCACTCTATAAAGTATTGAGAAATCGAGTGCCGAAAATACCAGGATGTTAGGGTTTAGATGAAAAGAGATAGAAAAAGGCACATAAAACAACAGTACAGAATCTCACAATCACAACGGAACAAAATATAATATAAAATAACAGCATTTATACAAAGAAAACTATAGTTGTTAACATACATACAAGATATTAGAGTATAACAAATCTGGACAGTTATAATAACTTTTCCTCAACTATTGTTTATACAGCCTATAAAACACAGCAGAATCTAATAAATAAGTCTCTGCCATCCAACTCGTCTCCTGACCTCCAAACGTCCTAACCTGAAAATCCGTAATACTCGGTTTGACCCGAGCATTACAATAAAGTAACACCCGAGTCAGGCTGGAAACCAGCATGGGTAAAACTAACTCAATTTGAAATACTTAAGTTATCATGCTTCCTTGAAAACCCAGGGCAACTCGTACATCACTATGAATTCCATCTTATTATAGCTAAACACTTCTTACACAAATCCATTGATATTTAAAATAATATCTAAGTACCGTTACTTATCTTAAATAGTCAGATTTTACTTAATTTTATTTAATTCCAGCCTATTAGACTCTTTAATCAAACCCATAAAGATTTGTAGCGATTATTGAATCAACGTGGTTCCGGATAACGCTGATATCCAATCCCAGTTTCTTTGAAAACCAAGCGATACCTTTTAAAGCCAAGTTGTTTTTAACAAAACAATTCAATTCAGAATACCCCGTTCACATATAAATTACATCACAATATCTATTCAATTAAAACGCCTCATGTTTTATATTCAACTGTTCAGTTCAGGGTGTTTCATATCACCGAATAACTGGAAAGAACATACTAGAGTAAACAAGGCAATTAAATGTACTGAACCATTTTTAAACCATCCATAGACTATATTAGTAAGTCACACAATCGTCTATTTAATTTAAACAAAATTGGTTACCTTTCAAATCATGTTTACTTATTATTAAAATTAATTATAAACTATTTATTTTACTTTAAATAAATTCTATAAATTAACCAATAATTAACATATAGACGTTAACCTAAGGTTTAATTAATTTAAGTTTTAAATCACTTTCTTTACATTAACCATAAACTAATTTTATATTTCAAATTTATTATTAAATAAGTGTATTAACAAGGGGTTGATGAGATAAGGCGAAGCCGGCTTTATTCTTTATAGAGATCAGGAATTTAGAGTTTAAAGAGTAAATAGCTTTAAGGTAATTGATTTTCAAAATTACTTATGAATATTTATACTTCCCCTTTTTTTTAACATTAGCCCATCGGCCTAAAAACCCTATCCACAGAATATCCCCTACCCTCTACTCCTCTCTCCTCTTCCTTTATTTTCTGCTAATCCTATTTCCATCTACTACTACCGGATGCACAAGTCACGGCATGCACGTGCACACCCCATTAGAGCCGCACCGACCACCGTCGACCTCACCTCTAAGTCGCCCCCGACACACGTGCCTACCCTAGCCACCCAGACTTCCTCGACAACGCCTATAACACAATCGAGCAAATCACCATCACTAGAAAAGAAAAACCGACTCCTATTTCCACCTCACGCCGCTGTCACCGACCACCAGAGACCCAGCCACTCCGCTCGAAGCTTCGCCCACCTCCCCTCTTCCATTCCCCCATATGCCGCAGCCCTGGCTCTCCTTTACGACGCCATCATCAACCAAAAACCGATCACAATCAAATCTCACCTCCAAACCCTAAATCGACTTTCCCTCGGCACCTCACGCCGCGAAAAAATATCGCTCCATTTTTCCTACTTCCGCCTACCCTCCAGCAACCTCGCGGCCAACGGCCAGTTCCCAAATTTCGTGGCCATCCTAATTTTGCCAATATATAATTTCGGTTCATCTTACTCATTCTCACTCAACAGCCAACTAAAAGCTTCCAAACCTCCACTAAAGATCATGATTTCCAGTAGCGATCAGAATCATATGATCTGTTGATGGAAACGTGATAGTTGAATTTTCATCCTTTTCAAGGTTGGTTACTATAAACAACATTTTCTTCCTTTATACCAAATGGTATCGGGCAATATAATTTTTGTATTAATCTGTACTAAAAAATACTCGAATTTCTTTTTGGAATTGAAGCCTAAAATTCAATGGATAGTGAGATCTAGTTTTTAAACTTAATAGTCGTTAGATTTTCTTTTAAGTTTCAAAAGTTGTTGTGCATATTTCTTTTGACACAGAGTGTCCAGACCTGCCTAACACACACACACACACACACACATAGATATATATATAAAAACATTGGACCTATTACTACATGAATTTGTGCCAAAATACAAGGGTTCATTCAATTTTTCAAACGTATAGAGGTGTATATTTCCCAGTAGGCAAAATATTTAATGTTGTACTCACAGAAAATGAACACTGCTTGCTTCTTCCTCTGCTTCAGGCTTTTGTTACCTGACCTTCTTACTTGAATGCCTTTTTTGATTTTGTTTTAGTTTGTTTAATGACAGATCTTACTAATTTTCTCCTCTCTCTTTTTTTTCCATGCGTGAGTATGAGCAACAGGACCATATATATAGAAGAGAAAGTAAAGATTTCAGGGTAAGCCATAGGCTGAAGCCTTGTGTACAAGCCCTTCCAATCTTTTTTTTTTTGAGTGATTTGATTTCATAAAAAGTTTGACTTGATTTTGATTAATTGTTTTGTATGCTTGGATTTGATGTTTTATGTGCTTGAGTTGAAATGTTGTATGCTTGAGGGGATATGCATTAATTGCTATGACTCTTGTATGTTTACATACATGTCTATATCCTTAAGTATCATACATATATATATATATATATATATATACATTTTATACATACTCTTCCAATACTTACATATGTGCATTTTGTAATTATATATGTGTATTCTCCTTACTACATATTTATGTACTTGTATTTATATACTTTTATATATTTCATAGAAGCATACATTTATATACTTGTATTTTTATATACTTATGTATATGTGTTTTCAATCTCTATAAACATATTTATGTACTCATATGTATATATAGATGTATTTATATTGAACATCATCAAACTTTTCTATATATTTATATATATTTATGGTCTTGAATTTAAAAGGTGAAGTATATATTATTTATTTTCTATAGGATTTATCCTACCCAGAGATTTATAAGAAAATATTTATTATAGTTTTTAAGCCATTTATATATCCAATATCTTAATTATCAGAAATTTATTTATTTTGCTAATTAAAACTAATACTCCAATGATTTAAACCAGTTAATTACCAATTAACATACGTAAAAATCCGGGTCGTTACACAATAAATGTAAAATAATGTCAATCATCGGATTATTCAAATAACCTTATTGCACCAAAATCAAATTGCATCAAATGGAAGCCTAATCTAATAATCAAATCAATGGCTGCCGCTGGGCTTATTCTCAGAGCATGTATATAGGATCAATCAAGATCATGCTCATGTGTCCGAGAGTAAACCTTTATAATTTATTTAAAGCAAAATCAAAGTAAAAAAGGAAAAATAAACCTAGTTTCAATCTATTTTAATCATGAGGTTGCTATTTTATGTTCACATCCTCTACTGCGACCGAGGTCGTCCATTGCAGTGGGTTGTTGTGTCTGTAGCACCACCACAATTTATCTTATGGTTGTTGGATTCCTCGCATATTGCTATAATTAGATGCTCCAAATTTGTTCCCTATCAGATCCTACAAGTACCTACACTTATTCTTCTCATATCCACTGAACCATCCCCCTACATAGAGGCCCAAAATTAATAGCTACGGATGTTGCAGTCATCCATAGTTATTAATCCTCGGTGATCAAACATAGCGATATTAGATGCACTGATACACAAAAACACAAGAATAGGGAAAAACAAATTTAAACAAAAAAACAAAATTCACATTCCATTTCAAAATATACCAAATTGATTACATAATCCCAATTCGCAGACCACATTCATATAACATATAATTATTACAAAATACGCCAAAAGCGACATATGAGGATGCCCACTTGGTAGATCAGAGTATACAAATAGGAAAAAAAACAATTTTTCTTTACCAACAAACACATAGTGGAAATAAAAGAATTCTAATAACAATATTGCCTCCTCACATCCTCGGAAGCTTTATCCGTCGAAAGGAACACCTGGAAACCTTAACTCTCAATCTACTCAAAATCAAATGTGTACCCAAGAGTTTAAGGGGAAAACAAAAATTTCAAGTCAGATATAAAGCCAAGTATGAATAATAATTTACAATCTCAAACCATTTAGATATCTAGTGAGACCACACCGCTTAGCGGAACGGGTTTTTCCTTCATTAGTATCCTAAAATATTTATAAAACCATATATTGTGCTCCTACATCCATAATGGTTAAAACATAGTATTTTAAAGCATTATGACGATATGCAAAACAATTAAATTAGTTTTGGATTATTCATCCCCATTCATTCTGACTATTTGTCTCAATTATAGTTTCTAGGGTTACTATTAATCTGTTAAATGTTAAGGACTATCTGTACAATTACTTATTTTTCATGAGATCAATAAGAACCTATTGGTAACTCCAAAATCTTATTTCTTATCCTAGTTTTTATGGGCTAATTAGGAACCTATTGGCTGACTGCCAATATCTTAATCTGGATATAGTTTCATGGGCTAACTACAAACCTACTGGCCCTTGCTAGTATCAAATCATAGTTTTCATGCGATAACTATGAACCTATTGGCCCCTGCCAATACCATATAGTTTTCATGGACTTACTTCAAACCTGTTGGCCGCTGTCAATATCTTTAGTTAAATGTTTAACATCTGTTAAGTTATATTCACTACTGGGTCAACCTAGTTGGTTATTCTGCCCTTTCTCCAAATTACGGTTATGGATTAGTAACAAAGTGAATTCATTTCAAAATCTTTATTTATTTATGCCATGGTTTTTCCTTAAAAATGAGAATAGATTATTTGTTTTGAAACCTTAAAACATCACTTTCGAAACCCATGAATGACCTCCTCGAAAGCTTAGAAATCCTCTTTCCAAAGCTCTATGTGTGTGTGTGTGTGTATACACACACACACACCTTTTGAAGCCAATAAAGCATTTCGATGGTATCAAGAAAACGTTCTTTAAAACATAGATTTCGAAACAAATGAAATGATCTTTTGAAAGCGTTGGGTTTTACTTTTAAAGCAATCTAGGTCAAGATGGTTGTATAAAAAAGTATCTCTTTCAAACCAACAAAAAATAGTTTGGGAAAAATTGATGGTGTCGGGATCGTCTAGTTCGAAAGCAAAAGACTTAAAAAACAAAACTTCGAAGCTCTGGGTCGAAACCCCCTTTCTGCTCCATCTCCTTCAAACCCCAACCTCTTTCGAAAACAATAAGGAAAAAAGTTTGGTTTAAGCTAAAACAATAGCAACCCCTTTGAAAGCATTATTGGACAACATGGTCGAAAGGTAGAGCAGCGGCTAGGCTTCCACTAGGACGAAACCAACCCCTTTCGAAAGCTTTTATTTAAAAAAAAATGATCTCCTTCAAAAGTTAGAATTTTTAGTATAACTTGGAAACCTTCTTTGAAAGCTAAACATATACCCTTTCAAAAAAAATTAGTTTCGACTAAGTCGAAAGATTTGAACAAAATAAGGCAAGGACTTTAACTTAACTTATAAAACAAAGTAGGGTTTCAATCCCATCGGAGGCTTACCCTTCGACACCAAAGCTTCCGCCCATCTTCCAATCAACTACGTATGTTCCAAGAGAAACCATGTGTATTGGTTTCGCTTATGAAGGTTTTGACTTTGATGGTTTCGACCATAATAGGGCGGAACCAAAGATGTTGAAAGGTATCTTCCATTAAAGGTTAAACACCTTTTTCTGATTTAAAGGCTGAATCATAACAACTTTAAATAATTTCTTTTTTACAACTTGCCTAGTTGTAAAACACTGATTGGTTGCTATAAAATTTTCAATTACTTTACTTCTAAAACGGCTGCTTTTATTCAGATCCTAAATTAAAGGATTTAAATGTTAAAATCTTTCCAAATAATCTAAATCCAACATTTGCAGAAAACCCCTCTTTTAAAATAATTTATTTCCACTAGTAAATAATTGGAAAAAATCCCCAAAAATCACAAGAATTTGAATTAATCATGTAATCAAACATATTAAAATTTTAGACCCAATTTCTTCCTAACATTCACAAAATAAATTTTTAACCCAATCGTATCATATTTTCCATTCAAAATTCATAATAAAATTTCCATAGCTTGGAAAATTTTGAAAATTAAAAACCATTTCCAAAATTATGTTCTAGTTAACACATAAATTTTCCATGGCATTACAAAATCAATATCGCATGATTTTACGCTTAAAACATACGAATTATATATATAAGGTAATTCTTCAAATCAAACAATTTATAACTTAAACATATCATCATGCAAAATTTCATAGAAATCAAATAAAACATAAATTTAAAATCATAGGATTATATAAACCAAAAGAAGATGGAATAAGTTATTATTTACCTTAAACTTGATAAGTAATTTTGGATTTGCTGCTGATTAATCCTCCTAAGCTTTTCGTCCTTAGTTTTAGATTAAAATTCCTTTTTTCTTCTTTGATAATGACCGGCTTTTGTTTAGGGTTTAGAATTTTCATTTGTGAAAGTGGAAATGAAACATGAAACGTAAATGGACAATCACAAAAGGATATAGCCATGTAAAATAAATGGCTATTTACTAATATGCTCATATATAGTTTAATTAACCAGTGAACAATTTAAAGCCCATTTACTTTAATAAGCACGGACCTATTATGTAATTTAATCAGATCTCAATCTCCATATCATCAATATTCTATTTAATTTATCTAATTAAATCTTCCAAATGATGTTATCAAAAATTAGGGATGTTACAGGTTCCCCCTTAAGAATTTCTTTCTCGAAAATCAGTAAGGATTAAATACTAAATATAGCAATCACCTGTAACAACTTCTAATAATCATACTAGTCTAACTGACTAGCAACTATCTATACAAATCTAATATAGTCATACCCTTAAAGCAGATCAGGATAAGTATCTCTAATCATATCCTTTATCTCCTAAGTACAGTCCTCCTCGTTGTCGCTCCACTGAACTTTCACCAACTTGACTATCTTGTTCCTCAATCTTTTCTCATCTCTAGCTACAACCGGAACTGGTTGTTTAACAAAAGTCAAATTAGGGTCTACAACTAAGTCATCCAACCCTGTCGGAGGAATAGTAGTCTCTGGATCATGCACATACTTGCAAAGATGAAATACGTGAAATGCATTATGGACACCTGCCAAAATGCTCGGCAATTCTACTCTGTATGCGAGCTTTCCAATCCTCCTTATAATCTGAATGGAGCAACATATCTTGGGGTAACTTCCCCGAGTTTCCAAATCGTATCACACCCTTCATAGGTGATACCTTAATGAAAACCCTATCTCCGACTGACAATTCTATGTCCTTATGCCTTTTATCTGCGTAACTCTTCTGTCTAGACTAAGCTTCCTTCATTCTCTCTCAGATCAACTCAATCTTCTTTGATGCCTCTCTAAACAAATCCAAACCTAAGACAAATCTGTCTCTAGTCTATAGCCAACATGTTAGTGATTTGCATGGCCTTCCATACAAGGCTTCAAACGGCGCCATTCTTATATTAGTCTGATAAATATTATTACAGAAATACTCAACCAAATGTAGGTGATCTTTCTAAGATCCACCAAAGTCCAATACACAAGCTCTTAATAAATCCTCGATTACTTTGTTGACTCTCTCTGTCTGCCGATTTGTCCGAGGGTGATATGCAGTACTCATATTAAGCTTGGTATCCATCACTTCCTGTAGACTCTCCCAGAATTCACTAGTGAACAATGCATCTCTATCACTGACTATACGACTAGGAACTCCATGCAGTCTAACTATGTTCTTCAAGAACAACTTTGCTAAAATAGGTGTCGTTCTGGTTAACTTAACTAGAATGAAATGGGCACTCTTGGTTAATCTGTTCACTATAACCCATATACTTTTATTACCTCTATTTGACCTTGGAAACCTGTATATAAAATCCATGGATATCGAATCCCATTTCTAAACTAGAATCTCTAAAGGTTGTAGTAACCCACTTCGTTTTTGATGTTCAGCTTTCACTTGTTGACAGTTTGCACACTGTCTAACCCATAAGACAACGTCCCTCTTCATGCCTTCCCAATAGAAGGTCCACTTCATATCCTAGTACATCTTGGTTCCTCCAGGATGAATCGTAAACTTGGATCGATGACATTCTTCAAGAACTTCTTTCCTTAAGTCCTCCACATTCAGAACACATAACTGTCCCTTCTTTCTTAGCCATCCTATCTGGTCAAGGCTAAAATCCTTTAAATCATCGATCTCCATTCCAATTTCAAGTCTTTTGATCCTCTCTACTAGTATTGGATCATATTCTCTCAATCAATACCGGTCAAACTTCTAAACAAGACAACCTGGCGGTACTCTGGCTAAGACCAGCAGTCGATCTTAACTACACATTACAACTGACTAAAGCTTCTAAACTTCTCCATTTTGCCAACATTGTTAACACCAGATTCTGATGTCTCCTGCTAAGGGCATCTAGCAACTTATTACCTTTCCCTGATGTATACTGTATACCAAAATCATAAACAGCCAAAAACTCCAGCTACCTCTGATGTCTGATATTTAACTCCTTATGAGAGAATAAATATCATAAAGATTTATGATCAGTATACAACTCAAATCTCTCCCCTAAGAGATAATGTCTCCAAATCTTCAATGCGAAGATCACAGCTGCCAACTCTAAAGCAAGAGTAGGATATCTGACTTCATGTGGCCTAAGCTGCCTAGATGCATAGGCAATGAATTTACCACTTTGCATCAACACTGCTCCTAATCCAGTTCCAAATGCATCCATATACACCACCAAACCCTGGTTTCCGTCTGGAACTATTAATGCTGGTGCATTGGTCAACAAATGTTTTAACTTAAGGAATGATTCCTCACATTTGATAGACCAAACAAAACTCGCTTTCTTTCAGGTTCGCTTAGCTAAAAGTGCTACTATCCACGAGAAATCCTTAACGAATCTCCAATAGTAGCCAGCAAGTCCAAGAAATCTCCTGATCTCGGTCATCGTCTCTGGTCTCTTCCAATTATTCACTGCTTCGATCTTATCTGGGTCGACTGAAAATCTTTTCTCTGAAACCATATGGCCAAGAAACTTTACCTCTTTCTTCCTGAAATGACAATTGGTAAACTCGCCTTTAGCTGATTCTACCTCAGTGTCTCAAGCACCACTTCAAGATGAAATTCATGCTCTCTCTCTCATCCTTAGAGTATACTAGAATGTCATTTATTAATACTAGTACAAACCAATCCAAGTACTGTCGAAAAAATCGGTTCATCAAATCTACGAAGAAAGCAGGTGCATTCGTCAATCCAAATGGCATTACCAACCACTCATAGAAACCATATCTAGTCTGAAATGCTGTCTAAGGAATACTATCCTCTTCCACTCTTAAATGATGGAAACCTGTCGTCAAATCCAACTAGAAAAACACTCTGGCCCCACTTAACCGATCAAACAGATCATCTATTCTTTTTAAAGAATTTCCTCTTATTCCCTTGTGAACCCTGTGTTTCCACCGACTTCTCTTTAGCTAAATCAACAAGCAACTTCTCATGGAGAATAGCCATTTCCACCACTATATTACAAGGATCATGAACATGTGTCATGGTCATCCTAGGAAGCTCGAGCCTCGGTCCCCGAATAAACTTCGAATTCCTCTTGATGTCGGTATCTATAAGAGCATACCCATATTGGATAGCTCTTCAAACTTAGTAACATACTCAACTACTGACATATCTCCTTGCACTAGATCCATAAATTTCCTCATCAGCTCGCACTTAGCAAACTCAGATACAAACTTCTGCTCAAATCTCGTCTTAAAATCATTCCAAGTTAACTGTTCTTCCGAAACTCCAGCAGTGACACTATTCCACCAATGCAATGCTGAACCCTGCAACTGTCTAGAGTCCAACCTCCTTCTTTTCCCATCATTCAGACCCAAATCAAAAAATATATGCTCACGATGCAACAGCCAATTCTGAACTTCTACGGCACTCTCCGTTTCCAAGAATGGCTTCCCACCTCAACTGGTATAATCTCTACTCAGCAAAGCAACATTCCCTACTGGAGCCACGAGATTAGCTCCTCCTACATTTCCAGCAACTCCAGCCATAGAACCATCTTGCATCAAGCCGATTAAGAACTAATACATCGCCCCTGCATCTACTAGTGGATTTCTAGCACTTACATTGGCTTCGGCATTTTGGTTACTAGCATTAGCCGGTCGACACGGATATCTCCTGGTAGTTGGTTGAGAATTTCCATTAGTCGTGGTGCTTCCTCCATCGAGATTTCCTCTTTTGTTTCCTGCTTCCATATCCCATTTCCCGTAATTATGCATACAGACCTTAGTAAGATACAGAAGAACGGTCTAAGAGAGCGGGGTATACTTACTTATATATAACTATACATATCAAATACAAATACGTTACTATAGCGTTAACCCAAACCTCAATCTTATTATCTGATTCATTGGATTATGTTTGAAAAATCTTTTAGGTTTAAGATTCTTTTAAAGTTTCATAAACCTATGCTCCGACACCAACTTGTAACATCCTCCTGCTTGGAGGCCCAAAACTAACAGTTACGGATGTTGTAGCCATCGATAGTTATTAATCCTTGACGACCAAACACGGCGATATTAGATACATTGATACACAGAAATACAAGAATAGGGCAAAATTTAAACAACAAAACAAATTCCACATTCCATTTTGAAATATTCCAAATTGATTACATAATCCCAATTTGCAGACCACGTTTTGATAACATATAATTATTACAAAATACGTCAAGAGCGACATATGAAGATGCCCCCTTGGTAGATCAGAGTATATAGTTAGGCAAGGAAACAATTTTCCTTTACCAACAAACACACGACGGAAATAAAAGAACTCTAGTAAAAATATTTCCTCTTGCACGTCCTCGGAAGCTTTATTCGTCTAAAAGAACACATGGAAATCTTAACACTCAATCTACTCAAAATAAATAGAGTACCTAAGAGTTTAAGGGGAAAACAAAAACTTCGAGTCAGACATAAAGCCTGTTATGAATAATAATTTACCATCTTAAACCATTTGGATATCTAGTGAGACCACGCCGCTTAGCGAATGGGTTTTCCCCTCACTAGTATCCTAAAACATTTATAAAACCATATATTGTGCTCCTGCATCCACAATAATTAAAACATAGTATTTCAAAACATTATGATGATATGCAAAATAATTAAATCAATTCTGGATTACCCATCCCCATTCATTCTGACTATCTATCTCAATTATAATTTCTAGGATTACTATTAACCTGTTATATGTTAAGGACTATCTATACAATTACTTAGTTTTCATGGGATCACTAAGAATCTATTGGTAACTCCAATATCTTATTTCTTATCTTAGTTTTCATGGGCTTACTAGGAACCTATTGGCTGATTGCCAATATCGTAGTCCGAATATAGCTTTCTGGGCTAATTACAAACCTAATATCCCATGCCAGTATCAAATCATAGTTTTCATGGGCTGAAGATGAATCTACTGGCCCTTGCCAATATCATACAGTTTTCATGGGCTTACTGCAAATCTATTGGCCCCTGCCAATATCTTTAATTAAATTTTTAACATCTGTAAAGTTGGATCAACCTAACTGGTTATTCTACCCTTTTTCCAAATTACGGTTATGGGTTAGTAACAAAGTGAATACATTTCAAATCTTTGTTTATTTATGCCATGGTTTTTCCTTAAAAATGAGAATGGGTTATTTATTTTGAAACCTTAAAATACCACTTTTGAAATCCCTGGATGACCTCCTTCAAAAGCTTAAAAATATTATTTCCAAAACTCTAATATATATATATATATATATACACCTTTCGAAACCAAGAAGACTTTTCGATGTATCAAGAAAATGTTCTTTAAAACATAGATTTCAAAACAAATGAAATACCCTTTCGAAAGCATTGGTTTTTACTTTTAAAGCATAATTTACGTCAAGATGGTTGTACATGAAAGTATCTCATTCGAAACCAACAAAAACTAGTTTGGGGAAAAATTGATGGTGTCGGAGCCATCTAGTTCGAAAGAAAAATACTTAAAAAAATCAATACTTCGAAGGTCTAGGTTGAAACCCCCTTTCGACTCCTTCTCCTTCGAAACCCCAACCCCTTTCGAAAACAATGAGGAAAAAGGTTTGGTTTAAGGTAAAACAAGAGCAACACCTTCGAAAGCATTATTGGACAACATGATCGAAAGGTAGAGTAGCGACTAGGCTTCAATTAGGATGAAACCAACCCCTTTCGAAAGCTTTTATTTAAAAGAAAAGGATCTCTTTTGAAAGTTAGTGCTTTCAATATAACTTGGCAACCTACTTTGAAAGCTAAACATACACCCTTTCAAAAATAATAAGTTTCAACTAAGTTGAAAGCTTTGAGAAAAATAAGGCACGGACTTTAACTTAACTTGACTTATAAAACAAAGCAGGGTTTTGACCCCACCAAAGCTTCCGCCCATCTTCCAATCCACTATGTACCTTTCAGGAGATACCATGTGTATTGGCTTTGCTTATGAAGGTTTCGAGTTTGATGGTTTCGACTATAATAGGGCAGAACCAAAGTTGTCGGAAGGTATCTTCCATTAAAGGCGAAACACCTTTTTCTGATTTAAAGGGTGAATCATGGCAACTTTAAGTAATTTCTTTTTAACGACTTGCCTAGTTGTAAAAAACCAATTGTCTTCCATAAAACTTTTCAATTACTTTACTTCTAAAATTGCTGCGTTTATTCAGATCCTAAATTAAAGGATTTAAATGTTAAAACCTTTCCAGATAACCTAAATCCGACATTTTTAGAAAAGCTTCACTTTCAAAATAATTTATTTTCCCAAGTAAATCAACTGAGAAAAATCTCAAAAAATCACAGGAATTCGAATTAATCATATAATCAAACATATTAAAATTTTAGACCCAATTTTTTCCTAAAATTTACAAAGTAAATATTTAACCCAATTATATAATATTTTTCATCAAAAATTCATAATAATATTTCCATAGCTTGGAAAATTCTGAAAATTGAAACTCATCTCCAAAATTATGTTTTACTAACAAAAAAATTTCCATGGCATTTCAAAATCAATATCGCACGGTTTTACCCTCAAAACCATACGAATTATATATATATATATAAGGTAATTGTTTAAATCAAAAAATTCATAATTTAAGCATATCATCATCCAAAATTTTATAGAAACCAAATAAAACATAAATCCAAAATCATACGATTATGTAAACCAAAAATAGGTGGAATAAGTTATTATTCACCTTAAACTTGATAAGGAGTTTGAGATTTGTTGCTGATTAATCCTCCCTAGCTTTTGATTCTTAGCTTTAGATTAAAATTCCTCTTTTCTTCTTTGATAATGGCCGGCTTTTGCTTAGGTTTCAGAATTTTTGTTTATGAAAGTGGAAATGAAACGTGAAGCATGAATGGACAATCACAAAAGGATATAGCCATGTAAAACAAATGGCTATTTACTAATATGCCCATGTATAGCTTAATTAACCAATAAGAATTTTTAAAGCCTATTTACTTTATTAATAAGCACGGCCCTATTATGTAATTTAATCAAATCTCAATCTTCTTATCAGCATTATTTGATTAATTTATCTAATTAAATTTTTTGAATAATGTTGTAAAAAATTAGGGATGTTACATCAATCTAACTCATGAAACAAACATAATTTCCCAGTCCTCGTCTCTCATTTCATAGGCACTCTTCTAGGAGGTTTTTTGTACCAGACCTACCCTCCAGTTGCTAGGTAAGTTCTCTATGGGGTCTTAGATAAGTCCATGGAAGAAGAAAATTTTGGCTTCCTCCTTATGCGCGTTGGAGCTCCAAAACCATTATCACTTTTATCTTTCCTTTATCCTTTTTGAAACCTACCTTGGATGGTACTCCATCCTCAATAGCATTGACTTCAGCTCTTTCAACATCTGTATCTTCCAGACATAAATACCTTTTAGATTGATAATAGCAATTTGTTCGATCATTTGGTGGATCACTTGTCAATGCCTTTCCAAACTCAGTTTGATTATCAACTCTTATGACAACCGCCATAAGAACTATTGATGTATCTAGTTTGTGAATAGCAGTGGCTGCTGAACTTGGTTAAATAACTTCACAATGATTCTTTCAATCTCTATTTCACATTTTATAGTGACATAACACTCCATGGGCGAGTAATATGAACTTTGAATTGACTCATAAACTTCTCAGCTAGCTAGGTCCACATGCTAATGGATCTGTTACCAAGTTGGCAAAACCACAATGTAGTCAAATAATTTAAGTACAATGAAAAGCAATGAATTATTATCTCCATAGCCTCTAATACTCCCATTATTGGATGTATCTCATCAGCTATACTTTAGGATCAATTTTCCCATAATATAGCTCCAATACAGGTAGTTTGAAACTAGGTGGTTTTCCTAGCCTATTGAATGTTCAAGGTGAATAGGTTTCGATTAACATCCTCCAAACTTTAATCTATGACTCATCCCTGAAGTGCATGTTGTATCATCATAGTTATGCCATGTTCCTAATTCAAGTAAAATCCTTAAAGCTTGACATGTCTTTTATCATAGGATTCGACGTGCCCCTTATTCTTAAATTGACTATATGGGCACCTTTTCATTTAGTCTCGTGCAGTTGTAATTTTGCGTTCAAGCCTTATTCCCTAGCTCCAAAGTTATTTCTATGGTGCACTCTTCCTTGGTCGAATTCTGAATTAACCCTGCATGGTTGTATGGATGGATCGATATTGGTCCTCAAAGGATGATCGACATCGACCGATAAGGCTGGTTGTGGGCCATGTTACATTGAAGGCTCTATCTTATACCATTGGGTACCTTATCCACTGTTCTAGTTTCTAGCCTACTTAGGCCTTCGTCTCCAGCTGCTCCAATCATCTTTTATTCCTCCATTCATTGGAAAAGGTTGTTTAACATTTTCTCCTATCGCTCTAATAACATTGTCAGCATATTTGTCATCGTTCTTTCAATCTCCTTTTTGGTCATAAATTTTGAAGGCTGGCTTGAATTGGAGGAAACTTTCTCGCTGCCCCATGCCCAAATTGTATTTTTCCCAATAGTTGGCTACTTCATCTTTAATGGATTTGATTTGAGTTATTCTTAGTGAAAGCACAAAAGTTGTTGATCCAAAAAATGGCACAATATCCAAAATATCGATATCCAAAACAATCAAGTCTCTAGATGTGATTACGGACTCGTGTCCTATGGATCTTACAAGCGCTCTTACAGGTCTTCTTTTTTAGAAAAATGAAATAGTGAGGATTCAGATGTTTTCCACTAGATTTATGATATATTATTTTTAAATAACAGTGGAAAATTAATACAAATCAATTCCAGAAAAGATCACACAAAGTAGAGAAAAGTATTACAAAAAGAGAAGAACAACACAACTTTATAGTTTTTTGATAAATCTTTGCCTACGTCAACTTTGATCTTTTATTATTGACGTTCGATTACAATAATAAGAGGTACAATGAGATTTAGATTCGGTATATTGGGTTTATGGTAGGATTTGGTAAGGAAATGGAGATTTGGCTTGGTGGGAATGATCCCTTCTTTGGTGATGTACATCTATATTTATAAGTGTAGAAGTCATTCTTTTGGGTATTGATTCCCTCTAAGTATCCCTGGAAATTCTTCTAAGAAATATTCTATCAAGATGCACAAAAATAGGCTGAAGAATATGAAAAAATTGAATTAGTCCCCGTGGATCAGTGCTAATCCATCCTTATTGATCGAAGTTGATCCATCCCTATGCATAGCCATTAATAAATCATTATGGATCATAGTTTTCCATTAGAACAAACTAGGGAGAAAAAGAATGATCTATCGATAACTACTCTATTTTAGGATGGACTCTCCGGACTTGAACCATCCATCTTCTATCATTGTATGGAAGACTCCAACAATCTTTGTTACTTTATTCATGGATCATCGAGTTACTTTTCCATGGTTGTATACTTGTCGATCATAGTTAATCAATAGGACACACTAATGAGAAAAAGTATACTATCGGTCTGTAACTTCTTCATATTAAGTTAGATCCGCATGCGGTTTGAATGTTTATATCGCATCGTCATATAGAACATCTCAACCCACTTTGTTCCTTATCTTTTGAATTTCTAAGGGATTTTCCAAGGTGGGATCAATTCAAAAAAATGGACGAGCCATCACCAAACTGTGATATCTTGGTCACAGTAATTCGAATATGGAAGAAGTTTTAACCAACACTCAAAAAATTTCATTACTGGAATCTTACCACTAATTTGAAGTTAATTTCGAGATCGTGAAATTTTTTCCAGGTAACAGTTAACCCCAAAGCATGCTTTTGTCAACACAAAGCATACTTTGATCAATGACATGAATCGATGCTAGAAAATTATCAATGATGTTCTCAAATCATCTATCAAATCAGTTGCGTTGAATTATCTAATTCCCTCAAATTCACCTATAATCAAAGATCACTTTGGACCCATTGAGGTCAAGAAATCATATCCGTACCTAAATGTTATTCATAAATCATTATCATCTCACGTTCTCTCAGAGTTCATATATCATATATAAATCATATATCTTGCTCAATATAATATAAATAATGTATGTGTGTAAGGTTATGCTTTTACCCCAATCTAGAGCATGACTTACAAATACATAGGTATCTCCAAACATCTTGTCACAAGCATATTCACTAAATAGAAGCATTTCGAGTAAGTTACCATGTATCAGTATGTCATGTTAGCATATTGCCTCTCGGTTGAAACATTACTTATAAATCATCAACAACCTCTTAGCATCCCATTATAAGTAAGTCCAATCGGATCAAGGCAGTAATAACTATCCATCATTTAATAATCATGTCATTCCAAATATAACACCAACAAACTGTGATACCTTGGTCATAGAAACTCGCAATAGGATGCCTTTTTGACTGACAATCATCATTTTTCATTGTGGACATTTTTCCACATGTTTGAGTCAATGCTAAAACTGCATAAAATTTGTCAATAATAATATGATACCTGAATTATGTTATATTTATTATATATGTTGATCTAAAGTAAAATAACATGGATTTTAAATGAAATCAATGCTGCTCAAATTAATTTGGATTTGTAAATGATATTTAAACATGTAGAATAATAACAAATCACTTAGACTATATATATATATATATTTGTGTGTGTGTGTGTTGAGTATGAATGTTTTTCCTATATTTTACCATATTTTAAACCTTGATATGGTATGATAGGATGATGGGTATTTTGTTTTGTTCTATTGATTTGTAGGTTTAGGTATGTATCTAGGAAAGATAAATTCATTGGTTTGCACTAAAGTAGACCAAATTTACATATGGCCATGGAGTGGAAGGTGCATATAGTGTGTTCAAAGAAATGGGTAAAGGAGAAAAACCGATGTATTCATGAAGTTGAAGTGTATCAAATGACTTGTGTTGGAATAAAAATGGACTGGGTTAGTCATACAAAGAACGATGTGACGACATATTATAGGATTTGCTCAAAAAAATTCTAAGTCCAAAAGTGGGGTTATATGGACTGGTGTCTACCCACACGAGATGGAAGGATATTAATCCATGCTATAGAGATCGATGCTGATCCTTGTGAGATGGATCGGCACCGATCCTTGTTATGGGACTTGGTACTAATCCATAACATTATAGATCACCCTGATACATAAGTAGATCGATCAAGACTGATCGTTTATGGATCGATGAGTAGCAATTAATAGTGATTAGAGGCAACATGTTGTGATCTTCTAGTAGGCATAACTTCTCTATTTCAAGCCCTATTTCGACCCAACTTCAAAAAATTGTCATGAAATCACAAGAACTATATTCCATGGAGTTTTGTTATCTTTCTGAGTATTTTAATTTCTAGGTTATGAAAGGATGATTCAATGATAAGAAGGTAATAGAAAATGCTTTTAGGCAAGAGGATAAGTTTCGAGGTTTCTAGTGGAAAATAGAGGACTCAAGTTGAGTAAAGACCGGATTTCGAGTGGGAATATGGTGAAAGGGAAGGACCAACTTGTCAGGGTTAGGGAACCGTGTGGGAAAGTCGAAATACATATATTGAAAAATCTATGAATTGAACAAGGGCAATGGTATATATAGGGCTCCTAAGGTGTTAAGAAACAGAAACTACAGGGGAATGGTCGATCATGAGGTATGGGAATGATGGAGTGGGGTCGTCTACTCATCCACAGCCAACTAGATTGGCCAAGTACAAGACTATACAGGAATGTTTATTGATCTAGGACTCAAAGAAGTCCCTTGCTTTCTTTTTTCATTATTTTTGATATATATTGAGTGGACATCATGCCAAGGGGTCGTAGGAAACTTTGGTTGTCTTGTCTACTTTATGTGATATTTACTTGTGTTTATACCTCGACACCTTAGATCTTGTCACCCTTAGCGTAGCATTGTATTACTATACTATACATATAAAATCATGTTCTAATGTTCATGGTTGCAAGGTCGTGGCATGACCACAATGCAGTAAGCATGTCTCATAGTCACTCTAGTAGGTTCAAGTTTCTTGTACTCTTGTGACATACATATATATATGTATGTATGTATGTATGTATGTATATGTATATGTATATGTATATGTATATATAAAAAATTTGGTTGTAGAATCACTCACACCGAACTTTATTTGATCCGAAGTTATTTTTTTGTTTGATTTATAACTCTTTGGTACTTATATCTGCGAGTAGTATGAAAGTTAGGTTTGGTGTAGTTGTGCATGGTTGTTGCTCATAGAGAGGAGCAGGAAACTGATGGTTCATACCGCTAGAGAATTATTAGGTTTCTATGGTACCGTGTCATGGGCGATTAACACCACTTATTTTCTTATGTATCGGAAGACAGAGAATAAGATCATATATGTGCTTTTAAGATATTTACTCTTATGATTTATCCATGTATGGTCAATATTGGGATATTCTGATGTTATTTATGTATAAAGTACTTTATTTTGGTTATACATTGTTTGTCTTATTTTATACTATATTTTACATGTGGGCTATGAGTAGTATTGTAGGTTTGAATGAATGCACTTCAATTAATGATCCCCAGACATCCTCCATCGAACTAGTGCCTTTTAACATTGGTTTACATGTTTAATTTGGGGCATTGGGGATGGAAGGTTGTCTCAAAGCTAGATCCTAATTCCTAGCCAGAATCCAAACACTAATACCAATTATATGGGATTGTCTTCAACTTATGCCAATTTTAATGCTCATACTAAGCGAATTTCAAAAATTAACGCTGACGAAGCTTTAACAATTCTGATGTAACCTATTAAATAAAGACTTGTTTACGAAATAAGCAGAAGGTAATTAATGGATGAAACAACAAAAGATAATATACCTTCATGTACTGGCAATTTCAAATGAAAGAAACAAGTTCGAAGTTTTATCATAGTAATTATTGTTGTATATCATGCAAGATTGTATTTTTCTTTTTAGTCAATTGTATCATTTTCCGCATTAGTCGTATTTATAATTTCATTATTTAATATAATTTCGGTAATATTCTATTTCTAAAATCTAACGAAAATTAAAATTAAACCAATTGACATTATTTCATTTAAAAGAATTCATAATCCATATAACAAATAATCATTTTCATTTCAATTCTCCTTTCAAATCAAAGCAAAAAACATAATTTCCTTCCGCTTTCCATTCACATTGTAAATTTCTTTTAAATTCTACTTCTCTAATCTCTTTCCCTTTCTTCCACATGCACCCTTATTCCATTTAAATGTTTTATATGAATTATACACCGTATCATTAGAAACACATGTTCAAGAAATAAACCTTGTTGGTTGACTTGCTTGGTACTTCTATACGGTTTGGCTATCTAAAAAGTAACAACCAAACCTAATACCTAAAAAAACTTAGGTAGTATTTGACTCTAAAATGAATTTTATGTTTTGTGTTTTCAATATATGTAAATGACGTGAGAGAAGTGACTAGGAAATTCTATCCATTCCAAAAGGGCAATAAGTGAAAGAGAGAAGATAACTTTTGATATTTCCCGAAACATGGAAGAAAAAAAAATCATTTTCAATTTCATATATTAAAACTGTTTTCTAAATCGTCTGTTATTCTTTTTTTTTCTCCTCTCTGTTGCATTTTAAGATATATGTTCAAAATGCAAAACAGAAAACTCATTTTCAAACCAAACGCTACCTTAGAATTACAACGTTACATTTCTTGTCAGAAAAACAAAGCAAACCAACGTTGGACGCTATGAACTGTATCAACTCCACTATAGAAGTAATTATTATATGAAGTATTTCTCTACAATTAATAAATAATTCAGTGAATAACGTTTTCAACGTGTCCTTTTAAAGTTTCAAAAATATTTTACCACATACTCATCAATAGAATCTCACAAACATTTACAATCCCCACCATCGTTCCCTTTCCGATCATCTATCAACGGAATTTCACTATCAATTTGCATCTGATACTATCAACAAAACTGTTTGAAATAAAGTTATTATGACCACCAAAATTTTTCATTTATAGCACATATCCATCTATTGATATTTTATTAAATAAAAAGTAAATTTAGTTAGAGACATGTGTGAGATTTATACTACTCTAGGTACGGACAATGTGTTTAGTAGCTGAAGTGTATTTGACATATATGTTAATTTTGTAATAAACCTGGTAGAAACTCTAGTTTGTACTCATTGCATTGCTGAAAAGAACCTGTACACTAGTTGAATACACTGTTGTTGTCCCACTCACTTTATAAACACCATTAATTAATTATAAAACATTGCGTTTACATTTAATGTGATAGGTGCTTGGCGTAAACTCTATGGTTATATCAAGGCTTGTCAAACGGGTCGGTCGGGTCAAAACGGATTTGGTCGAGTTTGACCCAACTCATTTATGACATATTATTTTCGACTCATTTATGATCCAACTCATTTATGACCCAATCCATTTAATAAGTGGTTTACCCATTTAACCCATTAAAGATTTAAATTTGATTTGACTAATAAAAAAACAAATATATATAAAATAATTATAATTCTAATTTTTAAGTTTTGAATTTTGATAATAATAAAAAAATTAACATTTAAAATTTAAATTCTAATTTTCATCAGAATTCAAATATAAGAATGTGATAGCCTATTATTTTCCAAGTATAACGGTCAGTCTCCATGGAGAACTATATTGTGCGTTCACAAGATGAAATATCCGAGTATTTCATATTGCCTGTAATTTAGGTGAGAGCCAATCGGTCGAAGTCCCGTCTGATTCCGAATTAGTATGAATAAGTTATTGCAGTCTGAAAAAAAAAATAGCGGCTTCTACACTATACGGGGTTCAAATATGAGAATGTAGCATGTTATTTTCTAAGCAAAACTATCAGTCTCCATGGAAAACTACAATGTGAGTTCACAAGATGAAATATCCGAGTGTTCTATATCATCCATAATTTAGACGGGAGTTAATCGGTCGAAGTCTCGTCTGATTCCGAAGCAGTATGAAGAAGTTATTGCAGTCCGAACAAAAATAATAATAGCTTCTACACTATGGGAGTTCAAATATGGGGATATTATAGCCTATTATTTTCTAAGTACAACATCGATATCCATGGAAAACTACTGTGTGCGTTCATAAGATCAAGTATCTGAGTGCTTTATATTGTCCGTAATTTAAGTGAGAGTCAATCGGTTGAAGTCTTGTATGATTCCGAGTTAGTATTAAGTTATTGCAGTCTGAACAAAAAAATAACGAATTATGCACTCTGTGGGGTTCAAATATGTAGATGCGGTAGCGTGTTAATTTCTATATACAACTACCAGTCTTTTAAAAAATTACAATATGCGTTCAAAATTTATATTTTCAAATTTTAAGTTTAATAAATAGGTAAATGAGCAATCCATTTATAACCCTTTTAAAAATGAATCAACCCAACGCATAACCCATCTAATAAAATTCATAAATGAAATGACTTAACCCATTTATAAATAGGGTAATGGATTGAGTTAACAAATAGGATCATATTTTGACAGATCTATTATATCCCCCATCTTCTCTCAGAATTAACAATGAAGAATGTGCTCAATAAACCAATATCGTACAAACATGCATTACCCCTGCATATGCCACAAACATAACTAATTTGAATGATGCAAAATCTTTTGTAAACATCAATACGTGCCTAGTATGGCCCACGAACTTTGCACGCAGCGTTACACAATCAAAATTTCACGCAACATACATTACAATCGGAACAACCCAACAAATTCTCAATAAACAACAGACTGATCTAAACATGCCCAAAATCAAGCTAACAAGATCTATTTCTCCTCTTTTTTTACAAATAATGGCCAAGTAAAACCTGCGTGATCAAGAATTCATCCTAGTTTCTTCGAATCGTTTATGATTTGAAAAAAAATGGTCATGGAATGTAATGCTCAAAATCAATTGAAGGGAAACCAGCCTGAGCTCTTAGGCCACGAAGAAGACTCTTTGCTGTCTCTTTTTCCTGAAGAAACATAAGAAAAAATAGCGTTTGTCAATGATCCTGTCGGATTTGTAGTTATATTCACTTTCATCCTTGTTTGTTTATTGAATCATTCATGTTCAGCAAGACAAATCGCGCGGTCTCACAAAATCTTTGTTAATAGTTGTTTTGAAAGCGTCATATTTTAATCCGACCGTGAAGTTTCAAAATTGCCCATTATATATAATTCTTTAAAAAATTTCTCAGTTAATTGATCCTAAAAAATAACATATGCACATCTGTTTCTAAACTCAGTGCATCTGTTAATTGGTCTTAAAAATTAGCATCTACATACCTGATCGGCTAATCCTAAACTCATGCATATAGCACCGCACTTTTATTACGTGTAATATTATTAGCAACTACATAGTGCATACTATAGTGAGTAATGTTAAAAAGCTCAACCTTTTATCATACGTTAGACTCAAAGCACGTTGAAATATGGAGTAAATAAACAATTATTATAATTTTTTTGTTCCCGAGTTTAAGTGAAAGCATAATATTTGTATGATATCAACGTCAACTTAAAAAAACATCTCTCTATAGATATTAACAATATCACTTAAAAATAAGATCTAGCAAATAAACTTTTTTTGCAACTTCATAACGCTCTTTTACATATATATACCAAACTTAATATCGTTTAAAAATATGATCTAATAAATAAACTTTCTATACATTTTTGTTTTTTATTAATAGATAACTGGAAAAAAAAAAATCAAACTAACAAAAAATTAAACAATACAACTTCGAAATAAAAATTCAAACCAATAAAAAAATTAAACGATGCAACTTAAATATAAAAATTCAAACTGACTACGCATGATTCCAACATAAAATCATAGCTAAATATGTATGGAAATTATTTTTGCTGAATATGTTAAGCATATATAATTTGTAAAAAAAATCAACTTATTCGCGAAGGGTGTAGTATTGTCACACGCGAAGCGCGTGTCCCAACACTTATACAATAATACAAGTACGGAAAAACAGCAGAAATCTTTTTTTTTAAATAAAAAATAGAAAAAGAAATGAAAATAAGCGTGTACTTACAGGACCAGTATGATCCAATAGTCTAGTGCAATACAGCTCGGCCTCCTCAAATCTTTTCTCAGCTTTATAATGCCTTGCTAAATAGAGCAAAGCCTCAATCATATTAGGCCCTTGTCTATCATCTGCTTCCATCCTCTCCAAATCCTTCTTATAAAAGAAGGCTGCTTGTTCTGAATGGCCCAGCGTACTATGTAATTTTGCCAACTGATGCAGAGCTATACCTTCTTTATCGTCGCACCCAGCTGCCTTCATATAACACTTGATTGCTTCTTCAAACATTTGAAGTGGTGCACTCTCATAACATTGAGCCATTGCAATCCAAAGCCGTGCATCACTTGGTTGCAAATATGAAGATTTCTTGAAATAATATAATGCATAAAATGGCATCCCCATCATTTCATATGTCTGACCTAACCCATACCAAGCTCTGAAATCTCGTGGATTTATATCAACTGCTCTTCTATATGCATCAATAGCCGCGGGAGTGTTTTTCATTTCAACATATTCGTGACCCATTAATGTCCACGCTGAGAGATACTTCCTATTCAATTTTAATGCCCTTCTAAAATATATAACAGACTTTTCATGCAGTCCTTTCAAACTATAGTAGTTTGCTATAATGCAGCAAGCCTCAGGTCGATATTTATCGGTCATAAACACTCTATGAGCAAGGAAGCTTAGAGCCGAAAAGCATTCTTTTGCATAAAGTAAGTTTGAGTATATGTCCATTGAGTCTACACGATATGGATCATTTCTTAAAATTTCTTCAAAAATAACTTCAGCCTCGTCTAGTTCTCTTAAGCCATAGTGAGCTGCAGCAATTTGAGTTTGGATGTAATCGCTGAACTTGAACGATACTTGCAAATATTCAAACTTCTTTAGGGCTTCTTCATGCATCTTGAGTTCTTGATAAGCACTAGCAGTGAAGAAGTCTTTCATCCAATGGTTTTTTAAATTAAGGGCTTTTAGGATTTCGGTAGTGTTACATAATGATAAAAGTTCTGACCATGCACTCCAATTCCAAGGATAATTATTAACTGATTCCACTAACATGTTGATAGCTTGCTTCTCACAACCTTTATCTCTTAGTACAAGAGCATACAAGTACATGCCAAATGAATCAATTGTATTGGTTCTGTGGAGTGTAGATAACTCCTTTTCTAAAGCAATTAACTCTTTGTTCATGATCTCACTCTTTCCTAAATGACCTTCAAGTTCTATCATTTCTTCCTCTTTACGCTTTTCTCCAGCCTGTTATACGTAACAGTCAAAAAATGTATCACAATTTAAATGTCTTATAATCACAGAACAAAAAAGCTGTATGAATACCAATAACATGATGATAATATAATGACATAGTTACACGAATTGATACCAATAATCATAATATAATTAGCAGCACAGCGATATTCTCCCACTATGGTGCAATAACAGGTTAACATCTAACCAAGCTGTCCAAACAAAAAGCAAATAGCAGCCAAACTGCAATATGTCTCATGAAAATTTGAAAGCAAAGAGGACATACTGTTTATTCAGTAAGTTATGAACAATTTTCCATGTTTACATTGCAATTCATTTTGTAAAAAGTAAAAAATAAAAGACAACAAGTACTATTTCAATAACAAGCTAAAAAATCTAAGAGTTTAAAATAAGCAGCCAGATAACTATGACAATGAGATGAAATGTAATGTTTTTAAAACAATACATGTATTCTTTTTTCTAACTTATACTGTATACAATGCTTACCATGATAACCGAATATGTGAGGGATTTTGACTTTAAGACACTAAAGATTACCCCTAGCACACAAAGTTGTTTTTTCTTCTAAAGTACTACTATGTTATCTGTGTTGCATATCCTGATTTACTCAAATGCTCATCATAGATTCATAAACCACATTCACTTATCATCGAAAATGAAATCTGTACCCAACATCTACCAAACATTTTGCACTCTAACTACAAAACTCAAAAGTTATACAAAATTAACGCACCATATAAAGCGCATAGCACCTCAAGAAAACGGCCTTCTTCCCATTCTGGTCTCTCAAAGAATGTGCAGCACGTCTGTACTCCCTGCAGTCAAAATAACTCTTCCCCAACATATACACATCCTCATCTCCACTAACTTCATCGCTCGGCACTGGAGTGCTGACGTAGGAAATCCCAGCCACGGGTGTGGCGACGCTGTCACCTCCCGATCTGAAACGGCGACGAGTGCCGTGGGACCAAGAGCCAGTTGAAGGAACGGAGGACGAAGGGGGGGCATAGTAGTCGATCCCGGTTAGAAGTTCGGCCGCCCTGCAAATTTCGTATTAACAAAGTTAAGGACAAGTTATTCAGGGGAGAAAAGATTAGGGTTTTGGTGAATATAAATAGCTAAACCATTTTGAGGCACTGTAGAGGCAGCGATCAGAGAGTTGTCGTATGGCGGCGCGGAGCTCCGATTTGTATGTTTCCTTTGTCGCCATTTTCTTTATCGTTTAATTTTGAGTCTCAGATTTTGTAGAGCGGGGGACTGAAAAATTGAATGATGACAGAGATGCTAATTGCTAAAGTTAAAGTCTAGAATTCAAGAGGCTGAGAGCTCCAACCTAAGAATTTTGTTTTTAAATGTCAGTTATTCAACCATGTAATTTAGTTTAAATTTTTATCTTCACTGCCAATGCCGTGATGTTTAGTTTTAGAGATTACACTTCACAATATTAACTAATAAATCTTTATTAATAGTTGGCTTGAAGCGTAAACTTTTGGTCTGACCGTAAACTTTCGAAAATACCCTTTACTCATGTATAATTTAACGTTCATCTGTATATTTTACTAAATCTTTTAAAAAAATGGATCTAACATATAAACCCACTTTACAAATTCAACACGTGTCTTTACAAATATTAATATCTTTATTAATAGTTGGCTTGAAGCGTAAACTTTTGGTCTGACCGCAAACTTCCGAAAATAGCCTTTACTCATATATAATTTAACGTTCATCTGTATATTTTACTAAATCTTTTAAAAAAATGGATCTAACATATAAACCCACTTTACAAATTCAACACGTGTCTTTACAAATATTAATAAACATTAATATCACTTGAAGATAGGACTTCATAAATAGTTTTTTTTTTTACAAATTTAGAACGCTCAAATAAATCAAATCTTAATGTCACTTTAAAATAGAATATAACAAATGAAATTTCTTTACAAATTCTATTTTTATTAACTAATAACAGAAATATAAATTCAAACTACCAAAAAATATTAGATACTGAAACTTAAAAATAAAAATTCAAACAATATGCACGAGTTCAACGCAAAATATGACTAAATATTTCTGGAAATTATTTTTTTGAGTGTTTTGAAACACATAGAATTCGTAGAACAACTCACGTGCGAAGCGCATGTCGTGACGCTTGTATACATAATGCGGTAATATTTTATCTTTTATTTTGATTTATTTAAATATTAATTGGGACACATAGTTAATTTATCTTCTATAAATACATTTGCTTTGTAGTTTATTCTTCTTTTTAGTGTGATGTTTAATTTTTAAAAATTACATTGACTTAACATTGTAATTTATCTCTTGACACATAGAATTTAATTAATATTACATGCTATTTGCATTGAAAATGCTTTAAAAACCAAGGCTAGATTCGGTTCGGTATCGAGAATTTCTATTCAAAACTATTACCATGCTGCTTTATATGGTAATAGAAAAACCATACCATAACTAGTCAAAGTAATCGAAAAGCCAATACTTCGGTATGTGGTTGGTAATGGTTGGTAGAGGTTGGTAATAAGCTTTTACCGTTTAGAAGTAATGATATCTATTTATTTAAAATATTTTGTGTAAAAAAGTAAATATTAAAAGTTTTAATCATTTATTATATGATTATTTATCAGTTTAATTTTGTGTAGCCAAACAAACAAGAAAACGTATGGAAGAAGCTAAAATATTGAATGAAATCATATTCTTGTTCCAATACATGATAAAAATTACATTCAATTTAATATCAAAATAGTCTTTCGTTATATTTTCTATTAATCATTAAACATAAATGTTAGATGTTATATAATAAAATATAAGAATATACAGTGGTTAACGTATGTGGTAGGTATAGTAATTATCATTGTTAGCAGTTATCATTATGGTAGGTTAGGGACACGCTTCTTTTTTTCAAACTTATTTGTTTTATATCCTTGTCTTGTGGAAACTATTTTCTACATCTTTCTTTTTTGAATTTTTTTTATTTCTCTCGTTTCTAAATTTAAAAGCGGCCGCTCCGACATGTATTACGGTGATTATAACTTATGGACGTATGACTTAAGAGAATATATAAAGGTTAGTAAAATTACCTAAATACTCCCATGAATTTCACTTTTCTTTTTGAAAATAATGATGTAATTATAAAAAAAATTGAAAAGGACCTAAGGCTAATTTTATATGATCATAAGGATGTATGCCAAAATTTAAACAGTTATTTATTTGCATATCATCCTTACATATCTTCAATTTTATCATTTGAAAACATATTTCAATTGAAATCGTCTAACATACCAATATATTATGTCTAATCGCGAATTTTGAATTGATAAAAATTTATTAAAAAAATTGAAACGAGTGAATTTAGTTCATGATTGCTATTCGATGCTACTATCTTAAGAGCCTGAGGAAAAAATGTACTTGTTTTCTTACAAAATAATAAGGAAATGAGATATTGATGACAAGAATGGGAGAAGCATTTTACAAAATATTGATGGGTTGGATGGAAGGAGAAAAACAAGCATATGTGGTAGCACCCTTATGTGTGTGTGTGTAAAGGGGGCATATTAATATTTTTCCTATAAGTCTACATATTCATTTTAGTGCAAGGTAGAATAAGTATTTGAAATATATTTTCTTACCTTTTTAGTGGAAAACGTCCACTCCTAACATGTTACTTAAGGGCGCATAACAATCTCCAAATATTAACGGGTAGTGATTTAGGATTTATCTAGATATTAGATTAAATTCAAAGATGCTAGAAGATAAAAAGTTATTTCATCAAATTTTTAGGCGTGAAGATAAATAAAACCGAAACCTTTCGAGTTCACTTTTTTCTCCTCAAATTTTGTATCTAACCTGACTTCCTCAGCATGTATTTTCAGACTTTTAGATGCCTTAGCTAAATTCATTAAAATATCTGCACGGAGACGATGTTAAGGTAGGAAAAATCAGGGATTCCTAAATTTTTATCTCTCATTTTGTTGAAAATAACCAAAATATATTTGCGTGGAGCAACAATTCTATTTACGAATCATGCTACCATAAATGAAATTAAATTTCTTAAAATCTATGAACTTAAAGGCAAGAAAAATGAAAATCAATGGGAGTCCAAATTTTTATTCTGCATTTTGGTTAATGTAGTCAAAATCTATTTGGGTGTAATATCAGTCTTATCTATGTAATATGTTGTAAGCTGCTAAGTGAATCATAATATACTTTCCATAATCTCATTTTTAGAATACATTAGTTATTTAACAATAACATTTTCATATACTAGAATATTAAATATTATTTTTGAGTTTTACAAAAGTTATGCGATAATGGATTTTATATTCATTTCATGGAATATGGTCAAATAGAAAGAAATAATTTACTTGGCAATCTTTAACCTAAGAATATTTTAAAAAAATTGGCATAATACTACCATCGAACATGGTAATATGCACTGTAACTTCTGATGAAATTACTCTATAATTGTAGTGATCCGTCTTTCTTATTACTAAAGACAACACTTAATACATCCTCGACATTCGTGTGCTGATCATTTAATTGTCCGAAAAACGGGCCATTAAGGATGAAAAAAAGAAAAGATAGAAGAGAACAAAACAAAACAACACAGAATCTCACAACGCAACGAAACAATAAATATTATTACAAAGTCATTTCAAAAATGTTACATCAGAGTCATACTAATACAAACTCCACCCTTGGACAGTTCTAATAGCATGTCCATACCTAACGGATACCATATACATATAATATAACGAAAGACAAAGCAATAACTAATTATCGATGAAGCCACCTGCTCCAAGCTCCTCCAAACTGAATCTGCAAAAAAACCTGAACTACTTGGCTACAACACTAGCAAACCGTCTTAGCTCGACCTAATGTGAGCTTATAGAGTGCAACATGGCCGACCAAGAGGAATATTGGGCTAGGCCTGGGCTATTGAAGACTTGGCCATGCATGAGTTAGGTAGATGTGGGCTTGTTTTTGGGGGAGAAAAGTATGTGAGGGAATGTAGTGAGTTTAGAAATGAAGATAGACTATTTTTTACAAACTTGTAACATGGAATTAGTAGCCATGGAAATTATGAAGACATGAAGAGGAAGGAGGTGAATATGGAATGGAGATGTAAAGTAAGAAAATGAATATGTATGGTGGTATATATCGGCAAGGAGAAGAGGTAATTAGTAACTAATTTTTTTGCATTAAATTATGTAAACATGTCATGTAACACCATACCTCCCCACCGTCCCATCTCCACACGTCCTCCCCTCTCTCCATACCTTCATGTACTAACCTAGGTGATGTTTAGGTACTAACTTAGGTTATTATATATATATATGTATGTATGTATGTATATGTATGTATGTATGTATATAAATATGCATAATTAGTCATATCATTAATGTATATGTACATATTATCAAGTATTCATGTATGTATACATGTACATGCATGTATATTATTTGCAATTTTAATCATATGTGCATGTTTTAAACAAATGTGTACAACATTTTCTGATAACTTTTTGGTGCCGAAAATTCGAAAATTCGAAAAACGTTCTTTAATCGCATTTTCTATTTTTATTTAAACCATCTATATTGGTAAACAGATTTTGAAAACTATTTTATCATCCTTATTAAATAATTAAAATATGTTTGTTTACTAATAAAAATCCATTTATTGGTCGTATAAAATATATTTAAATAGCCTATCTCAAACTGGCGAAATCCTCGGTCGTTACAAATCTATTTTACTATCATTTGTTATTATTTAAAAGAGTTATATTTTAATTACAAAACCTATTATTTAAATATTTAAAATTTATTAAGTACTCGCAAATTAAGGTGGTAAAATTCTATTTCATTACAGTAATAGAGTTTTAGATAATAAAGCTCAATCATTTATCATTATAATAATAACATTCTAATCCGGTAACTATTTATAAATCAAGGCACTCTTCGTTTATTTTTCTTTGGATCTAACTGCTACTCTCAAGTTTCCATTAAGACTTCATATCTCATTTTAATCGAATATCAAATAGAAGCGACTTTACATACAAGTGTCGGATTGATAAACCATTTTCATAATTAAATTCAAATTTTATGATAATACCATTGATATGCACTATGCGTATGTAAAAAAAAATTAAGGAAATGAAATTTAAAAATTCTATGTATTCTCTAAATTCTACTAAATCAAGTCTCTATTCATTCGTTTCCTTTGGATCTATCTGTTATTCCCATATTTCTATTAACATTTCATATCTCATAATAATCAGAAATTTAAATAGTTGTGACTTTTCATGGAAATGTCGGATTGATTATCCATTTTCACCATTAAATCCAAATTTTATGATGTTCCCATCGATATGCTTATACGTATCTACATATAATGTAGGAAACCAAAATCTAAAAATTGTATGTTTTTTTCAAAATTATTCTAAATTATGATCTTTTGTAAAAATATCACCTTTACAGGTTTCAAGAAGAAGCCTTTCTTACATGGGGTCAAGTGAGCAACACAACCAACCACGTTATAAAAAAGTCAGTTATTTTGTTTAGAGATATGACCATAGTTGAAGTTTGAAAATGCATCTAATAATCAATTTCTACAGTGTTGAACAATGAAGTTAAAAATACAATACATAGATGTGGTTAAAACTACATCATGAAAAAATTGAACTTTTAGTTTATTTGAACAAAGCTTTTTGATAATAAAAACACATGATATTATACAACATCCAAAAGTTTGTAGGAACTTGTTGCGCAAATGTAAACAAACCATAACATGAAAAATGCGGTAAGAAAAGGACACTGTAATACAAGTATAGGGGACACAAAGTATTTACAATGGTTCAAAGTGAGAACTCTCATATGCTCTCTTTTGCAAATTATTCTTTGATTAAGTATTTGATTACAATTGTATGAGCTAACTTCTTCTTAATCGACCATTAAAACACTTCTCAGGCTTTTACACATGATTCAAAGTATAATAGAATGAAGAAGAAGTCAAAATCCCCTTCTTTGAAGCTTGGTGCATACCCTGTTTATACGGTTCCAAAAGCCATGTGATAAAATGACAAAAAGTGCTCTTATTTATCACCTTTTGATGCTTGAAACATGTTACGATCTGATGACTCTAAAATACCATCACATGGATTGCCAACATAGCACAAGTCTATTAGTTTACCTTGCTTGGTTCACATGGAAGATCCGATAGTGGTGATAAAAATTTAGCATGACACTTTTAAGGATCATCACACTTTTGAGGCGGAGTGGATGTTCTAGACTGAATCACATATTATTTCTTGATTAGTTAAAATAGCTTGAGTTGACTATAACTTAGGAAATGGCTCAATGCCGATGGTAGATGCTTCATGCTGTATAGTTGATTAGCTATGGTTGCATAACGAGTTATGTTGATGGCTTAATAAACCCGATGATGGCTTAACATTCCTAATGCTTTTTTGTGCTATTAGAGTAGTTTATATATATATATATATATATATATATATATATATATATAGGTATTCTTATAGTATACTTGCCCGATGGCTATACTTAGCTTTATCTTATAGTTATCATTATTATTGAGTACCTTCCATGGCTGCGTAATGATACCTTTAGTGTTTTTGGGTATGTATTGTCGTCGCTGAATGATACAAAATAAGTGGAATATATGTAATGTTAACCACAAGTGCATATAGTCCTATTAAATACACGACAAAGATAGGTCAAAGCACATGAATTAGTTAATCTCAATGGTTTATCCTCACATCTGACACAAAACTAGAAATAAATCAAGAACTCGTAGAAAAAAGGAAAAGGCAATAAAGTGAAGGATTAAATAATTGCAATCGAGAGTAAATTGCATAAAGTAAATAATAAACCATGTACATAAAGTAGAGTTAGCCAACTTCAATAAATTAAAGTTAATATATTGCATAAATTATAGTTAAGATAATTGCACAAAGTAAGTATAATACTCTTACATTAAATTATCTCTCCAATTGGTACAACAAATCTAGTTCTAGTCAATTTTGTATCAAAAAAAATTGAAGATGCAACATTTGGTGCAAGGAATAGAAAAGAAAAGAGAGAGAAATTAACAGCACACTTGTGTTCTCTTTATCATACAAGATTGAAACGAGTCTAATTATTTGTAACAAATTAAAGTAAGAATAAAATTAATTGAATGGAAAAACAAAAATAGTAGAATCTTGAACTAGCTTCCAAATTGCTTTACATGATTCAAATATGTTAATTAAAGAATTTATTACCATTTGTTATCACATCCATAGCTATGGAGCTTCTAATACAAAGCTATCAGGCTTCCAAAAGAAGCTATCAAAGGTCCAATGCAATAACTATATATCGAAGGTCTAACGTAATAGCTATCGAAGGTCTAATATAATAGATACTAAAGGTCTAACATAGGCTTTGAAGATATAACACAATAGTTATACAAGGTTTGACATAAATATTATCGAAGGTCTAACATAGGCTTTCAAAGACCTGATATATTAGCTTTTCGAGGTCTAACATAATTGATATCAAAGGTCTAATACAATACTTATCAAGGTCCAACATAGGCTCTCGAGCTTCCATAGTACAAAGCTATTGAGCTTGTAAAGTATGAAGCTATCAAGCTTCTAAAGTATGAAGCTATGGAGCTTCCGAAATGGCTATCAAAGGTTTTACATAGGTTGCTACATATCTAGGTCGCCATATTTATAAGCTATTACATATGTTAAGTTAAGGCTATCGAGTTCGTGGAAAATGCTTTTGAAGATGTAACATAAAGCTATAAAGGATCTTCCTATTGCACCGTTAAGATGGCAAATATGTAATTAAGTAGAAAACTGGTGTTTTTCTTAATAAAATAACTACTTTTTAACTAATTCTATACACATGTCATTTATTGATTCGCTTTTATATTCTAGTAGAAATCTTTGCCACAAGCAGAGATTTACTCCAATTAATTTCTCTTTATTTAATCTCTTTCTTTAATTATCTCATTAATTAAAGTTAGTTTTGGCAATACCATTTAAATCGAATGAATTCGAAAAAGTAAGGGGAAAATTCACAAAAATACACAAGAATCCGAAAACATTTTCCTTTATCTTTAATAAAAAATTTAGATCAAAATATTAAAATTTAATATTTTAAATATTAATTTACTGTCAATATTTCTTATTTTCATTTTGGAAAGTCCATAATAAATTACCTACTCATCCGAAAATTATAAAAATTAAATCATATCTCTAGTTTAATATTATAAACACCGTTTTAAAATTCCAATCCATTTGAAGATAAATTAATTCATGTTTTACTCTTAAACGTATCACGAACAATGTTATTTTACACCCAAACATGTATATCATTATTCTATTATCATCAAAACATGGTTATCATCATTAAAGCATTAAAACATATGAAATCTAAATCTAAATAGATTAATATAAGAAATAGGATAAGTATTACCTACCTAAGTTAAAAGCTTATTAAAGTCTCTTCTGTTTTTAAAATAAATGCTTATGTTGTTTAGATTTGTTTCCTCTCATTCTTTCCCTCAACAAAGGTGGCCTAGCTTGTATTTTGTTTAATTTTAATAAAATGAAAGTGAATGAAGAGAATAGTATATCTAGGGGTATAAAATGATAGAGTTAGGGGTATACCCTAGAGGCAATTCTGTAATTTATTCTAAATCAATTAACTCTATAATCAGTTTTCGTTCGTAATAAAGGTATTTTACTTTCTATTATATGTTTGTTATAATGTGTTATAACTTATAAATAATTAAATATTTAATTAAAATATATTTAATAGAATATCCATAAGTGGTGTCTTTATGATAGTAATTACAAATAGTTGGAATCATGAGTATTGTATCATAATATAATAAACACGTCATTTTAAATATTACCAGTCAAGATGCATCGAGACTAGATATCGATGCATCTGTTGATACTAGAGTACGTAACGCTGTCCAAATATTGGGCAGTATATTACTTTTGACTGCCCGGGGGACCTATGGGTTACATATTAATAGTTATTAGATAAAAATAGAATGACCCACTCGACAGTTTTCTGCTGGTTAATATGGCAAAGGTCAAATATGAAATATCGATGTGACTAATTTACACAATTCCCTCGATATGAGAATACCATTAATCTTCAATATGAAAGATCAGCTTTGATTACAGTCGAATTTTGGCATGACATCTACTGAGTGACTACAGTTGGGTCGAGTAGAATTATTGAAAGTAAAACACTATTGAAGAGAGGATTCCTCTCTTTAGTTATAGGAGTTAGTATTACGGTCAACTCAAAGTCAAAATGTGTGGCCATAATAGTTTGGTTTATAATAATTGTTCTTTATCAAACCATGGACTTTTTGTTTGAATTGTAGAGTTGAATATTGACGATATTTGAATTTTGACCATTAGCAAAGTCCACAAATCGAAAGTGATATAGTTTTGAAAAAGAGAATTGGTGTAAATAATAGTCACAATTTGGTAATGTTTAATTAAGTAAAATTGGTACGAAAACCAAGTAAGCAATAAATTTGGCTCAAATGTCACACTACATGCTAAATGACGTGTGAACGTTAATGTTTAATAGTTCGATATTATTTGTTGACCAAATTTACACCTAAAGAGTCGCATAGCTGAATCCTTGAATGCTTCTTGACCACACGATTTAATTAGTTTATAACTGTTGTAAATTAATTAATATTTATGAAGTATTAGTTATAGAATATCCTTTTGATTTGTTGAACAATATTAATAATAGTTATCAATATATTAATCGATATAACATATTGATATATGTTTAAATTGGATTTAAATCAATATAATTTGTTCGGGCTTTAAATGGGTTTGAAGCCTATATAGGGGCATGTATAATTTAGTCACAATAAACCAACAAAGGGGCATCCATAAGATGGCTAGAGGAGCTAGAGTTTGAATGGATAAGAGGAAAGAAAGGATAAGAGAGAAATGTGGATCTTGATCCTAAAATATCTCTATACTCTCTCTTCTATAAAAGCATCTCAACTCACACTCGTTTCTCACTCTTGAAGCCGATAATCCCCTCACTTTTGGTCGAATAATCATCCCCACTCCTCTATTTTTCCAAGCATAAAATCATGGTTGTATGCAATTTTGGGAGATAGGACCTTCAAAATTGGATTTTGATTAAGGAGTTTATTTCAAAGCTTCAAGGTGTGAGTTTTTGGAATTGGTATAAGGCAATGATATAATATATAATTATATACTATTGATTTATTATTTATATATTATATTCTGTTATATTAGTTAAGTGATGATTCTAGTATATCGGCATATCGTCACATTTAAAATGGTTGTATGTTTATATGCTTATACATATATTTAAAAAAAATGACATATACCTGCTTATAATACGCATGTCATAAAATAAAAAAAAAATTATTTTATCAATTTATATAATACTTAATTATATATAAGCTTTATAATTTAAATAAGCTATCTTATTCTATACAAAATATGATTTATAAATTTATATAAATAGTTTCATACTAAAAAAAATTCAAAAAAATATTTTTTTTAATGTGTATATATATTTAAATTAATTAATTATTTAAATTATTATATCAACATACACACACACACATATATATATATATATTATATCATATTATGTTTAATGTTTTATAAAATTTAAATTAGTACCTAATAAACTTTTGATGGAAATATTTTTATATATAATGTAATTATTTAAATATTAGCCAAAATTAAAATTGAATTTAAAATTGATCTTCAAATAACAAAATTATATATAAAATATTCAAATACTAAAATATCACTTAGATTTTTACTAAAATTTTAAGATTCAAAATCATATTTGAAAATAATTTTTTTATTTAATTTTCCACTAAATTTCATACCGAAATTAATTTTAATATATATATATATATTTGTTTATTTATTTAAATTAAAAAATATTTCTTTGCCATAAGCATTATCAGGATTATATATATTTAATATTTTTTTGTATGTTTTTATTTAAGTATTAATATATATATTATTAAATCATATATATATATATATATGTGTGTGTGTGTGTGTATTTTTATATATTTATATATTACATTTGGTTTTTGTAGCAAAAAAATAAATTTGAACATAATTATATTTTTTTTAAATATACTTATATAATTATATGTATATTATAAATTCCATGTATATATTTATATATATACACACACACATTTATAAATTATTTCAAATAAAATATTGTTTATATACATACATATGTATATTTATAATATTTTGTATACACAAAGTTAAAGTATATAAGCATGCATTTGGACGATATATTTGTATAGTAGATGAGTTAACATGTTCGTTGTGGTGTAAATCCAAGCACTTGTACACGGGCATGTTATACCTTGCACAGATTGCTATGTGACACATGCATATGCATACGCATACATATATGCGTATATGATACATATGTAAATATTTATAATATAATATTTAATACATAATATAAAACTATATTATAAATTTGAATAAAATAATGATTTTATTTAAAATGGAATTTGGAAATGTTCTAAATAAATTAGACTTCATAAGTCTAATATAGATCCAATATGGTAAAAAAAATTGAAATTCACCTACATCTTCAGTTGAAGAAAGATGGCCCAATTCCAACAATAGTATTAAGAGCCAATAGTCGATGCGGTCAAAATTAATCATGCTATAGTAACTAATTAAGCTTACAGCTCAGATAACATGGTGTCTAGAAATGTATGTCGAAGGATTGAGCTTGGGTAATCAAGTACTCTACCCTACCTGTCTAGAAAAATAGATATATATGTAACAAATTACACGATTAACCCTAGAGCATACCCCTAACTCTGTCAACCTCCCACTTGCACTTAGGGTCAATTATGGAATCTTATTCCAACTTCTCCAATCGGTTTCCTCAAAACCAATTGGGCCAGTCCTATAGTGAACGGGTATGCTTTTGTGTTTTAATTATATACTTTGTCAATCAACTGTCTCCCAATGTTGATAAATCACTTTTATAATATGGAACAATTCGGAGTATATTTATTATAACGAACCGTATTTTATGTATTGGAAGATCATATAATATTTTTATTTTATTTATATCAAGTCGTGTGATTTATAATTTTGGGATGTGACTCTTAGGGGACATTTTACACAACAATGATTTTTCTCGAATTTCTATATGACCATTTTGACCCTGAAAATCTTGTTTGGGCTACAAATTTTGATAGAAATCGTGTTAGGATCTTCATCCAGTTCCATTGCTACAGGATGATGGTTTTCCTTTCCGTGGAGTGGTCATAAATGGAAAACAGACTTACAGTTAAAAAGTTATTCCCGTTTTAAGTTGACAGCTACTGGCCAGTATTAGTTTGTAATCAATTAAGCTCATAAGTAGGCCCATCAGTCTAATTCAAGATTAGTATAAAGAGGGGGTTGTAGGAGTTAAACTAGATTATTTCATCTTTGCCAAATCAGATCTAAACCCTCTTAAACCCTAGATTCATCCAAAACTACATAAATTACTCTCTAAATCTAACTAAATCATTAATTAGAGAGAAGAACCTCAATTAGAAGATAGAGATCATCTTTTTGGTTGATTTACATTGCTTTCTATTGATGTCCATATTTAATATAGACTTGAATTGGTTGATTTTGTAATTGGTGAGTGGTTTATGTCTTCTCACTAGCATATGCATGTTTATATGGTAGAATTACATGTTTTAACAAGATTTTTGGTCTTAAAAACTTTTCTATCTTTAATTACATGTTATCATATGCATATGACCTAAATTTGTGAATCTTTGAAATGTTTTTCAAAATTGGTTTAGTAATTCTCCTTATTGATATTCATATGTGCATGAAACATGTAGATTTAGATTAGAACTAGTTTGTTGATCACATTCTTGTGTATTGCTTGTATGAGTGAGTGTATATGCATGTTATTCTTTTCTTGTATGTTATTCTTTGATATTGTTTTCTAGTATTTTGGATGCTTAGGAATATAGGTTGGAGAATTTGGCAATTCGGAGATAAAATTGGTCGAAATTAGATTGGAGGTAAAATTGGTCGAAATTGGATGAAACTTGAAGGGAGGGATCTGGAGCATGGGAGCAGCTTGCAAAATAAGTCGCACCTCAAAATTGCTTAAGGGTTCAACTCGGGGCCAAGTTGAAAGGTCGGGAATGAGTCATTTTGGTTGGCCAGATGGATCGGTGGATGGCATGGATCTTTAGAACTTAGCTAAGGAAGATGATCCTTAGCAAGATGCAGAAGATTGGCAAAGTGTTGGATATTATGCCGAGTTGCTACTAAAACATGGAGTTGAATGCTTTGGATTGGGCCTGAGTTGTTTTTTGTTGAATATGCTAGTATATGATTTTTGTTTGATGATAATAAACATATAAATATAAATATACATATATTCATTTAAATGTATTTGTTAATATACTATTTTATTTTTCACATAATTAAATAAATATTTGCTGAATAAAATAAATAACACAGAACTTAAATTCAAACGGATATTTTATTCGAACAAATATTTATTACAATTTTGAATAGTAAAAATTTGAGCTCTCACTATATACATAATTTTCAAACAATACAATTTGATTACATCATAATTTTTCATTTACAAATACATCTCACTACATGTCACTCATATTTATCTTCAACTTTATTCCAGATTGAATTCAGCATCTGAGCAATCTGCAAAATAAATACTAACGTAGTAAAATTAAAAAGAAAATAAATTGTAGGGTAAAACAAAATGTGATTTTGAAAATATTATTTGCCTCGGTTATTTGGGTTGTTCGTCATCATTTAATTTTGAATTCATCATACATGAACAGCTTGTGACATGCACAGTATATCACTGTACATGCCACAAGGCCATGCACACCAATGTACACTTGATGAAATTACAGGGACAGGTGAGCACAAGGTCAAACCCAAATCAAAAGATGGGTTCAACTCAAGTGAAATAAATATTAAGTCTCGATATTAGCACAAGGTCAAACCCGAGCTTTTGGCTGGATTCAACACAAGTGCAGACCAAATTCAAATGCCAACAAACCACCACTGACCACATACAAGTCAAAGAAACAAAACTGCATCAGTGAAAGAGACCAGCTCAAAATCAATGTAACAATTCAATGAGCTGGCCAGAAAATCAAAATGTTCAACTCGGACTGGTCAGAAAAACCACAGTGCAAAGTGATGAATGCAAATACAAGTACACAAGGGTCTGGAAAATGGAGCAGTATGAAAGTGAAGTCGCAATGAAACTACACTGGACACTCATGAATAAAAATTCCAAAATCATCAACACGGTGAAGTACAACATGCATATGACTCAAGCTCCAAACAAAATGAACAAATTGACAAAATTGCACCAGTATAGTTTTAATGTACAAGACCAAGTCAAACGCAGTGCAACAAAATAAAAGTGTCAACCAGACTGCACATTCAAGTGCAAGCCTCAAGTAAACATGAATATACATATATGGTGATACAACAAGTATCATGTGGATATGCAAGTAGTGTAACTCGATATCAAAATAAGTAAAGCATGGCATGAACCAAGTTTAATCGGAGACTTCAAAACCAAGTTTAAAGCAGACTCTATGAAGCAACCAGACCTGACTGAAAGGTTCATACACCAACCATAAATCAATATCAAACCAAACTGCACCAAAGCTCAATGCAAACACATATACATATATATATGAACATGAATGAAACTGCTACAAACCTCAACAGGTGAAATATACAAATTCAATGCACAAGAGGTCGAAGCATGCATATGGTCAAGCAGTCGAGTCAAGCCAATGCAAACATGAAGTGCAACAAACTCAAGTCTGCAACATATAATTGAATATATACATGCATGAACATATATATATATATATACACACACACACATACATGTGCAGGTATACTTATCTAACCAGTTGCAGCAATCGAGTCACATAGCAAAGATTGAACCGAGCAAGTGCACCAGAGGCAACGATAAATAAATGGGCAAATCTCAATACAGTGAACAATGCATCAAGTTGAAAATGCTACAGGCATGAACACATAGAAATACATATATGCATCAATTCAAATATCATCGAAATCAGATAATATGAGTAACAGAGTAAATTAACAAAGTCATAGTATAAAGAAATTCAAAGTGACTATTGTTAAGTAGCAGTTTCAAAAAGAGTCAAAATATTATCACAAATCACCATGGCCAAAGTCAAAGCAATGCTGAAGTCAAAATAAATCAACATCATCAGAGAAGTCAGAGCTGTAACAACCAAGCAAAAATATACAATTTTGAAAAGGTCAAAAATCATCATAATCATTCAAGCATAATCAAGTGGCCGAGACTATTTCAAGCATAAAATTATCAGACGAATTCATATAAAATATACGAATGAAATTTAAGGAAACGAACCATATATAACCCTAAAACATCATTGGCCAATACTTATTCGAGTTCAAGCATATCACTGATCACAACATCAATTAGGAATTTGAATCAACTCGAGTATAGTATAAATCGAAGAAGGAACGACGTACTAATTTTTGCTACAGATAAACTCGACTCACATTGAAGGAGCCATGAGCAAAGTAAGGAGATGGTCGATCGACAGAGCAAGCAACGTGGAATCATCATTCGATCGAGAAATTGAAGTCGGCAACCTCAATTTATCAGAATCCCTATTTTTTGTAAAGAGGAACAAACGCTAAAGGAAGCAACCATTTTTAAGCTCGAGCAAAAAGAAACGAGGCAGAGGATAAAGGCCGATAGTATAAAAGAATAAAGGGATAACTTTTCTATCACTACATATTTGGGCCGGTCATTATAAATAAGTTGTGGGCTATAGTTTATAAATTAGGGTTTCATTGTTTTTAAATTGTTTTACTTTGCATTTTCTCTTTTAAACTTGTGTAAATTCTAGTCGTGTGACTAGGGGACGAACTACGGTGGTGTAGTTCGAGAATTCGCAACTCAGTGGCTGAGTTGTGGCAGAGTTTTGAGCGTAGAGTTAAGGTTAGTTGATAGCGGGTGTCACAAACTGCTTAATTTCTAGTAGAAACCTTAGGGGCAGCACGTAGGCAGGGTTTTGCCGAAGCTGGGTAGATATGTATGTTCTATTTTTATTATTCTACTATTATCTGTGCTGCTATAATTCTGATAAATCTGTGTTGCAATTATTTTATATACTTCCGCAATATTTTTTATACTTAATAGTATAACCCTATTTACCCCCTCCTCTAGGGTGAAATCAATCCTACATTTTGACGAATGGGTCGAGTTCTAAATCACTTGAGAAGGAAGTACTAGAAGCAGAGTGATTTGCTTATCCAAAATTGGCCAAGTAAATGACTCGGTGTCGAGTCATTTTGACTCGGTGCTAAGTTGTCTTGGTGAGAGCTATGGGGTCAGGATTGTACAAGGAGGGAAGCAAGGGACTTGGTAGACAATGCTGGAGGTGTGGCTCATTCACTTGATGATTGGATAGAAATGTAACAACATAATAAAAGCTTTTTATCTTTGGTTGGTGACTCATGAAGGGAGGAGGTACCGAAGAAAGCGACTCGATAAAGGAGAGAGCCATGGAACGGAAAATGTGTAAGGGTTTCTAGATAATGGAAATTGGATTGAGTAGAAAGGAGGGCTCGGATGTATGTGCTAAGGAATCATTGATACCCGGAGTGTTTTCTACTGTACTCGAAGTAGGGGTATTATAAGTGGGGATGAGTGGATCTAAATATACTGGACCAATTGCTTTGGGTCTAATGCCTAGCTTCGGGCTACGAGATGCATAACTAGATTTGGGCTATATTATATAAGAGTATAGTGAAAAGCAGGATTTCCATTAGTCCTTGATAGTAAGAAGGCTATACGAGTTATCATATGTTCATGGTACATGAAGTGATAGTGGGGATTGCTTGAGGGATGTTATGATTGCTTTAGTTGCTTTATAGGCTATCACTTAGAGATATCATTAGAAGTAGGTATTGGAGATAGGAATACCTAGAGAGCTCATATCCTTATTTTGAGCAAAGTGCCTTTACGTTATTTGTAGAGTAGTATATTATGATGTTATGTGCTAACTCTTTGGTACAAGGACATGTTAGCTATGATTCGTGTACCACCGTTCCTTATTACATTTATCTGCATAGTATTTTGAGATTCATTTACCACTCACACCAGACTATTGTCTGACCCAAGGTTTTATGCTTTGTTTCTTATTAACTTGGATACTCTTAAATGAGCAGACTAAACAACAGGTCAAGGTGATGCAGTAGCTATGCGTAGGACGAGCTAGATAGAGCTATCTCGTATTATATACCTACATGTATTTCTAAGCTTCTTCCGTTGTGCAGCACTAGAATGCCTTAGTAGCGAATGCTTATTTTCTTGTTATAAGATAGTTGTCGAGTTGATTTACATTGTATAAACTCTACTACATTTGTATATAACTATATGGGTCTGTATTCTAGTGATTTGCTCACATAGTCATAAATGTCTCTCATGTTATATCTGTGATATTTTTTTTTTCCATGCACTGTGAGATATGCAACATGTTATATGCTGTACTTTTTTATTTTCAACCCTGACAATTGTCCTATATTGATCAGGCATGGTTGCAACGCACTATTTTGATGTTATTGCTGCCGATGGTAGGGGGCGGTCATCACATCTATCGACTTCCATTGAGCTCTAAGTTCTATTATGAATTATATCATGAAATTTTTATCATATAACAATGTTATGAGATTCTCAACATTTGGAATCATTCTCGATTCGGTAATGAATTTGTGCATTTATATTTATATATATTGCTTTTGTTACAATGCTATTCAAAGCGATGTACTTAGCATTTTTCACTGAATCAGCCACAATCTTTCATTTGGAACATTTCCAACTTAAAGATCCTTAAATTGAATTTATTATTGACATGTTGTACTCAATATCACTTATGAAATTTTGAGTCTGAATAATGCTTCATATAAAGTTTGTTGTTTTTGTAAACAATTTTCTAGTATTTCATAAATACACGAGAACGACTCAAACAATCATTTACCAATATCAATTTGGATTTGATATTTGCTTTATGTATGAAATGCGTAAATAAATCACGATATCGTAGACAACATGACATGTTTGATAATTCCTATCGCCAATGCATATGGAATCTATCTTACATGTTCTGCATTAAACACTTTAATAAGGTGTCTTTGCATATCGTTTAGGGATTTCCTAATATCTTTTATACTTACTATAAAAGACATTATTTACAAACCTAACGTGGAGTATTAAAGCAACTAAAGCTGATTTTAACACAAATAAATCATTAACAAGCAATGGTGTGTTGTTTATTTATGATTTAGAAATATCTATGTACCTTTTAATATTCTTTCTTATAAATACACGCTTCTTCTGTATTTTGATTGACAATCAAATAATTTGATATTTCTATCAAAACATTTGTTCAATTTTGATTCTTTTCGAAATGATACTTTCATGTCTGTTATCGAATCATATTTGATAACCTATAAACTCAATATCGCTCCCATTGACTTCAAAATACTTTGATTGTTATATGCAAACAATCTAGTCTAAATCTATATTTAGAACTTTTTATTTCAACACGTATATACCAAAACATAAATTTATACTAAAAAATAATTTTGTGAGTAAAATCCAAACCAACTTAAGCATATCGAATGGTGAATCTCTTACGTTAATTTCAAAAATTGAAGTTCACAGTATTATTCTTATCAATGTAGCTTATTACACTTTAACCGCATTTGTCTTTCTCTTAAAGACACATTTGCGGTCAATGGATCATATCCTTTCAAATACAATAATCAAAATCATATTTTGAAATGTACTTGGATTCTAGTTCGGATCTATGCATTATACCATATCATATAGTCAATGCTGTTAATGGTTTAATTAAACAACCGAGTATTATTTATTCTTGACACTAACAAGAAACTTATAGTTTCTCTTTAACTTACAAGAATACTCATTAGACGTTTAAATTTATTTATGTTCATTTAAGTTCGGTCAATTTCATTTCATCCCTTGTAACCAGTGTTATCATTAGGTTGTATCCAAATTCATTTTATACCCATAATTTCATAAAGAAATTTTTTCGCTACGAAGTTGGCATTTCTTGAAACCACAATTATTTTTCAAGTGCAATGGAATGGGCATTCATAAGAATTTTGCAAATTGCCTTATATAAAACTGATTTTGTATTAGTTCATAATATATTTATGTTTACAATATAAATTAGTCATCTAATGACCACTGTTCCGAAAATTATCTTGGGACGATTCATACAGGATCCCTTACGTACAATTATTACACACAGTCTTTCAATTCGCACAACCTACCAACTCCCTGGCCTAGGATATCTAGGGGTTTCTTATAAACCCTTATCTTGTATGGTTTTGTAAACTATTCTTTGGATGATATTAATTTTAACCTTATGCAATACTCTTAAGTACACACCTTATAGAAAGAGTTTAACTCAACCTCACTCATCATTAATCGTGCTTTGTCCAACGAAGTTCAATTATTCATTACCAATACATCATTATATATTATAACAAGGAGTGACACTTGAGACCGAATCTTTATTCATATTATGTACGTACGGAACTCTTTCCAAAATACTCATCCATTCGATCAAATTGAATGATTTTTGTCGCATGTTATTTTATTTCCTTCCATTTTATATTCTATGAGCTTATCATGGACTTATACATGTATATCATTACACATGTCCATGTTTATGATAACTCATCGATGGATATGAAAAATTATATGGAACCATTTTGGTATTAATAGACTTACGATTGCGTGCATCTATATGTATCAATCTGAAGAGTTCATCAACTCTTATGACGCTCCTACTAAATAAGTGCATAGCTCTTAATTGTTTGAGAAATAATTACCTAGTATCATATGATTCATAATCATATGATAAAATTATTGCTCTAAAGCATGGCTTAGTCTATAATCTCAAAATAACTGAAAATAATTTTAGATATTTCAGTATTTTCCAATGCACCGCTTTTGTTATGAAAACAAATACCATAGTATAGTTTTATTTCATAATGAATATTCATAATATTCACATTGAAATATAACTATGCTTATTTTTCAGTCGACACTAAAAAATACTCATTATTTCATAAATAATGTTTGGTATTTCTTACCAAAATAATTTTTGTAATTTGTTGCAATCAATAAGTGATATATGGCAGGCTCCCACAGTTTTCGCCATCACTACAATAGCTTTATAAATGCAGGGGTCCATTATTCAGTTAATATATATTATTTATTTCATATACTGCAACTAGTTTACATCGAAGAGTTCTTTGATTAAATATCTTGAACTCATAGAATTAAATCTCTTAGAAAGCAATTTTCTATGTGATAATACATTTTGGAATAGAAATCTATTTCTTATTCCAGCGTTAAGTACAATTAATATTATTAAAATTATCATTTGTAATATTTCTTTATGAAACTGAAGTGACTATTCACTCTCTTCATCCCAACTATACCTTAAATCACATTTGCCCTTGTATACTCATTTTCTTTCTAAATGGTCGAACCATTCAAAAGGATACCCTTCCTACAACATCATAACGAACTCTTTAAAAAAGCACACTTGATCATCCTTAACATTTAAGGACATGAAATATGTTGCACTTTGTGTAAACTAATCAAACTGACATTTTAACGATTGAGTTCTTAGATCTATATTGTAGTTTTAGTCTTGTGTTACATTTAACACAATATGATCTTTATTGTAATCAATCAAACTAAATACTCAATCTCACACCATAGTTTATTTTATTATTTCGGATTAAAAAATTTCATAAAATATCATACATTACGAACTGTGACCATTCACCATATAACACTTACATGTGATAGTATATGGATCAAATATCTATAGTCTTGTATCGCGTTTGAGTTAAACTCATATAATGCAATACACGGTCTTGACCAAATAAACACATCAATGAACAAGCACACGAATGCGTTAAGTAGTTGTAAAATTAGGCACTTGCATGGCTGTAGAAATCATTAACATGTAGGAAGTATTCGATAGTAAGTATGTATTGTATTTCTATTTGTCAATTGTCAATTCAGTACATTTGTATATCTTAATCGGTAAATGTTTTTTTCAATCGTATTGAATGCATAAATTTATCAAGCATATTATTATAAAATTATATAGCATATGTTCTTACAATATTATAAAGATAAAATATTATTATTTCATTTTTCTAATAATGCTCCCACTAGTCTTTTATATTTCTCCAAACCCTAAGACGAAATATAGAAGTCATTCGACTTCACTAGTGGGTTTTAGGACTTGTGCCTTAGGATTTCAACCTTGAGGAAAGCTCAACAAATCATAGGTCCATTTACGATTGATAACACCTCATTGATTATATCACATACAACTCTTATCCCGTGGTTCCTTGTCCTAAGTATAATGTTCATACCTTAAGAAGAGCTTAAAAATACATATCTTACCACGTCTATTCAATATATTAATAGTACTACACGTAACATCCCTAGCTCGAGGAAAGCTCAATAACTAGAGAGTTTGCAGGCATCCTATCAATATATAAACGATAGAGGACAACTTTATATTAAAGATTTATAATCTTCAATATATTAAACGAGTAATATTGACTTATGAAATGATGCATTTTTTATGAAATACCATCGTGATTCAAGTGTGGACACATCGAAAATCATGGTATACATACACTCCATAAGTCTATTTAGGGTTTTTTATTGTTTCAACTTTAAATTATACATTCATATTATACAAGTTTTATACTATATAACTTTTATATTTCATTTTGCTTATATAATAGTCGCATGCATAATATTATATTAATTAAACCTTATTTAATTAATTTTATATTATCTTAATATAACTTTTATATTAAATATTTATTATCTACTATAACCTTTGTAGTATAACTCATATGTCTCATACATGTGTATTTTCATTTAATTAATTAACAGTTAATTAATTTATTTAACTAAAAAAATTTAATTAAATATTAGTTTCGAAAAAAATTATGTATATACATGGATACTTATTTTGTCTTAAACATTTCATAAAGGAATAACTTATATCAATATGTATAATATATGCACATATGTATTAATTAATTAACTTATTTAATTAATTCAATTTTAATGATTTTATTAATAAATTTAAATTTCAAAATTAACATTCAATACTTTCAAACATTTTGAAAGTTTTTATTATATTATAACTTTTATAATATATGTATATCTTAATTTAAATTTAACTTTTAAATTTAAAATCTTATATTTTTAATTTTCAAACATTTTGAAAAATAGCCCAATCCCAATTTAAATTAGGCCGCTTCTATTAGGGGAAATCTTTTAGGCTCACATATCAGTTCGGGCCAAGTTGGCGGCTAGGTAAGGCAAAGTACTTGATTACCCAAACTCAATTCTTCGACACTACCTTTCCTTAGGCCAGTCAACGGATGCTTTCGGATGTGGATAGTACCATATCCGCATCCGCATCCGCATCCGCATCCGCATCCGCATCCGCATCCGCATCCAAAATTATTTTCAATGGTATCCGTACTCAAGGATATGGACGGATATCAAATAATTATCCTATCCGCTAATGACCAATAAATCAAGAATTGTAAAAGGAAAGTTTTAGTTTAACATCGATATTTTTCAATCCCATCGATTATAAAAGTGTTAAAAATTAACATATATGATGATAATAAATAGTTTCAAGCAGTTAATAAACATAAAATGCATATAATATAAACTACCAACTTAACAAAATAATAAATGAGTATCTTTCATTGCACTAAAATGCACATAATTTAAACTATAATTTTGACAAAAACTGAACGGATAATTTTTGGATGCGGATGTCTTCATATCCGCATCCGCATCTGTTTTTTCAGATAGCATATATTTATCCGCTTTACAGATGCGGATGGATTTTGGATTTTTCGGGTATCCATTGACAACCATATTCCTAGACATCTTATTAATTGGGTTGTGAGCTTAATTGGTTAATCCTAAAATGATTAATTTAGACTGTACGTGCTATTGGGCTCTAGTACCATTGTTGGAATTGAGCCAGCCCGTAGTAGAAGTTACGGGTGATTTTCAATTTTTTTTACCATATTGGATCTTAGTTGGGCATATGAAGTCTAATTTATATAGAACATTTCTAAATTTTATTAATATAAAATCTTTTATATTATTTAAATTTATAAAATGATATTGTATTATTTAATTTATACTGTATTAAACATATATTGTATTATATACATAGATATAAGTGTGTGCATGTGTAACATATCAACCCATGCAAGATATAACATGCATGTATATAGATGTTGAGATTTACATCGCAATGAACGCGTTAACTCATCCAATATACAAATATATTGTCCAAATATATGTCTACACAGACACTCACTTCTGCTTCTATAAATAAAATATTACAATATATATGTATGTATATATAAACTAAAAATTTATTTATATATGATTTTGTATAAACATATGTATATAAACATAAATATAAAATATTATGAATATGTGTATATTTATAACTTTATAAGTACGTTTAAGTCATTTATAAAATATATTAAATAAATATTTTTTGCTGCAATGCCGAAACCGGTATATGTATAAATATAACCTTTTTAAATATATATATATATATATATATATATATTAAATACTTAGATATATGTATAAGAATAAGTATATATATTAATACATATAAAATCATAAATTAATTAATATTTAAATATAGAACCCGGTCCTATGCATGGCTTAAGTTTTTTTTAATTTTTAATTTTAAATATATATATGGAAACACACACATACCAATAAAACCAGTTTTCAAATAAAATTTGAATTTCAAATTTCTAGAAAAAAATTTATAACTTGAAATTTTATTATATAATTCTATAATTTAAAAAAAATTAAAATCTATTTTCTATTTTTGGTTTATATTTAAATATGAAGAAATGTTTATTTATTTCTACGAGCGTATAATATGTATAAATATAATTTTACAAAATATAAAAAATATTTCAAATACATATATGAATTTATATAATTATTTATATAATTAACTAATTTAAATATCATTTAGAATAATATATATATATATATAATATTTTCGTCCTGCCAAAAATGTTATACTTATTAAACATTGTATATAAAATTATATCTTCGTAACAACTAACTAACAATATTATATACATACCTACATACATACATATATATATAATGAATATTATAAATATAGTTTAATATTTGTAATCATATTAGGATAATACCTTGTACCCAAACCCCTTAAGTACATCTTGAAACATTGATGTAAGCTCCTTGAAACAATTTCCAATCCAAGAGAGTGCTAGTCCATAAACTATTGACCACCGATTGTCGAATGTCACTAGAATTGATTTGAGTTGAAATTAGGAAATCGATGATATGGAAGGGGAAAATTCGGCCAGGCACAGAGAGACATGAAGGCTAAAAAAGGGTCACCAAATAATGTGGTTAGAGATGTTATATAGAGGAGAAGTTAGAGATATTTTAGAATCGGCATCCTACATCATCTCTTAACAATCCTCTTCCATCTTAGCCTCCCATCTCAAAGCCTTTGTTACACCATCTTATGGCTGCACCTACCTCCCGTTATGACTGAATATGATCAGTCCTTGTATAGGCTATAAACTCTTTTAAAGCAGGAACGAGTAATTTGCTATTAAATCTAATTTAGTGCTTATCGATATTGTATATTGATTAATATGTTCATAGCTATAAAAAATATATTTAATAATATTTGTTCATCAAATCATAATCAAATTTTATAATTAATATTTATAAATATTAATTAACTTATAACAACTACACATTAATTAAATCGATTGGCCAAAGAAAATTCATCGTTTCGGTTGTGTGACTCATTATATGTAGATTTGGTCGGCGATTAATATTAAACTATCAAAAATTAATGTTCACATGTCACTCAGAAGGTGATGTGATATTTTGACCAAATTTGTTGCTTATTTTGTTTTGGTAAAATCCAATTTTACTTTGTTAAGCATTACCGGCTGTGACTTTTATTTACACCAATTCTCTTCATCTAAACTACATCGCTTTGGACTTATGGAATTTGGTAATGGTCAAAATTGCAATATCGTCCACGTTTAACTCTAAAATCCAAACATAAAATGCTTGGTTCAACAATAACAATTATTATTAACCAAAATACTCTAGATAGAGACTTTGACTTTGAGTTGACTTCAGTGAACCGTGATACTAACCCTATATAACTAAGGAGAAGAATCCTCTCTTTAATAGTGTTTACTTATAATACTTCTACTTGATCCACCTATAGTCATTCGATGAACACTGCACCATGATTTGACTATAGTCAAAGTGGAGCTTTCATATTGAAGATTAACGGTGTTCTCAAGTTGAGAGAACCATGTAAATTAGTCACGTCGATATTTTTTATTTGACCTTAGTTATACTAACCAACAGAAAACTATCGAGTGAGTCATTCCATAATTATCTAATAACTATTAGTAAATAACCCATTAATGCCTCCAATAGCTATGAGTAATACACTGCCCAACATTTAAAGAGCGTTACGTACCTCAGTCTAAATAGATGTATCATTATCTAGTCTCGATACAATTTGATTAGAAATATTTAAAATGGTATATTTATTTTCATTGTGATAAATTACTCAGATGACAACACTTTGTAACTAGTATCACAAAACATACCATTTATGAATTTTCCATTAAACATACTTTCAATTAAATTAATTAATTATATAACACATTATATTAAGTATATAAAAGAACGAAAACATTATTTCGAATAAAATTGGTTATCGAGTTAGATATATTAATAAATTATATAATTGTCCCTTAGGCATACCCTTAACTCTATCACGAACAGATATGTGAGTCCAAAGGTTGCCCGTAATAGAAATGCCCAATTTTGAATTGGGCCTCGAACTAATTTTCATAATTGTTTGAAAATTAAAAATATAAGATTATAAATTTAATCATTAAATTTAAAATAAAAGATATACATATTATAAATGTTATAATACAATAAAAAATTTCAAAATGTTTGAAAATTAATATAAATTAATTTCAATATTTATAAAAATTATTAATGTAATTAAATATATTAATTAAATAAGTTAATTAATTAATTAATTAATACATGTATTATATATTAAGATATTTTTTACGTTATTTTAGAATGTTTAATTAACTTAAGTATACATGTATGTATACAAATGAATTTTGAAATTAATGTAATTTAATTAAAGTTGTTTAATAAAATTAATTAGTTAAACAATATGTACATATATATAATAAATGTGTTATACTATAGTTTTAGTATGTAACAAATATTTAATATAAATGTTATATTTAGATAGTATAAAATTAATTAAAATATTAATCAAATAAATTAGTTAAATCAGGTTTGATTAGTATAATGTGATATATAAGACTATTATATAAGTAATATGAAATATAAAAGCTATATAATAATAAAACTTATATAGTATAAATGTATAATTAAAGGTGGAACATTAAGAACCATAAATAGACTTAAGGAAGAAATATGTACGTAAATGTACGTATACCGTAATTTTCGATGTGTCCGACACTTGAATCATGAAAGTAATTCATAAGAAATACATTATTGCATAAGTCGATATGACTCAATAATATATTTAAGATTATAAATCTTCAATATAATGTTGCCCTCTACCATATATATTAATAAATTACTTGCATACTTTTTAGTTGCCGAACAAACTCAAAGTAAGGATGTTATGGGTAGTATTAATATATTAAATAGACGAGATAAGATAAGTATATGTATTTGTTGAGCAAACTTAAGGTATTAGGCCGTCTCGATATGATAAATACGAGTGAATAATTTCGTTTTGATTTGTTGAGCAAACTCAAGGTCGAAATGAAATTAGGATAAGGTACCAAGGTATAGGAGTTGTATATGGCACAACAGATAAGGCATTATCAATCGTTCATAGATCTATGACTTATTAAGCAAACTCAATATTAAAATACTAAGACGGACGAGTCGTAACAACCACTAGTGAAGTCGAAAGACTTCGATGTTTCGACTTAGGATTTGGTGAAACATAGAAGATCATAGGAGCTCATTAGTAAAATGAAACATAAAGTTTAACCTCTCTAATATTATAATAACATCTACTATGATATTGTCCTAATATTCTACCAATTAAAACTTGTAGAAAATATCAACTCTAAAAATATTTTCTAATAATGGCAAGCTCGTTGGATCTAACTATACAAACGTGCTAAGAGATACTTAGATAGCATTAACTTATGACCATCTATGGTCGCCTATTACATGCAAACCTAAAGAACAAACCTCTGATAATATAGACCTCGAACTAAGACTTGCTTATGAAAAGTAGGTTTCAGACCTAGAGATTGCCCAAGTTTTCGTGTTGTCTACATTAGACAAGCCGTTGTAGAGGTGGCACGAAAACATGCATGTCCATGAGATATTTGATAGTCTTAAGGCCATGTATGGTGAACAATTACGTTCCATAAGGTAAGAGCTTATGAAGAAGTTGTTTAATACCAAAATGACCAAAGGGCAGAAAGTGGACGATTACATGCTGATGATGAAGGGCAATATTGATAGTCTTTTGCAATTGGATGTATAGATAAGCAATTAATTGCAAGTTGATTTGATCTTTGATTCTCTTACTCCTTGGTATAAATTGATCTTACTAAATTATAATATGAACCAATTAAATATGAATCTAGTGGAGCTCCTAAATACCTTTAGGTCAGCGGACTCTACATTTAAGGATCAAGGGGTTGTAGTTACGGTTAAGGGTTGTGCATCATCTTCGAAAAGTTCGAAGAAGCGGAAAAGAAAAGGTATGAAAAACAAGAAAAGTAAGAAGACTGATGACACGGATGAATATCATCCACTACCACAAGAAAGGTCAGTGGAAAATAAATTGTCCTGATTACTTAAAGATTATTAGAGAAAGAAATCATAATGGTTCTACAGCTCCATAAGGTACTTTAACGATTCAAAATTGTTTTGTAATCAATAAAACTTCATGGGTCTTAGATACTGGATCTAGAACTCGTATATGTAATACGTTACATGGATTTAGGAACTGGCATCGCATGGCAAAATAAGAGATGAGGCTCCAAGTTGCTGATGGATCCATCGTAGATGCAACAGAAGTAGGAGATTATCACTTATGTTTGCTTAGTGGAGTAGTTTTGATATTAAATAAGTGCTATTTTGTAAAAGGCTTTATTTGTGAGATTTTTTTTGTTTCTAGAGTGTCTGAGACTAGATATATATTTCATTGTGCAAATAATGTTATGAATATTACTTTGAATGGAAATAAAGATACGATGGTATTCTTGAAAATGGAATTTATGTTATCAATGATAATTATGTGTGTTCCGTGAATAATTCTTCTAAAAATATAAATGAAAATTATCTTTGACATTGTAGGCAAGTTCATACTAGTAAGAAAAGTCCACATAAACTAAAAATCGAAGTTTTACTCCGGTCCCTTGATTTTGAATCATTTGACATATGTGAGTCATGTCTCAAAGAAAAATTGACAAAGCACCCCTTTAGTGGGTACAATAAAAGAGTTGATGAACTCTTAACGGTAGTACATAGTGATATATATGGCCCGATGCCTGTAACCTCGATGTTTATAAGAAATTTATTGAATATAAAAATATAGTAGAAAATCAAACAGGCTATAAGATTAAGATTCTTCGATCTGATCGATGAGTTGAGTACGTCAGACGAGAATTCCAATGGTACTTAAAAGATAATGGGATTATCTCTCTAATTACTCCACCCTATACTCTGCAACACAATGGTATGTCAGAACGAAGGAGCTAAACTCTATTAGATATGATTCGTTCCATGATGAGTAAGGCCAAGTTACCTCTATCTTATTATTGATATATGCTGGAAACTGCAGTGCATATGTTGAAATTTTTTCCTACTATATCTGTGCCTAAAACAATATGAGACATGGTAAGAAACTTCAATTCAAGTATTTTAAGGTATGGGGTTGTCCGACGCACATAAGAATGTTGGTCCAAATAAACTAGAGGCAAGATCGGTACTATGTAAATTATAGGATATCCCAAAAATTCAGGGATATATTTTCTACAATATCGAGGAATAAAGGTCATTGTTTCTCGACACACTATCTTTTTAGAAAAGGAATTTCCATTAAAGGAAATTACTAGCGAAGTTGTAGATTTGGATGAGATCCTAAAAGTTAACACTGAGATCGAACCATTGGGAGAACTATGTTCACTCATATACAAAAACACACAACCTATTAGAAAGTATAGTATGGAATCTCGTGCACTACAGAGATACTATGGTTTTCTCATGGATGGCGAGAAGGACGACTTTGTCTTAGATGATGACACTCCTCTATCTTTTCTAATAAGCACTGCAGAGTAAAAGCTCTGTACTTTGGCTTGGAGCAATGAAATCTGAGATGGATTCCATGTAAGAAATCAAAGTATGTACTTTGTCAGACGTTCCCAAAGGGATAAAACCCATCAGCTGCAAATGGATTTTAAGAAAAGCTAAATGCAGATAGGGAAGTAAATACTTATAAGGTAAGACTAGTTGTGAAAGGATTACATCAAATTCAATGTGTTGATTATGACAAGACATTTTCCCATGTCGTCATGCTTAAGTCCATTCAGATTATGCAAGAAATTGCTGCATTCTATGAGTACGAAATATGGCAAATGGATGTAGAGACAACTTTTCTAAACTGTGATTTAGACAAAACTGTCTATATGTCGCTGCCCGAGGGAAAATCGATCAAACAATTTAGTTTTATTCTGAACATAGAGGAAGCGTGCGTATATAGAAAAGAACAGGACAGTGCTATCGTATTCTTGGTGCTATATGTCAATGATCTATCATTGATTGGGAATGACATTTTATTATTGCAATTAGGGAAATCTTGGCTTTCCAAGAACTTATCCGTAGGGATTTGGAGAAGCAACCTATATACTAGGTATAGAGATATCTAGAGGTAGATCTAAGTGGTTGTTGGGATTGGCCCAATCCCAATATACAGATATCATATTAAAAAGGTTTAGTATGGAGAATTCCAAACGTGGAAACATTCCAACACAGTCTGGAATCTTCCTTTCTAAGAAGGATGCTCCTCATATCGATGAAGAGAAAGAGCATATGAAGAAGATCTCCTATGCTTCATCCATAGGATCCATTACATATGCTATGCTATGTATAGACCAAATGTGGCATACACATTAGGATGCGTAAGCCGATACTAGCCTAATTCTAGAGAAAAACATTGGATGGTCGTAAAATGTGTACTGAAGTGTTTAAGAAATACTCGGGACTTGTTACCAATTTACAGGGATGGAGGCTTCCTTACGAAGGGGTATGCGGACTTTTGCTTTCAAATTGATATAGATGATAGTAAATTAGTGTCATGTCATGTCCTTACACTTAATGTTGGAGCCATTAGTTCGAAAAGTTCCAAACAATGGGCAGTAGTTGATTCGATGGCGAAGGTCGAGTGCATCACCCTCAATGAAACAGCTAAAGAGGCGGTCTGGATGCGCAATTTTTTGAGTGAGCTCGAAATTAAATTCGATATAGAGAATCCTATGGAATTGTTTTGTGACGATAATGTAGCGATTCAGATCGCAAAGGAACCCAGAGTACATAAGAAGTCATCGCATATTCTTCCAAGTTCCTTCTTGTTAGAGAATTTGTTAAGAAGAAAGAGATCGTGATGCAAAGGATAGATACCCATGACAACACGACAGATTCATTCAGTAAGGGTCTAGCTCGGTCGGCTCTTGAGAAGTTGATTAAAGGGATAGGAATGAGATTCCATAACTAGTCCCAAGTGGTGGAAGATTGATAGAGTTAGGAGTATATGCCTTAGGGGAATTCTGTAATTTATTGTAAATTAATTAACTCTATAATCAATTTTCATTCGTAATAAAGGTATTTTTTACTTCTGTTATATATTTATTATAATGTATTAGAAATAATTAAATATTTAATTAAAATATATTTAATAGAAATTCCGTAAGTTATGTGTGTATTTGTGATAGTAATTACAAATAGTTGTAATCATGAGTATTATATTGCAATACAATAAACACATTATTTTAATTATTCCTAGTTAAGATGCATCGAGAATGGATACCGATGCATCCATTAAGATTAGAGTACTTAACATTCTCTAAATGTTGGGCATGTATTACTCGTGACTACCGGGGGCACCTAGGGGTTACGTATTGATAGTTATTGGATAACTATGGAATGACTTACTTAGTAGTTTTCTACTGGTTAATATAACCAAGGCCAAACAAAAAATATCGGTGCAACTAATTTATACAGTTTACTCTACTTGAGAACAATGCCGATCTTTAATATGAAAGCTCCACTTTGGTTATAGTCAAATCATAGCACGACGTCCATCGAGTAATTATAGTTGGGTCAAGTGGAAGTATTGGAAGTGAAGACTATTCAAGAGAGGATTCATCTCCTCGGTTATATGGGGTTCGTATCATGGCTAACTCAAGTTAGCTCACTATTGACCAGAGTAGTTCGGTTAACAATAATTGTTATTATTAAACAAAGGACTTTATGTTTGGATTATAGAGTTGAATACGGATGATATTGGAATTTTAACCATTACCAAATTCCATAAGTCAAAAGTGATACAGTATCGACGAAGAGAATTTATGTAAACAATAGTCACTATAGGATAACGCTTAATAAAGTGAAATTAGTTTTACCGAAACCTAGTAAGGGATAAATTGGCCAAAATGTCACACCACCTGCTAAGTGACGTGTAAATAATGTTCGAATAGTTCAATATTAATCGTTGACCAAACTTACATCTAAAGAGTTGCACAAGTGAATCATTGAGTACTCCTTGACTGTATGATTTAATTAGTTTGTAATTGTTATAAATTAATTAAATTATTTAATATTTATGAAATATTAGTTATAGAATTTTATGTCAATTTTTTGAACAATATTAGTGAATATATCTACAGTAGTTATAAATATATTAATTGATATAACATATCGATACACGTTTAAATTGGATTTGAATGCAATATAATTTATTCGGGCTTTAAATGAGTTTGAAGCTAATATGGGGACATAAGATGGTTAGAGAAGTTAGGGTTTGAATGGATAAGAGGAAAGAAAGGGTAAAAGAGAAATGAGGATCTTGATTCTAAAATATCTCTCCATTCTCTTCCCTATGAGAGCATCTCAACCCACTCCCATTTCTCACTTTTTGAAGCTGATAATCCCCTCACTTTTGGCTGAAATAATCATCCCCTCTCCTCCATTTTTCCAAGATCAAATCAAATAAGATTAAACACTATTTGATAGTCGATGGTCTGCAATTCGAAAGATAGCACCTTCAGAATTGGAATTTAATTTAGGAGTTCATTTCAACAGTTCTAATTGTGAGTTTTTGGCATTGTTATAAGTTAATTATGTGATATATAATTATATACTATTGATTTATTATTTATATATTATATTCTATTATATTACTTAGGTGGCGATTATAGTTTATCGGTATATCATCACATTTAGAATGATTGCATGTCTATATGCTTATATATATTAAAAAAGTATGGCATATACCTACCTATAATATGCATGACATAAAATAAAAATAAAAAACAAGTTTCTATTTTAATTAATTTAATATCCATTTTCTAATTATATATAAGCTTTATAATTTAAATACTACATCTTATTCTCTGTAAAATGTGATTTATAATTTTATATAAATAGTTTCATACTTAAATATTTTCATCAAAAATAGAATAATTTTAATATTTTTTTATATTTAAATGTTATTTAAATCATGTAAATTAACTTTATCAACCTATATATATTATATAAAAATATGTTTTATGTTTTATAAAAATTAAATTAGTACCAAATAAGTTTTCAGTAGAATTATTTTATACATATAATTTAATTATTTAAATATTAGCCAAAATTAAAATTGGATTTGAAATTGAATTTTAAATTATAAAATTATATATAAAATATTAAAATATCACTAAGGTTTATACTGAAATTTTAAAATTCAAAATTATATTATGAAATAATTTTTTATTATATTTTCCACTAATTTTCACACGAAAATTAATTTTATTGTATATATATTTAAATTTTAAAAAAATACATTTCTTTGTCTTGAACATTATCGAGAGTATATATATTTAATATATATACACACACATTTTATATGTTTAAGTATTAATATATATATTTATTACAAAATCATTTATATGTGTGTGTGCGTATTGCTTTCGATTTAACAGCAAAAATGTATTAAATTCTATTATAGTTAAAAAAATTAAAATATACTTATATAATATATATATGTGTGTGTGTGTGTGTGTGTATTTTACAAATTCCATGTATATACACATACACATTTATATAAATGATTTAAAATAGAATATATATATATATATATATATATATATTTGTAATATTTTGTATACATAAAGAAGGAAAGCTTGCCAATGAAATATCTAGGAGTTCTGTTGTCATCCAATGTCACATCTGATAAAGAATCTGGTGAATTGGCTGGGAAAATTAGAGATAAATTGAATGGTTAGAGCTCAAAACTTCAATGTTTTGCAAGGAGGGTTGAACTAGTTCATACTGTAATTACTGCTGAAGTAAGGTTCTGGATCCAAACTTTTCAAATTCCTTACTACTCTATTGAAAAAATAAATTCAGTATATGCTAATTTTATCTAGAGGGGTAGACTGCATAAAGTCAACTATGATGTGATGTGCAGACCAAAAACAGGATGAGGAGTTGGTCGATTGAATTTCAAGGAACTTAAAAAGGCTTATAATCTAAAATTAGACTGGAAAATAATCACTTTAAAAAGCTTATGCTCTAAATGGTTGAGACCTAGATACACTAACGACAATTTTTGGGTAATGTGAGTTAATGATAATGCTTCAGGAATGTGGAAAAATATGTTAAGAAGGAGAGATGAGCTCAAAAAACATATTACCAGGAAATTTGAAAATGGAAAACAAACAAGCCTTTGGAAAAATCGTTGGCTAAATGGAAATACTTTAATCTCAGAGCTAGGACGGGATACAGTTATGAGTGTGGGTGAATATGTGTAACGACCCACCTTTTCGACCATCAAAAGTCGACATCGAATACATCCACTATATTTAAATGTCGAACATCCTATCGTTGGAAAGGAATATTGTTAGGGTAAAATAAAACGAAAAGAACAGAGAATGGGGAAATGAAAATCTCATAGAAAAATCGACGATACATAACATAGCAATGACAATAAAAACTATCACTCTAAAATACAAAGTACATCAGAGTTAAAAATAAGCCCTATTAGCTGGACAGTTATAAAATCTTGATCTTACAATTGCTGATACATATATATATAATATAGCAGAAAGTAAAATACTATGCAAGGTGAACATCCAGCTCTTCTCCATGAGCTATATGTCCCACCAACGATAACTTGAAAAAAAAAAACCGGTCTGATCCGAGTATTATAATAAAATAACACCCGATCAGCCTGAAAAACCAGCATGAGAAAACTCAAGTAATAAGGCAAACATTTAATAATTCTATGAGACCATGCTGCTAAGCGCGGAACGGGTTTTTACTTCACAAGAACAACATCCATATATTAAGAAATGAGAAACAATCAAAATAACAATCCAACAAGAAAGGATGTACATAGATAACAACAAAATCCAAACTTATAGAATGGACAAATCTAATTAGACATCGAGAAGAGCTTTAGACACTTCTCGATGCAAATTACGAAACACAATTCAAAGATTTGGATTAAACAAGGGAAGGAAAATTCTTCAACAAATGACTAGAAGGGTGCGCCATTCCTACCAAAAGTATACCTATAGAAATATACATAAGAGTTACGATGGCTCTCGAACAATACCAAACTAGAACCCACCATCAATTACCGAGAATCTGATTTTTGACATCTTTAAATGGATACCAGCGAATCTAATCTAGAGTAGATGTGAAGGTACCTTAATAGGAAAAATCCCATATAGCATGGCTTCCACTCGCGCTTCGGTTTTAGTCATTTTCGGCAAAGGATAGCAACACTCAAATAAGCAACCAATCATCTTGAATTGACAAAACACAAAAGGTGAACAAATTAATTCCAAGGTTAGAGATAGAACTAAGGAAAATAATTTTATCCGACATAACTAAGAGGGTGCTCCCCCTTAACAAAAGTATACTCTAGATAAAATATACTTAGGAGCATACGCATTACTCTCGCGAACTTCCAAGACGGGCCTCGTGAAATCCACATGCATTCAAATTTACTCATATCAATGCATGCATGCTATCGACTTCTCTAGATGAATGTGAATATATCCTAATGGGTGCGACCTAGATCGCTTGGCTCCCACTCGCGCTTTGGTTTTAGTTTCTCTGGTATTGAATACCGATGCTCAAAAGAAGCGACAAACCATCTTAGAATAACAAAGCACAACAATGACTAGGATGGTGCATCCCCCTTTACGCACTTTGGTTTTAGTCATTTTGACAAAGGATATCAAAACTTAAAACAAGCCATCTTACAGTGACGAAATAGAAAGAAGATAGCAGAATTAAAATCGAGAGTCGACAAATCAACTATCGAGAATAATAATGTGATTTATGTATGGAAATTAAATTGTATACCCTTACCACTAATAAGTGAATCGAACTTTTAAAACAATTGATCCACACTTAGGCTTGATTTTCACATTTCAAATATTATAAAATATTTTTAAAATACTCTTTGAAATATTATTTTAACAGGGAAAATTATAATACTAAATGTATTAATACATGAATAAAAAACAAATGTCATTAAACATTATTTACTATAAGCCTGAAAAAATTTACACTTAGCTTTACTTTTAAACAATTTCTGTTAAAAGATTTTGTCATTTATAGACCGGCATTTATAAATTTAAAAAAATGCTTATTATCTCGAAGAATAATAAATTAACTTAGATACCTTTATAAATTTAAAAAGTAATGTTAATTTGTCCTAAAGGATAATTTATATACATCTTTATAATCTTTTTAATAAAGTAATCAATTATCTTATAACACTTCTGTCAAATTAATTAATTAACTTTAAAACATTTCTCTTAAATTAATTAAGTAACTTTAAAACACTTTCATTAAATCAGTTGATTTACTTTAAAATCTTTTATTAAATTAGTTAATTAACTTTTAAAAACACCATTAATTAAAATCATTAATAAAATCCAAGTATCATTAACTAAATGGATTAGTCACATTCAAACATCATTAACTAAAATTAGTAATTAAATCCAAATATCATTAATTAAAAAATATTAATTAGATTCAATCATCCTTAACTAAAATGATCAAATAAATTTTAAAACATCATAAATTAAAATTGATTAATTAAATTCAAATCCCATTAACTGAAATGATTAATTAATTTTAAATATCATTAATTAAATGATTGATTAAATTAATACACCACAAAAGAATTCTGGGTTTCCTACGCCAATTTGACAGAGGGACGACGTAGGGAATCAAATTTCGCTACGCCACCCCTACACCAAAAAGAAGTCGGAAAGCAGTGCGTCGCAAAAATTCCCTACGACTTCCCTACGCCGTTTCCCTATGCATTCCCTACACCACGTTCCATACGTCAGATTCCATACGCATTACCTATGCCACATTCCACACAAATTCCCTACGCCAGATTCCATAGGCATTACCTACGCCTCATTCCATATGCATTACTTACGCCGGATTTCATACGCATTACCTACATCAGATTTCATATGCATTACCTATGCCTTGTTCCATATGCACTCCCTACGTTAGATTTCATACGCATTATCTATGCCTTCATCCTTACGTATTCCCTACGCCTAGTGTGACGGCATGGATTTTTCGCGTTCGAAAATCGACATCCATACTTTACATCGTACTCGAATGCCGCAAATTCGACCGTTCAAATCCGAGTCGCCGGAGCTTATAACACAATTAAGTATAACAACACAGCGGAAGAAAAAAAAAGAAATGAATATCATATACAATACAAATGAATACAATATCCAATATATAACAATGATACAATATGATACAGAAAATCAGAGATACAAGATAAAAATTTCTTACAGCGGAAACTAAATGAACAAGCAGCGGAACCAAAACTCCAAACAACAACTGCAATTCAAATCCAATGCTCCAAAGCCAACTCCAAAATCACAAGCTCGAACCACCATCTGTTCACCAAGCTGAGCAAGTCTCGTCCATGAATCCAAAGATTCCAAAGAATTCCAAAGAGAAAGCTGAAGGGTATCAAATCAATATCTACTATCTACTATCTGAAAAACCCAACTCTAGACTGTCCGTGTGGAAAATTGTGGGAACCCAAAGTTTAGGAAGGGAACAATAAACTCCAGGTTAGTCATGGGACTGGTATGAGCAAACGAAAACGGTTTTTATCCTTAAAACAAACAAAAGAATTTTAAAACATTGAAATCCGCAATGCTTTTTGAAAATGAAACTACCATAAGGCCTCCCGCCACACACACAATGCAAGCGCACACTTGGAGGAGATTTCTCCTTATGATAGTCAAAAATGCTTGATACGTGAAAACCATTTTTTTTATTATTATAAGTGCACAGTGTAGAAAACATTTCGAAAGTATAATATTAATCTTAGCCAGCATAGACATTTCGTACTATGCCTACCATAGCTACCATCCAAACAGTGGTGACCACCATAAGTGAATGGCAGGTTATACAACTATAACCGTACTGGGAGCGTATTGTTTCTTTGGATTTTCCAACAAATGGTCAGGCCAAGAAACTTCCCATTGCCACATGGATACGCCTCTGGAGGGACGTCCCGAAAACTATCCTTCGTTCTCTGCTAACACAAGGCCGGATACCCCCCTTCCCAGGGAATAAAACCTAAGATATGCCACCCCCGGTCCTTTGGGACCTTTCATCTGAGGGCCCTCCAACAACAACATCACATGGTAATAAATATACAGTGTCCACACGAGTAAGTATCTGGGCTCCATACCACGATACTACCCTTTTCCAGAAGGAATGGTCATACCCTAGGGGCGCTACCCCTGAAACCTTGCTGCATCTTTACTGTTTCGACCATTTCCGGATTGTGAGGTCCTGATGCAGTCTCGTCCACAAAGCTACGCTTTTCACAAAGCCTTTCTTTGATCAACAAATGATCACCAGCACTTCGTATGCCACATTACCAAATTGGGAATGTATCACTAGTAACCATCAACTGCATAACCTCTATGCTCGTATGTCTCAGAGAAGGGTGTTAAGCTAAGAGAATAAATCTCCGCCACCAAACAGAAATGTATTTGATAGAAACTGGTTTTACATCTCAAAGTGTAACGTCAGACACACATCCATACAAGTCTGTTCCGGGTTCGAACAGAACCGAAGGCACTTCCGAAGAAGCCCTTGCAATCCGGGTATTCACAATCCCGATCAGACTTCCCATCACTTAGGAAATCTCTATACCGTAGCTACTCAGTACAGAGACAATCGATAGGTCATCCTATCGTTCTCGCAAACACCCGGTCTTCACCACCGGTCTTCAAATGCTATCCATAACGTCGTATCACATATTCGGAATGTGCTATATGACACAAAGGTCCTCTCCCGGCTAAACCGAATAGTGAGCGCAATATTTTAAAACATATAGATATGGGGTCTCAGTTATGTCACAACTTAAAACCCAAACCTTTCATTCAAATGGTTAAAACAAATTACCATTTCCAATCTTTAAACAAAAAGAATCATTTTCAAAATCTTCAATGGTTTAAACAATTTCCACAATTAAATCTTTTAAACAAAAGATTCACTTTTAAGACCCCTTTCAATTTTTAAAACAAGGTTCATCAATCTGTCAGACAGATTCATTCATAGCTTTTCAAAACATTCAATTCCAAATTGGATTAACTCATCGGGTCTTTAAATCAAAGACTCATTTTATAGCTTTCAAAGTTATTTCCAAAGATTCATTTATAACTTGGAAAACTATTTCAATTCAAACTTGAGATTTCTTACGAATTGGAAATTCATTACTTATGTGAAAGCTTCTATCATTTGAAATCAAACAGTTTTATTTCAGAAAACCTGATTTCATTTATACAGGTTTAAAATCCTTGGGTTAATTCAAATTCCCAAAACAACACTCTTAAAATGGTTTAAATTGATATAAGCTTGTATACCCCTTTTTTAAATCATAAATCTAAATACAGAATTCAATTCCAGATATTAAATTCCAATTAAAATCAAATTATTCAAATTCCAAATCTCTGTTAGTTGTCCAAAATAACTTTCATTCTTAAAACACCTTTTCAAAGCTTTCCATTTCCAAAACTATTTGAATTTAAAAATTTAAATTCAAAGCTTATTTTAAAAATCTGTGACTTAACCGATTTCCACGTGAAATCCATATTTTGTGTGTCTATAGTGTGGTCCAAGGGTTTTACACAATAGTGCACAACATCAATCAACACAGATTTAAATATAGCAATCTATTTAATAAGAGGTATAAATTATAACGCTTATATTTTGACAAGCGGTACAAACCAATTGTAACACTTATCTTTCATTCACAGATCACAGGTACATAACACAGATAATAAATTACAGTAAACATTGCTCAAATCAAAACAGGACATCTTAATCAGGAATATCAATCAGTTCAATCTTTCAATAGAACCCAAACATCCTTAAGCAATAACAATTAATCATCTGATTAATTCAAATCAGGTTAGTCACTAATCTTAGTTAATTAATGTTAATTAAATACAAACCATCTTAATTAATTATTCTTAATTAATTACAATAACTAATTAATTACTTCTTAATTAATTATTATTCTTAATCACTTCCATTAATTACATCCAGTAATTACCAATTAATTAATCTCTAATTATCTAATTAATTAAGTGTTAACTGTCACTTAATTAATCCTTATTTACTTGATTAATTAATCCTTAATCACTAATTAAAATCTAATTAATAATTCTTAATTACAGATTAATTAACCTTGATTAATTAATCTCAATCATTAATTAATTAATTTAAAAACTATTAATTACTTAATTAATCATCCATATCATTAATTAATTAAATAATAATTTATCCAACCTAATAATTTAATGAATCCATATTACTAAATTTTATTTATCTTTAAGATAAACATTTCTTACTTAATTAAGCATAAAAAAACAATTTTTTTTAAATTTACTTTAAATTCCATTTAAACTCCATTTAAACTCCATTTTAAATTTAAAATACAAATTTAACTCAAACAAGGTAACAAGGTTTTTAAGATAATTCAAACCCTTTTGTCTCATATGTTAATAGAATAACCATTTTATAAAATAAATTTAAAAGAATATATGGTTCAAATCAATCTATACCTACACTATAAACATTCTAAGTTATTTAAAAACAAATTCAAATTAAAAAATTTCCCTAATTTCAAAACTGAAATACAGATTGAATCATTTATTCCAGATTTAAACTTAAATCTTTAAAGCTTTACTAACATTTTTCATCTTCATTTAAAAATTCAAATTATTTAACCATTTCTAAAATAGTTAAATCAAATTAAATTTAAAAAAAACTTATTTTATTTTAAAACTGAAATTCAAACCAAATTATAGATTTTTAAATCTCAGATTCAAACTTATTTTAAAACTTATATTTTTCAATTTAAACTTCTAGTTTAAATTTAAAACCAATATTCCTTTATATTTTAAAAGTTGTTAAAACTAAATTTAAATTTCAAAATTTAAATTATTTCATCAAAACAAAAATTCAAACTATTGAATTCAGATTCCATTCAGGTTTTACACTTAGTTCAAATTTTATTTAAATTTTACTTTTAAACATAAAAAAACAGAACAGGTTCCTGTTCTTATAAAACCTGCAACAACCAATTACACCCGAGCCTAACCCTGCTAAATCTCGAGAAGCACTTCGAGAAAAAACCCTCATCTAGTCAAACTGGAACCCGGGCAAACCCACGCTTCACCCTGCTTCGAGAAAAATCAATCACTTCCCCGAGCATGGCTTCGAGCCTTCCATCTTCTTCCTTAACAACTCAACATACCGATAAAATGGGTTGCACGTATACATGCACAAACTCCACGGTCACTTTTGATCGACAACGACGCCTTCAATCCTCACGACCACCCAGATTTGTGGAAAAAAAACCCTCATCAAAATTTAAAGGTATCGACCTGTAACGTTGCGATTTTTCGACGCTCGAACACCGACATCAATACGTCCACTGTATCAACTGCCGAGCAATCGAAGGTCAGAAAACCGAAATGTTATGGTTGAAGAAGAAGAAAAAGATAGAAGAAGAAGAAGAAAGAAAAGCAACAGAAATAATATCAGAATCTCACATATCGCAGCGGAACAACATATAATAAACAAATGAATAATCTTTAAAAAAAGAACTATATCACTTATTACATTACAACACTTTACATTACATCATCAGAGTGTACAACAACAAACAGCGGAAAAGAAATACTATATACTAGTGAATACGCCATGCTCTCCAGCTTACCTCCAACAACTCCTGAATTCCAGAATATCCTGATAAACCTGACTCTTAACTGCCCGTGTGGAAATTCGTGGGCACCCAGAGTTTAGGAAGGAAAACAATAAACTCCGAGTCAGTCATGGGACTGGTGTGAGAACTAAAATAGTTTATTTTTAAAACAAACAACAGGATAATTTTAAAATAGATTCACAATGCTTTTTAGAAAATGAGACTACCATAAGGCCTCCCGCACACACACACAATGCAAACGCAGAATCGGAGGAGATTTCTTCTTATGATAGTCAAAGATGCTTGATACGCATTAAAAGAAACATTTGATATTATTACTAGTGCATAGTGTAGGAAAAATCATTTCGAAAGTAAAGATATAAATCTTAGCCAGCATAGGCATTTCGCACTTATGCCTACTATAGCTACCATGTTCAATAGCAGGTTACCGCCACATTCCATGGCAGGTTATACAACTAAAACTCTACAAGGATCGTATTGTTTTGTTTGGATTTCCAACAAATGGTCAGGCTAAGGAACCTCCTACTGCCACATGGGATCGCCTCTGGCGGGACGTCCCGAGAACTTAACCAGCTCTCTGCCAACACAAGGCCGGGTTACCTTTGTCACTAGGTAACTGCTACACGAATATGCCATCCCCCGGTCCCTTTGGACCTTTATCCGAGCGCTCGATTCCAACAACACCACACAGTAATAGATATACCAGGTTACCTTTATCCGAGCGCTCCATACCATGATACCACCCTTTCCAGAAGGAAATGACATACCCTAAAGGGCGCGACCCTCATAACCTTGCCGCATATTCCTGTTTTGACCATTTCCGGGGAGTGAGGTTTTGACGAAGTCTCGTCCACAAAGCTAGGCACAAAGCCACGCTTTGATCAACAAATGATCAATAAATAATCATCACACAGCAACATTAAGCATGCCACATTACCAAATTGGGAATATATCGCTGATAACCTTCAACTACATAACCTATGAGCGCGTACGTCTCAGGGAAGGGTGTTAAGCTAAGAGAATAAATTCTCCGCCACCAACAGAAATGTATTTGAAAGAAATCTGCTTTATATCTCAAAATGTAATGTCAGACACGTAATCATACAAGTCTGTTCCGGGTTCGAACAGAACCGAAGGCACTTCAAAAGAAGCCCGTGCAATTCGGGTATTCACAATCCCGATAAAACTTCCCATCACAAAGGAAATCTCCATACCGTAGCTAACGGTGCAGAGATAATCGATAGGTCATCCTATCGTTTTCACAAATACCCGGTCTTCAACACCGGTCTTCAATGATATCCATTACGTCGTATCACTATTCAGAATGGGTAATCCGAATAACGAGCGCAATAATTTAAAAATAAGTGTAGCATTTCAATTTCAACCAATTCACAACAAATACCTATTTAAAGGTCAATATTAATAGTCGGTTATTTAACTATCAATCAGTATTCACAACATCACCTGATTATAAATAAATTTCCCAAATTATTTATTTTCAAAAATATCTTTATAAGATATATATCCCACACTTCAACCATATTTGAAAACCAATTTCAAATAAATTTATACCCTTACAACTTTCATTTCAAAATGGTTCATTTAAACCAATTAAATAAATCCTTACCGATTTATTAAATTTACGTTCCAAATCCGTAAATTAATTTCCACACTTCAAAATAAATCAACGTTTATTTTTAACTAATTTCCCTTTCTTTTATAAATTCCATAGTGAATTTATAATTCCAAAATATCTATAAATATACGATTTTTAAATCGATTTCTAATATTCATTTTCAATTTATCTTTAAAAGATAAAATCTCAAACATTCACTTCATATTGGAAAAACATTTCCATACTTATTTAATAATAAGTAATTCACCAATCTATTTTTTTTTCAACATTTTGAAAATATTCGATATACTTAAATCTAAATTAAGTATATATTTTATTTTATAAGGAAAACATTCTCTTAAACACATTTATTTGGGTCAAAGCGAATGTTACGTAGAACATCGTTACGACAATCCACAATGACTAGTATAGGGATTCGAACTTAAAATAGATATATAAATCCCAATACTTCATAAAACATTTCCTTTCGGAAATCATTTACTATAACAACAGTGTTATAGTCCACCATTTCCTTATATTCCTCGAAAACGTCTATTTCAACAATAAATGTTAAAATCTATGATTTCGATACTTAACACATTTTCAAACGTTTTTGAATCGTTTAAATTCTATTTAAAATATCTCTTTTTCCAAAATATTTCTTTAATATATTATTCACTGTCCAAAATCGTGAATATATATACTTATCCAAATTCAACATTTCTACATATTCTATTTAAAGGATTATCCACTGTCCAAAATCATGGATATATTTCCTTTAATAAGCTATAATAATTAACTTATCAAAATAAGTCGTTTTCGGATTTATAAAACAACGTTTAAAAATCCCATTTATATTTTATGGCCACTTCAACTTATAAAATCACTTTATTAACAAATTCTATCCATATTCCATTTACACGCAAAAATCTAATTTATAAGTTAATTACTTATAAATCTTTTATTTTATAAAATCTATTCATTTTATAATTCCATAATTTATAAATATATAGATTTCATTCACTTAAAAAATCCATTTATATTCCATTTTAACACTTATAAAAACTTGTTTTATAATTCCAATATTTTTAACTTATAAATATCAATTTTATAAATATTTTATATAAACCGTTTATAATAATTCGAAAATCCCAACTTTAAACCATTTTATAAATTAATTAACTACTTATCTCAAAAATCACATTTCGGTTATATTTCACAAAAATCATAATTTTATAACATAAACATTTCAACGTTTATTTATTTAAAATGAATCAATTTTCAAAATTAAATTTTATTATGAATTCTCAACTTAAATTTCAAAAATCCAATTTTATTCATTTTCGGCATCTAACGATACCAAATTATATTCGGTTAAATTTTAGCCTTTAACGACTTTAATCACAAAGATACTCACACAGATTATAAATAGATCAACACACAACATTGAAACCAATTCAAATGTTTGAGGAATCCAGTTGGATCCCTCCAACCTGTTTCCTGCATCCAAAGATGTTAGCACAATACCAATTTCGCTTCAAGACGAAATATCACGGTATATGGGATTTATAAAATACTATCCGCTATTATGCGGCGCAATAGGGTCTCATCCGCTATATAATGCGGGAAATCAACTCCAAGTACATATATAATACCAATTTCACTATACGGTGAAATATTCGCGGTATATGTTTTTAATAAATAACCTCCGCTTACTAACGGCGCATAATGTCTATTTTAGCAATCAGTAGATAACAATTTATCATCCAATCAAACAATCAACTATTTTAAATCTAACTATTTAAAATTAAAATCGAAACTTATTCGATTGAGTGAGAAGTTCTCACCTTGATTTCAATTCCGTTTCCGCGTTTTATTTCGAATAAAATTAAACGTGCGTTAAATTTTACCCAAAATTTTCACTAGCTCCTAACGATTCCAATCCAATTCCATAGTGTAGTGCTCATCCATACGATTCCAACGCAATTGGTTTCGTGCGTTTTCGACCTCGTAGCAAAAAGTTATGGCAGTTTAAAGTTTATACAAATTAATAAAATTCAATTTACACTTTCATTTTATATTTTTATACCCTTTAGCTAATCCAAGCCGTCCACTTTCAACTGCAGATCCAAGCCCTTGCACGCATCATCTTCCCAACGTCCAGGTTCAACACGCGCAAGAAACCCATACAAACCGATATTAGGGTTGAATTTTGCGACCACCACGACGACTTCGAAGACGATCAGGTTGTGCCATATGGAAGCCCATCTTCTCCTCTACCTTCGGCATGAGCACGACCAAGCTCGCCCCCCTCCAACGCCTCAAAATTCGTGCCGACCGTGGCACCTTCCAGCTCCAATTGCCATTGATTCGTGCATCGAAACCCGATCATAGCCGTTGGATTTGTCAATCATGATGTCCTCTACGTTTTTCCAGTTGACAACTTCTCGAATTGATGAGTGGATTTGGAGATTTTGAGGAGGAAACAAAATTGATTTTTGGCCATCAATATTTTAGAACGGCAGCTAAAAGAAGAAACCCTAGCTTGTTTTTTTTCTTTTGCAATTGTGAATTAAATCGTGCTTTTATAGAAAATAAAACGAACACTATTCATCCCGGGTTTTCCGAACTCCGATTTACGCGTGGTATCCAGCGTTTCTAGGGTTTACCCCGCATTCCGGACACAATGGAACATGTTTCGAAAGCTAATTCGATCATCTGTGCGAGTTACAGCAATAAACGATCAAATTAAATTAAATCGATTTAAACTAATTTCTAGGCGTTTTGGCTTGCCCCGGACAAATGGTAAATCCGATTGATACGAAATTTGAAACCTTACAATAATATCACATTACGGATCCGATGAAACTAGTTTCGATGAAATCCGAGACTCTTTGAAAAATGGCTTTTTTAACTCGTCAATTAAATATTAAAATATTCAATTTTCACAAATTAACTTTTAATTCGATTTTAAAAGTTCACAAACATTTTTCTAACTCTAATATGATTAAATAAAATTTTACAAATCAATTTACATCATATTAAACCCAAATTTCAATTATTTCAACTATTAAATTATCGATTTAATTATCCACTTAAATCCAATTATTCGAAATAAAAATTATTCGACTTATAAATTTCACTTACTAATATTTAAAATTAATTAAATATACGAATTTTAATCGATAAAAATTCTGGGTCGTTACGTACTTCCCCCCTTAAAAGGATTTCGTCCTCGAAATTACCAAGTAAGAAAAAGTTTTGAAATCCATTAACTTTTCAAAACAAACCGTTCAAGTTTGATTTACAAATCTCTTAAGTGTTTAACTTTCCCAAAATTCATAGTTAAACTTCTTACAATAACTTTACTAAGTTTTCAAATCAAACTTAGTTTTTAAAAAATTTCCAATTTTCTCAAATTTTTTCGAACGCCTTAAATTTTCGGAAAAATTCGCCAGAGTCTCCTTTGCGCGGTTCGATCCGAAAAAAAAATGACAGTATATATATCGCAAATATACATCCCATCAAGTGATGAGGCATCCCGCAGGGAAAAAAGTGTTAAAGTACGATATTTAATCCGAGATATATACCTTATATTTTTATTAGCGAGCGTATACGGCTAATATAGCGCGAAAGCGAGCTCCAAATGCGAAGCATAAGCCATCCACACCTACTATACACTCAATCAAACAAATGAGAACATGTATATATGAAAATAATATCCATATACAGCATATAGCAACATAACAACTACATGTGCCAACATAGCGACGCACTCAAAAGCAACAAATGCAACCATCAACAACTATCATCCAATAATCATCCAACAAATAAATAACCAAATCAATATTCTTTCATTTCTCATTAATATTCAATGAATTGGTTTTTCATTTTAATCACATTTGATTTGTTAACATTGGATTTTACAACATTCATTTATTCTTCCAATTTGAATTCAATTACATAGCTTTTAATTTCACTAATTTAATTTCAATAACACTTAATGAATTTATATACAATCAAGTAAAAATCAAATAACAACCAATGTATATCCAATATAACCAAATTTATTCAATTTATTTTCAACATTCAATTCGGTTCAACACTTTTTAATTTCAATTGGTTTAACATTTAATTGATTTTCATTCAATTATTCAACTTCTAATTACATTGGCTTTCAATGAATTAACACTTCATTCATTATTTCATAACAACTTATTTACATTCAATTGATTTACATTCAATTCATTCATTTGTTCAATAGCTAATTCATTTAACAATTTAAAGTTGAATTTCATTTATATAACTCAAGTTCATAATCATCACTTCTCTTGATTAATTTCTTCGATACCAAAATCAACTTCATTCAATTTTACTTAAGTTATATTCCATTTAAACATCATTTACATTTTACTTCCATTATACAACTTAAGTTCACTTCTTATTTATTTCAAATTCTATTTCATTTAACTTAACAAAATTGTTTAACCATTTTAACTATTGGTTTCACTTACATTTTCTCATTTTCTAAGTTATACAGCTTATATATTTAAACTTCCAAATCCATTTACTTATCCAAAGATAAATTTATTATCTTATACTATAAGTTCAAAATTCATTTCACTTATATTCATCAATTTCAACTTGGATTTTATTGATTTACTTATACTTACTTTAATTTAACTCCGTTCTTTAAGTTAAATTTATTCAATCAAAATTCAAATTGTATAAGTTATTAACTCATTTATCATTCCTATAAATATTTTAAATAGGATTCCAGAGTCTTTTCAACCTTTCAAAACCATTTATGAAATCAATTCAATTATCCTTTGAATTTAAAAACCCAAACCCAAATTTTCCAAACAACTTTCATTTAAAACAATTTGGCAGCAATTCCTCTTTTGGAAACCCGAAAATGAACACCGATGATGTCATGATCATCATCGGAATTATTTTCCAGCGACCAAAAAGAGTTTAGAGCTTTAATTCCTCCTAAACAATTTTCCCAAAACCTTTGAAAATTATTTTCAAACCCAAAAAGGAATTTAATCTTTTCCAAATTGCAAACCTTTTACTTATATAATTTCATTTCTTATACAATTCATTCTTTTACAACTGTTGTTTTTATTTAACTTATTCAACAACCAAACAATCAATTTATATATACTTTAATAATTCTGAAAAATTATTCCTTTGTATATAAAATATATTCAAGGTAAAATTATTTCATTTACCCAATTTAAAACAATATCGTGTCGAATTTGTTCTGTACAAGTGTTTAGAGATCCCTATCGATAGAGTTGTACAGACTATACCGACCAGAATCCATATACCACTCAACAAACCAATCATCACAATATAAAATAATTTTTCTTTCACTAACAAATACACACTCATATCTATTATTACATTCAAACTCATTCTAGAGTACTACTGACTCTATCTCTAATGAGTAATACCCAACAGAGCCATGGTTGTCGCTTAACCATATGCTCTGATACCAAATGTAACGTTGCGATTTTTCGACGCTCGAAAACCGACATCAATCCGTCCACTGTATCAACTGCCGAGCAATCGAAGGTCGGAAAACCAAAATGTTATGGTTAAATAAGAAGAAAAAGATAAAAGAAGAAGAAGAAAGAAAAGCAACAGAAACAATATCAGAATCTCACATATCGCAACAGAACAACATATAATAAATAAATGAATAATCTTTAAACAAAAAACTATATCAGTTATTATATTACATCACTTTACATTACATCATCAGAGTGTACAACAACAAACAGCGGAAAAGAAATACTATATACTAGTGAATACGCCATGCTCTCCAGCTTGCCTCCAACAACTCCTGAATTCCAGAATATCCTGATAAACCTGACTCTTAACTGCCCGTGTGGAAATTCGTGGGCACCCAAAGTTTAGGAAGGAAAACAATAAACTCCGAGTCAGTCATGGGACTGGTGTGAGAACTAAAACAGTTTATCTTTAAAACAAACAACAGGATAATTTTAAAATAGATTCGCAATGCTTTTTAGAAAATGAGACTACCATAAGGCCCCCCGCACACACACACAATGCAAACGCAGAATCGGAGGAGATTTCTCCTTATGATAGTCAAAGATGCTTGATACGCATTAAAAGAAACATTTGATATTATTACCAGTGCATAGTGTAGGAAAAATCATTTCGAAAGTAAAGATATAAATCTTAGCCAGCATAGGCATTTCGCACTTATGCCTACTATAGCTACCATGTTCAATAGCAGGTTACCGCCACATTCCATGGCAGGTTATACAACTAAAACCGTACAAGGATCGTATTGTTTTGTTTGGATTTCCAACAAATGGTCAGGCTAAGGAACCTCCTACTGCCACATGGGATCACCTCTGGCGGGACGTTCCGAGAACTTAACCAGCTCTCTGCCAACACAAGGCCGGGTTACCTTTGTCACTATGTAACTACTACACGAATATGCCATCCCCCGGTCCTTTTGGACCTTTATCCGAGCGCTCGATTCCAACAACACCACACAGTAATAGATATAGTGTATCAACATGAGTAAGTATCTGGGCTCCATACGATGATACCACCCTTTCTAGAAGGAAATGACATACCCTAAAGGGCGCGACCCTCATAACCTTGCCGCATATTCCTGTTTTGACCATTTTCGGGGAGTGAGGTTTTGACGAAGTCTCGTCCACAAAGCTAGGCACAAAGCCACGCTTTGATCAACAAGTGATCAATAAATAATCATCACACAGCAACACTAAGCATGCCACATTACCAAATTGGGAATATATCGCTGATAACCTTCAACTACATAACCTCTGAGCACGTACGTCGCAGAGAAGGGTGTTAAGCTAAGAGAATAAATTCTCCGCCACCAACAGAAATGTATTTGAAAGAAATCTGCTTTATATCTCAAAATGTAATGTCAGACACGTAACCATACAAGTCTGTTCCGGGTTCGAACAGAACCGAAGGCACTTCAAAAGAAGCCATTGCAATCCGGGTATTCACAATCCCGATAAAACTTCCCATCACAAAGGAAATCTCCATACCGTAGCTAACGGTGCAGAGACAATCGATAGGTCATCCTATCGTTTTCACAAATACCCGGTCTTCAACACCGGTCTTCAATGTTATCCATTACATCGTATCACTATTCAGAATGGGTAATCGGAATAACGAGCGCAATAATTTAAAAATAAGTGTAGCATTTCAATTTCAACCAATTCACAACAAATACCTTTTTAAAGGTCAATATTGATAGTTGGTTATTTAACTATCAGTCAGTATTCACAACATCACCTGATTATAAATAAATTTCCCAAATTATTTATTTTCAAAAATATCTTTATAAGATATATATCCCACACTTCAACCATTTGAAAACCAATATCAAATAAATTTACACCCTTACAACTTTCATTTCAAAATGGTTCATTTAAACCAATTAAATAAATCCTTACCGATTTATTAAATTTACGTTCCAAATCCGTAAATTAATTTCCACACTTCAAAATAAATCAACGTTTATTTTCAACTAATTTCCCTTTCTTTTATAAATTCCATAGTGAATTTACAATTCCAAAATATCTATGAATATACGATTTTTAAATCGATTTCTAATATTCATTTTCAATTTATCTTTTTAAAAGATAAAATCTCAAACATTCACTTCATATTGGAAAAACATTTCCATACTTATTTCATAATAAGTAATTCACCAATCTATTTTTTTTCAACATTTTGAAAATATTCAATATACTTAAATCTAAATTAAGTATATATTTTATTTTATAAGGAAAACATTCTCTTGAACACAATTATTTGGGTCAAAATGAATGTTACGTAAAACATCGTTACGACAACCCAAAATCACTAGTATAGGGATTCGAACTTAAAATAGATATATAAATCCCAATACTTCATAAAACATTTCCTTTTGGAAATCATTTACTATAACAACAGTGTTATAGTCCACCATTTCCTTATATTCCTCGAAAACGTCTATTTCAACAAATAATGTTAAAATCTATGATTTCGATACTTAACACATTTTAAAACGTTTTTGAATCGTTTAAATTCTATTTAAAATATCTCTTTTTCCAAAATATTTCTTTAATATATTATTCACTGTCCAAAATCGTGAATATATTTACTTATCCAAATTCAACATTTCTACATATTCTATTTAAAGGATTATCCACTGTCCAAAATCATGGATATATTTCCTTTAATAAGCTATAATAATTAACTTATCAAAATAAGTCATTTTCGGATTTATAAAACCACGTTTAAAAATTCCATTTATATTTTATAGCCACTTCAACTTATAAAATTACTTTATTAACAAATTCTATCCATATTCCATTTACACGCAAAAATCTAATTTATAAGTTAATTACTTATAAATCTTTTATTTTATAAAATCTATTCATTTTATAATTCCACAATTTATAAATATATAGATTTCATTCAGTTAAAAAATCTATTTATATTCCATTTTAACACTTATAAAAACTTATTTTATAATTCCAATATTTTTAACTTATAAATATGAATTTTATAAATATTTTATATAAACCGTTTATAATAATTCAAAAATCCCAATTTTAAACCATTTTATAAATTAATTAACTACTTATCTCAAAAATCACATTTCGGTTATATTTCACAAAAATCATAATTTTGTAACATAAACATTTCAACGTTTATTTATTTAAAATAAATCAATTTTCAAAATTAAATTTTATTAGGAATTCTCAACTTAAATTTCAAAAATCCAATTTTATTCATTTTCGGCATCTAACGATACCAAATTATATTCGGCTAAATTTTAGCCTTTAACGGCTTTAATCACAAAGATAATCGCACAGATTATAAATAGATCAACACACAACATTGAAACCAATTCAAATGTTTGAGGAATCCAGTTGGATCCCTCTAACCTGTTTCCTGCATCCAAAGATGTTAGCACAATACCAATTTCACTTCAAGACGAAATATCGCGGTATATGGGATTTATAAAATACTATCCGCTATTATGCGGCGCAATAGGGTCTCATCCGCTATATAATGCGGGAAATCAACTCCAAGTACATATATAATACCAATTTCACTATACGGTGAAATATTCGCGGTATATGTTTTTAATAAATAACCTCCGCTTACTAACGACACATAATGTCTATTTTAGCAATTAATAGATAACAATTTATCATCCAATCAAACAATCAACTATTTTAAATCTAACTATTTAAAATTAAAATCGAAACTAATTCGATTGAGTGAGAAGTTCTCACCTTGATTTTAATTCCGTTTCCACGTTTTATTTCGAATAAAATTAAACGTGCGTTAAATTTTACCCGAAATTTTCACTAGCTCCTAACGACTCCAATCCATTTCCATAGTGTAGTGCTCGTCCATACGATTCCAACGCAATTGGTTTCGTGCGTTTTCGACCTCGTAGCAAAAAGTTATGGCAGTTTAAAGTTTATACAAATTAATAAAATTCAATTTACACTTTCATTTTATATTTTTATACCCTTTAGCTAATCCAAGCCGTCCACTTTCAACTACAGATCCAAGCCCTTGCACGCATCATCTTCCCAATGTCCAGGTTCAACACGCGCAAGAAACCCATCCAAACCGAAATTAGGGTTGAATTTTGCGACCACCACGACGACTTCGAAGACGATCAGGTTGTGCCATATGGAAGCCCATCTTCTCCTCTACCTTTGGCATGAGCACGGCCAAGCTCGGCCCTCTCCAGCACCTCAAAATTCATGCTGACCGTGGCACCTTCGAGCTCCAGTTGCCGTTGTTTCGTGCATCGAAACCCGATCATAACCGTTGGATTTGTCAATCATGATGTCCTCTACGTTTTTCCAGTTGATAACTTCTCGAATTGATGAGTGGATTTGGAGATTTTGAGGAGGAAACGAAATTGATTTTTGGCCATCAATATTTTAGAATGGCAGCTAAAAGAAGAAACCCTAGCTTGTTTTTTTTCTTTTGCAATTGTGAATTAAATCGTGCTTTTATAGAAAATAAAACGAACACTATTCATCTCGGGTTTTTCGAACTCCGATTTACGCGCGGTAACCGACGTTTCTAGGGTTTACCCCACGTTCCGGACACAATGGAATAGGTTTCGGAAGCTAATTCGATCATCTGTGCGAGTTACAGCAATAAACGATCAAATTAAATTAAATCGATTTAAACTAATTTCTAGGCGTTTTGGCTTGCCCTGGACAAACGGTAAATCCGATTGATACGAAATTTGAAACCTTACAATAATCTCACATTACGGATCCGATGAAACTAGTTTCGTCGAAATCCGAGACTGTTTGAAAAATGGCTATTTTAACTCGTCAATTAAATATTAAAATATTCAATTTTCACAAATTAAGTTTTAATTCGATTTTAAAAGTTCACAAACATTGTTCTAACTCCAATATGATTAAATAAAATTTTACAAATCAATTTACATCATATTAAACCCAAATTTCAATTATTTCTGTAATTTCAACTATTAAATTATCGATTTAATTATCCACTTAAATCCAATTATTCAAAATAAAAATTATTCGACTTATAAATTTCACTTATTAATAATTAAAATTAATTAAATATACGAATTTTAATCGACAAAAATTCTGGGTCGTTACACGACCTCCACCTGTAACGTACTTCATCACCATAATCCACCTCGCCTAATCCTCATCCAACGCCAGTACCCACGCCACTTCGTCAAGACCTCTACCGATGGCCCCTACAATGACTCCCCCTAATGCGATCGCCTGGATCGCCTCGTCGATGACGAATCTCCCCTTTGAACGCTATCGGCCATACTGGGTTTCTAAACCCTATTTCGATCCCCTCAAGCCACCATACCAATTAGAATTTTTTTTTGATTATTTTTCCTATAACTGTCATCCTCCCCACTATCAACATTATCGAGCTCGATTCCTAGATCAACGTCGTTCACCAAAAATTACCAATTTTTGTGTTTTCTGTTCAATTCAAGTTAACTCCACAATTACAATCCTAAAGATCTTGATTTGAATTTTAAAATTCATCAAATTACAGTACAAACTAGATTATAGAATTCAAACATGAAACCATGATCATTAATTCCTGACGCATGTTAAATTTTTTTGACTGTAATTTATCATTTTTACAATATCACTAATTATTATTACCTATAACTATTTTTAGAATTTAGATCATGTTAATTTGAACAAATTTCATTAAAACATCTAACACTAAAAAGGATTTGAGGAGGAACCTTTGATTTTCAAAACAGGTTGTTAAAACATGTTATCATCAGGAGAAATTATGCCTGTGTATCAGGCATGCACACATATACAATCAAACTAATTCACACACATTTATCAATATTCAATCATTAATCATCACATCAATTCAGAGATTAGATCAGGAGTAAGTTTGCTCACCATTGTTGAAGACAGAGGACAAACTCTGATGCAATTCTTTATTTCCCTGGAACTGATTTGTTAGTTGAATCTGGATTATGAATCTAAAGTTTTCATTTGCTTGCTGTTGAATCTGGTGAGTTTACTTCCAAATTTGATTATTAAATTACTAGCTTGCAGTTGAATTGAATTTTAGCAGCTGATTTCTATTCTTCTTTTGCTAGAGTTGTATTTGATCTTCACTTAGAAGTTGAAACTTGAAATATAATTGCAGATTTGCTAATTTGAGCAGATTATTTTGCAGATTTGAACATATTTAGATTTTGGGTTGTATTTGGTTTTGAATTTTTTTTCCTAAAATCCGATTTCAGTTTCTCATTTGAAGATAATGGTTTTAAGTAAATGAATCGCTAAGAATTTACTTAATATATTTTAAAAAAAGATGTTTTTGAAAATAAATAAAACAATGCCACTTGTTAAACTTTGTTTAACACTTGTAATTTCATTTGTTAGTTTTCATACACATGTTAAAATATAAATTTTTTATGTTTAATCCTTTTCTATTAATTTATTTACAATTTATATTTAAGTCCCTAAGGTAAATTATTTTGTTAATGTTTGTTTTAAACCATCTTCTATGTCAAATCATGTTTTTCTTATTTAATTTCAAAGGAAAATTTCAATTACTCATGAATAAAAAAATAATTCTTAATTAACCCTTTTAAAAATTTAAAATCATATTCAAAACTCATTTTTAAATTATAATGCATAGTTTAAATAAGATTAGAAACAATTTCTTTAAAATCTCACTTTATAAATTTACCAACCAATTATATTCTAAATTTAGTTTTAAAATTAATTTATTCAAATCTTATTAATTTTTCAAAAGATATGATACATTTGATTTTTCACCTTTTAACTACTTTCTGTGAATTTATTTATATCGATTTCAAAGCATAATTTCCAAATCTTCATGTTATAGATACAGAATAATTTCTTAAATTCTAAATCAAATTCTATTTATATTTCAAACTATTGTACTTTTAAATAAGTGTTTATTCATATATATAAATAAATATTTATATGGGTTAATTTTTTAGAAATTTACCATATTGAATTCAAATATATTTTCAAAATACATATTACATATGTATGTTATATATTTGGAAACAAATCTCTATAAATTTTAAAAGATAGAGTTTTTCTTTCAAACCCAATTTATTCAAAATATTTATTTTCAAGTCCAATATTATCTCCAACTACTATTGTTATTGATAAATATTATTTGAATTTCAACCCATAATTCAAATTAACTCACCATTAATTCATAATTAAATTCAAAAATTAAATTAATTATCAATTTAAATTTAGCATAAAAATTGGGATCGTTACAGATTCCCCCCTAGAAAATTTCGTCCTCGAAATTTGAAAGTAGGGTGACAACAAAGGATAGATGAAAGACAAAGAAATATCTTTCCGATAAAATTGAATATTTATTCTGCATTTGACTTACCAAATCAGAATATCAATAATGGATATAAGAACGAATCAAGATACTCGGGTCACCAGATCTACGAAGTATGTAGAGCATTGGTTAGTCGAAGGGATAACTAACCACTCGTAGAATATATCTGGACCCAACAGAATAAACAGATATATGGGTGAAATCCAAAACTTTTAGTTTAAACAACCAAAATATATCAATCAACCATAGCAACCAAAGCAAACAATTCATCCAAACAAACAATTCCAACCCATCTGGAGTTTGTGTCCCATGCAAATATATCAGAACTTCTTCCTGGATCTACCAGGAATCAATAAAGAATTGAAAAGACGAATCAAAGGAGATTGATAGAGAAAGTTGTTTCCGCTATTGCAGGGTATCGACCATTTGTAGTGGTACTCCCCTGTCCCCTATCTCGTCCTCTTCTTGCACTCATACTTACTATCAGTGGATAGTAAGAGAATTTACTAAGGCATTCGAACGGATATCTTAGGGATTACTCATTCTAGGGTATACTTCACCCTATCTCTAATGAGTTACTTAATGTGTTATACTCCTGAGCTAAAGTTTTAACCTTCACCTCTGATACCAAATGTGACGGCACAGATTTTTCGCGTTCGAAAATCGACATCCATACTTTACATCATACTCGAATGTCGCAGATTCGACCGTTCAAATCCGAGTCGCCGGAGCTTATAACACAATTAAGTATAACAACTGTGACGCCCCACCTCTATGCTCGCAATAACAAAGAGTATTAAAAGAAATACTGTAGGTTATCACGAAGAATAAGGCTGGATAGGAGCGGCCATCCGCAGTTAGGCCTTACACTAATATTAGTTACCTCGATAGGAGTGGTATGTATTTTTATTTTTCATCTCATATTCATTTACTCCCATCGACATACCCAATTCTAGTATAAAACGAACTACGATGGTTCATAATAGTTTAGGACAATATATATATTAATAACGTAGATAATGTAAATGCGGAACACAGATATAACAGAAAGTCTCATATATATATATATATATATATATATATATATATATATAACTGATGTCAGTTGATATACATGTGATACGATACATATGATACAACTACAACTGTCGACTCTGGAAGTTACATATACAAGTACATTACTGTGAATAATATACATGAATATACAACATCCTATACAAATACACTGACTACTAAACATGACGACGACTACTCCAAAAGATATAAAGAAACTTCATAGCTCTAGCAGCAACCCAAAGCAAGATATTTACAACCTGTGAATACTCGGTCTGACCGAGTATTACATTCAAAGAAAATAATACACGGGTCAGTCTAATTCAAACTCAATCATTAGTGCACAGAAGCAATAATAATTAAATAATGAATAGACGACAATCACAATAAATCTCGTCTATCCGATCCTTAAATAAAGAAATCAGATAACGATAAATATAACACGTAACGGTGTTAAACAACAAATCAGCAAATTAAACCAAATCAGAATACAATTCAGAATATTGAATTGAATAAACAAAACAGTTCAAACCATTGAAATATCAATTAAAATATTAATTCGGGTAGGGCTGCAGTACACGCACGCGTGTACTGCCACGCCACTACAACATATGGAATACGAAATAGTTCCATAAATCAAAAGCAAAAGAAATAACAATAAAACCAATACCGTACGGCTGCAGTTCACGCTTGCGTGCACTGCCTTGCCACTACGGTGATGATGTACCCATTGAATACCGTGTGGTTGCAGTTCACGCTTGCGTGCACTGCCTTGCCACTACAGTGATAATGTACACAACCGGGCACAAGGTCAAACCCAATTAAATTACGATTCAACTCAGGGGCAACATAAGTGTACAAGGTCAAATAATCAAATATACAACAGAGCTCCATGCAACAATACTTTTGAATGGAGGCAGTGTAACAACACAAAACAAAGAAGATGATCAACGGCTACAGACAGTCTCAACTGAAAGATCACAGTGAAGGCTGCACACAACCCAAAAATGTGCACAAGGGCTGTACATGAACTACAAGCTGACAGAAGGAACTACAAAAAGTATCAGCCTCGAAATAGAGACAAGTATACCAAGGATCCAAGTTTATCCAAATTTAGGAGCATTACAACAATGTAGTAAATACATACGCACCTGTATGAATGTATGCAAGGAACACTACACGTGAACTCAAGTGGAATGCAAACTTCAAAAGATCAAAACTGTTGCAACATGATGCAATCAAAGCCATGACAACTCTAAGTATGTAAACTGGCTTACATATGCTCAAATGAAAATGACCCAAAACATCTTTGTTGAAGATGAGGAGAATTCAGTGCAGACTGCATATACTAATAAAACAACAATGGGCATATATATGTATGCATATGATTGATGTTTGAAAAATTACTAAGTGCTATTAAAACAGCAGCTCACATAACAAAATAGGTCAATTGACAATCAATGTCACGGCATGAACCAACAGAGAGTTCAAGTGAAAACAAAATAGTTCAAGTGCAACCTGGAGCAACATCACATATATGTTGTGGCAAATGGACAACTAAATAAAACTGGACAGTGTAACTTATGGATACAAAGTGTTATACCGTGCAAACCCAATGGATGCAAAATGCAACTACAGCAATCAGTGCTGAAGCAAAACAAAAAGGTATATTGCTCCTTCAAAACAAAATGCTGGGCAATGCAACCCATGAACCATAATATTGCAAATGAACAGAGGCAACAAGAATGGCCATAAACAGTGCAACAAGGCCGACTCCAAAATGCATCAGTGAAGCAACTGAACAATGCACTCGAAAAGTAACAAATCGGTCATGCAGTATCATTAAGAAGACTAGGCAACAACAACAAAGTAAAATGCAACAGAGTAGAGACCAAGCTTATAAACATCTCAAAGCAAATACCCAGAAATCAATATGATCGAGTGCAACAGGCAAACACGCTCAAGCATCAGGTTATACTACAAGGATGAATACACATGAATGGATTACACAGGTCAGGGAAACAACAAATATACAGAGACATTAACCACTTCATCAAAGAAAGCAAGGCCGAAGCCAACATAGCAATTAAAAACCAGGGTACAAGTTTTAACGAAGTGGTACGGCCGAAGAATGGCAAAGTCGAAAACCCAAAAATCATCAACGCCAACAAAATCGAATAAAGTCATAAATCAACAAAAATCAAAACCTAATTACACTAGAGCATGAATTAGATGTGAGTAAATTTAATTACTCACCATGTCGATGAATTGAAGCAGAGACGATTACAAAACAAGCGGCCGCGAGCACCATAAGAGCGAGCAACGATCGAGCAAGGGAACGGGCGAACCCCCAATTTTGGAACGAAGCCCTAAATGTCGAAGAGGAAGAAAAGGAACGGCCACCATTTTTGTTTGTTTCGATTTCTTTTAGGGTTGCTACTTAAAATGAAAAAGGGGGAAAAGAACGGGTATTATGCTTTGAGAATTAACACGGCCCAATATAAAAACATGGACCACTATTTAATTTCAAAGCCCAAAATTTCTTTTAACAATTTATAAAAGAATTTTAATTCAAATTTAAAAACTTCAAATGGAAATTTGTGACAATATTAATTGTTGCGAAGTACCGGGTTGTTACAGACTCCCCTCCTTAAAGAAATTGCGTCCTCGCAATCTTAAGGAATAAATGGACAAAAGGTAACAACCATAAAAGCATATCATCACAAAATGACGAAACTTGAAAATAGAAAGTTCACCATATAGAGCATGAAAGAGAAAGCCTGAACGTGTTTGCTCGATGAATTCTCTGGATTTCAAAATGAAATTTATAGGATTTGAGAACCACTGAACTTTCACGAGAAGAACATCTTTATTTCGAAGGTGTTGAACCCCCGAAACATTGATGTGAATAGAATGTTGCTCAAAGTCAAATCTGGTGAAACTTCAACCTGTTCAATAATACCGGGCTCAAGAATATAAATGCCCAAAGAAATCTTTTAACTTCATACAATATATTCACACATTCACACAAAATCTAATTATCAAGTAGATAATCAGAAAACAACAAAGCTGAATAAATGCAATTATTAGCAATATTCAATTATCAAAAACGATAATAAAATCTCAAATCAACAATTATTCGATTATCAAAAACGATAATCAAATCAACAAATATTCGATTATCAAAAACGATAATCAAATCTCAAATCAACAAATATCCGATTATCAAAAACGATAATCAAATCTCAAATCAACAATTATTCGATTATCAAAAACGATAATCAAATCAACAATTATTCGATTATCAAAAACGATAATCAAATCTCAAATCAACAAATATTCGATTATAAAAAAAACGATAATCAAATCAACAAATCAACAAATATTCGATTATCAAAAACGATAATCAAATCAACAAATATTCGATTATCAAAAACGATAATCAAATCTCAAATCAACAATTATTCGATTATCAAAAACGATAATCAAATCTCAAATCAACAATTATTCGATTATCAAAAACGATAATCAAATCTCAAATCAACAATTATTCGATTATCAAAAACGATAATCAAATCTCAAATCAACAAATATTCGATTATAAAAAAATGATAATCAAATCAACAAATCAACAAATATTCGATTATCAAAAACGATAATCAAATCAACAAATATTCGATTATCAAAAACGATAATCAAATCTCAAATCAACAAATATTCGATTATCAAAAAACGATAATCAAATAAACAAATCAACAAATATTCGATTATAAAAAAAACGATAATCAAATCAACAAATCAACAAATATTCGATTATCACAAGCGATAATCAAATCAACAAATATCTAATTATCAAAAACGATAATTAGAACTCATATCAACAAATATCCAATTACCTGCAGATAATTGGAAACAACAAATATCTAGAAATCAATTAAGATGATCTAGAAAATCAACATAAAAGGTGGATCGATCCCAACAAATGGCGAGTTTTAGCTACGCCGCACGTGCATCAACATATGGCCGAAGCCTACCAAGTACCCAACATAATTTTGGCGCCCAACAAATGACCCGAAGGTCCAACATATGACTCGAAGGTCCGGTACTGGTATTGACCCGAAGGTCCAACATATGACCCGAAGGTCCAACATAGTGGCTCGAAAGCACACGAAAATCATCATATATTCAAATAACGAGTCCAGAATTAACCGAAATAGCAAACGCACATGTCCCATACCACGTGTTTTACTAAATCGTTTGATTCTCTTCATCGTTTCCTTGAACGTGTAAAATCATCAAAACAGCAATTATTTCAATTAACGAGTCCGGAATTAACCGAAATAGTAAAAGTGTGGTTCCATAATCCGCACTTTCGCTACATCGTTCAAATCTCTTCATCGTTTCCTTGAAAGTGCAAATTATGTATTCCAAAAATAACATTTCACATTCTCAAACGGACAAGTCCGGAATTAAGCGAATCAGTAAAAGAAAGGGGTCATAATCCTCGATTTTTCTGAAACGTTTAAGTCACTTTCTCATTCTTCTGAAAACGCAAACTGTAAAAATTCTGAAAACAATTTCATTTATTTTATAAAAGTAAATAATCTACATTCTCAAACGAACAAGTCCGGAATTAAGCGAATCAGTAAAAGAAAGGGTTCATAGTCCTCGATTTTGCTGAATCGTTTAAATCGCTTCCTCATTCTTTTGAAAGCATAAACTATAAAAATTTTGAAAAACAATTTTATTTTTAAAACGATTTGCAAATCCGTGATAAAAACAGCAACATTAGTGACAATTTCAATAAGAAAATTGTACTTCTCAAAACACCATAGAAACGGATCTCAAAATCAGCATTGTGGGATAACCGCTTGAAAAATCCACTTTAAAAATTTGACGGTTACTGAAGTCAAAGTGACAGAAATTTTTAAACGTCAAAATCTCATCAAAATAATTTGCATCAAAATTTCATATCAGTGAATTTTCATTCATTAAAATGTCAACAAAACACCGTGCTTCAAAATTTGGCATAGGTGTAAAAATCCTGTTATAAAAATAACGGCAACTAAACACGTTTCATAACAAAGCATCGGTTCAACGTAAAATTAATGCAGTAACGTGCAATTAATATTTGCACGCACACTACAATATACACAAAGAAATTACTCTATTATCTTCAATGAAGATAATTTAAAACAGCAAAAATCTCAACAAATTCACATAACTGTAATCGTTTCGAATTCTCAATTTGGATTCAAAATTTTCAAAGAAAACAAATTAAACACAGTTATGTAAACAACAAATGAAATTTATTTCAATTTCATATTTTGATTTTTAAATCAAAAATTATCAGTTGTACTCAGCGAAGACAGTCGCTGTTTCCGCTGTGCACTCTGATAAACAGAACACACTCAATCAATCATCAAAACACAAATTCACTTTTATTTTTAAATAAGGAAATTTTAAAAATTTCATCATAATTTTAAAACTTTAGTTTTAACTCAAAGCACAATAAAACATCGGCTAATAGTTGTAACACATGTTCCATCTAAGTTATGTTTTAAATTATGTCCATAAACCCCAAGCTCTGATACCAACTATGACGCCCCACCTCTATGCTCGCAATAACAAAGAGTATTAAAAGAAATACTGTCGGTTATCACGAAGAATAAGGCTGGATAGGAGCGGCCATCCACAGTTAGGCCTTACACTAATATTAGTTACCACGATAGGAGTGGTATGTATTTTTATTTTTCATCTCATATTTATTTACTCCCATCGACATACCCAATTCTAGTATAAAACGAACTACGATGGTTCATAATAGTTTAGGACAATATATATATTAATAACGCAGATAATGTAAATGCGGAGCACAGATATAACAGAAAGTCTCATATATATATATATATATATATATATATAACTGATGTCAGTTGATATACATGTGATACGATACATATGATACAACTACAACTGTCGACTCTGGAAGTTACATATACAAGTACATTACCGTGAATAATATACATGAATATACAACATCCTATACAAATACACTGACTACTAAACATGACGACGATTACTCCAAAAGATATAAAGAAACTTCATAGCTCTAGCAGCAACCCAAAGCAAGATATTTACAACCTGTGAATACTCGGTCTGACCCGAGTATTACATTCAAAGAAAATAATACACGAGTCAGTCTAATTCAAACTCAATCATTAGTGCACAGAAGCAATAATAATTAAATAATGAATAGACGACAATCACAATAAATCTCGTCTATCCGATCCTTAAATAAAGAAATCGGATAACGATAAATATAACACGTAACAGTGTTAAACAACAAATCAGCAAATTAAACCAAATCAGAATACAATTCAGAATATTGAATTGAATAAACAAAACAGTTCAAACCATTGAAATATCAATTAAAATATTAATTCGGGTAGGGCTGCAGTACACGCACGCGTGTACTGCCACGCCACTACAACATATGGAATACGAAATAGTTCCATAAATCAAAAGCAAAAGAAATAACAATAAAACCAATACCGTGTGGCTGCAGTTCACGCTTGCGTGCACTGCCTTGCCACTACGGTGATGATGTACCCATTGAATACCGTGTGGTTGCAGTTCACGCTTGCGTGCACTGCCTTGCCACTACAGTGATAATGTACACAACCGGGCACAAGGTCAAACCCAATTAAATTACGGTTCAACTCAGGGGCAACATAAGTGTACAAGGTCAAATAATCAAATATACAACAGAGCTCCATGCAACAATACTTTTGAATGGAGGCAGTGTAACAACACAAAACAAAGAAGATGATCAACGGCTACAGACAGTCTCAACTGAAAGATCACAGTGAAGGCTGTACACAACCCAAAAATGTGCACAAGGGCTGTACATGAGCTACAAGCTGACAGAAGGAACTACAAAAAGTATCAGCCTCGAAATAGAGACAAGTATGCCAAGGATCCAAGTTTATCCAAATTTAGGAGCATTACAACAGTGTAGTAAATACATACGCACCTGTATGAATGTATGCAAGGAACACTACACGTGAACTCAAGTGGAATGCAAACTTCAAAAGATCAAAACTGTTGCAACATGATGCAATCAAAGCCATGACAACTCTAAGTATGTAAACTGGCTTACATATGCTCAAATGAAAATGACCCAAAACATCTTTGTTGAAGATGAGGAGAATTCAGTGCAGACTGCATATACTAATAAAACAACAATGGGCATATATATGTATGCATATGATTGATGTTTGAAAAATTACTAACTGCTATTAAAACAGCAGCTCACATAACAAAATAGGTCAATTGACAATTAATGTCACGGCATGAACCAACAGAGAGTTCAAGTGAAAACAAAATGGTTCAAGTGCAACCTGGAGCAACATCACATATATGTTGTGGCAAATGGACAACTAAATAAAACTGGACAGTGTAACTTATGGATACAAAGTGTTATACCGTGCAAACCCAATGGATGCAAAATGCAACTACAACAATCAGTGCTGAAGCAAAACAAAATGGTATATTGCTCCTTCAAAACAAAATGCTGGGCAATGCAACCCATGAACCATAATATTGCAAATGAACAGAGGCAACAAGAATGGCCATAAACAGTGCAACAAGGCCGACTCCAAAATGCATCAGTGAAGCAACTGAACAATGCACTCGAAAGGTAACAAATCGGTCATGCAGTATCATTAAGAAGACTAGGCAACAACAACAAAGTAAAATGCAACAGAGTAGAGACCAAGCTTATAAGCATCTCAAAGCAAATACCCTGAAATCAATATGATCGAGTGCAACAGGAAAACACGCTCAAGCATCAGGTTATACTACAAGGATGAATACACATGAATGGATTACACAGGTCAGGGAAACAACAAATATACAGAGACATTAACCACTTCATCAAAGAAAGCAAGGCCGAAGCCAACAAAGCAATTAAAAACCAGGGTACAAGTTTTAACGAAGTGGTACGGCCGAAGAATGGCAAAGTCGAAAACCCAAAAATCATCAACGCCAACAAAATCGAATAAAGTCATAAATCAACAAAAATCAAAACCTAATTACACTAGAGCATGAATTAGATGTGAGTAAATTTAATTACTCACCTTGTCGATGAATTGAAGCAGAGACGATTACAAAACAAGCGGCCGCGAGCACCATAAGAGCGAGCAACGATCGAGCAAGGGAACAGGCGAACCCCCAATTTTGGAACGAAGCCCTAAATGTCGAAGAGGAAGAAAAGGAACGACCACCATTTTTGTTTGTTTTGATTTCTTCTAGGGTTGCTACTTAAAATGAAAAAGGGGGAAAAGAACGGGTATTATGCTTTGAGAATTAACACGGCCCAATATAAAAACATGGACCACTATTTAATTTCAAAGCCCAAAATTTCTTTTAACAATTTATAAAAGAATTTTAATTCAAATTTAAAAACTTCAAATGGAAATTTGTGACAATATTAATTGTTGCGAAGTACCGGGTTGTTACAGACTCCCCTCCTTAAAGAAATTGCGTCCTCGCAATCTTAAGGAATAAATGGACAAAAGGTAACAACCATAAAAGCATATCATCACAAAATGACGAAACTTGAAAATAGAAAGTTCACCATATAGAGCATGAAAGAGAAAGCCTGAACGTGTTTGCTCGATGAATTCTCTGGATTTCAAAATGAAATTTATAGGATTTGAGAACCACTGAACTTTCATGAGAAGAACATCTTTATTTCGAAGGTGTTGAACCCCCGAAACATTGATGTGAATAGAATGTTGCTCAAAGTCAAATCTGGTGAAACTTCAACCTGTTCAGTAACAGTAATACCGGGCTCAAGAATATAAATGCCCAAAGAAATCTTTTAACTTCATACAATATATTCACACATTCACACAAAATCTAATTATCAAGTAGATAATCAGAAAACAACAAAGCTGAATAAATGCAATTATTAGCAATATTCAATTATCAAAAACGATAATAAAATCTCAAATCAACAATTATTCGATTATCAAAAACGATAATCAAATCAACAAATATTCGATTATCAAAAACGATAATCAAATCTCAAATCAACAAATATTCGATTGTCAAAAACGATAATCAAATCTCAAATCAACAATTATTCGATTATCAAAAACGATAATCAAATCAACAATGATTCGATTATCAAAAACGATAATCAAATCTCAAATCAACAAATATTCGATTATAAAAAAACGATAATCAAATCAACAAATCAACAAATATTCGATTATCAAAAACGATAATCAAATCAACAAATATTCGATTATCAAAAACGATAATCAAATCTCAAATCAACAATTATTCGATTATCAAAAACGATAATCAAATCTCAAATCAACAATTATTCGATTATCAAAAACGATAATCAAATCTCAAATCAACAATTATTCGATTATCAAAAACGATAATCAAATCTCAAATCAACAAATATTCGATTATAAAAAAACGATAATCAAATCAACAAATCAACAAATATTCGATTATCAAAAACGATAATCAAATCAACAAATATTCGATTATCAAAAACGATAATCAAATCTCAAATCAACAAATATTCGATTATCAAAAAACGATAATCAAATCAACAAATCAACAAATATTCGATTATAAAAAAACGATAATCAAATCAACAAATCAACAAATATTCGATTATCACAAGCGATAATCAAATCAACAAATATCTAATTATCAAAAACGATAATTAGAACTCATATCAACAAATATTCGATTATCACAAGCGATAATCAAATCAACAAATATCTAATTATAAAAAACGATAATTAGAACTCATATCAACAAATATCCAATTACCTACAGATAATTGGAAACAACAAATATCTAGAAATCAATTAAGATGATCTAGAAAATCAACATAAAAGGTGGATCGATCCCAACAAATGGCGAGTTTTAGCTACGCCGCACGTGCATCAACATATAGCCGAAGCCTACCAAGTACCCAACATAATTTTGGCGCCCAACAAATGACCCGAAGGTCCAACATATGACTCGAAGGTCTGGTACTGGTATTGACCCGAAGGTCCAACATATGACCCGAAGGTCCAACATAGTGGCTCGAAAGCACACGAAAATCATCATATATTCAATTAACGAGTCCGGAATTAACCGAAATAGCAAACGCACATGTCCCATACCACGTGTTTTACTAAATCGTTTGATTCTCTTCATCGTTTCCTTGAACGTGTAAAATCATCAAAATCATCAAAACAGCAATTATTTCAATTAACGAGTCCGGAATTAACCGAAATAGTAAAAGTGTGGTTCCATACTCCGCACTTTCGCTACATCGTTTAAATCTCTTCAACGTTTCCTTAAAAGTGCAAATTATGTATTCCAAAAATAACATTTCACATTCTCAAACGGACAAGTCCGGAATTAAGCGAATCAGTAAAAGAAAGGGGTCATAATCCTCGATTTTTCTGAAACGTTTAAGTCACTTTCTCATTCTTCTGAAAACGCAAACTGTAAAAATTCTGAAAACAATTTCATTTATTTTATAAAAGTAAATAATCTACATTCTCAAACGAACAAGTCCGGAATTAAGCGAATCAGTAAAAGAAAGGGTTCATAGTCCTCGATTTTGCTGAATCGTTTAAATCGCTTCCTCATTCTTTTGAAAGCATAAACTATAAAAATTTTGAAAAACAATTTTATTTTTAAAACGATTTGCAAATCCGTGATAAAAACAGCAACATTAGTGACAATTTCAATAAGAAAATTGTACTTCTCAAAACACCATAGAAACGGATCTCAAAATCAGCATTGTGGGATAACCGCTTGAAAAATCCACTTAAAAAATTTGACGGTTACTGAAGTCAAAGTGACAGAAATTTTTAAACGTCAAAATCTCATCAAAATAATTTGCATCAAAATTTCATATCAGTGAATTTTCATTCATTAAAATGTCAACAAAACACCGTGCTTCAAAATTTGGCATAGGTGTAAAAATCCTGTTATAAAAATAACGGCAACTAAATACGTTTCATAACCAAGCATCGGTTCAACGTAAAATTAATGCAGTAACGTGCAATTCATATTTGCACGCACACTACAATATACACAAAGAAATTACTCTATTATCTTCAATGAAGATAATTTAAAACAGCAAAAATCTCAACAAATTCACATAACTGTAATCGTTTCGAATTCTCAAATTGGATTCAAAATTTTCAAAGAAAACAAATTAAACACAGTTATGTAAACAACAAATGAAATTTATTTCAATTTCATATTTTGATTTTTAAATCAAAAATTATCAGTTGTACTCAGCGAAGACAGTCGCTGTTTCCGCTGTGCACTCTGATAAACAGAACACACTCAATCAATCATCAAAACACAAATTCACTTTTATTTTTAAATAAGGAAATTTTAAAAATTTCATCATAATTTTAAAACTTTAGTTTTAACTCAAAGCACAATAAAACATCGACTAATAGTTGTAACACATGTTCCATCTAAGTTATGTTTTAAATTATGTCCATAAACCCCAAGCTCTGATACCAACTATGACGCCCCACCTCTATGCTCGCAATAACAAAGAGTATTAAAAGAAATACTGTCGGTTATCACGAAGAATAAGGCTGGATAGGAGCGGCCATCCACAGTTAGGCCTTACACTAATATTAGTTACCTCGATAGGAGTGGTATGTATTTTTATTTTTCATCTCATATTTATTTACTCCCATCGACATACCCAATTCTAGTATAAAACGAACTACGATGGTTCATAATAGTTTAGGACAATATATATATTAATAACGCAGATAATGTAAATGCGGAACACAGATATAACAGAAAGTCTCATATATATATATAACTGATGTCAGTTGATATACATGTGATACGATACATATGATACAACTACAACTGTCGACTCTGGAAGTTACATATACAAATACATTACCGTGAATAATATATATGAATATACAACATCCTATACAAATACACTGACTACTAAACATGACGACGACTACTCCAAAAGATATAAAGAAACTTCATAGCTCTAGCAGCAACCCAAAGCAAGATATCTACAACCTGTGAATACTCGGTCTGACCCGAGTATTACATTCAAAGAAAATAATACATGAGTCAGTCTAATTCAAACTCAATCATTAGTGCACAGAAGCAATAATAATTAAATAATGAAAGACGACAATCACAATAAATCTCGTCTATCCGATCCTTAAATAAAGAAATCGGATAACGATAAATATAACACGTAACAGTGTTAAACAACAAATCAGCAAATTAAACCAAATCAGAATACAATTCAGAATATTGAATTGAATAAACAAAACAGTTCAAACCATTGAAATATCAATTAAAATATTAATTCGGGTAGGGCTTAGGGCTGCAGTACACGCACGCGTGTACTGCCACGCCACTACAACATATGGAATACGAAATAGTTCCATAAATCAAAAGCAAAAGAAATAACAATAAAACCAATACCGTGTGGCTGCAGTTCACGCTTGCGTGCACTGCCTTGCCACTACGGTGATGATGTACCCATTGAATACCGTGTGGTTGCAGTTCACGCTTGTGTGCACTGCCTTGCCACTACAGTGATAATGTACACAACCGGGCACAAGGTCAAACCCAATTAAATTACGGTTCAACTCAGGGGCAACATAAGTGTACAAGGTCAAATAATCAAATATACAACAGTGCTCCATGCAACAACACTTTTGAATGGAGGCAGTGTAACAACACAAAACAAAGAAGATGATCAACGGCTACAGACAGTCTCAACTGAAAGATCACAGTGAAGGCTGTACACAACCCAAAAATGCACACAAGGGCTGTACATGAACTACAAGCTGGCAGAAGGAACTACAAAAAGTATCAGCCTCGAAATAGAGACAAGTATACCAAGGATCCAAGTTTATCCAAATTTAGGAGCATTACAACAGTGTAGTAAATACATGCGCACCTGTATGAATGTATGCAAGGAACACTACACGTTAACTCAGGTGGAATGAAAACTTCAAAAGATCAAAACTGTTGCAACATGATGCAATCAAAGCCATGACAACTCTAAGTATGTAAACTGTCTTACATATGCTCAAATGAAAATGACCCAAAACATCTTTGTTGAAGATGAGGAGAATTCAGTGCAGACTGCATATACTAATAAAACAACAATGGGCATATATATGTATGCATATGATTGATGTTTGAAAAATTACTAACTGCTATTAAAACAGCAGCTCACATAACAAAATAGGTCAATTGACAATCAATGTCACGGCATGAACCAACAGAGAGTTCAAGTGAAAACAAAATGGTTCAAGTGCAACCTGGAGCAACAGCACATATATGTTGTGGAAAATGGACAACTAAATAAAACTGGACAGTGTAACTTATGGATACAAAGTGTTATACCGTGCAAACCCAATGGATGCAAAATGCAACTACAGCAATCAGTGCTGAAGCAAAACAAAAAGGTATATTGCTCCTTCAAAACAAAATGCTGGGCAATGCAACCCATGAACCATAATATTGCAAATGAACAGAGGCAACAAGAATGGCCATAAACAGTGCAACAAAGCCGACTCTAAAATGCATCAGTGAAGCAACTGAACAATGCACTCGAACAGTAACAAATCAGTCATGCAGTATCATTAAGAAGACTAGGCAACAACAACAAAGTAAAATGCAACAGAGTAGAGACCAAGCTTATAAGCATCTCAAAGCAAATACCCTGAAATCAATATGATCGAGTGCAACAGGCAAACACGCTCAAGCATCAGGTTATACTACAAGGATGAATACACATGAATGGATTACACAGGTCAGGGAAACAACAAATATACAGAGACATTAACCACTTCATCAAAGAAAGCAAGGCCGAAGCCAACAAAGCAATTAAAAACCAGGGTACAAGTTTTAACGAAGTGGTACGGCCGAAGAATGGCAAAGTCGAAAACCCAAAAATCATCAACGCCAACAAAATCGAATAAAGTCAGAAATCAACAAAAATCAAAACCTAATTACACTAGAGCATGAATTAGATGTGAGTAAATTTAATTACTCACCTTGTCGGCGAATTGAAGCAGAGACGATTACAAAACAAGTGGCCGCGAGCACCACAAGAGCGAGCAACGATCGAGCAAGGGAACTGGCGAACCCCCAATTTTGGAACGAAGCCCTAAATGTCGAAGAGGAAGAAAAGGAACGACCACCATTTTCGTTTGTTTCGATTTCTTCTAGGGTTGCTACTTAAAATGAAAAAGGGGGAAAAGAACGGGTATTATGCTTTGAGAATTAACACGGCCCAATATAAAAACATGGACCACTATTTAATTTCAAAGCCCAAAATTTCTTTTAATAATTTATAAAAGAATTTTAATTCAAATTTAAAAACTTCAAATGGAAATTTGCGACAATATTAATTGTTGCGAAGTACCGGGTTGTTACAACAACACAGCGGAAGAAAAAAAAGAAATGAATATCATATACAATACAAATGAATACAATATCCAATATATAACAATGATACAATATGATAAAGAAAATCAGAGATACAAGATAAAAATTTCTACAGCGGAAACTAAATGAACAAGCAGCGGAACCAAAACTCCAAACAACAACTGCAATTCAAATCCAATGCTCCAAAGCCAACTCCAAAATCACAAGCTCGAACCACCATCTGTTCACCAAGATGAGCAAGTCTCGTCCACGAATCCAAAGATTCCAAAGAATTCCAAAGAGAAAGATGAAGGGTATCAAATCGATATCTACTATCTACTATCTGAAAAACCCAACTCTAGACTACCCGTGTGGAAAATTGTGGGCACCCAAAGTTTAGGAAGGGAACAATAAATTCTGGGTCAGTCATGGGACTGGTATGAGCAAACGAAAATAGTTTTTATCTTTAAAACAAACAAAAGAATTTTATAACATTGAAATCCGCAATGCTTTTTGAAAATGAAACTACCATAAGGCCTTCCGCCACACACACAATGCAAGCGCACACTTGGAGGAGATTTCTCCTTATGATAGTAAAAAATGCTTGATACGTGAAAACCATTTTTTTTATTATTATTATAAGTGCAAGTGTAGAAAATATTTCGAAAGTATAATATTAATCTTAGCCAGCATAGACATTTCATACTATGCCTACTGTAGCTACCATCCAAACAGTTTAAATTGATACTGCATGACTGATTTAAATTGATACTATAGCCAGCATAGACATTCTTAAAATGGTTTAAATTGATATAAGCTTGTATACCCCTTTTTTAAATCATAAATACCAAATACAGAATTCAATTCCAGATATTAAATTCCAATTAAAATCAAATTATTCAAATTCCAAATCTCTATTAGTAATTCAAAATAACTTTCATTCTTAAAACACCTTTTCAAAGCTTTCCATATTAAAATTAATTTATTTCCAAAACTATTTGAATTTAAAAATTTAAATTCAAAGCTTATTTTAAAAATCTGTGACTTAACCGATTTCCACGTGAAATCCATATTTTGTGTGTGTATAGTGTGGTGCAGGGGTTTTACACAATAGTGAGCGGTATAAATTATAACGCTTATATTTTGACAAGCGGTACAAACCAATTGTAACGCTTATCTTTCATTCACAGATCACAGGTACATAACACAGATGATAAATCACAGTAAACATTGCTCAAATCAAAACAGGACATCTTAATCAGGAATATCAATCAGTTCAATCTTTCAATAGAACCCAAACATCCTTAAGCAATAACAATTAATCATCTGATTAATTCAAATCAGGTTAGTCACTAATCTTAGTTAATTAATGTTAATTAAATACAAACCATCTTAATTAATTATTCTTAATTAATTACAATAACTAATTAATTACTTCTTAATTAATTATTACTCTTAATCACTTCCATTAATTACATCCAGTAATTACCAATTAATTAATCTCTAATTAATTAAGTGTTAACTGTCACTTAATTAATCCTTATTTACTTGATCAATTAATCCTTAATCATTAATTAAAATCAAATTAATAATTCTTAATTACAGATTAATTAACCTTAATTAATTAATCTCAATCATTAATTAATTAATTTAAAAACTATTAATTACTTAATTAATCATCCATATCATTAATTAATTGAATAATAATTTATCCAACCTAATAATTTAATGAATCCATATTATTAAATTTTATTTATCTTTAAGATAAACATTTCTTACTTAATTAAGCATAAAAAACAATTTTTTTTAAATTTAATTTAAATTCCATTTAAACTCCATTTTAAATTTAAAATACAAATTTAACTCAAACAAGGTAACAAGGTTTTTAAGATAATTCAAAACCTTTTATCTCATATGTTAATAGAATAACCATTTTATAAAATAAATTTAAAAGAATATATGGTTCAAATCAATCTATACCTACACTATAAACATTCTAAGTTATTTAAAAACAAATTCAAATTCAAAATTTTCCTTAATTTCAAAACTGAAATACAGATTGAATCATTTATTCCATATTTAAACTTAAATCTTGACTTACATTTTTCATCTTCATTTTAAAATTCAAATTATTTAACCATTTCTAAAATAGTTAAAACAAATTAAATTTAAAAAAACTTATTTTATTTTAAAACTGAAATTCAAACCAAATTACAGATTTGTAAATCTTAGATTCAAACTTATTTTAAAACTTATATTTTTCAATTTAAACTTCTATAGTAAATTTAAAACCAATATTCCTTTATGTTTTAAAAGTTGTTAAAACTAAATTTAAATTTCAAAATTTAAATTATTTCAACAAAACAAAATTCAAACTATTGAATTCAGATTCCACTCAGGTTTTAAACTTAGTTCAAATTTTATTTAAACTTTACTTTTAAACATAAAAAAAACAGAACAGGTTCCTGTTCTTATAAAACCTGCAACAACCAATTATACCCGAGCCTAACCCTGCTAAATCTCGAGAAGCACTTCGAGAAAAAACCCTCATCTACTCGAACTGGAACACGGGCAAACCCATAATTCACCCTGCTTCGAGAAAAATCAATCACTTCCCCGAGCTTGGCTTCGATTCTTCCATCTTCTTCCTTAACAACTCAACATACCGATACAATGGGTTGCACGTATACGTGCACAAACTCCAAAGTCACTTTCGATCGACATCGAGGCCGCAGGCACGTCGACAACGACGCCTTCAATCCTCGCGACCACCCAGATTTGTGGAAAAAAACCCCTCATCAAAATTTTAAGGTATCGACCTCCACCTGGAACATACTTCATCACCATAATCCACGTCGCCTAATCACCATCCAACGCCAGTACCCACGCCACTTCGTCAAGACCTCCACTGATGGCCCCTACAACGACTCCCCCTAGTGCGATCGCCTGGATCGCCTCGTCGATGACGAATCTCCCCTTTGAACGCTATCGGCCATACTATAAACCCTATTTCGATCCCCTCAAGCCACCATACCAATTAGAAATTTTTTTTGATTATTTTTCCTATACTTGTCATCCTCCCCACTATCAACATTATCGAGCTCGATTCCTAGATCAACGTCGTTCACCGAAAATTACCCTTTTTTGTGTTTTCTGTTCAATTCAAGTTAACTTCACAATTACAATCCTAAAGATCTTGATTTGAATTTTAAAATTCATCAAATTACAGTACAAACTAGATTATAGAATTCAAACATGAAACCATGATCATAAATTCCTGATGCATGTTAAATTTTTTTGACTGTAATTTATCATTTTTACAATATCACTAATTATTATTACCTGTAACTATTTTTAGAATTTAGATCATGTTAATTTGAACAAATTTCATTAAAACATCTAACACTAAAAAGGATTTGAGGAGGAACCTTTGATTTTCAAAACAGGTTGTTAAAACATGTTATCATTAGGAGAAATTATGCCTGTGTATCAGGCATGCACACATATATAATCAAACTAATTCACACACATTTATCAATATTCAATAATAAATCACCACATCAATTCAGAGATTAGATCAGGAGTAAGTTTGCTCACCATTATTGAAGACAGAGGACAAACTCTGATGCAATTATGTATTTCCCTAGAACTGATTTGTTAGTTGAATCTGGATTATGAATCTAAAGTTTTCATTGCTTGCTGTTGAATCTGGTGAGTTTACTTCCAAATTTTATTATTAAATTACTAGCTTGCAGTTGAATTGAATTTTAGCAGCTGACTTCTATTCTTCTTTTGCTAGAGTTGTATTTGATCTTCACTTAGAAGTTGAAACTTGAAATATAATTGCAGATTTGCTAATTTGAGCAGATTGTTTTGCATATTTGAACATATTTAGATTTTGGGTTGTATTTGGTTTTGAATTTTTTTCCTGAAATCTGATTTCAGCTTCTCATTTGAAGATAATGGTTTTAACTAAATGAATTGCTAAGTTTTTACTTAATATATTTTTTTAAAAAAATGTTTTTAAAAATAAATAAAACAAGGCCACTTGTTAAACTTTGTTTAACACTTGTAATTTCATTTGTTAGTTTTCTTACACATGTTAAAATATAAATTTTTTATGTTTAATCATTTTCTATTAATTTATTTACAATTTATATTTAAGTCCCTATGGTAAATTATTTTGTTAATGTTTGTTTTAAACCTTCTTCTATGTCTTTACTTACAAATCATGTTTTTCTTATTTAATTTCAAAGGAAAATTTCAATTACTCATGAATAAAAATTTAATTCTTAATTAACCCTTTTAAAAATTTAAAATCATATTCAAAACTCATTTTTAAATTATAACGCATAGTTTAAATAAGTTTAGAAACAATTTCTTTAAAATCTCATTTTATAAATTTACCAACCAATTATATTCTAAATTTAGTTTTAAAATTACTTTATTCAAATCTTATTAATTTTTCAAAAGATATGTATACATTTGATTTTTAACCTTTTAACTACTTTCTGTGAATTTATTTATATCAATTTCAAAACATAATTTCCAAATCTTCATGTTATAGATACAGAATAATTTCTTAAATTCTAAATCAAATTCTATGTATATTTCAAACTATTGTACTTTTAAATAAGTATTTATTCATATATATAAATAAATATTTATACATATTTATTGGGTTAATTTTTTAGAAATTTACCATATTGAATTCAAATATATTTTCAAAATACATATTACATATTTATGTTATATATTTGGAAACAAATCTCTATATATTTTAAAAGATAGAGTTTTTCTTTCAAACCCAATTTATTCAAAATATTATTTTCAAATCCAATATTATCTCGAACTGCTATTGTTATTGATAAATATTATTTGAATTTCAACCCATAATTCAAATTAACTCACCATTAATTCACAATTAAATTCAAAAATTAAATTAATTATCAATTTAAATTTAGCATAAAAATTGGGATCGTTACACCTAGCCTTCTTCTTTTTACAAATGCAAAAAATTGGATTTTTCTTATGAGTTCCATGCGCCTTCCTTATGCCACCGTACACCAAAATTCAATATGATACTATTGTATTCATATTCATCTACATCACATATCACAACAAAATTTAATAAAACCAAACATCAACAAAAGAAAACATTAAATATATTATATAACCACACGCAAAAATCATAACTATATATCTCATGAAATGTATCTCATTAAAAACATTAATTTTTAATGCATATCATGGTCAAATTACCATAGACTTGTTACAGAATGTGTTTGAAACACGTCATGTCCAATAAACAATAAAATAATGTTGCTCCATAACTCCAATATAGTTGTTTCATCTAATTCAAACATCGTACAAGTACGTTATAAAAATAGAACATCAAACCCACAACTAGAATATGAATAACTCACGAAGTTGGTCATATCTCTGGTTCTTGCTCCTGCCTCAATCCCCATATAAGCTCCTACACAGAACTCATCTCATCCTGCTTGGAACATAAATCCCCTTATAGTTTGTTAATCGTGGCATTCATTTCTTGATTTTTACTCCTTAGCTCTTCTACTTCCTCCTCAAGTTTCTCTCTGTCATGTGAAACTCCAAACCTAGCAGTATATCTATTGTCTCTGTATATCTGCAAATAAATTATTTAATCAAAATAGCAAAATGTATAACTATTCGACTATTCATTGCCTAATAACAAATTTACATCGTTCTATTACAAATTAAGTCTAAAAAGCACGATTACAGTTTTAATTGCTTACAAATTTGCCATGCACTTCCTTTGTGAAAGGCAGTGCACCAAGTGCTGCGCACTGCCTTTGCAAAGGCAGCGCTGTGCAAAAGCTAGGGGAAAAATTTAGTTCTGAAGCAAAAGCTAGACGCCTGCTTCCAGGTTTAATTGCCGTTTCATGCAGAACTAAAATGGTGCTATTTTTTATTTTATTATTTAAGACTCCTAATACTCACAATACTTTTTTTTATTCCTTCTGGTTATTGAAGCAATGGGTCCTACTGAGAGAGCTACTAGATGCAACCAATGAACTGCCACCAAGAGAATGCACTGCATTGTAGGTACTTTGCATAGACAGGCAAAAAATACATATGTACGTTACTCAAGTGCTTGTGCATTGATGTAGGTAGTAAGTTATGCAGTTTAACATCAATTGTGCCTAACTTCTGTGCTTTCTTGCTTCTTCATAGGAGAAATTGAGTCCAAAGAACATCAAGGAGATATATCTGATCTTATTTCGTATTTGCTATTAATTTGTAGCCACTCCTTACGTTGGTATTTCGTTCGAAAAATGAAGTTGAAATAATGCTGAAAGAGATGATATCACGAATGTGTACTGGTATAAATCTATGCACATTAATGAAAAGTTGAAATAAATTTATCTTACATAGTAAAAACTCGAAAATAAAATCAACCGATTGACGTAACCAAAATGTATTTGTTCAGCCAGTTTATTTGATTCCAACCAATAAATGTTCACCTCTATATAAACCATGCTCAGTAAATCTACCTACAAAAGTGGATGCCAGAGAAAAATAGTGAAACACGAGATTCCACGAATGCTGGAGAAAAATTCCGAACAGTTTCTTGTAAGCATGGACGGTTAAATTTTAAAATGAACAAACAACGGGCGATTAAATTGAGTTATCCACCAAGTGAGAAATGGTTCTTATTTGATTAGAACTTTTTTCTACATTTTAGCAATAAATAACATGGGTAACGATAACAAAAAATATTTATACGGAAAATTGAAGCAGAAGGTGATCTCAACTTTACGGTGCATACATTACAAGGAAAAAGGCATTTTTCGACGGCCGAAAGCCTTCGGAGGCCGCAGGAAAATAAGGCGTCGGGGTGCAGTGTTTCCGACGGCTTCCGACACATTTCGCCGTTCGTATTTCCGATGGCTTCCGATGGATTTCGACACTTGTCGGAAGCAGTTGGAAACCGTTGAAAAAATTGATCTGAAAGCGGTCGGAAGCCATTGGAAAATATAACCTGAAAGCCATCGGAAATATGCTGCAATTTTTTTATATTTCTGCTTTGATATAACCTTCCATCCACATTTCCCATACAAATACTATTCCATCAATACCGTAGAATCCAATATATAATATTCCAACCAAATATAAAAAACCAAACTATACATAATTCACCAAATAAAAAAATACATAAAATTAAGTCAAAACACATAATTTTACAACAAAACAGCTAAGTGTATTATAACATAGTACATAAATCAACAACTACCTCCATCATCTACCAAATCATACAAAATAGAAAAAACGTACCAACCAAAACGATCAATCAATCTCCTCCAGAAGCCAGCAGAGGAAGGGAAGCGGCCACCATACCGCTGCATGTACTCGGCGATATGCTAGTCTAGCAACTGTGTGGTCTCTATGGCCTGCCGACGGTTCTACTCCTCCAGCTGCGCCACTATAGCCCGCAAATCTTCGATCTCTACTAGATCGATCTGAGCTCTAGTCTGCCTACCCCGTCTCTAACTGCTGGCCTGTAATAAATATTTAATTTAGCTGTGTGATCTCTGTAAGTGTATGCGCAGGTATCTGAATGATTAGCAGTGTGATAATATTATTTAATTTAGTTTATGCATGTTTATGTAAGTGTATGTGCATGTTGATAACATCTTAGATTATGGTAACACCAAATAACTATAGTGACAAGATTGTTGATTTATATTTTGAAATACTAACTTTAAATTTTTTTAGCATAAATAAAGTAACTATAGGGAAGGATGAGAGCAATAGATTTGAAATTACTCTATTTTCTATCTCTCAAATGAGAGAGAGATTGGCCAATTTATAGATACGAAGTTTGTGTCACCCAGCAAAGGGATAACTATTCTGAAAAGAAATGACTAATTTCAAAAAATGGTCTGTAAATTGGTTAAGGAGGACCATGCGACTAAACCATGAAATTGTAGACTGAATGAGGCTGACAATGTATTGGACAAATATCAACCATTACGAAACATTGTTTTGTATTTTAACAAATTACTCATCATTTGAACTTAGAATTTACACATATTAGATGATGGGAAAAAATAATTAATTGATGTAGTTCCCACAGCATAAACCGCAATTTTGATACCTGAAACACTAAAGGCCTTTATTTATAAATTATTGCAGCCACATGTAATCTACTCTAGTAAATTATTTGTACTTCATATTTGTATGTTCATTTACACTTCTTAATCAAGACACTAGTCCTAAAATGAAGAAAAAATTAGCAATAAAATAATTTATGTTGATGCAAAATAATTTTATCCTTGTATTATTTTATTTCAAAACAAATGTACAAGTACTCGTTCAGTTTATATATTTCCATTCAAAAATCATATGTTACTCGAGTATTTTCAAAAATGAATCCACGTGTTACTAAAGGAAAAAAATGCTCAATAAAATTTAATTGTTACCCCTCTGCTTTAGGTACTAAAGAAATTACCGGATGATGTGATGCTTGCGATGGACCACTGCCATCGCCTCTTGAAGATTGGGAAGAGCTCCTACCTCTAGGTGACATTACGATAAACCTGTGACATATATACACATCATTTCAAAAGAGAATAATAACATGATAATGAAATATATTTCATACGTAAATGACATCAACGGTATAAATTGCTAAATTAATGATTGAACTGGAAATAGAAATGGAAGTGTGTTATACCTGGTTTATAATGGGTCTCGTGTTCCAACGATAAGCAGATTACATTGCATTTTTAATAAAAATTGCTAAATAAATGAAAAATGGAAATGACATAAAACATGTAAACAATGGTAAGCGTACAGATTTGGTTTCATAGTTACATCGATTTCATAATACATCAAGAATTCAACATAGTTACATCAATTGCAAAAAAATCAGATTCGGATTCTCATCAATTATCATCGTCTTTTGATTCAGATTCACTCTCGTTTTCTATGATATTTTTCTCTGCACTGCCAAACGCTTCTACCAAAACATTTGAATCATCGATCAAAGGACCAAAATCTGTATGATCGTCTGTAATTATTATTTCGTTATTTTCCTCAAGATCTGCCTGAAAAGCTTGTTCGACTGGAATATTCTTCCCATCGAATGTAAATCTGGCATTTGTTTTAAAAGCTGCAGACCAATCTGCTTTATCTCTTTTTAGAGATGGGTAAGAAGCGTAATAAACTTGAAATGCTTGTTTGGCTAGTACAAAAGGATCGTACTTATGATAGTGCGATATATGCTTTATTTTTTCTATTTGAGAAAATGAGTCACAAGTTCAAAATTTAATATTTATTTTCAAGAATACAAATTCAAAAAAGATTATTTTCATGGTCGTATAATATTTAAATTTAAGGAACTATTTCACAAATTAAAAAATGTTTTCAAATATGGCACATTTTATTTTTTAACGTATCGATACAAAATTTTGTACAAAAAGATATTTTTTTCCATTGTTAGACATCCTACTTTCCATTACAAACACAGTAAGCATTTACATTTTGTATATTACTTCGTCTCAAACGATTCAATAAATTTCGGTAGCATTTCCCTTTTGTTTTATGCATTGTACACAAATGCATGTACACAGGAAACAAAAAAGAAAAGTTAGGCCGAAATTTTATGAACCGTTTGAGACGAAGTAGTATACAAAATATAAATGTTTACTGTGTTCATAACTTGTCCAATACAGAGACAAATCCAACAAATATTGTACTAGATGAATATAAATGGTCATTTTTTGAAAAAAGACGACTATTTATATAACATCATGTACAACACTCGTCAGACGGGGCAAAAAACTCTCTAAGGGACATTTGTTAATTAAATGTGCATATTTTATGAAAAAATACAGTTTTACTAACTATATACACACACAATCACAAATTATATATACTCTTTAAAATTTTGACGATAACATATGAAGTAGGTATACCATGAGATGCTATAAACCATTATTACACAAGTAGAAACAATTGCAATCACTAATTAGCTCTAATTTATCATCTTATGCAAATCTAGATTTAGGGAAAAAAAATTAGTTTTTTGCCCAAATTAAGATATTGTACCTAAGATCGAGAACAATAGAGTTTGCTTAGGCAGCCGTGGAGGATCCGAAAGCTCGAAATTGGAGATTGAAAGCTTGTAAGAGAGATTTGAGGGTTTTTGACAAAAAATTTCGTGCTGCAAAATGAGGAAGAAGAAGGCTCGGTTGGGCCTGTAATTTGCGAATTTCTGACGGCTTCCGACGGCCGCCGACGGCCCGTCGAAAACCATCGGAAATTAGCCGTCGGAAGCCGTCGCTACGTGCGGTCGGAATATTAGCCTTTTTTAGCAGTGATAAGTTGTTCCATGAAGTAATGGAATTTCAGTTAGTGGGAAGTAGGTAATGAAAATATATAACTGGATGTAGTCAACTTAAACAGTAGTGTTTTCTTAATAAAAAAAGAAATAAAATGTTTTTAAAGTTGCAGTTTGCAATAAGCTCATTGCAGTCAAAATTTCATTTCAAAGGTAATCACTAAAACTAAGCAATAAATTCTCCAAGGTTGGCGCAAAATCAAAAAAACCGATCTTGTCCCTAACAACTAATAAAAGTGGAAAATGTTAAAAGTGCTAAATTAAGTTTTGCGTCATTACCCCAGGAATATTGCCAGTACTAGGTCTCCACGTTCTTCTTGAGGAAGCGGATGTCTCACATTCTTCAATAAGCTGTATGTACAGAAGGTTTAGCTTGTCGTGAAAGAGCTCCCGACCCTTATTCTTGGTCATTTGAGCAACTCGCTCATTGTATTTGGCCTGTAATTTACATTAAGAGTTAGGTATTGTACACATAACATAATTTGGAATTTGAAAATTCAAATTCAAAATTTTTGTTGATTAAATACAACAAGCTATTGTGAGTACTCATCAATCCATTCTCAATCTACAGAACCGTCTGGTTTCTCAACATGATGTATTAGAATGTACACCTGCATGTATGTCGGTATTCGACCCTATTCTTTCTCCTAAAAAATAAAAATAATTTATTATGTGTTTATTTGAATTGTATACTAGTATTATTGAATAACTTAAACAACCACCATATCGTCCATCCATTGTGCCATTGATTTAGAACCACATCTATGTGGCCTTGGATTGCTTTTGCGAACGATTGAGTTCTTTTGAGCGGACTCCTTCACATCCTCTCTCTTCCAGTGGGCTAAAATAACTATTGCCATACCTCATCTGTTAGCAAGCATTCTTCTTTTTATACCTTTTCATGTCTCCAACAATCCATCTATACTTCAAAGAGCACTTTTGATCCCATATACGTCTGACATTAGCAAAAGAAGTGGTGTGATCCCAAGAGTACAATTTCTATCATTTTTGTCATTCTGATTTCTAAAGTAGTAGATTCATCAAAATCAACACCAATATTTATGTTATTATCCTCACAACCACTGATTTATTAATAGTAGTCATCGTATCTTCACCATGATGTATTCACATATAGTAATCATCCGTAAAACCATTTTTAGTCAAATGTTTTTGAACAACTTCATAAGAATGATATTTTGTGGCTTTACACTTTTTATAAGGACAACGGATTTTGGTCATGTTTGTCTCATTGGAAGATACTACTAACATGAACTCAATCAAACCTCTTAAAAACTGAAATGGAATCGTTCCTCTATACGCTACATTTTGTACATCCAAGCTCGACGAACTTTCAAATGTTCCATCTTGTACTGCATAATTAAGATAAGTTAGTTTGGTACTTAGAATATGAATATATGGATTCTATCATTAGCAATGCCTTAGTATTTCTTTTTGTAAATTACTAAATATCAAACTTTAATACGATACCCATGAACTATATCATTAGCAATATAATTTCTTTCTTTCATATGTCAAACTCACTCTTGGTGGCTAATACAAGCATAATATCATCAAAACATATAATTACACGTTTAACTTATATTCATTATTGTTTGGTTTGTTGTATTTGTATCATTATCATTTTATCACATTTATAAGACTATAAAGAGTGTTGACTTTTTCCATTCAGGATAATTGATTTATTGTTTATGAATATATACTGACACACATGTTCATATAAAAAAGAATAATAATATATGATTACAAAAAGAAGAAAATTCAAAATAAGAATGGTATTTCTCTTGTAGTGGAAATGAAGAATGGCATCAAAATAAGAAAATTCAAGTTATCCACCCATTCAAAAAGAATAATAACAATATATGATAACAATATTCACTCAAGAAGGTAGCAAAACATATGTCAGTCTGAAAGGAAAACAAGAGCATTAACGTCAAGACCTTCATTTACAGAACCATGCAGTACTGTAAAATAGTGATTATAGAAAAATAATGCACGTCCCGAAATAACTAACTATAAAGCTTTGTATAGTAGTCTTATACTTAAACCTAGGTACGAACTAAAATTGAAATGGTTTAGAAACGACTGATATGACACATACATATTAGGCTCACTAACATATAATTAAGTTTCCTAGGAAAATCAGGTACATGACTTCTTTAATCGATAAACTTGCAGAGGAAAAAAAGAGTTTCAAAGTTGCATAAATAAGTGATCTAGTTATATATGTCTATAATATTACATGATCATATACTCTCAAGAATGTTACAGGGTTCTATCAGGCTTTGATTTCCAGTTGATTATATAATTTAGATGCTATTATTAGTTATTATTAGTATAGAAATTTCTGGATCAATATTTATGTATAGAAAAAATGACTACCTGCATACTATAGTATCATGAAACGCAGTTGAAACATGAATGTTGAAACATGAAATTTGGTTGCGGACTAAAGTGGCTCTTAGGAAAGTGACGCTGTTTGCTTAAGTGTTGAAATTGACGCAGCGCATAGCACTATGTCAATCATAGCTGTGAGCTGAGAGAGAACTAAGAATCATAATTAATAACTATTCCCAAATGTAACGCTTTGGCTGTTTTGTTTCTCAAATGTAACTATTCCCAAACAACATATGCTGATATGCATTACCCAAAAAGCAATAAATTTAATTCACGGGCCACGTATTCTGATTTGGTTGTTGGAGTTTATGATAGAAATCTATTTATAAATCAATTTGCTTGTCATTGTATTCCACTTCCAATCATATATATATATATATAGTTTACAAGAGTTAAGATAAGCTACAAATTAGCCAATTGATTTACTAAAACAAAGGTAACTAAATAAATACTCCCCAAATAAAGATATCGTCAAATAAACTGATTTGTTAAAAGAAATGTAATTAAATAAATATTTTTCAAATAAAGATATCGTCAAATTAGATAATAGATGCAGGAAATATCAGAGAATAAACGCAGGAAATATTAGAAAATATTCTAACACCTAGAATATATGTAAAATATATTCTATCACGCCCCGTCGGTCGAAGCGGGTGGTTCTCATAAGCTTAGACTGTCCCTGAAATCATTAAATAATACGCACGGAAGCCCTTTTGTAAAAATATCAGCAATTTGGTAACGGGACGGTACATGAAGCACATGAACTTCACCACGAGCTACTTTCTCACGGATGAAATGAATATCCACCTCAATGTGTTTAGTGCGTTGATGCTGAACATGATTGCCGGATAAGTATATAACACTCACATTATCACAATAAACTAGAGTAGCTTTTTGAATAGGACAATGCAACTCTAGAAGCAAATTTCTGATCCATCACGAATCAGAAACAACATTAGCAACACCCCTGTACTCCTCCTCAGCACCACTACGGGAAAGAGTAGGTTGCCGTTTCGAAGACCAAGAAATCAAATTATCTCCCAGGAATACACAATAACCAGAGGTAGAACGACGGGTGTCAGGACAACCACCCCAATCTACATCTGTATATGAAATAATACAATTAATATTGGATTTGTACAAGTGGAGACCAAAAGAAAGGGTACTCTGGAGATAGCGTATGATACGCTTAAGAGCTTTCATATGCTTCTTAGTCGGGGCATGCATATGAAGGCAGATCTGTTGCACGACATAGAAAATGTCTGGTCGAGTGAATGTAAGATACTGAAGAGCACCTGCAAGACTACGATACTTAGTCGGATCATCATAAGGAGTGTCTGCGGTGGCATTTTGTTTGGACTTAGTGCCAACAGGAGTAGGACATAACCACAGTTAGACTTTCCGGCACGTTCAATAATTTTTGCAGCATACTATGTCTGAGATAAGAAAAGACCATGGGCATGACGAGTGACAGCAATACCCAAAAAGAAACTCAAAGGACCTAGATCCTTCGTAGCAAATTCAGAAGCTAACGGAGTCATAATATACTTTCGATGACGATCAGAAGAAGCTGTAAGTATAATGTCATCGACATATAACAGAATATAAGTAATATCAGAACCATTCTTATAGATGAATAAAGAGTAATCTGATGTACTATGAGAGAACCCAATGATAGCAACAAAATCAGCAAATCTTTGGTACCAAGCTCGAGGAACCTGTTTTATCCGTACAAAGATTTCATCAAAAGGCAAACATGATTCGGATAATTTTTGTAACGAAAACCCATGGGTTGATGCATATAAACTGCTTCATTGAGATGACCATGCAAGAAAGCATTCTTGAAATCCATTTGATGAATGGGCCAAGATTTAGAAAGAGCAATGCTGAGAACCGCTCTAATGGTGACCGATTTAACCACGGGGATAAACATTTCATCACAATATATGCCCTGTTGCTGTGTATTTCTATTACCTACAAGACGATCTTTATAACGCTCAAAAGAGCCGTCAGATTTATATTTATGATGAAAAATCCACATAGACCGAATAACGTTAACATTAGGCGGCCTAGGCACTAATTCTCAAGTCTTATTGTCAATTAAAGCATTAAATTCATCCAACATTGCACTTTTTCAATTATGATCACTAAACGCACTAAAAGGATTTTTCGAAACAAGAGAACAATATCTATAGTGGTGGTAGTGTGGTGATTAGAAGAGTATTTGGGGTTGAGTTTAAAAATGCCATTTGATGCACGAGTGGTTATGCGGGTTGAAATGGGGCTGGGAGGCATTGGGGTGGTGTGAGGAATGGTCAAAGTGGGGGAGGTCATAGATGGGGTTGAACTGTGGGGAAGAGAGGATGGGTCAGAGGAGGAAATAAAGGACCGAGTGTGGGCAGCAGTGGGAGGTGTGGAATTTGGGCCTGTGTGGGACTGTGGCCCAGATTGAGGAAAAGAGGGCGAGTCGTTGGGCTGCCTTGTTGGGTCAAGCTGCATATTTTATGGTGTGGTATTTTGAGATAAATGATGTATTAATTGAGGATTAATATTGTCATTTAAAAAATCATAATTCGAAGGTTTTGTTTTGTGGGGTTTGGAGAATGGAAATTCTATTTCAACAAAACGAACATGACGACAAATTATAATTTTACTGCTAGACATGTCATAGCATTTGGAGCCACGATGATTAGGAGCCGGACCTAAATAAGCACAAGGAGTCGACCTTTCTTGTAATTTATGAATAGGAGAAGAGGAGAATAATGGGAAATATAAGCAACCAAAAACATGCAAACCTGAATAATTCGGATCACTTTGATAGAGGATTTGAGCGGGAGATTGGTAATTCAATACCTTAGAAAGAAGGATATTGAGAAGATATGTAGCCATGGAGAGAGCATGACGCCAAAAGGAGAGTGGCATAGATGCATGAGCAAGAATAGTCCGGATGATATTATTTATGGATTTTATGTGTCTTTCGGCCTTCCCGTTTTGAGGAGATGTATGAGGACATGAGAGACGGAAAAGCATGCCATGTTGCTCGAAAAAATCCTTAAAAGTGCCATTAATGTATTCCGTACCGCTGTCACACTGAAAATTCTTAATATTACATTCAAGTTGTGTCTTGACTAAAGCATGAAACGCTAAGAAAAGTTGTTTGACTGAGATTTTTTTGCAATAGGAAAGGTCCACAAAAATTTGCTATAGTCATCAAGAAAAAGAACATAATAACAATAGCCGGAAGTACTAACAATCGAATAAGTCCAAAGATCACTATGAACAATATCACATGGAAGAAAAGTATATGACACTGAATCATAAAAAGGTAGCTTAGAATGTTTCCCAAGAGGACAAAAAGAACAAAAAGTTTTACAAACCTTATTACAATCAACAAACTTTTTACTACAAAAAGACTTAAGAATAGCATCGCCAGGATGACCTAAACGATTATGCCAAATATTCGAAGGCAAAGCAGTAAAACCAGAATGATTGTTGGAAGAAATGGCTTAAGAGTTGGAGAAAAATGGATATAAGCTCTCAGTGCTATCACATCTCATTAGTCCGTTCCCAATCTGTAAGTCATTAATAGAGAAACCAAAAGGGTCAAAAGAGATAGAAACCATATTATCTATGGTAAATTTACGGACAGAGACCAGATTTTTAATGAGCCTAGGAGCATGTAACACATTGTTTAGGGTAAATGGTGGATAAGGTGGAGGCAATGTAGTGCGACTGTGACCAATAATTGGAATTAAATGACCACTACCAACAATAATGTTATGATGCTTATTGCTTGAATTGAAATAAGAAGAGAAAATACCTGCATCCGCCGTCATGTGAGATGTAGCACCAGTATCCATGTAGTAGTTCCCATCAGGTTGAGACAACAAAAGAGCATGCATAGCGGCCACAATGTCAGTGGGCATGTAGCTAGGAGTAGGAGGAGAAACTGCATTGAAAGCTTAAGGTCTGGACCCAAGTAAGCCTGACCCAGAAGAGGAGGGATGTTGGGCGGCTGGATTGGGCCTTGGCTGCCAAGAGTATATAGGAAATGGGCAAGGAGGAATAGTCCACCCTCTCCAACCAGGCTACTGCCACTGTGGTGGTGGGGCCTGCTGACGTGGCTGCCACTGGTGCTGTTGATATGGCGGCTGACTCGGATTGGACCCATTAGTACTTTGGTGAACCTTTTTCTTCCCATTGTTTTTCAAATTGTTCCTCCCTTTATTATTGTTGTTGCACTTGTTGCTTGCAGATGAATCAGTGGAAACCATGGCAACACAAATAGACCGACTCCTAGAGCCACCAGTTTCACGAGCTTGAAAAGCCTTGATAGTATGCACAGTCATTTTCAACTTTGAACGACAACTCTCAAAGGATGGAAAAGACTCTTGATTTTGTATATAGTCCACCGTACCACTATACGCTTCTGGTAAGGACCCGGTGAGACGTAAAACCAGACGACCATTTGTCACCGAAGCATCAACATCAGCCAACCTATCCGCCAGAGATTGTAGAAAATTACAATAATTTTCGATCGAGTTGAAAGTCTCAAAAGTAGCATTTGTAAAGTCCTCCTCGAGATGGGTAGCCCGAGAGGCTTTGTTGTCCTGAAAAAGAGCTTCAAGATGGTTCCATACCCCCTCTGCCATGTCATTACGTCTGAGAATAGCGAGGAGAAGATCGAAAGAAATGGTGCTGTAAATCCATTGCAAGACGACATCCAAACGCCTCCAAAGTGCTGGATCAATGGACTTAGCCTAGACATAGGCAGCCATAGCCTTCTCCTCCGTTGGTGGAACCCAGTGATTGTAAAGATCATGAACCCTAGCAAGATTGGTAAACAAAATGACCCAAGAATGATACATGGCTTGCTCATTGTCTAATGTTATGGGAATAAGAGATTTAACATTAGTGATGATGAGTGTGGGATGAAACTTGGACGAGTCTGCCATGGAAAAGAATTAAAGCTAGAAGAAGAAGAACGGAGAAGAAGATAGGTGAGGCTAGGGTAAGGAGAATAGCTCTGATACCACGATAGAAATCTATTTAAAAATCAATTTACTTGCCATTGTATTCCACTTCCAATCATATATATGGTTTACAAGAGTTAAGATAGGCTACAAATTAGCCAATTGATTTTCTAAAACAAAGGTAAGTAAATGAATACTTCCCAAATAAAGATATTGTCAAATCAACTGATTTGCTAAAAGAAAGGAAACTAAATAAATATTTTCCAAATAAAGATATTGTCAAATCAGAGAATAAATACAGGAAATATCAGAGAATAAATGGAGGAAATATCAGGAAATATTCTAAAGCCTAGAATATATGTAAAATATATTCTATCAGTTTAGACTGAATTTAATTTGAACGTTTGCACCTTATACTAACGACAAAATGCTAACACATAGACCAACTATCTATAAAAAAGGTTTTGCATGAAAAAATACATTTCACATTTCCATAAAACAATATCCTAGTTTACATTTTTGCACTATAATTATGGTTCAAATGTACTTTACGTTTTAGCAAAACAATAGTAAAGGAAAACAAACAGTCAATTCCATGCAATAGAATAATTATTTTTATAAATTTATTTATGTCTGTAAAAATATAGTTAATTTAGTTAATTTCCATAAAAGTTAGTTAATTTTTATAAAAGTTGGTTAGTTTAGTTTATTTTTATAGAACTTAGTTCACTTTATAAAAATAAGTTGATTTTTATAACTTAGTCAAGTTTGTTGAAATTTTATAAAACTTAATTAATATTAGAAATTTGGTTTTTTAATAAAACTAGTTAACTTAGTTAAAAATTTATAAAATTTAGTTAATTTTTATAAAGTTGTTTAATTTTTACAAACTTTTTTAATTTTTATAAAACTTAGTTAACATAGTTAATTTTTTTTTAAAATTTTATCTTTACAAAAAGTGATAAGTTAACCTAGTAGATTTTTTGGTAAAACGTAGTTATTACATGGTAGCTATAACATCTTTATATCATTGAATTTTGAAACCAGGAGAGTGTGAGAGAACAACATAATAGTGCTCTGTGATATCATTTATGTTTTAGCTTGCAGTTGAATTAGCCATGCTTGCTTCAAATGTGCACAGGCTGATGAAAATCCTTTTGGTGATGCTCCATTCAAAGCTATACCTTAAGAAAATGTTCAAGAGACTTCTTTTCATCAGTCTAGTTCAGTTGATGCTTCCCAGAAAGCAGAACCATTCTCTAATTTTGATTTTGGGGATGCATTTGGTTCTTTTGCTTTTGTTCCAAGTACAATTAATGTTAATAACCAACAACACTCGTCTTCTTTAACTCCTTCCTTTTTGACTCTAGCATTTCCAGTTGATAGTTCTGACAATGATATTCTTAACTCTATTCTACCATGAACTGGATCAACCTCCATGTTTTCATGACAAGATTCTCCATTTGAATCCACTTCCTTAGATTCAAATTCAGCTCAAATGAACCCGTTCCAATTGTCAGATATGTCAAGCGCTTAGTCAAAGAAAATGAATTCATAATTATCAATATATACATAGTTAAAAAATTATAATGTAAAAGCAGTTTTTAGGTAACAAATTGATTGGTTAACCATGATGAGATCAGCGAAAATCTTAGCTTATACAAGAATGCTTCTTCACACAATCATTAATTAAAGGTAGGTGTACACAGGTTGATATATACATTTATAAATTTATAAATAAAAGCAAAGAAACCACAAAATCAGTTCAGCATGAAAATTAATTCAAGTATAAAATCATGCAAGGTATAAAACATAGAAATAGGTATAAGTGAAATGAAGGCAACAGACAAATGGCCAAGTTCCATGAAACAAAATGAAAGCAACGAGAATAGATATAACTCACAAAATGAAATGAAGGCAACAAGAAAAATATATACTTGTAATCACACGTAAACACGCCAGCAACCGAATATACATGCAACAGGGGAAATGTAAATAATCATGGGTGCGCCAAAAACAGACTCAAGTAAATGAAATTGCTACACAACATTTAATCAAATGATAACCAAGTTTCAAACTATGCAAAAATTTAAGATTTTATGCAGTACCTGATGAGATTGCAAATTTGGCACCTTACTCGAATCTAATACTCAAACAAGCGGAGAAAGCTACTGGCGGCGTGGAGACACTGCGGCGCGGTGGCAGAAGCAGTTGGGGAACAGGTTTAGATTGAAGGCCTGGTGCGGAGGCAGAAGTTGGGGAACGAATTGGATTTAGATCGAATGCATAGATCTAGGGTTTTTTCTTTCTCTCTCTCTCGTTGGAAACGGAACAAATAAGGAGCTGGGATAAATATAATTAACAATTTTGTAAACATGCATACGCAATGTGTAGGGAAGTACTTGCCTTCCCCATGTTTTCATGATTTTCCTACACCGCGCCTACATGGCGTAGGGATGGCGTAGGAAATTCCAAGTTGGAAAATTATCATTTCTCTTGTAATCAACAAATCAAAATGATTAATGAATTCTAAACATTTATTTTGTGAAAATACAAATTCAAGTTCAACAAACAAAATTTTAGGGAGTTGATATTCAATAAGTGACGATATAGGAAAAATTGCTATAACGACACATAATAATTCAAATAGATGGTCATTAATTATTTTAACCAAACATCAATATAAACAATAAAAGAATATAAATGAGATGCAAATGATAGTAAATAAATAATGGCGAGAAACCTCATGGGGTCTCTCTACAAATATCCCATGTAAATCATACATACGTATGTGTATTTTTCAAAGTGTTCCATAATACATATTCACTATGAAAACACTTCGACTACTCCTTTTTGTCCCATGCAACAAAATGGTTATTTATGTCATCCACTACTAAGCAGGAACAAACAGTAATATATAGTTATACGAATTTCCAAATCGAAAATCCAATCCAAACAGTCAATCAAACAACAATATAAACTAATATCCAAGCAGACAATAAATAATTTTTATTTACTATACGATATACTGATTGACCAAAAAGGCGAGCTTAACTCATCAGAGTTCCAGTTATCACTTTCGCATTCTGATTCCATCTAAAATCGAACAACTTTTGACTTTAGCTTGAAATTCTATAAGCTTCAATTCCTACCAATCCAATTCCAAAGCGTAGTGTCCGACGATACGAGTGAAACCCAACTAACTGCGCCTTAATCCGACTTCGTACGAAAAAGTTATAGATTAAAGAACATTTAAAAATTAATTAATTTAATTAATTAATAATTAAATGCTAATTGCATAGTTAACACAAATCCTCTACTAAATCAAACTCAGGACAACCCGTTTGTCAACTCGACATTGATGCATTCATGACCTCTCAGCATAGTCTCAGGTGACTCCAAGCCGCCACTACGGCTTAATGCCCCACCTTAGACGACCCTCCAACTCACCTCCGCCGCCGTCCACGAACCCAAAGAAGACGAACCCTAACTGCACCGATCAACTTCAATTTCATCAATTTTATGTCGTCAAAGTTCGATTGGAGGTAGACCTCGCCATCACCGAATTTTTTCCTTCAGGACCCCCACATAATGATCACCTATAACAATGCAAAACCCTAACCAAACAGCGTCGTTCAACCTTAGATCCACGACGCCTTGCTTCGATCCACGATGTTCCAACGACCGCCCTCTACATCTCATCAAGACGAACAACTTTCATGTAGGATCGAGGCCCAATTCGGCCTCTAGCTTTCCGATCAACCATGGCCATTAGAATTGGGTATCCTAAGTTTCGTAAAATTAGAGAATGAAGAGGGTAAGGGTCCTTACATAGGATTTTCTCCAACACCATGCCCTCAAAATTATAGAACTCAATCGAGTCATGCTCACTGGCGTGCCTAACCAAATACCCCTTTCCGAACTCAACAAACCTATTATTGGAACCTAATTCCAACATATACGGAAGTTAGCTTTTTAAAATAAAATTATTATTTTAATTCTTTAAAATTAGCCGCTATGTTTTTCAAGCTTGGACGACCACATAGTATGTTCGATCATCGCGAAACTCGTCGGCATACAACAATTTAAAATTCAATGACCAAAATTCTGGATTGTTACAATATAATAACAAGGTGGACTATTATGAGTGATGGGAATAGAAACGGCTTTCAACTAATTTCGACAGAAGTGCAGTATATCCCTATTTATCCAAATTCTAGAAATGACATATGGACCCGGAACCAATCAAAGATTGCAACTTTTCTACTAAATCAGCATGGGAAGTCACTAGAGCAAAATATGATATTAAAAATTAGGCATTTGCGATTTGGTATAGAACAAACGATCCTAAGATGGCATTTTCTACTTATAAGGCAGTAAGCCTAAGGATCTATACAACTGACAGATTAGAAAAATGGGGGAATTAATGTTGATTTAAGATGTAAACTGTGCAAGAACGAAAATGAGTCACATCAACACCTATTTTTTGGGTGCTCTTATTCCAACAAAGTGTTATAAACTTTTAAATGTAGAAGCAAAGACCTGCAACGTGACGATCGCCCTATACAATGGGTACCAGTAGAGTATAAATAGTGCATTGCATTCGTGCCCGGTCAATATAGAATGATCATCCGGGTTTAGAATGAACAAATACAGCATATAACCTATCGTATATCGCATAACGTATGGACATAATATGATATGACATATACAACAGAAGAGACAGTAATAATAATTTAAAAAAATCATCATCAGAGTATAATATCCATAGAGTTATATATTAATAGCGGAGTTTATACAATGGAAACAAACTCAACAACTATCCAAAATACAAATAGAAAGCAGTCGTTGTTAAGGCTCCCAATGCTACAAGTGGAATAAGCATATACTCCATACATGTATATAATATGAGATAACACCATCCAGCTCGTCCTCCGAATAGCTACTACATCATCTAGATCTGTTACCTAGTCTACTCATTTAAGATTACCTAAGATAATAAGAAGTAAAGCATAAAAAGTTGGTCAGACAACAGTCTGGGGTGAGCAGAAAATAAATCTCAAGGTACTATACATGTAAATATGGTAAGGAACAAGAGTATACGAACTATACCTGATTTATCTCTACAACCACAGAGTTAGCATATAACAATATAATATGCTACTCTACAATATCATAAAGGTACAATATAGATTACAATGGTGGATGTCCAAATATCCCTATCTCCAGTACCTACTCCCAGTGATATCCTCGAGTGATAGCCTATTAAAGGAAAGCAACCATAGCATCAACCAAACACAACTCACCATCACTCATCCCTGTGCAATGAATACATGATAACTCGTATGGCCTCTTTACTGCCAGGGACTAATGGAAATCCTGGTTCTCTGTGTGCTCTTGTATCATATAGCCAAAGTTTGATATGTGTCTCATAGCCCCAAAGCTAGATACTAGACCCAAAACCACTAGTCTAGGGTATTCGGATCCTTGCTACCAATTCATGGGCATCCCCACTTATGGTACCCCCGCTTCAAGTGCACAAGAAAACACTCCAAGCATCAATGATTCGTTATCACATACTTATCTGACCTACCTTTGCTCTAATTGGACATCGATCCCTTCTTGCTCAATCTAATTTTCATTATTCACGAGGATCCCTTCCACATTCCCTGATCCTACGGTTACTGAGCCACCATCTTCGTAACCAACACCCATTGGACTCATCATGACGAGTCGATACCAACCTCTTCATGCCTATGTCGATCTCTCTACTTAGCCAACTAGTGGTTGAGTTTTCATCCACTTATTTCTTCCTTCTAGTACCCCATGCTTAGATGCTTTGACCCAACATATCCATCCTAAACATCTCGGTATAGAAATAAGTCTCCTCTTTAAAGCACTCCACTTCATAATCTAGAAACAAATCAGGATAGCCTCTACCAATTAGCCAATCATCAGTCCATCACCTTGGGCAACCTCCATTAGTCTTGCACTTGACCTTACCAAAGTCGCTAACCGGTTGGCGCCGATCTAAACATGTCAGTTCCGAAGTGGACATGTCAGTGCCAACATATATAGCTAAAGAATTTGAAGACATGACTTGAACCACTGTCTCCCTCCATACTCTAGAGCCTCCTTTTCAATTTCACCCAATTTCGATCATCTTTGCCTCCAATATGCTCAATTCTCCTACCATCTTTCTAAACATCCAAAAAAACTAACAAACAACATCAAACCAAATCATACAAGCATAGGACAATAAGAAATTTCATTCATTCAAACATGCAATCCATAGAGATAGGATGAACAAGTCAGTCTCTAACATAGATCTACATATAGCATGAATATATAAATAAAACAAAGGTTATTTCTAATCAATCTATATCATATGCATGAATTAACATGTAACTAGAGTTAGAAAAGGTTTTATGGTTAAAATCAATTTGAAACATGTTAAACCCTATAATTCTATCATATAAACATGCATAGTATAATGAGAAGGCATAAACCACTCACCAATTACCAAATTCTACAAAATTGGATGTCCAATCTGAACAACAATAAAAAGCACTTTTAATCAGTCAATTTGATGATCTCTAGCTTCTTACCGAAGATTTAATCATTAATCAACAATCAACAGTCTAGTTTGATTTAGGGAGAAATTTGGATGAATTATGATAAATTTAGGGCTAATTAGGGTATAGACTTGATTCAAAATGAGAGGGAAAAGTTTTAATTTGAATCCTTAGCCCTCTATTTATAGTGGTTCTCCATTTAGACTAATGGGCTTAATTAATTACATACTAACTCTGTTCAGTAGCTTTTAAAACTTAAAATAGGCGTAACTTTCTAACAATAAGCCCGTTTTTCTATTATAACCACTATACGGAGAGGAAAACCATTATCTTGAAGCAATGAAACTAGTTTGAGATCCTAATTCAACTCCTATCAAAAGTTAAATCCCAAACAAGATTTTCCAGATCAAAATGGCCATATAGAAATTCGGAAAAAATCACAAACATGTAAAATTTCCCTAAGAGTCATATCCCAAAATTATAAAATTATGCGACCTAATACAAATAAAACACAAATATTTTACGGTCATTTGATACGTAAAATATGAACCGTTACATTCTCCTCTTCCCCCCTCTTAAGAATTTCACCCCCAAAATCCCCAAACAAGTCAAAGTATAAGCAACCATATTTTTTCCACATGCCTACCAATCATAAACAGCCATCACACATATCAAACAGGCAATGTAACGCCCCACCCCGAGACCCACCTTAGTAAAGAGAATTAACGAGTAATTCCGTCTACTAAAGCGGAGAATAGGGCTTCTTAAGGACGACCATCTATAACTTTGTCTTAGACATATACTAAATACGTCGATAAATGCACTATAATTTTTCTTTTCTATCTCAATGGATCGACATACACAGTAAATGCTTAATCCAAAACTATAGGTGGCTAACGGATCTATCAAAACAAAATACAATAACTAAATGTAAAGCACATCACAGAACAGTAATCAACATCATATATATATACATATACACTGATACATGTTTAGTACAATACAATATGAATACAATAAAGGTGGTATTCGACCACACTATAAACGTCGAATCAAATATAAATACATCAGAGTCAAGCGGAAAGAAATATAATCTACACAAAAGTGCTAGGCTGATATTCAAGTAGATGCATCAAAGCTATGTCCTGAAACTGATATCTAACCTGAAACAACTCGGTCTGACCCGAGTATAAAATACACGGGTCAGTCTAGCTAAAACAATCAGTTAGTAAGGATAGGCGATGATATGAAGCATAAGATACAAGGTGATAATTCTTCTCAAATGTGAAGAGGCAATAGAAAGAACACATACTCATTACTTAAGTGAAACAATGTCACTTAAGTATACAAAGGCCTCAAAAGAGGTAAACTCAACAACAATACTCAAATAATATAAACATTCGCCTCATATCATCGGCGATATCCCAAAATGTATACATGGTTTCCATGAACCAAATCTCTTCAAAAGGAGAAACATCAATACAAACTCTCGCCAAAATGGCAAACATAAAACATTCTTATATAGGATGATTTAAAACTCAAATATAGAAAAGTCTCCAAATTCAGTTATATCTCATCTCCTCGGTATAATTGTATATAAATCTAAATCTCAACTCGCCAAAATGGCAAAACCCAGAACATCCTATAAAATGATGAAATCATCCAAACTCATAACTCAAGGAACTCAATAAGAGTTCAAAACATCATAAATGAAATCACCATATACATAACATCTCATATTGCACTAGGTATCGATGTAATAAAACATCTTAAAATGTGAAATCACAATAAAACAGAAAACTCAGAAAACCCGGATTGGCCAAATCCCCGATTGTAATGCCAAAGCAATGATGAACGTGCTAAACTCAGATGGCCGAAACCTCAAACAAGGTCGCTAACACCTCCCAAAGCAGTTCGTCCTCATGACAAGGTCGCTGACACCTCTCCAAGCCGTTTTGTCAGCTCGAACAAGGTCGCTAACACCTCCCAAAGCAGTTCGTCCTCATGACAAGGTCGCTAACACCTCTCAAAACAGTTCTGTTAGGTAAACATCGTGAATGTATCACAAACTCACGGATAGGAACCCAAAAAGTGTTAACGTGTTTCCCATATCACACGTTCGCACTTAACGATTTACTAACCCCTAGTCGATGCCACACTAGGAACATCATAAAACTCAGAAAATTATATCTCGTCTAGTCTCATTGGCGAGTGATAAAGAGATACCATACTTGTCTCATCTCATCGATAAGTATTAAATGGCATTGTAATTTGTCTCATCTCATCGACAAGTGAAAACATCATGATGGTTCCTCATAAACCATAAATCTCAAAGTAGGAATCTCAAACCATAAAACTCGCCAAATATTGGCCTTCCCAGATAATTCCTAAATATAGGAATTATAATCTCAAAAACCCGCCACAAATTTGGCTAAGTAACTCTAAAATCATAACCCGAATAGTTTCGATCGTATAAGTCCAGAATTAACCGAAATAGTAAACGCACATGTCCCATACCACGTGTATTACTATATCGTTTAATTCTCTTTCTCATACGTTCGAATAGTGTAAAAGTGTATGTTTTATATTTAAATAGTTTACTAGAGAAAACAAGCTTTTAATACTTTTTTCTTGAAAATATTAATAAACCAATATTTGAACTTCCTTTATTATAAAAAATAAATAGATTTTATATTAGAAAAATAATTTTAAAATACCATATATTAATAATTTGAAATGTTTGTTTATTTTAAAAATCACTTCAAAATGGTTTAGTAAAAACCGTGTTCGAAAACAATAAAAAACAAGAAAGGTAACTCAAGATCGGTAACTTGAATTCAATACGAATTCAATTCAAATTTAACCCAAAATCAATTCAAATTCTATTTAAATTTGATTTTCAAATTCTGTAAATACAGCTAGCCTGTTGATAGGCATCATAGCTCTAAAAACATCTCAAAAACAACATCAAAATAGAACAAGAGTGAGAGCAAAAATAAGCTACTACAATCCTTAGGTCAATGATTGTTATAGTTGTCGTTTTGCTCTCGGGATAGCGACAAACAAATGTTATTTTGACCAAGCTAACTTTGAAATTTCACAAAACTCAAAACATGAAACTTTAAGTACAAATTCTATGCTTTCCGAAATATCTAAAATTATTGAATTTGGATAAGAAACGTGAAAGATATGGCCAATATAATTTTCAGATTTTAAATTCACTGTTGTTGTCGTTTATTCTCAGAGCAGCAGCATAGAAATAAGGTTTCGACTATCTTATCCACAAAATTTTGCAAAACTCAAAACATGAAAGTTTTATAAAATGCTCTGTGCTTTCCAGAACATCAAGAATTATCTAAATCCGATTAGAAACGTGGAAGATACATCTAATTTACTAACTGTATTTAGTTTAGACAATGTAATTATCAAACAGACAGAGCTGAGAGATTGTGGTAGAATTTCAGTCAACCTATGCCCAAAATTTGCAAATATGTTCAGCATTAAAGTTGTCAGATATAAATCATGGTTTCCGAAACATTAAAAATTATTGAATTCTGAATAAAAACGAAAAAGATATGGCTGAATCAATTTCGAATTCAAACTCAGAAAATTTAGTAAAAGACAGAATTATACCCTTGTTTTCAATTCTATTTCAGGTCAACAAAAATGCGAAATTGTGATGTCCCAGAAATTTAGGCAATAATTATTTAATAATTTCATTGATAATTATTTTAAAATGTGAAATATTGATTTAATAATTTAATTCAAACAGAAATTCTCTTTTTAAAATTTCTAATTATTTAGTTTGTTAAATGATATTCTTTTCAAATGTTAAAAATATTTAGATGATAAATTTATCTTTCTAAATTGATTTAAAAATATTTTATTTATAATGTATAAATGTTTATACATTGTAAATAGAGGATTTGGTTTTAATTTTAATTTATATTAAATAAAGGATATTTTCTAATTATTATATAAATGTATAATTTGTAAATTGATTTAAACGAATTTAAATTAGTATTGTTAACTTTTCAAAAGTGTTTGTTTTAAAAATCTTTTTTATATTTTTATAGAAAAGTAAGTAAGTATTTATTTTGTTTATAAGAATAAATATAGTTTAAATTTTATTTTTATAATAAATGTTTGTTTTGTTTTATTTTAAAATATGTTTTTCTTTGAAATAAGATTTAATTCATTCTTGTTAAAGTATAGCATTTAGTTTGAAAACTTTTGAAATAAAATGAATTCAACACTTCTTTTCTTCTTAAATTCTTTTCTTTTGAAATTCAAAGAATATTATTTTGAAAAAATAATTAAACAAACATTAAGGTCTAAATGTATAATTTTAAAATTTGTTTATAAGTAAACATTTAAATAGTGTATATGTTATTATTTAAAGACTAATGTTAATAAAACATTTAAAACATGCTAAAATAAGTTTGAAATGGTTTAAGATAAATTCAAATACATTTATAAATTTAGAAATTGCTTTTAATAATTGAATTGCATATGTGTTAAAATCTTAAAACATAAGTAGACACTTGTAAAACATTTAACATGATAAGTTAACAAGTGGCAAGCTAATTCATTTTCGAAATTTAAATTATATTGATAAGAGAATATAACAAATGCATTTGATAAAAACACTTTTTCTTCAAATTGAAAAACCTGAAAATCAGATTTCAGTAAATCTAAAAACCTCAAACAAATGCAAACTAAAATCTGCAAACCAATCTTCAATCAAATCTGCAAATTACAAACTTCAAATCTGTGCATTTGATAGTGGGTTTGCGTGCAATCTTCATCAACCAGAAGAGCAATTCCAGTAAACAAATGCAAGCCCAGGATCAACATGCAGTTCAAAACAGCTTACATAATCAACAACAAGCAACTTCAACTTCAAATTGCATCGTTGGAATATGAATCTGCACCTAAGTTTGTTCTCTGCATTCTTCTCAAAAGTGAGTAAACTTTTTATTTTAAAAACAGTTTCTTTTAAATCAAAATTATATAAAATTTCCTGAATGAAAGTATTAGTTCACACTAATTAAAATCTGGATGATTAAAACTGCTCTGTTATTTATTTTTATTTTTTGTGAGAACCTCAATGCAAAAGTTTGAATCTGTCTGATGCATGTGAATGTGTAAAATTGTGTATGCTTGTATGAGTTTATTTGTGATCAATATGATGTGTGAAAATATATATAGATATATATATGTATGGGATTACAGTAATCCTGATTTACAGTTTGCTGTTTAGACTAAGTTTAATAGGAAACTTTATTCACTTGTTTAATCTCTGTTAGGAATTAATATGAGCAACAAATAATGTTGTTTAAATTATGTTCTTAAGTCATAATTAGTTGTTTTGGAAAATTTGTTGCTTCTGAAGCAAATACAGCAGTAAGTATTTCAGTAAAACAAAAATATAAACATCATTAATTATTAATTACAAGATTATAACATGAATGTATGTTATAAATCAGAAATTTTAAAACAAAATTCCACCTTTTTAAATTAACAGTGGAATTAGCATTCTGTTTTGAACAGAATTAAGAATTTAGGAAGTATCTGATAGGCTAGTGAATTTTAGGGGTTAGAATGCTTCCTGTAGGTAGAGTGTTGATGTAAGAATGAGGAAAGACTGAGCAATTAGTGATCAGAGAGAAGAGGAGATGGAAATTTTGATTTCTAGGTTTCAAGCCCTAGTTCCTGAAGATAGGGTTATTTTTGAAGATTTTGATTCCTCTGTTGTTTTGAGTGATTCGAGATTATGGGGAGTTGCAGAGGAGTCATCGAGGAAGGGTTTTGCCGGAATCTCAGGGTTGATGATGGTCGGAGGCGAGCTTATGTGATGTTGATAGGTATGGCTTTTGGGTGCAGAGGAGTTTCCAGTTTTGCCTTGGTTTTTCTAAATTTGTTTCCTTGAGCTGTAGTGCATTTTGAAAGGTCATGATCATGTAGGATGGTGGTTGGCGACTTGGTGAGGTGGTCTTAAGAGGCCGGTGATCATCAGAGTGTCGGTGCATATGCACCGTGCACATAAATTTTCTGGTGAACTTTGTGGGGGTAGTGCAGTGTTTTGTCTCGTGCTATCCTCGGGTTTATGTGCTTCTGACTCGAAGCGGGGGTTGGTGAACTCGAAGTAAATAGTTGGGTTTCTCGGGTAAGTTGGTTAAAGTTTAAAACCTGAGAGTTATTTTGCAGTTTTTAAAAATGTTGAATGAAATTCAAAATTTAGTGCAGGAGTTTGATTTTAGTGTAACTTGAATCTGAATTCAAATGCAGTTTGAATTCTAAGTTTTTTTAAAAATGAAAATCTTAAATTTAAACAAGATTTAAATTCAAGTTTTAAATCAAGACTAAAAACAGTTTCAGGTTTACCTTTAAACCAGAATTTGATTTAAAATAGTTTTTGTTAGTTTTTAAATTTTGAACAGATTTAAAAGTTTAAGCAAGATTTAAATTGTTTTGAAATCAAGTTAAAAATTGTTTTCAAGTTTACTTTGGAATCCAGTTTAGATTTCAAAACAGTTTGTAATAAAATAAAAAATAAAATAAAAGTGATGAATGAACATATTCAAATGTTTAAAAGTAGATTTGAAAATGAAAATTGATTTCAAGTGAGTTTTAAAACTTGAAAGAATTTATTTTTTTATATTGAAATTAAGCTATGAAGTGTTTAATTTAAATTTGAAAGTTGAAATAATCAATTTATTTTTCAAAGCTTAATTTATTTAATCAAGTAATTTATTTCAAACCTTTCTTGTATATTTAAGTAATGAATGTTCTTTAAACATTCATTTTATTATAAGGTTTATAATTATTTAATTTAGATTAATGTTTAATAGTTGAACATTTTAAAAATTAAATTTTTAAATGAATTTGAATTTAAATTTAGAAATATATTGTTTTAATACATTTTGAATGTAAATGAGTCATTTGATTAGTAATTAAATTATTTTGAAAATAATTAAAATAATTAAGAATTTACTTAATTATTTGGTTTTAAATAATGGTTTAGATTAATTTTTAATTAGAGATGATTTATTGATAATTAATCTAATTTAAATTTTCTTAAGTATGTAATTATTGAAAATGTTGTTAATTAATAAAAATAATTATCTAAGGATAATTAAGTAATTAATTAATGTAATTAATTTTGATATTTAACTAGATTGATTAATTGAATCTAATTAATTATAATTGGTTAAGTATAATTAATTGTCAAAGTAATTAAGGAATTAATTACTTATTGTAATTAATTTTGATATTGTGATTTATTTAAGTTAATTAATTTAGTTTAATTAATTTAGTTTAATTAATTTAAGTAAATCATCTAATGATTTTAAGAGTGTAATTACTTAATGTAATTAATGGAGCAGGATTACTTAGAGAAGTAATAATGATAATTACTGGAATGTAATTAATAATTTGGATAATTACTTTTGTAATTAATTAAGGAATTAATAAATGATTAATTATTGGATAATTAATTTGATTAATGAGTAATTAAAGATAGTTAATTACTAAATTTAATATTAATCAAGGTGATTAATAATTAGATTAATTACTAAATGTAATTAATTTTAATGAAGTAATATTAGAGATTATTAATTATTATAATTAATGATATAATTAGGGATTGTTTGATTAAGTAATAATTAATTAAGTGATTAATTAATTGTAATTGATTAAGGACAAATATAATTAATTATAGTTAATTAATAAATGAGTAATTAAATGTTATTTACTTATGATTAAGGTTAATTAATTTATAAATTAATTAAAGACTAATTACTTATTGTAATTAGTGAATGATTAATCAAAGATGTTTAATCAAGTTGGATACTTAGGAAGTAATTAATTAACTGGGTTAATTAATTAATGAATATTAAGCAGGATTTAAATGTGTTAATTAATTTAATTTATTTTAAATTAATTAGAGATGGTCGTAATTAATTTAATTCATTTTAAATTAATTATAATTGATGGTTAATAAATCATTGCTTATATATGTTATTGATTGAATGGTTGTGATCTTAGTAATGAGATGAGTCGTATCTATATGATATGAATGCTTGGTTTAAGTATGATGGTTTGTGATGGATTATCTGGATTGTGATGATTATCTGTTTGTGATGATACAGATTATCTGTTTATGATATGAATGTGATTATCTATTGTGATATGTAGCTTATTTATCTATGTGAATTAGATAATAATGAAATGAGTTATTTGTTTAAAACCCTTAAGTATAACTTGGACATTAAAATGGCGTTTGGTTTCGATGAGACCGGGATCGGGTTTTCAAATTTGAAATTCCGAAAACCACATCGATTCCAAATAAACGTTTGGTCGTTAATCCAAGTGGAGCAAGTGAAGACTCGAGGTGTAAGGGCTATACGTCAGTATAACTCTGTGGGTGATTCCGTAATGAGTTGACGGAATAGTGCTTATAGATTCGAGATGGTGATTTAGAGTGCAAGGGTTATCGTCGTTAACTCTGAGGGTGATTCCAATACGAGTGTAACGAGATAATGCCTTCGGTTTCGTTCGAACCCGGAACGAACTTGTATGGATTGAATGCTTTCAGAACATCGTCAGGTGGACGATGAGCATTCTAAGATTTATATGTCCTATAAAGGTAATCGTAGCCTCAAGCCTCATCAACCGGGAATGGCTAAAACAGGGGAGGTGCAGCAAAGCTTCGTGGGTATCCCCCACTGGAGAGCAAGATTTATCCCTGTCTAGAGGTCCCTTTATATTCGGTTGTGTGGCAGTTGGCGACGGCCAATCTGCGGGGTGGTCTTGTTCGGAACTGTTCAGTAAGGAATGGGTCCGGCTTTGTGTTGCAGGGGAGCGGGAGTACTCCTCGGTACGATGATCTAGGCCACGTACTGTGACGGGGGGCGGGGGGGGGGGGAACCCCAGTAGCCCTGCCATTGATGGAATCCAAAATCCAATAAGTGCCTGTACGGTTTTGATTGTGCCCAACTATGTTGGAACGTGAGATGTAAGCATTCCAGCTATTTCTGTATTTTATTTTGAAAACCCTAGACACTATTATAATATTTCTGGATTTCCTATCAAATGTTTTGGTTAGCGTAAGGTAAAAACTTTTCCATGTTTATGTGTGGGAAGTCTTACGTGATACCTTTGTTTTCAAAGGATTTTCTAAAGTTAAGCAACTTTTATCCCCGTTTACTCACACCAGACCCATGTCTGACCTGAGTGTTTATTTTCTGTTTTATTAAACTCTTGGGTACTCATATTATGTATGAGTAGTCAAGTGATTCAGGATTGCTTTGACGAGTTCTGGAGGAGATAATGGAACAGGAGGCTTCAGCGTGTAGATATATTTAGTGGTTCCGCTGTGTTTGAGTTGTATCTGTTTTTCTCTGATATACTTGGATTGTAATTGCTAGACAGACGTTTATGACTGTCTAGTTTGTGTTGTATTAGCTGTATAACTCTGATGTATATGATACTATGTAAAGTATTATGTGATATATTATAATTTATTCGATTCCGCTGTGAGATTCTGATGTTGTCTGTTCTTTCTTTCCTTCCTTTTCTCTTTTCTATCCCTTTCTTTCTTCTTAACGATGCGACTTCCTGGAGTTTGGAAGTTGGGTCGTCACATTGTGGTATCAGAGCACTAGGTTGAGCGAATACCTAGACTCTGGAGGGATGTCCTTCTTGAGAGAGCGTATTTGTAATTTTGAATATATATATATATATATATATATATATATATATATATATATATATATATATATCTACCTATTTGATTGGGTTACCTGTTCAGGTTTTCCAATATAAGTTCTAAAGGTAGATTGGGTAGTGGTGTGTGTAACACAACTACCAATGGTTGGATCCAAGTGTTTGAGATTGGAAGTGGTCTGCTAGGGCAGTGTTGGGCATCTTGAGTAGTTTTGCAGTTTGGTATAAAGGATTTCTCTGATCTCTGAAGGGAATCTTTTCAAGATTCGGAGTTTATCTTTGGATTGTAAGCTGGATTTCACTCATGTGAGTAGATTTTCTTGAGTTTGAATTAGTAGGAAATTCTGAAGCCAGCAATGATATTTTGGCAACCTTGGGAAGGAGTTCTGTCTATATTTGAGCTTGGTTTGGAAGCGAGTTTCCTGAGAGATATCTGTCTATCTGGAAGGCTCTATTGTGAAGAGGTCGGTGTAGCTTTGAGGTTCGATGAGTTTTGGTTAAGGAAGTTTTGGCAACAGTAGCAGCAGTGAATGGCCTGTTCTTCGGTGGTTCGGAAATCTCTGTGATTCATCTGTCAGAAGTCCGGGCATATGGTGTAGCTTGTCCATTTATTCTGGAAGCTCAGTTGGGAGTGATGTTTGTGGTTAAAGGTGGACCACTAGTTTCTTCTTTGATTTGAAGGTTTTAGCTATTCTGATTGTGCAGTGAGAACGTTTTCTTGGAATCTGAAATAAGTGGAATCGCAAAAGTGACTTGCGATGGTTTAGAAGTTCTCTGAGTAATCTTTGTTTTGGATTGAATCATCTCTAGAGTATGTTTGAGTTATCGAAGTGGTATTTTCTGGATATCTTCGAGGGAATTAAGATTGGCATCCGTACTAAGAGTTTGAGTTCTGATTCGACTTGGTTCTTGGAGTTTTACCGGTGGATCAGCATAGTAGGAGGTTCTTTTAGAGAGAGATCTGTTTAAGTTGGTAGGATTGATTGGATCCAGTTTTCTGGTTGAATTTTTGTTGTGGTGTTTGTGACCGAACCGGATAGGTCACTGAGATTTTATGGAATTTGATGAACAATATTCCGGGATAAGTTGATCAAGTTGTACTTGTGTTCTTCAACAGAATTTTCAAATCTGAGTTGCGCAGTGGAAGCATGGTGGCAGCTATTCCAGGATAGAAGCAACACCCGATTCTTTGGGAATTTGAGTCTTGTCTTGGATGTCTTGTGCATCTGTTCTGTTTTCAGAATAGGAGTAAGATCTGGAGATCGTTTATTTCTTTGTCTAGATTTGTTCTGTGAGGCGTCTGTGAAGAGTTGTTTGTTCTAGATAGTGGAAGGCAGCCCAGGATCGGCAGGAGAAATGTGTGGATAAGAGATTGGATCTTTCTGTCTTCTCTTAAGGATTAAGTGTTCGATCTACAGGATTGAATTGCCAGTTCGGATGACTGGAATTTGTTCTGTTTTCACGCATCTCTGAGGGAGTACGTGTATGGTTTATCTCTGGTTTTAGGATCAGTAATTCTGGGAGATTTGGAAATTGATCTGGACTTGTCTGTTGTCCTATATTCTGTTTAGATTTGTAGATCTAGATATATAGGAGCTCTAGATCTGTGTGGTGTAGCTAGTTTAGATTCTGTAGGGCGAGTGTCCCGGTGTTTGTACCTGGGTAACTCTAGGGAATCTTATCCAGAATTTTGTCTAGGTAATTAGAATTGTTTGTTTGTATTGGTTGCTAGTATTTTGGTTGATAGTATATGATTGCTCTTTTTAAATTTAAAATCTGTATGGGTTATTAAATTACCTTTGCTTTTAAATTTCGGGGACGAAATTCTTTTAAGGGGGGAGGAATGTGATGTCCCGGAAATTTAGGCAATAATTATTTAATAATTTCATTGATAATTATTTTAAAATGTGAAATATTGATTTAATAATTTAATTCAAACAGAAATTCTCTTTTGAAAATTTATAATTATTTAGTTTGTTAAATGATATTCTTTTCAAATGTTAAAAATATTTAAATGATAAATTTATCTTTCTAAACTGATTTAAAAATATTTTATTTATAATGTATAAATGTTTATACATTGTAAATAGAGGATTTGGTTTTAATTTTAATTTATATTAAATAAAGGATATTTTCTAATTATTGTATAAATGTATAATTTGTAAATTGATTTAAACTAATTTAAATTAGTATTGTAAACTTTTCAAAAGGGTTTGTTTTAAAAATCTTTCTTATATTTTTATAGAAAAGTAAGTAAGTATTTATTTTGTTTATAAGAATAAATATAGTTTAAATTTTATTTTTATAATAAAAGTTTGTTTTGTTTTATTTTTAAAATATGTTTTTCTTTGAAATAAGATTTAATTGATTCTTGTTAAAGTATAACATCTAGTTTGAAAACTTTTGAAATAAAATGAATTCAACACTTCTTTTCTTCTTAAATTCTTTTCTTTTGAAATTTAAAGAATATTATTTTGAAAAAATAATTAAACAAACATTAAGGTGTAAATGTATAATTTTAAAATAATTTTATAAGTAAACATTTAAACAGTGTATATGTCATTATTTAAAGACTAATGTTAATAAAACATTTAAAACATGCTAAAATAAGTTTGAAATGGTTTAAGATAAATTCAAATACATTTATAAATGTAGAAATTGCTTTTAATAATTGAATTGCATATGTGTTAAAATCTTAAAACATAAGTACACACTTGTAAAACATTTAACATGATAAGTTAACAAGTGGCAAGCTAATTCATTTTCGAAATTTAAATTATATTGATAAGAGAATATAACAAATGCATTTGATAAAAACACTTTTTCTTCAAATTGAAAAACCTGAAAATCAGATTTCAGTAAATCTAAAAACCTCAAACAAATGCAAACTAAAATCTGCAAACCAATCTTCAATCAAATCTGCAAATTACAAACTTCAAATCTGTGCATTTGATAGTGGGTTTGCGTGCAATCTTCATCAACCAGAAGAGCAATTCCAGTAAGCAAATGCAAGCCCAGGATCAACATGCAGTTCAAAACAGTTTACATCATCAACAACAAGCAACTTCAACTTCAAATTGCATCTCTGGAATATGAATCTGCACCTAAGTTTGTTCTCTGCTTTCTTCTCAAAAGTGAGTAAACTTTTTATTTTTAAAACAGTTTCTTTTAAATCAAAATTATATAAAATTTCCCGAATGAAAGTATTAGTACACACTAATTAAAATCTGGATGATTAAAACTGCTATGTTATTTATTTTTATTTTTTGTGAGAATCTCAATGCAAAAGTTTGAATCTGTCTGATGCATGTGAATATGTAAAATTGTGTATGCTTGTATGAGTTTATTTGTGATCAATATGATGTGTGAAAATATATATCGATATATATATGTATGGGATTATAGTAATCCTGATTTACAATTTGCTGTTTAAACTAAGTTTAATAGGAAACTTTATTCACTTGTTTAATCTCTGTTAGGAATTAATATGAGAAACAAATAATGTTGTTTAAATTATGTTCTTAAGTCATAATTAGTTGTTTTGAAAAATTTGTTGCTTCTGAAGCAAATACAGCAGTAAGTATTTCAATAAAACAAAAATATAAACATCATTAATTATTAATTACAAGATTATAACATGAATGTATATTATAAATCAGAAATTTTAAAACAAAATTCCACCTTTTTAAATTAACAGTGGAATTAGCATTCTGTTTTGAACAGAATTAAGAATTTAGGAAGTATCTGATAGGCTAGTGAATTTTAGGGGTTAGAATGCTTCCTGTAGGTAGAGTGTTGATGTAAGAATGAGGAAAGACTGAGCAATTAGTGATCAGAGAGAAGAGGAGATGGAAATTTTGATTTCCAGGTTTCAAGCCCTAGTTCCTGAAGATAGGGTTATTTTTGAAGATTTTGATTCCTCTGTTGTTTTGAGTGATTCGAGATTATGGGGAGTTGCAGAGGAGTCATCGAGGAAGGGTTTTGCCGGAATCTCAGGGTTGATGATGGTCGGAGGCGAGCTTATGTGATGTTGACAGGTATTGTAACGATCCTGAATTTTAATCTATTTTAAATTGATAATTAAACTAATTTTTGATTTAAAATTGTGGAATTAATTGATAAATTGATTTGAGTTTATGCAAATCCAAATGAATTATGTTTTTTTTGTTAAGAAAGATATAGTTTCTTTTCTAAATTATTTTAATTTAGTATTGAGTTATTTTTAAACAATATTTAAGTTAAAATAAAAGCAAATATACAAAGTAAAAATATAAACACTTTTTTTCAAATGTGTAGGCAAGACAAAATATAAACATGCAAGTATAAAACAAAACAAGTAAACAAAACAAACAAATGTAAACATACAGCAGACAACAAAATAAAATTTAACAAGTGTAGCCTGGAAGCTATAAAACCTGAAGTTAGCTGATACAAATCAAGTATCAGGTCAGAGCAAAACTTAGCAAGAAAGTCTAAAGTAAACAAAGAAAAGTATATGTAGATTGTACAAAGCAAAAGTACATATGAACATACATATACAAAGCAAAGACTGCACATAAATATATATAAGTAGAAAACATAAAATACTTAACAATAAATGCAACATACTTCTAGCATTTAATGCAAGCACCCTTAGCATGCCTTTTGTACACAAAAAAACTATCAGCCTACAAACCTGTAACTCATTTCTTCTATATTTATCCCTTCTTACTTCATTCGTTCAAGTCATAGCAAGTTAGAAAAAAAAATGAAAACAAAATAGCAACTTGAAAACAACAACAACTAAAACCATTCAAACAAGGAGATCAACAACAAAACAGGATTTAAAAAGGGAATCATCTGCATTTTTCGAACAATAAATGTCCTCTGTTCTTCAAAGTTTCAAGTGAGTAACTAATCTTGAACCGGTCATAATATTTTGATGCTGTTGTTTGTATGGATGTTGAGATGCTTGTATGTTTGTGTGTATGAATATGTATATTGTATACAGATTGTTTACAGGCATCTGTACCTTTGTTAAATATTCATAAGTAAAGGAAAACAGAAGGAAAAAAAATCTATACCTTCCTAAATAAACATTATTAGATTATGATTCTTGAAAAAAAATTGTAATGGTGTAATGTTATTTTTAAAAATAAAAACAAGTAGTAATACTGAGTAATTCATCTGGAAATTCAAGTATGTTTCAAGATGGAAACAGCTCTGTTCATTTCCTCTAGAAAAATCACTGTGAGTAAACTTGCTTTGTTTTAAAATTGAAAACTGAGTATTTAGTCCATAGGAAATTTGCTGCAGTCTCATATGGAAGAAGTTAACTCCGTAAGTTCTATGTGATTCAGGAAAATTGCTTTATAACCTGTTCTCCCTGTTTTGGTTCTCAGAGTAAAGTAAGTTAGAAAAAAATCAAATGAACCTTCATTACAACCATGTTAAGATTGGGATTCTTAAACAAAATAAGTTGTTTAACTTTAACTCACAGTTTACAATTTTGTTTAAGTTTGATCATGAAGTGTTCGACCATGTAAACTTGGCTTTACAGTCAAAACAAATAAAAAAAAGTTTGTGATAATTTCAACTATTTTAAGTCATTGATTTGATTTCATATTTTTAATAAACATATGAAAATAGAATTTTTAAAACAATAGTGATGATTTTTAGTTGAGTAATTCGAGGGCAGTTCGAGATTGAACAAAATTGGCACTTTGATAAATCCCCGGAAATCAAAGAAATATTGGGTGTTGTAACTTCGCGTGGAGCTAGATTTGAACTCAATAATGTTAGGAAAAATGCTAGAAAAATTATTTAATGCGAGAATTTTTGAGTCGAGAGCAGTTTAGGGTTTAACATCCTGTTTTATCGCCGAGTTTTCAAATGGGTTTCACGACGTCGTGACGCAATCGGGGTCGATCGCGATTAGTGCCGTGGTTGCTAGAAGGTGCGGCGTAGCTTCGGGAACGATGGCGAGGTGCCTGGTGGTCGCAGGAGGCGGCACGAGGCGTTTCAAATTGATCGGATTGGTTCCAGTTTGAGTTCGAACATCTCGATTTTCGAAACACGGTGAACTTGAGGGTGTTAGTTGGTCGGTGTGGTCGAGAGGGTCACTAGTGACTTGTCGACGGTCTTTGCGATGATCGGAGTCGCTCCGATGTGGTGTACACGTGCACGTGGATTCTGATATGTCTGGGTTGTAGTATTGAATGGAGGAAGGAGAAGAAGAAGAAGGCTCGGGTTCGTCTCGAAGGATTTGTGAAAATACTCGGGGGAGATGGTGCTTGGCTTCGGGGAGGAACTCGCGTTCGCGAGTGTGCTTCCTGTTGCCTAGTTTGAACAATTAAAGTTAAACAAAAGAAGAAAAAAAAAAGAGTTTTAAAATAGGCTCGGGTTTGTTTAACTTGTTACCAGATTTCAAATTTTAAACAAGCTTTAAAATAAGATTTTAAGAAATATAAATTATGTTTTCAAAGGTAAAATAGGCAAGTTTTATGGATTTAGATTTTAAAAGTTTAATTGTTTTAAAACTTGTTTGGTTTATATAATTTGGTATTAAGTTAATTATCCTATTAAATTTTGATTTTTTTCAAATACAATTAAATGAAATTACCTGATGTATTAAAGAATGGATAATTAAGATTAATTGTCAAGGGATTAATACTTGATTACTTAAAGACTTATTTAATGTGATCAATTAAGTGATCAATTATGGGATAAATTAAAGATTACTTGAGGTGATTAATTTATAGTAATTAATGGTTAAATTGATCGAGTGGTTAGGGATGATCACTTATTGGAATTTTATTAAAGTAAATGGTAATTAATCAATTAAGGGTAATTTATTAATTAAAGATAATTTATTAAATGATGAATTAAATAATTAAAGGTTAATTATTTAATAATTAAAGGTTGATAATAATAATTAAAGGTTAATTGATTTATTATTAATGGTTAATTAATAAACTATTAAAGAATAATTAATCAAAATAATTTGTAATTTATTAATGTTAATTAACCAGGATTAGTAATTCCTAAGTAATTTATCTGATTTGAATTAATTAGACCATTAACTGATCTCACTTATGAATATTTGGATTTTATTGGATGATTTGATTGTTTGATATCCCGATTTGTGATGCTTTGTGATACATCCTGATTTATGTTGTGATCTGAAATTTACTTATCTGTGATATATATCTATGATCTGTGAATGAACGATAAGCGTGATAGTTAATACCGCTTATCAACTATATTTCTGTATTCTAATCTGTGATGATTGTATGATGTTGCACTACTGTATAAAACCCCTAGACCACACTGTTACACACAAATATGGATTTCACGAGGAAATTGGTTAAGTCACAAATAATTTAAATTTGATGTTTTTGAAATTGAAATTTAATTTCAATTGATTTTGAAATTAGAAATTTGGGTTTAAAGTGAAAAGCTTTTGAAATGGAAATTCAAAGATGAATGTTATTTGGAACAACTTGATTAAGTTTGAAATTTGAATAATTTGATTTAAATTGGAATTCAATATCTGAAATTGAATTCTATATTCAGTATTTATGATATTAAACGGTATACAAGTTTATATGGGTTTTAAACCATTTTTAAAGTGTTGTTTTTGGGAATTTGAATTAACCCAAAAGATTTAAACTTGTATAAATAAGATCGAATTTCTTCGAAACAAAAACTACTTGTTTTCAAATAATAATAGCTTTCATTTTAAAGAAAGGATCTCCAAATTATGTTGAAAAGTTTTCAAGTTTGAAATAGAATTGAAATGTTTTGAAAGCTATGAAATGAGTCTTTGATTCAAAGACCGAATGGGTTAATCCAACTTGAATTGAAATTGTTTTTGAAAGGCTATGAATGAATCTTTGGAAATGATTTTGAAAGCTATAAGTTGAATCTTTGATTTAAAGATTCAACAAGTTAATCGAATTTTGAAAGCTATGAGTTAAATCTTTGATTTAAAGATTTAACGAGTTAATCCAATTGGAATGGAAATTGTTTTGAAGTCTATGAATTGATCTTTGTGAAATAAATCTTTTTGTAATATAAAGATTTGAAATGGTAATTGGTTTAAACCATTTGAAAATGAAAGTTTTTGGGTTTTAAGTTGTGACTTAATTGAAATCCCATATCCATATGTTTTTAAATATTGTGCTCACTATTCGGTTTAGCCGGGAGAGGACCTTTGTGTCGTATATCTCATTCCGAATATGTGGTACGTCGTTATGGATAGCATGTGAAGACCGGTGGTGAAGACCGGATATTTTCGAAAACGAAAGGGTTTCTTGTTGATTGTCTCTGCACTGGCTGATCCCCGATATAGAGATCTCCATATGTGATGGAAAATCCGGACGTGATTAGAGATTATCCGGATTGCAAGGGCTTCATTGGAAGTGCCTTCGGTTCTGTTCTAAATCCAGAACAGACTTGTATGGATTGTATGTCTGACATTACATTTTGAGATATAAAGCAGATTTCTTTCAAATACATTTCTGTTGGTGGCGGAGAATTTATTCTCTTAGCTTAACACCCTTCTCTGAGACGTACGAGCTCAGAGGTTATGTAGTTGATGGTTATCAGCGATATATTCCTAATTTGGTAATGTGACATGCTGAGTGTTGCTGTGAAATGATCATTGTTTGATCATTTGTGATATGATCATTTGTTTGATCATTTATCTTTGTGATCATTACTTTGATCATTTGTGGACCCAAAGCATGGCTTTGTACCAAAGCGTGGCTTTGTGGACGAGACTTCATCGAGCCTCACAAACCGGTAATGGTCGAAACAAGAATTGTGCGGCAAGGTTTTCAGGGATAGCTTCCCTAGGGTAGGACCATTCCTTCTGGAAAGGGGTAGTATCATGGTATGGAGCCCAGATACTTACTCATGTGGATACACTATATCTATTACTGTGTGGTGTTGTTGGAATCGAGGCCTCGTATAAAGGTCCAAAAGGACCGGGGGTGGTATATCTGAGGTTTCTTACTCCCTGGGAAAGGGGTAGTCGGCCTTGTTTGGCAGAGATCCATTTGGGATGCTCGGGGACGTCCTTCCAGAGGCGTTCCATTTCGGGGTTTGGGAAGTTCCTTTGCCCGACCAGTTGTTGGAAATCCATTCTTCAAATACGTACCTTGTACGGTTTTAGTTGTATTACCTGCCATCTACTTATGGTGGCGCCCCACTGTTTGGATGGTAGCTATAGTAGGCATAGTTCGAAATGTCTATGTTGGCTAAGATTTATATCTTTACTTTCGAAATGATTTTTTACTACACTATGCACTAGTAATAATATCAAATGTTTCTTTTTAATGCGTATCAAGCATATTTGACTATCATAAGGAGAAATCTCCTCCGAATCTGCGTTTGCATTGTGTGTGTGTGTGCGGGAGGCCTTATGCTAGTCTCATCTTCTAAAAAGCATTGCGAATTGATTTTAAAATATTTCGTTGTTTGTTTTTTAAGATAAACTGTCTTTGTTACTCACACCAGTCCCATGACTGATCCAGAGTTTATTGTTTCTTTCCTAAACTCTGGATGCTCAAAATTTTCTACACGAGCAGTCTAGCGTTGGGTTTTTCAGATAGTCAGGTTTAGTAGGTTATCTGGAGCTAGTTCAGTCTTTGGATGTGGACGAGACTTGCTTATCTTTGTGCATCGTTATTGGGAGTTCGTGCTACTGCTGGAGTTCTTCCTTGAAGACTATCTTAGAGTTATATTTTTCCGCTGCTAGATGTTATCTATTTCCCTTTTCTGTTGCTATTCTATTGTATCATATCTCTGATGTATACTGATATCTATTGGATCATCTGTTGTATCAGATATTGTATCAAAGTTGTATATCAATGTATTATTCTTTTATTCCGCTGTGTTATTTACTTAATGTTGTTATAAGCTCCGGCGAATCGGATTTGAACGGTCGAATCTGCGGCATTCGAATACGATGTGAAGTATGGATGTCGATTTTCGAGCGCGAAAATTCCGCGTCGTTACAGGTATGGCTTTTGGGTGCAGAGGAGTTTCCAGTTTTGGCTTGGTTTTTCTAAATTTGTTTCCTTGAGCTGTAGTGGATTTTGAAAGGTCATGATCATGTAGGATGGTGGTTGGCGACTTGGTGAGGTGGTCTTGAGAGGCTGGTGATCATCAGAGTGCCGGTGCAAATGCACCGGGCACATAAATATTCTGGTGAACTTTGTGGGGTAGTGCAGTGTTTTGTCTCGTGCTATCCTCGGGTTTATGTGCTTCTAACTCGAAGCAGGGGGTTGGTGAACTCGAAGTAAATAGTTGGATTTCTCGGGTAAGTTGGTTACAGTTTAAAACCTGAGAGTTATTTTGCAGTTTTTAAAAATGTTAAATGAAATTCAAAATTTAGTGCAGGAGTTTGATTTTAGTGTAACTTGAATCTGAATTCAAATGCAGTTTGAGTTCTAAGTTTTTAAAAAAATGAAAATCTTAAATTTAAACAAGATTTAAACTCAAGTTTTAAATCAAGACTAAAAAAAGTTTCAGGTTTACCTTTAAATCGGAATTTGATTTAAAACAGTTTTTGTTAGTTTTTAAATTTTGAACAGATTTAAAAGTTTAAGCAAGATTTAAATTGTTTTGAAATCAAGTTAAAAATTGTTTTCAAGTTTACTTTGGAATCCAGTTTAGATTTCAAAACAGTTTGTAATAAAATAAAAAATAAAAAAAAGTGATGAATGAACATATTCAAATGTTTAAAAGTAGATTTGAAAATGAAAATTGATTTCAAGTGAGTTTTAAAACTTGAAAGAATTTATTTTTTTATATTGAAATTAAGCTATGAAGTGTTTAATTTAAATTTGAAAGTTGAAATAATCAATTTATTTTTCAAAGCTTAATTTATTTTAATCAAGTAATTTATTTCAAATCTTTCTTGTATATTTAAGTAATGAATGTTCTTTAAACATTCATTTTATTGTAAGGTTTATAATTATTTAATTTAGATTAATGTTTAATAGTTGAACATTTTAAAAATTAAATTTCTAAATGGAATTTGAATTTAAATTTAGAAATGTATTGTTTTTATATATTTTGAATGTAAATGAGTCATTTGATAAGTAATTAAATTATTTTGAAAATAATTAAAATAATTAAGAATTTACTTAATTATTTGGTTTTAAATAATGGTTTAGATTAATTTTTAATTAGAGATGATTTATTGATAATTAATCTAATTTAAATTTTCTTAAGTATGTAATTATTGAAAATGTTGCTAATTAATAAAAATAATTATCTAAGGATAATTAAGTAATTAATTAATGTAATTAATTTTGATATTTAACTAGATTGATTAATTGAATCTAATTAATTATAATTGGTTAAGTATAATTAATTGTTAAAGGAATTAATTATTATTGTAATTAATTTTGATATTGTGATTTATTTAAGTTAATTAATTTAGTTTAATTAATTTAAGTAAATCATCTAATGATTTTAAGAGTGCAATTACTTAATGTAATTAATGGAGCAGGATTACTTAGAGAAGTAATAATGATAATTACTAGAATGTAATTAGTAATTTGGATAATTACTTTTGTAATTAATTAAGGAATTAATAAATGATTAATTATTGGATAATTAATTTGATTAATGAGTAATTAAAGATAGTTAATTACTAAATTTAATATTAATCAAGGTGATTAATAATTAGATTAATTACTAAATGTAATTAATTTTAATGAAGTAATATTAGAGATTATTAATTATTATAATTAATGATGTAATTAGGGATTGTTTGATTAAGTAATAATTAATTAAGTGATTAATTAATTGTAATTAATTAAGGACAAATATAATTAATTATAGTTAATTAATAAATGAGTAATTAAATGTTAATTACTTATGATTAAGGTTAATTAATTTATAAATTAATTAAAGACTAATTACTTATTGTAATTAGTGAATGATTAATCAAAGATGTTTAATCAAGTTGAATACTTAGGAAGTAATTAATTAACTGGGTTAATTAATTAATGAATATTAAGCAGGATTTAAATATGTTAATTAATTTAATTTATTTTAAATTAATTAGAGATGGTCGTAATTTATTTAATTCATTTTAAATTAATTATAATTGATGGTTAATAAATCATTGCTTATGGATGTTATTGATTGAATGGTTGTGATCTCAGTAATGAGATGAGCCATATCTGTATGATATGAATGCTTGGTTTAAGTATGATGGTTTATGATGGATTATCTGGATTGTGATGATTATCTGTTTGTGATGATACAGATTATCTGTTTATGATATGAATGTGATTATCTATTGTGATATGTAGCTTATTTATCTATGTGAATTAGATAATAATGAAATGAGTTATTTGTTTAAAACCCTTAAGTATAACTTGGACATTAAAATGGCGTTTGGTTTCGATGAGACCGGGATCGGGTTTTTAAATTTGGAATTCCGAAAACCACATCGATTCCAATTAAACGTTAGGTCGTTAATCCAAGTGGAGCAAGTGAAGACTCGAGGTGTAAGGGCTATACGTCAGTATAACTCTGTGGGTGATTCCGTAATAAGTTGACGGAATAGTGCTTATAGATTCGAGATGGTGATTTAGAGTGCAAGGGTTATCGTCGTTAACTCTGAGGGTGATTCCAATACGAGTGTAACGAGATAATGCCTTCGGTTTCGTTCGAACCCGGAACGAACTTGTATGGATTGAATGCTTTCAGAACATCGTCAGGTGGACGATGAGCATTCTAAGATTTATATGTCCTATAAAGGTAATCGTAGCCTCAAGCCTCATCAACCGGGAATGGCTAAAACAGGGGAGGTGCAGCAAAGCTTCGTGGGTAGCCCCCACTGGAGAGCAAGATTTATCCCTGTCTAGAGGTCCATTTATATTCGGTTGTGTGGCAGTTGGCGACGGCCAATCTGCGGGGTGGTCTTGTTCGGAACTGTTCAGTAAGGAATGGGTCCGGCTTGGTGTTGCAGGGGAGCGGGAGTACTCCTCGGTACGGTGATCTAGGCCACGTACTGTGATGGGCGGTACCCCAGTAGCCCTGCCATTGATGGAATCCAAAATCCAATAAGTGCCTGTACGATTTTGATTGTGCCCAACTATGTTGGAACGTGAGATGTAAGCATTCCAGCTATTTCTGTATTTTATTTTGAAAACCCTAGACACTATTATAATATCACTGGATTTCCTATCAAATGTTTTGGTTAGCGTAAGGTAAAAACTTTTCCATGTTTATGTGTGGGAAGTCTTACGTGATACCTTTGTTTTCAAAGGATTTTCTAAAGTTAAGCAACTTTTATCCCCGTTTACTCACACCAGACCCCTGTCTGACCTGAGTGTTTATTTTCTGTTTTATTAAACTCTTGGGTACTCATATTATGTATGAGTAGTCAAGTGATTCAGGATTGCTTTGACGAGTTCTGGAGGAGATAATGGAACAGGAAGCTTCAGCGTGTAGATATATTTAGTGGTTCCGCTGTGTTTGAGTTGTATCTGTTTTTCTCTGATATACTTGGATTGTAATTGCTAGACAGATGTTTATAACTGCCTAGTTTGTGTTGTATTAGCTGTATAACTCTGATGTATATGATACTATGTAAAGTATTATATGATATATTATAATTTATTCGATTCCGCTGTGAGATTCTGATGTTGTCTGTTCTTTCTTTCCTTTCTTTTCTCTTTTCTATCCCTTTCTTTCTTCTTAACGATGCGACTTCCTGGAGTTTGGAAGTTGGGTCGTCACAGAAATCATGAGAAATGATCAAAACAGAAACTGTTCCCTATTGAATCTAGTTTCTAATAAGAAAAGAATGACCTCAAACGGATAAGAAACGTGAAAGTTATTGCTATTTTACTACAGCGCATCCGTATTATATTTCAGCAATCATCCAAAGTAAACATTAGGTATAATTACAGTAAATGATTTCTTTCTTATCTTTACAATTACAGTCAAGATCTAGCTAAAAATGTGAGTTAATAAACTCACCTTTGCAAATAGAAGAGCAAACTCGAGCAAAGTTGAAGAAAGATGAAGGCTTTGAGTTAGAACAAGCTTCAGGAACCTGCATAACAATAGAACAAAGACATGCAACCAAGAAAAACCCAATTACAGACAATCAAATTTTGCTAAATTAAAATTTGATGAACTAGAGATGGGTTTTTGTAGTGATTACCTGAATATAGTGCCTTAGTTTGATTAATTTCAGCAAATAATTGAAGAATTTGGTGGATTTGAGCCTAGGTTTGAAAGAGGAAAGAATGTTTTTCTGTTTTCTCTTTTCTTTTGTTTTCTGGGAATGAGAATGTACTGTATGTACATTATTTTGAGAAGAAAGACTTTCTTCTTCAGGCTAGTTTAGTTAAATGGGCTTAGACACATTAACAAAAATGAATTTGTTAATTATAATTATCACTTAAACACATATACACTTATATAAACGAACCAAAACAACATATATTAACAAGATTTCAACACAATAAAATTATACAATCATATTTCCCTGTCTAATAAAATATTTTACAACAAATACAAGATAATTTTATCTATAAAAATTATTTTTCATTATTAAAACTCTTATTTTTACTAAATACACAATTTACACTATAATTTACACAAATACTATTTTTAACACCAAAAATTACACAAAAATTATTTTCTTGCATAATTAAATTCAAATAACCATATTAACATCATTTTTACCCTTCAAATATTATTTTTAAACAAAATTCCATCTTTTTATTTATAACATACGCATATTAAATTTTATTACTTCCCTAAAATTTTCAAAAATTAATATTTGGCAATAATTTGCAAAATTATTGCACCTTATCAAATTAAAATCCTATAATGCTCATTTTCTTCCAAAATAGAACAATAATTTTTTTTTTCTAAAAACTTTGTTTCCAATATTTTACATTTATTCCAACAAATTATTATAGAGTTGATTCTTTTTATCTTCTATTTAATTCAATAAATCACCAAATTAACATATTTCCATCTTTCACCATTTATTACCAACATTATCATATTAACTCTATTTTATTCTTTCCAAATTTAATGTTTATTCAAAATAAATAATTTTAAATCTCCAATTTCTTTTTATTTCTCCATTATTAAATTGTAACCATCGGTAGAATTAAATTCCAAGGTTGTTACAGGCAACCATTCAACCAATAGTATATGTGATTTATCCTAGCATGTATAATACTAACCTATCTAATATAATATACAATAGTGAAAGTTAATATTATAAACGTTGGGTCTTACCATTCAAAGGGATTCAGACCCTAGTTCTCATGCTCTCCTTCGTCTCCAATGAACAATCATCATCACTTCTGCTCCATTTTGCCTTAATTAGTTTCACCATATTTCTCCCAAATTCTTTCATATCGTGCCCAACAATACGAACTGGCTTACGAAATATAGAAACTTTTGGTTCTACCTAAACATCTTCTAGCTGATCTGGTGTAATCGTCACATTTAGGTCATGCATAAACTTTTGAAAATAAGAGACATGAAAGATGTTGTGCATGCTTGGCATCTTCTGAGGTAACTCGGCCCTAATGCTAGCTTCCCAATCCTCTTGAATATCGAAAAAGGACCTACAAACTTCGGCGCCAACTTTCCCTTTCCATCGAATCGAACTACATTCTTTAGAGGAGAAACCTTCACAAATACCATATCTCCGACAGAAAATTTCAAATCTCTTCGTCTTTTATTCACATACCTTTTTTGTCGATCTTGAGTAGCTTTCATTAATTGCTGAATGATCTCAATCTTCTCCGATGTCTCTCTAATCATATTTGGTTCAAGTATCGATTTCTCGTCCGCTTCTCACCAATATAAAGGAGCATTACACGGTCTTTTATACAATGCTTTATATAAAGCCATTCCAATACTCGACTAATAATCTTTGTTGTATGCAAACTCCACCAAATGCAAATAATCATCCCATAATCCACCAAAGTCTATAATGCATGCTCGCAAGAGATCTTCTAATATACGATTTACTCTCTCAATTTTCCTATCTATTTGTTGTGATAAGCTGTACTAAGATGCAGCTCCATACCTAATGCCTCTTGTAAGCTCTTCTAAAACCCACTAGTAAACAACTGGCCTCTGTCACTCACAATGCTCATCGGCACACCCTGAAATCGTACTATCCACTTTATATACAACTCTGCCAACTTGGATGCCATTCTACCTAACTTGATGAGTATAAACCTTGCACTTTTGGTCAAGCGGTCTACCCTGACCCAAATGTCATCGTACCCCGCTAGAGTCCTGAGTATTCTATCTACAAAATCCATCGATACTTGCTCATGTTTCTACAAAGAATCTCTAATGGTTGCAACAGTCCACTAGGACTTTTTTGCTCAGCCTTTACCAATTGGCAGTTTATACACTTCGAGATGAATGCCCCAACATTCCTCTTCATGCCTTCCCAGTAGTAGGTTCGCTTCATATCTCGGTAATCTTGTTACAACCGAGATGAATAGTCAATCTGGAATGATGCCACTCTATTAGGACTTCATCTCGCAATCCATCAACATTGGGAACAAACAACCTCCCATCTTTAGGAAGGCAATCTTCTCGTTCGAGTTCATATTGTTTCATATCTTCAGATTCTACTCCTTCCTTGATCTCCGCTAGCCTAGCATCTCACTTCTGACTAGTACCGATCCTTTATATAAGAGTAGGTCTGATCGTCAAAATTGCTAACATATCAGGTTCTAGCTCGTAGTTTGGCATGAAATCAAACCCAATAATATAATCTATCTATTTCCATTCGAAGAACATTGTTCCCAACCCAGCATTTCTTCTAATCAATGCATCCGCGGTTGCATTCCCTTTTCATAGAGTATAGGAAATACTGAAATCATAAGAGGCTAATAACTCTAACCACCATTGTTTACGAAGGTTGAGATCCTTCTAAGAGAAAAGGTACTTCAAAGATTTATGGTCCGTAAACATCTTAAATCTCTCTTCTAATAGATAGTGCATCCACGTCTTCAAAGCAAAGACAATCGTTGCCAACTGCAAATCATGGGTCCCATTCATGAGGCCTTAGCTATCGACTAGCATAGGCAACAAATTTTACCTTTTGCTTCAAAACCGCGCCAATCTAGTACCATAGGCATCTGTGTATACTGTCAACTCTTCGTTCCCACTTGGAATGGTTAACACTGGTGCACTTGTCAACCTCTCTTTTAGAATCATAAATGCATGCTCACACCACACATTCCAAACAAAAGTCCGATTCTCCTTTGTCAAATTGGTCAACGGTACTGCTATCTTCAAGAAGTCCTTGATGAAGCATGTATAATATCCCGCCAATCCTAGAAAACTCCTCACATGCATATCATTCTTGGGTCGATTCCTATCTTCGACCGCTACCACCTTCGCAGAATCCACTGCTATACCCTGTCCCAAAACGGCATGACCCAAGAATCTTACTTCTTCTCTCTAGAAGTGATAATTAGAGAACTTCGCTCTCAACTTATGATTCCTTAATATTTCTAGCACAATCCTCAAGTGCATCTTGTGCTCCCCTTCAGTTGTGGAGTAGATCAGAATATCATCCATGAACACAAGCATGAACTTATTCAGTCGGTCTCTAAAAACTCGATTCATAACCACAAAGTATGCCGAAGCATTGGTCAACCCGAATGGCATCACCAACCACTCATGAAAGCCCAATGGCATACGGAACGCAGTAATAACTACACTCTCCTTCTCTAGTCTAAGATGGTGAAATCCCATTAACAAATCCATTTGAGAGAACACCTTCACACCGTACAGCTTATCGAACAAGTCATCGATGTGTGGAAGTGGATACTTGTTCTTCTTCATTACTTTATTCGGCTTATGATAACCCATACATAACCTCAAAGAGCCATTAGCCTTAGTTGTGAATACAACAAGTGCGCCCCACTTAGATATGCTCCTTCGAATGAACCCTTCCTCAATAGGCCATCCACTTACACCTCCAATTCTTTCTGCTCCCTGGTGCCATAAGCCTCAAATGCATAACTACAGGTCTGGCTTCCTTCAGCATTTCAATCTAAAACTCGATCTCTCTATGCGGTAGCAATCCAATCAATTCCTCAAAGGCATCCAGATACTCTCTAGCAATCGGCACACATAACAACCCTTCGTGTGGAACCTCAAGCGAATATAGAAAGCTAATCGTCACCGCATCCTCTTGTAGGCAACTAATCATTATCATTCGTCCATCCACATCTTTGATTATCACCAATAACTTCTCGCAATCCACTATAGCCACATACCTTTTAAGACAGTCTATTCCCAAAATAATCCCAAACCCTACGAAATTAAAAACAAAGCAATCACAAATAAAAGAGCATCCATGTCTCAATAAAAAAACAACTACAAACCATGCACAAGCTAGTCGAGCCTCCAATAGGGTTTGTCATGTTCAAGGGTCGGTCTACTATTTTGGGTCTTAATCCCAATCCGTCTACTAGGTCACTACATATGAACGAAAGTGAAGAATGGTATCAAACAAAACTCAAACAGGAACATCACCAATAGTTAGAATACCTCAAATGATGACCCCTTTCCCCTACTCCTTCGTCGAGGGAGCAGTCGTCAAAGTCGGGACTGCGTCCAAAGCATATGCCTTCACTATCTGCTTATCCTTCACTAGTTCTAGACAATCTTTCTTTAAATTCCCTGGTTTATCACAGTTGTAGCACTTCTTCTTATTACTTGCTTTATTATTCTTGATTAAATGACCCTTCTCTTTACACTTGTGACAAATGGGCTCCCATTTACCCTTCTTTTTGTCACCCTTTCCCTGGGGCTACATCTCTTTCCATTCCATTTCTTCTTACTTTCATCGCCTTGCTACGGCTTTGGCTCTCCTTCTCGGTAGAAAAAACAATAGCAGTCCTAACTTTGGGGTGTAGGTTCTCATGGTAAAGCGCCTTCTTTACTAGCTTTTCAAACGGCTCATCAGTATGGTCCACTAGCTTCTCCCCATGATAGTCATCCAATCCTATGATGAAATTTTCATGCTTCCTCAAGGGAATATCAATGCATGGCATCCCATACTCATACAAGGCATCAAATTCGCCCATATATTCAGAAACTATCATCTCTCCTTGCTTAAGATCAATGAATTTATTGAACAATATCGACTTCTGAGTAGCCATAATGAACTTCTCTTCAAACCTCGTCCAAAACCGATCCTAAGAAAACTGGTCCTTTGGAGTAGCAATAGTGACAGCATTCCACCAATTCATAGCTCGACCTTGAAGCTGCCTCGAAGCCAACTTTCTTTTCATTGCATCTTCCACCTCTATATCACCAAAGATGCGCTCACAAGTATCCAACCAGCCTTGTACTTTTATAGCTGATTCTGTTTCGTTGAATGGCTTCCCTACCAAAATGGAGTAATCTTTGCTTAATTTGGCGAAATCGTCCCTAGGCGCTTGCACTGGAGCATCTCTTCCCATTACAACTCCAGGAGAATTTCTCATCATATTAGCCATCATAGCATTAAACATGGCTTGGAAATTAGGTGTAGCAGCTCCTGATCCTACTCATTCCTCCACTCGTGAAGTCAATATCACAATATTTCTCATATGCCTACTCATCCTTATATGTAACAAGAATGTTCAGTCTTTCATAAACAAAACCGTGTCTATAGTGCTTATGTACATATGACTTATACTATACTACTATATAGTTTTGAAAATCAAAATTATAACAAGTACACACTCTCTGGTATATATACATTCTTGATCCAGTCTTAGGTGACAACTCCTTCCCTATCTCTACTGGATTGTAGTATCACCTCAGGTTAGTCTAACCAAAGCTCCGATACCAAATGTGACGACCTCCTACAGCATAGGCACTAGTAGAGTATAAATATTGCGTTGCATTCGTGTCCAGCCGATATAGAACGATCATCAAGGTTTAGAATAAATAGAGCATATAACATGTCATATATTTCACAGTGCATAGACAAAATATTTACACAATGGAAGAGGTAGTAATAACAATGTGAACAAATCATTATCAGGGTATAATATCCACAGAGCTATACATCAATAGTAGGGTTTATACAGCAAAAACAAACTCAACAACCGACTCAAATAAAAATGGTAAACAGTCACTGCACTACAAGATAAAACACCTTTGACAACAGCTATCCTCAGCATTTCTCCCTTCAATGCCATCAAGGAAAATCTTGGTGGAAAATTATTACGTGTGAATGCTGAGAAAACCTAAAATAATATAACTTTGCTACCTTATTTTTTCACTTCCCCTATTTACTTTTATTAGCCTTTCATCTAGTTAACACCTCCACTACCTAAAACGAAATTAACCCTCTCTTCCAATCATCGAAATTCGCCTTCTTCAGTGCCGCTTCATCGTTCAGACATCTCCCTTCACCTTCTTTCGATTTCGAACCTGAATCATCACCGCTAGCTGCTCCCTCTACAGGGTACTTATTTTCAACCATTCATTGATTTTATTTAGGTTTAAAATGGGTTCTTCAATTAGTTTATCGTTTCTGTTATTTCAGTATGTGTTTTTGATTGCCCTAAATCAGAATTTGTTGGATCGATTTCGTTGGTAAATTGATGTTAACGAGTTTATTAAGATTGTTGTATGTTAATAAGTTTATTTCAGTATCTGATTGTTTATACTTGTAGATATTTATAAAAAAACACCATTGACTATTTCTAACTGTTTCCTTACCTGATGATGACAAGCTTTATGCACCATTTTTGGCTTTTTATTTGTCCCAAATATGACTAACATGTCGTGTTCAGATGAGCAGAAAATATCGATTGACTGAGTGCTACCATCTTCATAGATTCTGAAAATTTCCTTTTCCCAGTTCAGGATATGACAAGGATCATACCAACTTTTTAGCACAGCCGAGACCGTCAACTGTCAATAAGGACTGGAAGTTACTCTATGCTTTTTCTCAAAAATGTCTTTGTGAATCCAAAGCCCATGTTTGATCATGTATAAACATTGTTTCGGAAAAAAAATGTTTTTATGTCCTTATATACGGTGATATGTGAATTAGGCAGTTCTCGTACATGTATTTACTATTGAATTTAATTTTTTACCCTAGTTCTTTGTTAACCGAACCAATGTTAAAAGACACCACAGAACATACCCGTTGTAGTACATGTTAAATGCTGCTTATATTATTTAACTGCCAACAACTCCTCCATAATTTGTTTACCTGTACATATTTTTGTACTTCACCATTTTCGATTTCCCATGATCCTTTGGGCTGTTCAATGAGCTAATACATATATGTTTCGATGTTTGTCATTAATTTTTTTTTGTAATTTGGTGTTTATTGTATCGTTTAGACTATAACATAGTTTAACTTTTTGTTCGCAGATTTGGAAACATGCACGAGCGAAACGTAGACTTTGCAAAGCAGCTTAAAAGAAGGGTAAGATCGGTGCGGTTTGCATGTAATTGTTGTACGAAAGAGTTTGAAGATATGTTTGAGGAAAATTTCGAGGTATTAATGATATGCTACTAATACTTGTACTTGCTCTGCTATTCTGCCCAAGCCTGGCTAAGGAAGAGTTACGGGGAGTAAAACACAAATACGCTAATTCAAGTATGGTTACTGTATGCAATTAAAAAGCCTTCACGTTAAAATAAATAAAAAGCAAGGCCATTCCATTTCGACAAAATACCATACCCAAGTTCAATAGCTTTGCGTCTCTATCCCGATCAAGATTTTATTACCCCCTAGATGATCGCCACAAAAAGGAGGGTAATTTGCAACTGCAATTTTTTCGTAGGTACCGACTAGGAGGTTGTATGCTGCTTGATGATTACATTTATTTAAACTAATTTCTTAATGAATTATCATTATATATATTACTTATTTTTCTTTTGCTTTCACTATTCAGCATGTCATTTAAATCGCTAATATAAGCATCAGTATTTGAAGCATCGACGGGTAAGGTGTTTGAACCTAGGTAGGCTTTAAACTGCTGCATATGAGACCGAACCTAGTTAGGCTCTAAAGTGATAATGTGTGACTTATCTCTTTTGTGGACTTCCCTAAACTAAAAGTATGAGTGATTGCCTTAAAAAGCTCCTCTATAATTTCATCCTAGTGAATTTGTATAATTGTGCATTGAACCCATCTATACCCGGATTACCATTATCATCTATTTGAAATGCAGCTTTCCTCATTTCCTATATATCAACAGCTTTAAAAGTTTCCTTTTTTACTTCTTCGGCTATGATTTTTTTGCAAACAATATTTTGAAATCTATTTTTAGTTTATACTGAGTTATACGAATGCTAGGAATAATAGATATCATCCTCTTCAAGTTTTTTGTATTTGTTGTATTCTCTCCATTTTTATCCCGCTGACTACTCGTATTTGTTTTACTTCTCCTTGTTTACATCATAACATGATAAAACTTTGTGCGTTAATCTCCTTGAGTAAGTCGTTTCACTTTTTATTTTTAAATATTTTACACTGCTTCAGTTTTTGACATTGCCTACAACTACTCAACACTTTACGTGTATTCACATATCGATTTTTCATCATGTGGGTTGTTTAGAATTTGCAAGTAAAATGCATTGGCATTTCTTGCAGTACTTATTTCATCATTGCTTCCCTGATGGGAATAGAGAAGAAGTCTCTTCAAGGTTTGAAATAGTGTCCTTTGCTTGTTAGTTGAATGCTTGTTTCTTATAGTCATTTGCAATCCTTATTTCTTTGTATGTTTGTAATTTTTTCTAGGTATTTGTTGTTGTAGAGGCACTTGAACCTTTCAAGGAAGTATGTGAATTTGTTCCTTCTAATCAAGAATTCCTTGACTAGGTTTGACAGCACTACTAATGCTTGTTAGCATCATTTTCTTTTTGTGTAGGTTGCATGGGCATAAGTATTATGTTAACTAAGTTAACTTTGTTTTATAAAAATTGACTGAATTTTATTAATTTTTGACTAAATTAACTAAGTTTTATTATAAAACCAAGTTTCTAGTATTAATTAAGTTTTATAAAGATTTAACAAACTCGACTAAGTATATAAAAATATAAATTAACAAAATCTTCTACAACAACAACAATAATAATAAGCAACCAAGATTTATAAATATTAAATAACTTTATAAAAATTAACCAAGTATTATAAAATTTAACTAAGTTAACTAAGTTTTATAAAAGTTAACAAGTTTAGTTTATAAAAATTAACTAAGTATATATAAAATATATATAATTAATTCTTCTATAATAATAGTAATAATTATTATCACTATTATTATTAACTAAGATTTATTATAATACCAAGTTAATTAATATTTATAAATATTAAATAATTTTATAAATATTAACTAAGTATTATAAAAATTTAACTAAGTTAATTGAGTTTTATAAAAGTTAACAAGTTTAATTTACAAAAATTAACTAAGTATATAAAAATATAAAATATAACTAAATCTTCTATAATAATAATAATAAACAACTAAGATTGATAATAATAATAATAATAAGTTAACTAAAATTTATAAATATTAAATAAGTTTATAAAAATTAACTAGTATTAAAAAATTTAACTAAGTTAACTAAGTTTTATAAAAAGTAACAAGTTTGATTTATAAAAATTAACTAAGTGTATAAAAAGATAAAATATGGCTAAATCTTTTATTATAATAATAAATAATAATCATCATCATTAACTAAGATTTACAGTAATAATAAGTTAATTAAGATTTATAAATATTAAATAAGAATTAAGAATTACTAAATATTATAAAAATTTAACTAAGTTAGCTAAGTTTTATAAAAATTAACAAGTTTAATTTATAAAAATATAAAATATAACCGAATCTTCTATAATAATAATAATGAACTAAGATTTATAATAATAACAATAAGCTAACTAAGATTTATAGATATTAAATAAGTTTATAAAAATTAACTAAGCATTATAAAATTAACTAAGTTAAATAAGTTTTACAAAAATTAGCTAATTATATAAAAACATAAAATATAACTTAATCTTCTACAATAATAATAATAATTAACTAAGATTTATAATAATAATAAGTTAACTAAGATTTATATAATAATAATTAACTAAGATTTATTATTTGCTGCTTGCTCCTTTGCACTACTCTTCATTTTATAAAGTAATGTCTCCATTTGTTTTCAAATTTGTAATTCTGCTTAATTTCATATTCTAATTTTATACTTTTTAATTTTATAACTAACATGAGAAGTATTTTTTTCCATATTATCATTATCAAAAGCATTGAATCTAATATAGCATTAAAAGAATTACTTTGAACAATCTGTTAGTTAATAGATGGTAATAGCATTGACAATATATGAAGGCAAGTATGAATATAGCCTTCGAATAGTCTCTTTTGAGTGGATTAGGATAGATTGGGATGGATTTGTACGAGTAGGGTTGATGAGTGATTTTCTTTCAAATAGTATCTTTTGTGCTTCATGTAGCTTTTCATTTTTCTTGTGCAGGTTTGTATTTAGATTTGTTTGGACGTCAGGGATTATATGATGTAAAATTTGCACCATAGACTTTATTCATTGTGATGAAATGATTTTGTTCTTCCAAGTTTGTGCATGCTTATAGTTGGTTTTGGCCTTTCGGAAGACTTTTGTACTTAGTTTCTATACATATAACTTTATAGGTGACGGTGTTCTTTTGAAATAATAATCCGGAAAGCTCAAGTAAATTTTTCTGAAGAACAGACTTGTATATTTGTTTTATTTCATTAGTTTTGTGATGTCTAATCCCAATAACCCACTCCCACACATTTAACCTCTTTTATTTCAAATGGTTGGGATAGAAACTATCTCATTGTAGTGTTGAAGATTATTTTTTAAATTCATTGATTTGAAGATCAGCTGACTAATATACTTTGAAAAGTCTGAGAATATTATTGGATTTCGACTCTTTATGTTCAACACTTAATAATTTGTGCAATTCTCTTATTATTAACAATTAAAATCATGGATAATCAAATTGTTAATCTGTTCCAGTTAGTTTAAGTAATTATGTTTTGGCATTAGTTCCATGTACTTCGATTTCAGCCACTTGTTATGAATTTTTGCCATCTCATTAATTGGTGAATGCTTGTTATAACTTTATAGGAAGAAGGAATATAAAGTAGCAATAAAGTTTGCAGCTCATGCCGATCTTCTCCATTTGCATCAACTTATTAATGGAAAACTGCTTGATCCTTATTTTTAGTTTTTGGAATCGATGTTTATTTTATCTTGTTTTAGTTTAATTTTAAATTTTGGAATAAGGTAACTAGGTACACCACAAACAAATATGCTTAAAGAAAAAAGCTGCAGCCTGAATATTTCATCTGAATGTTATTTATTTGTGTATATACACGTCTTATCGGAGTTTCGGCCTTGTTAATCATTTTTGCAGAAAAAAGTTGAAGATATGTTGGCACCTCCAACAGGGAAACAAAAAGAGAAATGGTCAGGTATTTTCACATGTTCCTGATTTTTTATGTTATATTTGTTTTTATGTATAATTGTTGACTCATTTGCAGCAACACTATGTTTGTTCGACTCAATCCCTACCAGTCCAGGTATGATGGAGATGATTCTATGTTGTCTTCCTTCTTTGAAATTGTCCCTGAAAAATTGAACGTTGGAAGTGAAATGATGATAAAAAAAAACTGGCTGGTGGTATATTTTCTAGGTCGTTTCAATTTTCGCCTATGAAGCCTTCACCTATGGTAGTCGGAGTTGATGGTGATCTTATGGTTAGGATCATGGGGTGCAGATGCCTTCGCCTCGTGTTCCGCTAGGAATGATCAAGAGAAGGTAAACTATAAAAACTATTTTACAGTTTTTTTAGGTTCATAATTTAGCTTATTTTTTCAATATGGGAAGCTTTAACAAACCAATTACAACATATATTACATATATTACTTTTTTTATTATATGTTTGATGAAGTGCTTATAACCGACAATTATATTATGATAAGATTTATTAGTTTGGAATAATAAGTTAGAGGATTGAAAGTTTTTGAGTAACAATATGTTATTCTGTTAAACTATAAGTGTGATTAAGTTATATTTTATAATGGTCGCAAAAGGAAACATAAAAAGTCTAACAAAGAAAGTGGTGCGTATTCCTACACCAGCAGCAGCAAGTAGTAGTGGTAGTAGCAATAAGCCAAGTAGTTAAACTTGTATATTATTTGTTTTAATTTGTTATATTTTCAGATTATATTTATTTTTCTATCTTACTTGTTATATCTGTTAAAGGCTTGGATATTTAAACCTGGTATCTTCTGTCCTTTCTTCCCTCTTTCTCCATCTTCTCAATTCTTACATAAGAAAAACAAAGGCTCGTTTGTTCTTGGTGAATTATTTTCTAATAGCTAAAGGGTAAGTATGAATTTTTTTAATCATTTCTTGCTTCATAGATATAAATCGTTCATTGCTTTAATGGTTTTATCTTCATTTATTTAATGATTTTAATGTTAATCGAACCATTTTAACGTCTAATTTTTGTGCTTTTTTTTAATAACAGCAATTTATTGCTCTTGATTACTTATACACAAACATGCATGCCATAAGCATGTTAATTTCAAACAATACGGAATTGTATTACAAAAAGTTATTACTTTTTCCAGCTCATAAAGAAAGAAGCAACTGAAATAAAGAACAAATTTGGAACTCCCAGGCGTTCAGTGTTGGAAGATGCTTGTGAAGGCCTAGGAAGCTGTTTTGATTATGGATTTGTCTACTGGACACGAGTCTTCATTTTGGATGGTTCAACAACAAACTAACAGGTATGATATTTATTTATGTTTTGTAAATAATTTCTGGTCAGAACTGCCTAAAATCTATAGCATTCATCCAACAGTCTAAAATTCTTTTTACCACGTAGGTAGTCAGGCAAACAAAGAAATATTAATTCAATACACCAGTTCAGCACTAATTGGGCTGGTAGGTGAGTGTGGGTTATCATTACCTAGTTGCATCCATGATGATGCTATCAGAAAGTTCTTTCAGTTTTATAATACTAGTACTTCAGACATGCAACGGGACAACTGTATGCGATATCCAAAGATTTGGCTACATATTTATCGGTAAATAGGTTAGTGCTTTGTAGAATACGGTTCTTCTATTCTAGCTTCTTTTTTCAGAAAACAATAAATAAACAAAAATAAACTGTAGATTGATGTTCTAATAGTTGACATTAATTGCTGTAGGTTTAAACATTCCAAAAAGCCACCAAAATGCATTCTTGAATTCCTTTAAAAAAAGTGTATGTAAAGGTAAAAAATAATCGATAAACTTCTGTTATGGTCTTTAACCACAACTTGGTCCAATTCCTGCCTATAATCCACATTATGTTAAGTTTAGTTTATTTTTTACTGCACAAGTATGCCAATGAGGATGTATCTTTAGGTTCTGGGTTCATAAGTCTCGACGTTGAGCACATGGATGGGAAGAGCCTATGCTGTAGGACACCACCAGGTAATATTTACTTACTTACTTACCCTAAAGGTTCTGGCTTTTCAGGTATTGTTATATCATGTATTTATATGTGTACATTGAATTTCCAGAAATTATTATTTGTATGCAGCATGATGCTTATGAAGCTTGTGTATGTTGGTGTATTACTTGATGCGTGCATCCTACTGTGCATAAACTATGTTTCTAGTTGTGTATACAATGGGTAATTTCTACAAATCATTTGTTGGATAAAGTAGAATACATACACAATAATTGTTTTGGTTTGCTAATAAGGGAAATATTTTATTTATATTTTTACCCATGCTACAACTCGACAACTCAGGCTTTTTTATCCCCCAATCACACCTGCTGGGTAAAGTGGCCTTGCAAGTGCTCTTACCAATTCTTCAAAAAGACTTACACCTTGTACATGTTGTGCAGATCCTGCTCTACCGTTTGTCAGTTAATTTTTCCCTTCTCACAAAACATATGTCACCTAAATAATGACAAATTTGTCTAATTTTTACTTGGTTTTGTTACTTACGGGTAATGGGCATATGCTGACATGGTGTGTGACTTTGGTTTATCCTGAATTGATCTAATAATTTAATTAAACCGTTATTCTGGAGTGTGAGTTTCTGGGCATAAAATGTAGAATTACGACTTCTTTTTTCTGCATCTTATTTAAATTGATCTTGAATATGATCATGGAGAATAAAACTGAAAGATTTATCTACTTTAATCGTGTAACTATCTGTTACCTATCTTTGTTACCAATTATTAGTGGTTGTGCTCTGGCTGCAGTAAATGAACTTAACTTTAACAAGATTAGTAAATTATATTCTTGACTGTCAATTTAGTCTAGAGTAGCAACTTAACCTAATTTTACCCGATGTGCTATTATGTGTTAAGGTTATCGATGATCATTTATTATGTTATTCAAAACTAGCTCGGCAATAAGATGTTTCAGTAGATATCCATAAATTCCTAGGATTCAATAATTAGTGAGCCGCACTTACAGGTTAAATAAACATTTTCATTACCCAAACCTCAGTTCTTTTAGGACCAATTTATTTTTTTCATTAATTTTATATATTGCTTAGCAATTGAATATGGGCTGCAAATGTTGTTTTTTTATATATTATACGTACTTGACAAAGGAATTATATTTGGATTCAATATACTTAATTATGATTGCAGGCTTCATGGGTGCTATGATATCAAATGTTGATTTGTGTTAACAAACATTTTCTCCAAAAGGGGAATGAGAGAAAAATTAGTTAGTGGTAGAAGATAAATGCACGTTGTGACAAACCATATTTTGATAGTTAAAAATATTAAATTTAATAAGGTATTGGGCTTTAATATTGTCAGAAATTAAAATTTATGATTTGTTAAATTGAATCTTATTAGATTAGAAATTTCAACTTTAAGATAAATCTTAAAACAACTAATTTTAATGAGATAAAACATACAATTTGCTAATACTGATTGAATGTAATTGATACTATACTATGTTAACGTAATTTCAATCAATTAATAGGGAATAGAATAGATGATGTATAAATTAATGTAATCTTATGTTACTAATTGCAATTGGTTTTAATATGGAGTATGAAATCAATTATTTTGTACGTAAATTTATTAACCTTTGTTTGTAAACAATAAGTTAATAGATATGGATTATGAACGTATAAGCATTGTTTTATTTATTTTCTTATTATTAAATCCGTTAGAAATTTATTTGGTAATTAATGGAGAATTAATATAATTGAAATATTACAACTGATATGAGAAGAAATGCTAACTGTTGAGTGGTGAGTGTAAAACTTATGTTAATCAATTGTATACGTGAATAGTTAATTTGATAATAAGAATATAAATCAAAATAAAAGGATTTGTTTGGAATTTAAATATATAATGAACAGGTTTTATTATAGTTGCAATTAAATGTTGGAATTAAATTAGTATATAGAATTGGATTTAACATAGAAAATTGGATTTTAAAGGAAACAATTGGATTAATTATCTTCCCCGTAATAGGGTATGTTTTGAGATTTAATCATTGTAATTAATAGTAATTACATCTTGCCATTAATTAGAGATAGAAGTAAATGGTAATTAATTAATGATATGTGCAACATATGTTTTGTGTTAAAAATATAATGAGAATTTCATTGAGAAATATTACGTTCAAATTGTGAGCACTTAAATTTGTTACAAATATAATGATAATATGAAATTAATTGATAACAAAAGTGATGTGATTGTATGAAGTATTATTTTTGTGACTCTTTAAAGGGATAATCATTAAATATAAGTTGGTTTTAAAGGAGGAGGTGTTAATTGTAAATTAATGTGTAATAAAAAGAAATATGTTTCAATAAAAATAAAAGAAAAGGATGGTTTCTTGGAAAGAATATTCTTATCAAATGAAGTGAATATTTCATCTATGAATGTTAATTTAATTTCATTAAAACAAAGAATTGAATTTTGTTGTATGTTTCTAGATGGAATATAAGATTTATTTAAATATTCAGACTTGATTTGAATTTAATTTATTAAAAAATAACAATAATAAAATGGTAAGAAAATAACTTGAAGGTTTGGTTAAATTTTTGATTTGGAATAGTTAGCATATTAACATATGATATTTATTCCGTTTCAAATTTGACTTTGGAGTCTCAATTCATCTTTTAATGTGTGGGGTGGTGGTCCTCATTATGTTAATTGTAGTGTTTAATTTTATTTACTGTTTACTAAATAAAAATACTTATATGTGTGTAAATTTGAGCATGTTAGGGTTAATAAAATATGTCAAAATGAATTGCTTTTTAGTATATTAGATTTGTGATTTCTATGTACGGACTACATTCTCAAATTTAAATCGTCTCTTTCATTTGTTTAATTTTATTACTATTTTCTTTCATTAAATATATGCCTCTTTTGGTCTTCCAGTAAGTTTTATTTATTTACACGCGAGCCTTGCCTTGAAATGTTTCATGTGTGTTGATGAAATTAATTGAGGTAGCACATGTTTTGAAATTTTATACCAAAAGATTTGCTTACCATTTAAATATGTCTTATCAAATTCCAACGTATGTCTTTTATCTTTTGTTAATTACCTGCATGTTAGGCTCTTTTTATTTTTCAAATTTACATCTTTTTATATCTTTCCCTTTCATATTCCAATTTCCAAACATACTTTTTCTGTATTAGTTTCCTATTTCATAAATCTCTTCCTCTAACTTTCCATTTCCAAAACGTGCTTCCATTATTTCTTCTGCCTAAAGTTTTCTTTCTCTTCTAAAAATAAACAATTAAATGTGAGCAATTTATTTTCATGAAACCAATCTTTTCCATTTATTTACAAATTCATTTCCTGAAGCCTTCTTCCTCCATGTGTAAGCCATGTGTCCTTTTTTTGTTGATTCTCCAAAATTTAGAGACATGAGCAGACTTCAAATTTTTTAATGTAAGTAACTAACGTGTTTTATTTTATTATTAAAATATGTGTACATGGTTTTCTATTTCATTTCCAATATGTTCTTATAACTTGAATATCTTCCGCATATGAACCCGATTAATGCGCAGTTTCTTCCTTTGGGTTCGTATCAAAATTCCGGACAACATGAAACTAGTATGATTGCATTTGAAGACCATTGAAATTTTAGGCTTTTATTGGATTTTCAATTGGCTATAAATCAAAGGTGAGTGATTAAACCCACTCACGCAATACTAAAAATTCCATTGCAAGTTAAATAAAATATATGATGTGATATATAAATATTTTATTACGGTTTGTTAATTTAAGATGACATTTGAATTGATATTGAATCTGAATTGACATTTAATTTAATATTAGAATTTAATTAATAGATAAACCCCGATATTGATAACTATTATATGTTGAAATATATTGGTTGATTTGGATGTTGTTGAAATGGATGCTTTTGATTGATATGTTGGATGTATGGTTGTTATTTATTTTAATATGTCCCTGTTATTACCTTGTATATTATTGACATCATTTAAATGGTCCTCTGAATCATTTAAGAATTGGATAATTAAGACATTTAAATTATGGGTTGAAATGTATATACCCATACAATTTATTAAATTTGGATTATTTATTGGAACTGAATTATTTATAAATTTTAAGTTTTTAATTTAAACTTCGGATTTATTTTAAATAAAGTGGTTATAATTAGTCTTTCGAATTATTTGAAATCTCGTATGTTATGGCACTCAGGTTGTATACTTGATAAGAGATGAAAAATCCTGTAACATCTTTGAGGCCATTGCACTCATATTTTTATTTGAGACTGATTTGGCTTACATAGGAATTTTTAGTTCTGACTCAAGTATATTGTTTTTCATTATGCTCGGGTCAGCCTTAGTTTTTAGCATTGAAGACTATTTTCTGGTGGACGAAGACGAAGATTCGGTATATTATTGCTATTTATTATTCCACTACATTCTGTGTTCCACTGCATTATTTGTTTATTTATGATATATGTATAACTCTGATTTGAATTTGTAAAAGTGTAATATGATGTTATTTGTAAAACAGCTTCATGAACTGTTTATTTGATTATTATATTTTGTCATTCCACTGCGAGATTCTGTATTTTGTTTTTTCTTTCCTTTTTTTTTCTTATTTACCCCATTAACAATCCTTCCTTTTGAATGGTTTGATTCTGACATGTGTGGTTTATTGTCGATTTGAACCATCCAAAAAGGTGGGTCGTTACATAGGTCGCAGCAGAGATGGCCAAAGCTGGCAAGTTGTTATTTAACTGCAGAGGGAATGAGTTGCTGTACAAAATTGCTGCGAGCTAACAAAATGATTTAGATAGAACTAATGCATCCTTCAGCATCATAAATGGAAGAAGTGGATGGCCAAGCAAGCACTAGACTTGAAGCGAAGGCAAGCAATAGTTGATCAAAATCATAATTAAGTTTGTCTCCGCGAAACTTTTGCATTTGATTATGCTTACCCAATACAATAATCCAATATCAGAAGACATATCAGAAAATACAAGAAGACATAGCTCCTATGTAACAGCTTTTACTTTGAAATATTCGATGGAACATTGTAAGTGTTTACTTGTTCTATATTTTGTTTATGAACTATTGATGATGAACTATTTATGTTTGATGTAAGAATATTATGTATTTTGATTATGAAATTTCTTACGTGGTTATCAAATATGTGTCCAAAATGTGGTATTGATACAATATGTTGATTTTGAAATGCGATATTGATATAGTATGCTAATTTTGAAATGTGGTATACGTACACATTATGGAGGATGTTTATTGAAATGGAATTAAAACATTGCACAGCGTTTTTAAAACGCTGTTAAAACATTCCACGACATTTTTAAAACGCCGTTGAAAGTTTTAACAGCGTTTTAAAAATGCTATGGAATTTTATCTAAAAACAAAAAGCATGATTTATTACAACAAGGAAACGCTGTAAATAAATATCACAGCATTGAAAAAATGCTTAAAATCATGTCATAGCACGAAACAAACGCTAAGAAAGATCTCTAAACATTGTTAAATGATTTCACGACACCATGTAAATGCTGTTAAAAAGGACATTTAACAGCGTTTATTTCTTGTCATTGTATATCTCTGACATGTAACTGCATATCGATATACAACATATGTAAAAACGCTGTTAATAGCTTTTATAGGGTTTTTAAAACACTGTTAAAGGTCTTGTTTGTTGTAGTGCTGCTAAAGCTCCCAAGTGTTGCATAGTGGAATAAGAGTATATAAATATATAATGCGAGATAGCTCCATACAGCTCATCCTCCGAAAAACTACTACATCGCCAAGAGGTGTTATATAGTCTACTCATTGAAGAGTACCCAAGATAATAAGAAGAAAACCATGAAACCTTAAGTTAGACAACAGTCTAATGTGAGCTGTAAATAAATCTCAAGGTACTATACTGGTAAATATGGTAAGGAACAGGAGTACATGAACCATACCTGACATGTCCCTGCAAACAAAGAGTTAGCACATGATAGTATAATACGCTACTCTACAATATCGTAAAGGTACAATACATAATCCCATAGTGGATGTCTAAATAACCCTATCTCAAGTACCTACTTCCGATAATATCCCCGGGTGATAGCCCATAAAGTAAAGCAACCAAAGCAATCATAGCATCCATCAAATAAGACTCACTATTACTCATCCCTATGCTTTGAATATGTGATAACTAGTATGGCCTCCTTACTACTAGGGACTAATGGAGATCCTGGTTCTTTTTGTACTCTCGTATCACATAGCCCAAAGCTTGATATGCATCTCGTAACCCCAAAGCTGAACACAAGATCCAAAAGCACTAGTCCAAGGTATTCGAGTCCTTGCTACTAATCCATGCATCCCCATTTATAATACCCTTACTTCGAGTATATAAGAAAACACTCCAAGCATCAACGATTCCTTAGCACATACTTATCCTAGCCCTCATTTGCTCCCTTTGGACACCAAGCCCTTCTTTCTCAGTCCAGTTTCCATTATTCAAGAAAAACCTTTCCACATTCCTCGATCCTGTTGCTCTCTCTGTAACCGAGCCGCCATCTTCAGAACTTCCTCCCTTTACGAGCAAACATTCGAAGATTCTATGTGACGACTCGCAAATCCGTATCCTTTGAATCAACAATAATCCACACATGTCCGACCCGAAAAGCACAAACTGACGGAAAGTCAAGAGAAAGAAAAGAAGAGAGAAGAAGAGAAGAGAAGAAAGAGAGAAGATTGAACAAAACAGAACATTACAGAATCTCACATCGCAGCGGAAAATATATAATATCATATCAATGATCTTTACAAAATAGAAACTGTATATATACAAATCAATCAGAGTTCAACAATCAATCAATAGTTATCAGCTTGAACAGTTATAAATACTTGTCCTCACAATTGCCGATAATAAACAATAACTAAGCAATGTAGCGGATAATAAATAATCAAAACAGGTACGCATATACAAAATGAAGATCTCTAGTTCTCCTGCTGAAGCTCCAAAAGCACCAATCATAACCTGTAAATATACTCAGTCTGACCCGAGCATTGAAAGGGAAGAATGCCCAGATCAGTCTGGTAAACCAACGTGAGAAACACACTTATCTGAATTTATTAAATTACCAAACTTTTCCTTTATCAAAACAAAAGTATCTCGTAAGACAAGTCCACACATAAACACAGACATGTTTTTACCTTACGATAACTAAAACATATCATATCAAACTCATGTGATATTATAGTAGTGTCTACTATATACAAATAATATTAATCGTAGCCGAAATTGTTATTTGATTAAATTCCAGCATATAGCCCAATTAGGTAATACATTCAAAATGGCAGGTACGTAGTGGAGTTTGGATTTCCATACAAATGACCTGGTGAAGGGACTACCTTTCGGTAGTACATCTCTAGAAGAATGTACTGAGGACCATCACGAAGGATCCTCTACCAACACAAGACCGACCCACCTCTGTAACTAAATAGTGTCGAATATATCATCCTTCGGTCGTTACCGACCTTTATCGAGGGCCCTCATAGCATACAAACCACAATAATCAGATACACGACGTCATAGCGTGTAAAGATATATCTAGAAGTGGATGATCATATCCTACTTGGGAATGACCCATTTAGCCCTGCTGCATCTAACCCTATTTTGGTCATTTCCGATTGATGAGGCTAGAGGTAACGATTAGCTTTCACAAAGCACAATCACATCACTTAGAATGCCACACGGCCATTTCCGTTAACAACTAATTGCCTTCCACAAAAATACAACCCTTATGCTCATACGTCTCAAGGAGGGTGTTAAGCTAAGAGAAGTTGCCTTTACCGCCACCACTGATGTACGTTTGTAAAAACCAATGTAAATAATCTTTAGAAATGCAATATCAGACAAACATCCATACAAGTTGTCCTGGAACAGGACAAACCGAAGGAGCTTTCCTACCACATCTTGTCGGGAAATCTCTAGGATTAGTAGCCAATAGTCCTCACGTTGGATATTTCATAATGAAGAAACCACTGCTACTGGATGTATATTGGGATTTTAACCCCAAACGATCATCAAGCAGTCCCCCACTATAAAACTCTGGAATAACAATATCATCAATAAGCAATATGCACAATCGACGCATATACGTTGGTCCGAAGTGGTTTTCGGACAAACCGATCCTGGTCTCTTCGCACCAACAACGCAAAAGCGTTTCTCAACTTCATACAGAAACTAAGTCTCATAGACTTATCACGTCTCCAACTTTCAACTTGCTATCCTTCGGGCCAAGAAGGAAGCTCGATGGATTGGAGTAATACTCCGCACTATACGAATCAACACCCTCAACACAAATGATAATCAAGCCTACATAGAAGGCAATGTACTAAGTGTACGACTAAACAATTCCCACATCAAGTCGAGGAACTAAAATTTTGGCCAATTTGATAGTCGGTTATTTAACTATCAAAGCAAATAAACAAATATTCATAACTATAACAATCAATAGGCCCTTTTAATTAATCTTTATTAATTAATTCACTTGCCAAATATTCACTTCAATTTATCTTTAAAAGATATATTCTCAAAACCATTTCAACTTCTATTTTGAAAAACATTTCCATATACTTATATAATAATTAGTAATTCACAATTCTATTTATTTTCAACACTTAGAAAATATTCATATACTTAAATCAGGATTAAGTATATATATTTTATTTTATAAGGAAAGCATTCTCTTAAAACATTTATTTGGATCAAAACGAATGTTGCGTAAAACATCGTTACGACAACCCAAAATCAACAGTATAGGGATTCAAAAATTAGATAGATATATAAACCCCAATACTATACAAAAACATTTTCTATCGAAAATCATTTACTATAACAACAGTGTTATAGTCCATCATTTCCTTATACTTTTCGAAAACGTCTATTTCAACAATGAATGTTGAACTCTATGGTTTCGATCCTTAACACATTTTAAAACCATCTTTAAGACATTTTATTCCATTTAAAATATTACTTCCCAAAACATTTCTTTAATTTATTATTCACTGTCCAAAATTGTGAATATAAATCTCTAACCAAATTCAGCACTTCTTTATATTTAATTAGAGGATTATCCACTGTCCAAAATCTTGAATATATCTCCTTTATTAAGCTTTCATATTTACTAATCAAATTCAATTGATTTCGGATTTATAAACAATGTTTATAAATTCACATTTTTATTTTATAAAAACTTTAATTTATAAATCTCCTTTATTAACCAATCCCATATGCACCTCATTTATATGCGAAAATCCAATTTATAAGTAAATTACTTATAAATCATTTATTCTACAAATTTTTTCTTTTATAACTTCACAAATTATATAAATCATATTCACTTATAAAATTCATTTATAACTTCATTTTAACATTTATAGAACTTGTCTATAATTCAATTACTTTGATTTATAAAATATCAATTTTATAAATCCCATATATAAACCATTTAAATTCAAAAACTAAATTTAAATTATTTACCAAATCATTAACTCAATATTTCAAAAATCACATTTTGATTATATTTCACAAAAATCATAATTTTTTATAACATAAAAATTATAACTTTATTTTATTCAAAATAAATTCATTTCTTTACCCATTCCAAATTCAATAGACATCTATTTTCAAAATCACTTTTAAATCCTTTTAAATTTCGAAATCATCACTTAAAACATTTTTAAAATTCCAAAAATAGGCCCATGCTGCAATAGCACTAAATACATCAACCATGGCAACCAAAACATCATATATCATATGATAATAGAATATATAAAAATATCTGTAAATAAATCAATACTGTTGAGGAATCCAGTTGGATCCCTCCAACATATCACCTACAACAAATATACATGTTAGAATATATGTACAATGTCCGCTTCAAGGCAGACGCGCGTACAAAGGGTCATCCGTTTACGGAAACGTATAGGGTCATTTGCTCCACTAGGCAGGTATATATATCCAAATACCAATCAATATATCATATATCATCCAAACAATCATCAATCATCATATACTAAATTATTTCTCACTTATATAAAAATATCAGTGAGTCAGAAAGAGTGAGTAATACTCACATTGCTTGTATTCGTCGCGATAGCTATTTATTCCGATTAAAATTAAACAAGCATTTAATTTCAACCAAAATTTTCACTAGCTCCAATCAACTCCAAACTAGCTCCATCGCGTAATGTTTGTCCATACGAACCCAATGCAATCGTTTCGTCGAAAACGGACCTCGTATCAAAAAGTTATAGCATTTTAAATTTTATACGGATTTTAATATAACACAATTTACATTCTTTTTATTTTTTTTATTTTTTTATAACCTTTCTTTAATCTGGCAATTGATTTCACTGCAGCACCTCAGGGTCATGCCCTTCTTCTTCCTCCCCACCCAGGTTACACGCATGAAACAAAACCCATAGCTCACGTTCAATGCTGCCCCTTCATCCTTCGATTTGACGATGATCAACGGCCTGGGTTTCGAAGCCCAATGCGAGTACAATCTTCGGCCAGAGCCATGCTCGACTTGGTTGCCTCCCTACGTAGAATAGCGTGCTAAACCATTGATGAACGCGCGCCATAGCCATCGATCTACAGCTTGAAATCCAATCTCGACTGTTGGATATGTCGATCGTGCCGAGCTCTACCACTTTGTAGAAGAAAGTTTTTGCTATCTCTCACTGGATTAGAAGAAAAAAGAGTAGGAAGGAGGTTATTTTTTGGCCATTAATTGATAGGGTGGCGACTGACCTAGGTTCTCTAGGGTTTTAGCAAATGTGAAATTCTAATGTCCTTTTATAGAAAAATTACGCGACACTATTCATTCGAAAAAATTTCGAGCTCCGATCGAAGCGTGCCGCCCGGCGTTTATAATGTTTTACCCCCATTCCGAACGCAATGGAATATATATCGAGAGCCAGTTCGATCGTATTTGGAAGACAGATTTTTGAATCGACGAATTTAAATTTAAAATTCACTTAAACCGATTTTCTACGCGTTTTAGCTTGCCCCGGACAAACCGCAAATTCGATGGACACGAAATTTGAAATCTTACAATAATATAACATTACGGATCCGGTGAAACTGGTTTCGACAAAATCCGAGACAGTTTGAAAAATGGCAATTTTCACTCGTCAATTAAATATTAAAATATTCAATTTTTTATAAATTAACTTTTAATTCAATTTTAAAAGTTCTGAAACATCATTCTAATTCAAATATGATTTAATTCAACTTTATAAATCATTTTCATTCACATTAAATCCAAATTCTAATTATTTACACAATTTCAAATAGTGAATTAACAATTTAATTAAACAATTAAATCCAGATATTCGAAATAATATTTATTCAGCTTATAAACTTAACTTTTTCATATTTAAAATCAATTAAATATTTAAATATCGAATGACAAAAATTCTAGGTTGTACATTCTCCTCTACTTAAAAGAATTTCGTCCTCGAAATTACAAAGTAAGAAAAAATCACAAAATCCATTAACTTTTCTAAACAATTCGTTCAAATTAGATTTCAAATCCATTTAAACTTTTAACTTTTCAAAAATCCATTAGTTAAACTTCTTATAAAAAGTTTTCTAAGTTTTCAAATCATACTTAGTTATCTTTTCAAAACCAACCAATATAGTTTAACTTTTCAACTAAATATCAAAAATTTAGTTTTCACAAATTTTTCCAATTTTCTCAAAATTTTCTAACGCCTCAAATTTCAAAAAAATTCGCCATTATCTCCTTTGCGCGGTTCGATCCGAAAAAAAATAATGATGTATATATCACAAATATACATCTCATCATCGAGGATGAGGCATCCCGAAGGAAAAAAAGTATAAAAGTACGATACGTAATCCGAGATATGTACCTTATATATTATTATCGAGCATATACAGCTAATATGGCACGAAAGCGAGCTCCAAATGCGAAGCAAGCGCAATTCGCACCTACTATACACTCAACAAATAATGAGAAACATGTACATATGAAAGTAATATCAATATACAACATATACCAATACAACAACTATATATGCCAATATAGCAAATGCAACAAAAGCAATAAATCCAACCATCAAACAACTATCATCCATAACCAAATCAATATAAATTCATTTTCTCATTAATATTCATTGAATTGGTTTTCAATTTAAATCACATTTGATTCATTAACATTAGATTTTATTAACATTCATTCATTCATATTCAATTAGTTTACATTCATTAACTCATATTCAAGTTTGTTCACTTTCAATTCAAATTAAATTCAACTCTATTTAGATTCACTTAACTTCCCATTTGAACTCAATTATTTATAGCTTTCAAGTTCATTAATTCAACTCCATATGAATTTCTATACAATCAACTAACAACAATCTAACAATCAATGTATATCCAACACAACCAAATTAATTCACTTTACTTCGTTTACATTCAATTTGGTTTAACACAATTTAATTTCAAATTAGTTTAACATTCAATTGAATTTCATTCAATTATTCAATTCTCAACTTCATTAGCTTAAGTTTTATTCAATTCTTAACAACAACATTTTCTAATCCATGTTTATTCCCTAATTCATTTTTACAATTAAAGTTGAATTTCATTATATAACTCAAATTCACATTCATCACTTCATTTTTTTAATTTACTTCGATACCAAAATCAACTTGATTCAAAATTACTTAAGTTATATTTCATTTCGTCCTCACTTGCATTTACTTTCACTATACAACTTAAGTTCACTAGTAATTTTAATTCAGCTTTTATCTTATTTAACTTTTACTTAAGTCAATTTCACATCACTATTCAAATTCAGATTTTGTTTTGCTTAACAAAAGTGTTTAACCATTTTAATAATTAGTTTTACTTACCTTATCCCATTTTATAAGTTATGCAATTTATTTATTCAACTTCCATAAACATTTACCTAAGTATACTTCCATTCATATTTTTATAATTTCAAATCATGGCTATATAATCACTCTACACTTAGGTCTAATTTCATTTCAATAATTTATCTAATCCAATTCTAATTATTTAACCTTCCTTTAGTTAAATTTCAAAGCATATAATTCACTTACTAACTCAAATTTCTTTCAACTTTACTAAAGTAAATTCTTACTTCATATTATAAGTCCAAAACTCATTTTACTTATTTTTATCAATTTTAACTTGGATTTTAAATCAAGTTTTTTATCCAAAAAAAACTTCAATTTCAATTTACTATTGGTAGCAAATCCATCACATAGAAACTCGAAAACGATACTGATGATGCTGCAGTCATCATCCTTATTATTTCCCAGTAACAGTAGTGAATTCAGCGCTTTATATTCTTTTAAAAAATTCCTTTTATTTATAAATCTTTCTCATATAATTTCACTTACTTTCTATTTATAATAATATAACCTCTTTAACTTTGAAAAACAACTTTCAAATTTAACAGGATTCAAATTTTCAAATAATTAGTCTAAATCCATTTTTTTTATTTATAACTCATTTTTATAAATATATTCATATAGTTTCACTTCTTATATATAAGATTATTTCATAATTGTAAATCATATTAATTATAATTCCATATTTTCAATCGCTTGCTTATATAATTTATTCTTTTATGATTGTTGTTTAAATGTAGATTATTCAAACAATTTTTTATCAACTTATATATATTTACTTTTTCAAACAACCAAACAATCAATTTATATACACTTTAATTATTTTTGAAAAATTGTTTCTTTATATACAAAATATAATCTAGGTAAAATTATTTCATTTACCCAATTTAAAATAATACTATGTCGACTTGCCTCGTTTAAGTGTTTGGAAATCGCTATCGATAACATGGCGTCCCACATACCGACCAGAATTCGCAAACAACTCAACGGATAAGCAAACACAATATAAAACATTTTATATTCACTAACAAATACGCGCTCATATATATAATACACTCAAACTCAATTTAGGGTGCTACTATCCCTATCTATAATGAGTACACATCAAAGCTTAGGAATATACAAAATCTAAGCTCTGATACCAGCTGTGATGATCCGCAAATCCGTACCCTTTGAATCGACAATAATCCACACATGTCCGACCCGAAAAGCACAAACTGACGGAAAGTCAAGGGAAAGAAAAGAAGAGAGAAGAAGAGAAGAAAGAGAGAAGATAGAACCAAACAGAACAATACAGTATCTCACATCACAGCGAAAAATATATAATATCATATCAATGATCTTTACAAAATAGAAACTGTATATATACACATCAATCAGAGTTCAACAATCAATCAATAGTTATCAACTTGAACAGTTATAAATCCCTATCCTCACAATTGCCGATAATAAACAACAACTAAGAAATGTAGTGGATAATCAATGATCAAAACAGGTACGCGTATACGAAATGAAGATCTCCAGTTCTCCTGCTGAAGCTCCAAAAGCACTAATCAAACTTGTAAATATACTCGGTCTGACCTGAGCATTGAAAGGGAAGAACGCCTGGATCAGTCTGGTAAACCAGCGTGAGAAACACATTCATCTGAATTTATTAAATTACCAAACTTTTCCTTTATCAAAATAAAAGTATCTCGTTAGACAAGTCCACACATAAACACAGACATGTTTTTACTTTACGATAACCAAAACATATCATATCAAACTCATGTGATATTATGTAGTGTCTACTATATACAAATAATAATAATCATAGCCAAAATTGTTACATTGATTAAATTCCAGCATATACCCAATTGCGTAATACAATCAAAATGGCAGGTACGTAGTGGAATTTGGATTTCCATACAAATGACCAGGTGAAGGGACTACCTTTTGGCAGTACATCTCTAGAAGAATGTACCGAGGACCATCACAAAGGATCCTCTACCAACACAAGACCGACCCACCTCTATAAGTAGATGGTACCGAATATATCATCCTTCGGTCGTTACCGACCATTACCGAGGGACCTCATAGCATACAAACCAAAATAATCAGATACACGACGTCATAGTGTGTAAAGATATATCTAGAAGAGGATGATCATATCCTACTTGGGAATGATCTATTTAGCCCTGCTGCATCTAACCCTATTTTGGTCATTTTCGGTTGATGAGGCTAGATGTAACGATTACCTTTCACAAAGTACAATCACATCACTTAGAATGCCACACGCCATTTCCGTTAACTACTAATTGCCTTTCACAAAAATACAACCCTTTAGCTCATACATCTCAAGGAGAGTGTTAAGCTAGGAGAAATTGCCTTCTCCGCCACCACTGATGTACGTTTGTAAAAACCAATGCACGTAATCTTTAGAAACGCAATGTCAGATAAACATGCATACAAGTTGTCCAGAAACAGGACAATCCGAAGGTACTTTCCTACCACATCCTGTCAGGAAATCCCTAGGATTAGTAGCGAATAGTCCTCGCATTGGATATTTCATAATGAAGAGACCACTGCTACTGGATGTATATTGGGATTTTAAACCCAAACGATCAACAAGCAGTCCCCCACTATAAAACTCCGGAATAACAATATCATTAATAAGCAACCTGCGCAATCATCGCATAAACGTTGGTCCAAAGTGGTTTTTAGATAAACCGATCCCGATCTCTTCGCACCAACAACGCAAAAGCGTTTCTCAACTTCACACAGAAACTAAGTCTCATAGACTTATCACGTCTCCAACTTTCAACTTGCTATCCTTTGGGCGAGAAAGGAAGCTCGATAGATTGGAGCAATACTCCGCACTATACGAATCAACATCCTCGACACAAATGATAATCAAGCCAACACAGAAGGCAACGTACTAAGTGTACGACTAAATAGTTCCCACATCAAGTCAAGGAACTAAAATTTTGGTCGATTTGATAGTCGGTTATTTAACTATCAAAGCGAACAAATAAATATTCAGCACCATAACAATCACTAGGCCCTTTTAATTAATCTTTATTAATTACTCACTTGCCAAATATTCACTTCAATTTACCTTTAAAAGATATATTCTCAAAACCATTTCAACTTCTATTTTGGAAAACATTTCCATATGCTTATATAATAATAAGTAATTCACTATTCTATTTATTTTCAACACTTAGAAAATATTCATATACTTAAATCAGGATTAAATATATATATTTTATTTTATAAGGAAAACATTCTCTTAAACACATTTATTTGGGTCAAAACGAAAGTTGCGTCAAACATCGTTACGACAACCCAAAATCAACAGTATAGGGATTCAAAAATTAGATAGATATATAAACCCCAATACTATACAAAAACATTTTCTTTCGAAAATCATTTACTATAACAATAGTGTTATAGTCCATCATTTTCTTATACTTTTCGAAAACGTCTATTTCAACAATGAATGTTGAAATCTATGGTTTCGATCCTTAACACATTTTAAAACCATCTTTAAGACATTTTATTCCATTTAAAATATTACTTCCCAAAACATTTCTTTAATTTATTATTCACTGTACAAAATCGTGAATATAAATCTCTAACCAAATTCAGCACTTCTTCATATTTAATTAAAGGATTATCCACTATCCAAAATCGTGAATATATCTCCTTTATTAAGCTTTCATATTTACTAATCAAATTCAATTGATTTTGGATTTGTAAACAATGTTTATAAATTCACATTTCTATTTTATAAAAACTTCAATTTATAAATCTCCTTTATTAACCAATCCCGTATACACCTCATTTATATGCAAAAATCCAATTTATAAGTAAATTACTTATAAATCATTTATTCTACAAATTCGTTCTTTTATAACTTCGCAAATTATATAAATCGTATTCACTTATAAAACCCATTTATAACTTCATTTTAACATTTACAAAACTTGTCTATAATTCAATTACTTTGATTTATAAAATATCAATTTTATAAATCCCATATATAAACCATTTAAATTCAAAAACTAAATTTAACCTATTTACCAAATAATTAACTCAATATTTCAAAAATCACATTTTGATTATATTTCACAAAAATCATAATTTTTATAACATAAAAATTATAACTTTATTTTATTCAAAATAAATTCATTTCTTTACCCATTCCAAATTCGATAGAACATCTATCTTCAAAATCGCTTTTAAATCCTTTTAAATTTCGAAATCATCACTCAAAATATTTTTAAAATTTCAAAAATAGGCCTAATGCTGCAATAGCACTAAATACATCAATCACGGCAACCAAAACATCATATATTATATGATAACAGAATATATATATAAATATCTGTAAATAAATCAATACTATTGAGGAATCCAGTTGGATCCCTCCAACCTGTCACCTACAACAAATATACATATTAGAATATGTATACAATATCCGCTTCAAGGCAGACGCGCGTACAAAGGGTCATCCGCTCATATACGGGAACGTATAGGGTCATCTGCTCCACTAGGTAGGTATATATATCCAAATACCAATCAATATATCATATATCATCCAAAAAATCATCAGTCATCATATAATAAATTATTTCTCACTTATATAAAAATATCAGTGAGTCGGAAAGAGTGAGTTGTACTCACATTGCTTGTATTTGTCGCGATAGCTATTTATTCCGATTAAAACTAAACAAGCGTTTAATTTCAACCAAAATCTTCACTAGCTCCAATCAACTCCAAACTAGCTCCGTCGCGTAATGTTCGTCCATACGAACTCAATGCAATTCGTTTCGTCGAAAATAGGCCTCGTATCAAAAAGTTATAGCATTTTAAAGTTTATACGAATTTTAATATAACTCAATTTACATTCTTATTCTTATTTTTATTTTTTTATAATCTTTCTTTTATTTGACCATTGATTTCACTGCAGCACATCAGGGCCATGCCCTTCTTCTTCCTCCCCACCCAGGTTAAACGCACGAAACAAAACCCATAGCTCACGTTCAATTCTTCGATGCCTCCCCTTCTTCCTTCGATTTGACGACGATCGGCGGCCTAGGTTTTGAAGCCCAATGCGAACACCCAGAGCTGTGCTCAACTCGGTTGCCTCCCTACGTAGAAAAGTGTGCTCGAACCATTGATGAACGCGGCACCATAGCCATCGATCTACATCTTGAAATCCAATCTCGACCATTGGATATGTTGATCGTGCTGAGCTCTACCATTTTGCAGAAGAAAGTTTTTGCTATCTCTTACTGGATTAGAAGAAAAACGACGAGGAAGGAGGTGATTTTCTGGCCATCAATTGATAGGGTGGCGGCTGACTTAGGTTCTCTAGGGTTTTAGCAAATGTGAAATTCTAAGATCCTTTTATAGAAAAATTACGCGATACAATTCACTCGAAATTTTTTCGAACTCCGATCGAAGCATGCCGCCTGGCGTTTATACTGTTTTACCCCCATTCCGAACGCAATGGAATATATATCGGGAGCCAATTCGATCGTATTTGGAAGATAGGTTTTCGAATCGATGAGTTTAAATCTAAAATTCACTTAAACCGATTTTCTACGCGTTTTAGCTTACCCCGGACAAACCGCAAATTCGATGGACACGAAATTTGAAATCTTACAATAATTTAACATTACAGATCCGATGAAACTGGTTTCGACGAAATTCGAGACTGTTTGAAAATGGCAATTTTCACTCGTCAATTAAATATTAAAATATTCAATTTCTTTTAAATTAACTTTTAATTCAACTTTAAAAGTTCTGCAACATCATTCTAATTCAAATATGATTTAGTTCAACTTTATAAATCATTTTCATTCATATTAAATCCAAATTCTAATTATTTACACAATTTCAAATATTAAATTAACAATTTAATTATCCAACTAAATTCAGATATTCGAAATATTATTTATTTAGCTTATAAACTTTACTTTTTCATATTTAAAATCAATTAAATATATGAATATTGAATGACAGAAATTCTGGGTCGTTACATTCTAGCTTTTCATCATGTTGTTGCATCGCCATCCAAACTCAATGCGAACAAGATAATACATCCAACATGATCTACAAAACCTCTACACCATTCCCCAGAAGTTTCACTCTCATTGGACTCAGCATGACAAATCGCTACGGACCTCTTCATGTTAATATCGATCTCTTTACTTATCCAACTAATGGCTGAGTTTTCTTCCACTCCTTTGTTGCTCATAGTACCCTATGCCTAGATGCTTTAACCCCAAAATCTTGGTGTAAAAACAAGTCTCCTTTTTAAAGCACTTCACTTCACGATCTAGAAACAAGTCAGCATAGCCTTCACCACTTAGCTAGTCGCCAATCCATCACCTAGGACAACCTCCACTAGCCCTATGAAAGTCGCCAACCCATAGGACCAATCTAAACATGTTGGTTCTAACATGTCTGGTTAAAGAATTTGAAGACATGACTTAAACCACCAACTTTCTCCATACTCCAAAGCATCCCTTCCAAGTTTCGTCCAATTCCGATCGTCCTCGCCTTCAATATGCTCTTTTCCTACATATCTTTCTAAACATCCAAAATGCTAACAAACAACATCAAATCACATCATACAAACATAGAACAACAAGGAATTTCATCCGTTGAAACATGCAATCCAAAGGGATTAGATAAACAAGTCAATCTCTAACATAGATCTACATAAAGCACGAATATATGAGTGTAAAGAAAGGTGAATTCTAATTAATCTATATCATATGCATAGATTAACACGTAGTTAGAGTTAGAAAAGGTTTTATGGCCAAAAATTAATTTAAAACATGTTAAATTCTATAATTTTACCATATACACATACATAGTATAGTGAGAACGCATAAACTGCTCACCAATTACCAAATTCTAACAATTCAAATGTATATCCAATCTAGATAGCAATGAAAAGCACTTCTAATCAGTCAATTTGATGATATCTAGCTTCTAATCGAAGATCTAATCATTAATCAACAATCTAGTCTGATTCAGATAGAAATTTGGATGAATTAGGATGGATATAGAGCTAATTAGGGTTCAGACCCGATTTGTAATAAAGGTAAAAGTTTTAATTTGACTCTTTATGCCTTAGTAGTTCTCCAATTAGACTAATGGGTTTAATTAATTACACATTAATTCTGGCCAGTAGCTTTTAAAATTTAAAATAGCCATAACTTTCTAACCGTTAGTCCATTTTTCTATTATAACCACTCTACAGAAAGGGAAACCATCATATTGAAGCAATGGAACTAGTTTGAAATCCTAATTAAACTCCTATCAAAAGTTATAGACCAAACAAGGTTTTTAGGGTGAAAATTATCACATGGGGGAAAATTACAAGTATGTAAACTGTCCCTAAGAGTCACGTTCTAAAATTATAGAATCATACGACCTCATACAAACAAAAAATATTTTTTACGATTCTTAGATACGTAAAATACGAAATCGTTGCATGCAACCGGTCGGAAGTTTACAAGAGAAACTGATTTACCTGAGTAGCAATCAAGAGGGTTCAAGCCTGATAAAGTAGATAAAACAATTTAACACTCATAGCTATTGTCCATCACGTGTGGAAGGAAAGGAATCAAAGAGTACATCAGAACAAAGACAAGAAAATAGATTAGATCTGTAAATTGATTGAAGCAGTCATCAAAATTATTTGTTAATGCATAAAGGAGAAGAATGTACTAGTTGTGCTAAAGAGGAATGACAACTGATGGAAGCTTAAGATCTCTTTGAGCATCGGCCGCCGTGATTTGCAATCGAAGAAGACAAAGTAAGTTCTTGATAGAAATGAAAGAGGAGATTGCAATAATGGAAGTAATAAAGTTGAGTAAAAGTAGGAATATTGCATTATTACTCGACATCGACTTTTATTGTTTTCGAGGCAGGATTTTTATTTTCTTTTGTATTTTGATTGCAGAATTCGAATGTTGTATGGGCTTTTAGCCTAAAATCATATCAACAATAAAAACTTACCTATTTTCAAAAAAAAATTGTATACATAAAATTAAAGTATATAAGCATACATTTGGATGAACTTTTTATATACTAGATGAGCTAACGGGTCGATTGTAGTGTAAATCCCAGCACTTACACATGGGTATGTTATACATTGCACAGATTGCTATCTGACACATGCACACAGACATATGTGTATGTATCATATACATATTTATAATATAATATTAAATACACAATATAAAACCATATTATAAATTTAAATAAAATAATGATTTTATATATAAAGAAATTTAGAAATGTTCTAAATAAATTAGACTTTATAGACCCAATATAGATCTAATATGATAAATAAAATTAAAATTCACTATATCTTTCGTTGTAGCTTGGCCCAGTTCCAACGTAAAAATTAATAATTTAGGTTTAGGTTAAAGTCTCTCCTTGCCTAATCTTACTAATTTCTTAACCCCTTACTATAAGATTCCTTCCTTTCCTTTAGTCATTTATGGCCAGAATTTTTTTATAACAATAAATACTTTTGGTTCAACTTAATTAATATGTGAAGTGTCACATACTCAATTAATTAAATTCACCTTAAGTAATTCCTTCAATTAAACCCCTTTATTTACTATTTAATAATTTTAATTGCTAATTCAATCCCATATTATAGCTGTTTAAAATATGAGGTCTAATAGTCACTACTTTTTACTCGAATTTTGTCTTTGAAATTTGAATAAGACGGAGCAATGACCCTTGGTCATCAATACAAAGTGTATACACAAGCACAAATAATTCCACTAGTACCCTATAAGCATAAAGTCATCATCACACAAACTACGCATAAGTACATTAGTTCATGGTAACTTACTAGTGTGAAATGATCAATGGACCATAATACGTTAGTGCAACTAGTAATACATAATCATATCATAACATAAAATATATTAGTTTCATACTAGTTCATATAATAAACTAATAAAGAACCCTGCTACAAATCATGAATGTCTAAGAAAATTAGAGATTAATATTCTCAATCTTATCCTCCACCTCTAGGTACAATCATCCTTATTGTCATTCCATTGGAGATGAATAAGTCAAAATACTAGTTCCTTAACTCCTTCATATCACGATCTACGATCCCTTTCGGTCATCTAACATGCATCAAATATGGTTCTATATTTATGTCCTTGGTTGCCCTTGGTTCCATTACCATACTAGGGTTATGAGCATTTCCTCAAATGCGAAATATGTAAATAATTATGCTTATCTCCTAAACTACTAGATAATTCGACTCGATGAGCGAGTCTACCAAGTCTTCATATCATTGGAAATTGATTTACATATCTAGGATCCAATTTCCCCGCCTTCCCAAAGCGGATAACACCTCGCATTGGTGAACAGTTCATGAACACATGACCACCTTGTGAACCCTTGCTCCGTTTGCCTCCTATCAACATAACTCTTTTGCATTGATTGTGTAACTCTCATTCTAGCACGAATCAACTCTATTTTCTCGGTGGCATCACTTACCAAGTTGGGTCCTACATCAGTCTATTTCCCATGTCAAACCAACAAAGGTGACTTACACGGTCTATCGTAAAGCACCTTAAATAGTGACATTCCAGTACTTAACTAGTAACCATTATTATAAGAAAACTCTACCAAATGCAAACAATCTTCTCAAGACCTTCAAAAGACCAAGACACGTTATAAAATCCCTCATTTCGAGATCCAAAAATGAATGCTGATGTTGTTGCATTCATCATTAGAATTACTTTTAGGTGACAAAATGAAATCAATAACTTTTTTACAACATTAAGTAAATAAAGCAGCTAAATAAATTTCAATACACATAGTTGTCTTTACAATTTCAAAATCCTAAAATTTTCCCATGGAGGAGTAAAGTATAATAATTATAGACATTAGCATCGTGCCTGACATATGAATATGCTGACAAGAACATTAACCAATTATACCCTTGTTTTACATCATTGGAATTTAAAATAAAATTTTACTATTAGCTAAGCCTCTTGCTTCATCTTTTGGTTTTTATTCATCTCCCAAAATCAACCTGTTTAAACCATATCAGCCTACTTAAATAAGTATGCATGAGTTTATAGAAAAACATAATAAAACCATGGATCAGACAAAAAGCTGATATGAAAAATACTCTACTCTAAAACATATATATAGCAAGACCGCACCGTTAAAGCATGGAATGGATTCCCCCCATTAATTCATCATAGAAATTACATCATATCATGTAAACAATCATTACATCATGAGAAAACATATAGCATTACTTCGATTGTAAGTATATAATATACTTAATATTCATTTATGAACTATGCCATACCTACATACATACACACACACACACACATATATGTGTGTGTGTGTGTGTGTCTATATATATATATATATATATATATATATATATATATATATATATATATATATTCGTCCACTTCATTTTAAGTATACCATATACCTATCATCAAGTTCATATGAACTATGTCATAAAATCATTAAACACATTCACCAAGAATCACTTAAATTCTTATTTAGGTGTCAATATTCAATTTATCATTAATATTGTTTAGTTATTACTTCCCTAGGTTAGTCTATTACTAATTTATCTTTTCACATGAAACAACACGGAAGAAATTACCAACCATTCCACTATAGAAGCCACCCAGACTCTTCTAGGAGGCTTAATGTAAGAACCTTGGATACATTCTAGCAACCGTCCTTGCTAAGCTTTACTCGCCCCTCCTAATCATAGAAACACTTTTATTTCATGTTGTCAATTCATTCAATAAAGTTACATCCATTTTGATGCCATTACTCTCTCAAGAGTTAAATTTCTTAACTGAACCCTATAAACTTCCCAACTCATGACACCCTATCATATATCGTTGAATTTAAGACATCATTAGTGCTGGCACCTTGCCATTTGATAACTCCATAAGTTAGTATATTCCACAATATTGGGTTCAGTCCATTTCTTTTAAGCATTAGTTGTCTACCTTACACATTTTTTTAATAAAACATTTTTATCTTTCATTTAAATGATGCAACAATCATTTCTTAGCTTCCCTAAGCTTATTTGATTCTTCAGTCATAAATAAGTTCCTATATTAATTTTTTTATTCTTTATCTCAATTTCATCCTAATGAAATTCTTAATCAAAATTATGGAAATTGGCTTCTAGAATGCTACTAAGTATTCTCTGGTTTTACTTAGGAAACTAGCATCACTAGCTATTGCATGTCTAATTTCAAGGCCATCGTAAGTTATGTTGCATAACTATCCAAGACCAAGTTAAGAGCTATCGCACGCCATAATATTAATCTATGATAGATCAAGACCAAGGTGCTCTTGCATGTCACCACAGAAAGCCATCGAAGGTCAAGCTCTAGAAGTTATCGCACAGCATAACCGAAAGCTATCAAAGGTCGAGCTCTATAAGCCATCACATTTCAAAACCCAAAACTACCGAGGTTCATGAAATAAAGTTATCTTTAGCTTTTAATATTTTGGGCATATAAACTTAAAGCTATAGCATTCTAAAGATACCAAGGCCAAGCTATCGCATGTCACCAATGGTAAATCTCTAACTAATGGAAAAACTGATTTCTTTCCTTAATAAATTAATAAATTTGATATAATTTGTACACTTGTCATTTATTCACTGGTTACTTTTATTTTGTAACAGTATTCATTGATCCAATATGAAAATATTGCCCCTTAAGTTACCGTTAGCTAACAATTTTTATTAACTACCTTGGTTAACTAAGGTATACTTCTCTTTATCGATTAATTCATTATAACTTGAAAATAAATTGGTAAATTCCAAAAAACTTAATGAAATTCTATGTCATCATTATCTTCCTCTAGCAAAAAATTTAGATCAAAATACTTTAATTTAATATTTTTATTTATTAATTTACACCGAAAATACCTATTTTCCTCTTGGAAAAGTTAAAATAAATTATTTCTTCATCCAAAAATCATGAAAAGTAAAACATGCTTCAGTTTTTATTAAAAAATTCATACTAAAATTCACAACATTTAAGGAAAATAAAGTCGTGTTTTACCCTAAAACATATCTCACTTCATCGCAAACAATGTATATAAAGCATTAATCATCATTAAAACATGTTTATCATATTCAAAACATCAAGTCATAGCAAGTTCAAATCCAAATAGGTTTGGCGATTATTAGAGAGAGTATTACAAACCTTGATTTACAGAATTTGATTGAAATCCTCTCTTTCTTCTTACAACTGAATGCTTTTGTCTTTTAGTTTTTATTTCCTCTCCATTCTCTTAGAAATTGTGGTTGGCCTTCCCTAGGGTTCCTATTTTGTATATGTTTTAAAGTGAAGTGATGATGAATGAAGAGAATAAGGTTAAGGATATAAATACATTGGTGATTTTAGCTTGGGCTAAAATCCCTCCATACCTAATAACACTAATCTAGTTCGCTTGATACAAAATCTTCTTCATTCTAATTCATATTTATTCATTCCTATTAACTATGTCAATTTAATTGCATTAATCATTATTGGTTCATTTTACTAATATTTTAAGTGTCTCACACTCAATTAATCATGTTTCTTTTAAGCGATTTTCTCAACTAAATCATCTTAATTATCATTGAATAATTTCTTATATTATTTTAATCATATATTTTGATGCATCAAAATACAGGGTGTTACAGTCACCCCTCGCTCTAGGAATTTCATCTTATAAATTCAGACAAGGTAAAGCAATTACCCTAGATTAAATAATTGCACTACACCCTGATTGTGCAAAATCTTCTTCAAGCAAAGTACACATAAGTACCAAAAGCTACATTAGTACCTTACTAATGTGAATCAATAATCATTAAACTTAATGCATTAGTTCAACAACTAACACATCACTGTATTATGATGTAAATATACTAGTACCACTACTAGTACGTACAATAGACAACAAAGAAATTTGCTACAAATATGAATGTCTAAAATCATTGGGGATATATATTCCTAATCTTATCCTCTACCTCCTAGGTACAATCATTTTTATCGTATCACATTAGATACGTACAAGTTTAGTAACTTTGTTTCTCAATTCCTTTATCTCTTGGCTTATTATCCCATTCGATTGTCTGACATAAGTCAAATTTAGCTCCTTAATAAGTCCTTAATCGCCCTCAATTCCACTACCATACTTAGGTCATGCACACACTTCCACAATTGTGATATGTGAAAAATATTATACACACCCATCAAACCACTCTATAAAATGACGCTATATGCTAATTTACCAACCCTCTAAATCTCTGGAAATGGTCCTGCATACTTAGTGGCCAGTTTCCCTGTCTTACCAAAGGGCATTACACCTCTCATCGATTAAATCTTCACAAACACATGATTTCCTACTATGAACTCTAGATTCTTTCTTTTCTTATTGGCATAACTCTTTTGTCTTGATCGTGCAACTTTCATTCTAGTGCGAATCTGTTCTATCTTCTCAGTATCATCACTTACCAAGTCAGGTCCTAAAACAAGTCTATCTCCCATGTCTAAATAACAAATATGTGACTTACACAGTCTACCATAAAGCATCCCAAATGATGACATCCCACTACTCGAACGATAGTTGTTATTGTAGGTAAACTCTGTCAAATAAATATAAATGATCTTACTAATAGCCTCCAAAGTTTAAAACACATACCCTTAACAAATCCTCTAACACATGGGTCAACCTTTCCATTTGACTATTTGTTTATAGGTGGTAAGACGTACTTAGATTCAACTCGATGCCTAATGCATTTTGTAAACTTCTTCAAAAGTCGGTGGAAAACGATGGGTCTCTATCACTAATAATGCTGCTTGAAATCTCATGCATTCTTATAACATTCTTTATGTATAACTTTGTTAAGCTAGTTGCCAACCTTGCAATCTTCACTGGATAAAATGGGCACTCTTAGTCAATCTATTGATTATTACCTAAAAGCTATAATTTTCGATTCTCGACCTTGGCATCCCATCTATAATGCATTGACATTGAATTTCACTTCCTATTCGGTACTTCCTGAAGGAACCGAGTCAGTTGAAAATGGGTTAAATGTGTGAATTTCAAAAAATTTCCATTTTAGATCTTTATTGGGCCTACGATGTCTAAATGAATTTTATATCCTACCTAAATATTATAAATAAAATCTTTATTTTATTTTATTTTATTTTATTTTATTTGTTAAAAAAGGTTATTTATTAGGTCACAATTTGTAAGTGTGTATCAAATACGATTATTTACGTAAAGCACTTATGCTACAGGTAGGAAGTTTGCATAGTTAATATAATCATATGTTGTATCGGGATTTACACCGCAACGGACTCATATCTGCTTTACATGCACCTTTATCGTCCAAAGTTTTGATTTATATATATATATATATAGTGGATAAAATAGATATATATGAATGTATATATGTGTGTACTGAGATTAATTCTGATCATCTTGTTTTAAAGTTTAAAGTTAATAGTAGTGAATTTAATTTCAATTAAAGAAGAGGTAAAGATTAAATTTTACAGTTTTACACTAAAGTTTATTTTATGAATTTAAGTTAAATTAGCATACATATATTTGTTTCCATGTATATAAGTTAAAGTAACATTTTAAATTAAAAAAAATCATGAAAAAAGATAATTTATTCTATATGTATATTAAAGTTATCGTTTTAATAAAGCTTTTAATTTGGAAAGGAAATAAAGGGTTTAGGATTTACCCAAAAATTTAAATATAGAAGGAAACAAATGATTTAGGATTTTACACAGAAGTCCATTCATGAACTCTAGGTTGAAAACTTCTATTCTTATGTAAATAATATTGTTTCACATATCGATTTCCTTTCTATCCTCCCTTCATAAGTTTCTTTTTCAAAAGTTGATTCTTTAGACTGAATTGTATAAAGAAATATGTGGGTTTTCAATTACTTCTTCTAAATATATTTTTTCATCTTTAGGCATCTGTATTTCTAGTTCACATCCTTTTAAGTCGATTAATGTAATGAACTCTCGTAAGATATTTAAAATTCAAAAATATATCATCACATATTTATGGTACTTGACCATAAGTAAGATCCGGTTATACCTTGTCATGTGTAATAGTATACCATAATTTAGCATGTTCTCAAGATGTTATCCCTTTGACTATACCTCCATCATTGTTGTCACTTCTCTTGCTTCGGCTGAACCTCTTCCTTGCCACATTTGGATTTACTTGTATAAGCTACTTTTTAGCTTTCTAAAAGTTAAAAGAATTAGGATCGACATTATTTTTTTCTTTCAGATTTCTTTATGATCTCAAGAAAGATAATTAATGAAATGAACGAATATAAGCATGCAAATGCAGCTATATGGTATATGACTGAAGAATATCATCTCAAAGCAAAGAATGGGTCGGATCATCTTAAAGCCAAGCCCAATATTGTAACTTTTATTATAAATACGTTATGTATATGAGATAACTTGTAACTCTCTGAATGTGTATTGTATCATACGTTCTTCTCAATCAATAACACTATTCTCACTTACAAGTCTTATATGGTATCAGAGCCTCGCCATTACCCATCAGAGTATCTTTATCACCTAGGTTGGCTGCTTTTGCCACACTTTATCAGAGGGCAATCTCATCAACTAAAACTGCTATATCATCATTAAGCCACACCAAGAAGACTGTCAGAATATCATCATCACTCAGTTTTCTGACTGCTTTCAGATTTAATATCAAGAAAAACAAAAAAAAATCAAAAATCAGAGAAGTTGTCAAGAAAGTAAGTGCCATTCAAAGAATTCATCAGATTAGAATCATCATCTAAATTCTAGTTGCAACATACCTGAATCCCTTGTCTGAAACCATTTCTTGAAATTCTTGATAACTGATTACTTAAAGACCATTGTAGTTCATTCATCAGCATAGAATTCCTGCATAATTCATCATGCCAAAAGAAATCAACAAAACAGCCACTAAGAATCTCATCAAAACTATTGTCAGCCCCAAAGTCAGTTAATCAATGCCCACTTAGAAGAAGATAATTATCTTCTATGGAAAGTACAAGTTGAAACTGCCATTAGAAGCTAGGGTCTTGAAGGTTTTATTCTTGGTACAAATACCACTCCACAAAGGTTCATTACTAATGAAGAAAACAAGACTTTTAGCAATAAGAAATTCATAAAATATCAAAGGCAAGATAGTCTAATATGCTCATGGTTACTATCCTCAATAAGTGTTAAATTGTTACCATAAGTTATTGGGAGCAAAACTGCTCATGGAATATGGTCAACTATTGAAAGAATTTTTAATTCTCAATCTACTGCAAAGATTATGCATCATAAAAGGCAACTGCATAGTATGAGAAAAGATAACCAGTCTATGAGTGAACGCTTAGCAAGAATCAAGACAGTATGTGATTTACTTCAAGCAACAGGGCATAAAATCTCAGATTCTAAGCAAGTATTGATCATTCTATATGGTTTAAATGATGGGTATGAAGCTATAGTAGCTGCTATTTCATCTCAAAAACTCAGACCATCACTAGAAGATGTGCATTCAATACTTCTTGCACATCAGGGAAGGATTGATTTTAAGAAACTCATTGAATCAGACATATCTATCAATTATGTAGCTAATTACAAAGGAAAAAGTCGATACAACAACAAATCTGATCAACAATATCAAAAAGGAAATCAATCAGTCAGAGGAAGGGGCAGAGGAGGGTGAAATAATAATAATAATAATAAGCCAAAATATCAAATATGTGAAAAGGTTGGACACACTAACCCAAAGTGCTATTTCAGGCTAAAATTGAATTATATTCCAGGTCAGGATTCAAGGAATCAAAGAAATGGCAATCTAAGTGCAAATATGGTACAAGTTCAACAAGATTCAAATATTCAGTTACACAGTAGCAGAAATAATCACTCAAGTGATATTACAAAGCCTAAACACATTCATGATGAGGATTGGTACCTTTATTCTTGAGCAACTAATCATATCACTAGCACTTTAAGCAATCTAAGTCTTGGAAACAGAAGTACAAAGATATGCAATCTATACACATGGTTAATGGTAAATCCATTGCAATCATAACACTGGCAGCTCATATATAATGGCAAAGAGGAAGCTATACTTAAACAATTTGTTAAGAGTTCCACCGACTAGAAAAAACTTACTAAGTGTGTCACAATTTGCAAAAGATAACAATGTTTATTTTGATTTCTACCCAAATTACTACCTTGTTAAGGACATTCTATCTAAGGAAATCCTCTTGCAGGGTAGAGAATGTAAGGGGTTGTACAAATTCAATGCTGCCAACTCAATAAAATCAGAGATTAAAAGAAAGTGGTATGATAATTTTGAAATCAAACAAGCTGAAAACCGTTAGGCTTTTGATATTTGGCATTGTAAACTTGGGCATCCAAATGCCACTATTGTAAAACATGTGTTGAATAGAAATAATATATCTTTTAATAACGTATCAATGCCTTATATGTTTACACATTGCCAAATAGACAAAAGTCAAAAATTGCTATTTTTAGATTTTGAAACTCACTACAATAAACCATTAAAATTAGTTGCTACTGACTTGTAGGAACTTGTCCCAATACACATTGATTATGGGTATAAATATTATATCTCATTTGTGGATGCTTTTTCTAGATAAGTCTAGATTTTTTTTTAAAATCAAAATTTGAAACTTACAATGTAGTGTTGTAGTTTATAATGCATGCAGAAAAACAAACAAGAAATTAGGTCAAAATAATGCAGACAAATGGTAGAACAGAACTCCTACCATTAAAGGATCAAAAGAAAGGAATTTTCAGAGAACAACATGCCCACATACTTCTGAACAAAATGGGCTTGTAGAAAGAAGGCATGGGCAAATTGTTGAGACCGGACTCACTTTATTAGCTCAAACATCTATGCCACTAAAATTTTGGCCAGATGCTTTTGCAACAACAATTTTCTTAATTAATAGACTTCCTACTAAAGTTCTATAATTTATGAGTCCAATAGAGATGTTGTACAATATTAAACCTGATTATCAAAACTTAAAAGTTTTTGGATGCTTGTGTTTTCCCTACCTAAGACCCTATGATACTCACAAGTTAAATTTTAGATCAACCCTATGTAATTCTTAGGATATGCAATTAATCAAAAGGGCTATAAATGTTTAGATAGCAATGGAAGAATAATTATATCTAGACATGTAGTATTTAATAGAAGATATTCCCTTTTAGGGAATCAAAGATTAAAACATCAAAAAATGTATACAATTAAAAGCATTCTCTACCACCAACACCTGTATTACTTGAAAGGACAACTCAAGTTCAGTAAGAACCAGCTCAAATTGGTCTAGGCCATCATGCTATCAACTCAAGCCCACAATGCATAGTGTCCAGCTTAAGACCAGGTCATGAGCTAGCTGCTCATCACATATACCAAACCAAATACCTCAACAAGAAACAAATATTCAATCTGCTTCAAATCAATCTTTAAAGGACTCACATACATTCAATGAATAAGAACGAGTAAATACTGATGATACTTGTGAGCAACATACCACAATAAGGATTGGGAATCACATGATGACAAGGGTAAAAAGTGGCATATTCAAGCCAAAAATATATAATGCAAACTTGGTTGAAGAAGAGACAAGCAATCACTATTAAGCCATTGCAAAATGAAAAATGGAAATAAGCCACGACTGATGAATAAGATGCTTTAACAAGGAACAAGATATAAGATCTTGTTCCTATGCCCAACTATAAAAATATTGTTGGTTGTAAATGGACATACAGACTAAAAAGAAATGGGATGGTTCAATTTCTAAGTACAAGGCTATATTAGTCAATAAATGCTATTCACAGCAAAGTGGTTTTGATTTTAATATAACTTTTTCACCGGTTGTGAAGCCTACTACTATTGGAATTATACTTACTATTGCCTTGAATAGAAATTGGATCATCAAACAAATAGATATAAAAAATGCTTTTTTACATGGTGTTCTGCAGGAAGAAGTGTATATGGAACAACTATAGGGATTCAAAAAAAAGGGAAAGAGGAGCTTAAGTGCAAACTACACAAAGAAATATATGGACTGAAACAAGCACCAAGAGTGTGGTTTGAAAAGCTAAAAACAACTCTGTTCAAACTATGCTATAACTCAACAAAATCTAACAACTCCTTATTTACGAAATTTAGCAAAGGCATAATAGTTTATGTATTGATATATATTGATGATTTTATTATTACAGGGAACTATGGAACGGAAATTGACAATCTCACAAAGCATTTAAAAAAGGAGTTCTCAGTTAAAGACCTTGGCAGTCTAAGTTATTTTCTAGAAATTGAAGTAAGGGGAACGTCTAGCTCAGTAATTCGGTTAAATCAAAAGAAGTACATTACAGAAATATTAAACAAAGCAAAAACAGAATGAGCTAATCCAATTTCCACACCAATGGTTAGACGTTTATCCAAACATAAAGGTGAAGCAATATCTAATATCAGTCAGTACAGAAGTATAGTGGGTGCTCTGCAATATGCAACCATCACCAGACTAGAAATCACTTTCAGTGTAAACAAAGCTAGTTAGTTTATACAAAATCCAACACGTGAACATTGAAAAGCTAAGAAAAAGATACTTAGATATCTCAAAGGGACCATAAATTTTAGGCTAACATTAGAAGCATGTAAGACTATCAATATCACTGGTTATGCAGATGCAGATTGGGCTACTGTCCCATATGGCAGATGATCTACAACTGATTACCGTATATTCTTAAGCAAAAATCCTATTTCTTGGTGCTAAAAAAACAACCTACTATATCTAGATCTAGCACTAAGGCTGAAAACCGAAGTGAAGTAAATGAAACATCAGAAATAATGTGGATCGAGTCTCTACTTTGGGAATTACAAGTCAAACCAAAAAAACCATTATATGGTGTGATAACTTGAGTATAGTTCAACTTACTGCAAATCCAGTCTTACACTCAAGGACAAAGCATATGGAGTTAGATCTCTGTTTTGTGCATGAACAAGTAATAAAGAGAAAGCTAAATATAAATCACATACCTTCCACCTTCCATGTTTTTGATATTCTAACCAAACCACTGTCAAAGATGAACTTTCTTCGATTCAGAGGGAAACTGAAAGTTAGCAGCAACCACAGTTCTTGACACATTGAGATCTCACTCAAGTTCGGCAAGGTTGATGCTTAATTCATCAAAATCGTAAATATCAGCTGAAGCAAATGAAATTGGAAGAAACTGAAGGCCGTCACAGCAATTAGATCTGATACTCACATATATTTCACTCAATTTGGAGCAAAATCAACGTGGAAGTGAATCGACAACAATTTGGGAATATTATTTTGCAAACCCTAATTGAGCGTTCGGTTTGAAGGGGAGTAATGAAATGAATGAATAAAAGAATGCAAATGCGACTATATTGTATATGACTGAAGAATATCATCTCATAGCAAATAATGGGTCGGGTCATCTTAAAGCGAAGCCCAATAATGCAAATTTTATTATAAATACATTATGTATATGAGATAACTTGTAGCTCTCTCAATGTATATTGTATCATACATTCTTCTCAATCAATAACAACATTCTCAATTACAAATCTTGATAATAATGCTCTAATACCAATTGAAAGTTACAATACCATAAGCTTTGTTACCAACTGTAGGTGCAGGGCTATAACTCTGATACCAATCGATATGGTCACAGAACTTGACTAATAAATATACAGTAGTAAAGTAAAATGACATAATTTTTTTACCGTGATTCTAGTTCTAACCTATTGCTCTAATATGTAGATTCTTGTGGATCTGTACTAATCTCAAAAATCCTCATTTAACCAGGACGAACATGTATACAACATTTCCTTACAAAACAACATGCGAATACACAAGGACTTTCCATTTACCTCACATAAGAAGTACTTTCCAACTTCCTCATACGAGAAGTACTTTATCAATTGCCTTACATAGAAATGGAATTTCCGATACATCTCTATTACTATAGAGCTTTCCAAACAGATATGAAAGGGCTCAAACGAAACTCCATTAAACTTCAAGTTACGAGTGATGTATTATCAAATATGAATCTTGTTGCTGCAATACAAGGATCCTATTAGCGCATGCAAATTTTTTGGGATCAAATTCTAAGAAATCGAGTGGAAAACCAATTGATCACTGGAAAGAAAATTTGTGAATAGTTGATTTTGAAAATGCAAAATATAAGAATTAAGTGTAAGATAGTTGTTAAAATCATTGTAGATCATTATATTTATACCAGTGAAAAGTTTCATAAAAATGTTGTGATTCTTCATTTAAAATCATGATCATTCACCCAAAAGTCATACCTTTCCTAAATGCAGAAGTTTCAAAGTGTGCCCAACATTCATATTTATGTTTGTTAATAAAACGTTACAAAAGTGTTATGAAACTGTTACGATTACATTGCAAAATTGTTACAACTACAAAACTGTTACAACTATGTTGCAAAACTGTTACGATTATGTTGCAAAACTATTACAACTATAGAACTATGCAGCAAATAGATTGTGCAATAGATATAATACCGATTAGATTGTCCGAGTCCAACGAAAACTATTTTCTTGAAACAATATTGCTCCCACCATGGCATAGAAGGAAGAAAAGCAACTGTTCTCTAAGATAAAATGGACCAAACTTTACAATGTTGCGCTGTAAATTGTAGAGAATCGACGAACTCAAGAGAAATATTTAAGAACAGTTTCGAGGGAGAAGGAGAAGAACAGAATCAAAAGTTATATTAATTCTGTTCTACTGTGTCATATATATAGGCATGGGAAGGTACCTATTCATTTTGAACGGTTGTGAAATTTGGAAAGGCTGCGATTCTTTACCAAGTTATGGATTACCGTTTGAGTTTGAATGGACAATAATAAAAAAACTGTCCAGTTTGAACAGCTAAGCGCAAATGCTAAGATGGCTATGCTTTCATGTTTCTCTGTCTCATAGTATCTATAATAGTGTCCACATCTTAGTACATAAACACACAATGTATATTTTATTCTAAGATGTGAGACTATTCATTTCCCAAGGCATTCAATGCCTCACGCTTTCCAATAAATTATTTGTAACAACCCAGGAATTTCTCACCAATTTGTAATCATCATTAAACGATTAATTTGCTAGCTGATTGCTGTTTGTTGTTGGAATTTTGAATCTGGTTTAAATTCTTTTGAAATTTGTTAAGGTTTGTGGACTTAGAAAAAATATCAGGCCACATTTCTTTTTGGTATTTTGTTATCAAACGAATACCGTTCCCTTATAAAAATTTTGGACCCGTTCTTTTTTTCATTGGCATTCGTTTTAAAACCCTAACAAAAACATACGAGCGAATAATGGCGGCCTCGTTCGTTCTCATTCCAAATCAAATTAGGGTTTCGATTCTTGATTGCTCGTTCCTCGATTCCACTTGGTGCTTGCCGACCAATTATCATGCTCGCCGATGCTAAGGTGAGTGATTCTCTCACTCACATCTTTAATTCAAACCCATGTATTCGAGTACCGTTGCTTGATTTTATTTTGTTATCACTGCTTAGAATTTTGGTGGTTTCGTATGTATATTGGGCTTCGGCCATTTGATTTTGTTTAGATGCATGTGGTAATTTTCGACTTTGTCAATTCGTATTCAATTGTTTGAGTTGTCGATTCATTTTGCTTGCAGTTCGATTTAAGTTTTTTGTATTCATTTTGATCTGTTTGATTTTCGTGGTTGTCACGGCTTCGATATAGAGCTGTTCGATCGCGTTCCTTGCTACATTGGTCTTCACGATGTTGTTTTTCTGGTATTTAACCTGAATTTTTGTTGACTTCGGTTTGACTTCGATTTTTGAAGTTTCCTGTGACATTTCTTAATCTTCGGCCTTGAACTTATTTAGCAAATTCTTTGAAACTATTGATGTCTTGATTATTCGAAACGGCTGCTAAATGCTTTTGGGCGCTTGAACCTTCTCTGTGCACATCTGTTTTACTGCCTTCGTTTAGGTGATAATTTTCACTTGTTCGTAGTTGACTTCATTGTAGTTTGAATAGTTCATGTGCACTTGAATATGCACTGAGACCATGTGTATACATACATCTATGTATGTATATATGTATTGTCCTTGTAGTCTTTATTCCATTGATCCACTTGTGTTGAACTCTTTCGACCTGTGCTTGGTGGAATTTGCATTGCCTTCATGTGTTGTCGGTGCACTGTGAAGCCACATGACCATATACGTGTGACTGGATATACTTGTGTGTTGGTCTTCATTTGCATTGTGCAGTAGCTTGAGCATTGAGCTTGTTGTATTGGTTATTTTCACTTGATCTTGCAAAGCTTGTCCCTGATGTCACTCCGATCTGGTCTGCAAGACTTGAAGTGGTCACTGACCTGAGTCATATTGCATTGAACACCCCATTTACTACTTGCATTACGATACATGTATATTCATGTATCACTTGAGTCTGCACTTTCCATGATATAACTTGATCTCTGGTTCATGTATGCATCCCAGTCATACTTGTTGTCATAGTAGTTTGCACTGACCTGTTGCACTACTGCATACATGTCATGTTGCTCCATATTGCATTGAACACCCCATTGACTACTTGCACTGTTCATGTGTGTTCAATATCACTTGACGTTGGTTTCACTGATGCATTATGTTGTACCTGTTTGTTTATGTCAGAAAAGCATATTGTATGCACTGCCTCCACGTGTGTATTGTTTTGGTTACTTACCCGAACCATGTTTTTGTATACATGGTTTTAGTTGCTTGTGAGCTGCATCCCTTGAGTACTTGTCTGGTTCATGTCTTGATCACTTTGTAGTTTGGAACATGAACTGTTTTATTTATGTGGTGGCTGCAGTTTCATTTTTATTGTTGTTGCAGTTGTGTTGAGTCACTGACTTGACCTCTGCATTTCGTAAGTGACTTAGTTTTGTAGTTACGACTTGTTTCTCTGACATGTTCTTGTGTTTGTGCATGTCACTATTCAATTTTGATTTCACCTGAGTTTCATATTGATTTTGGAACTACATCTATGTTGAATCCGGTATTTCGGGTTTGACCTTGTGCCCGTTTGAGTACATCATCACTGTAGTGGTAAGGTAGTGCAAGCAAGCGTGAACTGCAGCCACACGGTATGGAGCTTTAGTGTACATCATCACGGTAGTGGCAAGGCAGTGCACGCAAGCGTGAACTGCAGCCACACAGTATTGTTTTATTGATATTCTTTTTGTGTTGATTTAATGATTTTTTGGTATTCCATATGTTGTAGTGGCGAGGCAGTGCACGCGTGCGTGTACTACAGCCCTACCCGAATTGACATTTTAATTGATATTTCAATATTTTGTGTCGTATTCTGATTTGGTTTAGTTTGATGGTTTAGTTGGTATCTAATTATCTTTTTGATAATTAGATTATGAGTTTCTAATTATTTATTCAATAATTAGATTTTGTTGTTAATTGCCGATTAGGCAATTTTGATGTTTTCCAAATTATATTCATTGATATTCTTTTTACTTATCTTTGTTGATGATTTGAATCCGCTGATCGTTGTTTAACACTGTTACGTGTTATATTTATCGTTATCTGATTTCTTTATTTAAGGATCGGATAGACGAGATTTATTGTGACTGTCGTCTATTTGTTACTTAATTATTATTGCTTCTGTGCTTTAATAACTGAGTTTGAATTAGACTGACCCGTGTATTATTTCTTTGAATTTAATACTCGGGTCAGACCGAGTTATTATAGGTTGTAGATATCCTGCTTTGGATTGCTGCTAGAGCTATGAAGTCTTTTCATATCTTTTGGAGTAGTCGTTGTCATTTTAGTAGTTCGTGTATTTGTATAGGATGTTATGTATTCATGTATATTATTCACGATAATGTACTTGTATATGTAACTTTCTGAGTCGACAGTTGTAGTTGTATCATATGTACTGTATCACGTGTATTGTAACTGACATCAGTTATTATATATATATGAGATTTTTTCCGTTTTATCTGTGTTCCGCATTTATATTATCCGTGTTATTATTATATTTACTGTCCTAAACTATTATGAACCATCGTAGTTCGTTTTATACTGGAATTGGGGTATGTCGATGGGAGTAAATAAATCAGAGATGAAGAATGAAAGAATATATATACCACTCCTATCGAGATAACCAATACTAGTGTAAGGCCTAACTACGGATGGCCGCTCCCCAACAGCCTTATTCTCCGCGCTAGTTGACAATATTACACCGTAGTGTTCTTGGCTAGCGTGGGTAAAGAGGTGGGGCGTCACATTATTCATTCATTTCCAATAATGTTGACATTAAAGTATGTGTATGTCCATATGTGTATAATGTTGGCATATCCATCATGTTATGTCGACATAAACTCAATTCCAAAGCCCATTTTTTTAGTTAATTTATACCAAATTACCAATAGATTGACATAACTAGTGTTTATGTCCCCAAAACCATGTTTCTGTTGATATATCCTGACTTTATATCGACAAATCTTAGGTTAATGTCAATATAAGACTGGATTACGTTAGTATAAAACTATCAAATAAAATCTTAGATCCTGCTTGTTTTCATTTTCGTCTTTAAGTTTTGAGTTTTTGAAGCTCGTTTTCAATTATCTCCTCTGAATTTTTTTAGCGTTTTGGAAATTACATTTGGTTTGACTATTTTGAAAAATTATTTTTGGATAAAAATTTAAAATCGAGAAACCAAAATGAAAATGGCTATTTTGAAATCTACATTAGACTACAACATCGAATGGAAATTCATGATGTTTGATTTGACTGCATATAATATTACATGACCATATATCTATACAAAACTCATTCATATAACATTGTTGTTCTATGGTAAAATGATGTGTAACGACCCGCTATTTTGGACCATTCAAATCGACAATAAAACCATACATGTCCGACTTGAATAATTCAAAATACGGAATTGTTAATTAAAATTTGGCAAAACTCAGCATATACAGTAAATAAATCAACCACAGAATCACAGACAAAGAGTAATATAAAATAATGCCGCGGAATAGATAAATAGTAGTTCATGAAGTTGCTATATAAATATCAGAGTTAGAAATAAAAATACAACAGAATATCTCAAATACAATGAAGTCTCCAGTACGAACAGATGACCTCTCCGAACGAATCAACTGAAAGAGCAGGAAGCCGAATCAATAGTTGGATCCTCAAACGAAGCTCCAAACTCCAAAGGCGAGTCTCAAATGCTGTATCGCTTAGTCTGACCCGAGCGTAAAGCAAAAACACAAAACACTCGAGTCAGGATTAACATTCTTATATCAATAAATCAAACTCAAGTGAAATATCAACTGAAATACAAATAACTTAAGGATGTTTGGGATAACCATCCTCTAAGGGTCCATGGAACTATCTACAAGGTAGAGATATACACTATAACACCGTGGTCATTCAATTTTATTTAGACTTCAAAATCAAAACATCATTTCCCTTTCAAATATATCTATTTTTTAAGATAGTGTATATATATATATATATATATATTAAATAATTTATAAAGTAAAGTATTTGAAATTTCCTCAACTACACAAATTGATTCTAATCAACTCATGTTCCAAATTCCCATTTATTCAAAGCTCAATTCATTAATTCAATTCAGCTCCCAATAACCATTTAAACTTTCGTTATATTCAAAGCTTTAATATTCAATATTTTAAAGTTAAATCTAACAGTTTCATATAGATCTTGATTTAGCTTCATCATTATTATTTAGTCAGGAAATATCCACTTAACAAGTTCAATATCATTTAAATAGCCTTAGATGTCATTTTACAGAATATTTCCATAAATTTATTTAAACTTAAAATATCCATTTAATCCTTTTTACCAAAACCAAGTTATAAAATCATATCTTAAATCCCGAATTCAATAGTTTCAAACCGATTTAATTGAATATAATTCTTAATTAAATACCATTTCCAATTAATTCAACTTTATCTTCTCAACTCTAGCTCATTCAAAATTTTACCAAATATAATTTGAAATATAAATTTAAACGAATCCTTAAACATATTATATGTATTAAATCAATCTCAATTAGATTAAATATTATTATTAGGCCTATACATAAAATTTTCATTTTTATACATATAATATTCTAAGAATCAGTCTTTATCAAAACTATATTTTTCTTTCCCAAACCACAGAAATTATTTTCAAAACATTTATATATATATGGACCAACGATGTCTGTAAATAATTTCCTACGCTATGGTCAAGGGATACAGATATTTATCATTTCAATCCGAAATTAAAATATACGGGTAGATATCACTTCGACCGCAATCCCAAATTCAATTTAATTGAAAATCGCTTGGGTTTATCATTTCAACCCATAACGAAATTCTCCTATCCAAAAGTCCGTTCGGGTATGTATCATTTCAACCCATAGTGAATTATAAACTACAGGGAACTTGCAGAGTGATAACAGATAATACAATAAAATAACAGGCATATATCATCAATAAAAATTTAATATAAACAACAGGATATGGTGTCATATCGCACAGGTGAACAGTTACAGAAAATAGCATATATATAACAATTTAAATGACTACAACATCATATTTCAATTGTCGTTTCAATTGAAATCAAATTTAACAAAATACAAGAACGTTAATCGTGTGTGATTGCTCACCTTTCGAGGCTAGATAAGAACGATAATGAGGTCAGTTATGGATCCCAATACGAACTTTGAAGCAAAGCAAAATTGGCACGAATTTGATGACAAAGCTGATAGATAGAAATCGATGAAAAAAAATCAATCGGTTTGATATAAACAGAGTATATATTATATGTGTTATTTAAATTTCCTTAAAATCTCAATAAATTTAATTTAAGACGGATATTCAAATAAAATATTCACATTGTTTGAAACTGATATTAAATTTAAAATACATATTAAAATAAAACATCATCATATTATTGAAAAATCAATACTTAAATTTAAACACATAAACGTTTTTCCTCTTAAATCAATATTACATTTAAACGCACACACAAAATAAAATATAAGTATAATATATATAAAAATCATCACTTATTTAAAACACGCATTTTAAAATAACATATTTATATATAGTTTACCCAAAATTCAAAGCATATACTGAGAAAATCAATCCATATATATAGACCATACATTATGAAAGCACTACAGAAAAGAGAAAAAACAAAACATACTTTATATATATACATTAGAATGGAGATGAAAATTATACATTTAAATTTTTAGTTTTACAACATAAATCACTAATGCTTTTACAACACTCAGCTGCCATACTAATATATGTTATATTCGAACATGAATAAAAATCTAATTATATTTTCAAAATATGTATATTACTAATATTTTATAATAACAAATAAGATACAAGACTAACGTATATATACGTTTCTGAAAAGCTTGGCTTAAAATTTACATAAGCATTAAACATAAAAAATATGTAGATATAGTTTTATGCTAAAATATCAATTAAATGGAGACTGTTATAATGTGAAAATTTGTGAACGCGAGTTGAAATATAAAGATGGATTTGTCAAATATATTGGAAGCAGAGGACAGGGAGGGGAGAAGCAAAGCATGGAAAAAAAATAAAAATAAAGAGAAGAAAATGGAGGCCATACCTTCAGAGCTCACGCACGCAAGAAGAAATGAATAAAATATTGAGATGCAATTGAAAACTATTTGTGTACGAGGCTTATATTTATACACGATTGCATTGATTGAGGTGGGAGAATATAGGCAAGAAATAAATTTAAATCAATTATACACGATTGCATTGATTGAGGTGAGAGAATATAGGCAAGAAAGATTTGAGCGAATATTTACAGCGGTATTGATTGCGTGAATTTAGCAAAATGAAACTGCAAGAAATCTTTGGCAAATATTTTGTACACATTTAAAATTTATTAGGAAGTAAATGGATTGATTAAAACGCAAGAAATATTTATAAAATGGGAAGGTGGTGAAAATTATTTGCGTACAAGGTTGAGTATTTAAATGAAACTAGTATTGATTGCTTGGAGAAACGACAGGAAATAATTCCTGTCAGGAGGAATTTGCGCGTGATATTTGATTTAGGAGATAATTGCGTTGGATAGATTAAATAAAGAAACGTACTAATTAATGGTATAGAAACATTAAGGAAATAAAAGAATTTCGTTTGAATGGTAAGGAAAAGCAAAGATTTTGTTCCTATTGATTGCAAAGGAGTAAATGAAAAAGAAGAGATACTTATACACGTGAATTTCAAACAATCTTGAAACGGATTTTGAACTTCTAAAGAGAAATAAATTTGCTTAAAACTGCTACGCGAATTTTTATTCCTATTATAAAAATAAGGAAACAGGGAAGCGTAGAAATTTACACGTAACTTATCAAAACTAGATTTAAAAGAAATTTAACGTCTAGAGAAATGATTTCTTTCCCACTTGGAATGCAAGGCTACAGATAAATTTATTATTTAACGTCAAAATAAATATTATTCCCAATTGAAACCATATTAACTTTTAAATCATTAAATTTACATATAAAATAATAACAACTATCTACTGCTTTATAGTAAATAAAAAAATTGTGAATTCACAGAATACAACCTATTACTTTTATTTCAAAATATCTTTCTTGTAATAATTATTATATTTGGAAAACATTTTGAAATAATTTTCTCTTTTAAAACTTATAAATAAAATATTATTATGTTAACTACCAAATTAAATGTTCATTTTAATACATTCTCTTTCCTTAATGGAAGGATTTCAACAAATACAAATATTAATTTCATATTAAAATCAAATAAAAATCTAATTCAACTACTTCTTTTTATTAACAATAAATCAAACATTATTTAATAATTTCACATAACTCAACATATCCATTAGTTACCAATTTTAGTTCATTTGTTAGAGGTTAACTTATTTGAATTACAACAATACAATTAAACTATTGTTTCCTCTTTAATTTTATTCAATAGATCAATATTTACAATTAACAATTATTATTAAATTTTAACTTTTTTTGTTTTTAATTCCAATTGTAAATCTCATATAAACTATTATTATTCCCATCATTTTTGTTTCTACCAAATTTTATTCAATATTTTAAAAAAAATTAGAATTTTAAATTGGTTTAAAATTTCGGATCGTTACCCATTACCTTTTTTTAGATCTGAACTGCGTTGCAAAAAATAAAGATGGGAAGAGTTTTTGAAACGGCCAGGAAATCAAAGATTTTTATTCCTATTAAATACGGAGATGCAAATGAAAGCGGAAAGTTTTACACGTGAATTGGAGGCAGGGTTTTAATTCTTTTTTTTTAAATGCACGTGCTGATTTAATTTTTAACAGCTAAGATATGAAATCAAAGAGTGCGTACAATAGATGCAATAATTAAAATGAACGTACGCCCAAATTAATTAACAAGTAATGTAATCTAAATTTATATGTTTTCTTATTTACTCACTACTTATATTTAATTATACGTAATCCAAACATTAAATTTTTATTTCAAAATATTATTATTTAAAATTTCTCAAAAATTCAATTAAATACGTTACTAAAAACCGTTTAAAATTTATGGGTTGTTACATGATGATTGAAGTAATCAACAAAATGCAGCATTCATCAACAGAAGTATTCTAATCACACTCTCATAATTAGATTCATAACACATTACCATGCATAAAAGTAACAATTTATAAAGGCATTAAACAAAATTATACGATTGTATACACAAAAAACTCTGCAGCTTATAACAGTTAATTGCCAACTTATATGAAAAAAACAAGAAGATGATTACAAGCAAAGGGGCTTTGACTGAAACCAAGTATCAAAACAAAATGACCTACACAATTGATATAGTCCTGAGAAGATAACGCAAAGTTTCATACAGTAACATAAGGTTATGAGAGGGGTTGCCATTAATAGGCAGCTATAGAGTCGAGGATCCATGAACTGGATACCACTTTAGCTTTACAAGCATTACCAATACCTTTTGCTTCCAGTTTATTCACCTTTTCATTCTTTGGAGATTCGGTGCTATATATAATCATAGTTTCTGAAACCAAGTTGCTATTAAATAACTTCTCTTCATCTTTTTTAAGTGGTTTTCTTTGCAGAATTTTTCCTCTAGCAGCATTGATAAGATCTTGAATGTACCATTTATAAGAAGGATTGAATTCTCCAGCAAAGTAGAATTCAATGTGTTCAAAGAGCTTTGGTTCCTCAAATAATGAAAAGACCCATGAGATTTTGGAATGGCATTTACTGCAATATATTGTGTTTAATCTACTATGAAAACAGCTAAAAAAAGTCCAAGGAAAACCATGGTATTTGGTTGAAATTGTGCAGATTTATTGCATTTTTACATCCTGCAAATAAAATATGGTGCATGACAGCTCTAGTATGTGCTTAGCAAAAATGTATAGTTAACTTAAGAGAATATACCTAGACTAGCTAGCACAAGCTAAAAACATGGAATCCTTATACCATTTCACACTATTAGCAGCATTGAATACAATATGATTACCAAATAGCTCTCCAAGTTATAGTACAAAATATAACCGAGAACGTGATATTTTTCCCACTTCCAAATTAAATTGCTTATCACCAATCTAATACTTGTAAAAAATTATAATTAATGATGATATAGCCAAGAATGAGTACCTTATTTAAAGTCATCCTAATTTAGGGCCTCCGCTGATGCCATGCACATCCTTTTGAATCTCATACTGTTTGCAACAACCCGAAAATCCAAACCCTTTGAATCGACAATAATCCACACATGTCCGATCCAAAAAGCACAGACTAACAGAAAGTCAAGAGAAAGAAAAGAAGAGAGAAGAAGAAAAGAGAAGAAAGAGAGAAGATAGAACAAAACAGAATATTACAAAATCTCACATCGCAGCTGAAAATATATAATATCATATCAGTGATCTTTACAAAACAGAAACTGCATATATATACACATCAATCAGAGTTCAATAATCAATCAATAGTTATCAACCTGAACAGTTATAATAACATGTCCTTACAAATGCCGATAATTTGAACAACTAAGCAATGCAGCGAATAATCAAGCAAATATGGATGTACGAAAATGAAGATCTCCAGCTCTCCTGCTGAAGCTCCAAAAGCATCAAATCTAGACCTGTAAATATACTCGGTCTGACCCGAGCATTGAAAGGGAAGAATGCCGGATCAGTCTGATAAACCAGCGTGAGAAACACACTCAACTGAATTTATTAAATTACCAAACTTTTCCTTTATCAAAACAAAAGTATCTCGTAAGACAAGTCCACACATAAACACGGACATGTTTTTACCTTACGATAACTAAAACATATCATATCAAATCCTCTTATATTATAGTATTGTCTACTATATACAAATAATATTAATCATAGCTGAAATTGTCACATTGATTAAATTCCAGCATATAGCCCAATTGGGTAATACAATTAAAATGAAAAACACGTAGTGGGGTTTGGATTTCCATACAAATGACCAGGTGAAGGGACTACCTTCCGGCAGTACATCTCCAGAAGAATGTACCGAGAAACCATCATAAAGTTTCTCTACCAACACAAGACTAGCCCACCTTTATAACTAGATGATACTGAATATGTCATCCTCCGGTCGTTACCGACCTTATCGAGGGCCCTCTAGCATACAAACCACAATAATCAGATACACGAAGTCATAGTGTGCAAAAATATATATCTAGAAGAGGATAATCATACCCTAATAGGAGCGACCCACATAGCCCTGCTACATCTAACCCTGTTTTGATTATTTCCGGTTGATAAGGCCTGATGAGGTAACGATTACCTTTCACAATCACATATCACATCACTTTGAATGTCACACGGCCATTTCCTTTTGACTACTAATTGCCTTCCACAAAAATACAACCCTTAGGCTCATACGTCTCAAGGAGGGTGTTAAGCTAAGAGAAGTTGTGTTCTTCGCCACCACTAATGTACGTTTGTGAAAACCAATGTACGTAATCTATAGAAATGCAATGTTAGACAAACATCCACACAAGTTGTCCAAGAACAGAACAAACCGAAGGTACTTTCCTACCACATCCTGTTGGGAAATCCTTAGGATTAGTAGGAATAGTCCTCGCATTGGATATTTCATAATGAAGAGACCACTGCTACTGGATGTATATTGGGATTTTAACCCCAAACGATCAACAAGCAGTCCCCCGCTATGAAAATCCAGAATATCAATATCATCACAAAGCAACCTGCACAATCGTCGTATATACGTTGGTCCGAAGTGGTTTTCAGATAAATCTGATCTCGATCTCTTCGCACCAACAACGCAAAAGTGTTTCTCAACCTCACACAGAAGCTAAGTCTCATAGACTTGTCACGTCTCCAATTTTCAACTTGCTATCCTTCGGCTAAGAAGGAAGCTTGATAGATTGGAGTAATACTCCGCACTGCACGAATCAACATCCTCAACACAAACGATAATCAAGCCTACACAGAAGGCTGCGTACTAAGTGTACGACTAAATAGTTCCCACATCAAGTAGAGGAACTAAAATTTGGCAAAGTTTGATAGTCGGTTATTTAACTATCAAAACAAGCAAACAAATATTCAACACCATAACAATCACTGGGCCCATTTTATTAATTACACCATTAGCCAAATATTTACCTCAAATTATCTTTAAAAAATATATCTTCAAAACCATTTCAACATTAGAAAACATTTCCATATACTTATTTACTAATAAGTAATTCACAATTCCCTTAATTTTCAACACTCGGAAAATATTGCATACACTTAAATCATAATTAATTATATGTTTTATTCTTTAAGGAAAACATTCTCTTTAAACATATTTATTTGAGTTAAAACAAATGTTGCATAAAACATCGTTACGACAACCCAAAATCAATAGTATAGGGATTTGAAAATAAGATAGATATATAAATCCCATATACTATAAAAAGAACATTTTCTTTCGAAAATCATTTGCTAATAATAACAGTGTTATAGTCTATCATTTCCTTATTTCTCGAAAACGTCTATTTTAGCTATGGATGTTGAAATCTATGATTTCGATATTTAACACATTTTAAACATCTTCAAACCATTTAACTCCATTTTAAAATATCACTTTCCAAAACATTTCTTTAATATATTATTCACTGTCCAAAATCGTTAATACAAATCTCTCACCAAATTCAACACTTCGACATATTTAATTAAAGGATTATCCACTGTCCAAAATCGTGAATATATCTCCTTTAATAAGCTTTCATACTTACTTATCAAATTCAATTTATTTCGGATTTATAAACAATGTTTATAAATTCACATTTTTATTTTATAAAAACTTCAATTTATAAATCTCTTTTATTAACCAATTCCGTATATCTCATTTATATGCCAAATCCAATTTATAAGTTAATTACTTATAAATCATTTATTTTACAAATTCGTTTATTTTATAACTTCACAATTATAAATCTTATTCACTTATAAACTCCATTTATAACTTCATTTTAACACTTATAAAACTCGTTTTATAATTCCAATATTTTAATTTATAAAATACAAATTTTATAAATCTTCTATATAAACCATTTATAATAAATCAAAAATCCCAATTTATACTATTTCACAAAATAGTTAACTTACTATTTCAAAAAACATATTCTTATTATATTTCCCAAAAATCATAACTTTTATGCCATAAAAAATATAACATTTATTTATTTAGAATAGTTTCCTTCCTTTATAACAAATCAAATCATATATTTTTCAACTCACTTAAAAATCATTTTTTATTTGAAATCATCAATTTAACATTTTTAAAATTCCAAAAATAGGCCTAATGCCGCAAAAGCACTAAATACATCAATCACGGTATCCAAAACATCATATATAATATGATAACATAATATATAACAATATCTGTAACAAAATTAATACTTGTGAGGAACCTAGTCGGATCCCTCCAACCTGTTACCTCCAACAAATATACATATTTGAATATGTGTACAATGTCCGCTTCAAGGCAGACGCGCGTATAAAGGGTCATTCGCTCATACACGGGAACGTATATGGTCGTCTGCTCCACTAGGCAGGTATATATCCAAATATCAATCAATACATCATATATCATCCAAACAATCATCAGTCATCATAAATAATATTTATTCTCACTTATATAAAAATATCAGTGAGTCAGAAAGAGTGAGTTGTACTCACATTGCTTGTGGTCGTCGCGATAGCGATTTATTTCGATTAAAATTAAAAAATCGTTTAATTTCAACCAAAATTTTCACTAACTCAAATAAACTCTAAACCAACTCCATAATGTAGTGCTCGCGAATACGATTCCAACGCAATTCGTTTTGTGCGAAACGGACCTCGTATGAAAAAGTTATGAGGTTTTAAAGATCACACGAATTTAAAAGAATATAATTTCACATTTTATTTTATATTTTTATAACCTCAACTCATCAAGGCCGTTCTTTTTCATCATCCCATCCTAGCCGCTGCTTTGTTTCTTCCTCATTCACGTAAATGAACGCACGCAAGGAACCCATTGTAGCCGCCTACAACCCTAAATATCGCGATCTATATACTCGACTTCACGACAATCAGCGACCTCCACTCGAAAGCCCTAGCCACGACATGCCTCCACCCTAAATGCCTTGAAGCTCGGTCGTACATATGCATAGAAAACACGCATGAAGGCAGCATGAACGCGACAATTTTGAAGTCTATCCGTAGCTCCAAATTCGATCGTAGCTGTTGATCTTGTAGATCTCGTCGTGCTCTACGACTTTGTAGTTGGAAGTTTTTCATGAAAGTTAACGGCTTTCGAGATAATCGAGGAGGAAGGATGGAGTTTTCTGGCCGTCGAAATGTAAATGGCGGCTAGGGTTTCTAACCCTAGGGTTTGTGCAAAAGGAAAAAGTGAGGTCATTTTATAGAAAATTTCGTGACACTATTCACCCGAAAAATTTTCGAACTCCGATCGAAGCATGCCGCCTGGCATTTATAAGGTTTTACCCCTATTCCGAATGCAATGGAATATATATCGGTAGCCAATTCGATCGTATTCGAAAGATAGGTTTTTGAATCGAATTATTTAAATTCAAAATTTCACTTAAACGAATTTCTACGCGTTTTAGCTTGCCCCGGACAAACCGTAAATCTGATTGACACGAAATTTGAAACCTTACAATAATATAACATTACGGATCCAATGAAAATAGTTTCGTCAAAATCCGAGACTGTTTGAAAATGACCATTTTTGCTCATCAATTAAATATTAGAATATTCAATTTCTGTAAATTAACTTTTAATTCGATTTTTAAAGTTCTATAACATCATTCTAATGTAAATAGAATTTAATTTAACTTTATAAATCATTTTATTCATATTAAATCCAATTTTCAATTATTTCTACAATTTCTAATATTAAATTAACAATTTAATTATCCAACTAAATCATTATATTCAAATATAAGTTATTCAGCTTATAAAATTAATTTTAAATATTTAAAATCAACTAAATATATGAATTTCAAATGATTGAAATTCTGGGTCATTATATTATCTCCTATTTAAAAGAATTTCGTCCTCGAAATTACTAAACAAGAAAAAGTCACAAAATCCATTAACTTTTCAATACAATTTGTTCAATTTAGATTTACCAAAATCACTTAAATGTTTAACTTTCCCAAAATCTAATAGCTAAACTTCTTATAAATCTCTGCTATGTTTTCAAATCACACTTAATCATCGTTTTCAAAATCAACTAATACCGTTTAACTTTCAATTCAAAAACCAAAACTTTAGTTATCAAAAATTTTCCAATTTCTAAAAAAATTTCTAACGCCTCAAATTTTCAAAAAAAAATTCACCAACGTCTCCTTCGTGCAGTTCGGTCGTAGTAGGATCACAACATATATATATATCACAAATATACATCTCATCTATGAGGATGAGGCATCCCGGAGGGAAAAAAAGTATAAAAGTACGATATGTAATCCGAGATATGTACCTTATATATTATTAGCGAGCATATACGGCTAATATAGCACGAAAGCGAGCACCAAAAGCGAAGCAAGCACCATACGCACCTACTAACACACAACAAACCATGAGAAACATGTATATATTAAAGTAATATCAATATACAACATATATCAACAACTATATATGTCAATATAGCAAATGCCATAAATAAGCAACAAATTCAACCATCAACCAACTATCATCCAACTAACATCCATAACCAAATCAATATACATTCACTTCTTATTAATATTCATTGAATTGATTTTAAATTTATTCACATTTGATTCATTAACATTGGATTTACTAACATTAATTCATTCATATTCAATTAGTTTACATTCACTAATTCATATTCCAATTTGTTCACTTCCAAATCAAATCAAATTCATTTCTATTTATTCTTACTTCACTTTCAATTTGAATTCAATTATTTATAGCTTTCAATTTTATTAATTCAATTTCATATGAATTTGTATTCAATCAACTAGCATCCATCTAACAATTAATGCATATCCAACATTACCAAATTAATTTACTTTACATTCATTCAATTTGGTTCAACACTTTTAACTCTAATTGGTTTAACATTCAATTCAGATTGAATTCTAGTATTCACTGTGATATCCCAAAATTTTTGGCAATATCAATTTAATAATCTGTATTTAAAATTAAATGAATTTGATAAATTCTGTTAATAAAATTAACTTGATTTAATAATCCAATTAAATAAATGTTTAATTGGTGAATTTTATCTTTTAAAAGCTAATAAATTGCTTTCTATTATAATGTATATATATTTATATATATTGTAGATAGATAAGTTTTGATTTGAAGTTTAATAAACAAATAAAATCTTGTTTTTAAATTCTAATATTCATTTTGATAATTTGGAAATTTATATTTTATTTAATAAATAACTATTTGGTTTAAAGATACTTAAAGAAAATGTTTTAAATTGTTTAAATATATTTTAAAGCATAGTTTAAATTTTAATAAGATAAACAAAAGTTTATTTCATTTTCTTTTTGAATATAGCTTAATAAATATAATTTGGAATTATATATGGAAATTTAAAATACCATTTATATATTAAAACATTTATGCATTTAAACAAGTTAGACAAGTGATAAGTAATTTATAATTTCTTTTATAAATTATTTAAATTAATAAATATGTTATTTTCAAATAATAATAAATGTATTAATATAGATAGATTTTAAAAGACAATATTATTATTGTTAAGTTAAGTATGTTAATATAAATTAGTTTTAAATTGGATTTTTAAATATATGAATAGAATTTGAATTAATTTTGAAATTTCAAAAGAATAAACATATCTAAATTATATAAGTAAGCTTCCATTTTTTTTCTATAATTTGTTTTATTTCATTTTCTTTAAAAAGAAATGCATATACATTTACTTATCAAATATTTTATATATATGTATTTAATAAATAAAGAAAAGAGTTCACTTTTAAATTAAATAAAAATAAATAAAAATTCTTACAAGACACATGTTATTATATTGAGTGGTATAATGACAAGTGTAGTTAAATTGAGTAACTAATAATACATGTGTCATTCTTGTTTTTAATTTTTCTTTCATTTTAAAATAAATCATTTTATCTTATATAAGCACATACTTCTTTCCTTCATTTTCTTTTTAATCTTCATTTTTTTTTCAAAGGCTAAGACAAAAATTTCAGCTGAATCAAATTTGAAACAAATCAGTAACAAACTCTCAAAAACCAAAAATAAAATCATGTTCAAATCTGAAAGTTTCCTCCTCAAACCAAAAATCTGAAACTCTTCCTCAAAAATAAAAATCAAGTCTTCTTGTTAATCCTGTAATCCACTTCAAATCCTTCTTTAAACAAAAAGCTTATCTGCATTTTTTTCATTTTCAAAATCAAATATGAGATCTTCAAAAACTTGTTTCAAATCAAACCTGTAATTCCTATCAAAAGCATATGTCTGCATTCTTTAAACCTGAAATTTGTAATGCAAGTTTAAATCAGCAAGCAAGTAAACTCTGCATGCATCTTTCAATCTGGGAATGTAAAGAGAAATCTGTAATTCAAGTTTGAGCAAATTGAATCTGGGTTTGTCTTCTGCATCTAGAATCAGGCCTGCATGCAAGTTTAAAATCAAGTCTTATGTCCTCAACAAAGTTTCATTAGCTTGCAACTCACTTCAAATAAAATCTGCAACTCAGTTTATAATCAGGAAGTAAAAGCAACTTCAAATCTTGTGCTCTGTTTCATGCCATATCAAGTGAGTACCAGTCGACTTGCTTTGGAATTCCAAGGGATAGTAGCTGGAGCATCGACGTACTTGTGGCCAGAGTTGCAGTCGTCACGGTGATCAGAATTTGGTTGCGTCGTAGTTTTCAGGTTTTGGGATTTTGAGATGATAGTGGTTCCAGTTTCTTTTTCCAGGTTTTGGGTTTGGGAACTCGAATTTGATTTCGAGTAGAAGTTGAGTTTTGGATGATCGTGGATGGCTCTGTAGGCAAACGTCGACTTGCTTGTTATCTTGGCGGTGACTAGAGGCGGCCAGAACAACAGTGCATATGCATGGTGCAGTGGAGTGTCAGGGGAAGGTTTGGATTTTACTGAATATTTTGGACTCGAGTTATACTCGAGTAATTCGAATTTTTTCTCGAAGATGTTTAGGGTTTTACTCGAAGTGAAACAGGGGAATCTCGAGTATTTTTGGTGATTACAGGTTTCTAGAGAAGCCTGTTTATTTTCTATTCAATTTGTTTTAAAATTTGGAACAAGATTTGAAATAGAATTTAAAATCTAAATGTAAGGTATGGATTCAAAATTAAGGTTGAATCCTAGTTTTAAAATTTAAATTAAAATTAAAATGTTTAAAACAACTATAAAAGAGTTTAAATAAATTGGATTTAAAGGTTAAGTTTTAAAATAAAGAGTTGAAAATTTAAACATAAGTTTTAAATCTGGAATCAAAATCCAATTTGAATCATGTTTTAAAATAAAGGAAGTTTTAAAAATTTAAAATGTTTAAACAACATTGGATGTTGAAATATATTTTAAATATGATTTGTATCTTAAAAATGAATTTGGTTTAAATTCCTTTTAACATCTTTTATAAAATAAGTAATTCTTTTGCATAAGTTTTCAAAAGGTTTTAAAATGTTTTTAAAACATTGTTAAAGTTAAGTTTGGTTTTCATTTTAAATTTTAAATTTTAAATGTAATTTGGAAACAAATTTTTAAGTAAGTTGTTTTAAATTTGCTTTGTTAATGATAATGAAATCATTAATAAGAAATGTTTTATTTATAATAAATCAAAGATTTAATGTTTTTGGTTTATTAAATTAATAAGGTAATTAGATGGATAATTTATTTATTTATTTAATTAATTAAGTAAGGATTTTAAGGTTGAAGTTAATTAATTAATTAATTTGGAAATAAGATCATTAATTAAATAAGTTAAGATTTTAATTAATGATTAGAAATTAGTTTATCAAGAGATTAAGATTAATTAAGTTAAAACTTAATTAATTAAACAATTAAGTGATTAATTAAATAATTTTTAAAGATTAATAAATTTGTGATTAATAATGATTAATTTAAGTTAATTACTTAAGGAAGGTAATTAAGGTATTGTTGATAAGTTAATGAAGGTCGTTAACTTGGGATTATTTATTAATTAATTAATGTGATTAATTTTGATAATTAATTAGATTAATTAAATTAGATAATCATTATGGTATTTGGTTAAGTATGATTACTTTATGGAAAGTAATTAAAGTTATTAATTACTCGTTGTAATTAACTTATTTATTTTATTAGTTTAAATTAATTAATTAAGTTTAATTAATTTAGAATAATCATTTGATGGGTTGATAAGTAATTAATGAAGGATAATTACTTAGAGAAGTAAATAAGATGAGTAATTACTGGATGTAAATTATTGAAGTATGAAAGAGTTTGGGTTAATTGCTTGTGTAATTATTATGGAAGGTAATTACTTTGTGAAAGTAATTAATAATTAATTACTTAGTGTAATTAATTTAAGCATTGATTGATTAAGTCATTTGAAAAATAATTAAGTAATGTAATTAATTACTAATAAAATTGAACAAGGATGATTAATAAATATAATTAATTATTAAATATAATTAATTTAGGGGTAATCAATTTACTCAATAAGTAATTAAGAGTAGTTAATTACTGAAGTTAATTAATCAAAAGTGATTAATAATTATGATTAATTACTTAATGAAGTTAATTAATCTAAATGTAATTAGGAATCATTAATTAATAAAATTAATGATGTAATTAAGATTAATTAATTAAGATTAATTAATCAATGATAAGTGATTAAATTAAATAAGGATTAATGTAATTAATTAAGGATTAATGTAATTAATTAAGGATTAATGTAATTAATTATAATTAATTAATTAATGAAGTAATTAAAGGTTAATTACTATATTTGATTAAGAATAATAAATTTGTGAAATTAATTACTTGAATGTAATTAAGGGATGATTAATCAAGGGTAATAAATCAAGGGAATTAATTAGTGGTTAATTAATTAGATGATTGGTTTGTAATCAATGGTTATATAAGCAGGATTTATAGATTGAAGTAATTAATTTAATTTAATTTAATTAAAGATGATTTAATTAATTTAATTCATTTTAAATTAATTATATATGGTGTGATTATTAAATCCTTGTTTATATATGGATGATATAGATTTCCTTGAATGGTTGAATCTCAGATATGAGATTAGTAATGATGTGTGATATGGATGCATTGGTTGCATTGTGACGATGATTTGGATTATCTTCTGATAATGATTATAGGGATTATCTGTGGTGATGATTATCTATTGTGATGATGTGAATTATCTATTTGTGTATATATAGATAGTTTGATTGGATTATTTTAAACTTAAAACCACTTGGACCTAAAAGATGGCGTTTTGGATTCGATGAGACCGGGATCGGGTTTCCATATTTGGATATCTGAAAACCACATCGATCCAATTAACGATAGGTCGTGAATCTCAAGTGAAGACGAAGATTCAGAGTGCAAGCATTATCGTCGTTAACTCCGAGGGTGATTCCAAAATGAGTGTAACGAGATAATGCCTTCGGTTTCGTTCGAACCCGGAATGAACTTGTATGGATTGAATGCTTTCAGAACATCGTCAGGTGGACGATGAGCATTCTAAGAGATGTGTTCTCTAAAGGTAATCGTAGCCTCTAGCTTCATCAACCGGGAATGGCTAAAAGGGAGGTGCAGCAAGGCTCAGTGGGTCATGCCCAAGTAGGACGAGATTTTCCCCTGTCTTGAAGTCCCTTTTTATTCGGCTGTGCGGGCGGTTGGGACGCGGCCAACTGCGGGGTTGTCTTGCTCGGAACTGTCCGGTAAGGGATGGTTCCGGCCTTGTGTTGCAGGGGATTGGGAGTGATCCTCGGTACGGCGATCTAGGCCGCGTACCGTGACGGGCGGTACCCGGTATCCCTGCCATTGTATGGAATTCAAAATCCAATAAGTGTCGTACGTATTGATTGTGCCCAACTATGTTGGAACGTGAGATGTAAGCATTCCAGCTATTTCTGTATTTTATTTGAAAACCCTAGACACTATTATAATATCACTGGATTTCCTATCAAATGTTTTGGTTAGCGTAAGGTAAATTTTTTTCCATGTTTATGTGTGGGAAGTCTTACGTGATACCTTTCTTTTCAAAGATTTCAAAAGTTAAGCAACTTTAATCTGTTACTCACACCAGACCTATGTCTGACCCGGAGTTTATTTCTATTTTTCTTAAACTCTTGGGTACTCAAATTTTTACGAGGAGCCATGGGATTCAAGTTAGCTTTGACGAATTATGGAGGAGCAAATGGAGCAGGAGGCTTCTGCGTTGTAGTTATCTAGTTTTCCACTGTGTTGGTATCTCTGAGTCGTTTGTTTGAGTTGTTTTGTACTGTGTTGTAATAACTAAACAGGTGTTTATAACTGTCTAGTATGTGATGTATAAGCTGTGTAATTCTGATAGTTGTTGTACATCTATGTAATACTTTTGTTATTAATATAATTTATTCGTTCCGCTGTTGAGATTCTGTTGCTGTTTCTTCTTTCTTCTCTTTCTTTCTCTTTCTATCTCTTTCTTAATTCATGATACGTCTTTTTGGTTAGTGGAAGGATTGTCGTGACAGTTGGTATCAGAGCATTAGGTTCAGTGAATACCTAGGCTCTGGAGTGGTGTCTATCTTGAGAGAGCGTATTTGTAATTATATATATATATATATATATATATATATATATATAGCTATTTCTACCTATCTGTTGGGTTACCTGTTCGGGTTTTTCCCAATATAGGTTATAAAGGTAGATAAGGTAGTGGAGTGTGTAACACGACTACTACCAATGGTTGGAGTTTAAATGTTGAGGTTGGAAGTGTATCTGTCGAGACTGTAGACCTAATACCATCTCGAGTGAGCTTTGCTATGGTGAAAGGATTTCATCGATCTCTGAAGGTTACCTGTAAAGGTTCGGAGTCTATCTTTGAAGTAGGATGAGTTGAGTTTGGATCTGTCGGTTTAGCAGAAGTGTGTGATGGTATTTTGATACCTCAGGAAGTAGTAGCTGCGTGATGAGATGCAGTGAATATGGATGTCTCCGAAGATGTTTTCTTTGGAACAAGTTTTAGGAAGTGTGTCTGCTTCGGTGATGTGGCAGAGTTCAGCTGGTTGTTTGTGTTTGGTTTTGAAGTCCGAGTTTCTCGAAGGGCTTTGGGTTAGGAAATCTTTGGGTTAGGTGTCAACAGTTCAGCTCGGAGTGTTCTGTGTGCCAGCCGGAAGGTCTTCTGGCTTAGCAGTTTTTCTGAAGGTGGAGTTCAGAAGAAGCAAAGTGGATCCATTTCTTCGGTGGATTGGCTGGTTAAGTGTATGTTGTTCTGTTTGGTAAAGAGAGAACAGTTTTCTTTGGGAATTGGTCTAGATTGATCGCAAAGGTGACTTGTGATTGTTTGAGTGATCTCTTTGGTTATCAAAGATTTTCTGGATGTCTTCTGAGAAGTCAGAGGTTTGTCTGTATCTGGAGATTGAGTTTTCTTATCGACCGGATTCCAGGAGCACTACCGGTGGTTCAGCTAGTAGAAGGAGGATTTCTCGAGATAAGTTTTGGTGAAGCAGCTCAGGATTGGTGGAACTTCTGAGTTTTCTTTTATGGAATTGTTGAATTATATTCTGGGATGTGTTGTCCAGATTGTGCCCGCGTTCATCATCAGCATTTTTCTTCTTTTCCAGATCAGAGTTGTGCAGCGGAAGCAGTTTGGGAGTGTTTCTGTTTTGTTTTTTTCCTAGAAGAAGTGAGTTTGTTCTTCTGATGTTTGAAGAGTAGAGTTGAATTGCCAGTTGGATAATTGGATTCAATGAGATTGACGTATCTCTGAGGGAGTACGTGTATGAGCTATTTCTCGTTGTGGAACCAGCTTTTCAGGAAGGTTTGGTTATTGAGTCAAACTCGTTTGTAGTCTGATATCTTGTCTAGTTTTATAGATCTAGATGAGAAGGAGCTCTGTAGCTTCGTAGTTTTGATTGTTTGGATTCTGTAGAGCGAGTATCCCGGTATATATATATATATATATACTTGGGGAAACTCGAGGAAATTTTATCCAGAATTTTGTCTGGATAATTAAATTTTTTTGATTAGATAAATTGGTTGCTTTGGTTGTTAGCATATGATTGATATATGCTTGTGTTTAAATTTAAAATCTTTAATGAGATTATTAAATTACCTTTGCTTTTAAATTTCGGGGACGAAATTCTTTTAAGGGGGGAGGAATGTGATATCCCGGAAATTTTGGCAATATCCATTTAATAATCTGTATTTAAAATTAAATGAATTTGATAAATTCTGTTAATAAAATTAACTTGATTTAATAATCCAATTAAATAAATGTTTAATTGGTGAATTTTATCTTTAAAAGCTAATAAATTGCTTTCTATTTATAATGTATACATATTTATATATACTGTAGATAGATAAGTTTTGATTTGAAGTTTAATAAACAAATAAAATCTTGTTTTTAAATTCTAATATTCATTTTGATAATTTGGAAATTTATTATTTTATTTAATAAATAACTATTTGGTTTTAAGATACTTAAAGAAAATGTTTTAAATTGTTTAAATATATTTTAAAGCATAGTTTAAATTTTAATAAGATAAACAAAAGTTTATTTCATTTTCTTTTTGAATATAGCTTAATAAATATAATTTGGAATTATATATGGAAATTTAAAATTCCATTTATATATTAAAACATTTTGCATTTAAACAAATTAGACAAGTGATGAGTAATTTATAATTTCTTATATAAATTATTTAAATTAATAAATATGTTATTTTCAAATAATAATAAACGTATTAATATAGATAGATTTTAAAAGACAATATTATTATTGTTAAGTTAAGTATGTTAATATAAATTAGTTTTAAATTGGATTTTTAAATATATGAATAGAATTAGAATTTGAATTAATTTTTAAATTTCAAAAGAATAAACATATCTAAATTATATAAGTAAGCTTCCATTTTTTCTATAATTTGTTTCATTTCATTTTCTTTAAAAAGAAATGCATATACATTTACTTATGAAATATTTTATATATATATATGTATTTAATAAATAAAGAAAAGAGTTTCATTTACTTTTAAATTAAATAAAAATAAATAAAATTACTTACAACACACATGTTATTATATTGAGTGGTATAATGACAAGTGTAGTTAAATTGAGTAACTAATAATACATGTGTCATTCTTTTTTTTAATTTTTCTTTTATTTTAAAATAAATCATTTTATCTTATATAAGCACATACTTCTTTCCTTCATTTTCTTTTTAATCTTCATTTTTTTTTTCAAAGGCTAAGACAAAAATTTCAGCTGAATCAAATTTGAAACAAATCAGTAACAAACTCTCAAAAACTAAAAATAAAATCATGTTCAAATCTGAAAGTTTCCTCCTCAAACCAAAAATCTGAAACTCTTCCTCAAAAATAAAAATCAAGCCTGCATTTTAATCCTGTAATCCACTTCAAATCCTTCTTCAAACAAAAAGCTTATCTGCATTTTTTTTCATTTTCAAAATCAAATCTGAGATCTTCAAAAACTTGTTTCAAATCAAACCTGTAATTCCTATCAAAAGCATATGCCTGCATTCTTTAAACCTGAAATCTGTAATGCAAGTTTAAATCAGCAAGCAAGTAAACTCTTCATGCATCTTTCAACCTGGGAACGTAAAGAGAAATCTGTAATTCAAGTTTGAGAAAATTGAATCTGGGTTTGTCTTCTGCATCTAGAATCAGGCCTTCATGCAAGTTTAAAATCAAGTCTTATGTCCTCAACAAAGTTTCATTAGCCTGCAACTCAATTTCAAATAAAATCTGCAACTCAGTTTATAATCAGGAAGTAAAAGCAACTTCAAATCTTGTGCTCTATTTCATGCCATATCAAGTGAGTAACACTTTTTTTTTAAAAAAAAACTTAACTATAAATTTTTGCTTGATTGGTGATTGAAATAAGTATGTTTGTGAGTAACATTACAGTATTAAAATGTAAGTAAATAATTAAGTTGCCTAGTTATCTATGAAAACAAGTATGTTTGTAAGTAACCTCATAAATTTAAAAACTTAAGTGTGGTTATGAATTGCATGCTTGTTTCCTGTGATAAAAATTGTATTGTTTATAGGTATTTCTGTATGTGAATTGATTTTGAGCATAGATACTGTTTTATGTTATTACAGTTGTTTTTTCTAAGTTCCAGGTCCAAAATTAGTAAAAACTCAAGTGCTCTTGAATCAATCTCTAATAGTACATGAATCTTGAACAAAGTATATTTAATTTATCATAAATTTTAGTTTAAAATTTTGTTTAAGTTAAAAAGAACTTGCAGTTTACAGGAAAATAAGGAAACAACAGAGTAAAATAAAAACAGGAAAAATTCAGTTTAATAGTTTCTTAGTTTCAGGTGCATGAATCAAAAGCTTAAGCTTAAATTTGATTTTTGAAACAAAAATTACAATTTTTAATATTGGGATTTAAGAGCATTGATGTTTTTACTGGAAAATGTGAATGTAGGAAATTCTGATGAACCGGATGGATTTAAGGGTCGTAACTCTTTATGGAAGTAGGGAAGTGGTCAGTGATTTAGGGAAAAATGGTGGTGGAGGTGGAAGTTCACCTTGGTGATGGTGATTGTTAGATTTGATTTCTAAACCTAGTTTCTGGGCAGTGCAGTGTTTTGATCGTCTCGTACCTTCCAGTGGATCGAGTGCTTTGGAATTCCAGGAGATAGTAGCTGGAGCATCGACGTACTCGTGGCCGGAGTTGCAGTCGTCGCGGTGATCAGAATCTGGTTGCGTCGTAGTTTCCAGGTTTTGGGATTTTGAGGTGATAGTGGTTCCAGTTTCTTTTTCCAGGTTTTGGGTTTGGGAACTCGAATTTGATTTCGAGTAGAAGTTGAGTTTTGGACGATCGTGGATGGCTCTGTAGGCAAACGTCGACTTGCTTGTTATCTTGGCGGTGACTAGAGGCGGCCAGAACCACCGTGCATATGCACGGTGCAGTAGAGTGTCACGGGAAGGTTTGGGTTTTACTGAATATTTTGGACTCGAGTTATACACGAGTAATTCGAGTTTTTGCTCGAAGATGATCTGGGTTTTACTCGGAGTCAAACAGGGGAAGCTAGGGTATTTTTGATGATTACAGGTTTCCAGAGAAACCTGTTTATTTTCTATTCAATTTTTAAAATCTGGAACAAGTTTTGAAATAGAATTTAAAATCTAAATGTAAAGTATGGATTCAAAATTAAGGTTGAGTCCTAGTTTTAAAATTTTAATTTGAATTAAAATGTTTAAAACAACTATAAAAGAGTTTAAATAAATTGGATTTAAAGGTTAAGTTTTAAAATAAAGAGTAGAAGATTTAAACATAAGTTTTAAATCTAGAATCAAAATCCAATTTGAATCATGTTTTGAAAATAAAGGAAGTTTTATAAATTTAAAATGTTTAAACAACATTGGATGTTGAAATATATTTTAAATATGATTTGTATCTTAAAAATGAATTTGGTTTAAATTCCTTTTAACATCTTTTATAAAATAAGTAATTCTTTTGCATAAGTTTTCAAAAGGTTTTAAAATGTTTTTAAAACTTTGTTAAAGTTAAGTTTGGTTTTCATTTTAAATTTTAAATTTAAAATGTAATTTGGAAACAAATTTTTAAGTAAGTTGTTTTAAATTTGCTTTGTTAATGATAATGAAATCATTAATAAGAAATGTTTTATTTATAATAAATCAAAGATTTAATGTTTTTGGTTTACTAAATTAATAAGGTAATTAGATGGATAATTAATTTATTTATTTAATTAATTAAGTAAGGATTTTAAGGTTGAAGTTAATTAATTAATTAATTTGGAAATAAGATCATTAATTAAATAAGTTAAGATTTTAATTAATGATTAGAAATTAATTTATCAAGAGATTACGATTAATTAAGTTAAAACTTAATTAATTAAACAATTAAGTGATTAATTAAATAATTTTTAAAGATTAATAAATTTGTGATTAATAATGATTAATTTAAGTTAATTACTTAAGAAAGGTAATTAAGGTATTGTTGATAAGTTAATGAAGGTCATTAACATAGGATTATTTATTGATTAATTTATGTGATTAATTTTGATAATTAATTAGATTAATTAAATTAGATAATCATTATGGTATTTGGTTAAGTATGATTACTTTATAGAAAGTAATTAAAGTTATTAATTACTCATTGTAATTAATTAATTTATTTGATTAGTTTAAATTAATTAATTAAGTTCAATTAACTTAGAATAATCATTTGATGGGTTGATAAGTAATTAATGAAGAAAAATTACTTAGAAAAGTAATTAAGATAAGTAATTACTAGATGTAAATTATTGAAGTATGGAAGAGTTTGGGTTAATTGCTTGTGTAATTATTATGGAAGGTAATTACTTTGTGAAAGTAATTAATAATTAATTACTTGGTGTAATTAATTTAAGCATTGATTGATTAAGTCACTTGGAAAATAATTAAGTAATGTAATTAATTAAGGGTAATTAATTACTAATAAAATTGAACAAGGATGATTAATAAATATAATTAATTATTAAATATAATTAATTTAAGGGTAATCAATGTACTCAATAAGTAATTAAGAGTGGTTAATTACTGAAGTTAATTAATCAAAAGTGATTAATAATTATGGTTAATTACTTAATGAAGTTAATTAATCTAAATGTAATTAGGAATCATTAATTAATAAAATTAATGATGTAATTAAGATTAATTAATTAAGATTAATTAATCAATGATAAGTGATTAAAGTAATTAATTAATGTAATTAATTTAGGATTAATGTAATTAATTATAATTAATTAATGAAGTAATTAAAGGTTAATTACTGTATTTGATTAAGAATAATTAATTTGTGAAATTAATTACTTGAATGTAATTAAGGGATAATTAATCAAGGGTAATAAATCAAGGGAATTAATTAGTGGTTAATTAATTAGATGATTGGATGGTAATCAATGGTTATATAAGCAGAATTTATAGATTGAAGTAATTAATTTATTTTATTTTAAATTAATTAGAGATGATGTAATTAATTTAATTTATTTTAAATTAATTATATATGGTGTGATTTAAAATCCTTGTTTATATATGGATGATATAGATTTCCTTGAATGGTTTGAATCTCAGATATGAGATTAGTAATGATGTGTGATATGGATGCATTGGTTGTATTGTGATGATGATTTCGATTATCTTCTAATAATGATAATAGGGATTTCTGTGGTGATTATTATCTATTGTGATGATGTGAATTATCTATTTGTGTATATATAGATAGTTTAATTGGATTGTTTTAAACTTAAAGCAACTTGGACTTAAAAGATGGCGTTTTGGATTCGATGAGACCGGATCGGGTTTCCATATTTGGATATCCGAAAACCACATCGATCCAAATTAACGATAGGTCGTGAATCTCAAGTGAAGAAGAAGATTCAGAGAGCAAGGGTTATCGTCGTTAATTACGAGAGTGATTCCAAAATGAGTGTAACGAGATAATGTCTTCAGTTTCGTTCGAACCCGGAACGAACTTGTATGGATTGAATGCTTTCAGAACATCGTCAGGTGGACGATGAGCATTCTACGAGATGTGTTCTCTAAAGGTAATCGTAGCCTCAAGCCTCATCAACCGGGAATGACTAAAACAGAGGAGGTGCAGCAAGGCTAAGTGGGTCATGCCCAAGTAGGACGATTTTTTCCCCTGTCTAGAAGTCCCTTTTTATTCGGCTGTGTGGGCGTTGGGTCGCGGCCAACTGCGGGGTTGTCTTGTTCGGGACTGTCCAGTAAGGGATGGTTTCGGCCTTGTATTGCAGGGGATTGGGAGTGATCCTCGGTACGTTGATCTAGGCCCCGTACTGTGACGGGCGGTACCCCGGTAGCCCTGCCATTGTATGGAATCCAAAATCCAATAAGTGCCGTACGTATTGATTGTGCCCAACTATGTTGGAACATGAGATGTAAGCATTCCAGATATTTCTGTATTTTATTTGAAAACCCTAGACACTATTATAATATCACCGGATTTCCTATCAAATGTTTTGGTAAGCGTAAGGTAAAAACTTTTCCATGTTTATGTGTTGGAAGTCTTACGTGATACCTTTCTTTTCAAAGATTTTCAAAAGTTAAGCAACTTTAACCTGTTACTCACACCAGACCCATGTCTAACCCAGAGTTTATTTCTATTTTTCTTAAACTCTTGGGTACTTAAATTTTTACGAGCAGCCAAGGGATTCAGGTTAGCTTTGACGAATTAAGGAGGAGCAAATGGAGTAGGAGGCTTCTGCATTGTAGTTATCTAGTTTTCCGCTGTGTTGGTATCTCTGAGTCGTTTGTTTGAGTTGTTTTGTACTGTGTTGTAATAACTAGACATGTGTTTATAACTGTCTAGTATGTGATGTATAAGCTGTGTAACTCTGATAGTTGTACATCTATGTAATACTTTTGTTATTAATATAATTTATTCGTTCCGCTGTTGAGATTCTGTTGTTGTTTCTTCTTTCTTCTCTTTCTTTCTCTTTCTATATCTTTCTTTCTTAATTCATGATACGTCTTTCTGGTTAGTGGAAGATGGGTCGTGACATTCACTATATTCACATTTCTATGCAACATTTCTAATATTGTTATTAATTCACAACTTCTTAACAATAACATTTTTAATGCTAATTCAATCTATAAATAAAGTTGAATTTCTTTATGTAACTCAAATTCACATTCATCACTTCATTTTACAAATTCACTTTATTAATTAATTTACTTCGCTACCAAAAATCAACTTCATCTACATTTACTTTCACTTATACAACTTAAGTTCACTTCTAATTTAATTCAAATTCTACTTTATTTAACTTTTACTTAAGTTAAATTTCATTCTGCTATTCGAATTCAGATTTTGTTTTGCTTAACAAAATTGTTTAACCATTTTAACAATTGGTTTTACTAACATTTTCTCATTTTATAAGTTATACAACTTATTATTTATACTTTCATAAACATTTACCTAAGCTTACTTCCATTCACAAAACTCATTTTATAATTTCAATTCATGGTTATGCAATCACTTTACAACTTAGGTTTATTTAAACTTCCAAATTCATATTGTATAATCACTTATTTTTTAAGTTTAATGTCCATTTCAATAACTTATATAATCCAGTTAAAATCCAATTCAATTATATTAAACTTTCCTTTAGTTAAGTTTCAAATCATATATCTAATATGCTAACTCAAATTTATTTCAACTTTACCAAAATTAAATCTTTACTTCATTTTATAAGTCCAAAATTTATTTTACTTATATTTATCAATTACAACTTGGATTTTAAATCAAATTTGTTTATCAAAACAAAACTTCAATTTTCAATTTATTATTGGTAGCGAATCCATCACACAGAAACTCGAAAATGATACTGATGATGCTGCAGTCATCACCCTTATTATTTTCCAGTAACAATAGTGAATTCAGTGCTTTATATTCTTTTTTTAAAAAATTCTTTTATTTATAAATCTTTCACTTATATAATTTCACTATTATTTTTTTACTTATATAAGATCATTTCAAATTTACTTATCTTATCTAGATTTATAACATTATAACATCTTTAACTTTGAAAAACAACTTTCAAAATAAACGAAACTCAACGTTTTGAATTCTTAGTTTAAATTCATTTTTATTTATAACCCATATTTATAAATATATTCATATAGTTTCATCTCTTATATATAAGATTATTTCACAATTGTAAATCATATTAATTATAATTCCATACTTAAAATTCTTTTGCTTATATAATTTATACTCTTACAATTGTTGTTTCCATTTAGATTATTCAAACAACTTTTATTAACTTATATATATTTTTACATTTTCAAACAAACGAACAATCAATTCAATTTATATATACTTTAATAATTTTTGAAAAATTATTTCTTTATATACAAAACATAATCGAGGTAAAATTATTTCATTTACCTAATTAAAATTGATACTATGTCGACTTGCCTCGTTTAAGTGTTCAGAAATCCCTATCGATAATACGGCGTCCCACATACCGACCAAAATTCACAAAGAGCTCAACGGATAAGCAAACACAGTATAAAATATTTTATATTCACTAACAAATATGCGCTCATATATATAATACACTCAAACTCAATCTAGGGTGCTACTGTCCCTATCTATACTAAGTACACATCAAAGCTTAGGAATATACAAAATCTAAACTTTGATACCACGTGTGATGACCCAAAACTCCGTACCCTTTGAATCGACAATAATCCACACTTGTCCGACCCAAAAAGCACAGATTGACGGAAAATCAAGAGAAAGAAAAGAAGAAAGAAGAAGAGAAGAAAGAGAGAAGATAGAACAAAACAAAACATTACAGAATATCACATCACAGCGGAAAATATATAATATCATATCAATGATCTTTACAAAACAAAAACTGTATATAAATACACATCGATCAGAGTTCAACAATCAATCAATAGTTATCAGCCTGAACAGTTATAATAACCTGTCCTTACAAATGTCGATAATTTAAAACAACTAAGCAATGCAACGGATAATCAAGCAAATACGGATGTACGAAAATGAAGATCTCCAGCTCTCCTGTTGAAGCTCCAAAAGCATCAAATCTAGACTGTAAATATACTCGGTCTGACCCGAGCATTGAAAGGAAAGAATGCCCAGATCAGTCTGGTAAACCAGCGTGAGAAACACACTTAACTGAATTTATTAAATTAACAAACTTTTCCTTTATCAAAACAAAAGTATCTCGTAAGACAAGTCCACACATAAACACGAACATGTTTTTTCCTTACGATAACTAAAACATATCATATGAAATCCTCTTATATTATAGTAGTGTCTACTATATACAAATAATATTAATCATAGCTGAAATTGTTACATTGATTAAATTCCAGCATATAGCCCAATTGGGTAATACAATCAAAATGGCAAACACGTAGTGGGGTTTGGATTTCCATACAAATGACCAGGTGAAGGCACTACCTTCCGGCAGTACATCTCTAGAAGAATGTACTGAGAAACAATCACAAAGTTTCTCTACCAACACAAGACCGACCCACCTCTATAATTAGATGGTATCGAATTTGTCTTCCTCCGGTAGTTACCAACCTTACCGAGGCCCCTCTAGCATACAAACCTCAATAATCAGATACATGACGTCATAGCATGCAAAGATATATCTAGAAGAGGATGATCATACCCTAATAGGAGCGACCCACATAGCCCTGCTGCATCTAACCCTGTTTTGGTCATTTCCGGTTGTTGAGGCCTGACGAGGTAACAATTACCTTTCACAATCACATATCACATCACTTTGAATGCCACATGGCCATTTCCTTTTGACTACTAATTGCCTTCCATAAAAATACAACCCTTAAGCTCATACGCCTCAAGTAGAGTGTTAAGCTAAGAGAAGTTGTCTTCTCCGCCACCACCGATGTACGTTTATAAAAACCAATGTACGTAATCTATAGAAATGCAATGTCAGACAAACATCCATACAAGTTGTCCAGGAACAGGACAAACCGAAGGTACTTTCCTACCACATCCTGACGGGAAAACCATAGGATTAGTAGCAAATAGTCCTCGCGTTGAATATTTCATTATGAAGAGACCACTGCTACTGGATGTATATTGGGATTTTAACCCTAACGATCAACAAGCAGTCCCCCACTATGAAAATCTAGAATATCAATATCATCACAAAGCAACCTGCACAATCGTCGCATATACGTTGGTCCGAAGCTGTGTAGTTAATTCCCCGCTATATCTCATAGTGTATTTCTACCGCTACGGTTTTTCCACATAGCCCCAAAATATAGACTTTCCACTTTAATCCCTGCTATTTCCGCTATATCCCGTTATTCCCGCTATTTTGCTATTTCCGCTATATCTTCTTTAATAAAATGAATTAAAAAATTGCATTTATACATTATAAAAATTATGAAACTAATTTATTTGATTTAATTTTTAATATATTTTCAGGAATGAAAATACTCTAATATTCTACTAAATTCAATTATGTTATACAACAGTTTTACGTTTATTTAAAGTATATTCGCACATATTTTTTGTTCAAAATTATTTATGTATTAGTTATAATTCAATTGAATGATAATTTTTCATTTAATTACCATTTATATATTTGTAAAAACATTAAGTACGAGTTTTATATGCTATTTTAGAGCCATCCGCTATATCCCGATGTATCCTCGCTGTATCCCCGCTATGACTTTTTGCACCTCCACCGCTTCGAATCTGCCGAACGCTTTAACAGCACAGGTCCGAAGTGGTTTTAAGATAAATATGATCCCGGTCTCTTCGCACCAACAATGCGAAAGCGTTTCTCAACCTTACACAGAAACTAAGTCTCATAGACTTATCACGTCTCCAACTTTCAACTTGCTATCCTTCGGCCAAGAAGGAAGCTCGATAGATTGGAGTAATACTCCACATTACACGAATCAACATCCTCAACACAAACGATAATCAAGCCTACACAGAAGGCTACGTACTAAGTGTACGACTAAATAGTTCCCATATCAAGTCAAGGAACTAAAATTTGGCAAAGTTTGATAGTAGGTTATTTAACTATCAAAACAAACAAACAAATATTCAGCACCATAACAGTCATTGGGCCCTTTTTATTAATCTTTTATTAATTAAACCATTTGCCAAATATTAACCTCATATTATCTTTAAAAAGATATATCTTCAAAACCATTTCAACATTGGAAAACATTTCCATATACTTATTTATTAATAAGTAATTCACAATTCCCTTAATTTTCAATACTTAGAAAATACTGCATATGCTTAAATCATAATTAAGTATATGTTTTATTCTTTAAGGAAAACATTATCTTTAAACACATTTATTTGAGTTAATACGAATATTGCGTAAAATATCGTTACGACAACTCAAAATTAATAGTATAGAGATTCGAAAATAAGATAGATATATAAATCCCATATACAAAAAAAAACATTTCCTTTCGAAAATCATTTACTATTACAACAGTGTTATAGTCCATCATTTCCTTATTTCTCGAAAATGTCTATTTCAATAATGCATGTTGAAATCTATGATTTCGATATTTAACACATTTTAAAACATCTTCAAACCATTTAACTCCATTTTAAAATATCACTTTCCAAAACATTTCTTTAATATATTATTTACTTTCCAAAATCGTGAATATAAATCTCTAACCAAATTCAACACTTCTACATATATAATTAAAGGATTATCCACTGACAAAAATCGTGAATATATCTCCTTTAATAAGCTTTCATACTTACTTATCAAATTCAATTGATTTCGGATTTATAAACAATGTTTATAAATTCACATTTTTATTTTATAAAAACTTCAATTTATAAATCTCTTTTATTAACCAATTACATTTATCTCATTTATATGCCTAATCTAATTTATAAGTTAATTACTTATAAATCATTTATTTTACAAATTCATTTATTTAATAACTTCACAATTATTAATCTTATTCACTTATAAACTCCATTTATAACTTCATTTTAACACTTATAAAACTCATTTTATAATTCCAATATTTTAATTTATAAAATATCAATTTTATAAATCTTCTATATAAAACATTTATAATAAATCAAAAATCTCAATTTATGCTATTTCACAAAATACTTAACTTCCTATTTCAAAAATCATATTCGTATTATATTTCACAAAAATCATAATTTTTATGACATAAAAATTATAACGTTTATTTATTTAAAATAGTTTCTTTCCTTTATAACAAATCAAATCATATATTTTTCAACTCGCTTAAAAATCCTTTTTTATTTGAAATCATCACTTTAACATTTTTAAAATTCCAAAAATAGGCCCAATGCTGCAACAGCACTAAATACATCAATCACGGCATTCAAAACATCATATGTAATATGATAATAGAATATATAACAATATCTGTAAATAAATCAATACTGGTGAGGAATACCGTTGGATCCCTCCAACCTGTCACCTGCAACAAATATACTGTTAGAACCTCAATTATTAGATTTTAATGACAACAACTATACAATTATGCCAAATAATCTCTAAGCTAATTTGCAGGTACATGAGCATCAAAAAGAGATAAAAAATACATTCAAAATGAAGATACGCAGTACAAAAAAAGATGAAAGTGTGTATATGGAGATACAAGAAGAGATATGCACGATAGAGACAAGACAAAGGTGACAAATAAAGTATTATTAGTCATATAGTATCGTGTCTAGAGTTTACAAATGTTAAAATCTTCTCCAAATGGTATACACACATATACATTCATATTTTAAATGAAAAATCAAGTTTTCAAAAATTGCATGGAGCGGGACCCGAACCCAAGTCACTAGTTCAGAAGGCACTTAACCATTTGAGCTATGGTAAATTTTTTGTTACAAGCTAAATTCAGAAGTCTGAATGCTGAAACAAAATTATTGTTCCATAATATTCGTACGTCTGAATGAAATTATTCAGACGGCTAAATTAGGCCAAAAACAGCCTATATCTCTGCTGTTTGCGTTTCAACTTAATTTAGAAGTCTGAATTATTTCATTCAGACTTCTGAATATTTCTCAACAGCTTTTTCATGAATAGACACTTCTCTTCATCGAAGAGAAATGTTTTCAAAATCAACAGTTGCGCCTGTTCTTTTGAATATAACTTTTCATATATGGTTGCAACTCTCTATACATTATAAATAGATTGCAGAATTCAACAAACAATTAACTGAAACCGAATTTACTTTTTGCATTCTTGAATTCTCATCTATTCTCAAGCTTTCAAATTGCACTCAAATTGCTTACATACTTTTATCATTATTCACTTTATCTTCCACGATTCTCAAAGCACATCAAACTATATATCATAAAGGAGAAGATTATAGGAAGATTGTACTTAATTAACGTATCAGTGTTATTTAAGAACACATTACAGTTAGATACACTTGTTATTTGTAAAGAAGTCATGTTTGGTTGCTTAGGCAGTTGAAGTCCTATTCGGTTGCTTATGCGGATGAAGTCCTGTTCGGTTGCTCAGGCAGTGTAAACCTGTTCCTCCGGGTTAAGTGAGGGTTGTTGTAGTTGAAATTCCAGAAGGAGTCTGAGACTGGACGTAGAACGGGAAGTTCGAACCAGTATAGAAATTCCTAGTGTGCTTGTTTTATTTTTACTTTACATTGCTATAGTATTTTAGTTTATTTCTGCACTAGTATAGTATAATTCCATATAGCACGATCCGCACTGTCTTTTCATTTGGTATCAGAGCATAGTTATTTTCATATACATAATAGAATATGTGTACAATGTCCGCTTCAAGGCAGACGCGCGTACAAAGAGTCATCCGCTCATATACGGGAACGTATAGGGTCATCTGCTCCACTGGGCAGGTATATATCCAAATATCGATCAATATATAATATACCATCCAAACAATCATCAATCATCATAAATAATATTTATTCTCACTTATATAAAAATATCAGTGAGTCAGAAAGAGTGAGTTGTACTCATATTGCTTGTAGTCATCGCGATAGCGATTTATTTCGATTAAAATTAAACAATCGTTTAATTTCAACCAAAATTTTCACTAACTCAAATAAACTCTAAACCAACTCCATAATGTAGTGCTCGCGAATACGATTCCAATGCAATTCGTTTTGTGCGAAACGGACCTCGTATGAAAAAGTTATGAGGTTTTAAAGATTACACGAATTTAAAAGAATATAATTTCACATTTTATTTTATATTTTTATAACCTCAACTCATGACGGCCGTTCGTTTTCATCATCCCATCTTGGCCGCTGCTTTGTTTCTTCCTTATTCACGTAAATGAACGCATGCAAGAAACCCATTGTAGCCGCCTACAACCCTAAATATCGCGACCTATATACTCGACTTCACGACGATCAGCGACCTCCACTCGAAAGCCCTAGCCACGACATGCCTCCACCCTAAATGCCTTGAAGCTCGGTCATACGTATGCATAGAAAAACGTGCATGAAGGCAGCACGAATGCGACCATTTTAACGTCGATCCATAGCTCCAAATTCGATCGTAGCCGTTGATCTTGTAGATCTCGTCGTGCTCTACGAGGTTGAAGTTTTTCGTGAAAGTTAATGGATTTGGAGATAATCGAGGAGGAAGGATGGAGTTTTTTGGCCATCGAAATGTAAATGGCGGCTAGGGTTTCTAACCCTAGGGTTTGTGCAAAAAGGAAAAAGTGAGGTCCTTTTATTGAAAATTTCGCGACACTATTCATCCAAAATTTCTTTGAACTCCGATCAAAGCATGCCGCCTGGCGTTTATAAGGTTTTACCCTTATTCGAATGCAATGGAATATATATCAGGAGCCAATTCGATCGTATTCAAAAGATAGGTCTTCGAATCGAATTATTTAAATTTAAATTTTCACTTGAACGAATTTCTACGTGTTTTAGCTTGCCTCCGTCAAACCGTAAATCTCATTGACATAAAATTTGAAAGCTTACAATAATATAACATTACGGATCCAATGAAACTAGTTTCGTCAAAATCCAAGACTGTTTGAAAAATGGCCATTTTTACTCATCAATTAAATATTAAAATATTCAATTTCTGTAAATTAACTTTTAATTCGATTTTACAAGTTCTCTAACATCATTCTAATGTAAATAGAATTTAATTCAACTTTATAAATCATTTTTATTCATATTAAATTCAATTTCCAATTATTTCTGCAATTTCGAGTATTGAATTAACAATTTAATTATCCAGTTAAATCACTATATTCAAATATAAATTATTCAGCTTATAAAATTTACTTTTAAATATTTAAAATCAATTAATTATATGAATTTCAAATGACTGAAATTTTGGGTCGTTACACTGTTCTTCCAGGGCAGGTTGCATAGTCTTTAAGCATGATTTAACCCCTGTTACATATCAGATCCTTACCGTATTAGTAGCATATTTGTAAAGAGCTCTTAGGGTTATCCATTAAGGAACCGATAACATTTTATGATGCTAATACGAAAGGTGGACTTACGTTAAATGTCTAATATTCATTTTCCTTCTATGACTGCCATCAAAAACTTTAAGATTCTTTTGCATGCTCCGTTCTCATCAGTAGATGCAATCACATATGTTACAGATCTGCCAAAATATGACTCAACGCATTAACCTAACCCATTTACCCTACTTATAAATGGGTTGGGTCAACCTATTTATAAATTTTATTAAATGGGTTATGCGTTGGTTTGACCTGTTTTTAAGAGGGTTATAAATGGGTAACTCATTTACCCATTTATTAAGAACATAAAATTTGAAATATAAATTTTAAAAATAAAAATTTTGAATACACATTATAGTTTTCCATAGAGACCGACAGTTGTAGTTAGAAAATAACAGGCTACCGCATCCTCATATTTGAACTTCACCTAGTGCATAAGCCGTTATTTTTTTGTTCAGACTGCAATAACTTTTTCATACTAACTCGAAATCAGGCGAGACTTCGACCGACTAACTCATATGTAAATTAAAGACAATATGGAACACTCATATACTTCATCTTGTGGACGCACACTGTAGTTCTCCATGGGGACTGACAGTTGTACTTAGAAAATAACAGGCTATCACATCCCCATATTTGAACTCCGCCTAGTGTAGAAGCCACTATTTTTTTGTTCAGACTATGATAACTTCTTCATACTAACTTGAAATCAGGAAAGACTTCGACCGATTAACTCCTACCTAGATTACGGACAATATGGAACACTTAAATACTTCATCTTGTGAACGCATACTATAGTTCTCCATGAAGACTGACGGTTGTACTTAGAAAATAACAGACTACCACATTTCAACATTTGAACTCCGCCTAGTGCAGAAGCCGTAATTTTTTTGTTCGGACTGCAATAACTTCTTCATGCTTACTCGAAATCAGACAAGACTTCAACTGATTAACTCCTACCAAAATTACGGACAATATGGAACACTTAGATATTTCATCTTGTAAACACACACTGTAGTTCTCCATTGGGACTGCTAGTTGTACTTGGAGAATAACAGGCCACCACATCCCCATATTTGGACTTCGCCTAGTGTAGAAACCGCTATTTTTTTTGTTTGAACTTCAATAAATTCTTCACACTAACTTGGAATCAGGCATGACCTCGATCGATTAACTCTCACTTGAATTACGGAAAATATGGAATGCTCGGATACTTCAACTTGTTAACGCAAACTATAGTTCTCCATGGAGATTGACAATTTTACTTAGAAAATAACGGTCCACCGCATCCCCATATTTGAATTTTGATAAATATTAGAGTTAAAAATTTAAAGTTTTAAAATTTTATTTTTATAGAAATTCAAAGCGTAAAAACTAGAATTAGAATATTTTATATCTATTTTTTTGATTAGTAAAATCAAATTTAAATCTTTATAAATGAGTAACCCACTTATTAAATGGATTGAGTCATAAATGGGTTGGGTCATAAATGTGTCAAAAAGAATAGATCATAAATGGGTTGGGTCAAACTCCACCCAACCCATTTTGACCCAACCCAACCCGTTTGACAGGTCTACATGTGTAACCAATGGGCTCCACGTTATTATTAGAGATCACGGCTAAACGTTTAAATGTTTTCCAGCCTATAAAGTGGGTCAAATTCGAAGTCTGATATAGATGCTGCCAAATGAAATCAGTTATGACTTCCCTACAACCGGTAAAAGTTCACTGAGGGATACAGAGTCTGGGCCGGGCAGATGAACATCCGGTCCGAGAACATAAAACAATGAAAAATAGCCCTATGTTATATGTCAAAATCATCCCATTGCATTATCATTGTTATCCCGTTTTTGTTTTTATTTTCTTTATTCTTTTAATTAGCTACTTATATGATATGACACATTAATATACAAGTCAAAGGTACAATATACTACACGCGAATATATGTTTGAATTACACTACGTATGTTTTAAACTTGTGCCTTCTCGTACTATAATCAAAAAACTGAACTGCTAGGATAATGATGCAAGTAGTCATTGTTATTGTTACGTATGATCTTATGCTTTTGGTCTTTTATTAGTTAACTCAAATTTTAATATATTTTTTTAATTTCTTTTTTGTGAATAAAGGTTTAAGTTTAGTTCATGATATCAGTATGTTATATACTTATATATCATAGAATTTGACTCAATCGTTTTGCTAGTTGGTGCACCAACCTGTAGCTTCATATAAATCTACTCATATTTTTTATAATGTTAAAATCTAACTTCATTAAGTTGGGTAATGAAATCTTTATACATTATTATTATCGAAGTAGTACAATCCAACTTTGGTTGAGTCTTTTGACCATATTACAAATGAATGGGCGACTCAACGTTTGTTGTTAGACCTTAAAAAGACCTCTTCTATACTTTTTACATTATTAAGCAATGTTGTTAACTTCATAATTACATTTTATATTTCAGTTACTTGCGATGCTTTTGAAGAATGAAAACGTAGAAGGGACTAAATTGATATTACATATTTGGCAGTCGAAGCTGCATATATTTGTCACACTTTTAGATTGCAAGCAAAGATTTACAAACCCCGTTGCTTACAACAAATATGTATTTCTGTTTGGCCTCATGATCTCTAACATAATGAACGTGTCACTATGAGTGCATGAATTGATACATAAGGATAAGCATAATTTTTTTTGAACAATTGATAGAAGGGTCCAGCTCAATATGTTTACAGAAGAAAACAATATGTCGGGTGAACTAATAATATACCCGAAACCAAACCACCATAACACAAACCCTAATTATTCCTAGGGCAACAAATCGCCTCCAACTATAACTCAAAAAAACAAAAAATGGCGAACCGCCATGAGCGATTTCCTGTTATGGTGGTTCCCATACTTTTGTGGCCTCTTTATGGTTATTGACAGTATCTTTCAACTCTAAGTTGTTGCTCAAATTAGTAGATCTGCTCTCAAAGCTTGGTTGATTTGCCATAAAGAGTGATGCTTTCCTTCGTATCTTCATTTTTATTAATAAAGTCATGCCCTTTACGGCTGCTATTATGATTGCTTTGATTATTTGATTCCTTCAGAAGGTTAAAATTATAATAAATATTGTTGCTTTCAGTATCATGCTCTAACCAATAGTTTGCTTTTTTGGATGTTTTGCTGCTATCGCTATTTTCCCATATGGATAAGTGATATATGTTTCCATTAAGCTTGCTAATGTAGTGATTTTTGCCAATCCTTTGCAAGTTGCGGTCTAAATGCTTTGTTTTGCTTTGAATCAGGGGAGACTTCTGCTTCAATGGATCCTTGCTTGTTGAGCGGTAGCTCCTGCCAATATCAGGTAGAGTATTATTTAAATTAGCCTGATTATTATTAAGTGAGAAATTAAGTATAATATAGCCATGTTTACTTCCCTTGCAGGAGTCTCTTCTGTATTGGAACTGGAATGGCCGCCTCTAGCAGTTGTTCTGTTGAAGTTGTTAGAGTTACTCCCTAGGGATAGAGGCCAATGATTGTTAATCTGAAAATGTCTGCCATGGGTAATATCAATTTTGAGTTTCCCACTCTGTAAGTATGATTCCACTCTTGTTTCATAATCTTCCTGCTCATTAGTATCTGAAAAAGGTTGGTATGGAAAATTGTTGCTGCTGCTTGCTTTTCGATTTAAAATGTGAAAGTCAGTTTCAATGCATTTTCAAATTTAAATGACTTCGGTTTCCGTTTTTGTGTGTAGCCTAGCATTTCTTTTTTTCCAAATATAGTATATGACAGTTGTTAGCATGATGCTAGCCTTATGGAATTCTTTAGATTTGATTTTGAAGTTTGGATAAGCATAAATTTATATGCGTATGTATGTGTATCTTATAAGAGCAATTACAAGTGGTTATTGGATGAATGGTTGCATATATTATATATATTGTATATATATACACAGATGTGTATTCTTACCTTCTCCATAGCAGTCAGACTTGAGCAACAAAGAACCCACTTGCATGGAGATCCAAAAGGCCACATCCATTTATGAGCAACAAATAATCATGCACATTATTTTGTAAACTAGAAAACAATCATACTCAAGTTATCCAGACAAATGTCAGGTGCCATTTTCTTACAAGAGCAATGTAAGCTTTAATAAAAAAAATTATATTCAAAACTTCATAGAAGTTGGAGAAATTTCCCATGTAATTTGTGGTAAAATGTACGGTTAATATGCACAGTACTATGTAAACTAGAAAACAACCATACTCATATCACATATTCATAGAGTATTCCAATGAATGTGTGCTTATTCTCATACGACCATGACTCCCGTTCCTTTGCCTTGCTACTCCCATGATCTATGTAAACCAATAAATAAATAAAGATGAATCTTCGATGTAAATTAGGGTTACTAAGCTCAATTAACCAAAAAAATTGTATGGTAATTATTCATTAAGTCCATTTGTATTCAAACTAAAATTCATAAAAATAATGGAATAAACACTTCATAGTTCTAAAAAAATTCATTTTATTTGGCTCATTAAACTATGAAATATCAAATTGTATCATTTGTATTACCGTTGATTTTATTGTTGAATATTTCCCTAGTAGTCTTAACAATAAACAAATTAGTTTAAGTACAGATGGCTTCATAAGTAAATGAATATACAGCAAAATAGAAAAAGAAAAGGGAACCAATATATGAGTTTAAAAATGACAATGAAATTAAAAATGGCAGTAAGTAAGAATCATACCATGCATACACATAAATTGGAACATGCATTTAAACATAGCCACTCAGTAGTCAAGAAGTTATACAAGTTCATGCATACATATATATTGATATTATCCATAATTTAGACATAAACCTTTTCCATTTTGACTAGACCAGTACACAAGTACGAAAAAAAGAAATCAAAAAACAGGAAGGAGTTGGCCCAACTACAAATATTTGATTTATAATCCTACAATTTTCAGGCCCACTATTTTAAATGATTAGTGAAACATTAAGGTTAACATAGTTACATATCCACCTGAAACTTCATATGGAAGAATAATATCCACTATACTAGGTCACGTTTCAGCGTGATGTGGGCAACTAATGTATAGTGAGAATTATGGCGTAAAAATAAATGTTACTACTTGTATGCTTGACAAAAGTATCTAAGATCTATATCAATATAAACATACATAATGACAGAAATCGGTTGCAATTCGGAAACAAGAATTGAATTTACCTAGGTTCCATGATTTTGGAAGAAAATCTGAAGAAGAAGACGATTTGACTCACATAAGATTTCACGTTTTTGCGGCCGTAGAAAAGAAATAGGGTTATTGTCACGTTTGTTTTGCATTTGAGTTTTGAGATTCCAGTTTTTTCAATTGGGCTTAAAACTTGGAAAACAAAAAAAACTGTTTTCAATTTTCTATGTTAAGATTGTTTTGAAAAATGGTAGATTTCAAAAATGAATTTCACAAAAGGGCAAAGCAAACAAGTTTTCATTATTTTTCAAAATTCAAAAGTAAAAATCATCCAAAAATGGGAAACCAACAGACCTTTAGTTATTGTTTGGTTTGCTGTTTTTATTTTTGGATTTTCTTCCATACAAAAATGTACATGACGCATGTATATTACCGAAAGCGACCAATTTAGAAAACGAAGTTAACATACAAAATAGAAAATAATTTTTTTTATTTTCCGTGTTTTGAGAAATAACACAAGCACGTGAAACAATCCATACTTTCGTCATCCCTCCATCTCCTTGATCCTCCCATCCGTCTTTCTTTTATCCCCTCTGTCGTCCCTCAATTTTTTTCATATTTGACATACATATTGAAAATCGAAAACACAAAATCCCTTTTTAAATCAAACACTACCTTAGTTTTGGAATTTTGAATCTTTTTTAGAATACGAGTGATACTGATTTCGATAAGTGCACTCCATTATTTATTCTATTTATTCCATTTTACAATTAGATGAGTTAACAAAAGTACTACTGGATGGCTAGTACAACAAAATCGACCAAAAAAATAAAATAAGAGAACAACAACAAACAATTGATCCTACAAAAGCTCTTACGAGCCAACAAAATAAAAGGAACAGCCGTCCAAGTAGTGTAAAAAAATAAAACTACAGTCATAATTCTGAATTAAATACGAAGAAAAACGGAAATTATTAGGTATCGTCTAATGCAGCCATTTAATTATATGGCCATCAAAACATAGTCAGCGCTGTTAAAGGGAAGAAATAAGCGATGTAGCAATAAAAGCACAACACGATAGGTGCAGATTGATGAAGCACATTGTTGCAAAGTGAATTTGGACTTGTCCATACAGGCAGAAAGCATGATCGCTGCTTAAAAGTAGGCTAATAGAACAGACAACATGCCGACCATGGCAAAGTATCAGTGCAGTGGGGAAGTAGTTGCATTTATGTAGTGGAGAGCATGTGAGCAGCAGTGCAGCTGGGTTCAGGAAGCACATCAAATATCTGCTTGAACCAGCATGAACTAATGCAATGCTGCACTGCTGTTGAGATAAATACATGCTAATTAACTTTAAAACTATTATACAAAGGTTGAACAGCGGACGGTTTTACTATACCCTTCTCAATAGTTTATCGGTCCGCCGGGTTTTTCTGTGGTTAAAAGAAAACCTTTAAAACTATTATTAATTTAGAAAATTATTTACTTGACCTGGAAAACGGGTAATTGTATTGTAAGCCATACTATGGCCCTACGGGGTTTTGATTAAGTATGACTAAAATGTAGAAGATTTAAACTCATGTATTCGATTGTACATGCAGATGCAGGTGCATGTTCCTAGATTCAGATGAAGATGCAAGTTTTATTTTTGGACTGAATGACAAACTTTGAAAAAAAAATAGACCGATGGACAGTGCTAATTATAATTAGTATTTTATAACTACAAAGATTTTATGTTTGTCATGACATCATCAAATCAGAATAAAATGAATTATAACCCTAATTATTTTTGCCAACTCAAGATTTCCTTGGAACAATTTACTCAGCATGGATATTTGAGAGACTTTATGCTGGGTGAATCGACTGCAGGAAATGTTCAGCCAACCCGGGTTGCTAATGGAAAGAATGCGCCTACACTTTCTCAAACTCCACGCCAATCATCTCGGACAATATTGCCTACGTCTTGAAACTTCATATACGTTATTCACAGAGGGACGCATATAGCTGGAATAAGCAACACGTGTCATTGAAGGCATATTTAAGATGAAAAATTGATTAGTGAGTATGTGTTTATTATAGCCAGAGAGACCTTCCAAATGAGATGAGGTGATGGCAAATGTGACTTTTAGGGTTGTTATTAAGTTTGTACCGTTATTTATCTGTGATTTTTTTTAACAGGTCGTTTTATCTCTTCTAGTTGCAAAGCTTTTTCGTTCAATGTAAAAGTAAAAAACAAGCACCATTGTCTCAGTGGTTAAATAATTCGACTTTGGTGCGAGCAAGATATTATATGTTCGAAACTCACGTAGCGTGATTCGAACATATGTTGACATGTGAATAGTAATATGTTGTCCCAATAACATGTTGTATCTAAGTGTAATAATAATAATAATAATGTAAAGTAAGAGACAAAGAACGAACGAATGTGTTTGTTGTTGATGATGGTCCAATCCTCACACAATAGCCCATATTGGTTTGTCTTATATTTCAGGAATCTTGGTTCGTACAAAGGTATCAATGATTATAAACTTTTGGCACTCATTTGACTAAATAATACTTTCACTAAGCTACTTGAGGATGAGTCCTAAGCTGATTTATGGATTTAGTGATGGAGGTATAGTTCGAACGGATGTGGCAAAATTGATGGTTGTGGGTCATCCATTATGTGATGTAGGTCTTTATGACTATGATTGTTACAGTGGACCAACCGTTAATGCAAATTTTTGTTGCCCCAACAATGGATAGGTATAATCAATAATGATAGGAGGAGGATGCTAGAGGTCCTGAAAATTTAGGGCAGGAAATGTGTGAAAATCGATCCAATGGTGGAATTCAAGGGGCTTTTGTAATCCAGTGGTGTACATTTTAACCGAACTTTTTTTGTCAATCGTGTTTGGTAAAATTTTCGATGATAGAAAGGCTATGAATATGATATGAATTATTAAATGCCACCAAATGGTGGTTTTGCTCAACTAGAAGAAGACTTTTAAGGATTAAAAACCGACTCATAGATTATGCACAAAAAGTAGTGGTAATAGTTCTAAAATAGCGGTATGGTTAGTGCTAAAGTGTAAATTGTAAAAAAGTACATGATAACAGGATTTTACAGTGGTTTCAGAAGAGGGTTCTTCCTTGCAGTACAAATACTGTTTCCACTTATAATCATTTGCAAATTACATAGTAGACCCTTTTGCTTCCATTATGGATGTTAACCAAAGGATACAAAAAATCTGGAGTAGTGGAATGAGAAAAAATGCTGAGAACTAGATTTAGATCCCTTTATATAAGGGGGTTACCCCTGATCTATAGTAGTGTAAGTGCTGGCATTGGCAGAATTCATTACAGTGGATTGATGAAATAGATACTTGAAAGGTCTGAATGGTAGCATATCTATACTATAATATTATTAGGGAGTTACATTTCAAAAGCGCACAAGCCCTCTGGATATTCTGAAAAATGAACAGTCATATTTTACATTTCTTCCTTTTCATACCCTGCTCTCTGCTTCCTTTCTTATTCTTCAAAACCACTCAATCATCACAACTTAGACTTTTCAATTCCTTTGAACCTCCATCCCAACCTAACCCTAATTTCAATTTTCAAATTCACCAAAGAGAACGATGTAATTGATATATAAACTTGTCTACGCATCGTCTGTTGGCTCACTTCTCCTATAATTGCAAAGTGAGGTGGAGCTGAGACTTTGATTACTGTGGGTAGCCATACTGTTTTTTAACGTACAGATGCTATTTTTGTTACGATTCATAATTGATTCCTTTTAATCTATTTTGTAAATTATAGCTGTGTTGAATCCGATTCTGTTTTGAAAAAAGGTCTATTGATTCTTCATAATCATTATGTTTGTTGAATAACCACATTACATTAATTTGATAGTTATTACTCTTTAGCTGCGATGAATTATGCAATCATTCTATATTCTGTATATGAATTTCCACATTCCGATGAATAAAGAAAACCACATAACTAAATTCAGTTTTATGATTCTTTATATTACCTATGAAATTCCACACTTTGATGAATAAAGAAAATCACTTAGCTAAATCATGTTTGAAAAGTTTTCCATTATTGATTTATACAACTTATAACATAACTTGTCCTAATGCTAAATGTCAGTTATCAATTCAGTTGACATGTCCGAATATTCATTTCTACGCATAGGTGTTCTATTAGGATGAGTAAATGTTCTTATTATGTTACTTAACTTTAACGTCATACAAATTACTTTTTATTTGTCGCATCTAGCAACTAAGACTTTGTCTTTGCTGGTGGGCGCTACATAGCAATGTAAGCATGTCATTTCATCTTAATGTTTGACAATGTTCTGATACAACTGTCATTTTTGACAGTAAAAGAAAGAAAGGCTAGAAAAATAATTTATTCATTTCAGTTGCTTGAATTTTTATAACATGTATTTAGTGTTAACATTTTATAATTTAATGAAAGTCTATTTACTCAATATTCTTATGAAATATCTTCTATTTGTTTTTATGTGAAATGTATGGCTGTAAACTAATAATCTTTGGATGTATAAAACTAAATGAGTGGACCATTTTACTATTAGGATTTGAAATACACCTGGAGAATACGGTTTAATTTCAATACACTTTAGTTGGTTTTGGGTACTAATTCCACTATATTATCCAAATTTACTGTTTGGTTCTCTTTCATATAACCGTCTCTTATAAATTACATAATGGATATGTATCATTGTGAAACTACTAATCTATAGTTAGTAAGCTACTATAATTCATAACAAAAAGAAAATTCATAACAAAAAGAAGCATGCAACTTCACCGATACCTTTATGAACATGCATAAATAATGCTATTAATAATTTATTGAAATAATGCAATTTAAAATGATGTGTCAAGCCACACATGTTAAGATGGTAAATATATTGCAAATTTTGGATAGCCAGTTTATTTAGAGTTAATGACATGAGGGATATTTCTATAGTAATCAGCACTATGTTGAGTATTATCATTTTATTACAAGTTTGTGATAGCCACTATTTTTAGAGCTGATAACATGAAGGGTTTATAATTTCTATATTACCTATTAGATCTTAATAAAAATTACATATGTTGATTAATTGATTAAATCCTAAAAATATCTAACCGTGTATAATAAATATTCTACTTTAGAACCATTCACCTTGAATACCACATTCTGCAAGCTATTAGTTCACCCAGGAAAGGTGATATACTTATATAGCCAGTAGTCCAATCTGTAGTAATTTGTTTTTATGGTTTAGTGCAGTTTTTTGGCTAAGATGTGTTTACTGTAATATAGTTGATTCACTAACCATATAATTTTTTGTAACCGATATATAGTTTTTGTTTTATCCATATTTAGTAAAACAACCGGTACTTTTGCTACATATCATGCATTGCTTAACTTATTATCCACCACGTTTATCATTCCATAAATATTTTCGAACTCTACATGAGAAATGTTCTTCGCGACTGCAAATTCAAGTCTATCTCCATCAATCGTAGTTGAGCTATAACTTTCCTTTCTGCTTACTCCACTTTTATGAAAAAGAAGACACATATTTACCTCTTTCCAATTTCTCTTCTACAAGGATATACTATGCATAATTTTTTTGGTGGTGTTTATAATTTTTGAGTCTATTTTTTAGTTGTAATGACACACATACACACTTAACTTATCCAAGTGAATCAGATTTTTGTTTTTTTACAGTTGTTGCAGCCAAATATGCTATCTAGGTATCGAACAAGCTTAGATAACTTATTAGTTATCTAATATAAAAATAATTTTGATATCAATTTGTTTTGGTTATGTGATATTTTTTTTCACGTGTATTAGACAACGTTCTGAATAGTATACGATTGCAAACTTCTTAATTGAATGCCCTTGACTTTTCAGTACATGGACAATTTTCTTGCTAGGCACATTGCTATTGCCTATGTTTTTTCATTTAATTATATACTACTAACTAATCATGTGAAACTACACTTGGCATCCATCTGTAAAGGATGATGAAGTGATTTCTAATGCTAGCTACTATTTAATTGTAGTTGCAATGGTAGGCGATGAAGTTTATATATTTTAGATGATGAACTCATTAAGCTTATTGACTGTTGTTCAATGTTAACAAGCTGGCTTTACCATTCTGAAAGCTTCTCCTCTCCTATGTCTAAGTGGTATGAATGACCAAGACCAACAATGTTTGTAACGTAGATTTTTTTTCTTCGACATTAAGTATTTAGTTTTATTTATAATGTTATTCCTAGATGCTTATTTATTTTGAAAACTTAGGTCCTGACTATTGTACTTAAGTTTTACCAACAGTTGTAAAAAGGGTATATAAGAGAAAAAATTACATCTGTAGCTTGGGTATGCATTGGAGTACTTGATGTCCTACTAGGAAAATTTTCACGATTATAAGCTATCAACATAATTTAATGCATACACTCAGCTTGCTGCACTTGAGTGTTTTGTTAAAAAAACAATAAAATATACACTAAAAAAGATTTTGTGGCGACCAAAAAAACATATTGCAGTACGTACCAAATGTGAATGAATATCTAATACAAGACAAGGATAAAAAATAAACGGTGGTGGAAAGAATCAAGGTCAAATTTGGATTTCTTATTTATTACTAGGATTTGATTAATTTAAATTAAATAATAATTTATTATTGCTTAAGTACGATTATGTGTCCTTACTTTAAATAAGAAAATTTTGTTATAAAAAATTATGAAACTAAGTAAGATTTTTCATTTGTAGTTAATGGAAGCATACATAATAAGTGGATAACTTTTGTTGAGTGAATAACATTTATTAAGTGAATCCAATTGACAATGCAAAGTTAGATAATCATCATTATCTATCCAGTGCACAAGGCTCATACTTGATAGGGGTATATGGTGGAAATATGTGTCGAGATTACCCCGTTATTGGTGATATTGTACTTAAAACTTAGTCAATTAACCAAATGTCCACAAAACCTAAATCTGATGATGCGCAAATAAACTCATAGCAGAATTCCATATTCAAAGCAAGATGTGTTGCATATAACATGTATTTAGTACATGGCCTTTGAGTGGGACATCCAACTATTTAATATTGATTAGACAATAAATCCACATATTTGTTCTATTAAATGAATGAATTTACTTTTAACTTTGTGGTAACTATGAATGTACATTTCCTAAATGATTACAAGTATATTGTGTTTAGGAAACGAGGATCAAGACTAGAATGTATTTGCCTTTTCTCTTTTCACCTAATTTATCGACTATGATATATAAGTGTACAATATATTATTCATTAATTAAGATACATTAAGTAAGGCAAATAGATGAATACTATGTTATTTCCAAATTTAAAATTGGTGGTTATTTAATACATGAATAATGTGGCATCTTTTGAAGATTTGGCAAAACAGTCTGTATTTAGTGGTATCAAATATGTACCTACCTATATTAAATCATGTGATATAAAATCTGATTATCTATATAGCGTTTTCTATATAAATATGATGAGTGGAGACATTATCACATCACTGCAATCTCCAAATTTTGCTTATTTTGAGCTATCATTATAAAATAAAGGCTTTATAATTTGTTATACCATTTGAGAAATGGCAAGAGCATATTCGTTGGAAATTTATAGCAAGCATATATGACACCATGTTCATATTACCCCTTTAATTATATCTTTCCTAATGCAGAAGCAACAATGATTAAAATGCTCAAATTGACATATTGTAGATTGATACATTACCATTTGTTAATTAATGGAATTTGATAATAATTATGCAATAATTATCAAAATGCCAAATATTTATTTGATTTGTTATCCGTTATCGACTAACATTCATTAATATTAAAGGAAAATATTTATCCCATCCACTCCATTAGTTGTCTTGAATTCATATTATAAATTTGTTTTTCTTTAATATAGAATGTTACTATTTAGCGGGATAATAATTCTATGGATCTGTGATAATGTGGTCAAATCAGTAGAGAATTTTTTCTTTTTCTTTCATATATCGCCAAAAAAATTATTGGAATTTTTTTCGATTTTAAAATAATCGTATTTTTTTACATATTTCAATTATAAAAAAAGGAGGGAATCATTTTAGCAAAAAAAATCCTATGGCCGGGGCTACTTTACAAAGTTTGATTGGAAGGCGCTTTGACCTACTAATTTTAAAAATAAATGATATATCCTTATTTTCATAATGTAATAGCAGGTTTTTTCCTCCATTAATAAGTGGCCCTTATCAACAAATTATAATCATGAAAACGAGGATTTATATTTATATATATTATTATTATAGTTAAACCTTATATATTGAAGATTTGATTAAACATACTATTATATAATGATCTAACATAAAATTATACATTCTACTAGGAGATAGAAAATTCATAGATGGCCTTTAACAGTTCAATGTAGATCATCATTTTTCTTCGATTGATAATAAGAATGGTACCTTATTTAAACATAGCACCCATAATTTAGGTCATGCTTGATATAATGAATAACCCAAATGAGTACTGAATTTATATTGTGCCATCTTAATCATATTGAATAGTTTAAAGAATTTATATATTGTTCCACTTAAGTATATTTTATAGAATTGTTTAGTTTATTGATCTCATAAGGCCTAAGTAAAATTGTGTTTTTTAGGAAATTTTGTAAGTTTAGACCAATTTTCAAAAATAATAACAAATTTATGCTACTTTGAAAACTTATTACAAGCATAAATTTATTTCTACCACGTTGGCACTGAGTAAACACTCACCTAAGGTGCATTTTGAAAATGTGTAATGCAGATTATTATTTTTTAAGTTTTAAATTTGTGCAATTTCAAATGAAGTCAATATGAATTATTCAAAAAATAGTCTCTCTTGGCTCCATTTGAAAATGCACCAATTTTTTTAAGTTTCCTATCGGCATATTTTAAATGAAGCCAATAGAAAATGTCAAAAAAATTCCTTCTAGCTATAATTGATAACATGTCAACAGATAAATTAAAATAAAATAAAAAAAGAATTCCACTGGCACATTTGAAAATGGAGCCAATGGAAAAAAACTCCAACGATTTTCATGGCTTTATTTGAATTTGCGCAAATATGAAACTTTAAAAAAATATCTTCATGGTGTATACTGTGCCAAAGAATGCTGACTTTGTATCAACTGATAGAAACATGTCTATATTTATAATAAGTTTTCGAAGTGACCTAAATTTTTTTATTAGTTTTTAAACTGGTCTGATTTACAATAAGCTCATTCATTAAATATCAAAATGTAATTTGAGAACCCAGAGTGCTAATAGAAGTTCTAAGGACAAAAATGCACAAAATAAGAGCATCATAACATAATGCTCTAGATAGCGATACTAGGTTTTGATTCTGCCTCACAAATAGCTTTACTTATGTCACTATTGTGTTGCAAATTATTTAACAATTTTTCAATGATTTGCTTTTATTTTGTAACTGTAAGCCAATGTTTAATTTGTAATCCTATTACCATCCTCTTCTCTTTAAAATGAAATACATTTTTGCTTAGTTTGTTGCTCATTGGATATGGCCATCCACATTATATTTTTCCACCGTTGTGATAAAATATGGCCAATATTTGTATTAGAATCTCCAAGGAAGATACAGTTTAATATGACAAGACTCCTGCGCTTTGCTCATGGCAAAGTTACATCTTAGGCTACTTTTATATTTTTTGTTTAGCGATTTTTGGTCTATCATATTAAATAGTTTTAGCTAATTGAAAACGATTGTTTCTATAAAAATTTCTTTTCACAAATTATAAGCATTTACTTTTGCTTCGACTTCAGGCTTGAATGACCAAAATGTCACTTTGGAATGAGAGATATTATAATACGAGATTCATGGTTTTTCAAATGAACCGTCATGATGTTCAACAAAACTGGTCAAAATATTACATTACTACTAACCAATATGTCTTCTCTAGTTACTCGAAATGAAGATTGTAAATGTACAGAAATGTCCTTGCAGAAGTGTTGAAGCCTACACAGCTCATGAGTACTGAATCAAAGACTTCTATTCTTCAAGCATGAACTAAAGTTTGCTCTACCATAGTTATTCTATCTCCATGCAAGCGCCAAAACTAGAAAATATCTATCTGTAATAAGACTGCTTTCAAGAGGACCGGTCAATCCATGTACGTCCTCAACTATTGAACAATCTACTCCATTCATTTTGATTTAAAATTTCTTAAAACTATAGCTCTTTTTTTCTCTATAGGGAAAAGGTGAATGATTAGCAAAATGAATGAGTTAATTTTAATTTTAAATTATCTTTTTTTCTATTTGGAAAGTTATCTAATTCTTATTTTGATTGGGTTGGAAAATGGAGGATGGATATGAGGTAAAGAGTGTGTTCATTTATTTGGTAAAGAGTGTGTTGATTTATTTATTTTCACTACTTCTGGTTTGGCTGAGTGTATCAATTGAAATGTTAGGCTCACAATTATTTGATCTACATGGATTTGTTAAAAAGATTGTGTATCAATTTCAAGTAAATGAAGCAACGTGCATTTTATTCAGAAATAGATTATGTGTAGGAAAAAAAGGGGAAAAGCTAATACGCTATACATCATTATTACTTCAATATTATTGGTGTGACTTTAATATTATTGTTGTGATCTGTAAGAGAAGGCGTGCATTTCTATTGTATGTATTGAAATCAATGAGATCCATAATAAGCCGTTGTGTGCCAACAAAATGCAAATAATAACACACACTTATTTTACAATTTTGATGCGGTAATTCCCTACAACGCTACATTGTTGCTCAAAGTTGGCCGCAGCTTATTATTTGATGAATCGGTCCCTTAAACTACTTTTCAACTATTACCGATTTCATATTAATATACAACTATTTTCACCGTCCGTGTGCGAAGCACGGGTTCATACTAGTATCACAGTATAGGGTGATTTAAGGTAAGGCGAATGGCTGATGTTTTAGCGAAAGAGGTGGGATCTTCTATTTGATGTTCTATTATTGTAATCACTATTTTAAAGGACCATCGGTCGGATCCTCAAAACCACCAATCTTCAGCCACAATAGTCCGAAGGTGGATTAAGCCGTCATTTTCATCAAACCGTGCTCGAACCTCATGAAACCGCGTCAAACCTACGCGTAACTACAATTTTGAGAAATTTTAGTACCATAGTCTTCATATTTCTACAGATTTGGTGGGGAATTAATTTGTTTAGATGACTTTTTTTACGAAGGAAGAAGAGTTTTTCTAGAAATGAAGACGAGTAGCATATACAAATCTGAATAAAGCTCATTTAGTATCTAAGTCCTGATTTTGTTTCAATGTGTTTGACAAACTTTTGCATTTAGGTCCTTATTTTATTTCAATTTGACATACATTTGCATTTAGCTCCATGTTTTATATTAACTTTATATTTACTTCTAATATTTGTCTAAAATAAAATATATATGGTTCTGCTAGTTTGAACGATAAAAGCCTCTGACCTTGAAGCATTGTGGTCTTACTCGCAATTAAGATATCAAAACTATGGTTGTAATACCACATGAAGAGTTGATTTCTTAGGGAAGTTCATGTATTCAATGATATGTGCTAGTGGAAGTGATGATAATGCTGCTCGAGTGGGCTATTATTAGTAAGATGCAAGGATGTTTATAACTATGTTTAGGCAATTATGTTGGGCCATGGTTTAGTGCTTCTTTAAAGTAAGATTTCCAAAATAAATATTCACTTGAATGTTGTGCCAAATCAAAACCATGAGACTTTTTGGGGACCTATAATGTTTACGATTATGAAATCATGTTCTACGAGGCTTAGTACTTTAGGAAGATGAGTTATGTCATATAGTTGATATTGTATTTATAGGAAAGGGTTTAGGTATTACAGTCCTACAAGTTGAGATCAAATGAGGGTACTTGGAGATTCCACTAAGTTATTACTTAGGATAAGAAGATTTATGTGTTTATTGTTGTATATTCGAGTTATTCGCTTGTTTGGAGATGCACTTTGTTCGAGAGTTGGTTGGTCAAGACCTTATGTGTTGGATCGAGGATGAAAAACACAACACGGGTGGTTTGTAGCATAAGGAATAAGCTGTTGATTTGGCATTCTCATTACTAGAGTATACTTGGTTTGTTTATCACATCTTAAGGTTTTAGTTGATGTGTTAATCAAGTTAGTGATGATTATGTTATGATCGCTTCTTATCTATTTCACGATGTATGGTTATATCAAATGCTTCCTTATCGCATGTAAATAAATGAGTGAAAAAAATATGGCACAACTCTTGCAGCCAAAATCTACTTTGCTTGGAAAGTGGAGTGGACTTTGTATCAAAAACTCTATAGTTAAAGCGCTTGGTCATTTTATAACGATGGTGGTGGAAAAAAGGTATAGTGAGGATAAAGCAGTGATATGTTAAAAATGACAGAGGTGTAAAAATCCTTATTGTAGATATCAGATCTTCAAAGTTGATTTAATCTCATTATCACATCATTTTGTAAAAAAGATACATCTTTCACTTCTATATAACAAAACCAAAGAGTATCATGATCCATATAATTTAAACTGGGTGAATACAATAGATTCCTAATTTATATTGCGTAGTTAGGACTCGAACGCAGATTTATACCCTACATTTTTTGATTTGCTTTATAATCGAACCGATCAAATAAACTTTTTTATATTAAAGTCATTAAAGAGGTTGCAAAATCCCATGATTTAGCAGGCTAGTGGAAAATAGTGGAGCTTCAAGTAGATCTACTTTTAATAGCACTAAATTGAAAAAGTTTAGCGATCGAAGTGAGGTAAGCACTTAAGCGGGATATCTACAGGGTTTTAACTACATAGATCAAAAATCATTTTCCTTCTTTTCTTTCAGTGTCTTCCTTTTTTCCTCTAACTCTATTTGTTTTATTCTTTACATTTCTCACGTTTCCATTAATACTTTTCAATTCCAAATGCACATTATCACCCCCTCCTTCCTATCGGCTATTGTTAATTCAACATATACTCTTTACCCTAATCCACCCACCCCCTCCACCTTCACTCTGCCTGCAGTTGCCAACTCCGAGCCCACCATTCCCTTGTCATTTCCAATCCATATCTTTCTCCACGTCCATACATATTTGTCCTCTCATAGACATGACTGAAAACATGCTAATCACCATCAAACCTAGACTCATATCCTTATACCTTTCCTTAAATCATGTCCCAATTATCATCAGACCTAGCCTCACTCTCAAAATCCTCGAAACTAGCCTAATTTGTCTCAAACTCTAGTGCACTTCTTATGACTACTAATCCTAAGCAGAACATGATGTCTAGTAAGGATCTAACCTTTAAACCATATTCTCACATCCTTTGGATCTGTCTAGAGAAGTTGCAAAGAGTTTTGCATCTGTCACGTCCGTTGATTCCTCCACCACATTTTTTCCCAAACCCTTAACCCTCTACAACGGAAAAGTTTCCATAGAGTTCACTGAGAAGAGATTGAAAGGTTATTTAAACCTTAACTATGTGTTAGTTGGAAAATTTAGTGGAAACATCCCTTATTAAATGCTATGAGAAAAGCCTTTGATAAGTTTTCTTTATATGCTTTGGCGGATTTTGATAGATAGCAAACATGTTCTTTTTAGGTTCCATTACGAAGAGAAATTCTTGGGAATATGGCTTGGGTACAATTAGAGTTCTTAAAGTGTCCTATAAAAGTATGTAAGTGGACAACTAATTTTGATCCTTCAACTGATTGCACCATCTTTTCGGTACGTATATCACTCTCAACACTCCCGCTACATTTCTATCCTAAGGAGGCATTGCTTCAAATTGCACATCGATTAGGTAAACCCCTTAAAATTGATACTGTCGCAACAAAACTTACTCAACATAATCTTGCTTGTTATGTGTTGAAATTGACATTTCTAATCCCCAATTATGGAATGTTTAGTAAACATGATGAGAAAAGAAAATGGATATCGGTAGTCAAACCGGCCGTTAGGGAGGTTTGTTTATTGTCAGTCGAAATCAATTTCCTCTTAAGCCAAAATAATACATCGCATTATTCTAATTTTGTTCTGTGACTTTCTTTTCTTCCCATTTCTTCTCCTCTTTTTACTCATCGCAATTTCTTCAGTTATTTCGCCCCTAATTTGATTTCTTTCAATTTTGAGAATCCAAACCCCACCTACAAACAAACTTCTCAAACCCATGTTGTTCCTTTTCCAAATTAACCGTCGCTCCACTCCAAGGCTTGTCCTGCTTTGTCTCCATAAAATTACTCCCTTGGCTCACTCAATTCACCGTGAGATTATCGCCTACCATTTCAATAAGTTTGGTTCTTCCCATAACAAATCACAATTCAAATTTCTAAACATTTCCATATCAAATCCGAATTCATGTCGTTGTTAAACTCGGAGAAGAGGAAAACAATCTGGAAGTGAAGCATCAAGAAACAAGGTACAAATTCTATACCGTCGTTGTTATTTTGGCGAACATTTAATATAGCATAGATCTAAGTTTTAGATCTGATTTTCTCACTTTTCTACTTGTCCTCCATTTTGCTTTTAGTTGTTGGAATGATTTGGTTGTTGTGATGATGAAGGGGCTAACTCTGCTTTTAAATTTTCAAGCAGAGAAGTTTCACTTCATAATAACCAATGATCAACCTAATAAAAAGGTTCAATCGTGTTAAACCATTATCTCGCAACTATTCATGGCACAACGTGACAACTAAAAGGCATAGGATTTTTCAATATCAATATGCATTATACACACATACGTTCATGGGGAATATATATATATATATATATATATATATATATATATATATATATAAACAAACATATATGCATATATACACATATGCACGTTGTATTAAAAATATTGCATGTGCGTACATCAAAACATCCCGACTATAGATATTATTTGTACAGTTCAAACCTAGTACATCAACCTTTCAGTTACGCATGTGTCAATGCGGTGGTTACTCATGAAAATAATAAATTAATTATCAGCCCAAAAATAATTTAGATGTTTTTTTAGAAAGATTTCTTATTTTACCAAGGACAATGAGATTTGTTGATTGAGATGAACTGTGACGACCCAGAATTTTGGATATTTAAAATATGAATATTTAATTGGTTTTAAATATTCAAAAAAGTAATTTTAACTTGAATTTCAAATATCACCATTTACAGGATAGTTTAATTTTGAATTAAACTATTGAAAATTGGGTAAAATATGAAATCTGGGATTTTTAGCTTGTTAAAAATAATTTGAAGGCTTATAAATTTATATTAATAATACTGAAGGTGATGGAACTTTTAAAATTGAATTTAACAATGATTTGTTCAGTTTTAAAAATATATCGTTTAAATTGACGTTTAAAAATAGCCTTCCGAGGCATAGCCTCGGAATTCGACCAAACAAGTTCCATTGGATCCGTAATATTGTATTATTGTCGGATATCAATTTGCATAGTGTTTGGAGTTGTTGTGTGAGCGTACCATATATAAACGCGCTGAAATTTACATCGAAAATTCAGTATAATAACTGGGTCCAAAAAGTTATCTTCTCCATATGATCGAGTTAGGACTCGAAACTTTTTTCATTGCGTTCAAAATAGGGGTATAACTTTATAAACGCCTAGCGGCACGCCTCGATAGGATGTCAAGATTTTAAGCTATGGATTCAAAATGATTTGAATTTAAATTTAAAAATAAATGTTGACCAGTCAAAATCAATTTCACATCAAAACTTTTAGCCTTCGTTTCAATTGTCACTGTAGCAAGATGTATCTTCCACATGAAGAAGCTTCTTCATGAAAGGTATCTTTCCTCCTTTTTATTTTAAAAAGTCGGCCAACATTTCAAAAACGAAAAGAAAATGGAATACAGTAAAACAAAATCAATAGGGAAAAATTAATGGCCGAATGAAACTCCTTCCTTCCTTCAAATTCATTCAGGAAATCGAAACCCTACTTCCCCTTTCACCTTCTTCATTCGAATTCTTTACAAAAAATATATAAAAATAAAGTGGAGGGCACGATTTTAAATCGCGATGAATTTCACGAGGAATCGAAGAGGCGCGGAGGCTCACGATCGACGTGAGGTGAAAGGAAGGTTGTCACGTGGGCATGCGTGCGACAGTGGGATCGAAGGCACGCTGGTCGTCGTCGACTTCGGCAAAGAGGTGGCAAGGGGATTGGTGAAACGCGATTTTTATTGATGGTGAGCATTCTAAGTGAAACATTCTAAAAAGGTAACGCTTAGCCTCAAACCTCATCAACCGGGAATGACTGAAAATCAGGAGTTATGCAGCAAAGCTAGGTGGATAGCGCCCATTAGGGTGAGGTCATCCCTGTCTAGATGTCCCTTTTTATTTCGGCTTAGTGGTGTGGTTGCTGATACCAACCGTGGGGTGATCTAACTCGGGATTATCTAGTAAAGGTTAGTCCCGGTCTTGTGTTGCAGGGGATTAGGAGTAATCCTCGGTACGGTGATTTAGGCCACGTACTCTGACAGGTGGTACCCTAGTGCCTAGTCATTAGTTGGAAATTCATTCTCCCTACGGGCCTTTACGGTTTTATTTGTATACCTATTAGCTGGAATTTAATAAATGTAACAATTTCGACTATTGTAATAAGTATTCATAAATAGACCCTATTATAATATCAGAGGATTTTATAAGAAATGTTTTAGCTATCGTAAGGTAAAAATCCGACATGTTTGTTTGTGGCGTGGTCTTGCGAGATGCTTTGTTTTCAAAAGAATTTTGAAACTTTAGTAATCAATTTGAGTGTGGTTTTCTCATGCTGGTATTCCAGACTGACTCGGGTGTTATTTAACTATAATGCTCGGGTCAGACCAAGTATTATAGAATACAAGATATGTTGCTGTGGAGCTCAGGAGACGAGCTGGATGGTGATATGTACTTCCGTACTTGTTTTAAATATACCACTGTGTTGATTAGCTGTGTATTCAGTTTTGAGGACAGGTTTATATGATTGTCCAGTTGTATGTTATTGATGTTGTTGAACTCTGATGATGTATTCTGGTGATGTATGTGTAAAAACATATATAGTTTTCTTTTGTGTAAAGATCTATTATTATCTATTATGTTTTATTCCACTGCGATGGTTAGATTCTGATGTTATTTCTATTTTCTTCTTCTACCTCTTCTACTTTAACCCAAATGGTTCGTATTTCCGTTCATCTTAAGTTAAGTGATGGAGAATAGTGTCGACTCAAGGGGTGTGGATTTGCGGGTCGTTTCACTTGGTATTAGAGCTGAAGGTTAAGCAAGAACCTTGAATTTGGTGGGAATTACACATTAGAGATAGTGTCAGTAGTACTCTAGAATGAGTTTGAGTGTATTAATAGATATGAGCGCGTATTTGTTGGTGAATATAAAAGTTGTTTTATGTTGTGCTGACTTATCGGTTGAGTGTTTATGGATTCTGGTCGATGTGTGGTTCTAAACTCTTAAACAAGATAAACCGACACAGTATTGTTTTAAAATAGGGTGAATGAAATAATTTTTCCCAAATTGTTTTTGTATATAAAGGAAATGATTTTTCGTAAATTGTTATAGTTATACATGGATGCTTGGTTGTAGAAAGTGATAATATTAAATTATTATCATTGTTGTATGAGAATTGAATAAGAAATTGAAATATTAACCAAAGATTAAGGAATAAATTCATAAAATAAATGGGATTTGTAAATGTGAATTATAAATGTGATTTATAATTTTGAAATACAATTCCAGAGAAACATTGAAAATGTTTCTGAAAGAATTTGGGATTTGAAATTTTGAGAAATTTAAATTCCTTTGAATTTGGAAATGGTTTTCAAAAGTTTTAGAGAAGTAAAATGGTAGTATTTCGGAGATATTTTTGAATTGGATTTGAAATCTGGTGAAATTTGGTATTTAAAAATATTTGAAGGGATTTTAGAAAGATAAAAGCATTGAACTCTTTTCGGTCGCTGGAAAATAATTCCGATGATGATCGCGACATCATCAGTGTTCATTTTCGAGTTTTCAAAAAGGAGGATTGCTACCTAGATGGTTTGGATTAATGTTTGTTTGCGAAATTTGGTTTGATTTTGAAATTGTAGAGGAATACTTTGGTTTAGGTGTATATGTTTTCAAAATTGAATTTGGAACCTTTTAGTAATGGTTTAAACTCTGGAGTTGGTTTGAAATGTTTTGGTATGTTTAAGCAATTGTTTGAAACTCTGGGATCTTACTAAAAATGGTTATGGAATAAGTTAATGATATAGAATTTATTGGTTGAAAATAAATTTGTGAATGAACAAATGAATTTATAATCGTAAGTAAACGAACTAAAATTTGATATTGGAAGGAGTAAGCCAAAATAAAATGTATTTGGTATTTTGGAAAGTGAAATAGAAATCTAAACTCGAATTATAAATTAGATTGAACTCAAGTAAAGTAATAAAGTGATTTTTGAAAATAAAAATCAAATTGAATTGTAAATTGGAAATGAGCCAATTGGATAATTAATTATTTAATATGGAAATGGAACACTAGTTGGATAAAATAAAAGTTGAAATTTGAGTTAATGACGGGTTTGTAAATGAAACCCGAGTTATAAGTAAAAATTCAACTTGGAATTGAAGTGAATTAAACATGAATTAAAGTTGTTATGGAATTGGAATTAAATATAAAATGAGTTGGAATCAATTGGATGTGGATAAAAACTAAAATGGATATTCTATTAAGTGAATATCGTCAAGTTGCATAGAATAAATTAGTCGTTCGACTTAAACGGAAGTAAATAAAAATTCTATGAATTAATAGAAGTAAATAAAATTGATTTTTGGAATCAATTGAAATAAATGTGAGTTGTTTAGGTTAAAAATGAAGTGAATGTAAGAAATTGAGTTGCAAACCATTTAAATTGAACGAATTTGTATACTAATTGGTTGTAAAGAATTAAAATTAGTGTCAAAACCCTATAAGTTGCTTATAAATACTGTTTAACCTGCATTGCTTATAGAAATTGCCAGTTAAATATGTTAAATGTTGTTAAATTACATGATTTTGGCACTTACATGTTTAAATTAAGTAAGTACAGGTACCGGGAAGGCCATTTGGCAGAATTTTGGTCGCGCTAATTGCTAAATAATAAGCCGCTTGCTTAAAAATGCTAAATAAAGGTACGCCTACGCAATAAAAATAGGAAATATGAACTGTTTTTGTTTTTCCGACCGGGTAGGTCGATGTATATATATTTATATCACTTGTCAAATTGCAAAAGCTCCTCTGTACAAAGGAGATTCTGCCAAAAAATTTCGAAAATTTTGGAAGTTCGAAATTTTTTGAAATTTTTTGGAAAAATTTTCATTAGCAACAAAACGATTTCTTATTGGAATTGAAATATGGGATTTGAAAATCGAGATTGTAACTAATTGTTTAGTAGGAACTAAAGGATGTAAAAGTTTGCATATAAACTTTTATTTGAGATTTAAATAAATTAGTCATGAGACTAATTAAGGAAATAATTAATTGAATATGAATTGAGATAAAAGTAAATAGAATTCAATATTTAAAATGAAAGTTAAATTGAATTCATAAGGAAATTGGAGATTTAATTTGAATAGAAGTAGATATAAACTAAAGTGGTGAAGTGAAAATAAATATAAGAAGCGTATAAAATACTTATATTGAACTTAAGAAGAAATGGTGAAATTCTTAAGTAATATGGGTGTCAGAAAAATATACCGAATAAGCATTTGAGTGAAGATTTAATAAAAATATGTGAAATGATAGGCGTTGATAAGCGAATAGAAATCAAATTGAATGTGAATGAAAGAGAATGGATATAAATACGTAAGATGTACGTATATTATTTTATTCGCATAGCAATTTGATACTGATTCGAGCATAGAATTTCGAGATAGTTATATCGATCCAAATTAGGATTTTTCACTCGATTTTCGACGGCGAACCCTGGATGTTGATTTTGATTGATTCTGGAAATTCTCTATCATAGTTATGACTATGCAAGAAGAATGACGGTTTTTGATCAAGAAACTAGATCTGAGTCCGCATTAGGAAGTCGGGTGGACGATACTAGTTCGGAAATGAAATTGTGTGATCAAGCGAGTGATCAAATTTGATATTGCGTACGGATGATATATGTACATCGTACGGGCTTGGTTGAATAAATATTGAAATTTTGTAAAGGAGTCAAATAAAAGATTTTGAATGTTGTGATTGGATATTATTGCTATGTAGGATATACATGTATTATAAAGGAAAAGGAAAATTTGTTTTGATTTCAGAAGATAAATTTGAATTGCTCGACAAAAAGGTATGTGTTTAAATTATTTATGAAATTTGATTGGGTTTTTGATCTAGCCACTTGGCCTTTTGTTTTCCATTGGAATTTGGGAGCCCGTAGAGGCATCTTGTAGTTATTCCGAGCTAACCGCGCAAAAGAGACGCTGGCAAAAAATTTCGGAAATTTAGGGAGTTAGAAAATTTTTGAGAAAATTTTGATAATTCAAAATTTGGTTTTAAATTGAAATTTGAATGATTGAGCAAATAGTATTGTTTGAAAACTATGGGAGAGTTTGGAAAGTTAGTAAGAATGATAACGGGTCTTCTATAAAAAGATAGTTGGTAGGATGTTGAATTGTTGGTTTTGGGAAAAGTAAACGAGTATTGGACCATTCTTCCTAACTAGTAATTTCGGGGACGAAATTCTTTTAAGGGGGAAGGAATGTGACGACCCGGAATTTTGGATATTTAAAATAGGAATATTTAATTGGTTTTAAATATTCAAAAGAGTAATTTCAAATATCACCATTTACTGGATAGTTTAATTTTGAATTAAACTATTGAAAATTAGGTAAAATATGAAATCTAGAATTTTTAGCTTGTTAAAAATAATTTGAAAGCTTATAAATTTATATTAATAATACTAAAGGTGATAGAACTTTTAAAATTGAATTTAACAATGATTTGTTCAGTTTTAAAAATATATCGTTTAAATTGACGTTTAAAAATAGCCTTCTGAGGCATAGTCTCGGAATTCGACGAAACTAGTTCCATTGGATCCATAATAATGTATTATTATCGGATTTCAATTCACGTATTGTTTGGAGTTGTTGTGTGAGCGTACGATATATAAACGCGTGGAAATTTACATCGAAAATTCAGTATAATAACTGGGTCCAAAAAGCTATCTTCTACATATGATCGAGTTAGGACTCGAAACTTTTTCCATTGCATTTGGAATAGGGGTATAATCTTATAAACGCCTAGCGGCACGTCTCGATAGGATGCCAAGAATTTAAGCTATGAATTAAAAACAATTTGAATTTAAATTCAAAAATAAATGTTGACCAATCAAAAACAATTTCACATCAAAACTTTTAGCCTTTGTTTCAATTGTCACTGCAACAAGATGTATCTTCCGTGTGAAGCAGCTTCTTCACGAAAGGTATCTTTCCTCCTTTTTGTTTTAAAAAGTCGGCCAACATTTCAAAAACGAAAAGAAAATGGAATACGGTAAAACAAAATCAAAAGGAAAAAATTAATGGTCGAATGAAACTCCTTCCTTCAAATTCATTTAGGAAATCGAAACCCTACTTCCCCTTTCACCTTCTTCATTCGAATTCGTTCGAAAAAAAATATAAAAATAAAGTGGAGGGCATGATTTGTAAATCGCGATGAATTTCACGAGGAATCAAAGAGGCATGGAGGCTCATGATCGACGTGAGGTAAAAGGAAGGTTGTCACGTAGACACGCGCGCGACAATGGGATCGAAGGCACGGTGGTCGTCGTCGACTTCGGCAAAGAGGTGGAAAGGGGATTGGTGAAACGCGATTTTTATGGATGATGAGCATTCAAAGTGAAACGTTCTAAAAAGGTAACTCCTAGCCCCAAGCCTCATCAACCGAGAATGACTAAAAATCAAGGTTTATGCAGCAAGGCTAGGTGGGTAGCGCCCATTAGGGTGAGGTCATCCCTGTCTAGATGTCCCTTCTTATTTCGTCTTAGGGGTGCGGTTGCTGAACCGTGGGGTGATCTTACGTCCCGGTCTTGTGTTGCAGGGGATTGGGAGAAATCCTCGGTACGGTGATCTACTCCACGTACTGTGACAGGTGGTACCCCAGTGCCTAGTCATTAGTTGGAAATCCATTCTCCCTACAGGCCTTTACGGTTTTATTTCTATACCTATTAGCTAGAATTTAATAAATGTAACAATTTTGGCTATTTTAATAAGTATTTGTAAATAGACCCTATTATAATATCAGAGGATTTTATAAGAAATGTTTTAGCTATCGTAAGGTAAAAATCTGACATGTTTATTTGTGGCGTGGTCTCACGAGATGCTTTGTTTTAAAAAGAATTTTGAAACTTTAATAATCAAATTGAGTATGGTTTTCTCACGCTGGTATTCCAGACTGACTCGGGTGTTATTTAACTATAATGCTCGGGTCAGACCGAGTATTATAGAATACAAGATATGTTGCTGTGGAGCTCAGGAGACGAGCTGGATGGCGATACGTACTTCCGTACTTGTTTAAATATTCCGCTGTGTTGATTAGCTGTGTATTCAGTTTTGAGGAAAGGTTTATATGATTGTCCAGTTGTATGTTATTGATGTTGATGAACTCTGATGATGTATTCTGGTGATGTATGTATAAAAACAGATGTAGTTTTCTTTTGTGTAAAGATCTGTTATTATCTATTATATTTTATTCCGCTGCGATGGTTAGATTCTGATGTTGTTTCTATTTTCTTCTTCTACCTCTTCTTCTTTAACCCCAAATGGTTCATATTTTCGTTCATCTTGAGTTAAGTGATGAAGAATAGTGTCGACTCAAGGGGTACGGATTTTCGGGTCGTTTCATGAACACTTTAGGAGTTTTAAAAGTTGTTACTGATTACAAATGCTAGTGTTGTATTGCAAAAAATAAGTGAACTTAAAAAAATAAGTGATTCATAAAATGCACACTAATTCTTCTCCGACTTCTTTGTAGATGGGTTTTCTTCTTTGGGTTGGACACAATAAAGTGTAAATGCTTCACTACCTGTTTTAGCGTCGATATATTAAAAAATCATCAGTTTATAGCTTGAACTTCAATATGGCGTTTACGACTTTATCATAAAAAATAAATATAAAATAGGCTAGCAAATAAAAACACTTTTGCAAATTGATTTTGTCAATAAACTACTCTTTGTTGTTTCCAACTGCTTAATCAGTATTCAAGCAAGTGCTGAGAAGAAAAACATGTTATTATATATGATAAGGAGTATACTAAACGATGCCTTTATTCTCAATTTGTTGTTTTTTATATCGTATTAGCTCTTTTTTGTCAAGATACTACAGGTTGTAGGGAATTAAAATGGGAAAGAAGGTTGAGTAATGTATCCTGTGTTTTTATTGGTGCGACTGTCAATGTATTCAATATCAAAGTGGTCATCTCATCTCTAAGTAAATTGGTTAATAATCGACAATATCTTGATGGTCAATAGTACTTGAATCAAGCTTAAGGTAAATTTAGTTACAACTGCATGAATCTGGACTAATATAATCATATATAGAAAACAAATTGTATTTTTGGACTTTTATCATCTTTGATTCCAGTGCTAACTATGTAATTCCCTCTTCACTAAGTGTTCATTTTGAATCAATTTTTTGAAAATTCACTAGTATACTCCTTTGAACCGTAAAGTTATTTACAATAGCTGATGGTATCATGCTTTCAAGTTCTTATGCAACATGCGTTAAACCATTTCTAGAAACTAAATTTGATTATTTTTTAGCTTTCTTCTTTTAGACATCTTTAAAACGTGGATTACATAGAAATGTGCGTTGATTTATATATTTAAAACGTGGTAAAGGAGAGTTTGGAGCATTATGAAACCGATGGTGTAGGTAGAGAATGATAATTATGGACTAATGTGCGCATATCACTACAAGGTTATGGGCCGTTGGGTCCATTCTTACTAATTTGTGCAAACCAAGCCAGACTTTGGTCTATGTGCAAATAGTGAAGATGTCGATTCCAAACTAATGTAGCTAAACTGAGAGTACATTAGAGTTAATCAGAGATCTTATAACACTAGCTATGTTTTGTTGTGATGATGTGATCTTTTTCCCTCCAAGGTTCATTCTTCAATACATGATGATACATTAAATATATTTACTAATTGTACTGTTTGCAAAATAATGATTTTAAGCTATCAAATAATAAGCACTATGTGAGTCAATATATTGTTGGAGAATATGAATATTTCATTTTAGTAAAATTGTTAACCTATTTGCAACTTGGTCGATATACTTGGTGAATATGTTGCCAGATTGATTAAGTGTCTTTTGGTCCAAGCAGTGTGCTATAAGCCTATAATCTACTAAATTTTTAGGTAGCGACATAGTAAATTTATAAATTGAGGTCTTCCATGTAATAAAGTACCTTGATCCCATTTTAATGGTCAATATCTATGATAATTCTTAATCTTTAGCACATCTATTTAATATGGTAAGAAGATATATTTAATTATTTTTTAAAAAGCCACCATCATTATAAAAAGATCAACGTTGATTTTCATTTATCTTTCGAAATTGATTCTAACAGATTCCAATTAATCTGCATTAAGTGCTTAAATTCATGATGACTTGCACCAGGTTTGTCAAATGTGCTTGATCACATTTTAATAATCCTTAATATTTTGAACGATGCACGTCCTCTCAGAATATCTTGTGATCATCGGTTTTATTAGATAATGGTATAATTGCTCAACTTTCTGACTCTTTGTTATAATTTTTAGATAATGCGAGATCCTGTACTCTAGAGGTGTGACAATCGATAATTTTTGAATATTTGAAATTGGAATATTTAATCGATTTTAAATATTTAAAAGTTATTGTTTAACTAGAATTTTAAATATCACTAATTTTTGGATAATTTAAATTATTGGATTAATAAATGGGAATTGGGTAAAAAATGAAATTTGGAGTATCAGGCTTGTTAAAAATGTTTCAAAGGGCTTATAAAATTTATATTGATAATACTGAGGATAATAGAACCTTTGAATTCGAATTTAAAAGTGATTTGTTAAGTTTTTAAGATATATCGTTTAAATTAATATTTAAAAATAGCCTTCCGAGACACAGTCTCGGAATTCGACGAATCCAGTTCCATTGGATCCGTAATAGTGTATTATTATCGAATTTCAAATTTTGTAGTATTTGGAGTTGTCGTGTGATCGTGTGGTAGATAAACACGCTGAAATTTTATATCGGAAATTCAATATAATAACTGAGTCCAAAAAGCTATCTTCTCCATACGATCGAGTTAGGCCTCGAAACTTTTTCCATCGTGTTCATAATAGGGGTATAACATTATAAACGCCTAGCGGCATGATTCGATAGGAAGTCAAAATTTTGAGTGGTGATTTTGAGATGATTCAAATTTAAATTTAAACAAGTTGACTGGTCAAAAATCATTCACATCAGCTTTTTGTATCACTATATCATACTCATTCCAACACCTGTGTACACAGAAAGCAGCATTTCCTTCATTTGTCAAGCACACAAAATCGTTTGAACACGCATTCTTCCCTTTATGTCTCGTCAATCACTTTCAAAATTTAAAAATACTTTGTTCAAAAAAATTGTCGTGATGTAGAAGCAAGCTCGAGCTCGTGAGCGGCGAGGGCAGAGTCGCATTGTGGCAAGGCGTTGGAGGCTCGAGCGACAGCGCGAGCGGGATGGAGTCGTCAAGGCAAGCGCGACGTCTTGGTGGCGGCCAGTGAGGACATGGGTGCAGCAGTGGCATGAGGAGTCGCGATCTGGTGGAGAGGTCGTGGGGAAGGCGAGGCTAAGCCTTCGGTCTAGGGCAGCGACGAGAGGTTAGGCAGTGGTACGACTTCTCCTTTTTGTATTTGTATGCAAATTTTTCAAATTCATATAAGTATATAGAAAAAGTGAATTGCAGATGAGGAAACGATTTTCAGTAAGAAAAAAAAATAGTATTTACAATTTTTAAGTTAATCTTAGTTTAATTTAAAACCTATGTATATTATTTTGAAAATAAATATAACTACACATTTGTAAATCTACTGGTTTATTTAAAATATGAATTTAGGGTGATTAATTTAGTTAATTAACCTGTCAAATTTATTTAACTAAAAGATTTTTTAAGAAGGAAAATTAGTTTAAATTTAATTATTTGTTTTGATTAAATCGTTAGTTAAAATTAAATTATTAGTTTGAATTAAATTTATCAAACGATAATTAATTGTTCGATTATTTAAAATATTAATAAAACCATAAATGTTTGTACAAGGTCTAAAATCGTGGAGAAAATAGGCCGGATTGGATCAGATTGCAAATAAAATCAAAGGTGAGTTAATCTCACTCAACTTGGAATTTCAGCAATTAATTTTAAGTAGTAAAATTAATTATTGGTTGATGGATTGAATTTGATGATTATTATCAGTTTGGATGTGATATTATATATAGTAGTATGTGTGTGTGTGTATATATATTGGAGTGATTGATATTCCCGCATTATATAGCGGATGAGACCCTATGCGCCCCGCATAATAGCCGATGACCCTATATACCGCGATATCCCCCTCGAAGTGGGATTGGTATTTTTATATTGTGCCAACATCTATGGATGCAGGAAAACAGGTTGGAGGGAACAACTGGATTCCTCAAAATATTGGAATTTATTTTCATATTCGGTGATACGTTTATTTGATAATCTGTGATAGATTATATTAATTATATTAGGAATTGAAAATATTGAATGCTATGGTTTGACTGAATATATTTTGGGTATATTGAGATATTAAAAAATATAAAGATTGGATTTTTAAGGGAAAATAAAAGAAGGAATTTTAAGTAAAATAAATGCAGTGAAATTGGATAAATTAAAAGAATGAATTTGGGAAAGGATAAAGAGTTTGATTTAAAATCCTATCAAATAAATTCCAAGAATGGGGATAGAGGTTTCTGAATAAACAGGAATAAATGAATTTTGAAACTGAAGTTATATTGTTTAAGGAAATAAAGGATTTATTTTTAAATTCAGGGTTTAAAATGATTTGGGAGAATTTAAATGGGGAAATTTTGAAATGAAATGTGAAGTTGATAATGTCAGATTTAAATAAGATTTTAAATCTTAATAAAAAGGATGAATCTGAAATTAATGGGTTTTTGAATAGATTTGGGTTAGTAAAGGAATTTATTTTAAATTGGAGTTAATTTTGAAAATCGATTTAGAAACCGATTAAGGTTGAAACTGTGATTAAAAAGAGAATGAGATTATGGAATTTATAAATGGGGTTTATAAATAAAGTGAAATATTTATCAGTGGATAATTTGAAAGTATAAATTCACAGTGGGAATTTATAAGGAAGGGGTGATTGGTTTAAAAATAAATATTAGTTTATTTTTAAAGAATGAAAAAGAATTTACGGATTTGGGATGTAAATTTAACTGGGAAAAAATCGAGAAGGATTTATAAATGACCAGACGGTTGTATTGGAATGGAAAGTGTATTTTCTTAGAAAGCTAAGTATATTTTCAAAAGAAAGTCTTTAATTATAAAAAATAGAAGTTTTAAAAGATGTTTAAAAAAAAGAATGTTTTTTTGAGAAATATTTATTATTTAAGATGTTTTAAAATTTTAAAGTAAATATTATTATTAAATTAATTATGGTAGTAATTATTTTTAAAGGTTAAATTAGTACTATGATTTAAAGGATAATTATAAGTATTTATACTTATACAATAGTTTTATTTAAAACAGTTTTTGGCAAAAGTTTTTACTTGGAAAATTATTATAGAACTTTATGACTAATATTTTGATTAAAGTGATTTAAGTAGCTTTATTTCAAACATTTTAAGTGTATATGTTTGGGTAAAGTGATTTAATTTGTTTTAAAATCTTAATGCAATAAAATTTGGCGTTTTCAGTGGAAATAAAACGATCGGGTGGAAATTTATTCCAAGTGAGAAAAAGTGATTTGAAAACCATTTTCAAAGGGTTGAAGTGTAGAAAAATATCTCACGAAGATATTTTGAAATAAATAATTTAGGAAATTATTAAGGCCTGATGGTTGTTATGGATGTTATTCGATAGTTAAATAACCGACTATCACTATTGGACAATGCGCTGATCGTTTCGAAGAGACCAGGATCGGGATTAATTTGCCAAAAACCACCTCGATCCGGTTTGAATGTTTGCGAAAGAAGAACGTGAAGATGATGAAGAAGGTGATTCGGTTTGTCCAGACGTAGGAAAACTTGTATGAACGAATGCTTTCAGAACATCGTCAGGAGGACGATGAGTATTCTAAGTGAATGTGTTCTAAAAAGGTAACGCATAGCCTCAAGCCTCATCAACTGAAAATGGCTAAAACATGGAAGGTGCAACAAGGCTAAGTGGCTAGCAACCAATTATGGTAAGGTCATCCCTGTCTAGATGTCCCTTTATTCGGCTGTGTGGGCGGTTGCTGAACCCAATCGCGGGGTGATCTTATTCGGACTATCCAGTAAGGGGTAGCTCCGGTCTTGTGTTACAGGGGATTGGGAGAGATCCTCGGTACTTTGATCTAGATCAGGTACTGTGACGGACGGTACCCCAGTAGCCCTGCCATTGTATGGAATCCAATCTCCAATAAGTGCTTATATGGTTTTGATTGTGCCCATCTATGCTGGAACGTGAGATGCAAGCATTTCAGCTAGATTCTATTTTACTTCCTAGATACACTATTATAATATCAGATGAATTTGATAAAAATATTTTGGTTATCGTAAGGTAAAAGCCTGGCATGTTTATTTGTGGCGTGATCTTACGAGATACCTTTAATTTCAAAGGATTTTGGAAACTTTAACAATCCAATTGAGTGTGTTTTCTCATGCTGATTTTCCAGACTAACTTGGGTGTTATTTCACTATAATGCTCGGGTCAGACCGAGTGTTATAGGACACAAGATAGGATGCTATGAAGCTCAAGAGATAAGCTGGATGGCGAGACATATCACACGTACTTGATGTATATTCCGTTGTGCAGTATAAGCCAGTCAGCTTTTGTGAGGACAAATTGATATAACTGTCCAGTATTTTGCTATTGATTGTGTTTACTCTAATGATGTAATGTATAAAAATGGTATAATTCTTTATGCATAAAGATCAGTCATTTATCTATTATATATTGTTCCGCTGCGATTATGCAATTCTGATGTTGTTTTTCTATTTCTTCTTCTACCTCTTTCTTCTTTAACCCTAATGGTTTGTATTTCTATCCACTTTGAGTTGAATCGATGGAGAATATTGTTGGCTCAATGGGGTACGGATTTGCAGGCCGTTAGAAGAGGTTTCGGCTTTATTAGTCATGACTCATTTGAAACATCTGATAATGCAATTAAGGTATCTTATACATGTGACATGCAATTTGTCTTTTAAAAAAATTTCTATGGAAACTCAAACTTCCTGAGTGTGCTTCTTTTGTTGAAGTTGACTTTATTATATTTTATTTTCTATGTGCAGGCCATGAATAGTCAACATCTTTGTAATAGGCAGATCAGAGTCTCATACGCATATAAAAAAGACACTAAAGGAGAGCGTCATGGTACTTCAGCAGGTACAACACTTTACCTCTCAAATATTTAAATAGAACACTGAATTTTGGTTGGGCAAAATTATATATATATATATATGTATGTATGTATGTATGTATGTATGTATGTATGTATGTATGTATGTATGTATATGTATGTATATGTATATATGTATGTATATAATAGTATACAATGCACGTACATGCATCTAATATCTGTTTACCTTGGATGGATGTGTGTTTTAAGTGCAAATGTTTTTGCAGGTGTAACACATTTTAAGTTGTTTTGTTGGTGATATCGAGGATAAATTGATAGTAAAATTTTGTTGATGGGTGGTCGTACAGGATGGTAAGATTCCATTAATGAAGAGGGGTCATTTTGAAATTTCAAAATGGCAAAATGGCGCCATGTAAATCATGTTGATTGAATTCTCTTTATTAATTGTAGAAATATAACAATAGTTCATTAACCAATTGTGATATATGTATATATGAACTTAAGTTCTAAATTTCAGTTCGGTAACTTGACCAATTTCACTTCAGTTGTACATTTTAACCTTACACATACGATACATACGTTTGTGTGACAAAACATGTTTTAAAATGACTATTTTGTTATATTTTTAACACAAATGACTTATAATTTGTATGAAATTGTGTGTATAGCATATAATAGTAACAGTAATAGTTTCAAATGTGCATGTTGAACACAAATGACTTATAGCATGTAACATATAAATTTCATATAAGGCAATATATTCAATTCTTAACAACATGTTCCTACTATCAGTCGTGCATGTTCTAAACTAACTTGACTTCAGCGTGTTTTATTATATGTTTTAATACAACTGAATGTTCTTAGGCATGTGTGTTCAATTATAACTGTAGTTCAATAACCAATATTATGTACGTGTTCATATATATCGAGTTAAACAATATGCCTACACAATTTCAGTTATATATATTCAGTTAATATATGCCTACATATGTGTATGTTAAATAATATGCATATATTCGGTTCTGTTAAACAATTTAGTTCATATACATTCAGTTAATATATGCCTACATGTGTGTGTCTTAGATCTTCTTGGCTTAGCTGTTGTAGTGCCTACGAAGACTGAAGTATATCTAATTTGGATCGCTGCTGTCAGATGAAGATCGAAGTATGTATGAAGTTTTATGTAATACGTATGAACTTTGAAGTAGGGTTTTGTGCCAATATATTCAGTTAATTTGTATTATGTAATACCAAGCAGACGCAATGAAATGAGGATAAATATGCAATGGTATTATTGGTAATTCAAAAAGACACGATTGAAATTAGTTCATAGAATTCTCATTATTAGTGGTAAAGATATATATAATGTATGTATGTATGTATGTGTGTGTATGTATATTTTGAAATGTAGAGAGAGTGCTGGCGGCAAGCCAGCAAGCGACCTAGCCATGCAAAAGAACAAACCACGCACACTTTTCCCAAGTGGGCCTCCAACCCAACCCACCCTAACCTAATGCACAAATGCCCACACCTTTACCCGCATTACCTAGGCCCTTCATGATAGGGCATGGGACACCTCCCATGCAGCCTCTGCCGCAGTTCCCTACACCTAAAATGCACATGGCGTGTCCACCTCAGCCGCCAAATCAACAGTTCCCTCCACTTGCCATGCCGCCGCCACCTCAGCAGTTCAAGCCATTGCCTTCTCCGCCTAACATGTCACCTCTGCCTCCTCCCAATATGATGTTGGGCCCACCTCCCTTGCTTAATTGGCGGCCACCTCAGTATATGGGTGGCAAGCAGTAGAAACATAGCGGTGATTATGTGTGTGAAGTTTATAAATTGTTTTTTGTATTGTATTGTTAAGCATTGGGAACAATGGTGTTTTGTACTTAAATATGTTTATGTTGAAGAATGACGAGCTTGTATTTGAAGAGATTGAATTTTGTTTTGAGATGGATTGATTTACTCTGCTTCGATATCATTAGTTAATAAAATGTGGAAATACAACAAATAATATGAAGGGGTTTGCGTAAATCTTTTTATTTGTCTACTGTGACCATGTATAATATTAAAAGAATCGTCTTAGGTTTTATTTTTGTTGGTAATTTGTGATACGGTACCTAACAAATTATTATACTTTTCCAATTTTGCTTATTTCTTTATATTCTATCAAAGCATATATTTTCTTATTTTCTTTTATACATAAAATATAAAAATATATATGCACGTGTGTATGGATGTGTCAGTATTATAAATGAAATTTTGATTTTATGTTTCAAAAGTCATTCGAATGCATAGTACAATATTAAATTCAAATAAGAAACTAAAACCCAAAAAATTTGTAAATTTAGTAAAATCATATAATGAATTAAGAAAATATAATAAAAATTCATATATTTTGGATAAAAACAAGATTTGATCAATTTATACAATATAAAAAACAACAACGCGTTAGTCATTTTTCAATGAAATCTTTTGGAAAAAATTTTCTCAAAGAAACTCCATATTTAATGGTATTGATTTGATTCACATTGAATTTGTAATGATGGTATATTTATTCAAATGGTATATATGCTCTTACAAATTTTCAGGAAACGTACACTTTTAGATATAGGACCTAAAAGAAATCATTTCCATTTTTTGAATTAAACTTTTTACGTCTAAGAAAATTCAAAGTATGAGAAAAATCGAAATTTCATACAATTTGTCATTTAGTTAAAATTGACATTTCAAAATTAAGACCTTATAAAATTTGATTGTTGAATTTTATAATTTCAAATTGAAATCTTAAATTTTGTAATTTTTTTTTCTTCGAAATTATACAATTGAACGGTCGGTTTTTCTGACGTTGTGCGGTTTAACTAGTATATAAGAATTTATCAAACTTTGTTGGCAACTGCATGAAATTCGGGCACAAATCTATGGAGTGTGACATACAACCTTGTCAGTTCCATCGATTAAATGCATCGCCTTTAAATCATACAAGGAAAAATAAAACCCGCGCCTCAAAAGCTCGAAAGTCATAACACAAGTCAAATCCACTCCCTTGGCAAATATCTGACCATTTACTCCAACACTACACTCTTCCCATGAGCATAAAACATCGATTCCCCTTCTCCATGTCAACATGCACCACTAACAACCTAGTTTCCAACTCCATCAACACTCAAACCAACTACCAGCTACCAGCTCCTACTATTCACAAGAACCGAGTTGTTATGTCATTTCAAAATCTCATCCTTTGATCGCTACAGTAACTCAGCGCCACATATCATCGAAATGGAAGCATTTACACCAGATATTTCATCAAACAATTCTCCTTCATCACAAACACTGTTGGTCTCTTCAGTTTTGCTTATCGTTATCGGTAACAACATCGACACCCATGCAGTCTACATCAACTCAGTTTATTGGCAAAAATAGTATAAGTTTCACACACAATAGAGGAAAGTTTCAGCATCTTTCTTTTATGCAATAAATTTGAAGTTCTAAACTCTATGCAGAAAAATAAGGATCGCTCTCTTGATTTTGGTCACCAACAAACATCCGCAGCGTTGAAGGGTAGGAGAACAAAACCTAAACTCAAAGGGCCAAATTTAAAAATTTACTTAGAGGCAACAGAAAAGGCATCAATTCATGTACGAACACTGTGTTGTGCAAAAATTGCACAAATGCGGAAAGACAATAAACAGGATCTAGATTTACCAATTTGAACATCACTTAATCTAGCAGCAATTATTCCATTACTCCAAATAAATAGCAAATAACTATAAAACGGAAAAGAAACACGCAATATTTATACTGGTTCCACTATCATCTAGATAGTGTACGTCCAGTCCAAAGGAGAGAGATTTTATTACACTTGAGAGAATTATAAGCGATTACAAGATAAGAGTTTACATACCAAAGCCCCAAATTAGGTATAACAAGAAGAGACACTCTATCTGGAAATCGATGGCTCAATACCAGGATGGGTTTACAATGAAGTCCACCCTCAATATATAGCCAACATAAATTCATGTGAATCATCAATCAAATTACCAAAATATGGTAAGAAGATAATGGAGGCAAATTAAAACGGTAACAAAACGCGCAAACATAGCAAGTAATTCACTCGTTCCAAAGATGGAAGAAAATAATTCCAAAGCAATGCGATTACGAAGAAAGAAATAATATGCATATCTTTTTGCATATATATTATTCCATAATATACGCATGCATATATTTCCTTGCCATCTCATTCAAATGCAATCCAATTATTTATGCATTTCCATAATGAACAAACGTGATTACTTTCCCTTTTGCATATTTGTTTCCTTTTATTTGTGATTTTGTATCACCAAAATTTAACACTCCACCTTGATGCAAAATCACATATCTCCAACACCCCACATCGACTCAAGTTCTCTTTCCAACGTAAAACTCTTCAAATCAAACTCCACCTTCAACCAAAATCTCTTAACGAGATACAGACCAAAAATGAATATTTACCCAATGGGTTCCGGCAAGGCCACCCCCCATCACATCTTGCTAACGAGCTCAGACTATGCCCCCGCCCGCCAACAAAATGTTGCAAATACCCAAAATCAAAAGAAGGTAGATACTAAAATAATCTCAAGCCACCAAAGGCCAAAAAAAATTCTCTCAATCACCAATCCAAATACAGAGCCAAAAAACAAAAGCCAATAGACATAACAAGTCTAATCCAAATCTCTGTATACATGACAGATCTCTCTCCATCCACATACCTTATCTGCCAAACAACAAATTTCTCATGGAAATTAACATAAGACTCTCACATCAACATCGAGCCATGAAGCAGATACAGATTTCCAAATCCAGTTGTCCCTTCAACACAGTAAACTCATTATCACCAAATTTCCAAGACTGGAACGCTCTTCTCTCTTAACATAATCTCTTCCACTCTATATTGCACAAAATCTCTTTTTCCGTCCAAATGAGTAATAACATAATTACCACCGGATCTACCGCTCTTTCTAGAAGCCATTGATGCACAAATTTGAACAAATCGCCTGGCTCTGATACCAATCTGTTGTGCAAAAGTTGCACAAATGCAGAAAGACAATAAACATGATCTAGATTTGCCAATTTGAACATCACTTAATCTAGCAGCAATTATTCCATTACTCCAAATAAATAGCAAATAACTATAAAAAGGAAAAGAAACACACAATATTTATACTGGTTCCACTATCATTTAGATAGTGTACGTCCAGTCCAAAGGAGAGAGATTTTATTACACTTGAGAGAATTACAAGAGATTACAAGATAAGAGTTTACATACCAAAGCCCCAAATTAGGTATAACAAGAAGAGACACTTTATCTGGAGATCGCTGGCTCAATACCAGGATGGGTTTACAATGAAGTCCACCCTCAATATATAGCCAACATAAATTCATGTGAATCATTAATCAAATTACCAAAATATGGTAAGAAGATAATGGAGGAAAATTAAAACGGTAACAAATCGCGCAAACATAGCAAGTAATTCACTCGTTCCAAAGATGGAAGAAAATAATTCCAAAGCAATGCGATTACGAAGAAAGAAATAATATGCATATCTTTTTGCATATATATTATTCCATAATATACGCATGCATATATTTCCTTGCCATCTCATTCAAATGCAATCCAATTATTTATGCATTTCCATAATGAACAAACGTGATTAATTTCCCTTTTGCATATTTGTTTCCTTTTATTTGTGATTTTGTATCACCAAAATTTAACACACTGGAGTGATTTTATTATAGAAAATAAGGAGTATGATGATTGTGATGACTTCATAGTCATCATCGGAAAATAGAGGTATTCGTGGAAATGCCAATCGACTATTGTCTAAATTAAAGTTTCCAAGTAACTTTCCACAGAAGATGGTAGCCAGTATATCACGAAGAGTGTTCACAGTGGTCATGAGCCCTCTATTGGTATGGATACCAATCTTGAAATTTCTTTTATTTTAATTTTTCCAAAAATCTCCTTTTTGGTAAAAATCCTAATTACTCTATGTTATTTCTTAAGTTATCAATCCACTTTAAACTATCATTTAAAAATTGGATAGTTTAAGTATGAAATATAGCTAGTGAACATATAATTCCTTCTCTAGTCAGATTAACAATATAGTAAATTTGAGCAGTAGTGATACTAATGTTGGTTGCTTAGATAAAGTCATATCTCAAAATATTATCACGACAAATTTAAACTCCTCACATACTCCTTCATTCCGAACTAATAAGATATCTCACCTAGCATCCCTTAAGGTCACTTTACCCAATAATATAGTATCAGGCACCACACTGATATATTCCACCTTGTCACAACAACTTTCATGGGTAAACTCCTCTTCACCTGCAGCCATATTGTCTAGCACTGACCCAACAACATCCTTTTTAGGTGGTAGAACCTGATGATGACTAGGTTGAGCCATTGGATATAGTTACTCCTTGCAAATAGGTCATGTGTTGCCTTATTAGCCTGCAATTTTACCTTACCAACCCTTAAGACTTTTTACAAATCAAGTATAGGACCAGCCTCCTCTTCTACATGGAACACTACCTCCTCTATCCATTCAATATCAATATTAAACACAACAACTCCATAGGGATTATCTTCCACCCCCTCACACAATGTCTACATCAAACCTAACCATAATGGTTATCTTAGAGTTGAGTTATCCATCAAGATAGCTTCTTTGGGTTTGTCCTATCCCCCTCTAACCATAGGTCTACTTCGATCACTTTTCATATTTATTCAACCAAGAATTCTATAGTATTAGACAAATACAAATACATTCTACTTGATATACTGAAGAATAAATTATCACCTTCAAGATCGAGCTCTAGGACTAATTGATACGCTAACGACGTGCAAAATAATGCCTCAAAAACTTCAAAATATATGTATGATTATATTTCAAAATTCTAGGGAACTGGGAGATCCAATAGCTACTAGGAGACATAAGACATTAAAAACTAAATTTAATCTATCCATTTCTCCAATACATGAACCTTTTGTTACCTCCATATACATGTGTGGCTATCTTCATTATTTAGAAATTATCTATAGAACGCGAATGGGAAAAAAATAGGTTATTTGAAATTATAATTGGTAAGTTCAACTGATTCATGACTCAAACAAATGATTACATTGTCTATTTGGTCTGATATTAATCAACTTGTTCATCTCTTTTCCATTGTTTACCCTAAATGCACTTATAGTAAACCAAGATTTTTATGGGATGATATTGTGCAGTCACTAATCTTGGTTTTGATTCTTGGGCTGTAAGTGGCGATTTAGTATTACTACTAACTAGGATGAACGGATAGGAGGGAAATTTTTTCAACAAACATGCAACTAATGACTTTAATACCATGATTCTTAATTCTGACCTACAACAAATGGCTTTCTTTGGATTAAATTACGCTTTAACGCCTATATTTTCGAGTAATCCAATTATTGAATGTTATAGTAAATAAACATTAAATAATTAATTTAGTTTGAAATGTAAATTTAATCTCTTAGTTGATAATTTGGTTACTAAAGTGAACGGCGCTTAGATGGCTAATCAAGTTAAATATCATGTAACTAGTTATGACGTATGAAGTAAAATATTGGAAGTAAAAAAATTTAAATAACATAACTTTTGACCATAATGTTTATTTTATTAAGGAGAATGGTGTGTTTATTAGTACAATAAGAAATGTTAGGGAAATTAATTGATTATGCATGATAGAGTTAGAAGTATGCCCAAGAGACAATTATGTAATTTGTTACATAAATCTAACTCGATAACTAATCTTGTTCGAAGTAAAATATCCTTCCTTTCTATTATATACTTATTAGAAAATGTTATAAATAAATAATTAGTTAATTTAAGTATATATATGATTGAAAGTCCATAATGATGTTTTTGTGATAGCAATTGCGAATAGTTATGACTATGAGTATTATATCACAATATGATAAACATGTCATCTTAAAAATTCTCCGTCAAGATATATCGACGTTGGGAATCGATACATCTGTTGAGATTAGAGTATATAACGCTCTTCAAATGTTTGACATCGTATTACTCATGGTTGCTGGGGGCACCAAAGGGTTACGTATTGATAGTTATTGGATAACTATGAAATGACTCATTCAATAGTGTTTGCACAAAAAATGGACAAACACCTCCAAGTCGTGTGATTTAGTTGATTTTATGTTGTTCTTAATGATTCGAATGAGTTGTGCGAATATGTAAAAAGCAGGGACTGAAATGTAAAAGACACGCAGATTTATAGTGGTTCGGCCAGAACGTGCCTACGTCCACTTTATATGTTATTCTCCTCTTACTATTCAGATTACAAGTACAAAGCCTTGATTACAAGTATATAAAAATTGTTTGAAAGTTCCTTCCGTGCTTGAGCTCTCAAACTTGTCCGCCATTGTTGTGCCCCTGCCCCTCTATTTATAGAGTGAGGTTGGGGGGAGGGATCTTGGATGTATATAGCTGCTGGTGGGCCTGGGCTGAAGCAATCTGGTCTAGCGATGTTGGTTCGGTATCCACTTGGTCCGGTAGTGGTTGGAGTGGGTTGGTTCGGCATGAGGTTGGTTCGGTGGATAGGTGGTTCGGCAGGAGCTTGGAGGAGGTTGGTTCGGCAGAGTCTGGTTCGGTGATGGTGGTAGGAAAGGGGTGGTTCGGTAGTTATGGGTAGTGGGTTGGTAGTGCTCCGGTTCGGCAATGCATGGACGTGGATTTTGGACCGGTAATGCTTCCTTTTCTTTGGTTCGGTGGTGATGAAAACGAACCCAACACTTGCCCCCCAAAGTAGGGCATATGCCTGCATATGGCGTGCTTTGTTTTGCTATCATCCGGTATCTAATGCCAAACCATCTGATCCGGTTATTGTTTTTGCTTATAAATATGGGCCACGTGCCTTCGTTCCACTTCCATCATTTGAGACAGCCGGATCACCTTAGCGCCGAATCATTTAGTGTCGAATCACCTCAGTGCCGAATCATCTAGTGCCAAATCATCTAGTGCCGAATCATCCAGTGCCGAATCATCCAGTGCCGAGCCAGGTGCGTTTCCCTTGAGTTTTCTTCGTTTCACCGAATGAGCATAAGGACACATAGTACCGAATGAACTTACGTGCCGAATGACATTCAAACCTTGAATTTTTCCATGCTTCAAATTACAAGTGAAATTCCAGATTACATCGTTCATATGTTTACTTCCTTGTGTTGTAGATAAATGTCTCGCAAAGTGGAAACTCGATCAGACAAGAGAAAATCCACGGACCGAAGTGAGCCTCCCGTTGTGCCCCTTGCCCAGCCAGGACCAGCTCGACAGGGACCTGCCCCGAGGTCATTAGTGGACGGATATGGTCCTCAGGAGCTCTTAAATTCTCCTCCCGACTGCTTTCCTAGCTCTCTCAGAGAGGAGCAGCTTGATGTTATATCCCGCTCCTTTGGGATTGATAGATCACTTATGCTGTTGCCGGGGGACGGAGTGATGCCGTACAATCCTCCTGAAGGATATTTCGCGTATAGCCGATACCATTGCATGTGCGGGGCCATTCCTCCGATCAATGCATGGATAGTCAGCTTCATTACTTACCTAAAAGTGGCTCCTTTTCAGCTTCAGCCCAACTCCTATGCCATCTTAGCGTGTCTATTTGTTATCTTCCAGAGGAGATATGGGCGCCCCCCTTCTAACCGGGAAATCCGATATCTATATAATCTGAGGGGCTACAAGAAGGGGTCTCCGTACATTAGTTTAGAGTCGGTCGTGTCCTTCAAGCCGGTTTTGGACTTATACTCGAAGTTTACCATGTTTAAGAAGGAATGGTTCTTCGTCAAGGACGACTCCGTTTCTTTTCGCCTCTTCACTTCTGGCTGTAAGTTGAATTCCACTTGTAATTTTTTTGTCCCGACTGCAATGCTTCTTCTTATATGCTTTTATTTCTTGCTAGCAACAGGTGGCTTTGCGGTCGTGGAGAATGATCGCCCGGTACAGATGGCCGTGGAGATAGAGGCTATCTTTGGAAGGGACGGGTCGGCGTCTTACCTAATCAGGAATGCCACTCTCCTGGAGCACAACCTGATTCTGCCACGTCAATCCGTGATTAAGCAAAGAGATACAGCTGAGGAAAGGGCTACTAAAGCCAAAGATGGGCCTACTGCGAAGAGCAGCAAGAGGAGGCCTTTTACAAAACCTCCAGTTGTCGGAGGTAAGAAGCTCAAGAAGTCCGACGGCCCTTACCCTAGCACGTGCCCAATGACTCCGGGGGAGGAAGACGTGGAGGAGGATAGAGGTGAAGGCGAAGGAGGCGATGTAGGAGGAGAGGCAGAGAGCAGAGACGACAGAGAAGGTGATGGCGGTGGTGATGGCGCCGGGGCTTTGCCTCCTGGGCAAGCAGGCGAGATTCAAGAGTGGACGGATGATGCCTTCCGCCATGCTTTTGAGGGGTTGGAGGAAGGATCAGCCTTGGTGGAGAAATCGAAGAGGTCTGATAAGGCCGGGTCCGGTGCCAGCCTGTCTTCTGAGAGTATTTCAGCTAAGGCAATTCCGGCGGTTCAAGGTGAATTCTTAACTACTTTTAACTTCACACGTTTCTTGAGTTGTAGCTTCATGCATGCTCGTAATACTTGGTTTTTATTCCAGGAATGGGTAAGGTGGCCAAGACATCAGATATTCGGCACCGCCTTGAACAATATAAGTTACTTAAAGCTTCCGCCAAACCAAAGCCGTCAGCTAGCCGTCCTGGAGATGTGGTCAGATATCGCCCTCTTCTCGGAGTTATTGAAGAAGATATGCAAAATAGAAAGAGGGGCCGATCTTCGTTTGAACCTTCACCTGGCCCTCAGCCTCTAGCCCAGCCTATCCATGATATTACTGAGGAGGATACTGAGCTTATGTCTTCCCCACATCCGTCCGAAAATCCAATCGTCACCCCGATAGACCATCCTTGTTTGGTTCACAACCCATTTGCCGGCCATCTGGATCTGGACCCGAGTTTTCAGGATATCTCTTTTGACGAGGCCACGGGTGAGCATCTTCTTACCCGCAATCCCATGGTACGGGTGCTTGATGAGGCTAAGTCCTTAGACCTCGATTTGCTTACTACTCGGATAGTTACCATAGGGGACGAAGCCAAGGCTAATATTGATCGGGTCGTGGAGGAGACCAGGAAGTTGATGGGGCATCATGCCCGTCTGGTCAAGGCTGGAGAGGAGATTGGGAGTGCTAATATTCGATTGCGGCTAAAGGTTGCTGATTAGGCCAAACAGCTTGCCGATCAAGCCATTCAGATTTCTCAGCACGAGGCAGCCTCCAAGCGGTTGAAGGAGACTATGGAAGAGGCTAGCAGCGCAGAACTACGAAAGATGGAGGCCGCCTGCAAGGAGCGGATTGACATAGCCATTGCTACGGTGGATGAGGTTCGGAGGGCGGATCTCGAGCATGTAGAGGAGTTATCTGGGAGGCTTGAGGCCGCAGAGCTTGCTCAGGCCAGGCTAAAGGAAGAGATGGAGGAAATGAGGAGGTCTTTCCAGGCTGACCGCTTGAGATATCAATAGGAGAGGGATGTTGCCATCGCTAAGTTGCTGTCCTCCGAGGCCCGGGTGAGGGAGTTTGAGGAGAATGAGGGGATGATGGACGAGATGTTGCAGGATATGCACTTCCGTACTTGGAAGCAGGGTAATTTATCCTGCATGGATGACTATCCCCGGGTCATAGCCAGGATATATCTTCGGGCTTTGGAGGAAGCCAAGGCCGATGCGGATAAGGAAGGTGGAGCGGCATTCAGGATGGATGTGGTTACCATCCAGTTCTCAAAGGAGGAGAAGGTAGCGGTGAAGGAGGGGATGCGGCTACTTGCTGCGGAGGAAGCCGGTGTGCAGTTGGGGGATGAGGACCAAGGAGCGGGTGTTGGTGAGTCTTCCTTTTTAATCTTTTCATGATTTGATTTCTTATCTTTCGTGGTTATTGATGGATTCTCTTTTGAATTGAGCAGGCGGGACCTCTGGTCATCATGCTGGGAGCTCCGATCCTACAGTCAAGTAGATTCGAAGAGCTGGTAGGACAAGGGTGGAGCACTGGTGCAGTTGGTTATTTTATTTGGTCTGCTTGACATTCCTGTACATGTTAGTTCAAAACATTAATGTACTCTGAAGTTGTGATTATGTTACTAAACGTCTTTATGTAAGTTTATAACATAAGCTGATTCTGTTATATTTTGAATGCTGTTATTATTTTGAAGTGCTGTATAAAAAAAACGTAGTTAAGCATATGCCTGTGATTTGATTGTGTTCGATGTTAAGCTTTTGCTTGAAATATAATTTCATGTTTTGCAATGTTATGAATAAGTCATAGCTACATGATTATGTACAAGAGAAAAGAGTACCGCCCTTCATGTTCTGGTTGTAGGGGGTAGCTTTGGACATCTTGTGTAATTTACCGTGGATGCGGCTGAGTGCCTTGTCACCCAGTTTGCGGGCTCAGATTCTCGTAAGCGAATGCCTCCTATTTAGTGTCCTGTACTTTGGGGACCGTTATGCAGGATACAAGAAAAATATTTAAATGGAATGGAAATATAGGAAAAGTAAAACTTTCAGTCACGGAAGGCCGTCGATATGCTTAAGTTCGTGGCAAACGGGTTTTGTAGTCACTTTCCCTAGCTGTGCGTCTTGGAGACATTTGTCACCCATCTTACGCCTCCGCGAGGAGTTGATCTTTTTTACCACAGCCGCACTTAAGACATATCGGAGCCGAGATCGCGCACAGTAACTACCCGAGCCATTATGGCCCGTAATCGTGGGTATTATTCGATTTACTGTGGCCGGCTAGCGTGGGTGCCGATCGTCAACCGTGAACTACCCCTGGCTGGCCACACCTTATGTTGGGGCTTAAAGTAGGTTCACAGTTGTCGGCGAGCCGAACGCCGTAATGAGCTGCCATCGGCTGTAGTCGGCCTTCTTGATGGCTTATAATCGGCTCATTACAGTTGGCTTTGAGGGAAGTCGCGAGCAATGAGTTAACCCGCAGCAGAAGGATGCTGGAGCAAAAGTATCTCATTGGCGAGTGCATAGAATCGCATAGTACTTGTCGAGTCTTGTCCAGGTGAGGTTGCACCGTGAAGTTCCAGTATAGAAATGTCGTTATACATGATTTTGTTCAACAGAAAAGGATAAAGCTTAACAAGCAGCCAAGATATAAAGGAACAAGTTAAAAAGAGACAAGATTTTTAAAGTGGTTCGACACGAAAATGCCTACATCCACTGATTCTTTTTGTTAATTCACTTCATATGGGCAGTACAAGTTAAGAAAAGTATCGACGGAGGTGTTGGATGTTCCATGCCCTCTGGAACACCTCTCCGTCCACTGTTGACAAAATATAGGCTCCGTTGCGGAGATCTTTATGAATTGCGTAGGGTCCATCCCAGATTGGATCTAGCGCTCCGGGGCACGGGAAGATCCGCTTGAGGACAAGATCTCCTTCTTGTAAGCTGCGGTGCTTGACTTTAGAGTTGTATTGTGCTGCAACTTTTTGCTTATGAGCTGCTGCTTTGAGTGCTGCATCGTTTCTTCTCTCCTCAATTAGATCCAAAGACATGAGGAGGAGTTCTTCGTTCTCTTCCGGGTTGTAGTGGATCCTACGGTGAGAGGGCACTATAGTTTCAACTGGGAGCATGGCCTCCGATCTGTATGCCAAAGAGAAAGGAGTATGCCCCGTTGAAGTTCTGTAAGATGTGCGATAGGCCTAAAGTGCCGTAGGAAGTTCGTCCACCCAAGCGCCTTTCGACTTTTCAAGTTTCTTCTTGATTAAGGTTTTGAGAATTTTGTTGACAGCTTCGACTTGTCCGTTTGCTTGAGGATAAGCTACATATGAGAAGCTTCTGTGAATTCCGTGCTCTTGGCACCAATCGGCGAATTTTTCGCTGTCAAATTGAAGTCCGTTGTCTGATATGATCTTGAGTGGGACTCCGTACCTGCATAGAATATTTTTGATCAAGAAGTTGATAACTTTTGCCGAAGATATTTTATTTAGAGGTTCCGCCTCCACCCATTTGGTGAAATAGTCAACCGCCACTATAGCATATTTGGCTCCGCCTCGGCCCGTTGGCAGTTCGCCAATCAAGTCAATTCCCCATACTGCAAAGGACCAAGGGCTGGTCATTTGAGTAATCTCATTTATGGGTAGTCGAGGAATCTTGACAAATTTCTGACATCTGTCGCATCTCTTGACGAAGTCCAATGCATCTTTGTTTAAAGTGGGCCAGTAATATCCATATCGGAGTATCTTCTTTGCCAGAGTCTGCCCTCCAGTGTGATCTCCGCAACTTCCTTGATGGATGTTGGATAAGACTTCCCTGGCTTCCCTTCCAGCGATACACCTTAATAAGGGATTAGAGAAGCCGCGCCGATAGAGGATGCCTTCTTGTAATGTATAGCGAGAAGCTTTTCTTAAGATTTTCTTGATTTCGTTACACCTGTCGGGCAGTGTGCCATCTTGTAAATATTTTCGGATAGGAGTCATCCAAGTTTCTTCGTCGATCGCAGCTATCAGATTCACTTGCTCGAAACTTGGTGCCAGCTGTTTTGAGATGGTTAATGCTCCGAAAATAGTGATGTTCTTCATACTAGCTTGCTTTGCTAGTTCGTCGGCCTCTTGGTTCTCTTCTCGAGGAATGTGTTTGATTAGATAGTGATCCAATTGATTGAGCAACAGCTTGGTCTTTTTTAGATATGCTGTGAGTCATTCTCCTCGAGTCTGGAAGTCTCCCAGTATTTGATTTACAATGAGTTGAGAATCACTATGGAGACATAAAGAACCGACTCCAATCTCCAATCTCCAAGGCCAGTTCTAATCTAGCTATCACCGCTTCGTATTTTGCGTTATTGTTGGTGGCAGCGAATTCCAACCTTAGGGCATAGTGCAGCTTCCTTCCCCTGGGGATGATTATCACAACACCTGCCCCCGAGCCTTGTTCGTTTGACGCTCCATCTACGAAGAGATTCCACTTGATACCTTCTGCTATTTCAGATTGCTCCTTACCTTCGTTAGTAGTGAATTCGGCAATGAAATCAGCTATGGCTTGCCCCTTGGTAGCGGTGCGAGGATGGTAGGTGATATCATATTGACTTAGTTCAATGCACCACTTAAGTAATCGCCCAGAAGTGTCGGGGCGATGGAGCACTTGCCTTAGCGGTTGATCGGTTAAAACTCTGACGGAGTGAGATTGGAAATAGTGTCACAGTTTCCGTGACGTGATTAGCAGACAGTGTGCTAGCTTTTCAAGTTTAGGGTATCTAGCTTCTGCCCCTATAAATCTCTTGCTTACAAAGTATACGGGCCGCTGTGCGCGGTTGTCTTCTCTCACCAAAGCGCGCTTAAAGCGTGGGACGATACAGCAAGGTATAAGTACAGTTCCTCGCCTTCATCTGGAGTTGAGAGTACCGGTGGTCTCTGGAGGAGTCCGATTAAGTTAAGGAAGGCTGTCGAGCATTCGTCAGTCCATTCGAACTTTCCTTTGTCTTTCTTTAGAGCTTCGAAGAAAGGGATGCATTTGTCGGTTGCTTTAGAGATGAACCTACTTAGGGCGGCCACTTTCCCGTTTAGGCTTTGCATCTCTCTTCGAGTGGATAAGAGTTCGTGTCCGGCTGTGCTATCCACGAGTTGGTCGATTCGGGGGAGTGGGAAGCAGTCTTTAGGGCAAGCGTCATTTAAGTTGGAGAAATCGACGCATGTTCGCCACTTCCCATTAGCTTTCTTTACCAGTAACGGGTTGGCGATCCATTCTGGGTAGATGGCTTCTCGTATAAAGTCATTGGCAAGTAAGTTCTTTACTTCTTCCTCGAGGGCTGCTGATCGTTCTGCCCCCATGCTTCTCTTTTTCTGCTTTACTGGCACCTTCGTGGGATCCATGTTCAGTACGTGGCATGCTACATCTGGGGAGATTCCTGTCATATCAGCATGCGTCCACGTAAATACATCCGTGTTGTGGCGAAGAAAATCAATGAGTTGATCCTTTAACTCTTCTTTTAGTTGAGATCCCATTTTCAATAGTCTACTTGAGTCATGTTTGTCTACAGCTACGAATTCCATAGCCTCTGCAGGCTCGGCGGTGGCCTCCTCCTCTTTGTCCCTAGGGTCTAATTCATTGAAAGGGTCGCTGGTATATCGAAGAGGAGGGGCTTTCTTTAGTTGCTATGCTTCCAAGTTTTTCATGCAGAGAGTAGTCTCTGCATTTTTCCCTTTATCTTTTCTGCGGTTATTGCGAAGTTCAGTTACATAGCAGTCTCGAGCAGCGTCTTGATCTCCCTCTATTTCTCCTATTCCGTTATCTGTTGGAAATTTCATCTTCAGGCACTATGGGGCTAGGACAATTTGGAAGTCAGACAAGGCCGGTCTCCCCAAAAAGGCGTTGTAGGCCGAGTGGTTCTCTATTAGCACAAATGTTTGCTTTCGCATAATGGAGCGGGGATGACTTCCTTTTTCAACAAATAGGTCCAGTTGCCCGAGGGGCATCTTCACATCTCCAGTGAAACCATGTAGTGGTTTGTTGCAGGGAGACACATCCTTCATTGACAGCTTCATTTTGTCGAAAGCATGCTTGAATAGGATATTTACTGAGCTTCCAGTGTCTATTAAAATTCGAAAAACTTTGGCTGGACCGAACCAAGCAGAGATGACCATAGGATCCATGTGTGGGTACTGTCTTCCCTCTAAGTCACGCCTACCGAATGTGATGTCGTCATTCTCTTTCCGTTTCGGGTGGCGCTCTTCCATGACGGAATTAACGTAGCCTTCATTGTTCCTAAGTGACTTACCGTATCTTTCCATCTCCGCCCAGCTTTTGTCGGCGATGTGCGGTCCTCCTGATATGGTGTGGACCACTATCTTCTCTTGACTAGAGCCGCTGGTGTTGCGATTTCCTCCGCCTGCTTCTGGGGGGGTAGTCCAGGATTCTCATTGGAAGGAGTTGAAGTCATGTTCTGGCCTTTTACATAGCGTTCCAGTCTCTTCCTTCTGATGTGTTCTTCAATCAAGTCCCGGAGATGGTGGCATTCATTGGTGTCATGTCCGTGGGATTCGTGGAAGCGGCAGAACTTTCCAGACTTGATTGCGTTATCTGACTCCTTCTTGTGCGGGGGGCGCTTGTATCTAACTTCGTCTTGAGTGGCTAGGAAGATGTTTTCGATTGTTTCATTCAAAGGAGTGTAAGAGTCAAATCTTGGTCCTGGTCGATATAAGCGTTTTTCTCCCTTTTTGCCCCCAGCATTGTCTCTAGAGTCATTTCTTCGAACATCCTTTGCTGCAGCGGGGACCCTATCTGTACCGTCATAGCCTGTTGCCCTGATTGCCTCTCAGTGGCAGCGTCTTCAAGTCTCATATACTTTCCAGCTTCATGGAAGAAATCAGGTAAAGTAGCTGGTTTTTCCTTGGTTAGTCTTCTAGCAAATTTAGTATCTGCATGTACACCACTGCAGAGGGCCATTAGGATAAGTTTCTCGTCGGCATCTTGGACTGCGGCCGCTGCGGCGTTGAATCGGGTTAGATATTGTTGCACTGTCTCTCCGGGCTTCTGTTTGATATTAGATAAGGAATAAGCGTCCTTGGGTTGTTCCACATGAATGCGGAACTGGCTGATGAACTTTTCTTTCAACATTTCCCATGAGCTGATGGACCCTTGGGGTAGGTGGCAGAACCAGGAGGTAGCTAGATCTGCTAAGAAAAGTGGGAAACATTTACATAACACTCCCTCTGTTGCTCCGCTCATGAGCATATGCTGGGTATATCTCTGTAAGTATACGATGGGGTCAGAGATTCCCTTGTAAGGTTTCATTGTTGGCATTTTCCATTCCCGGTGGGTGATGGCAGTTTCGATATTGCGGGTGAAGGGGCTGGTTACCCTAGCGCCTATTCCCCGATCCCTTTGCTCCCGTTGGACGCACTCTCTGAACAATCGCGCCATCCTTTCATTAGAACTTGGAGCGGATAGAAATGAGTTTGGTTCTTCTCTGTGGGATTGAGTCCGTCCAGACGACTTGTAGGGATGGTATCGTCTGTCACTCTTAACATTCTTCAAAGGCTGCCTCTGGTCTTCTAGGGGCATGCTGGGGTCAGCCATAGTTGGCCCTTGCCTTGATCTTCCCCTGTTGGGTTCTGTTCTCAGCACTTCCTCGGGTCTTACTTCGGGCTGGACTCCAACTCGGCCCCGTCTACTGGTGTTTTCATGGTTAGGTAGCATGACAGGCTCACCTACATCCGACCCTTGCCTGGCGCCTCCCCCGTTGGGTTCGGTTCCTAGTGTTTCTTCGGGTCGGAATTCGGGCTGAGTCTGAGCTCGGCTCCTACCATGGCTGTTTCTGTTGTTAACCTCTTCGAAGAAGAAAGGTCTTTGTCGCCTTCCAGATCCTCCAGATTGGGACTCACCCCATGATTCGGTGTTGCGGTTGGATTCTTCAGCATCCCTTAGGCGTGACATGAGTTGGTCCACCAAGGCTTCTTGTTGAGATGCGAAGCGGTTAGTTACTTCAGCCACAACCCTGTCTAGATCTGCCCTAGTAATTGGTTGTTCCGCGGCGGGGGCTGTTGGATTTGCCTGATTTTCATCTGGTATTGCTGTTAAAACGGGATGATTCTCTTGATTTGGGGCCACTGGATCTGGGATACTGCTAGTTGCGACGTTCTTTCCTTTGTTAACATCTCTCCTCTGCCTGGAAGTCATGTTGTCGGAGCAAGGAGCGATGCTGTGAGGAAGAAGGTTGAGTAGGAGAAGCTATAGCTTCTAGCTCGATTCTCAGTGAAAGCACCAAAAATGTTTGCACAAAAAATGGGCAAACACCTCCAAGTCGTGTGATTTAGTTCCTTAATGATTCGGATGAGTTGTGCGAATATGTAAAAAGCAGGGACTGAAATGTAAAAGACACGCAGATTTATAGTGGTTCGGCCAAAACGTGCCTACGTCCACTTTGTATGTTATTCTCCTCTTACTATTCAGATTACAAGTACAAAGCCTTGATTACAAGTATATAAAAATTGTTTGAAAGTTCCTTCCGTACTTGAGCTCTCAAACTTGTCCGCCATTGTTGTGCCCTTGCCCCTCTATTTATAGAGTGAGGTTGGGGGCAGGGATCTTGGATGTATATAGCTGCTGGTGGGCCTGGGCTGAAGCAATCTGGTCTAGCGATGTTGGTTCGGTATCCACTTGGTCCGGTAGTGGTTGGAGTGGGTTGGTTCGGCATGAGGTTGGTTCGATGGATAGGTGGTTCGGCAGGAGCTTGGAGGAGGTTGGTTCGGCAGAGTCTGGTTCGGTGATGGTGGTAGGAAAGGGGTGGTTCGGTAGTTATGGGTAGTGGGTTGGTAGTGCCCCGGTTCGGCAATGCATGGACGTGGATTTTGGACCGGTAATGCTTCCTTTTCTTTGGTTCGGTGGTGATGAAAACGAACCCAACAAATAGTTTTCTGTTGGTTAACATAACTAAAATTAAGTAGAAAATATTGAAGTGACTAATTTACACGGTTCACTTAACTTGAGAATACTGTTGATTTTCAATATGAATACTCCACTTGATTATGGTTAAATCATAGCACGACGACCATCGGACGACTATAGTTAGATCGATACAAAGTATTGCAAATAAAACACTATTCAAGAGAGGATTCGTCTGCTCGGTTATATGAGGTTAGTATCAAGGTCATCTGCTCAAAGTTAAAATCTCTAGGCAAAGTAATTCGGTTATAAATAATTGTTATTATTGAACTAAGGGCTTTTTGATTGAATTATAAAGTTGAATATGAATGATATTAGAATTTGACCATTGCTAAATTGTAAAGTCAAAAGCGATACGGTTTTGACGTATAGAATTTGAGCAAATGATCGTCACTACCGGGTAATGCTTAACAAAGTAAATTGGATTTTATCGAAACCAAGTAAGCGATAAATTTGATCAAAATATTACACTGCTTGCTAAGTGATGTGTGAACGTTAATATTTGAATTGTTCAATATTAATCGCTTGACAAATTTACACTTAAGAATCGCATAACCGTAGCATTGAATACTTCTTTGACCGCCTGATTTAATTAACTTATAATTGTTATAATTTAATTAATATTTATGAAATATTAATTATGAAATTTTATTTGTTGCATTGAACATGATTAAACAGTGTGTTTAAAACTGTTGTAAATATACATTGCGCTTCCCCATTGTAACGACCCAGAATTTCTGTCATTTGAAATTCGTATATTTAATTGATTTTAAATAGTAACAAGTAAAATTTGTAAGTCGAATAAATTATATTTCGAATATCTAGGTTTAATTAGATAATTAAATCGATAATTTAATATTTGAAATTACAGAAATAATTGGAAATTGGGTTTAATGTGATTAAATTTGATTTGTAAAGTTATATTAAATCATATTGGAGTTAGAATGATGCTATAGAACTTTTAAAATTGAATTAAAAGTTAATTTGAGGAAATTGAAAATTTTAATATTTAATCGACGAGTAAAAATAGTCATTTTTCAAACAGTCTCGGATTTCGGCAAAACTAGTTTCATTAGATCCGTAATGTTAAATTATTGTAAGATTTCAATTTTCGTGTCAATCGGATTTACGGTTTGTCCGGGACAAGCTAAAACGCGTAGAAATCGTTTAAGTGAATTTTAAATTTAAATTAGTTGATTGAAAACCTATCTTTCAAATACGATCGAGTTGGCTCCCGACATATATTCCATTGCGTTTGGAATGGAGGTAAAACATTATAAACGCCAGGCGGCACGCTTCGATTGGAGTTCGGAAATTTTCCGGATGAATAGTGTACGGAAATTTTCTATAAAAGGACATTCATTTTTCACATTTGCAAACAAATCTATGGTTTCTAACCCTAGCCGCCAGTTTCCATTCAATGGCCGAAATGCGTCCTCGTTCTTCCTCATTTTTCTCCCGATCCATCAACAATTACAAAAAAGTTTCTTCTGCAATATTGCAGAGCGCGTTGAGATCTATATTCTCAACGGCTATGATCGTAAACAACGAAGGGAATTGACGGAAATTGGTTCGTGAAGGTCCGGCGTTCAAGCATGAATTTCGAGGCATTGGCTCGACCGAGCTTGCAGGGCTCGTGGCCGATGGTGGCTCGCGTGATGGGCTATTCGATGGTGGTCGTTGATCGTTGCAAAGATGATCGTACGTGGGTGCGAAAATTGTTGGAAATTAGCGGCCGATGGTTTAATGTCGCGTGCATGGTAACCTGGGTAGGGAGGAAGAAGAAGGGCACGGCCCTGATTTGGAGAAAGCAAAATGAACGGCCAGGATTGACTAGGGTTTGAAAAATAAAAATAAATGTGTAAATTTATATTATATAAATTCGTACAAACTTTAAAATGCCATAACTTTTTCATACGAGGTCCGTTTCGCACGAAACGAATTACGTCGGGTTCGTATGGACGAGCACTACGCAATGGAGCTAGTTTGGAGTCGATTGGAACTAGTGTGAATTTTGGATAAAATTAAGCGCGTGTTTAATTTTATTTGGAGTAAAACGCTGAAACCGCTATTGGAAGCAAGGTGAGAACTTCTCACTCAATCGAATTTGTTTCGATTTAAATTAAAAATAGTTAAATTTAAAATTGCTTGATTTTGTGATTGAATGATGGTTGCTATTCGTTGTATTGAAATAGACCCTATACGCCGCATATTAAGCGGAGGTTATTTTATTAAACACATATACCGCGATATTCCACCTTGAAGTGGAATTGGTATTATATATGTACTTGGAGTTGATTTCCTGCATTATATAGCGGATGAGACCCTACTGCGCCGCATAATATCGGATGATATTTTATATAAACCCATGTACCACGATATCCCATCTTGAAACGGGATTGGTATTGTGCTAACATCTGTGGATGCAGGGAAACAGGTTGGAGGGATCCAACTGGATTCCTCAAATAATTGAATTTGTTTCAATGTTATGTGTTGATTATTTATAATCTCTGTGTGATTTTCTTTGTGATTGAAATCGTCGAAGGCTAAAATTTAGCCGAATATAATTTTGGTATCGTTAGTTACCGGAAATAAATAAAAATTTGATTTTTTTGAAATTTAGGTTGAAAGTTTATATTAAAAATTATTTTTGAGAATTGGATAAATTTAAAAGAAGGAATTCTAAAATAATATAGTTTTATTTTTTTAATCTTATTGAATAAAATTTCAAAATAGGGGAAAAACTTTAATAAATGGATTTCGGGTAATATATTCAAAGGTTGAAGAATTTATTCAAATACGGATTTTAAAGAGTTTGAAAAATGAAAGAATTGGTTCTCTTTAAAAGGAATTTATTTTTAAAAGGAAACAAATTTAAAAATCCATTTGGAAATGTATTACGTGTTTTGAAAAGAATTTGGAATCAATTTGAAAATTTATTTCGGGTTTAGTAGAAATTGATTTCAATTTGAGATTTGAACAAAATTCACCTGGTGTTCAATTTCTTGGAAAATCAATATGGAATTTGATTTGGTTGTTTTTTAAATCATTTGAAAAATTGAATTGTTGTTGAAAGTGAATATTTGAAATCGATTTGAAAATCATATATCAGTGGATATTTGGAAATTTAAATTCACCATGGAATTTATAAAGGAAAGAGAAATTTGTTTAAAAATAAACATTGATTTATTTTTGAAGCGTGGAAATAAATTTACGGATTTGGAACGTAAATTTAAAGTAAATCGGTAAAGATTTATTTAATTGGTTTAAATGAACCGTTTTGAAATGAAAGTGTATTCTCCCTGGAAAGCCAAATAAATTTATTAATAGCTTTGAAAGATATATATATAATTCTAGAATTGGCTTTGAAAAGGATACTTTGGAGTAATTAACTTCTTAAATTGTTTTAAACCCTTTATGTAAAGATTTATTAAGTTGATATAGAAATGATTATTTCTATGATTTAATCAAAAATTGTTTTAGAAAATAGTTATTTAAATAGTTATACTCTATCTACAAATTTTTATTTTTGAAAATTAGTTTGGGCTTAATTTATATGTAATATTGGTATAATATTTTTATAACTAATATTTTAAGTAAAATGTTTAAAGAAAAATAGTTTTATTTCAAAGTGTTTTCCCGTTATATTTTGGATAAGTTTTATAAATTATTTTAAAGTATTTGAACTCGGTAGATTTCCAGTAAAAATGAATAAATATTTGGAAGTGTTTCTGTGTAAGGAAAATGATTTGAAATTTGTTTTCAAAAGTTGTAAAGGTGGAAAGTGATTTGAAATTTGTTTTCAAATGGTTGAAGTGTGGAAAAATATATCTTGTAAAGATATTCTTGGAAAATAAATAATTTAGGAAATTATTTGGAATCTGGTGATGTTATGCATATCTATTGATAGTTAAATAACTGACTATCAATATTTATCTTTAAATGGGTATTTGTTGTGATTGCTTGAATTTGAATGCTACACTTATTTTTAAAATAAGCGCTCGTTATTCGGTTTAGCCGGGAGAGGACCTTTGGTCATAAATCTCATTCCGAATAGTGATACGTCATAATGGATAGCATTTGAAGACCGGTGTTGAAGACCAGATGTATTCGAAAACGGAAGGATTACCGTCGAATGTCTCTACATCGGCTGATCCCCGATATAGAGATTTTATCACCCTTTGTGATGGAAAGTCCGGACGTGATTAGTGAATATCCGGATTGCAAGGGCTTCTTTGGAAGTGCCTTCGGTTCCGTTAGATCCTAGAACGACTTGTTTGGATGTGTGTCTGACGTTACAATTTGAGATGCAAAGCTGGTTTCTATCAAATACATTTCTGTTGGTGGCGGAGAATTTATTCTCTTAGCTTAACACCCTTCTCTGAGACGTACGAGCTCAGAGGTTATGTAGTTGATGGTTACCAGTGATACATTCCCAATTTGGTAATGTGACATACGAAATGCTGCTGGTCATTTGTTGATCGAAGCATGACTTTTGTGAAAAGCGTAGCTTTGTGGACGAGACTTCGTCGGACCTCACTCCACGAAATGGTCGAAACAGGAAGAATGCAGCAAGGTTTTAGGGGGTAGCGCCCCTTAGGGTATGTTCATTTCCTTCTGGATAGAGGTGGTATCTTGGTATGGAGACCAGATACTTAACCTATATTGTTGCTGCAAATTTATTACTTTATGGTTGTTGGTATTGAGGATCCTCGGATAAAGGTTGTTTACAACTGGGGGATGATATACTCGTGTCAGTAGTTACCTATTTTTGCAGAGGTAACCCGGCCTTTTGTTGGCAGAGATCCGGTTAGGTTCTTGGGGCGTCCCGCCAGAGGCGTTCCCATGTGGCAATAGGAAATTCCTTAGCCTCACCATTTGTTGGAAAATCCAAAGAAATAATATGAGCCCTGTACGGTTTTAGTTGTAGAACCTGCCATCTACTTATGGTGGTGCCCCACTGTTTAGATTGTAGCTATAGTAGGCATACGATAATGGTCGTATGTTGGTTAAGATTTATATTATACTTTCGAAAAGTTTTCCACTATGCACTTATAATAATAATATCAGAGAAATTTTCTCGTATCAAGCATGTTTGACTATCATAAGGAGAAATCTCCTCCAATTCTACGTTTGCATTGTGTGTGTGGCGGATGGCCTTATGGTAGTTACATTTTCTAAAAGCATTGCGGATCAATTTTAAAATATTTCTTTGTTTGTTTTTTTAAAGATAAACTGTTTTAAGTTCTCACACCAGTCCCATAATTGACCTGGAGTTTATTGTTCCCTTCCTAAACTCTGGGTGCCCATCATTTTCCACACGGGCAGCCTAGGGTCAGGTTATCAGGATGTTCTAGAATTTAGGAGGTGCTGTGGAGCCCAAGAGGCGAGCTGGGTGGCGAGACGTATCACTTGTATATGATATTATCTTTCCGCTGTGTATTCAGTTGTGAGGACAGATTTATATAACTGTCCATTATTGTGTTGTGTTGTATATTGACTCTGATGATGTAATGTATAAAATGTACAGTTCTTTTGATTTAAAGATTATTCATTTATCTATTATATGTTGTTCCGCTGTGAATTATGAGATTCTGATATTGTTTCTGTTGCTTCTTCTTTCTTCTTCTTCTACCTTTTCTTCTCTAACCCTAACAATTCGGCTTTCCAGCCTTCGATTGCTCGGCAGTTGATACAGTGGACGTATTAATGTTGATTTTCGGAAGTCGAAGAATCGGGTCTTGAAAATTTGGTATCAGAGCATTTGGTTAAGAGACAACCTTGGCTCTGTTGGGAATTACTCATTAGAGATAGAGTCAGTTGTACTCTAGAATGAGTTGAGTGTAATCGTAGATACGAGCGCGTATTTGTTAGTGAATATAAAAATGTGTTATATTGTGTTTGCTTATCCGTTGAGCTATTTGTGAATTCTGGTCCGTGTGTGGGACGCTATATTATCGATAGGGATTTCTAAACACTTAAACGAGATAAACCAACATAGTATCATTTTAAATTGGGTAAATGAAATAATTTTACCTTGATTATATTTAATATATAAAGGAATAATTTTTCAGAATTATTAAAGTGTATATAAATTGATTGTTTGGTTGTTGAAAATGTAAGAATATATGTTAGTTAATTAAAAGATGTTTGAATAATCTAAATAAAAACAACAATTGTAAAATAATAATTGTATAAGCAAATGAATTATTAAGTATGGAATTATAATTAATGTGATTTAAAATTGTGAAATAATCTTATATATATAAGAAGTGAAACTATATGAATATATTTATAAATATGAGTTGTAAATAAAAATGAATTTGAAAGTTTTGAATCCCATCTATTTTGAAAGTTGTTTTTCAAAGTTAAAATATGTTATTAAGTAAGATAAATCAATTTGGAATAATCTTATGTAAGTGAAGTGAAATAGTGAAATTCTATAAGAAAACGACTTATAAATGTGAGTTATAAGTAAAAGGAATTTTTTTGAAAGAATTTAAAGCACTGGATTCGCTACTGTTACTGGGAAATAATAAGGGTGATGACTGCAGCATCATCAGTATCATTTTCAAGTTTCTGTGTGATTGATTTGCCACCATAGTAAAATTGAAATTGAAGTTTCTTTATGATAAACAAATTTGATTTAAAATCCAAGTTGAAATTGATAAATATAAATAAAATGAGTTTTGGATTTATAATATGAAGTAAGAATCTACTTTATTAAAGTTGAAAGAAATTTGAGATAGCATAGTAAATATATGATGTGAAATTTAACTAAAGGAAAGTTAAATAAATTGAATTGGATTAGATAGGTGATTATGTAATACGATTTGGATTTCTTAAATAAATAAGTTATATAACTTGTAAAGTGAGAAAATGTAAGTGAAACCAAATGATAAAATGGTTAAACAATTCTGTTAAGCAAAACGAGATATGAATTTGAATAAGTGACGAAATTTGACTTTGGTAAAAGTTAAATAGAATTTACTTTAGAATTGAAATCTGAATTGGATTTATAATTGGAAATTTAAGTTAAGTTAAACAAATGATGTTTGAAATGGAATATAACTTAAGTAATGTTGAATGAAGTTGATTTTGGTATCGAAGTAAATTAATAAAGTGAAGTGATGAATATGAATTTGAGTTATATAAATGAAATTCAACCTTATTTGTTAAATGAATTAGCAATCGAATTAATAAATGGATTGAATATTAATCAATCGAATGTAAAAGAATTGATACAGAATAATGAATGTAAGTATTAATTCGTTAGAAGCCAATGAAGTTGAAAAAAAACATTGAATAATTGAAAGAAAAGTCAATTAGATATTAAACCAATTGGAAATTAAAAGTGTTAAACCAAATTGAATGTAAATTTAATAATTTTGTTATGTTGGTTATGATTTGGTTGTTATATGATTGTTAGTTGATTGTATATAATTCATTAAGTGTTAATGAAATTGAATTGATAAATGGAAAGCTATGTAATTGAATTTGAATTGAAAGTGAACTAATGTGAATTGGTTGTAAGCAATTAAAATTTGTATCGAAACCTTATAAATTGCTTATGGGAATTTTGATTGCATTGCTTATGAAAACTATGTGTTTTCTATTGAAAATTAGTGAAATGTAAATGAATTTCCTATATATGTCACTTACATGTTTAAATTGAGTAAGTACAGGTACCGGGGCTGTAGTTGGTAGGATTTGGTCACGCTAAAATGCTAAAAAATAACCGCTTTGCTTAAAAATGCTAAAAACGTACGCCTACGCAATAAAATAGGAAATATGAACTGTTTTTCTGTTTTCCGATTGTATGGGTCGATGTATATATATTTATATCTATTGTGATATTGTAAAAGCTCCTCCGTACAAGGGAGACTCCGCCAAAAATTTTCGTAAATTTTGGGAGTTAGAAATATTTTGAAAATTTTTGGATTTTTTTTTTTGTTAACGAAAAGTCAATTTCTAAATTGAAATGGAAATGTAGGAATTGAACTAGAAAAGTGTAACCATCAGATTTTGGAAAAGTTAAGAAATTAAAATGAATCTGAAATCAAGTTGGAATGGTTTGTTTTTGGAAAACAAATGTTAATGCATTTCAAAACTTTTTATTACTTGGCAATTTCGAGGACGAAATTCTTTTAAGGGGGAAGTTTGTAACGACCCAGAATTTCTGTCATTTGAAATTCGTATATTTAATTGATTTTAAATGGTAACAAGTAAAATTTGTAAGTCGAATAAATTATATTTCGAATATCTAGGTTTAATTAGGTAATTAAATCGATAATTTAATATTTGAAATTACAGAAATAATTGGAAATTAGGTTTAATGTCATTAAATTTGATTTGTAAAGTTATATTAAATCATATTGGAGTTAGAATGATGGTATAGAACTTTTAAAATTGAATTAAAAGTTAATTTGTGGAAATTGAATATTTTAATATTTAATCGACGAGTAAAAATAGTCATTTTTCAAACAGCCTCGGATTTCTGCGAAACTAGTTTCCTTAGATCCGTAATGTTAAATTATTGTAAGATTTCAATTTTCGTGTCAATCGAATTTACGGTTTTTCCGGGGCAAGCTAAAACACGTAGAAATTGTTTAAGTGAATTTTATATTTAAATTAGTCGATTTGAAAACCTATCTTTCAAATACGATCGAATTGGCTATCGATATATATTCCATTGCGTTCGGAATGGGGGTAAAACATTATAAACGCCAGGCGGCATGCTTCGATTGAAGTTCGGAAATTTTCCGGATGAATAGTGCACGGAAATTTTCTATAAAAGGACATTCATTTTCCACATTTGCAAACAAATCTAGGGTTTCTAACCCTAGCCGAAGTTTCCATTCAATGGCCAAAATGCATCCTCGTTCTTCCTCATTTTTCTCACGATCCATCAACAATTATAAAAAAGTTTCTTCTGCAATATTGTAGAGCGCGTTGAGATCTATATTCTCAACGGCTATGATCGTAAACAACGAAGGGGATTGAAGGCAATTGGTTCGTGAAGGTCCAGCGTTCAAGAACGAATTTCGAGGCATTGGCTCGACCGAGCTTGCAGCGCTCGTGGCTGATGGTGGCTCGCGTGATGGGCTATTCGATGGTGGTCGTTGATCGTTGCAAAGATGATCGTACGTGGGTGTGAAAATTGTTGGAAATTGGCGGCCGATGGGTTAATGTCGCGTGCATGGTAACCTGGGTAGGGAGGAAGAAGAAGGGCACGACCCTGATTTGGAGAAAGCAAAATGAACGGCCAGGATTGACTAGGGTTTGAAAAATAAAAATTAATGTGTAAATTTATATTATATAAATTCATACAAACTTTAAAATGTCATAACCTTTTTACACGAGGTCCGTTTCGCACGAAACGAATTGCGTCGAGTTTGTATGGACGAGCACTACGCGATGGAGCTGGTTTGGAGTCGTTTGGAGCTAGTGTGAATTTTGGGTAAAATTAAGCGCGTGTTTAATTTTATTCAGAATAAAACGCTGAAACCACTATTGGAAGCAAGATGAGAACTTCTCACTCAATCAAATTTGTTTCGATTTAAATATAAATAGTTAAATTTAAAATTGCTTGATTTTGTGATTGAATGATGGTTGCTATTTGTTGTATTGAAATAGACCCTATACGCCGCATATTAAGCGGATGTTATTTTGTTAAACACATATACCGCGATATTCCACCTTGAAGTGGAATTGGTATTATATATGTACTTGGAGTTGATTTCCCGCATTATATAGCGGATGAGACCCTACTGCGCCACATAATATCGGATGATATTTTATATAAACCCATGTACCGCGATATCCCGTCTTGAAACGGGAATGGTATTGTGCTAACATCTGTGGATGCAGGGAAACAGGTTGGAGGGATCCAATTGGATTCCTCAAATAATTGAATTTGTTTCAATGTTGTGTGTTGATTATTTATAATCTCTGTGTGATTTTCTTTGTGATTGAAATCGTCGAAGGCTAAAATTTAGCCGAATATAATTTTGGTATCGTTAGATAACGGAAATAAATAAAAATTTGATTTTTTTAAAATTCAGGTTGAAAATTTATATTAAAATTTATTTTTGAGAATTGGATAAATTTAAAAGAAGGAATTCTAAAATAATAAAGTTTTATTTTTTTAATCTTATTGAATAAAATTTCAAAATAGGGGAAAAACTTTAATACATGGATTTCGGGCAATATTATTCAAAGGTTGAAGAATTTATTCAAAATACGGATTTTAAAGAGTTTGAAAAATGAAAGAATTGGTTTTCTTTAAAAGGAATTTATTTTTAAAAGGAAATAAATTTAAAAATCCATTTGGAAATGTATTAGGTGTTTTGAAAAGAATTTGGAATCAATTTGAAAATTTATTTGGGGTTTAGTAGAAATTGATTTCAATTTGAGATTTAAATAAAATTCACTTAGTGTTTAATTTCTTGGAAAATCAATATGGAATTTGATTTGGTTGTTTTTGAAATCATTTGAAAAATTGAATTATTGTTGAAAGTGATTATTTGAAATCGATTTGAAAATCGTATATCAGTGGATATTTGGAAATTTAAATTCACCATGGAATTTATAAAGGAAAGGGAAATTTGTTTAAATATAAACATTGATTTATTTTTGAAGTGTGGAAATAAATTTACGAATTTGGAACGTAAATTTAAAGTAAATCGGTAAGGATTTATTTAATTGGTTAAAATGAACCATTTTGAAATGAAAGTGTATTCTCCCTGGAAAGCCGAATAAATTTCTGAATAGCTTTGAAAGATATATACATATACATATACATATACATACATACATACATATATATATATATATATATATATATAATTCTAGAATTGGCTTTGAAAATGGTACTTTGGAGAAATTAACTTCTTAAATTGTTTTAAACCCTTTAAGTAAAGACTAATTAAGTTGATATAGAAATGATTATTTCTAAGATTTAATCAATAATTGTTTTAGAAAATAGTTATTTAAGTAGTTATACTCTATCTACAAATTTTTATTTTTGAAAATTAGTTTTGGCTTAAGTTATACGTAATATTGGTATAATATTTTTATAACTAATATTTTAAGTAAAGTGTTTAAAGAAAAATAGTTTTATTTCAAAGTGTTTTCCCGTTATATTTTGGATAAGTGTTATAAATTATTTTAAAGTATTTGAACTCGGCAGATTTTCAGTAAAAATGAATAAATATCTGGAAGTGTTTTCGCGTAAGGAAAATGATTTGAATTTTTTTTTCAAAAGTTGTAAAGGTGGAAAGTGATTTGAAATTTGTTTTCAAATGGTTGAAGTGTGGAAAATATATCTTGTAAAGATATTTTTGGAAAATAAATAATTTGGGAAATTATTTGGAATCTGGTGATGTTGTGCATATCTATTGATAGTTAAATAACCGACTATCAATATTTACTTTAAATGGGTATTTGTTGTGATTTGCTTGAATTTGAATGCTACACTTATTTTTAAAATAAGCGCTCGTTATTCGGTTTAGCCGGGAGAGGACCTTTGGGTCATAAATTCCATTCCGAATAGTGATACGTCGTAATGGATAGCATTTGAATACTGGTGTTGAAGACCGGATATATTCGAAAACGGAAGGATTACCGTCGAATGTCTCTACATCGGCTGATCCCCGATATAGAGATTTTGTCACCCTTTGTGATGGGAAGTCCAGACGTGATTAGTAAATATCCGGATTACAAGGGCTTCTTTGGAAGTGCCTTCGATTCCGTTCAATCCCGGAAAGGAATTGTATGGATGTTATCTGACGTTACAATTTGAGATGTAAAGCTGGTTTCTATAAAATACATATCTGTTGGTGGCGGAGAATTTATTCTCTTAGCTTAACACCCTTCTCTGAGACGTACGAGCTCAGAGGTTATGTAGTTGATGGTTACTAGTGATACATTTCCAATTTGGTAATGTGGCATATGAAGTGCTGCTGATCATTTGTTGATCCAAGCATGACTTTTGTGAAAAGCGTAGCTTTGTGGACGAGACTTCGTTAGACCTCACACCCCGGAATGGTCGAAACAGGAAGAATGCAGCAAGGTTTTGGGGGGTAGCGCCCCTTTAGGTATGTCCATTTCCTTCTGGATAGAGGTGGTATCATGGTATGGATCCTAGATACTTAACCTATGTTGTTGCGGCAAATTTATTACTTTGTGGTTGTTGGCATTGAGGATCCTCGAATAAAGGTTGTTTACAACCGGGGGATGACATACTTGTGTCAGTAGTTACCTATTTTTTGCAGAGGTAACCCGGCCTTGTGTTGGCAGAGATCTGGTTAGGTTCTCGGGGCATCCCGCCAGAGGCGTTCCCATGTGGCAATAGGAAATTCCTTAGCCTGACCATTTGTTGGAAAATCCAAAGAAACAATACGAGCCATGTACGGTTTTAGTTGTAGAACCTGCCATCTACTTATGGTGGCGCCCCACTGTTTAGATGGTAGCTATAGTAGGCATACGATAATGGTCGTATGTTGGCTAAGATTTATATTATACTTTCGAAAGGTTTTCCACTGTGCACTTATAATAATAATATCAAAGAATTTTCTCGTATCAAGCATGTTTGACTATCATAAGGAGAAATCTCCTCCAATTCTGCGTTTGCATTATGTGTGGCGGAAGGCCTTATGGTAGTTACATTTTCTAAAAGCATTGCGGATCTATTTTAAAATATTTCTTTGTTTTTTTCAAAGGTAAACTGTTTTAAGTTCTCACATCAGTCCCATGACTGACCTGGAGTTTATTGTTCCCTTCCTAAACTCTGGGTGCCCATCATTTTCCATATGGGCAGTCTAGGGTCAGGTTATCAGTATGTTCTGGAATTCAGGAGGTGCTGTGGAGCTCAAGAGGCGAGCTGGGTGGCGAGACGTATCACTTGTATATGATATTATCTTTTCCGCTATGTATTTAGTTGTGAGGACAGGTTTATATAACTGTCCATTATTGTGTTGTGTTGTATGTTGACTCTGATGATGTAATGTATAAAATGTACAGTTCTTTTGATTTAAAGATTATTCATTTATCTATTATATGTTGTTCTGCTGCGAATTGTGAGATTCTGATATTGCTTCTGTTGCTTCTTCTTTCTTCTTCTTCTTCTACCTCTTCTTCTCTAACCCTAACAATTCGGTTTTCCGGCCTTCGATTGCTCGGCAGTTGACACAGTGGACGTATTAATGTCGATTTTCGAAAGTCGAAGAATCGGGTCTTGACGCCTATCCTATATAAATTTAGCAGGGGGTATGAGGGCTTGTATTAGTGGATGGCTTTACTATACCCTCGTCGGGAGTTTACCAGCCCGCCGGGTTCTTTTGGTTTTCAAAAAAAAATGAACGATATAAAATCTCGATGTGCATTTAAATTAGATTTAAATGTAGGAATTTTATTATAGACTTAAACATGTTTAAAGTCCATAAGTAAGTGCACATAGTCAGCTATTAACTGGCTTAGTGTTGACGGCCATGACATAAGAAAAAATGGGAGTTTTGGTTTTGAATTTGAAATGAAAAGGCAGGTGTTAAAGGAGATTAATGACCTCATTAATCATACTTTCTATTCCTTTAATACAACGTTGCCTCTTCATTCCATTACGCCGTATTTTCTCAGAAAATGACATCTCTACATTATACAATTTCAACTTATGGTTGTTACAAAGCAATACAAAAAATCCATGTCCAATTTACATCAAAAATAGCACGATATGATCGTCGGTGTTTAGGCATTTCAAGAGCTAGCAACTTCAGAACTAGGAATTCTATTCAAGGAGCAAATTAAATATTTCAAAGTGTGAATGCAAGGCTTCGGTGAAAGGTGTATTTCTGATCTAATTTTGTTTTATTTACATTTTATATCATATATTTGCTAGATAGCTTGTTTCAAATGAATTATATGTATCGATTTATCATCACATATTGATGGTTGTGTGTTTTAAGTGCATATAATAAAATAAAGTTACATTTTTTAAAAGATAATTTCCATATTGGTCAAGTCCTAAAAATATTATTTGGAAATTAAATATAATATTATTTAATTGCTCATAAACTATGTCAGTTTGTATAATACATATATACTATATGAACTATGTTTTAAATTTGGAAAAAAGCTATACATTATTATCATTCGGTAACTAAAAAAATTATCATATATAAATATACATATACATACATACATATATTTGTATTTAGAGAATAATACAAAACCTTACTTATAAATTCATTTAAAAATAATTAAATAAAAAAGGAAAAGAAATATATATTTTTGGAATGATAAGTTAATATACAAAATTTACAAAACATTAATTTATATTTTTATTTTTGAAAATTATTTAATTTTATTCTTTTATCTTTTCGCACTATTTTTGATTAAAATATAACCAATTTTTTTAGGTCGAGTGCATTATGAGCTATTATATATTTTTTATGAAGTTTATTTTATATTTACATATAAATCTTTACGTGTTTATTCACTTATGCATATACTTATATATAATATAAAATTTATCATTGTTTCATATATACATATATTAATTTTTGTTTTTGATCTTTTTGTTTATAAATTAAGAGATGACATAAGTTACACTGAGCATTAATTACTACATTAAATTATTTTTCTTTAGAGGCCATGTATGTTACAAAGTTTTTAATTATTACTTTAATTCTTTTTCTTTAATATGAGTTAGCCTTTTATTTCTAAAACTTATACACTCCAAAACTAAACTCTTATATTATATAAAGTTGATATTCCTTTATTTTTCACACTTATATCATATATATTTGTATATATTCACACACACACACACATAAGGTACATTGATGCACTTGAAAGTACATTTAGACGGTATAATAAAATACAGGAGGGGTTAAGATGTTCACAGAGGCATAAATCCCAGCACCTAAATACGGGCATGCTAAACCATGCACACATTATTATATTGCACGCGCACATTTACACATGTGTATATGATAAACATGTTTAAACATAACTCAAATAAATAAAATAAAAATTTATTTATAAGTTTAAGCAAAGCATCGATTTTATTTAATAAATAAATAAAAATGTTCTAAATAAATTTAGGATTCATAGCCCCAATAAGAATCGAAAATGAATTTTTTTTGAAACTTACCCATTTCTTCTTTTACGGGCTAGCCAAATTCCAACAATGCAAAGAGAGAGTGCAAAGCCTATGATATTAACCTTTTTTTTAAACATTTCTCTTCTCTTCATTCTACTTGCACAAAACAAAAAAAACAAATACAAAAGGAAGGGGATAGGAAAGTTAAAAACAAATTAAAGCTTTTAATTTTAAAATGTAACAAAAGGTATTAATCAACTTTCTTTATTTAGATGAGTAAAATTATAAAATTTTGCTATCCTAACCAACTTTGGTTAGGATTTAATCACTACACCAGAATCGTCATTTCGCAATGGATTTCAGCCGTTGCAAATAATTTCGCAACGGCTTTGAGCCGTTGCGAAATGGGCAGTGGTAAAAATTTTGCAACGGCTCAAATCCGTTACGAAATATACTTTTTGCAACGGCTAATGTAACGACCCAGGAATTTTAAATAATTAAAATTTGAATATTTAATTAATTTTAGATATTAAGAAGTGAATTTGTAAGTCAAATAAATTTTTATTTGAATAATTGGATTTAATTGAATAATTAAATCGATAATTTAAAATGCTAAATTATAGAAATAATTGAAAATTGAGTTAAATATGATTGAAAATGATTTGTAAAATTTTATTTTATCATATTGAAGTTAGAATGATATTTTAGAACTTTTAAAATCGAATTAAAAGTTAATTTGTGAAAATTGAATATTTTAATATTTAGTCGACTAGTAAAAATAGCTAATTTTTGAACAGTCTCAGAATTGAACGAGACCAGTTCCATTGCATCCGTAATAGTTAGTTATTACCGGATTTCAATTTTCGTGTCAATCGGAGTTATCGTTTGATCGTGGCAGCTCGAAACGCATCGAATTATTCTTAATATTAATTTGGCGAGTTAAAATAGCCATTTTTCAAACTGTCTCGTCGAACTGTCTCGGATTTCGACGAAACAAGTTTCATCGGATCCGTAATGTGATATTATTGTAAGGTTTCAAATTTCGTGTCAATTGGATTTACCGTTTGTCCGGTACGAATTAAAACGCCTAGAAAATCGATTAAATCGGTTTAATTTAAATTGAACGTTTGTTGTCATAACTCGCACAGATATCCGAATTAGCTTTCGAAACCTGTTCCATTGTGTCCAGAACGCGGGGTAAACCCTAGAAACGCTGGTTACGGCGCGTGAATCGGAGTTTGGAAAATTGGAATGAATAGTGTTCGATTATTTCCTATAAATACACCATAAATTCACAATTTTAGACAAAAAAAATAAAAACCCTAAATCTAAAACCCTAGCCGCCACCATCAATATGAACGGCCAAAAAACTCTCCTCTTCCCCTTCATTTATCTTTCAATCCTTCAATCGTTTCAACAAACTCTCAACTAGAGAATCGAAGAGCTTCGTGAGTTCTACAGATCCAACGGTTGTGATTGGAAACAGAGCTGTAAATCGATGGGATTTTGGCTATGAAGTGCGTACGGTCGGGCACGAATTCCCATGCAATGGGGCGACCGAGTTCCCCCTTGTCGCAGCCGAAGGTGGCTCTGGGTGATGGCGTTCGTATGGTGGTGGTTTGATGGAGTTTCATGTAGCGAGGAGGCGACGGCAAGTAACCCTAATTTGAGCTTGTTGGGTTCATTATCACGTTCGGCTTCCTGTAGAGATGTCGCGTGAACAAAGGAGATGGAAGAAAGGAGTGGTCGGCCCAGATGCATACAAGTGAGATCTCACGGCTAGGAATTAGTGTAGGTTTAAATTAGTTAATTATGTTGTAAATTAGTTATATATATAAATCGTATAAACTTCAAAAATGTATATCTTTTTCATACGAGGTCGAAAACGCGCGAAACCAGTTGCGTTGGAATCGTATGGACGAGCACTACGCGATGGAATTGGATTGGAGTTGATTGGAGTTAGTGAAAATTTTGGATAAAATTAAACGTCCGTTTAATTTTATTCGAAATAAATCGCTAAAGCGAAATTGAAATCAAGGTGAGAACTTCTCACTCAATCGAATCAGTTTCGATTTTATTTTAAATAGTTAGATTTAAAATATTTGAATGCATGTTTGAATGATGATGTTATCTATTGATTGTTAAAATAGACATTATGCACCGTTAGTAAGCGGATGTTATTTATTAAAAACATATACCGCGAATATTTCATAAACAGTGAAATTGGTATTATATATGATAGCAATATATATATATATATATTAGCATATGTATATATTGGAGTTATTGATTTCCCGCATTTGTATAGCGGATGAGACCCTATTGCGCCGTCTATTAAGCGGATAATATTTTAAATCTCATATACCGCGATAATTCCGTACTGGAGCGGAATTGGTATTGTGCTAATGTTTGTGGATGCAGGAAAACAGGTTGGAGGGATCCAACTGGATTCCTCAACAGTATTTATTTGATTTCAGATATTTTGATATTTGATAGACTATCATATCGATATATGATGTCGTTGTTTGTCGTGATTGACTATTTGGTGTGTAGCATCACTAGCCCAAGTTTCGGAACTTTAAAATGATTTTTAAAGTGATTTTTGAAAATATACTATATGTTTGGAATTGATCCATTTTAAATAAATAAACGATATAATTTTAATGTTATAAAAATTATGATTTTTGAGAAATATAGTTAAAGGTTGATTTTTGAAAATATGGGTTAATAACTTTATAAAAAGAGTTTAAATTGGGATTTATTGAATTTATTATAAAGAGTTGAAAAAATAGGATTTATAAAATTTAATTATTTTATAAATCAAAAGGATGAAATTATAAAGGAGATTAAAGATGTTTTAAAATAATAGTATAAATTGATTTTATAAAGGATTTATAAATTGATATTTATAAATTAAAACATTTGAATTATAAAACGAGTTTTTATAAGTGTTTGAATGAAGTGAAAATGGATTGCAGAAATGAATGGAAATTATAAAATTATAAATGGTGAAGTTATAAGTGAAATTTATAAATAATAAGATTTATAAATTTCGTGAAGTTATTAAAGAAAGGTTTTGGATAAATAATTGAATCTTATACGTTATAAGGTTTATAATTATGATGTTCAAAGGAACGATTTTGAAAACAAATAAATTATAAGTATTTCACTTATAATATGAACTTTTAGTATATCATTGAGATATGAATTGAGATAGGTTAATAAAAGGAATTTATAAACGTTGTTTTATAAATTCACCAACGACTTATTTTGATAAGTAAATTGTTATAACTTATAAATGGAGTTATATTCACGTTTTAGACAGTGAATAATCCTTTAAGTTAAAAAGAATAGAAATGATGAAATGTGTTAACGTAGTATATTCACGTTTTTGAATAGTGAATAATATGTTAAAGAAAATGTTTAGAATGTGATATTTTAAATTGAATTAAAAACGATCTAACGATGTTTTAAAATGTGTTGAGATTCGAAACCATAGATTTCAACATTGATTGTTGAAATAGACGTTTTCGAGAAATAAAAGGAAATGGTGGACTATAACACTGTTGTTATAGTAAATGACTTCCGAAAGGAAATGTTTTGTATAGTATTGGGATTTATATATCTATCTTAAATTTGAATCCCTATACTAGTGATTTTGGGTTGTCGTAACGATGTTTTACGCAACATTCGTTTTGGCCCAAAATAAATATGTTTAAGAGAATGATTTCCTTAAAGAATGAAATATATACTTAATCTCGATTTAAGTATATTGAATATTTTCCAAGTGTTGAAAATAAATAAAATTTGTGAATTACTTATGAATAAGTAAGTATGAAAATGTTTTCCAATATAAAGTGAATATTAGAGAATTTATCTTTTTGAAGATAAATTGAAATGAATAATTGAAATCGTTGTTCATAAATATTGTGAAATACAAATTCATTATGGAATTTATGAATGGAAAGGGAAGTTGTTTAAAAATAAATATTGATTTATTTTTGAAGTGTGAAATTATATATCTTGTAAAGATATTTTGGAAAATAAATAATTTGGAAAATTATTTGGAATCTGGTGATGTTGTGCATATCCATTGATAGTACAATAACCGACTATCAATATTTCCCTTTGAATGGGTAATTGATGTGATTTGTTTGAATTGGAATGCCACACTTATTTTTGAATAAGCGCTCACTATTCGGGTTAACCGGGAAAGGACCATGGGGTCGTATAACCCATTCCGAATATGTGATACGTCGTTATGAATTGCATTTGATGACCGGTGTTGAAGACCGGGTATTTGCGAAAGCGATAGGATGACCTATCGATTGTCTCTGCACTGGGTAGCTCCTGGTATAGAGATTCCCTAAGTGATGGGAAATTCGATCGGGATCGTGAATACCCGGATTGCAAGGGCTTCGTGAGAAGTGCCTTCGGTTTTGTTCGAGCCCGGAACAGACTTGTATGGATTGTATGTCTGACATTACAAATTGAGATATAAAGCCGATTTCATTCAAATATATTTCTGTTGGTGGCGGAGAATTTATTCTTTAGCTTAACACCCTTCTCTGAGACGTACGAGCTCAGAGGTTATGTAGTTGAAGTTATCAGCGATATATTCCCAATTTGGTAATGTGACATGCTGAGTGTTGCTGTGAAATGATCATTGTGTTGATTATTTGTGATAGGATCGTTTATTTGATCGTCTATCTTGGTGATCATTTCTATGATCATTTGTTGACCCAAAGCATGGCTTTTGTATAAAGTATGTTTTTGTAGACGTGACTTCGTCGAGCCTCACACTCCGTGAATGGTCAAAACAGGAAAGAAGCAGCAAGGTTATGAGGGGTAGCGCCCTTTAGGATATGTGCATTTCCTTCTGGAAAAGGGTGGTATCATGGTATGGAGCCCAGATACTTACTCATGTTGAAAACACTTTATGATTGTGTGAATTGATTGCGAGCGCTCGGTGAAAGGTCCCAAAGGACCGGGGGATGGCATATTCGGTCAGTTGTTACTCAATTAGGGGTAACCCGGCCTTGTGTTGGTAGAGATCCGGTTTGGTTCTCGGGGATGTCCATCCAGAGGCATTCTCATGTGGCAATGGGAAGTTCCTTGGCCTGATCATTCGTTGGAAATCCAAAGAAACAATACGAGACTTGTACGGTTTTAGTTGTATAACCTGCTATGGAATGTGGCGGTAACCTGCTATTGAACATAGTAGCTATAGTAGGCATATGTGCGGAATGTCTATGCTGGCTAAGATTTATATTCTACTTTCGAAAAGAATTTTTCCTACACTATGCACTAGTAATAATATAAAATGTTCTTTTAAATGCGTATCAAGCATCTTTGACTATCATAAGGAGAAATCTCCTCCGATTCTGCGTTTGCATTGTGTGTGTGTGCGGGAGGCCTTATGGTAGTCTCATTTTTAAAAGCATTGCGAATTGACTTAAAAATATTCTTCTATTTTGATTTTAAAGATAAATAAACTGTTTTAAGTTCTCACACCAATCACATGACTGATTTGGAGTTTATTGTTTTCCTTCCTAAACTCTGGGTGCCCACCAATTTCCACACGGGCAGTTAAGAGTTAGGTTTATCAGGATATTCTGGATATTCTGGAGTTGCTGGATGCAAGATGGATGGCATGGCGTATTATTAGTATATAGTATTTCTTTTCCGTTGTTGTTGTTTGTTGTTGTACACTCTGATGATATGATGTAATGAAATGTAATGTATAAAATGTAATAACTGATATAGTTCTTTGTTTAAAGATTATTCATTTATTATTATATGTTGTTCCGCTGCGAATTGTGAGATTCTGTTATTGTTCTGTTTTCTTTCTGTTCCGTTCTATTTTCTATTTTCTTTTCTCTCTATTTTCTACCGTCTTCTCTCTATTTTCTATCTTTTCTGTCTTTTTCTTTTTCTTAAAACCCTAAGTGTTCGGTTTTCCGTCGTTCGATTGCTCGGCAGTCGATAAAGTGAGTATCGATGCTGAATTTTCGAAAGACGAAGAATCGGGTCCTTACATCTGGTATCAGAGCTTATGGTTAAGTGACAACCATGGTTCTGTTGGGTATTACTCATTAGAGATAGAGTCAGTAGTGCTCTAGAATGAGTTTGAGTGTAATAATAGCTATGAGAGCGTATTTGTTAGTGAATATAAAATTGTTTTATATTGTGATGATTGCTTTATTGAGTGGTATATAGATTCTGGTTAATACGAGTAATTAACGTTGTTGATAGGGATCTCTAAACACTTGTACAGAACAGTTCGGCACAATATTGTTTTAAATTGGGTAAATGGAATAATTTTACCTTGATTATATTTTATATATAAAGAAATAATTTTTCAGAATTATTAAAGTGTATGTAAGTGGATTGTTTAGTTGTTTGAATAATCTAGATTAAAGAATAATTGTATAAGCAAAAGAATTATAAGAATTGAATTATAATTAAGGAGATTTACAATTGAGAAATAAACTTATATATATATATATAAGAAGTGAAACTATATGAATATATTTATGAATATGAGTTATAAAAAAAATGAATTTAAAGTTAAATGGAAATTTACTTTAGAATTTGGAAGCTGAATTGATTTATAAGTTGGAATTTAAGTTAAGTGATGGATATGAACTTAAGTTATGTAAATGGAATTCAACTTTTGAATTGAATTGAATTAATGGATTGAATGTAAATCAATTGAATGTGAATTTAGTTGATATGGAATAATGAATATAAGTGTTAATTCATTAAAATCTTATGTTATTTGAAAGTTGAATAATTGAATGAAAATCAATTTAATTAAACCAATTATAAGCAAAGGAATTTGGTTGTAATTAATATACATTGATTGTTATATGGTTGTTAGTTGATTGATTGTATATAATTCATTAAGTGTTAATGAAATTGGAAGCTAAAGTAATTGAAATTCAATTGGAAGTTAGTGAATCTTAAATAAATTGAATTTGAATTGAAAGTGAACCAACTTGAATATGAATTAGTGAATATAAGCTAATTGAAAATGAATGTTAGTAAGAACATCCACTGTTAATGAATCAAAAGTGATTAAATTGAAAACCTATTTCATTAAATATTAATGAGAATATGAATGAATATTTATTGGTTATGAATAGTTGGTTGATGGTTGAATATATTGCTTTTATTGCATTTGCTATGTTGACATATATAGTTATTATGTTGCTATATGATGTATATCGATACTATTTTCATATATGCATGTTCTCATGTTGTTTGTTGAGTGTTTAGTAGGTGCGGATCGCGTTTGCTTCGCATTTGGAGCTCGCTTTCGCGCTATATTAGCCGTATATGCTCGCTAATAAAATATAAGGTACATATCTCGGATTAAATACCGTACTTTTATACTTTTTCCCTTCGGGATGCCTCATTACTTGATGAGATGTATATTTGTGATATATATACTGTCATTTTTTTTTCGGATCGAGCCGCGCAAAGGAGACTATGGCGAATTTTTCCGAAAATTTAAGGCGTTAGAAAAATTTGGGAAAATTTGGAAAATTTTGAAAACTTTAATTTTGATTTGAAATTGAAAGTTAAACAATAGTAGTTGTTTTTGAAAAGATAACTAAGTATGATTTGAAACTTAGTAAGTTATTGTAAGAAGTTTAGCTATGAATTATGGAAAGTTAATAAATTCTATAACTTTTCTTACTTAATAATTTCGAGGACGAAATTCTTTTAAGGGGGGAAGATTGTAACGACCCAGGAATTTTAAATAATTAAAATTTGAATATTTAATTAATTTTAGATATTAAGAAGTGAATTTGTAAGTCAAATAAATTTTTATTTGAATAATTGGATTTAATTGAATAATTAAATCGATAATTTAAAATGCTAAATTATAGAAATAATTGAAAATTGAGTTAAATATGATTGAAAATGATTTGTAAAATTTTATTTTATCATATTGAAGTTAGAATGATATTTTAGAACTTTTAAAATCGAATTAAAAGTTAATTTGTGAAAATTGAATATTTTAATATTTAGTCGACTAGTAAAAATAGCTAATTTTTGAACAGTCTCAGAATTGAACGAGACCAGTTCCATTGCATCCGTAATAGTTAGTTATTACTGGATTTCAATTTTCGTGTCAATCGGAGTTATCGTTTGATCGTGGCTGCTCGAAACGCATCGAATTATTCTTAATATTAATTTGGCGAGTTAAAATAGCCATTTTTCAAACTGTCTCCTTCGACGAAACCAGTTTCATCGGATCCGTAATGTGATATTATTGTAAGGTTTCAAATTTCGTATCAATTGGATTTACCGTTTGTCCGGTACGAATTAAAACGCCTAGAAAATCGATTAAATCGGTTTAATTTAAATTGAACGTTTGTTGCCATAACTCGCACAGATGTCCGAATTAGCTTCCGAAACCTATTCCATTGTGTCCGGAACGCGGGGTAAACCCTAGAAACGCTGGTTACGTCGCGTGAATCGGAGTTTGGAAAATTGGAATGAATAGTGTTCGATTTTTTCCTATAAATACACCATAAATTCACAATTTTAGAAAAAAAAATAAAAACCCTAAATCTAAAACCCTAGCCGCCACCATCAATATGAACGGCCAGAAAACTCTCCTCTTCCCCTTCATTTATCTTTTAATCCTTCAATCGTTTCAACAAACTCTCAACTAGAGAATCGAAGAGCTTCGTGAGTTCTACAGATCCAACGGTTGTGACTGGAAACGGAGCTGTAAATCGATGGGATTTTGGCTATGAAGTGCGTATGGTCAGGCACGAATTCCCATGCAATGGGGCGACCGAGTTCCCCCTTGTCGCAGCCGAAGGTGGCTCTGGGCGATGGCGTTCGTATGGGGGTGGTTTGATGGAGTTTCATGTAGCGAGGAGGCGACGGCAAGTAACCCTAATTTGAGCTTGTTGGGTTCATTGTCGCGTTCGGCTTCCTGTAGAGATGTCGCGTGAACAAAGGAGATGGAAGACAGGAGTGGTCGGCCCAGATGCATACAAGTGAGATCTCACGGCTAGGAATTAGTGTAGGTTTAAATTAGTTAATTATGTTGTAAATTAGTTATATATATAAACCGTATAAACTTCAAAAATGTATATCTTTTTCATACGAGGTCGAAAACGCGCGAAACCAGTTGCGTTGGAATTGTATGGACGAGCACTACGCGATGGAATTGGATTGGAGTCGATTGGAGTTAGTGAAAATTTTGGGTAAAATTAAACCATTTAATTTTATTCGAAATAAATCGCTAAAGCGAAATTGAAATCAAGGTGAGAACTTCTCACTCAATCGAATCAGTTTCGATTTTATTTTAAATAGTTAGATTTAAAATATTTGAATGCATGTTTGAATGATGATGTTATCTATTGATTGTTAAAATAGACATTATGCGCCGTTAGTAAGCGGATATTATTTACTAAAAACATATACCGCAAATATTTCATAAACAGTGAAATTGGTATTATATATGACAGCAATATATATATATTGGCATATGCATATATTGGAGTTATTGATTTCCCGCATTTGTATAGCGGATGAGACCCTATTGCGCCGTCTATTAAGCGGATAATATTTTAAATCCCATATACCGCGATAATTCCGTACTGGAGCGGAATTGGTATTGTGCTAATGTTTGTGGATGCAGGAAAACAGGTTGGCGGGATCCAACTGGATTCCTCAACAGTATTTATTTGATTTCAGATATTTTGATATTTGATAGACTATCATATCGATATATGATGTCGTTGTTTGTCGTGATTGACTATTTGGTGTGTAGCATCACTAGCCCAAGTTTTGGAACTTTAAAATGATTTTTAAAGTGATTTTTGAAAATATACTATATGTTTGGAATTGATCCATTTTAAATAAATAAACGATATAATTTTAATGTTATAAAAATTATGATTTTTGAGAAATATAGTTAAAGGTTGATTTTTGAAAATATGGGTTAATAACTTTATAAAAAGAGTTTAAATTGGGATTTATTGAATTTATTATAAAGAGTTGAAATTATAGGATTTATAAAATTTAATTATTCTATAAATCAAAAGGATGAAATTATAAAGGAGATTAAAGATGTTTTAAAATAATAGTATAAATTGATTTTATAAAGGATTTATAAATTGATATTTATAAATTAAAACATTTTAATTATAAAACGAGTTTTTATAAGTGTTTGAATGAAGTGAAAATGGATTGCAGAAATGAATGGAAATTACAAAATTATAAATGGTGAAGTTATAAGTGAAATTTATAAATAATAAGATTTATAAATTTCGTGAAGTTATTAAAGAAAGGTTTTGGATAAATAATTGAATCTTATACGTTATAAGATTTATAATTATGAAGTTCAAAGGAACGATTTCGTAAACAAATAAATTATAAGTATTTCACTTATAATATGAACTTTTAGTATATCATTGAGATATGAATTGAGATAGGTTAATAAAAGGAATTTATAAACGTTGTTTTATAAATTCACCAACGACTTATTTTGATAAGTAAATTGTTATAACTTATAAATGGAGTTATATTCACGTTTTAGACAGTGAATAATCCTTTAAGTTAAAAAGAATAGAAATGATGAAATGTGTTAACGTAGTATATTCACGTTTTTGAATAGTGAATAATATGTTAAAGAAAATGTTTAGAATGTGATATTTTAAATTGAATTAAAAACGATCTAACGATGTTTTAAAATGTGTTGAGATTCGAAACCATAGATTTCATGTCACGCCCCACCCCGAGACCCACATTAACAAAGAGAATTACTGGGTAATTCTGTCTGCTAATGCGGAGAATAGGGCTGGTTAGGAGCGACCATCTATAATCTTGTCTTAAACATCTACTGCATATGTCGATGAATGCTCTATTTTTTTTTTCTATTTCAAGTGAATCGACATATCCAATAAATGCTTAATACAAAATTATAGGTGGCTAAGGATCTATCAGAACAAAATACAATAACAGAATGCATATCACATCACAGAACAGTAATCATCATATATATATACACACATATACATAGATACATCCCAGTATGATACAAACTAATATACAAAAGTTGTACGAGACCACTCTATATACATCTAATCAAATACATATCAGAGTCAAGCGGAAAGAAATATAAACTACACAAAAGTGCTAGGCTGATATCCAAGTAGATGCATCAAAGCTAAGTCCCGTAACTCATAGCTAACCTGAAACAACTCGGTCTGACCCGAGTATAAAATACGCGGGTCAGTCTAGCTAAAACAATCAGTTAATAAGGATAGACGATAATATGAAGCATAAGATACAAGGTGGTAATTCTTCTCAAATGAGAAGAGGCAATAGAAAGGAAACATACTCATGACTTAAGTGAAACAATGTCATTTAAGTATACAAAGACCTCAAAGGGGGTGAACTCGACAATAACACTCAAATAATATAAACAATCACCGATGAAAATCTCCAAATCAAAACTCATGAAACTCAATAAGAGTTTATAATCGCCATATCGAAATCACCATAAAACAACATATATATAAACCTTTCTCTAACTCAAGGCTATAAGTAAATTCATCATCTCAAATTGGTGAAATCGAAATCAAAAACTTATAAAAATTCCCCAGATTGGCCAAATCCCATTTGCATGCCGAAGCGATGCTGCACGTGCCATTCTCAAACGGCCGAAGCCTCTGACAAGGTCGCTAACACCTCCCAAAGCAGTTCGTCCTCATGACAAGGTCGCTGACACCTCTTCAAGCCATTTTGTCAGCCCTAACAAGGTCGCTAACACCTCCCTAAGCAGTTTGTCCTCATGACAAGGTCGCTGACACCTCTCCAAGCTATTTTGTCAGTCCTAACAAGGTCGCTAACACCTCCCTAAGCAGTTCGTCCTCATGACAAGGTCGCTGACACCTCTCAAAGCAGTTCTGCTAGGTAAACATCGTGAATGTGTCACAAACTCACGGGTAGGAATCCGAAAAGTGTTAACGTGTGTCCCATACCACTCGTTCGCACTTAGCGGTTTACTAGCCGCTAGTCGGTGCCACACTAGGAACATCATAAAACTCAGAAAATCATATCTCGCCTCATCTCATTGGCGAGTGGTAAAGAGACACCATACTCGTCTCATCTCATCGACAAGTATTAAATGGCATCGTAACTTGTCTCATTTCATCGACAAGTGAAAACATCGTGATGGTTCCTCATAAACCATAAATCTCAAAATATGAAATCATATACTCAAGACTTGCCTTATATCATTGGCAAGTAAATAAAACATCGTGATGGTTCTCATCCACCATACTCTTACTTAGGAGATCCCAAACCATAATACCCGCCAAATATTGGCCATCTTAAATCATTCCGGTAAATAGGAATTATAAAACTTAAAATATGCCATACAATGACAAACATCTCAAAATCAATAATCTCAAATAGCTTTGATCGTACAAGTCCGGAATTAACCAAAATAGTAAACTCACATGTCCCATACCACGTGTTTTACTAAATCGTTTAATTCTCTTTCTCATACGTTCAAATAGTGCAAAAGTGAGTGTTTTATATTTAAAATAGTTTACTAGAGAAAACAAGCTTTTAAAACTATTTCTCGAAAAGATTAATAAAACAAATATTTGAAATTTCTTTATTATAGAAAATAAATAGATTTTATATTAGAAAAATAATTTTTAAAACTATATGATAATAATTTGAAATGTCCATTTATATCAAAAATCACTTCAAAAGCGGTTTAGTGAAAATTGTGCTCAAAAACAATGAAAAACAAAAAGATAACTCAAGACCGATTACTTGAATTCAATACGAATTCAATTTAAATTTAACTCAAAATCAATTCAAATTCTATTTAAATTTGAATTCAAATTTTCCAAATATAGCTAGCTTATTGATAGGAATTATAGCTCTCAAAACATTTCAAAACAACATCAAAATCGAACAAGAATGAGAGCAAAATAAGCTAGTACAATTCTCAAGTCAATGATTTATTGCTGTCGTTCATTCTCAGGGCAGCAGCAAAGCAATAAGGTTTCGACTATCTTAATATCAAAATTTTGCAAAACTCAAAACAAAAAATGTTTATAAAATAATCTAAGTTTTCTGAACATCAAGAATTATCTAAATCCGACAAGAAACGAGAAAGATATGTCAAATTTAGTAACCGTGTTTAGTTTGGATAACGTAATTACCAAAGTGACAGAGCTGAGAGTTTGCAACAGGATTTCTATCAATCTAAGATCATAATATGCAAATGTCTTCAACATAACAGTTGTCACACACAAAATAAGCTTTCCGGAACATCAAAAATCGTCCAAATCCGACAAGAAATAAGGAAGATATGCACGATTTACTAACTGTATTTAGTTTGGATAACATAATTATCAAAGTGACAGAGCTGAGAGTTTGCAATAGGATTTTGATCCACTTATTCTCATAATAAGCAAATGTGTTCAACATAAAAGTTGTCACACACAAAATAAGCTTTCCGTAACTTCAAAAATCGTCCAAATCCGACAAGAAATAAGGAAGATATGAACGATTTACTAACTGTATTTAGTTTGGATAACATAATTATCAAAGTGACAGAGCTGAGAGTTTGCAACAGGATTTTAATCCACTTATTCTCATAATAAGCAAATATGTTCAACATAAAAGATGTCACACACAAAATAAGCTTTCCAGAACTTCAAAAATCGTCCAAATCCGACAAGACATAAGGAAGATATGCACGATTTACTAACTGAATTTAGTTTGGATAACATAATTATCAAAGTGACAGAGCTGAGAGTTTGCAACAGGATTTTGATCCACTTATTCTCATAATAAGCAAAAGTGTTCAACATAAAAGTTGTCACACACAAAATATTCTTTCCAGAACTTAAAAAATTATTGAATTCTGATCAAAAACGAAAAAGTTATGACTAAATCAATTTTGGATTCAAACTCAGGAAATTTAGTGAAAGACAGAATCGTACATTTATTTCCAATTGTATTTCAGGTCAATAAAATTTCAGAATCTCAAACAGTAATCAAAAAAGAAACCGTTCCTTGCTGAATCTAATTTCTAACAAAAAAAGAATGACCTCAAACGGATAAGAAACGTGATAGTTATGATTGTTTTACTTCAGCGTATTCCTATTATTTTTCAGCAATGTACAATGAACGATTTCTTTCCCATCTTAGCAATTACAATTAAAATTTAGCTAGAAACGTGAGTTAATAAACTCACCTTACTGTAATGAAAATAAAAACTCCAATTTGTGTTGAAAGAAGCAAGCTTTGATGGGGAAGGAGCTTCAAATAACCTGAATTGGAAGAAAACATTGCATTCAAAAGAAGTTTTACACTAAATTAGAAAACCCCTTGCAGAAATTAGAAATTTAATGAAATTGTAGGGCTTAGAGTTTGATTACCTTTTAATTCACTCTAATTTGAAGAAATTTCAGCTTGAATTGAAGAAGGGTTAATTTGAAAGCTTGGGTTTGCAACATGGTGGTTTCTCTTGTTTTACAGAAAAGAGGAAGAAGGTGAACTTGTGTTAGAACGTACAGGAATTGGTTTCTTCTCTTTCTTATTATCTGGCTAAGTCTAAATGGGCTTATGGATCCAAAATTAAAAGAAAAATAAAACAAATGGCCTAAGTTAATTACTTAACATAAAACCAAGTGCATTCTTATATACACTAATTTACAAAACAAAGTCAATTTTCTTTCAATTTTCAACCAAACAAAATTTGTAAATTTACATACACATGAAAAAAAATTATTTTGCACTATGAAAAGATTAATTTTTATTTTTAAAATATTATTATTATTAAAATCCTTTATTTCACAATAATACATAATTTACTCAATAAATGAATAAAACTCTATTTTGAACTTCTAAAATTCCACAAAAATACTTTTCTTACTTAGAAAAATATTTTAAACTCAAATTTATAATTAAACTCATTTTTAAATCAATTTACATATGTTTACTTAAATAAACAACCTTTAAAATCTCATACTTTTTTTAAAAATTATTAAAAGAAGTAATCGGCAATAATTAATACAATTGTAGCATTTTCTCCAAATAAAACCCATTTTCCCATTATTATTAACCCAAATAAATAAAATAAAGTTTCAAACTTTATTTTTATTTTCATTTTATTTCCAAAATTCACTGTTTATTCCGAATAAACAAATAAAATTTTCAATTTATTTTAATTTACAATATTAGATTATAACTATCGTTGTAGCTTAATGTTAACAGGTAATTTCCAAATCCAAGGTTGTTACATTTCAACATTGATTGTTGAAATAGACGTTTTCGAGAAATAAAAGGAAATGGTGGACTATAATACTGTTGTTATAGTAAATGACTTCCGAAAGGAAATGTTTTGTATAGTATTGGGATTTATATATCTATCTTAAATTCGAATCCCTATACTAGTGATTTTGGGTTGTCGTAACGATGTTTTACGCAACATTCGTTTTGGCCCAAAATAAATATGTTTAAGAGAATGATTTCCTTAAAGAATGAAATATATACTTAATCTCGATTTAAGTATATTGAATATTTTCCAAGTGTTGAAAATAAATAAAATTTGTGAACTACTTATGAATAAGTAAGTATGAAAATGTTTTCCAATATAAAGTGAATATTAGAGAATTTATCTTTTTGAAGATAAATTGAAATGAATAATTGAAATCGTTGTTCATAAATATTGTGAAATACAAATTCATTATGGAATTTATGAATGGAAAGGGAAGTTGTTTAAAAATAAATATTGATTTATTTTTGAAGTGTGAAATTATATATCTTGTAAAGATATTTTGGAAAATAAATAATTTGGAAAATTATTTGGAATCTGGTGATGTTGTGCATATCCATTGATAGTACAATAACCGACTATCAATATTTCCCTTTGAATGGGTAATTGATGTGATTTGTTTGAATTGGAATGCCACACTTATTTTTGAATAAGCGCTCACTATTCGGGTTAACCGGGAAAGGACCATGGGGTCGTATAACCCATTCCGAATATGTGATACGTCGTTATGAATTGCATTTGATGACCGGTGTTGAAGACCGGGTATTTGCGAAAGCGATAGGATGACCTATCGATTGTCTCTGCACTGGGTAGCTCCTGGTATAGAGATTCCCTAAGTGATGGGAAATTCGATCGGGATCGTGAATACCCGGATTGCAAGGGCTTCGTGAGAAGTGCCTTCGGTTTTGTTCGAGCCCGGAACAGACTTGTATGGATTGTATGTCTGACATTACAAATTGAGATATAAAGCCGATTTCATTCAAATATATTTCTGTTGGTGGCGGAGAATTTATTCTTTAGCTTAACACCCTTCTCTGAGACGTACGAGCTCAGAGGTTATGTAGTTGAAGTTATCAGCGATATATTCCCAATTTGGTAATGTGACATGCTGAGTGTTGCTGTGAAATGATCATTGTGTTGATTATTTGTGATAGGATCGTTTATTTGATCGTCTATCTTGGTGATCATTTCTATGATCATTTGTTGACCCAAAGCATGGCTTTTGTATAAAATATGTTTTTGTGGACGTGACTTCGTCGAGCCTCACACCCCGTGAATGGTCAAAACAGGAAAGAAGCAGCAAGGTTATGAGGGGTAGCGCCCTTTAGGATATGTGCATTTCCTTCTGGAAAAGGGTGGTATCATGGTATGGAGCCCAGATACTTACTCATGTTGAAAACACTTTATGATTTTGTGAATTGATTGCGAGCGCTCGGTGAAAGGTCCCAAAGGACCGGGGGATGGCATATTCGGTCAGTTGTTACTCGGTTAGGGGTAACCCGGCCTTGTGTTGGTAGATATCCGGTTTGGTTCTCGGGGATGTCCATCCAGAGGCATTCTCATGTGGCAATGGGAAGTTCCTTGGCCTGATCATTCGTTGGAAATCCAAAGAAACAATACGAGACTTATAAGATTTTAGTTGTATAACCTGCTATGGAATGTGGCGGTAACCTGCTATTGAACATAGTAGCTATAGTAGGCATAAGTGCGGAATGTCTATGCTGGCTAAGATTTATATTCTACTTTCGAAAAGAATTTTTCCTACACTATGCACTAGTAATAATATAAAATGTTCTTTTAAATGCGTATCAAGCATCTTTGACTACCATAAGGAGAAATCTCCTCCGATTCTGCATTTGCATTGTGTGTGTGTGCGGGAGGCCTTATGGTAGTCTCATTTTTAAAAGCATTGCGAATTGACTTAAAAATATTCTTCTATTTTGATTTTAAAGATAAATAAACTGTTTTAAGTTCTCACACCAGTCACATGACTGACTTGGAGTTTATTGTTTTCCTTCCTAAACTCTGGGTGCCCACCAATTTCCACACGGGCAGTTAAGAGTTAGGTTTATCAGGATATTCTGGATATTCTGGAGTTGCTGGATGCAAGATGGATGGCATGGCGTATTATTAGTATATAGTATTTCTTTTCCGCTGTTGTTGTTTGTTGTTGTACACTCTGATGATATGATGTAATGAAATGTAATGTATAAAATGTAATAGCTGATATAGTTCTTTGTTTAAAGATTATTCATTTATTATTATATGTTGTTCCGCTGCGAATTGTGAGATTCTGTTATTGTTCTGTTTTCTTTCTGTTCCGTTCTATTTTCTATTTTCTTTTCTCTCTATTTTCTACCGTCTTCTCTCTATTTTCTATCTTTTCTGTCTTTTTCTTTTTCTTAAAACCCTAAGTGTTCGGTTTTCCGTCGTTCGATTGCTCGGCAGTCGATAAAGTGAGTATCGATGTTGAATTTTCGAAAGACGAAGAATCGGGTCCTTACAGCTAAGGGCCGTTGCGAAATGTACTTTAGCAACGGCTTGTAGCCGTTCCGGATTATATTTTGCAACGGCTAAAAGCCGTTGCTAAATGTAGATGTATAACTAATGTTTTAAATACTAGCAACGGCTTTAATCCGTTGCTAATTAATATTTTATTTTTTTAAAAACATATTTGAAATTTTTCTCTGCCCCAGCGACAGTTACAACAAATTGCAAATTTAACAGTATCACAGAAGAAAGATTATTAAACCAAATATTTTTCATAGATTAAACACAAAAACCAAACATAACAAACGTTTGAATTATAATGTTCAACATAAACACATACCACAATATAGTTCAACAAGTATACATAACATACATAGTACAACATCGGCATCATTACATAATACTACAACATACGGTACATAACGTCTTCCTCCAATCGTCTAATGCTTATTGGAGACTAGAATATTGACATAAAATACTTCTTTAGAATATCCCGCAAACACTGGTATATCTAGCAGCAGTATATCCTGCAAACACAAAATCAAATAATGTATTAGAGTATCAACTAGCATATTGAAATTCTATCGTAAGGAAATAAGATGTTAAACAACAACTTATTAACAATAAAATTAGCTTTATAGGTCTACTTCAGCATAAATTATCAGAAAATAACATCGATAATTTCAATATATTTATAAGCCGAGCATGGGTATGTGCACATGGTAATATCTCTGATCCCACGGGTAGTTTATTAGTGGTGTAGGATACTGATATGTGGGTTAATAATATTTAATTTCTTGGATTAGTTCATCTCATTCCTAATGCAAAATAAAGGGGACTCAAAACTATAGTCACTAGTATATGCATCAGGACGGTGAAAGAACAATTATACAGAGCTACAAATAAAAATATTCACTCACTACTTCTCTGTCTCATTATTCACAGCCCACAACTGCCATATAACAACATTCACCTACACATTCATCTTCAACACAACTTTCTGCCTCCTTCCCACTTGCCAGCGGTCATATACATCATCGCCTCTCCACTTCACAACATACAATATACAACATAAAACATCCCAACTTCACCGCATCTTATCTTGCACACTCAAACTGTCACTGCCACCATTTTGCTCGCCATCCTCTGTCTCAACACTTCTCTACCACATTACCCACCGTTTTCCACGTCACTACTCCTGCACGTCCCCTGTGCAACTATGCACCTTCATATTATACCACCCACCGCCTCAATTGCCTACACCATCAACCACCTGCACATATTACTCACAAACAACCCATACTCCAAAGCACAATCTACAACCTTACAAGCTACTTCAATTCAAACCAACTAACCACCACATTCATCAACATCCTCTTTCAAACCACTATACTTCATTCATCAACATCACTGCACTTCCACCTCCAGTTGCTTCACTGCACTGTCATAGCCCCTGCTCACTTCCCCTACTCTACTGCCAACATCATTCAACATTGCAGTGCCATCCAGTAATAGTGCCATATTTCCCTGGCCTTTCAACATTCCAACACTGCAATGCCACACCATAATTTTTGCAAAAACTTCATTCATCCAACAAGTACCACCACTCCATTCAATTACCCACCTTCATCTCTGCCCTTCATCAGTAACAGACTCCACTACATTGGCTACAACATCCTCCTTCACCCGACCATGCACTGACTTCTACATTGGCTTCTGCATTGTCTTCCCATTCAACACTACCCTACCCTACCACCTCTCCCTTGCACCCCATCAACTTCAAACAAAACTGTACATCCACATCAAAACTGAACCATTGCCATCTAGCATCGCCATCAACTAAACATTAGCATCACCACCATACCATGCCTCTTACAACCACCGCAAAAGAAAATAGCCTAACATCTGCATACATCTCAGAACTGTGCCACTGCTGGTTACCATACTCCACTGCCTTTAAGATACCCTATATTTCAGAACTCTGCTACTGCACACAAACATTGCTGCCTAGTTGCATAATAGTTCTAACCCTCATATCCTCATTTCCATCACAGTTCTTGCCTGTACATCACATTTTCAAACCCCATTCTACCCCTGCACACTACTTCCTCCCCATCACAACAGCAGCATCCCCCTGCAACCAAACATACAATCCACCTGTTGCTAAACCATCCCCTGCCTGTTCATCCCCTTGCTTCAAACAACACATCACAACCAAGACAGAGTTACATGATTTAGTATTCATGTAGGCTAAGAAAGTGTTCATGTGTGTGTATGCATGTATAAATCATGATTATGTGAAAGGAGATTGCTGATTCAATCTTCACGTAGTCAAATTAGTTTATTATGTCTACCGAACCACTGATAATATGTATGTATGAATAAATAGTGCCATATTGATAAAACACATTTTGATGTATATGAAACAGCGTTACTCCTAATGATAGTAATTGCACTTGGAAGGTTAGTCTTATAATTGTCATAGCATATAATTTTGATGTAAACATATATGTCATAACAGTAAGTGATTTTTAATTTATCATCTAAAACAATATATTGTTTAACTTACAAAGTACGAAGAATTTGAATCCGATATGGTGCCATCCTTTTTTGTATGAGTTTTCTCCCACACTTCCCGGCCAACAAAAATATATACAACATTTTATTAAAAAAACCTTAAACCTGACATAAAACACATTTAAAGAAAAAAATTAATTACTCCGTGCGCTTGCGGTATTTTTTGATTCATCCAACTTATAACCGGGGTTTACTGAACTTTTTATTAAAAAGTTGTTGTGTAGATGGCACTATCTATTTGTTGACACCAATTGGTCTACGCTTCAACAGAAATCCACATACTTACAAGTTGAGAAATTGGCATGTACACCGTGCACTTGCGATTTATAACGATATAATTTTTCGACGATTTTCTACAACTTCATCCAACTTCAAACTGCATCACAATCCAAACTGTGCACCACTGCCATACTAATCGCCTCATCAACTTCATCATCATTATACACACTGCAAACCAACATCAATAACCTGAAACACACAACTACCACTATTCAACCTGACCACCAAAACGATCACCTCCACAATTCCTTTCCACATTGCTACAACCAATTCAACCATCAATACCGCTACATATATCACATGACTTCCTCATTTGCTTGACTCAACAACAGCAATAGCATTACCAACAACATAGACTGCCATTCAACTGCCACAACACCATTCATATCTACAAACAACAACAGCACATAACTGCACATTAACATCATCTAACATTCATTGAAATCCATAATAACTCATGTGCTTCCACATTACCTTACTGTGCTCCGTTCACTGCCATCATCTAACATTCGTTCCCAAACACAAGCTTCACCCAAAACCTTGCAACAGTCACAAGCACCACACATTATCATAGAACAACCAATAGTCTCATCCACCACTATCATCACCTGAATACATTTTTGCCTCACTGTACTGTCAATTCATCATCTACATTACCGCTAAACTTCATTTGCCAAACTGTCATTTACACTGTCAAACAACTACACTACAGTTCAACAATCATCACTTTCATATACATCGCCATAGTATCATAGAACAACCCAAGCTTTAGCCTTCTATTCCCCCTCCCAAAACTACAATCACACAACAATCCATTCAATCCTACCCCAATCGGCCGATTCCATATCCTCCACCTCGTAGCTGCGATTTCCACATCAAGCCCAAACTCAACCACGACCAATCGCCATTTCCATCACCAAAACCACGACGTCGAGCACCACGATAGAAAACCCTCAAAGTCACCCCTCTGCTCACTGGCCAACCACACACACCGCCAATACCAACAACAATTCTACCATCTTCCTATCCACAAAACAACAGTACATCACAATATTCCCCTCCCCCATCATATTCAACTGTAGCACTATGACCATACTAGCAGCACTGTCTCTCCATTCCCCAAAATTGCAGCCACAATATTCCATCAATAAACTCCAGTAACCTAACTCGAACTGCTACCGCTTCAGACCATCTCCCCGAAACCACTCCACTTCCAACAACTCAAACTACCAACTTCACCATCATACTTGTATTCAGTTTATATAATAGGCTGATTTTTATTATATGGCTCGTGGACAGATCCCAATAATTTTGACAATTATCAGATTGGAAAAGATGTTCTTGCAGAAGGTTTTCAAGGAGATGAGTTTAATGAGAGGCTGAGGATGTTTATTGAAGAATGTGATTATATTCAGGGTTTTCTTCTTATTCTTGCATGACTTGACTAGTGTGTGCTTAATAAAGGTAGTTGCTTTTTTGTATATTGTCCGTTGTAGCCTACTATCTTGTAGGCCACATTTCCTATTCAATGTTAGTTATTTACAATTTTTAGTTTTTTGGTTCATGCTTCTCTTCTTCATGGATAATTTCTAAATCCAATAATAGGTAAAAATAATTGCGAGTTCATTGAATTGAATGAAAAGCAAAAAATCGCTTGCACTTTTGCATTTGAGAAGTCAAACGTCGATGATAAAATTTTCTGAATTGTAATCTGATTCAAACTTGGGTTAGAACAAATGAGAGAAGATATTTTGATGTTAAATAAGTAGATATGAAATAGATCGGTGAAAATAAAATTAGGGACTAGTGGTAAGCTACATTTTTGATTAAGTGCATAAAAAATAGAAATTTTATGCTCATTTTTTATTATTGATAAATTTATACCACTGCAATTGATTTATTCTATGTATGCAGTGGTATAAATTTATCAATAATAAAAAATGAGCATAAAATTTCTATTTTTATTTCAAGCCAACGGTCAATAGCATCTAATATTCACTTAAAATTTTGAATAAGCTAAAAGCTTGGCATGATCCAAATTTTTGTTTAGATTATCTTACTGACAAATAGAAAATATGTACGCAAACTCATTTGGATAAAAATTACACAATAAGACGAAGGAAAATAGAAAGGGATATAAAGGATGATAGATGCATACACATAGGTATAACATAGGTATATCCGTCTACACTCTTACCCTTTTTAAAGCTACACAAATGAGGCAAAAAAACTGAAGATGTGTTCTTATATATTACTTAAGATTATTTTCATAAAAATTTGGTTAAATTTCAAAAAGAATTTTTTTTATTCCATTTCAATTTCTTGCATAACAATTGCAATTTTCTTTTTACCATTTTTTTGAATAAAACGGTTCACTATTTCTGCTTTTTTCCCCTCCCTCGAACAAACTGTACAACCTTGCCTGTACAACCTTCATCCACACTGCTTTTCAACTTCCCCGTTCCATATTGCAAACAAACAACACTGCAGATCACTTCATCCCCTGTCAATACATCTTCCATTGCCATAGCATCAACAATACAAAACTGTCACTACCCTTGAACACTACTACTTCCTTGAACTGCTCCTCCCCAGACCAAATTACCAGTGCACAAAACCCTCTGCCACAAATTCAATCCATTTACCACTTATGGCACATAACAACCACCGAAACATCATTTCAACTGGTCAACAATATCAGTGCACAAATTCAGTCCAAATTATTAGTGCACAAAACCCTCTGCCACAAACTTTTTTAATCATAACCTAACTGAATCTCTTCAAATCCTAACTCAACCCCTTGTTGACTCAAACCTATGGAATGTCATTGTAGAAACCATATTTTCACAAAATCTAGATAACCCAAAAAATGATAAAGAAATGCAATAAAAATTATCGTACATAAGCATCTAAAATTTTAGATTACTACAGGATTCCATTTATCAGCTTCGAATTGTAGTTGGTGCTAAACTAAATACAAAAGCAAAACAAATTTCTTGTTTAACATAAGAGGAATGAATCACTTCGATATTTAATTAAAAAAATACACAAACAGTGTAATTACTTTTGCTGTTAAGTCGCAAGATCTGAGAAGGATCTGAGAAGGATGTAATTACTTTTGCTGTGTAATTACTTCGATATTTTGTCACACTCAACTCCCCTTCCACGCATTTTAGTCGCAAGATCTGAGAAGGATGCAGTGATAACGATTACCTGAATTGAAAACGAAGACTTTTTATCGCTTTACTACTTCTTCAGATCTGCCGAAATCTGGATCTAATATTATTATCGCTTTTTTTCCTTTTTTTGGATCGAAGTGGAAAATGATTAAAACAGGCGTAGCTAGTTGGGAACGGGGCTATGGAAGGCTGTACTATAAATTTAGCTCGGGTAAGCGCCGTTCCAAAATTTAGAGCGGCTATGAGCCCTATTATACTATTTTGCAACGGACTTTAACCGTTGCTTAATAGCAACGGCTTAGAGCCGTTGCAAATTTTCCGCCTTCGGGAGTTGCGAAATGGCTGGTATGGTGTTGTGAATATTTATTTTATATCTATGATGAATGTAAACATTTGTTTATGATAATAGAATGAATCTATATTATTTTCTATTATAATGGTATAGGCTAATAACCAAATTAAATGTGAAACATGAGCTAATACCTAAAAAAGATTTGAAATTTTCAAATAACGTTATAGTGATGAATTAGAGACGGTATTCAGTTCTTAATTTTTCCATGTGTAGATTAATTACTATGAATTCTCTAAGCCGATCTTAAGTAGTTTCGGCTATAAAATAATGTTAATAAATATTAAAAAATAACATTTTGACCAAAAGTTTTTATTAGAGATAAAAAGAAACGTGTTTACAAATTTCTATGATTTTTTAGAAATTTTACCATAATTTTTGTAAATAATATGAATTAAATAGTAAGACAGCGATTACCTTAATAAATAATTAATTAAATATTAACTAATTAAATAAGAAGTTAATGGAGACAATATGATGCACTACCCTAATACTATGTGGAATAGTTCTTAAGGCTAATGTAACACTAGAAGGGAGGTGAATAGTGCTTTTAAAGTTATTATCAAATTTTATTGTGATTATCAAACTTATCAACAGAATCAAACTCACAGTTAGTAATATAGTAAAGGTAGAAAGTAAATGTGATAAAAGTAAAGAGAAGGGACCAAGATTTTATATTGGTTCAGACCCCGATCCTACATCCAGTCTTGTACCATATACATAATTTTCAATATAACAAACTCGTAATTTCACGGGTGGCAAGTACACATTTACAACTAGACTTTGAATCATGTGGCAAGCAACACATATCCTGACTTTTCATGGGTTGCAAGACACATCTAGACCTTTTGACTTTAAACCATGTAAAAAACACATGTCCTGACTATTTACGGTTGGCAGGATACACATATGCAATCCTGACTTTCTACAAGTGGCGGGATGACTTTTACAACAAGCAGTAGAGAAATGTCCACAAGAAATTTACCCTTTTAATCACAATTTCAAGTAATCTTCAGTACTAGTTCCTTAGACCTCCAGTAGCAATATATTTTTGATTTCATTGAGGAATAAGATAAGAACATAGAGTAAATGTTAGAAAATTTATGTGGACTCTCTGATTTTAGTAGTTTGCAAATCCATGAAAGAATAGATAGAAAGAGAGTGGATTCACAAAGTATAAGTGTATGTGAGTAATAGGGCTTATTTGCAAATTGTAAGAGTATAGAGAGTAAAAGAAATGAGAGAAAATTGATTAAAAATTTCATTATCCAAAGCCTTTTAAATATAAGATGAAGAGAAGCGTCACTTCAAGAAAGGTGAAAGAAAGTGCCAGTTCATTTAAATTCAATAGTTGCAACCAATGATTAGTTCGTCGACATACTATTTTTGACATGTCGACATATCCTAGTGTAAATCGACATTGTTTTTTAAACAAATTATTTTAACTCCTTTAACTTGTAAAACTAATATTGATCTTTTATAGTAAAAGTTACGAGAGTGAAGTAAAGATTTTAAAAGCGAAAATTCAAAGAAATTCTATGGGATTTTTAACAATTAGATCTAAGACTCAATATATTTAAATGGACCGTCTATTGTCTTGTATTCTTTAAGTCTCCTATATTCTTCTAGCCTTGTCTATGAATCTCTTTTGTTCCTTTTGACCACTTTAATTTGTTTGATTCCTCTCGATTTCTTTGATTCCTCTTGATCTACCTTGTCTTATTCTTAAGTTCATGTATTGTTTTTCCTTGATATGTATACTGCATCGTCACTTGAATATCCTATAATATATCTTGATAGTATTCCTTTATTTCATGCACTACGTCAATGTAAACTTGAAAAATCATTAGTACTAATATTTATCTAGTTGTTGTCATCAAAACTAAAACCTATAGTTTTAGCAGTCTCCCCATTTTTGATGATGACAACCATCTAAATATACTTTGATAAATATAAGATTAATTTAAACCTGATTCCCCCTACGTTAATGCTCTCCCTATCTTTTTGACTATGATATTTTATACCTTTTTCTCTCCCCTTTTGCCGTCAACAAAAAAGGAATAAAAATAGACTATATAAACTTTAATTAATATCAATAGGGTTACAAGGTGTTCAAATAATCCTTTTGATTACAGTAAGTATAAATATATTTTTACAGTATAAATGCACATGTATGTGTATATGTGTGCGCATATTTGCTGACAGTATGTAGTGAGCATGACTTCATTAAAATCATACATAACATATAATTATGAACAAATGCAAACAAGTATATACAATAAATGTAAACAACATATATATACAAAACACTTAATGTCAATTATCCTTAACTACCGAGCATATGTGATCATGACAATTAGGGCATGAATCATAGAAATTTCCCTTCTGTTTGACAAGATTCCCTTGAGCTTTGAAGGTTATCTCTCCTACACAACGAACCATCATCTTCCTCCTCTTCTTCATTATCCACTATAGGACTATGGACAACTAGATTTGCTTCAAGCTCATATTTGCTTACTCAATCATATTATTGAGAAGATGATTATGAATGGTCTGAATCATTCTTCCTTATCTTTATAGCTCGTTCTTCAATTAGATATGTGGAACTCCAATTTCAGTAAGCATGTTCAGGGCATGCTTCGTTTGCTCTTCGATTTTTTCTAATTTAGGGAAAGTGAAGTCTCAAAATAGTAAAGAATTTCCCATTTTTCTTTTAGATGAAGTGGGATCCATTAAATTAATTTCGGACTAAGTTTTCTGGAGTTAGAAAATGAAGAAATGGGCAAAACCACGAAAAAATTTAGTTTTATAGATGGTTTCTAAATTTTAAATTAAAAACGAAAAGTTGGTTATGCCTGAAATGGCATGTATATCGACATATATTCGTGTATGTCGACATATATTTTGAAATTTTATTTTCCACTTTTTATAATATTTTGTGATTTATATGTATGTATGTATGTATATTTTTGTGTTTTTTTTATTTCTAAGAATGAACATATATGTTGATGGCAAAATGGCCACCAACACCCAAACAGTAAGTGAAAGCACTAAAGATCCAAATCCAATTAAAAACAGAATACAATATAGAAATATATATAAAGAAATCAAATTAAAATAGTGAGAAAGTATATGAACAAGAGGATTTATAGTGGTTCGGCTAACTCCGACCTACGTCCACTTCAAAAATATTCCTTTATCGATTTATATTGCTATTTACAGTTACAGTCCGTGAAAATTAAGAGTAAAAATGGCGCTGTATATCCTAGGTAGAAGATGAAGAGAGCCAGAAAGAAGATCTCTTGCAATGAACCATGCATGCTGAATTTATAGGGGAAGCCGTCAAAATATCTCGCTCAAAATCCGGATCTAGAATCTCCAGGCCAAGGCGGCCCGACCTAAAAAAATTCAGTCCGATCGCTCAACCTTAAGAGGGGTCGAGGTCGACCCCTCTTCCATGCATGGTGGGGCCCAACAATCCCTTGTATGGGTCCCTCTACTCCTCCGCTTAATGTTTCCAAAGTCGCTCCCCAAGTTGGTGCGTCATTCGTTTAGTTATCAATCGGCCGTGGTTGAGTTGCACTGCCAACCCAAACGATCCATAGCCATATTAATATGATCGGATCCTTTCCTTAGAGGAAGTGCCAATTCCATATTTAGCCAATTCCAGGTTGTCTTTCATCCAAATCTACTTAACCAATGTCCATAGCCTTGTTTCCAACTTATTTTCGAGCTTGATAATCATCTCTCCAGGCATCCTGCTTTGATGATAACGAAATCTGTTTGGCCAAATCCATTGGTATACAGCCTGGCCAAAAGCCAATATAAAATTTGTCCCCTAAAATATGACTTGCGGTAGGAAGGCGTGTCTTGAATTTCCATAAGTTTGAAATCTGGAATCCATGGATAGCCCAAATATCCAATCAATTGCCAAGCCAGATCGTCGTGAGCTATCCTATGTCCGCCTAGGAATCTGTTGATGAAACCCATTCCAAATCCTTAACCGAATTCACATCCATCCAAATCAGTTAACCAAATTCGCAACCTCATCGGATCGTTCACCAAGTCCAAAGCCTTGATCTCTCCTGATCATCATCCCAAGTCCTCGAACTCTTCGAATCGTTAGCCAAAACCATGGCCTCTTCAGGCCGATACCCATGTCCTTGACTTCTTCGGGTCAATATCCAAGCTCGCGACCTCTCCGAGTCATTATCCAAATCCATAACTGTTTGAAATCCTAGAAGTTAGTAAGCCAATCCACGATCTCTTTGGATTGTTATTCGAGTTCATGGTCTCTCTGGATCGATCGATGGTCTCTCCAGACCTTGCTAAGCTCAATCCAAATTTAACGTTGAGTAAGTCGATCCTATCGCTCTTCGGCAAAGCAACTCACTCCCCACACTCTGGCCCTTTTGGGGGCATATAGCGATGTCATGATCCATCTGGACCGATCATAGCTTCTCCAGGCTCTTGCCGAACCCTATCTTGTCACTCTCCGGTGAAGAGGGAATAACGACAAGTAAGCCGACCTTGTCGCTCTTTGGTGAAGCGATGTTACTTCCTGCACTCCGGTTCAGTGTCCTTAATCATTGAGCTATGTCTTGGCCTTCTTGGGACATAGACTCTCCAAACTTTTGTCGGACTCTATCCAGTCACTCTCCGACGAAAGGGGAACAACGATAAGCGAGTCGATTCTATCGCTCTCCGGTGAAGCAAATCGCTTCTTGCACTCGGGTCCCTAACTCTCCGATCAAGGACATAAAGCGATCAATTTCATAATAAATTCCTTTCTCTGGCCTCAACTCACTGGTTGAGGGCTTAATCCAAGTATGAGTCTGTTCCGTCGTTCTCCATGGAAGGGACTCGCACCTTGCAGTTATTGCCCCATCTCTCCGGTCGGGACAATAACCATGACCTATTTTGTTTATCTCATTAATATGGATTTATGTGTATTAAGATCCATTTATTATAGTGGTTCATTGCCATCTCAGAGTATGCCTAAGGACCGACCTTGATCCCGTATACGTATAGGTGACTTAGCCATTTTATTATGGTGTTTATTATTTTAGTTATGTCATCCTGGTCAAGATATGACAATTTGTGCACTTAAGCCGAGTGTGCTCTAATTTGTTGTAGGTGATGGCTGCTCCTATTCTATCACAGCCGTCCGATTCCTTCCAAAGCCAACCAAAGTTTTGCCCCTAGTTCCTTGGGGAGCAATGCCAATCCTCATAAGGGATCGGTGCCAATCCATCTTCCTTGGCCGGGGTTTTCTCGGTCGCTCCAATCCATGTCCAAGCCTACAAGTTTCCGCTTCAAGTCATGGATTCCAATCTCCAGTCGTTCCAACATCCATTCCAGTTTGCCCTTCCGGACTCCGCGAGGGCATCCCAGATTACACTCTTCCAGACGAGCATCCAAATTTTGATTCACACTAAACTCCACAGGACTGATCGTAGGCCCAGCAACATCCTGACCGACCAGACCCGGGGCATGCCCCTGAACCCATGGGGATCAGTGCCGACCCCTTTGGAGAGATCGACGCCAATCCCTCCCTGTTGGCCGAGAACTGCTCCTGGCTGCTCCACTTCATTCTCCTTCCTACTTTCTCCATTTCCATGATCCCAGTTTTGATTTCCCACATGTCCAACTGCTCCAACTCCTCAATCCAAATTGCCATTAGCTCTAAACCCTTGGTTCTGTACTCCTGCAGCTCCTACCACTCCAACCGATCCAACCTACTTGAGGAAATTCTACATCATCCCCTCTTGCCTCATCATCATCCGTTCCTGCATAACATTCTCTATTATTTCCTTCTCCTCCCCAGTGATGTAGGTGGAGCTCTGGTTAGCTCCAGCTCATGAGGATACCTCTTGACTTCCTTCATGGTGACTCCTTTCTACTGGCACTCTCTTTGAAGATTTCCTGGCCATTATTCCAAATCTAAACTCCAAATCTTTTCCAAATCAGCGGGTGCATGTATTCTTAGTGAAAACACCAAAATGTTGATGGCGAAAAATCCACTAACACCCATACAGTAACTGAAAGCACTAAAGATCCAATATCCAATCACAAATAGAATACAGTAGATAAATAAATAAAAAGAAATCAAATTAAAACAGTAAGAAAGTAAATGAACAAGATGATTTATAGTGGTTCGGCCGACTCCGACCTACGTCCACTCCAAAAATTTGCCTTTTATTGATTTATACTGCCCTTTACATTTACAATCCTTAAATATCAAGAGTAAAAATAGCGGTGTATGTCCTAGATAGATAGCGAAAAAGAAGATCCCTTCCAATGAACCATGCCAACTGTATTTATAGGGAAATCCGTCGACATATCCCGCTCTAAATCCAGATCTAGAATCTCTAGGCCTAGGTGACCCAACCCAAAAAAATTCAGGCTGATCGCTCACTCTTAAGAGGGGTCGGGGTAGCCTTTAAGATGGTCAATGTCAACCCCTTTTTCATGCTTGGTAGGGCCCAATGATCCCTTATGTGTTTCCCCTACTCCTTCACTTCATGTTTCCAAAATCATTTCCCAAGTTGATGCGTCATTCCTTGATTTATTGAGTGGTCATCGTTGAGTCGCTGCCAATTCGAGCGATCCATAGCCATAATAATCTAGTTTGATCCCTTGTTTAGGGAAAGTGCCATTCCATACTTAGCCAATTCCAAGGTGTCGTCCATCCGAATTTGCTCGACGTTTATAACTTATCCAAGTCTGATAATCATCTCTCTAGGCATCCTGCCTTGATGATCATGAAGTACATTAGGCTAAATCCGTTGGTATACTGCCTGGCCAAAAGGCGGTACAACAATATACATAATGTTCTTCTTAATTTAATAAAAGTATTTTGAATAAGAAATTTAGGTAAAACATCTTCAATTTGATTTTTGGTGTTTATAAATTCTAAAGGTGTATCTCGTTTACTTATATGATCTCTCAAATAATAATGCCTTATGTCTATATGCTTTGTCCTAACATGATTAAATAGATTTTCGATAAATTTATTGCATTGGTATTGTCATAGAATATAAGTGATGGATTAATATTTAGGCCGAAATCTTTTAAAGTTTGTTGAATATATAGCACATGCTAAGGTGCAGATATATATTCTACTTCTATTATGGATAGAGAAACATAATTTTTCTTTTCACTGAAGCGGGATACAAGTGAGTGCCCTAAGAAGTGATAAGTCCTGCTAGTACTTTTTTATTTGATTTGCAACCTACATAATCAGCATCACTATAAGTTGTTAAGTCAAATATGTCATCCTTAGGGTATAAAATAACACCTACTCTAGAGTGTTATTTACATTTATTATGATTCTTTTAATAACTTTAAGGTGAATGTCCTTAGGGTTTGATTGATATCTAGCAGAGATTTATACACTATGCATTATATCATGTTACTTATGGTGATGTGGATTAAAGAAACCATCATTCAATGGTACAGTTTTTGATCTACATCTTCAAATTTTCTTCTTTGCTTAGGTTTACTCCAGATGCTGTTGGAGTATGCTTACCAATTGTATTTCACATTCCAATCTTTTCACAAGTTCTTTAGCATAGTTTCTTGACTTGTAAATATTCCATTACTTAATTGTTTAATTTAAAGCATTAAAAAGAACTTAATTCTACCATATGGCTCATTTTAAGTTTTTTTGTCATTAGTTTTGAAAATTCTAAGTTTAATTGTTCATTGGTTGAACCAAAATAATATCATCTATATAAAGTTATATTAACTGAATATCATTATTAATTCTTTTTATAAATAGTGTTATGTCTACTTTTCCTGTTTTAAAACTTGATTGGATTTAGTAAGATTTTATTTTTTCATACTAAGCAGGAGGCGCTTGTTATAAACCTTATAAAGCTCTTTTTAACTTATAAACTTAAGTAGGTTTTTTTATCCTTAAACAATGGGGGTTGCTCAACATATACATCTTCCTTTACTGTACCATTTAAAAATGCACTTTTAATATCCCTTTAATATAATTTAAAATTATTATAATTTACGAAAGCTAATAATATACGCATGGCTTCCAAATGTTTTACGAGGGAAAAAGTTTCATCATAATCTATTCCTTCTTCTTGATTGTAATCTTGAGCTACTAATCATTCTTTATTTTTTTACTACTTCTCCGAGTTCATTTAATTTGATGTTGTGAATCCATTTAGTACCAATAACTGATTGTACTTTAGGTCGTTGTACAAGCTTCCAAACATCATTTCTTATAAATTGATCAATTATTCTTGCATAGCAAGAATCCATGAATCATCAAAAGATGTTTCTTTCGGACATTTGGGTTTATTTGTTGATATAAATATTAAATCACTCATTTTATTTAGTAGATTCCTTGACCTTACGAATGATTCGATATTTCCTAAGATATTTTCTTTAGGACGATCTTTTAAGATACGAGTTTTCGATAGACTATTTTCATTTATACCCATTATTCTCAGTTAGTTTAGGAATTTCATCTTCATCATTTCATATAGTAGTTTCCTTAAAATAGTTATCAAAAGAAATATATAGAGTTTCTTCGATAGTGTTGGTTCTAGTATTGTAAATTTTATATACGTTGCTTATGCTAGAATAACTAATGAACACATCAATTTTATCTAAGTTATCTTTTCTATTTAATATATAAAAATTTCCCTCAAAAACTTTCAAATACGATGCTTTTGTCTTTTTGTAGAAAAATAACTCATATGGTATTCTATATGCTAGTGCTCGCATCAAGATTTTGTTCTAAATGTTACAGGATGGTTCTACTGGTTCAGCTCAAAATTTCTTAGATGGACTATTATCATTTAACATTGTCCTGGTACATTCTTGAATTGTTCTGTTTTTATGTTTTACCACTCTGTTTTGTTGTGGTGTTCACAAAGATGACATTTTATGAGTTATTTATTTCTTATTAAAAAAAAATTCAAAATTTTCATTTTTAGAATTCTCCGCCATGATCACTTCTTATGATTTTATTTTTAATTATTTTGAATTCTTTTATCAAAGGTTTTTAAAATTTCAAAGATGTCAGTTCTGTGTTTTAAGAAAATTATGTATGCATATCTTAAAAAATCATCTATAACTACGAAAACATGTTGTTATGATAAATTGATTACTTTTGAGATTGTAATGACCTGTAAATTTTAAATGGTTCTAATAATATATTTAATTGAAATTTTGTGAAATTTAAATAATTAAATTTGGAAAAATAAATTTGATATTTGAAATACATCTTCTTAAACATAGGAACTGGTAAATTTTTATCAGATAATATGGAAGTTTATTTTCTTGTGTAATTTTAGTTCAATTTAAATCAGTTAAAATTTGATGGTAATAACACAGTTTTCAAACCTGGATATTTTTATATAGAAAATTTTTAAATCATCTTCTGAGTGAGTCGTCATATTTCGTTTCTTCAAATTTGAACCACTATTGCCCCGTTTATCTTATTTTCAGCAAATTAATTAGCAGCATTTTCGGTACCAATTATCAACTTTTGATGTCTTGCTGATCTCTGTGATAAATTTATTTCTGTATTTTTAGGTCCGGTACACAACAGAAACAATAAACTGTTCGTTATAACAGTACCATAAACTGTGACTTTATTACTTCCTTCATTTCAAAATTTTGAAACGCGCTGTCCAACCAAACCATTAATTTGCCTTAATGATTCAGCTGAATTTTGGGATAACCATTGCTCTTACATTTTGTTTTATATTACTTTTCCATGTTTTTAGCCATTCATTTTGACTTTTTGCTCTGTTATATATATATATATATATATATATATATATATATATATATATTGACCGAACAAGATTTTATTTTTTGAAGCAATTTAACCTCTCATGTTTCCATTATTTCTTGGCCAAAGTTGGATCTCTTCTTCCCTTAACCTCGTTTCTTTTTCTCCTCCATCTTTCAAAACTCCACCATCCCCATTATTTCTCCACCGTGCATCAACCTTGTCTCCGCCCAGCCACATCCACCGCCTCACTACTTCCCTTCGCCATAGCCCGAGCCTCACCACGGAGACACAACCTCTCCCAGCCACGCAACCCAAAGCTTTCGCCACCATCTCTCAGAAAATCCACCATCACCTTATTCTGCCAAACCCACGTCATCCCCCTTCTTTTCCACGTCCCTCACTTTAGTCGCCAGCAACAGCCGCCCTTGCCCGACCGAGGCACCGCCTTCGATTCTTCCGCTTCCTTTCCTCCTCCTTCCTCTTGCCTTCAGCCGCAAGCACCATTGGCCAAGCCCACCTGATTTCCTGTCTGGCTAGCCACTCATGTATATTATATAAAGCAAGTAATATATATATATATATACTTGTTTACATCTAGTATTGATCCTACTGTTTGAAATTATTATGGTAGTATTTCTTGTTTTAAGATTTGTTTGTATGTATATAAATCACATATACGTTTACTTTAAAATGTATAAGCTTGTATAGACTTTAATTTAGATTGACTATATATATATATATATATATATATATATATATATATTTCGATATGTCCCTGTGAGGGAATATATATATATAAGTTGTTTATATATTAGTACACTGACTAAGTAATATGTATAGATCGTTTTATTTATACAGGGTTTGATTCTTGTTTCCTACTCCTTTCGCAATATTATATGCATACTACATTATATTATTTTATATTATATTACATTTTACGGTACTATATTTAATTAGATTTTATTATATTACATTTTGTTGTATTATATATATATATATATATATATATATATCTCGAATGTTGTATTATATAAGTTATATGAATTATTTTATCTGTTATGAGATATATATGTTTGTAAATATATATGCCGCATGATATATGTTGGGCTTTGTTTGTTGTTCTCATGAAAAATTTATGTATATAAGTTAATAATGAATATTATATAAATATGTTATTGTGAAATATCTGTTATATACAAAAATCTGTTAAGTTATATAAGTATAAAATGTTGGGTTATAATAATGCTATTTTTGTGAACCGTGGATATATTTGAATTGTTAGGATTCAATAAACCAAGATGTGTAAACTGTGTCAGATTTTTGATGTTTTGGTTTTAATTTTAGAATTTGGAAAAAAACTATGGGTTTATTTGTAAGTATGGATTTTAAATTTTTAAGATATATATATAGTTTGATTTATATATGTGTTCAATAAATATCTATTTGAAAATGTATAATATGGAGATATTTATTTTAATATGCGTTTTAACTAACATTATATATACATATATATAGTATATATATAAGTTCACTTAACTGATCTCCATCGATCCAGTTCTGATTTTTCTCATCGATTTTCCATTTATCAGCTTTGTCCGTCGTGCCTGTTTTCTTCATCGGATCATGTCCATCTAGCATTGCTTTGGAACGCGTAGCTTATTTCTTTATCAAATCTATCTAGCCTCGAAAGGTGAGAAATCACTCACGATTGACGTTCTTGTATTTATTAAATTTGATTTCAATTGAAACGACAATTGAAATATGCTGCTGTAGTTATTTAAATTGTTATATATGCTATTATCTATAACTGTTCACCTGTGGGATATGACATCATCCTGTTGTTTATATTATATTGTTATTGATGATATATGGCTGTTATGTTATTATCTTATCTGTTATCACTCTGCAAGTACCCTATTAGTATAGAATTTCCTATGGGTTGAAATGATACATACCCGAACGATCTGTAGAATATGAGAAAATCTTTATGGGTTGAAATGATAAACCCAAGCGATCTTCATTTGAATTGAATTTGGGATTGCGGGTTGAAATGATATATGCCCGTATATATTTACATTACGGATTGAAATGATAAATATCTGTACCACTCAACCATAGGATAGAAAATTATATACAGACACCGTTGATCTATATATTAATATTTTGAAAATAATTTCTATGGTTTTGGAAAGAAATATGTGGTTTTAATAAATACCGATTCTTAAAATATTATATATAAATATTATTTTATATATAGATTTAGCAAAAACATTTTATTTAATTAAGATTGATTAAATTAATATATAATATGTTTAAGTATTTATTTAAATTTATATTTCAGAAATAGATTTTTGTAATAATTTGAATAAGTTAAGGTTAGAAAGATAAATTTCAATTTATTTGAAATTGTATTTAATTAAGAAATTTATTTAATTAAATAGATTTGAAACTTATTGAAATTGAAATTTAAGATATGATTTTATAACCTGATTTTGATTTAAGTAATTTAATGAATATTTCATGTTTAAATAAATTGAAGAAAATATTTAGTAAAATATAATTTAAGGTTATTTAAATGATATTGAATATTTCAAGACTAAATAATAATGAAGTTAAATCAAAACCTATATGAAACTGTAAATTTGGTTTTGAAAATGTTGCATACTCAAAGCTTTGAAATATATTGAAATTCAAATGGTCTATTTTGTGGTTCAAATCTGTATTTTGGAATTGATATAATTTGAATTTTTTTCTTTATTTAGAAACTGAATTGAATTGAAATTGATAAATTGAGGTTGAATAAAATTTGAATTTTGAACTTGAGTTGATTTAAATCAATTTGTGAAATTTAAGGAAATTATAAATATTGTACTCTATAAATTATTTAATATATATACTATTTTAATATAAAACCATTTTAATATAAACTGTTTTAATATACTATTCATTTTAATACAAGCTATTTTATTTTTAAACTATTTTATTTTATATATTATTAATAAACCGTTTAATGGTGGAAGTTATGATTTCAAAGTTATGGTTTCCAAAGTATTATTATTTCAAAGTGTTTTGGGTTTCGAAAGTGTTGTAACTTTGAAAGTGCTATAATTTGAAAATAGATATATTTGAAACGGAAAAGATATTTCGGTTTTGAAGTATAAATTATTTTGAAATGACCACGGTGTTATAATGACGTTTAGTTGTTAATAGTGTATATTTCTACATAGTAGATAGTTCCATGTGTCCTTAAAGGATGGGTATCCCAAACATCCTTTGAGTTACTTGTATTTCGATTGATATCTCACTTGAGTTGGATTTACTGAAATAAGATTGTAAATCCTGACTCAATGTTTTGTGTTTTGCTTTACGCTCGGGTCAGACTGAGTGATACAGCATTTCAGACTCACCTATGGAGCTTCGCTTGGAGAGCCAACTATTGATTCAACTTTCAGATTTTCGAGTTGATTTGTTTAGAGATGTCATCAGTCTGTATTTGAGATATTCTGTTATATTTATTTCAAACTCTGTTGTTTATATAGTAGCTTCATGAACTACTATTTATCTATTCCGTTGCGTTATTATTATATTACTCTGTGTTTGTGATTCTATGATTGATTTATTTATTGTATATGTTGAGTTCTGCCAAATATAAATTAACAAACTGATATTTTGAGCAATTCAATTCCGGCATGTGCGTATGCGAATGGTTGAAAATACCAAGTCGTTACAGTTGGTATCATAGCTCTGGTTTTAGGCAAACTTAAAATATGTAGTAGATTTAATTATAGAATTACTTTCGTTCATGCTTAAATCTTTTCCTCTTGATTTGGATTTTCTTTGAATTTTGGAACGTTCCCCTTGGTTCCAAAAATTCATTCTTGTCTCCCCAGTTTGTATTCTTTTGATTCAAGAGTATCCCATAACTCCACTTCGAATGATCTCTATAAAAATCGACGATCCCGCCAATCATTGATTGGTTTGTAAAGGGGTGAAACTCCTTTACAATTGGCATTGATTTCACCGGAGATCTCTATATCCTCGGTTTAGATGATGCTATCTCTTGCTATGTCGAATTCTATCTTTGGCGATCGAATGTCGATTTTCCTCAGAATTTTGCATCGATTGTATTCCTGAAGTCACGATTGACCCGGTTAAGGTCGCCCGCGATTTATATAAATATATCCATCTTCTATTTTGTAATTAAATTATCTCATTTTCGTTCGAGCCTATCTTCGAATCAGAATTCTATTTGATTAGAGTTCTTCTAATTTGAATCTCTATCTTTGTTTTGAAATCCTTTCTTGAATCATCCTTTGAAAAGTCGTCTTAATTTGTATTTTAGAAATTGTTTTATATATCGAAATTATTAATTTGATAAGTATGATTATATTTTATATATAAAAGTGAAATTTTTTCGATAAGGGTTGTATACCTTTTAAAAATGAGAATTTGAAATTTCGAAAGGAATTGAAAATTTGAAAATTATATAAGAGATTGATTTATATAAAAATGATTTATAACTAAAAAGTTTTAAATTTGAAATTCAAGAAATTGAACTCCGGTATTTCGAAATTGGTTTTAAGATTTTGAAAATATATAATAATACGATTAGAAAGTATCTTCTGAATAAGAAATGTTTCAAATGAATTCAAATGAGTTTCGGTGGTTTCAAAGAAATTTAAAGAAATTTTCAAGGAAAAGTCCAGAACTCACTTATGTCGTTGGAGAATAATTTCGGAGATGAGTGCACGCATCATTGACATAGATTTTCGAGTTTTGGAGTAGGGGAGAGGCCACTTTAGTAGCTTTGCTATGCGAATGATTTTGTGAAACCAATTTTGATTTCGAATTTCGAAGTATAATTTGACATTCAAAAGATATATGTGTATATATTTGAAACGATTTGAAGTGAGCCCGCTGTTCAGTCCTCGAGTTTCGGATTTGATTTGGTATAACCCTATCTATTGAAATTGATTTACTGATTTGTTATTGACTTCCATTTCTTGGATTGGAAATTTGATTTCTTCGACTATTTTGAATGTTCGAACACTTCCAAATCAATGTTTAATTTTCAAAGCTAAGTAATTTCGAAAGGTATTTGATAAAGTATATAAGTTTAGTTTTGTATGTTTAAGTATGAATTGATTTGAATAAGTTTGAAACTGTTTTGTTAAGTAAATGAATAAGACTATTTTGAATTATACCAATATGAAATTTAGCTTTGAAACGTTTTGAATAAAATTTAGTTTTAAAATGTTTTTAACTTAGTAACACCTTTTATAAAACCATATATATATATATAGAATTATAATTTTCAAAAGGTAAATTGGGTCTTTCAAATAGAAATAAATAGTTTAAAGGTTTTAAAGGGATGGTTATAAACTTGGTAATCATTTTTGGGTATAATTAGTTCTGAGAAAAATATTAGGTTTCGAAAATAGATTGGAATTTAAAACCCAGTATATATATATATATATATGATGATTTTGGAAATGAATTTGTTTGACCCAAATTATGTTGATTTGGAAACTAGGATTACTTTCTAAACCGATTATTTTGAAAACTTTAAAAATGAAGATATTAAATTTGAAAGAAATAATTTGGTGAAACCGTATATGATTTTGAAACTGAACTGATATTGAAACAAACTGAGATTGAGAACCTTATTTTACTAAATACTAAGATTTGGGAGTTATCGAACTTATATAAAGTTGATTTGTATAAGTGTGAAGTTGATTTGAAAACTATTAATTTGGAAAGGTACTCAATTTGAAAAGAGAAACATTATATAATCAAAATCTATATAAGTGTAATTTGATATACTATTGATTTGGGAAAGTATTCGAATTGAAAATGAAATCTTATATACAATTGACTTTATATAAGTATGGTATTTGAAATTGATTTGGAAGGGTACTATATGATACATATTTTCGAAATAAAGATATGGAAAGTGCCTTCTGCTTGATATTCTCTTTGTGGCCATATTTTGGATTCATTCTATCGATATTATTCTCTATGATTTAGGTTTTTCGGATATGATACTCGAGTGTCCTCGAATTCGAGGGCGTTAGCCATGGTTTTATGAACTCGACTGCATAGCGTAATTTGCAAGGCAGTGATTGCTTAAAAGGTACAGATATTTCCTGGGGGGATCTAGGCGTAAACATTGTGTATCTGCGATCTATGGTCGTTTTAGTAGCGTAATCCACAAGGCAGAGATTGCTTAAAGGGTACGGATGTTTCCTGGGGGATCCAGGCCTAACCATTGTGTATCCGCGGTCTACAAGTTTTTTTGTTGTAGCGTAATCCGCAAGACAGAGATTTCTTAAAGGGTACGGATGTTTCCTGAAGGATCCAGACGTAACCATTGTGTATCCACGGTCTACAGTTTTTTTTGTTATCATGGCGAAATTCACAAGGCATTGATTGCTTAAAAGGTACAGATGTTTCTTCGAGGACCCAGGCATAACCATTGTATATCTGCGATCCATGATTCGATTCAGTTGATTTTTTTGGATTGTACTTTCCATATCGGTTTGAAGGTTTTTCGAGTATTTTCAGTGGGTGTTGAAACAGGTTTACTAAGCACCTGGAGAATTCTAGCTTTACGCCTGATCAACGCATGGCCAGAGTCTACAAGAACAAGGATAAACCTGTTGAGACATCGAGTTATAAAAGTATTTTGATAAAGTATTATATAAAGGATATTTTGATCATTTTTCTTTCTAAATAATTAAAATGTTTAAAATATGGTTTATTTATATACTACATGGTTTAATAATAAATTATTAGTGTTGTAAATATTTTAGAAGTTATTAATTAAATAAAACGTATTTAAAGTAAATGATTATTGATTTATTAATAATGTTTGAAAGTATCTTGAGATAAAATTTATAATTTATGAATTATGGATATAATAAATGGGTTTAACCAAATTATTGAATATTAATTAATTTAAATTGGAATTTATGCAGTTTTAAATTAATTGTTTATCTTGTCTTTCAATCTATTTTTTTCTTTTTGGTTGTTTCTATTCTCCTACCTTCTTCCTTTTCGGGGACGAAAAGTTTTGAGTACGGGATAGTGTAATAACCCATAAATTCTAAATGGTTGTAACAATATTGATTTTTTGTGAAATATTAAAAAATTAAATTTGGAAATATAAATTTATTATTTGAAATACGTCTTCTTAAACATAGAAACCGGTAAAAAAAAATTCAGATAATATGAAAGTTTATTTTCGTGTGTAATATTATTTCAATTTAAATCAGTTAAAATTTGATGGTAATAAAACAATTTCCAAAACTGGATATTTTTATATAGAAAATTTGTAAATCATCTTCTGAGTGAGACGTTATATTTCCTTTCTTCAAATTTGAACCACTATTTCCCCGTTTATCTTATTTTCAGCAAATTAATTAGCAGCATTTTCGGTACCGATTATCACCTTTGATAGAAAGATCGTACCACTGTTATCTATATACAGTTTTGATCATTTCATCGTGATGATCTCTTTGGTATATTTATTTCTATATTTTGAGGTCCGTTACGCAACAAAAACAATAAACTGTTCATTCTAATGGTACCATAAACTGTGACTTTACTACTTCCTTCGTTTCAAAATTTTGAAACGTACTGCCCAATCAAACCATTAATTGGCCTTAATGATTCAGCTGAATTTTGGGATGAGCATTGCTCTTACATTTTGTTTTATATTACTTTTCCATGTTTTTAGCCGTTCATATCGACTTTTTGTTCTACTCGAGATATATATATATATATATATATATATATATATATATATATATATATTAATAGAACAATATTTTATTTCCTAAAGCAATTTAACCTCTCCTGTTTCCATTCATTCATGGCCAAAGTTGGATCTCTTCTCCCCTCAACCTCGTTTCTTTTTCTCCTCTATCTTTCAAAACTCCACCATCCCCATTATTTCCGCCCATCCACATCCACCGTCTCAACCCGCCTCACCACTTTCCTTCGCCATAGCCCAAGCCCCACCACCAAGATAGCAACCTCCCCCATCTACGCAACCCAAAGCCCTCGCCACCTTACTCAAGAAAACCCACCATCACCTTATTCTACCGAACCTATGTCGTCCCCCTTCATTTCCACGTCCCTCACTTTAGTCGCCAGCAACAGCTGCCCTAGCCTGACCGAGGCACCGCCTTCGATCCTTCCACTTCCTCTCCTCCTCCTTCCTCTTACCTTCAGCCGCAAGCACCATCGACCGAGCCCATCTGATTTCCTGTCCGGCTAGCCATTCACGTATACTATATAAAGTAAGTAATATATATATATATATACTTGTTTACACTAGTATTGATCCTACCGTTTGAAATTATTATGTTAGTATTTCTTATTTTAAGATTTGTTTGTATGTATATAAAGCACATATAAGTTTTCTTTAAAATGCATAAGCTTGTATAGACTTTAAGTTAGATTGACCGTATATATATATATATATATATATATATATATATATATATATCGACATGTCTCTGTGAGGGAATATATATACATAAGTTATTTATATATTAGTATACTGACTAAGTAATATGTATAGATCGTTTTATTTATACAGGGTTTGATTCTTGTTGCCTACTTCTTTCGCAGTATTATATGCATACTGCATTATATTATTTTATGTTATATTATATTACATTTTACTATAATATATTTTATTAGATTTTATTATATTACATTTTGTTGTATTATATATATATATTTCGAATGTTGTATTATATAAGTTATATGAATTATTTTATCTGTTATGAGATATATATGTTTGTAAATATATATGTCGCATGATATATGTTGGGTTTTGTTTGTTATTCTCATGAAAAAGTTATGTATATAAGTTAATAATGAATATTATATAAATATGTTATTGTGAACTATCTATTATATACAAATATCTGTTAAGTTATATAAGTATAAATGTTAGGTTATATTAAAGTTAGTTTTGTAAACCGTGGATATATTTGAATTATTAGGATTCAATAAACCAAGATGTGTAAACTATGTCAGGTAACTATGGGTTTATTTGTAAGTATGGATTTTAAAAATTTATGATATATATATAGTTTGATTTATATATGTGCTCAATAAATATCTATTTGAAAGTGTATAATATGGAAATATTTATTTTAATATGCGTTTTAACTAACACTATATACACATATATAAGTCTATATATATAATTTCACTTAACTGATCTCCATCGATCCAGTTCTGATTTTTCTCATCAATTTACCATTTATCAACTTTGTCCGTCGTGCTTGTTTTCTTCATCGAATCATGTCCATCTAGCATTGCTTTGGAATTCGTAGCTCATTTCTTTATCAAATCTATCTAGCCTCGAAAGGTGAGCAATCACTCACGATTAACGTTCTTGTATTTATTAAATTTGATTTCAATTGAAATGACAATTGAAATATGCTGCTGCAGTTATTTAAATTTTTATATATGCTATTGTAACATCCCAAAAATTTATCATTTTAAAATTGGTAATATATTTAAACCTTTGGAATTTAATTTGGAAATAAACTGAAATATCTCAAACAAATAAAATGAGTGATGATTTGTATGAATAAAATTCCAATTTATTTTGAGTTTAAAATCTTGGAATAATAAATGTTTTAAAAAACATTTGAATTTATATTATATATATAAGGCATACATGAGTAGATTTGATTGTGAACATTGAAATTGAATTTAAATTGTAAAAGTATAAGTATGAATATGTAAATGAACATAAATGGTTATAATTCAAGTTGAATTGGAATTTGAATTTAAATTTAAAATAAATATTTAGAAAAATAATTGGCTTTTTAAATCATTAAGGTGTAACTTATATAATGTAAAGATTGGTTAAAACAATTCTTCTTTTAACATTGTGTATATATATATAAATGAATAAGGGGTATATTTATTTATAAAGTGAACATGGTATGAAGTTTATTTAAAAATTCTTTTGTCTTTGTAAAATTACAAGTGTTAGACATGCACAAAGGAGATGGAGCAGAAAAATTAACATGTATTGAGATCTCATGATTGTTTTTTTACAAATGGCATTCAATATAATTGATTGAATAAAATAATTGAATTTAAAAATCATAAAAATCTTTTCAGCTTCCATTTTCAAATTATTTAGCCTTCCAAATCTCTGAAAGAACAGTAACAAAGATTTGAGCATTTCAAACTCCAACACCCAAACCAGAAAAATAAGAAATCAGAAAACTGCCAACTTTCTCTTGGATTCAAAGTAAAAAAATCTGAAGATCTTTTAAACATCAAGTAGTAATTTTAAATTCCAACTCTCAGGTAAACTTTAAACTTTATAGTTTAATGAATTTGTGATTTTAAAATCAAGTTTTAACACAAATTAAAACTGTAGATTTATAAAAAGAAATAAGGCTTCGGTTTTTTTGCCAGAGATAGTGCAGTGATTCTCTGGAATAAATTAAGGCAAGTAAATTTCTTTTAAAGATTTGAATATGAAGTTGTTAATCAGTAATAAAGCAAAGAATTTAGGCAATTGTATTATTCAGTTGCAGGAAATAAATCAAGTTTAAAGGCTAAATAAATTTCTGGTTTTCAACTGCAAACCCTGTTCTGTTGCATAAGAGATTCAAAACTGTAAGTAAATTAAAGATTATTTGTTATTGATGGACTGAATAAACAAATACAATAGCGATTAAGCAAAGATTTTTATCTGCAAGTTGTAGATCTAAACTTCGGGATTAAAGTAGGAAAAGAAAGAAATTTTTTTATAGGCTCTCATCTCAAATTTTACAAACTATCAGAAGCTCTCTGTCTTCAGGCAAAAAATGTAAGTAAACCTTTGATCTATTCAATCACTTGTTGTTGTATGAATGCCTGAATTGATGTTGAGAAGCCCTTGCATGTGAACAAATTTATGTGCTTGTGTATTTTTGTCTGGAATGTTATGTTCAGGATTTTCTTTCCTGTTCCTCTAAATTTCTGGTTTACATCGTAAACCATGCCAAACTCAAACCCTCTTTCTCTGTTTTTCTGTTGGAATTGAAAGATAAACAAATTAAAGTGTTGTTTGGACATGCATTGTGTATTAGTAATTAATCAAAGCAAAACAATATGGTTTTTTTCCTGGGAAATGTGAAAATGCAGTCACCACTTAAATTATGCAGAAATTCGAACCTCATGAATTTTGATTTCATTAATGTTATTGGAATCAACATTGAAAATAATAATTTTAGAAAGTAAAATCAAAATTTTTCATAAAGTTTTTACTGAGATATTGGGGTTGATCAGAAAATTGAACTTTTGTCAGATTCTGATGATCTAAGCGTTTGTGGGCTTCAAGTTCGTCGTCACAGTTATCTTGTGTGTTTGGGATCACCAGAAAAATACAAGTCAAATTTATAAATCTTTAAATTGTTAATTCGAGATCGAATTAGGGTTTAAAAACCCATTTCTTCTCGCATTTGAAATGATGGTGCTGCACCGTCGTTAGGTGATCGGACTTCCTGTCACCAGTGTAAATCACGGTATCATATGTTGATGGAGCTTCGGTCGAGTTTTGATGACCGTTGACGGCCAGAGGAGGTGGGGCGAGGCCATTTTCTGGTGATGGGTTTCGAGGGAGTACGGGTTGTAGAGCTCGTTTTCGATCGTGGAAAATGTTCGTGCTTTGGGGTGGCTCGATGGGTCGAGAACATCGTCGTCGACCTAACGACGGTCGTGGCTTCGAACAGTGATGACCGGGACGGTGTGCAACGTGCACACGGTCTCGTTGTATCAGCAGTTTGTTTTTGGGAGGAAATGATGTTAGACTCAAAGCACTGCTTGGGGTTTGGGGAAAAAGACTCGAAGTGAGGGTCGTGTCGTTTAGCGTTGCATCGAGTCATTTCTAAACTTAAACAAACTTTTAGTTGGAAAAGTTTTACTCAGGTTGATATAGGTAAAAAAACTCGAAGCGGGAGGGCATTTTTCTCGGGGACGACTCGAGACGGCCTCGGGTTGGACACGAAAAGAGCTAATTCCAGTTTGAAAATTTTGAAACATAAGTTTAAACAATTTCCTAAAGCATTCTTTATAAAATAATGATAGTTTGTTAATGGAAGGTGAAGTAAATAGCATTAAGATGATTTTTGAAATTAATGAAATTCAAAGATATTTTAAATTTTTATTTTTTAATAATAATAAATAAAATTGTTTTACATTTAACTTAATAAAAATCAAGAAGTTAATCAAATATTCAAGTGTTAACTTAAGCCCAAATTTATTTATAATTATTAAACAATGATTAAACAGTTAATGATTTGTAATTACCTTGTAACTGATAATTAATTAATCAAGAATAATTAAAAAAGTAATTTAGATTTAATTAGTTCACAATTAAGAATTGATAAATTAAGATAATTAATTAAAGAATAATTAATTAATAAAGTTAATTAAGATTTAATAAATTCCTAGTTAAGAATAATTAATCATTGATTCAAAATAGTTAATAAAAAAAATAAGTTTGTGGTTAATTCACTTAAATCACATTCACCTTAATTGAAGATGATTGACTATCATCAAATGTTGTGTACTGGATTGATATTTCTGTTGTGATGGTGTGTGATGTGGATTTCTTTGTGCTAAACTGTGATTCATGATTTGCTTCTGTACGTATGTGAAAATCCTTTTTGCCCACATAACGACATTTAAACTTCGATGCAACAGGAAGTTGGATTCCAATTAGTTATCTGTAGCCCACATCGAACCCTGAATGTGAATCCTTGTAATTGATACACACACGTGTTTTAAAATTGAGCGCTCACTATTCGGATTAGTCGGGAGATGACCTTTGTGTCATATAACCCATTCTGAATAATGATACGACGAAATTAATAGCATTTGAAGACGGTGGTGAAGACCGGGTGTCTTCGAAAACGATAGGATAACCTATCGAATGTCTCTGCACTGAGTTGCTCCGGTACAGAGATCTCCACATGTGATGGGGAGTCCGATCGGGATTGTGGATACCCGGATTTGCAAGGGCTTCTTCCTTTATTGGACGAAGTGCCTTCGGTTTTGTTCGAACCCGGAACAGACTTGTATGGTTGTGTGTCAGACACTACACTTTGAGATATAAAGTAGATTTTTTTCAAATACATATCTGATTGGTGGCGGAGAATTTATTCTCCTAGCTTAACACCCTTCTCTGAGATGTACGAGCTCAGAGGTTATGTAGTTGAAGGTTATCAGCGATATACTCCCAATTTGGTAGTGTGGCATGCTAAGTGCTGCTGTGTGTTGATGATCATTTGTTGATCATTTGTGATCAAAGAATGGCTTTCGTGTAAAGCATAGCTTTGTGGACGAGACCTCATCGGACCTCACACCCCAGAAATGGTCGAAACAAGAAAGATGTGGCAAGGTTATGAGAGTCGCACCCTTTAGGGTATGTCATTTCCTTCTGGAAAAATATGGTATCATGGTATGGAGCCCAGATACTTAACCTATGTGGTTGCTACAATCTCATTTACTTTGTGGTTGTTGCTTTGTGATTGAGGACCCTCGAATAAAGATCGCAAGCAACCGGGGGGTGGCATACTCGAGTAGTAGTTACCTAGTTACAGAGGTAACCCGACCTTGTGTTGGCAAGAGCTGGGTAGGTTCTCGGGACGTCCATCCAGAGGCGTACCCATGTGGTAGTAGGAAGTTCCTTAGCCTGACCATTTGTTGAAAATCCATTCCCAATACGAACCCATTACGGTTTTAGTTGTATAACCTGCCATTTATTTATGGTGGCGCCCCACTATTTAGATGGTAACTATAGTAGGCATACAATAATGGTTGTATGCTGGCTAAGATTAATATTATACTTTCGAAATGGTTTAATACACTATGCACTAGTAATAATACCAAATAATTTTTTCTCGTATCAAGCATATTTGACTATCATAAGAAGAAATCTCCTCCAATTCTGCGATTGCATTGTGTGTGTGGCGGGAGGTCTTATGGTAGTTTCATTTTCCAAAAAGCATATCGGCTTTTCTTTTACAAAATTCTGTTTATTTAAAAGCAACTCTTTTTGTTTATTCATACCAGTCACATGATTGACTCGGAGTTTATTGTTTCCTTTCTAAACTCTGGGTGCCCATAATTTCCACACGGGCAGCCTAGTAGCAGGTTTTCGTGTTTTGGTGCTAGCAGTATTTTGGAGTTTTTTGGGGTTTGGACGCTATCGGTTTTTGGACGCTTTTGTCTTGGAGGTATTTTGAAAGCTTTTGGATCTCAAGGTGCTTAGTTTTGGATGTTCGCTATCACTCTATTTCCTTGAAGACTTTTTGGCATATGATCACTTATTTTTCTATTGTGATGTTCTATTTGGAGTTGTGATATATGTATTAAGATACTCTGATGTAGCATTGGATATTATGATGATGTTGTATCTATGATGTAATACATGATATTCATTTTGTTTCCGCTATTTTTATATTCATCTAATGTTGTTATAAGCTCCATCCAACTGGAGTTCGATGTTTGAATCTTTGGCAGTCGGATACAGGTGAGGTATTTGGTGTCAATTTTCGAACATTGGATTTCGGGTCATGACAGCTATCATCTGTAGCTGTTCACCTGTGGGATATGACACCATATCCTATTGTTTATATTATATTGTTAATGATGATATATGTCCGTTATGTTATTATCATATCTGTTATCACTCTGCAAGTACCCTGTTAGTATAGAATTCCCTATGGGTTGAAATGATACATACCCGAACGATTTGTAAAATAGAAGAAAATTGTTATGGGTTGAAATGATAAACCCAAACGATCTTCATTTGAATTGAATTTGGGATTGTGGGTTGAAATGATATATACCCGTATATATATTTAAATTACGGATTCAAATGATAAATATCCATACCACTCAACCATAAGATAGAAAATTATATACAAACACCCTTGGTCTATATATTAATATTTTGAAAATAATTTATATGGTTTTGAAAGAAATATATGGTCTTAATAAATATCGATCCTTAAAATATTATAAATAAATGTTATTTTATATATAGATTTAATAATAAGATTTAATTTAATTAAGATTGATTAAATTAATATATAACATGTTTAAGTATTTAATTAAATTTACATTTCAGAAATAGATTTTTGTAACAATTTGAATAAGTTAAGGTTGAGAAGATAAATTTGAATTTATTTGAAATTGTATTTAATTAAGAAATTTATTTAATTAAATAGATTTGAAACTTATTGAAATTGAGATTTAAGATATGATTTTATAACCTGATTTTGATTTAAATAATTTAATGAATATTTCAAGTTTAAATAAATTGAAGAAAATATTTAGTAAAATGTAATTTAAGGTTATTAAAATGATATTGAATATTTCAAGACTAAATAATAATGAAGTTAAATCAAAATCTACATGAAACTGTAAATTTGGTTTTTAAAATGTTGAATATTCAAAGCTTTGAAATATATTGAAATTCAAATGGTTTATTTTGTGGTTCAAATCTGTATTTTAGAATTGATATAATTTGAATTTTTTTCTTTATTTAGAAACTGAATTGAATTGAAATTGATAAATTGAGATTGAATAAAATTTGAATTTGGAACTCGAGTTGATTTGAATCGATTTTTAAAATTTGAGGAAATTATAAATATTGTACTTTATAAATTATTTAATATATATACTATTTTAATATAAAACTATTTTAATATAAACTATTTTAATATACTAATTATTTTAATACAAACTATTTTATTTTAAACTATTTTATTTTATATACTATTATTAAACTGTTTAAGTGGTGGAAGTTATGATTTCAAAGTTATGGTTTCCAAAGTATTATGATTTCAAAGTGTTTTGGGTTTCGAAAGTGTTGTAAACTTGAAAGTGCTATAATTTGGAAATAGATATATTTGAAATGGAAATGATATTTTGGTTTTGAAGTATAATTATTTTGAAATGACCATGTGTTATAATGATGTTTAGTTGTTAATAGTGTATATTTCTACATGTAGATAGTTCCATGGATCCTTAAAGGATGGGTAACCCAAACATCCTTTGAGTTACTTGTATTTCAGTTGATATTTCACTTGAGTTGGATTTATTGATATAAGAATGTAAATCCTGACTCGAGTGTTTTGTGTTTTTCTTTAAACTCGGGTCAGACTGAGTGATACAGCATTTGAGACTCACCTTTGGAACTTCGCTTTGAGATCCAACTATCGATTCTGCTTTCAGCTTTTCCAGTTGATTTGTTGAGAGATGTCATTAATCTATATTTGAGATATTCTGTTGTATTTTATTTTAAACTCTGTTATTTATATAGTAGCTTCATGAACTACTGTTTATCTATTCCGCTACATCTTTACTACTAATAATAATACTTCAATGTAAAGAAAATCAACCGTGTCTTTCTGAAATTCCCATATTGCCCTTTATACATTTTAACCTCGCTGTCTCGCTTTTGTCTGCTGACCAAAAACTAAAAAACCCTAGCAACGCGATTCCAGATCTAGGCGATTCCTCATCCAATGTCTTCTCCAATGAACGGGATGCTTCGGGGGCGATTCTACATCCAAGGCAATTGCAGTCCCATCGTCTTCTCCAGCGAATCGCAGGGTTACTTCGGCACTATTCCAAACAACGTATTCTCCAACTTCAGCGTACGGTCAACGTTTACGGATTAATCGACGATTGATTAAGGTTAGTCACTAATCTGCGTTTCGCGATTTAACATTTACCAAAACTATGTTTTTCTTATGCATTATTGAAGATTTTTTCGTAAATAGTTTGATTTGTTTAGAAAAGTCAAACAATTTGATAGTGTTAAAATAAAAATCCTAAAATCTGGTGAAATGAGCCGCAATATCAAACTATTTTATATTACATTGTAGTTTGAATTTTTTTGAAACTGTTGGAATTATTTTGATATTGTTATGATTAACATTGGTATGTTTGCTTGGTTGCGCTTATATTTTTCACAGAGACTGCTGTTGATTAGTGATACCTAACTTGCTTGGTTCTTAATATTGTACCTTTTCCTCGATTTAAAGTTTTATATCTCAATACCTTTGCTTTGAATTTGTTGCTAAGTTCAATTACAATCAATAAAGTTGTTATTGCCTATGAGATTTAGCTGTACAAGTTATTCCAGTTTTCCCTAAGCAACAAAAATTATATCAAGCTCATTTACAGTTGCGTATGGTAATTTTTGGTTTGAGATGTTTCTATCTTTTGATTATGTGGTATTTTTAATATTATTCACTGCAACCGATGATCATTTTTTTAGAAATGGCATATGTGAAATACATTGGAAGATAACATGTATTTAGATATTCAGTTTTTTTGGAGACAGATCACATGAGAACAACAAATCTGTTAAAACACGGGTCATCTCAAGGTTCATATAACATAAATTGAATGATTGAAACAAACAGGTTTGTTCTTAAGGGGTAAGAATTTTGATGTTTCATGTGAATTAGTTCACAGACATGATTAATTTTAAAAGGGACTTTTAAAAGTACCAGGTTGATTTTAAAAACCTTAGCCTGCCAAATGTTAGCACCTGACAAGAAGTATTTCAAATAAAGCGCCTTTTTTTTCCCTTTCCTTAACATTGGATTATAACATGTTTTCTATCTTTCATAAATTGACGATGACTCAGAATCATGTTCTAATGATTCACACTTGCGTTACTACTTTGAATAGAGCCACACTTTGAATAGAGCCATCAACATTTATGCTCTACAACCTTATATAAAGTTGCAATAACATCCTCTTGTGGCAATAAAATCTTGACAATAACAGATTTATCTTTGATCCATAATTCTAATACACTCTTCATCTAGCCAAAACAGTATTAATGACAACATAAATTGATTTTATTTTATTTACTTCTATTTTTTGAATTTCAACGAATAAGGCTTTTTATTTTTGCATTTTTTAAAATGATGACGAGTCAAAGAATGCAAATGTAAAGCAGATTTTTGTTCGCTCACTCAAAGAAAGGTCCATCTTAACTTATTGTTAAAACTATGCATTCAGAAAAATAGTAATTGTAACATTTCAATTCTGCTCCATCAATCAATCACATTGAGAAAATATAAAAAGCTCATTTTCTTTATCTGCTTTGGGGATGATTTTATCTTTTCCACTATAATTTTCTATTTTGGGTGATGATTCTATCCTTTAAAAATTAATTTTATTATTATTTAGCATAATCAGTGGTTTCGATTAACAAATAATCGGCAGATTCACCATTATAAATTATTTTGATATTTCGTTACCACTGCAGCTACAGTTGACATCGAAAAATTTAACCAAGAGCGTTAATATACCAGTTAAGTTCATTGTCAGGTAATGGATTGCTTGGACATGGTATGGCATCAGTTAATTGACAATCACTATCTATTTTTCATGTTGTTAATTACAGTCGTACACATAACAATGCTACGAAGTTTTCTACGATGTTATATTGGCATATGAATTTAAAAATTAAGCTGTAATTAGTCAGACGGATTCAATAATAATACTTTACCACTATATGCTATTGTCACCCAGTATTATCTTGCAATTAGGCATATTTGACACCTTACATACTTCCTTAGACGATGTAACTTTTAAGGGGGAAAACTTGACCAATGAGATATTATGTTGCGCATTAAATCTAGATCAATTTGTATTAAGCTAACTATTTCATCTTACTCATGTTTTTGCAACAGGATGTGAGCAACCAGAATCTTAATATAAATAAAATATGATACCATAATGTCCAACTAACAACTAGGAAGAGACCAGAAGGAGCACTACTATAATAGTATAAATAACACATTTCCATACATGTCTTGGACAAATGAAAGTGAGATGCACCACAATAAACATTTATTAATATCTAACTATCACTTATAATGTAAGTGCATAATATATTTTTGTACAATTCAAGTTGCTTGATAATAACTCACAAAGTAATAATACTTCCTCATGCAAAAAATATATTTCCACTAACATATTACACAGATTCTTCTTATTAGGAGGATAAGCATATTGCACACAAAACTGACAAACCAGGCAGCCATGACCATCACAGGTTGCTCATAATTATATACCTATATGCGACTCTTAGTTGAGCATTTTACATATACTTCTCATGAATTATATGCATCAGGCAGCCCTTGGTGCTTCAAATATTGATAAAATTATTAAAGGGAAGTGATATGCAATGCTTCAATGTGCAAAATTCTTAGATGTAGCATTTGTTAATGCAAAATTCTTAGATCTATTTTTTTGTGTGCTTATTTTCATTTAATTTTCCCTTCATATAATTGGATCTTGGATGTTGTTATATTCGTCACTTACTTAAAATTGTTCATCTTCACGAGCTTATTCGTTTTCCAATGTTTTCGAATGAAGCTAATAAATATTTAATATCTCTTATTCCACAAACATGTAGATTTGCAGTAATATACATATATGTATATACACATATGTACGTGTATACATACATACACACATATATATACATATACATATATGCATACATAAACATACATACATGCATTGGACATGTAAATTGTAAACTGTTTCAAATTGCATATATTTAGTTAATAGCAAAATATGCAATTTTGCGAATCGGTTTCTTAGTCTAAATCAACTAATTTTTTATCATACCTATGAAGGTGAACTTTGTCCTTTATAGAAACTAATTATAAAGAGATTTCCTTAATTATGCATTGAATCTTATCATATCTTCTTGCATCCTTCACAAGTGACTTTAGCTAAGAGAGACTCTGTGAATAGTTATTTTACTATAATTCATATTATACTGTTCGACTTTTTTTATTGCAATGAATAATATACCCCTTATTTATTTGTGAGCATTTCATATTTGTTTACTATTACAATGTTTGACTTCTTTAGTTCACAATGTTGGGAGGAAACTCATTTTAACGGGTTTTTTCATAACCTTATTTTATGCCCATTTTTCTTCTCCTAAGTTTTACAATGTTACTATTCTAATCTGAGATTCAAAAGTGTCTTTTTGTATGTTTTTTATCGTAAGCGATATGATTCCTTTGGACAAATATTTATTTCTTATTTTGCTCAGCTTTCTCAACTACCATGGGAAAATATAGATGTAATTTCAAAAAAGTATTTGCTGATAAATATTTATCTTTTATAATTTAATATCCAGAAGTATCTCATGATGAATACATTTACGTGTCATAACGCTGCTTACATCAATTAAAATTTGTTTTGTTTACTTTCAATTAAATTATTGTGTTAAATTTTGTAATGCAATAGAGCAATGGGATGCTTAAACAAGAACTTAATATGTTTCTTTGCAAATTTTCAGTTACAGACAACTTAGACGTTTATTATGGTTTACTTTGAAAAGTTCCACTACTTATGAGTTTGGATATGTTGAGGGCTAATGAGTTTGTATAGGCTGTTGTCCATGGTTTGTATGTTTTAAACTTTACATTGATATTTGTATGCATGTTAATATTGTTTGAAATAAGTTTCGCATCGTGGACCTGCATGTCTTACTGTACGTATCTGTCAGTGTCAGTATTCGGTTTGTATAGTATGGTTTACTTTGATTATTTTTGTTTTTCTATCTTCTTTTTTGTTTACTTATTTTGTTTTATTATTGTTTGAGATACTTTTGTTCATGTTTTTGTTCCCAACCATAAAGTTCTTAAACTGTACTATTGGTGGATGAGATTACTAATTTTATTTTATTTTTTAGGAGAAAATACATTTTACATTTTGTTGGAAATTATAGTATGTACGGTAATCTGTTATTTCAAAAGCAATACAGTCCTTTTTTCTCCAAGCTATTCATATTTTTCTGATTCATTGGTTATTGTGCTCATCTTATATTTATTATTTTGCCATGATATGCGTTTTTGTTAAGATTAGGTATTTTGAAGTTGGCTGCTTCAAAAACAATCTTTTGTGTAAACATTTTAATTATTACTATGATTCTTATTCATAATTCTTTTATATGTTACTAGAATAGGTTCTTAAGTTGGATATTTACACAACGATTGTGATATGGGATTCAAATTCGATTACAGCCCATATAATGAAAGCCTATACCAAATTCTGTTGGTGTAAAGAACTTCAGAATCCATGGAAATTTTTGATAATAGATGCCTAATTAATCTATAAAGCTTGGGTGCTGAAGGTTTAAAAATAGGTTAGATTATTGGAAGTAAGATCTCAAAATCTGAAGTAAGAATAAGAAGGAAATATTATTAAATCAAAACGAAATAGGTAAGAAAAAATAGGCATTTATCTACATACCTCCAACTGCATATTTATAGATATGAATTTGTGGCAATACCTACATAATATTATATTGTATGCCTACCTTAGGCTATGTCATGTTGATTGGCATGACTTTTCCTTATAATTTACTTATATCTTTACTAATAATAATAATAATCTTTACTACTAATAAAATAAACTCTATCAACTGAATTCGACCGTGTCTTTTTGAACTTCATGAAATATTTCTATTCGCCTTTCCAATTAAGAAAAGTGCCCAATTTCCCTTGCCGCATTGACTATAAAAAATCCTAATTTAATTTTCTCCTCTTCAATATCTAATGTCTTCTCGAAGATTTATCCTTATCGGCTATAATTAAACGTAGATTTTGATCTTCAGGAACAACTTAGTTCATCGACCTCGAAGGGATTGAAGCGAAAAGGGTTCTAGAGTTGCTCAAGGGAAGGCTCAGTTCAAGGGATGCAGCATCGAGTGGGAAGATACAGTAGGTGGTGATTACAAGTTCGGGTGATGAGTCAAATTCTAAGGATGGGAGGATACTGAGGCGGTTTGTGCTTTCTTACGAGAATCTGATTATTAGTATTGTTGCGGTGGCACTTGCTATCATGGAAGCGATGAAGAGTTTGAAGCAAGGCCTGTGAAGATGCTTGCTAGGCAAGATTTGGACAGAGAGGAAATGGATATGAAGAAGGCGGCTTATCCTGTAAGTTTATGAAGTGGTTATTTTTTTGCATATACTGTGATGAGTTTGTAAACAACCACGGTTCATCACAATGTAAAGTATATGCATACCCTAAACTGTTTCTAAACTTCTGCTTCTAATAAGCACCTATCATGTTTGGAATCCTACATAAGCATAATGCTTTAGAAATAATGCCTTATGAGTAACTTATAGGAATTTTATGATCTTAGGCATGAATAATGATAAATAGATTTATTCCATTTATATTTGAAATGATAGCCTCATATTCATCATACAGTGCCTCTAGATGATAATGAATTTGGGAAGTCTTTTGTATGCCAATTGTTCAATCATCTCAGATAAAAACATATCTGTCTATTTTGAGTTTGGTTTGATCATATGTAAGTTACATAATGCGTAGGAAATAGTTATTTAAATTTGTGCTTACTATTTGGAGTTGCGATAAATGTACTTTGCTCAATGTTTTTCATCACCTGAAAGTATCCAAGCACAATATACTTCTCAATGTTTTTCATCACCTGCAAGTATCTAAGAACATCACAAGAACCATAATCTATAGTAAATATTAGTATCCTTTATGGACATATGCGACTGCATTGGTGAAGGTTCTAACTGCATTATATGAATTGGTTTTTAATAAACATCCACCAGACATACATGTTTTGAATGGTGAACTTTCATTATTTAGTTCGTATAGAAACATAGCATACAAAAGGTCGAGAGTTGAGTGAGGGACCATTTAACACTGCTCCCTAACTTGCTAGAGGAAAATTGGATTTCTTTATTTGTTTAATATTGGACGTAAGGGTTTTGAAAATATTAAAAGGAATAATGATTTCGGTGAGCCTATAAGAATGTGGAAACGCATTTCTATAGGGATCAAAAGTAAATGGTTGGGTACTTTATAGCTTTATATATATTAGTTATTAAATTGTCACAAGAATGTATGCAAGCTAAACCTTTTAATGTTATTCTAAATGAATGGTAATCATTTTTTAATTGTAAAATTAAAAAAAATGCTCACACGTCATATGAGTTATTAATCATATACAAATATGCATACAACCTGTAATTAAGAAATGTGAATTGTGTATTTTCTTGCCAACAGATATGAAAATGAATATATTTTTTGGTTAAAAGTTGATTTTGATCACACCGTTATTCTTTTGAAATAGATCTATTTTAAATATGTTACAATATCGATTAGTCTTCCACCTTGGCAATATGGTGTATATAGTTGGTGATAGTTGGCCTCCCTTTCCTATGGTATAAAAGTAATCTTTGAGTTCCTTATAAACAGCCCATACCAAAGCCTGTATAAATCATAACCGGATTCATCTGTTTCCTCCCTTATTCATTTTCTAATCAATGGCATCTTCTAAATACTAGGTAATGCTCTTCATCAGTTTTACTAATCTTCATTCACTTGCTAAAGCAGACAGCTTCATTCACACGGAACCAATTAGTCCATTTGTTTTCATGGTTTTAATCCTATATATTGACATCAAATTTAAAAAAAAATAAGGATTTTTAGTTTAATGCTTCTTCAATTGACTATTGAATATTTTCTATGCACATAAGTATTTTTAGTTTAAAAGCGCTTCTTTACCCTAATATCAAGTTGCCATTGTATTGATAGATATATATCATGCTAATTTTATGTTCAGCATCTCATTTGATATATTTGTAGATTACATTTGTGGTGTTACCTTAAATGCAGATTAGGTTCTATTGCTAACCTTTTTGTCCCTTTGGCGTAGACTGGATTGTAATTATTTGAAGCAGCAGCACCAAATCTTCATGCTCAAGGTACTAATATATGTCAATATTCACTACTATCCAACTTGCATTTAAATTATGTATGTATTACTACAGTTTATATTTAGATGTCATATAAACCTTTAAAATGCAAATCTTATCATCCAGGTGAAAGAAATTTAGTTTATGTCGGTTCTTTGTTGTTAGGATTTTAATATGGTAAATCTACCAAAAAATGAGTACCTTTAAGGTAGAAATGAGTGAGAAATTTTTACTGGACAAGCTAATTACATATGGATTTAGGTCCTTTATCTAAATCATGTTATCATCTTGAACTTAGTAAACATGTGAATGAAAGAAGCATACAGACATGTATATAAATGTGGAATACTATTGTTGTTTTCTTTTTCTAAGCAAATGATTTTTACCTCATACATAACAACCAAATCTTTAGCAGGTTCCCATCTCATTTTCACAAGTCATCAAATAGTATAAAATTCCATTTTAGTGTAATTAACAAAGCATGTTCTGTTTCTTTTGCAAATTCAATGGTCCAAAAACTTCAAAACAGAAAAGCAATCAAAATAATACAGGTGTATTTGTAAAATATTTATATTTATCGTTTCCCAACCAAAGTAAATGATAAATCGTTTTTCACATAGATATTTCTAGCACACAAAGTGTGAGGGTATTCTCATACAAAGAACTGAAGTTTGCTACAAATAACTTTAGTGCTGGTAACATAGTTCGAAAAGGCGGTTTTGGATCCATTTACAAGGTTTATGAAATTGCTGTTTTTCTCTTTGACAGAAGTTCATATGTATAGCTCTGGAGCTTGATGTTGCTACGCTCACTGAACCACTGATACTGAATTTGTTTGTAGATGGAGCTTGAAATGGAGGAGATCAATCATGCTGTTTGTAGATGTTAAGTAACATTTTATCCAACAGTGCTTTTGGTTGTTAATTATACTGTCTACTGAAAATGTATTTTTATTCTTGCAGTTGACACATTATAAATGTTCTTATAATGTACTTAGTGAATTATAATTTGATCGTGCATTATAAAACATAATGTACTTAGCTTCTACATCACACACACACACAAGGTTCTTGCTACGCACCATGAACTTCAAATCCAATCACGGCCTACATATGAAAGTAAGCTACATGATAGCTTAAAAATTGAATGTACTTCCAAGCTTCCAAATCAGGCTCCAGAAAAAAGTAAAAATTATAGATTGCAATATAAACAATAAGCACATCAAACTCGACAAAGACAGGGATCAAGCTAGCTTTTGCATATAGGCACCTGTTTGATTTCATGAAAATGAAATCTGTGTATTCCTTTTAACATTCATAAATAAAGTAGCTAATAGGAACCTGGACCAACAACAGTTGCTTCCAAATAAAAACAACAGCTGTTTCCAAGCAAATAATTGGTAATGGTTGAACTTTCAATTAGAATTTAATATAAGCATAAAACATGATAGAAAATAATTGCACAAACTCCTCTCTTGCAACCAAATTAACTTCCCATACAAGATAGTCAACCAGTTAACAAAGATCATATGTTCTACTAGCCCAAGTTAAAATAATACATACCTCCCAAATCTGAGTAAGAGAAGAATCGAAATCATCAGAAGCAACCCCAACTATCTAATTACTTAAAACTCTTCTTCACGTCCACATAACTCACATAAGCCAACTCATACATGCTACAAAGATTGACAACTACAGTCTCATTCACAAACACATTCGGCATCCTTTCAAGTGCTCCCCCAACAACTTAATCGCATTTGAAAGATCCCTCAAATACATCAAACATAATGCCTTATTATTCAAGGACATAACATCGCCCCTAGCCTTCTCAATGTAGTCATCATACTCCCTGACTATGGTAAATTTGAAATTAACTTCGTGGTTAAATACTGTAATCTATACGCCAACTTATCCCAAGGCATACATTATATTCCTCACTGTGTAATATGTTGTTATATATAAGTATGTATAAGCTAATATATGCTAAAATTAGTCATTCAACAAATGATGACCACAGTTTGAAACTTTAAGTTACATAAATTTCAATTGTAAAGTATGTCATCGCCAAAGGAGGTTAAAGGTTCTCTAAAAGTTTTAATGGCACTTGGGATAAATGATGATAGCAAAAACGACTCAAGTGGTAAGATAACGAAAATTCTTTTATAAAATAGCTTTATTGTGTACAGGTTTTACTTAAAATGGTTGATAAACTAAAACAAACAAAAGTAAAAAATCTAAATCTAAATGTAAAATTTCATGGAAAAATACGACCGTCAAGGATCGAACCATCTTAAACTGTTTGCATAACCTACGAAGTGTGCAAAAAAGTTAACTGTATCAAGAAGTTTACCTAATTATGAAAGCAATGGGAGATCAAGAAGTTAACCCATCTTAGGTTGTTAATGGATTAAATTTTAGTTATAAAATATTTAATCTACAAGATTTTGATCCTTACCGTATCATCACCCCCTATTATTTTCTTCTGTCTTTAATCTACATTGGTGCCAAATTACGTACATTAAAGTAAATTAATTAACACATAATTTCACTATCCATATTTCATAGTTCAATTATGCTTCACAAAAAGTAGTGCAAGTGATTTACCAGGTTCACAAAAACTTTTGGATCATTTGATATTTACTCAATATAAATAATATAAGAGTAATGTAGTCAATTTGGTTCTAAGAAGTATCAAAATATAAATAGAGTCATACAATCTTTCAAACTTTAAATTTCAAAAAGCCAAGGTGAAAGTCTTATGCATTAAATTTTCCCTATTAATAGAAGATGAGATAGAAGAGATGAAGCCATATTGTGAAGTGATAATGCATCTAATATGTTTCTATATTAGCTAAAAGAGCATATGGATGTATAAGTAAAAGTATCCTTTCCATTTCCAGTAGTATAAAATAAACTAAAACAAAAGAAACGGACAATAAAACTTTAGTATTATAATAAAATTGGTTCATGGCTGTTTTTCAGCTGTTTTGCTCTTCTCAAGGCTGCTTTAGGTTTAGCTTATGCAGAAAATGATACTTCAAATTTACTTTTAGAGATATACCTATAAATGTAGGGGTATTGCTATAAATGATTGTACATTGTGATTTGCGGGCCCACCTGGGCGTGCATATACACTCGTTATTATTATATTACTTTGTGTTTGTGATTCTGTGATTGATTTATTTACTGTATATGTTGAGTTTTGCCAAATATAAATTAACAATATGATATTTTGAGCAATTCAAGTCCGGCATGTGCGGATGCGAATGGTTGAAAATACCAGGTCGTTACAGAGATGATCCAAATATATCTAAATGAAGAAGTTCCTAGTGGTTATGAAGTAGTTGTCATTTCTTTTGGTTTAAAAGATTTCTTATGAAGTTTGCCCATTTAGCACACATTACAAAGATGATCTACTTTTAGATTTATATTTGGTAATATTCTTACTAATTCATATTTTGAAATTTTTGATAAGTATTTGAAGTTTAAATGACCAAGATGTTTACGCCGAATCCAGGGGTCATTTGATTTGGACATAGGACATAAGTAATCATTAAATACTTTTATTCCCAACACATAGATGTTCCCCTTCCTAATACCTTTAAAGATAATTTTATAATTTTTATCTAAGATATGACATGTGTCTTTATCAAAATTTATCCTATATCCTTTACCAAATAATTGACCTACACAAAAGAGATTATATTTCAAATTCTTAACTAACAAAACATTTAGTATAGTAGGAGTATCATTGTTACCGATGCTTCCGATGTCAGTTACTTATCCTTTCGAGTTTTCTCCAAAGTTTACTTCTCCATCATCCTTGTAAATGATATTGGTCAATAGGTTTTAATTTCCAATCATGCATCATTAACATCACTATGCAGTATACACCTATGCTTATTGAATTTAGTTACTTTTCGTTATTAGCTATAAATCATACCTCGTTACATTCATTCTCTAAATCAGTGTTACTTGATATAGTGTTGTAGTCTTCTAAAGTTCAACTGAAAGCCCGTTTCCTCTTTTGATTGAGTTTGTACCGGTTGAGTCTTTTGATTTCTTTAGTATCGGGAAATCCCTTTTCAAATGTTCAGTCATGTTGCATTTGAAACATTTTATTGAACTTCTAAACTTGTTGTTACTATTGTTGTCTATTCTTCAGAATTTGTTCCTCTTCTATATTTTAGATATCTTTTGAAATTCCTTGCCATAAATGCTATCTCTTTATTGTTATCATCCGATCCTTGTTCTTCATTTATAGCATTGAAAGCGAATGACTTCTATTTCATTTTGTTGGATTTTTTTCTTCCTTGCAACTGAACTTCATATGACATTAAGTTATCTATTAATTCTTCTACTCTTATAACACTTATATCATTTTCCTCTTCTATTATCAAAGCCTTTTGATCTCCTTCACTTGAAAGTGAATTTATAATCTTTTGGACTTGCTCTTCTTCGGTAAAGATTTTATCAAGTGAAACTAAAGCATGCATTATATCTTGAAATCTAAAATATGTGCCAGAAATAAGCTTATTGGGTTTCATTTTAGATAACAGAAATTGGTTAGTTAACATAGAAATCTTGGTATGCTTACTTTACTTGTGCCTCCGTGTATGACTTGCAATATCCTTCGAATTTCATATGATCTTCTACAAACAGACACTCTACTGGACTCATTTTTATCTAGGGTGTAGAATAAAATATTCATTACCTCCGAATTGTTGAGCTCATGTGCCTTTTTCTCATTAGACCATTGTGCATGATTACTCTAGGCCTCGGTGAAATCAAATTGCATGATGTTCTATATATCTGTATTAGTAGACTACAAGTAAATTTTCATCCTACATGACTAATAAGCTTAATTACTTCCATTAAAGGATGGTGGTCTAGCAGTAGATTGCCCTTCCACAAAAGTGTTAAACAAATTATTTGTGTTACTGGCCATTTAATTTTATAAGATTAAGACTGTGAAAATTTTGAAAACCAAAAATCTCTGATACCAAATATAGGTTATCATGTGCTACCCTAATACTATGTGGAATGGATATATAGGCTACTATAACTCTAGAGTGTGGTGAATAGTGTTTTGAAACTTATTACAGAGTTACATTATGATTATCAAATTTATCAAAACAGAATTAGATTCAAAACCAGTAATATAGTAAATGTAAAACATAAATGCAATAAATGCAAAGAGAAGACACTAAGAATTTTATATTGGTTCGGACCAATCCTATATCCAGTGTTGTACTCCATCCAGATTTTCCACTATAATAAAATTGTAATTCAATGGCTAGCATGTGCACATTTACAACTTGACTTTGAACCAGGTAGAAACCAACACCTACCCTGACTTTCCATAGGTGGAAAGACACAACTAAACCTTCTTGACTTTGAAACGGGTGGTAGGAACACATATCTTGACGTTTCACGGGTTCTAGGACACACCTATACATTCTTGACTTTTTATGATGCACCTTTTTTATAAATAGTAGAGTAATATCTACAAGAAATTGATGTTTTGATCACAGTTTCAAGTAATATTCGATACAAGTTCACACTCTTGTACCAATATACCTTTGATTTTATTGAGGAATAAGATAGGAAAAGAGAGTAAATGATAGTGAATTTTTATATGGACTCTCTAGCTTTTATTAGTTTGCCAATCCATGAAGAAATAAAGAGAAAGAGAGTTGGATTTGCAGAGTATAAGTGTATGTGAGTAACATGACTTATTTGTAAAAGTAAGAATGCAGTAAGAGAAATGACAAAGATAGTTGCTAAAAATTTCGTTATCCAAAGCCTTTAAATAAAAGATAAAGAGAAGTGTCTCTTCACGAAAGGTGAAAGGAAGTATCCGTTCATTTAAAATTAAAACTTGCTACCAACGGATTGTATTATCGATACTATTTTGGATAAGTCAACATATTCTACTATAAATTAATAATGCTTTCATAATTTTTTTTTAAAACTTTCTTAATTTATAAAACCAATATTGATCTCGATAGAGTTAGATGTATGCCCTATAGGGAATTGTATAATTTGTTACATATATCTAACTTGATAACCACTTTAGTTCATAATAAAGATGTCCAATTTCTATAATATACTTTGTTATTCTGTGGTATAATTAATTAAGTAATTAACTTAAAGTATATTAAAACCCCTTAAATGATATGTTATGTGATAGTAACTACAGTGTGTTGTAATCACGAGATATTTATTGCATTAAAATAACGCACCATTTTAAATATTCCTAGTTAAGATGTTACGAGAAAGGATGTCGATTCATCCGTTAAGAGTAGAGCATGTAACGCTCAAGGGAACCAAAGGGTTACATATTAATGGATATTGGATAATTATGGAATGACTCACTTGAGAGTTTTCTGTTGGTTAATATACTAAGGTCAGACAAAGAAGCTTGATGTGATGATGTTCCATACACTACAGTCATTTCGTAGCCTTGAAAAAATGATCCAAAATTTTTAGTAGCGTTTCACTAAACGCTGCGACACGACACACAACTAAGAGTCCGAAAGTTTTAGTTACGTTGTACTAAACACTACCAAAGACAAATATATTGTAGCATTTCTGAAACCCTAAAAGTTTTTTTTCTTCAGAATCTTCAAAATGCAACCAATGTGTTACTTGCACCTTTTTTTTGTAATGTTTTTTTAAGCTACTATAATATTTTCGCAGCGTTTCTTCTTTCCTATTATATATTTTTTGTTGCATTTTAATTCTGCTACAATATTTTTTTTAAAATTGCATTTTTTCCATAGCACTTCTGAAATGCTGCTAAAACTTATTGATTACTGTACAACACATTTAATCGTGGCTATTTACTGTTAATGGCTTGTATCGTTTCCGACAATCATTATATATAATAGCCATATTAAAAACAACAATCAATCACATAATTGCCATTTTCAAACCAACATCCATAATCACCCTATTCAAATAATTGAAAAAACACGTTAATTGCATAATCAAGTATAATATCAATAATCATTTCAATAATAGTATTTCGACAAAATAAGCGAATCCACATACCACAACAATTTACCAACAAGTCTACACAACTAGTACAAAATATATATTATAATATATAACAGTTAAAGTCTTGTTCATGTCTTAATTACCGATAGTTCTTTGATGCGGCTGTTCTTCACTTCGGAAATGCTTATTACCTATACACAAGTATAACAGTCAATGGTTAAAATTACATACAAATTTTGACAATTTACTACATATACCAGTGCCAATAGATGTAAGTTCATGTCTAAATGTATGGAAAAAATGAAGCGTTCAGAATACTTGATCATTTCCAACCTGTTACTGTACCAATGGACAGTAATAATAGAATCATCACTTGATCATGTTTGTAATTTATTACTGTCAGCATTCTGAATACTTAATTACATTCAGAATGTCTGTAAAACTCTTCCTGTTACTTGATCATGTCTAAATGTTTTTCTTTACTATATATACCAGTACCAATAGACAGTAACAAGTCATTCAGTATTCAAAAATGAAGCAAAACCAATACAGTAACAAGTCATGGTCGATTTGCGCAGAGAAGAGAATATTTACAGTAATAAATTTAGACAACATGGAGACACCCTTAGAAAAATTCCCGGTAACATGATCCTAAAGTACTTTGACTCGAAACAAATCAAAACTGTCAATGCTTTCCAATCTGCGTCGTAGTAGTCATGTAGCCTGGATTTCATTTAGGATCATTTCCTACATTATTGCTTCTTGAGTTCTTATTTAAGAACAAGGAGAATTTGAACTTGCTTTCTTAGAAAAAATTCCTATGTCATAAATTCTTTCACTATCCACTTATATTATTAATTCACAGTGTGTTGTTGGTGCACAGTTGAATCTTCAATTTTTATTAGCATATATACAAATTGTACAATTTCTTATGGATTTTAAATTCAAGATAATTGCATAAAATGGTCATTGGTCAACATACAAAGCTTATTTTTATTGTTTAATTGAGTACTTCTATTTGCATCATATCCATTTCGAGCCTAACATGGTTGAGTACCTTAACTCTCAATTCTGAAGTTTTATGCTTTTTTTAGTTTTGCTGAACTGATCAGTGTATATAAAGAATACAGTGATATATACATTAGGACCCTCGGTAGCATTACAACTAAATAATATGAAACAGGGACTTCACCTAAAAAAGGTCCAACTCCCGTTATTGAACCAAGAACAACAGACAGTTGTTTTGAAACCAAACAAACCATGCAAAACATGGACATTCATCTTGATTCACACTTAAAGAGATTAAAAGAAGAATGAAAGAGATGAAAGGCGAGGGCAAAATTAAGCCAAGTTCTTTCAAGATGGATAGTCTTCTATAAAAGATTCCATATGGCTCTTTAAAAATATGGAGCAAGACAAAAATGCTTATTAATTCACCTTACAATTTAAAAAGTATATTTGGCGACAGAAAGCAAGATTGAAACATGCAAACCAAACAAGGCCTAATAAGCTAAAAAATGAATATTCTTAGTTTATTTTTTAAGATATTTTCATTCAAATAGGGTTGAAAATATTATTAAAAGTAATATTTTAATCAAAATATACATTTGTATGCTGTCCAAACATAACCTAAATGAAATTTCATGAATGAATATGTAGGATAAGGTCGAATCATGGTTTAGCAATCTAGGAACATGAGCAATTGGTGTAACAGTGGGTGGTGGGGTTGGCAGGTGACAGGTGGTACCTAATGTTGATAGGTTGTACCTAATGTTGACAAACTAATAAATGATTTGAGAAGAAGACTAAAAACTGGTTTATAGACCACAACCTATCTACATGTTCCTACAACCTGTTGACATGCGGTGGTTGGTTTATAGACCACAACCTATCTACATGTTCCCGCAACCTGTTGATAAGTGGTGGTAGCACATGTTGCCCACTTATGATTAAGATGGTATAATTATTAAACGAACTATCAAACTAAGCTACTAAAGTCATTAAAGTCATTAACAGCATAACAAACTTCATTCATACTAGAATGTGGGCGATTGATTATCAACCAAACGTAGAATTTGTGTACGAGTGTGTATATATATAAGAGATGCATACAAGTACCAACTAATACTTACTAGAACTTGATTCCCCAATGACATATGCGGCCTACCAAACTACGATAGTACCAAATGCATCTTCCATGTACGTACAATCTGATATAGGTCTCCATAGCAATGTGTCATTGATTTTCACAAACTTTACCCAAACCTTTACTGCATCTTTTCCCAATGGAACAAAGTGAACCATCGCTGTTAGATCAGTTGAAATGATAGTTCCTTCAACCACTACTCATCCCATTTCACCCACATCAATCGAATTGCATTTATTATGTGCTACCAGATTTGCACTTTGTTGGGTAAGCAAAAATGCATGAATTATCATACTTTTAGGTAATTATATTATATTAGGATTCAAGAAACACTACAAGGGACAACAAAGTTACCTAAGGAGTTGTTGTAGCCTTACAAGGAGAAGTCACAATGCTTACTTTGGCCTTGTAAGGAGTAGTCACAACACTTGCTTTTTCAATTACAACTTTTGATTTCGGCCATGCTATTTTTCTACCAACGACCCCTTTAATGCATGACGTATCAGTTGTGGGTCACCATAAGAAAGCATCTCCTTGTTGGCATAGTCTACCCACACTACAACGGCAAACGGACCAAGGGAAATACCATTTACAATCATTTTTGAACCACTGGTGCAGAGTCTTCCTTCAACAACTAACACTTCACCTTCATTCCAATCATAAAGCTTGCATTTTTTTGTTTGTGGTACTAGTTTTACTCTAAAAAGAACAATAAATTTAATAGGAAAAGGTATGTATACAATTACAAATAGTTACCGTGAATTATAAAATTTACCATTATGTCTTCCTCTAAGTATCCTCGCAGTGCAACAACACAATTAGCAGGCCATGCTACCGACTTATTCTCGGCTTCTCTAATAGTGAAAACTTGGTAAAGGCCTCCATAAATAAACATCTGCTTTCTTTACACAATCTATAGAAACTTTTATAGCATTTGGTCAAGTACGAATGTCAGTGTAATGACCCGGAATTTTCGACCTCGAAAATTTGCCTCGAAAATTTGACACTAATACGTCCATTGTAGAAGTGCCGAGCAATCGAAAGCCAGAAATTCCTGATTGTTAGGGTAAATAAGAAAAGAGGTAGAAGAAGAAACAGAAAACAACAGCATAGAATCTCACATTCGCAGCGGATTTTAAATATAATATCAAATAGCAGTATTTATACAAAGAAAAAGCTGTAATTGTCAATCTACAACAATATATCAGAGTACAATCATTCATACATAAACTGGACAGTTATAATTAACTTGTCCCAGATAAACAACTCCAATACACAGCGAAAAATACTCTATACGTTCCTGCCATCCAGCTCGACTCCTGACCTCCAGAACGTCCTAACCTGAAAATCTATAATACTCCGTCTGACCCGAGCATTACAATCAAGTAACACCTAGGTTAGGCTGGAAACCAGCATGAATAAACCCATATAATTAAACACTAAGTTACATAACTGAAAACCCGGGGTAACTCATACCTTACTGCGAGTTCTTAACTTGTTATAGTCAATCACTTATCACAAAATAATATCTAAGAACTGTTACTCAGTTTTAAAGGCCATTCTACTTTATTTATTCCATTCCAGCCTAATTGATTCTAAAATCAAATCCATAAAGAATTTGTAGATTACTAATCGAAGTGGTATCGGATATTTGTTGATACCTGACCCCGATCGCTTTGAATTCAATACCATCCTTTAATCCAAGTTGTTTAAGTGAATACAATTCCATTCATAAATACAGGATGTCAATTTACATAGCAATTCGTGACCAATAAATAACCCATGCGATCACAGTTCAACCCAAACATATCATATTACAGGACATTACAAATTATCAGACTAGATATTAATCTAATCATTCAATACAAATTTAATCATCCATAAGCAAGATTAATTAGTCATTCGTTTCCTAATTAAATTAAATTAATCACCAACTAAACTAAATTAACTACCCTCAAATCCTGCTTAATTAACCTTAATTAATTATAAACCATTTATTATTATTTTAATTAATGAGATTAATCAATCATCCTTTAACTGTTCGCGTTAATTAATTAACCTTTAATTACTTACATAGATTAATTATCCTTTAATTAATTACATTAATTAATGATCCTTAAATATCATTAATTAATTAATTATCTTTAATTATTTACATTAAGTAATTAGCCTTTAATTTAATAAGACCTTAATTAATTAAGATAAACCAATTATCTTAATCAATTACCAAATTACATTATTTAAATCTTATTTAATTAAAATATTCTATACAAAACCTCTTAAGACCTTTTACTAATTTAAGTTCAATACATTTACCTTTAATTACTTACTTAATCACATCCTTTTATTTTGAAAACAAATAGGGATTTAATTAATTGATCAACCTAATATTCATTTATCCAAAACAAAACAATTTAATTTCAAAAGCATTTGTATTTATAATCTGTATATTTTGAAACTTGTTTTGAAAACTTGATCAACTCCTTTGTTTTGAAAACTAGTTTAATATTTTACTTTGAAACTAGTACATTTCTTTGTTTATAACTTGTTAACAATTTACTATTGCCTTAAACCTTGGTTAAAATCATAACAAAAGAACCCGAGCCCAACCCATTATTTTCCCGAGCCAATCCTGATCCTCACCCGAGCTCTCTCTCTCACGTCTGCTTGCGTACAAACCTGATAGCAAACTCTAGTTCCCACCCGAGCATATCTTGAGCATCTTTCTTCTCTGATCCTCTAAGCAACAAAGCGACCATCAGACACCAATGGTCACACGTGCACATGCACACAAATTCTGGCCAACTTCGATCCATGCTCCAGTCACCAAAAAGTCAATGTCTACCTCGCTTTTGATCCTAACTACCCAGAACAGTCAACTGCATTCGGAAATCTAAATCGAGCAAGTCGACACCTCTAGGAAATCAAGCCGACCGATGAAAACCACCCTGCACCGCCTTCTACGATGACCTGAGATCCTGCAATCACGCCTGCACCATCGCCTGACCTTCATCTTTCCTTCCCTCCACCTCCGGTCCATCACGATGCCACCACGACGACGAGATTGCCCGAAAAACAACCCTAACCAAATCACAAACTAAATCCTAAATCTACCTCGCCATGCCACCACGGCGATCCAGAAAATCGCCGGTTATTTTTCCCTCGATCCCCAACCTTCAAGCTACCTCCAGTCCCAAGCATGACCCACCACTCTTCGCCGATTGTCGGAAATTGACGAAAATGACTCTCTGATCAACTCGTAAATTCTCATTATCCCAAATCTTAAAAATCATGAAATCTATACTAAAAATCATGGTTTTCAATAACGAATCCAAATATACAATCAAAACTTGAGAATTTAACAGCTTAATTTTTGATTTGAATTGACTTTTCCACTGTACGTTCCTATTTCCCGTTAATTACCTTCTAATTATACTTATGAACATTTTTAAAAACAAGATTAGGTTAGTACAAACACTTTCCAATAAACACCATAATCTAATTTAGTTTATATGAAGAGATATTGAATTTAGAGTATGTTTGGTTTGTTGCAACTAAACAGAGACATGTTTACAGATATGCACACAGTACTCATACTTATATGCATACAAGTATATTCATACATTCATGCAAACATTTCACAATAATATTTCAATAATTTATCACATGCATCGGGGTAAATAAGTAGATTTAGTGAAGGGGTGAATGTTTACTCACCTGCAAAAGATGATAACAGAGAACAGTTTGATCTGGACTCTTGTTTGAAACTGAAGCTTGAATTTGCTACTTGCTATTTGAATTTGAATTGATCTGATTTTTATGTTTTGAGTTGAATTTTCTTTTCTCAGGTTGAAAAGAAGCTGTTGATTTTCTATTAGTTCCTGGTTTATGTTTTTATCTTAGAAATAGAGAGAAGTGAAGAAATGAAGCCTGGTTTCTCAAACTCTATGTTATATATATATATATATATATATATATATATATATATATTTCAAGTTTCAGAGAAAACATATTTGACCATTTGTAAATTTGCATGTTACTAAGTTTACACATGTATTTTGCTTGTTATTATTGTCTCACAAATGTCAAAAACAATGTTTAAATAATTCCTTATGTTTTTTTATTAATTACTTAAATTTATGTAATTAAGTTTATATATGTATGTTTTAAATCTATAAATATTTAAAAATTATTCTTATTCATGTGTAATTTAAAAAGAAAGAATATTAAGTCTTTTTATCAAATTCTATTTCAAACTTAAGCAAAAATACTTTTAATAAAAATATGTTTTGAAATTATAAGTTATGTTTTAATTCAATATAATAGTTTTTCTTCAAAAGCTATTTAATTACTTATATACTTGTATATGTATACACTTAAAATTTTCAACATTATAAAGTTTGCACATCTCTATTTATATATTTATTAATTTATTATAAGATTTATCATGTCTAGATATTTATAATTCATCATTTATTATAGCTCGAATCCATTTACATCCAGACATTTTAATTATCAGAATATTGTTTGTTCAACCAAATAAAATCAGTATCTCAATAGTAAAAATCAATTAATTATTCAATTATCAGATGTCCAAAAATCCGAGTTATCAGATTCCTCCACCCTTTGAATCTTTTCATCCTCGAAAAGAAATGAAGCCAGAATTTATTAAAATGCTTATTATCAGTTAAATTACTCTTAGAGCATTTTAACTCTTAACTCTTTTTTTTTAACACTTTAATGTTCATATAATATTACCGAAATAGCTTTATAAAAATACTCTTCATAACTCGATGTCTCAACAAGTCCATCCTTGTTCTCACAGAAATTCGGTCATACATTGATCAGCGTAGGACTGAAAATCTATAAGTACTTAGCAGACTCGGTTTTCAACACCTGGTGAAAATACTTAGAAAACATTTTTGAAATTATAGATAACATTTTTGAAAATATAGGAAATCTTGTTGGTGAGAATGCTCTGGAAATTATCACCTCCTCCACGGCTGCAGTTAACCCGATGATTACATCGCCATCCTGGCAAAACCATAGAAAACTATAGGCACTCCGCGCCCCTCGATTACACCATGGAACCCGCCACAGATCGTAGCTATACCTAGGTTTTACACCATCATGGAAAAAATCATGTAACTGTAGGCATCAGCGCCCTCGAATTTCACTGCCAAATGAAACTCCACCACTCCTACATAGATCGTACACTACATCAGTCGAGTCCCAATGTAGCCTGTAGACACTCACCGTCATACGACTTTCGCTATGTCTATGAAGATCGCAGTCTACCATCGCAGACTACCGATATTAAATCGCCCTCTCGGCGAAATCAAACCTAGACCGTGGGCACTCACAACCCCCGACTTTTGCTATGGTCCACAGATCGCAGTGACATCGAGTTACACTGTTGTCACGGCATAACCCAAATGTCTCTATAGGCATCAGCTCACTCAACTTTCGTTACCCACACACAATCCTTAGGAACTTTAGTTTGTCCGGACTGCCTTCCAGAATCAAATTTATAAACCCCTTGGGGCTCAAGGCAGAACCACCCCATGGATCTCTTATGAAGTTCATTTCATGGGAGCGATTTTTTCCCCAAAACCAATCTCAAAACATTTTATACTATACACGTATAGAATCTTTCAAATCACACTCTTTGTGATTCACATAAAAATCTTCTTTACACAAAATCGATATCTCAAAACGATATTTCAAAACTTGGCTTTCCAAATTTCCAAAATTGATTTTTCCTAAAAATCAAAAGCCTTTCCAAAATCCATAGGCTCCAAAACCTTTTTCCAAAATCTTTCTCATAAAATCACTTATACATATAGATAAAGATATATAAAATCTTGAAAAATCTTTGGATCACTTCATACTTATATATACTCTCCTTTTTATACTTCAAATAATTTCAAAGACCACATCTTATGGTCATAAATTCACAAGGATAGTTATCGTATATATATAACTTTTATTATGATAAATCAAATATTCAAGTTTGATTTCTTTTATAAAGCTGTTTACCACGTTACTTTCTCTTCATAAAGTGACTTTTAATTATATAAATATCCAACATCTACTTTTATTCACATATAGTTCTCAAAATATTCTTTTCTTTTCAAAAATCTTCTTTACATTCTTTTCAAAATATCCATTTCATTTAAGCACGTACGATGTACATATATCGTCCGTACGCAATATCAAAACCGATCGCTTACTCGATCATACAATTTCACTTGCGAACTAGTATCGTCCACCTGACTTCCTAGTGCGGACTCAGATCTAGTTTCTTGATCAGAAACCGTTATTCTCCTTGCATAGCCATAACTATGATAGAGAATTTTCAGAATTAATCAAAAATCCATATCCAGGATTCGCCGTCGAAAATCGAGTGAAAAATCCCAACTCGGATCGATATACTATCTCGAAATTCTGTATTCGAATCTTGATCAAATCATAATGCGAATAGAATAATATACGTACAGCCTACATATCCACCTTTATTGATTATTATCTAAATCAATTTCCCTTTTATTCACCTTGATTCCTATCCACTTGTTCTCAATTTCTTCAATTTCCATATGGGTTATCACTTTAATTCTTATCTCCATTGGTATTTAATCATAAACAGTTTGCACTCTGACCCACTTGAATTTAGAAAATAGCTTGAAAAGGTATGGATAAGTAGTTGTAAAATGGTGGTTAGTTTGTAAAACAGATGTAAGATGGTAACTAGTTCTCAAAATAGTTGTAAAATAAGTATAAGATAGTTCGGGTTTCAAAAAGAATGGTTGTATAGTAAATAGCTAGGAAAAATATATTTAAGAAAGTTTATGTTAAAACAATTTACTTAAAAATAGTTCAGAGCCAAACTGTTCAATTTCCCAATCTTCCACTTCAACCAATCTTCAATTTCCAATCCATTAAATTGATTCAATTTTAATTAATTCAAACAAAATTTTAGTTTGAACTAATTTTAATTCCAATCTCAATCTTTAAACCGTCTAGAATTATATAAATTCGAGTTAAGTTTTCAATGTTGATTTAATTCCTTAAATCATATTAATCTTTACTTTTAATTTATCAATTAAGGTTTTTAAACAATTTAATTCTGAGCCCAAATTTCAAATATTCATTTTAAATTACCTTTACTTAACTTATTTCAAGGTTCAAGTAGGAGTTTAAAACCTTTTTTAAACAATTTAATCTTCAGAATCCAATTTATTACTAAATTTTAACTTCTAAGTTTGAACCCAAATTTTAACAATTTTAGTTTGCAAGTTTATATTTTTAACATTTAAATCTTAAATTCAAAGTGATTATATTCCCATAATTTCAATTTTATTTCAGTAATGGATATATATTATCTCAATCCACTTCTTAATTCAATTAAAATAATCCAATTCTCAGTTTCATAGATTATTAATAACAACAGGATGATATCAGGTTAAGTCAAGGTAAATAAACATCCAAATTATCTAAAACATCCATCAATAGCATCCATCATACATTCCCAGAACTCAAACCCATTTGAGATCTTACATAATTCCCATTCAATACAACCATTTAACTTCCCTAAGTTAAATCTCAATTTCATCTTGAAATTTCTAATTCAGGTTGTTCGTTCTAAACTTATTTAACTTTGATTTTAATCCTAATTAATTTAATTCAATTTCAAATTTCAATTAATTCATTACAATTCCACCTTTGAATTAGTTCCAATTATATTTTCAAATAAATAAAGATAATTTTATATTAGATTGTACTACCACAAAATATTCCATGCATTGATAGATTACACACTAGTAGTTCAAACATTACATCCATTTATCCAAAATAAAAGTCTTACAGAAGTTATAAATCTAGATGCCTTCTCCATTACCTAGGGGTTTGGAAAAGAACAGAGCCTTAGCATTCATACAAGAATCCTCACTAGGGGCTCCCTTCCAATGGGCAAAGCCCGCACATGCACTTTTCAACAGGGTTTCCCCACCTATAACATTTACCACAAAATGTTTCTACCTTTCCATCTGTCTGGATAACCCTTACGCCTTCTGCAGGACGTTCCATAATCTTACTCTTCTTCCGCCTCTTGGGACAATTCCTGGCGATGTGTCCTGACATCTTACAATGATAGCAAATAGTCGACTCAATTAACTAGTTCCACGGGTTTATGCTTCACCTTCCTCACTTCAGGGCAATGGTTTAGGAAATGTCCTTTCTTATGAAACCTAAAGCATAAGATCTTAGAGAGAAACGTTGGAATGTAACCTTCAATTCCTCTCTTGTTTTACTGCACTTGGCTGCGTAATGACCCTTATTGAAACTTCTATAGTAGGTGACATTATCATAAGGACCTGGTCCAGCCCTTTCCTTAACCTGTTTCTCATACTCCTGAATTGCTTCTTCTCGATCCTTATGTGTTGTTGTTCTTCGCTCTCTGCGTCTAGCCTTCCATTCTTCACTCTTAGCCATCTCTCTCTAAGACTGGATTTAGTGGGACTTCCTAACCTATATTAGACTTAATTAGTAGAATTCCAACTTATATTCTTATTATCCTATTCAATTTCAATAACCAACAACCAATTTCCTTAATATATATAATAATTAGAAAAATTATTGCTTTATAGGTCAAAATATAAGCTTATATAAGAATCATTCATTTTTAAAACCATGTTAAAATCTTTATACAAGAAAATAACAAGTACGCTCTCATATATAATACACTCAACTCATCCTAGGGTACTACTGACCCTATCCGTAATGAGTAAACCCACCAGAGCCAAGGTTCTCGCTTAACCTTCAGCTTTGATACCAAATGTAACGACCCAGAATTTTCAACCTCGAAAATTCAACACTAACGTCCATTATAGAAGTGCCGAGCAATTACATGCTGGAAATTTTAGATTGTTAGGGTAAAGAAGAAAAGATGTAGAAGAAGAAACAAAAAACAACATCATAGAATCTCACATTCGCATCGGATTTTAAATATAATATCAAATAGCAGCATTTATACAAAGAAAAAGCTGTAATTGTCAATTTACAAAAATATATCAGAGTACAATCGTTCATACATAAACTGGACGGTAATAAATAACCTGTCCAAGATAAACAACTCCAATACGCAGCGGAAAATACTCCATACGTTCCTACCATCCAGCTCGACTCCTAAGCTCCAAAACGTCATAACCTAGAAATTTGTAATACTCGATCTGACCCGAGCATTACAATCAAGTAACACCCGGGTCAGGCTGGAAACTAGCGTGAGTAAACCCATATAATTAAACACTAAGTTACATAACTGAAAACCTGGTGTAACTCGTACCTTACTACGAATTACTAACTTGCTGTAGTCAATCATTTATCACAAAACAATATCTAAGAACTGTTACTCAGTTTTAAAGGCCATGCTACTTAATTTATTCCATTCCAGCCTAATTGATTCAAATATCAAATCCATAAAGAATTTGTAGATTACTAATCGAAGTGGTTCCGAGTATTTGCTGATACCCGACCATGGTCTCTTCGAATTCAATACCATCCTTTAATCCAAGTTGTTTAAGTGAATACAATTCCATTCATAAATATAGGATGTCAATTTACACAGCAATTCATCACCAATAAATATCCCACACTATCACAGTTCAACCCAAACACATCGTATCACAGAACATTACAAATTATCAGACTAGATATTAATCTAATCATTCAGTATAAATTTAATCGTCCATAAGCAAGATTAATTAGTCATTTGATTCCAAATTAAATTAATTTAGTCACCAAATAAATTAAATTAACTACCCTCAAATCCTGCTTAATTAACCTTAATTAGTTATAAACCATTTATTATTATTTTAATTAATGAGATTAATTAATCATCCATTAATTGTTCACAATAATCAATTAACCTTTAATTCCTTACATATATTAATTATCCTTTAATTAATTACATTAATTAATGATCCTTAAATAACATTAGTTCAATAATTATCCTTAATTATTTACATTAAGTAATTAGCCTTTAATTTAATAAGACCCTAATTAATTAATTAAGATAAACCAATTATCTTAATCAATTACTTAATTATATTATTTAAATCTTATTAAATTTAAATACTTTATAAAAACCTCTTAAGACCTTTTACTAATTTAAATTCAATACATTTACCTTTAGTTACTTACTCAATCACATCCCTTTTATTTTGAAAAAAATTAGAGAATTAATTAATTAATGAACCTAATATCCATTTATCCAAAAAAAACATTTTAATTTCAAAACATTTGTATTTATAATCTATATATTTTGAAACTTGTTTTGAAAACTTGATCAACTCCTTTGTTTTGAAAACTAGTTTAATATTTTACTTTGAAACTGGTATATTTCTTTGTTTATATACTTGTTAACAATTTACTATTGCCTTAAACCATGGTTAAAATCATAACAAAAGAACCCAAGCCTAACCCATTATCTTCCTAAGCCAATCCTAATCTTCATCCGAGCTCTCTCTCTCTCACATCTACTTGCGTACAAACCCGATAGCAAACTCTATTTCCCAACCGAGCCTATCCTGATGCATCTTTCTTCTCTGATCCTCTAAGCAACAAAGCAACCATCAGACACCAATGGTCACACGTGCATGTGCACACAAATTCTGGCCAACTCCGATCCAAGCTCCAGCCACCAACAAGTCAACATCGACCTTGCCGTTGATACTAACTACCCAAAATAGTCGATTGCGTTGGAAAACTAAATCGAGCAAGTCGACACCTCCAGGAACTCAAGCCGATCGATGAAAACCACCCTACGCCGCCTCCTACGATGACCAAAGACCTTGCAATCATGCCTAGGACTTCGCCTGACCTCCATCTTTCCTTCCCTCCACCTTTGGTCCATCATGATGCCACCCCGACGAGGAGATTGCCTAGAGAACAACCCCAACCAAAATCACAAATTAAACCCTAAATTTACCTCGTCGCGCCACCACGGAGATCTAGAAAATCACAGGTTATTTTTCCCTCGATCCCAACCTTCAAGCTACCTCCAGCCCCAAGCATGACCCACCACTCTCCGCCTATCGTCGGAAATCGATGAAAATGCACTCTCTGGTCAATTCGCACATTCTCATTATCCCAAATCTTAAAAATCATGAAATCTATACTAAAAATCATGGTTTTCAATCACGAATCCAAATATACAATCAAAACTTGAGAATTTAACAACTTAATTTTTGACTTGAATTGATTTTTCACTGTATGTTCCTATTTCCCAGTTATTACCCTCTTATTATACTTATGAACATTTTAAAAAACAAGATTAGGTTAGTACAAACAGCTTTCCATTAAACACCATAATCTAATTTACTTTATACGAAGAGATATTGAATTTAGAGTATGTTTGGTTTGTTGCAACTAAACAGAGACATGTTTACAGATATGCACACAGTACTCATACTCATATACACACAAGTATATTCATACATTCTGCAAATATTTCACAATAATATTTCAAGAATTTATCACATGCGTAAGGGTAAATAAGTAGATTTGGTTAAGGGGTGAATGTTTACTCTCCTCCAAAAGATGATAACAAAGAACAGTTTGATCTGGACTCTTGTTTGAAACTGAAGCTTGAATTTGCTACTTGCTGTTTGAATTTGAATTGATCTGATTTTTATGTTTTGAGTTGAATTTGCTTTGCTCAGGTTGAAAAGAAGCTATTGATTTTCTTTTGGTTTCTGGTTTAAGTTTTTGTCTTAGAAAAAGAATGAAAGAAATAGAGATAAGTGAAGAAATGAAGCCTGGTTTCTCAAACTCTATGTTATATATATATATATATATATATATATATATATATATATATATATATATATATATATCAAATTTAAGAGAAAACATATTTGGCCATTTGTAAATTTGCATGTTACTAAATTTACACATGTATTTTGCATGTTATTATTATCTCACAGATGTCAAAAACAATGTTTAAATAATTCCTCGTGTTTTTTTTATTAATTACTTAAATTTATGTAATTATGTTTATACATGTATGTTTTAAATCTATAAATATTTACAAATTATTCTTATTCATGTGTAATTTAAAAAGAAAGAATACTAAATCTTTTTATCAAATTCTATTTCAAACTTAAGCAAAAATACTTTTAATTAAAATATGTTTTCAAATTATATTGTATATGAATATATATAGATTTGGAAGTTATGTTTTAAATTCAATATAATAGTTTTTCTCCAAAAGCTATTTTATTACTTATATACTTGTATATGTATACACTTAAAAAATTTAACATTATAAAGTTTGCACATCTCTATTTATATATTTATTAATTTACTATAAGATTTATCATCTCCAGATATTTATAATTCATCATTTATTATAGCTCAAATCCATTTACATCCAGACATTTTAATTATCAGAATACTATTTGTTCAACCAAATAGAATCAATATCTCAATAGTAAAAATCAGTTAATTATCCAATTATCAGATGTCCAAAAATCCGAGTTATCACAGCCAGTGAACAACTTCATTAGGATTAGCGGACACTACTCTCCCTTCAGCAACAATTTCGTTGGTTCCATCCCAATTCAATAACTCATATATGTTGTCATTGCCCTGCAATTATTCAACCAAAAATTATATTAATTATTGGTTTGAAAACTAAACTATAAATGATGTTATATCGGTAATATAAGTGATTTTTACCATTTCAATTGTGCTCCCTTCTTTGAAATTACTTTACTCTGTCAAAGCGAAAATAGTAACGGCAACGGTTAAGGTGTAATTCTAAAATTCTAAATAAAAATTATATTGATTATTGGATTAAAACTAAACTACAAATCATGTTATATCAGTAATAGAAGTGATTTCTACCATTTCAGGTTTTCCCCCTTCTTTCGAACATTCTTTACCATGTCAAAGCAAAAAATAGCAGCACCAATAGTTAAAGGTTTAAATTTTGAAATTTTAAGAAATTCATGAAAAATCAACGATGCAATAAGTGAACCTTCTGAGGTAGATTTTCTGTCTTGTTCATTAGCTTGTGCACCATACTCTTCATTTCTGAAATGCTTTTTTGACATTGAGTTATTTTCTTATCTCTATATTGTGACAAAGTTAGTTTGGTTAAGGTATAGCCCCTTTCTAGTGCTCTTAAGCGTCCTGGTTTATCCCGCCCCAATACTTGTACAATTTCATCTTCTTTGACATTATTTGTCGAGTCGGATTGTCTTGCATATCAATTTTTTTAATCTTCTCCTATATAAATTAATATACATATATGTTATATACGATGGTAAAATTATCGCAATGTTTAGTAGCTAACAAAATCAAATATTCTTACAATATTTGCAACATCCGTGTTCATTGGTTCGCCATTTTTTTAGTGCAAGATTTAACCCAAACATCAACTCTAGATACGGCAATGAATCCTGACTTTGTGTTTTTCTACATTTAGAAAGACATTGAATAAATCAATTGATAGTTAACTAAATAACAGGGTAAATACTACTACAACTAATTAACTAACAAAATCATCGGTCAATATAGCCATCCCCATACGCCCAGTTATGTGCGGCAATTGTTTTTGCCTAGTGGAAATATATTTCTCATTTCATGCCTGAAAGAAGGTAAGAGATAAACAAAGTCAAAGGATGTCATAGATGAAAAATATATTTCTAAATTCAGGTAATGAGATAGCATGCCATAGATGAAGAAATGTGCATAGTTGTTGCATGTTACAACTACATGTGCTTAGATGATACGTGTTGGTTATCAACACAAATACCAACAAATTTAATATGTTTATAGTAAATGCATAAAGTTGTTTGCTTATTAATTCTTTAACTATGGACTTCTTATTAAAATATAAAAATCTCATTTTTTTTTGTTATTGACATTAAGTTGAGTAAATGCTAAACATGCATACAAGGAAGGTCTTGCTTAGAGTTAAAATCGGAGTGTTAAAGCTATGCCTGTGAGTATTGAGTAGATGCAGTAATGATATTAAATTATTAGTAATAATAGTTGTTAGCTATTTTGTGTTGCAGACACATTTTTCATCCTCGGTCCACGTTTTATGCTTCAGCATGCAACATAGTTGCCTTCAGTTCACATTTTCCACTACAATTTATTAACAATATATATCGTTGCAGCATTTCATTCAGAACTTTTATAACACCATAATGAGTTTCATCGTTTCAGCATTGAATCCACTATCCTATATTCGTTTCTAGTTTCAGTGCTACTTGGTTTGACTAAGCAAAGAAGAATACCTTTTCGATATGAACCGCCTACTAAAAGTGTAATTGGGGTCCATGTCCTCAATGGTTTTTTTAAAAGCAACTATAACATCCCGGTATTTCTTGTCATTTGCATCCACACATGTCGGACTTGAATTGCTCAAAATATCATATTTTTAATTTATATTTGGCAAAACTCAGCATATACTGTAAATAAATAAATCGCAGAATCACAGACAAAGAGTAATAAAACAATAAGCAGCGGAAATAAATGAATAGTAGTTCATGAAGCTACTATATATATATAACATAATTAAAATAAGATACAACAAAAATCTCGAATATATAGAAGTCTTAATACAATAATCAAATAACAAAATCCGAACATATCACTGGAGTCAACTGAATAACAGAAGGCTGGATAGATGGATCTCCAAGTGAAGCTCCAATCCAAAGGTGAGTCTCAAATACTGTGAAACTCAATCTGACCCGAGCATAAAGCAAAACACAAAACACTCGAGTCAGGATTAACATTGTTATATTAATAAATCCAGCTCAAGTGAAATATCAACTAAAATACAAGTAACTCAAAGGATGTTTGGGATACCCATCCTCTAAGGATCCATGGAACTATCTACTATGTAGTAAATACGCTATTATAATATGTCTATAGTAAAGTAAAAAAGTATTAAAATAGCGTTAAAGCCTAACCCATATCCCCCATAACGCATTTTTATATATTCCCATAGTCTATACAGTACCGTAATCTCCTTTGTACTAGAGGTCGTCAGAGGGCACTCCATAGGTATGGTACAAAGCAAACTCGTAGTGGGCTCGATATGGTAGGTGACACGACACAACCAGGCAATGCCAAGGTAGATATACCAATTAAACTTTTGCGCTGTTGGTAACACATAGCCACAGCTACCACCCAACTCGATCCACACTCCCAAAAATCCAAAGGTGCACCCAATCAATCACAAAGTAATAGAATGGTATCGAAGAAGTGTGTCCGATCGGAGGAGCTACCTCACTTGGCTTGTCAATTGCTCCTGTTTTAGCCACCTTAAGCTAAATCACGGGAGTCAAGTCCATGTATATACCTCATATAGAATCATTGCCAACCATCCTACTTCATTTTGGAATCTCCACCGCGTACACAGTTGTCAAAGTGATTTTCGGTATTGGCAGAGAGTATGACAGTAACTAATCTCGGTCTCTTTAACACCCAAATATTATTATAACACCGCGGTCATTTCAAAATATCATATCTATTTCAAAACCATATAAATTCAAGATCATTACTCACCAAAATAATACACAATTCAAAAATCATAACACTTTCCAAAATTTTAACTCTTTTGAAATCGTAACACTTTGGAAATCATAACGCTTTTGAAATCATAACTTTGAAATTCATAACACTATGAAATCAAGATACTTCCACTTAACCAGTTTAGATATTAAAAATAGTATATATATAATAAAATAGTTTATATAATAAAATAGTTTATATGTTAAAATAATTTGTATATTAAAATAGCTATAAGTTAAAATAGTTTATATTAAAATAATTTGTATATTTAAAATATTTTTTTTATTAAAATGGTTTTATATTAAAATAGTATATATTAAAATATTTTTATATTAAAAATAGCTTATATTAAAATAGTATATATATTAAAATAACTTATAAAGTAAAATATTTATATATTAAAATACTTAAGATCATAAAATAGTTTCCTCAAGTTCACAAATCGATTCATATCAACTCGAATTAAAAAATTCAATTAAATTAAATCTTAATTCACAAATTTCATTTTAATTCAATATCTCGCTAAACCATTTTATATCAATTTCAAATATAGATATCAAAGCTTTAAATATTCAAACATTTATAATAACACAATTTTGATAAAATTCATTTATATTTCAAATTCAACTTTACCATTATTTAATATTGAAATATTCACTTAGTCAATCCGATATCATTTAAATAAAACCTTAAATTACAATTTATTTACTTGAAATATTCATTTAATCATCTTAAATCAAAATCAAGTTATAAAATCATATCTTTAATTCTCAAATTTAATAGGTTTTAAATCAGTTTTATTTAAGTATAATTCTTAAACAAATAAATTTCAAATAAATTTCTATTTCTCTTTCCAAATTAATTTAGTAAAATTATTATAAAATCTATTTTTAGAAATAAATTTTTAAATAAGCACTTAAACATATTATACACAAATTAAACTAAATCTTATTATTAAATTTATTTTATATTAAAACTTATTTTATTTATTTTTAAAATAGTAAAATTATAAGTAAAATCTTAAAATTAATAAATTTCAAAACTACCTTATAAATTTAGAATTTCCAAAACATATAATTTTAAATATCTAAATTTTTTAACATATATAAAATAACTTTTACATATATTAAAATCAGTATTATTAAACCACATAAATTTCCTTTCAAAACCCTAAAAATCATTTTCTAATATATATATATATATATATATATAGACCAGCGATGTTTGTGTATAATTTTCTATTTTATGGTCAGGTGATACAGATATTTATCATTTCAATACGCAATTTAAATATCTACAGGTAAATATCATTTTAACCCGCAATCCTAATTTCAATTTACTGAAAATCGCTTGGGTTTATCATTTCAATCCATAACGATTTTCTCCTATTCTATAAGATCGTTCGGGTGTGTGTCATTTGAACCCATAGGGAATTCTAAATTAACAGGGAACTTTTCAGGGTGAGAACTGTAATGAAAATAATATAACATATCGATAATAGGCATATATCATCGATGATAAAATAAATAACAGATCATGGTTTCAGATGTCACAGGTGAGAAGTTACAGATAATGGCATATCATATATGGCAAATAAATGATTAATAGTTCAATTTAGCAGCATATTTCAATTGTCGTTTCAAATGAAATCAAATATAATAAATAGAAGAATGTTAATCGTGAGTGATTTCTCACCTTTAAAGGCTAGAGATGAACGAGAATGAGATGAGTTACGAATCCAAGCATGAATTCCAAAGCAAAGCGAGATTGGCACAAATTCGACGAACAGCGCTGATAATAGGAGTCGATGAAAATAAATCAAATCAGTTTTGACATAAACTGAAAATATATTATTATTATTATTTCCTTGAAATCAATATTTAATTTAAGATAAATATTAAAATAATATAAAATTTTCAAAATCATTATTCTTAAAACTCTGGTGTTAAGAATCAAAGAATATATATATATTATACTTAAAGCTCAGCAAATCATATATAAGCTTATAAATATATATATATATATATCAAAATCTATATATGGTTTTAATTTAAAACCAACATGTATTGAGAATTATATTGACTTGAAGACATATATATATATATATTCAGAGACAATGTATAATTATAACAAAATGTATGTATGTAGGGTACAACTATCATAAGCCCATATATAAAAGACCAATATATTCTTATCTACACAAACAGGTAATATATAAGTAAAAGAAGGTTGTTGCTTAACAAATATATATATATATATATATATATATCATATACTTTTATAATAGAATAGGAGTGTTGTACCCAATAGCCTTTAGAGGCAATAACTTCTGCAACTAACATACTTCAAAGAACACGGTACTTCCCAATATATATATATATATATATATATATATATATATATATATATAACTCACACATGATGTATATAACAAATTTAAAATCACCATTTAATTTCACAAATATATTACCTTTTTAAAAAAAATACCAAAACGAAATCTTAAATACATATGTGTAAAACTGTTTTGAACCAAATTCTATATATATATGTATATATAATCCAACAAAATATATTATACATACTAATATATATAAAACATTGTATATATTATTATCAAAACTGTTTCAAACATACAACATAGCTTCAGTATATATATGAGTTACAGGCAAAGATCTTATGTACATAAACTAACTTATATGTATAATACATCACAAAATCATCATTAATATCATAGCCGTATGTTATATTTTACCATTAAAATCAAACATATATTGCAGGATATATATATTTTTGCAGACACAATATAAAATTCAAAAATCAATATGGATATAATATCAAAGTGCAAAGAGTAATTTCTAATATGGATTATATTATATAAAATATGAAAGCCATACCACAACCAAGGTTTTATAACACACACACACACATACATATATATGTCTATATATATATAAACAAAATCAAAACAACAATGTACATAAGCAGCTGATATATATACATATATTTGCTGCAAACAAAATTTTATAAACATACACACACACACACTCAACTAACACAATATAATATAGAATACTTTACTGCATTTTTCAAGACAAAGCAAAGCAACTTATATAAATATACACACTAGAAAAATACTAACAAAACATGATATATATATATATATACACTATTTCAAACTATCAACGTAAGTATTTTTCACACACACACACACATATACATACTTACATACGAGCATGGGTGACAGGAAGTAGAAGCCATGGTGAGGTGAGAGGAGAAATGATGCTCGGCCAGGGTGGTGGGAGGCCTCGGCGTGCTTGCGGTTTTTACTTGGGCTTGGTGGGGTGTGGGCATTGGTCGATGCTTTGGAGAGGACGGATGGTGGAGGAAAAGGAGGGTGGGAGAGGGAAGAGGGGAGTTGGTCGGCCGAGAGATTGGGAGGATGATGGAGAAAGGTGGAACAAAAATTTGAAAGCAGACACCATATCTGTATATTTTTTCCTTACAATGAGAGCAGAGAGAAGGGTACGAGACTAAAGATCAGAAGGTAAATATGAAGTGGTGGAACAATAAATGAAAACAAAAATCATGGAATTTAAAATGGCTAGCGTTGAATACAAGGGATATTAATAGGTAGTGGCTGCCTGTTTCACGATAATCAATTGAATGGTTATAAAGAATCCAAAAAGGCTCGGACGAGTACCGATACGATTGACCACTTCATGGGTTCCGCCATGTACCGAAACTCCAAAACAAAGAAGTGAATATACCGTAGAGATCAGCACGATGAGACAATCAAAATGGTATACAGATATCAATGGTATGATCACCCTATCAAAAGTCGATAATCGGTACCGAAAATGCTGCTAAAACGCCCGAATTAAGATAAATGGAGCAATAGCAGTCCAAATTTGGCGAAATAAAATATGACATCTCACTCAGAAGATGATTTACAAATTTATTACATAAAAATATTTAGGTTTGGAAAATATTTTATTATCATCTAATATTAACTGATTTAAATTTAAATAAAATTATACAAGAAAATAAACTTCCATAACTTCTTATGAAAATTTAGCATTTGTTATGTTTATATACATGTATTGCAAATATCAAATTTTCATTTCCAAATTGAATTATTTAAAATTTCACAAAATTCTAGTTAATTACGTTATTAAAACCTTTAAAATTTACGGGTCGTTACAGCAACTAACATTACTAAGCATATTTTCATTTATTTGTATTGTGGCGACCGCGCCAAGCGGAAATGCAAGTAAACTGAGCAAAAAATCAAATACTTCTTTTGCTACTTTGGCCAAAATTAGCCTTTTGTTATTTTCTACTAGCAATTTAATGCTCATTTTTCTAGTACTGTTATTCAATTTCTATCTATGATAATTTCTTTAAGCATAGCTAAGAATTATACGAGTTGATTTATTTTTTATATTTAAAATAATAAAAGGCAAAATATAAAAATAAAGGTATATCTGTTTTCCATGCAATTACATAAGCTATACTTTAGATTTTTTTTATTAGTAGCAATATTTATAAATAATGAACTTATAATTCAATTAATTCAGTTTAGATAAATGTAAATAATTACATCATAACTTGCACTAGAGTATAAATAATTATATCATTAGTTCAATTAATTCAGTCTGAACAAAGCATAATTAAACCGAGCATATTGTGAATTTAATGAAAAATTCTCCACTTCACAGTTCATATGTAATGAAAGTATGAGAAAATTAATGGAAGAACAGCAAGAAATTTTACCTTAAACTCCAAACTTGTTTTCTTTACAAACTTTTCCACTCCTTCACGTTTTTGATGTTGTAAGGTTTCAAAGCAAGTCTTTCCTCTTCCATCATTATTGTAATTAGTTTTTGAACTAGTCTACTTTTTAAGGTTCTTCAAATGGTTCCCGTTTGTTGAAATATGGAGGTTTTTTGTCATTCATCGTCCACTTTAAATCTAGCCTACAAATCAAAAGAAAAAAAATGGTGTTATTTCATATTAAAATGAATTGAAAAGGACATTCAGCTAAATAGATAATTTTTGTAAATAAATCTATTATTATGCGAGAAAAATAGTAATTTTTCATGCCTGAATGGAATCCCACAAGACAGTTTTTAATTCATCACTTAGAAGCCTCCAACCGCTAAGTATAATCGGAACATGCTCTCGTACTAGCGGTGCAACATAAGAAGATAAGTATACCGAGCCTTTTTCTATCGGTACGGCAGCCTCAATGAATTCGACTTCAATTCGATTCTCAAGATTTAATGGAAGTCTTTTTACTTTTATTGGTCATCTGCAATGTCTTTTAAATTTACATTTGCAGTTTCAGCTTCGATTGGCCTCTTGATTTCCACGTCGGCAACAACATTTTCTTCACATGCCATTTATATTCTTCACGCATTTCACTTTTTTCACAAGGCATTCCAATTTCTTTACGTATTTCATTTTCTTCACAAGACATTTCATTTGCTTCATGCATTTCATTTTCTTCACAGGGCATTTCGCTTTCTTCACATGACATTCATATGGTGTCGTGCCCTAATTCTTTTTCCTTCTCTACATGGAAAGATTCATCGGTTGGCACAATATATTTGACCTTTGGCTTATACTTTTGGGATTTCTCGTTCTTCAATTGTCGACGAGTGCATACACTGCTTGTATGCATATCCTTTTTCTTTAAAAACATTTAATAAAATCAATTTCAATGTTAAGGTCATCACATATTTAATGAAAAATAAGTTGCTTAAAAAGTATATATAGAGAAATGCAGTTTTCTTTTAGTAACTTGGAACACATATGCAACTTAATTTGTGATTGCCTTATTATTCCTAATTTTCATGGATATGGTTATATGTTTCTAAAATAGAACAACCTTATGCACCCTTTTTTATCGTCCTTCTTATAAGCAGTCTAAACAATTATGTGAAGTTGAACGTTTCAAAACTGTAAGGAGGTAGCATAAATAGCTTAAAAATTAAAATACGAGAAGTAGCAAACATATTTCTTACAATTTCCAATGTAACTTCATTAGAATTTTTAATATAGAAATGACTAAAATGGTCTTATTCTGGGAAGTTTACTAGCAAATTACCACTAATTTTTTTTTCCTTTTTTTAACAGGAGTGTGTATAATTATGTAGTTGGGTATACGTTCATTAATCATAAGTCACAAATTTCAAACACCACGAATAACTTGTTTGAGTTCTATTATTATTATTATTATTTTGAACGGGTATTTTATTTACTAATAAGAAAATTTTGAGTAGCAGCGGAACAAACAATGGTAGGACCGGGCAATCAATACTCGTATTCAAAAACCTAAGTTTGATAATAAGCCATACAACAAAACGGTGTAAACAATACATATTAAAATACGCCGGTCAAACCATGCTGCAATCCAAGCTTATATCCATTTAGAGCTACTTCATTCGATAACTCAAACAATAAACATTTAGATCTGGTTTAATCCATGGCAACCATAAAAAAATCACTTCCTGTCGTTCATCAAATATGAGGGAAGAACATGGTGGCTCTGGATCCTTGTTCATGGTGGAATGGAGGACTTTCTAATGAGGGTGAAGGTATTTGAGGAAATGGAGCATTAATGAGGAGGCAGATATGTGCACAGGTATCAAATGTGCATAAGAATAGTGATATGGAGGTGACTTGTTATACAAGCAACATAAGTGAATCAAGATAGGGATAAAATTGATTTGTATTTGAATACTGATGATGAGGAAATGTGTTTTGATGCCAGTTTAAGAAAAACTGTGATCACGGTATATGGATTGATATGGTAAATGAAGTGGACATGAATTGTTTCAAGAACATGTATAAGAATTTGCAATTTAACAAGAATTTGAACAAAGAGGAAAATTTCAAGAATTAACCAAGAATGTTTGGCCGAACTATAATATCAAAATAAAAATTGCAAGATTAAATATGAAATGGAAATTAGAAAGCTACATATTACGAGAACTGAAATCAAAGGAGCAAGTATTATCAACTAAAACTGGATATAACAAGAAGGGTAAATGGCAACTAAAGATGAATAGAGTGTCAAATTGAAATTATTAACAAAGTAAATGAAATGATAAAGTGCAAGAAATAACACATAGAGAAAGATAACTGCAACTAAGTACAAGAATTAACTGAAACTAATCTAGGATGGAATCAAACTATTGATAACCTAAGTACCAAGTTAAAGAGAAAAGAACTATTATAAGCTTGCAACTGAAATGATAAAGAACGTGGAATTCTATATTACATCTATAGTGAATATAAATTTCAGCGACAGACTATTTAACAAATATTCATAAGCCACTAAAAGAATATAAATTTAGTAGCACTACGTCATTTCTAAAGATATAATAACGTGGTATAAATTAGCTAACAAAGAAAAATGACTTAAAAACAAGAATAAACATACTAAATATATATAGCTCATCCTGACAAAGGTACACGTGAAGTGATATTATTTTCATCAAAATTTATTATGTCTGCTATGATATTATCCTATTCTAAAAGTCTAAAAGGGATATCCAACATACTATCTGAACCAACTATCTACATAGATTAATTATGAGGTTTAAAAATTATTTAAAACTTAAAAGTGTTAAGAAACGGTTAGGTTTTGATGTTTATTATCCATAAATTGATGGCCGAGCTATAGAATATAAGATAGAAGCAGGAACAATAATATTAGTGGTTAGAAATGAGATAGTAAAATTAACTTTGTAAATATATTCGTAAGCATAGTTAATATATAGGTACATATGCAATTGGAGAATTTATGGAAAACATCAACACATATGCAATTTCTAAAATTCTAAAATAAAATAAAAGACAACATGGATACCTTCATGATGGAGATTGAGTATGCCTTCAAGTATGTAGATCTCTATGGTAAATCAATAACTCAATAACACAATACCTACATACGTGAAATATCAATTGGTTATCAAACATATTAATGACATTTGCCTAATTTAGACACAAATAATAATCACATTTACCTTAATTGAAACATCATTTCTTACACAAAAATCATTGATCTTATGAGAAAACAATAGAAAAACAAACAAGAATGACATGCCCAAGTACTCGAAAACAATTCTCATAATCAAACAAAATGCTTAAACTACTCAAGTATGCCTTTGCAGTCCTCCTTAACATCTTCAACATCAGTATCGGTTACACTGCAATCTTCCACGACATTTATAACTTCTTCTTTATAATCATTTGTTTCGAAATCATGAAAACCTCTTGGTGGTGCTTTCATTACAACATACCAACTCGACAAATCATTTTCTCTTAAATAAAATACATGTTTCGTGATCCAAGGATATATGGATCTTTAGAAAATGATGCTCAATTATGATGTAAATTGACAAGAGTGGAACCATCTTCATCAACTTGTACTCCATTTCCTATATGTGCCCAATGACACATAAAACGGGAATATAAAACACATGATAATCTAATAAAATTATATCAGTCAATATTCCATAATTGGTGACCACATCAACTGCTTGAGAAATATCACTTGCACTTGCTCTACACATAGTAGTCGCATCATAAGTCACTCCACTATTTTAAGTTTCTCTCCCTACATTTTTATATGAAACCGTTATCATTGATGGTATATCCTTTGTAAGATAAGGCATCATTCTTCAGACCGTATGCAATCCACTTCAAACATTTCATTGTGATCATTAGAGTTAATAGGTTTCTACAAAAAAATTCGTTGACAACAGATATTTTAGAGTAATATTCTTAGGCAAATGAGAGTATATTTAAAAAATCATTTAACCTTCTTTTAATCCAATTAGCAAAAAAGTTTGTATGCATTTCCCAAAGTAAGGTTGAATTTCTTTCCATATGCTTGCTTGAATTTTGAAATTCCTCCAAATGCAAACTAGTATAAAATAAGGCATGTTAAGTTATATTTATTAGTAAAAACACATCCAAATAATAGAAAAATAATGTAACGTATACTTACTCTAAAAATGGTTCCAACACGGTCATATTCATTAATACAACTAAACGAGCATTTTCTTTCTCATGAGAGGATAATATAACTATTTAGACATTGAAATTGGACGTCCTTCAATTATTACACTGCTTTCATAATCTTCATTTCGAACTACTGTCTCCTCAATATGTCCTGTTTTTTTTAAATTCACTAAAAAACCTCATACATTCATCTAGGAGATAGGATTCTGCAATACATCCCACGGGTCGTGAATAGTTTCTTACATATTTTAAGCGTCTTCATATATATTTCAAATGGGTACATCCAACAAAATTGAACCGGACCACATATTAGTGCTTCTCTACCGAGATGAATTGGCAAGTGTACCATTATGTCAAAAAATGATGGCGGAAAATATTTTTCAAGCTCACACAAAATTTCAGTAATATTAACGTTGATTTGCTGCAACTTCTCTTTGTCAAGGACACGTCGACATAATTTGTTGAAAAATGAACATAAGCGAATTATTGCTTTTCTTGCCTTCTATGACAATAGCCCTCTACCAGCAACAAGTGTTGCATTAAAACATGGCAATCATGTGGTTTTAAGCCACTAATTTTACAATCCTCCAACGAATACAATTTTTCAAATTCGAACAGTAGCTATCGGTCCTTTGAAATCGTGCAATCTTTTGCAAAAAAATATTTCCGCAATTTGACAACGTATAAGGTACCGGCGGAAGATATGTTTTCTTCCCGCGAGGTTATGCATGGAACTCATGATGAATTCCCCAATCCTCTAAATCCTTTCTGGAGTTCGTTCCATCTTTTGATTTATTATCATGCAACATTGTGACTAATATGATTTCACCAATGTTTTTCTCCATATGCATTACATCTAAATTATGACATAACGACAGTTCCTATAAAAATCAATAATGTAACACATAATTATATATATATAATTGTTAAAACATTTTAAAAAAACCACTAACCACCCAAAATGGTAAATCAAAGAAAATTGATCTCTTTTTCCACCCTAATAGCTCCAATTTTGTGGGATCATTATCTTTATCACCTTTATCTTCCACATCATAGGTACTCTTCCACTTTTTCAGCTTAATGGACTTTATCATAATAGTCTTTTTCTTACTGTTTCTCCTCTTTCTTTTTTCCTTTTCTTTCTCATTCCTAAAATCATTTGGAAAATCTTTTAACTATGCAGAAGTATTTCTTCCAGTTAAAATTCTAGGAGCATTACCATCTCCACGGTGTTATCAAACCAAATCTTTTGTTTCCTCTGTGAATCTGACATAGATAGATATCTTCTATGACCCATGTAGACATCCTTTTGACTATAATTTAACCAACAGTGATGGGTATTAACACCACACAATGGACAAGTTTTTTCTCCCTTCACACAACATCCAGCAAGATTTCCATAAGTAGGAAAATCATTTACTATCCATAGAAAAATTACTTTCATTTTAAATAATGTTTTACTAAATGCATCATAAGCATCAACTCCATTACTCCACAAATAATGCAATTCTTCGGTCAGATGTACCAAATATACATCAATATCATTCTCGGGCTGCTTTAGACCAGGAACAAGTAACGTTAACAAAATATTTTCCTTCTTCATACACAACATAGGCGAAAGATTGTATGTCACAAGCATTACCAGCCAACAACTATATTTGGAACTCAATATAGAAAATGGATTGAATCCATCTTTAACAAGGCCAAGTCTAAGATTGCATGGATCGGATGAAAAATATTTCCATCATTCATCCACCATATTCCATTCCATAAAATCTACCGGATGATGCATTTTTCCGTCATTTCTTCTATTATTGAAATGCCATCTTAAATCTTCGACTATCTTCTGAGATCTAAACATTCTTTTAAATCTTGAAATTATTGGAAAATATCCCAACACTTTAATCGGAACCCCTTCTATAATTTCCTTGGTATCTTGATTTATCTTCCATCTTGAAGAACCACATTTGGACAAGTTTCTAAATCTTTTTATTCTTTTATAAAAAGAATACAGTCATTCTTACATGTGTGTATCTTTTTCTCTTCTTTCTCTTTGTTTGTTTTCTCATTATCTTTTGTATATTCTTGCTCAAAATAATAAATTTGAGATTCTGAGGTTCTCCCTAACCAGTTCCTAATTTTAAATATATCAAAAAATGAAGAAAAAAATGTTTTGTCTATTCGAAAGTATGTCATCCTTCAGCAAAAATAATTTTTGCATGTTTAACAACTTGTCAAACATATTATTAGACAGGCAGTCCTACATTTAAGATTATATAAGACGATGACGGTGGATAATTTTGTATGGTCTGTGCATCCGGGATACAATGGAGTTTCTGCATCTTCAAAATTCTTAAGTGGTTCATCCTCTCTTCTTTGAAAATCATCATTATCCTTATCATCGGCAAAAAAAATCATGATTCATAAAATCTTCATCTTCATAGTGAATCATCCTGAATAAGTCATATGTGTCAAATGACTTTGTTTTTTAATCTATATTTATTTACTCGCCATGGCAATACCATATACTACTCTTACATTTAAAATCCATTCCTTTTATAATTAAATGCTCAACGATGATGTGGTCATCATGTCGATTAAAATTTCGACAATCTATACATGGACACAAAATTTTCTTCACATCTCTTAGATTTCTTTTTGCCACTTGCACGAAATTCAAAGCTTCATGCTGGTACTATGTACTGGTTCTATGATGAAGATTAAAAACATTAAAAAATGACTTTTAATATTAACATATATATGTTGATTCTAAAAATACATTTTAAGTATATAGTCACCTTTTTAAATACTTCCAATCATTTTCCATCGACAATATAGGCAATCAAATAAGTTTTCAAACTTTGACATAGAATTTGATTTTCTATTATAAACAAACAACAAAATACTTAAAATCAATCTATGATTCCATCTATAATTCCAGACATAAATTTGACTTTCTTTTTATATAATCCACTACTATTTTTGCATCTATTATTTGGTAGTGTGAAGAATGCTTTACATCTCCTTTTTGTATTAAGGAACAAAATCTTGAAAGTTTTGTTCTATTTACATCTCCTTTACATCTCCATTTTCACTTCATCTATTTTAATGTTTTATTCCACTTTATATGTTTGAACGTGGAGAATCCTTATACAACATTGCATAAGCTATCAAAGAAAAACTTAAACATGAATGATGCAACCAACTATTATGCAATGCAGCAAAAGTTTTTTCTTCAACTTTATGGATGAGCTATATTCTTTTTCTTAAATTTGGACAAGATTATATTCTTTTAATAAATCTTCCCAAAAAATATTATGGATAACAGAATAAGTTGAAGAAATAAGTACATGTATTTCTTAACTCAATTGATAATCAAAGATATAATTCTCTTATTCATTATACATTAATAAGTTCATATGTGATAAATAAATATTGTTACGTATATATTGAAGTAGGTGATTTACGCCGCTATATGTTTGTGGTTTGAACATACTAATAAAAAATGAATTACTCTTAAAGATAATTTGAGACTTTTGAACATATGACAAAATGAATGGGAAAAAGCACAATGGGATTGTAACGACACGCAAATTTATCGCTTTGATAAATTATATTTATTTTTAAATTTATTTATATAAAAGGCTGATAAAACAAATAATATTTTTCTAAGTCGTAATAAGTAATAGTAATTTTATTTTGAATAAATATTTATAAATTTTTTGTCGTTGAAGTCAAAATCGACGAAACGGCTGAAAACTGTTTTATCAGCAGACGGCTCTATAATCGTAAAACTCATGCATGGAGCTGGATAAATACACTTATTTTTATAATTAAATATGAATATTAAATAAAATCAATTGATTTTTTTTGAAAATATAATGCTTTTGACATTTGTTAATAATATCCTTAAATATGATAATTGATTTATTTAAATTAAATTAAGATTTAATGATTAAATAATTATTCAAATAATGATTTTGAAAAGATTACAATTCATTTTGAATAGTTATAAAGTGATAAGAAATCATTTATAATAGTTTGATAAAGTTATAAAAGTGATTGAAAATATAATGAAAAATTGATACCAATTTTTGTGAATAATTGTTGATATGGATTTATACGGTTTTACAAATGAAATGTGATCATTATAATTATTTAAAATGACAAGAAATTTATTTTGAAATTTTGTTTACAAATATATGTGTGTTAAAGTATTAGTGAAAATATGACCGGGAATCGGTTCTCCGATCAGCAATGGTTTATCTAACGAATGTTGTACGAAATCAATGCAACTTTTTTATATGTCATGTACACATATATAACACATAAATGCATACCCTAACATACACATAAACATATACATGTGTACATTTACACTTAAACATATATGTATGTATATATATATATTATAAAATATATTAGATATTTTAAGTAAAGCTTCTTCCTTAAGCTAAAACAAGTCAATATACGCATACATGAGTGGATGGAAGTGATGGGCATGTGGGGGGAGGCTTTGGCATCATATTTTGGAAGGAGAGATGTGTTAGAGAAGCTTGGAAAAAATGGTGTATGGATATCTTCCTTCATACTCCTCTTTTTTCATATAAATACCCATCTACATCCTCCTTCATTCTTCACAGATTCATTCTTCTTCACCATTCTTGAGCTTCTTAATGCTCTCTAGTGGCTTCTCCTCTTTAAGAGAGGTAGAAGAGTTAAAAGTAGTGGAGTGCATAAGCATCAATCCGCTAATTACTCTCTAATCTCTTCTTAATCTACTTCTTTCTCTTCCCTTCTTTAATGGCACTTGGCCGTGAAGAATGCTGCTTGGATGGTGGAGGCCAAGAGTTTGGAGATGATGGGAGCATGGGCAGTGAGCAAGGAGGAGGTAGAAATGGTGGCCAAGCTCTTTAAAAGCATGGTTGAGTTGTTTAGTAATGATTTAGATGAAGTGTTGTGGTGATTTGAGTGTTGGTAGGAAGTTTTGTTTGATTATGGTGAGAACTCCTAATTTATTACACTATATGTTGGATGATGATATAATGTTTGCAAATGGATATTTAATATGCTTTGAGCATCAAGTTTGGTTGTTTTGATATGAGTGTATAATATATATGCAAGTCACGAATATACATGTCGATTAAGCACAAAGGAAATCACTTTTCTTGATTTAAGGAAATGGTATGTGTGGAATTTTTAGACCTCTTTAAAAGTAGTTTAAAATGTACTTTAAATGTTTTATAGACATTCAAAAGTGTTTTTGTGAAGTTTGAAAAGAAATGAAAATTTTAGCTGAAAATAAACACGTTGCCTAATGGCAGTTCGCGATTTCGTGCTATAAAAGTCAATCTAGGGTAAAAGTTGGAATATGGCTCGGAATTCTTCGAGATAAGAATTTTTTGAAATATTATATTCATGGTTCCAACGAGATTTCGATAGGTAGATTTTTAAATATGAGTAAAACAAGTTTTTGAAAATCCTGAATTTGCAGTTCGAAATCCGAAACTGAATTTCTTTGAAAATGATGTTTTAAATTATTATAAAAATATGAAATAAATCTTCTAAAATGTTTTAAAAGCGATGTGAGCGATAAAAATGGATTTTTAAATAATAAATAAACCGTTTTGATCAATATTGCTTAAAAAGCACTTTCCGTAGCACTTTTCTACAACTTTTAAAATATAATTTTAAACTTAACGATTCTTATTCAAATATTTTATAAATTTTTTAGAATGGATTATTAAGTGATTTGATAATGATTTGGAGGTTTTCTATCTTATTGAAGTAAGATTAAATAAATGATTCAAATAAAAGCTATTATAAATAAGTGGTTTAATCTTGGCTCTATAAGCCAATGAGTAGACTGGATTTCTCTATTTGCGAGATCCAAATGTGAGGTGTTTAAACTAATGAGATGTTTAGGAGCAACTAATGCCCTGGTTCACTGGCCTCTTTCTTGAACGAGGGATAGATAAGGCCGAAATCTGGCAAACGAGTTAAGTATAAAAGGATTAATTTTCCAAATTTAACTACAACTTGATTTTATGGAGATAATCTTCTTGTACTTGGTATTAAATCCCGAAGAGCGAACCGTACTATTCGTGGAATTTAAAAGGTAATTTTGTCGTTATTCCGTCCATAGTATTTGTTGAATACGGGGATTGATATTGAGAAAAATTAGATGATTTCTATAGATTCTGCACACTTAATATTTGCTGGTTTTGGATTAATATCCTAAATAACATGTTTTTAACTAAATCAAAATTGAGATTTTTAAATCAAGAAATCTTTGTTAAAATTTAAATAAGATGATTTGGAATTAATTTAATTCCTATATTTAGAAGTTTTTGGTTTGGATTTATAGTAAACGATGTCTTGAATAACATTGTTTTTTATCCGCGTTAAAAGTTATGATTTGGAAGTCTTTGTTAAGATTTAAATGAAACGATTTTGGAGGATTTTCCATATGTATAAAAGAAATGATTTCGAATTATTCTAAGTTCAAAATGATTTTATGAAATCAAAGATTTGATAAGAGAGGGTTAATGATTCTATATCTACCGGAAAGAATGTTTTAGAAATATATATCTTCGAGAGATATTTTTGATAAAAAGAACTAAATCAATTAAAGAATGATTTCCTATTCACAAGAACATCTTTTTATCGATGATTAGATTCAAAGGAACCAAGTCGGATTTGGTGTAATCCCTATCCGAAAACCACTTCAAACCAATGTATGTGTTAGAACAATAAAGACCTGATAGAGAGAATGAAGACCATGGATTATCGAAGTGAAAGGACTGCTTGTTGATACTTTTGGTTAGCTCCCAAATAATAAAGTTACAGTGGTCCTTTCATTTCTAAAATTCTTTGGGTTGTAAGGACTTCTTGCTACTAATCCTGGGGTTGATTTCGGACAGGATGTGGTATGAGAGTAACTTCGGTTTCATTCAGTCCTAGAACGAACTTTTGTGGATGGATGTCTGACATTGCATTCTTGAGATTTACGTCGTTGACTTTTATAAACGTACATCTATTTGGTAGCGGAAAATGAAACTTCTCTTAGTTTAACACACTTCTTCGAGACGTATGAGCTCGAAGATTTTATGTTTGTGGAAGTCAATAAGTGATCGATAGAATGGTAGTGTGACATTCAAAGAAAGATGATGTGATATGCGAAAAGGTAATCGTTACCTTAGGCCTCACATATATGGTAGATGTAGCAAGGCTATGTGGTTTGCAACCATTAAGGTATGATCATCCCCTTCTAGATATATTTCTTCCCTCTATGATGTTTAGGATGTAAATTAATGTGGATTTATGCTATGAGGTACCTCAAATAGGTCGGTAACGACCAGGGCGATGACGTATTTGGTACTATTAAAGGAAAGGTAGGCCAGTCTTGTGTTGGTAGAGGTGCAGATGTTCTGTTGACCTCGGTACAATCCCCTAATGATGTACTGCAGAAAGGAAGTCCCTTTATCTTGTCATTTGTAAAGAATCCATTCTCTAATAAGTGTCTCCCATTTTGTTTGTAGAGCCTAGTATGTTAGAATTTAATAATGGTAACAATTTCGGCTAGGATTGATAAGTTTACTTGCAAATGTTTCCAAAGATATGCTATTAAAAATAATATCAAGTATTTTGACGTAGGATGATTTGGTTCATAAGGTAAAAACCATTTCCTGTTTATGTGCAGCATGGTCTTATCAGATATCATTTTGTATTCAAAACGCGTATTTTGAATTCTCACACCAGCCCTATGACTGGCCCGGAGTTTATTTTTCTTTTTTCTTGAAGTCTCTATGCCCTAATTTGCCCCGGGTAGCCTAGTAGTTAAGTTTAGCTTAGAAGAAGCTAGATGGAGCTCGAAGCATAGAGTCAGAAGATTTACTGAAATTATTTTATCTATTTTCACCACATTCTTGTGCTATAATATTTCGCATTTGTAAGGACATGATTTGTAACTGTCCATGTTTTTAACTCTAATAAATTCTGCTGTAATAATTATTTTTTGAAATAGCATATGTGAGATTATGTTCTGTCTTATTTTTCTTTCTTAACCTTAAGAATCACTTCTTCGGCGTTTGGATTTGCGGCACGTGAATACCGAGTATGTATTAGCGTCGATTTCTGGAAGTCGAAGAAATGGATCCTTACAGGGATAAAGCACAAACTTTTGGATTCTTCCATGATAAATGTCAAGTAGCATACAACCAATAGAAAAGTTTTCAAAACGGTTAAATGTTCCTCTAAAGTTCTAAAACTTCGTGATTATAAACTTAGTCATATTATTAAAAATGTCAGAATTCCATGAATCCATTTCCAAACTTCCACGTCCTTTTAACCCTCACATTTTAGTTGTATAACTCATCAAATTTGATTCCAAAGGAAGCATGTCCAACAAAATCAGGTTATCTTCCAATTGATCAAGCTTCGTCTTTATACTATGCATTTTATGAAGCTTAGGACCCAGTTACTTCCATATCTAAAACACCAGTACTAATATGGCTACAAGGTGGGCCAGGCTGCTCATCAATGCTAGGCAACTTATTCGAACTTGGCCCATACCATGTCGCTCATCATAACATCACCCTACACAAGAATCCCTATTCATGGAACCATCGTTTCGGACTTCTATTCATCGACGATCCAATTGGTACAGGATTCAACATTGCTGCTACTAACCATTCCATTCCTCGTGATCAAGCCACAGTAGCACAACACCTAATAATTGGTTTACGTAAATTTATTTCATATAATCCCTCATTTGCTACACGGCCTGTTTATTTAACGGGAAAAATTTATGCTGGGAAGTATGTTCCTGCAGCAAGATACTATGTGTTGCATGGTAACAGTGAAGTTTGCAAGGAGGAAAGTACTAATTTGCATGGGGTAGCTATAGGCAATAGACTGCCACATCCAACGACTCAAGTTGCTACTCATGCTGATTGTACATACTACATCGGGCTTATTAATGCAAAACAGAAGTCAGTTATGGAAAAAATTCAAAAGAAGGCGGTTCCATTAACTAATGAAGTAAAATGGCTGCAAGCTTCTGATGCAAGGAGTGACGTGCTAAACTATCTACAAAATTTGACTTGCTTGCAACTTTATGATTTTAGGAAGAAGGTACCATCCAAAGTGACATGATTGAAGTTTTGCTTAACACGGTTGAAGCGAAAGAGGCCTTCGGGGTGAAGAAAGAGTGTGCAATATATATGTAATCACCTAACCAACAATCACATTATCACCAACTAAAGACCCTCTAAAGCCTAAGAATAACAATGGCAGGAATTACTCTTAGAAATGGCACGCAATCATACAAATCTAACAACATAATTAATGTACAAAAAATTGTCTCCTTCATCTATTTCATCACATTGATAGTCACCATAACAATTTAGTTGGAGTACAAATAAATAACTGATTATATATATGTAATCTTATTGCACTATGTAATGACACATTATTGATATACCATATGATTGACATAAGGAACCCAAACAACTTCGACTCCCATTTCAATTTTATTTGTAGATGGAATCATCATTAGTTTTATAATTTTGAAATATATGTTCTAATATTCTAGTGGCACAAAGAAAGAATTACATTAAAAGGTGAAAGAGGCATGCATTGTTGTCATTAAAAAAATTTCTACATAACACTTGGAATTTTTGACTCACTACTCAGACTTTTGAATTCCATAAGCTACTATAGGTTAGATGTAATAACAATTTAAAAAAGAAAAATTAAAAGCCATATATACATATATTTATCTTTAAAAAATGGATAAAGAAGCAATATAGTCAGCTGTATATAACACATCCTACGGTTATGGGATGGAGAAGATATGAAAGTGAGATAGAATTTTGGACTAGTATAACTATTTGTAAAAAATATATAATTGTAATATATTATGTTAGTTTATTATGTTTATAATATTATCCAATTAAATGATTATGATTATTTAATGAAAAATATATATTTAAGAATTATAGAGTTCATTGCATTTTTAATAAAAATTGCTAAATAGTCGAAAAAAACACAACGGTCTTATTAATGGCTTCTTACTTCTGATTACTGCGTTTTTCTTCTCAGCTGCTTCTGCCTCCACGCTACGATAATTGGCGCTCTCTCTTCCTATCTGCTCGCCCTGTTATTTCTCTGCTTCCTTTTCTCTCCTCTCCATGGCTCCGTATTTTGGTGAGGAAGTCTTTCTCCTCAAAGGCACGTTCTTGAAATTGTGCCCTAGTTTCGATTCCATACACATGGCTCTGCGCGTTCTTACAGTAGGCCCGATTTCTCTTATTATCTCTAGCCCTAATTCTATTGAGATTCAGGTCTTCTCAATTCGTGCCTTTGCTGATCTTTCCCGGCATCGTATGGTGGTTGTTGATGATTGTTTTTTGGAGATTCTGTCTTGCTCTGACTTCGGTCTGTTCTCTTGTAAGTTCCCGATTAGGCGCAGATCTGTTATGGATTTCGATCCTTGCTTGAGATTTGCTGATTCATGTTCTTTGATGAATTGGGGAGATTGCCCTCCCTTTTTTGGCTCGGTTATTGGGGTTTCTCCTGTCTCTGGCTATACTGGGCATGATTGTTTGATTGCTAAAGGGGATTTCATCACCCCTAGCAATTCATTACTGGTTTCGGGTAATTCTCAGATTTGAAAACCATCAGCTAAGCGACGGCAACGGCGGCGGCGATGGCGACTTTCTTCTCGTCTGTCGCGCTCGCTGCCATCATTCGTGTGCTTGCCATGCTCTATTTTGCAGCATTGGCCGTTGTCCCCTTCTGACTTGATTTCTTCTGAAGTTGGGACCGCATCTATTGGTGCCGCGTCTCTTGGTTTAACTATGCTCCTACCTCGCCATGAGGTACTTTTTTCGCTGGCGTGATGGGTTACTATAGGGTATTTCATCACCCCTATCAGTTCTACCCAATTGTGCTCGCTGATTTGTCGCGAGCTTGTGCCTCTGCACTCTGATGCTTTGGGTTCTCCTATCTTTGGCTCGGTAGCAGCTGATAATGGTTTCCCCTCGTCGGAGGGGGTGGTTTGGAAGCTGTCGTCGTTTCTGCTTCTACCACTTTGGCCGGTTGCTTCCCCACAGGTGCGTCTCTCATTTACCGTTTCTTGTTGCTCTGTACCTACTGGGTTGGCTCTATGTTCTTGGTTGTTGGCCGATGGGTTTTGTTTATGTTTGTTGTGCTTGAGCCATGACACACTTTGGTGTGTGCTCCCTGTCACTACTGTCCGTGTGCCAGGTCCCTATTGTTTTGTTTTTTTTTGTTATCGCCCTCTTGCCATGCTCTTTACAGCATCATAACGGCTTCCTCGTATTTGCTTCATGGGAGTTTGGCATCAGTTGTGCCCATACCAGGCTTCTAGTATGGAACATTCTGATGTATTCATCTTGTCGTGTTCGTTTTCAGAGACATCACGACGTCTTCTCTGTGTCGTCTATGTCTATGGATACGTTAGTTTTCTCTTTCATAGTGGAATTCCAGTGGTCCCTAGGGCGGTTACAATGGGCCTGGAACGATTGGTTCAGACGATATCCCATATCTGTTCGAATAGTATTCCATGTTTTGGTGCACTATTCGAACAGCCCGGGTTGTTGCCAACCATCATTGTTCTTCTTTGTTGCTACCTCCTTCGAGACCGTCCCGCGATACTTATCTGTTTTGCAGGGCTGTACTCTTAGTGACAGACCGACTTCGGTAAGTTTCCTACAGCGACTAGGGCTGCATCAGCTATGCTCCCCTACATTTTCTGTTTCCTTTTTTGTTTTTTCTCGCTGCGCCCTTCCCACCTCTCCTTCCTGTTCCCCTCCCCTGTCCCCGGTCTTATCTGCGCTCTTTCTCTGTGATTGCGCTTCTTCTTCTTTTTCCCCCTCTATATTGTCTCATTCTTTTCCCTCTGTAGACTGCTTTGCTCGGCAATATGGGTTTCTGTTAGTTAGGCTCCGCTCTATATTGCGCTTTCCATCTGTGCTCCATGATCGTCTGTATCAGCCCTCTTCCCCCTATTCCTCGGCGTGCTCCCTTCCATCCTCTTCCTGTTCTCGGTCCATCACCATTCCTCTTATGTGTGAGGCTGATATTGCTCTCCTGAATGAGCGTCTAGATTGCATTTCTAGGAACTCTTCTTTTTCGGCTATTGATTCCTCACCTGCTTCCTTGTCTGGTTCCGATGGCGAGGTGTCTTTTGAGTCATCCCCCCTCCCTCCTCCTCGACGGATCCGACGCCGATCGCGTCGTCTCCAGTCTACCCCTCGCACCATTCGCACACGCTCTATTGCGGCGTCCGAGCAGATCGATAGATCTACTCGATTTTCCTTGTATCTTATCTGAGTCCACTTCTCTCCTAGTTTATCTTGGTGTCCGTCTTTTCTTTTCTTTCTCCTTCCGGTCTTGTCCCAATTCCTCATGTCGAATTTCCTATTCTGGAATGTTCGCGGGATTGGTAACGATGCGTCTTTGGCTTGACTGAAACGCATTGTCAAGAAGCACTCGGTGGGTTTGGTCGCTCTCCTGGAACCTTTTCTGGCCCCGGATGGTATTCCCAATACCATTCTTTCCTTAGGATTTGGGGGTGGATCGGCCAACGCCTCCGGCAAGATTTGGATATTATGGTCCATATCCTTTGTTGTTCATTCCATCTTTGACTCCTCGCAGCTACTCTCTATGGCCTGCTGTTCTCCGTCGATTGCTACTCCCTTTCTTTTCTCGGCGGTTTACGCCAAATGCGATCAGACGGAAAGACTATCTCTTTGGACCGACATTCTTGCTCTGGTAGAGCTGGGTTTTTCTTCCTCAATTGTTGGTGGCGATTTTAATATCATCGCTTGCCATGAGGAAAAGAGAGGTGGAGCCTCCACCAATCGTGCTGCGATGTCGGATTTCAACTCGTTCATTGTCAGCTCCGGCCTCTCTGAGCTCTCCTTTGTTGGGTCCGCTTTCACTTGGTCGAACAATCAAGAGGGTCCGATTCGTATTCTTTCTAGGCTTGACCGTGTCTTTGGGTCGGAAGAATGGTTTCGTCTCCCTTTTTCCTTTTCGATCGCTCACCTCCATCGTACCTTCTCTGACCATGCCCCTTTGGTTGTTCGTTGCCTCCCACTTTCCAACTCTGGGCCCTCCTCTTTTTGGTTCCAGAGTATGTGGAAATCTCACCACTCTTTTCTTCCGGTCGTGGCTAACTCGTGGAACGATGCGGTCTCTGGCTCTCCTTGCTCTGTTTTCGTTCGTAAGCTTCAACGTCTCAAAGCCTGCCTTAAGGTATGGAACGTTGATGTTTCCAAGAACATTTTCGATCATGTTTGGGTGGCAGAAGAATCCCTGATCTTAGCCGAATCCTTGTTCGACGAGGATCCGTCCGCAGATCACAAGGAGGCTTGGGCTTTGGCCCAATCCGTTTTCTCTTCTGAACTTCGTATCGAAAATGACTACCTTCGTCAAAAAGCTAGGATCAAATGGGTGGTCGATGGCGATACGAATTCTAAGTTCTTTCATTCTTCTATTCGCAAGAAGAATAATCTCCTCACTATCCGTGAGATTATGCGTCCTGACCTATCTTTGGCCTCATCCACCGAGGAAGTCAAAGATACCATTCTACCCCACTTCCAGTCCTTTTTGGGCTCTCCTTCTGTTTCGGTTCACGATCCGGCCCTGATGGCCTTCATCCCCCCTTTGGTGCTTCCTCCGGACAGCGTCCTTTTCGAGGAACCCCCGTCGACGGACGAGATCCGAGCGTGTGTCTTTGCCCTGAGCAAAGATAGCGCCTGCGGTCCGGACGGCTTCAATGGCGTCTTTTATAGGACTGCTTGGCCTATCATTGAGTCTGATTTCTGCCAAGCGATTCAATCCTTCTTCGCCGGTGGATCTCTTCCCTCTGGATGGACTTCCACCAATTTGATTCTTATTCCTAAGTGCGACAGTCCGCGGTCTTGTGCGGATTTCTGTCCCATCAGTCTTTGTAAGTTCTCGAATAAGGTTATTTCTAAGATTTTGGCCCGTCGTTTATCCCCAATCCTCGAACGCATTTTCTCACCCTCTCAAGCGGGGTTTGTTAAGGGGCGTTTAATCACTGATAACGTCCTCCTAGCTCAGGAACTTATCTCCCAACTTGATCGGAAAGTTCGGGGTTCTAATGTGGTTTTCAAACTTGACATGGCTAAGGCGTTTGATCGCATGTCCTGGTTTTTCATCATTAAGGTCTTAAGAGCTTTCGGATTTCCTGAAATCCTCATTGACTTGGTTTGGAGGCTCATCTCGAACTGTTGGTTCTCTGTGCTCATTAACGGTTCTTCCTTTGGGTACTTCAAAGGGGGTAGGGGACTGCGTCAGGGAGACCCTCTATCGCCTTCTTTATTCGTCATTGCGGCTGAGGCTTTCATTCGTGGTCTTCAGTCCCTGACAATCTACTGTCAGATCCAACGATTTGGAATTCCGAGGGGATGCCCTCTTATCTCTTCCTTATCCTTTGCTGATGACATTGTCATTTTCTCTAATGGTAGTCGCTCCTCTGTCCGACGGCTACTCCGTTTCCTTCAACAATACGAGAGGTCCTCGGGCCAACTCGTTAATCCTTCAAAAAGTTGCTTTGTCCATGGTAAGGACTTGCCACCTTCTCGTGCTTCATGGATTGAGACAGTATCTGGTTTCAAGGAAGCTACCCCCCTTTCCTTATCTGGGTATCTTCCTTTATCGAGGTAGAAAACTTAACGCTATCTTTGATCCCTTGACTGATAAAGTGAGAAACAAGATTATTCGCTGGAATGCATCTCTTCTGTCCGAAGCCGGTCGTCTTGTTCTCATCAAGTCGGTTCTTGACTCGTTGGGAACCCATGTCTTCGCCGCTATGACCCCACCTCTTCCTTCTTCCGGTCTTATAGGTCTTTGGTCTCGTCCTTCTTCTGGGGTTCCAAGAACGATACCCGCCGTCACCACTGGGTTTCTTGGGACACCATCTGCCGGCCAAAGACCGAAGGTGGTCTGGGCCTTCGTAACCCTAAAGACCTTTGTGCGGCTTTTGCTTATAAGCTGTGGAACAGATTTGGGGCAAACGACTCCTTATGGGCGTCGTTTCTTCGTGCTAAGTACCACAGGCTTCCGGGTACTAACTTCACTGGCTGTCCGTCCTATGCTAGTGAGACCTGGAAGCACATGCAATCTGTTAAGCTGCTTTCTGACTCTCATGGCGGGCTCTCGGGCTGGGATGGTGGCTCGTTCTCCGTTCGACAAGCCTGGTCCTCGATTCGCTCTCCTTATCCTATTCAACCTTTGTTTTCCTTTATCTGGGATTCTTGTATTCCTCCCAAGGTTTCTCTATTGATGTGGTGTATCCTTCACAATGGATTGCCACTTGACGAGAATCTCCAAAAAATCGGCATCCCCTTGGTCTCCCGCTATAGATGCTGCAGCGGTGGGAGCTCGGAATCCCTGTGCCATTTGTTTTTTGTTGGTCTCTATGCCAAAGCTTGCTGGAATTACTTCAGCAATCTCATTGGTACTCGTGTCTTAGCTACTTCACCCTCTGATCTTCTGTCAAGCTGGTGGGCTGGGGTCTCTGGTAAATCTCTTCGTTCGATTGTATTCAGATTGCTTCCCTGTCTAATATGCTGGCACCTATGGTGCATGCGGAATAAGGCAATCTTTGATAGTACCCCAATGGATCCCCCGTTCATTATTCGGCGTGTCAGGAATGATGTCTTCCTTGCCTTCCGAGGTAGACCCTTCAGGGGACACGTGGGCTCTCGCTCAAGGAGACTTGTGGGTCTTCTTTCTATTTCGTGTGTCCAACCTGCTGCTAGACTAGGAATTGGTTGAATCTGACTTTTGGGGCGTGGGCTCTCCAGCCCCGTTCCAGTCCCCCCCCTCCTTTTTTCTCATGTTGTTGCTTGTTTGCCAGGGCCTGGTGTCTTCAGTTTCTTCTTCGGCACGTGCCCCCCTTTGCTTGGCTTTGACTGTTTTCTCTTGGTGTTCATGGATGCGATCGTCCTTATGGCCTCTTTTCTTTGGCTTTGAGGCTGCTCGCTTGGTCTTGGCATTAGTTCTCTTTGGCTCTTCTCTTGCTTCGGTTGGGTGTTGGTCCGGATGTTCTCTTGTATTATTTTGTTTTTATTTTCAATTTTTCATTTTTGTCCATTTTGTTCGCTTTAGTTACCTGCCAGGCTTGTTGGCAGCTTTTGGTGCTTGTTCTATTTAATTTCAATTTAATATATATATATATATATATATATATATATATATATATATTTAAGAATTGCTATAATTGTTGAATGAAAAATATTATTGTTTAACGAAATATTATAATTATTCAATTTAATATTAAAATTGTTGAATTCAGTTTTGTAATTGTTTATATAATTATTTATTTGGTATGTATAACTAAAATAGAAAAACAAAAAATGTGATTTCTACGATAAAGTCTTTTGTACGTGTTGGTGGAAAAGCACAACGCACTCAAGCTTGAAAGAGAGTTGATGTCCTCCATTGACAAAACTAAAAGAATATGTCTTTGTATACGAAACTATTTCTAAGGTTTTAGCCATTTGAACATCGTTCTTTTTCTTTCTTATCTTTTATGTTTGCCCGTCCAAGGAGCATGAATGAACCAATTCATATCATAAGTGTACACTGTCATAAGTTTGACTGATTAATTGGTTTCACTATATCCTAACTTTTTGGATACTAGAAAAAATCACACATATTTCGTAATTAACCGAACAGAGTTATTTCTGGATAATTCTGGTTTAACTAAAGTAAAATGGTTAATCGCGAAAGTTATCAAATGTTTTGAACCAAATGTACAATCTATTTAAAGAAAAATGAAAATCAATATTAAAAAATTATTCAGTTTGAATATAAACTAATTCAATTTAGTAAATGAACCGACCCAATCAAAATAAACTAGTCTGGTCGGTTAGCTTAACTCTAATGATACCATGTTAATTACTAGATAATTTATAGACAATCCCCTTGTATGTTTATAATAGTATTCGTAATTAAGTTCCCTACATATTGCTACTGGCTACTATCAGCAAGTCATAAATAGAATTCACTTCAACTTTTGAGTCTATATGTAAATAAATAAATACGAAAACATGGGCTGTTGAACGTGATGTTTTAAAATAATCTATTATATCCCATGAAGGCCGTTTTTCTAAATTTGATTAAAAATATCAGGCATGACGTTTGAGTAAGAGTATAATAATTGAAAAGTAGATGTTGTCTTTATGTTAAATAATCAAGATAACACATCCTTAATGCACTTTTCAGTGAGATACATAGGAGAAAAAAGGTAAATTACTCATAAGGACTTAGAACTATCTTCTTCACCTTTAGGATCCACAAATGAAAATTTATAATTTTCCAATGCCTCCTTTCTACCTTCAGTAAAAAAAATTAATGTGACATGCAAGTAAACTCAGTTGCATAAATAGTCATTGCATAAAATCATACAGTAGCCCTACTTTTAGAAAGTCATCACATATATCTACGTGCATTTGAATGAGATCATAATCAGTATGAGAATGAACATGGCCAAGAGCACATATATTTGAATTAGCACCTTAATCATTCTCCGTATTAATGGCGTAGAGATACAAATAATACATAACGTATCTAAATGTCATCAATATAAAAAATGTTACTTTTCCAGTGATGTAGCTTGCAGTAGGATCTATGGCTCTACACATCCGCTAATAAGGGAAAGCATAAGTAAAAATCTTTGTAAAATACTATGAAGTTCAATACTAAACTATGATACTGCATTTCACCGTACCACATCGGCCTGCGCTTTGCACTGAGTAACTAGAAAAAACTTCCTCAACATTCAATAGATAATCCTAGGTTTTATTGAAAATACACTGAGATTCAAAACCCGTCTTAAGATTGTTTCTTATATGAAACAATATATAAACCAAACTAAAAATATTTATATTTATCTTTTCAACGTGCAAATGTTTATAAGAACATCTGATCATATGCGAACACCAACATGCAATTGAGCTATTCTTTTATAATAGAAGCCATTTAGATAATGACGCAGCTTTGACTAGGCTCGAACAGTTTAGATATCAAACTGTCACAACCTATTCAGGATCCTCCTCACGAAATGATGATTTCATGTCAAATAACCTGATAGAATGATAAATGCTCAATTTCATTGATCGTGATTATGCCGGAATCTAGCTATCTCCAACCCGTTGATCTCGCAAGATACCGTGTTGAAAGATCTACAATTCGATCGTTGATCACTCGCAAGTGATATATACCGAGAATTGGCTTCAAATTCGTTGATTCGCTCACGAATAACCCGAAGATGGAAAGAAGAAGGAAATCACACTCAACTTCAACAATGGTGGCCAATGCTCACACACAAATTTATTTCAAAATCAACTCCCTTTACAAATGACAACACACCCCTATTTATAGGAAATTACAACACACACGCGACTTAACATATGCGACTCACGACATACGACTTAACAACAATCACAAGTTACAACATCACACGCGACTCAATATACAACACACGACCTAACAACATACGACATAACAACATACGACTCACGACCTAACAACAATGCGGCTTAACATCACTACAACATCATACGACTTACAATACAACACATATGCGACTTATCATTACAACATACATGCGACTTAACAATACAACATACATGCGACTTAACAATACAACACATATGCGACTTAAGCGACTTGAGCGATAAAAGCTTCAGGAACGACTTACGCGACATAAGCTTCATGGACATAAGGAATCAACGACTTATAGAAATGCGGCATCAGTGAACGGCTTAAGGAAATGCGGCATAAGTGAACGGCTTAAGGAAATGCGGCCTACGACTTACAACTTAAGGAATGCGGCATAAGTGAGCGACTTATAGAGATGCGACTTAAGACAGGCGACTTATGGAAATGTGGCTTGATTTCTTGAGCCGTTATCTTACAAGGTAGGTCGTTGAGCGACTTATGGATGAGCGACTTAAGGTTGAGCGACTTAAGGCAGTTGGCATACGATTGACATAACTCGCAGGCGACTTAAGATTGAGCGACTTAAGGTTGAGCGACTTAACATGGTGCGCTGCATCATCCTCTCCTGGTTGAAAAGAATTTGACCTCGAATTTACACTTTCCTCTTCTTCGACATACTTATTCTCATGATATGGAATCAAGTGTTTGACGTTTAAAACGTCAGCAGTATGGATATGATCCGGCAATTTTAACTCATAAGCATTCTCATTAGTCTTTTTTACGATTTCGAAAGGACCAATTTTTCTAGCAGCTAGTTTGTTGTAAGTACCAATAGGGAATCGATCTTAGTCAATACTGCATATACAAAATCTCCTTCTTTGAACTCAACATTTCGTCGTTTAATATCTGCGGATTGCTTATATTTCTCATTCTCCTTAAGCAATCATTCCTGCACAACCTTGTGGCACTCTTGCAATTCATTCACAAAATCACTAGCTCGTTTGATCACTCCTTTCTGCTGTGGTACTATAGATAAATCAAATGGTCCCTTAGGAAATGTTGAGTAAACGACCTGGAATGGACTGAACCCAGTGCTACGATAACTGCACGGTTATGTGCAAACTCAGCTTGACACAGCTTGAAATCCCAACTCTTCAAATTGTCATTCACGAGGCATCTCAATAGATTACCTAGCGATCTATTCACAACTTCTGTCTGTCCATCCGTCTGTGGATGATAAGCACTACTAAATTTCAGCTTTGTCCCGACCATTCTCCATAGACTCATCCAAAAATGACTCAGAAAACGAGTGTCTCTATCCGATACAATAGATTCATGAAACCCGTGAAGTCGATAGATCTCTCTGAAGTTTAACTGTGTGACATTAACTGCATCTGCCGTCTTCTTGCATGCGATAAAATGTACCATTTTTCGAAAACCGATCAACCACCACGTAGATAGAATCATTGCCACGTTGCGTCCTCGGCAAGCCCAATACAAAGTCCATACTAACATCCACCCATGCTTTAGTAGGTATAGGCAACGGCATATATAAACCTGCATTTGTTGCGGTTCCCTTTGAAACTTGACAAATATGGCACCTCTGAACAAACTTGTCGACCTCCTTCCTCATTGACGGCCAAAAATAAGACTTTGAGATCAACTGCATAGTACGGTCGCGTCCCACGTGTCATTCTTCATGTAATTCTTTGATGATTTTCATTCGTAAACTGCAATCTGAAATACACAACTGATTTCCTTTGAATAGAAAACCTTCAACCAGCATATATCCATCCATGCTTCCCTGCTTGACTTTGTCTAGGATTTTGGAAAAATATGAATCTGAAGTAAGAAGATCAGGAAGTAAGTCAAAACCCATCATCTCTACTCGCATGGTTGTTAGTAAATTCTCCCTCCGACTCAATGCATCGACGACGCGATTAGTTACTCCAGACTTGTGTTTTACGACGAATGTAAATTGTTGCAAATAAGCTATCCACGATGCATGCCTAGCTGCAATTTTATTCTGCCCTTGTAAATGTTTCAACGCTTCATGGTCCATATACAAAACAAATCCTTTGTGGAACAAGTAATGTCTCCAATGCTTCACAGCCTGCACAATAGCATAAAACTCCACATCATAAGTATTGTATCTCATCTTTGCTCCAGAAAGTTTTTCACTAAAATAGGCGATTGGACGACCCTTCTGACTCAACACTCCTTCGATTCTAACTTTGGACGCATCTGTATGTAACTCAAATAGTAACTGAAAATCTGGCAACACTAGAATCGGTGCTGAGGTAAAAAGTTCCTTGATTTGTTCAAAAGAAGATCCTGCCTCTTTCGTCCATGAAAACTGTTTTCCTTTCATACAATCAGTAACATGAGCCATTACACTACTAAAGTGCGGTATAAATCTTCGATAAAATGAAGCTAACCCATGGAAACTTCTGACTTCTGTAATAGTTTTGGGCTTTGGCCAATTTCTGACTACGGCTACTTACAATGGTCCACTTGTATCCCTTCCTTAGACACGACATATCCCAGAAATAAAACACTTGGCGTCATGAACAAGCATTTCTTCGTCGCTGCATAGAACTGTTCTTGACGAAGAATAGTTAACACCTTTCGCAAGTGTTGAATGTGCTCCTCTGTGCTAGCACTATATATCAAGTTATCATCAAAGTAGACTACAACAAACTTCCCGATGTAAGGTCTGAAAATTTGATTCATCACCCTCATAAATGTACTTGGTGCATTAGGTAGACCAAATGGCATGACCAACCATTCATATAATCCTTCCCGAATCTTGAATGTTGTCTTCCATTCATCACCTGGTCTTATGCGAATCTGATGATAACCACCCTGAAGATCGATCTTAGAAAAGATTACAGACCCACTGAGTTGATCCAATAGATCATCAAGTCTTGGCATAGGAAATCTGTATCTGACAGTTATTTTGTTGAGTGCCCTGCTGTCTGTACACATTCTCCATGAACCATCTTTCTTCGGTACCAACAGAGCTGGTACAGCACAAGTACTGAGACTCTCTCGAACACTCCCTTGCTCAAGCAACTCCTCAACCTGTCTCCTCAAATCTTCATGCTCTTTCGGACTCATATGATAATGTGGCCTATGCGGTAAAACAGCACCTGGCACTAGATCAATTTGATGTTATATATCCCTTAGTGGCGGTAATTCCTTGGGTAATTCCGTAGGAAAGACATCTTCAAATTCATTCAACACCGGTCTAACCTCCGCAGGAATTTCAAGATCTTCACTTGTTTCATACCCAATCAACATATACAATTCAGCACTATCTTCCACTTCTTTAACAAATTCTCTCGTAGATAATAGACTAGTTGATTCCACTTTCTTCTCTGACTTGCTTTCACTTTGTTCACGCTTCTTAGGAACTAAGGTAACTTGAGTACCTTCGAACATGAAACTGTAGCTTTTGGTGCGATCATTATGTTGTACAGCTCTATCATATTGCCATGGTCTTCCCAATAGTAGATAATACACATCCATATCGACAACATCACACCATATATCATCTTTGTACTTCTTACCAATAGAAAATGTAACAAATGCTCGTCTTCCCACTGTCACTTCTCCACCTTTCTTTAGCCATGCAAGTTTATAAGGTCGAGTGTGTTTTTCAGTCTTCAACCCTAACTTCTTGACAGCTTCTTTAGAAATAATGTTATCGCAGCTTCCCGCATTAATAACAAATCGACAAGCCTTTCCCAAGATAGTACATGTAGACTGAAAGATATTACTTCTCGGCCAACTAGAATCATTCTCATGCTTTGGCACTAAACAAGACCTCCTCATCATCATGTTACACCCTTCGTCTCCTGACACAACTTCTTCATCTTCATCAAACTTCGATGGTTGATAATAATCAATTTCAGCTTCCATATCCTCATACTCACATTCCACTGCAACTAATGCTCTCTTCTTTGGCTTTGTACATTCATTACTTTTATGGCCAAACTCTTGACAATTATAGCACTTGATACTGTTATTGACCTTTGCTTTAGCGGCTTCACTGACAATTGGTTTATTGACTGCCTTGGAAACATTAGTACTACTACCAGCACCCTTATTCTGGTTGTTAGAACCCGCAAACACACTACTTCCTCGTCTCCCTTGTTTCTTCCAAGCTAGAGCTTTCTGATGTGCTTCAGCAACAGACATTAGATTAAACATATTAACCATGTCTTGAATTTGCATTCGTAACCCTCCAATATATCTAGCCGTTAGCTGTTCCTCGGTTTCCATAATATCATTCCTTGCAATCAATTGATAAAATTCATCTGCATAGTCATTCACTTTCTTCGTCCCTTATCTCAAATTCTGCAAACGTTGATACATAAGAGATTGATAATTGTACGGCAAGAAAGTCGCTTTCATCATCTTTCTCATCTTCTTCCAAGTGACAACTTTTGATTTTCCCATTCTCTCCCGAGTTAGTTTAGTTTGTTGCCACCAAGCTATAGCTCTTCCCCTTAGTCTTGTAGCAACTAATTGGACTCTGCGATTCTCAGGCACCTCCTTGAATTTCAAAATTTCTTCAACATTCGACAACCAATCAAGAAATTCTTCTGCTTGCATACCTCCTTTGAATTCTGGAATTTCCATCCTCATACGTGACTCCCATTTACGATCATTTTCTGAATCCAGATATTGATTTCGAACTTGGCCTCGATTTCGACAATGAATACTACCTCCATCACCATCCTCCTCAAAATCATATGTATTTCGATATCGATCCTGACCATCTATGTCTCTACGACTACGCATGTCCCTTCTACCATGTCTTTCAGCATCATGATATGGTTCATTTTCGTACCCACGTTGAGTTCTTCCCTCTTCATTTCGGTACCCATGGCGGTCTCGCATCATTGAAACTGATGATTCTCTCCTATCTTGATAAGACTGGGGTGACATCCTCCTTTCTTCCAAAACTGATGGTGAAACCCTGTTTCTACTCTGGTTCGAAACTGATGACGTTCTCCTTTGATTTTGATTCATGTCGTTCATCAATTTCTCCAATTTTTCAATACCCTCATTGAACTTTTCATTGATACGCTACTCCATCTGCTCAGCTTCTTATCTTCTATACAAATCTTCAACATTATGATAGCGATTAGCACGTCTCGGAGGCATGATCATTAAACAATCTCGTTTCTGTCTCTGATCTAGCTTTGATATCAATTGACGCAGCTTTGACTAGGCACGAACAATTTAGATATCAAACTGTCACAACCTATCCAGGATCTTCCTCACGAAATGATGATTTCGTGTCAAATAACCCAATAGAACGATAAATGCTCAATTCCGTTGATCGTGATGATGCCGGAATCTAGCTATCTCCAACCCGTTGATCTCTCAAGATGCCATGTTGAAAGATCTACAATTCGATCGTTGATCACTCGCAAGTGATACCAAGAATTGGCTTCAAATTCGTTGATTCGTCCACGGATAACCCGAAGATGGAAAGAAGAAGGAGATCACACTCAACTTCAACAAGGGTGGCCAAATCTCACACACAAGTTTATTTCAAAATTAACTCTCTTTACAGATGACAACACACCCCTATTTATAGGAAATTACAACACATACGCGACTTAACATATGCGACTCACGACATACGACTTAACAACAATCACAAGTTACAACATCACACATGAATCAATATACAACACACGACCTAACTACATACGACTCAAGACCTAACAACAATGCGGCTTAACATCACTACAACATCATACGACTTACAATACAACACGTATGCGACTTATCAAGACAACATGCATGTGACTTAACAATACAACATACATGCGACTTAACAATACAACACATATGCGACTTGAGCGACAAAAGCTTCAGGAACGACTTACGTGACATAAACTTCATGCGACATAAGGAATCAGCGACTTATAGAAATGCGGCATCAGTGAACTGCTTAAGGAAATGCGGCATAAGTGAACGGCTTAAGGAAATGCGGCCTACGACTTACGACTTAAGGAATGCGGCATGAGTGAGCGACTTATAGAGATGCGACTTAAGGCAGACGACTTATGGAAATGTGGCTTGATTTCTTGAGCCGTTATCATACAAGGTAGGTCGTTGAGCGACTTATGGATGAGCGACTTAAGGTTGAGCGACTTAAGGCAGTTGGCATACGATTGACATAACTCGCAGGCGACTTAAGATTGAGCGACTTAAGGTTGGGCGACTTAACATGGTGCGCTGCATCAGATAATAAAATATAAGTTAATTACATCTACTTTTCTGTATAGTTGTTGAACCTTCGGGCAAGTATAGATACTTAACTTCTCATGTGTACCTACTGTAAACAAAAGCTTCATAATTCTCTAATTCTGCTTCAGCTGAAGGTTTGAAATAATTTTTGTCTCGTACCTTTTAAGACAAGGGTGGGACATTACATCATCTTAACTAGAGGTCATAGCATATCATTTCTTAGCACATAGCATTGTACATAGTGTGCTCGGGTCATTTAACTATTAGCTTGTGAATCACCTGTTAAAAATATATTCAATGCATCAGCTAATTTATTAGCATGTGAATCACATGTGTGATGTGGTTGCATGTAAAAATATCCTTTAAAAAAAGGATAATAATTTCAGTTCTTTGTGTGTAGTTTCAATAAGCATAAGCTGAAAAATATATATAAAAAGTTGTAAATATTGTTGTTTATCCAAAAACATTAAGTTAAAACTGAGCAACTTGAGCATTTAGCTACATTCAAGCAGCTATGTAACTTTGTCAAAAATGAATCCCTATACCTGAGTATTTAGCTAGATTTAGGCACCTTAGTGAATGAACATTCTTCTTTTTTTGTTATAAGCTATCTTCTTTTTGTTGTGACTATATTTCATGTTTTTCCAACAAGTAAGGTTATTAACAACATAGAGATACAAATAACAGATAACGTAGCGATTATTAAAAAAAACAGAGATTACCTTGCTAAAACATCATGATGTAGAAACTTTAACCCATTTAATAAAAAATGTTCAATACTCAGACATAACAAAAACTGTCCTATGTAATAATAAGGTAGAGATATAGATAATATATTTACTAATAACGTAGCGATTATTTCAAAGAAATTAACGATTACCTTGATTTGTAGATTTAGGGCTTGTGAACCAAGTGGAGGGGAGCAGATCGACGAAGTGGAGGGGATCCCTATTGATGAAGTGGATGAGAGCCGATCGACGAGGTAGCATGATGGGAGCAGTTTAAAGAAGTAGCGTGCACGTGCTGGAAGCGGAATCGAGAGGGTGGTAGAAATGTAAGCGAGAGGAGGAAAATTTTGTTGAAAGGGGAAAAAATTTAACATTGGAGGGAAAAAGGAGGCAGTAAAGGGAAGGGGGAATTAATTTGAAGGACAAAAATTCGTACAATTTTTGCCTCAAGAACACGACCTCAATATTTTAAGCACAAGGACAAATATTCTTCTAAAAATTATTCACAAGGACAAACATTCTTCTATAATTATTCATAAGGACAAACATTCTTTCAAAACTGCTACCAAACTAAAAACTGATACTTAAAAACTGCTACTGATAACTACAAACTGATAACTAAAAACTGCTATCAATAACTAAAAACTGATACCTAAAGAAAGTTGTCCTTCCGGCTAAAATACTGAAGACCTGTCCTTGAGGCTAAAATTCTAAAAAAAATTGTCCTTCACAGTAATTTCCTGTAAAGGGAAATAGGAGGAAAAAACGTGACAACTATTTACTAATTTACTAATTGGTGGGGAAGGCAGCAAAATTTGTTTGCCCTAAAACTAAACGAAAAAAATAGAGAAGGTAATATTCGTTGCACTTACACCATAAATGCTACCAATAATTGCAACTAAAGGTTGGTTTTCTTGTACTATGAAACTTCAATGTAGACACTCCACTTTGATTATAGTTAAATCATGGCACGAGCGACTATAATTGGATCTGAATTGAAGCACTAACAGTGAAACACTATTCAATAAAGAATTAATCTCCTTGGTTATAAGAGGTTAGTATCACGATCAACTATATCTAAATTGAAGTCAAAGTCTCTGGCCAAAGCAGCATGGTTAATAATAATTGTTATTATTGTAATAAGGATCTGTGTTTGGACTAATCAAGTTAAAAGTGGATGATACTGGAATTTTGACCAAAACCAAATTTCATAAGTTCTAAAGTGATATCATTTTGACAAAGAGAATTGGTACAAATATTCGTTATTATCGAGTACCACTTATAGTAAAATTGGATTTTACTAAAAAGATGTGTAAGCGGTAAATTCAGCCAAAATGTCACACTACTAGCTAGGACGATGTATGAATTTTAGTATTCGAATTGTTCAATATTAACTATAATGATGCATACTTTGAAAACTACATAATTTAATTAATCTATAATCATTATAAATTAGTTAATATTTATGAATTGTTAATTATTATATTTTATTTGATTTGAGGTTGGAATACGATTAATATTTAATGAAAAGTGAATATATAAAAGTTATATATGCATACACACACAGATATATATACCTACACACACAAATATATATATAATATCGGTAAAATATTAAAATTTGATTTAAAGCTGTTAATTGCTAAAAAAAATTGGAGTTTTTAATTCACACCCCTATCTTGGCTGGCTATGCATAAAAAAGGGTAGCGTATTTGATTGGGATTTAATGAATAATTAAAGAAAGAAATATTTAAGGAAGGAATTGGAAATGTTTTAATATTTCCTTTAAAACACCATTCATTTATTCTGCTTTCTTTTCGCATAATTCAATTTCCCCTGCGCTATTTCTCTCTCCTTTAGTTGAAAAACCATTATGACTGTATCTCATTATGATTTTTAGAATGGTTTAGATCCCATATCTATATATCTCATTTTGATTATATGTCACATCTTATTAATTTAGTTTAGATCTCATATTTTATTCAATGAATTTATATATGCTTATGTTGTCCAATCTTTTGTTTGCTATTGTTTTAGAAATTAGAGTGCAGTGAAAAATATATTTAGATCTGGATCTGATTCTAATTACTTTAAATATTTTGTAACATATCTTATATAAAAATATAAGCGAAACATATACAAAATTTATTTGAAATTATTTTACGAAATTGAATGTAAGTTGTGTGTGTGAGTGTGTGTGTGCGCGCGCGTGTTATTTGAATATCAAATACTTTTGGTTGTTACATACATAATTTTATTTATATTATTTTGATTCAAAACTTATAAAAGGACGTTTGTGTAAAATTATAGATCTAATATTGAATTTCTTCTTATTTCAAAACTAGATTTCAAATTGTTAATTTTAAAGTATAAAACATATAAAATTGTAAGTTTTACATACATACATACATACATATATATATATATATATATATATATATATATATATATATATATATACGCGCGTGTGTGTGTTATTTTAAATTTAAATATAATTTTTTATTATTTATACGTGTGTGCGTATTGTTTCATTTCAAAATATATAAAAGAGCTTTTGTGTAAAATTATAGATCTAACGTTTAACTCCTTCTTAAGTCAAAAACTAGATTTCAAATTTCAATTTTAGATTTCAAAACATATAAAATAGTTAAAATCGATTTTAAGATGTATACATAATTGTTGTTTATATTTGATTAAAAAACATTGTGGACAATAAGGACATATATAAAGGGACAAATGTGTTTGTTTTGATGTAAATCTCAACCATGTACAATATTTATACGTTGCACTTGCACTATACACATATGAGTGTATTTAATACCCTCATTATAATATATTTAATTTAAATTAAATGAAACTCCTTTTAAACAAATTAAATAAAATTTTAAATGATATAATATTGGATCTAACAAACCCTTTAGGCTTTATAGGCACAATAAATCCAAAATAGAGTTTTTTTATATATACCTATTTCACCTGCTTCCAACTGACATAGTTCCTTCAATGGTGTCAAAGCCCATGCTCTATGTAGTCTAAATAAGCAATATTAGGATTAACCTATTAAAGCCTGCCTATTTAGTAGGGTGTCTAGAAAGGTAGTCTCTAAGGTTGTGTTTGGGTAATCAAGTATTCTACCCCGCTTGGCTTTTAGCCTCACCCAAAGAACGATATAACCCAAAGGTTATTCCTAATATAAAGGCTTGAATTGATTTTGGGCCTTTGGCAAAATTTCAAATTTTAGTTTGAAAATTTAAAATTATATTTAAAATTTAAAAGTTAAACTTAAAATATAAAATAAATTTTATAAAAGTTTTAAAATATTAAGTTTTATAAAATAACATTTTTTGAAAATTATTTAACAATCTAATTAATTGGATTATTAAATAAATAAATAATTAAAGGTTGATTAATCAAAATAAACACATATTTAAATATGCTAATGTAATGCATGTATATATGTTAACATGTTAAGGTACATAAAATATTAATTTTCAAAATTTATTAAGAAATAATTTAGTTAACAATGTTGTAATTAAATGAATATTTATTGATAAATATATAGTAGTTACCAAATCAATATATGTATATAATGATATATGTACATAAAACGATAAATGTTATAGTTAATATTCATTTTAAATTTTTTAAGATAAACAAAATAAAATTTTGAAATTTAAAACAATTTAATTAATATGTTAATTAAATTAATACATTAAACTTAATTTAATAATATTTAATTAATACACACACACAAGAATATTGTATAAGTGAATTAAATTATGCTGTTATATATGAATTAAATTTATATAATATAAATATACAAAACTTGAGTGGAACTGTAAGAAACTCAACTTAGATTTAGGGAACCGGTATATGTGTATTGTACATATACTTTGATTTCAATTATGTCTGACACTTGAATCGTGAGGGTATTTCATATGAAATAGATTATTCCCTAAATCAATATCATTTAATGTGTGTGTGTGTGTTTTTATATATACACTAATAATTATGAATCCTAAATCTATTATTTTTCCTCTACTATTTGTATATTAATAGATTACTTGCATACTCTTCAGTTGTTGAACAAACTCAAGCTACAGATATTATGTGTAGTACTATTAACATATTGACTAAATGAGGTAAGGTGCATACACATATTTGTTGAGTGAACTCAAGATATGTGCATTATACTTTGACCATTATAAAATAGTGGATATGAGTGAGTAATCTTTTTCAGTTTGTTAAGAAAACTCAAGCCTGAGATTGAGATTATGACAATAACCATAGGTTAAGAGTTGTATATGCTATAACCAATAAAGTGTTATCCATCACTTGTGGGCCTATGATTTGTTAAGCAAACTCATGGTCAGAATCTCAAGAAAAGCAAGTCTTAACACCCATTGGAGGAACCAAATGATTTCTATATTTTTCTTAGTTTTTTGAGAAACATAAAATATAGTGGGAGTCTTATTAGATAAAATAAAATTGTAACATTTAACCTTTCGAATATTGTAAGAACATATGTTATATAAAGTTAAAATAATCAACATCGATAAATTTGTGCAACTGACATAAATTGATAAAATGTTATCAATTAAAATATACAAATGAAATGAATCAGGATTGACTAAAGAAATATAGATATATACTTACCAATAAATCTTTTAGCATGTTGTCATTTCAAGACCCATCCAAGAGCCAAATAATAGAACTACTAAGCACATTCATACCTTTGTCACTTAAGAGTTAATTTATCCGAGACTATGTTTTGTCTTTCATAAGGTTTGAATTCTTATGCAATAAAAGAACATGGATATTTGATACATATTCGATAACCTATAAATTTTATATTTGAATAGTCGTAATTCGTACTATAAGAAACTAAATGTAATTAGTTTATACAAATTCAGCAGGTAAACCATAGTGTGAGATTTTGTATTCAATATGAATGATTACAAATAGGATCTTGTTGTGTTAGACGTAGCACTAAACTAAGAGCTACAAGATGTACCCAGAAAATCGATCAGTAAAATGTCAATTTGATCGATTTGCATAAAGTGCAAATTATTCGATATTCTTAAATGTTATGGATATTCAAATGCATTATTTTAAAGAGTTTGTTGCAATCTTTTTCTAAGGTTATCTTTCGAATGGTTCGACCTTTTGGAAAGGAAAGATAATGCAGAAGATTGGATATAAATTAGGCACGATTGGGATGAAGAGAGCTGATGATCACCTCTTCTTCACAAAGAGACATTGAAAATGAGAACTGTGTAAAATACTAAAAGATACTTAATATCAAATGAGAAATGTGATTTCTATTCCAAATGTATTTTCATATAGAAAATTGTTTTTAATGAAAGTTATTTCTTTGGGTTCTGGATTTTTAATCAAAAACTCCAGAATGTAACTAGTTACAATGCATAAAATAAAATTCCATGATAAGTGCATAATGGAGCTTCATATTTTGTAAGATGTTATAATAATGGAGGAAAAAGTGAGAGCTATCATTTAACACTTCTTAGTGGACGTATCAAGTTATGAAAATTTAGTTTGGTAAATATACCAAATATTATTTATGAAATAATTAATGTTTGCATTATTGACTGAAAATAGACATAGTTTTATTTCAATTTGAATATTATGAATGCTAGTTATAAGAAAAAACTAGAGAACGGTGTTTGATTTCATAAAAAACGATACATTAGAAAATATAAATGTATCTAAAATCTTATAATTATTTTTGAATTATAGACTAAACCTTGTTTTAAAGAAATAATTTCTTAATCGTGTGACTATGAATCATATGGAACTGGTGGATGATATCTCAAAAAATTAACGACAAAGCACACATTTGTGGGAGGGACATATGAGTTGGTGAACTCTTAAGATTGATATATATAGATGTATGAAATTGTAGGTCTAATGATACCAAAATGATTCCATATACTTCGTTAAATTCACCGATGAAATATCGTAGACATGAACTTGTGTATTTGATACATATGTAGTATTTCTATGATAAGTTAATAGAACATAAAATGGAAGTAAATAACATGACTTGTAAAAGAAACAAATGATTTGATTTGATCAAATAGGCGATTGTTTGGAAAGGAGTTCTAAGTTTACCTCAAATGAAAAAGATTCAATCACAAAAGGTCAATTCTTCATATAAACATAACGATGTATCATTAAGGAGTAATCGGATTTATTGGACAAAATATGGTTGATGGTGAGTGAAGTTAAGTTAACTCATTACAGTAAGGACATATGATTAAGAGTAAGACATAAGGTAAAATTAAATTTCATCTAAAAATATTCTACAAAGCATACAAGATAAGAGTTGATAAAGTAAATCCTATATATCCTAGGTCAAGGAGTTGATAGGTTATATGAGTTGAGAGACTACACGTAATACTTATTCGTGAGTGATCTTGCGTAGACCATCGCAAATGAATTTGAAACTGATTAACATCGATTGACCAATTTTGTGTCATGAACATAAGTTTTGTAAACTTAATAGCCAAATAAGTTTTATATGGACAATTCATAAAATGTTTATGAATATCTATCCTTTTCCATTGAAAGCCGATTGTTGTTTCAAGAAGCACTAACTTCATGACGAAGGAAGTTCTTTATAAATTGTTTGTAGTAAAATGGATTTGAAATGATCCAAAGATAAAATAATTACAAAGGATGAAATGAAATTAACCAAACCTAAACAGACACAACTAATTAGGTTGTCTAAAAGGAACTCTGCATATTAAAGACAGACTATGATTTTCTCATCGATGTCAAAAAAGAACCTCCTCTGTTGTAAATAATCTATTAAGACATTGAATTTACCATATGACATTATGCGCAGATCCATAATGAATTTCAATTACATTATCAAAATATAATTTTAATAGTTGTATCTAAAGGGATATGATCCATTGGCCATAAAAGTGTCACCTAAAAGAAGACCAATGCTATTTTAATATAGTAAGCTTCATTGATGGAATAACATCGCAAATTTCAATTGTTGAAATTAATGTAATAAATTCATCATTTAACGTACTTAAGTCAATTCAAATTCTACTTGAAAAATTATTGCTCTATATGATTTGAATTTTGATATATGTATGTGGAAATAGAAATTCTAAATAATAATTTAGAAAATGTTGTTTGTGCTTAGTAACCAAAGTGCCTCGAAATTACTGGGAGCGATTCATAGTTTGCAAGTTACTGGATAATATCCAAGAACTAATAAAAAAGTATCGTTTAAAAAGCATCGGAGTTGAGCAAATATTTTAACAAAAAATCAGATAGTTTGAATTTGAATGAATATACAAATGAAGCACGTGTATGTAAGAAAGCATTACAAAAGTACAAAAATATTTCGTAACTGTAAGTAAACAACAAACTTATGATTGTTAATGATGTACTATTTTTAAAATTATTTTATTTTGGTTGTTTAATTCTTGATATTGGATTTAAAATTAACAAATTTTATAGTCAATATAGAAGGATGTTGGGGTTATCCTAAAATGATGTACATGGACATCATATTAAAATGTTTAATATGGAGCATGTAAGATGAATTTCTTATGCATTGGCAATAGGAATTATCATATATGTTTTATTGTATACAGTATCATATTTCTCTTATGTATTTGATTTATATGGAAAGTATTAAACCAAATTAAGATCACTAAATGAAAGTTTAGGGTGTTTTCAAGTATTTACAAAATACTAAAGAATTTTTTTATAGAAACAACAAACTCCTTACGAAGGAGTACGCAGACTCGAACTTCATAAGTAATATTAAATACGGTATATCAATCCTAAATTCGTGTTCAATTTTAAGTTAAGAACTTGATGTTGGAAATGTTCCAAAAAATAAGTAGTGGCTTATTTAACCAAAGGCTAAGTACGTCACCTTGAGTAGTGCCGATATAAAAGAATTATAAATAAATACACAAATTTATAACCGAGCTAAGGGTGATTCCAAATGATGAGAACCCTATGACAATGTTATATGATAATAATGTTGTGATACAGTTCGTAAAAGAACCTAAATCTCACTTGAAGTTGAAAAACATAATCTGAAAGGGTTGCACATGATAAAGGCTATTTATCAACATCAAAGAGAGTTAATCGACAAAGTAGGTAATTAAATAAATATGGCATACTCGTTCACTAAGGGCTAACCTAATTAATTTTTGAGGAACTCGATCAAATGTGTTAGAATAATATTCTATAATTGACCCTAAGTGTAAGTGGAAGATTGATAGAGTTTGGAGTATGCCCTAGGAGGAATTGTGTAATTTGTTACATATATCTAACTTAATAACCATTCTTGTTCATAATAAAGGAGTTTGATTTCTATAATATACTTTATTATATTGTGATCTAATTAAGCAAGCAATTAATTTAAAAGTTTATGAAATAAAAACCCATAAATGATATGTTATATGATAGTAACTACAATGTGTTGTAATCATAAGAAATTTATATACTAAAATAACATATTATTTTAAATATTTGTAGTTAAGGTATTATGAGAAAGGATTTTGATTCATCCGTTGAGAGTAGAGTTTGTAACGCTCTCAAAAAATTATCAGTGTATTACATATGGCTGCATGGGACACCAAGGGGTTACCTATTGATAGTTATTGGATAATTATGAAATGACTCACTCGAGAGTTTTCTATTAGTTAATGTAAGTAATGTCAAACAGAGAAGCTTGATGTGACGATGTTACATAATTGTCTCGACTTGAGAATATTATGAAACTTTAATGTGGACACTCCACTATTATTATAGTTAAATCATGGATGACAATCCATCAAGAGACTATAGTTGGGTCTGTGTTGAACCATTGGAAGTGAAATATCGTTAAATATAGATTCGTCTCCTTAAATATAAGGGGTTAATATCATAGCCAACTGCACTCAACTCAAAGTCGAAATCACTGGTCAAGGTATTAAGGCTAATAATAATTGTTATTATTGAACCAAGGATTTTTTGTTTAGACAAGTTAGATTAAATGTGAACGATATTGGAATTTTGACCAAAATCAAATTCCATAAGTCCTAAAATTATATAGTTTTGACAAAGAGAATTAGTGTAAATAATCATTACTACAGGGTACCAGTTATAATAATAAATATGGATTTTATCGAAGATATGTAAGTGATACATTCAGCCAAAAATTTCACAACACTAGCTAAGGTTATGTATAAACATTAATATTTGAATTGTTTGATATTGATTGCTGATCGAATTTACATCTTTGATTGCACAACCATAATGAAGAATACTCCAAAAAACCACATGATTTATGCAACGACCCAGGGTTTTGGTCACTTAAACTAGTCAATTTTATATATTTTTTATAGTCAATAAATATATTTTTATAGATAAATTAACTAGTTTTAATCAATTAACAATAATGGTAAAATCGTTTTCAAATTTTTTTAACCAAATTAAATAGTTCGTAGAAAAATAGAAAATGTGACCAAAGAACGTTTTTCGAATTTTCGACTTTTCGACACTAGAAAGTTGTCGAAAACATTGTTCATCTTTGTGCACTATATATACATATATATAAAAGTTAATTAACTAGATAATAATATACTTAAGAATATTATCTTATAATTGATTTTAATTTAACAAGTAATGTGACAACTCATAATAATTATATATATAAATATATTTATAAAGAGATTGATGTGACCAGACATAATAATTATATATATATATATAAAGAGGGTGATGTGACAACATATAATAATTATATATATGTATAAAGAAACTGATGTAACAACACATAATGATTATATAGATATATATTTATAAAGAGAATGATGTGGCAACACATAATAATTATATATAAATGTATATTTATAAAAGCAATGATGTGACTAGACAAGTTTATAACAAATTATTATTATATATATAAGTTGATGTGATGTGAGATTTTATGCATATAGATAGCCATAGGTTTTCTCATTTTTTTTCACCTTCTTTCACCAACCACTTCTCCCTCATTTCTAACTCAAATGGAATTCTTCTTCTTTTTAAATGGTGCAAAACTTCAGTGGCTTTAACTTTCCCTTAGACTACTTTTTCTGATTTTGATCATAGCTAGGCCAAAATTTTGACTCTTTGCGGAGTGTTTTTCAACCTTGAGTTTTATACCCGAAAATGGTCCATTTTCTTTAGATCATAACTTCCTCAAAATTTAACCATTTTGAGTAATTAATTTATGTAAATGGTAGAGAAGAAAACTATCTAAAACTTTCTTTAGATAAATTTTAAATATTCAGAGTAGGGGGTCCAAAAATCCATGGGAAAGTGACCTATTTTCGAGCTCAGTTTCTAGGATTTGAGTGGAATTTTGTCGAGCGTTATGGTGAGTAAATTCCTAATTTATGTAGAAAGAACTTTATCTTATATGTTATCTTGATTTTAAAGCTATATGTATGTCATATATGATTGGATCTTGGTATAGTTGAAATATGTCGATTAGTGCTAATATATGGGTTAGCATTAGCACTCAAATGGATATGTTTAAATGATGATCGGTATAGGCTGGGATTTGGTTATATTATAGAATCAGGTTATTTTGTATATGACTTTGGATATGTGATTGTGTGAATATAGAAGGTAGTATCTTGAAAGTGAAGTGGACTTGAGATCCGGTTGCAAATCAAATCGTTTACTTGTTGTTTTAGTAAAGATTTGATTTGTTTTTCTTAAATTTGTTTTCAAACTTTACTAAAGTTTTAAATTTTTTTCCTTTAGTAAATGAGAGTGAAAATTTAAGTTTTGGGATAATAACATAGAAATGAATTCTAGGTTATTGCATCCACAGCAATAGTCGCTTTGGATGTAGCTCGGATTTTTCAAATTTTCAAGTTCTAAGTTTTCTTTTAAAAATATTTTGGAAATCCTTTTCAAAATAAGTTAGCGACACTTAAGTTATTTTTAACTTAATTAATAAGGTTTAATAAGAATATTTATTTATTAATTAATTAAGTAATTAGGTTAAGTAATTAAGGTTAAAAGATATTAATATTAATATCAATTAAGTATGTTAATCATGTATTAATTAAGAAGTTTCAATTAGTGAGTTATTAGGTTAAAAATGTTAACTAATTTTATTTAATCAATTTTAATTATTTTATTTATTATTTACTTATAGCTTAAATTATTTAATTAATTATTATTTAATTAAAGGTTAATTATTTACTAAATTATTACTTAATTAAGGATTAATTTTAAGTAAATGTTTACTTGGTTAAAATTTAATTATTAATTTACTTTTAAGTTATTAAGGTTTAATTAAAAATTATTTTACTATTATTATTTTATTAAATAATTAATATTAATTAATATTTAATTATTAATGAAGGTAAATTTACTATTTAATAGATAGTAAACTATTAATTTAGGTTTAATTAATAGTTAATTAAGGGTTAATTAATTATTTAAATGTTTAATTATTTCTTAGTTATTAATTAAGTTAAATTAAGATTTAATTAAGTTCAATTATGATTTAATAAAGAGTTTAACTTGAATTTAATTATTTTTAAAAGAGAGTTTTAAGTTTTAAATCCTGGTTTTCTTAGAATCAAATCGATTAAAGGGAACTTCTGTTCCAAGGATAGTTTGAATACAAGAATTCGAGTGTTGATATCATGAAGTAGGCAAATAACTATGAATGAGTTATAGTGTTGATTGATTGATTTTTTTGGACATCTAATAGCAGAATAAAACCTTTCCGCTATAGGGTAAGTAATTGATTGTTGTGGATATAGAATAACAGAATAAATTCCCATTCTGTTATAAATTGATTGTTGATTGTGTGGACATATGTTAGTAGAATAAATCACCATTCTATTATATTTAATGATTTTTTTGGGACATCTATATAGCAGGAAAAATCACCATCCTACTGTTATGATTTGGATATGTATATGTTAGTTTTTTTATATTGACATAATAATTCCTTAATTTGGATATGTGTTGTATTTACATATATCTTGACTTATGTAAATAACTGTGAAGTAAATTGAAATTGAATGATATCTTAAATTAGCACCATTGGGAGTTCTAAGCCTCGTTTTGAAATTATGCAGTATGATTTTGAATTTATTTTTAATTCTTTAGTCAATTTGAGGTTAAGGGTTTACTAATGGATTTGCAAGTTATGTAATTATTTTATCAAGATATTCATAAATGATAACTTGTCTATAGAAAGGAGTTTATCTAAAAAAGGTTTATTTAAAGGTGATTACAACTGATGTTTTATAAAGGATATTTTATAAATAATTTCTTTAAGAAGATTTATAAGAATATGATTTTGAAGATGGGTTTCAATTCTTATAATTTTCCGAGTGCATATGGACTTTACACGAATTTTCTAGTTAAAAAATTGATTTATTGGGTTATAAATTATTTACGACAAAAATAATGATTATTTGGGTTTCGGAAAACATATTAACATATATTTTCTAGGATTTTTTCAGATTTTTCCTAAGTGTTTTAATGAATATATAAAATTATTTAATGTATGAGACTTAAATGTTTTATATATTTATTTTAGGAGAAGTGGCATTTTATAAAATAAAACTATTATTTAAATCTGAAATTAGTGGCAGCATTTTCTGTAAAGTAATTGTTAATCAATGAGAACTTCATAAACAAAGGCACGTTAGTTAAAATTTACCTACTTTAAGTTAAAAATAAGCAAATCACGCTTTTAGCATGTTTCGGCCGTTTTAGGCATAATACCTTCTGTCCCAGACCTTTTGCCTAAGTCGAAAGGTTGAACCTTTCGACAAGATCAAACCAATGCATATGGTATCAAGTACTTGGTGCTTAATGAATTGGACAGAGTCGAAGGGTTCATAGTCGAAAGGTCGATGGCCGAAGAGGTTGGGATATGTTGTTTTATAAACTAAGGTTTTCACCTCCTTTGCTGTCGAATTAAAGCTTTCGAATTGGTTGCTTTCAACCAAGTCAAATGGTTAAAGAAAGGTTTTAAACCTTTCGACGAGGTCGAAAGGTTTGGTTTTTATAAGTTGCTTTTATATATGACCTTCTGGCACAGTCGAAAGGTTAGGTTTTGAAAGGATTTAAGAGACCTTTCAACAAGGTCGAAAGGTCTGGTTTCGAAAGGTTGTTTCTAATTTTTTTTGAAAAGAATTGCCACCTTTATTTTGTTAAAACCCTCCGAAGGGGACGAAAGCAGGAGCTTTCGGCTTAGTCAAAAGGTTTGGTTGTTTTAAAAACCAGTTGCTTCTCCCATTGCTTTCGAAAGGTTTCAAAACTTTCGACTTAGAAGATTTACCATTGATTTATAATTGAAGTATAACCCGAGTTGCTTTGAAAGGCGGAGGTCTATTATTTTAAATGGAATGTTTTAAAGCTTTCGAAGTTGACCTTTCGTAAAGGCAAAAGAATGCTACTTTTGTATTCGAAAGGTTTTAAAAGAGGACCTCCCGCATGTTTTAACTTGAACCCAGTAAGTTTTCGAAAGGTTTAATCAACTGGTTTTGAAAGGTTTATGTTATAAGAGTTGAATGCTTTTGAAAGTTTAAATTGTCGAATAGTTTCATTGGTTTCAAAAGGTTGTTTTTAAGACCTTTCGACAAGGTCGAATGATTTGGTTTTGGAAGGTTTGAAAACCCATACTTTAATTTTGAAACGAAAACCTACAGCTTGTATAAGGGAGTTTTATAATGGCTTTAAGTATGTGATTTTGAAGAAGTATTTCCTTGATAAAAATATAAGTTAAAGATGTTAACTACGTTATGATATATATATATTTCTAGGTCTTTAAACCCACATGAGTGGTATTGTTAAACTGTTGTTTTGCTTCTCAAAATATGAATATATTCACATGATAACCCATAATTGTATTTTGTTGAAAAGGGGTAGAAGAACAAGCTAGGTTAACTCAATAGTGAATATAAATTGCTTAAACTTTTGAATGAGTAGAATTGCATCGATGGTGTCAGGGTGACCAAAAATATAGGATGCCTAAACTTTGTAGTTTTTGTTGCATACCAAAAGGTTCACTGTAAACCCATGAAAACTATGATAAGGTAGTTATTGGTGCATACAAAGAGGTTCATAGCAACCCATGAAAACTATGATAACTAGTTTTTGGTGTATACCAAAAGGTTCATGGTTAACCATGAAAACTATGCATTAAGAGTAGTTGCAAGGACTACATGAAAACTATATCTAGATAAAGAATTGATATCAATCAATAGGTTCCTATTAAACCCATGAAAACTAGGATAAGTAAGTGGTTAATGGATGCATCAGTAGGTTCCTAGTTAACGCATGAAAACTAAAATGTGAAGTGAGTTGCTAGATAAATCCATAGGTTCCTATTAAAGCCATGAAAATTAGGATAAGTTGATTAGTTATTGGAAAGTCCAATAGGTTCAGGAGGACCCATGAATTGATTAATTTAACTTGCAGGAGCCTATTGGTTTTTAGCGATTCCATGAAAACTATGAATAAGACAGGGTGTCTAATAATTATGAAAAGGTTATTAGTAAACCAATGAAAACTAAAAAGGTTAATAGCGACCCTAGAAACTATAATTATGATAGGGTGTCAGATTAAACTGGGACTGGGAATTCCTAATTATTCTCAAGTATGCATATCATCGTAATATTTTGAAAACGTATGTTTTAACATTGTGGATGCAGGAACACAATATATGGTTTTATAAAGGTTTTTAGGATACTAGTGAAGGGAAAACCCGTTGTGCTAAGTGGCGTGGTCTCACTAGATATCCAAAAGGCTTGAGATGTTGATTATTATTCATAACAAGCTTTATGTCCGACTCGAAGTTTTTGTTTTCCTCTTAAACTCTCAAGTACTCAATTGATTTTGAGTAGTTTGAGATTTAAGGTTTCCAGGTTCTCTTCTTAGACGAATAAAGCTTCTGGAGACGTGCAGGAGGCAAATAGTTATTTAGTGTTTTCTTTTCCACTGTGTGTTTGTTTGTAAAGGCAGATTTATGAGCCTTACTATATACTCTGATCAACTAAGGGGGCATCTTCATATGTCGCTCTTGGCATATTTGTAATAATTATATTTTGCCGAACGTGGTTAACATACTTTGGAATTATGTAATGAACATGAAATGTTTTGATTTGAATATGGAAATGTGTTTTTGAATTGTTAATTTTTTTTCATGTTTATGTGACCTGTGTATCAATGAATCTAGCACCACCGTATTTGATCGTTGAAAATTAATAACTATGGATGACTGTAGCATTCGTACCCATTAGTTTTAGGCCTCCAAGTAGGATGATGTTACAAGTTAATATCAGAGCATAGGTTAATGAAACTCAAAAAGAAAAGTTAAACCTAAAAGCTTTTTCAAACATAATCCAATTAATTTAAAAATATGATCGGGGTTTGGGTTAACGCTATAATAACTTGTTGTATTTGATATATAAGTATATATCTAAGTACGTATTCCACTTTCTTTTAGGCCATTCTTCTATATCTTTCTAAGGATCGTATGCAGATATAATAGAAAGATGATATGAAGGCAGGAAATGGAAGAGGAAATCCGGGTGGAGGAAGCACCACAACCAATGGAATGCTTGACATAATACTTGAAGAAACCTAGGTCGATAGGCCAATGCTAATCAAAATGCTAAGGCCAATGTAGGTGCTGGAAATCCGCCAATAGATGCGGGGATGGTGTATCAGTTGTTGGCTAATTTGTTGCAAGCATGAGCTGCTGGGAATATTGGTGGAGCTAATCCTATAGTTCCAACTGGTTATAACTACGCTAAGTTGAGCATAGACTATGTTAGTTTAGGAGGAAAGCCTTCTGCTAAAACGGAAGATATTGTTGAAGTAAATAATTGGTTGTTGAACTGTGAAAGGATCTTTACCGATATAGGCTTAAATGATAGAGAGAAGAGAATGCTAGCCTCTAGACAGTTGCAAGGTTTAGCGCTTCATTGGTGGAACAGTGTGACGGCCGAGGTGCCGGAGGAAGAGTTGACTTGGGCTGACTGCAGAAGGAGGTTTGAGTAGAGATTCTTGTCTGAGGTTGCCAAATCGACACTGATGAGGAAGTTTATGGATCTTATCCAAGGACAGATGTCTATGATCGAGTATGCTGCTAACTTTGATGTGCTATCCCGATATGGTTATGCTTTGGTTGACAAAAATATTAGGAGGAATGAGAGAATCATTAAGGGTTTGAGGCTAGAGCTCGGAAGGAAGGCTATGACTCATATCAGAGAACCGTATCATGTGATGGTGGAAATTACTGTCCGCCATGGGAAGATGCTTGCCGTTTCAGCTAGCGAGAAGCCAGTAGAGTTACATGGTTCTCAGGGAAGAAAAGGGAAATTCTTTGAGAAGAAAGGAGCCCAGAAAGGGGAGGCAGCTAAGAAGTAAAAGGCTGAAGTGGTGTGTTATAAGTGTGATAAGAAGGGCCAATATGCCCATGAGTGCAGAACTGGAAAAGGAAAGAAACCGACGGAGAAGAAGAATATGACATGCTTCAACTGTGACCAAGTTGGGCATTATAAGACCAGTGTCCAAAGCTAGTCAAGGCGGACAGAGGGAAGGTGTTTGCTATTGGACCACCATCTTCTTCTATACCCACTACAGTGGAAAAAGGAAAGACTGTGATGGAAGGTATGCTTTTAATTCAAGACATACTTGTTAGGGTACTTTTTGATACCGGTGCATCACATTCATTTATATCTCGGTGTTTGGTTGGCAGGTAATGTGTAGAACCCACATACCTTGTTAGGTCCTTGAGGGTTGCGAATCCAATAGGAGGGTATGCAACTCTTAGGATGAGATGTGACCAGTTAGAACTTGATCAGTTAGGTAATAAGTTTGCACGCAGTTTGTATGTTTGTGATTTTGCAGATTTTGGGATCATGATAGGTATGAATTGGTTGAGTAAGTATGAGGCTAGGATATTTTACCAAGATCGAGAAATATCATTAAGGCACCTAGATAGTCAAAACCGAATCAATTTCTCAGTGGAGAATTCTAGTAAGAGTGTCTGTGCTTTGTTGAGTACCATGGACATTGAAGAAGAGCTTTGTCAGATTCGTATGGTTAGAGAGTTTGCAGATGTGTTTGAGCCGGTCAAGGGATTACCCCCAAAACGAGCTGTTGAGTTTCAAATAGACCTTATACCGAGAGCTAAACCTGTTCGTACACTGCCTAGCAGGATAACATCGACGCAGATGAAGGAATTAAAGGTGCAGTTAGTCGATCTTGATCTAACGATCCTGACTCGACCTTCGAAAATTGACACCGAATATATCACCTATATTCAAATGCCGCAGATTCAAACGTCGAATCTGGTATGCCAGAGCTTATAACACATTAAGTATAACAACACAGCGGAAGAAAAATGAATACTATTGATTTATAACATTCGATACAACGATGATACAATGAATATCAATATACATCAGAGATACAAGAAATAGCAGCGGAAAGATAACGTCTTCAATGCCGAACTCCAAAGATCTCCAATCCAATAAGCGAGAACCACCATCAAGTTGACTTAAGCAAATTCGATCCCGAAATGCTATCGCCAAAATCCAAAGGCTAAAAGCTATTGATCCTACCATTTGACTATCTGAAAAACCCAACTCTAGACTGCCCGTGTGGAAAATTGTGGGCATCTAGAGTTTAGGAAGAGAACAATAAACTCCAGGTCATTCATGGGACTGTTATGAGCAAATAAAAACAATTTATCTTTAAAAAAACAACAAAAGAAATTAAAAAATTGAAAACCGCAATGCTTTTTGGAAAATGAAACTGCCATAAGGCCTCCCACCACACACACAATGCAAGCACAAACTTGAAGGAGATTTCTCTTTATGATAGTCAAAATTGACTGATATGCAAAAACCATTTTTGATATTATTATAAGTTCATAGTGCAGAAAACATTTGCAAGTATAATATTAATCTTAGCCAGCATACGTACCATTATAATATGCCTACAATAGCTACCATGTTAAATGGCAGGTTCTAAAAAAACCGTACAGGGCTCGTATTGGATGATTGGATTTCCAACAAATGGTCAGGCAAAGAAACTTCCCACACAAAATGGAACGCCTCTGGAGGGACGTCCCCGAGAACCTAACCGAATGTCTACTATACAAGGCCGGGTTACCTCTATAACTAGGTAACAACTGACATGAGTATGCCACCCCACGGTCGTTACCAACCTTTATCCAAGGCGCCTACGAACCAACAACCACAAAGCAATAAGTTTGCAGCATCCACATAGGTAAATATCTGGGCTCTATACCATGATACCACCTTTGATCCAAAAGGGAATGACATACCCTCAGGGGGAGCTACCCCCAAATAACCTTGCTGCCATGATTCCTGTTTCGACCATAACCGGGTTATGAGGCTCGACGAAGTCTCGACCTCAAATATACACTTTTTTACAAAGCCATGCTTTGATCAACAAATGATCAGCAGTACTTCGTATGCCACATTACCAAATTGGGAATGTATCACTAGTAACCATCAACTACATAACCTATGAGCTCGTACGTCTTAGAGAAGGGTGTTAAGCTAAGAGAATAAATTCTCTACCACCAAACAGAAATGTATTTGATAGAAACTGGTTTTACATGTCAAAGTGTAAACGCCAGACACACATCCATACAAGTCTGTTCCGGGTTCAAACAGAACCGAAGGCACTTCAAAAAAAGTCCTTGCAAATCCGGGCGTCCTCAATCCCGATCGGACTCCCATCACATATGGAGATCTCTATACCGGAGCAACTCAGTGCAGAGTCATTCGACAGGTTATCCTATCGTTCTCGAAGACACCCGGTCTTCACCCCCGGTCTTCAAATGCTATCCATTTCGTCGTATCACTATTCGGAATGGGTTATATGACACAAGGTCCTCTCTCAGCTAAACCGAATAGTGAGCACAATATTTTAAAACATATGGATAGTGAGATCTCAGTTAAGTCACAACTTATTACCCAAAACTTTTCTTCCAAATGGTTAAACAAATTACCATTTTCAAATCTTTTAAACAAAAAGATTCACTTCACAAAGTTCACCAATTTTTTTCATAAAGATTCATTCATAATATTCAAACAAAAGATCTATCTTTGAGATCCTCTTTTGTTTGAAAACAAATATTTCACAAAGATTCCTTTATAGGTTTCGAAACAATTTCATTTCAAATCTTTTATACAAAGGATATACCTTTAAGATCCTCTTATAAAGTTCACTAGTCTTTTACCAAGATTCATTAAAACAATTTTCATTTCAAACTTGAAATCTTTTCAACACAAATTGGAAATCTTTTCCTTATATGAAAGCTATTTTTATTTGAAAACAAATAGTTTTCGTTTCGAAAAAATCCGACTACATTTGCACAGGTTAAAGCTCTTCAAGTATAAAGCTTGGTTTAAATTCAAATTTCCCAAAACAATCCTTTTTAAATGGTTTAAAACCTATACAAACACATTTATAACTTGTATAACTTTTCTGAACCAAAATTCTCAACTTAGAATTCAATTTCAAATCTTGAATTCAAATTCAAATTAAATTATTTAAATTTAAAAATTTTATCAAGTTATTCAAAATAACTTTTATCTTCAAAACTCCTTTTCAAAGCTTTTCACATTTAACCCAAGTCCATTTCCAAAACCATTTTCAAAAATACGTGACTTAACCAATTTCCTCGTGCAATCCATATTTGTGTGTGTGTGGTGTAGTTCAGGGGTTTTACACAATAGTGCAACAATCATCAATCATTACAGATCCAAACACATCAATATCGATAAGCGATATAATCTATAATGCTTATCTTCATCCACAGATTCACAGCTAATGTAAATTTATTACAGATAAATAAATTACATTCATCACAGATAAATAAATTACATTCATCACAGGTTGAATTAAAATAATTCAAATCACAAAGCATCACACAGTAGAGATATCAAACATTCACAGTATTTAATAGAATTCAAACATCCATCAGTAAGACCAATTAGGTATCTGATTAATTCAAATCAGATTGACCACTAATCCTGGTTAATTAATATTAATTAATTACAAACCTTAATCATTAATTAACCTTTAATCATTTTTTAATCTTTAATCATTTATTAATCTTTAATCACTTATTAATTAACCTTTAATTATTAATTAAATCAACTTTAATTAATAAATAAATCAACCTTTAATCATTAAATAATCAACCCCTAATTATTTAGTTACCCTTAATTAATTTCATTAATTAATTAACCCTTAATTAATTACCATTTATTAATTATTCTTAATTAATTAAAAAAATTAATTAACCCTTAATTAATTGCCATTTAATTAATTATTCTTGATTAATTACAAAAATTAATTAACCCTTAATTAATTATCATTCCTTAATCACCTTCATTAATTTCCCTTTAATTATCTTAATTAATTATCCTTAATTATGTAATTTATTATTCTTTAATTAATCCCATTGAGTAATTATCCTTTAATTACTTTTATAAATTAATTATACTTTATCAACTATATTAAGTAATTGTACTTAAAACTTTAATAAATCAAAGATAAACCATTTATCTTTCTTAATCACTTAATCATTATTTAAACCAAATGCTTGAAATCATTTTATTTTGAAAACAATTAGAGATCGAATAAGATAATAAGTCTAATACAAAATTCTATAAACCAAAATAATCTTAAAACATTCGACTTTAAAAATTAAAACTTGAACCTTGTTTAATCGAATCTACTTTGGAAATTTGGCTTTGTATTTCTTTGAAAGACTTATTTATTTTAAATAGACTTTAAAGTTTTGTTTTAAATAGATTGCTAAGAAAACTTAATCATTTTAAAATAACTTTAAAACTTGTTCATGCTTTATAATTGAAACCTGGTAACAAATTTTCCTTTTAACATTTTAAAATCAGGAACTCAAAATTTTGCTTTAAAACTTAAAAAATCCTGTTATCTTACAATAACCCGAGCCATTTTGAATTTTCCCCGAGCAAACCCACAAACTACTCGAGTTCAACCCGCTCATCCCCCCTTCTTCCCAAACTCAACCAAAACCAGATACCACAAGGTGCACCGTGCACATGCAAGCGCCATCGCCTGAGCTCGGACCATCTTCCCGATCATCCTCAAGTCATTATCTACCTCGCAGACCTACTCGATCCCTTGTTCCGACGATCCCATCAGTAAATCGAAAATGAACACAAACACTCAAACTTTGGAACCCATGCCGATCAGAAATCCACCTCTGGTCATCACCTCCGACCTCCGTGATTCACGCCGACCAACCCAAAGTCGCACCACTTCTTGACAAACCGATTCCCCCCAAGCGATCGACCCCGATGCTTTCTCGTCGCCGAGGTCACATCCACAACCAACCTGACAAAACAACACCCTAAACCCTACCTTCGCCTCGCCTGGACACCACGGTGGCTTAAAAATCTCGCGACCATTTTTACCTCATCCCCTATCACTTCATGCTCCTCTGGTCAGAACCTTGAGACCCAAAATTAACTTGATCACCAGATTTCGCCAAAAGCTCGTTTCCCGTTCAACTCAATCTTTCTCATCAATCCCATCATTAAAAATCGAGATATTTGTACTAAAATTCATTATTTGATAACACTAGTCCCATTATGGAATCAAAATATGAAATTAAAATTATTGATTCCTTGACTAAAAAATGAATTTACAGTAAATTTTATATTATTGAAATGATTATTCAATGTAAATCTTTAAAACCATTTTTAACATTTGTGTTACTTTGTTAGAATCATCTTCCTTTCAGGAATTATAGTTTGAATTCAATTGATGGAAGAGATATCGAATTTTTAAATCTTGATTTTTTTAGAACCTATAAACTGAAACAGAATTGCAGATATATGTATAGACATACAACCACTTCATATATGTCTACATATATAAACACATTCACATTCATGCAACTAACTTGCTTCAGAAATCAATCACAGGCATTTTGGTTATAGATTAAAGGTTTTAAACTAAAATTTTGCTCACCTGGAATGTGAAGGCAGAGAACAAGCCTAGGAATGGTTTGTTTGAAATATGGAACTTGAATTTTTTTTAGTCTAATCCTAACTTGCTTGATGTTGAGTTGACCTGAACTGTTGTTGTTGTTTTAGAGTTGAATGAAATCTTGATAGCTTGTTGTTGAGATTCCAGGCTTTGATCTAAAGCTTTGCATTGCTTGAATTTGCTTTACAGATTTGCTTTGTCTCAGGTTTTAGATTTAAACAGAGAAGCACTTGCATGTCTCAGGTTTTTGAATTTAGCCTTGATGATTTCCAGTTTTTTACATCTTATTTCTTTTTTTGCCTTTGATTCAGATTTGTAATTTGATTTCTAACTTGCTTCCGTGATCTGATTTGTTACGAAGTACTTTTGTTTTGAGATTTTTTTTATTTTTCCTTTTAGGTTTGATTCTTTGATCCATTTTGAATTGTTGTTTTCAGGTTTGAGAAATTACACCTGAGAATAGCCTGGTTTTTTTTCTTAATTTTGATGTTTATTTCCATTACAAAATTTTAAAACAAACCAATTGCCACTTATATCCATTTGTTACACTTGTTAATTTATGTTATTCCTTAACTTACACTTGTTAAAACAATACAAATTATGTTTATATCCTTGCTTCAATTTATTTTATAAATTTTGTTTTTTAAACCTTTATGCATTTATATTTTCATATCCTAACATATGTTTATATTCACATGGGTGTATGTATTTTAAACTTTACACTTTCAAAATATACATTCATATCAAAGCTTTGTATTAATAAAATTTTAATATGTATATTAGTTTACTTTTAGTAATATATATATATATATATATATATATATATATATTCTTCGAAGAAATATGATTTAAAAATCAAATTATACTTTAACATATATATTTTATATGTACTTATTCCATTTTGAATCCTAATTGATGCATTTCCTTATGTATACATATCTAAAGCTTTTATTCATTCTTGTTTTAAAATTTAAATTCAAGTTATTATACTTTTTAATAAATAAACACATATATGTATATTATAGAATTTAGCTTTAAACAATTGTTTTAAAAATAATTTGTATTTAATTCAAAATATAACTTTATAAATATATTACATATGTCTCTTAAAATTAGAAAACAAATTTCTATAAAATTATATAGTTTTCAAATCCAAATTTTATTTATTTATAAGATATTAAATATAGAATTTCAAATCCACAATTAAATTTTAAAATCAATATCCAAATGAACAAATATCTTATTTAATCTTGGAAAAAATTAAATTAATTTACAATTTAAATTCACAAATTTATATCAATTACTAAATTTAATTTTACTCAAAAATCGAGATCATTACAGATTCCCCCCTTAAGAAAATTTCGTCCTCGAAATTTTCCAGGGAGACAACAAAGAATGGATACACAGATAGAGAAACAGTTTTCCAGATCGAACTGAATATCTATTCTGCATTTGGCTTACCAAATCAGAATATCAATAATATGAGAACAAGCTCATTCGATATTACATAAGATACTCGGGTCACCAAATCTACGACATATACAGGGCATTGGTTAGTTCGAAGGAATAACTAACCATTCGTAGAATATATCTGGACCCAAACAATAGACAATGGATACTCAATCCAGAAGTATACATCAACTTGTCCCTCGTCGGACTTTAATCCATACAAAGGATTACAATAGATGTAACGACCCGGAATTTTAGGCAATATCAATTTAATAATCTGTAATAATAATTAAATTGATTTGTTAATTTTTTTTCTTTATAATTTTAATTCAAATTGGCAAATTTAATCTTTTCAGGGTTAATAAATTTTTAATCTCGCAATATTGATAAGAATTGATTTTCAAAGCTAATGAAATTTTATTCTATTTATAATATGTATATATTTTGATATATATTGTGAATATAATATCTTTTGTTTTAAATAAAAGATGAATTTTCAACTTGTAATATATATGTATATATATGTTATAATTTGATGTTGTTCTGAAATTTAATTTAGTAAATTGATAATTATATATGAATGAATGTTGCAATTCAAAATTTTGTTTTAAATTCAATTGTTTTTAAAATATAAGATATTTATTTATTTTTAAATATGATAGTTTAAATCAAGGTTTTATTTTTGTTTTCTTTAAAGTGTTTAAATTTAAAATAGTTAATGTATCTATAAATGTTTTAGATTTTTAAAATATATGTATAAGAATTTGTTTATATTATAACTAGTTTTCGAATACTTTCTTTTAAAAAGTAAATTTATAAACAGAAAATTATTGTCAAGGACAAAATCTCACAACTTTTTAACCTCAAGGACAGACCTTCAATATTATATCCTGAAGGACAACTTTCTGTAGGTATCAGTTTTTAGTTATTGATAGCAGTTTTTAGGTATCAGTTTCTAGTTATCGGTAGCAGTTTTTAGGTATCAGTTTTAGCTTAGTAGCAGTTTTGTTATCCTTATGAATAATTTTGGAAAATGTTTGTCCTTATGAATAATTTTTAGAAGAATGTTTGTCCTTATAGTAAAAATATTGAGGTCGTGTCCTTAAGGCAAAAAATATACAAATATTTGTCCTTTAAATTAATTCCCCCATTTATAAATACATATGAAAACATTTATTTATTTAGGAATTTAAATATGTAAGTTTATATTTACATTTGAATTCAACAAAAATTAATTTAAAAACACTTAAAACATATGTAAACTATATTTATTAAGAGAAATAAATATGTATGTAAACTTATATTTACATTTAAATTAAATAAAAATATATTAATAAAATGCTTAAATACAAATGTAACCATGTTAATCATCTTTGAAACATTTGTAAAGTAATTAAAATATATGTGTGACAAGTGTAAATGCTTGAAGACATGTGGCAACATATTCATTTGGATTTTTAATAAATATTGTAAGAAGAAATTTGTTTCTTCTTTCAATTAATGGCAAAACAGAAATTATTTTCTTCAAATCTGAAAATAAAATCCAAAAGCAAAGTAAGATCTGAAAACAAAATTTGTAAAAGTAAGTCAGCAATTCAAATGAAAAACAAATTGAAGTTCTTCATATCTCTTTCAAACCCGCAAATTAAAGAAAACCTGCAATATCAACTTCACTCTACAAATTAAAGTTCTATTTCAAACCTGCAACTTCAAATCAACCTGCAAGTTCAACATTTTTCATCAATTGAAGCATGCAAGGGGATTTTTAACAGCAAGCACAATCAAACTAAAACATGCATGGATTCAATTTCTTCAGCGAATCAAAGCTTTTCAAATTAATGTTAAGGCCTGGAAAATTCAAGAAAACTGCTTTGTTCTCTGCTCTTTGAAATTTTTAAGGTAAGTAAATTCTATTTTAAAAACAGTTTGATATAATCTATGATTGAATGTTGCATGCGAATGAATTTGGCTTTGATGATGAATATTTGTTTACCTGAATGTATGTTTATAATGTTAAAAAAATATCGAATGCCTGGATATTAATACTGTTGTTTATACAGGTTTGATTTTCCTTTTTAAATTCAATATCATCTTCTTGAATCATTGTTAGTTTGTGGTTTGCAAACAAGAATTGATTGAAATCATGTATCTTCACTACCAAAAACCATTCCAAGAATTTATATTAAGTGTTCAGTTCGAATTTGTAAAATGACAGTGAAAGCCCCAATTTTTCACAAGAATCCATTTGCTAAATTTTGAATTTACATTATAGGATTGTATTCGTGTTTGAAAATCACGAATTTTAATATGCAAATCATAATGCGATAATCAACTGGGAATTTTTAGTTGACCTATATCGACAATTTTACGAATTGCCGATGATATACTCAATATTTTGAGTTGAAATTTAAGTTGTAGCTTGTTCTTAAGTTGTAGATTTTGGGAAAAATGCTTCAAAAATTTTCTATTGTCTGAATCGTTCGATTTTGAAGAAACTCGGGTTTTATTTTCGTTCGTGCCTGGCTTGATTGTCGAAACAATTTCGACATGAAGAATGAATCGAGTTCGTTCATTTTTGGTGGAGATGTAGTTCATGGATGTGGCATTCGATGTTGGGTCTAGCGGAGTTCACGGCGAGATGGTCGTTGGCGTTGGGTTTTGGGTCGTGTTGCTGTGTAGTTTTGAGCTAAGGATCGAAATTTTGATTCTCGAGTTCATTCTTCGTTCTGGGTTCGAGTTAGTGTTCGAGTGGGTTCTTGTGACCGTTGTAGATGGTCGCGACGACCTGTAATGGCCGTAGGCGATGGCGCACGTGCACCGTGCACGTTGCTATGTGCACTGAAATGTGATTCTGGGAAGACGAGATGAAGACTCGGGGAAGTTCTCACGTTATGCTCGGGTTGGACTCGAAGAGGAAGGAGTGCTGGGTTGCTTCGGGTTAGGCACGGGTAGATCCATTGTTTTGCTTGGGTTTGTTAGGTGTTGCTTTCTGGTAATGTTAATGTTTACAGATTTAACTTGAGTTTGAATTAATGTAAATCAAGTTTGAGTTTTAGAAAAGAAAACAATTTAAAACTTGTAGTTTGTAAGTAAAAGTTAATCAAACCTTTAAAAGTGTTAGTTGATTCTATTTTAAAATTTAAATTGTTTATAATGATTTCTTTTTGAAAGTAATTTAATTTAATTAAATTAAATTTTTAATTTAAGAAGAATGTTTTGAACTCAAATATTAAATCAAAGTTTAAAGTAATTTCTAAGTATTGATTTTAAAACCAAAGTTCAAATTTCATTTTGAATGAATAAGTTTAACTTAAATGATTAATATGTTTTGAATTTTGAAAATTTGTTTTTAAATGCATTATTTTCAAATAAAGGTTAATGTTATTATTATTTTTTTGTAAACAAACTCGAATAATTGGTCTTTAAGGTTATTAAAATTTGATTAATTCAAATAATTTATTTATGAAAATAGATGAGGATTAAATTATCTGGATAATTAACTTAAGAATACTTAATTAAATATGATTTGTTAATAAGTAAGATTTAATTAAGATTAATGATTTTCTTAATTAATTAATGAATTTCTTTAAATATAAGAAGTTAATTACTTAATTGTTTAATTAATTTTAAATAATTAGTTAATTGATTATTTAATTTTTAAATAATCACTTAATTATGGATTGATTAAGTGTGATTTCTTAATGAAGTAATCAATGGTTAATTTTTGAATGTAATTAGAATAGTAATTACTTATGGAAGTAATTAGTGAAATTACTCATGGGAGTAATTTAATGGAAGTGATTATTGGTTAATCACTTGATGATATTAATTAAGGATTGATTAATATAATTGTTTTAAAGTTAATTAATTATGGATTAATTAATTAATTAAAGAATTTAGAATTATTAAATAATGGAATTAATTACTTGTTAAGTAATTAATTAAGGAAGTAATCAAGATTTGTTAATAGAAGTAAATAGAAGATAATTACTTGTTAAGTAATTAAAGGTTAATTACTTAGTTAATTTTAGTTAATTAATTAATGTGATTAATTAATTAATGAATATGATTAATTACTAAAGGGTAATTAATTAAAAATGTAATTAATTAATAAAGCAATTAATTAAGGATTATTTGTTAATTTAAATTGATTAATAATTACTTAATGAAGTAATTAAAGATTAATTAGATTAATTAATCAAGGGTTAATGTAATTAATTAAGAAGTTAATTAATTAAGATAAGTAATTACAAATTGTTGATTACCGATTATGATTAATGAGTTGATTAATTACAAGTTAAATATTTAATTAAAGGAATTATTATTTAATGAGGTTCATTAGTTAATAAATGATATTAATCAAGGTTGATTAATAAAAGTGATTTAATGTAAGTGTGATTAATTAATTGTAATTAATTAAGGTTTAATGTAATTAATTATAATTGATTAATTAATGGAAGTAAATAAAGGATCATTAATTATTGTAATTAATGATAGTAATTAAAGGTTAATTACTGAATATGGTTAAGGATAATTACTTGAATGTAATTAAAGTATAATTAATCAAGGAAGATTAACTGAAGAAGATCATTAAGAGATGATTAATTTATTTATTTGGAATAAATAAATGAAAAAGAATTTAGAATTAATCCAATTGATTAGGAGTTAATCAATTCTGCTTGGTTGATTGATTGATTTTGGTTGATTGATTGATATTGGATGATCAATATTGACTGATTGATATTGGGTGATTGATATTGGTTGATACTGGATGATTTGGATATCTCTGATATGTGATATGCTGCTTTGTGAAGATGAATGTGATATGAATTATCTATTGTGATAATGTAGTTCATCTATCTGTTTATATCATCCTGAATATGAGCTTAAAACTGTTTAAAACCTTTAAGTACAACTTGGACATTAAAATGGCGTTTGTTTTCGATGAGACTGGAATAGGTTTTGCCTATTTGGATAATCCGAAAACCACATCGATTCCAATTAAACGTTAGGTAGTGAATCCTAGTGGAGCTTTGTGAAGACTCGAGGTGTAAGAACTATACATCAGTATAACTCTGTGGGTGATTCCGTGATGAGTTTGACGGAATAGTGCTTATAGATTCGAGATGGTGATTTAGAGTGCAAGGGCTATGGTCGTTGACTCTGAGGATGATTCCAAAGTGAGTGTAACGAGATAGTGCCTTCGGTTTCGTTCGAACCCGAAACGAACTTGTATGGATTGAATGCTTTCAGAACATCGTCAGGTGGACGATGAGCATTCTAAGATAGATGTGTTCTATAAAGGTAATCGCAGCCTCAAGCCTCATCAACTGGGAATGGCTGAAACAGGGGAGGTGCAGCAAGGCATCGTGGGTAGCTCCCACTTGAGAGTGAGATTTACCCCTGTCTAGAGGTCCCTTTCTATTTCAGCTTAGTGTGTGGTTGGTCGCGCCAACTGCGGGTTGTCTTGTTCGGGACTGTTCAGTAAGGAACGGTTCCGGCCTTGTGTTGCAGGGGAGCGAGCGTACTCCTCAGTACGTTGATCTAGGACACGTACTGTGACAGGCGGTACCCTAGTTGCCCTGCCATTGATGGAAACTCATTCTTCCTACGAGACCCTACGGTTTTGATTGTATTACTCACTTTTGTGGCTAGTAGCTGGAATTTAATAATGTAACAATTTCGGCTATTTCTTATTTACTTGAAAACCCTAGACACTATTTAAATATCACTGGATTTCCTATCAAATGTTTTGGTTAGCGTAAGGTAAAAACTTTTCCATGTTTATGTGTGGGAAGTCTTACATGATACCTTTTCTTTTCAAAGGTTTTTCTAAAGTTAAACAATTTTAACCCGTTTACTCACACCAGACCCCTGTCTGACCCGAGTGTTTATTTTCTGTTTTATTAAACTCTTGGGTACTCATATTATGTATGAGTAGTCAAGTGATTCAGGTTTGCTTGACGAATTCTGGAGGAGATATGGAGCAGGAAGCTTCCACGTGTAGATATATTATGGTTCCGCTGTGTAGTTTGGTATCTGTATCTGTTGTACTTGTGTTGTATAGTTAGACAGATGTTTATGACTGTCTAATATGTGTGTATAAGTTGTGTACTCTGATGTAATATGATACTGTGTAATAATTTATGTGATATATTATATTTCATTCGTTCCGCTGTGTGTTCTCTGATGTTGTGTTTATTCTTTCTCTTTCTTTTCTTCTTCTATCCCTTTCTTTCTTTATTAGCGATGCGACTTTCTGAAGATAGGAAGTCGGGTCGTCTCAATAGAATTTCAAATTTGGTTTTAATCAAAATCGATGCAACCCAATTCAGCTTTATATTCTTGTTTACCAATTTATTTCAATTTAAATTTTCAAATTTATTAGAGTTAAAACGGAAAGATTGATAAGAAACCGATGAAAAGAATATGAAAGAGGAACTTATCTATACGATTCGCAGGGCCATCACCACACCGAAGCTTCTCCCTCGAGCTGCCACAAAGCAATAAAAGAATTGAAATTGAACGGTGATCAAAGAGATTGATAGAAAATTTGTTTCTGCTATTGCAGGGTATTGACCATTTGAAGTGGTACTCCCCTCTCCCCTATCTCATCCTCTTCTTGCACTCATACTCACTATCAGTGGATAGCAAGAGAATTTACTGAGGCATACAGACGGATATCTTAGGGATATACTCATTCTAGGGTATACTTCACCCTATCTCTAATGCTTTACCTAATGTGTTATACTCCTGAGCTAAAGTTTCAACCTTTATCTCTGATACCAAATCTAATGATCCCGACTCGACCTTCGAAAATCGACACCGAATATATCACTTATATTCAAATGCCGTAGATTCAAACGTCGAATCTGGTTCGCCGGAGCTTATAACACATCAAGTATAACAACACAGCGGAAGAAAATGAATATTATTGATATACAACATTCGATACAACGATGATACTACGAATATCAATATACATCAGAGATACAAGAAATAGCAGTGGAAAGATAATGTCTTCAATGCCAAACTCCAAAAATCTCCAATCCAATAAGCGAGAACCACCATAAAATTGACTTAAGCAAATGCGATCCAGAATTGCTATCGCCAAAATCCAAAGGATGAAAGCTATTGACTCTACTCCTACTATTTGACTATCTGAAAAACCCAACTCTAAACTGCCCGTGTGGAAAATTGGGGGCACCCAGATTTTAGGAAGGGAACAATAAACTCAAGGTCAGTCATGGGACTGGTATGAGCAAACAAAAATAGTTTATCTTTAAAACAAACAACAAAAGAATTTAAAACATTGAAAACCGCAATGCTTTTTGGAAAATGAAACTGCCATAAAGCCTCCCGCCACACACACAATGCAAGCGCAAACTTGGAGGATATTTCTCCTTATGACAGTCAAAAATACGTGATATGCGAAAACCATTTTTGATATTATTATAAGTGCATAGTGCAGAAAACATTTGAGCGCATAATATTAATCTTATCCAACATACGTACCATTATAGTATGCCTAGTATAGCTACCATGTTAAATGGCAAGTTCTACAACTAAAACCGTACAAGGCTCGTATTGGATTATTGGATTTCCAACAAATAGTCAGGCAAAGGAACTTCCCACACAAAATGGAACGTCTCTAGAGGGACGTCCCCGAGAACCTAACCGGATCTCTGCTACACAAGGCCGGGTCACCTCTGTAACTAGGTAACAACTGACACGAGTATGCCATCCCCGGTCGTTACCAACCTTTATCCGAGGCGCCTACGAACCAACAACCACAAAGCAATAAGTTTGCAGCATCCACATAGGTAAATATCTGAGATCCATACCATGATACCACCTTTGATCCAGAAGGGAATAACATACCCTCAGGGGGAGCTACCCCCAAATAACCTTGCTGCCACGATTCTTGTTTCGACCATAACCGGGTTGTGAGGCTCGACGAAGTATCGTCCACAAAGCTACACTTTTTCACAAAGTCATGCTTTGATCAACAAATGATCAGCAGTACTTCGTATACCACATTACCAAACTGGGAATGTATCACTAGTAACCATCAACTACATAACCTCTGATCTCGTACGTCTCAAAGAAGGGTGTTAAGCTAAGAGAATAAATTCTCCGCCACCAAACAGAAATGTATTTGATAGAAACTAGTTTTACATCTCAAAGTGTAATGTCAGACACACATCCATACAAATCTGTTCCGGGGTCGAACAGAATCGAAGGCACTTCAAAAGAAGTCCTTGCAAATCCGGGCCTGCTCTATCCCGATCAGACTCCCCATCACATATGGAGATCTCTATACCGGAGCAACTCAGTGCAGAGTCATTCGACAGGTTATCTTATCATTCTGGAAGACACCCGGTCTTCACCACCGGTCTTCAAATGCTATCCATTTCATCGTATCACTATTCGGAATGGGTTATATGACACAAGGTACTCTCCCGGCTAAACCGAATAGTGAGCGCAATATTTTAAAACATATGGATAGTGGGATCTCAGTTAAGTCACAACTTATTACCCAAAACTTTTCTTCCAAATGGTTAAACAAATTACCATTTTCAAATCTTTTAAACAAAAAGATTCACTTCACGAAGTTCACCAATTTTTTTCACAAAGATTCATTCATAATATTTAAACAAAAGATCTATCTCTGAGATCCTCTTTTGTTTGAAAACAAAGTTTCGCGAATATTTCACAAAGATTCCTTTATAGGTTTCGAAACAATTTCATTTCAAATCTTTTATACAAAGGATATACCTTTAAGATCCTCTTATAAAGTTCACTAATCTTTTACCAAGATTCATTAAAACAATTTTCATTTCAAACTTGAAATCTTTTCAACACAAATTGGAAATCTTTTCTTTATATGAAAGCTATTGTTATTTGAAAACAAATAGTTCTCATTTCGAAAAAATCCGATTACATTTGCACAGGTTAAAGCTCTACAAGTATAAAGCTTGGTTTAAATTCAAATTTCCCAAAACAATACTTTTACAATGGTTTAAAACCTATATAAACACATTTATAACTTGTATAACTTTTCTAAACCAAAATTCTCAACATAGAATTCAATTTCAAATCTTGAATTCCAATTCAAAGTAAATTATTTAAATTTCAAAATTTTATCAAGTTATTCAAAATAACTATTACCTTCAAAACTCCTTTTCAAAAGCATTTCACATTTAACCCAAGTCCATTTCCAAAATCATTTGAATTCAAAAATTCAATCTTTAAAACCATTTTCAAAAATCTGTGATTTAACCAATTTCCTTGTGCAATCCATATTTGTGTGTGTATGGTGTAGTCCAAGGGTTTTACACAATAGTGCAACAATCATCAATCATTACAAATTCAAACACATCAATATCGATAAGCGGTATAATCTATAACGCTTATCTTCATTCACAAATTCAAAAATAATGTGAATTTATTACAGACAAATAAATTACATTCATCACAGATAAATAAATTACATTCATCACGGCTTGAATTAAAATAATTCAAATCACAAAGCATCACACAATAGAGATATCAAACAATTCATAGTATTTAATAGAATTCAAACATCCATCAGTAAGACCAATTGGTATTTGATTAATTCAAATCAGATTCACCACTAATCCTGGTTAATTAATATTAATTAATTACAAACCTTAATCATTAATTAACCTTTAATCATTTATTAATCTTTTACCATTTATTAATCTTTAATAATTTATTAATTAACCTTTAATTATTAATTAAATCAACTTTAATTAATAAATTAATCGACCTTTAATAATTAAATAATCAACCCCTAATTATTTAATTACCCTTAATTAATTTCATTAATTAATTAACCCTTAATTAATTACCATTTAAATAATTATTCTTAATTTTTAAATTAGTTAACCCTTAATTAATTGCCATTTAATTAATTATTTTTAATTAATTACAACAATTAATTAACCCTTAATTAATTATCCTTAATTAATTACAAAAATTAATTAACCCTTAATTAATTATCATTCCATAATCACCTTCATTAATTTCCCTTTAATTATCTTAATTAATTATCCTTAATTAAGTAATTTATTATTCTTTAATTAATTCCATTGAGTAATTATCCTTTAATTACTTTTATAAATTAATTATACTTTATCAACTACATTAAGTAATTGTACTTAGTTACTTAAAACTTTAATAAATCAAAGATAAACCATAAATCTTTCTTAATCACTTAATCATTATTTAAATCAAATGCTTGAAATCATTTTATTTTGAAAAAAATTAGAGATCAAATAAGATAATTAGTCTAATACAAAATTTTATAAACCAAAATAATCTTAAAACATTTGACTTTAAAAATTAAAACTTGAACCTTGTTTAATCAAATCTACGTTGGAAATTTGGCTTTATATTTCTTTGAAAGACTTATTTGTTTTAAATAGACTTTAAAGTTTTTTTTTAAATAGATTGCTAAGAAAACTTAATCATTTTAAAATAACTTTAAAACTTGTTCATGCTTTATAATTGAAACCTGGTAACAAATTTTCCTTTCAACATTTTAAAACCCGGAACTCAGAATTTTGCATTAAAACTTAAAAAATCCTGTTATCTTACAATAACCCAAGCCATTTTGAATTTTCCCCAAGCAAACCCACAAACTACTCGAGTTCAACCCGCTCATCCCCTCTTCTTCCCAAACACAACCAAAACCAGATACCACAAGGTGCACCGTGCATGTAGGCGCACCATCGCCTGAGCTCCGACCATCTTCTTGATCATCCTCAAGTCATTATCTACCTTGCCGACCTACTCGATCCCTTATTCTGACGATCCCATCAGTAAATCGAAAACGAACACAAACACTCAAACTCTGGAACCCATGCCGATCAGAAATCCACCTCTGGTCATCACCTCCGACCTCCGCGATTTACGTTGACCAACCCAAAGTCGCACCACTTCTTGACAAACTGATTCCCCCAAGCGATCGACCTCGATGCTTTCTCCTCGCCGAGGTCACATCAACAACCAACCCGACAAAACAACACCCAAAACCCTACGTTCGCCCGGCCTCCACAGTGGCTCAAAAATCTCGTGACCATTTTTAACTCATCCCCCATCACTTCATGCTCCTCTGGTCAGAACCCCGAGACCCAAAATTCACTTGATCACCAGATTTCGCCAAAAGCTCGTTTCCTGTTCAACTCAATCTTTCTCATCAATCCCATCATTAAAAATCGAGATATTTATACTAAAATTCATTATTTGATAACACTACTCCCATTATGGAATCAAAATATGAAATTAAATTTATTAATACCTTGACTAAAAAATGAATTTACAGTAAATTTTATATTATTGAAATGATTATTCAAAGTAAATCTTTAAAACCATTTTTAACATTTGTGTTACTTTGTTACAATCATCTTCCTTTTAGGAATTATAGTTTGAATTCAATTAATGGAAGAGATATTGAATTTTTAAATCTTGATTTTTTAGAACCTATAAACTGAAACAGAATTACAGATACATGTACAGGCATACAACCACTTCATATATATCTACATATATAAACACATTCACATTCATGCAACTAACTTGCTTTAGAAATCAATCACAGGCATTTTAGTTATAGATTAAAGGTTTTAAACTAAAAATTTGCTCACCTGGAATGTGAAGGCAGAGAACAAGCCTGGCAATGGTTTGTTTGAAATCTGGAACATGAATTTTTTATTTTCAATCTGATCCTAACTTGCTTGATGTTGAGTTGATCTGAACTGTTGCTTGTTGTTTTAGAGTTGAATCAAATCTTAATAGCTTGTTGCTGAGATTCCAGGCTTTGATCTAAAGCTCTGCATTGCTTGAATTTGCTTTGCAGATTTTCTTTGTCTCAATTTTTCGATTTAAACAGAGAAGCACTTGCATGCCTTAGGTTTCTATATTTAGCTGAGATGATTTCCAGATTTTTAAATCTTGATTTCCTTTTTTTCTTTTGTTTCCCTTTGATTCAGGTTTGTAATTTGATTTCTAACTTGCTTCCTTGATCTGATTTGTTACTTGAACTTTGATCTGGAAGTACTTTTGTTTTGAGATTTTTTATTTTCAAGTTTGATTCTTTGATCCCTTTTAAATTGTTGTTTTCAGGTTTGAGAAATTACACCTAAGAACAGTCTGGTTTTTCTTCTTAATTTTGATGTTTATTTCCATTACAAATTTTAAAACAAACCAATTGCCATTTGTATCCATTTGTTACACTTTTTAATTTATGTTATTCCTTAACTTCTTTGGCAAGGCCAGCGGGGTTAGAAATGGACCCCTACCATTTATTGTATACCAAGAACGATGTACAACAAGGTAAGAAACAAGAACACAAAGAAAACAGGCATATCAAAGGGAACAACGAAGACAAAACACAACAAAGGAACACAGAAACGCACAACGCCATGAGTCACGATAGAGCAGACAAGAATCCAGGTGCAAAGTCATAGCTCGATGCCGCGATTCCAAATTTCAGACCACCAAAGATGGTATCTTTCATTTGAGAAAAAGTTTTCCTTTTACCAGTAAATATTATTGCATTTCTCTCCTCCCAAATTAATTTTATAAACGTTTTTAGGGTGAACAGCAGCACGTATGAGGCTTCTCCCTTCCATCTAGTCGCCTTGAATATAATATTTCATTCCTCCTCACTATCAGTTGAAACATTCCGTCCAGAGATTATGGAGATAGTACAGCTCCACAACCTATTGACGTACGGGCAATTGAAGAACAGGTGAAGGGTATTCACATCTGCAGCATGGCACAAGCAACAAGTAGTATCAACCAGAAGACCTCTCTGACTCAGTTTAACTTTAGTTTTTAATGCATTTCCAAAAATCTTCCAAAGCATCAAGTTTTGACTAGCAGAGTTATGATTCAGCCATATGCGCTTATGCCAACTCAGAGTAACAGGATTGTTATGACAAACGAATTGCTTATACATATCTTTTATCGAGAATTTGTCATAGCAACAGGACCAAGTTATACCATCAGTTGGCGTAAACAGAACCTGACAACCACCCAAGAGACCCCAGAGATGTCGAACAGACGAATTAGTAGAGTAAGGTAGTTGAACAACTCCGTCAGTAATAAAATCAGCTGCCAGCGCGTGAGGACTTATCCCAGTTTGTGCTTGACAGTTGAAGGAAAGAAGGCGACCCAAATTATGTTTATATCCTTACTTCAATTTATTTTATAAATTTTGTTTTTTAAACCTTTAAGCATTTATATTTTCATATCCTAACATATGTTTATATTCACATAGGTGTATGCATTTTAAACTTTACACTTTCAAAATATACATTCATATCAAAGCTTTGTTTTAATAAAATTTTAATATATATATTAGTTTACTTTTAGTAATATATATATTTATATTCTCTAAAGAAATATTATTTAAAAATCAAATTATACTTTAACACGTATATTTTATATGTACTTATTCCATTTTGAATCCTAATTAATGCATTTCCTTATGTATACATATCTAAAGCTTTTATTCACTCTTGTTTTAAAATTTAAATTCAAGTTATTATACTTTTAAATAAATAAACACACATATGTATATCATAGAATTTAGCTTTAAAGAATTGTTTCGAAAATAATTTGTATTTAGTTCAAAATACAACTTTATAAATATATTACATATGTCACTTAAAATAAGAAAACAAATTTCTATAAAATTATATAGTTTTCAAATCCAAATTTTATTTATTTATAAGATATTAAATATAGAATTTCAAATCCATAATTAAATTTTAAAATCAATGTCCAAATAAATAAATATCTTATTTAATCTTGGAAAAAATTAAATTAATTTACAATTTAAATTCACAAATTTATATTAATTACTAAATTTAATTTTACTCAAAAATCGGGATCGTTACATTTGAGGGAAGAAATTTTATCAAACCAAGCAATTTACCTTGGGGTGCAACTATAGTGTTTGTGAAGAAACCAGATGGGTCGTTAAGAATGTGCATCGACTATCATAAGTTGAACAAAAGGATGATCAAGAATAGGTACCCTCTACCGAGGATAGATGATTTATTTGATCGGTTGAGTGGAGCCCGAGTATTTTCCCAATTGGATTTAGCGATGGGATTCCATCAGTTGAGAGTGGCGGAGGATATTATTTCCTTCGACTGCATTCTGAGCAAGGTATGGTTCATATGAGTGGTTTGTAATGCCATTTGAATTAACGAATGCGCCTTCTTTCTTAATTAATTTAATGAACCGTGTTTTCAAAGAGCACTTGGATAGGTTTATGTTGGTGCTCATAGATGAAATTTTGGTGTACTCTAAAGATGAAAGAGAGCATGAGATTCATCTTAGAGTAGTGTTAGAGACGCTGATGCAAATTCAGCTGAAGGCGAAGTTTTTCAAGTGTCATTTCTAGAAGAGAGAAATTAAGTTTCTTGGTCATGTGGTTTCGAAGGAAGGATTGTCAATTGATCCCGTTAATATCGAGGCAGTCAATAATTGGAAGAGACCAAATACGATAACCGGAATCAGGAGTTTTCTTGGACTTGCAGACTATTATCGGAGATTCATTAAGGATTTCTCATGGATAGCGGTGCCTTTGAGTAAGTTGACCAGGAAGTGAAGTTTGTTTGGTCTGCAAAATGTGAGGAAGCATTCCTTAAGTTAAAACATTTTTTGACCAATGCTCCAATGTTAGTAGTTCCATATGGTAACCAAGGGCTGATAGTATACACTAGTGCATGTGGCACTGGATTAGGAGTAATATTAATGTAGAAAGGCAAAGTTATTGCTTACGCATCTAGGCAGCTTAGACCGCACGAAGTAAGATATCCTACTCATGACTTGGAGTTGGTAGAGGTGATTTTTGCCTTGAAGATTTGGAGGCATTGGGATTTGAGTTGTATAGCGATCATAATTCATTAAAGTATCTATTCTCTCAGAAAAAGTTAAATATGAGGCAATAGAGATGGCTGGAGTTTTTGGCTGCTGTTGATTTCGGCATAGAATATACTCCTGGGAAAGGAATTAAGGTAGCTGATGCTCTCAGTAGAAAATAATAGAATTTAGAATTAGCGACATTGGCAGAATGGAATGATCTCGAAGCTTTAGCCAGTTGTGGGGTGCAGTTTAGATCTACCGCTAGTTCTAGTTAAGGTACTGCCATGTTATCTTGTTTAGAAGTTCGACCAGTGCTGATCGAAAGGATGCCTTCTAAGCAAAGAGAAGATCCTATTTTAGCTGAGAGGATTAAAAGACTTGAAGGAGGATCAGAGATTGATGACCTAAAATATTTTATCCTTGACCAAAGAGGATGGTTGAGAAAGAAGGAACGGTTGTGTGTTCCAGATATAGAGAACTTAAAGATAGAAGTTCGAGAAGAATGTCATCGATCGAAGTTTACGATTCATCCTGGAGGAGCAAAGATGTATTAAGACATGAAGAGGAGCTTCTATTGGGAAGGCATGAAGTGGGATGTTGGCTTGTGGATTAGGAAGTGTATTAACTGTCAACAAGTGAAAGCCGAACATCAGAAGCAAAGTGAGCTACTTCAGCCTTTAGATATTTCAGTTTGGAAATAGGATTCGATATCGATGGATTTTATAGACGGGTTGTTAAGGTCAAATAGAAAAAATGAAAGCATATGGGTTATAGTGAATAGGTTTGACCAAGAGTGCTCATTTCATTCTGGTAAAGTCAATCGGGACAGCACCTGTTTTAGCAAAGTTGTTCATGAAGAACATAGTTAGACTTCATGGAATTCCTAGTAGCATAGTCAACGATAGTGATGCATTATTCACTAGCAAATTTTGGAGGAGTGTATAAGAGGTATTTGGTACCAAGCTCAAGATGAGTACAGCATATCACCTACAGCTGGATGGGGATACAAAGAGAGTCAATAAGGTACTTGAAGATTTATTGAGAGCTTATGTGTTGGACTTTGGTGGATCTTGGGAAGATCACCTACATCTGATTGGGTTTTTTTTATAATAATAGTTATCAGATTAGTATAGGAATGGCGCCTTTTGAAGCTTTATAAGGAAGGCTAAGTAGATCACCGGTATGTTGGTTAGAGACTGGAGACAGATTGGTCTTAGGTCCAGATTTAGTTAATGAGGCATCAAAAAAGATTGAGATAATCCAAGGACGGATGAAGGAATCTCAATCCAGGTAGAAGAGTTATGTAGATAGAAGGCGTAAAGACCTAGAGTTTTCAATGGAAGACAAAGTTTTCATTAAAGTACCACCGATGAAGGGTGTGGTACGATTTGGAAAAATGGGAAAGTTGGCCCCGAGGTATATTGTCCACTTCAGATTATAGAAAGGATTGGACAGCTCGCATACAGAGTAGAGTTGCCGAGCAGTTTGGCAGGTGTCCATAATGTATTCCATGCATCTCATCTTCAAAAATATGTGCATGATCCAGAGGCTACTATTCCTCAAACAGAGATGGAGGACTTGGTAGAAGAGACCGATTTTACTTTTGTTAGACAACCATTTCGGGTTGTAACGAGATATTAGACAAGGTTGAGGACCAAGATAGTCAAGTTGGTAAAGGTTATGTGTAGCGACAACGAGAAAGACTCTACTTGGAAAACGGAGGACAAGATTCGAGGGGCATATCCTGATCAACTTTGATGGTATGTCTATATCAGATTTATATAGATTGGTTGCTAGTTAGATAGGTTAGTATGGTTTTTAGTAGATGTTACAGATGATTGCTATGTTTGCTAGTTAGTCCTTACTAAATTTCAGGGATGAAATTCTTTAAGGAAGGGAGCCTGTAACACCCTTAATTTTATTGACATTATTCAAAAGATTTAATTAGAATAAATTACATAGAATAATGTAAATAAGGAGATTGAGGTTGACTAATAAATTAGGTGGCCATGCTTATTTAAAAATCAAATGAATTATATAAATGGTTAAGAAGTTAAAAACAAGGGCATTAGGGTAAATGGTTGCCCACACTTCCCACCCTTGTACTATTCTCATTAGGTTTTGCATGTTTATTTTATCTCAAAACAAAAACTATAAATGTAAGAAGCAACAAGGCCGACGACAGGAAGATAGAAGAGAGTAACAAAATTTAGGGAAAGCTTAGGATTCAAGCTATAGGAAAATCAATCTTAAACAATCTCTAATCTCATTATCTCAAGCAAGGTGAATAATAATTTCTACATCTCTATTTTGATTTCCATGATAAATGATTTCAGACTTAAGGAAAAATCTATTTTATGATTTATTGAATGATAATATGCTTGTTATGATTTATATGCGTTTAAACAAGGATGTTTAATAAGGGATATACACGGTTTGTGACTACCCGGAATTTTAGCATTGAATCTGGAATATTTAAATGGTTTTAAATATAGGAATTGAATTATAATTTGGTTTTGCGTATGAAAAACTTGGATTTATCCATTCAGAATGTAGATAAAGCAATTTATTGAATAATATAATTTATTCAATTCAAAAATTGAAGATTGAGTAAAATATTTAATATTGAGTTTCGAGCTTGTTAAAAATATTTTAAAGGCTTGTAAAATTTATATTGATAGTACTGAAGATAGTAAAAGTGTTAAAATTGAATTTGGTTGTGTTTTGTTAAGTTTTGAAAATATATCGTTTAAATTGATATTTAAATTGCCTTCCGAAGCACAGTCTCGAATTTCGACGAAACCAGTTCTACTGGATCCGTAATATTGTATTCTTATAGGATTTCAATTTTCGTAGTGATTGGAGTTGTTGTGTGAGCATACGATATATAAACGCGTTGAAGTTCATATCGCAAATTTAATGTAATAACTGAGTCCAAGAGCTATCTTCTCCATACGATCGAATTAGCGCTCGAAATTTTATCCATTGCGTTCGAAATAGGGGTATAACATTATGAATGCCTAGCGGCACATCTCGATACGATGTCAAGATTTTAAGCTGCGAATTCAAGACAATTTGAATTTAAATTCAAATTTAAATTAACATATTGTTTGACTGGTCAAATATTCCCATCGACCGCCTTTCTTTCAAATCAAAACTTTATCCCTTCACTTCAGAAACACAACAGCCGACCTCCTCTATAGCAAGCCATCTTAGCAACCCAATCATGTCCCCTTTCCTTGTTCAAAGCACGCAACCCTTTTCGTTTAAAAATAGAACCAGCTTCTTCTTTCAAAACTAAAATCAAAAATCAAACGAAATGAAAATGACCGAGTTTTCTTCGGTACAAAAATCAAAATCTAATCCTTGCTTCAGAAATCAATTTCGAATCGCGGTCTTCATTCTTTATCTGTTCGAAGCCTAGCCGAATTCCCCTCTCTCATAATCGAATCTGCAAATCGATTTGATTTCGGCCTTCGAATTTTGGCCTTGTTAGGGTTTGCTCACGCGTGAAGTTTGGGGCGTGGGCGGCAAAGCTTCGGGGTCGTAGCATGTCATCAACAGGATGGTTCAAGCTCGAGCAAGTGGCGATGCCTGGAAGAGAACGGTGGGGATAGTGACTTGAGATGGTCGCGAAAAAACTAGGGCGGAGGGCGCGAGACGACGGCTACCAGAAGCAGTTTTTTCTTCTTCCTCGCGGTCGAAGTCAGTGGGGGATTGTCGACGTTGGTGAGCTCGGGCCGGGTTTGATGTCGCGATGGTGTTGCTGCATCTGTGAGGTAAATTCTTCGTTTTAATATTTAATGTATATATATATATGGTTTTAAAAGAAAAAAATACAAAAGAAAATACAGTGAAATGTATATGTGTGCAGATTAATTTCGATCTATATATATATGTACTAAAAACAGAGAAGGAAATATTTTATAGTAAAAATAATTTCGTTCTAATATATATATATATATATACACACACAGCTTTGAAGGATTTTTTTAGAAATTAATGTGTATATATAGGTAAGAAATATATATATATATATATATATATATATATATATATGAATAAGATTTTGGAATATAAGAGAATTTATAAAAGTCAGATTTTTTTTGAAATTTATAAATTATTTTTATAAATGTATAAGTAGTTTCAAAGGGAAAATTTCTAGTTTTAAATTTAATCATTAATTAAATTAATAAATGGTGTGGTAAATTCAAATGTTAATAAATTGTATAATGTTTATACAAGGTCGAAAAACCGTGAAACCAAGGCAAAGTTGAAGTGGATTGCAAATAATATCAAAGGTAAGTTAATCTCACTCATCTGGGTTTAATTTAAATTTAAATGGTTGAATTTAAATATTTGGTTAAATAATTCAATTGATTTGATGTGCTATATTATATATAGTAGTATATGTGTAGTATGTATTGGAGTGATTGATTTTCCCACATTTTATAGCGGATGAGACCCTATGTGCCACATAATAGCGGATGATATTATATAAACCCATATACCGTGATATTCCACCTCGAAGTGGAATTGGTATTGTGCTAACATCTGTGGATGTAGGGAAACAGGTTGGAGGGATCCAACTGGATTCCTCATATTTATTTAGATTGTTTAATACTCTGTGATATGTTTTATGTGATAATCTGTGATAGATTATGTTGGAAATTTAAATGTTGGATGCTATGGTTTGATTGAATATATTTGGATATATCAAATTGTATAGATTTGGATTTTTGGAAGAAAATAATAGAGAGAATTTTAAATAAATAATTATATAAATTTGAATAAATCAAAGAATGAATTGGAAAAGAATAAAAGTTGATTTTTGAATTCTAATAAATAAAATTCCAAGTATGAAGAAATGGGATTTTTGAATAAATGGAAATAAGTGGTTTTCTTAAAAAATTAAGTGATATTATGTAAAGGAATGAAGAATTTATTTTAAACAAATGAAGGTTTGAATTTATTTCAAAGGATAAAGAAGGAATTTGAGAAATCTAAAATTGGTGTTTTCAGCTAAAAGATTTTAAGTCATAACTAAGGAACAAAATATGAAGTTAATGGATTTTCAAATAAATTGAGAAGAAAATAAATTTATTTCAAAATGGAGTAAATTGGGAATCAATTTGGAAATTGATCTAAGTGTTTGGAATCGGAATTTCAAAAGGAAGTTGAGTCTATGAAACTTATAAACTTAGTTTATAAAAGTAAAGCAATATATCAGTGGATATTTGGTTGAATAAAATTCACGGTGGGAATTTATTAAAGGAATGGGTAAATTTGTTTAAAAATAAATAGTGGTTTATTTTTAAAAGATGTGAAAGAGAAGCGTATTTCCCTAGATAACCAAGTACGTTTTCAAAACAAATTTATAAGTATAAGTTAAAAGTTTAAAGTTTTTTCAAAAAGTATGTTTTACAAAATTTATTATTTTTAAATGTTTAATTTTAAAGTAAGTCTTTTTCAAATTTATTACAGCAGTAATTATTTAAAGGTAGCTTGGTGCTATGTTTCTAAAAGAGAAAAATTTAGTTTCATATTTTATAAGTAGCTTTATTTTAAATATTCTTAAAGTATTTATTTTTGAATAAGGTATTTAAGTAGTTTTTATTTTAAATGTTTTAAAATATAATTTATAATAAAGTGTTTACTTGGTGTTATCAGTGGAAATTGGAAATAAATATTTGGGAATTCATTCCATGAGAAGAGTGCGGTTTGAAAACTGTTTTCAAAGGGTTGAAAAGTGGAAATATATCTTGTGAAGATATTTTGAGGTTAATAAATAATTTGGGAAAATTATTTATTGTTTGATGGTTGTTTGTGAATGTTAATTGATAGTTAAATAACCGACTATCAATATTGGCCAATGCGCTGATCGTTTCGAAGAGGCCGGGATCGGGATTAAATTCTCGAAAACCACTTTGATCTGGTTTAAACGTTTCGTGGGGAAAACGAGTTCGGAGTCGAAGATGGAGCAGTGAAGTGCAAGGGCTAGTCGCTACTAATCCTAAGGGCGATGCCAAAATGGATGTAGTAGGAGTAGTGCCTTCGATTCCGTTCGAACTCGGAACGTACTTGTATGGATGAATGCTTTCGGAACATCGTCAGGTGGACGGTGGGCATTCTAAGAGATGTGTTCTAAAAAGATAACGCTTAGCCTGGAGCCTCATCAACCGTGAATGACTGAAAATCAGGGGTTATGCAGTAAGGCTAAGTGGGCCGCGCCCATTAGGGTGAGGTCATCCCTGTCTAGATGTCCCTTTTTATTTCGGCTGTGTGGGCGGTTGCTGATCCCAACCGCGGGGTGATCTTACTTGGGATTATCCAGTAAGGGGTAGTTCCGGTCTTGTGTTGCAGGGGATTTAGGATGGATCCTCGATACGCTGATCTAGACTAGGTACTGTGATAGGTGGTACCCCAGTGCCCAGTCATTAGTTGGAAATCCATTCTCCCTACACGCCTTTACGATTTTTGTTTGTAGAACCCACTTTGTGGCTAGTATGCTGGAACTTAATCACGTAACAATTTCTGCTATTTTAGCAAGTATTCGTATATAGACACTATTATAATATCAAAGGATTTTGATAAAAAGTGTTTTGGCTATCGTAAGGTAAAAACCCATCATGTTTATTTATGGCGTGGTCTTACGAGATGCTTTTTATTTCAAAGGATTTTGAAACTTTAATAATCCAATTGAGTGTGGTTTTCTCACGCTGATATTCCAGACTGATCGGGTGTTATTTAATTATAATGCTCGGGTCAGACCGAGTATTATACGATACAGGAAAGGATGCTATGGAGCTTAGGAGACGAGCTGGATGGCGACACGTAATTGTTTTAAATATACCGCTACGTTGATTAGCTATGTATTCAGTTTTGTGAGGACAGGTTATGATTACTGTCCAGTTGAGTGTTATGTGTACTCTGATGATTTAATGTATAAACATATTTGCTTTTGTGTAAAGATCAGTTATTATCTATTATATTTTATTCCGCTGCGTTAGTGAGATTCTGATGTTGTTTCTATTTTCTTCTTCTACCTCTTTCTTTTCTTTTTTTACCCTAATGGTTCGGTTTTTCGGGCGTCGAAAAATCGGGTCGCTACACGGTTTTAGGGTAAAACCAAGATGATATGATTTTTATATTCCACGAAAAAAATTTATATTATAGAAAACACGATTTCGGAGATGGGTTTCAATTTTTATAATTATCGGAGTGCATATGGACTTTATTCGAATTTTCTAATGAAGAAAATGATTTATTGGGTTATAAATTATTTACGAAAAATAATGATTATTTGGGTTTGAAATTTTTATATATTGGAATAGATATTAAAAAAGATTTTCTGGGATTTTTCCAAATTTTTCCCAAGTGTTTTGATGAATATATAAAATTATTTAAGTTATGAGACTTAAATGTTTTATATATTTATTTTAGGAGAAGGGGCACTTTATAAAATAAAATTATTATTTAAATCTGAAACTAGTGGCGGCATTTTCTATAAAGTAATTGTTAATCAATGAGAATTTGATAAACAAAGGCAGGTTAGCTAAAACTTACCTTCTTTAAGTTAAAAACAAAAAAAATCATGCTTTTAGCATGTTTCAACCATTTTAGGCATAATACCTTTCGACCCTGACCTTTCGTCTAAGTCAAAAGGTTAAATATTTCGACAAGGTCAAACCAATGTAGGTATCAAGTACTTGGTGCGTTATGAATTAGACAGAGTCGAAGGGTTCGTAGTCGAAAGGTTGATCGTCAAAGAGGTTGGGATATGCTGTTTTTATAAACTAAAGTTTTCACCGGCTTTACTTTCAAATTAGAGCTTTCGACTTGGTTGCTTTCAACTAGGTCAAATGGTTAAAGAAAGGTTTTAACCTTTCGACAAGGTCGAAAGTTTTGGTTTTTATAAGCGGTTTTTACATAAACCTTCTGACACTGTCAAAAGGTTAGGTATTGAAAGGATTTAAGAGACCTTTCGACAAGGTCGAAAGGTTTGGTTTCGAAAGGTTGTTTCAAAGAGATTTTGAAAAGAACTACCACCTTTATTTTGTTAAAACCATCCGAAGGGGTCAAAAGCAGAAGCTTTCGGCTTAGTCGAAAGGTATACTTGTTTTAAGAACCAGCCGCTTCTCCCTTTGCTTTCGAAAGGTACCAAAGCTTTCGACTTATGATTTACCTCGATTTATAATTGAAGTATAACCCAAGCTTCCGAAGGAGTTGCTTTAAAAGGCGGAGGTCTATTGTTTTAAATGGAATGTTTTAAAGCTTTCGAACCAGACCTTTCGTCAAGGTCGAAAGGTTGCTTCCTTTGTATTCAAAAGGTTTTGAAAGAGGACCTCCCGCATTTTTTAACTTGAACCCAGTAATTTTTTGAAAGGTTTAATCCACTGGTTTCATAGGTTTATGTTATAAGAGTTGAATGTTTTGAAGGGTTTAAATTGTCGAATGGTTTCACTGGTTCGAAAGGTTGCTTTGTAAACCTTTCGACATGGTCGAATGGTATGGTTTTTCAAGGTTTGAAAACCCATACTCTAATTTTTAAAGGAAATCCCATGGGTTGTATAAAGGAGTTTTATAATGGCTTTAAGTATGTGATTTTGAAGAACTATTTCCTTGATAGAAATATAAGTTAAAGATGTTAATTATGTTATGATATATATTTCTAGGACTTTAAAACCACATGAGCGGTACTGTTAAACTATTGTTTTGCTTCTTCAAATATAAGTCTATTCACATGATAACCCATAACTGTGTTTTGGGGAAAAGGGGTAGAAGAACCGGTTAAGTTAACTCAATAGTGAATATAAATTTCTTAGTAAACCCTTTAAAATTATGATAAGGTAGTTTTGGCACATAGTAAAAGGTTCATAGTAAACCCTTGAAAATTATGATAAGGTAGTTTTTGGTGCATACCAAAAGGTTCGTAGTAAACCCATGAAAACTATGATAAGGTAGTTATTGGTGCATACCAAGAGGTTCATGGTAAACCCATGAAAACAATGATAATGTAGTTTTTGGTGCATACCAAAAGGTTTATAGTTAATCAATGAAAACTATGTATTAAGAGTAGTTGGCAGGGGCTAATTGGTTTGTATTGAACCCATGAAAACTATATCCATATTAAGAATTGACATCATTCATTAGGTTCCTGGTAAACCCATGAGAACTAGGATAAGTAAGTGGCTAATGGATGTATTAATAGGTTCCTAGTTAACCCATGAAAACTAGGATGTGAAGTTAGTTACTGGATAAATCCATAGGTTCGTTGTAAATCCATGAAAACTAGAATAAGGTGATTAGTTATTGGAAAGTCCAATAGGTTTTGTTGGACCCATGAATTGACTAAGTTAACTGGCACGAGCCTATAGGTTCTTTGTGATCCCATGAAAACTATGAATAAGACAGGATGTCTAATAATTATGACAAGGTTATTAGTAAACCCATGAAAACTAAAAAGGTTAATACACTACAAGAAAATATGTTATTAACAACGACATTTAGTAACGCGTTAATCTTAAGCATTGTTGTTTGCACTTAATTATTTGTTTTTTTATCTCATTTTGTTTTGTACCGTGCCCTATAATGCTGTTGGCTCCAAAATTTTCGTCTTCCCTCCAAAAAAACAGTTAACAAGTTTAATATCCCCTCCAAAAACACTTAACAATTTTCGTCTCACTCCCAAAATAACATTACAAAATTTATTCCCCAATAAAACAACCCTAATTGTAACTGTTCGCTCCATCTCCAATCTCCGCAGTCATTCTCTTCCACTTCAGTAGTTTGCTCTTTAGCAATTAACTGGAGCATTTGGGACCCTAATCTTTGATCTTCGATTTCGCTCTTCATCAATATTTTCCAGATTCAAAATCAAGGAATATATATTGGAAGGTATATTATCAAACACGATAACTTATAAATGATTTCATTCTTTTGTCAATCTCCGACTATAGTCTAAAAAATATTTGATACTTTTGTTTATGAATTACGTGTTTATTTTTCCAAAGAATGTTTAGTAATTTATTTTTGATAGCTTCTATGCCAATAGATAACTAGAATTGATATTTTTGTCTGACTTGCTCAAAAGGTTTAGTGGGAAAAGTGATAAAAATAATAATTGTTTTTCAATATATTTAAATGGACATTTGTTGCAGCAATAGTGATCGATTTCTGATTGATTGTAGTATGAGTAATCAACTGAAACAAGGACCAATATTTTGAGATAAGCATTTGATTAGTATATTAAAGAATGAAGATGGAACTTTTTTTGATTGTTAGTTGCTTGAGACATTTTATTATTAGTTTAATTGATATATTTTTCGAATACAACATAAAGCAAATATTTTTCAAATACAACCTAAAGCAATCTATTACAAATAAAAAAAGATTTTCCATTGTATTTTTTATTATGAAATCGACATAAATTTTATTGGGTATAAACATTGTTAACTTTGGTATCCAATTTCTCTACAAGACTGTTCTGTTTATTTTGAATTTTATTAACGATAAACTAAGTGAATGCATCACTCATTGAAATTAAAATTAGAAATGTTCCAATCAAAACCAATTGAGTTTTCTACTATATGTAATTATTATTTTTATAATTATGATGTACAGATTTTATTTATATTAAAGTATATGGCGACCACTTATTTTCATCCAAGCTCTATGTGGAGTTTATGGACATTCTTCGTGCTCCCACCTTACCTTCCCAATTTTAGCCGATTAGAGGCATTCAATGAGAAAATGCAGACGACTAGGATATTATTGTTTTTTGCCTACATAATTTGTCAGAAAAATGATTGTGTAACCCTCTGTGTTATGGCATAGTTAATCCCATACTTACCTCTGCACTATATTCTATTTGAATTGTAGTTCGTGGGCATAAACGTTATTGATTGTGTCATAACAAGGCAACTCTCCATATTATGACATAGACTTAGATTTTTCCTTTATTTTCTATCTACATTTGCATTCAAGTAGATTTATGTTTACGTTGCAAGGTTGTTTACAGAGCTGTAAAAGCTTTCTGTTGAATTTTTTCCATATTAGTGTAGATTGATTACAGTAACATAAGTATTTGGAATGTTATGTCTAGTTTCAAGTGTAATCACTATTATGTTTATGCAATATGACATAGAGAGCTATGTTGAGATACGGATGGATAACAACGAAACAAATGAATGCATTTATGGATGGATAACAATGAAACAAATGAATGCATATACATACTTAATATTTTCACTGGAACGTTGTTTCACAAATTATTTTTCTTCTTTTTCTCAGTGCTACCTTGGTTATAAGTATGTAATAATAAAAACACAAGGGTAACTCATTTTTAGTCGATAGAAAAACCAACAATAGTGGTATAATAGAGTTGGATACGTAGTCAATTGTCTTTTCTCGTTTTGTGTACTTTGTAAAATTAGTACTAATTCTCATCAACATTGATTTAACAGCATACAACTTGGCCGAAAATTCAAGGTAGATACAGTCTATTGTCTTGTTCTAAAAATTAAGGCAGATATGCTATATTTAAAATATAGGTAGTAGGAAACTAATGATATTTACACTTATAATAAAATAAAAATACATAGGAAATGCATTCTTATTCAAGATTTATAAAATAACATTGATATAATAGAGTGGATACATAGTCAATCGTCTCGTCTTTCTTTGTTTACATAGTAAAAACTCAGTACTAATCTCATCAACGTTAATAGACATACTTACGAATTTTGTTACATACCTGGCAAACTTTATAGTATATTTTGATTTTTTTTCTAATTTTTTTGCAATCATCCTATGGTAAACTCTGGTAATACTCTTTCTAGGATGCACACATTATGTATTTCATTTTTTGTTTGATGCTTTTCCGCTCGGTAATATTTGCTGAAAAAATTATTTTTTGTTAACAAAGTGGGTACAAATATAGTATAAGGTTTATGCTTTAGTAATCTTTTTTCTCCTTAGTTTTAGAGCTTGAACACTCTTTCTTCTCGTATTTCTCCTTAATTAATTCTCGTGCTTTTGTAATCACTGTAACTCATTATGATGAAAATGATTGCCGATGGGGTAGCTGCCGAACCATTTGTAACTCAACCCAGTGATTTGAATATGAAAGTATTCTTGCATATTACCCCTGAGCTTTACCTTAAGGAGTCACATGGTATTTTAGTTTAACACTGGTTTACAGTTATACATGCGTATTTGAATCCATCAACCGTGTGTTTGCATCCACACTCATTAAAATTTCACACTTGTAGATTCATGTGCATAATGTAGAGTCTTGTTATATTATTTTTATCAGCAGAGACCGACTTAGAGTACCTTTATTGCTTCCCTCAATCGCTGTATAAGCCGAATTTTGATTGTTACAGGCGAGATTTAATTGGATTTAGATCGGCAAAAAATGTTAGTTTTTCATCAGATGAGTGGTATTTGGTGGATGTAAAATTGTAGATTAATTTGACAACTGGTAGAAGCAAAGTCCATGGAGAAATGGCTTCAGTTGAAACCACCTAACGTCAAATGTATGAACGACTGGAAGAAATTTATCAAGTTGAAAACAAGTTCAAAAATTAAGGTATATTTTTAAAAATACACATGTATCATGTTGAAGGGAAAATATTACATTAAAAATATGAATAGTATTTTAAAATATCTTATTTTAGGCTTTGAGCGAGAAGAACAAAGCTAATAGGAAGAAGCAATCACCACACACATGCAGTCGTAAAGGAATGGCTCGAATGGCTAAAGATTTGGTAAGAAAAAAAGTAGTTTTATTTACTGTAAGTTTATGAACTTTTAGTTAATGGAATTTGTTATTCGATGTTCATTTTAATGTAGAAAAAGCAAACTAGTGATCGCTCTTTCGTCTTTAGACGCGGTTTGGATCAAATCTCGCACTAGGAAAAATAGTAAAGGGTGAGTATGATTGTTGTTGATGCTATAGTAAGTTCATACTTTTATAGATATTTAGAACACAGTTGCTATCATTAGATAAAATTTTCTAACTCTTAAGTTAATGGTTTAATAAGATTATTAAAGAAATCATGTTTCAGTTGATGACTAAAAGATATATATAATAAGTGAATAGCAATTCGTGCCTAGTAATTGAAAACTGGGAAAAGAAAGAAACCATGTGATACCCGAACATATAATTTTATACTGGCAAAACTTGCACTCCTCTCACCTTCACAAACACACAACAAATAATGTCCTCACATATCCACTCCTCACGGGTGCACTCTCACGAGGCTACTCTAACACACACACACACATACACACATATATAAGTGCATATGCCTAAACTGTCCCAAATATACTAATTTCCTTTCCTGAGTTGAAGTTTGTGAGTTAGTTGTAGTAGAAAGAACCAGAAATGCTTATGTAAAAATAAGTACTCGGTACTTTGTCCTGAACAGTCACAAATTTTTGTCTTCTGTCCAATGCAGTAATTGATAATCAACTTAGTCCACTTTAAACACAAGCACACACACATAATGAAAACTATTAGCTCCTATTTCAGTAATAGTAGTGTAAATTAACTCGAAATAAATGAAAATGTTTACATGACCATTGAGATTGTCATAAATAAGATATTGTTTGAATCACAGAACGGTGTAAGTAATTTATTGGTTATATAACCCAAAAAGTATATATTTTGTCGTGTATTTACCATGAAAATCTACCTGATAAAAATTTAAATGCATTCAACTTTGATTGTAAGTAGGCGGTGCAGTAAGAAATTAATGGGGAAAAAATTTGGACGCTCGATATTTTGTTTTCCATGCTTTATCATTCATTTGTGTAATGTCTATGTTAATCTTTCTAGATTGTTATAACTTTAATTGGTTCTCTTGTTTATAAGAAGAGCTATCGTTGTACACTTATCCTTCAAAGCTCTGTTTTTATAAAACAACATGTTGTGAATAACCAAAATCAAGACAAGAAGATCATATGATATGCAATAAATCATGTTAATTTACCTTTGAACGTTGCTTTCTAGTTCTGGAATTTTAATGTCGGTGTAACGATCTCGAATTTCGATTTATTTTAATTGATAATTAAATTTACTTTTGATTTAAAATTGTGAAATTAATCGGTGATTATATAAAATATTAGTTAAGTTATGAATTATTGAAAAAATGTATTTAAATAAATATTTGAATTGGGATTTAAAAATATTGTAAAGTAAAATAAAATACAAACAAATGTATTACAATAATAATAAATATACTTGTATTGACATACAAGATAAGTATTGATGTTAAAAATAAAACGTTAAATACAAACACATATGTAAATTGGGAAAAATTCTAGAAGTAAATGTTCAAAAATTAAATAAACCTTATAAATGTTAAAGCATAAGTATAAAATAAATTATAACAACATAATAGTTATAGAATTCCATTTATAATTTCAAAGTAACAAAACAAATAGGCTAGATGTGTACAAAATTTACACATAAGTATGAACACAAACATAAGGTACCTTTGCATTTAATGCTAGTTTAAACCTAAGTCAATTCGAAATATTATAAAATGTTTTCAGCCTCCATTGAATAAAAGTCTCTTGTACTAGTGATACCACAAACCTGTACACTTCGGCCAGCATATTGTTTTATATATCATGTTCTTGCTTCAAATTTCGTGCATTCAAGTGGAAACAAAAAGAGGCCAAAGTAATTAATGGATGATATCCTTAGCACACAATATTATCTATCAGCCACCAAAGAAATATGCATAAAACAAAGCAAAGTAGAAGTAAATCTAGGTACAAATAGAAGTATGGGTAAACTTTTTTTATATCAGCCGAAGTCAAGCAAACATTTAATGCAAGCTACCTTAGTACGTAATATTTTATCTCTAGCAATGCAGCCTATGACTAAAATAACACTTCAGCCCCAAATGGAACCATTCTCTGATCAAAGAAAAAAAAAATAATAACAATAAAAACATATATTTGTACCTGAAAACGGTGAAATCCAGGCATCACTCCCTGTACAAGCTCTTTTATATCATCTCTTTGCTTTCATTCGTTCAAGGCATAGAAAACCTAAAGGTAGATAAGAAACACTTCCATCTTTACAAAACTTAAATAATGTTTGCAACAACGACAAGCTGATTTGGAGGAAGATCAAAGCAAACATTCTCAGTTTTTATGATCAAAGCCTGTTTCTATAAAAAGCTCTACCACTTTGCTAAAATCATGTGAGTAACTTTTGTTTATTTAACTCAAATAGTATGATCTGTGCATATATCTGTGAATGAAGATCTTTAATTTAAAAATAGTTATAAGAATGATATTTGTCATGTATTATCTGAAAATCAAAAAGAATAGGACAAAATAAAAATAAAACAGGCTTCTCTGTTTTATAACTGTGAGTAAACATCAAAGTTAAAGCTTTAAGTTCAATTTAAGCAGTTCATGATTCAAAGATCATATGACATGGTATATACTTTGTTTTGTATGATTTTGTGTTGCTCTGTGCTCACTGTGTTTGTTACAGTTTGAAATTTATCTTTCAAACTTACATAAATTTTTATCTAATCATGGTAATGTTAGAATTCCAAAATATTCAAGATGATTAAATCCTAAACTAAGATTTTTAATACTGTTTAAATAGGTTGCACGAAATGTTATCCCTGGAAACTATGTTTACAGGAAATCAAATAAAAATTTGATAAATCCAACTGAGGTAAAAAGTAAATTCATGTTTATAATTTGAAATATTACTGAGATTCATGATTTTTGAAACCAAAACGAGGATTTTTAACTAAGTATGTCAAGGGCAGATTGAAATTGAATAAAGTTTACAATTTTTTCAATTCCTGTCAATTGATTCATTTATAAATTTTGAAACTTGTTACGAAGCATGTTTGGCCATCTGAGATGATTAGAAAATTGTTGCAAGTTTTTTTTAATACAAGAATTTCTTGATTGAAATGGATTTAGGGCTTGGGTTCCAGTGTGAGTCATGGCTGTAATCGTGGTGAGTTCATCATCACTTCGCGATCGAGCGTCGTGAGCATTTGCGAAATGGAAGGTGGATGTGTTGTCGTCGTGTGGCCGAAGTTTGAGCGACCTCGGTGGTGTGAACGGCGGAGACGAGGCGTTTTTGTCAGTAAGGGTGGTTGCAAGATTTTGGGTCAAACTGCTATATTTCGATTTCGCACTTTTGAAGACGAACTGGGTTTGGTTTTCGAACCTATAGGTGATTTTTGTTTTGCCTGAAGCGTTGGAGTTCGCCAGAGTCAAGTTGCGCGGCCGTGCATGTGCACGGCAGCGGTGTTGGCGTCAGTGCCGAGAGGGGGAGTTCTGACTCGGGTCGCGCATGTGGAAAATTGGGATCTGCTTCGAGTTTTATCGAGAGCAGGATGGATGGCCTGTTGCGTTTCTTCATGGTTTAATTTAAGTTTAAACTGTTAGAAATCTTACTGTTTAGAGAAAAAAAAATGAGAAGAGAAAAGAAACAGGGAAAAGAAGAAGAAGGTGGAATGGGAAGAGAGACGCGGGAAGAACACGGGGGGGAACTCGAGAATTTCTCGAGTAAGGGGCGGTGTTGCCTCGGGTCCACTCTTTAATGGACATGCATAGTTTTGTTTTAAGTATTTTGTATAACCAAGTTAAAAAGCGTTTCATGAATTAACTTATGTCAAAAGATTTGTAATTAATAAATCGAAATTGGATAATTAATCAAATTTGTTTATAATTAATTAATATTAGTAAATCCAAAAATCAACTTAAGGTTAATCAATTGTTTGTAACTATTTAAGGGTAATTAATAAAATGATGATTAATTAATTAATTAAAGATAAATGGTGAATTAAATAATTAAAGATTGGTTATTTAATAATTAAAGGTTGGTGAATTATGATTTAAGGGTTGATTAATTAATTATAAAGGGTTAATTAATGATTAAAGAAAGAATTAAACAAAATGATTTGTAATTAGTTAATATTATTTACCAGGATAAAAATTCATGAGTAATTAATTTGATTTGAATGAATCAAACAATAAATTAATCTTACCTATGGATGTTTGCATTCTATTGGATGATTGTTTTGTTTGATACCCCTGATATGTGATGCTTTGTTTTGAGCTGTGCGACTTATTTATCTGTAATTTATATATCTGTGATCTGTGACCTGTAAATAAAGATGAGCGTTATAGTTATACCGCTTATCAACTGTATTTCTATATTTGATATGTGATGATTGAATGATGTGGCACTATTGTGTTAAACCCCTGGACCACACTTATACACACACCAATATGGATTTCACGAGGAAATCGATTAAGTCACAGATAATTTAAATTTAATGTTTTTTGAAATTAAAGTTTTAATTTCAAATTGATTTTAAAAATGGATTTGGGTTAAACGGTAAAGCTTTGGAAAAAGGTTTTCACAGATAAAAGCTATTTTGAATAACTCGGTAAAATCTCCAATTTAAATAATTCAATTTGAATTTGAATTCGATATTTGGAATTGAATTCGATGATTTGGAAATTATGGTTAAAGATATTATAAACATGGTTGTATGAATTTAAACCATTTTAAAAGTATGGTTTTGGGAATTTGAATTTAACCCAAGGATTTCAACTCGTATAAATGAATCAGATTTCCAAAATGAAAACTGTTGTTTTCAAATGATAAATACTTGTAGATAAGAACTGAGATTCCAGTTAATTAGGGGAATTTCAAGATTGAATAGAGAAATGATTTTCCTAAGTTATGAATGAATTCTTTTTGAAAGCTATGAATTAAAATCTGTTTATTTTTAACAGATGTAAATTGATGATTTGTTTAAATCAAATTGAAATGAAATTGTTTTGAAGGCTATAAGTTAAATCTTTGATTTAAAGATTTAACGAGTTAATCAAATTGAAATGAAAATTGATTTGAAAAATCTGTGAATGAATCTTTTGTTTAAAAGATTAAAATGTGAAAAAAATTGTTCAAACCGTTAAAGGTTGTGAAAATGAATCTTTTTGTTTAAAGATTTAAAATGGTAATTTGTTAAGCCATTTGAAGAAAAGTTTTGGGTAATAAGTTGTGACTTAATTGAAATCCCATTATCCATTTGTTTTTGAAATATTTTCGCTCACTATTCGGGTTAACCGGGAAAGGACCATGGGGTCGTATAACCCATTCTGAATATGTGATACATCGTTGTGAATTGCATTGAAGATCGGTGTTGAAGACCCGGTATTTGCAAGAGCGATAGGATGACCTGTCGATTGACTCTGCACCGAGTAGCTACGGTATAGAGTTCTCCATATGTGATGGTGAATCCGATCAGGATTGTGGATATCCGGATTGCAAGGACTTCTTTGTAAGTGCCTTCGGTTTTGTTCGAGCCCGGAACAGACTTGTATGGATTGTATGTCTGACATTACAAGTTGAGATATAAAGCCGATTTCTTTCAAATATATTTCTGTTGGTGGCGGAGAATTTATTCTTTTAGCTTAACACCCTTCTCTGAGACGTACGAGCTCAGAGGTTATATAGTTGAAGTTATCAGCGATATATTCCCAATTTGGTAATGTGACATGCTGAGTGATGCTGAAATGATCATTGTGTTGATTATTTATGATAGGATCATTTGTTTGATCGTCTATCCTTGTGATCATTGTGTTGATCATTTGTTGACCCAAAGCATGGCTTTTGTATAAAGTATGTTTTTGTGGACGTGACTTCGTCAAGCCTCACACCCCGTGAATGGTCAAAACAGGAAAGAAGCAGCAAGGTTATGAGGGGTAGCACCCTTTAGGATGTGTCCATTTCCTTCTAGAAAAGGGTGGTATCATGGTATGGAGCCCAGATACTTACTCATATTGAAAACACTTTGTTATGATTGTGTCAATTGATTACGAGCGCTCGGTGAAAAGGTCCCAAAGGACCGGGGGATGGCATATTCGGTCAGTTGTTACTCAGTTAGGGGTAAGCCGGCCTTGTGTTGGTAGAGATCCGGTTTGGTTCTCGGGGATGTCCATCCAGAGGCATTCTCATGTGGCAATGGGAAGTTCCTTGGCCTGATCATTCGTTGTAAATCCAATTCCCAATACGAAACTTGTACGGTATTAGTTGTAGAACCTGCCATTCACTTATGGTGGTCACCACTGTTTGGATGGTAGCTATAGTAGGCATAGTTCGAAATGTCTATGTTGGCTAAGATTAATATTCTACTTTCGAAATATTTCTCTACACTATGCACTAGTAATAATATCAAATGTTATTTTAAATGCGTATCAAGCATCTTTGACTATCATAAGGAGAAATCTCCTCCGATTCTGCGTTTGCATTGTGTGTGTGTGCGGGAGGCCTTATGGTAGTCTCATTTTTAAAAGCATTGCGAATTGACTTTAAAAATATTCCTCTATTTTGTTTTCAAAGATAAATAAACTGTTTTGAGTTCTCACACCAGTCACATGACTGACTCGGAGTTTATTGTTTTCCTTCCTAAACTCTGGGTGCCCACCAATTTCTACACGGGCAGTCAAGAGTTAAGGTTTATCAGGATATCTGGATATTCTGGAGTTGCTGGAGGCAAGCTGGATGGCATGGCGTATTACTAGTTTATATAGTATTTCTTTTTCCGCTGCACTGTTTGTTGTTGTTGTTGTACACTCTGATGATATGATGTAATGAAATGTAATGTATAAAATGTAATAACTGATATAGTTCTTTGTTTAAAGATTATTCATTTATTATTATATGTTGTTCCGCTGCGAATTGTGAGATTCTGTTGTGTTCTGTTCTATTCTCTTTTCTTTCTATTTTAAAATGATCTATTTTCTTTCCGTTCTATTTTCTACCTTCTTATCTCTTATTTTCTCTCTTATCTTTTCTTCTCTAAATCATCTCTTCTTTTTCTTTTCTTAAATTCTTTTTAAAAACCCTAACTATTCGGTTTTTCGGCAACGAAAAATCGAAACGTTACAGTCGGTATATAAATGGGTAGCTTTTATACAATCCTACGTGAAGGCACTTGACATGAGTTTCCAAATGAAAACGAGATTTGCAATAATAGGTTAAATTGTACACTTACGTTACCTCTGTAAATTGAAACTGTAGTTAACACTACAACAATGACAGCGAAAACGCGCTAGTGCCAACCATTGCTTTAGTAGGCTAAGGAAATAATACACACATTGGGATAGGTCTTAGGAAACACTATATTCAATAAATATATACAAATATACTATTGTTATTCAAGCGCTCAAATGTTCACTAGTGAATTGCATTACTAACTAAGACATGCTGTGACCACCACTAAAATAAAAAGTATTAAAGGCACTTAACTAAGTGCCAAATAAGATAATCGCCTCTAAATAACATGTGGCTAGAGGGAAATTTTAATTTGGCCACTACTGTTATTAAGCAAGGAAGATCAATCCGCCTTAAATGTATTTATTATTTTTCAAATAGTCAGAAAGCGCTGTTCCTCCTACCTCCTTTTACCTTCTTCATGAAAATCCTACTTTCTAAAATTGATTAATTCATTTCGCTGTTTTAATCTAACAAATGGTTCTGCCAGAATTATAGACAATATTTTTGTAATATCGAAATTTTACTAATGTAGGTTTCCTTGAGGATTTGAATCCATGTCTTCAAGCATTAAACTAGGTGAAAAGTACTAATGATCTATTTTCCCTCTATTCTTCTCTTAATTTTAATCTACTTACTCTGCCATCCTAGATCTAGTTTTGATGTATCAATTTGTTATGATTTTGAATCCTTTTGGAAAGCATAACTGTGGTAATCTCTGGAACCTAGACATAATACTTTATGACCATTATTTTTGCTAGTCTAACCTTTTTTGTGCCGAAACTCTTGATTTTCATGAATCAAATACATTGATTATTTGTCCTTTTTTCATTCTGAGTTAAATTGATCACTTAGAATACTAACCTGCAGTTCAATCCAAATCATAATATTAATTAAATATATAGATTGTACCATCAACTCTTAAGGTAATATGTGATAAATCAATTCCTAAACTACATCAGATGCCAACTAATATTTTAGACTGATATACAACTATATAACAACAAAGTTAAAATTTTAATATTGTACCCCTAAATTTTAGTGCTAATTAATTCTCTTAAGGTTGTAAGTATATTGAACTGACCACCAATTACTCATTATTCAATTCCTTTGCTTTGCTGCATTCAAACTTTGTTTGCTCTGTATCTCAAGTTCCCTTATATATTGTTTTATAAATGTTTTATTTGGTCTTTTAATTGGTGAATTTTGGTGGTTGTTCCTCTGTAACAACCCGCATATCTTACGATTACATATTTAAATGTTTTATTTAAATATAGCATCATTAGTTGAATCTAAATCCAAAATGTGACTTTTTGTAAACAGTCGAATCCGGACCCGAGACCACTTTCATTAAGTTTACAACGACGTCTACAACTTGTTTAAGTATAAACATCGATATGTTTGGAGTTGATTGAGATTTTTTTATTTTCATTTGGGCTTTGGGTTGGGTTCTACCCCACTAACCCAACAAGAGAACCCAAACTCTTCTACCTAATAGCTCCTACTCCACTCCTCTTCATTCATTCATTCTATTTCTAATTTCCTAACACTCTCGAGCAAAAGGAAAAATGGGGGAAAAGAAAGGAAATTAAAATTACTAAGCCCTAGCTTTTCTTAGGAATTAAAATCCAAGTTATAAGTCAAAGAGAAGTTTAGGCAAGCATCCTCTTCATCTTCTCTATCTTAATCTCTCTTCAATTATCAGAATTTCCTATAACCTAACTTAGGAAATCTTTGCATGTAATAATAGATTGAAGATCTTTGAGGTGTAGTTAAAGAGGAATTGATCTTTCCTTGTTTTAGAACTTCTCATTCCTTATTTTGAGTTTAAAGGTGAGTTCTTGAACTCACATATATGTTTATAGCTTTCATTGTTGTTAGGTATGAATTCGTAACGTCCATTTCATGTCCAATTACTTTTGATTTGAATTATTTTGGCGAATTTTCCAATTTTGGTATTTGGAAGTCAAAATCATTAAAGATCTTATTTTGAAGATTTGGACATGTTATTTGTGGTGTATCGAAGAGCCTATAGGGTTGGGTTGTCGCTTGGCATAAATCCCTAGCATCCATTGCTCTTCGATTGCTTCCAAATTGATTTAGCCATCAATGGCCTGGGCAAATTGTTGCCTAGCACAAGCAACCAAACGTCTGGTTGAAAAATCCAGACTTCTGGTTAGGGCTCCTAAAGAAAAAAAGAAACGATAAAATAAAATGGCAGAGCTCAAAACCAGATATCTAGTTAAATTCCACTAGACATCTGGTTAAATCCCACAAGACGTCTGGGAGGCTTTAGAAAATAAAAAAGTAGAAAAAGGATAAAATTTCCAGAACTCCGGGTCAGATGTCTGGCCAAACCAATCAGACGTCTGGTCCTGTTGAATCTTGCCTATTTTGCCTGTTTTTGAGTCGATTTCTAATTTTATCGATTTATGTTGATCCGGTTAGTTGTTATCATTTAATATCGACTTTGATGACTTCTTTTTTGGATTTTTAGGAATATCCATTTGATGGATTTGATATCGATTTTTATGGTTTTGATTCATGTTATTGAAATGTGGATTTTTGGCGATAGATCGTTTTTACAATCATTTATGTGATCTATCACTTAAAAATATAAAGGTTTCTACACTAGTAGTAAATACTCAAACTCTTTCACAAAAATGATTTCAACTTAGTTTTAATACAAAGCTCGTTTTTAAAACCGTTTTCCAATCTATTAGTACATACAAACTTTTACCTCATTCGTATGAGAAATCTAATTAAACGACTTATCAAAACAAGTGATATGAAAAGCTTGCGTTTACTTCGTCGGTTAATTCTTGGACTTGTTCAATTGAAATCTCGTGATAATTTTCGAGTGGAAATCTACAATTTGTTCGTAAATATTTAAGTTAAGCTAGTGATTATGGGACATGAAGCTAAACTCATTTATTTACTAACTTGGTATAATTTACATTTATTCGGTGGAGCTTCGGCTCAATTTTATGGGGTAGCGACCCATGTCTTTTTGACCGTTCGTGGAGCAATCAACTCAATGAGTCGGTGCATGGGGCGTATCTTTTTAGATGCGTCAATGTTCGACTCAATGAGTCGGTTCATGGGGCATATCTTTTTAGATGTGTCGATGTTCGGCTCAATAAGTTTGTGCATGGGGCGTATCTTTTTAGGTGCGTTGATGTTCTGTTGCGCATGGGACGTATCTTTTTAGTTGTGTCGATGTTCGGTTCATTTTATGGGTTAGCGACCCATGGGATAGGGTCTCGTTTATGATACACGTGTTGGTGATTTTTCATGCTTCCGTTTATGATAGGCCTTCCCCCTTTGTGTTTTCTAGATTTCTATTTATTGATTTCTAGAATTTAAGTTTCACCATTTTTTTGCGATTTGCATTGATATGTTTTGTCAATATTTAAGGTTTGGTGAATAAGCTAAAGAATACGATATTCTTTTTGGATATTTGAGGAGATTTGAGATTTTATATGATTTTCATTGTTATCAAATATATACTTGTCACAGTATGACATTATTTTTATCATATATTTTTATCATATCTCTTATCCTATCTCATCTTATTTGATATTTATAGCTAGACTGATCTGTTTATTATTTTTCTTCTAAAATAATACACAGGTTAGACCGAGGTGTTTCAGGTGCTTCCACTTGACTTCTTAGGAGGGACTTGCTTCTGACTTTCGGCTACCTACTTTAGCTTAGAAGTTTTTGCTTTCATGTATTCAAGATAAAGACTCATTGACGTATACATATTCTTTTGTCTAGTATTTGTACCTATTTTTTGTAATGTAGTGGATCTTATATGACCACTACTATGATGTTCACTTCTATGTGTTATATTCATATCTATTTCCGCCTTAGTGATATGAATATCTGTAACTGATTTTGTGTTATGCTTATTTTATATTTGTTTCCTAAGGCCACATAGCCACTGTGTAATAGCTTTGAGTTTGTATTTGATATGTCAGATTTCCTCTTGAAATGAAATGCATGACCTTCTATCTGGCATATCGGTACTCGCACAAATCAATTACATAGATGGTCGCTGCTCAACAGTGTTATTCTTCGTGCTAGTCGATGACATTACTCTGCAGTGTCCTTGGCTAATATGAGTATAGAGGTGGGGCGTCACATTCTTGGTTTTTAATCTAGTTGTCCATCTTTTGCTATCTTTTTTCGAAAACAATTATACAGGAATTGCTCACTTAGGGTTTAAGCGAAGCTCTGACTTAAACAAATCTAACTATATTTACAAAGTGTATTTGAATGCTGAAAGTGGTTGAATTATATAGGAATTACACTGATTATTTCATATTATAACTGTACTATTATGTCAAAAAAGCAAAAACAACAAATATATACTTACAAAACATCGATAGTCCTATGGTATATTTTTGTAGAACCTTATTTCAACAGGGTTCTTGGTTATTATTGCAAATTATAAGCTTGCAAGTACAAGCTTGCAACTGGAAGTTTCTTGCAAATTGCATGCTTGTAGTTGCAAGTTTCCAGTCGTTGCCTGTTGCAACCAAGCTTGCAAATTAAGTTTCTTGCTTGTAGTGGCAAGCCAACTTACAACTACAGGTCGTCAATTTTCTTTTCTAAACTATGTTTAAGTAGCATGTAGGAACTTAAATTTGCAATATGCAAGGCTTAAAAAGTATTCATGAACTAGATATAGGTTACAACTCTTTGGCTGGCAAGGTTTGTAATAAAATTAACTATATAGTATAGTAAAACCAAAAAGATTTTAAGGTATCAAAACTAGTTCCTTAAACTGAAATTAGAGCATCGGTGCATGTAGGATCAAACCCAAATTAGCATATGGTGGATGTGCGATGTGCTTGTTGTTTCTCATGTATTTGGTGATAAACCTTGAAGCAATATGTTGTTGCAGAGCCTGAAAGTAAGGTATGTTCTTCATAATTTTATATTATAGTTGTGCACATTTTTGCAACTAAAATGCATATACTACTTATTATTAAGTAATTTCTATGAGTAAAGGACTTTTATCTCGCTAATGCAGGAGGAAGTGGTTGATGAATCACTTGAATTCTTCATTCTTGTAAGTGATGATTTATAGAATGTGGTATCAAATGAAGTATTGTTATTTAGTATTTTACTTTCTATTATAACGAGCTACCTAGTATAATCAATTGCTGCTAATAAAATGAATTTGGTTCAAGAAGCTGTTACTATCTTTGTTTATTAAGTAAGATTTATTAAAATTGAAAAAGTTTACAATAATAATAAAATATTAACCAAGTTTATGAAAATTAAATAAGTTTATAATAATAATAAATTATAAAATATTAACCAAGTTAACTGATGTTATAAAATTTAACCAAGTTCATATAATAATAACAATAATAATAAATTAATTGTAAGTATATAAAACTAACTAAGTGTATTATTATAATAATAACAATAAATTATAATATTAATCAAGTTAACTAAGTTTTATAAAAATTAACTAAATATATATAATAATGGTCAAAATCAAAATAAATTAATGAAGATTATAAAAATTAACTTCATTAATTAAGTTTTATAAGTAAATTTATAAAAATTGGCTAAGTTGACAACAACAATAATAGTAATTTAACCAATGTTAATGAAACTTAATTAGGTTTATAATAATAGTACCAACAACAACAATAATAATCTTAATAGCAATTATACTAATAAATAAACCAAGTTTATAAAAATTAACTAAGTTTCATAACAATTAGCTAAGTTTAGGATATCAATAATACTAATACTAATAATAAAAAAACAATAAAATATTAACCAAGTTAACTATGTTTTATGAAAATTAATTAAATTTATATAAAATAATAATAATAATATAAATTAACCGAGTTCATAAAAAGTAACTTCTTTAACTAACTTGTATAACAATCAACCAAGTTTTATATAATAATAATAAATTACCTAAGTCTATAATAATAATATTTGTAGTAGTAGTAGTAGTAGTAGTACTAATAATGACAAAATATTAACCAGATTAACTAAGTTTCATAAAAAATAACAAATTTATATAATAATAATAATAATAATGAATTAAGTTTATAAAAATTAATTAAGTTTATAATAATAATACTAATAATAACAATGACAATAACAACACCAATAATCATACTAGTTAAAATTTTTTCGTAATCTTAGTTAAATAATCATAATAAAAAAATTAACTAAGATTAGTTAAATTAACTAACCATAATAATAAAATTTAAATAATCATAATAATCACAATAAATTTAACTAAGATTATAAAAATTAACTTCGTTAATTAATTTTAATAAAAATCAAATAAGCATATAAAAATTAACTAAGTTGATAACAAAAATATTAACATAATTATGTTCTAAAATTTAATTAAGTTTGATAATAATTAACTACATTTTTAACAATAATAATTATAATAATACTAATTTATAAAATATTAACCAAGTTAACTAAATTTTATAAAAGTTAACCAGATTTGTATGACAATAACAACAATAATAAATTAACTAAAATTATAAAAATTCATTTCGTTTGGTAAGTTATATAAAAATTAAATAAGCTTACAAAAATTAAATAAGTTGATAATAATAATAATAATTCAACTAATTTTTATACAAATTAAAATTTATTATAACAATATTAACAATAACAACAATCATAATAACAATAATAACAATAAATTAACCTAGTTTTACAAAGATTTACAATGTTTAAAATAATAATAATATTAATAATAATAATAATAATAATAACGCTCATAATAAATTACGTACTAAATTAACTAAATTTTATAAAAAAAATAACTAAATCTATTTATTTATATAATAATAAATTAACTTAGTCTATTTAAATTAATTAAGTTTATGATGATATAATACTAATAACAACAATAATGACAATGGCAGTCATAATAATAATAATAACAATATACAAATCATATTTATAAAAATTAACCAAGTTTCATAACAATTAACTAGTTTAGAATAATAATAAAGTATTAACCGAGTAAGCTAAGTGTTATAAAAATTAACTAAGTTTATAATAACAATAATAATAAATTAACTATAAGTTTTTGATCATAGGTGCTTGCTCCATGATGAAGTTGGAAGTTTTGATTTTTGCGGGAAATTTATAAATTCATTGGGAAATAGCCTTAAATCCTTGGCATAGTCAGGCACATAGAAAATTCATCCTTGACAGTAGTTACTTGCACCACTTGCATTTTCAATTTCGGTTGTATGTAGAACATACAATTCCTGGGGTTACACATGGAACACGTATGTTTGAATGCTCCGATTATGAATTGCCACTAGTCTTCAATATATTTAAATTGTGGTAATTAAAAGTAAATGGACAAATAATTTAGAACTGGACTTCAAATATTCTTAAGGACCTATCAGTTAAATAAGCACTGGCCATGGGAATGTATTCCATGATCATGAAACAAAAACCAATGCAAAAAGGGAACCACGTTACACTCATATTATTACATAAGTACTTAGCATTTTTGTTTCAGTATTGCTAGAGGGAGCCCAAAATAATCAGATCTCATATGAGAAAGCTCAAGATTTCTTCTCTAATATTTCAACTTCTATATGTGTGATGTCTTTATCATTTTTCCCACTTCTATTACAATTTGGACTATATGGATGAAGATGAACTAACTTGAAAATTTGCACTATTTAATAGATATAAAATTGCTCTAACCGTGTGTCATTTGTAGGCACCTTATTGAGAAGATCCAAACACTGGATGTAAAATAATTTAGTTTCCCTTTTTTCGTTAATGCATCGGTGACCATAATTTTTGTCAACTGTTTTGGTAAACCATTTTTCCTACTATTTTTACCGTAAAGTTTTTAATAATACTATGCTTTAGTTTTCAAACTTCACATATTGTGTTTATAACTATATACTTTGGTATAGTTATTAACTGTCGGTTCTCTTTATTATTAATTATTTTGTGTATATGTGTATGTGCACTTGTATTATTAAGAAAAAGCAAATGCGGGCTGTTGTAATGCAACATGCAACAAGGCATTATCTTCATCCATCTAAAAAAAATTGATGTTTAAAAAGTTATGTAAATATTCATCCATCTAATAATAGAAGATACTACCAAGAACCTTAATTTTCATCACAGTTTTATATAATTATTTTTAAATTGTTCTGAATTTTCAGGAAGTACTACCAATGACTGAAGACATGCGTGAGGAAAGGCTTTTAAAGAAAAGCATCGATTCAAGTTCTTAGTGATGCATTTGGTACTTGTAGACGTTAACTTTGAACTATGTTGTCTTTTGTTACCATGAATATATATTGAATTTGGTAACTCAAGTATTGAACTTATTTCTTATTAGTTGATACTTTATTTTGTTGCCATGAATATTGCTGATTATTATATTTTTTTCATTCATACATTGTTCAAATTGTTAGTAATTTAGAAGATTCGTTTTGATTGTTATTATTAAAATGTAATAGTGGGGTGCATCAAATATATAGTAAAATAAAACATTTCTCCTAAAAAGTGTTATAACTATATGATATAAGTGCTATAAAAAGATAATGCAATGTATGAGGTTACTGTCAAAAAATAGCAGCAAATTGGCGTTATTGTACCTACACATTTTATAAAGGTATACATATATCGTAAATGGATGTAGAATATACTATAAACATGTTCATATATAGCGCGAAATAGGCACTATAGAATAACTATTTTATAGCGGCTATACTTTGTTATATAGATACTATTATTTTCTTTAAGATCGAGATGTTTTATAGCGGTAATAGTGTGCTACCGTCTTTATGTAACATAGCGGCTAATTTATGCTATGAAATCATGCTCTTTTTTTAACGGTTTTTTATGTTATAAATGTTCAATTCTTTTTTATAACATGTGGATATACAGCGTTTATCAAAACAATATAGTTGTGTTTAATAGCGGCTACATGCTGCTATCAAAGACTGTTCTTCTTGTAGCGATAGTGACCCTAGAAACTATAATTATGACAGGGTGTCAGATTAAACTAGGAATGAGAATTCCTAATTATTCTTAGGTATGCATAATGTTAGCGTCAAAATTGGTCACTAACACCCAAACGCCGTTTTAAGCACCAAATTGTAGTTACAGATCATAGACAGTATGTATGCAGAGACTATAAATATGAAGAACAGTTAAAACAAAAAAGAAAGCAGTAATAATAGAGGATTAATAGTGGTTCGGCTGACTCTGGCCTACGTCCACTCCAGAAATTTCCCGTTTTATTGATATCAGAATCAATTACAGTTATAATCTGGAGTTTTTAAAGCAATAATGGCAGAGTGGACTTAATGAAGAAGATGAAGGAAAACAGACGAAGATCCCCTTTTCTGAAACCCCATGTGCTGTATTTATAGGTAAAACCTGAGTTACTGGGCTTCTTGAATGATTCAGGCCCATCAACACCATAGCCAACCCTAAATCCAACATGTCGACCCACTCCAGACTCCAACATGCCGATCCCATCCACTCATTCAATGCTGACCCCTCCATTCGTTCTAACCCGAAGACTTACATATGCCGACCCGAAGACTGGAGGATGCCGACCCAAAGTAAGTGAGCAATGACTCGAAGCTACCAACCCCATTCAATATGCGGATCCCATACTTGCCGACCCAAAACCAAACTGCTGATCCCCTTACTCACTGATCCAAAACCAAACTGCCGATCCCATACTTACTGACCTAAAACCAAACTACCGATCCCCTTCCTCACCGATCCAAAACAAACTGCCGATCCCCTTCCTCATTGATCCAAAACCAAACTATCGATCATGTCTCCAAATGCTTGCCAAACCCTGAACGAGATGCCGAGCCACACATGCCGATCGACCTATGCCGATCTACATTGACCGAACCATATCCATACTCCAACACCGAGCCACTCCCAACTCTGATACCTCTCAAGCATGTCGATCCACTACCAAATATGCCGATCCAATTTCTGCCGACCCCGAGCCTGTGAATGTGTCGATAGCTTGGAAACCAAAAGCACAGCTTAGAATCACTCGAAGCAACCTAAGTTAAAACCCGAAGTAAACCCACAAGCGGCTCGAAGCAAACTTCAACCATCTTGAATCAACTTGAATTTTGTCGAATCTCATACTTCGAGTATCCCGTGACTTTTTTGCATCAACTATGCCGAATCTCGGGTTCATAATCATGGTCATCATCCATGATTGATTATCAACCCATCCAATTGGCTCAAACTCGTCATATTCCAGTCTCGACAAATGAGTAGTCAATTTAGTTAAATCCTCCTGTCCGCGGCCTTGCCAAAAGGCGGGTTAAAACTTTCCCCTCAAAACATGCCTTGCTATTGAAAGGTGTGTTTTGAATAGCCTAAAATCCGATATCTGAAGTCCATATGTTAGCCATAGTCATATCTTTCGATTTGTAATCCGATCCACTTTATCCAAGTGCCATTGTCGTATCCTTATCCAAATCTACGACTGCTCCGAGTCGATATCTAATTCCTAACCAAATCCATATCCAATTCCACATCCATCCGAACCCGATAATCGAGTTCTAATCCATCCAAATCCAATAACCAATAACCAAATCCATGACCTCTTCGGGTCGATATCCAAATCTGGGACCGTTATGGGTTCATGTCCAAATCCTTAGTTGTTCATAGCCAATATCCAAATCTGTAACCTCTCTGCGTTCTTGCCAAGCATAATCCACAGTATGTGGCCCACGTTAAGTAATGCCATGGTGTTCCTAGTTCAGTGTCCCTGAATGCTAAGTAATGCGTGGCTTAAGTCCTAAGCCAAATCCTGGTCGCTACGGACCCTTGCCGAGCATAGTTCATACTCGAAGACCTGAAATAGTAACCGATATATAATGTGGGGCCTAAGTACTAGGTTGAATCCTTGTCTCTCTGGACCATTGCCGAGCAAAGTCCATGTTTGAAGATCTTTTAGCCAAAAACCAGATAAAAAGTCGATCAAAATCCTATCTGAAATCCAGATTCAAACCAGAAATCCATGTCAAAAGTCCAAATCAAAATCAAAATCAACGATCAAGCATCCAAACCAAAATCCAACCCAAAAACCAACAAAAACTAGGAGTTCAAACCAAACTCCAAAACTAAAGCAGAAAAAGCAAGTGTCCAAGCCAAAAAGAAAAAACAGATTTCACAAATCAAAGCTTCACGGTCTATCATCATCTCAGAGCATGCCTAAAGGTCATCTCCGTTTCCGTACATGAGTAAATGATTTAGTTGTTTGTTCGGAGTTTCTTACTTATTCCAAACCATCACGATTAGTTAATGATCAACCGACCACCATTCCTGGGCCTTGCGCCATCGTCATTCTAGGTTGGCGGTGGCTGCTCCCGTTCCACTACCGCGTTCCGAGTTTCAACATATTCCCACAACTGACCATTCCTTACATGTTCCTCGGTTATATCCTTTAAATGCCTGTAGCTGTTAGTATCATGCCCGTCCAGGTCATGAAAAAGACAGTGCCTTTCTGAAGCCCTTTTGCGTTCTGAGGGTTCCCTCCTTGCCGGCCTTCGATAAGGAAGGCAATCTCGAGTATCCAAGTATATCTGCTCTAATGTCTCATTCTGTCCTGTGTAAGTGGAAAATTTTGGTTCTCCCCAGTGCTTCCTCTTTCCTTTATCCTTATCTTCACCCGAGGTTTCACCGGACGGTTCTCCGTCCTTAACCATGTTTACTTCCTTTGACCTCATATCCAAACATGCATCCTCTTCGCGAAGAAATCTCTTAACTTTGTAAAAGAACTCCCGAAGATCCATTGGTGGGTCCCGTATCAACGATACTTTGAAATCTAAATTATCTCTGACTCCTAACACCGCCGCCATTAGAACCATTGATGGATCCGGCCGATCCACTGAAGCAACTTCTACATTAAACCGAGTTAAAAAGGTCTTGAGCATTTCATCTGACTTCCGTTTAACTAACGCCGGTGTCATAACATTCTTCTGCCTTTTTATATAAACTCAAAAACTGCTTCAAGAACGTATCCACTAGTTTTTTCCATGTGCTAATAGATCCATCTTCAGCTGTTTGAACCATATAGCAGCTATATCTGCCAAGTACAAGGGGAAACACAAGGCCATAACCTCATCTGATGCCTCCAGCACTTCCATATGTCTTGTGTACCTCATCAAGTGGTCAGTGGGATTCGTCTTATCCTTATATACTTCTAGAGTGGGTAGCTTGAAATCGGGTGGATTCCTAGCCATCCTTATGTTACCGGTAAACAGACTTTTGCTTACTTCCTCCAAATCCCCATTTGTCAGACCTCCGCGAATAGTTCACCTGATGATGTCAGCCAATCCATTGTCACCTGCCAAGGATTTCCCCGCATCTACATTTCCTAGCTGCCCTTCAAATCCTTGAGGGAATTGTGGTACATACTCCTCATCACGCAATCCTGTATCCTTGTTGGCGCCAGGCTGCACCGTGCAATCTGGTATCCCTCTATGGATTCGTCCTGCATTACCTGGCATTATGCCTCTAGGTCTATGTTCATCTGGGTTAACAATTGTTTGCTGATTGGGGTTGCTTCCTACTGAACCACTCCATCTACTTACCTATTGAGTACTTCTGATTCAGCTCTATGGATCTGAACCCCCGCAGTTCCTGCTTGTCTGAATTGTCTGAGAAGAGTCTGCACCATTTCCTCTTGCCTTTTCATCAATTTCTCCTGCATGGAATTCAACATGACTTGCATCTCGTCCCGAGGAAGCCTCTTGACTTCCTTCTTGCTGACTTATTTCCGTCCTCTGTCTCCTGGCTGATTGCTTTGCCATAGTCTCCAGAATCCCAGTTCCTAAGCCTTTAAATCCAAAATCCAAGCTTCAGAATCTCTGAGTGCTAGCTCTCTCAGTGAAAGCACCAAAATGTTAGCGCCAAAATTGGTCACTAACACCCAAATTCCATTGAAAGCACCAAATTAGGGTTGCAGATCATAGACAGAATGTATTTAGGAAGTATAAATATCAAGTATGGTTAAAATAAAAAAGAAAGCAATAATAACAGAGGATTTATTGCAGTTCGGTTGACTCTAGCCTACGTCCACTCTAGAAATTTCCTTTTTTATTGATATCAGAATTAATTACAGTTACAATCCGGAGTTTTAAAAGCAATAATGGGCAGAGTAGCCTTAATGAAGAAGATGAAGGAAAACATAATAAAGATCCCCTTTTCTGGAGCACCATGTCCTGTATTTATAAGCAAAACCTGAGTTACTGGGCTTCCTAACTGATCCGGGCCCATCAACACCATAGCCGACTCTAAATCCAACATGTTGACCCTCTCTAGACTCCAACATGCCGATCCCATCCACTCATTCAATGCCGACCCCTCCATTTGTGCCAACCCGAAGACTTACACATGCCAACCTAAAGACTGGAGGATACCGACCCGAAGTAAGTGAGCAATGACTCGAAGCTACCGACCCCATTCAATATGCTGATCCCATACTTGCCGACCCAAAACCAAACTGTCGATCCCCTTCCTCACTGATCCAAAACCAAAATGCCGATCCTGTATCCAAATGCTTGCCAAACCCTGAATGAGATGCTGACCCACACATGTCGATCGACATATGCTGATCTACCTTGACCGAACCATATCCATACTCCAACATCGAGCCACTCCCAAATCTAATACCTCTCAAGCATGCTGATCCACTACCAAATATGCTGATCCAATTTCTGCCGACCCCGACCCTGTGGACGTGTCGATCGCTTGGAAACCCGAAACAAGGCCTTGAATGACTCGAAGCAACCTAGGTGAAAACCCGAAGTATACCCACAAGCGACTCAAAGAAAACTTCAACCATCTCGAATCAACTTGACTTTTGTCAAAACACATATCATCATAATATTTGGAAATTGTATGGTTTAACCATTGTGGATGCAAGAGAATAGTATATGGTTTTATACAAGTTTTTAGGACACTAGTGAAGGGACAACCTGTTCCACTAAGCGGCGTGGTCTCACTAGAGTTCCAAAAGGATTGGGATGTTAGATTATTACTTATACCAGGCTTTATGTCCGACTCGGAGTTTTTTTCCTCTTAAACACTCGGGTACTCAATTTTATTTGAGTAGCTCGAGAATTAAGGTTTTCAGGTTCTCTTCTTAGACGAATAAAGCTTCTGAAGACATGCAAGAGGCAGATAATTATTTAGTGTTCTCTATTATGCTGTGTGTTCGTTTGTAAAAGAAGATTTAAGAGCCTTGCTATATACTCTGATCAACCAAAGGGGAATCTTCCTATATCGTCCTTGGTATATTTGTAATAATTATATTTTTCTGAACGTGGTTAACGTAATTTGGGATTATGTAATGAACAAGAATTTTTTTGACTTGAAAACGGAAAAATATTTTTGAATTGTTAAGTTTTTTCCATATTTCTGTGATCTGTGTACCATTGAATCTAGCGCCGCCACAGTTGGTTGCCGAAGATTAATAACTATGGATGATTGCAGCATCCGTAGCCGTTAGTTTTGGGCCTCCAAGTAGGGGGTGTTACATGATGGAAACCTGTTGCCAAATCCAACTGAGAAAATCCTTTGTTCCACTTAGCTAGTCGAACAAATTGTCAATTCTAGGCAATGGATATCGATTTTTTATCGTCTTTTCATTTAACTTTCGATAATCGATATTTAGCCTCAATGATCCGACCAGTTTCTTAGCAAAATCGGCCGCTCCATCCCACGACGGACTACACGGCCTGACAAAACTTTTGCCCTCTAAATCCACCAAATGCACCTTCAACTATCTCATCTCTGAAGGTGTCATCCTGCTTGGCGGCCATTCACTGGTTTTGCTTCTGAAACAAAATCTATACAAAACTCAATAGCTCGTTTTGGCGGCAATCCAACTATAGGCTCAAATACATCTACGAATTCTCCAACCATGGAAGCTCGGCTCAACCCATTATCTGAATCCAAAGCACCCAACAGTGCAAACACTGCACCGCTAGAGCCTCCTACGGTAAAGACCCCGATTTCAACTATCCGCGTGTATAAAAGATATCTTCTGTCGAAACTGGACTAGCTTGCAGCGGATTTTAATTTTTTTACCTTATTGGATCTTTTATTAGGCCTATGAAGTCTAATTGAATTAGAAGATTTCTAAATTTCATTTAAATAAAATCATTTATTTTATTTAAATTTAAATATACTAAGATATGAAATTAATTTTATTTGATTTAGTTTATACATAAATGTATCATATACATATATGTGTGAGTTCATGTGTAACATTATAATCCGTGAAAGGTATAATATGCCCATTTGTAGATATTGGGATTTATATCGCAACTGACATATTAGCTCATTTTGTATGTCATATATGTTGTCCAAATATATGCATGTATATGTGTTACAAAATACACACACAGACATGTGTGTACGAATATATTATATACAATAAATGAATATAAAATATTTATACATAGTTATATATATATATATATATATATATATATATAGAAAGAGAGAGAAAAATTATTAAAAATTATTATAATTCAAAATTAACTTAGTTTTGCTGACATAATAATTTTAGTATTTTAATTTGTATATATTGTGAATAAAATAATTTTTTCATCCATAAATAATTAACATAAAATAATATGTTGATGAAAATTTATATTTTATAATTTTAAAAAATTTAGGATCATAAAATAGAGCTTAGAAAAAATCTGAACATTTTTCAAAATTGAATTATTATTTTTTAAAACAAATACATTGGTTTTGACAATAATTATTCAATATAAAATATATATTATTAAAAATTCAAAATTCAAAATTTAAATTTTAGAAATTCTAGATCATGAATGAAAGGTTACGGAAAATTTTAAAGAATTTTTCAATTAAATTATTTTTCTTAATAAATCATAAATAGTTTTTCCAAAATAATATTAATTATTAAAAATAATAAACTTTATTGAAAAATTCCTAAATTTTTCTATATGTTTTCGAAATGATATAATATAATTTTTAAATATAAAACTGAATTTTTAATGTAATAATTATTTTATATATAATAAATAATTCAAAATTCAATAAATGTTAATTTGAAAATATGAATATATGTATGATAATTAACTTTTGAATTTTTAAATTCATATATATATAAGTGTACTAATTTTTTAAATCATATATATATATATATCTTATATGTGCATATATGCTATTATGAGAGAGAAATATACACCAATATATATATATATATATATATATATATAACAATTATTAATGACAAAAATTGATTATGTATAGCAAACAACATTTGTCTATACATAATTCAAATAGTACAATAAACAAATTATGCACATAACCAAACTGATTTGTGACAACCACATCTACTTACAAAATCTCACATGACTAAACATATAGTAGCAACATATTTAAACAGATATGAAACTGCTCATTATAGGATCATGGAATATAATTTCAATTGCTGTAATATGAATTGGAATTACCAATTTAAGGACGTCTTTGAACCCACGTTGAAGCAATAGCTTCCCTTCCTTTTACTGTTCTTGATTCGTTAGATTGCAAGTCTGGAATCACCGACCTTTAACTATCGAATAGTATTACTTTAATCTGAAATATATTTGAGAATTTAAAGTGGATAGAGAGTTATGTTTTAACCAGAAATGTTGAAGGTAACGACAACCAAAAAGGTTGGTAATTGTCTTTAGAGATACATACATATGTACACACAAATATATATATATACGCGTGTGTGTGTGTGTGTGTGTATGTATATATGTATGTATGTATGTATAGGGTTGTATTAGAGAGAAAAGAGGAAAACCTTTTTACCCATTCTCACTTTATCTTAACCCATTATCTCCAAGCCAATTCCCTATGTTTTAGCCACCCCGAGACCTTCTAAAAATCGAAATTTTGTAGCCCTAATGATGAGCCTTAAACACATCTAAGCCTAGGCGAAAATACTATGCAATTAAATCTAATTTAATCGCTTGTCGATATTGTATATCGATCGATATATTTAAAACCGTTATAAAAATATACAACATTATTTATTTCTCAAATCATATTCAAATTTTATAATTAATATTTCATAAATATTAATTAATTTATAACAATTATAAACTAATTAAATCATTCGGTGCTAAGGGAATTCATCATTTCGGCTGTGTAACTCTTGGGTGTAACTTTGGTCGGCGATTAACATCGAACTATTCTAATGTTAGCGTACACACGTCACTTAGCAGGTGGTGTGACCTTATGGCCAAATTTATTGCTTATCCATTTTCGGTAAAATCTAATTTTAGTTTAATAAGCGTTACCCGGTTACGACATTTGTTTACACCAATTCTCTTCGTCAAAACTATATCACTTTGGATTTATAGAATTTGGTAATGGTCAAAATTCTAAACTCGTCCACATTCCACTTTATAGTCTAAATATAAAGTCCTTGCTTCAATAATAACAATTATTATTAACCGAAATGCTTTGGCCGAGATTTTGATTTTGATTTGACTGTGATACTAATCGTATATAACCGAGAAGACGAATCCTCTCTTGAATAGTGATTCACTTCCAATACTTCCACTTGACCCAACTATAGTCACTCGATGGACGTCATGCCATGATTTGGCTATAATCAAAGCGAACCTTTCATATTGAAGATCCATAGTATTCTCAAGTTGAGAGAACTGTATAAATTAGTCACATTGATATAATCTGTTTGACCTTAGTTATATTAAACAATAGAAAACTACCAAGTGAGTTGTGCCATAGTTACCCACTAACCATTAGTATGTAACCCCTAGGTGCCACCAACAGTCACGAGTAATACACTGCCCAACATTTCGAGAGTGTTACGTACTCCAATGTCAGCGGATACATCGATATCCACTATCGATGCATCTTCACTAAGGACATTTAAAATGGTATATTTGTTTCGTTGTGATAAATTACTCACGGTTACAACTTTTTTTAACTACTACCACAAAATATATTATTTATGGATTTTTCTATTAAATATACTTCTAATTAAGTTAATTAATTAATATAATCACATTATATCAAGTATATAATACAAAAAAAATACCTTTTATTTCGAACAAGATTGGTCAATGAGTTAGATATATGTAAAAAATTACATAATTGCATCTTAGGCATACCCCTAACTCTATAAATCTCCAACTTGCACTTAGGGTCAATTATGGAATCTATTTCCAACTTCTCCAATTAGTCTTCTCAAAACCAATTACGTCAGTCCCTTAGTGAATGGGTATGCTATTATGTTTTAATTATCTACTTTGTCGATTAACTCTCTCTAACACTGATAAACTGCCTTTATCATATGGAACGATTCGAAGTAAGTTTTTTGACTTCTAGTGAGCTTTAAGTTCTATCATGACCAATTTCATGACATTGTTATCTTATAACAATATTATGAGATTCTCAACATTTGGAATCACCTTTGGCTCAATTATAAATTTGTGCATTTATATCTATTTACAGTGGTTTATTGTAGCGCTATTCAAGTTAATGTTCTCAACATTTAGTTGAATCGACCACAATCACTTTTATTTTGAAACATTTTCAAATTAAAGATTTTAACTTGAATTTTATAATTGACATGTTATACTCAATATCACTAATAAAAGTTTGTGTCCAAACGTTCCATCATAATGAGTTCGTTATTTCTATAACAATTCTCTAGTATTTCATAAATACGCAAGAACACCTCAAATAACCATTTAGTGATGTCAATTGGGATTTTATGTTTGCTCCATGTATCAAATACATAAACAACATAATGTCATACACAACATAACCTATATGATAATTCCTATTGCTAATGCATAAGGAATCCAACTTACATGTTCTCCTTTTAATAGGGTGCTCTTGTATATCATTTTGGGATAATCCTTATCTCTTTTATACTCACCATAAAAGACATCATTTACAATCCAAAATTGAGTATTAAAACAACTAAAGTTGATTTTAATATAAGCATATTGTTAAAATCAACAACGTGTTGTTTACTTATAGTTTAGAAATATCAATGTACCTTCTAACGTTCTTTCTTATGAACACACGATTCCTCTGCACTTTGATTGAAAATCAAACTATTTGATATGTATGTCAAAATACTTATTCAATCTTAATTCTTATAAAATGATATGTTCATATCGTTTCTTGGATCATATCCAAAGACTTACAAACCCAATATCGCTTCGACTGACTTCGAGGCATTTTTGGTTAATATGTATAAATGGCTTACTCTAAATCATTATTTAGAATTTTCTATTTCAATGCATAAGTACCAAATAATTTTATGAGTAAATCTAAATTAACTTGAGCATGTTGAATACCAAATCTGTTATGCTAATTTCAATAATTGAAATTTGCGATATTATTCTTATCAACATTGCTTATTTAATTCCAACCACATTTTTCTTTCCAATAAAGACACAATCTCGGCCGATGGATCATATCTCTTTGGTTACGACCACCAAAATCATATTTTGATAGCGTACTTGGAATTCTTTTAGATCTGTGCATCATATCATGTGGAGTCAACAATCTTAATGGTTTAATTGAACAACCGAGGATAATGTATATTTTCAATATTAATAAGAAACTCATAGTTTCTCTTCGATGTATGAGAATACTTATTAGACATTCTAATGCTTTGTGTTCATTTAGGTTAGTTAATTTCCCTTCATCTCATATAATCAGTTCTATCTATGGATTGGATCGGATCCAATTCCATTTAACTACCAAAAATTTCTCAAAGAAATTCCTTCACAATGAAGTTGATATATCTTGAAACAACAATTGTTTCTTGGTGCAAATAGAATAGGGATTCATAAACGCTTTATGAACCTTTTTACTTATAAAACCGATTTTAGTTTACAAAAATTATGTTCAATACATAAATATGTCATTTGATGATAGACCTTTCCAAAAACCTTTTGGAGATTCATACAAGATCCCTCATGAACAATTCGACTTGCACAACTTGCCAACTCCTTGGCCTAGGATATGTTGGGATTTCTTACAAACCCTTATCTTGTACGATTTTGTAAACTGTTGTTTAGATGAAATAATATCAACCTTGTGTGCTATTCTTAAGTACATGACCTTATAGAAAGAAGCTAACTCAACTTCACTCACAATTAATCGTAAATTGCCCAACAATGTCTGATTACTCCTTATCGATGCATCATTATGTTGTACATGGAGAATGATTTTGAGATTGAATCTATATTCATTTTTACATACATTTGGACTATTTCCAATATACTCAATTATTCGACCAAATCAAATCATTTTATTCTACTACATGTTATTTTATTTACTTTTCTATTATATTCTATGATTTTATCATAAACTCACTACATGTGTATCTAATACACATGTTTATGTTGGTAATAAATCATCGATGAATATAACAAAGTATGTGGAACCCTTTTGGTATTAATAGACTTGTGATTGCATACATCAATATGTATTAATTCAAAGAGTTCATCAACTCTTATGATGCTTCCACTTGATAAGTGCATAGCCATTAATTGTTTGAGATATATTTAACCTATATCATATGTTTTATAATCATATAGTAAAATTATTTCTCAAAACCACGGCTTAGTCTATAATTCCGAAACAACTGTGAATAATATTAGATAGATATATATTTTTGTTGCATCGCTTTTACTATGAAAACAAACTTCATATTATAGTTCTTCATAATGAATATTCATAATACTCATATTGAAATATAGTTATATCTATTTTCAGTCAATACCAAAAATAAACATTATTTCACAAATAATGTTCGGTACATTTTACGATAACAATTTTCGTAATTTGATGCAATCATTAAGTGATGTATGGCATGCTCCTACCATTTTCACCATTACTATAATAGTGTACTAAATTTAGATGTCCACCATTCACTTAATATTGTTTTTTTATTTCATATGCCGCAAGTAGTTTATAGAGGAGAGTTTTTTAATCAAATATCTTGAACTCAAAGAAATAAATGTTATCAAAAACAATTTTCTATATGAGAATACATTTCGGAATAAAAATCATATTTCATATTCCAATATTAAGTATCAGTTATTATTACAATTCTTGTTTCCAATGTTTCTCTATGAAGCAAAAGTGATTATTTATTCCCTTCATTCCAACTTTACCTTAGGTTACATCTACTCTTATACATTCAATTTTCTTTCAAATGGTCAAACAATTCAAAAGAAAACCTTACTACAATATCATAACAAACCTTTTACAAAAGCACATTTGATTATTCTTAACATTTAAGACATCAAATATGTTGCACTTTATAAACCGATCATGATGACATTTCAAAGATCAAGTTCTTAGATGTATCTCGTAGTTTATGGTCTTGTGTTACATTAACATAATATAATCCTTTTTAAATCATTCAAGTTAAATACATGATCTTAAAATATAGTTTATTGGTTTACTTCAAATGAACTAACTTCATCGAAATATTGTACCCCACAAACTATGACCGTTCACCATATAATATTTATATGTGAATGTATATGGATCAAATATCCAAAGTCTTGAATTGCATTCAGAGTTCAAAAACTTATAAAACACAATACACGGTCTAAAACAAATAAAAATATAAGTGACCAACTTAAGAATGTATTAAGTAGTTGAAATTGGGCACTTGCATGGGTATAGAAACATTATAAACATGCAATTAGAATTATTAGTAAGTATATATTTTATCTCTATTTGTCAACTTTCAATTCAGTTTGTTTATATATGTTAATTGACAAACGTTTTATCAATCATAATAAACGCACAAATTTATTACTGTAGATAATTATAACAATACATAGCATATGTTCTTACAATATTAGAAAGGTTAAATGTTGCCATTTCATTTTTCTAATAAGGCTCCCATTAGTCTTTTATATTCCCCCAAACCCTTAGATGAAACATAAAAGTCTTACAACTTCACCAGTGGGTGTTAGGACCCGTTTGTTTTGGTATTCTGACCTTGAGTTTGCTCAACAAATCGTAGCCCCAGAAATGATGGATAACTCCTTATCGATTGTATCATATTCAACTCCTGAACCATTTTTCCTTGTTCTAATCTCATTTCGATCTTGAGTTTGCTCAACAAATCGATAGAGATTATTCACCGATACCTACCATATCATGATAGCCTAAGTATAGTATATGTACCTTCAGTTTGCTCAACAAATACATATAGTTATCTTACCTCATTTGTTCAATATATTAATAATACTACGCATAACATCCATAGCTTGAGTGTGCTCAACAACTAAGGAGTATGTAAGTAATTTATTAATATATATGGTAGAGGACAATATTATATTGAAGATTCATAATCTTCAATATATATATATATATATATATATATATTGAGTGATATCGACTTATAGAAAAATATACTTCTTATGAAATACCCCAACGATTCAAGTGTCAAACACATCAGAAATCATGGTATATGTACATTTACATATATATTTATGTCTCAAGTCTATTTGGGTTTCTTTAATGTTCCACATTTAGTTTATACACATATCATATAAATTTAATTGTTATATAACTTTTACATTTCTTATTACTTATATGATAGTCTTATGTATAATATATCATTGATTAAATCTTATCTGGTTAATTTTAGTCAATTAACTCTTTAATAAATTTTAAATTAGTATTCCAATATAATTTTTATATTGGACATATTTACTATAACATTTATAGTATATACTTTAACCTTTATAGTGTTACACACATATATCATATATATGTGTATTTTATTTAATTAATTAACCTTTAATTTATTTATTCAATTAAATAATTTTTATTAAAATTTATTAATTTCAAAATTTATCATGTATACATACACGTATACTTATGTTATCTTAAACATTATAAAATAGCATAACATATATCAACAGATGCAATACATGCATATATGCACTAATTAATTAACATATTTAATTAATTTAATATATTATTCTAATTAATAAATTTGAAATTTGAAACTATTATATAAATATTTTCAAACATTTTGAAAATATCATTATCCTTTCAAACATTTAGAAAACTTATGTATTATTATAATTTTTATAATAAACGTGTTTTATTTTAAATTTAACTATTAAATCTAAAATCTTTAACATTAATTTTCAAAACGATTTTGAAAATTAGCCCAAGGCCCAAATTAAGTTGGGCTTTTTTTATTAGTAGAAACCTTTGGGCTCATTTTACCTTTCGGGCCAGGCCGGTAACCAGCTAGGACATGGTACTTGATTATCCAATTTCATTCCTAGACATTACCTTTCTAGACAACATGCTAAGTGGGCAAGCTTAATTAATTAGCCCTAATATGACTAATTTAGGCCGCATAGGCTATTGGGCTCTGATACCATTGTTGGAACTGGACTAGCCTGTAGCGGAAGTTATGGGTGAATTTCAAAAAATTTACCCTATTAGATCTTTTATTGGGCCTATGAAATCTAATTAAATTAGAACATTTCTAAAATTCATTTAAATAAAATAATTTATTTTTTAAATTCAAATATATTAAGATATGAAATTAATCTTATTTGATTAAGTTTATACATAAATGTATCATATATATATATATATATATATATATATATATATATATATATTGAGTGCATGTGTAACACAATAATCCGTGAAAGGTATAATATACCCATATGTAAATGTTGAGATTTATAACGCAACAGACATATTAGCTCATTTTTTATGTCATGTATGTTGTCCAAATATGTGCATGTATATGTGTTACAAAATATATACACACACACATACATATGTATGTATAAATATATTATATATAATATATGAACATAAAACATTTATATATAGATAAATATATATATATATATATATAAAGAGATAATAATTATTAAAAAATATTTATAATTCAAAATTAACTTAGTTTTGTAAACAAAATAATTTTTGTATTTTAATTCCTATATATTATGAATAAAATAATGTTTTCATCCGTAAATAATTAGCATAAAATAATCCATTGATGATGATTCAAATTTTACAATTTTTGAAAATCTACGATCATAAAATAGAGCTTAGAAAAAATCTGAAGATTTTTCAAAGTTGAATTATTATTTTTAAAAAACAAATACATTGATTTCGACAATAATTATTTAATATAAAATAACATATTATTAAAATTTCAAATTTTAAAATCTTAAAAATTCTATGATAATAATGGAAGTTAATTTTTTTTAAAGAATATTTCAATTAAGTTATTACTTTTAATAAATCATAAACAGTTTTTTCGAAATAATATTAATTATTAAAAATTATAAAATTTATTGAAAAATTCCTAAATTTTTTCTATATGTTTCTAAAATGATATAACTATTTATATACAATAAACAATTCAAATTAAATAAATATTAATTTCAAAATATGAATATATGTATGATAATTTAATTTTGGAATTTCTAAATTCATATTATATATAAATAAGTGTATTAAATTTTTTAGACCACATATATATCTTATATATGTATATATGATATTATTAGAGAGTAATATACACTAATATATATATATATATACGAATTTATTAATAAATATATATCATACAATTATTAATGACAAAAATTGATTTTGTAAAGTAAAAAACATTTGTCTATACATAAATCAAATAGTATAATAAACAAATTATGCATATAACCAAACTGATTTGTGACAACCACATCTATTTACATAATCTCACCTAACTAAATATATAGTAGCAATATATTTTAACATATATGAAATTTCTCATTATAGGATTGTAACGTTCGAAATTTTCGACTTCCGAAAATCGACATTAATACGTCCACTGTATCACTGCCGAACAATCGAATGCCGGAAAACTGAATCGTTAGGGTTAAAGAAGAGGTAGAAGATAGAAGAAGAAAGAAACAAAGAAAGAAGCAACTGAAACAATATCAGAATCTCACAATCGCAGCGGAACAATATATAATAGATAGATGAGTATCTTTAAATCAAAGAACTATATCAGTTATTACATTACATCACATTACATTACGTTATCAGATTTTACAACAACAAACAGCGGAAAAGAAATACTATATACTAGTTGATACGCCACGCCATCCAGCTTGCTCCTGATCTCCACAGCAACTCCTGAATTCCAGAATGACCTGATAACCTGACTCTAGACTGCCCGTGTGGAAATTGGTGGGCACCCAGAGTTTAGGAAGGAAACAATAAACTCTAGGTCAATCATGGGACTGGTGTGAGAACTTAAAACAGTTATTCCTTAAAAACAAATAAAGAAATATTTTTAAAACAGATCCGCAATGCTTTTAGGAAATGAAACTACCATAAGGCCTCCCGCATACACACACAATGCAAACGCAGAATCGGAGGAGAATTCTCCTTATGATAGTCAAACATGCTTGATACGAAAATTTCTTTGATATTATTATTATAAGTGCAAAGTGTAGGAAAACATTTCGAAAGTATGATATAAATCTTAGCCAACATATGACCATTATCGTATGCCTACTATAGCTACCATTATCGTATGACCATTATCGTATGCCTACTATAGCTACCATGTTCAATAACCGTTTATTTATTTAAAATGGATCAATTCCAAAATTCAATAAAACGTATACTTTCAAAAATCACTTGAAAATCCTTTTAAATTCGAAATCGTTACTTTAACATTTTTGAAACTCCGAAAATATGCCCAATGCTGCAACAGCACCAATACATCAACCACGGCATCCAAACATCATATATCAATATGATAACAGAGTATATCGCAGATATCTGTAAATAAATCAATACTGTTGAGCAATCCAGTTGGATCCCTCCAACATTTTTCCCTACATCCACAGATGTTAGCACAATACCAATCTCATTTCAAGATGGGATATCGCGGTACATGGGTTTACATAAAATATTATCCGCTATTATGCGGCGCAATAGTGTCTCATCCGCTATATAATGCGGGAAAATCAACTCCAAGTACATATATAATACAAATTCCACTTCAAGATGGAATATCGTGGTATATGTGTTTAATAAATAACATCTGCTTAATATACGGCATATAGGGTCTATTTAAATACAACAGATTGCAATTTATCATCCAAGCATACAATCAAGCAATTTTAAATCTAACTATTTAAAATTTAAATCGAAACAGATTCGATTGAGTGAGAAGTTCTCACCTTACTTTTAATAACAGTAGCAGTGTTTCGTTCCGAATAAAATTAAACACGCGTTTAATTTTACCCAAAATTTACACTAGCTCAAATCAACTCCAATCCAGCTCAATCGCGTAGTGCTCGTCAATACGAAGCCAACGCAATTCGTTTCGTCCAAAACGGACCTCGTATGAAAAAGTTATGAAGTTACAAAGTTTATACGATTTTAAATATATAATAATTTACAATTTTTTTATAACCTAGAATCATCAGGGCCGCACATTTCGAACCCTCCAAATCTCGGTCGCGTATTGCTTTCTTCCATCTTACCCAGGTAACGAACGCAACCCCTAACCCATAGCCGTCTATTTCAAGAATTATCACGCCACCATCTCTCGACTATTCGACGATCAAACAACGCCATATGAAGGCTCATCCACTGCCGCACCAACGCCCCAAGTATCATGAATCTCATCCCTGTATCTGCATAGGAATTCGTGCCCGAAAGGTAGGCCAACGCGGCTTCCTAGCGACCACCACAATGCTCCAATTTAGATCACCACCGTTCATGTCGAAGTTCTCATCATATTCTTCATCTTTGCAGTTGAAGCCGAGGCATAAAAGTTTGTAGATTGGAAGAAAATTGAGGAAGAACGTGACAAGTTTTCGTCCATTAAAACCATATCAGTGGCGGCTGACCTAATCAGGGTATACTAATTCCGCAACAAAACCACTCATTCCCGGCAATGCAAGAGAAGCCATCGAGAAACTACTAAACATGGTAAATATTTTTGGCATTGGAATGGATATTCCCCCCATTTCGTCGAGATAAACAAGACGTATTCTATCACAACTCATTCCTACCAAGAAAAAAAGTGCAGCGCCAATAAATCCATGAGAGAGTGAATAGTAGAGGTGCATTTATAGAAAATATCGAAACACTATTCATCACGAAATTTTCCAAACTCGAAACGAAGCGTGCCGCCTGGCTTTTATAATGTTTTACCCCTATTCCGAACGCAATAGAATATATATCGGAGGCCAATTCGAAAGTATTTGGAAGATAGGTTTTCAAATCGACTATTTAAATTCAAAATTCACGTAAACGATTTCCTACGCGTTTTAGCTTGCCCCGGACAAACCGTAAATCCGATACATGCGAAATTTGAAATCTTACAATAATATAACATTACGGATCCGATGAAACTAGTTTCGTCGAAATCCGAGACTGTTTGAAAAATGGCTATTTTTACTCGTCAATTAAATATTGAAATATTTAATTTCCACAAATTAACTTTTAATTCAATTTTTAAAGTTCTATAACGTCATTCTAATTCCAATATGATTTAATACAACTTTACAAATCAAATTTAATCACATTAAACCCAATTTCCAATTATTTCTGTAATTTCAAATATTAAATTATCGATTTAATTATCCAATTAAATCTAGATATTCGAAATATAATTTATTCGACTTACGAATTTTACTTGTTAATACTTAAAAATCAATTAAATATACAAATTTCAAATGACAGAAATTCTGGGTCGTTACAAACTTCCCCCCTTAAAAGAATTTCGTCCTCGAAATTGCCAAGTAAGAAAAAGTCTTGAAATTCATTAACCTTTCAAAACCATTTGTTCAAATTAAATTTCAAATTCATTTAAACATTTTAACTTTTCCAAAATTCATAGTTAAACTTCTTACAATAGCTTTACTAAGTTTTCAAACCATTAAACAGCTATCATCAAACAACAATTCTAATCATCAAATCAATATACATTCACTTCTCATTAATATTCAATGAATTGTTTTTTTTTCATTTAATCGCATTTGATTCATTAACATTGGACTTTATTAACATTCATTTTCAATTAGTTTATATTCACTAATTTACCTTCAAGTTAGTTCACTTCCACATTCAAATCAAATTACATAGCTTTCCATTTTATCAATTCAACTTCATTAACACTTAATGAATTATATACAATCAAATAACAATCATATAACAACCAAATCATAACCAACATAACCAAATTATTAAATTTACATTCAATTTGGTTTTAACACTTTTAATTCCAATTGGTTCATATTAAATTGACTTTTCTTTTAATTATTCAATTTCCAATTTACTAGTTTTTAATATATTAACACTTACATTCATTATTCTATATCAATTCATTTACATTTGATTTATTAATATTCAATCCATTTATTAATTCAATTGCTAATTCATTTAACAAATAAGGTTGAATTTCATTACATAACTCAAGTTCATATCCATCACTTCGCTTTATTAATATACTTCGATACCAAAATCAACTTCATTTAACATTACTTAAGTTATATTCTATTTCAAACATCATTTGTTTTAACTTAACTTAAATTTCCACTTATAAATCCAATTCAGATTCCAATTCTAAAGTAAATTCTATTAAACTTTCCTTTAGTTAAATTTCAAATCATATATTTATTATGCTAACCCAAATTCTTTATTCTTTACCAAAGCCAAATTTATTACCTCACATTATAAGTCCAAAACTCGTTTCACTTATATTCAACAATTACAATTCATAGTTCACATTCACTTTTATTTACAACTCATATTTATAAATATATTCATATAGTTTCACTTCTTATATATAGGATTATTTCACAATTGTAAATCGCATTATTTATAATTCCATACTTAACAATTCATTTGCTTATACAAATTATTCTTTCAATTAACTTATATATATATTCTTACATTTTCAACAACCAAACAATCAATTTATATATATTTTAATAATTTTTGAAAAATTATTCCTTTATCTATAAAATATGATCAAGGTAAAATTATTTCATTTATCCAATTTAAAATGATACTATGTCGGATTATCTCATTTTAGAGTTTAGAAACCCCTATCGATACGGTTGTACTTCCCGCACTGACCAGAATTCACAAACAGCTCAACGGATAAGCAAACACAACATAAAACATTTTTATATTCACTAACAAATACACACTCGTATCTATTATTACACCCACACTCATTCTAGAGTACTATTGACTCTATCTCTAATAAGTAACACCCAACAGAGCCAAGGTTGTCGCTTAACCAAATGCTCTGATACCAAATGTAAGGATTACGATTTTCGACTCACGAAAGTCGACATTAATAAGTCTACTGTATCAACTTCCGAACAATCGAATGCCGGAAAACCAAATCGTTAGGGTTAAAGAAGAGGTAGAAGATAGAAGAAGAAAGAAAGAAAGAAAGAAAGAAAGAAAGAAGCAACTGAAACAATTCAGAATCTAACAATCGCAGCGGAACAATATATAATAGATAAATGAGTATCTTTAAATCAAAGAACTATATCAGTTATTACATTATATTACATCACATTACATTACATTATCAGGGTTTACAACAACAAACGGCAGAAAATAAATACTATATACTAGTTGATACGCCACGCCATCCAGCTTGCTCCTGATCTCCACAGCAACTCTTGAATTCCAGAATGACCTGATAACCAGACTCTAGACTGTCCGTGTGGAAATTGGTGGGAACCCAGAGTTTAGGAAGGAAACAAAAAACTCCAAGTCAGTCATGGGACTGGTGTGAGAACTTAAAACAGTTATTCTTTAAAAACAAACAAAGAAATATTTTTAACATAGATCCGCAATGCTTTTAGGAAATGAAACTACCATAAGGCCTCCCGCACACACACACAATGCAAACGCAGAATCGGAGAAAATTTCTCCTTATGATAGTCAAACATGCTTGATACGCAAATTTCTTTGATATTATTATTATAAGTGCAAAGTGTAGGAAAACATTTCGAAAGTATGATATAAATCTTAGCCAACATACGACCATTATCGTATGCCTACTATAGCTACCATGTTCAACAGCAGGTTACCTCCACATTCCATGGCAGGTTATACGACTAAAACTGTACAGGGCTCATATTTTTTCTTTGGATTTTCCAACAAATGGTCAGGCCAAGGAACTTCCCATTGCCACATGGGTACGCCTTTGGAGAGACGCCCCGAGAACCTAACCGGATCTTTGCCAACACAAGGCCGGGTTACCTCTGCAAAAGTAGGTAACTACTGACACGAGTATGCCATCCCCCGGTTGTAAACAACCTTTATCCGAGGATCCTCAACCAACATCAATCACAAAGTCATATATATTTGCGACATCCACATAAGTAAGTATCTGGGCTCCATACCATGATACCACTTCTATCCAGAAGGAAATGCACATACCTAAGGGGCGCTACTCCGTAAAACCTTGCTGCATCTTTCTTGTTTTGACAATTTCGGAGTGTGAGGTCTCGTCCACAAAGCTACGCTTTATACAAAAGCTATGCTTTGATCAACAAATGATCAGCAGCACTTCGTATGCCACATTACAAAATTGGAAATGTATCACTAGTAACCATCAACTACACAACCTCTGAGCTCATACGTCTCAGAGAAGGGTGTTAAGCTAAGAGAATAAATTCTCCGCCACCGACAGAAATGAATTTGATAGAAACCACCCTTACATCTCAAATTGTAATGTCAGACACACATCCATACAAGTCCGTTCCAGGATCGAACAGAACCGAAGGCACTTCCAAAGAAGCCTTTGCAATCCGGATATATTCACTAATCACGACCGGACATCCCATCACAAAGGGTGATAAAATCTCTATATCGGAGATCAACCGATGCAGAGACATTCGACGGTAATCCTTCCGTTTTCGAAAATACCCGGTCTTCAACACCGGTCTTCAAATGCTATCCATTACGACGTATCACTATTCGGAATGGGATTCATGATCCAAAGGTCCTCTGCCGGCTAAACCGAATAACGAGCGCTTATTTTAAAAATAAGTGTAGCACTCAATTCAAGAAAATCACAACAAATACCCATTTAAAGGTAAATATTGATAGTCGGTTATTTAACTATCAATAGATATGCACAACATCACCAGATTTCAAATAATTTCCCAAACTATTTATTTTCCAAAAATATCCGTACAAGATATATTTTCCACACTTCAAAATAAATCAATGTTTATTTTTAAACAAATTTCCCTCTCCTTTATAAATTTCATGGTGAATTTAAATTTCCAAATATCCAGTGATATATGATTTTTAAATCGATTTCAAATATTCACTTTCAATATATCTTTAAAAGATATAATCTCGAAACATTTCACTTCATATTGGAAAACATTTCCATACTTATTTAATAATAAGTAATTCGCAAAACTATTTATTTTCAACTTTTGAAAAATATTCAATATACTTAAATCACAATTAAGTATAAAATTTATTCTTTAAGGAAAACATTCTCTTAAACTCGTTCATTTGAGTCAAAACGAATGTTGTGTAAAACATCGTTACGACAACCCAAATTCACTAGTATAGGGATTCGAAATTTAGATAGATATATAAATTCCAATACTATATAAAACATTTCCTTTCGAAAATCGTTTACTATAACAACAGTGTTATAGTCCATCTTTTCCTTATTTCTCGAAAACGTCTATTTCAACAATAAATGTTGAAATCTACGGTTTCGATCCTTAACACATTTTAAAACAACTTCAAAACGTTTTAATTCTATTTAAAAGATCACTTCCTAAAGCATTCCTTTAATATATTATTCACTTTCCAAAATGGTGAATATAAATTGTTTGTCAAATTCAGCACTTCTTCATATTTTAATTTAAAGCATTATCCACTGTCCAAAATCGTGGGTATATCTCCTTAAATAAGCTTTCATATTTACTTGTCAAATTCTATTGGTTTCGGATTTATAAAACAACGTTTATAAATTCACATATATATATTTTATAAAAAAACTTCAACTTATAAAATCCCTTAATTAACAAATTCTATTTATATTTCATTTAAATGCCAAAATCCAATTTATAAGTTAATTATTTATAAATCTTTTATTTTACAAAATCTATTCATTTTATAACTTCATAATTTATAAATCTATAAATTTCATTCACTTATGAAATCCATTTATACTTCATTTTAACACTTATAAAAACTCGTTTTATAATTCCAATATTTTAATTTATAAATATCAATTTTATAAATCTTTTATATAAACCGTTTATAATAATTCAAAAATCCCAATTTAAACCATTTTACAAATTAATCAACTACTTATTTCAAAAATCACATTCCGGTTATATTTCACAAAATTTTTAATTTTTATAACATAAAAATTAAAACGTTTATTTATTAAAAATGAATCAATTCTGAAATTCAATAAAACGTATACTTTCAAAAATCACTTGAAAATCCTTTTAAATTCGAAATCGTTACTTTAACATTTTTAAAACACCAAAAATATTCCCAATGCTGCAACAACACCAATACATCAACCGCGACATCCAAACATCATATATCAATATGATAACAGAGCATATCGCAAATATCTGTAAATAAATCAATACTGTTGAGGAATCCAGTTGGATCCCTCCAACCTGTTTCCCTGCATCCACAGATGTTAGCACAATATCAATCTCGTTTCAACATGGGATATCGTGGTACATGGGTTTATATAAAATATTATCCGCTATTATGCAGCGCAATAGGGTCTCATCCGCCATATAATGCGGGAAAATCAACTCCAAGTACATATATAATACCAATTCCACTTCAAGATGGAATATCGCGGTATATGTGTTTAATAAATAACATCCACTTAATACACGAAGTATAGGGTCTACTTCAATACAACAGATAGCAATTTATCATCCAAGCATACAATCAAGAAATTTTAAATCTAACTATTTAAAATTTAAATCGAAACAGATTCGATTGATTGAGAAGTTCACACCTTGCTTCTAATAACAGTTGTAGTGTTTCGTTCCGAATAAAATTAAACGCGCGTTTAATTTTACCCAAAATTGACACTAGCTCAAATCAACTCCAATTCAGCTCCATCGCGTAGTGCTCGTCAATACGAAGCCAACGCAATTCGTTTCGTCCAAAACGGACCACGTATGAAAAAGTTATGAAGTTACAAAGTTTATACGATTTTAAATATATAATAATTTACAATTTTTTTAATAACCTATAATCATCAGGGCCGCACATTCCAAACCCTCCAAATCTCGGCCGCGTATTGCTTTCTTCCATCTCACCCAGGCAACGAACGCAACCCCTAACCCATAGCCGCCTATTTCAACGAATTATCGTGCCACCATCTCTCGACTATTCGACGATCAAACAACGCCATACGAAGGCTCTTCCACTGCCGCACCAACACCCCAAGTATCATAAATCTCGGCCCTGTATCTGTATAGGAATTCATGCCCGAATGGTAGGCCAACGCGGCCTCCTAGCGACCACCACAATGCTCCAATTTATATCACCACCGTTCGTATCGAAGTTCTCATCTTCCTCTTCATCTTTGCAGTTGAAGTCAAGGCGTAAAAGTTTGTAGATTGGAAGAAAATTGAGGAAGAACGAGACAAGTTTTCGGCCATTAAAACTATATCAGTGGCGGCTGACCTAATTAGGGTTTCTGAGTGCAAAAGTGAATAATAGATGTACTTTTATAGAAAATATCGAAACACTATTCATCCCGAAATTTTCCGAACTCGAAACGAAGCATGCCGCCTGGCGTTTATAATGTTTTACCCCTATTCCTAATGCAATGGAATTTATATCGGAGGCAAATTCGAATGTATTTGGAAGATAGGTTTTCAAATCGACTATTTAAATTCAAAATTCACTCAAACGATTTCTACGCGTTTTAGCCTGCACCGGACAAACCGTAATTCCGATTGACACGAAATTAGAAATCTTACAATAATATAACATTACGGATCCGATGAAACTAGTTTCGCTGAAATCCAAGACTGTTTGAAAAATGGCTATTTTTACTCGTCAATTAAATATTGAAATATTCAATTTCCACAAATTAACTTTTAATTCAATTTTAAAAGTTCTATAATGTCATTCTAACTCCAATATAATTTAATACAACTTTACAAATCAAATTTAATCACATTAAACCCAATTTTCAATTATTTCTGTAATTTCAAATATTAAATTATCGATTTAATTATCCAATTAAATCTAGATATTCGAAATATAATTTATTCGACTTACGAATTTTACTTGTTAATATTTAAAAATCAATTAAATATAGGAATTTCAAATGACAGAAATTCTGGGTCGTTACAAACTTCCCCCTTTAAAATAATTTCGTCCTCGAAATTGCCAAGTAAGAAAAAGTTTTGAAATTCATTAACCATTCAAAACCATTTGTTCAAATTAAATTTCAAATTCATTTAAACATTTTAAATTTTTTAAAATTCATAGTTAAACTTCTCACAATAACTTTACTAAGTTTTCAAATCATACTTATTTATCTTTTCAAAAAAATTCAATTTTCTTAAAAATATTCTAACGCCTTAAATTTTCAAAAAATTTCGCCATAACCTCCTTTGCGCGGCTCGATCCGAAAAAAATGGCAACATATATATCACAAATATACATCTCATCAAAGTAATGGGGCATCCCGCAGGGAAAAAAGTTTAAAAGTATGATGTGTAATCCTAGATAAGTACCTTATATAATATTAGCGAGCATATACGGCTAACATAGCGTGAAAGCGAGCTCCAAATGCGAAGCAAGCGCAATCCACACCTACTAAATACCCAACAATAATGAGAAACATGCATATATGAAACTAATAACAATGTACAACATATACCAGTACAACAATTACATATGCTAATATAGCAAATGCAACAAGAGGCAACAAATCCAACCATTAAACAACCATTATCCAACAACAATTCCAATCATCAAATCAATATACATTCACTTCTCATTAATATTCAATGAATTGTTTTTTTTCATTTAATCACATTTGATTCATTAACATTGGACTTTATTAACATTCATTTTCAATTAGTTTATATTCACTAATTTACATTCAAGTTAGTTCACTTCCACATTCAAATCAAATTCATAGCTTTCCATTTTATCAATTCAACTTCATTAACACTTAATGAATTATATACAATCAACTAACAATCATATAACAACCAAATCATAACCAACATAACCAAATTATTAAATTTACATTCAATTTGGTTTAACACTTTTAATTCCAATTGGTTGATATTAAATTGACTTTTCTTTCAATTATTCCTTTCCAATTTACTAGTTTTTAATGAATTAACACTTACACTCATTATTCTATATCAATTCATTTACATTTGATTGATTAATATTCAATCCATTTATTAATTCGTTTGCTAATTCATTTAACAAATAAGGTTGAATTTCATTACATAACTCAAGTTCTTATCCATCACTTCGCTTTATTAATTTACTTCGATACCAAAATCAACTTCATTCAACATTACTTAAGTTATATTCAATTTCAAACATCATTTGTTTTAACTTAACTTAAATTTCCACTTATAAATCCAATTCAGATTCCAATTCTAAAGTAAATTCTATTTAACTTTCCTTTAGTTAAATTTCAAATCATATATTTGTTAAGCTAACCCAAATTCTTTATTCTTTACCAAAGCCAAATTTATTACCTCATATTATAAGTCCAAAACTCGTTTCACTTATATTCAACAATTACAATTCATAGTTCAAATTCATTTTTTATTTACAACTCATATTTATAAATATATTCATATAGTTTCACTTCTTATATATAGGATTATTTCACAATTGTAAATCGCATTAATTATAATTCCATACTTAACAATTCATTTGCTTATACAATTTATTCTTTCAGTTAACTTATATATATATTCTTACATTTTCAACAACCAAACAATCAATTTATATACACTTTAATAATTTCTAAAAAATTATTCCTTTATATATAAAATATAATCAAGGTAAAATTATTTCATTTACCCAATTTAAAATGATACTATGTCGGTTTATCACGTTTAAGAGTTTAGAAACCCCTGTCGATACGGTTGTACTTCCCGCACCGACCAGAATTCACAGCAGCTCAATGGATAAGCAAACACAATATAAAGAATTTCTATATTCACTAACAAATACACGCTCGTATCTATTATTACACTCACACTCATTCTAGAGTACTACTAACTCTATCTCTAATGAGTAACACCCAACCGAGCCAAGGTTGTCACTTAACCAAATGCTCTGATACCAAATGTAAGGATTACGATTTTCGACTCAAGAAAGTCGACATTAAAACGTCCACTGTATCAACTGCCGAGCAATTGAATGCCGAAAAACCGAATCTTTAGGGTTAAAGAAAAGGTAGAAGATAGAAGAAGAAACAAAGAAAGAAAGAAGCAACTGAAACAATATCAGAATCTCACAATCGCAGCGGAACAATATATAATAGATAAACGAGTATCTTTAAATCAAAGAACTATATCAGTTATTACATTACATCACATTACATTACATTATCAGAGTTTACAACAACAAATAGCGGAAAAGAAATACAATATACTAGTTGATACGCCACGCCATCCAGCTTGCTCCTGATCTCCACAGCAACTCCTGAATTCCAGAATGACCTGACTCTAGACTGCCCGTGTGAAAATTGGTAGGCACCCAGAGTTTAGGAAGGAAACAATAAACTCCAGGTCAGTCATGAGACTGGTGTGAGAACTTAAAACAGTTATTCCTTAAAAACAAACAAAGAAATATTTTTAAAATAGATCCGCAATGCTTTTAGGAAATGAAACTACCATAAGGCCTCCCGCATACACACACAATGCAAACGCAGAATTGGAGGAGATTTCTCCTTATGATAGTCAAACATGCTTGATACGCAAATTTCTTTGATATTATTATTATAAGTGCAAAGTGTAGGAAAACATTTCGAAAGTATGATATAAATCTTAGCCAACATATGACCATTATCGTATGTCTACTATAGCTACCATGTTCAATAGCAGGTTACCGCCACATTCCATGGAAGGTTATACGACTAAACCTGTACAGGGCTCGTATTGTTTCTTTGGATTTTCCAACAAATGGTCAGGCCAAGGAACTTCCCATTGCCACATGGGTACGCCTCTGGAGAGACGCCCCGAGAACCTAACCGGATCTCTGCCAACACAAGGTCGGGTTACCTCAACAAAAGTAGGTAACTACTGACACGAGTATGCCATCCCCCGGTTGTAAACAACCTTTATCTGAGGATCCTCAACCAACATCAATCATAAAGTCTTATATATTTGTGACATCCAAATAAGTAAGTATCTGGGCTCCATACCATGATACAACTTCTATCCAGAAGGAAATGCACATACCCTAAGGGGCACTACTCCGTAAAACCTTGCTGCATCTTTCCTTTTTTGACCATTTCGGGGTGTGAGGTCCGACAAAGTCTCGTCCACAAAGCTGCGCTTTATACAAAAGTTATGCTTTGATCAACAAATGATCGGCAACACTTCGTATGCCACATTACCAAATTGGGAATGCATCACTAGTAACGATCGACTACATAACCTCTAAGCTCATACGTCTCAAAGAAGGGTGTTAAGCTAAGAGAATAAATTCTCCGCCACCGACAGAAATGTATTTGATAGAAACCACCTTTACATCTCAAATTGTAATGTCAGACACACATCCATACAAGTCCGTTCCGGGATCAAACGGAACCGAAGGCACTTCCAAAGAAGCCCTTGCAATCCGGATATATTCACTAATCATGACCGGACTTTCCATCACAAAGAGTGATAAAATCTCTATATTGGAGATCAGCTGATGTAGAGACATTCGACGGTAATCCTTCCATTTTCGAAAACACCCGGTCTTCAACACCGGTCTTCAAATGCTATCCATTACGACGTATCACTATTCGGAATGGGATTCATGACCCAAAGGTCCTCTCCCGGCTAAACCAAATAAGGAGCGCTTATTTTAAAAATAAGTGTAGCATTCAATTCAAGCAAATCACTACAAATACCCATTTAAAGGTAAATATTGATAGTCGGTTATTTAACAATCAATAGATATGCACTACATCACCAGATTCCAAATAATTTCCCAAGCTATTTATTTTCCAAAATATATATACAAGATATATTTTCCACGCTTAAAAATAAATCAATTATTATTTTTAAACAAATTTTCCTTTCCTTTATAAATTCCATGGTGAATTTAAATTTCCAAATATCCAATGATATACGATTTTTAAATCGATTTCAAATATTCACTTTCAATATATCTTTAAAAGATATAATCTCGAAACATTTCACTTCATATTGGAAAACATTTCCATACTTATTTAATAATAAGTAATTCACAAAACTATTTATTTTCAACTTTTGGAAAATATTCAATATAATTAAATCACAATTAAGTATAAAATTTATTCTTTAAGGAAAACATTCTCTTAAACACACTCATTTGAGTCAAAACGAATGTTGCGTAAAACATCGTTACGACAACCCAAAATAACTAGTATAGGGATTCAAAATTTAGATAGATATATAAATCCCAATACTATATAAAACATTTCCTTTCAAAAATCATTTACTATAACAACAGTGTCATAGTCCATCTTTTCCTTATTTCTCGAAAACTTCTATTTCAACAATAAATGTTGAAATCTAAGGTTTCGATCCTTAACACGTTTTAAAACAACTTCAAAACGTTTTGATTCTATTTAAAAGAACACTTCCTAAAATATTCCTTTAATATATTATTCACTGTCCAAAATCGTGAATATAAATCGTTTGTCAAATTCAACACTTCTACATATTTTAATTTAAAGGATTATCCACTGTCCAAAATCATGGATATATCTCCTTAAATAAGCTTTCATATTTACTTATCAAATTCAATTGGTTTCGGATTTATAAAACAACGTTTATAAATTCACACACACACATATATATATATATATATATTTTATAAAAAAAACTTCAACTTATAAAATCCCTTAATTAACAAATTCTATTTATATCTCATTTAAATGCCAATATCCAATTTATAAGTTAATTATTTATAAATCTTTTATTTTACAAAATCTATTCATTTTATAACTTCATAATTTATAAATCTATAAATTTCATTCACTTATGAAATCCATTTATACTTCATTTTAACACTTATAAAAACTCGTTTTATAGTTCTAATATTTTAATTTATAAATATCAATTTTATAAATCTTTTATATAAACCGTTTATAATAATTCAAAAATCCCAATTTAAACCATTTTACAAATTAATCAACTACTTATTTCAAAAATCACATTCCGGTTATATTTCAAAAAAATCATAATTTTTATAACATAAAAATTAAAACGTTTATTTATTTAAAATGAATCAATTCCAAAATTCAATAAAACGTATACTTTCAAAAATCACTAGAAAATCCTTTTAAATTCGAAATCGTTACTTTAACATTTTTAAAACTCCAAAAATATTCCCAATGCTGCAACAGCACCCGTACATCAACCACGGCATCCAAACATCATATATCAATATGATAACAGAGTATATCGCAAATATTTGTAAATAAATCAATACTGTTGAAGAATCCAGTTGGATCCCTCCAACCTGTTTCCCTGCATCCACAGATGTTAGCACAATACCAATCTCGTTTCAAGACGGGATATCGCGGTACATGGGTTTATATCAAATATTATCCACTATTATGCGGCGCAATAGGGTCTCATCCGCTATATAATGCAGGAAAATCAACTCAAAGTACATATATAATGCCAATTTCACTTCAAGATGGAATATCGCGGTATATGTGTTTAATAAATAACATCCGCTTAATATATGGCGTATAGGGTCTATTTCAATACAACAGATAGCAATTTATCATCCAAGCATACAATTTTAAATCTAACTATTTAAAATTTAAATCGAAACAGATTCGATTGAGTGAAAAGTTCTCACGTTGCTTCTAATAACAGTTGTAGTGTTTTATTCCGAATAAAATTAAACGCGCGTTTAATTTTACCCAAAATTTACACTAGCTCAAATCAACTCTAATCCAGCACCATCTCGTAGTGCTCGTCAATACGAAGCCAACACAATTCGTTTCGTCCAAAACGGACCACGTATGAAAAGTTATGAAGTTACAAAGTTTATACGATTTTAAATATATAATAATTTACAATTTTTTTTTAATAACCTAGAATCATCAGGTCCGCACATTTCAAATCCTCCAAATCTCAGCCGCGTATTGCTTTCTTCCATCTCACCCAGGTAACGAACGCAACCCCTAACCCATAGCCGCCTATTTCAACGAATTATCGTGCCACCATCTCTCGACTATTCGACGATCAAACAACGCCATATGAAGGCTCGTCCACTGTCGCACCAACGCCCCAAGTATCATGAATCTTGGCCCGTATCTGCATAGGAATTAATGCCCGAACGGTAGGCCAACGCGGCCTCCTAGCGACCACCACAATGCTCCAATTTAGATCACCACCGTTCATATCGAAGTTCTCATCTTCCTCTTCATCTTTGCAGTTGAATTTGAGGCGTAAAAGTTTGTAGATTGGAAGAAAATTGAGGAAGAACGAGACAAGTTTTCGGCCATTAAAACAATATCAGTGGCGGCTGACCTAATTAGGGTCTCTGAGTGCAAAAGTGAATAATAGAGGCGCTTTTATAGAAAATATCGAAACACTATTCATCCTGAAATTTTCCGAACTCGAAACGAAGCGTGCCACCTGGCGTTTATAATGTTTTACCCCTATTCCGAATGCAATGGAATATATATCGGAGGCCAATTCCAAAGTATTTGGAAGATAGGTTTCAAATCGACTATTTAAATTCAAAATTCACTCAAACGATTTTCTACGCGTCTTAGCTTGCCCCGGACAAACCGTAAATCCGTTTGATACGAAATTTGAAATCTTACAATAATATAATATTATGGATTCGATGAAACTGATTTCGTCGATATCCAAGACTGTTTGAAAAATGGCTATTTTTACTCGTCAATTAAATATTGAAATATTTAATTTCCACAAATTAACTTTTAATTCAATTTTAAAAGTTCTATAACGTCATTCTAACTCTAATATGATTTAATACAACTTTACAAATCAAATTAAATCACATTAAACCCAATTTTCAATAATTTCTGTAATTTCAAATATTAAATTATCGATTTAATTATCCAATTAAATCTAGATATTCGAAATATAATTTATTCGACTTTCGAATTTTACTTGTTAATATTTAAAAATCAATTAAATATACGAATTTCAAATGACAGAGATTCTGGGTCGTTACAAGGATCATAGAATATAATTTAATTACTGTAATATGAATTAAAATTACCAATTTAATAATGCTTTTGAATCCACGTTGAAGCAATGACATCCCTTCCTTTTACTGTTCTTGATTCGTCAGAAGTTCGAAATCACCGACCTCTAACTATCGAATAGTATTATTTTAATTTGAAATATATTTGAGAATTTTGGAGTGGATTGAGAGCTATGTTTTAACCAAAATGTAAAAGGTAATGACGGCGTAAAAGGTTAGTAATTGTTTACATATACATATACATACATACATACATATATGTATATATGGGATTGTACTAGAGAGAAACGAGGAAAACCTTTTTACCCATTATCTCCAAGCCAATTCCCTATATTTTAGCCACCCCTAAACCTTCCCAAAATCGAAATTTTGCAACCCTAATGATGGGCCTTAAACTCATTTAAGCCCAAGCCAAAATACTATGTAATTAAATATAATTTAATCGCTTGTCGATATTGTATATCGATCGTTATACTTATAACTGTTATAAATGTATATAACATTATTTATTTCTCAAATCATATTCAAATTTTATAATTAATATTTCACAAATTTAACTAATTTATAACAGTTATAAACTAATTAAATCATTTGGTCTCAAGGAAATTCATCATTTCGGCTGTGTAACTCTTGGTTGTAAATTTGGTCAACGATTAACATCGAACTATTCTAATGTTAACATTGACACGTCACTTAGCAGATGATGTGATATTATGGACAAATTTATTGCTTACACATTTTCGGTAAAATCCAATTTTAGTTTAATAAGCGTTACCCGGTTGTGACATTTTTTTACACCAATTCTCTTTATCAAAACTATATCACTTTGGACTTATAGAATTTGGTAATCGTCAAAATTCCAATATCATCCACATTCCACTTTATAGTCTAAATACAAAGTCCTTAGTTCAATAATAACAATTATTATTAACCGAAATGCTTTGCCCAAAGACTTTGAGTTGACTTTGATACTAACCGCATATAATTGAGGAAATGAATCCTCTCTTGAATAGTGCTTCATTTTCAATACTTCCACTCAACCCAACTATAGTCACTCGGTGGATACCATGCCACGATTTGGCAATGATCAAAGCAGAGCTTTCGTATTGAAGATCCACGGTATTTTCAAGTCGAGAGAATTGTGTGAATCAGTCACATCGATATTTTCTGTTTGACCTTTGTTATATTAACCAATAGAAAACTATCGAGTGAGTCGTTCCATAGTTATCCAATAACTATTAGTACGTAACCCATATATTCCCCCAGCAGTCATGAGTAATACATTATCTAACAGTTGAAGAGCGTTACGTACTCCAGTCTCAACGAATACGTCGATATCCAGTCTCGATGCATCTTATCTAGGAATATTTAAAATGGTATATTTGTTTCGTTGTGATAAATTACTCACGGTTACAACACTTTGTAGCTATTATCAAAAAGTATACCATTTATGAATTTTTCTAATAACTATAAATTTAATTAAGTTAATTAATTAAAATAATCACATTATATCAAGTATATAATAGGAAGAAAATACCTTTTATTTCGAACAAGATTGGTCAACGAGTTAGATATATGTAACAAATTACATAATTTCCCCCAGGGCATACCCCTAACTCAACCATCTTCCTACCTTGGTAAAAGATCTTAGCATCGTACTTACTTAACCAACCCATACCTAGGATAATCCTGAACCCCACAAAATCAAACACATGCAAACTGCACACAAAAGTATGGCCTGACAGGTCAAACTCAAACCGGTCACACCTTAACCCTAGAGTTGCATACCATTTTATTGGATTTGTAACCTGTAAAGAAGTAACTAAATATGTGGGTTCGAGGTTAATCTTATCTATCAAACATCTAGATATAAAAGAATGCGATGCACCAGTATCAAATAAAACGCTAACAGACATACCATGAATCTGAAGGTTCCTCCAAAAACAGCCTTTCCCTTCTCCTGGGCTGTTGGCTATGAAGCGGTAGGCTCCAATGCATACACTTTGCCCTCACCACCTCTAATGGGCTCCTTGCACTGGTTCTTATAATGGCCTATCTGGTCACAGTTGAAAAACCTGACATTCTTCCTCTTAGCCACATCCTTTTCCATCCCTGAGTGACACTCATTAGCAAAGTGCCCTTTCTTGTCGCATTTATAGCAGACAACTTCAGACTTCGCTTTCTTGGCTGCTCCACTCTTCTGAGCACCTTTCTTGGAAAAGAACTTCCTCTTCTGGTCCTGCCCAACCTGGACCCCCTTTTCCTTGCTCTTCTCCGGAGACTCAAGGACTTCTTCCTGCCTCAAAACCATCTCCATAAAAATATCAGAAGGATCTCTAAGAAGAGACAAAATAGCACCAGCCAATTCTGGCATCAATCCTCTGATGAACTTCTCATTCCGCTTCAACTCTATATCCACTGAAGCATACCCACACTGAGCCAACTCTTCAAACTTCCTAGCATACTGGGAAACAGACATTTCGCCCTACACCAGCTTAGCAAACTGCCTAATCAAAGCCGACTATGCCATCACAGACATAAACCACTTTTGTAATCTCCTCTTGAAATCCTCGCAGGTTACTGTCTCCTCATCAACTGTAGCTGTAACGCTGTTCCACCAAAATAGCGTGGCTCCCTGAAGCTGCCTTGACACCAACCTCCTCTTCTTCTCATCATTGAGTCCCAGATCTGAAAAAATCATTTCGCAATGCAACAACCAGTTCTCAACTTCAATGGCATCCTCCATTCCCAAAAACGGCTTTCCTTCTAGCTTCACATAATCACCGTTCACCTTGACGAAATGATTAACTACCGGAACTTCCAAAACCCCTTCTCCTATAGAATTTCCTCCTAACACTCCGACTGCAACTCCTGCCTGCATAATATTCTAGAAAAACTGATACATGGCTTCCATTACGGCCTACGGGACTTCAGTACCAACATTCATTGTCTGACCTTGGTTTCTCCTAGCACTAGGTCTGACATTCCATTCGGTGCTTCTCCCTACTGGGTTAACTCTACTTCTTCTACCATCTACATCTGTATTCAAACCACATAAGGTACATAAAGATAACCTAATCAAAGATAGTTGGATAGAGATAAGGCGCATAATTATATGTAGCAAATACAAGTACGTTACTATAGCGTTAACCCAACCCCAAATCTTAATTTAATTTCTTTGGATTTTATGTTTCCAAAACCAATTTTTAGTTAAATTTTTCATAAACCTATGCTCTGTTACTAAGTTCTAACAGACTGTATCTAGAGGCCAAAAGCTAAGCGCTATGGATGTTGTAGTTATCCATAGTATTAACTTCTGGTGACGAAATACGATAATATTAATTGTATCCATGATATCAGAAGCATTTGAATATAAAAAAAATCATAGATTTCCAAAACAATAATTATAATGATTACATTTCAAACAAAATCATGTCAAAGTTGCAAAAATTCCTAAACGTAATCCCAAGCAATGATAAATTATAATTACAACTATACGCTAAGAGCGACATATGAAGATGCCCCCTTGGATGATCAAAGCAATATAGACATAATTGTATTAATACATAGCGGAAAAAAATTTAAAATAGAATTCCTAAATTTAGCTATCCGTCATCCAACTGATTATTTTCAGAAGCTTATTCACCAAAATTTGCTAAAACTTAAAAACCTAAACCCTCGGCCTACTCAAGTCAAATTTTGAGCACCCGAGAGTTTAAGGGGAATCAAAAACTTCGAGTCGAACATAAAGTCTGGTACGAATAATTTCTGTTACAACTCTGTTTACTGATATATAGTGAGACCACGCCACTTAGCGGAACGGGTTTCCCCTCACTAATATCTCTTTTCAAAATGTGTATTTTGCAAATCCTTTCCTGCAACCAAACTGGTTAATTAGCCGATTATAACAATAATATAGCAATATTCATTATGCTAAAACTGAAAATAAAATAGACAATCTGTCTAAAATCTGCGCTATCTAATCTTTACCGGACTATCTGTCCTAAAAATGATTAAAACAAAATAGCAATATCTTCTATGCTTGATAATGGACTATCTACCCCAGGAAAAAAGGGTGGACTAACTGTCTTTAAAAATTATCAAGGTCCGTAATGCTAACAAATGAACTAACTGTTCATATCTGGGCTAATTGCCCTTATTTAGACTGACCGTCCTCTGGGCTGACTGCCCTCAAAATGGACTAACTATCAGAATTTAAATGAGCTGGCTGCCCGAATTTTCTTTTGGGTTAACTACCCTTCAATTTTTCCTTGAAAACCTTTTCAAAATGATTTAGTCCATCAAATCATATATATATATATATATATATATACAAGAAAAATATCTCTTTAGCTTACTCTAAGCTATTTTTGCCATGATATATATACTTTACTCAAAATAATGTTGATGATGTTCATTATGGATTATCTATCCTTTTAAAATAAGTTAAAATCCTTTATAAATAAAATCACTTAGGCTATCTGCCTCATCATTATATTCGAATCTTTTGTTTAAAACATTTAAACAACCTTCGACAATATTGAAGGCAACTCCTTCAAAATCATTAATAAAACCTTTCGAAAGCATTGAAGGTAACTTCTTCAAAATCATTAATAAAACCTTTCAAAAGCATTGAAGGTAACTCCTTCATAACCATTAATAAAACCTTTTGAAATCATTGAAGGCAACTCTTTCGAAACCTTCTAAAAAGCCTTCCTTTTATAAGCTTTTAAAATATGACATCTGCCTCTAAATCCTTTAAACCTTAGCCTTTCGAAAATATTGAAAAACCATTCCTTTCCACCTTGTCAAAAGGTCTCACCTTTCGATCTTGTCGGAAGGTTTCTATTTGACCTAGTCGAAAGGTCCCACCTTTCGACTTTGTCGAAAGCCTGGGGAACTACCCCTATGAAATCATTGATAAAACCTTTCAAAAGCAATGTAACTTAAAACCTTTTGAAGAAATTGGGTTCAGTTTAAAAGAAGTTGAAACCTTTCGAAACCATTTGAAGTTGACTACTTCGAAACCTTTAAAATATTTCGATTTAAAACATTCGGATTATGCCTTCAAGTAGAGCAAAAGGATCAGAAAAACATTGGAGTCGAAAGCAACTACTTTGAAACCTTTAAAAAAGCCTTTTGAAAACAATGAAGTCTTGGTGCTCGAACCAACCCTTTCAAATCAATGGAGAGGCGGCAAATTTTAGACAACAAAATATTACCTTCGACTGCATTTGGGTCGAAAGGTTTGGAAGCAGCCACTATTCATTCGACCTAGTTGGAAGCTATACCTTTCGACTTTGTCGAAATGTTTCAATTAAAACAAGAATGCAAACCAACCGAAACCTTTTCTTTTAAACCATTTAACAATGCCGAAAGCTCATTGTCGAAAGCTAGCAGGCATATTTTCTTTAAAACCAAAACAAAGCTTCATCTCTTGTGAAAGCTCTAACCTTTCATCCCTAAACCTTTCGACTCCTTTCAACTCACTACGTACCAGTTGTCTAATACCATGTGCATTAGCTATTGACCATGTCGAAAGGTTTGATAACTTTCGACCATGTCGGAAGGTTTGGAACAGAGGCGGAACCTCTTGCCGAAAGAGTTGAAATAATAGAAAAACTATTTATTTTTACTTTAAAATAGTTCTTTTGAACCAAACCTGCCTTATTTGTCTAAATCTGGTTAGTTGTCGGATTTTTATATTCAAAATGTTGCCAAATTTCCTTATTTGGAAATTTTAACAATTTTGAAAAGCCCCTTTCTCCTTTATAATTATATAAAACATTTAAGTCCCATTCCTTAAATAACTTTATATAACTATTAAATCATCTTAGAAAATCCTAAAAAAATTGCAGAAAATCAATTAATATGTTCTTTTCAACATATAAAATTTTCGGATCCAAATATTACTTCCAATAAATAATTTTATAATTCAAAATACCATTTTCTTCTTTAGAAAATTCATAAAAACTCCATATAAATTCATGAAAAATCTGAAAATTGGAAACATCTCTAAAGTAACTTTTTAGATCATCATAAAAATTCGCAAAGCTAACCAATGTGATTTAATAAGGTTTTCATCTCAAAACATGTCATAATAACTTTATGAACATACATAAATCATCAACTTGTATATGCTATCATTTTATCATTCAAAACATGGAAAATCTTTGTAAAATCAATCGGATTTAATCTTAAAATCGAAACCATAAAAATTTAGAGATGTAAACATTATTCACCTTTGCTTTAGAGATTAAGGAGTTTGAGATTTGAAAGAGTTTGGTTTGAATTTGCTTATCCCTTAGATTTTCTTTAGTTTCCTCTTCTTCTTTCCTTGTTAATGGTGGTCGGCCTCAATTTTGAAACTTTTTAAAATGAAATGAATGTGTGTATAGCACACGGTCTAAGGAAGGTGATAAATGAATGGCCTCTTTCCCATATTACCCTTCCTCTAATTCAATGTAAACCCTTTATTTAATTTATTAGTTAAAAGGCGCGACTACCTTAATTAAAATCAAATCTCAATCTCCTAATCAGCACATTATTTTATTTAATTTATCTAACTAAATCTTTTAAATAATGTTATCAAAAATCTGGGATGTTACAGACTCCCCTCCTTGAAGAATTTCGTCCTCGAAATTACAGTAAGGCATACAAAAAAAACAAGAAGGTGAAATATACCATCAAATAAGCTAGGATAAGTATCTCTAATCTCTCTCAACCTCCCCAGTATTATTTCCGTTATTGTCACTCTATTGGACTTTGACTAATATGACCGTCTTGGTTCTAAGCCTCTTTTCATCTTTTGCAATAATGGGAACTGACTTCCTCACTATGGTCAAGTCCGGTTCTGTCACTAAATCATCTAGCATTGTCGGTACAATAGCAGTCTCCAGGTCTCTGGCATGCTTTCTAAGATGTGAAACATGAAAAACATTGTGGACACATGCCAAACTGCTCGGTAACTCAAGTTATAAGCGAGTTTCTTGATCCTCTTAAGAATAGGAAAAGGTCCAATGGTTCAAGGAGATAACTTCCCCGACTTCCCAAATCTAAGCACACCTTTCATCAGTGACACTTTGATGAAAACTTAGTCCCCAACCGAGAACTCCAAATATTTCCATCTCTTCTCAACATAACTTTTCTACTTAGATTGAGCCTTCTTCATTATAATCCGAATGACCTCAATCTTTTCTGTAGCTTCTTTACCAGATCTGGACAAGAATCAACCTATCCTCCGTATCCAACCAACAAACAGGAGATCCGCATGGCCTTCCATACAAAGCTTCAAACGACGTCATCCCAATACTAGTCTTATAACTGTTGTTATACAAAAACTCGATTAAATGTAGATGGTCTTCCCATGATCCCCTAAAATCCAGAACATAAGCTCTTAAAAAATCTTCCAAGATCTTGTTAACTCTTTCCATTTGCCCATCTGTCCATAGATGGTAAGTCATAGATGGTAAGCGACACTCAACTTAAACTTGGTTCCCAAAACTTCTTGCAGACTCTTTCAAAACTCGCTAGTGAACAAGGAATCTCTAGCGCAAACTATACTGCTAGGAACTCCATGCAGTCTAACCACAATCTTTATGATTAACCTTGCAAAAACAGGTGTCGTCCTAGTTGACTTAACCGGAATGAAATAGGCACTCTTGGTCAATCTGTCCACTATGACTCATATAATTTCATTACCTCTATTTGAACTTGGCAACCTATCTATGAAGTCCATAGAAATAAAATCCCACTTCTATAATGGAATATCTAATGGCTGAAACAAACCACTTGGCTTCGGGTGTTCGGTTTTTGCCTGTTGGCAATTCAAGCACCGCCTTACACACAAACCAATATCCCGCTTCATTTCTTTCCAGAAGAAACGCCTCTTCATATCTTGATACATCTTGGCACCTCTGAGATGTATAGCGAACTTCGAATGATGGCATTCCTCTAAGATTTCCTTCCTTTTATTTCCTACATTCAGAACACATAATCTTACTTTCTTTCTCAACCACCTATTCTGGTCAAGACTAAAATCTTTCAAGTCATCGCTTTGGGTTCCTTCCTTTAGCTTTCTGATCCTTTCAGCTAACATTGGATCCTCCAACTTCTTAGAAGCAATCCTTTGATCTACACTGGCCGAACTTCCAAACAAGACAATACAACTGTATTACCACTAGACCCATCCTCGGATCTCCTTTGCACACTGCAATCTTCCAATGCTTTTAAATCTTTCCACTCATCCATCATCGCCAACACTACATTCTGATGCTTCCTACTAAGTACATCTGCAACCTTGTTGCCTTTCCTTAGTGTGTACACAATCCCAAAATCATAAGCGGCTATGAACTCTAACCTCCTCTGTTGTATAATGTTCAGCTCCTTCTGAGAGAATAAATACTTCTACGACTTATGATATGTATACAGCTCAAACCTTTATCTTAAAAGTAATGTCTCAACACCTTCAAAGCAAAAATCACCGCAGCCAATTCTAAATCATGCGTCGGATATCTGACCTCATGCAGTCTAAGTTGTTTAGAAGCACATGCAATCACTTTACCTCTCTACATTAGTACAACTCCTAATCATGTTCCACATGCATCGGTATAGACTACCAAATACCGATTTCCCTCTAGAACAACCAACACCGATGAGTCAATAAGTGTTTCAAACTCTAGAATGCTTCCTTACACTTATCAGTCCACACAAACTTCACATCCTTCCTCGTTAGCGTGCTCATCGGTGTGCTATCCACGAAAAATTCTTAATGAATCTCCGATAATAACCAGCCAACTAAAGGAAACTCTTTATCTCGGATACTGTCTCGGGTCTCTTCCAACTATTCACTGCCTCGATCTTAGTTGGATCCACTAACAACCCTTCTTCTATGACCACATGACTAAGAAACTTCACGTCCTTCTTCCAGAAGTGACACTTTGAAAACTTCGCTTACAGCTGATGCTGCTTCAGCGTCTCAAGCACTGCTCTAAGATGAACTTCATGCTCTCTTTCATCCTTAGAGCAAATCAAGATATCATCTATGAAAACCAGCATGAAATTAACAGGTCAAACTCAAACTGGTCACACCTCAACCTTAGAGTTGCATAACCTTCTACTGGATCCGTAACCCATAAAGAAGTAACTAAATATGTGGGTTCATTGTTAAGCTTATCTATCAAACATCTAGATAAAAAGAATGCGACGCACCAGTATCAAATAAAATGCTAACAGACATACCATGAATCTGAAGCGTTCCTCCGAGAACTGTCTTTCCCTTCTCTTGAGTTGTTGGCTTAGAAGCGGTAGGCTCCAATGCATACACTTTTCCCTTGCATCATTGATGGGCTCCTTGCACTGGTTCTTATAATGGCCTGTATGGTCACAATTGAAACACCTCATATTCTTCCCCTTAACCATATAATTTTCCTTCCCTGAGCGACATTCATTAGCAAAGCGCCCTTTCTTGTCACATTTATAGTAGATAACTTCAGACTTCGCTTCCTTAGCTGCTCACCCTTTTGAGCACCTTTCTTGGGAAAGAACTCCTCTTCTGGCCTTGCCCAACCTAGATCTCTTTTGCCTTTCTCTTCTCCAAAGACTCAAGGACTTCTTCCTACATTAAAGCCATCTCCATAACAATATCAGAAGGATCTCTAAGATGAGACAAAGTAGCACTAGCCAATTCTGGCTTCAATCACCTAATGAACTTCTCATTCCGCTTCAACACAGTATCCACTAACGCATACCCATACTGGGCCAACTCTTCAAACTTCCTAGCATATGCAGCAACAGACATCTCGCCCTGCACCAACTCAGCAAACTACCTAATCCAAGCTGAGTGTGCCATCATGGATATAAAAAATTTTGGGAATCTCCTCTTGAAATCCTCCTAGGTTACTGTATCCTCATCAACTGTCAATGTAACACCGTTCCACCAAAATAGTGTGGCTCCCTGAAGATGCCTAGATACCAATCAAATTTTGAGCACCCGAGAGTTTAAGGGGAAACAAAAACTTCAAGTCAGACATAAAGTCTGGTATGAATAATTTCTTTTACATTTATGTTTACGGATATATAGCGAGACCATGCTGCTTAGCGGAATGGGTTTTCCCTCACTTATATCTCTTTTCAAAACGTATATTTTACCAATTCTTTCCAGAAACCAAACTGGCTAATCAACTGATTATAATAATAATATAGCATTATCCATTATGCTAAAACAGGAAATAAAATAAACCATATGTCTAAAGTCAGAGCTAACCGCTCTTTACTGGACTATCTGTTTAGATTCTCGCCGTCTATATAGAGGAAGAACTTCTTCAATAAAAGAAATCGTAGCTCCTTGTCTGATAGTTCGCTCTGCACCTTAAGAGAAAGAGTTTCCGCGTACTACTCTATTATGATGCCGAACCATTGGGGAACTTCTCTACTTTGAGAGTAGAGTTAGGCCTTTTATTCTGCCGTGCTTGGGAATGAATAGACTTCTTTCCTAATCTGTATTCTATACATTTTTTTTCTAAGATAAAAGGTCTTCCTTCATCACCTGTCCCATTTGAAAGTTCTTCCAATAGTCAATGAGTAGGAAGATGTTTAGGAAGTTGAGTTAAGCAAGAAAGGAAAGTTCATTGACTTGGCTACGACAGGGCTATGATTCCCACCGAGAAAGAAAATTTTACAGCTACCAGCACCGATTCGAGCTAAACTAATAAGAACTACCTCACCACTACCTATTAGTGGTCCTTCCTCCAATGGATTCAATAGAATGCCAACCCTTCTTCCTCCAACAATGAGGCTAATGCGGACTCTGATCTTTCCTTTGCTTCTCTTGAGTCGAATATGGGATCGACCCTTTCCATTGGTGCAACTGATTCGGCCATTTCACAAAGAAAGATGGACTCTCCTACTTGAATTGATAGCTATTTAGAATCAAGCTTGAGAAATTCAAGGCTTTTGTCTTGTTCACTCAGAGTTCTTTCTGAAACGGAATATAATTCCCCATACTAATCTAACCTACCAAGACCAGAGAAGCAATTAGATTGATTCCTAACAAAAGAAAGGAAACTGGGAAGCAAAAGGCAAAGCAGAACCGCCGTCAGTTCCTTCGCTCCCAACTTAAAGAATAGAAAGAAAGTCAACCAATGCCTTAGCCTTGCCTTAAAGCTTAAATAGAGAAGCCCAGTAAAGCCTAATCCAAGAATACTGAATCTTGGATGGGAGAAGCAGCTAACGAGAGGCTAGCAGCCCTTATCAATAGCAGTGGAGCCGCAAAAGACCCCATTTCAAGCATTGATTCAATAGAAGTCTTCCAATTAGACTGAATAAATGTGTGGCTAAGCCGAGTCAGAAGTTGTTCCATTTATGGGGATCAGATCAGGCAGAGCCTCTACGCTTTCTTCCTTTGCTACAGCTACCGGGTATTCATTAAAAAAGAATGCATTTATTTGGGAGGAGAACTTGAATCTAGCTAGGGCGCCCTGTCCTCGTAAGGCTGTTAGAGGAAAGCGCAATGAAGATCTTCTTTAAGAGAGCAAGCTCCCGCTGCTGAAAGAGACCGAAGAAGGTTCAAGGACTATTTTGATTGCACAACCCCCACCAGCTAACTCCTCTCCTATTGGCCTTACTGAAACAAAAATATTAAGACTTATACTAGCTAACCCTGAAGAGACACCATAGGAAAGGGCACACCAAACCATTTTTGAACAAGGTCACCTTCACCACAGACAGAAGGAAAGTTTAATGAGATCAACGGTCGATTTCATCACCTTTCTCTATAAACAAATAACCAACCACTTTTTCCTTAAATAACATACCAACCGGACTCACCTCACGAAATGAACAGTTAGAGTAGGGAGAGGATCAAAGCGAACTAAGCTAAACAGTGGTCCTAAAAAAGTAAAAGAGTAACAGAGTCAAAGTCAAGCATTCAAATGGGTTAGCATCTAGAGCCAGAGTTACCTTTGAGAGTTGCCTATCTTCGTATCACTGAACTGACTTGACGAGATGCGCTTCCCTTTCATATGCGATATGCAAGATGTCTTCCTTGGTTGGCTAAGATAGACGTGCCACTTTCTCTTTCGTTTCAGAATTCTCGGTCCTATTTGGAGGAAGCACCTTTTCCCTGCGTCTATGAAAGCAGTTATCTTCATCCTTTCATCTCTTGCCTCATCTTTGTAAACGTAAAAAGCAACAATATGAATATTTCCCGATGGCTTGGGGGGAACTAACAAGAGAACTCTCAGCGCAGTGATATCAAAAGAAACTTAAACTTCCATTTCCTTTGCAATTTGATCAAGAAGAACTAGTACAAGGGGTTCTCTTAGCGATGTAACCGAACTCCCACTCAATGTTCACACTGAAATAGGCCCAATGCAAGACGCCATCGATGATTACAATCAGCTAGTCAATTGGGAAGCGGCTAGAATAAGTATTAAGTAGGGTAGCAGGGAACCCAGGATCTTTGAATTGAATAAAGTAAGAGCGGAGCTCCTCCTGTGGCCCAACAGTTTAGCCTGTTCCTTAATACACGATGATAGAACTAGCTCCTTTGGCATCTTCTTTGGGTGCCCACTCTACTCCTCTGGCTTCTTGCAGAGGAGTCGGCCATCCTTGAAGTTTCTAACATATACAACGTATTCTTACAAAAAATGTTTTTTAAGGATTGGATTTAAGATTAACTCCACGAAAAGACTAGAGCTTTGATTCTGCAATATTTTTGTCACTAATTACCCCCTATGTAGAGTTCGATATGTTCACCTACTCCATTAAATACAGATATGCCCCACGAGCTTTGGCAATGTTGTTGATCAATTCCATGCCATGAGTTGTAATGTTTTACCCACTCCCCCAAATAGTCCGATTTTTCCTCCACGGCGATACAGAGCTAAAAGATCCACCACTTTCATCCCTGTTTTAAAGATTGAGAATTGCATATCTAACTGAAACAAATAAAGGCATGCATGGATTTATGAATAGGCAATGTTGTACGAGTATCTACAGGACCTAAATTATCAACAACCTCTCCAAGAACAAAATTCACCCGCTCCTGGAACACTTAGAGCAGCTCCTGTGTCATTCCTCTCACCAGACCATCTGTAGCACTCATAGCTAAAGCTCACATTCGACTATTTCCTAATAATTTTTGTACCTCACAAGTCACAAACATTTGCTGACCCGCAGTATCTCGACCTTTTACTACCAAAGCATTATAAATATTAGGCCCTGGGGGAAAAGAACATCCAGTACTGGGCCAATAATTTGATCTTCGATCCCTAGCCCTCTTTCGTCACTACTGTCGGTTCCAAAGTAACCGGTAGGTTACCTTTTCACTATACAAAGTAGCTAGCTATACCATAGAATGTCGTTCATCGTACTCTTTTTCTTTGAGTAGTAAAAGAAACGCCAACACTCTGCTCGCGATGACTCAAATGGGGCTCCGCGCTCTATGTGCTATCAAGTGTGGCACACTTCAGTTGAAAAAAGCGAACAACATAGCATAGTGCCCGCGAAGACTTTTGTTCACCTTCTATCTAAAAGGCCAAGTGGATTAACGCCTGAACATCCAGTTAGTAGAAAAATAATAAGATGTAGTGAAAAAGTACCAAATCAACTGAAGCCTACATCCCACTATGTAAGGGTTCCCTATTCCTATGAGCCTTGAGTAAGAGGGCGCCTCCCGTTGATCGCTTGGCCTTGACTTGAGTCAATAGGTAGGGTCAACTACATCAAAGTGGAAGGGCCACTATCTAAGCTATTAGTGGGCTTGTTTGTTCTATTGAAATACTGAATCAAGTGAAGTCATCTTGCGTAACAAGACAAGACTATAAGTCGCCAATGCCTAGAAGTACAATTAGTCGCCTACCAGTCACACTCAAACTCGCTACTTGGGTGATGAAAGTCACTTAGCTTCTTTAATATGGCTTACACCCCAGTATATTAATTGTGGCTTACCCTAGTATATTAATTGCAGCCTCCTCGGGATTTTGAAGAAGAAGATAGAGCAAAGGCCTCCTCTTTATATCCGCTTTGGAATTTCATGTAGAGACAATAAGTAATTGGGGCTTATAGTTTAATTGATTGAAACATACCGCTTATAATGGTGATATTGTAGGTTCGAGCCCTACTAATCTCATCTGAACTGCTTCATCAATGACTCCGATAGTCACCTGAACCACTCTCTCGGGTCTCTCTTCTGAATGCGAAAGAAGATTCGATCCCTTCTGGTCCAGGGCCAGGACGTGCGACTCTTGTGAGAAGGACGATGATGAATTGTGTTCTCAGTGCAAAAGGAAGCGACCCCGATCAATTGAGGGAACCAGGCGCCTGTATGTTTTCGGTAAGGCGACAGATCCAATATACTTTGAGCGAAGTGAGCAGGAGGTGGTGCATACCGATTCTGCTTCAGACAATTCATTCAGAAAAAAAAGCAAGCAGACTTTAGGTCTCCCTATTCTCTGATCATCGAAATAACGTTGTGTAAGCTAACACATCTCTTGATAGTTTAGGATCTTCGAGAAAAAGGCGACGGAGCATGCTACTACATATAGCCCTGAAATGGATTGTTGTTTCAACGATACAGCTAAAGCTGAGTTCAATCAAGTCTCAAGCCTCCTTATTTCCATAAACCTTCCTCCAAAGAAAAGGCGACCTACGACGTAGCTGATTTAAATCTCTTTCCAAAGTTGGTACCTACAACTCCTTAATGCTTTCCAACTTGAAATCCCGAGTCTTCTATGAGTCAACACCTAAAGAGGCCTAAAGTATGCTTAAGTAATCACCTTTGAAACTAGAGCTTGTCCAGGATCGGGAGCCAGCGCTAAGGCTCCTTCTACCTAGGCATCCCTATAAACCAAATGCTATGTAGTTGGAAGATGTGGACGAGCAGATTCTTCCCTGAAATGAGTTGCTTCTTCAATTGACTACAAGTAAGAAGTCCGTGCTGACTATCAGCAGTAGGAAGAGATCGACCGGAAATGAAAGTAAGCAGTACAAGATCGAATCTTTCTTCAAGGAAACTCACTTTCACTACACACCTACGGACCTATTGAACTACTTGGGCATTTACACTGTCTTGTCGTCTCGCTCATTAGAGTCGTTCTCGAATCTATGAATTAATATACTGGATTTTCATTGATCTTCCAGTTTATTTTATTTTAGTAGTACAATAATTTTAACAATGACTTGGGTCTTTAACCATTATCCTAGGACCTAGGAGTCCTAGTACACTAATTGGGAGCGAAATCCCTCAATCACACATGCCTTTCATTTTTGGTGAGGTATTTGCCAGTATATTAATTCGGTCCCATGTTCAACTAGTATAAACATTGGCCTTTGAATTACACTGAGCAAGCAGCAAGCGTAGGCAATAGTGTCCGTAGGGGTGGGACGCGCTAGCTAGCAAGTGTTTTCAGGCTCCGCCAGCCAGCTAGCGTACTCTTCTGCTCTGCTATAAATGAAACCGAAAGGAAAACATGTGCCCTTTCGTATAGATCGAGACTATGTATAGACCTTATTCCATACTAGGAAGAATGGAAGGAAATCGTTCGATAACACTTCTTTCTGACATCCAACGCTCCCAGTATAACTTACTCTCTCTTTCATCTCATAGAAGTCAAAAAGAAAACAATAAGAAGATAGCATTTCCTATTGATTGTCCCCCGGACTGGACCTATCCTATGTTGATTTTGAATTATCTGTCGCCCCTATTAATATCAAATTCCCAAGGACTAGCAGAATCGAAATAGCGAAATTCTTGGGTTGTCCTAAAGGGTTCAGAAACCACACATTTCTCTGGATCATTATAGCGTACTTCCACATATCCATTTAGAGGAAAGTCCTTGCATAATAGGTGACCCTCGAAACCATGATTTGTTGATATACGGCGGAAATTCGGATGATTGATGGAAAAACACCAAACATATCCCATACTTCTCGCTCCCACTGGCCGGTTGATGGAAATAGACTGACTACTGGAGATATTCATGTTACTTCATTTGCACTTATTTGTACACGAATGCGCGAGTTATGGCGAGTACTCAATAAATTATAGACAACTTCAAATCTTCATTTTCGAGAGGGATGATCTACTCCACGAATATCGATCGAAACTTAAACTTGTGTATAGGTATGCAATTTTAGAAAGCACAACAATGGAAATGGGTAGTGAGTATTGGTATAAGATCTATTCCCATGTTCCGATCTTTCCATTTTACATACCCATTTCTTAGGGAAAGTCCTCCAACTATATTTGAAAATGGATTGTTTATCCAAAAATATGAAGAAAGTGTCGATTTTGTCTTTTTGCTCTAGCAGAAAGACTTGTCGGAAATCGTCGGTTGGGTTGGTCCAACCAAGAAAGGCATGGGAGTAGAGAGGCATTGCTTGGGCTAAGTAAAGCTTGGCAAGTAACCCAATGGTGTTGTAAAGACTAGTCTAGGCATGTTTGATTTGAGTAAGGTGCGGAGCATAACCAAATGATTGTTTTTCCAATGATGGATTTCTAGCCACAGAATGGATCAAAGAACTGAACATGTTTCCAATACCGAAGTACAAGACAAGTAAATGACCTCAGATCTATTTCTATTTATACTGGCGATAAGCTCTATCATTCTCTCCTGGTCATTCCTATAGTCACTCATGCGGACCGCTCCATTATCTACCATTTACGTATTAATCTCTACGCATGCCATCTCGAACCATCCTACTAGAACCTATACTATTCCATACCTATAGGCGTAATTCGTGCCATATAGTGCTAGGCTCGACCAAAGGTAGCGAAGTTGTGCTCCAAAGAGCGCATAGGGAAGAGTGCTCCAAAGAGTACTCCGAGGGATAGCGGTGGTGCCGTAATGGCCCGAGACCTGGCTTTTGTCCTACTCTTCTGAGCTGATCGAAGCTTTCCTCATCCACAGGATGTGATTTAGACACCAGCGACTTCCCCTGTTACTAGCTAGCAATCTCTGAAGCAAAGTAAGACCCATTGGTATTTCACACCCAGGAAGAAATGACTCACCATAGAGATGCGAAGCCCAATTAAAATACTGCTCGGTTTTATGGATGATAGAGTGTGGAATGAGTCTGCTGCTCACAGAGTGTACGAATAAGCCGCCTGGGAGATACATTTGATAGAAATGACTAGGCACCTAGCATACCAAGTCTATTATATTAATTGGGTGGGTGGTATTAGACTTGAGAGAGCAGATATGCGCCAGTATATAAATTGGGGGAACCACTCAACCTACTTCGACCGCCTGAGAATCTTGTTACCAACAAGCCTGCTGAACCGCGCTTTGAATTACGAGTTGGAGGCCAAGTTTCTTTTAAAAAAAGCAATCTAGATGGCATGGTGAGTGTATAAGCAAGCTGTAACGATTATGAATCCGCTTTTATTTATTTCGCATTCATTGATCTGGAATACAGGTACGTGACCTACTACCTCACGCAATGAATCACTAATCACTGCCCCATGGTCTGTTGCTCCTGTGTGGCTACCGAGGTCCAAGTATATTAATCTGGGCTCCAACGTCCAGTATATTAATTAAATCACTTGCGAGAAGGAGTTAACTACCACATCTACGGTAAGCCATGTTCTTTCTTAGCTTACAGCAGCTCAATTAGGTTAACTCACTACAGTGTGAATTTCTTCCGGTACCAATTTCCCCCGACTCTTTATATGTTCACAATACCAAAAATCTTACAACATCTTTCCCCTGGTTGAACGAGTGCCAGTATACTAGGGGTGTGGCCAAGCGCTATAACAACTAATGTCAAGTTAGTAATGAATACAAACTGGCAATGACCAGCTCACTAATGTTGAGTTCATGAACTCATGAGTCTAATAGAGCATCATAGCCAGTTCAACGGCCCTCAAATTAATTGCCATAGATTTTCCTAAGATCATTCATTGATTTCCTTAGCCGGCTCTATTTATATTATGGTTTCCAGTTCATTATTTTCTTTCCATTTAAGGAAGATTGGAGCTTGATAGATTCAACGAGAGGTACTGGATCATTGATAGGGGCTTTCCCATTATTTCTGGATCATTAGGTAGAAATTGGTAGAAATGCACCCGCGGTGCAAAAAACATGGGGTTAGTCCCAATAGCCATTTTTGATTATTGCACGTATGTGGAAGCCAGTAAGATTCGCTATAGGGGTCAGGATTCGCGAGCTGATATTTCGATTACGATTTGCTATATGATTACCGTATAAACAGAGTCAACATGGTGTCAACACTGAACGAATGACTCCCGAGTGCGTTATTTCATTTTGTTATGGGGTGATCTATTGACTATAAATCAAACCGCGAATCTGCTATCGCTCAGCAAGATATTTGTTTTCTGCATGTCGATTTCTTTCTGGTCAATTTGCTAATGCGCTATGTTCATTTCTTATAGCCTTCCGCCAATTTCTTGTCGTTATTTGCTTGTTCAATTAAGGAAATAGCCACCTAACCCATACGCTTATAATTAATGTTCCAATTATGGAGGAATAACAATAGTGGGTTTCCATCATCATCATATTCGCCTGACTTTGTTCATTGTTGAACCAAGGTACCCCACCTCAATCCTTAATCCATTCAAAATGAGTTCGCGAATTCACCATTATTTCATTCTTGAGCTAGGATAAGACATTTTACTTTCTTTTTCATCTTGCTTCTCCTCCAATTGATCGGGGTTGCCTTAGCCGCACAAAGCAAACTGTGTCAGGTTTTCGAATATAGAATGGAGAGAGGATGCTTGAAGCTCGAATGTAGAGAGAGGTAAATCAGTACGGAGTTTGGAGGATTGAACCTAACATTCTCTTGATTGGAATGAATATGTAGGATGGCCTGATCCCAGAAGAGAGCTTACTGACTACGTGCTTGCTAGGGAGAAAAGGCATGTAACTAGTTTGGGTTGAACCGCTAGCTATGCACCTTTCTTCTTGCAGTCTTATGGGACAAAGCTTGCTTCTTTTACTGTTTCGCTATGGATAGGCCGGAAGTATGGGTTCCTGGTCCATAGACCAATTGTTCTCATTTCTTGAGGCACTGTTCACAAAAGATAGAACTCGTTTATCAACCCTGGCAGCCTTACCAAAGTTCTAAGAGAGCGAAAGACCAAATCCATCCATTTTTGTGGGTGCCCGATAAGGCTTCTTTGGCAATTCAGTCCCAATAGTCAGTTTCCTGGTCTCTTGTTGGTTGTCATCTTCCTCCCTGTTGGTCGCGTTAGTCGTCCAAGTATAAACATAGGTGCCTGGTTCAACCTGTTCAACCAATAACCATTCTGGGCTAGATATGAGTTGGAAGCGGCTGCCTACGGAAGAAATAAAGAGTAACCAGAGCTTAGGTTGAATCAATAGATATGTCTCTTATGGGAACCAATACCCCAATCCTATAATATAATCCCAGTCTTTGTCAAGCTCTTTGATTTGGGCAAATTCTGACGTAAGACTAGCGATTCTCTTCTCATATTCTTTCCACAGACTAGTAAGACAATGCTCATATTCTTGCTTGATCTTTCTTGCCCTCTCGTTGGTCGCCTTCATCATCAACAATTCCGTTAATTGCTTTCTTCTAAGTCCGCCTACCACTATAATAGATAGGTCTTCCAGAACCTCGTTTTCGGAGTCATATTAGTAAGAATCTGAACTTGCACACCAACTTACTCACATAGCGCATGAGTCTATCCTGCCCAACCAACAAGTTGATAACCTTCCCAAAGATACTCCACTAAGCACCAGTATATTAATTCGGGCTGCTTGTAGCTTCATTATAGTGGTTCACTTAGTGTTTAGCCCGATGGCTAGTCAACAGTCCAAAAGGTGGTCCCACTGTAGTGACTTACTGACATGCCACCCCTATCTCTTAAAGGGTTCCCGTCATCTATAAAAGAAATTCCCAATATATTAGGCCAAGTGAATATTCTTCCTGAGTCTGAATTTGTTAAGCCTTTTGACTTTGAACGGCAGATAGGCTTGACTCATTGATTGGACAGTTAGCACTGGAATGATAGCAAGCATCCCCTACTAAAGTACATCCAGTTAATAAAAAGAAGGAGTTGGGATCAATCTCCTTAGTACAAGCACTAAGTTGGATAATCACTGTTTAAACTGACAAGCAAAGCATGACATGCTCTGGTCCGATTGCTTTTTCATCTTTGCCATGGACAAAATAGAATAGTTCTCCTTACGTTTTTGCATGGGATAATTGTCTACACCATGATGGTCACCTTAGCCCCTAATATACTGGGTTCCTGAGATTAGACCCTTTTTTCAATATTGATAGGTAAAAGCCTCTTTCCAAAATGTAAACTAAAAGGGCATCTATCTATAAGGTCCACCATCGCAGCGAATCCTGCATATAAAGAGCACAACGACGGCCTCTCATCTACCACCTTTGTTTGATTGATCTTTGGGCCCTCTTTTTTGCATATTGCATAAGCAAAGTAGAATAGTTATGACAAATCATTATCCTTTCATCTCGAGTATCTAGCGAGCTATTTTTCTGCTCTCTGTCTCGAAACCTTCACTCAGCTCTTATAGTCTCCTATGTCAGAGCAGATTCGTTCTGCCTTTACTTGTAAAGGGAAGTATCCATAGTGAACCTAACATTAATCAATATGTGGGAAAGCAACAACAGCTACATTAGCAACAACAACATCCAACCTGCCGCAATTAATATACTGGCTCCTCCTGCATCCATTCACATTCCTTCCTTCGGGCACTTATTGCATGTTTTCTTCTCCAAGTGCCATTGAATTAGTATACTAGGTCTCATCTCCCTAAATAATATACTGGCTCCTCCGAAAGAGTATCTGGGGATCTCGGGCTTCTTATTATATATCTCTCTCTCTCTCGTTCTCCACTAGATCCTTGTAGTTCTCACTTCACTAACTTCGCACGTTCAGATTCAATCCAACCATAGGTTCCCCTACGACAACATTGTTACGACTTCACCCTAATTGAAGACCCCACCGTGGTATTTGCCAATAAGACCACCAAAAGACTTTATGGAACTAGTGGTACACATATGTCATGGGTGATCATTGGTTCGATGCTTCGGGCGAAACCCATTTCCAGGGTGTGACGGGCGGTGTGTATAGGGCCCGGGTACATATTCACCGCGGCATGCTAATCCACGATTACTAGCGATTCCAACTTCATGTTCCCGAATTGCAGAGAACAATCTGAACTGAGGCAAATTTTTTGGATTTGCTCCGCCTTACATCCTTGCTTCCCATTGTCATTGCCATAGTAGCACGTGTGTGGCCCAGCCCATAAGGGCCATACGGACTTGACGTCATCCCCACCTTCCTCCAGTATCTCAATGGCAGTCCCTTGTGAGTGCGGCACGCACCTTTTTCTTTGTTTCAGAGGGAGGCGCGTACTATTACCACTATGTACCACACCACCTGGCGGCTCGCCTGAATGCCGAGTCTTCCTCCGTCGCCAACTTGACATCGTCGTAACCAAGCCTAACCAAACTATATTGGTCAATGGTACTTTGACGTCACTATAGGTAGGTCTCCATGGGGAACGAGCAATATAACTTCAGTTCACACATGAAAGTGCTTCGAAAGGCTCACTGAAATTATTGCTGAAAGCCCCTAAAATTCTAGGCTGGCACTAAGTCAAGTAGTAGCACGTCACTCGACTCCCCGGCTCACTTCGCATTTCTCCTTAGCTACATGTCTCAGCAACTCAAAACAAGGGTTTTTCTCATTATAGGACTAGACCAAACATCTCACGACATGACCTGACGAAAGCCATGCAGCACCTGTATGAAAGTCAGTACCAACCCGTTAAGGACAGGTTTTGTTGTTCATATGTCAAGGGCTGGTAAGGTTTTGCACGTTGTATTAAATGAAACCACATGCTCCACTGCTTGTGTAGGCCCTCGTCAATTCCTTTGAGTTTCGGTCTTATGACCGTACTCCCTAAGCGGAGTACTTCAGGCGTTAGCTGGGCCCTTGAATCACTTAGACCAAGGGTGAACACTCATCGTTTACGGCATGGACTACCAAGGTATCTAATCCTGTTCGCTCCCTATGCTTTCGCACCCCAGTGTCGGTAGGGACCCAAAGAGCTGCCTTTGTTGTTCGCATTCCTTCGTAGATCAACGGATTTCACCCCTACACAAGAAATTCCACTATCCTCTGTCTCACTCAAGTGAATTAGTTTCGAGAGCATTCCGCCAGTTTTTGGCGACTTTCACTTTCAAACCGATTCACCGCCTACGTCCCCTTTACGCCGAGTCATTCCAAAGAACATTTGCACCCTCCCCCCGTCTTACCATAGCTGCTGGCACGGAGTTAGCCGGGGCTTCTTCCTCGAGTCTTGTCATGATCACGCACTCAACAAAAGAGCTTTACAAGCGGCATTTCCCTTCTTCACTCACGCGATATTGCTGGATCGGGCTTTCACCCATTGTCTAAGATTCCCCGCTGCTGCCCCCCATGGGAGTCCGGGCCGTGTCTCAGCCTCAGTGTGGCTGATCATCCGAAAAGACCAGCTAAGCATCATTGGCTTAGTCGGCTTTTACCTGACCAACTACCTAATACTATGCAGGATCATCAAACAGCGCTTTTGATCTTTCTTCAAGATTTGTCTTGAACTGTTCGGAAAATTCCCACGCGTTATGCACCCATTCGCCACTTTGTTCTTAATGATTCCAATTCCAGCAAACTACGGCTGAAAATCAAGTATCTAGCCAATGTTTATACTAGGGATTGAACCGATAATAACGTTCGACTTGCATGTGTTAAGCATAACGCTAGCATTCCTTCTGAGCCAAGATCAAACTCAAATGTCGGACTATGATTGGACCCAGTATATTAATTGCGCCTATGGTCGCCTCTGGTGAACCGCATTATACCAAAACGGCAATAACTTTTATGCTAGATAATGGGCTACACGCTCAAAATAGGTAAAAAGGGTGGACTAACTGTCCTTAAAAAGTAGTAAGGTCCGTTATGCTAATAAATGAACTAACCGTTCATATTTGGGCTAACTGCCCTTATTTGGACTAACTATCATCTGGACCGACTGCCCTCAAAATGGACCAACAATCCAAATTTAAATGAGCTGACTATCCGAATTTTCTTTTGGGTTAACTGCCCTTCAAATTTTCCTTGAGAACCTTTTCAAAATGATTTAGTCCATCAAGTCATATATATATATGTGTGTGTGTGTGTGTGTACAAGGAAAATATCTCTTTAGCCTTACTCTGAGCTATTTTTGCCATGATATATATTTTTTACTATAAATGATGTTAATGATGTTCATTAAGGATTATCTATCCTTTTAAAATAAGTTAAAGTCCTTTATAATTTAAATCACTTAGGCCATCTGCCTAATCATTATATTTAAATTTTTTGCTTAATACCTTTAAACAACCTTTCGATAATATTGAAGGTAACTCCTTCAAAATTATTAGTGAAACCTTTCGACAGCATTGAAGGTAACTCCTTCATAACCTTTAATAAAACCTTTCGAAATCATCGAAGGTAACTCCTTCAAAACCTTTTAAAAAGCCTTTCTTTTATAAGCTTTAAACATATGACATCCGCCTCTAAATCCATTGAACCTTAGCCATTCGAAAACATTGGAAAATCATATTTTCAAAATTGTCGAAAGGTCTCACCTTCACCTTTCGATCTTGTCGGAAGGTTTCTTTTCGACCTAGTCGAAAGGTCTCACCTCTTGACTTTTTCGAAAGCCTAGGGAACCACCCCTATGAAACCATTGATAAAACCTTTTGAAAGCAATGAAGCTTAAAACCTTTCGAAGAAATTGGATTCAATTTAAAACAAGTGAAAACGTTTCAAAACCATTCGAAGTTGACTACTTCGAAACCTTTAAAATGTTTGGATTTAAAACATTTGGATTATGCCTTCAAATAGCGCAAAAGAATCAGAAAAACATTGGAGTCAAAAGCAACTGCTTCGAAACCTTTAACAAAACCTTTCGAAAACATTCGAAAATAATGAAGTGTTGGTGTTCGAACTAACCCTTTGAAATCAACGGAGAGGCGATAAATTTTAGAAAACAAAAGATTACCTTCGACTCCATCTGGGTCGAAAGGTTTGGAAGCGGCTAATATTATTTCGAACTAGTTGAAATCTATACCTTTCGACTTTGTCAAAAGGTTTCAATTAAAAGAAGAAAGAAAACCAATCGAAACCTTTTCTTTTAAACCATTTGACAATGTCAAAAGCTCTTTGTCGAAAGCTAGCAGGCGTATTTTCTTTAAAACCAAAATAATGCTTCATCACTTTCGAAAGCTCTAACCTTTCGTCCCTAAACCTTTCGACTCCTTCCAATTCACTATGTGCTAGTTGCCTGATACCATGTGCATTGGTTATCGACCTGGTCAAATTTGATACCTTTTGAACTTATCAGAAGATTTGAAACAGAGGTGGAACCTCTTGCTGAAAGAGTTGAAATAGTAGAAAAACTATTTATTTGTACCTTAAAATAGTTCTTTTATACCCAACCTGCCTTATTTGTCTTAATCTGATTTGTTGCCAGATGTTTAGATTCAAAATGTCGTCGACTTTTTTCTTATTTGGAAATTTAAACAATTATGAAAAAACCCATTTCTCCTTTATAATTATACAAAACATTTAAGTCCCAATCCTTAAATAATTTTATATAACTATTAAATCATCTTAGAAAATGCAGGAAAAATTCCAAAAAATCAATTAATATAATCTTTTCAACATATAAAATTTTTGGATCCAAATAATAAATTATTTTTCCATAAATTATTTTATAATCCAAAATACCATTTTCTTCCTTAGAAAATTCATAAAAATTCCACATAAATTTAGAAAAATCTAAAAATTGAAAACCAACTCTAAAATAACTTTCTAGATCATTATAAAAATTCGCAAGGCTAACGGATGTCATTTAATAGGGTTTTCATCTCAAAATATGTCATAAAATCTTTATGAACATACATAAGTCATTAACTTGTATATATTATCATTTTATCATCAAAACATGGCAAATCTTTGCAACATCAATCAGATTTAATCTTAAAACCGAAACTATAAAAATTTAGAGATGTAAACATTATTCGCCTTTGCTTTAGAGATTAAGGAGCTTGAGATTTGAATGAGTTTGATCTGAATCTGCTTATCCCTTGGATTTTCTATAGTTTCCTCTCCTTCTTTCCTTGTTAACGGTGGTCGGCCTCAATTTTGAAAATTTTAAAATGAAATGAATGTAACACATGACCTAAGGAAGGTGATATAGGAAAGGCCTCTTTCCCATAATACCCCTCCTCCAATTCAATTTAAACCCTTTATTTAATTTATTAGTCAAAAGGAATGACTACTTAAATTAGAATTAAATCTCAATCTCCTAATCAACACATTATTTTATTTATTTTATCTAACTAAATATCCTAAATAATGTTATCAAAAATCTAGGGTGTTTCAATATCCGAGGGTAAGGGGTCCAAAAATCCATGGGAAAGTGACGTATTTTCGAGCTCAGTTTGCAGGGTTCGAGTGGAATTTTGTCAAGCTTTAAGGTGAGTAAATTTCTAACTTATGTGGAAAGAACTTTATCTTATACGTTATGTTGATTTTAAAGCTATATGTATATCATATATGATTGGATCTTGGTATGTTTGAAATATGTTGATTAGTGCTAATGCATGGGTTAGCACTAGCACTCAAATGGATATGTTTAAATGATGATCCGTATAGGCTGGGATTTGGTTATATTATTGAATCACGTTATTGTGTATTTGACTTGGAATATTTTGTTGTGTGAATATAGAAGGTAGTATCTTGAAAGTGAAGTGGACTTGAGATCCGATTGCAAATCAAATCGTTTACTTGCTGTTTTAGTAAGGATTTGATTTGTTTTTCTTAAATTTGTCTTCAAACTTTAGTAAAGTTTTAAGATTCCTTCCTTTAATAAATGAGAGTGAAAAGTTTGAGTTTTAGGATAATAACTTAGAAATGAATCTTAGGTTATTGCACCCACAGCTATAGTCGCTATGGATGTAGTTCGGATTTTTCAAAATTTCAAGTTCTAAGTTTTCTTTAAAAAATGTTTTGGAAATCCTTTTCGAAATAAGTTAGCAATACTTAAGTTATTTTTAACTTAATTTAGAAAGTTTATTAATTAAAACTAATTGGTTAATTAAGAATATTTATTTATTTATTAATTAAGTAATCAGGTTAAGTAATTAATATTAATTAATATTAACATTAATTAAGTTAAACACTTATTAATTAAGAAGTTTAATTAGTGACTTACTTAGGTTAAAATGGTTAATTAATTTTATTTAGTCAACTTTAATTATTTTATTTATTATTTTATTATAGTTTAAATTATTTAATTATTTAATATTTAATTAAAGGTTAATTATTTACTAAATTATTACTTAATTAAGGATTAATTTTAAGTAAATGTTTATTTGGCTAAAGTTTAATTATAAATTAACTTTTAATTAATTAAAATTTAATTTATTATTAAATTTTGAACTAAAAATTATTTTACTATTATTATTTATTAAATAATCAAGATTAATTAATATTTAATTATTAATGAAGGTTAATTAATTATTTAGTAAATAGTAAATTATTGATTTGGGTTTAATTAATAGTTAATTAATTATTTAAAGGTTTAATTATTTCTTAATTATTAGTTAATTTAAATTAAGATTTGATTAAGTTTAATTATAATTTAATAAAGGGTTTAACTTGAATTTAATTATTTTAAAAGAGAGTTTTAAGTTTTAAATCCTGGTTTTCTAAGAATCAAATCGTTTAAAGGGAACTTCTGCTCCAAGGATAGTTTGAATACAAGAATTCAAGTGTTGATACCATGAAGTAGACAAATAACTATGAATGATTTATAGTGTTGATTGATTGTATTTTTTGGACATCTAATAGCAGAATGAATCACCATTCTGCTATAGGCTAAGTATTTTATTGTTGTGGATATAGAATAACAGAATAAATTCTCATTCTGTTATAAATTGATTGTTGATTGTGTGGACATATGTTAGTAGAATAAATCACCATTTTACTATATGTAATGATTTTGTTTGGACATCTATATAGCAGGACAAATCACCATCCTACTATTATGATTTGGACATGTATATGTAATTCATATTGACATGATAATTCCTTGATTTGGAAATGAGTTATATTTACATATATCTTGACCTATGTAAATAACTGTAAAGTAAATTGGAATTGAATTTGAATGGTAACTTAATTAGTACCACTGGGAGTTCTAAGCCTTATTTTGAAATTATAAATTATGATTTTGAATTTATTTTAATTCTTTAATCAATTTGAGGTTAAGGGTTTATTAATGGCTTTGCAAGTTATATAATTATTTATCAAGATATTCATAAATGATAACTTGTCTATAGAAAGGGGTTTACCTAAACAAAAGGTTTATTTAAAGGTGATTACAAATGATGTTTTATAAAGAATTTCTTTAACAAGATATAAGAAGTTTATAAAATATGAAGAAAATTTATAAATCATTTCAGAGATTTGGAAAGAGGCTTTATAAATTAACTTAAAGGTTTATAAAAGTGGGCCACAACTTTATTTTGGAAGTTATAAGTTAACTTAAATATGAGATGATCTTTTGAAAAGGAAACTTGTTTGGTTATCTAATGTGGGATTTGAAAAGAAGAAAACTTTGTAAAGTTTGTAAATATACTTATACCATTGAGATAAGTATATAAATATTTTCCAAGCATAAAGGAAATGCAAGGTGTTTAGGAATAGTGTTTTGAAAGGATCATTTGATCAAGTTTTATAACATGGTTTATTAATTAAAAATTAATAAATAAAGGCTTAGTGGGTCCCATATTGAAATTAAACCATGATTGGATGTTTATTATGTGATATTTAAATAACCGACTATCAAATCTGGTCGCAAAACGTAACTTTGGAAACATCTAGGAGAAATATGGGAATTATATGGTACAATTACCATCGGTGGTACTATACTGTACGTATAAAACTCATTTTGTTCTCCTAGGACAAATGATAAGGAAACCCGTTTATTCAAACATTTAGGAGATAAACTCCACACTAAATTGTTTGTCTGTTTATTTCCTAAAGAACAGGGGTTGAGTTTACCGAAAACTATCGAAGTTGTTTCGCAGAGTCCGGGATCGGACATGTTGTCCGAAAACGACTTCGATCCAACTCAATGTTTCGTGATGAAGACATCTGAAGAGCATGGAATCGAAGACTGAGTTTGAAGTGCAAGGGCTATTCTCTGTTAATCCTTGGGAGGGATTCTCTGTAATGGACATGATAGGAGTAGTGCTTTCGGTTTCGTTTGGTCCTAGAATGAACCTGTATGGATGAATGCTAGCATTGCATTGATGCTGCGAGGGCAGTGTTAGCTTTCCAAGAGGGAAGTGATATATGTGAAAGGTAAAACGTAGCCTCATGCCTCATCAACCGGTAAAACGTAGCTCCCACAAAGGGTATGTTATCACCTTTCTAGATGATCATTCATATTTTCACCTTTCTAGATGATCATTCATATTTTCAGATTCAATTTTGCATGAGAGAGCTCTACAAAGATTGGGAACAACCAGGGTGATGACATATTTGGTACTATCCAGCAAGGGGTAGGCCGGTGCTGTTTTGGCAGGGGTTATTAGGTATGATCTCGTTACATTGTTCTAGAGGTATACTATGACGGACGGTACTCCAATAGGCCAGTCATTAGTTGGAATCCATTTTCCAATACGAGCTTTACAGTTTTAGTTATATACCACATATGTTGGAACATGAGATATAAACATTTCAGCTATTTTAATATTTTACTTCGAGCCATTAGACATTATTATGATATCACTGGATTTTTATATAAAAATGTTTTGGTTATCGTAAGGTAAAAACCCGTCCGTGTTTTGTGTGGCGTGGTCTTACGAGATACCTTTAATTTCAAAAAGAGTTTTTAACTTAATAATTTAGTTTCTTGAGTTTACTTACACCAGACCCATGTCTGACCTGGAGTTTTATTTTCTTTCCCTTAAACTCTTGGGTGCTCAAACTTTTATGGGCACAAGTAGTTCAGGTTCTTACGGATGCATTAAGAAAGAGATTGGAGCAGAAGGCTTCAATTATGGCTGGTATTATTTGGTTTTTGCTATATCATATGTATGTTGTATTTGTTATGTAATGATAGGTTGTTATAATTGTCCTAGGATAGAATGTATTGGTATTAATTTGATATATTATTTTGAAATAACCTTGTAAAGAATTATTTGATTAATATGTCATTTCATTGAATTATGGGATTCTTTGTTTGTTCAGTTTTTTTCTATCTTCTATCTTTTTTTCCCTAATAAATCGGTATTTCCAACACAAGGGTCGAAAAGTCCAGTTCGTTACAATTTAATTAACTTATAATCATCATAAATTAATCGAATTAGTTAATATTTATGAAATATTAATTAGTACATTCTATTTTATTTGAAGTTTTAATGCCACTAGTATTGAAAAGGTGTATATAAGAAAGTTATGTATGTGCGTATCTATACGCAATATCGATAAAACATTTTAATTGGATTTAAATGATTAATTACAAAATGTTTTAGGAAACTTTGATGGCGTACATAGCCCCTAATACTATAGATGATAAAGAGGAGGGAATTTAATTGAGAAGAATTAAAGATGGATGTTTTAAAGACGGAATTGAAAAGGTTTCAGTGTTTCCGTAAACCAAAATTCATTTCACTCATTCAACTTTCTTTTCACACAATTCATTTAACCCTGCTTCTTTCCTCTCCTATTGGTCAAAAATCCATACCCTCCAAGCCATAAAGAATTCCCAAAATAGAATCAATACATACACACATACTTTAGATCGTTGCAATTTCTAGAGGTGATTCAATCGGATCTATGAGTTTTTATTTATTCAAATTGTGATTTTTGGCTTTATCAAAAGGTAATTTCAATCTTTTTTAGTATATCATATATCATGTAAGAATGGCGTAGATCCTCCATCTTTACATCTCAATATTAATACCTGTTACATCTTATCAATTTAGTTTAGATATCATATTTTATTCAACGAATTTATATATGCTTGTGTCGTCCAATCTTTTATTTGTTACTGTTTTAGAAACTACAGTTTAATGAAAAAAATATTTAGATCTAGATCTAATTTTAATTAATTTGAAATATTTCGTACCATATTTTATATACAAATATAAGTGTAACAACTTAATCTAATAAAAATTATCTTATGAAATTGAATGTAAGTTTCATATGTGTGTGTGTGTGTGTGTATGTATATATGTATGTATGTATGTATCCGTATGTGTGTTATTTTAAACACCAAATACTTTTGGTTGTTATATACACATGTTTCTTTATAACATTTTAATTCAAAATTTATATAAATTCTTTTGTGTAAAATTGTAGATTTAATTTTGAATTTCTTCCTACTTCAATTTGTTAATTTTAAATTGTAAAGCATATAAAATTATAAGTTATATATATGTTTTTAAATTGAAATTTAGTTTGCTATTTTATACATTTATATATGTGTGTCTCTGTGTCTGTATGCGTGCATTTGTGTAATATTTCAATTCAAAATTTATAAAAGGACATTTGCGTAAAAGCACAAATCCAATGTTGAACTCCTTCTTAAGTCAATAATAAATTTCAAATTGTTAATTTTAGATTTTAAAACATATAAATTAGTCAAAATAAATTTTAATATGTACATATATTTGTTATTTTATATATAATTTAAAAAATTATGGATGATAAAAGCATATATAAAGGGACAAATGTGTCCATTTGTAGTGCAAATCCAAACACCTACAAATGTACACATTAACTATATACATTATTTATATGTTGCACTTGCACTATACACACATGAGTATACGTGATGAGAGCATTATGATATATTTAATCCAAAGTAAATGAAACTCCTTTTAAACAAATTAAATAAAATAAGTTTTATTTAAGAACGATATTAGTTTGGATCTAATAGAACTTTAGATTTCATAGGCCCAATGTAACGACCTAGAATTTTAGTCATTTGAGATTGGAATATTTAATTTATTTTAAATATTAAAAAGTAAATTTATAGATTAAATAACTTGAATTTCAAATATAGCGATTTATTTGATAATTAAATTGTTGAATTTAATAAGTGAAATTGTTTAAATAATTGAATCTTGGGTTTTAAGCCAGATAGAAATAATTTCAAGGCTTATTTAGTTTCTATTAATAAGAGCGAAGATAATAAAACTTTTAAATTGGATATAAAAGTGATTTAACTGATTTTGAAAATAACTCTTTTTAATTAACGAGTGAAAATAGCCTTCTGGGACACTGTCTCGGATTTCGACGAAACCAGTTTCATTGGATCCATAATAATAAAGTCAAATTTCATGGCAACCGGATGTATCATTTGGCCCTGCAAGATCAAAACACATAGAGTTTAATATTGAAAATTTAAAATAACAATTGGATTCAAAAGCTATCTTCTACTTTCGATCAAATTAGGTCTTGAAACAAGTTCCATTGTGTTCGGAAAAGAGGTATAACATATAAAACATCAAGCGGCACGTCTCGATCGGGTTCAAAATTATATAGCTGTATATTTTGAATTTAAATAATATATACACACACACTTAAGTTGACTACACAAGCCCAAGCCCACTCCTATCTGCCATGCTCCATCAACATCAGACCGTACCCTATAGAAGCCCACACACTCCTCTACGTTATTTCACATCCTTCCCTTTGTTATATAAACTGCATGTAAGTAGAACAAGAAAAAAAAGAGCTTTTGAATTCAAAAATTTATATTTCAAATTTTACTGAATTAAAAAATCTGAAACAAACTTCAAAAATCTTATTTTGGCGAGAGCTTCGACCTGATATGCTTATTGAGGGGTGCGACATTCGTTCTTGGATTCGACAGTAATGGGTTTTTGGCAAAAAGAAAAACTAGGGTTAGCAATTGCTTGGAATCAAGGAGGAATGGGATCGAGCGAAGCCTAGAATTAGATTTATGACGGAAAGCAGCACCTCGACATGAAGTTTCATGGTGTGCGATCGCTTATTAGTAAGTGCAACATAGCCCTCGTCGCATTCGATCCCATCGGCCGTAGTTGGAAGAAGTTGATCGGAGAGTGATTGAGGGATGTCGGCAAGTCGATTTTGAGAAGGGGAAGAGTTTGGTAATGTCAGATTTAGGGTTAAATGGCCAGAGCTTGGTGTCGGTAGGGAACATTCACACGAGTGGGCACGTATCAGTAATTTGGAACAGAGAACAAGATTGGGGAAGATGATGGTAGGGGGCCAAGTTTTAATTATAATAAATTTATGTTTTAGTTTAATTATTTATTAGTTCAAAAATCGATAACTAAAAAAATTGCATAACTCTCTCATACGATGTCCAACCGAGACACGGATTTTTGCGCTGTGCTCGTAACGATGAAAGTTTCACGATGAAGCTGGTTTTGTTGGATTTGGAGATAGTTGATTGGGCTAAAATCGGATGTCGTTCAATTTTAGTTCTAAACCGGAAAGCCTCGACGATGATAGAAAATTTCAGTAAGTTGAACTCACCTTTTGGTTAACCAGTACGATATATAGTTGATTAAAATGGTTGAATGATCGTTTTGGTGATATATTCTCGGCTATTGGAGCTGATGAGATCCTATTACGTTCATGTGTAAGAGCGGATGACTCTTTATATACGGATCCCGCCTCGAAGCGGTTGATTATATTTTATGATTATATAATGTTGTGATGCAGGAGAAATAGGTCGGAGGGATCCAACAGGATTCCTCACAACTGTTAATTTTATTTAAATGTATCTATGCTATTATATATGAGCTGTGACGCAGGGGAACGTGTTAGAGGGATCCAATTGGATTCCTCGTTATTGTAGAATTGTTTCCACAATATTTTGTTATAAAGATTATGGAAAATGAACATGATTGTGGACACTGTGGTTATAACATCATTATACGTTTGAAACCTAGTAGTGATAGAAAATCAATATCGGTATTAATTAAGTGTTGGGTGGCTATTGGCTTTAAAATTATTTTAAAAATACTAAAAGTGCCGTTTAAGTCGGAAATGGTTTTTGAGACAAGAAACGATTTTTAAATTTGAAATTGGGTTTCGAAAATACTTTGTTAAATGATTATCTAATTAATTACATTAATTTTATTTTTAAGTTAATTAAATATATAAATATTTTTTTAAGTTATATAATTATTATAATATTATCTAAGAGTTATTTAATTATAATAATATTAGTTTAAGGTTGTTTAATTATAATAATATTATTTTAAAGTTATTTAATTATACTAAAATTGTTTTAAAGTTATATAATTATGTTAATATTATTTTTAAGTTATTTAATTATTTTAATATTGTTTAAAGTTATTTGTTTGTAGTTCATATGTTTTAAGAGTTTAAAAAAAGTTTAATAAACTGAAAGGTTAATTATTTCAAGAATAATTATGGTTTGAAATTAACGATAAGGGTTATTAATAAGGTTTTGAAAATAAATCATTGTTATTATTTATCAAATGGTGAAGATTAGTTATTAGTGTTTCTTCAATAATATTTTGAAATTATTAATTATTATTTAAGAAATTTTACAATTAAAATTTTTCATTTATTTATAATGTTTATTGTTTACCATTATTATTATATAATGGTAAAATGATTTTTAAGTATTTATAAATGTTTTCTAAGAACCATGCATAGAGTTGAAAGTCTTGGATTTTATAAAAGAGCTTATAAAATGGTTTGGAGACCCAAGGAGGATTATTTACAAGGTAAATAAATTTAATAAATGGATAGATATTTATAAAACGAATTTTGGAAACGGGTTTATAGATGCATTAAAGAAGTTTTATAAATGGTCCTATAAGTTTTTATATTATGGTTTATAAATAGTTTTAGAGAATTATAGGGAGCTTATGAATGATTTTTGAATTGAATAAAAATGGAATCTTTCTCAGTGTGTAAATATACTTATACCGTTGAGATAAGTATATGGATATTTTCTAAGTATTGAAAATATAGGAATTTGTGTATATATCTTTGTAAAAGTATTCTTATACAAGAAATTTGAAAACAATTTTATTTATGAAAGATTTATAAAAGGAGGCTGGTGATTACTTATACGCTTAACCAATGTTGGTTTTCCTTATGAAAAAACCCTTGATTGAATGTTGTTATTCGATAGTTAAATAACTAACTACCGAAAATTAGACCCAAACATAACTTTGGAAATATTTAGGAGAAACACGGGAGTTATATGGCACGGTCATCTCCGACGATGTTGTACTGTACGTATAAATCTCATTTCGTTCTGCTATGACAATGATAAGGAAATCCATCCACTAATGATTAGGAGGTAATCTCTGATCTTATCTTTGGCTATTTATTTCTTAAAGAACTAACGTTGAGTCTACCAGGAATTATCGAATGTTGTGTTGAAGAGACCGAGATCAGGTATGTTATCAGAAAGCCACTTCGATCTAACTTAAGGATTTTGAAGTAAAGACATCTTGAAGATGAATTTGAGACAGAGCTCTTGAGTGTTTTGTTCAGTACCACAACGGACTTGTATGGATGAATGAAGGTAGTGTTATCATTCCAAGTGGAAAGTGCTATATAAAAAGGTAAAGCGTAGCCTCAGACCTCATCAATCGGGAAATGACAAAAATCGGGCATGCAGTAGGGCTAAGTAGGCAGCTCCCAATTAGGGTATGGTCATTCCAAATCTAGATTGATTGTTATCTCTCATTGTATGCTTCAAGGCCATTTACAGAGGGGTGATTATATTCGGTACTGCTAGTCAAGTGGTAGGCCAGTCCTGTATGGCAAGGGTATAAGAAGTTCTTGTCAGACCCCGATGCATTTATCTAGAGATGTACCTTCGAAAGGCAGTTACTTACTTTGTCATAGTATGCAATCCAATCTCCAATACGTGCCTTACGATTTTGATTGTAGAACCTAGTATGCTGGAATTTAATATGTAACAGTTTCAGCTAAGATTAATAAGTATTTGTGTCTAGACCCTATTATAATATCATAGAATTTCATATGAAATGGTTTTGGTTATCGTAAGGTAAAAAATCGTCCATGTTTATGTGCGACATAGTCTTACGACATACTCTTAATTTTCAAAGGTTTTCTAGAACTTTAAAATCCAATGGGTGTGTTTTTCTCACGCTAGTTTTTCAGACAGACTCGGATGTTATTTTATTATAATGCTCGGGTCAGACCAAGCATATTACAGATTAGTTTGGATGCTTTGGAGCTTCAAGAGACAAGTTGGATGCCCAGAGACGTATTCACGTAGATGGCCATTTCCGCTATATTTATTGTTGTATTTGTCAGCAGTTATGAGGACAGACTATTATAACTGTCCAGGCTTAAATAGGTTAGTATACTCTGATTGGTGTTTGTATATATACATATTACAGTTTTGCTTTTCGTATAAAGATTTGTGGTATATCATAGATTATTCATTCCGCCGTGAGATTATGTGTTGTTTAATCTTCTTCCTTTTTCTTTTTTCCTAACAATCGGGTTTTTCGGCATTCGATTACTCAGCATGTGATACAGTGGATGTATTAGTGTCGATTTTCGAGGGCCGAAAATCCCTGTACGTTACACCCGATAGATTCAAAACTGGAATTTTTTTTCTTCTGAAATCTACTTATTTCACCCACTTCAAGTTGGTCGGTTGCTTGAAACCTTTTACAAAAATTTTCTACGGAACAAAATAAAGGGTTTTAAAATAGAAAATTTAAAGAATTGTTGTGGGAGGCTTAACAATTAAATCTAAGCCTTGACATACTTAAAACCGACTAACTGTTGTCTTGTATTCTTTTAGCCTTTGTTCCTTGAGTTTCCTATGTTCTCCAAGCCTTGCTTTTAAGTCTTTTTTGTTCCTGTTGATCTCATTGATCTACTTGATTCCACTTTATCTCCTTGATCTACTTGATTCCTTTTGATCTACCTTGTCTTGTTCTTTAGTTCTTGTATTGATTTGCCTTGATATGTAAATTGTATCACAACATGATTATTTTGCTATATATTTTGATAGTATTCCTGTATTTCTTGTACCGTATCATACATAACTCGAAAAATCAATAGTTCCAATATTTTCTTGTTGCTGTCATCAAAACCAAAACTTCTGGTTGTATTAAAAATTACTAAACATGACATGCCTTTACTGTTGCACTTATAAAATAACTAACGAGAATATGATAGTACAAAGATTAATTCAAAAGCACTTACTTTATTAGGTAATAAATCTATTTTATACTTATTTATAGATTTTCCACTGTGACCTTATCTCCTGAATATAAGTGGTAGCTATCGCCAATGAGTTATGACGCCATCACTAAAACGATAAGGACATTTTTGAGTAAATTTAATAATTTTTGAAGCCATACTACCAACACCGGTTTTGGTATTTAAAATGTTAAATTAAGGAAGATGATAATACTTAAAGTTGATAACACTTGTAAAACAATAATCCTCTACCATAAAATTTGATAGGAACCATCGATGTCCTCATTGTGTAAGCGATGTGACCATTTCCAAAATCTATAGGAAACCTAGAGAAACTTTGAGGCAAACCTTAGAAACAACCCAAAGTGACCAAAGGCCTATGAGGAGTTATACCCAACGCAACCATCATATATATGATTGGCCATATCGCATGTAACTGGAGATAAGCCCATGAAGGCTATTGAGTAAACCATAGAGATGACTCATTAGCTCCTTTATGCCGATGTGAAAAAATACCACATGCGACCCTAGGAGCTATTACGAAGAAATCCCATGGTTGATGTGACCAAGATTTCAAAGTGACCATACCTCGAATGACCATCGGGTAGCGATAAGGCTGACTTAGTGGGCACCCATCGCCTAGCTAGTTAACATGAGTCAATGTTCCCATCGAATATGGATGATGATACCCTATGTTATGAGATAATCAAAGTATATCCATTACCATCGAAGTGATGAAAGCAATATGATGAGAGCTTGATTGGGTTGTATTAAGACTTGAGACAATTTTTATGTGCAGACCGAAGTTAGGCTTAAGGAACACAAATGTTAGTGATACCATGGAGACCAAGGAATTTTTTAGGATGGACCGGCATTACCCTTAAGGAATCCCAAAGTAATGCTCATGCTATTGTGGTCAGACGTCATTTTGGTCGATGTGGCTTATATCATCCAGTAATCATTTTACACTTAAAATTGATTAAATAATTAGTCAGACTTTGAGATGATGTATAAATTTGCAATTAATTTATGAAGATTTGAAAATAATAAATATGCTAAATTTGAGCTAATAAATTGAGGTTGAACCATGAACTAAGTATAATTCATTTACATTTGTTAAAAAAATATGGGAAAATTAACCTGGTATGCTTTTATGTGACATCATATGGATGTGTTTGTTTACTTATTGTGATGTAAGTAATTTGTGAATGATGAACGAAACTTTTATGTTTTATGCTCACTTATGATGGTCATTTGTGTTATGATAAATGAAAAACTTACAAATTTTATAAAAGGTGAGTATAATTAGGGTTGACTTTCGAGTGAGTAAAATTGCATCAGTGGGACCATAGGGATCTAAAGTGGGATGTAATAACCAATTCTAATGAGAAAAGTGCAACACAAACTAGTAGGTTTTGGGACTAGGAGAGCTTCCGAAGCTAATGACAAGGACGCTTATCGAGTGGTATAGCCCAAGATTGCTAGTGCATAACAATTCCATAAAAGGTTAGTGTGACTAAGGATAGTGTCGTCCCATAAAATGGTTACATGTAAAACTAAAGAAAGATGGTAATCTAGTTATGAGGTTAACTACTGAATGAAGTAACGAAATTAAAATGACATCATACTATAATGCCTTGGTGAAATTATAAGAATATTCAATGATTTATAATTGAAATTTAAGGTAAATGTTGGTGCATACATTTTATTAACTATGCAAGTTAAACCATTGACATCCCATTTACAGGTTTACAATGAAATTTAAGCTATGATGATGAGGATTATGCTTAGGATGGCGAGGGGTGAATACATTTCTTTCTATGCAATGGTCTCACTATCATATATTTATGTTTTAGGTGGATTAATATTACTCAAACCAAACTATTGTCTGATCCGTTGTTTATTATTTTTTCCTCTATAAACAAATGGGTTCTTACTTGAAAAGGTTGATTTTATGGTCTACACATTAAACTAGTTTATTTTAGATTGCAAATAAAGAGGCAGACGATGAAACTAAAGGCTTTTAGTTATCTAATTAGATATTTACTTCCATTATGTGCTTAAACTGAGATATATAAATGGTTAAATGGTGTGTAGTACCCATATATGTTAGCACATTATCTCTGTTTATGTTTAAAGATATTTAACCCAACGTAGGAAATAATTTGGGTTAATGATGTTAAAAACATATTTGTTAATGAGATTTTTGGTTTCATAACACCAAAGTAAGTAACTGTATTATTGTATCCTGATAAAACTATGAAGTAGTAGGTTAACTATTTGTTAAAATGCCTAATTATGAAGTAATTGTATTGTTGTATGTTTATACAACTAAGAGGTTGTAGATTAACTATTTGATAAAATGCTTATGTGAATTTACCCACCTTTTTAATAAAACTAATGCTGAGAAAACAAATAATTTGCATAAAAATAAAATACTGCTAAATTTACATGATTCGAATGTTAGGGAATCCTACATCCACCAGTCACATATACCTTTTCATTTATATATTTTTGCACTACAAGCATAGAAATGTAAAATGATCTAGACATTTTTTTACATATTCTTGTTAATAATTCTCTGACTTGAAATCTTCTATCTGCTAAAGAAGACATTTTTTTATAGGTGAATGACATCACATAGATTGATGACATCATCCTTATACTCAACCGCGTGCCATTAGATATTGTCCAATGTCTTTCAATAGGTTTGTAAAAATGTCGACATAATTCATGTGATTATATTCATTGAAACTAATTGCATATATGTACACATATATATATATGAATTTATAATCTTAATTTAATACACACACATGTGCGTGCGTGTGTGTATGATAATCATTTGCAAATTAAATCTTACGTTTTTGTATAAATATATGTGTGTGAATACATACATACACACACACACACATACATACATACATACATACATACATACATACATACATACATACATACATACATACATACATACATCTGTGTGTGTGTGCACGTGAGTATATATGCATTTCCCCCCTTATTCTTAGCTTTACATCGAAAGAAAATTATTGTAGATGAATATTATATAAACAATGATGTGTGTGTGCATTATAGATATCTTCGATTTTACCTTAAATTTAAATCACTCTATAGTTCCTAAATATTCGGAATTAGATCGTGACTCGAAGGAGAAATTATTTATCATGTTAAATTAAACATATATAGAGGCTTATTTAATAGCGAAGATATCTTAATAAACATTATCTAAAATATATCATACGCAAAAATTAAGTACAAATATATATTTTGGAAAACAATTAACTAAGCACGCATACATACGGAGAGACATAAATATATACATATATGTATATTTTATAATTCATTTAAATATATATATGTCAAGAAACTTGAAATAAATATGTAAATAAATAAGTACAGTTTAAATTATGATTAAATATAATTGGTAAATGTATATGACCATATATGTAGTTTACGTGTGTATTTATGTGTGTGTGTATACACGCACGTAAACTACATATATAGCCATATTGAATTTATGTTGAATATGGTGTAATATAATTTATATATTTGTTCATAATAACATAAATTAATCGTTGGACAAATTTAATAAAATGGAATTTTTTTGTAAGCGTTCTTTTTACTCCATTGTATGACCCTCTAGATCCAACACAAATGATAATTTCCATTTGCTTCATAAGGTTAAAATTGTGATCCTTCATACTTGTATGCTTAAGGTTGAAGGATTTGGAGATTGGCTGAATTCATTGCCTAGGGTTTATATTTGCAAGATGATTTTTTTAGACATAAATTTTGAAGAGAATGGGACGAAAAATGGATTTTGTTTACTGTATTATTCCTTAATGTAGAGAGGGAGAAAAGAGGCGGTGAAATGATTGTATATTTTTCTATGTGTCTCTTTGAAATATATTGATCTTAGTAAATAAACATTACATAAATTGAAATGGTCGGTTATAATACAAACTACAAAAGGTCATGGAAACTAAAAGATGTTGAGTCTTATTGTAGTCATCTAACAAGAAGAAATTATATGTATTGAAATGCTAATCGAAAAAAAACCCGGTGCACAAAAATGGTTGATTGCACTGGCTAGATTTAAGAGGCTATGGAAAAAGCTGAAGCATGGCACAAAAATGTTGAAGCATAACTATAGAAGCACAACAAGAATTTGCAAAGTTGGAAACTCTGAGTAACACAACATGATCTGCACAGAAGTGGATAAGCATATGTTATGCATGTCAAAAAATAAAGGTTAAGTGCTATGCTGTTAAATTTGGATGATTCAAATATTTGTTAAAGAGGAGAGAAATTGATTAATTGATTCATTCAAATCAATAAATTTGACTGCTATATGGAAGGATATTTTGAAGGAAACTAATTAATTAGTTAATCAATTAATTAGTCAATATATTTGCTATATGAAGAAATAAATGATTAGGCATGGAGAATAAATCAATCAAAGTAAAGATATGGAAACCAAGATTGCGCCATCTATTTGTACTAAAATCAAATCATGCAATTTGGAAATATATTTGGGTAATGAGGAAATTGATTTTCTTAATCTCTAAGGAACCCTTCATTATCAAGTCGATTTAAATGAAGGAAGTTCATCTTCACATGTGCAAGCAAGTGTGTGAGAGTATCCACCATTATTCTTCCCTCTCTTTTGTACTCTTTTCTTTAGTGAAATAAAAGAAGTTGTTGGGTCTCCGTGGACATAGGATATTCATATATGAACCACGTTAAATCTTTTATGTCTCTTATTTCTGTATTATTTCTGTGAGACTGCATAGTTGATTTTTTAAGTTCCATTGGGTATCTAAATAGGCAATACTAGATCCTGATCAAATAATTCGCTTCTGCTCAAATTAAAACAAAATTCACTACAGTTTGGTATCTGAGCTAGTGTTATTGTTCCTGTTTGGATATTAATGGTTACTTCTAGTAAGTCTGTTGGTAGATCTGGTGTCAATTATGGAGTAACATGTTTTAATGGAAAAGGAGATTTTGGTACTTGGAAGATGAAGATGGAGGCCGTATTAATGAAGGAGAAGACTTATAAGGTTGTTTCTACGCCTGAGAAATTGAAAGGCATTGGTGCAGCTGATTTGGAAGAGATGGAAGATGAAGCTCATACAGCAATTCAGTTGAGCCTTTCAGATGATGTTCTTAGAGAATTCTCTCAAAAGAAGATGGCGAAGGAACTATGGGATGCATTATCGGATGCATATCAAGACAAGTCTCTCACTAATCGGATTATTCTTCAACAACAACTCTATTCGTTCAAGATGAAGCCTGGAGCTGATCTCTTGGAGCATGTAGATGCTTTGACGACTTAGATTATGAACTTGAAGGCAGCTGAAGTTGATATTACTGATGAGGCTTAAGTTGTAATCCTCTTATGTTCCTTGCCTAAGGAGTATACTGCTTTTGTTAATTCCATGGTTTATGGCGGCAATAAAATTAGCGTGTCTAATTTAAAGGCTGGTCTTCATAATGATGTATTAAGAGGTAGATTAGCGAGCACAAGCTTGGATAGTGATATCGAAGGCTTATCTGTTCAAAGAGGGCCAAAGAAGGTCGAAGAAAGGTGGAGGACGGAATTCTTCGCGGCCTCAGTCTAGGGGGCCTAAGAATCTGACTTGTCATTATTGCAAGAAACTAGGGCACTTCATAGCACAATGTCCCAAGGTTGAAGGTAGAAGAAAAGATCCAAAGCAAGCCTCAGCTTCTACAGTAGAGAAATCAAATACAGAAAGTGAAACCGATGTATTTACAACTTCTGGCTCTTCTGGGAAGAGCAACTTATGGCTGATTGATTCTGGCGCATCCTATCATATAACACCTGATAGGAACTACTTTTCCACTTACCATGAAATTGATGGAGGATAAGTTCTATGGGTAATGATGCTTCTTGCCGTATGTGGGTATTGGTAGCAATGATTAGGATGCTTGATGGTGTTATTCGTACGATCACCGATGTTAGACATGTACCTGATTTGAGGAGGAGCTTGATTTCTGTTAAGGCATTGAGTGGACTTGGCTTGAAGATTGTAGTGGAAGGAGAGAAAATGAAGATATTGAAGGGTCCCATGATTGTTATGAGGTGTGAGGGAAGAAAATCTTTATCTATTAAATGACACTACTGTAATTGGTGAATCAGCTTCTGTTACATCTATTGATTCGGTTCTTCTAGATTATGGCACTTACGGATGGGTCACATTGGTGAGCGCGGCATGGATGAGTTGAGAAAACGAGAATTGATTGATGGAATTCATACAGATATCTGGGGTCCCTCCCCTTGTCAGTTTTTAGGTGGAGCCAGATATTTCGTTTCATTTATAAATGATTTCTCTCGCAAAGTATGGGTATACTTTCTTCATTCAAAGTGTGAAACCTTTGCCAAGTTTCAAAAATGGAAATCTATGGTTGAGAAGCAGTCGGGGAAAAAATTGAAAGTGCTCCGTTCAGATAATGGCAGTGAATTTGTATCACAGAAATTCATCGATTATTGTAAGTCTGAAGTCATTAAGAGGCGTTACACTACAGCATGTGACCCCCAGTCTAACGGAGTTGCAGAAAGGATGAATCGGACATTATTGGAGAGAACAAGATGCCTTAGACTGACTGCTAAATTGAAAAGGGGATTTTGGGCTGAAGCCGTATCTATAGCGGCTTTCCTCATCAACCGCACACCTTCTACTGCCATAGATATGAAGATCCCCGAAGAAGTATGGAAAGGAGAGCCTGTTAGCTATTCATTTCTCAGAGTGTTTGGTTGCCCAACTTATGTGCATGAGAGAAAAGGGAAGCTGCAACGTAGAGCTTGCAAGTGTATTTTTCTAGGTTATAGAAGAGGAGTGAAGGGATATAGATTATGGTGTCCTATTAGCAAGAAGATCGTTATGAGCAGGCAAGTGACTTTTGATGAGAAGGCTATGTTGAAGGTGGAGCCTTCCTCATCGGATGACAATGAGAGGACATGTGAAGAATACCAGACACAAAGCAAGTCATCTGTTGATTCTTTCCATAGACGTTCAAATGATGTTTCTGATGACACCATGATTGATTCGGATAATATCGATGTTGACATAGAGGATCAAACTCAAGGTGGAGCTCATTCAGAACCTAGTCCTGTCAGACAAAGAATAAAGCTTAAGTGCTCGATGAGTTTGTTGGATTGAGCATCGAAGATATTAACTTCAATGATATGGAAACATATGCTTTGAAAGTTGTCCATGATGAGCCCTGTGATTATAGAGAAGCTATCGCATCAGTTAACAGTTCCAGTTGGTTAGTCTCTATGGAGGAGGAGATTGAATCATTATAGAGAAATCATACTTGGGATTTGGTGCCTCTTCCCACCGTCAAGAGAGCTATTGGATGCAAGTGGATCTATAGAGTGAAATACGGCGAAAATGGTAATCTCAGATACAAGGCAAGATTAGTTGCAAAGGGGTATGTTCAGAAGAAGGGAGTAGAGTATCATGATATGTAACATTCCTGGATTTTAGCTAAGAATAATCTGATAATTAATTTAATCTTTGGAATTAAATTTTGAACATATTTGTATGAAAATTCCAAAATAAAGAAAATATGAATTTTTAATAGAAATTTTGATTTGGGAATTTAATAATAAATATTTTAGGAATAAAATGGAATTTATAAACTTTATGTTTCAAGGAACTACTATATAGTTAATTATTAGTAATGAATAATTTGATTTCAAATCATTTGTTTTAAAATTGTATAAGTACAAAATAAAATGTATGAATATAAAGTCTTAATATGTATTTACCTTTTGAAATTAATAAAGCCTAATACCATTTGAAAATAATAATAAAAACATAGATTTGTATATACATTGAACATATAAGACTATAAACATGATTTTCAAATTAAATAAAATAAGGGGATTTAAACAAAATTTATGGATAAATTTAACCAAGGGATTTAAACACAAAATTACTTATTGTTAACAAGTGTAACATTTTAAAAACATGACATTAACAAATGTAAGCCTAATGTGATTTGTAAATTACAAGCGGCATTTGAATTTTCTTTTAAATTTAATTTTATTAACATGTATTAAGAAAACTAACCAGGCTAATACAATTCATCCTCCTTTCCAATTTCGTTTCCATCTTCAAACCGAGAATTAAAAACCAGAGTCATCTCTATATTCAAAACAAACAAATTTGTTCAAAAACGAATAAACCAGATCTAAGAAAAAATCAGAGAAAATCAAAACTAAAATATGGAAAACCTTTGGAAAGCAAAATCTTTTTCAACCTGAGGAAATGATGATCAAAACAAACCAAAATCAAAGACTGCAAAGAAAGTTCAAAGTAAGTGAATCCAGAAACCAACATTAAAAGCTTCAGATCCAAGTTCTATTCAGATCAAAACTGCAGATTCAATGAACCAAAGATCAACTTTCAGATTAATGAAGTAAAAGATTAAGAACAAAAGCAAGTCCAGTTTCAAGCTTCCATGTATCCTCTGCTCTTCATACAAGGTGAGCAGACCCTTGAACCCATTTTTATCTTGGTGTTTGAATTATTACTTGAAGTTATGATGTGAATATGCTTGTATACTTGTGTAAAAATGCCAGCATGTTGTATATATATGTAGTTTGTGTGTATGCATGTCTCCTGCCTTTGTTCTAAACATACAGGGATAAAAAAAATTATAAGCTAACTGGAATCCATAATTATAAATATAATAAACAGAATATACACACACTGTTATAAACTTAATAAAATACGAATAATATTACTGTGTTATTACTTAGTTTTAATAAGTTTGAGTTAATTAAACTTATTAAGGTTTGAGAGTGATTTGCGAGCATGCGTTTGAGAGTGATTAAGGTTTGATCACCTACTGTGAGCATGCAATTGAAGGTGGACATTGTTCAGGTAACAAGTCTTATATGATACATATAAATAGGACCTTAAGTTGAAGATAGGGATAGTGATTACTGCAAATATGAAACCTTATGCTAATATTATTACATTTGAAATAACGAATCAAATGGAAGTAGGCAGAGTATGCATCTGAGTATATATTCAACAAACTTAAGTATAAAACTGTAATATGTGTAAGTTTATTTCCCCCGTTCTTCTCTGTGACTTGTACGTGCATCTTAAGAAATCAAGTTGATGTGTGTGTATATATATATATATATATATATATATTTAAACACTTATGTTTGTATAATTTAAAATGAACCTATTTTTGAATGTAAAATATAGATTAAGGTTTAAAAATATATTTAAGTAAATCAAATTTGAAATTTTATGGAAAATTTAGGAAGGACAGTGGAAATCCAAAAACAGGTAAGTTTCAATCATTAAAATCCTTTGTTTTATTAATATAATCTGAATCCTCATCTAAGAACATGATTTTTAAAAGTAAAATCACAAGTTTTAGTGCTATATTGAGTGTGCAATTCAAAGATGGTCGGAAAATGAATCTCCAAGCTTTTCTGGCGATAGTAAGATATTGAGTCTCGTGATTTTAGCCGAAGGTAGTTGGGAGGTGCACGAGTTCGAGAAAAATGATCAAGGAGTTTTCCGATCATCACAGTGGTGTCGCGGCATAATTCTAGGGTTTAATAACCCAATTTGGTCCACGTTGTTCTTCATGCTCATGTAGAAACGTAGGTTAATCGGAGAAGTTCGTTCCGGTGGAAATCGAAGGTGGGGAGTGTGACGAAGTTTCAGTTGAAGTCGCAGGGTTGTCGGAGTTCTATGATGTTGGTTCGAGGCGATGTTACCAAGAGTGTTGGTTCTAGGCAAGAGTTTGATCGGCTCGATTTCGAATTGGCCGTCGACTCATGGTGTTGGGTGGTCTGGTAGATAGAGGTGGCTGCCGATGACTTATCGACAGTCGTAGGACCGACCGGTGGTGGTCAGAGCGTCATGCAACGTGCACGTGCACGTTTTTGCTTCTTGTCGTTCTAATTTTGGAGAAGAAAGGGAGGGACTCGAAGTCAACCTCGTGTATCTTCGTTGTTGGCTCGAGTATATACTCGAGCATATTCACGTATGTGTTACCTTGTTTAAACAGTTGTAAAACTGGAAAAATTTAGCAAAGTTAAAAAGAAAAAAAAGAGAAACTCGAAGAGGGTCTCGGGAAATTAGGTACTTGACTCTGGTAAAGACCCAAAGTGGTCTCGAGTTGATGATAAAACAGTTTTGTTTTAAAAACAAGTTTTCTAAATTTAATTTAAAATAAATTTAAACAACTTCTTGTTAACTCATTTAAATAAAATGATAATAAATGCTTTATTTGAAATTTTGGGATTAGTCAATTTTTTAAAAGAAATTGTTTTAAATTAATTTTGTTTTAAAGTGCTTTTATGTACACATATAACCTTTATTTTAAAAAGTCCTTTCTAAATAAGTTTAATTTTAAACTATATGATTAATCAAGGAAATGTTTTCAATTATGATTAACTTAAATATCTTTAATTAATCCATGTATTAATGGTAATCAATTAAAGGTTTATCAAATAAACTCGAATGTAATTAAGTAATTAATTGAGATAAATGGGTTATTTTAATTCGAAAATTTAATGATAATTACTTAATTAAGATTTTTACTTAATGTAATCAAGGTATAATTGCTTTGAGTAATTACATTAAAGGATAATTAATGAATTAAGATTAATTAAATTAAGGTAATTTATTACTTAATCAAAAGTACTTAACTAATGATTTAAGTTAAGTAATCAAGTGATAAGATTAATTTTTGATTAAGGATAATCGTTTATTAATTAAGAATAATTAATTAAAATGATGATTAATTAAGGGGTTAATTAATTAATTAAAGATAATTAATTAAAGGATAATTGAATAATTAAAGGTTAATTATTTAAAATATATCTAATGATTAAAGATTGATTAATTTGGTAATCGAAGTTGATTTAAATTAATTAGTAAGGTTAATTAATTTATTAATTAAGGTTGATTAATTAATAGTTAAAGGATCAATTAATTTATAAATTGCGGTTAATTAATAAATGATAAAAGGTAATTAATTAAATGATTTGTAATAAATTAATTAACTAGAATTAGTAAATTATCCATAAGAAATTTATCTGATTTAAATTAATCAGATGTCTTATTGATCGAACTCATGGATGTTTGGATTCTATTGAGTGCTTTGAATTGTTTGATGTTCCTAATTTGTGATGCTTTGTGATATAAATTATTCTATGTTGTGATGTGATTTGTGATGTAATTTATTCGTCTCTGATGTAATTTATTCATTTGTGATGTAACTTATTTATCTGTGAATCTGTGAATGAAGATAAGCGTTATAAGACTATACCACTTATCGATATTGATGTGCTTGAATCTGTGATGTGATGATTGATGATGTTGTACTATTATGTAAAACCCCTAGACTACACTATACACACACAAATATGGATCGCATGAGGAAATTAGTTAAGTCATAGATTTTTGAAATGGTTTTTAAATTTGAATTTTGAATCCAAATGGTTTTGGAAATGGATTTGGGTTAAATGTAAAAAGCTTTTGAAAAGAAGTTTTGAAGATAAAAGTTATTTTGAATAACTTAATAAACTTTTGAAATTTAAAATAGTTTGATTTGAATTTGAATTCAAAGTTTTGAAATTGAACTCTATATATGGAAATTATGGTTTAAAAAGGATATACTAGTTATAAATGTGTTTATATGGGTTTAAAACCATTTTAAAAGTATTGTTTTGGGGTTTCGAATTTAACCCAAGAATTAGATTTAAAGGGATTTAACTCGTGCGAATGTAATCGAATTTTTCCGAAGCAAAAACTATTTGTTTTTAACTAATAATAACTTTCATTTAAAGGATTCCCAATTTGGGTTGAGATATTTCAAGTTGAAATAGAATCGAAATGTTTTTGGAAAGCTATGAAAAACCTTTGTGAAAGATAATTGAATCTTGTTTTGAAATTGAAGAAGATTTAAAAGGTGTATCTTTTGAATAAAAGATTTGAAATGAAAATTGTTTTTGAAAAGCTATGAATTTTTGAAAATGGTTTTGGAAAATGTGAATTGAGTCTTTTAATTAAATGATTGGATGAGTTAATCCAATTTGAAATTGTTTTGAAAGCTATAATTGAATCTTTGTGAAAGGTGGGTGAACTTTGTGAAATGAATCTTTTTATTTAAAAGATTTGAAATAGTAATTGGTTTTAAACCATTTAAAGAAAGGTTTTGGATAATAAATTGTGACTTAACTGAGATCCCATTATCCAAATGTTTTTTAAATATTGCGCTCATTATTCGGTTTAGCCGGAAGAGGACCTTGTGTCATATAACCCATTTCGAATAATGATACATCATTATGGATAGCATTTGAAGACTGGTGGTGAAGACTGGGTATTTTCAAGAACGAAAGGATAACCCGTCGATTGTCTCTGCACTGAGTCGCGCCGGTATAGAGATTCCCTAAGTGATGGGAAGTCCGATCGGGATTGTGAATACCTGGATTGCAAGGGCTTCTTTGGCTGTTCGAACCCAGAACAGACTTGTATGGATGTGTGTCTGACATTACACTTTGAGATGTAAAACTGGTTTCTATCAAATACATTTCTGTTTGGTGGCGGAGATTTATTCTCTTAGCTTAACACCCTTCTCAGAGACGTACGAGCTCAGAGGTTATGTAGTTCATGGTTACTAGTGATACATTCCCAATTTGGTAATGTGGCATACAAAATGTTGCTGATCATTTGTTGATCAAAGCATGACTTTGTGAAAAGGTGTAGCTTTGTGGACGAGACCTCATCGAGCCTCACAACCCGGTAATGGTCGAAACAGGAAAGATGCGGCAAGGTTTCAGGGGTAGCGCCCCTAGGGTATGTCCACTCCTTCTGGAAAAGGGTGGTATTATGGTATGGAGCCCAGATACTTACTCATGTGGACACTGTATATTTATTACTCTGTGATGTTGTTGGTGTAGAGGATCCTCGTATAAAGGTCGCAAACGACCGAGGGTGGCATATCTTAGGTTTTACTTCCCGGGAATGGGGTAACCGACCTTGTGTTGGCAGAGAGCCGGGTAGGTTCTTGGGGCGTCCCTCCAGAGGCGTTCCCATGTGGAAATAGGAAGTTCCATAGCCTGACCATTTGATGGAAAAATCCAAAGAAAAAATACACGGCCTGTACATTTTTTAGTTGTATAGCCTGCCACGGAATGTGGCGGTAACCTGCTATTGAACATGGTAGCTATAGTAGGCATATGACGAAATGTTGTATGCTGGCTAAGATTAATATTATACTTTCGAAATGTTTTCCACCATGCACTAATATAATATCAAAATGGTTTTCGCGTATCAGGCATTTTTGACTATCATAAGGAGAAATCTCCTCCTACTCTGCATTTGCATGGTGTGTGTGGCGGGAGGCCTTATAGTAGTTTCATTTTTCCAAAAAGCGTTGCGGATTTCAAATTATAATTTTTTGTTTGTTTTTAAAGATAAACTGTTTTTGTTTGCTCATACCAGTCGCATGACTGACCCGGAGTTTATTGTTCCCTTCCTAAACTCTGGGTGCCCACAATTTTCCACACGGACAGTGTAGAGTTGGGTTTTTCAGATAGTAGATATCGATTCGGTAGCTTTCAACTTTCTCTTTGGTATTCTTTGGAGACTTTGGATATTTGAGTCTTCGGATCCACGGCTGGCTTTGGTTAGTCCAACTTGATGGTGGTTCGAGATAGTGGTTTGGAGTTTTGGCTTTGGAGCATTGGATTGGAGTTGCAGTTTGATATTGGAGTTATCTCTTTTGCTATTTGTTTTCCGCTTTTGTTTATTGACTCTGATATTCTTGTATCACATTGATATCATTGTTGTATATCATTGGATATTGTATCCATTGGAGTTGTATATGATATTCATATCCTTTTTTCCGCTATGTTGTTATATTTAACTTGTTATAAGCTCCGGTACGAGTCAAATTTCAACGGTTGAATCTACGGCATTCAAGTACAAGCGAAGTACGGGTATCGATTTTCGAATGTGAAATTTGGAATGTGACATTTTGGTATCAAAGATGAAGGTTGAAACTTTAGCTCAGGAGTATAACACATTAGGTAGCTCATTAGAGATAGGGTTACAAATACCTTAGAATGAGTATATCCATAAGATATTCGTCTCCACGCCTCAGTAAATTCTCTTACTATCCACTGATAGTGAGTATGAGTGCGAGAAGAGGACGAGATATGAGACAGGGGAGTACGAATACAAATGGTCGATACCCTAAAACAACAAGGAACAACTCTCTCTATCGATCTCTTTTATTCATCATCTGATTTCAATTCGTTGATGTCTTCGTAGCAGCACAAGGGAAAAGCTTTGATAGGAGATCCTTATTTTGGTTAAACCAAGGAACGAATTGGCTTGGGACATAACTCCAGATGGGTCAGAATTGTTTGTTTGGATGAATTGTTTGCTTTGGTTGCTATGATTGATAGGTATACCTTGGTTTCTAAACTGAAAAGTTTTGGAAATTGTATCAATATATCTATCTATTCTTTGGGGGTCCCAATATATTCTACGAACGTTTAGTTATTCCTTCGAACTAACCAGTGCCCTTGAATATTCGTAGATCAGGTGACCCGAGTATCTTGGGTAGTATTGAATGAGTTGATTCTCATATTTGCTGATATTCTGATTTGGTAAGTCAAATGCAGAATAAATATTTCAATCTGATCTGATCAATTATTTCTCTATCTTTGTGTATCCATCCTTGTTGTTTCCCTGGAAAATTTCGAGGACGAAATTTTCTATGGAGGGGAATCTGTAACATTCCTGGATATTAGCTAAGAATAATCTGATAATTAATTTAATCTTTGGAATTAAATTTTGAAAATATTTGTATGAAAAATCCAAAATAAAGAAAATATGAATTTTTAATAGAAATTTTGATTTAGGAATTTAATAATAAATATTTTAGGAATAAAATGGGATTTATAAACTTTATGTTTCAAGGAACTACTATATAGTTAATTATTAGTAATGAATAATTTGATTTCAAATCATTTGTTTTAAAATTGTATAAGTACAAAATAAAATGTATGAATATAAAGTCTTAATATGTATTTACCTTTTGAAATTAATAAAGCCTAATACCATTTGAAAATAATAATAAAAACATAGATTTGTATATACTATGAACATATAAGAATATAAACATGATTTTCAAATTAAATAAAATAAGGGGATTTAAACAAAATTTATGGATAAATTTAACCAAGGGATTTAAACAAAAAATTACTTATTGTTAACAAGTGTAACATTTTAAAAACATGACATTAACAAATGTAAGCCTAATATGATTTGTAAATTACAAGTGGCATTTGAATTTTCTTTTAAATTTAATTTTATTAACATGTATTAAGAAAACTAACCGGGCTAATACAATTCATCCTCCTTTCCAATTTCGTTTCCACCTTCAAATTGAGAATTAAAAACCAGAATCATCTCTATATTCAAAACAAACAAATTTGTTCAAAAACGAATAAACCAGATCTAAGAAAAAATCGGAGCAAATCAAAACTAAAATCTGGAAAACCTTTGCAAAGCAAAATCAGTTTCAAACTGAGGAAATGATGACCAAAACAAACCAAAAACAAATACTGCAAAGAAAGTTCAAAGTAAATGAATCCAGAAATCAACATTAAAAGCTTTAGATCCAAGTTCTACTTAGATCAAAACTGCAGATTCAATGAACCAAAGATAAACTTTCAAATTAATGAAGTAAAAGATTAAGAACAAAAGCAATTCCAGTTTCAAGCTTCCATGTATCCTCTGCTCTTCATACAAGGTGAGAAGACCCTTGAACCCATTTTTATCTTGGTGTTTGAATTATTACTTGAAGTTATGATGTGAATATGCGTGTATACTTGTGTAAAAATGCCTGCATGCTTTATATGTATGTAGTTTGTGTGTATGCATATCTGCTGCCTCTGTTCTAAACATACAGGGATAAAAAAAATTATAAGCTAACTGGAATCCATAATTACAAATATAATAAACAGAATATACACACACTATTATAAACTTAATAAAATACGAATAATATTATTGTGTTATTACTTAGTTTTAATAAGTTTGAGTTCATTAAACTTATTATGGTTTGAGAGTGATTTGCGAGCATGCGTTCGAGAGTGATTAAGGTTTGATCACCTGTTGTGAGCATGCAATTGAAGGTGGACATTGTTCAGGTAACAAGTCTTATATGATAAATATAAACAGGACTTTAAGTTGAAGATAGGGATAGTGATTACTTCAAATATGAAATCTTATGCTAATATTATTTCATTTAAAATAACGAATCAAATGGAAGTAGGCAGAGTATGCATCTGAGTATATATTTAACAAACTTAAGTATAAAACTGTAATATGTATAAGTTTGTTTCCCCTGTTCTTCTCTGTGACTTGTACGTGTATCTTAAGAAATCAAGTTGATGTGTGTGTGTGTATAAACACTTATGTTTTTATAATTTAAAATGAACCTATTTTTGAATGTAAAATATAGATTAAGGTTTAAAATATATTTAAGTAAATCAAATTTGAAATTTTATGGAAAATTTAGGAAGGACGGTGGAAATCCAAAAACATGTAAGTTTCAACCATTAAAATCCTTTTTTTATTAATATAATCTGAATCCTCATCTGAGAACATTATTTTTAAAAGTAAAATCACAAATTTTAGTGTTATATTGAGTGTGCAATTCAAAGATGGTCGGAAAATGAATCTCCAAGATTTTCTGGCGATCGGTAAGATATTGAGTCTCGTGATCTTAGCCGAAGGTAGCTGGGAGGTGCATGAGTTTGGGAAAAATGATCAAGGAGTTTTCTGATCATCACAGTGGTGTCACATCATGATTCTAGGGCTTAAGAACCCAATTTGGTCAATGATGTTCTTTATGCTCATGTAGAAACGTAGGTTAATCGGAGACGTTCGGTCCGATGGAAATCGAAGGTGGGGAGTGTGACGAAGTTTCAGTTGAAGTCGCAGGGTTATCGAAGGTCGATGATGTTTGTTCGAGGCGATGTTACCAAGAGTGTTGGTTCCAGGCAAGAGTTTGATCTGCTCGATTTCGAATTGGTCATCGACTCGTGATGTTGGGTAGTCAGGTAGATAGAGGTTGCTGCCGATGACTTGTCGACAGTCGTAGGACCGACCGGTGGTGGTCAGAGCATCGTGCAACGTGCACGTTTTTGCTTCTGGTCGTTCCAGTTTTGGAGAAGAAAGGGAGGGACTCGAAGTCAACCTCGTGTATCTTCGTTGTTGGCTCGAGTATATACTCGAGCATATTCATGTATGTGTTACCCTGTTTAAACAGTTGTAAAAATGGAAAAAATTTGCAAAGTTAAAAAAAAACTCGAAGGGGGTCTCGGGAAATTAGGTGCTTGACTCGGGTGAAGACCCGAAGTGGTCTCGAGTTGATGATAAAACAGTTTTGTTTTAAAAACAAGTTTTCTAAATTTAATTTAAAATAAATTTAAACAACTTCTTGTTAACTCGGTTAAATAAAATGATAATAAATGCTTTATTTGAAATTTTGGGATTAGTCAAATTTTTAAAAGAAATTATTTTAAATTATTTTTGTTTTAAAGTGCTTTTATGTACACATATAACCTTTATTTTAAAAAGTCCTTTCTAAATAAATTTAATTTTAGACTATATGACTAATAAAGGAAATGTTTTCAATTATGATTAACTTAAATATCTTTAGTTAATTCATGTATTAATGGTAATCAATTAAAGGTTTATCAAATAAAATCGAATGTAATTAAGTAATTAATTGAGATAAATGGGTTATTTTAATTTGAAAATTTAATGATAATTACTTAATTAAGATTTTTACTTAATGTAATCAAGGTATAATTGCTTTGTTTAATTACATTAAAGGATAACTAATAAATTAAGATTAATTAAATTAAAGTAATTAATTACTTAATCAAAAGTAATTAACTAATGATTTAAGTTAAGTAATTAAGTGATTAAGATTAATTTTTGATTGAGGATAATCATTTATTAATTAAGAATAATTAATTAAAATGATGATTAATCAAGGGGTTAATTAATTAATTAAAGATAATTAATTAAAGGATAATTGAATAATTAAAGGTTAATTATCTAAAATAAAGAGTTAATTATCTAATGATTAAAGATTGATTAATTTGTTAATCAAAGTTAATTTAAATTAATTAGTAAGGTTAATTAATTTATTAGTTAAGGTTGATTAATTAATAGTTAAAGGATTATTAGTTAAGGTTGAACAATTAGTTCAACTTGAAATTGGATGGTTGATTTGGATTGTATGTTTAACATTGTGAATTGATGACATATCAATTGATCTCTATTAAATATATATCTGTTTGGTGGCGGAGAATTTATTCTCTTAGCTTAACACCCTTCTCTGAGACGTATGAGCTTAGAGGTTATATATCGGTAGACATCAATTATGTGTTGAGAATTTACGATGTCACGTAAAATCCAAATCGAGTGTGAAGTCGATAATAAATTGAATTATGAATATGAATTAGGTTTGAGATAACCTTAAAATTCCAAATCGACTTAGAGCAAAATTTTAAATGGATAATGAGCTGGAAAATTTATGAATCCTCTATTTGTTATGGGTATGAGATATTGAGGTTTTCAGAATGTATATATGAGAATACGATAAATTCGAAAACCATTAGTTTGGAAAGTAATTGTTATGGGAAAACTTATGTAAGTACATGGGTATGATATGTACGAAATGTGAAATGAAATATTATATATGTATGTATGATATTATGTTTTCCAAACCGAGGATATGGAAAAGTACCTTCCATTTAAAATTTGTGAAGGTTGTTGGAACTCGAGATGAGTGTCCATTTGAAAATCGTAGCTACGTAGAATTCCATTAGTTGGATTGACCATTTGATTTCCATTAGTTGGATTGGCCATTTGTTTTCCATTAGTTGGAGTGACTAGCGTAATTTGAGGGGCGAGATGCCTACAGTTACAAGCGATTCCACTGGGATAGTGGCGCAACCGTCGTGTAAACTGCAATCTAGATGCCAAAGCGTAATTCGAGGGGCGAGATGCTTACGGTCACGAGCGATTCTACTGGGATAGTAGCGTAACCGCCGTGTGAACCGCGATCTAAGGCGACAACCATGGCGAAATTCAAGAGAGATGAGAAATCTACGGTTACAAGCGATTCTACTGGGATAGTAGCGTAACCGCCGGGTAACTATGATCCATGGGGGAACGTGCTTTCCATATCCATTTTTAAAAAGAATTTTTAAGTATTTTCACTGGGAATTGAAGCAAGTATATTTAGTACTTGGAGATTTTTAGACTTGCGCCTGGCCAGCGTATGCCTAATGTCTTTAAGAACGACAATAGACTTGTTAAATTTCGAGTTAGCAAGTATTTTCAAACTTTAAATAGAAAATCAATAATCTGAAATTAAAGTAACATAAATTCCAACCTAATGAACTAAGGAAGAGGATTTTTGAAATGTTTTGAAAGTCCACAGCTTTGGAAAGGTTATACTATGTAAATTTCTTAAATGAAGAATTGCAAATTTAAAATTTGGGTTTTGTAAGTTGAAAACTTTAGTAAAAGACTTTTGCGTCTTGATTGTAGAAATTAATGAACAGGAGATAATGAACAAAGCTAGTGAGATAAAACAAATAGAATGAATTCTATACTCATTTATTTTTAATAAGTTTTGAGCTTGGTAAAAAAAAATTGTGTAGGGTATAAACATAAGTGAAATTTTAACAATCATTTTTCCTTACTTCTAATTTCGGGACGAAATTCTTTTAAGGAGGGGAGATTGTAACGATCCTGAATTTTTGAACAATTTAAATTGAAAATATTTAATTAATTTTAAAACATTTGAATGATAATTTAAATTGAATTCCCAATATAACTGTGAATTTGGCGATTAAATATTAAAATTTAATCTATACAAAGTTGAATAAAAATTTAAATTTGATTTTGGAGTTGAAATTGAATATTGAATTTGTATTTTTAATTCAAACTAATGACTTAGAAAAATAATATTGGATACAAGGATTTTTATTTATGTAAATTTATAAATGGGTGGTTAGTTTTTAAATAACATCTTTCTTTTCTTTAAAGTAAAAAGGAATAAAATTTTAATCAATACAAATAGATGAATAAATACACATAGTAAAAATTTAAACGACATATTTATAAATTTTGAAAAATATTATGTAGCTACATTGGAGAAATTTTAACAACATAATTTAAACAAAAACATAACAAAGCAAAGTAATAGTAAAACCCATTGAAATTCAAAATAAAAATATAAGAGGAAAATTTGTTGATTGTTGTTTGGGCTTTGAAAATTTTGGTCAGCCCACGTTTGATATTGGTGCCGTGATTAAGTATACCCATTACCTCATTTCTCCATTCGATTCATAACCCTAAACAAACGAAAAATAATGGCGTCTCTCAATTTCTTTCTTCCTCCAATGAACTAAATTAAGGCTGGTGATAATTTGGGGCCTTCGTTCGATTGCGCTCTTTGTTCCAAAACAGGGTTTTTGCGAAGCTCCGGTACTAGTTCGTCGTGTTTGCTGCATCGTCTTCTACCCTGCGAGCAATGGTGAGTTTTTCTCACGATTAATCTTATTCAAGTTTTTATATTTGTTTGAATTGGGTGCTTGGTTACATGCTATGATTTGTGTTGCTATGGTCTGATGTTTTGCAAGTGATTCACATACATATCTGATGAGAACAGACACTGCATGTATAGTTGTTGGGTGTTGTTTGCTTCCATTTGCTCTGTAAATAAATTTAAACTGATGAGAACAGATGCTATCAAAACTTTGCTTGTTTTGTTTTGCTGCATGTGTTGAATCTTTGAATCTGGTTAAGGAAAATGTAGTAAGGAAAATGAATACTTGTGAGCAAACTTGAAAATCTTCCCTTTGAATATGATATCTATAAATCTGTGAATTTGCCTTGTTGTGCTTGCTTGTTGATATTGGGTTGCTGCCTGTTGTTTGTCTGGGAACAAGTCTAATGTTCTTGGTTTATAGCTTTGAGAATTTGAGTTAAGAATCTATATTTTCTTGTTTAAATAAATTCAAGCCCTGAGTACTGAAAGTAGATGTTTATGATATTTTAAAGTCATTCCAAAGATAATTTCAGAAGAAAATATTTAGTATTTAAACAAAATATAGGAAGTAACAAGGAGAACCGAAATACCCAGATCTAATTAAATCAAAAACAATCTGGTCTCTATTTCTTTTGGAATCCAGGTGAACAAATCTTATTTTTTTTTAAAACCAGGGTTCTTGGTTTCTTTACCTGTGAGTAATCTCATTTTTTAAGGGTTTAAGTATGAAATTCTGGTTGCATGCTAATAAAATTTAAAATGGATGTGTATTACAAGACATCTGCTGTGTACATATTCATGTATGGTACTCTCTGTACACCTTTCAGTTTGCAAGTCTAAATTAAATTCAAAAAAAAACCTATCCAAATCTATGTTATATGCAGTGATAAATGCTGTTCTCTTGTTAATATGCCTGTTTGCCTGTGTGGATGTGAATTTATTTATATTGTGATGGATGCATGTTTGTGTATATGTATATATATGCCACCTCTGTTATGTTATACAGTTTCAAGAAAAATAATACTGTGAGCAAACACCACCCTTTAAACCTTTATATGTTTATATTTTGGTAGAATGTGATGACTGCTTAAAGTGATGTTAAAGTTATGTTTGTGTGAATGAAAATATGTTAGTATACGTATGCAAATATAAATATGCAAGTCTGTGAATGGACAAAAGAAGGCCACTGCCTTTGGTTACAAGTTTTAAGACCTGTTTGAGAGAGAAGAAAAGTTTAAACACTTGGGAAAAAAAAAATCTTTTCTTTTGATCTGGTGGCTGTTATGACTTAATGTTTGAATGAACTTGTTTCTCTCAAGATAAAGTAAAGGTTTTTTTTAAATTTTTTTTTATATATATATATATAAGTCAAATAAATTTTGTAATGCCTGAAAAAAAAATTGCTTGATATTTATGACCTCTGTTTGTGGTGTTCTTTGTTGTTGCTGTGTATTATGCTGCATGCCATATGTGAATGATTCCAGTTCAAAAGTCTGAGAAACCCAGTTTTAAACCTCTGTAAAATGTCCTATAATCTGAAAGTAACCAAATTTACAAGTTCAAAACAATTGTTTGATGAATCTGATGCATTGCTAAAATTCTTGAATCCATTATGTGATGCTTGAATGTTGGTTTAGGTATGGAATTGAAAGTATGTATGTGAATATGTATTTATGCATATATATGTCACTGTGAGTAACTCCATTTTATTTTAAATGGGTAAAAGTTTGAGTTGCATGCTAGTATACTGAAATGAACGAATATTGCATATGTTTATAATAAATTGTAAAACCGCAGTGCCTCATTTTCTTTTAGATAAATAACCCATAATATTAAAAAGCTTTAATCTATATGTTGCGTGTGAATAACATCACTCTTCCTAAATTTTAGTATGAATCTAGTTGCATTTATTTGTCAGGTTTACAAAGTAAACCATATTAAAACCCAAATCTCACTCTTCCCTCTTTGGTTCTGAAATGGCAGTAAACAGTTAGAAAAAATTGTTGTTTAACCCTGTGCATTTTAGTAAATAAAACTGTGAGTAAACATTATTAAAAAGATTAGCAGATAAATGTTTGTTGCATATGAATTTCTGTGATGAAGAGTGTTGCATGTGTATCTTAGCATAACCTCTGTATTTTGGTACCTGGTTTAAGCATGCATGTTTGATAGCCTGGTTATACCCTGTTTATAGTTCAGGATTTAAAGTGTTATCAAAAAGAAAAAAATTCAAATCTTCCCATCTGCACATCGTTAGATTTTGGGATTCAACAAGAATGATTTGTTCAAACCTAATTTAAGATATGAAATTTATAATTAATGAAGAAAAGTTAGAGTATCACTTGGGAAGGTAAATAACAGTAAAACATTTGCTAAATGTTAAAATTCAAACTTAACAATTTTTTTTATGATTTCCCTTTATAACCTGAATATCAGTTTCAAAATTTTAAATCTGAAGCTTCTAATGTTAAGAAAATTTTAACCCAGTTTCATTGTCTTGACTCGATCATTGCTTTGAGTTTCACTGTCATACTTCCATGTAATTTCGACTTCCACACTGTTGACATTTGTTCACTTCAGTTTTCAAAGTTGCACATACTTATTTGAGTTTGCATTGGTGCATTTCCTTACTGAGTTTGGTCGAGACTTGTTCTTTGATGTATTTCGTTTGGCTTGAGTGTTGTCTCTGACCTGATGGCTTGGTTTTCATTGTCCACACATGTTCATGCTTTACTGTAGCTTGCATGGCCGGTGCACTTTGAATGCATTCATGTTGATTTTCATGGAGTAGTCGTCTTGACACTGTTGTACACTTGCCTGAGTGCCAGTTTGCCTTGTATCTTTGTGAAGTTGTAGTTGGTGGTCTTTCATAATGTATTTTACTTTGGCCATTTTCGTTCATCCCTGTAGGAGCTTTGTACAATTCTCTGGCCCATACTGTTGAACTTGACCTGTCTGGTTCCTGTTCTTTGTTGATTTGCATTTGCATTTTCATTGTTGCTCTGCCTCCATTTAAAAGTATTGTTGCCGTGATTATTTGAGCTTGTATGCTTGATATTTTGGTTGGCTGCCCAGATTTGTACTTGCTGGTTTGATATAAGTGTTCCCCAGTACACTTCTAATGCTCACTTGTGGGCATTTGCCTTATTTAAGCTATTTGACTGATCCAATTTGCTTTGATTATCTCTGTTGCCACTGCACTATCAACCCTGTTGGGCTGTTACCATTTTATTCAGTTCATTGCAAATTTATTTACTTGAATAAAGATTAATCCTGACTCGAGTGTTTTTGTGTTTTGCATAAAACGCTCGGGTCAGACCGAGTATTTTACAGCTTGAAGATTTTCTGGCAGCGAAGTTAGAGAGAGGGGGATTACCGCATCACTAAAGTTTTTCAGGAAAATTTTTCTTGTACTAAATAATAAATAAATTGTTCCGCTGTATTAAAATGTAATTCATTGTATAACTCTGATTTTTGTATATAAAAGAAAGTTCATTTATGATAAATATTATTATTCTGTGATTCTGTGGCTGATTCTCTTTAAATTCTATAAACTAAATAACAATCCGTCATTTTGAACGTTTCAAGTTGGTTTAATTACCGACTGGAGGCGGTCAGAATGGCGGGTCGTTACAAAGTGGTATCAGAGCTTTGGTTTACACAAAGCTTAGTTTATGGTGTTTAATATGAATAGTTACTAGAATCACTTTAAAGAAAGCGTTTTTCAAATCTAAAGAAGTATAAATTTGTTTTCTTTGAAAAATAAAAGGTATTTTGAAAATTCAAATTTTTTTTTTGGAAATTCCCCTCTCTAAATTTTGGTTTGCGATAGTTTCTCTTCGGTAAGGTCTTCTTAGATTTGAGTCCCGATCATTCGAAAACCCATTATCGAATTGCTGAGATTTATGAAAGAATAAAATATAAGTTAAGTGAATTAGTAAATTGGTTTAAATTAAATATTTTGGATATCTCCAAAGCAATAAATTGGAAAATAAAATGACATGCTAATTTAGTTATAGACAAGGGGATCGTTTCAAAGTATTAAGCTATGTATGGTTTGGTACAGAAAGAAGTATTTAGTAAAATAGCATTTTGGGAAGGAAATCTACTTGTCGACTCAACTGTATGAATAAACCAGTTTTGATGTAAAGCTTATATTTCAAGTGTAGACTAATGCCTAAAAATAGTTAATGTAGAGATATAAATCTAATGAAACCAAGTCGATGAATGGTTTACTAAAGAACTAGTTGATTATTTTAGAAATCAAACGCAAAGTTCAAATGAGATTTAGATTTCAAATTTGATGTTTGTCTGATGAATTTGAATTTGAATTTGAACGGGCAGAGAATTAAGTTAAGTGGAAAACTTAATATTGGAAAATTTGGAGTCGCTTTAAAACCAATATTTTGAAATGTATGCGGAATTCAAATTTTGAATTAGGTCGAAGTTGAAAAAGTTAAATGGGAATGTTTTAGGGAAGTAATATTATGAAACGAAGTTAATCGATTTGAAGTTGTTTTAAAATGTGTTAAGTATCGAAACCATAGATTTCAACATTCATTGTTGAAATAGACGTTTTCGAGTGAAATAAAAGGAAATGGTGGACTATAACACTGTTGTTATAGTAAATGGTTTCCGAAAGGAAATGTTTCATGTAGTATTGGGATTTATATATTTATCTTAAATTTGAATCCCTATACTAGTGATTTTGAGTCGTCGTAACAATGTTTTACACAACATTCGTTTTGACTCAAATAAATGTGTTTAAAAGAACGCTTTCCTTAAAGAATGAAATATATACTTGATTACGATATAAGTATATTGAATATTTTTCAAGTGCTGAAAATAAAATGGATTTGCGGATTACTTATTATTAAATAAGTATGGAAATGTTTTTCCAATATGAAGTGAATGTTTTGAGATTTTATTTTTAAAGATAAATTGAAAATGAATATTTGAAATCGCTTTGAAAATCGTATATTCATGGATATTTTGGAAATGTAAATTCATTATGAATTTATAAAAGAAAGGGAAATTTGTTTAAAAATAAACATTGATTTATTTTTGAAGTGTGGAAATAAATTTATGGATTTGGAACGTAAGTTCAAAATAAATCGGTAAGGATTTATTTGATTAATTTAAATGAGCCATTTTAAGTTTAAAATGGATAAATATTTGGAAATGTTTCCGTTTAAGGAAATTGCTTTGAAATTTGTTTTCAAAGATTGAAAGGTGAAAAAAAAATGATTTGAAATTTGTTTTCAAATGGTTAAGTGTGGAAAAAATTATATATATCTTGTGTAGATATTTTTGGGAAATTGGAACAATTAGTTCAACTTGAAATTGGATGGTTGATTTGGATTGTATGTTTTACATTGTGAATTGATGACATATCAATTGATCTCTATTAAATATATATCTGTTTGGTGGCGGAGAATTTATTCTCTTAGCTTAACACCCTTCTCTGAGACGTACGAGCTTAGAGGTTATATATCGGTAGACATCAATTATGTGTTGAGAATTTACGATGTCACGTAAAATCCAAATCGAGTGTGAAGTCGATAATAAATTGAATTATGAATATGAATTAGGTTTGAGATAACCTTAAAAATTCCAAATCGACTTAGAGGAAATTTTTAAATGGATAATGAGCTGGAAAATTTATGAATCCTCTATTTGTTATGGGTATGAGATATTGAGGTTTTCAGAACGTATATATGAGAATACGATAAATTCGAAAACCATTAGTTTGGAAAGTAATTGTTATGGGAAAACTTATGTAAGTACATGGGTATGATATGTACGAAATGTGAAATGAAATATTATATATGTATGTATGATATTATGTTTTCCAAACTGAGGATATGGAAAAGTACCTTCCATTTGAAGGTTGTTGGAACTCGAGATGAGTGTCCATTTGAAAATCGTAGCTACGTAGAATTCCATTAGTTGGATTGACCATTTGATTTCCATTAGTTGGATTGGACATTTGTTTTCCATTAGTTGGATTGGCTATTTGTTTTCCATTAGTTGGAGTGACTAGCGTAATTTGAGGGGCGAGATGCCTACAGTTACAAGCGATTCCACTGGGATAGTGGCGCAACCGCCATGTAAACTGCAATCTAGATGCCAAAGCGTAATTCGAGGGGCGAGATGCCTACGGTCACGAGCGATTCTACTGGGATAGTAGCGTAACCGCCGTGTGAACCGCGATCTAAGGCGACAACCATGGAGAAATTCAAGAGAGATGAGAAATCTACGGTTACAAGCGATTCTACTGGGATAGTAGCGTAACCGCCGGGTAACTGTGATCCATTGGGGAACGTGCTTTCCATATCCATTTTTAAAAAGAATTTTTAAGTATTTTCACTGGGAATTGAGCAAGTATATTTAGTACTTGGAGATTTTTAGACTTGCGCCTGGCCAGCGTATGCCTAATGTCTTTAAGAACGACAATAGACTTGTTAAATTTCGAGTTAGCAAGTATTTTCAAACTTTAAATAGAAAATCAATAATCTGAAATTAAAGTAACATAAATTCCAACCTAATGAACTAAGGAAGAGGATTTTTGAAATGTTTTGAAAGTCCATAGCTTTGGAAAGGTTATACTATGTAAATTTCTTAAATGAAGAATTGCAAATTTAAAATTTGGGTTTTGTAAGTTGAAAACTTTAGTAAAAGACTTTTGCATCTTGATTGTAGAAATTAATGAACAGGAGATAATGAACAAAGCTAGTGAGATAAAACAAATAGAATGAATTCTATACTCATTTATTTTTAATAAGTTTTGAGCTTGGTAAAAAAAAAATTGTGTAGGGTATAAACATCAGTGAAATTTTAACAATCATTTTTCCTTACTTCTAATTTCGGGACGAAATTCTTTTAAGGAAGGGAGATTGTAACGATCCTGAATTTTTGAACAATTTAAATTGAAAATATTTAATAAATTTTAAATATTTGAATGATAATTTAAATTGAATTCCCAATATTACTGTGAATTTGGCGATTAAATATTAAAATTTAATCTATACAAAGTTGAATAAAAATTTAAATTTGACTTTGGAGTTGAAATTGAATATTGAATTTGTATTTTTAATTCAAACTAATGACTTAGAAAAATAATATTGGATACAAGGATTTTTATTTATGTAAATTTATAAATGGGTGGTTAGTTTTTAAATAACATCTTTCTTTTCTTTAAAGTAAAAAGGAATAAAATTTTAATCAATACAAATAGATGAATAAATACACATAGTAAAAAATTAAACAACATATTTATAAATTTTGAAAAATATTATGTAACTACATTGGAGAAATTTTAACAACATAATTTTAACAAAAATATAACAAAGCAAAGTAATAATAAAACCCATTGAAATTCAAAATAAAAATACAAGAGGAAAATTTGTTGATTGTTGTTTGGGCTTTGAAAATTTTGGTCGGCCCACGTTTGATATTGGTGCCGTGATTAAGTATACCCATTCCCTCATTTCTCTATTCGATTCGTAACCCTAAACAAACGAAAAATAATGGCGGCTCTCAATTTCTTTCTTCCTCCGATCGACTAAATTAGGGCTGGTGATAATTTGGGGCCTTCGTTCGATTGCGCTCTTTGTTCCAAAATAGGGTTTTTGCGAAGCTCCGGTACTAGTTCGTCGTGTTTACTGCATCATCTTCTACCCAGCGAGCAATGGTGAGTTTTTCTCACGATTAATCTTATTCAAGTTTTTATATTTGTTTGAATTGGGTGCTTGGTTACATGCTATGATTTGTGTTGCTATGGTCTGATGTTTTGCAAGTGATTCACATACATATCTGATGAGAACAGACACTGCATGTATAGTTGTTTGGTGTTGTTTGCTTCCATTTGCTCTGTAAATAAATTTAAACTCATGAGAACAGATGCTATCAAAACTTTGCTTGTTTTGTTTTGCTGCATGTGTTGAATCTTTGAATCTGGTTAAGGAAAATGTAGTAAGGAAAATGAATACTTGTGAGCAAACTTGAAAATCTACCCTTTGAATATGATATCTATAAATCTGTGAATTTTCCTTGTTGTGCTTGCTTGTTGATATTGGGTTGCTGCCTGTTGTTTGTCTGGGAACAAGTCTAATGTTCTTGGTTTATAGCTTTAAGAATTTGAGTTAAGAATCTATATTTTCTTGTTTAAATAAATTCAAGCCCTGAGTACTGAAAGTAGATGTTTATGATATTTTAAAGTCATTCCAAAGATAATTTCAGAAGAAAATATTTAGTATTTAAACAAAATATAGGAAGTAACAAGGAGAACCGAAATACCCAGATCTAATTAAATCAAAAACAATCTGGTCTCTGTTTCTTTTGGAATCCAGGTGAACAAATCTTATTTTTTTTAAAAACCAGGGTTCTTGGTTTCTTTACCTGTGAGTAATCTCATTTTTTAAGGGTTTAAGTATGAAATTCTGGTTGCATGCTAATAAAATTTAAAATGGATGTGTATTACAAGACATCTGCTGTGTACATATTCATGTATGGTACTCTCTGTACACCTTTCAGTTTGCAAGTCTAAATTAAATTCAAAAAAAACCTATCCAAATCTATGTTATATGCAGTGATAAATGCTGTTCTCTTGTTAAAATGCCTGTTTGCCTGTGTGGATGTGAATTTATTTATATTGTGATGGATGCATGTTTATGTATATGTATATATATGCCACCTCTGTTATGTTATACAGTTTCAAGAAAAATAATACTGTGAGCAAACACCACCCTTTAAACCTTTATATGTTTATATTTTGGTAGAATGTGATGACTGCTTAAAGTGATGTTAAAGTTATGTTTGTGTGAATGAAAATATGTTAGTATACGTATGCAAATATAAATATGCAAGTCTGTGAATGGACAAAAGAAGGCCTCTGCCTTTGGTTACAAGTTTTAAGACCTGTTTGAGAGAGAAGAAAAGTTTAAACACTTGGGAAAAAAAAATCTTTTCTTTTGATCTGGTGGCTGTTATGACTTAATGTTTGAATGAACTTGTTTCTCTCAAGATAAAGTAAATTTTTTTTTTAAATTTTTTTTTATATATATATAAGTCAAATAAATTTTGTAATGCCTGGAAAAAAAAATTGCTTGATATTTATGACCTCTGTTTGTGGTGTTCTTTGTTGTTGCTGTGTATTATGCTGCATGCCATATGTGAATGATTCCAGTTCAAAAGTCTGAGAAACCCAGTTTTAAACCTCTGTAAAATGTCCTATAATCTGAAAGTAACAAAATTTACAAGTTCAAAACAATTGTTTGATGAATCTGATGCATTGCTAAAATTCTTGAATCCATTATGTGATGCTTGAATGTTGGTTTAGGTATGGAATTGAAAGTATGTATGTGAATATGTATTTATGCATATATATGTCGCTGTGAGTAACTCCATTTTATTTTAAATGGGTAAAAGTTTGAGTTGCATGCTAGTATACTGAAATGAACGAATATTGCATATGTTTATAATAAATTTTAAAACCGCAGTGCCTCATTTTCTTTTAGATAAATAACCCATAATATTAAAAAGCTTTAATCTATATGTTGCGTGTGAATAACATCACTCTTCCTAAATTTTAGTATGAATCTAGTTGCATTTATTTGTCAGGTTTACAAAGTAAACCATATTAAAACCCAAATCTCACTCTTCCCTCTTTGGTTCTGAAATGGCAGTAAACAGTTAGAAAAAATTGTTGTTTAACCCTGTGCATTTTAGTAAATAAAACTGTGAGTAAACATTATTAAAAAGATTAGCAGATAAATGTTTGTTGCATATGAATTTCTGTGATGAAGAGTGTTGCATGTGTATCTTAGCATAACCTCTGTATTTTGGTACCTGGTTTAAGCATGCATGTTTGATAGCCTGGTTATACCCTGTTTATAGTTCAGGATTTAAAGTGTTATCAAAAAGAAAAAAATTCAAATCTTCCCATCTGCACATCGTTAGATTTTGGGATTCAACAAGAATGATTTGTTCAAACCTAATTTAAGATATGAAATTTATAATTAATGAAGAAAAGTTAGAGTATCACTTGGGAAGGTAAATAACAGTAAAACATTTGCTAAATGTTAAAATTCAAACTTAACAATTTTTTTTATGATTTCCCTTTATAACCTGAATATCAGTTTCAAAATTTTAAATCTGAAGCTTCTAATGTTAAGAAAATTTTAACCCAGTTTCATTGTCTTGACTCGATCATTGCTTTGAGTTTCACTGTCATATTTCCATGTAATTTCGACTTCCACACTGTTGACATTTGTTCACTTCAGTTTTCAAAGTTGCACATACTTATTTGAGTTTGCATTGGTGCATTTCCTTACTGAGTTTGGTCGAGACTTGTTCTTTGATGTATTTCGTTTGGCTTGAGTGTTGTCTCTGACCTGATGGCTTGGTTTTCATTGTCCACACATGTTCATGCTTTACTGTAGCTTGCATGGACGGTGCACTTTGAATGAATTCATGTTGATTTTCATGGAGTAATCGTCTTGACACTGTTGTACACTTGCCTGAGTGCCAGTTTGCCTTGTATCTTTGTGAAGTTGTAGTTGGTGGTCTTTCATAATGTATTTTACTTTGGCCATTTTCGTTCATCCCTGTAGGAGCTTTGTACAATTCTCTGGCCCATACTGTTGAACTTGACCTGTCTGGTTCCTGTTCTTTGTTGATTTGCATTTGCATTTTCATTGTTGCTCTGCCTCCATTTAAAAGTATTGTTGCCATGATTATTTGAGCTTGTATGCTTGATGTTTTGGTTGGCTGCCCAGATTTGTACTTGCTGGTTTGATATAAGTGTTCCCCTGTACACTTCTAATGCTCACTTGTGGGCATTTGCCTTATTTACGCTATTTGACTGATCCAATTTGCTTTGATTATCTCTGCTGCCACTGCACTATCAACCCTGTTGGGCTGTTACCATTTTATTCAGTTCATTGCAAATTTATTTACTTGAATAAAGATTACTCCTGACTCGAGTGTTTTTGTGTTTTGCATAAAACGCTCGGGTCAGACCGAGTATTTTACAGCTTGAAGATTTTCAGGCAGCGAAGTTAGAGAGAGGGGGGTTACCGCATCACTAAATTTTTTCAGGAAAATTTTTCTTGTACTAAATAATGAATAAATTGTTCCGCTGTATTAAAATGTAATTCATTGTATAACTCTGATTTTTGTATATAAAAGAAAGTTCATTTATGATAAATATTATTATTCTGTGATTCTATGACTGATTCTGTTTAAATTCTATAAACTAAATAACAATCCGTCATTTTGAACGTTTCAAGTTGGTTCAATTACCGACTGGAGGTGGTCAGAATGGCGGGTCGTTACATACACGGTGGCACTGATCGACTTCGATCATCCACGATGATCTCCTCAAGTCGTCAATCACCTTCATACCCTCTCGCGATCATCAAATCACCACCCAAACTTGAGATCGACTTCATATCTAAACCTGGAACAAACTGGAACCACCACTTCAAAATCTGGAAATGCCACGCCTTCGCAACCTCGACCACCAGAGGGTCTGAAACTCCGGCTACATCTTCGTCAACGCTCTAGCTTCCATCACCCACAATCTCGTAGCACTTGATCATCCAGAGATGACGTACCAACCAAAATACCCAACCTAGTTAAAACTAGGGTTCCAAAACAAAATCAAACACCACCTTCATCACAGTTTTCTGATCATCTTCCAAATATTTTTCATCCCCCCTCTCTGATCGCTCTTCCACCTCCAGGAAGAACCCTTGACCACCACAATCAAGTAGATCATCAGAAAATCCTTAATTTCCTATTTTCTGATGAACTAGAACTGCCCGTTCAAAACTTAACTAAAAATTTTGGTTTTAGTCTTAAAATTCATGTTTTAGTTATGGATTTGATTCATAACCCTAAATCCATGAATTACTAAATTTGAATTTTTTTGGCTTAGCTTAAGCATTTCTGTACTTATGGTTTCCAGAGCCATTCCTAGATTTGTTTTTACTTAAATAAATTTTTAAACTTTAATTTATGCTAAAACAAACAAGTTTTATTTTAATCCTACGTCCAAACAGCAAGTAGGTCAAAAGATAATGATTTTTGAATTAAAATTTTGTGCTTGGAATCATAGAACAGAGAACACAAATATACAACAGTATGCACACTATATATTCATATATAATCACAACAGATTTTCGCCGATTTATACATGCAATTCATACTTATCACAAAGATTAACATGCAACCATATTCATATATTTAAACTTGTTAAAAATGATGTTACTCACCTGATTTGTGAAGGAAGACAGAGCCTCCAATTTTTGAAAATGCTTTGAAAACCTTTGGACTTTAAAAAATTTGAGTTGTTGTGATGCTTTTAACTTGCTTTAGTTTGAAAAGATGTAGGCATTTGAAAATCTCAGGTTGAAGAAGAAAAATGCAGGCTTGTTCCAGATTTTATTTGCTTTAGATTTCAAGTTTGCATGCAAAAGACAATTTTCCAGATTGCATTTGAAAATGGACTACATGTTTTGGAAAAATGCTTGACAGGTTTGCTTATTTGAATTGGAAAGTGATTTACAGGGTTTTGCTTTTTGATTTGAGGAGTTTGATCTAAGATTGCTTATTTTATTTGTTTTAGCTGAAGTTTACATTAGTTTTTAAAAATGAATAGAAGAAAAATTGAAAAGAGGAAAGGTATGTTTAAATAGGCTGAACCTTGAATTTATCAAAAATAAAAGAAAAACTGAAAATAAATTGACACTTGTCATCTTGAATAAATTTTTACTTAACACTTGTGCTTAGATTGTATTACTAACTTACATTTGTAACTTTACATGCAAAATAAGTTTATAAATGCGAATAAAGCTTTTATATTAATTTTCCTAATTAATAAATACCTTTGTAAATAAATACATGTTTTTTTCTAAATTTATATAAATAAATTTCCTTTAAAGAAAAATAATATAAAACAATCTTATTTAAAATAAAAACCTTTATTCATATATTTTAAATCCAAAATATTTTAAGAAATATATATATATATCTTTCAAATTCAAATTCAATTTAAAATCTAATTTAAAATCAATTCAAATATATATATATATATATATATATTTATCTAAACAAACACAAATTTAATTTGTTTGAAAATAATAAGTTTTCCCATTCTAAATAATTATATTAAGAGGTTATCAAATAATTATTTATCCAGGTATAAAAATTCAATTTCTGTTATTTATATTTAGATATTCTTTATTATCAGAATTCTTATCTGTTCAATCTATAAACCAGATAGTTATCCAACTATTAGATGCTTGAAAATCCGGGTTATCACATGATATCTTTGCTCCAGTGGTTAGGCATACTTCTATTCGTATTCTTTTGGCACTAGTTGCTTATTATGATATGGAATTAGAGTAACTAGATGTCAAAACTACATTCTTCATGGTGATCTGGATGAGGAGATTTATTTAAAGAAGCCGGAAGGGTTCGTTAATAGTAGCAGACCAGACTATGTTTGCAAACTCAACAAATCTCTATATGGACTGAAGCAGTCTCCTAGACTATGGTACAAGAGGTTTGATAAGTTTATGCTTTCACAAGGATACTCTTGAAGTTTCAAAGACCAGTGTGTTTATTTCACGAGATATGATGGTGATATGATTTATTTGTTGTTATATGTTGATGATATGCTGATTGCATCTCGAAATATGGTCAGAATTAAGGAGTTGAAAGCAGAGTTCGGTAGAGAGTTTGACATGAAGGATTTGGGAAAGGCACAAAGAATATTGGGTATAGAGATAAGCAGCTATAGGAAGCGGAGAGAGTTAAGGCTCACTCAAGCGCAATACATCGACAAGATCCTCGCTCGATTTGGAATGGAGAAACCTAAACCGGTTGGCACTCCATTAGGCTCTCATTTTAAGTTATCAAAAGACTTATCTCCCTCGTCGGAAGAAGACAAGAGGTATATGGCAGATATACCTTATTCTAGTGCTGTTGGTAGTCTTATGTATGCGATGGTGTGCACAAGACCAGATTTGGCCCATGCAGTGGGTGTTGTGAGTCGATATATGTCTAACCCAGGCAAAGAGCATTGGCAAGGTGTGAAGTGGATTCTTAGATATCTTCGAGGTACTTCTTTGATGGGCTTGTTATATGGTGGAGTGGATGGTGACATGTTTCTTAGTGGATACTGTGATTCTGATTATGCTGGGGATAGAGATGTTAGAAAGTCAGTGTCGGACTATATTTTTACACCTGGCATAGGCTCGATTTCATGGAGATCAAAGCTGCAATCTATTGTAGCTTTATCGACTACCGAAGTAGAGTTGATATCGATTGTGGAAGCAACAAAGGAAGGATTATACTTACTTCAGTTATTGAATGATCTTTCAATGATGCAGCGGATAGTAGAGTTATTTTCAGATAGTCAGGGTGCGGTTCATCTTGTAGAAAATTAAGCTTATAGTTCACAAACGAAGCACGTTGATGTTAGAGGTTTCTTTCTTATGCTCGAGGAAGAACGAAGCAAGATCAAATTGTTGAAGGTGAGTACTTTGGATATTCCTTCAGATAGAATAAGTCACTTCCAAAGGACAAGTTTGTGCATTGCTCAAACTTGATCAGTTTGATACCTATTACATGAGTGCCATGGGGCGCTAGACCCAACAACTTCTATGTTGATTGCTTGATGGTAAAGTTATGAAGAGAGATTATTATATTTGAATCAAGGTGGAGTGTTAAATTTGGATGATTCAAATATTTGTTAAAGAGGAAAGAAATTGATTAATTGATTCATTCAAATCAATTAATTTGGCTGCTATATGGAAGGATATTTTGAAGAAAACTAATTAATTAGTCAATCAGTTAATTAGTCAATATATTTGCTATATGAAGAAATAAATAATTAGGCATGGAGAATAAATCAATCAAAGGAAAGATATGGAAACCAATATTACGCCATCTATTAGTACTAAAATCAAATCATGCAATTTGGAAAGATATTTGGGTAATCAGGAAATTGATTTTCTTAATCTCCAAGCAACCGTTCATTATCAAGTCTGTTTAAATGAAGGAATTTCATCTTCATATGCAAGCAAGTGTATGAGAGTGTCCATCATTATTCTTCCCTCTCTTTTGTACTCTTTTCTTTAGTGAAATAAAAGAAGTTGTTGGGTCTCCGTGGACGTAGGATATTCACATCTGAACCACGTTAAATCTTCTGTGTCTCTTATTTCTGTTATTATTTCTGTGAGACTGCATAATTTTTTTTATGTGTCATTGGTATCTAAATAGGCAAATACTAGATCCTGATCAAATAATTCACTTCCGCTCAAATTAAAACAAAATTCACTACATATGCCTATCATGATAAGGTATGATGTAGTTTAGATAGCTCAACCAGTGAGCAAGAGGAGCTTTAGAATAGTTTCCATAGCTGGAAGAATAGGATCCGTGAGTAACTGAATAATGAACCTAATCCAATCATGATGAGATGTCCATTAATGATATCTATTACTCAATTCTATCCAAAAAAAATAACGTTCCAGGCTGTAATATACGAAAATGATGAAGAATTGCTAATTTGTTATCAAAAATGTGTTGATTCCTTTTGAACCATGAACACCAACTCGCAATTACATAGATAATATCCTTTAGAGTCATATGATAAGTTATGTGGTTGGTCAAATAGTAAGTCCAATGATCATAGGTGGGGGTGGTATGTGTTAATTAAAGTCCAAAAAGGATTATTAGCCTATTAATAGGATATTATATGTATGGCATTCAAAGAATGAATGTTTAGTCGCTTCAAAGGATATGTACGAAAAGTTGCACATATTATCATTATTAAAATTTGGTATTTTTAATTTATTAATTCAACCCTGTGCAGTTAATGCGCTCGGTAGATTCAAAGCGGTGGAGGTGCAAAAAGTCATAGCGGGGATACAGCGAGGATATAGCGGGATATAGCGGATGGCTCTAAAATAGCATATAAAACTCGTACTTAATTTTGTTACAAATATATAAATGGTAATTAAATGAAAAAATATCATTCAATTAAATTATAAATAATACATAAATAATTTTAAATAAAAACATGTGCGAATATACTTTAAATAAACGAAAAACTGTTATATAACATAATTGAATTTGGTAGAATATTAGAGTATTTTCATTTCTGAAAATATATTAAAAATTAAATCAAATAAATTAGTTTCATAATCTTATAATGTATAAATGCAATTTTTCAATTCATTTTTTAAAAAAGATATAGCGGGAATAGCGGGAATAGCGGAATATAGCGGAAATAATGGGATATAGCGGAAATAACGGGGATTAAAGCGGAAAGGCTATATGCTGGGGCTATATGGAAAAATCGTAGCGGTAAAAATCCGCTATGAGATATAGCGGGGTTGTAGCGGGGTAATAGCGGGGCATTAACCACACAGATTCAACTGTATTAAGTTTGCCATATAACATAATCGACATATGCATTTTGGCTTTAGTTGGTTCTTGCGCCTTCCATAAATATTTGAAGAAACTCAAATCAACAATGGAAAATTCTATAAATTTATCCATTCTTTTCATTCCAGTTAATTGTCAGTAAGTTATGTTGCATATTTAAATTTGTATTATCGGCTTTTATGATCAACCTTTGTTGTTAAGTAGCTTTTGAGGGATTATTTTTTAAAGTTAAGCACCATTTAATGTCATCTAGTTGATCGAAGAGATCATTAATTAAATCTTTTTTATTATATGAGATGAGAAACATATAAGGAAATTTATGCTTTAAAACAATTGGCAAGGTCCAAGGATTATGGCAAAAAGAAATTTTATCTCTTGAATGCATAATATACAAGCTAGAAAATATTAAGCAAATTAATGTTCTTTTTCCAAAAAAAGGGAATGTGATGATTGTAGGGTTCATATATGTTGTAAGTATCATTGTAATAAAAGTTTGCAAAGATGCCTGCATATTACCATAAAAAATTTCAAATTCCATTTGCATATTAGAGTAATGTTTAAATTATTTTAAATAATTATACCTAAGCCATCTTGATTTATAGGTTTAGGTACGTGGTCTCAACTAATCAAACAGTTCAAATTTGAGCATTCTTTACCGCCCTTTCATAGGAAAATCCATTTGATCTTATCGATATATTTATTTCTTCAAGTATTGATCCTTCCTTGATGCTTTTCAACTAGATTCTTCCACATATTCACCCAGAATGGTGATAAATAAAGGTATCTGCTAGATTGTGCATTTATTTCATATAAACTGACAGAATGAGCATGGTTGTTTGTAAGCTCGATTGTGCATTTATTTCATATAATGAGCTTCCACATAGGATGCACAAGATGTAATATATACGCATATATAAGATATATGCTACTCTAGTCGGTGTACAGAATCAACAGGTCAATACACGTAAATATCCGTTAAGCACTATACATCGACCATGCTAGGGCAAGATACATTAACTAAACATATACAGGAAATTAAAATAGAGTGACAAATACCTTATAACACCTGTTATCTAAGTCTTGTTTCCAGTGTAGATATGGTTACTCATTGCTCTTTTAGACTCACCGCCACTATAGTTGCTTCTACTTCTTCTTCGTTGGTTGATCCAGATTCATGCCGACTTTATACCCAACATTGGTTATCAGACTATCTAGCAACCAAAGAGAGCCCACAACTAAAGTTCTATAATGATAATCGAAGGACCTCGTAATGATGTAGCTCTAGATGTTGCTTTAGGTTGAGTCATTACGCTTAATTACCCGCCAGATTCTCCATCTTCTTGTCTTACTGTCGGAAATCCCACCATATGTAAGATAAATATGGGATCTCAGAAGATGAATTTAGACTTCCATGGATGTTTGAGTGGGCTCATAATTCGCTTTTCAGTTACACGGCTTGCAACAGGTTCATGTGCCTCTCCGGTGCAAATCCTCGCATTCAACTAGCTCTTATGCCATGTCCTTCAATACCTTTGAATTACTTCACCTCAACTACATTTGAACGCCTAAGCCATTCTTCTTCTTTTTTATATGCACTTCGTTCACCAATTTAGTTGAGAGCAATGATTGGCAGAGATCCATAGTTTATACAATTTGAAGTAAAGAATACTAAATGTCCCCTACATCTATGAGGCACACCGCTCCAATTGAGTCATTGTTTATCTCCATATTACAGAGTAGATATAAGGAAAAATACTTCATTGTGGTCTCCTCCATAGGATTTGCTCAGAGATGGCTCTTAGATGTAGGTCCTACATCTTATATTTTAGATCCCCCATCACTTACCCCCACTTTACTAGAATTTCCTAACTATCTTCGTCATTTTACAAATATACCAGATAGAATCACAATTGATGCTCTTCAATGTACAGTCACTGACTGAAAGCATACCTATTATGGAATCAGAAAGTCTAACTTCTTTCCTCCTTATTGATACAAGGCTTTATCAATTCCATCTTCTTTACAGTGGATGCTCGATCTTCTATAATGGTTTGGCACCTGGAACTCAAAGAGCTAGATCTCAATCTCTCTAGGCACGCATCGACCAGTCTAGGCAAGCCTAAACAAGCTCTAACTCGAAGGAGAGTTGTCGAAGAAAAAGACAAATAAAAGAGAAAAGAAGAATAAAAGAGCGAAGAAGAAGAAATTTAAGTGGAAGTATATGTCGAGGAGGAGAAAGAAGAAGAAAAAGAAGGCGAAGAGGACTCTTGAGAGGATTCAACTAGAGAGAATTCTAGCATTCAAGATACTAAAATCCTAACTCCTTGAACTCGATAATATTGGACATTAAAATGATGATGGAACGAATGCTAGACTTAAATCCGATGAGTGCATAGCTAATAGAAAAAAAGAAGTATAGGCTAAATCCATGGATCGGCAGTGATTTATGTATGGATCGGTACCATTCCATTAAATTCTTTTATTTACTACTATCCTCAATGAATATGTGGAAGAACGTAGTTTAGAATTAGCATCAAAGAATGATCAGTACTTGAAGAAATGAACTCATATGGGAGAAAAGTAAGGAAAAACGAAAGATCCATGGATCCGTACTGATCCAAAAATGAATCAGTATGGATCCATCGATTTGGTCATGTTTTGACTTGTTCTTCCTCCTATTCTCTTGGATCTTAATATGCGACATATGTTAATGCACTAGCAATAAAGATTGATACCCGAAGGCCCAATAGCAGCAACAACAACGATAAATATAGGTCGACATATAACTAAAAAAGAGTTCGTAGAAAATTGTTGCTACATACGCAGGGGAAGCACTACCAATAAAATTTATAGTTGAGTTTAAAGATTGCAATTGTACTTTCTTCTCGATCCAGTAAGTAAATAATAATAATAATGTATCATTAAAATCGACATAGGCATAGCTGAACCACTATAAATTCAATTGTTTCCTATTTGATTTTCTACTTATTGATATGATACAGTGATATAGAACTGTCATATCCATAGAATCAAAGACCATAATCCTCATAAATTCATAATTATGAATTGCACATATGGTTTTATGCTCTACACCAACTAACTTTTTGGTTAATATTTTTTGGTTTTTTTCGTTGATAATGATGATAAATGGAGGAATTTGATAGATCGATATTGATCTACAAACAAAACCAATATTACTCCATTTTTCTTTTTGTTATATTTCGTACTTGGACGTCTTTGACTCTAACATTCATTCCTTCATCATTTTGAAGTTAAATATAATCGAATCACTTCTTATGAAAAAAACCCATAGATAATACCTTGGAGACAAAAATAATTGCCCAATTGATTTTGAACGCCTTCTATATTCACATGATTTGATTTGCATGTGTTTTCATTTCCATATTATCTTCATTCATGTTTTTCTTTCTTCCCATTAAAAAATAAATTAGTTACTTGAATCTGTAAATTAATTTTCTTTTCTTTCTTCTTTTCTCATATATCTTACTTGATCAATTGATCGAATCTGTTAATTGATTTGTTATCTTTATGTATCGGTATTTGAATCGCACTAATCTAAAATAAGTAATAAAGTTCAACACGGTTGAATTGTGCTACCATGTTCAAAGTTAATAAAGCGCCTATTAGTCAGTTCAATTCTCTTGTCCTCAATTTTCGTGTTCGCGTATACGATATTGGATCTTAGTCATTCATTATGATTATGTAACCAATATATGAGACCCATCATGTTAAATTGGAAAGTGCTCAAATTAATAGTTGACATGTAATGGCATGTAAGACAGAGGGGGAGGAGTATGACTCCCAGTCGATAATTCTTTTGTTTTATGATTCCCTTGAAATAGCCAATTATATTTGTAATTTTTTCCATCTTTTTTTATTTTCTCCTTTTTTCCTTTCTTATCTATACTTGGTAGCTGGTACTAAGTTCAATGTACTAAATCAGGTATGTATCTTTAATAAGAGTTGTAATACCTTTCGTATCACACTTTTTTAGCGTCAGCGTGAACTACCAAAAACACCCCTAATACTAAATCTTAATATTACTTGAAAATAAGATCTAACAATTAAATTTCTTTTACAAATTCAAAATGTCCATCTACAAATATTATCAAACCTTAATATCACTTAAAAATAGAATCTAACAAATAGAATTCTTTTACAAGTCCATCTATAAATACCATCGAATCTTAATATCACTTAAAAATAGGATCTAATAAATAAATTATTAATTAATAACATAAATAAAAATTCAAATTTAAAAAACAGAAAAATATTGCCAAGGACAATTTTATAGACTTTTTTATTACCTAGAAAAGTTTGTCAATATTTTATTCTTAAGGAGAAAACGTTGAAAATAGTTTAAAAAACCCTAACTGTCGTGCTTTCACGTATCTTCTCCGTTCTCGAATTCAAATTGTAAAAAACAACGCAAAATGAAACAAGGGCAGATGCGAATCGAATTTGAGTTCAAAAAAACAAAAATGAAGCGGCTTGAGTCGAGTTCTATCGAGTCAGATTTATTGGAGTTGCAGTTCACATCGTGGGTTTGAGGTGCTATTTGTGATAGGTAGTGGAAGGTTGCTTAGTTGGTTTGGATGATGGAGTTTTGGCGCAATAGTCGAATGTGTGTGGTTTTGGACGAATTTGGGTTACGATTTAGGTTGTTGAAATTTGAGGAGATGGAGTTAGTTGCGGGTTGAAGAAGGTTGTTGTTTCTAATTGCTTGGTGATGGGGAAGACGAGATCACTATTCCTAGTGCTAGGATTAGGGTGCTGAAGGCGCACTATAGGATGTAGATTGGTGGTGCATTTGCTATCTTTCTCATGTTGTGGTTCATTGTTGGCTTATTAATTTCAGTATCAGATTTTAGGTATTAGTTTTACAGTCAACGGGTACCCTTTTTGGAAAAAAATAGATTTTTTTCATTTCTGATTCTTGTGTCTATAAAAAATGAATTTGTTACGAATTAAATATAATGATAAATGAGTTGAATTAGTGTTTATTACTATCAAACATTACTAAAGTTTGTTAGTATCAAACATTCAATTAACTTTGTTTGAGTATCATTTTACTTGTTAATTTCAATATCGGATTTTAGGTATCATTTTTGAATAAATCGTTATATTTTTGTTTTTGATTTTTGTTGTATAAAGAAAATTACCATACTATAACCAAATGACAACGTAAAGCAAAAATTTTGATTGATGGTTTTTTTTCTTGCATTCGTATCAATTTAATTGAAATTGTATTGTTGTGTTAAGTTTTGTAAGGATCGGTTTTTAAGTGTCGTTTTTATTTTTATGTATCATTTTTGTTAGTATCATTTTTGAAAATTATCAATATATGTGAGTATCATTTTTTTAATTTCAATAAATGTTATTTTGAGTTTGTGTTAGTATTAATTTTTCTTAGTATCATTTTCTATTACTATTATATTGTACAATGGTGCAGATACTGAAAATAAGATTTGATATTAAATTTTTTAGTTTAGTATCTGTTTTGGAGTAATATATGCGTTACGTGGCATCAAAAAGTATTAGAATTTGATATTAAGATTATTTGTTTAGTATCAGTTTTGAAGTAATGTATGCGTTGCGTGATATCAGAGAGTATTAGAATTTGATATTAAGATTTTTAATTTAGTATCAGTTTTGGAGTAACATATGCGGTTACGCAATATCAAAAAGTATTAGAATTTGATATTAAGATTTGAAAAACAGCGATATTTTGTAGTGTTGTAGATTTTTCCATTGGTGTGTATTAGATTAATGCTTATTATCAGTCTTTAGGTGTAAGATTTTTAAAATATTTAATACATAGTATCAGAATTTAGTTCTTAGTTTTTATGTATCAGTTTTAGTTATCTTTACCAGTTTCTAGGTATCATTTTTTAAGTTAAAAGTTGACTAATTTTTTTATTGCAGGTTTTTTCTCTTCAGCCATGGGTATAGTTTCTCTTGAAAATGTGGATAACTGAAAATGATTTTTGAATAAATTAAAACAAATGCTACAAGAAGATCGTGATTTGGTTTTCATGCGTTGGTTAAGTTTTTCCTCTAGCCTTTCATAGTCACTACTATCTTCATATGGAACATAATCTACTTTTAGCTGTAAGGCAAAGAATGCGAATATATTTATCGTTGATTTGTTTAGGATTTGTTCCATAGCTTCAAATTTGCTAATGCTATAAATCCTAATCCAAATTTCGCTAAGTATACTGTTCATGCAAGTGTTGAAGATGTTATTAAGCCACCTAAGGTGAAACGTGGTGTCGATCGACCTGCTATTAAATGGAAAGGATGATTTGCATATTTTTAAAATAAGCAAAATTGATGTGGTGTATGCAAACAATATGGTCACAATAAGCGTAATTGTTAAACTTCTAGGAAGATATGATTTGATTTTTATGAATTTGTTGAGGAATATACTTGGATGCATGTATTTTTTGGTAATTTTATATAATTGAACTTGGTGAAATTAGTATATTGGTTTAGCATATGTTAATATGTACATTGATCTGCTCTTTGTATGTTGGTTTAGCACATTTTCAATTTTCGTTGATTTGCTCATTGTAATTGAACCTAGTTATATAGTATCATTTATAGTTTAATTTACAGTATCGGTTTTGTAATATAAGGAGCACCAGTTTTATTATTTATTTGTTTTAGGTATATAGTAACATTTAAAGTTTCTTTTTAAGTATCAACTTAATTTGCAGTAATACCGATATTAGTTTTACTATTTGTTTGTAGGTTATGAGGTGATATTGGTTCGTTTATTCAATATTAATTGTTCAATATTAGTTTTTGATACTATTAGTATCAGTTTCAGGCATGTAAAATTATGGTATTAGTTTTTGCATGCTACTAGTATCAATTTTAGGTAGTATAAAATATAATATCATTTTTTGCATGCTATTAGTATCAGTTTCAGGTATAATAGAGCACGATATTAGTTGTTTATTATATTAGTATCAGTATCAGTTTTAGGTATAATAGAACATGTTATATTTGAGTTTATGATTTTTTTTGTATAACAAAATTATTATACTGTAAAAAATTCACATTTTGAAGCAAACATTTTTTTAATATTGTTTTCAGTTTTTTCTGAGTATAACTTTTTGCAATATGCAGTGTGGAAGTTTTTAACTGTTTTATTTGTTTGATTATAAAAAAATGAAGTTGTTACAGAGTATATATAATAATCATTGAGTTGAATTAGTGTTTCGTTAGTATCAAATATTTGATGAATTTTGTTTAAGTATTAGTTTTACTATTAATTTAAGGATTAGATTTTAGGTATCAGTTTTAGTGACAGTATATAGCATTTTTGTAAAAATTATTTTACTTTTGAGTTTTTGTTTTTAAAGGTAATTACTGTACTAGAATAAAATGGTAATCTGAACAAAATATTTTTTTGTTGATGTTTTCTTCTTATTCCAGTGTTGAAGTGAACTTAGCTAAAGTTCAGCAGTGATCATCGTCCATCAATATGTCATACCTAATTTTTGCTCTTATCTGCAACATTTTTTCAGGTTTTATTTTGACCGGTATTTGGTTTCTATTCAATGATATGATGAATATCATTATTTTGTAGTATCCTTTTGTTAATATCATTTTTAGTTAAGTTTTTATTATTTTTAGTTTCGACAACTGATACATTGTAATGTTGTAGTTTTGGCTTTGGTGTGTATTAGATTAGTGCTTATTATCAGTTTTAGATATCATAATTTTAAAATATTTTAATGTGTAGTATCAAAATTTAGTCAACGAAAGGAGTTTTAGGTATCAGTTTTTAGTTATCGGTAGCAGTTTTTACGTTAATAGTTATTGAATTTTGGTGTAAATCATAGTATCAATACCTTCTCTTCTATTTTTTTCGTTTTTAGATTGAGTTTCATCTTCAATTTGTTGTTCATGCCTTCTCTTTGTTCTTTTCTCTCGCCTTTGCTGTTCTTGTTCAACTATTCATTTTTTAGTGTTAGTTTACTAGGTTTTACCGTCGTCTGACGCCTAGAAAATTTCAAAACTCGAGCATCCTCAGGCAATGACATACAATTAGATTCAAACGAACTTCGACTTCACAACGCGACTACCTCCACAAAACAGAGAAGCGATATTCAGATATGTACAGGTTTCAGACTCGAGCAGCTCAAAACTTCAGGCAGCATCAAAACTTTAGCACCATGAACAACGAGACTCAATATCGAGGCAGCAATACTTTTATGGTGTTAGTAGCGGCTCTCATTTTTATACAATATCCAAATCGACATGTATAGGAAAAACATGACAGTGAAAAACTTGATCATGGAGGTGAGTGGGAGAAGAGGAGGAAAGCATCGCGAAGATCTGGAGATGGAGAAGAGGAGGAAAGTGTAGTGGAGATTTGGAGGAGGAAAGCGCAACAAAATTTGAGGAGCGGAGATTGATTGGTGGATGAATTTGAGAAGTTGATGTTAAATTTTGGTAATACAAAACCACAAATAGAAGAAAATGAATATGCAAAAAAAGAAAGCGAAGATTTGTTTCTCCTAATTAATAGGCATATTTAATTATGTTTATTTCTCTCCATAATTGGCGAATCAATTTATTTTTTGTCATCTAATATTAACTCGGGCATTAAGTAATTGATGTTATAAATAGAGCATAGAGGAGAGAGTGTAAAATGTGCGAAAATCTATTTGTTAATTCTCTCCTCTTCCATCTTTGTTCTTCTTCTCCAATAATTTTAGCCATAGAGATCAAGAATACCTTTCTCAATTTGGTTGTTGGTTCATTTTGTATTTTGTTTACTTTTTTTGTTCGATTAATTATATAAAAAAAATCGATGAATCAATATAGAGGGTGGTTGGTGGAATCTCTTGTGTATTGATTTTTGATTTCATGTCCGTTTTGTTTCTATCCAAATTTATCTCTTTAAGACTTGGATGATAAAAGATTTATTGGGAAAAGCTTCCGCAAATCAAAGATTTCACTACATATTGGTATCGAAGCAAGGTCACTGCAAAGCTTAGAGTAATTTTGGATTAGAAAAATAATTGAGATGTCAGATATGATTTCTTTTTCAAAGAAGGCTATTCTGGATGGAAAAAATTTGGGTGTTTGGAAGCTTAGGATGGAAGATGTTTTGTACCTCAATGATAATGTAGAGGAGGAAAATGAAATAAGATGGATAAGAAGGCAATTTCATTGATTCGTCGATATCTTGATGATTCAGTCTTTAATCGTGTGACTAATTGTGAATCCGCGAAATCAATGTGGGACAAATTGGTACCTTTGTATCAATCGAAGAGTGCTACAAATAAGGCTTTTCTTGTTCGAAAGTTGGTTCAACTGAGACTAGATGGAGAGAAGTCTGTTGTAGAGCATTTGAACGAAATTTAAGATGTAATAAATCAATTGGCAAATATGAATGTCAAATTTGATGATAAGTTCCAGGCTCTTTTATTGATGAGTTCGCTATTAGAAAGTTGGGAAACTTTGATTGTTTCATTAAGTAATTCCAATGCTAATGGAATTATCTCACTTGAAACTGTTCGAAGTAGTCTTTTGAATGAGGAGCTTAGAAGAAAATGGTTATGTGTGAAATTAGTCTAAGATGAGGCTATGGTAGCAAAAGACTCGAAGAAAGATACAAGCCCGAAGAAGAAAGTCACTAATGTTAAAGTTATGTCAAAAAGTATCATTTGTTATTATCATCATAAAAAGGGTCATATGAGCAATAGGTATGAAGCGTATAAAAGGGGTCAAAAGAAGGCTATACATAGTGATAGTGATAGTGATACACGGACGAACATAGTTGAAGATAGCAAAAATGATACTTTTTGTGATGTCTTCATTAGTGAAGAGAAGCCTTGGGAGATCGATTTGGGAACTAGTTTTCACATTTGTAGATATGTGAATTGTTTCTATTCTTACGAAAAGAATGTCGACATGATTAGGACAGCCAATGGAGAAGAGCTACTGATTTGTGGTATTGGATCCATCCGATATCGTATGCATGATGGTGTGATTAGAGAAGTCTTGAACGTGAAACATGTTCCTTCTGGTTCACATAATCCTATTTCTCTTGGTTAGTTAGATCGCCATGATTACATTTATGAGACTCAAGGTGGAGTTTTGAGAGTGAAGAAAGGTGGTCCTGTAGGGATGAAAGAATTATTGGAAGAAGGAAACTTTTATAGTTTGGTTGGTCATGTAGTCGACTTGAAGAAGCGAGTGACAGTTGGAGAGCTTAGTCTGCAGTCAGGCGGAAGACTAATGTGTTCAGTGCTTATGATGTTCATGTTGAGGGTCATATTTTAGATAGAGGTTTTCATATTGATGATGCTCGAGAGATCGATAGTGATTATGTAATGAGCTCAGATCGTGTGGTAAATGGGTGTCCAGTAGGAAAATCCACAAAGACTGTATGAAGGTCTTTGTGGTATTGCAAATGCTTTTAAGATCGATTGGTGTGGTGCATCAAATGGTGGGAGATGCATCACTTACAGATGGTGGTAGAGGTTTGTAATTTGATACGATTGAGATATATGGAATTGTGATAGATCTAGAGATGTCATGCTTGATAAGTTGAAGATATGTGATTTTGTATCAAGGTGGAGTGTTAAATTTTGTTAATACAAAATGACTAAATAGAAGGAAATACATATGCAAAAGAAAGAAAGAGAAGATTTTGTTTTACCTAATTAATAAACATATTTGATTATATTTATTTCTCACTCTAATTGGCTAATCAATTTACTTTTTTTTGTCATCTAATATTAACTCGGACATTAAGTAATTGATATTATAAAGAGAGCCTAGAAGAGAGTGTAAAATGTGTGGAAATCTATTTACTAATTCTCTCTTCTTTCATCTTTGTTCTTCTCCTCCAACCATTTTAGCCATAGAGATCAAGACTCCCTTTCTCAATTTGGTTTTTTTTTTTTTTTTTTGCAGGTAACCTATATATATAGAACAAGCATCAAAAGCTGCCAACAAGCCTGGCAGGTAACTTCAGAGAGCCGATACAACAAAAGAGAAAGTAGAAAAGCTAAAAATATAACGTGATCAAAGACAGAAGGGAGCAGAAATCCCGTGAACCCAAAACAGTGGCAGCCGAAGAGCCAAGAGAAGCAAGAACCAAGACCACTCAAACAGCTCCAAAGCCAACGAACATGGGAAGATCACTCGAAATCGAATAGATCCTGGCAACCCAAGAACATCAATAGAAACCAGTCATAGCCTAGCAACGAAAGCCACAGGCTGAAGAAGACCCCACAGACACCTGTACCTGGCAAACTAGCAACCGCATGAGGAAAAAAAGGGGGGTCAGGAGCGAGGCGGGATAGCCAGGATTCAGCCTATGCCTAGTCTAGCAGTAGACTGGATAGAAGAAATAGATAGAAGACTCGCTAATCTCCTCGAGCGGGAGCCCACCGGTCCTCTGAAAGGTCTACCGCGAAAGACCAGGTGGACATCATGCCTGACACGCCGAATAATTGAAGGAGGATTCATAGGGGAACTATCAAAGGTTGCCTTATTCCGCGCGCACCAAAGGTGCCAACAGATCAGACAGGGAAGTAATTTGAACACAATCGATTGAAGAGATTTACCAGAGACCCCAGCCCACCATGTTGACTGAAGATCAGTAGGAGAAGAGGGGGAAACACGAACACCAACGAGGTTACCGAAGTAATTCCAGCACGCTCTGGCTGATAGACCAACAAAAAACAAATGGTGCAAGGATTCCGAGTGCCCATTGCTACAGCATCTACAACGGGAGACGAAGGGGATGCCGATTTTTTGGAGATTCTCGTCGAGTGGCAACCCATTGTGAAGGATACGCCACATCAACAGAGAAACCTTTGGGGGAATTCGAGAATCCCAGATGAAGGAAAACAAAGGTCGAAGAGGACATGGAAGTCTGACTGAGGTCCAAGCTTTCCGGACGGAGAACGAACCGCCATCCCATCCCGTGAACCCGGCATGGGAGTCAGCGATTGGCTTAACCGACTGCATGTGTTTTCAGGTCTCACTAGCGTAGGACGGAGAACCAGAGAAATTAGTGCCCTCAAGCCTGTGGTACTTAGCATGAAGAAACGACGCCCACAAAGAGTCGTTAGCCCCAAAGTTGTTCCACAACTTACAAGCAAAAGCCGCACAAAGATCCTTGGGATTACGCAATCCCAGGCCACCTTCGTTCTTCGGTCGACATATGGCGTCCCAAGAAATCCAGTGGTGACGGCGACTAGCGTCCTTGGAACCCCAGAAGAAGGACGAGACCAAAGACCGATAAGACCGGAAGAAGGAAGAGGTGGGGGTCATAGCGGTGAATACATGGGTTCCCATTGAGTCAAGAACCGACTTAATGAGAACTAGTCTCAATTTGGTTATTGGTTCAATTTGAATTTGTTGTTTACTTTTATTTTGTTCGACTAATTGTAAACAAATTTTGATGAATCAATAAAGAGTGTGGTAGGGTGAAATCTCTTGTGTATTGATTTTTGATTTCATGTCCGTTTATTTTATATTCAAATTTATCTCTTTGTGATTTGGATGATAAAAGATTTATTGGGAAAAACTTCCACAAATCAAAGTTTTCACTACGGTTGAGCACTTGAAAGATAGACTTTAGGCATGTTCTTATAGCAAAATAATAGGGGACAGGCTTAAATTATTGGATAATTTATCCTTTAAAATATTTTTCCTTAAAAAATTAGATGTTGCAACATAGAAATAAATTTAAATTAAATAAAATGATTTCTACGCAAAAACATTGTTAAATATTTCTACAAATCATTAAAAAATGATCTAACAAATAAATCACTAATTAATAATATAAATAAAAATTCAAGCTAAAAATAATATATGTTGCAACTCATAAATAAAATTTAAACTAACAAAAATGATTTTAACGTAAAACACGGTTAAATATTTCTACAAATTATATATTCTTGAATGTGCGAAACATATACATTTGCAGACAATTGATGCGTGACGTAACTCTTGTATGCATTATTGCTTTGTAAGCATATGTAAGAAAATGTAACTTGCGGTTTCATTTTTAAGGTCCATAGCATTTTGCAAAAGTTCACGATGTTATGCTTTACACCATCAGGTAGTCATTTAGGTTAGGATAGTACTTCCATTTCTTTTCAACAGTTGGATAAAAAGACGAGGAAGAAAGGGTTGAAAATAATTTACAGTAAATCTTTTACCCATTACGTCAATTCAAATTCATATTACCAAATGATACAACAGTGAGACATCACAGTAAGTTTTGTGTCATTTTTAGCCTAATTAGTCGGACATTGAAGAAAAACCAAGTATATTATGTGGTGTCATGAAGCTTCCCTATGGATATATGAATCCCAGGGATTAATATGTGTACTTGATTTCGCTATACTGCTCTCACATGAATTGCACGTTACAAGAGTAGCCATATTCAAATGTTGCATATTCCTGGAAACTGCCACAGATTTCAGTGCTCTTAGTTCCCCAACTTCTTTCTGTAATCTTTTGTTTTCTTCTGCTAGTTTCTGGCACCAGTTCTTCAAATACTCGCATTCCACTTCTGTTTGTTTTAACTTGGTTCTGCGTTTAAATACAAAATCATACAATAAGATTACTATGATCAAACAATGATATACATATCTTCTACCTTTTATTTTTATTTTTTTTGAATTAGAAGATGAAAGAATAATATAGTACCTTGCTCTTCTATTCTGAAACCAAACTTCAACCTGCCTTGGCCTCAGATTCAGTTGCTTGGCCAATGCTGCCTTCTGCCTGGGATTAAGAGTCTTCTGGTCTATGAAGCTTTGCTCAAGCACAAGAGTTTGCTGTTTGGACAGCCTTAACTTTTTAGGGGAGTTCGGACCGTCTTGATCTTCTACTTCGAGATCATCATCTCTTTCGATCCTTTTACCGTTGACATTCGATAATGTACTGACGGGTGACAAATCTTCAGTAGTTTCCATATCTATGTGATGGATGATGTTTTTGCATTGTATGTTCGAGAGGGTTTGTTTAGAAGGAGGGTAATGTTGAAATGAGTTTAAACTTAAGCTGAGTCTCAAATATTCATGTTCTTCAACCATTTTCCGATATTTGATTTATGGTTTGATTGATAGTTTGGCAGTTGTTTAAGTTGTGATGCAAAAGAAGAGAAGTAATGAGGAGCATGGATATTGACAGGGCTTTTATAGTTGTTTTGCAAGGAATGCAACCCTATATTTTAGAAATAATATGAGTCATAGTCATACTAAAACTAAAGCTGATTCATATTTCCTCTAAAGTATGCATGTGATGATTATTAACTATATTTGGTGTATGTTTCCGAGAAACATGAAGCATATGCTATAAGTTCATTTTCCTGGAAAGTACACTTACGATATGAGTGACAATGTTCACGATATGAAAAGGTCATTTGCATGCACGCTTTTCCGGTCTTGTTTTGAATGGTACATTTATTTTATCATTTTGAAGAAAATCGTGGCCAAGTACCTAAAGTTGCAAATTATTTGTAGTAATAATATCCCTTTCATCTGTTCAATAATCAAATATTTAGTTTAAAAGCTGTTACCGTTGCAATTTCGCATCATAATAATAAAACTACAAAAATAGCATAAAATACATCATGCCCCCACATGTTCATCAATCATAACCTACATCACAATCATTTTCATGTTTTAAGCGTAGATCTGGCTTATTTTTAATCAACCAAACTAATGATAATTAACTAGTCGTTCCTACCAAAAATCATGTGGTAGTAACATGTAATAAACCCAAATTCTCGTCCCCGAACTCAATAAAGATATAAATTCACCATATTTAAACAGCAACTAACAAGATTATGTCGACCAAATCATGATTAAGATATGTACTTTTCTTAATCTTTTTCTTTAATCAAAGCTATCACAAGATTAATAAAGATCGGTTTCAACAGATTTCGATGCAAGTTGCGATATTTCTGCATTATTGCATGCATGTGAGATGTGGTGTGGATTGTCGAGGACGACAGCTATGCACACGAATGATACACACGTGCACTGTAGTCAAAGGTTTAAATTCTCAAATCATTGGCTTGTTTTATTTTAGTTTTATGATCTCGCGAATATACTGGTTACAAGGAAGTTTCTGGGTTTGATAACCGGCCGTCGGATTTGATGTGGGGATTAAAAAGAACGGAAATCTGGTCCGTTGGGTTGGCATAGGAGGATGTGCAATGCACGTGTGGGAGCCAATTGGCCAACATGGACAGCTGAATTGTTTAGATCTTTTCTTTACACACATCTAAAATATTCTCTCTTTTTTTTTTCTTGAAACGAAAATAAAATATAAAAGTTAAATTAAAGAGATACAAATCATCTGTTCCAATTCTTGATATTCCCGTACGTACAACTAATGAAAATTGAGAAAATTTTGCAAAGAAGTCCATTTAGCGTTTGAATCATGTTATAAAATTCGGCTCTCATCGATTGGATACAGCAGTACAGTAACAACCGAGACTAGATAATTTGAACTCAAAACAAAGTTAACATCTAAGTATAGAAGCACTGATGCACCATGCTCATGCATATAATTATTCATTATGAATCGCAATTATTCATTATTTTGAATATGAATATATGCATTGATTGACATTTTCTAGGAAATTGTATGATTTGTCGTACAACGAACTACATCCATAAAAAATTCTGAAACGGTAATATTTGTTGCTTTATTTTGAATTTTATTTTTATTTTTATTTAAATTATATTTTCTTTTACCCGTTTAATATATATCACTTGTATTAAAAAATTTGAAAAGATGGAAAGCTGAACTACAGACCCAAGTAGATGAGGCCGAACTCCAAAACATATAATTGTAATTTTTGTTTACGTTTGAAGTAAATGCTATCATATACCTGTTTTTATCTTTTGGATTATTTACTTGGAACCATATGATGATGACTTTATCGGAGCGATTTTTAAAGACTAATAATTGTACTTTTGTTATAAAATAAAGAGAACAGAAGACATTGAAGGGAGAAAATATTTTATTATTCACATCAGATCACTTTATAATGCAAATGAGCTTTATATTTATAGACTTCAAATCTAATGGAAATTACAATACTGTACTTGACCATTTAGCATATTCACCAATATTATTTAAAATATTATAACACTCCGCCTTGAATACGCGTTTAATAATAATAATAGCCTTATTAAAAACTTATAGCATTATGAGGGTTGATGCTTCTATACCAATATAATGCCTTATTAAAACCTTACTAACAAAAACTCAGTGGAAAAATATTAGTGAAGCAAAAAAATTACATTATAGCATACTTTTGAATGCTCCCCCTAATTTATAACGCATTATTAAGTTAGTTTGTGAATGCATCCGACACAAACCAATTTTATACACCATCTTCTGAAACGTTGATTTTGAAAGTGCTTTTGTGAATATATCAGCCGGATTTCCTTGAGACTGGATTTGTTTCACCTCTATTTTGTTATCCTTTTGTAGTTCGCGTGTGAAAAAAAACTTAGAAGAAATGTGTTTCGTCATATCACCCTTGATGTAACCTTTCTAAATATGAGCTACGCAAACTGCATTGTCTTCATAAATAATAGTTGATCCTTATGTAGTTGAAGGGAGCTGACACGTATTTCGAATATGCTCAATTAATGATCTTAACCAAATACATTCTCGACTTGCTTCATGTAGTGTTAGTACTTCAGAGTGCTTGGATGATGTTGCTACCAACATTTGCTTTATAGATCGCCACGAAATAACTGCATTACTATTACTAAACACATATCCAATTTGTGATCTTGCTTTATGTGGGTCGAAAAGATAACCTGCATTAGCATAGCCAATTAGAATTGGGTTATTACCTATGTCAGAATAAAATAAGCCTAATTTTGTAGTCCCACGAAGATACCTCATGATATGTTTTATACCATTCCAATGTCTTTTTGTTGGTGCTGAACTATATCTTGCTAGAAGATTTACTGAAAATGCAATATCTGGTCTCGTGCATTGGGCTAAATATAATAATGCTCCAATGGCACTGAGGTATGGTACTTCCGGACCAGCACATTTTCATCATCTTCTTTTGGACGGTAAGGGTCCTTTTTAATATCCAAAGATCTGACAACCATAAGCGTACTAAATGGATATGCTTTATCCATTTGAAAACGCTTTAGAATTTTCTCAATATAATTTGACTGATGAATCAGTATGCATTAGTATTATGCTCGATTTGTAGACCGAGACAATATTTAGTTTTGCCAAGATCTTTCATTTCAAATTCTTTCTTTAAGTAATTTATTGTTTCATCAATTTCTTCTGAAGTTCCAATCAAATTCATATCATCAACATAAACTGCTAAAATAGCAAATTCCTTTACCGATTTCTTTATAAAGACACAAGGACAAATAAGATTGTTTTTATATCCTATTTTTACCAAATATTCACTAAGACGATTATACCACATTCTTCTATATTGTTTCAAGTCATATAGTGATCGTCTCAGTTTTAATGAGTACATCGACTCTGATTTTTCTTCAGACAACCTATATCCATCTGGGATCTTCTTGTAAATACTTGTATCTAATTCACCGTAAAGATAAGCTGTCACAGCATCAGTTAATCTTATATCTAGTTTTTCAGAAACTACAACGCTTATCAAGTATCGAAATGTTATGATATCCATAACATGAGAATATGTTTCTTTAAAATCAAAACCTGGTCTCTATAGAAAACCTTATGCGACAAGTCATGCTTTGTATCTCACAACTTCAATTTTATCATTTCGTTTTTAACGAATATCCATTTATAACCTGCCGGTTTAACATTTTTTAGTGTTCTCTCTATTGGTCCAAACACGCCATGTTTTTGAAGTGTATCTAGCTCAACTTGGATAACATCTTTTCATTTTGGCCAATCATGTCTTCTTCGACATTCATTTATGCTAGTTGGTTCATTATCATTATTTTCAATATAGTCATGACTTTCATTTATTTCAGTAGCTACGGCAAATGAGAATACATCATCAATTATTATTCTACTTCGATCCCACATTTATCCATAGTTTGTATAAAATATCAGGATCTCATTATTGTTAGGTATCATTTTATTTTTGGAAGCTTCTATTATTTCTTCTGGGATAATAGTTTGTTCGGCATTCTTAGGAGAATTGGGATTTTCATTTAAATCATCTTATAGATCATTTATAACCTCTTCTGAAGGTTTATCAATTGATGATTTTTCGTTAGACTTTCTTTTTTTATGCGCCAAGTCTTTTGAACCAATTGATCTTCCACGTTTTGCCTTGCTTTAGATTCAATTGCTGTTTTTAGTTCTTCTGGAATTTCAATTCTAGCTGGTGCATTTGCTGCTGGAATGTGCAAAGATTTAGTTATTTTTGCAACATCACTGAATGCATCAGGCATTTGATTTGCAATATTCTGAAGATGCAAAATTATTTGTACTTCATATTGTATTGTTTGGTATGCGGATCTAAATGAGACATGGATGGATCATTCCATGATATTTCATGTCGTTCTATTGGAATGGTCTTTCCTCCCCCTAATGGCGGGAATATTGTCTCATCAAATTTACAGTCTGAAAATCTTGCAGTGAAGACGTCACCCATGAGAGGTTCAAGATAACGAATTATCGATGGTGAATTAAATCCCACATAAATTCCCAACCTACGTTGAGGACCCATTTTAGTACGAAGTGAGGGACTAATTGGCACGTGCACAGCGTAACCAAATTTTCGTAAATGTGAAATATTTGGTTGGGATCCGGTTAAAAGCTGTGATGGTGAAAATTGATGATAAGCTGCTGGTCTAGTTTTAATCAATTTTGATGCATGTAGAATTGCATGTCCCCAAGCTGAAACAGGTAGCTTTGATTGCATAAGCAACGGTCTCGAAATAAGTTGCAAACGCTTAATTAACGATTCTGCTAGATCATTTTGAGTATGAACATGAGCTACTGGATGTTCAACTTCAATTCATAATATTAGACCGTAATCATCAAATACTTGAGAAGTAAACTCTCATGCATTATCTAGTTGAATTGATTTAATATGATACTCAGGGAAGTGCGCTCTTAATTTGATTATTTGAGCAAGTAATTTGGCAAATGTCATGTTTCTTATAGATAGCAAATATACATGTGACCAACAAGTTGATGCATCAATTAATACCATAAAATATTAGATGGTCTACATTCTGGATGGATTGGTCCACACATATCACCTTGAATTCTTTGTAGAAATGTTGGAGATTCGGAAGTGATTTTACCATACGAAGGTCGTGTGATTAACTTTCCTTGTGCACATGGAGCACATAAGTAATCACTTGGTAAATTCAATTGGTTTGATAAATCATGCCCATTTGAATTTTTAGCAATTTTACGCATCATGGTTGACCTAGGGTGACCCAAACGATCATGCCAAAGAATCAATGACTTTGTAGTTGTGAGCTTTTGGCTCATGTTTATAGAATGAGATTCAACTATGCCAATTTTCGTGAAATATAATCCAGTCGAAATTGTTCCAAATTTTTCTATAATAAGCTTCTGGCTTTCAATTTTAGAAATAATACAAAGATATTCTTTATTGTTTACATTTATAGTTTCAATTGATAACCGTTTATTCTTATATCCTTGAAGCTTAGCAGATTTCTTTAAGAATTTCTTGAGTATAATGCATTTTGAATGAAGATATGTGTACCATTTGGTAATACTATATGGGCTCTTATGGACCCTTCAATTATATTGGCAGATCTAGCAATGGTGGAAACTTTAGCTGAAATCTTTTCAGATAATTCAGAGAAAAACTTATGGTAGGCATATATCATCAATCAAGTATTGATGGTCCATAGCTTAAGAATTAGAGACAATACAGTTAGTCAATTATTGAAATAATTCTGAACTTAAATAAATAAACAAAGAAAACTATAAATCAAATCAATATCCATTGGTGCACATTATTTCAACTAGTTCTAGAAAAATAAGACAAACAAAAATCAAATTCAAACTAACTAAAAAAAGGGAAAAACCAAACAACAAGCTTCAGGCTACTTCTAGTTGATCAGATCGGTCATATCATTAATCATCGCATTGAGATTTTCATCATTTACGAAATTTCCATCATCATTTTCGAAGAAATCATCTAACTTCAAGTTAGTGTTATCAAATAATCCTTCAGTGTTATTTGTTTCAATATTCTTCGAACGTTGGTATTCTTCAACTGTTTTCTTTGACGATCTACATGTACGCGACCAATGACAAAAGCGTCCACATCTGTAACAGACTTCCTCATAATGCTTTTTATTTTTTGAAGTAAAATCATTAGTCTTTTCAGGCTCACTTTTCTTTTTTTGCTTCTTAAAGTTGGTAGTTTTGTTGCCGTTAAAACCACCATAACCGCCTCTGCTGGAGTTATATCCACGTCCATGACTATGACAACGTCCTCTACCTCGACCTCTGCTTCTACCGGAGTGAGAAAAATTAGCATTAACTTCTGGTAATGCTGCCGAACCAATTGGTCTTGAGGAATGATTTTTAATAAGCAATTCATTGTTTTGCTCAGCAATTAATAAACATTCTATGAGTTTAGAATATTTTATAAAATGACGCTCTCGATATTGCTGCTGTAGGAGTATGTTCGAGGCATGAAACGTTGAAAATTTATTTTCAAGAATTTGTGCATTATCTACCTTTTCTCCACATAATTTAAATTGAAAAGTATTTCTAAACATAGCAGAATTATATTCTGTTACAGATTTAAAGTCTTGAAAACTCAGGTTCAACCATTCTTGCCTAGTGTTTGGAAGTATGATCGTCTTCCGGTGGCCATAACGCTCCTTCAAGGAGTTCCACAAAAGAAGAGGACCTTTTCCGTTAAATATTATGTTTTTAGATCATCGTGGATGTAACGTCTTAAAAATATCAAAGTTTTTGCGTTTTTGCTTTGTCCTACTGGACATATTATTACCTTTTTTTATTGCATTTTCTAAGCATTGAGATTGCAAGTGGATTTCAGCATCCAGTATCCATGATAAATAGTTGTCTCTGGATATGTCCAACACTTTGAATTCAAGCTTAGCAATGTTTGTCATATTTTGAACTGCTAATGAAAAGAAGAGAGAAAAAAATTATTATAGCAGATATAATAAGTAAGGATTAAACGTTGCCTAGAAACATATGATTGAAAAACAAAAACTACTTCTTTTTTTCACATGTGAAAACACCATTAAATGTGAAACTTGTCAGTAAAATCTAAACGGTTGCTTTGTTATGTAAAACTATGAAAAATAATATGCAAAGGGCATCCATGCGTGATAAGAATACACAAGCGGCAGCTACGGGAATGACTAATTTTCAGTCTATCTACACCTCACAGCATATAGCAAAAACCATAAATAATATTATAAAGCTGTAGCACTTTCTATTTAGATTTACTTTTAGCAGTAGAAGACTGTATCATGTAAACTGATATCATAATATTTGAGTAAAAAAATTAAAAATTAATTGAGTAAAATCATATATATGATGGTTAAACGTACAAAATCATTTTAATAGAGTCACTTATGTACAGAAGCATTTGTTCAAGGGAAAGCGCAAAAATAAATAAAATAATAACTAGGTGATGATTAAAACATCAACTACTAAATTGAGGTTTCTCGGTAAAAATACATCAAATTCTGTGTTAGCTGATAAGAGAATAATCCATCAATATTAAACGAAAATATAAGATGTATAATATGAACATAAATGACACCTTTTGGAAACATCAAGTATTAATAAGAAAGCAAGCATCTTATCAATCAAAATCATTACAGCAAACACCTATAAAACAAACATACTAGTTCTCCTTTTAACTATAATATAAAATATTGAGGTTGCTAGTCAGAGTAGCTTGTATTGAAATGAAACAAAAAATATAAAATAAAAATAAACCGTACCTTGAGATCTATAGGAATAATGATAATGAATATGTATTGAAAGATTTTATGTTGTGTTGAATTGGACCCAAGAGAAAGAATATACACAGTGTAAGAACGTAGACCCTATTTCATGGGCACTACAAGAGAAACCGGCTATTCCAATGGCTTCCAGCCATTGGCGGCCGTTGGGAGCCGTTGGAATAGCATTCACGATTTCCAACGGCTTCCAACGGAAGTAACGGGACTATTCCAACGGCTTCAAACAACATTTAGCCGATGGAGGCCGTTGGAAGTCGTTGGTTTAGAATGACCAAAGAGCCGTTGATAGCGGTTGCTAATCTGGGTGAATTTTTTTTTATAACAGCAAGCCATTCACCTTCCAACCACACACAATCAATATATATCCATTTCCATTCCATTTCACATATATATCACATACCAACACATTATAGCACAAACAATATAAACAACCAAAAATCAACATCAAACATTACATTTTAAACCAAACTCCAAGTCAATATGTACATAAACAACCAAACCCTCACCAAGACCAACTCCAACTCCATATTCAAATCAATATATACAATGCAAACACTTAAACCTCATCACCTCAAAGTTTGTATATACATAATAACCATCAAACACAATCCTCACCACCTCAAAGTCAATATATACAATAACCAACCACAAAGACAATAATCATCATACCTCTCAAGCATCATCATCACCTCCGAAAGCACCAGACGATGAAGGGAAGGAACCATGCCTCTACGCGTACTCCGCTAAATGTTGATTCAGCTGCTCCATTTGTATAGCGCGAAGACGGTCCTGCTCTTGCAGCTGCTCAACCATAGCTCTAAGCTCTTTTATTTCAGCTTTGTCACACGCCTTTTGAGCTGCTCGAACCTGCAAATAGAATGTGAGATGCTCACATTTATATTATAATCATTTTCTTAAGCAATGTGTATTTTAAAATATAGAAACGTAAATGACGTGATCTTAAGCAATGCATATACCACAAGGAAATGCATATTTTATTAAATGATAATGGTGCAGGATGATAAACGATAAAAAATATTACCCTTTCAATATCAATTTTGGTGTATGATGCCAAAATACCAGATTTTCCCCTACTTTACAATGACTTAATTAAATTCTTAATCCATTTCCACTTGTTTCCATTTTGAATGAAAAATAAAAATGGAATGTGTTAGAGCTATACAAATATGATTCGAACTATTGGAATTTTTTTTGAATTTATTTATTTCTACAATAATGTCTTACATTGTTCAATTAAAATAACGTATCAAACATAGAATGTTCTTTTGTGCAATTTTAGTTACTTTTATTGTACATTGCATTTTTATATCGCAAGGAAATGGATTCTTTTTAATACAATATATAGGTATTAAAAGTATTCTTACATTATTTTTTTGGTTCATCCATTTTTATCACATATCTTTGTATATTTTTCCTTTTTTACTTATCTACTATTTATAAATCACGTATATGTTAGATTTAACTCAGGCAGAAATCATCATATGTATAGTGTATCTATAGGTTAATTTATTAAATATAATATTGCAATGTTTATAAGATTACCCCTTGGTTTCCATAGCCATAGCGCCTATTCCGCTGCGTCGAATCCATAATAACGTCGAAAATATTATCTTACTCGTCTACCGTCAACTCATCACAATCCGATTCTGAAAGCAGCTCTGTCCGTGCCTCCTGAAACTTTGCCTAAAATAAAAAACAATTACAGGTTAAAATTAGTAGAATAGTATTTAAACTTATCGATATTAATAAAATAAGATTTAAAATATGCATACATATGCAGTCGTCGCCTTATCATCATCATCCTACTGATATGTAATATTGCCAGAATTGTCTGCTTATCTTGATGCGTGGTGCGGGTAAATACCTCTATCATAAACACAGGACGTTCAAGCGATCTTTCCTGCAATAAATAATTTATATATTTTAATTTTTCATAGCTAATTACTGAACTGATTAATATACAAAATGTAATAACAGTTAAGAATTGTAATTGATAAATTTACCAAGTCCTCACAGTGATGCTGAAAAGATTTGGATCATCCACGATGCGTTACAGGATTCCTACTTCTGTTGGCAGAGTTCCTCTCCGACTCCACCTGCAATTTAAATTGAATATTATATTTACTAATTGCAAAATAATTAACTATATATTTGGTAGATTTACCTTGAACTCGTCGGTCTCCCACCAACTCATCCAAGAATCCCACTACACCATAGAGAGGATTTTGGCACTGCCGTAGGCGGCGCATTTGATACGGCTACAAGCCGTATCAAATATTAATACGGCTTATAGCCGTATCTAAATTGTTTAATATGGCTTTAAGCCGTATTAATATTTGATACGGCTTGTAGCCGTATTAAATTCCGTGCCTCTTTTCATGGGAAAATTTTCCCCAAAACGCACACTCTCCCTCCCTTTTTTTTTATTTCAGTCAACTTCATCGTTTTGTCTTCAAGTTGTCACCTATGCCATTAAAATGATGCCCTAATTTGATTTTGTTCTAGGTTCGTAGTTCATATTTTAACCTAGTGAATGAATTGCAGGTTCGATTAAGCTGAGTCGAATATTCTGATTGCAAGTTCAGCCGAATACAATTAAGTGTTTCCTTTCTTCAATTCGCTAGCCCAGTTGAGGAGAGCTTCTACATAGTGGGTAAACTCGGTAAGTTTTTTCTTACCCTAGTTCAGGTTCGGTTACAAAACTTTAATGCCTTGGTTTTAAAGTTTTTTTTACTCCATTGTAATGTTGAGCAACTATAATTTATAATGTTATTGCTGATATACTTGAGTAAGTCCTGCTCCAAATAATGGGTCTGCTTCATTTGTTAGCTTTATGTTGCTGCCTAAGAGGCATAAACTTGGGGCTGAATGATGTGATTCATGTGTTATGTTTGTGTATTGGGGAATAATCAAATTCAACTTGGGGCTTGTAGCCTTACTGAAACCAGGAGCTTTGATTAAAATTAAAGTTTCGAGAGTAAACTAAATGAATAAAAACTGTTCCACATATTACTGCACATGTATAAAAACAGCAAATTTCAGCATTATATCATAGTCTAGTTCTATCTTATTGAACGTCAGAGATATATTGTAGACTAATTTTATCTTATTGAATGACGGAGATATTATTTGTAGACAGAAATGGTTTCATATGAGAGTTAATGATTTTATTTTAGATGAACATGGATGTTAAAGTACGAACTTAATGGGAATGGATGTGCGACTCCTAATAATATTTGTGCAGTAAAAATTAGTTCTTCTTGCAATGATTGATCTTTCTTTAAGTGTTTAATATCTTGAAAAGATGAATTTACAATCAAATGAACTGTCCCAGTCGTCCTTGAAGTAAAAATTCGTTTGTGTATTCATTATAACAAAACCAAGTGGCTTCTTCAATAAAGTCGTAGATTAACCATGTAACTTGGTAGAGGTTCAATATGATTGAATTTTTTTATCCTTGCATAATTTACAGCTTGGTGCTAATATTGTATATGGTTCTGACATTGTATATGGTTTTGATATTGTTGTATAAGTGGATAAAATTATTGTTAATGGCGCAAGCCAAGTATCAGGAGAGGGGTAATGCATAGACATTACTCCGGTGCTATAAAATAGTGCCGTTGTAATGGCAAATTTTTTGGAAACAGTTTGGTGAAATACAAGGATTTCTCCGCCGATCTTATCCTGTACATCGTCATTCATGCATTGAAGAAAAACATTACATGTCACTGCATGTTCTATGTTCATTTTCACCGCATATTTTCAACATTATATCAACCTCCGTCTCAGTTAGTCATTGAATTTTTCCGTAACATTCCATATATGTGTTTTGTGTGGAAAAAATAGAATTCAGAAGGCAGCTCAATGGTGAAAAAATTTCATTGTGTCCCAAATTGTGTTTATGTTTTATGTCTGAATAGACTTTTTCACATACACCCAACACACACGTATACATGTTTGTAAGATTATTTTAGAAAATTCTTTTAACTTGAACTAATATCTGTAAGTTACACTTATGATGATCTTTTAATTTTAGTTTATCAACCAACAAGACGTGCGTTTTACTCACAAAGCGTCCATTTGTCGAAACGAAAATGACACGTGTAAAATAGACATTGGATCTTAGATCAATCTCATTCTATTCTATTGAACTTTCGGTTCAATTCACATGATAAACGGAAACTACGACAACTAAAGAGTTGACAAAACAAACCTATCGAAATATTATGAAATAAAATTCGTTGCGTTAATATCCAGATTTGTTGATTTGCATTTGTACAATGCCATTTGTAAGCAAACAGCACATAACGTGCATGATAACGTTGGATAAAGAACACAATAGAAATCATGAACATTTAGCATCTGGCTGCTTCTGATGCATCTAAGCAAGAATACATGGAAAACATGCTTATACATGTCATGTCTGTTAATGCATGCACATCACGTACTAAAGCACACATGCAAAAAGCAACCAGCACGTTTTTGTCCATAAAAATTTAAATACATAACAGTTCAAATGAACTGAGACGCTATCGGTGCTGTAAAAAAATAAACCAAGAAGTTCTTTGCATTCCTGCTGTGAAACACAAGGACATGATTCAAATATTAATTACATGACATTGATGGCTTATCTGAAAACCTTAATGTAAATTTAATTTCAGCATTATTATTACAATCCTTTTGACAAACAACAGAAACAAATCTGTTGTATAATTTAAAATGGAAATTAAAACATACAACATATAGGTTCAACACAGTGGTAAAAGTATCGACACAACTCAAACAGCAAAATTTGGCCGCAGACATAAGTGAGTACAAAATATTCCAATTGGAATGACCGAAGAATGAGTATGATGAAATTAAAATGTAATCTGAGTAATTTTAGCTTGTGCTTGAATCTTTTGCTATTCTCGTTGTTGTCGTTAGAGAGTCTGATTTTGCTAACTGTGTTGTATGTGTTTGGGTGAGATACCCAAAAGACTGGTCTTCAACTATGGTAACTTTTCTGGTGCTGAGGTTGGGGAGATGGTTCTGGAGTTGAGACTGTAGGCATGGCATAATTGTAATATCCCATAAATGGGTGGTCGTATTTGCAAGCTGGTCCATACTTGCATGTCCCATACATAGTGTAAAAATTGCAGACAGGATGACCCTTTTTTAATATTTAAAAAAAAAATGAATCAGAAATTATGTTAGTAATTTGTCAGAGAAAACATGATGGAAAATGGAACATTTTTTATGTAGGCTAGCATTATGGGCAACTGCAGAACCATGATTCCCAAGCCCTGAATCAATGTTTATTTCATAAAATTAAAGTTTAAATTCAGGCAATTTGATACACTGATGGATATCAAAATACTAGTATCAATCATTAACTAAGCCGGGTCTGAAATGAGGCTCCTAACCTCATTTTCAAACAGGCCCAAACTTGAGTGGATTGTGTATTATTTGACTAGAACAAAGTTTAAATTAATATGATACTCAAGATATAAATAAAATAATATAACATAATCAGGTGGAAGATTATTAAATAAACAGTTTGGATAAGATCGATGAGGATTTAGTGAAGCAAAACGAAAAACAAAATACAAGGAGCAAAGGCAAAATTTTCTGCTGTTAGGAAACAAAATCGGTAGAAGGTTGTGGGAAGGAAAAAATTAAATAAGGAAAAGAAAGTTTTTCATGATAAGGAAGTAGTTATTTAATTGAATGATCCCCCATCGAATATTTAAAAGTGTAACATTGGTTCAGCTGAATGTGAAGTGAGCAGCAAAAATCCCTCAAATGCATTTCCAGACCCAAAGACAAGCTTTAACAAGAAAAAATCACTTCAGTTAGCAATCAATTCCAATGCTTAGCTGAGTGTTATGAAGACTTTGAAGATATAAGAAATGTCACTTGGCAGGTCGCATAGTTAATAAAAATACAATTTTGTTGGCGTTTTGGGAGGAAATCGCATGGGGATGATTTTTGCCCAGGTTTTCCTCCCTAATTTTCTTGTTCCTCTCTCCTTTCTCTGTGTCGTTAGCTTGATTATGACAACTCTTGGCATTCATTTCTTCGTTATTTAACGTGAAATAAAGATACAGATTCATTTATAATAATTTGCTCAGCCTTCTATTATTAAATAGCTAAGTAATTTGCCGTCTTTGATTGATTTATATCGATCCAAATTTTGGAGCAAAACAGGTTATTAACTTTATGATCATGCTTATAGCACTGGTGTTACAATATGGGATGATCCTGTGTATCTTTCCAGAAAACAGTGATTTATTCCATGTTATCCAACAGAAATAAATATCTCGTCCACAAAAAAAATCATACCGCTTGCAGAAGTTTTGATTGCCAAAAAAGATTCTTATATTATTACATTAAAGCGTACGCCTTGTTCAGTTAAAACAAAAAAAAAAGTTGAAGCAAAAATTAAGGCCAATGAAATCAAACTTGGGACTTTTAGAGCACGTCCTATATATACACTCATATATATATATTATATTTACGTCTAATGTTCTAATATATATGATATAGGAGGGTAATATGTCTTTCAGTATAGATAAAAAGTGGATAAATGAATCTGATCAAAGATCTACATACTATATAGACGGGGTGAAGAAGTTTATTAGTTTTGTTGATGAAAATGATGGTAAGAAAGGAATGTATTTATGCCCTTGCACTCGGTGCAAAAATATGAAGACGATCAAATTAGATGACATTCATTTTCATTTGCTTAGATGGGGTTTTATCCAATCATATACCGTATGGTATTTTCATGGGGGAAAAAAGGGTAGAGAAGGAAAAACAACAACCAGTCAGTCATGCCACAAGTACCGACGAGTCTGAACCTATTATGATGGAAGATCTAGTCAATGATGCAGATAGATTTCATCATTTTCAACCTGAAAATCCGTTGTCTGATCATGCTAATGTTGGAGAGCCGTCTACGGTTGATGGCAGTTGGCAGGCCAATGAAAGTAAGAAGTATAAATCACTTTTTGGTAGCGCAAAAGAGCCACTGTATCCTTTATGTTCAAAAGGGTTGACGAAGCTGTATGCCATTGTGAAACTGAATAGCTTGAAGACCCAATACGGCTTTTCAAATAATGGTGTGACTGCACTCCTCGAACTAATAAAGGAGTTACTCCCCGAAGGTAACACGCTGCCGACAAAGTACTCCGATGTGAAGAAGTTAATTAAGCAAGTTGGGATGAATTACAAAACTTATGATGCATGCATCAATGATTGCATATTATACTGGAAAGATGATGCGAATAGAGTTTCGTGTACAAATTGCAACGAACCAAGATATATGACATCATTCAACGAAGATAGAAAAGGCATCAAAGTACCTCGAAAGACATTAAGACATTTTCCTTTAATTTCTAGATTGAAGAGATTGTATAGTGTACCATGGATAGCAGATGCGATGACCTGGCATGGTCGTGCCAAGTCTGATCCAACCGTAATGCGTCATCCATGTGACACTTCTCAATGGAAAGCCGTGGATTATTTTGACCAAACGTTTGCTGTCGAGCCACGAAATGTCACACTTGGAATAGCAACAGATGGTTTCTGTCCACATGCTTCTCTATCTAACCCTTACAGTTGTTGGCCAGTAATTGTAGTACCATATAATCTTCCACCGTCTATGTGCATGAAACGAGAGTTTTCAACGTTAACACTGTTGATTTCTGGGCCAAAACAACCAGGGAAGGATATTGATGTTTATTTACAGCCGTTGATAGACGAGTTAAAGCAGTTATGGGAAGGAGCCGTTACATATATTTCATTAAATAAATCCGAATTCACAATGAGAGCTAGGGTGTTGTGGGCAATTCATGATCACCCTGCTCTTGGGACTTTATCGGGATGTACAACTCACGGTTATTTTGCATGTCCGGTTTGTGGGGAAAACACTTGTTCTTATCATCTTCCTGAAAATAAGAAGGTGTGTTACATGGACATCGAATGTTTCTTCCTAAAGAACACAAGTTTCGATACGACAAGACAAATTTCAACAACGAACAAGAATTTCAACGTCCTAAACGGACATTGACTGGTTTTGAAGTTGAAAAGAAAGTAGCGAATATCAAAATGAAAGTTGGTAAACACAAAGAAGAAATTAGTCGAAAACGGAAAACGTCAATGTATGAAGAAGTTGACAATGTTTCTGCATGGTACAGGAGGTCTATCTTTTTTGATTTACCATATTGGAAAGCAAATATGATTCGCCATAATATTGATGTTATGCATACGGAGAAAAATGTCACAGAGCATCTCATTAGCACCATTGTGGACCATACAGATAAGTCAAAAGATGGCATCAATGCACGCAAGGATTTGAAAATCATGGGTATAAAACAAAAGTTGTGGGTGATGGAAGATCCTGAAACAAATAAAATAATCATACCAAAGGCAACTTTCACTTTGAGCAAAGAAGAAAAGATACGGTTTTGCACCGTTTTGAAAAACCTGAAAGTGCCCAACAAATTCTCTTCAAACTTCCACAACAATGTGAGCATCAATCCTCCCGAACTAAGAAATATGAAGTCACATGATTACCACGTCATAATGCAACATTTGCTTCCGGTATTGCTTCAACATTCTTATCCACAACATAAGGATCTGCGAAATGCTATTCATCGTATTAGTCTACTCTTTAACATTTTGTGCTCAAAGGTGATCAATAGGGAACACCTTATAAAAGCAAAGGCTAGTTTGGTAGAAGCAATGTGTGTTTTTGAAAAACATTTTCCACCTGCATTTTTTGACATCAGTATCCATCTTATGGTTCATTTAGCCGATGAAGCATTAATTTGTGGTCCTGTCAGATATAGATGGATGTATCCCTTTGAACGGTAAATAACTAATTTCAGTTATGTACATTATTATTCGATAGAAATAGCTATTATGTACAATATATAATTGATCACATTCACAGGTTGATGAAAACATATAAAGGATATGTGCGCAACAAAAGATACATTGAAGGTTGTATCGCAGAAGGATATATCGTACAAGAAGCTAGCCTTTACTGCATGTAATATATGCCAAACGGAGGTGATGACAATCATAAACATACCCGCGAAGTGTTTTTAGACGAGGACGATGAGTTTACTGGTGAGATACCTTTAGATAATGGTAAAGATATAACGTTAACCCAAGTGCAGTTTGAACAAGTACGTAGATGGGTCCTTAATAAGTATGATGGATTGGATGAATGGAAGAAGTAAGTTCACACCTTTGTTTTGAATTTCCATTTTTAATTCAATTTATGTATTCGGTTTGATATGTGTTTTCCGTAGGAGGTATAACTCCTATGCAAAAAGTGCTAGATTTCAATCACGAGGCAGAGGTACAACTGTCGAAGTCGTTCAAAGTTTTACTCTATGGTTACGCTACGAGGTATTACAGCATCTTAAGTAGTTCACGTGTTTATAAGTTGGCAATACACCTTCGTGACCATGTTTTGTTTTATTTATTGTATTTTATGTAGTTGTTGAAGTGCATCGATGTTGATCCAACTCTCTGGCGGCTAGTGCATGGGCCGAAGTTCATGGCGCTTAGTTATACTAAGTACCAAGTGAATGGTTTTTTATTTTCCACGAAAATGTACGAAAATCGTATGGTAACACAAGATAGTGGTGTATGCATGAAAGCAATTACAAAATTTAGAGCGAGTGGTAAGGATAAAAATTATAAGGAAGCAGAAACAATGTATTACAGAGTCATTCAGCAGATACTTGAGTTGGATTACACTGACTTCAAACAAACAGTTTTTTATTGTGATTGGGTAAAGGTCGAGGATAAGATCAATAGTTGCAAAATAGATCCTGTTTCAAACTTGATCATGGTTAATTTAGGGAAATTGAAGAGCAAAGATAGCGTGAATGATGAGCCATTTATTCTTGCATCAGAAGCGAGTCAAGTGTTCTACTCAACAGATTTAAAAAATAAAGGTTGGTCTGTGGTTTTGCATACACCAAAACAGTTGACTACAAATGTGGATGACATTGAGTTTCCTACCGTCTATCAATCAGCTTTTGAAGATAATGAAAAATTAGAAGACCTTACCAAAACCATTTGTTAACTGATGAAATGTTAAATGCTTCATTTCTCGTTTGAATTCCTATTCCTTGGGGTAGGAGTGTGAGATATCATTGAGCCAAACAAAAATTCACATAAAGGGAAGGTTTCTTAAAATGTCTATATTGTTGTTGGTTTCTGTTATATTGAAAAGTTCCATGATAGTATGTTTTTTATAGACTTGTAGATAAAAGGGGATTTTACTGTTGTTGGTTTCTTAAAATGTCTATATTGTTGTTGGTTTCTTAAAATCCAAGTAGTTCTTCTGTTGTTATTGCTTTTTTACTTTTGTTATTGCCATGAATTGATGGTTGATGAGAACGCTTTTATTGGCTAAACAACAAATTTTACAGTGATGTTGATTTCATTTTTATTTCAGGACAGCTGAGTTGATCAAAACTTATTTGGTATTCAGAAAATCCAGCATTTTACAGTTATGTCACAAAATCCAGCATCATCACATTCATCATGTTCAGAAGAAAAAATAGTTGATCAAAACTTATTTGGTATTCCAGTCTCAGAAAACGCTTGAAAAATCGCCACTATGCTGGGTAAACTAGTAAGAGCTCATGTGCCGATATCATACATAAGTTGGAACAAAGTACCCGGTACATATAAGGATGATGTTTGGAACCAAGTGGTGGTAAGTTTTTACTTTGATTCATTTCTGACGATATTTAAAAAATATTTATGGTCAGTCACTCTATTTGCAATGTATATGCACTTCCTGTTACAGTCGGTTTCTGAAACCTGTTTTAAGTCTGATAGAATTGATTAACTTGTTTATGTATTGTACTTTTTGCAGAAAATGTATGCGCTCGACCCGCTCTCAAAGGAATTTTTTTTAAGAAGAATGTCCGAGGCTTTTAGGAGACAAAAAAAAAACTTGAGGGCAAGTTTTTATGACACTTTCGACAATGACGAAGAACGAATGAAAAATTGTCCACCTACATTTGCTCAAGAAGATTGGAACGAGTTCATAAAAAATGAAGCAACGCCTGAAGCGAGCGGAAGAAGGGAGTTAGCCAAAAAAAATAGATCATTGCTCAGTTATGCTCACCATGCAGGCCGTAAAAGTCACGCTAGAATAGAACACGAAATGGTAAGTTATATTCATTTTTTTTCCAAAATGATAAAAATCACAACTAACATATTTTATATATTGCAGATCGTTGCAAATCCATCTGCAAATATCAACCGTCGTCATGTATGGGAGAAGACACACACGAAAAAAGATGGTAGCATATCAGATGCCAATTCTTCGTACTTCGTAAGTTATTTTTGCTCCTAAAGTTAAACATGAGCAATTTTCTTTCTTTTATGCACTATGTGTCCATATAAGTATTATGCAATCTCAGGATCAAATTGCGAAATTGAAGGAAAAGATCACCGATAGTGATGAAGAAAAATTGACAGTGGATGAAGATATCGTATCACAGGTGATGGGAAAGGATACAAGGGGTAGGAGCCGCGGTGTTGGGACCGTCATACCAAAGACTAATATTAAGGCTTCTGCTATTGCACATAAACGATTGAAACATGTTTGTGGAGACAATGCTGAGTTGAAAATGAGGATGGGAAGTTAGGAGGGTACGGTGGGAAATTTGGAGAGTACAGTAGGAAATTTGTCTAGGCAAATGGAGATTCTGATCAACATGGTGGGAAACATAGAACAAGGAGAACGCAACACACAACCCAATGCTTCTAAATTCGTTGTTTCTCAATCCCAGGATACGACCAATGTGGTGAACAATCAAAAATGTGAAATCCTCAACTCTAATCTGGACATAATAGCAACAGATATTTATTAGTTGCTTTTTATTCTTACTTGTTTTCGATGCAGTTATTTTGTTGGATAGATCTAGACAATAAATTTTATTGCAATAGGTACTGTATGTCGAGATTCTACATCATCCAAAATCCATGGGAAATCTGCACCATCTACACATGAAAAATTGGTTTTGGACAATATACTGCTACCAGATGAGAGAACCAACAAAATAAATCATCAATTTGAAGAGACCTTTGTTGATGTTGGAGTGGGTGGGTATGTGTGCCATCCGAAGATTATGATTCGATATCTTTAGCAGGTATGTGAGCTCATCCAAAAATTATTTATCTTTAACATGCCATTCCTTAGTAGCAAAGTGTGTCCATATCCAATATATCTTTCTTAACCACCCGTTGCCACAATATATTAAACTTAACCACCCAGTATTCATTTTATTATTTACTCAAATTAGTTCATTATTTTTGCGAAACTGTTATGTGCCTATTTCAGTCCTTCTAGTTGCAAAGGTATATATCAATCACAAGTACGCTAAGCCCAACGCTATGCGATAGATGGTACTGTTATTTAATTATAATGCTATGCTAAAAGCCAATCCAAATTGAAAGCTGCTTATCAGCTTAGAGTTTAGTGATATATACTTGTTTGTCGGTGATAGATGGTACTATTTAGAGTTTAGTGATATATACTTGTCTATCAGCTGGTATGGCTCTGGAACTCAATAATCAAATAATTTACTTTTTACATTGTGGTCGAAGGAATTAAAATTGTAGTACAGTAAGTAACGGAGTTTTCTGTAGTTGGGAATACGAATGTGTCTAGCATTTTTGAACATAAAGACAGGTAATCTCAAGGTCGTCGAGCAAGAAAAAAAATACACAACTGCAATTGAAAAGAAAAAAAAATCATTCCATTACTCTTTCACATTTTATATTTTACATTGTCATTCACATTTTCATTTGTACATATATTTTCCATCCTCTTTTCACTGTTACATTTTTTTTCTCTCTGTTCTCATTTTCTATTTGCATTTTATGTTCTTCTCACAAATCCTGATCAACATTCATCTCCATAAACTAGCCACTACCTGACACTTCCTCTATGCACTTCTGCTACAACCATTACACCAAACAACCACCGCACAGAGCAACCCACCCCTCTGCCTTGCAACAATCACCAACATTTCATTACTGCCTTACCACAAAATTGCTCAACATCACAGACTCCCCTTTGCCAAATTGCTCAACACATTTCAATTCCATCGAAAACAACACTTCAAACGTCAAACTGCAACTTCAAGACTTCACTCACTCTTCACATTTCAATTCCACAATAACCCTTGCATCACACCCCTTCCACTATCACATACCTCTGCTACCTGACCCACTGTCAATCACTGTGACACAACTCACCACCGAAAACATCTACCCTCATTGTCATATTCACATCTGCCAACATACTTCACATTGCATTTCTTAAACAGAAAAATTGAACAAAAAAGGAAAAAAATAAAAAGAAAATTCAAAAGCAAGAGGTAAGGAACCCTAGTTTCACAATGGAAATCAATAAATGCAACTATTGTAATTCTAGCGGGAGATCGCATTTGACGACCTCGCTGGAATTTTTAACTACTCAGGTATCCAATCTCAAAATTTTCATGTAATAACTACTCGGCGATAAATCATTTCTCATTTATACACATCATTGATAGTCTGTACACTTTGACTGCCTATTCATTTTCATTTTATGGTTATTGTGTTGAAGCAATGTTGGAGATGGCATACAAAACGTCCTATAGATTGGAAATTTAAAATTTATATTTATATGCACAGTTGAAAATTAGAAAGTGTAGCATACAATAAATTGTAGCCAGCTGCTTTGATTTCTTATCGAAAAATTAGATTTCCTACCAGCGGTTGCTTAAAGTGCACTTGTGACTATTCTCCTTTTATTCCAGCATTCCTTATGCTAGCGATCTTGGTATTTTATTTATGCCGTTTACATAAAGTGCCATATAAAATGAAATATTTTGATTAGAAAGCACAAGGTTCAAAGCACTTTTAGACCTATTAGAGTATTCCTTATAGGGGATGGACTAACCCTCCACAATGCACGATGGATTGCCAAAATGAAACCCACCAAAGCAACCTCCAAAGTTACTTATAGAACCGGCCTTTTTAAGGCTGGTTAAACATAAGCAATTTTCAACCATTAGATTTTAATCGGAATGCATATTTGTACAATATATTAAGTTTATTTTATACTTTTTTTTAATAAATTTGTTGTTGTTAGGGTTAATGGATGTGGATTATTGAGTGTAAGATAAAACATTACAAAAATTATTAAAAATTGCGTGTTATTGGTGGGTTGTTGGGAATGATTTTAGAACATTACCAACAGTGGAGGTTCAACCCCCTCACCGTTTAATGCACTGTGATGCATCTGATGGGGGTTCACAACATGAGAACCTCAACATATGCATTTATCAAGTGGGGGATGTACAATTTTCCTAGTTTGGAATTTTGAAAGCCTGGTAAAATATTAAATACATCAATGACCCAGAGAACATCAATGATTCTGCTTTGACCGTCCAAAGAACTGGTGTCACTATAGAATCTGTGCTACACTTCATAGATCCCTGTTGGGAAAGCTCTTGTTACAAAAATAGAAACACGACTTTGTGCAATATCTAATATAAATTGCAAAAGATAGTTTTCTAATGACGGCTCTAAAAGTATTTTAAATACTGTGTTTCTAATCATAAGTCATGTTATATTTTGCATCATCTATGTCACCTGGTAAAAATGTTTACTGAAGAGAATAACAGTACACATGTCTTAGATCATCTCTAATATTGTTGTCTTGTTAAGAGTCATCATTCTGTCCCCAAATAAACATGTTTCATGTGTCCATTAACGAAAGTCGTTCATGCATTAATTGAATTATAAGAAATAAGCACTAAATATTAGATAGTAGTGGGGGACATGGGTACGCTGATCAATGTGAATCCCATTTGTCTTATTAATAGCTCCAGTAATTCTGCATGTATTATGATGTGACAAAAAATAAAAAGCTCGTTTCTTTTTCAGACACAATTTTCAGTTCATTTTTTGCAATAACATTTGAAATGCACTTTTTGGTTGAATTATTTGATTAATACAGCTATGGGGTCCATTTATTAATTTCAGGCCAGTATATAACAACTCAACTGATTTTTTGCATCAAATCTTTGTTAACAATTTGTCTATCACCTCTTTCATTGTGCAGTAATGGTTGTATATAAAGGAACCATGTATTTTATCGCATTAAATTCTGTGTGATAACCACAGTAATCAAGTAACTGTCACTAAATCAGAATGTAATAGAATATGTCAGTGGAACTATGTCAGTGGTGCTTTACTATTGCCCTCTTTTATAATCACCATGTATTTTGTGCATACTTGAATATAATGTATGATAGTTTTAATGGATGGATAAGTGATTCTATATGCAACTTCTTAAGCTTAGGTTTTGTTTATAATATTTCCAAGCGTATTATTTAATTATTTTCTTCTTTGACAGTGTCTCCTTTGCTACAACTTGCTTCATGCTTGCGAACATGCTGGTAACTGCAACTTGCTCCTTTCTGCCTTGCTGAACGTTGTAGTTTGTACTCGATGTATATCTTCTAGTTTGTATTGTATGTAACTTTGCTGTATGTGTTTCTGTACATTTATTTACTGTGTTTGAGCTGTGATCGGTGATGAATTGACAATGAAGTTTAATGTATTAAACCATTATGTGTTGTAATGTATTGAAGTACTATACTTTGGCGGAGAATGAAATGTGATGGGTTAAGAATGAAGTATAATATTTATTTGCCGAGTTTGAACTGTAATGGATTGAGAATGAAGTTAACATGATGCTTTGAGTTTTATTTTAAGTGTACAAACGGAATCATTAATTTTGAAATGGAGTTTTATTTTACCTGGAGAAATAGATACGGCCCAAGGCCATATCTAATTGGTGAAATAGATACGGCCTTGGGCCATATTTATTTATCCAGTTAGACACGGCCATGGACCGTATCTAACTGGATAAATAGATACGGTTCATGGCCGTATCTAAATCTCCAATTAGATACAGCCCATGGCCGTATCTAATTGACAAGTAGATACGGTCGGGAGCCGTATCAAATTGGAGAAATAGATACGGACTTGGGCCGTATCTAATGATTAAACACGCTTATTTTTGATACGGCTTATGGCCGTGCCTAATGGTTTTTGATACGGCCCTAAGCACTGCCTAATTAGCCTTTGTGGTGTAGTGTCCCATACGGAAGCGTCCATCCAGTTTGGTTTCTTCCCCGATTTTTTATGTGCTGACATTACCTCCCTGTAATTTTTGGCGACCTTCGAATTCCAGTGGCACTGAACCATGGCGACATCGGGCTCCGCCAAGTACACTTGCCCATGTACAAAGAGAAAATATTACTAATTGTTCATTTATACTTATTCATATAGTAAAGTGGTATAAACTCACCAGAAAATCCTGCCAAATGGCCTCCCTGACTTGGTCAGGCATCTTACTCCACTTAGGCCAGCAATCTGTCATCCTGCTATATATGATTGCTTGGAAATGCCAAGCACAACTCCTGAAGGCTCCAAATCAAATCTCCTGTGTTAAATATAAAACAAAGCTTTAGACAAGTAAATATATGTATGAACAAATTTATATTGTTATCATTTTAATTTTGATACTTATGCTCCATCAGCCTTCGGCTGCAAATATACAAGTGGTTGAGCCGGAGGCTCACCACTACTCTCGTCGGCCGAGCGAGAAGAGCTTCGACGTCTGGAGCCTGACATAATACCTGTTGAAAGCTTCATTTTTAATTATAGACATAGATAAAATGATTATGATATATGGTGCATGTAATAAAATCATTTTCAATTGGTAGTGCATGTAATGATGATGATGATGATATGTGATGCGTGTGCGTGAATAATTGAAAAAATTACCGAATATTACTCAGTCCTTGTCGTTTTCTAATTCAGACTCGGTCTCGTGTTCTATATCGCTTTCCTCTGCACTCTCAAATGCTTCGACTAATACATTTGTCTCATCATTTAATTGTCCAAAATCAGTTTGTTCGTCTGAAATTATGATTTCAACATTTTCCTCGATATCTGCTTGATAGGCTTGTTCTTCTAGAATATTCTTTCCACCGAATGTAAATCTCACTTTGGTTTTAAAAACCGCAAACCAATCCGCTTTATCTCTTTTTAAAGATGGATAAGGGGCGTAATAAACTTATAGGGCTTGTTTGGCTAGTACAAAAGGATTGTACTGCTGATAACGGGAGGTATGTTTTATTTCTATAAGATTATAATTTGGATGCACGTTAATATCAGAACCTGGAACATTGCTGAACTAGTTGCATCTAAACCAAAAAACTTCCTCTGCGGGTCTTATAAAGTATGTCAATTGCAAAATCTGAATTAACACGCCATAAAAATCATGTATATGATTATTAGGATCATTACTGCCTTTAACAAATACACCGGTATTGTTTGTTAATTTTTCAGCACCGTGTTCTTTGGTGTTTAATTTATCCATTAACGAAAAATATTGGATACGTTTTGACTTTACTTTTCAGTCCCAATGCCAAATGTTTTAATCCTTCATCAACCACATTATTTGTAGGATCACAAACGTAGTTCGAAAACCAAGTAGCGAAATTTTTGCTTAAATCGTCGTTTGGATTTCGTGATTCACAAACACTGCAAACAAAAACATAATATATTGCTTTATTATTAATTTACACATGCAGTATTAAATTAAATTTATCAAAACTTGTAATCTGATAATTACTTAATAAATGGCGCAACTTCTAGACTTAAGAAGAATATATGTGTGTGCTACATGGTAATCTCTGTCATCTAACCATACTTCTACACATTTTCCAGCATGTAGACCATGTTGTTTAAAAATAGATAACATTGTTTCAGAAGAAGAATCTTGTTCAACGGCCTCATCATTACGCGCAACACTTTGAAATGATAAATTCACATGATCATTGAAATAATGAGAGAAAAAGAACGATACTACTTCTTCGATATATGATTTGCAAATCGAACCTTCAACTCGAGCTTTTCGTCTCACTTTTTTCTTTAAATGATTTAAGTACCTAATAAAAAATATTTCATATCAATATTGATTTATATTTATAGTTAAATTAACATTTACGTACTCAGTATTATTAACATACCTCTCGAATGGATACATCCATCCATATTGCACAGGACCTCAAAGACGTGCTTCAAATGGAAGATGAACAGGTAAATGCTCCATTACATTGAAAAAACCTGAAGGAAATATTTTCTTCAGTCTGTAGAGCAGTATAGGGATTTCTACCTCAAGTTTATGAAGACGGTCAACTTTTAACGTAGTTGAACAAAGCTCCTTATAAAATAAACTAAGTTCTGTTATAACCTTCCAAACTTTTACGGGCAACAATTCTTTGAAAGCAACGGGTAATAAATTTTACATCATTACATGACAATCGTGGCTTTTTATCCCACTCAGTCTTCCGTTCTTATAGTCGACACATCTACGAAGATCAGATGAAATTCCATCAGGAAATCGTAATCCTTCCACCCATTTTAATGGTACTTTAACTTGGTTGTTATCTAGTTCATAACATGCTTTGAGTTTTTAGTGTTATTTGGCTTCATATGAAGCTCATGACGATTACATATTTCTTCGATATCACGTCTTGATTTCAGATCATCCTTAATCTTGCCATTAACATTCAAAAGTGTATTAAACACACTATCGAATACGTTTTTCTCGTTATGCATCACGTCAATGTTATTACGGATTAAGAGATTTTTCCAATAAGTCAACTCCTAGAATATACTCTATTTGCACAAATTATGAAACGTCGATTTACCTTGGATTTCAGTTTGCTGCCCGGTTTCATCTATCTTTGGATAATTTTTTACAAGTTCATATATATCTTCACTTGACCAAATCGTTTGTGGTTGTAAAGTCTCTTGTCTATTAGCTATGAAGTTTTTTGTCTCTTCTAAAAGTATGATTAATATGGAGAAAACGTCGATGACAATCAAACCATGAAATTTTCTTTCCATGCCGTAAAGAAAATGCTCATGTTTCTTCCATACAGTAAGGACAAGAAAAACGACCGGACGTACTCCAACCTGAAAGCATTGCATATGCAGGAAAATCGCTACTAGTCCATAACAAAGAAGCGAATATCCGAATTTTTTTTTGATATGTCGTATGTTTCAACTCCTTCATACCAACATGTTTTCAACTCTTCGATTAGCGGTTGTAAGTAAACATCGATACCCTGTGTCGGATCATCAGGGCCAGGGACGATAATTGTGAGAAACATATATGGAGTTTTCATACACATCCACGAGGGTAGATTGTAAGCTGTAATGATTATAGGCCAAGATGAATATTTAGAACCAAACTGAAAAAACGGTAAAAATCCATCAGTACACAAACCTAGTCCAAAGTTACAGATCTCCGCTGCGGAATCGGGATATTTCTTATCAAAATACTTTCATGCTTCTCCATCAAATGAGTGTGTTAATGTACCTTCTTCAGGTGTTCTCACACTGTGCCATCTCATATGATGCGCTGTTACAGATGATGTATATAACATTTGAAGTCTCGGAGTGATAGGTAAATAATGCATACGCTTGTATTCCCTTTTTTTCCTTGGTTTGTATCTTTCTTGATTACATATTTTAAATTCCGAAAACTGACATCATCTTTCCAAAACAACATGCAACCATTTAGACATGTATCAATTTTTTGATGCGGCAACACGAAAGATGACATAAGTTTTTTCACTTCATAATAGTTTTCGCACATTAAATTATATGATGGCATATGGCATTTAGCAGATTGTACAACAGCCGTAAATCCGACTTCTGTGAGGTTGTACTTTGACTTCATTGCAAGATACTCTGCAGTTGCCGATAATTGAGTGCCGCTAGTACATCCATTCCAAAGAGGTTTCTTAGCAGCATCCAATAAATCATATATATTTTTTGCTCCAACATTTGGTTTCTCTTCAACGTTAACATCGTCATTATTAATTTCAACAGTAGGGAACATTGATCGTGCTGCATCTTCAACCATATGTTCTATGAGATTCATCGTACTAACTTCATCACTAATGACCTCTATTGACTGTTCTTCGTTACATGTTATAATTTCTCCATGACGATCCCACACCAAATAATTGGTTACGAAACCATATCGGCGCAAATGAATCCTAACCATATTCGGTACTAAATGCTTCAATAATTTGCACCTACTACATGGACAACGAATTTCTACGTCCTTTCCAATATTACTTAAAGCAAATTTGACAAACACATTTACCCCGTCAAGAAAATGTTTAATTATTGAGCCTCCTATTTCTCTTCTTTGATACATCCAGCTCCGATCAACAAAATAATTGACCATTTTTCTACTGTAAAACCTATGATCAATAGTAAAAAAATTATTACTCAAATTCGATAAACACATTTAGATTTTACTGTTTTTTATAATCCATTTTCATTTATACACAAAGTTATATTTCTGGATATTTTGTTCACATTTTTGTACCTTTTGTGATGGTCGGTCATCCTACTTCCCATTACAAACACAATAGTTTACATTTCTTAAATCATATCATTATAAACGATTTTCCAAAATTTCGGCAGCACTTCCCCCGTGTTTCTTGTATCGTACACATATGCATGTATACAAGGAAAGAAAAGGAAATGTCGTCGAAATTTTGTAAACCGTTTACAACGATATGATTTATGAAACGTGATTACTTTATAGTGTTTGTAACTTGTCCAATACGGGGACAAATCCAACAAATATTGTATCAGATGAATATGAATATCCGTTTTGCAATAAAAACGAATATTCATACAACGATCATATACAACACTTGTCAGACGGGGCCAAAAATTCACTAAGAGATGTAAATTTTGTTTATATGTTACCGTTTTATTAAATATATATAATAAATCATATTATGCATTATTTTATTAATATTCTACTATTTTATTAAATATATAGTAAATTATATGACTTTTACCATTTCGCAAAATATATAATTCATGTATATAAATACTAAATTGTATACTTATCTAATGCTAATATATTTTGTAAAAGATATAATTCATGTTCGTAAAATATTCGACTAATTCATGTTTGCCTAATATTTTACAAAACATAGACAAAATAATTTAAATCAATTCTAACTAATCTAACGCTAACTCAAATGCGCATTTACACTAAATTATCAACATATGTATATATGTGCATAATATATATACACAAACAATTTGGACATTTGGATGGTAATAATTGTAATTAGCACTTAGTTTGGTATAATAAACAATCAATAGGCCATTAGATACAACTATAACAACAAATTAAACAGAAAATTAGCAAAATTTGAAATTTTAGGGTTTTAGGCAAAACCTGATTTTGAAGATGTAGTTGGATGGAGAGAGGCCGCTGGTGTTGATTGATGGCATCGGAGTGGCTGCCGGTTGCGTGGGGAGGCTGAGAGCAAGAAAAGAGGAGGAGTGGAGGAAGATGGAGATGGATTTGGGTGGTTTTGGGGAGGAAGAGATAATGAATTGTTGTCTCGGCTTGCTGCAGGTTTACATGACTAATTCCAACGGCTGCAAACGGCATTTTTACGACGGTTACTAACGACTTGTTAAAAAATAACGAGCCATTGGTATCCATTAGAAATTCCCGTTGGTGGCCGTTGGAACCCTGTCATGGCTATATACTGTGGTTCTAGTAGTGGAGGAATGAGTATAAGTAGGCGACACCCAGAAATATCACACTAAAAAAATACTTGCAAAATCTTAAAAAAATAAGATTAATACGTCGACTAATACCAGGTCTTGCTATCATAAAAATAATGGAGTAAAAGTAGGTTGGCGCATTCCACATAAAGAATGTTAAAAAAAATGGTCAAACTATAGAAGTTATTTCCGATCTTTATATAAATATTAATTATTATTTTCTTTACATACATTAAGAAGAAGAAAAAACTTACGTGCAAAAAGTAACATAGGACATCGTGGTGATAACGTGTTATAAAATGAACAGAACAGAAGACATTAAAGGGAGAAGACATTTAATTATTCACATCGGATCACTTTATAATACAAATGAGCTCTATATTTATGGACTCCAAATCTAATAGAAATTACAATACCGTCCCTGGACCATTTAGCATATTCATCCATATTGTTTAAATATATTATAACAATTTTGATTTTATTTTCTTTCTTTTACACGGGAACACTTCGACAAATATTACGGTACAACCTATTGTAAGTGCTATAAGAAGTTTTGATTATACCGTTGTTTTTCTTTTGTTCATCCACTTTTTTTACTATCATATCCCAAATTATTTTTATTATTTAATGATATTACTTCATTTAAAAGTTCTTTTTCATTACATTTACATGAAACAGGCACATGAAAAAAGTTGCAAAAAGTTTTAGTCCAAAGGACAATAAATTTGTTTTTTAGTTTGAAAGACACTTTTTAGTGTAAACAGAAAATGAGAGTTACAACTATCATTCGGTGGTTTACACTAAAAAGTGTCTTTCAGCCAAAAAAGCAAACTTCTTGTCCTTAAAACTAAATTTTTCTCTAACTTTTCCCTAAGCCTAAAATCTCCTTTTCGTTATTAAATTTATTTATATTTTCCTTGAGTTGTTTAACACTTATCATGTTTCGAGATTAGATTTTTCTTCAGTCGTTTTTTTACGAATCCAACCATACAAATTAGATTAACATATCACCAAGCATCTATGATTCGAATTTAGTCTTGTTCTAACGTCCTCTGACCTTCGAACAAAGAGTTTTTAGTCCGAATATTGACAAACGACTATAAATTTAAAATTCAAGACGACAGCCTAAAGTTGCTTATTTTTGCATCATCTTATGGAAATAGGTCAACTATAATTTAGATCGACTCAAGATCCAACAAATTTAATCCTATTATTTTATTTTATATAATTTTATCATGCTAAATACAGTTAAAACTTCGAATTAATTACCCAACGATTTAAAACAATATTTTAATTAATGAAAATGTTACACTAAATCAATTGTATCGAAGTTTCTTAATGGACCGACTAAAAGTTGCATTGATTGATTGTGAGAGTTGAATTTTCAATAACGTTAAATATTCGAATAACCCAAAGACGAATTATCGTAAATACGAATTTAACCGTTCAGTGCAGTCGTTTGCATTGAATAGTTGTGCTAAAATATCTTGTTTATTTTTTAGGGATTAAATTAGTATTTTTAAATATTTCTTAAAAATGTAATAGAGTAGAAAGAAGTAGAAGCGCAAAATACAAAATTCACTTTCCGTCGCAAGACATCACAAACCGACGCCATATCAAGTATACAGATCAAAAACCACGCAACTTCCTCTATTCTTCCCTGCTTCTTCAAAGCTTACGCAAAAAAATTACTTCCCAACCCGTTGCCCTCGTCGCCGCCTCCTGCCAACGCCTTTGCCTAAGGCCTCCGAAGCTCGTTGGAATCCCCATCTCTCCAATTTCAGCTTAATTAAAGTATAATTAAAACCCTAATTTCGAAAATTAGTTTATTATGGGTTTGAAATTGATGATTATTGTTTATTAGTTGATGATAATAGTGTATTAGTTGATTTGAAGATATTAATTAGTATTTTGATTCTTTAATTTGTTACTAAAAATTAGAGTTGATCTAAAATCTGAAAATTAAAGTATAATTATTGATTAATATGCTTATTGATTTTTTAAAGTAAATGTTTGTTATAGTTTAGAACAATGTTTGTTATAGTTTACACGAAAATTAGTATATAATTACTGATTAATATGCTGCAAGATTGTATTGTTAAATATAACTTATTTATTTTAATTAATTATTGTGTGTTAATTACAAGTGTTAGTGGTTAGTATAAAATAAAGTTCTTTTAATTTATTATAAGTGCAAACTTTAAATTTTAGTTTATAAATTAGTTAAATTAAAATTCTAAATAGTTACATGAATTTTAAAATATGTTTGAAAATTTCGAATTTAGTTCTTAAAATAATTAAATTGTTGAATGAATTATAAAATATAGTTTAAAATTTATTCTCTAGTTATTAAAATAGTAATTAGCGTATTTTTGGAAGTAGTTTGAAATAATAAATTTCTTTTGAAATAAACGTTCTACTAAAATCTATTTTCTAAAAAATTAAGAAATGAATATAATGTTTATTTTAAAATAAGTGTTAAGTATTATTTTAACAAGTACAACAACAACAAATGAAAGCCTTTAGACCCAATAGGCTTTAATTTGTTTTAGAAAATACAATAACAACACACCCATTGGATGCAAAGTTATGCGTAGAAGAGAAAGAAGTAAAGTGCCGTCGAAATTAGACAGAAGTTGGGTGTATGAAGTCTTTAGTCCCAAAAGACTTTAATTTATTTTAGAAAATACAAAAGGACACACCCTTGGATGCGAAGTTATGCGTAGAAGAGAGAGAAGTTAAGTGCTATCGAAATTATACAGAAATGAGGTGTATGAAATCCTTAGTCCCAAAAGGATTTAATTTGATTTGGGTAGAAATGAGATATTGTCGACATTACTAACATATATTTTTAAATTAGGAACAATGTTCGATTATTTTCTTGACCGTACTTAGATATATGAAGTCAGAACTGGTATGAAAGGTTTGATGAAGGAACATTTCTACAACGGTGTACATGAATTCATTAGATTCGCTATACCTAATAATGAAAATAACGAAGAAATTCATTGCCCTTATAGTAAGTGCCTACATTTGAAGCATTGAAAACCAAATGTAGTTAAAGTACATTTGTATAAAGCTGGTTTTGTGCTAAATTATTATTTGTGGGATCTTCATAGAGAGCTTGTTGCACCTACATCAAATCTTATAGTGTCAGTGGAGGATTATGTTATGGCGAATCCAATAGAAGATATGGTGGAAGACGCGGCATGATCAATGGTCCCTACCATTTAAGTTGACAATGAAGACGTAAATATTGAAGAAGAACTAAATGTGGTAGCGAAAAGAATCTATGAATTATTGGATCCTGCTAAAGAGCCCTTCTGGGATGGTTGTAAAAGCGGAACTGAATTACCAGTAACCACTGAATACATCACTATGAATCAAAATTCAACTTTACATAAGCTGGATTTACAGCAGTTGTACAAGCTGCAAAATGACATATGCCACCCACTATTCTGATGTTCGAGAGTCATTATAAAGTGAAAACACTTACGTCGGCTTTCGGTCTACGGTACCAAAAGATAGATACATGCATAAAAGGTTGTATGTTGTATTAGAAAGATGACATTAGCCTTAGGAAATGCAAACTATGTAATGTGAAAAGATACAAACCAAGAAAAAAGAAAGGACGGAAAGTTCCATACAAGATAATGCATTATTTACCTGTCACTCCAAGACTCGAGGGTTATGTGCGTCTTCTACTACCGCATGCCATATGTGATGGCACAGTGTGGGAACACAGGAAGAGACAACATTGACACAACCATCTGATGGAGAAGAATAGAGACATTTCGATAAGACTTATCCCACATTTTATATAGAGAGTCGTAATGTCAGTCTTAGTTTATGTACGAATGGATTTTCACCATTCTCTCAGTTTGGTAGCAGATATTCATTTTGGCCAATTATCATTATACTTTATAATTTACCTTCGTGGATATATATGAAAAACCCATATATGTTTCTCACCATTATCGTCTATGGCCCTGATGATCCGACATAAAGAATCGATGTTTATTTACAACCATTGATTGAAGAGTTGAAAACATTATGGTGTAAAGGAGTTGAAACATATGATATTTCAAAAAAAATCGTATGTTCGTTTCTTTATTATGGACTATAAATGATTTTCCAACATATGCAGTGCTTTCAGCAGGAGTACGGTCGATCGTCTAGCTTGTCCTTATTGCATGAAAGAAACCCAAGTATTTTCTTTATCGTATGGGAAGAAAATTTCACGGATTGGTTGTCATCGTTATTTTCTCCATGCCAATACTTTTAGAACAGATAAAAAACTTTACATCTAATAGAGAAGAGACTATGAGATCACCCAAGATTTGGTCAAGCGAAGAAATATATGAAACTCTAGAGTACTATCCAAACATACAGTTAACTAGGGTACAAATTGAAATTCCACATAAATTGTACATTCATAATTGGTGCAGACAAAATATATTTTGGAAGTTACCTTATTGGAAAGATCTCTTGCTTGGACATAATATTAACGCGATGCATAAATAAAAAAACGTGTTTGATAACGTGTTTAATACGATTTTGAATGTTAAGGGCAAAACTAAGGATGATCTGAATTTACGACATGATATAGAACACTTTTGCAAATGTCCTGAATTTCATATGAAGTCAAATGATAGTAAAAAAATCCAAAGCATGCTATGACCAAGAAAACAAGCAAGTACAATTCGTGCTAAAGTGGGTAGAAGGACTAAGATATCCCGATGAGATTTTTTCTAATCTCCATAGATGCGTGGATTTTAAAAGCAATAAACTGAGTGGGATAAAAAGTCACGATAGCCATATCATGATGGAATATTTATTACTGTGACGAACCGGAATTTCTAACAATTTAAATTGGAATATTTAATTGATTGTAAATATTTAAAAGGGTTAATTTTTAACTTGAATTCAAATATTTTTATTAATAGCAATTAAGTTATTAGATTTAATAAACTAAAATTGGGTAAAATGTTAAATCTATAGTTTTAGGCCTGTTAAATATAATTTGATGGCTTGTAAAATTTATAATGATGATACTGAAGAAAATTGAATGGTTGAAATTTAATTTAAAGATGATTTGTTCAATTTTAATAATATGTCGTTTAAATCGATATTTAAAAATAGCCTTCCGAGGTACAGTCTCGGAATTCGATGAAACCAGTCCCATTGGATCCGTAATAGTTAGCTATTATGGATTTCAATTCTCGTAGCAACCGAAGTTGTCGTTTGACCCTGGCAGCTCAATACGCAAAGAAACTATTTTAATCGATTTAATTTAAAATTGATCGTTTACTTCCGTAACTCGCGCATATGATCGAATTAGCCTTCGAAACACGTTCCATTGTGTTCGGAATACGGGTAAAGCATTATAAACTCATGGCGGCATGTCTGATTCGGAGTTCGAGACTTCGAGTTATGCAAAACGAGATATTTTGGAAATTAAAAAAAAAAGAGGCTAAATCAGCAGCCACCCTATAAGTGTACTCGAGCTACCCTAATACCCTCTTACTAACTTTGTTAATTTTATTCATCTCTGTGTTTAACCAGTGAAAAAAAAATTATAAATTTATTTACAGTTAAGTATATGTAAAGGCAATTTTCTATACATATATGAATAAGATTTTCGAGTATATGAGAATTTATAAAAGTTAGATTTTGAAATCTATAAATTATTTTTATAAATGTATAAGTAGTTTTAAGATGAAAATTTATAGTTTAAAATTAAATCATTAATTTAATTAATAAATGGAAATTTACTGATCGCTTGTTTCAAATATTATTAAATTATATAATGTTTATACAAGGTTAAAACCATGGAAACAAGTCAGTTTGGAATGGATTGCAAACAGCAAAATAAAAGGTGAGTAAATCTCATTCCTTTGGATTTGTATCTAAATTTAAATGGTTAAATTTAAATAATTGATTGAATGATTGAATTGATTTGATGTGCACTGTGAATTGATGATCGGGTGACTTTGGTTTTGGTTGGTTCTCGAGTTAATTGTTGCTTGACCCGAAGTATTCGAGTTTTAAATATTTTTAAACTTAAATCATAAATAAGAAAATGTTTTCATTTTAATGTTAATAAGGATTTAATGATCTGTGATTCATTAAACTAGTAGGGTAGTTAAAATGGATAATTAATTAATTCAATTAATTACTGATTTGGGTTAATTAATTTAGTAATTAAGGGTTTGAATTAATTAATTAAGTTTTAAGTTAATTAATTAAGTGTAAGTAATTCAGAAAAATCATTGGATGGTTTGATAAGTAATTACTTATGTAATTAATAAAATATAATTACTTTGTGTAATTAATCAAGGGATTAATTAAGATGGTTAATTATGGAGTAATGAATTTACTTAATGAAGTAAATAAAAAGGTAGATAATCACAGGTTGAGATAAATCAAGAATGATTAATATTTGCTGTGTAACTAATGATTAATTATTTAATGTAATTAATTTAGATTAGGATATATTGAAATATAATTGGAAATCATCAATTTGTATAATTAATGATGTAATTAAAAATTGATTAATTAAGATTAAATCAATCAATAATAAGTGACCTATAAGAAATTAATCAGTATAAGTAATTAAGGATGATTAATGTAATTAATTATAGTTATTTAATTTGTGAAGTAATTAAAGATTACTTATTGATTTTGGTTAAGAATTAATATCGTGAAATTAATTAAAGTTAATTACTTGAGTGTAATTGAAGGATAATTAATCCAGGGTGATTAATTAAGATGAATAATGAAGGGTTGACTAATTACACTAGTACAAAAAGTGCATATTGCTTCGCCTCATTTGCATCAGTTGAAGTAAAAACTGATGCAAATAGACTATTTGCATCAGTTCTATCTTAATAACCGATGCAATTGGTACGTGGAAAGCAATAGGTAATAAAAAAAATCAAATTTGTATCGGCTCTCACCAACAACCGATGCAAATAGTTTTAGTCGCATCGGTTTTAAAGTCAACCGATGCAACTACATGTTGAAGGAAATAAGAAATTTAGGTGGGAAACAATGAAAAATTGGCTCCAAAGTTTATTTGCCCTCCATCGTGTGAGGCTCCTTCGGCCACACAATTCATTTTCATTCGCACCGTTTTTATTTCTCAATTTTTATTCAAAGAGAGCTAAATCCAAACTTTCCCCATCCAAATCCTGGCTTTCCCAACCAAAATCCTAACGTCCCTAATCTCAATTCCATCGTTTCGTAAAGAAGTCTTCAGGATCTGGAGATGTGTTTTTATCTATGTTCAAGGGTAAGAAAATCAGACCTTGCCTCCATAGCTTTCGTTCCGTAGAGGGATGATTAACTTAGCGTAGATCTCTTCTGATCCAAAAGGAAAAGCTTGATGCTCGACGAAGCCACCGGCTTCATGCTGCGATCCTTTGAGAGAGGCAGTGAAGACCGAGCAACCTTGCTTGTGTTCTCTTTTCAATTCCCCTTATTTGATGAAGGCTTTCCAAATTAATGTTACTCAGGCGCTTGAACTTCCTAAGCATTGTGGGATTGCCCAGGATCCAAATGTTTGTTCCAAAACTGGAGGTATCAATTTTTTTGCTCCTGTTTTCTTTTTGAAATAAAGCTGTTTCTTACTTTTATGTTTTTATGGTATGGTAATTAAATTATTTTCTGAATTTTTACTTCTGTTGATCTTGGTTTACAAAGTATTTGGGTCACTTGTGAAATTTACATGATTTAACTTCTAATATTTGTACCTAATGAGTAGACTAAGGCTGGATTAAATTTGGATCTCCTAATTTGGTTTGATATGTTACCGTCGGTACTAGGTTTTGCTGAGAAATTTGATTTTCCAGATAACTAGGTCTAGGTGCTGATTTTGTGAGATTGGCTGTATTGAGCTGAGAGTGATTTGAAGTGGCAATAACTGTACCAAAAAAAAATTCAATTTAATTTTTGCCGTCAATATAGCAATTTGAAACTCCTCCTGTTAAAAACAATCATTATTTTCACATTATTGCCGAGTATCATGAGTCATTCATGATTTCTGTTCTTTCTTTATTTTCTGGTAACGAACTCAGTAGGATCATTTGTAGTGTGCATCCATTTGCAATAATTTATGAAGAGCTAATATCAAACGCTTCTGCACTGTGGATGCAGGTTCGGAGGAAAATGGTGGTTTAGCAACAAGGCTTTTTAAACTATTTCTGCTAGATCTAGTAAACCTTTTTTCTCCAGTAGTTTGTTTAAAGGTTGATTTCATTCAATGTATTCTCTGTTGAACTATTTTAGTCTTGCGTTGTCCAACTATTTCCTTCGCAACCGTATGATTTTTATTTTTGTTTTCAGTTGGTAAAAATACTTTTAAAATAAAAACTTATTCGAAGCTGCTTGTTACTCTTCATATTTTGCCCTGTATTTTGAAATTTAGCTTTACTGTGATATAATCTTAGGCTGTTAAGGGTGCAATATTTTCTTTCCTATGATAGTGGTTGTGTTTCTCAGATTTTTTTTTTTTTGGTTAGGATCGAAATTGCTTTACACTGGAGCATTCGGTGAAGTTTTGAATGTGTTTTTTCTTTCTTTTTTCAGCTGGTTATAAGCCAAATGTGCCCCCTAAATTCAAGTTATTTGATGTAATTAGAGCATTGGAATTTTCCGACGTCCAATCAGAATCTGGGTGGTTTAACTTTGAGTACTTAATTTTAGTCCCCTACTTGTGTATATTGTACAATATAGCATACAATTGAAAGTTTGTTACAAGAAAATCTACGAACAAAAGCCAGGCTAGGCCAGCATAGGCCTGCCAACAATGGCCTAAGGCCTTAGAGCAAGATGAATTTCCAAAAAATAAAAAGAGTACTCATAATATAAAAAAAGATGCAGCAGATCCATTTGTTCGATTACTTTCCTTTATATCTAGGTCTTCATAGACAATCAATTATTGGCATTCAAAAGTTTTATTTTTACGCGATTATTTCTGATGTTAGTGGTGTTTCTGATACAATGCTATCATTGTCTGGATATGGGATTATTGGTGTAGCAACAGCATGTGTAGGAGGAAGCGACAATGGAGCTTCTGGTGTTGTATTTTGGCCTGTCAGTATTGTATTAAATTTAGGGTTTATGCTTAAGTGTGTTGTTCACCATTTACTTGTTTAACTTTTAGTCACTGAAGAGCCTTTAGACTGCATGTCCTACATGTTCCCATGTTTTCATTTTGCTTATCAACTGATGTTTTTTTGAAAGAGATTGATTTTACTGAATTGGCCACCGAAGAGCTGCTGGAATATTTCTTTAACTTGTGTAGTTCCCATTAACAGTAGAAGTGACCAAATATTAAATATTATTCTACTGTTCATAGATGATGAATTTTTCGTGGATGAATCTTCATATTTACATTAGTTTGAATCTGCGTAGTTTGTTAATTGTCAGTCAAACGAAGATTGAAATGAAAATATACATGGCCCCTCATTACATTTAGTTAGCGCTAACATTAAACAATGCTTTTCAGGTCAAAAGGAAAACTCAATGCAGAATATTTCAAGTACCGCTCAGCCGTTCCCTCTTCGACCACCATCCTCGGTTGTACATTCGCCTTCTATGCTCTCATCTGCAAGGAATAGCCAAACAATGTCTCAATACAACTTCACATCTCAAGGTATGATTAATAATAACTATACCAGCAATAATAATAGCTTTTAAACTATTGAATCGTTAGTATGTCGTCATCCTGTGTTAGCTAACTTTTTCTTCTTCTACAGCAGATCGAGACCGACCTGTGATGTACACACTCAAGTGGGTTAATCCAGATTGAGTTTATGCAGAGCCAGTTGTGAGGTTTGGTATGTCATATTGCCAACTGTGATAGTGATGCAGCTGCGATATTGTTATATTGTCAAATGGTATGTTATATTGTCAGATGGTAGGTGGTAGCGGTCGAGAAAATGAAGTTGTATGATGGTTTGTATTGCTGCAGCTGTGATAGTGTCAACTGTGATGTTGAAGTGCTCAGGTTGAGGCGACTATGATGATGTCAGAGGGGGAGATACGATAATTGTTAGGGCTGTGCAGGCTAGTAGTGTGTGCGAGTATGGTCAGAGGTTGAATGTGTCTGTAGCAGGGAAGGTTTGGAAAAGTCGTGAAGAGGAGCATGGTGTGACAGATGAAACAGTGAAGGTAGTGCACAATTATTTGATGTGCATGGAATCGAAGTGGGATGGCAGTGGTTGTGTTGACTGTAGAGCAGTTTGCAGCGGGGAGTATTATGTGCTGGGAAATTTGGTTAATAGGAAGATGGTAGTTGTTGGTGGCACGAAGTTGAAATGTGGTTGTGTGATTTAGTATACGTGAATGGTTGCTAGTAGAAATGTGATGATGTATGAAAATTGATGGTCATAGGTTGGTGAACAAATGGAAGGGTGGACAGCTTGTAATGTTGTATGAGGTTGGTAAACAAACGGAAGGGTGAACAAATGGAAGGTTTGGGATGTATGTGTTGTATTTTTGCGAGTGGTAGCAGAGTTTGGGATGGTCAGTAGAAGTATTGATGGGTGGTGATTTGTAAAGGCTGGTGGTGGAATAGGGTAGATGGTTTGGGGTTGGTATGTAAATGTATGGGGATGTGGTTCTGGTGGTGCTTGTGGCTTTGGTGTTGATATAGATTATTAACACTTTAATTGATATATGTTTATTTTGTATAGATTATTAACACTTTAATTGATATATGTTTATTTTGGTATTATGTTATTCAGTTTGTATTTGCCATCAAATTTAATTTTGAATGATTGTAATATTGCATGCAATAATTGTTTGTTATAATCAATAATATATATATATATATAAAATAATAATAATGGTTTTCGAGAATGGTTTTTTTGCATCAGGTATAAATAGCCGATGCAATAGAGAGATTAGTTTGCATCGGTTGTTATAAAAAACCCGATGCAACAAGTTACTTTGTTGCATCGGTTTTCATCACAACCGATGCAACATGGGGGCTGTGTTCAAGCAACCAACCATGATATTTTGCATCAGTTGTCAGTAACAACCGATGCAAAAATGACCTTTTTGCATCGGTTTCAGAACTGATGCAAAAGTGTTAAGCCTGTTGCATCGGTTGCATATGCATCGGTTGTTGAACTGATGCAAAAGGGGGGTAAACAACCGATGCAAATGGCCTGTTTTGTAGTAGTGTTAATTGATTTGGAATCAATTAATGTTAAATGAAGGAATCTAAGTGATTGAGGTTAGAAATTCAATTAGAATCAGTTGAATTAATTTGGAAGTGATTAAATTTGCCTATGGATGATTGAATGGCATTGGATGCTTTGTATGAGTTGATATCTCTGATATGAAATGTTGTGTATTTCATTTGGATAACTTGGGTTAGGATGACACGAGAGTCGAAGAGACCGGGGTCGGGTATTAGAAGATACCCGAAACCGCTTCGAACATTTTATAGATTGGTATGAGAAATCTTTAGGCTGGAATGAAATGATTTAAGTGAATTAGACTATTTAATCTAAATTTGGTAATTAGAAATTGATGTGTGAAATAAGTGATGTTTATAACGAAATTTTGACTTTGTAAATTGATTCGAGTTACCCCGGGTTCTATATAAGTTGTATACTTTGTAATTCCTTGTTAGATGGGTTTACTCACGCTGGTTTCTAGCCTGACCCGGGTGTTACTTTGGTGCAATGCTCGGGTCAGACCGAGTATTACAGATTTTCAGGTAAGGACGTTCTGTAGCTCAGGAGGCGAGCTGGATGGCAGGAACGTATGGAGTGCTTCCACTGTATTATATTGCTGTGTATCTGTGACATGATAATTGTGTATACTCAGTGTCTGTATATATGTGTAACTCTGATGTATTAAAATGTAATTGACATATACAGATTGCTTTTGTAAACTGTTATTATTTATTATTATATTTTATCCGCTGCGAATGTGGGATGTTGATGTTTCTGTTCTTCTTCTTCTATCTCTTTCTTTTTTTTCATAACTATCTGGAATTTTCGGGTTTGAAAATTTTGGGTCGTTACAGTACCCATGGTTTTCAAAGAACTGTTGTTGTTATAACATAATTAAGTTTGTTTTATAAACAGCTTTATTCGACGATGTTAAGCTTGAAGTAGAAATCTCTATGCTGCTCTTCAAACTAGAGAAAACATTTCTGCCAAGTTTCTTTAATGTAATGATGCATTTAACTGTTCATCTTCCATTCGAAGCACTTCTTCGAGGTCATGTGCAATATGGATGGATGTATCCATTTGAGAGGTAATATTGAATACCGTAATGTTAATTTTAGTTTAAAATTCAGATATAATTCATATTTACATAAGTAAATTTGAATTGAATTAATTTTGTAATATATACTTGAATCATCTAAAGAAAAAGTTAGACGAAAAGCACGAGTTGAAGGTTTGATTTGCAAATCATATCTTGAAGAAGAAGCTTCATTATTCTCTCTCGTTATTTTAGTGACCATTTGAGCTTATCATTTGTAAGTGTTTCTTGTAATGATGAAGTTATTGAACAAGATTCTTCTCAAACAATGTTATTTATTTTTAGACAACATGGCCGACCAGTTGGAAAATGTGTGGTAATATGGTTAGACTTAGAGATCACTATGTAGCATACAAATATGTTCTTCTTAATTGTGCTGAAGTTGCACCATATGTTAGGTAATAATAAATTCATATTTATTTCAACTATAATTCTTGTTTAGTTATAGCGGAACGTATTATATATATTTTGCAGTATTTATAATCACAACATTCACTTGATTATCTCAATAAAGAGTTTGTTACATGGTTTCCGAAGTGCATTTATGATCTAAGAAATTGTGTCGTTGATGAAGTATTACAACAACTTGCGCTTTTACCCGAAAAGAAATGTCATAACTTATCCAATATTTTTCATTGATGGATTTAAATTCGACACCAAAGATTATGGTGTAGAAAAATTAACATATAACAACGATGTATTTGTCAAAGGTAATAACGATCCAGATGAGCATAAAAAAGATATTCACAGTGTCTTAACACATGTTTTAGAATTGAAATATGATATGCAACCTGTAGAAAAAGTGTTTTTATTCAAATGTAATTGGGTTCAACAATGTTCCTCGCTTTGAAATCAACGTGCACAAAGGTTATAAACTTATTGATATAAAGTATACCTCACATTACTATAAGTATGATCTTTTCGTATTAGCCAAGCAAACATTACATGTTTATATTGCTCTGTATCCATCCTTAAAAAGAGAGACTAGTCGGTTGTTTTTGAACAAAGGTAAGATTTACGTTGATAGTAATAATATTCTAGATGAAGATGCTTATCAAGCAGATCTTGAGCCATATCATGAAATAATAATAACTAATGATATTGATTTAGGGTTGTTGAATGATAAATTAATGCCTTAATAGAGTCATTTGAGAGTATAGAGGAAAACGATATAGAATACGAGAACGAGTCTGAATTAGAAAACGACGAAAATTGATAATTTGAATATTTGTATCGCGTGTTGTATAATGTAAATTACGAGTTTCCGCTATTATTAATGATGATGGCTATATTGTGTATTATTCCGTTTTATTAGTTTTATATATGTATTCAGGAGATCTTGTTCCATTTATGACGTTTTAGTGGAAGTTTTATGTAATGATTAATCAGACATGTTTTCTAATAATAAAATGATATGCTTTTCACTGTATGAAATGATATGTTTGTAGTAGATATGTCTTACAGAAAACGTTCCAACAGATTTCAAGCTTCCCCTTCTCCTGGCATGGGTGCCAACCACATAATGTCGGATTTGCACCCAAAGGTGGAGGTTGTTCCGAAGAGTGCAGGGTAAATATCAAATTTATTGCATGTATATTATTTAAAATTTATTAAATGCACATGTCAAAATTAATATAAGTGTTTCGAGTTGCAGCATTCGGACTACATTCTTCAAGTCTCTTGGAAGGCGTTCAAGAGTCGGATGTCAGGATGTTGGGCTCATTGAGGAGACATCCTAGACCATGTTATGAACGCTATATGAGCCAACTTAATTGTAAGTATAAATTTATAAGTCATTTGAAAATTAATATAATGTATATAATTCAATTTAGTTTCAACATGCAGGCCATGGAATGTGTTGATTCGGAAGATATGGATGTTTTTACGAATCACTAGAACCAACAAATAAAGAAAACTATAGGGACATCCTCTCAAAATTGAATAAGGCAAATAAAAACTCGCTTGGATGAGCGATGATGTTTGGGCTGAATTTCTAAAGCTCTTAGATACTCCTGAAGTGAAAGCAAGTTACTTAATTTCATATTGTTATTATAATTTGTTTAAAGTTCGTATAATGGTTGCATTAATTTAGTCATTCATATATTAAAATTTATAGGAAATTTCCATGCGGAACATTGCAAACAAGAATTAAAATACTGTTGTACACCGCGGCCGCTCTAAATCCTACCAACAGTATATGCGGGAATTGGTAATTTGTAAATTGCGATTATAAAATAGTTTTAACATTATTAATCATATTGGTAATATTGTTTATTCATATATATAATTTCAGGCCAAGGAGAAGGATCGTGAGCCAACATTGGCAGAGGTCTTCATACGGACTCATGCCATTGAGTAAACAAATGAGGATGGGTCAGTTTTATATACTTGGACGGATGATAAATCCCAAGCCATAATGGTAGACATGCTTAAATTTTTCTTTTACTTCACATTTCATAAGTTGTAAATCAAGTATTTATTGTGGAAAACTTTTGTTCCTAATCGTAGAAAATATATGAAGTAGAGCATGCCCGAGTGGCGTGGTCCACCGGTCGAGAGCATTTGACCTTTGAGGAGGAGAACCGTATATGAGATGCTCTGATTAGCCTGCCTATGTGAAATAGGCAAATGGCTACGACAATCAGGAAGTAATGTTTACCAAGTTCAATTGCTTCATTAACTAATATATAAATTTTATTTAATATTAATCATAAATTATTAGTAGCCATTAACTAGTTTATAGGCGCTGATGGCCCAGGCCAATTATAGGAAATCGTAGCCCGAGGAGGAGATAGCTCAGCTCAAAAAGTAGATAGCATAGTTTAATGAGCGGATTCCTGCTGGAGGATTGGCTATGCCGTTGGATGAGCGGGTTGCGGCACATTTTACACAGCATGGGCATATTGCTGGGGATGGATCGGGAAATAATGATATGAGTAGGTATGGTTGTATTTGTGATGGATTTTGACTGTTTTGTTATGTACTTATTTGGCATGTTTTGATGGATTCGATACTTGTTTGATGGTTGTATTGTTTGTGGATGTTTGATGAATTTGTGGATGTTTTGTTTGATGGATATGAGTATTTGTAAGTATGGTTGTGTTGTTTGGTGGAATGTTGATGTTGTTTGATGGTAGGTTGATGCAATTATTGATTTTTTGCAGTATGTACTTGCTTATATGTGATATGTAAGAGATTATGCGATGGTTGTAGGTGTGAAATTGAGTTTGTATGTGTTGTAGAGTAGATGGATAAAGATATGAATATATATGTGCGGTTGGATGACCTAAATAGCAGCTGCTTTTCAAAAAAGAATATTCAGTTTTGCGTTGGTTTGAGTAGACCAATTTGCATAGGGTTGCGTTGGTTTGCGTCGGCTTGTGATGAATAATTTATACAGGTTTGCGTCGGCCAGCGACAACCCACATGTTCATCCTTTTTTGCTACGTATCTAACTTACCGTCTCTAACTGATGCTAAATCGACAACGACACCTACGGTAAAGCCGATGCTAAATCCAGTTGTGTTGACTTAGTGGATGTTGGATTTTATCGTCTCATTGTGTCGGCTTATTGCCGATGCTAAAGGTAATATTTCCTGTGGTGATCATGTTTGATTAATTAAATATCAAACTTATAATGCAAACATGATTAACACTATAGACCATATTAGCCATATAAATATCAATGTCAACATATATATGCAAAAAAACATTGGGATTTATGGTTATGATTAAGAGAACAGTGTTGAGGAGTTTAATTCACTACAACAAAATAACTTTATTACAATTTTTTTGTTCGCAATGTTCGCTGGTTGACAATTGCAATAAAGTTAACAACTGTTTTTTTACTGTCAATTGTAATAAAATTGTTTTAACAAACGTTTATACATTTCAGCTGTAATAGATCTTTTAAGCAACTTTCTCTACCAAATCATTATAAATATAAATTTATAACAACATATTTATGTATAGCTGTTTTCTTATAGGTTGTAAATGGTTGTGTAACCACTTTCAATGTAATTTTGTTAATAACCTATATAAATTCTAAGTCAACATAATAGTATTAATGACTATTAATAAATAATTTATAAATTATAATTAATAATTACTTTTATAATTAACAATTTATTATAATTAATTATTTATAATTTATAATAATAATGTATAAACAATAACATATACTTAGTATTTAATTATTTATTACATTTAACAATTCATGAATAATAATTTATAATAATGACAAATAATTTTAAATTATTTATTTATTATAATTAATGATTTATAATTAGTAATTTATAAATAATAATTTGTATCTAATCTAATAAATAATAATTCAAAATTAGTAATTTATATACTTAATGGTTTATGATTAGTAAATTACAAAATACTAATTGGCTTTCATAAAATTCCACTTAGTTAGAGAAAACTCAAAAGATTACAAAGTATTTTAAAAAGAAAACATTGTTAAGGGTTAGCAAATTTACATATCCCACTTTCGTTTTTAATTCACTTCAAAGTGTTGTCGTTCTCCATAGAAGAAAAAAACGTAAATCGTTAAGCTCCCAAGAGTCCCTAGACCTAAAACCAAAATCACTTACCTTTTCACTTAAAACACGACCATCTCGTCCCTTGTTACACCTAAGCCTTTCATCGAGCATCTAGTCAACATCAAAACGGAGAGACAATTCATCAAAAAGGATTGGAAAATAAGTTAAACACTTCACCCCAATCACTTGAAATCAATAAAAGCATTTCCAGTGATGTATTGAAGAGGCAAATATGAGGAGAAGCAAGCAATGATGCTAAATCAAAAAATGGAGAAGATGATCGATTTATTCCATGATTGTGCACGTGCACAACATGAGAATATTTAATTTTGGATTGTGGCTGATACTTAATTTAAATCTCCTTATAGCCTAAATACATTTTGATGACTTGGCAGTTGTAACGGATAGTTTGACTAGGCCTCGCATGACTAATGTATATAAATTAAAGTGAGGTCATGAAAAAGATAATAAAACCTACATGTTTTTCCTCCATGCATTTTCTTTTACTATTGCTGCTCTTATTCATCTTGTTTCACCACTTTCCTCTTATCTCTAGTATTCACCTCTTTTTTCATATTCCGTTGTTCACCACCTTCTTCTTATTATTTGATTTTCACCACTTTCTATCTAATGGCATATTTACCACCCTTCTTCTATGTTTTGTATCTCACTACCTTCCTCTTCTTTCAAAGTACCTTTATCCTGAACCACTCATCCACCTGAAATCGATCACAAAACCTACTTCACTATGACAAACACCCGAGTCCAAGCCTTGAAGAAAAGATCGTATCATTTTTCTATCGGAGCCATACGGTAAGTAGTATTCAAACCCTCACCTAGTTGATCCTTGGTTGAGTGCAAGTTCTGATGTTAACAAAGAGACTTCATCCTCCTTTGAAATAGTAAACACCGAATGCCAAAATTCAATGTAAAAATGGAAGAGTTACAAGAAATATTGTCAAAATTTCTTTGAATTGAAAGAAATGAAGAACCAGAAGCACCATAAGAAATATCAAGAACTGACATCTACAAATATCAAGAATGAGAACAAAAACCACCAATCTTTATCACCATTACCCTTCAAGAAACTCTGACTTTCCTGCAAATCATTCCAGAGACACAACCAGCCTTACCTTTAAGATATATTTTCGACACTCTCGGGAGAAGAAAGCGTGATTGATTAGTTAATGCAGGCTGAGCACTTTTTCAAATACTGCAATATTGATGTTGAAGAATGGGTACACATTTGTTCTTTTCATCTTATAAAAGAAGCTTTGCAACGGTCTTATAGATATTCTCATAATGTTCAAGATTATGATTAACGGACAACTTTCTATAATGCAATTCAACATTGGAATCCAGGTCACAAATCCAAACGCAAGCTCCCAATCCCTTCCAGTGGTGTTAAGGCATATATCAGTAAAAGGAACAGCCCAAAGACAACCATGTTGTAGAAAAATTGAAATATCCTGCAGATCAAGTTTTATAGGAAATTGTAGAGAAGGAAAGAGGCATTTAAGTGCAATATCTCCTTCAAAAGATACACAAAATTCAAATTTAAAGGAAGTCATTCTTCCAGACAATTTATCAAAAGATGATGAGAGAAATCAAGCCAGTGCAAATTTAAAATTGGCTGCCACCTGCCATAATTATGGTGATCATTATTTGTTGAACAATGTAGATTTGGTCCAAAGAAAAAAGGATTGAATAACTTGCTGTTGGATTAAAATCTCAATATGGGCACACATATGTTTGAGTGTATGTTGCTATCATAATCAATATAAGGTAGAAAATAATAAAGTGTTATTTACAATTTTTTGAGGGGCCAAATTGTTAATATTACATAATTGATTTTTGGTCCGCTAAAAAAAACGGCTGGGTCCCCAAGAAACAGTACGTACTTTTGTTTTCTCTTCTTCCCTATCAGAGAGAAATAATCGAAAAAGTAGAAATTATATTCTTGGAAGATCAGAACCATACATATTAATCCAATTGTTAAATAAACAAATCTGAATTTAGCCCTAATCAATTCATGAGAAAACAGACAATAGACAAATAGAAATTTGCGGAAGCGTACCAGTTTCGCACAAACTTTATTCTCTTTGCATCAGATCAGATTTCGATTCTGGGCAAAATGTTGTACTCCATGAAACTAAACACTAGTAGAATTTTGCATGCTCAAATTGGTAGTGAATGTACAATTGATAAAAAAAGGACAGAAGCATGCTTGTTTGGTTTGCTCGGAATATAATGCATTTTCTATAATGGTTGTGCAATCCAATAAAGTGCTGCATGACTCATTACATATTTAATATTAAGTTGACTTGATGATTGTTTTCTTCTTTACAACATGTTACATAAAACATTACTGGGGTATTCTGTTGTCCATATTTGGTTTCCGTTTCACCCAATATAGATGGATTAGTAGGTTATCATCCACATTGCCTATAAAAAAAACATTGTTTATCTTTTACACTTTTCCATTTTAAGATTATTAGAATACATCCAGTTCATATTAGAAATGATTAACAATCATAAATGTTGCCTCTGTCCTTTTACACTTTTTTGAGAAAGCATGCCCTGAATTTAATGAACTATCTTCATCTCGTGGAAGTTTCAAAGCATGCTACACACTGTTATATTAGTTTGATAAGATGCATAAGAATTTATATATATTTTCAGGTTAAGATGCTATTTCAGGACAAGTTGTTTATTGCCTCATCAAAATTCAAGTATTGAATTTCCACTATGTCTCAAGATTGCAATACTGATGAAGTAGTAGCATCTTAAAACATCCAATTGAGTCATTAATCATTGTTATTTTGTGTCCCATAAAAAAAATGGAGGAACCATTTATATTCAAATTTGGTTTCAGATTTTCTTAAAGATTTCTAATATTTTAAATTGATTGATTAAAACAAAATATCACCAAAGTGATCGCTTTTGTGTTAATTGATTTAATTAAAATATCAAAATATTTGTGTACGTAATTCATGCATTTATTAACGAACCCAAAGGTGAATTAGTATTTGGTCGAATTTCATGCATACATGTGCCGATAAATGTGTGATAATTATAAGGTATTTATGTGAGCAATATGTTAGTCCAAATATTGCATGTTGTCTGACATAATTTATTGTCAATATTTGATCGCTACAACAAGAGTCCATTTACAGTTAATATTATTGTCCAAAGACTTGATATTAACGACGTGTTTGGTATCTTGAGAATGGATTAACCATTATTTGAATTTATTTATTTTTATATGGATTCTTATATGAATGTATTATTTAGATAATTTTCATGTTCTCTTTTTAGCTGTTGCAACTGTATCTGCTAACCTTAATTCAGTACCGGTCCTTAATGGTAATAAGTTTAAGGACTGGAAGAAGAACATATTAATTGTTCTTGATTGCATGGATCTGGACCTTGCATTAAGGATGGATCGGCCTGCTTCTCTTACAGATGCTAGTAACTCCGAGAAAAGGAGAATTTTTGAGAAATGAGACCGTTCAAATCGCATGAGTCTTATGATCATTAAACGGAACATACGTGAGGCTTTTAGGAGTGCGGTATCCAAAGAGATTACCGATGCCATGGATTTCCTTGTTGAAATTGAGAAACGCTTTGGCAAAAGCGATAAGACGGAAACAAGTACTCTTTTGAAGAAACTTATTTCCATGAGATTTAAAGGCAAGGAAAACATAAGGGAGTACATTATGGAAATGTCTCACATTGCTTCAAAATTAAAGACACTAAAGCTTGAGCTTTCGAATAACTTGCTTGTGCGTTTAGTGCTTATCTCGCTTCCTCCAATATTCAGTCAATTTAAGGTCAGTTACAACTGTCAAAAGGAGAAGTGGACTCTCAAGGAGCTCATTTCATATTGTGTACAAGAGGAAGAAAGGCTGAAGCAAGATAAGACTGAGAGTGCCCATTTGGCAAGCACCTCTAAAGCAAAAGGCAAGAAAAGAAAATTTAAAAATGAAGCTGCTAAGGATCCAGATCAAAAGAAACAACAAAAGGAAAAAAGATGGTTGTTTCTTTTATCACTAACTTGGACGTATGAAGAAGGAATGTACCAAATATTACGCATGGCGTGAAAAGAAAGGTATGTTTGTTACTTTGGTCTGTTCTGAAGTCAATTTATCTTCAGTACCTAGAAACACTTGGTGGATAGATTTTGGTGCTACCACTCACATAAGAGTTTCTATGCAGGGTTGCTTGAGCTACCGAAAGCCAAGTGATGATGAAAGACACATCTTTGCGGGCGATGGACAATCGGTAGTAGTGGAAGCGATTGGACATTTTAAGTTGTTGTTAGGAACTGGTTCTATTTGGATTTAAAAGACACTTTTGTTGTACCGTCATTTAGATGGAATTTGGTTTCTGTTTCTGTGTTGGAAAAATTTGGATGTTGTTGTTCATTTGGAAACAATTAGTTTACTTTGTCTTTGAGTTCAAATGTTATTGGAACTGGTTATTTAAATGCGCATGACAATCTTTATTTGTTGGAAACAGCTGCATCCTATAATGAAACCTTTCATGTAGAATCACGTGGTACTAAACGTAAATTAAATAAAGAAAATTTAGCATCTTTATGGCATAAGCGCTTAGGTCATATCTCAAAAGGTAGAGTTGGGCGCTTAGTATCTGATGGTATTTTAGAATCTCTGGACTTCACAAACTTTGACGTTTGTGTAGATTGCATCAAGGGAAAACAGAGCAAAACTAAAAGATTGGGTGCTAATAGATCTTCAGACGTCTTAGAATTAATTCATACAGATATTTGTGGACCTTTCCCTATGACATCTTGGAATGGTCAACAATATTTCATATCATTCATAGACGATTACTCACGTTATGGCTACCTATATCTAATTCATGAAAAATCACAGTCACTGGATGTGTTCAAAGCTTCTAAAGTTGAAGTTGAAAATCAACTCAACAAAAGAATTAAAAGTGTCAGATCTGATCGTGGTGGTGAGTATTATGGTCGATATGATGGTTCAGGTGAACAACGTCCGGGATCGTTTGCTAGATTCCTAGAGGGATGTGGTATTGTCCCACAGTGCACCATGCCAGGATCACCTAGCATGAATGATGTTGCTGAAAGACGAAACCGAACTCTTAAGGATATGGTAAGGAGTATGATTGCTCATTCCACCTTACTTGATTCTCTCTGGGGAGAAGCATAAAAGACAACAGCTTATATTCTCAATAGAGTACCAACTAAAGCAGCTGAAAAAACACCTTATGAACTTTGGACAGGACGAAAGCCTAGTCTAAAGCACTTTGACATTTGGGGTTGTCCAGCGGAGGCAAGGCCTTATAGGCCACATGAAAAGAAGCTGGATTCCAAAAAGTGAGCATTTACTTTATTGGTTATTCTGAGCGTTCTAGGGGCTATAAGTTTTATGATTCCATAGCTAAGAACATTTTTGAGACGGGAAATGCAGTATTCTTTGAGGATATTGAGTTTGGGGGGAGAAATAAAGTTAAAAACATTTCTTTTGAGGAGGAATTGGATTTAAACCCAGTTCCTATTATCACTTTTGACAATGTTCAGTTGCCTACACCTAATCATTGATCAAGAAGTGAATCCGGAACCTCAACAAGATAATGTTATACAACCCCTTATTCAGAATGAAGCTATTGTTCCAAAAGAACAAACTCAACAACCTCAAGAACCCGTGCCATTAAGGACGTCCATGAGAGAAAGGAGAAGTGTTATTTCAGATGATTATATTGTATTTCTCTAAGAACAAGAGAACGATAATGGAATGATGGAAGATGACCCAATCAACTTTTATCATGCCATGAAAAGTTCTAACTCTCAAAAGTGGATAAATGCCATGGATGAGAAGTATAAGTCCATGCAAGACAATAAAGTTTGGGAACTTGTCCCACTACCAGAAGATGCAAAACCAATTGGTTGTAAATGGATATTTAAAACCAAGAGGAATGCAAAGGGAAATGTGGAGAGGTATAAGGCACGTCTTGTAGCAAAAGGCTACTCAAAAGGAAGGTATCGATTTTACAGAGACTTTCTCTCCAGTTTCATCGAAAGACTCTTTTAGAACAATTATGGAACTTGTTGCTCATTTTGATATTGAGTTACATCGGATGGATGTTAAGACGGCGTTTCTCAGTGGAGACATTGATGAGACAATTTGTATGGTACAACCAGAAAACTTTGTGTCGGGAGATCCAAAGAATATTGTTTGCAAATTAACAAAATCCATTTATGGATTTAAGCAAGCTTCTCGTCAATGGTACCACAAATTCCATCAAGTAATCACCTCATTTGGTTTTGAGACAAATATTATTGATGATTGTGTGTATCACAAGTTTAGTGGGAGTAAACATATATTACTGGTTCTATATGTCGATGACATCTTGTTTGCCACTAACGATATAGGCTTATTGCACGAAACCAAGAAATTTCTATCTAAATATTTTGAGATGAAAGATCTTGGGGATGCCTCTTTTATATTGGGTATTCAGATACTTCGAGATTGATCTCGGAGTATTCTTGGATTATCACAAAAGAGCTATACTGATAAAGTACTCAAAAGGTTTGGCATGCAAAATTGTAGACCAGGCGATACCCCTGTTGCTAAAGGAGATAAATTCAGTCTTAGTCAGTTCCCTAAAAGAAATCTTGAAATTCAAGAAATGCAAAATATTTCCTATGCTTCGGCCGTTGGGAGTCTAATGTATGCTCAAGTATGTACACGTCCAGATATTGCATACATTATTGGTATGTTAGGCGGATACTTAAGCTACCCTGGTATAGACTATTGGAAAGCAGCCAAGAGGGTTATGAGGTATCTTCAGAGAACAAAAGGTTACATGCTCACTTATAGAAGATTAGATCATTTGGAGGTCGTAGGGTATTCTGATTCTGATTTTGCTAGATGCCAAGATAGCATGAAGTCTACATCAGGCTATATTTATTTGTTGGCTGGAGGAGCTATATCTTGGAAAAGTGTTAAACAAACACTTGTAATTTCTTCCACTATGGAAGCAGAAATTGTAGCATGTTATGAGGCATCGAACCATGGAATATGGCTACGCAACTTTATCATTGGGCTGCGCATTTTGAAAAATATAGAAAGACCGCTGAAGTTATATTATGATAATAAGTCAGCAGTGCTATATTCTAATAATAACAAAAGCTCAACTAAGTCAAAGCATATTGACATAAAATTCTTAGTTGTGAAAGAAAGCGTGCAAAGTGGACATATATCTATAGAGCATATTGGAACAAACTTCATGATAGCGAATTCGCTCACAAAAGGTTTACCGCCCAAGGTCTTTCATGAGCACACTGCTCATATGAGTGTTGTATTACTGGAGGATCTTATGGTTTAGTGGGAGTTTGTATTTTATATGCTTTATATTTGTCTTGAAACATATATTTGGATTTCTGATCAGAAGTAAAGTATTCGGTTCATTCACTCTGTTTTATTGTTTCGATTCTGACCTCACTTAAGTTTAAGAAGGACCAATTGAAAATAGATTAATTTACGTCATTTGACTATATATATGTATGTGACCACTGATGGGTTTAGTCATGATTAATATAGCGAAGACCACTGTGATCATGTATAAATATGGTTGATGGACGAGATTGTTAAGATATACCTTTATGTAATAGCAAATTTTGAGCTCATAAGGTTGTACATTTATAAGAAAACATATGTTGCCCAAGTGGAAGATTGTTGGATTAAAATCTCATTATGGGCACACATACGTTTAAGTATATGTTGCTATTATAATTACTATAAGGTAGAAAATAATAAAGTGTTATTTACAATTTGTTGAGGGGCCAAATTGTAAATATCACATAATTGATTTTTTGTCCGTTAATAAAAACGGTTGGCTCCTCGAGTAACAGTACGTACTTTTGTTTTCTCTTCTTCCCCGTCAGAGAGAAATAATCGAGAAAAGTAGAAACTGTATTCTTGGAAGATCAGAACCATACATATTGATTTAGTGGATTCCGGTACGCTTCCGCAAATTTCTATTTGTCCATTGTTTGTTTTCTCATGAATTGATTAGGGCTAAATTTTGATTTGTTTATTTAACACTTGCATCTTAATCATGATTTTGGCTTTGGCTAAAGCAGGACTGACTGATGATAAAGCTCATGTTAGAGTAGCTGCTGTAGGAACTGAGGGATATATTGCCCCTACATATGCTAGCACAAATAGATTGACTGTTAATTTCGATATATATGAATTCTGGGTCGTGCTTTTGGAAATTGTTACTGAAAGTAGAGCAGTCAATGATTCCAGTCAAGAAAAAATGAAAGATCTTGTTCTTTGGGCAATAACGTACATAAATCATGAATTTTTTTTGACCCATATGGCATATCCTTTACTTCAAGACAAGCATTTTAACAAAAAGAAGATATTCATATTTGACTCGGGTGGTAGCACTTTGACTACAATAAGATGTTGAAATGGCTTGAAGAACTTCGACTCAACCTTGAGGATAAGTTTGTTTTTAATGAGAGGGGAGTTGTTACACTCAGAAATTTCATCGAGCATCTGGTCAACATCAAAAGGGAGAGACAATTCATCAAATAGGATTGGAAAATAAGTCAAACACATCACCCCAATAATATGAAATCAATAACAGAGTTTCCATTGATGTATTGAAGAAGCAAGCGATGATGTTGAATCAAAGATTTGGAAAAGAGGATTGATTTTGTGCACTTGTGCACATGCACAACCTGAGAATGTTTAATTTTGCGTTATGGCTGATATTGAATGTAAATTTCCTTCTAGCATAAATACTTTTTGATGACATGGAAGTTGTAACGACTAGTTTGGCTAGGCCTTGCATGGCTAATGTATATAAATGAAACTGTGGTCATGAAAATAAGCAGACTTTAAAAAGATAACAAAACAGACCTGTTTTTCCTCTATGCATTTTCTTTTACTACTGCTGCTCTTACTTTTGTTTTTGGTATTCACCTCTTTCTTCATATTCTATTGTTCGCCACCTTCTTCTTATTATTTGATTTCCACCACTTTCTATCTAATGGCATATTTACCACCCTTCTTTTATGTTCTGTAACTCACCACATTCCTCTGCTTTCAAACTACCTTTTTCCTGAACCATTCATCTACATGAAACCAATCACAAAACCCACTCCACCATGACAAACACCCGCGCCCAAGCTCTGATACCAAAATGTCATGCTCCCTGGTCTTTTGGGTCTAGTCTCTGGTGTTAAACATGAGGGAGTGGGTGATAATCATGGTTTCAGGTGGCAATGTGGGTTTGGATTTAAATGAAAAGGTGATGTGAGAGCAGCAAAAGGTGAAGAGTTGCAGGAGATAAAAGAAGAAGGTGATGTGGCACTGACAGCAGCGACACAAGGTGATTGATGATAGAAGAAGGAGGTGAAATCAAGAAGTAATAGTAAGTGGTGACGCAGGAAGAACTATGTAGCAGTAAAAGCATGCACAAACATGATGTGAAAATTTGATAGTTTATTTATCATCTTAAATCCCATATCATTTACATGCATTTTTTCACCTATATATACTATTTACACACGACTTAATCAAACTAGCCATTATTGGCTTCTTGCTCAACATAATTTAAGTACTTTATAATTTATCAAATTACAAAGCAACCTAGCAACTAAGCTTGGTGAATGTGCTCGCATGCACATGTGCACGTCTTCAATTCTTCTTCTCCAAACACATTTATGCACTTCTATTTGCTTCATCTTGTATCTGCGTCTCCACTAAGTCCTTGGATGTTATTGAATTGATTCCAGGTGATTGAAATGAAGCATCTTCTTTCTTGCCAAAACTGTTTGCTGAAATGCCAACATATCCTGACGTTGATCAAGTATTTGTTGGAATGGTTGGCCGTAAAATCCCTCCATTCAACCCATTCGTCTTCTACAACCCTTCCTCATCCGAAGAGTCCGTTCAGGTTTAACGTTTGTGTCACAACCAACCTGCTTTCTCAGGGTATCACACTCAACGCCGTCTTTTAATGTCTCCAGCAATAATGTTGCTGTTAAACCGCTCTCAAAGGGTCTTACTTTCACCTTTGAACTGTACGAGCAGTAGCCTTTTCCATGTTTATGTTAACTCTACTCCTACTTCCTCTACTTGTACATAGGTCCCCATTTGCTGCACTTTTCAAACACCCTTAACATAGGCAACAATTGAAACATGTGTACAACTATACTATATAGAATATCTCATTTGCCCTAGACACGAATGATGAATTTTATACAAATTAAGTCACTCAGTGGCTATAATAAAATGAACGCATGCTTCAGCAAATAGAAGAGGGCAAAAGAAGATACATCCATTAAGCAGTTCAGTCATGTACTCATGGGTCAGTTTGAAGCCCAAATGTCAAATAACATTATGTATCTGTAAATACAATGCCATAATGTAAAGAATCATTATTAAAAAAGGGAGAAACATCATTTGCTTCTTGTATCAAATATTTGGAGTTATGAAATTCAATAAAATTCTTTCAATTGCTCAAATTCTTTTATGGTACCAGAGCAAAATTTGCTTAACAACAAAGCGCCATGCCATTAACTTCTTTGAAACAAACTCATCATCGAGATTAGGCTGTGCATTGAAGTCATCAGAGAATCAAGATTTCTCATCATCTGATTTGTGCTGATGTGGTCATACCTTGGTCTGTATGAAGATCTGGATCATTCTTATCAATTCAAAACTGAACATCATCATCCTGTGCCTTGCCAAGAAGCCACTACCAGACTCATATTCATCACCTAGTGCATCTTCTGGCCGCACAAATCACATCAAAGCCTTTGTTGTCCACTTAAGATCCAAGATTTATCATATTGCTTGATTCTCCCAGTCCCAGAAATGGTAGAAGGTGAGATTGATAACTCTGCCTCCTCCACTGCAAGAAACTCCAATTCAACATCTCAAAAAACAGCATCCCAAGCTTAGATCAAAGCTTTAATCAAGCCTCGGAGTCAATTGATCAATGTGCAGTTAGATGAAGGCAATTTCCTCCTCTGGAAGCTTCAATTAGAAACTGCTATTAGAGCCTATGGTATGGAGAAATATGTTCTTGGAACCTTGGTTACACCACCTAAAAACATCATAGACAACGATAGAAAACTTGTAAGTAATCAGAGTTCATAACTCATCAAAGTTATGACAGTTTAACCTGTTCTTGGTTCATGTATACTATTAGTCCAACTTTACTTCCACAACTAATAGAGTGTACAACAGCACATGAAATATGGCCAACCATTGAATAGATATTCAATACTCGGTGTGCAGCAAAAGTTATGTACTATAAAAGGCAATTGCAAAATTTAAAGGAGAACCCATCAATGAAAGAGTATCTGTCCAAGATTAAAGTATTGTGTGATCAACTCGCATGAGCAGGTCATAAAGTTTCTGATTATGAATAGATACTATCCATATTGAATGGATTAGATGAGGAATATGAAGATGTGATAACAGTTATCTCCTCAGAAGAAACAACACCTACTATTCAATATGTCCATTCTACACTTTTTGCTCATGAAGGTTGAACAGAACAAAAGAAGCCTATTGTTTTAGATTTCTCAGCCAATTTTGTTAATAATAACAAATACAGAAATCAAGAAAGAAACTATAATGGTAGAAATCAATCAAGCGGTCAAAGTGGTAGTCAATCCAACATATCTAGAGAAAGAGATGGAAGGATAATAACAACAACATGATCAGATGTCAAATATGTGAAATGCCAAATATGTGAAAAATATGGTCATTCTGCAAGCAAATGTTATTTCAGATTTTATGCAAATTATGTATCATCGTATCAGAGCAACAACATTTCAAGAAATTATCAACCCAGTGCAGATATGGTCAATTTTCAATAAGATGGCATAAGTCGATCAGAAAACATAGGCAGTGATGTAGCTAAACCTGAAGATATACATAATGAAAGCTGGTATCCAAATTCAAGAGCTACCAACCATGTGGCAAGCAATTTAAACCACCTAAACTTAGGCAACAAAGAATACAGAGGTAAAAAATCAATGTATATGGGTAATGGAAAGTCAATTAGAATGCAAGTTTTATAGGCAAGGGACCACTTTATCTTAATAACTTGTTGAGTATTTAATAAGAAAAAATTTATTAAGTTTGTCTCAATTTGCAAGAGATAACAATGCGTACTTTAAATTTTACCTAAAATATTGTTTGGTTAAATATATTCTAACTAAAGAGATTTTATTGCAGGGTAAAGAATTTAGAGGATTATATAAATTCAATGTTGTCAATTTAGGAAATCATGGATTTAAGAGAAAATGGTGTAATGTTTTTGAAATCAAACAAGGAGAAATCTGTAAGAATTTTACTATATGGCATTATAAGCTAGAATATCCAAATGTAAATAATGTAAAACATGTTTTGAACAATAAAAAAATCTACGTCAAGAAGATTTCAATGCCTTATGTTTGTACATATTGTTAAATGGGAAAAAGTTGTAGACTTCCATTTCCAGATTCACAAACTGAATACGCTAGACCTCTAGAATCAATTGCCATAGTTTTATGGGGACAAGCACCAATCGACATTGATTATGAATACAAATATTTTATCTCATGTCTTGATGCTTACTCTAGATATGTATGGATTTATTTTTTGAAATCAAAATCTGAAATTTCAAGTGCAATATTACAATTCATAGCTCGGGCTGAAAAACAAACCAATTGTCAAGTAAAAATCATACAAACTGATGGTGGAACAGAGTTTCAACCACTCAAGGAATTTTTTTCTTAAAAAAGGAATAATTTGTAGAACAAATTGTCAATACACATCAGAACAAAATGGACTGGTTGAGCGATAACATAGACAAATAGTTGAAACTGAGCTTACATAACAAGCTCAAACGTCACAACCACCTAAATTTTGGTTTGATGCCTTTTCTACAACGGTCTATTTGATTAATAGATTACCAACAAAAAGTTTTAGATTTCAAAAGTCTAATGGAAGTGTTATATAAAATCAGGCCAGATTATCAAATTCTAAGAGTTTTTGGATGTCCATGTTTCCTTATTTAAGACCTGTAATGCAGATAAATTAAATTTTAGGTCATCCCATGTACATTTTTGGGTTATGCTGTTAACAAAAAGGGATACAAATGTTTAAACAACAATGGAAGAATCTTTATATCAAGGCATGTTATTTTTAATGAGAATTTGTTTCCATTTAGCAAGGTAGACATCAAAACATCACAAAAAATATACAATCCAAAAACTTCCATAACGGAGATACCTGAGAAGCTTGAGATAACTGTGCAATCTCAAACAGAAGAGAATGAAAATGCTTAATGTATAATTCCAAGCGAAGAAAGTTCCAACTCACAACGCACAGCGCTCAAAAATGAGCCAGGTCCTGAGCAATTTAAATTTGATGCTCCTATTGCATCACAGTATGACACTGAAATGCAACAGGCAATCATCAATCATTAGATGATTCTCAATCGTCTAATAATGAAGAAGCCACAAATAGTAGTAGAGATCAGTAATCTGCAACAACTGGACACCATATGTGTAACAACCCGCATATTTATCGATTGTGTATTTAAATATTTTATTTAAATATTTCATCGTTCGTCGGATTTTAGTCCGAAAAGTACTTTTTGCATACGGTCGAATTAGGACTCGAGACCACTTCCATTGAGTTCAAAATGCCGTTTGCGACCTTTTTGAGTATAAGTTTCGATATGTTTGGAGTTAGTCAAGTTTTGCTACTTTTTCACTTTGGGTTTGGGTTTGGGTTCAGCTATGTTTAACTTATACTCAAATCTGAACCACTCCCCCCATTCACTCTCACTTTCTCCACTTTTCAGTTCTAAAGCATCAATGGTGGAAGAGATTGGAAATGGAAATTTCTAAGCCCTGGCTTGCTTTGCAAATCCAACTTCTAGCTCCAAATTCAAGAGAACCCATTGGTAAGCATCTCCTTCATCTTCCCCAACTCATTCTCACTTTGATTTCAGAAAATTCCTAAACTTAGTTTAGGAAATATTTCTCTTTTAAGCTTAGAATCAAGCTTCTTGAGTTGGGATTGAAGGTGATTGCTCTTGCCATTGCTTTCGAGCTTCTTCTTCATTGATTTGGGTTCAAAGGTGAGATTTTTATCTCACATCTTTGTTTATATTTATCTTCGATTGTTAGGTATGAATTCCTAACACTTATTCTTGTGAAATTGATTTTGGTTTGGGTTGATTTGGTGTATTTTCCAATTTTTGGTGTTTTGAAATCAAAATCTATGAAAATCCTTTTATGGATATTTGGACATTGATATTTGAGGCGTATCGAAGAGCCGTTTAGGCTGGGTTGTCGCTCGACGTAATTTCTTAGTCGTCGTCGCTCGATCGATCGCTTCCGGTATCCGTTTGGCCATTTTTGGCCTAGGTTCAGTGAATGTCCTGAACCCTTCATTCAGACGTCTGAAACGTAATTTTCAGACGTCTGAATATTGTTCTGGGAAGATTTCTATTCCCAGATTCAGACGTCTGAATATATGATTTCAGACGTCTGAATTGGTTCATTTGGAACCAGAAAGGAAATAGGCTAAAATGTGTCTATTTCAGACGTCTGAAATCAAAGATTCAGACGTCTGAATTCTGTTTTGGAAAATAATTTATTTTTCAAATTCAGACGTCTGAATCCTTGATTTCAGACGTCTGAATTTGCACTCTTTTTGCCTGTTTGCCTATTTGCTTGAGAATTCCAACGTTAATCGATTCGTGTTGATTCCATTTTGTTATTATCACTTATTATCGACTTTGATGACATTTTCTTCGTGATTTTTGGGAATGTCCATTTTGATGGATTCGGTATCGATTTCTTTGGATTTTATTCACGTCTTCGAATGTGAATTTTAGTGATTGATTGTTCCAACAATCTTCTTTGTGATTTGTCACTTTAAAAATTATAAAGGTTTTTTATACTAGTAGTAAATATCAAAATTCTTTCATCAAAACGATTTCAACACTATTTTATTACAAAGCTCGTTTCTTAAACCGTTTTCCAATCTATTAGTATATACAAGCCTTTACCTCACTCATATAAGAAATTTAATTAAACGACTTAGTAAAACGAGTGGTATGAAACGCTTACGTTTACTACGTCAGTTAATTCTTGGACTTGTTCGATTGAAATTCTTGTGACCATTTTCTAGTGGAGATTTATAATTTGTTCGTAAATATTTAAGTTAAGCTAGTGGTTATGGGATATGAAGCTAAGCTCATATATTTACTAGCTTACTGTAATTGACACTTCTTGAGGATCATGACGATCATTTTTGTGATTTAGACTAGCAATTGTGCGATGTCTCTTTGTCCACGTGGAGGACTGTACTTCATTTTATCGAGCTTCGGCTCACTAGGAGGAGCTTCGGCTCAATGTCCGCAATGGGGGACAATACCCTGCCATGAGAAGCTTCGGCTCACCAGGAGGAGCTTCGGCTCAATGTCCGCAATGGGGGACTATACCCTGTCATGAGGAGCTTCGGCTCACCAGGAGGAGCTTCGGCTCAATGTCCGCAATGGGGGACTATACCCTGTCATGAGGAGCTTCGGCTCACCAGGAGGAGCTTCGGCTCAAAGTCCGCAATGGGGGACTATACCCTGTCAGGAGGAGTTTTGGCTCAACAGGAGGAGCTTCGGCCCAATGTCCGCAATGGGGGACTATACCCTGTCCGGAGGAGCTCCGGCTCATTTTTATGGGATTGGCCATCCTTTTCTTGTGATTTCTGGATTTCTAATTATTGATTTCTGGAATTTATGCTTAACCTATTTCTTGTGATTCCTATTGATAAGCTTTATCAATTTTTGTGCCTTGGTGAATTCGTGTGTCATTGACTTGTTATGAATACAAGTTTTGGGTATAATACCCTTTTTGGATCTTTGAGAAGATTCTTGTGATATTGATTAATCTCTTGTTGATTTTTAATTACATACTTATTGTAGTATGCCATTATGGTTATCATATGTTTATGCCATATCTCTTATTCTATCTCATTTTATCTGATAATTATAACTAGACTGATCCGTTTATTATTTTCTTCTTAAATAATACTCGGGTCAGACTGAGATATTACAGGTGCTTCCTCATGACTTCCTATCTGGAACCATCTTCTGACTTTTGCTTAACTACTTTAGTCTAGTAGTTTTTGTTGTATGCATTTGAGAAATAGACTCCTTGATGTATACATATTCCTTTGCCTAGCACTTGTGTCTATTCTCTTGTGACATTGTGGATCTTGTTATACCACTACTCTGATATACACTTTTATGTGTAATATTCATATCTATTTCCGCCTTTGTGATATGAATTGCATGTGACTGATTTATGTTATGTTTATTTCTATATTTGTTTCCGAAGATTATATATAGCCACTGTGTAGTAGCTTTGAGTTTGCGTCGGTATGTCGGACTTCCTCTTGAGATGAAATGCATGATATATTTTATCTGGCATATCGGTGCTCGCACAAAACAATTACACGGATGGTCGCTCCTCAACAGCCTTATTCTCCGTGCTAGTTGACAGCATTACTCCGTAGTGTTCTTGGCTAGCGTGAGTATAGAGTTGGGGCGTCACAGCTTGGTATCAGAGCCAAACTTCGGAACAATGTAGAATAATTTAACAAGAATCATCGTCCTAAGTCAATCTTAGGAGTCATGCTTTAGGATTTTATTCGGGTCTTCGTACCGTCCTATCCTATTTTCTTTTATGATTCCTTGTTTTATCTATCAAGATTGCTTGATATTTATTTTGAGAATAACTTTTCTCCTTCTTTCTTTCTTAAAGAAGAGAAATGGTTAGACCTGGCCGTCCCAGCGCCGGTCAATCTAGTGCTACTCCCCAGGATGGAGTATTTTTGTCTGCCCAGCAGCTTCTTGATCTAGTAAAGAACGCTCAAGCTGTCGGACCCAATCCAGAGCCTACACATCCTAGATTGCACGCTTGTGCAGAGACTATACCGATTTGGGTGGAAGGCCATTCAAAGGATCCGAGAGTGTTATAGAAATTCAGGCTTGGCTCAAATCATGCGATCGCATCTTTTCTCGCATGAACCTTATTGATCTACATCAAGTCCAAGTGGCTTCTAGCATGCTCCAAGAAAGAGCATTAGATTGGTATGAGCTTTTAATTTCTAAAATCGTTGAAGCGGATCTCACTTGGGAGCAATTTCGGGAAAGATTCGAATTGAAATTTGTGCCGGATGCTGAAAAAGTAACTTTGGCCCGGCGTTTTATTGACCTTGTTTAAGGTGGATCTTCTATGACAGACTTTGTCGCATCTTTCGAATCTCTTTCCAAATACGGGGTTGAATACATTAACACCCCATTGAAGAAAAATCAGAGATTTGTCTATGGCTTGAATAAGAATCTTAAGAAGTCATTACTCCTGAAACTTGAGGTTTCATTTGATCAGTTTATTGATATCGGTCTTCGTCTTGAAGAGGCCAATAGAGAAAGTGATGTCGAGGTTGGGAGTGCCAAACCGAACTCCAACAACAACAAGAAGAGGCATCCCTTTATTAGGTTCGAAAGTCCTAATCCTAACAAGAGGGCGAAGCAAGAGACTTCTATAGCAAATACTCCCATCCCTAATCGCGGAGAATGCTACAATTGTGGCTCTAGGGACCACTATATAAGTAGGTGTCCAAGGCCTATTTCTTGCCGCTATTGCAAAAGTGCAGATCATTATATCTCTTCGTGTCCCAAGCGTCAAAGCAGGAGAGAAGGAAAGCTGCAAGCCCCTAGCAACTCTTCTCTTAGTCAAGGTATTTTACATTCAATCCTTAATGGCATTGTTTTATTTCGTGATCTTCTTATTTGAGTTCTTTTTGATATGGGTTCCATCTCACTATTTTATATCAAAAGAACTTGATGATTCTTTTTCTTTGAAAATATTTTGGGCTTGATGACTTCTTTGAGAGTTGCGAATACGGATGGTAGATCCGCAACACTCAATTTGCTTTCCATTGATGTCGAAATTATTTTACGTGATTTTTCTTTCCGAGCCGATTTTTACTTAGGCTTCGAAATGGATTTTTGAAAGGATTGGCTCAATCGTTGTGAAGCCCATATCCTATTTTCCGGGTGGACTATTCATCTTCGACATTTTCTATCTGTTAAGCAGATTTTTATTTTTTCTTGAGATTCCGATTTCAAATTTTTGAAGGCATCATTTTATTCTTTAAGCCCTCAAGATGAGAAAAGTGTTACTTCTCTTATCTAAATAATTTATGAAACTTTTCCGGTATTTTTGAATTTGTCTTAGGATTATCACCTAAGAAATCTTTTGTGTGGTGTTAAGGTCTTTCTAGTTCAACCTTGCCACCGATCTTCGTTTGGCTACGAGTTGCGGGAGTACCGCATACCGCACTCGTTACGATTCTTACGATTGACTTATTTTGTCATTCAGTTTGTCCAGCTTATTTCATCCATTTTATAAATCGAATATTCTATGAATATTTCGGTGAGACCATTCTTGTATTTATTGATTTTTGGATGAAAATAGCAATTTAAAATTTTGTAAATCTTTTTCATAAGATTTATTTATAAGTATAATTGGATTTTGATCTTAAACGAGCAAAGAATATTCTCAAAACTTTTAAGAGATATTTTTATCATATAGAAGATAATTTTGTGATTGTATTGCCCGTTGAGTGCTTTAAGAATTCTGGTCGATGCACTTTGATCAACGTTATCGATAGGAATTTCCTAAACGCTTTGATGAGACAACCAGACACGATATATTGACTAGTAAAATGTAAATTTTTCTAGAAAGATTTTTACATTGAGATAAATGTAATTTTGAAAGTTATAACTTTTCAGGAAAGAAGATTATTTAAAAGAAATTCTTTCTTTTTGATACTCTTATTCTTGTGATTCCCGAAGGGAACCAAAACTTTATCTTTTGTACCAATGCTTATCGTATTGGTTTGGATGCCGTTCTCTTGTAAAAGATAACGTGCTATCACTTGTGCTTCTAAACCTTTAAAAGCCGATTGAGATTAGGTATGCTACTCATGATCTAGTGCTCGCGGCTATTGTTTTCGCTTTTAGAGTTTGGCATCATCATCTTTGGGGGAGAAATTTGTTCCCCACCTCGATCATAAAATCTTTGGAATATTTATTTTCTCATAAGAAACTTCATGTTTACTCGAGTTCCTGGCATCTTATGATCTTGATATTCTTTTATTCCCGGAGGGGAAATCGTGTTGCCAATGCGTTTAGTCGTAGGCAACAAGTGGTTGATTCTTTGATGATTGTTTGAATGGAATTATCTTTTTATTAATTTCATTGGACGTTTCGATATACATCGTTTTATTGAGCTTTATCTCATTTCTTTTATGGACTAGCGTCCAATGTCCTTTTATGGTGTTCGGTTCCTCGGATGTACTGTTATTATACTACATCGGTGTTCCGTCTTATCTGGATCAATGGATGTACCATTATTATACTACATCGTTGTTCCGGTTTATCGGTTCATTGGACGTACCGTTTTTGTACTACGTCAGTGTTCCAAATTATTCGAGTTTCTAGTTTCTCGGGCGTACCGTTTTTGTACTACGTCGTTGCACCAGCTCAATTTTCTGTTATTCAGGACGTTTTCTCAAGTCTTTCTACTACGGAAATGCCTTAGGAATTCCGATTTTTATTCTTGAGGCCGGTATTATTAAAGGAAGTGAAGTTTTACCAGATTTGACTTAGGAGTTATATTCTATTCGCATCATTACTTCGGAGGTTGAGTGCCTTCGAAATAAAGATGTTCTTTTTGTGAGAGTTCAATGGTTTTCAAATCCTAAGGATTGCTCTTGGGAATCCAGAGAATTCACCATGCGAACCCGTTTAGGCTTACCCTTTCATACTCTTTATGGTGAACTTCCTATTTCAAATCTCTTTTGTGTTGATATGCTTTTATGGTTGTTACTCTTTATTTTCTTCTTAGGTATTGCGAGGACGCAATTTCTTTAAGGAGGGGAGTCTATAACAACCCGCATATCGATTGTATATTTAAATATTTTATTTAAATATTTCATCGTTCGTCGGATTTTAGTACGAAAAGCTACTTTTTGCATACGGTCGAATTAGGACTCAAGACCACTTCCATTGAGTTCAAAATGTCGTTTGCGACCTTTTTGAGTATAAGCTTCGATATGTTTGGAGTTAGTCAAGTTTTGCTACTTTTTCACTTTGGGTTTGGGTTTGGGTTCAACCCTATGTTTAATTTATACTCAAATCTGAACCACTCCCCCCATTCACTCTCACTTCCTCCTCTTTTCAGTTCTAAAGCATCAATGGTGGAAGAGATTGAAAATGGAAATTCCTAAGCCCTAGCTTGCTTTGCAAATCCAACTTCTAGCTCCAAATTCAAGAGAACCTATTGGTAAGCATCTCCTTCATCTTCCCCAACTCATTCTCTCTTTGATTTCAGAAAATTCTTAAACCTAATTTGGAAAATATTTCTCTTTTAAGCTTAGAATCAAGCTTCTTGAGTTGGGATTGAAGGTGATTGTTCTTGCCATTGCTTTCGAGCTTCTTCTTCATTGATTTGGGTTCAAAGGTGAGATTTTTATCTCACATCTTTGTCTATATTTATCTTCGATTGTTAGGTATGAATTCCTAACGCTTATTCTTGTGCAATTAATTTTGGTTTGGGTTGATTTGGTGTATTTTCCAATTTTTGGTGTTTTGAAATCAAAATCTATGAAAATCCTTTTATGGATATTTGGACATTGATATTTGAGGCGTATCGAAGAGCCGTTTAGGCTGGGTTGTCGCTCGACGTAATTTCTTAGTCGTCGTCGCTCGATCGATCGCTTCCGGTATCCGTTTGGCCATTTTTGGCCTAGGTTCAGGGAATACCCTGAAACCTTCATTCAGACGTCTGAATATTGTTCTGGGAAGATTTCTATTCCCAGATTCAGACGTCTGAATATATGATTTCAGACGTCTGAATTGGTTCATTTGGAACCAGAAAGGAAATAGGCTAAAATGTGCCTATTTCAGACGTCTGAAATCAAAGATTCAGACGTCTGAATTATGTTTTGGAAAATAATTTATTTTCCAAATTCAGACGTCTGAATCCTTGATTTCAGACGTCTGAATTTGCACTCTTTTTGGCTGTTTGCCTATTTTCTTGAGAATTCCAACGTTAATCGATTCGTGTTGATTCCCTTTTGTTATTATCACTTATTATCGACTTTGATGACATTTTCTTCGTGATTTTTGGGAATGTCCATTTTGATGGATTCGGTATCGATTTCTTTGGATTTTATTCACGTCTTCGAATGTGAATTTTAGTGATTGATTGTTCCTACAATCTTCTTTGTGATTTGTCACTTTAAAAATTATAAAGGTTTTCGATACTAGTTGTAAATATCAAAATTCTTTCATCCAAAAGAATTTCAACACTATTTTATTACAAAGCTCGTTTCTTAAACCGTTTTCCAATCTATTAGTATATACAAGCCTTTACCTCACTCGTATGAGAAATCTAATTAAACGACTTAGTAAAACGAGTGGTATGAAACACTTGCGTTTACTTCATCGGTTAATTCTTGGACTTGTTCGATTGAAACTCTTGTGACCATTTTCTAGTGGAGATTTACAATTCGTTCATAAATATTTAAGTTAAGCTAGTGGTTATGGGACATAAAACTAAGCTCATATATTTACTAGCTTACTGTAATTGACACTTCTTGATGATCATGACGATCATTTTTGTGATTTAGACTAGCAATTGTGCGATGTCTCTTTGTCCACGTGGAGGACTGTACTTCATTTTATCGAGCTTCGGCTCACTAGGAGGAGCTTCGGCTCAATGTCCGCAATGGGGGACTATACCCTGTCATGAGGAGCTTCGGCTCACCAGGAGGAGCTTCGGCTCAATGTCCGCAATGGGGAACTATACCCTGTCATGAGGAGCTTCGGCTCACCAGGAGGAGCTTCGGCTCAAAGTCCGCAATGGGGGACTATACCCTGTCAGGAGGAGTTTTGGCTCAACAGGAGGAGCTTCGGCCCAATGTCCGCAATGGGGGACTATACCCTGTCCGGAGGAGCTCCGGCTCATTTTTATGGGATTGGCCATCCTTTTCTTGTGATTTCTGGATTTCTAATTATTGATTTCTGGAATTTATGCTTAACCTATTTCTTGTGATTCCTATTGATAAGCTTTATCAATTTTTGTGCCTTGGTGAATTCGTGTGTCATTGACTTGTTATGAATACAAGTTTTGGGTATAATACCCTTTTTGGATCTTTGAGAAGATTCTTGTGATATTGATTAATCTCTTGTTGATTTTTAATTACATACTTATTGTAGTATGCCATTATGGTTATCATATGTTTATGCCATATCTCTTATTCTATCTCATTTTATCTGATAATTATAACTAGACTGATCCGTTTATTATTTTCTTCTTAAATAATACTCGGGTCAGACTGAGATATTACAGGTGCTTCCTCATGACTTCCTATCTGGAACCATCTTCTGACTTTTGCTTAACTACTTTAGTCTAGTAGTTTTTGTTGTATGCATTTGAGAAATAGACTCCTTGATGTATACATATTCCTTTGCCTAGCACTTGTGTCTATTCTCTTGTGACATTGTGGATCTTGTTATACCACTACTCTGATATACACTTTTATGTGTAATATTCATATCTATTTCCGCCTTTGTGATATGAATTGCATGTAACTGATTTATGTTATGTTTATTTCTATATTTGTTTCCGAAGATTATATATAGCCACTGTGTAGTAGCTTTGAGTTTGCGTCGGTATGTCGGACTTCCTTTTGAGATGAAATGCATGATATATTTTATCTGGCATATCGGTGCTCGCACAAAACAATTACACGGATGGTCGCTCCTCAACAGCCTTATTCTCCGTGCTAGTTGACAGCATTACTCCGTAGTGTTCTTGGCTAGCGTGTGTATAGAGGTGGGGCGTCACAATATGACAGCAAGGATAAAGATTGGAATATTCAAGCAGAAGGTTATTGACAACAAAATGGATTTGATTTTAATGAGACATTCTCACATGTTGTGGAACCTTGTACTATTAGAATAGTTCTTACTATTGTCTTGCATAGAGATTGGAGCATCAAACAATTAGATGTAAATAATGCTTTTTCGAACAATGTTTTGTAAGAAGAAGTCTACATAGACTTGCCTCAAGGATTCAAGCAAAAAGCAATGAGAAACTTGTGTGCAAAGTTAAAAAAGCAATTTATGGACTCAAACAAGCACCTAGAGTCTGGTTCGACAAATTAAAGTCAACGTTAATCGGTCTTGGCTACAATCTAGTAAAATCTAATAGCTCTTTATTTACAAAATTCAATAAGCTTGCAATTACTTATGTACTGATATATGTTGATGATTTTATCATTACAAGTAGTAGTGATTCAGAAATTAATAAGCTTACAGAAAATTTAAGTAAATAATTCTCAATCAAAGATCAAGGATGCTTGAATTATTTTCTAGGAATTGAAGGTATCAAGCACCAAAATTCATTTAAGTCAAGAGAAATACATTTAAGAAGTATTAGTTAGAGCCGAAATGGATAAAGAAAATGCATTATCACTAACATGGTAAGTAATCTACATCTATCCAAAAAAAAGATGAAGCAATACTAAATGACAAGCATTACAGAAGCACAGTGGAAGCATTACAATATGTAACCATCACCATACTAGAAATTTCTTTCAGTGTAAATAAAGTAACTCAATTTATGCAAAATCTTTTAGATGAACACTGGAAGGCTGTCAAAAGAATCTTAAGATGCTTGAAAGGAACAATGAAACATGGATTAATCTTAGAGTCTTGCAAGAATATTAGCATCAATGGATATGCAGAAGCAGACTGGACTACTAATCCTGATGATAAGAGATCTAACATAGGATATTGTATATTTTTAGGAAAAATCCAATTTCAAGGTTCTCAAAAAACAATCAACTATATCCAAATCTAATGCAGAAGCCGAATATAGAAGCATGACAAATGCTACTGCTGAAATAATATGGATTAATTCGTTATTGAATGAACTCCAAAACAAGACAGACAACAAAGCTACAATTTAGTGTGACAATCTCAGTACTGTTTTATTTAGTGTTAATCCAGTTTTACACTCAAGAACCAAACATATAAATTAGACTTCTATTTTGTCAGAGAACAGGTTACAAATAATAAGCTAAATGTAAATCACATACTTGCAGCTTACCAGATTGCTAACATATTAACAAAGCCTCTGTCAAAGAAGAATGTGACAACCCGATATTTTCAACCATTCGCATCCGCACATGTCGGACTTGAATTGCTTAAAATACCGCGTTGTAAATAAAATTTGGCAAATCTCAGAATATACAGTAAATACATAGTCACAGATCATAGACACAGAGTAAATAATAATGCAGCGGAAATAAAAGAGATAGTAGTTCATGAAGCTACTATATAAAAATAAGATACATCAGAGTTAAACAAGATACAACAGAAGAGTAACAAGATACATCAGGTATAAATCAGAATACATCACTGAAATCACTGGATACAAAAAGCAAAATAGATGGCTAGATCTTCAAGGAAAGCTCCAACTCCAAAGGTGAATCTTGAATGCTAACTCACTCAATCTGACTCGAGCGTAAAGCAAAACATAAAACACTCGAGTCAGGATATAAATACTTATGAACTGTAAATCAACTCAAGTGAACAGTAACAAAAATGCATCAGTAACTTAAAGGATGCTTGGGATCGCCCATCCTTTAAGGATCCGTTAAACTATTTACTATGTAGTAATATTGCGCTATTATAATAATATCTACAGTAAAATAAACATACTTTTAAATAGCGTTCCGGGCTACCCATATCACCCTTCACACATAATAGTCCCAGTAGTCCATCCAATATCATGCCATCTCCACTCCGGGTGACTGTCAGAGGATACCACACGGGCTACGGGAGAAAAACAAACTCGTAGTAAAGGCTCGGTATGGTAGGTGACACGGCACACAAGGCAATGCCAGGGTAGATATACCAATTACGCACACGGGCTAGTGGTAACGCAACAGTCACATACGCCCACCTCGGAACACACTCCCATATCAAAATCGGAGGATGGCCATCTAATCAATCACCAGTAAGAGTATAGTATCGAAGGAATGTGTCCGATCGGAGGAATGACCTCACTTGGCCCGAGATCGCTCCTGCTTTAGCCACCTTATGCCAACTCACGGGAGTTGGGTCCACGTAATATACTTCAAGAACGTCGCCACCATCCTACTTCATTCTGGAATCTCCACCGCGTATACGGTTGTTAAAGTGGTTTTCGGAGTTGGCAGAGAGTATGACAACTTCCGATCCCGGTCTCTTTAACAACCAAACGTTATTATAATGCCGTGGTCATTTGAAAATAGTTTAAACTTCAAAAAGATCAAATCATTTCATTTCAAACTATATTTCTTTCAAAATAGTTTATACTTCGAAACCAAAACCATTTTTATTTCAAAACTATTTATTCAATCAAAATAGTTTATACTTCGAAACCAAAATCATTTTTATTTCAAAAATACTTTTTCAATCAAAATAGTTTATACTTCGAAACCAAAATCATTTTTATTTCAAAACTATTTATTCAATCAAAATTTCAAATTTCCAAATTAATTCAATTCAAACCATCAGTTTCAATTCAGTTTAGTTTTCTAACAAAACATTTCAAATCTTACAAATTTCAAATATAGATTTGATCTACAAAATAAACAATCCAATTTTAATATATTTCCAAACTTTAATATCCCACATTTCAAAACTAAACTTTATAATTCCATATATTCATCTCTCAAATCTAATTTCATTATTATTTAATTTTGAAACATTCATTCATTTCATAAATCCAATATTATTTAACTAAGCTTAAATTACAATTAAACCAAATACCTTTTCATATAAATATAAACTTCAAATATTCCTTTATCAAATAGATCAAAATCAAATATTATTCCACATTCATATTCTTTATTAAAATAAAGATCAAATCATTTCCAAACCATTTCAAAATCAATAAAATATTACATCCTTTCAAAACTTCATAATCAAATCATTATTTGAATTCAAATCCAAATATTCAAATTTAAATATCATTTGAAAATAAAATATGTCATTCATTTATTATTTCAAACATTATTACAAAAATACATTTCAAAATTCCATTCAAAAAATCATTTATCTCATTACATCTCATTCCGTTTAACACATAACTAAGTAAACTTTATTTAAATTCAAATTCAATTTAAATTCCTTAAAAATTCAAATTTAAATATTCAAAACTTCTAAAATTTCACAAATAATCCATTTCAAAAGTTAAATTAATTAACACTTTAAAATATAACACAATAGTGTTAAAATCTATAACATTTCAAAACATTGTCAAATTATAGCAACGACAGCATTTATAAAGTGCTATCGTAGCTTATAGTTTCCAAAATGGTTTAGTTCAAAAATAACGACGTTTATAAAATGTCGTAATAAATATTTAGTTATTTCAAACATTGTTAGATTCAAAACAATAGCATTTAAAAATGCTGTCAAAAGACTACAGCATTTTGAAAATGCTATAAAATTCCAGATTTCATTTTAGCTTTTCAATAATAATAGTAAAACTCCAAATTTTATCATTATAACTTGAAAATCATATTTCTAGACTTCAAAATTTTACATTTAAAATCATTTTAACATATGATTTAACACATTACAATTTTAAGATCAAATATTCAATTTAAAAACTTCATTCATTTATTAAGTCAAAATTCACTGTTTATTAACTTATAAATTTAATAAAACTTAACATTTACTTCAAATATCATTTCAAAACTTTAAATTATATTTCCATTATTTATTTACATTTTAAAATAAAATTTAAAGTCAAAAATCACAATTACTTCAAATTTACGTACTTAAATTCACAATTTCAAGACTTAATATTTAATTGTCTTAAAACCATAAAACATATATTTTTAAATCAAAATTTCATACTTTTAAAAATACACATTTTATAAAAATCATTTAAAAATATACCACGGGGTCTGTATATAATTTTCTAACCTAGGTCAAGTGATACGGATATATATCATTTCAATCCGCAGTTTACAAAGAAAACCCGGGTTCTATCATTTCAAACCCGCAATCCCAAGTCAAATAAAATACAATAAAAATCGCTCTGGCCTATCATTTCAGCCCATAACGATTTTTCCCTAATCTAAAGTCCGTTTGGGTATGTATCATTTCAACCCATAGTGATTCTATTCTAACAGGGAACTTGCAGTGTGAATATATGCATAAACAATATAAGCAATGTCAATGTCACAATATAATGTCATATATCAGATGTCAGGTGATAATTAACAATTTTAACATGATAATAACATGGTATAGCATATCATATGATCAACATTAACTTGCATAACATTTTATATTACTGAACACTTGTCATCAATTCACTATTTCATAAGTATAAATGTCAGAGTGAGAAAGACTCACCTTTTCAAGCTGAAGACCACTACGACATACAAACATGATTCCAAGGGCACGACAAGCACGACAATGGATTCAAATAAGTGGAGAGAGCCTAGATGATCATCTTGTAACAATTCAGTAAACACAAACAAGACAATGCAACACATGAATATACAACACAAAACAATATTGAACAAGTTGAGATACAAAGCAACAAAGACAAGACGGCTTAACCTTGCCTTAACCACTCCACTGCTCGACCATAGAGGATCTTTTGCTTGGCCATTGATGTGTGTTTGGGTCAGGTATGGTATCATATAGGTCAGATTTAGCACACCCATGCACGAAAACATGAAGTGATGTGAAGGGGTAGTGGTGATAATATGAAGCATACATAGGTTCAAGTGCAAAATAGAGTGGTTTATGCAACATTTGGCTCGGTTATGCCAAGTTTTGGGCTCGGCCCTACATACTTCAGGTATGGTCAGATCTGAAATGATGTCTAGAGGTGGTGTAGGTAGGTGGTTGTTGATCTAGGGGTGTGGCCAAGTCAAGATATGAAGGAGATAGTGAATATAGACTTGGCTAGGCAATGTTTTCAAGGAGTGTTGCAATGTTTTGTGGAGTTTTGTGGTGATGGCTTCATCCAATGGTCATGGCCTGATCTGGAGGTGGGGATAGGTGGTGGTTGCTGCTGCTGGTGATGGTAGAGAGTATGGTGGTGATGGTGGGTGGTAGAGGCCAAGCAAATTTAGGTAGAGATCTAGGCAAAACAATGAAAAGAAGAAGGAAAAATAGGAAGAAGAAAGCCATTAGAATTTCTTTTTTTTCTCTTCAAGAGAAGTAGCCATGAGTTTTGAGATGTGAGAAGGATTTCTCACGTGAAAATGAGGAAGAATTCACGGCATTTCAAAAAAAAATGGACGGCTACTCAAAAATGAAAGGGCAAAAGCAAGTGAAAGGTCAAAGTAAATGAAAAGTCACAGGTAATATGAAAAGGTTTGACTCTTTATATTTCTATTTCCTTTAAAATTAAAATAAACCATGTATATTTCAGTAAATAAATTATAAAACTGAATAAAATAAAGTTGAAAACGAAAACAAATAAATATATTTTAGAAAAATATAAAATAATTATGAAAATAGCACAATAATAGAAACTAGGGTTAAAAATTGTAGAAAAAAATACAATAAGCTTTGGAACATTATAACATCACTCTAAAAATATTTTAAAAATGAAATTATATATATAACATGTCATATTACACTTATATTCAAATTATAACAAACAAAAATATTATTTATATAAACTAAAATAAACAATTTTGTTAAATAAAACAATGTACAGACAATATTGTAAAAAGCATAACTTTCACAATATTATTCGGATTTCAACGAAACGAAAAGCAGTTTTCTTGAAATTTTATTTACTAAAAGATAAAATTCAAATTTTCAAACTTTTAAAATTTAAATTTAAAAGTAAAAATTTGACCAGATTGACCAAAATTCACATTTTCCGGAAATATTCAATTTATGCATGTTTGAAATTCTAATCCACATCAAAATCAACATTTATATTTCAATTAACAAAATATATTAATTTTAATAAAAAAATAAAGAATTAAAATTAAAATAATTAAAATATACAATTACAATAATCAGAAAATACAGGGTTGTTACACTCTCCCCCACTCAAAACTTTTCGTCCCCGAAAAGGAATGAGGTACGGGAAAGCACAGAATAGGATAGAATGAAATAGTATTAAGACGAGATGACAAGAAGATTAAAATTATACCTGAAAGCTGTTGCTATAGGTAAGTTTAACAATGTGGAGATGATCTTTCCAAGATCTTCCAGAATCAAGAACACAAGCATGAAAAAAAAAAATCTTTTAGAATCTGATTCACCCTTCCCGTTTGACCGACGGTCTGTGGATGGCAAGCAGTGCTTAGATTCAAAGATGAGTACCAAAGATTATTAAAGATTATAGAAAGATTTCTAAACAGACTGGTATATGCAATAGCCTCCCATTCTGTAACAAGATAAGGGAAATTAGGACAACCAAAAGATAGTTTGAAAAACGAAATAAAATAATAAATTTGAAACCATAAAATTTCAACTTAAACTGAAAATTAATTTTACATAAGTCAAATAAATCTTAAGCATCTCTAATTTCATTATCTTATCATCCAATTATCTTAAATTAACAAATCCCTAAAATCATGTATTTGAAAAATCTTTTATTATACTCAAAATGTACCAAATAAAATTTAATTCTTCTTCATTACTAATTATAATTAAATTTATTCCTCTCAATATATTATATCACCTATGTTAAATATATTTACACTCATTATAACTGCTTTAATTTTATTCTTAGTTCCTTTAACATCATTTTATATTGTAAATTATTCCATTGCCCTTTTTCTTTATCTACCACAGTTAATCTTTTTATAACAAAATTTAAGTGTATAACATTTGTTATAACCACTCAAATTTTATTTATAAAATCTTTCATATTATATACTATCCAATTACATATTCAACTTCTAAAATTTAAGGTAAGTTATATTGTAATGAATTATGTATTATTCAAATAAAACTTTCTAATTTAATCATTTCAAGCTTGAATATTTATCCAAATCTTGAAATTACACTTAAAATTATCTTTCAAGGTACAATTTAGGAATTAAATTTTCGATAAATTCCAACCTATTTAGAGATAAATAAATGCACATATACTATATATATATATATATCCATTCAATTTTAAATCATATGTCAGCATATGTTATAAATCGAGTCTATTTTAGAAATTCAAATCAATTAAATTTCCAAAAAAAACTTGTAGCAAGACTATAGAACGGTCTCTTCACTTCGAAACTTGAAAATGAACATTGATGATGCTGCAGTCATCACCGAAATTATTTCCCAGCGACAAAGAGAAGAGCACTAATTTTAAAATTCTTTGAAAACAAATTTTTATTCGAAAATACTTTAAACAATATATCCTTTAAAACTATAAATACAAGGTTTGAACCCATCAGAAATTAAATTCTCAAATTCTTGTTTAAATTCATTTTAAATTTCCAAATAAATTTATAACCATGTTTATAGTTCAATTATTTATATATGAAACAAGAGATAATGATACATAAAATCAATTATTATTTCTTAACAATCATTTCAATAAAATCTAGAAAAAGATTTATAATATAGTTACAAAAAAAATTCACAAAATTTATTTCATTACTAAATTTTAAAAACATATTGTGTCAGTTTGCTCTGTTCAAGTGTTTTGGAAATCTTATCGATAGCGTTGATCAGACGAATCGATTAGAAACCCAAATCAACATCAACAACTCAAACAACACAATATATAAAATATTTTAAATATTAGTTTACAAATACACTTCAAGAATGACTTGAAGATAAGTTAGAAACTAAGATGAGATGATTAAATAACAGAATAGGGAGATGGATGAGTTTATATAAATCGCGGGCAACCTTAACCGGGTCAACCGTGACTTAAAGAATAAGATCGATGTGGATTTCTTGGGTAAATCAACATTCGGTCTCAAGAGATAGAGTTCGGGATTATAAGGGGTACTAGCATCTAAACCGAGGATATAGAATCTCTGGTGAATCGATGCTGTTGTAAAGGAGTTTCCCCCTTTACAAATAAATTTGAGGTTGGCAAGACAGCCGACTCATTATGAAGATCTTTTGAGTGGAGTTATGGGATACTTTAGAAACAAAAGAAGATAAATAGTGAGGGACATGAATGGATTTTGGAACCACAGGGAATGTTCCAAAATTCAAAGGTATCGAGTCAAAAAGGAAGAGGTTTAAACTCGAATGAAAGTGATTCTGTAAATACATTTACCTTATATACTGAGTTTTGCCTAGAGCTAACAAAGCTCTGATACCAACTATGACAACCCGATATTTTCAACCATTCGCATCCGCACATGTCGGACTTGAATTGCTCAAAATACCGCGTTGTGAATAAAATTTGGCAAATCTCAGAATATACAGTAAATACATAGTCACAGATCACAGACACAGAGTAAATAATAATGCAGCGGAAATAAAAGAGATAGTAGTTCATGAAGCTACTATATAAAAATAAGATACATCAGAGTTAAACAAGATACAACAGAAGAGTAACAAGATACATCAGGTATAAATCAGAATACATCATTGAAATCACTGGATACAAAAAGAAAAATAGATGGCTAGATCTTCAAGGAAAGCTCCAACTCCAAAGGTGAATCTTGAATGCTAACTCACTCAATCTGACTCGAGCGTAAAGCAAAACACAAAACACTCGAGTCAGGACATAAATACTTATGAACTGTAAATCAACTCAAGTGAACAGTAACAAAAATGCATTAGTAACTTAAAGGATACTTGGGATCGCCCATCCTTTAAGGATCCGTTAAACTATTTATTATGTAGTAATATTGCGCTATTATAATAATGTCTACAGTAAAATAAACATACTTTTAAATAGCGTTCCGAGCTACCCATATCACCCTTCACACATAATAGTCCCAGTAGTCCATCCAATATCATGCCATCTCCACTACAGGTGACTGTCAGAGGATACCACACGGGCTACGGGAGAAAAACAAACTCGTAGTAAAGGCTCGGTATGGTAGGTGACACGGCACACAAGGCAATGTCAGGATAGATATACCAATTACGCACACGGGCTGGTGGTAACGCAGCAGCCACATACGCCCACCTCGGAACACACTCCCATATCAAAATCGGAGGATGGCCATCTAATCAATCACCAGTAAGAGTATAGTATCGAAGGAATTTGTCCGATCGGAGGAATGACCTCACTTGGCCCGAGATCGCTCCTGTTTTAGCCACCTTATGCCAACTCACGGGAGTTGGGTCCACGTAATATACCTCAAGAACGTCGCCACCTTCCTACTTCATTCTGGAATCTCCACCGCGTACACGGTTGTTAAAGTGGTTTTCGGAGTTGGCAGAGAGTATGACAACTTCCGATCCCGGTCTCTTTAACAACCAAACGTTATTATAATGCCGTGGTCATTTCAAAATAGTTTAAACTTCAAAAAGATCAAATCATTTCATTTCAAACTATATTTCTTTCAAAATAGTTTATACTTCGAAACCAAAACCATTTTTATTTCAAAACTATTTATTCAATCAAAATAGTTTATACTTCGAAACCAAAATCATTTTTATTTCAAAAATACTTATTCAATCAAAATAGTTTATACTTCGAAACCAAAATCATTTTTATTTCAAAACTATTTATTCAATCAAAATTTCAAATTTCCAAATTAATTCAATTCAAACCATCAGTTTCAATTCAGTTTAGTTTTCTAACAAAACATTTCAAATCTTACAAATTTCAAATATAGATTTGATCTACAAAATAAACAATCCAATTTTAATATATTTCCAAACTTTAATATCCCACATTTCAAAATTAAACTTTATAATTCCATATATTCATCTCTCAAATCTAATTTCATTATTATTTAATTTTGAAATATTCATTCATTTCATAAATTCAATATTATTTAACTAAACTTAAATTACAATTAAACCAAATACCTTTTCATACAAATATAAACTTCAAATATTCCTTTATCAAGTAGATCAAAATCAAATATTATTTCACATTCATATTCTTTATTAAAATAAAGATCAAATCATTTCCAAACCATTTCAAAATCATTAAAATATTACATCCTTTCAAAACTTCATAATCAAATCATTATTTGAATTCAAATCCAAATATTCAAATTTAAATATCATTTGAAAATAAAATATGTCATTCATTTATTATTTCAAACATTATTACAAAAATACATTTCAAAATTCCATTCAAAAATTCATTTATCTCATTACATCTCATTCCATTTAACACATAACTAAGTAAACTTTATTTAAATTCAAATTCAATTTAAATTCCTTAAAAATTCAAATTTAAATATTCAAAACTTCTAAAATTTCACAAATAATCCATTTCAAAAGTTAAATTAATTAACACTTTAAAATATAACACAATAGTGTTAAAATCTATAACATTTCAAAACATTGTCAAATTATAGCAACGACAGCATTTATAAAGTGCTATCGTAGCTTATAGTTTCCAAAATGGTTTAGTTCAAGAATAACGACGTTTATAAAATATCGTAATAAATATTTAGTTATTTCAAACATTGTTAGATTCAAAACAATAGCATTTAAAAATGCTGTCAAAAGACTACAGCATTTTGAAAATGCTATAAAATTCCAGATTTCATTTTAGCTTTTCAATAATAATAGTAAAACTCCAAATTTTATCATTATAACTTGAAAATCATATTTCTAGACTTCTAAATTTCACATTTAAAATCATTTTAACATATGATTTAACACAATAAAATTTTAAGGTCAAATATTCAATTTAAAAACTTCATTCATTTATTAAGTCAAAATTCACTGTTTATTAACTTATAAATTTACTAAAACTTAACATTTACTTCAAATATCATTTCAAAACTTTAAACTTAATTTCCATTATTTATTTACATTTTAAAATAAAATTTAAAGTCAAAAATCACAATTAATTCAAATTTACGTACTTAAATTCACAATTTCAAGACTTAATATTTAATTGTCTTAAAACCATAAAACATATATTTTTAAATCAAAATTTTATACTTTTAAAAATACACATTTTAATAAAAATCATTTAAAAATATACCACGGGGTCTGTATATAATTTTCTAACCTAGGTCAAGTGATACAGATATATATCATTTCAATCCGCAGTTTACAAAGAAAACCCGGGTTCTATCATTTCAAACCCGCAATCCCAAGTCAAATAAAATACAATAAAAATCGCTCAGGCCTATCATTTCAGCCCATAACGATTTTTCCCTAATCTAAAGTCCGTTTGGGTATGTATCATTTCAACCCATAGTGATTCTATTCTAACAGGGAACTTGCAGTGTGAATATATGCATAAACAATGTAAACAATATCAATGTCACAATATAATGTCATATATCACATGTCAGGTGATAATTAACAGTTTTAACATGGTAATAACATGGTATAGCATATCATATGATCAACATTAACTTGCATAACATTTTATATTACTAAACACTTGTCATCAATTCACTATTTCATAAGTATAAATGTCAGAGTGAGAAAGACTCACCTTTTCAAGCTGAAGACCACTACGACATACAAACATGATTCCAAGGGCACGACAAGCACGACAATGGATTCAAATAAGTGGAGAGAGCCTAGATGATCATCTTGTAACAATCCAGTAAACACAAACAAGACAATGCAACACATGAATATACAACACAAAATAATATTGAACAAGTTGAGATACAAAGCAACAAAGACAAGACGGCTTAACCTTGCCTTAACCACTCCACTGCTCGACCATAGAGGATCTTTTGCTTGGCCATTGATGTGTGTTTGGGTCAGGTATGGTATCATATAGGTCAGATTTAGCACACCCATGCACGGCAATATGAAGTGATGTGAAGGGGTAGTGGTGATAATATGAAGCATACATAGGTTCAAGTGCAAAATAGAGTGGTTTATGCAACATTTGGCTCGGTTATGCCAAGTTTTGGACTCGGCCCTACATACTTCAGGTATGGTAAGATCTGAAATGATGTCTAGAGGTGGTGTAGGTAGGTGGTGGTTGAGCTAGGGGTGTGGCCAAGTCAAGATATGAAGGAGATAGTGAAGATAGACTTGGCTAGGCAATGTTTTCAAGGAGTGTTGCAATGTTTTGTGGAGTTTTGTGGTGATGGCTTCATCCAATGGTCATGGCCTGATCTGGAGGTGGGGATAGGTGGTGGTTGCTGCTGCTGGTGATGGTAGAGAGTATGGTGGTGATGGTGGGTGGTAGAGGCCAAGCAAAGTTAGGTAGAGATCTAGACAAAACAATGAAAAGAAGAAGGAAAAATAGGAAGAAGAAAGCCATTAGAATTTCTTTTTTTTCTCTTCAAGAGAAGTAGCCATGAGTTTTGAGATGTGAGAAGGATTTCTCACGTGAAAATGAGGAAGAATTTACGGCATTTCAAAAAAAAATGGACGGCTACTCAAAAATGAAAGGGCAAAAGCAAGTGAAAGGTCAAAGTAAATGAAAAGTCACAGGTAATATGAAAAGGTTTGACTCTTTATATTTCTATTTCCTTTAAATTAAAATAAACCATACATATTTCAGTAAATAAAATATAAAACTGAATAAAATAAAGTTGAAAAAGAAAATAAATAAATATATTTTATAGAAATATAAAATAATTATGAAAATAGCACAATAATAGAAACTAGGGTGAAAAATTGTAGAAAAAAATACAATAAGCTTTGGAACATTATAACATCACTCTAAAAATATTTTAAAAATGAAATTATATATATAACATGTCATATTACACTTATATTAAAATTAGAACAAACAAAAATATTATTTATATAAACTAAAATAAACAATTTTGTTAAATAAAACAATGTACAGACAATATTGTAAAAAGCATAACTTTCACAATATTATTCGGATTTCAACAAAACGAAAAACATTGTTCTTGAAATTTTATTTACTTTCGTAATAAAAGATAAAATTCAAATTTTCAAACTTTTAAAATTTAAATTTAAAAGTAAAAATTTGACCAGATTGACCAAAATTCACATTTTCTGGAAATATTCAATTTATGCATGTTTGAAATTCTATTCCACATCAAAATCAACATTTATATTTCAATTAACAAAATATATTAATTTTAATAAATAAAATAAAGAATTTAAATTAGGAATTTAAATTAAAATAATTAAAATATACAATTACAATAAACAGAAAATACAGGGTTGTTACAAAGAATTTCTACTATTGAAGCATAAGCTCGGGGTAAATGATTTTGACAACCATCATCAAACTGAGTTGAAGAGCAACTGAATCAAAAACCCAGAGTGATGATGTCGAAGAGCAAGTAGGCCAAAAATCTAAAGCAGTAAGAAGACTCTTCAGAACTCATCAAATCAAAACATAATTTAATCAGCACTCATCAAATCAGTCGCAATTTGAAGCACTGAAGTTTCGATCGCCTCAAAGTTTCGATCGCCTGAACTGCAATGAAATTTCATCTCAAGCAAGAGGTTAGTGGAATAAGTAAATGATCCAAAAGAGAGATTTAAGAAATTTGAAATCGGTTGCAGTTTAGAATTATTTTCACAAACCCTAACCTAGAAGTTGGGTTTGAGGAGGCGCATAAAATAAACGCATGCTTTAGCAGACATAAGAGGGCAAAAGAAGATATATTCATTTAGCAGCGCGGTCATGTACTCATGGGCCAGTTGAAGTCCAAATATCAGATGACGTTATGTATCTATAAATACAATGCCATAATATAAAGAATCATTTTAAAAAAAAACAGAGAAACATCATTTGCTTCTTGTATCAAATATTTGCAATTATGAAATTCAATAAAATTCTTTCAATTGCCCAAATTCTTCAGCCATAAAAATCAATTTTAGATATAGATTACGTCACGGATGAATATTGTGATACGCATATTAATCCAGCAGCACCTGAAAGCAATGCACGACCTAGAAGGACTATACACATGCCTAGAAGATTCCTGGACTAAAAGAATGCAAATGGAGAAATGCAACATGATTATAGGCTGCAAGCTAGTTATGCTAAATAAGCTACGTGTATTTTCTTTTTTTTCTTTTTCTTTAATTCCTGCTAAGGTTGTTGCTATTTCTGTTTTACTTTTCTGCAAATTAGTTACAAATGAATGGCTCTATGTGGCCACGTAGGATGGTTTGTTAGAAATTATGGGTATATATGTATGTAAAAGGTGGGATTCAGTAAGAAGAAATATTTTCAGATCTAACTTCTCCTCTATTATATCCTTCTCCTTCAATCTAACTCCTTCTTCCTTGCCTGCTACCTTTTATCTCCGTATCAATTTGGTGCTTTCACCGATCTATTTCTCCTCCCCCTCTCAGTAAATACCTCTTTTTCTTTATCAAAATGACCCGAATAGATAAAGTCTTCCAACAACTTGCCCAACACCAGGACGCCATCACCACCATTCAAGACAACCAAACCAACCACCGCTCCATGCTGGAAACCCAACATGTCGTCATGATCGACATTAAAGCAGCACTCAACGAACTCATCCATTCACTTTCCGAACTCACAACGAAACTAAACATCGAAATCACATTACCATCGCCTCTACCTCTCTCTCTAACTTCTCCAACTTCACTGTCTGCCACTGTCGTGAGTTCGACGATACCAAACCTTCCTCTAACCTCTGCAGCTGCTGTTGCACCCCCTTCCGCCGCTATTGTCGCTGCCCCTCTGGTGACGAGCTCAGTAATGAATTCCACAGTTGTTTCTCCTCCCTCGCCTAAGTCCAGCAACCAACACTTGCAACCCAATCAAGCCGAACTACAAATAGGAGATTCAGACCTGAACGGTGAGAAGTCACAACCATCCGATAATTCGGCAACCATCTCGCAGCCATCAAAACCGGTTTCTATACAGATGCTAGATCCGAAGGCCGCTACGATACTTGTTTATTCAAAATCTGCTCGAGTGCATGATGGACTTATTGCACATATGGAACCACTGTCTAATCTCAAGGTTTGGTCGTCTCATGATGAAACTTTAGATGTAAGCTATAAGAAAGAAAGAAAATCTGCACTCGGTGATGGACACAACCTGTTTGAAAAAATGATCAAGCCAGCTAAATTGTCTCTCCAACTCGCTAAGTATGAATCCAAGTCCTATACTATAAGCATGTTTTACATTGATGGTCAGCTTAATTGTACCTTAATTTTTGGTCAAAAAATGTGTTTATTTTTGACCCGGGTGGCCGTGATTTTAAATACAACAAAACTGGGATGTCTCAACGAAATATAATCTTGGCTAATTTTTCTGAATGCGTGAACCATGTGGAACAAAATTTTGAAATCTCTCTTGCTGCTAAGACAATTGGCGATGAAATTATGCCTCTTATTAAGACTTTTGTGGAAAGTAATATTCCAAAGACTGAGTGGAGAAATTACGAAGTAGCTACTTTTGCATTTCGATCAATTCTAGAATGTCTGTCTGTTAGAACACTTTCCCCATTTGTTTTTGCTGGATTGAGGTTTCTACTTATTGCGATAAATGATCATAGTTTTCACGTGAAGCATACAACTGATTGGACACTAGGTAGGATATTCGAGATTATGCATTATTCAAATAGAAGCCTTCCAGTGGGATATACATATTCAAAATTAGAACGTATCATTCTTTCACCTCAACTTAGTAGAATTATAGTTTGTTTGCTTCCAGCATCGGATTGTACATATAATGTCAGCAGTACACTTTGTTGTTATACAAATGAAGCTTTGAATGGAACTGCCGAGGTACTTGTTGAAAACATGATCAGTCAAGCTCCACCTTCCTATCATCATGGATTTATGCACCCAGCTGAAATAAACAAGTGAAGATGTGACAACAAAGTTTTCATCTTCGATCGGAGCGGAACATTCAACATAGAGAGCATCTTCGACCTTGAGGACAAGGTCGTTTTCAAGGGGTGGGTAATGATACGCATATTAATCCAGCAGCACCTGAAAGCAATGCACGGCCTAGAAGGACTATACACATGCCTAGAAGATTCCTGAACTAAAAGAATGCAAATGGAGAAATGCAACATGATTATAGGCTGCAAGCTAGTTATGCTAAATAAGCTACGTGTATTTTTTTTTCTTTAATTCCTGCTAAGGTTGTTGCTATTTCTGTTTTACTTTTCTGCAAATTAGTTACAAATGAATGGCTCCATGTGGCCACGTAGGATGGTTTGTTAGAAATTATGGCTATATATGTATGTAAAAGGTGGGATTCAGTAAGAAGAAATATTTTCAGATCTAACTTCTCCTCTATTATATCCTTCTCCTTCAATCTAACTCCTTTCATATTGCTAGAAAGTCTAGATATTTCATGGTACGATATATTTACTTAGTACGCCAAAACACTTGATAGGTCTTATTAAGGCCATTCCACATCTACGATTATTTGAATTTTAGAACTGAACAATAATTATATAATTCTAAGAATTCATGAGATAAATATGGCTGAGTTTGACTGGTGAAAAGTTACAGTGTGAAGGTGCAATGCAACCTATGGTTGCCTGATGAATTTTACTTCTTTTTGTGTGCCTGTTTACGTATATTCATAAATTCTGGTATTCTCATATTGAAAGAAAAAAATTTGCACACTAGTACATGATAACATGACTTAACTTTATGATTTGTTTCTAGCTTTCTGCACTAGTAGAATAGATAGTCATATTTTTTAGAATGCATATTGACCAGGGTAACAGAGTTGTCAACTTCAGGTTAGCCAATTTAGGTTGTTTGTCATATCATAAGTTCAATGTTCAATTATGGTACCTACAGATAAATATGTGTAATTAAGATGCATATTGTTGTAACCAAAATACATGGCCTTCTACTATTTTAGCCATGTGCCTAATAGTTTTGGTTGTCGATGCTCGCTATTGCAAACGACCACACTACAAGCCACCTCACTATAATCCACCACACTACTACACTACTACAAGCCATTTTTTCTACTTAAGGTTTGTATTTGTAATGTTTCTATACTAGATATAAGCACGGGCCATTTTTTAGACGAAGCTACAACTTTATTTTGCACGAAATACATTTGTACTGGAAAATATATTGCGAGAGAGGCCAAAAGTTTATGGCGCCTAAAATTCCTAGCACTTGGTTGAAATAAGGAAAGATTAGAGCAATCCCTACTGTTGAAATTATATAAATTGTTCTGTAATATACTCTAAAATAGTTTGTCTTGTATGATGGTGAATATGGTGGCTGAACTGTGAATGTATAGTCTACAAAACTGCTGTTTGGAAACGTATTTGCAGGTCGTCTGTCTATGCATGCAAATATTATCTAGCTGTACATCTGATGAATTGTTATAATAAAATGAAATGATAAGTAATATTTAGCCATCAATGGAGTTAGTCTATATTATAAGATAATGTATTGTGTTATTGACAAAGAACGTGTCTTAGATTTTGCCTGATACCCTCCTACTATGAAGAATGACACAGACATTGGCAAAGTCAACAGGCAAAGTCAACAATCCAATAAGGTGGTGAATATTAGTGATAAAACAAGGTGGTAATTACAACTGTTTTAAAAAGGATTAATTTTTAATTTAAACTAATCTTGGAATGTAGTTGCAAATTTAGACCAGTTTATAAACTAATTACAAAAATAGGTCAGTTTTAGCCAAATCAGCAGCCACGTGTACTGGCGGCATTTGAAATGTCGTCGGTACACTTTGTTTCAAAACTTAAATAGCGGCATTTGTAATGTCTGTCTACGACATTTCAAATGTCGTCCAGTTGTGTACCTGTTGTTTTAGCCAACCTCTCTCTTTCATTTCTCAATCTACCATCTTCTTACTCAAATCTTAAAAGAACCCAAATACAAAAATCTCAATTTTTTTCCTCGAACTAAGGACTAGACTATAAATTATACTTAAATCTTGATCGAAAGTAGATATAGTAGAGGAGCAACACCTATTTCTTCCTCTTGAACAATTTTGGTATGTTATTTTGTAAACCATAATATTTTTTGTGTTTCTATTATTTTATGTCGTTTGGTAATTTCTGAAAGTAGTAAAAAAGTTGATTAATTGAAATGCAGAATGGCTTTCAAGTGTGTATCAACGATTGTTATTTTGATGATGAACTGGTTATTGACGAACTAAATTGTGGAAAATATATTGGTGGGTCGAGAAAACCGATGAAAGTTTTGAAAGGTTATAATTTAGCGCAAATAAAAGAGTTGATTCATAAAGCGACTAAGATAAAATCCGATGAATTTGACATAGAGTTGGTGTGTAATTGGCCTACGGATTCAGGATCGAAAGCCATTAAAATAGTTGACGACGATGATGTGAAGCTAATGTTTTCAGCGACATCAGAATCAAGAGAGCTGCTTGTTGGAAAAAATAGGTTGTTGCAAGCAGAAGAACCCATACAACCACAAGCAGTTAACAGTGTAATTGAAGACTATTGTAGAATGGTTGAGAAAGTAAGTATTAGTCGTGGAACTGCATCTTCGAGTTTTAGTAATACACTTATGACAGCGAACTTACGATCGACAACAATTCCTTTTTGGATATCTACCGTGTATGAGTTATCAACAAGGTGTTCGGTACACTACAAGAAAAAGGCAGAATATCGACAGCCAAGACCGACGGCTTCCGACGGCCATTTTCCGACGGCTTTCGACGGACCGTCAGCGGCCGTCGGAAGCCGGCGGAAATATGCGATTATACCTGCCAGCCGAGACCTTTCTTCCTCCTCCATTCCATACGAAAATAACTCAAAAAACCCTCAAATTCAACCCCCAAGCTTCCAATCCCTAATTTCTAGCTTTCGGATCTTCCAAGGCCCTCTAATCAAGCTCTATTACTCTTAATCTCAGTTATAATCTCTTATTTTTGTGAAAAATTCAGTTTTTACCCTAATTCTAGATTTGCATAAATTGATAAATTTGGGCGAATTAATAATTGCAATTGTTTCCACTAGCGTAATAACGGTTTATAGCATCACATGGTACACTGATTTCATCTTTTATCATGAAATTGTGATAAACACGTATAATTTGTGCTTGTTCATGTATATGTAAATTGTTATGTATGCCTTGATTCGACGATTGTATACGTTATTTGGAATAAAATAAAATGATTGAATGAACTAGGAGTATTATATTGTGCACGTATTTACTTATGATAAAAAAAATGCATTACTCTAAATTATAATTGTGTGTATTGAAAAATGACAAAAATGTTAAACCAGCCCTAATTAAGTTGATGCGCAATACGTCGAATAAATGTGTGAAATTAATATATAAATGTGAACAGTGAGTAAAACTGTATTTTTTCGTAAAATGCGCGCATGTAACTGACAAATGTCCCTTAGAGAGTTTTTGGCCCCGTCTGACGAGTGTTGTACATGATCGTTGTATAAATAGTCGTTTTTTTAGAAAAACGACCATTTATATTCATCTGGTACATTGTTTGTCGGATTTGTCCCAGTATTGGACAAGTTATGAACACAGTAACAATTTACATTTTGTATACTATTTCGTCTCAAACGGTTCATAAAATTTCGGCCTAACTATTCTTTTTTGTTTCCTGCGTACACGCATTTGTGTACAATGCAGGGAACAAAAGGGAAATGCTGCCGAAATTTTATTGAATCGTTTGAGACGAAATAATATACGAAATGTAAATGCTTACTGTGTTTGTAATGGGAAGTAGGATGTCTGACCAATGAAATAAAATTATATATATTTTTAATCGTTACGTACGTCAAAAAATAAAATGTGCCCTATTTGAAAATATTTTTAAATTTGTGAAGTTGTTCTTTAAATTCAAAAAATTATACAACCATGAAAATAATCTTTTTTGAATTTGTATTCTTTAAAATAAATATTAATTTTTGAACTTTTCATTTTGCAAATAGGAAAAATGATTGATTATTTTGTTGATCGGAGGAGATGGATGTACCAAAGGAAAGGACTGAGGGGCTCAATAAAAGAAGATTTTTATAATGGTATAAACGTGTTTGTTGAATTCGCTTTAAGTAATAACGGAAACGATCCAGAAATTCGTTGTCCATGTAGTAGGTGTAGACATTTGAAGTATTTGTTACCAGATATTGTGAAAGTTCATTTGTGCCAACACGGTTTCGTACCAGAATATTATGTTTGGGATCGGCATGGAGAAGTTGTAGCAAATACTTCTGTAGAGTCTGAAAGTGTCGTTAACGAAATAGTTTCAACGACCCGTATAGAAAATATGGTCGAAGATGCAGCACGATCAATGTTTTCTATGGTTCAAGTTGACGACGATGATGGTAATGTTGAAGAACCAAATATTGAAGCTAAAAAAATGTACGATTTACTAGATGCAGCTAAGAAACCTATTTGGGATGGTTGTAAAAGCGGCACTCAGCTGTCAGTAATCGCAGAATACATTGCGATGAAGTCAAAATACAACATCACTGAAGCTGGGTTTACGGCTGTTGTACAAGGTGCAAAAAGACATATGCCGTCCGATAATCTAATGTGTGAAAATCACTACGAAGTTAAAAAACTTATGTCGTCTTTTGGTTTACCGTATCAGAAAATAGATACATGTTTAAAAGGATGCATGTTGTTTTGGAAAGAAGTCGCAAACCTTAGAAATTGTAAAGTTTGTAATCAGGAGAGATACAAACCAAGAAAAAAGAAGGGGAAGGAAGTTCCGTACAAGCGTATGCACTACTTACCCATAACTCCAAGACTTCAAAGATTATATGCATCTTCTGTAACTGCGTCTAATATGAGATGACATAGCGTGAGAACAGAGGAAGAGGGTACGTTGACACATCCGGCCGATGGAGAAGCATGGAAGCATTTCGATAAAACGTATCCAAATTTTGCAGCGGAGAGTCGAATGTTAGATTAGGATTATGTACGGACGGTTTTTCTCCATTTTCTCAATTTGGTTCTAAATATTCATCATGGCCCATTATCGTCACACCGTATAATTTACCTCCATGGATGTGCATGAAAACGCAATATATGTTTCTTACTGTTGTCGTTCCTGGCCTCGACGATCCGACACAAGGAATCGATGTATATTTACAACCGTTGATTGAGGAGTTAAAAATACAATGGAATGAAGCAGTAGAAACATACGATGTGTCCAAGAAGAAAAATTTTCGTATGTTTGCTTCTTTATTGTGGACTATAAGTGATTTTTCTTCCTATGCAATGCTTTCGGGATGGAGTAGTGCCGGTCGTCTAACATGTCCATGTTGCATGGATGAAACACGAGCGTTTTCTTTACCTCATGGTAAGAAAATTTTATGGTTTGACTGTCATCGATATTTTCTCCATGTAAATCATCCCTTCAGAGGAGACAAGAAAAACTTTTTAGCTAATAGAGTAGAAACCAGACAACCACCGACGATATGGTCAAGCGAAGACATATATGAACTTGTTAAGGACTATCCAAAGATATATGAAATTGGCGAGCAAATAGAAATTGAAGGCAAATCAGTTGTTCATAACTGGTGCAAACAAACTATTTTTTGAGAGTTGCCGTATTGGAAACATCTTCTGCTTCGTCTAACATAGATATGATGCAAAATGAGAAAAATGTATTTGATAATGTTTTTAACACAATTTTGAATGTGAAAGGGAAGACGAAGGATGATTTGAAATCAAGACGTGATATAGAAGAATTATGCAAACGTCCTGAGCTTCATATGAAACCAAATGACAATAAAAAACCAAAGCTTGTTACGAATTAGATAATAATCAAGTTAAAGCCGTGTTAAAATGGGTGGAAGGGTTAAGATTTCCTGATGGGATATCATCAAATCTTCGTAGATGTGTTGACTTTAAAAATGGTAGATTAAGCGGAATGAAAAGTCACGACTGTCACATAATGATGGAAAATTTATTCCCCATAATGTTCAAAGAACTACTGCCGTTAAAAGTTTGGAAAGTAGTAACGGAGCTTAGTATGTTTTACAAAGAGCTTTGTTCGACTACTTTAAAAGTGCAACGTTTACGTAAACTTGAAGTGGACATTCCTATATTGCTTTGCAAATTAGAGAAAATATTTCCGTCTGGTTTTTTTAATGTGATGGAACATTTACCTGTTCATCTCTCATCTGAAGCACGACTTCGAGGTCCTGTCCAATACGGATGGATGTATCCATTTGAGAGGTATATGTAATATATATGTTATAACATAATTTAATTGCATTTGAAAGATGAAGTTAATATAAATTAATGTTGCGTAGATATTTGAATCACCTGAAGAAAAAAGTGAGGCAAAAAGCACGGGTTGAAGGTTCGATATGTAAATCTTACGTCGAAGAAGAAGCTTCGTTCTTTATCTCTCACCATTTCAGTGACCATGTGAATATTTCATTTGAAAGTGTTCCTCGTAATGACGAAGGCGACGAACAAGAGTCCACTCAAGCAATGTTATCTATTTTTAGACAACATGGTCGGCCTTCTGGAAAATGTGTAGAAATATGGTTAGACGATAGAGATCTTCATGTAGCACACACTTATATTCTTCTAAATTGTGCCGAGGTTGCACCGTTTGTTAGGTAATCTGAAATAATAATTTATGTTTTATTCTTTTCTTATATGCATGCGCGTGTATAACCTAATGTAACAATTTGTTTATATATACAGTGTTTATGAACGTGAACATCCGAACGGAGATCTCAGTAAAGAATTTTTCGGTTGGTTTTCAAATTACGTTTATGAGCCGGGAAATTGTGTTGTTGACGAAGGGTTGAAACATCTTGCGATTGGACCAAAAAGAGTGGTCAAGACATATCCAATATATTTCGTCAACGGATATAAATTTAACACCAAAGAATACGGTGCAGAAAAATTAACAAATAATACTGGTGTATTTGTTAAAGGTAGTGACGATCCAGAAAATCATTTAAATGATTTTCATGGCGTTCTGACACAAATTTTGCAACTGACATATTTCTCACGACCAGCGGAGGAGGTGTTTCTATTTAGATGCAATTGGTTTAGCAATGTTCCAGGTTCTGGAATTAATGTGCACAAGAATTATAATCTTATCGAAATAAAGCATACATCGCACTATCACAAGTATGATCCTTTTGTACTAGCCAAACAAGCATTGCAAGTTTATTACGCTCCTTATCCGTCTCTAAAAAGAGATAAAGCAGATTGGTCTGCAGTTTTTAAAACAAAGGCCAGATTCACATTCGATGAGAAGAATATTCCCGACGAACAAGCTTATCAGGCAGATCTTGAGCAAAATAACGAAATAATTATTATAGACGATCATACAGATTTTGGTCCCTTGATCGATGAATCAAATGTTTTGGTAGAAGCGTTTGACAGTGCAGAAGAAAATATCGTCGAAAACGAGACCGAATCTGAATCAGAAGATGATGATGACTGATACAAATCTGAATCTGTTTTTTTGCAATTGATGTAACTGTGTTAAATTCTTGATGTATTATGAAATTGATGTAACTATGAAACCAAATCCGTTTACTATTGTTCGCATGTTGTATTCTTGATGTATTATTAAATTGATGTAACTATGAAACCAAATCCGTTTACTATTGCATGTTGAATTCTTGATGTATTATGAATCAGGTATAACACACTTCCATTTCTATTTCCATTTCAGTCATTAATTAAGCTGTAATTTGTACCGTTGATGTCATTTTCATATGAAATATATTTCACTATCATGTTTTTATACTCTTATATAATGATGTGTATATGTCACAGGTTTATCAGTATGTCGTATAGAGGTAGGAGCTCTTCCCGATCGTCTGGAGGCGATGGCAGTGGCCCATCGCAAGAGCCACAGCGTGCTGTTGTATCTTTGGTCCCTAGAGCAGAAGGGTAATTAAAATTAAATTTTATTCAGCATCTTATTTTTTCTATGATATACGTACGTGCTTATCTATATCGTACTTAAAAATAGGGGGTTCGACCTACTTCCCTCCAAGGTTGTGCTGGACGTCTCTAGAGCAGCATATCGCAGTAGGATGAGTGCGTGCTGGCCGAAGTGGGACTCCATCCCTGCTCACATCGTAGAGTGCATATGGCAGGATGTTCTAGTATGTATAATTTTTTTGTTTTTCATTTTTAATTCGTTTTTATCGTTTTTCTATTGTTTATCGTTTAAAGTGTAATCTTTTTTTCACACAGGCTGAGATAGACATCCAGACAGATGACATGATGCTGGCACGAGCATACTGGATGAGGAAGATGCGCAAGAACTACAGGGATACGATATCCGAGATTAAGAAATCCGGTAAGAAAGCAAAGTGGATGGGAGAGAGCGTGTATCAAGCTTGGTTGAGCTACTGGGAGACGGACGAAGCGAAGGCAAGTATACTATTTTTTTTTTGAATTATTAATTTGACGTGATTGAAAAATAATGTATCAAATTTTGAATGTACAGGCAGAGTCGGATAGAAACTCTGCAAATAGAAATAAGAATCCCGTCACTCATCGCGAAGGATCGAAGTCATTTCAGCAGTATCGGCAGGAGTTGGTAAATTTACTGAATAATAAATGTAAATAGTTTATGCTATATGATTCTAAATGTATAATAATTGTATGTAACAATCAAATTCAGGAAGCCGAGGCACAGGGTCCTGTCAGCTTTATGGACGTGTTCACCCGTACGCATGCTGTCGAGCATGTTAATCCAGACGGGACTGTTTCGTACACATGGCAGGACGATAAATCCAGCAAAAGCCATGTAAGCATATTTCATTTTATTCACTATTAGTAATTGTTAAATTATGATGAAATTAGATATGATATTATTAATTTGTTAATGCAGGAGATGTTTATGGAGCAGCGGCAGAAACTCCTTGCTGATACAGGTCGAGAACAGCTGACGACCGATGAGGAGGATGTTATTTTTGAGTCCGTTATGACTCCAGCTGAGCATGGTCGACGTTACGGCTTTGGCAATTTAGCGGTAGATAATTTACTTTTTATTAAAATACTTAAAATCTGATATTTTTACCTTTTCAAGACAATAAACTTGGATTTTATTTATTTTTCAATTATTGCAGTCCAGCAGTCATAGTAGGGGACGGCGGAGCAGACCAAAGAGCGATTTAGCAAGTATAGAAGAATTGCGGACTAGAGTGTCCCAATTGGAGGAGCAGAACTGCCAACATGCCTTGCAGACCGCACAGTTGTTAGAGTACATGCAGCAGTTTGGTGACCGCTTCCCTTCCTCGGCTGGCTCTGGATCTAGAGGAGATTGACTCATTACTTGCTTGTTCGTCGTTCAGGTATGTTTTTTGTTTGTGTAGAATGATTTGATAGACGGTGCGGATAAATATTGATTTGTATAATTATGTATGATACACTTGGTTTTCTAGTTTTATGAGGACATGTGCATTAGAATATTGATGAATTTGTGTATTAACAATATGGTGGAACAATTATTGTTAATGTTGGGATGGTTATGTATGTTTTTTATCTTATTTTGATTGTATTTTTATTTATTTGTGCGTTTGTTAAGTATGTTGTAGTTTAGGTTTGGATCTTTGATTGGATTATTGTATATTGGGTTGTGAATTATTGATATCAGAGTATTTGGAAGAGAAATGTTGTTGGAAGGCAATGGTGGCAGCGAATACCAAAAAAAAAATTGCAGATTTCCGACGGCTCCCGACGGCTTATCGGCCAAAATTTCCGACGGCTTCCGGCGCTTTCAGTCGGGCTGTAACTCAGTATTTCCGACAGATGCCGTAATCCGTCGGAATCCGTCGGAACTCATCGGACTCCGTCGGAATAATAGACGGCGGTAGCCGTCGGAAGCTGCCGGAAGTACTGTTCTCCGACGCCGTCCGACGGCTTTTTCCGACGGCCGCCGACGGTTTCCGACGGCCGCCGTCGGTTTCTGGCCGTCGGAAATGCTGTTTCTCCTTATAGTGGTAGAACTATCCATATCTAAGTCAAGGCAGCTTTACATATTTGCTTGAAAGGTGAAACATTTATTTATAATTTTTATGTCGTATTACAATGTAAGTTATGCAACAGTTGAAAGTTTGTCGTTCTATATGCAGTTATCTTCCTTATCGACTAACACCACTAAGTGGTGTCGGATCATCAAATCGTTATAGGTCTCCATATATGTATCCAACTCCATCCGCGTTATATGTATAAGTTAGAGGTATTTGTTTAGAATATGCTAACTTTGTTAGCTATATATATGTATCCAACTCCATCCGAGGAATATGATATAAATTAGAGGTATTTGTTTAGAATATGCTAACTTTGTTAGCTATTTTGTTGATACGGTGTTTAAATTAAAACTTAGTTGTGAATTACAGATTTCCCACACATGATATTGCGACACAATCTAATGTCGAAGTGGAGAATGTGAACATAACCGCAAACGAAGCAGATGTTGATATTGAAATGGACATGGTTATAAGTGAAGATGTACATAACGATCTCCCTGTAAATAGCATGGATGTAATGAATATGGAGGGGAGTGTCAAGTCGTGGATTAGTAGTATGCAAGTGAACAATAATTCTTTAAACTATAATTTTGCGGTTGAACACAATATTCCCGACGACATTGATGAGTTGAAAATGGAGGTACCTTTGGATGATGATCTATGTAATGCACAAATAATGGCTTGGCCAATTATTTCAAATCTTGCATTCAACAACGAGTTATTTTCAACCATTAGCATTTTGAGTGGCTTTAAAATTGGTATGATTTTCAAGACGAAAGCTAAATTGTTATAACAGTTGAGCAAATGGTCAATTCTACATGTCATGTCTTTTAAACCTATAAAATCAAATAAAACCAAATACATTATCATTTGTAATACATATGCCGACTGTCCATGACCCCTTGCTCAACAGTTTCCAATGGAGTTAATAGAGCCCATCATGACCTCGCTTCAACATGGTATTCAGTTGAGAAATACTTGACCTCTTACACCCCGAGTTTCATCATGTCCGCGAAAAACGCTATTGGAGTTTAAGCAATAATCATTTGGTCCTACCTCCAATAGCTAAAAGGCAACCAAGACGTCCACGTTCTACTAGAATAAAAAAATTAATGGACGGGATGCATACTCCTAAAAGAAACAGGTGCAACAAATGTGGCGTTGTGGATCATAAGAAAAATCATTGCACTTCGGCAGCGTAACGTTTTCATTTGAGTTTGGTCGTATTTTTAGATCGACTGTAATCTAATGTATTAGATGATAATTATTTATGTTATCAAATTTCAACATTTGAGTTTGCTTGTATTTTGAAAGCAGTATTATTTGGCTATATGAAATAACCCTGCTGTATTGGTACAAATAAATTATGGTGGAGGTATTTGGAATGCCGCTAATGGACAACATTTCAAATGCTGCTCTGTTAAATACACATACGGTGGCATTTGAAATGACGTAGAATAGTGGCATTTGAAATGTCGCTACGGTAGCGGCATTTGAAATGCCGCTATGGTGATTACTACATTTGACGGTCTTGGAAATGACGCATAAAGGTGACATTTCAAATTTTGCTCTTCTAGTTACACACTGAATAGCAGCACTATACATGCTATATAATTACATGCTACATAATTACACAATTACACAATACACAATGACATAAAAGTTACAACTATATTCACTACGAACTACAGTACTAGAAAACATTACTACAATCGAAAGTAGTATTCAATCTAATCTCCATTACAAACATAAAAACACTACAATCAATACTAAACACATTCCAAACAACACTACCATCTCAAATTTTTTAGTTCGCGAAGATTACTCATTTTCGATTTTGTTGGCTTTAGCATGAATTCCTCCTCCACAGGCCAAACTTCTTCACTGCCCTCATCTTGCGTTCCTTTCATAGGGGGTTGAGACGGCCTACCGGATGCGTACATAGAGAAGTTATATCCCCGGAGCTTTTGCCCATACCTTTCTTTCGTCTTTGATACTTTATCTTAGGTTCGAGGGCCAGTGGGGCGGATGCTATGTCCTCAAATGGTGTGGTAGATACAAATGCAATGTCCTCAATAAGGGTGGCACTGTAGGAAGAGGGGAGGCAGGATTGGTCTTGACATCTTGTTCTTCGACAAACATGATCGTAGAATTTGTTTGAGTGAGAAGCATTTCGCCTTACTTTTTTCGAGAACCTCCTCCACAAGCTCATCGATTAAGTCCTACATACGATGTATACCATCCGCCTAGGGCTGAATGTCAAGCGAAACGGACCGGACATGTCGGCTTTCGAACTCGGATTGAATCTTATATCTGACGAGCCTATGTCCAATTCAATAAACATCGGACGAATTTATTGTTGTTCAAACTCGGTCAAAAAATTTAACGACTATTCGAGCCTAGTTCAATAGACTTATTGAAAATAAATCAGACCATAATCAGATCCAAAATCGGACTCGAACGAACAAGTATGAAAATTTAATGAAACAGAACTTGTTTACTATTTGACCGAAAAATGATACATGAAAAAAAATTCAGGTAGAAAGGATATTATCAAACATTTTGCACACAAGTGATACCTATTTCATAATTTCAAACTCAAAATATATGAATATAAAATTAGGCCAAAACATGGATGTTCAAATGGAAATTGGCCTTAATAACAAAATATTACTGCATAAAAATATGGCCCTAAAAGTTACAAAGACAAGCATCAAGCATGGGAACAACTTATAACTTAATTACTTTGAATTCACTGTAGCTCACTTATTTCTCAGAAATTCAATAGCCTAAGACAAATCAAAGATATCATGCTCAATAATTTAAATACCATAATTCCAAGAAAAAAACACGATAACACCAAATATTTCACAAAACAGCAGATAGCTTGCTTACAAGTCATCCTAACATTCATGACATATATAGTTTAGTTAACGACTAAATTTGCAACTTGATTTCAAGTTTCAACCTTCAAAACCTTTAGCACTATTCCCAATAGCATAAGCAACTAACATAATATTACAGTCCACCTGAAAATAACAATCTACCTAAAAATGGAGGTAGCACTAGTTGATTATTGGACTAAACTTCATGTGAATATTTAAGGATCTAAAACATACCTCTAGGCTCTAACTAACCAATTACTTCATCCAAACTATTCAAAATTTATTGATTCCAAATCTTCCTCATCATGTTTAACCTAAAATAGTTACATATTAAAAATTGATTATAAGCATGAATATTAAAAAAATGAATTAAAATGTTGCATAAAGCTGAACAAGTATAGGTTTTATGAAATTAAACATTTCAATAAAGTTCATAATGTATGGAAATATATAAAATTCTTACCTAAAAATTCTTCAATGCATATTTTGTACGCAACCAATATCCAGTGCAGATTATAGCTTCTGCCATTTTTGGTTTTAGAGAGCTTCTGAACTGATTCAAAACTATACCACCAGCACTGAATGCGGATTCTGAGGCAACACTACTAATAGGAATGGAGGATATATCTCAAGCCACAATTGATAATATTTTGTATTTTGAAGCATTTACTTACCACCATTCCAACACATTGAAAGAGTCTTCAAATTCATCAAATTTATAACGATGTTTTTTCAAATATAACTCTAGTTCAGATTGTGTAGTTTCCACCACATCTGATTCATCAGCCCATGTTTCAAACTCACTTATACCTTTTGTTTTTCTCCCTTTTGTTGTACCACTAAATGTATTTCCTTTTGGTTTCTTAGAAGTTTTATTATTTGCAACCATAGCATATTCAAAATATAATTCCTCCAAAGAAAGCATAATGATATTTCGTTCGGATCTAAGTTTCGTTCGGATCCAAGTTTAGAGCAAATATTAGGAAAACAGAATTCTATAAGTTTCATTTTGTACCTTGGATCTAAAATAGTAGCGATGGAAAATAGTAAGTTACAATCACTCCAATACTTGTCAAATTTATCTTTCATTTTATCTAACATTCCTTCATGAATAGGGAACCTTCATATTCTATTGATTTCTCATTTATGGTTTGCTTAATTTTCCAAATGTTGGGAAGAAACAAGTTGGAAGTTGGATAAGTTGTACCAGAAAAACATTTGAGCTTCATTAAAGACCACCAAAATCTTACATATAGATTCGGCTCTCTCCCAATCCATTGCAGATGGCAACCAAACATAGGATGGATCTCTTTCTTGGTACATAGAAACACTTTTTTGAATTTTAGAGCACACTCTAGCATTGCTTAAGTAGAGTTCCAATGGGTAAGTATTAAACGTTTAGACAGGGGAAGTTGCAATTGTTTAACAATGTCTGCAAACTTATATAGACATTGAGGTGACATTTTAAAGTACTTTACACTTTCACGAATATTTTGAATTACTTCTTTGTTCTTACTCAATCCATCTGGCACAATTAAATTCAACACGTGTGTACATCATGAACATGAAAAAAATCTATCTTTGAAATAAAGTTTTCCTTTCAATGCAAAATTTTCCCTTAAATTTCTCACAGCAACATCATTAGAAGATGCATTATCTAATGTTATCATAGATATTTATTCTCAATGCCCCAATCCAAAAGGCAAGAAAAAATAGCATCAACAATCACAAGTCCAGTGTGAGGTAGTAATAAAGTAGCAAAATTTAAAACACGCTTTTGCGGTGTCCACTCGGAGTCAAGAAAATGACAAGTTAGGAACATATAGCCTATTCTTTGCTTCGATGTCCAAAGATCAGAAGTTAAATTCACTCTACTAACACCTTTTAAAACATCCTTCAATGCTTTTTTCTCAAATGCATGCAATTTTATACAATCATCTTTTATTGTTACTCATGATATCTTCTCAAATTCAGGATTTAGTATTTGACAAGATAATATAAAGAACTCATGTTTGAGCATATTAAAATGGTTAATCATGGTAGCAAGAACCTCTTTTATTTTGCTTTTATCAAATTTATGGACTGCTAATTGGCCAATCAATCCGCTTTTGGAAATTATTTCGTTCAAGAAGTCCTTTCCTAACAACTTTTGATGGTTTTCTTTAGCATTAAGAACATGACATTTATTTAGGTGTCTCTTAAATGTAGTTGTGCATCCATTACTGGTTCTAGTTAATTTTTTGTCACAATGAATGCACCTGGCAAATAGTTTCACATTACCATCTTTATCTTCTTCTTTAATTTTCTCAAACTCCAGTCAAACTTGGGATCTCTTTTTACTGGACCTTTTTTCATCTCTAGTAGCAGTATCTATTGCAGGTACAACAGTACTTCCGTCATCATCAGCATTATGTTTTGATGTTTTATCTTCTTAATCTTCTTCGGTACTTGGGATGAGCTCAACTTGATTTCCATTACCAATTATGTTTTGTTGATTCCGTTCATCATTCACCAAAAGTTCCATACCTATAGGAAGAACAAAAAAAAGGAGTCAGTGAGTCACGTTTGTTGGATATTAACAGTTTAATGAATAGCTAAATTTCATGCTTGCCATATCCAGTTTAATCTATATGAATCATATATATATATACATACATATATATATACATACATATATATATATATATATATATATATATATATTAATTTTCTCATCCAATTTCATGTATTTCTCTATGAAGTATGAACTATATAATTATTGAACATAACAAAGAAACACCCGTTGAACAATACAAAAACGAAATAGTTGTCAGTAACATCAGTTTAATCAGCAAAGCATGCATAAAAAAGTATAAAAAGTTAAACACTTTTGAGATTTAGACAATAAGCAATGAGAATGGATGGAAAAAAAATTAGTTACGTACTCATACCATAAGATTAAATTCATAAAACCCAAGAGGTATGCAAAAAATTCATTTCCATATTCATACAGCAAGTTAGAATTACACATAATACATCAAGGTAATCACAGACTCTAAAATTCATCAAAGTTTCATCAACTTCCAAAAAACTCGCTGAAAAAAATCTGAAGAAGCCGTGGCAAAAAAGTGAAGCGGAAGCTAAAAAAAGATACGAATATTTGATGTATGTAGATGAGAAATTGAATAAGAAATGAATTTCTGCTGTATATATGTAGATCAAAGGAGCAAAGACGATTTGAGCAGATTTCTGATTCTAGGTTACGTGGATATAAAAATAGAAGCATGGACATTTTAATTCAGCCAATTTTGAATTTTGATAACTGAAATTGCAGGAATCAAAGGGTCTTTTTGGAGAAGTAAATCATCACTTTGATTACCGAGAATAATGAAAGGTAAGAGATTTGAGTTTTCTCACAGTTGAATAAACTAGGCTACAAACAAGGGAAGGCAATTATGGCTATAATCAAAAATAACATAAACGTAATTTATTATACTCCAAAGATATCATCATTATTTACTTTATAAGCAATAATTATTATACTTACTTTACGGTAAACAACAACTCAACTCTAGGTATTCACGGACTCACTCAGTCGGACATAACCATGTTCGAGTTCGGGTTCGTAAATTTGATAGGACTACTGCGGTTGTTCAAACCCGGTCTATTTATTAGTCGAACAAAACATCCGTCGGACAATTTTACGAGCCGAACCAATTCGGACAACGGACCGTCCTATCCGATATTTATCCCTACATCCGCCTGCATAAAACATATACCATTATTGATTTTACAGCTACCTTAAAAATTGTAAATTTAAATACATACAACGTTCCATTCAAGCGGAGCTCTTGGAGTTTAAGGAGCAATATCTTGTTCAGGCACAACCTCTCGTCTTCCTAACACATGACACCGAATGATATTCCATACCAACTATTGTACTCCTCATTAGTCAGCGTGATCTCATGCTCATCTTCCACAGCTATTCCATAACTCTATCATCGTTTCAAACTCATCTTCACTATATGGAAGTGTATTATATGGAGTGGGATACTGTAAGTGTTGGCGAAAACCAAACTGCCTCATCACTCTATTTGGAAGATGGTATGCAAGATCGGTAAAGAAAAATATCATCGATCTAGCCCGCCATAACTACCTCGCCTCGGTGCACAAAGCCGGAAGTGCATCAAGCTCTACCTCAGTGTATGGAGTCATCGTAACTACGTTATAGTCTAGGACATCAAACTCGTTCCGATAGAACGCCAAATCCCGTCTGGGAGTCAATTTAGTATTTTTGGTCGAATTGACCTAAAATAGCAAAAATTTACATAAACTGTTCAAAGTGTATAAATTGATACAACCGTACAACCAACAATATTTTACCCTCGATCCATTTGGTTTGGAATTGTCGATCATAGGTCTCTTCGTAGCTGTACGACCGACTAGAAGATACGTCCAAGACCATAGCTACAAGAGTATAAGTTGTATTTCATTAATGTTTACGACATATACAAATATGAATTAATGAATAACTATGACTGTACCTGAACTAGAGTCATACAACAATCAGCAGACCATTGCTATACCAACGCCACTCTAGCAAGTGTTGAATATGCAAGCATATGATTGTTGTTTGATGATAATATATATACACATATATATATATATTCATTTAAATGTATTTGTTATTGTACTATTTTATTTTTCACATAATTAAATAAAAATTTGCTGAATAAAATAAATAACACATAATTTATATTCAAACGGATATTTTATTCGAACAAATATTTATTACAATTTTAAATAGTACAAATTTGAGCTCTCACAATATATACACAATTTCGATTACAACACAAATTTGATTACATTACAATTTTCATTTACAATTGCACCTTACTACATATCACTCATTCACTCGTATTACTCTTCAATTCTTATCCAGATTGAATCCAACATTTGAGCGATCTACAAAATAAACACTGATACAGTAAAATAGAAAAATAAATAATTTTTGCACTGTAAAATAAAATGTTATTTTTAAAAATATTATTTGCCTCAGTTATTTGGGTTATTCGTCATCATTTAAATTTGAATTCAACATATACGAACAGCGTGTGACATGCACAGTGTATCACTGTACATGCCACAAGGCCCTGCATACCGATATACACTTGATAAAATTACAGGGACATGTGAGTACAAGGTCAAAACCAAATCAAAAGCCGGGTTCATCTCAAGTGAAATAAATAAAGTCACGACACAAGAACATGGTCAAATCCAAGCTTTAAAGCTGGATTCAACACAGATGCAAATTAAAAATGTACAAGTTCAAGAAAATGGTCAAGACAACTAGAACAAGCCTCGACCAAAAAGTTCAATGCTATACACTCGAAGTCAACAAAGCATCCAGACAAGCTACATGAAGATGCAACTCACAAGCTCTAAACTTAAAACAACATGTAGATCAAACATAGAGGACTGCATGCACTGAATGCATAGACTAGAGCACGTACTCTTAGATACAAATGCAACATGAAGACCAATATAAGACATATGGACATGTACCTGATATAATCCAGTTAACACCAAATAATCAACATGACTCAAGTGCATATGAGCATAGTCTAACCAGGCAGTGACAATAAGGTAAAGTGACATGCACAGGTGAAGATATCGAGTGCACCAGTACAAAATAGTGAAACAACAATGTCTGGATCAAATGTCATCAAGTGAACAAGGCCAGAGTAGAAAATAACATGGCACATGTATATACACAGTGCATAGCATCATCAGTGCAAACCAGATTCAAGTTCAAGCAAAACAGAGGCAATATTCAATTGCTACCAGAAATCAAAGGCAGCCAAAACCGAGTACAACATTATATATATATATATATGCACTCGAGGAAAAATAGAAGCACTAACAGTGTCGAAGTCAACCACGAACATAATCAAAGTCAAATTCCAACAAGCTATAGAGTTTCGAGTTTCAAACCCAAACCAAGTCAAAGACAACTATGCCGAGGTTATCAGAAATTCACGGAACCAAAATGCCAGCAAGTTCAGAACCGTGGTAGCCAAGAAACGAACAAAGTCAGAAATCAACACCATGTTAATCAAATAAAAAAAATTCTATGAAGTGAACAAGTCAATTTAAATCACAGCATTCGATCAAAATCAAACGGCCGAGCAAATTATCAAACGAACGAAATTCAAGGGGTTCGAACTCTATTTAAACCCGGTAACATCGTAGGCCAATACTCATTCGAGTTCAAGTAGCAACTGAGAAGAATCAATAACTCGAATCACCGATCGAGTTTGAGTAAACTAACAAGTAAAGCAAAAGGCATAAATTACATACCAAAGTCAAGGTTAAACACGATCGAGAAGCAGCCGTGTGCAACTCAAGGACATTGTCGATTGACAGAGCAAGCAACGCGTAATCACCTATTTGATCAATCAAAAAAGTCGGCGTCTTCAAAGATCATCCAAAGCCCTAATTTATCGAAGAGAAACGAAAGTATTCGAGTAACAGAAAAGAGGAAGACGGCTTTTCAAAGGAACAGGACGACATAAATAAAAAGGAGAAAGGATTTTTTATCACTTTATTTTGGGCCAGTGTTGTTCCTCTTGCACTTTATTTTATTTAAAATTAGGGTTTTGTTTGTTAACTTTTGTTTAAATTTGAATTTTCTTCTTTGAACATTTGTAAATTTTAGTCGTGTGGCTAGAGGACGAACTACGGTGATGTAGTTTGAGAATTTGCAACTTAATGGCTGAGTTGTGGCAGGATTTTGAGCGTAGAGTTAGGTTAGTCGATAGCGAATGTCGTGAATTTACGTGTGTAAGCGTCTGACTACTTAATTTCCAGTAGAAACCTTGGGAGCAGCACGTAGGCAGGGTTTTGCCGAAGCTGGGTAAATCTGTGTGTTTTATTTTCTGTTTTTTATATTCTGCTATTATCTGTGCTGCTATTCTTCTACTGTGATCGATGCTGAAATCATTTTATATAAATTTCCACAATAATTTTTATAATTGATAGTATCACCCTATTCACCCCCGCTCTAGGATGAAATCGATCTTGCATGTGGTATCAGAACTAGGAACAAAAGCCATTTTTGTTTTAAAATTTTGATTTTTCAAAGACCAGTTTTGTTTTACAAATTTGAATTTTTAAATGGTTTCTAATAATACTTTTGTTGAGGGTCGATCGAATATTATTCCTCTTGTTTTTGATGGAACATATTTTTCGAATTGGAAATTAAAAATGGAATTTTATTTTAAATCTGTTAATTTTAAATGTTAGAATATTATTGAAAAAGGGTGTGATATAGTAGACCAGAAAATTACTTCGATTAATGTTTTTGCTATGCACATACTATATTCTCATATTAAGCAAGATAATTTTAACTTTATCTCTCATTATGAAAATGCATAGGAAATTAGGAATACTTTTGATGTAGATATGGTGCAAAAGTCAACAGCAATGAGAAATCCTCCTCAATCGACTCAGTAAAAAAAATGAGCTTAATAGGATTGGTAAAAAGAAGTAGTGATGAGGATGGCGATGATGGAGCAGCTGAGCTGGCACTACTAATGAAGAGATTCAAAAAATGGAACCGTAGATACGGAAATTCAGCTCTAAATCAGCAATTGAAAAGCAAAATAGTCAAAGAACTAGACAACTCAGAAGTGCAGAAAATCATATGTCACAAGTGCAATAAACCTGGTCATATCAAGCCTAATGGTCCCGAAATCAACTCGACTAAGAAAAGAATTCAAAAAGGAGAACTTTTGCAGCCACATGGAATAAAAGTGATAATGATTATAAAAGCACTAGCATTGAGAGTGAGAAAACAGATCTATGCCTTCGAGGTGATATAACTGATAGCGATGATGACGAGCCAAGCAATGTATCAAAACTCACTCATTCAGAATTACTTATATATTTTCACGAAGTAAATGGCTGTTTTGAACGACTTAGGGTGAAGTACGCTAAACTTGAATCACAAAAAGATACTTTGATAGATTTAAATAAATAGCTTGATCAATTAGTTAAAAACTGTCAAAGTAAGGTCCCTAAGTGTGATAAGTGTCCATCACTCGAAGAAGAGATTAAAAAATCAAAAATTAAATCGCTTGAGAATGAAATTCTATTTTTGAAAGATTGTGAAAATACTAGGAGAGAAAATTCTTTAAAAAATGCACATAATTATAGAAGGAAAATAATCACTTAAAACACAAGTCCAACAAATGTCAACGACTTTAGAAAAATTCTCCAGAGGAGAGAAATCACTAAATATGCTAATAGGGAAACAAACAGTCAACATAGGTAGTAGACAAGGACTTGGGTATAATCACTTTGAATGTATTACAGGTGAAATTAAACAAGTCGATTTCATGTGCACAATTTGTTGAAAATTTGGACACAATCAAAACATTTGCGGGTATAGACCCAAAAATTGAAAACCATTCCAATTTGGGTTCCAAAAGGCATGAATATAAAATCTCTTAAAAAGTTAAACAAATCTATGTACCGAAAGGAACATATATATATAATTTTGGGTCTCCATAAAATTATATTTCAAAATCTGCTGCCATAAACAATCATGGACCTACAAAAACAAATAGGTCACAAATATCTTTCATCGTAGGTATGATGGCAGGCGAAGGAACAACAACAAGAGTGATACCTGGTTTTTGGCTGTTCCAGGCACACAATGAGCTACAAATTAAAATCCTTAGCCTAGTACAAAGGTAGCAGAATCACAATGGGCAATAATGGAAAAATATTGTAAAAGTAAGAGTGGAAATGGTATATTCATCTTGAACGATATATTAAATGTGATAATCTGCACAATAATCTGATTTGAATCAGCCAGTTATGTGATAATAAATTCAATGATGATTTTGATTCTGACTATTTGACTTGTTCTTACTTTTTTTATTTGAGAAAAAATGTTGACCAATCATTTTTAATCTTTGAACTAATAAATTTGTTTAGTCTTATGATGGTGTTTTATTGATACATGTGGATATATATGACTTGACATTATATTTTGTGTTTGCTGGTGTACACGACATAAATTTCAAATTTAAGAGAAATTCATTTAAAACCATTAAAAATGATTTTAAGATATTTTGGTACACACTTCATGTTCTGGTCTATCAAATCCAACTAATGATAATTTTGAGTGAAAGGAAAATTCAGATGTAGATTACACTGGTAATCTAGTTGGTAGAAAAATTACTAGTGAAATGTGATTTATGTTGACATTCATTAGCTGCATTACATTTTCAAAAAAAATATCTACATATTTTTCATTTCAAATAATTTTCAAATTAGCAGACATTTTTCTTATAAAACCCCTTCTAGAAAATTGTTTTTTGACCTTATTTCATATTAGTCATGTTTAGAGAATTTGATAATTATTTCTGAATTAATTAATCAGACTCCCTACTGATTTTCGAAAAGATAAATAGTGATTGAAAAAGTGATGAATGTTGATACTGATCATATATTATAACTTGGGACAGTACAATTAGTAAATTTCTTTAGAATTTTAAACAAGAGTTATAAAAACTTTTTGTTGATAAAAATTCCATGACCATCTCTAATTCTATCATATTTCTATCGACCATCACTTATTAAAATCCAATATAGTATGTCAGTATGTGGTATTTTAAACAGGAAATTCGTTTTTCATTTTATTATATTTTTTCAAGAAACAAAAACATCCAAAGTATTCACTTTTATTTAAAGTTCTCAAGGTTATGCATGGGTGAATTACTTGAAATTTTTGATTATGTGCTTCCATGCTTATTTAAAATTCCCCACGGTTATGCATGTATAGAATACATATCAAAATTGATTAATTATATAGACAAGTTGATTTTAGTCCCATTTAAAAGTCCTCACGGTTATGCATGGTTAGAAGATACTTGAATTCATTTTTTTATTTAAAAAAAAGGAATACTACTAATCTCATTTAAAAGTCCTAATGGTTATGCATGGTTAGTAAATATTCAAATTCCTGATATAAATATACCACACATAGACACAAATATATGATCTTATATGATGACATCATCCCTATCATTCTAAAGTGGAATATGCGTCAAACAGAGTATTTATGATTTTTTTTTATGTTGTAACGCCCACCTCTCAGACCCACTGTAACAAAGAGTATTACGGGAGTAATACCGTCTGTTAAAGCGGAGAATAGAGTATAATGGAAGCGACCATTTGTAATCAAGCTATAACTATCTACTGAATACGTCGAAAAGATGGTATCTATTTTTTTTCAAGTGGTTCGACCTATTCAATAAATATTTATAACGAAATTACAATGGCTAAAGACCTATCAGAATAAGCATAGTAATAAATGATAAACATCACAGGACAGAATCACATAACAGATATAACAAATTTAATATTTATACTCGATTGAGTTTTAATGTTGTATTAATGTCTATCATTTTAACTCTATTTTTCTAATATTATTATTTTTTCGCTGATAACAAAAGAGAGAGAGAAAAGTTAAGATTTTGACGAATAAAGGTCAAAGATTTTCTATATGCATCTAGATACATTTGCATATTTTTATTCATGCATATATGAAGGGGGAACTCTTTTCTAGAGAAGGAGCATTCAAATAGGGGGAGCAAATTGAATGACCAAACACATTTAATAAATTCAAAAATCTTAAATGCATGTTTGTTATCATCAAAAAGGGGAGATTGTTGCATATGCAAGTTTATGGTTTTTGTTTGATGATAATAAACATATATATATATATATATATATATATATTCATTTAAATGTATTTTTTAATGTACAATTTTATTTTTCACATAATTAAATAAATATTTGCTGAATAAAATAAACACGGAATTCAAATTCAAACAGATATTTTATTCAAATAAATATTTATTACAATTTTGAATAGTGCAAATTTGAGCTCTCACTAAATGTACACAACTTCGATTACAACACAAATTTGATTACATTTTTCATTTACAAATGCACCTCACTACATATCACTTATTCACTCGTATTACTCTTCAACTCTATTCCAGATTGAATGCAGCATTTGAGCGATCTGCAAAATAAATCCTGATGTAGTAAAATTGAAAAAGAAATATTTTTTGCGGTGTAAAATAAAATGTATTTTTGAAAATATTATTTGCCTCGGTTATTTGGGTTGTTGGTCAGCATTTAAATTTGAATTCATCATATACGAACAGCGTGTGACATGCACAGTGTATCACTGTACATGCCACAAGGCCATGCATACTGATATACACTTCATAAAATTGCAGGGACATGTGAGCACAAGGTCTAACCCAAACAAAAAGACGGGTTTATCTCAAGTGAAATAAATAAAATCACGACACGAGCACAAGGTCAAACCTGAGTTTTAAAGCTGGATTCAATACAGGTGCAAATCAAAACTGTACAAGTTCAAGAAAATGGTCAAGACAACTAAAACAAGCCTCGACCAAAAAGTTCAGTGCTATACACTTGAAGTCCATAAAGCATCCATACAAGCTACATGAAGATGAAACTCACAAGCTCCAAACTTAAAACAACATGTAGATCAAACATAAAGGACTATATGCATTGAATGCATAGACCAGAACATGTACGCTTGGATACAAATGCAATTTGAAGACCAATCTCAGAAATATGGACATGTACCTGATACAATCTAGTTAACATCAAATAATCAACATGACTTAAGTGCATATGAGCATAGTCTAACCAGATAGTGACAATAAGGTACATGCACATGTGAAGATATCAAGTGCACCAGTACAAAACAGTGAAACAACAATGTTGGATCAAATGCCATCAAGTGAACAAGACCAGAGCAGAAAATATAATGGCACATGTATATACATAGTGCATACCATCATCAATGCAAACCAGATTCAAGTTCAAGCAAAACAGAGGCAATACTCAACTGCTACCAGAAATCAAAGGCAACCAAAACTGAGTGCAACATCATATATGTATCTATGTACTCGAGGCAACATGGAAGCAGTGACAGTGCCGAAGTCAGCCATGAACACAATCAAAGTCAAATTCCAACAAGGTACAGAGTTCGAGTTTCAAATCCAAACCAAGTCAAAGACAACTATGCCGAAGTTATCAAAAATTCATGGAACCAAAATGCCAACAAATTCAAAATCGTGATAGCCAAGAAAACGAACCAAGTCAGAAATCAACACCGTGTTAATCAAGTAAACGAAATTATACGAAGTGAACAAGTCAATTCAATTCACAACATTCGATCAAAATCAAATAACCAAGCAAACTATCAGACGAACGAAATTCAACGGGTTTAACCCTATTTAAACCCGGTAACGTTGTAGGCCAATATTCATTCGACTTCAAGTAACAATAGAGTAGAATCAATAACTCAAATCATCGATCGAGTTCGAGTAAACTAACGAGCAAAGCAAATGGCATAAATTACATACCGAAGTTAAGATCGAACTCGATCGAGAAGTAGCCGTGTGCAACTCAAGGAGACGGTCGATCGACACAGCAAGCATCGCGTAATCACCTATTCGATTAATCAAAAAAATTCGACGGCTTCAAAGATTATTCAAAGCCTTAATTTATCGAAGAGAAATGAAAGTATTCGAGCAACAGAAAAGAGGAAGACAGCTTATCAAAGGAACGGGCCGACATAAATAAAAAGGAGAAAGGAGTTTTTTTATCACTTTATTTTGGGCCAGTGTTATTCCTTTTGGGCTTTAGTTTATTTAAAATTAGGGTTTTGTTTTTTTAATTGTTCTTTAAATTTGTATTTTCTTCTTTAAACATTTGTAAATTCTAGTTGTGTGACTAGGGGACGAACTACGCTAGTGTAGTTTGAGAATTCGCAACTCATTAGCTGAGTTGTGGTAGTGTTTTGAGCGTAGAGTTAGGTCAGTCGATAGCGGGTGTTGCGAGTTTATGTGTGTAAGCGTCTGACTACTTAATTTCTAGTACAAACCTTGAGGGCAACACGTAGGCAGGGTTTTGTCGAAGTTGGGTAAATCTGTGTGTTCTATTTTTGTTTTTTATATTCTGCTATTATCTGTGCCGCTGTTATTCTTCTGTGCTCGGTGCTGAAATTATTTTATATAAACTTCCGCAATAATTTTTATAATTGATAGTATCACCATATTCACCCTCCCTCTTGGGTGAAATCGATCCTATAGCAAGCTCTGCATAAGTGAAAGCTAGCACCGCACAGCCCTATGAATGCTGTCGACGAGAATCGAAGTCTTTAAACAACGTAGCCATTGAAGGGCCAATCGAGTCTTCGATCGATCGCAAAAAAGGCTTTGAGTGATGATGTGAAAAATAATTGGAGGGCGTGCTACACAATATGCACTGGAGAGGCATGACGGGTAATATCATCTGCCAACTGCTCCCTAAACTAAGTGGCCACTATTGACTCATTCCTCCATCTTACGTCTTCTGGAGGAGACAAGTTAAGCAAGGGCTCACACAAATCCATATAATTACTTGAATAATTGGGGTTTGGAATGAGATCTCTGTTAATCGGCAATTCAAGCAACACAACTATATCTTTAATGTGATGGTCAACTCACCAACTCTGAGTTGATAAATGTAGACATCTCAGGTCTCCATTTTTCGATCAAATCTGCCAGAAGATTACGATCAAGCTGTGTGTATTCCAACTTATGAATAACGCCAAATCCAGCCATATCTAAAAGTTGCAACACACCAGGATGCGATGACGTGACTAGCTTTAAGGTCGAAGAATGGTCTATGAATCCGTTCGGCTCAACTGTCTCTCGAAAATTAAAACAAAATGTAAGATATTATGACATTTACTAACGTATTGTTGTAATGCAAGAAAAATCATATCAAAACATATCTCCATTAAATCGTTATTGCTTGTGCAGTGTTGAGCTTGTAAGTAAAGAACACTATCATCAATCGGTTCGAGTTCTGTTTCTTCATATTCTACCATAATAACAAAACCAAATCAAATTTATAACTTAAACAATCTTTATATACAATCAAGAACTAATCGAACAAATGTTCTACGTGCACAAACTACTTCATCATAGTGTAGAAACAAAGATTTATACCTAGGAAACGTATTTTTGTCTAAACCATAAAATAAAATAATAAAAAAATTTGAGATAAAAAAGAAAGAATACAAACCTATAGGAGGTACTTCAGAGGATGAGGAAGTCATTTTCAATTTCTAGCATGCTTCAACGAGTTTTTGAGTAAAAATATTGATTTTGAGGGATTTGGGGATTTGGGGATTTAGGGTTTAGCTGTGGAAAGAAGGGGACTGGATAAAACAGCAGATGCACAACTGGGCAGCATTTGAAATGCCGCACGCAGGCGGCATCTCAAATGTCGCTACCTAAGTTTTTAAAATAAAACATGTAATGACGTCGTTTGAAATGCCGCCGGTGCACGTGGCCACTGATGTAGTCAAAACTTACATATTTTTGTAAGTAGTTTATTAACTGTTCTAAATTTGTAATTACTTTGCAAAATTGGCCTAAATTAAAAGTTAATCATTTTAAAATTTCACGATCTCGGATATCGAACCTTATTATCTAACTATGTTTTAAAAAATTCAAGATTTCATTATTTATTCCTATTGAGCGATGAGAAACAACGATAAAGACCGATTCGATGCAGTCTTGATTACATAATTTGTTTAACATATGTCTCTTTAATTCCTCAATGGCACTCAAAATCATGCAATGCACCTATTTCAAGGAACATACACCTTTTACCAATACAATACAACTATATCAAAAATAAATGAATAAAATAGTTGCATGTTTTAGCACCAAAAAGTGGTATTGCTAGGAAATGGTAAATGATTTGCATACTTAAGTAGTGTAGTGTGTTATTTTCCCTTCGATTTTTGTGCAATATTTATCTGTAGATGCATGCTGTCGATTTCTTTGATTGTGGTTCTGACCGTACCTTTTATCTCTATTGATATTCCATGATGATATAATGTATATTTTAGACATATGAATATCCCCCCATAACAACTGTTTGCTCATGGCAGGTCAATCAAGGTATCTCCGTATATGGCAATAAAGGAAGCACTGATCAACATGCGTGAGCTTCTCATAAAAAAATTCTAATGCAATTTTGCATATTAGTGGAATATTTTTCTTACATGTACAATTTCCTCATGACAATTATATTCAGCAGCGGAGAGAGGGAGTTCGTAACTTTTTTGTTGCTTTTATTGAAGTGTTACGTGATAGGCCTTCTAGCCATGACTGGGGACTCAAACCAGGTGTAACATGCAGGGTCTACTTATTTGGAATGTTGCAAGCTATTCTTCATTTTCCATTCTTCTTTTAAACATTAAGGCTATTATTTATTATTTATCTTGAAACATGTTTTCTCATAATATTACACAAGGAGAACTTTGGTCCACTTTAGGCAAATTTTGCTTGATGATCATTATGATATGCCAGTGAAATATGATTTATGCAGCGTTCTTAGCTGCCCTTATTTGTTATAATTCGACATACTTATAAAATATGGTATTTATAATGTTTTGTTATAACTTCTATCGGTTTGTAATATCATATTACAACTACATAATCATCATTCCATTTTAGATTGATAGAAGTCCTGGGCCGGCCTGAGCATTTAGAGGCCCAAGGCAATTTTTTATGAAATAGCAGTAGAATAAATTTTAGAGCAAAAAATTCAATCACAGTTCCTTCATCAAGATAGCACACACTTACCACGGAGCTAACCAATTTTTGAATTATTAGAAGGTAACATATTTTAAATATTTATATTTAAAATTTTGGGGCTCTTAAAAATCAAAGGCCCTACTCCACCGTCTTGGTGGCCTTAGGCCAGGGCTGGGCCTGGATAGAACATCTGGTAAAAAGTTGTTTGGAACTTGTAGTCTTGTAGTTGTATTCATGTGCTGTTTTATCCCATGCACAATATTTTTAGGCCTAAAGTTAGGCTTAGTTTTATAAAATTCAATAAGATGGTGAATCTTTATTGACAAAAGAAGGTGGTGAACATCAAACCAAATCCAAAAATCAAATTTCCTAGCGTGCCATTGCCAAATTAACTTTGTTGTAGTAAATATAAGGGGATATCTACATTGATTGCTAAATTAAGGTTTAACTATTAATGGTTTTATGTTTTTGAAGTCTTGTTGGATGTCTTGCATTGTGTGTGGGTAATGGACGCATATTGAAAAAAGAATAGTCCAACAACGTGAAAAATAATAGAGGTGGAGTGGGTGTGTGTGTGTGTATGTGTGTGTGTATGAGTTGGCTGCATGTAACAACAATGTGATTTCTTTTGTTAAAGGTATCGACCAAACTCATATGTTGTCCTCGTGTAGGGATGTGCCGACGATCCAACAAATTTCAACATGTCTTCTCGACTTGGTAATTATGTTTCAGCATTTATTGATCAGTTGTCATGGGTTTTCTTGATCAATTGTCTCCAAACAAAATTAAATTTTCTAGATGCCTTATAATACACTTTCTATCCTCATTTTTGAATGGGTAAGGTATCAGAATTCAATGGATCGTTGTACAGGAAGCATGTGTTTGATACTACAACAAACGCAAAACAAAATGACAAAGCCAATTTAAAAGGAACAATAATAACAATATTAATTAAAAAACCATGATAATAATAAAATAAAGTAAAATAATTAAACAAATAACAACAATATTAATCAAAAAACCATGATAATAATATTAAAATAAAATAAAATAATTAAACAAATAATAACAACAACAGCAACAATAATATTTAGTAAAAATAAGTAAAATAAAAATAAAAATATAAATATAAAAAAAAATTAATTTTAAAAAAACATGATAATAATAATAATAATGGTACTAATAGTAATAGAGACCGAAGACCAATAATTTCTTCTTAAGTTCCTATTCACTGGACCTATAATCTAAAATTATAATACTATACCCATAAACCAATCCTAAGCCAAAAAAGAAAGAAAAAACCCATAGCTCATGGTTTTGGTACGTGAATCGCTAATTTCCACGCGCTCATGTCCGACACCAGTTCTTCGGATATATTCCAATTCTTCAAGTTCATTTTTACAACTTCCTTCTATGTCAAACTTAGTCGGCCTCTACATCTTTTTGTGTATTCGATGTGGTCTATAATTTCAACGTGCACAGATGCCTCGGGAGGCCTACATTGTAGATGTTCAAACCATCTTAAGCAGCGTTGGACTAATTTTTCTTCAATTGGTGCTACTTCAAGTTTGTCACGTATATCATCATTTTTAATTCAACATTGTCTTGTATGACCATATCTCCATCGCAGCATACGCATCATTGTTACACATGTCCTCTGGGCGTGCTATCTTTTAGTAGGCCAACGTTCTGCACCATACATAACCGAAGGCCTATTTTGTAGATTTTTTCTTCAAACTTTTGTGCAACTTTCCTGTCACAGAGAACGCCAGACGCTAGTCTCCACTTCACCCATACCGCTCGAATTATAAAAGTAACATCTTCATCAATCTCACTATCTTGCTGTAACATTGATTCTGAATATCGGAAGGATTCCTTCTTGGACACTACTTGTCCAGCCAAGGTAACATCTCCATCATCTGACCTGATACACTGAACCCGCACTTCATATACTATATTTTAGTTCTGCTAAGTCTAATATCCTTTGATTCGAAAGTGTGTCTCTACAACTTCAATTGCTTATCAAACTCTATCATACTTTCGTCAATTAGCATAACATCATCAGTAAGAAATATACATCAAGGAATCTCATCTTATATACCTTCGTAATCTTATCCATCACTAGAGCAAAATATAAGGGCTCAAAGCTGACATTTGATGTAATCCTATGTTAATGAGAAAGTCAGTAGTTTTGCCATTGCATACTCTGACACCAGTCACAACATCATCGTATATGTCCTTGATAAACGTAATGTATTTTGCTGTGGCTTTTTTTTTTCCAGATCCCACCACATAATATTTCTCGGTACTTTGTCATAATTTTTCTTCAAATCGATAAATAACATGTGTAGATCGGTGTTTACTTTCTAAATCTCTTCATATTGTCATCAATATCTATGTAACATTTTATGTTTGATATTCATAAAAAATTGTATAGAGACCTGTGATGATGTCACATAGTGGTTGATAACACAAGGATAAATTTGTAAATAAGTATAGTTAAATTATGGGATGATGGTTGTCTAATTATACTTGGGTTCCATGCATGGTTCGAAATTCCGGCGGAATTCCGGTTATTCCGGTGATTCCGTTTCGGTTCCGCTCATAACCGGAACGGAATCCGATCAAAATTTCGGTTTCGGTCTAAATTCCGGATTTGCTTTTCAAATATTGAAAAAAACTTGTAAAAAATTAAAAAATACAACAAATATATAATAATTAAAAAAAGAAAACAAATTAATCGGAGCAATAAATAAATAGAGAAGAAATCATATAGTTTCATAAAAAAAGTTGTTATACTTTTATCAATTTAATTCGAATCATAATAAAAAATTCAAAATCGGTTGAAGTTTTAAAATCTCAAATTAAAATACAGAATCTTATACGATGGATTTTTTGTTAAAGTGTGTATTTTATATGTAATGTAAAAAATGTACTATAAATTTATGACAATATTGGATATTTATTAGCATATATAGCAAATTAAAACAAAAAAAGTAACGGAATTAAAAAATTAGAATTGAAGCGGAGCTTACGGAATTTGCAGAATGGAACCGGAAATTTTAAAATTACCAATGGCCGGAACGGAAACGGAATCTTGAACCTTGGTTCCATGGTATTATTTGACTCTAACTTTGTTAGAATTTGAACCGTGTTTATAGATTTAGGTAAATGCCCTTGCATCAAAAGCCAAAATATTTGATGTGTGCATGTAGACAAACTGCCAGTTTAGATTTGATGTATGCATATCTTGCATGTAGTAGTAGTTTTCATTTATACTTTCTTCCAAGTTAAGTGTCACAACAATATATCTACCAATTTCAAAAATGGAATAGCAAAAAGAAAATTTGTTCAGACTCTAGAAGGTTTAGTCTAAACTGTTCTTAAACCCCCGTGAAACAACAAACCCACAACAAAGCTAGTAAAAAGGACCTAAATTACAACCAATATCTTTGATAAACAAAAAAAGCTGAAAATTCTTAATTTAATATAAAATTTTCACATTAATGTCAGTGGCCATTCGGATAAATATGGAGTTGTTTGGATTTCAAGTTTTCATGTCATTAACATAAGAAACATGCAAACTATTTTCCCTTCTTAATCACTTTTAATGCAGATACATGTTTGATACAGTAAAACAAGTTAATCAGTGTGGACTTTACCTGGTCTTCTTCACTTTTTATTCTATGCTTTGGGCCTCTTTATTTTCTGACTGCTTTGTTTCGGTCTCATTTTGGTTGTAGGGGATGCCATAAATTATACTGCTAGTGTTGATTACCATAACACAATTTTCAGCTACTAGAAAAGGGCTTCATATATCTCTGTCACAACGTTTACTAGCGAAGCAATGATGACAAATTATGCTTAGAAAGTCTATAAATCACAGGAGGTAAGGTGAATCATACAGAGCAGCTGTTCAAAATAATAATTTTATGGTTGCTCTTCCAACATATAATTGTCAGTGAATTCTGTAAGTTAGAAAAAATCTTTTATACTACATGGTGATGATGTGTTTTATGATGTTACCGGACAGACATAATAATATGCCAATTTTGTGATGGAAGGTCCACGATGTGGTGACAATGAGTGTTTGCTACGTGCTGTTACTAGTACGAATTACCACAATTTATTTTAACACGATGATGATAGAGAATTCTGTTTGAAATAATCAGGTTTGCAGCAACAATGATCGTCTAGCAGTTTGCAGTCACGGTATAGTCATGGAGCAGGTTACTGAATACTGTATTCGATGGAGGATCAAGGGAATGTATCAAGTTATCTATTTGAGACCCTACCAATGGAGGTATGCATTTTTGTTGACCAAAATATCAGTTGCCTTGTAATTGACGACTTGAGCTTATTTTCCAATTTTTTTAATATTATTATTTATATCAATTTTAAAAACTAATTATAAATTTAGAGCAGTTTAATAACTTATTATAAAAATAAACCATTTTATACACATCAGCGTCACATGTATAATTTTAACAAAAAAATAAAGTGTGGCATTTCGAATGCCGCAAGTGTGGCATATCGAATGCCGCACAGAATTTTTCAGATTGTTATCAACCTATCCCTCTTTCTCTTCTCATTTTCTCTTTCTCTACGTCCGAACCCAAAACGTCCCCTTATCCACATAAGACCACTTTCACTCAAAATCTTGATCAATTAGCCTGAAAATTGAAGAATGACTTCTACATCATCTTGAGGTTTGTATTCTTCAATTTATATCCCATATTTTTAAATTTTGAATTTTAGGGTTTGAAGAAAAGTTAGATTTTAAGGAAGAAATCTTTGTATGTAGAGTTAAATGAAGTAGTTTGTGCAATTATCACATTCGTCGATAGTGTTTTGATTGTATATATGGCAAGTTTAGGTTGTAGGTTTGATTTGGTTTTATACTTGTGGTAAAATACGAAGAAATGGAACCCGGACCAGTTGATGAAAGCGTTCTTTACTTAGAAGAACAACACCGCACTAGCAATAACGATTTGATAAAGGTAGTTTTTGATTTACCTTATCGTCCAATGTGATAATATATTAGTAAATGTGAGTGCTTTTACGATATTGTTATAATTTTCAACAGTCGGTTGAGCCATAAGGGACCATTGGCCGTTCTACGACACAAAAGCTAGTCACGTCCTCTCATCCTGGTGTTTTGGAACTTTTAGACAAAGCCGGATTTGGCCTTATTCAGACGGTGGGATACACACAATTGGATCGTAATCTTATAATGGCTTTGATCGTTAGATGGAGATCAGAGACGTCTACATTTCATCTCAGAATAGGTGAGATATGATAGAGTATGGGTATGCTCTAGGGGCAATTATATAATTTGTTACATATATCTAACTCGTTGACCAATCTTGTTCGAAAAAAATGTTTTCTTTCTATTATAAACTTGATATAATGTGGTTATATTAATTATTCAATTTAATTAAAAGTATATTTAATACAAAATCCATAGTGGTATGTTTTGTGATAATAGTTACAAAGTGTTATAACTGTGAGTAATTTATCACAACGAAACAAATATACCATTTTAAATGTTCCTATTCAAGATGCATCGAGATTGGATATCGACGTATTCGCTGAGACTAGAGTACGTAACGCTCTCCGAATGTTGGACAGTGCATAACTCACGACTGTTGAGGGCACCAAGAGGTTATGTACTGATAGTTATTGGATAACTATAGAATGACCCACTCAATAGTTTTTTGTTGGTTAATATGGCTAAGTCAAGCAAAGAATATCGATATGACTAATTTACACAGTTCTTTCGACTTGAGAATACTGTTGATCTTTAATGCGAAAGCTGCGTTTTGATTATAGTTAAATCGTGGTACGACGTCCATCGAACGACTATAGCTAGGTCGAGTAGAAGCAGTGAAAGTGAAAAATTATTTAAAAGAGGATTCATCTCCTTAGTTATATGAGATCAATATCATAATCAACTGAAGTCAACTCAAAGTTAAAGTCTCTGGCCAGAGCATTTCGGTTAACAATTATTGTTGTTATTGAACCAAGGACTTTGTGCTTGGATTATAAAGTTGAATGTAGACGATATTTGAATTTTGACCACTACCAAATTTCATAAGTCCTACTGTGATATAGTTTTGACGAAGAGAACTGATGTAAATAATTATCAGTGTTAGGTATTATTTACAATAAGTAAAACTAGATTTTACTAAAAGATGTGTAAGCGATAAATTTGACCAAAATATCACACCACCTACTAAGTGACGTGTGAATGTTAATATTCGAATAATATGATATTAATAACTGACTGAATTTACACCTTTGAGCCGCACAAACGTAATGATCAATTCTCTGAAAACATCATGATTTAATTAATTTATAAAATGTTATAAATTGATTAAATTAATTGATATTTGAGAAATATTAATTATTATTTATTTGATGTTTGAAAGTTTTTTGTATATTTAACACATATATAAAATTTATATTTGCGCACATTGATATACGATATCAATGTAATTTAAAGATAATTGCATAAAATGATTTATGAAAATTTTATGTCATTTGATGACATGATTTGTGGAAATTTTATGTCATTTGATGACATATCACGTGTAAAAAAAGATTGGAGAGAGAGAAACAATCAAGTGAATTAATTAGGGAAATTTTATTTAAAGAATGGAAAAAGTTTCATTCTTTCAAATAAACATTACAAGAGAGACATGTTATTCCAACGGCTCCCAGCCGTTGGCGGCCGTTGCTAGCCGTTGGAAAAACCATTGGAATAGCATTCACGCTTTTCAACGGCTTCCAATGGAAGCCACGGGAATATTCCAACGGCATTTCTAACGGCTACCCACGGCAAAAAGCCGGTGAAGGCCGTTGGAAGCCGTTGCAATAAAATGTCCAAATAGCCATCTGTAGCCGTTGGTAGTCGTTGCTAATCTGGGTGAAAATTTTCTTATAACAGCGAGCCATTCAACTTCCAGCCACACATAATCAATATATATCCATTTCCACTCCATTTCCACTCCATTTCTCATATGTATATCACATAACCAACACATTATACCACAAACAATATAAACAACCAAAAATTAACATCAAACATTACATATTCAAACCAAACTCCAAGTCAATATATACATAAACAACAAAATTCTCACCAACACCAACTCCACTCCATATTCAAGTAAAAATATACAGTCCAAACAGTTAAACCTCACCACCACAAAGTCAATATATACACAATAACCATCAAACACAATCCTCACCACCTCAAAGTCAATATATACAATAACCAACCACAAAGACAATAATCACCATACCTCTCAAGCATCATCCTCACCTCCGGAAGCATCAGACGACGAAGGGAAGTTACCATGTCTATGCGCGTACTCCCCTAAACGTTGATTTAGCTGCTCCATTTGTATAGCGCAAAGACAGTCCGGCTCTTGCAGCTGCCCAACCATGACTCTAAGCTCTTTTATTTCTGCTTTGTCATACGCCTTTTGAGCTGTCCGAACCTGCAAATAGAATGTGAGATGTTCACATTTGTATTATAATCATTTTCTTAAGAAATGCATATTTTAAAATATAGAAACATAAATGAGTGATCTTAAGCAATGCATATACCACAAGGAAATGTATATTTTATTAAATGATAATGGTGCATGATGTTAAATCACGTATATGTTAGATTTAACTCAGGTAGAAATCATCATATGTATAGTGTATCCATAGGTTAATTTATTAAATATAATATTGCAATATTTATAAGATTACCACTTGGTATCCATAGCCATAGCGCCTATTCCGCTGCGTCGGATTCATGATAATGTCGAAAATATTATCATGCTCCTCTACCATCAATTCATCGCGATCCGATTCTGAAAGCAGTTATGCCCGTGCCTGTTGAAACTTTGCCTAAAATAAAAAACAATTACAGGTTAAAAGTAATAGAATAGGAATTAAACTTATCGATATTAATAAAATAAGGTTTAAAATATGCATACATATGCAGCCTTCGCCTTATCATCCTCATCCTACTGATATGTAATATTGCCAGCATTGTCTGCTTGTCTTGATGCGTGGGTGTGGGTAAATAACTCCATCATAGACACAGGACGTCCAAGTGTTCTTTCCTGCAATAAATAATTTATATATTTAATTTTTATAGCTAATTACTGAACTGATTAATATACAAAATGTAATAACGGTTTAGATTCGTAATTGATAAATTTACCAAGTCCTCACGATGATGCCGAAAAGACTTGGATCCGCCACGATGCGTTACAGGATTCCTACTTCTATTGGCGGAGTTCCTCTCCGACTCCACCTGCAATTTAAGTTGAATATTATATTTACTAATTGCGAAATAATTAACTATATATTTGGTAGATTTACCATGAACTCGTCGGTCTCCCACCAACTCATCTAAGAATCTCATACGGAAGCGCCCATCCAGTTCCGTTTCTTCTCCGATTTTTAAGAGCTGACATTACCTCCCTACAATTTTTGGCGACCTTCAAATTCCAGTGGCGCTGAACCATGGCGACATCGGGCTTCGCCAAGTTCACTTGCCCCTGTACAAAGTGAAAATATTACTAATTGTTCATTTATACTTATTCATATACTAAAGTGGTATAAACTCACCAGAAAATCCTACCAGATGGCCTACCTGACTAGGTCAGGGATCTTACTCCACTTAGGCCAGCAATCTGTCATCCTGCTCATATATGATTGTTTGGAAATGCCAAGCACAAATCCTGAGGGCTCCAAATCAAATCCCCTGTGTTAAATATAAAAAAAAGCTTTAGACAAGTATATATATGTATGAACAAATTTACATTGTTATCATTTTAATTTCGATACTTACGCTACATCAGCCTTCGGCTGCAAATATACAAGTGGTCGAGCCGGAGGCTCACCACTACTCTCGCCGGCCGAGCAAGAAGAGCTACGACGTCTGGAGCCTGACATAATACCTATTGAAGTTTCATTTTTAATTAGACATAGATAAAATGATGAGATATGTGATGCACGTAATTAAGTCATTTTTAATTGGTAGTGCATGTAATGATGATGATGATATGTGATGCGTGTGCATGAATAATTGTTAAAATTACCGGATATTACTTAGTCATCGTCATTTTCTAATTCAGACTCGGTCTCGTGTTCTATATCGTTTTCCTCTACACTCATAAATGCTTCGAATAATACATTTGTTTCATCATTTAATTGTCCAAAATCAGTTTGATCGTCTGTAATTGTGATTTCAACATTTTCCTTGATATCTGCTTGATAGGCTTGTTCTTCTGGAATAATCTTTCCATCAAATGTAAATCTCGTCTTGGTTTTAAAAACTGCAGACCAATCCGCTTTATCTCTTTTTAGAGACGGATAAGGGGCGTAATAAACTTGTAGGGCTTGTTTGGCTAGTACAAAAGGATCGCACTGCTGATAACAGGAGGTATGATTTATTTCTATAAGATTATAGCTTGGATGCACATTAATACCAGAACCTGTAACATTGCTGAACCAGTTGCATCTAAAAAAAAACTTCCTCTACGGGTCTTATAAAATATGTCAATTGCAAAATTTGGGTTAACACGCCATAAAAATCATGTATATGATTATTAGGATCATCACTGCCTTTAACAAATACACCGGTATTGTTTGTTAATTTTTCAGCACCGCATTCTTTGGTGTTGAAGTTATATCCATTAACGAAAAATACTGGATACGTTTTAACTTTTCTTTTTGGTCCCAACGCCAAATGTTTTAATCCTTCATCGACCACATTATTTGTAGGATCACAAACGTAGTTCGAAAACCAAGTAGCGAAATTTTTGCTTAAATTGCCATTTGGATTTTGTGATTCATAAACACTGCAAACAAAAACATAATATATTTCTTTATTATTAATTTACGTATGGAGTATTAAATTAAATTTATCAAAATTTGTAATCTGATAATTACCTAATAAATGATGCAACTTCTGGACAATTAAGAAGAATATATGTGTGTGCTACATTGTAATCTCTATCATCTAACCATACTTTTACATATTTTCCAGCATGTCGACCATGTTGTTTAAAAATAAATAATATTGCTTCAGAAGAAGAATCTTGTTCAACAGCCTCACCATTACGTGCAACACTTTGAAATGATAAATTTACATGATCATTGAAATAATGAGAGAGAAAGAACGATGCTTCTTCTTCGATTTATGATTTGCAAATCGAAACTTCAACTCGAGTTTTTTGTCTCGCTTTTTTCTTTAAATGATTTAAGTACCTAATAAAAAATATTTCATATCAATATTGATTTTTATTTATAGTTAAATTAACATTTACATACTCAGTATTAATAACATACCTCTCGAATGGATGCATCCATCCATATCGCACAGGACCTCGAAGACGTGCTTCAAATTGAAGATGAATAGGTAAATGCTCTGTTACATTGAAAAAAGCTGGAGGAAATATTTTCTCCAGTTTGCAGAGCAGTATAGGGATTTCTACCTCAAGTTTACGAAAATGGTCAACTTTTAACGTAGTTGAACAAAGCTCCTTATAAAATAAACTAAGTTATGTTATAACCTTCCAAACTTTTATGGGCAATAATTCTTTAAAAGCGATGGGTAACAAATTTTGCATCATTACATGACAATCATGGCTTTTCATCACACTCAGTCTTCTGTTCTTATAGTTGACACATCTACGAAGATTAGACGAAATTCCATCAGGAAATCGTAATCCTTCCACCCATTTTAACAGTACTTTAACTTGGTTGTTATCTAGTTCATAACATGCTTTGGGTTTTTTAGTATCATTTTGCTTCATATGAAGCTCGGGACGATTACATCTTTCTCCTATATCACGTCTTGATTTCAGATCGACCTTAGTCTTGCCCTTAACATTCAAAAGTGTATTAAACACATTATCGAATATGTTTTTCTCATTATGCATCACGTCAATGTTATGACGGATTAAAGAAATTTTCCAATAAGGCAACTCCTAGAATATACTCTGTTTGTACCAATTATGAAACGTTGATTTACCTTGGATTTCAGTTTGCTGCCCGGTTTCATGTATCTTTGGATAATCTTTCACAAGTTCATGTGTATCTTCACTTGACCAAATTGTTGTTGATTGTAAAGTCTCATGTCTATTAGCTATGAAGTTTTTTTTGTCCCATCTAAAAATATGATTAATATGGAGAAAATGTCGATGAAAATCAAACCATGAAATTTTCTTCCCATGCCGTAAAGAAAATGCTCGTGTTTCTTCCATACAGTAAGGACAAGCAAAATGACCGGCCGTACTCTAACCCGAAAGCATTTCATATGCAGGAAAATCGCTAATAGTCCATAACGAAGAAGTGAACATCCGAATTTTTTTGATACGTCGTATATTTCAACTCCTTCACAGCACAATGTTTTCAACTCTTCGATTAGTGGTTTAAGTAAACATTGATACCCTATGTCGGATCATCAGGGCCAGGGACGAATTGGCGCAAATGAATCCTAACCATATTTGGTACTAAATGCTTCAACAATTTTCACCTACTACATGGACAACGAATTTCTACATTATTTTCAATATTACTTAAAGAAAATTTGATAAACAAATTTACCCCATTAAGAAAATGTTTACTTATTGAGCCTCCCATTTCTCTTCTTTGATACATCCAGCTCCGATCAATAAAATAATTGATCTTTTTTCCTACTGTAAAACCTATGATCAATAGTAAAAAAATTGTTCATCAAATTTGATAATTACATTTATATTTTACTATTTTTTATAATCCATTTTCGTTTAGGTACAAAGTTATATTTCTTGATATTTTGTTCACCTTTTTGCACCTTTTGTGATGATCGGTCATACTACTTCCTATTACAAACACAATAGTAATTACATTTCTTAAATGATATCATTATAAACGATTTTTTACAATTTCGGCAGCACTTCCTCCGTGTTCCTTGTATCGTATACATATGCATGTACACAAGTCGAAATTTCGTGAACCATTTATAACGATATGATTTATGAAAAGTAAGTACTTTATAGTGCTTGTAACTTATCCAATACAGGGACAAATCCAACAAATATTGTATCAGATGAATATGAATATCCATTTTACAATAAAAACGAATATCCATACAACGATCATATACAACACTTGTCAAACGGGGCCAAAAATTCACTAAGGGGTTTAAAATTGTCTATATCTTACCGTTTTATTAAATATATAAAATAAAGCATATTATGCATTATTTTATTTATATTCAACTATTTTACTAAATATATAGTAAATTATTTGATTTTTACCATTTCACATAATATATAATTCACGTGTGTATATATACTAAATTATATACTTATCTAATGCTAATATATTTTGTAAAAGATATAATTCATGTTCGTAAAATATTCGAATAATTCAGGTTTGCCTAATATTTTACAAAACATACATAAAATAATTTAAATCAATCCAAACTAATCTAATGCTAACTCAAATGCGCATTTGCACTAAATTATCAACATATGTATATATGTGCATAATAAATATACACAAACAATTTGGACATTTGGATGGTAATAATTATAATTAGCACTTAGATTGGTATAATTAACAAATAATAGGTCATTACATGCAACTATAACAACCAATTAACACAAAATTAGAAAAACTTAAAATTTGTTTTAGGCAAAACCTGATTTTGGAGATGTATGTGCATGGATAGAGGCTGGTGGTGTTGATTGATGGCATCGGAGTGGCTGCCGGTTGCGTGGGGAAGCTGGAGCAAGAGAAGAGGAGTGGAGGAGGGTTTTGGTGTGTTTGGGGAAGAAGAGAATAATGATTCAGCTTTCGGCCTCGCTGCAGGTTTACAGATTATTTCCAACGGCTTCCAACGGCCGTAAAAGGCTGTTTTTCAAACGGCTACCAATGGTATGTTAAAAAATAACGAACCGTTGGTAGCCGTTGGAAACTCCCGTTGGCGGCCATTGGAAACATGTCGTGGCTATATACTGTAGTTCTAGTAGTAAAACCATATTCTCTAATTCATTCTGTACGTATAATTCATTCTTTCTCATTCAGTCTGTTTCTTTCTCTCCTCCTAACTTTTCATGGTAGAAAAAAAATTCCATAATTCTTTCAACTCCATATGAAAACATCAAAAATAAATAAAACAAAAGTGGTTCATCTATCTCTTGTAAGGATGGAATGCAAATCTTGAAGATCTGAGGTGACACATCATTTAAGGTGTGACTTCTAGGCAACATTCTAAGGAAAGTCTATTTTAAAGATGTGCTTCAAAGCTTTGGGTAATAAGGTATATTTTTCTTTAATAGATAAGGATATTTGATGTAATGTTCGTTGAAAGAGAAATTTAATCATCATAATTTATTTGTGCATATCACTGCCTCATGTAAGTTGAGAATTGTTTATGTAGCTTGAATTGTTTGTTGAATAAATCAATTGGTGTTTTATTTAACAAATCAAAACTAATATTTGTATATGTTGAAATATAATGTTTTGTTTTGGAACTATGTTCTAGACATTCAATTTAAAGTCTAATTTTTAGATCAGAAATTTTATATGTTCAATTTATCAATGGGATTCTTATTTTGTTAAAGTAGAATTAAAATTTACAGGGAATTAGGCTGAAGGAAAAACCTGAGAACACTTTTAGTCTGAAGGACGGAAGTTTTAAAATTTAGCCTGAAGGACAAAAAATGATATATTCATATAGCATTACACATCCATAATGCTATATTCATATAGCATTACACATCTATAATGCTATATACAACACAATTTTATAAGTTTCTGCATACACAAACAAACAGCTGTGTAATGCTATATGAATATAGCATTATGGATGTGCAGTGCTATATGAATATATCATTTTTTGTCCTTCAGACTAAATTTTAAAACTTCTGTCCTTCAGACTAAAAGTGTTCTCAGGTTTTTCCTTCAGCCTAATTCCCTATAAAATTTATATATGTTTGAATACAATGTTTTATTATAGATCTATATTGTAAACATTCAATTCAAAGTATAATCCTTTAGATCTAAAATTTTGTATGTTCATATTGTTTTGATTGGATTTTGCTTTGAGAAATTAAGCTATAATTTATTTATGAATATTACAGTGTTTTATTGAAAATTCATGTTTCAAAACATATAAACGAAATGTAATTTTAGATTTGAAAGTTTACAAGCATGTATTTTGTTTTTGTATTGTTTTTGAAATTAAAAAAAGGAAGATGTTTTGGCAATAAATCTAAATTTTAATTTGATTACTATTGCCTCTAATTTGTATTAATTAGAGATATTTTACTGAATATTACATACATACAATTAATGTTTTGACAATAAACCTACTTTTAAATTGATTGCTGTAAATCTCTAATTTTTATTAAGTAGAAAGATTACACACGATTAATTTTATATGTATGTTTGCATATATATAATATATTACATGCATTTAACATTGTTAAAGTATGATTAGATTTCTTTCCAAAAGGAGGAAGCAATTTAAATGAGGAATAAAATATACATACATTTATTTTCAATTGTTTATATCCTTATATTATGATGCTTATAATTTGTCATTTATATGCTGCATTAATTAAGTTTACGAAATGGGAAATTGATTCAATCTCATTGTTACCCTTTATTTAATTCCCTTTTTTCCTTTATGTGATTAGCTATCCATTTAATTTTTTTATATGTCTACACCTTGCCATAAATTCATAACATCTATCATGTTGCACGTACAGAATTTACATTATAATATATTTGTTTATACTTACATTCATGTAGTATATATGTTGTTAATTAATGACATTCATATGGTCAATCAATTTAATTTAAAAGATAGAAGTGAAAGGTTTCTCTCTCCATATAAATAATGTGCCCCCTCATTAATTGAATAAGTTAAGATGAAGGAAATGAAAAGTTTCGTTCTATAAATAAACTTATGCCTCATCATTAATTGAATAATTTAAGAGATAGGAAATAAAAAGTTTCATTTTCTAAATAAATTTAATAAGTTATCGTTGCACACAAATATGTACATAAGAGTATATTTGATATACTCTAATTAACATACACAGAAAATTAAAGTAAAACTTTATTTATGAAGTTAAATAAAATATTGGTTTTATTTAAAAGAGACTTAGAAAAGTTCTTAGTATATTTAGACTTCATAGGCCCATTAAAGATACAAAATTGCTAAAGCTTTCAAAATTTACCCATCTCTTCCACTGCTGGCTGGCCCAGTTAAAATAAAATGACCATCACTCTAAAAGATGTAGCTGCGTTGTTTGGTTTGTAGATAAACAGAGATCCTGTTACGAAACCTAACTACCCAAGAAATTATATCGATTTATGTCAGTCCTTGCTTGGTATGTCTCCTCCGGAAGAAGCAAGATAAGGGAATGATTCGATAGTGGCCACCTGGTTTAAGGAGTAGTTGGTCGATGATATTCCCCAACGTGCATCTCTATTGCAGATCGTGCAGCGCGCCTATGCTATTATTTTTCACATCATTACTCAACTTGTGATAGATCGAAGACTCGAGTGGCCCTTAAGTGGTTCCCTTTGTTAGAAGATTTCGATTCTTATCAATAGTATTCAAAGGGAATGTAGTGCTAGCTTTCACTTATTCAGAGCTTGCCAGAGTTGCTTTGGTACAATAACGGTCTGCTGGTGGTTGTTTGACTTTATTTTAGGTATGGTCATAGTTTTGAGTAATTCATAATTACTATATGTCGTAAACAAAAATGAAATACATTATATAATAATCGTGTTGCTTTGGTCTTGGACTTATCTTTCGATTGGTCGTATAACTATAAGGAGACTGACAGTCGACAACTCAAAACCATATCGGTCCAAGTAACTTAGTGTTTGGTTATACAGTTTGTAAACTAATACAATCCATAAACTTTGTATAAATTTATGTAATTTAAAGTGAATTGGACCTAAGAATACTAAATTATCTCCAAGATGGAATTTCACATTTTACCGAAACGAGTTCGATGTCCGGGACTATAATGCTATTACATGGACTCTTTATAGTGAGGTTGACCTTGACGCACTTCCCGCGTTGTGCACTGATTTTAGATTGTTATGGAGAGCAAGACAGATGGTGTTTTTTTTCATCGACGTAGGATACCATCTTCCAGATAGAGTAATGAGGCAGTTTGGTCTTGGCCAGTACTTACCCTATCGTGCTCCCTATTATACTCTTCCAATTGGTGGAGATGAGTTTGAAACTATGATAGGGTTATGGAATAATCGTTTTCTTGCCACCACAGAAGATGAGCATGAGATCACGTTGACTGACGAGGAGTACAAAAGTTGGCATTGGAATATCACGCATCGGTATGTCTTAAGAAGATGAGAGGAAATTTCTGAAAAAAATATTGCGTCATACACTCCAAGTGCTCCACTTAAAATAAATGTGGTACATATTAAAAAATATGTAGTTTATGTCAATTGTAAAATCAATAAAAGTATACGTTAATTGAAGGCGAATGGTGTGTACTGTATGCTAGATATGGTTGATAAGCTTGAGAAGGGAGTTCTTGAACAAAGTAAGGCAAAATGTATATTTCTCAAACAAATTTTGTGATCATGTTTAACGAAGAACAAGATGGCAAGACCAATCCCTCCTCCTCCCCCTTCTCGTGTAGTGCCACCCCTTATTGAGGATGTTGCATCCGTCCCATCAGCTCCCAAACCAAAGAGAAAGTATCAAAGGTGAAAGAAAGGCAAGGGGAAACCTCTGATGAATTAAATTTCCAACGTACATATACAGTCGTTTCTTCTCAACCCTATTGGAAGGAACTCAAGATGAGGATTTTGAAGAAGAAGATAAGAACCAAGAAGTTTCGTTGGTGGAGAAGGAATTCATTCTAAAGCCAAGGAAAGCGAAAAAGAAAACTCCTCATATGTTTAAAATTTTAGGATAGACATTAACATTATTGTTGCTTGGATTTGAATTTAGGATTTATTGGGATGTTGATATGACTTGAAGGTAGTTTAGAGTGTAATTTGTTATTGACTGGAATGTAGTTTTTTTGATTACCCTTATTGTCAAATGTAATATAAGTTGGATTGTAATCTAATGTTGTTTGGATAGTAATGTAGTTTGAATTGAATTTATTTTGATTTGAATGTTAAATGGGGCTGCTGCTGCAATGCAATTAGTACTTAACAGAGCGGCATTTGAAATGCCGCCTTTGTGTGGCATTTTAAATGCCACCTTTATATTTTTTTCAAAAAAAATGAAGGCTTCATTTGAAATGTTGCACAAAGGCGGCATTTCAAATGTCGCCTCGTATTTCTGGCTCTATTATAAGAGCAACCCTCCTCTATCTACCTCACTTTCACTTTACCAAAACTCCTCAAGCAAAAAACCTAATTTTCTCAAGTTATCGTTCCACTTGAATTAAACTAGCGTACTTGTAGATTGACAATGATTATTAAGGTATGTATCACATCTTCAATTCTATTATGTAATTGGGTATTAGTTTTGTTTATTTATTTTTTTGGGTTAGTTTAATGAAAATGGATTTGAGTGAAAACCCTTATAACAAATTGTTAAGAAAATTTCTTGTATCCATTCTTGTGTGTCTTGCCTTAGTGAGATTCCTGTGATGACTTGCATTCATGCAGTCATGTGTATTGGTGGTAGCTTGAAATCCCACCTATCTTTTGTTTGATCCTTTTTTGATGATTGTGCTTATTTGTGTTACTCCTTTAAAGGAGTTAAGTGTGTTTCAGTATATTCGGAAAGTTGGCTCCTAGTTATATAGGACCATCTACTATCACTGGACGCCTTGGTTCGATTGCTTTCATGCACTGTTTTCTGTTCAGTTTTGGTTATTCATGATATGTTCCAGGTAACCCAATTTCATTGTATATTCGAGATTTAATCTCGATTGTTAATTCACTTATGTTGCATGATCACAAGTCTCGCCGACTTGTGTATGTGCCGAATTCTATTTGTGTAGTTGTTTTGAAGATTAAACACCTTCAAAATAAGAATGTTCTGCTTATGAAATTCTGTGGTCTGCTAACCCTAAGTATTGCACTTAAAAAACCATAGGATTTGCCGAGCAAACTTGTCGTGATCCTTTCATTCTCTGTTGAGGGAGAATATCTATGATCCTATCTTTTGATTTGAATCTTAATGTGATGAAATAAATGTTATAGATAACTTCCATTATAGAAATTGCGTGGACGCAATTTTGTTAAGGAGGGGAGTCTGTAACAACCCTGGTTTTGGAGATTACCCGTAAATATTCAATTATAATGGTAGTTATAATTTAATATTGTGAATTAAAATAAAATTGCAGATATTTGGAATAAACAATGAATTTTGGAATATAATGAGAAAATAAAGTTTGAAACTTTATTTTGTTTGTTTGGTTTAATAATAAATGAGAAAATAGTTTTTATTTAGAGAAAATGCAATAATTGTATTAATTATTGCCAATTACTTCTTCTAATAATTTTTAAAAGAAGTATTTGATTTTTGAAGGTTGTTTAATCAAATAAAAAGGTGGAAATTGATTTAAAAATGAGTTTTGATTATAAATTTGTGTTTAGAATGGTTATTTATATTTTTCTAAGCAAGAAAAATATTTTTGTGGAATTTTAGAAGTTTAAAGTAATGTTTTGTCCATTTATTTGTGAAAATCGTGTATTTTTGTAAAATAAAGAATTTTAATAACTCATCCTTTGGAATTTGGGTTATTTTTGGTTAATTTACTCATTCTTCACAATTGATTGATGTGTACCATTTAATGTAGTTGAAAATGGAAAATTGGGAGATTGGTGATGAAACAACGATGAAGATTTACGACGAGTTTGAACAATAAAGCGGTATTGGGATGGAAAGTGGCAGCAACCTTGAAGTGCATTTGTTCCCGAGACACAAGTTGATGAAAGGTCGCAGCATTCGGATCGTGGAACATCAATAGTAGACGTATTGAATAAAAGATAGGGGAGACAATCCCTACATGCTAGACTCTTAGATGTACTTGCTCGTCTAAATCCTAATCGTGCTGGTTCAAGCGGGAAGCCTTCATGTGTAGTTTGTTATTGTGGAGAGAAATATGATGTAGTTGTTTACAAGAATTGAAAAAATGCAAGACATTGTTTTTACCACTGTAGTGGGTTAACGATCACAAGATACAGCCTCATGCTGTTCAATGCTGTAAATTTTTTAAGTGGCTAGATCCTAAAATATGTCTTAAGGAGGTTGAATACGCCCCGGAGATGCAAACAGAAAATAGTTATTTGGAGAAGATAAATCTTAAACTACAGAATGAATTGTTATGTTATTGTTACGAGCATTCGGTGTTATGGCCACGTAGACCATTAAGGAAAAATGAGCTATATCTATGTAGTGGGTATTATGTCTATGCATTATTTAGATGTCGAACGAATTGTTATGTAAAATCTTGTACTATTTGTTATTCGAATTTACACACAATTTGAATTATGTATTAATTTTTCAAATTGTAACATAGATATTGTGCAGTGATTAAGATGCCAAAGTGCAACGATTATAACAACCAAAATCAAAAGTAATTAAGATGGCAAAGTGCAACGATATTTCTTATAACCTAGAACACCGCATTTGCTACACCCGTTTCTTTATGAGTTTGCATCTCGTCCATGGTACCTTTAATTCTAGAAGAGCATGGGCATCCTGGTTTCCTTTTACCTGTAGGTGGTAGGACCAGCTGATTATCACTTAGACTCCAATAGCGTTTATCATGAATGTGATGAAACTCAGGTCTGTATGCGGCCAAATATTTCTCAACTGAATACCATATTGAAGCAAAGTCATGACGAGCTTTATTAGCTCCATTTAAAACTGTTCAGCAAGCGGTCATAACATGCATAAAAGGTAAGTTCTCTAATAGTGGTTTGTTACACGTACATAAGCAAGTGTTACCATTGATTATAACTTTGTATTCATCATTGAAATAATGCACAACTTTCCATTCAACTTGACTAAAGCAAACTATCCTTGTACGCCTTGCTTTATTGGCTCTATCGACAATTTTTGCTTTCCACTTCAGAGTAAGAAGGGTTTGTAAGTTTTCCTACAATTGTCTTTTTTGACTGAAATAATCCACCGACTGAAAAAAATTGTAACCAAAGCTTTAATAGGTAATGATTGAGCACCTTTAAGTGCACCATTGAAACTTTCAGAACCGTTAGCCGTCATGACATGAAATTTGTAGAATCCATTTCACCCTAGAGGGGGGTGAATAGGGTGATACTATTAATTATCAAAATTTAACGCGAAAGTATATAAAATAATTGCAGCACAGATACTAGCAGAATAGTAGCATCATAGATAATAGTAGAATATAAAAAGCAGAAAATAGAACACAGAGATTTACCCAGCTTCGACAAAACATTGTCTACGTACTTCCATGGAAAAATAATTTTGTGAAACCAATATGTTGTTTTCAATTGGAATAGAAACTAATTATTTTAAAAAGCTACCTGATATTTCGAAAAGATATAATGTTGAATTGCAGGAACAAGTATGTTATATGGCTGACAGTGAATAGACATTTGATAGTCATACATTACAAATCAAGAAAGACAAAGGGATTTTAGAAAATGGACGTTTAAAAGACATAATGAAAGATAAAAAAATTAAGAGCAACAATTCAAATATATATGCTTAAAAACAAACCTTTGGATGGAGAAACAATAATATTGGAATAAGGAACGTCGGCAATGCCGGCAATCTTGAAACTTCATTTAATTTTTGTATATTATTTTTTAATGAGTTCTTTAAGTAGACTGACATTTTAGCTCTTCCTCTGAGTTCCAAATAACCAAAATGGTTTAAATAAGTAAATAAACAAGTTTTTCCTCTAGAAATAATAACTAGTTTTTATTGAAAAGTCACTTTAATTTTTGAAATGCCTTATGATTTTATCTATATAATATTCTAAATATTTTTCTTTTAAAAAATTATATTTTTATTGTAACTGATATTATGTATTAAATGTCTAGAAAAAAATTTCAAAGAAAAAAAATTATTTTTTAAATTTAGTTGAACTTTTACAAAACTGAATATGCACTTTGAAAATAGGGCAGAAAGTACTGAATGCAGTAGTACGTTGTAAATCTGATAAATTTTAAACTAATAATTTTTAAATGAATTTTTTTTGCACGAGTATAAGATAGATATACTTAACTCTGCAAAAAATTTAAAGCCAAAATTCGAGCTCTATCTATTTTATTATTTTTTAGTGAACAGACACTTAGTAAATTACAGCGGCTATATTTCAAATTTTAGAGCCAAAATTTGAAATTTTATGGCCTTCAAATTAAATCTTTTTTCAATCATAATAATATGTTCTAGAAATCAAATAGTATATTTAACAGTATAAAAAAATCTAAAAGCATTTTAAATAGTTTAACATTTTCTAGATTTTCATATAAAATTGACTACTCTCTTTAAATATCAAACAGGCATGTTAAACGCAGTAATCTTTTGGAAAATCTCAAAAATTGTAAAATGTATATTTTTACATGAAACTTTTGTATATAATAACATATACTTTGAAATATTGTGAAAATTTTCATATCAAAATATGAAAGTTAAGTATATTATTATTTTCAAATAAACGGACACTTGGTGGTTACAACAGCCATATTACTGAAGCATGCCATTGCAATTTGAGATTTTATGTCCATTTACACAAAAAAAAAATTAACATAGAAAAATTTATCTTTCAGAATATAATTAGTATGTATAACTACATAGATAAATTCTATGCACTTTAAATTAATGTAACATTTTATTTTATTAAATTCGAGTAGACACTTCAACTGCCAAGTTGTGCTTTTCATTTTTAACTTTTTAAACGATCATGACTCTTCGTGATTAGTCATACTTCTTCACTAATAACTTTTATAAAGTGTTTCCTTTCTAATGAAATTCCGCTAACCATTTATCATGACTATACTAAAGAGAAAAGCATACCTTCTTCCATGATTTCAACTTTTCTAATATTGATTTTGCTTCTTTCACTCTTATTTCTTACTAACTTTGTGGCTTCATGAAATTAATTGAATGTACTTCGAGTGTGTGTAGAATTATTTTTATTAATAAGAATGTGCAACATCATATAATACTTGTCATATAAACAAATAGTAACACACATGCAAAATGTATATGTCATTACACTTGCCCTTCAGAAAGATTATTGGATACATGCATGATGTCAAGTGTCTTTACACAGATAATTCATTAATACACTTGTAATTTAAATAATGAATGAGGTACAAAATACATTATATTATATGTTAGAGTCACATTATCTCACACATGATAGTGTTAAATTTTAGAATAAAATATTTAGTAGAATATCTCATTTTTTTATTATATTTTTCGTTATATGTCATCATTCACACTTTTTCATGATTTAAACATCCATGATCATAAGCTCCTAAAATTATTGGGTTTGATTTTTGAAAAACTAATCATACGGATCCAACATAACATGGATACTAGTACAAATATGTTCTATTCCTTCAGGTGCTGCGAACAACAAGATAAGAAAGATGAAAAAATGGCTATGGAGACCTTTTATATGATCAATTGATCATTATATTCTCTGAAAAGAAAATTTTCAAGATGGCAATGACATTGAAACATATGATCAACCATCTTATTGCCACTCCCAGGTTCTTTTTATTATTATTAAATTTGTATGATGTTTTTTAACTCTTCATATCTCACTTATACTTTGGATATTATGCTTTAAAAAAATTATCAAAAATTATCATGTCTATCTAGAAATGAATAACGTATAAGAATAAAATAATATTTACTTCAGAAATTTACTAAACTTAAATTTGATCATTTACATAGTTACATTTATAAAATATTGTGATCAGGCTATGGTTAAATTTCGTAATTATTATGGTTTATTATATATGAATTTTATGTAATAAATTTAACGTATAAATTTCTTTGTCAAATTTGGATGCTTAGCTTTATATAATAATATCATTTATGTCATATTAAATTATTTTTCATACTCTCATCATTAGATTTTGATTTTATATATATATATATATATATATATATATATATATCATCTAGTTTATATTGATTTTCTTGTATTAAGTATTGATTTTAATCATGTTACTTGTGGAGTTTATTCCCATTATTATTAGTGATGATTATAGTATCCCACATTCATATTTGGTATTAATTAAATAAACATTACAAGAAAATTGTCTTTTACAACAATAGATAACAAATTATTTTGTAGCATTATTGTTTTTCTTATTTATTTTAATTTAAAGTAGGGGTTGCCTATGCAATGCCTTCACAAAGCGCGGAAACTCCTAATTATTTTCATGGTGGTGGGTTTCTCAAATTGTGTCCCTCCCCTTCTTTCCTGTTTCATTTCATTCCATTTTCCCCATCTCTCATACCAGTGGAATCAAATCCCCAAATCACTCCTTCAGATCCATATCCTCCTTCATAAACCCTAACAAATCCAGTTAAATCCGATGCATCAACATGAGAGGAATGGGAGCTTGGTGCTTGGTGCTTGGTACGAAGGTAGCTCGCAACGACTTAGAGGTGAGCATGGCGGTAGCTGCAGTGTGGTTTGAGTAGGAGATGTGCGATTTGGAGGTTGCAATGTAAGATAATTTAGAGGGAGGAGATGCGATCACAATATCTTGTGCGAGCTGCTAGTGTAAATCTGTGCATGGGAAGGTAGTGATGCGGCGAGCTAATGAGAGAGAGAGCAACCTGATGTGTTGTAATGGCAATTCGTTGTATCATTCATCTTCTAAGAAATAATTATGAATGAAATCTCCTAATTTTATCAAAATTTTCTAGTTATATAATTCCAATGCTTGATTATATATGGATATAGATGGTAATTGATATGGTTTGAAATTTTTTATGATGTTAAAAATCAAATGCCCGCTTTAACTTAATTATAACGAGCTTACAACGAACTTGCAATCTTTACCAAAGGATATAGTGGAAGTGACCTTAAGGTTTGTTCTTAGTTTATTTTCGACTTAAGTTTGATTTAGGAATTCCTAATTTATGGTATTGATAAAAAATTTATTATAGAATCTATGCTTAACGATAGTGTATTATCCTGTTCGAGAGTTGCTTAAGAAAGAAACATTAAAGGAGTTGGCAAAAAAAAATTACCCTAGCATTAAGATTGCAACACATAAACTTATAAAAGAAGATAATGTATGTTAAATTCATACTATGCTTTTGATTGACTTGCTTTCTAAAACTGATTGTTCATTAAAATGTTAGGATAAGAAACATATACAATGCTAAGATATACACTAATAACTTCTGTGTTGTATTTAAATTACTGGTTTTAGTTTGGGACTTTATGGGCCGATGGGCTAGCCTCGATCTCTCAGTGTGCAATCCTTCCATAAGAGATTTTTACTTATGGGTTTATATTTGACCTGGTATGCAATATTAATTTGATATTGTTTCATTAATATCATTCGTTTATCACATTATCTTCTTTAAAATTTGGTTGAAGCATAATACAAGTGATGATAAAGGGTTAACATTGATAATAATGTTAAGTTACTAGGATATTAGTTAGATTTCCAATTTATTTATTTTATTAGTATTTGTTTGGATTGAATGATAAACAATGAACAAGATAAACCAAGGATGTAACTCACTGAAAAATAAAAAAAATTAAACTTGCTTATTTATGTTTGCAAGCCTGCTTTTATTAGAAGTGATATAGATGTACGTAATCACAATGTGGCATATGAAAATGTGGGAAGGGACATAAATGAACTAAAGCAAATAATATCATTTTCCCATTTATTATTGTAAGTTACAAGCTTGCAGTTGCAAACAAGCTTGCAATTACAAGTAGTCTACAAGTTGTAAGCTTGTAGACTTTGCAACTGCAAGTTGCCTACGACTTGCAGCAAGCCACTAAGTGTGAACATGGATCTTATATTACCACATGCGGTTAGTGGAGGAGCTAGCCTAGTATTTCAGAAAGGGCAACATTCTCATCTTATAAAATGCATACTAACTAGTAAATTAATTAAAAAACAAAAATTATACCTATGATCCTATGTTTTTTAGTTCCAAAATAACAATTAATGCATCACTAAGAACACGTTAAAATATAACATGTCAAAAGATAATCAAATGGTAAATTAAGACAAAATGCAAGTATTTCAAAGCTTTTTGATGAAAAAATGTAAATGGAAATCAGTAAATAAATTTTCTATTCCATCTTAAACAGTTAAAATTGAAATTGCGGTTCAAAGAATTAATTAAAGCTTTCAAAACACATGAACATAGAATTGATATTAGAAAAATACATGCTTCAACATTTATAGTTTAAGCTTAAAAAATCATTGAAGAATATATCCAAAATTGTATGCAACATCAAAATAGTTAATAGAGAATTAGAAATACGATGTAAGCATTTACATATTAGTGAATTTGAATTTCATATATATGAAAATTTAGGAAAGAAAAATTGTTTGAATTGGTATTTATTTTAAAATAAGGGTTTGAAGAGGCTGGAGAAACACAAATGTTTGATGCTAATGAAATTGGAATTGAAATAGTTGGATACGTGTATTATTATAAAATAATCTTGCATAAAAGGGACAATTATAGTTTTAAGGTAGGGCTAAATGAAAGCCTGAGATAGGGTTGAATGAGAATTTTGTATTTTTGGTAAATGATTTCTAAAATTTTCAGCTAGGGCGTTGGCCCCAGCTGGCCTAAACTTGCCTCCGCCCCTGCATGTGGCGCATTGGCAACTCTTTTGGACCTAAGACTGGCTGCTCCATAAGAGAAGAGTGTGTTGTCAAAGATAGTACAATTGACGAACTTTGGTGGGACAAGTAAGTCTTTTGCCATTATGTATTGCATTGTTGATTTGCTAGATATATAAATATTATTTGATAGGGATTATAAATTAAATTGACTAAATAAGGAACCACCAAATATTGAGATGGATGAATACACATTCCCGGTTAACAGAAAGAGGGTTGTAGATTACTTAATATTTCATGGGATGCATCATACTGGATGTGTTCTCCCTTGTGTTTAAGAAGTCATATGCTGCAAAATTAGTAAATTTTAGCTTTAAATTAAAAGATAATAACATTAGTTAACTTTTACTAACCTACAACAAATTCATTAATATATTCCTTTGAATTTTCTTTACGATAACCCTTGTATAATTCAACTTTTGTCTCTGATATACTATCACACCGTTAGGGTAAGCCATGAACATAGTCCATTTCTGTTCTCGTTGCAAAAAATAAAGATTATTCAGGTTTAACAAAATATACAAGTTAAAAAACAATATAAGATAGAATACTTATAGTAAAGATGCAAGTGACAAGTAAACTATTTTGTCACATAACGTATGTTAAGTGCAAATGGTGAAGAATAAGGATGTAGCAACCATGAATTCATAAATAAAGTAAAATATGTGATGTAAAACATGAAATCTTTATATCCCAAAGAAATCTCCATAGTGCAGCGCATGGCTATCAAATGAAATCTTGATTACACTATATCATAGGTAATAAGTTTTTCTTATTTTACTGGTAATAGTAGCAAGGCATCTATTATATACTTCTTTACCTTTAGCTAAAGTTTATTATTATCACGAGCTGCCTAGTATAATCAACTACTACACTAAATCAAAATGAATTTAATTCAGGAAGTTATTTCTTTCCTTATTCATTAACTAAGTTTGAAAAAATTAAATAAATTTAAAATAGTAATAAAATTTCAATTAAGTTTATGAAAATTAACTATTTATAACAATGATAATAGATTATAAAATATTAACTGAGTTATTTAGGTTTTATAAAAATTAACTAAGTTTATATAACAATCATAACGGCAAATTAATTATTCATTTTATAAAAATTTACTAGTTTATAATAATAACAATAAATTAATTATTAGTTTTATAAAAATTTACTAAGTTAATAATAGTAGTAATAAATTATAAAATATTAACCAAGTTAACTAATATTTATAAGAATTAACTAAATTTAGGTAATAATAATAATCAAAAAAAATTAACTTAGACTATAAAGATTAACTTTGTTAATTAAGTTTCATAAAAATCAACTAAGTTTATAATAATAATACTAATAATAATAACGACGACGACAATCATAATAGCAATAGTAATATTAAATAAACTAAATTTGCGAAAATTAATTAAGTTTATATTAATTGACTAGGTTTAGAATACTACTACTACTTTTATTAATAATAATCATAATAATATATTATAAAAAATTAACATAGTGTGTTAAGTTTATAACAACGGTGTTCTTCTCAAATTTGGTAAAAAAATCTAAATTTTAGTACGCGGTGTGGATATAGGAATAATACCTTCTGTTGTTGTTTATAAACTTGATTAGAACTTTTTGTTACTTATAAACCTTCTGACATTACTTTAGCTTTATGAATTTATGAGTTTTCTATTATTTGAATATTTTTGTTTTCTTGGTTTTTACTGTAATGCTTCTAAATTATATGCATATTATACATTTCATGCTTCTGTTTTTAAGTTTTATAAGATTTCAAAATTTTGAATATAAATTGAAAATTTTCAATTTATCGATTTTTTAATAATTTTCAAACTTTAAAATTACTACTATTACACTTTATATGTCCCAGAAAAAGACTTTAACTAATTATCTAAAAGTTTGAATTTTTTGGAACCGCCGTATATTTAATATTTGATTAAGTTTGAATACAAGACCTAATGTTGGATAAATGCGTGATGGTAGGTAATAAAAAGTTCAACAACGACCTAATCAAATAAATTAGATGCACACTGTGTAGAATCTATGATTACGGAGCAATGGCTAACACAAATGAATTATATGTGTACCGTGTAGCTTCTGTGATCATCGTGACTGCTGATTAGATGATATTTCCTTAAGATGAAACTTGTTCAACAACAAAAAAACATTGTGTCGAATCCGTAAATATCTCGATCTGACCCGAGCATCATAATAAAATGACACCAGAGTCAGTCTGAAAAACCAGCATGAGAAAACACACCCAACTGGACATTTAAATATATAAAAACCTTTCTAAAATCAAGGTATCCTGTAAGACCACGCCGCACATAAATACAGATGGGTTTTTACCTTACGATAACCAAAATATTTCATATGAAATCCTTTGATATTATAATAATATCTATTATACAAATATTTACTAATCTTAGCCAAAATTGTTACATTAATTAAATTCCAGCATACTAGGTTATACAACCAAAACCAAAGGCACGTACTAGAGAATGATTCCAACTATGAATGGGTAAGATTCTACCTACCAAATCCGTGTAATAACCCATAATTTCGGTCATTCGAAATTGGGATATTTAATTGATTTTAAATATTCACAAGTTAATTTTGTAAGTTGAATAACTTATATTTCAAATATAATAATTTATTTGGATAATTAAATTGTTAATTTAATATTTGAAATTGCAGAAATAATTGGAATTTGAATTTATTGTGAATGAAAAATGATTTATAAAGTTGGTAAAAATTCTATTTGAATTAGAATGATGTTAGTAAACTTTTAAAATTAATTTAAAGGTTAATTTATAGAAATTGGAAATTTACCGATTTAATTAACGTGTAAAAATAGTCATTTTTCACACTGTTTTGGATTTCAGAAACTAGTTTTATTGGATCCGTAATAGTGAATTATTATAGGATTTCAAATTTTGTGTCAATCGGACATACGGCTTTGATCATGGGAAGCTGAAACATGTAGAAATTTTTTAAGTAAATTTTAATTAAAATAAGTCGATTTGAAAAACTATCTTCCAAATATGATGGAATTGGCATTCGATATATATTCCATTGTATTCGGAATAGAGGTAAAACATTATAAAAGCCAGACGGCACGCTTCTTTTGCAGTTCGGAAAATATTCGGATGAATAGTGAACAATGCCTATATGAGGGCATCCTTTTGCCAAACCCTAACCCTAACTGTCCTAACTGCCACTTCTAATTTCTATGGCCAGAACGTTTGAAATTTCTCCTTCAATTTTCTCTCAACCCATCAGTTTTGTTGTAATGGATTGGATTAGCCAAAATCTGGCAATAAAGAGAGAACGTTCATTCAAGTTTACCGAGAAATATGGGGGACCGAGCTTTATGAGATCACGGTCGTTGGTAGAGCTTGCATAGGTGAGTCGTTTGGAGGCGCCTGATTAATCTCCGGCTGCACGTAGGAGGAGCGATGATGGAAAGATTGGTACATGTTGATGGGTTCATGCGCGTTGTCTTGCCTAAGCGAACGAACGGAGAAGAAAAATAAAGAAAGGGGCGGCCCAAATCTCACTCCAGCAAGCAACGGCCTAGATTTAGGTTTGAACAAAAAAAACCGTAAATTAATTTGTATATAAAATTGTATAATCTTTAAAATGCTATAACTGGTTCATACGAGGTCAAAATTAGACGAAACAAGTTGTGTTGGCTTTGTATCATGAACATTATGCGATGGAGTTGGATTGGATTGATTTGGAGCCGTAAGGAATTTTGGGTAAAATTAAATTATTCAAAATAAAACGCTGCAACGACTATTAGAATCAAAGTGAGTACAACTCACTCTCTCTGTCTCGCTTATATTTTTATACAATTTGAATAAATTTATTTTGTGTTGATTGATGATTGTTTGGGTGATATATGATATTATATATATATATATATATATATATATATATATTGGTTTGCATATATTCCTGCATATTTTAGCAAATGAGACCCTATACGTTCCTGTGTATGGACGGATGATCCTTTGTATGCGTGTCCGTCTCGAAGCGGACATTGTACATATTTTCTCATATGTATATTTGTTGCATGTGACGGGTTGGAGGGATCCAGCTGGATTCCTTTCCAGTGTTGATTTTTATTTACAGATATTTCTACATATGTTATCATACGATATATGATGTCTGGATGCCATGATTGATATGATTCATGTGAATCACCTTATTTAGTGTTGTTGTAGCATTGGGCCAGTTTTTAGAATTCTAAAATACTAAAATAATGATTTCGATTTAAAAAAATGTTTAAATAAGTTTTGAAGTTATATAATTTTTTAATAATGAATTGTAAATTATTAAAAGAATAGTTTATTTAAATGGATCAGAATATGATTTGTGAAATATGAAATCAACCATTTTGTAAAATACGTTAGAATTGAGAATTTTGAATTTATTATAAATGGTTTATTTATAAGATTTATAAAATTGATATTTTATAGATTAAAATAATGGAATTATAAACGAGTTTTGTAAGTGTTTAAAATGAGGTTATACATGAATCTTATAAATAAATAAGATTTATAAATTTATGAAGTTATAAAAAGAATGAATTTGTAACTAATTGATTTATTAGTAAATTAACTTATAATTGGATTTTGACATATAAATGAGATATAAATGGAATTTTTTAGTAAAGGAATTTTGTATATGGAAGTCTTTATAAAATATAAATGAGATGTATAGACACGGTTTTATAAATGTGAAATCAATTTAAATTGATAAGCTAAATATGGATTTTTATTAAAGGAATTATATTCACGATTTTGGACAATGAATAATCGTTTTAATTAAATGTGTAGAAGTAATGAATTTGGTAAGAGAATTTTATTCACGATTTTGGACAGTGAATAATCCTTTAAATTGAATAAATGTTTAGGAAAGTGATCTTTTAAAATGGAGTTTGAATGGTTTGAAAATAAAGTAAACTGTGAATTTACTTATTAACTAAAGTAGGTATATGGAAATGTTTTCCAAATAGTGAAATATTGAAATGGTTTTGAGAATATATCTTTTTATAGATAATTTGTAGTGAATATTTGAAAAGTGATTTACTTAATAAAAGATGAATTAAAAGGGTCTAGCGATTGCTTATGGTGCTAGATAATTGTTTTTTATTTTGATAGTTAATAACCGACTATCAAATTTGGTCATTTTAATTACTCGACTTGATGTGGGAACTAACCAATCGTGACTGTGTAGAATTGATTATCGTTTGTGTTGAGAATATTGATTCATGTAGAGTGGAGTAATTACTCCAATCTATCGAGCTTCTTTCTTGGCCGAAGGATAGAAAATTGAAAGTGGGAGACGTGATAAGTCTATGAGGCTTAGTTTTTGTATGAGGTTGAGAAATACTTTTGCGTTGTTGATTCGAAGAGACCGAGATAAGATTTATCTGAAAACCACTTCGGACCAACGTATATGCGTTTGATTGTGCAAGTTATTGAAGATATTGATATTTAGAATTTTCATAGTGAATGATAGATTGTTGACCATTTGGGGTTAAAAATCCCAATATACATCCAGTAGTAGTAGTCTCTTCGTTATGAATATCCAGTGCAAGGACTATTTGCTACTAATCCTAGAGATTTCCCGACCGGATGTGGTAAGAAAGTGCTTCGGTTTGTCCTGTTCCTGGACAACTTGTATGGATGAGTGTCTGACATTGCATTTCCAAGATTACGTACATTGGTTTTTACAAACGTACATCAATTTGATGGCGGAGAAGGCAACTTCTCTTAGATTAACAACCTCCTTGAGACATACGAGCTTAAAGGTTGTATTTTTGTGGAAGGAAATTAGTAGTCAACGAAATGGTAATATGGCATTCAAATTGATGTGATATGTGAAAGATAATCGTTACCTCATGCCTCATCAACCGAAAATGACCAAAACAGGGTTAGATGCGGTAAGGCTAAGTGAGTCATTCCCAATTAGGACATGATCATCCCCTTCAGATATATTTCTTCCCGCTATGACGTTCGGGATGTAAATTAATGTGGTTTGTATGCTAAAGGGTCCTCGGAAAGGTCGGTAACAACCGGGGGATGACATATTCGGTACTGCCTAGTTATAGAGGTAGGTCGGTCTGGTGTTGGTAGAGAAACTTTGTGATGGTTTGTCGGTACATTCTTCGAGAGATGTACTACCGGAAGGTAGTCCCTTCACATGGTCATTTGTATGGAAACCCAAACTCCACTACAAGCTTGCGGTTTTGTTTGTATTGGCATAATGAATAACCCCGAAATGCTATATGAGTAAACATTTCTGCTATGATTAATATAATAGACACTAATATAATATAACATGATTTGATATGAAAGGTTTTGGTTATCGTAAGGTAAAAACATGTCCGTCTTTATGTGCGGACGTGTCCTACGAGATACTTTTGTGTTGAAAAGAAAAGTTTTGTTAATTTACTAAATTCAGTTGAGTGTGTTTCTCACACTGGTTTACCAGACTGATCTGGACATTCTTCCCTTTCAATGCTCGGGTCAGACCAAGTATATTTTTAGGTTTAGATTGGGTGCTTTTAGAGCTTCAGCAGGAGAGCTGGAGATTTCATGTCGTATACATGTATCTATTTATTTTCTGCTGCATTATTGTTGTATATTGTCAGCATTTGTGAGGACAAGTTGTTATAACCGTCCAAGCTGATAAATTATGTATTCATGTACTTTGATGGATGTATTTATATGATAATACAGTTTCTATTTCATAAAGATCATTGATATAATATTATATGTTTTCCGCCGCGTTGTGAGATTTTGTATTGTTATTGTTTTGTTTGGTTTTCCTTTCTTTCTTCTCCTCTCTTCTCTTCTCTTTTTCTCTCTTCTTTTCTTTCTCATGACTTTCTGTCATTATGTGCTTTCTGGATCAGATATGTGTGGTTTATTGTCGATTTAAAAGGTAAGAATTTGCAGGTCGTAACAATCCGTATACCTCTAAATGAAATTTACGACAGGCTACAACGCGTTGCATCTCCGCTACTCAGGACTGGCACTACCCCCTTCTCGAGTAGCACTGAATATAACCCATTGGTCTCAATTAACAACCACACAATGTGATCCATAAGCATACATGAATATCGCTATAGATTTGGGATGATCATACACTACTTGGGTGCAACCCACTTAGCCCAGCCGCATGTCCTTGCTTTATTCATTTCTTGGGTTTGAAGCTCGAAGAGGCCCATCTCTTACAGTAATATAGAACTTCCCACTTGGAATGCTAACACTGCCCTTCAGGCAACAATGCAATATCGACATTCATCCATACAAGTTCGTTCTGGGACTGAACGAAATAACTGAGAGCTCCGTCTCCAATTCCATCATCTTCAAGATGTCTTCACTTCGAACGCTTAAGTTGGATTGAAGTGGTTTTCGGATAACATATAAGATCCTGGTCTTCTTGAAACAACTTTCGATAATTCCCAGTAAATTCAACCCCGGTTCTTTAGGAAATAAACATTCAAGATAAGAATGGAGATCACCACCTAACCGTTAGTGAACAGATTTCCTTATCATTGTCCAAGAAGAACGAAATGAGATTTACACGAACGGTATAACATCATCGGAGATGACTGTGCCATATATTTCGTGTGTTCCTCCTAGATATTTCAAAAGTTACATTTGGGTCCAAATTTGATAGTTGGTTATTTAACTATTAAATAACAAATATTCGATCAGAGATATAATTCCATATGAAAACCAACATTTGGTTAAGCACCAAGCAACACTAAGTCTTTTTAATTAATCTTCTCATTAATTAAAGCCATCTTGTAAACGCTTGTATCAAAATAATTTTACAAAGATATATTTACAAACCCTTCTATTTTTAATTAGAAAATATCCATATACTTATCTCATCGGTATAAGTATATTTGCAAAACACTGAGAAAGATATCATTTTTACCAAATTCTGAAATCATTTATAAACTCCATTATAAATTTCTAAACCCATTTATAAACCATTTATAAATTACTTCTCAAGTCATTTCTAAACCCTTATAAAACCATGCAATTATTTGTAAATTCCATTTTATAAATATCCATCTATTTATAAAGTGCTTTACCTTGTGAACAATATCCCTTTAAATCTCCAAACTATTTTATAAGCTCTTCTTAAAAATTCTCAATCTGTTTTCAAAATTCTATTTATGAACATCAAAATCATCATAAATAAATAATTATTATTAACTTTTAACCTCTTTAAAATAATGATTAATAGTTCAAACCATTATCGACAAAATAATCGTTGATTTTTACCAAACAAATAATAATAATAAATAACCAAAATATTATTAATAATCATTACAATTAATTTCAAACCATATTACTAATTTAAATAATTAACTCTTCGAAATAATTAAATATTAATAAACAACTTTAAGTAATATTTATATGAGTAACCAACTTTTGGAACATAACCTATTTCCTCGATGCAAATCCATACTTAAATCTTCAACCCAATCATTCTCATATTTATAAAACTATTTTTATAAATCTCCTTTTGATTTTATAAAACTTCTATTTTATAAAGTTCCTTTATTTACGAATATTTATCTATAAATCCATTCTTTTATAAACTAATTTTACTATCAAAATCCACTTATAAATCCATTTATTTATTAATCAAATTTATTTATAAAATCCATTTATAAATCCATTTACCCAATAAACTTCAAATCCAGTTACAGAATAATTATTAATTTCGATTATAAATCTATTTCCTTATTTATAAAATATTTCCTCTATAAATCCTTTTTATAAACTTATTTAAAAATCCTAAATCAAAGTATTTCTTAAAACTATACTTTTATAACGTCAAAAATCATAACTTTTTATTTGCTTAAAATCAAATCTATTCCTTTTAATAATTTAAAAATCATTAAACATACATATTTTCAAAAATAACTTTGAAATCCTTTTTATACTAAAATCATCATTTTTAGTATTTCAAAATACCAAAATTAAGGCCCAGTGCTGCTAAAGTACCAATTAAGCAAAATCATATACATGTAATCAATATGGCATTCAACCAGTCATATATCACTTTATATATGAAAATAAAATCAACAATGTGAGGAATCCTGTTGGATCCCACCAATCTGTCCCACTGCATCACATACAATACATAATCATAAAAATATAAATCAAACGCTTCGAGGCGGGATCGTATACAAGGGTCATCGGCTCGTACATGAGAACGTAATAGCGTCACATCCGCTCCAATGGGCGGAAATATATAAAATCGAACTAAAAATAATTAGTAAATTATCCAAACAGTCGATAACTATCAATAATAAATATCCAAACATCCAATAGATTATTTTTATCGACTAAAAATATTCCTGGTTAACCAAAACGGTTAGATTAACTCACATTGAATTTATAGTTGCCAGAACATTCCATTTTGAATTAAAATTGAATGAAGGTCCAATTTTAATCCAAAATTCCAACTAGCTCCGAATTCGCTCAATCCAATCCCATAGCGTATTCCACTGATAAGATCACAACCCAACTTGTCGCCTTTGATTTTGACCTCGTATGGAAAAGTTACGAATTAATGAATGTTGAAAAAATTAAATTATAATTAACCTTTATTTCATAAAAATGTTTAAACTAATATCCATTCCCACTCGTTCGAACGAACCTAGGCACTAACGTTACCGAACACGCAATTTCAATTGATTGCCAACGATGTCATATGCCTCCATGCGCCACCGCACGCTCGTCAAAGGACGCTATAGCTTCCAGCTCCTCATCGCCATAGGCGTGATCACCTAAAATGCCTCGAGCGCTGCAAAATTGGCAAAAAATAGCGGCGACATTGCATACCAATCCCCACCGTTCCACTTCGCTTCAGGCAATCACAACCATTTATAGAGATCTCATCTCCACTTCGAACATTTCTTTAGTTGGGACGGAGACCCGACTCCACCTTTGGAGGCACCAACAAAACACTGGCAGCAGGATCGAGCAATTGAGGGTGGCGGCTGTTGCTTGTTAGGTTAGGGTTTTGCAAAAATGAAATAACCAAGTCCTTTTATAAAAAATTACCAAAGAACTATTCACCTGCTAAATTTTCGAACTCCAATCGAGGCATGCCGCTTGACATTCTATATGTTATACTGCTATTCTGAACGCAATGGAATTGGTATCAAGATCAAATTCCATTATATACAGAAGATAACTTTTCAAAAATAAAATTATACTAATTTAAATTTCGTTAATTAATTTATAAACGTTTCAAATTCGCGTGACCAAACGGTACACCCAATCATCACGAAATTCGACGACGTATTATAATTCATTATCACGGATCCAATGGAACCAGTTTCTTCAAAATCCGAGACAGTGCCCCAGAAGGCTATTTTCACATGTTAATTAAAATGAATTATTATAAAAAAAAATTAATCACTTTCAAATCTAAATTAAAATTTTATTATTATCATTCTTAATCAACATAATTTGAAAAGGCTTTGAAATCTTTTTTATCCAAATTAAATCCAAGATTCAATTAATTAATTAATAATTCTAAATATTAAAATCAACAATTGAATTATCTAATAAATCGCTCTATTTGAAATTTAAGTTATTTAACTTATAAAATTAACTTTTTAATATTGAAAAATCAATTAATTATTCCAAATTCCAACAATTGAAATTCTAGGTCATTACAATATTCATATAGCATTACACACACACACACACACACACACACACACACACATATATTACTATGTATGCAATTTGTTTTATGAACTAAAATGGTAGAAGGTGAGAGATAATAATTTGATTTTAGATAATACAAATTTTTTGTTTGGTTTATTTGCAGAGCTTATGAATCCATAGCATAATTTGACAAGCGACTTTACAAAGCTGTAACGAACCCACCACTATGCCCAGTTTAACAAAAAGCATTACAAGTTACGTTGTCTGCTAATCCGGAGAATAAGGCTGGTTAAGGGCAATCGAATGTGAATATATTTTATACTAACACTAACACTTTAATTTACCTTTCTGAGGATTTGAACTAAAATTTGAACGTGTACAATATTAGTACAAAGTAATAAACACACCGATTAAAAATATTCAGAACAATATATAATATAGATAAATCAGAACCTGAGTCACGTATCACTACGGAATAATATACATCATCATATACATAATAAAATGCGAGTCCACAATATATGAGCACTAAACCCACATAAATATATACATTATATCCAAAATCTTGTATCAGGTACAAATTCACAACTATATAATATAGATGACATGAACTCCTAACTATCATTATATACAAGTATGAAGTAAACTAAAACTATCAAAATAGCCTACTTCAATGCTAGCCCAAAATCCAAAGGTCAATAGGCCCCTGCACCAATAAAGTCTCGGCCTGACCCAAGTGTTAAAATAATAAATGGGTCAGACTATATCTAATAAAAAGTTTAGATATTAATATCATAACCATACGACTTAAAATAACAAGTCATATAAAATATGTCGCACAAACAAACAATCATAACAAGGCATATTAATTAAATTCACTACTTTATAATTCCATAAATGACTAAACTCTAAAATAAGTCATTTCAAAATATGTCTAAAACCCAAAAATTCAAAAAGGCATATCAAATCAATAAATACAGATCTCAGAATTTTGACTTACAATAACCAAATAAGTCATAAATAAAATATGTCCAAAACAAATACTCAAATATGGCATATCTAACAAATCACCATTTCACAAATACATATCAAGTCTCAATAGACTATCCTCTCAAAATATGGTGATAATCAATTCAAAATTCCTTAGAGCCATAAAGGATATAGTATATCCATACTAAAAATCATTGAAGAAATAATCATCAATAATGAAATAATAATGGTAATCATCTATCAGTTTAATGCAGTGACATGAAATCTACCGAAAGAGACTTGCTACATAGAAAGGAAGCCTTCCGAAAGAGACTACAGATTAAGGACACTGCTCAAAGAAAAAAGTAGCCATGTGCATAATCTGTCCTTTGCAAATTTTCCTTCCGAAAGAGGTAAACATAGTCTAACTGTATAAAACAAAATAAACTGATAGATTGTAGTATCAATAGACTACGATGCATGTAAAAAATCTACCTTTCGAAAGAGACAACCGTATTTACACCATAATAGATCTTCCGAAAGAGATCTGCCTACCCAAATATAAAAATGTACCGATTCTTAGATCGGTGAATAATGAGTTATCTTTTCTCGAGGATCTATCAGTCTGAAATCCGAAAAGCCTAACATAATACAACTCTAGGTGTTAATTACTATCACTCCAGTAATTATAAGAATTTAACTAACTGTCTCATACCAGAAATTAAATTCAAGTATTTACTAAAAGCTAATAATTTCACTTTAAACTGTATTCAACAAATTATAATAATAATCGAAACAATTGCACAAAGTGTCCCATACCACCCGACAATTAAATCATTTATTGAAATTCTTTGCTTCATTGAAAAGTACGAAATTCAATAGAAACACAAGTGAAAGCACTAACTATTCGAAATTGATCTTTCCAAAAGTCATCAAAGAAATACCAAAATGGTATACAATTTGCCAAAGGTTAAACACAATCAAAGCCAATAATAGGTTATAGTTTGAAAGAAAATAATACAAATTTTATTATATAGGAATGATTTCTAAATTGTTTTATCTATAGTTTACTTTCACATTTATCACTTCTAAAATCCAATAACTCATATATATATATATATATATATATATATATATATATATATATAAAGAAAAGAGTTACAAAGTTTTAAGTCTTAAGATAAAATTCCTTTACTAGGTCTTTGAATCAAAACAATATTTAAGTAATTGATAATTCACTTTATTTCAATTCTACATAGATATATATATATATAATATTACTTCATAAACACTTTAAAACCATAAACTGTTAGTAAACTTGAAAATCTTAATTATATTTATTTTTAAAACAAAGCTTTACTTTTTCATAATTGATAGCTTACTTTATTTTGAAAATCTATTTAAATGTATATACAAACAAATAAAGGTATAAATTTCCAAAGGCTTTCAAACTCTTTCTAAAATCATTTAAACAGCTTTTACAGCTAAAATTATTCGAAATTGAATTTATTACTTTCATAACCTTTTTTTAAAACAATATTATCTTTTGCCTCTAATGCATTTCCAAAATTATATACTAATAAATAAAAAATTTGGAAATATTTTGTAGATAAATATTACCTATCTTTGAAAGTTTTAATTGGAAATTTTGTGATAAGTAATAAGTTAAGAAGATAATATAATTTAACCATATATTTTATAAACTAATTTCCAATAAGGAACAAAATGGATAAAACCTCATTTTTGAAATTCATTTAAAAACATTTAAATAATTTAAACAATATCCAATAAAAATTCAACATCTAGAGCTAACACCGCTCTGCAAAATATAATTCCATAATACATAATTGTCTATCAATCCGAGTTGCTTTTAGGCAAACTCCGATTTATGCAACAATGCACAGTCATCGTATAATTTAACTCCAAAATCAAATGTATTTTGATGGTTTTCAATATACATGACGTATAAGCTTATTTTAACCATTTGAATCAATTTCAATTATCTACTCAATTTCCATATTTTAAACAAATAATTCAATCAATTCAAACACCAATTTAATTAAAAATTATGGCATGTTATTTTATTTAAATCCGACCATTCCATTACTGCCAAATATTGACGAAATTCGTAGCTAAAACCAGGCATACAAACAACGATATAATTGATATAAATATAGGTGTGAGTTAATAAGATAACTCACCGAATCCCTTGCTTGCTTAAATTTCCTATTTTGTTTTAAGCCAATAATCGAAACCCCTAGTATGCCAACAGCAAGCAAAATCTATGCACACTAATCCCAAGATGTCTCCCACCATCAGCCATCAGCATCCAACGACTATCTTTGATAATTCTTGGCAGCCTCCGACAAAAGCACACGCTTCCATTTGCCTACCGAAGATCGTGTCGATTACCTCTACCCTTTCGACAATCGCACCACCATCCTTCAGCCTTTACCACCCACCATGAACACGACAGTATTTTAGGCAGCAATTCTAATCATCGTTGAAGTTCGCATCCCCTGAGCCTCGAAGCTCACGTTCGTCCAATTGCTACGCTCATTGTCGATCGTCGACTCTATTGAGACTGCGGTCGCACAGGCTTTGTTGTTTTTTTCAAATCGCAGTTTTAGGTTTTGATCAATTTGGGTGCTAGGGCAAACTATAGGGAATACCCGATTTGATTATTTACAGAAAGAAATGAAAAAATGGGCTAGGCTTGATTATTTAAGGAACGTGTTTATCATTTCTCTTTTATTTTCCTAATTCTTCTACTTATTTAGAGAAATTTTCAGTTATATTTAGAACTGATTACATTTCATTCTATGGAGTGTGTTTGCGCGCACACACACTTACACATTTTCGATCGCTATACAATCTCGTTCAATCCAATATTTTTTCACTCTATTCCAATTATTCACTGTATTGATATAAAATAAATTTATACATCTTTGTTGATTTATAGATTTTATTAAATATCAAATAAAACTTCATTTCATCTATTTCAAGCTGTATGCAAAATTATTCACACTTTAAGATACTTTGTATTTATTAAATATTTTATTTGGATTTTAATATATCACCTAAAAAGAATTTATTAATTAATTCAATTGTATTATAACAAAATCCTTTCTTAAATTGACTTTAATTGAATAATAATTCGGTTTCAATAATATAATTATCAAAATCAAATTCAAACATTTTTATTTGAATTAAATTTCTATAATATTGCGGATTCGAAAATAGGGTTGTAACAGAAGCAATTCTTACTGGAGCTATATTAAATTGTGTAGAATAGTTTTTCTAACTAGTACAGCTTTAGGCCTTAATCTCTACATAGACTAAAACTCAAATAAGCAAAGTCAATAAAAGGGTAGTCCAAGCTGCATGTGTTTAAATACTTTTAGATTGCAAGCAAAGATTTATAAGCCATTCTTTCTAGATGTATAAGGTTTTATATACTCCACCCAACTTTCATAAAGTTGCTCAACTCTCCGTTTTTTTAATTATTATTCGTTGTTGTTCATAAAGGCTGTAATATAGGAGTTAGATATCCACTTTCAGAAAACTGAATATATGTTGTTCTTTCCCAATGCATTCTCTTATTCCTTCACAACATATTCATTAAAATAAATAACCATATGAATCTTTTAAACATGAAAAAAAAATGTATTAACTTGGCATTATATACATGTAATGTTGCATGAATATGGCATTCTATATGTGTAATGTTATACGAATATAGCATTCTATATATGTAATGCTACACGAATATAGCATTTTGTTGCCCTACGGACCAAATTTTGAAACTTGTATCCTTCAAACTAAAATTATTCTTAGGTCTTTCCTTCAGACTTAATTTATTATTATTATTATAAAATTGTTAATTTTAATAATACTATGTTAATTTTTATAAACATGTTTATTTTTTATAAAACTTAGTTAATCTATTCAAACTATTGTTTATGATTATTGTTGTTGTTGTAGTTGTAGTTGTTGATGTATAAGCATAGTTATTTTTAATAAACTTTGTTAATTCTTATAAAACATAGTTAATTTTTTTTCTATTGGAACTAATAATAATGACCTATCGTGTATGTTTAATATTTATTTGTTTTATAGGTATATGAGTATGGCATAATAACATAATATTGGTAAAACAATGAATCCTATATCTTCTATCTTTATTGTTTTATCCTTTATCTTTATTTTTTATGTTTATTTTTTATCGTTTTATTTCAAATAAAGAATAAAATTTGGAGTTATAATTTTAATCTTTTATGGTTCTAAACAAAATGGTAATTATTTCAAATAAAGAATTCCACCTTAAACTTTATGCCAACTTAAAAAACAATTCAACCGTGCAATTACCATTCAATTTAGTTGTCAGCTAGCTTCAGTAAAACTCTACTTGGCACTTTGGCCATTCATGATCCCTCATGACTTATTCATTTAAAAAATGCTCGTTAAAGTAATTATTATTGTTTTCCTATGCTTAACAACTAAAGTGGGCTTTGTGAGTTCAATGCAAAAGTTTCTCTAATTTTTTTAAATATTATTAATAGTATGATACAAGAAAAGAATGAAAATTTCATATAATTGGCATGAAAGATGAATTTGAATTGGTAGATCCTTCTATGTACTACTCATATAATTTACATTACTGCTAGATTCATTTAGCTCAACTGTTATTGTATTCATTTAGCTTAACTGCTATAAAAATCTATGTCATAAAATAAGTAATTTTTCTAAAAATAAGTAGTTTGACAGTAATTTCTATAGACATCCTTACATATCTGCCTTAAAATAATTACGAACTAATAATGTCTGAACCTGGACTCGCTTTGCTTTAGGGGAGCCAACCAAGTTTTGAACTTGCTTTTGCTCTCTAGTCAAGGAAGCAAATTAAATCACATTGAACATAATTTCCACTACTTTTAACTCCTGGTAGATGATAAGTGCTATCTGAATCTGCAGCAAAACCATTATTATACATGAACATTCTGGCAGTACTGGAACATATATTTTAGTTATTGTGTAGTGTAATTATATACGTATTGTTTCTAAAAATGCAGGAAATTATACATATATGATTACATACACACCCGGAGTAGACGAAAAAAGACCATCTGATCTTATGTCATATCTGCAAGACATGGACAAAATCATACCTTACATTATGAACCAAGCCATCTTCAAAACACTTGAGAAAGTCTGCAATGTAGATTTAATTTTTTGCAACACAATAGAAGAGCTCAAGCCGAAAACTATTAGTAGTACATCATGCTTTAGTTTGCATACTCAAATATATGTTTGTCTACCCAACAACCAAAGAATCGGCCTGCTCAATATAACATCATGCTTCAGTTAGCATACTTAAATACATGTTTGCCTACACAGTGTACCATCATGATTCAGACTACAAACTGCTCGGTAAATCATCAATCTACTCCATTCATACTCCCATAAGATGCCATCCTTTCAAATACTTCATATACTACAATAAGCCAATGTCTAATATATATTTTTAGTAAAATCTAAATCATTTGATATGATCTAATTGGGTATACAATTATTGAATTTTGACAACACTATATAGAGAATTTAAGTGGTTGGAAGTAGCTTGGTGACAGAAAAGACGGTTCGCAAATCAAAGCTCGAAGGTGGAAGATTTGGCGACGGAGGAGTGTTATGTTCATCATTAGGCGACAAACGTCTATCAAAAAGTGACAGATGTTGTGATGGCAGTATTTTGAATCCGAGATGTGGGACGGACGTTTGTCACTTTGGAACAGATGTCTGTGATGTCAGGGAAGGCATTCTTGAAACATGTCATAGACATGTGTCATAATATGACAGACGTCTGTGATGACTTTCAGCCTATTTGGCTCAGGCAGTTTTGCAATGATTTGTAAAGGTTCAAGGGGCATTTCGGGAACTTGTCGAGGAAAGATCTCTTCCTATATAAGCTATTTCCAAGACTCAAAGCTAGAAGGACTGCAAGGGTTTAATCAAGGGTTTATTCTCCTTTAACTACGGTTTAGAAAAACCTAGTTTTTCTCATTTCTTTTCTCCGTAAATCTATTCTATTTGAATATTGATAATTGTAATTAATCACTTATACTCTTCTCATCGGTATTAATAATGACTCTCTCTCAAAGTGGATGTACACTAAAAAGACGTTAGTGGAACCACTATAAGTCGATATGTGTGATTTATTTTATTGTTATTCCTTTATTTCTCTATCGTTTGTTTGGTGATTGTGATTGGTTTTGGATTGGATTAAGATTTGGATTGAGATATTGATTGGTTATTATTTCACTTTTTACCATAACATCGTTTTCCATTGTGCTATGGAGTTTTGATTTGAGTGGCTTGGAATTCCCATAACATTTGATATCGGAGCTTTGGTATTGGTAAGTGGTTATGAAAATACCAGAGTCAGATAATACCTCGGGTGGTCCCTCAATGGTTAGTCCAATTGGTATAGCGTTACATGTACGTGGATCGTATGTGGTTTCAAGATCACAATTGGCTATAGACAAGTGGAATGACGATAATGATTTTGAAAAGTGGCAATGGAAGATGAAAGCAGTTCTTAGGCGGAATCGAGTTGCATCGGGTAGTGTTTGATAGACATTTGTTACCGACGGACATCTCGGATGTTGAGAGAGAGGAAATGAAAGAGTGGGTATTCACTACACTTCTACTTGCTATTGAGGAAAATGTTATCTTCGAAATTAGTGGTGAGACTACCGGTAAGGGTATATGAGACATGTTGGAGGAGTTGTATATGAAGAAATCGCTAACTAATCATTTGATCTTGTTGCAAACCTTCGCCTATAAGATGAAGGAGGGTACTTCACTAAAGGCACACTTGGATTTCTTTGATGATTTTCTAATGAGCACAAAGGCGGTATATTTGAAGATTGAGGAAGAGCAAAAGGCGATGATATTGTGGAGTTCGTTGTCAGGCCGTTATACGGGTTATCCAATAGTTTGATCTATAACTGGAATAGATTGACTCTTGATGATGTCAAAATGGGTCTTCTTAGTGAGGAGTTGCGTGGTCAAATAACGGACTTAGGTAATGGAGTAGTGGTGCTAATAGTGGTCACGGTTTATTTGTGAAAAACAAGAGATATGAGAAGAAAGGGAATCAGAGGAGTTTTAGATCAAGGAAGCCCGATTGGAGATTAAAGTCAAAGGAAAGAAATGGAAAGTGCTTTATTTGTAAGAAACCTGATCAATGGAAGAATGAGTTATGTTGATGGCGGTAGCATATGATGTTTCAAGTAGAGAATTGGTGCTCGATTCGAGGAGGTCTTATCATATGACCTCGAATAAGAATTGTTTTTATTCTTATGTCAAAAAAGAAGGAAATTCAATTGTTTTGGGTAATGGTACAATTTATAAGTCGAAGGGCATTGGTTGCATGCAAATTCGGATGTTTGATGGAGTGATATTCTCACTAATGTACGCCATGTTTCGAGACTTCGGAAGTCTCTTATCTCTTTGGAGCAGCTGGATTCTTTAGGATGTAAAATCACTATTGTGAGTGATAGCTTGCTGGTTTCGATGTGTGGGCTTGTGGTGATGAAGGGTGCTAGGACTATAGCGTTTATTTGCTTCAAGAGTGACAATTAAAGGTGAAACTTGTAAGCTGTTGATAGTTCTCGTGGCTTGGATGCGACTAGATTGTGGCATTTGAGGTTAGGTCATGTCTCGAAGAGGAGTTTGGATATTCTTTGGAAGAGAGAGATGATCGATGGAGAGAGTTTTAGCAAACTGGAGTTTTGTGAGGAATGTGTTATGAGGAAGCAAAATAAAGTTTCATTTGACAAAGGAAAACATAATTCGAGAAGGTATCTTGAGTATGTTCGCACGGATGTTTGGGGATCGACACCAATAGCTTCTTATGGAGGAGTTCGCTGTAATATTTTTTTGTTAATGACTCTTCTCGAAAGGTATGAGTGTGTTTAATGAAGGCCAAATCGAAAGTATTTGCAAAGTTCGAAGCATTGAAAGGTCTTGTTGAGAATGAGAGTGGAAAGTCTTTGAAGATTCTAAAGTCTGACAATTGCGGAGAGTATATTTCTAGATATTTCTTGGAGTTTTGCAAGCACCATGGTATTCAGAGGCATTTTACTACACTGGAAGATCCGCGGTCAGATGGAATTGCGAAGAGGATGAACCGTACTCCACTTGAGAAAGCTCGATGCTTGAGATTGACATCGGGTTTGTCTAAGGGATTTTGGGCTGAAACTTTATCAACCGCGGTGCATATTATAATCAAGTTTCATGCTCGACTATTGGTAACAAAATTCTGGAGGAAGTATAGAAGGGAAAGAGAATTGACTTGAGTTATCTTCGTGTGTGGTGGTCTGGTTTATGTGCATGATCCAGGAAATGATCAGCTTGAGCCTAGAGCTTTCAAAGTGGTCTTGCTTGGCTATATGGACAGAGTAAAAGGCTTTTGGATATGGAATCCGGAAACGAAGAATGTTGTGAATTCTCGTCATGTTACTTTTGATGAGTCGTATTTGTTCAAGGAGAATGAGAGCTCATCAGATGTTTCAATTTTGGTTCATGGTGAATCAAAGTAGAAGGAAGTTATTCCCACTTTTCGTCTAAGGAGTAGAGTAGTTGGAAATGCTTGTGAGGAGGAAGCATTTGATGTTACATCATGTAGTCCATAGGATGCCTCTAGTAGTGTTAGTGAAGTACATAATTCTAGAGAGGATTCGGTTCAAAGTGGAGCCAAAAGGAGTTTGGGTGATGGTATTGCTACTCGGGTAGGTCGACAGTGATAGGGCCACCCAAAAGGTATGGTGATTGGAACTATCTTAGGTTTGTGATAATTTGGACTATGCTCTTCAGGTAGTCCAAGATGAGCTGATGGAACTTGATGACGTTATGGACTCGACTGGTAGTCGAAGTGGATTTATGTCATGGAGGAAGAGATGCAATCGCTATTTAAGAATCAAACTTGGGATTTGGTTCCACTTCCTAAAGGAAACCATACCATTAGGTGCAGACGGATATACAAGATGAAGGACGATGGGAGATACAATGCTATATTAGTGGCCAAGGGGTTTGCACAAAGGAAGGGAAAGGAGTATGATGGGATTTTCGCACCGGTTGTTAGACATGCTTAGATTTGGACATTACTTGCTATAGTTGCTATTCATGACTTGGAGTTGGAGCAACATGATGTAAAAACCACCTTCTTACATGGTGACTTGAATGAAGACATCTATATGGAGAAACCAGAAGGTTTTGTTGTAGATTGTAAGTCAAATTATGTTTGCAAGTTAAAAAAATCACTATATGGTTTAAAGCAATAACCTAGACAATGGTACAAGAGATTTAATCATTTTATGCTTGAAAATGGGTTTGATAGAAGCATCAAGGGTGCTTGTGTTTATTTCAAGAGGTTGGAAAATGATTGTTGTATGTATTTACTCTTGTATACGGATGACATACTCATAAACTTCAAAAGATAACAATGAAATCAATAAGTTAAAACTGAGTTTAAAATCGGAATTCGAAATGAAGGATCTTGAAGAAAAAAATGGAATATCGGGCATGGAAATAAAGAGGGATTGAAAGCATTTTGAGTTGAAATTGATTCAAAAGGAGTATATAGAGAAAGTGCTTTGTCGGTTTAGCATGGAGAATGCAAATGCGTCAAATACACCTTTACCTTTGCATGTGAAACTTTCGAGTAAGGAATCACCTCTCATGGAGAAAGACAAGGCTTATATGGAAAAGATGTCACATGCAAGTGTGGTTGGAAGTTTTATGTGTGCTGTGGTGTGTACAAGGCCTAATATTGCAAATGCCATCAGGATGGTTTGTCGATATATGGCTAACCGTGGAAAATCGCATTGGGAAGCTGTGTAGCTTATATTGAGATACCCTAGAGGTACATCATCTCATGGTCTTGTTTTTAGCGGTACCGAGGAGATGAATTGCAAGTTGGTTGGTTATTATGATTCGGACTATGCCAATGATAAGGATGGGAGAAAGTCAACTTCCGGACATGTCTTCACACTTGGTGGTATGGCCGTAAGTTGGAGATTGAGATTGAAAACCGTAGTTGTTTTATCCACTACAGAGGCAGAGTTGATAGCCGTGGTAGAGGTGGCAAAGGAGGCACTTTATTTGAGGTGATTGTTGTGTGACTTGGAATTTGAACACGATAACATCGATATTCCATGTGATAGCCAGAGTGTTATTCACTTGGCGGAGAATTTGGCGTTTAGCTCACGGACAAAGCATACTAAAGTGAGAGAGTCATTTTTGATAGCTATGGAAGAAGATAAGCAGGTATATCTTCGAAAAGTGCACACAAAGGATAAATGGTTGATATATTCACTAAGGCATGACCGGTTAGGAAGTACGAGCATTGCTCGAACTTGATTCGCTTGTTGAAGTGCTAGGTACCATAGGGTGGCATGGTTGAGAGAGGATCTTAGTTATGGATGATGAAGAGTATTGTTTATGCTACTTTCAATGGTCCATCTAAGTGACATGCGCGGTACAAAGTTCATAGATTGTGGTTCTATCTTTTTGGTGAGTACTAGTTTACATTCCTTAGAGATTTTGTCTTTTGGTGAGACGGTTTTGGACTTGGGTGCTTTCAATACTTTGTTGGCGGGCGGGGGCTTTGCATGAGCTTTTTGATATAATGCAATGAGCAGCGGCTTTGCCGGAGCCCATGGAGAAAGCATTCAAGCTTATTTGATTGAAGGTAGAAATGATGATAGCTTGGAATTATCGTTTGTTGGTGGTGGAGACGAATATATTGACGAGGTGGAGTATTGAATTTTGGTGACACTATATGGAGAATTGAAGTTGTCAGAAGTAGCTTGGTGAAGGAGAAGACGGTTCGCAAATCGGAGCTCGGAGGTAGAAGATATGGCGAACAAGGAGGAGTGTTGTGTTCAGTATTAGGCGATAGACGTCTGTCATAAAGTGACAGACGCATGTGATGGGGGGGTTTGAAATTCGAGGCTTGGGACAGACGTCTATGGTTCTAGAGCGGGTTTTCCTAAAACATATGACAGACATCTTTCATAATGTGACAGATGTCTATAACGACTTTCAGCCTATTTTTGGCTCGAGCAGTTTTGTGATGATTTGCGAAGGTTCAAGGGGCATTTTTGGAATTTGCCAAGGAAATATCTCTTCCTATATATGCTATTTTTAGAATTCAAAGCGGGAAGGACTGCAAAGGTTTATCCTCCATTAACTAGGGTTTAACAAAACATAGTTTTCTTTAATTCTACTCTCCACAAATTTATTCTATTTGAATATTGATCATTATAATCAATCTCTCGTATTCTTCTCATTGGTATTAGTACAAGATCTCTCTTAAAGTGGATGTACACTAACAAGACGTTAGTGGAACCACTGTATGTGATTTATTTTATCGTTATTACTTTGTTTCTCTATTATTTGTTTGGTGATTGTGATTGTTTTCGCATTAGATTGAGATTTGGATTGGGATATCAATTAGTTGTTTTTGCACTTCTTACCACGATTTCGTCTTCTGCTGTGCTTTGTGGTTTTGATTTGAGTGGTCTTGAGTTGGAATTTTCATTACAGAATATATGTTAGGTATTGGAAAATGGAGAATGAAAATTAAAAAGAAGAGAAGCATCATATTCACCATAGACCATGTTATTGATCTTAAATCTCAAGAAAGCCATCCTTAAGTCTCCAGGCTTCAACCACCAAGTTATAAGAGATTTTTTTAGCAGTTCGCATTGTCATATATCTAATGCTTGGACACCTACCATATTTTGATTATGGTCGTATGAGTCCTTGACTAAGTTTCTTCAAAGCAATATTGTTGGATTATCTGTTTAGTGCTACGGAGAGCAAGTCACTGTTGAGCCCATTACTTAATTCTTTTGTCGTTACATTGGAAAGTGATAGGTTCAATGAACCATTGGTAAACATAACATGATAAAACTTTGGAATTCAGTGCACGAAGCTACACTATTCTCCAAAAGTTGAGATACGATTACTCTAAGAAGCAACATCTTATAAAATAATCATAAAATCGCTGAAATCTAGAATTAACAATTGGTAAGAATCTATTTTTCTTCCTAATAAGAAAATAGAGGCCACCATTAGTAAAGACAGACCCTATGGAAAGTTTCTTACTATGCTTCACATTCTATTATTTTTTTCGTGGATAAGGGGTCGTGGGCCAATACTGAAGATTATTGTCTAACGGATGTCAAGTGGGCTTCAAGAAGCCTCTCCCGTAAAATGCACCATAATTCAATTGGTTCACAATCATTCCATACCTGATTGGAGTTCTTATATCGCTGGACATATATTTGCTCGAAAGGTTGCTCAAAAAATCTCTTCCTTACATTAACCATTCTTGCTACTATTCACAGTATTGATTCCATGGTTTACCACCTATAAGACAACACATTATATTGATTAAAGAATGAAGCAAGCAGCAACTTGACTGCAATTTCTGAATATGTATCTGAAAGAATACATATTCCTCGCATGCTCTTTTCAATTTCTGAAGGACTTAATGTCGCTTTGGAGTAAGCAACTGTGCAAGATTGATTACGGGAAATTTGAGGTTTAAGTCAGAGGCTTTGTTACCATATTCGGGGTAGTTGGATACAGGAATTGGATAGTAAACCATGAAGCCATTCTAGGGGTGAATTTACATAGATGATTGCAAATCAACCCTAAAACATACGGAAACAATAAGATGGTATTGTAGTGCGACAAAGCAAACAGAACTTGAGAATAAAATAGCAAATCAAATAAGAAAGTAAATAGAGAATTCACATACGGATTTATAGTGGTTCCACTATTGCAAGATAGTGTACATCCACTTGGGAAGAGGAGATTTTATTACTTTCACAGAGAAAATTACAAGAATGATAATGGAAACTAAAAATAATATGAAGAAATACAAAAGAGAAGATAATTCATTTATGATGATTCTATTCATCCTAATCCCTACCTATTAGGGATTATCACTTGAGTTTGAAGTAATTGATTTATGGTCATAAATCAATACCTAACCATCTATGTATCTGATAAGATTCCTTCTTTAATCATCTAATTAGAGAATTAATCAATTACTTCACTCCTTTTCAAATATATCTTCCTCTTATGTAGCTAATCTTTAGCCTTCTTTAATGCATATAAAAGAGGTTATATATTTGAGCAATTATCTCAAATATCTTCCAAAACTTCTTAAGTATAAAATAATATATCAAATCTAACAATCTCTACCTTGATACTATGTTTCCCCACAAGCCTACCAACCTCACCTACATTCTTTTACTCCAAGCAGCTCTTGGACAAGGCATCACAGATACTTTCCCAATGAGCTTTGCATGGCCATCACCCATTCCACTTTCTCAACAAACTCCGATAAGGCCACCGTCCGCCAACAAAATGTTAAAAGTACCACCTCCATATATAACCCATCAATCTCAAAAACAAACATCTCTGTATACCAACTCACTCTCTCCCTATACCCCCAAGTGGCATCTACACTTTAGCAAGCGAATTAAGTTCGTGCAATGGTCGAACTTTGCAACAAATCTAGCTTTGTATCTTCTATCGTCTTTCACCTTATATACCCACTGCATCCTATGGCTCAATTTTTTTAAGTGGGTGGTAGCAATTCCCAAGTCTGATTCTTCTTCAATGAATCCATCTCTTCTTCCACAGCATGCATCCATTTCGAGCTGGCACTCGAATTCATAGCTTCTTCAAGGTCGAAAGGCACATCATGCACTGTGTGCAGTGCATAATCAAAATGATCATCAAGGCTATGGTTTGCATAACTCCAGTCTCCATACTTATCTGGTGACCTTCTAATTTTAGAGCTAGCCTGAATAGGTGTAACTTCGCCTAAACTCCTGTCAACTCCACATTGAGCCGAGTCATCTCTAGCTTCACGACCGTCAATATCATTACTAGAGGAACTCTATAGGCCTTCATGTGATGTATCAACAACTGCAATTACTCTTTCTTCTTTTACATCTCTGACTCTACTGCTAGGCTAATATATGGGAATAGTTTCCATCCCCTTCGGCTTTTTAGCTTTTGAATCTACTGAACAAGGTGGATTCTCCTTGGGATTGAATCTAGCGGACTCATCAAATGTGACATGTCTCGAGTGCACTACCTTCCTATCAATAGGGTTCCAAATGCGATACTTTTGATACCTTATATATAGCCCAAAACACTGCTTTGATAGGCTTTAGCCTCCAACTTGTCATTTCCTGTATGGTGAACATACATGAGGCTACCAAATACACGAAAATAACTAATATGTGTAGATGTATCTTTCCACCTTTCCTCGAGAATCCTCCCATCAATGGCCGAGCACGGAATCCGATTGATAATATATGCTGTAGTTGATAAAGCTTCAGCCCAAAAGCCTCTAGACAAGCCTGCCATCAATCTCAAGCAACGGGCCTTCTTTAGTAGAGTTTTGTCCATTCTTTCAGCAACTTTGTTTGATTGCGGGTCACTGGGTGTAGTAAAATGTCTTCTAATTCCATGATATCTCCATAAATTTTTGAACTCTTCAGAAACAAACTCACCGCCATTGTCGGATCCTAGCACCTTTAACTTTCTTCCTACTACATTCTCCACTAGTTCTTTCCAAGTTTTAAACTTTTCAAATGAATCCGACTTAGCATTTATCATATACATCCAAACCTTCCTAGAGTGGTCATAAATAAAAGAGATAAAATATTTAGCTCCTCCAATAGAAGCTGTAGCTATTGGTCCCCAAACATCCATATGAACATACTCTATTACTCCTTTGGACTCATGTCTACCAACACTAAAAGAAACTTTTGTTTGCTTCCCTAACACACACTCTTGGAAGAATTCCAAATGGTTGAAGCTTTCACCTTTGATCATCTTCTTCAAAGCAGCTTCAAGCTCTTCTCTAAAACATGACCTAATCTGAGATGCCAGAGTCTGGTGGCATCCAAAGCTCATGAACTATCAACTCCAACACATGTCTCTCTAAGAACTATAGATCCTTTCAGCAGATAAAGATTCCGGACCATCATTCCCTTCATCAAGACACCATGTGTCACCTTCAAGCCGTACGACTCTATCGTAATCGTGCACCCCAAAGATGTTAGCTAACCCAAGGACAAAAGAGATTTTCTCAAACCTGGAACATAGCGGACTCCAGTGATATTGCGCACTACACCATCGTGCATGCGAATACACACTAATCCTTCTCCCAACGACTTACAAGTTGCATCATTCCCCATTAATATGGCACTTCCCTCCTTATCTTCATAAGAACAGAAATCCTCCTTCCTAGTCGTTATATGGAAAGATGCCCATGAATCCAGCACCCAATTGTCTGATACATCGGAAACAGATGCAGTCAGCACAGTATCAAAAACAACCTTCTCCACCGCAATAGATGAAGAATCATCCGCTTCATTTCTCTTCCTCAAATCCGAAAAATCTTTTATCTGACAGCCTTATTTCCTATAATGATGACACCTATCTCTAGACTTACCTCTCCATCAACTTCCAAGCTTCCTTGACTTGGAACACCCTTTAAAATTATTCTCCTCCTTCTCCTTTTTTCCTCTCTCCACAAACAGCTGCTAACTACTACTAACTTCTCCATTTTCGCTCATATTCTTCATTTAATCCCTCATTTCTTCACTTAGAAGTGTCGTCTTCACATCTTCCAATGACAACATACTTCTACCATAAATCAAGCTGTTAGTGAAAACCGTGTATCGCTTAGGAAGAGAACACAATACCACCATAGCCTTTTGTTCCTCGTCCACATTCAAATTAACTGCTTTCATCTTCATCATCAAATCATTGAAGCAGTTCAGATGTGATTTCAATGACGTACCTTCCCGCATTTTATATGTAAAAAAAGTCTTCAATAGAATCAGCCTATTCTTAAGCAACTTCTTCATGTAGAGATCCTCTAATTTCTTCCATATGCCTCTAGCGGTAGTTTTACCACTAATCACTGGAATGACATTCTCACCCATGGCCTATTGGAGGGTAGTAAAGGCCCATTCTTTCATCTACCTTCTTTCCCATTCTGAGAAATCTACGGGAAACGATTCTATGTCAAATACAACCCGGTGAGCACGATTTCTTCTCAACACTTCTTTTACCTCCCACTGCCACTTCTCAAAATCATTATCTCTATTCCACTTCTCTACAGCCAACCGCGAACCTGATACTGCATATGAACCTCTAATATAGGATGCATATTCCTAGGTAGGTCTAACCTCCTCAATTCCAGATCTTGCCATTTTATCGAACTCCTTCTAGCCCAGGCTTCAACAACAACCTTCAAAGCTCCGATACCAAACCGTATGGGTGAATTTACACAAATGATTGCAAATCAACTCTAATACATGCGAAAACAATAAGATCGTGTTGTAGCGTGACAAAACAAACAGAACTTGAGAATAAAACTACAACTCAGCAAATCACACAGGAAAGTAAATAGAGAGTTCACACACGGATTTATAGTGGTTCCACTATCGCAAGATAGTGTACATCCACTTAGGGAGAGGAGATTTTATTACTTTTAGAGAGAAGAATTACAAAATTGATAATGAAGACTAAGAAGAATATGTAGAAATACAAAACGAAGATATTTTCTATCTGATGGTTCTATTCGTCCTAATCACTACCTTTATATATGGATTATTACATAAGCTTGAAGTAATTGATTTATGGTCATAAATCAATACATAATCAACTCTCCAAATCATATGGGAAACATTTACCATATTATATGCCCGATAGGAGGCGATGAAGCGATGTTCAAATGGGATGCCGACGTAGGAGACTTTGACTGTTGATGTTGCCTAGACACGGTGAAGCGAACGTGTATAGACGCGGGAATGCCGAAGCATGGCTCTGAAGCTACTTGAGCATGGGATGCTCATCAAGGTGGAGTGACTTGGTTAAGAGCCTTCTCCCAGCTTTTGATAACTCGGAGTAGCAACTTGATCCCACTGCGAAGAGGACTCGGTATAACACCAAAGGTGACTTGAGCAATGCTCGCCAAGGTGGAGATTGTTAGGTGTGGCTCTCATTGTAAATTGAGTGGGTGCATGGATTGAATGGATTAAAGTCCCACATCCCAGGATACCTGGAATAATCATGGTATATATGGGATTGGTGGCACGTAATATTGGGGATTCCTTTTGTTACAATGTGTTGTTAAGACCAGATTATATGTCCGATGGAAGGCGATGTTCAATCGGGACGCCGGCATGAGAGACTTCGACCATTAATGCCGCCTAGACACGGTGAAGCGAACACATACGAGATGTGAAAATGTCGAAACTCAACATATTCATGGCCAGTCATAATAAAATATCAACATCTAATAATATGAAATGAGCTATGAAACTTCTGTTGGCTAAGTTGTTGAGCTTTGATATTGAAGTATAGATATATATTCAAGGCCATAAAAATATATTAACATGATTACCAATAAAAAAGAGGAAGTAGTCTATCCTCCTCTCTTTGATAAGGAAAGGGTATCCTTTCAAATCAACATGCCCATCCTTTAAGTAATTACCTTTCCTTGCTTTAGTGCTCTCAGCTATGGATGTTCATTAAATAAAGAGCTTCACATATCGTTTGGGACATTTCCAACATTTTTTATACTTATTATAAAATATATAATTCATAAATACAATATCAAGTATTAAACAACCAAACTATAACTTATTTTCACATCAGTACGTCGTTAATAATCAGCAGTATGTTGTTTACTTACATATAGACATATATATGTACCATTTAATGTTATTTCTTCTATACACGCACTTTTACTACATTTTGACTAAAAATCCAGCCATTTGATATTACTATCTAATACTTATTCAATCTGATTCTTATTGAATGATTCTTTCGTATCATTTCTTGGATTATATCCAAAAACCTGCAAACTTAATATCGCTTTCACTAACTTTGAGAAACTTAGGTTGTCATGGGCAAAAGGTCTATTCTAAATCATTATTTAGAATTTTCCATTTCAACACAAATGTAACAAAAATCAAAGTCATATCAAGCTATAATTTGTTAGTAAATCCGAATTAACTTGAGCACGTTAATCGACAAATATATTACACTAATTTCAACAATTGAAATTCACAATGTTATTCTTATCAACATTATTAATTATATTCCAACTGCAATAGTCTTGCTCTTGAAGACACATTCATGGTCGATGGATGATATCCTTCAGGTAAAACCATCAAAATAATGTTTTGACAACGTACTTAGAATCCTTTCTGATTTATGCATCATATCATATGGTGGAGTCAATACCTTTAATGGTTCAATTGACAACTGAGGATTAAATATTCTCGATATTGATAAGAAATTACATTTTCTCTTTAATGTGCAAGAACACTTATTACACACACCAATGCATTGTGTTCATTTAGGTATGGTTAATTTTATTTCATCCCACGTAATCAGATTCATCTTTGGATCATATCCAAATCACTACAAGAAAAGCAAGTATTGGAAGCACAATATCCTAGAATTTCAAGACTATACACTACTATTGTTTGTTATCAAAAATAGAAACAAAACCTCAAAGGCTGCTTCAAAAAAATATATTTGGCGAGACATGAAAAATTAGGCAGCCACATTTATTCTGGTTAGGAAAAATTTATTTCCTTCCCACACTTGTATTTACCTTTTGTATTCTTTAGTTTTTCTTCTTGCTTCCCAAGTTTATCCCTCTTTCAAAATTTTTGTAAAATTACAAAACACATACTTGTTCCTTTTCTTTTCACAAGCTCTATCTCATCTCTTCCACAACGATTCTAATTTTCTGGTCTAATTAGGGTTAGAGTTTCAAGTGCTTAATTAGACATTAACCACTGATATTCACCGACATGCTCCAATTATGTTTCAAGTCACTATCAGATGAGATCACCAATAGGATAAACAATAAAGATAACAAGCATGCGTTAAACTGTCAAAAATAGTTCTAATGCTTCTATCAGTGCATTACTACCACGTATCTGTTGCCAATTGATTGTTGCACACCTCAAAAACAAAGGTGAAGTCGGAGGAGTATTGAAGGCAGAATAGATGGAAGGGCCGCTGAAAGAGGTGAAATTAATAGGTATAGTAAAAGCTTAATCTTACCAGTAATAACTAGAATAGATTTTATGGACTTGTTTTATTCATGTTAATTCTATTAATCGCTTCTTAAATATTCGATGTTGCATCATTATCATCAAGTTATTATAATTGAACCAAGTTTTGATGCATGCCATGTCTACTAATAAGTGGATCAAAATGCCTTATTTTTATGTTTTTCAATATTAACTTTCCCTTCACCATGTCTGTATATCTGTTTCATGTTTTTATTCCACAAATTTTATATATTTTTATGATTTCAAAAGTAGTCGGAGTTTTATTACCATATTCCAAAAGCTTGGATGTTAACGATCACCATTCATCATGCTATGTAGTATTGCATGGTAATTTAATTAAATTTGTTGTTATTTTATTTGACTAGTTTCTCTTTTACATTTATGAGTAGTTAGTTTTTTTAATTTTTCATAGCTTTTTTATTAATAATTCAATTTAGTTATTGTTAAAAAATGTGATACAACATTAAGTTTTGTTGTTTTGTTTAGTCCCACATTGCGAGATAAGTTCAATCCTAGGTTTCAAAGCATGAATTTAAAACCAAATAAAATTATCGGTGAGAATGATGTAGGGTCATGCTCTATGCTTCAGGCGCTAGCCCCGGTTGGTAAAGATCCATAATTCCAATGTGCAGGGCTTTGTCAGTAGTGGACCAAAAGGATATTTACGCACAAAAATGAACTCATAGCTGTATAGGCTTACCAGATTATTTAAGTTGTTTTACTCCTAACCGTATTTAGAGATTTTGGCATATCTGCTTAAATGTCTTGGCCCAAGTAAAACTGGTAGGTTACTAATCAGTCTGCAAAACCATTAGGTTCATGGTGACCATAGAAAAACTATGGTTTGGGATAGACGGTCCATTTTTTGGAAGGGTAAACCTTGGATGTGCATAACTCTAGGATGATAGACTGGTCAGACTTACCCATGTTGCATGTATGCATATGATCATGTTATGTTTGTTCTAATCATTATGATTGCAAGTGCATGATTTATGTTTTACATATTTGGACAATATACTAGTAAAAGGAAAAACCCATTCCGCTTAATGGCATGATCTCGCTAGATATTATTTGTTTCAAGATGGAATATTATTATTCACACTAGACTTTTTGTCTGACCTAAATTTTTTGTTTTTTCCCCTAAATTCTCAAGTACTCATTTGAGTAGGTCGAGAGTAGTGATTTTCAAGTTAGGCGAATAAGCTTCCGAGACGTGTAGAAGCTAATGTTACGAGCTTTTATTTCAGCTATGTTATTTAAAGCTTATGCTATGTTTGAATCGATGTAATGACAGAATTTATAACAGTCAAGTATTAGTCTCTGATCAACCAAGGAGGCATCTATGTACGTTGCTCTTAGAGTATTTTGTAATTATTATATTTTCTCTATATGTAGGCGATAAATGAGATTTTGTAATGAATTTGAAAATCTTTGAAATGTAACAAAAGTTTGATTAATGAAAAATGTTTGAAATTTTTTTATATTCATGCGCTTCTGTTGTTATTGATATGATTAACATAACCGCATTTTGCAACTAGAGAATAATATTATTGATGATTGCAGCATCAATAATGCTTATTTTCGGACCTCAAAATGGGGATGTTACATACAATTAAGCTGGTCAGTGTGCTGACATGCAATTCACTTAGGAAGCAATCAAAAATTGAAAAAAATGCTTCACATGCTCAAATTCAGATCATCAAAGCCACTGAACTTAGTTGCTTTAATAGTAGCCTATGCCAATCCCCTATAACTTCTCCTTGCCCTAACATCTCAATAGCCTCCATGACCCTTTTGTCCTCATGATCACATATGCTCCCTACATCGACACCTTTTTATTCCTTCCGTTCGAAGCTACATTAAATACGCCTTCTAAATCATGCTCATATCCTAGCTGAACAATGCATTTTTTGCATCACTGCTCCACCATCACCATTGTTGCTTTCTTCTTGTATGAATATTTTCCAAGGTATTTAGCCACTTCTAGATGCGTAGATCACAATAATAAAGTTTATTTTTTTTGATTTGAGTGGATTTTTAGATTGGGATGGGAAAATAGTAATTTTGGTGGTTTTGCTTGGATCTTAAGTAAGGACGGTGACGACTATGCGAAGAAGAAGTTGAGAATAAAATGGTAAAGATTTTGTCATTTAAAATATAAAACTACAAAGTGTTTGCCCTTTTTTGAGCTGTGATTTTTATAAAACCGATTCGGTGGATGGTTTTTGTTTTCCTGTATGCAGTGGTCATTCATCTAATTAAAAATGAGTGGAAATTCGTAGGTGAATAGAATGTTTGTTGGTAATGGTATAAGGTGATGCTATGAGTGTTAATTTAGTAGCAAATGTTTTGTTTTGATTTGGAGACACTATGAAGTTCTCTATTACTGCTTACTAATTATTGTAGTATTTAAATTGGTTTGATATGTTCTCTATTACCGCTTACTAATTGTTGTAGTATTTAAAATGGTCTGATATGTCCTATAGTATCATATATATGTAAACTATATAAACTTCAGGATAGAAAATGTGAATTTTATTTACATGTCCACCGCGAAAACGAAGGATGCTCAAATTTTGATAGTGCTTTTTGAATGCGCCTTTATACTAGTTTGCAGACAAGCTAGCTTATGCATATTCAGATTTATCTATAAGCAAGTCGATATAGGGTCAAACTCTTAAATTTGGGGTTTTGGCTAAAATAGAGATTGTGGATTATTTATCATCTATAGTAATTATTTTTATTCATGCTAGAACATTGTATAACAAAATGAAATCAATAATAAATTAAAATTGATTTGTAAATGAATTTAAGAAAAAAAATCATATTTATATGCAAATTTAGAATTTTATATGTTTAGCACAATTAACCTTTGTGTCCATCAAGAACTCTTGGCTGGATTGGATATATAATTTTGCACATCCATTGTAAAACAAAGTAGATAATCTTCTATTAAATATAAAGGATAATATGCGACTATTTGAATTCTTGCTTATCATTCACTCTCATTTTGAATCCTCTTCTCTCCTCAATTTAAGGGAAAATTTCACATGCCCCTAGCACATATTTACCATTTCAAACTCACACATTAATTTCCGTTATATTGTAAAAATCATAATAGTACGACCTTTAATTTTCTATTTCATCTATTTCGAACTATCTTCCACCTTCATTTTCCAATTTTTGTTCATTTCCTTATCTTCTTTATTTAATTTAATCTGCCTAGATGTGCCTTCCACTTTCATTCCCCTTTTTAGTTTCATTTTCTCCTCTTTTAATTTTTAATACTATCATCTCTTTTTTTTTGCCTTTACGTCCAAGGGGAAATTTTCCCCTTTTGTTGGTTGTGTTTTCTTCTAGTCTTGGTTGTAGTCGTGGAATCACCTCTTCCATCATCAATGATAATATGTTGGGTGCGTAGTATTTTATTTTATTCTATATCAGTTTGATTTATAGGGATTACAACTACTTTAAAAAATTAATATGTAAAATAAAACATTGCTTAGTTTCCAACAAGTGGTCAAGTTAAAAGATATCATTTTCTAAAAGTTATTATAGTTAGAGCTGTTATGGTAATGGTTACCGTTACCAATTTACAAATACCATTACCGTACCATTTTTACTAATAAGCGAAAATTGCTTACCGTTACCGTTACCGATAGGGTAGTATACCGAAAACTGGTATACGATAATCCGGTAACCGTTACAGTAGTAATGGTAAATTACCATTTGTCTAAAAAAATGTTAGTAATAACGCGTATTCACACCATAATGGTGCTTCATTATACAATTTATGGTGTTACTTAATAAAAGACATAAATGAGAAAGAAGTAAAGTTTATTTAACAATATTTCACCTGGTTAATAAACTAAACTTAATCATTTGCTTAGTTCTAAATGCCTATAATAAAGTTTATTACATAAATATACATGTATTATAAATTGACTGGTAAAATTACCGTTGCCTTTGGTGTTGAATAAATGTTACCGAAGATTTACCATAGAAAATGGTAAATTTACCGATACCATACCGATTAAACTGGTATACATATTTCACTCGAAAAATGGTAACCGATTGGCTGGAAATGGTATGGAAATGCTACATTTACCGTTACCATAACAACCCTAATTATAGTCGTCTTTTTTAGTTTCAGGTACTCTGTTCGTTGAAATGTCAAAGAAAAAAATTGGAAGGGATTTTAATTCAGCGTTCATGGTAATTCAATAGACATATTTTAAATTTATCTTAGAATTTATTATATTTTTATATCAATTTTTCATCAATTTTAGTTGGTTCAACTTTTGTATCTATTTAATCGTGTTATTGTATCTATATTATTGATCTTTTGTCTCAATTCATTTCTTTTCTTACTTTCATTTCCTTATCTTTTCCATCTAAAATAAATTTTTAATCCTTACATATTATGTCTCCTAACGTTTTTTTACCTTTAAATCCATATAAAAAGTTTGCTCATTTGGTTTTTTTGTTTTCTTCTATTTTAGTTATAGTCGTAAAATTCTCTCTTCCACCTTTCATAACATGCGCCATGGTTTAAGGTAAATAATATTTTATTTTTCACTATGTTTGTTTGGCTTATAGAGATCAATTTGACTTCTGAAGATACTATGTAAAATAAAACATCACTTAGTCTCCAATAAGTGATCATTTTTATATATCATGATTAGAAAAATCAAATTGATACATTCTTCCAAAAAAATTAAGCGGTTGCTTTTCTTTAGTCGTAGGTAATTTGTTCGCTGAAAAGTCAAACTAAAGAAATTGGAAGAGATTTTTATTCAATTTCCATGGTAACTCCAATACACAGGCTTTTAACTTTTTTTAGAATTATTACATTTTTATATCAATTCTTTACCCATTAATTTTTCACGTTTTTATCTATGTAATTGTTTTGTTGTATCTGCACTGTTCATACGCGTGTCAATTCATTTTTTGTCCCGTTCTTAAGTACATATGTTATTTTTCATTTTTATCATAATGTATTGTAAACTTTATTATCTTTATTTTAATTACTTTAGATATCCTTTCGTATTGATGACCCTTATTCTACCATGTGAAAGATAACCTATGAGACTACATGCCTATTTTGAAGTGTGGGGATATGGGTTGATTTCTAGAAGAATATGTTCTAATGCTAGATAGCTTATGCTTAAGTCTATTTGTTCAATTATTTTGTGATTGATATTGTTTTATAAAAGAATCTATTATATTATATAGATCGAAGTCCGATCATTGATCATCTATATTCTTTTTCCCTCATTTTTTTTAAGAATAAAATCCTAATTCTATACCATTATAACTCTTTTTCTCACATATTTCACGTTAAAAAATTATATTATTTTCATCCACCACACTCTTTACCTTAATTATACCTTTATAATTTAATAATGTATTTCTTTCTCTTCTCCACACTTTCAATATAATTTTTTTTGGAACTTCTTGGTTTATTTTTCAAATTACCTTTTTCTACATCACATTTCATATTTTTCCATGATTTCTCGCTTTCCATTTTTATCTTCATATTTATAACATAACTCAAAAAATTGTATTCCTGACCTATATCGAAATAAGAATTCATTTAAAATAATTTTTTATTGATCTTATAAGTTTTCAATTTTAACAGAGTGTAATTTAATTATTCAACAGTCCTTCATTTTGTACTCTCCTTAAATTTTATATGATTTCATCATTTTCCAATAGCTATGTTTCTACCTATTGTTTTTTCGGTTGATATTTACGAAAACATTATTTAAAAATAAAACATTTGTTTGTTGGATTGATCCAACATAATTTAGAGGTTTCATCTTCACTTTTTTACTTTTTTTTATTTAATATATGGTTGAATTTGTTGCTAATCTTCTAGATTTCGGAATTTGGATCATTTCTTCAAGTTTTATGTTTGAAAATTTTAATTTCGAATTATTTTTTTTCGATGGATATGATAATGAATTTAATTTCCTTCAATTATTTTATAGAAGGTTATTGGGTTATAAATACATGGATACGTAGAAACTTTAATTGTTCTTAAAATTTTGTTTAAAGTAAGGTTGAACTATTATTTTCATTCTCAAGTTTTATGCCAAATTTGAATTTTATCTTAGAATTATTCAACTAATTTGATTATGAATTTAGTTTCCTTCTTTACTTTGCTGGACATTATTAGATTATAAATGCTTAGGTACCGAAGGACCCCGATTGTTCTAAACATAGATCAAACACAAGTATATAAAAAATCAAGTTGGACGAGAATGAATTATTCACACCACAACCTTTCATAGCATATTTTGGGTAAACATATAGATTTATGTTCAGCACTTTTGTACTATGTATAGAGATTAGGATAAAAATTTGTTTAAAAGTTTTGTTTTAAATGTGTTTCATAAATTTATTTCTTTTTTAAACATATATGTAGTCTTAGTCAACCTAAACTTATATTTTAAAATCTAATACTATCCATAATAATCAACAATGTGTTTATAATATCTTTTTATGCCACCATCAAATTCTTGGGTAATTTATAGAACAGTTTGGTGATTATCTATGATTCCCAGAAAAATTTATCCAATGTTGTGCTATTTTCAACTTTCTGTCTTTGGAGATGTTAAGATGTAATTATATATGAAAAAAAAAAATTAAAATGATTATGAGTATACCAACTTTAATATGAAGGATCAAATCACTAAAATTGATAAAATGAATTAAGTATAATCAGCTCAGTTAATCTGTATTGAATTTTATTGGAGGATTGACTATGATAAATTGTCATTAATTTGAATTCTGTTCAGTGAGAGAATCAATCAAATTAGTCGGGCAAATAATTTCAATGTATTAATCCTTATATCATCCGTAAAAATTCTAATGGGTTGTAAGTTCTAAATATATAAGGGAAGATATAAGGTTAGTTGTTATGTTCCTTTAACAAATCGGTCTATACTCTAAAAGGATGTAAGGTAAGAACACACTACCTATTATTACCAAAAAAAAAATTGTTGTCTTTAACAAACTTAGCATGAGACCAAATAAATGCCAAAAAATATGTTTGTAAATAACTAAAAAACTTATCAAAATATTTTTTGGCGAATAATTGATTATGCTTTAATGCAACATTATATTTACACATTTCCTTCTACTTGAAAATTTATATCATGTACTCATTACATTTTAAAACCTGATTACCATATTCATCTTAGACTCATAATAACATATATGTTATGAATATTATATTGTGTCATACTTGATGTACGTACAAAAAATATGACAAACATTTGTATCAATGTTGGATTAATGCGTCGAATAAAACTTATGGCCAATGTCCTATTGGAAAAACAAAGAATACTCATGGTGAGTATTAGACGTCATGATATTATAAAAAGAATAAAAAAAGAATGATTGTTGTTACATGATTAAAAGGATGCAAAAGAGGTAAATTATAAAATAATGCATCAAATTAAAATGAAACTATGTTTGAATGCATAGTTAGGTGTGGGGTAAATTTGTTTGTTGAAGGAATGATATAATGGATGTTTTTCTATTTAGTAATTTTAGGAAGAATTCAAAAAAATCTAAAAATTCAAAAAAATAAAGACGATCATTAACATACATAGTTGATATGCAAGTTTTGTCTTTGCTATTTGTTGAAATATGACATGTTCTCTTTTTCAGTAAATCATGGTTCCTCCAAAATTTAGTTCATAATAAAGAAAATTAACATTTGTAACTTCTTGCATTCTCTGTAACTATTTTATTACTAAATATTTATTCTAAATTCATTTAAATATTTCTTGCATTTTATGCATAGGTACACATTTTACAAATTACTTTGTTATGTTCTATTATATAGTCTACTATGGTAAATTTATCCCAAGAATAATAATTAGTTTTTAATAGTTTATATCATTCCAATAGTAATAATCTATTTAATAGTTTAATGCATTGACTACAATTATCTTACTGTCATTTTCAGTGAAATATTATCCAAGATATTTTTTGTATATATATTCACAAGTATTTTTTGTTATGGTAATATACAATATCATTTTGAATTGTTCTACTTGATTTACTGTTTAAGTTCTTGTATCTACACGAATACTTGATGTAGACAAAAAAATAGTTCGATTGTTCAAAATTTCAAACTACGCAATGTTTATACTTTAGCTATGTTTCCTATATCATTTTATATTAGATGTATTTGAAAACATCATGTTTCAAAGCTACTATAATTCTTTCCCTAGTGAATTATTAATGGAATGTTAAAAAGTATACGGATATAATTTTGGACTGTTATTCCTTGAAAATACACATGGACAATTTTACATTTAGAACAATTTCTCTATATAAGGTTTGGAACATACAGTATCATGTACATATTCAAATTTATATGTGAAAAGTATGATAAACCCTTTCGAACCTATGTTTTTTGCATTCTAAAGTTAATAGACATGCTTAGTACACAATGCCTATCAAGTTATGAATATTGATAGTTGTTGTTGGTATTTGTTATATAAAAATATTATGCTCTGAAAAAATTAGTTATACTTTGTTTGGTTGTCGATGGCATAAGCATATATTTGAGTATGTAATGTTTTATATTATTTTTCGAAAACCCCGTGTGCGCAGCATGGTTTCGTACTAGTTCTATTATATATAAAATAGAATATAAGTCCACTATTTATCTTTTTTGTCTTGGCTCAAATCCTGAATTCTCAATGATTTATGTGAAATTTTACACTCCAGCCATCTCTCCTTTTATAGATTCAAAGTTTATTCATATTACCCATGGTTTTGACTCCCAATTCTACTACACTTGCTTTCCACTTCGATCCATGTTGCTTTGATTGCAATTCGAGTACGTTTATTCAGAATTAAATCTCTTTTTGATATGCCCTAATTTGTTAAATTTATCTACAATGTATTTTTTGGATTTTTAATGTTTATTTTCCACTACATGCAATTTCCCATTGCCCTAACATGTAGTATCTTATTATTTAACTTTAGTATATGCCATGCCATGTTAATTTTCTACGATTTGTGTTTGGGGTTTAACAACTTTAACAATTTTTGAGTTCTAATTATTGCAATTTTACTATGCCCCCTTTAGTTTTAATCTTGCCTTGTTGTGCCATGTTCGGTTAAGTTTCTTTGAAGTATGTTTAGATGTTTTACACATTTAACATTGTAAATTCAAAATAATGTACATAAGACAATCACTTGATTGCTTTGAACAATATTTAGGATTTTATTATTTAAGAAATCTGTATTTTTCTAAACATCATCTTCCATATTAAATTTAAATATTACATTTTTTTCAAATTTAAGAAAAGCCATTTGATTTTGCATAATAAATTTAAATTTAAAAGGCTTTAATTTTATGTATTAATTTTTTTTTACCAAAATAGTTTCAGATTTTGTCTATGTAACTTGAAGAATATGTGCTTTTAGGAAATTTGTTGTTATGAACAAAAATAGTTACTGATTTAATGTTATTGAACATATTATTTACTTGTAGCAATTTTAATAAAATGTGGTTCATGCCGATAAAACTCGATTATTTTAAAACATTATGATTATCCATTACTAACAATCTTTGGCTTTCAAAGGTTAAAAAAACTATATTTTCAAAACTTTATTCTTTATATAAGATTTGATTTTCCATTTTACATATTGGTTTAACGGCATAAAATAGCTTTTTTGATTTTACATATGGAATATTGATTCAATATCTTAATAAAGACTTTCAAATTTGATGTATTACTTCTTTTGTAAAAAGATTTCTAGTTTTATATTTTAATTTTAGTTTCTACTTCTACGAGTAACCTGCTTTATTACCAAATTAATACTTATGAACCATAAAATTATGGATTAAATGGTACTTAATTTTTATAATTGCATTTTTGAATAGAATTTTGTTGCTCATGTTGATTAGACTATATTTTTTAACAAAAGTATACGTATTACCTGTAAATCCACGCAGTTAACTTTTCCAAGTAATTAGGATTGTGTAATATTTTGTTTTCAGTCTTGAAAGTCTAATAATTTACTAAAACTTTAATTTCTAGACTATAAATCTTAATATATAATTTAGATTGTGTGCAATTAGAGGGCAGTGAAATGTTCAATTTTAGGGTCGAGAAGTACATAGCCTTTGTTACTATTCTCATATGGATATTGACATTTTACAAATTGCAAGTTCGTAGAAATTGTATTTCTAAACTTTGACCTCCAAGATATACCAAAGCTGCATTTACATTATGAAATTAAAAGCCTTTAGATTTTATATACACATTCTTTTACAAATCATTTTTGTTCAGTATTGGCTCCATGATGTTGGTCATGTCTCTGTTTTTGTTCTTTTGTCTGATTAGTTCTGATGATTTTGTTCTGGCCGGACTCATCTGTGTAAGTTTCTGTTTTGCAATGGTTTTGTTGGCAATAACATGATGTCTTGGAATGTTGGATGAAATGGCTCCCTGTCCCTTTTTTGTCATTTTTCTCTAGTATTAGTTCATTTTGTGTGCAATCTGTATGCTCTTGTGCAAGCCTATCTAAGTGAATCTTTGTCTAACATATGTTAGAAGCTTTGCTTCTACTTGGATGGTGATCTTAAACTTCTCATCATTTGTTACCGTTGGTTCTAATTTAGAATTTTATCTAATTGTCCCTATTTTGGAACGCTTCTTCTACTGGTGTTTTGATATGAACTGGTGTTTTGATAGGCAACATCGTAATATGTTTGCTGAGAGATATTGTGTCTTGGTTAAGTTAATGAGTTGATTAAGTGAATGTATGAGGGAATGCCTTGTGTATCTTTGCATGTGAGTTCTGTAGTTGCTGATGTGCATAGCCTTACGCCTATATCTATTTTGTTATAAAGTGAACGGACCACTTCAAAACTGACAATAGTTGCTAAGGCATCTTTGCCTCTCATCTTTATTAATTGCTATAAAGTGGTATGGCCACTATAATCCGGTTGCTTGTGCAAAATAATAATATTTTATTCTGTCTACAAATTTTTCCTTTGAACTTAATATTTTGGGTTGTTTGTATTAATTTGTTAGTTTTCTTTTAATTTAAACTTCTTGGTTATATAGCATCGAATATGATTTCTTTGGCTAGTCAGGATAGTAAAATATTTGGCTTTCAATCCCAAAAGATACATAGCGTTATAGAATATGTTTGGTTGTATATTTAATTTTCTATTTTAATCTATTGTAGTTTTTTTCAAAAAAATAAATATGTTTTCATTGTGATTTGACTCTAATTTCGTATGTAGTTCATGTTTGGAATGATTACAATGAATGTTTGAAATATTTACTGTAATTTTGTCTTAGTGTATTAGATTTATCTATAATGTATGTAACGGCCCAAAGATTTTCGATCCCAAAAATCGACAATAATACGTTCACTGTATAGAGTGCCGAGCAATCAAGTGCCGGAAATATCAGGCTGTCAGGGTTAAGAATAAAAAGAGCTAGAAGAAGAAACAAAAACAATAGCACAATCATACAATCGCAGCAGAATAAAATATAATATACAAATTGCAGCATTTTATACAAAGAAAAGCTGTAACTGTCAATATACATACAAGATATCAGAGTACAACCATCAACAAACAAATCTGGGGTGTTATAATAACTTGTCCCTGAATGCTGATTATACAGACTATGGTACACAGCGGAATCAAATCAATACGTCTCTGTCACCCAGCTCGTCTTCAGACTCCAAAGCATTCTAACATGAAAATCTGTAATACTCAGTCTGATCCGAGCTTTACAATAAACCAACACCCAAGTCAGGTTGAAAACCAGCGTGAGTAAACCCATTTAATACGAATGCTTAAAGACTTCATTGGAAATCAGGGTAACTCGCATATCCCTATGAGTCTGTATCTTGTTATAGTCAAAACACTTATTAAACAATTCCATTGTAAATCAAAATCCTATTTCTTTCCTTTATTTATTTTCCTCATAAATTTTCCCGGCCCATTCCTTCGGCCCAATCCTTGCTCTCCCCTTTCTTCTCTGTACTGTTCCAGTTCCCTTCTTCTTACACTTGCACTCCAGGAAGCAACGTGCACGCAATGTGCCTATGCACCTGCACAAATCGACGGTGACCCATAGCTCGACGCTGGTAGGCCTTGCAAACCTACCGCGACCACCTGAACCCTCCTCCACTCCCGGAATCCATGATCTCTCCCCAATCTGTAAATTCAAGCATCACCCCAACCTGTCACGAACAACAGTTCCACTGTGACCCCTTGCCACACCACCTCCGCCATCACCCCTCGCCAAATTTCACCATGAACTCCGCCACAACCGTCACCACCTAATCCCCCTGGACCGCATACCCATCACGTCACCCCACCACCTCCATTTGCTCCCTAATCGAAAAGCAAAAAAACACGCGTCCAAACCCTAGTCGCCCATGACCATCCACCGCGATCACCTATAAAATCCCCCACCAATTTTCTCCGATGCGCTCCCACTCAAACCTCCTTAAGCACAAACCCCATGCCACATAATAGTCTAGGCTTCCAAGATTCGTCAACATGCCCCAATCTGATCAACTCTACCTACCTTCCACCAAACCACTAGGAACCACCATACCACCCCTAAAAATCATTATTTTCGATGACGATCACACATACATGAGCAAAAACTTAAAACATGACATTCAAATTTCTTTTATTTTTTTGGATCGCTTACTGTAAAAACATTTTCCAATACATATACTTTATAACATCCAACAAAACCACTATTAAAATAAAGTTCCATCGAAAACAAACAGTTTTTATTTTAACCTCATGGCCTAAATCTAATTAGGCTAAGAGGTAGGAATTTTAGAAGCTTGGCTTAACATCTTTTTTCCTTTAAAAAAAGATGATTTGCTGTTCAAAAGAAAAGAAACACTGAACAGAGCTAATATGGAAGAAGAGCAAAATTTGGATTGTGCTGGTGGAACTAACTATTGTCGAATTCAATCTTACAGATGCATACTTACTTGACAGCACACAGGAACTTGACATGAACCAAGGGTTCATACAAAATCAAATGTTGTTTAACACCCAGTAAAACAAAATAGTGTTTTTACTCACAGTTCTTTGAATAGAGCAGTTTTTTCTTTTTTTCTTTTTCCCCTTTGCAATCTCGTAGTGTTTGATTGCCTTTGATTCTTAAATTCTTAATGGAAGCTTGGTTATGCCCCTGCCAAAGTCTCTGACCTCCTTTGCTTTGTTTTATGAAAGAAATTTGCTTTATTATGTTCGAGTGGTATAAACCAGGCAGGGATGAGTAGGTATATTTATATAGAAGAAATGGAGGTGTATAGGATAAGAATTGGTGGCTGCAGATTGTACTGTTGTATTTTTATTTTATTTTATTTCCTTTATCTTGGTTTGTACATATATTGATCTGATTCGACCAAATGGTGATTCGATATCTTATAAAAGCATTGATTTTGATCTTTGTTTGACATTGATAAAATGTTTTGTAAGCTTGAAATGATGTATGCTTGAGGAAAGGTGCATTAAATGCTTGTCTCCCTATGTTCATAAATATATATACATACATTTCATATGTATATTTGTTTTTACCAAATGCAATTGTATTTATTATCATATTTATACTTATACATTCCCATATTTACAAATGCTATATGCTTCTCAACTTACATATGTATTATTTATTTTATCATATTTACATTTATGCCTTCCTATACATATTTTACTTAATTTATATAAATTTGCATACACATTCCTCCGTATGGCCCATGTATATTTATATATTAGTGCATCGGGTTCTACGTGCTTATGCATATTTTATCATTATATTTTTCATATATATATTTATATATCATATTATTTCCTATTTACCTATATATTCGTTTCCTATGGGTATACGTACATATTTGTATGCTTGTATATATTTTAAATCCTCACAAACTTTTATATATTTATATATATATTGTATGGATATTTTATCCTAATTTTAAATGGTGAAGTATATAATATTTTCTATATGATTTATCCTATCCAAAGATTTAATAATTCAATATTTATTTTAGTTTCCAAATCAATTTATATATATTCAAGTATTTTTAATTATCAGAAATTCATCTGTTAGACTCATCAAAATTAATATTCCGATAATTTAAATCAGTTAATTACCCAATTATCAGCCGCCAAAAATCCGAGTCGTCGCGTTCCTCCCTTCTTAGAACTTTTCGTGCCCGAAAAGGAACGAAGCGAGAATTTTAATTTAATGTTTATTTTAGTTAATTATTCTTTAAACATTTTTGACACTTATTCTTTTAATTATACAAATTTAAAACACTTTAAAATTTATAGTATTACCAAACTAGTTTATAAAAATACTTTTTATACCTCGATGTCTCAACAAGTTCATCCTTGTTCTCAATGAAATTCAGTCATACGTTGACCAGACGTAGGGCTGAAAATCTATAAGTACTTAGAAAATCCGTTTCAACACCCAGTAAAAATACTAAATAAAACTTTTGTGAGAATGCTTTGGAAATCATCACCCCCTCCCAAGGATCGTTGTTAGCACGATGATTACATCGCCATCCCGGCGAAATCCATAGAAAACTGTGGGCATCCTCACCCCTCGCTTCCGCCATGGGAACTGCAACAGATCGCAGCTACACCCAGGGATACGTTGCTATCACAGAGCCCGTGTAACTATAGGCATCAGCGCCTACGAATTACGCTGCCAAAATGAAACTTCACCACATAGATCGCAAAATACGCAAATGTTGCGTCACTATCCCTGTGAAACCCAATGTAGACTGTAAGCACTCAACGCCACACGAATTTCACTATGGAACCACATAAATCGCAATCTACTGATATTACGCTACTACCCCGGCGAAATCAAACGTAGATTGTAGGCAATCACTGCTACTCAACTTACGCTATGAACACAGTAGATCGTAGTTTCAGCAAAGGTTACGTTGACATCACGGCGAAACCCAATGTAACTGTAGGCATCAGCGCCCTCGACTTACGCTACCAAATGATCATCAGGAACTACAGGTTTGTCCGGACGTCCTCTGAGAACAAAATTTAGAAACCTTCTTAGGGCTCAAGGCAGAACCACCTAGTGGATCTCCTGCTATAAGTTTCAACTCTAAATGGGAGCGCCTTTTTCCCCATAGCATTCTCAAAACATTTTATACTATACATATATAGTATCTTTTAAATCATACTCTTTATATGCATCACATATAAATCCAATTTACACAAAATTGATATCACAAAATCGTTAATTTTCATACTTGGCTTTCCAAATTCCTAAAATTTGCTTTTTGCCAAAACCAAAAAACATTTCAAAATCCATGGGTTCCCAAAATCTTTTCAGTTCCATTCTCATAAAATCATTTTTATATATATGTAAGATTATTCTTTCATCTTGAATAATTTTCAATTCATTACACACTTATATAAATTCTAGTTTATATTTCAAATATCCTTCAAAGATCATTTCTTCTAGTTATAGATTCAACAAGGGGAGTTTTTAATATATAAAAAATATATAAAAAATTATTTATGCCAAATCAAATATTCAAGTTCTATTTCCTTTACAAAGTCATTTGTAACATCAATTACTTCTTCCAAGGTAAGTTTCAGTTATAATCTTATCCAACCTTTTATTTTAAATCATCATATTTACTCAAAAATATACTCTTTTACATAAAAATCATTTATGCCTCAATATCTGATTCGGTTCCACTTCAGAATTGTTTCAAGTTCCATTTGGGTTATAAATTCAATTTTTATCCCAATTGGTATTTAAATCCACGATTTAAATATAATAATTTCCACCCTGACCAGTTTGAATTTAGAAAATAGCTTGAATAGTTTTAAAATAGTTAAGTAGTTGTAAAATAGTTAAATAGTTAATGTAAGATAGTTTGAGTTTTAAAAGAGTGGTTTGTATAGTAAATAGCTTGGAAAACCCAAAATAATTTGAGTATTTAAGAAAATAGATTAAGACGGTTTATATTAAAATAATTTATATGAAAATAGTTCCAGAGTCAAACTGATTCAGTTTCCAATCCCCATTCAAATCAATTTCAATTTCCGCTCACCAATTCAACCAATTTCCATTCCCATTTACATTGATTCAAATCCGATTTCAATTTGAGCTTAGATTCCCATTCTAATTCAAACCAATTCCTATTTGAATTTCAAATTGATTCAACTTCGATTACAATTCCCATTTGATTCAATTCAATTCTAGTTTGAATTAATTCTAATTTCATTCTCAGTTTTCACCCATCTTGATTTATACAAACCCGGGATCGGTTTTCACAACGTTGATTTAATCACTTAAATCAAATTAATCTTTAATATTAAATTTAACAGTCTAAATCTTTTATAATTAAATCATGAGCCCAAATTTAAAATATTCATTTAAATTTCCTTTAATTAAACCTATTTCAAGGTTCGAGTGAGAGTTCAAATCTTTTAAAAAATTTAATCTTGGAAATCCAATTTATTACCCAAATTTTAAACAATTTCAATTGACAAGTTCATTTTTAACATTTAAATCTTAAGTTCAAAGCGATTCCATTTTCATAAGTTCAATCTTAACTTCAAAAACCCAAATTCATTTAAATAGTTTCACGGTAAAGTTTTACTTCCATTTAATTTTAGGAATGGATATACATAATTTTGCTCTATTTCTCAGTTTAATCGAAATAGTCCAATTTACGGTTTTATATATGTTGTCAATAACAAATCAGAATGATAACAGCATATGTCACAGTAAATAAACATCCAAAGTGTCTAAACATCAGTCAATAGCCTACAAATTTTCTAATACGCCCATCAATAACATTCTTTACCAGTTTCCAGAGTTCAAAACCCAGTTTAATTTCAAAATCTGTTTCGAAATTGTTCGTACACAACCTCTTATCAAATCCATACTTTTCTTTCACTTTAATCCATTTAACTTCCCTAATTTAAATCTCAATTTTACCTTGAAACTTCCAATTCAGGTTGTATGTTCAAAACTTATTTAACTTCCCCTAAGTTAAATTTCCCATTCGTTCAATCAATTTAACCTTACTCAACTTAAATTTCCATCCCAAATTTTAAAGTTCTTATTAATATCCCTTTCCACTTATAAGTTCAAAAACTTATTTCTCTTTGGGTTTTACATCTCACTCTTAGGGGAATTTCAGAATTCAACACTTAATATTTATTTCAAATCACTTTGATATATGTATATCCGCATATATATAAATATTTATTCCATTTGCACACCAATTCATACTTTCAATTTTAAACCATTCTTGGTTTTTAATTCAAAATAGTTTCCTTTAAATTTTCAAAACAACTCTTGTTTTAAAACAAGATTTCAAAAATATTCTGAGTAATATTACTTATTTTCTTTTAATACTTTGAAACGATTCAAAATTTCTCTTGTTTTAGATTTAAAACTTCACGAATTAAATCCATTTTAATTTATAAGTCATACCTATACAAATTTTTACTTCCTTAAAACATGTCACTATGTTTTATCATTGTTTAACCTGTAATAAATATCCTTTATTAAGATACAATATCCACTCTACAATAATTATCATATCTAAACACATTATCTATTCCATTATACTTTATTGGAAAAATATAGCCAATGCAACTTATTTCAAACACTTTGAAAATTATTTTGAATTTTCTAGGATTTAAATTCGGGTACTCAATCCATTTTTAGTGTAACTTATTTGCAAAATTTATTCTTACCCAAATTCTATTTGGTGATATGATTACCACTTAAATTTTATAATTTTATTTGATATGTATAATAACAACCAATCACCTTAATATACCATAATAATTAGAAAAGATTATTTCTTTATTTATATCAAAATATAAACTTATATAAGAACTACTTTTAAAACTGTTTTTAAAATCATTATATAAGAAAATAACAAGTACGCCCTCATATACACTACAGTCAACTCATTCTAGAGTACTACTGATCCTATCTCTAATGAGTAATCCCCGCAGAGCCAAGGTTCTCACTTCACCTTCAACTCTGATACCACGTGCAACGGCCCAAAGTTTTTCGACCTCGAAAAACGACATTAGTACGTTCACTTTATAGAGTGCCAAGCAATCGAGTGCCAGAAATACCATACCGTTAGGGTTAAGAAGAAAAGGAGGTAGAAAAAGAAACAAAAACAACAGCACAGTATCTCACAATCACAGCGGAATAAAATATAATATACAAATAGCAGCATTTTATACAAAGAAAAGATGTAACTGTTAATATACTTACAAGATATCTAAGTACGACCATCAACAAACAAATCTGGACAGTTATAATAATTTGTCCCTAAATACTGACTATATGGTCTATGATACACAATGGAATCAAATCAATATGTGTCTGCCACCCAGCTCGTCTTCGGACTCCAAAGCGTCATAACCTGAAAATCTATAATACTCGGTCTAACCCGAGCATTACAATAAAGTAACACCCGAGTCAGGATGGAAACCAGCGTGAGTAAACCCATTTAATATGAAATGCTTAAAGACTTCATTAGAAATAAAGGTAACTCGTATATCCCTACGAGTTTGTATCTTGATATAGTCAAAACACTTATTACACAATTCCATTGATATTTAAAATAATATCCAAGTATCGTTACTTATTTTAATTAGTCGGTTTTACTTAATTTTATTCAATTCCAGCCTATTAGACTCTATAATTAAATCCGTAAAGATCTGTAGCGCTTATTAAATCGAAGTGGTTCTGGATATTACTTATATCCAATCCCGGCCTCTTTAAATCCAATAATAAATTAAAAAGGTAAATTGTTTAAGATAAACAAATTTATTACTTAGGGTGACAATATTCCTTATGGAAATTTATCTCAGATGTCTTATTTCAAAAACTTATTACCATTTCAATCTCATTATTTTAATCCGAAAAATAATATCCCATAGAAATAAGCAAAGGTATATATCGTTAACCCTATTAATGATCTATAACCAATATCCAAATGACCTGCTCATGGTTTTAGTTCACTTTGATTAATCGCATATTTAAAACCAAATTAATTACAAACTAAACAATTTATTAACTAATAAGAAATTATTAAATACCATTAGTTTCCCATAAGTTTTAAGTCAAATAAAAATTATAATATAATTAATTACTATTATAAAGCATCATCTAATTTAAAATTACGGATTTTTAGAAAGGAAATAGCCTTTAATTAGGAAGAAAATATAAATAATCTTATATATATATATATATATATATCTCATCCTTTCTCTTCTTCCTTTTCATCTATTTTATTTCTTTTCCTTATCTTTTTTTTTACCTTTTATTTTCTTTCTTACTTCCTTTCTCTTTCCTTTCCTCTTTCTTTCCTTTATTTTTTTACCTCTTAAATTTTCCTGGCCCAGTCCTTCCTCTCCCCTTTCTTCTCTCTATTGTCCTAGTTCCCTTCTTCTTACACTTACACTCCAGGAAGCAACGTGCACGCACTATGCCTGTGCACCTGCACACATCGTCGTTGACCCATAGCTCGACACCGCCAAGCCTTGCAAACCTACCACGACCACCTGAACCCTCCTCCAATCTTGGAATCCACGATCCCTCCCCAATCAATAAATTCGAGCATCACCCAAATCTGTCACGAATAGCAGTTCCAATATAACGCCTTGCCATGCCACCTCAGCCATCATTCCTCGCCACATTCCACCACGAACTCTGCCATAACCGTCCCCACCTAATCCCCCTAGACCGCATACCCATCACGTTTCCCCACCACCTCCATTTGCTCCCTAATCGAAACACACAAAAACGCGACTCCAAACCCTAGTTCGCCCACGACCATCCACCGCGATCACCTATAAATTCCCCCATCATTTTTCTTCGATGTGCTCCCACTCAAACCTCCTTCAGAACAATCCCCATGCCACATAATAGCTTAGGCCTCCAGGATTCGTCAACACGTCCAAATTTGATCAACTCTGCCTGCCTTCCACCACACCGCTAGGAACCACCATACCACTCTTAAAAATCATTATTTTCGATGACGATCACACTTACAAGAGCAAAAACTTAAAACATAACTTTCAAATTTCTTTATTTTTTTGGGTTGCTTACTGTAAAAACACATTTTTCAATACGTATATTTTACAACATCCAACAAAACCACTATTAAAACAAAGTTTCATCGGAAAAAAAACAGTTTTTCTTTTAACCTCATGGCCTAAATCTAATTAGGCTGAGAGGTAGAAATTTTAGAAGCTAGGTTTAACAATTTTTCCTTTGAAGAAAAAGATGATTTGCTGTTCGAAAGAAAAGAAACACTGAACAGAGATTATACGGAAGAAGAGCAGTATTTTGATTGTGTAGATGGAACTAGCTATTGTCGAATTCAATCTTACAGATGCATGCTTACTTGACAGCACACAGGAACTTGACATAAACCAAGGGTTCATACGAAATCAACTATTGTTTAACACCCAGTAAGACAAAATAGTGTTTTTACTCACAGTTCTTTGAACAGAGCAGTGATTTCTTTTTTTCTTTTTCCTCTTTGCGGTCTACTAGTGTTTGATTGCCTTTGATTCTTAAATTCTTAATGGCGGCTTGGGTATGCTCCTGCCTAAGTCTCTGACCTCCTTTGCTTTGTTTTATGAAAGAACTTTTCTTTATTATGTTTGAGTGGTATAAACCAGGCGGGGATGAGTAGGTATATTTATATAGAAGAAATTGAGGTCTATGGGGCAAGAATTAGTGGCTGCAGATTGTATTGTTGTATTTTTATTTTATTGTGTTTATTTTGGTTTGTACATATGTTGACCTGATTCAACCAAAAGGTGATTTGATATTTTATAAAAGCCTTGATTTTGATCTTTGTTTTGACATTGATAAAATGTTTTGTAAGCTTGAAATGATGCATTATATGCTTGAGGAAAGGTGCATTAAATGCTTGTCTCCCTGTGTTCATACATATATATACACACATACATTTCATATATATATATTTGTTTTTACCAAATGCATTTGTATTTGTTATCATATATACTTATACATTCCCATATTTACAAATGCTATATGCTTCTCAACTTACATATGTATTATTTATTTTATCATATTTACATTTATGCCTTCCTATACATATTTTACCTAATTTATGTAAATTTGCATGCCCATTCCTCCATATGTCCCATGTACATTTATATATTAGTGCACCTGGTTCTATGTGCTTATGCATATTTTATCATTATATATTTTCATATATACATACATACATACATATATATATCACATTATTTCCTATTTACCTATATATTTGCTTCCTATGGGTATGCATACATTTGTATGCTTGTATGTATTTCAAATCCGCACAAACTTGTATATATTTATGTATATAGTTTGGATATTTTATCTTAATTTTAAATGGTGAAGTATATAATAATTTTAAATGGTGAAGTATATTTATATGTATTGCATTTATGTTGTGAAATTTAAAAGCCTTTTAAATCAAAAATTATCCATATCTCTAATTCCGTTCATCAATTTTTGGGTGAGTTACCTTGTTCGAATGCCATGACTGGTGCTACAAATTCAGGCTCAGTTATGATTTTTGATTTGGGTATCACTTATCCTTCTTATGCTCTGGGTAGTTTGTCTTCCACCGAGTTTTGTCAGTTAGCTAAGAGTACCACTTTTATTTTTTCTGACACTGAATTGGATACTGCTTTTATGAGAAGTAGGGAAATTGAGAGGGCCATATCTGTTGGTTTATGAGGATTATTAGAGGTTTGAACGATTTAAACAAATGTGATAAAATTAGAGTCTTCTTTAAAGATTATTTTATTTAGATTGCACTTCTACAAGAAACTAAAAGTGAGTGTCCTGACATTCATTTTTATAGAAGATTAGTTGGTTATCATTTTAGGAATTGCGCTTGTTTACTTTTCGTTGGATCTTCTGGGGGTTTACTTATAGGGTGGTAGGATAATTCTTTTAAACTACTTCAATGTAGTTCTAAGAAACATTCTTTGCATATCATTCTCATTAACCTTAGTGACAATTCTATTTTAGATATATCTAATGTTTACGGGCCACTCAAAAATTGGTCATTAGGTTTTATGTAATGAATGTTTAGAATTTAGATCATTAGCTCCTAGTTCTTGGATTATGGGGGTTATTTCAGTGTTACGCATTTTCTAGGAGAGCGTTCTCCATAGAAAAGTGATTTCTCTTTAATGGAAGAATTCGATTAATTTACCATTAATTCTAATTTGATTGAAATTCCTCTTTCTAATAGAGAATTATCTTGGAGTAACACTAGAGAGTTTCCTCCAATGGCCCTTCTAGATAGATTTTTCGTCTACGACGAAATTGAGGATAAATTTTCAATTTGTAGAGTTTTGTCTATTTAACTTGAAAAATAATTACTTTTAGGAAATTTATTGTTATGAACAAAAATAGTTATTGATTTAATGTTATTGAATATATTATTTACTTATAGCAATTTTAATAAAATGTGGTTCATGCTGATAACACTCGATTATTTACTTGAAAGTCTAATAATTTACTAAAAATTTAATTTCTGGACTATAAATCTTAATATATGATTTAGCTTGTGTGCAATTAGAGGGCACTGAAATGTTCAATTTTAGGGTCGAGAAGTACATAGCCTTTGTTACTATTCTCATATGGATATTGACATTTTACAAATTGCAAGTTCGTAGAAATTGTATTCCTAAACTTTGACCTCTAAGATATACCAAAGCTGCATTTACATTATGAAATTAAAAGCCTTTAGACTTTGAATATACATTCTTTTACAAATCATTTTTGTTCAATATTGGCTCTGTGTTGTTGCTCATGTCTCTGTTTATGTTCTTTTGTCTGATTAGTTCTGATGATTTTGTTCTGGCTGGACTCATCTATGTAAGTTTCTATTTTGCAATGGTTTTTTTGGCAATAACATGATGTTCTCTTGGAATGTTGGATGAAATGGCTCCATGTCCCTCTTTTGTCATTTTTCTCTAGTATTAGTTCATTTTGTGTGCAATCTGTATGCTCTTGTGCAAGCTTATCTAAGTGAATCTTTGTCTAACATATGTTAGAAGCTTTGCTTCTACTTGGATGGTGATCTTAAACTTCTCATCATTTGTTACCGTTGGTTCTAATTTAGAATTTTATCTAATTGTCCCTATTTTGGGACGCATCTTCTACTGGTGTTTTGATAGAACTGGTGTTTTGATAGGCAACATCGTAATATGTTTCCTGAGAGATATTGTGTCTTGGTTAAGTTAATGAGTTGGTTAAGTGAATGTATGAGTGAATGCCTTGTGTATCTTTGTATGTGAGTTCTTTAGTTGCTGATGTGCATAGCCTTACACCTATATCTATTTTGTTATAAAGTGAACGGACCACTTCAAAACTGACAATAGTTGCTAAGGCATCTTTGCCTCTCATCTGTATTAATTCCTATAAAGTGGTATGACCACTATAATCCGGTTGCTTGTGCAAAATAATAATATTTTATTTTGTCTACAAATTTTTCCTTTGAACTTAATATTTTGGGATGTTTGTATTAATTTGTTAGTTTTCTTTTAATTTAAACTTCTTGGTTATATACATCGAGTATGATTTCTTTGGCTAGTTAGGATAGTAAATATTTGGTTTTCAATCCCAAAAGATACATAGCATTATAGAATATGTTTGGTTGTATATTGAATATTCTATTTTAATTGATTGTAGTTTTATTTCAAAAAATAAAGATGTTTTCATTGTGATTTGACTCTAATTTTGTATGTAGTTTATGTTTGGAATAACTACAATGTATGATTGAAATATTTACTATAATTTTGTCTTAGTGTATCAGATTTATCTATAATGTATGTAACGGCCCGAAGATTTTCGACCCCAAAAATCGACACTAATACGTTCACTATATAGAGTGCGGAGCAATTGAGTGCCGGAAATACCAGGCTGTTAGGGTTAAGAATAAAAAGAGCTAGAAGAAGAAACAAAAACAATAGCACAAAATCTCACAATCGCAGCGGAACAAAATATAATATACAAATAGCAGCATTTTATACAAAGAAAAGCTGTAATTGTCAATATACATACAAGATATTAGAGTACAACCATCAACAAACAAATCTGGACAGTTTTAATAACTTGTCCTTGAATGCTGACTATATAGTCTATGATACACAGCGGAATCAAATCAATACGTCTCTGCCACCCAGCTCGTCTCCGCACTCCAGAGCATTCTAACTTGAAATCTGTAATACTCGGTCTGACCCGAGCATTACAATAAACCAACACCCGAGTCAGGTTGGAAACCAGCATGAGTAAACCCATTTAATATGAAATGCATAAAGACTTCATTGGAAATCAAGGTAACTCGCATATCCCTACGAGTTTGTATCTTGTTATAGTCAAAACACTTATTACACAATTCCATTGGAAGTCAAAATCCTATTTCTTTCCTTTACTTTTTTTCCTCTTAAATGTTCCCGGCCCATTCCTTCGGCCCAATCCTTGTTCTCCCCTTTCTTCTCTCTATTGTTCCAGTTCCCTTCTTTTTACACTTGCACTCCAGGAAGCAACGTGCACAAACTGTGCCAATGCACCTGTACAAATCGTTGGTGACCCATAGCTCGACGCCGGTAGGCCTTGCAAACCTACCACGACCACCTGAACCCTCCTCCACTCCTGGAATCCACGATCCCTCCCCAATACGTAAATTCGAGCATCACCCCAACATGTCACGAACAACAGTTCCACTATGACCCTTGCCACACCACCTTGGCCATCATTCTTCGCCAAATTTCACCACGAACTCCGCCACAACCGTCCCCACCTAATCCCACTGGACCGCATACCCATCACGTCACCCCGCCACCTCCATTTTCTCCCTAATCGAAATGCAAAAAAACACTCCTTCAAACCCTATGCCATTTTTCTCCCACCATGACCATCCACCGCGATCACCTATAAATTCCCCCACCATTTTTCTCCGATGCGCTCCCACTCAAACCTCCTTAAGAACAAACCCCATGCCACATAATAGCCTAGGCCTCCAAGATTCATCAACATGCCCCAATCTGATCAATTCTACCTACCTTCCACCCCACCACTAGGAACCACCAATCCACCCTTAAAAATCATGATTTTCGATGACGATCACACTTGCGTGAGCAAAAACTTAAAACATAACTTTCAAATTTCTTTCGTTTTTTGGATTACTTACTGTAAAAACATTTTTCAATACGTATACTTTATAACATCCAACAAAACCACTATTAAAACAAAGTTCCATCAAAAACAAACAGTTTTTCTTTTAATCTCATGGCCTAAATCTAATTAGGCTAAGAGGTAGGAATTTTAGAAGCTAGGCTTAACATTTTTTTCCTTTGAAAAAAAGATGATTTGCTGTTTAAAAGAAAAGAAACACTGAACAGAGCTTATATGGAAGAAGAGCAATATTTTGGTTATGCTGGTGGAACTAACTATTGTCGAATTCAATCTTACGAATGCATGCTTACTTGACAGCACACAGGAACTTGACATAAACCAAGGGTTCATACGAAATCAAATGTTGTTTAACACCCAGTAAAACAAAGTGTTTTTACTCACAGTTCGTTGAACAAATCGGTGAATTCTTTTTTTCTTTTTCCTCTTTGCAATCTCCTAGTGTTTGATTGCCTTTGATTCCTAAATTCTTAATGGCAGCTTGGTTATGCTGCTGCCTAAGTCTCTGACCTCCTTTGCTTTGTTTTATGAAAGAACTTTGCTTTATTATGTTTGAGTGGTATAAACCAGGCAGGGATGAGTAGGTATATTTATATAGAAGAAATGGAGGTGTATGGGGCAAGAATTGGTGGCTGCCGATTGTACTGTTGTATTTTTATTTTATTTTGTTTATCTTGGTTTGTACATATATTGACCTGATTCAACCAAAAGGTGATTTGATATTTTATAAAAGCCTTTATTTTGATCTTTTTTTTGACATTGATAAAGTGTTTTGTAAGCTTGAAATGATGTATTATATGCTTGAGGAAAGGTGCATTAAATGCTTGTCTCCCTATGTTCATACATATATATACATACATTTCATATGTATATTTGTTTTTACCAAATGCATTTGTATTTATTATCGTATTTATACTTATCCTTTCCCATATTTACAAATGCTATATGCTTCTCAACTTACATATGTATTATTTATTTTATCATATTTGCATTTATGCCTACCTATATATATATTTTGCTTAATTTATATAAATTTGCATATACATTCCTCCATATGGCCCATGTACATTTATATATTAGTGCATCGGGTTCTATGTGCTTATGCATATTTTATCATTATATATTTTCATATATATATATATATATATATATATATCACATTATTTCCTATTTACCTATATATTCGCTTCTTATGGGTATACATACATATTTGCATGCTTGTATATATTTTAAATCCTTACAAACTTGTATATATTTATATATATTGTATGGATATTTTATCTTTATTTTAATGGTGAAGTATATAATATTTTCTATAAGATTTATCCTATACAAAGATTTATAATTCAATATTTATTTTAGTTTCCAAATTAATTTATATATATTCAAGTATTTTTAGTTTTCAGAAATTCATTTGTTTGACCCATCAAATTAATATTCCAATAATTTAAATCAGTTAATTACACAATTATCAGCCGCCAAAAATCCGGGTCGTCGCATTCCTCCCTTCTTAGAACTTTTCATGCCCGAAAAGGAACGAAGCGAGAATTTTCATTTGATGTTTATTTTAGTTAAATTTTTCTTTAAACATTTTTAACACTTATTCTTTTAATTATACAAATTTAAAACACTTTAAAATTTATAGTATTACCAAACTAGTTTATAAAAATACTTTTTATAACTCGATGTCTCAACAAGTTCATCCTTGTTCTCATAGAAATTCAGTCATACGTTGATCAGGGGTAGAGCTGAAAATCTATAAGTACTTAGAAAATCCGTTTCAACACGCAGTAAAAATACTTAAAAAAAAATTTGTGAGAATGCTCTGGAAATCATCACCCCCTCCTAAGGATCGCAGTTAGCACGATGATTACATCGCCATCCCGACGAAATCCATAGAAAACTCTAGGCATCCGCACCCCTCTCTTTCGCCATGGGAACTGCAACAGATCGCAGCTACACCCAGGGATACGTTGCTATCACAGCAAAGCCCGTGTAACTGTAGGCATCAGCGCCCTAGAATTATGCTACCAAAATGAAACTTCACCACATAGATCGCAGAATACGCAAATGTTGCGTCACTATTCCTATGAAACCCAATGTACATTGTAGTCACTCAGCGCCACACGAATTTCGCTATGGAACCACATAGATCGCAATCTACTGACGTTACGCCGCTATCCCAGGGAAATCAAATGTAGATTGTAGGCAATCACTGCTACTCGACTTACACTATGAACACAGTAGATCGCAGTTTCAGCAAAGGTTACGTTGACATCACCGCGAAACCCAATGTAACTGTAGGCATCAGCCCCCTCGACTTACGCTATAAAACAATCATCGGGAATTACAGGTTTGTCCGGACGTCCTCTGGGACCAAAATTTAGAAACCTTCTTAGGGCTCAAGGCAGAACCACCTAGTGGGTCTCCTACTATAAGTTTCAACTCTAAATGGGAGCACCTTTTTCCCCATAGCATTCTCAAAACATTTTATACTATACGCATATAGTATCTTTAAAATCATACTTTTTATATATATCACATATAAATCCCATTTACACAAAATTGATATCGCAAAATCGATAATTCTCAAACTTAGCTTTCCAATTTCCTAAAATTTGCTTGTTGCCAAAACAAAAAAACATTTCAAAATCCGTGGGTTCCAAAAATATTTTCAGTTCCATTATCATAAAATCATTCTTATATATATATATAAGATTATTCTTTCATCTTGAATAATTTTCGGTTCACTACACACTTATATAAATTCTAGTTTATATTTCAAATATCCTTCAAAGATCATTTTTTCTGATTATAGATTCAACAAGGGGAGTTTTTAATATATAACAAATATATATATATATATATATATATATATATATATATATATATATATATATATATATTATGCCAAATCAAATATTCAAGTTCGATTTCCTTTACAAAGTCATTTGTAACATCACTTACTTCTTCCAAGGTAAGTTTCAGTTATAATCTTGTACAACCTTTTATTTTAAATCATCATATTTACTCAAAAATATACTCTTTTACATAAAAATCATTTTTGCCTCAATATCCGATTCTGTTCCACTTCAGAATTGTTTCAAGTTCCATTTGGGTTATAATTCAATTTTTATCCCAATTGGTATTTAAATCCACGATTTAAATATAATAATTTCCACTTTGAACAGTTTGAATTTAGAAGATAGCTTGAATAGTTTTAAAATAGTTAAGTAGTTGCAAAATAGTTAAATAGTTGTAAAATAGTTAAATAGTTAATATAAGATAGTTTGAGTTTTAAAAAAATGGTTTGTATAGTAAATAGCTTGGAAAATCCAAAATAATTTGAGTATTTAAGAAAATAGATTTAAGGCGGTTTATATTAAAATAATTTGTATGATAATAGTTCAATAGTCAAACTGATTCAGTTTCCAATCCCCCATTCAGATCAATTTCAATTTACGCTCACCAATTCAATCAATTTCCATTCCTATTTACGTTAATTAAATTACGATTTCAATTTGAGCTTCGATTCCCATTCTAATTCAAACCAATTCCTATTTGAATTTCCAATTGATTCAACTTCGATTACACTTCCCATTTGATTCAATTCAATTCTAGTTTGAATTAATTCCAATTTTATTCTCAATTTTCACCCATCTTGATTTATACAAATCCGGGTTCGGTTTTCACAACGTTGATTTAATCACTTAAATCAAATTAACCTTTAATATTAAATTTAATAGTCTAAATCTTTTATAATTAAATCTTGAGCCCAAATTTCAAATATTTATTTGAATTTCCTATACTTAAACTTATTTCAAGGATCGAGTAAGAGTTCAAATCTTTTAAAAAAATTAATCTTGGAAATCCGATTTATTACCCAAATTTTAAACAATTTCAATTGACAAGTTCATTTTTAACATTTAAATCTTAAGTTCAAAGTGATTCCATTTTCATAAGTTCAATCTTAATTTCAAAAACCCAAAATCATTTAAATAGTTTCACAATAAAGTTTTATTTCCGTTTAATTTCAGGAATGGATATACATAATTTCATTCCATTTCTCAGTTTAATCGAAATAGTCCAATTTACAGTTTTATATATGTTGTCAATAACAAATCAGAATGATAGCAGCATATGTCAAAATAAATAAACATCCAAAGTGTCTAAACATCAGTCAATAGCATCCAAATTTTCTAATACGCCTATCAATAACATTCATTACCAGTTTCTAGAGTTCAAAACCCATTTCAATTTCAAAAGCTGTTTTGAAAATGTTCGCACACAACCTCTTATCAAATCCATACTTTTCGTTCCACTTTAATCCATTTAACTTCCCTAAGTTAAATCTCATTTTTACCTTGAAACTTCCAATTCAGGTTGTACGTTCAAAACTTATTTAACTTCCCCTAAGTTAAATTTCCCATTCGTTCAATCCATTTAACCTTACTCAATTTAAATTTCCATCCCAAATTTTAAAGTTCTTATTAATGTCCCTTTCCACTTATAAGTTCAAAAACTTATTTCTCTTTGGGTTTTACATCTCACTCTTAGGGGAATTTCAAAATTCAACACTTAGTATTTATTTCAAATCACTTTGATATACGTATATCCACTTATATATATACATATTTATTCCATTTGCACACCAATTCATACTTTCAATTTTAAACCATTCTTGGTTTTTAATTCAAAAGAATTTCCTTTAAATTTACAAAATAACTCTTGTTTTAAAACAAGATTTCTATATTCAAAACTATTCTGAGCAATATTACTTATTTTCTTTTAACACTTTGAAAAGATTCCAAATTTCTCTTGTTTTAGATTTAAAACTTCATGAATTAAATCCATTTTAATTTATAAGTCATACTTCTACAAATTTTTACTTCCTTAAAACATTTCACTATGTTTTATCATTGTTTAACCTATAATAAATATCCTTTATTAAGATACAATATCCAGTCTACAATAATTATCATATCTAAACACATTATCTGTTCCATTATACATTAATGGAAAAATATAGCCAAGGCAACTTATTTCAAACACTTTGAAAATTCTTTTGAATTTTCTAGGCTTTAAATTCGGGTTTTCAATCCATTTTTAGCTTAACTTATTTGCAAAATTTATTCTTACCCAAATTCTATTTGGTGATGTGATTACCATTTAAATTTTATAATTTTATTTGATATGTATAATAACAACCAATCATCTTAATATACCATAATAATTGGAAAAGATTGTTTATTTATTTTTATCAAAATAAAACCTTATATAAAAACTACTTTTAAAAATGTTTTTAAAATCATTATATAAGAAAATAACAAGTACGCCCTCATATACACTACAATCAACTCATTCTAGGGTACTACTGACCCTATCTCTAATGAGTAATCTCCACCAGATCCAAGGTTCTCACTTAACCTTCAACTCCGATACCCCGTGTAACGGCCCAAAGATTTTCGACCTCGAAAAACAACATTAATGCGTTCACTTTATAGAGTGCCAAGCAATCGAGTGCCAAAAATACCATACCGTTAGGGTTAAGAAGAAAAGGAGGTAGAAGAAGAAGGAAAAACAACAGCAATATCTCACAATCGTAGCGGAACAAAATATAATATACAAATAGTAGCATTTTATACAAAGAAAAGATGTAACTGTTAATATACATACAAGATATCTAAGTACAACCATTAACAAACAAATCTAGATAGTTATAATAACTTGTCTCTAAATACTGACTATACAGTCTATGATATACAGCGGAATCAAATCAATATGTGTCTGCCCCCCAACTAGTCTCCGGACTCCAAAGCGTCCTAACAGGAAAATCTGTAATCCTCGGTCTAACCCGAGCATTTCAATAAAGTAACACCCGAGTCAGGCTGGAAACCAACGTGAGTAAATCCATTTAATATGAAATGCTTAAAGACTTCATTGGAAATCAAGGTAACTCGTATATCCTTACGAGTTTGTATCTTGTTATAGTCAAAACACTTATTACACAATTCCACTGGTATTTAAAATAATATCCAAGTATCGTTACTTATTTTAAATAGTCAGCTTTATTTAATTTTATTCAATTCCAGCCTATTAGACTCTATAATCAAATCTGTAAAGATCTGTAGTGTGTATTAAATCGAAGTGGTTCCGGATATTACTTATATCAGATTCCGGCCTCTTTGAATCCAATAATAAATTAAAAAGGTAAATTGTTTAAGATAAACAAATTTATTACTTAGGGTGACAGTATTCCTTATGGAAATTTATCTCAGATGTCTTATTTCAAAAATGTATTACCGTCTCATTATTTTAATCCGAAAAATAATATCCCATAGAAATAAGCAAAGATATATATCGTTAACCCTATTAATGATCTATAACCAATATCCAAACGATCCGCTCATGGTTTTAGTTCACTTTGATTAATCGTATATTTAAAACCAAATTAATTACAAACTAAACAATTTATTAACTAATAAGAAATTATTAAATACCATTAGTTTCCCATAAGTTTTAAGTCAAATAAAAATTATAATATAATTAATTACTATTATAAAGCATCATCTAATTTAAAATTACGGATTTTTAGAAAGGAAATAGCCTTTAGTTAAGAAGAAAATATAAATTATCTTATAAATATATATATATATATATATATATCATCCTTTCTCTTCTTCCTTTTCATCTATTTTCATTTAATTTAAAATTACGTTTCCCCACCACCTCCATTTTCTCCCTAATCGAAACACACAAAAACGTGACTCCAAGCCCTAGTTCGCCCACGACCATCCACCACGATCACCTATAAATTCCCCCACCATTTTTCTTCGATGCGCTTCCACTCAAACCTCCTTCAGAACAAACACCATGCCATATAATAGCCTAGGCCTCCAGGATTCGTCAACACGTCCAAATCTGATCAACTCTGCCTGCCTTCCACCACACTGCTAGGAACCACCATACCACTCCTAGAATCATTATTTTCGATGACGATCACACTTACATGAGAAAAAACTTAAAACATTACTTTCAAATTTCTTTTATTTTTTTGGATTGCTTACTGTAAAAACATTTTTCAATACGTATACTTTACAACATCCAACAAAACCAATATTAAAACAAAGTTCCATCGAAAACAAACAGTTTTTCTTTTAACCTCATGGCCTAAATCTAATTAGGCTGAGAGGTAGGAGTTTTAGAAGCTATGTCTAACATTTTTTTTCCTTTAAAAAAAAGATGATTTGCTGTTCAAAAGAAAAGAAACACTGAACAGAGCTTAAATGGAAGAAGAGCAGTATTTTGATTGTGCCAATGGAACTAGCTATTGTCGAATTCAATTTTACAGATGCATGCTTACTTGACAGCACACAGGAACTTGACATAAACCAAGGGTTCATACGAAATCAACTGTTTTTTAACACCCAGTAAAACAAAATAGTGTTTTTACTCACAGTTCTTTAAACAGAGCAGTGATTTCTTTTTTTCTTTTTCCTCTTTACGGTCTCCTAGTGTTTGATTGCCTTTGATTTTTAAATTCTTAATAGTGGCTTGGTTATGCTCCTGCCTATGTCTCTGACCTCCTTTGCTTTGACTTTGCTTTATTATTTCGAGTGGTATAAACCAGGCAGGGATGAGTAGGTATATTTACATAGAAGAAATGGAGGTGTATGGGGCGAGAATTGGTGGCTGCAGATTGTACTGTTGTATTTTCATTTTATTTTGTTTTGTTTATTTTGGTTTGTACATATGTTGACTTGATTCAAACAAAAGGTGATTTGATATTTTATAAAAGCCTTGATTTTGATCTTTGTTTTGACATTGATAATATGTTTTATAAGCTTGAAATGATGCATTATATGCTTGAGGAAAGGTGCATTTAATGCTTGTCTCCTATGTTCATACATATATATACATACATTTCATATGTACATTTGTTTTTACCAAATGCATTTGTATTTACCAAATGCATTTGTATTTGTTATCATATATATACTTATACATTCTCATATTTACAAATGCTATATGCTTCTCAACTTACATATGTATTATTTATTTTATCATATTTACATTTATGCCTTCCTATATATATTTTACCTAATTTATATAAATTTGCATACCCATTCCTCCATATGGCCCATGTACATTTATGTATTAGTGCACAGGGTTCTATGTGCTTATGCATATTTTATCATTATATTTTTTCATATATATATATATATATATATATCACATTATTTCCTATTTTCCTATATATTTGCTTCCTATGGGTATACATACATGCTTGCATGCTTGTATATATTTCAAATCCACACAAACTTGTATATATTTATATATATTGTATGGATATTTTATCTTAATTTTAAATGGTGAAGTATAAATAATTTTAAATGGTGAAGTATATTTATATGTATTGCATTTATGTTGTGAAATTTAAAAGCCTTTAAATCGAAAATTATCCATATCTCTAATTCCTTTCATCAATTTTTGGGTGAGTTACCTTGTTCGAATGCCATGATTGGTGCTATGAATTCAGGCTCAGGTATGATTTTTGATTTGGGTATTACTTATTCTTCTTATGCTCTAGGTAGTTTGTCTTCCACTGAATTTTGTCAATAGCTAAGAATACCAGTTTTTTTTTCTGACATTGAATTAGATACTACTTTTATTAGAAGTGGGGAAATTGAGAGGGCTACACCTGTTGGTTTATGAGGATTTTTAAAGGTTTGAACGATTTAAACAAATGTGATAAAATTAGAGTTTTCTTTAAAGATTATTTTATTGACATTGCACTTCTACAGGAAACTAAAATTGAGTGTCTTGACATTCGTTTTTATAGAAAATTAGTTTGATTATCATTTTAGGAATTGCGCTTGTTTACTTTTCGTTGGATCTTCTGAGGGTTTACTTATAGGGTGGTAGGATAATTCTTTTAAACTACTTCAATGTGGTTCTAAGCAACATTCTTTGCACATTATTCTCATTAACCGTAGTGATAATTCTATTTTAGATATATCTAATGTTTACGGGCCACTCAAAAATTGGTCATTAGGTTTTATGTAATGAATGTTTAGAATTTAGATCATTAGCTCCTAGTTCTTGGATTATTGGGGTGATTTCAATGTTACGCATTTTCTAGAAGAGCGTTCTCCACGGAAAGATGATTTCTCTTCAATGGAAGAATTCGATTAATTTACCATTAATTCTAGTTTGATTGAAATTCCTCTTTCTAATAGAGAATTCACTAGGAGTAACACTAGAGAGTCTCCTTCAATGGCCCTTCTAGATAGATTTTTCGTCTATGATGAAATTGAGGATAAATTTCCAATTTATAGAGTTTTGGGTTTACCTTACACTTATTCTAATCATTGCCCTATAATTCTTAGGTGTGATCATCATAAGATTGTTAATAAAACTTGTAAATTCGAAAAAACGTGGTTATTAGAATCTAATTTCTCAACTCTAATTAAAAATAAATGGACTTCAATGAATTTTTATAATGCTAGAAATGCGGATAATTCTGCAAAAAAATTATTTTAAAACTTACGTTTCTTATAAATTTTCTTAAAATATGGAGTAAGAATGTTATTGGTAGTATTAAAATTAAAAAGAAAATATTCTTTCTGAAATGCTTAAAATAAACAAGATAGAAGATACTAGATAACTAAATCTAGGTGAGCATAACGTTCTCGCTAATTTAAAAGAAGAGCTTAGTTCTTTTTTATAAAAAGAAGAGGTTATGTGAAAACAAAGATCTAGAATACAATGGATTAATGGAGGTGATAGTAATACAATTTTTTTTCATAATATGGCTAATGGTAGAAAATGTAGTAACACGATTAGTTCTATTTTTGTGAATAATGTAGAATTGGTTAGTCAAAGGGATTTCGTTAATAAATTTAATATAGAAAAACGAACTTAAATATTGATTTATGAATTAATATATATTGAATAGCAATTGAACGTAAATTAATGGAATAAGGATGATGCATGTTGATAAGTATTCATAATGTTTGGGTTGATGATAAAAGTTACTTTAATGAACATAAATGTAGTAACGCAAGTGGGAATGAAAATTTAATAGAAACGTAATTTATTTTTAGGTAGAAATTAGTGGATTGGGAAATAAGTTCAAATGAGGTAATTGATGGAATTCTTTAATAAATAAGATTGTTGTTTTAGCATTATAAACTTAGGCATAATTGAAATTGCTTCTAATAGAATATAATAGAAAGGGAAGTATTATAAATAAATGGTTAGAAACTTAAGTGAACAATTGGGAGGCTAAGAAATGTGATTAAGCATAAATACTATAGATAAATGAATGATAATAAATGAGGTTATGCAATAATGAAGGAACGAATAAATATAATGCAATAAAAGAAGAAACTGACATGACATTTATAAAGGACAACGAATATTTGTGAGTAATAAATGAAAATATTTGAAATAAACATTGAATCAATGAATAAAAGTAAAAGTGGTAAAAAGTAATTGTAAACTTTATGGATGAATCCTTATATGAATAGAAAAGGAAATGTAAATAAATTTTAATAAATGTTACATTAATGTGAAATGTACTACAATGTTAGGAGTTCTCAAATTAGAGTATAGTAAAGTAATGAAAGGTTGAACAAAGGTTAACCAGATTTTAGAGTAGTAATGAACATAATAAAAAGAAGGATATACGTTTCTTTACTAAATAAAAAAATCATATGTTTATTTATTTGAAATGTTGGTAGATGAAAAATTTATTACAGAAATAAGAAATTATTAACATGTGGTTTGTATACAATATTTCCATAAATACGTTAAATTATTATAAAAAGGAATTGAATTGTCTCATTCATTTTTACCTTAGAGATCAATGACAATTAATATGATTGGAATCTTTTTAAAGTGGAAAGACGTTAATTGTAAACATATATTGAAATGAATTAATTCATTTCATGTTTCAAAATTTAATGCTAGTTCACTACATATGTGTTTATACCTAAATTCAAACTTATGTTTTAGATCAAAATTTAATCCTAGTTTATATTGAAATCTCATACGTTGTTAAATTAAATGTTAATAGGAGATGATAAAGGGAGCAAAATAGATTTACACTTGACTATTTCCTTTCCAATTAGACTTTATTAGATTTTTATTGCAACATAACTTACCTTTCCATCTTCACTTTTCGAGTTACTCTTACATTCATTGCCTCTTTATGTGGATTATTTTCATACCTTTTATTTATGATTGTAAACTATAAGTGGCGATAAAAATGTACATATATATATTATACACCTGTTTACATTACCTTGTTTATGCTATCATATTTTTGAATGTATGTTAATGCATTCCTTGTAAAACATTCAATCGAAATGTTAACATGTTGTTTAATTTCCGAAACGCCATTTCATTTATTTCTAATTAATAGAAGCCTCTCTTTTCAAATCTATTTGTCCCTAAAACTAACTCTAACCTTATAAATACGATATGATGCAAATGAAACCCTAGCCTCCATTCTAATCTTCTTCTTCTTTTTTTTCAAATCTCCTTATTATATCTAATTTTAATTTTTCCTTCCTATTCAAATATTCTTCTTCTCAAATTTTATTCTATTTCAAACTTTCTTCTTTCTTTTCAAATCTTGATATTCTCTACAATTTTCAGTTCTTCTTATTTCAATCCTTTTTTGAAACCTTTTAAAAATTACATACATAAAGACACACACACACACACACATATATATATATTAATATAATAAGGAGGGAAATTAAAGTAAATCAAAATAAAAGAAAAATTACGGAACAAAGCTAGCAATCAAGAAGAAGACTAAGGAAACGTAAAGCGAAGCTATTGATTAGGAGTCTATTATTTTAGATTCGTATAAAGGTGAGTGTTTTAACCCACTCACAACTTCTAAGATTTCTTATGTTTGTTAAATTGATTTATGATGTGTTTAGAAATTTATTTATAGCTGTTTGGCATATATTTCATCATTATCTCAGTTAATTTGCATTCATTTAATTTACTTGTTTTTTTATTTATTATTGCATATAAACCGCCAGTTAAATTTTTAGTTAAATTTATTATTGCGTATAAACTGATAGTTAAATTTCTAGTTAATTTATTGTGCATATAAACTGCCAGTTAAATTATCAGTTAATTTATTTTGCAAAATAAACTGTCAGTAAATACCTGTTATTTATTTCCTGTTATATATTGATGTATTGTTTGAATTGAATGACGATTGTGATAAATGGATGTATGATTTTATGATGGATGAATGGATGTTTATTTATATCATCATAAATTGCAAGTGTTATGTATTTTATTACATTCGGGATTGCGGTTTGAAATGATATAAAACCGAAATTTTATTTTTAAATTACGGATTGAAATGATAAATATCCCTATCAATTGACCATAGGATAGAAAATTTTATACAGGCACCGTGGTCTATATATAAAATATTTTGAAATGATTTTTCTATGATTTTGTAAAGAAATATACATATGGTTTTATGAGATATAGTTTTCGGATATTTGATAAAGGTTATTTTATACATAGTTAAATTCTTGGTTTTAAGCTATGCATAAAATTGTTTAAAGTATGAAGTAAGTTTAAAGTTGATTTTATTAAAAATATATATGGATAGGTATTTACTTAAATCATATCCTAATATAGATTTTATATTGATTTTATAAATCAAAGTTGAGAAGATAGTTTGGTAATTGATTTGAGATTTTATTTAAATTAAGATCTTATTGAAATTTAGATTTAAAAAGAATATGGCGTTATAACTAATTTCGGGTTTACGATGATTTAAGTGAATAAATCTAGTCTAAATAAATTGAGGGGTATTCAATTATTGAATTTGAAAGTTTTATATAAAGGATACTGGATTTTTTTAGTAAGTATTTCAAAACTAAATAAGAGTCAAGTAAATTTGGCATATATATATGAATTAAAAATTTAGTTTTGAAATGGTGGAATATTTAAACTTTGAAATATATGGAAATTTAAATGGTTTAATTGGGGATTTAAATCTATATTTGGAATTGATTTGTGAAGGTGAAGAATCTATTTTATTTTATAAAGTAACTTATATTTAAACCATTTAAGTGGCGTGGTTATATTTTAAAGTTATGAAATCAAATTTTTATGTTTCGAAAGGCTATATTTCAAGCGTTGATTTAGAAATATTATAGCTTTGAAATTTTATGGTTTTAGAAAGGATATATTTTGTAATAAAATGATATCATATTGACTTGGGTTTAAACGGAAATGATATCATATTTATATGGTTTTTGGAAATGAATATTTTATTCTGGTTTTAAAGTATAAACTATTTTAAAAGACCGCGGTGTTATAATAACGTTTGGTTATTGAAGAGACCGGATCGGAAGTTTCCATACTCTCTGCCAACTTTGAAAACCACTTTAACAACCGTGTATGCGGTGGAGATTCCAGAATGAAGTAGAATGGTGGCGGCGTTTTCTTTGAGGTAAATACGTGGACCCAACTCCCATGAGTTGGCATAAGGTGGCTAAAACAGGAGCGATTCTCAGGCCAATTGAGGTAGCACCTTTGATCGGACGCATCCCTTCGATTTTACACTTTGACTTTTGGATTGATTCGGTGGCCACTTTGATTTTTCTTTTTAGGGGTGTGGCTCGAGGTGAGCGGTAGCTGCGGCTACGCGTTACCACCAGCCTGGATGCGTAATTGGTATATCTACCCTGGCATTGCCTAGTTGTGCCGTGTCACCTACCCTATCGCGCCTTGTACGAGTTTGGTTTTCTCCCGTAGCCCGTGGAGTATTTAAGATAGTCTCCCGATCTGGAGATGCGCTGATACTAAATGGACTACTGGGACTATTACGTGTTAAGGGCTATATGGGTAACCCCTTAATGCTAAGAAAAAAGTAAGTTTATTTTACAATTAGACACTATTATAATAGCGAAATATACAACATAGTAAATAGTTTAACGGATCCTTAAGAGATGTAAATCCCGAGCATCTCTTGAGTTAATGCACTCATATTTATTTCTGTTGATTTAACTTACATAAGATCTTTTAGTTCTGACTCGAATGTTTTGTCATTTCAATTCTCTTGGGTCAGTCCGAGCGTTTTAGGATTTGAAGATTTTATTTCTGGAGGAAGAAGATGAAGATTTCATTAATATTATTATTATATACTATATGGTTCCACTACACACTGTATTCCGTTGCATTGATATCTATTGGTATGCGAACTCTGATATTTATCGTATAAAGAAAAATCAAATGTTTTGTAATCAGTTTTTGAACTGTATATTGATTACTATATTTTATCATTCCGCTGTGAAATTTTTTTGTTTATTTTTCTTCTCTGTTTTTCTTATTTACCCCATAACAATCCGCCCTTCCGTATGGTTTGAATCGACATGTATGTCGATTTGAAGCGTACGAAAGGAGCGGGATGTTACATCTGGTATCAGAGCTTTGATTTAGCGATAAACCTTAGCTTTGTGGGGTTTGACTCTTTATTAATAGGGTAGTAATACCCTATGATGAGTCGCTGAGAGTATATATATGAGAGAGTGTATTTGTTAGTGTTATAAAAGGTTTTAATATTGTGTTAATCTGTTCTGTTTTGTATTTATAAACTCTGGTTGGTGCATGGGACGCTGTGACATCAACAGGGATTTCTAAACACTTAATAGGACAGACCGACATAATATTTGTTTTTAGTGTAGGTGAATGAAATAATTTTGCCTATTATTTTTTCTATATATAAAATAAATTTTTATAAATAAGATATATATTTGGTTGCTATATATTGGTTGTTAGTTAATGAAAATATAAATAATAGTTGAAATAAAGTTGAAAATTAAATAAATAAAAAATTGGAAATTTAGAGCTTAAGTTTCGAGGTTTGAAAATTCTTTTGAATAGTTTTGAAATATAATAATAATATTATTGGAAGTATTTTCTGATATAGATATTTCAATAAGAAAAAAAAATTGTTTTAAAGGATATTTTGGAAGAAATAAGTTATATGCTCCCCTCTATATCGCTGAAAAATAATTTCGGTGATGAGTGCATCCATCGTCGACATTCATTTTCGAGTTTCAAAGTGGGAAGGCCACTGTAGTGTTTTACTGCAGAGTTGTTTTGATAAACAAATATAAATTTTAAATTGTTTAAATATAATTTGATATATGTAAATTCGTAAGTGTATATTTATCTGTTATTTTAAAATGATTTGAAATTAAACCTGGTATTAAATTCTTAAGTTTTCGATAATTAATATTTTTAATTAGGGCAGTGAAATGATAGTTAATTAATAATTGGAATCTTTAAATAAAATAAGAGATTAAATGCCTGGTTATGAATGAAATTAAAGGAAATTTGAAATTGTAATCTATAAAACAAAGGATAGGATTATTGAATATTAATTTAGTTAAAGGAAATGAGAAAACTTGTATAACCTTCAATTACAGTCTTAAAGGCATGTCTATAACTTACCAAAGATTAATAGTTGAAATGTTTAATAAGAAAATGTAATGGGAAATCTTACAAGTAAAACTTGAGGCAATTCAATGAATTTGCAGTTATAAATAAGAATTTAATGTTATAAACATAAGTATGACGAAAAGGCCACTAATTAAATATAATTGAAAGGTTATAAAGAAATGATAATAAACTTAAGTAAATGTTGAAGTTATTTATTTATGAAAATAAGCAGAAAGGTGAACACTGTAAATAAAAGGGAATTAAGCAGTGAATAAATGAATGCAATACAATAAAAGAAAATTTTCATGAGATGAATAAGTGAAAATGAGATTTTGTTAGAAATGAATAAAAGTAAATGAAAATTTGCAAGAAATAAATGAAAATTTAAAAGATAAATCATTATGTAAATGAAACGAAAATCAGACAACTAATAGTATGAAATGAAATTGATAAAAATGAATGTAATCTATTGGTTGAAATTGTTGTTTGTTTGGTTAATGGTTGTTTGGGCAAAGATACTTTAAATTTGTTTGGAGGTATAAATAATCTATTTAGTTTCATCTTAGACCGTTGAGTAATTGATGCACTTACAAGTTTATTTTCATTCTGTACAATTTGAAGTCCGAACCCAAACAAATATTTGTTTTGTTGATATGAATGAATGATTGATGTGCATTGATGAGATGGTTGTTTGCTTTGTTGCTATTGATGGTTATTTGTATTGAATTGTATGTTTATGGTTGAAACCACTTTAATATTTCATTTTATATAATAGTAACCCTTTTAGATTATATTAGTGAAATACAGGTTATCGAAGCAATTGCTACTGCATTTGGTTTCATAAATTAAGCATTAATAGCCCGACAAATAGGTACGTTTCGATTACGATTTATAGCGTTATTATATTTTTCCCGTGTTGAGATTTATATTATTTTGGAAAATATATGTTGTATATTATTATAATTGATATTACATTTTCTCCCGAGCCTCCCCGTACAAAGGAGACTCTGTCGAAATTTTCCGTAAATTTCGGACTTAGAAAAATTTGAAAATGTTTTCCAAACTTTATTAATTTAAGCATAAAAAGATCTATTGGTTATAAATTTGTATATTTTATTTAAATTAACTAATTTTGAAAAGTGTATTTGTCTACATATTAAATGTTTTAAGTACGATATATGGATTTCCTAATTCTTCTTTTCCCTTCTTTTCCTTTTCGGGGGCAAAAAGGTTTGAGTGGGGGAGGGTGTAACGACCCGTAAATTTTCAATAATTAATTTGGTTATTTAATAAAAAAATTGTCATTAACTTTAGAAGAAAAAAAAGATTTATTTTTTTAATTTATATCGAAATAAATGATAAGGATGGAATGTAGCAACAGTTATAAAAAAATTGACTATTGAAGTGAAATCACATTTTAAATGAAATAGGGAAAATTGTGCATCTGGGTATAAAATTTGAAAATAGATTAAGGCAAGTGTTGTATAAATAAAAGAAGTTTGAAACTTGTTATTAAATTTATAATGGGAATAAATTATAAAAAAATGTCGATGTAAGATAATAAATATACTAATTCAATGCCATCCAAATTAATTGAAACAGATTCGTAAAGCTTCATTTGATTGTAATTTGTAAGTAGGGAAATAGATTCAAAGTTATATAAATAGTTGGAATGATAAGTAATAAAGTGAAAATTATATATAATCAATGCTAGTATAAATATAAGGAATACTTGTTAATAAATTTAATATAGGAAAACGAACTTAAATATTGATTTATGAATTAATATATATTGAATAGCAATTGAACGTAAATTAATGGAATAAGGATGATGCAGGTTGATAAGTATTCATAATGTTTGGGTTGATGATAAACGTTACTTTAATGAAAATAAATGTAGTAACGGAAGTGGGAATGAAAATTTAATAGAAACAGAATTTATTTTTAGGTAGAAATTGGTAAATTGGGAAATAAGTTCAAATGAGGTAATTGATGGAATTCTTTAATAAATAAGAAATTGTTGTTTTAGCATTATAAATTAGGCATAATTGAAATTGCTTCTAATAGAATATAATAGAAATGGAAGTATTACAAATAAATGGTTAGAAACTTAAGTGAACAATTGGGAGGCTAAGAAATGTGATTAAGCATAAATACTATAGATAAATGAATGATAATAAACGAGATTATGCAATAATGAAGGAATGAATAAATATAATGCAATAAAATAAGAAACTAACATGACATTTATAAATGACAATAAATATTTGTGAGTAATAAATGAAAATATTTGAAATAAACATTGAATCAATGAATAAAAGTAAAAGTGGTAAAAAGTAAATGTAAACTTTATGGATGAATCCTTGTATGAATAGAAAGGGAAATGAAATAATAAAAGTTAATGGTATCCATTATTATGTGTTACATATTTCTTTAGTTTATTAAATAAAAATTGAAAATCTATTTGCGATCAAAAGAAATTAAGTAGTACGTAAATTTTAAAATTAAGTTAAAATAGGAGTTAATACAAAGGAAAGATGGATATTTGGATATAGTAGTGTAATGAAAGACAAACAAATCATTCCATTGAAATCTAGCATATATTAACTGTAATTATTGCAGCAATTGGAATTGAATGTTATGCAAATAAAAAAAAGTGAAAATGGAATGGAATAAATTAGTGAATATTTGAAATTTATGTTAATTCCGTTCATAATATGACAATTGGTTGAAGTATGAGAAACTTACGTGTAACAATTGGCTTGTAAACAAATATTATAAGTTACCTGCTTAAATAGTTGATGGAATTAGGATTGTAAATAAATTTTAACAAATGTTACATTAGTGTGAAATGTACTACAAAGTTAGGAGTTGTCAAATTAGAGTATAGTAAAGTAATGAAAGGTTGAACAAAGGTTAACCAGATTTTAGAGTAGTAATGAACATAATAAAAGAAGGATATACGTTTCTTTACTAAATAAAAAAAATCATATGTTTATTTATTTGAAATGTTGGTAGCTGAAAAATTTATTACAGAAATAAGAAATTATTAACATTTGGTTTGTATACAATATTTCCATAAATACTTTAAATTACTATAAAAAGGAATTGAATTGCCTCATTCATTTTTACCTTAGAAATCATTGACAATTAATATGAATCTTTTTAAAGTGGGAAGACGTTAATTGTAAACATATATTGAAATAAACTAAGTTATTTCATGTTTCAAAATTTAATGCTAGTTCACTACATATGTGCTTATACCTAAAATCAAACTTATGTTTTAGATCAAAATTTAATGCTAGTTTATATTGAAATCTCATACGTTGTTAAATTAAATGTTAGTAGGAGATTATAAATGGGGTAAAATAGATTTACACTTGACGATTTCCTTTCCAATTAGACTTTATTAGATTTTTATTGCAACATAACTTACCTTTCCATCTTCACTTTTCTAATTTACTCTTACATTCATTGCCTCTTTATGTGGATTATTTTCATACCTTTTATTTATGAATGTAAACTATAAGTGGCGATAAAGATGTTCATATATATTATACACATGTTTATATTACCTTGTTTATGCTATCATATTTTTGAATGTATGTTAATGCATTCCTTGTAAAACATTCAATCGAAATGTTAACATGTTGTTTAATTTCCAAAACGTCATTTCATTTATTTCTAATTAATAGCAGCCTCTCTTTTCAAATCTCTTTGTCCCTAAACCTAACTCTAACCTTATAAATACGATATGATGCAAATGAAACTCTAGGCTCCATTCTAATCTTCTTCTTTTTTTTCCAAATCTCCTTATTATATCTCATTTTAATTTTTCCTTCCTCCTCAAATATTCTTCTTCTCAAATTTTATTCTATTTCAAACTTTCTTCTTTCTTTTCAAATCTTGATATTCTCTGCAATTTTCAGTTCTTCTTATTTCAATCCTTTTCTTTTTCAATTCTTTTCCAAACCTTTTAAAAATTACATACATAAATACGTATATATATATATATATATTAATATAATAAGGAGGGAAATTAAAGTAAATCAAAATAAAAGAAAAATTACGGAACAAAGCTAGCAATTAAGAAGAAGACTAAGGAAACGTAGAGCAAAGCTGTTGATTAGAAGTTTATTATTTTCAGATTCGTATAAAGGTGAGTGTTTTAACACACTCACAACTTCTAAGATTTCTTATGTTTATTAAATTGATTTATGATGTGTTTAGAAATTTATTTATAGCTGTTTGACATATATTTCATCATTATCTCAGTTAATTTGCATTCACTTAATTTACTTGTTTTTTTATTTATTATTGCATATAAACTGCCAGTTAAATTTATTATTGCGTATAAACTAATAGTTAAATTTCTAGTTAATTTATTGTGCATATAAACTGCCGGTTAAATTATCAGTTAATTTATTTTGCATGATAAACTGTCAGTAAATACCCGTTATATATTTCATGTTATATATTGATGTATTGTTTGAATTGGATGATGATTGTGATAAATGGATGTATGATTTTATGATGGATGAATGGATTTTTATTTACATCATCATAATTTGCAAGTGTTATGTGTTTTATTGCATTCGGGATTGCGATTTGAATGATATTAAACCGTAAATTTTATATTTAAATTACGAATTGAAATGATAAATATCCGTATCACTTGACCATAGGATAGAAAATTTTATACAGGCACCGTGGTCTATATATAAAATATTTTGAAATGATTTTTCTATGGTTTTGTAAAGAAATATATATATGGTTTTATGAGATATAGATTTCGAATATGTGATAAAGGTTATTTTATACATAGTTAAATTCTTGGTTTTAAGCTATGTATAAAATTGTTTAAAGTATGAAGTAAGTTTAAAGTTGATTTTATTAAAAATATATATGGATAGGTATTTACTTAAATCGTATCCTAATATAGAGTTTATATTGATTTTATAAATCAAAGTTGAGAAGATAGTTTGGTAATTGATTTGGGATTTTATTTAAATTAAGAGCTTATTGAAATTTAGATTTAAAAAGAATATGGTATTATAACTAAATTCGGGTTCACGATAATTAAAGTGAATAAATCTAGTTTAAATAAATTGAGGGATATTCAATTATTGAATTTGAAAGTTTTATATAAAGGATACTGGATTTGTTTAGCAAGTATTTCAAAACTAAATAAGAGTCAAGTAAATTTGGCATATATATATATATATATATATATATGTATGTATGTATGAATTAAAAATTTAGTTTTGAAATGGTGGAATATTTAAACTTTGAAATATATGGAAATTTAAATGGTTTAATTGAGGATTTAAATATATATTTGGAATTGATTTGTGAAGGTGAAGAATCTATTTTATTTTATATAGTAATTTATATTTAAACCATTTAAGTGGCGTGGTTATATTTTAAAGTTACGAAATCAAAGTTTTATGTTTTAAAAGGCTATATTTCAAGCGTTGATTTAGAAATACTATAGATTTGAAATTTTATGGTTTTAGAAAGGATATATTTTGTAATAAAATGATATAATATTGACTTGGGTTTAAACGGAAATGATATCGTATTTATATGGTTTTTGGAAATGAATATTTTATTCTGGTTTTAAAGTATAAACTATCTTAAAAGACCGCGGTGTTATAATAACGTTTGGTTGTTGAAGAGACCAGGATCGGAAGCTGTCATACTCTCTGCCAACTCCGAAAACCACTTTAACAACCGTGTACGTGGTGGAGATTCCAGAATGAAGTAGGATGGTGGCGGCGTTTCCTTTGAGGTAAATACGTGGACCCAACTCCCATGAGTTGGCATAAGGTGGCTAAAACAAGAGCGATTCTCGGGCCAATTGAGGTAGCACCTTTGATCGGTCACATCCCTTTGATTTTATACTTTGACTTTTGGATTGATTCGGTGGCCATTTTGATTTTTCTTTTTGGGGATGTGGCTCGAGGCGGGCGATTGCTGCGGCTACGCATTACCACCAGCCCGGATGCGTAATTGGTATATCTACCCTGGCATTGCCTAGTTGTGCCGTGTCACCTACCCTATCGCGCCTTGTACGAGTTTGGTTTTCTTCCGTAGCCCGTGGAGTATTTAGGATAGTCTCCCGATCTGCAGATGCGCTGATACTGGATGGACTACTGGGACTATTACGTGTTAAGGGCCATATGGGTAACCCCTTAATGCTAATTAAAAAGTAAGTTTATTTTACAATTAGACACTATTATAATAGCGAAATATACTGCATAGTAAATAGTTTAACGGATCCTTAAGAGATGTAAATCCTGAGCATCTCTTGAGTTACTGCACTCATATTTATTTCTGTTGATTTAACTTACATAAGATCTTTTAGTTCTGACTCGAGTGTTTTGTCATTTCAATTCGCTTGGGTCAGTCCGAGCGTTTCGGGATTTGAAGATTTTATTTCTGGAGGAAGAAGATGAAGATTTCATTATTATTATTATTATTATTATTATATACTATATGGTTCCACTACACACTGTATTCTGTTGCATTGATATCTATTGGTATGCGAACTCTGATATTTATTGTATAAAGAAAAATCAAATGTTTTGTAATCAGTTTTTGAACTGTATATTGATTACTATATTTTATCTTTCCGCTATGAGATTCTGTTTTGTTTTTTTTTTCTCTGTTTTTCTTATTTACCCCATAACAATCCGCCCTTCCGTATGGTTTGAATCGACACGTGTGTCGATTTGAAGCGTACGAAAGGAGCGGGATGTTACAATATATACATAAAAGCTAAAATCACATATTATACCAACATCAATACTAACAACAAATCAGGCTCAAATAATCCAACAAACTTAAAATCAAACATCCAACATCCCCATAAAATGTACCAGGCATATCCAATCAACATCAAACATTCAACATCTCCACAATATGTATCAAACATACCCAAATCTACATAAAACAGCCAAATTCTCATCAACGTACATCAAACATAACAAAACACTGTTAGGGATGCGGATTGAGGATCTTAAGGCAGAAATAACACTAGAGGGGGAGTGAATAGTGTTTTAAAGAATATATGAACTATATGACTAAATCAAAACTTTCAACACAAATCTAAACAGAATTCTAACACAGAATGATCACAGAACATATAACAAATGCAAATAGTAAAGTAAAGCAAGTAAAAGGAAAGAACACACTGGATTTTATACTGGTTCGGAATCCTCCTACATCCAGTCCTGCACCAAGGCAATATCCTTGTACAGATTTTTATAAGCCAATATCCAAACTACAACCCTCAATTTCTAAGGCCTTGAGGAACCCTCCTATCTTCGAGTCTGGGGTAAACTCTCTTGATTTACGGGACACAAGATCAACCTAATACTTCTTAATAACAATCATTTTGAATGGATAGACTCTATGGACTTTTTGAATACAAATTAATCCTATAACTCTGAACAGCACTTTGATCTTTAGTAGAATGATGGAGAATCAAATAGAGAGAGTATCTAAATGATTTCCTATTGAGAATTTGGCAGAATGATGGCACGATCTTGAAAATATGAAGTTTTATGGATATGGAATGGTGGAGAAGAAAGAGTGAAGAAAATAAGAAAGTAGTTGTTAAAAAAATTCATTTTGAAAGCCTTTATATAGATGCACAACAGTCATAACCATTGGCGAAAGGTTTTCGAACGAATGGACACTTCTTCTGAAAATGAATTTTGAATCCAACTGTCACCATGTCGACATGGGGTATCCCTTTATGTCGACATCCCTTAGTTCAAAATTATAGAGATGTTGTTTTGTAAAGACAATTGAATTTAAAACAAGTTGAAACTTCTCTGAAGCAAAGTAAAGTGTTTAAACAATATTTTGAGATAGAGAATGAATATAAAACATTATTTTAAATATATATATAATTGATATAGACCTTCAATTATATAAGTAATATTTAAAATCAAAATAAGTTTTGATGTTTTAAAAATAGAAGTTTTTTAAAATCAGAATAGAGGAATATTTCAAGGCTAAAACAAAGTTTGAAAATATTTTTGAAAACATGATTTTGAAAGCTAAAACATTTTGAAAACAGATTTAAAAACATTTTGAAAAATCTATTCAAACTGAAATTACAAGAACCTTCCTACAGAGCTCCTACATAGGACTCGAGAACTTGTACAAAGTAGTTTAAACGATTTTGATTTTCGTGGGTTTGTAAGCCACTTGTCGTAGGTTTGTAAGCTACTTGTCGTGGGTTTGTAAGCCACTGGTTTCGATAGAAATTGGGTTCCATCCCAAAAGAAAATTGGAAGAAAGATGAGAGTGCTATTATGAAGTTTTAACAAAATACTAGACACTTATCTTGAGATCTTGAAATCTTGATTCTCTAGAGTTTTGAATCTTGAATCTCTAATCTTCATCTTGATGCTTGAGTCTTTATACTGATCAGTCTTCGATGATACCTACTTATACTTTCTATATGCATATATATGTGTGTGTGTGTGTGTGTGTGTGTGTGTGTATGTATGGAAATGTTAGTATATATTTTATAAAGTAAAGTATAATAACTATATAAGGTTGTTGTCATCAAAACATCATCAACTCAGTTCCTAACAATCTCCCCCTTTTTGATGATGACAACCTTTATTTATAAAATATTCTTACCATACCATAACTCTCCCTTACTCCGTGATTTCTTCTTAAAACTACAACTCCCCCTTACTCCATAACTCCCTCTTACACCAAGCACATATATTTTTATAACTTTCTCCCCCTTTGTCATCAACAAAAAACTATTAACTACTTAAGAATTCAAGAATGATTAGTATGAACAAATAATATGTATTGAACAAGCATGAAACAACGAGTATAAGTGAACACATTTTAGCTATTACAACATATATAAGCACATACATAAACACGAACAAACAAAACAATTTAAAACAAAGAATAAAATAAACCATAATATGAAGTGTATTTTACATATCTTAAAATTCTTTTAACAGCTTTTAAGTGAGTTTCTTTAGGTTGTGATTGGTATCTTACACAGAGACAAACACTATGCATAATATTTGGACGACTCGCTGTTATATAGAGTAGCGAACCAATCATTCCCCTATATATAGTTTGATCAATATCTTTTGATTTATCTTCTTTACTTAAACCTACATTTGTTGACATTGGAGTTGGTTTCCCACTAGAGGTGCCTAAACCAAATTTATTGATTAAGTCTTTAGCATATTTTTCTTGACTTATGAAGATTCCATTTTCTAGTTGTTTAATTTGAAGCCTTAAGAAGAAACTTAATTCTCCCATGTGACTCATTTCAAATTCTTTAGTCATTATATCTGAAAATTCTTTATTCATTATGTTATTAGTTGATCCAAAGATTATATCATCTACATATATTTGAACCAGTTGAATATCTTGATTATTTCTTTTAATAAAAAGTGTTGTATCTACTTTACCAATTTCAAAACCAGATTGAAGTAAATAAGATCTTAGTCTTTCATACCAGGCTCTAGGAGCATGCTTTAGACCATATAGAGCTTTCTTTAACTTGTATATATGGTTTGGAAATTTATTATCTTCAAAAAGTAGAGGTTGTTCAACATAAACATCTTCTTTTACAAAACCATTTAGAAAAGCACTTTTAACATCCATTTGATATAATTTGAAATTATTATAATTAGCGAAAGCAAGTAGAATTCTTATAGCTTCTAATCTTGCTACGGGGGCAAAGGTTTCATCAGAGTCAATTCCTTCTTCTTGACAATAACCTTGCGCGACTAAACGAACTTTATTTCTTACGACCTCACCGAGTTCATTCATTTTATTTTTATAAACCCATTTAGTTCCAATTATACTTTTATCCTCAGGTTTAGGAACAAGTTCCCATACATCATTTCTGGTAAATTGATTCAATTCTTCTTGCATAGCAAGAATCCATGAATCATCAGATGACGCTTCCTTTGGATTTTTAGGTTCAATTGTTGATATAAAGGCTACATTACTCATACTACTTAATTGATTTCTAGTTCTTACTACAGATTCAATATTTCCTAAAACATTTTTTATAGGATGATCTTTTGATATTTTAAATCTCTTATTAGGTTGATTTATTTCACTAATAGTTTCATTAGATTGATTTAAATTTATAAAATCTTCTTCATCATCTATTTGTACAATATCTTTAAGATTTTCATCAAAAGATACATGCATAGTTTCTTCAATAGTATTAGTTTTTAAATTAAAAACTCTAAATGCTTTGCTTCTATTAGAATAACCAATAAAGAATCCTTTATCAGCTTTCGGTTCAAATTTATCTAAATTATCTTTTGTATTAAGTATAAAACATTTACTCCCAAAGACTTTAAAATAAGCAACTATAGGTTTCTTATTATAAAGTAATTCATATGGAGTTTTATTTGTTAATGGTCTAATTAAAATTCTATTTAATATATAACAAGCTGTAGCAACTGCTTCAGCCCAAAAATGTTTAGGTAAATTACTATCAGAAAGCATTGTACGAGCACACTCTTGAATCATTCTATTCTTACGTTCTACTACTCCGTTTTGTTGTGGAGTTCTTGGAAATGAAAAGTTGTGAGTAATTCTATTTTGAGTACAGAAATTCTCAAAATTTTGATTTTCAAATTCACCACCGTGATCACTTCGAATAGTTTTAATTTTGAAAGAATGTTGTTTTTGAATTCTTTTAGAAAAGTTTTTAAATATTTCAAAAGCTTCACTTTTATGTTTTAAAAAGATTGTCCAAGTATATCTTGAATAATCATCTACTATAACAAAAACATATTTACTATGGTTAATTGATTGAACTTGAGATGGACCAAATAAATCTAAATGAAGTAATTCTAGAGGACTAGAGGTAGAAATAACATCTTTTAATTTAAATGAACTTTTCTTAAGTTTTCCTAATTGACAAGAATCACAAATACTATCTACTTTAAAGTTTAACTTGGGTAGACCTCTAACTAAGTCGAGTTTTGATATCCTAGATAATAATTTGAAATTCAAATGGCCAAATCTTTTATGCCAAATCCAAGGGTCACTTGTATTAGCCAGAAGACATAGATTATCATTTGAAATTTTCATAGTAAGGATATAAATATTTTTCTTCCTAATACCTTCAAAAATTATATTAGACTTATCATCTTCAATGCGACATTTATCTTTTCCAAATTTAATTTTAAAACCTTTATCGCAAAGTTGACTTATACTAAGCAGATTATGTTTTAAGTTCCTAACTAATAAAACATCATAAATAAGTAAAGTTTTAGAGTTACCGACATTGCCGACGCCAACCATATATCCTTTAGAGTTGCTACCAAAATTGCCTAATCCACCATCATGATAAGTAATGTCCTTGAGTATCTCAGGATTTCCAGTCATGTGCCTCGAACAGCCACTATCAAGTATCCATTTATCTTTCTCAATTTGAACAGTTTGTCCATTGGATGCTGATTCGTCAAAAGCCATATAACATGTCTGTCCCTGCATAACACACCAATTCGGTAGATAACTTGATTTTTCAAAATAACTATATACAAACTTATGATACTTTGATGAAATGCATAGATTCAAAACAGTTTTAACACAATTTTAAAAAATGCCATTTTTATATTTTTCAAGTTTCAGATATGAAAACAATGAAAACCAATGCTCTGATACCAATTGTTAGGGATGCGAATTAAGGATCTTAAGGCAGAAATAACACTAGAGGGGGGTGAATAGTGTTTTAAAGAATATATGAACTATATGACTAAATTAAAACTTTCAGCACAAATCTAAACAGAATTCTAACACAGAATGATCACAGAACATATAACAAATGCAAATAGTAAAGTAAAGCAAGTAAAAGGAAAGAACACACCGGATTTTATACTGGTTCGGAATCCTCCTACATCTAGTCCTGCACCAAGGCAATATCCTTGTATAGATTTTTATAAGCCAATATCCAAATTACAACCCTCAATTTCTAAGGCCTTGAGGAACCCTCCTATCTCCGAGTCTGGGGTAAACTCTCTTGATTTACGGGACACAAGATCACCCTAATACTTCTTAATAACAAACCTTTTGAATGGATAGACTCTATGAATTTTTGAATACAAATTAATCCTATAACTCCGAACAACACTTTGATCTTTAGTAGAATGATGGAGAATCAAACAGAGAGAGTATCTAAATGATTTCCTATTGAGAATTTGGTAGAATGATGGCACGATCTTGAAAATATGAAGTTTTATGGATGTGGAATGGTGGAGAAGAAAGAGTGAAGAAAATAAGAAAGTAGTTGTTAAAAAAATTCGTTTTGGAAGCCTTTATATAGATGCACAACAGTCATAACCATTGGCGAAAGATTTTCGAACGAAGGGACACTTCTTTTGAAAATTGAATTTTGAATCCAACTGTCACCATTTCGACATGGGGTATCCCCATATGTCTACACCCTCAGTTCAAAATTGTAGAGATGTTGTTTTGTAAAAGCATTTGAATTTAAAACAAGTTGAAACTTCTCTGAAGAAAAGTAAAGTGTTTAAACAATATTTTGAGATAGAGAATGAATATAAAACATTATTTTATATATATATATATATATATATAATTGATATAGACCGTCAATTATATAAGTAATATTTAAAATGAGAATAAGTTTTGATGTTTTAAGAATAGAAGTTTTTAAAATCAGAATAGAGGAATATTTCAAGGCTAAAACAAAGTTTGAAAATATTTTCGAAAACATGATTTTGAAAGCTAAAACATTTTGAAAACAGATTTAAAAACATTTTGAAAAATCTAGTCAAACAGAAATTGCAAGAACCTTCCTACAGAGCTCCTCCATAGGACTCGAGAACTTGTACAAAGTAGTTTAAATGATTTTGATTTTCGTGGGTTTGTAAGCCACTTGTCGTAGATTTGTAAGCTACTTGTCGTGGGTTTGTAAGCCACTATTTTCGATAGAAATTGGGTTCCATCCCAAAAGAAAATTGGAAGAATGATGAGAGTGCTATTATGAAGTTTTAACAAAATACTAGACACTTATCTTGAGATCTTGAAATCTTTATTCTCTAGAGTCTTGAATCTTGATTCTCTAGAGTCTTGAAACTTGAATCTCTAATCTTCATCTTGATGCTTGAGTCTTCATACTGATCAGTCTTCGATGATACCTGCATATACTTCCTATACACACACACACACACACACACATATATATATGGAAATGTTAGTATATATTTTATAAAGTAAAGTATAATAACTATATAAGGTTGTTGTTGTCGTCAAAGCATCATCAACTCAGTTCCTAACAAACACATCATATTCACCATCTCCAAGTGCATATATACAATGTCCAAACACAAACACAACATAGCATAGCTATCAAGGCTCGTCCTCGCCTCCGAAAGCACTCGACGACGAAGGGAATTTCCCATGCTATTGCACATACTCCGCCAACCGCTGACTCAGCTGTGAAGGAACTGGGCCAACCGGCACAGAAGGAATGGGTGACTTTAAATTTTTTTACCTAATTGGATCTTAGTTGGGCCTATAAAGCCTAATTTATTTAGAACATTTCTAAATTTGTTTTAAATAAAATCATTTGTTTTATTTAAATTAGCTAAAAGGAAGTTTTTAATTTCAAATATATAGTGTATCAAATACACCTAACATTCAGTTAATGTATAGGGAATAAAATCTTTAATTTCTTTGCTTAAAACAAGAATTAATTAAGAATATTAATTGCAGTAAATGGAGAGAGAAACCTTTCATTTTCTCTCTTTAACATGAATCGATTGATACATTAAATGTCATTAATTAATAATTTATCCATGGCAAGATTTATTACTATGTCCATATGTATTCTAACTGCACAAATTATAGTTTGGGATTTATTTAGTTTTGTTTTATTTATTTATATAAGTATAAATATATATATAAACCATATATACATATATACATATATACATATATATGTGTGTGTGTAAAATAATTCCTAAATGGTATTATGTACCCATATATAGATGCTGGGATTTACATTACAAAGGATACATTAACTCATTTGGTATGCACTGTAATTTCTTCAAATATGTGCTTGTATAATATGTCAAAACAGGATATTAATATATGTATATGAATATATATATACATACATATATATATAATTATTGAATAAAACAGTTTCTGCCATAATAAATTAATGTAAAATAATCACATGATAAAAATACAATTTTTAACATATTTTGGCGTTCAGATTAATTTATGGAATTTTTTTAATTAAAATAATATTTATTATTAAATAGTTGATAATAGCCTTAATCAAATTAATTCATAAGAATACAAAAATTAAGTTGAAAAATTCTAAATCTTTTTCTAAAGGTAGATGAGACATTTTTTAGGCTTAGGAAAATTTTCTAGCATTTTATCAACTGAAATTATATACGTTACTAAATAATTAACCAACGTTTAAAAATAAATTAATTATAAAATATATTAAACTAAGTTTTAAAATTTTGAATTTTTTGAAGGTAGCAATGAAATATCTATTGCTTAAGAAAAATTTCCAAAATTTTATCAATAAAATTGTATTTTTAATTAAATAATTGATTGAGGCAGAAAGTAAATTAATTTTAAAAAATAATAAATTAAGTTCAAAAATCTTAAAATTATACAGCAAACATCTTACATGGTGCAAAAAATATAAAAAATATAAAATTGAAATTTTGAACCATTAATTATTTCATACATAATAAACAATTCACGAAATCAGTAAATAATAAAATATGTGTATACATTTCTAATAAAATAATTTTATATTTTATGATTCACAATTGGTATAAAACATCATAAAAAAATTTAGATTAAATATATACAAGATATAAACATATGTGCAATTATAAATATAGACAATTTGCAAATCAGTATACATTTAACCTAGATATATTATATATATTAATATAAACCAAAAATAATATTTTTTTAGAAAAAAATTCAACAATAAATCAATAAACAAAATACTACAACAAGTACATAACCAATCCAATTGTAATAAACATATGTACCCACAAAAATCTCATCTTATCTAAACAATAAACAAATCTGAATACAAACAAGTGATTTGGATGTAAATCGACATTCATATGATAAACTTGAAATCGAAACTATAATAATAAATAAAATTTCATCTCCTAATGATGCCTTTGAGTCCACGTTGAACAATGAATTCTCTTCTAAGAACAATTTCCAATCCATCAGGTTGCTAATTGGTGAATGGAGACTTTCTACCATAAATTAGTATTTTTTAATTTAATTTGGGTTTGAGAATTTTTTGGATAATTTTAGAAGAAAGTTTCTTCCATTAAAATGAGGAAGAAGAAGAAGAAAGTGGCGGCTCAAAAATGAATTTGTGTTTGACTAGGTTTTTGAGATTAGCTTTTATATGGGTAGAATAAGAGAGCAAATAATGATTTCAACCACGAACCTCAAAACCCAAATCCCATGCATAGTAGTTGCCCCCTCCCTCTATCAAAACCAATGACTTTTCCCCTCATGGGTTGTGAGCCCATACAACCTAATTTAAATATACATAATTATATTCAACTAAATTTGTTGTCAATATCTCATATCGACCAACATGTTTATAACTTTTTATAAATACATGAGACAAATTTATTTCCCAAATCATATCCAAATTCTATAATTAATATATCATAAATATTAATTAAATTAATCTATTTACAAAAATTATAAACTAATTAAATCATTAGGTCTTAAGAGAATTTATCGATTCGTGTGTGACTCTTGGGTGTAAATTCGGTCAGTGACTAATGTCGAATTATTCGAATGTTAATGTTCACACTTCACTTAACTGTTTGAAAGAACTACATAAGCTATTCACATCGATATTTTCTATTTGACCTTGGTTATATTAAACAACAGAAAACTATCAAATGATTCGTTCTATAGTTATGCAATAACCGCATAACTATTAGTACGTAACCCCTAGGTGCCCCCAGCAGTCATAAGTAATACACTGCCAAACATTTGGAGAGCATTACGTAATCTAATCTCAACGGATACATTGATTTCAAATCTCGATGCATCTTTACTAGGAACGGTTAAAATGGAATATTTATTTTTGATGTGATAAATTACTCATGGTTACAACACTTTGTAACTACTTTCACAAAACATATCATTTATGGATTTTCTATTAAATATACTTTTAATAATTAATTAATCAATTAATTAAAATACATTATATCAAGTATATAATAGAAAGGGAACACCTTTATTCCGAACAAGATTAGTCAACGAGTTAGATATATGTAACAATTACATAATTGCCTCTAGGGCATACCCCAAACTCTATCAATTTTCCACTTGCACTTGGGGTTAATTATGGAATCTTATTCCTGCTTTTCCAATCGGTTTTCTCAAAACCAGTTGGGTGAGTCCCTTTGTAAATGAGTATGCTATTATGTTTTAATTTTCTACTCTGTCAATCAACTCTCTCTGATGGTGATATAATGTTTTATCGCGTGGAACAATTTTGAGTATGTCTCTCGACATTCAGTGAGCTCTAAGTTCTGTTTATGAACTATATCGCGACATTGTTATCATGTAACAATGTTATTGGATTCCTAACATTTGGAATCACCTCAGTTATAAATTTGTGTATATATACACACATGCTTTTATTGCGGCGCTATTCAAAGCAATGTACTTAACTTTTTAAATGAATCGGCCACAGTCGTCATTTGGAACATTTTCAACTTAAAGATTCTTAACTTGAATTTATTATCGACAAATTATGTTCAATATTACTTATGATGTTTGAATCTGTACACTCTTTAATAAGAAGTTTCTGTGAACAATTCTTTAGTATTTCATAAATACATGAGAGTACTTCAAACAACTATTTAGTGATATCTATTTGGGATATTTTCTTGTATTAAATATATAAACAAATCATGATATTATAGACAACATAAAATGTATGATAATTCCTATTACCAATGCATAAGGAACTCATCTCACTTATTTTGTATTAAACAATTTAATAAGGTGTCTTTGCATGTCGATGCGGGACATTCTCAATATCTTCTATACTCACTATAAAAGACATCATGTAAATCCAAAGTTGTGTATTAAAACAACTAAGGTTGATTTAATAGAAGTACGTCGTTAAAACCAACAACGTGTTGTTTACTTATATTTTAGAAATATCAATATACCTTTTAACATTCTTTCTTAACGAACACATGCTTCTTCTGCACTTTGATTGAAAATCAAACTATTTGATATTTCTATCAAATTACTTATTCAATTTTGATGCTTATAAAATGATATTTTTGTATTATTTCTTGGATCATATTTGGAAACTCACAACCTCTCTATCGCTTCCGCTGACTTGGAGACACTTTGGTTGTTATATGCAAATAGAGTATTCTAAATCATTACCTAGAATTTTCTATTCTAGCACATATATACCAAAACTCTAGGTCTTATCAAGTGATAATTTTGTGAGTAAATCTAAAATAACTTGAGTATGTTGAATAACAAATCTATTACGTTAATTTAAATAATTAAAATTTACGAGGATATTCTTATCAACATTGCTCATTAAATTCCAACTACATTAGTCTTGCTCATAAAGACATAATCAGGGCTGATGGATCACATCCTTTCGGTTACAGCTACCAAAATCATATTTTGATATCGTACTTGGAGTTCTTTCGGATTTGTGCATCACACCATATTATAGAGTCAACATTCTCAATGGTTTAATTAAACAACTAAGGATTATATAATTTTGAAATTGATAAGAAATTCATAGTTTCTTTTCAATGTGCAAGAGTACATATTAGACACTCTAATGCGATGTGTTTGCTTAAGTTAGTTAATTTCATTTCATCTCATCTAATCAGTTATATATATGGATCGTATCCAATTCCATTTACACACCAATAATTCCTCAAAGAAATTCCTTCACAATGAAGTTGGTATTTCTTAAAACAATAATCGTTTCTCAGTGTAACAGAACAATTATTTGTAGACGTTTTATGAATTTCTTCATTTATTAGACTGATTTAGTTTTAGTTTACAAAACTTATGTTCAAAACATAAATATGTCATCTAATGATAGTCTTTCTCAAAATACTTTTAGGGAGATCAATACAAGATCCCTTATGAACAACAATTACGTGTAATCTTTCGACTCACACAATCTGCCATCTCCTTGGCTTAGGATATGTTGGAGTTTCTTATAAACCCTTATCTTATGTGATTTTGTAAACTGTTATTTAGATGAAATAATATTAACCTTTTTTAATATTCTTAATTACATGACCTTATAGGAAGAAACTAACTCAACTTCACTCATAATTAATTGTACATTGTCCAACAAAGTTCGATTAATCCTTATCAATGCATCATTTTGTATCACATGAAGGAGTGACTTTTGAGATTGAATCTTTATTCATTTTTAGGTACGTTCGAAACCTTTTTCAATACCCACTCATTCGATCAAATCGAATCATTTCTATTGCCTGTTATTTTATTTACTTATGCTTTATACTCTGTGAGTTTACCATAGACATATTACATGTGTATCAAATAAACATGTCCCTGTCTGTGATAACTCATCGGTGAATATGATGATGTGCATGGAACTATTTTTGTATCAATGGACTTACGATTGCATACATCAATATGTATCAATTCGAAGAGTTCATCAACTCTTATGATGCTCTCATTGAATGGGTGCATAGCCCTTAATTGTTTGAGATATAATTAACAGTGTCACGTGATTCAAAGTCATATAATAATTTTTTTTCTTCTCAAAACTATGGATTAGTCTATAACTCTAAAATTTGTAAATAATATTAGATACTTTTGTATTTTCTAAAGCATCACTTTTATTATAAAATAAATACCACATTATAGTTTTATTTCATGATGAATATTCATAATATTCATATTGAAATATAACTATGTCTATTTCTTAGTCAATATCGAAAAATAGTCATTATTTAATAAATAATATTTGGCACCCTTTATGAAAATAATTTTCGTAATATAATGCAATCAATAAGTGTTATATGGTACGCTCCCACTATTTTCGCCATTACTATAATAACGTACTATATTTGGAGGTCCATCATTCACTTAACATAGATTTACTTCACATACTGCAACTAGTTTACAATGGAGAGTTCTTCGATCAAATATCTTGAACCTAAGAGAAATAAATATCATAGAAAACAATTTTCTATATGAAAATATATTTCAAAATAGAAATCATATTTTTTATTCCAACGTTAAGTATTAATCATTATAATTATATTTCTCATTTTCGATGTTTCTTTATGAAGCAGAAGTGAATGTTCACTCCCTTCATCTCAACTATATCTTAAATCGTATCTATTCTTGTACATTTATTTGTCTTTCTAAATGGTCAAACCATTCAAAAGAAAATCCTTATATCCCAATGAACCCTTTACAAAAGCGCATTCGATTATTCTTAACTTTTAAAAACATCAAATATGTCGCGCTTTGCATAAACTGATCAAACCGACTTTCAATGATCGAGTTCTTAGATTTATATTGTAGTTTTTATATGTTGTTATAGTTAACACAATATGATCCTTTTGTAACCAATCAAATTGAATATTTGATCTTGCACCAAGGTTTATTTGGTTTTTCAGATGAACCGATTTCTTCGAAATATTTTGCATTACAAACTCTAACCGTTCACGATATAACATTTATACGTGATTTTATATAGATCAAATATCCATAGTCTTGTATTGCTTTTAGAGTTTGAAACTCGTAGAATGTAATATATGGTCTGGACCAAATAAATGCGTAAGTGACCAAAATACAAATGTATTTAGTAGTTGTAATATCAGGCACTTGCATGGGTATTGAAACGTTAACATGCAATAATCTTTTATTGGTAGGTATACGTTATATTTCTATTTGTCAATCTTCATTTCGTTTGTATATTTCAATTGATAAACATTTTATCAATCCTCTCAAACGCACAAATTTATCAATATCGATATTATATAAGATATGTTCTTATGATATTAGAAAGGTTAAATGTTATCATTTCATTTTTATAATAAGGCACCCACTAGTCTTTTATGTTTCACCAAACCCAAAGTGAAACATAGAAGTCTTTCAAATTCACTAGTAGGTGTTAGGACTCGTCCGTCTTGTAATTCTAACCTTGAGTTTGCTCAATAAGTCATAGCTCTATGATCGATCGAAGAGTCCCTGTTGGTTGCATCACATACAACTCCTAACCCGTGTTACCTTGCCTTAACCACATTTCAACCTTGAGTTTGCTCAACAAATCGAAGGTGATTATTCACTCATACCTACCATATCGTGACGGCCTAAGTATAATGTATGTACCTTAAGTTTTCTCAACAAATACTTATAGTTATCTTACCTTGACTATTCGATATATTAATAATACTACACATAACATCTCTAGCTTGAGTTTGCACAACAACTAAGGAATATGCAAGTAATTTATTAATATATATGTGTGTGTGTGTGTGTGCGCGTGTGTGTGCGTGTGTGGGGTAGAGGACAATTTTATATTAAAGATTCGTTATCTTTAATATATTATATCGAGAGATATCTACTTATACGAAATAATGTATTTCTTATGAAATACTCTCATGATTCAAGTGTCAAACACATCATAAATCACAGCATACGTACATATACATATTGTGACGACTCGGATTTTGCCCGCTCGAAAATCGACATCCATACTTCATATCGTATTCGAATGCCATAGATTCGACGTTCAAATCCGATTCGCCGGAGCTTATAACAACATCAAGTAAACAACACAGCGGAATAAAAGAATAATACATTGATATACAGCTTTGATACAATATCTGATACAACAGATGATCCAATAGATATCAATATACATCAGAGATATGATACAATAAATAGCAACGGAAAAGAAAAACAGATAACATCTAGCAGCGGAACAATATAACTCTAAGATAGTCTTCAAAAGAGAACTCCGAGAACTGCAACTCCATCTCCAAGAACCAATCCAGCAATAGCTCGAACTCCCAATAACCATGCACTAAGCTCATCAAGACTGGTGTGGTCCAAATACTGAACTAACTCTAGATAATCTACTAAACCTGACTATCTGAAAAACCCAACTCTAGACTGCTCGTGTAGAAAATAATGAGCACCCAGAGTTTAGGAAAGAAACAATAAACTCCGGATCAGTCGTGGGACTGGTGTGAGCAACAAAACGGTTTATCTTTTAAAACTTTCAACAAAAGATTTTCAAAGTCAGTTCGCAATGCTTTTAAAAAATGAGACTACCATAAGGCCTCCCGCACACACACACAATGCAAACGCAAAATCGGAGGAGATTTCTCCTTATGATAGTCAAAGATGCTTGATACGCATAAAAAAGAAACATTTGATATTATTACTAGTGCATAGTGTAGCAAAAATCATTTCGAAAATAAAGATATAAATCTTAGCCAACATACGACCATTATCGTATGCCTACTATAGCTAACCATGTTCAATAGCAGGTTACCGCCACATTCCATGGTAGGTTATACAACTAAAACCGTACAAGATCGTATTGTTTCGTTGGATTTCCAACGAATGTTCAGGCCAAGGAACTTCCCATTGCCACATGAGAACGCCTCTGGAAGGACGTCCTGGAGAACCAAACCGGATCTCTGCCAACACAAGGCCGGGTTACCCCTAACTGGGTAACAACTGACACGAGTATGCCATCCCCGGGTCCTTTGGGACCTTTCAACCGAGCGCTCGTAATCAATTCACACAATCATAAATAAAGTGTTTCAACATGAGTAAGTATCTGGGCTCCATACCATGATACCACCCTTTCCAGAAGGAAATGCACATACCCTAAAGGGAGCTACCCCTCGTAACCTTGCCGCATCTTTCCTGTTTTGACCATTCCGGGGTGTGAGGCTCGACGAAGTCACGTCCACAAAGACACGCTTTATACAAAAGCTGTGCTTTGGGTCAACAAATGATCATAGAAATGATCACAAAGATAAACGATCAAACAAATGATCTTATCACAAATGATCAATACAATGATCATTTCACAGCAACACTCAGCATGTCACATTACCAAATTGGGAATATATTGCTAATAACCTTCAACTACATAACCTCTGAGCTCGTACGTCTCAGAGAAGGGTGTTAAGCTAAGAGAATAAATTCTCCGCCACCAACAGAAATATATTTGAAAGAAATCAGCTTTATATCTCAAATTGTAATGTCAGACATAACAATCCATACAAGTCTATTCTGGGTTTGAACAGAACCGAAGGCACTTACAAAGAAGTCCTTGCAATCCGAATATTCACAATCCCGATCGGATTTTCCATCACTTAGGGAGTCTCTATACCGGCGCGACTCGGTGCAGAAACAATCGATAGGTCATCCTATCGCTCTCGCAAATACCCGGTCTTCAACACCGGTCTTCAAATGCTATCCACAACGTCGGATCACATATTCGGAATGGGTTATACGACACAAAGGTCCTTTCCCGGCTAAACCGAATAGTGAGCATGATATTTCAAAAACAAATGGATAATGGGATTTCAATTAAGTCACAACTTATTACCCAAAACTTTTCTTCAAATGGCTTAACAAATTACCATTTTCAATCTTTAAACAAAAAGATTCATTTTCACAACCTTTAACGGTTTAAACAATTTTCACATTTTAATCTTTTTAAAAAAAGATTCATTCACAGATTTTCCAAATCAATTTTCATTTCAATTTGATTAACTCGTTAAATCTTTAAATCAAAGATTTAACTTATAGCCTTCAAAACAATTTCATTTCAATTTGATTAACTCGTTAAATCTTTAAATCAAAGATTTAACTTATAGCCTTCAAAACAATTTCATTTCAATTTGATTTATCGTTAAATCTTTAAATCAAAGATTTAACTTATAGCCTTCAAAACAATTTCATTTCAATTTGATTAACTCGTTAGATCTTTAAATCAAAGATTTAACTTATAGCCTTCAAAACAATTTCATTTCAATTTGATTTACTCGTTAAATCTAAAGATTTAACTTATAGCCTTCAAAACAATTTCATTTCAATTTGATTTAAACAAATCATCAATTTAAATCTGTTAAAAATAAACAGATTTAATTCATAGCTTTCAAAAAGAATTCATTCATAACTTAGGAAAATCATTTCTCTATTCAATCTTGAAATTCCCCTAATTAACTGGAATCTCGGTTCTTATCTAAAAGTTTTTGTCATTTGAAAACAACAGTTTTCATTTTGGAAATCTGATTCATTTATACGAGTTGAAATCCTTGGGTTAAATTCAAATTCCCAAAACCATACCTTTAAAATGGTTTAAGTTCATACAAACCTGTTTATAATATCTTTAACCATAATTTCCAATCATCGAATTCAATTCCAAATATCGAATTCAAATTCAAATTGAATTATTTAAATTGAAGATTTTACCGAGTTATTCAAAATAGCTTTTATCTGTGAAAACCTTTTTCAAAAGCTTTACCGTTTAACCCAAATCCATTTTCAAAATCAATTTGAAATTAAAACTTTAATTTCAAGAACATTACATTTAAATTATCTGTGACTTAACCGATTTCCTCGTGAAATCCATATTTGTGTGTGTATGGTGTAGTCCAGGGGTTATACACAGTAGTGCAACATCATTCAATCATGACAGATCAAATACAACAATATATCTGATAAGCGATATAAATTATAACGCTTATCTTCATTCACAGATCACAGATATATTTATATATCACAGATAATAAATTACATCACAAATCACAACACAAATTAGGATAATCATAAAGCATCATATAACAGGGATATCAAATAGTTTAACATCCAATATAATTCAAACATCCATAAATAGGATTAATTTAATTATCTGATTAATTTAAATCAGATTAAATTTCTATGAATAATTCTTTTCACATTTATTATCAAAATAAATTTCAAGTAAATGATCCTCATTAACTATTCATGATTATTTAATTACTATTCTTAAGTAATTAAACTCAATTTAACTATTGTTAATTATCATTTAATTAACCTTTAAAATCATATATTTAATCACTGATTATTTAATTAATTAAGTTCTAAATTGTAACTTAATAAATCTTAATTACTTGATTAAATAACCTTAATCATTTGTTTAAAAGACAACTCTTTATTAATTTAATGAATCTTATTTACAAATTAATCTACCTTAATTAATTTAACTCAAATCCTAATTTCTTGATTAAATAAATTAATCAATTATTCACTTGAACTAATTTAATGAGTGCATATCATTTTATCTTTACTAATTCAAATTTAAAACATTTTCTAACTAATGTTTTAATTATCATCACAAAGCAAATTTAAACAATTTAAATATTAAAACTTCTTTGATTTCAGAACTAGAATTCAAATTATCTTTAATTCAGATTTAAATTTAGATTTAAACTTGTTTTAACTTTGCTTAATAATTTAAATTCAGTTTTAAATTTCAAAACTTTACATTGACAGGTTTCAAAAATCCGAAACCTGTAACCTAAGTTTACTCGAGAAAAGCTAACTTTGCCCCGAGTCCAAAACCATATTTCTTCGAGCGAAACCTGAAGTAACTCGAGTAAAACTCGAGAGAATCACGCGAACAAATCCCACCTTTCTTCCCAAACTAACGAAATTCCAGGCCACCAGAAACTCGTGCACGGAGCACGTGCACATCGCCGATGGCCATCTCTAATCGCCACCACTTCATCGAGCATGTCGGCAATCTCACCCACAAACTCCACGAGCTCCCCGATTGGCCAAACCCACCAGAGAACAAAATCGAGCAAATCAGTTCATCCTGGAACCGAAGTCCAAGCCTGTAACCACCTCGCACCGCCGCTACACAGTGCCGGAACGCACGCGCCTTCGCCACGAGCTTCCCCTATCGAACACTCACCGCCACCGATCAACCCTATCTGGTCCGATGCGACGTAGATTGCACCCTTGCCTCGAGAATCGGTCGGCAAAAACATAGGGATAAAACCCTAAATCGTTCTCGTCCCCAAAATCCTTACATTAGAATTTTTTTTCAGTATTTTTCCTAGATGCGAAAGTGATCAAACTAACTCCTCAACAAATTTCAACAGTTAAAATTTGTTGAACTAACAGAGATTGGTAAAAGTGTATTTTTAGTTCATCCACGGTTTTCTATTGATATACTTAATGAAAAAAATACAATTTTTGGTTTAAAAATCTTATTTTTCAGTAAGGATTCAAGATAGGTATTCGAATTTGCAAATCGTTAGGTTCGAATTTTATTAAATTTTGAAATTTTCTCTGTAGAACTTGAGTTGTTCATCCTGTATATGTTTACCCTTCATGAAACTATTTTTATATTACAATTCATACTTAAACACATTTATTTTGTTTTGAAACTAAAGCCTAATGTTGATTATAAAACAAGAAATTGAATTTTTCTTTTCTTTGTTGGGTTGTACTCTGTAGAATAAACAGAGAAGAACAGGTACTAGCATATGTACATACAACAAAACAAATAGCCATATGGATTCAACTTAAATTGCTATATGTTACTCACTTGTCTCAGAAGAAATAAACAAGGAGACTCAGGCTTGAAATTGGAAATGCTTTTGCAAACTAGAGTTTGATGATCTGAAATGCTTCAGGTCTAAATCATTGGAAACATTGCTTCTTTGTTTTGTTGAAGATTTTATTATTAACTTGCATGCTTTCAAATTCTTGTTTTCAGATTTCCATTTTTTTTCTCAAGTTGATGATGCTCGAACTAAAATGAGGAGGAAGTTTGGTATATAGAAGATGAGTTGCTTAGGTGATATTATAATGCTTTGTACAATGAAGTGATACTTTTCTTCCTTGTATAGGGCTGATACATAGGAAAGTGTACAGGTTAATTATATCATTTAGTATAATAGGCATGGCTAGAGTGATTCTTGTATTAAATGCATGAAGCATGTTGCATTAATTGCTTTGTCCTTTGACCCTTTTCTTATGCATTTTTATAATGAATTTGATTTGTTTACACATGCCTTTACTTGTTCTTGCCTGATTACTCTTTATATACAAATATATGTGTCTTAGGTTGAATTTGTTTTAGTGTTGTTTTGCATTGTTGCCTCGGCTGATATGATTTCCTGGTCGCTGAATCTTGCTTTGTACTTTTCTTTTTATATTATACATTTGAGTACATAGATATTCTCCTTTATTTGTTGCTTGAGTTAATTATATGTTTTGTTGATGTTCTTGCCTACTTTTCTTTAGCTCGGCTGTAGATCACTTGTTAATTTTCTTTGTACTTTGCTTGAGTTAATTATATGTTTAATAGATATTTATTTTACTTTATGTACATATTATATTGCCTACAAATACTTTATTACTTGTTTGTATACATACTTTGTTTTGGTATTCTTTGTTAAAGTTTTGTTTTCAAGTTTATGTGTATTTATTACTTTTGTGCTTATATTGTATTATATGTCTTATTTTATATTTTTTTCCTAATTTATCTTATAGTCTTGTATTTTATTTATCAAAATAACTCAATATTAACTTTTAAAAAATTAATTTATAAAAGAAATCGTTTTCTTATTAATAAATAACTCAAACCATTTGAATTTAGAAAAACTCCAATCGACTATCATTTAATTTCAAAATTTTAAATCAAAAGTAAATTTAATTATCAATTTAAAATAAATTAAAATTCGGGATCGTTACAGACTTCCCCCCTTAAAAAGAATTTCGTCCTCGAAATTCGCAGGCACGAAAACAACAAAGATAGATGAAAGATAGAGAAATATCTTTTCAGATCAAACTAGATATCAGTTCTGCATTTGGCTCACCAAATCAGAATATCAACAATAGATACAAGAAATTATAATAGAATTTCAAATTTAGTTTTAAATGAAATCGTTTTATCGATACTATTCAAATTTATCCTTCATCTTCTATTAATCAATTTTAACTCAATTTAAAATTTCTAATTCATTTAAAATTTCCAATTTATATTCATTAAGGTTTAAATCGAAAAGCTGATAAGAAATCGATAAAGATACGAAGTAAAAATTTCTACAACGATTCCTAGAGCCATCATCACACCGGAACTTCTTCTTGCAACTGCCACGAATCAATCAAAAGAAATTGAAATCGAATCAAAAAGAGATTGATAGGAAAAGTTATTTCCATTGTTGTTACAGAGTATTGACCAATTATAGTCGTATTTCCCTGTCCCCTATCTCGCCCTCTTCTTGCACTCATACTCACTATCAATGGATAGCAAGAGAATTTACTGAGGCATTCAAACGGATATCTTAGGGATTACTCATTCTAGGGATACTTCACCCTATCTCTAATGAGCTACTTAATGTGTTATACTCCTGAGCTAAAGTTTCAACCTTAGCTCTGATACCAAATGTGACGACTCGGATTTTGCCCGCTCGAAAATCGACATCCATACTTCATATCGTATTCGTATGCCATAGATTCGACGTTCAAATCTGATTCGCCGGAGCTTATAACAACATTAAGTAAACAACACAGCGGAATAAAAGAATAATACATTGATATACAGCTTTGATACAATATCTGATACGACAGATGATCCAATAGATATCAATATACATCAGAGATATGATACAATAAATAGCAACGGAAAAGAAAAACAGATAACATCTAGCAGCGGAACAATATAACTCTAAGATAGTCTTCAAAAGAGAACTCCGAGAACTGCAACTCCATCTCCAAGAACCAATCCAGCAATAGCTCGAACTCCCAATAACCATGCACTAAGCTCAGCAAGACTGGTGTGGTCCAAATACTGAACTAACTCTAGATAATCTACTAAACCTGACTATCTGAAAAACCCAACTCTAGACTGCTCGTGTAGAAAATAATGAGCACCCAGAGTTTAGGAAAGAAACAATAAACTCCGGATCAGTCGTGGGACTGGTGTGAGCAACAAAAACAGTTTATCTTTTAAAACTTTCAACAAAAGATTTTCAAATTCAATTCGCAATGCTTTTTAAAAATGAGACTACCATAAGGCCTCCCGCACACACACACAATGCAAACGCAGAATCGGAGGAGATTTCTCCTTATGATAGTCAAAGATGCTTGATACGCATTAAAAAGAAACATTTGATATTATTACTAGTGCATAGTGTAGTAAAAATCATTTCGAAAATAAAGATATAAATCTTAGCCAACATACGACCATTATCGTATGCCTACTATAGCTAACCATGTTCAATAGCAGGTTACCGCCACATTCCATGGCAGGTTATACAACTAAAACCGTACAAGATCGTATTGTTTCGTTGGATTTCCAACGAATGGTCAGGCCAAGGAACTTCCCATTGCCACATGAGAACGCCTCTGGAAGGACGTCCCCGAGAACCAAACCGGATCTCTGCCAACACAAGGCCGGGTTACCCCTAACTGGGTAACAACTGACACGAGTATGCCATCCCCCGGTCTTTTGGGACCTTTCAACCGAGCGCTCGTAATCAATTCACACAATCATAAATAAAGTGTTTCAACATGAGTAAGTATCTGGGCTCCATACCATGATACCACCCTTTCCAGAAGGAAATGCACATACCCTAAAGGGAGCTACCCCTCATAACCTTGCCGCATCTTTTCTGTTTTGACCATTCTGGGGTGTGAGGCTCGACGAAGTCACGTCCACAAAGACACGCTTTATACAAAAGCTGTGCTTTGGGTCAACAAATGATCATAGAAATGATCACAAAGATAAACGATCAAACAAATGATCTTATCACAAATGATCAACACAATGATCATTTCACAGCAACACTCAGCATGTCACATTACCAAATTGGGAATATATTGCTAATAACCTTCAACTACATAACCTCTGAGCTCGTACGTCTCAGAGAAGGGTGTTAAGCTAAGAGAATAAATTCTTCGCCACCAACAGAAATATATTTGAAAGAAATCAGCTTTATATCTCAAATTGTAATGTCAGACATAACAATCCATACAAGTCTGTTCTGGGTTTGAACAGAACCGAAGGCACTTACAAAGAAGTCCTTGCAATCTGAATATTTACAATCCCGATCGGATTTCCCATCACTTAGGGAGTCTCTATACCGGCGCGACTCGGTGCAGAAACAATCGATAGGTCATCCTATCGCTCTCGCAAATACCCGGTCTTCAACACCGGTCTTCAAATGCTATCCACAACGTCGGATCACATATTCGGAATGGGTTATACGACACAAAGGTCCTTTCCCGGCTAAACCGAATAGTGAGCATGATATTTCAAAAAAAAATGGATAATGGGATTTCAATTAAGTCACAACTTATTACCCAAAACTTTTCTTCAAATGGCTTAACAAATTACCATTTTCAATCTTTAAACAAAAAGATTCATTTTCACAACCTTTAACGATTTAAACAATTTTCACATTTTAATCTTTTAAACAAAAGATTCATTCACAGATTTTCCAAATCAATTTTCATTTCAATTTGATCAACTCGTTAAATCTTTAAATCAAAGATTTAACTTATAGCCTTCAAAACAATTTCATTTCAATTTGATTAACTCTTTAAATCTTTAAATCAAAGATTTAACTTATAGCCTTCAAAACAATTTCATTTCAATTTGATTTATCATTAAATCTTTAAATCAAAGATTTAACTTATAGCCTTCAAAACAATTTCATTTCAATTTGATTAACTCATTAAATCTTTAAATCAAAGATTTAACTTATAGCTTTCAAAACAATTTCAATTTGATTTACTCGTTAAATCTTTAAATTAAAGATTTAACTTATAGCCTTCAAAACAATTTCATTTCAATTTGATTTAAACAAATCATCAATTTAAATCTGTTAAAAATAAAAAGATTTAATTCATAGCTTACAAAAAGAATTCATTCATAACTTAGGAAAATCATTTCTCTATTCAATCTTGAAATTCCCCTAATTAACTGGAATCTCGGTTCTTATCTAAAAGTGTTTGTCATTTGAAAACAACAGTTTTCATTTTGGAAATCTGATTCATTTATACGAGTTGAAATCCTTGGGTTAAATTCAAATTCCCAAAACCATACCTTTAAAATGGTTTAAATTCATATAAACCTGTTTATAATATCTTTAACCATAATTTCCAATCATCGAATTCAATTCCAAATATCGAATTCAAATTCAAATTGAATTATTTAAATTGGAGATTTTACCGAGTTATTCAAAATAGCTTTTATCTGTGAAAACCTTTTTCAAAAGCTTTACCGTTTAACCCAAATCCATTTTCAAAATCAATTTGAAATTAAAACTTTAATTTCAAAAACATTACATTTAAATTATCTGTGACTTAACCGATTTCCTCGTGAAATCCATATTTGTGTGTGTATGGTGTAGTCCAGGGGTTATACACAGTAGTGCAACATCATTCAATCATGACAGATCAAATACAACAATATATCTGATAAGCGATATAAATTATAACGCTTATCTTCATTCACAGATCACAGATATATTTATATATCATAGATAATAAATTACATCACAGATCACAACACAAATCAGGATAATCATAAAGCATCATATAACAGGGATATCAAACAGTTTAACATCCAATATAATCCAAACATCCATAAATAGGATTAATTTAATTATCTGATTAATTTAAATCAGATTAAATTTCTATGAATAATTCTTTTCACATTTATTATCAAAATAAATTTCAAGTAAATGATCCTCACTAACTATTCATAATTATTTAATTACTATTCTTAAGTAATTAAACTCAATTTAACTATTGTTAATTATCATTTAATTAACCTTTAAAATCATATATTTAATCACTGATTATTTAATTAATTAAGTTCTAAACTGTAACTTAATAAATCTTAATTACTTGATTAAATAACCTTAATCATTTGTTTAAAAGACAACTCTTTATTAATTTAATGAATCTTATTTACAAATTAATCTACCTTAATTAATTTAACTCAAATCCTAATTTCTTGATTAAATAAATTAATCAATTATTCACTTGAACTAATTTAATGAGTGCATATCATTTTATCTTTACTAATTCAAATTTAAAACATTTTCTAACTAATGTTTTAATTATCATCACAAAGCAAATTTAAACAATTTAAATATTAAAACTTCTTTGATTTCAGAACTAGAATTCAAATTATCTTTAATTCAGATTTAAATTTAGATTTAAACTTGTTTTAACTTTGCTTAATAATTTAAATTCAGTTTTAAATTTCAAAACTTTACATTGACAGGTTTCAAAAATCCGAAACCTGTAACCTAAGTTTACTCGAGAAAAGCTAACTTTGCCCCGAGTCCAAAACCATATTTCTTCGAGCGAAACCTGAAGTAACTCGAGTAAAACTCGAGAGAATCACGCGAACAAATCCCACCTTTCTTCCCAAACTAACGAAATTCCAGGCCACCAGAAACTCGTGCACGGAGCACGTGCACATCGCCGATGGCCATCTCTAATCGCCACCACTTCATCGAGCATGTCGGCAATCTCACCCACAAACTCCACGAGCTCCCCGATTGGCCAAACCCACCAGAGAACAAAATCGAGCAAATCAGTTCATCCTGGAACCGAAGTCCAAGCCTGTAACCACCTCGCACCGCCGCTACACAGTGCCGGAACGCACGCGCCTTCGCCACGAGCTTCCCCTATCGAACACTCACCGCTACCGATCAACCCTATCTGGTCCGATGCGACGTAGATTGCACCCTTGCCTCGAGAATCGGTCGGCAAAAACATAGGGATAAAACCCTAAATCGTTCTCGTCCCCAAAATCCTTACATTGGAAATTTATTTCAGTATTTTTCCTAGATGTGAAAGTGATCAAACTAACTCCTCAACAAATTTCAACAGTTAAAATTTGTTGAACTAACAGAGATTGGTAAAATTGTATTTTTAGTTCATCCACAGTTTTCTATTGATATACTTAATGAAAAAAAATACAATTTTTGGTTTAAAAATCTTATTTTTCAGTAAGGATTCAAGATAGGTATTCGAATTTGCAAATCGTTAGGTTCGAATTTTATTAAATTTTGAAATTTTCTCTGTAGAACTTGAGTTGTTCATCCTGTATATGTTTACCCTTCATGAAACTATTTTTATATTACAATTCATACTTAAACACATTTATTTTGTTTTGAAACTAAAGCCTAATATTGATTATAAAACAAGAAATTGAATTTTTCTTTTCTTTGTTGGGTTGTACTCTGTAGAATAAACAGAGAAGAACAGGTACTAGCATATGTACATACAACAAAACAAATAGCCATATGGATTCAATTTAAATTGCTATATGTTACTCACTTGTCTAAGAAGAAATAAACAGAGGAGACTCAGGCTTGAAATTGGAAATGCTTTTGCAAACTAGAGTTTGATGATCTGAAATGCTTCAGGTCTAAATCATTGGAAACATTGCTTCTTTGTTTTGTTGAAGATTTTATTATTAACTTGCATGCTTTCAAATTCTTGTTTCCAGATTTCCATTTTTTTTCTCAAGTTGATGATGCTCGAACTAAAATGAGGAGGAAGTTTGGTATATAGAAGATGAGTTGCTTAGGTGATACTATAATGCTTTGTACAATGAAGTGATACTTTTCTTCCTTGTATAGGGCTGATACATAGGAAAGTGTACAGGTTAATTATATCATTTAGTATAATAGGCATGGCTAGAGTGATTCTTGTATTAAATGCATGAAGCATGTTGCATTAATTTCTTTGTCCTTTGACCCTTTTCTTATGCATTTTTATAATGATTTTGATTTGTTTACACATGCCTTTACTTGTTCTTGCCTGATTACTCTTTATATACAAATATATGTGTCTTAGGTTGAATTTGTTTTAGTGTTGTTTTGCATTGTTGCCTCGGCTGATATGATTTCCTGGTGGCTGAATCTTGCTTTGTACTTTTCTTTTTATATTATACATTTGAGTACATAGATATTCTCCTTTATTTGTTGCTTGAGTTAATTATATGTTTTGTTGATGTTCTTGCCTACTTTTCTTTAGCTCGGCTGTAGATCACTTGTTGATTTTCTTTGTACTTTGCTTGAGTTAATTATATGTTTAATAGATATTTATTTTACTTTATGTACATATTATATTGCCTACAAATACTTTATTACTTGTTTGTATACATACTTTGTTTTGGTATTCTTTGTTAAAGTTTTGTTTTCAAGTTTAAGTGTATTTATTACTTTTGTGCTTATATTGTATTATATGTCTTATTTTATATTTTTTCCTAATTTATCTTATAGTCTTGTATTTTACTTATCAAAATAATTCAATATTAACTTTAAAAAAAATAATTTATAAAAGAAACCATTTTCTTATTAATATATAACTCAAACCATTTGAATTTAGAAAAACTCCAATCGACTATCATTTAATTTCAAAATTTTAAATCAAAAGTAAATTTAATTATCAATTTAAAATAAATTAAAATTCGGGATCGTTACACATATGTATTTATTCCTTAAGTCTATTTAGAGTTTCTTTAATTTCCACCTTTAATTATACGTTCATATTATATAAGCCTTATTATTATACTTTTATATTTCATATTACTTATATAATAGTCTTGTATATAACATAATATTAACTAAATCTTATTTAATTAATTTTATATTAATATTCCGATATAACTTTTATATTGGACATATCCATTATAGCATTTATAGTGTATGCTATAACCTTTATAGTATAACACATATATCTTATATGTGTGTGTTTTAATGAATTAATCTTTAATTTATTTATTTAATTAAACTGTTTTAATTAAATTATATTAATTTCAAAATTCAGTTCATATACATGCATGCAAACTTATGTTATTTTAAACAATTTAAAAACAACATAACATATATCTCAATATATTGTACATATACATGTTCATTAATTAATTAACTTATTTAATTAATTTACTGTTATTAATCTTATTAAGAAATTTGATATTTGAAATTAATGTGAATTGTTTTTCAAATATTTTAAGAAATTATGTTATATTATAACTTTTATAATAAACATATTTTATTTTAAATTTAAAAGTTAAATTTAAAATCTTTAACTTTAATTTTCAAAACATTTTGAAAATTAGGCCAAGGCTCATTTGAAGTTGGGCCTTTTCTATTAGGGGCAACCTTGGGGCTCACATCACTTTTAGGCCAAGCTAGCAACCAGGTAGGACATGGTACTCGATTACCAAATCCCAATCCAAGATATTATCTTTCTAGACACCATACTAAGTGGGCAAGCGTAATTAGTTAGCCCAAATATGACTAATTTAGACCGCATAGGCTATTGGGTCCTGATATCATTGAAGGAACCGGGCCAGCCCACAATGGAAGAAATGAGTGAATTTTAATTTTTTTACCCTATCGACCTTACTTGGGCCTATGAAGCCTAATTTATTTAGAACATTTCTAAATTTGTTTTAAACAAAATCATTTATTTTATTTAAATTAGTTAAGGGAATTTTTTAATTTCAAATGTATAGTGTATCAAAAACACCTAACATTTAGTTAATGTACAGAGAATGAAATCTTTAATTTCTTTCTCAAAAACAAGAATTAATTGAGAGTGTTAATTACACTAAATGGAGAGAGAAACCTTTCATTTTCTCACTTGAACTTGAATTGATTGATGCATTAAATGTCATTAATTAATAATTTATTCATAACAAAATTAATTGCTATGTCCATATGTATTCTAAGTGACAAATTACAGTTTCAGATTTATTTAATTTTGTTTTATTTAGTATATAAGTATAAATATAAATATATATGGACCATACACACACACAAATATATGTGTGTGTGCATGTGTAACATTATAATCAATGAAGGGTATAATGTGCCCGTATATAAATGTTGAGATTTATGTAGCAAGAGACACATTAGCTCATTTTGTATGTACTATAATTTGTTCAAATATGTGCTTGTATAATATGTCAAAACAGGATATTAGTGTGTGTGTGTGTGTGTATGGATATTTATATTATGGTGTGATCATTTTTGATATAATGGCAATTACAAACCCTATTAATCCTACGATTCTCGATTCTTCCACGACGATCGATCCTGGCGAAGACGATGATGATTGGATGGAGGTGAAACGTAAGGGGAAGGAGATAGCAAAAGAGGGAGGAAATTTATCATTTGTTGGGATCTTTCAGAAACCCCAAAAGGCTATAAACCCTAAATCATGGATTGAGGTGATCGACTATCGGGTGGAAATTAAAGGTTCGGTGAACTATGTTGATCCTATTATTGAAGGAGAAGAAATCTATCAGATTATAGATGAAGAAGATTACGTGGAAGCTCAAAAATTATGGAAGAATTCTATATATATCTATATGGAGGGCAAGAGGCCGTACATGTCCATCTGAATGCATATATAAAACGTGTCTGGAATCCAAAAGGAGTGTGGGATGTCTTCCCTAGAGACAATGGATTCTATCTCATAAAGTTCGATAAAGAAGAAGACTTTGATAAAGTTTTAAAAGGTGGTCCTTGGTTCATGGACAACAAGCTAATCACAATAAAAAAAGGGAAGCCGAATTCAATTTCGAACGAGAAATGTTGTCATCTTATCCAGTTTGGATCAAAATGCACAATCTCGACCTGGCACTTTGGAATACAAGATGCATTAGTAAATTAACAAGTATGATTGGGAGACCTTTGGACATCGATGAAAATACAAGAAAGGCTAAAAGAATTAACTATGCCAGAGTTTTAGTTGAAATAAAAGCAGATAATGCCCTACTAACAACAGTCAAGGCTAAAAACAATAAGGGACATATATGCACACAGGATATTGAATATGAGTTCGTGCCACCTAGATGTAGTTCATGCAAGTGTTTTGGTTATTCTATTTTACAATGTAATAACATTAAGGAGAAACCAGAACAAATCTGGATGGAGAAAAACAAAATTCACAGTTCCCCTATACAAAATGATTCCCCTTCTATCAACCCAAAAAATACAGCAGCTACAAAAAATAACATACAAAAAGCTGCAATTAGTCCTAGTAAATCTGTTAGTTCAGAGGGCTCTAGATCAGAGCAAGCAGTTCTTCCAGTTCAGGATCAAGAGGTTGAATATCAGTCTGCTGCTCTAGATGTGGAGCAATGTTTGGAGAATGAAAAGCTGCCCGAGTCCCTAGAGAAAATCCAAAGGATGAACATATAGGTGGAGTCATCTGCCGAAGAAAGTGAAGAAGACATAGAAGATCTTAGTAAATACACAGAAATCAATAAGCACTATGAAAATATGTTTAACAAGATAGGAGATATCGAGGCTTCAAAGTAAGAAACTGTTGGGAATGCTCCAATCACTAGGAGCAAATCCAATAAATTTAAATGACAGTTCTGTGTTGGAATATGAGAGGTCTAAATAATGACATTCGCCAATTAGACCTCCACAACTTAAGGGCCTCGTATAGGCCATCTATAGTAGCTTTATTGGAAAATAAATTTTCAAAAGATAGTTTGGAAATATTTAAAAGCCAAATAGAAAACCAATGGAGCATGGAACACAATATTACTCAGCAAATAAAGGGAAGAATTCTTGTTTCATAGGATAATAATGTTTGTACTGGGACTCTCATTGACAAAAAGAATAGCAAATGACTATTTTATTTAATAATGTAGGAGGTTTGGAAATTTACATTACTTTTGTCTATGCTAAAAACCTGGCTTCAGAAAGAAAAGAATTATGGCAATAAATAATTGATTATTCTCAACAAATTAAAATGCAATTGCTAGTTATGGCAGATTTTAATGTTGTACTAAAAACAAGAGAAAAGAGAGGAGTTACACTGAAGGTGTCCCAATTAGCGGAGGTCAACGACTGTGTACTTGCAAGCGGACTATTTGAAGCATCACATACTGGCCTGCATTTTACATGGAAAAGTGGTGAGGCTAGAAACATAACTTCTAGAATAGACAGAGCTCTGTGCAATTCAGATCTAATTAATAAAATCCCCGCCTTGCAAACTACCGTTCTTCCTAGTTCTACTAGTGATCATCCTATTACTTGTTCAATTCAATAAAGAAAGTAGTAGTAGCAAAGGAAAGCCATTTAGATATGCTAATAATTGGAACCAGTTAGAAGGTTATAAGGAAGCCTTAAACTTGGAGAACATCCTACTACCTCCGGGAAACAACATGTACAGATTCATTATGATGCTTAAAACCATGAAACAAAGATTAAAGGAGTGGAACGGGAAGAGACCCAAGAATAAAGACATAATTATCAATACACAGAGTCAACTAAGGGATATACAAGAGTCTCTTGACAAGGATCCCTTGAATGAGAACCTCAATTCCTTATACTACCAGATACAGGGTAAACTAAAGGAAGAACTCCACAAACAAGCTATGGAGATCAAACAAAAAGCAAAAGAAAATTGGTTAACTCAAGGTGATGAATGTACTAAATTCTTCTACAACAAATGTCTCAATGAACCCATTATAATAATCTCTTGAACCGCTTGAATGAGGAAGGGAAAGTGGTGAATAACTTGAAGGAAATAGAAGACAATGCTTTATCCTACTTCATGGAATTATATACTGGAAACTCAACACAAGAATTACCTGCTGTCCGTTGTAGAAGGAAGACCTCTCAAGAAGGATGCTCCATGCTCACAGCTTGGATTACTGAAAGGAAATTGCGAAGAGCTGTTCAATCCATTCATATCGACTCTAGTCCTGGTCCAGATGGAATGGGGGCAGTTGTCTTTAAAATGCACTGGATACACCTGAAAAATCCCATATTACAAGCTTATCAGGAAGCTCTAGACAATGGTGAGTTTTTACAAGAAATAAATCACACTTTTATATCTTTAATTCCTAAAGTTAAAAAAACCAAATAGAATGAAAAATTATAGGCTTATCTCTTGTTGCAATGTTTCTTACAAGATTCTTAGTAAAATCGTCTGCTCGAGACCGAATAAAGTTCTTCCAGACTTAATTGCCCAAAATCAAAATGCCTTTATAAAGGGTAGATCTATATCTGAAAATTCTCTATTGGCACATGAGCTTATCAGAGATTTTAACAAAGCAGGAGCAGATAAAATATGTCTCAAAGTAGACCTACATAAAGCATATGATAAAGTGAATAGATATTTTGTTATACATATGCTTAAAGCTATGGGGGTTCCGGATAAACTCTTAAAACTGATAAGTTATTGTATTTTCACTCCAACCTTATCAATTCTTATCAATGGTGTTCCTAAAGGATACATATCAAGTAACAGAGGAATAAGATAGGGGATCCCCTATCCCCTTATCTATTTGCAATTGCAATGGAATGGTTTTCTCTACAAATGGAAGTAGCATGTCATCAAAATAATATAATCCATGTGCAAAATAACACCAAAAGTAATCCATCTTATATATGTTGATGACCTTATCATAGTCATGAAAGCATCCACACATGCAATTGATACCCTTAAAGATATCTTTTATCATTTAGAACTATATGGAGGGTTGAAACTTAATGAAGGGAGAACAAAATGTTACTTTAACATGTATTGTAAAGATAGACAAATATTGCTCGTAAGAATTGGAGTCTTAGAAGGGGAACTTCCAGTAAAATATTTGGAGATTCCATTATCTACGAATACCATTACAAACATAGAATGTGCTAAACTTATAGACAAGGTTAGAGAGAAATTACAAGGGTGGAGGTCTAAATTACCGTCTTTTGATGGTAGGGTAGAATTAGTTCATACAGTGATCACATCAAAAGTCAGGTATTGGCTCCAAACTTTTCAAATTCTAGATTGTTCCCTGGGAAAGATTAATTCCGTTTGTGCAGATTTTATATGCAGGGGAAAATTACACAAAAAAGTTACAAATAATTGTGCAAGCCAAAGAAAGAAGGTGGAGTTGGACTAAAAGACCTCTTTGAACTTAAAAAAGTTTATGGTATCAAGTTGGCCTCCTCTAACAACTTATGGCCCAAGTGGATGAGAGCTAAGTATATCAAAACTAATTTTTGGACAGACCCCATAGACAACAATGCATCAGTCACTTGGAAGAATATTTTGAAATTCAGAGAAGAAATTAAACCCTTGATTGAGAGGAAAATAGCAAATGGTTCAAAAACAGATCTTTGGAGAGATCCATGGATTAGCAATAAAAACTTGATTGATAGGGTGGGATGGGAAGGTTTCTCAGACTATGGAAACCCTAGTTGTGTTGTTTCTAGCATTATTGAAGAAGGTAGATGGAAATGTGAAAATCGGCTTATAACAAGAAATTTTGCAGAAGGGATTCAGAGGATACCCATATACAGAGATAGAGCCTATGATGAGTGGTGCATGAAAAACTCAAATAAAGGGCAGTTCCTATTTCACAAAACATGGAAAGACACCAGGAATAGACATTAAAAGATTGAATGGTATCCTATTGTTTGGAGCAAATCGGTTAATCCTAAAATGGCTCATGCTACCTATAAAGCCATATTAGACAGACTTCCAACTAAAGACGGTCAACATAAATGGGGGATAATCAAAGATACCACATGCAGTCTTTGCAGTGAAAAGGTGAGAACCATGACCATTTGTTTTTTGATTGTACCTATACCAAATCGATATGGAGCTTACAAAAAATGAAATGCATTTGTTCAAATGATGTCAAACCACTGAAAGAAGAAATCTCTTACCTGAACAATAGGAGCAACGGCTCGAACCTTCTGCAAGAAGTACTCAAAATTAGTCTCACAACTTCCATATGGCATATCTGAAGAGAAAGGAACCACATGGCTTTCAACAATAAGAAAAAGGACTTTCAATTAGTAAATCCCCAAATTGATAAAGATGTGAATTTGATTATCACTCGGATTAACAAAAAGACACTTATCAACCTAATGGAACCAGAAAAACAACTACCGGAGAGGATGAAGATGAAGGTAGATTATGAAGGAAATCTAGTAAGCTCTCGGGAGCCGCCATGAAGTTGAATTATCGAGGTTTTTGTGATAGAAAAGGAAAGAGATGAGTTTAATATTTGTAATGATGATGTCGATGTTCTGTAACTAGGGCTTATGCCCGTTTATAAAAGATAATAAAGATTTTAACCTATTTTCAATATATATACATATACATATACATATACATATATACATATACATATACATATATATATATGAATACACACACACACATATATATAAATTATTGAATAAAACAGTTTCTGCCATAAAAATTAATGTAAAATAATCACATGATAAAAATACAAGTTTTGTAATTTTAGAAAATTTGGAAACATATTTTGAGCTTAATACTAATTTATGGAACGTTTTTAATTAAAATAATATTTATTATTAAATAGTTGATAATAGCCCTTAATCAAATTAATTCTTAAAAAAATATGAATTCAAGCTGAAAAATTCTAAAACTTTTTCTGAAGGTAGACGAGACATATTTTGAGTTTAGAATTTTTTTATAGAATTCTTCTAAAAACAAGTATATTTTTATTTAAATAATTAACTGTAATTCGAAAATAAATTAATTCTAAAAATATTAAAATTCTAAAAATCTAATTTTTTCCAAAAGGTACCTGTGAGACATATAATGCTTATAAAAAATTTCTAGAATTTTATCAATTGAAATTATATTTTTAATTAAATAATTGATTGCAGATCGAAAGTAAATTTATTTTAGAAAATAATAAATTAAGTTCAAGATATAAAATTGAAATTTTAAGCCATTAATTATTTTATACATAATAAAAAATTCATAAATCGGTAAATAATAATAAAATATGTATATAACATATTTAATTAAAAATATTATATTTTATGGTTCAAAATAGGTATAAAACATCATAAGAATCTTTTTAGATTAAATATATACAAGATATAAACATATATATAATTATACGCATTGACAATTTGTAAATCTGTATGCATTTAATCTCGACCTATTTATATATATTAATATAAGTTAATTTTTTTAGAAAAAATCAAAAATAAATCAATAAAAACAAGCATATAACCAATCCAATTGTAACAAAAATATGTACCCACAAAAATCTCACCTAATCTAAATCATAAATAGATTTAAACACAAACAAGTGATTAGATGTAAATTAACATTCATATGATAAACTTGGAATCAAAACAATAATAATAAATAAAAGTTCACCACATAATGAAGCCTTTGAGCCCATGTTAAACAGTGAATTTTCTTCTAAGAACAATCCTCAATTCATCAAGTTGCTAATCCGGGATTGGAGACCTTCTACTATAAATTAGTATTTATTAATTTAATTTTGATTTGATAATTTTTAGGAAAATTTTAGAGGAGAGTTACTATCATTAAAATAAGGAAGAAAAAGCAGAAAGTGGCAGCTCAAAAATGAATTACTTTGATTATGGTTTTGAGATTAACTTTTATATGGGTAAGATAAGAGAGCAAATAATAATGCCATCAACATATCTCAAAATGCTAATCTCATGCATAGTAGTTGCCCCCTTCCTCAATCAAAATGAATGACTTTCACCTCTAAAATTCATGTGGGTTGTGAGCTCATTTAATCCAATTTAAATATACATAATTATATTCACCTAAATTTGTTGTTTATATCTCATATCGATCAAATGTTTATAACTTTTTATAAATACATCCAACAAATTTATTTCCCAAATCATATCCAAATTTTATAATTGATTCATATATATTAATTAATTTAATCGATTTATAACAATTATAAACTAATTAAATCGTTCGGTCTTAAGAGAATTCATCGATTCAGTTGTGTGACTCTTACAGATAAATTCGGTCAGCGATTAACATCGAACTGTTCGAATGTTAACGTTCACACTTCACTTAGCAGGTGGCGTGACATTATGGCCAATTTATCGCTTACTCATTTTCGAAAAAATCTTATTTTAATTTAATAAGCGTTACCTAGCAGTAACAATTATTTACACCAATTCTCTTCGTCAAAACTATATCGCTTTGGACTTATTGAATTTGGTAATGGTAAAAAATTCCAACATCGTCCACATTCAACTCTATAGTCCAAACACAAAGTCCTTGGTTCAATAATAACAATTATTATTAACCGAACTACTCTGGCCAGAGATTTTGACTTTGGATTGACTTGAGTTGACTGTGATACTAACCCATATAAACGAGGAGACGAATCCTCTCTTGAATAGCGCTTCATTTCCAATACTTTCACACAACCCAACTATAGTCACTCGATGAATGTTGTGCCATAATTTGACTATAATTAAAATAGAGTTTTCATATTGAAGATTCATAGTATTCTCATGTCGAAAGAAATTTGTAGATTGTTCACATCGATATTTTCTGTTTGACCTTTGTTATATTAACTAATAGAAAACTATCATATGAGTTGATCCATAGTTATGCAATAGATATTAGTACGTAACCCCTAAGTGCCCCAACAATCATTAGTAATACATTGCCCAACCTTTGGAGAACGTTACTACTCTAGTATCAACGGATACATCATTATCCAGTCTCCATGCATCTTGACTATGAACATTTAAAATGATATATTTATTTTTATTACGATAAATTACCCACGACCATAGCACTTTGTAACTACTATCGCAAAACATGTCATTTATGAATTTTCTATTAAATATACTTTTAATTAATTAATTAATATAGCTAAATTATATCAAGTATATAATAGAAAGAAAACACCTTTATTTCGAACAAGATTAGTTAGCGAGTTAGATATATGTAACAAATTACATAATTGCTCCTAAGGCACAACCCAAACTATATCAAGCTGCACCATCTCCACAACACGAGGGCAGTCTTGCTCCTGTAGCTGTGCAACCATGGCTTTCAACTCTGCAATATCTGCTTTGTCCCGATTTTTGAAACGCTTTCTGGGACGTCCTATCCCGCGAATAGAAATAAGTTGTTAGAGAACTTACGTAACTTTTATAAAAATTGTGCAAGTTTTACAAGGTAGTTTATTTTAATAAATACCGCTTGGTTCCCAAAGCCAAAACGCCTACATCGCGACGTCGATTTTCCATGATAGAGTCAAAATAGCATCTTTCTAATCATGCGTCGACTCATCCCGTCTCGTTTCCTCCGGCATCTATGCTCGTGTTTCTTGAAATTTTTTTCCTATAATGCAAAAGAAAATACAACTGAAATTTACACAACATTATTTTAATTATTTATAACTAATTACTTAAACTGATCAATGTTAATAATTTAAAATTTAAATATGCTTACATAGGAAGCGGTTGCTTTATCCTCGTCCTCCCATGCGTACGTGAGGTTGCCAGCTTTGTCTATTTGCTTGATGGCGTGAGTATGAGTAAATACATCCATATATGAAAAGGGACCTCCGCGCGCTCTTTCTTGAAATAATTAGTATATATGTATTACTGTTGCAATAATGTTTATTAGTAACTTATAATTTAAAATATACAGATCGGTTCTTCTTCGACATTAACAACGTGATTAACAACTTCAACATTAAGGAACATTAATCGTGTTCCATCTTCAACTATATCTTCTATGAGATTCGTTATAATAATTTCATTACCAACCTCCTCTTCTGACTGTACATTGAGTAGGTGCTACAATTTCTCCATGACAATCTCACATCAAAATAATTCGGAATGAAACCGTAGTGGTGCAAATGAACTATAATCATATCCGGTATCAAATGCTTCAACAATTTGCATCTACTACATGTAGCATGAATTTCTTCGTCGTTTCCATTATACTTAAGCGAATCCAATAAATACGTGTACACCATTATAAAAATATTCACTTATTGAGCCTTCCATTTCCCTTCGTTGTTGATACATTTAGCCCCGATCAATAAAAAAATAGACCATTTTTCCTACTTTAAAACATATGATTGAAATTAAAAAAAGTATTAATCATTGTATGGATTGACATTTTATTTTTCAATTCAAGCGTACAGTTTAATGTTTTATATATTATATAGCATTATTTTTTTGGTTTTTTATTTTTCAATTCATTTATACCTTTTAGTTTTTCTTTTACCATACTTCATTTTTATTATCTTTTATACATTTTACGGATTGGCATTATGAACATAATATTAAAATTTTAGGTTATTTGTTTCCTACTTTGATGGTCGATCATCCTACTACCCATTACAAACACAATAGTGATTACATTTCGTAAATCATTTCGTTTTAGATGTGTCAACAAAATTTCGGCAGCACTTCCACCGTGTTTTTTGTATCGTACACAAATGCGTGTACACAAAGAATAAAAGGGAAGTGCTGTCGAAATTTTGTGAACCGTTTAAAATGAAATAGTTTACAAAATCTAATTATTTTATTATGCTTATAATTTGTCCAATACAGAGACAAATTCGACAAATATTGAATCAGATGAATATAGATGTCCGTTCTATGACAAAAACAAACATCCATACAAGGATCGTATACAATATTTGTCAGACGAAGTCATAGACTCTCTAAGCAATTTATAAAAAATAAAGTACTGATTATCGTGTTCGACATTTTAGAAACATGTACCTAAATCATGCACATCTACCTTAATTAACCAAAGCTAGCTCTAATGTGCATATGCACTAGTTAATCAACGTATATACACTAACATACACCAAAACAAATTAATGTTTTCGACATATATGATAACTGTAATTAGCATTCAATGTGGGTATAGCGAGCAATCAATGAGGTATTATAAACAGCTAGAATAATTTAGGGTTTAGGAATAAAACCCTATTGGAGATTGATGAAGGGCATAGACTTGTCGAGAGTGGAGAATGTTTGAAGTTGGAGATGACCGGAGAGGTGCGAGGGCTAGTTGATGACGGGAAGGAGGTGATGGAGTTAGGGATTTGGTGAATTTGGTTTTAAGGGGGGGGGGGGGGGGGAGGAGGAGGGAGGAGGTAATGAATCAGGGCTCGGCTTGCTGGCTGTATACACCTTTATTTACCGACGGCCGCCAATGTAATTTTTACGTCAATTTTCGACGGTTTACCACGGACACTATATTTTATTTACGCAAAAGCCACGAAGATCATTAACCGTTGGTAGCCATTGCAAATATCCATCGACGACCGTCAGAAACTTCCGCCGCTATTTACTGTTGTTCTAGTAGTGTTGGGAGTTTTGTAGTATCGGTTATAAGAGGTTTTGAGAGTATCGGTTTTGATTATAAACAATCATAGCGGTTTTGTTTGATTTACATGAAGTGATGTTATACCTGATCAATACATGATTGAGAGTTTAACATATACCGCTTATGAGTTTTTCACTAGTAATATTTCAAGTATACCCTTATACTTATTGTTTTGCGAAGATTAATTTTTCAATATAATTAGTAGGGATATAACTGAATGAAAAATTAGAATCCTTTAAAACACTCTAATCTGATAGATTGAGAATTGTTATTAAAATTGCACAACATTTATAATCAATAATAAACCGGTGTGAATAAAAACTTACAAAAAAAAAAAAAAAAAAGCTTCCTCACCGTGTCTTAGACCTTCAATTATTATTAACATTGTTATTCATACATGTGATGGACAAAGTGAACGGTTTGGCTACAACTACTATCAAGTTAACCATTATTTTAAAATAAGTACAAAAGAAAACAAACCTGTTTTCAAAAAGAAATGTTTTACATTCAATCATATCATATACCAAATGATACCATGCCATTATATTAAGTTACAGTTTTCCCGACCCTCATTTACAAGCTGCTATTAAGGCTATATCCAAATTACGTGTGAGATCTTTACCTGTGCCCTTGAAAAATGTTGCTTACGTTTTGTTAAATTGTCTAAGGTATGAACTTTCATGTTAAAATTAGTTCTGTGTCCAAACTATCGTCTATTAAAACAGTTTTGCATTCGTTGCTATATTGATTTCTCCTTTCAATGTGTTGAAGTACATCTAGACAAGAATGACCTTACCTAAATTGATTGCTAACCACTTAGCCTTGCTGCATAACCTTTAATTTTCAATCATTCTCGGTTAAAAAGACTTGAGGCTAAACATTACCTTTAAAACACATCTTACTTAGAATGCTCATCGTACTTGTGACGATGTTCTGAATGCATTCATTCATATAAGTCCGTTCCGGATCCCGATGGACTAAAAGAACTAAAGTCTATATTCTTACTAAACATAAAATTTTGAATTCATCTTCCACTCCATGGAGTGTTCTCCGAACCAACGTTACAATTATTCGATAGATTTGACAATAAACGAATCTTAGTATTTATTTATAGTAGAAACTAGGCAACCTTTTTTCAGCAACAACATACAATAAAAAGCTAATCGAGTAGGTGTGTGACGGACGGATCCCAACTAGTATTAAAGAGCATCGAGCAAGGTAAGAAAAAAGAATTAAGTGCGAAGATTATAAAAGAGCGTTTATGGCTTATAATACGCATGTTAGTACCTGACCTCATATATGCAAAAGATGGATCCGTGCACAGTATGCAACTCCATATGCTATTAAATGGTAAACGAGGGCAGCATTAAATGACAAACTTTACTTTATTAGTAGGAAAACTGTTTCCAGGGTGATACTGATACATATAGGCAATGTTGATAGGTTAAATTTACAAACCGGGCCGCATATCCTTGTTGTACAGTATATTACTTTTTATTAGTTGAAATTTCATTTTCCCACCAGCGGCAGCATAATATTTTAAAACGCTAATAATCGCAGACGATATCTTTTTCCTTTTCGTTTCACATATAGTGTCGAGGACCAATCAAAGGAGGACCAACGAAACGTGGACCAATCCATTTAAACTTTCTCCTACTTTCCACGCCGTCCACGAATTTCGTACATTCAAACACGAATAAACTATCAAATCAAAATTCAGGTTAAGGGAACATAGGGAGAAAGTGGAAGAAAAATTAAGTATCAGAAACAAAATAACAAATAAAACGAGAGAGAAAGATAAGAATAATAAATTTTGAAAACGTACATCTTTCTCTCTCAAAATCCCAAACTAAATCCCGGAAGGAATTCAATTTCTTCGTAAAAAGTTCCGATACCATGAATCATTTCTCTCTCATTGTTATCTCTCTCCTCTCTCTCATTCCATCCTCTTTCTCACTCAATACGCCACGGCCGTTGATTCTGCAACTCAATCCGCATTCCTTGGACACGGATGAAGAGACCCAATTGCGGTGTTCCAGCTGGAGGCTGTCTGTCGAAGCAAACAACGCGTCGCCATGGCGAACTGTGCCTGTAGAGTGCGGAGAATACGTGAAAGATTACATCTTGGGGAAGAAATACAGGTACGATTTGGAAATGGTGGCGAACGAGGCGTCTGAGTATTTGAAGTCCGTTGAATTGGCTGGAGATGGACTGGATGCTTGGGTCTTTGATATTGATGAGACCCTTTTGTCCAATTTACCTTATTACGCTGATCATGGATTTGGGTTAGTTTTTTTGGCTTTCTTTCTTTCTTCTTTAAGTTCATCAATTTGCTTTAATTTTGAATTATGTCACACGGCACATATTAGTTTAGTTTTGTATGTTAGCGTGTTATATTGATTTCGCTGTTGTGGTAACTACGATGTATTATTTTGGGATTAAGTATAAATTTAAAAATTTAAAGAATATAAATCTTTATTAACAGCTGTTTTGGAAGCGCAAACTTTTGTTCAGTCATGAACTTTCCAAAATACCATTTACTCGTATATAATTTATCTATTATTTTTAGACTGGACTAGGACCATTCAAACTAAGTTAAAAGTTAAAACACTTAAATTTCTTTAAAAACTCAAACCATCCCTCTACGCTTGAGAATATGATGTAACAAATAAATATCATTTAAACAAATAAACGTCATTTACAAATTCGTTGTTTATTAATTAATAACATAAATAAAATTCAAACTAGTAAAAGATTAAATGTTGCAACTTAGAAATAAAAATTTAAACTAACTACACATGATTTCAACGTAAAAATATGGCCAAATATTTTTGCAAATCATTTTCTCTTGAATGTGTTAAACATATATAAATTGTAAAAGAACAATTCACGCGCAAAGCACACGTCATCATCACGTGCAAAGCACGTGCAGTAAAGCTCGTATAAAATACACGGGTTAATGGTTGCAACGACAAAGTAAAGCTAAGGGTGCGTTTTCTTCCTTGGTCCATTTTGGATGCTTCGGAAAATGGGAATATGGGCACAAGTCGTTCTATCCAGTCCCCTCCAGTAACATCGTGTCATTCCTTTCAAATTTGAAAAACAAAATAATAAATAATAAAATTTACAAATAGAAAATAATAAAACTTCTAAAATTTATAAATATTTATAGTTTGTAAGGAAAAATTAGTCCACGTAAGAATAACAGTGAAGCAGATAAGCACAATTGCGCAAAAAATTAAAACAATTTTAAAAGAATTATTATTCTCTTTCAAATATTTAATAAGTCATTTTAACAGTATTAACTTTTTAATTAAACTAATAACATTAATTTTAAAAAAATTTAAAACAAATAAAAAACAATGATACATTATTATGATAACAAAACATATAATACGTTGTTATTTCAGTTACAAACATTTATTCAAAAATATTAGAAAAATTTAAAATAAATAAAAATGAAAAGAAATACAAAAAACAGTTTCCTCTCCGCCGCTTGTTGTAGCACAAAACGAAAAAAATTCTTTCGTTGTACTTTCCCCCTTTCGTGCCCCTTTCAAAATGCTCACTTTCCGTGTTTCTTTTGCTTCGCAAATACGCACCTACAATGTGTATGAAAGCGTGTTAACAGAAAAACATATGAAATTCGACGAAAATAATAAATTAGAAAACATATCTAGACCCCCCACTACGCGATAAAGCAGGAAAAGCACATGTCACATGCTTCTTCAGGTTTGTTAGGGCGAACAAATGGCCGATATATTCTGGAACAAAAATTAAGCAGAATTGAATTTAGTGGGGCTATGTCAAATATCTAGAGAAAACAATGTTTGTGTATGCACATAGAATCTCCATTATAATAAATTAATATTAACCATTAAAACATTTATTTTAGCTATTGATTTGAAAATCAAATTCACTGTGTTATGTATATGTTAAAATTCAACATGTGGGGCACACATTTGGATATCAAATCCATCTCTTTAAAAAAAAAAAATCAATTTATAAGATCAAGTATGTGTTTTGCATTTACTTCTTCATTTTTTCTCATTGAAATCAATATGGTTCATTTATTTCACAATCAGGATTAATTCATTCTAAGTTCGTTTACAATTCCCAACAATATATATTCAAATGAATTCGGATTTTATAAAAATAATCTTGAGCATGATAAAAACATATCCACAAAATATTATGGATATGCACGTTAAAGTGTTGCTTATATAGAGGGATGTTGCTTATAAAGAGGGATGTCCCTGTGAATCTTTCTTATATGCACACAACTTTAACATTAACACCAACTTCATATTCTTGCATTATTGTTTGATAACAACAAATTTACTGATGTTGGTATTAAAAGCAATATATGTTCATACACGTAGGAAGCGACCATTGGTGCAAATTAAGATTCGTTTGGTGACACAATGAATTTTGCCCATGGATCTCTAATAGATCTAAGATACAAATAAAAACATAATAACCTCTTACGGTTGAGATCTATTATATCACATATCGTGGCACCGGTTTGTATTTCAATAAAATTTCTCTCATGCACACACACATATAATGTGGGATAGATATTGAGATAGAAAAAGAAACACAAATGTATCACAGTAGATCTTGACCGTTGAATCATATAATGATGAAACCAGAATGAAACCTAATGGCTGAAATCCACTACGTCACCGATTAAGTCTCAATTTTGTTTACTAATAGCTTTTCCATATATATGTGCAAGTGTGTGTGTGTGTGTATATATATATATATAGACACATTTGTATGTGTGTGTATATATACATAATTCTATCTACTGCTAATTAGTATAAATAAATACATACAAAAATTAAAATGACTTTTCCATATGTTTTATTAGATTGTTGGTTTAGAAATTAAATATGAAATGATGAAAGAAATAAAGTATTAAGTTAATAATGTTGCAAGTGTAAAGCAAAACGTGGGTAAGAAAAATTTACCAAAATACCCTATGCGTGTATTTAGTTTTTATCTCTTCTTTGATGGTGAATGTCATGATGTTTTAGCGCTAGTCTTATAAAACTTCACTATTTTACTTTATACAATTAAATGTTTGATTAACGCTAAAATAAGCTTTATTATTTTCTTTAGTTCAATTATAAAGTATACCTAGTTTTCATTAGTTCAATTTCATGATTTTTGTCCGATTAATGCTAAACATAAACTAAACATGAAAGATATTATGTTAAAATGTTAGAACAAAATTTAGTTGCTTAATTAATTTAAACCGCATACTAATAAATATATCACTTATGTTTATATAAAACATATTTCATTTAATTATTCTAATGATAATAGGTAACATTATATTTACCGTTATCAATTAACCGATGATAGTAATTTTGTGCACCTACCATTAGTTTATCAATATCAAAGTTGTCAAGGCAAAAAAGTTCTCGAAAGCCCCAAGTTGATGCCTAGCCTTTTTTTTGCATCTAGGACCTTGTTGGACACCTTGAAATCTATGATTTCGGTCACGTTTCGTCTCGAAGTTTTAGAGACACAATCTCATATCGGGTGAGATCTCGGACGAGATAAATGTAGATCGGGTATTCATCTCGGGCCCTAAAGTACATCTTGAAACGATCTCAGACTATTTGATATTTTCAATACTGGTTTACATTCAAGTATGCAACTAAATTTATAAATTCTAATTACAAAAGTGATTCAACTTATTTGATTTTCAATCTTGGACTTCAACTTATTTGATTTTCAATCTCAGACTTTTGATTTTTTTAATATTGATTTACATTCAAACAAGCAAGCAAGCAAACTCTTTAAAAAAATGTAAAGCTGAAATGTTGAATTCATTACTTAATTTCATTTAGTAAAGAATGTAAAAATTAGTAAACTATTTTAACCATACTAACATCACTAATACCATTCTTTAAATAAAAATATATATTTCAGCAAATATGCAACATAGTGGCTTACAAACTATGTTAAACAAGAATGAAAAATAACCTAACACCAAGACCTTTCAATGTCTCTTAAAAAGAATGATTTGAATTAGAAAGAGACGTTGGTATTTCAAGTTAACCGTGGAAAAAAAAATTACGAGAAGAAACAGAATATTGAGTAGAATATAAGGTCCAACACAAAAAAGATTGGATCAACTACAGAATTTTGAATTTTTCTATGAAATTGAAAGTTAACAGTGGTGAATTTATTTCAACAAATGATATAATAAATAGAAATTAAAAAATATAAAAATTTGATGGAAGAGGAATTAGAGAATGAAATAATACAAAATAATTAGGGTTTAGAAAGTTTTGCAGAAAGAAAAGAACTTAACTTGAAAGCAAACTGGGTTTGAGGATGAAAAACCGCATTTTAGGAAGGAAATCGACGTTTCAAATAAAAAAGTAAAACCCTAGACATGTATTTGCGACTTGAGAGTAGAAAAAATGAATGGTTGGAAATAAAAATGATAGCCCAACTTGTTTGTTGAAATAAAGCATGAATTTTAGGCCTAGCCAACAGGAAATATATCTCATGCCTAACCGATTAAAATCTAAAATTCAAAAATATTTAATTTTCGGTCGAGATCTCGTAAATCGATCTTGCTCGAGATATCAGTTGAGTTTTGATTATCTTGCTCGAGATTCAGTTGCAGCGAGATGTATCCGATTTTTCATGTTGCGAATCGCTTGACCTTGAAAACGAGATCTCGGCCGAGATGGACTACGAATTTTTTTATGTACATGCAATATTGATAAAAAAAATACATCATAGATTCATCTCAAACCAATCAAGAAGTCACAATTTATACAACAAAAACAATAAAATACTTTAATAGTACAAGATAATATTTAGTCTTAAATAGAGTTTTTAAACTTTCAACCACTCGTATCATAATCAAGATCAAAACTATCATCCTCCTCCACCTCCAAATCATGTTCATAATCTTCATTCTCATTCAAATTGTGCTCTATATCCTTTTCATCCAAATTTTCGTCAAAATTAGCATCTTCTTCATTCTCAACATATGTAGTTTTTTTGAGTTTGAAACTATTTATGTTCCTTTTGACTTGGTAACATGTTAGATGTTGTCTAGTCATGTGTCTTCAGCTCCAGACCAATCATCTATTTGTTTGAATCATCTTTATCTTCTATAAACATGATCGATCAAATCCTTCTGTTCTAAGCGGTTCTTCGACTTTCGGTTATATTTCATAAATACAAAATTATGCAGCCTTTAATGCTCAAGTTTATTCCGCTTCTTGCTGTAACTCTACTTAAAAAGAAAGAAATATATAACTTGTGTAAGTCTAAAATATATACTACTAATGTGAATAAATATCTTAAACAATTCTTGTATGCTCGAAGATACTTTGGTTTCTCTCACAACCCCATACACTGCACGCGAGGATTAAAATTTTGATTGTAAAATTCTGCAATGTAGGAGCTGAGTTACCATATAAACGCCACCACTCGGTTGGGAAAATTCATAAGGTTAATTTTTAGATCAACAAATTTGTATTTTTTAGATCCTACAACTTAATTATTTTTAATTCTTAACCGTAAGTGAAATTTATGACTTATCACGAGATTTGATATCTCTTGACTTGATCGTCAAATTAATACCAAATCGCACTTATTCTATTCATCTATTACTTTCTCTTGATTATCTTCTGAAAGATGCCTTTCGACACATTTACACAATCCACGTGTAACTTCTTCGTTGTGTTCAATTGTGTAGTCTTTATAGAAAACCGTGGATTTAAAAAAGTCTGCTGCATGCAACAATTGATGAATTTAGCATTTGCATCTTATATCAATTATTGTAAAAATATCTTTATAATTCCCTTCATTTCCACCAAATGTCCTTTAAATAGCTTTTTTTGCTTTATCCATTGCCTCATATATATAGCCCATAACAGTGTCTTTTATCACTATCAACTAGTCAAATGACTCTAACTAGAGGACCCATCACTTTATGTAAGAGACATTATTTCAAAAAAAATGTCTTCAAAACCGTATCACAAGCCTTTTTATCATTTTGTTTTCCTTGTCCACTTACACTCATTTGATGTGAACATGACTCGATTTTTTTTTTACTTATATAAGCTTTGTAGGCACAAGAAACTGGTTGCAAATCAAGTCACACCAAATCTAACAAGCTCCTTATCATTACCGAACTTCCTCATAATGCTAAGAACACCACTATGATTATATATAAATCCAAAAAGAGTTGCTTCTTTTTTAGTTGTGCAATGAGCAGCACAACAAGTCCAGTATATAAATTTTCTTTTTGCCATAAGCAATTCTCTTGTTTAAAGGAAAAAATTAATCAATGAGTCAACATGCACAAATGCAAATATTAATGACATGAAATTAAATAAAAAAGTAAAACAACTAAGTTTAAGTTTTATCATTTATAAATATCGACCAAGTTTACTTTTAAAAAACTAGTCAAAGACCACTAGATCAAGTGGTATAATCTTCGAAAAGTGGTTTTAGAGATCGAGACGTCAAAATGGGTGCTCTGCTTAAATTAAGTATCATTTTTGTTATAAAAAAGCTAATTTTATGTTTAAAAAATTAACTAAGCTTTTTTTTGAAAAAAAAATAAGTTTTTTTTAAATAGATTAACTAAGTTTATGTCTTACAAAAAATTACCTAAGTTTTATAAAAAAAGAATAACTAAGTTTTCAAACAAAGATATTATAATTTACATACTCATCCGCCATCTTAAAATTGCTTCCATTATCTGTTATGACTTGAACATCATTTTCCTCTTCAAATCTTTGCACTAACTTATCAAATAGCTCAGAAAGTTTCTCCTCCGTCTTTACATAAGAAGATGCATCCACAAATTCCACAAACATCGTCCCCAAGAACAATTAACTAAAAATTAATTGATATTCTCCCTTATCTACCCGTTCACTGGTCCGACATAACAGAGCAACCATATCTTGCCAATTACCCTTTATGAACCTTCATAAGGTCGTATGTATACTCCAACTCTTCCTCCAACAACGAAACTCTCATTTCATGGTAACTAGGAGGTTTCAAATTCCATATCTATCAATTGCATCTAACATGTCTTTAAATGCATCCATACGAGCCATATTAAATGCGATACCGGTTGGATTAAAAAAATGAGTATATATTGATTAGTCCTAGCTCTTATTTCTTTATCACAAGTATCATTTTTAATTGTTTGTCTCATACTCATATTGCTCTGGATAAGTCCATTGGACCTTTTGGATTTTTGTTGCCTTCTTCCTCATATTCCTTCCACTTCCACCAATACTCAATCTTTTATTGCTTGGTGCAACTTCATCATTCTTATTGTTTCCTAAACTATAATTCCCTAAATCGTTACTTGCATTAGCTTCAAAAGCATTCGTTTTTCTAGCTTGTTTTTTATTCATTGCTTTCGCCAACTCATCTCTAACATTAGGTGAATTTTGGGACAAGCGCTTGCATTTTTAAATCCTTTAATTTGACGTTTTGTTTTAAATATTCCTTCCGTTGTTACTTTGAAACAAAACATACAAGTCACACTGCTGAGGTTATTTGCATCTGCTAAGATGTTATATTTCCAAACAATATATCCTATAGGATTTCTATTTCTAGCCATGTTTGTGGCGACCGCCCTATACTTCCGACATCTAATATACTTGTATGATGAGCTGAAGTGGTGCTCGACCAATGTAGAACGATTATCAAGTGGTAAAATAAATAAATAAAATCACAGAATCTATCGTATATCTCACAACGTGAGGATAAAATATTTTATCAATCATCGATATAAAACATACAAGACGGAAATATAATTAAATGAACCATCACAGACCAGAGCATATGTTCAATAAATTTATGTAAAACAGTAATAGAGTTTATAATAAATAAACTCAAAATATCCGCCTCTAAATAAAATAAGTCAAAACACTCAAAGCTTCATAGTGTTGCACATCGGAACTAATAGAAAGCTCCAAAAGTATAGTATACGTGAAAGTATAGCCTTCTGCTAGTCCATCTGCACTGCGCTGCATGTTTTCCCACAACTACTATCCAGTCTACTCATATAAAAGTACCCAAGATAATAAAAAGCAAAATATAAAATCTCGAGTTAGACAGTCTGCTGTGAGCAACAATCATATCTTAAAATACTATGAAAGTTGATATAGTATATGACATAGGGTATGAAGAATCATACCTGACATGTCTCTGCATCCAAAGAGTTGGCTGGTGTCAATTCTCTCAATCAAAGTAGGTCTGATAGTTAAATTAGCCAACATCTCTAGCTCTAGCCCACATCGAAGCCTGAAGTTATAATCAGCAATATACTCCAGCCGTGTCTACTCTAGGAACATCGTTGCCAAACCGACATGTCTTGTACTCATAGCATCAACGACCACATTTCTCTTACCAGGCATACAAGAAATGCCGAATTCGTCGGAGGTCGAGAATTCCAACCATCGCTGTCGACGAAGATAGAGATTCTTCTGGATGGAGAGTTATTTCAGTGACTTATGGTCTGTAAACAGCTCGAACCTCTCTCCTAATACGTAGTGCCTTCAAATCTTCAAAGTGAATGCTATCACTGTCAACTTCAAATCATGAGTCGGATACTTCCTCTCATGTGGTTTAAGTTGTAAACTAGCATACGCGACAATCTTACCCTACTGCATCAACACCGCACTTAGTCCAGTACCACAAGTGTCTGTGTATACTATCAACTACTCATTCTCGCTTGGAATGACACAGCACTGATGCATTTGTTAACCTCTCTTTCGAACTCACAAAGCATGCTTGCAACTGCATCCAAGGAAAAGTCGACTTTTTTCCGTTAAATTGGTCAACGGTTCTCATACTTTAGAAGCACTTAATAAAACATTTATAATGTCCCGTCAGTCCAAGGAAACTTCTCACATCCGTAGAATTCTTGGATTGACTCCAATTTGCACTGCTACTACCTTCATAGGATTCACAACGATGCCCTGTTCGAAAACGACATGACCTAAGAATCTCATTTCTTTCCTTAGTGACATTTTGAAAACTCCACCCTCAATCGGTGTTTTCTCAACACCTCCACCACAATCTTTAAATGTGTCTTGTGTTTCTCATCCGTCCGTGAAAAGACTAAAGCATCATTAATGAACACAAATACGAACTTATTTAGCTGATCTTTGAAAACACGATCCATGAGATCAACAAAATATGCTGACACATTGGTTAGTCCGAACGACATACCAACCGCTCATAGAACACAGACGACGTTCGAAACGTTGTGATCAACACATTCTCCTTTGCCACTCTTAACCGATCAAACCCCATCACAAAGTCCAACTGTGAAAACACCCTTGCAGCGTGGAGCTGATCGAACAAATAGTCAATATGCGGAAGTGTATACTTGTTATTCTTCGTCATTTATTTAGCTCGTGTAATCAACACATAATCTCAAGGAGTCATTTGCGTTCGCGATGAATACTAGGGACGCTCCCCATTAAGATACACTCATGCAAATGAACTTTTTTTTCCAGTGGTTCATTCACTTGCACCTCAAGATCTCATTGCTCCTTAGATGTCATACGTCTCAAAGGCATAATCACTGGTCTAACGTCCTTAACCAGATCTATACAAAACTCTATTTCTCGATGTGGTGGTAATGTGGCCATTTCCTTGAATACGTCTGTATACTCCCTATCTATAGGCACATATGATAACTTATCCCGTGGGTCTCCAACGAATATAGAAAGCAGACCATCACCTCATCTGCTCGTAGGTAGCCCAAACTCTATCCTCCAGCCATCCTCAATCCCAATCGTTATCAACGACCTCTCGCAATCCACGGCCACAACATATTTCTTCGTCCAGTCCATCCCAAAATAATACCCTATACAACAAAACCCAAAAAGAAAAAACAATCATACTAAAGAACGTCAATGACTCGATAATACCAGGTCTCGACAAACCATGCACAGACTGAATGAGCCTTCAACAGGATTTGTCACAATTATAGATTAGTCTACTATGTCGAGTCCAATTCCGGTCCATCTACCAAATCACTAGATATAAAAGAATGTAAGACCCCGATATCGAATAAAACACGTTCTGCAACATCACAAATGAAAAGCATACCTTGGATAGTGACGCTCTTTCCTTTCTCCTTCATCGATGAAATACTCAACGAAGTAGGAAAAACATCCAATGTGCATGCCTTAACCATTTGCCTCTGCTTTGGTGGTTTGGGACAGTCCCTTTGAAATGTACCCGAATTTATTGCATTCGTAGCACTTCTTGCCTTTAGCGTTGCAGTTTCTCTTCAAATGACCATTTTCATCGCAATTACAGCAAGTAGGCTTCCACTTACCTTTCTTCCGGTCTCATTTCTGAAACTATTTCTTCTTATTGTTGTTCCACTTCCTTTTGCTCAAATCAGTAAATTTTTGAAGTAGTGCTGACTTTTGAGCGACGGATATGAACTTCTCAGACTTCATCTTAAACCGCTCTCAGGTGACCTGATCCTCGAAAGTAGTAATCTTGATGACATTCCATCATCACCCTATCACTTGCCCTTGAAGCTGTCTAGATGCCAACTTTCTCTACATTGCATTCTCAATCTCTAAGTCCTCAAAGATCCTTTCACAAGTTTCGATTCAATCTTGGACTCTCACAGCCGATTTCATTCCAAGGAATGACTTTCCTCCCAAGCTAGAATAATTTCTCATCAACTTAGCAAACTCGACTCTATGCGCTTGCACTTGAGCATCTCCACCTTCAACATTTGGGTAACTTGAGTGTTCTGAACCATATTCCGTACCATCTCTGCGAACATATTCTACAAATCTGGGTTAGCAGCCCAACCCCTCCTCAACTTTAGAGATGGAGTTTCAGCAACGTTTTTTATGCCGGTTCATTCTTAATCCGTAAAAAGAATGATCGGTTTCCCATAAAGAAAAGTTGTATGGATGATAGTTGTATATGTAATGCGACTTATATTTTATATACTACTATATAGTTTTGAAAATTAAACTATATAACAAATACGCTCCCTCGTATACTGTTGATTCACCCTAGAGTGATAACTCGTGCTCTATCTCGGATGGACCGCGGTATCCCTAGGTTAACTCCACCTTCAAGATTTGGGTAACTTGAGTGTTCTGAACCATATTCCATACCATCTCTGCTAACATATTCTACAAATCTGGGTTAGCCGCCCAGCCCCTCCTCAACTTTAGAGATGGAGTTCCAGCAACGTTTTTTATGCTGGTTCATTCTTAATCCATAATAAGAATGATCATTCTCCCATAAAGAAAAGTTGTATTGATGGTAGTTGTATATGCAATGGGATTTATATTATATACACTACTATATAGTTTTGAAAATTAAACTATATAACAAATACGTTCTCTCGTATACTGTTGATTCACCCTAGAGTGATAACTCGTGCTCCATCTCTGATGGACCTCGGTTTCCCTAGGTTAACTACACAGTCTAAATGTTTTTATCTTTTTAAATCCGTTTTAAAGAGGTTTTTAAAGTTAGATCTAGATTTCAAATCATTTGTATATCGAAATTTATTTTAAAAATCATTGTCTTGCTATGCTAACGTTCAAAGGATAACGAGTGATGTAAAATCACTCACCTTATACCAATACACGAATTCCAAAGAAAATCCGAGGTAGGACAGCAGCAAGCTTTACGAACCCTAAGGTTCCAAAATAGTAAATCTTATAATTCCTTCGCTAATTATCTTTTAATGATGTGTTTAAGCTAATTAAACTAGGAAAATTAGTGTTTTTTTGTTGAAAACGAGTTAATGGCGGTTTGATTTAGTTTTGGAAAGTGAAAAGGTGAGTAGGAACTATTCTATAATCCCCAATTATGCATAAATCCTGAAATGATTTAATGTGCCTGATTCGGGCTTAATTAATTATCCACTAATCTGACAAGAAACCATCCAAACTTTAAAGGATCATATCTCCTAAACAGTAAATTCGAAAAGCAATTATGATCATTTTACAGAAAGAGAAACCATCTTATCTTTCAAAAGGAAGTAGTCTGGACAATTAATTCGGCTTCTATCAAAAGTTATAGGCCTTACAAATGTTCAAAGTCAATTTCTAAGGGTCATAAATGTCACTATTTAATATTTTCGTAAGTTATAGAGTCATACGACCTGATAAGAATTTTAAAACAATATTTTACAATAATCCGATATGTATAATACAGATCGTTACGATGATAGAACAAGAATCCCCTACATTAGCATTAGTACCCATGAGCTGAAGAAAAAAAAATGAAAAGAAGAGTAGTATTCAGTTATGATTTAAAATGACCTCTAATCTATTTATTTTTAAGTTTGAATCTTTTATTAAGACATTGAGTTTCTATTTTCTTTTTTTAAAAATGTATTTGTAATTTTGTATAATGTATTTCCATTAATAAATTATACACGTATACTTCAAATCACTTTTAAAATTTAATTTCAAATTAATCTTTAATTCTTTAATCTCAATTTTTAATTGAAATCAACTCAAAACTTTGAATAAATTTATTTCACTTTGATTATTTCTCTTTAAAACTTTAAACTTTAAACTCAAATTAAAATTAAAATAGTTTCAAATTTCAAATTTATTTAGTCAAAAAGACAAAATAGACTAGCTAAATTTACAATTTAAATAAAGGTTTAATTTAAAAATCATTTTAAACATAATTTATATAGTTTAAATATAAAAATTATATATTTTTTAAATTTTTGATCAAACAATCAAGAAAAAATAAATTTTATTCAAATCAATTTTTATTTTATGAAGTTTTAAAATTTAAACTAAACTGAATTAAAACCAATGCAAAAAGGATTTAAATGCCATTTATACAATAATCATTTTAGAGTTAAAAAAAATCACCCAGTACTCGGTTGGAGGTCGGCAGGAGTTGAAGGCTGGCGCCTAGGGCTTTTTTCTGCCTAGGCGAGCGCTTTGGTAACAGATTCCTTACCAGCAAGTATTAATATGGTAATAGTTTTCCGTATTGGTGCTATTACCATAACATGGCTAGCTATACGTGGATCGATGGTAGTCTCATAAACTAATTTGAGGATAACAAACCCATAGAGCATAGCTCATCCCATAAATCAGTTGCATAACAATAACAAGGTGTGCAAATTTTTCTCTCCCTTTGAATGGAATTTGAAAACCATATAGCATCTGTTTCAAAACTTTTTGAGTACGCTGCATGATTTTGTTAGATTACTCAGGAAGAGACAAAATACCGATAAGGTTGTTTGCAATAGATTTTTTTATACACACACACATATATATACATATACATATACATATACATATACATATACATATACATATACATATACATATACATATACATATAGGCAAGGACCAGCTACATCTCAGTTTCTCGTGATTTCCACCACACGTTCCGAATTAAATAATATAGTATAGTGATAACAGAGAGAAAGTGTTATTATTTTAAATTGGAACTTGTGATGCAAGGACCAGCTACATCTCAGTTCCTCATGATTTCCACCACACGTTTCGAATTAACTAGTATAGTATAGTGATAACAGAGAGAAAGTATTATTATTTTAAATTGGAATTTGTGGTGGAAATCGGAGGATTATAGATGTAGCTGATCCTTGCTATATACAAACATGCGCGCACGCGCCATGCATGGCATATATAGACTGCCCTTTCTCATTTTTATCTTTCTATAAAAATATATGGCGCACGACTAATTATGTAACTTAAAATGTTTACATAAGTGACTACACACATATATAGAAGAGCGTTCAAATGCACCTCAAACTGTGCAATCTCCATACAACCCCGCTTATCCGTCCTATATTTATGTTTCTCTCTTCCCACTAATTCTCTCTCCCTCAAACCATTATTTAGATAGAGACTTGTGGCTGAAAATAGAAGACAGTTGGGGTGCTTCCAAACAAGGGTGCCTTGGAGCGCTCCTCGTGTGTGTATTTAAAATCAAACTTAGGGTACAGTTAGCAATAACTTATTTATGCAACTTTTGACTTCCAAGCAACATCTTTAGGAAAGTGCTTGTCTATTTCTATCTTTAGCTTATAAGTCAAATTTTTATGATTATTTTTCTTTTTTGTAACTTGGTAGCAACTTTTTTGATAAGTAGCTTCTAAGTCATATTTGAAGAAATAGTTGGTATACACTCTAAAAACCTCACATTTACTGGATTACATAGTGTAGACTTAGGGAAGCCAAATTTGAATAACCTTACAATTTTGTTACAGGAGTGAATTGTTATTGATACTTCAATTCATCTACATTTACCATCTTGGACTTCGAGTTTTGTCAACTATCATCTATAGAACTAAATTGAAAAATTATACACATGGCATGCACACAATCTTTGTTTATATCTTATGTTGCATGATACAAGATACAACATTAACTGATTGATGCAGCATTACACAACAGTATAATACAAAATACTCACACAATCTTTGGTCTTAAACCTGATCTAGTTTCATATATACAGATTGGAGGTATTTAATAGTGAAGAATATGATAAATGGGTGGCCAATGCAATGGCTCCTGCCATAGAATCTTGTTTAAAATTCTATAATGAAGTGCTTAGGCTTGGGATTAAAATTATCTTATTGACCGGTAGATCTGAAGAACAGAGAGATTTTACAACCAATAACTTAAATGCTGTTGGTTTCCACGGTTGGGATAGGCTCATATTAAGGTAAAATTTCAAATTTCAAATTTTCCTTTTAAATGGCGTTTTGCGAAGAAGGGTAATAAGGAAAGCTTTTCCCCGCAGAGGATTGAATGATCACTCAAAAACAGCAATAACATACAAATCTGAGAAGAGATCAGAAATAATTGCAGATGGATACAGAATTATAGGAAATTCTGGAGATCAATGGAGTGATTTGCTAGGTTTCTCTATGAGTCACCGCTCTTTCAAACTACCAAATCCAATGTACTTCATTTCTTAATATGATTCATGGAAATGACAGTAAATGTACTTCAATACCGATTATAACGTTTATTTCTTAAGGAGTAACTGTAACAGAATGTGAATATATTGTACATGTAGAATTGCAAGGTGCATTGAGCAGTTGGGACTAGAATTGTATGTTTCACCAACTTCATATTCTGCGTGACTAAGATAACTTTAATCTTCAATACATATTTTGTGAGAGGATTTGCCTTGATACATTTGGCATTTGTCTTATAAGGTCCTTAACGGTGGATCAACGCTAAGTATGGTGAATATATAATGGATATATTGTTGAGAAATATCATCCAACTAAGCCTTGTTAGTCGAGGGGACATCAAAATAATGTGTATATTGGCAGTTCACTAAGAAAAAGTAACAAAAAGAAGGGAGATTCAAACGAAGATAGACTTTCTATAAACAAAAGATGAATATAGATAACCTAAAGCAGCATTCGAGTTGCAACCCTCACAAAAATTATACATGATTAACAAAGGATTGGAGCAATCTCATCGTAAAATAGTAACTTGTTTTTTTCTTTTTGTCATATTGCGGAGCAATCTCATCCCCGTCATCAAATCGATTTGGATTTAGACATCAATATACCGAAAGTAAAGATTGTTGCAAGTGATGATCACAGTGATTATGTTCACTTAAATGATTCAGGTAAGATGAACTAAAAAGGTCACTTATATTCTTTGTATGCACAATATCTGTAGTTAAACTACCTTGCATCGAAAAATCTCATACATGAAATACTGAATGAAAAGCAAGGCAACGACAAACCACAGGAGTTAAGAAAGTAATGGAGAAATGAATTGGTGCTATAACATAAGGAATCACCGCTGTTATAACATGGTATTTTACAGTTTCTTGCATTCTATTCGGCTTAAAAAACGATGCGAAACAAAGACTGATATTGTTTTGTAGCATAGGGCTTAGATAACTTTTAAAAATTAACATGGTTCACTTATGCCGATGGAAGAAAGTTTGGCTGAAGAAAATGGCACACACCAAGCATGCAACATACAGTTAGCACTTAGCACATACAGATCCGTCTTTATCCCTCCGAACCTCATAGTGCTATCTATTGCTGTCGCCGACCCCTTCAACCCCAGGAGTGGTGTGGGTAGTAATGGCAGCGGTAGTGGGCATGGGACAGAGAGGAGATTCAGGTTTCAGTTGTCTTGGCCATTTCGGGGGGAGGGAAGTAATGCAGAGAGTGGTGGTGGGAATGGTGGGGGAAGTGGAAGGGCAGAGCCACCAAGGCAAGAGAATTTGGGTCCAAAGCTGTAAAGGCAAAAATCTTAATTAAGCAAGAAGTCACAGGTTGCAAAAAAATTACGTTAATGACTTTTTTAATCCAAATTTCGATGTAATTTTAGCATGTTTACTACATTCCAAGAGAAAGGTTGCATCAAAACTTTAACGTGCTTCTATAACAAAGTATTGCACTGCAAGTTATGCTTATTGCATCACAGTGACTTTTTTCTTAAAAATAAATAAATAGGTACAGGTAAATACTTGTTTGCCCTTAAATTTCTGTACTTGCAGCTGCAGCTGCAGCTGCAGATACTGAAATATAACCATATACAAAGGAAATGCACACGTTTGCTTAGGAGGTCAAAAGGCTGCATAAAATAGAAATGGCAATTATAAAGAGAAAATCACAAATTTGAGTAAGCTTTGATGAAGTAGAAATATAATAATGATAGAACTAAAATATTCAGCATACCTGTAGTAACAGAAAATTAAAAAAACTCAACATGACTATTGATCATCCTACGATAGCAAGATTTTAAGTGAGGAGAATGTATATAGTTCACAGAATTTACCGCTGGAAGAAGACTGAACTTACATCACGATTTTGGACAGTGGATAATCCTTTAGATAAAATGTATAGAAAATGTTGAATTTGATTAACGAAGGATATTCACGATTTTGGACAGTTAATATATATTAAAGAAATATTTTGGAAAAGTGATATTTAAATAGAATTAAAACAATTCAAAAATGTTTTAAAATGCATTAAATATCGAACACATAGATTTCAACATTTATTGTTGAAATAGATGTTTTGAGAAATAGAAGAAAATGGTGGACTATAACACTGTTGTTATAATAAATGATTTTCGAAAGGAAATGTTTTATGTAGTATTGGAATTTATATACCTATCTTAATTTCGAATCCCTATACTAGTGATTTTGGGTTGTCGTAACGATGTTTTACGCAACATTCGTTTTGACCCAAATAAATGTGTTTAAGAGAATGATTTCTTAAAAAATGAAATATATACTTGACTATGATTTAGGTATATTTAATATTTTCAAATATTGAAAATAAATAGATTTGTGAAATACTTATTATTAAATAAATATGGAAATGTTTTTCCAATATGAAGTGAATGTTTGAGGTTTTATCTTTTAAAGATAAATTGAAAATGAATACTAGAAATCGATTTGAAAATCGTATACCAGTAGATATTTTGGAAATATAAATTCACCATGGAATTTCTAAGGAAAAGGGGAAATTTGTTTAAAAATAAACATTGATTTATTTTTGAAGTATTGAAATTATATATCTTGTAAAGATATTTTTGGGAAATAAATAATTTGGAAAATTATTTGGAATCTGGTGATGTTGTGCATACCTATTGATAGTTAAATAACTGACTATCAATATTTACCTTTCAATAAGTATTTGTTGTGATTTGGTTGAACTAGAATGCCACACTTATTTTAAAATAAGCGCTCATTATTCGGGTTAGCCGGGAAAGGACTTTGGAGTCGTATAACTCATTCCGAATAATGATACGTCGTAGTGGATAGCATTGAAGACCGGTGTTGAAGACCGGATATTTGTGAAAACGATAGGATGACCTATCGATTGTCTCTGCACCGTTAGCTACGGTATGGAGATTTCCTTTGTGATGGGAAATTCGATCGGGATTGTGAATACCCGGATTGCAAGGGCTTCTTTTGAAGTGCCTTCGGTTCTGTTCGAACCCGGAACAGACTTGTATGGTTACGTGTCTGACATTACATTTTGAGATATAAAGCAGATTTCTTTCAAATACATTTCTGTTGGTGGCGGAGAATTTATTCTCTTAGCTTAACACCCTTCTCTGAGACATACGCGCTCAAAGGTTATGTAGTTGAATGTCTAAAGATTGCACCATGATACATGCTTCATATTCACCTGCAATACTAATGGCAAATTCTATTCGTGCATCAGAAATTATTTAACATTTACTAATCTTTTTAATTTAGCCTTTCTCTGATAACTCATAAAATTAAAAATTAAAATTAATGATACGATATCAATCTATGTAGTTTTTGAAGAAGTCAATGATTCTTTTTTACCATAAAACCTGAAATATCCATTAAGATAACTTTCACAACTAACTTTTCTAATTTTAAAATAATAGTTATTTTTTCCAAAATTAGGGTTAGATTTGTTAAATCAAGGTTAATTTTTAAATTAAAGAAGTTACAATTTTAGTGTAAAAAATCAAAGTTCATTTTATTGAATTTTAACATAATTTAGTGTCAGAGATTTTTTGTTCCGTGTAATAAGTTTTAAACTGTAGGGAGGGAAGATGAAAGCAAGGATAATTTTGTCAAACTGATGCATCTAAAGTAAACTATGGTACATACTGATTGATTTTTTTCTTCTGTGTATATAAGAGACTACTGGTTGATCAATAGACTTGACCCATCTGAATAAGCTTTATCATTCAAGGCTAAATATTCCAGGCTGGTTACAGGCCATGCCAACAAATATGAATTATTCATTGCAAACAAACATTTAAAAACAAGATGATAAATTAGTCTATGTTATTTATTATTAACAATTTGAGCTCTTTCCTACTTTTGTACTTTGAGTTCCACGTTTTAAAATGTTACAACTAATATAATGTCACATTATAAATATATCTTTTAAAATTATAAATCATCGATAATTGCTGAAACGTAAATTTTTTGTCGATGACTAGGAATATTTTTTGAAATTGGTAATTACTATGAGAACATATTTTCAAAATTGAAGGTGGTGTTTGGTATAAAAATGAATTTTGGGTTTTCTGCCTTTAAATATATATATATTCCAACTTGAAAATTTTCTCATACTTGTATAAATTCCACTTTATATTTCAAATACCCTTCAAAGATCATTTCTTCTGGTTATAAATTCAAGGGTTTTCAATATATAACTATTATTTATAATCTCATTAATATCAAATCAAAATTTCCAAGTTTGTTTTCCCTTACAAAGTTATTGGTCACATTTCTTACTTCTTATAAAGGTAAGTTTTCAGTTATAGTGCTATCCAACTTTCATTTTTAACCTCCATATATTTCTCAAAATATACTCTTCCATTTCAAAATCATTTTTGCCTCAATGTCTGATTTGGTTCCAATTCAGAACTGCTTCAGTTTCCATTTGGGTTATAACATCAATTTTCATCTCAATCGTATTTAAATATAACCAATTTTCGCTCTGACCAGTTTGAATTTAAAAGATATCTTACAAAGTTTAAAATAGTAAGATGGTTGTAGAATAGTTAGATGGTTAAATAGTAAGTATAAGATAGTTTGAGTTAAAAAGAATGGTCTGTATAATAACTAGCTTGGAAAAATCCAAATAAGATGAATACTTAAGAACTTAGTTTTTAGACAGTTTATATTAAAATAATTTATTTGAAAATAGTTGCAGGGTCAAACTGGTTTAATTTCCCATCTCCAATTCAAATCAACTTCAGTCTCCACTTCCATTTAAATTTATTCAATCCAGACTCCCATTCGAATTAACTTCAATTCTCATTCTCATTCAAATCAATTCCCAATTTGAATTTAAACTTATTAACTCCGATTACAATACAATTTAATTCAATCCAATTCCACCCTTTAATTAATTTCAATTCCATTCTCAAATCTTTAAACTATCTCGATTTATATAATTCGAGTTCGGTTTCCAAAATGTTGATTTGATCACTTAAATCAAATTAACCTTTAATAATTAATTTAACAACCCAAGTCTCTAATAATTCAATTCTGCGTCAAATTTCAAGTACTCCTTTAAATTTCCCTTACTTAAACTTAGGCGAGGTTCGAGAAAGAGTTCAAATCTTTTTTTTTTTGAACAAATCAATTTTCAGAATTTGATTGATTACCCAATTATAACTTCAAAGTTTAAATTCAATCCTTTAAGAAGTTTCAGTTAAGAAGTTCATTTGTGACATTTCGAACTTAAGTTCAAAATAATTCCATTTTATGAATTCAATTTTTATTTCTAAGAATAAAAATCTTAAAATAGTTTCAAAAATAAAGTTTTATTTCAAGCCATTCTGAAATCACACATGTCCACAAATGTATACATATTTATCCATTCACATACCAAATCTACTTTCAATTTTAAACCATTCTTGGTTTTTAATTCAAAACAATTTCCTTTCAAATTAAAACAACTCTTGTTTTTAAACAAGGATTTCCATATCACGGTACACTCTAATAATATTATTTATTTATTATTTCTTTTAACACTTTGAAATAATTCCAAAGTACTTTGGGTCTAGATTTAAAATTCCACAATTTAAAGTGCATTTCAATTTATAAGTCATATTTATATAAATTTTTACTTTCTTAAAACTTTTCATTTTGCTTTATCATTGTTTATTCTAAAAATAAAAATCCCTTTATTAAGACACAACAACCAGTTTATGATAATTATCGTATATTAAGGTCAAACACACCTTATATTCTATCATAATTTACTTGAAAAAAATATAATCAAAGTAACTTATTTCAAGTACTTTGAAAATTCCTTTGAATTTCTGGGATTTAAATTCAGGTTTTGAATCCATTTTTAACTTAACTTATTAGTATAGTTAATCCTTACCCAAATTTTTATTTGGTTATATATGTTTTACCACTTAAGTCTTATAACCTTATTTAATTTTTATAATGACAACCAATTTCCTTAATATATTATAATAATTAGAAAAATTATTGCTTTATAAAATATAAGTAATGTAAAATTCATTTTTAAAACCGTTTTTGAAATCATTTTATAAGAAAATAACAGTACGCCCTCATATAATACTCCCAACTCATTCCAGGGTACTACTGACCCTATCTTTATTGAGTAATCTCCACCAGAGCCAAAGTTCTCGCTTAACCTTCAGCTCAGATACCACGTGTAACGGCTCGAAGATTTTCGACCTAAAAAATCGACACCAATACGTCCAATGCAATCGAGTGCTGAGCAATCGAGTGTTGAAAATCCCAGACTGTCAGGGTTAAGAAGAAAAGGAGATAGAATAAGAAATAGAAACAACAACATATAATCTCACCATCGCAGTGGAGCAAAATATGATACCAAATAACACCATTTATACAAGGAAAAGCTGTAACTATCAATATATATACAAGATATCAAAGTACAACAAATCTGGACAGTTATAATAACTTGTTCTCAACTACTATCTATACAGTCTCTAATACACAGCGGAATCTAATCAACGCGTCTCTACCATCCAGCTCGCCTCCTAAGCTTCAAATGTTCTGCCCTGAAAATATCTAATAATCGGTCTGACCCGAGCATTACAATAAAGTAACACCCGAGTCAGGCTGGAAACCACGTGAGTAAACCAACTAAATGTGAAATACTTAAGATTTAAAACTTCTTTTAAATCCAGGTAACTCGTGTATCCGACGAGTTTTTATCAAACTAAAACCAAACACTTTTAAAAAAAGTCCATCGATATTTCAATAATGTCCGGGTATGGTTACTTATCTAATATAATTAAATTTGCTTAATTTATTCCATTCCGGTCTATAATCTTATACACAAAAACCGTAAAGGTTTGGTGTTAAGCCCCACCTCTATACCCACTCTAGCCAAGGGCACTACGGGGTAATGCCGTCAATTAGCACGGAGAGTAAGGCTGTTGAGGAACGACCATCCGCGTAATTGCTTTGTGCGAACACCGATATGTAAGATAGTACAACATGCATCTGGTTTCAGGAGGAAATCCGACATACCGATACAAACTCAAAGCTACTACCCAGTGGCTATATATATATTCCTCGAAAACAAATATAGAAATAAACATAACACAAATCAGTCACAGACATCCATATCACAAAGGCGGAAATAGATATGAATATATAACACATAAAAGTGTTCATCAGAGTAGTGGTCAGACAAGATCCACAATATCACAAAAGAATAGTTAGAAGTGCTAGACAAAAGAATATGTATACATCAAGGAGTCTATATCTCAATGGTATATAACAAAATAACTACCAATCTAAGTAGTTAGCCAAAAGTCTGGATAATAATCCCAGATGAGGAGTCAAGTAGAAGCACCTGTAACAACTCGGTCTGACCCGAGTATTATTTAATAAGAAAATAATAAACGGATCAGTTTAGCTATAATTATCAGATGAAATGATATAGAATAAGAGATATGACAAAAACGTATGATAACCATAAAATCATACTGTGATAAGTATGTAATTGAAAATCAACAAGAGATTAATCAATATCACAAGAACCTTCTCAAAGATCAAAAAGAATGTCATACTCTTTACTTTTATTCACCAAACCATAAATATTGACAATTATATCAATGTCAATCACAAAAGTCAATGACACACAAATTCACCAATGCACAAATATTGATAAAACATATCAATGTAAATCGCGAAAATTGGTGAAACACCAGTTCTAGAAATCATCAATGGAAATCCAGAAATCACAAAAACGTGTTCAAACTTCAAAGTTAGGATTTTCAAGGATTTGAACTCAAAACACTAAAAATTGGGATATTCGCCAATTCAATCCAAACCAAAAGCAAATGCACATGAATAAGTGTTAGGAATTCATACCCAACAATCAAAGATAGTTATAGACAAAGATGTGAGATAAAAATCTCACCTTTTCAAAAAATCAATGAAGGAGAAGCTTAAAAGCAAAGGAAGAATCAACCACACTTCAATCTCAACACAAGAAGCTTGAATCAATGGCTTCTCTTTGGATTTGGAGTTAGATGTTGGATTTGCAAATGAACTAGGGCTTGGAGTTTTAATTCCCATTCCTCTTTCCATTTTTTATGAAGCTTGAGTGTTAGGAAATGAAAGTAAGTAATGAAGGGAAGAGGGGGTTGAGCTAGAGTTAATAGTTTAGGCTAATGGGCTAAACCAAACCCAAAGCCCAAAGTGAAAAGGTGGAAAAATTTCACTAACTCCAAACATGTAACATCCCGCCTTTTCGCACACTTTAAACCGACACACGTGCCAATTAAAAGCATACGCAAGAGCGGTTTGTTATGTGGTAAATAAGAAAAACAGAGAAGAAATAAAACAAAATAGAATCTCACAGCGGAAGGATAAAATATAATAATAAATATACAGTTCATAAACGGTTACAAAACAGTTAATTCTTCTTTATACAATAAATATCAGAGTTACACATACCAATACAAACAATGCAGCGGAATAGAAAGAGTGTGGTGCATACTATAAATAATAATAATATGGATTCCTCGTCTTCGTCCTCCAAAGCTAAAGTATTCGATCCTGAAACGCTCGGACTGACCCGAGCGAATCTGAAAAGACAAAAACACTCGAGTCGGACTAAAGGATCTTATGTGAGTTAAATTAACAGAAATAAATATGAGTACAGTAACTCAAGAGGTGCTCGGGATTTACATCTCCTAAGGATCCGTTAAACTATTTACTATGTAGTATGTTGCGCTATTATAATAGTGTCTATTCATAAAATAAACTTACTTTTAAATAGCGTTAAGGCTTTACATTTTCCACCTTAACACGTAAAATGCCAATAGTCTATACAGTACCGTAATACCTCCTGATCGGGAGCCTACCAGAGGATACTCCATAGGTACGACACAAATAGAAACTCGTAGTAAAGGCTCGGTATGGTAGGTGACACGGCACAACTAGGCAATGCCAGGGTAGATATACCAATTGCTATCCAGGCTGGTGGAAACGCGTAGCCGCAGTTACCTCCCACCTCAGACTAACTCCCCAAAATCAAAATATAGAAGTGGCCACTGAATCAATCCAAGTCAAAGTATAATATCGAAGAGGAGGGTCCGATCAGAGGAATGACCTCATTGGCCTGAGAATCGCTCCTGTTTTAGCCACCTTATGCCAACTCACGGGAGTCGGGTCCACGTATTTACCTCACAGGAAACGCGCCACCACCTACTTCATTCTGGAATCTCCACCGCGTACACGGTTAGTCAAAGTGGTTTTCGGTATCGACAGAGAGTATGTCCATATCCGATCCCGGTCTCTTTGCCAACCCATCGTTATTATAACACCGCGGTCATTTAAAAATAGCTCATACTTTAAAACCAGAATAAACATTTCCATTTTAAAATTATGAATACGATATCATTTTAAAACCCAAAACAATATGGTATCCTTTATCCCAAATATAAACCTTTTCAAAAATCCAAATGCTTTAAAATTTATAACGTCTGAAAGCCAAATATCCTTTCAAAGCATAATATTTCGAAATTCATAATTTAAAACCATAACTTTTAAAACTTGAATGGTTTGGATATTCAACGGTATATGAATTAAAAGGTTTAACTTAAATGTTACTTTGTAAAGAAAATAGTTCTCATGGCTTTACAAATACATTTCTTTATTAAAGTCTAACCCAGAATTTGTATTATCTCTCTCAAGTTCCAAAACCACTTCAATTTATATATATATATATATATATATATATATATATACGTATATCCATTTGGAGTATTAATATTTCAAACTAAAGTTGGATTTTATTCTTTCAACAAATCGAATGTTCTATTAATTAGTCTTGAATATTCACATAAAATCCATAAATAAATAAAAACTCCAATTTCTAGTAATAATTTTTTTTTTTTTCAATTCAAATTATACTAGAATATTCATTTCAATTTATCTTGGGAAAAATCCAATTATAAATATCATATCTTAAAATTTCCAAACTTAACATTTAAACATATGATATAAATTATCAAACTCCATTTTCTTAATTTTTTTTCCATTTTTAATAAAGATATTTATACACCTTTTAATTTCAAAATTTTCAACTTCATATGTATATATATGGAAGAAAAATATTTATACAATATAAAATTTAAGATTATTATAAACCGTGTTCCATCCAAACCATAGAAATCACATTAAAATAGTTATATATAGACCGCGGTGCCTGTATATAATTTTCTATCCTATGGTCAAGTGATACGGATATTTATCATTTCAATCCGCAATTTAAAAGATATAAAATTTTGCGGTTGTATATCATTTCAAACCACAATCCCGAATGAAAGGAAATATGCATGATAATTTGCAATTTAATGATATACAATAAAACATCCATCAACATCACCCATCATCCAATCACAATCATCAAGCAATATCAATCAATAACAATTTATATTTGATAATATATAACAGGTAATAACTGGCAATTTTATTCAGATTAAATTTACAACTATTAATCTAACAGTTTATATTCAGTAATAATCTATATAACTGTTAACTAGCAGTTTATAGGCAAACAAATAAATTCTAACTATCAATTAATACGCAATAAATAAATTAAATTAACAGTTAAATTTAATAAATGCAATTCAACAAATATGAGTGAAATAAACATGCCAAATACTCATAAATAAATTTCTATTCATTTCTAAAATTAATTTAACAAACATAAAAGTTTCTAGTAGTTGTGAGTGGGTTTAAACACTCACCTTTGGAATTTAAATCGAATTTAAATCCGATTTAAACCCAAAAATTCGACGGTCTCTGAATCAGTCCAAACCAGCGTCATCAGATCCGGAATCTAATTACGATCCTAACAAAAGAAAAATCGCGTGAAACGGAGATCGTATGAGAAAGTTATTCGATAAAATGTGCTTTCAAAAATAAATTTAAAACAAAACAAACACACTCACACTACTATCTTAAGCCACGTCAGCAAGGTGATGCGCATGCAACAGCTTCTCCCCTTCACTAAGAACGCACGAACGCACGCTACAGACAACGAAACCCAACCACAAACCCTTGACCGAGACTTTGACCAAGCTTGCACGCCACTAGACACCACCATACGCCGTGCCACCACCACCATGGGCCCCAGCTCGCCAAGCCGCACCCCCCCCATATAGGTCCGGTCGCCCAAAACTCCACCGGCCGCCGCCACCCCCTAACCCTAATCGAATTAAATCGACACATCCGACCGTTGAAACGACGAACGAATTTCGCTGATGCACTCCCCATCGTCCACTCTACAATACCCAGAAGTCGTTTGACGATCTGACGAAGTTTGATACGGCGCTGATGAATGGCCACGAACTGTTTGGCTCAGATTTGGACACACAAAAACTTGAATCGAAAAACGGACCGCAGATCTGAGTTGCGCTTGCCAAAATCTTCAACATATATATATATATATATATATATATATATATATATTTTATAGAATTTGGAGGAGTTTGGAGTTTCATTTGATTTTTGAATTGATTGGATTTAGGGTTTGCACCCATTGAAGAAGAAGAGGAGCTTGAAAAAAGTATACGTGTAGATGAGATGAAATTTAGGCGGAGGCTAGGGCTTGTAGTTAGGTTTATATAGAGGGGTTAGAGATAGAGTAGATAGACCGGATAAGTGAACGTACGGAACAAATTATGGCCCAAAAAGCCCGCTATGCCTCCGGAACCGAATTTATTAAATCTATATATCCAAATAGGTATTTTAAGATATTCTGAACGCGATGGAAAAAGTTTCGCGTCCAAATTCGATCGTATGAAGAAGTTATGCTGAAAACAAGATTTCCAAATTGATTCCAAATTGATTTTAATAAAATTGATTTCAAGGCGTTTCGCGTCCGTACGATCAAATGACAGGTCCGATCGATACGAAACTTGAAACCCTAAAATAATTCACTGATACGGATCCGATGAAACTGGTTTCATCGAAATCCGAGTCCGTGACAAAAATGGCTATTTTTATATTCATTAATTAAATTAAAATAAATTACAAAAATCCAAATTTTATATTATATTCTAAAATTGTCCAAATTTTATTACTTATATAATTTAATCAATTTCAAATGATTTAACAAGCTTGGATGTGAATTAAAATTATAAGTATATCAATTTGCAGTGTAAATTTCTGCACTTTCCTATATTTAAGAATTATAAAATTAAATGCTCAAAACCCCATATATTAGATTTTAACTTTTATATACTCATTCTTTATCCAAATAGGGATGCCACATACTTTGGTTCATGATTCAAATATTATTCTTAAAGTCCATTTTAAATTTCAGTAACGTAGTATTCAACGTTAAATTTAATAAATCCTGTTATTTAATAATTATTGCTTAGAACCTGATTTTAATCTTCCCATTATCTATTTAATTCCTTCTAGAATCATAGCTAATATTTGTCATCCCTTCATTACCCAAATGTTCTTATCCCATCAAATTTTAAGTTATCGAAATATTAAATGTCAATTTCTTTTAATTGCACTAAATTTATCTATTAAAGGTTGCACTTAACCCAAATACATAAAACTTGCCCAATTTCTCCTTAAATCAATAACCTTCATATACAAATATGTTTATCATAAATTTTATCTACTCTTCCTTTTTAGGTAATGTCCTATATATTAGATTTTCATGTAATTTGCAATAAATCATACTCGTAGTTATATCACATTAAATGAATAAATAAGTGTTGACTCTATTCTTTTGTTTGCATAAATTACTGTATTCAATTGAATTGTAATATTGTTAACTTACACAATTTGTTGTCATAAATATATTTTATAAGTCTACACTTAATTATTATCTTACAATACGTTTTTACGTTACTATAAAATTTATACACTCTTCCGTTACCATATTAATAATTACTAAAGTAACGTTCATTCTTAATAACAACGTTATACTATTCAACATACAAAAGGACTCCATTCCCTAAATACATTCATTTATATTTATTCCCTTAAAGTTCTCCTTTATTGACTAGACACATAAATTTAGATTCATTTACATCGAATGCCCTTCTTAGCTATATACTCAATACATGTTAAATCTACATAATTTTTACCCTTTTATTCAAATTCACTTATACCATCAATAATAAAATGTTGCCCTAAATTTGGATTCAATTATATACATTAGATAAATGGGTAAACTTTTGTAATTATCCCATATATGAAAATATTTTTATGCATACATTTCCACTTACTTACTATGCATTCATTTATTAAATTACTAATTGCCTTAGTCAACTTATCCCCTATTTACTACCAAATTTCAAATTTAATTATGGCTTATCAATACATAAAATTTACATAGGCAAAACAAATTTTATTACTATCTTAAGTCTATTTATTATTGACAACATTCATTAAATTTCCTTATCAACACTTATTGCATTGATTTATTCAGCGGTCACCTTTTATTTAGTTACTATCCATTTTACAGTCCAATGTAAGTCTTCCACTATTTATTTTATATTAAATGAATTCCATTCTACTTAAATCTTTTTATTGATATTCACTAATTCAACCCTTATATCAGTTTCTTATATTTAACTTTAAATCAAATTGTGACAATCTACATTATCCAAATCTATTGTCATAAAATTTTATTGTTACACTAATTTACAACTACTATACCAAATTTCTACATTTATTCTCAATTAGATTAGAAATTATATTAATTCAATTCATTTAATATTATTAATTTAACGGGTCGTTACAAAACATATCAAAGTTTATACTCAAAAAGATCGCAAACGGCGTTTTAGAACCAATGGAAGTGGTCTCGAGTCCTAATTCGACCGTATGCAAAAAGTAACTTTTAGGACTAAAATCCGACTAATGATAAAATATTTAAATATACAATCGTAAAATATGCGGGTTGTTACAGACTCCCCTCTTTAAAGAAATTGCGTCCACGCAATATTTAAGAAGAAAATATAAGGTTACAACCATGAAAGCATATCAACACAAAAGAAATTTGAAATAAGAAATTCACCTCAAAGAGCACGGGAAAGTACGTCCGGACGTGTTCGCTCGATGAACTCTCTAGATTCCCAAGAGCAATCCTTAGGATTTGAGGACCATTGAACTTCAATGAGCGGAACATCTTTATTTCGAAGGCGTTTGACCTCCGAAGCAATAATACGAATAGGATGTTGCTCATAAGTTAAATTAGGTGAAACTTCAATTTCTTCCACAACACCGGGCTCAAGAATAGAATCGGAATCTCGAAGGCATTTCCGTAATTGAGAAACGTGAAACACGTCATGAATAGCCGAAAACTGAGCCGGTAATAAAAGGCGATAAGCCATGGAACCAATACGTTCGGTGATAGGAAATGGCCCAATATATCGAGGCGCTAATTTTCCCAATCGACTGAAACGTACAACACCCTTCTTAGGTGAAACACGAATAAACACAAGATCTCCCATGGAAAATTCTAATTTACTTCTCCGGTTATCGGCATAGGATTTTTGTCTACTCTGTGCTTCTTTCATCCTATAATGAATAAGGTCAATCTTCTCTGTGAAATCACGAACAAAATCTGGACCTAAAACCAGCTTCTCACCGGCCTCATGCCAACAAGAAGGAGATCGGCATGGTATTCCATAGAGTGCCTCAAAAGGTGCCATACCAATACTAGATTGGAAGCTATTATTATAGGAAAACTCAACAAGAGAAATATGATCTTTCCAACTTCCACCAAAATCAAGAACACATGCACGAAGAAGATCTTCAAGAGTTTGATTCACATGCTCAGTCTGTCCATCAGACTGGGGATGATAAGCGGTGCTAAAATTAAGTTTCGTTCCCAAATCTTTTTGAAGACTCTTCCAAAATCCACTAGTAAACAATGGATCACGATCACTAACAATAGAAGAAGGAACTCCATGCAATTTTACAATTTCTTTAATAAAGAGTTTGGCCAAGAGAGGAACGGTTCGATTAGACCGAACGGGAATAAAATGGGCGGATTTAGTAAGTCTATCGACTATCACCCATAAGCTATCATGACCCAAACGAGAACGGGGAAGGCCGTCTATAAAATCCATGGAAATTTGGTCCCACTTCCAAATTGGAATTTCTAAAGGTTACAATAACCCACCGGGCCTTTGATGCTCGGCCTTAATGAGTTGGCAAGTCATGCAACACTTAACAAAGTTAGCAATATCAGATTTCATTCCCTTCCAATAATAAAGTCGCTTCATGTCCGCATACATTTTACTACTACTTGGATGAATGGTAAATTTAGAACGATGAGAATCTTCTAAAATGTCTTTACGAAGATTACTAATATTTGGCACGATAAGTCTACCAAATTTTCGAATATCGCCGCCAGAATCAATATCAAAGTCTTTCAAACTTTCAATATTAATTTTATCCCTAAAAATTTGGCCAAGAAGAGCCAATTAGGGATCTAGCTTTTAAGCTTCAAGAATGCGGTCTAAAAGAGAAGGATGAGCCTCAAGACTACATAAAACAAAAGATGAACATAAATTGGATACATGATCTTGAACCTCACAAGTGGATAATATCTCGAGATCGCTCCATTCAGATATCATCATAGAAACAACCGCTTGTTGCTTATGACTAAGTGCATCCGCAACACGATTTCCCCTTCCGGGAGTATAAAGAATATCAAGATCATTAGCTGCAAGAAATTCGAGCCAACGTTGTTGACGCAAATTAAGTTACTTTTGAGAAAATAGATACTTCAAAGATTTATGATTGGTGTAAAGAATAAATTTTTCTCCCAAAAGATAATGACGCCGAATACGAAGGGCGAAAACAATAGCCGCGAGCTCTAAATTATGAGTGGCATATCTAGTCTTGGCTGGCTTTAATTGCCTAGAAGCATAAGCAATAACACGTTCTCTTTGCATAAGAACGGCACCCAAACCAATACGACTAGCATCGGTATAAACAATAAAATCTTGATTGCCCTCGGGAATAACAAGAATAGGAGCATCAGAAAGGAGTTCTTTTAATTTTTGAAAAGAATTTTCACATTTGTCCGACCAAATGTATTTAACACCTTTCTTTGTTAAGCTAGTAAGAGGCACGACTATTTTTGAAAAGTCTTTTATAAAACGACGGTAATAGCCCGCCAATCCAAGGAAGCTACGAATTTTCGTCACACTCTCCGGTCTCTTCCAATTTTGAATCGCTTCAATCTTTGAAGGATCCACGGAAATTCCGGATTCGGAAATAATATGACCGAGAAACTTCACATGAGATTGCCAAAAGTGGCATTTAGAAAATTTTGCTTTTAATTGGTTACTTCTAAGAGTTTCCAACACAATTCGAATATGCTTTTCATGCTCCTCCTCGTTTTTTGAATACACAAGAATATCATCAATGAAGATGAGAACGAATCGATCGAGGAAACCTTTGAAAACTCGGTTCATAAGGTCAACGAAATAAGCCCGAGCATTCGTTAAGCCAAATGGCATAGCGAGCCATTCATAAGATCCATAACGAGTACGGAACGATGTCAAAGGAATGCTATACTCTACGATACGAAGCTGATGAAAAACAGTAGCTAGGTCTAATTGTGAAAAGGCTCTAGCACCACTAAGTTGATCGAATAGATCATCAATCCGAGGTAAAGGATATTTATTCTTGATAGTAAGATCATTAAGCTTGCAGTAGTCAACGCAAAGCCTAAGTGTACCATCAGATTTCTTCACAAAAAATAGCCGAAGCTCCCCAAGACGAGGAACTAGAGCGAATAAATTGCTTCGTCTCCAATTCGGATAATTGTTTGCGCATCTCCTCATTTTCTTTATTGGACATGCGATAAGGAGGACGAGTGATAGGTTGAGCTCCAGGGATGAGATTAATTTTGAACTCAATTGCTCGCTTAGGTGGTAATCCTAAAACGGGCTCAAATATATCGAAAAATTCACAAACAACGTAAATAAGAGAAATAATATCTTCCTCATCATCATCATCATCATCATGAGGACTTAAAGAATATAAAGATCCAACCAAGCTGGAATCCGAATCTTTAAAATCAATAGAAATCTGCTTAACAGATTGAGTATGTCGAAGATGAATAGTCCGCTCAGGACATAGGATTTGAGCTTCATAGCAGTTAAACCAATCCATTCCCAAGATCATTCCAAAGCCTAAGTAGCGCATAACATGCAAATCGGCTTGGAAATAAAAACCACACAAAATAGTCTCGACATCTTTACAAAGCAAACTAATTGTTGCGGATCCACCAACCGGATTCGCAATTCTCAAAGAAGTCATTAAAGCGACAACACTCAAAGAAAAAGTATCAATAAGTTCTTTTGATATAAAAGAATAGGACGCACCCGTATCAAAAAGAACTCGAATAGGATGATCACGAAATAAAATAATGCCATCAAGGATAGAATGAGAAATACCTTGACCATGAGAAGTGTTGCCAGGGGCTTGAGCAACATTAAGCTTTCCCTCCTTCTTGCCTTGAAGTTTGGGATAAGAAGATAAATAATGATCCGGGCTTTTGCAATAGCGACAAGCACGGGGCTTTGAACATTTATTCGCATAATGGTCCTTAAAACCACAATTGTAGCATTGTCCACTACTAGAGGTAGAAGTCTTTGCCACCGAAGTTGCTTGCTTCCCTTTTTTATTGGGATAAGGACCTTTGAACTTGCTAGGCCTTTTCTTGTTATTGAAGTTTGGTTTGACACCCATAACTTCAACATCACTCTTCTTATCTGCCTCTTCAAGTCGAAGAGCGATATCAATGAGTTGATCAAAAGAAACTTCTAATTTTAGAAGTAATGGCTTATTGAGATTTTTATTCAAGCCATAGACAAATCTTTGGTTTCTCTTCAATGGGGTGTTTATGTATTCGACCCCGTATTTAGAAAATGACTCGAATGATGCGACATAATCTGCCACAGAGGATTCACCTTGAACAAGGTCAATGAAATGACGAGCCAATGTCACTTTCTCAGCTTTTGGCACAAACTTTAATTCGAATCGTTTTCAGAATTTCTCCCAAGTAAGATCTGTTTCATTTATTTCAGAAATCAGAAGCACGTACCAGCCTAATGCTTTTTCTTGGAGCATACTAGAGGTCACCTAAAGACGGTGAAGATCAATAGGATTCATGCGAGAAAAGATTCGATCGCACGTTCTCAACCAAGCCCGGACTTCAATAATAGTTTCAGAACTTTTGAATGGCTTCCCACCCAAATTGGTATAATCGTTGCAAAAACGTGAAAATCCAGATTTAGGGTGAGTAGACTTCGGATTTGAACCGGCTGCCTGAGCATTCTTTACGAGATCAGGAAGCTGCTGGGCAGACATAAATACTCCATCTTGGGGAGTAGCTCTAGATTGACCGGCGCTGGGACGGCCTGGTCTAACCATATCTCTTCCTTAAGAAGGAAGAAGGAAGAAGAAAAATGTTATTCACAAATGGAATATCAAACGTTAATGATTGTTAAAACAAGGAATCACAAAAGAAAATAGGATAGAACGGTTCGAAGACCCGAATAAAATTCTAAGGCACGACTCCTAAGATGGACTTAGGACGATGATCCTTGTTAAATTATTCTACATTGTTCCGAAGTTTGGCTCTGATACCAAGCTGTTACGCCCCGCCTCTATACCCACTCTAGCCAAGGACACTACGGGGTAATGCCGTCAACTAGCGCGGAGAATAAGGCTGTTGAGGAGCGACCATCCGCGTAATTGCTTTGTGCGAGCACCGATATGTAAGTTAGTACAACATGCATCTGGTTTCAGGAAGAAATCCGACATACCGATACAAACTCAAAGCTACTACCCAGTGGCTATATATATATTCTTCGGAAACAAATATAGAAATAAACATAACACAAATCGGTCACAAACATCCATATCACAAAGGTGGAAATAGATATGAATATATAACACATAAAAGTGTTCATCAGAGTAGTGGTCAGACAAGATCCACAATATCACAAAAGAATTGTTACAAGTGCTAGACAAAAGAATATGTATACATCAAGGTGTCTATATCTCAATGGTATATAACAAAATAAACTACCAATCTAAGTAGTTAGCCAAAAGTCTGGATAATAATCCCAGATGAGGAGTCAAGTAGAAGCACCTGTAACAACTCGGTCTGACCCGAGTATTATTTAATAAGAAAATAATAAACGGATCAGTCTAGCTATAAATATCAGATGAAATGATATAGAATAAGAGATATGACAAAATCGTATGATAACCATAAAACCATACTGCGATAAGTATGTAATTGAAAATCAACAAGAGATTAATCGATATCACAAGAATCTTCTCAAAGATCAAAAAAAATGTCATACTCTTTAATTTTATTCACCGAACCATAAATATTGACAATTATATCAACGTCAATCACAAAAGTTAATGACACACACCAATGCACAAATATTGATAAAACATATCAATGTAAATGACGAAAATTGGTGAAACACCAGTTCTAGAAATCATCAATGGAAATCAAGAAATCAAAAAAAAAAAGGGGGCCTATCACAAAACGGGAGCATGAAAACTCACCAACACGTGTATCACAAAATGGAACGCTATTCCATGGTTGCTAATAATTAATTTTTGAGCCGAGGCTCCACATAACGGTCCGAAGACCATGGGTTGCTACCCCACCAAATTGAGCCGAAGCTCCACAGAAACGGGGTTTAATCTCCCTCGTAGACAAAGAGACATCGCACATTTTCTAGTCTAAATCACAAAAATGATCATCAACGATCATCAAGAAGTGTCAATTACAGTAAGCTAGTAAATATATGAGCTTAGCCTCATGTCCCATAACCACTAGCTTAACTTAAATATTTACGAACAAATTGTAAGTTTCCACTAGAAAATTGTCACAAGAGATTCAATCGAACAAGTCCAAGAATTAACCAACGAAGTAAACGCAAGTGTTTCATACCACTTGTTTTACTAAGTAGTTTAATTAGATTTCTCATACGAGTAAGGTAAAGGTTTGTATATACTAGTAGGTTGGAAAACGGTTTAAGAAACGAGCTTTACTACTGGTATTGAAACCTTTATATTTTTAAAGTGACAAATCACAAAAATGATTATAGAAACAATAAATCACAAAAATTCACATACGAAGACGTGAATTAAACCCAAAGAATTCGATTCCAAATCCATCAAGGTGGAAATACCCTTGCAACTTAACAGCCGCGACTTACGACTTAACACAATACAACACAAGAAATCAGCGGCTCAACTCATACGACCCCACGGCATACGACACAAGGGATCAACGACTTAAGAAATATCATGCGGCCTAACAGAGCAACTTAACATGGCGCGACCTATAACATGGGAAGACCTAAGTTGGTGCGACTTAAAGCAGGTGCGGCTTAAAGCAGGTGCGGCTTAAAGCAGACCGAGCGACCTAAGTGGTTGCGAGCAAGCCAAGCGACCTAAGTGGTCACGACCTAAAGCAGGCCGACTCATAGCAAGGTGAACGACCTAAGGGGTGCGAGCAAGCCGAGCGACCTAAGTGATCAGCGACCTAAGGGGTGCGAGCAAGCCGAGCGACCTAAGTGGTCAGCGACCCAAGGCAGGCAGAGCGACTTAAGGAGGTGAGGCTGAGCGACCTAAGTGGTTGTGACCTAACATGGCGCGACCTAACTGCAGGCCGAGAGACATATATGCAGGCCGAACGACCTAAGGAACAGAAGTGCAAAACTCTCTCAATTTGCAACCGGTCGAGCACGGACGCTAGGGGATTACGCCCATCGGCTACCCGGTCCTATTGGCTCCTCGGTGCATCACCAAAAACGTGTTCAAACTTCAAAGTTAAGATTTTTAAAGATTTGAACCCAAAACACTAAAAATTAGGATATTCACCAATTCAATCCAAACCAAAAGAAAATGCACATGAATAAGTGTTAGGAATTCATATCCAACAATCAAAGATAGCTATAGACAAAGATGTGAGATAAAAATCTCACCTTTTCACAAAATCAATGAAGGAGGAGCTTAAAAGCAAAGGAAAAATCAACCACACTTCAATCTCAACACAAGAAGCTTGAATCAATGGCTTCTCTTTGGATTTGGAGTTAGATGTTGGATTTGTAAATGAACTAGGGCTTGGAGTTTTAATTTCCCATTCATCTCTCCATTTCTTTATGAAGCTTGAGTGTTAGGAAATGAAAGTGAAGTAATGAAGGGGAGAGGGGGTTGAGCTAGAGTTAATAGTTTAGGCTAATGGGCTAAACCAAACCCAAAGCCCAAAGTGAAAAAGTGGCAAAATTCCACTAACTCCAAACATATCAAAGTTTATACTCAAAAGGATCGCAAACGGCGTTTTGGACCTAATAAAAGTGGTCTCGAGTCCTAATTCGACCGTATGCAAAAGTAACTTTTCGGACTAAAATCCGACTAACGATAAAATATTTAAATAAAATATTTAAATATTCAATCGTAAAATATGCGGGTTGTTACATTTGGTAACAATTTACAAGTCAAAGTGGTTTCAGATAACTCTGATGTCTGATCCCGGCCCCTTTGAATTCAAGTAACAAGCTTAAAATGGTAGATTGTTTAAATAACAATTTATTGCTTAGGTGACAATATCATTTAGGGTAATCTAGTATGGATGTCTTATTTCAAATAAAAGATATCATCACTTAAATCTCATTATTTTAATCTCTTTGACTACCCGATGGTACAAACAATAGTATTCGAAACAAATATCCGATTGAGGTAAGCAAAGATAAAAGTCATTACTAATTTAAATAACAAATATCAGGACGATTCACCCCCCGGAATTTTATTAACTTTACCTATCCGATTTCATTTAAATTCTTATCCATTTTAATTACCGATTAAACAATTTATTAACAAATAAATTTAAAATACCTTTAATTTCCCATAGGTTTAGAAAATAATAAAAATTAATTACCATCAAATAATTAATATATCATTGAACCTTTAATTTACAGATTTACAATAAAAAAGGTTTTTAGTAAAAATAAAGAAGATATAAATTACCATATATGTGTATGTGTGTGTGTGTGTTCCATTTTGCTTCTCTTTTCTTTTCTCTTAATTTTTTCCTTATTCTCTTTCTTTATTTTTTTTCTCCTTTTCTCTTTCTTCTTACTTTTTTCCCCTTTTCTTCCCTTACTTTTTTGTACTTATTTTCTTTATTCTTTTCCTTTATATTTTTTTCTTTCTTCGGCCCGTTTTCCCACCCGGCCCAACTCCTCCTTTATTCTCTTCTTCTTTCTACTTTCTCCCTTCCCTTAATACGGTTCAAAACACAGTGCACGCACACGTGCATATGCACAACGTCTCTGGCCGTGACCACACATCGGCGACCATCCTCTACAGTCATCCTTGACCCCACGCCCACGCCCATCAGCTGGAAATCATGACAGGCGCATCGTTCGAAATTTCAACTCCAAATCAAATCCTGGAACTAACGCCGAACCCTATAATCAACTCGACGAGCCACCCCACACTGTCGATCAACATCAAATTTTAACTAAAGCACCGCTGTTACATCCCCTTCCCATTCCCCCTGGACCGCACGTCCATTAGCCTTCTCGACGACGCCACCATTGCAAAACCCAACACGACCGAAACTCCATTTCTAACCCTAAAATCGCCTCGACACGCCACCGCGACGCCTGAAAAATTGTGTCACCATTTTTCCCGAGACCACCATCTCCCCGGCCTCCTCTGGCCAGAACCCCGACCTCCAATCATGCCCAGATCGCCGTGAATCAGTCAACGAACCATTTCTGATCATCTCTCCTTACCTCAACGAATACCCAGCTAAAAATCATGATTGAGCTACTTAAAATCATCATTTTACAAGACGATTCTAATTATATATGTGAAAATGTGAATTAAAATAATTGATTTTCTGTAAACAGTTGATTTCCTAATGTAATTCCTATTTTACAATGACCCTACCTTATAGTTTGCCATGAAATCATTTTTAAGTATACTCAACTACAAACCCATATCCTTCAAACATCATAGCCTAAAATCATTTAGATGAAGAGGACTCGATTTTTGAAAGGTTTTTGAATATGTCAGAAGCAAGAACAGAGGCAAGCAAAATTGTACAGGCATTCACACTTCATCTATACATAGGAATATATATATATATATATATATATATATATATATATATATATATATATATTCTATTCTTATGCAACTCCATAATCAACTATTTATTTAAGCATAACCATATTATAAAGAAAATTTGATTTTTGAAAGAAGGTTTACTCATAGTCTATTTCTTTTGGATAGAGCATTGTCTTTGGAAAAAAATGCTGCTAGCTTGATGGTTTGATTCCCCAAGCTTGAGTTGTTTTGATCTTACCTAGGTTTGTAAAAGCAGTTTGTTTTCTGTTTATTTTGGTTGGGTTCGAATGAATAAAAAGTGAGACAATGTTGAGGTATATATAGAGAAAATAAGGATTACAGGGTAAGCTATAGAGACTGAAACCTTGTATAGGCTTTGATCTTTGTCTTGTATATATTTCTTTTTTTTCTTACATTTATTTCATTCTTGTCTGAAAATGTTCTGACTTGATTTGAATTTTCCTATGACTTTATTAAATGTTTTGACATTGATAAAAAGGTTTTGTCTACTTGAGTTGAAATTTTGTATGCTTAAGTTGATTTTGTCTCCCTTTTTGTTTACAACCATTTCCATATGAATTTATATATGTATATCTACCTTTTGTTCATATAAATATATGTATAGTTATGTTATCCATCCTATTTTACTTACATCATCACTATTTAAATATGTTCATTTGCTTATGTATTGTTATCATATACATACGTTCACACTCATACATATTTTCTTATTTCATATAATTTTCAGTATACATTACTTGTGTATATTTCGATATTACATGTATATTTTTTCCTATTTACACAAACCTCCTATATTTTACTTCATATGGTCGCGCGCGCGCGCGCACACACACACACATATATATGCATTCATAACATCATAAGCTTATATGTATACATATATATTTATATTGGATATTTTATCTTAAGTTAAAACGGTTGAGTTTATATACATCTTCCTAAAATATTTATCACATCCAGAGATTTATAAGCCAATATTTATTATAGTTTTTAAGCCATTCATATATCCAATATTTTAATTATCAGAAATTTATTTGTTCGACTAATCAAAAATTAATATTTCGATAATTTAAATTAGTTAATCACCAAATTACCAGACGCCAAAAATCCGGGTCGTCCCAAGAGTACAACAATCAAATCACAATCATCAGCCCGGACAATTATAATAACATGTCCTTACAAATGCTGATAATTTAAATAACAATGCAGCGGAAAATAAACATATACATGGAATACGACCTAAAGATCTCTAGCTAGTCTACTGAAGCTCCAAAGCATCCAAATCTATATTTGTAAATATGCTCGGTCTGAGCCAAACATTGAAAGGGAAGAACGCTCAGATCATTTTGGTAAACCGACGTGATAAAACACATCTCAAATTTATTTTAAAGTTATAAAACTTTTCTTTTTCAAAACAAAAGGTATCTCGTAAGAATACACGCATACATAAACATGGATGGATTTTTACCTAACGATAACCAAAACATTTCATATTAACTCATGTTTTATTACACTAATGTCTAGCATACAAATAATAATTACCATTATTAAATTCCAGAATATATTAGGCTCTACAAATAATGGCAAGCGCGTACTAAAGAATAGATTCCATACAATTGAGGTAAAGGACTATCTTCCGTACAGTACATCTCTAGAGGGATGTACCGAGGATACACAAACAATCCTCAGCATCTGGCTAGACCGGCTTATCCCTATTTGGCGCTCATACATGGCCTGGATAGAACCGAATATGTCATCACCCTGTTCATTACGGACCTATATGAGATGTCTCATAGCATACACCACATACGCGACACATGGAGGGTTACCTGGAAAGGCGACGAACATATCCTAATGGTTGCGAACCACATAGCCTCGTGGTGTACCCTGTTTAAGCCATTACCGAGGATTAAGGCCTGAGGTAGTGATTACCTTTCACATATCACATTTCCAATTCGAATGCCACATTGTCATTCCTTCGATCACTATTGAATTTCACAACCATACAACCTCTGAGCTCGTACGCCTCAAAGAAGGGTGTTAAGCTAAGAGAATTTGCCTTCTCCGTCACTAAACAGATGTATGTTTATAACATTCAATATTGTAATCTCAAAATACAATGTCAAACACTCATTCATACAAGTTTCTTAGGAATAGGACAAATCGAAGGCACTCTCCTACCACACCCTGTCGAAAGCTACCCCTTAAATTAGTAGCGAGAAGTCCCTGCATATCGTAGATTCTCGTAACGAAGCACTACTGCCACCATACATACATAATATGGTAAATTTCACACTACAAGACTAGTGGCAAGTAGCCATGCATCATGAAGATCTCCATCTTCAAAATCATAAACCTGCACTTTCGAACACATACATTGGTCCGAAGTGGTTCTTAGATAAATCTGACCCCATTCTTTCCAGACTAACACGAAAAAGAGTTTCTTAACCTCATACGGAAACCAGTCCCATAAACTTACCATGTTCCCAACTCTCAACTTGCTATCCTTCGACCAAGAAGGAGGCCAGGTCGATTGGATTACCATAGTAACTCCGCACTACTCGAATCAACATTCTTAATCCAAACGATAATCAAGCCTACTCAGTCGGTTTCATGCTAAGTGCACGACTAATCAGTTCCGACATCAAGTCAAGGAACAAAAATGGCCAAATTTTGATAGTCTGTTATTTAACTATCAAAGAAACAAACCATATCTGGTACATAAGCAGTCACTAGGCCTATTTAATTTATATTTTATTAATTAAATCAATCTCCAAATATTTACTTTAAAGTGTCTTTTAAAAAGATATATTCTTGAAATCATTTTCGTCTTTCGATATTGGAAACCATTTCCATATACTTATATCAACAATATAAGTATATTCGAAATTCATTTCATTTTCAACACTTAGAAAATATTTCCATACACTTAAATTCGTAATAAGTACTTTTACAAATCATTTTAAGAAATCTTCATATTTCTCAAAACACGCTTTATTGGGTTAAAGTGAACGTTGTGTAAAACATCGTTCGACAACCTAAAAACATTAGTATATGGATTTGATTTTATATATATGTATATATACATATATGATCATATGTACCATATAAAACATTTCCTTTCAAAATTATTTACTATAACAACATGTTATAGTCCATGTCTTTTATACTTTCCCGAAGATGTCTATTACAACAATAAATGTTGAAATATATGTTTTCGATACCTATCTCATTTAAAATCCATTTTTCAAAACCATTTAAATTCCATATGAAATTATTACTTTCCAAAACATTACTTTAAAAATATAAATTACTTTTTAAAGCCATTAACTTTATCAAAAAACATTTCTTTCAAAACTTTTCTTTGTATATAAAAATATATATTCAAATATCAACAAAAATCTTTTCCATATTTATAAAATTATGTTTATAAATCTCCTTTCGATCTTATAAAACTTCTATTTGATAAAACCCCTTTATTTATAAAATTCTATTTATAAATCATTCTTTTATAAAAACTTATTTTACTATCAAAATCCATTTATAGATCCCTTTCTTCATAAATCAAATTTATTTATAAAATCCATTTATCAAATCAATTTCAAAACCATTTACATAATATTTCTAAATCCCAATTATAAATCTATTTTTTTATTTGTAAAATATCACTTTATATAAATCCTTTATAAAAACTAATCCAAAAATCTTGAATCAAAGCATTTCTCAAAGCTAAACATTTATAGCATCAAAAATAATATGAATTTTATTTGTTTAAAAATAAATTCATTACTTAAAAATTATTAAATCATATATACTTCCAAAGTCACTTTAAAAATCATTTCAAATCAAAATCACTTTTTTATAGTATTTCAAAATACCAGAAATAAGGCCTAGTGCTACCATAGCACTAAATAAGCAAAAGCAATCAATGTCATCACATCGCGCCTCCACCCACGTACGACCGCCGTTGGCCATCATCGTTCGCAACTGTCGCGCCACTCTTGCCTGCTGCAGCCGCCGCCACGCCCCCCACCATGCTCGCGCACGCGAATTCATACCAACGAATCTAAAAACAGCAGCGAATGAAGGGGCTTTGCCTCGAGCCGCCTCGCCTCGATCTAACCGTTGAACAAGTTCATATCGTCATGCTCTACATTTCCCTTGTTGAAATCGTAGGCTAATTTGGCCTCTAGAGGCTCCGATCAACCACGGCTATCCAGCTCTTTTATTTTAATGGCGGCTGAAATTTATAAGCTAGGGTTTTAACAAAATGAAGGAAGTGGATGGGCTTATATAGAAAATTTTCCAAAGCACTATCCATCCGTGAAAATTTCAAACTCCAAAGGAAGCGTGCCGCCTGACGTTATATATGTTATACCCCTATTCCGAACACAATGGAATATATATATATCAAAAGCCAATTCCATCATAATTATTAGATAGCTTTTCAAAATCAAATTATTTTAATTAAAATTCCTTTAATTAATTTCTATGGGTTTTGAACTCGCACGATCAAATGATACATCTGATTGCCACGAAATTCAACGGCGTATAATAATTCGCTATTACGGATCTGATGAAACTGGTTTCGTCGAAATCCAAGACAGTGCCCCAGAAGACTATTTTTACACGTTAATTAAAACGAGTAATTTCCAAAATCATTTTAACTACTTTTAAATCAAATCAAAAGTTTACTATCTTCCTTTTTATTCGAATATAATTTAATTCCGGTTTTGAAATCGTTTTAATTCACATTAAATCCAAGATTCAATTATTTGAACAATTTCATATATTCAAATTTCATAATTTAATTATCAAATCAAAATCGCTATTTTTGAAATATAAGTTATATAACTTATAAAATTAAAATTTAATATTTAAAATCAATTAACATTCTAAATACAAATGACTGAAATTCTGTGTTGTTACAAAGTTATACCTTTTTGATATATATTTTTAGATTAAAAAGGATTTAGAGATAAATCAATGGTTCTACTTCAGATCTGGAGATTTGGATCGCTTTTAAAAGGCGAGTGGGAAATTTTATATATTGTTTATAATTTTAAATCTACTCCATTGGCATGCATTTGATTTTTATGCCTAAATTAATTTTATTTGTGAATAGGTTTAAATTAGTGTAGAAAACAATTGCCTACATATTCTTGTTTTAGATCTAATTTGAAATATGTTTACACCTAGATCTGGAAATCAGTCCCAAAGATTTTAAAATTTGAATGATGTATATTTTCATTCTAGATCTACGCTTGGATGTAAAATAGGATTTTTGGATTAATTCTCAATTTGTGCTATGTTTTGGATTTTCCATAGTTTAATTTATGGGAAGAACATCTGTTTGATTTTTATAAATTTGTTTACTTTTCCTCTTTTTATTCAAAAGGGCGACGTTTGATTTAACAAGGAATACCCACAACAAAAAGGAAAGAGACCTATAAAGTACAGATTTATTCTCCGTAGTTTATACTATCAATTCCAACTAAAAAGAAAATTTCCATTTCTTGTAATTTCAAACGGATTCAATCTTTCCATTTTGTGTTAAACCAATTTATGGAAATCATAGTGGAAAAATTTCCTAAGAAATTAATTCCAGCAATTAAATATGGAAAGCATATTCTAGTTACATATTTATGACTAGAATATATTTGATTATGAATAGGTAGTTTTATTAAAAGTCTATATGTGTTTAATGAGTTAATAAAGAAGAACATCATTTATTTATGCTTTATTTATATGTAACGTTCGTTAATTATTATTATATTTAGGGAAGTGAATAGTTAGAATTAAAAAATGTAGTACTTCATATTAACGGGAAAAAAATTAGGAATTCCTTTTAATTAATTATTGGCAAATGAAAGATTGTAGCCTAAATTAATGGGCAATTAATGGGAAATAATGGATAATATTAAAGTAAGGGTTACAATTAATATAGACAAATGGATTAATGTGACTAATAAAAATGGAATACATATAAAAAGATTACTGATTTGAAATTATTAATCATACATAGATGTCTTAGAAAATATCCGTTTTGATTTTATGGACAAATTGATATTTATAAGCATTAAAAGGGGATTTATGGGTAGATAAGTATTTAAGATAAATCCTATTATCGTAAATAAAAAGGGAATTAGTAGGCTAACTCCAATGTCAACCTATGATAGTATAAGTAAAGACTTAGGATGGTTAATTGGATTTGGTAGATTAGTGATGCAAGGTCGGTAGAGTCACTCGACAGAAGACTGCCCTTCACTTTGAGTTTACCAGCAGTTAGGTGCATTTACTACTAATGTGAGATATCACTAATCCTAGGACCAGTGATGATGTGAGAGACTGGGCTTGCTTTTTTAATTGGAAAATATTAAATGGTCCAAATTTGGAATTAGGAACGGTGAGGGATATCTCTAAAAAGGTTTACTTCAGTATTGAGGTATTAAGTGGCTATCTTATGACCTGCCTCTCTACCGAAAGAAGTAATCTAATGAGATTTCATATTTATAAGAGTGATATTGGATATCCTGGAAGAGGTTCACTTCAGGTTTGAGGTATTAAGCAGCTGTAAGGTCCTCCTTTTTCCTATAAAAGAAGTATTAAGTAGCCTAATGTGATTTCCAAGCAATATCAGCTAGATAGTACCATTGACGAGTCTGCCTTGGGGTTTGGTATTAAATGGCAAAGGCCTATCTATAAATAGATGTTAAATGGTCAGAGGCATGCCTAGTCCTTATTAATGAGGTATTAATTGGCTTGGGTACAGTCTCTAACATTGCTAAGACTTTAATAACGATAGATGCACTAATGGTATGGTTGTTATAAATTGTAAGACCATATATAGTGGTCAAAGGTCTCTGTAGTTAGGACCAACAGACCAATGATGACGATTCCAGTAGTCCACCTTGGGAATAGGTCTTAAATGATGGAATCTACCTTGATTGAGGTCTTAAATGGCAAAGTCTGCCTATTTCTCTTTTAAAAGTATTATGTCGCGATAATAGAAGCTCGCTTCATATTTAAAAGTATCAAGTAGCTAATGGACTTGGAAGTATTGGGTGGTTGATAAGGCTTCGTCGGTATTTTGTACCTTGGGAATGGGTAGGTAAGTAATCGTGTATGTAATGCAAGGTTAGATTAGAACTATTAACCTTAATAGACAACAATTAAATGAAAACCAATCGGTATAAATTTATATTATGGACATTTTATAGATTTTTCAATCACTGGAACGTTATTCTGACCCCTCCTTATTACAACCCACGGGATAGATTTAGAGGAACGGGTCACTAAGGATGGATGTTTTTAGTTGTTGGAGAAGTCTTTTTTCTCTCATGTTCGATGTTGATGTGACAATCCGCTATCTAAGGAATACCATTAATTCCAAGGTAGTGGTCATAGTTGGTATTCTTATCATATTATTATTTCTGCTATGAGTCTAGATTTGTATCAATTTCTAATAATTCTCATGATTATTTGCAGGTACCGAATCCAACAACCTGTGATCTGATGGACTTGGGTTTTGATTTTTATCGAAATTTAGGCCCATTAAGGTACGGGTGTCACAATAGATCTATGAGGCTGTTGGGATTATCCCAATCCATGTACATAGATACCATACTCAAAAAATTTAGTATGGAGACTTCCAGTTGTGGAAATGTTCCGTTGCAATCTAGAATCAAACTGATAAGGAGAAAGAGCGCATGAAAAGGATATTGTATTCTTGGGCAATCGGTTCCATAATGTATGATATGTTATGTACTAGACTGGATGTGGCAAACGCATTAGGATGCATTAGCCAATACCAGTCTAAATCTAAAGAAGAACATTAGACGGTTGTAAAAAGTATACTAAATTGTTTAAAAAATACTAGGGACTTATTCTTAATTTATGAAAATTGAGACCTCCTTATGTTTAGGTATACTGGCTCTAGCTTTCAAAGTGATATTGATGATGGTTAGTCGATGTCAGGTTATGTCTTTACTATAAAAGGTGTTGCTGTAAGTTGGAAAAGTTCTAAATAGGAAACAATAACTAATTCCATGATGGAGGTCAACTACATTGCCCTCTACGAAGTGACTAAGGAAGCGGTATGGATGCACAAGTTTTTGTGCGATCTAGGAGTGGTTCCCGACATAGAAAATCCAACGGCATTGTTTCATGACAATAGTACGGCGATATAGATCGCAAAGGAGCCTTATAAGTGCAGGTGGGAGAGTGATAGAATTAGAGTATGTCATGAGTGTAATTATGTCATCTATTGTAAGTTATTAACTCTGTAATAAAATCTCGAGCTAAATAAGGTGTTTTTCTTTCTGTTATATATTTGTTATAATGTGTTACATTAATTAATTATTTAATTTAAGTATATTTAATATAAAATTCATAAATAGTGTGTTTTGTGATGGTAAGTACAATATGTTGTAATCATGAGAAATTTATCATAATATAATAAACGCGTCATTTTAAATATTCGTAGTTGAGTTGTATCGAGACTAGGTATCAATCAGTCATTGAGTCTATAGTAAATGCTCTTCTAATGCTGGATAGTGTATTGTTCATGACTACCGGGGGCACCAAGTGTTACGTACTGATAGTTTTTGGATAATCATGGAATGACTCATTCGATAGTTTTCCATTAGTTAATATGACTAAGGTCAAACATAGCATATCGATACGATAATATTACACAATTCCCTCAACCTTAGAGTACTATTGAAATTCAATGTGCAAATCCCGCTTTGATTATAGTTGGGTCGAGTTGAAGCATTGGAAATGAAACACAATTAAATAGAGAATTCATCTCCTCAGTTATATGTGGCTAGTACCACAGTCAACTGAAGACAACTCAAAGACAAAGTAATTGGCCAGAGCAGTTTGGTTAATAATAGTTGTTATTATTGAGCCAAGGATTTTATGTTTGGACTATATAAGTCGAATGTGGACGATATTAAAATTTTGACCGTTACCAAATTCCATAAGTTCTAATGTGTATAGTTTTGACGAAGATAATTGGTGTAAATAATTATCACTATCGAGGACTGCTTAAAATAAGTAAAATTAGATTTTTACCAAACCTATGTAAACAATAAATTTAACCATAATTTCATATCACTAGCCAAGGTGACGTATGAACATTAATATTCAAATTGTTCAATATTAACCGCTGACCAAATTTACACCAAACAGTCATACGATCGAAATGTTGAATACTCCAACTATCACCTAATTTAATTAACTTATAACTGTTATAAGTTAATTAAATTAATATTTACGAAATATTTAGTACAATTTTTTATTTGATTTTTCTTCATCGGTATTGAAAATAGTGCGTATACAAAGGTTATATACACACATGTCGATATACGAATCGACGTACATTTAAATTTGATTTAAATAGGATTTATCTGATCTGGTTTGAACTGGAATGGGAGTCCCAAGTAGTGCTTGGCCTTAGCTTGTAGGAAGGACAGGCTTATGATGATATTTATGGAGTTTAAATTTGTAGAGGAAAGAGTTGATCTAAATCCATATTTTACTCTCTTTTCTCTTTCATTTAAACACCACTACCCTCGTTTTTCTAGTTTAGTTTTTTGGCTCTCCCCCTTTCCACCTTGGCTGCGAGCACTACCCCCTCCTCTATAATTTTCAAGTTTAAAACACAAACTCAAATCAAGCAGTGCAAAAGTGCATAGATCTTTCAGTTTGGTGGCGCATTCTGTAAGAGATTGGATTCAGATCCAAATGAGTTTAGTAGATTCACCATAGATGTCACTGTTAGGCTATAATTGTGGTAACATCCTAATTTACACACACACATATATAAATATACATACACATATATTTCATTAATTACGATTCATATATGTTTAGATTATATATATGTGTATGTATATCATAAATCCTTCTATATGTGTGTTGTCAGCCTAGAAGAGTGTGTGTGTGTAAACCTATTGTTGTTAAAAAGATTACATCTATATATATGGATGGTTATGTTTTCGGCCATGATTTATGAAGAATTCGAATTTAAAATAATTTAAAAAGGTATTTTAAACAAAAATTGATTTTTAAATCAAATAAATATTTATATATTATATATAAATCTATTGTTAAATTATAAACATATTATGATTTAAAGAATAATATATATATATATATATATATATATGTTCAAATTGTACGCACACGCACACATCCAAATTATTTTTGTATTCAGATTATATATATATATATATGCTATTGACAAAAATTAATTTTAATATAATATAAATATATATAAATATACATACATACATAATTCATTTATATTATGAAATAATTTCTTGCAAAAAAAATAGTTTTTCCTTATGGAAATTAGTTTCAAATTAAAAAAAATGAATAAAATCTGTATAGATTTAATTAAAAATTGAATTTAAAAAATAATATGGTCGAAATGATATATATTATTTATTTACATAATTAATTGTATATATATATATATATGTATATAATATATATATAACACACACATATATATATCTATGTGTGTGTTTAAAAAAATATTTCCGTATATATAGTTATGTACATATTATTAAAATGTAATTCATTAAAAATAAAATTTTAAAATATGAAACTAAAAGATATATCACACCTTGATCTAATCTTGAAATTAGAAATTTGAATTTAAAATCATCTATATTTCTATTCATTAATATTATCTTATGTATTTATATATATAATACTACTTTTATAATATCATACACGCGCGAGTGTGTGTGTGTATATACTAATATGAATATGAATATAATTTTATAGCACATTAATACGTGTGTGTGTGTGTATATATATATATATATATATATATATATATATATATATATGACAGCACGTATGTATATAGAGGGCTAATATGACTGTTGCTGTGCAAACCTCATCACTTAGATACAGATATGCTAAACTATGTACACTCTATATGTTGCATGTGCACGTACACATACATGTGTATATGATATGCATGTACACATTATATAATGTATATATAATACAAAAATAAATCATTTTATTAACAAATTGAATAAAACAATGATTGTATTTAAATTTATTTAGATCGGAACTAAATCAATTTAGACTCCATTGGTCCAATAAGATCCAAAAAGGATTTTTTTTAAAATTCACTCATTTAAACCGTGCGTGCTGCTTAGATCCAACAGAAAATATTGCCCGCAAGGCTTGAGGCTCTTCGCTATTCTTGGGAAAGATGGCGGATAAGGTTCTAGACAAGGATGACCAGGAGAACAAGCCTTGTAAATGAGAATATAGTAAGGATGAATATTATTGGGCCAGAAAAGTGGATCCATTTATACATTTGCAAGAAAAACGAGCAACAAATACCACTTAATAACAATTCTTGTAAGGGTTGTTAAGAATCTACTTCGCATAGGATCCTGTGCATGTACATCCTCTGTAGCAATCATATAACTTGTAAGATGGCTTGTTGATCTGTAGTTCCATCATACTATATCAATGGGTATTTTTTTAATCCGTGGAGGTTTTGAAAATCAACAATATATGGTATTAGAAGGGTGGATTAGTCATTTAACACCCTATCTTCTCCTTGTAAGTAGGCATATTCGTCTTTATAACAGTTGTACTTTTTCATTCTTTGTAGACGACGTTGTGCCTTTACTCTTACACCTTGTAAATTATGATCTCCAATTTTGATGGTCACTTACGTAATGCCCTGGTTCAATATCCAAGGATATTGATCTCATATGCATACCTCCATCATAACTATGTCTTCAACGCCTTCGATCATGTCTATGATTTTTAGCTTTATTCATCCTCGGATTTTTATTCCGGTGTTGCATTGGGCTGAGTTTTAACCAACACAGGCCTAGTTTTGGACACCTAACACAACTCCATTTTGAACTTGTACTCTTTGATTGCCTCTTCCATCCTGTAAACCTCCTCCTTTTTGTTGGATCGCTTCAGAATTATGCTCTCCTTGAATATCTACTGCCCATTCATCAATATCTTAAGTCGATCCTACTAGTTCACCTCCATCTTAACTATGTTAATTTTGAGAACTGCATGTGGATCTATGTTAAGCCTACCTCTGACTTCTAATTGTGCTACCAACTGTTGTGCAAAATTTTAATTAATTTGCAATAACTCCAAAACTGCAGTAGAATACTAAGACGCGGAAGTAACCAAAAGAAGGATCTAGCTTGTCGATTAATTATCAACCATAACTTCAATGAAAATAATCATCAAACAAAGAAAAATAGAAGAGTGGAGAACACACAAATTTAATGTGGTTCGGTTAGATTACCTACGTCCATGGATCCAACAACTATTCATTATTCTACTGAAGAAAGAGAGCACAAAAAGGAAAGATTACAAAATTATAAGTAGTAAAGTGGAGAGACTAGCGTATAATTACAGATTGAATAATCAATTTCTCAAAAGACTTGTTTGCGCTGAAAACTACTAATTTGATTTGACTATAGCAAATAGGGTTACTGAAGAAGAGGATAATGGTGGTGCTCTCCTACACAAAAATATGAAGATGAACTTCTTTCATTTAAATAGGCTTGAGAATAAGGATTAGTCGGAGATTAAGAAAGTTAATTTTTAGATTATGTGACAACCTTTCCAAAATTCCTTGATTTGATTCCAATGCACATAGATGACGCAAATCTTATGTTTCCATAAATTTTCTTTGTTGATTGAATCTCCATATATAAGCTTTTCTATCTCCATATAAAAAATCTTTTGACTAACTAATTAATTGGCTAATTAATTAGTTTCTTTTCTTCAAAAGCAATCACACATACCTTTCCTCATCTATAACCTAATTAATTGGCAAGATCAATTAGTTAAATTCTTTTCTTCTTTGGTAAATATTTGAATCACCTAAATTTAATACTCCACTTGATTCAATTATAACAATCACTCTTCATCGCCATATCTTAACAAATTGTTGGGTCTACGCCACATGGCGTCGAACTCAAGATGAACAAGTTTGGGAATTGTTGCCCAAACAGAACTTCAAAATCTTTCACAAGCGTAAGAAAGATAGTATGTACATCAATAAACAAAATGGATATGAGAAAATAACAAAATTATTCAATATATCCGATGTAGGAGATGAACATGTAGACAATAAACTTCAAGAGACAATGGAGATTTAACAACGCGTTTCACCTTCTCCATTCCAAATCGAGTGAGGACAAACTCAACCTAATCCACTCCAATCTCATCCACAATAATTTCGCTATACTTTTCTAAGTCAACACCAGTAGACTTATCAATAAGCTCCACAACATTCAAAGCATAAGATAAGAATCATCGCTACAAATATGCTTACAAATAGGACCAACTGAACCAAAAGGCCTTTCCTGCAACTGAGCTCCACCTTGAGTCTGAACCTCTGTAATCTTCTCATCAACCATGGTATCATCGAAAATACCAATATCTCTTTGAATATGGAAACAATCTGATGACTCCAAATGTGTTTGGCAATTTTTTGTCCTCCCAATGCCATCACTTAATAGAGGCTCCACTTTAAACAAAGACCTCTCATCAAATATCGCATACCTGCTAGTCACAATTCTTCAAGTTGTTTTACACCACAACCTATACCATTTTGCTCCTTCTCTATGGCCTAACAAAATGTTATTGTTTTCCATAGGCTTCAACTTATCATGTCTCTCATCTTCTAAATAAGCAAACATTTTAAGGAATGAATAATCAATAGGCTCTCTTTTCCATATCTCTTTTGGGATCTTCATATCTATGGCGATAGAAGGTGTTTGGTTGATGAGAAATACTGCTATAGATATCACTTCTGCCCAAAATGCCTCTTTTAGACCAGCAATCATTCTCAAGCTCATATCTTTCTTCCATAATATCTAACACATGCTCTCCGCCACTCCATAACAATGTAACTCAACAGAAATAGAAAAATCTCTATCTACATGCTCTAACACACAATAATTAGTGAATTCTTACGACAAATATCCACTACTATTTTCAACTTTGAGAATCTTCAAACGCTTACTCGACTGCTTCTCTACCAAGATCTTCCACTTAAAAAACTAGGCAAATATTTCATCTTTGGCCTTTAAGAAATAGACCCAGACCTTACGTGAGAAATCGTCCACAAATAAGACGAAGTAACTTGCTCCACCAAAAGATCCAATCTTTGATAGGTCCCCACACATAAGAAGAACATACTTTAAAAACTCCGTAGTTCTAGGTCTCATAACATCAAATATGACATGCTTCTTCTTTCTAAAAGAACAATCTCCATAAGAGCTAGGCTTCAACTGAAAAACACCATCAATCAACCCCCGCTTCTTTAATACTTCAAGACTCTCATCATCAACATAACCTAAACGAAGATGACATAACCGAGTAGAATCTGAAACACAAGAATCGGTAAAAACTACTGAATTTTTTAAGATCGTCTCTCCGTGAAGCATATAAATATCATCAACTCACACCCTTTTCATCACTACCAAGGAACCCTTCGCTGGTCTCAAATTCTCTCCATCTATTATTACCCTTATATCAAGTCTACTCAATGCTCCAACTGACAACACACTTCTACGCAGCATTGGAACATGTCTAACATCCATGATAGTCCTAATAACATCATCATGCATCTTAAACCTCACATTTCCTACGTCCATAATATGACATGATAGATCATTCTCCATATGAACTGCTCCGCCATCAATTTTCTTGTAATTGATAAAACAGCTATTATCTGGCGTCGTACGACAAGAGACTCCAGAATCAATCACCCAACTTAAACTCTCTAAAAGTGAAATACTGGCTGAAAATAATGATGCATCACCATCACTTCTATCTGTATCTGATCTAACTGCTGTCGAAACCGAAGCTTTCTCCTTTTTCTCTCTCTTCTTTTTAAGAGCTGGACGTTCTCGTATATAATGCCCCTTCTTCTTACAATAATAGCAAGCACCCCTTCTAGGACCCTTGAAGTAGGACCTATGCATATCTCTTCTACGTCCAAGGTGCTTCGGGCTTTTAGCTTTTCCTCTAAATGAATGAAGTTATTGCTGAAGAACACCATCATTAGTCTTCACCCTCTATGTCCCAAAAACTCCTTTTCTAACAAATTTAGTGATGCCATAATTTTTCATACCACTACTAAAAGAATTTACCATTGATAACTAATCTAGAACAACACAACTGGATCTGATACCAATCTGTGGTACAAAATTTTAATTAATTTGCAATAACTCCAAAACTGCAGCGGAATACTAAGATGCAGAAGCAACCAAAAGAAGGATCTAGCTTTTCGAGCATCAATTCAATGAAAAATAATCACCAAATAAAGAAAAATTGAAGAGTAGAGAACGCAAAGATTTAACGTAGTTGTGTTAGATTGCCTACGTTCACGGACCCAACAACCATTCTTTGTTTTACTGAAGAAAGAGAGTACAAAGGAGAAGATTACAAAATTATAGATCGTAAAGTGGAGAGACTAACCTATAACTACAAATTAAATAATAATTTCTTCAAACACTTGTTTGCGCTCAAAACCCCTAATTTATTTGACTACAAAAATTAGGGTTTACAGAAGAAGAAGAGAATGGTGGATGATCTCTCACACACAAATATGAAGATGAACTTCCATCATTTAAATAGGCTTGAGAATAAGGATTAGCTAATTAATTAGTTTCCTTTCTTAAAAGCAATCACACATAACTTTCCTCATCTATAACCTAATTGATTGATAAGATTGATTAATTAAATTCTTTTCTTCTTTGGCAAATATTTGAATCGCCTAAATTTAACACGAACTCCTGAATCAGGATTCACTACTCGTTCAACTCCTAGGATAGAATGCGGACTGTATTAGCTACCACTACGTTAGTCGGCCTATCTTTCTGACGTGCTATTGATGGTTGAACTTGTGGTTCATCTGGTTCACTTCTTTTATGTTTACTTTTTATCATTTTCTCACCATGGTTAATGTTATAAAATTTTCAAAATCCAACTTTCCAAATTTATATTTATTTGTTTATTTTAAAACTTCAACTTTTACAAAATCTGCAAATATAATTTAATCTAAAACTAAAAATATTTTTCGCTCTCCGTATCTAAAAAATGTGATAAAGCTGTTAGTGAAAGCATTATAATGTTTATGTCATTTTTGGCATAAATACCCACTGATTTAGTTGTTGAAAATATAATTAGATCTAGTTGATTTAAAGTAAGGTTTTTGTATGTAAATCTAGAGAAAATGTCGAGGAGAATTCAAAATAAAAACTCATTCAGATCTCAAAAGAAAAAAGAAAATAGAACATTCGAGCATAAAGCAAACATAAAAATGAAACAGAAAAGAGACAATATTTTTATACAGGTTCGTCATAATTTTGACCAATGACTTTTTTTATCTTCTATCTTTTCTTTACAATTTTTGTGTCAGGGTACAAAATATATTCTTAGTGGGTGTGGTAGAGAAATGGTGTAATGGGGTAAACAGTGAAGTTCAAGAGTATCTAATTGAGAATTCCTAGGAAGCTTCCTTTAGTATTTAAAAGGAAATTGAGTTTTATTATCGGTATATTTAAGCGCTATATGAATGTGTAATTTGAGCGCTGCCTAAAGTAATCTTTGATCCCTCTTGTTCTTTGAACGTTCCATGACAACTCTAGTCTTGCTTCAAGCTCAACTTTATGTCTGCTTCGATCCCTCTAGAGCTAGCTTCGAGTGCTCCATCATACCTAGCTTGGAGCGCTCCCCCTTTGCCTATCTATGAGCACAACTTCGGTCCATTTCGATTCCTCCTCAGAATAAGCTCCGAGCGCTCCATTCAAGTGCTATCCTGGTGTACTTTGCAGGAGATCTAATGCTGGCTTTGAGCATGTTCCTAGGTCATATTCGAAAACTCTCGGGCTCTAACTTGATCCCTATGTAATTAAACCATTTATTGCTTATTTTGAGTGTGTTTTCCACTATTTCTCGTATGTTTATTCGAGTGATCCTTATAAATTTCTAACACTTTTCTAAGAAGAGTAATGAATAATTGTCCAAGTGCTTTCTTTTGGTTTTTTACTCATATTTTGGTTTATTTCTTTTCGACTTTTTGGTAAAATCCAAAGTGGTTGTATGAATAGATTATATCATGGTTTGAGAATCCGTCCGGCACACTGGATTTCCGACCATTCCAGCCCGGTTTCGGCAATGACCGAGACGGAATTGGATGGATGATCCGGTTCCGGATGTAAGCAGCAAAACATTAAGCGAAAATCAAAAGAGAAAACAATCGTTGAGAAAGATGAAGTCAAGAATAGAAGATATATAAAGATGGGGCCGAGCCTTTCAATCTGATTTTTTATTTTCGCAGCCATCAATTTTTTAATTTGGGATTATGAAATTAGGGCATGAGTTCGGTGTTTGAGAAGAAAAATATGACAGAGAACTAGAAAGAAACGTGATAAGAAGAAGAAGATGGACTTTCTTTTTAATATTAAGTTTTGAGATGGCCCGGCCCGGGCTCTTTTGAGTTAATAATATGATGAATAACATAAACTAATTTATATGAACAAATTGAATTAATAAAATTATAAAATACTTGTGCAGAAGAAGTTTGTATATTTTTCATTTAAACATGTGTTTTGTATGTAATTCAAAGTATATGCTATAGTTTATGATATTATTGAACATTTATATGACTATTTAGCCATTTGGGTTGAAAAAAGTAACGGATTTTCTAGATCGGAATTAAAGCGGAATTACCGAAATTATCGAAACGGAACCAAAACTTTAAAAACTACTGTGTCTGGAACGGAAAACGAAATTTTGAATCTTGTATTATATTATGTTGCCTTTGATTGAGAGTTATATTTTAAATACCAGTTTCATGGGTATCAACAAAACATGTGTATAACAGCGCCACTTTCGATTATATGCCATCGCCTGTTGAATGCAAAGCATTGAACATGTAGCCTACAAATACAAGAATGTTTCATACTGTTATGTATCGGTAAACTATATGTTTCATATTGAATAGAGAATTTCTCATACCATTCCTATTAAAGCCTCGTATATCACTTTACACATGTTGTTGACTCATGATTTTCAATTAATATACCTAAACTAACTCTGAGTTATAAACTTCGTGCCTAGAGATAATATCTCAAATTAAAACTCTTTGACTCCTTTGACAATCTGCTAGTCATTACTTGTTTTGTAGCTTTTGATTACTGTAAGATACCAAGAAATTCATTTGATAGAACCCTCCTGTACATGGTATTTGATAAACAAATCACGCAATGCAAGACAAATTCTTAAGAATATACATTGAGTCTATGATTCATTTTCCACTCCATATCGCAAAATATGAAAAATATCCTAGACTCGATAACCTAAGGTTAGATGTTCATGGTATTGTAGGAGTTGATCTCCATAAACAAGGCTAGGAGATCTGTCTGAAAGGATTATATAAATGGAACCAAGTCCTTTTCTGTTACAGCTTAACTTGAAGTAGGTAGGGCTGGACGAGAAATGTCAAAGCTCCCATGTTGCTTATTTATAAGCCTTTGATTTGGACTATAAATATTTGATCTGACCATCTCTGAGAATACAAGTCAGTAATCTAAGTTATTTTCTGGTCGCATTCAAATATAAGTCCTCCTTGGAAAAGCTAGAGAATACAATGTGTCGCGGATACACCGTAAATAGAAATATAATTAGTGCAAACTAAAATATAAAGATTAATAATCAACTGATTTAATGTACTATGTTATGTTTAGACAGATCGCAAATGATCCCACATTAGATGATTTTATATATGATTAAAATATCAAGTATTTCTTTGACATCGTCACTGAAAATGATCCACTGGTTTTTACTAAACATTCAAAGATGATTCATGAGGGAACTAAAGCTTTATTTACCGTAGAAAACTTGCAGTCGAATTAAAGTTCATAGCATAAGCAGGATGATGTGGGTGCATACGTATGTAATACCGAGGATCCAAGTAGCAACCAAGGAAAGTTTGAAGCAGAAGAACAAGACTGGAATATATCTGAAAGGGTTGAATAGAACTTTTCTATTTGTGGCTAACGCATATATTATTTTATATGATATATAGTAATATTTGACAAGTAAACAGAGTTTTTGATTACGTAATTTAAAGCAAAAGATGATCGTTGCTTTTCCATTTCAAAACGGTGTGTATGGTTACGGACAGCATAAATTATTTTTATTTCGCATGCACGAGATTCGTTATTGAACATAGACTTAGTTTTTGGTTCTAATTATATATACAAAGGAAAAGGAACTAATAAGCTGCCCTTGCAACGTTATGTACAATATTGTGCGTTTATCAAATCGACTTTGTATAATTATTGTAGTACTGTATTTACCCAAACTTACAAATTTAAGCGTAGAACATCGTTATATTTGTTAAACCAATAAATTCAAGAGTGGTTATGGGTTAAATTAACTGGACTAATTAAGCTAACCGACATATGCAACTAATGTTGCAACGATTAAAGTAACTAAAAGTTTACAGAATTGTCAACATCTTGTGTGATTGATGGATGTTGCAACCGTGTAAACGACTGGAAAAAATGACAAATGCAAATTATTCTTAATATCCCTGTTTCTCTTTCTCTGTTAAAAAAGGTATTATTATATGCTATAAAATACGAATGATAATCTAATTATGGGTTTGGCTTTCCTATTATTTAAATAAAATCTTGTTAAGTTGTCGAATGAAGTGTAGTATAACTTGCTTATCTTAACGTATGGACAATAACAGACGATAATATCGGTCCAAAAAATTAGTTTACAAAGGTCTATCTCTGCGAAAATTATAAAGGTTTGCATTAAAGTACTTAATAGTTGTATTCATGAACGGTCAATTATTTCAACCATAATGCAATCAATGTGATATAGCTTCTGATTTCATTACATTTCGACAAATTAAAAATACAAAGCTGTTATTTCAACATCATTTGTAGGCCAATTTAATTTAAGTAGCCAGAGCAATATTATCTTTAGGCATTTAAGTTACATAGTCTCTAAAAATCGACACGAAGTAGGACCATTTTCCTTGACTCTGTATGAAACTTGTTCTTCAAGCATTGATTTCTTCCAAATATAGGTGTATGACCACCTAATTACCCATCTAACTTGCTGACTAGCTGATATTTTGTTTAATTCACATTAAGCGTTTCTACACGATCATTAATTACGCATCATTTCAAAATTAACTGATATTGTTATGAATTTGTATAAATGCGGATGTAAAGATGTAATTAATGGTTAATCCATCAAAATATAATTGTAGTGATGCACGAGAAGGTATACAAATTTATTTTGACATAATATTGAAACTAATTTGGATTTATTTTGACATATATGGTATATAAGCTGACTTTGACAAGTGAATTCAAATTAAAACTAAATCATACCGATATAAATTGATAATGGAAAACCAATTGGCAATAGTAATACAAGACAACACCCAGTAATGCTTGACTTTTAGTCAATCGCATCTAATCCAATTTAATAGCAAATGAATAATGCTAGTTAAAACTATATTATTAAATCATAAATAAATCAAATAAGTAGCTGACTACTAAAAGAATTGACTTCTATATTCCGTAGCTATACACATTATTTTATTTTAATCTTTGACCAAATAAAAATACAAAAAATTAAATAGATAATAAATGATTCTAGGAAGGACTAGCAAGACAGCCCTGAGCCAGGTTCGACCGAACCGGATCCAATACCAAATCTTTAATCTTGCTCGCATACTTCTGTTTCAAATTAGAACCTTGATTATTCACCAACTTCACCAAACTCCTCTTCGCGTCAAACCGAAACGGGCGATTGGACCCCATAAAACCGTCCACCAAATGCAAGTACGCTTCCAAGTCATGGCAACAGGCCACATCAGCATTGGGCCTTAGATAAGGGGAGCATTTGCTATCAACCTTCAATTCCCTTCCCACGTGAGTATAGCAGTCAACACCCTCGATCACGTGAGGAACGGTCGGGACCCTAGTGATGAGGTCATGGGCGTTGACCACTCTCAGCACCTTGACCCCTCTTCTCTCCACTCTCTCCGCGAACTTCCTGTTCCCCACCCGAGGCCCCCCAAACGAAAACACAGCAATGGGCGGCACCCTTCTCAACAGGCTCAGTTCGTCGGCCACCAGCACGGACAATGCCGCCCCAAGGCTGTGCCCCGTCACCGTGATGCTCAGCTCCTCGCCTTCGTACTGCTCCATCAGTTTTTTCACCTCGTTCACCACTTCGGTGCACAGACTGTGGACATGTTTGCCTGGTGTCTTGAACAGGCTCCAGAACCCACGTTCAACCTTGCATTTGCTGGCGCTGTCGACGTCGACGAGGTCGGCGCGGAAGTTCTCGGCCCATTCGTGGCAGGTGGAGGTGCCGCGGAGGGAGATGACAATGTCCCTGCGTCCGATCCTGCTGATTTCTCTGTCATTGTCCAGGACGGCTACGAAACCGATCCAGCTGGAGTGTTGGTCGGAACCAGGGACCCAACGAGGGAGGGTGATGGAGGAGGTGGCGAAGAGGTGGGAGACAAGGCGGTAGTGGCGATCGGGTAGGGAGACAGGTCTGGAAGTGGAGGTGGGGGGAAGGGAGGGGTGGGAGTGGAAGGCGTGGTAGGCGGACTGGACGAGATCGCCGTAGCGGATGAGCTCGCGGCGGAGGTCGGGGTCGAGTGGGTCGAGGAGATCGACCCAGTCGGTGGACCCATGGAGGGTGCGCCAGACGGGGGCGATGGTCGATCTGGGAGAGGGACGAGGTGAGTCGGAGAGAAGGCGGGTGAGGTTGGTCAGGGAGCGGGGTGACATTTCATCGGATTTGGGGGCGTTGAAGAAGGTTGAGAGGTTTAGGATGTTGTTGAAGTTGTAGCTTCTTGATTTGGGGGATTGTGGCTTTGGTGGTTGAGGTGCAATGGTTGTGCTTGTGTTGGTTTTGTGGAGGAGGAGGTTGAGGTTGTGGAGGTGGGTTTTGGTGGAGATGGAGGGTTTAGGGACGGAGGGGAAGGAGCGGTCGGGGGAGATGGGGCGAGGTGGAGAGAGCGATTGCATTAGAGGGGAGGCCAATACTGTGTGGATTTGGGGGTGAAGCACCTGTTGCTCTGTTTTATGAATTTTGGTTGGAGGTTGAGTTTTGAAATATTCTTTGGAAGGGAACGGGGAACGGGTATTTATATAGGACGGTGAAATATTTAATATGACTAAAATAGACATGGTTTTTTGGATGAAATGTCCACTTTTAGTTGTCCACGATTCCGAAATTAAGCTCGGATAATTGAAGTCAAAGCTGGAACATGAGTTTAAGTCATGCTCAATTGTATAAACACCAATTGCTTCGTACTTCACACAGCGTCAATAAAACTTTTGAGCCCTTAATTTTATTATTAACATACTATAATTTCATACCTCAAACAAATGTCATTATAAGAGAACTGATGTAATTCATGTTATACCCCCATGATGTATTCACAATGTTTTCTTTTCTTTCTCTTTTTTTTTTTTTTCCTTCTTCTGAAAACCCAAAAGAACTCAGCGGACCGATAAACTCTCGAGGAGAGTGTAGTAAAGCCGTCCGTCCGCCGATTCAAGCCCTCATACTCTCGGGTATATTTATATAAGATAGTGAACCGCATGTTAGAAATCGAACCTGAGTCTTTTTAGCAGAACGCAAGACCTCTTTCCACTGCGCCGCACCCGAGGACAATGTTATCTTTTCTTTTTCTAATATATTTTCAATATTTGTAGGCAGTATTATGTTTGATATTAAAAATTCACCCTGTAAATTAAACATCTTTTAGCTATAATTTTAGCTACAAAACTAGCTTTCTTTGAAGAAGAAAAATTGGTTGTGAGCTTTAAAATAAATAAATAAATGCATTTATAACTTGCTAACCGTATTTTATAATAATAATAATTTTTGTAAAAGCATTTATGTTTTACCAAATTAGAGAAACATTATAATAAACAGTTTTATTTGTTTTTAGAATTTTGATGTTTTTTTTTTCCTTTTACAAAGATTGGTGATGAAATATGAAAATGGTATTAGAAATAAAAAAATAAAAATAGTAGTTACATTTATAATATACAATTTATCTTGTTTTGTATTCTGTTAAAATGTAATCAACAATTGAGATAAATTATATTTCAAACCCTGTTAACAAATATGAAACTAAAACCAAAAATAAATATAAAATTTATATTTAGTGGTTCCATTTTCATATTATTATAATAAAGAGTATTCATTTTGTTATATAATGATGGTAAAATATAATTTTTAGCATTAATAACTTTTGTAATATAATTCTATCTACTAGAAAAGATATCAATAAATATGAAATTGACATTAATATATATATATATATATGTGTATGTATGTATATATACATACATATATATATATACATACATACATATATATATATATATACATACATATATACATACATATATATACATACATACATATATACATACATATACATACATACATATATATATATATATGTATATGTATATGTATATGTGTGTGTGTGTGTGTGTGTGTGTGTGTGTATACATACATACATACATACATACATATAGATAGTTAGTTAGTAGTTACATTTCCAAATATATTGTATATTTTAATTCTGAAGATAAAACATATAATTAGCAATTGAGAAAAATATATCAATTTCATATTTTATTATTAACTTTTGTTGTAAAAGAAATGTTGTTGATAACATTATCCACACATGTTGAAACTAAATGAAATGTATTCGCTTCAGTGTTTCTTTAGACTGCTAAAATATAATGATGTTCTTATAAAATAAATTTATCGTTTAAAAGGTATTGTTTATCTTACGTTGCAGTGAAAGAAAAGAAAAGGACCGATAATAGAAAAATAAATTAACTTACCAACAAAATAATACGATGAAAGTAGAAATTGGACTCATTGCCTAGTTTTAGTTGCACAAGATTTAGCATTCAACACACCTCATCTATATGCTTCAGTGCTACAATTCTAGGTATTTCAGTTTTGGTGTGCATTCAATAAACACGCAAGAACAAATATGAAATTTTGAAAACGAATTACATTTTAAAAATTAGTTTCAAAACAGAACTATAATTAAAATAAGTTATTTTTAGTGGTTTATGTGAAAATTTTGTACACAAAAATAAACACGAAGGGATGCATATTTTATTTATTTTAGAATAATGCCAAGGGTTGAAAAAAAGAATGTCAGAGAAGCATGGATCTGACGACGGAGGGAGGAATAAACGATGTTTTTTACTTCATTTCCTCAACTTGATTTACTGAACTTCAAGAATTGCCGTTTAATCAATTAATTATTCAAAATTTGAAGAATAAAAGAAAATAAACTGTTGGTCTACTGTAAAGTTGAAACAGATTATAGAGCAATTGCACTAAAATTCACTAATCTATATACTGGGAAAGTTAACTTTAACTTGAAAAATATATACTTATTACCTTAAAAGGGAATATGACGAACTTTCATGGTTCAAAAAGGAAAACACTTTGTTTGATCAATGCACAATCGCAAAAGACCTTTCGAATTAAATAACTACTTAACTGCAAATGCATTATAGTAATTACTAAATACGTGTACACTTTATATCACTACTTCAATCAAAGTGGTTATGTGAAAAGCGTTAATGTTTGCATGAAAAGCGTGCTTGAATGTATAACTGAGAAAGTGGAGTTTTGGGCGGTATAAATTTGAACATGCTTTCTAAAAGTATGAAAATGGCGTTTTTTACTTTTAAGCACTTTCCCCACTATATGTTTGATTTGGCAAACTAACTTTTGAGTAGGATTGCTACATGTGTTATACGCCGTGCGTGCATTTCTATTCATCCACGTTTTCGCATTTGGATTTATCAAACTATTACACTTCCAATTCACGTGAATGTTGTTTTTTTCTGCTGCAGGGATACTGGTCGGTGTAGTGCGGTTTCCATCCAATAATTATTTCGGTTTATTTTCTTCTCATTTACATCACTTATTTGTCGACATATTTGGATCATGAAATATATCAAGATTTTCCTGTTTGATTGAAATCTTTAAGTTGTTTACTAAATAGACTAATTGTAAACTGTATCTGTGCATACAGATTTTCCATTAAGAGAAAATATCATAATTTTCCATAAACAAAAAAAAAAAAAAAATTAACCATAATTTATTAGACAAGTAACAAAATACAGTTGCATTTGAATCGAAACTGTTTGAATATATTATTTAAATTTAAAAAATAGAAGAATCCTACGAATGTGCTCTATTTCTTAGCACTTGCATATTTACATACATTGTGCACTCAAATTATAAAATTGGAAGAGCCATCGAAACTCATCCTTAATTAAGCTTCCTATTGCTAAAAATATATATCTACTTCTTAAATAATTCATCCGTACATTGAGACAATTAGAGACCCATCTACACGTGTAGATAGCTTAACAAACAAAGACTATTCCGTTAAAATTGAGGGTGCGTCGTGTATCGTGTATCGGACGCATCAAACATGAGGCTTACCAATTTGCCCAGTTTAAATGAACGGACCAAAATGTTATGTTGGTGTGGGTCCGTCGAACATCAACGTTACTTAATCATAATTACCATTTGTTTTTTAAGATGCATTAGTTTGCGACACGAAAGAGGTATTTGAAAGAGGTAGGAAAGGAAAATAGTTCATGAAAGGGGAATGCATTCTTGTGGTGCAACCGTAACATTTTGAAATGATATTTTAATTGTTTTGTTAGAAATAATTATTTTTGTTATTATATTTTTGTTTTAATTTTTTTTAATTAATACAATTATATGAATTTATATTATTTATATTCTAAAATAATACAATAATTTTTGTTTATTACATACTATTAGTTCAAAGTACAAATACAATAATACTTTATATCTATTATATACAAATCAATCTTCCGTCACACAATTTGTATACATCTACGTAACAATTGATTGTCACTCTAAAAGGGGATTCCAGTGTGGCAATCCCTCTATGTGAGGGAGTCCGGGGCAACGCCTCCGCGGATGACGATCAATCTAACCGGTTAGGTCATGGGATCCAGAGGGCAGAGCCCCATGGCGAGGTGCAAGGCAGTTACGCCTACACGTCAGAAAAATAAAATATTTCTTACGCGTTTGAATTTGAAGGTTGAATGAATTAAAATATTAATATATATATTTTAAAAAAAAAGGTAATTGTGATTAATTAACGTTGGCGTCTGACGCGTCTAATGCCAAACACAGCATTTTCATCTGTTCGTTTTAACTGGGCAAAATGATAGAACATGCTTGACGCGTCCGCTAAGTTTCTGCTCGCGAAAGCTTCCCAGATATAGATTTAATATTTTAATTCATCTCAAATTCACAAATAATTAATACTCTAAAACATAATCAATGATAATATAACAATTAATATGGCTATTTCAAAATGCATTTTTCGTAACATAAGAATGTATTCTCGTTTCGCGAACCGTCTCTTTTTTGTGCCTTTTTCCTGTTCCCATTTCATATACCATTTTCGTGTCGCAAACAAACGCAACCTTAATATCTTAAAGAGCTTAATCTTGAGGGTTGAATGTCTAAAAGTAACCGATCATATGCTTGTTTAATAGTCGTGTGACTGTGAACGTCAATTAAATAAACGTTTAAAGTTTAGATACTTATTTAATTGGGAATTCCAATGAAATAACATATTTAAGGTTCGAAAAACACTGTCATAATTTTAGTTTCTGCGATTAAGTTCAAAATAATAATAAAAATTGTCTATAAAAAAGGTATTGTTAATGACATTTTAATTTTTGTTAAGAGGGGGCCACTTAAAAAAAATTATACTATGATAAGTACTAATGAAAATAACCCCCTCATGACATTAAATTAAAATACGACCAATGTACCCTTTTATTTTTACCCTAATTTTGTCATCTCCAGTAATCTCTTTCAATCATTAATCTTTAGCTCCTGAGAGAATCAGCCCGGATGAAATTCCTCCAACGGAGAAAGAACGTAGAATAGTGCTCATCCAAGAAAGTGAACGTAATGTAGAATTTGTTCCACAAATCAATGAGAAGGTTTGTTTATGCATAGGTTAGGGTTTAATGAGCATATGGTATAATCGGAGGAGGATAACCAAATCATCTAATGCAACGTGTTTAAATTTTAAAGTTGGAGGGGCCTTGCCGAAGCAATTGAAGAATTTCAGCAAGGCCCTGTCGAATTTTTTTCTTTTTTTTAACCCTCAAGTAAGAACTCTTTTTTTCAACAAACACCCAAGAATGGACGGGACAATGAAGCAAATAAAGTGGATAATTGCAATGAATCTGAAAACGATGATGGCAGTGACAATCAAAATGTGGAAGTCAACATGTTTGTTGAGACTTGGTTTTAATTCATGACACGAAGCTATCACTGCAACATACAGATTCGACGACTGTTACTACAAAAAAAGAATATATACTAAATGGAGACACGACATCAAAACCGGTACATCAATTTATATATCATCTTGTTTTGAGTCTTAAGTCAATTTTGTTAATATCTCTCCTAATTTACGTATATATTAGCTTATATATATAATCTTCTTATTTTCAAATGATTTATACATATATAAGCATATAATATATATATATATATATATATATATTATCAAAGTTTGTCTTTAGAATCATATAATATATATATATATATATATAAACCTGTGAAAACTGTGTAAATTGCACATAAATTACCAGGTCAATCGACTAAACTGGCAATTTCTACGCAACATGCATAGGTGTACAAATAAACAAATATATATTTAAAATTTGTTTGAATATCCAGTCGATTGACCCAGAGGTTCAGTTGACTGAATTTTTATAACAGCTATATTTTTTGAAAAGACACGACCATTTGAGAAGAGTTACGAATCTCTACAAAGAGATTTGGATACAACACTTCAACCGGAACTCTTCTTCAAAGGTCGCTGCTTTTTAACATCTATAAATACATATTCTAACTTGATTCCAAATAAAAAAAATCTTATCTTTCTTATCTAACTCTCTTGAATATACTTGCAATAATACTCTCAAGTATTCTGCATTAACATATTCTAAGCAACATTATTCCTCTATATTCTTCATAAACTTCAAATATATATTTATACTCGAGGAAAAGACCATAGGAAGGATGCACTATAAACAGACTTATCCGTGCTATCAGAACACAAAAAGTCAAACAACGTTATGTATTTTTTGAAGTCCTGTTATGCTGCTCAGGCGTGTGAAGTCCTCTTCGGCCGCTTAGGCGAAATCCTGTTCTGCTGCTCAAGTCCCTGTTCTGCTGCTCAGGGGTTGTATAGACCTATTTCTCCGGGTTAAGTGAGGGTTGTTGTTTTAGTGAAATTCGAGAAGAAGTCTAGGACTAGATGTAAGACGAAGCTCCGAGCCAGTATAAAAATCTCTGGTGTTATTTTTATTATACTACTTTTATATTCCGCACTATTTACTATACAGCTATCATCACTACACTCTGTATTATCATATATCCATATTACACAATCCATAGCACACTTTCATTTGGTATCAGAGCAAGGTCATCATATAACCATAACACAACTATCTGATAATCTAATAATATGAAAACTAACACTAGCACTAGCATAACGCTAGCTTCATTGAAGGACAATCCACTGCACGTCCACCACTATTTAATGGCATGAATTATAACTATTGGGCCAGACGAATGAGAATATATATGCAAGCAAATGGTTTTGATTCATGGAATATAACTTAGATGGCATGTATTATTCCTACTGAAGAGTCCTCTACTTAGACAAATACACAGAAACTAGATGCCACAGCAAATGAAAAAGCCATGAATATGTTGTTTTGTGCCTTAGATAAAAATGAGTTCAACCGTGTTAGCATGTGCAACACTGCATATGGAATATGAAGGCGTACACTCAAAGTTACACACGAAGGAACTAACAAGGTCAAACAAAGCAAAATATCCATGCTCAAAAGTAAGTTTCAAAATTTTAGAATGAAAGACAATGAATGTATAAATGATATGTATTCAAGATTTTAGGATATCTACCATTCATTAGTAGGACTAGGGGAAAAATATTCAGATTTTGATATTGTATCCAAAATCCTTAACTCTTTAACGAAAGAATGAGAAAGAAAAGTTCTCGCTGTTGAAGAAGCAAATGATATTTTCAAAATAACTGCAGAAGAGTTAATAGGGAATCTAATATCCTATGAAGTCAATTTACAGGCTAAATGAGTTCAAGCACAAGAGAAAAAGAACACAGCATTCCATGCAGAACAAGAAGAATCAGATTCAGACAAGGACAATCTAGCCTTTATTGCCAAAAACTTCAAGAAAATTTTAAAATATAGAAAAGGAAACAGAAATAATGGCAAGAGAAGCTCAAACAGCAATAAACCACCATCTTTATCGGTTTTGGAGTGTTTTAACTGTCACAAAAGTAGGCATATACAGAAGGATTGTCCGGATCAAAAGAAAGTATATCGTAATAAAAGGAAAGAAAATTCAGAAGGAAAGCTGTCTCAGTTATATGAGATGATTCAGACCCCTCTTCCTCTTCTGAAAGTGGGAGTAACAGCGATAATGAACAAACCAAGGTATGTTTTATGGCCAAAGATAATGAGGTTAGTGATTTAACTTCTGATGATACGATAGAGATAAACTTAGAATTGTTAGATACTTTAAAAAGTCTCAAAAGAAAATATAAAGAGGCTGTTGAAAATCAGAACAATGCAGAATTCGAAAGAGATATGCTTAAAGACAAGAAGAAAATATAGGAAGAAGAAACATGAGAAAACTCAAGAATCGCTTTCAAAAGTTAATTCTCAACTGATATTATTGAGTCAAGAAATTGAGACTCGAAAAGAAAAGAATGATGTTCTTGTTTCTGAAAATCATGATTTAAAAACTAATATTAAAATGGTAGAGCTAGAAAATTCAAGTCTAAAGAACAAACTAGAAGAAATCACTTAAAATGTTTCGAATTTTAATAAAGATAGAGAAAATTTATCTAGAATTATTAAAAATTCACTACCTGTTAACAATAAAAATGGTTTAAGTTATAAGAAGAAAGTCAAGAATTCACAATCTAGTAATTTAAACAATGTTAAGTCTAATAAAACATCCATATCTTCAAAAAGACTAGTTTCTAAAATTATCAATATATGGGTTCCTAAAACTAATAACAAGTTAATAAGGAATAAGTATATTAGATGATTCATAGAAAATGTTCATGATAATAAGAATTATATCTATAAAAGGGATACTAAACCCACTTGGGTTTGGTTTTCTAAGATCTAACTCTTAGAACCCTATTAAAAAGGTGAGTACCAACGTCGTCTCATGTTTTTTGCAGGTCCCACTCTAGAAGAGAGGAAAATGGACACTCGACAGTAGTTGCTTAAAATACATGAAAGGAGACAAAGATATGTTGACAAATATTACAAACTCAGACGGAGATTCTGTCACTTTTGGAGATAATTCCAAGGGATATATCATCGACAAAGGCGATGTGAGAAATCAAGGTACATCTAATTTACCTCTTATTACAAACGTTTTATCAGTTAAGAATCTAAAACGTAATCTATTAAGTATAAGTCAATTATGCGATAAAGATTTTAAAATATCTTTCTCTGAAAATAAATGTAGTATCTTCGATCAAAATCAGAATCTTATTTTTGAAGGAGATAAAGGTAAAAACATTTACATTTTGAATACGAAAGTTAATCATAACTCACACATGTGTTTAATAGATAAAGAAAATGATCCCTGGATATGACACAAAACGATTATGTCATATAAATTTTAAACTATAAATAAAATTTCTACAAACAATCTTGTAAAAGGATTACCAAAGATGAGTTTTAAAGTTAATAATATATGTGACGCGTGTCAATTAAGTAAATTAACTAAATCTTCGTTTAAATCTAAGGAAGTCATTTCGACATTACAACCACTTGAGTTACTTCATATAGATTTATTTGGACCTACCCAAGTTCAATCCATAAATCACAATAAATAGGTATTTGTAATAGTGGATGATTTTTCTAGATATACATAGACTATGTTTATAAAAAATAAAAGTGATACTTTTGAAAATTTCAAAACATTTGTTATACAAATTCAAAATTTAAAAGGTACTAAAATTAAAATATCAGAAGTGATCACGGAGGTGAATTTGAAAACGAAATGCTTGATAACTATTGTAAAAAGAAAGGAATATTTCATAACTTTTCGTTTCCTAGAACTCCACAACAAAATGGAGTTGTAGAACGAAAGAGTAGAACTCTACAAGAATGTACAAGAACCTTACTAAACGAAAGCACATTACTAAAACATTTCTGGGCAGAAGCCGTTGCAACTACATGTTATGTATTGAATCGTGTTTCTATTAGACCCCTCACTTAGAATACACCTTACGAATTTTTAGCGGTAGAAAACCATACATATCTTATTTTAAAATATTTGGATAAAAATGTTTTCTATTAAATGCCAAAGATCAGCTTGGCAAATTCGATTCAAAATGTGACGAAGGTATATTTCTTGGATATTCGAATCGAAGCAAAGCTTATCGAATTTTCAATAAACGAACTAATACTATCGAAGAGACACTCCATATATCTTTTGATGAAAACTCTAAACTTATTTTAAAAACAAATGATGATGATGATTTACTTGATAATAACACGAAAATAGAAATAAACAATTTAAGCGAAGATGAAAATATTGTTTGTAATTATGGAGAAGATAAAAACATTGTTAATAGTTCAGAAAATAGAAATATTACTAATATAATGAGATCTCCTCGAAGAATCTTACAAAATCATTCTACAGGAAATATAATTGGAGAAATAAATTCAAATGTTCGAACTAGAAATCAACTGACTTTAATGGGTCATGTAGCATTTCTTTCTACTATACAACCTAAAAATACTAAGGAAGCATCATCCGATGAAAATTGGATTATTGCTATGCAAGAAGAACTAAATCAGTTTGAACGAAATGAAGTTTGGGAACTAGTACCCAGACCGACCGATCAGACGGTTATAGGAACCAAATGGGTTTATAAAAATAAAGCAGACGAATTAGTAAATATAACTAGAAACAAAGCGAGATTAGTAGCATAAGGGTATAACCAAGAAGAAGGAATAGACTACGAAGAAATGTTTGCTCCAGTCGCTAGACTAGAAGCAATACGAATCTTATCGGCTTACGCTTGTTTTAATAATTTTAAACTCTATCAAATGGATGTTAAAAGTGCATTTTTAAATGGTTATATTAAACAAAATGTTTTTGTTGAACAACCCCCTTTATTTATTCATGAAAAATATCCAGATCACGTCTATAAACTTAAAAAAAGCTTTATATGGTTTAAAACAAGCACCACATGCTTGGTATGAACGCCTTAAAAGCTATTAAATTGAATCGCGATTCGAAATAAGAAAAGTAGATCAGACTTTATTTATAAAACATTCTAAAAATGATATTTTAATAATTCAGATATATGTAGACGACATTATATTTGGTTCAGCTAATAAATTATGTAAAGAATTTTCTGAAATAATGACTAGAGAATTCGAAATGTCCCATATGGGAGAATTATCGTACTTTCTAGGTCTTCAAATAAAAAAGTTTCAGATGGAATATTTATAAATCAAGAAAAATACTATAACAATCTTATCAAGCGATTCAGAATGGAAAATACTTTTGCCAAACCGACACCTATGAGCACAACAACACGTCTTGATAAAGATTAAAACGGCAAGAGTCTAGACCAAAAACTATATCGTAGTATAATAGGATCATTACTATACCTAACAACAAGTCGACCAGATATAATGATGAGTGTATGTCTATGTGCAAGATTTCAAGCTGACCCAAAAGAATCACACTCATGAGCCGTAAAATGAATAATATGTTATCTTAGTAATTCTAAAGATTTTGGACTTTCTATCTAAAAGATTGCTCGTTCGAGTTTGTGTCATATAGCGATGCTGATTTCGGAGGATCACGAACGGATAGAAAAGGTACAAGCAGTACATGTCACTTCATTGGTAAATCACTAATATCATGGTATAGCAAGAAACAAAATTGTGTCTCATTATCAACTTATGAAGCAGAATATATATCTGCAGCATTAGCTTGTGCACAAGTAATCTATATGCAACAGACACCTAAATATTTCAGAGTTAATTTATCAAAATCAACAAATTACTGTGATAATTCCAGTGTAATAAATCTATCTAAAAATCCAGTAAATCACTCTATAACTAAACATATAGATAGTAGACATCATTTTCTACGCTACAATATAGAAAAAGATGTGATAAATTTAGATTACGTTCCATTTGAAAATCAATTAGCTGATATTTTTACTAAACCATTGTTAGAGAACATATTTATAAAACTACGTCGAGAATTCGGTATAATGTCAATCAAAGATATATAAATGATAAAAAACGAAATTTTGGACTAAAACTCTAAAATAAAATTTTTGAAAAAAATTCAATTTTCTAACCATGCAGAGACTCAAACCTATGACCTGTTATGAATAGCCCGAATGTCTTAACCACCTGAGCTATTGATTATTTTCATTATAGTCTAGGTCGGAGCTTTTCTTGTATGGTTACAACTATACTCTAAATTGTGTATAACACTTACCTTTGTGAATATATGTTTTCTACATATTACATTTACATAGATAAATCACAATAATAGAAAACCACCAAAATAGCAACTAACATTCCTATCTAACAACTTTGTTGTAGCTAAAGTTAATACAAACCATTCATTTCATCCTTTTTATTCTCAACCATAGTCAATAAATAGGCATACTTATTCTCTGTTATTCATACAAACTAACAAAAATACAAATTCCTACCATTATGTCGATCTCTTCACAATCAACTCACTCCTTTGAAATCATAACCTCTACCGAATCACCAAAAACACACATCCATCATTCTACACCGCCTTTACTTCTCACGATCATACCTGATACACTTCGGAGAAAAAGAAAGGAAAGAAGATGATGTTTGACGTCTCTCCAACTACTAAACAAAAAATAAGTGATTTGCATCATTATCAGCAGGAGTCGTTGATGCTTCAGCGTGCAATGTATTACGTGCAGAAAATCAATTTGAGACGTCTAGGTATTATAGAACACATTGCCATGAAATTCTGCGGTGCTTCATCCCACCCAAAAGACGAACATGTCATTTCGCATATTCGTCGACCTTCAACTTCATCCCCGCCACGACCACTGGTCTCACCAAACTCATGGGATCAAAATGAATCATCCAATGTTCGACGCAAACAGCTACTGGGTCACAAAACTCCTAGTCCATCAAAATAAGAGTAGTTGTTATTATATTTCATTTTTCAAATAATTTAACAAATTTTGTACATTTTTTTATTAATAAAATAATCATTTCTTTTCTTGCATATTTTCACAACACATATGTTGATTCTAATATTCAAATAAATAAATTTACAGCTTCATAAGAAGAAATATATAAAACATTACACGACACCAGGCTTATTGGGAAAATTTACACAGGCCAGTCGACTGATACCGGGATAAAAAAATTAATACACCAGATTCAGTCAACTGTCACAGTGGATCTGTCAACTGGACCAGAAGATAAGTTTTTACAGACCCAGGTTCAGTCAACTGAATCAGGCCTTCAGTTGACTAAACCAGAAGTTCAAAAATATTGAAATTCAGGTTCAGTCGACCGAACCCCTGATTCATTCGACTGAACCGTAGATCTAAGCTAATTTACCACTCCTACCCCCATTCTCACCTTTTAACCTTCAATTTCCCCTTTACTCTTCACTTTCATTTCATATTTTACATCTCTACTAAAACCCTAGATCTCCAAAAACCAAAATTTTACCTCCAAATACTCAAATTCAATGGCTCCAAAAAGAAAATGTCAAGCATCCTCATCTTCCCAACCTCCTTCCAATGACCAAATCCAAGAATGGCTTTTCGATGATACTGCGGTTAAACGATGGAGAAGAATGCAAGATTCTCGTATTTTTGAAGGTTCATTTGAAAAATTACCGATTTTTCACCTTATCATATACAAGAATTGGCTCGTCTTAGCAATTTAAAGTCTTTGTTCAATATTGATGAAAACAAGCATAAAATAAACCAAATTATGGTCAAGATATTTTATGCCAATCTTAGTTTTGGCCACCAAACATTCAAAATCAAGATGATTGTGTATGAAGTTTGGTTTATGGAAAATCGGAATTTTTCTCGTAAGATCGAATGGCTCATATTTTAAAATCTGAAAATGATGGGATTGAATTAAGTAATGTTGATTGTGATATGGTCGTTCGTGATCGAATAGGTCACTTATATTTGGAAGATGATATGAGACAACTCAAATCTGTGTCATTAAGGCCTAAAGCTATAATTATGCACCATGCATTAATGAAAACCGTAACTCCGAGAATTGGAAGTTACGAACTTGTTTACGAACACAATTTCAAAGCCTTATATGACATCTTCGGAAATATCAAAGTAAATTGGCTCCATTTATTTCTTGATAAGTTCTTAAGCTTCAACAATGGTCGAATGAATGTCATATACTACGGTGAGTACATTATGCGCTTAGTAAAAGAATGTGAGATTCCAGAATCCGACTCACCGGTTTCTACCGTTGGCTACTTAAACTCCCGTACTCTAGCTTTAATGAAATTACCGGTTGCTCGACCTTCTCATATCATTTCTTTTGAAGAATGGACTCGATGCCAATTACCTCAAGATCAACCAGCACAACAATAAGGCGAAGCATCTCACCGTCCAACTTGCCAAAGATCAACTATTCGTCAATAAGATGAAATTATGATTCCTAATCCAAGCCTTCCTCCACATGAGTCTATTTCCATGATATGCCGTAACCAACAAGTTCTTCAATCCCATATCACTAGGGTTGATAAAAATCTCGATAAAGTTAAAGGATTTTTCACAAAGTTATGGAAAGCAATCTCGTGTTCATCTGGCACTTCCACGGCTAAACTAGGTGATCCGAAAAAACAACCCGTCTTCACTTGGTCTTCCTCTTCCGATGATCAAGCGAGTAGCATCGACAACGGTGGAAATGGAGGCGGTAGTGTTTGTCAAAGTTCTCATGGTGATATGGGTAAGCGTATAATAGAGTAAGTTATTGCTTCTCTTATGTCTAAAAACATTAGTCTTTTATTTAACAACATTATGGCTTGTACTAAATAGCCAATGTTTTAGTATTATTTCAAACTCTTGTTTGTGATATTATAATGTATGAATGCTCGGTTCTTTTTTAATATATATGAATGTTTAGTTTTTTAACATCATACTATTATTCAAGCTCTTCATTCCCTTTTGTCAATGACAAATGTGACGACCCGGATTTTCGAACCAGTTAAAATTGCCGAAAAATCCGTCCGTTCTAAGTCTACTAATGATAACTACTAACTAAATACACTATATTTGATAATTATTCAACATTACTAAATGTATAGGATAAAATTTAAATTTTATAAGTTATCAGAGTAATCAAATTAATCTACTAGGTACGCTTATATACAAACCAAATACAAATAAATCTAACGCTGCACAACTCTAATAAGAGAGACAGCAATAGCCGTTCCTGCCAACTCAATAAACATGTCAAATTCGGAATAAATTAGTAAGCAGGAAAAATACAATAACACGAGATAAACAACAACCATTAACAAATTAACATGAAAGGGTTATATTATTTTAGGGGATGCATCACTACTACTTGTGACTGCCTATGTACCCCTATCTGATTGGGTACCCAATTAGATATAGGATCAAGCCAACGTAGTTCTCCTACCGCAAATAGGACTCATGGAGTCTACGATACAACAAACAAATATGCAATTCCCAAAACTACCCACTTATGCCCAATCTTTAAATTTATATTTTCAAATCTAATCACATTTAAGGAAATTATCTCTTTGGACTTTATTCTCGAATTATTATTTCAAAACTTTTGAAATATATATATATATATATATATATCCTTTATATTCTAATTATACATTACTTCGGGGTCTTAAATCAAATCACTTTTGAAAAGTTTATTTGAAAATCCCAAATACTGTAATAAAACATATCAAACCATAGGCAACCAGATCGGGAGGTTTCTCGCAATAACAAGGCAACCGGGTCCCAACCTTAATATAATCGATAAACAAGTATATCCCTCTATTATAAGAGCAGACTATACCAAAAACACATGCCCACCTTTTTAATTACGGGTTAACCGAATCATTGGTAACATAACAAATCATTTTATATCCCGAAGCGATAAATCGTTTCACATTAATATTCACAAGTACTTTCAAATCTATAATAATTTTCATTTCCCAAATCTGTTCAAAAATCATCTTAAAACCATCGGGTTTAGTCCTCGAAACTTTTTCCGTTTTATAAAACACTTTTATAAAACCATTCATTATATAAATCACTTTTATACAATATAACTTTAAAATATTCATTACCAAACATTTCTATTTCTTTGAAAGTGAAAACTTTTCATAACAATTCCATTTGAAAACCAATTTTCAAAACAATTCATTAAATTGAAGTGAACCAAATATTACCACTAAACACCTTATAATCAAATTGTGAAATAAATCACAAGGTGTTAGCCTACAATTAATTTCTACCCAGCCCATGCATATGGATAATAAATTGCTCAAAAACTAGTCGATCAAAGTCAACAACCAATAATAATAATCAGTCCTCATAAACTGGTCGAGCAAAGTCAATAATCAATAAATAATAATCAGTGCTCATAAATTGGTCGAGCCTAATTCAAACAATCAATAAATGAAATAAACACAATGATAAATGATAAACATGCTTCATTCTATCAAATATTTATGACACTTTAACGGTTTGATATTTATTTTGGAGCATCTGGGCTTTTCCTTCGACATGTTTCGTCCCTCGTCCAAGTCTTCTTGGATCTCACAGACGAAACACATGTACTAGTCGTTTCTGCATACCTCATTCAATATTTAACTTTTAAATTTTAATTTACTTAATTAATCATCCAAACATAATATCAAGCGAGGAAATCAAACCATTGTTCTATGAAACAAAGTAAACAAGAATTTAACAAGGGTTTCCAAACAACTTAACACTTAAAGTTCTTTCAATATAGCAATGGTTTTAATGAACATAAAATAAGAAATAACTTACTTTGGATTCCACTCCGTCAAACTTTAAAGCTAGGAACTTAAGATCTAACGCATGCTTCCTACCATGCTTCGGAAACAAATAAATATAAGCTCACATTCTTCCTTCCTAGTGCATGGCCAAGGCTTGAGATGGAAGTTGGCCGAAAGTATAACAAAGAAGTGGTGGAGCTTTGAACTTGAATTCTTAGAATTAGACCCGAAAAATAGGTCATATTCTCTCTTGTTTTTGACTCTTTTACTCACAAAATTTGAAAACTTATTAACAGAAAAGTTGTTGAAAATTATTTTCTCTTAAAATTTAAAAATAGAATCACTTGATTTTGGTTAATTTTGAGGAAGATATGGTCTAAAGAAAAAGAGCTATTCTTGGATTCACAAAAATAAAGCCCGAAAATGCACTTTAAAGAATTGAGTTTCAGGTATAGCAAACCTCAAAATTGAAAAAAGTGATCAACATAAAAGTTATTTCCACTGAAATTTTATATGGTTTAAAAAGAAGAATTACTTAATTTGGATCTGTTATGATCAAGTTATGATCAAAACAAAATAGCCTATTCTCTGGCTTAAAACTGGGCCAGAAATTGCACTGGAAAGAAGTGTATTTTTGACATAGTTAACTTTAGAAAGAGATAAAGTGATCAACATTAAAGTTGTAGCCACTGGAACAATACACGATTTAAATTTTTTTTACAATTTGAGTCGGTTTTCAAGAGGTTATGACTGAGAGAAGAAGAGGTAAAATGTGGAGAAAAGAGGAGTTTGGTTTGAAGAGAATAAACATTGATTTCTTTTGAATATTTTATAAATATTTTGACATTATTTCTTTTCAATTTTTTATATGGCATGGAAGACATTAAAGAGAAGAGGAAGAAGATGAAGAAGCTTGATAAAAGAAGAAGAAGAAAATGCGAATGAAAGTGAAAAAATAGATGGATATTTATAGAAAAAGAAAGAAGTGGCAATTTTACCAAAATAACCTCTTACCAAATTACCAAACTAATCTTACTTCAACCTAAACCAATCTATACTTTTTCAAAACATAACATCATCCTTTCACTTCTTACTTTATGTCTTAGTCATTTAAAAATTAAGTAAAGAATATCATAATTATGTTGGCTTTGATTTGATGTGATTTGATGTTTACTTTTTCTTACTTTTGTTAATTCTTACTTACTTTTACTAATGACTTGGAAAAGTTTTCTAATCTTATTTAGTAAAAGTAAACATGTTTAGTGAATTAATTAATACTTACACTATTTGAATATATGTTTCTATATAAGAAAATAAAGGAGTGACGACGTTGCGACAACTTTTAATCGACAAAACGTCGTTTTTCGATAAAATATTTTACGGTCACATTTTGACGTTTTAGTTAAACTATTTATTTATGTAAACCAAATTTAAAAATAAATTTGTATAATTCTATTTAAAAATATAAACACTCATAAATTAATTAAGATAATTTACCTAACCAGTAAAACATACTTTTCTAAAATCAGCATTTTATCACTTTTGTCGATATAGACAAATATTACTATTTTTATGTTTGTTTCTACTTCCAAATCCTATTGAATGTTATTAAAATATAAAACCTTTTATATTTTATATTTAAAATCACTCTAAATAATATATTTTAAAGCGGTCAAATTCTGGGTCGTTGCAGCAAAGGGGGAGAAAGTTATCACTAAAATTAAGAATGCAGAATATATATCGCTAAAGATTCAGGGGGAGTAAGTATTCATATTATATTGTATACATTCAAAATCTATATTTATTTACAGGTTGTCATCGATCAAAAAGGGGGAGAATGTTTAGACTTGGTTTTGATTCATGACACTAAGCTATCACTGGAACATACAGATTCGACGACTATTACGACAAAAAGAGAATATATACTACATGGAGACAAGACACCAAAATAGGTGCATCAATTTATATATTATCTTGTTTTGAGTCTTAGGTCAATTTTGTTAAGATCTCTCCTTTTTTACGTATATATTAGCTTATATATATAATCTTCTTATTTTCAAATGATTTATACATATATAAGCATATAATATATATAATCAAAATTTGTCTTTACGATCATATAATATATATCAAAATTTATCTTTAGATCCTATATATATATATATATATATATATATAACAATTTCTGTGCAACATGCACAGGTGCACAAATAAACAAATATATATTTAAAATCCGTTTGAATATCCAGTCGATTGACCCAAAGGTTCAGTTGACTGAATTTCTATAACAGCTATGTTTTCTGAAAAGACACGACCATTTGTGAAGAGTTAATCTCTACAAAGAGATTTGGACGCAACACTTCAACCGGAACACCTCGTCAATGGTCGTTGCTTTTTAACATCTATAAATACATATTCTAAGTTGATTCCAAATAACAAAAAAATTTCTTGTCTTTCTTATCCGACTCTCTTGAACATACTTGCAATATTACTCTCAAATATTCTGCATTAACATATTCTAAGCAATATTATTCATTTCTATTCTTCATAAACTTCAAATATATATATTTATACTCGAGAAGAAGATCATAGGAAGGGTGTACTATAAACAGACTTATCTGTGTTATCAGAACACAAAAAGTCAAACAATATTTCGTATTTATTGAAGTCCTGTTCTGCTGCTCACGCTGTGAAGTCCTCTTCGGCTGCTGAGGCGAAATATTATTCTGCTGCTCAGGTCCCTGTTCTGCTGCTCAGGGGTTGTATAGATATGTTCTTTCGGGTTAAGTGAGGGTTGTTGTTTTAGTGAAATTTCAGAAGGAGTCTGAGACTAGACATAGGACGAAGCTCCGAGTCTGTATAAAAATCTCGGGTGTTATTTTTGTTATATTGCTTTTATATTCCGCACTATTTACTATATCTATCATCACTACACTCTGTATTATCATATACCGATATTACACGATCCATAACACACTTACAACGTTGTCTTCGGATTACCTTGATTTAACTTCTCATTTCACTACTGATATGGTATGATAAAATATTTCAATTATACATAGTTGAATTTTTTTGAGTCATGTTGTTGATTTGTGATGCAAGTTTTTGAGTCAGAGGAAAACATTTGATATTGGTGCATGGATTGTGAGATCATTGTAAATTGCATTGTTATGACAAAAAGAACAGGAATAAGAGATTTGCCAGCAAATGGAAAAGGATTGTGGATGGTTCTAGCATGTGAATGAAGCGTGTGGGGGGGGGGGTATAATGATCATAGGGCAAAGAATCGTGTTTCAAAAAACCAACAAAACGGAGAAGAACAGGAAGTGCAAAATATGGATGTCCATTTAAGTTAAACGCACATTGTATAGATGATGGGACATGGATATTGAATGTAAAGTATGGACGCCACAATCACATGCTTTCTAATGTATTAACCGGGCATCTGTATGTGGCGAGGCTGAAAGATCACAAAGTTAAAACTATTGAACAATGACAAATAGTGGAGTTAGGCCTCTAAATATTTTAAATGTTATTATAATTGACAACCTGGAGAAACAGTCAATCATAAGAAAGGTTTACAATGCAAAAGTGAAACTTAGACTACACCATACGGAAGATAGATCGATTATGTAGCAGTTTATGAAATTAGCTTCTATTCATCATTATTCTGTGCACCATATAGTTGATGGTACAACCAATGAAGTTTCCGACTTATTCTTTAATCATTCTAGATGTGCTGTTCTTGCGTCGTGTTTTCATCAAATTTTGTTTTTGGATTGCACGCTCAAGATAAATGGATACAAATTACCATGTTTTCATATGGTGTTGCAAACATCAACGGGAGCATCCTTTACCGTTGCACTTGTTTTTAATAGTCGCAACACAACGGAATCATATATACGAGCACTTGAATGTGTTAGAAAGTGTTACCGAGATGAAGAAATTTCAGGTGTTATCATCACGGATGCCGAAATTGCTCTTACAAATGCAGTAGCTATTGTATTTCCAACGGCACATCATATTCTTTGTGCGTGGCATATTTCAAAAAATGTTCAGCGAATTGTAAACCCAATTTTATAAAAAGAAACGAGTATTAATTGGAGATGAAGAGGTATTGTTGGAAGATTAGGAAGGAAAAAAGGAGTATGAACTTTTATGGATGGTTGAATAAATGTGATAAACTCATTTTTCGAAAGAAGGGTGCCATCGGAACTTAAACTCATATCATAATGCACGCTATGATAATGTTCCAACTAGCATAGTTGAAAGTGCACACCATCATTAAAAATGTATTTTGATTCAGCAGCAGGTAATGTTGTGCAATGTTGGACTAATGCACATCTTGGTTATGAGAATGAATCACCTGCAATCGAACATGCATTCAAAACGAGTACATCTAGGACAATGCATCGCTTTTGAAATAAACCTATGTTTAAAGAAATTTAGGATTTGTATCTCACAAAGCACTAGATTTACTACTACTTGAATTGTGTAGCATTTCAAACGTTAGCTTGAGTATCGAGAATTGCGGTTGTGTTTTATGGCAAGTAAATGGACTACCATGTGTACATATGCTTGTAGACTTTAGATATTCACACGGTTTCGTACCTATTAGCATTATAGACTCTTATTGAAAGAATATCCTGCACTCCAACACTGCATCGTTCAAATCTTGATTTCCTTGACTTGCCTGAAATCCGAGCATTGAAAAGTAGGTATGATGAAGCTCTTGATAATGGGAGACTTGTTATTCAACAAGATTTGAAAGTGCTAGCATTCCGTTAACAACCACTATTTTAGAACCCCCTATGGAAACTATTAAAAACGCTAGACCTTCGAAAAAAGATAAGTCAACTAAATGAGATCCTTCTTACTTTAACATGTTGAAGCATCATTGTCTTGTGACTTAAATCTTACTCCAATTCGTTCTTATAAAATGAGAAGTACGAAGAATAAAGCATGCGAGAACAATCAAATTAATGATTACCATTTGTGGAAAATGCCCAAATGTATGAGGCCCTTCATAATTCGTTTAGGTGACATGCCTAGCGATGGTAATTGTAGTTTTTAGGTTGTGATTGATCAATTGAATCTCCATGATCGAAGACCAAAAAATCCTTATAAGTTTGTACGTGAGTCTTTGGTAAATAATTTAGTGCTATATTCAGAAATGCACAAAGAACGTAGGGGTGAATGTGGCTACGAAGAAATGAAGAATAAGATACAATGTATGAATGAAATTGGCTTTAGTGAGTTGATGCAGATGCAGAATTAGGATTTGTTATAGCCGAAATGTTTGGCGCTGTGGTTTATAAGCAAGCATATGAGTTGTATATTTGTTCCTGCAATAGTTCGTGCGAGCTTGTTAAACCATAATAGGATAGTAGTTATGGGCCACGTAGACAACTCACATTTTGTTAGTATTAAACTCAGTACCAACTCTCCTTTGCCTCCTACACCTCAATTTACGTACTTTCAACAACTTTATAATACTAACGCAGAAGATTGGATCAAACGGTATGTGGAAAGAATGAACAAGTACTTAGTTTCTATGGAGAACCGTGAAGATAAAGGAAACGTAATTAAAAGTATAATAGACTAATATTTCTTCATTATGATTGTATGGAAACGATGGATGTTTGTAATGACTATTTGAATTGAGTTTGTAATGCATTTGCATTGCTTTTGTAATAACTTTGTTTGAAATGAGATCAAGCATTTGCACTTCATTTGTATTGCATTTGGATCAAGAACATGTGTTGCATTATATCAAGCAGATTTAGCAATAATAAATCGAATTTATAAAATTAATTCGACATTACAATATCAAACATGTATTGTCCATGTAATCACGTCGTCTGAAAATCATATTTTCAGTGACAATATATCCTTCCTCAGAGTTTTACTTATTTTCGACAACAATTTGCCAAACTAAAATTTTAAACTCAACTATGCTCTATCGTTAGTGCTACTATGTTTTGTATACTCCATCGTTTATATAATCATGGCGATATGACATCATTTATCACATCAAAAACGGCAACACCTAGCCAAATTTGCTGTTATAAATTTTTTTTCCCTTGTCGAACTTCTTGACCCGCAATGCTATGTTTGTTGAACCATAATTCGATTGACCAATGTCGACCATTCCATTTTTTTCGATAATGGTATGACGTTCCTGAAAATTAGGCTATTTTTCGGTGTATGGTGATCAAATTAATTTTTTTACTTCGGTAAGGTGCCATCAAAACTGCAATATGTTGAATGGCAGTGCCCACCAATTGTTCACATACCAATATCACTGGTATACATAAATTCTTAAATATGATAAACCAAACCAAAGGGAGAAAATATATTAAAATATTAAATCGCATACCAGTATCCTCCTGTACATGACTCAAACAAATAATATGAAGTATTGCAATATTAAGAGCTAAATACGTTAAACAACTTCATATAGTTTAGATAAGCAAGTCCTTCATTGTCACCAACATACATACCAATATCACCAAGTTCAGATACCAATATCACTGATGTCACATACCAATATCACATAGTTTAGATAAGCAAGTTCACATACCAATATCATACAGTTAAGTTCACATACTAATATCATATTTCAAACAATTTCATATAGCTTATATAAGCAAGCTCACATACCAATATAATCAATATACATTGAAAACAAAGTCGCATAAACACAAAATACACCCATAATTCATCAACAACATGCACAATCATCGTTTTCATCCATCAAATACAAAATAAGTCATTTTTTTTATGTCCTGGCCAAAATAAGTCATAATCAAACCAAAATAATTCAATTTTCTTCTTCCTCGAAGTTTTCTTTGCATGTTTGCTCCCCCATTCATTGTTTTTTCTTGCTCCTTTTCGCCTCATATCCTTCCACTTGTACATGTTCTTCTACATGCACTTGTTCACCAAATATATCAAGCGGTTCATCTTCCTCAATCCATTCAACCCTTTCGAGCACTTGGACATTGAGTCACTAAGAGTACAAGATCCAATGAAGTCCACAATATGTCTAAGTCTCTGTTTCTACAAGTAAAATTTATTGAATTAAAAAGGTGATTGAATATAACTTTAAAAAAATAAGTTGATCGAAAGTATGGACTTACAATGCGAACCACAAGCGAATTATTTTCGCTAACGAGCATATGCTCTGTAAATTGTGCTTGTGGATTAGAAATAACGGGATGTGACACAGATTTATATTACTGCATATACAAGCCATCGCAATCCAAGAGTGTGTGACACAATTTGATGTTAAACTCTCATTAAAAAGATGATTTCTTCTCCCGCTTCAGCTAAAATATCCTAAATTAGAATACACTGCCTTGTATAATTTTTTCAATGACTTCATTTTTTGGTCTCTAAAGCAGAAGTGGTTACGGGTATTTTTTGAACAAAACCAAATTGACGAAGAATTCTCTATGGAAGATACAACTCTACTGCTTCAAAACACACAATAGGACCATTGTACAATGCACATCGTTGAAACGGGCTCTAATATCCTTCAAACACTCCCAAACAACATTATTAACTTGAAGGTTGCCAATCTTCTCTCTAAGTGTGATCAAATCTTAAGTCGGGTTGGTACTTGGTTCATCGCAAAGTAAAAAAGCTGACCTTGGTTCACCAAGCACTGTATAAGTATTACGATTATGTTGTCTCAAAATCGAAAAGTGCTCGTATATTCACACCTATGGACGAAACATCAAATATAAACACTGGACATAAAAATTACTTTTTATTTATTTCACTCATACCTGAAGCAAAGTCATGCAAACAACAACTTGACATACACCCTTTCTTGTACCCTGAGTCAAGTTATACAACAACCAAGCATGTAGTGTCCTAAGAATAAGTGTTCATTTGCCTTAACACACATAGGCACTGCAAAAAATGTACCGAGGCTTTATTTCAAGATTTATCTCCACAAATTAACACACCAAAAGTGTATAGTAATTATGAAATTGCGCATTGCCTTTTTCGCTCTATAATATCAGAATTTTGAGAATCATAAAATGTAGCTCTTAACCATTCCAAATTGACTTTTTCTCACCCCCACAACTCTCGGCTGTTTCTTCTTTTATGCCGAGACACTTATCCAATAACTCGTACACATCGTGATCACTTATTCCCCAAGACCCTCCAAGTGGCCCTGTAACTACTTTACCTTCAACAGAAAGACCTGTGATGTGAAACGCTTCATCGATAGTAATTGTCATCTCACAATACGGAAGATGAAAAGCGTTAGTTTCTGGATAGAATCATTCAATAAATGCATTGATCAATGCCTTGTCAAATCTTTCATGAGCATGCTTTATTGTCTTCAAGAACCTCGATTCGGCTGCTGCATCCTTAACATAATCACATTCGTTGGTTAACTCCCACCGTTAATAAGTCCTTACATGACTGTGAAGCTTAATAATTCTTGCTTCATCCTTTGGTGCCAACATTACTAATGCAATATTCAAAGCATCCACTTATGTTGTTTACAATTCTATATGATGTAGATATACAATAAACGTATCAAAGAGTTCCATGTGCTAGAAGCAATATGATCTTTATAAGCAAACAATAGAGATAGTTGAACTTCACTTTCGGTAGACTGGCTTGATAGTTGTGTCATCGACTTTTTTCCTTTGTTTTTTCCCTTCAACGGTTGTATTTCTGTATTAGTCTCCTCATCAGTTGCAAGGAATGGTTCACCATCGTTTGCGGTCTCTTCCACTTGATCCAGTCTGCATACATTTCCTTCATCAACATTCTCCTGTCGATTGCATTCCTCCTCACTCGCACTATTGTTATTTTCACTATTATTGCTTTCGGCCTCCACAGCATACTCGTCAATACGTTTTTTGTAACAACCCGATTTTTCGACGCCCGGAAAACCGAACCATTAGGGTAAAAAGAAGAAGGAGATAGAAGAAGAAATAAAAACAATATCTGAATCTTACCAACGCAGCGGAATAAAGTATAATAGATCATAACAGATCTTTACACAAAAGAAATTATATCTGTTTTATACATACATCATCAGAATACAGCATCAGAGTTTAATACAATCACAACACAACTCAGGACGGTTATAATATCTCGTCCCTCCAAAACTGAATACGCAACAGAATTTACATTATATACGTCGGATACGTCTCGCCATCCAGCTCGTCTTCTGAGCTCCACAGCAGTACATCTAGAATCTGTACTCTATAATAATCGGTCTGACCCGAACATTATAGTTAAATAACATCCGAGTCAGTCTGTAATGCCAACGTGAGAAAAACACGCTCAATTGGATTATTAAAGTTTTCAAAATCTTTTGAAAAACAAAATCATCTCGTAAGACCACGCTACAAATAAACATGTCGGGTTTTTACCTTACGATAGCTAAAACATTTTTTATAAAATTCTCTGATTATAATAGGGTCTATATACAAATACTTATTCAAATAGTCGAAATTGTTACATTTATTAAATTCCAGCTAATAGGTATACAAACAAAATCGTAAAGGCACGTAGGGAGTATGGATTTTCAACTAATGACTAGGCACTGGGTACCACCTGTCACAGTACCCGGTCTAAATCAGCGTACCGAGGATCCCTCCCGATCCCCTGCAACACAAGATCGGGACTGCCCCTTACTGGATAATCCCGGGTAAGATCACCCCACAGTTGGGATCAACAACCGCACCACACAGCCGGAATAAAAAGGACATCTAGACAGGGATGACCTTGCCCTAATGGGCGCAACCCACTTAGCCTTGCTGCATAACCCCTGATTTTCAGTCATTCCCGGTTGATGAGGCTCGAGGCTAAGCGTTACCTTTTTAGAACACATCTCTTAGAATGCTCATCGTCCTCCTGACGATGTACTGAAAGCATTCATCCATACAAGTCCGTCCAAGGTTCGCACGGAACCGAAGGCGCTACTCCTACTACATCCATTTTGGAATCACCCTCAGGATTAGTAGCGATTAGCCCTTGCACTTCACTGCTCCATCTTTAACTTCCAGCTCTTGTTTTCCTCACGAAAATGGTCAAACTAGATCGAAGTGGTTTTCTAAAATTAATTCTGATTCCGGTCTCTTCCAAACGATCAGCGCGTTTGGTCAATTTCGATAGTCGGTAATTTAACTATCAAATAACATTCTCAAACAATCATCAAACCATAATAACTTCTCTCAAATTATTTATTAACCTCAAAATATCTTCGCAAGATGTTTTTTCACTTTTCAACCCTTTGAAAACAGTTTCAAACCGTTCTTCTCCCATGAAATAAATTCCCCAAATATTTTCTGTTTCCACTGAAACCACCAAGCATAAATACTTTATATGTTAAACTAATTTAAAACACTTTATTATAAAATATATTTTAAAACATTTAAATTAAATTACCTAAACACTTTATTCAAAAATATATATATTCTTTAAAAATAATTACAATAAAGCTACTTATAAAATATAAGACTAATTTTATAAAAATAAAAGTTAAGCCAAACTAAATTTTAAAATAAGAATTTCAAAATTTTATACAAGATTTTAAATAAAACTTTACCCAAACTATTTTTTTTAAAATAAGATTACTTTATAAAATATTAATAATTATCTTTTTAAAACACAATACCAATTAACCTTTAAATAATCACTCCAAAAATAAATTTGAAAAAAAAATTTACTTTAAAAAATTTAAAACATTTTAATAATAATAAATTTTCTAAAACATTTCCTTAAAACAAAATTTTAAAGCCTTTAGCTTATACATAAAAGTCTCCTTTAAAGTACACTTGGCTTTCCAGGGAAATACACTTCCCATTCCCATACCTTTTTAAAAATAAACCACTGTTTATTTTTAAAACAATTTACTAATTCCTTTATAAATTCTCATAATGAATTTATATTTTAAAATATCCAATGATATCTTGTTTCACTTTATAAACCCAGTTTATAAATCCATAGTCTCATCTTTCTTCCAAAACACAATTTCAAATACCAAATCAATTTCAAATATTGATTTCCAAAATTTACATCATTTTTAAAATAAATTCTTTCACTTACAGAATTTATTTCAAAAACCTATTAACCTCAGATTTTACTTCTTAGTTATAATTTAAAAATCTTATTAATATGAAATTACCAATTCCATACATTTCCAAATTCCTTTCCAATAGATTTAGACCTTGAATTTCAAAATAAATTCTTTATCCCTTTAAATAATATCACTTAGGTTTTAAAATTCATTACTTTCCCTTTTTATTCAAAATCTCCTTTCCCATACTTGGAATCTATTTATTAAAATTTAAAAGTCCACTTTATTTTTCCATTCATACTTCAATTTATCCCAAATTCTCTAAACTCATTTTACTTAAATATTCGCACTCCTTTTGTTTTCTTTCAAAAAAAATCCGATCTATGCATTTTTGGTAACTCAACATACCTAAATATATTCAATCAATCCATAACATCCATTATTTCCAATTATTAATGTAATCTATCCATATTATCCAATAAATCATAACACAAAATATTTAAACAAATTTAAATATTTTTAGGAATCCAGTTGGATCCCTCCAACATGTTTCCTAGCATCCACAGATGTTAGCACAATATAAAATATCAATTCCACTACGAGGTGGAATATTGCGGTATATGGGTTTATATAATATCCTCTGCTATTATGTGGCGCATAGGGTCTCATACGCTATATAATGCGGGAAATCAATCACTCGAAATATATATATATAATATCAATTCCACTTCGAGGTGGAATATTGCGGTATATGGTTTTAATATAATATCATTCGCTATTATACGATTTGACCTTGTATACACAATTTATATGATTCTTATCAATATTCAAAATAATCGAACAATCGCTTATTATTAAATTATTTAATTGACTAACAACTTTATTCAAACTGATAATTTCCCTTTTAATAAAATTTAATTTGTGAAAAGTTTAATTCTAACTAAATAATTTCCCTTTTAAAAAAGTTAAAATTATTTCTAGTCAACAAAATAATTAATTGCATTCATTAAACATTAATCACCCTAAATACACATTTTAAAATAAACTGGTAGGGTTAAAACGTGTATATATATCTATTTTCTAAATCTGTTTTTAAAACCTTTCCTATTATATATTTTTCAGATCATATATATATACATATACTCTACTTCCCCAAATATAAATATATATATATATATATGTATGTATGTATGTATATATCGGTTTCGAAAGAAGAGAAAACCGAAAACAGATATATACCTCACTGCCGTTGACCAGTCCCCCGCCACAACTCGACTCCGGCCTCACTGACAATGCACACAAATCACCATGTCCTCTGACCCTAGGTGTTGCCACAACCTCCAGATCGTATAACAATCGCGCGCTTCCTTACCCCTTGTTATCCCATTTTTGGTCAAAACTGGAATATCAATATTGTGTGCGTTTCCACCAGTACCGAACCAAGAAGAAGCAAGCAAGCGTATATAAGTCTGGGATTTCACTCATGATTCAAGTGCAAGTGTTCATTCTCACCCAGGATATCTCGAGACCAAGAAGCATCAGTTTCATCTGTGTTCGCCCACTTCATTCGTTCCATTCCATCCGGTACCTAAGCTCATCCGGTACACCTACCAAAGCCGAACCATGTTCCTTCGCTACCGAACCAGCACGAGGGGAAGGCCAACGAACCATTCGGTACCGGACCAACTGCCGAACCAGACCTCGCCTCGCTACTTGTCGAATCAGACCCAAGGCACCACATGCCGAACCAGAGGCCTTTCCACCTCGCACCTAATCAACCTCCTTTCCATCCACTACCAAGTAAACCACCGGACCAACTCCACTTCCCTTCCTAGCCGAACCAACCACACTTCCATGTACTACCGAACGAGCTCCACCGAACCACCTCCACCGGACCAAGCTCCACCGGTCCAAGGTAACACCGAACCAACTCACCACCGAGTCAACCTCCACCAAACCAACCACTACCGGACCGGAGCTACCGAACCAACCCACGCTCCACACACTACCGGTCCAATCAACACTCCACTCACCGCCGAACCAGGGTGTTTCCGAACCAACGTTGCCAGACCAGATTGCTTCAGCCCAAGCCCACCAGCAGCTATAAACATCCAAGACCCCTGCCCCCAACCTCACTCTATAAATAGAGGGGCAGGGGTACAACAATGGCAGACAAGTTTGAGAGCTCAAGCACGGATAGAACTTTCAAACAACATTCATATACTTGGATACAAAGCTTTGTACTTGTAATCTGAAGAGAAAAAGGAGAATAACATATAAAGTGGACGTAGGCACGTTCTGGCCGAACCACTATAAATCTGTGTGTCTTTTACAGTTTAGTCCCTGTTTTTTATATATTTGCATAAATCACCCAAACCGCTAAGAACAACATAAAATCAACTAAATCGTACGACTTTGAGGTGTTTGCCCATTTTTTGCTCAAACATTTTTTATTTTCACCGAGAATTGAACTCAAGGATCTACCGCTTAAAAGTTGAATTTGAGAGTTTAGAGATTCAGATTGGAAGAGTCATGGCGAGACAATCAAGCAGAAGGCCAAGGCCAGAGCAGAGTCAACAGGAAGGGAGTCAAGAGGCTTCCTCAGGAGCAAACCAAGCTTCAGCCTTCATCACCAGGGATGAGATGGAGGCTATGATGAGAAGACAAGAAGAGATGATCCAGAACTTGCTTCAGCAAATTGGGCAACTTGGAGCACAAAACCAAGGAGCAACTGGAGTTTAGAACGGAGCAGGACCATCTGGCGTAGCACCAGAGCTAGGGGGCACTCACGTAGAGCATGTTGATCCGACCCCGGGAAGAGAGATGGGGGCATCCGAGCCACCTGGTAGCAATAGACGAATGAACGTTCAGCCAGGGAGTCATACACATGAAAACTCCTGCGGACTCGGGGGGCAGGTCGAAGGCAGTGAACGAGGACTACAGCTTGGAGACAATGACAGATTAGCAAAGATGGTTAGAAGAGCTATGAGAGGCGGTTTAGTAAACAGAGACTTGGAAGATGTAAGCAGGAGTCCTTTTTCTTCTGCGATTAGGATGGCTAGGAACCCACCAGAGTTCAAGCTACCATCAGTAGAGATGTACGATGGGAGGACAGACCCTGCGGTCCATCTTACTAAGTATATGAGGCATATGGAAGTGCTGGGGGGCATCACAGGAGATCATGGCCCGGTGCTTTCCACTGTATTTGACGGACATTGCAGCGTTATGGTTTAGGCAACTGGAGAGCGGCTCCATAGGAACGTGGGCAGATTTAACTGAGAGATTCATGAGGCAATTCAGGGTTCATATTGCGAGACCCAAGAATGTGATGAGTTTGGCAACCTTGAAGCAGAAAACTGGAGAGACTTTGAGGAGATTTCTAACGCGATTTAATGCGGCGGCAGCATCTGTGGATCGACCAGATCCATCTATGGTCATGATGGCGGCTGTATCTGGAATAGCTGATAGTACAGAGTTCAAGAATTCATTAACCAAGGACCCGCCTATGAATCTGGGAGAGTTCTATGATGAGGCTGAAAAGTTTCTGCGTTTGGAAGATGCTAGTGCAGAAAGAGAGGAAGAAGATGACGTTTACGCAATCAAGAGCGGAAACCCACCTGGAAAGGGTGCGGAGACTAGCAAAGGAAAGAGAAAGGCTGAGGATAATGATGACAGGACAAAGCGGCAACGGAGGGAGCCACGATTCACCACTCACACTGAGCTGAATGAGAGTCTGGAACGAATTTATCAGGATACCAAGGAGCATGTTCCGTATCGTAGACCAATACGAAGGGGTCCAACCTCTGACGAAAGAAAATCAGATAAGTTTTGTGTATTCCATGAATTAAACGGTCATAACACTAATGATTGTAGGCATTTGAAGGACGAGGTGGAAGGGCATATCAGGAACGGTATGCTCCTTCGGTATGTGAGGAGGCGAACTCCAGCTGTGGAGCCAGAGCGACCACCGTCTACATCGGTTAGAGGTGACCCTGGATCGGGGCACCGTCTGATTATCCATTGATTGCTTGATTAAAATAACGATGAACAAGTTGTAAACCTCTCGCTAACACGGTTAAATCATTTACACATGTGAGCGATCGCGCACGATCCATAGGCATGCTCTGAATGACTACCAGCCGCGTTATAGTAAGAGTTTACGCTTTGACATCTTCATTCTGCTCTTTGCATTGATTTTGATTTGAACATTTAAATTCTTCCTGTTTGGACATGTCTGCTGTAAAGTTCATATGATTATTGCTTTAACATTTACAATTCTATGGAAAAATTACTTGTATGCCCATGGATCGCGAACGGTCCACGAGCACCTCTTGCATGGCAGTGAACTGCCGAAGTCTTTGATTCGGAAACTCCCCCAAACAATAACTCCGAAACTGATAATATTAAGTCTCCCTCAGGCACACACAATTCGCCTCGAACGGCACCCGACTACGAACAGTCGCAAACTCGCCTCGAACGGCACCCGACTACGAACAGTCGCAAACTCGCCTCGAACGGCACCCGTCCTCGAACGGTCACAACTCGCCTCGAACGGCACCCGACCTCGAACGGTCACACACTCGCCTCGAATGGCATAACTCATCTCGCCACAAATGGCTAGATCGCGAAAGGTCGCCATTTGAGGTCCACCCCTGACCGCCAACAGTCGCACCTTACCACGAATGGCTCGATCTCGAACGATCGTCTTCCGAAGTAAGGCGCTTGACCGCGAACGGTCCCATTTCATCTTTTGCCGCGAACGGCATCGGCCGTGAACGGTCACATTTCACCCCAAGTGGCTTGATCGCGAACGGTCGCCATTTGAGGTCCGCCCTCTGACCGGGCTCGGTCGCACTTTACCTCGAATGGCTCGATCCCGAACGGTCGTCATTTGAAGTAAAGCGCTCGACCGTGAACGATCACATTCCACCGCAAATGACTCGATCTCGAACGATCGTCGTATGGATTTAGACGCTTGACCGCGAACGGTCGCACTTCACCTCAAATGACTCAATCGCGAACGGTCATCATTTGAAGTTAGGCGCTTGACCATGAACGACCGCGCTTCATCCCAAATAGCTCGATCCCGAACAGTCGTCATTTGGGGCCATATAAAATATCAAGCTCTTTACAGGTTGTCAACAGGATATGAACATCCAGCTCATGGCATTACAAAACACGCCTTCCTACCGCAAGGACATCAACAGGATATGAACATCCAGCTCATGGCATTACAAAACACGCCTTCCTATCGCAAGGCATGTTTTGGGGGGCAAAGTGTTATCCCATTTTTGGTCAAAACTGGAATATCAATATTGTGTGCGTTTCCACCACTACCGAACCAAGAAGAAGCAAGCAAGCGTATATAAGTCTGGGATTTCACTCATGATTCAAGTGCAAGTGTTCATTCTCACCCAGGATATCTCGAGACCAAGAAGCATCAGTTTCATCTGGGTTCGCCCACTTCATTCGTTCCATTCCATCCGGTACCTAAGCTCATCCGGTACACCTACCAAAGCCGAACCATGTTCCTTCGCTACCGAACCAGCACGAGGGGAAGGCCAACGAACCATTCGGTACCAGACCAACTGCCGAACCAGACCTCGCCTCGCTACTTGCCGAATCAGACCCAAGGCACCACATGCCGAACCAGAGGCCTTTCCACCTCCCACCGAATCAACCTCCTTTCCATCCACTACCAAGTAAACCACCGGACCAACTCCACTTCCCTTCCTAGCCGAACCAACCACACTTCCATGTACTACCGAACGAGCTCCACCGAACCACCTCCACCGGACCAAGCTCCACCGAACCAACTCACCACCGAGTCAACCTCCACCAAACCAACCACTACCGGACCGGAGCTGCCGAACCAACCCACCCTCCACACACTACCGGTCCAATCAACACTCCACTCGCCGCCAAACCAGGGTGTTACCGAACCAACGTTGCCAGACCAGATTGCTTCAGCCCAAGCCCACCAGCAGCTATAAACATCCAAGACCCCTGCCCCCAACCTCACTCTATAAATAGAGGGGCAGGGGTACAACAATGGCAGACAAGTTTGAGAGCTCAAGCACGGATAGAACTTTCAAACAACATTCATATACTTGGATACAAAGCTTTGTACTTGTAATCTGAAGAGAAAAAGGAGAATAACATATAAAGTGGACGTAGGCACGTTCTGGCCGAACCACTATAAATCTGTGTGTCCTTTACAGTTTAGTCCCTGTTTTTTATATATTTGCATAAATCACCCAAACCGCTAAGAACAACATAAAATCAACTAAATCGTACGACTTTGAGGTGTTTGCCCATTTTTTGCGCAAACATTTTTGGTGCTTTCACCGAGAATTGAACTCGAGGACCTACCGCTTGGAAGTTGAATTTGAGAGTTTAGAGATTCAGATTGGAAGAGTCATGGCGAGACAATCAAGCAGAAGGCCAAGGCCAGAACAGAGTCAACAGGAAGGGAGTCAAGAGGCTTCCTCAGGAGCAAACCAAGCTTCAGCCTTCATCACCAGGGATGAGATGGAGGCTATGATGAGAAGACAAGAAGAGATGATCCAGAACTTGCTTCAGCAAATTGGGCAACTTGGAGCACAAAACCAAGGAGCAACTGGAGTTCAGAACGGAGCAGGACCATCTGGCGTAGCACCAGAGCTAGGGGGCACTCACGCAGAGCATGTTGATCCGACCCCGGGAAGAGAGATGGGGGCATCCGAGCCACCTGGTAGCAATAGAGGAATGAACGTTCAGCCAGGGAGGCATACACATGAAAACTCCCGCGGACTCGGGGGGCAGGTCGAAGGCAGTGAACGAGGACTACAGCTTGGAGACAATGACAGATTAGCAGAGATGGTTAGAAGAGCTATGAGAGGCGGTTTAGTAAACAGAGAGTTGGAAGATGTAAACAGGAGTCCTTTTTCTTCTGCGATTAGGATGGTTAGGAACCCACCAGAGTTCAAGCTACCATCAGTAGAGATGTACGATGGGAGGACAGACCCTGCGGTCCATCTTACTAAGTATATGAGGCATATGGAAGTGCTGGGGGCATCACAGGAGATCATGGCCCGGTGCTTTCCACTGTATTTGACGGACATTGCAGCGTTATGGTTTAGGCAACTGGAGAGCGGCTCCATAGGAACGTGGGCAGATTTAACTGAGAGATTCATGAGGCAATTCAGGGTTCATATTGCGAGACCCAAGAATGTGATGAGTTTGGCAACCTTGAAGCAGAAAACTGGAGAGACTTTGAGGAGCTTTCTAACGCGATTTAATGCGGCGGCAGCATCTGTGGATCGACCAGATCCATCTATGGTCATGATGGCGGCTGTATCTGGAATAGCTGATAGTACAGAGTTCAAGAATTCATTAACCAAGGACCCGCCTATGAATCTGGGAGAGTTCTATCATGAGGCTGAAAAGTTTCTGCGTTTGGAAGATGCCAGTGCAGAAAGAGAGGAAGAAGATGACGTTTACGCAATCAAGAGCGGAAACCCACCTGGAAAGGGTGCGGAGACTAGCAAAGGAAAGAGAAAGGCTGAGGATAATGATGACAGGACAAAGCGGCAACGGAGGGAGCCGCGATTCACCACTCACACTGAGCTGAATGAGAGTCTGGAACGAATTTATCAGGATACCAAGGAGCATGTTCCGTATCGTAGACCAATACGAAGGGATCCAACCTCTGACTAAAGAAAATCAGATAAGTTTTGTGTATTACATGAATTAAACGGTCATAACACTAATGATTGTAGGCATTTGAAGGACGAGGTAGAAGGGCATATCAGGAACGGTATGCTCCTTCAGTATGTGAGGAGGCGAACTCCAGCTGTGGAGCCAGAGCGACCACCGTCTACATCGGCTAGAGGTGACCCTGGATCGAGGCACCGTCTGATTATCCATTGATTGCTTGATTAAAATAACGATGAACAAGTTGTAAACCTCTCGCTAACACGGTTAAATCATTTACACATGTGAGCGATCGCGCACGATCCATAGGCATGCTCTGAATGACTACCAGCCGCGTTATAGTAAGAGTTTACGCTTTGACATCTTCATTCTGCTCTTTGCTTTGATTTTGATTTGAACATTTAAATTCTTCCTGTTTGGACATGTCTGCTGTAAAGTTCATATGATTATTGCTTTAACATTTACAATTCTATGGAAAAATTACTTGTATGCCCATGGATCGCGAACGGTCCACGAGCACCTCTTGCATGGCAGTGAACTGCCGAAGTCTTTGATTCGGAAACTCCCCCAAACAATAACTCCGACACTGATAATATTAAGTCTCCCTCGGGCACACACAATTCGCCTCGAACGGCACCCGACTACGAACAGTCGCAAACTCGCCTCGAACGGCACCCGACTACGAACAGTCGCAAACTCGCCTCGAACGGCGTCCGACCTCGAACGGTCACAACTCGCCTCAAACGGCACCCGACCTCGAACGGTCACACACTCGCCTCGAATGGCATAACTCATCTCGCCACAAATGGCTCGATCGCGAAAGGTCGCCATTTGAGGTCCACCCCCTGACCGCCAACAGTCGCACCTTACCACGAATGGCTTGATCTCGAACGATCGTCTTCCGAAGTAAGGCGCTTGACCGCGAACGGTCCCATTTCATCTTTTGCCGCGAACGGCATCGGCCGTGAACGGTCACATTTCACCCCAACTGGCTTGATCGCGAACGGTCGCCATTTGAGGTCCGCCCTCTGACCGGGCTCGGTCGCACTTTACCTCGAATGGCTCGATCCCGAACGGTCGTCATTTGAAGTAAAGCGCTTGACCGTGAACGATCACATTCCACCACAAATGACACAATCTCGAACGATCGTCGTCATTTGGGGCCATATAAAATATCAAGCTCTTTACAGGTTGTCAACAGGATATGAACATTCAGCTCATGGCATTACAAAACACGTCTTCCTACCGCAAGGACATCAACGGGATATGAACATTCAGCTCATGGCATTACAAAACACGCCTTACTACCGCAAGGACATCAACAGGGTATGAACATTCAGCTCATGGCATTACAAAACACGCCTTCCTATCGCAAGGCATGCTTTGGGGGTCAAAGTGTTATCCCATTTTTGGTCAAAACTGGAATATCAATATTGTGTGCGTTTCCACCACTACCGAACCGAAAAGAAGCAAGCAAGCGTATATAAGTCTGGGATTTCACTCATGATTCAAGTGCAAGTGTTCTTTCTCACCCAGGATATCTCGAGACCAAGAAGCATCAGTTTCATCTGGGTTCGCCCACTTCATTCGTTCCATTCCATCCGGTACCTAAGCTCATCCGGTACACCTACCAAAGCCGAACCATGTTCCTTCGCTACCGAACCAGCATGAGGGGAAGGCCAACGAACCATTCGGTACCGGACCAACTGCCGAACCAGACCTCGCCTCGCTACTTGCCGAATCAGACCCAAGGCACCACATGCCGAACCAGAGGCCTTTCCACCTCCCACCGAATCAACCTCCTTTCCATCCACTACCAAGTAAACCACCGGACCAACTCCACTTCCCTTCCTAGCCGAACTAACCACACTTCCATGTACTACCGAACGAGCTCCACCGAACCACCACCGGTCCAAGGTCACACCGAACCAACTCACCACCGAGTCAACCTCCACCAAACCAACCACTACCGGACCGGAGCTGCCGAACCAACCCACGCTCCACACACTACCGGTCCAATCAACACTCCACTCACCGCCGAACCAGGGTGTTGCCGAACCAACGTTGCCAGACCAGATTGCTTCAGCCCAAGCCCACCAGCAGCTATAAACATCCAAGACCCCTGCCCCCAACCTCACTCTACAAATAGAGGGGCAGAGGTACACAATGGCAGACAAGTTTGAGAGCTCAAGCATGGATAGAACTTTCAAACAACATTCATATACTTGGATACAAAGCTTTATACTTGTAATCTGAAGAGAAAAAGGAGAATAACATATAAAGTGGACGTAGGCACGTTCTGGCCGAACCACTATAAATCTGTGTGTCTTTTACAGTTTAGTCTCTGTTTTTTATATATTTGCATAAATCACCCAAACCGCTAAGAACAACATAAAATCAACTAAATCGTACGACTTTGAGGTGTTTGCCCATTTTTTGCGCAAACACCCTTCGTGCGAACCCTCCGCCTATCTCGCGATGACGAACGTGATTCACCACCTTCCTAGATTTGCCAGTCGTGACCTCACAACCAAGCAAGCCGAGCCTCCTCAAATCGCATCACCATCTTATGATTCCACCCAACGTCTCGTCGCTGCCACACCCCATCTGACATCGCAACCCCTCCCACTGGCATGCCACGAACACGCGCCTCATCGCCAACCCTTTGATCATAGACCTAGACGCCTCAACAACTTCGAGCTTCGCCCCTCTTATCGCTGCCTCGCGAGCTCCATCTTACTTGGTTTTGGTTAGAATCGAACGAGGACGATGCAGCTTGATTAAAAACGAGGGCGGCCATCTCCGTTATTTTGATTTTAGATATGCGAATTAAAAACTGGAGTAAAATTTTTCGACATTATTTTATCAGTTTCCATATTACAAAGGGAAAGGGGAACGCGTATTAATGTAGTTCAACACGTGTTTTAAAACACATTATGTGTCCACAAAGATCTGTAATAGCCCAAATGAAATTTATATTATTTATTTAATTTAAATTAAATTTTAAATTCAAATCGTCTCGTTTCCCGCACACAAAAACCTCGACCTCCTATCAAGACGTGCCGCTAGGCGTTTATAATGTTAAACCCCTATTTCGAACACAACGGAAAAGGTTTCGAGTCCTAATTCAGTCGTATGGAGAAGATAGCTTTTTGGACCTAGTTATTTTATTAAATTTTCAATATAGATTTCACCACATTTATCCATCGTATGCTCACACAACAACTCTAAATGGTACGAAATTTGAAATCCAATAATAATACAATATTACGGATCGAATGGAACTGCTTTCGTTGAATTCCGAGACAATGCCTCGAAAGGCCATTTTTAAATTCAATTTAAACTATATATTTTTAAAATTGAATAAAACATTCCCAAATTCAAATTTAACATTTTTACTATCTTCAATATTATCAATATATATTTTACAAGCTTTCAAATCATTTTTAACGACTTTAAAATTTCAGATTCAACCATTTACCCAATTTCCAATAATTAAATTCAATAATTCAGTTGCCAAATAAATAGTGATATTTGAAATTCAAATTAAAATGGCTTTCAAATATTTAAAATCAATTAAATATTTCAATTTCAAATATCCAGGAATCTCGGGTCGTCACATTCCTCCCCCCTTAAAAGAATTTCGTCCCGAAGTTACTAGTTAAGAGGAATGGTCCACAACCCGTGCATTATTTTTTCAAAGCCAAATAGTTTTTATCAACAACCAAAACAATCTATTATAAAAGACACATTATCATCCTTATTAACTTTCCAAATCTATCTATAACTTCAAACAACATTACTTACTCAACCATTCAAATTATAATTTAAATTCAAAATTTAAATTATAAAAAGTTTCTCAAAATTTTTCTAACTCCCTAAATTTTTGAAAAATTGTATCCTTTGCGTGGCTAGCCCGGTACAACTACAAGATGCCTCTACGGGCCTCCAAATCTCAAAAGAAAACAAACGCCAAGTCCTAGACCAGAAAATCATCAAATTTCATACAGTAATTTAAATACATACCTTTGCCGAGCTAATTTCAGTTTATCTTCAAAATAAAAAATCCCAATTTCCTTTTGCTATAAAACACCTGTATCCTACTTGACAGTAATATCCAATCATAGCTTTTCAAATCATGTTATACATTTCTTTACATAGGTTTTCATATCCAATTCATTCACATCAGTACGATGCACATGTATCATCTGTATGCAATACCCAATCCGATCGCTCACTCGATCACACAATTTCACTTCCGAACTAGTATCGTCCACCCGTCTTCCTAATGCGTACTCAGATCTGGTTTCTTGATTAGAAACTGTCATTCTTCTTGCATAGCCACAAACTATGATAGAGAATTTCCATAATCAATCAAAATCCATATCCAGAGTTCGCCGTCGAAAATCGAGTGGAAAAAAAATCCCAACTTAGATCGGTATAACTATCTCGAAATTCTATGCTCGAATCTGGATCAAATCACTATGCGAATAAAATAATATACGTACAACTTACGTATTTATATCCATTGATTATTAACAATATCAATTCTCTTTTATTCATATTATTTTGATTTCTATTCACTTATCCACAATTATCCTATTTCACAACTTCACTTAATCTCCAATTCAAAATTACTTAGTGTATTTCCAATACCAAATTTACTTAAGAATTTCGTCGTTCATTTCTTAGGTTTAATATAAGCATTTTATATACTCTTATATTATTACTCTACCACTTTAGTCTTTATATCCATCTATTTTAAACTGAATCTCCAATCCCATATGAATTCAATTTACCTTCATCTCAAGCCATATTCAATTAATTTTTTCTTTAATTAGTCTCATTACTAATTTACTTAAATCCCAATGGATTTATTTCCAACTTTAAATTATTTCTAGTCTACAACAAATTAATCTTTCAACTTCACTTTATCACTTGGTTTTTTTTATCTATATTTAATCATATTGGATTCCAATTCCATGTAGATTCCATTTTCTTCAATTTACTAATTAATCTCAAATCTCAATACTTTGCTCAATTTTCATTTTCAAGAATTCAGTTTATCTTCAAGCTCTGAATATTGAATTTTATCACCATCTTCCATTCATAACTGGTTTACATCATTGCTTAAATTAGTTCCACTTACTAATTTATCTTAAATCTCAAACAAATATTTTTATGTCCAAACTTTTGTAATTTTAGTTCACTTCGAATTAATTTTATAACTTCACTTTATTTTACACATTTTAAATTAAATATCACCTCAACATAAAATCCAATTTATCTGCTTACCTTCTTGAATCAATTAGTTTACTCACTAATTTTTATTTCAGTCCATTATTTTATTTAGCCAAATCTTGACTAACTTCCCTTACACAATTCAAATTAATTCTCAATATTCAGTTTCAATTCCATTTTCTTACAAATGCAAATTCATTTGTCTATCCACAATTTTATTTCCATTCCATTTACCAACCATCTTTAATTGGCTTATCTTTTTAACCTTATTCTCTAGTCACGCTTACCTTTATTTGACCCTTTCAAGTTGAATCTAATTCCACAAATTTCAATAAAAAGTTTATTTCTAAACTTTTACTTCTTTTAGTTCCATTACAATTCACTTTTCTCAACACAATCTAAATTGATTCCATTCTTCAACTTTAATTTTAGTTCATTTACTTAAAAATTTATATAAATTTGTTCTCCCATAAATTTACTTCCAATAAAATAATTTTTTACACTGGATTCAAATACAATCCATTTCCATTCGAATTTTTGAACTTCCTTAAGTTTCCAACTTATTTAAATTCCATAAACATTTTAAATAAGATCTCTGAGTCTTTTCATCAATTACTCAACATTTTAAAATCATCTTTGAAATCAATTATATCCAAAATCCTTTGGTATCAAATTATCTTTTAAAATTTAAAATCAAAAGGTTTTACCAAACCAAAACTTCAACATTTCAAAAACCATTTTTGATATCCATAATTCAATTGCATATCCAATTATTCCTTGAATTTTTACAACCATCCCAATTTTGCAAACAACTCTAAATTAAATCATTCGGGTAGAAATTTCTTCCCTTGGAAACTCGAAAATGAACATCGATGATGCTGTAGTCATCATCAAAGTTATTTTCCAGCGACCGAAAAGAATTAAATGCTTTATCTCTGTAAAACCCCTCAAATATTTTTAAATTTCAAATCTCACCAGTTTTTCAAATGCAATTCAAAAATATTTTCGAAATAATATCGCCAAAACCCTTTGAAAACCATTTTCAAACCCGAAGGAATTTTAAACCTTTCCCAAAATTTCAAGTTCCAATTCCATCTAATTCATGCTCAACATTACTCTGGAATTTTATCTTAATTCCAATTATAAACCACATTCATAATTTACATTTCAAATATCATTCCATCAATGAATTTATTACTTTAACCTTTGATTATTATCTTAACTTCTTATTCAATTTCACTTCCTAACAATCAAACAACCATATATAACTATAATAATTTACAGAAAATTATTTCTTTTATATACAAAGATAATTTAGGTAAATTATTTCATTTACCCTATTTTCAAAACAATACTGTGTCGGCTTATCTTGTTTAAGGGTTTAGAAACCCCTATCGATCACATGGCGTCCAACATATCGACCAGAATTCATAAACACTTAACCGATAAGTCAACACAATATAAAAATAATTTTTATATTCACTAACAAATACGCTCTCATATCTATTAATACTCTCAAACTCATTATAGAGTACTGTGGATTCTATTTAATGAGTAATCCCCACCAGAGCCAAGGTTCTCGCTTAACCTTCGGCTCTGATACCAAATTGTAACAACCCGATTTTTCGACGCCCGAAAAATTGAACCATTAGGGTAAAAAGAAGAAGGAGATAGAAGAAGAAATAGAAACAATATCAGAATCTTACCAATGCAGCGGAATAAAATATAATAGATGATAACAGATCTTTACACAAAAGAAATTATATCTTTTTTATGCATACATCATCAGAATACAGCATCAGAGTTCAATACAATCACATCACAACTCAGGACGGTTATAATATCTCGTCCCTCCAAAACTTAATACACAGCGGAATTTACATCATATACGTCGGATACGTCTCGCCATCCAGCTCGTCTCCTAAGCTCCACAGCAGTCCATCCAGAACTGTACTCTATAATACTCGGTCTGACCCGAGCATTATAGTTAAATAACACCTGAGTCAGTATGGAATACTAGCGTGAGAAAAACACACTCAATTGGATTGTTAAAGTTTTCAAAATCTTTTGAAAATCAAAAGCATCTCGTAAGACCACGCCACAAATAAACATGTCGGGTTTTTACCTTACGATAGCTAAAACATTTCTTATAAAATTCTCTGATTATAATAGGGTCTATATACAAATACTTATTCAAATAGCCGAAATTGTTACATTTATTAAATTCCAGCTAATAGGTATACAAACAAAACCGTAAAGGCACATAGGGAGTATGGATTTCCAACTAATGACCAGGCACTGGGGAACCACCTGTCACAGTACCTGGTCTAGATCAGCGTACCGAGGATCCCTTCCGATCCCCTGCAATACAAGACCAGGACTACCCCTTACTGGATAATCCTGAGTAAGATCACCTCACAGTTGGGATCAACAACCGCACAACACAGCTGAAATAAAAGGGACATCTAGACAGGGATGACCTTACCCTAATGAGCGCTACCCACTTAGCCTTGCTGCATAACCCCTAATTTTTAGTCATTCCCGGTTGACGAGGCACAAGGCTAAGCGTTACATTTTTAGAACACATCTCTTAGAATGCTCATCGTCATCCTGACGATGTACTGAAAGCATTCATCCATACAAGTCCGTCCCGGGTTCGAACGGAACCGAAGGCACTACTCCTACTACATCCATTTTGGAATCACCCTTAGAATTAGTAGCGACTAGCCCTTGCACTTCACTGCTCCATCTTTGACTTCCAGCTCTTGTCTTCCTGACGAAAACGGTCAAACTGGATCAAAGTGGTTTTCGGTAATTAATTCTGATCCCGGTCTCTTCGAAACGATCAGCGCGTTGGGCCAATATTGGTAGTCGGTAATTTAACTATCAAATAACATTCTCAAACAATCATCAAACCATAATAATTTCTTCCAAATTATTTATTAACCTCAAAATATCTTCGCAAGATATTTTTCCACTTTTCAACCCTTTGAAAACAGTTTTAAACCGTTCGTCCCTCATGAAATAAATTCCCTAAATATTTTCTGTTTCCACTGAAATCACCAAGCATAAATACTTTAGATTTTAAAATAATTTAAAACACTTTAGTTTAAAATAAACTTTAAAACATTTAAATTTAATTACGTAAACACTTTATTCAAAAATATATGTATGCTTTAAAAATATTACAATAAAGCTACTTATAAAATATAAGACTAATTTTATAAAAATAAAAGTTAAGCCAAACTAAATTTTAAAATAAGAATTTCGAAATTCTATACAAGTTTTTAAATAAAACTTTACCCAAACTATTTTTTAAAAATAAGATTACTTTATAAAATATTAACAATTATCTTTTTAAAACATGATACCAATTAACCTTTAAATAATCACTCCTAAAATAAATTTGTAAAATATTTACTTTAAATTTTGAAACATTTTAATAATAATAAATTTTCTAAAACATTTCCTTAAAACAAAATTTTAAAGCCTTTAGCTTATACATAAAAGTCTCCTTTAAAATACACTTGGCTTTCTAGGGAAATGCACTTCCCATTCTCATACCTTTTTAAAAATATACCACTGTTTATTTTTAAAAAAATTTACCCATTCCTTTATAAATTCTCACAGTGAATATATTTTCAAATATCCACTGATATTTTATTTCACTTTATAAACCCAGTTTATAAATCCATAGTCTCATCTTTCTTCCAAAACACAGGTTCAAATACAAATCAATTTCAAATTTTGCTTCATTTTTAAAATAAATTCTTTTACTTACACAATTTATTTCAAAAACCCATTAACCTTAGATTTTACTTCTTAATTATAATTTAAAAATCTTATTTATATGAAATTACCAATTTCATACCTTTTCAAATTCCTTTCCAATAGATTTAAACCTTGAATTTCAAAATAAATTCTTCATCTCTTAAAATAATATCACATACGCTTTACTTCCCCTTTTTATTCAAAATCTCCTTTCCCATACTCGGAATCTATTTATTAAAATTTAAAAATCCACTTTTTTTTTCCATTCATTCTTCAATTTATCCTAAATTCTCTAAAATCATTTTACTTACAAATTCTCTCTCTTTTTATTTCTTTCAAAAAAATCCAATCTATACATTTCTGGTAACTCAAAATACCTAAATATATTCAATCAATCCATAGCATCCATTATTTCCAATTATCAATGTAATCTATCCAGATTATTTAATAAATCATAACATAGAATATTTAAGCAAATTTAAATATTTTGAGGAATCCATTTGGATCCCTCCAACCTGTTTCCCTGCATCCACAGATGTTAGCACAATATAAAATACCAATTCCATTTCGAGATGAAATATCGCGGTATATGGGTTTATAGAATATCCTTCGCTATTATGCGGCGCATAGAATCTCATCCGCTATATAATGCGGGAAATCAATCACTCCAAATACATATATAATACCAATTTCACTTCGATATGGAATATCACGGTATATGGTTTTAATATAATATCATCCGCTATTATGCTGCGCATAGGGTCTAATCCAATATAACTGATAATAATCTATCACCCAAGCATACACAATCAACAAATATAAATTTAACTATTTAAATTTAAATAAAACCCAGATGAGTGAGATTAACCCACCTTTGATTTTTAATTCGCAATCCACTTCCATCTCGTCTTGTTTTATCCACGATTTGACCTTGTATAAACAATTTATATGATTCTTATTAATATTCAAAATAATTGAACAATCGCTTATTATTAAATTATTTAATTGACTAACAACTTTATTCAAACTGATAATTTCCCTTTTAATAAAATTTAATAAGTTAACGGTTTAATTCTACTAAATAATTTCCCTTTTAAAAAAAATTAAAATTATTTTCTAGTGACTAAAGTAATTAATTACATTCATTAAACATTAATCACCCTAAATACACATTTTAAAATAAACTGGTGGGGTTAAAACGTGTATATATATCTATTTTCTAAATCTGTTTTCAAAACCTTTCCTATTATATATTTTTCAGATCCTATATATGTATAAACATATACTCTACTTCCCTAAATATAAATATGTATATCGGTTTTGAAAGAAGAGAAAAACCAAAACAGATATATACCTCACTGTCGTTGACCAGTCCTCTGCCACAACTCGACTCCGGCCTCACTGACAATGCACACAAATCACCAAGCCCACTGACACTAGGTGTCGCCAAAACTCCAGATCGTACGACACTCGCGCGCTTCCTTGCCCTTCGTGCGAACCCTCCGCCTACCTCGCAATGACGAACGTGATTCACCACCTTCCCAGATTCGCCAGTCACGACCTCACAACCAAGCAAGCCGAGCCTCCTCAAATCGCGTCGCCAACTTGTGATTCCACCCCACGTCTTGTCGCTGCCACACCCCATCTGACATCGCAACTCCTCCCACTGGCATGCCACAAAGACGTGCCTCATCGCAAACCCTCAATTGATCGTCGACCTAGACGCCTCGACAAATTCGAGCTTCGCCCCCTTATCGCTGCCTCGCGAGCTCCATCTTACTTCTTGTTGGTTAGAATCGAACGAGGAGGATGCGGCTTGATTAAAAATGAGGGCGACCATCTCTTTTATTTTGATTTTAGATCTACGAATTAAAAACTGGAGTAAAAATATTTCGATATTATTTTATCAGGTTCCATATTACAATGGGAAAGGCGAACGCGTGTTAATGTAGTTCAACATGTGTTTTAAAACCCATTACGTGTCCACAAAGATCTGTAATAGCCCAAATGAAATTTATATTATTTATTTAATTTAAATTAAATTTCAAATTCAAATCGTCTCGTTTTCCGCACACAAAAATCCCGACCTCCTATCAATACGTGCCGCTAGGCGTTTATAATGTTAAACCCCTATTTCGAACGCAATGGAAAAGGTTTTGAGTCCTAATTCGATCGTATGGAGAAGATAGCTTTTTGGACCTAGTTATTTTATTAGATTTTAGATATAGATTTCAGCGCATTTATCTATCGTACGCTCACACAACAACTCCAAATGCTATAAAATTTGAGATCTGATAATAATACAATATTACAGATCCAATGAAACTAGTTTCGTCGAATTCAGAGACTGTGCCTTGGAAGGCCATTTTTAAATTCACTTTAAACTATATATTTTTAAAATTGAACAAAAGATTCCCAAATTCAAATTTAACATTTTTACTATCGTCAATATTATCAGTATAAATTTTATAAGCTTTTAAACCATTGTTAACATGCTTAAAATTTCAGATTCAACCATTTACCCAATTTTCAATAATTAAATTCAATAATTCAATTGCCAAATAAATAGTGATATTTGAATTCAAATTAAAATGGCTTTCAGATATTTAAAATCAATTAAACGTTTCAATTTCAAATATTTAGAAATCTCGGGTCGTCATATTTTTTCATTCATTCCAACTCTAATCTTTTCTGATTTGAAGGATACGAGTGGTTGAAGATGACGCTGAAGCTTTTTTGCTACAATAAGAAAATGGGTTCAATCATAGACATAGGATATACAACAACATGAAGTTACCAACTTCAAATTAAAAATGCGGCAACGCAATTCCAAGTTAAATGCAGTAGTTCAATATGAAGTCGCCAAAGTAAATCATTTATTCGACAAGTTATTACCGAACAATGTAGATATTGTACTTAATTGAATGCAACAAGTAATTGCCGAACTTAAACTAAAAATAAGTGGAAGGTACGTCGAATCATATATTTCCAAACCATTAATACCAACTTTTAACAACACGACATGTAAACATTGAACTAAAATCAACTGTTCTATAAGAATTGCCAAAGCAAATTATAAAATCGTGGGAACTCGTCGAATTCAACTGTAAGAGCAAAAACCCTAATTTCCTACCCATCGCGATCAACTAACAGTGATTCATACAACCCTAGATCGAATAAATGATTGAAGCATGCACATTGCCATCACATTTTCAATCAACTAGGGGTCTGAAATATTTGCACGAGCGTAGTTTTTTGTTCGAACCATTTTGAAAGTATATGTTATTGTTTGAAGATGAGAAGACGGGTGAAAAAAAAAGGTGGATAGAATAGGAAAAGTGAGCTTTACTTTATAATGTTTGCGTACCCCTTATGGTAGTTATACTTTTAGTGGAGCGAAAATAAAAAATGCTCCCCTCTTGATCGAAATTGGAGTGTCAGTAGCAGTACTATATAAAAACATATGATAAATTTCAGACCAAATTTAAATAAGAAAGAAAAATAAACGACATGCGCTAGAAAATAAGAGAGATACAATACGTCTCACATCTATTTAATAGACAACTGAAATCAGAAGTTTATTAGTTATGCAACGTTTCTTTGATTGTACAAGACCCCAGGGCCGAGGCCAAATTCAGCATATAAAATTTAAAACTGCATATTAACGTGAATATTGAAGATGTGTCGAGCCCGTTATCTTCTGCATCAATGAATTTATCATCTTAATAGGCATAATTATGCTCTTAGAAAAGCAGATTTGACAAGCACCATTGTCTCAGTGGTTAAGTGCTTCGATTTTGATGCAAGAGGTCACAGATTCGAAACTTGCGTAGCGTGATTCGAACATATATTGACACGTGATTTGTGATATGTTGTATATAAAGTACCATTTTAAAAAAATTCCCTGCGTGCATCCATTATAACTTATAAGTTAATAATGGCTATGCTATTATGATCGAATTGGTTTCATTCAAAAATTGAGAAATAGAGTTAAAACATTGAATCCAGGAGGGTAATTTTGTAATTTAAGTGGTGTGCCTTTGATTTTTCAGTTTGTTGCTGCAGATTTTAACAGAATCAAAGCCGGGTATAATAGCATTTTTAGTAAATAATTCTAGTTTCTTGGTACATTTCCATCAACCGGATTAAACTAAAATCCTTCAAATGAAATTCAACTTTATGATATTTATTTGGAAAAGATCCGAGCTGTTTAAAATGTATACGTCTGTCCAATCAAAGCTGCTATATCGGAACAATATTAGCGGTTGCAATATGTACCTAAGATTTCCAGTTGGAGAATTAGGAAATTGCTGAAGGGCAAAGAAGTGAATAATGACAGATAAGGTGTCAAACTTACAAACAAGATGGATTTGGGGAATTTACATGGAAAATTAATAGACAAGGACTTGAGCTGCGAGGCCAGATCTTCCCGTTTGTCAAACTTACGTAAGTGATCACAGCTCATACATAATGTATTTTTGAATACGATATCTCACAGTTTTGTACTAAACAAGTTAGACATTTATTTCACTTTGAAAAAAGTAATAAAAAAAATATTGGGTCCATAAGTCATAACAAGAAGAGCTTTTTCGCTTTGACATCCACGTACTCCAAGCCAACAACTGAACATAGAAACAAACAAAGAATTCTAGTCATTACTTGAACAATTTAGTAAATCAAACTGTCTAGCGAGTTCACAATATATTCTTGCAAGTTATTATTAAGATCCAAACTCATAATCTTCGCCATTTGACACGTATCACGTACCAAAGTATGATCTTTCCTTTTGTTTTCAAATCCCAAATTTCAAATTCTGATAAGTTATAGTATAAAACTTGAAATCTGATAAGAGTAGTAAACAATATTGCATGTCAATTATTTGAAAAAAAAACAAGAGGGCAGTTTGACTTCTGTGCTTATAAGAAAATTCTGTCTGTTTTAATTGAAAAGATCACAATGTTTTTCTTCAAACTAAAGTTAAAGTGATGGCGAAGTAGTTTAGGTTCACATTTTTTAGCGTACTCTCCAAATTTTCAACGACTCAACAACCCATCAATACGTATATTAAAAGGAATGATGTTTAATACAACAACAAAAATTAAGTATACGTGTCATGTACTTAGGTTTGTGAATAGCTAGATTTAGCATACAGCGATCTTTCTTTCTTCATATAACCTGGACTTTCTTCTTTAGATAAAAATTTAAGAATAAAATTTCCCTCTGGTCATGAGTAAAAGTTAAAAGTATCATATAGATGCATTTGCATTACACATACAGTTTAAGAATAACATACAAACATACTAATTCATTGAGAATTTGCATAAGAAAACTCAACTTCCAACCTGTAATAAGCGCATGTTGGATTTTATTTTTATTTTTTTTCTCTTTTTCTTTTTTACAAGCATGCCAGAATGATGAATGTTGTGGTGATTATTAATTTTCCTACTTTGGTATTGTATGCACTGTGCATTATTTACCATTGTTAATTGTTATCTCATTATCATTGCAACTTAAATATGAAAGAATTACAGCATATTATACATGAGATTTCATAGTTGAAACATAATGTACTGGCATCATACATTTGACAATAAGCACAATAATTGAATATTGACTACGGTTAACTAGAAATTCAAAAACTTGAATCCTTTATCGGATCAGGAGATAGGCAGCTGTATTAGCTTTCAGTCTTTTTGAAGAAGTTTTCAATAAAGAATTGCCCATTTGGTTTTGCTCCATTTTTAAGTTTCTTTGGGAATAATCTTAGTGCTCTGTCTTCCTGCACAAAATCAACGCAAATGGAACATCAGAAGGAAACATTTACAACCATAGAATGATGATGTTTCTCTTAGTAGAAGCTAAGATGGAACCAAAGAACCATTACAGGCTAAGACTCTTAAGTTTAATGACAGGATTAAATTATTGGATCTATGTTCAAAATAGAAAATTACTCCCACATTTGTAATGATACACAGGAAGTGTACCACCGTCTAAGAAAAATATCTTCACTTTTGTGAACCAGTGACAAATCCAGAAGCAAAAAATGGCCTACCGATATATAACTGTGATCTCTAAGCACTTTGACCCTTCCGCCTCTTCCATCAGAACCAACAGAGATCAGATTACCATTGTTTGTAGATGTGTTAGGAGTTGACGACTTTAGCCATTTCCCTAAGTTTTTGTTTCCGTTTTCAGCCCCAAATAGTCCACTACCTACACATACACGACACAAACATTAGTACACAATTTACTCACTAATGTGCAACTATAACATAATTCAAGTACCACAAGCTTTAACTTCAAGAAAATCACATTATTATTCAGTTTTGTTTTCATAAAAGAACTGATGTAAAAATATAGTCCTGTCCAGCTAACACAAGCCTGATTTTCCATAAAGCTCGCAATGGCAGAAACATCGTGTTTTAGCTAACTTAAATTTTTACAGCAGAAATTTTACTTTTGTAATGTATAATGCAATATATGTTACCCAAGAAGTCATCTCAGATGAGCAACAACAACTGCTATCTTAAATATTGATGTAAATTCTTCACTGGAGGTGTTGTCTTATGTCTTTGAATTAAAGACACAAATAAATCACTAGCAATGGGTGTTAATTTTGTATGAGTGTCCGTTGTCCGACTCGGTTCGAAGTCGAAAAACATCCGGCCATGTCCGTCCGTTTCTCCTTTAGAACACGAATTAGGACAAGAAAATTTGTACGGCGTTTTGTCCGTACGAATTGTTCGATGAATTTTCTATTGCCCCTACATCGTCCATCCGTTGTCCGACTTATACGAAGAGTGTCCGAGCAAAAGACTCATCCGATCTGTATCCGTCTGAAACTCCCATAGGATAGAACACGAACACACCTATGTCCGGTCTGGTCCGCCGGATTAACACCCCTGTCACTAGCAAGCTTAATTTAAAAAAATTGGTGCTCGGAACCTTACTGAATACAACATTTTGTTTATCTAGCAATGCAGAATAAGGTCAAACCTGTGCAACCATTAGATTCATAAACTTGAGGGTCATGTTTCACAGCAACAGAAGGTGTTTGCTTGGAAATGTCATCAATAATCAAAGTTTCAGTTTGCCAAGTTGAACTTGTTATATGTGCAACTTTTCTTGGAACCATGTTTCCAGGGTGTTCATTCTTGCTGCACTTCATTTTTTTTAAAGGAGACTCTATGTACCCATTTGTGTTTTCCTCCAGAAAGCAAGAACCAGTTTCCAAATCAACTACATCAATCTCCTTGGGTACAATTGGAATTGAAACATTTTGAACTTCATTTTCCTTGGATGTAATATAGGGCAAAGCATTTTGAACTTCATTTTCATATGCATATTCAGTTGAATGATCAACTGAATTTTTTTTATTATCCTTCCCATTCTCCCTATATGAAGTTTTTAAATTTCTGAGGACCTGATTCGCTTTATCTTCTAGGGCCTTCTCCAATTCTTGCAACCTTGTCTAGACAAGGGATGTAAAAGCATAAAATTACTTTTATTAAAAAAGAACTTGCAAAAGTAATGTATAGGTTAGATGATTACATTTAGTTTTTTAATCTTTTCTTTAGACTTATCAAGCTTTTGCTGGACACGGGACTCTGATCTTCCCAAACTATTGCATTGAGTCATTAATTCTTTATAGCTCCTGTAAGAGAGAATTGGTACCGAGACCTAAATATTTAGTAAGTCACTACGCATAAAGTGACATAATGTAAGAATTCAGTACTCGTTGAATAAATGAATGAACATTGCATACTTATTACGAATTGAAAGTGACTTCTTCAAGACATCAATAACATTCTCCGGGTTCTTTCCATGACCAATTGATGCAAGCTTCACCATCTCTTCTTCTTCTAGGTTTAAATCAGTTGCTCTAAAAAAACATAGACATTAATGACAGTGGATAACATATATAGTGTTAACAATACACAGAACTTACAATTTCAGGGCAGCAAGCTCTTTTGCTAAGGCTAAACTTCTCTCCTGAAGTTTTGTGCACTCTGTTGATTTTCTCGATAGTTCCTGTAGCGTAACGTTTTAACATAAATATTTAACCATTATAAATTAAAAGAAAGGCACAACCGAATTTACTGACCACATGATCACCTGATTAGCGACAGTAAGATGATGCCCCACAATTTCTTTCTCTTTCCTAAGTTCTCTATTCCTTGCCTCTTCTTTCTTTGCTATCTCCTTCCACACGGAAACCTAGATCGACAAATTCCACATATTATTATTAATTACTAAATAATATGATCGTCGTCATGGAATGGGTTTGCAGTAATTAAATTTATGTGTGCGCATACACGGGCAAGTGCATGTTTATACTTTTTGATTCAGAATACGTGTATCGGAAATTTGTTTCACTCACTGCACTATGGTGCTTTTATTTTAGTATAATGAAGCATGGTATGCTTATGCACTGCAAGTGCATATAAATCGCTTTTTTAACTCACATATCTATCTAACGAGAATCTCCAACGGTTAGTGTATAGATTACAATAACTTAATCAAAACCCAAAATTGCTTTCAATAGTAGATTAAAGTGGGTAATATTACAAAACTCGGACCCAAGGGATAACAAATTTGCAATCTCTACTGGACGTTGGTTGAATAGACGCTCGCACTTCAAATGCTTGTTTAACGGCCACCTATATCTTAAGTACATGTTGAATCAGTACTCGACAATGTCTAGTAATGACTAGTTTTATAACAGCTACTTCCTCACATTATTGAAATTCACACAGAAGACAGAATTTACACAACTTTTCATCTTGATTCCATGTTTTCTTCTATTAAATTACATAATAAATGCTGATTTTGATCATCAATTAATACAAAATTCTACATTTGATAATATTCAATTTGTTCATAGTGTCTAAAAATTCACAAGGAACCGTACGCAAATAAAAACTGAATAGAAAAAAGAAGACTACGGCTTAGGCACAGTTGGTCTAGTTCTTCCATCCATCCAACATGTGGAAACAACAGAAGTGCTGATACATTACGGGAAAAGAGTACCTTTAACTGCAATGTCAAACATCCTGAAAGAAATGACCTATCACATCGTTAACAAATCGTATGGGAAAGATTGGTTGACAAACTCAATCTTTTGAATCCCAAGTGTCCAATTGCTTTAAATAAAGATATAAAAGCAATTCAACATTAAATTTAGATTGCTTAAAATATACCTGAATCGTTAATTAAAATAGTAATTGAGTAAAATCATAGTTATGATTGTAAGTAAATTACTTATGAAAATGTGTAATATCAAGCGCATGACAATCAAACGTCCATTGAGCAAACGCCCATCCCTGGATGTCAGGTCAACAGGCACCCGACTACATGCACCGTTGAGGAAGAAAGATAATTTCAGGGTGTAAAATTACATATTCGTAGGTGTAATCTTAGTTGAGAAACACCTACCAGCTCGCCACTTTCATTTTCTAGTAGTGCTGATTGAATATTATTTTTTTAAAGAATCGTTAATATATATTTAGGAAAACTCAAAAGGCTTTACAATTCCACATCCGATGTATTCAATTTATTAGTAGAAATATAACGTTTACATATTCAATTAGACAACCATGCGCAAGTAGCATCAAACAAAGCAAAACGGCAGATCCAAAATGATGTAAATGCAACCCGAAAATATACTAAAAGCAAAATAAAAAATGGCATAATTATCGATAAAAATCATCACGTCATAAAACAAAATCATGCCCTTCATAGGCAAACACACAAAAAATATGATGATTAAACATCTTTAATCAAATCACAAAGGTAGCAATAAAGAGTAAAAGAAAAAGGCGCCAACACAAAGATGGCATGAAAGCACGTCAACACAAAGGTGGCATGAAAGCACGTCAACACAAAGGTGGCATATTTAGTATAGTATGATAATATCTAACTTAATTTTCTACCAAATATCTTTGAAAAAAATTCTTTGATGCATGATTTGGTCTAAGGTTTTCAAAATGGGAATCACAAAGTTAAATTTAAAATTGGAAAAGGGTTTAAAATGTGAATCGTAGATTTGAAAGGATCATACCGCTGTTAAAACTTTTTTCCTGTTCTTGGTTATGTACAGGGTAAATATTAAGTGCATGTAACACATCTAAAAGCACAAAATAGTATACTCAGGCCACTATACATTCTTAGAAGTTGATGCACCTTCTATTTAAAACAATTAGTATGTGTTTTCCTCCCTTAAAAAGACTTTCCTGATAAATATTGGCAATCCATCTGTTCTACATGACTTAATCGATGTGTACCAGATTTTAATTGATTCGGATGCATTTCGAACAATGTTATCAAGGTGGAAAGTGTATTTTGCCCGGAAACTCTTAATCCGTCAACAATCAATTGTGAAACTACATTAAATTCAGATCACCTGGTAGTTTATTTTTCTGTAGTTTTATATCACAGCAGTGACTACGAACGATCGTTCTAACATTTGAAACCTATTGTACCTCCAACTTTCCTACCAGACAGAAACATCTGTTCAAATAAACAAGAAGAACGAAAGTTGAAACTCAAGTCATATTTCAATCAGTACAATTATTCAAATGAACATATGCATTTGTTCAACTGCCATGGTCATCTCTATGTAAATCCAGTATCTGATGGCAGGAATAATCTATAGAAAAACTTTCCACATAACCTTGTATCACCAGAAAATAAACAAGCGTTTTTTCCTTTTTCTTTTTTCCCCATTGATTCAAGCAATTTCAACTTGAATCCAGCAAAATCACATTGTATTCTAAGAGAGACTTCGTTTATTTCATTTGTCCTTGTAGAGGACAAAAACATCTCTCAAAAGATACCACATACATGTCTTGGATTTTGGAGATAATTCATAATACAGTTTCTAACAATGCAATGCATGTGCATGAACAAAAAATAAGGTACTAATACAATAGAACCTACTCAGATATAACAAAATTTTAACAGCTAGCCTATAATTACATTAGTGTTCAGCAAAAATTTGGTTAAAATGGACACACAAACAAGCATGCTTATTCCGATAACCAGACAGTTTAATTCAGTGTCATATCTCCCAAATTCCAGCTTAGGGCAATCACATTATAGAAGGTCCTATCAAGAAAGAAAATACAACTGCAACTTCAACGTTGATCCATAATGATTACCTCGTTGTTCAATTTCTTGATACAGTCTTTCTGCCCCTCAAAATTAGTGCTCAAAACCAAAACTTTTGCTTCCAGTCTCCTTACTTCCTTCTTCAATTCCTCGACGGCAACTTTTTCATTGCCGGTTTCGCAGATTTTAGCAATTTGTGCAGAATCACCAGTCGAAGGAAAGAATAACCTCGTCAATCCATCTCTTGAGCACGACTGCTTGCATACCGGGCACGAGGGTTTCTTCCCTGGCGGGCAGTACTCCATCCATTGCTGAATGCTGCTTAAAAGGTAAGTATGAAAATCAAATTGATTCAAAATAGAGAGAAAAATTGGTACTTCACCAGAGTTCATGAAAGACGTGGCCGCAAATGGGGATGATTTGGAGATCGTCGACTATGGGTTTCAAGTCTTCGATGCAAATCGTGCATACTGGCTTAGGATTACCCTCACTCATTTTTATCGGTCTGTTTAATTTTGTTTCGTTCTAGACTTTCCGCGAATTCGGACTGAAGAATATATTTTGGGGTTAGGGTTTTAAGATTGTTAGAAAGTCACGGAATGAGAAGACATTTGCGGAGCTAAATCGCGGGAACAATCGAATTCCAAAGTTTGCCGGTTTCTACTCTGGGCATAAATATGACAAAAATAAAAATTAGCAAAAGCTATTACAGAAGATAAAAAAGGGCTAAGGGAATTATTTAATGGAAAAACGTGAGGCCGAATTTGACTAAATTAGCAAAAGCTATTACAGTAGATAAATGTATTGTCTGTCTTTAGGACTAAGAATGACAGGTGGTTACAATTGAGATTCTATCTAGTTATTAAATAAAATCATATTTTATTCAACATAATTTTATATTTATTAATTAATCATATCAATTAATTTAACTAAATCTTTTATTTTGAACTTATCGTGTATACATTCAATGGTATAACAATATAACATAATGAAATATAAACATGTGTATAACTATATATATACATATAGATATTGAGGTTAATGTCTATTGTATATACATATATGTTTTACTTACATATACATGTTGCAATTTCATATGAATTCCAAGAATATTACTGTCCAAGTATATACATACATTTAGCATATTATAATATGCATATATGATTTGTATATAGATATTAATAGTACCATATCCATAGTTCCTGTGTGTGTGTGTGTATATATATGTATGTATGTATATATATATATATATATATATATATATATATAATCTCAGTGGATGTATCGATATTATTTCTCGAAACATCTTGACTGGAAATATTTAAAATAATATGCAATTTTATATTATGATAATTTTTTCATGATTATAAGTTCTTTTAATTATTATCACATAACATATTAAAGATTTTCTATATTAATATACTTAAATTAATTACTTAATTAATATATCATAATATAACAAGTGTAGTATGGTAGAAAATTAAATACATTTATTACAGACAAGATTGATTATAAAGTTAGATATATATAGTAAATTATATAATTGCCCGTAGGGTATACGCTTAACTCTCTCATTGGGTTCACACAATCAGTAATTCATAGATCATCACATTCCAATTCAAATTCATCACATAATGGCTAGCACATCAAATCAAACATTAATCTACCGTAGACACATATGTGAGTGATAGAGTTAGATGCATGCCCTAAGGTCAATTATTTAATTGCTACATGTATTTAACTCATAACCAATCTTGTTCAAAATAAAAGGAGCTTTCTTTCTTTTATATACCGATGTAATATGTTATATTAATCAATTAAATTAATTAATTTAATTAAAAGTATATTCGATAGAAAATGTGGGTAATGGGTGCTACTTTAGTATAGCATAAGGTAAACTAAAATGCTACATTAAACTAGTATTTGATAAACAAAATACTAAATTAAACAAGCATTAGATGATGTACACTAGGTGAACTAAAATAACATTCATTTCTACAGATAAAGAAATGTCAAATTAATAAATCATTACACATTTATAATGCTAACTTCACATAACATTACACATATATAATGCTAAGTTCATATGACATTTGTTTTCATAGTTTATATGGTATCTGTTTTATTTGATGTTATATTAATATAACATTCAACGTTCTTCAGACTAAATTATAAAATTTGTGTCCTTCATTCAAAAATGAGACCGAAATTTTCCGTTATCCTTATTTTCCTAGTAGGTCATATCATATATTTTGTGTCATCCTAAGGGCACCACCCTTTTATCTAAGGGCATCGTGATCGCTGGTTGACCGCCATACAAAATGGCGACGTCCTTAGCAGTACACTATATTTATCTGAAAGGTGTTCTGAAATCAGATCTGATGTTGAATTAAAATTAATGTAAATCAATCTCTATTTTTTTTCTCAAATAGCAAACACAAACTTCTTTGCACTTTTATTATGTAGATTGCAAATTATTAAAAAAATCATGGATTAAAAGATGAGTTTCTTCATTCGTATGTCCTTATAATTGTTACTTAAATATATTATATTAAACAACTATATTTTTTATCGTTACCGAAATTATAATTTTGGAAATATTTCTCAAAAAGTTCAAAACTTGTTTTTTCTATCAGAAAAAGGCAAATCACTTTGCATTTATGTTTTTTGAAAATTAACGGTCAAGTTTACATGCTCATTACTACAAAGGATTTTATTATAATAACATTAAAAACAAGGGATGTAACCTTTTTACTATTTATGAGAATTATTGTTGTTTGTGACATTCGGGTTCAAAACTTCGATCATATTAGTCAAAAGTCGTATTGTCATGATCCTCGTGCAAAACCGAGCAAAATATGATGCAGATAAAGGGAATACTATTATGATTGGTGCGAACTAATGCTATGCATATGAATCGTGACATCATTTTTTTAAGTTTACATTCATCTTTTTTGCTTTGGTTGCAATGATATTAGAGTTGTCGATTTTTTTGCATTAAAAAAATATTTGAGATGTTTTGATTATAACTGTTCATCACCATTTCATGCATAATATTCTTAATTTGTGTTGACGCCAAAAATGATACCAACACCCAAATATCAGATGAAAGTACCAAAATGCAGAGATCCAAATCAAACAAGCAAAAACAGATGAAAGTAAAACGAGGCATAAGAATTTTCGTAGTGGTTCAGGGAATTCTCGGACCTACGTCCAATTTGATCTTTGTTATTAGTTATTTTCTCTCCAAAATACAACTAATTTTATCTGATCTGACTACAATCTAGTGGATCTCAGATTTACAATGGAGTTTATAGAGTATATTTGGGGAAGGAGAGAAGAGTGAAGAAGATGCTGATAGAGTTAGGGCTATGCCCTGGGGCAATTATGTAATTTGTTACATATGATATATTTTGTGATAGTAGTTACAAAGTATTGTAACCGTGAGTAATTTATCACAACGAAACGAACATACCATTTTAAATGTTCCTAGTCAAGATGCATCGAGGATGAATATCGATGTATCCGTTGAGACTGGAATACGTAACGCTCTCCAAATGTTGGGTGGTGTATTACTCATGACTGCTGGAGGCACCTAGGGGTTACATACTAATAGTCATTGGATAACTGTGGAACGACTCACTCGATAGTTTTCTGCTGGTTAAGAGAGCTAAGGTCAAATAGAAAATACTGATGTGACTGATTTACACAGTTCTCTCGACTTGAGAATACCGTGGATCTTCAATATGAAGCTCCACTTTGATTATGGCCAAATCATGGCATGGCGTCCATCGAGGAACTGTAGTTGGGTCGAGTAGAAGTATTGAAAGTGAAGCACTATTCGAAAGAAGATTCATCTCCTCAGTTATATGCGGTTAATATCACAGTCAACTCAAGTCAACTCAAAGTCAAAGTCTCTGACCAGAGCATTTTGGTTAATAATAATGGTTATTATTGAACTAAGGACTTTGTATTTGGACTATAAAGTTGAATGTGGATGAGGTTAGAATTTTGACCATTACTAAATTGCATAAGTCAAAGTGATATAGTTTTGACGAAGAGAATTAGTATAAACAAATGTCACGACCGGGTAACGCTTATTAAACTAAAAGTGACTTTTACCGAAAATGAATAAGCGATAAATTTAGCCATAATGTCACATCACCTGATAAGTGACGTGTGAAAGTTAACATTAGAATAGTTTGATGTTAATTGCTAATCAAATTTACACCCAAGAGTTATACGACCGAAATGATGAATTCGCTTAAGACCGAATGATTTAATTAGTTTATCATTATTATAAATTAATTAAACTAATTAATATTTATGAAATATTAATTATAAAATTTGAATATGATTTGAGAAATAAATAATGTTATATATATTTATAACAGTTATAAATATATCAATCGATATACAATATCGACAAGCGATTAAACTAGATTTAATTGCATAGTATTTTAGCTTGGGCTTAGATGAGTTTAACGCCCATCATTAGGGCTGCAAAATTTCGGTTTTGGGAAGGTCTAGGGGTGGCTAAAACATAGGGAATTGACTCAGAGATAATATTTTAAAATCAAGTGAGGATGGGTAAAAAAGTTTTCCTCGTTTCTCTCTAATACAACCCAATATATATATATATATATATATATATATATATAATGTATGTATGTATGTATCTCTAAAATAATGACTAACCTTTTTTGGCCGTCATTACCTTCTACATTGCTGGTTAAACATAGTCTCAATCCACTCCAAAATTCTCAAATATATTTCAAATCAAAATAATATCATTCGATAGTTAGAGGTCGGTGATTCGAGACTTGCAATCGGACGAATCAAAAACATTAAAAGGAAGGGAAGTCGTTACCTCAACGTGGATTCAAAGACATCATTAAATTGGTAATTTTAATACATATTACAGTAATTAAATTATATTCTATGATCCTGCAATGAGTAATTTCATATCTATTTAAATATATTGCCACTATATGTTTAGTTATGTGAGATTTTATAAGTAGATGTAGTTGTCACAAATCAGTTTGATATGTGCATAATTTGTTTATTATACTATTTGATTTATGTATATACAAATGTTGTTTATTATACAAAATCAATTTTTGTCATTAATTATTGTCTTATGTATATTTATTAATAAATTCATATATATATATATTGGTGTATATTTCTCTCTCGTAATAGCATATATGCATATAATATATATATATATATATGATTTAAAAAAGTTGACACGCTTATTTATATATAATATGAATTTAAAAATTCAAAAATTAATTATCATGCATATATTCATATTTTTAAATTAACATTTATTGAATTTTGAATTGTTTATTATATATAAAACAAATATTACATTAAAAATTCAATTTTATATTTTTGAAAAATATTATTTTGAAAAAACTGTTTTTGATTTATTAAAAATAATAATTTAATAGAAAAATTCTTCAAAATTTTTAGTATCTTTTTATTCATGATCTTAGAATTTCAAAATTTTTAAAATTTGAATTTTTAATAATATATTATTTTATATTAAATAACTATTGATGAAATCAATGTATTTGTTTTTAAAAATAATATTTCAACTTTGAAAGATCTCTAAATTTTTATAATCTCTATTTTATGATCCTAGATTTTCTAAAATTATAAAATTTTAATTTTCATCAATATATTATTTTATGTTAATTATTAATGGATGAAAACATTGTTTTATTCATAATATATACAAATTAAAATATTAAAATTTATCATGTTTGCAAAACTAAGTTAATTTTGAATTATGAATAGTTTTTAATAATTGTTCTCTCTTTATATATATATTTATCTATATATAAATGTTTTATGTTCGTATATTATATATAATATATTTATACATACATATGTGTGTGTGTGTGTGTTTTGTAACACATATGCATGCACATATTTGGACAACATATATAGCATACAAAATGAGTTAATATGTCTATTGCGATGTAAATATTACGTTGCACATGCACTTACACATATATGTATATGATACATTTATGTATAAACTAAATCAAATATGCACAAGCACCATTGTCCAAGTGGTTAATTGATACGGCTTTGGTGCAGGATGTCACAAGTTCGAAACTTGCTTTCGAACGTTTATTTGACATGGGATATGTTGTCCCATTGATTTGTTGTATATAAAGTACCAGTTCAAAAAAAAAATTCATATCTTAATATATTTGAATTTAAATAAAATAAATGATTTCCTTCAAATGAAATTTAGAAATATTCTAATTCAGTTAAACTTCATAGGTCCAATAAAAGATCCAATAGGGCAAAATCGTTTTGAAATTCACTCATAACTTCCGCTGCGGACTAGTCCAGTTCCAACAGATGCGGAGTGTCAATCGGAGTTAAAATCCCTCTTTAGTTACCGTAGGGTTGGTATTTATAGAGAATCTTGCCAGTAGTCTCGAAGGTTCAGATTAATCGAAGTCCAGATGCAAGTCCAAATGCGTAGGAGTGAGCACACCGACCTATTTATCAAAAAAGGACCTCTTGGAACAGAGTGTTTTTTCAAAGCATAAACTTCTTGTTCCCTCTTGCTTAGTTCTTCTACCTCCGGCTCAATGCATTTCAAACTCTTTTCAATAGACTTTGAGTAGATTTTGATGATTCTCCCGATAACACTAGTATTATCCTGCTTTCTTGGCTTATTTCTTTAAAATCCTTTACGTTGCTTGTCTATCTTCTAAAAAAAGCACTAATCAATGATAGGTTGAAGTATGTGAAGTTGCAAAAGTCATAGATGGGAGGAAATACCTCTTGGTACCGATTCTTTTACTTAGCTTGATTTCAACTTGCAACTTTTTGAGATCCATCTTCTAGTCTTTCAGATTTTGTTTCCTAGTTCGCGAGACTCATCTTTATTTTGCCCTTCTAATTCTGGTTGAAATCTGCTTGGTTAAAAAGCAAGTTAACAATTTGAGCCTTCAAAAAATCAAACAAACAAAATAAAACGGAGCACTCAATTTAGTATATTTATCATCCAACGGTTTTAATATTTTAATCGATATTCTTTTCCTTTTAACCCTTACTTCTTAATATTGAGATATTTTCTCAATCTATGTTGTAAAACATATATTTCATAGTTCAACATTCTTTAAAGTGACATGGACATAAATATAATCATTTATAGAATAGAATATGATATTAGTAGTAACCGTAGGGTGGTTCAGAACAACTTTACTGAAGCAATCTATAGCTAACATGAACTATTATTTGGATCCTTCATAAAAGAACAAAGGTTTTAATTTCTATAACTATGTATAGTCCAAAACCCAAGAAAAAACACAAATAATTATATCTTTGTAAATTTTACATAAGTTAGATAATAGTGATTCCCGGTTGTCTTTTCGGATGTACAAATGTTAACCAAATTTTTAGTCAACCTCGGAATTATATGTTAAATATATATTAACAAACTTAACTTGCTAATACCGTGCTTAATAAAAGAAAATTGAAGAGAGGATGAGTTATGATGCGGATAAAATAAAGAGGTACATAATTTTAAAGCAATTCGATCAAATTGATCTATGTGCACTATGGTTATTAATCTTATCGCTTATACTTTTGTTATAATAGCTTGAATTAAAAGATATAATAATGTGTGTAAGAAATGAAAATTTGATCAATAATGTGTGTAAGAAATGAAAATTTGATCATTGTACAAGAATATTTACTATTGTATTTATAATAGTGAAATTAGGTTCGGACGGCTCAGATTAACACGTTGATCCCTTGGAATCTCGTGGTTATTGATGGCGTTGTAAAGCTTAGATGTGGGTCAGCTCGGATGCCAAATGGATTGAATGACTTATATAATGGCCAGTTGGCAGATCGTACCAAGGCGTGTCGTTGTCAGAAAGGTGACATGGGGATAATGAACTGCCATTTAACAGTGACATCATTTCCATATGGACAACGAAGGAGAAGAGTTGGTCGCTACATAGTGTCACTTTTATCAGATGAATAACACTACACCAAAACAGGCAAATTCTAACACTTATAAGTGTTACAAATAATTTCAGTAACATTTTTTAAGTGTTGCTAATGGACTATGAGGAATGGAGCGGTCAAATTTGTAACACTTATAAGTGTTACAAACATACGTATTACCAACACTTATAAGTGTTGGTACAGAAATATACGGTAACGCTTATAAGTGTTGGTAACGAAATATACGGTAACACTTATAAGTGTTGGTACAGAAACATACGGTAACGCTTATAAGTGTTGGTAACGAAATATACGGTAACACTTATAAGCGTTGGTACAAAAATATACGGTAACACTTATAAGTGTTCGAAAATATAATAACGCTTATAAATGTTGGTAACGAATAAATCTTATTGGTTAACTGTAAATATATAAACGGTTAAACTGTTAATCACAACTCATTTTTGAAGCTATACAAATAACAGAATATCAATGAAATACACCGACTGTTAGACAGTAAAATTATTCACATCATCGGATAATCAGATAATAAATATACAAAGACCAACTATTAGACATTAAATAGATGTAGCAATTTAGTTCATACGCAGTCACAGTCCAATAACAAATTCACAGTTTGATAGCATCATACAAAATTACAAATTAGAAAGTACTGCTCAGTCCAAATACATACATGTAATACATGTTACTACAATAAGAAAGAAGTATATAATAAGAAAAATAAACATACATCATTGAATACATGTGCATCTCCTAATCCAAACATGATTAACTAAGTCCGGCAGACTAGCACCAGTCTCTAGTTCTCCACTTTACTGCAGTAAGAACTGAAAAGTTATACTCTCATTACGTTGAATTGTTAAAACTCAAAATATGATCTGTTTCCTAAAAACTTTACTGCAACTGGCTATATGAATCTGCTTTGCAGTTGCATCATCACTTTGCTTTTCAGATATTGTTATGTGCTCGGAACTGTCTTGATGTTCCTCATGACCTTGTTCCATGCTGGGTTTAACATTTTTAGGGATATTATTTTATAATTTTTTAATCACTGTTTGACATATTAACATTCATGCGTATTTTTCAGAAATTGCTCTGTACTCGGAACTGTGTGAAATTGTTTTTGTGCAAACATATTAAGATGAATTAAAGTGCAAAATAATGGTAATACCTCCATGATGACTGTTCAACTGCATTGTTGTTCTTTAGCTCATCTATCAGACGATTAAATTCATCTATGCCAAAGTCCATTTCAAAATCATGTGCAGAAATGCTTTTCCCACCATTCTGAACTAAGTACTCATTGAGTTCCTGAATAATCAAATGAACAGATAATACAAAGTTTAATCACAAATATAAGATACTAAGGTGCAAAACGTAATCTTTAAGTTTGGTGGACGTGATAACCTTCCAAGCATTTTCTAGACTTTGGGTAGTGTTTTCTGAATTTACTTTTAAAGCTAAGGAACCAAGCATTTAAGCCTGTCGTAACAATGCAGTTAGTTTTGGATCATCTTTTTTGAGAAAACTGCCTTCAGTCTTACTGCTTAGACCTGCTCCCCCAAGTTCAATAAAAAAAACTCAATCAATTCTACAAATCATTGTTAATTCAAAAGGAACAGTGAAAGAAAATGGGGTTAAAACATAAATTAACAGCATTACATACCATCATACACCACTGGCACAGAGTTGCTATCACATTGATAAGGACTGGGAAAGTTAACTATATTATTGCTGTTTTGATCAAGCATAGAAAGTGGTTGTCTAGGTAATATCATATCTGGACTGTGATTCTCTCCTTGATCCAAAATTTGGTACCTACCGTGCATAAATGACAAACTAATTAATATAGAGTTAAAAAATATAGGTTTAGACTGAACTGTAATAAGTCCCTAGTATTTAGTTAGTAGTATAGATGGAAATTGTTTCGTATGCATAAATTTTACTTTCAGGTATTCTTTTCTACTTCTGCGTGAAAAATAAAAGGGTATGCTTCAGAATGTTGCATTAAGAGAATTTTGATAGCAACAAGTGCAAGGGAAGCCACAATTTGATGTACATTAGTTTTTTTCAAAATATAAAGCTGAAAATAGGAGTCCAATGGGATCCTGCCATCTTCAAAATGATATGTGCAATTTATAAAGAGGAAAGTGGTGTTAAAGACTATCTTTCTCTTCCATTTTATTTCAAAATGATATTTTCTACAGCCAAATCCAAGACAATAAAAAGACGTGATGCAAGAGACAGTGGCATCAACTTACTATCCCTAAGGGTATTATTAACCACGAAAGCATGAAGATCTATCAACTGCGGTTTTGAATGTTAATCTGAAGGAAATAGAAGAGAAAAACTGGGACAAATTAACTCAGTTATACCATACATAACGGATCCAAAGTCGTACTATTATTTCTTCAATGCATATATAAATCAGGTATGGCAACCACAAAAAGGTTTCAGATATTCTATTGGGATAATTGATTTTGCATGGTCTATTTTGAATCAAAGGATTGTGAAAATGTCACGAATAATGTTGCAACCAGACATTTCAACAAACAAACACCTGGGCAAATACAATTTGGGAAAGCATTTCATCAAACAGTTTGGAAAGACGAGTCTCTGCACATCATCTAAGTTATCTGGAATCAATGAAAAGGCTTCCGAGGATTCAGGGAAGATACAGATGCAAGATAAAACAAATGGAAGCATAATATTAAACTTAGAAGATGAGATTTGATTTTGTGCACATTGTGCACGTGTGTACATGCACAACTTGGGCTATCCAGTATTGCATTTTGGCTAAAGTTTGATTGCAAATCTATTGTCAGCATGCTGCTTTTTTGATATTCTGGTGATTGTAATGGCTAGTTTGAATGGGTCTAACATGAGAGATGTATATAAATAGGAATCAAGCTCTGTACATAAGATCATATTTAAAAAGTTAGTAAAAATATTACCAGATTTTCTTTTATCTTTGTTCTTTTCTTTTACTACTATTTGCATATTTCTGAAGTGCTCCACCACCCTCTCTTTGTTTTCTAATACTCATCTCCTTCTTCTAATTTCATCTTACCTCTCCCTTAACCCATTTGATCACCAAAAAACACCATTACAACCCACTTCACCATGACTAATACTAGGTCTCAATCCCAAAAGAATAAAGATCCTCACACTTTAGTATCAGAGCTTCCTGGTGAGCACGATTCAGACCCTCACCAATCAGATCCTTTTTTAAATTTTGATGCAAACAAGGAGGGTTCTTCTTTACTGATATCTCCAAATAATGAAAATTTACTAGAGTTATGGCAAAGACAAGATTTGATTAAAATAGGAATGCTTTATCATTGAAAAAGTTAGAGAAAACAACCCAAGATTCGACAGCTACTACCCAAAACTTGACAAGAAGCACCCAAGAAGTCAATGAGAAAATAGATAGAATGCAAGAGATGATGTCAGATTTTTTTCCGAAACTAAATGAAGTCAAAAATCAAAAGTATCATGAAGGAACATCAAGAACTGATATCAGCAGATCATATTCCCTTCCTCAAACTTTGGCTCAACCAAGATCAAACATCTATGTTCCAATAAATAACAGAATTCCTATTTTTCCTAGACCAAAAATTATTAATCTTGATCACCACTCTCCTTCGAGGAATTCTGACCCTCCTCTTGATCACCACTTATGAAACAAAATGGTTGTCGGCAAATAAAAGTGGCAAGAATAATTATTTTAAAAACTACTCTTCCAGTTTTATAAACTTTCTGACAACAACCAAAATTCCTCTTCTAAAATATTTACTTCTAATAATTTTGATAAATCCTCTAAAATAAAAGGGCTTTCACCTGAGGAAATGTTAGAAAAAAGAAAGAAGAATTTATGATTTGGTTGCAATGACAAATATCACTATGGCCATAAATGCAAAACAAAGCAATTTTATATTTTAGAAGGCATTATGGACTTAGAAAATGAAGATTTTGGTGATTCTATTGATGACCATTTACAACTTACTAATCCATAAAACAATCAAGATTCGTATTTTACTTTGTTGTCAATTTCTATTTATGCTCTTTTAGGAATTCTTGCTTTACATACTATCAAGATCATGGGTAGTATCAATAATAAAACTGTTATGTTATTAATTGATTCTAGATCTATTCATAGCTTTATTAATAGAACCTTAGCACAAAAATTAAAATCGAAGAAAAACCAAACAATGATTTACGAGGTGTAGGTTGCTAATTGTCAGAAACTACATGGTAATGAAATTTGTTCTCAAATTTTATTAACATGTCAGGGTTGCAAAATGACCAGAGACTTGTTAGTAATTGGAACATAGCAAGATTAAGGTGATATTTAGAGATCATCAAAATCAATCAATGTAAATATGTAAGCTTAGTCAACATTCTTGATATTAAAGCTGCATTGCTTAATTACTGTATCCTTTTTGCTGTAATGACATTTTTAATTACTTCACTAAGTTGGACTGTGTCTATGATTTAAAGAGTTTAGTCAAGTGCTACACTATTTGATTTTCATGTTTTGCACTGATCACTACCTGGTCTAGCTAGTCATAAGTTTCCCTACAATTCTTGCAATTACCTCCAAATACCCACACTGTAATGAAATGATTATTTGACCAGATTTAAGTGTTTTCAATAGGGGGCATAAATTCATAACCTGATATTAAAATTTAATACAAAATTATATATATGAATTCATAACCTGGGATAATTTATAACACTTCAACATTAAATCTTAAAGAAGTTTGTTTGTCAATGCTCCAAACTCTAGAATCATATGACCAACATTTAATCATGCAGACATCAAACGTTTGCCAAAAAATATCCTCTCATTTGAAGTAAGGTCAAACTTGCACTAATTTTTTTTGAACTGATTGAGAGATGTAATAATAATCCATAAAATAAAATAAAATAATCATAGTTAAACTAGCTTTAGAAAATTGTTAACATTTGAGCCGAAAAAAAATACGTGAAAGGGGCTTGCAAAAGCAAAATTATAGTGAATTGGCAGAAAACATCTAATTTTTATGAAGTGTGTATAAAGCATTTTCAAACATGAATTTACATTCAAAATATGTTAAACATATTGAAATATTCATGTTATTAATAAAATTCACATTTTTATAACAGTTGTCCGTTCTTTTCTATCTGATTGTACTTACAATATCTGTACCTAAGTCAACCTATGCTTGAACATAAGTTTGAGCAGATTAATTATCTAAACGAAACAGATTAATCATCTAAATGAAGCCCAAAGTCCCCAAAATGAGTTTGTTGTTTCCAAATATCATACCTGATGCAGAAACGAAGCCATCTGGTCGAGGTTGAGTGACCACCTGGAGAAGATGGTGGCGATCTTGGTGGTTGTGCTGGGAGAAGAAGGTCGCGATGAGTGCTGGTTGGGTAGCAAAATCCAATACTCAGCACACCTTTAGAAGCCGTAGTCAATCGATAGTCGTGATGAATGCTGGCGTGTTAATAATATATAGAGATGACGAAACCCTAGATGAGTGCTCGAATTGAAGCAAATTTTGATCTTATTTACGAAAAACTAGATGAGGAAAACCTAGATGAGGAAACCCTAGATGAGGAAACCCTAGATGGCCTGAATTGTCAGTAGAGAAGGGAGAGTGTTACATACGAAGGTGCATTGCAAAATTACGAAAAACTCCATTTGATTATGACTTATTTACTTATTTACTTATTTACCAAGTATTCCTAACGCTTATTTATGTTGTGAAGTTCACGCACAAAATTATTTACTTTTGCTAACACTTTTTAAGCTTTCTCACACTTTTTTAGTGTTGGTAGCTTGTAACATTTAAAAGTGTTAGAAATGGGAAAATATAAAGTGTTAGAATTTGCCTGTTTTAGTGTAGTATAATGTCGTTGTATATCGTTCTGTTTAATGGAACAATGTAGAGTAATTGCTTCTTTTTGTAGGGAAAATTAAATGCTTTTGACAGAAGCCTACTGAGCCAAGAAAAAACAAGAGAAAAGGGGAGGACTAGTCTTCTAGTGAGTTGCAAAGTGGTGAAGATCGATGGATCTCGACAGAGAGCGGGAGAGAGAGCTTCATCACGTGGGCATGTATCTTGGTCAAGCAACTCTTCTACTTAGGACGCTGACTAGTACAGCCACTGTCCGGACCCACTAACTGTCTAAGCACTTTGGTCTTTAGTGAGCTGCGTGGGGGCATTTTCATGGTTCATGAGTTAGGCAAAGTTATGTTATGATCATTTGAGGTGAGATTAGTACACTATAAGCCCAACAGCCTAGTATGTTATCTTCTTATTAGAAAATCGAGCAACAATGGGCATCGAATTAGGCACTGAATTATTTGGAAATTTTATGTTCCATCATAGATTACATTTATTCTAGTATTATTTAATACCTGTTGATGTTAAGTTCTAATGCTGCTAGATTGGCATTTCTAATTTGGGTAGTGATGAATATAGCACTGTGAAAAATTAATTAAGGCCATTAAGTTTTGCATTGCACTTTCATGCCTCTTCTACATGTCGTTTCATTTATATTTTGTGTGAAAATAAAGAAAACCTTGAAAGGAAAGACGTTATTATAATAAAACAAATATCTACTGTATCGCATAAAAAATCTACTTTATCAAATATAATGTAGTAAAATGGCAGTAAATTGAACAAATGTCTTCCTCTATTGAAAATCGTAGTGAAGGGATTTCTTTTCAGTTGTGATGAAGAATAAAAATAGCATATGCGATGAAGCGAAACCTACAATGATAATTGCATTCAAAAAGAGTTTAGTGATCACATGATTTGACATAACACGATTATAGGTGAACACATATATAAACGCATAATATAATCGAATTATTACATAATGGAAAAACCATTTAATGCAAAGTGTGTATATTGATTAACTATCAATAAATCTGTATTTATCATAACATTTTCTAAAGATAAAAAATCATATGATTTTGGTAACTTTAGAGAGATAACGAACAATAAAAGAATGTATTTGAAACTATAACTGGTAAATATTATATTAGGAGTACAGGGTTTTGAAGATTAACTAATGAACATCTTGACGTATTTGTTCTATAAAAAATACTTAATTTGGAGGAATAATATTTATTATTGTCAACTCATTTGGTCACCAATGAAAAATAATAGCTTTAGTATTCTTAGCAAAATCATATTAAATTAGGAGCTACTTAAACTTCAATATACACCAGTGAACCATGAATTGTCATTAACGTAATTATACTCACATCAACGTTTTAAATGGATATTTGCATTATCTTGCTTTTCATTTGCATTACATGTATGCAAATATTTACCATTATATTCGAAGTATATGCAATAATTTAAGCAAATAACATATGTACTTATGTTTTATCATGTGCCCCTAAAAATCATTTTAATTTAATATATAATGACTTAGTATGATATTGTCCATTTGATTTTTCCTATGTGTATAGATTCCTTTTCAACTGTATGCTCATATCGTATTTCACTAAAAAACATGTATTTGCAAAAATTATAAACAAAAATTATAAATTTCTAGTTATCATAGTAACTAAAATGTAATCATACCATATTTGTTTTGGACAATACTATTTATTATACAAATTTTCCAAATTCATATAAGTTTGTGTTTAGCGTATTGATATCAGAATTACTGTAACACCCCAGAAATTTTAATAATAAATTAAAATACCGATAAGGGTAAAAATATAATTTTACATAAAAGAACAAATAATTTTTTTCGTAAATGTTAGAATTAGGTATCGAGATCTTTTCCAATGCATTTGAATATCATTTACAGTTATAATACATATATAACCGATTAAAGTTGATAAAACGTTTTAAAGTTAGCGAAAACTATAACCAGCAGCATTTTCGTATTTTTAGTTTCGAATTTAGACTACATAACCCTAGGTTTTAACTATAATTAAACCCTAACCTTTACTTCTTTTCACTCAAAACCCTTACAATCACTAATCTATTCTACATGTACAACTCTTCTTCTTCCTCTATAGAAGCTTTAAAATCTAAACCGTACTTCTGTTCTCTTCCAAAAGTTCATCATAAAAAATAAATAAAATGCATCTATCAAAGGAGAGGAAGAGAGAATCAAGATTAGAGAAGGAAGGACAAAGTAATTAACTTAGAGACCTAGGAAAGGAGTTCAAAATTAAATTAGAATAGGGAAGCTTGTAAAGGTGAGTAAATTGATTACGACGTTATGATGTTTCATAAGTAATTAAATTCCGTTATGATGTTTCATAAGTAATTAAATTCCTTTACAATTCAATTCAATTTAAAATATAATTGTTGAATTTGGTATAGTAGATTGAACCTAGATTCTATTTGAATTACAATATCATCTATAAATATAAAAGAACAGTAATGATGGAAAACCCTAGGCATTAACTTAATAGAAATAATCATTGAAAAGAGGAAAAAGATATACCTTTATTGATAATGTTTTGGCTGATTGGATGAACAAAGTAATTGAATATCCCTTTTATCTTACTTTGGATTGATTATATAACTTGGAATATATATAAATATTTATTTAAAGGCATATAGATAGATGTTTTAAGAAGGTACTTTTATTGCATTAGTTAGAGAAAATTGTACAATGAGTCCAGCCCACATACAAAATGCAAAAAGGCCTACGTGTAAGTAAAAATACAACTGCACATTATATAAGGAACGAAAACTAGTTCATTTACTCGAACTAGGTTTTCTAAAAATGATCGTCACTTGAGATTGAGTAAATCACCATAAAAAATAGTGATAATCTGAGTGGATAAGGAACCACGGGTGCTTTATCTTCATCGCATCACTCTTTTGGAGGTGGATTTTCATCTCGTTCACTGACTTAACCCATGTGCGGGATTCAAAGGTAGAGGTTAAGGTGGATCAGGAAGTTTGCCTTTGTAATCGAATGGAATTCCCCCAAAATTCAACTTCTTTTGAATATAGTGGCCAAGCACTAGCTTTTTCATTCGATTTGAGCATAAGGATCTTCAGTTATAACTCAATCTCTCCGCAGACAATGAATTTATCTTTTATTTTGCCAGTGAAAATTTTGCATTTTGTTCTTTTCAAATTGACCAAAGTGCAATCGATGTTACAAGTCTGATACGACCCTTAGTCTATCTTTAAGCTTGAAGTTTTGGGTGAAAATTTCGATTTCATTATGTAGCATGTAGTGTCGCTTTCTTGCAGCCTAAATTTTAGTTTGCACCCACTCCATATATATGTAGTGACGTTGGAGTAAAAAACCACTTATTAATATCTTCTGTTTTTTAATTGCATTGTACACACTTATCATTTTCGAATGCAACATGTGTTTGAATGAGATTCTGTTTTCTTGATAGCCTATTAGTCATTGCCTTGAGTAATTTTTTTTCATTTTAGAGTAGTGAATTTTGTCCCAATGAACTCATTCAGATAGACAATGTTGTAATGTGGTCTAATGAGATAAACTGTAGATTTGAAAGTATACCAAACATTAGCCTCATTTAACCAGTGCCAGTAATCACTGTTGCCTTGATAGATCATGATTTGGTGTACTTCATCGGTAGGAGAATTGGATTGAAGTAATTTGCCTGGATGCCATTCTTTATTGCCTAATATATTGCAACTTTGAGTTCTTTACCGTCTAATAATTCTAGTAAAGTTCAACCCAGTCTGTCTAGAAGTTTTGACCCATTGAGACATGGATCAAACCATAGTCTAGTAGATCGTCCGTCGATAATTTTTCTCTCTGTACCATTCAAGGCCAATTGTCTTAGAGCAAGCATTCTTTTCTAGTTACCTGACTGTGATGCATTAATAGAACTGTTCGAAAATGAATTTTGTTGGAGATACTTGTTTCTCATCCATTTGGACCAAAGAGTATTTTTAGTTAGAAAATTTCATTCCATTTTTAAACCACATGCTTTGTTGATTTCTTGAAAATTATAAAGACCCACACCACCTTCTGATTTTCTTTGAAACGTGATTTCCCAAGGAATTTTACTGAATTTTCCTTTCCAGATAAAGTCAGAACATATTTTCATTACTTTATTCAGCACATTTGAGGGAATTTTAAAACTTTGGCACCAAAATTTCACCTAAGGCTAAATAGTAGATTGAATAAGTTCAATTCTACCTGCAATGCTTCAACATTTACATTCCCACCCTTCAATTTTTGTTTTGATATTACCTATTAAGTTGCTGCATATATGAACTTTGAGATATTGACATGATAATGGGAGACCCAAATATTTGACAAGTAATTCACCTTCTTGCAGACCCATAATATCACATATTTCTTCTTTCTGAGTACATCCCTTGTTGAAAAATATTCTTATTTTTGAAAAATTCATTCTTAACCCTGCAAATTTATGCATTTTTTGAATACTTTTTTAATTGAGATGGCTGGTTGACAATCTACCTTACAAAAAATGAGTACATCATCTGAATATATAAGATGTATGAGATCGTGCTCAACTTTGTGAATGGGTTTGGTCTTGCCAGTGCTTACTTTTAAGTTCATAAGAATGGTGAAATACTCCATTATAATAGTAAAAATATAAAGGGACATGGGTCCCCTTGTATGATACTATTGTTGCTAATTAAAAAACCCTTTAGGGATACCTTTGTATAGAACAAAAAATTAGGCAGTGTTAGTCATTTCTTTGATCATTCTGATCATCTTGACCGGGAAATCCATTTGAGGCGTCATATGAATTATGAAATCTCTAATAATAGTATCATAAGCTTTTTTGATGTCAACTTTGATACACATTCTACCAGCATTGATTGAATCGAATCCCTTAAATTGTTCATGTGCTAACATTATACCGTCTACAATGTTTATATCTGGTAAATAAGCATGTCGATTTTCAGAAGTAAGTACATGAAGAGTGGACCTTATTCTATAACAAGATAGTTTGGAAAGCATTTTATATACAAAATTACAACAAGCAATGGGTCTATAATCATTCATAGAATATGGGTTTTTTTTGGGGATAAGGGCTAAAAAGGTGTGGTTAATTTCTTTAATAATTCCGCCTTCATCATAACAACTTTGCATAGCAACAAGGAGTTCTTTAAGTTTATTCCAATGTAATCGATAAAATTTTAAAGAGAATCCATTTAGTGCTAAACACTGGATATTTAAATTCCTCTAAAGAGAAGGAAGTAAATAAGTAATTTCTTTCTATATTCAGAAACCTTTGCCTTGCAAATTATGTCTGGGAACTAATTACTGTAACCACCTCTATTATAGGGATTTTTTTCAAAAATGAGACTGGTTCCATTACTAACCCACTTTCAGTTATAGGATTAACTTCATCTGATTGTATCGGATTAATGAATAAATTATTATGAGCCCTTTTTGACAATATAGCGTAGAAAAACTTTGTGTTATCATCAGCTTGTGTTAACCGTTCACATTTATATTTCTGCTTGAGTGAAATAGCTAACATGTAAACTTCATTTGATATTCTGCTTTTGCTGCATAATACATTTTTACGACATCATGACTTGCATCTAATGTATTTTGTAATGTATTACACTTCTCCTTGCAATTATCAACTCCCTGTTGCATATTTATTTTACTATGACTTCATTCCTTCATAATAAGTTTAACAATTTCTTGGACTTGCGGTAAGTTGAATAGATGATTTCCTACTCGAGGAACAAACATGCATTCTTCAATTGTAAAAATGTAATCCTCATACTGGCACTAGTAATTACAGTATTTGAATGATTTAACTCCTTCAATGCTAATGTTTTGATTTAACTAAATAATTAAGGGAGAATGATCACTAGACGTTGATGGTAAAGCATAAACTTTCGAATTTGGGAATTTAGAAAACCAATCATAACTAAGTGGTATTGTATCCAATGCATTTTTAGGGAGCCGATCTCTAGGTAAATTTTACACCATTAACTTCTTGATTCATAAACCCATATTTGATTAAACGGATACTAAGTTCATCAACTTTACTAATTGACAACACTCTACTACTTGATTTTTCTTTAGATAACGCTATACAATTGAAATCTCATAATAGTGAATTCATGTAAAAAAAAAGATAGAGATTATCACAAGATTCGGTTAAAAATGTACTTTAAATCCATGCCCGAATCAACGAAGGAAACGACGAAATTAACAAAATATAAAAATCTGGAAAACACCCTAACCAGACGTATAGAACATTAACCAGACATCTAATTTAAGTTTCAGATGTCTAGGTTTAGGAAATCTTAAACCAAAACAAACTAGTTCAAATTCGACTGGGTTTAGATGTTCGAATACTTTTTCAAATTTTCGGAATCGAAATCAAGCATTTGAGAAGGGAAATCAGACATCTGAATACCTGAGAAACTATTTGTTAATGAGATATGACATTTAAAGTACATTTTCAGACATCTGAATTGTTTCCTCAAGCCCAGGTTGAACCTAGACCTGGGGCAAGCCAAGTAGGACAAATAAGGGGACTTATATCAATTTTATCGACTTTTAAGAGTTCATGTAACTGCATGACGAGTGTGAAAGTGGTAGTATCGGCTCTACACTGGATGACGTTCTTAGATTCACACTTCATGGTCGGCATAGCGTGGAACTCGATAAGGAGTGTGATAGTAGTACAACTAGAAGCACTATGTTAATGAGGCACACCTGATCACATGTTTAACATGTAGAAACATGGAAAGGGAGACAAAGGCATCCATAATAGCAGGGCTATACGGCTTAGCAGTGGCTGGACCTATAGGAAATTGTTATAGTGATTTCTTTAGCTTCGGGTTGAATGATAAAGAGCATAGGACACGTTTACCATTGAGAAGTTAACATAAATACTTAGGTAGTCCATAAATCATTAAGGTAGTATACACGCAGCAAGTCTAGGCACTGATGTTCGCTTAGTGTGTAAGGACAAAATACGTGGTTCGTTATTGGGAAAGCAAACCTAATGTTGGTTAGAAAGTTAATTATCAGGTTGACATACTAGGAATTGTCCTAGAGTTATTGGTTATAGGTTTGTAACAACCCGCACCTTAATGGACCCGAATTTTGACTAAATCGAAATCTAAGTCCATTGGGGTATGGATAGTTGATTTTGGTAACATGTAATAAACATAAGTATATCAGAGAGCGATCAATATAAAATTATAGCGGAATAGAAAAATATAATAGAACATAAATACTGACTAAAGCTACTACCTTGGAATCAATAGTACTTCCTGGATATCTAATTGCCATATCAATAATGGGCATGAATAAGAAGACTTCACCATCTGCAGTTCCCATCTTGCACTAGTAGCACGTCCCTCAAAATCTATCTTATGGGTTGTAATGATGAAGATGGTCAGAACAACGTTCCGGTGACTAGAAAATTATATACTTTATTCATAACACTAATTTATGCCGACTGATTCCTAATTTAAGTATTATGTTTATTATTTATGGCTAATCTGTTCAATCTTATATGCACATAATGTATGCCTAACCTCCTCCGAGGTATAACTATATATATATATATATATAATACATATATATATGTGCCTATATACATATAAATCTAAATGTTGCACTACCCAAAAACTTTGGCCACTAAATACTTCTTAAATAGCGAGGAGGCAGACCCAATGACTATTTAATATCTCAACCCCCAAGCGAGCCTTCTGTAACGTAATCACTAGTCAATTGGTTCTAGCCACAAAGACTGATAATCCTTAGATACGGCTTAATAATTTAATTACGTATTACTAACGCATTTTAAAGACTCATCTAAGGGTTAAATAGCCCACCTCCGATAAAAAAATAACCAACTAACTAAACTTTGAGATATGTGTGTATCCCATACAGATTCTACACTAGTAGGAAGCGAAATTCATCAGGACATGAGCCGAATCTTTGCTACCGACTACTCGAGACCCCTAGTGGTCATAGTCTATACGCCAGCCCAACTACTACTAAATACCAGTCCAACAAAAATACTGACATAATCCCCCGACCTTCCACATCCAAAATCCCGTTTAAACTAACTTGATGTAAGTCAAGGAAAATACATATTTTAGTTACTTAATATCTCTTATCAGAGATGAAGCAGATCATATTTCCTCAAAAGTACTGGGCCGGTTAGTACTTCAAATCTGATACAAACCCTTATTATATTTTCCTCTACCTATACGCAACCACATATCCCTTCCCCGTGGGTTCTAAGGTTAGAGATGTCCCACGTCAATTGTAAGTACACACAAGTGTTGGTAGTCTCTAGGTGAAGGGCAGACTTCTGTTGTGTAACTCTACATTCCGTGCATCCCAACCCACTAAATCAAACCAACCATCCTAAGCCTAAACGTTGGGATTGGTCCACTAATTTACGCTTGTTTTAAACATATAATTGAGGTTGTATAATTTTCCGCTATGAAAATTATACCGCCTCCCAACATTTAACTCATATCTTATAAGCTTATTTACGATATTCCATAAATGTCAATTGTCCGCAGTAAATGGTCATTATTATTCTAATAGAACAATCTCTAATAACATTTATTTATTAGTTCTAATTCAACATATTATGCATACTTTATTTCCCCATTAATGGCATATTAAATCCTCTAACTGGTCCCATCAAACACATTTATGTCCCCATTTAATTCATGTAACTCCCTAACTGCACATTTATTGTCCTATTAATTTTGGAGTGACTATCTCCCTTCCATCTACACCTTCTAATCCTATAATTTAGTATGTTGTTTATAACTAGGCATTCTAGTTATAACTAATGCGAATATCGACGTTTATTACGCTATAAATATGTTTTTATTTTTAATCGATAAGTGCGGTTATACGTGTCTGCGTGTATGTATATATTCAGATTCGTGACACATTAATTCTTATTCTTAGGGATTCCGGAAGATTAATTCTCACATTTTAATTTATTAGAGCTATCGTTTCAAAAGGATTACCGTTATAATTTTCCATAAATTACCAAAAATTAGACTTTTCCCCCATTTGAAATGACAAGAAATTGTCTCTTATTGAAATAGAAAGTGCAAACTACGAAGAAGAAGATGTATACTTTACACATCTATGTAATTTTGGAATATTCCTTTTTAATTCGAACGACACACTTTTATACATATTTTTAGAATTGGATAATTTATGGAAATTACATGAAAATATATATGATTAAAATATACCCTACCCCCACTAAATTTTACAACCAACTATAAATCTGTAATAAACTTTACAACTTTATCAACATTCAACTTTAACAAATTTAGGGACTGATTTCTAAATTTTCAGATTAGGATGTTAATACCATTCCTATTCCCATTACCAAATTTACATAATATGTGGGGTGAGATTTCATCTTCCTAAGCCTACAACTCCATAAATCTTGCATAGACATAATATTTAAATAAAACCGAATAATATAAATTTCAATGTTATAATAAATCGTATAATTTCTCACTCACTTTTCAAGTTTTCCTAATCTTCCAAATAGAATTCATCCTTTTACTCGAATCCTTTTTCTTCCAATCCAAAAGAATATGTATAATAATGCATATACATATTATTAGAATTACAGATCTGAGAAGAGATTTGAGTTTGGAGGAATATAGATTTATAATAATAATGAAATTTACCTTTTTATATAATATTGATTCGCTCCTTCTCTTCTTCTCTTTTATTTTCTTCCCTTCTTCCGATTATATATACGCATTATCTAATATCTTATAACTAATAGAAATAGTGGAGAAATGAAAATGACAAAGCTTAACAGATTTGTTCAGAAAGCATGTTAAGAGAAGTGAAGGGATATGCCTGTATTTATAGACCCTCGAATCAATCGTATCCATTAGATTAAAATAATTAAAATCCGGGATTGTGACGATCCAGAATTTCTAGATATTTGAAATTGAAATATTTAATTGATTTTAAATATTTAAAAGTTAGTTTAACTTGAATTTCAAATATCACTATTTATTTGGGCAATTAAATTATTGAATTTAATTATCGAAAGTTGTGTAAAATATCGAATCTTCAGTTTTATGCTTGTTAAAAATAACTTGAAGGCTTGTAAAATTTATATTGATAATACTGAAGATAGCAGCAGTGTTAGAATTGAATTTGAAAGTGTTTTGTTCAGTTTTGAAAATATATCGTTTAAATCGATATTTAAAAATAGCCTTCGGAGGCACAGCTTCGGAATTCGACGAAAATAGTTCCATTGGATCCGTAATAGTGTATTATTATCAGATTTCAATTTTCATAGTGTTTGGAGTGATCGTTTGGCTGTACGGTAAATAAACGCGTTAAAATCTATATCGAAAATTTAATATAATAACTGGTCAAAAAAGCTATATTCTCCGTACGATCAAATTAGGACTTGAAACCTTTTTCATTGCGTTCAAAATAAGGGTTTAACATTATAAAAGCCTAACGACACGCCTTGATAGGAGGTCGGGATTTTTAGCTCGATTTCGAAACATTTAAATTTCATAGTTGTAATTATGACTAGTTTAAAATTTATCCTAACAACACTTTTCTAGCCCTTCTATTCAAATAAACACGACATTTATCACATATGCCTTGTTCTCTCTGTTTTCTTTTTATTAATCAATCTGTCTTCGTTTAATAAGATTATCTCCATCCCTTTCCTCTTCAGTCTATTCGCATATAAAAAATGGAGGCATACGACCAATTTCATTTCGTTCGAATGAAAACCATTTTTCATTCGAAATCGAAATTTATGGCCGTAGTAAAAATGAATTCAAATCGAATCTTCATCCCTCTTATTTAATTCGAAATCGAGTTCACCTAAAAAAAAGAAGAGGAAGTTCGCTCAAATATGGTCGCGTATCTCTTCCTCAGGCTCTCGTCTCGAAGTCGTGATTTGTTATCAAGATCGCGTTCGGCTAGGCAAGGGTTTTGGCGACGCAGTGGCGAGAACGAGTAGGGATGCCGGAGGTGTTGAGGGTTGGGGTCACGCGACTTTGGGTCGTCGTGGATGAGCAGGCATGCAGGCGTGAGTAAGGGCGCACGTAGGGTTGCGGTGATCAGATTTGGGTGTCGGAGTCGTCGAAGGGAAGCTGCGTTAGGTCATAGTGGCAGCGTCGGCATGCAAGTGATGCTAGGTTTTAGGGTTCATCGATGGCAGTAAGTATTCTCTGATTTGATTAAATCTTATGTGTGTATATATATATATACAGATTTTAGGAAATAGATATATATGTGTATAGATTGCTGAGATTTTAATATACAGTAGAATATAAAACAATTTATTTATTTTTATTTCAAGATTTATATATATTCAAACAGGAGATTATATACATATGAGTTTTAAATGTTGAAGAATTTATAGAAATTAGATTTTCAATATAGTTTATTTTTATAAGTGTGTATATATGTAGTTTTAAAAGAAAATAAATATACGTATATACATTTTTAACTTACTAGTTTATTTTTTTAAAATATGTATTTGGGTTGATAAATTTATTTAATTTATTTTACTTACTAAAAAATTTTGTTTTAAAAAAAGGGAAATAGTTAAAATAAAATCCTTGGTTAAGCAATTTATTAAAAGAGATAAATTGTTCTGTTTATTTCGAATATTAATAAAATCATATAATTGTTATACAAGGTCAAAATCTGATAGAAAGCAAGCCGGATTGGAAGTGGGTTGCAAACAAAAATAAAGGGTGAGTTAATCTCACTCATTTGGAATACCATTAGATTTAAATAGTTAAATTTAAATGATTGGTTGTTTGCTTGAATTGATAATTTATTATTCTCTTGGATGTGATATATTATATATAGTGTGTAAATATATATATTGGAGTGATTAATTTCCTGCACTATATAGCGAACGAGACCCTATGCGCCCATATAATAGCGGATGACCCCATATATCGCGACATACCACCTCAAAGTGGGACTAGTATTTTTATAATGTGCTAACATCTGTGTATGCAGAGAAACAGTTTGGAGGGATCCAACTGGATTCCTAAAAATTATTTAGATTGTTTAATATTCTGTGATACGATTTATTTGATAATCTGTGATAAATTATATTGGAATTTGAAATATTAGATGCTATGGTTTGATTGAATATATTTGGGTTTAACTGAGTTAACAAAAATATATAGATTTGATTTTTGAAGGGAAATAAAAAGGAGAATGCTTAAGTAAATAATTACAGAGGTTTGGATAAATGAATTGGAAAAAGATAAAAATTGTTTTTTTAAATTCTAATAAATAAATTCCAAGTATGGGAAATGAGATTTTCGAATAAATGGGAATAAGTGGATTTTTAAACATAAGTGATATTAATTAAAGGAATAAAAGATTTATTTTTATAGTCAGAATTTAAATGGTTTAGGAAGAAATAAAAGAAGAATTTTGAAATAAATAGTATTTTCAATTTAAATAAGATTTTAAATCATAATAAAGAAGTTAAATCTAAAATTAAAGGTTTTAAAATAAAATTTAGAAAGTAAATGAATTGACTTTTAAATGGAGTAAATTTTGAAAATTGATTTGGAAATAGATTTAGTGTCGAAACTGTGTTTTAAAAGAAGGATGAGACTATGGAATTTATAAACTGGGTTTATAAAGTGAAATAAGATATCAACGGATATTTGAAAGTATAAATTCACGGTGGGAATTTGTAAAGGAATAGGTAATTTGTTTTAAAAATAAATAGTGGTTTATTTTTAAAGATGCGAAAGGATAGTGTATTTTCCTGAAAAGTCAAGTATGTTTTCAAGCGGATTTTTAAGTATAAGTTAAAAGTTTTAATGTTGTTTAAAAAGAACGTTATTTGAGAAATTATTATTTAAGTTGTTTAGAATTTTGAAAGTAAATATTTTATTAAATTAGTCATAGTAGTAATTGTTTTTAAAAAAGGGGCTAATTGGTATTATGATTTTAAAAGATAATTATCAATATATTTTATAAAGTAGTTTTACTTTAAAGATGGTTTGGCTATAGTTTTTATTTGCAAAACTTGTATAGAATTTAATAACTTTTATTTTAAGATTTGTTTGGCTTAAGTTTTACAAATTATTATAAAATTTCATAACTAGTATTTTAATAAAGTATTTTAAATAGTTTTTATTTTAAATATTTTAAAGTATATTTTTGGATAAAGTGATTTAAATTATTTCAAAATCTAAAGTATTTAGACTTGGTGATTTTCAGTGGAACAAGCAATTGGGTGGAAATTTAATCCGCGAGAGCAAAAGTGATTTGGGAACTGTTTTCAAAGGATTGAAATATAGAAAGATATCTTGCGAAGATATTTCGAATAATAAATAATTTTGGAAAATTATTAAGACTAATGGTTGTTTGTAAATGTTATTTGATAATTAAATAACCGACTATCAATATGGCCAATGCGCTCGAAGAGACTTGGATCGGGATTAATTTTTCGAAAACCACTTCGATCCGGTTTGAATTTTTTCGTGAGGAAGATAAGAGCTTGGAGTCGAAGATGAAGCATTGAAGTGCAAGGGCTAATCGTTACTAATCTCGAAGGTGATTCCAAAATGGATGTAGTAGGAATAGTGCTTTCGGTTCCGTTCGGACCCGGAACGGACTTGTATGGACGAATGCTTTCAGAACATCGTCAGGAGGATGATGAGCATTCTAAGCGAATGTGTACTAAAAATGTAACGCACAGCCTTGAGCCTCATTAACCGAGAATGGCTAAAACAGGGGAGGTGCACACATGGCTAAATGGCTAGCAACCAATTAGGGTAAGGTCACCCCTGTCTAGATGTCCCTTTATTTCGGCTGTGTGGGCGGTTGCTGATCCTAACCGCTGGGTGAACTTATTCGGACTATCCAGTAAGGGGTAGCTCCGGTCTTGTGGTGCAGAGGATCAGGGTGGATCCTCGGTATGGTGATTTAGACCACTACTGTGACGGGCGGTACCCTAGTAGCTCTGCCATTGATGGAAACCATTCTCCCTATGTGCCTTTATGGTTTTGTTTGTAGAATCCACTTTGTGGCTAGTATTGCTGGAATTTAATAATGTAACAATTTCGGCTATTTGAATAAGTATTTCTATATAGACACTACTAATATCAGAGGATTTTATAAGAAAATGTTTTGGTTATCGTAAGGTGAAAACCCGACATGTTTATTTATGGTGTGGTCTTACGAGATACCTTTGATTTCAAAGGATTTTGAAAACTTTAATAATCCAATTGAGTGTATTTTCTTACGCTGGTTCTACAGACTAACTCGAGTGGTATTTAACTATAATGCTCGGGTCAGACCGAGTATTATAGAGTACATATTCTGGATGGATTGCTATGGAGCTCAAGAGACGAGCTGGATTGTGAGATGCATCACACGTATTTGTTATATACTCCGCTGTGTCTGATTAACTGCATAGTCAGTTTTGTGAGGACAGGTTAATATGACGGTCCAGTTGTGTGCTATAGATTTTGTTGTACTCTGATGATGCAATGTACAAACAGATATAGTTCTTTTGTTTAAAGATTAGCTATTTGTCTATTATATATTGTTCCGCTGTGCCTGTGAGATTCTGATATTGTTTTCTATTTCTTCTTCTACCTCCTTCTTCTTTAAACCTAATTGTTCGGTTTTCCGGCATTTGATTGTTTGACATTTGATACAGTGGACGTATTGATGTCGATTTTCGGGTGTCGAAAAATCGGATCGTTACAGATTGGTATCAGAGCTGAAGGTTAAGCGAGAACCTTGGCTCTGGTGGGGATTACTCATTAAAAATAGAGTCCATAGTACTCTAGAATGAGTTTGAGTGCAATCATAGATATAAGCGCGTACTTGTTAGTGAATATAAAAATTATTTTTATATTGTGTTGACTTATCGGTTGAATGTTTATGAATTCTGGTCGATATGTGGGATGCCATGTCATCGATATGGGTTTCTGAACTCTTAAACAAGATAAACCGACACACTATTGTTTTAAAATAGGGTAAATAAAATAATTTTACCCAAATTATTTTTTGTATATAAAAGAAATAATTTTTTCGTAAATATTATAGTTATATATGGTTGGTTGGTTGTTAGGAAGTGATAATATTAAATTATTATCATTGTTGTGTAAAAATTGAATAAGAAATTGAAATTATTACTAAAAGCTAAGAAATGAATTCATATACAAATGAGATTTGTAAATGTAAATTGTGAATGTAATTTATAAATTGATATAAAATTCCAGAGTAATTTTTGAATATGCGTTGAAGGATTTGAGATTTTAAATTTTGGGGAAAGTTTAAATTCCTTTGGTTTGGAAATGGTTTACAAAGGTTTTGGAGAAATAATAGTGATATTATTTCGAAAATATTTTTGAATTGGATTTGAAATCTGGTGAGATTTGGAATTTAAAAATATTTGAAAGAGTTTAAAAAGAGGTAAAGCACTGAACTCTTTTCGGTCGTTGGGAAATAACTTTGGTGATGACTGTAGCATCATCGATGTTCATCTTCGAGTTTCCAGGAGAAGAATTGCTGCCAAAATATTTCAAATTGGAATTGTTTGCAAAAGTTGAGTTTGCTTTTAGAAATGCAAAAGACTTTGGATATAGTTGATTTCAAAGGTGATTTTGAAATGTTGAGAAATTGTTTATAACTCTGGAAGTAAATTGGAAATGTTTATGGAATTATAAGTGACTTGATAACTTATTAAAATTGAAATTTATTGAAATAGAAAAATTAAAGAAGAATTGAATAAAAGTTGGTATGAAATGAAATAAGCGAGAAAAACTTATGGAAATTTAAATTTGAATTTAATTGGAGTATAATTAAATATAGTTAAATAAAAGTGAATTTAAAAAAGAATCTAAGAAGACTAAGTAAATGTCCATTAGAATAAACGAGGGAATGAAACAAACTAATTTAAAATTATAAGTAAATGGAATTTAAACTGAATATTTGAAATTCAATTTGTGTTATGTTAAGTAAAGTAAAATTGAAAAATATAGTTGAGTTGGACTAAATAAAACAAAAGATTGAAAATAAAAATTAGTAAGTAAACTAATTGATTAAGTGGATAAGCAAATGAACTGGAATTGAATATTGGAATGATATTATGCAAAGTAAAGTGAAGTTATAAAGTGGACTAAAAATAACTAAAATTCGGAAATAAATCCATTGGGATTTAAAATAAATTTGTAAGTGAAACTAATTGAAGAAATGGTTAATTAAACATGGTTTGAGATAAGATGAATAGAATTCAATATTTAAGAATGAAAGATGAATTGAATTCAGAAAGGAAATTGGAAATTCAGTTAAATGTACTTAGATGGGGAAGCTTAAGTGGTGAAGTGAAAATAAATATAAGGAATATAGAAAATGTTCATATTGGGTTTAGAAATAAATGGCAAAATACTTAAGTAAATTTGATATTACAAATATACAAGTTAATAATTGAGTGAAGATTAAACTAGATGTTGGGAAATGAGATAATTGTGAATAGGTAATGGGAATCAAAATGAATGTGAATAAAAAGAAATTGATATAGCTAATAATCAAATGAGATAAATTCGTAGGATGTACGTATATTATTGTATTCGCATAGTGATTTGATCCAGATTTGAGCACAGAATTTCGAGATATTTATATCGGTCCAAGTTGGGATTTTTCACTTGATTTTCGACGGCGAATGCTGGATATGGATTTTTGATTGATTCTGTAAATTCTCTATCATAGTTTGTGGTTATGCAAGGAGAATGACGATTTCTGATCAAGAAACAAGATCCAAGTCCGCACTAGGAAGTCGGGTGGACATACTGGTTCAGAAATGAAATTGTGTGATCGAGTGAGCGGTCGGATTTGGTATTGCGTACGGATGATATACGGACATCGTACGGGTTTGAATGAAATGAATATTGAAATTTTGTAAAGAGATGAGTAAAATAAATTAGACTGTACTGGTAAACACTATTGGTAGATAAGTACAGGTATCTAAAGGCAAAGAATAAATGGATGTTTTTGATTTCTGAAGATAAATTTGAATGGGACAACATAGAGGTATGTATTTAAATTTTTGTATGAAATTTGATGATTTTCTGATCTAGCCGCTTGGCGTTTTTGTTTTCTTTTTAAATTTGGGGGACCCGTGGTGGCATTTTGTAGTTGTACCAAGCTAGCCACGCAAAGGAGACGCCGGCGTAATTTTTTAAAAATTTAGGGAGTCAGAAAATTTTTGAGAAAAATTTGATAATTTAAATATGAACATTTGAAGTAAATAATATTGTTTGGAACTTATGGATGAGTTTGGAGAGTTAGTACAGTGATAGCGTGTCTTAAATAAAGGATTTTTTTTGGGAAGTTGTTGAAGCTATTTGGATTTAGAAAAATAGTAACGGGTATTGTACCATTCTTCTTAACATGTAATTTAGAGGACGAATTCTTTTGTGTGTGGGGGGGGGGGGGGGGGGGGGAGGGGTGAGGGGGGAGAAATGTGATGACCAAGAATTTCTGGATATTTGAAATTGAAATATTTAATTGATTTTAAATATTTGAAACTAAGTTTAACTTGAATTTCAAATACCACTATTTATTTGGGTAATTAAATTATTGAATTTAATTATTGAAAGTTGAGTAAAATATTGAATCTTCAGTTTTATGCTTGTTAAAAATAATTTGAAGGCTTGTAAAATTTATATTGATAATACTGATGATAACAGAAGTGTTAAAATTTAATTTGAAAGTGTTTTGTTCAATTTTGAAAATGTATCATTTAAATCGGTATTTAAAAATAGCCTTCCGAGGCACAGTTTCGGAATTCAACGAAACCAATTCCATTGGATCCGTAATAGTATATTATTATCGGATTTCAATTTTCGTAGTGTATAGAGTGATCGTTTGGCCATATGGTAGATAAATGCGCTGAAATCAATATCGAAAATTTAATATAATAACTAGTCCAAAAAGCTATCTTCTCCATACGATCAAATTAGGACTCTATACCTTTTTCATTGCGTTCAGAATAGGGGTTTTACGTTATAAACGCCTAGCGGCACGTCTCGATAGGAGGTCGGGATTTTAGCTCGATTTCAAAACATTTAAATTTAAATTTAAATTTCATAGTTGTAATTGTGACTAGTTTAAAATTTATCGTATCAACAATTTTCTAGCCCTACTATTCAAATTAACACGTTTCGACTCCAACACGCCATCTGTCATACATGCCTCGTTCTCTCTGTTTTCTTTTTATTAATCTGTCTTCGTTTAATAAGATTATCTCCATCCCTTTCCTCTTCAGTCTATTCGCATATAAAAAAGTGGAGGCCTACGAATCAATTTCATTTCGTTCGAACGAAAACCATTTTTCGTTTGAAATCGAAAGTTGTGGCTGCAGTAAAAATGAATTCAAATCGAATCTTCGTCCCTCTTATTCAATTCGAATTCGAGTTCACCTAAAAAAAGAAGAGGATGTTCGCTCAGACATAGCCGCGTATCTCTTCCTCAGTCTCTTGTTTCGAAGTCGCGATTTGTTATCAAGATCGCGTTCGGCTAGGCAAGGGTTTTGGCGACGCAGTGACGAGAACGAGTAGGAATGCCGGAGGCGTTGAGGGTTGGGGTCGCGTGAATTTGGGTCGTCATGGATGAGCAGGCGCGTAGGCATGAGTAAAGGCGTGCGTAGGGTTGCGATGATCAGATTTGGGTGTAGGAGTCGTCGAAGGGAAGCTACATTAGGTCACAGTGGCTGCGTCGGCATGCAAGTGATGCTAGGTTTTAGGGTTCATCGATGGCGGTAAGTATTCTCTAATTTGATTAAATCTTATGTATATATATACGGATTTCAAGAAATAGATATATATGTTTATAGATAGCTGAGATTTTAATATACAGTAGAATATAAAACAATTTTTTTTTATTTATTTAAAGATTTATATATATGTAAACAGGAGATTATATACATATGAGTTTTAAATGTTGAAGAATTTATAGAAATTTGATTTTTAATATAGTTTATTTTTATAAGTGTGTATATATGTAGTTTTAAAAGAAAATAAATATACGTATATACATTTTTAACTTACTAGTTTATTTTTTTAAAATATGTATTTGGGTTGATAAATTTATTTAATTTATTTTACTTACTAAAAAATTTTGTTTTAAAAAAAGGGAAATAGTTAAAATAAAATCCTTGGTTAAGCAATTTATTAAAAGAGATAAATTGTTCGATTTATTTCGAATATTAATAAAATCATATAATCGTTATACAAGGCCAAAATCTGACAGAAAGCAAGCCGGATTGGAAGTGGGTTGCAAACAAAAATAAAAGGTGAGTTAATCTCACTCATTTGGAATACCATTAGATTCAAATAGTTGAATTTAAATTATTAGTTGTTTGCTTGAATTGATAATTTATTATCAGTTTGGATGTGATATGTTATATATAGTGTGTGTATATATTGGAGTGATTGATTTCCCTTATTATACAGCAGATGAGACCCTATGCGCCCCGCATAATAGCGGATGACTCCATATACCGCGATATCCCACCTCGAAGTGGAGTTGATATTTTTATAATGTGCTAACATATGTGGATGCAGGGAAACAGGTTGGAGGAATCCAACTGGATTTCTCAAAATTATTTAGATTGTTTAATATTCTATGACATGTTTTATTTGATAATCTATGATAAATTATATTGGAATTTAAAATATTGGATGCTATGGTTTGATTGAATATATTTGGGTATACTGAGTTATCAAAATATATAGATTGGATTTTTGAAGGGAAATAAAAAAGAGAATTCTTAAGTAAACAATTATAGAGGTTTGGATAAATGAATTGGAAAAGGATAAAAGTTGTTTTTTTTAAAATTCTAATAAATAAATTCCAAGTATGGGAAATGAGATTTTTAAATAAATGGGAATAAGTGGATTTTTTAAACTTAAGTGATATTAATTAAAGGAATAAAAGATTTATTTTTAAATTCACAATTAAATGGTTTAGGAAGAAATAAAAGATGAACTTTGAAATAAATATGAAAATGGTATTCTCAGTTTAAATAAGATTTAAATCATAATAAAGAAGTTAAATCTGAAATTAATAGGTTTAAAATAAAATTTATAAAGTAAAGGAATTGATTTTTAAATGGAATAAATTTTGGAAATCGATTTTGTGTTTGAAACTGTGTTTTAAAAGAAGGATGAGACTATGGAATTTATAAACTGGGTTTATAAAGTGAAATAAGATATCAGTGGATATTTGGAAGTGTAAATTCATGGTGGAAATTTATAAAGGAATGGTAATTTAAAAATAAATAAATAATGGTTTGTTTTTAAAGGTGTGAAAGGACAGTGTATTTCCTTGAAACGCCAAGTATGTTTTCAAGCAGATTTTTAAGTATGAGTTAAAAGTTTTAAAGCTGTTTAAAAGATTGTTATTTGAGAAATTATTATTTAAGTTTAGAATTTTGAAAGTAAATATTTTATTAAATTAGTCATAGTAGTAATTTTTTTTAAAAAGGTGTTAATTGGTATTATGATTTTAAAAGATAATTATCAATATTTATATTTTATAAAGTAGTTTTATTTTAAAGATAGTTTGGCTAAAGTTTTTATTTGAAAAACTTGTATAGAATTTAATAACTTTTATTTTAAGATTTGTTTGGCTTAAGTTTTACAGATTGTTATAAAATTTCATAACTAGTATTTTAAATAAAGTGTTTTAAATAATTTTTATTTTAAGTATTTTAAAGTATATTTTTGGATAAAGTGATTTAAATTATTTCAAGTATTTAGACTTGGTGATTTTCAGTGGATTAAGCAATTGGGTGGAAATTTATTCCGTGGGAGGAAAAGTGATTTGGGAACCGTTTTCAAAAGATTGAAATGTAGAAAGATATCTTGCGAAGATATTTCGAATAATAAATAATTTTGGAAAATTATGAAGACTGATATTTTTTTCTAAATGTTATGTAATAGTTAAATAACCGACTATTAATATTGGCCAATGCGTTGATCGTTTCGAAGAGACCGGGATCAGGATTAATTTTTTGAAAGCCACTTCGATCCGGTTTGAACGTTTTCGTGAGGAAGACAAGAGCTTGGAGTCGAAAATGGAGCAGTGAAGTGCAAGGGCTAATCGCTACTAATCCTGAGGGTGATTCCAAAATGTACGCAGTAGGAATAGTGCCTTCGGCTCCGTTCGGACCTGGAACGGACTTGTATGCATGAATGCTTTCAGAACATCGTCAAGTGGACGATGAGCATTCTAGGTGAATGTGTGCTAAAAAGGTAACGCATAGCCTCGAGCCTCATCAACTGGGAATGGCTAAAATAAGGGAGGTGCGCACAAGGCTAAGTAGCCAGCAACCAATCAGGGTAAGGTCACCCCTGTCTAGATGTCCCTTTATTTCGGCTGTGTAGCCGGTTGCTAATCCCAGTCGCAGGATGAACTTATTCGGACTATCCAGTAAGGGGTAGCTCCAGTCTTGTGATGCATGGAATCAGGGTGGATTCTTGGTACGGTGATCTAGACTACGTACTGTGACGGGCGGTGCCCCAGTATCCCAGCCATTGATGGAAATCCATTTTCCCTACGTGCTTTTACGGGTTTTTTTGTAGAACCCACTTTGTGGCTAGTACTGCTGGAATTTAATAATGTAACAATTTCGGCTATTTGAATAAGTATTTGAATATAGACACTACTATAATATCAAAGGACTTTGTAAGAAAATATTTTGGTTATCGTAAGGTAAAACCCAACATGTTTATTTGTGGCGTGGTCTTACGAGACACCATTGATTTCAAAGGATTTTGAAAACTTTAATAATCCAATTGAGTGTGCTTTCTCACGCTGGTTTTCCAGACCGACTCGGGTGTTATTTAACTATATTGCTCGTGTTAGATCGAGTATTATAGAATACATATTCTGGATGGACTGCTATGGAGCTCAAGAGACGAGCTGGATGGCGATACACCGCTGTGTCTGATTAACTGCATCGTCAGTTTTGTGAGGACAAGTTAATATAACTGTCCAGTTGTGTGCTATAGATTTTGTTGTACTCTAATGATGTAATGCATAAATAGATATAGTTCATTTGTTTAAAGATTAGTTACTTATTTATTATATATTGTTCCGCTGCGCCTGTAAGATTCTGATATTACTTTCTATTTCTTCTTCCACCTCCTTCTTCTTTAACCCTAATGGTTCGGTTTTCCGGCATCGATTATTCGACATTTGATACAGTGGACATATTGATGTCGATTTTCGGACGTCGAAAAATCGGGTCGTTACAGGGATGTTCGGCCAAGGTTCATCCATAGCCGCCATTTTCACCACCAATCGAATGCCCTTACAAACAGTCAACCACTAACGGTCGATAGGCCTAAGTAAAAGGGTCGGCCTGTGTATCCAAGCTATTAATAATATTTATTCCCATTTTGTCCATTTTAATTATTTTCGATCCAGAAAATTCAAACGCTAATAACTTTTACGTTTGAGCTCCGATTGCTAAATTCCAAATATGAAAGTTGCTTAGAAAATCGGTGCGAACGAAATGATGCATGTTTCATGGTCAAATTCCGTTTCGAGCCTTATCTATTGTTTATTCATTACCGTAAATTTTATAGGGTGTTAAATTCTCTCCCTTTAAAAAAATTTCGTCCTTGAAATTCCGCGAAGGTTGATTCATGTAACATAGCGCACAACTAATCCAACCTATCCAACTAATTAGTATATAACCAATTTTGCAGCGAAACGTGTATAAATGCATCGTGTACCACAACAAATATGATGTGTATGCAGAATAATACTAAATTGATGCCTCCTATATGAATGCATTCTTTTAAAAATATTTTTGAAAATATGATGCAAACAACCTATATATACGGCAGTTTTATATGTATGCAAGTTTTAAAACAAATCAACAATTCTTTTTTCACCTAATAATTTCCACACTCCTACTAGTAAAGCATGGTTTAACCAATTTTGCATTGAATTCCTACCATCCAATACCTAACACACGATTTCTAACATCCAAAATTTTAAAATGTTAGATTTCTAAATTTATAAACTTATGCCGGAAAAGGAATTTAGGTGGAACTTTTCAAATTTTCACCCATCTTTTGGGTGCCTATTTCGTTGTACCTTAGAACCTTCTCTTGTGCTTCCAAAGCATTTTTAAGTATAATTTGCATAATGTGGTTTATTTTTGGATGTTAAAACATGATTATCCAAAATGCAGTTTTTGTTCACTATCAATAAGGCATGGAAATAGAAATTTCAAAGCTAATACAATTTTTTTCCTTGTTATTCTCTAAGTTTTGTATACCGTCACCATTGTTGGGTTATAAAATTCATATTCACTAACCCATCAACACTCCCTAAGCATGTGACACTAGAAAATTGGAAAATTTTCGTTTTTGGTCAAAAATCCTTTCTCCCATTTCATCAAACTTACAAAATAGTTTGAAAATTCGAATTTCCAAAAGCATTTAAACACCATTTTTTTTCAAAAGTACATGAACAAAATTTTCCAAAAGCATTTGATCCCAACCACTTAAAATCATTTAAACAAAATTTTCCAAATGCATTCGAACATAATTTTTGAAACATTCATCTCTCCATTCTTAAAACAAATCAAGCCGTATCTTAGCGTAACGGGACTCAATCGATGAGTTAATGCATATGATTTATGCTAGCATTGTGCAGTTAATCCTGGATTTGGTAGACCTTTCCTTTTATTTGTAATAACGACACACAAACCTATTCATAAATTTTAGCTTTTAAAGTTCAGGGATATTGACCCATGATTTTGCAACAACCCTCCCATGTCCTCATCCTTCTAAAATTCATTTTTCTCAAAATTTTAAAGTTTTTGGGATTTAAGCATTTTTTTATTCCTAGTTGCTAACTTAATTTCCTAGTTTGTTTCATAAACTTCCAACTTTAACTACATTTTATCGCTAAGTATCCTTATGAGGTCTCCTTATTTTCATTGTTTCCTATATATACCGGTCAAACTCATCCATAAATAAACCTAGTGATAAAATAGGAACTTATTCATATCATATCGTATGCTTTTTCCACACCTAGAGGGAAACAACTAGTAGTTAAACCCAAATAAACTAAAAGAAACGAAACAATTGTTAGAAGCTATGCTCCAACATCATCTAATGTTAATGATGTTGTGACTCTATCATTCCTTACTTAATTAAGATGGACATTTCTAGCATGTCATTCAACTATAACTCACATGTCTTAACTCACCTTCTTCGCTTCCTATAAAAAAAGTCTATCCATTACCTCAATCGTTACATCTGATATGGGATAAATTGTGCCTTCTTTAATCTTGAGTCAACCAATGTCCTTTATATGAGTTTGCCATCTTATTACTCTCTTCTCATATCATACTGCTATCTTCCCTTAATTAAAATTTCTTGATAGTATTCTCAAACTTTGGTATTTACTTCCCATATTCTTGATCTTTCATACGAGCATAACTTTGACCCATGAAATTGTTCTTTGATACCATTCCTCATTCCTTTGTGGGTTCTTTATATGGCTTTCACACATTCAGATAAAATATTCCTAGGTTCATACCAATATTCCCTATATCCAATGGGGATTCCTTGTCGCTACTTTATGAACATTCATAGCTATTTTATTCCAAGCCTTGACCTTTACCTCGTCTTACTTAGGCAGTCATCTCCATCTTCTCCATATCAAAAAAATAAAGTTCATAATCCTAAAGTACTAAATCTAAAATATTTATCCTTAAAAATATAAAATTAGAAACTTTTTTCAAAAATTGTTTGGATTCCAAAAGGAGCTGTGAATTTTTTTTCTATTCTAATCAATTTTCCTTTTTCAAAGACTATCTACGACATAGATTTACTTCTTTTAAAAGTAGTATTGTTAAACTCAAAACATTTATCAAGTTTAAAAACTCAATTGTCATACAAAATCATTTTTTTCTTTCAAAAACATCTTCTGTAATTTTAAATAAAGGAAACTGGAGTAGACAAAGATAAATTCCATCCCATTATTTTCCTCCCACTCATGTTATTTTCACTTTCAACCTTAGCGAAGATTCTAATAGTACATGAGGGGGACTTCTAAAAGATATTCACAATTATTGCATATATTTATGGAATTTATCCATTTCTCCTATCATCCCTATTGTTTTTCTCCTATACTATTTCTAAGTAAATCACTAATCTTATTTTTATATAAATTCCCAGTGCTATTTCTATTCAAATTTCCAAATGCCACTACTACCGACTTCAATTGGCTTCTTTTTACATAGCTCTTTTCTTCTTCTATTGTTTTCTGTATTGACGCATTGAAGTGCGTTCACCTACTACTTTAGTTATTGGGATTTTCTTCAATGAAATGAGGTATGTATAAATCCATTTCAGTTGTTTTCTCCATATTTTCCTTATATGGAAATATTCCTCCTATCTTCATTATCGGGTGTTCTTACCATTTTATTCTCTTTACCCAATTTCAATCAAGTACTATTTCCATTTATCCACCCCTTAGAAAGAATTTTAAATAGGAACTTCCAAATTTGAAAAAAACTAGGAAAATTATCGAGCCGAACGTAGACCTCTTCCATTCATTTCAAAAACGAAAATCCCCTTTACAAAAACCTTTAAACAAAAAACTTTCGACTTAACCAATTTTAAACTAAGAAACTCCAAATTTTCTTGATTTTCAAAATAACAACCTCCTAATAAATCCTTTGGAAAACTCATTCAAAACGTTTAAGGAATTTTCAAAAATCTTTTAATCAAATTCTTTCACATAGGGTTGGACTTAGAAATGGACTCTTGTTCGTCCTTTCTTTTTGACTTTCCTTCTTCCTTACTCATTCTTAACTCATCTTCATGAAAGATCGAGCATCATCTTGTGGTAATTAGTGCACACCTTCTCGCGAGAACTTACTCTACCCCTATTATATCTTACTTTCGGATATTTACAACATATAGATTCTTACCTTCCATCTATCGAGACGAAATATACGTCTTCAATTAGCAATCCGTCGAAATCAACAGTAATAAGGCAGCCTAGGACCAATAAAGGAGTCAAGTACCATCCAGCTTCCATGGTCCATCTATATATCGTGCACATGCTCTTCTTGGTTAATGCTTTATGGTACAGCCAGCACTTCATGGGGTAATCGGGGTAGGTTTATAAAATTAACTCTATTTATTGTCCCAACTCATAGTTGCCTATCCATCTTTACGGAATATGGTTGCAACTATTTCTATAGTCGGAATTTGTAGAGTTTGGCATATAATATATATAATTATAGGTAAAAATATAAATACATTCACTTAACATATCATAATTCCTATGTTCAACTAACCTAAGTTTTGATACTAAATGCAACAACTCGCACCTTAATGGGTCCGAATTTCGACTAAATTGAACCAAGTCCATTCGGGTATAGATCATTGGTTTTGGTAACCCATAATGAACATAAGTATATCAAAGATTGATAAACTCATAGAAGAATAGAAAATATAATAGAACATATATATTGACTCTGGCTATTACCTTGGAATCAATAGTATTCCTTGAATATCTAATTTCCCTGTTAGCCAAGACTGTGTGTATCCCATACATATTCTACACTAGTAGAAAGCAAAATCGATCAAGGAATAACCCGAATCTTTGCTACCAACTGCTCGGGACTGATGGTGGTCATAACCTATATGTCAGCCCTACCACTATTAAATACCAATTCGACAATAATACTGACATAGCCCGTCGACCTTCCACAATCGAAGTCCCATTCGAATTCTAAAAATTAATTATTTAAATATTAAAAATTAATTAAATATTCGAAACTAAAATGATAAAATTCTGGGTCGTTACATTTCATATGTTGCACCCATGCTCTTCTTAAGTCAACGCCTTTCCATTCAACCTTTTCCCCGTGGTTTAATCGGGGTAGGTATATATTTTCAACTTCACCCATTGTTCCAACTCATATTCAACTTATCCATCTTTTCAGAGTATGGTTACAACTACTTTATAGTCGAAATTTACAGGATTTGACGTATAATTTATTTATAGTTATAGGTAAAAATAAAAATATATTCACTTAACATTTCTCAATTTTAAGATCGACTAACCTCGCTTTGATACCAAATGCGACAACTCGCACCCAAGTGGGTTTGAATTTTTGCTAAATTGAAAACCCAAGTCGGCCAAAGTACGGATTGTTAGTTTTGATATCTTGTAAGTAAATAATTGCATATCAAAGCACTAACAATATAAACTCACAGCAGAATACTAAAGTATAATAAAACATATAGTTACCGACCAAGGTTAGCACTTCTGAGATCAGGTGTCTTTGTCAGTGTTGAGCATGCATAGGAAAACTAGTCCTACAACCATTTCCACCTTGCACCCGTACTTGTTCTTCTAAAGTATCATATGGGTTGTTATGAGGAAGGGTCAGAACAACGTTCTAGTGACTGGTAAATTACATAATTTACATATAATACTAGTTTATGCCGATTTTCTTCCATCACATGTTATATCTTTTAATTTACTTAGTTGTCTCGGCTCCACGTACGCGTACTATACACCTCATCTACCCAAGGTAGACCATAACTAATACATACATACATACACACATACATATATAATGTAAATATATAAGTACCACAGTCTCCATTTGGACCAGATACTATCCCTGCTAGTATACATGACCCAACGTCTTGTCAAGATGCATCATCAATGCAATATCACATCCTCGTCGTCATGTATACCAAGGAACTCCCATTATGCCTAATAACAGCGTCGCAATTGTTAGAATCCCTCTTGTTAGATTTTAATGAAAACAACTATACAATATGCTAAAGAACCTCTAAGCTAACTTGTAAGTACATGAGCATCAAAAAAAGAAACAAATAAAGAAATTGGAGAAAAAAGTATATACATGGAGATACAAGAAGAGATACAAAAATGAATTAAGACGACGACGAAAAACAAAGTTATATTAGCCATAGTTTTTTGTGTCTAGAAGTATATGATTGTTAAAATCTCTTCTAAGTCATAGAAACACACACACAATCAAAATATGTTATAAAAGGAATGCAAGTTTTAAAAAAATGCATGAAGCAAGACTCGAACTCGGGTCATTGGTGCACTCATATTTTAAATTAAAATCAAGCTTTCAAAAATGCATGAAGGAAGATTAAAACCCAGGTCACTAGTCTAGAAAGTAAGTGCTTCAACCAACTGATCTAAGACAACATTTATTTTTAAACAGTTTTCATTCGACTAACTTGGTATATTCAGTCAACAGAATCCATGTTCTTTGAACTATCTTCACTGACACTGGTTAGTCAATTGAATTATTCAATTTAGTCAACTAACCATGCATTCAGTCGACTAAATCAAGAATTTCGGTCTACTGAAACTGCTGTCTTTTATACTATTTTCTTTCGAAAAAATTCATACCGTCATTTAGTCGACTAAATTACTTTGTCCAGTCGACTGAGTGTTGTAACTGTCATTTTTATTTTAAAATACTGAAGGGATCCTCTTCCTCGTAAAGAGTCACATTCCCTGGTTAATGGCTGCAACTCCTCTAATGGTTATCACTCTTTACAAAGAGTTGCAATCATTCATTCTTTACATAAAGCAATCTCCATTCTTGAATTTATAACTCAATGTACTACTTTCTATCTACAATCTTGTTTGAATTCACTAATTGTTCAAAATATTCAATTGCTTTCTATTTGATAACATGATTTACAAATCTATTTATATAGTGATCAATCTACTTCTATTTTCTTCACCAACACACATTATACCATCAAGAAGAAGATTATAGGAAGGTTGTACATATTGCCCCGTTCATGCTGTTCAAAGAGTACACAAAGTCATAAACTCAACTATTTGTAATAATCTAAGTCCCGTTGAAGATCTTCAGGCATGGATCTTGTTCGAAACCTTAAGCAGTTAGTAGTATGTATTCCTTCGGGTTAAGTAAGGACGTTTGTTAGTTAAATCTAGAAGGAGTTTGGGATTGGACATAGAATAGAAAGTTCAAACCAGTATAAAAATCTCCGGTGTACTTTATTTATCACAAATTTTATATTGCCAGTTTGATATGATTTTTATTTAGTAGATATAATCGTATTACTCGATCTGCATAGACTTTCAATAATAGTTTAGTTGTATTATATCTCGTTCTGGGGAATTACATAACTACTCCATATTATGGACTCAGCTCCATAAACTATTGAGAACTCAACTCCTTAAATTATCCCAATCATTTGAAAGACCTCTCTTGAGGGTTATCTAGCCTTACCTCATAATAAATAAACTAGCAAACAACTATGGTGGTGCTTGACCTAAATGTGACCTGCACTTGTAGGAGCGTAGCCTGTTAGGTGTAACCCTTGTCTTTCCACTAAACATTCGGGACCGATGACATTTTCGACCTATGTGTAGCTCCTACTCCCTAATATGGTACCAAATAACTGACATAGCATCAAGCCTTGCTCATCACCCCATTTAGATTGCCTAATGAAATCAAGGTAATACCCCCTAGTGGTTGAAGCAGACTCTATTGGGGTATTCCTTCACCTATACACGAATGTATAATTCCATAGGTCCTATAGTTAGATATGCCTAACTTCAGTATAATGAATACATAACCACTGGTAGCCACTTACAGTGGACAGAGTTCTATGTGTAACACTACTGACCACACATTCCAACCTATTTAATTACTATGTCATTCTTATCTATGCAAAGCATTAACTAACTTTAATAATTCACACCCATCATAAACATATACCTGAAGCTACATGTATATGTGTGTGTGTATTCATTCTTATTTCACTATTACGCCTCTAATGTTCAACTACTCATATTCAGTTATTTTTATTGAACTGAGTCCATATTTCATTAATCTTGGTTTAACATTCATTTATAGCTTTCCTTGAACTTAAAATATTTAAGTATATTCTACTATTTACTTTCTTCTCTCATTATTGAATCTTTATTTCTATCCTTTTTAACCTTTACTATCCTTCCTGGTTTAGTGGAACTCCCACACCATATATTTTATACACTTCTTGCCTTTATTCATTTTGTTACTTACCAGCCTATTGATCGTTTACTATTTGGTTTTTATCTCTTCCTTATTGTGTGTATATATATATATTATATATACATATACATACACACACAGATATATATATATATATATATATATTTATCAATTAAACCGTTACAATTATCATCACAAATGCAATTCTTTAATGTATACTTAGGGATTCTGTATTTTAATGCATTGGAATTATATCTTCCTTAAAAGGAAAGGCTGATACTGTAAACCTCTATATCTTATCCAAAGGGGGAATTTGTGTTAAGTTTGGAATTATAAGCAGTTATATTTTTGTCGTTATTTAAACAGATGGTACAAAATACGGTAAATATCTCTATTTTATACATCCTTTCTTTTATGCGTATTCCTTATTATTTTCATGATACATTTTTATATATGAATCTGAACTTGATAATCTATAGAAATTTATATCGCAATACCCAGCATTCCAATGAATTATAATATTACTTAAATCCCAATAATTTATCGTGGTAACTTCTAATTTATATTTACGTGCATAAACTATTTAACTGACAAATATGAGATTACAACATAATTTATCGAATTCAGGGACTACTACTATCCAATTCTTTTCAGATTCAAGTATATGCGATATTAAATCTAAATTGTTAATCATAAAATATATAAGCAAGATTTATAAATTCATTATACGTATACGTTTAGGCTTAAACTCCAAAATTATGTTTATGCATATAGTAGATTCACAACGATATAAATCCAATATTATATAAAATATATAATTTCCCACTCACCTTCTAGCTTTCCAAATCTTCAGATCTAATCATTGTTATTCCAATTTGACTACCCTTGTTCTCCCTACTTGTATACACATATACCGCAAGCATACATATATCTATCAGATATCTAGATCTAAGAAGAGATTCAGATTTAATTTAAATTCGGATCTGGATTCATAATTACCTTAGTTTTGACAGTCTGATTTGACCCTTTTCTTCTTCTTTATTTTCCTCCGTTATACTCCACTTTTATATATGTATATAAATTATAATTTTGTTTAGAATTAAGAATTTGTAGAGAAGAGAAAATGGTAGAGCTTCATCGTCGCTTCAGAAAGTATGAGAAGAAAAGTGAGGGGTTAGGCCCGTATTTATAGGGGTTCGAATCAATGCCAGACGTTGGATTAATTTTTTTAAAACTGGATCGTTTAGCCACGTCAGAATTCACAACCAACATCTCCAATCAGTCGACCACCATCCCTCTACTGGTCGACTGCTAGACGTCGACCGGCTAAAATTAGAGGTTGAATCATTGGTTACTTTGTTAATTAGTATCTATTATTAACATTCGTCAATTTCCTACCTTATATGTTCGTTAGAGAAAACTTCTTTCAGCATTAAGCTTACTTAAACTAAAGCAACCGTTAACGTTAATTAACTTTAATTTATTTCATTAACTACATTTTACTTCCATAATGATATATATATATATATATATATATATATATATAATTATTCTGATTCAAAAACCTTAAACGTCAATAACTTCTTCATGTAAACTCCAGTCGAAAAACTTTTTATATGAAAATTGATCAGAAAATCACCACGAATCCAACGTTGTAAGTTTAGTAGCCAAATTTTGATGTGTATAAATTTTTTATTTTTAACATTATTGTTATTAATTTATTTCTTTTTAATTATTTATCGTTAAAATTATAGAGTGTTACACCTCCTAACTTTGAAATGATTTGATGATGATTTCTGAGTTATACTACCACCTCAGTGTAATTGGACATGCTTATGATGGGATGTTAGGCAATACTGGATGATTTATAAGTGATGCTCCAGTCGATTGCACTATACTTCTGTGACTAATGATTCGTGATAACTCGGCATATGACATGACAGTTAAATCTCTAGAGGACATGCAACGATATGAACACTTATATATGATAATTTAATCCCAAATGACCAAGAGATGTCCTTGATTTATATGCAATGTAATAAATTCCAAAAGAACGTGGAATGATTATGATTTATGACTAACACTTAGGCAAGGGCTTGAATCCTTAGCTATGATTGTATGGAATGACCTTTGATTTACCTATGAAACCAAAGGAACTAGATGATTTGCCATGATTGGTTTGGTATATAGCCAGAGAGCTCAACAACCAATGATTGGTCACTTAGATATTTGTCCTTGCGCTAAGCATAACTTATATTTACAAGGTGTAACGACCCATATTTTTGGATCTTCGAGTTTGAATATTTAATTTATTTAAATATTTGTATTTGAATTAAAATATAACAAAAACTATGTTTCAAATTTAGACATGATTCTTGTTGACGTATTTTTAATTTATTTTATAGAAATTTTCCATAATTTTTATTTTAAAAAATAAATAATTTTTGTTTGATGCATTTTTGCGGCAAACGTCGGTACTTTTGAAAATTTACAGAATAAGTTAACATGTCTATTTTATTGTTGTTTTATGATCAAAAGTCACATTGTTGTGCACAATTATATTTTTTTTCTGTCATACGTTGTCCATACACGAATGGAATATTGTGTAGCATCGTATCCCAATAATTATCTTTCTGTGCATGCACACGTTGTTGCATTTAATATGTGCATTAAATTGTGGGTATTCTTAACCATTAAGAGAACTTCACCTATATATATACATACATTCACACACAAGCAGGGGGGACATATTCATTTTGATATGGACACATTTTCTTCTCAGCTAATTTAAATATGTACAACAACATTTTAGCCTCCATTTCATATTCAAATTACTCCATCCACACTCACTATTAGTCGAAGTGTTGAACATGGAAGTTGTAGAGGATCGAATGGACTATGATTTTCATTCACGTCATACCTAAGGTGGTGGCTTGTGGAGGTCTCGACAGTCAGTGGTTTATGGTGGTGGTATTGGAGTTGGAAGTGGCGGGTAATGCGTTTCTCTTCGTTGAGTTCAACGATGAAGATAACGCGCGATTTAGCAAAGTGAATGGGAGTTATGAGGGAAGCAAGTTTCAGTAGTGGCTTTGCATGACCGTGCATGGAACGGTGCTGACGTAGTTGGCATGGGGAAGTTTGGTGGATGTGTGCAAGCATGGAGCATGAATGAAGTGGAAGTAGGTTTTGGTTCCAACATGCATGAGGCATGGGAAGTAGCAAGCATTCGGCTTGTACATGCATGCCTTCTCGTTCATATATTATGTGCATGGAAATGTGAAGGTTTTTAGGAGAAGTTGGCACAAATAATTGGAATGTTGGCATGGGAAGAAAGTTGAGTTGGGAAAATGGGCTTTGGGCCTTTGATTTGTTGAGGTGAGAATAGTTTTATAAATTACTTACTTTAGTTTTGATTAGTAAATAAAAATGTGTTAACTTTGAAAACGTTTAACTCACTCATCGAAGTCCGTTTAACCCGCGGTTTATGATGTTAGATTCGTATCAACGACTAGAACACATTAGTATAATTATTTGACACATTTGGGGAAATATAAAATTGTGATAAATTAGTAGTGGTAGAATATAATTACGTTGATTTGATTAGTCACGTAGTTAAATTACTTATACTTTATTGATGATATCTATTGAGCATAATAAATCCCCATTCCGTGCTTGTAAGTAAAAGGATTTTATTTGAAGTTAATTAATTTATAGGTTAATTAATATTTGATAAATGAATAACTATTGATTGTTAATTATTGATACTAATGTGTTTGTTATTATTGTTTGTTTTACTGTTTGAAATGTACTCAGCCAATTTATGAGCAATTAATTTCTATTTGCATGGGTTGGGTAGAAAACAATTAGAGGCTACCACCTCACGATTTATTTCATAATTTGACTATAAGCGTTTAGCAATAATATTGGTTTATTGAATTATTATAATTAGTTATAATAATTTAACATTTTAATTTGAACTTCAATTAAATGAAGTTTTTTTAAAGATGGTTTCCATAAAAGAACTTGTTATGAAATGTTTATGGAAAATGAATTATTCACAAAATAATTTGAAAATCTTTATAAGTGAAATAATTATAATAAAAGATGTTTATTATAATTTTAAAAAGAAAAGGATATTTGTTGAAATGGTTTCTTTGAAAAGAAATAGAATATTTGGAAATGAATATTTTGAAGTTATATTATATAAAAGTGATTTATATAAATATATTTATAAAATACGTTTTATAAATAGAGAATTTCGAGAACTTAAAACCCGGTGGTTTTGAAATGGCTTTTCAAAGGTTTTCGGGGAAATAAACAATACTCTATCAGGAAGTATTTGCGATTAGTGTAAAATAATTTGTCATTTAGGAAAAAAAAAGATTTGTTATGTTACTGATGATTCGGGTAACCCATAACTAAAAAGGTGGGCAATAGAGGTGCAAATGTTATATAGCCACGTATAGTCCGCTTGAAAAACCGAGGGATTACATCTATATTTTTTCGAAAGGTTGGGACCCAGCTGCCTTATTATTGGGACACCCAATCTTGTTGCATATATTTTGATATGGTTTTACAATAGTATTTTGGAATTTCCAAACAAATATTTCAAAAGAAATTTGCTTCAAGATCTCGATGTAAAGTAATTTGATAGAAAAGATGTATATATTATTATTTCAAAGGTTTTGAAATGAAACTGGGAATTTAGTTCAAAGGAATTATTTTTGAAAAAGATTATATTTTGAAAATAGTAAGATTTCATAAATCTAAATATAAGGATTAATTCTAAGCGGGTAGATTTGGAAGCTACATTTGCATGTTTTATGCCATGCAATTAGGAATTGCATATTTGGTTTTTGCATCGTAAGCTACATAAGTTCTAATTGTGAATAGGAGAACATCGTTGGCTATATCCTACATCTAATTGGGTACCCAATTAAATAGGGGTAAGTAGGAAATCACAAGAGGTAGTGATGCAGCCCCAATAAAAAATACAACCCTTCCCGTTTATCTGTTTATTGTTTGTTATTTATCTTGTAGTGATATATCTTTCCGATTTATCACTTTATTCCACATTTGACTTGTTTACTGAGTTTGTAGGAAAGGCTATTGCTGTCTCTCTCATCAGAGTTGTGCAATAGTAGACTTATTATATTTGAATTTTTTTGTATTATAACACACCTGTATATTAAATGATTACTTGATAACTTGTATGACTGAAAGTTGTATCTTATACATTTAGCAATTTTGAATATTTATCAAATAATATTATGTATTAAGTTGGTAGTTTTCATTCATAGCATTAGAATGAATGGATTTTCGGCGATTTTGACCGGTTCAAAAATATGATTCGTTATACAAGGCATATTTTAGATGGTAAAACGTTATCGGAAATTTTTTCATAGTCTCTGAACAGACTTGAATGATTAAGCTAGACTTAAGAACAATAGAGAAACGAAGTCAAGAACTTATGAAACATCGCGAGATGGAAAAGTGAAGGAATACAAAAGTGATAGCAAAAAAAAGAAGATTCCACAACTCAGCCCCCTTAAGTCGGTGCCAAGTTGTGATACAACAAGTAATGGGTTCGCAAGCAAACATAAGGGAAAAAGAAAGAATGAAAAGGAGAATAAAAAGTGGCTATGTCACCACAACTTGGTGTCGAGCTGTAGGACCATAACTCGGCACCGAGTTGAGATTAAGGTGGTGAGTTGGACCACGACTTTTTAAGGGATGAACATGCATGACGTGAAGAATGTGACTGAGAGTTTTTAGGCAATTTTGATGGTGGCATTCATCTATAAATAAAGGAGGAGATGCACTTTAAAAAGGATCCTTCTTTCTTGAATACTTTGAATCCATGCTATTCACATCCAATTTGTTGTAAAAACTACTTTATAGGAGCATAGTATGATCAATAAAAAAATACAAGTGGATATAGGTAGAGTATTTTCCAAAACACTATAAATATTATGTGTTCTTTCTTTCTTTAATCCCTTTATTTTACATTTACCCATTGACTGGGTGTTTGCACCATTTTTGGCCGAAACAACAAGTAGACACTCTAGGTTATGTAGATTATAGATGACATTAATTGCTTGTGAACACCATACACTAGTAATACAATTCTTTCACCCAACTTTATCTAATATACTCCTTTTCTTCCCTTTTTAACCCATTATAGAAGGAGGAAAATAGGTTATTTGACTAGGACATAGTGCCTGGAGGAAGAGACTAAGTGCCCGAAGCTATATTATTTATAGTTACTCTTCATGTACTATATAGTATATTATATTATCATTCAGACATGATGCTGTTATTCAGGAACTTTATTATGTCAATTTTTGTATAGACTATGTTATATGGAGACTATTATCTAATTGGATTATTTTCGATACTTATGTTTTATTTTCTTTAGCTATGAGATCAGAAAGTATAGATGTAACAACCCCACTATGATGCCCAGTTTAGCAAAGAACATTCCAAGTAATGTTATCTACTAATCCGGAGGATATGACTTATTAAGGACGATCAAATGTGTCTATATCTGTATACTAATCCTAACACATCATTTATACCTTTTATTTTGATGTTCGAACTGAAATTTGATGTTTATAGTACTAATACAAAGTAATAGACACACCGATTTCTCAAATCATAACAATATATCATATAAACATCAGTCGTAGATCACAGAGGAATAATAAACATTTATACTTGTAAAAACTGGAATTTTTCTAAAACATAATTCTAAACTTAAGTAATATACAAGTGTTATAATGCTTTAATCTTAATTATATATCTCATGTTCACATAAAATTCCTAAGTGATATGACTAAATGTCAAAGGTCCAACTTCTGATAATCCAACCATCCAAAGGTCTACTCGTCCTATAACCTGAAAAGTCTCAGTCTGCCCCGAGCAAAATAATACTCAGGTCAAACCATCTCTAGATATCTAATAGGGTGAGAACATAATATAACATAAGAATAAACAACATATAAGTAAATATAGATGTCCATGATATAATGAGTCAGGAAATTAGTTTAACTCAGAACAGGGTTATAGATTTAAGTCACAAAACAAACTAGTCATTAAACATAGATTAAATGAATAAACTTATATTATCATCCATCACAATACACAAGAATATATATTACACAAGACACAATAATATATATTTATTTCACTAACACAAGACACAAGAATATATATATTTATTTCACTAACATAAGTTCTAAGAATATATATTTATTTCACGAACGCAGACCCAAGAATATATATTTATTTCATGAATACAGAGTAGTCACAGAACCTAAATATCCATAATCCAAGAGATCTTACTCAAAATGATCGTAATTACCGTACACAGAACTGTAGCAAACAAACAAACAATTTGGTATCACACGAACTGATCCAATACCGGGGATCGAACATAGGATGAGAATCACAGGATAAACCAGACAATCTCAAGGATAGCAGCCATGACCAAATCTTTTAGATTTATTTTATTTTATTACATTTGAAAACAAAATCAAGAGTAAACTTCTCAAGCATCTAGTAGCCACTTGCCGCACACCAAAAGTGAGTAAACTCTAAAGTGCCAAAACTATTACCTTTAGTAATCTCTAGAACTTAACCAATACGTCTCATACCTTATGGTGAAATCCAAATGTTTACTGAAAGCTAGTAATATAACCTATTACGGATACTAATGGAAAACCCAAATTACATTCTTTTTCAGATCACGTACCACTTGCCCACACCCGAAGAGAACACGACTCTAAACAGTTGATTACTTCCCTATAGTGATCACATGAATTTAATTCAGGCATCCCACACTACCTAGTTATTCAAATATTCTCTAATGGGTTAGTAAATTATACTCAAACATTCCATTTAATGAGTTCTGCTATATTCGACGAAGCGTTATTTGAAAGTACTTAAACCAATCGATAAGACTACGTCGATTGTTATCATTTCTCATATTATAGAACTAGGGTTCTCAAAAAATTTATTTGATTTATCACTTATTAAAAATGTTCCATCAATTCGAATTGTTCCGAAAACATGTATTTTATAAAACCAAGATTTACCATATATTAAAACCATACTTAATTACTCTTCCAAATTTACTTCAGTATAAATCCATTTTATGTAAAAATGAATTTAGTTCATACTTCCTAAAACCACTTCTAAAAATTCGTATTCATTTACCACTAATAAAACTATATACAACAAACATAAACAACACAACAAATTGTAATATATAGGCAACAAACACAAAACAACAGCAACAAAATATTGGACACACTCAGGCATATACATGAACAAGCACACCTATGTTCAACCTACAACATAACTCCTAACACATTACATAATCCATTCGCACACTATATATATATATATATATATATATATATATATATATATATATATATATATATATATGCAGTTGTTAATATATAAATGGTGGCTACCAGTTTTTGTTCAATTTTAACTTGTAGAAATGCATGGAATAAGGCCACACATTCGCTGTTTAAAGCAAAAGAGTTCAATGGTCTAAAAAAAAGATTTTTCTAAATATGTCTACTTTTATATCCTGTTGACCATTTAATATCCAAAGGTACATATACCGATATAAACACTTCTTTTCTTGCATAGGCCTGATTTAGTACTTATGTATAATCATTTAATACCATAATTGACTTTATAAAATGTAAGTATATTTATTAACAATGTTGAACTTCCTATCCAAAACAAAAGGATAGTATGCATATATAGTTGCTCATTTAAGGTATTATGATAGACTTGTAAAATGAATTTCCAATTAGTCATCATGAATTACCGAATTCATTCACACTAATTCAACAAAGATTTGCATAGCATCCATTAGAGATTTATTGAGATAGATTCGTAAGGAGTTAGCCTACCTAAATCATTGCTATCAAAGCTGTAGCCACATCTAAACCCTAGAACACTTGCATCCGCACTCCTAGGCAACCTCGACTTTACTAGCGTCACTTCACCTCCAGCCATGCAAGCTCCGACCCTTCGTTGTCCACATCAAACTTGAGTATCCATTCACATCGCCACCTCCATTTCAACATATGAGATGCAAATCCTTCCCTATATGTCTTAGTGCTTGAATGAATTTGCAATTGTACGTTTAAATTGAGAATTTAGGTAGGAACCTAAGTGTGAAATGGAGAAGGAGGTAAAGTGAGAAACGTTGGTTTATAGGAAAAATAGAAATGAATGTATAAGGTATGAATGGTTAAGCATAAAGGAGGTTAGTGGGCTTGGGTATTAGTAAGGCCCAACCACTTATCTAAATGATTAATTCACACTACTTAGCCTAATCGCCATTTATATAATGAATTAGATTGCTAAGCCATGGACAAATTACAAGGTTATTAAATTCAAAAGTTAATTTATCCCAGATTCTGAAAATCTGATAGTCGATTTAAATAATATTTTGAGTAAATCGAAATAAACAATTTAAATCATTTATTCAAACTAGATTTAATTTTTTGATTAAATTTCAAAATTTCTAGATTTAAGTTAATTGATACCAATTAATCGAAAATAATTATGTCATTAACATTTAACAACTGGTTTGTTATAATAGAATACTTCAAATTCTATATTAGTCTTTGTATCATCTAATGTTCTAAAACCCCGATGACCCGTACTTCTTCCCACGATGCGAATTTGGAAGTCATTTAGAAATTGAATCAATGCGTCCGGAGGTGGGGGCTATCATAATTATACAAATGTCATAAGAACACACAATTTTCGATTAGCGAGGTTCCTTAAAATATGATTCTAATACATAATCATGTATAATAGTTAGATTTTTCAAATAATTATACCTATAACTTCTCTTTCATGTAATTATACTTATAATTCCTAATATATAATTTACATTGATCAAGTTTGAGGCTTAGCGACTGCAAAGGTTCTTAAGCAAGTTATCATCTCTTTCATATAACATTAGTTCATATATCGATGCCATATTCAATATGGTCCGGCGGCCAAGCTTTAAACACTAGATAATTAATAATCCATAGTTAATTTACCATCTAACCCATACAGATTTATCCGTATGTTAATAGTTCACAGTTTGAAAATTTACTTAGCAAGTGCAGAATGGGGTTTTATTTTGCTCTATAGATGTCCATAATAATCCATATAACTCAAATTAACTTAACAGTGTTTTATTTGGCCGAATGAACGTTTCCGATTAAAGGGTATAAATTTAAACGATATTATTTGTATGAATAACATAATTAAAAATCAGTATGTTTTAATATTCCATAAAATTCTAATGGTCCAAGTTAACCAATAATTTACATGAATGCGTAGTACTCTTCATTATGATCATAACGCAAAAATCCGCATGTTGATCAGGTTTAAAATGAACTTGTTATCGATATTTTAAGTTATTGTTTAAATTTAAATTTAAAATCTTTTTTATTTCCTTATTTTATTTTATGAAAACTGGCCGAGCCTAAGAATTCCCACACCCGACCGCTTCTTCCTTTCCTTCCTTTCTTCTTCTTCCTCCTTTGTTTAAACACCCTGTACACTGCCATTGCCGTGCATCTTGTGCACGTGCACCGCACCTATGCTCCACGAAACCCACGCCTCGTTCCACCATCAAGTTTCTCCGCTCGTGCTTCTCCTTCCCCACCCCATCGCCACTTGATCGAAGCCCTCGGTAGCGATTTCACTCGCATGGCCACGCTACAAGCCACAACATCTAAATGAAAGTACTATAGGAGAATGTGAACAACTTTCATTTAGATGGTCGAGGCTAATTTTAAGTATTTAGGGAGATATGAATTTTCGAAAAAGAGAAAAAGTGAATTCTAACTACTGTAAGTGTCAATTTGGAATAATATGAGCTATTTCCTCTTATGCACATGCTTTTCACAATATAATTATCCTAAAAACATGTACCATCATTTTAAAACTCCAATTATACATGAATTATACAACTTTTTGAAATATGATTTCCAAAAAAAGAATAAATCTAAGACATAGCACTCACTATATGCTTCCAAAAGGCTTCCCGCTGTTGGGAAAAAAATTGAAAAGAGAAAAATCAATTGAAAAGATGATCGAAGAATGGAGGGTAGTTCTATTTATAGGCCGAACTTTGATTTTACCTTACAACAAAGTATCCCTGCTCATCAATTATGGCCTGTAATTCCTTTCATGTACCGAGGACTATGACTGAACATAGCCCAAACTAAATTTCCTTTGACTTAACATCGCGTAAATGATTTTGTGTGTTCTTATCACAAGATTTAGAAGATATTTATTATTATATATATTAATACATGCATATATATGTGTGTGTGTGTGTGTGTGTGTGTGTGTGTACTATATGATGAATAAACATAGCGTATTTGAAGCTTAAATGTAAAATTTCAATAATTTAAACAACCCAAAAATATTCGAAATATGCCAGACATATAATATGTCGAATCACTCGTCAAATCAGTTTCTTATTATATATGAATTTTGGAGTCATTATGTGTGATAGGTAATTTTCTCCAAAAAAACAACTGACGATATTCAATCAATATTGCATTCAAATAAATATTGTAATTTTCGATTTTTAATTGAGTTTTCAAGGTATACATATAATTTTATTTTTTAAATTGATCAAAAATCCATATAACATGTGGTCGAATCCTGGGTCGTTATATTCTTTCCCCCTTAAAGAATTTCGTACTCGAAATTAATTCTACCTTTGAACACAAAAATAAATTAGCAAAACTCTTATCAAAGGAAATAATAACAAGATCTTATCACATACTATCATCCAACTACCATCCATATAACATAACACTTAATTAACATATCATACATGAACATAATGTTTACATACTTAAGCTACCTAGTTAAATATGTCAACATAAATATCTACATATCTAGACAAAACATTTAATTAAACATTACTACTCCCCTGACCCTCCTATCCTATAGAAAACCTTCCCTATCTGAATTGTCATCGCCAGAAACATTAATAACTTCCATAACATCATCCTTATTATCATTAGATATCCAGATGATCTCCTGATATGGATTTGGTGGAAAAACATCAGGAATTCATATCCGTATTCAAATTCCTTCTCGTTTTTCCAATGATGACCCATTGCCTCTTCGAGCTGATTGAGAGTGCCTTCAACCTCATTCCCATTCTTAGGCATATCCTCTAAAGCTGGCCGAGTCTCTTCTTTGCATTCACATGGATAATAGGGCCGTCTAATCAAACAAATAGATATGAGGATAAAGTACTTAATTTAAAAAGAGTTCATATACCCTAAATGATAGTTCAATTCCTTAATATATAAAGTCAGTGTATCCTATTGATTACAATGTCTTTCATATCCAAGTCAGTATGGACTCTATTTTATTTATTCATTTATTTGTATTCTAATTATTGGAAATACCTTATGTAAATGACCTTTTTAAAATTAATTCTAAGCTATTTATTTCAAAATTCTTTACTTAAATTTTAACCTACAAGGTGTTCGGGTCTTAAATGCCTTTAAAATAATTTCTTTTATCTAATTACGCTGTTTAAATTCTTAGTCTATCTATTTGGCTAGGAAAATATAAACTAAGGTGGAACAAATGTCTATTACTGCATTAATTTAAACAAAAGGGTGTCTACATGTGTATTAATGTGGTTTGCTACCGATTATTCCCACTAACAAAAGGGTATCTACAAATGTCAACTACCGATTAATTTAAACAAAAGGGTGTCTACATGTGCATTAATTTAAACAAAAGGGTGTCTACATGTGCATTAATTTAAACAAAAGGGTGTCTATATATTTAAGGGATGGGTATTTCTTAAAGACTTAATCCTAAAGAAAATGGAAATGTTAAGGGTGGGACTTATAGATAACGTTACTAGACTTCTTATTTCTGAGTTGTTTCTCTTTTTCATCTTTCCTTTTTTCTAAGTACCTTTAAGCTAAGGTATCCTAAATTAAAGTCCTAGGGGTTTGTTTTCTTTTTCTTACTATATTTCCTTGCATTCAAAAGTTATTGGCTGCTTAAATCTATAGCAGTTACTTCTGTAGAAGATCTCAAATCACTTGGTTATTCAAATAGAAGAATCCTTAGGAAAAACATATTTTAAAAAACTTTCTTATTAAAATAAAATCATTGGTAAAACTATTTCATTTATCAAATTTTAAACAATACTATGTTGAGTTGCTTTGTTTATGTCTTTAGGGATCTTATCGATAACGTTGATAAGGCGTACCAACCAGAGCCCATAAACTACTTAACAGATCAATTAACATAATGTAAAATATTTTTATATCATTAACAAATACGTACTCATATATATATAACGCTCTCAGCTTGATTTAGGACTTCGCTAACTTTTCCTAGCCAAGTTAACCCCACCAATGCCAAGGTTCTCGCTTAACCTTTAGCTCTGATACTAATGTAACGAATCGGATTTTCAACCCTTGAAAATCGATATTAATACGTCCACTGTATCACATGCCAAAATTCAAGTGTCAGAAATATCGATTTAGGGTGGAAAAAGAAGGATAGAAGATAGAAGAAAATTAAATAACACAGAATCTCACAACGCAATGAATAATATATAATACAATAACGATCTTTACAAAAAGGAAACATCTTTATTCATATATACAAAATCAGAGTACCTCAGACTTATCCTAAATTTGGACAGTCATAGAAACCCATCCTTACATTGACGGATAGCTAGACTCTATATTATAGCGGAAAAATATATGTGAATACATCTTGACCATCTAGCTCCTTTCCAATTCCAAAGTATCCAGTTAAACCTACGAAAACATGCTCGGTTTGACCCGAGCATTACATGGAATAACACCCGGGTCAGTCTGGTAGACCAGCGTAAGCAAAATTCGATAACCGGTAACCACCACACCGATTCTATGTTTGAATTTTTTTTCAAATCAAGGATAACTCATAAGACCACACCGCACATAAAACGGATGAGTTTTTACCTTACGAGAACGAAAACATTATTATCATAATGTCTAGAGTTCAAAATAAATAGATAAAATAGCTGAAATGCTTGCATCTCACATTCCAACATACTAGATTCTAAAATCGTAAGCATAAGATACGTATTGGAGATTGGATTCCATACTATGAAAAGGTAAAGGACTACCTTCCGAAGGTACATCTCTAGATAAAAGCACCGATGTCTGACAAGAACATCTTCTAACCCTTCCACACAGGACTGGCCTACCACTTGACTAGTAGTACCAAATATGATCCCTCCGTTAATGGGTCCCGAAGCATACAAATGAGAGGTAATAACCTACCTAGATTTGGAATGACCATACCCCACTTGGGAGCTATCCACTTGGCCCTGCTGCAAGCCCGATTTTTGTTATTTCTCGATTGTGAGGTCCACGGCTGCGTTTTATCTTTTTATATAGCACTTTCCACTTGAAATGCTAATACCGCCTTCTAGGTGACAATACAATACCAGCATTCATCCTAAAAGTCCGTTCTGGAACTGAACGAAACACTTGAGAGCCCGTCTCCAATTCCATAATTTTTAATATGTCTTTACTTCGAAACACTTAAGTTGGATCGAAGTGGTTTTCGGATACCATATCGATCCCGGTCTCTTCGAACAACATTCGATAATTTATGATAAACTCATCCCCGGTTCTTTAGGAAATAAACAGACAAATGAAAAGAGCGGAGTTCGCCTCCTAACCGTTAATAGATAGATTTTGTAACGCTTCGATTTTTCGATGCCGAAAAACCGAATAGTTATGGGTTTTTAAAAAGAATTTAAGAAAAAGGGAGAAGGAAGAAGAAGAGAAGATAATAGATAAGGTAGAAGATGGAGGGAAAAGAAAACAGAAAATTAGAAAATAGAATAGAAAAGAGAAAATAGAACAGAATTTTAAAATAGAAGAAAAAGAGAATAGAGGAAAAAGAAAAACAGAAGAAAATAGGACGGAACAGAAAACAACAGAACAAAATCAGAATCTCACAATTCGCAGCGGAACAACATATAATAATAAATGAATAATCTTTAAACAAAGAACTATATCAGTTATTACATTACATTTCATTACATCTTATCATCAGAGTGTACAACAACAACAAACAGTGCAGCGGAAAAAGAAATACTATATAAGTAATATGTCATGCCATCCATCTTGCCTCCAGCAACTCCAGAATATCCAGAATACCCTGATAAACCTAACTCTTGACTGCCCGTGTGGAAATTGGTGGGCACCCAGAGTTTAGGAAGGAAAACAATAAACTCCAAGTCAGTCATGTGACTGGTGTGAGAACTCAAAACAGTTTATTTATCTTTAAAAACAAAATAGAAGAATATTTTTATTTCAATTCGCAATGCTTTTAAAAATGAGACTACCATAAGGCCTCCCGCACACACACACAATGCAAACGCAGAATCGGAGGAGATTTCTCCTTATGATAGTCAAAGATGCTTGATACGCATTTAAAATAACATTTGATATTATTATTAGTGCATAGTGTAGGAAAAATTTATTTCGAAAGTAGAATATAAATCTTAGCCAGCATAGACATTCCGAACTATGCCTACTATAGCTAACTATGTTCAATAGCAGGTTACCGCCACATTCCATAGCAGGTTATACAACTAAAACCGTACAAGTCTCGTATTGTTTCTTTGGATTTCCAACAAATGGTCAGGCCAAGGAACTTTCCATTGCCACATGAGAATGCCTCTGGAAAGACATCCCCGAGAACCAAACCGGAACTCTGCCAACACAAGGCCGGGTTACCCCTAACTGGGTAACTACTGACACGAGCACGCCATTCCCCGATCGTAAACGACCTTTCTCACGGGATCCCGAAAACCAACAACCACAAAGTAATAAATTCGTAGTAACCACATAGGTTAAATATCTGGGCTCCATACCATGATACCACCTCTATCCAGAAGGAAATGTACATACCCTAAAGGGAGCTACCCCTCATAACCTTGCCGCATCTTTCTTGTTTTGACCATTTCCGGGGTGTGAGGTTCGACGAAGTCACGTCCACAAAAACATACTTTATACAAAAGCCATGCTTTGGGTCAACAAATGATCAACACAATGATCACTAAGATAGACGATCAAATAAACGATCCTATCATAATAATCAACACAATGATCATTTACAGCATCACTCAGCATATCACATTACCAAATTGGGAATATACCGCTGATAACTTCAACTATATAACCTCTGAGCTCGTACGTCTCAGAGAAGGGTGTTAAGCTAAAAGAATAAATTCTCCGCCACCAACAGAAATATATTTGAAAGAAATCGGCTTTATATCTCAACTTGTAATGTCAGACACACAATCCATACAAGTCTGTTCCGGGATCGAACAAAACCGAAGGCACTTACAAAGAAGTCCTTGCAATCCGGATATTCACAATCCTGATCGGATTTCCCATCAGTTAGGGAGTCTCTATACCGCTGCAACTCAGTGCAGAGACAATCGACAGGTCATCCTATCGCTCTCGCAAATACCGGGTCTTCAACACCGATCTTCAAATGCAATTCACAACGACGTATCACATATTCGGAATGGGTTATACGACCCCATGGTCCTTTCCCGGTTAACCCGAATAGTGAGCGCTTATTTAAAAAAAATAAGTGTAGCATTCACATTCAAACAAATCACATCAATTACCCATTCAAAGGGAAATATTGATAGTCGGCTATTGAACTATCAATTGATATGCACACATCACCAGTTTCCAAATTATTTTCCAAATTATTTATTTTCCAAAATATCGTTACAAGATATATAATTTCAACACTTCAAAAATAAATCAATATTTACTTTTAAACAAGTTTCCCCTTTCATTTATAAATTCCTTAGTGAATTTAAAATCCAAAATATCTATGAATATTCGATTTCGATCATTCATTTCAATTTATCTTCAAAAAGATAAATTCTTAAGATATTCACTTTATATTGCAAAACATTTCCATACTTACTTATTTATAAGTAATTCACAAATTTTATTTATTTTCAACACTTAGAAAATATTCAATATACTTAAATCGAAATTAAGTATATATTTCATTCTTTAAGGAAATCATTCTCTTAAACATATTTATTTGGGCCAAAACGAATGTTGCGTAAAACATCGTTACGACGTCCCAAAATCACTAGTATAGGGATTCGAAATTAAAATAGATATATAAATCCCAATACTATACAAAACATTTCCTTTCGGAAATCATTTACTATAACAACAGTGTTATAGTCCACTATTTCCTTTTATTTATCGAAAACGTCTATTTCAACAATTAATGTTGAAATCTATGGTTTCGAATCTCAACACAATTAAAACTTCGTTAGATCGTTTTAATTCTATTTCAAATATCACATTCAAAACAATTTCTTTAACATCTTATTCACTATTCAAAAACGTGAATATACTACGTTAACACATTTCATTCTTTTATACATTTTAATTCAAAGGATTATTCACTATTCAAAAACGTGAATATAACTCCATTTATAGGTTTCAACAATTAACTTATCAAAATAAGTTGTTTGCGAATTTATAAAACAACGTTTATAAATTCCATTTCTATTTATTTATAAAAACTTCTTTTTATAAATTCTTTTATTAACCTATTCCAGTTTATAACTCAATTATAAACTAAAAGTTCATATTATAAGTTAAATGCTTATAAAACGATTATTTTACAAAATCGTTCTTTTTAACTTCCCAAATTATAAATCTTATAACTTATAAGATTCATTCATTTATCCAAAATCATTATTTTAATAACTTAATAAATTTTATAAACCTACTGCTTATAAAATTCCATTTATAACTTCACCGTATAAAATTCTATAAATTCCATTCAATTATGAAATTCATTTTCACTTCATTCAAACACTTATAAAAACTCGTTTTATAATGTCCATATTTCAATTTATAAATATCCATTTATAAATCTCTTAATATAAATCAATTCATATTAATATTTTAAAAACGTCTTTAACCCCTTTATAATTTCATCATTTTGATTTATAAAATAATTAAATTTTATAAATCCTATATTTAAACTTTTCACAATTATTTCAGAAATCCCAATTTAACTATTTTATAAAGTCATTAATTCCTTATTTTCAAAAAATCAGCTTTCAACTATATTTCTTAAAAATCATAATTTTTATAACTTTAAAAATTATAACGTTTATTTATTTAAAATGGATCAATTCCAAAATATTATATATTCTCAAAAATCACTTTAAAAATCATTTTAAAATCCCAAAATCTGGGTCCAATGATGCTACACACCAAATAGTCAATCACGACTACAACGATATCATATATCAATATGAAAATCCATCAAATATCAAAATATCTGAAATCAAATAAATGCTGTTGAGGAATCCAGTTGGATCCCTCCAACCTGTTTTCCTGCATCCACAAACATTAGCACAATACCAATTTCGCTCCAGTACGAAATTATCGCGGTACATGTTCTTATTAAATATTATCCGCTTAATAACGACGTAATAGGGTCTCATCCGCAAAAAATACGGAAAATCAACAACTGCAATATATACATATGCCAATATATATATATTGATATTATATATAATACCAATTTCACTGTTTATGAAATATTCGCGGTATATGTTTTTATTAAATAACATCCGCTTACTAACGGCGTATAATGTCTATTTTAACAATCAATAGATAACAATCATCATTCAAACATGCATTCAAATATTTTAAATCTAACTATTAAAAATAAAATCGAAACTGATTCGATTGAGTGAGAAGTTCTCACCTTGATTTTAAATTCCGTTTTAGCGATTTATTTCGAATAAAATTAAACGGACGTTTAATTTTACCCGAAATTCTCACTGACTCCGATCGACTCCAAACCACCTCCATCGCGTAGTACTCGTCCATACGATTCCAACGCAACTGGTTTCGCGCGTTTTCGACCTCGTATGAAAAAGTTATGAATTTTCAAAGTTTATACATGATTTTATAACTAAATTACAACATAACTTAATTATTTTCAACCTATCTCACTTCAGCCCTTAGATCCACTTTCTTTCCATCCTGGCCGTCCCCTTCTCTCCCTCTCCCTCACGTTCTCCTTCCCAGTAACAAACACGCACACAAAACCCAACTCCATCCATACTAGGGTTAATTATTGCATCGCCTACGTCGCACTTGAACTCGATCAGGGACTTGCAACTTCTAGCTCACCTCCTCCACCATGTTCGGCCTGAACCCTGGCCAACTCGGCCTCATCATGTGCCTAGGAAAACGTGCCAAACCTGTAGCAAACGGCCCACCATAGCTCCTCCTACGTTGCTCCGTTTCCGATCATCACCGTATGGAATCGAAGCTCTCGTCGAGCTCTACGACTTTGTAGTTGAGCACTTCGCGTAATTCTTTACGGATTGAGAGAGATTGAGGAGGAAAGGAGATTAATTTCTGGCCATTCACTTATTAGGGCCGGCTGCAGTTCAAAACTAGGGTTTTTTTATTTATTTATTTATTTTTTTGAGATAGTGGGCTATTTATAAGGAACCGACGAAACACTATTCATCCCGGAAATTCCGAACTCCGATTTACGCGCCGTAACCAGCGTTTCTAAGGTTTACCCCGCGTTCCGGACACAATGGAACAGGTTTCGGAAGCTAATTCGGACATCTGTGTGAGTTATGGCTATAAACGCTCAATTTGAATTAAACCGATTTAAGCGATTTTCTAGGCGTTTTAATTTGTACAGGACAAACGGTAAATCCAATTGACTTGAAATTTGAAATCTTACAATAATATCATATTACGGATCCGATGAAACTGGTTTCGTCGAAATCCGAGACTTTTTGAAAAATGGCTATTTTCACTCGTCAAATTTAAATTAAAAATAAATCGATGCGTTTCGAGCTGCCACGATCAAACGATAACTCCAATTGACACGAAATTTGAAATCCGGTAATAACTAACTATTACGGATCCAATGGAACTGGTTTCGTTCAATTCTGAGACTGTTCAAAAATTGACTATTTTTACTAGTCGATTTTAATATTAAAATATTCAATTTTCACAAATTAACTTTTAATTCGATTTTAAAAGTTCTAAAATATCTTTCTAACTCCCATATGATAAAATAAAATTTTACAAATCATTTTCAATCATATTTAACTATATTTTCAATTATTTCCATAATTTAACGTATTAAATCATCGATTTAATTATTCAATTAAATCCAAAAATTCAAATAAGAATTTATTTGACTTAAAAATTCACTTATTAATATTTAAAATTAATTAAATATTCATATTTTAATTAATAAAAATTCTGGGTCGTTACAGATTTCCTTATCATTTGTCCTAGAAGAACAAAACATGTTTATACGTACAATATAGCACCTATGACAGCAACTGTACCATATAACTCACATGTTTCTTCTAGATATTTCCAAATTTACGTTTTGGGGTCCAATTTTGATATTTGGTTACTTAACTATCGAATAACAAACTTATAATTACTTCATTGGATAAATCAATATTGGTTCAACATATAAGCAATTTCTATCCTCCTTTTATAAATCTTTCATAAATAAAATCATTTGTAACTTACTTGTACAAGAATACATTTACAAGAATATATTTCCCAATTCCTATATCCTCAGCACTTAGAAATAGTGGAAATTAGCATCAAGGGCCTCTTTGGCATGCGCAATTAGTTTCTAGGACACACAACTAAAATAATTACTTTTAAGGACGAAATGCAAAATAGTTAGTTTCTAAGGCCTAAAAGCCTATGAAATTATGTCCTTGAAAGTAATTGGACTGCTGACTTTGTCCTTAAAAGTAATTATTTTGCTAACTTTGGCCCTGAAATTAATTAATGTGGATATGCATCCTAGAAACTAATTGCACTGCAAAGTTTGTCCTTCTGGTGAAATGCCCCTAGAAAATATCCATATATTTATCTTAATGGTATAATTATATTTACAAACTGAGAATGATTCCATTTTTATTTGATTCAAAGGCTATTTATAAAACTTCCATATAATTCTCTAAAAACATTTAGAACCTATTTCATCGATCTTATGGACTATTTATAGAATTCTATTATATATTCAATCGCTCATAAATTCTTTATACATTTCTAAATCATTTTAAAAACCTTTATAATCCATAAAACCCTTTATAATCTTCTTTTATAATTCCTATTTATAATTTCCTTTTATAAATCCGTTAAACTCCTACTATTTAATGTAAAACCCCCGTTCTTTTTATATAAAACAACCTTCACAAATTATTTCTTTAATTTGAAAAATATTATCTAAAAACGCTTTTGACAAGTCATTCCATAAACTTACGCCCAATTAAATCAGTAATTGACTTAAACATCATTAATTATAAAGATTAACTATTTTCAAACATCCTTAATTAAAAATTAGTTAACCATGAATATCTTAAATAATTAATTTATATTTCTTAGTTCTTAATAATAAAATAAATAATTAATTTAAAATAGTTATAATTAAACAGTTGACTAACTTAACTTCATTTGTTAACTTTAACTTCGTTTATTAACACAAATTAACTTACCTTCATTAATTAAGCAATTTACATAAGTTATTTTTGATTTATGTAAATTATGAACCTTAATCCTTTTATTAAAGAAGCTTATAGGACAAAACATTCTTAATAGAGTGATTTATTAATTTAAAAAAATCTTAAATTAATAATTAAATAAATTAAGTTAAACAACGTTAATAATAAAATTAATTAACCCAAATATAAATATTTAATCTAATTATTTAATAGTTTAAAATGTTAACGTTAAAATACCAAAAATTAACGTTAAATAATGTAAATAAAAAAATCAAATTTAAATGTTTTAAATAACACAATTAATCTTAAATCAATTTCAACTATTAAATTAATAAATTTGCATTGATCAAGTCCGAGGCTTAGTGACTGCAAAGATTCTTAAGCAAGTTACCATCTCTTTCATATCAAACGAGTTTACATATCAGTGCCATATTCAATATGGTTCGGCCACCAAGCTTTTAACACTAGCTTATTAATAATCCATAGTTAATTTTCCATCTAACCCATATGGATTTATCCGTATGTTCATTAGTGCACAAATTGACAATTTACTTAGCAAGTTAGAATGAGGTTTTGTTCCGCTCCATAAATGTCCATAATAATCCATATAACTCAAATTAATTTAACAATGTTTTATTTGGCCGAATAAACATCTCTGATTAAGGAATATAAATTTAAATGACATTTTTTGTATAAATAACGTAATTTAAAATCAATCTGTTTTAATATGCCATAAAATTCTAATGGTCCAAGTCAACCAATAATTTAAATGAAAGCGTAGTACTCGTCACTACGATCAGAATGCTAAAATCCACACTTCGATTGGATTTAAAATGGACACGTTATCGATATTTTAAGTTTTTGTTTAAATTTAAACCAAAAATCTTTTTTTGTTCTTTATTTTATTTTATGAAAACTGGGGAGAGCCCAAGAATTCTCACACCCGACCGCTCCTTCCTTTCCCTCCCTCTGTTCTTCTTCCTCCTTTGTTTAAACACCCCTGTACGCTGCCACTTTCGTGCATCTCGTGCACGTGCACCGCGCCTATGCTCCACGCAACCCACGCCTCATTCCACCATCAAGTTTCTTAGCTCGCGCTCGTCCTTCCCTACCCCGTCGCCACTCGATCAAAGCTCTCGATCGCGATTTCACTCGCACAGTCATGCTATAAGCTGCGACATTATTTGTCACTGAAGTGTACCAAAAAATCACCATGTGCTCCTATCTCTGCTTTGATCACACGTCCATCCTCCGATTCGAACATCGTTGACCGAATCAAGAACTAATTTAAACCCTAGTTTTGAAGATTTCAAATCATCGCCATGGATTTTTGCCGAATTTACATCAAAAATTCCTTTCGAACCTGTTGGCGCAGACGGCGTCGAACGTTCCGTACTGGTTTGAGAGAAACATTTTTCAAAGCTTTGACGTTATATTTCCTACTTTCAGTTTTTTCGAGTTTTCACCACCGATACTCGATGAATTTTAGTGCCATAAGTATCTAAAAATACTACATGAGAATGTGAACAACTTTCATTCAGACGATCAAGGCTAATTTTAAGTTTTTAGGGAGATATGAATTTTTGAAAGAGGGAAAACGTGAATTCTAACTATTGTAAGTGTCAGTTTGGAATAATATGAGTTGTTTCCTCTTATACACATGCTTTTCACAATATAATATATCCTAATAACATGTACCATCATTTTATAACTCTAATACATGAATCATGCAAAATTTTGAAATATGATTTCCAGAAAAAGAAGAAATCTAAGACAGAGCACACAATGTATGCTTCCAGAAGGCTTCCTGCTATTGAAAAGGGAATTGAAAAGAGAAAAATGAATTGAAAAGATGATCAGGGAATGGAGGATAGTTCTATTTATAGGCCAAACTGTGATTTTACCTTTCAACAAAATATCCATGCTCATCAATTCTGGTCTGTAATTCCTTTCATGTATTGAGGCCTATGACTGAACATTGCCCAACCTAGATTTCCATTGATTTAACATAGCCTAAATGATTTTGTGTGTTCTTATCACAAGATTAGGAAGATATTCATTATTATCATTATTTTATATATCTATATGTGTGTATATATGTATGATGAATAAACATAGAGAATTTGAAGCTTATACACAAAATTTTCAACAATTTAAACAACCCTAAAATATTCGAAATATATCAGACATATAATATGTCTAATCACTCATTGAATCCGTTTTTTATGTATATATGAAATTTTGGTGTTGTCATGTGTGTGGTAAGAAATTTTCTCAAAAAAAAAAACAACTGACGATATCCAAACAATATTGCATTCAAATAAATATTGTAAATTTTCGATTTCAGTTGATTTTTCGAAAGATATTTTTTTATTTTTTTCATTTCCAAGATTGATTAAATATTCATATAAAATGTGGTCGAATCCTGGGTCGTTACACGACCTATACACATATTAAACCTCGACCTAAGGCCTAGTTTTAAAATAAAAATATTGAAAGTATTTATAGTTATATTATATATACGTGAATGTTAGAAATAGCAGGGAAGCGTGTTCACTACGAGACGACGCTAGGATGTTGCGTGTTTGGCGAAATGCTCTTTAACCAACGAGGATCGAATATTCGACTAGAGGTGATTCCATCAAAAATGGAATTCACAGAAGGTTCTACATTGGACACACAACGCTGATTGATGCCAGATGAAGTGTGTAGACCCGATACAATGAGAGTTCATTGGTATGCAAAGATACTGACATGACGTGGTACTGTATTGTTGATGGATCTTAATGTATGCAATAAGATGCGTAAACTACCATTGAGAGGTGGATAGGAATGTAGACGATGAGATACACCGACGAGTCGGCATTTTGCATTCCCCTTTAATGCATAGTTGGGGTACATGCAGTCATAATTATGGGTAATTTATTCTCACGTAGAAATAATAGGGAAAACTATACGAGATAGTTATATATAGTTATAATATGAGATGTAATCCCATATGGAAAAGTTGTAGGATAACCTTATGTTAAGTAGCTCTAGTAGCTGTAGCCAATCGTTAGTTATTGAGGTTCGATCCTTAGTTCGACCTTCATGGGGGCTTGCACTAATCGTAGGGGAAATTTTGTAATTTATTGTAAATTATAAAATTTGCAATAAAATCCCATTCGAAATAAAAAGTGTTTTTTCTCTTTTATACCTTTTATATTATGATATATTAATTATTTAACTTAAGAATATTAAAATAGAATATCCTTAAATGATATGTTATGTGATAATAATTATAAGGAGTTGTAATCATGAAAAAATTATCATAGTATAAAATAACATATTATTTTAAATATTTATGCTCAAGATGTTTTGAGAAAGGATATCGATATATAAGTTAAGACCAGAGTGCGTAACACTCCCGAATACTGGACATTGTATTAGACAGGGTTGCTCGGGGCACCAAGAAATTACGCACTCTAGTTCTTGGGTGACCACAGAATGACTCATCTGATAGTTTCTTTTTAGTTAATAACAACTAGGTCAAACAGAAATTTCCATGGCGACGACGCTTCAAAGTTCCCTCGATTTGAGAATCCATAGAACTACTACATGAATACTTTGCTTTGATTATGTTTAAATCATGTCATGTTGATCCATCAAGAAACTATAGTTGGGTCTAAATTGAAGCATTGAAAGTGAAACACTGTTCAATAGAGAAGTTGTCTCCTTGATTGAATGAAGTTAGTACTAGGTCAAATGTGATTAACTCAAAGTCAAAATCTCTGTCTAGAGTAGTATAATTAATAATAAACATTATTATTGAACCAAGGACTTTTTTAATGAATTGACTAAGTTGAATAAGGATGTTATTGGAATTTTTATCAAAAGTAATTTTATAAATCCTAAAGTGATATGATATTGACAAAGAGAATGCGTGTAAACTATTGTTACAAAAAGTGAAACTTAAAAATATTTAAACCAGAATTTTACCTAAAAGGTCTGTAAGTAATGAATTCAGCCAAACTGTTACACCACTAGCTAACCTAATGTGTGAATGTTGATATTCGAATCGGTCAATATTAATTGCTAGCTGAATTCACATCTTTGAGTCACATTATCATATTTGTAAATTCTTTAAAAACTGTGCCAATATAATCAATTTTATAAAATTTTGTAAATTAATTAATTAGTTAATTATTATTTGAGAAATATTGATTTTGTTTAATTTATTTGATGTTCTGGAGTTGTTCTAAATTATTTAATGTGTACATAAAATTTATATTTGTGTGCATCAATATACAATATCGGTCTAACTCTAAATCGATTTAAATAAATGGTAATTCCTAAAAGGGATGTATGGAAACTTGTGTCATATGATGGCAATCTAGTAACAGTTACATCAATAGGGAGAAGGGTGGAATAATTTGGAAAATTGATTAGGAATTAAAAGGTTAAGTTTTTAAAGAAAAAGCAGGAAAAGTTTATATTCTCCCTTTAAAACAAATCATGTTCATTCTATTCATTATTCTATTCTTTTTTCTCCAACTCTCCTACCATCTTCTAGCCATGATCGAGAATTCATCCTTCTTTTTTTCCAAAAAATTCAACCCCAAATCAAACCAAAACATCAAATGAAATATACAACTAGGTGGTTCATCATTCTCTTATAAAGTTAGGTGTGGATTTGCTTACAGATCCGGGGAGAAATCTCAAACAAATGTGTTACAAAGGACATGACTTTTCATATTCAGATCTTCCATTTTATTTTATTTTCCATGATGGTTAACCCGGACAAAATTCAAAAATATGTTCATATAAATTGCAACTTATTAAATCTAAACTAAAATCTCTAGTGTATTATTATTTAATTATAAAATCAATCTTGCGTTTGACTTAATTTATGCTTTCAAATTGTTCATTGGATCTGAAATTATTAGTTAACGTGGATCTAAAATTTTCGTAATAAAATTTACATTTGTTATCATAATTTAATTCACTTGTGGTTATTGATTTAATATTCAATTAATTGAATTGCGTGTCTATATATATATATATATATATATATATTCATATAATTCATCCTCATGCTATCCAAAATTGTAAACCAATTTCAAGTTATTTTTTTGGTTATATTGGTTTTATTTTTCAAGTTAATACATTCAATGTTTATTTTTTTAGTCAAGCATATGCGTTTGAAATTTAAATTCTTTAATTAGAATAAACATATATGTGTATATGTATACAATGTTTTAAAATTAATCGTGTTGTTAAAACTATATGTTAATTGTGATAATACTTTATAATAAATTTTTTCATGTTGAACATATGTTTTCAGATCCGTAATTTTAAAAAACTATGAAACTTATATTAAGATTAAGCATGAAATTATTTATATAATGGACGCCTTTTGATCCTCGAATGTCGACACTAATACATACACGTATTCATGTGCCGAGCACCTATGTGCCGGGAAGACAAAACATTAGGGTAAAGAAAAAGAGAAAAAATGAACAAGAAAGAGGAGAACAAAAACATCACAATCTCACATGCAGGATGATAACATATAATATTAATACATAGGAGTTATTAATTAGAGTACTATCATCAGTTTGGACAGTTATAACAGCCCGTCCTTACAATTGCTCATATACAGATATAAAGTAACGCAGCGTAAATAAATACTAGAGTACGTAAAGCATCCAGTTCCTCTCCAAGAGCTTAATGAACATCAACAAAAACCTGCTTTTCTCAGACCACTCGAAAGAGCATCCATAGAAATAAGAGAAATAAGAAACCATGAGCCAAACATAAGTCTAGTGTGTGAAACTCAAGAAATATGTAGCTAGCATATAACAATACTTTTGAGAACGCATGGCATGCCATAACGATAATCCCCTCAAAAGAACCACCATCTAATAAGTACATAGTGCGATGTAATAGATAACGTCGAGGATAAAGAATATAAATAGGAAATAGTTGTTGGTGCTTACATTAATCACACCACAAAAATATTCGATTACAAACAAAACAACAAAGACGCGTTCACATAATGGATTTTCTATGGCGACCTTCCTAGTAAAACTCATAAGTAAATTAAGACCAATATCCATAAAAATGATCAGAATCACCTTCTGAGCATCGTATATCTCTAGCTAAAATATACCGTAAGGTAAATACAACTAGCCCATGTCCTAACATGAGAACCATAGACCATCATCTACCTAAGTGCAACGTATCAAAAGCACACTCTGGATATGGAATTGATCACCTACCCCCTTTTTGGGTTAGCTAAAACATGGATTGTGCATCCTACCATGTCTTTAGTCATATACCGACGACGAGGTCACTTTCAGCATCTCAACACACGAGCTATTATCACTCGAATAGATCACGAACCGCTAAATGGATTTTAGCATCTCGAACAAATCCACTTCAAAGAGGCAGAACATGTATCTTATCTTTGAAGTGGTTTTTGTTAGTAATACACTTACTATTCTCGGTCTCTTCAAGAATGAATCAGTGAATTCCCTTTAACTCAATTTTGATTCTTTAAAAAATTAAAATCTAGAGACGTTTCATATGAATGCTGCTCCCCCGGGTTCTCAAAGCATATGAAATCGCAAAGCTTTTTGTTAGTTCTTAACTTAATTTGGTCATATTAAACAACAATGAAACGATCGCATATGGAAACCAAGTCTCATATATTGGAATCATCTTTCTTAATTCTTATAGATAAAATAGAGTTTACATCGTCGGCTTTTAGTGTTAAACACATAATTAAATGTTTTTCACACACAAGTAACACACAAAGCATGATCAAGTCACATGAATGACTTTTAATCCCATATGTATTTTATTAATATTTCATTAATTATAACTTATTTTATTAGTAAAACTCCTTTATTAATCACACTTCTCTTATTTAATTAATCCGCTTATAAATTAAAAGCTTAACTTATTTAATTAGCTTTAGTTAAATTAAAACTTAACTTATTATACTTCTTATAAAGATCTAATTTCCCTTTATAAAAGATATATATTTGTATTCTATTATTCATGTATTTTACCGTTCACTTATCCTATTCAAGTATTTTACTATTCATTTATACATTAAAATATTTTACTATTCATTTTTACTCTTCTTTGTACTTCAAAAGTATTAATATACATGTCATAAATGGTATAAGTATATTCACTTATCATTAGAAGATTTACTTATTTAAAATATAATCAAAGAGATCAAAAACAAATGTTACTTAAGCATTATTTCTATAAACCTCTTCTTTTCTATAAATTAAATTTTACTCTTTTATCTTATGTAAAAAGGTTTCATACTTGTTATTTTCTTTAAAAATTCAGTATTAAAGATCTAAGTATATCCTTAAGGTTTAAAGACTAGTGTTATTTAAAAATTGTCGCAATAAACCTAAATCCATTTCACACTTAACCATTTAATTAAAATTTGCTTGTTGACCTTTTAGTCTCCTCCTTGCCTACCGCTTCATCAAATGGTACCGGATGGGTCATTAGACGCATGAAGTCGGAGATGTTGGTCACTTCGGGCCACCCAGCGTAGCATGTTTGCTGCAGCGGGTGATGTGTGGCAATGGTCTTGAGTTCGATATATTATTGGAAAGATACAGCTTTTTTTCGGACATGTAGTTCTTCTGTTTTGGAATTATGGTATCAGTTTGGATCATGCAACGCTCTGCCTTCTGTTTACGAAATGTATTATTAGTTGTTGAGATGCTCTGTCTCTCTCCTAATTCCCGCTTATTTTTTTCTGGAATTTTTCCGGCCTAGTCGTTGATTGACAATCTGTCAATCATCTGTATTGCTTGTTTTTATTATTTGTTATAATAAAATGGTAGGGGTCAATTCAATCCCGTCGGCTTTTCCAAAAAAACTTTCTTTTTAAAGATTCAATTTCAATTTAAGTTGTTAAAGGCTATTGTTACTTAAACAATGTCTACTATAACCCAAACCCTTTTACTTAGTTATCTTTAAAATATTCATTATTAAAGTACTAATTATATTCCTAAGTATAATTAATAATAAGGGTTAAAAAAATGTTACTAAAACATTGTTTACTACAACCCAAAACCATTTACTTATAGTTATCTTTAAAATATTCATTACTAAATATCTAATTATATTTCGAAGTATAATTGATAATAAGGGCTATAGTTACCTTTAACTTCAGAACATTTATTTTAAAGATCAAAGCATATCCACATTTATCAATTAAGGTAATACACTATTAATAAATTTCACAAAAACTTAAATTTAAGAACTAAAATCCAAACTTCCTTTATTATAGTTATAAAATACTTAATTTACTTTTTAAAACTTATACACACACTCCACCTTTTAAAATACTTATTAATATGTTAAAACACTTTTAAACTACTTGAAAATAAATTTTAATTATCTATATAGAATATTATGTAAAAACAACAAATTTTTAATAAAATAGAAAAACCAAAATAAACATGTTTTAATTTAAAAGCCTCTTACTTTAAAAATTCATAATTAATCACTAAAAATACATTTAAACTTGAAACCAATTTTGAAACCATCTAATATAAGTTAGAAAACAACCCATAAAAGGTTAGAAAAAATTATTTCAAATATCATTTTTACATAATTTACAGTTTCAAACAGCAAAGATATCATTTCTGCACATGCTATCAAAACAACTCGTAATGGTCAAAAGGTGTTTTAGAAGCAAAGACCGCATTTCAAAAATGCTACCTAAAGTTTTTGTGCTGTTTTTAACATGTTTTTGCTACAACTATGCACTTAAATTTTAAAAACGGTGTGTGATCCATTCATTTCACAGTAGTTAGTATACTTTGGATATTTGAAAAACATGAAGAAAAATCCCTAAGAATATCTATAAATTGTTTTATAAAAATTTCCAAAAATAATGTATTTTTCCGAAGCGTTCATATAGTAACTATTTCACTATAACTTTTGACACTTCGTTCAACCAGTTATGAAATGATTTAAGCTTCAAATTTTTACAGTAAGAATAATATATAATTTACTTGTTAACATGGTAAATAAACCCTAAGGAAGTTTCTATAAAAATAAATGTTATTTGTCAAAAACAAGGAATTTAAAAGTGTCGATATAGCGGCTATTTCGTCATAACTTTTACAACTTTGTTTCGTTATTTTCCACAACTTTCCAAATATACTATTTGCTTTTCAAAATACTTCTAAATGTGTAGAGAACAACTAAACCATATTATATTAAGATATATCCATAAATCACCAAATAACTGATGCTAAAGTTAAAGGATTTCAAAGTGCTTTCATAGCGACTTTCTCGCTTCAAACATTCACAAACACACTTTTTACATCACATACAACATAACCAAATATGTATACATCAATTCATACCATGTTATAGATTTTAGAGGGATTACAAGAGAAGTTATAATACATATAGGTTGTCATTTGCTTCAAAAGCAAGAGGGGTCCAAAAAGTGATAACTTGCATTATTTTTTATATAACATTTACATTTCAACAACAAACATTTATATCACAATATACATTTGCAATATGGTGAGGCAACTCACCTATTTTCGAACCAAAAATTGGAATAAGCATCCAAGTTCCTACCTCAACCTTACAAGCACCCATTCTTCCTACCAAACAATCAAAAGCTCACGGCTATGCCTAGAAAAGGCCTCCAATGTTCATGTCTTAAGTGGAAAAGCGGTGTTATGCACTTTTACTTCAAGCTTCATGTTGCTAGATGGTGTTGTAGTGATGATATAAGAAGTATACTATTGTTTGGAGGAGAAAGGAGTTGATTCGCTATAGAAAAATGAAGAAAGAAGAGAGATAGAAGTGTTTGAATTTAAAAGTTTTTAGCGACCCGCAGTTCCGTACCGCTTGAGTTGATAATAATTCTTCCTCGCTCAACCCAAAGTGTACAAAAGAGCGAATAACTAGGGTAAAGAAGAAGAAAGAGGTAGAAGAAAATAGAAACAAATGTAGGATCGATTTCACTATAAGAGGGGGAGGGGGGGTGAATAGGGTGATACTATCAATTATAAAAATTTAACGGAAGTATATATAAAATAATCATAATACAAATATAGTAGAATAATAGCAGCAAAGATAATAGCAGAATAAAAACAAAAATAGAACAACACAGTTTTACCAAGCTTCAGCAAACCTCTGCCTACGTGCTGCCCCTAAGGTTTCGACAAGAAATTAAATAGTCAGACGCTTACACACGTAAACTCATGACACCTACTATCGACTAACATAACTCTATGCTCAAATCTGTTCCACAACTCAGCCACTGAGTTGCGAATTCTCGAACTACACCATCGTAGTTCGTCCCCTAGTCACAGTACCAGAACTTACAATAGTTTAAAAGAAAAATACAAATTAAAAATGACTTATAAAACAAGAATCCTAATATTTACAAAAAACCCAAAATAACTATTTAAAGAATACGACCCAAATAAAAGTAAACTCCTTTTGATTTTTATATCATTGGCCCGACCCTTTGAGAAAGAAAAATGGCCGCTCTCTTTTGTGTTCGTTTGTTCCTTCTTCGATCTGAAATTAGCGCTTCTGATAAATTGAATCGCTACCTGTATATAATCAATCACAGTGATTATCTCCTCTGTTTGGCTTGGACAATTGATCCTCTAGCTGTGATGATTTCGATCGATTCAATTTGATCGAGTTCGAATTGAATTTGGTATGTGTTTTAAGCTCTTTGCTTTACTGGTTAATTTACATGAACTCAAAGATTTTTGAATGCTGATGATGATAGGGTTAAATAGGATTCCAATTCCTATAATTTCATTCGATTGAAATCGTCTGATATTGTAGCTTGGCCCTTCGATTTTAGTTGAGTGGATACAATTTGTTTAAACTTCTTCAATTCGTATAATTTGATGTTTACTTGATTAATACGGCTTTGATTTTGAACTTGCTCGATTCCTTGATTTCCATGGCTTTGAATTCTTTGACGATGTTGATTTATCTTGACTTTAGTCGTGGTTGACTTCGGATATTTGAAATGATTTCTGGACTTTTTTCGATTTACCGTATATATCTCCTTTTGAAATTATTTGACTCACGGCTTCGACTTGATTTGAAACTGCTGTTACACTTGCTTATGCTGGTTCAACTTGCTACAGTTTCATTGATATATATATGCATGTGTCTATATATATGCATATATGTATACATGTGTTTTTGTATCGCTCTGACTGAAAATGCATGACCACGACTTGCTTGTGCTTAGGCCTGTTCTTGTTTCATTAGCTTGGTCTGCACTGATTTTCTAGTCTTCAATGATAATGTTAGCTGATTTGTCCTGTTGCATTGTTTTGTGATCTAGTGTAGTGTTGATATGCATTTGTACTTAAAGTGGTAGCCTTGCTCGTATATAGCTATTGTGCACTGCACACATGTGTGTTCATATATGTATGTTTGTTCGAGTAATTCATGTTGCCAGGTCCTTTTGTTTGTTCATTAGCTTGGTCTGATTCCATTGCTGTCTGGTTGCTTCTTGTTTCAATGAGTCTGATTGCACTTGAGTCATGATTAGACTTCATGTAGTCTTCATTTTTGTACCTGCACTTGTTGTCTGAAATGTTGAAATTACTATGTTCATAGTTTGGGTTGACCAGTTAATTGCACTGTGTAATCAAGAAGTTTGCTTATTCTTGTGAAACTGTCTTTGAGCTTTGTACATGTTGAAAGTAAATTCTGCACTGTGTCTTTATTGGCATTGCTCATCGACTTGTATTTGCAACTGTACTGGTTTGCACCGGTTTGTTGCTGGTAGCTGAACTATCCATATCCAGGCATCACCCTTTGTATATTTGAGCTTGTTAAACTATTCCATTGTTTTCCTTGACAATCATACCTGATTTTGAACATTCTGTCTGGAGTAGTTCATGTGTACTTGGTTGGTTTGTTGAGCTAGCTCTAGTATTTGTTTCTTGATTTGGTCATGTTTTATGTAGCATTTTAGGTTGCTGTTTTGTTCTTGTTTGCTGTCTGGTTGACATTTGCTGTTTGTCTTCATTTTAATTGATTGCATTGTTCACCGTTATATGTTGAAGTCTATTATCAATTTATGGTGCACTTCCCTGGTCTTGTTTTCACTTGTGTAGTTCTAAACATACACAGATGAGTTTTGTTGCACTATGTAATTTGCTTGACCACATGTATGCTTCGAGCCTCTGTTTCACTGGTCTTGTTTCGGTGCTTTACTTGTGCATGTCACTTTTCATTTTGTTTTCGCTTGAACTTCATCTTGATTTCTGGAATTTACACCTGAGTTGAATCTAGCTTATAACTCGGATTTGACCTCGTACACATGTTGTGACTTTATTTTTGTTGCACTTGAGTTGAACCCGGTTTTTGATTAGGTTTGACCTTGTTCTCACCTGTCCCTGCAGATTTGTCAAGTGTATATAAGTGTGCATGGCCTTATGGCATGTAAAGTGATACACTGGGCATGTTACAAGCTGTTCGTGTATGATGAATTCAAAACAGATATGATGATGAACAACCTAAATAACCGAGGCAAATAACATTTTCAAAATACACATTTTATTTTTTCATGGCACAAATATTTCTTTTTCTATTTTACCGTGTTAGTGTGTATTTTGCAGATAACTCAGATGCTGGATTCATTTTGGACTGGAGTTGAAGATAGGTATAAGCGAATAAGTGATATATAGTGAGGTGCAAATGTAAACTGAAAATTATGATGTAATCGAAATTGTATTGTAATAAAAAATTGTGTATATATATATATATATATATATATATATAGTGAGAGCTCAAATTTGTACTATTCAAAATTGTAATAAAATATTTGTTTGAATAAAAAAGTCCGTTTGAATTTAAATTCTATGTTATTTATTTTATTAAACAAATATTTATTTAATTATATGAAAATTAGTGCATTAACAAATACATTTAAATGAATATATATATATATATGTTTATTATCATCAAACAAAAATCATATACTTGCATATTCAACAATCTCCCCCTTTTGATGATAACAAACATATATTTAAGATTTTGAATTTATTAAATGTATCTGATCATTCAATTTGCTCCCCCAATTTGAATGCTCTCTCTCTACAACAAATCTCCCCCTTCATATATGCATAAATAAAAATATGCAAATGAACTTGAATGCGAAAATACAAAATAAAATATTTCACCTTTATTATCCAAAATCATAACTTTTCTCTCTCTTTTTATCAGCAAAAGAATAATAGCGTTAGAAAAATAGAGATAAAATGATAGACATTAATACAACATTAATACCCAATCGATTATAAATATTAAATTTCAATAAAAATCAAACAAAAATCATAAATACTCTGTTAGGTGCATATTCCACTTTAGAATGATAGGATGATTCGAAACCATATAGCTGTGTCTATTTGTGATATATTTATATCAGGAATTTGAATATCTACTAACCATGCATAACTGTTAGGACTTTTAAATGAGATTAGCAGTATTCCAAATTTAAGAAAAATGAATTCAAGTATCTTCTAACCATGCATAACCGTGATGACTTAAATGAGATGAATCAACTTGTCTATTTAGTAATCAGTTTTGATATGTGCTCCATACATGTATAACCGTGATGACTTTTAAATAAGCATGAAAGCACATGATCAAAATTTTCAAGTAATTCACCCATGCATAATCGTGAGGACTTTTAAATGAGAGTGAATACTTTGAAAGTTTTTGTTGATAGATATATAATAAAATGAAAGCAAATAATTTCTCGTTTAAAATACCACATATTGACATGCTATATTGCATTTTTATGAGTGATGGTTAATAGATAGAAATAGAAATGGCCATGAAATTTTTACCAACAAAAAGGTTTTATAACTTTTGTTTAAATTTCTAAAGAAATTTACTAAGCATATTTTCTCAATTTATAATATATGATCAATATCAACACTCATCACTTTTTAAATCACTATTTATCTTTTCTATAATCAGTTGGAAGTCATATTAATTAATGTAGTCATTTAAAATCAAATCCAAAAATAATTATAAAAACAAATTTTTCAAAAATGACTAATCTGAAATAAGGTCAACAAAAATGATTTTCTAGAAGGGGTTTCATAAGAAAAATGTCTGTTATTTGAAAAAAAATTGAAATAAAAAATATGCAGAATTTTTCTTTGAAAAATGCGATGCAGCTAATGAATGTCTCGACATAAATCATGTTCACTAGTAAATTTAATATCAACAACATTACCAGTGTTATGCGCATCCAAATTTCTCTTTGACTCAAGATTATTATGTCATGGAACAAAACGTGAAGTGTGTAACAAAATACCTTAAAATCAATTTTAGCAGCTTTCAAATGAAATTTTCTTGAATTTGAAATGAAATCGTGCAAATTTACAAAGAGTAACCATAGTGCCAGATAAGATAATCAAATATATCCACTTGTATCATGAGTAAGCAGTAATCATTAAAACACCATCATTAGTCCAAACACATCTATAAGAACTAATTCAAAGTCTCTAGAAATACTTATAGTATTCTCGGCATAAAAATATAATTGGCCAACAATTTGTACAAGTCAGAATCAAAATCAACATTTATCACCTTATCTGGTAACTGGCTGATTTAATTCAGATTATGGTGCAGATTTTCACATTTAATAAATCACTCAAGATAAATGTATCGTTACCTATTCTACTTTACCTTCGTTTTTGCCCATTGTGATTCTTTCACCTTTATACTAGGCTAAGGAACTTTGATTTTTCGTCCGTTGTGTGTCTAGAACAGCTAGAATCCAAGTAATACTGTTGTTGTTCCTTAGCCTACCACCACACCTACACGAGAAAAGATTTTTGTGACTTATTTGTTTTTTTAAGTTCATGGTTGTTAGTGGCAAAAGATTTTGAAAAATATGTTTGTGGAGACCCAAAACTATTTATATATATTCCTTTCGGCACCCAGATTTGTTTGACTTTGAGGGATTTTATATTTGTGCATTTCGAAACCCAAATTGAAATGGTTTTTACGTTTTTGGGTCTATACCAACAAATGTTTTGATTATGTCCAATTTTTCCACATATTGTGCACTTTGAATTGACTTGATTAGTTTCATTTCTACCATGTTCTGATTGATTATACCCAAGTCCTTGTCTAACCGTATTAACAGTTTGTTTTCCTAATAGCATATTTAATGATCTTCCACTTTTTGAAAATTTTTCTAAAGTCGTCGACAGTTGTTGGACTTGTGTTTTGAGTAATTCATTTTCATTCAATAATTGACTGCACCTTTTAATAGAATTTTCTCTCCTTGTGTTTTCACTTTCTTTTAAAAACAGAATTTCATTTTCACGTGATTTAATTTTAATTTCTGATTTTTTAATTTCTTCTTCGAACGTTGGACACTTATAACACTTTGGTCTCTTGCTTTGATAGTTGTTAACTAATTGATCAAGCCGTTTATTTAAATATATCAAAGTATCTCTTTGTGATTCAATTTTAGTGTATTTCTCCCTAAGTCGTTCGAAACATCCATTTACTTCGTGAAAATATATAAGCAACTCTGAGTGAGTAAGTTTTTTTTACCTCACTTGGCTCGTCATCATCACTGTCAGTTATATCACCTCGAAGGCATAGATCTACTTTTTCGCTCTCACTGCCAGTGCTTTTATCGTCTTCATCAGTTTCATCCCAATTGGCTGCAAAACTTCTCTTTTTCGGTTTCTTTCCATGGCTGAATCAATTCTGAAGATAGTTGGGCTTGATATGACCGGGTTTGTACATATGATCTCTTGCTCATCTGAGTTGTCTAGTGATTTGGCTATTTTGCTTTTCAGTTGTTGATTTAGAGATGGACTTCCGTATTTGCAATTCCACTTCTTGAATCTCTTTATCAGTACGGCTAGCTCAGCTACTCCATCATCATCATCATCATCATCACTTCCTATTGTTCCTTTGAGAGTTATCGGTTTCTTTCAAGATGTATAGTTAATGCCCCGCTATTACCCCGCTATAACCCCGCTATATCTCATAGCGGATTTCTACCGCTATGATTTTTCCATATAGCCCCAGAATATAGCCTTTCCGCTTTAATCCCCGCTATTTCCGCTATATCCCATTTTTCCGCTATATTCCATTATTTCCGCTATATTCCTCTATTCCCGCTATATCTTTTTTTAATAAAATGAATCAAAAAATTGCATTTCTACATTATAAAATTATAAACTAATTTATTTGATTTAATTTTCAATATATTTTCAGAAATGAAAATACTCTAATATTCTACCAAATTCAATCATGTTATATAACAGTTTTTCATTTATTTAAAGTATATTCGCACAAGTTTTTATTTAAAATTATTTATGTAGTATTTATAATTCAATTGAATGATAATTTTTCATTTAATTGCCATTTATATATTTGTAAAAACATTAAGTACGAGTTTTATATGCTATTTTAGAGGCATCCGCTATATCCCGCTATATCCTCGTTGTATCCCCGCTATGACTTTTTGCACCTTCACCGCTTTGAATCTATCGAGCGCATCAACTGCACAGCTTTCAAGTATCACCTCCTTCACGCTCTTCCTTGAATTTCATTTTTAGCCCATAAGTGGTGAGATTTCCAATAAGTTCTTCGATTTTATTTGTTTCAAATCCTTCGATTCTTAAATAGCAGTGGCTTTGGCTTCAAAATTGCAAGAAAGGACTCTGAGGATTTTTCGGGCTATTTCTAATTCCGAGTATGATTTTTCGAGTGCTTTTGATTTGTATATAATATTGGAAAGTCATCCGTACATCTCTTTGACATTTTCATCCTTGGCCATTATGAAGTTCTCATATTTGCTACTAAGCATGACAAGGCGAGATTCCTTGACTTGAAATGTTCCTTCGTGAGTCACTTTAAGTGTGTGCCGGATTTCCTACGTAGCTAGACAATGTGAGACACGATTAAATTCAATTTGATCTAATGAACAGATAATAGAATTCATAGATTTAGCATTAGCATTCTGCGGTCTGTTTTCAAGATCTGTCCATTGATCTATCAGTTTATCTATTTCCTGGTTATCTACAACTATAGTGGTGCTCTATATCTTGTCTCAACTATGTTCCAAGCATCAATGGTTTTCAGAAAAATTTTCATTCTATTTTTCCAGAAAGCATATTCACCGTTGAACATTGGTGGTCTAACTATGGACCGACCCTCAACAAAAGCATTATTAAAAGAAGCCATTTTAAAAATTCAAAATTTTTAAAACAAAAATTGGTTATTGAAAAATCAATTTTTTAAACAAAAATTCACTTTTATTCCAAACTCTGATACCACTTGTAGGATCGATATCACCTTAGAGGGGGGTGAATAGGATGATACTATCAATTATAAAAATTTAATGCAGAAGTACATATAAAATAATCGTAACACAGATATAACAGAATAATAGCAGCACAAATAATAGCAGAATAAAAATAGAAATAGAACAACACAGATTTATCCAGCTTCGGCAAAACCCTGCCTACGTGCTGCCCCTAAGGTTTCTACTAGAAATTAAGTAGTCAGACGCATACACACGAAAACTCACGACAACCGCTATCGACTAACCTATCTCTACGCTCAAAACCCTACCACAACTCAGCCACTGAGTTGCGAATTCTCGAACTATACCACCGTAGTTCGTCCCCTAGTCATGCGGCTAGAACTTTCTATAGTTTAAAAGAAAAATACAAATTAAAAACGACTTATAAAACAAGAACCATAATATTTAAAAAATAAAAACCCAAAATAATAATTTGAACAAGCCGGCCCAAATAAAAGTGAACTCCTTTTGATTTTTATATCATCGACCCCATCCTTTGAGAAAGAAAAATGGCCGCTCTTTTTCGTGCTCATTCTTTCCTTCTTCGATCTGAAATTAGGGCTTCTGATAAATTGAATCGACGCCTGTATACGATCAATCATAGTGATTATCTCCTCTTTTTGGCTTGGTAAATTGATCCTCTAGCTGTGATGATTTCAGTCGATTCAATTTGATCGAGTTCGAACTGAATTTGGTATATGTTTTAAGCTCTTTGCTTTACTGATTAATTTACTTGAACTGGATGATTTTTGTAACGACCTGATAAATTTATGATATTTTTATAAATTTAATTTATATGTTTGCTAATTTAATCCAGTATAAAATTAAAGTCTTAGGATTTTAAAAGGATGAATGTAGGAGTTAGATAGTAACTGTAATTACAGGTAGAGATTTAAAAGGTTATATGACATAGATTTGAAAATAACTGAAAGTTGTGTTGTAGTTATAAGTCTTAATTTGTTGGTTTAATGGTATTAATGTAACAATAACTGAATTGGATTACATACACACAAACATTTGAAAAATTTATTAGGTGGACTAAATTGGTTAAAGTTCATAAGTTGTGCATTTCAATTTAGTAGAAATTCTAAACGATAAACGAAGATTTAAATAAACGCTAAATTAAAACTATGTAAAATGGTGACTTAAGGCCTAGTTATAGGAATTGGAATATAATCCAAAATTTAATTAATGATAGTAACGTAGTATTAGCTAATAAATAGATTTCAATGCAGTAACCAAATGAAAGGAATAGGAATGAATATATATATTGAATAGGAATGAATATATATATTGGTTTGAAATGAAATAAAAATGTGTCACATTTAGATGGAGTAAAATTTGAGAAACCTATAAATGTGGAATCAGTAAACATTTGTAAAAAAATATTGCCTAGAATAAAATTCATTTAATATAAGAATTCAAAGGTGGAAGATTTACATTTGGATTGAAAGGTATAATTAATTGAATTGGTGATTTGGGAATTTAATCCAAGGGTTACTCTAAAAATAAATACGGATAAAAAGAGGTTAAACTAAGGAGGGGCATTAATTGATTTTAAGGCTTATTTAATACGTTAATAGGCAAGACTCCGCATTCATACATTTATACAAAGCTAAATAGAAGCACAAGTGTGATATAATGTAAATAGATGGATATCAACCTTTATTTATATGTTAATGGGATTTAATTTCTATTGTATAAAAACCGCAATTTAATGAAGATTGAAATAGCAAATTCATACGTTAGTTGATTTAGCTGGAATATGAAGATATTTAATGGAATAGTGAAATCAAATGGGAATGGGTTTCCATTGTTCATTTGAATTCACATTCATCATAAAAACTTATTTGAAAACCAAAGGAATAATAAAGGAATCAAGACTTAATTAGTAATTTGGATTTAAGACATGGCAATTTGGATTTATTGCAACATTTAATACCATAGAATTTAGTAAAGCTTATTCAAATTTTAGTTTACCATTTGTGATATAACTTTTTGAAAACAAGACTTTATTTATGAATTGAGTATTTGATTCAACGAATGGTAATTACTTCATTTAAAAATGGAATTTAACGTAAATTTGTACGTTATTAAAGTTAAATGAAAGCTGTAAACATTTGACTTAGAGAACAATTGAGTGAAATCTTAACTAATGTAAACTTCATCATATTGACCTCCATAACTGTGAATCATAGGAAGAAGGTAAATAAATGAACTTAACCAAACTATTTATGTTGAATATTGAAAATTTGAATAAATAAATAGTTAAGAAAATTAAGGGAATGGGAATAAAAATTTATTTATAATTTGGAATTTTAATTACGGTGAAAAGGGTTAACTGCAATTAAAAGTAAGTTGAGATGGAAATCAAGTTATTTATTTAATTTGGTTTAAGATGAGAGTGTATAAGTATAAGATTAGGTAATTTGTGAGAATAAATTTATAATTCCCAATTAATAAGAAAGTGTAGAAATTAAAATTGCAAATTTATATACCTATAAATTTTTATTCACATCCAAGCTTGTTAAATTTATTGGGATTAATTGAACTATCTAAGTAATGAAATTTGGCCAATAATAGGAGTTGAAACATAAAAATTGATTTTTTATGATTTATTTAATTGATTTAATAATATTAAAAATAGCCATTTTTGTCACGGACTCGGATTTCGACGAAACCAGTTTCATCGGATCCGTAACGGTGAATTATAATAATGTTTCAAGTTTCGTTGCGATCAGACTTGTCGTTTGATCGTACGGACTCGAAACGCCTTGAAATTTACGCATTTTGAAATCAATTTGAAATTTTGTTTTTTTAGCATAACTTCTTCATACGATCGAATTTGGTCACGAAACTTTTTCCATCGCGTTCAGAATATTTTAAAACACCTATTTGGATATATAGTTTTAACAAATTCGACTCCGGAGGCATAGCGGGCTTTTTGGACCATGGTTTGTCACGCACGTTCGCGTATCCAGTCTAGCTACCCTACCTCTAGCCTATCTATAAATATACATCTATAAACCCTAGCTCCTTTCTTTTTCATTTGCTGTAAGTTCATTTCTTCACTCTTTTCTCTTTCCCAAATGTATACATCTCAGATCCAATTCCAGATCCATCCACAGTTCAAAATCAAAAGTCAAAACTCAAAAATTTCAGAAAATTCCAGAAAAAATATATGTTGAAGTATTCGATACGCGTAATATACTGGTGAAATTCGTTTTTCAATTGGAGCTGTCGTTTATCCAGAATAAATTCAAACAGCCCCAAAACCGTTCATCATAGCCGTAACAAAAGTTGTCGGATCGGAAAAACATTTCTGGGTTTTGGAGAGGGAACCGAGGGGATCGCATCTGTGTAGTTTGTTTCGAGTTTCAACGGTTGGATTGGCGGGAATTTTCGATTAGGGTTGATAAAGTATGGGTTGCGTGCGTGTTTTCCTCTGTTCGAAGGTGCGTGCGTTGCTGTAGCTATGCGCTTCTCTTTAGGTGACGTGGCTTGTGAAGGTGAATGTGTGTCATTTGTTTATTTCCAATTTTTGAATTCAATCACCATTTTTCGCCATAACTTTCTCATACGAAGTCGGATTCACACGAAATTTTTTTTGTTAGGATCGTAATTTAATTCCGGACTCGATGACGCTGGTTTGGACGAATTCTGAGACGGGCGAATTTTTGGGTTTAAATCGGGTTTGAATTCGATTTAAAATTCAAAAGGTGAGTGTTTTAACCCACTCACAACTACTAGAAGCTTTTATGTTTGTTAAATAAATTTTAGAAATGAATAGAAATTTATTTATGAGCTTTTGGCATGTTATTTCATTCATATCTGTTGAATTGCATTTTTTTGAATGTAACTGTTAATTTAATTGATTTATTGCGTGTAAATTGGCTGTTAGAAATTATTGTTTGCATATGAACTGCTAGTTAACAGTTATGTCAATTATCACCGAATATAAATTGTTAGATTAATAATTGATAAAATTTAATTTGAATAAACTGCCAGTTATCACCTGTTATATATGATCATATATATAATTGTTATTGATTGATATTGATCGATGTTGTGATTGGATGATGGATGTGTTGTTGAATGAATGTTTTATTTGATATCATTAAACTGCAAGTTAGCATACATTTTACATTTCATTCGGGATTGTGGTTTGAAATGATAAAACCGCAAAGTTTTATTTTTTTAAATTGCGGATTGAAATGATAAATATCCGTATCACTTGACCATAGGATAGAAAATTATATACAGGCACCGCGGTCTATATATAACTATTTTAATGTGATTTCTATGGTTTGGATTGAATACGGTCTATAAATCTTAAATTTATATTGTATAAATATTTTATTCCATATTTATATACCTATGAAGTTGAAATTTTGAAATTAAAAGGAATATAAATTTCTTTATTGAAAATGGAAGAAATTTAGAAAATGGAGTTTGGTAAATTTATATCCTATGTTTAAATGTAAAGTTGGAAATTTTAAGATATGATATTTGAAATTGGATTTTCCCAAAATAAATAGAAATGGATATTCTAGTATAATTTGAAGTGGAAAAATTCTATATATATATATATATTTTACTAGAAATTGAAGTCTTATTAATTATGGATTTTATGTGAATGGTCAAGATTAATTAATAGAATATTGATTTTGAAAGGATAAAAATCCAACTTTAGTTGAAATATTAATGCTCAAAAATGGATATAAATATATATAAAATTGAAATGGTTTTGGGACTTGAAGTAATATTTTGGACTTTGGTTTAACTTTAAAACAAGAAATATTTGGAAAGCCATGTAATTTATTCTTTATAAGGCAACAGTAAAGTTAAACCTTTTTAATTCGCATACCGTTGAATATCCAAACCATTTAGTTTTGAAAATAATGGTTTTAAAATACTATGGATTTTCGAAGAATTATGTTGAAAGTTACAAACAAAATATTGGTTACATGGGATATTAAATAATAAAAAGTGACATAATTTTTGGAAAGGAAAATTTTATTTGGGGAACGATATCATTGATTCGGGCTTTTATAAAATAATATGAAAATAAATTGTTTGTGTTTTTAAAGAAGAAATGATATCGTAATATTATGGTTTTGAAAGGGATTATATTCTTGTTTAAAGTATAAACTGTTTTTAAATAACCGCGGTGTTATAATAACGATTGGTTGGCAAAGAGACCGGGATCGGATATGGACATACTCTCTGTCGATACCGAAAACCACTTTGACTAACCGTGTACGCGGTGAAGATTCCAGAATGAAGTAGGTGGTGGCGACGTTTCCTGTAAGGTAAATACGTGGACCCAACTCCCGTGAGTTGGCATAAGGTGGCTAAAACAGGAGCGATTCTCAGGCCAATGAGGTCATTCCTCTGATCGGACGCTCCTCTTCGATATTATACTTTGACTTGGATTGATTCAGTGGCCACTTCTATATTTTGATTTTTGGGGGAGTTAGTTCGAGGTGGGCGGCAGCTGCGCGCTGCGCGTTACCATCAGCCTGGATAGCAATTGGTATATCTACCCTGGCATTGCCTAGTTGTGCCGTGTCACCTACCCTATCGCGCCTTGTACGAGTTTGGTTTTCTCCCGTAGCCCGTGTGGTATCCTCTAGTGGCTTCCCGATCAGGAGGGACTATGATATTGGATGGACTACTGGGACTATTACGTGTTAAGGGCTATATGGGTAACCCCTTAACGCTATTAAAAAGTAAGTTTATTTTATAAATAGACACTATTATAATAGCGCAATATACTACATAGTAAATAGTTTAACGGATCCTTAGGAGATGTAAATCCCGAGCATCTCTTGAGTTACTGCACCCATATTTATTTCTGTTTATTTAACTCACATAAGATTTTCTAGTCTGACTCGAGTGTTTTTGTCTTTTCAAATTCGCTCGGGTCAGTCCGAGCGTTTCAGGATAGAAGATTTTAGCTTTGGAGGACGAAGACGAAGAATCAGTATTATTCTATATATAGTATTGCACCACACTCTTTTTATTCCGCTGCATTGTTGTATTGGTATGTGTAACTCTGATGTTCATTGTATAAGTGAAATAACTGTTTTGTAAACTGTTTTGAACTGTATATTTATTATTATATTTTATCCTTCCGCTGTGAGATTCTATTTTGTTTTATTCCTTCTCTGTTTTTCTTATTTACCCCATAACAATCCGCCCTTGCGTATGCTTTGAATTGGCACGTGTGTCGTTTTAAAGTGTGCGAAAAGGCGGGATGTTACATCTGGTATCAGAGCTTTGGTTTAGCGATAAACCTTGGCTTTGTGGGGTTTGACTCTTTGTTAATAGGGTAGTAATATCCTATGGGAGTCGCTGAGTGTATATATATGAGAGAGCGTATTTGTTAGTATTCATAAAAGATTTTAATATTGTGTTAATCTGTTCCGCTTTGTATTTATAAATTCTGGTTGATGCATGGGACGCTATGCCATCAATAGGGATTTCTAAACACTAAATAGGACAGACCGACATAATATTTGTTTTTAATATAGGTGAATGAAATAATTTTGCCTATTATATTTTCCATATATAAAAATATTTTATAAAGATATATATATATTTTTTGGTTGCTATAGATTGGGTGTTAGGAAATAAAATATTTATAATAACTGAAGCTAGGTGAAATCATAATAAACCCAATTTGGAGATTTTAGAACTTAAGTCCGGGATTTTTCCGAATTCGTTTTCAAAGAATTTATGAGATATAATGATTCGGTTTACAAGTATTTTCTTATGTAAATATTTAGCATAATTCGAAAAAAAAAAACCGTTTAAAGAAGATTTTGGAAAATTTTTATTTTGTACTTTCTTCTCTGTCGCTGGAAAATAAATTCGGTGATGACGGCCGCATCATCGACTTTCATTTTCGAGTTTCGAAGAGGAAAGACCACTGTAGTAAATTCTACTACAGATTTATTTTAGAACTTTCTAAAAATTTTCTTTATTGTTCTAACTATAATTAGAGATATTGAGTAGTAAGAACTTATTTATCTATTATTTTGAAATAAATGGAAATTCAACTCGGTATTTAATTCTAAAATTTTCCGTTAACTAATTGAAAATTTTAGTGAAATAAAAGTTAGGTAATAAATGAATTGAAACCCCTAATTGAAATAAGAGAATTAATGCTAAGGATAAAGGAAGATAAATATTTTAACTTATGAATATTGGTAAAGACTTAGTGAATAATCAATGAATTAAAAGAATGGAGATTTAACTTGTATAAGGTTCAATTGCATTTCTTTAACATAAATAACTTACCCAAATATAAAAGTTGAAATGTTAAACAAGAAACTAGAATTGAATATTTTACAAGTAGGAATTTTAGAAATAATGAAGTATTCAATAAATTACCGTTATAAATGAGAATTAAATGGTATAAAACTTAAGTGATAATCAAAATTCTATTGAAATAAAGTTAAGTATTATTAATAGGTGACATGTTGTAAGATTGTCTACTTAAGTATGTTTTGATCTCCCCTATTCTGATATAATAGAAAGTAGGAAAAATTGAAATGACTGAAATCCATAGCTAATAGATAAATAAAAACTTCCACTTATAAGAATGAATGTTAGTAGATTTAAAGTTTAAAAGAAATCTTACAAGTGAAGAGATTCAAAATATTTGTTGTTATTAATGAGAATTTATTTTATAGACTTAAGTAATAAAAGGAAACTTAAGTAATAAAAAGGAAATACAAATATAATGAATTTGGTGATAATTGGAAAATAAACTTGTAAGAAACAAAGAAATCCCTCATAAATGAAGGAAAGAAAAATCAAAACACTGAATTATGAAATAAATGTATAATGAGATATTTTGGTGTTGATTTGAATTGTTGGTTGATGTATGTTGTTGGGTAAGGAATTATGGAGTTGTTAGATTTACAAATAATCTATCTTTGTTCCATCCAAGGCTGTTGAGCAATGGATGTACTTGATAGTTATTCTTCATTCGTACAACTTCAGAATTTGAACCCGAACAACTAATTGTTGTTTGATTAAATGATTGTTTGTTGAATGTGGTGTGTGCTGTTGAAAAAAATTGTGGTTGTTGCATTTGATTGGATATGAATGATTGAATCCACCTAAACCTTTCACTGTAAAATAAATATTTAACCTTTTAGATTATATAAGTGAATACAGGTAATGGAAGCAACTGCTACGGCTTTTGGTTCCAAAATAATAAAAGCGTATTGCCCGACAAATAGGTACGTTTCCGGATTACGTTTAAAGCGCTATTTCATATATTCTCCCGTGCGGGATATTTTATTTTGGATATATATATGTAATATATTTGTATATTTGGATATTATATTTTCTCCAGAGTCCCTCCGTACAAAGGAGACTCTGCCAAAAAAAAAAAAAAAAATTTCGTAAATTTTGGACTTAGAATTTTTTAAAAAATAAAAAAAAATAAAAAAAAATGATATTTTTCCAACTTTAATAACTCAAGTATTAAAGGATATAATGATTATAAAACAAGAATATTTCATTTAGGAGGATTAATCCAGGAAAATATTGTTTATAAATTAAAAATTGAAATAAAAAGTACTGTTTATTCTTCCTTCTCCCTTCTTTTTTCCTTTTCGGGGACGAAAAGTTTTGAGTGGGGGAGATTGTAACGACCTGATAAATTTATGATATTTTTATAAATTTAATTTATATGTTTGCTAATTTAATCCAGTATAAAATTAAAGTCTTAGGATTTTAAAAGGATGAATGTAGGAGTTAGATAGTAACTGTAATTACAGGTAGAGATTTAAAAGGTTATATGACATAGATTTGAAAATAACTGAAAGTTGTGTTGTAGTTATAAGTCTTAATTTGTTGGTTTAATGGTATTAATGTAACAATAACTGAATTGGATTACATACACACAAACATTTGAAAAATTTATTAGGTGGACTAAATTGGTTAAAGTTCATAAGTTGTGCATTTCAATTTAGTAGAAATTCTAAACGATAAACGAAGATTTAAATAAACGCTAAATTAAAACTATGTAAAATGGTGACTTAAGGCCTAGTTATAGGAATTGGAATATAATCCAAAATTTAATTAATGATAGTAACGTAGTATTAGCTAATAAATAGATTTCAATGCAGTAACCAATGAAAGGAATAGGAATGAATATATATATTGAATAGGAATGAATATATATATTGGTTTGAAATGAAATAAAAATGTGTCACATTTAGATGGAGTAAAATTTGAGAAACCTATAAATGTGGAATCAGTAAACATTTGTAAAAAAATATTGCCTAGAATAAAATTCATTTAATATAAGAATTCAAAGGTGGAAGATTTACATTTGGATTGAAAGGTATAATTAATTGAATTGGTGATTTGGGAATTTAATCCAAGGGTTACTCTAAAAATAAATACGGATAAAAAGAGGTTAAACTAAGGAGGGGCATTAATTGATTTTAAGGCTTATTTAATACGTTAATAGGCAAGACTCCGCATTCATACATTTATACAAAGCTAAATAGAAGCACAAGTGTGATATAATGTAAATAGATGGATATCAACCTTTATTTATATGTTAATGGGATTTAATTTCTATTGTATAAAAACCGCAATTTAATGAAGATTGAAATAGCAAATTCATACGTTAGTTGATTTAGCTGGAATATGAAGATATTTAATGGAATAGTGAAATCAAATGGGAATGGGTTTCCATTGTTCATTTGAATTCACATTCATCATAAAAACTTATTTGAAAACCAAAGGAATAATAAAGGAATCAAGACTTAATTAGTAATTTGGATTTAAGACATGGCAATTTGGATTTATTGCAACATTTAATACCATAGAATTTAGTAAAGCTTATTCAAATTTTAGTTTACCATTTGTGATATAACTTTTTGAAAACAAGACTTTATTTATGAATTGAGTATTTGATTCAACGAATGGTAATTACTTCATTTAAAAATGGAATTTAACGTAAATTTGTACGTTATTAAAGTTAAATGAAAGCTGTAAACATTTGACTTAGAGAACAATTGAGTGAAATCTTAACTAATGTAAACTTCATCATATTGACCTCCATAACTGTGAATCATAGGAAGAAGGTAAATAAATGAACTTAACCAAACTATTTATGTTGAATATTGAAAATTTGAATAAATAAATAGTTAAGAAAATTAAGGGAATGGGAATAAAAATTTATTTATAATTTGGAATTTTAATTACGGTGAAAAGGGTTAACTGCAATTAAAAGTAAGTTGAGATGGAAATCAAGTTATTTATTTAATTTGGTTTAAGATGAGAGTGTATAAGTATAAGATTAGGTAATTTGTGAGAATAAATTTATAATTCCCAATTAATAAGAAAGTGTAGAAATTAAAATTGCAAATTTATATACCTATAAATTTTTATTCACATCCAAGCTTGTTAAATTTATTGGGATTAATTGAACTATCTAAGTAATGAAATTTGGCCAATAATAGGAGTTGAAACATAAAAATTGATTTTTTATGATTTATTTAATTGATTTAATAATATTAAAAATAGCCATTTTTGTCACGGACTCGGATTTCGACGAAACCAGTTTCATCGGATCCGTAACGGTGAATTATAATAATGTTTCAAGTTTCGTTGCGATCAGACTTGTCGTTTGATCGTACGGACTCGAAACGCCTTGAAATTTACGCATTTTGAAATCAATTTGAAATTTTGTTTTTTTAGCATAACTTCTTCATACGATCGAATTTGGTCACGAAACTTTTTCCATCGCGTTCAGAATATTTTAAAACACCTATTTGGATATATAGTTTTAACAAATTCGACTCCGGAGGCATAGCGGGCTTTTTGGACCATGGTTTGTCACGCACGTTCGCGTATCCAGTCTAGCTACCCTACCTCTAGCCTATCTATAAATATACATCTATAAACCCTAGCTCCTTTCTTTTTCATTTGCTGTAAGTTCATTTCTTCACTCTTTTCTCTTTCCCAAATGTATACATCTCAGATCCAATTCCAGATCCATCCACAGTTCAAAATCAAAAGTCAAAACTCAAAAATTTCAGAAAATTCCAGAAAAAATATATGTTGAAGTATTCGATACGCGTAATATACTGGTGAAATTCGTTTTTCAATTGGAGCTGTCGTTTATCCAGAATAAATTCAAACAGCCCCAAAACCGTTCATCATCGCCGTAACAAAAGTTGTCGGATCGGAAAAACATTTCTGGGTTTTGGAGAGGGAACCGAGGGGATCGCATCTGTGTAGTTTGTTTCGAGTTTCAACGGTTGGATTGGCGGGAATTTTCGATTAGGGTTGATAAAGTATGGGTTGCGTGCGTGTTTTCCTCTGTTCGAAGGTGCGTGCGTTGCTGTAGCTATGCGCTTCTCTTTAGGTGACGTGGCTTGTGAAGGTGAATGTGTGTCATTTGTTTATTTCCAATTTTTGAATTCAATCACCATTTTTCGCCATAACTTTCTCATACGAAGTCGGATTCACACGAATTTTTTTTTGTTAGGATCGTAATTTAATTCCGGACTCGATGACGCTGGTTTGGACGAATTCTGAGACGGGCGAATTTTTGGGTTTAAATCGGGTTTGAATTCGATTTAAAATTCAAAAGGTGAGTGTTTTAACCCACTCACAACTACTAGAAGCTTTTATGTTTGTTAAATAAATTTTAGAAATGAATAGAAATTTATTTATGAGCTTTTGGCATGTTATTTCATTCATATCTGTTGAATTGCATTTTTTTGAATGTAACTGTTAATTTAATTGATTTATTGCGTGTAAATTGGCTGTTAGAAATTATTGTTTGCATATGAACTGCTAGTTAACAGTTATGTCAATTATCACCGAATATAAATTGTTAGATTAATAATTGATAAAATTTAATTTGAATAAACTGCCAGTTATCACCTGTTATATATGATCATATATATAATTGTTATTGATTGATATTGATCGATGTTGTGATTGGATGATGGATGTGTTGTTGAATGAATGTTTTATTTGATATCATTAAACTGCAAGTTAGCATACATTTTACATTTCATTCGGGATTGTGGTTTGAAATGATAAAACCGCAAAGTTTTATTTTTTTAAATTGCGGATTGAAATGATAAATATCCGTATCACTTGACCATAGGATAGAAAATTATATACAGGCACCGCGGTCTATATATAACTATTTTAATGTGATTTCTATGGTTTGGATTGAATACGGTCTATAAATCTTAAATTTATATTGTATAAATATTTTATTCCATATTTATATACCTATGAAGTTGAAATTTTGAAATTAAAAGGAATATAAATTTCTTTATTGAAAATGGAAGAAATTTAGAAAATGGAGTTTGGTAAATTTATATCCTATGTTTAAATGTAAAGTTGGAAATTTTAAGATATGATATTTGAAATTGGATTTTCCCAAAATAAATAGAAATGGATATTCTAGTATAATTTGAAGTGGAAAAATTCTATATATATATATATATTTTACTAGAAATTGAAGTCTTATTAATTATGGATTTTATGTGAATGGTCAAGATTAATTAATAGAATATTGATTTTGAAAGGATAAAAATCCAACTTTAGTTGAAATATTAATGCTCAAAAATGGATATAAATATATATAAAATTGAAATGGTTTTGGGACTTGAAGTAATATTTTGGACTTTGGTTTAACTTTAAAACAAGAAATATTTGGAAAGCCATGTAATTTATTCTTTATAAGGCAACAGTAAAGTTAAACCTTTTTAATTCGCATACCGTTGAATATCCAAACCATTTAGTTTTGAAAATAATGGTTTTAAAATACTATGGATTTTCGAAGAATTATGTTGAAAGTTACAAACAAAATATTGGTTACATGGGATATTAAATAATAAAAAGTGACATAATTTTTGGAAAGGAAAATTTTATTTGGGGAACGATATCATTGATTCGGGCTTTTATAAAATAATATGAAAATAAATTGTTTGTGTTTTTAAAGAAGAAATGATATCGTAATATTATGGTTTTGAAAGGGATTATATTCTTGTTTAAAGTATAAACTGTTTTTAAATAACCGCGGTGTTATAATAACGATTGGTTGGCAAAGAGACCGGGATCGGATATGGACATACTCTCTGTCGATACCGAAAACCACTTTGACTAACCGTGTACGCGGTGAAGATTCCAGAATGAAGTAGGTGGTGGCGACGTTTCCTGTAAGGTAAATACGTGGACCCAACTCCCGTGAGTTGGCATAAGGTGGCTAAAACAGGAGCGATTCTCAGGCCAATGAGGTCATTCCTCTGATCGGACGCTCCTCTTCGATATTATACTTTGACTTGGATTGATTCAGTGGCCACTTCTATATTTTGATTTTTGGGGGAGTTAGTTCGAGGTGGGCGGCAGCTGCGCGCTGCGCGTTACCATCAGCCTGGATAGCAATTGGTATATCTACCCTGGCATTGCCTAGTTGTGCCGTGTCACCTACCCTATCGCGCCTTGTACGAGTTTGGTTTTCTCCCGTAGCCCGTGTGGTATCCTCTAGTGGCTTCCCGATCAGGAGGGACTATGATATTGGATGGACTACTGGGACTATTACGTGTTAAGGGCTATATGGGTAACCCCTTAACGCTATTAAAAAGTAAGTTTATTTTATAAATAGACACTATTATAATAGCGCAATATACTACATAGTAAATAGTTTAACGGATCCTTAGGAGATGTAAATCCCGAGCATCTCTTGAGTTACTGCACCCATATTTATTTCTGTTTATTTAACTCACATAAGATTTTCTAGTCTGACTCGAGTGTTTTTGTCTTTTCAAATTCGCTCGGGTCAGTCCGAGCGTTTCAGGATAGAAGATTTTAGCTTTGGAGGACGAAGACGAAGAATCAGTATTATTCTATATATAGTATTGCACCACACTCTTTTTATTCCGCTGCATTGTTGTATTGGTATGTGTAACTCTGATGTTCATTGTATAAGTGAAATAACTGTTTTGTAAACTGTTTTGAACTGTATATTTATTATTATATTTTATCCTTCCGCTGTGAGATTCTATTTTGTTTTATTCCTTCTCTGTTTTTCTTATTTACCCCATAACAATCCGCCCTTGCGTATGCTTTGAATTGGCACGTGTGTCGTTTTAAAGTGTGCGAAAAGGCGGGATGTTACAATTTTTGAACGCCGATGATGATAGGGTTAAAAAGGATTCCAATTCCTATAATTTTGTTGGATTGGAATCGTCTGATATTGTAGCTTGGCCATTTAATTTTGTTTGAGTGGATACGATTTGTTTAGACTTCTTCACTTCATATATTTTGCTGTCTACTTGATAAACAAGGCTTTGATTTTGAACTTGCTCGATTCCTTGATTTCCATGGCTTTGAATTCTCTAACGATGTTGATTTATCTTGACTTTGATCGTGATTGACTTCGGCCATTGAAATGATTTCGGAACTTTGTTCGATTTACTGTATATATCTCTTTTAGTAATTGTTTGACTCATGGCTTCAACTTGATTTTAAACTACTGTTACACTTGCTTATGCTTGTTCAACCTGCTACAGTTTCATCGATATACATATATGCGTGCATATATGTGTACATATGTTTTTGTATTGTTCTGACTGAAAATGTGTGACCATGGCTTGCATGTGCTTATGTCTGTTCTTGTTTCACTGGGTTGGTCTGCACTGGTTTTCTACTCTTCAATAATGATGTTAGCCGAGTTGTCTTGTTGCATTGTTTTGTGATCTGGTGTAGTGTTGATGTGAATTTGTAATTTAAGTTGTAGCCTTGCTTGTTGAAAATAAATTCTGCACCGTGTCTTTGTTTGGCATTGCTCATCGACTTGTATGTGCAACTGTACTGGTTTGCACCAGTTTGTTGCTGGTAGCAAAACTGTCTATATCATGGCATCACCCTTTGTATATTTGAGCTTGTTGAACTATTCCATTACTTTCCTTGACCATTATACTTGATTTTGAACATTCTGTCTGGAGTAGTTCATGTGTACTTGGTTGGTTCGTTGAGCTAGCTCTGGTATTTGTTTGTTGATGCAGTCTTGTTTTATGTAGCATTTGAGGTTGCTGTTTTGTTCTTGTTTGCTGTTTGGTCAACACTTTCTGTTGGTCTTCACTTCAGTTGATTGCATTGTTCACTGTCATGTGTTGAAGTCTGTTATCAAATTATGGTGCATTTCCCTGGTCTTGTTTGCACTTGTGTAGTTTTGAACATACACTAACGAGTTTTGTTGCATTATGTAATTTGCTTGACCACATGTATGCTTCGAGCCTCTGCTTCACTGGTCTTGTTTCAGTGCTTCACTTGTGCATGTCACTTTTCATTTTGTTTTCACTTGAACTTCATCTTGATTTCTAGAATTTGCACCTGAGTTGAATCCAGCTTATAGCTCAGGTTTGACCTTGTACTCATGTCATGAATTTATTTTTATTGACTTGAGTTGAACCTGGCTTTTGATTGGGTTTGACCTTGTGCTCACCTGTCCCTGCAAAATTTTCAAGTGTATATTGGTGTGCACGGCCTTGTGGCATGTACAGTGATACACTGTGCATGTCATAAGCTGTTCGTGTATGATGAACTCAGAATAGATATGATGACGAACAACCCAAATAACTGGGACAAATAACATTTTCAAAATACATATTTTATTTTACATCGCACAAATATTTCTTTTTCTATTTTTCTACGTCAGTGTGTATTTTGCAGATAACTCAGATGCTGGATTCAATCTGGACTGGAGTTGAAGATAAATATGAGTGAATGAGTGATATGTAGGGAGGTGCAAATGTAAATTGAAAATTGTGATGTAATCGAAATTGTATACGAATTGTATATATATAGTGAGAGCTCAAATTTGTACTATTCAAAACTGTAATAAAATATTTGTTTGAATAAATATTTGTTTGAATTTAAATTCCATGTTATTTATTTTACTCAGCAAATATTTATTTAGTTATGTGGAAAATAGTACATTAACGAATACATTTAAATGAATATATGTATTTTTATTATCATCAAACAAAAATCATATACTTGCATATTCAACAACAATAACATAAAATCTCACAATCACAACGGAACAAGATATAATATATAATAACAAATTTTTAAATAAAGAATCTATAACAGTTTATATACAGACAATCATCTGAGTACAATAATCGATACATCTATCTGGGCAGTTATAATCACTTGTCCTCGCATAGTGGAAATATAAGTAAGTACGAAAAATACGTTTAAACTCCTTCAGCTCGTCTCCTGAGCTCCATAACATCCTAACCTGAATCTATAATACTCGGTCTGACCTAAGCATTATAATAAAATAACACCTGAGTAAGTCAAGAAAACCAGCGTAGGAAAAAAACACACTCAATTTTAATTATTAACTTTATCAAAGTCCTTTCAAATACAAAGGTATCTCATAAGACCACGTCACACATAAACGCGATGGGTTTTTACCTTACGATAACCAAAACATTTTTATAGAAAATCCAGTGATATTATAATAGTGTTCAAATATAAATACTTATTCAAATAGCTGAAACTGTTACATTAATTAAATTCCAGCATATTAGGCTCTACATACAAAACCATAAGCTCGTGTTGGAGAATGGATTCCAACGAATGACTGGGCCACTGGGGTACCATCCACCACAGTACACCTCTAGAACAATGTACCAAGGACCACGTCGGGATCCCTAGCTACACAAGACTGGGCTACCCCTGACCTGGATAGAAAAAGAATATGTTATCACCCCCGGTGTTCCCACCCTTCCCATCGAGCGCTTTTTCCATGCACAACCACATCATAATATAAAGGTTTTCGAGGACATCTAGAAAGGTGATAACATACCCTAATTTGAAAACAATTTCAATACTTGTATCCATTACAAGATATTTCACCATTTCAATACTTAAATATTTTGAACTAAAATATTTCCATAACCTCCCTTTCATAACTCAGGAAAATATTTATACGTATAATTTCCGAAAAAATCATTTTAATATTTAACTTGGAAATATTTCATACTTACCTCATAAATCTCCGAAATTTTTAATAAATTCTTCTTATGATTTCTAAACCGAATATAATTATTTATAATCCGAACCAGCCATTTTGAATTCCTTTAAATGAATTCACATTCTTCCTGAAGTTATCGCATCTAAGCATTTAAAATTCTCTTAAGCGTCTAGAATTCCATTTATAAGATTTCCCTTATAAAATCTCATCTTTATACTAAAACCTGTTTACACATCTCAAGAGAATTTTATAACTTAACTTTCAACCATTTCAAACTATATATATATAAAGCATTTTTAAAGAATAGTATTTTATGTAAAATATGTTTAAGTTATTATTTAAAATATTGAAAGCACTTTTATATTATCAATAACCCATTTTTAGATGAACAAATAGATTTTCAAGCTGAATTTAAACGTTAGAATTTATTAAATAAATACTAGGCATTTAAAAACTTACTTACTGAAGTATTTAAATCTCAACTGGTTTAAGATTCCACAGTTTTAAAATAATAAAATTTTTCTTTTAAATGAACTCGCTTCTTACAATTTAAAATATATTTTTAAAATCTCAATAACCAATTCAACTTATAAATTCCTCTCGACTTCCATCACATAACTTCTATACCGATTTCCTTAACCATTTTCACTTTTCAAAAATAGTAATCCACTATTTTCCTCACCCTATTTTCCATATTCTAATATAATTTCACTTATGAATTTTATGTTCCAAATTTATCATCCCGATATCGATTTCTTTTATTTATAAATATCGTTTATAAATTTTTTATAACTCCTTTAAATTTCTCTTGTCTATAAAAATGATCTTATTTATAAAATTCCATTATATAAATCCATTTCTTCATAATCTGATTTATCATTTCCAATCTACGTTTAACACCAACTTTAACTCTTTTTTTATATTTTCCGAATTCATTTATAAATTCTTTTTTTAAAAATTCGTTTTTAAAATCCCCTTTCAATAATTCGTAGTAGTCAAGTATGCCCAAAAATCAAATATAATTTCTAACTCAATTTCTTTAAAGTAACTTCAATTCCAATATAATATTTTCATATCAAAAATTCCCCTATATCCATAAATTTTCAAAAATGTATTTATGGTATTTGAATTACCAAAATCTAGGCCATTGCTACAATAAATTTCCAACACCATAATAATCTATATAGATTATTCTATACAATCCCTATATCACAATATATGAAATTAAATTTAACAATTTTGAGGAATCCTTGGATCCCTTTAGCCTGTTCCCTGCATCCACAGATGTGAATATAATATAAAAATACCAATCCCACTTCAAGGGGGATATCGCGGTACATAGGGTCATCCTCTATTATGCGGGGCGCATATGGTCTCATCCGCTATATATATAGGAATATCATCCACTCCAATATATGTATACACACACACACTACTATATAAAATATCACATCCAACCGATAATAATTTTGTCAATTCTATCAATCAATCAACAATTAATTTTAACGTTTTAAAATTAATTACGGTAATCCAAAATTGAGTGAGATTAAGTCATCTCGACCTTTATTTGCACGCCATTTCCCTCTCGACTTGTTTTCCATGACTTTTAGACCTTGTACGAATAAATTTTTACGAATTTTCATAAGCTAACAAATTTTAAAATTAACTAATTATATACTAATTAGAATAAATCAAAACTAGTCATTTTATACCTGATATCGACTTAATATTTGGATAAGCAGCATAAACTTTCAAAAAAAATTCATTTACTGAGTTATGCATTTATAAGATTTAAATTTAAAATTATTTATCTCTAATTCAGCCTTCCATTCTCGTGCGCGCCTTCACTGCCACGAACAGGATTCGCCGTCATCGCCTTGAGTTTTGCCTACGTCTCGCTCTTTGTTCGACGATCGCCGCCGAGCCCTTCAACGTTCAACGAGATCGCGATTGGATTAGCTTTCCCTTTTTATTATTATTCGAGCGAATTCGATTCGTTCATTTTTTTCCTGATCTGTGAATTTTGATTTTCGTTCTCTATTTTGTTAACTCCTGATTTTCGAATAGAAAATGCAGAATAAGAGGCACGATTATATGTGAATATCTATTTATCTCCTTTTTTCCTTTCATTCATTTGAACTGATTTGGTTGGGAACAAAATGGATGTAATTTTGAATTTGAAATGAAAGGTTGCGTGAAGGGGCTCGCTATAGTAGCTCTGAAGTGAAGGGAAAAAGGTTTGATGTGAAAATATAGGCCAAGTCAACATATACTTATATTATTTTAAATTTTAAAATGTCTCGATTTACACAACTCAAAATCTTGAACCCCTAACGAGCATGCCGCTAGGCGTTTATAATGTTATATCCCTATTCCGAATGCATTGAAAAAGGTTTCGAGTCCTAATCTGATCGTATAGAGAAGATAGTATTTGGGACTCAATTATTATATTGAATTTTCGATATAAAATTCCAGCACGTTTCTATACTGTACGACCAAATGCTAACTCCAAATGCTATGAAATTTGAAGTATGATGCTAATACATTATTACAGATCCAATGGAACTGCTTTCATCGAATTCCGTGACTGTGCCTCGAATCGCTGCTTTTAAATGTCAATTTGAACAACTATTTCTAAATTGAACATATCACTTTTAAATTTAATTTTAAAACTTTAACTATCTTCATTATTATTAATATAAACTTTTAAGCCTTTAAATTATTTTTATCCAGTTTAAAACTCAAGATACAATAATTTAACCAATATTCAATTATAAAATTCAATAATTAAATTATGCAATAAATTGCTATATTTAAATTTTGAATTTATTTCATAAATGAAAACCACATTTCATATTCAAAATCAATCTACAATTCAAATTCAATATTTAAAACCAGTTAAATATTCCAAATCGAATGATGAAAAATCCGGATCGTTATATTCCTCCCCTAATAGAATTTCGTCCTCAAAATTGCTAAGGCAGAAGAATGCTCCAAACTCATTAATTTATCCAAAAACCCACTTAGTGAAAAATAGATATTCACTTTTCTAATATTTTGTTTCTCCCAACAATTAATTTTCAATTCTAATTTCAAAACCCTTTATTTCAGTTGTAAATTCGAAATCGATTTCCATTACAAACAATTCCCAAAAAAATTCAAATTTTTTCTAAAACCCTAAATTTTCGAAATTTTTTGTCAGTCTCCTTTGTGTGGAGGACCTTTTGCAATATGACAAGAGATATAAATATATATACATTGAGCCACATGGTCGAAAAATAAAATATATAACAATATTTTATAATTTTGCAGTATTAATCCAAAAACGTACCTTATTTAGAATTTTTAAGCAAGTGACTTATTTACTTTCGCAATTCGCGCAATGAAAGTCAAGCAAAACAGCTCCGGGTACTTGTACTTACTTAATTTAAACACGTAAGTACCAAATATTTGAAATTCCATGACATATCATTTATTTACCAAGTGTAAACACAAGAATTTCATAAACTAGCATGCTAAACATATACCATAAGCAATTTATAAGGTTCGGATACTAATTTTATTGCTTTCAATTAATCCATATACTATTTTCATTCAATTTGAAATGATTCACAACCTAATTTTCTTACTTCAATTCACATTTGCATTAAAAAAATTAATATTCATTCCAAGTTGATCAAAAATCAATATATTCACTTTTCATTTGATTTGAATAATTTTATTTACTTCCGTTTCGTCAAATGATCCATGCAAATTTGGCGATATTTATTTAATACAATATCCATTTACTTTATAACTATTTTAATTTGATTCCAACTCATTTTATTTTTGATTCCATTTCATTTCAAATTCACTCACGATCAATTCAGTTGCACTATGCTCAAATCCATTTTATTTGGCCTCGAAATCATTCCATGTTATTATATTAAATAGCCATCTCATAAATTATTTAAGCCAAGCCTTCCATCAAAATATTAACTCAAGTTAATTTATTTATTTCTAACTATTACAAATATATGACTTAAGTTTATTTCCTTTTGCAACAAATTCTATTCCATTTTGGATTAATTTTCATTCAATCAATCCCCTTTTCAATTTTAATTCCATACTCAGTTCTTTCCTGAATTTATTTAAAATGAAATTCAAAGCTATATTCAATTTATTTATACTCACTTGGATTTATTTGTAACTCAAGTCATTTATATTTCAATCCAATTTCATTTCATTCGATCACACATCTAAATGTGTTTAATTCACTTACAATCTAAGTTGAATTTTTTTATAACTCATGTTCCATTTCCAATATCCATTTTTAATTCACAATCCAATTTTAACTTAACCAAGTTAAATTCCACCTTCATTTTCATTTAACTAATTAATTATCTGATTAGTTCACTTCAAATTTATAACTCAATATCTGATTCCTATTTCAAAAATCATTTCATTTAATTTACTTGAGTTTAAATTTATTTTATAATTCACGTTTGGGTTTCTGTTTCATTTCCAAAATATCAAAATCCTTTTATTTTGGCTTATCTATTGCAATTTTCAATCTTATAAGTCACACAACTTATTTTTTTCCATTTCCATGAATTCTATACTCAAATATATTCCTATTATACTCGAGTATATTCCTATTTTATTTTTAACTCGAGCCTATACATTTATTTGTAGCCTAAATTTATTTTTATTCAATTCATTTCAATTTTATAAGCCACTGAAGTTTATTTATTCCATTCACAATCATTTATAACTCAATTCAATTTTATTTCAACTCAATTCAATTTCAACCAAACTTTTATTAACTTTGCTTAAGTTAAATTTAATTCGTCCTGTTTAATTTAACTCATTTAAGTTAAAACCCCATTTATTATAATAACTTCATTTACTGATTTACTTTAACTTGCTTAAGTTAAATTCCAATTTCATTAATGCATCGCATTAATTCAATGCAACCCAATAAATTAAATTTTTAAAATTTAATTTATTTAACTTAACTTAAGTTGAATTCCATGTAATTTTATATCTCGTTCCCGATCGATATCATTTCCAATACAAATCTATTAACTTATCTCAAGTTAAATTTCATCCATATTGACTTACTGAAGTTAGAATTTATTCCAAAATTCACTTTCCATATTTTCCTTTCTTATCTAGAATCATTTTCAATTTATAAGTTTATAACTTATTTCTTGATTATCTCTAAATTATTTAAATGTGGATTTCAGAATTCAAACTCCTAGTATTTAATTTAAATTACTTCGAAATCAGTTATATATAAATATATAACCCTTCATTTCAACAAACCATTCTATTGGAATTTTCAAAAATTCACTTTGTTCCATCCCAAAACAATTCTCCTTTGGAATTTTTAAAACAAACTTGTTTTTCTTTAAAACAATCCAAAACAACGACCCCGGCAGCAATCCATCACTTAAAAACTCGAAAATAAACACTGATTATGTCGCGATCATCATCGAAATTATTTTCCAACGATCGAAGCAATTTCGGTGCTATTATCACCTTAAAAAATCCATTTAAAAACATTTTTCTATTCAAAAATATCTCCAAATAATAATACTATTATTTTCTCAAAATACTTTGGAAAACATTTCAAAAATCTCTGGAATTTAATTTTCAAACTCTGGTTTTTATTCAAGTCTTAGTTTTTAACTCAATTGTATAATCTATATTTATACAACGTCTATTTGGTTATATATACTATTTATAATCTTGTTTTGATTATAATATTATCAAACAAACACTCCAATTATGCCATAATAATTTCTAAAAATTATTTCCTTTATATAAAAATATAATTTGGGTAAAATTATTTCATTTACCTACTTCAAACAATATTATGTCAGTTTACTTGGTTCAAGTGTTTACGAACCCCTATCGATTTAATGGCATCCCACTATTCAAATAGAATTCATATACCACCCATAAATTAACACAGTATATAACCATTTATATCCACTAACAAATAAGAGCTCATATCTATTAATATGCTAAAAATCATTCTAGTGTACTACTGACTCTATCTCTAATTAGTTTCCCTACCAGAGCCATGATTCTTGCTTAACCTTCATCTCTGATACCAAATGTAGCGACCCGCAGTTCCATACCCCTTGAATTGATAATAATTCTTCCTCACTCAATCCATAGCGTACGAAAGAGCGAACAACTAGGGTAAAGAAGAAGAAAGAGGTAGAATAAAATAGCAACAACATGGAATCTCACAATAACAGCGGAATAAAATATTATATATAATAACATATTTTATACAAAGAATCTGTAACAGTTTATATACATACAATCATTAGAGTACAACAATCATTACATCTATCTGGACAGTTATTATTACTTTTCCTCACAGAGTGGAAATATAAGCAAGTACGAAAAATATGTCTAAACTCCTCCAACTCATCTCCTAAGCTCTATAGCATCCTAACCTGAATCTGAAATACTCGGTCTAACCCAAGCATTATAATAAAATAACACCTAAGTCAGTCTGGAAAACCAGCGTTAGAAAAAAACACACTCAATTTGAATTATTAACTCTATCAAAATCCTTTGAAAAACAAAGGTATCTCGTAAGATCACGTCACACATAAACACGATGGGTTTTACCTTACGATAACCAAAACAATTATATAGAAAATCCATTGATATTATAATAGTGTCTAAATACAAATACTTATTCAAATAGCTGAAATTGTTACATTAAAATGACTTTCAGCATACTTGGCTCTACAAACAAAATCGTAAGCTCGTATTAGAGAATGGATTCCAACGAATCACTGGGCCACTGGGTACCGTCCACCAAAGTACACCTCTAGAACAATGTACTGAGGACCACGCTGAGATTCCCTGCTAGACAGGACCGGCCTAGCCCTAACCTGGATAAACCGAACATATTATCACCTAGGTTGTTTCCACCCTCACCAATGATCACTCCTTCCATGCACAACCATATCCATTATATAAAGATTTCCAAGGACATATAGAAAGGTGATAACATGCCCTAATTGGGAGCAAGCCACTTAGCTTTGCTACATTTCCCTCAGTTGATGAGGTTCAAGGCTAAATGTTACCTTTCAAGAACAATTTTTCTTAGAATGCTCATCGTCCTCCAACGGCGATGTTTTGATAGCATTCGTACGTACAAGTTCTTGGATCTGGACAAACCGAATCACCATCTTCATCATCTTCACGGTATTCATTCGTAACGTTCAAACCGGATCGAAGTGATTTTCAGATAATTAAATCTGATCTCGGTCTCTTCGAAACGATAAATGAAATTGGCCAATTATTGATAGTCGGTTGTTTAACTATCAATAAAACATCCATAAGCAACATTAGGCCTTATTTTATAAATCACCAGAATATTTATTTCAAAACATCTTTCAGAGATTTACGTATTCATTCTCTTCAACATTCTACATTTGAAAACAATTTCAACACTTGTATCCATAACAGTATATTTCACCATTTCAATACATAGAAAATTTTCCACTAAAATATTTCCCAAACCTCCCTTTCAATACTTAGGAAAATATTTATACGTATAATTTCCCAAAAAATCATTTTAATATTTAATTTGGAAATATTTCATACTTATCTTATAAATCTCCAATTTTTTAATAAATTCTTCTTACGATTTCCAAACCGCATATACTTATTTATTGTCCCATCGAACCGTTTTTAATTCCTTTAAATGAATTCACATTCTTCTCGAAGTTATCGCATTTAAGCATTTAAAATTCTCTTAAGCCTCTTGAATTTCATTTGTAAGATTTCCCTTATAAAATCTCATCTTTAAATTAAAAACTGTTTACACATCTTGAGAGAATTTTATAAATAAACTTTCAACCATTTCATACTATATATATAAAATGTCATTTTTAAAGAATAATATTTTATTTAAAATATGTATAAGTTATTATTTAAAATATTGAAAGCACTTTTATACTATCAATAACCCATTTTATGAACAAATAAATGTTCAAGCTAAATTTAAAAGTTAGAATTTATTAAATAAATACCTAGCATTTAAAACCTACTTACCGAAGTATTTAAATTTCAACTGGTTTAAAATTCCATAGTTTTGAAATAATAAAATTTTCCTTTTAAACGAACTCGCTTCTTACAATTTAAAATATGTTTTTAAAATCTCAATAACCGATTCAACTTATAAATTCCTCTCGACTTCTAACACATCACTTCTATACCGCTTTCCTTAACCATTTTCACTTTTCAAAAATAGTAATCCACTATTTTCCTAACCCTGTTTTTCATATTCTAATATAATTTCACTTATGAATTCTATGTTCCCAATTTATCATCCTAATATCAATTTCCTTTATTTATAAACATCGTTTATAAATTTTTTATAACTCCTTTAAATTTCTCTTGTCCATAAAAACGATCTTATTTATAAAATTCCATTTTATAAATCCATTTCTTTATAATCTGATTTATAATTTCCAATCTACTTTTAATACCAACTTCAACTCTTTTTTATATTTTCCAAATTCTCATTTATAAATTCTTTTTCTAAAAATTCATTTTTAAAAACCCGTTTTAATAATTCGCAATAATTAAGTATACCCAAAAATTAAATATATTTTCTAACTCAATTTCTTTAAAATAACTTCAATTCCAATATAATATTTTCATATCAAAAATTCCCCTTTATCCCTAAATTAAAAAAAATTATTTATGGTAATTGAATTATCAAAATCCAGGCCAATGCTACAACATCATACAATAAATTTCCAACACCATAATAATCCATATAGATTATTCTACATAATCCATATAGCACAATATATGAAATTAAATTTAACATTTTTAAGGAATCCAGTTGGATCCCTCCAACCCGTTCCCTTCATCTACAGATGTTAATACAATATAAAAATACCAATCCCAGTTCAAGGGGGATATCGTGGTACGTAGAGTCATCTGCTATTATGCGAGCGCATAGGGTCTCGTTCGCTGTATATATATATGCGGGAATATCAATCACTCCAACATACAAATATATACTACTATATAAAATATTGCATCAACTGATAATAATTTATCAATTCTATTAATCAACCAACAATTAATTTTAACTTTTTAAAATTAATTACGGGAATCCAAAATTGAGTGAGATTAACTCACCTTGACCTTTATTTGGACGCCATTCCCTCTCGAATTATTTTCCATGAATTTTAGACCTCGTACAAATAAATTTTTACGAATTTTCATAAGCTATTTTTTTTAAAATTAACTAATTATGTACTGATTAGAATAAATGAAAACTGGTCGCTTTATACCTGATATCGACTTAGTATTTGGAGAGGCAACATAAACTTTCAAGAAAAAAAATTCATTTACTAAGTTCTGCATTTATAAGAATTAAATTTAAAATTATTTATCACTAATTACTTAATCATCAAAAAAATGATTTACTCTTACTACTGCTAACACACTTTCGGCCTTCACCATGGCCAATGCCTTCATCCCCACCCATGCCATCTCCTGACCACTGCCTATCGCCACCACCCCAAGCATACACGCGCGTGAATCTTTCCCCTTAAAAGTACCAACACGATCAACGCGCAACCTTCCATCCTCGCGCATGCCTTCACTACTGCGAACAAGATTCGCTACGTCCCTTCGACCTTCGCCTGTGTCTCGCTCTTCGTTCGATGATCGCCGTCGAGCCATTCAACCTACAAATAGATCACGATTGGATTAGCTTGCCCCTCTTTTTTTTATTGTTCGAACGAATTCGATTCATTCGCTTTTTTCTCGATCTGTGAATTTCGATTTTCGTTCTCCATTTTATTAACTCTCGATTTTCGAACAGAAAATGAAGAATAAGAGGCGTGATTATATGTGAATATATATTTATCTCCTTTCTTTCCTTTTATTCGTTTGAACTGATTTGATGAGGAACAAAATGGATGTCATTTTGAATTTGAAATGAAAGGTTGCATGAAGGGGCCAGCTACATTAGCTTTGAAATGAAGGGAAAAAGGGTTGATGTAAAAATATAGGTCAAGTCAACATATAATTATACTATTTTAAATTTTAAAATGTTTCGATACACAACTCAAAATCTTGAACCCGTACGTGACATGCCGCTAGGCGTTTATAATGTTATACCCCTATTCTGAACGCAATGGAAAATGTTCGCAGTCCTAGTATGATCGTATGGAGAAGATAGCCTTTTGGACTCAATTATTATATTGAATTTTCGATATAAAATTCCAACATGTTTCTATCATGTACGACCAAATGATAAATTCAAACACTATGAAATTTGAAATCTGATACTAATACATTATTATGGATTTAATGGAACTAGTTTCGTCGAATTCCGAGACTGTACCTCGGGTCGCTATTTGTAAATGTCAATTTGAACAACTATTTTTAAAATTGAACAGATCACTTCTGAATTCAATTATAAAACTTTTACTATCTTCATTATTATCAATATAAATTTTATAAGCCTTTAAATTATTTTTATCGAGTTTAAAACTCAAGATATAATAATTTAACCAATATTCAATTATAAAATTCAATAATTAAATTATTCAATAAATCGCTATATTTAAAATTTGAATTTATTTCATAAATGAAAACCAATTTTTCATATTCAAAATCAATATTTAAAACCATTTAAATATTCCAAATCGAACGATGAAATATCCGGGTTGTTACAAAGTTTTTTATGTCAACTTTTGAGGTATGAAATTACGAGCACAAGAGGATGAAGAGAATGATTTAGCAATGTAAAAATAACCCTAGTACCCCCATTTTGGTCAGCCAAAGGTACCCCCTCTGTCCTTTCAATGCAAGCACATGCCTCTTTACGACAAGCCTTTATTCTCTCTACTTCTCATGCCTTAAATCAAAGGGTCAGCGTCCCCTTAATTAATCATTCTTATTTTAATTAATTTATATTTAATTTAAGGTTATTAACTTATTATTTATGTATTCATATATTATTTCAAGTTCAAAAAAGTTCGAAAAACTTTTGTTTAGTGAAAAGTCGTTTATCGATAAAATGATTTTCAATCACATTATCGATATTTCTACGAACTATTTATTTTATAAACAAATTTCAGAAACAAGTTTTCTTTCATTAGTTATTATTTAAAAAGTGGTTAACAAGTTTGCTAAATCAATTCAATCACATTAAGTTCAAGATTCAAATATTTAAATAACTTAGATATTTAAATACGGATTGTCCGAAATTCTTGGTTGTTACACGTTCCATATATATTTAAACTTATTGTTAAAGGAATCAGGCTAGCAGGAATGGAGTGAAATAGGTAGATTTCAGAAATTTTTCCTATTTTGGATCTGCTGGATCTATGAAGTCTAAAAATTTATTAGAACCAACCTAGTATATTTTAATAAAATCTTATTTTATTTATTTTGGTTGAAGGGAAGTTTTAATTTAATGCATACTAAATATTTTATAATGAGCATATCATATATGCTCATATGTGTATAGTGCAAGTGCAACATAGTGTATGATATACAAAGTTGATGTATACATATATAGATGTTTGAGATTTGCATCTATAACCACTATTTATTTGTGTAATAGTTGTTACAAATCATGCTAACCTTATATACATGACAGTTTACACACACACACAAATATATATATATATATATATATATATATATATATATATCAAATTCTACTTAGCATTAAATGAAATAAATGACATCAAGTACTTATATGGATTAAATAATAGGGTTCAAATTCGAATGGGTAGTGATGCATTTAACATTAAAAAAGAGTAAAAGACAGTTAAGAGGAAATTCATGAAAGGTAAAGAAGGAATCTTTTAGCATTCATTTAGCCATTCTTTAGCTTATTTTCAAAAAAATTTAAACTTGTATAAAAATATGTATAGTTTTATATTAAATTATGTAATATAATAGTTAAAATATAGATGCATACACATTAAAATTGTTTTGACTATTTTACATGTTTTGAACTTTGAAATTAACAATCTGAAATCAAATTTTAACTTGCGAAAGGGTTCAACATTAGTTTTGGGGTCAAACATAAAAGTCCTGTTATAAAATCTAAATTGAAACAATATACTTTCGAGCATAATAATAAACTATATTAGAATTAACATACATATATAAAGCTTACAATTTCATATCTTTACAAATTAAAACCAACAACTAGAAATCTAGTTTTGACCTAATAAGGAATATAATTTTTTAAATTTGTGATTTTACATTAAATTCTTTTCGATTTTGAATTGAAATAATGTACATAACAACCAAAATAATTGATAATCGAAATAACTAAATTATGTATGAAACTTTCATACTACTTCATTAAATAATTTCAAGTATGGTTTATATTTAAATAATACATTCAATTTAAAATATATACAACAATTAGTTTCAAATATTAAAATAAACAAATTTCCCTTTTTTCGTCATAGTTTAATTTTTACATAGTAGTAACTAATATACTAAACAACATATGCCTATATAAATTTATAGTGTATGAAATAAAATCTAAACCATATTGACAAGATATAACATAGAATCATGATGAGATGTACAAAATAAGGGATCCAAATTATTCTAGTAAGATATAACATATATCAAAAGAAGATTGGTTAATTACCTTAAGTTGTAGCCAAAGATCACATCTTGAATGAAGAAAGAATCCTAGACCCAATTGAATCACTTTAGAAATTGGAATGATCTGAAGCTACCACATTTCATTTATTTTATTTTGATTTTAACTGAGTTTGTTTTTGGTAGGATGTAACGATTTAGATTTTTTGGTGTTTAATTTGAAATATTTAAATGGTTTTAAGTATTGAAAATGGGATTATAATTTAGTTAATAAGTTTTAAAAATGAAAATTTAAGTGATTCCGTAAAATTTTGAAATCATCGATTTAATCGACGCGTTAAAACAAGCGATCCGAGACATAGTCTCAGAATTCGACGAAACCAGTTCCATTGGACCCATAAAATGTTATTATTGAATTTAAATTTCCATAGCATTTGTATTTACCGTTTGGTCGTACGTGATATAAATGCGTTGAATTTAATATCGAAAATTCAATATAACAATTGGGTCCAAAAGGCTATCTTCTCCATACGATCGAATTAAGACTCGAAACCTTTTCCATTGCGTTCAGAATAGGGGTATAATATTTTGAACACCTAGCAGCGCGTTTCAATAGAGGTTAGAAATTTTGAGTTGCATGAATCGAGAAATTTTGAAAATTAACTTATTTATATATTGACTAGTCCACTACTGTTCTTTCCATACACGTCGCCTATCATGTACACCCTTTTCACCCTTTAAATCACGTCCTTATCCCTTCAGCTCAATTCAAAATCACGTTTGTTCTTCCCTCTTTTAAAATTAATCAAATAAGGAAAAAAAGAAAAAAAGCAACGAGACTGAAGTCTCGTATATAATGATTTAAGGATTCAAGTCTCCCTCTCCTCGCCTTTTAGTTAAAATTGATCCTAAAAAAAAAAAAAATTATAAATCGCAAAAACATCACGATTGCTCTGTTCGAGCTCGAAGGCAGCAATTTGAGACGAGCTTCGCGATTGAGCCTCGATTTAGTGTGGTAGTGGCATAGCCGTCGTCGTTGATGGTGACTCAAGGAAATGGCTGGCGGCATCAAAGATGCGCATGCGATCGAGGGAGATGGCCGCGAGCGTTGGAATCAAGGGCAATCGAAGTCGATGCCGGAGGAGGGGGAGCGAAGGAGATTTGCTTTTGTTTTCTATGGCCATGGTCGTGCTGGGTGTTTTGAGAGGGCGTTAGCAGCCTTGGACGATGGCGAAGTCATGGAGGAGGCTAGGGTTGATGGCCCAAAGTTTGGAAGGACGAGTGTGCCGGGATTGTTCGCCTGAAACAAAGAATAGGGCAATTAAAGTTATGAGGTAATTGAGTTGCTAATTATTTTTATTAAGTTAATTAAATTCGTTAACTGGAAATCATTTCAAATTAAATAATTAGTTAATTAACTAAAATTGTAATCGCTAATTTATATAGTTCAAAATCTGCTTATACGAGGTTAAATTGCACAGAATTAGTCGTATAGGATTTGAAGATGTGGCGTCTATGCAATAGAATTTATTTGGACGATCAACAAATTTAAAAATATGGATGTAAATCTCACTTTTTTTGGATTGTTGGGTTTAATCGATAGTAATTAAAATTAATTATTGGATGCTTGGGTAAATTTATAAATTATTATCTATTGAATGATATATTATATATATAGTAGTATATATTGGTAGTTGAATATATTTTCGCATATTTTAGCGGATGAGACCCTATGCGCCCTGCATAATAGCGGATGAACCTATATACCGCGATATCCCTCTCGAAGTGGGATTGGTATTTTTATGTTGTATTAAAATCTATGGATGCAGGGAAATGGGTTGGAGGGATCCAACTAGATTCCTCAAATACATTGTCTATTTTTCTTGAGATAATCTATTATAGATATTGTTATAATTTGAATTATTGAATGTTATAGTAGCACTGGCCTTAGTTTTGGTTTTTAAAATACCATAAATATTATTTTTGAATTTGGAGGAATTTAAAAGAAGATTTTGGATATAAAATATTTATATCGAAATTGGATTTATTTTAAAACATATTGATTTGGAAAAAAATGATTTGAAGTTGTACTTAACTATTCGTAAAATGTTTAAAGTAGAAATTTAAAATAATTTATGTAAACAATTATTAATGATGGATTTTCAAATGATATCTTTGAAAAATATGGTAAAGAAGTTGAAATTTGAATTTTTAAAAGAGTTCAAGAAAATAATTGGAGTTTATTGGGTAATAGACTGTAAATAGTAGAAATCGATTTATAAATGGACTAATTAATGAAAGTCAGTTATAGATTTGGAAAATGAGTGTATAAAATTTATAACGATGTTTATATATAAGAGGAACGATATTAGTTGATAAATTGGAATAAAAAATTCATAGTGTGAATTTATATCAAGATATGAAAATAGTTTTTGGAAAAATAGCGAAGTCTATTTTTGGAAAGTGAAATGCCTGTAGAATTGGAAAGGAAATCGATGTGTTGTGAATCGAGAGGGATTTATAATTGAAAATTTGTTGTTGAGATTTTAAGAATAAATATTTTTATTCAGAAGTTAAGTTTGTTTATTTATTGCTTTATTAAACTATGCAAATTTTAAACCAGTTAGTATTGGAGTATTTCAAGAAGTGGGTTATCGAAATATAAATTTTTATCGAAATAAATTCTAATTTTTATAATAAGCTTTGTAAATCATTTAATTTTAATTAAAGATGGATTGAAAATAAGTTATTAATATTTTATTTAAAAGCATTTAATATTTGAAATAATTATTTAAACATGTTTAAAAGTAAATTATTATGCTTTAAACACTTAATTTATATATATATATAGTTTTAATGATTTAAATTATTTGTAAATCTTCTTGAGATTTGGATACGAGGTTTATTCAGTAGATGGGATTTATATAAGAATTCTCAAAATGGAATTTGAGAAAATGTAATAAATTTTCAAAGTAGTTAAATAAGAGTGAACTTCGAAAAATGAGATAGAATTCAAAGAATAAGAGAAAAGAGGAAACTGGAATTATAGACAAGTGTTTTGACTTCAGAAATATTAAGGAAAATTAATTAAGGAACCATAACTTATAGAATTCGTTATAAACGAGTTACGGAATTTATAGTATAAATTGTGAAGGATTTTGATGAAAGAGAAATAAATGGAATTTTTTTTCTAAATTTGTAATAAGAAATGGTTTGATATACCTAATATGGGTATAAGTATTTGAGTTGTCTCAATTTTTGAAATATCGGAGGGGATTTAAATATATATCTTATAAAGATATTTTGAAAATAAATTTTGAAAAATTTATAATAAGGCTTGATATTTGCTTATGAACACTTTTTCGATAGCTAAGTAAACGACTATCAATTTTGGTCAAATTCGTTGATCATTTCGAAGAGACCGGGATCGTGTTTAATTATTCGAAAACCATTTCGATCCAGTTTGAACGTTAGGAATGATGATATCGTGAAGATGGTGATTTGGTTTGTCCAGACCCAGGACAACTTATGTGGACAAATGCTATTGTTGCATCGTCGCCTGAAAGGCAGTGTTAGCATTCCTAAAATGAATACTATTCTAAAGGCAAACGATAGCCTCAAGCCTCATCAACCAAAAATGACAACAACATGGAAGATGCAGTAAGGTTAAGTGGGTAGCACCTAATTAGGTTATGTTATCACCTCTCTAGATACCATCGGATATATTATTAATTATTGATATGGTTGTGCATGGAAAAGAGAGCGCTCAATTTGAAGGGTGGGAACACTCGGGGTGATAACATATTCGGTACTATCCAGGTTAGGGGTAGGCCGATCTTGTGTTTTAGAGGATCCCGGCGATGTAACGACCCGTATTTTACGTGTCGATAAAATCGTAAATAGTTGCATTAAGTCGTTAGTATTGCTTGAGTCATTTTGAACCTAAGTTGTAGGGTTGATGCTTAAGGGGTTAGGCCGTGTAATAACTAGCTCGTGTGAAGCTTATGTCATGTGAGAGTTAGGTCGAGAGGAGCGACCTATAGAAGTTACGACTTAAGAATGTTAGGTCGAGTTAACGAGTTAAGGAAGTTAACGACTTAGTGCTTAGGTCGTGTGGAAGTTAGCTCGTGTGAGGGACTTAAGGTGTTGCCGAGTTAGTGTGTTAGACCGAGGTAACGACCTAAGAAGGCTACGACTTACGGGTTAGCGAGTTAGAGAAGGTAGCGACCTAGTGGCTATGCCGTGTTATAGTTAGGCTGTGTGCTTAGTTAAGTCGTGACCGACTTAACGTAGGTCGCTAGGAAGTTAAGTCAAAGTATTTGTTAACCCGGGATGTTTTTGGGTCGTTAATGACTTAGCTATGTCGCGGCATCGTAGATCCGCGTTCATTTTTAGGTCGCATAACATCTGGACTGTTGATTTTGTTAAGTCGCATAGGGATTAAGTCGTTCAAACGACTTAGGACTTAGGAAATGCGGCAGAATAGATGAGTCATGAGTTGCTAGGTCGTGTGAGCGTTGTTGTGTTGAGTCGCGCGTGAGGCTCCGTGTTAGTTAGGTCATAAGGCTGGTTGAGTCGGTAAGGTTAGGTCGTAGACGACTCATGGGGTAGGTTGGCAACGGCCTATAGGGGCGGACGACTCATGGATCTGCCTATAAATAGAGGGGTTTGGCTCACTTTTTGGCACCGGATTTTGGAGCGACGAAGTGCTGCCATTTTGAGAGCTCGACTACAACACTTCTTCACTTCTTTTTCTCCACTCTAATCTAGTGCTAACATCCATCCAAGATCGAAGATCCAAGAGCTAAAGTTGAAGATCTTCATCCAACAAAGAGAGATTTCATCGTTTGAAGCGAGATTTTGCCGGATCAAGCTTGGTTCCTTGCTGTCCAGATCTGGAGTTGATTGTTTTTAAGGTGTTTAGGTGATTCGGTGAGTGGTAGTTATCTCTCACACGGACCCAAGGGAGTATATTGGATTGGTGGCTTGTTTATGTGTTAAAGATAGTGATTTCTTGCATTTTCCCTAAGTATGCATGTAGATCTATCATCTATGAAGTTTTGACACCTATTTTACTACATGTTCACTAATGCAAGTTCATTCACCAAGTTGTAGAGATATTGTTCATAATTCATGCTTCTTAGAATGCATGTTAGATTTGAACTCTTTATTTACGGAATTTCCATTATTGTTATAATTGTTTATTTAGATCTTGTTTGAATGATTGATTGCTTGGATTAATGTTTGGTTTGATTGATTAGTTGATCGATAACTTGATTTGGGCAAGTTGGTCGAAGATGATTCAAAAGCTAAGTGGAAAGGATCTTGAATAAGGAAAGCTGCTTGTGGCATATGAAGCGGATGTTGAAGCTCATATGGATAGATTTGATGATGATGTTGAGATGGGACTTTGCCATGATGCGATGAGGCAAACCATGATGTTGAGATGGGACTTTGCTATGATGCGATGAACCAAAGTATGATGTGAGAAAGCCTTGGTTTAATCCAGACGGGATCATCCCAAGCATGTTGATAACTCGGTGATGCGATTCGAGTTGGTTGATAATGGTTAGCTTGAGAGGCGCTTGAGCTAGTATGGAAATAGTCGTCGAGGAGGATGACTAGAAGGCTGAGATTTTATCGTTAGTGAAGGTTCTAGCATGCTCAAAGCAAGAGTACGTTGGAACGGGCTGCGTTCCAAGCACGGGCTGCGACGACGTGCTAGTACTCTGGGTAGTTGCGAGAATTCCTAGGAACGGGCTGCGACGACGTGCGGAGTTATGTCTAGAACAGGGGTTACCATTAGCCCTTGACAGGCGGTCATTCAACTAACGGTGATATCGAGGCAATGATAACAGTGATAGCCAAAGTCATGGATGTTTGGTTGTATCATCATTCGGTCTCAAGAGCGGTGTTTTTTGGGTGCTTATCTGATCTTGGTTTAGGCCTTGGGGGTTTGTATTTGGAAAACATCGACCTTAACTCGAGTGATAATTACTTTATTTTAAATGTCTGCTTTGCTATGCTTGTTTATGCTTAGTGGGTCTGGGGGCTATCACTGTAGAATGAGGTGGAGTGGGATGAATGAGTTCCTATTCTTTTTATCCTTTATGCTCTTTTGGTATGTTTGATAGTTAATTTACTGCTCACTAAGACTGTTGTCTGACTCAAGGTTTTATGTTCAACTCTTATTACCTTGGGCTGTTCATCCATGTTGGGATGGGCAGACTAGGTAGCAGGTGACAGGTGCTGTTCTTGGCTACCAACGCTGTTGATGACGAAGACGAGCTGGAGGCTTTTGCATATTGTTTTCTTACTATATGCACTGGTTGTTCCGCTGTTTGTTTGATACTCTGAGTGTTATGTAGTGAGGCTTGATGTAATGACTATTCAGATGATGTATAAAACTATTATTAGTTTATATGATGAGACTTCTGCTCTATAGAGCTTCACTCTATATATTTTCTATTGTATTTTATCCATGCGCTGTGAGTAATATGATAGAGTTTCTGCTTTACCTTACCTTGATCATCGTCCATGGCTGCCTGGCACGCTCCTCAACGCACTATTTCCTTGTTTTGGTGCGGGAGTCATGGGCGGTCGTCACATTTGGTATCAGAGCTTTGGTTAATCGATTTTAGCCAACGCTCGCTGACGTAACTACGTATGAGAGACGTAATTGTATTTTGATGGATGATTACTATATATATAATATAGTAGTTTAGAAGAATTTGAACTCCTTTTGTAGTCGTTTCTCAAGGTGTTCTAAATCATTCCTTTTTGTAGATATTAAGGATGAGTCGAAGTGAGAGACAAGCTGCTAGGGAAGGCCGTGCTGTTGGGGGAGCTACTGATTATGCTACAATGTTCGAAGCTATGATGACTTCGATCATGAGAAGGATACCAACTTCAGGACCGTCAGTAGATGTTGGAGTTCAAGTTCAAGCTCCAAGACCAGTGGATTTTGCTAAGTTGTGTAAAGACCATACTTCTCTTGGAGGAAAAGTTTTCTTGGGGACAGAATCAACCATAGAAGTTCAGAGATGGATTGATGCTTGTAGAAGGATTTTTGGTGACTTGGGAATCGAGGATGCAACTAAGAGGAAGCTTTCATCGAGACAGCTTCAGGGAAGAGCTGCTGATTGGTGGGGTTCTATCACTATTGATACTCTAGAAGAAGAGATCACTTGGGAGCAATTCCAAGTCAGATTTGAAGCTAAGTTCATTTCTACAGCTCAGAAATCTGTTCTGTTTAAGAGATTTGTGGAACTCAAGCAAGGTGGGAGACCAGTTCTTGAGTATGTTTCTGGATTTGAAGCTTTGTCCAAGTATGCTCGGTCGTATATTGAATCTCCCTATCAGAAGAATGAGAAGTTTTTGACAGGCTTGGACAATTATCTTGGGAGACAGTTGGTGGATCATCTGGACGATCCATTTGAGAAGCTTGTGGAGAAAGCTCTCAGGCATGAGAGTTTATTTCCTAAGGAAGGGTCTGTTGTTGCTGTGACCAAGGAAGAGTCCAAACCACAGCAGAGTGGAAACAAGAAGAGGAAGCAGCAACAGCAGAAGGGTAAGGATGGCCAGAAGAAGCCGAAGGGCGAAGTGACCTGCTACAACTGTCAGCAGAAGGGTCATCTCTTCAGGGATTGCAAGAAACCAAGAGTGCCGGTAAAGTGTCACAACTGTGACAAACCGGGGCATTTCAAGAGGGATTGTCCGGAACCAAGGAAAGATAAGCAGATGGTGCAAGCTTATGATTTGGGGGCTGTTCCATCATCTTCGAAAGCTCCTACTGTGGAAGAGAAGGGGAAGAGTGTGGTGGTTCAAGATACTCTTTCCATTTGTGGTGTTCCAGTTAAGGTTTTGTTTGATACTGGAGCGTCGCATTCCTTTGTTTGTAATGATTTGGTAGATCGGTTGGGTTTGGAACCGGAAATTGTTGATAGACCATTGGTTGTGACTAATCCAGTTGGGGGTTCGTCTTGTTTGTGTATGGTATATCGTGGTCTAGTTGTATCGAGTCATGATTGCTCTTTTGTTTGTGATTGTTTTGTTCTGAACTTTGCGGGGTTCGGAATTATTTTGGGTATGGACTGGCTTAGGAAGTATGCGGAAAAGGTTGATTGTGAGAAACTGGAGGTGACAGTCGGGAATGTGGAAGGGCGAAAGGTTGTGATACGATGTAAGCATGAAGAAGGCGTCTTCATGGGCTTCATGTATTCGCTGGTTGTTCCACGGGATGGACTGTCATCGATGCCGGTTGTGAATGGATTTGAGGACGTCTTTGACGAGGTCAAAGGGTTACCGCCGCATAGGGAGATCGAGTTTCGTATCGATCTAGTTGAGGGAGCCAGACCTGTTGTGATGCCTCTTAGACGGATGGCGCCTAGAGAACAACAAGAGATGAAGGTGCAGGTTGATGACCTTTTTCAGAAAGGATTCATTCGGCGTAGTGTGCCCGAATGGGGTGCACCAGTTGTGTTCGCAACCAAAGCGGATGGATCGTTAAGGTTGTGTGTGGATTATCGTGAGCTGAATAAGGTGACTAAGAAGAACAAGTATCCATTGCCGAGAATAGATGACTTGTTCGATCAGCTTCACGAAGCTAAGGTGTTTTCTCAGTTGGATTTGGCAACGGGATTTCACCAGTTGAGAGTGGCTAAGGATAGTGTGTCGAAGACTGCTTTTAGGACACCATCCGGTTTTTATGAGTGGCTGGTAATGCCGTTTGGATTGACTAACGCACCAGCATATTTTGTGGATCTTATGAATAGAGTGTTCAGAGATCAGTTGAACAAGTTTGTACTTGTGTTCGTGGATGATATTCTGATTTATTCCAGAACTGAGGAAGAGCACAAGACACACTTGTGTATTGTTTTGGAAATCTTGCGGAAACATCAGCTGAAGGCTAAGTTTTCGAAGTGTCACTTCTGGAAGAGTGAAGTGAGGTTCTTAGGCCATGTTATCTCTGGAAATGGAATAGCGGTTGATCTCGCTAAGGTGGCAGCAATCTAGGATTGGATTAGACCTAAGAATGCATCTGATGTGAGAAGTTTTCTTGGATTAGCAGGATATTATCGTCGGTTTATCAAAGACTTTTCCAAGATAGCTGCACCGTTAACAGGATTGACGAAAAAGAATCAGGTATTCACATGGGATGATAAGTGTGAGCAAGCTTTCGTAATCCTAAAAGAGCGACTGACAAGTGCTCCTGTTTGGATTATTCCAAGTGGGAATGATGAGATGGTGGTTTACACCGATGCATGTGGTACTGGACTTGGAGCAGTGCTAATGCAAAAGGATAAAGTTGTTGCATATGCAAGTCGACAATTGAAGCCGCATGAAAGGAATACCCGACTCATGATTTGGAGTTAGCGGCGATTGTCTTTGCTCTGAAAATGTGGAGACATTATCTATTGGGAGTTCGATTTGAGTTGTCTACAGATCATAAGTCGTTGAAGTATCTGTTCTCCCAAAAGGATTTGAATCTTCGACAGCAACGGTGGCTAGAGTTCTTAGCATCATTTGATTTTGGTATAGCTTATACTCCGGGAAAAGGAAACGCAGTGGCGGATGCGTTAAGTCGAAGACATGCAGGATTGGGAGCCATGTTTTCGGAATGGAAGAGCCTTGAGTATTTTGCTGGATTTGACTTCAGGCCCAGATGTGAATTGGAACCTGAAATGTTGGCAAACTTATCGATAAGACCTACTCTTGTGGAAAGAATTGGTGAGAGCCAAAAGCAAGATGATAAGATTGTCAAGATTATCCGCGATTTGGAATCTGGATTGAATCCAGAAAAGGATAAAGGATTTGAAGTCGATCGAGAGGGTTGGCTTCGGAAGCAAGGACGATTAGTTGTTCTCGATATAGATGGATTGAGAGATGAAGTTCTGAGGGAAATTCATCACTCGAAGTTGAAAATTCATCCAGGTGGAAATAAGATGTATCAGGATATGAAGAGAACCTATTACTGGGAAGGTATGAAGAAGGATGTTGGAAATTTTATTTCCAAGTGTATGAACTGCCAGTTGGTAAAAGCCGAGCAGAAGAAGCCAAGTAGATTGCTTCAGCCATTAGAGGTTCCTACATGGAAGTGGAAGCAGATATCGATGGATTTTATCGATGGTCTACCTAGAACCAGGGCAGGAAATGAAGGGATTTGGGTCATCGTAGATCGTTTGACTAAGAGTGCAAGATTCATTCCTGTTCGATCAACTAGGACTGCATCGAAGTTGGCTGAGTTGTATGTTAAGTGGATAGTTCGATTCAATGGTATTCCAAAGAGTATAGTGAGCGATCGAGACCCATTGTTCACTAGTGGATTTTGGAAGAGCTTCCAGGAAGTTTTGGGGACTGAGTTGTGTTTGAGTACAGCTTATCATCCCCAAACAGATAGTCAGACCGAGAGAGTCAACCGAGTTTTGGAAGGTCTTCTCAGAGCATGTGTTTTGGACTTCGGGGGATCATGGGAAGATCATCTTCATTTGGTGGAATTTGCATATAATAACAGTTACCAGTCAAGTATTGGTATGGCACCGTATGAAGCATTGTATGGAAGGCCGTGTAACTCTCCGACATGTTGGTTGGAAACTGGAGAAAAGCTGATACTTGGGCCAGAAATAATTCGACAGACTAGGGGTTGTATAGAGATCATTCGGCGACGAATGAAGGCGGCCCAAGATCGTCAGAAAAGTTATGCCGATAAGCGTCGTAAGGATTTGGCGTTCGATGTAGGCGATATGGTTTTTGTGAAGATTTCTCCACTGAAGAATGTTATTCGATTCGGGAAGAAAGGGAAATTGACTCCGAGATTTGTTGGACCATTCCCGATCATCGAGCGAATTGGAAAGCTCGCTTATAGAGTGGAGTTACCGGAAATGATGGCTGGTGTGCACAATGTTTTTCATGTATCTTATCTACGGAAGTATGTGCATGACTCAAATACGGTGGTTTCTGCTGATAGCTGTGAAGATTTAGAGGTTGATCCAGTTGTTACGAGACCTCGTAAGCCGCTTCGTGTTGTTGAAACCGACACGAAACAACTTAGGAGGAAGACGATTTACGTTGCTCAAGGTACAATGGAGTGATGATGTTGACGACTGTACGTGGGAGGAGGAAGAGAGGATGAAGGCAGCTCATCCTGAACTCTTCGAGGTATGGCCCTAAGGTGTCGTGACATCTCACGAATTTGTAACTTGTTCTAAGTCTTAGAATTCTGCATGCTAGGCTAGTAATTGGATGCATGGTTTGTTGATTACTGTGGATGGTAGGCATGCAGAATAATTTTGATTGCTCTTGTTGTTTGGAATTTCGGGGGCGAAATTCCTAAGGGGGAGAGAATGTAACGACCTGTATTTTACGTGTCGATAAAATCGTAAATAGTTGCATTAATTCGTTAGTATTGCTTGAGTCGTTTTGAACCTAAGTTGTAGGGTTTACAACTTAAGGGGTTAGGCCGTGTAATAACTAGCTCGTGTGAAGCTTATGTCGTGTGAGAGTTAGGTCGAGAGGAGCGACCTATAGAAGTTATGACTTAAGAATGTTAGGTCGAGTTAACGAATTAAGGAAGTTAACGACTTAGTGCTTAGGTCGTGTGGAAGTTAGCTCGTGTGAGGGACTTAAGGTGTTGTCGAGTTAGTGTGTTAGACCGAGGTAACGACCTAAGAAGGCTACGACTTACGGGTTAGCGAGTTAGAGAAGGTAGCGACCTAGTGGCTATGCCATGTTATAGTTAGGCTGTGTGCTTAGTTAAGTCGTGACCGACTTAACGTAGGTCGCTAGGAAGTTAAGTCAAAGTATTTGTTAACCCGGGATGTTTTTGGGTCGTTAATGACTTAGCTAAGTCGCGGCATCGTAGATCCGCGTTCATTTTTAGGTCGCATAACATCTGGACTGTTGATTTTGTTAAGTCGCATAGGGGTTAAGTCGTTCAAACGACTTAGGACTTAGGAAATGCGGCAGAATAGATGAGTCGTGAGTTGCTAGGTCGTGTGAGCGTTGTTGTGTTGAGTCGCGCATGAGGCTCCATGTTAGTTAGGTCGTAAGGCTGGTTGAGTCGGCAAGGTTAGGTCGTGGACGACTCATGGGGTAGGTCGGCAACGGCCTATAGGGGCGGACGACTCATGGATATGCCTATAAATAGAGGGGTTTGGCTCACTTTTTGGCACCGGATTTTGGAGCGACGAAGTGCTGCCATTTTGAGAGCTCGACTACAACACTTCTTCACTTCTTTTTCTCCACTCTAATCTAGTGCTAACATCCATCCAAGATCGAAGATCCAAGAGCTAAAGTTGAAGATCTTCATCCAACAAAGAGAGATTTCATCGTTTGAAGCGAGATTTTGCCGGATCAAGCTTGGTTCCTTGCTGTCCAGATCTGGAGTTGATTTTTTTTAAGGTGTTTAGGTGATTCGGTGAGTGGTAGTTATCTCTCACACGGACCCAAGGGAGTATATTGGATTGGTGGCTTGTTTATGTGTTAAAGATAGTGATTTCTTGCATTTTTCCTAAGTATGCATGTAGATCTATCATCTATGAAGTTTTGACACCTATTTTACTACATGTTCACTAATGCAAGTTCATTCACCAAGTTGTAGAGATATTGTTCATAATTCATGCTTGTTAGAATGCATGTTAGATTTGAACTCTTTATTTACGGAATTGCCATTATTGTTGTAATTGTTTATTTAGATCTTGTTTGAATGATTGATTGCTTGGATTAATGTTTGGTTTGATTGATTAGTTGATCGATAACTTGATTTGGGCAAGTTGGTCGAAGATGATTCAAAAGCTAAGTGGAAAGGCTCTTGAATAAGGAAAGCTGCTTATGGCATATGAAGCGGATGTTGAAGCTCATATGGATAGATTTGATGATGATGTTGAGATGGGACTTTGCCATGATGCGATGAGGCAAACCATGATGTTGAGATGAGACTTTGCTATGATGCGATGAAGCAAAGTATGATGTGAGAAAGCCTTGGTTTAATCCAGACGGGATCATCCCAAGCATGTTGATAACTCGGTGATGCGATTCGAGTTGGTTGATAATGGTTAGCTTGAGAGGCGCTTGAGCTAGTATGGAAATAGTCGTCGAGGAGGATGACTAGAAGGCTGAGATTTTATCGTTATTGAAGGTTCTAGCATGCTCAAAGCAAGAGTACGTTGGAACGGGCTGCGACGACGTTCCAAGCACGGGCTGCGACGACGTGCTAGTACTCTGGGTAGTTGCAAGAATTCCTAGGCACGGGCTGCGACGACGTGTGGAGTTATGTCTAGAACCGGGGTTACCATTAGCCCTTGACAGGCGGTCATTCAACTAACGGTGATATCGAGGCAATGATAACAGTGATAGCCAGAGTCATGGATGTTTGGTTGTATCATCATTCGGTCTCAAGAGCGGTGTTTTCTGGGTGCTTATCTGATCTTGGTTTAGGTCTTGGGGGTTTGTATTTGGAAAACATCGACCTTAACTCGAGTGATAATTACTTTATTTTAAATGTCTGCTTTGCTATGCTTGTTTATGCTTAGTGGGTCTGGGGGCTATCACTGTAGAATGAGGTGGAGTGGGATGATTGAGTTCCTATTCCTTTTATCCTTTATGCTCTTTTGGTATGTTTGATAGTTAATTTACTGCTCACTAAGACTGTTGTCTGACTCAAGGTTTTATGTTCAACTCTTATTACCTTGGGATGTTCATCCATGTTGGGATGGGCAGACTAGGTAGCAGGTGACAGTTGCTGTTTTTGGCTACCAACGCTGTTGATGACGAAGACGAGCTGGAGGCTTTTGCATATTGTTTTCTTACTATATGCACTGTTTTTTCCGCTGTTTGTTTGATACTCTGAGTGTTATGTAGTGAGGCTTGATGTAATGACCATTCGGATGATTGTATAAAACTATTATGAGTTTATATGATGAGACTTCTGCTCTATAGAGCTTCACTATGTATATTTTCTATTGTATTTTATCCATGCGCTGTGAGTAATACGATAGAGTTTCTGCTTTACCTTACCTTGATCATCGTCCATGGCTGCCTGGCACGCTCCTCAGCGCACTATTTCCTTGTTTTGGTGCGGGAGTCATGGGCGGTCGTCACAGGCGAGGTCCTCGGTACACCTTTCTAGAAGTGTACTGTGGCAGACGGTACCCCAGTAGCCCAGTCATTGTATGAAATTCATTCTCTAATACGAGCCTTTATAGTTTTGTTTGTAGAGCCTAGTATGTTAGAATTTAATTAATGTAATAATTTTGGCTACTTGAATAAGTATTTGTACTGACTCTCTTATAATATCACTAGATTTTCTACAAAATGCTTTGGTTATTGTAAGGCAAAAACCTGTTGCGTTTATGTATGACGTGGTCTTACGAGATACCTTTGTTTTCCAAAGGATTTAGATAACTTTAATAATTTAATTTGAGTGTGTTTTCTCATACTGGTTTTTTAGACCGACTTGTGTGTAATTTTATTATAATGCTTGGGTTAGACCGAGTATTACAGATTCAAGTTAGGATGCCGTGGAGCTCAAATGACGAGCTGGATGACGAAGATATATTACACGTACTTGATTTATATTCCGCTGTGTATTGTTGGCTGTATTTTCAGTACTTGTGAGGATAAGTTATTATAACTGTTCAGTTTTCTACGTTGATGGTTGTACTCCAATGATTGTAAGTATCAAACAATTACAGATTCTTTTATACAAAAATCTATTATTATATATTATATTTGTTCCGCTGCGTATGTGAGATTATGTGTTGTCTTTATTTCTGTTACTTCTTCTATTTATTTTCTTCTTAACCATATTTCTAGCACTTGTTTGCTCGGCACTCTATACAGTGAACGTATTAATGTCGATTTTCGAGAGTCGAAAATTCTAGGTCGCTATAGAGGATTTCTCCATGGAAGCCATGGAATTTCGACAATGAAAGGGAGTGAGAGAAGAGAAAAATGAATTTTAAGGAGGGTGAATCTATGAATGAATGAAAGAAAATATTTTAATTTAAAAGTTAATCGATGAGAATTAAAGAGAGATCTCTTTTCTTCCTTTATTATTTCTTCCTCTTTCAAATCCCATTTGAAAACTATTACAATTCACCGCCTTTGGTTGGCTAAAACAAAAGACAAGTGGGCCTAATTTTTTTTCCAAAACCATTTAGCTATTAATATATCTAAATCTGAATATTTTTCCAATATCATGTATTAATACACGCATTTATAACTTTTATATATGCACTTTATTAAATAATAATGATATATAAACAAACTAATGGTATTCATACAAATCAAATAAGATTTAATAATTAGTATTTCATAAATATTTATTAATAATTAATTTACAAGGATTATAATTAATTACATCATGTGGATTTTTGAAGCATACACCATTACGGTTGTGTGACTCAAATGTGTAAATCCAGTCAACGAATAATATCGAAAAGTTTACATATTAATATTCACAAGTCACCATAGCCAGTGGTGTAACGTTTTAGCTGAATTCATCACATACAATCTTTTCAATAAAATCCAAAATTTCTTATTATAAGCGGGTACCTGGTAGTAATGATTATGTACACTAATTCTTTTCGTCAACAATATATCACATTAGGACATATAATATTTGGTTTTGGTTAAAATTCCAACATCTTCCATGTTCAACTTGATTAGTTCAAACATAGAATCCTTGGTTCAATAACAATAATTTATATTAACCATACTGCTTTGGCTAGAGACTTTGACTTTGAATTGACTATAGTCGACCGTGATACTAACCTAATATAACCTTAGAGATGAATTCTCTATTGAATATTATTTCATTTCTAATGCTTCAACTAAGACTGTAATGATATGTCTTTTTTACTCCTAAAGATGACACTTAATACATCCTTGGTATTTGTGTGCCAATCATGTAGACGTCCAAAAGACAGGTCATTGGGGAAAAAAAGAAAAGACAAGAAGAAAGAAACACAAAATCTCAGAATGCGCGGAAGTCATATATAACATAACATATTATATATAGTCGCTTCCAAATGAAGCATCAGAGTTACAATAAGTACTAACTTTAGCCAGACACATTTATAACTACTTGCCCCATAATGCTCATACATAACATATACAAATAGGGGTAGAAATAGTAGATAACGATGAAACCTACTGCTCCATGCTCCTTCAAAATACATCTGTAAGAACCTGGACTACTTCGCTATTCAAAAATTAGAGTACCCAAAAGTTTAAGAGGAAGAAGAAAAAATATGGGTCAGACATGGATCTAGTGTGAGTAAACTCAAAACATATGCTTTTAGGAAAAATTAAGGTATCGCATAAGACCACACTGCACATAAAAGTCTTTTAGGTTGTATTTATTGTTCATGTGCTTTGAATAATTTGACCACTGGTGATATTCATTTCTTATCTAAAAGCTCAGGACTTATTTTTGATGGTATTTAGTTAGAATCTGATTATATTGAAAGTAAGGAATTATAAAGGGTGAGATTGCTTGGAATATGAGATTAACTAGTTAGAATGTAAGAGGTTTGCATGATTTAGGGAATTGTAGTAAAATTAAATATCTTTATAAAGATAATAATATTGATATAGTGTTACTTCAAGAAACTAAAACTACGTGTCTTGATTATCGTACTTTTAGTTGTTTAGGGAGTAATTATTTGATCGTTGGGTTATCTTCATGCTAGGAATAGTGCAGATGGTCTTATGTTAGGTTAGAAAGATAATTGTGTTAGATTTTTACAGTCTATTATTAAAGATCACTCGATGCATTTGATATTTTCTGACACTAATGATGATTCTATTCTTAATATTATAAATGTTTATAGTCCAAATTCAAAAATAGATCATAGAATTCTGTGGAACGAGTGTTTAAATTTTAGAACACACGTTCTTGGACTATGGATTATGAGGGTGATTTTAATGTAACCGGATTTTTGGAGGAAAGATCCCCTAGGTTAGGTGATTTTGGTGTGGTGGAAGCATTTGACCAATTTATTATTATTAATTAGTATTTAGTAGAGATAAAATTAAGTGATAAACAATTTAATTGGTCAAACACTAGAGAATTTCCATCAATAGGTTCGTTAGACAGGTTTTTTTATAAGTGATGAAATAAAGGACAATTTCCTTCTTGTAAGCTTGTAGGGCTTTTGAATACTTATTCGAACACTTGTCCAATAATCATATCTTGTATTAACACTAATTTTGGGAATAAAAATTTTAGATGTGAAAACATGTGATTCTTAGAAAATAATTTTAAGAATTTGGTTGAAAATAAATGGCTTTTCATAAATTACAATTGCAGATTTTCAAGAAACATAGCAAAAATATTGGTTAGAAAACTTCGAGATTTTAGATAATTTCTCAAAAAATATAGTAAAGATGTTTTTGTTGACATTAGAATCAAAAAAGAAAAGCCAATGAATGAAATCCTAAACTTAAAATAAAATTGAAGAAATAAAAAATTTAAGTCTGCCAAGAAAAACATGTGCTTTATAATTTAAAAGAAGAATTAAATAAATATTATTCAAGAAGAAATAACATGGAAACAAATATCTAGAGTTCAATGGATGGATGAGGGTGATATAATTGCTAAATTTTTAACAGAATGACTAATGGTAGAAAATGTAACAATACCATTAATTCCATTTTAATTAATAATTTTGATATTTTTGATTAAATAGAACTAAATAATGAGTTTAGTAATTATTATAGAGATATTTTTGAAACTACAAGTAAACATATTATTAAAGCCAATTGGGATAAGCTTTATACGGAAGATACTAAGGTTGACTTAGTAGGGCTGAATGATCCATTAACGGATGAGGAAATTGTAAAGACTATAAAGGATATGCCTAATGATAAAACTCCAGGTCTTGATGGATTTCCTATTTTACTTTATGAAATTTTCTGGAATGTGCTACAAGAAGATATAATAAAAATGTTCAATGAATTTCATGATGGTTCACTATAGTTAGGTAGATTTAATTTTGCAAATGTAATCCTATTACGTAAGAAACTAAGTGCTAATCAATTTAAAGATTTTAGATCTATTTCATTACTAAATTGTTCTTTTCAAATCATTTCTAAGGTTTTAGCTAACATGTTAAATATTAAAATGAATGCGTTAATAGATAACACATGAACAACTTTTACCAAGGATAGGGATATTAGAGATGGTATAATAGTAGTTCAAGAATATATTAATTACTCCTGCAATAGTAATATCACCTGTACACTTTTAAAATTTGATTTTGCTAAAGCTTTTGATTGAATTTTTCCCAAAGATGTATTAAGGATAAAGGTTTTAGTGTTAGCTGGATAGGATGGATTATGTCATTGCTTAAAATGGTTAATTCTAGTATTATGGTTAATGGAATACTAGGAAATAAAACTCAATCAAAATGAGGACTTAGGCATGAGGATCCACTGTCACCTTTACTATTTAATTTAGCTGCTGATGTTTTTTTTCTTGAATTATCAAATTAGCTACGGGCAATAGAATACTAAATAGTATAGGTAATGAGATTACTAGTATTGACCTTTCAATTTTATATTTTGTAGATGATACTATGATTTTACATCCCATTTTCCTAAACATATCAGTACACTTAAATTTATTTTATATAATTTTTAACTTCTTTCTACTTGAAGACTAATTCGAAAAAAACTCAGTTGTAGTATTAAATGATACAAACTATATTAAAAATAAAATTACACTCATATTGAAATGTAAAACAATGAAATTTCTTATAGAATATTTAGGTTTTTTTAACTAGGCCACAAAAACTTAAACACGATGATTGAAATACCGTTGTAGATAAAAATAATAAAAGATTGTCCAAATGGAATAGTAAATTCTTATTGAGAGCGGGTAGGATTATTCTTATTAATTCAGTTTTATCTGCATTGCCCATTTATTGGGTGTCGCTTTATCATTTACTAAATGGGTACTAGATAAAATTGATAAAATAAGGAGAGACTTTTTATGAAGTGGAGATAATCCAAATAATACTCTAATGTCTTGTAAATTGGAAAATGGTTTGTAAGTCTAAAATGAGGGAGGTTAAAATTATAAATTTGCATAACTTAAATATATCCCTTTTAGGAAAATGGATACGAAAATTCAGTGATAATGATGAAAACCTGTTGTGGAAAGAGTTAATATCAAGCAACATATCACACTTTTGGAATTCAATAATCTTAAATTTTGATACATATAATTTAGGAATAATGTTGTATATTCTGGTAATAACACGTTGATTTGCCATGAATGTTGGTTATCAGTTATTTCTCTTAAAGTGGAATTTAAAGAATTATATGAAATTCATAATTTAAAAATTTCTTATATTTATAGACTTAATTTAAACTTTCTTTGGGAATTTATTTTTAATCATATGTTAACGGGAAAACCTTTTGCACAATTTTCTGTATTGTGTGCTAAATTACAATTATATACCGTCGATAATGAAAAAGATATCAAAACATGGTGTCGGGACATTAGTAAGAAATACATATCTAATTCATTTTATACGTTCATTAATTTTTCGACAGTTACTTGAAAATATGTAAATACATTTGGAAAATTAGTGCTCCACCTAAAGCTAAGGTGTACATATGGTTAATTTTGCACGAGAAGTTGAATACTATAAAATTTTTAAAAAAGAAAAATATATTTAATGATAAAAAATGTTATTTTTTTAATAATAAAATAGTAGATATTATGCAATTATATTTTAAATATAATTCACTAGATTTATCGTTATAAATTTTTTAAATTTATTTGATTCTAAAATAAACTATACACATATTAATTGTAAGTTATATTGGAATAATATTAGACTCTACTATAAGGGTTACAATAGATTTTTATTAGACACCATTTACACAATTATATGTTGGTACATTTGGTTTGAAAGGAACCAATGAGTTTTTAATAAATTAATCTAGGATTGGATAACTTAATATATGCTATATCTCTATTTGGTTTAATTGTATTTCAAGTTCTAGTTGTAAATTAAATGAAAATTTATATATTTAAAGAGTTTCTTAAAAAAACAAAATCTCATATTGCTTTTTTTAAGAACAAAACACTACAACAAAAATATCTTTTCGCAACTGCCAAAAACAGTTGTAATAGGTCTATTACAACGGACGACCGCCAGTCTTAATATCCGGAGTTGTAATAGAGTCGAATATTTTTACAACTATTGCCGATAGTTGCAGGAGCAGTTGTGAAAAAGCTTTTCACAACTACTTTTGAAAGTTGTGGTAAAGTCTATCGTAACTGTTGCATTGATAGTTGTAATACGTCTATTTTGCAACTGCTAATAGCAGTTGCAACAATAACTTTTGCAACTGCTTTTGGCAGTTGTAATAGATTCATTTACAACTGTTATTGACAGTTGCAATAAATCATTTTACAACTGCTACCAGCAATTGCAATTCATCTTCCGACAACTGCCATTAACCATAAATTTCACAACATTATAATTAAAACCAATATTTCACTAATAATAACTACAACCATTAACATTACTTGAAACAACACGAACCATTCACATTTAATAAAAGCTAAAACAATTCAATTTTACATCATTTTTGAATTCATAATTTTATTACAAAATATAACTAAATCCATAACATACGTCAATATAAATATAGATACATTCACTATACATCAAATACATACCTGACCATCTTTTCCATAACATACGTTAATATAAATACTTCAGATACTTTTTACTCCACCAGTTTCAAAACATCTCCAGCAACTTCACTATCTCAAGTGCATACATTCACCGTACATCAAATACATACCTGACCAACTTCATCACCACCCATAATTCCACTTCACCACATTAACTTGCTGCTCCTCAACATTCAACCTGCAACCACACCAAGCACAACATAAAACTCATAAAAATTCCCAAACCAGTCAACTGCCACCAAACAAATCTAAACACTATTACATATATGTGCTTGTCTCTGCCCACACTAGCAAACATCCCTGCTGCCTTCAGGACCCCATATCCAAACTTCAACCTGCCATTGCCTTAAATTTCATCCACAGAACAAACCAACAGCCATCCCTTCATCACCTATTTCAAACTGCTGCTGAAACTATTATTTCTTGTGCCATTCACCATGCATTCTTCAACATTGGCACATACATAACATCTCCCACAGCATAGCCAAAACACAAAGTGCCAAAACACCTAGCTTCTACCATTCAACTAAACTGAATTGCATATGATAATCAATCAATAAATCATAAAATATAAATGAACTATAACTACAACTACAAATGCATAACATATGGCAATCGATCAATAAATGTGAAGTACCAACCATAACTACAAACGCATAACATATGATAATCGATCAATAAATCATAAAATATAAACGAACCCAAAATTGAAAAAGAAAGAAAATTGCTTCACTCTACCTGAATTGCAGCTGGTTATAAACATATTCCTGTAAATCAAATACAGAAAAAATTGTTAAAACACAGACTGGATGCATGCAAAAGAAGAAAAACTCAGATGAAAATTTTGCAAAGAAGTACCTCTGGGTATTACCTAAGCAGTATTGAAGTGCAGGAATGTTGTGCAGTGAGGTATGTATGTTCAGATGGTATTACGGTATGAAATGCCTGAAGAGTTTGGTAACTGTATATTTGTTGAGATGAAGTCGTTGAGTAGTATAAGAGAAGTAGTGTTGTTGTGATGATTGTCAGTGAATTAGATGATGGTGGTGTGAAGTTAGGTTGCAGTGGTGGTATGTTGTATATAGTATAGGAAATGAAGTTGGCAAAGGAGATTGTATGCAGTGTTAAATTTGACGTGGCGGGGGGAGTTTGTGATGACTGGGTATGGTTGGATGTATGTAATGGTATGGAGAAGTTTTGGGATAGAGATGTTGATGTGGGGGAAGAGGTTGTGAGGGCAGTTGTAACTGTTGTATGTGAGGCAATGGGTTTGTATGAGAGTTATCAGTAGTGTGTTGTCTGAAATGCTGTTTTGTGGTGGTTTGATGAAGCAAGGTTGATTACAGTTATGGCAATGGGATTTTGGTTTTTACAGAGATGAAGTTGCAATGTGGAAGCTAGTATATGTGCACAGTTAGGATGGTAGTTGATGTGCACTGATTTGTAGCAAAGAGTTGAGATGTGCAGACAGTTTGAATGGAGTATGGTATGAAGGGGGGTTTATGATGGAAAGTTTATATGTTGACAGTGGTGAATGGATATCATAGAAGTTTATTGAAGGTGATGTGTTGAAGGCAGTTCAGTTGGTCAGTGAACTGTTTGGTTTGGTTGAAATACTGTTAGTTTGATATGTGAGTGTGCAAGTTGCACTGGAAGGTGGTATGTGGCAATGAGGAGCTGTTTTGGTAAGAGGAGAAATTGTACAGATTAATTATTAATTACATTTATTAATTATTAAATGTAATTAATAAATATTTGCTATAATTTACTTATTATTAACAATTAATTATAATGAATTATCAAATATGAAAAATGATTATTAATTATAGATTATTAGTTACAATTATTTAATAATAATGATTATTTATAAATTATTAATGATTAATTATATTTTTATTATTTTTTATTGGTTATTGATTATTAATCAATTTTTAATTTTTAATTATAGATTATTAATATGAACTATTTCACATTTTAATTATTGTTATATAATAGTAGTTATTAATTATTATGTATTAATATTTAATATTAAAAATTACTATTATGCATATACTTATTAATTATCAATATTATTTAATATTAAAAATTAACTTTTAATTATTACTATTTTATTAATTATTATTTATTATAAAAAATTTGTTATTAATTATTTGTTACTTTTATTTTGATAGTTACTGAAATTAAATATTTATTATTTATTGTTTATTATTTACTATTGATTATTAATTTACTATTAATTACTAATTAATTATTAATAGTAATTATATTATATTTCAGATTAATTATTAAAAATTCATTATAAAATATTGATTATTATTAATATTTAATTGGCCTCTATTACAATTGGTAAAAGAAAAGCTGTTGAAAGTACGTTTATACAACTTTCTGAAAAAACTTGGTAATCATTAATCATTAATTACTAATTATCAAAAATTAATTACTAAATACTAAATATTACTTATTAATTATTTTTAATATTATTAATTACTAATTACTAAAATTAATTCCACATAATGACACACTCTGCGTTGACTTTAATATTGGAATTACCTACAATGCTACAGACACTATGCCTATAACTAGTTCTAAATCACTACCAATCCCCTCCTCCATTAGAAGACACACTAGGCAACATACCTTGTTGCTCACCCCACCACTTTCTTATGAATCTCTATAATATTGTAACATGGAACATTATAGGGGCACATAAACCCTCAAAGCAACTCGAGATTTGAAACTTTATTCTTCAACACAATACACAATACAAACCTGTTCGTAATGAAATCTCAAACCAACATCAGCACTAACCAAACACCATTCGCTGGAGTTAAAACCAACATACTACCCAAACATGGAAAGAGATTCAAACAACTAACTAAGCCAATTAACATGCCAGAGATTGCATACATGATGACAATCACAATTTTGGAACTATAAAGGTTCATGTAATACCAAAATTCTTACCATTAATATATAATTTGGGCGTTTGATTAGTTTTTTTGGTGTCACCGTGTTGCCTTAGGAAGTGAGAAGTGCCTTCAGCCCAGTGCTTTTGGTGACAGATATGAATATCAGCAATTGAATTTTATGCAAATCCTTTTTCTTGAAAAACACGGATCCTCTTCAATTAATTTATTAGACCGAACACAGATCATTTGCTTTAGTGTTTTCAATTAATTAAGACCATACTTAAATTTATTTTTGTATGAAGCAATCAAAAACCTTGGAGAAACCAAATATTACAGAGATGGGTTCACCTTTTCTAGAATAATAATATGAACTCAAAAGCATTCATAAAATGAAATGGAGTAATATAATCACTCTATCGGCTTCCGTATAAGAACACGAAGGTCTAATAGTAGTCGGAGATCTTATAATTTATTGTACAACATCGTGACTCTCCAATCAATAGAATAACATCGTATGAGTAGTAAAATAAAAAATCTAGCCATATTCTACAAAACTGGCAAGGAGGTAAAAATATTGAACCCTCACGTATAGTACAATGAAAGTTCTCAACTAATATGGTTTAGGTACATACCCATCTACGACGAAGTTTCTTGTAGCAGAAGGAAGGGCCAAGCGTAATCCTTCAAGTTCAGGACTTGCTATTACTTGGCAACCAAGTCTAGAACTAAAAATTATAAGATAGCAAATAAACAGTATAAGGTATCAAAATCCAAGGGAAATCTATTATGAATTCACAATATTATGAATTCACAAGTTAAGAGACATATGTTTCAGTGAGTCCAAATGCTAGATCTAACATATCATTTTCTTCATCAGTGGGATCTTCCAGTTTGTTGTAGTATTCCATATCCTGAAGGATTTTGAGAGTCAGATGACGGTACCTATATGTGTGTGTATTAAATGCAGTGATACAAGATACAAGCACATACCATCACAATGACATGACAAGTTGAACATGCAAGCGAGCCCTCGCATGCCCCTGTTATCACAAGCATAAATCAAATGTTATAAATAGTGCAGTTGTCGAGTGATCAAATTAAAGGTTTGTAAGGTTTAGGTAAATAAAATACATCGCTGACTTGTCATGTTTTTGAAAACACTTTACAGACAAGATAGAGGGACTTGCAGCTTCCTAATGCTGATAATAATCATATAAATAAAAGAAGAAGGGAAATGGTACAAACCTTCAAGTTCTATATCATTTTCATGAGCAGCTTCCAACGTTTGCATTCCAATGGGGACTTTGATTACTGTTTCCTCCCCATCTTTGTCAACAAACGTCACCGATATTCTACATCATTTTACCAATAAATTGGATATACAACAAGGTCGTATCAATGACATATGAAAATTATTAGTAGATAAGTTACATAAAGAATGACCACATGACCACATTGACAATTATATGGTAAGCAGACCACGGACAAGGTAAACATTATATTACTGAAGCAAATATTTTGTATATCTACTATTTATGAAGAAAAGTGGATGGATACATATCCACGATGTCTTTTTTAAATTTCATAAATACCCTCCATGTTATTTCTCTTTGCAGCTTCTCATTCCGCTGTCACTTAAAGAAAAAGGCTAACACAAAAGCATTACCGAATAGCCAACGAAATACGCATCATCCATCAACGAAATATTGCATTTGTTGCATCTTCCATAAACGAAATAAGAATCCAATATTTTAAGAAACTAAGGTAGTGTTTGGCTTGAAAATGAGTTTTGTGTTTGCTGTATGTATATCAAATGATGTGGGATAGCAGTTAAAAAATCCTAGACATTCAAACAAAGTGGAGCAGGAAAATGGAGAATATAGTTTTCGATATTTCTCAAAAATGGGAAAACAAGGAAAAGTCCTTTTCAGCTTTATATGTTAAAATCATTTTCCAAGTCGATCATTTTCCACCTTGTCTCTTCCGTGCATTTTAAATTACGCATTGAAAACACAAAACACAAAACTTATTTTCAAACCAAACATTACTCGATTTTCTTTAAAAATTCTTTATGCCACCATAATCGTCATCCCAATGAATTGGAGTGTATTCAACCAGCATTTCTTTCTATATACAAGTGTTCGATGTTATCATCCCTATAATCATAGTTAGAGGACGGATTTTTACTCTTTTATTAGTTTTATTAAGAAAGTCCAAAGCCTTTTAAATCAGCAACATGTAATCAAGAGCATATAGAAATTCTAGTATTCTTCTGTAGTTCACAATACTGTTCATATTCAATCTTTTTCCTTTTTTATACATGCAATTACCAATTCAGAAAGAAAAATTGATTGAAACACATATAAAACTCTTTTTAAAAAATTACGAGAGAAGACATGATAACTATTAACAGCACGAAAGCAACATACCACAACTTCGTCGAAGGCGACCAACAACAATAGCGAGCAAACGTGGGTAGCAGCAGTGGTGAACCGAGTGAACGCGTGTAGCAATGGAGATGCGGCCACGGAGGTGAAAAAATGACATAGAGAGTAAAGGGTTAGGATTTGGAAGAGGGTTTCTAGCAAGCACGATTTACTTCGGTGGATAGCAATGGCAGAGTGGGATATGGTTAGGGTTTAGATTTATGAAATCTTGTGGCCACTTTTTTAGTTTACATGAAAGCATTGAGCGGGCCGAAGAAAATAAAAGAGGAAGTTGTAACTTTTTCGTACGGCAGGCAGACAACTGTCAAAAACAGTTGCAATAGATAGATATTTACGACTGACACAAATAAACAGTTGTTACAGACATATATTACAACTGCTGAACAAATAAATTTGTTAAAAATAAATTTGATACAACTGCTACATATAAACAATTGTTATAAAATACCTATTACAACTTCCAGTTTGTGTAAGTTGTAAAGAAAAGGTTGTAATATGGTTGTTTTGTTGTAGTGTGATCATTCCAAATAATAGAAATAATAATATAAAACTAAGTTTAAATTCTTTAGATAATCAATCTAGGAGTACATTTAGTGCTTTGCCTTTATTAGAACGAGTATGGTGGCACGTCCGTTGGATGTGTGCGTGAAAGGAAGGGAGCAAATTTTCTCTTTGTTACAGTATTGCAATATATATATATATATATATATATATATATATGTAGTAAAGTATAAACGTTATTCACATGTGAAATTGCATACTCACATGAGAAATGGAAAATGCTTTAAGTGAATTAATGCAAAAAAAAATACCACAACAGTATTGCAATATCTAAATAGTCAAGCTGACATGAACAATGTTAAGGAATATACACAGCCATAGGTCAAGTACCCATGACATATGAAACTAACGAAAGCAAACCTTCAAGTACTCAATGCTTGAAACCATATATTACATGAAAGCTAACATATAAAAAAAAATTGAAAGCTACAACAAAGTGAAATGTTTCTGTAGAAAGCATGAGGTTCACGTAATTTGAAAGTGAAAGCACTACGTTAACAACAGGGTAAATAAAGTGAAATATTTCTCTAGACATATGCTCCTTTATTAAACAACAGCCTAAAGACAAGCACCATTGTCCAAGTGGTTAATTGATTCGGCTTTGGTGCAAAAGGTCACAAGTTCGAAACTTACTTTTCGAATGTTTATTGACATGAGATATGTTATCCCAATGATTTGTTGTATATAAAGTACCATTTCAAAAAAAAAAACAATAGCCTAAACAAAGCACACAATCCCACACGAAAGTAAACATATACCTATACAAAACAAATACCTAATTGATGTTTGGATGTTGGTATGAGTGTATTAAATGACTTATTTTTGAAGCAAATATTGGCGGCATATGGACAAGAGGACATGCAACAGCACACTTCTTATCCACTACTTCAGCTCGATACTTTTCCACTCTCTGTTACACGTATTTGCATCTGGTCAAGGAGGCCAAAAAAAGAGGAGACCTACATGCATATTATGTCAGAATGTAGTATTATGAGATATATAACAGAACAACACCTTATATTTCATTGCAAAAGTTATAATGATAGGTCGATCAATATTACATTTTTTGAAAGAGAATGTCCTGTAAATAACCATTTGATATTATAAATGATATGTGTTATGTTAGGTGATAACTATAAACAATGTTAAAGAGGAAACATTGCCTTTCTCTGTAGTTGAATATTACTGACTTGAAGCTAAAGCAATAATTGTAAGATATATAACTAATGAAATATATGTAAGGTACTTGTTTATTTAAGTGCAGAATAATGACTGTTGTATTCAAATTGTTAATTATGGCTGGAAATCCCTGTATGACCAAAAGGAAGACAAACAATAACTTACCTGTAGTAGTGTTATTATGGACATTGGAGTGTTACGAACATGTGTCTTTTCGTTAAAAAGAAATTTAAATACAATAACTTAATCTTGCTAGGCTATATTTTTCCACCGATAATACTCTCATAGACTTTTTAAGACCGCAACTTCCATTTAATTAATGTATCAGATATCAAAATGGCAATGTAAAAAAATGGTTCGTTTAAATATATTTTAAATGTTCATATACCTAACAGAAGACTCATCCAATTACTTCAGCAATTAAATGGGCCATTTCACTTAGACTCTTTGACTCAATGAAAAGTTGCAGTGGAATTTACTGGCTTGGAACAATGACCAAACACAAATTCAAATTGAAAAAGCGTAATGCTGCCTATAAGGCAGCTAGTAGGATGCTGCAGCAGTACGCTGCTGCTACAGAGCAGCACCTTGCTGCGATATGCATCACAAATTTAATATAAAAAAAGTGCTTGTAAGGCACCAGCACCAGAAAAAAAGGTAGTATTTAGAGTAGCAACACATTTTATTTAAAATAATAATAATAATAATAATAATAATAATAATAATAATAATAATAATTTGGAATTTGTTATTGAAAGTGTACAAATTTTCACAGACATTGGTTTACATCAGATTATGATGTGTATCTATCAAAGTTTTGAATCTTAGTTGTTTCACTCAGTTGAAGAATTAAGGCTAAGACATTGCAATTTTCTTATACAAAAATACGAAATTTTGTTAAATGGACTGCCATATCCGTAGATGGGAGTAGCATACTTCGTGTGGTTGCAGGTTCATAGATATGTAATTTTATCCATTGCTTGTTTAAATATAAAAATCCATAACAAAAAAGAAAGTCAGTTTGATGACCTATCACCAAAATCCTTAAGTATGCCAAATAAATGAGGGAAGTAGTGGCTAAATTGCAGAAATGATCTACAAATTCAAGCTATATCAAAAATAGAAAGGAAACCATACCCAAATACTTCATTGCTATACTTTTATCCCAACTGCAGTTAACAAACACAGACCCAAGCTTCTCCATCAGTAGAAACATTAGAAACTGTATGGAATATAATATCAAACTCAAATAAGCAATAATTTTGCTAATATAATATGAAACCATAGGAAAAGTCCGCGAGGAAGCCTTACCCAAGCCTTTTTTTCACCATTCTTAAACGCAGATCACTGTACGACACCATATCGAATAATATTCTCCAACTGTGAATAATTTTTGTCAACTTTACCCTATTTAAACAAAATAACCAAAAAGGGTACATAAGAACTCTTGAATGGCATGTGCAGTGGAATGAATACAAACATTACGATTTAATATATATGATGGTTTACTAGAATCAACTAAATAATTCTATAATGAAGATTGCGAGGAAATAGAAAACTGTGAAAGCGTACGGATTTAGTTTATTTGTCTCAATCAAAGCATGCCAAAGTTCAAACGTTTGTCTAAATTAATCATCGTCCACATTTTCATCACTAAAGCATTTGTTGGATTTCGATCTCAATATTGAAATTTATATAGGATGAAAAAGAATAAAATACATGATTCAAATAAAATAATGCCACCAATATGACAGTTTAGAGCTTTTAGTTTTGTTGCTATACTGAGAAAAAATGTGCCACAGCTAGAGACATAGTCAAAACTGAACTTGTTCATTAGTTGAATAGCTTGTTGCTTACATGCTTAGATTACTGTGTCCAGAGATTAACATATAATGAGGTGGATGACGTTAAAATTCAAACAACATGGTAGGTAAATATTACTGGCAGATATCTTTATCCAGCCTAGTAAGTATTGTAGTTAACTTTTTTACTAAACTAATACTTTGTTAGTTTATACATTTCACAGTGGTTGTAATTAAAATATCAATTATATTGAAGTGCATGTATAAAACCACCATATCAGAATAAAGATACTGACCTGCAGAATTCAAATTAACCAATCACATTTATAAGTGATTGTTTTAGTCAATTCAATTCTGACAACCTTGGAAAGAATTTATCAGCTAAGATCCATTCGTAAATAACTTGGGTCATGTAAGTGATATAAAGATCCATTGTATTCTTCTCTTCCACATTAGTTACTTTCTAAATCACAAAAAAATGCATACGCATAAATTCAGTTAATTTTTTTCCAAATCCAATATTTAGCAAAACAAAATATCTACTAAAAGAAAGAATAGTGGGTAGTTTTATAGGTTTTTTACCATGTTTGAAGGGATATATGTTGCCTTACTCCATCTGTCAAATCTGAATTCAATAAACTACAGTTGTTGCTATGGATAATCTCAAAACTGAAATGGTGATTTAACATGGCCATAAAGCAAATCAAAAATTTCGTTAATATTTAGCAAAATTAAGCTGTAAAAACCACAATTCATAACTGCACTTTATGAAATATAGATTAGACTGCCTCCGTCATGGTTCAAAATAGAAAGAGTTGAGGGTTGTTAGATTTTCTGTAATTATTCAAACGAATCCACTATAAAATACATACAAATTCGTAAACAAACTAACGAAAGAGTACATTGATAAATAAGATAGAATAGTACCAAAAGCACCGAGTTTGAGAAATAAGAATCGGCTTCTTGTGAAAGAGGAGGTCGAACGCCGATTTCCCTTGCTCTTAGAAAGCCATTTTTCGTACTTTTTTTTGGATATTTTTCAATTTTTTTTTTTAATTTGAGGTTTGTTCAGAATTTTGATTGCAACGAGGAAGAAAAAAGGAACAGTGAAGGTGGAGCGGTTATCTTAGACGTGGGACTGAACGTTGAACGTGGATAGAGAGCTTTTGTGTTTAGAACTGTTGATTAAAGGGATATTTTAGGAACTTCTAAAAAGGCTTCACTTTGACCGGTTTGATCAAGGTTTTGCATTATAGTATAGATATCAGTCTTGTAGTCAGTTTTCTTTGTTATTTTACTTGTACCATGGTAGCTATATACTCTTTAGTACGATATCTGCCTTTAGTGGCCTTTTATATTTTATGTTTGATTTATATTGTTTGTTAATTTCTTCAGTATATTAATCTAACTATACATTATTAAAAGAAAATAATCTATTGCTCACTAAACATGAACTCTATATTAACTATTAAGTAATATATTTTTCAGATTTTAGTATATTCAATACAAGTGTGTGCGATTGTATCCAAAGATTGATGGAAGTTTTTCTTTTAGCACTAGGTTTAATAATCTTTTTGAAAATAGGCGTCAGATAGTGTTTACCTTTCTGTTCCAAAGCATGTTCGAGTGAGGTTCTATGCATTGATTAATTGAAGATTAGTATTATTGAAACAATCTACATCTGAGCATGCATTGCGTACTTACAATGTATTATTGATTTAGGCTTTAAGTATGTTTCTCCGGATGGAAAGCACTTATGTGACTCAGTGCTAAAACATGATCTCTGATGTCAAGCTTTACCCTGCCGAACGGAGCAGTAAGTCGCTGAATGCAGAGCATTCTGGGTGAACTGAATCCTATAGTTGTTAGTTAAACTTTTAAATTTTGAATTCACATGAGATCATATTAAATTAACATCTAATTAATACAAACCTAGTAACCTTATAGATGTATCTCCATAACACACTAAATGAATTCTCAAATCAATGTTATTTAAAATGGATAACGAGACTTCTAATATTTAAAGTGGGTATTGAACGTAATATGTAAATTGAGTTTACATCTATTATAGTAGCTTACAGTACATTGTTCACTATAATTGATGCACTTAAAGTGCTGTTCTACTCACAAAATTTTAATTAGACTAATTTTTGAAGCTAAGATCTCATTTTTTAAAGCCATGTCAAGTCAGTATGTTTCACTGCTGTCATATTTTTTTTAGATATAATTTTATTCATGGTTTTGGTAATTGGAACTGTTGGTTAAATGTCTTTACTTATACTTGCAAGTGAATACTTTTTTCAGTTTCAGGCTTACAATCATTAAACTTCAATTTCTTGGCAGTTACTTCTTTTAAGTGTATTCAGGCATTTAATCTCAGTTTTAAATTTGTTTACATCAGCTATTTTAATGATTGTTAGAAATCTTCATTATTGTATCCACAGAATTTTTTCTTCTTCGTTATGCATGTAAGTTATAAATATTGTTCAAGTTTTTAGTAAATTTCTTAATATATTTGTTATGATTAAAATATCATAGTAAATACTTGATATAACCTGTTAGTCAATATCTGATAAAATTTGACATGCAACCAGGGTGGTAGATTCTATGTAGTTTCAGACGTATCTTTCCTTAGTTTTCATGCATGTTTTATTTTACATAAGACTTCAATTTCACTTCAGTAAGATGTTTTCAGGCATAAAGTTTTATGTTTTTAGTTGCTTTTAGTTGACGATTATTTCATTTTTCATACAGATTTTTATTTTACATAAGACTTTATTTGCATATACTGCTTTGTTTTATTGTTTGATAGATGGGTTATATTTGAGTAAATCTCCCATCCATCATTCAAAATATTCCCATTACGGTATAAGTTAGGCACATTTCGACATTTTGGAATGCTATTCATGCTCACATAGTGATTTTGGTTCTGTATTTCAAAACTGGTATGTATGTTCTCTCCATTTTTAACAAGGTTTCTTGAATCTGTTCCAAAATATTTCCCTGACCATTAAGTAAACTTGATAGTTTGTTTTGTTTGCTGTGTATTATTATTTATGCACCTAGCACTATTGTCTGTTTGTACAGCTGCACAAACTCTTTATAGTGAAATGTATAAATAATTGAAGTGACGATGAGAGGTACGAAACATAGAGAAATGCTTTTTTGTTAATGTTTCATAGTTGGGTTATATTTTTTGAGTACAAGCGAAATTATTCAAGTAAGTTAATTCTTTCTTTTTTTACATTGAGTCTTCGGAGCAGGTTAATATAATGTATAATATTACAAGTCAACTGTTTATATAGATAACCGCAGTTGCAGATGAGGAATAGAAAGAATTAAGGGTTAGTAAGTGTTAGGGAAATGGAAATAAGTGTGTTTTGTGGAACTGAAATGAAATATTTGTTTGAGTGTATTTCATTCTGTCTGTTGTTTGCTTGTATTTCGTTCTGTTTGCTTGTATATCGAGGAACTGAAATGAAATGAAATAATAGACTAGCAGCCGTCGATGGATCAATACAATGATGTTTTGCTCGTATTTCATTTTGTTTGCTGTTTTTACATTGCACAGATTTGGTTTATATTTAAGTGCTTTTTTGTCAACATAGTAAGAGTTTTTCTATTTACTCATTTATTTGATTAGTTTTGCTTTCTATTCATTCATTGTTGAGCTATTATTGGTTGTATTCTTTGTGTAAATTACCTTAGTTGAATATAAGCACGCAATTTCAATCAGTGGTAAACTCAATAGACTCTGAAATCACATGCATATTGTTCTAAGTTAATGGCTGAATTAAAATTAACTGGCCATTATTCAATATTTTCTATGTTGTAAATAGGTTTTCCAATAAAGTAGTAATGGTACATTAATTGATACATTAATTTTTGACAAAAAGCACATGATTTTTTACGGTTTCCCTGTTGTGTATTCACTAAAATATTGCCTACTTATGTCTTTTTATTAGTCTAGTTTATTTATGTTGTGTGTGTATATACATACATACATATATATGTGTGTGTATTTATATACATATATATGTATTGATCTTACATTATTTGTATAGTTCTCTTAACAGCTACAGGTATAGTTATTGGATTGGATGGATTCTGCCGATCTTGAGGATTTGAGCATTTATCACGTTTGTTTTGTTGTTTATTTTTTATAGACCTTAGTTACATAGGTTTTTGGGAGGACTTTTTATTTTTTATTATTTACGTGGGGCTTTTTTTGCTACATGTCAGGCTTGTTGCTAGCTCCTTCTTAAATGTAAAATAAATTATATGAGTGCTCTCCTCCATGTGATGATCGCTCATTTTTTATCAAAAAGAATAACAGATGTTTATTTTAAAGAAAAAGGAGAATTTGTCTTTCATAAATAAATGATTCCTTTTTAAAGAAGAAAGAAATATTTTGAAATAAATATTTGTGAAACGTTTTATTTAAAATGTTGTATGGAAAATAAATTTATAAATGATATTTTATAAGTAAAAGAATAGAATTTTTATATGGCATTTTATAAAATGGAAAAATTATATCATTTAGTAAATTGGAAAATAAATCACATTTGCGAATTTATAGTGATATATGGAAGGATCGTTATATGGAAAGTATTTGGTCCGATATCGAAGATTTATTATAAGTATAAGAGTTTTATAAACAAATTTAAAGATTTATAAAAGGAGTTCTATAAATAAATATGAACATTTATAAAAGGAATCTTATAATTAAATTTGGAGATTTATAAAATGAGTTTTGTATTTAAGTTTGGAGATTTACAAAAGGTGTTTTATAAATAAATAAGGATATTTATAAAAGGAGTTTTATAATTAAATTTGGAGATTTATAAAAGGGTTTTATAATAAAATATTCGCCTCTACCAGTGGGAATTAAGAATGTATATCGAGGCAAAGATAGTTTTCTAACTTCTCCGACTGCGTTGCTAATCGAGGGATAATACAAGCTTGAAATCAGGAAGTGGTAGTAAGTATACTTGATCTGATTTCTATGCGATCCATTTACTTACACCAAAAGTGTTTTGGGTTATTGTTACTAACGTCTTAATGACTCTTATTTTAACCCAATTCGGTATGGTTTTGGAAATGAAATCTTTCTTAAGATTTGTGAATATACTTATACCGTTGAGATAAGTATATGACCACATTTTCTAAGTATTGAAAATGTAGTATTTTGTGAATATACTTCTACTTTTGATATAAGTATAAGAAAATGTTTTCAAAATATTGATGGTGAAATATTTTGTGAGTATACTTATACAGTTGAGATAAGTATATCAATTTTTTTCTTCAAGTATTGAAAAGAGTAAAGAGGATTTGTGAATATATCTTTTGTAAAAGGTATTTTAATACAAATACTTGAAAAGAGATTCTAATTAATAGAAGGATTAATCAAAGAGGCTTAGTAGTTGCTTATGTGCTTAACCAGGGTAGTTTCCATATGGAATTGAATCTCTGGTTGAATTATTTGTTTATTTGATATTTAAAATAACTAATTATCAAATCTTGGTCAGTTTTGAAACTATCGTTGTCAGTTTGGAAAGACTAGGATCATATATATTATTTGAAAGCCACTTCGAACTAGTATAAGCGTTCGAATTAAAGAAATCCTGAAGAAGATAGAATCGAAGTCATGGTTCTTTGAAGTGAAAGAGATACTTGCTACTAATCCCGAGGATGTAGTAGAAGTAATGCATTTGGTTTGTTCATATTCTGAATAACTTATAGGGATGATGCTGGCATTGCATTATTTCTTAGAGGGCAGTGTTAGCATTCCAAGTAGGATTTGCTAATAAGGTAAAACATAGCCTCAAGCCTCACACCCGGTAATGACTACAACTGGGAATATGCATCGCGGCTATGTGGTCCGCTACCATTACAGTATGGTTTCACTGATCTAGATCGATATTGACCTATTTATGTATGCTAGTGACTCGATAAACAGTCTTTTTATCGGTACCGTAATAGCTTTGATGGCTGGCAACCGGGGTGATGACATATTTTGTAATGACCCGCTTTTTCGACTCTCGAATGTCGATGCTAATTCATCTATGGTATTCACGTGCCAAGCACCCAAATGCCAGAAAGATGAATTATTAAGGTAAAATAAAAAGAAAATGAACAAGGAAGAAGATAACACAATATCAGAATCTCACATGCGAAAGAATAATAAATAATATCTCAAAATGTCTTTACCAAAAAGAAAACCTTTATATACATATATCAATTAGAGAAAACTAACCTATCATCAGTCAGGACATTTATAATAACATGTCTACACAAATACTGATAGATACAACCAAGTATTGTAGTGGAAAATAAGTACAGTAGGAAATCATTCAGTTCCTCTCCACGAGTTCCAATGAACAGCAATTAAATTTGAAAATATACTCGAGCTGACCCAAGCATTATAATAGAATAACACCCGGATCAGTCTGGTAAAGCAGCATGAGAAGCTCAAATCACATAGAATATATTATATCTTAAAACCTTTCAAAATATTGGTATATCATAAGACCATAACGTTAAAAAAAAACGTACGGGTTCTTCCCTTACGATAACCAAATCATTTTATTATAAAATCCAGTGATAATATAACAATGTCTAAGGTGTGAAATATAAATAATCACATAGCTGTGGTGCAAGTGAGTGTTCATCACAATAATAATAGTATACAATCATAGCCGCTAGTGCGCGTTCGCTAATTGTGTAGAATTTCCACGTAGATCTCTTTTGGTAAGCCGAATCCGAACTACTACACAAGGATAAGAGATATCCTTCCGAAGCATCGTACATGTTTAGTGAGTGCACCATAGGAAAACCATAGCCGCTCTTGCTAAGACCTGATGCATTGCTCCCGCATGCATATCCCAATAAGTACCTCTAGAAATAGAGTCGCATGCACCCTATGGGGTTGCCAACCCTACTGTCTATGTATTCTATCTCTGGTTTTTTCCATACCGATGATGAGGCTACGTCCAACATTCCAGCCCATGAGTCACCACCCAAACAGATCTTCCGAACGAGCTGCAACTCGAACAGATCATGAAACCACACATGGATTCCCATATCTCAAACATATCTTGGAACAACACTTGGATTCCTCAACAGATCCCGGATCACACATGGATTCCCAAACCTCAACAGGTCTTGGAATCGTACGTGGATTCCCACATCTTGAATAGATCGCGAACAACTACATCTGTTCGAGCATCTCAAACATATCTCGAATCTCCATACAGATTCCAGCATCATGAAGCAATCTTGAACTAATCACGAAGGCATCATGAAGCAATCACGAAGCAATCATGAATCTCTTTCAAAGCATATAATACGTGTATGGTTTTGAAGTGGTTACGATTCCATGTCATCTCATATAAGTACACTCCCCTGCTTATGCTCCAAAACTAATCGATCGATTTCCTGGGAATCTCAACCTCGGTTATGTGACATACATAAGAGCGAAGATCACATCCTAATCGTTTAAGACAAATTTCCTTACCATTGTCCTAGAAGAGCAAAATGAGTCTATTTATACAGTATAATATCACCAAAGATAACTGTACTATACAATCCTCTTGTTTCTTCTAGATATTTCTAGAGTATATTTGGCTAAGATTTGATGGTCAGTTACTTAACTATCAAATAAACAAACAATCCAATACAATGAGAACAATTGCATATGGGAAAACCAAGTTCGGTATACTGGCCATAAGCAAGTAATACACACAAAGCGCGATCGAAACAAACAAGCACGATCAAGTCATATAAATGACTTATGTTGCCCATTTTAATTAATCTTCCTTCATCAATTAAAATACTCTTTTATTAGTAAAACCCTTTTTACTCAATAAACTCCAATGTAAACGAACTCCATTTGTTAATCAAACTCCATTATTTAATTATACATCACTATTCATGTCAACATGCTCCAATACTTCCCAAAAGTATTCATATACTTACCTCAACCATATAAGTATACTCACAAATCAAATTCAAAGCGGCTTAAGACAAATGTTACTTAAATACTGTCACTACAAAGCCAAATCCATTTCACTTATGATTATCTTTTAAACATTCTTTTTAAAGATCTATTTACGTTCATAAGTATAACCAAAACGGATTAAAGGCGAATGTTACTGACACGTTACCATAACAAACCCAAACCAAACCACACTTATTATTCATCTTTAAAATTCCATCATTAAAGATCTAAGTATTTTCCAAGCTCATTTACAATATTTTAACACTTTAAAATATTATCCAAGGGTTTAAAAAACGAATGTTACTAAAACATTGTTTACGACAAACTCTAAAAAACTTTATTCTCCCATTATCTTTAAAACTCCATTTTAAAGATACAATTACTTTTCAAAACTATAGTTATATGGGTTAAAACAGATGTTGCACAAACATAGATACTATAAACCCAAAATACACTTTTATTCTTGCCATTAACTTTAGAATATCCATTTAAAGTTCTAAGTATAGCTTTAGTTATTAAACAAGGCTATATACTTTTTTTGTCGAATCATAAATCAATTCATTATAACATAAGTGTTATAATCCAAAAACTCCTTTTAAGTCAATTTATAAAGCAATCCTTTATAACATAAATGTTACAATCCAAAAACTCCTTTTAAGTCAATTTATAAAGCAATCCTTTATAACATAAATGTTACAATCCAAAAAATCATTTATATCCTTTTACAAATACCAAACTTCCTTTTATAAGCTTCTATACATTAAAATACCTTTAAAAAGTTAGATAATTACACATACGAATTTATTTTTAAAGCCAACTTTGTCGAAACCATGAAGATTATAAAGTAAGGATTACAAAGAGAGACAACAATAACAGAGCCTTTCGAAAAAGTCGAAGGGATGCTTCAGCAAAAGGTTGGACGAGCAATGAACTTTCAAAAAAGTCGAAAGGTGACAAGGCTGTCCTTCCAATTCAGTTAATTCCTTTCGAAATAGATTGTTTTGCATGCTAAAAGAGAGCTCCGAATAAGTTGGGGAACATTTTTCAAAGGCAACAGACTGCAAGCTTTCACATGCATGCCGAACCTTTCGAAATAGTAGGTTTCGCCATCATTTACATTCCACAGAAGAACATTGGGCCACACTACCTCTTTGAATGCATAAATTAGCCTTTCAAATCGGTTGAAACGATCCACGATTATAGAAGAGCTTACTTAAATTCCATATAGGATTCTCAACACCAAAGGATAGGGTTCCGCATCAGTCAACAAGTATGTCTTCGAAAGCTACCTTCTGTATTTAAACCTTCAACTACCTTCCAACTTATTCGAAGATCCAAAGATTCGCCTATTAACATAATCGAAAGCCCATATCCTTCCCTACTAGTAACAGCATATCAACAACAAAGTGGAGAGCGTGTCTACACCTTTTGACGAACTCAAAAGCACTCAATTTCTATTTAGCAAAGTGGAAGGGTGCCCTTATGTTAACAGCAATGAAAGGTCTTCAAGGCACCCTTTCCACTAAGTCGAGAGGATTAATTTGAAAGGGGACAGCATGCGCCTTTAAAGAAGACCCTAGGGGTATTGTTTTAGGGATCCAAAATCATTCACTCAATACTTGTTTTTTTTTGGAATTTGTAAACCCTAGTAAATTAGGTTGGGGGATTTAGATTCTTTGTATTACTTAAGCTCTAGTAATAAAGGAAAATATTATCAAAGCAAGTATGTGGCATTTTTGGATATATTAGCTGATCTAATGTTTCTATGTGATTTTGGTTATGATTTGCTTGTATCAATGTGAACGAAAGGCTACCTTTCGAGGGAGTCGAAACCCTTTGATTCAAGTAAAACCCTTAGATCATTAGGTCCTAACCTCGAGTCACCTTGACCACTTCGAAAGGAGGTTTCGATGGGATCCTAAGCCAATTTAACTAGTTCGAAAGGTATTTTCAAAAGAGATTCAAGTGTCTCAACCATTTCGAAAGAATTATAGAAGGAGTTTCAATTGCCGCAACCTTTTCGAAAGGTAGACTTCAAGGAGATCTAAGTCATCTAGATTTTTTGGAAAAAAGAGCTCGAAAGGTTTAAACTATCTCCATCTGTTCAAAAGGCTGGTTTTGAAGGATCACTTACACTTTAAACTTTGATTTAGGGTGTTGACAAGTTTTCTTATTAACATTTTTAGCACTTGAAGGAGTGACATGAACCTTCGACTCCATTGAATTCCGAACTTCATTTTTCTCTAACCCTATTGTTAGGAACTGGAGATAATGGTTTTTGATGACAACAACCTTTGTAACTTATTTTATTATAACTTATATACTAACACTATTGTCTAGATATATATGAACGTTATTATGTAAGGTATATAAGGCAGGTACTGATTATTGAAGACTGTACAGTATAAAGATCAAGAATGAAGAAACCAAGTTTGAAGACTCACGAGTATCAAGATCAAGATTTCAAGATAAGTGTCTAGTTTTGTTAAAACTTCATAATAGCATGGAAATCTTCATTCCAAATTTCATTTGGGATGGAACCCATTTTCTACCTTCTTAGTGGCTTACAAACCCTCGACAAGTAGCTTACAAACCTACGACAAGTGGCTTACAAACCCACGAACATCTTGATTTTATACAAGTTCTCGAGTCCTGATGTGATGAAATATTTGCAGGAAGAAGCTTGCAAAACTACTTCAAAATGTTTTTTCAAAATGATTTTCAAAACTACTTTTCAAAATATTTTAGCCTTAAAAATTATCTTTTCAAATGATTTTCGAAAAGATGTTTTAGCCTTATAATATTCTTTGTTTTTGTTTTTAAATAAACTCTTGTTTTAAACTTCGTTTGTTTTTTAAAAACTATCTTCTGATTTTTAAATATTCTTTATAATATATATATATATACTTGAGATATAAAATCAAATTTATATATATATTTAAAAAATATATTTTTCTACTCTTCTTTATTTTAAAACATAGGAAAATTTGTTTATTTTACTTCAGAATCATTTTATCTTGTTTTCCTTTCAATACCATTTTCAAAACAAATTTTATATTGTTTTTAACTAAGGGATGTCGACATTATGGGATACCTCATGTCGATATGGTGGCCGTTAAATTCAAAAGTTTCAATTTTCAAAAGTAGCGTCTGTTCGTTTAAATCTGTTCACGAATGGTTATGACCCTTACTGGTCTATAAATAGCCTTCACAAACAATTTTTTAACCAGCTAATTTCTTATTTTCTTCACTCCTTCCGCACAAATCCATATTCTAAAATTTTCATATTTTTAAGATCGTGTCGAATTTTTGCCGAATTCTCAAGTGAATCAAATTAGAATCTCATTCTTGTTTGATTCTCTATCCTCTCTCAAAGATCAAAGTGCTATTCAGATTTATGGGATCAATTTATAATCAGAAATTTATCGAGTCTCTCTATAAGGTGTGGTTGTGCTTGGAAATCAATTGTGTGATCTTGTGTCCGGGTCTCAAAGACAGGGGGTACGTCAAGGCCTTTAGAAATTGTAATCTTGACATTAGTATAATAAAAATATGTATGAGGTGTTTGCCTAGGTGCAGGACTGGATGTAGGGTAACTCCTAAGTAGTATAAAATCTGGTGTGTTCTTGCCTTTTACTGCTTTTCATTTACTTTATGCATCTGTGTTTGATTCTGTGATTGTTCTGTGATTAAGTTCTGCATTTGTTTATATCATAATTTTAAATTAGTCCATATAAGTGTTAGAATCCATTAAACACTATTCACCACTTCTAGTTTTAAATTAGCCTTAAGATTCTTAATCCGCACTCCCTTTCAATTGGTCCAGAGCATAGGTTTTCATAGTTTTCATAATCTGAAACTTGAAAAGTTAAAAACGCCAATTTTAGGAAATTTTATTATTACTAGTTTAAATTTATGCATTTCATCAAAGCATCATAAGTATGCATATAGTTTTTATGAAAAATCAATTTATCTACCGAATTGGTTTATTATGCAGGAACAAACTGTTACATGGCTTTTGATGAATCAACAACCAATGGACAAACTGTGCAAATGGAGAAAGATACATGGATACTTGATAGTGGCTGTTCAAGGCATATGACTGGAAATCACGAGATACTCAATGACATTATATATCAAGATGGTGGATTGGTCAACTTTGGAGATAACTCAAAAGGATATATGATTGGCGTCGACAATGTCGGTAATTTTAAAACTCCTCTTATTTATAATATTTTGCTAGTTAGGAAATTAAAACATAATTTGTTTATTATAAGTCAACTATGTGATAAAGTATTTAAAATTAAATTTGGAAAAGATAAGTGTCACATTGAAGATAATAAGTCAAATATTATCTTTTAAGGAATTAGGAAGAAAAACATTTACATCCTTAGTATGAAAGTTTCAAATGATAACTTATGTCTTTTGGCTAATACAAGTGACCCTTGGATTTGGCATAAAAGATTTGGTCATTTAAATTTCAAACTGTTATCTAGGTTATCAAAACTTGACTTAGTTAGAGGTCTTCCCAAGTTAAATTTTAAAGTAGATATTATATGTGATGCTTGCTAATTAGGAAAACTTAAGAAAAGTTCATTCAAATTAAAAGATATGATTTCTACTTTTAAACCTTTAGAATTACTTCATTTAGATTTTTTTGGTCCATCTCAAGTTCAATCAATTAATCATAATTAATATGTTTTTGTAATTGTAGAAGATTATTCTAGATATACTTGGACAATTTTTCTTAAACTTAAAAGTGATTCTTTTGAATTATTTAAAAATTTTGCTAAAAGAATTCAAAATCAACTTTCTTTAAAAATAAAAACTATTCGTAGTGATCACGGTGGAGAATTTGAAAATGAAAATTTTGAGAATTTCTGTAATAAAAAAGAAATTACTCATAATTTCTCTTTACCAAGAACTCCACAACAAAACGGAACGGTAGAACGTAAGAATAGCACGATTCAAGAGTGTGATAGAACGATTCAAGAGTGTGCTAGAACAATGCTTTCTGGCAGTAACTTACGTAAAAGCTTTTGGGCGCAAGCAGTCGCTACAGCATGTTATATGTTAAATATGATTTTAATTAGACCATCAAGTAATAAAACACCATATGAATTACTTTACAATAAGAAACCATAGTAGTTTATTTTAAAGATTTTGGTAATAAGTGTTTTATTCTTAATACAAAAGATAATTTAGATAAATCTGAACCTAAATCCGACAAGGGTATCTTCATAGGATATTCTAATAGAAGTAAAGTATTTAGAGTATATAATTTGAGACTAAAACTATTGAAGAAACAATGCATGTATCTTTTGATGAAAATTTTAAAGATACTGTACAAATAGAAGATGAAGAAGATTTTGTAACTTTAAATAATGAACCTAATGAAACTAATTGTGAAATCATTCAACCTAATAAAAGAATTAGGCTATTAAAAGATCATCCTGTAGAAAATATACTAGGAAATATTGAATCTATAGTTAAAACAAGAATCAACTAAATAGTATGAATAATGTAGCTTTTATATCAAATATTGAACCTAAAAATCCAAATTAAGCATCATCTGATGATTCATGGATTCTTGCTATGCAAGAAGAATTGAATCGGTTCACCAGAAATGATGTTTGGAAACTTGTTTCTAGACCCGAGGATAAAAGTATAATTGGAACAAAATGGGTTTATAAAAATAAAATGAATAAACTTGGTGAGGACGTGAGAAATAAAGTTCGTTTATTCGCGCAAGGTTATTGTCAAGAAGGAATTGATTATGACAAAACCTTTGCACCCGTAGAAAGACTAGAAGCTATCAGGATTTTACTTGCTTTCGCAAACTACAATAATTTCAAGTTATATCAAATGGATGTTAAAAGTGCCTTTCTAAATGGTTTTGTAAAAGAAGATGTTTATGTTGAATAACCTCCACTTTTTTAAGATAATAAATTTTCAAATCATGTATATAAATTAAAGAAAGCTTTATATGGTCTGAAACAAGCTCCTAAAGCCTGTTATGAGACTAAGATCTTATTTACTACAATCTAGTTTTGAAATTGGTAAAATAGATACAACTCTTTTTATTAAAAGAAACAAAAATGATATTCAATTAGTATAAATATATATAGATGATATAATATTTGGATCAACTAATACATGATGAATAAAGAATTTTCAGATATAATGACTAAAGAATTTGAAATGAGTCATATGGGAGAACTAAGTTTCTTAGGACTTCAAATCAAATAATTAGATAAAGGAATTTTCATTAGTCTAGAAAAATATTCTAAGAATTTAATTAATAAATTTGGATTGACCACTTCCAGTGGGAAACAAACTTCAACGACAACTAATGTAGCTTTAAGTAAAGATGATAAAATAAAAGATGTTCATCAAAAATTATATAGGGGAATGATTGGTTCGCTGCTTTATATAACAGCAAGTCGTTCTGAGATCATGCATAGTGTCTGTCTCTGCGCAAGATACCAATCTCAACCTAAAGAAACTCACTTAAAAGCTGTTAAAAGAATTTTAAGATATGTAAAACATACTTTAGATTATGGTTTATTTTACCCTAAAAATGATGTATTTGATTTAATTTCATATCGTGATGCTGATACGCTGGTTGCAAATCAGACCGAAAAAGTATAAGTGGAACCTGTCACTTTCTAAGACATTCTTCGATTTCCTGGTTTAGTAAGAAGCAAAACACTGTATCCTTGTCAACAACTGAAGTAGAATATATATCTGCTGCTTTGATTTGTTCTTAAGTTATATATATGCAACAAACTTTAAAAGATTTTGGATTAACTATAACTAAATCACCAATTAATTGTGACAATACTAGTGCAATAAACCTATCTAAGAATCCAACTCATTATGCTAGAACAAAACATATTGATAGTAGACATCATTTTCTTAGAGATAATATAAGTAAAGAAGTCATAACTCTTGAATATATTAATACTAAAAAACAAATTGCTGATATATTAATCAAGCCATTAAATGAATAAAACTTTACTAAATTTAGAAGAGAATTAAGTATATGTTCATTAACTGAAATATAAATTATAAATAATACAAGTATAGTTAATAATTAACATGAATAAAAAATTTCCTAAAAATTGAACTGGACATGTCGTCATGACCCATCCCCTATGTCGACATACAGGCCGATATTTTCAAATTTAAATTTCCCTCTAAAATTAATTATTAAGTTATATATTTATATATTTCGACTTTTACTCCTTTTCTTTGTTCTATTCTCTGTAATAAACTGCTAAAACAGTAAATTAATGGCTTACTTTTCTAATAATAAACCTTCTTTACCCACTTCACCTCATTGTGGTCCTTTTCAACATTCCACACACGTACAAGTCACAAATTACAAGAGAAGATGAAAGATTTGCTTCAAATGATGATGGAAATTCAAGTATATCAATTAATATTCTTCTAAAAACAATCTTTGGTGTATAAAATCTTGAATTCCATTTAACTTAGGATGCTATATTTCACTCATACATAGTTATTATTCTTATGCCATATGTTTGTTTATCTCATTTTCTATCAAGTTCAAGGTTTATATGCTATTTTTTTGTTGATGATAAAGGGGGATAAGTTATATAAAATAACAGGCTTGGAGTAAGGGGGAGTTGTTGGTGTAAGGTGGAGTTATGGTATCATCGAAGTGGTAAGTATATTTATAAGGTTGTCATCCTCAAAAAGGAGGAGATTGTTAGAAACTGGAGATAGTGGTTTCGATGACAATAACCTTTGTAACTTATTTTATTATAACTTATATACTAACACCATTGTCTAGATATATATGAAAGTTATTATGCAGGATATATATATATAAGGCAAGTACTGATAATTGAAGACCGTACAATATAAAGATCAAGAATGAAGAAACCAAGTTTGAAGACTCACGAGTATCAAGATCAAGATTTCAAGATAAGTGTCTAGTTTTGTTAAAACTTCATAATAGCATGAAGTATTCGTTCCAAATTTCATTTGTGATGGAACCTATTTGTACCTTCTTAGTGGCTTACTAACCCATGAAAAGTAGCTTATAAACCTATGACAAGTGGCTTACAAAACCATGAACATCCTGGTTTTGTACAAGTTCTCGAGTCCTGATGCGACGAAATATTCTGCAGGAAGAAGCTTGCAAAACTACTTCAAAATGTTTTTTCAAAATGATTTTCAAAGCTACTTTTCAAAATATTTTAGCCTTAAAAATTATCTTTTCAAATGATTTTCAAAAAGATGTTTTAGCCTTAAAATATTCTTTGTTTTTGTTTTTAAATAAACTCTTGTTTTAAACTTCGTTTGTTTTTTAAAAACTATCTTATGATTTTTAAATATTCTTTATAATATACACACACACATATATATATATAACACACTTGAGATGTAAAATCAATTTATAAATACATTCTAAAAATATATTTTTCTACTCTTCTTTATTTTAAAACATAGGAAAATTAATTTATTTTACTCCAGAATCATTTTACCTTGCTTTCCTTTCAATGCCATTTTCAAAACAAAATTTACATTGTTTTTAACTAAGGGACGTCGACATCATTGGATACCCCATGTCGACATGGTGGCCGTTAAATTCAAAAGTTTTAATTTTCAAAAGAACTATCTATTCGTTTAAATCTCTTCACAAATGGTTATGACCGTTACTGATCTATAAATAGCATTCACAAACGAATTTTTTAACCAAATAATTTCTTATTTTCTTCACTCTTTCTCCACAAATCCATATTCTAAAATTTTCATATTTTTAAGATCATGTCGAAATTTTACCGAATTCTCAAGTGAATCAAATTAAAATCTCATTCTTATTTGATTCCTTGTCCTCTCTCGAAGATCAAAGCGCTATTCAGAGTTATAGGATCAATTTGTAATCAAAAGTTTATTGAGTCTCACTATAAGGTGTGGTTGTGCTTGGAAATCAATTGGGTGATCTTGTGTCCCGTAAGTCAAGAGAGTTTGTCTCAGACTCGAAGACAAGAGGGCACCTCAAGGCCTTTAGAAATTGAGGATTGTAATCTCGACATTGGTATAATAAAATTCTGTACGAGGTGTTTGCATTGGTGCAGGACTGGATGCAGGGTAACCCCGAACCAGTATAAAATCCGGTGTGTTCTTTCCTTTTATTGCTTTTTATTTACCTTTTGCATCTGTGTTTGATTCTGTGATTGTTCTGTGATTAAGCTCTGCATTTGCTTGTATCATAATTTTTAAACTAGTCCATATAAGTCTTAGAACCCATTAAACACTATTCACCCCCTCTAGTGTTAAATTAGCCTTAAGATCCTTAACCCGCACTCCCTTTCACCTATTCAAGCTTACCTACTTTAGACTTTACACCACCATGCTTAGCAAAATTAAAAAGTCCGAACAATGATCCTCATAGCCACATTTAATTAGATTCTCTCATTTAACTATTGAAGATTCTAAACTATATGAAGAGAAACTGTTAAGATTAGAGGCTTTAAGAATCATCAAGAAAAAGAAGGGCGAACCTTATGATCTATATAAATGGAGCCTAAACCCCTTTTACATTGGCCCAACGCCCATATTTGCTTTAGGGGGGAGAATGATAAGGGTGATAGCTTGTTTGATTAAATAAAGAAGATAATTCAATTCTATACCATAGGAACTATCTTTGAAAAAGGAATGATGGATGATTCCTATACCTTTGCAGAAAAATGGCATCAAGCAACAAGTGGGACATTACCTACGTGTGAGCTTCAAAAGATTTTGAAAAGGAAATTGGTCGTTGAAGGTGAAGCTTCAAAATCAAGCAATAAAAAATATAAAAATCATCCCCACTAGACAAGCTTTAAGTCGAGACTCAATAAGTAATGCAATCTGACTGCATCGATTGTGAATGTCTATTTACCAACTAAGGAGGAACTCAATTATCGGCCATCCCAAAAGGAAAAGCCTACATACAAAAGGAATCGAGGAGGACCCTATTGCCACTATCATATGATGAATGGGTATGAGACAAATCAATGTAGAGCACTTGAAAGAAGAGTGATCAACTTTTTCACACAAAGCAAAATCAATGGATTTGTAAAGCGATCTTAGTCAAATTCAATAAAGTACCACTTTTCCAAGAGAAATCTACATGGTTGGGAGTAAAATTCTCCTTAAACTTGGAATTTACCTTAACAGTCAAAGCCTTTGTCTGCGTCGAGTTGGCCAGGTCAAAGAGATTCCTAGAAGGATGTTAAAGTAAGCCTTTACCCGCGCCATGCTATGGCCAGGTTAAATCATCAACAAGCGCTTGATCGTGCCACGCTATGGCCAGATCAAGGCGCCCCCTGGAGGGAGGACGGAGTAAGCCCATGGTCCTGCCACGCTATGGTCTGGCTAAGGTACCGAACAAGTCTTCTGTCCCACCACACTATGGCCTGGCTGAAACACCTCCTGGAAGGAGTATGGGGTAATCCCTTGGTCCCGCCACACTATGGCCTGACTAAGGCACCGAACAAGCCTTCAGTCCTGCCTGAAGCACCTCCTAGAGGATTGTTGGCTAAGTCCTTAGGTCCTACTTGTGGATAAGCTAACCAAATGCACCAGACAACAACAGACTAAGACGTCCAAGCCCAAGAAGCGGTACATCAAACAATGACAACATACGGAGCCTAAAAGATGGCACATGTCAAAAGAATCAAAACCCAAAGAGCGAATAGAACAAAAGGCTCAAATAAGAATCTACAGCCTCCGATTAATTTCCAAAAGAGGATTTCTAGACTTCACTTGTTAACACCTGAATCTGGGTTTTCGGTCTCTTACTATTAATTTTTGAATTTCACCCGTTAATACCTGAATCTGGGTTCCAGAGCAATGAGTATTGAGATCCCTATGAATTTCTAGTCTTCAGTTAAACTCGAGATCTATCTTACTAATACCTAAATCAGGGTCATTGGTCTTCTATTACTAACTTTCAAACAACACTTGTAAACACCCAAATCTAGGTTTCAAATCTTCTAAGGATTCCAAATCTTTCATGATTATTTCCAAATATAGATCTCTGGACTTTTATTATTAAACGATTATTCTTGGTCTTTTATCAGTTATTTTCAAAAGAGGATGTCTGAACTTCCATTGTCAATGCTAGAGTCAGGTTTCTGGCCTTCCATCTTTAATTCCATAATTAAATCTTTGGTCTTCTATTAATGTAACTAGAGTCAGATTCCCGTCTTCTCTTATCTTGACCAAAGTTGGATTTCAAGACTCCTATTCGTTTCTAATCATGGAATTTCTCTTTACTTATTATTTTCACACGATGAACTGTTGACTTCCATTGATTAGATTTTTGGAATTAGCAGGATTCCTCATACTATTGCTAATAGTATAAGGAACTACCAAATACATTCTTTCATAGATTTCAAACTAATGATAAGAAATTTTATCCACTTTGTACTCTTCAGGAGGACAAGATCAATAAGGAAGTCTGAATGGTACGATGAAATATCAAAACTGTAATCAAAGTTATCAGGAAGCAAATTCAGAAAACAACATTGTATGAACAAGTGAAGGCTATAAACCAAGTGATATTTACATAATTTATAAAATTATTTACAAGAATATAGTACAAGTGTAAATTTCATAGATCCTGGATAGCCTTATTTAGATTCTCGACTATTAAAGTATCGACAATATGGTGAATCGCTATACAAAGAATTTCTTTAAGCTTCTTTTCCTTTTTCTTAATGTCATCGGCATCATCAATGGATTAAATATGAGCCTTTAAAGCATGGTTGAAAGCTTTGTTATTTTAAGGATTTTGTTTTGCCATTCTAAATTGGCAATGTGCTTTCGGAGAAGATATTTTTCATGCTCAAGTTTCTGAATTCTAGCTGCATACTAATTTATGCGCTGTGAATATCTCACTTTTTGTTAGTCATCAAAATATTTCATCATATCAAATTTGACCTTCCTACACCATTCTCCTACTACCTTCTCATCTAAACTAGTAGGAGGGTTAGTCGTAGCAGGAAATTTTTGAATAGCTAAAGATGAGGACCTTATCAATTTTACAACAGAGAAGGCAATCAGAGAAGTTGGTAAATTGATATTTTGAATGTTACATCACGTGATAAACTCCAGGGATTTACACTGAGCTTGACTATCTTTTGATTTTATCTCCAAATCGCTAAGCTATTGGAGAAGTTTAGACATATCTTTGTAAAAGTCGATTGAAGGGTTCAATTTAATTTGACATTTTAATTGAGAATTGTTTCATTTTACTCTTGATCTCCATTCCGAGACTTGTAATTTGATTGTTAAGGTCCCTAACAATTGACATCTAAAGTAAAAATTTCATGCGCCATTCTAATGCTTCAGCGTTGCCTTGGAGTCGAGCAGACAGAGGATCTTTAAGGAGGCGCCTCTTTTCAATATCCGCCAAAAATCTATCTCTGATGTTGGTAAAATGAGATAATGAATCTAACGAGAGTGGCATGGTAGATAACTGTAACTCTTATTTAAATGAACAAAAAAAATACTCAAATCACTAGTTTATTTTATTACAATAATGGAAGTTATAACTCAAGAGGAAGTAAAACAAAAGGAACTATCCCATTGTTATAATAAATACTCATTTTATTACACTTAAAGTTTGGAAATAACATTTTTGAATTTGTTGAATTAGTTGAAAAAGTAACTTTCGAATCAAAAGGGACATTAAATTCTTCCGAGGTAATAACTGGAGGTTGTTTGCTATAGTCCCATTCTATGGCAGGAGGACTATCATAACCGCATATTAATTTGGCATGATATGCTAGAATTCCGTTAAGAAGCTTTTCCTTTTCTTCGTCAAGGAAATCGAAACGAAGGCGGGGATGTTGCTTATAAAGCCTTTGAATATCTCTAAGAAAGCAATATCTAGCCAATTCTAGGATTTCAAGAGCAATGCCTTTTCTAAATAGTCTCTTCTTAATTTGACATATTTGCTTAAATAATCTCTATCGACATAGTTACTTAAATCCAATACCACATTCTCATACATCAGAGGACGAGGTTCTGCATCAGTCAACGAGTATGTCTTCGAAAGCTACCTTCCGCATTTGAACTTTCAACTACCTTCCAATTCCTTCGAAGCCCCAAAGATTCACCTATCAACATAATTGATAGCCCATATCCTTCCCCACTAGCAACAACACATCTACAACAAAGTGGAGAGTGCATCTACACCTTTCGACGAACTCGAAAGCACTCAAGTTCTATTTAAAAGTGAAGTGGAAGGCACCCTGATGTTAACAGCAAAGAAAAGTATTCAAGGCACCCTTTCGACTAAGTCGAGCAGACCGATTCAAAAGGGGCCAACCTACGCCTATAAATAAGACCCTAGAAGTATTGTTTTGAGGATCTGAAATCATTCGCTCAATACTTGTTCTTTCTTGAATTTGTAAATCCTAATTCTAAAATTAGATTGGGGATTTGACTTCTTTGTATTACTTAAACTTCTAGTAATAAAGAAAATATTATCAAAGCAAGTATATGGCATTTTTGGATATATTAGCTGATCTAATGGTTCCATGTGATTTCGGTTATGATTTGCTTGTACCAATGTGACCGAAAGGCTACCTTTCGAAGGAGTCGAAACCTTTTGATTCAACCAAAACCCTTAGATCATTAGGTCCTAACCTCGAGTCACCTTGACCACTTCGAAAGGAGGTTTCGATGGGATCCTAAGCCAATTCAACTAGTTCGAAAGGTATTTTCAAAAGAGATTCAAGTGTCTTGACCGTTTCGAAAGGATATGTAGAAGGATTTTCAATTGCCATAACCTTTTCGAAAGTTAGACTTAAGGGAGATCTACATCATCTAGATTGTTTGGAAAAAAGGGCTCGAAAGGTTTAAACTATCTCAATCTGTTTGAAAGGCGGTTTCGAAGGGATCACTTACACTTTAAACTTTGCTTTAGGGCGTTGGCAAGTTTTCTTGTCAACACTATATTTTTAAAACCTTTTTGTTTAAAACCCATTTAAAAACCTATTTTTTAATTTAAAATCACCACTTTATAAATCCAAAAATAATTTTCAAAATAAATTTAAACCTTGATAATTTCTCATAATAAATACAATAACAATACTTAATAATCAGATATGAAAAAGCCTAGGATGTCTTTCAAAGTTAACTTTAAAATCAAAGATCACAGCGATTTTAAAGTGCATCCATCGCGGCCGTTTCTCTTCTACGATTTATAACTTCCATTTTCAAATCCCACAAAGGTCCAAACCAATTCCATTTATGTCAAACACACCCAAATGTGGATAAAACAACCCAATATGCACATATATATTACCATAATTTCCCACAATTTATCCCATCTATCCAATTTAACATATTTCAGTTATCAGGGATTTCAAAGCACGTTTATAACGACTAAATCATTTTTAACAAATATAATATGCTATCGCTTTTCACAAAGCAATATCAAACATGTTGATGTGCACGTAAATGTGCATATTTTTACCACCATATTTAATCTATTTAAATTGAATAAATGATCATATTGTGTATTTTAACTTGTTTTAACCAAAATTCAAATTATTTAAAATTGTCACATATTCATCTTCATCGAAGGGCGAAATGGTCATTTTTGTGCATATATAAAATTAAGAAAATTTAATGGGAAATTTCTATGTTATTTTTTAGGAATTCAAACTCAATTACAAGTGGTTTCGTGAAGGAATATGCATGCACAAAGAAGATACAAAAGAATGAAGATGGACATAATTCAAAGTGAAGAACATGGAGGACCACACCCACTTACCTTAATTTTTAATTAGGAGCTAATGCACATGCTAAAAGACATTTAAAGCTTCATGTATATTTAAGTGGAGGATTATTAAAGCTAATGATAACTTGGCCACCACACTTCCTCCAAGGGAATTTTGGGAACTCCCCAAAAATATGCATTAGGGTTTCTAACTTATATAAATACCCTTTGTGTTTCATGTAGCCCTCCTCTTACTTAGTCTCTCTTTAGTTTAGTTTAGCTTGGAAATAAAAAAGACAAGCTCTCTTTCCCATTTCATGGCTACTTAGCCATTTTTTATTTCATGTAATTTTTTTATGCCATGTTAATTTGTGTTTATTTTACTTACATGCTCTCTTTCTTTCATGCTAATAGTGTAGATTTTATTTCATGCAATTAGAATAGTGCTTTTTTTCTATACTTGCTTTCATTTTCCTTTCATTTTTCTTTCATGTTGCTAGCTACATTTGTTAATCAAATGGAAAATATGAGAGGCTAAACCCCTTCAATTTAGGGGTAATGAAGCTCTCTAATTATGTAGCTTCAACTATTTGTTAATTCATGCTATCTTTTTATGCTTAATGATGATCAATGAAGTGGTTTAATTGTTATTTTTGCTTTGAATTTGATAGCCTATATTGTTGATACCAAATAGGCTATGCTTAAACAATCACTAACACTAATTGCCTCTTCATCGAAATATGATTATAGCAAAAGAAAGTGATTTGAAATTAAAATTTGATGGTCTTTGTTTCTAATCAATAGTTAATAGGTCATACTTAAAATAGATTCCATTTTCATTTTCATTATCATTTTTCATGAGAGTTAAAAGTTGTTTAAGGGTGTGTTATAGTTTGATGGTTTATGTTGAGCTAATTAATAGCGCAAATAGGTCATACTTATGATAAACACATCAATTAAATTAACTAATGACCATAAAAAAGAGATCAAGATTTCATATGTGTTGAACAACATGATCTAGAGAGTGGATTTATTCTCTAAATTGTCATTTAATTCTTATATTTGCATCTCTTTTCTTTTAGTTAGTTAGCTAATTTTCTAATTTTCTAGCTTAACATTCTCTTCGACTTTGGTATAATTTGATTGAATAGAATTTTTAAAATCAATAATTCCCTATGGATTGAACCGTATTCGCCACGTACTACAAGTGTACACCGTGCACTTGCGGTTATTTTTAAATTTAAATTTTTCGACGGTTTTCTAATTCCATAGAATTTTCGTCGATTAACACATGTAAATAAGTAGTTTGGGCCATAATACATGTTATAGATGATCAAACATAGATATTGCACTCAATAATAATGTTTTCACTTGTTTTATAAAACATGGCGGGGTCCAAAAGCAATAACTTACATTATTCATTATATAGTTTATATTTTCAATACAATAACAATTATATATGCAACAATATATAACTAACCAGTGAGTAAAATTCACTCAAGCTCCAGCTAATGCTTTTGCGTTTTCAAATAGTCTAAAATCGAACGTCGTTTGATTTTGATTAAAACTCCCACAAGCTTCAAACCCGATGAATCTAAATCTATAGCGTAGATAATACAGATATGAACGCAACGGTGAAGACGGTGCCTCAATCGGACCTCCTATGGAAGATTTATGAATTTTATATGATCTTGAGATTGAAAACTAATTAATTAAATTAAATTACTCTCATCTCCCTCCATCTCCACTTTGAAACCTGCACGGTGATACGCGTCACTCCACCATGGCCGTGCCCGATGATCGCACGATGATCAAAGACAGGAATCATCTCTAAACCATTTAAAGAACAGACTTTGCCAATCAATCATTCTTCCCAAGTTTGACGCGCTCGACCTCTTAATGGAGCACTCCCGCCTGATTTAAATTCCTACGCGTAACCCTAAATTTGCCTCACCTAAGGTCGCTTTTCAACTTCGACCTCAGATCACAAACGGCAACCACCACACTTCTCCTCGTCGCACACTGAGCACAATGGCTACGACAATTTTGCCTTCGACCACCTCTTACCATTTGCGACCTGACACTGTTCAACTTCGTCCCCAAATGTCATGTTTCCAAAGCTGAAGCCGCACCACCCCTCGCTTGTGTCAATCAATTCATCTTTCGACAATAAGTGCAACGCCCCCTTCGCTGTAGCCTCTTGCCTCCTCTATCACCACATAGTCCTAGCCCTAGCTCTGCCTGTGCACTGTCGAGCAACCTATAATCTTACCGTACCCAAATCCAACACGCCTTTGTGAAGCTATCGAGCATACGAGGCTAACAAATCAAACGTCGCATGATTTCGTTAGGCAATTAAATCATTTAATTGAATGAAGCACGGAGGAGCAGCAGCAGGCAAAATTTGAAAAGTAAGAGTAAGAGGGAATGATGAATTGGGTTTTAAGGATTTAGAGGGTATTTATAGAAAAATTGTAATATATTTTATTTCCCTTTTATTTTCGTTGTGTGTTTTGAGTCCGCACGATCACACAGTAACTCCGATCGTCACAAAATTCATCGCATACAGCAAATCATTATTCCGGATCTAATGACACTGGTTTCATCAAAATTCAAAACAGTGCCCAAAATGATAGTTTCACCCGTTAATTAAAACGAACTATTTTTAAAACAATTTTAATCACTTTTAATTCTAAATTAAAAGCTTCCCATATCATTCTTATTTGAACAAAATTTAATAAGCATTCGAAATCATTTTTATTCACATTAAATCCAAGATTTAAATATTTAAATAATTTCAATATTTAATTATAAAACTTCAAAAATCTAGGTCGTTACATTCTTTCCCCTTAAAAGAATTTCGTCCTCAAAATTCCAACACAATCAACAAAGCAATAATCACACATTAATACCCAATGGTATTGCGATCACTAGCGACCATAGAAATAATCACATAACAATACTATACAGTACTGCGTTCATTAGCAAACAAAACTCATGGTTCGACTAGGTTCAGAAACCTTCTCGTCGCACAAGGATGGCAACCAATCCATTAAGCGTTACCTTATGCTCAGCAGCCTCAGGTATTACTCGGTCGATCACTAATGTTACCTCAACAACTCGAAAGGTCATCCCCCAAACTCTCCACCAGCAAACAAATATAATATATAATTATACTAAAGCATGTACGATGTACATATACCATCTGTACATAATAAATAATTCTGATTACCAACTCGATCACATAGGCTTTACTTCTGAACCAGTATAGATCACTTGACCTCTGTAGTATGACTCCGATCTAGTTCCTTGATTAGAAACCTCCATTCTCCTTACATAACCATATACTATGATAGAAAATTTCCGGATCATATCAAAAATCCATATCAATTATTCACCGTCGAGAATCGAGTGAAAAATCATAACTCGGACCGGTGTGAATCACCTCGAAATCCATGCACTCGAATCTTAGGTCAAGTACTGGCATGCGAATAAAATGATTTATGTGGAACTTACAAACTCCATTCAATTGGTTTCTTAACTATACGAATTACTTTTCACTTTCATTCACATTCATTTTCACTTATTATTTCTTACTTAATACTAAAACCACTTATGAACTATTTCATAAAATTTACTTCAAGTTACTAAACATTATACAACTTAAGTCTATATCTATATAATACTCCACTACATCCTCAAAGTATATATAAAAATATCCAATTAATTTTACTTAATATGAATATTCAGCCAATTTAAAGCTTGTTTATATTCTACCATCTCTTCAAACCAAGCATTATATAAAACTTAACTTTTATAAACATTTAGCTTCAAATTCTATTATCTACTAAGTTCAAGTGTTATATAAACTCATCTTTACATTTTCACACACTTAGCTTCAAATACTTATACAAATTTCGAAGTTTCAAGTATCCAAAATCATCGAAAATTCCATTTCATTTTGACAAAGGAAAATTACCGATCAACGGGTCAAACAAAATGCATAACAGTGTAACGACCCGTGAATTAATAATATTTAATAAATTAATTTGATATAAATTTTAATTTGTTTAAGAATAAATGTAGAAATTGATATAGTGATTGTAATTTAATGTTGACAATTAAATACTTATATGGCATGGATTGAATTAACGTAAATTGGTGGGTGGCTATTAGTTATAATTAGCTGATTAAATGGTATTAATGAAATGATAACTGGATTGGATTGCAATTTAATAAACATTAGAAAATTTATTAAGTGAACTAAATTTGTTAAAGTTCATAAGTTGTGTAATTCAATTTAGTAGAAACTCTAAATGTATAAATGAAGATTTAAATAAACGCTAAATTAAACTATGTGAATGGGTGATTTATGTGGATTGAGGAAATTTGTAATTTAATAAATGAATGCACTAAGTATGTAGAAATTTATGCACCAAAATATTTTCATTTATAGGATTATTGCAGAAGTGTACCCATTTATCTAATGTATATAAATGAATCTAATTAATTATTTTGGTTATTGTTGTGTCTAGTCAATAAAAGGAGAACTTTCAGACAATAAATTTATAAACGAATAAATTTATAGAAACGTAGTAACGGAAGAGTGGATATTATAGTAACGTAAACGTATTGTAGGGTAATAATTAAGTATAGGCTTGTAAATTAGATTTTATGACGATAAATGTGGATAATGCAAATTGTCACAATTTGATTTAAAGTTAATTTTAAGAAACAAACAAATGCTGAATCTGTGAATGTAGTACAAATACTTACTTGAATGGTGTTCATTAATACAAAGATGTAATTAGTAAGATAGTAAAAATTTATGCATGTAGTGAAAAGAAATCTAATAGAGACATAAACTCTAATTATATAAAGGAGTATAGATCTGAACAAATTTATGAAGATTGATAAGGACAGTGTTTGTAATCAAGTTTGGTTATTGATATTTGAAAGATAGAGATGTGTAAATACGTTAATGAATTTATAATGGAAAGGAATGGTAGAATGAAAAGAATATATAATAATAAGCAATTGATTCAATTAAGGGAATTAAATTATAATAAATGGTCATTTAATAAATTTAACGTACTGTGAGAAATCATAATAATTGTGTAAAATCAGTACAAGTTGGAAATGCATAAACCTTAATAAACATTCTAACTTAATGAATTTATGCAAATGTGGGAATTAGTTATAAGCGTGTAATTATGGGTATGATAACAATTAGTATAAAATACCTATATATTGGAAACACATTTGTAAAGCATAATTAATTGAGTTGGTGAATTGGGAATGAATTCAAAGTATATGAACATTTATGTTATATAAATAAGAATTAATGCAGTAGCTAAATTTGTGAAATCTAAATCTATGGAACAAAGGTTGTAAGATCTTTACTGATGGAAATTAACGTTACAGGTAGTGTAAATTCCTATTTTAATAAGACTATGGGTTATAGTAAAGATTTTAAATCAAGATTTGGCTACGTGAATAAAAAGAATGAAGGTAATTGAGTTATTGCAATTAAGAAAATTTAAACGTTTATTTATATGTTAAGTAAAACTTAAGTTGGGATTTAAAATATTTGTGTATATTAATTTCATGCATTTGGCTATAATGGATTTAATAATAAAAATGAAACAGTGAAATCAAATGGATATACAGATTTCAATTATACCTTGAAATTCATATTCACCATAAAAGGTTAATTGGAACCAAAGTAGTTAATATAGGAATCAAGCCTTATTTATCAATTTGGATTTATTGCAATAGTTAATTCCATAAAATAAAGTTAAAGCTAATTCAAATTTAGTTGGACCATTGTTGATATAACTTTAGAAAGCAAGATTTTATTTATAATTTGAATATTAAATCCAACAAAGGGTATTTACTACAAATAAAATAGAATTAAACGTAAAATATTACGTTATTGAATTTAAAATGGAATTTGTAAACAATTGAGTGAATTTAATAAATTTATCAAACTTATAATGTTGAATTCGTTAAGATTGGAATTAATAATAGTAAAGAAGAATGAGGGAAGAATAATTTGAAAACATAGCAATAGATATTAATGTAAGGTTACCTTGAATAAGTTAAGGCAAACCAATGGAGAATAATGTAGATACCTTTACAATACGATGTTTGTGTGTAAAGGAAATGGGAATAAAGTTATTAATAATTCGGAATTTTATTTATGGTAAAAAGTTTATTTGCAATCAAATGAGTTGGAATGGAAGTCAAATCTATTTATCTAATTGGATTTAAGTGAGAGTATAAGAGTATATGATTTAATAATTGGGTTTTTGCGAATAAAATTTATAATTCCCAAATAATAAGAAAACGCGGAAATTAACACTGCAAAATTGATATATTTATAAATTTTAATTCACATCCAAGCTTGGAAAACCATTTGGGATTGTTTGAATTATATAAGCCACAAAATTTGGCCAATATTAGAAGTTGAAACATAAAAACTGGATTTATAATTTATTTTAATTTATTTAATAAATATTAAAAATAGCCATTTTTGGGCCATAGTTTTTCCGTACGTTCGCGTATCCAGTCTAGCTACCCTACTTCGAGCCTACCTATAAATATACAGTTATAAACCCTAGCTCCTTTCTTTTTCATTTGCTGTACGTTCATTTCTTCACTCTTTTCTCTTCCCCAAATGCATACATCTCAGATCCAATTCCAGATCTATCCACAGTTCAAAATCAAAAGTCAAAACTCAAAAATTTCAGAAAATTCCAGAAAAAATATATGTTGAAGTATTCGATACGCGTAATCTCATGGTGAAATTCGTTTGTCAATTGGAGCTGTCATTCATCCAGAATAAATTCAAACAGCCCCAAAACCGTTCATCATCAGCGCACAAAACTTCGTCGGATGGAGAAACTGTTTCTGGGTTTTATAGAGGGGACCGAGGGGAGTGCATCTATATGATTTTTGGGGCGAATCAACGGTTGGATGTGGGGCTATTTTTGATTTGGGTTTCGAAAATTTGGGGGCAGCTGGGTGTTTCGTGCGTTAGGGTTCTAGCAAGTGCGTGTCTTCTTGGGCACGCTGGAGAGTGGTACGCGGGTTTAGGGGGAGTGATATTCTTGATGACGTGGCATTGTAATGTGTGTAAGTTGTTTTGTTGATTTAATTTTGTTTTCAAATCAGTTTTTCGTCATAACTTTTTCATACGACATCGGTTTCACGCGAATTTTTTTATTATTAGGATCGTATTTAAATTCCGGATCTAATGACGCTGGTTTGGACGAATTATGAGACGGGCGAATTTTTGGGTTTAAATCGGGTTTAAATTCGATTTAAATTCAAAAGGTGAGTGTTTTAACCCACTCACAATTACTAGAAGCTTTTATGTTTGTTAAATAAGTTTTAGAAATGAATAGAAATTTATTTATGGGTATCTGGCATGTTTATTTCATTCATATCTGTTGAATTGCATTTTATTAAATTTAACTGTTAATTTAATTGATTTATTGCGTATTAATTGACTGTTGGAAATTATTGTTGCATATGAATTGCTAGTTAACAGTTGTATAAATTATTACTGAATAAACTGTTAGATTAATAGTTGATAAATTTAATTTGAATAAACTGCCAGTTATCACCTGTTATATATGATCACATATATAATTGTTATTGATTGATATTGATCGATGTGTGATTGGATGATGGATGTGTTGTTGAATGAATGCTTTATTTGGATATCATTAAACTGCAAGTTAGTATGCATTTACATTTCATTCGGGATTGCGGTTTGAAATGATATACAACCGTAGTTTTATTTTTTTTAAATTGCGGATTGAAATGATAAATATCCGTATCACTTGACCATAGGATAGAAAACTATATACAGGCACCGCGGTCTATATATAACTATTTTTAATGAAATTTCTATGGTTTGGATGGAATACGGTTTATAAAAATCTTAAATTTTATACTGAATAAATGTTTTCTTCCATATTTATATACATATGAAGTTGAAAAATTTGAAATAAAAAGGTGTATAAATCTCTTTATTAAAATGGAAGAAAATTTAGAAAATGGAGTTTGATAATTTATATCCTATGTTTAAATGTTAAGTTGGAAATTTTAAAATAGTATATTTACAATTGGATTTTTCCCAAAATAAATTGAAATGAATATTCTAGTATAATTTGAATTGGAAAATATATATTTTTTATTACTAGAAATTGAAGTCTTATTATTTATGGATTTTATGTGAATGTTCAAAACTAATTTATAGAACATTTGATTTGTTGAAAGAATAAAAATCCAACTTTAGTTGAAATATTAACCCTCAAGATGGATATAAAAATATATAAAATTGGAATGGTTGGGACTTGAAATAATATTTTGGATTATGGTTTTAACATTGAGTAAAGAAATATTCACAAAGCCATGTAAATTATTTTCCGTACGAAGTAACCATAAAGTTAAATCACTTATTTTATATATTGTTGAATATCCAAACCATTTAGTTTTGAAAGTAATGGTTTTAAAAACTATGGATTTCGAAGTATTATGTTGAAAGTTAATGTTCAAATATTTGGTTACAAGGAATTATAAATTTTAAAAGTGGCATAATTTTTGGAAAAGATTTATATTTGGGAAATGATATCATTGATTTGGGTTTTATAAAAATAATATCAATATGAATCTTTTTGGGTTTTAAAGAAGAAATGATATCGTAATATTATGGTTTTGAAATGGATTTTATTTTTGGTTTTAAAAGTATAAACTATTTTTAAATGACCGCGGTGTTATAATAACGATGGGTTGGCAAAGAGACCGGGATCGGATATGGACATACTCTCTGTCGATACCGAAAACCACTTTGACTAACCGTGTACGCGGTGGAGATTCCAGAATGAAGTAGGTGGTGGCGACGTTTCCTGTAAGGTAAATACGTGGACCCAACTCCCGTGAGTTGGCATAAGGTGGCTAAAACATGAGCGATTCTCAGGCCAATGAGGTCATTCCTCTGATCGGACGCTCCTCTTCGATATTATACTTTGACTTGGATTTGATTCAGTGGCCACTTCTATATTTTGATTTTGGGGAGTTAGTCCGAGGTGGGCGGTAACTGCGGCTACGCGTTTCCACCAGCCTGGATAGCAATTGGTATATCTACCCTGGCATTGCCTAGTTGTGCCGTGTCACCTACCATATCGAGCCTTTACTACGAGTTTCTATTTGTGTCGTACCTATGGAGTATCCTCTGGTAGCCTCCCGATCAGGAGGTATTACGGTACTGTATAGACTATTGGCATTTTACGTGTTAAGGTGGAAAATGTAAAGCCTTAACGCTGTTTATTTTACAATTAGACACTATTATAATAGCGCAATATACTACATAGTAAATAGTTTAACGGATCCTTAGGAGATGTAAATCCCGAGCATCTCTTGAGTTACTGTACCCATATTTATTTCTGTTAATTTAACTCACATAAGATCTTTTAGTTCTGACTCGAGTGTTTTTGTCTTTTCAAATTCGCTCGAGTCAGTCCGAGCGTTTCAGGACAGCAGATTTTAGCTTTGGAGGACGAAGACGAAGAATCAGTATTATTTTATATATAGTATTGCACCACACTCTTTCTATTCCGCTGCATTGCTTGTATTGGTATGTGTAACTCTGATATTTATTGTAAAAGAAGAATCAAGCTTTTGTAAACTGTTTATGAAACTGTATATTTGTTATTATATTTTATCCTTCCGCTGTGAGATTCTATTTTCGTTTTATTTCTTCTCCATTTTTCTTATTTACCCCATAACAATCCGCCCTTGCGTATGCTTTGAATTGGGACAAGTGTCGGTTTAAAGTGTGCGGAAAGAGCGGGATGTTACATCTGGTATCAAAGCTTTGGTTTAGCGATAAACCTTGGCTTTGTGGGGTTTGACTCTTTGTTAATAGAGTAGAAATATCCTATGGGAGTCGCTGAGTGTATATATATGAGAGAGCGTATTTGTTAGTATTAATAAAAAGATTTTTATATTGTGTTAATCTGTTCCGCTTTGTATTTATAAATTCTGGTTGATGCATGGGACGCTATGTCATCAATAGGGATTTCTAAACACTTAATAGGACAGACCGACATAATATTTGTTTTAATATAGGTGAATGAAAGAATTTTGCCTATTATATTTTCTATATATAAAAATATTTTTATAAAGATATATATATATATATATATATATATATTTGGTTGCTATAGATTGGGTGTTAGGAAAAAAAAAATATTTTATAATAAATTGAAGCTAAGTTGAAATTATAATAAATCAAATGGGAGATTTTAGAACTTAAGTCCGGGATTTTGAAAATCTGCTTTCAAAGGATTTATGAAATATAATGATTTGATTTATAAGTATTTTCTTATATAAGTATTTAGTATAATTTGGAAGAATTGTTTTAAAGAAGATTTTGGAGAGAATAAATTTTGTACTTTCCTCTCTGTCGCTGGAAAATAATTTCGGTGATGGCGGCCGCATCATCGACTTTCATTTTCGGGTTTCGAAGGGGAAAGGCTACTGTAGTGAATTCTACTACAGATTTATTTGAAATTTTCTAAAAAATTTTCTTTTATTGCTCTAACTATAATTAGAGATATTGAGTTGTAAGAACTTATTTATCTATTATTTGAAAATAAATTGAAATTTAACCCGGTACTTAATTCTAAATTTTTCCGTTAATTAATTGTTTAAAATTTGTTAGTGAAATAAAAGTTAAGTAATAAATGATTGAAACCTCTAATTGAAATAAGAGAATAATTGCAAAGCTATAAAGATGAATTTGCATACATATGAGACAAAGAGTAATATGGATAAACATTAAATTTAATTAAAAGAATGGAGATTAAACTTGTATAAGTTCAATTGCAATTTCCTTAACATAAATAACTTACCCAAATATAAAAGTTGAAGTGTTAAATGAGAAACTGGAATTGAATATTTTACAAGTAGGAATTTAGGAAAAATGAAGTATTCAATAAATTACTGTTATAATAAGAATTTAATGGTATAAACTTAGGTTATAATTGAAATTTTACTAAAAAGGGTTAAGAATTATTAATAGATGATATGAACCTAAGTATATAAAAATGAAATTCAAAATAAGAATTGATTGTATGATTATTGACTTAAGTATGTTTTAATTTTCCCTATTCTAATATAATGGAAAATAGGAAAAATTAAATGACTGCAATTCATAGTCAATGGAAAAATAAAAACTTCCACTTATAAGAATGAATGTTAGCAGATTTAGAATTTAAGGGAAATCTTACAAGTGAAGAGTAAGGAAATGAAGATATTCAAATAATTGTTGTTATTAATGAGAATTTATTTTATAAACTTAAGTAATAAAAAGGAAATACAAATATAATGAATTTTGTGATAGTTGGAAAATAAAACTTGTAAGAAACAAAGAAATCCCTCATAAATGAAGGGAAGAAAATCAAACCACTGAAGTATGAAATAAATGTATAATAAGCTATTTTGGTGTTGATTTGAATTGTTTGGTTGATGTATGGTTGTTGGGTAAGAAATTTTGAAGTTGTTGGATGGAGAAATAATCTATCTTTGTTCCATCTAAGACTGTTGAGTAAAGGATGCACTTGATAGTTATTTTACATTTCGTACAATTTCGGAATTTGAACCTAACAACTAATTGTTTGTTTGATTGAATGATTTTGTTTGCGGTGTGTGCTGTTTGTTAAAATGTATGGTTGTTGCATTTGATTGGATATGAATGATTGAATCCACTAGAATAGTTCATTTTAAAATAAATATTTAACCTTTTAGGCTTATAAGAAAATACAGGTTATGGAAGCAACTGCTACTGCTTTTGGTTCCATAATAATAAGCGTATTGCCCGACAAATAGGTACGTTTCCGGATTACGTATAAAGCGCTATTTTATATATTTTCCCGTGTTGGGATATTTTATTTGGATAATATGTGTAATATATTTGTATATTTGGATATTATATTTTCTCGAGAGTCCCTCCGTACAAAGGAGATTCTGCCAAAATTTTCAGAAAATTTTGGACTTACAATTTTGTGAAAATATTTTTCCAACTTTAATAATTCAAGTATTAAAGGATATAATGATTATAAAACAAGTGTATTTCATTAAAGGGAATTAATCCAGTAAAATATTGTTTATAAGTTAATATTTGAAATAAGATACACTATTTATTCTTCCTTCTCCCTTCTTTTCCTTTTCGGGGACGAAAAGTTTTGAGTGGGGGGAGAGTGTAACGACCCGTGAATTAATAATATTTAATAAATTAATTTGATATAAATTTTAATTTGTTTAAGAATAAATGTAGAAATTGATATAGTGATTGTAATTTAATGTTGACAATTAAATACTTATATGGCATGGATTGAATTAACGTAAATTGGTGGGTGGCTATTAGTTATAATTAGCTGATTAAATGGTATTAATGAAATGATAACTGGATTGGATTGCAATTTAATAAACATTAGAAAATTTATTAAGTGAACTAAATTTGTTAAAGTTCATAAGTTGTGTAATTCAATTTAGTAGAAACTCTAAATGTATAAACGAAGATTTAAATAAACGCTAAATTAAACTATGTGAATGGGTGATTTATGTGGATTGAGGAAATTTGTAATTTAATAAATGAATGCACTAAGTATGTAGAAATTTATGCACCAAAATATTTTCATTTATAGGATTATTGCAGAAGTGTACCCATTTATCTAATGTATATAAATGAATCTAATTAATTATTTTGGTTATTGTTGTGTCTAGTCAATAAAAGGAGAACTTTCAGACAATAAATTTATAAACGAATAAATTTATAGAAACGTAGTAACGGAAGAGTGGATATTATAGTAACGTAAACGTATTGTAGGGTAATAATTAAGTATAGGCTTGTAAATTAGATTTTATGACGATAAATGTGGATAATGCAAATTGTCACAATTTGATTTAAAGTTAATTTTAAGAAACAAACAAATGCTGAATCTGTGAATGTAGTACAAATACTTACTTGAATGGTGTTCATTAATACAAAGATGTAATTAGTAAGATAGTAAAAATTTATGCATGTAGTGAAAAGAAATCTAATAGAGACATAAACTCTAATTATATAAAGGAGTATAGATCTGAACAAATTTATGAAGATTGATAAGGACAGTGTTTGTAATCAAGTTTGGTTATTGATATTTGAAAGATAGAGATGTGTAAATACGTTAATGAATTTATAATGGAAAGGAATGGTAGAATGAAAAGAATATATAATAATAAGCAATTGATTCAATTAAGGGAATTAAATTATAATAAATGGTCATTTAATAAATTTAACGTACTGTGAGAAATCATAATAATTGTGTAAAATCAGTACAAGTTGGAAATGCATAAACCTTAATAAACATTCTAACTTAATGAATTTATGCAAATGTGGGAATTAGTTATAAGCGTGTAATTATGGGTATGATAACAATTAGTATAAAATACCTATATATTGGAAACACATTTGTAAAGCATAATTAATTGAGTTGGTGAATTGGGAATGAATTCAAAGTATATGAACATTTATGTTATATAAATAAGAATTAATGCAGTAGCTAAATTTGTGAAATCTAAATCTATGGAACAAAGGTTGTAAGATCTTTACTGATGGAAATTAACGTTACAGGTAGTGTAAATTCCTATTTTAATAAGACTATGGGTTATAGTAAAGATTTTAAATCAAGATTTGGCTACGTGAATAAAAAGAATGAAGGTAATTGAGTTATTGCAATTAAGAAAATTTAAACGTTTATTTATATGTTAAGTAAAACTTAAGTTGGGATTTAAAATATTTGTGTATATTAATTTCATGCATTTGGCTATAATGGATTTAATAATAAAAATGAAACAGTGAAATCAAATGGATATACAGATTTCAATTATACCTTGAAATTCATATTCACCATAAAAGGTTAATTGGAACCAAAGTAGTTAATATAGGAATCAAGCCTTATTTATCAATTTGGATTTATTGCAATAGTTAATTCCATAAAATAAAGTTAAAGCTAATTCAAATTTAGTTGGACCATTGTTGATATAACTTTAGAAAGCAAGATTTTATTTATAATTTGAATATTAAATCCAACAAAGGGTATTTACTACAAATAAAATAGAATTAAACGTAAAATATTACGTTATTGAATTTAAAATGGAATTTGTAAACAATTGAGTGAGTTTAATAAATTTATCAAACTTATAATGTTGAATTCGTTAAGATTGGAATTAATAATAGTAAAGAAGAATGAGGGAAGAATAATTTGAAAACATAGCAATAGATATTAATGTAAGGTTACCTTGAATAAGTTAAGGCAAACCAATGGAGAATAATGTAGATACCTTTACAATACGATGTTTGTGTGTAAAGGAAATGAGAATAAAGTTATTAATAATTCGGAATTTTATTTATGGTAAAAAGTTTATTTGCAATCAAATGAGTTGGAATGGAAGTCAAATCTATTTATCTAATTGGATTTAAGTGAGAGTATAAGAGTATATGATTTAATAATTGGGTTTTTGCGAATAAAATTTATAATTCCCAAATAATAAGAAAACGCGGAAATTAACACTGCAAAATTGATATATTTATAAATTTTAATTCACATCCAAGCTTGGAAAACCATTTGGGATTGTTTGAATTATATAAGCCACAAAATTTGGCCAATATTAGAAGTTGAAACATAAAAACTGGATTTATAATTTATTTTAATTTATTTAATAAATATTAAAAATAGCCATTTTTGGGCCATAGTTTTTCCGTACGTTCGCGTATCCAGTCTAGCTACCTTACTTCGAGCCTACCTATAAATATACAGTTATAAACCCTAGCTCCTTTCTTTTTCATTTGCTGTACGTTCATTTCTGCACTCTTTTCTCTTCCCCAAATGCATACATCTCAGATCCAATTCCAGATCTATCCACAGTTCAAAATCAAAAGTCAAAACTCAAAAATTTCAGAAAATTCCAGAAAAAATATATGTTGAAGTATTCGATACGCGTAATCTCATGGTGAAATTCGTTTGTCAATTGGAGCTGTCATTCATCCAGAATAAATTCAAACAGCCCCAAAACCGTTCATCATCAGCGCACAAAACTTCGTCGGATGGAGAAACTGTTTCTGGGTTTTATAGAGGGGACCGAGGGGAGTGCATCTATATGATTTTTGGGGCGAATCAACGGTTGGATGTGGGGCTATTTTTGATTTGGGTTTCGAAAATTTGGGGGCAGCTGGGTGTTTCGTGCGTTAGGGTTCTAGCAAGTGCGTGTCTTCTTGGGCACGCTGGAGAGTGGTACGCGGGTTTAGGGGGAGTGATATTCTTGATGACGTGGCATTGTAATGTGTGTAAGTTGTTTTGTTGATTTAATTTTGTTTTCAAATCAGTTTTTCGTCATAACTTTTTCATACGACATCGGTTTCACGCGAATTTTTTTTTTATTAGGATCGTATTTAAATTCTGGATCTAATGACGCTGGTTTGGACGAATTATGAGACGGGCGAATTTTTGGGTTTAAATCGGGTTTAAATTCGATTTAAATTCAAAAGGTGAGTGTTTTAACCCACTCACAATTACTAGAAGCTTTTATGTTTGTTAAATAAGTTTTAGAAATGAATAGAAATTTATTTATGGGTATCTGGCATGTTTATTTCATTCATATCTGTTGAATTGCATTTTATTAAATTTAACTGTTAATTTAATTGATTTATTGCGTATTAATTGACTGTTGGAAATTATTGTTGCATATGAATTGCTAGTTAACAGTTGTATAAATTATTACTGAATAAACTGTTAGATTAATAGTTGATAAATTTAATTTGAATAAACTGCCAGTTATCACCTGTTATATATGATCACATATATAATTGTTATTGATTGATATTGATCGATGTGTGATTGGATGATGGATGTGTTGTTGAATGAATGCTTTATTTGGATATCATTAAACTGCAAGTTAGTATGCATTTACATTTCATTCGGGATTGCGGTTTGAAATGATATACAACCGAAGTTTTATTTTTTTTAAATTGCGGATTGAAATGATAAATATCCGTATCACTTGACCATAAGATAGAAAACTATATACAGGCACCGCGGTCTATATATAACTATTTTTAATGAAATTTCTATGGTTTGGATGGAATACGGTTTATAAAAATCTTAAATTTTATACTGAATAAATGTTTTCTTCCATATTTATATACATATGAAGTTGAAAAATTTGAAATAAAAAGGTGTATAAATCTCTTTATTAAAATGGAAGAAAATTTAGAAAATGGAGTTTGATAATTTATATCCTATGTTTAAATGTTAAGTTGGAAATTTTAAAATAGTATATTTACAATTGGATTTTTCCCAAAATAAATTGAAATGAATATTCTAGTATAATTTGAATTGGAAAATATATATTTTTTATTACTAGAAATTGAAGTCTTATTATTTATGGATTTTATGTGAATGTTCAAAACTAATTTATAGAACATTTGATTTGTTGAAAGAATAAAAATCCAACTTTAGTTGAAATATTAACCCTCAAGATGGATATAAAAATATATAAAATTGGAATGGTTGGGACTTGAAATAATATTTTGGATTATGGTTTTAACATTGAGTAAAGAAATATTCACAAAGCCATGTAAATTATTTTCCGTACAAAGTAACCATAAAGTTAAATCACTTATTTTATATATTGTTGAATATCCAAACCATTTAGTTTTGAAAGTAATGGTTTTAAAAACTATGGATTTCGAAGTATTATGTTGAAAGTTAATGTTCAAATATTTGGTTACAAGGAATTATAAATTTTAAAAGTGGCATAATTTTTGGAAAAGATTTATATTTGGGAAATGATATCATTGATTTGGGTTTTATAAAAATAATATCAATATGAATCTTTTTGGGTTTTAAAGAAGAAATGATATCGTAATATTATGGTTTTGAAATGGATTTTATTTTTGGTTTTAAAAGTATAAACTATTTTTAAATGACCGCGGTGTTATAATAACGATGGGTTGGCAAAGAGACCGGGATCGGATATGGACATACTCTCTGTCGGTACCGAAAACCACTTTGACTAACCGTGTACGCGGTGGAGATTCCAGAATGAAGTAGGTGGTGGCGACGTTTCCTGTAAGGTAAATACGTGGACCCAACTCCCGTGAGTTGGCATAAGGTGGCTAAAACAGGAGCGATTCTCAGGCCAATGAGGTCATTCCTCTGATCGGACGCTCCTCTTCGATATTATACTTTGACTTGGATTTGATTCAGTGGCCACTTCTATATTTTGATTTTGGGGAGTTAGTCCGAGGTGGGCGGTAACTGCGGCTACGCGTTTCCACCAGCCTGGATAGCAATTGGTATATCTACCCTGGCATTGCCTAGTTGTGCCGTGTCACCTACCATATCGAGCCTTTACTACGAGTTTCTATTTGTGTCATACCTATGGAGTATCCTCTGGTAGCCTCCCGATCAGGAGGTATTACGGTACTGTATAGACTATTGGCATTTTACGTGTTAAGGTGGAAAATGTAAAGCCTTAACGCTATTTAAAAGTAAGTTTATTTTACAATTAGACACTATTATAATAGCGCAATATACTACATAGTAAATAGTTTAACGGATCCTTAGGAGATGTAAATCCCGAGCATCTCTTGAGTTATTGTACCCATATTTATTTCTGTTAATTTAACTCACATAAGATCTTTTAGTTCTGACTCGAGTGTTTTTGTCTTTTCAAATTCGCTCGGGTCAGTTCGAGCATTTCAGGATAGCAAATTTTAGCTTTGGAGGACGAAGACGAAGAATCAGTATTATTTTATATATAGTATTGCACCACACTCTTTCTATTCCGCTGCATTGCTTGTATTGGTATGTGTAACTCTGATATTTATTGTAAAAGAAGAATCAAGCTTTTGTAAACTGTTTATGAAACTGTATATTTGTTATTATATTTTATCCTTCCGCTGTGAGATTCTATTTTCGTTTTATTTCTTCTCCATTTTTCTTATTTACCCTATAACAATCCACCCTTGCGTATGCTTTGAATTGGGACAAGTGTCGGTTTAAAGTGTGCGGAAAGAGCGGGATGTTACACCAAACTTACCCTAATGCATAAGTTATATGTGTCCATAATATAACTTAACAAATCAACTCTATAGCAAATCGCTATTGTAGAAGCATCCTCAACTTTGAAGCTCAAAAATAAACGCCGATGATGCTATAGTCATCATTAGAATCATTTCCTAGCGGCAGAAGTGAGTTCATTACATCCAAACCATGCCTTTCGGACTTAACCAAAATCATTTCAAAACGGTATCCAGTACTTCGTGAGTATTACTACGTACCATGATATCAATCACATAAGCCAATTCCCAAATATTTACCTCCAAATAATACTAATATTATTTTTCAAAACCTTAGAAAATCGATTTCTAGACACCGGGATTTAAGTTTTCATTCTCAGTTTAAACACTTTCCATATTTACAAACAATATTTATAAACCGTATTTATATAAGTCACTACCTATATAAAACTATCACCAACGTGTTTATTCTATTTTTGTTGTATTAATTTTTTTGTTAAAATCAAATTTTAACCCAACGTTATCACTGAACTTCTTATGATCAAACCGCGAAACTTAATTCACTAAGTATTCATTTCAATGTTCCCACAAGTTATTGTCTACCCATCCTATGTAGTGAAAAGGTGAAACTGCTCATGAACTGGTTGAGCACAACAAATCAAACAATAAATGATAATAATAGAATATCATCATTTCCTAACAAACAAGCACATCATAAATAACTATATCAATTTATGGAAATTGTTCTTTTATATATAAAATATAATCCCAAGTAAAATTATTTCATTTACCAATTTCGAAAATAATAAAGTGTCGGTTTGCCCTGTTCAAGTGTTTAGAATCCCTCGTCAATAACGATAGCATCTCGTATTGATTAGAATCCATAAGCCACTCTACAAACCATCAACACAATACAATATGTTTTTATAATAATAACATATACGTACTCTCATATATACACTCAACTCGTAATAAGGTATTCCATTACCCAGTCTCTTAATGAGTTATACCCAACAACAAGGTTCTTGGTTAACCTTTAGCTCTAATACCAAGTGTAACGACCCATCTTTTCGACTCCTGAATGTCGACACTAATACATCCATGGTATTCACGTGCCGAGCATCCAAATGCCGGAAGGGTAAATTAAAAAGAAAAAACTAGAATAAGAAAGAAGAGAATACAATATTAGAATCTCACATGCAGAACAATAATATATAATATCTCAAAATGCCTTTACCAAAAGGAAAACCTTTATATACATACATCAATCTGAGAAAACTAACCTATCATCAGCTTGGATAATTATAACAACCCATCCTCACAAATGCCGATAGATACAACCAAGTAATGCAGCATAAAATAAGTATAGTAGGAAATCATCCAGCTCCTCTCCAAGAGCTCCAATGAACAGCAGCTAAATATGGAAACATACTCGAGCTGACCCGAGCATTATAAGAAAACAACACCTAGATCAGTCTGGTAAACCAAGTTGAGTAACTCAAATCACATAGAATTTATTATATCTTAAAAACTTTCAAAATAAGGGTATATTGAAAAACCATGCTGCCAATAAACACGGATCGGTTTTTTTTTACGATAACCAAATCATTCTGTTATAAAATCTATTGATAATATAATAATGTCTAAGGTGTGGAATATAAATATTCACATAGTTGCGATGCAAGTGAGTATATATTACAATAATAATAGGTATACAATCATAACCGCTAAGGCGCGTTCGCTAATTGCTTAGGATTTCCACGTAGATCTCTTCGGAGAAGCCGAACCCGAACTATTTACAAGGATCAGAGATATCCTTCTAAAGTATCGTACATCTCTAATGAATGTACCATGGGAAAACCATAGCTGGTCTTGCTAAGACCAAATGCATCGCTATCACATACATATCCTAATAAGTACCTCTAGAAATGGAGTCGCATGCACCCTAAGGGTTTTCCAACCCTACTGGCTATATCTTCTATCTTTGGTTTTTGTCATACTAATGATGTAACGACCCGAAATTTTCGAACCCGAAAATTCTAGATAGTTATGAAAAGAAGAAAGAGAAAGAAGAAGAAGAACAGAAACATCAACAACTCACATTCGCAGCGGATAAAATATAATAATAAATAATAACAGTTTACAAAGGAACATTATATCTGTCGATTACATTTAATATACATCAGGGTTTCACATACATTCAGCCACTGATCATATACAAATCATGTATCTGATATATAATAATATACTGCAACGGGAAATTCTCTATACGTACTTGTCATCCAGCTCGTCTCCTGAGCTCTAGAACGTATCTACCTGAAAATCTGTAGTACTCGGTCTGACCCGAGCATTACACCAAAGTAACACCCGGGTCAGGCTGGAAACCAGCGTGAGTAAACCCAACTAATATGGCATACCAACCAATCAACTTATATAAACCCGGGGTAACACATATCAATTTAACCGATTCAAAATTTGCTATAGACAACACTTCCCACATATAAACTTTCTAAGTACCAAACTTAGCATAATCCAATTCACTAAAATCATTTCATTTCTACCTATTGATTCCACAAATCAATTTATAAAATTCCAAGTTGTTTCGGGTATTTCCGAATACCCGACCCCGGACTCTTCGAAAACTTCTGTTATTCTATCCCAAGTTATTTAAATGAAATACACAACGTTCATATCAGAAATATCAACACATTCAAAACATCCAATATCAATCAATTATTCATCGTATACGAATCAATTCAATTGATTCAATTGAATTTCAAACTTCAATCACCTATATCCCTTCATTTAACGTTAATTAAATTCCAAATTAAGTGATTGATCAACCCATCCTTATTCATCTTAATTAATCACCCTGGATTAATTATCTTTCAATTATATTCAAGTAATTATCTTTAATTAATTTCACATTATTAATTATCCTTAATTCCAAATCAATAAGTAATCTGGATTTCTTCATAAATTAATCAACCATATTAATTTCATTAACCCTTGATTACTTATATTAATTAGCTCCTCATAAGTCACTTATATTGATTTATTATTTTCTGAACTAATCAATCTCTATTTACGGCATCACTTATATAAATTAATGGTTTCTCAAGTATATTTTAATTTATTCGCATTTGATTTAATTTCTCTTTTATAATGGAAGTTCGAAGGAATTTAAATCCATATTTATGTTTACATTCAATTCGGTTTACACTTGCTCTATTGACATTCAAGTTATTACACGCTTAATATTTTAAACTTAATTTGTTAGATTTAACTTGGAATTCATAACTTGTTTTAATTTGTTATACTATAATTATTTCGTTTTCAAATTTTCACCAGTTATTTTCTTTCAAATTTCATATGTCGATAACTCAGGGTATCGAAATATTCAAGCAAGCCACATCACCCAATTACCTAAAATGTTCATCACAGCATATCAACCATTTCAATATAGCCTATACATTACTATATAATATAGCACATCAAATTCAGTTTCAACCATTCAAACCATCATTTGAATTTAACCATTTAATTTAAATAAAAGTCCAGAAGCGTGAGATTACTCACCTTTAATTTACTTACGTTAAATGTTTATCATTTAAGTAACGAATTCTCTAGTTACTTATATTAATTTATCTCTACCTATAAATTAATCAATCAAAATTAATTAACTTATAATCCTTAATCAATAACTAATTATTTCTTAACCATAAATAAATTAGTTTCTCTTTAATTATAGAACTGATTAATTAAATAATCTTAATTTCTCAAACCCGATTTAATTAAAAGTTAAGCCAAATAAATTAATTAATTTCTTAACTATATCACTTTAAATTCTTGCTTTATAAAATCCGCGATTTGATTATCGTTAATCGAATATCTTTAAGTCTAATTGAAGATAAATACCTTATTTTCTTAGTTTCTCCTTAAGCACATTATGAATTAAATTTCGAATTTAACTTAAGCATCTACCTACTGGTTTAAATGAAACATACAAATTAGATTAATAAATCATAAGAAACAACATTAACAATCTACGGGTTTAAATAGTTAGTTACTTGATACTTCTGCAATTTAAACTAGGCGAATATTCGTATATGTGGCCCGAAAGAAAATCGAGAAAACTCACCTGCAATCGCCACAGCAAGCATCAAGCACCCTCTGTCCTAGCTCAACTTTGCCAGTGCCTGCTCGTGCGACCCTCCCTTCTCTCTCTCTTCTTCTTCTTTTTTTTTTCAAATACCGCCTCTGCTAACCCAACTTGCCCTAGCCGCGACGTGAAACCCTCGACCGATGCGACATCGAGGTCGCTACCACTTCTCGCGCGAACCAAATCGAGATTACCAGATGCGACGAGCCTCCTGCCGTGGGTTCGAATTCGACTAAACCCCGAGTCGCCCTGAGAACACCGCAGAACAATTACCCTAACCCTCCATTCCAATCTCGACTGCGAAGAGATGTCGTCCCTTGGAACTTCGCGCGCGGCCTTACTTCGCTCGAGAACTCGATTGAATTTGATTGAGGTCGAAATCGACTTCGGTAATTCTTTTTTTTTTCGTGTTCGATTTTTGGTTGCAAGATAGGGAGGAGTGATGACATAAAATATAGATAGGGATGGCGTCTTGAATACGCCTGATTACTTTATAATTAATTTCGAAAATATCTCGTGTTCCATAACGCAAAATCCCGAACCCCGAATCAAACATGCCGACAGACGTTTATAAGGTTTTACCTGCGTTCCGAACACAATGGAACGTGTTTCGGAAGCTCATTCAATCATATGCGTGAGTTACAGAAGAAAACGATCAATTTTCAATTAAATCGATTAAATAATTTCTAAGCGTTTTGAGCTGCCAGGGTCAAACGACAGCCCCGATTGCTACGAAAATTAAAATCCGATAATAACTAACTATTACGGATCCAATGAAACTGGTTTCGTCGAATTCCGAGACTGTGCCTCGGGAGGCTAATTTTAAGTTCAATTTAAACAATATATTATTAAAATTGAACAAATTACCTTTAAATTAAACTTCAACACTTTCACTACCTTCAGTGCTATCAATATAAATTTTGTAAGCCTTCAAATTATTTTAAACAGGCTTAAAACTCCAGATTTAGCATTTTACCCAATTTCAACTTATAGGATTCAATAGTTAAACTATATAATTCAATAATTTAATTAACAAGTAAATATTGATATTTTGAATTCAAGTTAAAATTACCTTTTAATTTTTTTTTTCAAATCAATTAATTATTCCAATTTGACTTGTTAAAATTTCCGGGTCGTCACATTCCTCCTCCCTTAAAAGAATTTCGTCCCCGAAATTACTAGTTAGGAAGAATGGACTAATACCCGTTTACTTTTTCCCAAAACCCACTATTCAACATCTTACCAACCATCTTTTATTAAGATCCTATTATCACATCAACCAACTTCTCACAACTTTTCATAGTTTCAAATCATATCCCTTTGCTCAATTATCTAAATTTCAATTTAAAATCAAATTTGGAATTATCAAAATTTTCTCAAAATTTTTCTAACTCTCTAAATTTCCGAAAATTTTTGCCAGCGTCACCTTTGCGCGGCTAGCTCTGTACAACTACAAAAGGCCACCACGGGCTCCCAAATACCAAAAAGAAAACAAAAGCCAAGTGGCTACATCAAAAACCCAATCCAATTTCATGCAGAAATTTAAAATACATACATTTTTGTCGGGCAATTCACATTAATCTTTTGGACTCAAATCCAATTTTCTCTTTTCTCTTTAATACCTGCATATTCTATTTAATAACAATATCCAATCGTAACCCTTTTAACTCACTGTATGCATTTTCTTACAGAAGCTTTCACATTTAATTCTATTCAATTTAGTTTTTTTCCATTTCCATAACAATTCAATTTGTCTTTACTTCAGAGTATTAAATTTTATCTTTCGTTTATAACCGATTCATATTTGTTTCATTCACTAGTTTACTTTAATTTCCAATTTGAAATTGTTTTGTCCTTAACCAAAAATTTTCTAACTTCCAAAATTTTCGAAATTTTTTGGCAAAGTCTCCTTTGTACGGAGGAGCTTTTGCAATTTGACAAGAGATATAAATATATATACATCGACCAACCCGGTTGGAAAAAGCAAAAACAGTTCATATTTCCCATTTTTTTTGCGTAGGCGTACCTTATTTAGCATTTTAAGCAAGCAGCTTATTAATTTAAGCAATTAGCGCAATCCAAACCAGCCAAACGGCCTCCAGGTACCTGTACTTACTTAATTTAAACATATAAGTACTATATATATGAAGTTTATAACATTTCTCTTACTTAAACAACTATAACACTTCAATTCTAAAAGATATGCATTCAAAATAACTCCCACAAGCAATTTCTATGTTTCAAAACTAATTCCATTGCTTTCAACCAATTTATATACCATTTCATTCAATTCAATGGTTTACAACTCAATTTAAGTAATGTACAACTCACTTACTTACCTTCAATTCATTTCTAACTCCAAACAAACTCATATTCATAACAATTGATTCAAAAATCAATTATATTTGCTGTCACTAATTCATAGAATTTAATTACATCTCGTTTACCTTAAACGACAATCATTTCTACGCAATTTGATAATATCTATGTGAATCAGTAATTACTTAAGTCTTGTAACCAATTAAAATTGATTCCAACCCAATTTTATTTAATTCCAACCCATTTTAATTTATTCTCACCCATTTATTTAATTCGCCACATTCCATTCTTGTATACTACTAGCCATTTCCAAATTAACTCAATCCAAGCTTTAATTAATGGGCTTCCATCCTTATTCGAAGCCAAATTTCCAAAATTTTAAGCTTACATTAATTTATTTTAATTTATTTCAACATCAAACTTAAGTTTACCTTTATTTGACTCTCATTTAATCAAATTCCTTTAAATTCAGTTAGCCCCTCCACTTTAACTTTAATTTTAGTTTACTTTCTTAATTTATCAATATAATATGCAACTTATACTTAACTCATTTATACTTTAAATTAATATACCACTAAATTTAAGTTCAGTCTGATAATCTTATTCCAATCACAATTTTGATTTAGTTTTTATTCTATCAGACTTCATCCATCTATTATTTAACTCAATAAACCCACTTAAAATTTTCAGTTGCTTACTTAATTCGTTATCGAATTTATTTTATTAATACAAGGCCACTCTCAATTTATTTCTATTCATTTGGATTTTGCTTTGCAACTCAAACTATTTCTATTATAATCACTTCTCTTATATCCAATTTTCTTGCAAATTTCATTAAACATTATTCAAATCAACCTTGAATTTTATTTGTAGTTCAAACCATCACATTTTCAATCCAACTCTATTTTATTTTACAACATCTCTTCTTATTTAATTCATTATCAAATCCAAGTCGAATTCTATTAACAATTCGAATTCATTTCCAAATTCCATTATTAACTTACAATCCATTTTATTTAACCGAGTTAAATTTTATTAACGTCCTAAATCAAACAATTATTTAATCAATAAGCTTATTTCCAACTTCTAAATCTATATTTGATTTTAATTACAAAACCACTTCATTAAAATTCCAGTTTGGATTTCCTTTATTTCCCCAAAATTTCAATACTTTATTTAAAAATTTTTAGAAATGCTTTTAAATTCACAACATACTTAATAAAATAGCTCTTTATAAAAATTCTTTTATAACTCGATGTCTCAACCAGTCCATCCTTGTTCTCACAGAAATTCAGTCATACGTTGATCAGGCGTAGGACTGAAAATCTATAAGTACTTGGTAAACTCGTTTTCAACACCCAGTGAAAATATTTGAAAAATAATTTATTGAAAATATTGAAAGCATTTTGAAATAGAGGAAATATCTTTGGTGAGAATGCTCTAGGAATCATCACCCCCATCCATGGTCACAGTTACATACCAGGGTTACGTTGCAGTCACAACAAAAGTCCATGTAACTGCAGGCTCTCCGCGGCCTCTCGATTATGCCATGGATCTCACACACAACAGATCACGGTTACATGCAGGGTTACGTTGCTGTCACAGCAAAAGTCCATGTAACTGCAGGCTCTCCGCGGCCTCTGATTTTTGCTGTCAAAATGAAACCTCTCCACTCCTACATAGGTCGCAGTCTGCTGATATAAAATCAAACGCAGACTGTTGGCTCTCAGCGGCACACACGACTTTCGCTATGTTATACCATAGGTCGCAGTCTACCGATATAAAATCAAACGCAGACTGTTGGCTCTCAGCGGCACACACGACTCCCACTATGGTATACACTACTCATAATCCTCAGGAACTAGTTTTGTCCGGACTCCTCACAGCATCAACTTTAGAACCCCCCTTGGGCTCAAGGCAGCACCACCCAGTGGCACTCCTGAGAAGTTCATTTCAAGGGAGCTCCTTTTTCCACAGAGCCATCATCAAAACAATTTTATACTATACACATATAGTATCTTCAAATCATACACCTAGTATGATATTATACAAAGCTCCTTTACACAAAATCGATTATCCCAAAATCGATAATTCTCAAACTAGACTTTCCAATTTCAATATTGATTTACCCAAAAATCAAAAGCCTTTCCAAATCTAAAGGTTCGCAAAACCTTTTCCAAAATCCTCATAAGATCATTTATATATATGTAGATATATATAATTTTTAAAACTATGGATCATTTCCAACTTGTATAAAATCCTTTTATACTTCAAACACTTTCAAAAAATCCATCAGAGTGAGATACACTCACTTATTCCCATTTTCTCTTAATCCCCATTTGGATTATCACTTCAATTCTTATCTCAGTTGGGTATTAAATCAATAACAGTTTGAACTCCAACCAATTTAGAAAATAGTTTGAAATTTAAAAATAGATGAGTAGGCGAAAAATAATTATTAGTTTGCAAAATAGCTATAAAATAGGTAACTAACTGTAAAATAGTTAAGAAATAGTCGAATAGTTTCAAAAATTGTAGATAATTTCAAAATAGTTGTAAAATAGAAATTAGTTTGTGAAATAGTTGAAAAATAGTAATTAGTTTAGATAACAGTTCAAAAATGGTTAAATAGTCCCAAAAATAATCGTAAAACAAGTATATAAAATAATTTGGCCTTAAGAAAGAAAGGTTGTATATACTTAATAGCTTAGAAAAATAAGTTTATATCAAAAAAATTTATATTAAAAATAGTCAAGAGCTAACTGTTCACTTCCTCAACAATTCAATTTAAATCTCCATTTAAATTGACCCAATTCCAATACAAATAACTCCAAATTCCCTTGGACTTGATTTATTCCCAATTCAAGTTGAATAAATCTTGATTCCTTCCCAATTTAAATCAAATTCCATTTAATTTTAATCCTATTCAACTTTAATTATAATTTCAAATTATTCCAATCAATTTGAATTATTATCCATTTAACCCATTTCAATTCAAATTATTTCAAAATAATCCAACTTAATTTCCCATTCAAATTTTAAAACTTATACATCTTCAATCACCAATCCACTTAATTCAAACCAAATTCAATTTTGAACTAATTCAATTGAAGTCTTGAATTTAAACTATCTTGAATTATATAAATTCGAGTTAAACCCTCAAAGGTTGGTTTAACCATTCAAACCAAATTAACCTTTATTAAAAAAAATTAATCAATTTAATTTCTAAGTTTAATTCTTAAAATTCCATTTAAATCACTTTTATCTATGTATTTCAAGGTTCAATACAATTTTATTTGTTTTCAAAACTTAATTTATTATTCAATTTTATCTTCCAGTTTGAAGCCAGTTCTTAAACAAGTTTACTTTACAATTCAATTATTCTAATTTATTTTATTTATACAATACCATTCTCAAATTAAAGATTTTTATTAACTATAGGATAATATTATCCAATTTATTTTAAAATGTCCATCCATTTTCAAATTTTTAAATCTCAAACCCGATTTGAGATCACACAAACTACTAATTCAAATTAACCATTTAACTTTCCAAGTTAAATTCCAATTTTATCTTGAAATTTCCAATTCTGGTTGCTTTTTCTACCCTTATTTAACTTTCCCAAAGTTAAATTCCAATTTACTTATTCCAATCAACCTTACTCAAATTCGAATTCTCACTTCAAATTTCAAAATTCTTTCCCTCTTATAAGTTCAAACTTATATCACTTTAGGTTTTTACATCACACTTAGGGAAAAATCAAAACTCAACCTCTTAGAGTTTACATCAAATTATCTTTGATATCATGTACATCCATACATACATACATATTTATTTCTTGGCCCTCCCAACCATATTTCAAAATTTTAAACCACCTTTGGTTTTAAATTCATGTCCAATCTTCAAACAACCCATTGTTTGCAACAAGTCCCATTTTCTTTTTATATTATTCTTATTTCTATAAATTCAAGATTAAATTTCAGTTTGAATCCCATTTCCAACATACATTTATTTAAAGCTTTCAAATAATTTAATTTCTGAATGCTAAATTTAGAATTTCATTTTCAATTGATTATATTTCGATTTGGGTGTATTATATTACTTTTAAATTTTAATTCCAATAATTTCACACCCAAACACCTTAATATGTATTAGAAGGAAATATTGCTTTATACCTCAAAATATATTATTATTATTTTATATAAAATCATTTTAAACCTTTATATAAGAAAATAACAAGTACGCGCTCATATAAATATACACTCAACTCATTCTAGAGTACTACGGACTCTATTAAATGAGTAATTTCCACCAGAGCCAAGGTTCTCGCTTAACCTTCCAGCTCTGATACCAAATGTAACTACCCGAAATTTTCGAACCCGAAAATTCCAGATAATTATGAAAAGAAGAAAGAGAAAGAAGAAGAAGAACAGAAACATCAACAACACATTCGCAGCGGATAAAATATAATAATAAATAATAACAGTTTACAAAGGAACATTATATCTGTCGATTACATTTAGTATACATCAGGGTTTCACATACATTCAGCCACTGATCATATACAAATCATGTATCTGATATATAATAATATACTGCAACGGGAAATTCTCTATACGTACTTGTCATCCAGCTCGTCTCCTGAGCTCCAGAACGTATCTACCTGAAAATCTGTAATACTCGGTCTGACCCGAGCATTACACCAAAGTAACACCCGGGTCAGGCTGGAAACCAGCGTGAGTAAACCCAACTAATATGGCATACCAACCAATCAACTTATATAAACCCGGGGTAACACATATCAATTTAACCGATTCAAAATTTGCTATAGACAACACTTCCCACATATAAACTTTCTAAATACCAAACTTAGCATAATCCAATTCACTAAAATCATTTCATTTCTACCTATTGATTCCACAAATCAATTTATAAAATTCCAAGTTGTTTCGGGTATTTCCGAATACCCGACCCCGGACTCTTCGAAAACTCCTGTTATTCTATCCCAAGTTATTCAAATGAAATACACAACGTTCATATCAGAAATATCAACACATTCAAAACATCCAATATCAATCAATTATTCGTCGTATACGAATCAATTCAATTGATTCAATTGAATTTCAAACTTCAATCACCTATATCCCTTCATTTAACGTTAATTAAATTCCAAATTAAGTGATTGATCAACCCATCCTTATTCATCTTAATTAATCACCCTGGATTAATTATCTTTCAATTATATTCAAGTAATTATCTTTAATTAATTTCACGTTATTAATTATCCTTAATTAAAAATCAATAAGTAATCTGGATTTCTTCATAAATTAATCAACCATATTAATTTCATTAACCCTTAATTACTTATATTAATTAGCTCCTTATAAGTCACTTATATTGATTTATTATTTTCTGAACTAATCAATCTCTATCTATGACATCACTTATATAAATTAATGGTTTCTCATGTATATTTTAATTTATTTGCATTTGATTTAATTTCTCTTTTATAATGGAAGTTCGAAGGAATTTAAATCCATATTTATGTTTACACTCAATTCGGTTTACACTTGCTCTATTGACATTCAAGTTATTACACGCTTAATATTTTAAACTTAGTTTGTTAGATTTAACTTGGAATTCAGAACTTGTTTTAATTTGTTATACTATAATTATTTCGTTTTCAAATTTTCACCAGTTATTTTCTTTCAAATTCCATATGTCGATAACTCAGGGTACCGAAATATTCAAGCAAGCCACATCACCCAATTACCCAAAATGTTCATCACAGCATATCAACCATTTCAATATAGCCTATACATTACTATATAATATAGCACATCAAATTCAGTTTCAACCATTCAAACCATCATTTGAATTTAACCATTTAATTTAAATGAAAGTCCAGAAGCGTGAGATTACTCACCTTTAATTTACTTACGTTAAATGTTTATCATTTAAGTAACGAATTCTCTAGTTACTTATATTAATTTATCTCTACCTATAAATTAATCAATCAAAATTAATTAACTTATAATCCTTAATCAATAACTAATTATTTCTTAACCATAAATAAATTAGTTTCTCTTTAATTACAGAACTGATTAATTAAATAATCTTAATTTCTCAAACCCGATTTAATTAAAAGTTAAGTCAAATAAATTAATTAATTTCTTAACTATATCACTTTAAATTCTTGCTTTATAAAATCCGCGATTTGATTATCGTTAATCGAATATCTTTAAGTCTAATTGAAGATAAATACCTTATTTTCTTAGTTTCTCCTTAAGCACATTATGAATTAAATTTCGAATTTAACTTAAGCATCTACCTACTGGTTTAAGTGAAACATACAACTTAGATTAATAAATCGTAAGAAACAACATTAACAATCTACGGGTTTAAACAGTTAGTTTACTTGATACTTCTGCAATTTAAACTAGGCGAATATTCGTATATGTGGCCCGAAAGAAAATCGAGAAAACTTACCTGCAATCGCCACAGCAAGCATCAAGCACCCTCTGTCCTAGCTCAACTTTGCCAGTGCCTACTCGTGCGACCCTCCCTTCTCTCTCTCTCTTTTTTTTTCAACGACCGCCTCTGCTAACCCAACTTGCCCTAGCCGCGACGTGAAACCCTCGACCGATGCGACATCGAGGTCGTTGCCACTTCTCGCGCGAACCAAATCGAGATTACCAGATGCGACGAGCCTTCTGCCGTGGGTTCGAATTCGACTAAACCCCGAGTCGCCCTGAGAACACCGCAGAACAATTACCCTAACCCTCCATTCCAATCTCGACTGCGACGAGATGCCGTCCCTTGGAACTTCGCGCGCGGCCTTACTTCGCTCGAGAACTCGATTGAATTTGATTGAGGTCGAAATCGACTTCGGTAATTCTTTTTTTTTTCGTGTTCGATTTTTGGCTGCAAGATAGGGAGGAGTGATGACGTAAAATATAGATAGGGATGGCATCTTGAATACGCCTGATTACTATATAATTAATTTCGAAAATACCTCGTGTTCCATAACGCAAAATCCCGAACCCCGAATCAAACATGCGGACAGATGTTTATAAGGTTTTACCCGCGTTCCGAGCACAATGGAACGTGTTTCGGAAGCTCATTCAATCATATGCGTGACTTACAGAAGAAAACGATCAATTTTCAATTAAATCGATTAAATAATTTCTTAGCGTTTTGAGCTGCCAGGGTCAAACGACAACCCTGATTGCTACGAAAATTAAAATCCAATAATAACTAACTATTACGGATCCAATGGAACTGGTTTCGTCGAATTCCGAGACTGTGCCTCGGGAGGCTAATTTTAAGTTCAGTTTAAACAATATATTATTAAAATTGAACAAATTACCTTTAAATTAAATTTCAACACTTTCACTACCTTCAGCGCTATCAATATAAATTTTATAAGCCTTCAAATTATTTTAAACAGGCTTAAAACTCCAGATTTAGCATTTTACCCAATTTCAACTTATAGGATTCAATAGTTAAACTATATAATTCAATAATTTAATTAACAAGTAAATATTGATATTTTGAATTCAAGTTAAAATTAACTTTTAATTTTTTTTTAAAATCAATTAATTATTCCAGTTTAACTTGTTAAAATTTCCGGGTCGTCACCAATGATGAGGCTATGTCCAACATTCTAGCTTACGAGTCACCACCTAAACAGATCTTCCACAAGAGCTCCAACTCGAACAGATCATGGAACCACACACGGGTTCACATATCTCGAACAAATCTTGGAACCACACATGGATTCCTCAATAGACCCAGAATCACACATGGATTCCCATACCTAAACAGGTCTCGGAATTACATATGGATTTCCATATCCTGAATAGATCATGAACAACTATATATGTTCGAGCATCTCAAGCAGATCTCGAATCTCCATATAGATTCTAGCATCATGAAGCAATCATGAACCAATCACGAGGCAATCACGAACCTCTTTCAAAGCATATAACACTATATGATTTTAGAGTGGTTACGTTTCTAAGTCATCTCATATAAGTACACTCCCCCTCTTACCGGGTGCTCCAAAACCAATCGATCGATTTCTTAGGAATCTCAACCTCGGTTCCGTGGGAAATAAACAAACATACATAAGAGCGGAGATCATTTCCTAGCCGTTTGGGCAGATGAATTTCCTTATCATTGTCCCAGATGAGAAAAACAAGTCTATACGTACAGTATAATATCACCGAAGATAACTGTACCATATAATCCTTGTGTTTCTTCTAGATATTTCTAGAGTATATTTGAACAAGATTTGATAGTCAGTTATTTAAGTATCTAATAAATAAATAATCCAATACAATGAGAATAATCGCCAATGAGAAAACCAAGTCCCATATATTATCTATAAGCAAGTAACACACACAAAGCACGATCGAAATAAATAAGCATGATCAAATCATTTTATATGACTTCTAATATCATTTTTAATTAATCTTCCTTTATTAATCAAAATCTTCTTTTATTAGTAAAACCCATTTTTACTCAATAAACTCCAATGTAAACGAAACTACATTTTTTAATCAAACTCCACTATTAATTAAACATCACTATTCATTTCAACATGCTCCAATACTTCCCAAAAGTATTCATACTCTTATCTCAACCGTATAAGTATATTCACAAATAAATTTCAAAAGGGCTTAAGATAAATGTTACTCAAACACTGTCACTACATACCCAAATCCATTTCACTTATGATTATCTTTTAAACATCCTTTTTAAAAATCTATTTACGTTCAGAAGTATAACGGAAACGGGTTAAAGGCGAATGCTGCTAACACATTGCCACAAAAAAACCCAAACCAAATCATACTTGTCATTTTTCTTTAAAATTCTATTATTATAGATCAAGTATATTCCAAACTCATATACAATATTTTAACACTTTAGAATATTATCCAAGGGTTTGAAAACAATTGTTACTAAAACATTGTTTACGGAAAACCCCAAAACACTTTACTATCCTGGTATCTTTAAAGCTCCATTTTAAATATCAATTTGCTTTTCAAATGTATAGTTATATGGGTTAAAACAAATGTTGCACGAACATCGACACTACAAACCCAAAATCCACTTTTATACTTGTCATTAACTTTAAAATATCCATGTAAAGTTCTAAGTATAGCTTTACTTATTAAACGAGGCTATATACCTTTTTAATCAATTCATAAAACAATTCCTTATAACATAGGTGTTATAATCCCAAAATTCCTTTTAAGTCAATTTATAAAACAATCCATTATAACATAAATGTTATAATCTAAAATCTCATTTATATCCTTTTACAAATAATTTTTTTTAAAACTTCTATATATATATATATTAAAATACATTTAAAAAGGAAGATAATTACATATACTAATTTATTTGTATAACTAAGCTATTTAATAAAATGCTATAAACCATTTATAAATTATTATAACATAAAATTCTTTTTTCCAAAATAAAATCTTTTGTAACTTTTAAAACCATATATATAATATAACATACTTTCAAAAATACTTATACTATATTTTAGTACCTTTTAATTTAAAACTCATTTAGAAACCTGTTTTATAATTTAAAACCATCACTTTATAGATCCATTAATGATTCTGAAAATAAATTTAAACCTTGATAATTTCCCATAATAAGTACACTAACAGTACATATTAATCAGACATAGAAAAACCATAGGATGTCTATGAAATTTAACTTTAGAATCACAGATCACAACAATTTCAAAGTGCATCCACTACGACCGTTTTGCATCTACCATTTATAACTTCCATTTCCAAATCCCACAAATGTCCAAACAAATTCTATTTATGTCAAACACACCTAAACTTATGTAAAACAACCATACACACACACACACACACACACACACACATATATATTCCCCCAATTTACCCTAATTATACCATCTATCCAATTTAACATATATCAGTTATCAGGGCTTTCAAAGCACGTTTATAACGACTAAATCATTTCTAACATATATAATGCACACTTTTCACAAAGCAATATCAAACATGTAAACAAGTAGTCTGAGCCAAGATACATGTTATAGATGATCAAACAGAGATATTATACTCAATAATAATGTTTCCATTTGTTTTACAAAACAAGGCAGGTCCAAAAGTCATAACTTTCATTGTTCGTTATATAGTTTATATTTTCAATACAAGAACAATTATATATGCAACAATATATAATTAATTGGTGATTAAAACTCACCCAAGCTCCAGTTGACGCTTTTGCATTTTCGAATAGTCCAAAATTAGACGACGTTCGATTTTGACTAAAATTCCCTTTAGCTCCAAACTAGAGGAATACAACTCCACTGCGTATATAATCCAAATATGAATGCAACGGCGAAGACGAGCCTCAATCGGACCTCGTACACAACAGTTATAGATTTTATAAGATTTTGAGATTAAAAACTAATCAATTAACTTAAATTAATTAATTATTTCCTTAATCCCTCCTCTCATCTCCTTCCCTCTCCACTTTGAAACCTGCACAGTGATACACATCAATCCACCATGGCTGTGCACGATGATCAATGACGCGAAACATCTCTCAACCGTTTAAAGAACCGACTTTGCCAATCAATTGCTCTTCCCAAGCTCGACATGCTTGACCCTTAATGGAGTACGGATTCAAATTTCGACCCACAACCGTAAATTCACCTTGCCCCAGGTCACTTTCAACTCCGGCGTCAAGATCACCAACGACAACCACTACCCTTTTATTCGAGCACAATGGCCACCACGATTTTGTCCTCCGACCGCCTCTTACCATTTGCGACCTAACATTGTTCAACTTCGTCCCCAAATGTCGCATTTCCAAAGGTATAGCCGCACTATCCCTTGCCTGTACCAATCGAATCATCTTCGAACAATAAGTGCAACGACTCCCCTGTCATAGCCTTTTGCCTCCTCTATCACCACCTACGCCTAGCCTAGCTCTGCCTGTGCATTGTCGAGCAACCTCTACTTTTACCGTACCCAAATCCAAGCATGCCTTTTTGAAGCCATCGACCACACGTGGCTAACAAATCAAACGACGCTCGATTACGTTAGGTAATTAACTCGATTTAATTGATTGAAACATGGAGGAGTAGTTTTAACGACTTAGAATTCAGTCATTTGAACTTGAAATATTTAATTGATTTTAACTATTGAAAAGTAAATTCTATAAGTTAAAAAAAATTAAATTTCAAATATAAGGGCTATTTGAATAGTTGGAATTGTTTAAATAATGGAATCTTGAATTTAATGTGAATGAAAATGATTTCGAAAGTTGATTTAAATTTTATTTAGGTAAGAATGAAGGTAGTAAACTTCAATTTATAATATTAAAGTGATTTAAAGCGTTTTAATATAATCCATTTTAATTAACATGAAAAAATAACTTTCTAAGACACTGTCTCGAATGCAACGAAACCAGTTTCATTGGATATGCAATAGTGAATTATTATATGTCGTCGAATTTAATGGCAATCGGACGGAGCGTTTGGTCATGCAAGTTCAAAAAGCATATAAGTTAATTGAAGGAATTTAAATTAATATAATTTGATTTTGAAAAGCTAAATTCTGTATATGATGGAATTGTGTAACGACCCGATTTTAAGTAGTAATTAAATAACATTGACAATAGAAATTTATTTAATTAAATCAGAATTTTATGATTTATTCGATAAATTGGTTTAGTAACTATTCATACAAGATTTAAATTGCAAAATTTTGATATTTAAATTTAAATGAGTTATAAATGTGGAAAATAAAATCTTATATGTTATAATATATGTAAATATAAAAGTGAATATGCTTTTGTGTTTTTCTATTTAGTCCCGCATCACGGGATATGTTCCATCTCATGCTTCAAGGCCTATATATAAAGGAGCCTATGTAATTTAATTGTATTAATCAACCTTATGTAACTGATATCAGTGTGAATAATATTTTTTCCTCTTTTCTAATGGCTTCTTATCTTCTTTTAGTTTATAACACGTTATCAGCACGAAGCTCTTATAAATCCTCTTAAGAGTAAGCTTTCTTTCTGATCTAATTAATTAAATCTTTCAGATCTCATTATATTAATTTTTTTCTTTTAGATCTCATTGTATCATTGATCTAATTATTGGGATCTGATTATATTTGTACATCTTATTTTTTGTCCACGTATTTCAGATCTTGTTTTGTTGTAGATCTTATTTTTTTAAGTTTTAATTTTTCAGATCTCTTGTAGATTTTAATATCATGTTCAAACGATATTTTTTTTAGATCTGTAGATTTTAATCATTGGATCTCTTATTTAATTTTCATTCATGTATATCCATTTTTTGTGATAATTTTAAATTTGATGTGAGACTAAAGTTGTTTCATATACTAAAATGTAATTTTTGACCTTATTCTGTTAATTTTCTTTTTAGATCTTATCTATCATATATCTAATTTTCCAGATTTCATTATATACATACATACACATACATACATACATACATACATACATACATACATACATACATACATACATACATACATATATATATATATATTCTATTAATCTTATCATTTTAGATCTCATTTTATTGCAGATCTAAACTTTTAGATCTCATTCCATTATTTGGTGAAAAAAAGTTTTCGTTTTGAAATTTTTTTGTTTGGATATAGGTTTGAATTAGAACTGTAGAAATAATTTTACCATATGATTTATATTTCTAGAAGAAATATTTCACTGTTTCTTAAAGAAATAAATATAAGGATACCATGTATCTAGAAGATCGTATTGTTTATATGAAAGAATAAGAACCTGAAGTTCATATGTGTAAAGTGAAAGATTAAAATTTTCACAAGCTGAAATAAAGCCATGAAAAAAAATATAAGCGAGCATTTCCAGAAGAAGATGTTGATATCTCCAGAAAACATAACATAAAATAATATGTTGAAATAACATTAGAAATGTGGTAAATACTATTTGCTCAAAGAGAAATAGTATTATGATTCTCATGTTCGAATACAATTATGAAGAGTCTTCTTGTTTCATTGTATTTATTTAATATTGCAGACATGAAGTTCTCAAATAAAAATTATGCATATAAGTTTACATTCCTAAAAAAAGGTTTATATATCAAAACTCAAATATATAAATTTGAGATGTGAAGCTTTGAATTATTAGAAAAGCTAATTCAGATTATGGTAAATTCCAATTGCAATCAAACCTGAAGTTTGATAATGAAAATCAAGTTCTACCATTTAGGATCTAAAGTACTAAACAAAGACTTAATTTTAAAGTAAAATTGGAACCTGAAGTTCTAAAAATATTTGCCAATGGTATTAACTACTAAATCAAACAAATGTATAGAAATTTGTTCACTCCAGAAGCGGTGATAATAATAATAATAAAAATCTTCAAAAAAGATTTGTTGATATATTTGGTGCTTTTACTAAACCAAATAAATACATAGAAATATATCTACTCTCCTACTCTCTTTCTTTTTAATAGAAAACAAGGTATTCTAGTAGGAAGTTTATTTCCTAATTTTTTTGCTTCTTCCATGCATCCAATCATGTCTTTCAAAAGGTAAAATACAATAGATCAAGTTTCTTTCGTTTGGATCATCAAGTAAGTATTTTGGATTCTTCATAAAATGAATGTTAATATCTATGCACTCATCAATTATGTTATATTATATATAAATCTCATTCACCTTTCCTCTTTCAGCAAAGAGATATTTCAATGTTTACTATTTTATATGCTTAATCTTTTACCTATTATTGTCATGTCACAAAAATATACTTATTGATGTTATCAATAGTTGTAACTTATACAACATACTTTTTAGTTGTCAAGTCAAACTATTTTGTTTTTCATGATATTATTCATACAATATGCGATGTACAAATTTCCTCTCTCTTTTTAGCTTACAATATGTAAATAACCGCATATATTAATTCATATATTAATCAGTAGCAATTAATAAATCGTTAAAAATAATAATTGATTAATGAGAATGGTCCGACAAAGATGCGTATGAATACTTCATACATTTATTCTTCTTTTATATCTCTTATTGTTGACAAGGATCATAACGTATATACATGTTACATATTCATATTTCTCACTATTACAGTTGTTATGAATTAACAAATGGTATTTAATACTCCATATTCATATTCTTGAATTTTCCTATATTATGAAAGTAAACATAATCAAGTCAGCACAATCTTTGATTATAATTCATCCCTTCTCCACCAGTCAATCCATATAAAGGCCTTTCCATATTTTCAAGGAAAGTAATGAATGCAATTAACAAGATTTGATCTAGAGCTATCAAAAGGATGTAAATAAGAAATTATAGTTGCTTTTATAGATTATATTTGGTTGCCTTTTACTATTCTGCATTAATGTTTTTATTCTTTCACTGTAACTACTATCAGATATGGTTTCTTATGAAATGCATTGATTATATACCCATGAACAATATTTTAATGCTTATGTATTTTTATTTCCACTTATAGTTGGTAATATGATAAACACGGCCAAGCTTGAATTTAAAGCTTTGGACTTATTAGAAGATAACTTTTTGTCATAGATATTGGATGTTGACATCTAATTACAATCTCGTTGCTTAGAAAATGCCATAAAAATGATAATCCAATAGGATAAAGCAATGACTCTTATATTTTTAAGGTGCCATATCCATGACAAACTTAAAATAAAACATTTAACTGAAAAAGATCATCTTTAACTATAGAACTCCCTGAAGGAGCGTTATGACCACCAAAATATGGTCACACTTCTAAACACTAAACACGAGTGCTTGAACTTGAAGTTTTAAGTCTTTAAATCTATTATGAGATACAATTCCTCTATATTTAGAATTACTTCTAAACTAAAATTATGTGAAAGGAATGTCTAGTAATACTAATCTGAAGTTAGATCATTTCTTCGAAGTTGATGAAGGAAACTTCATTAATGATGAAAATCTAAGTGCAATAATAAATGATATGGTCGAATTGATCAATAGTAGCAGCCTGAAGTTTGCTATGTGGATTTTATTTTATTTCCGTTCAATAAATCAGCTGGAAGTTGGTGCTTGTATGTTTTTCCTTTCATAACTAATTGAAATAATGTATGGATAATGTTGGCTTTAATCCGTAGTCTATTTTAAATTTTGGAAAGTACTAGCATTTATTTATGCTTATAAATTTAGTAGTCGACTAACTATATTGGCTTTAGTTCTTAAGATATGGACCATCAATATTTGAGTGATAATATATGCCTATAAGATTGTGCAACTACTCACATTATTTTGAAAAAACAGAAGTTTTTTCCTTCGAACTACTTGAAAATATTTAGCTAAAAATTTCAACCATTGCAAATCTGCTAATATAGTTGAAGGGTCCGAAAGAGCCCATATAATATTACCAAATGGTACATATATCTTAACTCAAAATACATTATACTCAAGCAAATTTAAAAGAAATTTGTTGAGTTTTGAGGATATATAAATGAATGGCTATCATATTGGAACTATAATGAAAACGTCAAAGAATATCTTTGCATTTTTCTAAAATTGAAAGCCAGAAGCTTATTTTAGAAAAAGCTGGTACAATTTCAACTGGATTATATTTCACGAAATTTGTCATAAATGAACCCATATTTAAATATGAGCCAGAACTCACAAATATCACTTGAATGCATCTTATCATTTGATAAAAGAATTATCGTCCTATTATTAATATGCATGGTGTATTTGCTAGTAGCAATATGATAGTGGATCAAAATGAGAATCCAAAGATGATTATTATTTAATATGACAATGTTCCTCAACATTGAGGTGGAGGATAAAGGGATATAAGTTCATTTTGATCATCAATGTCAAATATTTGTTAACATGTATAATGATGCAAAATATTAAGTAACATGAATAGATTATTAATAATATCCCTAGTAGACTTTCTCCAATATAGATTTGAATCACTGAAGGATCAAAATGTGTAAACCATATCTGAAATATGGTACAAAAATCAGTTCAAATATTTTTGGAGTAAGTAATAAAGATGCCAAATAAAAAATGTGAGTGTTCTTGAAGAAATACTTAAGGGTGCACTCGAAGAGACTAATGACATGATTGTCAAATTATCCTAGAAGTGGTTTAGGTACCTAAAACATGATAATCAAAGAGATCTCAATAAATCATGTCTAGAACTGACAAGAAATAATTATTGGTGATAAATTTGTAAATAATAAAGCGCTTATGTTTATAAATAAATTAAGGATCTTTAATTAGGGGAAAACATGACTAGCCATCATGAATCCTTTACTAATAGAGAAATATGGACATGTAATCCGTAAAGTAGCAAAAGTATTTGAAATGCTTAATATACCCCAAAGGTATAAATATGGTTTAAATCATATTAAATGAGAAAGTATATAAATTCATGATAATATAAATAACTTTAGTGGTTATAAAGAAGGAAAAGAACAGGGAGCATAGATTACAACCCACTTTTAAGTATTGTTGTAATGAAAATCTTGATATAATTCATGATGAGTAGATTACTTTCTATTTTTAAGTATCGTTGTAATGAAACTCTTAATATCCATTGAAGTGATAATTGCGATATGCAAATACTTATTAAAGTATACAAATTTATGAAGAATACATATAACTTTTGTAGTTATGAAGAATGCAAAAGACATGAAGGGTAGATTACAAATTTCGTCTAAGTATTGTTGTAATGAAAATCTTGATATACTTCAAGATGAGTAGATTACTTCCTGCTTTCTAGTAATTGTGTAATGAAATTTTTAATATTAATGAAAGATGTATAGTTGCAACGCGCAAAATTAATTTGAAGCACAAAAATGAAAGCACATGAAGTGTTTTTCATAAAAGTAGTATACAAAATGCATAAAATGCAAACCATATTTGGAAGAAACAATCTTAGAAAATTTGATTGTATCGAAGAAAACTATTAATAAATTGTATTATTAATGGGATTCATATTTATAGGTCCAGAAGTATCTATAACCAATTTGAGTTATCGCAAGACGAATATGAATTCAGAGGAAAATTTTAAATCAGGAGGAGCATCTATAAGTATTTTTTAATGCACTCTTTTTCCTTAACTAAGATTTTTCCCACTGGGTTTTATTAGTAAGGTTTTAATGAGGCATTATCTTGATCCAGAAGTATCAACTCCCCAGCAACATTTGAAAATAAGTTACAATGTACTCTTTTCCCTTATTTAAGATTTTTCCCACTGGGTTTTTCTTACTAAGGTTTTAACGAGGCATTGTTTTGATCTAGAAGAATCAAACGTCTTTTCAAGAAAAAACATCTCAAATATGTTATTTAAGTTAAATTGTATTTTTATCCTTGACTAAGATTTTTCCCATCCGGTTTTCCTTTGTAAGGTTTTTAATTAAATATTATATTGATCCAGAAGTATCAAACTCTATTTGATTCTATAAATTATTGAAATATCTCATACTATATTGTCCCCTTTTTTCCTTCACTAAGATTTTTCCATGGGGTTTTTCTTAGTAAGGTTTTAATGAGGCATTAGTTTGATCCAAAAGTATCAAACTTCATTTGAAGAAATGAGAAAATAAGATATGTTATTGTAATCTTTTTCTTCCTTTAATAAGATTTTTCCCATTGGGTTTTTCTTAGTAAGGGTTTTAATGAGGCATTATTTTGATCCGAAAGTATCAAACTCTTTAAAAGGAATATCATTGTATGATATCTATGATTGCAAGTTGCACTCTTTTCCTCGTTAAAGGTTTTTCCATTAAGTTTTTATAACAGAGGTTTTTAATGAGCCAACAGACAATATTTATAATAGACTGAATGGGTGTATGAAAGCAAGATAATAATGAGGGGAGCAATTATCATAGACGTTTCAAAAGAAACAATTTCTAGCAACCATAAGAGCATCCAAGATTTCGAAGACGCATATTCAAGAGGGATTGTTATAATATATGTAAATATAAAAGTGAATATGCTTTTGTGTTTTTCTATTTAGTCCCACATCATGGTATATGTTTCATCTCATGCTTCAAGGCCTATATATAAAGGAGCCTATGTAATGTAATTGCATTAATCAATCTTATGTAACTGATATCAATGTAAATAACATTTTCTCCTCTTTTCTAATGGCTTCTTATCTCCTTTTAGTTTATAACATTATAAGATTAATTAGTTTGAATATAATAGCTTGGAAGTGAATTTAATATAGTTTAAGAATAAAAAAAAGTACACACACACACATATGTCTTTATAAATATATTTTGAAGCCAAAGCCCATAGCCATCTAACACTCATGACCTAATTCCAAACCTTCTGTTTTGCATTGTTTATTTTTCCTGAAAATTTCCATGAATTATCTTGTGTCTATAGTTTTCAAAGTAAAGATAACTGCCTCTCAAAAATCTAGTAATAAGATATGAATAGATAAGTAACCTTAAAATTCAATTCCTGATTTCTCAATTTCCTTCACCGCGTATGTTCGAAGGTGACTTAGGGTCCACGATTGGGTGGTGCGCGGTGGCTTCGGGTGAGCCATGAATTGCTGGCTGCGCGGCTTACAGTTTTAGGCGTAGACGTGGGAGGTTGCGACATGGTTGATGCATGGTTCAGTAGACGTTAGCAGCAAGCTTACTATAAAAGTAACCGCTGTGATTTTCTACAATGTCAGTGTTCGCGATCGTCAACTGGTCAGTTAATTACAACTCGCAACTATATCCAATTCGATTGTCTGCTGTTAGTATATAATAAATGGTAGCTGTTAGTATATATATACACATTTATACAGATCCTATTAGTTAGTGCAGTTGGTTGATTAAATTAATGCGGATTATTGATTAAATTTGTTTTCTGCAATAAATTGTTGGTTGATTTGATTTTTTGAAATAATTTTATGAATTGTTTTATAAAATGTTATAATGTATCTTATTTTATAAAATACAATAGAAAATAATAATAACATTGTTTGAGAAATTCTTTTATAAGAGTTATAAAGTGAAATCCTATTTTATAATACGAGAGTTTTCTTTCATGGAATATTTAAATGAAATTGTTATATTCTTGATTGATTTAGATATTAATAGAGAACATGAATTATATTTAACATTTAAAGTAAGTATAAAATAGTTTCAATTATATATATATATATTATGAAATAATAACTAATTAAAGAAAATTATGGTAAGATTTCTATTAATATATAGATATATAAATATTTGGTTTTGAAATTGATACTTAACTGTTTTATATAAATATTGAATATTCGTTTAAATTGTTTAACCAAGATTTTATTCCTATGTTAGATTTTAGTTGAGATTTTAGTACGATTTCCACATTTGTTAATTTCTTATATTATATTCAGATTTTTGATATTATGATCGATTCACCATTGAGTTCGATTTGGTTGATGATTTTAATATGATACAGTGAGGACATTCTTTTGTATGATTATTTGGTATTTATTCTATATGATGAGAAATCCAAATAAACGATTTAGAGATACCATTTGGTATTAGACTTGCGGTAACACTTTTCCGGTTATTCTTTGGACTTGTTATATATAATAAGGAAGGGCGAGTGTGATGTATGAGCACTAAATAAATGAATAGTAACACACGGTGGTATGAGATGCCGTTGTGTTATTTATTTAGTTATTCTTTGCTTGTGGATGACCTGCATATGAGGGTACATTGTGTGTGGGTGACTCTCTGCGGTGAGCATGTATGTAGGCTACTTGTTAGCCACATAGCTTGTGTACATCATATGTCTGTCTACCTTTGACCAACTCCCTTTATGTTACAGGAGTGAACCAGATTGGTTAGTATCCACCCTGACAGCCTATCGTGGGGTCGCACCTCAAATCCACGACACCATTGTTGTTTATAGTATTTGATATGCATCACAGGATTGGTAGTTGGTTGCCCCATATGTTGCATAGGCCAGTAGTTAGTTACCATAAGGGCACATATCGGTAGTCATGACCGAAGAGACTACGTATTGTCGAGCCTATGATGGATCATTGACACGATACCAGAAGGAGAGGATAATGATAACCGATGACTATAGGAGTCATGTCTTATGAACCACGTGTGGCTCCTGGAGCAAGCAGACGTGCTGTCAGTCTACCGTCTGGTTTCGGTATATGTGGATGTATGTGTATGTATACAGGTAGTAGATAAACATATATTATATATAGATGAGATTATACCTGAGACTGTGTCCAGAGCATGGTCAACCCGCATCCTTATCAAGTAGACGACCTATTTATTATTGATTTTCTATATATTTCTCTTTGGGTCATTCAGTCAAGAGTTTCATCTCTCCAAGGACCGTGAGTCATGATATTTTTTTTGAGCCGGCCCAAATCTTACTTATTGATTTTATTGATTTGTGAATGATATTCATAATAGGAGAATGAGAGAGTGAGGGCATTGCCTCGTCATTGCCTGACATTATTTAGGGATATCTCATTACTGATGGTTTCTACATTTGATGATGAATTCAACATATGTATTGATTCACCCATTCGATATTGATTTAGTAGTTTTGCTTTGATGTGTTTTATTACATAGGTGATATCTGTTAAATTTTGGTGATACGAAATCAAACATAGAGGAAAATAAATATGCAAATGAAAGAAAAAGAAGATTTTGTTTCCTCTAATTAACAGGCATATTTGAGTTTGTTTATTTCTCTTTCTAATTGGCTAACCAAATTTTTTTTGCCATTTAATGTTAACTTGGGCATTAAGTAATTGATTATATAAATAGAGACTAGAAGAGAAGGTAAAAGTGTGGTGGAAAATCTATTTGCTAAGTTTCTCTTCTTCATCTTTGTTCTTTTTCTCCAACAATTTTATCCATGTAGATATTTTCTCCCTTTCTCAATTTGGTTATTGATTCAATAGTGTTTTGTTTACTTTAGCTTTGTTCTATTAATTGTGAGTAAAATTTTAGTGAATCATTAAGGTGGTTGGGTGAATTATTTTGTGTTATTGCATTTTGATTTCAATTCCGTTTTGTTTTCAATCCAAGTTATCTCTTTGTGATTTTGGTGACAAAGATCCGTTGATAAAGGATTCTGCAAAGCGCTACTATTTTTGTAACAGTTTGGTATCGGAGCACAGATTATCGCAAACTTAGAGTAATTTTGGTTTGAAAAATTATTGATGTCGGATATGATTTCGTTTTCAAAGATGGCTATCTTAGATGAGAAAAAATATGGTATTTGGAAGTTTAAGATGGAGGATGTTCTGTACCTCAATGATCTTCATGATCTGATTGATGGAGATGGAAAGAAGCCCTCTGATGTAGATGAGGGAAAATGGAAGAAGATGGATAAGAAGGTGATTGCTTTGATTCACCAGTATCTTAATGATTCAGTTTTCCATCATGTGGCTAGTTGTGAATCTGCGAAGGCTTTATGGGAAAAGTTGGTATCTTCGTATGAGTCAAAGAGTGCTACTAGTAAGGCTTTTCTGGTTCGAAAGTTGGTAAAACTGAGATTGGATGAAGAGAAATTTGTTGCAGAGCATTCAAATGAATTTCAAGAAGTAATAAATCAATTGGCAATTATGAAGGTCAATTTTGATGATGAGTTACATGCTCTTTTATAATGAGTTCACTTTCAGAAAGTTGGAAAACTTTGGTTGTTTCATTGAGCAACTTCAATGCTAATGAAACCATGTCTCTGGAAACTGTTTGAAGCAGTCTTTTGAATGAGGAGCTTAGAAGAAAATGGTCAGGTATGAAATTAATTCCAAGACTTTAGTGGCAAGAGACTCGAAGAATGATACAATTTGAAAGAAGAAGGATGCTAATGCTAAAGGTGTTATCACTTGTCATTATTGTAATAAGAAATGTCACACACGCAGTAAGTGTTAGGCTTGTAAAATGGATCAAAAAATGGTTGCGCATGGTGATACTAGTAGTGATGCACATACAGGTTTTGCTGAAGGTATCGATAGTGATGCTTCTTGTGATGTCCACTTTAGTGAAAATAAGTCTTGGAAGATGGATTCGGAAGCCAGTTTTCATTGCAGAGATGTGAATCGTTTTTCTTCTTATGAGAAGAGTGTCGGCATGATTAGGACAGCCAATGGAGAAGAGCTACAGATTTGTGGTATTAGATCTATCCGATTTCGTATGCATGATGGTGTGGTTAGAGAAGTCTCTGGAGTGAGACATGTACCCACTTGTTCGCATACTCTTATTTCTCTCGGTCATTTGGATCGCCGTGGTTGCACTTATGAGACTCAAAGTGGAGTTTTGAGAGTGAAGAAAGGTGGTCGTGTAAGGTTGAGAGGAGTATTGGAAGAAGAAAACCTTTATAGCTTTGTTGGTTCTCTAGTCGACAATGGAAAGCAAGTGATGGTTGAAGGACCTAGTCCACAACAAGATGGAGAGGTTAATGTGTTCACTGCTTATGATTCTAGCATTGATGATCATATTTTAGACTGGGGTCTTCACGTTGATGATGCTCGAGGGATCGATAGTGATTAGTAATGAGCTCAGATCGAGTGATAGAACAGTGCCGAATTGCAAAATCCATAAAGACAAGATGGAAATTTTTGTGGTATTACAAACGTTTTGAGGCCGGATTAGTGTGGTGCACCTCATGTGGGAGATGCATCACTTGCAGATGGTGGTTGAGCTTTGTAATTTAGTGTGGTTGAGATATGAGGATTTGTGATAGATTTAGATATGACATGCTTGATATGTTGTAGATATGTGATTTTGCATCAAGGTGGAGTGTTAAATTTTGGTGATACAAAATCACAAATAGAGGGAAATAAATATGAAAAGGAAAGAAAGAGAAGATTTTGTTTCCGCTAATTAATAGGCATATTTGTGTATGTTTATTTCTCTCTCTAATTGGCTAATCAAGTTATTTTTTGTCATCTAATGTTAACTTGGGTATTAAGTAATTGATTATATAAATAGAGACTAGAAGAGAGGGTAAAAGTATGGTAGAAAATCTATTTGCTAATATTTCATTTTCATCTTTGTTTTTTTTTTCTCCAACAATTTTAACCATATAGATATTTGCTCCCTTTCTCAATTTGGTTATTGATTCAATAGTATTTTGTTTGCTTTAGCTTTATTCTATTAATTGTAACAAAACTTTGGTGAATCATTAAAGTGGGTGGTTGGGTGGAATATTTTGTGTTATTGCGTTTTGATTTCAATTCCGTCTTCTTTTCAATCCAAGTTATCTCTTTGTGATCTGGGTGACAAAGATCCATTGATAAAAGCTTCCGCAAAGCGCTACTATTTTCATAACAGTTCCTTATGTATGATTTTGTGATATTTAATGCTCTACGATCTACTTGAGATGGTCTGTGGTTTTTAACTGGATGGATTTACATCATGTCTATATGTATTACATATTTGTTGATATAATAAATATCATATATTATTTACTCTTGATCTAGATATAGTTTGACGTATGTGTTATTTTATAATACTCGGGTCAGTCCGAGACATTTTAGGTACATGGACGACTTAACCAGTATGCATTTCATTGGGCTTAGAGGAGTTCTATATTAAGATTATTACATGATATTTGTGTGACATTGTTTCATTATATGTGTATATATAATTGACATATGAATTGTATTGTATAACATTAATGTATTTATATTATATGTTATCGCTGCGTCTGACTGTGTTCTCTGTGCTGTACTATATATTATATATTTTTCTGTCCTTGAGGCACACGTATCTATTTCTTTGTATCGATACTGTGTACGTAAATGTGGGTTATATGTTTTATATTTTAATACGTACAAGTGTTGGTCCAAGAGAATATTCTCGTGTGTACCACATATGGCCTCATTCTACGTATTATCCGACAACATTTCTCTATAATACTCTTGGATATTATGGGTATAGGGGTGGGGTGTTACAAAATGGTATCAGAGTAGGTCAAAATAATACATTGTATATCAGAGACACGAGTCTTGGTCTCAGTTGAGACTTAGGGTCCATGTCCCTATGAGTGTGTGGTAGATTTTTATTTATACTTAGGAGATATTAAGAGTATATGATGATTGCTGGGGTAACCATCAGGGGATGTATTTGTTATTTTCCTATTATATATTTTGTGTGTGTGTATATTATCATTATTATTATTCCTTCGCCTATTGTTATAGTGTGTTTTATAACTTTATTGCGTTACTAAATTATTTGTTTTAAAAACAACCGTATTTTAAATACAATATTAATTTTGGTTTATTGTGGAAATACACTCATGGAAGACTAAAATATAAATATTTATTTCAAAAAAGTATATGATTAATAAATATGAATTTTATTTTATAAAATGAATAGAAATATTTTGTGATTATTTTGGTGTTAGTGTGTCCATTGAGGATTTAAGAATTTTGGTTGATACGTCTGAACAACATTATGATGGGGATTCCTAAATGCTCATACGAGGTAGTCCGACACAATATTTTGAAAAGGTTTAAAACTATAAGTGTTAGATAAAAGTGAAGATTTATAACTTATGCAGGTATTGATTATTCTTATTGTTAAATGATTCGGGAAGTTAAGAGAATGTTTAAATCAGAAATCTTTTAGATGATATGAGTGTAGCATTTATAAAGATTAAAAAATGAAAATAAATAAATTGGGTAAAGGTTTATTGGATCTAGTATATTGTTAATCAATGGAGGTAATATTTATATAAGTTTTGAAAATAAAATGGTGTTAACTTGTCCGTTGAGTATGTTAAGAATTTTGGTTTATGCGGGTGCACACGTATTCGATAGAAGTTCTTAAACACTTAGACATGACATGTGAACACAAGGTTTTGGGAAAGATATAAATGATTTGTGAAGATTTAAATTATTTTGAGTGAGAATTGAATGTTTTGAATGAAGGAAGGATAAAAGTATACTTAGGAAAATTGTTTTGGAAAGTGTTGTTTGAAATTAGCATTTCTTTCGGTCTTGAGAATAGGAGATTATATTAATTAACTTGATAAAATTTTAATTGTAAAAGGGAAATTGTAAACATAGATGTTTATGTATTTGATGTTATTTGAAGAAAATCTTAAATTCCAATTGTGTTTGAATTTACACGAAATGAAATTTGGAAAACGAGGATCAAATGGACCCATATAATTTAAAATTGGGATTTATATAGGAATTGTTTTCTTATATTTTTGAATATATTGTTCGATTTAAATTCTTCAATTTAATTTCATTAATCGTTGATTTTTTGATGAATGGTTGTGGTGATTTCGGGCTTGATCTTTTCGCTGATATGGATATATGTTCGAATATATTTTGGACGTTGATTGACTTTCTTATTTCAATGCTGACTTAAAAGAAAAGGCACCGACATTGTTCGGTTGCCTTTGCTGTCTCTGAGATGTATCATTCATCTTTGCCTATGTTGTTTGTATTTCTAAAGTGTGATGATTGTGGATTGATTTCTTTCCTGCCTGTGTACTTCTCGCTGTCAATGTCCATTCGAATATTGCAATTACCTTTCTTGTGCACCAACATTGGCTGCCTTGATCATGTTGAACTCTGATCCTTGAATAGCCCGAGCACATCCTTTTTGTTGGAATTCCTTAACAAATAAAATGAATGAAATATACAAAGTCCCACATCGCATAATATACTAAGAAAGTCAAGTATATTAATAGCTTTCTCAAGTGGAGGTTGGGGGCATGGGGCTCCCAAATGTATGCTTTGTTGTGAGGAGGGAGATCATGCATCTCCACCACACACGCGCGCGCACCGCCGTCGTCCGACCGACCGAACCGGGCCGGGCCGGGCTCGGGCTCGGGTACGGGTATGGGTCTAAAATGACTATTCTTTTTGCTAGGCTATTGTTTAACGGTTTTGGGCTTCGGCTGAAACTGGGCTGGGCCTGGAATTTGAAGAAAAGCGGGCGGGCGAAGACGGACGCGACTGTTCATAAAGCGGACCGAAGAGGCGCAACCCGTTAGATGCGAATAGAAGCGGGTGCGACCCGTTAGCGGTGAAAAGAAACGGGTGTGACCCGTTAGAGGCGAACAGGTGCGGCCCGACTGAAGAGACGCGGCCGAACATAAGCAGACACACGAACAGTAGCGATTAAAGGAAACGAGCGCGACCGTTTGGACAAACGGGTGCAGACGCGACCGTTCGAAGGGATACAACAAACTATAAATAAGGTGGAAAACTGATCACTTTCCTCACTAAATTTTATTATCTCTTCTCTTCTAATAACTGCTGTTATTATAATCAAAATCACAAAGTGATATACTCATTACAATCTCGAGCAGAATACGTCTGTTGTATCTTGGGATAATTTTGAAATAAAATTCTTAAGGAAATCGTTACGACGAGCCTCAGACATAATCCGGTTATAATTCTAGTCTGATTGTATATTTATATACATTATTCTATATTCTATCCATTATTCTGGTTATACTATTTATTCAAATAGTATAACGCAGTTGTTGTAATTTATTTACAACATTCATATTATTATAATAATTACAACAGAATTCCAGTGTAGTGGAAATCTGAGTTATAAACTTGTGCGACGAGTTTATTGTAGCGTGCTATCTGTTTTAGTATACTAGACAATTAACATCTTAAGAATTTTACTGTTTTGTTACTAAAACAGAGATGGCAACAGTAGAATTTTCAAAGAATACTACTCACAACAGACCTGAACCGTTCAAGGGAGGTGGTGATGATTTCTTGACATGGCAGAAACAGATGTTGTTTTATCTCACCACACTTAGTCTGCAAAAGTACGTCGAGGAGGAGGAGCCGATTCCTGCACCAGGCAAGGAAGCGGAGGTGAATACGTGGAAGCATTCCGATTTTTTATGCAGAAACTATATTCTGAGTTGTCTCGACAAGGTGGTATACAAAGTATATCAGCCTTCAAAGACATCAAAAACACTCTGGAATGCACTTACCACAAAGTACAAGACGCAGAATATCAGTCTTAAGAAATTCATTGTAGACAAATTCATGGACTACAAGATGGTTGACTCCAAATCGGTGACTGCTCAACTGCATGAACTGCAAATCATCCTTCATGGACTCGAAGCGGAAGGTCATAAGATTGGAGAATCATTTTTGGTTGAAGCCATCACGGGAAAACTGCCGCCGTCATGGAGAGATTACCGCAATTATCTAAAGCATAAAAAGAAGGAAATCTCTTTACAGGATCTCATAGTCCGATTGAAAATTGAGGCAGATAACCGTGGAGTAACGAAACAAAGCGATGAGGCATTTGTGGCTGAAGGATCAAAGACCAAAAAAAAGAGGAATTTCCAGAAGAAAAGGAAAGCTCCTGAAAACAAATCCAAAGACAACAAACAAACCAAGAAGTTTAATGGTGAATGTTGGGTTTGTGGCAAAATGGGACACCCGCTAGAGATTGCAGACACAAGAAGGAACGCAACTCAGAGGCGAATATAGTTGACAACATGGAAACGGACGAGTCCGATTTCTCAGCATGATGGCCTATTTAAGGCAAATGTAGCCGTTGTTGGCAATAAAACTATGTATTCTGATTGTGCTGTTAATAAAATTGAAGTTTCTTATGTGCTTGAACACGATATTTTACTATGGCATGATAGATTAGGATACATAAATTTCCCAAAATTGAAGAATACAAAACTGAGGTAGAAAATCAGTTAAATAGAAAGATCAAGATATTGAGCTCTGATCGAGGTGGAGAATATGAATCACCGTTTGAACAGTTCTGTGCAGAAAATAGAATAATTCATCAAACAACAGCTCCATACTCACCACAACAAAATGGTGTAGCCGAGAGGAAGAACAGAACGTTAAAAGACATGATTACTGCCATGCTTTTAAATTCTGGTCTACCGACGAACTTATGGGGGGAAGCATTAAATATGTCCAATCACATATTAAACAAAGTCCCTCACAATAAAATAGGAACAATTCCATATGAGTTATGGAAAGGACACAAACCAAGTTTTAAATACCTCAAAGTGTGGGGGTGCTTGGCAAAAGTTCCAGTTCCACCTCCCAAGAGAGTCAAACTTGGACCAAAAATAGTAGATTGTTATTATCTTGGGCTAGCCCAAAATAGTAGTGCCTACAGATTCTTGGTATTCAAGTCTGATATAACTAATATTCATGTAAATACAATCATGAAATCAAGATATGCCTCATTCTTTGAAGATGTGTTTCCGCACAAAAGGAATGAAGGAAATAAGGTCCCAAAAAGGACAAGGGAAGAATCAAATGATTCGCATGAAGATGAAACTCATCATGAAATTGAGAATGCTGAACCAAGAAGAAGCGTAAGGGCTAGAACTTCCAAAACATTTGGTTCAGACTCTTTTATATATGTATTAGAGCACGAACCTTAAACGTACAAGGAAACAATGTCATCTTCTGAATCCTCATGTTGGAAAGAAGCAATCTAAAGTGAGATTGATTCAATTCTAAGTAATAAAACTTGAAAAATTATTGATATTCCACCAAAAATAAAAACCAATTGGCTGCAAATGGATTTTCAAGAAGAAAATGAAAGAAGATGGCTCTATCGACAAGTATAAAGCCAGACTAATAGCCGGATATCGTCAAAAAGAAGGAGTATACTTTTTGATACATATTTGTCGGTGACACGAATAAGCTCTAAAAGAATGCTAATAGCAATTGCATCCATCTATAATCTAGAGATTCATCAGATGGATGTAAAAACATCATTCTTAAATGGAAATCTCGATGAGGAGATTTACATGGAGCAACCTGAGGGATTTATTTCCAAAGGAAATGAAAACAAAGTCTGTAGATTAGTCAAATCATTATACGGACTAAAACAAGCTCCAAAGAAATGGCACGCAAAATTTGATAGTGTCAAGAAGAGAAATGGTTTTCGTATAAATAAATGTGACAAATGTGTTTATTATAAATAACTTGGACAATCATATGTGATGATCTGTCTATATGTGGACGATATTCTAATATTCGGTCCAAATACTCAGGTAATTGAGACCATAAAGAAAATGCTGATCAACAATTTCGACATGAAAGACTTGGGTATTGCAGATGTTATTTTTGGAATAAAAATAATAAGAACACCTAATGGAATTGAGTTATCTCAATCACATTACGTAGAAAAAGTGATTGAAAGATTTTAAAATTTTGGAATTAAAGGAGTAAATACACCTTTTAATCCATCAGAAGTACTGCATAAAAATACTAATGAGAGTGTAATGCAACTGGAATATTCTCGTATAATTGGATGTCTCATGTATCTCATGAATTGCACAAGACCAAATATAGTTTATGCAGTAAGTCGATTGAGCAGGTATACGAGCAATCCAGGGAAGGAACACTGGAAAGCACTAATGAGAGTGCTTGGATATTTAAAAAATACCACTACCTATTCCTTACATTATGGAAAATATCCTGCCGTCTTAGAAGGATATAGTGATGCAAACTGGATTGCAGATTCAAAGGAATCAAAATCATCAAGTGGTTATGTCTTTACCCTAGCAGGGGCAGCAGTGTCATGGAAATCTACTAAAAAAACATGCATAGCTCGATCCACTATGGAATCAGAGTTCATTGCATTAGATAAAGCAGGCAAAGAAGCAGAATGGCTTCGTCACTTTTTAGAAGATATTCCATTTTGGCCTAAACCTGTACCGGACATATGTATACACTGTGATAACCAAGCTGCGCTAAGTAGAGCGCACAACTTTGTATATAATGGAAAGTCACGACATATTCGTCACGCCATAACACAGTTAGGCAGTTACTCTCAAATGGAACAATTTCCATAGATTATGTGAGAACAAATGATAACCTAGCGGATCCATTTACTAAAGGTTTATCAAGAGAGAAAATTGACTGCGCATCGAGAGGAATGAGTTTAGAAGCCTAAACCACAAAGAGTTATTTTATACAGAAACCTATCCTAGCGACTGGAAATCCCACGGACTAGGATCAATAGGCAAAGTAGTTTTGAATAACTCAAGACGTAATGCATTTGCATGGACATAGTCCAACTCCATTCCTATGGTGCACAGCGTAAATGCATGCTTACAGAAGTATTTAAAGGTTAAAACTATGTTTTTTTTAATGATGACCATATCTTGGAAATAACAAGTGGGGTATATGTAGGATACTCTTAATGGTTGTGATCATCTATGTTAGTGTGAGCTGGATCGGCTCTATGAGAATATTAAAAGGCTTTTATTCTCTAAAACACTCGTAGAACCAAAAATTGTTCAGGACCAAAATGAACACAACCAAGAGATTGGATGAGAAGGGAATCAATGCTTCGTAAAGCTTATTGTCTGGATATACAATAAAGGTCGACGGTTCAAGATGAAATAATTCACCGATTAAACAAGTAATCTGATAAGTTTTAACTAGGGAAAGTTCAAAGTGAAATATCTACTTATCCACGATAAAATATTATTCCATATATACTTTATGATATTTCGCTTTGTGCGGGGGATATGTATATTATCATTCATGTGAGGGATTGTTGTAATTCCTTAACAAATAAAATGAATGAAATATATAAAGTCTCACATCGTCTAATATACTAAGAAAGCCAAGTATATTAATAGCTTTCTCAAGTGGAGGTTGGGGGCCTGGGGATCCCAAATGTATGCTTTGTTGTGAGGAGAGAGATCATGCATCTCCATCACACATGCGCGCGCGCCGCTGTCGTCCGTTCGACCGAAACGGGCCGGGTACGGATACGGGTACGGGTCTAAAATGACTATTCTTTTTGCTAGGCCATTGTTTAACGGTTTTGGGCTTCGGCTGAAACTGGACTGAGCCTGGAATTTGAAGAAAAGCGGGCGGGTGAAGACGAACGCGACTGTTCATAAAGCGGACTGAAAAGGCGCGACCCGTTAGATGCGAACAGAAGCGGGTGCGACCCGTTAGAGGCGAAAAGAAGCGGTTGTGACCCGTTAGAGGCGAACAGGTGCGGCTCGACTGAAGAGACGCGGCCGAACATAAGCAGACACACGAACAGTAGCGATTACAGAAAACGGGCGCGACCGTTTGGACAAACGGGTGCAGACGCGACCATTCGTAGAGATACGAACAAACTATAAATAAGGAGGAAAACTGATCACTTTTCTCGCTGAATTTTCTTATCTCTTCTCTTCTAATAACTGTTGTTCTTATAATCAAAATCGCAGACTGATATACTCATTACAATCTCGAGCAGAATACGTCTGTTGTATCTTGGGAGACTTTTGAAATAAAATTCTTAAGGAAATCGTTACGACGAGACTCAGACATAATCCCGTTATAATTCTAGTCTGATTGTATATTTATATACATTATTCTATATTCTATCCGTTATTCTGGTTATACTATTTATCCAAAATAGTATAACGCAGTTGTTGTAATTTATTTACAACATTCATATTGTTATAATAATTACTACATAATTCCAGTGTAGTGGAAATCTAAGTTATAAACTTGTGCGACGAGTTTATTGTAGCGTGCTATCTGTTTTAGTACATTAGACAATTAATACTTTTGACTCGATGCAATTTGGCACATGTTCACACCTTAACCTGACCTTGTATCTTGTCTTGGATTTTGTTTGGTACACTTGGACTTGCTTCTCCTTGCTTTGCTTGTAATACGTTGAAATGTGTGACTGGTTGCACTTATATACGTGCATTGAATTGTTTGCGTATACCTGTTTTAAGTGGATTCAATTTGTATTCCTGCTCCATCTTTATCTCTAATACATGTTAGCTCTGAGCTGTTTTGCTAGTTTGTACGCATGCACTTGTACATTTCCATGCACTAGCTTCTGTTCTGGTGCTTTGCCGTGTTCTACATTGACCGATACTGCAGTCTTCCTTAGATCTGGTTACTTCTCGGTTTCGCCTTTGTTTGCTTCTCCTCTGCCTATTCTTTTGTATGGCTGCACTTTGGTCTTGTTTAACTGTCATTTGTTGGTGTGCATGTGCACTCGACCTTTTGCTAATACTTCTGGTAAACAAATTCTGAACTTTTGACTTTGTTTTGCTGCAGTGTTCATTGTTGTCTCTTCGCTGTTCCTTGACCATGTGCACTTGACTTGAAATTTTGGCCTGGTCTTGTTTTTGCTTCCTGGGGTCAGGGCTTTAGCGCATTCATATCCTGGGTACACTTTGTTACTACACTCCAGTTGTTTTGACATGGTGGCTGATGTGTGCACATGTATTTATATATTACAAGTAAAGATTAATCATTTGCTCTATAATTTATATGCACACGTTTAATTGCTCCTTTAACTTTCATGCCTGCATGTCCACTTGCCTTTGAATTTCACTCCTAGCTGCCCACGTGAGTAGAAGTAGCTGTATATATTTTTATTACTCATCTTTTTATGGTGATGCACATAATGGCTGCTATACTATTTTTGTTAAATTGATGTTGCCTACCTCTTTTTATACACACTCTTTTGGCTGTTGAAAAAATAAAATAAACACGTATCTGGATAGCATTATTTTGAAATTGAAAGTAAAATTTCCATGGGTTTTCTTTTTAATGGATTGTTTACTAATTTTTATCATATTGCTGCCACTTCATTGAGTTGATATCCAAGCCGTAACAAACTGTAAAAATTAAAATTAAAATAAAAGTAAAATAAAGAAAATGAAAGACATTCTTTGATATTAGGAGAGTGCTAATGTAACTTTTAAAGTAACTTTCGCTTTCTTTGCCTTTTCCCTACTAGGCTAAAATCTGAACCTTCAATCAATTATGTAATAGATTTGTATTCCAAGCTTCATACTACCAGTAATGTTTATTTCTGTTACATTGCAACTAATCGAACAACCTCTTCTGCTCTTGCTAGTCAAAGTCTTGTTATGTTCTTGAGTTTTGTCAGTTTAGTTGTACGTGATGGAAATTCATTGTTACATGGCCTTGCACGTTTACAAATGTGTTAGCTGACAATAATATTAAAAAACAAAAATTTGCTGCTGTTTCCTCTATTGAAGCGTCTCAGGGTGTCTTGCATTGTCCTGGGTATCTCACGTGTGCATGTGCGTGTGTTATTGCATTAGGTCTGCATTTCTTTGATTATCTTGCCTTATACCATATATAATAGGGTACTAGACCGAGCATCCGGCCTAGTTTTGTAATGTGTTTCTTACTTTTGGTTTTTTGAAACACCATTATTTTTCCTATTTCAAAACTGTTCTAGCCAAGTATTTGCAGTAATTCTTTGAGTTTCTACCTTGCGCATGGATATGTATGCATACCAGAATTTATATATGTGCAATGTCTTGTATATATGTTGCGTTATATATATGTGTACCAGCTGAATTGATTTAGCTTTGAGCATTCTTCTATTGAATTTTGTTAATTTGATTGAATCCTCTTGTATACTTCTACGATTTGTTGTCTCTAGACCATTTTTGTTTAATTTGCATGCCTTCGTTTTATAGTTCTTTGCATGGTTGGTTCACTGTTTTACTTTGCGAGCGTATATCTATTGGAAGTATAAGCTAGAATATGTTGGAACTGCATATTTACCTTCTCTGTTATTAATGCATGCAAATGTCTCTTGATTTTTAAGTTTCCATAATAATAAATAAGCTTTGAATTGGTGTTTTGTAATCATATAAATATGATGTATTTTGGTGAATGAAAGTATTCAAGTTTTCAGAGAACAAGTTTCTTCTCTAATTTTCAGTCTGTTCTTACATAACAGTTTAAAAACTGCTCTTACCTTCCATCAAATTGGTATCAGAGCAATGGCAGAATTGTTATCACAGTAAATTACTGGACACCCTTTAAAAGATTGTTTAAGTTCTTCAAGTACCCATACCATCCAGAGAGCTTGACATCCTGCACAAGCTAATGAAATGTACTCCGCTTCGGCTGTTGATAGAGCGACCACAGCTTATTTTTTAGACATCCAAGATACAGCAGCTGATCCAATGAAGAATACATTTCCAGAAGTGCTTTTGCTGTCATCATAATCTCCAGCCCAATCGCTATCGCAGAATCCTACGATCTGAGTTTCGTTTGCTCCTTGGTAGTAAATCCCATCTGTGAGAGTTCCTCTTATATATCTCAATATCCTTTTACCTGCATCCCAATGAGATCTTTTTGGGCACTCCATGAACCTACTAATTAGGCTGACGCCATATGCAATGTCAGGTCTCGTGGCGGTTAAATACATTAAGTTTCCAACTAGGCTCCTAAATAGTGTTGGATCAATATTTTTTGAATCATCATTCTTACTCAACTTTGTCCCAAGTGCAACAGGTGTATTGACAGGCTTTGCATCCTCCATCCTGAACTTTTTCATGAGGTTTCTTGCATACTTTTGTTGACAAAGAAATATACCTCCATCATTTTGCTTTATCTCCATACCAAGAAAGAAATGTAGCAGTCCTAAATTAGTCATCTCGAATTCACGCATCATATTTTTCTTGAACTCTTCAATGTCCTTTGCATTGCTTCCTGTGATGATTATATCATCAACATATAAAGAGATAATCAAGGTATCACCTTTTGTGCTTTCTTTGATGTAAAGAGTGTGTTCAAATGGACATTTTTTGAAGTTATTTTTTCTGAAATAATCATCAATGCGGCTGTACCATGCTCGTGGTGCCTGTTTCAATCCGTAGAGCGCCTTTTTAAGCCGATAGACTTTATTTTCTTCTTCCCTTTTTATGAAACCAGACGGTTGACCTATATAGACTTCTTCTTGCAGAAACCATTTAAAAATGCTGATTTCATGTCCATTTGAAAGACCTTCCAATTATTCTGGATAGCAAGTGCAAGAATTAATCGAATTGTTTCAAGTCGAGCTACGGGGGCAAAAACTTCCTGGTAATCAGTGCCGTACTGCTGTTTATACCCCTTCACAACCAAGCGTGCTTTGTGTTTTTCAATTCGTCATGAGCATTCTGTTTAGTTTTATAGATCCATTTGACTCCAATACATTTCTTGCCGGCAGGAAGCTCCACCAATTCCCATGTTTGATTTTTGTCAATAGAGTCAATTTCTACTTTCATGGCCCTTCTCCACTTTTCTTCTTTTTCAGCTTCTTCAAAATTAATTGGATCGCTATCCACAAATAAAGCAAAATCTGAAAATTCATCCTCAAGCATCGTTCTTGTTTGATCGTATATTTCTTCCAAACTTCTGGTCTTGCGAGGTGGTGAAGCTGACCCTGATGTTGTTGTTGATGATGTTGGTGATGATGAGTGTGGCAATCCTTCATCTTGATCAGGTTGTGTTTCTTCTTCTATTGGCTGCAGTAGAGTGTCATCAAATACATGGGTGATGTTTTCTTTTTCATTTTTCCAATCCCATGCCGCTTTCTCATTAAATATTACATCTCGGCTAATAATAATTCTTTTATTAATTGGATTGAATAACTTATATGCTTTTGAATTCTCACTGTAGCCAACAAAAATACACTTTTTAGATTTGTCGTCAAGCTTGCCTCGCTTTTCTTTCGGTATATGAGAGTAGCATAAGCTTCCGAAAATTCTAAGATGAGAGACACAAGGCTTATGGCCACTCCAAACTTCTTCTGGGGTTTTTCCTTCCACTCCTTTAGTAGCAGCACGATTTAAAACATAGCTTGCTGATGCAGCAGCTTCAGCCCAGAAAAACTGCGGTAGACTTTTTGTCTTGAGCATGCTACGCACTAGTTCCATAATAATGCGATTCTTTCGTTCAGCCACCCCATTTTGTTGAGGGATGTAGCCCATAGTCAGCTGATGTTTAATGCCATTTTCTTTCAGAAAAGCCTCAAATTCTCTACTCGTGTACTCACCTCCTTGGTCTGAGCGTAAGGCCTTTAGTTGATAACCACTTTGTTTTTCAACAAGTGCTTTGAAGTTTTTAAAGACTTCAAAAACTTCAGATTTTTGTTTTAGAAAATATATCCCTATTTTTCTACTATAATCATCAATGAATGTGAGAAAAAATCTATTACCTCCAAGAGAATTTACTCACATTGGACCGCATAGATCTGAATGTACCAACTCTAATGGTAGAGATGCCCTTGCAGCCATACCACTTTGAAAAGGGTCTCGACTGTGTTTCCCAAATATACAGTTTTCACATGCTTGATCTTGTCGCTGAATGTATGGAATGCCTCTGACCATATGCTGCTGGCAGATCTTTGACAATGTGCTAAAGCTCAAGTGATTGTAACGGAGATGCCACAACCATGCTTTGTCACTGACAATACTTGAAAAACAGTTAAGTGTAATGTCATTCAACTTTAAAGGGAACATCTTGTTTGCTGTCATTTTAATTCTTGCAACAAGAGTATAATTTTTATCTCTTATTTCACACTTTTCATCCTTGAAAATCACATTATGCCCCTTTTTTTAAAAGCTATCCAACACTTAAGAGGTTATGTTTCAAACCTGGAACATAATAAACATTACGAACAAAGTTCATCCCATGTTTGGTTTGAATTGGAATATCACCACATCCTTGCACCAAGTGCCGTTTGTCATCTTTGGTTTTTACCTCACGCTGGACAGATTCATCAATATTAACAAGTATGGTTTTGTTTCCTGTCATGTGGTGGCTGCACCCACTGTCTATGTACCATATATTTTTGGAAGAGATCTCTTGCTCATTGAACATAAGAAGAACAGATTCTTCATCTTTTGAATCAGAATTTTCATGTAAAAAACTTGACTCTTCTCTTTCCTTTTTTAATCTTGAGTAGCAATTTTTTTTCAAATGACCAAATTTATAACAAAAATTGCATTGAATTTGAGATTGATAATTACCTCTTCCTCTGCCTCCATGACGTCCACGACCTCTTCCACTTTCATAATGATTGACTGGATTTGTTTCTTGATTTGATTGAGAAAAGTAATTTCCTACTTGAGTCTTTCCTCTTGTATGAAAATCTGACTGATTTCTACCTCGTCCACGAAAATTTCCCCTACGTCCTCGTCCTCGAAAACCTCCATGTTGAAATTCTTGTGCTTGAAAAGCTTGTTCCGTAGAAGTCTCAAACTGTTTGATACGTAATTCATGAGACTGTAATGAGCCCAATAAAGATTCCAGAGAGAGTTCACTTAGATTTTTTGATTCTTCAATTGCAACAACGACATGCTCATAGGATTTTTTCATGCTTCGAAGAACTTTTTCTATGATTCTTTGGTCTGGAAGATTTTCTCCATTTATTTTTATTTGGTTTGAAACAGAAATGACTCGATTAAAATAGTCTTCAACAGATTCTCCTTCCTTCATTCGAAGCAAATCAAATTCTCCTCGTAAAGCTTGTAGCCTTACCATTTTTACCTTCTCTTCTCCCTTGTAAGTTGTACTGAGAATATCCCAGGATTATTTTGATGTATTTGCTGCTGAAATTCGTTCAAAAATGGTTTCATCCACAGATTGATAGATAAAATACAATGCTTTTTGTCCTTCTTGAGACTTTCCTTTAAAGCTGTCAATTGTTGTGGATTAAGTGTTATTTGATCAGAGGGCTCGGTGTAACCCGTCTCAACAATATCCCAGAGATCTTGAGAAGCAAATAGAGCCTTCATCATGATATTCCATTGGCTGTAATTTTTGCCAGTTAAACGGGGAAGCTGAGGTTGTAAGAAATTATTGTTTGTGGCCATTCTGATGTGGGAAAAAATAGAAGTGTGTATGGTAATTGGTGGGGTAATAAGCTGGCTCTGATACCAATTTGATGGAATGTAAGAGCAGTTTTTAAACTGTTATGTAAGAACAGACTGAAAATTAGAGAAGAAACTTGTTCTCTGGAAACTTGAATACTTTCATTCATCAAAATACATCATATTTATATGATTACAAAACACCAATTCAAAGCTTATTTATTATTATGGAAACTTAAAAATCAAGAGACATTTGCATGCATTAATAACAGAGAAGGTAAATATGCAGTTCCAACATATTCTAGCTTATACTTCCAACAATATCAGATTACAGCCTTATGTATGTAACTTTATATATGTTGAGCCCCTGATATTTACAAACATAGAATTAATATGGGCATGAGTTTCAGTGTGCGAATTATAATAATTAGGAGGAAGTTATACATAATTAATATATTAGACATTATAGTGCGAAAAATAATAATTATGAGGAAGTTATACATAGTTAATATGTTAGACATAAGGAGGAAGTTATACATAGTTAATATGTTAGACATTATAGTGCGAAAAATAATAATTAGGAGGAAGTTATACATAGTTAATATGTTCGACATAATAGTTAATATGTATGTTCATTCGTTTTTAGAGACTATCAGGATTAAAAGAATGAATGACATATTTATATGATTTTATCCGTAAGTAAGATTTGTTTTTTTTTATAAAGAAAGTAGCATAATCATTGCCTGTATTAAGATTTGGATTACTTCTACATGCAAGACAGAACAAAGGATTGCTTTTGTAATGCTTGGATGCAATGCATATTAATCTTTATAAAGATCTTTAGAAGAAATTTTGAGTTATAAATTTCTTTATGAAATATTTCAAAAGGATATTTAATACAAATTCGAATTCAAATCAAATTCGACATGTAGTGAAATAATTTTTTCCCGGTAATATATGTATGAGTTATATTTGCTTAATGAAGTCACTGTACTTCTTTATAGTTATATATTCTTATTTATGGAATGAGTTTATATACAAATATAGTTGAAAATGGTATAATTAAGTTTTATATAATTAAATTCTTATAGATACTCCTTTTAGGAAATTGCGTGATACAATTTTGTTAAAGGGAGAAGTCTGTAACGAACCGATTTTAAGTAGTAATTAAATAACATTGATAATAGAAATTTATTTAATTAAATCAGAATTTGATGATTTATTTAATATATTAGTTTAGTAACTATTTACACAAGATTTAAATTGTGAAATTTTGATATTTAAATTTAAGTGAGTTATAAATATGGAAAATAAAATCTTATAAGTTTAATTAGTTTGAATATAATAGCTTGGAAGTAAATTGAAAATAGTTTAAGAATAAGTACAAGTTTGTTTGTGTATATTTGTCTTTATAAATAAATTTTGAAACCCAAAGCCAATAGCCATCTAACACTCAAAACCTAATTCCAAACCTTCTGTTTTACATCGTTTATTTTTCCTGAAAATTTCCATGAATTATCTTGCGTCTATAGTTGTCGAAGTAAAGATAATTGCCACTCAAAAATCTAGTTATAAGGTACGAATTACATAAGTAACCCTAAAAATCAATTGTCGATTTCTCAATTTCCTTCATCGCGTCTGTTCGAAGGCAACATAGGGTTCACAATTGAGTGTTGCGCGGTGGCTTCTGGTGAGCCATGAATTCCTGGCGGCGCGGCTTACAGTTTTGGGCATAGACGTGGGAGGTTGCGACATGGTTGAGGCGTGGTTCAGCAGAAGTTGGCAGCGAGTTTACAATAAAAGTAATGGCTGTGATTTTCTACGATGTTAGTGTTCGTGATCGTCAATTGATGAGTTAATTACAACTCACAACTATATCCAATTTGATTGATTACTGTTAATATATAATGAATGGTTGCTACTAGTGTGTGTACGCGCGTGCGCGTGCATCCTGTTAGTTAGTGCAGTTGCTTGATTGAACTAATGCGGGTTATTGATTGAATTTGTTTTGTACAATAAATGGTTGATTGATTTGATTTGTTGAAATAATTTTACGAATTGTTTAATAAAATGTTATAATGTATCTTTATTTAATAAAATACTTAAGAAAATAATAATAATATTATTTGAGAAATTCTTTTATAAGAGTTATTAAGTGAAATCCTATGTGACCCCCACCTCTTTACTCACGCTAGCCAAGCACGCTACGGAGTAATGCGGTCAACTAGCATGAACAATAAGGCTGTTGAGGAGCGACCATCCGTGTAATTGCTTTGTGCGAGCACCGATATGTCACATAGTATAACATGCATTTCATTTCAAGAGAAAATCCGACATGCCGATACAAACTCAAAGCTATTACACAGTGACTATGTGGTCTTCGAAAACAAATATAGAAATAAACATAACATAAATCAGTCACAGACACTACAAGAGAAACGGCTCTTTCCAACGGCGGGCGGCCATTGGAGTCCGTTGGAAAGCCGTTGGAGGCCGTTGGTGTAACAACCCTAGATTTTGACTATATATTTAAATTTGACTTTATTTCATTATGAAATTATTTTAATTTTTTTTTATTTGTGTGATATCATTTCTAAACATTTTTAAAATGATAATATAATTTTTCCAAAATTTACCGTATTTATTTCCTATTTTTAAAGGCTGTTTTCTAATTTTCTGCCATTTTCTTCATTTTAAATTTGTTTTATTTGTGAAAATTCATCTCTAAATATTTTTAAAATAATAATAGAATTTTTCTAAAAATTACTGTGTTGATTTCCTATTTTTAAGGGCTGTTTTTCCACTTTCTGCTATTTTCTGCATTATAATTTTATATTTAAATTAAATTTTAAATATTTATTTTGTGAATATATTTGTATTTTATGTTATTATTTATGTTTAAAAATACTTTACAAGCTTATATGAATTTTCTAAAAATTATTTCATTTAACTTCAAATTTTGCTAGTCTAGTTCACTGTTTTAACTATTTTCCTTAATTTTACTTTACATAATTGATAAATATTATATATATTTGTATATTGGTTGAAAATTTCGAAATATTATCTGATATTATTATTATTTCAGCTACATAAATTTATATAAATAATAAAAGGTAAATTGAAATGGTTTGTGACCTTTTGTTTCCTATGGCTTTTGATTTTCCCACCTTTTCACATTTTAACGTTTCTTTTCACTCAAATGGCCATATCTCTTCATTCTTTCAGCTGCCACCCTCATTTCTCATTCACGTACTTCATTTTTTCTCTCATTTCCTCAAAAAAATTCGGCCATAGCTTTTGAAGAAAGTTTGGTAAACTTTATTTCCTTTTTCCATTTGTTTATGCTTGAATTCATGGTTTTTGCACTTGTTCTTCTTCATCATAGGTTCGGCCTTGCTCCTCAACCACCATAGCCGCCTCCACCATCACCACATCAGGTCACCATCTCCTCCAGCCCACTGACCAAGCCATGCCGTGGTCATCTATGACTAGATCCACCAAAGTTTATGCAAACACTCCACTTGTTCAGCCTAGCCGAACCATTTATGCACATACCCTTCATTTTTCACCTAAACCACCTCCTTGGCCGCCGCCACCAGTCCCTCCACCACCTTTGGCCGACACTCCAGACCCCACCCGACCTTCACCTTGTAGGGGCCGAGCCCAATGGTCCTTTGGTTGAGCCATGGTTGCACAAAAGCCACTTATTTGCCTTAAACCCTTTGTATTCACACCTTGTAACTTCCACCACTTCACCACACCCTTAGGCGGCCTTTGCACCACCTTATCCAGCTCATACCTGAACCAAAACCACTGCCACACCATCTCCTAGCCTCCAGCAGTGCTGGCCATGCCATTTGTAGCCTTGCCCGATGCTTGAAATTGCACAAAAATCCACTTGTTTGCCTTGTACTTGTATTTTCATACATAGCAACTTCCATACCTTCACTACCCTTGCTAGGCCGACCATATATGACCCATACCTGACCAAATACACCCCATGGCAGTACCTTATCACCCTATAGGCTGAGCATAGTGATGGTGGAAGCAAGTGCAGGTGTTTGATTAATTGTTGTTCCTTAATTTCTAGCATCGTTTATCGTATTTTTGGTCTGAAACCTTATAATTATTATATTGTTTGTTTGATTTGTATTCAAGGGAATTAATCCTTGGCTCCTCCATTTCGTATCTGTATCGTGCTTTTGTGCTTGTGTAGATCCCGTTGTGCAATTCGTCGTTGTGTCATCAGCTCAAAACAGTGAGTAAATCTCACCAGACTAATATGTACTTATGTAGTGATAAACTGACATCACCTGAATCTGTAAATGCATATCATCCTGTTATAACTGCTATATTACATTCATATGAAGTTCACACCTATATTTACACTTGTTATACCATATGTTACTGTTATTTCATGCTATTATGTTATTTTCATCAATTTATCACACTGCAAGTTCCCTGTAGACTAGAATCACTATGGGTTGAAATGATACATACCCGAACGGAATTTAGAATAGGAGAAAATCGTTATGGGCTGAAATGATAGGCCTGAATGATTTTCAATCATTTTCTTTTACTTGGGATTGCGGTTTTGAAATGATCAAACCCGGTTTTCTTTGTAAATTATATATTACCCGTATCACTTCATCTAGGCTAGAAAATGAAATACAGACCCGTTGTTAAAATATGTTTTTCTAAATTTTTTAATTATTTTAGAAATGTAAATATTATAATATTTTGATTTAAATTTGATTAAAAATGATTTTTGTAAAGCATTATTGATTTTCTGAAAATTTATAAGTGAAATAAATAAATGGTAAAGTTAGAAAATCTGGAATGTAAGTTATTTTGGAAACTAGAATTGGTGATAAATAGAATTTAAATTAAATATGAAAATATGATAAATTTATGATATTTTGAATTAAATGAATTTAAAATGATTTTATAATATATCAATGATTTTTGAATAAAGTTAAAATGTGAAATGAATGAATATTAGGTTGAAATTTGGAAATATAACTAAAATTGGAAATTTGTGAATTTGTCTTAAAAGTGATTTTAAGTTAAGTAAATAAAAATGAAATTAAGTTATAATTGAAAATTTTAAACTTAAGTGTTAAATTAAATTAAATTTAATGAATTTGAAATTTTATGTTGGAATTTAATAAGTGAATTATTATTAAATTTTGATTTTTGAATGGAGATTTAACTTTATAAAATCATGAATATAAGGGTATTTGAATGACTGTTTTAAAAGTGAAATTATATGATTTTATAAGCTAAAAATGATTTAAATAAAAATATAATTGTTTGTGAAATTATATTGAATACTTGAAGTTAATTAACTGCATTTCTGAAATGCTATTAATTCTAATGTAAATGATAATACAGCATTTTTAAATGCTGTAGTTGATAATAATGAACCAAATGGCTAAGTTTAATTAAAGGTTATTATAGCATTTTTGTAAATGCTATAATTATTGAATTTGACTAAGTTTTATTTGAAACTAATGTAACCCTATTACAACCTTTTTAAATGCTATCTTTTATTAAATTGAACTGTTTTGAATGTAACTTTCCGTAGCAATTTCTAAATGCTACGAAAGTTGAATTTTCATCTGTTTTAATAAATTAAGTGGATAAATGGATTTTGAAAGACTAAAATTTTGTAAATTTAATAATTTAATAATTAAATATAATAACTTCATTTTATGATTTAAAATGAAGTAATTTGTTTCGAAATATAAACTATTTTGAAATGTGTTTTGTAATGGTATTTAAATTAAATAAAAATGAATGTGGTTTGGAAGATATGATATTTTGAATGATATTGAATTTTGAAATTACATTTGATTTTGAAGTATAAAATACCATTTTGAAATTTTAACCACGGGATGTAATTAATTTATAGTTTAACTGATTCTTAAAGGATGGGTGATCCCAAGCATCCTTTAAGTTATTGTGCATTTCTACTACAGTTCACTTGAGTTGGTTTACATTATATAAGTATATATTGTCCTGACTCGAGTGTTTTGTGTTTTGCTTTACGCTCGGGTCAGCCTGAGTATTCACAGCTTTGGATTCTCTTTCTGGAGCTGGTCTTTGCTGGAGTTTCTGCTTAGCTACATTTATATCTACTTTCTGTTTCAGCTCTTCTAGTTTATCTCATGTATTAGTGAATTTCTATGTATTTCGGATTTCTATTATGTTGTTTTCAGATTGTATTATGTATTTGGTTTGAGACTCTGCCGTAGTATCTTCATGAACTATTATGTATTTTATATTCCGCTGCGAGGTATTCTGTTTGTTCTATGTCTGTGATTCTGTGATTGTATTTCATTTGCTCCAAATTTATTTACAACGCGTTATTTTGAGCAATTCAAGTCCGACATGTGCGGATGCGAATGGCTGAAAAATATCGGGTTGTTACAGTTGGTATCTGAGCTTTGGTTTTAGGCAAACCTTAGCCTGCGGAGCAAAAACTCATTAGAGATAGGGTAGAAATACCCTAGAATGAGTGAAATCAATCTCAGAATCCTTTCTTTGTGAGAGAACGTATTTTCGACGTATAAAATGATTTCCAAATGATTTTAAAGGATTTTCAAAGATTATTTTGGTATAAAAATGTTCTTATTTCGAAATCAAGATTTTCTAAACTTCATCTCTTCGGTATCCACCTTGTTAGAAATGTCTTGTTTAAGATTCTTATCGACTAGGATTCCTTGAACTTTGGAACACTCCCACTTGTTCTGGAATCCAGTCTTGTTTTCCCCTTTTTCCTTTTAATTTTGGAGCATTTGTAAATCTACTTTGGAATGACCTCTCTAAAGAGCGATGATTCCGTAAATCTTTGAATGATTTGTAAAGGGGTGAAACTCCTTTACAATTGGCATTGATTCACTGAAGATTTTTTTATCCTCGGATGTCGATGCTATCTATCTCCTGCTCTACCCGGATTCTATTCTCTGGCGATCGAAGGTCGATTTGCCTTAGATTTCCGTATTGAATATATTCCTAAAGTCTCGGGTGACCGGTTAAGTTCGCCCGCGATTTATATAGGCTTATCTATCCTCTATTTGGTAATTAAATTATCTCATCTTCGTTTGAGTTTATCTTCGAACTAGAATTCTATTTGATTAGAGTCCCTCTAATTTTGAATCTTTGTTTGTTTGAAATCCTTCCTTGAATCATCCTTTGGAAATTTGTATTTGGTTGTATTTTGAAATTGTGCATACATCGAAATTATTAAGGATGGCCATGTTTTTATATATAAAAGTGAAATGTTTTCGATAAGGATTATATACCTTTCAAAAATGAAAATTTGGAATTTTGAAAGAATTTGAAATTTTGAAATTTTATAAGAGCTTGATTTATACAAAAATGATTTATAACTGAAGGGTTTTGAATTTGAATTTCGAGGAATCGAATTCCGGTATTTTGAAATCGGTTTTAAGATTTTGGAAAATATATATAGTAATATGATTTAAAGATATATATATATATATATATATATATATATATTTCAAATAAGAAATGTTTCAAATGTATTCGAATGAATTTCAATGATTTCGAAGGAATTTCAAAGAAGTTTTTCAAAGTTAATTGAAGTCCAGAACTCACTTATGTCGCTGGAAAATAATTTCGGTGATGAATGCATGCATCATCGACATTGATTTTCGAGTTTCTGAGTGAGAGAGAGGCCACTCTAGTAGCTTTGCTCTGCGAGTGATTTTTTTGAAACCAATTTTGATTTCAGATTTCGAAGTATGGTTTGATATTCGAAAGATAGATCCGTATATATATATATATATATATATATATATATATATATATGAAAAGATTTAAAGTAAGCTGGTGTTCAGTTCTTGAGTTTCAGATTTTGAAACCTAACTTTTGAAATTGATTTACTGATTTAGTGTTGATTTTCAACTCTTGGATTGAAAATATGACTTCTTCGACTATTTTAAGATTCGAGCACTTCCAAATCAAGGTTAATTTTTTCAAAGCTAATTTTTTTTTGAAAGGTATAAGGTATTTGATAAAGAATATAAGTTTAGTTTGTATGTTTCAAGTATGAAACAATATGGTTTTTTATAAGTTGAAACTGTTTTGTTAAGTAAATAAATAAGACTATTTTGAATTATACTAATATGAAATTTAGTTTTGAAATGTTTTGGATAAAATTAGTCTTCAAATGTTTGAGAAAATTTTGGTTTTAAATGTTTTAACTTAGTAACATCTTTATAAAACTATTTATTTAACAAGTTGGAATAGATACATAAGTTGTACGTACGTTGTTTTATTCGCATAATTAATTTGATCCAAGTTTGAGTACACAAGTTCGAGGTGAATTACACCATTTCATGTTAGGATTTTTCATTTGATTCTTGATGGCGAACATTTGATATGGATTTTGGGCTTGATTCTAGAATTCTCTATCATAGTATATGGCTATGCAAGGAGATTGATGGCTTCTAGTCAAGAAACCATATCGAAGTCCGCATTAGGGAAGTCGAATGGACAATACTAGTTCGAAAGCAAACTTGTGTGATCAAGTGAGCGATCGAATGTAATGTTGCGAAATAATGAAATATGTAAGTAATAATGAAGTAAAATTTGGGATATATGAAATTATGAAATTTAGTTTTGTAATATGGTATATTTAAGCCTTGAAACATATTTAAGATTTAATAGTTTATTTTGTAAATCAAATCTGTATTTGAAATTGATAATATTTGAAATGGTTTTGTTGGAAAACTAAATTGAAACTGATGGTTTGAATTGAATTAAAATTGGAAATTTTAGATTTTGGTTTAATTGAAAAAATTGAAATGAAAAGAATTAAGGGCATGTTTTATGATTTCAAATGCATGATGTCTAAATGTTATGATTTTCAAAGTTTATTGATTTCAAGTATTTTAGTTTCGAAAGATTCATAACTTTGAAAGTATTATGACTTTTGAAGTGAATACATGTTTGAAATGGAAATGGATTTATTTGACTTAAATTTTGTTGATTTGGAAATTTGGATTATTTTCTAAACCTATTGTTTTAAGAAATTTTGAAACTGAATATGTATAACTTGAAAGAAATGATTTGGTGACATCATATATAGTTTTAAAAATTTATTTGATATCGAAATGGTTTGAAATTTAGAACCTTGTTTTATTAAATACTTGATTTGGGAGCTATCGAACTTATATAAAAATGATTTGTATAAGTAAACTGTTGAATTGGAACTGTTGATTTGAAAGGGTACCCAAATTTTGAAAAGTGAAATCTTATATAATCGAAATCTATATAAGTGTGATTTGATATACTAGTATTTTGAAAAGTATTTGATTTTAAATGAAATATTATATAAAATGGACTTTATATAAGTATGATATTTGAAAGTGATTTTGAAGGGTACTATATGATACATATTTTCGAAGTAAAGATATGGAAAGTGCCTTCTGCTTGATATCCGCTTTGTGGCCACACTGTGGATTCATTCTATCGATATTATTCTCTCTCTTTGATTTGGGTTTTCCGGATATGATACTCGAGTGTCCATCGAATTCCACAGCGATCCCCGTGGTCTTATGATTGCGACTACATAGCGCAACTGCCTGGCTGAGTCTTGCTTAGGGGTACGGATTGTTTCCTGGGGGATCCAGGCGTAACCATTGTGTATCCTGCAATCTGTGTAGGTCGCGAAGAGTAGCGCAACTGCCTGGCTGAGTCTTGCCTAGGGGTACGGATTGTTTCCTGGGAGATCCAGGCGTAACCATTGTGTATCCTGCATTCTACTCGTCATCATGGCGTAACTCGCAGGGCTGAGAAAGCTTACGGATACGGATTGTTTCCTGGGGGATCCAAGCGTAACCGTTGTGTATCTACGATCCATGGTTAGACAACTGTTTCGGTTTGGTTGATTTGTTTGGATTGTACTTTCCATATCTGTTTTTAAAAGTGTTTTCATTATTTTCACTGGGTGTTGAAACAAGTATACTAAGTACTTGGAGAATTCTAGCTTTGCGCCTGATCAACGCATAGCCAGAGTCTGCAGGAACGAAAGTAAACTTGTTAAGACATCGAGTTATAAAAGTATTTTGATAAAGTACTATATAAAGAATATTTTGATCAGTTATTTTCCCTTCTAAAAATTTAAAATGTTTTAAATATTGTTTACTTTGAACCATCAGATTTGAATCAAATGACTATTCATCATAAAAATAAAAATAAAATGAAATGTATAATGGTTCAAATAATGGTTCATCCTTGTCTTTCAACCTGCTTTACCTCCTAGCTATCTTTTTTTCCCTACCTTCTTTCGGGGATGCATTCCAACCTATTGCTCTTTCTTGTTGTTTCTCCGCTTCCTTCCTTTTCGAGGACGAAAAGATTTGAGTGGGGGAGAGTGTAACAACCCTAGATTTTGACTATATATTTAAATTTGACTTTATTTCATTTTGAAATTATTTTAATTTTTTATTTATTTGTGTGATATCATTTCTAAACATTTTTAAAATGATAATATAATTTTTCCAAAATTTACCGTATTTATTTCCTATTTTTAAAGGCTGTTTTCTAATTTTCTGCCATTTTCTTCATTTTTAAATTTCTTTATTTTATTTTAAATTTGTTTTATTTGTGAAAATTCATCTCTAAATATTTTTAAAATAATAATAGAATTTTTCTAAAAATTACTGTGTTGATTTCCTATTTTTAAGGGCTGTTTTCCCATTTTCTGCTATTTTCTGCATTATAATTTTATATTTAAATTAAATTTTAAATATTTATTTTGTGAATATATTTGTATTTTATGTTATTATTTATGTTTAAAAATACTTTACAAGCTTAAATGAATTTTATAAAAATTATTTCATTTAACTTCAAATTTTGCTAGTCTAGTTCACTGTTTTAACTATTTTCCTTAATTTTACTTTACATAATTGATAAATATTATATATATTTGTATATTGGTTGAAAATTTCGAAATATTATCTAATATTATTATTATTTCAGCTACATAAATTTATATAAATAATAAAAGGTAAATTGAAAGGGTTTGTGACCTTTTGTTTCCTATGGCTTTTGATTTTCCCACCTTTTCACATTTTAACGTTTCTTTTCACTCAAATGGCCATATCTCTTCATTCTTTCAGCTGCCACCCTCATTTCTCATTCACGTACTTCATTTTTTCTCTCATTTCCTCAAAAAATTTCGGCCACAGCTTTTGAAGAAAGTTTGGTAAACTTTATTTCCTTTTTCCATTTGTTTATGCTTGAATTCATGGTTTTTGCACTTGTTCTTCTTCATCATAGGTTCGGCCTTGCTCCTCCACCACCATAGCCGCCTCCACCATCACCACATCAGGTCACCATCTCCTCCAGCCCACTGACCAAGCCATGCCGTGGTCATCTATGACTAGATCCACCAAAGTTTATGCAAACACTCCACTTGTTCAGCCTAGCCGAACCATTTATGCACATACCCTTCATTTTTCACCTAAACCACCTCCTTGGCCGCCACCACCAGTCCCTCCACCACCTTTGGCCGACACTTCAGACCCCACCCGACCTTCACCTTGTAGGGGCCGAGCCCAATGGTCCTTTGGTTGAGCCATGGTTGCACAAAAGCCACTTATTTGCCTTAAACCCTTTGTATTCACACCTTGTAACTTCCACCACTTCACCACACCCTTAGCCGGCCTTTGCACCACCTTATCTAGCTCATACCTGAACCAAAACCACTGCCACACCATCTCCTAGCCTCCAGCAGGTCTGGCCATGCCATTTGTAGCCTTGCCCAATGCTTGAAATTGCACAAAAATCCACTTGTTTGCCTTGTACTTGTATTTTCATACATAACAACTTCCATACCTTCACTACCCTTGCTAGGCCGACCATATATGACCCATACCTGACCAAATACACCCCATGGCAGTACCTTATCACCCTATAGGCTGAGCATAGTGATGGTGGAAGCAAGTGCAAGTGTTTTATTAATTGTTGTTCCTTAATTTCTAGCATCGTTTATCGTATTTTTGGTCTGAAACCTTATAATTATTATATTGTTTGTTTGATTTGTATTCAAGGGAATTAATCCTTGGCTCCTCCATTTCGTATCCGTATCGTGCTTTTGTGCTTGTGTAGATCCCGTTGTTCAATTCGTCGTTGTGTCATCAGCTCAAAACAGTGAGTAAATCTCACCAGACTAATATGTACTTATGTAGTGATAAACTGACATCACCTGAATCTGTAAATGCATATCATCCTGTTATAACTGCTATATTACATTCATATGAAGTTCACACCTATATTTACACTTGTTATACCATATGTTACTGTTATTTCATGCTATTCTATTATTTTCATCAATTTATCACACTGCAAGTTCCCTGTAGACTAGAATCACTATGGGTTGAAATGATACATACCCGAACGGAATTTAAAATAGGAGAAAATCGTTATGGGCTGAAATGATAGGCCTGAATGATTTTCAATTATTTTCTTTTACTTGGGATTGCGGGTTTGAAATGATCAAACCCGGTTTTCTTTGTAAATTACGAGTTGAAATGATATATTACCCGTATCACTTCATCTAGGCTAGAAAATGAAATACAGACCCATTGTTAAAATATGTTTTTCTAAAATTTTTAATTATTTTAGAAATGTAAATATTATAATATTTTGATTTAAATTTGATTAAAAATGATTTTCGTAAAGCATTATTGATTTTCTGAAAATTTATAAGTGAAATAAATAAATGGTAAAGTTAGAAAATCTGGAATGTAAGTTATTTTGGAAACTAGAATTTGGTGATAATTGGAATTTAAATTAAATATGAAAATATGATAAATTTATGATATTTTGAATTAAATGAATTTAAAATGATTTTATAATATATCAATGATTTTTGAATAAAGTTAAAATGTGAAATGAATGAATATTTAGGTTGAAATTTGGAAATATAACTAAAATTGGAAATTTGTGAATTTGTCTTAAAAGCGAATTTTAAGTTAAGTAAATAAAAATGAAATTAAGTTATAATTGAAAATTTTAAACTTAAGTGTTAAATTAAATTAAATTTAATGAATTTGAAATTTTATGTTGGAATTTAATAAGTGAATTATTATTAAATTTTGATTTTTGAATGGAGATTTAACTTTATAAAATCATGAATATAAGGGTATTTGAATGACTGTTTTAAAAGTGAAATTATATGATTTTATAAGCTAAAAATGATTTAAATAAAAATATAATTGTTTGTGAAATTATATTGAATACTTGAAGTTAATTAACTGCATTTCTGAAATGCTATTAATTCTAATGTAAATGATAATACAGCATTTTTAAATGCTGTAGTTGATAATAATGAACCAAATGGCTAAGTTTAATTAAAGGTTATTATAGCATTTTTGTAAATGCTATAATTATTGAATTTAACTAAGTTTTATTTGAAACTAATGTAACCCTATTACAACCTTTTTAAATGCTATCTTTTATTAAATTGAACTGTTTTGAATGTAACTTTCCGTAGCAATTTCTAAATGCTACGAAAGTTGAAATTTCATCTGTTTTAATAAATTAAGTGGATAAATGGATTTTGAAAGACTAAAATTTTGTAAATTTAATAATTTAATTATTAAATATAATAACTTCATTTTATGATTTAAAATGAAGTAATTTGTTTCGAAATATAAACTATTTTGAAATGTGTTTTGTAATGGTATTTAAATTAAATAAAAATGAATGTGGTTTGGAAGATATGATATTTTGAATGATATTGAATTTTGAAATTACATTTGATTTTGAAGTATAAAATACCATTTTGAAATTTTAACCACGGGATGTAATTAATTTATAGTTTAACTGATTCTTAAAGGATGGGTGATCCCAAGCATCCTTTAAGTTATTGTGCATTTCTACTACAGTTCACTTGAGTTGGTTTACATTATATAAGTATATATTGTCCTGACTCGAGTGTTTTGTGTTTTACTTTACGCTCGGGTCAGCCTGAGTATTCACAGCTTTGGATTCTCTTTCTGGAGCTGGTCTTTGCTGGAGTTTCTACTTATCTATATTTATATCTACTTTCTGTTTCAGCTATTCTAGTTTATCTCATGTATTAGTGAATTTCTATGTATTTCGGATTTCTATTATGTTGTTTTCAGACTGTATTATGTATTTGGTTTGAGACTCTGCCGTAGTAGCTTCATGAACTACTATGTATTTTATATTCCGCTGCGAGGTATTCTGTTTGTTCTATGTCTGTGATTCTGTAATTGTATTTCATTTGCTCCAAATTTATTTACAACGCGGTATTTTGAGCAATTCAAGTCCGACATGTGCGGATGCGAATGGCTGAAAAATATCGGGTTGTTACAGTTGGAAAGGCCGTTGGTATACATTTCAACAGCTTCCAACGGTCTCCAACGGCATCAACGAGGTTATACCAACGGCTTCCAACGGCAAGTTTGCCAACGTGGCAAATCCTGTTGACCAAACTACCGTTGGAAATCCGTTGGAATTTGCCGTTGGAAGCCGTTGGTAATCTAGGTACATTTTTTTTATAAAACCAGCAGTGCTTGCTTCTAGCCACACACAACCACAATTATACCAAAACAGCTCCATTTCGAGCATATATATATAACAACTATATCAAAACATATCCAAACATATATATATATATATATATATATATATAACCAAATCATGCATATATTTCAACATAAACCAATATCCAAACATAACACAACATAACCAACATCAAAAAATCCAAGTCAACATCAACAAATCGAAACCAACATCCACAACCAAACCATCAGAATGTATCAAATCCAAATATACAAAGAAACCATCAGAATGTATCAAATTCTCACCAACTCCAAAATATACATGCCAATAACAAAACATACCTAAATCATTCCGCACCAGAACCACCAGATGAAGGAGGCTGTCTATACTGTGCGATGAACTCCGCCATATGCCGGTTCATCTCCTCCGTCCTTGCTTCATGCAGCAAATTGCGTTCCCGCATCTCGGCAAGCTTAGCTCGTAGCTGCGCAGTCTCTTCCTTATCTTGAGCCTTTTGATATTCTCTTTGGGCTGTCTGAACCTGTAAACAAATTTAAATTATCAACTACACTAAAAAATTAGTATTAAAATAATTGCAAATTAACTAACCTATATATATTCACTAACAAATTCATAAAACAAACTAAATCATGATAGTTCAAAATATGAATGGAATACACTAGTATAAGGATATTTACTAACTTCAACCCGAATTCAAGCTAATTAAAGAATTGATTAACACACACTAATAATTAGCACACACATATGATTAACACACTAATTAATCAGAATAATTATTTTAATATTTAACCTAAAATTACCGATTGGCTTCCATATCCGTAGCGTCTTCCGTGGGCCATTGGATCCATGACAGACATAAAAATGGCGTCCTCCTCATCGGGGGTCAAGTGAGCTCGTCCATATCCTCAAGTAAGGCTGTCCGCGCTTCCTGGAACTTTTGCTGTCATGCAAAATATGTTGAATATGCGCTTATATGATTTTTGTTTGATGATAATAAACATATATACATTCGTTTAAATGTATATGATAATATACTATTTATTTTCACAGATTAAATAAATATTTGCTGAATAAAATAAATAACACGAAATTTGAATTCAAACGAATATTTTATTCAAATAAATATTTATTACAACTTTGAATAGTACAATTTCAAGCTCTCACTATAACTATACAACTTTGATTACAATTACATCACATTTCACATTTACAAATGTCCTCACTACATATCACTCACACTCGTATTTATCTTCAACTTCATTCCAGTTTGAATCCAGCATCTGAGAAATCTGCAAAAATATAAACAAACGCAGTAAAATTGAAAAAGAAATATTTTTGCAATTCAAAAATAAAAGATAATTTTTGAAAATATGATTTGCCTCAGTTATTTGGGTTGTTCGTCATAATTTAAATTTGAATTCATCATACACGAACAACTTGTGACATACACAGTGTATTACTGTATATGCCACAAGGCCGTGCACGCCGATATATACACTTGATTGATTTACAGGGACAGGCGAGCACAGGTCAAACCCAAATGAAAAACCGGGTTCAACTCACGTGCAATAACATTGAAAATTACGACACGAGCACAAGGTCAAACCCGAGTTTTGAAACTGGATTCAACACAAGGCAACATGACCGAAGGCATAGCAACTGCATAGCGACGTCAGCAGTTACATGAAAAATTCAGCAATCCAAATAACACAGTGTCAACAACCAAGTAAGTGAAATGGATAGTTCAAGACAGTACAACTACAACTCGATGCAATTGACACAAACAACTACAAAACAATCAAACTGCATCAAGGCAACATGAACTGCAGACCAAACACATCAGTATAAATAAATGAATCAGCAAGGCAATGCACAAATGCAACATGCCCAACATGAAATACCAGAGATGACAAATCATGCTCAACAAAAACACTTGCAACAGTGTGATGCAGTGGCACATGATTATCAAGGGTATACATGAAGGATGCATCAGAATAACTCGGAAATGCAAGTGAAACTCGATTACTACATAACACAGCAGTGCAACAGTATCAAATACAATATGGACACAACCTGCCTCAAATGCATAATTCAAATCAATGACAACAACAAAGACCAAGGCTAAAAATGTGCAGCATCAGTGAAGCCAAAACATGATACAGGTGAACAGAAGTAACAAGTGCAGATTGGATGCATCAGTGGACATAAGCACAACACAAATCACCAATGTTCAAGACTAAGCAAATATGCCAACAACTAATACATCAGTACAGGAAGCAAGATGACCACAACACCAAGCTACAAACTCAGTGCAACAGAGCTACTCCCGACCAGGGCATATTGAAGCATGTTCATGGAAAACAGCAAATACAAACTGCTACAACACCAAGTAAAGGACACAGCAGTATACAAGTACAAGCAACAGTTCGAACATGCCAAAGTCAAAGAGAAAGTCACGGGTAATCAAGGAAATCAATGTCGTGTTTCTAATCAAAGTCAAAATCGTGATGACCATGATATCAATTCGAATCCGCGTCAACCAAGGAATGTGAAAGATACGAATTTGACAAAGTCAGTTCAATCATCAATCGTTCAAGCATAATCATACGGCAGAGATAAAATAATTGACAAATTCAAATCATTAGAACGAACGAGAATATAGGAATTCGATTCCTATTTAAACACAATCATCATCGGCAATTTAAAATCCATCGAGTTCAAGCATCAATCAGAAAGTAAAAAGAGCAAAAAAATTACTTACCGAAGCCATCTCGAACTCGATCAAATTCGAAGCCTCGAAGCAGCAGTGAGCAACGAAGATTTGATCAAGCAAGGCAACACGCAAATTTCTATAGATCGAGCAAATAGCGCAGCTTCGAAAGCCCTAGTTTTGGACAAAGAGGAACAACCATTATCACATACGAGATAAAAGAAAAAGGGCCGGCATAGTGAAATAAAAAAAAAAAGGGATGAACTGTTTTTAGTTTGGGCCGGCCTTTTTATTTTAAAAGGCTTTAGTTTTTTTTAGGGCTGTTTTTATTTACATTATTTTTAAATTTGTATTTTCATTTTTAAACCGTTTAAATTTCTAGTTGTGTGACTAGGGGACAAGCTACGTGGCGTAGCTTGAGAATTCGCAACTCGGTAGTTGAGTTGTGGCAGGGTTTTGAGCGTAGAGTTAGATTAGTCAATAGCGGGTATAGCGAGTTTACGTGTGTAAGCGAGGGACTATCTAATTTCTAGTAGAAACCTTGGGGGAAGAACGTAGGCAGGGTTTTGCCGAAGCTGGGTAAATTCTGTGTTGTTCTGTTTTATTCTGTTATTTTATATTCTGCGATATCTGTGCTGCTATTCTGTGATCTGAATTGAAATTAATTTATAAGCTTCTGCGATTAATTTTTATAATTTATACCATCACCCTATTCACCCCCCTCTAGGGTGAAATCGATCCAACAAGTGGTATCAGAGCTAGGAATAGAAGTCAACATCTGTTTTACAAAAATTCGATTTTTTTTTGAAAAAAAAAATCAGTTTTTGTTTTAAAAATTTGAATTTTTGAAATGGCTTCTTTTATTAATACTTCTGTTGAGGGTCGCTCCAATATTATTTCTTCTATTTTCGATGGAACAGATTTTTTGAATTGGAAATTAAAAATGGAATTTTATTTAAAATCTGTTAATATTAAATGTTGGGATATTATTGAAAATGGGTGTGATATAACAGATAAGAAAATTATCTCGATTAATGCTCTTGCTATGCATATATTATATTCTTATATTAATCAAGATAATTTTAATTTCATCTCTCATTGTGAAAATGCACAGGAAATTTGGAATACTTTAATTGCAATATATGGTGCAACAGTCAACAGCAATGAGAAGTCCTCCACAACCGACTCAGTTAAAGAAATATGCTTAACAGGATCGGTAAATAGCAGTTGTGATGAGGATGATGATGATGAAGCAGCCGAGCTGGCATTAATAATGAAGAAATTCAAAAGGTGGAATCACAAATACGGAAATCCAGCTCTAAATAAAAAATTAAAAAGCAGAATAATCAAAGCACTGGACAACTCGGAAGAACACGGGATCATTTGCAACAAACCCGGTGATATCAAGCCCAATTATCCCCGATTTCAACACGATTTTGAAAAGAAATCAAAACGGTGTTTTGCAGCCATGTGGAATAAAAGCAATAGCAGTGAGAGTGAGAAAGCAGATATGTGCCTTCATGGGAATATAACCGATAGCGACGATGACGAGCCAAGCGAGGTATCAAAACTTACTCACTCTGAATTACTTATCTATTTCCACGAAGTAAATGGCTGTTTTGAACGGCTTAGGGATAAGTATGCCAAACTTGAATCACAAAAAGATACTTTGATAGAATGCAATAAACAACTTGATCAACTAGTTAAAACCTATCAAAGTAGGATCCCTAAGTGTGATAAGTGTCCAACATTTGAAAACGAAATTAAAAAAATCAGAAATTAATATAAAATCACTTGAAAATGAAATTCTGATTTTAAAAGAAAGTGAAAATACAAGGAGAGAGAATTCTACAAAAAGTGCACTCAATTGTTAAATGAAAATGAATCTCTCAAAACACAAGTCCAACATATGTCAACGACTATAGATAAATTTTCCAAAAGTGAAAAATCGTTGAACATGCTATTAGGAAAGCAAACTGTTAATACGGTTAGACAAGGACTTGGATATAGTCATTCTAAAAATGTTAGAAACGAGATTAATCGAGAAAATTTAATGTGCACAATTTGTAGAAAATTTGGACACGATCAAAATAGTTGTTGGTATAGACCCGAACATTTGAAAACTATACCGATTTGGGTTCCTAAAGGCACCAATATAAAATCTCTCAAAGTTAAACAAATTTGGGTGCCGAAGGGAACAATTATAAATAGTTTTGGGTCTTCACAAAATTATTTTTCTAAATATTCTGCCACTAACAACCATGGACCTATAAAAACAAATAGGTCACATAAAACTTTTCCCATGTAGGTGTGGTGGCAGGCTAAGGAACAACAACGGTGTTCTCTGGATTCTGGCTGTTCCAGAAACACAACGGGCGACAAAGCAAAGTTCCTTAGCCTAGTATAAAGGTGACAGAATCACAATGGGAAATCACAAAAATTATCGTAAAGGTAAAACAGGTAAAATTGTTTTGAACAATATATTAAATGTGATAATCTACACCGTATTCTGAATTAAAATCAGCCAATAATGAGATGATGAAAAGATGGTGATTTTGACTTTGACTTATTCAACATAGTTGGTCAATTATATTCTTATGCCAAAAACACTATAAAAATCTCTAGATTCTTTGAATTACTTCATATATATATATCAGTTTGGATTAAAAATAGTGTTTTGTTGGATAATACAATTGGTTATAATATGGCTAACTCCTTATTCACGGTTTTTCGATTATTTACACGGCTTCATTTCAAATTCAAAAGAATGTCATTTAAATTGTTGTTAAAATTGAATTTGAAAGTTTAGGTGCACACTTCATGTTTGGTAAATCAAATTCAATTGATGATAATTTTTGAGTGAAAGAGAAATTCAGATGCAGATTACACTGGTAATCTAGTTGATCGAAAAATTACTAGTGAAACGTAATTTTTGAGACATTTAGTAACTGCATCGTTTTTCAAAGAAAATATCTGCATATTCTTCATTTCAAATAATTTTCAAATAGCAGGAAATTTTCTTTTAAAACCCCCTGGAGAAAATCACGTTTGACCATAATTTCAGATTAGTCATTTTTTGAAAAATTAATTTCATAATTATTTTTGAATTTGATTTTAAATGACCATTTTGACTAATCTGACTCCCTAATGTTTATCAAAAAGAAAAATAGTGATTGAAAAAGTGATGAGTGTTAATATTGATCAAATATTATGACTTGAGACGGTATAATTAATAAATTTCTTTAGAAATTTAAACAAGAGTTATAAAACTTTTTGTTGGTAAAAAATTCCATGACCATCTCTATATCTATCATATTTCTAACAACCATCACTCATAAAAATTCTATATAGTTTGTCGATATGTGGTACTTTAAACAGGAATCGTTCGTTTTTCATTTTCACATTTTTTTTTAAAAAAAACAAATAAATAAATACCAAAGTATTCACTCTCATTTAAAAGTCCTCACGGTTATGCATGGGTGAATTACTTGGAATTTGTTATGTGCTTCCATGCTCATTTAAAAGTCCTCGCGGTTATGCATGTATGGAACGCATATCAAAAGTTGATTTGTAAAATAAACAAGTTGATTCTAATCCCATTTAAAAGTCCTCACGGTTATGCGTGGTTAGAAGATACTTGAATTCATTTTTTTTTTAAAATAAAATTGGAATACTACTAATCTCATTTAAAAGTCCTAACGGTTATGCATGGTTAGTAGATATTCAAATTCCTGATATAAATATACCACAAATAGGCACAACTGTATGGTTTTATATGATGACATCATTTCCATCATTCTAAAAGTGGAATATGCGCCTAACAAAATATTTATGATTTTTGTTTGATTTTTTATTGGAATTTAATATTTATATTCAATTAAGTTTTAATGTTGAATTAATATCGATAACTTTATCTCTATTTTCTCTAACACTATTACTCTTTTGCTGATAACAAAAGGGGGAGAGAAAAGTTAAGATTTTGTCTAATAAAATCAAGCAAAGGTCAAATAACTTTCCATTTGCATATAGGCTCATTTATATATTTTTATTTGTATGCATATATGTAGGGGGAGTTTTGTGTAGAGGGGAAGTATTTAAATAGGGGGAGCAATTAGGATATATCAATGATCAAATACATTTAACATATTCAAAATGTTAAATATATGCTTTTTATCATCAAAAGGGGGAGATTGTTGAATATGCGCTTATATGATTTTTGTTTGATGATAATAAACATATATACATTCGTTTAAATGTATATGATAATATACTATTTATTTTCACAGATTAAATAAATATTTGCTGAATAAAATAAATAACACGAAATTTGAATTCAAACGAATATTTTATTCAAATAAATATTTATTACAACTTTGAATAGTACAATTTCAAGCTCTCACTATAACTATACAACTTTGATTACAATTACATCACATTTCACATTTACAAATGTCCTCACTACATATCACTCACACTCGTATTTATCTTCAACTTCATTCCAGTTTGAATCCAGCATCTGAGAAATCTGCAAAAATATAAACAAACGCAGTAAAATTGAAAAAGAAATATTTTTGCAATTCAAAAATAAAAGATAATTTTTGAAAATATGATTTGCCTCAGTTATTTGGGTTGTTCGTCATAATTTAAATTTGAATTCATCATACACGAACAACTTGTGACATACACAGTGTATTACTGTATATGCCACAAGGCCGTGCACGCCGATATATACACTTGATTGATTTACAGGGACAGGCGAGCACAGGTCAAACCCAAATGAAAAACCGGGTTCAACTCACGTGCAATAACATTGAAAATTACGACACGAGCACAAGGTCAAACCCGAGTTTTGAAACTGGATTCAACACAAGGCAACATGACCGAAGGCATAGCAACTGCATAGCGACGTCAGCAGTTACATGAAAAATTCAGCAATCCAAATAACACAGTGTCAACAACCAAGTAAGTGAAATGGATAGTTCAAGACAGTACAACTACAACTCGATGCAATTGACACAAACAACTACAAAACAATCAAACTGCATCAAGGCAACATGAACTGCAGACCAAACACATGAGTATAAACAAATGAATCAGCAAGGCAATGCACAAATGCAACACGGCCAACATGAAATACCAGAGATGACAAATCATGCTCAACAAAAACACTTGCAACAGTGTGATGCAGTGGCACATGATTATCAAGGGTATACATGAAGGATGCATCAGAATAACTCGGAAATGCAAGTGAAACTCGATTACTACATAACACAGCAGTGCAACAGTATCAAATACAATATGGACACAACCTGCCTCAAATGCACAATTCAAATCAATGACAACAACAAAGACCAAGGCTAAAAATGTGCAGCATCAGTGAAGCCAAAACATGATACAGGTGAACAGAAGTAACAAGTGCAGATTGGATGCATCAGTGGACATAAGCACAACACAAATCACCAATGTTCAAGACTAAGCAAATATGCCAACAACTAATACATCAGTACAGGAAGCAAGATGACCACAACACCAAGCTACAAACTCAGTGCAACAGAGCTACTCCAGACCAGGGCATATTGAAGCATGTTCATGGAAAACAGCAAATACAAACTGCTACAACACCAAGTAAAGGACACGGCAGTATACAAGTACAAGCAACAATTCGAACATGCCAAAGTCAAAGAGAAAGTCACGAGTAATCAAGGAAATCAATACCGTGTTTCTAATCAAAGTCAAAATCGTGATGACCACGATATCAATTCGAATCCACGTCAAGCAAGGAATGTGAAAGATACGAATTTGACAAAGTCAGTTCAATCATCAATCGTTCAAGCATAATCATACGGCAGAGATAGAATAATTGACAAATTCAAATCATTAGAACGAACGAGAATATAGGAATTCGATTCCTATTTAAACACAATCATCATCGGCAATTTAAAATCCATCGAGTTCAAGCATCAATCAGAAAGTAAAAAGAGCAAAAAAATTACTTACCAAAGCCATCTCGAACTCGATCAAATTCGAATCCTCGAAGCAGCAGTGAGCAACGAAGATTTGATCAAGCAAGGCAACACGCAAATTTCTATAGATCGAGCAAATAGCGCAGCTTCGAAAGCCCTAGTTTTGGACAAAGAGGAATAACCATTATCACATACGAGATAAAAGAAAAAGGGCCGGCATAGTGAAATAATAAAAAAAAAGGGATGAACTGTTTTTAGTTTGGGCCGGCCTTTTTATTTTAAAAGGCTTTAGTTTTTTTTAGGGCTGTTTTTATTTACATTATTTTTAAATTTGTATTTTCATTTTTGAACCGTTTAAATTTCTAGTTGTGTGACTAGGGGACAAGCTACGTGGCGTAGCTTGAGAATTCGCAACTCGGTAGTTGAGTTGTGGCAGGGTTTTGAGCGTAGAGTTAGATTAGTCAATAGCGGGTATAGCGAGTTTACGTGTATAAGCGAGGGACTATCTAATTTCTAGTAGAAACCTTGGGGGCAGAACGTAGGCAGGGTTTTGCCGAAGCTGGTTAAATTCTGTGTTGTTCTGTTTTATTCTGTTATTTTATATTCTGCGATATCTGTGCTGCTATTCTGTGATCTGAATTGAAATTAATTTATAAGCTTTTGCGATTAATTCTTATAATTTATACCATCACCCTATTCACCCCCCTCTAGGGTGAAATCGATCCAACAAGTGGTATCAGAGCTAGGAATAGAAGTCAACATCTGTTTTAAAAAAATTAGATTTTTTTTTGAAAAAAAAAATCAGTTTTTGTTTTAAAAATTTGAATTTTTGAAATGGCTTCTTTTATTAATACTTCTGTTGAGGGTCGCTCCAATATTATTTCTTCTATTTTCGATGGAACAGATTTTTTGAATTGGAAATTAAAAATGGAATTTTATTTAAAATCTGTTAATATTAAATGTTGGGATATTATTGAAAATGGGTGTGATATAACAGATAAGAAAATTATCTCGATTAATGCTCTTGCTATGCATATATTATATTCTTATATTAATCAAGATAATTTTAATTTCATCTCTCATTGTGAAAATGCACAGGAAATTTGGAATACTTTAATTGCAATATATGGTGCAACAGTCAACAGCAATGAGAAGTCCTCCACAACCGACTCAGTTAAAGAAATATGCTTAACAGGATCGGTAAATAGCAGTTGTGATGAGGATGATGATGATGAAGCAGCCGAGCTGGCATTAATAATGAAGAAATTCAAAAGGTGGAATCACAAATACGGAAATCCAGCTCTAAATAAAAAATTAAAAAGCAGAATAATCAAAGCACTGGACAACTCGAAAGAACACGGGATCATTTGCAACAAACCCGGTGATATCAAGCCCAATTATCCCCGATTTCAACACGATTTTGAAAAGAAATCAAAACGGTGTTTTGCAGCCATGTGGAATAAAAGCAATAGCAGTGAGAGTGAGAAAGCAGATATGTGCCTTCATGGGAATATAACCGATAGCGACGATGACGAGCCAAGCGAGGTATCAAAACTTACTCACTCTGAATTACTTATCTATTTCCACGAAGTAAATGGCTATTTTGAACGGCTTAGGGATAAGTATGCCAAACTTGAATCACAAAAAGATACTTTGATAGAATGCAATAAACAACTTGATCAACTAGTTAAAACCTATCAAAGTAGGATCCCTAAGTGTGATAAGTGTCCAACATTTGAAAACGAAATTAAAAAATCAGAAATCAATATAAAATCACTTGAAAATGAAATTCTGATTTTAAAAGAAAGTGAAAATACAAGGAGAGAGAATTCTACAAAAAGTGCACTCAATTGTTAAATGAAAATGAATCTCTCAAAACACAAGTCCAACATATGTCAACGACTATAGATAAATTTTCCAAAAGTGAAAAATCGTTGAACATGCTATTAGGAAAGCAAACTGTTAATACGGTTAGACAAGGACTTGGATATAGTCATTCTAAAAATGTTAGAAACGAGATTAATCGAGAAAATTTAATGTGCACAATTTGTAGAAAATTTGGACACGATCAAAATAGTTGTTGGTATAGACCCGAACATGTGAAAACTATACCGATTTGGGTTCCTAAAGGCACCAATATAAAATCTCTCAAAGTTAAACAAATTTGGGTGCCGAAGGGAACAATTATAAATAGTTTTGGGTCTTCACAAAATTATTTTTCTAAATATTCTGCCACTAACAACCATGGACCTATAAAAACAAACAGGTCACATAAAACTTTTCCCATGTAGGTGTGGTGGCAGGCTAAGGAACAACAACGGTGTTCTCTGGATTCTGGCTGTTCCAGAAACACAACGGGCGACAAAGCAAAGTTCCTTAGCCTAGTATAAAGGTGACAGAATCACAATGGGAAATCACAAAAATTATCGTAAAGGTAAAACAGGTAAAATTGTTTTGAACAATATATTAAATGTGATAATCTACACCGTATTCTGAATTAAAATCAGCCAATAATGAGATGATGAAAAGATGGTGATTTTGACTTGACTTATTCAACATAGTTGGTCAATTATATTCTTATGCCAAAAACACTATAAAAATCTCTAGATTCTTTGAATTACTTCATATATATATATATCAGTTTGGATTAAAAATAGTGTTTTGTTGGATAATACAATTGGTTATAATATGGCTAACTCCTTATTCACGGTTTTTCGATTATTTACACGGCTTCATTTCAAATTCAAAAGAATGTCATTTAAATTTGTAACAACCCGGGATTTGCATTACCGAATAATAAATAAAAATTTAGGATTTTATTTAAATGGAGCAAATGGAATTTTGGAATAAGGATAATTTATTTAAAAAAAAAAATATGGACATTTTAAATAAATGGGTTTTTAAAAATGAGGCGAAGTAGTATTTTGGAACAATTAAAAGCTAATGGGAAATTTAAGAAGGGGATTTGGTTATGTATGGGGTTTTCATGACTATGTTAACATTTAAACATTTTCATACATGTTTAGAGCCACTCTCTCTTAATGGGTCCATTAGCCTAACCCAAACCCACTTACCATTCTATAAATCATCTCAAACTCTTAACCCTCATTCATTCAAACCCTAATCATAAAAAATTTCCTAAAACCCTAAACCTAAAAATGGCCTCCATGCTTAGGAAAGCTCCATCCTCTCTTATATTGGCTTAAGCAAGTTAAAGTAAGGGAAGGTAATGCAAAAACCCTCTTATAATCCAATTCTAACTCTCTTTAATTTCTGAAATTAGTTTGATAACACATGTTGTATGTGTTTTTATGATCTTATAGCTCCTTGATCATCATCTCTTAGCTTTGGGTTAGTGCCATATAGGTGTTTGTTCTTTTGCTTGAGAGGAATACTAGGTAAACCCTCTCCTAATGCATGTATAAACATCTCTTAATTTCTGAAATTAGTCTAATAACACTTGATTTGTTGTGTTGCATGAATACCAAAGCTTATTGATTATCATTCCTTCCATTTGGACATTGCACACAAGTTGCTTGCTATATTGTTTGTGAGGTAATGCTAAGCTTTGGCCTATGTTTCTTTTTATATGGTGATTAGTGATGGTTATTAGTGATTTTTTTGATGCCAAAAATTGAGAAAAACATCCTTAAATCATCAAAAAATGCAAAAAACAGCATGCTGAAAATATGCAGGCTGAAATCAGCCTAAAAACAGAGCTCTGGGTGCACCAGGGCAGGCCTGGGCTGCACCCAGGCACAGCAGGCTAGCCCAGTTGGGCTAGCCAGGGATAGGCCAGCCCTCATGGGCTGGCACACACACTCCCCCAGCCCGCGGTGGGCTGGGGGGGGGGGGCTGCCAACTCCCCAGCCCGCGTGGGCTGGGGGGGCGGCCTAGATCCCCAGCCCGCCTGGGCTGGGGCGGGTCCAGAACCCCCAGCCCGCGCGGCTGGGGGGGCGGTCCCAGAACCCCCAGCCCGCGTGGGCTGGGGGGAGGGGGGCACTAAGCCCCCAGCCCGCCTGGGCTGGGGGCGGGAACAGGACCCCCAGCCCGCGCGGGCTGGGGGCGGGCCCAGTACCCCCAGCCCGCGTGGGCAGGGGGGCCGCCTTTCCCCAGCCCGCTTGGGGCTGGGGCGGGCCGCATCCCCCAGCCCATGCGGGCTGGGGGAGCCCCTTTATTCCCCAGCCCGCTTGGGGCTGGGGCGGGCTGTGTCCCCCAGCCCATGCGGGCTGGGGGAGCTGCTTTATTCCCCCAGCCCGCACAAGCTGGGGGCGGGCCAAGTATCCCAGCCCGAGCGGGCTGGGGGCCCAAGAGAAAAAAAAAAAAATATTTTTGAAAGTTTTTTTTTTTGGGTTGCAGTTTTGGGACTGCAACTTTGTGTCATCGCCATGGTCACATTCTTGGTCGAAATCCAACGTTTTTGGACTCGTTGGAAAGCTGGGGTTCCGATCTTCATCATTAGAAAGTTTGATTTGTATTCGAGTTCATTTGACTCTTTGAAATTGCTGTCGAAGAGAGACCCGGATCTCAGCCTGAAACAGTGTATTCACTGTTTTCGGGTCCGACTTTGGAGCGTCGCTGCGACTTCATTTCAAGTCGGAATCGAGTAATTCTTTTTGTGTTCTAAAGTAGGAATGTCAGTCTACATTCCTACCAATTTTCATGCCATTCGGATTCAGTTTGCTAGTCCGAATAATTTTCCGAACTTGGGTTCGCGTCAGTTTTGGACTATTTTCCAACACTTAGAATATTTTCAGTGATTTTCTGATTTTATCGATTTCTTTGAGATTTGTCTCTGGATTTCGTACACGGGTTTTTATGAACTATTTAAAAGGATTTTTCACTCCAAAATGGCTTTCAAAATTATTATATAATATTATTTTAATTATTGAATTAATTACTCCATATTAGGAGAGTTTTTCTAAAGCCGTTTTAAAGTGATTTCAAAATCAATTATGAATCCGTTTCGCACCATTATTTTCTTTAATAAAAATCTCACACTCACTTTTAGCACGTCGAGCGAAGTGGAAAGGTGCTTAAACGGTTAGGAAATCTCCGGCCTATGGAACCGTGTGTATTTTCTTTCCGGTTAATCCCCGACCTATTCGATTGATCGTTTTGACCTTTGGGTCTAGTTTACCGATGATACGAGGTGGATTTTTTATTGTTTGGAGTGTGAGCATGCTATTGGTTAGTAAACCGTTTAGTGCGAACGTGGGGTATGGGACTCATTGTTAACACTTTACGGGTTCCTCTCCAAGAAGTTTGTGACACATTAGCCTCTGGGCGGCCAGTACTGGACCTCTGGGTCACCACGCCTCTGGGCAACCGTCTCTGGACACCTGCTCTATGGAGCAGTTTATTTTTCGACGTGCGCCTCTGGGCCTTTATCCTTCTGGGAAGGATCTCGCCGTCTCTTGCGTTCCGCATCTGTGCGAGTGATCGATCACAACTCTACAGTACTTGGCAACAACGACTCTGGTCGGTGCACGTGCAATATTTGTATTATCTGATGATTTTTATATCCATTCGGGTAACGCCATTCGGTATTGGTTCTATGGAACCATACGATGTAAGTACGATTACCTTGTGGATTCACAGTGTCTCTGGACACTGCATTTCTGTATTCGATTTCATTGATTTTTTCATTATATCCCTATTGCTTTTTGGAGCACCGATCTTTGCTTGGGCATTGATTATTGACTCTGGTCACACTTGGGATTATCGCCTATGGGCAACTTTATATAGCTTTGGCTACGCCGATGATATGAGGCGATTTTATTTATGCCACACTTTGGTGTTTGTTTTCTCTTTGGAGATTTTTACTGGTTATTAATGATTAGGGATCGTCATTATATTCATGTAGTCCATATTACTCTTCTCTTTGTAGAAGTATTGTTTTATTTATGTACTGCATTATTATATATATCTCAGTTATTACTGATTATTTAGCTAGCCTGACCCGAGTGTTTTCGCTCGGGTCAGACCGAGTTGTTTCAGGTTAGGTCTCTGGACTTAGCTTATGTGCTTCCGCTTGGACATTATCTGCTACGCTGATAGATAGTGCTTTTATTTGTCCACTATTCCGCTACTCTGTTATTTCAGACTCTTATGTACATATTTTTGACTCACACGTGTGAGCGGTGGCTTTGTACCCACCTTTTGATATTTGGATCTGTATTGACGATGTATTGTACCTATGTTCTGTGACTGTTATATGACTGTTCTGTGATGATTATGTTATCATTTAGTATTATGCTTGTTCTGAACCTATTTTTCCTTAGCCATTGTAATTTCGTTATAAATATCTATTGGATATGTCGAACCACTTTAGAAAAGAAAACCACCTATTCGACGTATTCAGTAGTTAGTTATAGCTTGATTACACATGGTCGCTTCCATTATACTCTATTCTCCGTTCTAGTAGACGGTATTACTCCGTAATACTCTTTACTAGAGTGGGTCTCGGAGTGGGGCGTTACAGTTTGGTATCAGAGTAGGGTTCAGAATTAAGCATAACAAACACAGAACGGATACACTTAGTACAATACATTTTAATTGGATCCGAATTAAATCAAATCCCTTCCTTATGCTTATTGATAGATAAGTTAGGAATATGTGTAGGAATTTATTATATTCCGTAGAATTCCTTAATTAAGTATCAATCATTGAATCATGTCTAACTCAAATTCCCGTTTGACTTTCAGTATGTCTGGAAGGGGAAGAGGGAGAACCACACGTCAGACTAGTGCTGCTGGGCAGTCCAGCAACACTCATCCAGAGGGCGTGTTCATGACTACCGACCAGATCATGGAGCTGGTTCGGAATTCTCAGTCTCGTTCTCAGTCTCCAGCCCCAGTTGCTGATGCTCCACGCATGTCTGTTTTTGCGCGTCTCTGCAGTGATTTTACCCATCTCGGAGGGAAGCCGTTCAGTGGCTCCGAGAATGTCTTAGAGGTCCAGGCTTGGATTCGGATATGCGAGCGCATTTTCACTCGTATGGATATCCCAGATCATGACCGTGTTCTTATTGCTTCTAGTCAGCTTCTGAGTCGTGCCCTGGATTGGTACGAGCTACTTATTGCCGAGATCGATGAGACCACACTTACTTGGGCTCAGTTTCGTCAGAGATTTGAGCTCAAATTCATCCCAGAGTCAGAGAAGAACTCCCTTGCTCGCCGCTTTCTTGATCTCAAGCAGGAGAAGTCCTCCGTATCCGACTATGTCTCTTCCTTCGAGGCCCTGTCCAAGTACGGCCTTGAGTTTATTGCTACTCCTTATAAGAGGAACCTCAAATTTGTTGAGGGCTTGAAGAAATATCTGAAGAGGCATCTTATGCTACAGCTTGAGCTCTCATTCGAGAAGCTAGTCGATGCAGCCCTACATCTTGAGTCAGTTGAGATGGAGCATAGTGATGATGATCGTGGGAGTTCCAAAAACCCCAACCAGAAGCGGGGTCCATTTCAGAAGAACAAGCCTTGGAACAAGAAGAAGAAGACTGGTAGTTCTGCTGTCCAGGCTCAACCTCAGACTCAGCCTCAGATTCAGTCACAGCCTAGTGGAACCCGTCCTCCGAGGAAATGCTTCAACTGCGGTTCTCCAGATCATTTTATTCGAGAGTGTCCCAAACCTCTCTATTGTACCTTTTGCAAGAAGGAGGGACACAGGATCTCCACCTGTCCTATTGCTCCAGCTAGTGCCAAGCCTGGCAAGCTTAATGCTGCCAAGGCTCCTACATCTTCAGCTCAGCCTCGAGGTACGCATCCTTCCGTTCTCGAATGTTCTATTTTATTTCATGGTAGATCTTGTAGAGTTCTCTTTGATACGGGTGCCTCTCACTCATTCGTATCAAAGGAGCTAGTAGATGCTTTATCCTTGGATGTTACTTGTTTGGTGTCTTCACTAAGGATTGTGAATCCCATCGGCGGATCCACGACCCTTAGCTTGCTTTGTGAGAATATAGATATCGATCTTTGTGGATTTTCTTTCCGTGCGAATCTGCACGTTATGGAGTATTTGGGATTTGATATGATTCTTGGCATGGATTGGCTCGCTCAGCACGACGCCAAAATTATTTGTTCGGAGCGGATATTATTTCTTCGTCATCCTGACTCGTCCGCTCCATTAGCTATTTCTCTTCAGGATGTTGGGATTTCTGATGTTACTTTATTTTCTCTTGATACACGAGATGAGGATTTGGACATATCTCGTATTCCTGTCGTTCGGGATTTCCCCGATATATTCGAGCCAGTATCTGGCCTGCCGCCAAAGCGGGCCATTGAGTTCCGCATCGATCTCATTCCAGGCTCCCACCCAGTTGGGCGTCCTCCCACGAGGATGTCTACTAAAGAGAATGAGGAACTCAGGAAGCAGTTAGTAGAGCTTGAGGAGAAGCAGCTCATTCGGTCCAGTTCTTCGCCATGGGGTGCTGCTGTGGTTTTCGTTAAGAAGCCCGATGGCTCTCTTAGGCTTTGCATTGACTATCGCAAGCTTAATGAGTTGACCATCAGAAATCGTTATCCATTGCCACGGATAGACGATATGTTTGATCAGTTGAGCGGTGCAAAGGTCTTTTCCCAGCTCGACCTTGCCACCGGATTTCATCAGCTCCGAGTTGCGGAAGATAGCATTCCTCTTACCGCTTTCCGCACTCGTTATGGTTCTTTTGAGTGGTTGGTCATGCCATTCGGCTTGACGAACGCACCGGCTTTCTTCGTCGATCTTATGAATCGAGTATTCCGGGAATACATCGATAGGTTCGTTCTGGTTTTCATCGACGATATTCTTATTTACTCTAGATCCGAGGCAGAGCACGCTCATCATTTGCGGATCGTCTTGGATACTCTTCGTCAGCATCAGCTTAAGGCCAAGCTCTCCAAGTGTCATTTTTGGGAGATCAAGGTCAAGTTCTTGGGCCATATTGTATCATCTGAGGGCGTTTCTGTCGATCCTGCCAAGATCGAAGCTATTCAGAATTGGAAGCAGCCCGAGAACGTTCATGATATTCGCAGCTTCCTTGGTCTGGCGGGTTATTACCGTCGGTTTGTCAAGGATTTCTCTCGAGTTGCACTTCCCCTTACGACGCTGACTCGTAAGGGTGTTCGTTTTATTTGGTCTGATAAGTGTGAAGCTTCTTTTCAGCGATTGAAGGAACTTCTCACTCATGCTCCTATTCTTGTGGTTCCTGAGAGTAATCAGGATCTTATTGTTTACACCGACGCTTGTGGTAGCGGCCTCGGTGCTGTGCTTATGCAGAAGGATCGGGTAGTTGCTTATGCTTCTAGGCAGCTACGGCCGAATGAGGTTCGCTATCCGACTCATGATTTTGAGTTGGCAGCTATCGTCTTTGCCTTGAAGACGTGGCGTCACTTTCTATTAGGCGAACGCTTCACTCTTTACACCGATCATAAGTCTCTAAAGTATCTTTTCAGTCAGAGGGATCTCAATATGAGGCAGCAGCGATGGCTTGAGTTTCTCGCCTCATATGATTTAGATATTCAGTATACCCCTGGCAAGGGTAATCGTGTTGCAGATGCGCTCAGTCGCAAGCACTCGGCGGTAGTTTCTATGATGATTGCCGAGTGGAATGTTCTTGAGACTCTATCTTTATGTGATATTAGAGATCGAGCTTCATCTTCTGATACTCCTGTCTTATTATTTAGCTTGGAAGCTCGTCCTATCTTATTGGATCGCATTGCCCATGCTCAGCGGCAGGATCCAGACTTATTGCATCTTATTCATCTTCTCGAGTCGGGATCCAGTGATGAGACATTGCTGGATTATTGTCTTGATTTTCATCGGTGTCTTCGTAGGAAGAACCGTATTATTATACCATCTGATTTATCACTTAGGCATGACATTCTAGACGAGTGCCATCGCACTAAGTACACTATACATCCTGGTTCGAGTAAGATGTATGCCGATATGTGCCGGCTATATTATTGGGAGGGTTTGAAGAGAGATGTGGCAAGTTATGTGAGTAGTTGCATAACTTGTCAACAGATCAAAGCCGAGCATCAACGTCCATCTGGTCTTCTTCAGCCGCTAGAGATTCCATTATGGAAATGGGATCAGATTTTCATGGATTTTATTGACGGTCTGCCTCCATCGAGGTCAGGCCATACTTCTATCTGGGTTATTGTTGATCGCTTGACCAAAGCGGCTCATTTTATTCCTATTAGGTCCACTCGGACTGCTCCTCAGCTTGCCAAGCTATATGTGAAGGAAGTCGTTCGACTTCATGGCATTCCTAGCTCTATCGTCTGTGATCGAGACACTATCTTTACTAGTCACTTCTGGAAGTGCCTACAGTCAGTTTTGGGCACAAAGCTGAATCTCTCGACTGCTTATCATCCTCAGACCGACGGTCAGACGGAGAGGGTGAATCGTGTTTTGGAGGATCTTTTGCGCTGTTGTATTCTGGATTTCGGAGGTAGTTGGGAGGATCACTTACCGCTTGTAGAGTTCTCCTACAACAACAGCTATCAGTCTAGTATTGGCATGGCACCTTTCGAGGCTTTATACGGAAGGCCATGTCGCTCTCCTGCATGTTGGTTAGAATCTGGCGAGAAGCTCATTCTTGGTCCAGATTCAGTTCGGGAATCTTCTGAAAAGATCGTGCTTATCCGTCAGAGAATGAAAGAGGCACAGGACCGCCAGAAATCCTACGCGGACAACCGTAGAAAGCCACTTGAGTTCTCCATTGGCGATTCTGTCTTTATTCGGATTTCCCCTATGAAGGGGGTTGTGCGTTTCTGCTCTACAGGGAAATTGGCTCCTCGCTATGTTGGACCATTTCCTATCACGGAACGCATCGGCCCCGTTGCTTATCGTGTGGCTCTACCTGCTCATTTTTCCGGAATGCATGACGTGTTCCATGTTTCTCAACTTCGCAAGTGTGTTCGCGATCCTGATTCTATCATTGAGCCGCATGTCGCACCTGATTTAGAGATCTTACCTGACTTATCTTTGAAGCAGCAACCTCTCCGTGTGCTTGATTCGGAGGTTAGACGCCTTCGCAACAAAGAGGTTCCACTCGTGAAGATTCAATGGTCACCGAATCCTAAGGACTGCACTTGGGAGACCAGAGAATCTATCGAGCGCTCTTATACTGGCTTTCTCCCATCTTCTTCTGCGGGTAAGAATTCTCTATTTTATCTCTATCACTTCTTTTGTGGATTTGACGTTATAGACGACATCTATCTTAAGGAATTGCGGGGACGCAATTTTCTTAAGGAGGGGAGTCTGTAACAACCCGGGATTTGCATTACCGAATAATAAATAAAAATTTAGGATTTTATTTAAATGGAGCAAATGGAATTTTGGAATAAGGATAATTTATTTAAAAAAAAATATGGACATTTTAAATAAATGGGTTTTTAAAAATGAGGCGAAGTAGTATTTTGGAACAATTAAAAGCTAATGGGAAATTTAAGAAGGAGATTTGGTATGTATGGGGTTTTCATGACTATGTTAACATTTAAACATTTTCATACATGTTTAGAGCCACTCTCTCTTAATGGGTCCATTAGCCTAACCCAAACCCACTTACCATTCTATAAATCATCTCAAACTCTTAACCCTCATTCATTCAAACCCTAATCATAAAAAATTTCCTAAAACCCTAAACCTAAAAATGGCCTCCATGCTTAGGAAAGCTCCATCCTCTCTTATATTGGCTTAAGCAAGTTAAAGTAAGGGAAGGTAATGCAAAAACCCTCTTATAATCCAATTCTAACTCTCTTTAATTTCTGAAATTAGTTTGATAACACATGTTGTATGTGTTTTTATGATCTTATAGCTCCTTGATCATCATCTCTTAGCTTTGGGTTAGTGCCATATAGGTGTTTGTTCTTTTGCTTGAGAGGAATACTAGGTAAACCCTCTACTAATGCATGTATAAACATCTCTTAATTTCTGAAATTAGTCTAATAACACTTGATTTGTTGTGTTGCATGAATACCAAAGCTTGTTGATTATCATTCCTTCCATTTGGACATTGCACACAAGTTGCTTGCTATATTGTTTGTGAGGTAATGCTAAGCTTTGACCTATGTTTCTTTTTATATGGTGATTAGTGATGGTTATTAGTGATTTTTTTGATGCCAAAAATTGAGAAAAACATCCTTAAATCATCAAAAAATGCAAAAAACAGCATGCTGAAAATATGCAGGCTGAAATCAGCCTAAAAGCAGAGCTCTGGGTGCACCAGGGCAGGCCTGGGCTGCACCCAGGCACAGCAGGCTAGCCCAGTTGGGCTAGCCAGGGATAGGCCAGCCCTCATGGGCTGGCACACTCACTCCCCCAGCCCGCGGTGGGCTTGGGGGGGGGGGCTGCCAACTCCCCAGCCCGCGTGGGCTGGGGGGGCGGCCTAGATCCCCAGCCCGCCTGGGCTGGGGCGGGCCCAGAACCCCCAGCCCGCGTGGGCTGGGGGGGGCACTAAGCCTCCAGCCCGCCTGGGCTGGGGGCGGGAACAGGACCCCCAGCCCGCGCGGGCTGGGGGCGGGCCCAGGACCCCCAGCCCGCGTGGGCTGGGGGGCCGCCTTTCCCCAGCCCGCTTGGGGCTAGGGCGGGCCGCATCCCCCAGCCCATGCGGGCTGGGGGAGCCCCTTTATTCCCCAGCCCGCTTGGGGCTGGGGCGGGCCGTGTCCCCCAGCCCATGCGGGCTGGGGGAGCTGCTTTATTCCCCCAGCCCGCACAAGCTGGGGGCGGGCCAAGTATCCCAGCCCGAGCGGGCTGGGGGCCCAAGAGAAAAAAAAAAATATTTTTGAAAGTTTTTTTTTTTGGTTGCAGTTTTGGGACTGCAACTTTGTGTCATCGCCACGGTCACATTCTTGGTCGAAATCCAACGTTTTTGGACTCGTTGGAATGCTGGGGTTCCGAACTTCATCATTAGAAAGTTTGATTTGTATTCGAGTTCATTTGACTCTTTGAAATTGCTGTCGAAGAGAGACCCGGATCTCAGCCTGAAACAGTGTATTCATTGTTTTCGGGTCCGACTTTGGAGCGTCGCTGCGACTTCATTTCAAGTCGGAATCGAGTAATTCTTTTTGTGTTCTAAAGTAGGAATGTCAGTCTACATTCCTACCAATTTTCATGCCATTCGGATTCAGTTTGCTAGTCCGAATAATTTTCCGAACTTGGGTTCGCGTCAGTTTTGGACTATTTTCCAACACTTAGAATATTTTCAGTGATTTTCTGATTTTATCGATTTCTTTGAGATTTGTCTCTGGATTTCGTACACGGGTTTTTATGAACTATTTAAAAGGATTTTTCACTCCAAAATGGCTTTCAAAATTATTATATAATATTATTTTAATTATTGAATTAATTACTCCATATTAGGAGAGTTTTTCTAAAGCCGTTTTAAAGTGATTTCAAAATCAATTATGAATCCGTTTCGCACCATTATTTTCTATAATAAAAATCTCACACTCACTTTTAGCACGTCGAGCGAAGTGGAAAGGTGCTTAAACGGTTAGGAAATCTCCGGCCTATGGAACCGTGTGTATTTTCTTTCCGGTTAATCCCCGACCTATTCGATTGATCGTTTTGACCTTTGGGTCTAGTTTACCGATGATACGAGGTGGATTTTTTATTGTTTGGAGTGTGAGCATGTTATTGGTTAGTAAACCGTTTAGCGTGAACGTGGGGTATGGGACTCATTGTTAACACTTTACGGGTTCCTCTCCAAGAAGTTTGTGACACATTAGCCTCTGGGCGGCCAGTACTGGACCTCTGGGTCACCACGCCTCTGGGCAACCGTCTCTGGACACCTGCTCTATGGAGCAGTTTATTTTTCGACGTGCGCCTCTGGGCCTTTATCCTTCTGGGAAGGATCTCGCCGTCTCTTGCGTTCCGCATCTGTGCGAGTGATCGATCACAACTCTACAGTACTTGGCAACAACGACTCTGGTCGGTGCACGTGCAATATTTGTATTATCTGATGATTTTTATATCCATTCGGGTAACGCCATTCGGTATTGGTTCTATGGAACCATACGATGTAAGTACAATTACCTTGTGGATTCACAGTGTCTCTGGACACTGCATTTCTGTATTCGATTTCATTGATTTTTTCATTATATCCCTATTGCTCTTTAGAGCACCGATCTTTGCTTGGGCATTGATTATTGACTCTGGTCACACTTGGGATTATCGCCTATGGGCAACTTTATATAGCTTTGGCTACGCCGATGATATGAGGCGATTTTATTTATTCCACACTTTGGTGTTTGTTTTCTCTTTGGAGATTTTTACTGGTTATTAATGATTAGGGATCGTCATTATATTCATGTAGTCCATATTACTCTTCTCTTTGTAGAAGTATTGTTTTATTTATGTACTGCATTATTATATATATCTCAGTTATTACTGATTATTTAGCTAGCCTGACCCGAGTGTTTTCGCTCGGGTCAGACCGAGTTGTTTCAGGTTAGGTCTCTGGACTTAGCTTATGTGCTTCCGCTTGGACATTATCTGCTACGCTGATAGATAGTGCTTTTATTTGTCCACTATTCCGCTACTCTGTTATTTCAGACTCTTATGTACATATTTTTGACTCACACGTGTGAGCGGTGGCTTTGTACCCACCTTTTGATATTTGGATCTGTATTGACGATGTATTGTACCTATGTTCTGTGACTGTTATGTGACTGTTCTGTGATGATTATGTTATCATTTAGTATTATTCTTGTTCTGAACCTATTTTTCCTTAGCCATTGTAATTTCGTTATAAATATCTATTGGATATGTCGAACCACTTTAGAAAAGAAAACCACCTATTCGACGTATTCAGTAGTTAGTTATAGCTTGATTACACATGGTCGCTTCCATTATACTCTATTCTCCGTTCTAGTAGACGGTATTACTCCGTAATACTCTTTACTAGAGTGGGTCTCGGAGTGGGGCGTTACAAAATTGTTGTTAAAATTGAATTTGAAAGTTTTGGTGCACACTTCATGTTTGGTAAATCAAATTCAATTGATGATAATTTTTGAGTGAAAGAGAAATTTAGATGTAGATTACACTGGTAATCTAGTTGATCGAAAAATTACTAGTGAAACGTAATTTTTGAGACATTTAGTAACTGCATCGTTTTTCAAAGAAAATATCTGCATATTCTTCATTTCAAATAATTTTCAAATAGCAGGAAATTTTCTTTTAAAACCCCCTGGAGAAAATCACGTTTGACCATAATTTCAGATTAGTCGTTTTTTGAAAAATTAATTTCATAATTATTTTTGAATTTGATTTTAAATGACCATTTTGACTAATCTGACTCCCTAATGTTTATCAAAAAGAAAAATAGTGATTGAAAAAGTGATGAGTGTTAATATTGATCAAATATTATGACTTGAGACGGTATAATTAATAAATTTCTTTAGAAATTTAAACAAGAGTTATAAAACTTTTTGTTGGTAAAAAATTCCATGACCATCTCTATATCTATCATATTTCTAACAACCATCACTCATAAAAATTCTATATAGTTTGTCGATATGTGGTACTTTAAACAGGAATCGTTCGTTTTTCATTTTCACATTTTAAAAAAAAAAAAACAAATAAATAAATACCAAAGTATTCACTCTCATTTAAAAGTCCTCACGGTTATGCATGGGTGAATTACTTGGAATTTGTTATGTGCTTCCATGCTCATTTAAAAGTCCTCGCGGTTATGCATGTATGGAACGCATATCAAAAGTTGATTTGTAAAATAAACAAGTTGATTCTAATCCCATTTAAAAGTCCTCACGGTTATGCGTGGTTAGAAGATACTTGAATTCATTTTTTTTTAAAATAAAATTGGAATACTACTAATCTCATTTAAAAGTCCTAACGGTTATGCATGGTTAGTAGATATTCAAATTCCTGATATAAATATACCACAAATAGGCACAACTGTATGGTTTTATATGATGACATCATTTCCATCATTCTAAAAGTGGAATATGTGCCTAACAAAATATTTATGATTTTTGTTTGATTTTTTATTGAAATTTAATATTTATATTCAATTAAGTTTTAATGTTGAATTAATATCGATAACTTTATCTCTATTTTCTCTAACACTATTACTCTTTTGCTGATAACAAAAGGGGGAGAGAAAAGTTAAGATTTTGTCTAATAAAATCAAGCAAAGGTCAAATAACTTTCCATTTGCATATAGGATCATTTATATATTTTTATTTGTATGCATATATGTAGGGGGAGTTTTGTGTAGAGGGGAAGTATTTAAATAGGGGGAGCAATTAGGATATATCAATGATCAAATACATTTAACATATTCAAAATGTTAAATATATGTTTGTTATCATCAAAAGGGGGAGATTGTTGAATATGCGCTTATATGATTTTTGTTTGATGATAATAAACATATATACATTCGTTTAAATGTATTTGATAATATACTATTTATTTTCACAGATTAAATAAATATTTGCTGAATAAAATAAATAACACGAAATTTGAATTCAAACGAATATTTTATTCAAATAAATATTTATTACAACTTTGAATAGTACAATTTCAAGCTCTCACTATAACTATACAACTTTGATTACAATTACATCACATTTCACATTTACAAATGTCCTCACTACATATCACTCACACTCGTATTTATCTTCAACTTCATTCCAGTTTGAATCCAGCATCTGAGAAATCTGCAAAAATATAAACAAACGCAGTAAAATTGAAAAAGAAATATTTTTGCAATTCAAAAATAAAAGATAATTTTTGAAAATATGATTTGCCTCAGTTATTTGGGTTGTTCGTCATAATTTAAATTTGAATTCATCATACACGAACAACTTGTGACATACACAGTGTATTACTGTATATGCCACAAGGCCGTGCACGCCGATATATACACTTGATTGATTTACAGGGACAGGCGAGCACAGGTCAAACCCAAATGAAAAACCGGGTTCAACTCACGTGCAATAACATTGAAAATTACGACACGAGCACAAGGTCAAACCCGAGTTTTGAAACTGGATTCAACACAAGGCAACATGACCGAAGGCATAGCAACTGCATAGCGACGTCAGCAGTTACATGAAAAATTCAGCAATCCAAATAACACAGTGTCAACAACCAAGTAAGTGAAATGGATAGTTCAAGACAGTACAACTACAACTCGATGCAATTGACACAAACAACTACAAAACAATCAAACTGCATCAAGGCAACATGAACTGCAGACCAAACACATGAGTATAAACAAATGAATCAGCAAGGCAATGCACAAATGCAACACGGCCAACATGAAATACCAGAGATGACAAATCATGCTCAACAAAAACACTTGCAACAGTGTGATGCAGTGGCACATGATTATCAAGGGTATACATGAAGGATGCATCAGAATAACTCGGAAATGCAAGTGAAACTCGATTACTACATAACACAGCAGTGCAACAGTATCAAATACAATATGGACACAACCTGCCTCAAATGCACAATTCAAATCAATGACAACAACAAAGACCAAGGCTAAAAATGTGCAGCATCAGTGAAGCCAAAACATGATACAGGTGAACAGAAGTAACAAGTGCAGATTGGATGCATCAGTGGACATAAGCACAACACAAATCACCAATGTTCAAGACTAAGCAAATATGCCAACAACTAATACATCAGTACAGGAAGCAAGATGACCACAACACCAAGCTACAAACTCAGTGCAACAGAGCTACTCCAGACCAGGGCATATTGAAGCATGTTCATGAAAAACAGCAAATACAAACTGCTACAACACCAAGTAAAGGACACAGCAGTATACAAGTACAAGCAAAAGTTCGAACATGCCAAAGTCAAAGAGAAAGTCACGGGTAATCAAGGAAATCAATGCCGTGTTTCTAATCAAAGTCAAAATCGTGATGACCACGATATCAATTCGAATCCGCGTCAAGCAAGGAATGTGAAAGATACGAATTTGACAAAGTCAGTTCAATCATCAATCGTTCAAGCATAATCATACGGCAGAGATAAAATAATTGACAAATTCAAATCATTAGAACGAACGAGAATATAGGAATTCGATTCCTATTTAAACACAATCATCATTGGCAATTTAAAATCCATCGAGTTCAAGCATCAATCAGAAAGTAAAAATTGCAAAAAAATTACTTACCGAAGCCATCTCGAACTCGATCAAATTCGAAGCCATCGAAGCAGTAGTGAGCAACGAAGATTTGATCAAGCAAGGCAACACGCAAATTTCTATAGATCGAGCAAATAGCGCAGCTTCGAAAGCCCTAGTTTTGGACAAAGAGGAACAACAATTATCACATACGAGATAAAAGAAAAAGGGCCGGCATAGTGAAATAATAAAAAAAAAGGGATGAACTGTTTTTAGTTTGGGCCGGCCTTTTTATTTTAAAAGGCTTTAGTTTTTTTTAGGGCTGTTTTTATTTATGTTGTTTTTAAATTTGTATTTTCATTTTTAAACCGTTTAAATTTCTAGTTGTGTGACTAGGGGACAAGCTACGTGGCGTAGCTTGAGAATTCGCAACTCGGTAGTTGAGTTGTGGCAGGGTTTTGAGCGTAGAGTTAGATTAGTCAATAGCGAGTATAGCGAGTTTACGTGTGTAAGCGAGGGACTATCTAATTTCTAGTAGAAACCTTGGGGGAAGCACGTAGGCAGGGTTTTGCCGAAGCTGGGTAAATTCTGTGTTGTTCTGTTTTATTCTGTTATTTTATATTCTGCGATATCTGTACTGCTATTCTGTGATCTGAATTAAAATTAATTTATAAGCTTCCGCGATTAATTTTTATAATTTATACCATCACCCTATTCACCCCCCTCTAGGGTGAAATCGATCCTACAAGTGGTATCAGAGCTAGGAATAGAAGTCAACATCTGTTTTAAAAAAATTCGAATTTTTTGTGAAAAAAAAATCAGTTTTTGTTTTAAAAATTTGAATTTTTGAAATGGCTTCTTTTATTAATACTTCTGTTGAGGGTCGCTCCAATATTATTTCTTCTATTTTCGATGGAACAGATTTTTTGAATTGGAAATTAAAAATGGAATTTTATTTAAAATCTGTTAATATTAAATGTTGGGATATTATTGAAAATGTGTGTGATATAACAGATAAGAAAACTATCTCGATTAATGCTCTTGCTATGCATATATTATATTCTTATATTAATCAAGATAATTTTAATTTCTTCTCTCATTGTGAAAATGCACAGGAAATTTGGAATACTTTAATTGCAATATATGGTGCAACAGTCAACAGCAATGAGAAGTCCTCCACAACCGACTCAGTTAAAGAAATATGCTTAACAGGATCGGTAAATAGCAGTTGTGATGAGGATGATGATGATGAAGCAGCCGAGCTGGCATTAATAATGAAGAAATTCAAAAGGTGGAATCACAAATACTGAAATCCAGCTCTAAATAAAAAATTAAAAAGCAGAATAATCAAAGCACTGGACAACTCAGAAGAAAACGGGATCATTTGCAACAAACCCGATGATATCAAGCCCAATTATCCCCGATTTCAACACGATTTTGAAAAGAAATCAAAACGGTGTTTTGCAGCCACGTGGAATAAAAGCAATAGCAGTGAGAGTGAGAAAGCAGATATGTGCCTTCATGGGAATATAACCGATAGCGACGATGACGAGCCAAGCGAGGTATCAAAACTTACTCACTCTGAATTACTTATCTATTTCCACGAAGTAAATGGCTGTTTTGAACGGCTTAGGGATAAGTATGCCAAACTTGAATCACAAAAAGATACTTTGATAGAATGCAATAAACAACTTGATCAACTAGTTAAAACCTATCAAAGTAGGATCCCTAAGTGTGATAAGTGTCCAACATTTGAAAACGAAATTAAAAAATCAGAAATCAATATAAAATCACTTGAAAATGAAATTCTGATTTTAAAAGAAAGTGAAAATACAAGGAGAGAGAATTCTATCAAAAGTGCACTCAATTGTTAAATGAAAATGAATCTCTCAAAACACAAGTCCAACATATGTCAACGACTATAGATAAATTTTCCAAAAGTGAAAAATCATTGAACATGCTATTAGGAAAGCAAACTGTTAATACGGTTAGACAAGGACTTGGATATAGTCATTCTAAAAATGTTAGAAAGGAGATTAATCGAGAAAATTTAATGTGCACAATTTGTAGAAAATTTGGACACGATCACAATAGTTGTTGGTATAGACCCAAACATGTGAAAACTATACCGATTTGGGTTCCTAAAGGCACCAATATAAAATCTCTCAAAGTTAAACAAATTTGGGTGCCGAAGGGAACAATTATAAATAGTTTTGGGTCTTCACAAAATTATTTTTCTAAATATTCTGCCACTAACAACCATGGACCTATAAAAACAAATAGGTCACATAAAACTTTTCCCGTGTAGGTGTGGTGGCAGGCTAAGAAACAACAACGGTGTTCTCTGGATTCTGGCTGTTCCAGAAACACAACGGGCGACAAAGCAAAGTTCCTTAGCCAGTATAAAGGTGACGGAATCACAATGGGAAATCACAAAAATTATCGTAAAGGTAAAACAGGTAAAATTGTTTTGAACAATATATTAAATGTGATAATCTGCACCGTATTCTGAATTAAAATTAGCCAATAATGAGATGATGAAAAGATGGTGATTTTGACTTTGACTTATTCAACATAGTTGGTCAATTATATTCTTATGCCAAAAACACTATAAAAATCTCTAGATTCTTTGAATTACTTCATATATATATATATCAGTTTGGATTAAAAATAGTGTTTTGTTGGATAATACAATTGGTTATAATATGGCTAACTCCTTATTCACGGTTTTTCGATTATTTACACGGCTTCATTTCAAATTCAAGAGAATGTCATTTAAATTGTGGTTAACATTGAATTTGAAAGTTTTGGTGCACACTTCATGTTTTGGTCAATCAAATTCAATTGATGATAATTTTTGAGTGAAAGAGAAATTCAGATGCAGATTACACTGGTAATCTAGTTGATAGAAAAATTACTAGTGAAACGTAATTTTTGAGACATTTAGTAACTGCATCGTTTTTCAAAGAAAATATCTGCATATTCTTCATTTCAAATAATTTTCAAATAGCAAGAAATTTTCTTTTAAAACCCCCTGGAGAAAATCATGTTTGACCATAATTTCAGATTAGTCATTTTTTGAAAAATTAATTTCATAATTATTTTTGAATTTGATTTTAAATGACCATTTTGACTAATCTGACTCCCTAATGTTTATCAAAAAGAAAAATAGTGATTGAAAAAGTGATGAGTGTTAATATTGATCAAATATTATGACTTGAGACGGTATAATTAATAAATTTCTTTAGAAATTTAAACAAGAGTTATAAAACTTTTTGTTGGTAAAAAATTCCATGACCATCTCTATATCTATCATATTTCTAACAACCATCACTCATAAAAATTCTATATAGTTTGTCGATATGTGGTACTTTAAACAGGAATCGTTCGTTTTTCATTTTCACATTTTTTTTAAAAAAAAACAAATAAATAAATAAATACCAAAGTATTCACTCTCATTTAAAAGTCCTCACGGTTATGCATGGGTGAATTACTTGGAATTTGTTATGTGCTTCCATGCTCATTTAAAAGTCCTCGCGGTTATGCATGTATGGAACGCATATCAAAAGTTGATTTGTAAAATAAACAAGTTGATTCTAATCCCATTTAAAAGTCCTCACGGTTATGCGTGGTTAGAAGATACTTGAATTCATTTTTTTTAAAATAAAATTGGAATACTACTAATCTCATTTAAAAGTCCTAACGGTTATGCATGGTTAGTAGATATTCAAATTCCTGATATAAATATACCACAAATAGGCACAACTGTATGGTTTTATATGATGACATCATTTCCATCATTCTAAAAGTGGAATATGCGCCTAACAAAATATTTATGATTTTTGTTTGATTTTTTATTGAAATTTAATATTTATATTCAATTAAGTTTTAATGTTGAATTAATATCGATAACTTTATCTCTATTTTCTCTAACACTATTACTCTTTTGCTGATAACAAAAGGGGGAGAGAAAAGTTAAGATTTTGTCTAATAAAATCAAGCAAAGGTCAAATAACTTTCCATTTGCATATAGGCTCATTTATATATTTTTATTTGTATGCATATATGTAGGGGGAGTTTTGTGTAGAGAGGAAGTATTTAAATAGAGGGAGCAATTAGGATATATCAATGATCAAATACATTTAACATATTCAAAATGTTAAATATATGTTTGTTATCATCAAAAGGGGGAGATTGTTGAATATGCGCTTATATGATTTTTGTTTGATGATAATAAACATATATACATTCGTTTAAATGTATTTGATAATATACTATTTATTTTCACAGATTAAATAAATATTTGCTGAATAAAATAAATAACACGAAATTTGAATTCAAACGAATATTTTATTCAAATAAATATTTATTACAACTTTGAATAGTACAATTTCAAGCTCTCACTATAACTATACAACTTTGATTACAATTACATCACATTTCACATTTACAAATGTCCTCACTACATATCACTCACACTCGTATTTATCTTCAACTTCATTCCAGTTTGAATCCAGCATCTGAGAAATCTGCAAAAATATAAACAAACGCAGTAAAATTGAAAAAGAAATATTTTTGCAATTCAAAAATAAAAGATAATTTTTGAAAATATGATTTGCCTCAGTTATTTGGGTTGTTCGTCATAATTTAAATTTGAATTCATCATACACGAACAACTTGTGACATACACAGTGTATTACTGTATATGCCACAAGGCCGTGCACGCCGATATATACACTTGATTGATTTACAGGGACAGGCGAGCACAGGTCAAACCCAAATGAAAAACCGGGTTCAACTCACGTGCAATAACATTGAAAATTACGACATGAGCACAAGGTAAAACCCGAGTTTTGAAACTGGATTCAACACAAGGCAACATGACCGAAGGCATAGCAACTGCATAGCGACGTCAGCAGTTACATGAAAAATTCAGCAATCCAAATAACACAGTGTCAACAACTAAGTAAGTGAAATGGATAGTTCAAGACAGTACAACTACAACTCGATGCAATTGACACAAACAACTACAAAACAATCAAACTGCATCAAGGCAACATGAACTGCAGACCAAACACATGAGTATAAACAAATGAATCAGCAAGGCAATGCACAAATGCAACATGGCCAACATGAAATACCAGAGATGACAAATCATGCTCAACAAAAACACTTGCAACAGTGTGATGCAGTGGCACATGATTATCAAGGGTATACATGAAGGATGCATCAGAATAACTCGGAAATGCAAGTGAAACTCGATTACTACATAACACAGCAGTGCAACAGTATCAAATACAATATGGACACAACCTGCCTCAAATGCACAATTCAAATCAATGACGACAACAAAGACCAAGGCTAAAAATGTGCAGCATCAGTGAAGCCAAAACATGATACAGGTGAACAGAAGTAACAAGTGCAGATTGGATGCATCAGTGGACATAAGCACAACACAAATCACCAATGTTCAAGACTAAGCAAATATGCCAACAACTAATACATCAGTACAGGAAGCAAGATGACCACAACACCAAGCTACAAACTCAGTGCAACAGAGCTACTCCAGACCAGGGCATATTGAAGCATGTTCATGGAAAACAGCAAATACAAACTGCTACAACACCAAGTAAAGGACACAGCAGTATACAAGTACAAGCAACAGTTCGAACATGCCAAAGTCAAAGAGAAAGTCACGGGTAATCAAGGAAATCAATGCCGTGTTTCTAATCAAAGTCAAAATTGTGATGACCATGATATCAATTCGAAGCCGCGTCAACCAAGGAATGTGAAAGATACGAATTTGACAAAGTCAGTTCAATCATCAATTGTTCAAGCATAATCATACGGCAGAGATAAAATAATTGACAAATTCAAATCATCAGAACGAACGAGAATATAGGAATTCGATTCCTATTTAAACACAATCATCATCGGCAATTTAAAATCCATCGAGTTCAAGCATCAATCAGAAAGTAAAAAGAGCAAAAAAAATTACTTACCGAAGCCATCTCGAACTCGATCAAATTCGAAGCCGTCGAAGCAGCAGTGAGCAACGAAGATTAGATCAAGCAAGGCAACACGCAAATTTCTATAGATCGAGCAAATAGCGCAGCTTCGAAAGCCCTAGTTTTGGACAAAGAGGAACAGCCATTATCACATACGAGATAAAAGAAAAAGGGCCGGCATAGTGAAATAATAAAAAAAAGGGGATGAACTGTTTTTAGTTTGGGCCGGCCTTTTTATTTTAAAAGGCTTTAGTTTTTTTTAGGGCTGTTTTTATTTACGTTGTTTTTAAATTTGTATTTTCAATTTTAAACCGTTTAAATTTCTAGTCGTGTGATTAGGGGACAAGCTACGTGGTGTAGCTTGAGAATTCGCAACTCGGTAGTTGAGTTGTGGCAGGGTTTTGAGCGTAGAGTTAGATTAGTCAATAGCGGGTATAGCGAGTTTACGTGTGTAAGCGAGGGACTATCTAATTTCTAGTAGAAACCTTGGGGGCAGCACGTAGGCAGGGTTTTGCCGAAGCTGGGTAAATTCTGTGTTGTTCTGTTTTATTCTGTTATTTTATATTCTGCGATATCTGTGCTGCTATTCTGTGATCTGAATTGAAATTAATTTATAAGCTTCCGCGATTAATTTTTATAATTTATACCATCACCCTATTCACCCCCCCTCTAGGGTGAAATCGATCCTACAAAATATAATTGAATTTAGTTAATGTTATTTCAATTAACCTGTAAGTTTTAGTTACTTATGTTATACTTACATAGACAACACATGCTTTGTCATCATGGTCCCAAGAGTAAGAAACTGCGCCGGAATCATCGACCTGAGTAAAGGCATGTGTATGGGTAAACACATCACAATAACTAACAGCCCCCCGCGTTGTCTCTCCTGAAATATGCACAAATAAATATACATTATTTATATTTTAACAAATTAAAACTTAAAATAATTAACTATTTATCTTATTTAACAATTATACCAAATCTTCCCGGTGATGCTGGAAAGACTTGGAACCACCGCGATGTGTAGCGGGGTTCCTGCTCCTGTTTGCAGAATTCCTCTCGGACTGCCTCTGCAAATTTAAATTGAAAACAAAAATTGTTTTGACAGTTTTAATTATTTATATATTAATTTCCTCAAACAATTTAAATTAAATATATGATAGATTTATCACAAAATCCTCGTTGCTCCACCAGGTGGCAAACTCATCAAAGATAGCTTCACTCATCCAATAAGGCATCTTTCCTTATGTTTTGATGTTGTTTATTGTTTTGCGATAGTTTTTTGCAATTTTGCTGCTCCAATGGCGCCGGACAACAGAAACATCAGAATCGGCCAAGTCCACTTCCCCCTGCACATTTGAAAAAATATGAGTTATACTGTTGCTATAAATAGTGCAAACATGAATTGACATAATGTACATGACTACATAATGCAATAATGGATATACCACACATACCAAAAAGTCCTGCCAGATAGCCTCCCGCGCCCCCTCTGGTATCGCAGTCCACCTCGGCCAACACGAGGTCATACAAGCCATATACGCCAGTCGCGAGATTGTGAGCACTATGTTGGAAGGCTCCAACGAAAACCCACCGCTGTGTAAAACAGGAAAAAAACATTTAATGTTCTGTTACTACTATATATATTCGATAAAAGATTGTATGGAATAAAATTTAATTTTGAAACTTTATACTTACCGGCCATCAGCTTTGGGTTTCAGCCATACTGTAGGCCTAACACCCGGCTGTGAAGGACCAGCATCATCACCTCTCTGTGAGCTGGAAGATCCGGAGTGTGAACGTCTACGTCCCAACATACCTATATGAAATCATAGTATAAAGAAAAGCAAGAGTAATATTGATTAATTTAATATGCAAATGGTGTCAGAATAATGAACATGGCGTAACATACATTATGACAAATCATATTTTTTTTTGCCCCAATATTTGGTTCGTCTTCAGCATTACCATCGTCATCAGTTAATTGAGGAACATGAAACATTGAACGTGCAGCATCTTTAACCATATGTTCTACAAGATTTATCGTGCCAATTTCATACTCACCACCTCCTCATCTTGTACAGGATTAGATGCTAACTGTTCCCCATGACGATCCCAAATCAAATAGTTCGACACGAAACCGTACTGGCGCAAATGAACTCTAACCATTTGTGGTATCAAATGCTTTAACAGTTTGCATTTACTACATAGACAACGGATTTCTTTGTAGTTTCCGTTATTACGTAAAGAAAAATCCATAAATACGCTAACACCATTATTAAAATGTTCACTTGTTGAGCCTTCAGTATTGACCCTTCGTTTTTTTGTACATCCAGCTCCGATCAGTAAAATAATTGTCCATTTACGTACGTATATAATTAAAAAGTACGATATAAATTTGCATCGACATTTTTTGTTAAAACAATTTTATAAACATTCTTCTTGTTTTTGTTATATCTGTTAAAATAATACTTAAAGCTTATTTTGAAATGAACATTATATTCTATTTAAACAATTTTATTAGCGAATTTGATATTAATTGATCATTGACACTTTGTTGATGGGTCATCCTACCTCCCATTATAAATACAACAACGTAATTAAATCGCATAAATCATTTCAATTTAAACGATTCAACAAAATTTCGACAGCACTTCGCTTTAGTTCCCTGAACAGTACACAATTGCGTGTACACAAAGAACATAAAGGGAAGTGCTGTCGAAATTTTACGAACCGTTTAAACTGAAATGATTTACGAGATTTAATTACGTCATTGTTTTTTTAACTTTTCCAATATAGGGACAAATGCAACAAATACTGTATACGATGAATATAGATGTTCGTTCTGTTAAAAAACGAATATCCACACAACGATCATATACAATACTTATCAAACGGGGCCAAAAACACTCTAAGGGTTTAAATTTTAAAATTAGCGATATAAAAGTTTAAATTTTATTTTCATAAAATTTAAGCTTTTATATTAATAAACAATTTGTTGAATCAACGCATATATAATGATTTTTTTCCTAAAACAAAAAAAATCCAGTGTGTGTACGCAATGTATAAAATAAACAAACAATGTTATACATATAATCGCATCACAAATCACATCCAGTCATGCACAAAATGTATCATGCATATATCGTATCATGACACGTCAAAAGCGAACAATTTATATGTCAATATCATCACTTTCTACATACGCTTTTACGCAATTCAATCACCAATATAATAACAAGTAAGGTTCATGCTTAGGTTAGTAACAATCATTAAGTTTAAAACTAATTTAATAATAAACATAATTTAACAAATCATAGTTAAACATGCAATAATTAGTATAATAACAATAATTAAGGTCCAATACACTACACTACACAAACAATAACACAATACATGCCAAAAAATTACCAATTTAACCTAAAATTAAAAATTTAACAAAATTAGGGTTTTAGCAAATAATACCTGATTTTGGAGGTTGTGAAGCTTGCAAACGAAGATGGGGATGCTAGAACGTGTAGAATGGGATAAAATGGGGTTGAAAATTTTTTAGGGTGGAAAAATTGGGGTTTTTGGTTTTTTTTTCGGGTGGAATGGAAATGAGGAAGAAGAAGATTGATCTGCAGGTAAGTCGTGGATTTCCAACGGCGTGCAACGGCCGCCAATGGCAATATTCCAACGGCATGTGTTTTTTGTTATTAAAAAATTCCGAGAAAAAGCTTACCGTTGCTCGCCGTTGGAAGCCGTTGGTCAAAGGCCGTTTGCGGCCGTTGCCCCCCGTTGCTATAAACAATAATTCTTGTAGTGAGATATCCATATCACAAAGGCGGAAATAGATATGAATATAACACATAGAAGTATACATCAGAGTAGTGGTCAAACAAGATCCACAATATCATAAAACAATAGATACAAGTGCTAGACAAAAGAACATGTATACATCAATGAGTCTCTATCTCATAGGTATAACAACAAAAACTACCAATCTGATGTAGTTAGACAAAAATCAGATGATGATTCCTGATAAGGAGTCAAGCAGAAGCACCTGTAACATCTCGGTCTGACCCGAGTACTATTTAATAAGAAAATAATAAACGGATCAGTCTAGCCATAAATATCAGATAAAATGAGATAGAATAAGAGATATGACGAAAATGTATAATAACAATAATGCCATACTATGAAAAGTATACATTTAACAACAACAAAATCATACAATATCTCAAAAATCTCATAACATCAAAAAGAATGTCACATTCTTTACCATATTCACCAAACCACAAATATTTGCTAACATAGCAATGCCAATCATAAAAATTGGTGAAACACAAATTCTAGAAATCATCAATTAGAAATCCAGAAATCACAAAAAAGGGGAGGCCTATCATAAATGGGAGCATGAAAACTCTCCAACATATGTATCACAAACGGGACGCTATCCCATGGTCGCTAACCATAGAGCCGGTGCAACGACGTAGTACAATGGTACGCTCGAGGAACCTGAAATTCGAATAATTCGAAACAACGACGTAGTATAACGGTACGCCCGATGAACCTGATAAGTCGGAACAACGATGTAGTACAACGGTACGTCCGATGAACCGAACTCCATAAAAGAACATGGGTTGCTAGCCCACAAGAATGAGTCGAAACTCCAAAAATGCATAGGTCGTTAGCCTATAAAAGAAATGAGACGAAACTCAATAAAACAAGGTATAGTCCCCTAGTGGACAAAGAGACATCGCATATCGCAAGTCTAATCACAAAATGATCATCAATGATCAATAAAAAGTGTGAATTACGGTAAGCTAGTAGACAAATGAGTTTAGCTTCATGTCCCATAATCACTGGCTTAACTTAAATATTCACGAACAAATTGTAGATCTCCACTTATAAATTGTCACAAGAGTTTCAATCGAACAAGTCCAAAAATTAACTGACGAAGTAAACACAAGCGTTTCATACCACTAGTTTTACTAAGCTGTTTAATTAGATTTCTCAAACGAATGAGGTAAAGGTTCGTGTATACTAATAGATTGGAAAACGGTTTTATAAACAAGCTTTGTATTAAAAAATAGAGTTGAAATCATCTTTGAGAAAGAGTTTGAATAATTACTACTAGTATAGTAACCTTTGTATTAAAAAGTGACAACTCACAGAAATGATTGTAGAAACGATCAATCGCCAAAAATTCACATACGAAGAGGTGAATCAAATCCATAGAAATCGATTCAAAATCCATCAAAATGGATATTCTCAAAAATTTAGGAAAGAAAGTCATCAAAGTCGATAATAAATGATAACAACAAATCGGATCAACTCGAATCGATAAAAATTTGAATCTCAAGCAAAATAGGCAAGTTGGGCAGAAGCAAGCAGGTCAGTCGACTGGACACTGAGTTCAGTCGACTGGCCCAATGCCTGGAAAACTCTTGGGTTGTAGGTCAGTCGACTGGAATCAGAGAGCCAGTCGACTGGACACTGTTTTCCAGTATTTCCAGCCTATCACAATGAAGGGCAAACTCTCAACAATTTACGACCGGACGAGCAATGGGCGCTAGGGGTTTATGCCAATCGACAACCTAGCTCTATAGGCTCTTCGATACACCACCAAAAGCATGTTCATACATCAAAGCTAGGATTTTTAAAGTTTTTGACTTCACAACACAAAAAATTAAAATGTTCACTAAATCAATTCAAATCAAAAGCAAATGAACATGAATAGATGTTAGGAATTCATACCTAACAATAATGATAGTTATAGACATGGATGTGAGATAAATCTCAACTTTTACACAAAACAAGGAAGGAGAAGCTTGAAAACAAAGGAGAATCAACCACTCTTATCCCAACTCTAAAAGCTCCAATCTAAGATCATAAGCCAAATATTTCCTTAAGTTAGGTTATAGGAAATTTTTGAAATTGGAGAGAGATTGAGATGGAGAAGAAGAAGAAGACGATACTTACCTAAGCTTCTCTTGGATTTTGGAGTTAGAACTTGAATTTGCAAAGGAGCTAGGGCTTAGGAATTCTAATTTCCAATCTCTTCCCCCATTGTTCCTAAATCTTGAAGTGTTAGGAAATAGAAATGAAATGGATGAAGAGGAGTGGGCGTGGAGCTAGGGTCTTAAGTTGGGGTAAATGGGTTGAAACCCAAAGCCTTAAGTGAAAAGGTCGAAATTCTAGCCAACTCCAAACATATCAATGTTTATGCTCAAAAAGGTCGCAAATGTCATTTCGAACTCAATAGAAGTGGTCTCGAGTCCTAATTTGTCTCGAGTCCTAATTTGACTGTTTGCAAAAAGTAGCATTTCGGGCTATAACCCAACTAACGATGCTATATTTAAATAAAATATTTAAGTACACAAACGTAAAATATGCGGGTTGTTACAGATTCCCCTCATTAAAGAAATTGCGTCCTCACAATATTTAAGAAGAAAATATAAAGTAACAACCGTAGAAGTATATCAACATAAAAGAAATTTGAAATAAGAAGTTCACCTCAAAGAGCACGAGAAAGTAAGTCTGGATGTGTCCGCTCGATGAATTCTCTAGATTCACAAGTACAATCCTCAGGATTTGAGGACCATTGAACTTTCACAAGAGGGACATCTTTATTTCGAAGGCGTTTTCCCTCCGATGTAATGATACGAATAGGATGCTGCTCATAAGTCAAATTAGACGAAACTTCAATTTCTTCAACAACACTGGGCTCAAGAATAGAATCGGAATCTCGAAGGTATTTCCCTAGTTGAGAGACGTGAAAAATTTCATGAATAGAAGAAAATTAAGCCGGTAATAAAAGGTGATAAGCCACGGAACCAATACGTTCAGTGATGGAAAATGGACCAATATATCGAGGTGCTAATTTTCCCGATCGACTGAAACGCACAACACCCTTCATAGGTGAAACACGAATAAACACCAAATCTCCTATAGAAAATTCTAATTTCCTTCTTCGGTTATCGGCATAGCATTTTTGCCTATTTTGAGCTTCTTTCATCCTATGGCGAATAAGGTCTATCTTTTCTGTGGAATCACGAATAGAATCAGGACCTAAAACCAGCTTCTCACCGGCTTCAAGCCAACAAGAAGGAGATCGGGATGGCCTTCCATAGAGTACCTCGAAGGGTGCCATACCAATACTAGATTGGAAGCTATTATTATAGGAAAACTCAACAAGAGAAATATGATCTTCCCAACTTCCACCAAAATCAAGAACACATGCACGAAGAAGATCTTCAAGAGTTTGATTCACACGCTCGGTTTGTCCACCGGACTGAGGGTGATAAGCGGTGCTAAAATTAAGCTTCGTTCGCAAAGCTTTTTGAAGACTCCTCTAAAATCCACTGTAAACAATGGATCACGATCGCTAACAATAGAAGTAGGAACCCCATGCAATTTAACAATTTCTTTAATAAAGAGTTTAGCCAAAAGAGGTACAGTCCGATTGGACCGAACGGGAATAAAATGGACGGATTTTGTAAGTCAATTAAATGTCACCCATAGGCTATCATGACCCAAACGAGAACGGTGATGTCCGTCAATAAAATCCATGGGAATTTGGTCCCACTTCCAAATTGGAATGTCCAAAGGTTGCAATAACCCACCGGGCCTTTGATACTCGGCTTTAACGAGTTGGCAAGTCATGCAACGCTTAACAAAGTTAGCAATATCAGATTTCGTTCCATCCCAATAATAAAGTGCTTCATATCCGCGTACATTTTACTACTACTGGGATGAATGGTAAATTTAGAACGGTAAGAATCCTCTAAAATATCTCTACGAAGATTATCATTATTTGGCATGATAAGTCTACCAAATTTTCGAATACCGCTACGAGCATCAATATCAAAATCTTTCAAACCTTCAATATCAATTTCATCCCTACAACTTTGGCTAAGAAAAGCCAATTCGGGATCTAGCTTTTGAGCTTCAAGAATGCGATCTAAAAGAGAGGGACGAGCCTCAAGGCTACATAAAATGAGAGATGCACATAAATTGGATTCACGATCTCGAATCTCCCAAGTGGATAAAGTCTCGAGATCATTACATTCGGATATCATCATGGAAACAACCGCTTGTTGCTTACGATTAAGGGCATCGGCAACACGATTTACCTTTTGGGAGTATAAAGAATATCAAGATCATAAGATGCAAGGAACTCGAGCCAACGTTGTTGACACAAATTAAGTTCCTTTTGGAAAAATAAATACTTCAAAGATTTATAATCGTTGTAGAGAACAAATTTTTCTTCCAAAAGATAATAGCGCCAAATTCTAAGGTCGAAAATAATAGACGCGAGCTCTAAATCATGAGTGACATATCTAGTCTCGGCCGGTTTTAATTGCCTTGAAGCATAAGCAATAACACGATCCCTTTGCATAAGAACGGAAACCAAACCAACACGACTAACATCGGTATAAACAATAAAATGTTGGATCCCTTCAGGAATCACAAGAATAGGAGCATCGAAAAGGAGTTCTTTTAATTTCTGAAAAGAAGCTTCACATTTGTCCGACCAAATGTATCTAACTCCTTTCTTTGTCAAGCTAGTAAGAGGCATGACAATTTTAGAAAATTCCTTTATGAACCGACGGTAATAACCCACCAATTCAAGAAAGCTACGAATTTCGTCACACTCTCCGGTCTCTTCCAATCTTGAATCGCTTCAATCTTTGAAGGATCCACGGAAATTCCGGATTCAGAAATGATATGACCAAGAAATTTCATACAAGATTGCCAAAAGTAGCACTTAGAAATTTTTTCTTTCAATTGATTGCTCCTAAGAGTTTCCAACACAATCCGAAGATGTTTTTCATGCTCTTCCTCTGTTTTAGGATAAACAAGAATATCATCTATAAAGATGAGAACAAATCGATCGAGTAAGTCTTTGAAAACTCGATTCATAAGGTCAACGAAATAAGCCAGAGCATTCGTTAAACCAAATAGCATAATAAGCCATTCATACGATCCATAACGAGTACAGAATGATGTCAAAGGAATGATATCCTTTGCAATACGAAGCTGATGAAAACCGGTTGCTAAGTCTAACAGTGAAAAGACTGTAGCACCGCTAAGTTGATCGAATAGATCATCAATCCGAGGTAATGGATGTTTATTCTTGATAGTAAATTCATTAAGCTTGCTATAGTCAACACAAAGCCTAAGTGTATCATCGGATTTCTTCACAAAAATAGCAGAAGCTCCCCAAGGAGAGGAACTAGAACGAATAAATTGCTTCTCTTCCAATTCAGATAATTATTTGCGCATCTCCTCACTTTCTTTATTGGACATACGATAAGGAGGACGAGTAATAGGTAAAGCTCCAGGAATTAGATTAATTCTAAACTCAATGGCTCGCTTAGGAGGTAATCCTAAAACGGGCTCAAATATATCGGGAAATTCCCGAACAACGTGAATGATTCCTCATCATCATTATCGTCATCATGAGGATTTAAAGAATATAAAGATGCTACCAAGTTGGAATCTGAATCTTTAAGAACAATAGAAATCTGCTTAACAGATTAAGGATGTTGAAGATGAATAATCCACTCAGGACACAAGATATTGGCTTCATAACAGTTAAGCCAATCCATTCTCAAATCATTCCGAAGCCTAAGTAACGCATGACATGCAAATCGGCTCGGAAAGAAAAATCACACAAAATAATCTCGACATCTTTACAAAGCAAACTAAGTGTTGTGGATTCACCAACCGGATTCACAATTCTCAAAGAAGTCATTAAAGCCATAACACTTAAAGAAAAAGTATCAACAAGTTCTTTTGATATAAAAGAATGGGATGCACCCGTATCAAAAAGAACTCGAATAGGTTGATCACGAACATAATAATGCCATCAAGGATAGGATGAGAAATACCTTGACTGCGAGAAGCGTTACTAGGGGCTTGCACAACATTTAGCTTTCCCTCCTTCTTGCTTTGAAGTTTGGGACATGAAGATATAAGATGACCCGAATTTTTGCAGTAGCGACGAAAGAGAGGCTTCAGACATCTATTAGTATAATGGTCCTTAGAACCACAATTGTAGCATTGCCCACTAATAGAGGTAGGAGTCATTGCTACCGAAGCTGCTTGCTTCCCTTTCTTGTTAGGATTAGGGCCTTTGAATTTAATAGGCCTTTTCTTTTTGTTGTTGAAGCTCGTTTTGGTACCCACAACTTCAACATCACTCTCCTTATCTGCCTCTTCAAGTCGAAGAGCGATATCAACAAGCTGATCAAAAGCAACTTCTAATTTCAGAAGTAATGGCTTTTTGAGATTCTTATTCAAGCCGTAGACAAACCTCTGATTTTTCTTCAATGAGGTATTTATATATTCAACCCCGTATTTAGAAAGAGATTCAAAAGATGCGACGTAGTCCGTCACAGAAGATTCACCTTGAACAAGGTCTATGAAACGCTGGGCCAAAGTTAACTTTTCAGCTTCCGCCACAAATTTTAATTCGAATCATTCCTGAAATTGCTTCCAAGTAAGATCTGCTTCAATAATTTCAGAAGTCACAAGATCATACCAATCTAATGCTCTTTCTTGGAGCATACTAGAAGCCACTTGGACTCGATGAAGATCAATAAGATTCATGCGAGTAAAGATGCGATCGCATGTTCTAAGCCAAGCTTGGACTTCAATAACGCTTTTAGAACCCTTGAATGTCTTCCCACCCAAGTTGGTATAATCACTGCACAAGCGTGCAAAATCCGAATTTTGGGTGAGTAGGCTCTGGAATGGGACCGACAGCTTGAGCATTCTTTACAAGATTAAGAAGCTGTTAAGCTGACATAAATACTCCATCCTGAGGAGTAGCACTTGATTGACCGGCACTGGGACGGCCAGGTCTAACCATTTCTCTTCTTTAAAAAAGAAAGAAAGAAGAAGAAAAGGTTATTCTCAGAATGAATATCAAACAATAATGATTGATAAAACAAGGCATCACAAAGAAAATAGGATAGAACGGGTCCAACGACTCGAGTAAAACCCTAAGGCATGACTCCTAAGATGGTCTTGGGACGAGATCCTTATTAAATCATTCTACATTGTTCTGAAGTTTGGCTCTGATACCAAGCTATGATGCCCCACCTCTATACTCATGCTAGCCAAGGACACTACGGAGTAATACCATCAACTAGCACGAAGAATAAGGCTGTTGAGGAGCGACCATCCGTGTAATTGCTTTGTGCGAGCACCGATATGTCAGAGAGTATAACATGCATTTCATTTCAAGAGGAAATCCGACATGCCGATACAAACTCAAAGCTACTACACAGTGGCAATGTGGTCTTTGGAAACAGATATAGAAATAAACATAACATAAATCAGTCATAGATATCCATATCACAAAGGCGGAAATAGATATGAATATAACACATAGAGGTGTACATCAAAGTGGTGGTCAAACAGGATCCACAATATCACAAAAGAATAGATACAATGCTAGACAAAAGAATATGTATACATCAAGGGGTCTCTATCTCAAAGGTATAACAACAAAAACTACCAATCTAATGTAGTTAGACAAAAGTCAGATGATGATTCCCGATAAGGAGTCAAGCAGAAGCACTTGTAACATCTCGATCTGACCCGAGTATTATTTAATAAGAAATAAAAAACGGATCAGTCTAGCCATAAATATCAGATAAAATGAGATAGAATAAGAGATATGATGAAAACGTATGATAACAATAATGTCATACCATGAAAGTATACATTTAACAACAACAAAATCATACAATATCTCAAAAATCTCATTACGTCAAAAAGAATGTCATATTCTTTACAATATTCACCAAACCACAAATATTGGCTAACATATCAATGCTAATAATAAAAAATGGTGAAACACAAATTCTAGAAATCATCAATTAGAAATCCAGAAACCACAAAAAGGGGAAGGCCTATCATAAACGGGAGCATGAAAACTCTCCAACACGTGTATCACAAACGGGACTCTATCCTATGGTCGCTAACCATAGAGCCGGTGCAACGACGTAGTACAACGGTACGTCCGAGGAACCTGAAACTCGAATAATTCGTAACGACGTAGTACAACGGTACGTCCGAAACCTGATAAGTCGGAACAACGATGTAGTATAATGGTACGTCTGATGAACCGAACTCTATAAAAGAACATGGGTCGCTAGCCCACAAGAATGAGTTGAAACTCCAAAAATGCATAGGTCGTTAGACTATAAAAGAAATGAGACGAAACTCAATAAAACGAGGTATAGTCCCCCGCGTGGACAAAGAAACATCGCGTATCGCAAGTCTAATCACAAAATGATCATCAATGATCAATAAAAAGTGTGAATTACAGTAAGCTAACAAATAAATGAGTTTAGCTTCATGTCCCATAACCACTGGCTTAAATTATATATTCACGAACAAATTGTAGATCTCCACTCATAAATTGTCACAAGAGTTTCAATCGAACAAGTCGAAAAATTAACCGACGAAGTAAACGCAAGCGTTTCATACCACTAGTTTTACTAAACTGTTTAATTAGATTTCTCAAACGAATGAGGTAAAGGTTTGTGTATGCTAATAGATTGGAAAATGGTTTTATAAGCAAGCTTTGTATTAAAAAATAGAGTTGAAATCATCTTTGAGAAAGAGTTTGGATAATTACTACTAGTATATAAATCTTTGTATTTAAAAGTGACAAGTTACAGAAATGATTGTAGAAACAATCAATCGCCATAAATTCACATATGAAGACGTGAATCAAATCCATAGAAATTGATTTCAAATCCATCAAAATGGATATTCTCAAAAATCCCAAAAAGTAAGTCGTCAAAGTCGATAATAAATGATAACAACAAATCGGATCAACTTGAATCGATAAAAATTTGAATCTCAAGAAAGACATGCAAGTTAGGCTAAAGCAACCGGATCAGTCGACTGGACACTGAGTTCACTCGACTGGCCCAATGCCTGAAAAACTCTCGGGTTCCAGGTCAGTCGACTGGACTCAGAGAGCCGGTCGACTAGACCCTGTTTTCCAGTATTTCCAACCTATCACAATAAAGGGCAAACTCTCAACAATTTACGATCGAACGAGCAATGGGTGCTAGGGGTTTATGCCCGTCGACAACCAAGACCTATAGGCTCTTCGATACACCACCAAAAGCATGTTCATACATCAAAGCTAGGATTTTTAAAGTTTTTGACTTCACAACACAAAAAATTGAAATGTTCACCAAATTAATTCAAATCAAAAGCAAATGAACATGAATAGATGTTAGAAATTCATACCTAACAATAATGATAGTTATAGACATGGATGTGAGATAAAAATCCCACCTTTTACACAAAACAAGGAAGGAGAAGCTTGAAAACAAAGGAGGATCAACCACTCTTCAATCCCAACTCTAAAAGCTCCAATCTAAGATCATAAGCCAAATATTTCCAAAGTTAGGTTATAGGAAATTTCTGAAATTGAAGAGAGATTGAGAAGATGAAGAAGAAAGGTGATACTTACCTAAGCTTCTCTTGGATTTTAGAGTTAGAACTTGAATTTGTAAAGGAGCCAAGGCTTAGGAATTCTAATTTCCAATCTCTTCCCCCATTGTTTCTAAAGCTTGAAGTGTTAGGAAATAGAAATGAAATGGATGAAGAGGAGTGGGCGTGGAGCTAGGGTCTTAAGTTGGAGTAAATGGGCTGAAACCCAAACCCAAAGCCCTAAGTGAAAAGGTCGAAATTCTAGCTAACTCCAAACATATCAATGTTTATACTCAAAAAGGTCGCAAACGTTATTTCGAACTCAATGGAAGTAGTCTCGAGTCCTAATTTGATTGTTTGCAAAAAGTAGCATTTCGGGCTATAACCCAACTAACGATGCTATATTTAAATAAAATATTTAAATACACAAACGTAAAATATGCGGGTTGTTACATCCTATTTTATAATATGGGAGTTTTATTTCATGGAATATTTAAATGAAATTATTATATTCTTGATTGATTTAGATATTAAATATTGAACATGAATTATATTTAACATTTAAAGTAAGTAGAAGACAGTTCCAAGTTTATATATATATATATATATATATGTATATATATTATGAAATAATAACCAATTAAAGAAAATTAGAGAAATATTTCTATTACTATATAATATATAAATATTTGGTTTAGAAATTGATCTGTAATTATTTTATATACATATAGAGTATTTGTTTAAATTGTTTAACGAAATATTTAATGAACTTTATTTTTATTCCTATGTTAGAATTTTGATTGGGATTTTAGTAAGATTTCCACATATTTTAATTTCGTATATTATATTTAGATTTAGATATTATGATTTATTCACCTCTCAATTCGATTTGGTTGATGTTTTTAATATGATACGGTGATGACATTATTTTGTATGATTGTTTGGTATTTATTATATGCGATGAGAAATTTGAATAAGCGGTTTAGTGATACCATCTAGTATGGAACTTTTGGTAACACTTTTTCGATTATTCCTTGGACTTGTTATATAGAATAAGGAAGGGCGAGTGTGATGTATGAGCACTGAATAAATGAACTAGTAACACATGGTGATATGACACGCTGTTGTATTATTTAATCAGTTATTCTTTGCTCGTAGATGACACTCATACGAGAGTATGTAGTGTGTGGGTGACTCTCTGCGGTGAGCATCTATTAAGGCTATTTGTTAGCCACATAGCTTGTGTACATCATATGTCTGTCTACCTTTGACCAACTCCCTTTATGTTTCGGGAGTGAACCGGATTGTCCAGTATACACCCTGGTGGTCTATCGTGGGTTCCCACCCCAGATCCATGAAACCATTGTTGTTTATAGTATTTTATGCACATTACAGGATTGGTAGTTGGTTGACCCTTATGTCGCATAGGCCAGTAGTCAGTTACCATAAAGACACATATTGGTAGTCGTAGCCGAAGGGACCACGCGTTGTCGAGCCTATGGTAGATCATTGTCACGATACCGAGAGGAGAGAGATAATGGTAACCGATGACTATAGAAGTCGTGTCGTATGAACCATGAGTGGTTCCTGAGGCAAGCAGTCGTGCTGTCGGTCTCCTGTCTGGTTTCGGTATATGTGGATGTATGTGTATGTATGCAGGTAGTAGATAGACATATACTATGTATAAATGAGATTATACCTAAGACTGTGTTTAGAATACGATCAACCCCATATCCTTCACAGACAGACGGCCTATTTATTATTGATTTTATATATGTTTCATTTAGGGTCGTTCAATCGAGAGTTTCATCTCTCTAAGGACCGTGGGTCGAGATATATGATTTTGTTTGAGCTAGCTCAAATATTACTTATTGATTTTATTGATTTGTGAATGATATTCATAATATGAGATTGAGAGAGTAAGGGCATTACCTCATCATTTTCGGACGTTACTTGGGGATATCTCATTATTGATGGTTTCTAGATTTGATGATGAGTTCTAGATATGATTGATTCACCCATTCGATATTGATTTAGTAATTTTTCTTTGATGTGTTTTATTACATAGGTGATGATATCCTTATGTATGGTTTTGTGATATTTGATGCTATACAATGTATTAGAGACAGTCTGTGGTATTTTAACTGGATAGATTTACATCATGCCTATATATATTACATGTTTGTTGATATTATAAATATTAGATATTATTTATCCTTGATTTAGATATAGTCTAACCACTTGTGTTATTTTATAATACTCGGGTCAGTCCAAGACATTTCTGGTATAGGGACGACTTGACCAATATGTATTTCATTGGGCTTAGAGGAGTTCTATATTAAGATTATTACATGATATTTGTGTGACATTGTTTCATTGTTCTGTCCTGGAGACACACGTGTCTATTGCTTTGTACCAATACTGTGTACGTAAATATGAGTTATATACTTGATGTTCTAATACGTACCAGTGTTAGTCCAAGAGAATATTCACATGTGTACCCCATATGGCCTCGTTCTCTGTATTATATGATAGTATTCTCTGTAATACTCTAGGATAGTATGGGTATAGAGGTATGGTGTTACAAATTGGCTTTCAATACTAGTTCCATTGTGTTCGGAATAGAGGTATTACATATAGAATGCCAGGCGGCGCGCCCGTTTGGAGTTCAAATATTTAACATGTGAATAATGTTTTGAAAAAATTTCTGTATAAGGACTTGGAAACTTTCATTTGCAAAACCTAAACCCTAATAAAGCTTCAACCGCCATTAACCAAAACCTCCACCCAACGGCACCGGTTCATCGGCACCAATCTAGGCCATTTTTGGCCAAACCCCCAACTATAAAGTTGTAAAGCTCGCCATGACATAGTTCATCAACAGTGGAGATCGTTGTTGCCGTGGTGAGGCGGGGGAAAATCACCTCCGTTCATGCTTCATTTTGGGTTTGATTTTTCGACGATCGACGGCGCCGTTGAGGCACGCGTGGGCGGTGCAAGCATGGACGAGGGCAGGGCGTTCAGTTGGGTTGCGCCATGACGGCGGCAGCGACGATTGATCAAAAGTCGCGATCGAGTTTACTTTTACTTTGAACTAAGGTAAGGGAGAGAGGGAAAGGTAAACATATAAAGTTTATAAATTTTATTAGTTTAAGTTGATTATAATTTAAATAATATTAAACCTCATCAATTCATATCTAATTCATATCAGGTCCAAGTTGAACGCGACAAGTTGCGTTATGACATATCAACGGACACTACGAGGTAGAGTTAGATTGGATGGAATTAGAGCTAGTAGAAATTTAGACTAAAATTGGATGCCTGTTCAATTTTAATTTAAAATGGAGCGCTTTGGCGAAGACAAGAATCAAATTGAGTTAACTCACCTCTCTGGCCCATTTATATTTGTATATAAGTGTGGATAATTTTATTGGTAATTGTTTGTTGACTATTTGGACGGTTTACTATTTTATTAGTTGGTTTGGATATATTTCCACCTTTGGAGTGGAAGAGACCCTATTATGTTACCGTGTAAGAGCGGATGACCCTTTGTATACAATCCCTTATCGAAGCGATTGATTTATATTTTATGATTTTATACGGTATGTGATGCAAGCGTGCAGGTTGGAATGATCTAACTGGATTCCTCACATTTTTGATTTTATTTTTCATATATTTGATATATGATGTGTTGGATGCCACATTCGATGACATGGATGATTTTTCCCAGTTTAGTGCTATAGTAGCACTGTGCCATATTTTAGCATTTGAAATACTATAAAGTGAAGATATAAATTTAAAAAGAAAGATTTTAAGTGATTTCAAAAAATTTATATGTTTTAATAATAATTCTTGAAATTTATTTAAAACGAGAATTTATTTAAAGTAAATAAAATGTATGATTTTTAAATATTACAAACAGATAGTTTTATGAAATATTTTAAATAGAGATTTTTAAACTGTAAAATAAAGATTTTTAAAATTTTAAGAATAAGCCATCTTTTATAATAAAGGAATACGGTTTTTAAAAGAAGATAGAAATATTTTGGTATAAATAATTAGTAACCGTTAATATAAAGTGATACATACATATTTATATACATATGCTAAGATTTATTTATATATGTGAGAATGTATAAATGTGGTATTTTACAATTAAAGTGAAGATTTGTAAAATCCTATTTTATTGATAAAAGGATAGATTATAAACGGTGTTTTATTATAAATAAAGGGGAAACTTTTATCATTGGATAAATTGGGAAAAATAAATCACAATTGTGGATTTATTATGAGATGTGAGATGTTGTTTTCGAAAAATAGTTGATTTTATTTTGAAAATTGAAAGTGAGGATAGAGTTGGAGATGTTAAACGATTTGTCATAAAATAGAAGGAGATTTATAAATGTAGTTTTATAGATATGGAAATAATTATGTTGAAATTTAAGTATGGAATTTTATCATGGAAGTATATTTATGTCTTAAAGGTTGTTTATTTACATTATATTACTTAAAAGTTGTTTATCAATATTTTAATATCTTAAAAAGTTAATTATTTAAATTATTAATATGGTTTGAATTCAATTATAATTATTTATGAATAAAGTTTTGGAAATTAATTATTATTACTTATAATTATGTTAAAGGTAAATTATTATTTTCTTAAGAATGTTTTGAAATCATTAATTATTATTTTTAAGATGTTTTGAAGTTAATTACTATTTATTTATACTGTTTATTATTTTGTAATATTGTTTTAAAGTAAATGATTATAATTTATATATAAATTTTTTTCAGATTTATAAATATGGTTTTATAAATAGATGTGTGTTTTATGGGAGGAATCTTATAACAAGGTTAGGAGAACTTATAGGAAGATTCGATAAAGGGTATAAAGACTTTATAAATGGTCTTAGATATTTATATATTTTTTAGAAATGAGTTTATAGATTTATAAAAGGAGCTTTATAAATGGTATTATAGATTTTAAAAGGGTTTATAGCTGAGTTTAGGAATGTATAAAGGGGAGTTTACAAATGATTTCAGAGATTAATGAATGGGGTTATAAACGGATTTTGGAGATTTATAAAGGAAATTGTAAATTTGTTCTAGGATTGTGTAAAAATAAATCCATCTATGTTTTGTGAATATACTTATACCTTGAGATAAGTATCTGGATATTATCCAAGTATTGAAATATAAGGGTTTGTGAATGAATCTTTGTAAAAGTATTTTGGTACAAATATGTACAAAGTGATTTTAGTTAATGATTTTTTTATCAAAGGCTAGTTGTTGCTTATGCGCTTAACCAATATTGGTTTTCCTTGTGGAATAAAATCCTTGATTTGGATGCATGTTTGTGCATAGTTAAATAACAGACTATCAAATAAGGACTAAAAACATAACTTCGGAAATCTTGGAGAAACACATGAGTTATATGGTATAGTCATCTCCGATGATGTTGTACTATGCATGTAAATCATGTTTCATTCTCCTAGGAAAAATGATAAGGAAATCTGTCCTAGAACGAATTTGTATGGATGAATGCTGGCATTACATTGTTGGTTGGAGTGCAGTGTTAGCATTCCAAGTGGGAGTGCTATATGAAAGGTAAAATGTAGCCTCAAGCCTAATCAACTAGGAATTACTAAAACAGAGGAGATGCGGCAGGGCTAAGTGGATCGCTCTCAAGTAGGGTATGATCATCCCCATCTAAAGTCGATATTATCTCTCATTTGTATTCTTCAACAAACAAGGGGTGATCATATTTGGTACTATCTTGTAAAGGGTAGGCCGGTTCTATGTTGGCAGGGGTCAACAGGTCCGACCTTAGTGTTATTTTATCTAGTGATACACTGTGACGTGCGGTAGCCTAATAGCACAGCCATTGTATGAAACCCACTTTCCAAGACATGCCTTTATGGTTTTACTTATATACATATTATGCTAGAGTTTAATTAATGTAACAATTTCGTCTATGATTAATAAGTGTCTTTATCTTAGACACTATTATCAAAGTTAAACATGGACAATTATACATTTATCAGAGCCTCACATATCTTATATTCAATATAAGTATCTGAATCTCACATATTTTATTTCAATATAAACTTTACAGCGGAAATTTAAATACATTTATCAGAGTTAACATGGATAGCTATAAATTCCTATCCCTACAAATGTGGATCACTATAGTACAAGAGTGTGGTGGAAATAGACAAAAATCTTTAGAAAGATTTTCTGACTCCATGCTTCAAGCTTCATCCAGATTTCTTTTACACTAAACCTGTTACTAGGCAGTCCGGGAAAATTGTGGCTCCCAAAGTTTAAGGAAAAGGAAAATGAACTTTGGGTCAGTCATAAGAACTCAAAATATGCATTTTGAAACTAAAAGGGTATCTCATAAGACCACACCGCACATAAACACGGAACGGGTTTTTACCTTATGATAACAAAATCATTATTACATAAAATCACCTAATATCATTTTGAATGATATATCTTTGAAAACATTTGCAAGTAAATTTATTAATCTTAGCCGAAATTGTTACCATTATTAAATTCCTGCATACCAGGTTCTACAAACAAAATGGCAGGCTCTTATTGCAGAAAGGATTTCCATATAAATGACTAGGTGAAGGTACCACCTTCCAGCAGTACATCTCTAGAGGAATGTACCGAGACCCAACTGATAGTCCTCTACAAACACAGGACCGACCTACCTCTTCCTAGATAGTACCAAATATGTTATCACCCCAATCATCACCGACCTATCAAAGGACCCTCATAGCATGCATCCATAATAATTTAAGTCCCAAACGTCGTAGCGGGAATAAATATATCTAAAAGAGGATGATCATAGCCTAATGGTTGTGAACACATAGCCTTGCTGCATCTACCTTGTTTTGGTCATTTTCGAGTGTGAGGCCAAAGGTCACGATTACCTTTCACATAGCACATCATCTTCCTTTGAATGCCACACCGTCATTCCATGGTCACACAACTAATTTCTACAAATGTATAACTCCTAAACTCGTACATCTCAGGAAAGGGTTCTAAGCTAAGAGTAGTTTCCTTCTCTGCCACCAAGAAGATGAAAGGGACATCAGATTAAGGATCTTAAGGCTAATTTAACACTAGAGGCGGGGATGAATAGTGTTTAATGGATTCTAATACTTATATGGACTAAATTGAAATTTTGACACAAACAAATGTAGAACTTAATCACAGAACAATCACAAAATCAAACATAGATGCAGAAAGTAAATAAAATGCAGTAAAAAGAAAAGAACACACCAGATTTTATACTGGTTGGGAGTTACCCTACATCCAATCATGTACCAAGGCAAACACCTCATGAAGATTTTTAATATACCAATGTCGAGATTACAATTCTCAATTTCTAAAGGCCTTAAGGTACCCTCCTGTCTCATGAGTCCTAGGAAAACTCTCTTGATTTAGGGGACACAGGATCACCCAATTGATTTTCAGGCACAACCAAACCTTATAGAGAGACTCGATAAACTTTTGATTATAAATTGATCCTATAACTCTGAATAGCACTTTGATCTTCGAGAGTGGGAAGAGAGTCAAACAAGAATGAAATTCTAATTTGATTCACTTGAGAATTCGATAGAATTTCGACACGATCTTAAAAGTATGAAAATTTTAGAATATGGATTTGTGGAGAAGAAGGAGTGAAGGAAATAAGAAATTAGTTTTTTTTTAATTCGTTTGTGGAGGCTATTTATAAAGCACCAACGGTCATAACCATTTGTGAAGAGATTTAAACGAACATGCACTTCTTTTAAAAATTGAAACTTTTGAATTCAACGGCCATCATGTCGACATAGGGTATCCCATGATGTCGACATCCCTAGTTAAAAAACAATGTAAAATTTATTTTGAAAATGAAGTTTAAAACAAGAGTTTATTTTAAAATAAAAACAAATAATATTTTAAGGCTAAAACATCTTTTTGAAAAGATAATTTTAAGGATAAAATATTTTGAAAAGCAGTTTTGAAAAACAATTTTGAAGTAGTTTTGCAAGCTTCTTCCTTCAGAACATCTCATCACATCAGGACTGGAGAACTTGTACAAAACCACAATATTCATGGGTTTGTAAGCCACTTATCATAGGTTTGTAAGCTACTTGTCGTGGGTTTATAAGCCACTAAGAAGGTAGAAATGGGTTCCATCCCAAATGAAATTTGGAATGAAGATTTCCATGCTATTATGAAGTTCTAAGAAAAACTAGACACATATCTTGAAATCTTGATCTTGATACACATGAGTCTTCAAAATTGATTTCTTCATTCTTGATCTTTATATTGTATTGTCTTCAACAATCAGTACCTGCCTTATATATATCATGCATAATAACATTCATATATATAGCTAGACAATAGTGTTAGTATATAATTTATAATAAAATAAGTTATAAAGGTTGTTATCATCAAAAGCACTATCTCCAGTTTCTAACAATCTCCCCTTTTTAATGACGACAACTTTATAAAATATACTTGCCACTTCGATCACACCAACAACTCCCCCTTACTCTAATCCTACTATTTTATATAACTTCTCCTCTTTGTCATCAACCAAAAATAACCTATAAAACTTGAACTTAATAGAAAATGAGATAAAAAAACATATGACATAAGAATAATAACTATGTCTGAGTGAAATATAGCATCCTAAGTTAAATGGAATTCAAGATTTTATACACCAAATATTGTTTTTAGAAGATCATTAATTAAGATAACACTTATATACAAATTAACAAATCAATATACAATAAAGAAAACGAAAAAAACGCTTAACGAGGACCCTTAACTATTGGTGATTTATGGACCAAACAATTTGGATAGTGGAGACAAAAGTTTCCACATTGTTCGACCAAGTTCCCATTAGCGCCAAAAAGGACCTCTCTAACGCAGATCACGCCATCATCTTCATCCATATAAACATCCAGATTCGGCAGAGGGTGTTTTTCTTCGTGATCCTTTTGTGGTTCTTCTAGAGGCTCTTCTTCTTCAGAATCAATGGCTTGTGATGATTCTTCGATGTCAATGGGATTGGCATGGTTATCCATAAGGAAGTTTTGTAAATTCCAAAGGATTTTTCCTTGCCTATCTTGTTCTCTAGCCATTCACAGTTGACTCAATTGAGTTTCTGTCGTCATTTAAAGCAAATATTTCATCTTCTCTTGCAATTTGATGACTCGTACGTGTGTGGATCGTTGAAAAGGATCAGAATGAGGAGAAGTGGGTAAAGAATGTTCATTATTAGAAGAGGAAGCCATTAATTTACTGTTTTAGCAGTTCAGAGAATAGAACAGAGAAAAGGAGTAAAAGTCGAAATATATTAATATATAAATTAATAATTAATTTTAGAGGAAAATTTAAATTTGAAAATCTCGGCCTGTATGTCGACATAACGGGATGGGTCATGTAGACATGCCCAGTTCAATTTTTGAATTTTTTATATTAATTATTAACTATACTTGTATTATTTATAATTTATATTTCAGTCAATGAACATATACATAATTCTCTTCTAAATTTAGTAAAGTTTTGTTCATTTAATAGTTTGGTTAATATATCAGCAATTTGTTTTTCAATATTAATATATTCAAGAGTTATGACTTCTTTACTTATATTATCTCTAAGAAAATGATGTCTAATATCAATATGTTTTGTTCAGCATGATGAGTTGGATTCTTAGATAGGATTATTAAACTAGTATTATCACAATAAATTGGTGATTTAGTTATAGTTAATCCGAAATCTTTTAAAGTTTGTTGCATATATATAACTTGAGAACAAGCCAAAGCAGCAGATATATATTCTGCTTCAGTTGTTGACAAGGATACGGTGTTTTTCTTCTTACTAAACCAGGAAACCAAAGGATGTTCTAGAAAGTGACAAGTTCCACTGTACTTTTTCGGTCTGATTTACAACCAGCGTAATCAGCATCACAATACGAAATTAAATCAAATACATCATTTTAGGGTAAAATAAACCATAATCTAAAGTATGTTTTACATATCTTAAAATTCTTTTAACAGCTTTTAAGTGAGTTTCTTTAGGTTAAGATTGGTATCTTCCACAGAGACAGACACTATGCATGATGTCAGGACGACTTGCTGTTATATAAAGCAGCGAACCAGTCATTCCCCTATATAATTTTTGATCAACATCTTTTGATTTATCTTCTTTACTTAAAGCTACATTAGTTGTCATTGAAGTTGGTTTCCCACCAGAAGTGGTCAATCCAAATTTATTAATTAAATCCTTAGCATATTTTTCTTAAATAATGAAAATTCCTTCATCTAATTGTTTGATTTGAAGTCCTAAGAAGAAACTTAGTTCTCCCATATGACTCATTTCAAATTCTTTAGTCATTATATCTGAAAATTATATATTCATTATGTTATTAGTTGATCCAAATATCATATCACCTACATATATTTGTACTAATTGAATATCATTTTTGTTTCTTTTAATAAAAGGAGTTGTATCTATTTTACCAATTTCAAAACTAGATTGTAGTAAATAAGATCTTAGTCTTTCATATCAGGCTCTAGAAGCTTGTTTCAGACCATATAAAGCTTTCTTTAATTTATATACATAATTTGGAAATTTATTATCTTCAAAAAGTGGCGGTTGTTCAACATAAACATCTTCTTTTATAAAACCATTTAGAAAAGAAGTTTTAACATTCATTTGATATAACTTGAAACTATTATAGTTTGCAATAGCAAATAGAATCCTGATAGCTTCTAGTCTTGCTACGGGTGCAAAGTTTCATCATAATCAATTCCTTCTTCTTGACAATAACCTTACACGACTAAACAAGCTTTATTTCTCACGACCTCACCAAATTCGTTCATTTTATTTTTATAAACCCATTTTTTCCAATTATACTTTTATACTCACGTCTCGGAACAAGTTTCCAAACATCGTTTCTGGTGAACTGAATCAACTCTTCTCGCATAGCAAGAATCCATGAATGATCAGACGATGCTTCCTTTGGATTTTTAGGTTCAATAGTTGATATAAAAGCTACATTACTTATAATATTTAGTTGATTTCTTGTTTTAACTATAGATTCAATATTTCCTAGTATATTTTCTACAGGATGATCTTTTAATAGCCTAATTCTTTTATTAGGTTGAATGATTTCACAATTAGATTCATTAGGTTCATTATTTAAAGTTATAAAATCTTTTATTTGTACAGTATCTTTAAAATTTTCATCAAAAGATACATGCATTGTTTCTTCAATAGTGTTAGTACTTAAATTATAAACTCTAAATGCTTTACTTCTATTAGAATATCCGATAAAGGTACCTTTATCGGATTTAGGTTCAAATTTATCTAAATTACCTTTTGTGTTATGAATAAAACACTTACTACCAAATTTTTTAAAATAAGATACTATGGGTTTCTTATTGTAAAGTAATCCATATGGTGTTTTATTAGTTAATGGTCTAATTAAAACCCTATTTAATATATAACACGCTATAGCGACTGCTTTAGCACAAAAGTTTTTGGATAAGTTACTATGAGAAAGCATTGTTCTAGCACACTCTTGAATCATTCTATTCTTACGTTCTACCACTCCATTTTGTTGTGGAGTTCTTGAAAAAGAGAAATTATGTGTAGTTCCTTTTTTATTACAGAAATTCTCAAAATTTTCATTTTTAAATTCTTGACCGTGATCACTACGAATAGGTTTTATGTTTAAAGAAAGTTGATTTTGAGTTCTTTTAACAAAATTTTTAAATAATTCAAAAGCATCACTTTTAAGTTTAAGAAAAATTGTCCAAGTACATCTAGAATAATCATCTACAGTTACAAAAATATATTTATTGTGATTAATTGATTGAACTTGAGATGGACCAAATAAATCTATATGAAGTGATTCTAGAGGTTTAGAAGTAGAAATCGTATCTTTTAATTTAAATGAACTTTTCTTAAGTTTTCCTAATTAGCAAGCATCACATATACTATCTACTTTAAAGTTTAACTTGGAAAGACCTCTAACTAAGTCAAGTTTTGATAACCTAGATAACAGTTTGAAATTTAAATGACCAAATCTTTTATGCCATATCCAAGGGTTACTTGTATTAGCCAAAAGACATAAGTTATCTTTTGAAACTTTCATAGTAAGGATGTAAATGTTTTTCTTCCTAATTCCTTGAAAGATAATATTTGACTTATTATCTTCGATATGACACTTATCTTTTCCAAATTTAATTTGAAATCTTTATCATATAGTTGACTTATACTAAGCAGATTATGTTTTAAATTCCTAACTAGCAAAATATCAGAAATAAGAGGAGTTTTAGAATTACCAACATTGCCGATGCCAATTACATATCCTTTTGAGTTATCTCCAAAGTTGACCAATCCACCATCTTGATATATAATGTCATTGAGTATCTTGGGATTTCAGTCATATGCCTTGAACAACCACTATCAGGTATTCGTTTATCTTTCTCAATTTGCACAGTTTGTCTATTGGTTGTTGATTCTTCAAAAGCCATGTAACATGTCTGTTCCTGCGTAACAAATCAATTGGTAGATAACTTGATTTTTCATACAAACTATATGCAGACTTATGATACTTTGATGAAATGCACAAATTCAAACTAGTATTAACAAAATTTCCTAAAAATGCCATTTTTAACTTTTTAAGTTTCAAATTATAAAAACTATGAAAACCTATGCTCTGATACCAATTGAAAGGGACACCAGCTTAAGGATCTTAAGTCTAATTTAACACTAGAGTGGGGGTGAATAGTGTTTAATGGATTCTAAGACTTATGTGGACTAAATTGAAATTATGACACAAACAAATGCAGAACTTAATCACAGAACAATCACAGAATCAAACATAGATGCAGAAAGTAAATAGAAAGTAGTAAAAAGGAAAGAACACTCCAGATTTTATACTGGTTCGGAGTTACCCTACATTCATTCCTGTACCAAGGCAAACACCTCATGCAGATTTTTATTATACCAATGTCGAGATTACAATCCTCAATTTCTAACGGCCTTGAGGTAACGTCACATCTTACGAGTCTGAGGCAAACTCTCTTGATTTACGGGACACAAGATCACCAATTGATTTCTAGGCACAACCACACCTTATAGAGAGACTCGATAAACTTTTGATTACAAATTGATCCTATAACTCTGAATAGCACTTTGATCTTAGAGAGAGGGCAGAGAGTCAAACAATAATGAAATTCTAATTTAATTCACTTGAGAATTTGGCAAAATTTCGGCATGATCTTAAAAATATGAAATTTTTAGAATATGGATTTGTGGAGAAGAAGAAGGGAAGAAAATAAGAAATTAGTTTTTTAAAAATTCATTTATGAATGCTATTTACAAAGAACCAACGGTCATAACCATTCATGAAGAGATTTAAATGAATAGACACTTCTTTTGAAAATTGAAACTTTTGAATTCAACGGCCACCATGTTGACATGGGATATCCCATGATGTCGACATTCCTAGTTAAAAAACAATGTAAAATTTGTTTTGAAAATGAAGTTTAAAAAAAGAGTTTATTTTGAAACAAAAACAAATAATATTTTAAGGCTAGAACATCTTTTTGAAAATCATTTGAAAAGATAATTTTAAGGCTAAAATATTTTGAAAAGCAGTTTTGAAAATCATTTTGAAAAACCAGGTTGAAGTAGTTTTGCAAACTTCTTCCTACAGAATATCTCATCACTTCAGGACTCAAGAACTTGTACAAAACCAGAATGGTTGTGGGTTTGTAAGTCACTTGTCGTAGGTTTGTAGGCTACTTGTCGTGTTTAACGATCCTGGATTTTTGCTGAGTTTAAATTGATAATTAATTTAATTTTTGAATAAAAATTGTGAAATAAATTCGTAAATTGATTTGAGTTTCTCCAAATTCAAATAAAAATATGTGTGTTTATTTTATTGAAGTATAATTAAGATTTAAAAATGATTTCTTTAAAAGTTAAATATCTATATATATAGGAATGCAAAATGTAAAAGAAATAAAATATAAATATATATGTATATAGAGAAATAAGACAATAAGTATGTAAGCTAAAATAAATATTTAAGTTAGAAATACATATTTAAATAGCAATATATATATATATATATATATATGATAAATTATAAAATATAAAGTAACACACAACTAAATTTAAACAACATATTAAAATAGGAATTTGTTTATATTATAAAGTAATAAAGACATGCAAGAAAATAAAGGTAAGACAAAATAATTATGTACAAACAAATAAAATATAAATAGGCTTAAATATGAAACAAGTAAACATGTATATGAGAAGCTTGCAAAATAAGACAATGTAATATATTCAAGTATGAACAAACAACCAAAGGTAATTAATGCAAGAAAATATCTTAGCACACACAATATCATATCAGCCACCAAAACAAAACTAAAAAATCTCTGATTTTTATTTGTACAAAACAAAACAATGTCCCTCTGTTGTACAAACACAAATAATCACCCTTGAACTTCTTTTCTATATATCATCAACTTCATTCTAGTTCGTTCCTTCAAAGCTAAGAAAATCTGAAGAAAGTTTTATTTAAAACTTAAACACCATTACATTATAAACAAAAGTTCAATCAATTCAAACCAGAGAAATCAAGAGATTCAGCTAGCAGTTCATAGCCTGTTTCAACAATATAAACTCTGTTCTTTCTTCTGAAACCAAGGTGAGTAAACAAGAATTTTAAAGCTTTAAGTTATTTAAAAATAGTTCAAGATTCATTGATAACTTGGTTTGTGTATGTTTCAGTTTGAATATGATTCTGTGTATATTTATAGGTTGCTTTGTACATATATTTCTTTGTTATTTGTTACAGGATTCATATTTCTGTTTAAACAAACATTGTTAATCTGTAAGTTTCCAACTAAAACAATATGTTTAAACTAAATTAAGATTTTTAAAAGCTAATTAAACTATGTTTGTAAGAATATACCACTGTAACTTGTTCTACAGGTAAATCAAATATTTCTTTGATAAATTTGATTGTTATAAAATGCTAATTCAAGTTTATATTTTGAATTTTTACTGCAAGTTATGATTTTTAAAATTAGAATGAAGATTTTTAGTTCAGCGATTCAAGAGCAGTTTGTATTTGAGCAAAAATTGTATCTTTACCAATTTCTATTGATTGAATCAAAAATAAACGTTGAAATTTAGATTGAAGCAAGTATAAACATTGGTGATTTCGTGAAAATTATCAGAATATTTTTCTATTGCGTGGATTAAGAGGACAAGATCATTTTAGGGTTTGGCCTCGAGCTTTTGAACTTGTCAGTAAACGTGGTGTGTTCGTCCTCCTATATGTGCGATCTAGTTGCACGAATTTTTGAGGGATGGAAGAATGGTGCGTTGTCGTGGTGTGGATGAAATCTGGGCGACTCCGGTGGCTTAAGCGGCGGTGGTGAGGCATTTTACTTAGACGTTGTGTTTACAGTTTTTCGAGCTCACTGCACTTTTTCGATTTCGAGTGTTAGGAGATGAATTGGGTTCGGTTTTCGAATCTATGTGGGATTTGTGACTTCCCGATGGCGTTGTGGTTTGCCGGGGCTCAGTGGCGTCGCCGTGCACGTGTACGGCGAGGTGGTTAGTGTCAGTGTCGTGGTGGTCATCTGTCTCGAGTCGTGCTCGAGTAAATAGGTGGTAGCTTCGGATTTTAGGTCGAGTTCGAGAGAGTGTTACCTGATGCTTTAATTTTTACTTAAGTTTAAAAACTTAACTTACTGGAAAATAAAAAAAAGGGAGAAGAAGAAGAGTGCGAAAGGAAACGAGAGTGACTCGGGGGAAAAGCTGGATGACCTCGAAGTATAAGTCGAGCAAAACATGGGAAGTCTCGGGTTGTTTCCTTTCAAACTGTTATAAAAAAAAAGATTAAGCACTTATTTCCAATCAGTTTTAAGCACTGTAAATTTAAATAAGAGTTTAACAATTGAAGTTAAAACTTTAACACAAGCTTTAATTATTTTAGTTAATGCTTAACCATGTTTTAGCACTTAGTTAATATTTTAATTAAATAATTAATTAAAGTTAAGTATAAAATTAATTAATATTAAGTTGTGTAGTTAATAATAAATTGGTTTCCAAAATTTAAAAAAGAATTATAAAATGTTAATTAAGTTGAATAATTAATATCAATTAATTATTTTTGAAAAACAATTAAGAATAATTACTTTATAATTGTAAATAGAGATTAATTAATGATTAAGAGATAAATGAATTTGTAATTTAACTATTTGAAGTTAATTAATGTATGATTAGTAGTTAACTAATTAAGTAATTTAATTGAGAATTAATAATTGATTAATAAAGTAATTAGTAGTTAATAAATGGATAATTACAAGTTGAGAAGTAGGGATGTTGGCGAGACGACTCAAGTTTTAACTCGAAGTAAATGGTTGGTTGGCTCGAAGTCTTTAACTGTTGAACTCGAAGTAAAATGGTGAGGCTTGAGTTGCTTTGTCTTTCTACAGGTTTTTGTCTACAACCCTGGCAGTATTGAGTTTTAAACTTACACTGAATTTAAAGAGGTAAAGCAAGTTTTAGAATGAAGGTTTGAAACCGGTTTAAATCTGAATTTAAAATGAATTGGAATTTTAAATCAAGGATTTTAAATCAAAAATTTAAATCAAGGTTTTAAAAATAAGTTTAAATCAAAGTTTAAAGCCAAATTTAAACAAGTTTAAATCAAATAGCTTTTCAAAGTAATTTGTTTTCAAATAAATATTTGAATTGGATTTTGATAAAGTTCTTTTATAAAAAGGATTTTGAATGAAAAGTTAAATAATTTGTTTTAACTTGCATTTGCAAGTTAAAATGTAATGTATTTTAAAGCTTAATTTTTTAAATAAAAATTTAAGTAATTTAGTTAGAACTTTTTTTTATAGGTTTATAAGTTGATATTTAAAACTTGGTTAATGTTGAAATATATAATCATTTTGAATCTTAAATTCAAAATGAAATTTGAATCTAAATTTAGAAGTGTAATGTTTTAAATACACTTTAATATTAATGAAGTCATTAATAAAGAAATGGATTACCTTAGAGATAATTAAGGTATTAAAATGATTTCATGAATAAGATAATTAAGGAATGACTTCTTTATTAATTTATAAATCAATGATTTAGATTAATTTATAATTAGAAATTAATTAGCAAAGTAATTAAAGAATTGTTATTAGTTAATGAAGGTCATTAACTAAGATTATTTTAATAATTAATTAATGTGATTAATTTTGACAATTAGTTAGATTAATTAATTAATAATAATCATTTATGAAAGTGTGTAAGTGTAATTACTTTATGGTAAGTAATTAAAAGATTTAATTTCTTAAAATAATTAATTAAGGGGTTAATTAATTATGTAATTGGTTTAGAGGTTAATTTAATAAATGTGATTAATTAAGAATAATTTATTAATTAAGAATAATTTAATTAATTAAGGTGATTGATAAATTAATTTATATCAAATGATTTGTAATTAATAAATCAGGATTGGATAATTAATTCATAAGTAATTAATTTAATTGGAAATAAATTTAATTAATTAGGATTAAACAATTAATTAATCCTGCTTATAAATGATTATTGAATGCTTGACCTTACTTATGAATGATTGTATTGTATGAGATGGCTTGAATTGATTGTCTTATCTGATCTGTGATATTTTGTTCTGTGGATTGAGCTGTGTATTTTATTTATTTATTTGTGATACATTTGTATATTATCTGTGAATCTGTAAATGAACGATAAGCGTTATAGTTTATACTGCTTATCAACTATATTTCTGTGTTTTGATCTGTGATGATGATGTTATTGCACTATTGTGTTAAACCCCTGGACCACACCATACACACACAAATATGGATTTCACGAGGAAATCGATTAAGTCACAGATTTTTGAAATGATTTTCAAATAGGCAATTTGAATTCAAACGGTTTGGAAATGGAATCGGGTTAAATGTGAAAAGCTTTTGAAATGGAATTTCAAGGATAATTTTTTTGAATAACTTGATAAAGGTTTGAAATTTAAAAAATTTGATTTAAATTTGAATTCAAAATTTGAAACTGAATTCTGTGATTTGAAGCTAGGGATTTAAAGATGCTATAGTTATATATGGTTAAACCATTTTGATTTGGGAATTTGAATTTAATTCAAGGGCTTTAACTTGTGAAGATATAATTGGATTCGTCCGAAACGAAAACTATTTGTTTTCAAATAATAAAAGCTTTCACATAAGAAATGAACTTCCAATTTGTGTTAAAAGGAATTTCAAGTTTGAAATGAAAATGATTTCCAAGTTATGGAAACGGTTCGAAAGCTATAAGTTAAACCTTTGATCTAAAGATTTAATGAGTTAATCCAATTGAAATGGAAATTGTTTTGAAAATCTATGAATGGATCTTTGTGAAACTGGGTGAACTTTGTGAAATAAATCTTTTTGTTTAAAGATTTGGAATGGTAATCTATTTAACCATTTGAAGAAAAGTTTGGATTTTATAAGTTGTGGCTTAACTGAAATCCCATATCCATATATTTTAAATATTGCGCTCATTATTCGGTTTAGCCGGGAGAGGACTTTGTGTCATATAACCCATTCCGAATAGTGATACGACGTATGGATTGCATTGAAGACCGGTGGTGAAGACCGGGTATTTATGAGAACGATAGGATAACCTATCGATTGTCTCTGCACCGAGTAGCTACGGTATAGAGATTCCCTAAGTGATGAGAAGTCCGAACGGGATTGTGAATACCCGGATTTGCAAGGGCTTCTTCCTTTATTGGGCGAAGTGCCTTCGGTTCTGTTCGAACCCAGGACGGACTTGTATGGTTGTATGCCTGACAATACACTTTGAGATATAAAGCAGATTTCTTTCAAATACATATCTGTTGGTGGCAGAGAATTTATTCTCTTAGCTTAACACCCTTCTCTGAGACGTACGAGCTCAGAGGTTATGTAGTTGAAGGTTATTAGTCATATACTCCCAATTTGGTAGTGTGGAATGCTAAGTGCCGTTGTGTGTTGATAATCATTTGTGATCAAAGCATGGCTTTTGTGTAAAGTGTGGCTTTGTGGACGAGACTGCATTAGGACCTCACACCCCGTAAATGGTCGAAACAGGAAAGATGCGGCAAGGTTATGAGGGTTGCGCCCTTTAGGGTATGTCATTCTCTTCTGGTAAAGGGTGGTATCATGGTATGGAGCCCAGATATTTACCTATGTGGTGGGCTTCAATCTCATTTATTGCGTGGTTATTGCTTTGTGCTTTAGAGGCGCCTCGGATAAAGGTCCCAAAGGACCCGAGGGTGGCATGCTCGAGTATTAGTTACCTAGTTAAAGAGGTAACCCAGCCTTGTGTTGGCGGAGATCCAGTTAGGTTCTCGGGACATCCTCCCAGAGGCGTACCCATGGACAGTGGGAAGTTCCTTAGCCCGACCATTTGTTGGAAATCCAAACAAAACAATAAAAGCCCTTTGCGATTGCAGTTGTATAACCTGCCTCCTCAGGAGGTAGCTATAGCTGGCATAATATAATGGTACCTATGCTGGCTAAGATTAATATTATACTTTCGAAAGGGTTTCTGCACTATGCACTAGTAATAATATAAAAGAAGAATTTTGCGTACCAAGCATGTTTGACTATCAGAAGGAGAAATCTCCTCCAATTCTGCGTTTGCATTGTGTGTGTGGCGGGAAGCCTTCTAAAAAGCAATGCGGATTTCAATCTAAATTTTTTGTTGTTGTTTGTTTTAAAGAATAAAACTGTATTTATTGCTCACACCAGTCCTATGACTGACTCGGAGTTTACTGTTTCTTTCCTAAACTCTGGGTGCCCACAATTTTCCACACGGGCAGTCTAGAATTGGGTTTTTCAGATAATCAGGTCTAGTAGATAATCTAGAGTTGGTCCAGTCTTTGGATGTGGACGAGACTTGCTTATCTAGGTGAAATGTGATGTTGGTTCGAGCTAGCTTTGGATTGGAGCATTGGATTTGGGGATGCATTCTCTTGAAGATATTCTTTCCGCTGTGTCTTGTATCTCTGATAGTATTGATATCTATTGTATCATTCTGTTGTATCATATTATATCAGATATTGTATCTGTCATTGTATCAATGTTATATATATATATATATATATATTGATATATTCTTTTTCTTCCGTTGTGCTATCATACTTAATGGTGTTATAAGCTCCGGCGAACCAGATTCGACGTTTGGATCTACGACAGTTGAATATGAGTGTTGTATTCGGTGCCTATTTTCGAAGGTCGAGTCAGGGCCGCTACATTTGGTATCAGAGCTGAGGGTTAGAACTTTAGCTCAGGAGTATAATACATTAAGTAACTCATTAGAGATAGGGTGAAGTATACCCTAGAATGAGTATATCCCTAAGATAACCGTTCGAATGCCTCAGTAAATTCTCTTACTATCCACTAATAGTAAGTATGAGTGTAAGAAGAGGACGAGATAGGGGACAGGGAAGTACCACTACAAATGGTCAATACCCTGCAACAGTGGAAACAACTTTCTTATCAATCTCCTTTGATTCATCTTCCTAATTTCTTTGATTTGCTTCGCAGCGGCTATAAGAAAGAAGTTTCGGTGTGATGGTGGCCCTACGAATTGTTGTAGAAAATCCTTACTTTGTATCTTCATCGGTTTCTTATCATCTTTTCGATCTAAACTCTAATGAATTGGGAATTGAAATTTTTAATAAATTGGAAATTTTAAATTGATTTAGATTGATTAATAGAATATGAGGCTAAATTTGAATTGAATCGATAAAACGATATCGGTTAAAGCCAAATTTGAAATTCTATTGTAATTTCTTATGTGGATCGAAGTCTGAAGAGGGACAAGTTGGTATATATTTTGGGGTGTTCTGACCTAAGTTTGGAATCCATATCTAATGTTTGAGAGATTGTAGAAGACTGAATCTATTTATTTATTGTTTGGGTCTCGATATATTCCACGAACAGTTAGTTATCTTTTGAACTAACCCGTGTCCCTGCATATTTCGTAGATTTGACGACCCGAGTATCCTGTGTAGTATTGAATGAGTTTGTTCTCATATCTATTGTTCATATTCTGATTTGGTAAACCAAATGCAGAATTGATATCCAGTTTGACCTGGAAAACTGTTTCTCTATCTTTGTATATCTATCTTTGTTGTTTTCGTACCTGCAAATTTCGAGGACGAAATTTCTTTAAGGGGGGAATCTGTAACGATCCCGGATTTTTGCTAAGTTTAAATTGATAATTAATTTAATTTTTGAATAAAAATTGTGAAATAAATTTGTAAATTGATTTGAGTTTCTCCAAATTCGAATAAAAAATGTGTATTTATTTTATTGAAGTATAATTAAGATTTAAAAAACGATTTCTTTAAAAGTTAAATATCTCTATATATATAGGAATGCAAAATGTAAAAGAAATAAAATATAAAAATATATGTATATAGAGAAATAAGACAATAAGTATGTAAGTTAAAATAAATATTTAAGTTAGAAATACATATTTAAAATAGCAATATACATATGATAAATTGTAAAATATAAAGTAACACACAACTAAATTTAAACAACATATTAAAATAGGAATTTGTTTACGTTATAAAGTAATAAAGACATGCAAGAAAATAAAGGTAAGAAAAAATAATTATGTACAAACAAATAAAATATAAATATGCTTAAATATGAAACAAGTAAACATGTATATGAGAAGCTTGCAAAAGAAGACATTGTAATATATTCAAGTATGAACAAACAACCCAAGGTAATTAATGCAAAAAATATATCTTAGCACACACAATATCATATCAGCCACCAAAACAAAAAAAATCTCTGATTTTTATTTGTATAAAACAAAACAATGTCCCCCTGTTGTACAAACACAAATAATCACCCTTAAATTTCTTTTCTATATATCATCAACTTCATTCCAGTTCATTCCTTCAAAGCTAAGAAAATCTGAAGAAAGTTTTATTTAAAACTTAAACACCATTACATTATAAACAACAGTTCAATCAATTCAAACCAGAGAAATCAAGAGATCCAGCTAGCAGTTCAAAGCCTGTTTCAACAATATAAACTCTGTTCTTTCTTCTGAAACCAATGTAAGTAAACAAGAATTTTAAAGCTTTAAGTTATTTAAAAATAGTTCAAGATTCATTGATAACTTGGTTTGTGTATGTTTCAGTTTGAATATGATTCTGTGTATATTTATAGGTTGCTTTGTACATATATTTCTCTGTTATTTGTTACAGGATTCATATTTCTGTTTAAACAAACATTGTTAATCTGTAAGTTTCCAACTAAAACAATATGTTTAAACTAAATTAAGATTTTTAAAAGCTAATTAAACTATGTTTGTAAGAATATACCACTGTAACTTGTTCTACAGGTAAATCAAATATTTCTTTGATAAATTTGATTGTTATAAAATGCTAATTCAAGTTTATATTTTGAATTTTTACTGCAAGTTATGATTTTTAAAATTAGAATGAAGATTTTTAGTTCAGAGATTCAAGAGCAGTTTGTATTTGAGCAAAAATTGTATCTTTACCAATTTCTAGTGATTGAATCAAAAATAAACGTTGAAATTTAGATTGAAGCAAGTATAAACATTGGTGATTTCGTGAAAATTATCAGAATATTTTTCTGTTGCGTGGATTAAGAGGACAAGATCATTTTAGGGTTTGGCCTCGAGCTTTTGAACTTGTCAGTAAACGTAGTGTGTTCGTCCTATACGTGCGATCTAGTTGCACGAATTTTTGAGGGATGGAAGAATGGTGCGTTGTCGTGGTATGGATGAAATCTGGGCGACTCCGGTGGCTTAAGCGGCGGTGGCGAGGCATTTTATTCAGACGTTGTGTTTGCAGTTTTTCAAGCTCACTGCTCTTTTTCGATTTCGAGTGTTAGGAGATGAATTGGGTTTGGTTTTCGAATCTATGGGGGATTTGTGACTTGCCGATGGCGTTGTGGTTCGCCGGAGCTCAGTGGCATCGCCGTGCACGTGTACGGCGAGGTGGTTAGTGTCAGTGTCGTGGTGGTCATTTGTCTCGAGTTGTGCTCGAGTAAATAGGTGGTAGCTTCGGGTTTTAGGTCGAGTTCGAGAGATTGTTACCTGATGCTTTAATTTTTACTTAAGTTTAAAAACTTAACTTACTGGAAAATAAAAAAAAGGGAGAAGAAGAAGAGTGCGAGAGGAAACGATAGTGACTCAGGGGAAAAGCTGGAGGAACTCGAAGTATTAGTCAAGCAAAACATGGGAAGTCTCGGGTTGTTTCCTTTCAAACTGCAATATTATGTTATAAGAAAAAGGTTAAGCACTTGTTTCCAATCAGTTTTAAGCACTGTAAATTTAAATAAGTGTTTAACAATTGAAGTTAAAACTTTAACACAAGCTTTAATTATTTTAGTTAATGCTTAACCATGTTTTAGCACTTAGTTAATATTCTAATTAAATAATTAATTAAAGTTAAGTATAAAATTAATTAATATTAAGTTGTGTAGTTAATAATAAATTGGTTTCCAAAATTTAAAAAAGACTTATAAAATGTTAATTAAGTTGAATAATTAATATCAATTAATTATTTTTGAAAAACAATTAAGAATAATTACTTTATAATTGTAAATAGAGATTAATTAATGATTAAGAGATACATGAATTTGTAGTTTAACTATTTGAAGTTAATTAATGTATGATTAGTAGTTAACTAATTAAGTAATTTAATTGAGAATTAATAATTGATTAACTAAGCAATTAGCAGTTAATAAATGGATAATTACAAGTTGAGAAGTAGGGATGTAGGCGAGACGACTCAAGTTTTAACTCGAAGTAAATGGTTGGTTGGCTCGAAGTCTTTAACTGTTGAACTCGAAGTAAAATGGTGAGGCTTGAGTTGCTTTGTCTTTCTATAGGTTTTTGTTTACAAACCTGGCGGTATTGAGTTTTAAACTTACACTGAATTTAAAGATGTAAAGCAAGTTCTAGAATGAAGGTTTGAAACCAGTTCTAGATGTAAGGCACAACCACACCTTATAGAGAGACTCGATAAACTTTTGATTACAAATTGACCCTATAACTCTGAATAGCACTTTGATCTTCGAGAGAGGGCAGAGAGTCAAACAATAATGAAATTCTAATTTGATTCACTTGAGAATTTGGCAAAATTTTGGCATGATCTTAAAAATATGAAATTTTTAGAATATGGATTTGTGGAGAAGAAGAAGGGAAGAAAATAAGAAATTAGTTTTTTTAAAAATTCATTTATGAATGCTATTTATAAAGAACCAACGGTCATAACCATTCATGAAGAGATTTAAACAAATAGACACTTCTTTTGAAAATTGAAACTTTTGAATTCAATGGCCACCATGTTGACATGGGATATCCCATGATGTCGACATTCCTAGTTAAAAAACAATGTAAAATTTGTTTTGAAAATGAAGTTTAAAACAAGAGTTTATTTTGAAACAAAAACAAATAATATTTTAAGGCTAAAACATCTTTTTGAAAATCATTTGAAAAGATAATTTTAAGGCTAAAATATTTTGAAAAGAAGTTTTGAAAATCATTTTGAAAAACCAGGTTGAAGTAGTTTTGCAAACTTCTTCCTACAGAATATCTCATCACATCAGGACTCAAGAACTTGTACAAAACCAGAATGGTTGTGGGTTTGTAAGCCACTTGTCGTAGGTTTGTAGGCTACTTGTCGTGTTTAACGATCCTGGATTTTTGCTGAGTTTAAATTGATAATTAATTTAATTTTTGAATAAAAATTGTGAAATAAATTCGTAAATTGATTTGAGTTTCTCCAAATTCAAATAAAAATATGTGTGTTTATTTTATTGAACTATAATTAAGATTTAAAAAATGATTTCTTTAAAAGTTAAATATCTATATATATTGGAATGCAAAATGTAAAAGAAATAAAATATAAATATATATGCATATAGAGAAATAAGACAATAAGTATGTAAGATAAAATAAATATTTAAGTTAGAAATACATATTTAAATAGCAATATATATATATATATATATATATATATATATATATGATAAATTATAAAATATAAAGTAACACACAACTAAATTTAAACAACATATTAAAATAGGAATTTGTTTATATTATAAAGTAATAAAGACATGCCAGAAAATAAAGGTAAGACAAAATAAATATGTACAAACAAATAAAATATAAATAGGCTTAAATATGAAACAAGTAAACATGTATATGAGAAGCTTGCAAAAGAAGACAATGTAATATATTCAAGTATGAACAAACAACCAAAGGTAATTAATGCAAGAAAATATCTTAGCACACACTATATCATATCAGCCACCAAAACAAAACAAAAAAATCTCTGATTTTTAGTTGTACAAAACAAAACAATGTCCCCCTGTTGTAGAATCACAAATAATCACCCTTGATCTTCTTTTCTATATAACATCAACTACATTCTAGTTCGTTCCTTCAAAGCTAAGAAAATCTGAAGAAAGTTTTATTTAAAACTTAAACACCATTACATTATAAATAAAAGTTCAATCAATTCAAACCAGAGAAATCAAGAGATTCAGCTAGAAGTTCAAAGCCTGTTTCAACAATATAAACTCTGTTCTTTCTTCTGAAACCAAGGTGAGTAAACAAGAATTTTAAAGCTTTAAGTTATTTAAAAATAGTTCAAGATTCATTGATAACTTGGTTTGTGTATGTTTCAGTTTGAATATGATTCTGTGTACATTTATAGGTTGCTCTGTACATATATTTCTCTGTTATTTGTTACAGGATTCATATTTCTGTATAAACAAACATTGTTAATCTGTAAGTTTCCAACTAAAACAATATGTTTAAACTAAATTAAGATTTTTAAAAGCTAATTAAACTATGTTTGTAAGAATATACCACTGTAACTTGTTCTACAGGTAAATCAAATATTTCTTTGATAAATTTGATTGTTATAAAATGCTAATTCAAGTTTATATTTTGAATTTTTACTGCAAGTTATGATTTTTAAAATTAGAATGAAGATTTTTAGTTCAGCGATTCAAGAGCAGTTTGTATTTGAGCAAAAATTGTATCTTTACCAATTTCTAGTGATTGAATCAAAAATAAACGTTGAAATTTAGATTGAAGCAAGTATAAACATTGGTGATTTCATGAAAATTATCAGAATATTTTTCTATTGCGTGGATTAAGAGGACGAGATCATTTTAGGGTTTGGCCTCGAGGTTTTGAACTTGTCAGTAAACGTGGTGTGTTCGTCCTATACGCGCGATCTAGTTGCACGAATTTTTGAGGGATGGAAGAATGGTGCGTTGTCGTGGTGTGGATGAAATCTGGGCGACTCCGGTGGCTTAAGCGGCGGTGGTGAGGCATTTTACTCAGACGTTGTGTTTACAGTTTTTCGAGCTCACTGCACTTTTTCGATTTCGAGTGTTAGGAGATGAATTGGGTTCGGTTTTCGAATCTATGTGGGATTTGTGACTTGCCGATGGCGTTGTGGTTTGCCGGGGCTCAGTGGCGTCGCCGTGCACGTGTACGGCGAGGTGGTTAGTGTCAGTGTCGTGGTGGTCATCTGTCTCGAGTCGTGCTCGAGTAAATAGGTGGTAGCTTCGGATTTTAGGTCGAGTTCGAGAGAGTGTTACCTGATGCTTTAATTTTTACTTAAGTTTAAAAACTTAACTTACTGGAAAATAAAAAAAAGGGAGAAGAAGAAGAGTGCGAAAGGAAACGAGAGTGACTCGGGGGAAAAGCTGGATGAACTCGAAGTATAAGTCGAGCAAAACATGGGAAGTCTCGGGTTGTTTCCTTTCAAACTGCAATATTATGTTATAAAAAAAAAGGTTAAGCACTTATTTCCAATCAGTTTTAAGCACTGTAAATTTAAATAAGAGTTTAACAATTGAAGTTAAAACTTTAACACAAGCTTTAATTATTTTAGTTAATGCTTAACCATGTTTTAGCACTTAGTTAATATTTTAATTAAATAATTAATTTAAGTTAAGTATAAAATTTAAGTTATGTAGTTAATAATAAATTGGTTTCCAAAATTTAAAGAAGAATTATAAAATGTTAATTAAGTTGAATAATTATTATCAATTAATTATTTTGAAAAACAATTAAGAATAATTACTTTATAATAGTAATTAGAGATTAATTAATGATTAAGAGATAAATGAATTTGTAATTTAACCATTTGAATTTAATTAATGTATGAATAGTAGTTAACTAATTAAGTAATTTAATTAAGAATTGATTAATTAAGTAATTAGCAGTTAATAAATGGATAATTACAAGTTGAGAAGTAGGGATGTACGCGAGATGACTCAAGTTTTAACTCGAAGTAAATGGTTGGTTGGCTCAAAGTCTTTAACTGTTGAACTCGAAGTAAAATGGTGAGGCTCGAGTTGCTTTGTTTTTCTACTGGTTTTTGTTTACAAACCTGACAGTATTAAGTTTTAAACTTACACTGAATTTAAAGATGTAAAGCAAGTTCTAGAATGAAGGTTTGAAACTAGTTTAAAATCTGAATTTATAATGAATTGGAGTTTTAAATCAAGGATTTTAAATCAAAAATTTAAATCAAGGTTATAAAAATAAGTTTAAATCAAAGGTTTAAATCTAAGTTTAAAGCCAAGTTTAAACAAGTTTAAATCAAATAGCTTTTCAAAGTAATTTGTTTTCAAATAAATATTTGAATTGGATTTTGATAAAGTTCTTTTATAAAAAGAATTTTGAATGAAAAGTTAAATAATTTGTTTTAACTTGGATTTGCAAGTTAAAATGTAATGTATTTTAAAGCCTAATTTTTTAAATAAAAATTTAGGTAATTTAGTTAGAACTTTTCTTTTATAGGCTTATAAGCTGATATTTAAAACTTGGTTAATGTTTAAATATATAATCATTTCGAATCTTAAATTCAAAATGAAATTTGAATCTAAATTTAGAAGTGTAATGTTTTAAATACACTTTGATATTAATGAAGTCATTAATAAAGTAATGGATTACCTTAGAGATAATTAAGGTATTAAAATGATTTGATGAATAAGATAATTAGGGAATGAATTCTTTATTAATTTATAAATCAATGATTTAGATTAATTTATAATTAGAAATTAATTAATAAAGTAATTAAAGAATTGTTATTAGTTAATGAAGGTCATTAACTAAGATTATTTTAATAATTAGTTAATGTGATTAATTTTGACGATTAATTAGATTAATTAATTAATAATAATCATTTATGAAAATGTGTTAGTGTAATTACTTTATGGTAAGTAATTAAAAGGTTTAATTTCTTAAAATTAATTAAGGGGTTAATTAATTATGTAATTGGTTTAGAGGTTAATTTATAATTAAGAATAATTTATTAATTAAGAATAATTTAATTAATTAAGATGATTGATAAATTAATTTATATCAAATGATTTGTAATTAATAAATCAGGATTAGATAATTAATTCATAAGTAATTAATTTAATTGGAAATAAACTGAATTAATTAGGATTAAACAATTAATTAATCCTGCTTATAAATGATTATTGAATGCTTGAACTTACTTATGAATGATTGTATTGTATGAGATGCCTTGAATTGATTGTCCTTTCTGATCTGTGATATTTTGTTCTGTGGATTGAGCTGTGTATTTTATTTATTTATTTATTTATGGTACATTTGTATATTATCTGTGAATCTGTAAATGAACGATAAGCATCATAGTTTATACCGCTTATCAACTATATTTCTGTGTTTTGATCTGTGATGATGATGCCGCTGCACTATTGTGTTAAACCTCTGGACCACACCATACGCATACAAATATGGATTTCAAGAGGAAATCGATTAAGTCACAGATTTTTGAAATGATTTTTAAATAGACAATTTGAATTCAAACGGTTTGGAAATGGAATCGGGTTAAATGTGAAAAGCTTTTGAAATGGAATTTCAAGGATAATTTTTTTTGGAATAAATTGATAAAGGTTTGAAATTTAAAAAATTGATTTAAATTTGAATTCAAAATTTGAAACTGAATTTTGTAATTTGAAGCTAGGGATTTAAAGATGCTATAGTTATATATGGTTAAACCATTTTGATTTGGGAATTTGAATTTAATTCAAGGGTTTTAACTCGTGCAAATATAATTGGATTCTTCCGAAATGAAAACGGTTTGTTTTCAAATAATAAAAGCTTTCACATAAAAAATGAACGTCTAATTTATGTTAAAAGGAATTTCAAGTTTGAAATGAAAATGATTTCCAAGTTATGGAAACGGTTCGAAAGCTATAAGTTAAATCTTTGATCTAAAGATTTAATGAGTTAATCCAATTGAAATGGAAATTGTTTTGAAAATCTATGAATGGATCTTTGTGAAACTGGGTGAACGTTTTGAAATAAATCTTTTTTGTTTAAAGATTTGGAATGGTAATCTGTTTAACCATTTGAAGAAAAGTTTGGATTTTATAAGTTGTGACTTAACTGAAATCCCATATCCATATATTTTAAATATTCCGCTCATTATTCGGTTTAGCCGGGAGAGGACTTTGTGTCATATAACCTATTCCGAATAGCGATACGACGTTATGGATTGCATTGAAGACCGGTGGTGAAGACCGGGTATTTGTGAGAACGATAGGGTAACCTATCGATTATCTCTACACCGAGTAGCTACGGTGTAGAGATTCCCTAAGTGATGGGAAGTCCGATCGGGATTGTGAATACCCGGATTTGCAAGGGCTTCTTCCTTTATTGGACGAAGTGCCTTCGGTTCTATTCGAACCCGGGACAGACTTGTATGGTTGTATGCCTGACACTACACTTTGAGATATAAAGCAAATTTCTTTCAAATACATATCCGTTGGTGGCGGAGAGTTTATTCTCTTAGCTTAACACCCTTCTCTGAGACGTACGAGCTCAGAGATTATGTAGTTGAAGGTTATCAGTGATATAGTCCCAATTTGGTAGTGTGGCATGCTAAGTGCCGCTGTGTGTTGATGATCATTTGTCGATCATTTGTGATCAAAGCATGGCTTTTGTATAAAACGTAGCTTTGTGGACGAGACTGCATCAGGTCCTCACACCATGGAAATGGTCGAAACAGGAAAGAAGCGGCGGATATTTACATATGTGGTGGGCTTCAATCTCATTTACTGTGTGGTTGTTGCTTTGTGGTTTAGAGGCGCCTCGGATAAAGGTCCCAAAGGACCGGGGGTGGTATGCTCGAGTAGTAATTACCTAGTTATAGAGTTAACCCGGCCTTGTGTTAGTAGAGATCCAGTTAGGTTCTCGGGATGTCCCACCAGATGCGTACCCATGGACAGTGGGAAGTTCCTTAGCCCGACCATTTGTTGGAAATCCAAACAAAACAATATGAGCCATTTACGATTGCAGTTGTATAACCTGCCTCCTCAGGAGGTAGCTATAGCTGGCATAATATAATGGTACCTATGCTGACTAAGATTAATATTATACTTTCGAAAGGGAATCTGCACTATGCACTAATAATAATATAAAAGAAGAATTTTGCGTATCAAGCATGTTTGACTATCATAAGGAGAAATCTCCTCCAATTCTGCGTTTGCATTGTGTGTGTGGCGGGAGGCCTTATGATAATTTCATTTTCTAAAAGGCATTGCGGATTTCAATCTAAATTTTTGTTGTTGTTTGTTTTAAAGAATAAAACTGTATATATTTCTCACACCAGTCCCATGACCGACTCGGAGTTTATTGTTCCTTTCCTAAACTCTGAATGCCCACAATTTTCCACACGGGCAGTCTAGAATTGGGTTTTTCAGATAGTCAGGTCTAGTAGATTATCTAGAGTTGGTCCAGTATTTGGATGTGGACGAGACTTGCTTATCTAGGTGAAACGTGATGTTGGTTCGAGTTAGCTTTGGATTGGAGCATTGGATTTGGAGATGCATCCTCTTGAAGATATTCTTTCCGCTGTTCTTGTATCTTTGATAGTATTGATATCTATTGTATCATTCTGTTGTATCATATTATATCAGATATTGTATCTGTCATTATATCAATGTTATATATATATATTGATATATTCTTTTTCTTCTGCTGTGTTATCATACTTAACGGTGTTATAAGCTCCGGCGAACCAGATTCGACGTTTTGATCTGCAACATTTGAATATGAATGTCGTATTCGGTGCCATTTTCGAAGGTCGTGTCAGAGCCGCTACATCGTGGGTTTGTAAGCCACTAAGAAGGTAGAAATGGGTTCTATCCCAAATGAAATATGGAATAAAGATTTCCATTCTATTATGAAGTTTTAACAAAAACTAGATACATATCTTGAAATCTTGATCGTGATACTCATGAGTCTTCAAAATTGATTTCTACATTCTTGATCTTTATACTGTACAGTTTTCAATAATTAGTACTTGCTTTATATGTATATCCTGCATAACAATATTCATATATGTCTAGACAATATTGTTAGTATATAAGTTATGATAAAATAAGTTACAGAGGTTGTTGTCATCAAAACCACTATCTCCAGTTCCTAAAAAAGGATAATACGTTCATAGAGACCACTTATGTAACTAAAAATGCAACGTTAGACATTCATCCATACAAGTTTGTTTTGGGATTGAACCAAACCGAAGGCACTCTTCTACCACATTTTGTTGGGGGTTACCCCTAGGATTAGTACCGAGAAGTCCATGCAACATAAAGAGTTTTAGAAATAAAGGGACTACTACTATTTGGGAGCTATCCAGAATTATCAACAAGCAGTCCTTTCATCTCGAAAATCTTCGGTCCTCATCCTTCATTTTCTTTACCAGGTCTTCATTTTCGAATGCATACATTGGTTCGAAGGTTTTTGGATGGAATTACCCCAGATCGGACCTCGGTTCCTTCAATCCAATCATCGATAAAAATGGTTTTGTGAATAAGGAATCATTTTTTAATTGATTAAGTTCTTTTTATCAAAATCTCCTCTAGAGATATATATTTCTAAAACATTCTTTCTGGTATATATGGAATCTTTAAACCTCTCTTATCAAAACCTTCAATTGCTTAAAACCCTTTTTAATTGGGATAATTCGAAATCATTTCATTTTTCACTTACGAAAATATTTCCAAATCATTTTATTTAAATGTTAAAAAAGATTTCTTAAATCAAAACTAGAAATTGTGATTGAGCTGAAACCATGTTATCTAAGATGTTAATCCAAAACTAGTGAATATTAAATAACCAGAATTTGTAAAAATCATCTAATTCTGCTCAATATCAATTTCCATGTTCAATAAATACTATGGTTAGAATAATGGTGAAATTACCTTTTAAATTCCATGAATAGTACGAGTTCTCTCTTCGGGCTTTTACACCAGCATAAGAAGATCATCTCTATAAAATCAAAGTTGAAAATTAAATCTTTTATACTTAACTCATTTTTGACATTTCGACCTTATCTATCCCTCGTCCAGGGAAGAGGCCAGGTGAGCCAGGACATTGGTTGCTCCTGAACATCTCCTTAGTTTAAGCACCTCACATCAAGAATGTTATGAATAGGAAAATCCAGTCTACTTGTCGGCTTTTAGAGCCAAGATTAAACCACTTTATTTATAATAGCTTTTCTATTAAACATTTATTTTAAACTCTCTTAAATAAGCTAGAAAACCTCCAATCATAATTAAAACAATTAATTATCCATTTGAAAACATTTATAAAAATTTGGAAATGAATCGTTAAGTTTAAAACTAAAATTTAAAAGTTACAGAAAGTGCTGCGGAAAGTATTTTTTAAGCTATATAAATCAAAACGACTTTTATTATTTGAAAATTCATTTTTTATTACTCAAATCACTTTTAAAACATTTTAAAAGATTTATAAGATTTATTCCATATTTTAAAACAATTTTAAATATCATTTTCAAACATATCCTGTTTTGGATTCTGAACTGCAAAACCGCGATTCTTTAAAATGCTTTTTTTACTCATATCTCAAAATCTACTTATCGAAATCTCGATTTTCTTTCTTTATTGGAAAACTTTGGATATAATAGTTCGAAAAATTCTTATTTCAAGGAATTCCAATTTTATACACTCAGTTCGGCTTATATGCCGCGAAATCGCGAACTGCCATTACACGATGCGTCTATTTTTGACTAAATTTTCCATACTCATTCAAAATTTGCCAAAACACTTTTCAATGATTATAAAACATTTCAAAATCATTTTAAACTATTTTAATGAGTTTTAATATTCCATATACATCCGTTCATTAATATAGAGGAAAGTGATTTCCTTTGTGCTTGTTAGTGTGTATTTCCATGACTTGCATATATTTTCAACATTCATATGAAACAACCAAGCTTGATGATTAAAGCATATTAAACACCCATTTTCAAAAATTATATCATCATCCAAAAATATAAAATTATAATTTTGAAGTTCTCGCCTTCATTTTTTCTTCGAACTAATAGAAAATCGGCTATAGCTTCGCTATTGGCGCACCAGAGCTTATGGAATCGAGTCCAAGACCCTTAGATGTGCACGACCAAGCTTGGAACTCACGGCCTTGGTGGTGTAGAGTGGTGGATGTGGATTTTGGGAGGGTAATGGAGGTGTTTTGAACTAGTTTTGAAGTGAATTGAAGTTATAAACTAGTGTATACATTTTCCTCTTTTATTTGATATATTTTATTCTAACTTTTATGTAATCTTTTTCTATGAATAAGAAGCCATTAGAGAGGCTCTTAGAAAGCTTAAAAAGAAGAGGAAGAATAAGTGGAATGGTATTAGAAGTTTATGAGAAGAGGGGTGGTATTTATAGAAAAAAACATGGAATAAAATATTCAATTTTTTTTCCAATGCCCCTAGCTCACACCCTCCTACCCTTCAACATGCACGGCTTCCCCCGTAAGCCATGTGATGGTGATGTGTGGTGATGATGTGGTATAATGAGCTGATGTTTGCTTTATGGTTACTTAAATGTTAAGCTTTTGGAATTATTAAATTATTTTTGTAATATACATATACATATACATATACATGCATACATGCATATGTGTGTGTGTTTATGTACGCATGTATATGTTATCATATGCATGTGACATATATATACATGTGCATGTAGGTGTATCACACTTCGAACGTCTTCGAACAATTTTTGTTTGTTAAATCGTTGAATTCCTGAAAACCGATTATCGGTCATATTTTCTCTTATTAATTAACGTACGTATATTTGAGAAAAATTAGAAATAATTTTCTTATCATTTTAAATTAATTAAAATGGTCATATTTGAGTTATAAAACCATATAAATTAATATTAACAATTATTTACTGATAAATGGTTATAGAATTTTCCTTAATTTTCAAATCAAATATATGTTTTTATAAAAATTATTATAAATGATTTATCATCACTTTATAACTATTCAAAATGAATTATCATTTTTTAAAATAATTATTTTACTAATTAAAATAATTATTAAATCATTAGATTTAAATTCATAAATCTATATGATGCCATTTTATCGATATAAATTTTGAGGAAAATATTTATTCAAAACAAGATTACTGTTACTTATTATCACTTAAAACCATATTATTCGGATTATCAACCTTTTTATTTGCATAAATTTAAAAATAAATAAAATTTATCATAGTGATAAATTGGCAGGTCGTTACAGACTTCCCCCTTAAAAGAATTTCATCCCTGAAATTACCAAAACAAAAGCCCAAAGGTTTGCCCAAAATATTTATTTTTAAACTTACATTCGTACGATGTATATAGATCATCCGTACACAATATCTGGTTCGATCTCTTTTTCGAATTCATAATCCTTACTTTCGAACTATTATTGGTCCCTCGATCCTCTAGTGCAGACTCTAACCAGGCTTCTGATCAGAACCTTAGTTTTCCTTGCATAGCTCTCTACTATGATTGAAAACTCGAGCATCTAACCATAAACCCTCATTAATGTTCGTCATCGAGAACCGAGTGATAAATCCTTTTTTGGATAATTGTTTTAAACACTTATCAAATCTTAGATTAAATCATGCGACGAAATAATCCATATACATCATATGAATTAATTAATCTTTCCAAATTTCTTATGAAAATACTTTATAAAACTTTCATCTTTCATTCGTGCTTTATAAAGATACTTCTTTATACATAACCCTTTTATATTTTTATTTCCAAATCTTTCTACCTAAATAAAACATTTCTTTTCAAAAAATAAATATCATTTTGTTATAAAACATTTCTTAATGGTTTCTCGAAAACTTATTTTCAAAATAATTGATTAATTTGATTAATAACAATAAACTTCCTTTAGCTAATATTAAATGTTAAAACTTCCTTTATTAGTTAAACTTACTCTATTAATAAATACCCTTTTACTAATTAAAACTCCCCTTGTACATATTTATTCCTTTACTTTTACAGTTTCATATACAAGTATTCATATACTTATTCAATTGTTTTAAATATATTTATAATTTACTTAACAAGTTTTTTTTTCTTAAAATAAAATCAAAGAGATTAAAATAATTATTACCAAAATACTGTTGTAATAAACTTCTTTTTTTATAACATGTTAGTTATAATATTTTTTATCTTTTTATAAAAGACTTCAATACTTGTTATTGTCTTTAAATCCCATTATTAAAGATCTAAATATTCTCATAAAATTACTTCCAAAGTGTCATTTAAGGGTTTAAAAACAAATGTTGCTAAAACATTGTTTACTACAAACCCAAAACCATTCATTAATAATTTTAAATATTTATTTTTTAAAGATCCATACTAATGAGAAGTTAGAACAGCACATATCATAAATTCTCACATGCTTACATCATTTAAATTTTTTGAAGCTTGGGTCCAAAAGGAAAAATTCCCTTCCCTTCCTTACACTAATACAATATAAAACACTAAATCAAAATAAACATCACGTCCAACTTATACATACTGGAACTATCCTCAACCCCCCAAATGTTACTCCTATTCTTCCGAGCTTGAAGATGATGGTGGACGCCAATTACCAAGGTTTATCATCATTTCACCTTCTCCTTCTTTATCATTGTCCAGCTCATCGTCGGCCTCAATGCCGTCATCCTTCGGTACCTCTCCCATTCCCCGGGGTAGAAATGGTTGGTTCCATGGGACATGCCCCTTGCCGACTAGTATTCAGGAATTTCCCCACTCTCTTCTAATTCCTCCAAGCCTTACACATTTTTCTCCTAAGGGTTTTCGAATTCTCCGACCTCCTCTTCTTCTTCTTCTTCTTCTGTTGCTTCTTCGTTGTTGCTTTCTATCTCGTTTCAGTTTACGTATGAACTAGATGATCCCTCCTACCATACGACATGCTCCCTGTCCATATCCCGTACTACATTGCTACACTTGCTCGATATGATAGCATCAGGGTCTTCTATCGGCTTAGATTCCTCCTCCATGGGTTCTATTTCCTCTTTCATGGGTCTGTTTCCTCTTTCATGGGTTCTAATTCTTCTTCCATTGGCTCAATTTCTTCTATCGGTTCCAAAATGGAGCTAGCATGATCTGCTAAACAATTTCCCTCGAAGGTCTGCCCAGGTTCATCGTCGCTAGAAATCATAATTACTTTTGGAGTGGGACGGTACAAGTATTCCGGTCATAGGGTATCCACTTTACCCCTTCGAGTGTATGGTCTTCCTCGATCGGAAACCCATCATTGCTAGGTGGATATTTTGGGTGCTCATCTTCATCGCTAGAGAGGACAATGAGGTTATCCTTCTCACCCCAATTCACTCTAGAGGACTCTCCTTTTGCGTAGTTTCTCCCATATGGTTTCTACAAGGTAAATAATTATTCTTTTGGTCATAAATAGTAGGTAATTGCTAGCGTGTTGTTAGGTGGAGAGGTTTGGTCAATACTCAGAAATTTTTTCGAGATTCATTTCTAAAGATAGCTTTTCAAAATTCTTTATATAAAAATATTTTATTAATTCAAAAATTCTTTGAAAATTTTACCAAAATATTCTTTACTTTTCGAATACAGACATGAATATTTTGGTTAAATGATTTCATATAAAACCAAATTCATTTGTATATGATTTTTGACAAATATGCACTCATATATACTCAAACTCATTCTAGGGCGTTACTAACCCTATCTCTAATGAGTTACTCATCCTAGCATAGTACTAACCCTATCTCTGATGAGTCTTTTGCCCTTATCAGGCTCAGGTATTCGCTCAACCTAAGCTTTGATACCACGATGTAAGGACCCGTTTCTTTGACTCTTGAAAATTGACACTAATACATCCTCGGTATTCACATGCCGTAAATCCAAGCGCCGGAGAAGGGAATTCTCAGGGTAGAAAATAAAGACGGAACAAAATCTCTCATATGTTATTTCAGTATAAAATTTACAACGAAAATTTAAAATACATTTATCAGAGTTAAATATGGACAGTTATAAATTCATGTCCTTAAAATACAGAACACTATAGTACAAGTGTGTGGTGGAAATAGACCACGTCGCACATAAACACGGGACATTTTTTTTACTTATGATAACCAAATCATTATTACGTAAAATCACTTAATATTATTTTTAATGACAAATCTTTGAAAATATTTGCAATTAAACTTCTTAATCTTAATCGAAATAGTTACCATTATTAAATTCCAACATACTAGGTTCTACAAACAAAATGGAAGGCTCTTAATGGAGAATGGATTTCCATATAAATGACCAAGTAAATAGACTACCTTCCGGTAGTACATCTCTAGAGGAATGTACCGAGGCCCAACTGATGGTCCTCTACCAACACAAGACCGGCCTACCTCTTCCTAGATAGTACCGAATATGTCATCACCCCGATCATTACTGACCTATCCGAGGGCCCTCATAGCATACGTCGAAAATAATTTAAGTCCTGAACGTCATAGTGGGAATAGATATATTTAGAAGGGGATGATCATATCCTAATGGCTGCGAACCACATAGCCTTGCTGCATCTACCCTGTTTCGGTCATATCCGAGTGTGAGGCCAAAGGTCACGATTACCTTCACATAGCATATCATCTTCCTTTGAACGCCATACTTCCATTCCATGGTCACACAACTTATTTCTACAAACGTATAACTCCTGAGCTCGTACGTCTCAAGAAAGGGTGTTATGTTAAGAGAAGTTGCCTTCTCCGCCACTAAACAGATAATAAGTTCATAGAGATCACTTATGTAACTAGAAACGCAATGTCAGACATTCGTCCATACAAGTTCATTCTGGGATTGAACGAAACTGAAGGCACTCTCCTACCACATATTGTGAGGAGTTTTCCTTAGCATTAGTAGCGAGAAGTCCTTGCAACCCAAAGAGTTTCAGAAGTGAAGGGACTGCAGCTACTTTAGTATTTGGGAGCTAACCAGAGTTATCAACAAGCAGTCCTTTCATCTCAAAAATCTTCGGTCTTCATCCTTCATTTTCTTTATTAGGTCTTTATTTTTGAGTGCATACATTAGTTCGAAGTGGTTTTCGGATAGGAATTACTCCAGAGCGGACCTCGGTTCTATTGATCCAATCATCGATAAAAAGTGGTTTTGTGAATAGCGAATCATTCTTTAATTAATTAAGTTCTTTTTACCAAAATCTCATCTAGAGATATATATTTCTAAAACATTCTTTTCGGTATATACGGAATTTTTAATCCTTTCTTATCAAAACCTTTGATTACTTAAAACCCTTTTTAAATTTGTAATAATTCGAAATCATTTCAATTTTCACTTAGAAAAACATTTCCCAATCATTTCATTTAAATCTTAACAAAGATTTTTAATTCAAAACTCAAAATATTGGTTGAGTTAAAACCATGTTAGCTAGGATGTTAATCCAAAACTAATGAATAGTGAATAAGCAGATTCTATAAAAATCATCTAATTCTACTCAATATCAATTTCCGTATTTAACAAATACTATGGGCGAAATAATGGTGAAATCACCTTTATATTCCTTGGATAGTACAAGTTCCCTCTTCAAGCTTTAACACCGTGTATAAGAAGATCATCTCCATAAAATCAAAGTTGAAAATTTAAATCTTTTGTAAATAACTCGTTTCGGACATTTCAACCTTATCTATCCCTCGCTCAGGGAATAGGCCAGGTGAGCCAGGGTACTAGTTGCTCCTGAACATGTCCTTAGTTTAAGCAGCCAGATCTTACGAATAGAAAAATCCAGTCTACTTGTCGGCTTTTAGAGCCAAGATTAAACTACTTTATTTATAATAGCTTTTCTTTTAAACATTCATTCTAAACTCTCTTAAATAAGCTAGAAAACCTCCGATCATTATTAAAACATTTAATTATCCATTTGAAAACATTTATAAAAGATTTGACAAAGAATTTTTAAGTTTAAAATTAAAATTTAAAAGTTATAGAAAAGTGCTACAGAAAGTACTTTTTAAGCTATATAAATCAAAACGACCTTTTATTTTGAAAATTCATTTTTTTTATTACTCAAATCACCTTAAAAACATTTGAAAAGTTTTACATGATTTATTGTACATTTTTAAACAATTTTAAAATATCTATCAAAGAAATTCAGTTTTGGATTCAGAATTGCAAAACCATGGTTCTTCAAAAAGCATGTTTTACTCATATCACAAAACTTATTGAAATCTTGATTTTCTTTCTTCGTTGGAAAAATATGAATATAATAGTTAGGAAAATTATTATCTCAAATAATTCTGAGCTATATTCCATTTTATACACTCGTTCGACTTTTACGGCGTAAAATCACGAACCGCCGTTACGCGACGCGCCTATTTTTGACTAAATTTTCCATATTCATTCAAACTTTACCAGAACACTTTTCAATGTTTATAAAAACTTTCAAACTCATTTTAAATGTATTCCATATAAACCTATTCATTAATATAGAAGAAAGCGATTTCCTTTGTGCTTATCGTCGTGTATTTCCATGACTTGCATATATTTTCAACCTTCATATGAAATAACCAACGTTGATGATCAAAGCATATTAAACATCCATTTTCAAACATCATATCATCATCCAAAAATAACATATTATAATTTAGGAGTTCTCACCTTTATTTTCCCCTCGAGCTAATATAAAACCGGCTATAGCTCCGATATCGACGCACCAGAGCTTATGGAATCGAGTCCAAGACCCTTTAATCTGCACGACCAAGCTTGGAACTCGCGACCATGGTGGGTGGGGTGGTGGCCGTGGATTTTGGAAGAGTGGAGGAAGTGTTTTGAACTAGTTTTGAAGTGGATTGATATTATAAACCAGTGTATACATTTTTCTCTTTTATTTGATATATTTTTTCTAACTTTTCCATAATCATTTTTCTATGAATAAGAAGCCATTAGAGAGGCTTTTATAAAGATTTAAAAGAGAAGGAAGAATAAGTGGAATGGTATTAGGAATTTGTGAGAAGAGGGGTGGTATTTATAGAAAAAACTTGGAATAAAATATTCAAAAGCAAAATTACCAAAAAGCCCTAGCCACACCCCTCCTACCCTTCTACACGCACGACTTCCAACCAAGCCATGTGATGGTGATGTGAGGTTATGGCATGGTACAACGAGTTGATGTTTGCATTATAGTTACTTAAAGGTTAAGCTTTAGTAATTGTTAAATTATTTTTGTAATATACGTTCGTACGTACATACATATATACATACATACATATATTTGTGTGTGTGTGTTTATATACACATGTATATGTTATCATGTGCATGTGACATATATATGCATGTACATGTAGGTGTGTAACACTTCGAATGTCCTCGAACAATTTTTGTTTGTTAAATCGTTGAAATCCAGGGAACCGATTATCAGTCACATTTTCTCTTATTATTTAACGTACATATATTTATAAAAAATTTAAAAATAATTTTCTTATCATTTAAAATTTATTAAAATGATCATATTTTAATTATAAAACCACATAAATTAATATCAACAATTATTTACGTTAATTGTTATTATACCGCTAAAGCATCATCACTCTTTCTTATATTTTCAAATCAAATATATGTTTTTACAAAAATTATTATGTATTATTCATCATCACTTTATAACATTTGAAACTGAATTATCATCATTTGAAATAATTATTAATTGAAATAATTATTAAATCATTAAATCTCAGTTTAAATTCATAAATCTATATGATGCCATTTTATCGTTATAAATTTCGAGGAAAATATTTTTATAAATATTATTCAAAACAAGATTACTATTACTTATTATCACTTAAAATAATATTATCAGATTATTAACCTTTTATTTGCGTAAATTTAAAAAAATAAAATTTATCAAAGTGATAACTTGGCGGATCATTACAGTCTAGGCTGATGAGTGTGATTTGTTGTTGTACTATGATGGATGTATGTATAGTACAATTTCTCTTTTGTAAAGATCACTAATATTATATTATATATTGTTTCGCTACGATTGTGAGATTCTATATTGTTTTTAGTTCCTTTTCTCTTATTCTTCGTTCTTTCCCATAACTATCCGTCTTTCCATTCAATTTGGGTTGGAATGTGTGGTTTATTATCAAATTAAATTGTATGGATTTGTGGGTCATTACAACTTGGTATCAGAGCACAAGGTTAAGTGATAACCTTGGCTTTGGTGGGGCGACTTATTAAGAAATAAGGTAATGTAATTCCTTATTACGACTTTTGATTTTATTATAGATATGAATGTGTATTTGTTAGTGATATAAAAATATTTTATATTGTATTATTTTTTTTTGTTGAGTAGCTTATGAACTTTGGTCAGTACGTAGGACGCCATGATATCGATAGGGGTTTCTAAACAATTAAACAAGGAAAACCGACACAATATTGTTTTGAGAATTGGTAAATGAAATAATTTTACCTAAACTATATATATAAAGGAATATTTTTTTTAGAAATTAGTGTAGTATATATAGTGTGTTTGGTAGTTAGTGAATGATAATATTTAATTATTATCATTTGTTGTTTCTTGTTTGTGTTCTAATAAAAGTTGTTGTTATAATAAAGTAAACAATTAGTAAATGGTTTTATATAACCATAGTGAAATAATATATAAGCAAAATTTATAAATATGATTGTAAATAAAAATGAGTTAAAATAAGAAATTTGAGAATTTAAATCCCATTGATTTTGAAAATTGTTTTTAAAAGAGTTTGGAAAGATATTAATATTATTATTTTGAAAATATTTTGGTTATAAATATTTTAAAATAGGATTTAAAAGAAATAGAAAGCAATGAACTCACTTTAGTTGCTGGAAAATAATTCTATTGATGACTGCAGCATCATTGGCGTTCATTTTCGAGTTTCTATGTGATAGATTGCTGCCATAGAAGTTTGTTTTGGTAAAAAAAGCTTTGATTTAAATTCTGAAGTATGATTTGTTGTATAAAACAAGATTTATATATAAATATTGTTTCAAAATAAATTTGAAATAAAATCGGATACTTAAATTCTGAATTTTCGTTAACTGATATTATAGACTCTTGTATCCTATCCATTAGGATAATTTGGTATGCGAATCTCATTTCGATGTGTTGAGTGATAATTTTTATTTATTGGAATAAAATAGAATTTTCGACGATTTTAGATAGTTGAAAACTTTCAAGTTAAACTGGAATAGTATATTATGTGTTTTATGAAAACATAAGGGATAAGTTTTATAACTTATAAATTTAAGCTATGAGATAAAATCTAACTTAAGTATAGTTAAATAAATTTAATAGTGATTTAAATTGAATATGAACTTAAGTTTTGCAGTGATAATGAACATGAATTGTGTAATATAAAATATTTGGAATATACTTAAGTAATTGTTGTATGGAATGGTTCATAAATAATATTAGTATTGAAGATATACTAAGTTATAATGAAATAAAATTTAACTTAGAAAAAGTTAAAATGTAGAGATTTTATGAAATGTTCCATATATGAATTTACCTAAAATTAATTTAAAGTGAATGTTAATAATTGAATACAAAAGAATTGAATGTAAATCAATTGAATGTGAATAAATTGAATGTAAATTAATCGAATGTAAATATATTGAAAACGAATCAATTGAATGTTAATGAGAAATGAAAGTGTATAAATATAATGTTAACATTTGAAAATGAAAATTGCCATGATAATAAATAAATTGGTTGGATATTATTTGTTTGATGGTTTCTCTTGTTACATTTGCTACACTTGTATATATGTATATTTTATATTATATAGTGATGTTACTTTTTATATACATGTTCTCATTGGTTGTTGCGTGATTAATAGGTATGGATGGCATATGCTTCACATTTGAATCTCGCTTTCACATTTTATTAGTTGTATATGCTTGCTGATACTAATAAAAGGTACACATCTTGGATTACACGTCGTATTTTTATATGTTTTCCCTACGGGATGCCTCATTCCTGGAGATGAGATGTATATTTGTGATTATATATATATATATATATTGAAATTTTTTCCGATCGAGCGGTGCAAAGGAGACGCGAAATTCTTCATAAATTTAGGATGTTAATTTTTTTTTAGGAATTTCGGGAAATTTTTGATAACTAAAATTTGATTTTGAGTTATAACTTAAAATGAATGAATGGATATTTGTTAGTAACTGTGAATGAATTTAAGACTTAGAAAATTTGATCATATTTTTTCGACTAATTGATTTTGAAAAGCTAAAGGCATAAAGAATTTGGGAATCCATTTCAACTAAATTGATTTTGAATTAGTCTAATGGGTTTGGAGGTATTTTTCTTACTTTGGAAATTTCGAGGATGAAATTCTTTTAAAGGGGAAAAATATAACGTTTCAAAATTTCAATCATTTAAATTTGAAATATTTAATTGATTTTAAATATTGAAAAGTAAATTTTTATAAGTTAAACAAAATAAATTTCAAGTATATAGGTTACTTGAATAGTTGGAATTGTTTAAATAATTGAATTTGAATTTAATGTCAATGAAAATAATTTCAAAAGTTAATAAATTCTATTTAGGTAAGAATAAAGATAATAAACTTTAATTTATAATATTAAAGTGATTTGCAGTGTTTTAATAATAATTCGCTTTAATTAACATGAGAAAATAGCCTTCTAAGGCACTGTCTCAAATTTTAACGAAACTAATTTCATTCGATCCGTAATAATGACTTATTATATAACATTGAATTTCGTGGCAATCAGATATATCGTTTGTTTGTGCGAGTTCGAAATGTGTAGAAATCAATTAAAGGAATTTAAATTAATATAATTTGATTTTGAAAAGCTAACTTATGTATATGATGGAATTGGCTTCTGATACTAGTTCCATTGTGTTCCGAATAGGGGTATTACATATAGAATGATAGACGGCACGTCCCGTTTGGAGTTCGAAAATTTAACGTGTGAATAGTGTTTTGAATTTTTTTTCTATATAAGGACTTGAAAACTTTCATTTGCAAAACCTAATAAAGCTTCAACCGCAATTAACCAAACCCTCTATCCGACGGCTCCAGCTCATCGGCGCTAATCTAGGCCGTTTCTGGCCAAACCCCCAACTACAAAGTTGTAGAGATCGACAAGACATAGCTAATCAATCATGGAGATCGTCATTGGCGTGGCGGTGGCAAATCGCATCCCTTCATGCTCCATTTTGGTTTTGATTTTTTGACGATCGGCGGCAATATTGTAAGGCGCGTGAATGGCGCAAGCATAGGCGGGGGCAGGGCGACGTTCGGTTGGGTTGCGCTAGCGACACGACAAACGACAGCGATTAATGAAAAGCCCCGATCGGGTTTTCTTTTACTTGGAACGAACATGAGGGAGAGAGGAAAAGATAAAAATATAAATTTTAAAATTTTATTAATTTAAGTTAATTATGATTAAATAATCTTAAACTTCATTAATTCATATCTGATTCATATGAGGTCCAAATTGAATGCAACAAGTTGCGACCATATCAGTAGATACTACGAGATAGAGTTGGACTGGATCGATTTGGAGCCAGTAGGAATTTGGGTTCAAATTGGACACCTATTCAATTTTAATTCAATATGGAGTGCTTTGGCATAAACGGGAATTAAAATGAGTTAACTTACCTCTTTGTCCCGCTTATATAATTATATAAGTGTCGGTAATTTTATTGTTAATTGTTCGTTGACTGTTTAGATAATTTACCATTTTATTAGTTGGTTTGGATTCCACCCGTGGAGCGGATTAGACCCTATTACGTTCCCATGCAAGAGCGGATAACCCTTTGTATACGATCCCACCTAGAAGCGGTTGATTTATATTTATGATTATATAATGTATGTGATGCAAGGAGACATGTTGGAGGGATCCAACTGTATTCCTCACGCTGTTGATTTTATTTTGTATATTTGATATATGATGTGTTTGATGCCATATTAGATGACATCGATGATTTTTCCCTATGTAGTGTTATAGTAGCACTAAGTCATATTTTAGCATTTGAAATACTATAACATGAAGATTTAATTTAAAAAAAAAAGATTTTAAGTGATATCGAAAAAATCATATGTTTTAATGATTATTCTTGGAAATTTATTAAAAAAGAATTTATTTGAAGTAAATAAAAGGTATGATTTTTAAATATTATAAATTAATAGTTCTATGAAATATTATAAATATAGATTTTTGAACTATAAAATAAAGATTTTTAAAGTCTTAAAATAAGCCTCCTTTTATAATAAAGGAATACGATTGCAAAAAGAAGATAGAAATATTTTGATATAAATAATTATTAACCGTTAATATGAAGTGATACTTACATATATATACATACATATATTAAGTTTATTTATAAACGTGGAAGTTTATAAATGTAACAATGTATAAAGTGGTATTTTACAAATAAAGTGAAGATTTGTAAAATCCTATTTTATTGATAAAAGGATAGATTATAAATGGTTGTTATTTTATAAATAAAAGGGAAACGTTTATCATTAGATAAATTGGGAAAAATAAATGACAACTATGGATTTACAATAAGACGTGGGATGTTGTTTGGAAAATTAGTTGATTCTAAGTGAGGATAGATTTGGAGATGTAAAATGATGTGTTATAAAATAGATGGTGATTTATAAATATAGTTTTATAAATATGGAAACGATTGTACTGAAATTTAAGTATGGACTTTTATCAAGGAAATATATTTATGTCTTATAGGTTGTTTATTTACATTAATATTGTTTAAAAGTTGTTTATCAATATTGCAATATTTTGAATTTTTTTATTTAAATTATTAATCTGGTTTGAAATTAATTATAATTATTTATCAATAAATTGTTGGAAATTAATTATTATTACTTATAATAATGTTGAAGGTAAATTATTATTATTTTGTTAAGAATGTTTTGAAATTATTAATTATTATTTTTAAGATGTTTTGAAGTTAGATTACTTTTTATTTAACTGTTTATTATTTTGTAATAGTGTTTTAAAGTAAATGATTAGAATTTATTTATAAATGTTTTCGAGATTTATAAATAGGGTTTTATAAACAGATTTGTGTTTTAGAAGAGGGATCTTATAACATGATTTGGAAAACATAAAGGAAGATTTGGAAAAGGGTAAAAAGAGTTCCATAAATGGTCTTAGATATTTATTAATTTTTTTTGGAAATGTGATTATAGATTAATAAAAGGAGCTTTATAAATGGTCTTATCGATTTATAAAGGGTTTATAAATGATTTTTGGAATGTATAAAAGGGAGTGTATAAACGATTTCAGAAATTAATGAATGGGGTTATAAACGAGTTTTAGAGATTTCTAAAGGAGTTTATAATTTGTTCTAGGTTGTGTAAAAAGGAAATCCTTTTCCATTTTGTGAATATACTTATACTATTAAGATAGATATATGGATATTTTCCAAGTATTGAAAATATAAGGGTTTGTGGATGAATCTTTGTAAAAGTGTTTTAGTATAAAAATTACAAAGTGATTTTAGTTAATGAAAAGATTTATTAAATGTGCATAGTTGTTGCTTATGTGCTTAACCAATGTTGATTTCCCTATGGAATAAAATCTCTGATTTGGATGTGTGTTTGTGGATAGTTAAATAACCAACTATCAAATAAGGATGCAAAATTTAATTTTGGAAATATCTAGGAGGAACACGTGAGTTATATGGTATAGTCATCTCTGATGATGTTATACTATGTGTACAAATCCCGTTTTGTTCTCCTAGGACAAACGGTAAATTCGAACACTAACCGTTAAGAGGTGGTCTTCGCTCTTATCTTTGACTATTTATTTCCTAAAGAATAGGGAATGAGTTTGCCGGGAACTATCAAATGTTGTTTCTAAAAGACCGGAATCAAATATGTTATCCAAAAACCACTTCGACCCAACTCAAGTGTTTCGAAATAAATACATCTTGAAGATGATTGAATTAAAGACGGAGCTTTTTGAAGTGCAAGGGATGCTTGCTACTAATCCCGAGGATTATTCCAAAATGGATGTAGTAGAAGTAGTGCCTTCAATTTCGTTCAATCCTAGAACTAACTTGTATGGATTAATGCTAGCATTACATTGTTGGCTAAAGGGCAGTGTTAGCATTCGAAGTGGAAAGTGCTATATGAAAGGTAAAACGTAGCCTCAGGCCTCATCAATCGGGACTGACTAAAACATGGGAGATGCCGCAGAGCTAAGTGGGTCGCTACCAAGTTATATATGATCATCCCTATCTAGAGTTGATATTATCTTTCATTTTTATGCTTTGAGGCCACTAAATAAGGGGTGATCATATTCGACACTATCCAGTAAAGGGTAGGCCGGTTCTGTGTTGGCAGGGGTCGATAGGTTCGACCTCGGTGTTATTTTATTTAGAGATGCACCATGACGGGCAGTACCCTAGTAGCCTAGTCATTGTATGGAATCCACTTTCCAATTCGTGCCTTATGGTTTTAATTGTATACCTATTATGCTGGAATTTAATTATTGTAATAATTTGGCTATGATTAATAAGTATTTTATCTTAGATACTATTATAATATCAGAGAATTTCATATGAAATGTTTTGGTTATCGTGAGGTAAAAACTCGTCCGTGTTTATGTGTGGCGTGGTCTTACGAGATACCCTTATTTTAAAAAGAGTTTGATAACTTTAAAAATTCCAACCGAATGTGTTTTCTTACGCTGGTTTTCTAGACTGACTTGGGTGTTCTTTTACTAAAATGCTCGGGTCAGACCGAGGATATTTCAGATTGCTATGGACGCATTGTAGCTCAGGAGATGAGGTGGAGGTCTTCATGTCGTATTCACATATACGTTTATTTTCCCCTACATTGTTATTGAAATTATCAGCATTTGTGAGAATATGTTGTTATAACTATCCAGGCCGATGATTGTGATTTGTTGCTGTACTTTGATGGATAAATGTTTAGTACAATCTCTCTTTTATAAAGATCATGCATATTATATTATATATTGTTTTGCTATAATTGTGGGATACTGTGTGATTTCAATTCCTTTTCACTTCTTCTTCTTTCTTTTCCATAACTATCTATCTTTCCATTCAGTTTCAAGTCTGCACGATCACTCAGTACGTTTGATCATCACAAAACTCGACGACATACAACAATTCATTATTCTGGATCTAGTGACACTAGTTTCGTAAAAATATGAGACAGTTCCCCGAAATGATAGTTTCACCCGTTAATTAAAACGAATTGTTTTCAAAACAATTTTTATCACTTTTAATTCTAAATTAAAATCTTTCCATATCATTCTTACTTAAACAAAATTTAATAAGCTTTTGAAATCATTTTGATTCACATTAAATCCAAGATTTAAATATTTATATAATTCTGATATTTAATTATAAAACGTTCAAAAATATGGGTCGTTACATATTCGGAACTATCCAAAAAGGAGTAGGTCAGTCTTATGTTGGCAGAGGGTTAATGTGAGGCCCTCGTACATTTTTTTAGAGGCGTACTATGATAGGCGGTATCTCAGTAGCCTTGTCATTGTATGGAATCAATTCTCTAATAAGTTCCTTATGAACTTAGTTGTACCCAATATGTTGAAATGCGAGATGCAAGCATTTCGGCTATGTTATATATTTATTTTAAACCTTAGAAATTATAATAATATCACTTGGTAAAAACTTGTTTGTGTTTATCTGCGGCGAGATCTTACGAGATACCTTTATTTTTGAAAGGTTTTATAATATGAATAATCCATATGATTTGAATTTCTTAGACTGGTTTACCAAACTGATCCGGGCGTCATTTTTTATAATGCTCAAGTCAAAGCATATTTCAAGATTTACCTTTGGATGATATGGAGCAGTACGAGACTAGTTCAATGCCTCCAAGGTGTATTCACATATCATTTATTTCCGGTGCATTTGTTATTTTGTATTTATTCGCATTTATGGGGACAGCCAGTTATAACTGTCTTGGCTTATGATATGTTAGTTACTCTGATTGATGTATGTATAATAATCTTTCTTTTTGTAAATATCTACTGAATATTATATATTACTCGTCATGTTGTGAGATTTTGTTCTTTCTTTTCTTTCTTTCACCCCGATGGACTTTCTTTCTGGCACTTGGATGTTCAACATGTAAACACCATGGATGTATTTGTGACGAATTTTGAGGGTCGAAAAGGCTGGCCGTTACACGTGGTATCATAGTTTAGGTTGAGCGAATTCCTAGGTTATGGTGGGGTAAACCCATTAGAGATAGGGTTAGTAACACCTTAGAATGAGTTTGAGTGTGTATATATAAGAGCACATATTTTATTAGTGCTTTAAAAATGTTTTATATAATGTTTATTGATCTATTGAGTGTTTATGAATTTTGGTCGATATAGAAGGGACAACTATATCGATGGGGTTTCTAAATACTTGGTTAAGCAAACCAACATAATATTGTTTCAAAAGTTGGTAGATGAAACAATTTTACCCAAAATTATATATTATATAGGTATAGTTTTTTATGTTGTGTTTATTTATTAGATAATATTCGATTATCATCATTTATTGCTTGATTACTTGTGCACAACTAGATCATGAGCAGTTTTTCATTTTTACTGCATGGATTGGGCAAAAGTAATTGTGGGAACTTTGAAACACCTTGTGTCAAATTCACGATTTGACCACAAGACGTTTAGTGAAAATGTTGGGTTAAAATTCAAATTGTAATAAAATTTGTTTAATTATAATATAAACAATGATAAATATTTATGAAATGATTTGATATAAGAAATTGAAATTATATAAGTATGGTTTAAATGTAAAAAGGTTTTAAAATTATGAATTTGAGAACTTAAATCCCAATGATTTTGAAAATTGTTTTTCAAAGTTTTAGGAAAAATAATAATAGTATTATTTAAAGGTATTTATGTATAGAAATATTTTAGAAAGATTTTAAAGGAGATAGAAAGCACTGAACTCACTTCTGTCGTCGAAAAATAATTCTAATGATGACTACAGCATCATCGACGTTCATTTTCAAGTTTCTAAGTGGGGATGCTACCATAGTAGTTTTGCTTCATAGTTGCTTTGGTAAAACAAATTTTGATTTAATCCAAAAAGTATGATTTGATATACAAAAGGAGGTAGGTATATTATTATTTCAAAATTATTTGTAATAAAACCTGGTGTTTGGTTCTTAAGTTTTCCGTTAAGTTATTTTATGGATGCATGTATCCTATGCATTAAAGTAGTTTGATTTATGCATCTCATTATGATATGTTGTTTGGTAGTTTTCAATTGTTGAAATGAAATGGAATTTTTGGCTGGGCTGTTGAAATCTTCCGAATTAGTTGAGATTCGAAGCTTAGCGTATTTGTGAAAATATAAAAGTAGAGTTTTAAACTATAGAATGGAAAAATAGCAAGTTAAGACAAGTTTTAAATTGGTTGAATATCCTAGTCAAGTATAACAAATCTGATATTGTATATATATTAAGAATATACGAATATGAACTTGAATTTTAAATTGTTGATAATCATAAGTTGTGTTTTATAAAATGTTAAGAAAAGCTTTATGAAATGGTTCATAAAAGATTTTAGTACTAAAGGAAATTTACTATAAATAAAAAAAATGTGATTTAAAATGAAAGAAAATTGGTGCTATTCAGAAACCAATAGAATAAATACGTAAGTTGTATATAGATCATTTTATTTGCATAAATGTTCTTGATCCAGATCCGAGTACATGATTTTGTGGTAATTTACACCAATCCGAATAAGGATTTTTCACTCCGTTCTTAACGATGAATACTTTATACAGATTCTTGATATGATTCTGAAGTTTTCTATCATGGGGTATAGCTATGTAAGGAGAATGGAGGTTTCTAATCAAGGAATCTGATCAAAGCCCATACTAGGATGTAGAGTGAACGATACTAGTTCGAAAGTCAAATTTATGCGATCGAGCAAGTGATTGGATTTGATATGCGTACGTATGACGTGTATACATCAGACACCTTTAATATATTGTGTGCTTCTTACATCAGAAATGAAAGCTATATGGTTTGATGGCATGTTTATGTGAGATGATGGATGAGTTGTTATATTGTTTCACTTGTGTTATTTAACACCCTTTTGGGTTATGTAAGTAAAAATCAAGTACATGGAATTAAATGCTAGCTTGCTGCATTTGGTTCATGAGTAGAGTTTTATTTGCTCGACAAATTAGTATGTGCTTATTGCTTAACAGTGTCTTTTCTATGTGGCATACACACTCAATAAGGTATATCATAAGTATATATTGTTGTTGTTTTGTCCTCAGATATGGAAGTTTCTAGATGTGGGCTTATATTGATATTGTAATTTTTTTGGACCCACCCAAGCAAAGGAGTTGTAGGATTGATTTCACCCTAGAGGAGGGGGGGTGAATAGGGTGATACTATCAATTATGAAAGTTTATTGCGGAAGTGTAAGAAATATTTTCAGCTTAGATAATATTCGAATAACAGCAGCACAAATAATAGCAGAATAATAAAAGCAGTAAATAGAGCACACAGATTTACCTAGCCTCGGCAAAACCCTACCAACATGCTACCCCTAAGGTTTCTACTAGAAATTAAGTAGTCCGATGCATACATACGTAAACTTGCGACACCCGCTATCGACTAACCTTAACTCTACGCTGAAAACCCTACCGCAACTCAGCCACTGAGTCACGAACTTTCGAACTACACCACCGTAGTTCATACCCTAGTCAGACGACTAGAAATTACAATGTTTAAAAGAGAAAAATACAAATTTAAAAACAATTTAAAATAAAAACCCTGATTGGAATATATACTAGAGCCCAAAAACAATATAGCCGGCCCAACAACATGGTGTAAATAGATATCTCCCTTTTTCTCTTTTATGTTGTTCGACCGGTCCTTTGAGAAAAATGGCTTCGTCCTTTTTTGTTTGTTCCTCAATAATTAAGGCTCTCTAAAATTGAAGGCGCCGACTGTTGTTCGATCAGATGGGTTGTTCCCGTGATTGCTTTGATGATTGATTGTAGATCTCTCTGCTTTGTACCTGGCTGCCCCAATTTTTTTGATCGAGTTCAACTCTTGACTTTGGTATGTAATTTATGCCTTTTGCTTCTTCTGATTTGCTTGCTTGAACTCGATTGATGATTCAAGCTGAATGATTATTCTCTGTTTAGCTCGAACTCGAATGCCTTTGCTGCCAATGATGATTACAGGTTTTATATGATTTGAATTCCTAAATTTTCATTCGTTTGAATTTACTTGAATTCGTTTATAGATTTATCTCGGTCACTTGATTTTACATGAATGCTGTGATTTTCTTCTGACTTGTTCAATTCGTATAATTTTGTTTCTTGATTGACACGTAGTTGAATTTTTTTCGTGGCCACCACGGCTTCGATTTCTGACCTGTTCGACTTCAGCAATGACTTGTTCAATATCGGCTATGACACTATTATTGATATAACTTGAATCTTTTTTGCCTTGGTCATCACGACACTGTCATTGCCTTTATCTTGTTGGTGCCTTCGGCCTTTGTTTGCAATTGATTTTGTGATGATACTTTGACTTTGTTTAAAAAAAAGTTGTCACATGACTTCTGGCTTCGGCACTGTCACTGCTAGTATGACTTCGACATTGTTTCTTTGACTTGGTGCATGTTGAATCAGTTCATTTTAATTTATTTGTTGCCAGTTGCCATTTCACTAACATGTGTTCGTGTTGCTGTAGCCACGAACTACAGTCTTCACTGCACCTATATTGTCCTTGCATATGCATGTTGTATTCATGTGTGACCTGTTTGCAATGTTGTTTCATTTGTTATGTTGAGGCCTGATCTTTGTGTTTTAGTGATGAATTGCATTTTTGTCTACTGTCGTGTAGCCTTCATGACTTCACTTGATTTCAGTTCAATTTATTAGTTCTTTGGTTTAGGTTGCTTAGCCTATAGTCATGTTTCAATGTGTGTGCACACATCTCATTTAAACTGCTTGTTCTTGTTTCATGTTGACTTCATGTGCATAGTTGCCTGGTCTTTATGTATATATTTGTGTAGTCTTCTCTGGCTTGATGTCTTGGCTTATCGAACTGTTTATAAGTTTTGTAGCACTGGTTGATGTGGACTACAGCATATTTGTTGTCATATTGTATTTGACTTGTTTTGGTTGAACTTGCCACTCTTTACTCCATTTGTTGTCGCTGTTGGTCTGTACTATGATTCTCGAATCACTTGTAGTTGGTATGTACGGTGTCTGGTCTTTGTTTAGCATCTGTAGTGTTGAAGTGTTATTTCATTGAGCCGTGTAGTTCATTGTTGCATTGACTTTGTATACGTCGTAGATCAAAACTCCTACTTGATGCTTGCATCCCTGTGCTTCATGTTTACTTCTTTCTTTCTTTTCACTGTATTGTGCCATTATCTTCTGGAGCTTGAGTTGCTTCAACATACTGCTATGTTATGCTGTACATATCTCCTAACTTGTATGCATTGTTTGGTTCACTGGTTTGTACTGGTGCACTTTGTTGTTTGAATCTTGCCATTCTGGGTTCAAGTGTATATTCAAATTTTTGTTGAGGTAGTGTTGTATGTATCTTGACCCATAGTTTTGATTGCACCTGTGTTGAATCCAGCTTTCAGCTTGGGTTTGACCTTGTGTTCGTGTCGAGACTTTATTTTATTGTACTTGAGTTAAACTCGGCTTTTCATTTGGGTTTGACCTGTGCTCACCTATCCCTGTAATTTCATCAAGTGTATATCGATGTGCATGGCCTTGTGGCATATACAGTGATACACTGTGTATGTCTGATATGTTCGTGTATGATGAATTCAAAAATAAAAGATGATGAAAAACCCAAATAACCGAGGCAAATAATATTTTGAAAATCACATTTTATTTTACACTGCAAAATATTCTCTTTTCAATTTTACTGCATTAGTGTTTATTTTGCAGATAGCTTAGATGCTGGATTCAATCTGGACTGGAGTTGAAGATAAAATACAAGTGAACGAGTGAAATATAGTGAGATGCAAATGTATGTGAAATTTGTGATATAGTCAAATTTGTATTGTAATTGAAAATTGTACATATATATAGTGAGAGCTTGAATTTGTACTATTCAAAATTGTAATAAATATTTGTCTGAATAAAATATTTGTTTGAATTTAAATTCTGTGTTATTTATTTTATTCAGCAAATATTTATTAATTATGTGAAAAATAAAATAGTACATTAACAAATACATTTAAAAGAATATATATATATATATATCAAACAAAAATCATATACTCGTATATTCAATAGAAGTTGCTGACGGAATTTTTCTTTATATACGAGACTTTAAAAATTTAACAAATCATTTCAACTAATTGATTTTGAAAGTTTAAGGGAGGGAGTACATTTTCTTCCATTGGAAACTTCGAGGATGAAATTCTTTTAAGGGGAAGAATGCAACGATCCATAATTTTTAACGTTTCAAATGGGAATATTTTTTTAATTTAAATAATCAAATTTGATTCAAATATGATAAATAATTAGAAATCAATTGTTAATAAAATGAATTGATGTTAATGACGCGTTTTAAAATAAATTTATAGAATTTTTATAATTTTAATTTAGAAAATATTTAAATTGTCATTTGAATTATTTATTTTTCGGCAAACTTTATTATTTTGAAATTTCATAGAATAAGATAACCAGTGTATTTATTGTTGTTTTGTGATCGTATTGCATTGTTGTATGTGATCGTATTTTTGTTTCTATCATTCGTAGTTCATATGCGTACGAAATTATGTGTAACGAAGTGTTAGAAATTTGAAAATAAAAACAAACCGACACTCAAGTCATCTTCCCACTTTTCACATTTCCTGTAAACACTTTAACCTAAGCCTCCTCTTTCAAAAATCTAAATCAAAAGCTTGGGTTAATGAAAAAATATGAAACCGGATCCGTTGTGTTTATTTTGGCTTAGGCTTCGAATCTAGATGGGTTGTTTGGTGTGCGGCGTCAATTTAGGATGATTGACATAAGTGGGTCGAGCTTGGGTTAAGGATTGGTTGTGTTGTAGGCGGAGATTGGCTATGACATTTGTTGCATTAGGTTTGTTGTGCGGAGCGCTTCGGCAGTAGAATTTTGATGAGGTGCGATCATGTATTGGGCTATGCAACATTTCAGGTCGAGGGGTGGGAAGGAGCAGGTCACGATTCGGTAGGGGGTTTCGAGCCTTGTGTGGTTGTGGTCACTCCAAAGCTTGCGGGAAGAGAAGGAGATTGGACGTGGTAGTGCATCGTTCTAACTCGAGAATAGGAAGAGTGAAGGAGGGGAAGTGGACGACCATAAGTAATACAGGCATATCACTATATGCACGAGTTGGGAAAGAGAAGGATTAGTGTGTTGGTGATAGTTAATTAAGAAATTTCAGTTAATTAATTACGTTTGAAATTCAAAAACTTATAAACTCAATAACTTCTTCATATGAGGTCCAACTGAGGCGCGGTCATTTACGTCACGCTCGTAGGAGCCCTATCAACGCATTGGAATTGATTTCATCAATTTTAGAGATTTTAGATCAAACTGAAATGTCTAAGAATCAACTCGAATTTCATTTCTCTGGATGAATACTTTATGATTTACGGTAGATTGAATTATTGTTTTTGTGTTTGAATGATCTATTGATTTGGTTGGTTGAATTTCTTCTTTGAAAAGTAAATAACATATAAAATGAAATACATATAATTTTGTAGAAGAATCCAGATTCCTCAAAATACTTGATTTTAAATTTTATTTATATACTTGTTGTATAAATTGTTAAAGGATAAAAGTTTGGTAGTTGGCTATATTGGATATGACATTGATATATGTTAAAAGTTGATCCTTTTTAGTGATAAAGGCAGTAATAGAATTAGTTAAGTACTATGGTAGCTATTAGCCTCATTATAGTATTTTGAAAGTAGTATTATTTATTGTTTTGTTTTGAAAATAGTTTTGATTCGGAGAATGATTTTAAAGGTGATTTTTGGAATTTTGTTTGGCATTTTGTTTAAAAATGGTTTTCAAACTTCTCTATTTTACTCCATCCTTTTCAGAAATGTTTTAACAGTATTTTGGGAAATAATTATTTTACAGAAAGTTAATATAATAACGAATGTTCATTTTAAAGAAAAAAGGGAATTTATCTTTTATAAATAAATGATTCTGTTATAAAGAAGAAATATTTTGGAATAAATATTTGTAAATCATTTTAAATAAAATTTGTGCGACGATTGGGATTTTTGACCCTAAAAAATCGACACCAATATGTCCACTGCATTGCTTATCGAGCATTCAAGTGCTGGAAAAACCGATGGTTAAGGGTAACAAGAAAAAAAGGACATAATATAATCTCACACGAATGGAATAATTTGTAATATCAATATTCTTTACAGCGGAAAAACTTCTAAATACATATATCATAGTCCATCCTAAGCTCTGCCTGGAAAGTTATAAATACATATCCTTATAGATTTGTAAAAACCATAAGTATAGTGGAAAATAAAACTACGTCCATATGTTGATGAAGATCTCCGACTCTCTTTTGGAAAATCCAAGCGTCTTCAGCTAAACCTAAAACTACTCGGATCAGTACTCGGATCTAACCCGAGTATTAAAAATACCCAAATTAGTCTGGAAAATCAACGTAAGGAAAAACAAATCACAAATATATATATGATAGTCATAGATGGACTTCGATGCCAAACAAACCTTTGAAAAGAAGATTATTTCAGACGACCACGCCACACATAAACACGGATGGATTTTTACCTTATGATAACTAAAAGATTTTTATTAAACCATTTGATATTATTTCTAATGATAATCTTTGAAAACCCTTTCAAATAACATATTAATCATAGCCGAAATTTTTACATCGATTAAATTCCATCATACTAGGTTCTACAATCAAAACCGTAAAGGCATGTATTGAAGAATGAATTTCTAACAATGACAAGATAATGGATTACCTTCCGTACAACACATCTCTAGAGTAATGTACCGAGGATCCATATATGATCCTCTGCATCTAACAAGACGGCCTACCCCTTTCCGATGACAAGCACAATGGTCCTGGATAGTATCGAATATGACATCACCCCAGTTGTTACCAACCTTTACAGAGATCCCATAGCATACATCATATACTTGACATATAGAGAGTAATCTAGAAAAGTGATGACCACATCATAGTGGTTGGGAACCATATAGCCTTGCAGCATATCTTATTTAGCCATTTTCGTATGTGAGGCCTGACGTAACATATTGCCTTTCACAAAGTAGCAAATCCTTCTTTGAATGCCACATTCCTGTTTCCGACTATACACTAGCTGGTTTCCACAAAAGTACAACCCCGAGTTCATACACCTCAGGCAAGGGTGTTAAATATTAGCGGGGTTACCTCCTATACCACCAAACAGATGCACGTTTGTAAAAACCAATGTACGTGGTCTTAGAAATTCAATGTTAGACACTTGCCCGTGCAAGTTGTCCAGGAATAGGACAAACCGAAGGTACTCCTACGACATTCTGTTTGGGAATCACTCGTAGGATTAGTAGCGAGCAGTCCTTGCATATGTATATAATAGGGGAATCACGAGGTAAGTGGCAAGCGGCCCTACATTATGAAGATCTCGATCTTCAAAATCGTTGTCTTTAATAGGTCTTCACTTTCGAATGTGTATATTGGTTCGAAGTGGTTTTTGGATAGGAATCACCCAAATCCAATCCCGGTCTCTTCGGACCAATTATCAATAAAAAGATGTGTACATGTGTATACATAAATGTTAAGCTGCTTTCATTAAATTCTCTTTTCTTCTTTTACACAAAATATTATTTAACTTTGAAGATATTTTTTATCCAATAAAATATCTTATATATATATATATATATATATATATATATCTTAAAATATTTCTATTTCAGGATGTGCATTATAATACCTCCTTTTAACTTTAGAAATACCATATCATTTCCTTTTAATTACTTTGGAAAATATTTCCATATTCTATTATTAGTATAATTTCAGTCTTAATGGAGACTACTTATTTCCAAAGCATATCTTTAATGGGTTAAAATCAATGTTATTTAAGACATCGTTTATTGTATACCCAAACCCATTAGTATTGTGTAAAAAGGATTCATAGATTTTAGATTAATTGTACTCAATATTAATTTCCACATTCAACCTGCACTATTCATCGAATAACGGTGAAATCATTTTTTAAATTCATATGGATAGTATGAGTTCCCTCCATGGAATTTAATACAAAGTTTAACTAGAATGTTTTCTTTAACGACCAAAATCCTATTTTAAATCTTGTTAAACTTTTGGGAAACTCTAATTCTCTTTTCTTTTATCTTAATAAAACGTGGTCTGAGTAAATCAAATTAACCATCCCCTCCCTCGGGCTAGTCCGGATAGCTAGAGGGAGCAGGAAACTGGTATTCTAAACCCAAGCCTAGAGACTCTGTCACCCATAAGGCGGTCAAGATATTTGATCAACTCTAAACCCATTAAACAGTATTTGATTTATCATTTGAAAAAAATTTCAAAAATATTCGGGAAGAAAACCCTAGTTTAAATCATTTATTCAACGGTTACCAAATTCCATTCCTAAATTGTTGGTGAATAGCGATTTCAAAGTTTTATAGATTAGAACACCAATTACATTACACATATGCCCATTTTTATAATTCAAATTCCTTTTTATAATAATTTAATAAATTTATGAAATTTATGAATTATTTTTAAAGATCTGAAAACATCCGTTTAAAGAGTTGAAAACAATATTTTATGAACTGCCAAAACGAGACGATTTTAAAAACATGATTTGGACAAATCTCAAACTTTACATAACGAAATCTTAATTTTTCTTTTTCATTTGAAAAAAATGATCATAAGTGTTCATAAAATTCTTATTTCAAATAATTCCGACTCATATTTTATTTTACACATCCGTTTAACTTTCAGGTCACGAAATCGCGAACTACTGAAACGCGGCGACTTATTTTTCACCTTTTGGTCAAATTTTATAAAACTTGTCTTAAACACTTTAAATCATTTTAATAACATAATAAACTATATTAAACCATTTTTTTCACAATTTTACTTTATTAAAATCTCATTTTTCACTTTGTCCCATATCTTTAATATTATATTATCATAATATTTAATTTCCATATTTTTAATTTCAAATTCTTTTATATTAAACCATATGATATTTCTACATTATTTTCACCTTTAAAACTATTATGTGTCATAAATAAAACCATATATTTTATTTTCCAAAACTTACAAAAATTCACATTTCCAATTTCTTTCTTTTTTTAAATTAATTCCAAATCTGCTTTAAAACTCCATTTTCTCATCTCTTTACCTTTCCATAGTAAATTTCAATATTATAAAATGATATTTCTTTGGTTTTAAAAACAAAGAAGCCTAACATATGTTGTATACATATTATTTTCAGGTATACCGTGGATAACTTTTCGCATGATATGTATTGTTAATTCACATAGCTATCATTTCTCATTATATATGATGTTGAACTTAGAAATCATAATAATCATATCTATCACAACCAAACTTTTATATAATCAACCAATCACCATCCAAACATATTAAACAACTATATAAGCAATCATTTTAGCATATGGTCAAGGGTATAACTTTATGTAGTTAATATCTATTATATCGCTAATAGAAAGCAGTATTAATTCATTAATAAGTAATATAAACAAGTGATGAACAAGTGAATATCAAGTGATAGCGTGATTAACTCACTTTTATTTAACTATTTACTTCCTACCAACATTCAATTATAAAAATACTTCTCTAACATCCTCTACTCCATCAAAGCATCACACAACCTTCCTTCACCTCCCTAAAGCAGACGGCCATGCCTCCTACCTCTTTTTTGCACACGTCCACCTTCTCCACCACTCTCCTAGCTCACATCCGCTACCATCATCCCACCTTGCTCACGGTCTAAGCCCTCCTCCCCTTATTTCCCATGGCTTAAGGCCATATACTCCTTCACCGAAGCACACATGGCCTAAGGCCTAGAAGACATGAAGAGGAGAGAAAGAAGTGAAGAAGAAGTGGATATGTGGTAGGAAATGAAGTGAGCGTGTATTTATATTGTTAGGAAGTGTGGTAAATGACCAAGAATACACTCCCACATCACGACACATTTCACCTCACCTCTGTGCCTAAGCCACTCACCTCCATGTGCCATGTGTTAGTGATACACATTTATATGTATATGTGCATGTATATACTTGTGTGTGTAAGTTCAAATAAGTTTTTTATAATTTAAAATAATTTCAATTCGTCAAACCGTTGTAAATCCGTAATTCGATTTCTAGACATATTTTCAGTTTTTCATCAAACTATTTATTTATGTAAACAAATCTTGAAAAAAATTTCTTATTATCTTTAAATAATTAAAAAATATATCATTTAAGCTATAAAACTATACTAAATAATATTAAAAAACCATTTATAAAAATACGATGTCGATTTACCAAAATGCGACGAAGTTTATAAATCTTTATAAAACAAGTTTATATATATATATTTATAAAACCATTACAAATCACTTATTATCATTATATAACAATTATACGATGTTTATTATTATATTTATAGCACTTAATAACTTTTAGAAACTTATATTTTCTAGCCGCAAAAACGCGATGAAGCTAATTTCTTTCTAAAATGAGTTTTAAATTTATAAAACCATTTATTACTATATAATAAATCAAAATGTACTGTTTAATATTTAAAATCAATTATTTGAATATTTAACATCAATTATTTGAATATTTAAAATTAATTAAATATTCCAGATTTAAGTGATAAAATTTTGGGTTGTTACATTCTTCTCCCCTTAAAAGAATTTCGCCTTTGAAATTTAACCATAACCCAAAATCCAAAAGAGTTTGGCCAAAACATTTTTTTATAAATTTAAATCCATATGATGTATACGGATCATCCATGATATTTAATTCGATCTTCTACTCAACTGCACAACTTCATTTCCGAACTAAATTGATCCAACGACCCCCTAGTGCGGACTCTAATCAAGTTTCTTGATTAGAAACCCTCGCTTCCCTTACATAGCTCCTAGCTATGATAAAAAAACGCAAGTATCCAACCACAAATCCTCATCAATGTTCATTGTCAAGAATCGACCGATAAATCCTTTTTCGGATTGGTGTAAATACCTCAAAATTTTATACTCGAATCTAAGATCAGAATCGTGCGATGCAATAATCTGCGTATCTCATATGTACTTAGTTATGTAAAATTTCCTTTTCAAATTTATCGATGAAAACTTTTGATAAAACTTTTATCTTATATTCAAACATTTATATAAAGATTTTTCTTTATATACAGTCGCTTTAAAATATTTATTCACCTAAGAATTTCTATCTTCTTTACAAAGAAATCATTTTAATTTCAACATTTAGAAATTACCTCTATACACTTAAATCCGGAAAAACCTTTGAGGAAAGCTTTATATTTTCCAAAACACACTTTGTTGAGTCAAAACAAATGTTGCGTAAAGCATCGTTACGACAACTTAAAAATACTAATATAGGGATCTGATTAATTATACTTAATATTACTTTTCTATATCAAACATAAACTATTTATTAGTTAGCAATGAAGTTTGATTAAGTTGGGGTATCATTACCTATCAAACCTTGAATGGATGAAGTTCTTAACTTAAAAATAGATATAAGTTACCTACCTCGAATCTTAACATCAAATATATGATATGTATAAATCCCGTATACTATATAAAATATCTCCCTTTGGAAATCACTTATTATAACAACAACCTTATAATCTAGTCTTTCTCACTTTCCCAAAAACATTTATTTAAGGTAATGATGTCAAAATCCATTTCTTCTTCCAATTAAGACCTTTCTAAATCACCTTTAAATAATATAGTTTAAATCTCATTTTAAATACCACTTTCAAATCATTTCTCTTAAAAGATATTTTAACTTTATAGTAACTCTTTTAAAATATAAACGTTCCATTTTACAAAATCTACTGCTAAAATTATAACTTCTACCTAATAATTTTAAATTTTTTTCCAAAGATTTTCAAACATACCAGGATTTAAATTCTCAAGATCTCATTTTATAAAACATATCTCCCAATCCATCTTTTACAGAACCATTTTATTTTTGTAAAACATACTTTTATAAAACGTGCTCAATTATTATCTTATATAAATTCATTATCCTTAACCCAACATTATTACTAAACACCTTAGTCAAATTGTGAAACTTAATTCACAAGGTGTTTGTTAAATCAATAAATGATACTAACTGAATTTTATTGCTTCCTTAACCAATATTAAATGCAAACACCTTGATAAAAATTAACATTCACTAATTAATCTATGAATTAATGATTCACATTATGTAACATCCCGCTACTATAGCAACAAATTTTGTTAAAAAAGTAATAAATAAAATAAAAATCGTTATGGATATAAAATAAAATTTGGAGTAGAATGCCACAAGCGGAATTGTAATCGGAGACCAAATTGTGGTACGGAAATATCATGCTTAAGGAGACGAAAATTTCTTTAAGGGGTATAAAATTATTTACTGAAAAATAAAATAAATAGCTTTATTTTGATTCGAATGATGTTTTCATACTTATCTCTTTCATAATTTTCTTTTGACCTATTTGATTACTTAAGCCTAAATTCTCCGAATATAGCCTATATAAACCACTATCCCGTTCATTTTCCTTCCTCTTGAAAATTGGAAGTGTACGCATCTTCCTCCTACCTCATTCTTTCTAGATCCAAGTTTTTGTTTCTTTAGAAAAATCAAAGTGAGTATATTCTCTTCATCCTTTCTATGTTTTTTGATTCCCGTAACGTATATATATTCATTTTCTTAAATTTTCATTTACAAGTATATTTTTTCTGCTGCAAATACTTTTAGAGCATGCAACCCATAGTATGCTCTGTAACTTATCCATGAATGCTTTCACCATCAAATTCATGTTTTCATCATCGATTCCATTATGGGTATAGTAAAATTATCAGTAAGATATAGATGTTGTCCGTTGTTTTCTTCATATACAAGCTGTAGAAGCATCTATAGTAAATAAGAATAAATAAGCAAAGATGATCCCATGTGTAAATATATAACCTATATCATCTTCAAGTTCTGGTAGTTTTCATTTCTTTCTTCTCTACAAAATCAGAATTTGAGTACAAAATTTGTACAAATCAAAAGTTTGCCTCTTTATATAGTTACTTTTAACACTAAATTTCAATTTGTGTCAAAAAAACTACGATACAAGAGATATGCAATGAATATACTTACTTTAGTCTATAGTCTAAGGAATGTGTATGCTTGTTTTGAGATATAATGTGTTATATTATACATAGTTGAAACAACCAGAAATCAAATTTTGTTGCTAAGGAAAGTGATATACCTTTTTACTTTAGAAAAGGATGTATGCATGCTTTATAATATATTATAAAGAGTATCCACACAAACTTATTTAACTTGATAACATAAAACAAATTTTGTTTCAAAACTTTAAATATTAATAACTCAAAATCTATGATGATTTCGAGCATGTAACCAAAATAAAATATGTAGAAGGAAGTGAGACGAACAAATCGACTAACTTTCGCCTGACCGACGGACCCTGTAGTGATAAAAAATGACACCTTTAAGTCTGCGACCGGATGATGAATGGGAGCATTATGGCCAAAACGAAAGATACCGGCAGGATAATATTATGTAGGAGAATGGTCTCGGTTTGGTTAAATTTTTTTAATAAATTTTAGGGTACAATGCTACGTAATATTCCATTCGCGTATGGGCCACGAACAACCGAAATAAAATTACGGCCGCGCACGACAACGTTACGCGATCACAATACAATAATAAAATAAACCGGTTAACTTATTCTGAAAAATTTCAAAAGAACCAGCGTTTGACACAAAATGCGTCAATCGAAAATATTTTATTTTTCAAATTAAAATTTTTGGAAAATTCTATAAATTAAATTAAAACAACGTCAGCAAAAATCAAATCTAAATTTGAAACGTACATTTTAATCCGATGAAATTCATCCAAGTTATGTTTACACATTACGTTTATGAATGTTAATTATATATATGGTGCTATATATTTGTAACGACCCTGGATTTTGACCCTGGTTATTTTAATTGATATTTAATCTAAACTAAATAAAATGTAAATTGACCATATTAAAATGCTTATGATTTGGGAATACTGTCAATTTAATTATTTAAATTGTATTTTAAAAGGGGAATTGGACTTTGGGAATTCAAAATAAAATCTTTTCATAATATTATAATAAAATTTATTTTTATATAATTGAATTAAAATACTTTACTTTGTTTATATCTGATAAATATACATATGAATAATAATTACTCTAATTTAAATGAAATACGAGTTTTTCAATTTATAAACTGATGAAATCTCAATCATTTACCAGTTATGCATGTGACTGTAAAGAAAACCTTTAAAATTGTTTAAAACAAAATCTTCCTTATTGAATTAAAGGGTTCAATATTTTCATATTTGATAATATATGTATGTATATCTAATTGTAGAACTTTAAATAATAATCATATGGGTATTAAATATGGAAATTTAAAACTTAAGTATAAAACAATATAAATGGTTATAAACATATACATACAAGTCAAGTATTAATCATAATTAAGAACATAAGTATAACATATAATTATAAAATATAAGATGTAACTAAGGATATAAATATGCAAACATAAGTTATAACTAGAAAAATAAAATACAAGTATCAAGGTTTGGTAATTTAAATTACTAATAGGATAAGAGTTAACAATTTTAACCATAATAATTGTACATGAACAGTACAAATAAAGTAAAACTAGTATGCTAATAATGAACTGTAAAATACATTTGTTCCATGCAGAAAGACAAGTGTTTACAGCATATTCAAGTCTATTTTTATCCTCCAAACAAATCAGGTTTTACAAACAAGGAGATGATGTCAAGTACGAAATGAAACAAGAACAAACTATATGTATATGCCACTGAGATAAGTCAGGCTGCACTAATAATTAAAAAAGAAAGAAAGAGAGGGATAAATACAAGCCTTTAAGAACAAGTTTTCCTGCAAGTATATGTTTATGTACAAATATAGGGTTATGTACAGGCCGTAAGTTAACTACAAAATGATGATGGTGTAAACATAATTATAGTGGGTAGACCTATTAAGAAGCAAAATATGTACTTGCTATCATCTCAGCCACTCTTTTGTTCAAAGCAAATATAGCAAATTTTTTCTTTGTAATAAATGAAATCTGTTTAAAACAGAACAAAGCTAAGTAAATACCTGACCAGTTGAGCCTCCCTTTATATCTCTTCTTATCTTCTATATATACATATGAATACATTTTCTTTTCAGTTCGTTGAGACAAAGGAACTTAGGAAACCTGAAACAAATAATAAAGCAAGCAAACTCAAAAATTTAAATTCAATACAAAAACAAAGAAAGAGCTAAAGACACCTTCAAGTTCCAGATAATCGATATCAAATTATTCTTTATTCAGGAATTAGGTGCAGGCGAGTTAACATCAAGATTTAAATTTTTAGTTTATTTAAATTCAAATAAGTTAATTCATTTATTTTATGGAATGGAATCAGTTTGATGGTGAGTAGGAATCTGTGAATATTTGGGTATATGCTCTGTTGCTTCTCTGTGATGGATGTAGATCACATAGTTTGTTTATAACACTCAAGTTATTTTTTTATTTAAATCTTTGTTATCTTGTTTTCTCAACAAACAAGATGTTGAGAACATTAAACAAGGTTTTGGAAACAAATTAAAACAAGATAAGAAAAATATTTTACTGTAGGCTGTGTTTACAGGAAATCAAGCAAGAAACTAATAAATTTAATTATGTAAAAGCTAATCTAAGTTTGTAACTTGAATACACACTGGAATTTAGGATTTTTAAAACTACAACAGTGATTTTTAGTGTAGGATTTAAAGAGCAGATTGTGATTGAAATAAAATCGAATTTTTACAAATTTCTCTCAAATGAATCATTTAAATTTATTGAAATTTGAGTTGAGGCAAGTTTGTATGCCTGTGAGTTCGGGAAAAATGTTGTAAAATTTTCCTAATTCAAGAATCAAACAAACGAATTCAATGTAGGGTTTTGTACCAGTTTTTTTTAACACTGCAGTTAGGTGTTGAATGTTTCATCTATGTGTGACCGAGCTTTGAGTGTTTTGAAGGGATGGAAGGGGACGACGTCGGCGACACATGGCAGAAATCGCGACTCAAACAGGGGTCGGTGCAAGGAGGGAGAGGGGTTTTCACCTCTGCTGTTAGAGTTACAGTTCATCCAGAGGGGTTATTTTTGACTTTGAATTTTTCGTGTCAAATTAGCTCTTGAATTGGAGTGTTGGATGAATTGGAGTTTGTGGGTGGCATTGGGGGTTGCCGGAGGTGCGGCGAGCCACCGTGCACGTGCACAGTGGCGTAGGCGTGTCAGTGTTGCTTAGGTGGGTTCGGTTCCGAGTAGATTGGGTTCGCTCGTGTGATTTGCCTGGTCGCGCGTGTGTTTTTGCCTTTGGTTTCTGAAGTAAGATATGTGAACTTTAATTTAATCTAAGAATGTAGGACAAGGGAGGAAGTAGGAGTAGAAAAGTTTAACAGTTGAGAGGAAGAAGATTCAGGTAGAAATGAAACAGGGGTTGCGTGAGATCAGGGGAGAGGCTCGGGCTATTGCGTGATTAACTCGAAGTCGTTCTCGAGTAAAACAGGGGAGGTCTCGGATTTACCTGGGAAGCCTCGGGTTGGGTCAAACTGTAGTTTTGCAGTGATGTAAAGTTGAGTAAATTTTGAGTTTAGAAATGTTTAAGGGTTAAGCTAAGAGATTGTTCAAGTTTTAATGACTGTAATCAAAAGCCTAACGATTTTTCTTAAACACTTCAATTATTTAAATTTAGAAAATTATTTAGGTTAAGTATAAAGGTTAAATAACTTTTAAGTTTGTCGTTAATAATAAATGATTTAAATTTAAGGAGAACTTTTAAGGGTTAATTACATTGAGTAATTAAAATTTAATGAATTGGCTCTAGGGAGCAAGTAAGAATAATTACTTTTCCATAATAATTAGTAATAGATTGTAAGAAACAAATGAGTAATTAACTACTTAAATTAATTTATAAACGATTAATTGGCAATTAATCAAGTAGTTTAATTAAGAAGTAATTAATTAAGGAATTAGCAGATAATAATTTGGTGATTAAGTTTTATTAATAAAAAAATAGATTAAAGTTATTAATTTATGATCATGGAATAGTTAAATAAGTAATTTGAGTAAGGAAGTAATTAATTAATAGTGTGAAATAAAATGTAATTAAGATTTAATAGTTGATTAAGAAATCATTAATTAGATAATTTGAAATGAAAAAGGTAATTAATTGTTAATTAATGATTAATTAAATAGAGTTAAGTGATTAACTCTCAGGTTAAATTAATTCTAAAATTGAATTAGTTACAAATAAGATTTAAGAGTTATTGTTTATGGATTGATGTGTAGAATATCTGCTTGTGATATTTATGTAATGATATTCTGTGATGCTCTGTGATATGTTAAGTTATATCTGTGATGCTTGTATATGTTTTATCTGTGATAAATGCTATGTTAATTCAACTGTTAAATTTAAATTATTTAAACTGTTTAAGTTAATTAGACAAATTGGCCCTTAAAATGGCGTTTGGATTTCGATGAGACCGGGACCGGAAGAATCAATTTTGATTCTCCGAAAACCACATCGATCCAATTTAAACGTTAGGTCGTGAATTCTGAAATGAAAGATGGTGTATTCAGAATGCAAGGGTTATCGTCATTGACTCTGAGGGTGATCCCAAAATGAGTGTGACGAGATAATGCCTTCGGTTTCGTTCGAACCCGGAACGAACTTGTATGGATTGAATGTTTTCAGCACATCGTCAGGCGGACGATGAGCATTTTAAGTAATATGTTCTATAAAGGTAATCGCAGCCTCAAGCCTCATCAACCGGGAATGGCTAAAACAGGAAGATGCAGCAAGGTTAGGTGAGTCATGTCCAAGCAGGACAAGATATTTCCCCTGTCTAGATGTCCCTTTTTATTTCGGCTGTGTGGGCGGTTGCTAGCTACAACCGCCCGGTTTATCTTGTTTGGGACTGTTCAATAAGGAATGGTTCTGGCCTCGTGTTGCAGGGGATCGAGAGTGATCCTCGGTACGGTGATCTAGGCCCCGTACTGTGACGGGTGGTACCCCAGTAGCCCTGCCATTGTTGGAAATCCATTTTCCCTACGAGACCCTACGGTTTTGATTTGTATTACCCACTTTTGTGGCTAGTAGCTGGAATTTAATGAATGTAACAATTTCGGCTATTTTCTATTTACTTGAAAACCCTAGACACTATTATAATATCACTGGATTTCCTATGAAATGTTTTGGTTAGCGTAACCGTATTTATTTGTGGGGAGTCTTACATGATACCTTTATTTTCAAATGTTTTTCAAAGTTAAACAATTTAAACTGTTTACTCATACCAGACCCATGTCTGACCCGGAGTTTATATTTTGTGTTTTTCATAAACTCTTGGGTACTCAAATTTTTATGAATAGCCAAGTGATAGGTTTTGGACTTTGATTTCTGGAGGAGCTTGGAGCAGGAGTTTCCAGACGTATATAGCTATTTATGTAGTTCCGTTGTGTTAGTTGATATGTACTGTACATCTGATATATATAGTGATAGATGTATGTATGGTTGTCATGTGTATTGATATTCTATAACTCTGATATGTAAAAACAAAAACAAAACTATGTAATATTTATGTGATATATTATATTTTGTTCCGTTCCGCTGTGAGATTCTGATGTTGTTGTTCTTTCTTTCTCTTTCTTTTCTATTTCTATCCCTTTCTTTCTTAATGATGATACGTCCTTCTGGTAGTAGAAGGGCGGGTCGTCTCGGTTGGTATCAGAGCGGAGGTTGGTGATAACCTTGGCTCTGGTAAGTATTACTCACAGAATAGAGTTTGTAAAACTCTAAAATGAGTTTGAGAGTACTAGTAGATATAAGCGCGTACTTGTTAGTGAATATAAAATTGTTTTTATATTGTGTTGATTTATCTGTTGAGTGTTTATGGATTCTGGTCGATGTGTGGGACGCCATTTCATCGATAGGGATTCCTAAACTCTTAAACAAGGTAGACCGACACAGTATTGTTTTTAAAGTAGGGTAAATGAAATAATTTTACCCAAAATTATATTTTGACATAAAAGAAATATTTTTCTGAAATTATGATATATATTTGAATGTTTGGTTGTTAATACTACAATATAAAATTGGAATGGTTTATAACCAAATGAAATTATATAATAAAAGGAATATAACTAAAACTTGACTAAACTAGAATTTAAGTCCCGGAATTTGAAGGGTGTTTAAATGAATTTAAACAAAGGATTTGGGAATTTGAAATCTTGGGAATGTTTGAAATGTGTTTTCCAAAGATTTGAAGCCAATAATGGAGTATTGTTTTGGAAAAAATATTGTTGAATGGAAATTGTTTTGGGAGGAATTCGTGGAAGTAAGGAAGCACTGAACTCACTTCAGTCGCTGGAAAATAATCCTGATGATGATGGCCACATCATCAGTATTCATTTTCGAGTTTCTAAAGTGATGGATTGCTACCAGGATAGTTGGTCATGATATTGTTTGGGCTTGTTGGACATACAAGTTGTTTTAAAAATTTAAAAAGGGAAAATTTGTTTTGGTGAAAACAAGTGTTTGGAATTTGGAAATTTGATTTAATACACCAAGTGGGTAAGTGTAGTTATCCTTTCAAAATGATTTTGGAAATGAAAACCGGGCAATTGAATTCTAAAAATTCTATTTAATAATGTGAAAGGTTTGAATGAATCAACTGTTGAACTTATAAGGTAAAGTAGATATTAATAAGAAGAAATCGGGAATTTTAATCCCGGAATTAAAATTTAACTTAAGTAAATGAATATAAGAAAACATATTGGAGCTTAACCTGAGATAAGTTAAATGGAATTGAAGTTCGAAATGAACTTAATTGGATATAAAATTTGAAGGTAAAATGATTGTAATTGTGAGGTGGAAATTTATACTTTAAGATAGTAAGTGTTATATATATATAATTTGAAATTGTGATTATAAGATGAAATGACCCAAATGAGCAATATAAGCTTTTAAGTAGATAAATAAGTTTTGATCTCATATATTGAGAAATAAATTTAAAGAATATTAAGTAGCAAATTTAACTAAAGTTGACATAAAATAAAACTGAATTTAAATCAATTCAATCGAGTTATAAATATATTGAATAGAATAAAATTCTTATGCAAATAAGTAATATTGAATTAAAACAGGAGAGTGTAAACAAATCTAATTCAAGCATAAATTAAATGACTTTATTATAAACTCAATAATAAATTGTTCATGTAAATTTGAGAATGGATAAAAGAATAAATTAATCAGAAAATAATTGGGATTTGATTAAAAGAAAATCAAATCAAAGACTTAAATGGGAAATGGGTGGAAGAGGATAAACCTAAGTTGTTAGGTGGAATAGTTTGAAGGGAAAAAAAAATAACATGAGTAAATTGTGAGATGATTATTTAAAAATATTGGTTGTCAAGTTTTATAAAATGGTTTGGAATCAAACCTGTTGAAATGAAAGAAAATGCAATGAAAGGATTGTGAATAAATTAATTGGGATGGAATCAAGTATAAATTGAGTTGGAATCAATTTAAGGTTTGCCATAAAGCTTAAGTAATTATTTATTCACAATAGTATTGTCAAATTGCATATAGAAATGAGTTGTTTTGAAGTAAACAAGATTAGATAAAATTCTATGAATTATTAGAAGCAAAATAGGATGATTTTGAATATGAGTTTGTTTTGCTTAAGCAAGTAAGTTATAAATCACTTAAACTGAAGAGAATGGTTTGAGAATTGATTGGAATTAATCGTGATAAGGATTGAAACCTTACATATGTGCTTATGAAAATATGTAATGGAGACTCTGCCAAAACTTTTCAAAATTTTGAAAAATTTTAATTTAAAAATTTAGCAACAAAACAATTTCAAATTAGGAATTGAAATAAACTAGAGAATGAAACTAATTTGAAAATAATGATAGGAATTAATTATAAATGGAGAATAGTCAATAAATTCAATATTCAGAGTTGAAATAAATTGAATTCACATGGAATTGGAAATTCAGATTTAAATAAGATATTAAAGCTTAAGTGGTAGAGTAATAATATAAGAGTATATATAATGCTCATATTAAAATTAAGAAATGAAGAGTGAAATTCTTAAGTAAATTTGATATTGAGAAACTTATTCCAAGTGGATAGAAATCAGAATAATGTGAATAAAAGGAAATTGATATAGTTGATAATCAATAGATATAAATACGTAGGATGTACGTATATTATTTTATTCACATAGCAATTTGATCCAGATTCGAGCACAGAATTTCGAGATAGTTATATATCGATCCGAGTTAGGATTTTTCACTCGATTTTCGACGACGAATCATGAATTTAGATTTTGATTGATTCTGGGGAATTCTCTATCATAGTTGTGACTATGCAAGGGGAATGACAGTTCTGATCAAGAAACCAGTCTGAGTCCGTACTAGGAAGTCAAGTGGACGATACTAGTTCGGAAATGAAATTGTGTGATCGAGCGAGCGATCGGATTTGATATTGCATACGAATGATATATGTACATCGTACGGGCTTGGTTGAATAGATATTGAAATTCTGTGAAGAAGTCAATAAAATTTGGACAGAGTTAATACTATAGATTTCAGTATTGAATTGCCAGAGTGGATATCTGGAATTTATTGTGTATTCCATATATCTCATCTAAGGGAATTTGATCATAATTCCTCAATTGTTGTTAATCCAGTAATTCAGGAATTTAGAAGTTAAAGTCGAATTTGACTGTGGTCAGGAATCTGGTTCGGATTGTTGATCATCGAGAGACAACTCTGGATGATTTTAGGAAAACTATCCGGATTCGTGTTCAGATAGTTAGTGTTGGTTGTTAGAATAGACTGTTTAATTAGTTGTTTGTTAATATGTAAATGATATTTATGATTGGCATAACAGCTTTTAGATTATCTTTATTTTAAATTTCGGGGACGAAATTCTTTTAAGGGGGAATGAATGTAACGACCCTGGATTTTGACCCCGATTATTTTAATAGATACTTAATCTAAACTAAATAAAATGTAAATTGACCATATTAAAATGCTTATGATTTGGGAATACTGTCAATTTAATTATTTAAATTGTATTTTAAAAGGGGAATTGGACTTTGGGAATTCAAAATAAAATCTTTTGATAATATTATAATAAAATTTATTTTTATATAATTGAATTAAAATACTTTACTTTGTTTATATCTGATAAATATACATATGAATAATAATTACTCTAATTTAAATGAAATACGAGTTTTTCAATTTATAAACTGATGAAATCTCAATCATTTACCAGTTATGCATGTGACTGTAAAGAAAACCTTCAAAATTACTTAAAACAAAATCTTTCTTATTGAATTAAAGGGTTCAATATTTTCATATTTGATAATATATGTATGTATATCTAATTGTAGAACTTTAAATAATAATCATATGGGTATTAAATATGGAAATTTAAAACTTAAGTATAAAACAATATAAATGGTTATAAACATATACATACAAGTCAAGTATAAATCATAATTATGAACATAAGTATAACATATAGTTATAAAATATAAGATGGAACTAAGGATATAAATATGCAAACATAAGTTATAACTAGAAAAATAAAATACAAGTATCAAGGTTTGGTAATTTAAATTACTAATAGGATAAGATTTAACAATTTTAACCATAATAATTATACATGAACAGTACAAATAAAGTAAAACTAGTATGCTAATAATGAACTGTAAAATACATTTGTTCCATGCAGAAAGACAACTGTTTACAGCATATTCAAGTCTATTTTTATCCTCAAAACAAATCAGGTTTTACAAACAAGGAGATGATGTCAAGTACGAAATGAGACAAGAACAAACTATATGTATATGCCACTGAGATAAGTCAGGCTGCACTAATAATTAAAAAAAAAGAGGGATAAATACAAGCCTTTAAGAACAAGTTTTCCTGCAAGTATATGTTTATGTACAAATATAGTGTTATGTACAGGCCGTAAGTTAACTACAAAATGATGATGGTGTAACATAATTATAGTGGGTAGACCTATTAAGAAAAAAATATGTACTTGCTATCATCTCAGCCACTCTTTTGTTCAAAGCAAATATAGCAAATCTTTTCTTTGTAATAAATGAAATCTATTTAAAACAGAACAAAGCTAAGTAAATACCTGACCAGTTGAGCCTCCCTTTTTATCTCTTCTTATCTTCTATATATACATATGAATACATTTTATTTTCAGTTTGTTGAGATAAAGGAACTTAGGAAACCAGAAACAAATAATAAAGCAAGAAAACTCAAAAATTTAAATTCAATACAAAAACAAAGAAAGAGCTAAAGACACCTTCAAGTTCCAGATAATCAATATCAAATTATTCTTTGTTCAGGAATTAGGTGCAGGTGAGTAAACATCAAGATTTAAATTTTTAGTTTATTTAAATTCAAATAAGTTGATTCATTTATTTTATGGAATGGAATCAGTTTGACGGTGAGTAGGAATCTGTGAATATTTGGGTATATGCTCTGTTACTTCTCTGTGATGGATGCAGATCACATAGTTTGTTTATAAAACTCAAGTTATTTTTTTATTTAAATCTTTGTTAGCTTGTTTTCTCAACAAACAAGATGTTGAGAACATTAAACAAGATTTTGGAAACAAATTAAAACAAGATAAGAAAAATATTTCACTGTAGGCTGTGTTTACAGGAAATCAAGCAAGAAACTAATAAATTTAATTATGTAAAAGCTATTGTAACTTGAATACATACTGGAATTTAGGATTTTTAAAACTACAATAGTGATTTTTAGTATGGGATTTAAAGTGCAGATTGTGATTGAAATAAAATCGAATTTTAACCAATTTTTCTCAAATGAATCATTTAAATTTATTGAAATTTGAGTTGAGGCAAGTTTGTATGCCTGTGAGTTTGGGAAAAATGTTGTAAAATTTTCCTAATTCAAGAATCAAACAAACGAATTCAATGTAGGGTTTTGTACCAGTTTTTTTTTTACACTGCAGTTAGGTGTTGAGTGTTTCATCTATGTGTGACCGAGCTTGGAGTGCTTTGGAGGGATGAAAGGGGACGACGTCGGCGACACATGGCAGAAATCGCGAATCAAACAGGGGTCGGCGCTAGGAGGGAGAGGGGTTTTCACCTCTGCTGTTCGAGTTACAGTTCATCCAGAGGGGTTATTTTTGACTTTGAATTTTCATGTCAAATTAGCTCTTGAATTGGAGTGTGTGGATGAATTGGAGTTTGTGGGTGGCATTGGGGGTTGCCGGAGGTGCGGCGAGCCACCGTGCACGTGCACGGTGGCGTAGGCGTGTCAGTTTTGCTTGGGTGGGTTCAGTTCCGAGTAGATTGGGTTCGCTCGTGTGATTTGCCTGGTCGAGTGAGTGTTTTTGCCTTTGGTTTCTGAAGTAAGATATGTGAACTTTAATTTAATCTAAGAATGTAGGAGAAGGGAGGAAGTAGGAGTAGAAAAGTTTAACAATTGAGAGGAAGAAGATTCAGGTAGAAATGAAACAGGGGTTGCGTGAGATCAGGGGAGAGGCTCGGGCTGTTGCGTGATTAACTCGAAGTCGTTCTCGAGTAAAACAGGGGAGGTCTTGGGTTTACTTGGGAAGCCTCGGGTTGGGTCAAACTGTAGTTTTGCAGTGATGTAAAGTTAAGTAAATTTTGAGTTTAGAAATGTTTAAGGGTTAAGCTAAGAGATTGTTCAAGTTTTAATGACTGTAATCAAAAGCCTAACGATTTTTCTTAAACATTTCAATTATTTTAATTTAGAAAATTATTTAGGTTAAGTATAAAGGTTAAATAACTTTTAATTTTCTCGTTAATAATAAATGATTTAAATTTAAGGAGAACTTTTAAGGGTTAATTACATTGAATAATTAAAATTTAACGAATTGGCTCTAGGTAGCAAGTAAGAATAATTACTTTTCCATAATAGTTAGTAATAGATTGTAAGAAACAAATGAGTAATTAACTACTTAAATTAATTTATGAACGATTAATTGGCAATTAATCAAGTAGTTTAATTAAGAAGTAATTAATTAAGGAATTATCAGATAATAATTTGGTGATTAAGCAATTTAAACGTTAGGTCGTGAATTCTGAAATGAAGATCGAGATGGTGTATTCAGAATGCAAGGGTTATCGTCGTTGACTCTGAGGGTGGTCCCAAAATGAGTGTGACGAGATAATGCCTTCGGTTTCGTTCGAACCCGGAACGAACTTGTATGGATTGAATGCTTTCAGCACATCGTCAGGCGGACGATGAGCATTCTAAGTAATATGTTCTATAAAGGTAATCGCAGCCTCAAGCTTCATCAACCTGGAATGGATAAAACAGGGGAGATGCAGCAAGGTTAGGTGGGTCATGCCCAAGCAGGACAAGATATTTCCCCTGTCTAGATGTCCCTTTTTATTTTGGCTGTGTGGGCAGTTGCTAGCTACGACCGCGAGGTTTATCTTGTTCGGGACTGTTTAGTAAGGAATGGTTCCGGCCTTGTGTTGCAGGGGGTCGGGAGTGATCCTCGGTACGGTGATCTAGGCCCCGTACTGTGACGGGCGGTACCCCAGTAGCCCTGCCATTGTTGGAAATCCATTTTCCCTACGAGACCCTACGGTTTTGATTTGTATTACCCACTTTTGTGGATAGTAGCTGGAATTTAATGAATGTAATAATTTCGGCTATTTTCTATTTACTTGAAAACCCTAGACACTATTATAATATCACTGGATTTCCTTTGAAATGTTTTGGTTAGCGTAAGGTAAAAACTTACCCGTATTTATTTGTGGGGAGTCTTACGTGATACCTTTATTTTCAAATGTTTTTCAAAGTTAAACAATTTAAACCGTTTACTCATACCAGACCCATGTCTGACCCGGAGTTTATATTTTGTGTTTTTCATAAACTCTTGGGTACTCAAATTTTTATGAGTAGCCAAGTGATAGGTTTTGGACTTTGATTTCTGGAGGAGCTTGGAGCAGGAGTTTCCAGACGTATATAGCTATTTATGTAGTTCCGCTGTGTTAGTTGATATGTACTGTACATCTGATGTATATAGTGATAGATGTATGTATGGTTGTCATGTGTATTGATATTCTATAACTCTGATATATGTAAAAACAAAAACAAAACTATGTAATATTTATGTGATATATTATATTTTGTTCCGTTCCGCTGTGAGATTCTGATGTTGTTGTTCTTTCTTTCTCTTTCTTTTCTATTTCTATCCCTTTCTTTCTTAACGATGATACGTCCTTCTGGTAGTAGAAGGGCGGGTCGTCACAATATTGCAAGTTAAAACTATGTTGCACGAACACAACATTTATTTGTGATATAAAATAGAAAACGGTACCATTTTGCGGATAAATGGTATATTGGGAAGTTAAATAAAAAAGAATTTGAATGAATTTAAACGTTGAAGCAAACGAGTCGAGGTGAGACTGCTAGATGCTAGAATCCATCCTAGCGGACAGATCCAGGGTCGCTCCTTGAATCGTTATGACTTGGTCCCTCGTCACTTATTGTCCAAATGATCTGTTACGCGGGGACAACTACAATGACATGCGCAGTGCAAATAGGAAACAAGAAAGAATTGAGAGTAATCTCATTGATGGATATATGGTGAAACAAAGATGAAGATTACCGCACAACGGGGTAAGCGCCAACGGTGAACAAGAGAAGATAGTGCAACTAATAGATCGTGTGAGGGCGCCCAAAACTTCTGATCGAAAGATATACAGATGAAAAAGGCTGTAATATCAGTTCGATATAGAGTCTAGTAAGAGTGAATAATGAATAAGTCTAGTAATTCTATACCTCGTATATTAATAACTTGACAATGAAATATCTATTGAATAATGAATGCAACTTATAAATGAATAAGATGTGATATCCCGGTTGATTAGTGTTGCAGCTGTGATTCACTTTAAATAGTGTCATGACACGTGTATTTGAAATAAAATAATTTAATGGGATGTGGGTGGGTTTAGATTATGGAGTGTGTGACATATCTATTTCTTTTAATATCACATATATAACCCAACTCCACACATTTATATGAATCATTCTTACACTATTATACTCATAGCTAGATTTATAGCCTGACTCGAGTTTTTGTTTTGTGACAACTCCTCGGGTCAGACCGAGGCTTTTCAGGATGATTACCTTTTCATGTATGGCATTGAGATGGACGACAACTGGCATACAATATATACATTTAAGGTAGTTGTAGATTTAGAGCTTCATGGACGCACGCTTGCTACACGTCTCAAAGGAACTAGTAGGGTCATTTGGAGGAAAAATGTTAGAGATACAGTTAGAGTCTGTTGAACTATGCTAAGTTGATTTTGTGTAGTCATGTCATATGCCCTTTGTATATATTTGTCCGTGTATGTATTAGGACGCCATTTTTGGGGTAGTTATGTATAGTTGTAGATGTATGGCGATAGTCTAACGTCTGTTTGTACCCGTGTATATGCATATATATCTACCTTTTTGGTCCGATGTTTTGTGAAACCATTATATATTGTGCTCAGATGTGATTTAAATACAAATTCTCTAAACTCGTGTATGCTACATTGTGTCGAGAAGAGATACGTCTCAATTCAGAAATGTTCAGGTATTTTAAACGTATCCATGTTGATCCAAAATAGTGTAGACTAGAGATCGCTCCTTTAGTTCCTAATGTTTCAAGCTATCGGACTGTAAACTCCCTCCGATATTTCGGTCACTGGAGCCGGGGCATCACACGTTATCTTTTTCAACATTAGAAAATTATATAGATTGAGTAACTCAAAAATGATACCAAGAAACTGGGTACTACCAATAGTATCATATGATCCCTTAATAAGAAGGGGAGTACTTAAGAGAAGAGTTTTTCATCCAAACACATCTCCTATTTGTGACGACCCGGAATTTCTGAATGTTTGAAATCGGAATATTTAATTGATTTTAAATGTTTGAAAGTTAATTTTTAACTTGAATTCAAATATCACCATTTATTGGGTAATTTAATTATTAAATTAAATAATTTAAAGTTGGGTAAAATGTTGAATCTGTAGTTTTATGCCCGTTAAAAATAATTTGAAGACTTGTAAAATTTATATTGATAGTGTTGAGGATAATAAAAGTTTTAAAATTGAATTTAACACTGATTTGTTCAGTTTTGAAATTTTATCGTTTAAATTGAATTTAAAAATAGCCTTCCAAGGCACAGTTTCGGAATTCAACGAAACCAGTGCCATTGGATCCCTAATTTTGTATTATTATCGGATTTTAATTTTCGTAGTGTTTGGAGTGATCGTTTGGCCGTACGGTAGATAAACGCGTTGAAATTTTATCGAAATTTAATATAATAACTGGGTCCAAAAAGCTATCTTCTCCATACGATCAAATTAGGACTTGAAACCTTTTCCAATGCATCAGGAATAGGCGTATAACATTAGCCTAGTAGCATGCCTCCGTTGGGGTTCAAAATTTCAAGATATGTATAACGAGACAGTTTGGAAGTTTTATAATATAATAAAAATTGGAAGTCAACTAGTCAAATATGTTTTTATAAATGAACACTCGTACTCGAGAAGCCATCCCCAATTTATATTACATCTTCGCCTCCCTCTCTAGTCTTCATACCGAAATCGAACACAAAAAAAGAAGAAGAGAAACGAAATAAATCAAAATTGAACGATATTCTTCTTTAAATATCTACCTCTCTCCAGTTTCTAATCCCAAAGCAATTCGCGCATAACAAAAATAATATTCGAATCCACACTTAAATTCGAACGATTTTCATTCGCATAATGGAGGGAGGACCGATTCGAACCATTATTGTTGCGTCGAGCTCGAGTGTCGCAGTAGCACTGCGAGTCGCATGATGGAAAATTGCGAGCAGCTAGCCAAGTCATCATTGAGGAGTTTGTTTCAAGGAGCTAGGGTGCTCAAGATCGAGGTGTCGACATGGGTCACGTTGGTTCACAAAGTAGGAGGCGATTCGACTTGGGAATTTGACTACTGGCATTGAGGTTAGCTAGTCTCGGTTCAAATTGTGTTTTCGAAGAGGCTATGACGTGGTCGTAAGCTACTCTGATGCTTCGCGATGGTCGGAGAGGTCGGAATGTTGCAGTGATGCAGGCAATAGGCTAGTAGGGTTTCGACATGTTGGCAGTTGGCTTGGTGAGGGTCGGCATCGGTTTAGTTTATGGCCGTGAGGTTCGTTTGTTTTACTTATTTGATTTAATTTAAGTATATAGAGGAAAAAGGAAAATTTTATATAGAAGAAGATTTTGAAATATATATTTAGGAATATTAAGAATGTTTAAAGGTTTATATATATAAATTAGATTTGTATGAAATCTATATAGCTTATTTTTATAAAATATATATGTAGTTTCAAGTGGAAGAAAAAATATAAAATAAAAATATATATTTTCAATCACTAGTTATTTTATAATAATGTATTATGGTGGTTAACCTATTAAATTTTTATGCTTGCTAAGAATTATTTATTATAGGAAATTGGTTTAAAATCAAATTATTAGTTCAAATTAAATAAATAAGTAGAAATTAATTATTCGATCAATTCAAATATTAATAAACTATATAATGTTTATTCAAGGTTTGAAATCGGAAAAGAAACAAGTTGGCCTGGAATGGATTGCAAAACCAAAATCAAAGGTGAGTTAATCTCACTCATCTGGGTTTAATTTAAATTTAAATGGTTAAATTTAAATAATTGGTTGATTGATTGAATTGGTTTGATGTGCTATATTATATATAGTAGTATATATAGTATATATTGGAGTGATTGATTTCCCGCATTGTATAGCGGATGAGACCCTTTGCGCCGCATAATAGCGGATGATATTATATTAATCCCATATACCGTGATATTCCACCTCGAAGTGGAATACGTATTGTGCTTACATCTATGGATGTAGGAAAACAGGTTGGAGGGATCCAACTGGATTCCTCAAACTTATTTAGATTGTTTAATATTCTGTGTTATGAATATTTAATATCCTGTGACGAATTATATTGATAATTGGAATATTGAATGCTATGCTTTGCTCGAATATATTTCGGTATAGTGAGTTATCAAAATATATAGAAATGGATTTTCGAAAAGAAAATAAAAGAGTGAATTTTTAAGTACAATAATCATAAATAATTTGAATAAATTTAAGAATGAACTGAAAAAAAAGTGATTTTAAAATTCAAATAAATAAATTCTGAGTATGGAAAAAGAGGATTTTGAATAAATAGATTAATAATGAATTTTAAAAACTTAAGTGATATTATTTTAAAGGAATAAAGAATTTATTTTTACATTTTAAAGGTTAAATTAGGGTAAAGAAGGAATTTGGGAAATCTGAAATTGGTATTTTCAGTTAAAAAGATTATAAATCATAATTAAGAATTGAAAATCCAAAGTTGATGGATTTTGAAGTAAATGAGTAAGTAACGAAATTTATTTCAAAGTGGCATTAATTGGAAATCAATTTGAAAATTGATTTAAGTGGTTAAATTTGGAATTTAAAAAAAGAAGTGAGACTATGGAATTTATAAACTGGGTTTATAAAAGTGTAGTAATATATCAGTGGAATATTTAAAAGGATAAATTCACAGTGGGAAAATTATTAAAGGAATGGGTAAATTTGTTTAAAAATAAACAGTGATTTATTTTTAAAAGATGGGAAAGAGAAGTGTATTTCCTTGGATAGCCAAGTACGTTTCGAAGCAAATTTTAAGTAAAAGTAAAAGTTTTAAAGTTGATTTGAAGGTATGTTTTAGAAAATTTATTATTTTTAAATGTTTAAATTTTAAGGTAAGTATTTTTCAAATTTATTTTAGTGGTAATTACTTAGAGGTGACTTGGTATTATGTTTTAAAAAGATAAAAATTAAGTTTTATATTTTATAAAGCGGCTTTATTTTAAATATTCTTAAAGTATATATTTTTGAATAAGTATTAAAATAGTTTTAACTTAAATGACTTAAAGTGTATTTTATAATAAAGTGTTTTAAAATTATTTCAAGAGTCTAAAGTATTGTATTGGTGTTTTCAGCGGAAGTAAATAATTGGGAATTAATTCCATGAGAAGAGTGTGGTTTGAAAACTATTTTCCAAAAGGTTTGGAAATGGAAATATATCTTGCGAAGATATTTTGAGGTTAATAAATAATTGGCGAAATTATTTATGTTTGATGGATATTGTGAATGTTAATTGATAGTTAAATAAAAGACTATCAATATTGGCCAATGCGCTGATCGTTTCGAAGAGACCGAGATCGGGATTAATTTACCGAAAACTACTTCGATCCGGTTTGAGCATTTTCGTGTGGAAAACAAGAGTTTGGATTCGAAGGTGGAGTAGTGAATGTAAGGGCTAGTCGCTACTAATGCTGAGGTGATTCCAAAATGGATGTAGTAGGAGTAATGTCTTCGGTTCTGTTCGAACACGGGACAGACTTGTATGGATGAATGCTTTCAGAAAATCGTCAGGTGGGCGATGAGCATTCTAAGTGATATGTTCTGAAAAGGTAACGTTTAGCCTTGAGCCTCATCAACCAGAAATGACTGAAAATCAGGGGTTATGCAGCAAGGCTAAGTGGGTAGCACCCATTAGGGTAAGGTCATCTCTGTCTAAATGTCACTTTTTTCGCCTTGGTGGTGCGTTTGCTGATCCCAACCATGGGGTGATCTTACTCGGGTGTCTCGATCCAAAATCCAATGTTCAAAAATTGACACTAAATACCTCACTTGTATTCGACTACCAAAGATTCAAACATCAAACTCCAGTCGGATGGAGCTTATAACAACATTAGATGAATATAAACAGCGGAAATAAAATGAATATCATATATCAACACAGATACAACATGATACAATATCCAATACAACATCTATCCTAGATATCAGAGTGATACAAATATGATACAATAATATACGATAACAGAAACTTCAACAAGTTCCCAACATACTTCAGCTTTGACAAGGTCTTCAAACTCCAACACTTCAAAAGACTTCCAAATCCAAAGCTTCCAGATGGCTTAAAATCCAAGCTAGCTCCAAAACACGGATAACTTGCTTTTAGGCTGCCCGTACGGAAAATTATGGGCACTCAGAGTTTAGGAAAGGAACAATAAACTCCGGGTCAGTCGTGGGACTGGTATGAGTAAACAAAAACAGTTGTTTGAAATAAAACAGTTCGTTTTTTATCATAAGCAAAACAAAAGAATTTGAAAGAAATCCGCAATGCTTTTTGAAAATGAAACTGCCATAAGGCCTCCCGTCACACACACAATGCAAGCGCAAACTTAGAGGAGATTTCTCCTTATGACAGTCAAAAATGCTTAATACGAGAAAACTCTTTTAAATATTATTATTAGTGCATAGTGTGAAAACATTTTTGAAAGTATAATATTAATCTTAGCCAGCATAGGTACATTATACTATGCTTACTATAGCTAGCACCTGAGGTGGCAGGTTATACAATTAAAATCCGTATTGGGCTAGTATTGTTTTATTGGGATTTCCAACAAATGGTCGAGGAAAGTAACTTCCCACATAAAAATGGAACGCCTCTGGAGGGACGTCCTCGATAACCTAACCGGATCTCTGCTACACAAGGCCGGGTTACCTCTGTAACTAGGTAACAACTGACACGAGTATGCCACCTCCCGGTCGTTACCAACCTTTATCCGAAGCGCTTCTCAACCGACAACCACAAAGCAATAAGTTTGCAGCAACGACAAAGTAAGTATCTGGGCTCCATACCATGATACCACTTATAATCCAGAAGGAAATGGACATACCCTCAGGGGGCGCAACCCCCAAATAACCTTGCTACCACGATTCCTGTTTTGACCATAACCGGGTTGTGAGGTTCGACGAAGCCTCGTCCACAAAGCTATGCTTTTTCACAAAGCCATGCTTCGATCAACAAATGATCAGCAACACTCAGCATGCCACACTACCAAATTGGGAGTATATCACTAATAACCTTCAACTACATAACCTCCGAGGTAGTACGTCTCAGAGAAGGGTGTTAAGCTAAGAGAATAAATTCTCCGCCACCAACAGATATGTATTTGAAAGAAATCGGCTTTATATCTCAAGGTGTATTGTCAGACATACAACCATACAAGTCTGTTCCAGGTTCGAACAGAACCGAAGGCACTTCCGAAGAAGCCCTTGCAATCCGGGCATCCATAATCCTGATCGGACTTCCCATCACTTAGGGAATCTCTATACCATAGCTACTCGGTACAGAGACAATCGATATGTTATCCTATCGTTTTCGAAGACGCCCGGTCTTCACCACCATCTTCAATTGCTATCCATTTTGTCGTATCACATATTCGAACACAAAGGTCCTCTTCCGGCTAAACCGAATAATAAGCGTTCAATTTAAAAATATGTGGATGTATCAGTCACAACGATTCACACGTTTGATGTCGGTTTCAGATAACCAACTGGAATCCGACTCCCTGTCGCATCGAAATTCAATTTCCGTTCTACGAGCCAAATGGTTTTCTCAATCACACAGTATTATATTCAATACAAATATCACAGCTTAGCACGAAGCATTTCATATTACATAGCATCCCATCACATATCAGAAAAATAAATCCAACGCACAACATTCAAGAACAATAAAACATCTTCAATTGAGATGAATAACTCATGTGGTTTTAAATTTATTAACCGCATAAGTAGTTTCATTAGTAATCTTTAATCAATGATTAATTATCATTTATCACTATTGATTAAGTCTTGATCACCTTCATTTATTAATCATTTCCTAATTAATTATCTTAATTAATTTCAAATTAATTAACCTCAATTATTAATTTATTAAATCTTTAATATTAAATTGTTAACTAAGAAATTATTTCTTAATAAATTATATTTACAAAATCATTAATTATTTTAATAAACCAAAAGATAATTTAACTACTTTGATTATCCTTTTAAACCTTGCTAAATCATTATCCTTATACATTGGCTGCTTTGGAGAGTTAAGATTAGTTTAAATAACATTCTATCTTAATTTCCTTTTAAATTTCATTATTTAATATAAATGACTTTATAAAATGATGTATCAAAAATTAAATAAATTAAAATTTAATTACTTTAAAAACATCTTACTTAAATCCTTGATTTATTCAAACTTAAGTCAAAGGGATAAATTTGAAAACATGTTGAAAATTGTTTAAAGGTTTGAGAATTTTTAAAGTAAAAACTGTTCTATATATTGATCTCGAGACTCGCTTCGAGTCACGCGTGAGAGAAATTCTCGGTTGCTTCGGGTTTTTATCAAAATCAACCCGAGTGCCAAAATTTTCAACTTAAAATTTTTCCTAAGTATTTTTACCCGGTGCTTCAATAACTTTACTCGAGTTAACACTCGAGCCACCACACATTTTTCCCCATGCTTACTTCGAGCAACACTCGAGTCAATTCGCAAACTAACCCAGCTCCATGCCCAAACTACACAACTATTTCCAGATTACCAGACAATGCACGGTGCACGTGCACATCGTCGACAATCACCTCCAGTCGACGCTGCATCACCAAGCGAGTTAACTATCACCCACAAACTAATTCCCGATCATCAGATTGTCTTCCCTCAACTCGAATTTGAATTTGAACCCAATGTCAAAACCTGGAACATCAACGAGAACTCTTCCTCAAAACTAGGAATCGCCTCGTTCTCCACACCTCGACCACCAGAAAATCCCCACCTCCGGTCACGAATGCGTTAACCCCAAGGCCATCATTCCCCAGACGTACGTGCAGCTCAATGCACGAGAGAAGTCGTAACGCACAAATTTTCAACCACGGCCAAAACAAGGTTTAGAAACGAAAATTCCTCGCCGCCGTTGCCTCGATGATTGAATACACCCCCAACCATTTTTCCTAGCAGCGCCATAGACTCCTCCACCTCCACGTGAAACCCCGAACTCTCTAGTACCTCCAACCGCTGGAATTTGATCGAAACCCATTTTTCGTTCATCTTTGAACTGCTCTTAAACCATGATGCTAAAAATCACCAAACTATTCTCAAAAATCCTATTTTTAAGTAAGGATTCATATTATATAATTAAATCTTCAAATCACTATAGTCGAAGTATTTCAAAATTTGAATTTGCACTGTAAAACCAAATTTGTTCATACTGTATATTCTTTTGTTTTCTTGAAACTATTTTTAAATTATAATTCATACTTAAATATACATGTTTTGTTTGGAGATCAAAGTCTAACAATGATCAAGTGATTTAATATTTGAATTTTTTTGATCGATCCTTTTGCTGTAAAGCAAGAAACAGGAATGTTAACATATACAGACAGAGGAGATTTGTATATGTATATACATAATAAAGAAATTTCAAATCTCAGATTAACAGGCAACAAATAAATATACTTAAATTTATTTTCAAGTTGTTTACTCACTTTGATTTTTAGAACGAACAGAGCCTGCTATTTGAAATTGCAGTATTGATCTTCCTGTATCACCTTTGTGTTTTGTTGTATAACTGAATTTGAATTTGTAAACAAATAGTGATGTTTGCTTTCTTTTTTTCCTCTATCTTTGCTAAGTTGTTTGAACGAACTTGAGCCAATATGGGTGTAGATATAAAGAAGGCAATTTTAGTGTAAATAGGTGTTATCTGGTTTAGTTAACTTCTTTTAGTTAGATTTTTTTTATTTGCTCAAATTTTATTTCTTTGCCTACATTTTTTGACCAGATAAACTTCCTTTGGGGGCTGAAATGATTTTGATTTATGCTTGAGAAGATATCATTAAATGCTTATGTTCCCTCTAAGTTAACATATAATCCTATTTGATTTTTTTTGTAAGTACATTTTTTTGTTTCATTTCATCTTCTTGCTTATATTTTGTTTTATTATTTTACATACACAAAATTCACATGTATCAACTTGTCTGATGTATCCATATTAACATGTAACTTTAACATATATATATATATATATATATATATATATATATATATTATTTTATGGTTTAACACAAATTCTTGTTTTTACATTTTTTTTTAAAGCTTAACTACCAAATACTTTATTTATATCCAAAGATTTTTATAATACTTAATATTAATAATATTTTATTTTGTTTTGAAACTTCCCAAATTAAATTACAAAAGTTCAAATAAGTTACCAAATTTTAAATTAAAAATTTTGGGATGTTACAAATATCCCCTCTTTAGAAAATTTCGTCCTCGAAATTTGAAATAGGAAGAAAAGCAAACAAAGAATATACGAATTCATAAAAGAATAGAGAAATGGCTAACCAGTTTAAACCGAGATATCCAATCTGCAATTGGGATATGATTTCTGCATGCTATCTTCAGTTTCCCAATTGCAGACTTTTGGATCGCCACTCAACTGTACTTTAACCAGTTTTACAACTTTGTTTCTCAATCGCTTTCCATCACGATCCACAATCTTTATCGGTTCCCTCTTTACTGCCAAGTTGGGAGTGATCTCAAGATCTTGCTGAGCTGCCTCCTCAATAATACTATCTGGGTCGTGCACAAATTTTCGGAGGTTAGAAATATGAAATACATCATGCACGCTAGACAACTAGCTGGGTAGCTGCACTCGATATGCTAGAGGACCGATCCTCTCCAGAATAGGAAAAGGACCAATATAAAGCAGTGCTAGCTTTCTAGTTTTCCCGAACCTCAATACACCCCGCATTGGAGACACTTTCAGAAATACAGAATCTCCAACTTGAAATTCCAAATCTCTTCTTCGGCGGTCATAATAACTCTTCTGACGACTTTGAGCAGTTATTAATCTCTTTCGAATAAAATCTACCTTCTCCGTGGCTTCTTTAATCATATCTGGTCCAAGGACGAGTCTATCACCTGATTCGATCCAGCATGTAGGTGATCGACACGGACGACCATATAATGCCTCATAAGGAGACATTTCAATACTGGCTTGATAGCTATTGTTATAAGAGAACTCGACCAAATGCAAATGGTCCTTCCAAGAACCACCAAAATCAAGTATACAAGCATGCAATAGGTCTTCTAAAATTCGGTTAATCCTTTCAATTTGCCCATCAGACTATGGGTGATAAGCAGTGCTGAAATTCAGTTTTGTTTCCAATGCGGCTTGGAATGCCTCCCAAAATCTACTAGTGAAGATCCGATCACGATCACTCACTGTGCTGTTACGAATACCGTGGAGACGAACAATTTTCTTTATATATAGCTCTGCTAAGCTTGCTGCAGTTCTACTGGATTTCACTGGAATGAATTGAGCAGTTTTGGTTAGACGATCCACTATAACTCAAATTGCTTCATTTCCCTTCTTGGTTCGTGGCAATTCGTCGATGAAATCCATCGATACCTAATCCCATTTCCACTTCGGTACTTCCAAAGGCTGAAGTAAACCGGCCACTTTCTTTTGATCGCTTTTAATTTGTTGACAAGTAGCACAGCGACTCACATATATAGATATGTCCCTTTTCATTGTCTTCCACCAAAACGTTCTTTTAATATCACGATACATTTTATTGACTCCTGGATGGATGCAAAGTTTGGACTTGTGGCATTCGTCCAAAACTTCAAGTTTCAGCTCCGGAATGTCAGGGACACAAATTTTTCCTTTCAATCTTATAACTTTATTGTCATCGACTTCAAAACTAGTATTTTCACCACGACGCATTTTCTCATAAATTTGATGAAGAAAATCATCTTCTTTTTGTTGGTTGGCGACTTTCTCAAGAAGATTAGGAGTAACGACAAGATGAGAGAGAATGGCATGCTTTCTACTTAAAGCATCGGCAACTACATTGGCTTTTCCGGGTGTATACAGAATATCTAGGTCATAGGACGCCAAAAATTCCAACCAATGTTGTTGTCGCAGATTCAAATCCTTCTGAGTGAGGAGATACTTTAAAGATTTGTGGTCGGTGAATAATTCGAATTTTTCACCCAGAAGATAATGTCGCTAGATTTTTAAGGCGAAAATAACAGCCAAAAGCTCCAAATCATGTGTTGGGTAGTTTCTCTCATGCGGATGTAATTGCCTACTCGCATAGGCAATTACCTTCCCATTCTGCATTAATACTTCACCTACCCCATCACCACACGCGTCGGTATAGACAGATAAGCCTTGGTTTCCGTTAATAATAGCGAGAGTAGGAGCAGTAGTCATCTCTTTTTTAATTCCTGAAAAGCTTCATCATATTTTGGAGTCCAGTAGAACTTGGCATTCTTCATTGTTAGCTTAGTCAATGGGCTAGCAATTTTAGAAAAGTCCTGAACAAACTTCCGGTAATAGCCTGCTAAACCTAGAAAACTTCAAACTTCTTTCGGATTCGTGGGTCGCTTCCAGTCAAGAATAGCGGAAATTTTGCTCGGAATATGGCCAAGAAATATGACTTCTTTGACCCAAAAGTGACATTTAGAAAATTTAGCGAATAAGATGTTCCTTCTCAAAATTTCCAAAACAATTTTGAGATGTTTAACTTGCTCCTCTTCGGTTTTGGAGTAGATTAGGATATCATCGATAAATACAAGAACAAACTTATTCAACACCTCCCGAAACACACGGGTCATCAAATCTATGAAGTATGCGGGAGCGTTGCTTAGTCCGAAAGGCATGACTAACCACTCGTAGAATACATTCGGACCCTTAAAAGCAGTTAGGTGAACACAATCTTCGGTAATTCGCAACTAATGGAATCCCTGAGCTAGATACACCTTAGAAAAGAATCATGCACCATGATGTTGATCGAACAAGTCGTCGATCTTGGGTAAAGAAAACTTGTTCTTGAGAGTTTGCTTATTGAGATCGCGATAGTCGACAGACAATCTCAAAGACCCATCAGATTTAGCCACAAATACTATCGCTAAACCCCATTCAGAAACACTAGGACGAATCAATCCCTTTTCTAGCAAATCACCGGTTTGCTTGACTAGTTCAATTCTTTCCTGCGGTGCCATCCTGTGAGTAGCATGAATGACAGGACGAGCATTCAGAATTAAGTCAATTCTGAATTCAATCTCTCTATGTGGGGGTAAAGATTCTATTTCTTTGAATACATCGGGAAAATGCTGGACAATAGGAATGGACTCCAAACTAGATTCTGGATATCCCAAAGTATACATCAGTTTATCTCTTTTCGGACTAGGGTCTTCACAAGAAATTTCAACGGAATCTCCAAGTTTAGTTTCGACTAGAATCATTCGATTGCTGCAATCTAATTTGGCTTCATGTCTCGATAACCAATTCATCCCGAGTAGGATTTCAAATTCATTGAAGTCGAGAACATAAAGGTTAATAGGAAATTTCTATCCAGAATAAGAGATAGGCACTCTCCTACAATATAGACAAAGATTTGTTGGACCACCCACTGGATTTTTCACACAAATAGGTTCATTGAAAAACTTGAGCTTAAGTTTTAATTCATCCACGATCTGTTGGGAGATAAAGCTATATGAAGCACCCGTGTCGAATAAAACTCTAACAACTCTTTCACCAACAATAAGGTTACCCTCCAAAACTCCCTTTCCTTCATTCGCCTTTGAAGTTGAGGGGTTATCTTTTATCGCGCACACTTTCGCTATTTGTGCTTGTTTCTTTTTCGGGCAATTCTTAACTCCATAACCTGGCTGGTGACAACAATAGCATTCCTTGGATCTTCGACTTGTCTTTACTAGTTGATCTTTCTTTATTTGTTTCTTTGGCTTCTCACAATCATTTGCTAAATGGCCTTTCTCCTGACAGTTATAACAAGTAACATTTTGGGTTGAATTCTCTTGATTACTCCTCTTCTTCTCCTTGCCTTGAACTGGCCTCTTTCCTTCGAATTTCCTTTTCTTCCAATTCAAACTACTTGAACTCCCCTTCTCTTCCAGAACTTCCTACATATCTAGAGTAGCATATCGATAACCCATATCAATCAAGTCTGAAAAAGATTCTTTAATGTGGGTTGTCATTCTCTCGTGATACTCCTTATTCATTCCACGAATGAATCTTTCATTTTTCTTCAAGGATGTACTCACTAGCTCCAGACCAAATCGAGACAATTTATTGAATTTATTCAAGTACTCCTCAAATGATAGACTTCCTTGCTTCAAATCTAGGAACTCTTGGTACAATCGAGAGATGCCAGCAGATGGAACATATCGCTACTCAAACACTTCCTTAAATCGTCTCTAAGTAAACTTATCTTCTGACTCATCCACAGTAACTGTCTCCCACCAAGCTAATGCTTCCTCTTTGAATTGCCAAGAAGCTATTAGTCGCTTTTGATCGTCTTCCAACTTCAATCCCCTGAAAATTCTTTCACAGGATCGGATCCAGGCTTGGGCTTCTACAACAGATTCCTTGCTAGTAAACGGCTTTCCACCAAGTCTCGAAAAACTTTTATATAGATCAGCCAGAATCGGCTGAGATTGAGTAGGCACTGTTACAGTTGCAGGGACTTGACCAGTTGCGGTAGTATTTCCCCATTCCCTACCTTGTCCTTTTCTTCAGCTCATTCTTACTATCTGTAGATAGCAAGAAAACTTGGTTTAGGCACATGGACAAGATATCTTAGGGAATATCAACAGTTTAAAAGGAATAGACCAAGAAATTTGGGGTTTTGGTCTTTCGGTTTATACACATTCTAGGGTATACTTTCCCCTATCTCTAATGAGCCATCTAATATGTTATACTCCGTAGCTAAAGTTCTTACTCAACCTTTAGCTCTGATACCACTTTGTCACGATCCAAAATCCAATGTTCAAAAATTGACACTAAATACCTCACTTGTATTCGACTGCCAAAGATTCAACCATCGAACTCCAGTCGGATGGAGCTTATAACAACATTAGATGAATATAAACAGCGGAAACAAAATGAATATCATATATCAACACAGATACAACATGATACAATATCCAATACAACATCTATCCCAGATATTAGAGTGATACAAATATGATACAACAATAATACGATAATAGAAACTTCAACAAGTTCCCAACATACTTAAACTTTGACAAGGTCTTCAAACTCCAACACTTCAAAAGACTTCCAAATCCAAAGCTTCCAGATGGCTTAAAATCCAAGCTAGCTCCAAAACATGGATAACCTGCTTTTAGGCTGCCCGTACGGAAAATTATGGGAACTCAGAGTTTAGGAAAGGAACAATAAACTCCGGGTCAGTCGTGGGACTGGTATGAGTAAACAAAAACAGTTGTTTGAAATAAAACAGTTCATATTTTATCAAAAGCAAAACAAAAGAATTTGAAAGAAATCTGCAATGCTTTTTGAAAATAAAACTGCCATAAGGCCTCCCGCCACACACACAATGCAAGCGCAAACTTGGAGGAGATTTCTCCTTATGACAGTTAAAAATGCTTAATACGAGAATACTCTTTTAAATATTATTATTAGTGCATAGTATGAAAACATTTTCGAAAGTATAATATTAATCTTAGCCAGCATAGGTACCATTATACTATGCTTACTATAGCTACCACCTGAGATGGCAGATTATACAATTAAAAACCATATTGGGCTCGTATTGTTTTATTGGGATTTCCAACAAATGGTCGGGCAAAGGAACTTCCCACATAAAAATGGAACGCCTCTGGAGGGACGTCCCCGAGAACCTAACCGGATCTCTGCTATACAAGGCCGGGTTACCTCTGTAACTAGGTAACAACTGAAATGAGTATGCCACCTTCCGGTCGTTACCAACCTTTATCCAAAGCGCTTCTCAACCGACAACCACAATGCAATAAGTTTGCAGCAACCACAAAGTAAGTATCTGTGCTCCATACCATGATACCACTTATAATCCAGAAGGAAATGGACATACCCTCAGGGGGCGCTACCCTCAAATAACCTTGCTGCCACGATTCATGTTTTGACCATAACCGGATTGTGAGGTTCGACGAAGTCTCATACACAAAGCTACGCTTTTTCACAAAGCCATGCTTCGATCAACAAATGATCAACAGCACTCAGCATGCCGCACTACCAAATTGGGAGCATATCACTAATAACCTTCAACTATATAACCTATGAGCTTGTACGTCTCATAGAAGGGTGTTAAGCTAAGAGAATAAATTCTCCGCCATCAACAGATATGTATTTGAAAGAAATCAGCTTTATATCTCAAGGTGTAGAGTCAGACATACAACCATACAAGTCTGTTCCGGGTTCAAAAAGAACGGAATGCACTTCTGAAGAAGCCCTTGCAATCCGGGCATCCACAATCCCGATCGGATTTCCCATCACTTAGGGATTCTCTATACCGTAGCTACTCGGTGCAGAGACAATCGATAGGTTAACCTATCGTTTTCGTAGACGTCCGAACTTCACCACCGTCTTCAATTGCCATCCATTTCGTCGTATCACATATTCGGAATGGGTTATATGACACAAAGGTCCTCTCCCGGCTAAACCGAATAGTGAGAGTTCAATTTAAAAATATTTGAATGTATCAATCACAAAGATTCACACGTTCGATGTGGGTTTCGGATAACCAACTGGAATCGGACTCCCTGTCGCATCGAAATTCAATTGCCGTTCTACGAGCCAAATGGGTTTTCTCAATCACACAGCAGTATATTCAATACAAATATCATAGCTCGGCACAAAGCATTTCATATTACATAGCATCCCATCACATATCAGAAAAATAAATCCAACACACAACATTCAAGAACAATAAAACATCTTCAATTGAGATGAATAACTCATGTTGTAACGACCCAGAATTTCAATTTATTAAAATTTGAATATTTAATTAATTTTTTAAATATTAATTTGTGAATTTATAAGTCGAATAAATTTTATTTCGAATAATTGGATTTAATTGAATAATTAAATCGATAATTTAATATGTTAAAATACAGAAATAATTGAAAATTTAGTTAAATATGATTGAAAATGATTTGTAAAATTTTATTTTATCATGTTGAAGTTAGAACGATATTTTAGAACTTTTAAAATCGAATTAAAAGTTAATTTGTGAAAATTGAATATTTTAATATTTAATCGACTAGTGAAATTAGCCAATTTTTGAACAGTCTCATAATTGGACGAAACTAGTTCCATTGGATCCGTAATAGTTTGTTATTATCGGATTTCAATTTTCGTAGCAATCGGAGTTGTCGTTTGACCGTAGCAGCTCGAAACACATCGAATTATTTTAATATTAATTTGGCGAGTTAAAATAGCCATTTTTCAAAAATCTAGGATTTCGACGAAACCAGTTTCATCGGATCCGTAATGTGATATTATTATAAGGTTTCAAATTTCAAGTCGATTGGATTTACCGTTTGTCCGGTACAAATTAAAACGCATCGAAATCGGTTTAAATCAGTTTAATTTAAATTGATCGTTTATCGCCATATCTCACACAGACGATCGAATTAGCTTCCGAAACCTATTCCATTGTGTCCGGAACGCGGGATAAACCCTAGAAACGCCAGTTACAGCGCGTAAATCGGGGTTTTGAAAACCCGGATGAATAGTGTTTGATATTTCCTATAAATAGGCTCATAATTCACAAAAAAATAAAAGAAATTTTTTTTTAGGGTTTCATCTTCTTCTAGCCGCCAGTTTTAAAAAAATCAATGGCCGAAACTTTGATTCCTTCTCCTCCAATTATCTCGTGATCTACTCATTTCTGGGCTTCACCTTCAACTGCAAAAATGTAGAGAGTGTCGAGTACTATCATCTCAACGGTGGAGATGGGATTCAAAGGGGCGTGGAGGAAGAAAATGACCCGCGTTCGTATGGTCTTTGAGCACGTTTTCTCGTGCCTAGGGGGGCCGAGTGCCACCTTGCTCTGGCCGAAGGTAGGCGTGTCGATGGTGCTTCGTATGGTGTTGTCTGATCGGGCTAGAGTTCGTCAAGGTGGTGGAAATATGGAACCCTAGTGCGGCAGAAGTGGGTTTGTTTCGTTCGTATAGCCTGGGAGTTTCACGCGTTAGGGAAGATGATGTTGATCAGCCGAGATCTTCTCAAGCTAGATCGAACGGCTCTGATAGGTTAAGGATTTTAAAATAAAAAAGTAAAATGTTAATTATATTATATAAATCATGTGATGTTTAAAAATGTATAACTTTTTGCTACGAGGTTGAAAAATTACGAAACCAGTTGCGTTGGAACCGTATTGACGAATACTACGCAATGGAATTGGATTGGAGTCGTTTGGAGTCAATGAAAATTTTGGATAAAAATTAAACGCCCGTTTAATTTTATTCGAAATAAAAGCTAAAACGGAAATAAAATCAAGGTGAGAACTTCTCACTCAATCGAATCGGTTTCGATTTTATTTTAAATAGTTATATTTAAAATTGTTGAATGCATGTTTGAATGATGATTGTTATCTATTGATTGTTAAGATAAACATTATGCACCGTTAGTAAGCGGATGTTATTTATTAAAAACATATACCGCGAATATTTCATAAACAGCGAAATTGGTATTATATATAATAGCAATATATATATATTGGCATATGTATATATTGCAGTTGTTGATTTCCCGCATTGTATAGCGGATGAGACCCTATTGCGTCGTCTATTAAGCGGATAATATTTAATAATCCCATATACCGCGATAATTCCGTACTGGAGCGGAATTGGTATTGTGCTAATGTTTTTGGATGCAGGGAAACAGGTTGGAGGGATCCAACTGGATTCCTCAATTGTATTGATTTATTTACAGATATTTTGATATTTGTTGATTATCATATCGATATATGATATTTGGATGTCGTGATTGACTATTTGGTGCTGCTGCATCATCAGATCCATTTCTGAAATTTTAAAATAATGATTTTTGTTTTAAAAGGAATTTTAAAGTGATTTTCAAAAGTATACGTTTTATTAAAATTTTGAATTGATTTATTTTAAATAAATTAATGTTATAAGTTTAATGTTATAAAAGTTATAATCTTTGTAAAATATATCCAAATTAAGATTTTTGAAATAAATAGTGATTAATTTATAAAATGGTTTAATTGGGAATTTTGAATTATTATAAACGGTTTATATAAAAGATTTATAAAATTGATATTTTATAAATTAAAAATATTGGAATATTAAAACAAGTTTTATAAGTATTAAAAAAAATGAAATAAAAATGAATTTCATAAGTGAACGCAATTTATAGATTTATAAATTGTGAAGTTATAAAATGGATAGATTTTGTAAAATATAAGATTTATAAGTAATCAACTTATAAATCGGATTTTGGCATTTAAAATGAGATATAAAAAGGATTTTTATAAATAAAAGTTTATAAAAATATAAATGGAGTTTATAAACATTGTTTATAAATCCAAAATAAATTGAATTTGATAGGTTGGATATAGGAATATATGAAAGGAATTATATTCACGATTTTGGACAGCGAATATATTATTAAATGAAATGGATATGTTTTGGGGAAGGAATATTATGAAATGAAGTTAATGATTTTAAAGACGTTTTAAAATGCATTAAGTATCGAATACATAGATTTCAACATTCATTGTTGAAATAGACGTTTCGAGAAATTGAAGGAAATGGTGGACTATAACACTGTTGTTATAGTAAATGGTTTCCGAAAGAAAATGTTTTGTATAGTATTGGGATTTATATATCTATTTAAACTTTGAATCCCTATACTGGTGATTTTGGGTCGTCGTAACGATGTTTTACGTAACATTCGTTTTGGCCCAAACAAATGTGTTTAAGTGAATGTTTTCCTTAAAGAATGAATTATATACTTAATTTTCGATTTAAGTACATTGAATATTTTCTAAGTATTGAAAATAAATGGATTTGTGATGTACTTATTATTAAATAAGTATGGAAATATTTTTCCAATGTGAAATGAACGTTTTAGAATTTATCCTTGTAAAGATAAATTGAAAGTGGATATTTGAAATCGATTGAAAATCGTATATCATAAATATTTTAGGATTATAAATTCACTAAGGAATTTATAAAAGAAAGGGGTAATTGTTTAAAAATAAACGTTGATTTATTTTTGAAGTGTGGGAATTGATTTACGGATTTGGAATGTAAATATAAAGTAAATCGGTAAGGATTTATTTAATTTGTTTAAATGAACCATGTTGAAATGAAAGCATTTCCGAGTAAGGAAAATGATTGAAATTTGTTTTCAAAAGTTGATAAAGTATTGGAAAGTCATTTGAAAATTGGTTTTCAAATGTTGAAGTGTGGAAAATTTTATATCTAGTAAAGATATTTTGGAAAGTAAATAATTTGAGAAATTATTTGGAACTTGGTGATGTTGAGCACGCCTATTGATAGTTAAATAATCCGACTATCAATATTTACCTTTAAATAGGTATTTGTTGTGATTGTTTGAATTTGAATGCCACACTTATTTTTGAATAAGCACTCACTATTCGGGTTAGCCGGGAAAGGACCTTCGGGTCGTATAACCCATTCCGAGTATGTGATACGTCGTTATGGATTGCATTCGATGACCGGTGTTGAAGACCGGATATTTGTGAAAACGAAAGGATTACCGTCGAGTTACTCTACATCGGATGATCTCCGATATAGAGGTTTTATCACCCTTAGTGACGGGAAGTCCGGTCGTGATTAGTGAATATCCGGATTGCAAGGACTTCTTTGTAAGTGCCTTCGGTTCTGTTCGATCCCGGAACAGACTTGTATAGATTGTATGTCTGACATTACAAATTGAGATATAAAGCTGATTTCTTTCAAATATATTTCTGTTGGTGGCGGAGAATTTATTCTCTTAGCTTAACACCCTTCTCTGAGACGTACGAGCTCAGAGGTTATATAGTTGAAGGTTATTAGTGATATACTCCCAATTTGGTAGTGTGGCATGTTGAGTGTTGCTGTGAAATGATCATTGTGTTGATCATTTGTGATAGGATCATTTATTTGATCATTTATCTTGGTGATCATTTCTATGATCATTTGTTGACCCAAAGCACGGCTTTTGTATAAAGTGTGGCTTTGTGAACGAGACTTCGTCGGACCTCACACCCCGGAAATGGTCAAAAAAGGAAGGATGCGGCAAGGTTATTAGGGGGTAGCGCCCCTTTAGTGTATGCCATTCCTTCTGGATAGAGGTGGTATCATGGTATGGAGCCCAGATATTTAACCTATGTTGTTGCTGCATATTTTGTGGTTGTTGGAAATCGAGGATCCTCGGATAGATCGGTTACGATCGGGGGATGACATATTCGTGTCAGTAGTTACCCAACTAGGGGTAACCCGGCCTTGTGTTGGCAGAGATCCGGTTTGGTTCTCGGGGACATCCTTCCAGAGGCGTTCTCATGTGGCAATGGGAAGTTCCTTGGCCTGATCATTTGTTGGAAATCCAATTCCCAATACGAAACCCTGTACGGATTTAGTTGTAGAACCTATCATTCACTTATGGTGGCGCCCCACTGTTTGGATGGTAGCTATAGTAGGCATAGTTCGAAATGTCTATGTTGGCTAAGATTTATATTCTATTTTCGAAATGAATTTTTCCTACACTATGCACTAGTAATAATATCAAATGCTCTTTTTAATGCGTATCAAGCATCTTTGACTATCATAAGGAGAAATCTCCTCCGATTCTGCGTTTGCATTGTGTGTGTGTGCGGGAGGCCTTATGGTAGTCTCATTTTTAAAAAGCATTGCGAATTGACTTTAAAAGTATTCCTCTATTTTGTTTTCAAAGATAAATAAACTATTTTGAGTTCTCACACCAGTCACATGACTGACTCGAAGTTTATTGTTTTCCTTCCTAAACTCTGGGTGCCCACCAATTTCCACACGGGCAGTCAAGAGTTAGGTTTATCAGGATATTCTAGAATTCAGGAGTTGCAGGAGGCAAGCTGAAGGGCATGGCGTATTACTAGTATATTGTATTTCTTTTCCGCTGTTGATGTTGTTGTTGTTGTACACTCTGATGATGTAATGAAATGTAATGTAATGTAATAACTGATATAGTTCTTTGTTTAAAGATTATTCATTTATTTATTATATGTTGTTCCGCTGCGAATTGTGAGATTCTGATGTTGTTCTGTTATTTCTTCTGTTCTGTTCTATCTTTTTCTATCTTCTTCTACTTTTTCTTTTTCTAAAACCCTAACGGTACGGTTTTTCGGCTTTCGATTGCTCGGCAGTTGATACAGTGGACGTATTGATGTCGGTTTTCGTCAACGAAAAATCGCGTTCGTTACACATGTGGTTTTAAATTTATTAACCGCATAAGTACTTTCATTAGTAATCTTTAATCAATGATTAATTATTATTTACCACTATTGATTAAGTCTTGATCACCTTCATTTATTAATCATTTCTTAATTAATTATCTTAATAAATTTCAAATTAGTTAACCTCAATTATTAATTAATTAAACCTTTAATATTAAATAGTTAACTAAGAAATTATTTCTTAAGAATTTATATTAACAAAATCATTAATTATTTTAATAAACCAAAAGATAATTTAATTACTTTGATTATCCTTTTAAACCTTGCTAAATCATTATCCTTATACATGGCTGCTTTAGAGAGTTAAGATTAGTTTAAATAACATTCTATCTTAATTTACTTTTAAATTTCATTATTTAATATAAATGACTTTATAAAATGATGTATCAAAAATTAAATAAATTAAAATTTAATTACTTTAAAAACATCTTACTTAAATCCTTGATTTATTCAAACTTAAGTCAAAGGGATAAATTTGAAAACTTGTTGAAAATTGTTTAAAGGCTTGAAAATTTTTAAAGTAAAAACTGTTCTATATATTGATCTTGAGACTCGCTTCGAGTCACGCGCAAGAGAAATTCTCATTTGCTTCGGATTTTAATCAAAATCAACCCGAGTGCCAAAATTTTCAACATAAAATTTTTCCTAAGTATTTTTACCCGGTGCTTCAATAATTTTACTCGAGTTAACACTTGAGCCACCACACGTTTTTCCCCATGCTTACTTCGAGCAACACTCGAGTCAATTCGCAAGCAAACCCAGCACCATCCCAAAACTACACAACTATTTCCAGATTACCAGACAATGCACGGTGCACGTGCACATCGTCGACAATCACCTCCAGTCAACGCTACATCGCCGAGCGAGTTGACTATCACCCACAAACTAATTCCCGATCATCAGATTGTCTTCCCTCAACTCGAATTTGAATTTGAACCCAATGTCAAAACCTGGAACATCAACGAGAACTCTTCCTCAAAACTGGGAATCGCCTCATTCTCCACACCTCGACCACCAGAAAATCCCCGCCTTCGATCACGAACGCGTTAACCCCAAAGCCATTATTCCCCAGACGTACGTGCAGCTCGATGCACGAGAGAAGTCGTGACGCACAAATTTTCGACCACGGCCAAAACTAGTTTTAAAAACGAAAATTCTTCGCCACCGTCGCCTCGATGATCGAGTACACCTCCAACCATTTTTCCCAGCAGCGCCGTAGACTCCTCTACCTCCACGTGAAACCCCGACCTCTCTAGTGCCTCCGACCGTCGGAATTTGATCGAAACCCATTTTTCGTTCATCTTTGAACTGCTCTTAAACATGATGCTAAAAATCACCAAACTATTCTCAAAAATCCTATTTTTAAGTAAGGTTCAGATTATATAATTAAGTCTTCAAATCAATATGGTCGAATTATTTCAAAATTTGAATTTGCATTGTAAAACCAAATTTGTTCATACTGTATATTCTTTTGTTTTCTTGAAACTATTTTTAAATTATAGTTCATACTTAAATACACATGTTTTGTTTGGAGATCAAAGTCTCACAATGATCAAGTGATTTAATATTTGAATTTTTTTGATCGAGCCTTATGCTCTGAAGCAAGAAACATGAACGTTAACATATACGCGCAGAGGAGATTTGTATATGTATATACATGATAAAGTAATTTCAAATCTCAGATTAACAGGCAACAAATAAATATACTTAAATTTCTTTTTAAGTTGTTTACTCACTTTGATTTTTAGAATGAACAGAGCCTGTTATTTGAAATTGCAGTATCGATCTTCCTGTGTCACCTTTGTGTTTTGTTGTATAACTGAATTTGAATTTGTAAACAAATAGTGATGTTTGCTTTCTTCTTCTTTTTCTCTGGCTTTGTTAAGTTTTTTGAACGAACTGTAGCCAATATGGGTGTAGATATAAAGAAGGAAGTTTTAGTGTAAATAGGTGTTATTTGGTTTAGTTAACTTCTTTTAGTCGGATTTTTTTATTTGCTCAGATTTTATTTATTTGCCTACATTTTTTGACCAGACAAACTTCCTTTGGGGGATGAAATGATTTTGATTTATGCTAGAGAAGATAGCATTAAATGCTTATGTTCCCTCTAAGTTAACATATCATCCTATTTGATTTTTTTTGTAAGTACATTTTTGTTTTATCCCATCTTCTTGCTTACATTTTGTTTTATTATTTTACATGCACAAAATTCAAATGTATCAACTTGTCTGATGTATCCATATTAACATGTAACTCTAACATATATATATATATAATTTTAGGTTTAACACAAATTCTTGTTTTTACATTTTTATTATTACTATTTATTTAAAGCTTACCTACCAAATACTTTATTTATATCCATAGATTTTTGGAATACTTAATATTAATAATATTTTATTTTGTTTTGAAACTTTCCAAATTAAATTACAAAAGTTCAAATAAGTTGCCAAATTTTAAATTAAAAATTTTGGGATGTTACATCGGGATTATCCAGTAGGGGTAGTCCCGGTCTTGTGTTGTAGGGGATTGGGAGTATCCCTCGGTATGGTGATCTAGGCCACGTGCTGTGACAGGTGGTACCCCAGTGCCTAGTCATTAGTTGGAAATCCATTCTCCCTACGTGCCTTTTACGGTTTTGTTTGTATTACCGACGACTGTGGCTAGTAGCTAGAATTAAATTAATGTAACAATTTCGGCTATTCGAATTAGTATTTGTATATAGACACTATTATAATATCAGAGGATTTTATAATAATTGTTTTAGCTATCGTAAGGTAAAAACCCGACATGTTTATTTATGGCGTGGTTTTACGAGATGCTTTTGATTTTCAAAGGATTTTTGAAAACTTTAATAATCAAGTTGAGTGTGGTTTTCTCACGCTGGTATTCCAGAATGACTCGGGTGTTATTTAACTATAATTCTCGGGTCAGACCGAGTATTATAGGATACAGGATATGTTGCTGTGGAGTTCAGGAGACGAGCTGGATGGCGATACGTACTACTGTACTCGATTATTATTCCGCTGTGTATTCAGTTTTGGGGACGAGTTTATATGACTGTCCAGTTGTATATTATTGATGTTGTTGAACTCTGATGATATATTCTGATGATGTATATATAAAACAGATATAGTTTTTTTTGTGTAAAGATCTGTTATTATCTATTATATTTTATTCCACTGCGATGGTAAGATTCTGTTGTTGTTTCTATTTTCTTCTTCTACCTCTTTCTTCTTTAACCCTAATGGTTCGTATTTCCGTTCATCCTGAGTTGATCTGATGGTGAATAGTGTCGAATTAAGGGGTACGGATTTGCGGGCTATCAGAGCTGAAGGTTAAGCGAGAACCTTGGCTCTGGTGGGAATTACTCATTGGAAATAGAGTCCTTAGTACTCTAGAAACGAGTTTGAGCGTATTGATAGATATGAGCGCATATTTGTTAGTGTATATAAAAATTGTTTTATATTGTGTTGACTTATCGATTGAGCGTTTATGGATTCCGGTTGGTATGTCGGACGCCATTTTATCGATAGGGGTTTCTAAACTCTTAAACAAGATAAACCGACCCAGTATTGTTTTAAATAGGGTAAATGAAATAATTGCACCCAAAATATTTTTGTATATAGAGGAAATAATTTTTCGTAAATTATTATAGTTATATATGGTTGCTTGGATGTTAGGAATGATAATTATTATCATTGTTGTGTGAAAATTTAGATAGAGACTAAAAATAACCAAAGGTTAAGGAAAGAAATTCATTTATAGAACGAAATTTGAAATGTGAATTGTAAATGTGATTTATAATTTGAAATAGAATTCTAGGAAAATATTTGAAAATAATTGTGATGAAAATTCAAGAGTAATGTTTAAATATGAATTGAATGGGTTTCGAATTTGAAATTTGGAAAAATTAAATTCCTTTGAATTTGAAAATGGTTTTCAAAGTTTTTGGAGAAATAATGGTGATATTATTTGGAAATTTTTTTTGAATTGGATTTGAACTATAGAGAGTTTGGAATATTTGAAGGGATCCTAAAGTGATAAAAGCATTGAACTCTTTTCGGTCGCTGGGAAATAATTCCGATGATGATCGCGACATCATCGGTGTTCATTTTCGAGTTTCCAAGAGGAGGATTGCTTCCTGGATGTTTTGGATTAATGTTTGTTTGCGAAATTGGGTTTGATTTTGAAAATGAAAAGGAATAGTTTGATTTAGATATATATTTTTTCAAAATTTGATTTTGAACATTTTAGTAATGGTTTAAGCTCTGGAGTTGGTTTGAATGTTTGGATGTAACTCTGGAAGCTTATTAAAAATGTTTATGGAGTGGTAAATAAGTTTGGAAACTTAAAAAAAAATTGAAAAGTTGTTTAGAATAGAAAATTTAACTTGGAGAAGGGTTAAAAATTTGAAGTAAGTAAGAAAACGAAAATAAGTTAGAATGTAGGCCAACTAATTTAAGTGAGTTAAAAGAAGTTGGCAAACGGAAGGTAAATAAATTGGAGAACTTATAGAAACTTAAAATTTGAATTAAATTAGAATGTAACTAGACCAAGTTAAATAAAAAGTGAATGTGAGGAAATAAATCTAAGTAGGCTAAATAAAATAAGTTATTCAAATAAAATGTATTGGTTGAAAATAATTTGTGAATGAACAAATGAATTTATAATTGTAAGTAAATGAACTGAAATTGGATATTGGAAGGAGTAAGCCAAAATAAAATGTATTTGGAATTTTGGAAAGTGAAATAGAAATCTAAACTTGAATTATAAATTAGATTGAACTTAGGTATAGTAATAAAGTGATTTTTGAAGATAAATATCAAAGATTGAATTGTAAATTGGAAGTGAGCTAATTGGATAATTAATTATTTAATATGGAAAGGGAACATTAGTTGGATAAAAACTAAAACGGATATTCTATTAAGTGAATATCGTCAAATTGCATAGAATAAATTAGTCGTCTAATAAATGGAAGTAAATAAAAATTCTATGAATTGGTAGAGGTAAATAAAATTGATTTTTGGAATCAATTGAAATAAATGTGAGTTGTTGGGTTAAAAATGAATCGTATACAAGCAAGTGAGTTGTAAATCACTTAAATTGAATAGTATGGGTTGAGAGTTGTTTGAAAGGAATTGATATAAGTGTCGAAACTTTAGATATGTGCTCATAAAAGTATATAACATGCATTGTTATAGAATCCATGTTTTAGCTATTTAAATATAAGTGAAGTGCTATAAACTTCTTATATATAGTGCTTATATGTTTAAATTGAGTAAGTAGAGGTACCGGGAAGCCGTTTGGCTGGATTTTGGTCGCGCTGATTTCTAAATAAAAAGCCGCTTGCTTAAAATGCTAAATAGAGGTACGCGTATGCAATAAAAGTTAGGAATATGAACCATTGTTTGTTTTTTTGACCGGGTGGGTCCATGTATATATATTTATATCTCTTGTCAAATTGCAAAAGCTCCTCCGTACAAAGGAGACTGCTAAAATTTTGAGAGTTAGAAAAATTTTTGGGAAAATTTTTGTTAGCGACAAAACGATTTCAAATTGGAAACTGAAATAAATGAGTGGATGAAACTAATTTAAAATAATGATATGAATCATTTATAAATGGAAGATAAACTTCAATATTCAGAGTGAAGATAAATTGAATTCATATGGAAATGGGAGAATCAATTTGAATAGAAGTAGATATAAACTAAAGTGGTGAAGTGAAAATAAATATAAGAAGCGTATAAAATACTTATATTGAACTTAAGAAGAAATAGTAGAATACTTATATGGGTGTCGGGAGAATGTATTGAATAAGCATTTGAGTATGTGAAATGATAAGCGTTGATGAGTGAATAGAAATCAAAATGAATGTGAATAAAAATATAATTGATATAGTTGATAATCAATTGAGATAAATACGTAGGATGTACGTATATTATTTTATTCGCATAGCAATTTGATCTAGATTCGAGCACATAATTTCGAGATAGTTATATTAATCCGAGTTAGGATTTTTCACTCGATTTTCGACAGCGAACCCTAGATATGGATTTTGAATGATTCTGGAAGTTCTATATCATAGTTATGACTATGCAAGGAGAATGACGGTTTCTGATCAAGAAACCAGATCTGAGTCCGCACTAGAAAGTCGGATGGACGATACTAGTTCGGAAATGAAATTGTATGATCGAGTGAGCGATCAGATTCGGTATTGCATACGAATGATATATGTACATCGTACGGGCTTAAATGGAATGAATATTGAAAATTTTGTAAAGTGTATAAAATGCTTTTGGAATCTATAATTGGATATGGGTAAATTGGATATACATGTATTAAAAAGCAAGTGGGAAAATTGGGATTTCTGATTTCAGAAGATAAATTGAAATTTGCTCGGCAAAGGTATGAACTTAAATTCCTGTATGAAATTTGATGATTTTCTTGTCTAACCACTTGGCCTTTTGTTTTCTTTTGAAATCTGGAGGGCCGTGGTGCCATTTTATAGTTGTACCGAGCTGGCCGCGCAAAGAAGATGCTGGCGAAATTTTTCGAAAATTTACGGTGTTAGAAAAATTTTGAAAATTCAAATTTTGGTTTTAAATTCAAATTTGAATTGTTAAGTAAATAATATTATTGGGACTTATGGATAAGTTTGGAAAGCTAGAAAAAGGGTTAGTGCGTCTTTAATAAAAAGATTGTTTTGAGAATTGTTTGGTTTTAGGAATAAGTATACGGGTATTGGACCATTCTTCTTAATTAATAATTTCGAGGATGAAATTCTTTTGAGGGGGGAGGAATGTGACGATCCGAAATTTTTGAATGTTTAAAATCGAAATATTTATTTGATTTTAAATGTTTAAAAGTTAATTTTTAACTTGAATTCAAATATCACCATTTATTGGGTAATTTAATTATTAAATTAAATAATTTGAAGTTGGGTAAAATATTGAATCTGGAATTTTAAGCCTGTTAAAAATAATTTGAAGGCTTGTAAAATTTATATTGATAGTGTTGAGGATAATAAAAGTTTTAAAATTGAATTTAACACTGATTTGTTCATTTTTGAAATTTTATTGTTTAAATTGAATTTAAAAATAGCCTTCTGAGGCACAGTCTCGGAGTTCGACGAAACCAGTGATATTGGATCCATAATATTGTATTATTGACGGATTTTAATTTTCGTAGTGTTTGGAGTGATTGTTTGGCCATATAGTAGATAAACGCGTTGAAATTTTATCGTAATTTAATATAATAACTGGGTCCAAAAAGCTATCTTCTCCATATGATCGAATTAGGACTCGAAACCTTTTCTAATGCATCCGGAATAGGCGTATAACATTATAAATGCCTAGCAGCATGCCTCCGTTGGGGTTCAAAATTTCAAGATATGTATAACGAGACATGTTGAAAGTTTTATAATATAATAAAAATTGGAAGTCAACTAGTCAAATATATTTTTATAAATGGACACTCGTACTCAAGAAGCCATCCCTAATTTATATTACGTCTTCGTCTCCCTCTCTAGCCTTCATACCGAAATCGAACAAAAAAAAGAAGAGAAACGAAATAAATCAAAATTGAACGACATTCTTCCCTAAATATTTGACTCTCTCCAGTTTATATTCCCAAATCAATTCGCGCATAAAATTTTTTTGAATCCACACTTAAATTCGAACGATTGTCATTCGAATAATGGATGGAGGACCGATTCAAACCATTATCGTTGCGTTGAGCTCGAGCTCGAGTGTCGCGGTAGCACTGTGAGTCGCATGATGGTAGATTGCGAGCAGCTAGCGAAGTCATCTTTGAGGAGTTTGTTTTAAGGAGCTAGGGTGGTCAAGATCGAGGCGTCGGCATGGGTCACGTTGGTTCGCAAAGCAGGAGGCGATTCGACTTGGGAATTCGACTACCGACGTTGAGGTTAGCTAGTCTCAGTTCAAATTGTGTTTTCGAAGAGGCTGTGACATGGTCGCAAGCTACTCTGATGCTTCGCAATGGTCGAAGAGGTTGGAATGTTGCGGTGATGCAGGCAACAGGCTAGTACCGTTTCGGCATGTCGGCTGTTGGCTGGGTAAGGGTCGGCATCGGTGTAGTTTATGCCAGTGAGGTTCGTTTGTTTTACTTATTTGATTTAATTTAAGTATATATAGGAAACAGGAAAATTTTAAATACAAAAAGATTTTGAAATGTATATTTAGGAAAATTAAGAATATTTGAAGGTTATATATATAAATTAGATTTGTATGAAATCGATATAGCTTATTTTTATAAAATATATATGTAGTTTCAAGTGGAAGAAAAAATATAAAATAAAAATATTTATTTACAATCACTAGTTATTTTATAATAATGTATTATGCTGGTTAACCTATTAAATTTTTATGGTTGCTAAGAATTATTTATTATAGGAAATTGGTTTAAAATCAAATTATTAGTTCAAATTAAATAAATAAGTTGAAATTAATTATTCGATCAATTCAAGTATTAATAAACTATATAATGTTTATTCAAGGTTTGAAATCTGAAAAGAAACAAGCTGGTCTGGAATGGATTGTAAAACCAAAATCAAAGGCGAGTTAATCTCACTCATCTGGGTTTAATTTAAATTTAAATGGTTAAATTTAAATAATTGGTTGATTGATTGAATTGATTTGATTTGCTATATTATATATAGTAGTATATATATAGTATATATTGGAGTAGTTGATTTCCCGCATTGTATAGCGGATGAGATCCTATGCGCCTCATAATAGCAGATGATATTATATTAATCCCATAGACCGCGATATTCCACCTCAAAGTGGAATTGGTATTGTGCTAACTTCTATGGATGCAGGGAATTATGTTGGAGGGATCCAACTGGATTCCTCAAAATTATTTAGATTGTTTAATATTCCGTGTTATGAATATTTGATATTCTGTGATGAATTATATTGATAATTGGAATATTGAATGCTATGGTTTGCTCGAATATATTTTGGTACACTGAGTTATCAAAATATATAGAAATGGATTTTTGAAAAGAAAATAAAAGAGTGAATTTTTAAGTAAAATAATCATAGAGAATTTGAATAAATTTAAGAGTGATAAGGAAAAGAATAGTAGTGATTTTAAAATTCTAATAAATAAATTCCGAGTATGGAAAAAGGGGATTTTGAATAAACAGAGTAATAATGAATTTTAAAAACTTAAGTGATATTATTTCAAAGGAATAAAGAATTTATTTTTAAATTTTAAGGGTTAAATTTATTTAAAAGGATAAATAAGGAATTTGGGAAATCCGAAATTTGTATTTTCTGTTAAAAATATTTTAATTCATAATTAAGAATTTAAAATCCAAAGTTGATGGATTTTGAAGTAAATGAGTAAGTAACGAAATTTATTTCAAAGTGGAGTAAATTAGAAATCAATTTGAAAATTGATTTAAGTGTTTAAATTTCGAATTTAAAAAAAGAAGTGAGACTATGGAATTTATAAACTGGGATTATAAAAGTGAAGAAATATATCAGTGGATATTTGGAAGGTTAAATTCGCGGTGGGAAAATTATTAAAGGAATGGGTAAATTTGTTTGAAAATAAAAAGTGATTTATTTTTAAAAGATGTGAAAGAGAAGTGTATTTCCCTGGATAGCCAAGTACGTTTCGAAGCGAATTTTAAGTATAAGTAAAAGTTTTAAAGTTGATTTAAAGGTATGTTTTAGAAAATTTATTATTTTTAAATGTTTAAATTTTAAGGTAAGTATTTTTCAAATTTATTTTAGTGGTAATTACTTAGAGGTGACTTGGTATTATGTTTTAAAAAGATAAAAATTTAGTTTTATATTTTATAAAGCGGCTTTATTTTAAATATTCTTAAAGTATATATTTTTGAATAAGTATTAAAATAGTTTTAACTTAAATGACTTAAAGTGTATTTTATAATAAAGTGTTTTAAATTATTTTAAAAATCTAAAGTATTGTACTTGGTGTTTTCAGTGGAAATAAATAATTGGGAATTCATTCCACGAGAAGAGTGTGGTTTGAAAACTGTTTTCAAAAAGGTTTGGAAATGGAAATATATCTTGCGAAGATATTTTGAGGTTAACAAATAATTTGGGGAAATTATTTATGTTTGATGGATGTTGTGAATGTTAATTGATAGTTAAATAACCGACTATCAATATTGGCCAATGCGCTGATCATTTCGAAGAGACCGGGATCGAGATTAATTTCTTGGAAACCACTTCGATCCGGTTTGAACATTTTCGTGTGGAAAACAAGAGTTTGGATTCGAAGGTGGAGCAGTGAAGTGCAAGGGCTAGTCGCTACTAATCCTGAGGTGATTCCAAAATGGATGTAGTAGGAGTAGTGCCTTCGGTTCCGTTCGAACCTGAGACGGACTTGTATGGATGAATGCTTTCAGAACATCGTCATGTGGGCGATGAGCATTCTAAGTGATATGTTCTAAAAAGGTAACGCTTAGCCTCGAGCCTCATCAACCGAGAATGACTGAAAATTAGGGGTTATGCAGCAAGGATAAGTGGGTAGCACCCATTAGGGTAAGGTCATCCCTGTCTAGAAGTCCCTTTTTTTCGGCTTAGTGGTGCGGTTACTGATCCCAACCGTGGGGTGATCTTACTCGGAATTATCCAATAAGTGGTAGTCCCGGTCTTGTGCTGCAAGGGATTAGGAGTAATCCTCGGTACGGTGATCTAGGACACGTACTGTGACAGGTGGCACCCCCATGCCTAGTCATTAGATGGAAATCCATTCTCCCTACATGCCTTTTACAGTTTTGTTTGTATTACCCATGACTGTGGCTAGTAGATGGAATTTAATTAATGTAACAATTTCGGCTATTTGAATTAGTATTTGTATATAGACACTATTATAATATCAGAGGATTTTATAATAAATGTTTTAGCTATCGTAAGGTAAAAACCCGACATGTTTATTTATGGCGTGGTTTTACGAGATGCTTTTGATTTTCAAAGGATTTTTGAAAACTTTAATAATCAAGTTGAGTGTGGTTTTCTCACGCCGGTATTCCAGAATGACTCGGGTGTTATTTAACTGTAATTCTCGGGTCAGACCGAGTATTATAGGATACAGGATATGTTGCTGTGGAGTTCAGGAGACGAGCTAGATGGCGATACGTACTACTGTACTCGATTATTATTCCGCTCTGTATTCAGTTTTGGGGACGAGTTTATATGACTGTCCAGTTGTATATTATTGATGTTGTTGAACTCTGATGATATATTCTGATGATGTATATATAAAACAAATATAGTTTTCTTTGTCTAAAGATCTGTTATTATCTATTATATTTTATTCCGCTGCGATGGTAAGATTCTGTTGTTGTTTCTATTTTCTTCTTCTACCTCTTTCTTCTTTAACCCTAATGGTTCGTATTTTCGTTCATCTTGAGTTGATTTGATGGAGAATAGTGTCGACTTAAGGGGTACGGATTTGTGGGCTATCACATATCCATTTTTAGTTACTTTCGAGCCACTCGAACTAGTTAATCATCGGATTCTTTTCAAAAATATCGGGATTTAAATTCTCAAGAATCTCTATATAAAACACGTTTTATAAATCCAATTTGTATAATCACTTATTTTTATAAAATATTCATAAAATCATTTATTTTGAATTAATTTCTTTAGCCGTAAAACAATATTATTTATTGAACACCACATAGTCAAATTGTGAAACTAAATTCACTAGGTGTTCGTGTTTAATCTTTTAAATCTAACAGCCAATCAATAAATGATAATAACCGAATATTATCATTTCCTTAGCAACCAAACACTATAAAATTAACTATATCATTTGAAAGATGTTACTTTATATTCAAAATATAATCCTAGGTTAAATTATTTCATTTACCAATTTTCCAAAAAGAAATCATTTTTATATAACATTAACAAATATGCGCTCATATATAATAATCTCAACTCATTCTAGGGTGTCACCAACCCTATCTCTAATGAGTAACTCATCCTTGGATGTTACTAACCCCATCTCTGATGAAACTTTACCCCTACCAGGCTTACGTGTTCACTCAACCTAAGCTCTAATACTAAATGCGACAACCAGGACTTTTGACCCTTGAAAATCGACACTAATACGTCCACTGTATCGCGTAGCGATCGTTTAAGTGTTGGAAAAACTGACGGTTAAGGGTAAAAAGAAAAAGAAGATAGAACAAAATCTCACAGGAATGGAATAATTTATAATATCAATAACCTTTACAATATTTTTTTTTAAATACACATATCAAAGTCTATCATAAGCTCAGCCTGGACAGTTATAAATACATATCCTTATAGATGTTAAAAAACAATAAACACAATATAAAAGTAAACTACGTCCATATGTTGATGAAGATCTATAGTTCTCCTTGGGAACCCCAAGCATCTTCGGCTAATCGTAAAACTACACAGATCTAACCCGAGAACTAAAAATACCCGAATCGGTCTGGCAAACCAGCGTGATAAATCGCAAATCATAAATATTTATGACAGTGTCATAGACTGACTTTGATGCCAAACAGACCTTTGAGTTGAAGAGTATCTGTAAGGACCTGTTTCTTCGATTCTCGAAAATCGAAACTAATACATCTTTGGCATTCACGTGCCGTAAATCCAAGTGCCGGAGAATCGGATTCTCAAGGGTAAGAAAGAAAATTAAAGATATAATAGAATCTCACGTATATTATTTCAATATAAACTTTACAACGGAAATTAAAATACATTTATCGGAATAAAAAACATGGATAGTTATAAATCCCTGTCCTTACAATGCGGAATACTATACTACTCAAGTGTGGTGGAAATAGACCAAAATCTTCAGAAAATCTTCCAACTCCATGCTTCAAGCTCCATCTAGCTTTCTTTTAAACTAAACCTGACTAGGCTGCTAGGGAAAATTAGGGCACCCAGAACTTAAGGAAAGGAAAATAAACTCCGAGCAAGTCATGGAACTGGTGTGAGAACTCAAAATACCCGTTTTGAAAACAAAAAGGTATCTCACAAGACTACGCCGCACATAAACATGAAACAGGTTTTTACCTTATGATAACCAAATCATTCTAAGTCAAAATAGTTAATATTTTTTTTTAATGACGTATCTTTGAATACATTTGCAAGTAAACTTATTAATCTTAGCCGAAATTGTTACCATTATTAAATTCCCGCATACCGGCTCTACAAACATAATAGCAGACACTTGTTGGAGAAACGATTCCATACAAATGACCAAGTGAAGGGACTACCTTCCAGCACTACATCTCTAGAGGAATATATCGAGGCCCAACTGATGCTCCTCTACCAACAGAAGACGGCCTAAATCTTCCTAGATAGTACCGAATGTGTTATCACCCTGGTCGTTACCGACCTATCAAAGGATCCTTGTAGCATACATCCACATTAATTTAAACCCGAACATCATAACGGGCAGAAATAAATCTAGAATGGGATGATCATACTTTAATGGTTGCGAACCACATAGCCTTGCCACATCTACCATGTTTCGGTCATTTTCGGGTGTGAGGCTTGAGTTAGCGATAACCTTCGATTTTGCGCATCCACTTTGAATGCCACATTGTAATTCCATCAATCCTTATTGACTTCCACAAACATACAACCCTCAAGCTCATATGTCTCAGAGAAGGGTATTAAGCTAAGAGAAGTTTACTTCTCCGCCACCAAATAGGTGTATATCTATAAAAGTCAATAATGAAATCCCAAGAATGTAATGTCAGACATCCATCCATATAAGTTCATTCTAGGGATGAATGAAACCGAAAGTACTCCTACTACCACTAGTAGAGAGCAGTCCTTGCCACTCAAATAGTATTAGAAATGAAGGGACCACTGCTACTTTAGTATTTGGAAGCTAATCAGAATTATCAACAAGCAGTTCTTTCACCCCGAAAATATTCGGTCATCATCCTTCATTTTCTTTATCAAGTTTTCATTTTTCGAACGCATACATTAGTTCGAAGTGGTTTTTAGATAAGAATCACTCAAACCCGACCCTATTTTCTCCGAACCAATCATCGATAAAAAGAGGTTCCAGGGACAGAGAATCATTTTTTAATTGATTAAGTTCTTTTTATCAAATCTCTTTTGGAGATAAATATTTCTAAAACATTCTTTCTGGTATATACAGAATTATTAAACCTCTCTTATCAAATCCTTTGATTAGTTAAAGCTTTTTTTTAAATCGGAATAATTAGAAATCATTTCATTTTTCACTTAGGAAAACATTTCCAAAATCATTTCATTTAAATATTAATAAATATTTCTTAATTAAAAAGTTCATAATTTCGATCGGGCTAAACCCATGCCATCTAAGATGTCAATCCAAGACCAGTAAATATTAAGTGACCAGAATCGATAGAAATCATCTAATTCTACTCAATATCAATTCCCATATTCAACAAAAACTAGAGGAGGAATAATGATGAAATCATGTTTTAAAATCCACGAATAGTAGAGTCCCCTCTTTGGGCTTTAACACCGAGTATAAGAAGATTATCTCTATATAATCAAGTTGTATTTAATTTCAATTCGGAAAATTTAATCTTTTTACACTTAACTCGTTTCAGACATTTCAACCTTATCTATCACTTGCCCAAGGAAGAGGATGTAATGACTGTAAATTAGAACATTTTAAATACCCTAATTAACTAAAATTTTGATGAAAATAAATAATTAAAATTTAGCAATAAAAATTTGATATTTGGAATGCACAAACGTAGCAAATGTTATATTTTCATCAGAAAATATGGAAGTTTATATTTTTGTTTAATTTTATTTAAATTTAAAGTCAGCTAATTTGATGGAAATAAAGTATTTTAGAAACCTAAATATTTTTATATAATAGAAATGTAAAACATTTTCTGAGTGAGATGTTATATTTCGTTTTGGCAAATTTGGACTGCTATAGCTCTGTTTATCTTATTTTCGGCGTTTTAATAGCATTTTTGGCAGCGAATATTGAGTTTTGATAGATTGTTCGTATCGTCGATATCTATGTACCATTATATTCATCTTGTCGTACTAATCTCCGCAGTATATTCATTTGTGCATTTAGGCGTCCGGTACATGAAAAAATCGACGTAACGACTAGTCGTATTGATTACCCAAAATTTTTAGGGTTTCCTGTCCCTTCTTTGTTCACCATGAATCAAATAGTCACCCAGCAATTAATATTTCTAGCATTCAACTGGCATGAATTTTGTTATTACAACCTGTTTATTTATGTTGGTTGTGCATTCATTTTCTCGTCCATTCGTTTGTTTTGAGTCTCTCCATTTCTTTTCTCTCTTTCCCTCCTTCATACCGTTCATTCCTCTTTGCTCACCTCTCTCTCTCTTTCTGCCACTGAAAAATACATTTATATTGTTCGTTGTATATATATTTGCTTGAGAATTTTTTATTAATATGAAGTTTTATATAAATTATAATAATATATTTCACATGTTAACCTACACTGTGTCCAACTCGCCCTCCAAGCAAGTCGTCAACATTGTTGCCTTCATCACCGACCCGCCTCCACTATAACAGCCGGCCTTCACCAACGCCTTGACCTCTGCCTCCACAGCAACCATCTCCGCCCATACTATCCATCAAAGAAGCCGCGACAATAGCCTAGGCCTACATCCAAGCAACCGACTGCTCTCCCACCCGACTCACTGCCGTAATCCATCTCTCCATATCCAACACCAATACCGATCCATTTTCTCTATATAGAAAACCAGATCCACCTTCCTGCGAACCCGACAATCTTCCACCTTCCTCCTTTAGTAGTGCCGAACCCATCATAGACCTCTCCGCCTTCCATCTTTCTCCGCCAAACTACCACCGTCACCCCATGCCATGAATGCCTCATCTCCTCACGCTGAGACAGCCTTGCTCGCCTTCCCTCCTCGTCATTCGCGCGACACCAAAACCTTTCATGCCTTTCAACCCAATCGAGATCTTACAACAATTCCTCCCTAACCATCCGAGCAGCCTCTTCCACCTTCCAGCTGGTGTCAAGATGGTTAGTTCTTATTTGTAATCTAAGTGTGGTACTAGTGTCATAGATGCTGAGGCATGCATCTGACTTTTTGGCAAGGCCGACGTTGTTGGGTGGTCCCTGACCATTTTATTGCAACACAGAAGAGAACGAACACTTACAAAAACAAGAGCATAGTTCGAAGAAAACATAGGAATATAGTGTTACAAACACAATAGAAGTCACAGCAAAAAGAAAAAAAAACAAAGACACATGGGGAAAACAACAACTACAGTTGTAAGAACATGGCTATCCTAGGATCACGAAAGAAGAGCATTTCCAGGGAGCGTTTGATTTTGCGCTTTATCCAATGTTTGAAGGAAGCATCAGACTTAGCATTCGTTGCATCAAAAATCCTCATATTAGTTCTTTCCAAACTGCATATATGACGCTCTTCAAAGCCACAGTAAAGGTTCGCTTGTGTTTTTGCTTACCCCTAGTCATAGATTGTATACGCTCCCACTCGACAATATTGTCATGAGAAGGACCCGCACAGTTTATGTTCACCATGGTATCAGTCCATATATGCATAATTAATGCACATTCAAAAAATAAGTGTTCAGCAGTTTCAGGATACACACTGCAGAAGGGGCAGTACACATTCGTATTCATTCCATTATTGCTAATTTCGCCTTAGTTAAAATAGCACGCTTCTGCACCTTCCACAATAATAAATTTTCACGCATACAACTGTTAGTAGATCAAATGCACTTCCACCACTTCCAAGCTGGAATGGCTTTGTTTTGTAGTATATACTCGTATGCATCACCGATGTTATATGCAGTTTTATTCTCTCCCCATATAATTCTAGCAGAAGTAGTATTTATCGGGGTAAATCTTCTTATCTTATCCAAAATAATTTGAACACGCTGACTGGAAGAGTATCTGGCAACTCCCTGAAATGTGTAGAGAACATCCCTGACTTTCGTAGATAAGTGAATACCAGTTTGAATAATTTCATTGTATGAGAGGTTACGTCGAATAATATATCCTTTTTCAAGCCAAGGATCATCCCAAAATTTAACACTGTAAATAGGGTCAGTATTCATTTGTATAAGAGGGAGACAATACTCCTTTAGCTTGAATAGGCACTGCCATGTCCAGCTTAATTTCTGAGGCTTATTCATATTCCATAAATTACTACTTTTAATCACGTTCATCTGACTTGCGTGCACTAATGGGTACGTATCTGCGTCGTCACCTTTTGTTTGCCTTCGTCATCACCAAACCCAACAGAGTAGCATGCAAACCTGCCACTTTCTCCTTTTTTATATATGTAAAAATTGGTATATTTATGTTATGTTAAAGTATTACAATTTAATTGTTTAAAGTATTTGTGTACTATTTCAATTTCAAGTTATGTTTAAAACATTTATATAGTATGTTTAAATATAATAATTATTTCAAATTATAATATGTAATTTTAAATATGTTTAAATATAATCAAGAGGAGATTTTGAATTTTAAATATGGCTTAAAATAAAAATATATACACAGATATTTTGATTTTATTTGATATATTTTAAGAAAATTGATTTTGAAACATAATAATATATAAAGATTTTATTTTAATATGTTTTTAAAATTAATTATCGATTTTATTATATATATATATATTGCTTATATATATAATTTCTCTTATGTAATTGAATTTTTCATCGAATCCAGTTCATCGTGCTTTACTTTACCCCACCGCTGCCCAAAATTGGTCACCGCAGCAGTTTCTAGCTTTGTAGCTATTCCACATATCGTATCCGTATCTGTGTGCGTATCTGCATTTGTTGCTTCTCATGGTTGTTATTCCGTTAGCCTTGAAAGTTGAGCAATCACTCACGATTAACATTCTTATATTTAATAAATTCAATTCACATGAAATGACAATTGAAATATGCTGTTAAATTTTAATTCTTAAGTTATTTAATTGTTAAATATGATATACCATTATCTGCAATTTTTCCTATGATATATGACACTATAACCTGTTGTATATATTATATTTAAATTGGTTACCGATGATATATGCATGTTGTTGATATGTTATATTTTATCATATTTGTTCTAATTCTGCAAGTTCCCTGTTAGTTTAGAAATCTCTATGGGTTGAAATGATATATACCCAAACGATATTTTAGGATAACGAAAAATCATTACGGGTTGAAATGATAATCCCAAGCGATTTTCATTGATTTTGAAATTTTGGGATTACGGGTTGAAACGATATATACCCGTAGATATTAAATTTAAACTGCAGATTGAAATGATAAATATCTGTTTTACTTGTCCATAGGATATAAAATTATACACGGATACCGTTGGTCTATTTTTGAAAAATTGATTTTCAAAGTTTTGAAAGGAAATATTTAGATTTTAATAAATATTGATTTTAAGTATAATATAAATATCTTATTTTATATGTGTAAAATTTACATTTTTAAAATTATATGTTTTGGAAATTTTAAAATTATAAGTGCAGTTTTAAAATGTAAATTATAAAATTTTACTTATAACTTTCTTATTTTTAAATGTAAATAAGATTTAAAATAGATTTAATAATAATAAGATTTAATTTAATAATTATTAATAAAATAAAATTTAATAAGAAATTAATTTAACCTTTTTATTTATATAATATGTTTAGAATATTTTAAAATAGATCTTATAACTTTAACAAATTAATAATAGAAAGATGAATTGAAACTGATTTGTAATTTAATTGGTTTAAGGATTTAATATAAATAAGAATTGATTTGTAATTTAAGTTAAATAAGAGTCGATTTGAAACTTATTGATATTAAAGATTTTAAAGATATGGTTTTAGAAATTAATAACTTGATTTTGATAAGGGTGATTCAGTGGATATTTGAAATTTAAATAAAATTGTAATTGAATATTCAATTTCGATTTAGATTTGTAAATTGGGGCTTTATTTGGATGTTACTAAAAATGATTAAGTAGATATTTTGAATTTTAAAAAGGATTAAGTTGAATTTGAATATAAATGAAATTTATCAAATTAAGTTATTGTAAATTGTTTGAAAATTGAAACCGTATTGAATTGGAAGTGATTTATAATTTATAGTTCAAACCTGAATTTGAAATCGATATAAATTGTTGAACTGAGACTGATTTAAATTGAATTTTAGAACTAAAGCGGATTTGGATGGATTTGTGAAATTGGAAGAAATTTGAAACTATTTTTGATACAAACTATTTTAATATATATCTACTATTTTATATAAACTATTTTAAATTATACCTGTTTAGATATATATAAACCTTTTCAAATTGTGTAAGTTGGAACTATTATGATTAAAGGGAGCTAAATGCGAATACTTTAATCTTATTCTGATTTCAAAAGTAATATGATTTCGAAAGCGTATATGATTTACAAAGTGATTTTATAAAAACAACCACGGTGTGAAATAACTGTTTGGTTGTTAAAGAGATCGAGATCGAATATTGTTATACTCTTTGTCAATACCGAAAACCAATTTAACAATTGTGTACGTGGTGGAGATTCCAGAACAAAGTAGGATGGTTTAGTGACGATTCTGTTTGAGGTATTAACGCAGCCCTGACTCCCACAAGTCAGCTTGATGTGGCTAAAACAAGAGCCACGTTGGGCCAAATGAGGTCATTCCTCCTATCGGGCACATTTCTTCGATACTATTCTATTACTTTGTGATTTGATTGGGTGCACCTTTGATTTTGGAGTGTGTCTCGAGGTGGGTAGTGGTAGCTGCTATGCGTTACCACCAGTCCGGATCCGCAAAATGGTAGTATCCTACCTTGGGCATTGCCTCGTGCGCCTTATCACATGCCTGATCGTGCCTTCTATGATTTTGGCGTGTGTCGTACATATGGAGCGTTCCCTGATAGCCCACCAGTTTGGTGGAGTTTACAGTACTGTATAGATCATGACATTCATATAAAATGTGTTAAGTGGATATGGGCAATGCCTTAACGTTATTTTAATAGTTTATTTTACTATAGACATTAGCTATGTAGCGTACTGTACTATGTATGTGGATAGTTTACGGATCCTTTGAGGATGGGAATCCCAAAACATCCTTTAAGTTTTTTTGTGTTTTAGTAGACATTTCACTTGAGTTGAATTTACTGGTATAAGAATGTTAATCCTGAATCAAGTGTTTTATGTTTTGCTTTACGCTCGAGTCAGACTGAGTGTCACAACATTTAAGACTCACCTTTGGAGTTCGGAGCTTTGCTTAAAGATCTGTCTTTGTCTATTCAGCTTTCCAGTTACTTCAGTTTATTCCTGTTGTTTTGTTCAGACTTGTCATTGACATTTCTATTAGTAACTTCCTTGTATTTGAGATTTCTGTTGTATTTTGTTTTAAACTCTGATGCTTACATAGTAGCTTCATGAAATACTATTTATCTATTCACTTCTTATTGTTTATTACTCTGTGTCTGTGATTCTGTGATTGATTTATTTATCGTATATGATGAGTTTTGCCAAATATAAATTAACAATCTGTTGTTTTGAGCAATTCAAGTCTGATATGAGTGGATGGTTGTCGATTTGAACAGTTGGAAATAACCAGTCATTGCAGAGGCCAGGTGAGCTAGGGCACTAGTTGTTTCTGAACATCTCTTTATTTTAAGCACCTCACATACGAATCTCACAAATAGAAAAATCCAGACTACTCATCGACTTTTAGATTCAAGATTAAATCACTTAATTTGATATAACATTTCTTTCTATTGTTTATTTAAATTCTTTTTAAATAACTACAAAGCTTCCAAATCATTATTAAAACACTTTATTATTCATTTGAAAACATTTGTAAAATATTTGGAAAGAATTGTAAAGTTTAAAGCTATATTTCAAAAGTTAGAGAAAAGTGTTACGTATAAGTGCTATAGAAAGTGCTCTTATAAGCTATATTGATCAAAACGACTTTTTATTATTTGAAAATTCATTTTTATTACTCAAATCACTTTAAAAACATTTCAAAAGATTTTTAGAATTTATTTCATATTTTTAAATAATTTTAAAATATCATTTTCAAAGAAATCCCCTTATGGATTCCTAATTGCGAAACCGCGATTTTTCCAAAAACTTGTTTTACATGTATTTCAAAATCTACCTATCGAAATCTCAATTTTCTTTCTTTTTTTTGAAAACTATGCATATAATAGTTTGGAAAATTCCTATCTCGAAGAATCCAAGCTATATTCCATTCTATATACTCGTTTGATTTTTATGGCGCTAAATCGCGAACTGCCATTACGCAACGCGCCTATTTTTGACTAAATTTTCCATTTCTTTTAAAACTTCACTAAAACACTTTTAAATGTTTATAAAACATTTCAAACTCATTTTAAACCATTTTAAAGAGGTTTGACAATTTCATATACACCATTTAATTAAATCAAGGAAAGTTATTTCATTTGTGCTTATCAATGCGTATTTTCGTGACTTGTATATATTTCAACATTCATATTTAAACAACCAAACGTGATAATCAAAGCATATTAAACATCCACTATAAACATCATATCATCATCCAAAAATATAATATAATTGTTTATGAGTTCTCACCTTTATTTTCCCTTCGAGTAAATAAAAAATCGACGATAGCTTCGCAATGGTTGAACCAAAGTAAACAAAACCAAGCTTATGACCCAAGGAGGATCTCGACCTAGCTTGGTGAAGATGGTGCTCACGGGCAAGGTGGTGTGGGGGTAGTGGTCATTGATTTTGGAAGAGAAGTGGAGGAGTTTCAGTCTAGTTTTAAAGTGGATTGATATCATAAACTATTATATATCTTTCTCTTCTTTTATTTTTGGAATTTTTTCTAAATTTTAAATTATTATTTTTTATGAATGAGAAGCCATTAGAGAGCTTATAGAAAGCTTGAAAAAAATGAGGAAGAAAAAGTGAAATGGTATTAAGAATTTGTGAGAAAAGTTGTGGTATTTATAGGAAAAACCTTAGAATAAAAATTTGATCGTATAATTACCTAAATGCCCCCACCCACACTCCCTAGCCTCTAGCACAAGCCTCCCCTCCCCCGAAAGCCATATAATGGTTGATTGAGGTGATGGTGTAGTGTTGTGAAGTGATGGTTGCTTTATGGTTACTTAAAAGTTAAGCTTTTGAATTATTTAATCATTTTTGTGATATATATATATATATATATATATATTCATATATGTATTCATGTATATATGTCATGTCATATATATATGTGTGTACATAAGGTGCAAAACACTTCGAATGTTTTCAAACAACTTTCATTTATTAAATCCTTGCCAATCTGATAACCGATTCCCGGTCACATTTTCACTTATAGTTTAACATACATATATTTATATATATAAAAAAAAATATCTAATCATTATTGATAAACTAAAACGGTCACATTTTATTTATAAAACCATATAAATTAATAACAAAAATTATTTATGACAATTCCTATTATACTGATAAAGCGATATCGATTTTTTCATATATTTTTAAATCAAGTATATCTCTTTATAAAACCATTATAAATGATTTATTATCACTTTACAACTATTAAAAATGAATTATCCTTATTTAAAATAATTGTTTGGAAAATTAAAATAATTATTAAATCATTATTAAATACGACGCCCTTTATCGATATAAATTTTGTGGAAAATATCTTTATAAATGTTTGTCCAAAATAAGTTTGCTGATACCTGTTATCACTTGAAAAGGTATTATATGTATTATCATCTTTTATTTAAAAATAAATACAATTTATCAAAGTGATAAATTGGCGGGCCGTTATATACTTCCCCCCTTAAAAGAATTTCATCCCTGAAATTACCAAACAAAACACAAAGGTTTTCCCAAAAATATTTATTTTTAACTCATTTCCGTACAATGTATATAAATCATCCGTACACAATATCTGATTCAAATTCACAACTTTACTTCTGAACTAGTATGGATCCCCCGATCTTTTAGTGCAAATTCTGACCAGGTTTTCTGATCAGAGCTTTAGTTCTCCTTGCATAGCTCTTAACTATGATAGAAAACTCAAGCATCTAACCATAAACCCTCATAAATTTTTTTCGTCAAAAATCGAGTGATGAATCCTCTTTCGTAAGTGTCAAGACACGTCAAAGTTCTTTACTAGAATCTTAGATTAAATCATGTGACAAAACAATCCACATACTTCATTTGCTTTTTTTCAATATTTTTTGAAAACATTTCATAAACCTCCATTCCTTTTTTTCAATCTTTTATAAAGATACTTCTTTATACACAATCATTTTACATTTTTATTTCCAAATCTTTCTACTTAATGCACATTTCTCTTCAAAAGATTATAATACAATTCTAAACATATCTTAGTGGTTTTCTGGAAAGTGGTTTTCTGGAAACTTATTTTCAAAATAATTCGTTAAATTGATGAATCACCATAAACTTCCTTTAGCTAATATCAAATGTAAAAACTTTCTTTGTTAGTTAAAACTTTCTTTATCAATTAATACTCCTTTATTAATTAAAACTTCCTTTATATATATATTCTCTTTAGTTATAACTGTTTTAATACTTAAAAAGTATTTATATATTTACTCAAACATTATAAGTATATTTAACAAGTTTTTCTTAATTTGAAATACAATCAAAATGATTAAATCAATTATTACCAAAACATTGTTTTTTTTGAGAAAAATGTGTGATCCGCTATAAAAGAGGAGAGCATACATGTAAATATATATCACATAAGTCAAGGTGCGGCCAACATACCTGGTGGGTAGCTAATCAAACTATAAAATAAAATAATTCAGGTACTCCTAAAATGTGCTCCGGCAAGGCCACCGCACATTACACCCCCAATATCGAACTTCGGCAAGCCCACCACCCGATATTGAGGTGTTAGAAGTACCTAAAAAACTATGGAGTATGTCAGCGCCAATGATAGTAGAAGCTAACTCCATCTGAGAAGGAAGCACCACACTATAGTCTCGGAAGAAATGGTAATGCGACAAATCTGGAATGGAATGCACCTCTCTGTGGACTCGGTAGACCTGGAGAGAGCGCCTCGCTGAAGAGTGAATCACCTAGAAAGTAAAAACCATACTAAAGATGAAGAAGAACTGAGAAGAACTCCTCACTGCAAGCCGCAATCCTAACCTCAACAATCTTGTGTACCAGCATAAAGAATCTAACACCACTTTTGGCCAAAACCTGTATCTATAAAAGGAGCTAAAAGATTATAAGAATAATACACATATATGTATATAAATGAAATTTATATACATATATATGTATTAATAAAATAACGTAAAGATATGAAAGCTAAGATAATGGGACAAAATACAAAAACAGAAAAAATAGAAAAATAGACAGAAAGAATCCATGATCAAAAGAAGTTAAAGATCTATAAACTATAACAAAAACCGATTAAAAATAAAATTTTGAAACAAAAACAAAATAAAACTTATTCTTATAGTCCTTTGATCAAAAGGATATTATGATAAACAGTGAAATCATCATTTAAGTTTGAAAAAATGTTAATACTATAATTTTTAATGTCAAAAATATTGTTTTTGTGTTTAAATAACTTAATATTATCACTAACCTTATTAATATATTATTTAAAAAGATTATTTTTAGCTAATTTATATTTAGGATTTGAGATCCAATTAAAAAAATATATGAAGAACCAATAAAAATCAATTTATTAAAATGACTATTACTATTATTAAAAATTCTTTGATTTCTCTCAAACCAGATATACCAACAAATTATAATGAATAAAGTGTCAAGTAAAATTTTGTTATCCATTTTAAACTTAAATGTAAAATTATTCCAATAGTAATCACAATCAGAAATTTTTGTTGCAAGACTAAAGTTAAAAATTTTGAAAGTATTATTCAAAATGTAGTATCTTCAGAATGCAGATTACAAAAATAACATTTATTATCAATTTGCATATTTTTTATTTTTAAAAATTCCATGGTAAATAGTTTTCCATGCATGATTAAACATATATGAATTTTAGATTTAGGAGAAGCATTTGTTTTCCAAAAAAATTTAAAAGAGTTATTAGCTACACCCGAGAAGTTAAATAATCTATAAGAAGAATTAAAGTATATTTCTTACTCTTATTCCATTCCCAACTAATATAATGATGAAGTAATTAAAGGAAGTTAATTACTAAATGTGATTAATCAGGTTTGATTAATAAATATAATTAAGTTTATAATTAATTATTAAATATAATTAAAAGAATAATTAATTAATTAATTAATTAAAGGGTCATTAATTAATGTAATTAATGAAGAATTAGTTGTTAATTGATTAATAAATGTGAATAATTAAAAGGATAATTAATCAATGAAGTGATTAAAGCATAATTAATTAATTAATTTAATTAAGGATTGATGTAATTAATGATAGTTAATTAATTAATTAAAAATTAATTAAGATTAATTAATAATTAAAGATTAATTAATTTGTGTAATTAATTTAAAGGCTGATTACTTAATGATAATTAATCAAGGATGATTGATTAATTAAGGAATAATTAATGGATAATTAATCTATAATTGAAGATTAATTAATTGGATTATGAAGGTGATTAAAGAGTGATTGATTAATTAATTGTAATTAATTAATGATTGTTTAAGCAGGATTAGTTTTTTAATTCTCAAGTAATTAATTTAATTTAAGTTGATTAAATTAATTATAAAAGTGTTAATGATTCATGTTTGTGGATGATTGTTTGTAGAATATCTGGATTGGTTTATATCTATTGGATGATATGTTGTAATATGATATTGGGTATCTTAGTGATAAATATGTGATATTTATCTGTGAATGATGCTGTGTTAATTCAATGTATTAAATTGAATTAAATTTTTCAAAACTTAAATCCCTTGGACATTAAGATGGCGTTTTTAATTCGATGAGACGTCGGGTTTCCAAATTTGGAATTCCGAAAACCACATCGATCCAAATTAAAGTTCGGTCGTGAATCTCAAGTGGAAGAGTGAAGACTCGAGGTGTAAGGACTATTGTCGTTAATACTCTGAGGGTGATTCCAATACGAGTTTAACGGGGGTAGTACTTTCAGGTTTGAGATGAAGATTCAGAGTGCAAGGGCTATTGTCGTTAACTCTGAGGGTGATTCCAAAAATGAGTGTAGCGAGATAGTGCCTTCGGTTTCATTCGAACCCAGAACGAACTTGTATGGATTGAATGCTTTCAGAACATCGTCAGGTGGACGATGAGCATTCTAAGATAGATGTGTTCTATAAAGGTATTTGTAGCCTCAATCCTTATCAACCGGGAATGGCTAAAACAGGAGAGGTGCAGCAAGGCTAAGTGATTTGCACCCAAGTATAATTAATGATGGGATTAAGTATAATTACTTAATGTAATTAATGAGGTGTAATTACTTAGTGAAGTAATTATTGAATAACTACTGGATGCAATTAACTAAGGGAAATTACTTGATGGATAGTAATTAAAGGATAATTACTTAGGGAAAGCAATTAAGTGATAATTACTCAGTGTAATTAAAGGATTAATTAATGTAATTAATCAAGGAGTTGGTTCAATGATTAAGTAATTAAAGGAAGTTAATTACTAAATGTGATTAATCAGGTTTGATTAACAAAATGTAATTAAGTTTATAATTAATTATTAAATATAATTAAAAGAATAATTAATTAATTAATGAATTAATTAAAGGGTCATTAATTAATGTTAATGAAGAATTAATTGTTAATTGATTAATAAATGTGATTAATTAAAAGGATAATTATTCAATGAAGTGATTAAAGTATATAATTAATTTAATTAATTAAGGATTAATGTAATTAATTATAGCTAATTAATTAATTAAAAATTAATTAAGATTAATTAAAAATTAAAAATTAATTAAGATTAATAATAATTAAAGATTAATAATAATTAAAGATTAATTAATTTGTGTAATTAATTTAAAGGCTAATTACTTAATGTAATTAAGGAATAATTAATCAAGGATGATTGATTAATTAAGGAATAATTAAAGGATAATTAGTCGATAATTAAAGATTAATTAATTGGATTATGAAGGTGATTAAAGAGTGATTAATTAATTAATTGTAATTAATTAATGATTGTTTAAGCAGGATTAGTTATTTAATTCTCAAGTAATTAATTTAATTTAAGTTGATTAAATTAATTATAAAAGTGTTAATGATTTCTGTTTGTGGATGATTATTTGTAGAATATCTGGATTGTTTGATATCTATTGGATCATATGTTGTGATATGATATTGGGTATATTTGTGATAAATATGTGATATTTATCTATGAATGATGCTGTGTGAATTCAGTGTTTTTAATTGAATTAAATTGTTCAAAACTTAAATCACTTGGACATTAAGATGGCATTTTGGATTCGATGAGACCGGGGTCGGGTTTCCAAATTTGGAATTCTGAAAACCACATCGATCCAAATTAAACGTTAGGTCATGAATTTCAAGTGGAAGAGTGAAGACTCGAGGTGTAAGGGCTATTGTCGTTAATACTTTGAGGGTGATTCCAATATGAGTTTAACGGGAGTAGTACTTTCAGGTTTGAGATGAAGATTCAGAGTGCAAGGGCTATTGTCGTTAACTCTAAGGGTGATTCCAAAAATGAGTGTAGCGAGATAGTGCCTTCGGTTTTGTTCGAACCAGTAACGAACTTGTATGGATTGAATGCTTTCAGAACATCGCAGGTGGACGATGAGCATTCTAAGATAGATGTGTTCTATAAAGGTAATCGTAGCCTCAAGCCTCATCAACCGAGAATGGCTAAAACAGGGGAGGTGCAGCAAGGCTAAGTTGGTAGCACCCAAGTAGGACGAGATATACCCCTGTCTAGAGGTCCCTTTTATTTCGGATTTGTGGGCGGTTGATCATGACAACTGCTGGGATTGTCTTATTCGGAACTGTCCAATAAGGGATGGTTTCGGCCTTGTGTTGTAGGGGGTTTAGGGTGGATCCTCGGTACGGTGATTTAGGCCACGTACTATGACGGGCAGTACCCCAATAGCCCTGCCATTGATGGAAACCCAATCTTCCTACGTGCCCTTACGGTTTTGATTGTATTACGCACTTTTATGGCTAGTAACTGGAATTTAATGAATGTAACAATTTCGGCTATTTTCTATTTACTTAAAACCCTAGACCCTATTATAATATCACTGGATTTCCTATCAAAAGTTTTGGTTAGCGTAAGGTAAAAACTTATCCATGTTTATTTGTGGGAAGTCTTACGTGATACCTTTGTTTTTAAAGGATTTTCAAAGTTAAGCAACTTTAACCCGTTTACCCACACCAGACCCATGTCTGACCCAAGTGTTTATTTTTTGTTTTATTAAACTCTTGGGTACTCATTTTATGTATGAGTAGTTGAGGGATTCGGGTTAGATTTGACGAATTCTGGAGGAGATTTGGAGTAGGAAGCTTCAGCGTTTGTAGATATTTATATATGGTTCTGCTGCTAGTATTGTATTGTATTCCTGTTGATGTACTTAAGTTATAATAATTAGACAGATGTTTATAACCGTCTAGTTTGAGTTGTTTGAGCTGTATAACTCTGATGCATACGATACTATGTAATATTTTATTTGATTAATATAATTTATTCGTTCCGCTGTGAGATTCTGATGTTGGTTGTTTCCTTCTTTTCTATCTTTTATCTTTTTCTATCCCTTTCTTTCTTCTTAATCATGCGTCTTTCTATGGAATGAAAGGAGGGTCGTTGCAATTTTCTTACCTAAAATACCATTTACCATAATAGTAGAGTTGCTAGTTTTAAGTAAAGTCATGATCGAGTTAATCCATATATGATTGCAACCTCTAGCATATAACATATCAACTAGAAAAATCCCAATCCACCGAATCAAAAGCTTTTGCAAAGTCGAGTTTTAAAATCATACAAGTAATATTATTCTTACAATGGTGATTAATATATTCTTGAACAATAGCCACCCCATCAGTGATATTTCTCCCTTAATGAATGCAGTTTGGGAACTGTCAATTAGATCATTCATTCTTTTACTAAGTCTATTAGCTAAAACTTTTGAAATAATTTTAACAGAACAATTAATCAAGGAAATATGTGTAAAATCTTTTAAATTATTAGCATCAAACTTTTTATGCAATAAAATAACATTTACCAAATTAAATCTTCCTAATTGCAATTTTCCATTATAAAAATATTAAACATGCTAATTAAATCGAATTTTAAAACATCCCAAAAAATTTTGTAAAAGAAAATAAGGAACTCATCACGGCTCGGGGATTTATCACCAGGCATGTCATTAATGGCTTTCAAAATTTCCTCTTCAGAAAAACAATTATCAAACTCAGAAAGGTCAATGGTAGAATCCAAAGAATAATGATCATTCCATTTGGCATTAATTCCATGCTTATTTTTATTACTAAAAATATCTCTATAATAGTCTGTAAAAGCCTTATTAAGATCTCTTTGATCAACCAATTCCTCATTATTCACAAAAATAGAATTAATCGTATTACTACATTTTTCTACCTTTAGCCATATTGTGAAAAAATTTGGTATTATTAACACCTTCATTAATGTTTTCCATATTGTAAAATTGAATTAATCTCTTTTTTTATATTAGCAAGAATGTTACGCTCATCTAGATTTAGTTGTCTAGTTTCTTCTATCTTGTTGATCTTAAGCATTTCGAAAACAATGTTTTCCTTTTTAATTTTAATACAACCAAAAAAATTCTTATTCCAATTTTTAATGAAGTTCCTAATACGCCGAAGCTTTAAAACAAATATTTTTGCGGAATTAATAATATTTCTAATATTATAAAAGCTCATAGAAATCCATTTATTTTTAATCAAATTCGAAATATTGGATTCTAATAACTAATTTTTTAAATTTTAATGGATCTATTAATAACTCTATGATGATCACACGTGAGAATAATAGGACAATGATCAAAATAGGTGTAAGGAAAACCAGAAACTCTACAAATAGGAAATTTGTCCTCAATTTCATTATTAATGAAAAACCTATCAAGAAGAGCCATAGATGGGGACTTCCGAGTATTACTCCATGTAAAAGCTCTATTAGAAAGAGGAATTTGAATCAAATTAGAATTAATAATAAATCGGTCAATTTCCTCCATAGCAAAGAAATCACCTTCCCTAAGCGTATGCTCTGCTAGAAAACGCATAACATTGAAATCACCCTCCAAAATCCCAGAACCAGAAGCTAAAGACCTAAATTCTAGACATTCATTCCAAAAATTACGACGGCCATTTTTTAAGTTTGGCCCGTAATAATTAGTATTGTTTAACATAAAATTATCACTAAGGTTAATGAGAATAATATGCAATGAGTGTTGCTTAGAGACACATTGGAGAAATTTAAAAGAATTATCCCGCCACCCAAAAAGTAAACCCCTAGAAGCGCCAACTGAAGGTAAATAAGCTCTACTCCTAAAATGATAACCACCTAATCTTCTATAAAAACGAATATCAGGACATTCGATTTTAGTTTCCTGTAAAAGTGCAATGTCAATAGAATAGTCTTTAAAAAAGCTCTTATTTTATCACATTTATTTAAATCGTGCAAACCTATGATATTCCAACTAATGATCCTCATAAACCAACAGATCTAGCCCTATCAAATTACCAAAATATTGTTATAATGAACTTCTCCTATCTTTATAATTCGAACTCGTAACATTTCTATCTTTATATAAAAGATCCTAATATTTGTTATTATCTTTAAAATCCCATTATTAAAGATTTAAATATACCTTTAAAATTTCTTCCAAAGTGTTTTTGAAGGGTATAATACGAATGTTGCTAAAATATCGTTTACTATAAATCCAAAACCATTTATTAATAACTTCGTATATTTACCTTAAAAATTGGTACTAATGAAAAGTTAGGTCAACATAAATCTTCTTCATTCTTACATCATTTATATCCTTCAAATTCGGGGTCCAAAAAGAAGATTTTCCCTCCCTTCCTTAAACTATTACAATTCAAAACACCATATCAAACTAAGCATCCCCTCCATACTTATACATACTAGAATTACACTCAACTCCTCACACTTTATTCTTATTCTTTCAAGTCCGAAGGTAACGGTGGACTCCAACATCGCAGATCAATCATCACTTTCCCTTCTCCTCTTCCTCATTGTCCAGCTCGTCATCGGTCTCGTTGCCACCTTCCTCCTATGGCTCTCTTATTCCCTGGAGTAGCCATAACTGGTTCCATGGGACATGTCCCATACCTACTGGTATTCCAGGAATGACTCCTCCCTCTTCTAACTCCTCCAAGCCTTACACGTTTTCCTCCCAAGGGTTTTCAAATTCTCCGACTCCCTCCTCTTCTTCTTCGCCTGCCATCTCCTCATTGTTGCTTTCTATTGTGTCCCAGTTTATAGGTAAATTGGACAATCCCTCCTACCATACAACGTGCTCTCCATCCATATCCCACACTATATTGCTGCACTCACTCGATATGATTGCATTAGGGTCTTCCATCGGCTCTGATTCCTCCTTCATCGACTCTATTTCTTCTTCTATGGGTTCTGATTCCTCTTCCATTGGCTCATCCTCTTCTACTGGTTCCAAAATGGAACTAGCTGGATCCGCTACCCAATTTCTCTCTGAGGCATACCTGGGTTCATCATCGCTAGAGATCATAATTATTTTTGGGTCTGGGGGTGGTATAAGTATTCCAGCCATAGGGCATCCACCTTCACCCTTACGTGTGTATGGAGCATATTCTTGCTCGACTAGAAACCCACCATTGCTAGGCGGATATTCTGGTTGCTTCTCTTCATCGCTGGAGAGAACAATGAGGCTATTCTTCTCGCCTCAATTTGCTCTAGAGGACTCTCCTTTTGTGTAACTTCCCCCATATGGTTTCTACAAGGCAAACAATTATTCTTTTAGACACAAGTAGTAGGTAATTTCTAGCGTATTCTTAGGCTGAGAGGTTTGGTCAATATTCAGAAAGATATTTCGAGATTTATTTCTAAAGATAGCTCTTAATATTCTTTGGATAAAATATTTTATTATTTCAAAAAATCCTATGAATTTTTTTGCAAAATATTCTATTCTTTTCAAGTACATATATATGTTTAGTTTAAGGTAAAATGATTTCATATAAAACCAAATTCATTTGTATATGTATTAACAAATATGCACTCATATATACTCAAACTCATTCTAGGGTGTTACTAACCTTATCGCTAATGAGATAATCACCCTAATGCATTATTAACCCTATCTCTGATGAGCCTTTTACCCCCATCAGGCTCAGGTATTCGCTCAACCTAAGCTCTGATACCACGATATGAGAACTCATTTCTTCGACTCTCGAAAATCGACATTAATACATCCTTGGCATTTACGTGCCGTAGATCCAAGTGCTGGAGAAGCGGATTCTCAAGGTAAGAAAGAAAAATAAAGACAAAACGAAATCTCACATATATTTTTTCAATATAACTTTATAGTGGAAATTAGAATACATTTATTAGAGTTAAAAACATGGACAATTATAAATCCATGTCCTTGCAATGCGAAATACTATACTACTCAAGTGTGGTGGAAATATACCAAAATCTTCAGAAAATCTTCTGACTCCATGCTTCGAGTTCCATCCAGCTTTCTTCTAAACTAAACCTGACTACTAGGCTACCCAAGGAAAATTAGGACACCTAGAGTTTAAGGAAAAGGAAAATAAACTCTAGGTCAGTCATGAGACTGATGTAAGAACTCAAATTATGTTTTTTGAAATAAAAAGTTATCTCATAAGACCCCACTGCATGTAAACATGGAATGAGTTTTTACCTTATGATAACCAAATCATTCTACGTCAAATACTTGATATTTTGTTTTAATGACGTATCTTTGAAAACATTTGTAAGTAAACATATTAATCTTAGCCGAAATTGTTACCATTATTAAATTCCAACATACCAGGCTCTACAAACATAATGGTAGGCACTTATTGAAGAAAGGATTTCATACAAATGACTAGGTGAAGGGACTACCTTCTGGCACTACATCTCTAGACGAATGTACCTAGGCCCAACCGATGATCTTCTACACCACAAGACCGGCCTACCTCTTCCTATATAGTACAAAATATGTCATCATCCCGGTCGTTACCGACCTATCTGAGGATCCTCGTAGCATACATCAACGTTAATTTAAACACGAACGTCATAGCGGGTAGAAATATTTGTAGAAGGGGATGGTCATACCTTAATGGTTGCGAACCACATAGCCTTACTACATTTACCCTACGTAATGACCCGCATTTTTTGGTAATTAAAACATTAAATTTATTAAAATTTTGAAATATTGATATTGTAAAAATTAAAATTTATGATTTGTAATGATAAAACAATTAGAATGTAATATAGTAAAATTGATTTAATGTAATTGATAACCATTTTAATCCAATTTCAATCAATGGATATAATTGTAAGGTTATTTGGTCATAATTGTAAATAATAAAATAAATTAAATGATGCATTTAATGATGAGATTATACGTAATTGATTGGAATAGGTTAATATAGAATATAAAATCATTTTGTTATAACCCTTGGTTGTAAATGATAAGATAATGGAGATGAACTATTATTATAAACGATGGTTGTAATTATCTTCTCATTAATTTATCCGTTTGAATATTAAATGGGTAATTAATGGAATTAAGGCAATTGAATGTTGGAATCATATGTTATTAATTGAAATTGAATTTAATCAGCGATGTGTCAGTAGTCATAACATTTTTTGTAGATAATAAACTTATAAATATGATTAAATTACTTAAAGTAACAATTATTCATTTACCATCTCATTATTTAACATGTTCGGAATTAATTTGAAAATCAATGAAAATTTATGCAATTAATTATTGCAGTTAATATGGAAAAAGATGTTAGCGGTAAAATCATGAATGTAATAAAATGTAAACTTATGTTAATATAATTCCTAAGGTATTGTTGATTGAATAATAAAGATGATAATACAGGTTTGAATATAATTAGATGACAATTAGATGCATACTTAATGGCTTTTAACCTTTTAAATGTGATAAGGGGAAACAAATCAATATTGCATTAATGGATATTACTTCTTTTAACTAAGATAAAGTGTAATTATCCGTAACTTTTAACAACTTTAAAATGACAGTATTTTGAATTTAAATTAAAAAAAATTGAATTTGTGATGTTGAGTGTTTTATTTGACCAAATTTAATAGAATAATTTTTTAAGAAATTTCAAATTTTGGTCAAACTTGGTCAAAGATTGACTTTTGGTTGCAAAATTTAAAATAGAATTAGAATTTTATTCTTTTTATATGATACTAGGCTGAATTCCGATCTTCCCTCCACTTTTCGTTTCATCAAAATCAAATTCCTATTGCTCCAAATGTTTGAATCACTGTGAAAAATTAACACGAATTGGTAGTGTTTAGTTGTGTTTTATTTGGCTAAGGTATATTTGGTTTGTTTATTCTAATGAACCTGGGTTAACCAAGAGACTCTAGTCAGTCATGTGACCATTCCTTTGCCTACGACCTTATGTTTCTTATTTGATAACATCTACATACATAATTTTTCTCCTGAGAAACTTTCTCTTCACACTTCTTCTTCCTCCTCAAAATCTACAGAGAAATCTAAAACTCCAAAAACCTCACAAACAAAACTCCTTTCCTCCTTTCCTCCAACCCTTCCTTCCTCCCCTATAGTCGCCACCATCTCTAAGGCCATCTTCTTCCACCTTCCCTCTCCTCTTCTTTCTCCTTTTTCCCTTCTTTTCCCCTTCCCTATTTTCACTCTTTCTTCACTTTATTTCCATGGCTTCTATATTCGATTAAACTACCCCCAAATCAATTTTTTTTTGAAACCATGTATAATTTAAATGGCAACAATTTTCTTGTTGAATCCTTCTTCCTATTCCAAATATTTCTATATCAAAAACTCCATTTTTCAAGTCCTTTCTCGGATCCAGTTTTGGTCAAAAATACCCCATATTGTATCTATAATATCACCTTCAGGAATGAACCAAATTATGTGATTCTTTTTCTCAAACCATTTATTTTTCCAGTGGCTTCAACTTTATTTTAGATCAGTTCTTCAAATTCTTTAACTTGCTATGACAAAAACTCAAATCTTTCTGAAGTATTTTTGAACTCAGATTTTTAACTCAGAAAACACATCTGTTTGTTTAACCATTACTTCCTCAAGGAAGAAGATTTTTGAGTGATTCTTTTTTTGAAAGTGGAAAGAAAATAATTTGTAACAACTTTCTAGTTAGTCACTTTTGCAGTCAACAATATTATGGTCTGAATATTTTCTTAAAGTTGACATAGTTTTAGGTTTGTCCGTAGTTTGGATCTTGGGTTATTTGAAAGTTGGAACTAGTTGAAACTTGATTATTGATTCGCGTTCATGTATAAGCTTTGTTGGATTTGGTTTTCATTTGGATATTTGATAGGAATCTCCATATTTCTTTATTTTTATCATCACCTTCATAGCCATGAACGCTGAGTAAACACTCACAACTACTAGATTTTCTTATGTTAGTTAAATTGAATTTATGATGTGATTAGAAATTGATTGGCTGCTGTTTATTATATTTTAAATTTTCATATCATTTAAATCCAAATTTTATTGAATTTAATTACCATTTAATTTAATATTTAAATTTAAATTGCCAGTTAAATACCTATTAATGATACCTAGTAAATTGTTGGTAGTTATTGGTTGATTTCAATGATGATTGTGTTGTATATTCAATTGTTGATACTTGGGTAATTGGATGGATGTTATTGATTGACATTTTGAATGATTGGATGTTATTTATGTCTATATCTCTGTTATCCCTATAATTTGAAATGATACATACCCAAACGATCTTATAGATTAAGATAATATCGCTATGAGTTGAAATGATAAACCCAAGCGGTTTTCATTCATTTGGAAATGTTGATTTTTGATATTGGTTGAAATGACATATACCTATATAATTTCTTGAATTTGTATTTTATTTGGAATTTTATATTTGAAAGGTTTAAATTAATTAAAATCGGATTTGTTTTAATTAGATGATTAAGATTAATGTTTCAAATTATTTAAAACCCTTTAAATATTTATATGCACGTTGTACTCTTGATAGGAGATGAAAATCCCGTAACATCTATGAAACCATTACACTAATATTTCTGTTTTACTTATTTTGATCTGACTTACATAAGAACTTTTAGTTCTGACTCGAGTGTTTTGTCTTTTCATTACGCTTGCGTTAGTCTGAGCTTTTCAGTGTATCGAAGACTTTTTTCTGAAGGATAAAGAAAAGGATTAAGTGTATTATTGCTATTTATTATTCCACTGCATTATGTGTTCCACTGCATTATTTATTATTTTTGATGTATGTATAACTCTGATTTGAACTGTAAAAGTGTAATCAAATGTTATTTGTAAAACATGTTTAAGAACTGTTTATTTGATTTTTATATTTTATCGTTCCGCTTCGAGATTCTGTGTTTTGTTTTCCTTTTTTTCTTATTTACCTCATTAATGATCCTCCCTTTTGAATGGTTTGAGTTTGTGTGACGACCTGCCTTTCATTCCACAGAAAGATGTATCATCAATAATAAAGAAATATGTTAGAAATAGAATAGATAGAAGAAAGAAACACAAACTCAGAATCTCACAGCGGAAACGGAAAAAATATAATATAACATATCTATTACATAGTCTTTACATCAGAGTTACACAGTTATACAACTTCGTTACATTAGACAGTCATAAGGACCTGTCTAACCATTACACCCAAAATACAACAGCCAAAAGACACTACACAGCGGAAAGATATAGATAGATACATTTGGAATCTTACTCCAAGCTTCTCCAAAATTTGTCAAGCCAAACCTGATTACTTGGCTACTCGTAAAAATTTGAGTACTCAAGAGTTTAAGAAAAACAGAATAAACTCTGGTTCAGACATTGGTCTGGGGTGAGTAAATGGTTAAGTTGTTTAACTTGTAAAACCTTTGAAATAAAAGGTATCTCATAAGACTCTCCGCAAATAAACATAGACAAGTTTTTCCCTTAAGGTAACCAAAATATTTGATATGAAATCTGGTTATATTATAATATTGTCTAGGGTTTTCAAATAAATATTCACATTGCTGAAATTGTTACATGATTAAATTCCAGCATACTAGCCACAAAGTGGGTTATACAATCAAAACCGTAAAGGGCACGTAGGGATAATGGATTTCCATCAACGACATAGCTACTAGGGTACCGCCCGTCACAGTACATGGCCTAGATCACCGTACCGAGGATTCACCCTGATCCTCTGCATCACAAAGCCAGAGCTATCCCTTACTGGATAGTCCGAATAAGACAACCCCATGGTGGTGGCCAAATAACCACCAACACAGCCGAATAAAAGGGACCTCTAGACAGGGGAAAATCATATCCTACTTGGGTGCTACCTACTTAGCCTTGCGTGCACCTCCCTTGTTTTAGCCATTCTCGATTGATGAGGCTTAAGGCTACGATTACCTTTTAAGAACACATCTGGAATGCTCATCGTCCTCCATTGACAATGGTCTAAAGGCATTTATCCATACAAGTTTGTTCCGGGTTCAAATGAAACCGAAGGCATAATCTTGTTACACTCATTTTGGAATCACCCTTAGAGTTAACGACAATAAACCTTGCACTTTGAAACTCCATCTCGATCTTCACTTTGAGATTACAAGGCCTATCGTTTAACTTGGATCGATGTGGTTTTAGGATAATCAAACTTGATATCCATTCCCGGTCTCATCGAAATCCAAACGCCATTTTAAAGGTCAAGTTTTTCAAGGTTAAACAATTAATTCAATTTAAAACATTGAATTCACACAATGTTTATCTTAGATAGATAACAGACATTCATCATAGATATTTCCAATATCATATTAGAAAATATCACAGATTATCAAACTATAGATATCAATCAATCCAGACATTCTACACACTCAATCATCCATAAGCAAGAATCAATAATCCATATTATAATTATTTAATTAACTTAAATTAAATTAATTACTTAAGAATTAATCACATAAACCTGCTTAATCAATCATTAATTAACTATAAGCAATAATTAATTAATCACTCCTTAATTACCTTATAAATCAATTAATTAATCCTTAATTACTGATTAATTAATTCTTTAATCATTAATTAATAAATTTTAATTATTAATTAGTAAAACTTAATTACAAATTAATTAATCCTTAATTACCAGTTAACCGATCCTTAATTAACAGTTAATTAATCCTTAATTACTTAATTAATTAATCTCTAATTATAAATTAATTAATCTTAATTACTTAATTAATTAATTCTTAATTATCTCTAATTAATTAACTAGGCCCTTAATTTATTAATTAATAAGACCTTAATCATTTATTAATTAAATTAATTAATTACTCTTAATTAATTACTTAATTAATTTATTTAATCTTTAATTATCAAAACCTTAATTAACTTTTAGATAAATCGTTATCTTAATTAATGACTTAATTATCATTAACATTATTTAAAACATTTATCTTAAATTAACATACTTAATTAAATCATTTTATTTTAAGTTTTAAAATAAAATAAACCTTTAACTTAACAAATTAAAGTTAACAAATTATGTAACTTCCTGATCAAATGTTAAAGAAATCATTTATTCATTATAAAAGAAATTTACATAAGAAAAGTTTTAAATTAAATTTATCTTAAATTTCAAAACCTTGTTTTATTTTAAAACTTTTAAAACTATTTTAAAACCTGTTTCGGGTTCAACCCCATTTCAACCCGAGTTCTGCTCCGAGTAAAATCCACCTTCTTTTTTCTTAAACTTAGACTTTAAGTTAAAACTGGAAACACGATACACTCACGCAACAACCCGAGTCCTGCTTCGAGTTCCCTACCCAATCACCCGAGTATTCCTTCGAGCCAACATCCATCCCAAACCACAGACACATAAACACGCTGTGCACATGCACCGGCGACCCAGGCGTCTTCGACCAACCACGACACCTCTAACCCATCATCGATCACTGTTACAAACAATTCCGACCACACAAACACTATCACAAGCCCATGATTGAAATGGAGCAAACTCGAGTAACCTGGAATAAAAACCCTCGCCTTAAACTCACTCAAACTGCCGATGCCATCCACCGGAACACCTGAAACTTCAGCCACACCTTTGCTAGCCTACCACACTGCCTTCCCCCAAGTCTCGTGCAACTCGATTCACCAGAGACGTCGTAGCAACACAATTTCAGACCTCGACCCATTTTGAGTTTGAAACCCTACTCCGATCTATCGCCACCTCCACGGTGGCTGAGAAAGTCACCTACCATTTCTCCTAGCCATGACAACTCCCTAGCTACCTCCAAACGAAAACCCGACCACCCCGAGACCTCCGACCGTCGGAATTTGCTCAAAAACCATTTTTTGGTCATCCACGAAATTCTAACTCGATCCCAATCTAAAAATCATGATTTTCTTTTTAAAAATCATATTTTTCAAAGTCGATTCAAGTTGCATAATTGAATCAGCAAATTATAATGTTTGGTTTTTAACACGTTTTAAAAATCTACTGTATTTTCTTGATTCTAGAAGATTTTCAAACCTAAAATACTAAGACATGTTTTTAAAACCTAGATTATGTTTAAACTAACTTATCTTATTTGAATCCCAAAGCCTGACAAAGAATAGGTAAGAAGTTTTGAATTTTAGATTTATTTTTAAACTTTGTAACTTGAAAACAGAGAAAAATGGACATATCCATACATGCACAGTTCAAACACAAACATATATACAGATTTCACTAATATATATACATGCAAGGCAATCTTCATTTTACGAATTCACACGCAATAGATTTCCATTTACTTAACTTTAAAATAAAATAAAAAATGTTTACTCGCCAGTTGAAGGACATAGAGCTTTTGAAACAGATGCTTGAAAACTGGAATTTGAAAAAAATGCTTGAACTGCTTTGATCTTTTAAAAAAAACTGAAATGCTTTGTTGATCTTTGAAAGCTTGTTGCTGGGAAACTTAATCTTTGAAAACGGAGATTATTAAGGCTTGAAACAGAGATGATCAAAGCTTTCATATTAAATTTCCTAATTAATAAATACTTTTCTAAACTTATATAAATAAATTTCTTTATAGAAAATAATATAAAACAAATCATATATTAATAAAAATCTTATACATATACTTTTAAATCCAAAATATTTTTAAGATATATATCTTTTAAATTTCAAATTTAAATCCAAATTCAATTTCAAATTCAATTTAAAATCCAATTTAAAATCAACTCATATATATATATATATATATTTAAACAAACATAAATTCAATCTGAAAATAATAATTCTAATTAAAATTTATTTATCTATATATAAAAACAACACATTATTATTATTGTTTGAAAATAACAATTTTACCAACTTTAAATAATTTATAAAGGGGATTATCACATTTTAAATTGCTTGAAATTCCAGGATATCACATTCCTCCCTCCTTAAAAGAATTTCGTCCCCGAAATTTAAAACAAAAGATAACCCAAATTTTTTATTTTATTTCAACAATCCAAGCATACATATCATTAATACATACACTAACAACCAAACAAACAATTCATCCAAACAAACATTAATAGCTATCCTGACACAGATCGGGATAGGCCTTCCTAAAACTATCCAGAGTTTCCCAAGTACAATCTCTGGGATCCTCGCTCCACTGCACCTTGACTAGCTTCACCACCTTGCATCTGAGTTGCCTCTCGTCTTGATCAACGATCTGGATAGGATGCTTGACAACAGATAAGTCCGAATCAATCTCTAAGTCTTCTTGCACCGCTGGCTCCACAACAAGAGAGGATCGTGCACGTATTTCCTCAGATGAGATACGTGAAAAACATTATGAATTCCAGCCATCCGGACTGGCAATTCAACCCAGTAGGCCACAGCACCAATCCTCTTGAGCTCCCGGAACGGTCCAATGTACCTTGGGGCAAGTTTTCCTGTCTTACCAAATCTTATCGCTCCTTTAATCGGGAATCCTTGACAAAGACCAAATCTCCAATCTCAAATTCCAATTGTCTTCATCTCCAGTCCGCATATTTCTTCTGGCGATCCTACGCTGCTCTTATTCTCTTCTTGATAAGCTCTACCTTTGCAGATGCCTCACGGATCAAATCTGGACCAAGAACAAGACGATCTCCTAACTCTACCCTATAGGGTGGGGATCTATAAGGTCTTTCATACAAAGCTTCATAGGGTGCCATCTTGATACTCGCCTGATAACTATTATTGTATAAGAATTCCATTAAATGTAGATGGTCCTCACAAGATCCACCAAAATCCAAAACACAAGCCCTCAATATATCCTCTAGAATTTGGTTCAGCCTTTAAGTTTGTCCATCGATCTGGGGACGATAGGCTATACTCAAACTCAAACTCATGCCCAAAGCTGATTGCATAGCTTCTCAAAACTTGCTGGTGAAGATAGGATCACGATCACTTACAATGCTGATGGGAACACCATGCAGTTTGATAGTCTCTCTCAAAAAAATCTCTGCCAAAGATGCTGTAGTACGACTTGCCTTAACCGGAATAAAATGGACACTCTAGGTCAACCGGTCTACAATTACCCATATTCCTTCATTTCCCTTTTTGGTCCTTGGAAAACCATCGATGAAACCCATAGAAATCATTTCCCACTTCCATTTTTAAACTTCTAGAGGCTGCAACAAACCTGCTGTTTTCTGCTGATCACCTTTAACCTGCTGGCAGATCGCACATCCATTGACGAAAACAGTCATATCCTTCTTCATGCCCGGCCACTAGAAGACCCTCCTCATATCCTTATACATCTTTGAAATCCCTGTGTGGATACTCAGCCAGGAGAGATGACTCTCTGACAGAACTTCTTTCTTAAAATCCTTGAAATTCGAAACACAAATCCTTCCGTTGATCCTCAATAATCCTTAGCCATCAATCTCAAAACTGGAACACTGACCATTCTTAACTCTCCTGATGATTCTCCTCAATCTTCTATCTGATCCTTGCTTGCTTGAAATCCTTTCCAGAAGAGATGGAACAACTTCTAATAAAGACAGAACTGCATTCCTACTTAGAGCATCCGCCACAACATTCGCCTTTCTCGGAGTATACAGGATATCCAAATCATAAGATGCCAGAAATTCTACCCACCTCTACTGCAACAAATTTAGATCCTTTTGGGAGAAAAGGTACTTTAAAGGTTTGTGATCTGTGAAAAGCTCGAACTTCTCTCCCAACAGATAGTTCCTCCAGATCTTTAAAGCAAAGACGATGGCCAACAACTCTAGATCGTGCATAGCGTAGTTCCTTTCATGAGGCTTCAACTGCCTGCTCGCATACGCAATTACCTTCCCATTCTGCATCTGCACTGCACCTAGCCCAATTCCACAAGCACCTGCGTAGACCTCGAACTTTCTCTTACCATCCGGAATAGCTAGCAGAGGTGCATTGGTCAGCCTTGCCTTCAAATCCATGAAATCTTCTTCACACTTGGGGGTCCACTTAAACTTTGCTCCTTTGCGAGTCAACTTGGTTAAGTGCAAAGAAATCTTAGAATGGTCCCTGATAAACTTCCTGTAGTACCCTGCCAAACCTAGAAAACTTCGGACTTATGTCGGAGTCTGGGGTCGCTTCCACTCCTGAATAGTAGCCTTGGCTGGATCTACAGAAATACCTTCACCAAAAATAATATGCCCCAAAAATCTGACTTCCGATTTCCAAAAATGGCATTTCGAAAATTTAGCCTTTAGAACATGCCTCTTCAAAGTCTTTAACTCTATTTCCAAATGTCGCTTGTGCTCCTCTTCAGACTTAGAGTAGACAAGAATATCATCGATGAACACGAGAACGAACTTATTCCATACATCCCCAAAAACTCGGTTCATCAAATCCACAAAATAGGCAGGAGCGTTGGTAAGCCCGAAAGGCAAAACCAACCACTCATAAAAACAATTGGGTCCCTTGAACACGGTCAAGGGTATACTGTCCTCAGCTACCCTTAACTGGTGGAAACCAGAAGCTAGATCTAACTGAGAGAAAACAAAAGCTCCATGGAGTTGATCAAAAAGATCATCTATACAGGGCTAAGGATACTTATTCCTAATAGTAACCTTATTCAACTCCCGATAATCCATACAGAATCTCAAAGACCCATCTGACTTGGTCGCAAAGACTACCGCAGAACCCTAACTGGAAAAACTAGGCCGGATTAAACCTTTCTCTAAGAATTCTTGGGCCATCTTCACCAGCTCTTCTCTCTCCTTCGGCGTCATCCTTCTGCTAAGATGAAAAACAGGTATTGCTTCCAGAACTAAATCTATCCGAAACTCTATCTCTTGATGAGGGGGCAAACCTTTAACTTCCTCGAAAACATCCAAAAAATCTCTGACCACCTCGATGGACTCTATGCCTTTTGGAGATGCCTCGATTCCATGCGAAAGATTACTCAAGTGAACTCCAGAATTAGCACAAGTCACTTTTTCGATCCTTCCCAACTCAGCCTCCAAATTCATAGTTCTCTCTTCACACATCAAAACAACCTTATACTTATCCAACCAATCCATATCCAAAATAAGATCAAACCCTTTGAAATCCAATACAGACGGGTTATAAGAAAAACTATGAGACAGATAAAAAAGCCTTAGTCTCTACAGCTCTTATCTAACTTAGTTACTCCGCCTATAGGATTAGATAAAAAATAGGACGGTCTACCAAACAAGGGGAAAGATGAAACTTCTCTACCGCATCCAAAGAAACAAAACTAAGAGATGCACCCGAGTCAAACAGAACTCTAATAAAATTACCATCCAAAAGCAAAGTACCTTCCAGAACTCCTTTGCCTTTAGAAGAAGAAGATGGACCACCTTCAAGAGTAAACACTTTATTCTACTGGGCCTTCTGAAGAAGCGGACATGCCTTCACCATGTGACCCGGCTGATGATAGTTGAAACATAGGGATTTTTGAACTAAAGCTGAATCCGGATCACTTCGACGCTGCTATTGCTGAGATCTACCCCTGGACACTGCTTAGCCAAGTGACCCTCTTGCTGACACACATAGCACTTCCGAGGTCCATTGCTTCCTCCCTGCTTCCCTTTGCCTTGCTTCTTCCAATTAGGGTTAAATTTCCTTTTATTTGGATTGGAAGAAGTTCCACTTGATGCTGCTGCAGATGCCAACTGCTTCTTGTTCATGAGCTCCTCATATCTTAAAGCCATGTCGATTAACTCCACGAAAAGATCCCTTTAGATGAGCCGTCATCTTATCATGGAACTCGGGCCTCATATTCTGAAACTGACAAACTCCGTTGCTTCAGATCTAGAAAATCTCTATATAGATGAGTTCTTCCAGTTGTCGGCATGAACTGTTCCTCAAACAGTTCCTTAAATCTACTCTAAGAAATATCGTCCTCTGAGATATTTGCTGTAACTACATCCCACCAAGCTACAGCACCTTCTTGTAGTTGCCACGATGCCATCACTCTCTTCTGCTCGCTAGACAAATCCAAACTCTTAAAGATGCGTTCGCATGAGCGTAACCAAGCCTGAACTTCTATAATGGTCTCCGATCCTTTAAATGGTCTCTCTACCAGATTTGTAAATTTTTTGCAAAAAGTAGCAAAACTAACTCAAGGCGGTGTTGGATTCACGGCCTCGCTAGCAGTCTGACCTCTTCCATCATTGGTCGACGTGCTCCATACCACTCTGCCTCTCCTTCCTCTTGAATTCATGTTGGCAACCTAGACAGGTAACCCAACAAATTTAGATAATTACATAGTTATATATAAAAAATTAGAAATACGTGCTCTCAAGATAGACACTACTTCAGAGCCTAGGTATTATCTCAACATATGCTCTGATACCAACTGTGACGACCCGTCTTTCATTCCACAGAAAGACGTACCATCAATAAAAAAGAAATAGGTAGAAATAGAATAGAATAGAAAGAAACATAAACTCAAAATATCACAGCCGAAATGGAACAAAATATAATATCACATATCTATTAAATAGTCTTTACATCAGAGTTATTACACAGTTATACAACTTCAGTACATTAGACAGTCTTAAGGACCTGCTGTCCATTACACCTAAAATACAACAGCCAAAAGACAACACAACGGAAAGATATAGATAGATAAGTCTGGACACCTGCTCCAAGCTTCTCCAAAATTTGTCAAGCCAAACCTGATCACTTGGCTACTCATAAAAATTTGAGTACCCAAGTTTAAGAAAAACAGAATAAACTTCGGGTCAGACATGGGTCTGGTGTGAGTAAACCGTTAAGTTGTTTAAGTTGAAAAATCTTTGAAGTAAAAGGTATATCGTAAGACTCTCCGCAAATAAACACGGACAAGTTTTTCCCTTACGATAACCAAAAGATTTGATAGGAAATATGGTTATATTATAATAGTGTCTAGGGTTTTCAAATAAATATTCACATTGCTAAAATTGTTACATGATTAAATTCCAGCATACTAGCCACAAAGTGGGTTATACAATCAAAAACATAAAGGGCACGTAGGGATAATGGATTTCCATCAATGGTAGGACTACTGGGGTACCGTCCGTCACAGTACGTGGCCTAGATCACCGTACCGAGGACCCACCCTGATCCCCTGCATCACAAAGCCGGAGCTATCCCTTACTGAATAGCCCGAATACTACAACCCAACGGTTGTGGCCAAACAACCGCCCATATAGTCGAATAAAAGGGACCTCTAGACAGGGGAAAATCTTATCCTACTCGGATGCTACCCACTTAGCCTTGCGTGCACCTTTCCTATTTTAGCCATTCCCAGTTGATGAGGCTTGAGGCTCTGATTACCTTTTAAGAACACATCTTGAAATGCTCATCGTCCTCCATTGACGATGGTCTGATAGCATTCATCCATACAAGTTCATTCCGAGTTCGAATAAAACCGAAGGCATTATCTCGTTACACTCATTTTGGAATCACCCCTTAGAGTTAACGACAATAACCCTTGCACTCTGAAACTCCATCTCGATCTTCACTTTGAGATTTCATGACCTATCGTTTAACTTGGATCGATGTGGTTTTCGGATAATCAAAATTGATATCCGATCCCGGTCTCATCGAAATCCAAACGTCATTTTAAAGGTCAAGTTGTTTAAGGTTAAACAATTTAATTCAATTTTAAATATCGAATTCACACAGCATTTATCTCAGATAGATAACACACATTTATCACAGATATATCCAATATCATACCACAGAATATCATAGATTATCAAACTATAGATGTCAATCAATCCAGACATTCTACACAATCAATCATCCATAAGCAAGAATCATTAATCCATATTAGAATTAATTTAATTAACTTAAATTAAATTAATTACTTAAGCATTAATCACATAACCATGCTTAATCAATCATCAGTTAATTACAAACAATAATTAATTAATCACTCCTTAATTACCTTATAAATTAATTAATTAATCTTTAATTACTAAATAATTAATTCTTTAATTATTAATTTATAAACTTTAATTATTAATTAATAAAACTTAATTACAAATTAATTAATCCTTAATTACCAGTTAATCAATCCTTCATTAACAGTTAATTAATCCTTTATTACTTAATTAATTAATCTCTAATTATAAATTAATTAATCTTAATTACTTAATTAATTAATTTTTAATTATCTATGATTAATTAAATTGGCCCTTAATTTATTAATTAATTAGACATTAATCATTTATTAATTACATTAATTAATTACTCTTAATTAATTACTTAATTAATTTTTTTAATCTTTAATTGTCAAAACCTTAATTAACTTTTTAATAAATCATTATTTTAATTAATGACTTAATTATCATTAACATTATTTAAAACATTTATCTTAAATTAACTTACTTAATTAAATCATTTAATTTAAGTTTTAAAATAAAATAAACCTTTAACTTAACAAATTAAAGTTAACAAATTATATAACTTCCTAATCAAATGTTAAAGAAATCATTTATTTATTATAAAAGAAATTTATATAAGAAAAGTTTTAAATTAAATTTATTTTAAATTTCAAAATCTTATTTTATTTTAGAACTTTTAAACTGTTTTAAAACCGGCTTCGGGTATAACCGCATTTCTACTCGAGTCCTGCTCCGAGTAAAATCCACCTTTGTTTTCAAACTTAGATTTTACTTTAAGTTAAAACTAGAAACACGTTACAATCATGCAACAACCCGAGTCCTGCTCCGAGTTCCCTACCCAATCACCCGATCATTCCTTTGAGCCAACATCCATCCAAAACCACGACACATAAGCACGCCGAGCACATGCACCAGCGACCCTGGCGTCTCCGACCACCCACGACACCTTTAACCTATCGTCGATCACCATTACAAACAATTTCGACAACCCAAACACTATCACAAGCCCATGATCGAAATCGAGCAAACTCGAGTAACTTGGAACAAAAACCCTCGCTTGAAACTCACTCAAACTGCCGATGCCGACCACTGAAATAGCTGAAACTCCGGCTATACCTTCGCTAGCCTTCCACACTGCCTTCCCCTAAGTCCCGTGCAACTTGATTCACCAGAGACGTCGCAGTAATAAGATTTCCTACCTTCACACATTTTGAGTTTGAAACCCTACTCCGATCTATCGCCAATGCCACGGTGGCTGAGAAAGTCACCTACCATGTTTCTTAGCCTCGACAACTCCCCAGCTACCTGCAGATGAAACTCCGACTACCCCAAGACCTCCGACTGCCAAAATTTGCTAAAAAACCATTTTCTGGTCATCCACGAAATTCTAACTCGATCCCAATCTAAAAATCATGATTTTATTTTTAAAAATCATATTTTTCAAAGTTGATTCAAGTTACATAATTGAATCGGCAAAGTATAATGTTTGGTTTTAACATGTTTGAAAAATCTACTGTATTTTCTTGATTCTAGAAGATTTTCAAACCTAAAATAATCAGACATATTTTTAAAACCTATATTATGTTTAAACTAACTTATCTTGTTTGAATTCCAAAGCCTAATAGAGATTAGATTACGAGTTTTGAATTTTTGATTTATTTTTAAAATCTTTAACTTGAACACAGAGAAGAACAAACATATCCATACATGCACAGTTCAAACACAAACATATATACAGATTTCACTAATATATACATGCAAGGCAATCTTCAATTCAGGAATTCACATGTAATAGATTTCTATTCACTTAACTTTTAAAAAAATGTTTACTCACCAGTTGAAGGACAGAGAGCTTTTGAAATAGATGCATGAAAACTGGAATTTGAAAAAATGCTCGAACTGCTTTGATCTTTTTAAAGAAAAACTGAAATGCTTTGTTGATCTTTGAAAGCTTGTTACTGGGAAACTTAATCTTTGAAAACTGAGATGATTAAAGCTTGAAACAGAGATGATCAAAGCTTTTATATTAAATTTCCTAATTAACAAATAGTTTTCTAAATTTATATAAATAAATTTCTTTAAAGAAAATAATATAAAACAAATCATATATTAATAAAAATCTTATACATATATTTCTAAATCCAGAATATTTTAAGATATATATCTTTTAAATTTCAAATTTAAATCCAAATTCAATTTCAAATTCAATTTAAAATCCAATTTAAAATCAACTCATATATATATATATATATATATATATATATATATTTAAACAAACATAAATTCAATTTTAAAATAATAATTCTAATTAAAATTTATTTATCTATATATGAAAACAATACATTATATTATTGTTTGAAAATAACAATTTTACCAGTTTTAAATAATTTATAAAGTGGATTATCACATTTTAAATTGCTTGACATGTCTGGGTTATCACAGTTTGACATGTGCGGTTTATTGTCGATTTGAACCGTCCAAAAAGATGGGTCGTTACACCCTATTTCAGTCATTTCCGGGTGTAAGGCTTGAGGTAGCGATTACCTTTCACTTTGCACATTCGACTTTGAATGCCACACTGCCATTCCGTCGATCCTTATTGACTTCCACAAACATCAACCTTCGAGCTCATACGTCTCAAAGAAGGGTGTTAAGCTAAGAGAATTCGCCTTCTCCGGCACCAAACAGATGTATATTTATAAAAGTCAACGATGAAATCTCAAGAATGCAATGTCAGATATCCATTAATACATGTTCGTTCTGGGACGGAATGAAGCCGAAGGCACTTCCCCTACTACCATTAGTAGCTAGTAGTCCTTAACACCCAAAGTGTTTCAGAAATGAAGGGACCACTACTACTTTAGTATTTAGGAGCTAACTAGAATTATCAACAAACAGTCCTTTCACCCCAAAAATATTTGATCTTCAACCTTCATTTTTTAATCAAATCTTCATTTTTCGAATGCATACATTGGTTCGAAGTGGTTTTCGGATAAGAATCAATCAAATCCGACCCTGGTTTCTCCAAACCAATCATCGATAAAAAGAGATTATATGGATAGAGAATCATTATTTATTGATTAAGTTCTTTTTATCAAAATCCTTTTTGGAGATATGTATTTCTAAAACATTCTTTCCAGTATATACAGAATTATTAAACCTCTCTTATCAAATCCATTGATTACTTAAAACCCTATTTTTTAAAATTGGAATTATTCGAAATCATTTCATTTTTCACCAAGGAAAACATTTCTAAAATCATTTCATTTAAATTTTACAAAATATTTCTTAATTCAGAAATTCATAATATTGATTGAGTTAAACCCATGTTATCTAGTATGTTAATCCAGAACCAGTAAATATTAAGTGAGCAGAATCTTTAGAAATCATCTAATTCTACCCAATATCAATTCCCGTATTCAACAAATACCGGGCGGAATAATGGTGAAATCACCTTTTAAATTCCACATACAATATGAGTTCCCCCTTCAGGCTTTAACACCGAGTATAAGAAGAGCATCTCTATATAATCAAGTTGTATTTAATTTTAATTTGGAAAATTTAATCTTTTTATACTTAAATCGTTTTCGATATTTCGACCTTATCTATTCCTCACCAAAGAAGAGGCCAGGTGAGCCAGGGCACTGGTTACTCCTAAATATCTTCTTAATTAAAGCACATCACATTCATATATCACAAATAGAAAAATCAAGTCTACTCGTCGGCTTTTAGAGCCAAGATTAAATCACTTGATTTGTAATAGCTTTTATTTATATTGTATATTTAAATTCTTTTAAAGTAACCACAAAACTTCCAAATCATTATTCAAACACTTCATTATTCATTTGAAGATTTTTATAAAATATTTGAAAAAGAATTGTTAAGTTTAAAGCTATATTTCAAAAGTTGGAGAAAAATGCTCTTTTAAGATACCTTGATCAAAATGACTTTTTATTATTTGAAAATCCATTTTTATCACTCATATCAATTTTAAATAATTTTAAAATATTTTTAGAATTTATTTCATATTTTTAAATAATTTTAAAATATCATTTTCAAAGAAATCCTGTTTTGGATTCCGAACTGCAAAATCGCGATTTTTTCAAAAACTTGTTTTACTCATATTTCAAAATCTACTTATCAAAATCTCGATTTCCCTTTTTGTTTGAAAACGGTGGATATAATAGTTCGAAAATTTATTATCTCTAAGAATTGCGAGCTATATTCCATTCTACGTACTAGTTTGATTTTTTTGTCATGAAATAGCGAATTACCATTACGCGACACGCCTATTTTTGACTAAATTTTCCATTTCTTTTCAAACTTCAGCAAAACACTTTTAAAATTTTATAAAACATTTCAAACTCATTTTAAACCATTTTAAAGAGGTTTGACAATTCCATATACACCATATCATTAAATCAAGGAAAGTGATTTCCTTTGTGTTTATCGACGTCTACTTTCATGACTTGCATATATATATATTCAACATTCATATTTAAACAACAAAAATTTATGCTCAAAGTATATTAAACATCCACTACAAACATCATCATCCAAAAATATAATATAATAGTTTAAGAGTTCTCATCTTCATTTTTCCTTCGAGCAAATAGAAAATATGCTATAGTTGCACTACGATTGAACCAAAGCAAACTTAACCAAGCCTACGACGCAAGGAGGAGCTCAGCCTAGCTTAGTGGAGATGGTGCTCACAGGCAAGGTGGTGTAGGGTAGTGGTCGTTGATTTTGGAAGAGAAGTGGAGGATTTTCGGACTAGTTTTAAAGTGGATTGATATTATAAACTAATATATATCTTTAAGATAGTAATTTATCAAAATATTTTTGAGCTAAAGCAGTCGCTACAGCTTGCTACATTTTGAATTGAATATTAATTAGACCATTAACTGATAAAACACCTTATGAACTTCTTTACAAGAAGAAACCAAAGGTATCTTATTTTAGAATCTTTGGAAGTAAATGTTTTATTCTAAATACAAAATACAATTTGGATCAATTTGATCCTAAATCCGACAAAGGAATCTTTATCGGATATTCTAATAGAAGTAAAACATATAGAGTTTTCAATTTAAGAACTAATACAATTGAAGAAACAATGCATTTTTCGTTTGATGAAAATTTTAAAGCTGTTGAACAAATTAATGATGAAGAAGTTTTTGCTACCCTAAATAATGAATCAATTGAAACAAACAATGAACTTATTCATCCAAATAAAAAGGTTAAGCTTTTGAAAGATCGTCTTATAGAAAATATACTAGGAAATATTGAATCTGTTGTTAGAACTAGAAATCAACTAAATAACATGAGTAATGTAGCTTTTATATCATCTATTAAACCTAAAAATCCAAAGGAAGCATCATCTGATGATTCACGGATTCTGGCTATGCAAGAAGAACTGAATCAATTCACTAGAAATGATATTTGTAAACTTGTTCCTAAATCCGATGATAAAATTATAATAGGAAATAAATGGGTTTAGAAAAATAAAATGAATGAACTAGGTGAGGTTATTAGGAATAAAGCTCGATTAGTCGCATAAGGTTATTGTCAAGAAGAAGGAATAAATTTTGATGAAACCTTCACACCCGTAGCAAGATTAGAAGCCATTAGACTTCCACTTTCTTTCCCAAACTATAATAATTTCAAATTATTTCAAATGGATGTTAAAAGTGCTTTTCTAAATGGATTTGTTAAAGTGGAAGATTATGTTGAACAACCTCCACTCTTTGAAGATGAAAAATTTCCAAACCATGTTTTCAAACTAAAGAAAGCTCCATATGGTCTAAAAAAAGCTCCTAGAGCATGGTATGACAGACTAAGATCTTTTTTATTACAATCAAATTTTGAAATTGGTAAAGTAGATAATACTCTTTTCATTAAAAGAAATAAAAATGATATCCAACCAGTACAAGTTTATATAGATGATATTATTTTTGGTTCAACTAATCATGAGATGAATAAAGAATTTTCTGAAATAATGACAAAAGATTTTGAGATGAGTCATATGGGTGAACTTACTTTCTTCTTAGGTTTACAAATAAAATAATTAGATAATGGTATTTTTACTAGTCAAAAAAATATGTTAGGGATCTAGTTAGTAAATTTGGTATGAGTACTGCGAGTGGAAAACCCACTCCATTGGCAACCAATGAAGCTTTAAATAAAGAAGACCTTTCAAAAGATGTAAATCAAAAACTATATAGGGGAATGATTGGATCGCTACACTATATCACTGCGAGTAGACCTGATATCATTCATAGTGTTTGTCTCTATGCAAGATACCAATCTCAACCCAAAGAGACTCACTTAAAAGCTGTGAAACATATCATAAGATATGTTAAACATACTTTTGACTATGGTTCATTTTACCTTAAAAATGATTCATTTGATTTAATCTCTTATTGTGATGCCGACTATGCTGGTTGCAAATCTGGCCGAAAAAGTACAAGTGGAACTTGTCACTTTTTGGGGCATTCTCTGGTTTCATGGTTTAGTAAAAAGAAAAAAAAATACTATTTCTTTATCAACAACAGAAACAGGATATATCTCTGCTGCTTTGGCTTGCTCTCAAGTGATTTATATGCAACAAACCATAAACGATTTTGGATTAACAATTTCTAAAAATCCTACTCATCATGCTAGGACTAAACATATTGATATCAGGCATCATTTTCTCAGAGATAATGTAAGTAAAGAGATTATTTCTGTTGAATTTATCAACTCCGAGAATCAAATTGCTGATATTTTAATTAAACCCTTAAATCAACCTATATTTAATAAGTTAAGAAGAGAACTAGGCATTTGTTCAATAACTGAGATATAGAATACAGATATAGTAACATATATTTTTAATAAACAGAGACATACAAGAAAACCAAATTTTTCATAGAGATATCGACATACCCTACCACCCATGTCAACATACAACGGTAAAATTTGAAATTTTGATTTTCCCTCTAAAATCAGTTTGGTAGTTATATAAACCTATGTATTTCGAATATTTCTGTCTTCTCACTTCTCTTTCTCTGTAATAAACTTATGAAAATTAAAATTAATGGCCTCCTCCACTAAATCAAACCAAAATGACACCATTTATTTCCCTTCTCCTCATTTTGGTCCATTCCAACGCACTACACTAGCATGTGTGATAAAGATTGAAGAATGTTGAAGGATGCCATGCAAATGTTGATTGAACTTCAAGTTATGCAAATAAGGATGGCAAAAGAACAAGAAAAACAAGGAAAAATTCTTCGGAATTCGCAAAATTCCTAATAGATAATCATGCAAATCCGATTGTGATTGAAGAAGATTCTCCCAACATTCAAGTGCATAACCCCTTAGAGCATAGGGAAGAGGAAGAAGAAGAAGAGGAAGAAGAAGAAGAGGAAGAAGCACCTATGGAAGAAGACGACAACTTGGTCTGCGTAGGCGAAGTCTGTTTGACAAAAAAGGGAATTTGGCCAAACAACGTGGAAACTTTTGTTTTTATTATCCAAATTGATCGATTCACAAATCTCCAATTGTTAAAAACTCTCGTTAGTAGTGGTATTAAGTAAATTATGTACTTGAATATATTTGTGTGTTTATGTTCCATACATATATAACATCATATATAATAAAAAATTTGTTTCGCTTATTATACTTCCTTATTAGTATTTAGATTGGATAGTATTAGATTAAGAGGGAGCTATATATAAGTTTTGAATTAGTTTTTGTTGATGACAAAGGGGGAGAAGTATAAATAGAGTAGTTAGAGTAGTTAGGCTTAGATTAAGGGAAAGTTACTAGTTTTAGGAGGAGTTAAAGTGAAGGTGAAGTATATTTTATAAACATAGGTTGTCATCATCTCAAAGGGGGAGATTGTTCATCTTTGCGACGATGGTTCTGATGACAACAACCTTAGGACTTGTTATAAATACAAATACTAACATTATAATTTAAATATATATGTATATGCAGGATGTAAACATGCAGGTACCAAGAACGAAGACTGTACAGTATAGAGATTCAAGACTGAAAATATCAAGATTGAAGACTCATGAGTATCAAAATATCAAGGTTTCAAGATTTCAATAGTACAAGATAATTATTGGGTCTAGAATTATGTTAAAACTTCTTGAAAGCACTTACATTTTTATTCGAAATTTATTCGTTGAATGGAATCCACTTCGAGCCTGTTAAAGGGATGGAACCCACGACAATATCTAGTGGAACATATAGTGGTCCTATTTTGATATCCACTAATTTTATAAAAATGCTTTTAAAAAATATAACTCTTGTTTTTAAAAAATGTTTTCAAGACTTTCTTTTCAAAAAGACATCATGCTTGGTTTTAAATATTTTAGCCTCAAAACTATTTTCATCATTTTTAATATTTTGATTTCAAAATTATCCTTGCTTTTAAATCATCTCTTGTTTTAAATATTTAGCTTTAAAATATTTATATACTTAGATTTTAAATCACTTTACAGATTAAGATTATATATACTAAAATTACTTTCTAAACTCTTTTATATGTTTAAACTATATTCAAATATATTTACAAAGTTAAAAATTGTTTTGACAAATTATAGAAACTAATTTTAATAAGAAAATCAAAACATCAATTTTTTCCTTAAGCATGTCGACATCCCCCAACCCTCCATGTCGACATGGTGTCTGTTATTTTCAAATTTTAATTTTCAAAAGAAGTGTCTATTCATCGTATTCTTTCATGAATAGATATTGCTATTGCTCTACTATAAATACCAATAAGTTATAAACGAATTTTTTTACCAAATTTCATTTATTTTCTCTCCTCTTCATCTTCCACATTTATTCTAAAGAATCCTAAACTATACTCTACCAAATACCAAGTGAATCAAACTTCATTATCTCTTGTTTGATTCTCTGCCACTCTCTTTATAAGATCTCAGTGCTATTCAGAGTTATAAAATCTTTTGTAAATCAAACTGTTGAGTAAAAGGTGCGGTTGAACCTTGAAATCAATTGGGTGTGATTGTAGCCTCGAAAATCAATTAGGTGATCTTGTAGCCTGCTTAAATCAAGAGAGTTTGCCCTGGACTCAAATACAAGAGGGTGTATCTCGTAGCCTTGAAACCGAGGGTGTAATCTGGGAGATTATTTTGATAAGAAATCCGTATGATCGTACGAGACTGGATGTGGGGTAACTCCGAACAAGTGTAAAATCCAGGTGTATTCTTTCCGTTACTGCTTTTATTTAGTATTTGTATCTGTGTCTAATTCTATGATTATATGTGTTTGTGAATTGCATTTGTTGGTGATTAAATTACATAAGTTTCAAAAAGATTTAGAAAATCCATAAAACACTGCCCGCCCACCCTCTAGTGTTATTCCGGCCTTAAGATCCATAATCCTCATTTATCACACACACACACACACACACACACACACACACATATATATATATATATCTGTGTGTGTGCGCGCGCGCGTGTGTGTTTCAACGACTAAATAATAATGTCATATGTGTGTGCATGTGATATACAATTAAATAATATCAATGTGTCTAGAATTTGAAAACGAACTCAATAGTGAAAATTGTGTGTAAATGGTATTTCATATGTGAGATTTATACTATTTTGAATTATTAGGGTTCAATTTTCAATTTGTAGACTTATAAGGGTTGAGGATAAATTTTCCTTCCCTCTTTTGCAACCCTAGCTGCCAAAGACAAAACCCTCGACCAAATCCTTACATCGCCACAAATTACCGAATTGGATGCCTCACCAGCCATCATGCCTCTCTGATCGAATCAATTCCCTCCATACCAGTTACGTTGACCTCGATTTTCCAGTGTCTTCAAACCCTAATTCAAAATCTACCATCGCCAAGCCTGATACATGCTACTTAAGATCATAGATGTAAGATTTGTTAACTGGTGGTTATCATGCAATTATGAGATGTTGGTGAGTTGATCAACTTTAGATTGATGGTGGTGTATCGACATGCGGATGTGCATAGATGTGCACCATAAGTAACAAAAATTTTAATATAAAACTTACAAATACAAACAAAAATTGATTCAAAAAATAGTTTGAAATGTTTTAATAATCTTGCCAGCATAATACAACTTGAACCTTTAACTTCACCTTTGAGAGATCCTATCTCTAACTCAATGGTGGGGTTGCAAAGTCAACCATTAAGATATTGTTTATTTCATATGGAGATAATGAATTTATATTACGAAGAATGAAGGCATATAGGTCTATTTATAGCAGTGCTAATGGGCTACATAAATATCTTACCCAGATCCACCATTCAGGTATGACCGATTATAAATGAGATCTTATCTCACTTAAACCTACATATATTTTGGCCAGCCTAATTTTAAAATAAATTATAAAATTTCACCTACCGAAATAAAATGTATATGTGAATGTACACACACACAGACACATATATTATGTAAATGATATATTGTCCTAAAAATAATATATAACAACTTTATATTTTATTAATTAATTTTGTACCCTCTAGCAATAATAATAAAATAATAATAAATTGACTAATATAAACATTATATTAATTTCTCCATAGTAATAATTTATAACTTTTGTAAGATATTATAATAAATTATTTTTGGTTGAAAACTAAGATTTGTGGTTGTGCGAATCCTACGTATAAACTCAGCCATCAGTGATAGCTAAACATTTGAATATTAAAGTGTATATGGACTTTGCTAAAGCATAGTAGTTTGACACTAGTTCGGTTGTTTGCAGATTATCTAGGTCAAATCCAATTTCTTATCTAATAAAGTGACAACCTTAAGTAATGATATATTGTGCGTGTTTTCTCTTTTTCATCATTATATCACTCAGATATTAAAAGCTTGACCGATGGTCAAAACTATACTAATATCCATAGGTAATTACGAAGTTCAACACTAAAGTTCATGGTTCAATCTGATAGCGACTATCAATTAACCAATTTGCTTTGACTAAAGATTTTGACTTTACGTTGACTACTAATAACTATGATAGTAACCTTCTATTCAAAGAGATGAATACTTAAATGGATATTATTTAACTGTTGGTGGTTTAACTTATACCAATTATGGCCTTAACATGATATACATTGTCATATGATTGATTAAAATCAAAATATGACATAGATATATAAGATTCACAATCTTCTCAAGTCAAAAAACTACTATACACCATCAAATGAGATCTTTTATTTCACTTCTGAGATATATAAGACTCTCAATGAGCCATTCTGTAATTGTTCCAAAAAAACTATACATACGTAACCCCTTGGTGTCCAATGACCATGAGTAATGCATGGCCCATCATATGGGGAGCGTTATGTATAAAAATCTCGACGGATATATCGATATCTTATTCTCGATACATCTTACCTAGGAATATTAAGGGCAAATATTTATTTTATTCTATCTATACTCATAGTTACCAAATCACTCATAGCTGCAATCGGTTAAAAACTTTTCCTAGGGATTTTCAACTTGTATATAATTAATAATATTTGTATCCTAATATAACAATATATATGATTTAAGTAAAACCAAAATCTTACTTTATTTCAAACAATATTCGCTGTAAGAGTTAAGTTATATTACCAAAATACATAATTATTCCTAGGGAAGATCCTTAACTCCATCACTATTACTTTTAGAAACTTACTATGATGGAAATATCATAATATGTATATCGACAATAAGATACTTATAATGATAAGAATATCAAACTTATATAGTCAACTAAAATCTGGAGGCTGAAACATATGAATATTCACTTTATTTTCATGATTGAGAATGATGATATAATTTTAGAAAAGAGCACATGATCAAGGAAATGATTATGGTCATTACTACATTCCTAAAGGTTATAGTAATAACTATCTGGATAGATCTATTAGCACTGGATGTAAAAATCAGTTCTTTCTTTAAATTTTTGCAGTGTTCTACAATTTGTGCTTCCTATAAAATTTTGTTATGTTATTGCTTATATAAAAGTGACATATATTCTATTTTTATATGTACTCCTAAGTTATGATGTAAATATATCTGGTTATAACTTGAAGTCATAGTTATCAAAAACACTTTATTAAGACTCGAAATTTGATTACAAAGAATATTGATTTCTGTAAAGTTATGAACTCGAAGTTCTAGCAAGTTAAGAGCGAAAAGTTCTTAAGAGAGATGGACCCAAAGTTATGATAAGATAAAAATAATAATTTTATAGATGTTGCAAAATGTATCATCAAGTAAAGAATTATGCAAATCTTTAGTGATACATGGTGTAACGACTCGAAATTTTACTATTTAAGTTGGGATGTTTAATATATTATCAAATAATTAATTAATGATTTTATAACTCAAAATACCTCTTTTAAATAATAACTAGTGACGGTGAAAAGATTTTTATATTTTGTTTACAAAAATATTTTTTTCAAAAGAAATCAGAAAATATACCCGAAAATCTTTTTGAAAATTTTCAATTTTTCACCACTAAAAAATTGTTTAAAAAGTTGTAGACACCTAAATTAACACATTTACACAATTTAAATAACTTAAACATGGATTAGTAAATAAAATAAAGTTTGGTTACATAGGTGTACCCAGGTAAGAAAGACGTGACCATTTCCAAGTTTTAAAATCTAATTAAAATAAAAGAGATTATGAAACATCGCTTTATTTCAAATCCTAGTATACAGTTGAGTATTACATGTTAGGTAAAATGGGGATGACCATGGGTTTTGGCATGTGGACTAAGAAGGGTGGATAAGATGATGATGTGGCCAAAATGTAGTGGAGGGTAATGGTACTTGAGGATATTTTTTTAATTTCATTTCATTCATTTTTATATATACAAATTTCATAATTTTCGTTTCATTTAATCATTCACTTTACTTTCAAAATATCAAGCTCTTGTTTACAACTTTAATGGCTTCCTCTAAATTTTTAAAGTTTTAAAATCATATGTTCCACTTCAAAACCTTTTTAAATATTGTTTAAACTCTTGTTTTCCTTCCTTCTTCCTATCATTTTTAAATTCTTAGCCTACCTCCACTTCATCACTAAGGCTGAGCCTAAAGTCATCTATGCTGAGCAAGGTTTTAAATATCGGATTTCGGTCACGTTTTGTCTCGGAATTTTTACACAGGTTATCTCGTATCGGGAGAGATCTCGGACGAGATGAGTACGTATCGGGTGTAAATCTCGGATTGACATCTCGTGTCTTATAATGCATCTCGGGAATATCTTGGATGTACTTATGTGTTTAAAATTGATGTTTCAAAAATTTATTTAACGATTATAACTTTCTTAGTAAAAATAAAAATGGTAACATACTTGATTTACATGGAAAAAGAAATATTTTTAGAAGAGTAGTGGCTTGATTAGCGTAATTGATTTGGTAATGATTAAATAATATCCTTTTATTTGAACGTAATAAAGAAATGAAACCTTTCGCTATTACTCATTAAGATAAAAAGTAAAGAATATGTTCAAGAAGTTGGTAAACTATAATTGGATTGAGTAGTTTCTTTTGAATCAATATGAAAATTAAAATTATTATGAAAAATAAGAAAAATGTATAATTTCGGGTGAGATCTCAGATTGAGATTTTGATCCATATATCGGGTGAGATTTGAATATCTCGGACGAGATGAGTGTCGAGGGAGATATGGAGGAGATTTGATGTCTCGTCTCATTTAAATAGTAAAATGAGATCTCGGGCGAGATATAAGAGATTTAAAACCATGATGCTGATTCATTTTGTACCTAGGCCGAGCCCATTTTAAGGGGTTTAGTCCAACAAGCAAGCCTTTTCCAAAGAAAATTTCAAAGTTCTAACCTTTTTGCAATTTGAAAAGATTTTGGTGAGTATACTATTTATTTTTGGGAAAAGTTTTGAACTTTTTATGTTAGAAAAATTTGCTTATGATATGTTGCTTGAAAATGTCGGATTTTCATGTGTTGGTTAATTATGTACGCTATTTGTCGGTGATTGAAAGTTAGACTTGGAAAAATAGTCTAAAAGTTTAGTTTTGGTTGTAAAGTTGCTATCTTTGCTCATGAATGTGTGATGATATGATTTTTGAATGTATGAGCTTTTATGTCTGGTTATGTCACATGAAAGTTAGCATTTTTACATGCTACTGTGACTCGAGATCGCTTGGAAAGAAATCAAATTTGTTTGCTAGTTTTCATGTTACTAAAGTTTCAAAGATTTAAATTTTGTTTAATTTTCAGAATAAAAACATTTCCATATGTTTTTCAAAAGAAGTAAAGTTAAAAGTAAAGTCAGAAGCTGAGGTTGGAGTAAGATGTAAACTAGATCTAACTTTAGCGAGTTGCATTCAAAGCGATAGTCGCTTTGAATGGAGTTCGAGAAAAATTAGTGTTTTAAATATTAAAATGAATCTTTTTAAAATAGTTTTGAAAATATTTTTCAAAATATTAACTAAGTACAAAAGTTAATTATTTTGGTAGTTAAATATGAGTTTAATAATTAATTGATTAACTAATTATTTAATTAAGAATACTATTAATTAATTGTAATTAAGTTAAAAAATTAGTGTTTAATTATGAATTAAAGTTAACTCATGGTTAATTAAGTTAAAAATTAATTAATATTTAATTTTATTTACTTAAGTGTAATTAATTTTAATTAATTATTATTTAATTAGGGTTGATTAATAGTTAGTTACTACTTAGGTAGGCTTTAATAAATTAATCTAATCGGGTTTGATAAAATTTAATTAAGGATTAATTAAGTTTAATTAGAGTTAATTAAGATTTATTTAATATTAAATAATGATTTAATTAATAATTACATTAAGATTAATTAGTATTTAATAAAGGATTAATTTTTAAACTCTATCAATTATTTTAAGTCAGTTCTCATTATAAGTGAATTGCTTTTAAACCAAGGGATCTCTTATATGTGCGGTTAAATAGCCAAACAACCACAAATGAGTTATGTATTAAACTTAATAAATTGTTTTGGACATCTGTTAGCAGAATAAATCCACGTTCTACTATAATTAAACTTAGTAGATTGTTTGGACATCTTTTAGTAGGGCAAACCACCATCCTGCTATTATGTTGTTTGGTTTTGCATCTGCTAGTGGGTTTATATTGACATGTTATTCCCTGATTTGGTTATGGATTGTATTTACATATATGTCGGCTTATGTAAATAATTATTATGTGACTTAGAAGACAAATTTAAGTAAATAGTAACTTGATTTAGTACCATTGTGGTCACTAAGCTTCCTTTCAAATTTGTAGAATATGGTTTTTAAATTGACTTCAATTCTATATCAATTCGAGATTAATTGTTTTAAATGATTTTCTAAGATGCCCAATTATTTAATAAAGGTATTTACAAATGATATTTTGTAAATAATATTTTATAAAAGATTTACTAAATGAGATTTGCAAATGATATATTAAGAGAAGGAGATTATAAATGATTTTGCATGTTTATAAAAGAGTTTTGTGAATGATTTTTGGATATTTACAAAGAGTTTTATAAATGGATTTTGAATTTAAGAAAAGGAGAATTATAAATAAAAGAGATTAATTAAAAGGATTTATTGAAGAAAACTTATGAAAGGATTAGAGATGGGATTCCCTTAACCAACCTTCTTAATTATGGTGGTGTTGACATTTGTTCCACGCTTAACGCCGAAGGAATAGTATTTGGGGTTATTCTTATCTCTAATTTAAATAACATTTGTTTTGATCCTTTTAATATGATTTTCAAATAAGAAATCTTTCACAATAATTTTTGAGTATACTTATTCCAGTGTGATAAGTATATGAATATTTTGATAAATATTATGAAAGGAGATTTAAATAAATGAAAACTTATTTGAGGCATAGTGGTTGCTATGGGAAAATAAATCTCTGGATTATTGTTTGATGGTGTATTTGATAGTTAAATAACTGACTATCAAATCTTGATCTATTTAACTCAGGAAGTATATTGCGTATATTTAAGTTCCCTAACAAGAACTTGAATACTTGTTACATACTGAGTTAGCTGAAAATTATCGCTTAGTTTTGGTGACACTGGTTTCGGATAAGTATATTTTCCCAAATCACTCCAAACTAATAAGGTTCATGATGGATCATGATGAAGCATGTTGTAGAGCTATGCTATTCTTCTCGATGGTGATTCCAAAATGGAAGATAGTAAATGTTGAATGTTTGTTCAATTCTGAAACAACTTATATGGATGAATGTCGGCATTGAATTTGTGCCTGAAGGGAAGTGCTAGCATTCCAAGATGGCTAAAACAGCTTATGTCACTTGGCTATATGGGTCGCTCCTATTAGGGTATGATCATTCCAAGATCTATAGTCGATATCTCTATGTGTGCTTTGGGGCACATTTATGGTTGTTGTTCACAACCAAGAGGTGATCATATTCGGTAATATCCAGTCAGGGATTGACCGGTCTTGCTAGTAGAGGGTCCTGGTGATGCTCTCACTGTATATTTGATCTAGAGGTGTACAAATTTTCGAAAGGTAGTCTCTTATCTTTCCATTTGTTGGGAATCCATTCTCCAATAAGTGCCTTCGGTTTAATTGTGTATATATTTTTTCTATCATGTACACACATCACAGCTACTTGATATATTTACTTTAAATCCTTAGACATTATTATAATATCACTAGATTCTATAATAAAAATGTTTTGGTTATCGTAAGGTAAAAGCTCATCCATGTTTATGTGCGGCACGGTCATATGTGATACCTTTGATTCAAAGGATTTTATAAGTTATAATAAAATTCCTTATGTTTTGAGTTTCTCACATTAGTTTTACCAGATTGACCCGAGTATTGTTTTCTTATATTGCTCGGGTCAAACCGAGCATGTTTTAAGATTAGCTTGGATGCTTTGGAGCATAGGAGGCAAACTAGAAGTCCAAGACGTATCTCTCATATATTTCTTTATTTCTGCTAGTTGGGTGAAATTTGTATCAATTTTGTAAGGACATGTAGTTATAACTATACTGGGAGGAAGTTGTACTATTACGACTCTAATGTATCATTTTGGAAATGATTATGTAAAATTTTATATTGATTATTATATATTGTTCCTTTGCATTGTGAGTTTTTAGTTTCTTCTTATCTTTCATTTTCTTCCATCGCAAATGACCTGTCATTCCGACACTAGAATGCTCGGTACATGAATACCGTGGATGTATTAAGTGTTGACTTCTTAGGGTCAAAAAGGCCGATCGTTACATGTGGACACATGTATCTATATGGATTTTGGAATCATGACTTGGAAAATCGTTGACTATGTTCTTATTCCCCAAATATACAATCGAGATAATTTCGAAATAACTTAGTAAATTCATACGTTACACCAATAAGAAAAATCTATTAAAATAAAGTGATGAACGAGTTAAAACCCTTCTTTTATTTCCTCAGCAACTTTATTAATTCATCACTTATTTAATACCCCGATACTTTTAATATTACATAACATTGGAATTAATTGATAATTTAACTAATTTAAATATTGATAGGGCAAAATGGCCATTTTGTGTACGCCTATCAATGGATATTTTGGATGTGGATAATGCCATATTCGTATCTACATACAAAATAATTGATGAATATCAGATACACGCATCCGTGAATATGAACGGACATTCGACAATATCCTATCTGCCAATGATCGATAAATCAAGAAACATAAATGGAAAGCTTTTAGTTTATTATGAACTTTTTTAGTCTTATTGATTATTAAAGTGTTAATAAACTAATATGATGATAATAAATATTTTTAAGTAGTTAATATGCATTTAGTACGTATAACATAATTTTCTAGCTTAATAAAATAACAAATAAATATCTTTCATTATACTAAAATGTATATAATTTAAACTATAATCTTGCAAAAAATTGGACGGATAATTTTTGGTTATGGATGTCTTCGTATCCGCATTTGCATTCGTTTTTCCGGATATCAGATATTTATCTGCTTTTCGGATATGGATGTAGATCAATTTCGGATTTTTCAGGAATCCACCAACAGCCCTAATTTTTCCAACTTTGTTGATGATGGGACTTGCATCACTATATCCGTCTCATCTTCCTGGTTCGAGCTATACGTTTACTTGTTCGTTTTAGAGGTCATACGGAGAAGATACGGGTGAAATAAGATTGATTTTTTAGGTAGGCTTTAGGCTGAATTCTAGTTTTGAATTTAAATTTCCTAACCGACATTGTCCCCCATCGACAAATAAGTCTAAATCGATAAACATGCACACTTTTTTGGAAACTCTTTCTTCTTCTTATTTCTGCTTTCAATAAAAAGAGAAAAACTTCCTCAAAAATTAACGGAATTCAACGAAACCAATGGAAAATTGAAGGGGACGGTGAATTTTACAATCTAGAAAAGGAAGTAAGACAAAATTTGGAGATTTGTGTGCATAGCAGTTCAGACAGGGAGCAGTTTCAGAATTGGGGCATTGTTTCAGTTAGTTGATCATTTCTACTTATGTACAATGCAATTTGAATTTTAAGTAATGAATTTAATTTTGGATATATATGATTCAATTTGAGAAATTATGATTGATTGAAGCAAATAAGAAATTGGTCTAAGATTAAATAAATATATGTTGCATTGAATTAACTCTAGATGATTATATACATGAATATGAAATTAGAAACTATAATTTTGTGTATAATAGACAAAAGAAAATGAAGAGTGTAAATTAGAAATAAAATTAAAGAATAGCGAAAATGAAAAAAGAAAATAAAATTGAAATCATATGAGGATAAAGATGGCTTCCAGGCACCTTCGGGAGAAAGCACCAAATAGGTGGGAAATTATTATTGTTGGGAATGATGAAGAGAATAATGCATGGGTGGATTATAAGAGAAAGTTTGAAACTAAGTTTTTCTTCATAGTGGAAAAAAGAATGTTGCTGCAAGGTCCATTCACTTGAAGTAGGGTAACATAATTAAGGTGAGTATGTAAACCAATTTAATGAGTTAGCTAGGTTCGGATTCGAATTAGTCAATACCCTAGATAAGAAGGCTATAAAGTTTGCAAAAATATTAAGATCACTACATAGAGAGTTAGTGAACTAGAGTCCATATAGATCCATGTTTGAAGGATTAGTTGAGGCAATACTGCTGAATTCATTTAATGGGGAATTAGCAAAGGAACAACCTAAGAAAAAGGTGAACCTACAGTAAGGAAAACGCAAGTACGAAGATGGTCATGGAAAGCCAAAAAGGAGGTGTAATCGATGCAGGAAGAAGGGCCATGTAGGAAAGGATTGTAGAGTCGATCTTACTTAGATTAAGTTTTATAACTGCAACCAGTTGAGTCATATAAAACAAGAATGTCCAAGTTCACGAAGATAGAATCGAATAGTTTAAGGCTTATGCACTTGAAGTGATCCCAACTGCTAGAGTATCATCGTCTACTCGGGACAAAGGAAAGAAGATCGTGATTGAAGGTAAGATGTTGATTTTGAATTATGAAGTGTTATTGTGATAGTTATGCTTTAATTCTCACATGATGCGTAAGTCATTTGGTATTGTTATGTTATGATTGGAAATAAGTGTATATTGTATAGAGCCTTAGTGAAACTTCTATATTGAAATTTTAGGGTATGGGTTAAAATTCAAGAATAAGATGGCATAACTCGTTATAAGATGATTTTGGATAATAGTGGTATGATTTGAATAAGGAGCAAAGGACTGGGGATAATTTATTGTATATCATGATTTGATGGTCATATGATAACAAGTTGATACCAATCTTTAATAAAGGAGTCCTATACCTTTATTGGAGATTTTAATCTCCCTCCCCAAATAAGTGAAACTAAGTAGGCGCATTGGTATGTCTTTTTGGCATATATTTATAAAATGATGATTGAAACTTTTGTAGGAAGTTTCCTAGTTAGCGATGGAAAGAAATGATATTTTGAACTAAGTTAAAATAATTCAAATCATTTTGATTAAAACTTCACATAAAGGAGGTGTTAGCATAATAATAAATGTTTGGGTTAAAATATCTGAAGGAGATTGAACCGAAGGGATGTGTGCTTGGTATTGAAAAAATTTAAGATATATTTGAAGTAGAGTTGACTTGGAAAATTTGGTAGTAAAAGAGAGATAAGTAATACTATAGTTTTAAGTAATTGGATCCTGTTAACCAATCGATTGAAAATATTTTTAAGATATAGATGAATATTTTTGTTTGAAGGGCCTATAGTTTTTTTAAGGATAGGGTCCTGGTGACCCAATGATACTACTACGTGATCAAACTTGGTGTCACCCTATAGTGCAGAAATTTGAATAGTTGATATTGCGTCATTGTAGTAATGGCCGGGAATGAAAGCGAATGATATTTTGGATACAGAACTTTTTAATATCATTATAAAAGTAGATTATTTGAGTTGATATGGGAATGGGTGTCGTTGACCTGATGTTGTGGGTAATATTACACCAATCATGTTACATGGCTTAGATGGATGTTGTTCTTCAAGCAAGTGATTGTTGTTTTATAGCTTGATGGATGTTGTTCTGCAAGTGAGTGATTATTGTTATATGACTTGGATGGATGTTGCTCTCCAAGTAAGTGAGTTTCATCTTGTTGTATTTGTTCAAGAGACGATAATTATATATTTCCAATATTCGAGTGATAGTAGAAGCTGAAAATATATGATTTGGATTGGATGTGGCATGAGTTTGATGACATGTTCACTATTCTAGGACATCATTTCTTTTTCCATATGTCCGTAGAAATGTATTGGGTACAATGTTACCATGATTGATTAGTATTTTGTTGATTTAATTTATCTGGCGAGATGCCATCCATATTGAATTATCTCGTCCATAGAATGGAGCAAAAGCAGGTTGGTATACAAATACACAAGGAATGATACCATTGGTTGGTTTATATTAGAAAGCATTTTGGGTATGTATTTTTCGTTGTAAAGGATATCTTGGACTTGATATGGAATAAGATTATATGAGGATGAGTATTTTAGTATGTTTGAAGAGTATGTAGAAATACTCGTATATGGATAAGTATGATTTGGAAGGAATAAAGAATCGATTATGAATATGATCTTTGTTTGCAAAAAATGTTTCAATTTAGATTGGTAGTAAGACCATTATGAGAAGTATCTTTGATTGGCACAAACAAAGAATCTCGATAATTGATTTTGATTTTTAAGAGGATTAACCTAGTTTGAGGAATTTAAGAAAAGATGTACTAGATTGAATGGGTACTAAGGTAAAATAAGGAAGTACCACCAAGAGAGGTAGATTTCAGTGTTTTGTAATAATTGGAGAAAATTTATTGGAAAGGTTGAAGAAAGGTATATAGTTTGCGTGCATAGAGGATGTAGAGGTGATTCTATGACAATGAAATTTTGGAAGTCTAGATGTGACTTTGAGAGAATAATTGGTAGATTTTTTTCAAACATCCCTCGAGAAGAATAGGCAGATTCTTTTCAAATATCCCTCGGATTGAAAAAGACCGTCTATTCAAAGAAGCTATTTTGGTAGCAAATAAAAGGTGCACAATTTACATTGCATATGAGGTGCATGTAGACATGTATTATATAGTCAATTCTTTTTAACCTTACTTCTACTTAGGTTAGCATTTTTCTTTGGTTAGATCTCTACTTAGATTTAGAATTTTGATTTTTATGGTTGAATTGGTTAAATAGAATATGATTTCTTATGTTTGGATGCTAGCTTGTTTGTATGTCGTAAATCATAGGATGGAATGTATGGATAATTAAGAAAGCGGTACATTAGATATCAAACTTGTTGGACATTTGGGAGGAATGAGATCATAAGCATGATGATACACACAAGTTAGATTGGATATTATGATGGAAGATGATCAATAGGCTAAAACATTGATTGTTTTAAAGTTTTTAAGCGAAAGAATGAATAGCACGGTGATTCGATTTATCTGGATTTGTTTGGGTAGGACATCATCCATTTTGAGCTGTCTTGCCTTGGTAATTCAAAAGTATATTAAGGGACTACTAGATGAATTAAGTGTTATGTATGTAAATTTCTACAAATTTGTTTGGGCACATTTATGAGGCTACCTACTGTTATGCATTGAAGCGTTATGTAACAACCCATACCATAGTGGGCTTAAATTTCAAAAATAATCGAAATCCGAGACCATCAAAGTATCGATCTTTGGATTTGGCACATGCAAATAAGCATGAGCATTATCAAAGATTGATAGAAATCTAAACTTAAAGCAGAAACAATAATAGAATAAGAATACTAATTACAACCACTACCTTGGAACTAATGGTATTTCTTAGATAGTATATTATCATATCAACATCGAGCATGAGAGAAAAGAAGACTTCTCCAACAATAAAACACATCCAGCTCTAGTGACTTATTCTTCTAAATTTTATCATGTGCGTCGTAATGAGAAGGGGGTAAGACAAAGTTCTAGTGCCTGGAAAATATAAACTGCCTATAACATTAACTTATACAATAGGTTTTCATTTAATTGTTATGTCCATCAAGTTTAGAAATTCTAATCTGACCTTGCATTGCACACACGATTACTTAATTACCTCTTACCAAGGTATGAAATACTAATGAAGCCATATCAACCACCCAATGCTTCCAAACCCATTAGCTACTTAGTAGTTCTAAATATTAAGTGGGCTTCTATAATGCTTTTAAAAGAGAAATAGGAAGACTCTATCATTTATGACCTTAATTGAGGTAGACCCCGTCATTTAAGACCAGTGAATGGTCAATGGGTCCTAGCTACAATATATTTAATCACTATTTAAGGATTTTGAAATTTAATGTCCAACTATTACCGCATCTATCGCCGATAAAATTGTAGTCATGTAACAAACATTACCCAAGCCACATAATACCTTTGGTTCAAAAATAGGCATTATCTAGTTGTTGAAGACCTTAACTAAGAGAGATATCATCGTTTAATACCTATCCCCAGGGCGTGCTCCTAAATGGTTCTATTATTATAATGACCTTAGCAGTGTAGGAGAATGTACCCAAGCCACATTATACTTCCTAGTGGAAAATTGGCAGACCCCGTCATTTACGACTCACTTTCAAAAGCGTGCTCCTTAATGGCACTATCTAGCTGTCATTGCTTGAAAATCTCATTGGGCTACTTAATACTTCTTTTATAGGAAAGGGGAGGATCCTACAAGTAACCCCAAACTTGAAGCGAACGCTTCTCGATATATCCACCATCACTCTTTAGTTATAAATATGGCATCTCATTAGGTTACTTCTTTCGGTAGGGAGACGGACCCTTCAGCCACTTAAGACCTCAACACTGAAGTAAACTTTTTAGAGACACTTCATTTATTAATTTAAAATCTCACTAGGTTACTTAATACTTCCATTTAGGAGAGAGGCGGACCCTTCAACCACTTAAGACGTCAAAACAGAAGTGAACCCCTATGGAGATATCCCACACCGCTCCTAATTCCAAATTTGGATCATTTAATACTTTCCAATTAAGAAATCAAGCCCAATCTCTCACGTCATCATGGGTCCTATGCTTAGAGATATATCACATCAATAATAAGTACACCCAACTATTGCTAGCCTCAATGTGAAGGGCAATCTTCCATTGAGTGACTCCACTGAGCTCGCATTACTAACCTACAAAGTCCAATTGACCATCCTAAGTCTTTGCTTATATTATCTTAAGTAGACATTGGACTTAGCTTACTAATTCCCTTTTTATTCAAGACAATAAGATTTACCTTAAATATTTATCTACCCATAATCCTCGCTTAGTGCTCATAAATGCCAGTTTGTCCCTAAAATCCTAACGGACATTTCCTAATACATATATGAATGATTGCTAATTTCAAATTAATAACCTTTTATATCTACTTCATTTTTATCAGTCTCATTAATCCATTTATCCTAACAAATTATTGCAACTCCCACATTTATTACCATTTATTGAAGTTACTACCTTTTAAATTCTTTTCCTATTAGTTAATCATCCTAAACGCAAATATTATATGCAAGCGTCATTATTAGTTTTTTATTTAATTATTATAAGTGCAGTAATTACATACAAATATTTACCTTTAAATATGTTCCAGTTATATATCTTTAATAGAACATGCTTTTCCATATTAGACTGTTGAAATCATATCAAAAAAGATTATCTGCTATAATTTCCATAAATTAGTCCAAAACAAAATATTTAACATCAAAATATAAAAGATTACATTGTTTAAAATTACAAAAATAATCATTTCTTTTATTGTTGAAATAAACAGTGTAAAATACATTGAATTCATATTTTACACATCTCTTTCTCTTTCTATTTGCATCTATTCTTTGTTAGATCAAACGGTATATCTTTCTAAAAGGGAAAGAAATCAAACTAATTTAAAATATTGAACCGATTTAAATTCCAACAATTCCAAATATAGAAAAGTTTACTTTCCAATAAGATTTGGGTAATAATCCAAATTTATAACATTATTATACAACCTATTCGACATCTGGAATAAATTTCACTCAAATCAATATTCTAAATTCATACTTTTGGAACTGATTTCCAAATTAGGTTGTAAATAATGCTAAATCAATTCGTAATCAAGAATATATATGCAATATTTATTATATTCACATCATACTAAATTCGTTGCCTATAACTCATATACAATTATCTAATCAGGTATAAAAATCAAATAAACACCAGTGGGATAAATTTCATATTATAACAATCTTTAAACTTTCTCACTAACCTTTTAAAAGCAATCCAAATCCTAAAATCTAAAGTAGAACCTTTGATTCATCTCCAAATCCTTTTTAATCTAAGATTTATGTATAAAAGGGTATATACATATATTAGAATTACAGATCTAAGAAAAGATTTGGGATAGGGAGACAAAATAGGTACAAATATTTATAAGTATATAAATTACCTCAAATATGCATATGGTTGATTCTTTTCTCCTTTTTATTAGATTTTTATTATTCTCCGATTTGTATGAATATAGATACAAATATTTTATCTTTATAATTTAGAAAGAAAGTGGAGAAGAAGAAATACCAGAACTTCGCTACTGCCTCCATAAAATATGAGAAGAGAAGGGAGGACTAGGCTTGAATTTATAGTCTCTAGAATCAACCAGAACCGTTAGATCAAAATATATTAAATCCGGGCCATTGCGGCCTAGGTTTATTGGAGCCGCCAGGTCCCCACCGATTGGCTACCCTTAGGTTACTAGTCGACCGCTGGGAGTCGACTGTCCCTAATGATTGGTCGGCCTGTGGGCCTGGGTAATTAATATAAAACGTTAGTTTCTTATTATTTAAATATTTTTATTTCGAACTCATTTTTTGTCCGTAACTTCTTCATTTAGGCTCCGATCGTAAAACTCCAAATATGAAAGTTGCTCAGAGTTTCTCCACACACGCAGTGGTGCAAGTTTCATGGTCAAATTCCATAGTTTGCAAAAATTTCACTTTTGGAGCCTAATTAATTAACTAACTAATTTATTAAATAACTAACGCCAAATTATGGGGTACTACATTCTTCCCCTCTTATAAAGAATTTCGTCTTCAAATTTTCACTAATGATTAAGTCATAATTTTGGATAGTTTTGACTCTTAATTATCTTAAACTACACAACTAATGATTGTATAACCAATTTTGCGACCAACCGTGCATAACGTGTTACTGTACCCCACAAAGAAAACATGTATGCAGAATGATTCTAAATCAAATCCTTCTATATGAATGCATTTCTTTTGAAAACACTTTGAAAAATATGATGCAAACAACCTACATATATACTTGCAGTTCTACATGTATGCATCTTTTTGAAAATTCTTTTCAACCACCATACTCCTACAAATAGAAGTATGAATCAACCATTTTGCATTCACTTTCAACCATCCAATAATCTAACGCATCAAAAAATTTCTTTTTAAACTTTACTCCTATGCTAGAAAAACGAATCGAGGCGGAGAATTTAACATTCTTACCAAACTATAATCTTCATATTTCCATAGTATAATGGAAATTACTTTATTGCCCTGGATTCACTCCAAATTTCCCACATACAAAACACATAAGGAGACTTATTTTCGAGCTCTAGAACGGAATTAATTCTAAAAATAGACTTGGGCATGTCATCTACAAGGTATGGAAATATAAATTCCATGGCTAAAATAATTTTTCCCTTGTTATCGCTTGCATTTATCTCATCGTTAACCCTAATGCACCGTTAAATTCACATATTCTAACTCTATTTGCCTTTCCTAAGCCTAACATGCGGCCTTCAAAATCAAAGTTCTTACAAAAAATCTTTCTCACTTTTCAAATTTGTACATCATTTGGAAAATAAAATCCTAAAATATTTAGATGCACACTTTCCCTGTAAATCAAATTTTGAACTGACACTCTAAAAATAAATTAAGAGTAAAAAGTAACTGAGACACAAAAAAATTCTTACTTTTTTTCGAAAGGGAACTTTTCAAATCAAAGGGAAATTCTTCAAAATATTTTTATTTTCAAAAAATTTGATAAATCAAACCATAATTTCAGCGTAGTCGGAAGTCCGTTATGCGCTAAACGCATAACTAAATTCCAAAATTCTACATTAACCTATACCTAAAATTTTTTCATTTTATTTAAAAATGTCAACACATCGTATTTTAAAAAAATTGCTTTTAAGGAAAATAAGCAATAACACATCATATCGAAAAAACTTTGTCACATCCTTCACTAAAATTTCCAACTATTCTAAACTTCCAATCTTATATTGCTTTTACTGGTAGTTAAGTGTCTTTATGAGATTCTCATATTTACATTGTTTCTCTATTATGTGTATATATAGAAGCAGTTCACATATCCAGAAACAATAACATAAAAAAATGAATAGAAACTCATAACATCGTGCGTGCCTTTCATAAGAGATAACTAATACTTTTACAACCAAAAAAAACAAATGTTGGAAACAAAAAGATACAACAATACTAAATAAAACATCACCTAAGAACTGTGAGAAAGTCTCGCTCCGCAGCTGGAACTTGAGCCATTACCAAAACAACAGAATGGTCATAGCATGGTGGCTATGCATCCAATCTCACGCCCCTAGCGTTGCTGCTCCATCCTAATCACTCAGAGTTGTACTTGAACCTGACAAATAGCATCAAGCTCATGACTCATTTATCCCTCGAAGCCTTGTGCTATCCGTTGATACTAGTGTTGTGGTTCTAATGCTGGTACAGGAGGTGCGGTAGGCGGTAAAGTAATATTCATCCTCTTATTGGTAGTATGGTCGATAGCGGGAGGGACCTTCCTCATTATTGGCTCTCCGCTCATCGCAATGCCTAAACATTCGAGTGAGCATGTGGAAACATGGAAAGTGAGTCCTCGGGGTGCCAACATCCTGATTCACCATTTGGTGCATCAAGACACGAGCCTAATTGATAGTTATGTCACCAATTATAGCATAGGAGGCTCTCCACACCATGGTATAGATCTGGTGAAGGCTCCTCGTATTTAGAATGATGTTGTGCTGAATGAAGCGCATGATGAGATGGGCCACCGGTTGTAGATTGTCAGTCCTCTAATCACCAACATTTCCAAAATAGATCCGCTGAAGAATCTCAAGATCAGACATCTTAATGTCATCTAAATCTATGCCTACTACAGATATCTTCAAAATCCTAGCGATATCTTCGTCTAACATCTCAATCCAAGCTCCCTTCACCGCTGACACAATGTAGTTGTTGCCATCATCAAAATTATATGCCATACATGCATCAACAAGACAGATGTGACACGGTTAATATTCCCACTCATAAGTCTCGAAGCAAAGGATTGGTGCAAGTCTTACTGCGAAGAATGCTTTTCAAATCCTAAGAGGACAAGATCTCCAAACTTCACTAGTCACCCATGAAGGAAATTAAAGTTCGTCATTCTGAGATAGGTGGCGATCATTCACTCGCTCTGGTCGAGCCAAGCGGCTTCTTGCGGAGTGAGGCTAGGATGATGAGAGGAAAAGCTACTAGTGCGTGGTAGAGCCGTGGACTGGGAGGCATTTGTAAAAAGGGAGAAAAAGGTTTAGATCTAGAGTGATAGTGGGGTAAGATCTGATGTACAAGGATTGTGGCGTCGGTTTGGTGGAGGAATGGAGGAGAGAGGCTTAGGCTAAGCGAAGGAAGGGGGAGGTGGAAATGGGTTCGTCTAAAAGAAAATTGAAGAGGAGGAATATAGTGAGAGGGGTGCAACAGATAAAGGTTTGTACGCCACTTATAGCTGCGTTTCGAGTTCGGTTTCAGCCTGAATCCACCTAGATGTCGATCACTATTAGGACAACCGGTCGACTGCTAGCCCAGATTTGGGCGCAGCCTGAACCTGGAACCAATTGGGACGGTTAAATTAATTTATATTCTTATAACCGTTCCATATACCATCTTTAATTTAACCCATCTATAAAAATTCTACCTTCCACATAACAGTATCCATCTTACCATGTAGACCCTTCCTTAGCAAGATTGCAATAGCCTCTGCAAAATTGTTGCGACCAACAACACTTCCAAACCTAAAATATCCCAGTTGTCATTTCATGCCTACTACGTACTGAAATATTTCTTCCAATAGCCGGTGGGTTTAACCACACTTCAAATTACATACCCTAATAAAATTTAATGTCATTCTTGTTTTATCCGCACCTTAAAGACAAAAATAAAAAAAACCTTTGATTTTATAAATCGAAAAATCACTTAGCTTAATATACTCTCTTTTATAGTTGTTTCTAAATAAAAAAAACTATTTCATACCAAAACATCCCTTTAAAATCAAATTTATATATAAAAATATATTTCAGGGTTTCCAAAAACATTTTTAAAACACAAATCTCCATAAATTGGAACGCTATTTTCTTGCCAAAAATCATATCAAGCCTATATATACATATAAATATTTAAGGATTTAAAGAATTAATCTTTTATAAATCGGAAATTTCTTAACACAACCAACCTAGTGGTAACGTGTTTCTTTGAAAACTAAAATTTTAAGACTTTCCCAAAATTAAATTTCCAAAATAAATCTTTGAGAAAGAAATCCTTTGAAAACCCTGTTTTCAAAATCAAAGGCATTTCCAAAATATACTTTATAAAGTTCTCTCACGGGTTCGTAGACTAAGAATTGACATTAATTATTCAAATAAAAATCCGATTTGCCATTAAAGAGGCGATCAATGAATGCACCCTAGCAAAACTTACTTTCAGACAATTGCGACATATAAAATCTAATTTCCCATCCATCTAGAATAATTATATGTCACCGACTGGAACTCAAAATCCAAAATCACAAGGTAGCTACAATCACAACCGTCAAATCGAACACCTTTAGTCTCCAAGATTCAGCAATATCGCGTACTCATGCTCTTTATCTATATCGCTTTATGCATCGCCGGTACTTTGTGGTGTACTTCGAAGTCCGCGTGAAAATCTTAGCTCTAAGATACTTTCAACTCATAGTTTCTTTGCCCATTCCCTCGGAGAGGAACTACAACTACTTCTATAGTTGGTCTTAGAATCTATCGTAAAAATATAATGTTAATAGATAGGAAAGTACGAATATGTTCTCTCAATTTATCCTAAACCTCTGATCCACTAACTTAGTGCTCTCATACCAAATGTAACAATCTGCACCTTAATGGGACTAAATTTTGACAAAAATCGAAACCCAAGTTCGTCAAAGCACAGATCATTGGATTTGGTACCTACAAATAAGCATGAGCATTATCAGAGATTGATAGAAATCTAAACTGAAAGTGGTAACAAGAATAGGGTAAGAATACTAATTGTGACCACTACATAGGAACTAATGGCATTCCTTGGATAGCAAATTTTCACATTAGCATCGAGCATGAGAGAAAAGAAGACTTCTCGAACAATAAAACCCATCCAATTCCAGTGACATGTTCCTCTAAATTCTAACCCGTGGGATGTGATGAGGAAGGGGTCAGAACAACGTTCTGCTAACTGAAAAATCTAACATGACATAAACTTATACTAATAGGTATCCATTTAATTGTAATATCCATCAAGGTTAGCAATTCTAATCTAACCTTGCATTGCACTTACAATTACTTACTTAGCCTTTCCCAAGGTATGAAATACTAATGAAGCCATATTAACCACCCAATACTTTCGAACCCGTTAGCCACTTAGTACTCCTAAATACGAAGCGGGCTTCTATAATGCTTTTAAAAGAGAAATAGGCAGAGTCTGTCATTTACGTCCTTAATTGAGGGAGATCCCGTCATTTATGACATATTCCTAAGGAGATTTCTTATCAGTTTTGTCAATGGTCGGTGGGCCCTTGCAACAAGGCCTCTAACCACTATTTAAGGCTTCTAACATTTAATGTCCAGCTATTACTACATCTGTCACTAATAGAATCATAGTCATGTAATAAACAGTACTCAGCCCACTTAATACCTTTTATTAGAAAATAGGCAAACTCTGGTCATTTAAGACCATAACCAAGACATACCCCATCATTTAAGACATATCCCCAAGGCATGCTCCTAAATGATATTTGTTATCCCACTTTTTGGCAAAGCTGAGATACCCAAAATTGACTGAAAATCAATAAATATTAGTCATGAATATCAACTATGCATTGCAGGATAACCATGGATACCGATGAATTTTCTCCGAGTCCAGATCGGGCCACGGTTGACAGGACATGACAAGCAAAGCTGTAGAAGCCAGCGGTTCAAATTTCAGGTTACTTGGAGTTCATATGAACGAAATATGATCGATACAAGTTATATAAATATGTTGTTCGTATCCATCAAACGATCGAATTCGTATCCATCAGGTTTTGTCCTGTTCGAATCCATCAGGAGTTAGTCATTTCGAATCGATCGATTCAAATCGATCGACTTCGAATCGATCGACTTCAAATCGATCGTCTTCGAATCGATCAGTTTCGAAGCGATCATATAGGCCTCACCTCAGCTCTGTTCGAACCGATCAAGAATCTCTGCACCTAGTTCATATCCATCGAGTTCGTATCGGTCAGTGTGGAACTATTCGTATCCATCGTGCTTCGAATCGATCATACTTGACGATTGGTTCGTATCCATCCGGAGTCATGTTATTCATATTGATCTCGGGAGAACCCGCTTCGTATCGGTCCATCAGTAGCACAACTCGTATCGATGGTGAGGGCTTTGTTCACATCCATTAAACAATTGATGTGAATGGCACCGCTACTATCGATGCAAACGGTACGAAGGGGTCAACAAGAACTCGACTCCGAAGACGGATGCGAATAATACTCTTTCAACTCGGCATAAAAGGTGGAGCGATCCGAGAATCTCGCTCTAAGTCACTCCGCATCACCATGCACACCTGCTCCACACCTGCTTCGGATGGATTCGAAAAGGATGGATACAAAATCATGGTTTCGAACTCGGCGACACACGAAAATCAAAATATTGTATCAATTGTATCTCCCAAACCACAGATCAAAATGCGACGAAATTTTCACAGGAGCTTACGCATAAGGTAAAGAATGTTCCTGCCAAGTTTCAGCTCGATTGGATCATTTCTTGATGGATACAAAATCAATTCGTATCGATCACAGATCGAGTCGAAACTTGGTGGGACCGGTCGCGTGGGCCCACTCACGTGCTAGAAAAAGTCTCCCGGAGTTTGAGCAAGATCTGAGCCTCCTACGCCTATAAATAGCCCCCTGAAGCCTACAGAAAAGGGATCTTTTTTGCCATTCAACGTCCAGACTCTACCAGATTCGATTCTATTTCCTTCCATAGCTGTTATAGCTGAAATTCAATCATTGTAACTGCTGAAATCCCTTGTAACCAGCAAAGAACATCAATAAAAGTTAAAACTTTGAAGTGGACGTAGGCCGGAGATAGTCGAACCACTATAAATCTTGCGTTTCTAGTTGTTATCTTTGTATTGCTGCTTGTTGTTTGCTTGGATCTGAGACTTGTGCCTGAATATTGTTGATTTATATTCATTGTTTGGTGCTTTCATGATACTTTGGGTTTGTGACCAATTTTGGCGCAAACACTTTGGTGCTTTCATTGAGAAGAACTAGCACCCGTTACACCAGATTCAGAGTTCAGATTTAAGAGCTTGAAGAATCCCGACTTAGAGAAGATGACTCGACAAACAAGACAAAGAGCTGATCGGAGCCAACAAGGAGGAAGCCCAGAAGCATCCTCTGGAGCTAGAGAAGGACACGCTTCAATGTACATCACTAGAGATGAGATGGAGGCTATGGCTAATTCGATACGCGAAAGCATGATGAAGACTCACCAAGAGATGATGCAAAATTTTCTTGAGCAGATAAGAGCAGCGAACGTGCAGAACCTTGGGCCAACTACTGCGGTTGCAAGTGCAGGACAAGGAGTCAGGATTGCGGAAGCCAATGAAGGTCAGATTCAAGACCGTAATGCAGGACCTGAAGGCAATCAACAAGGACTTGGGGGCAGATCCTTAGGATCAGACACTGGAAGACCTATAGATGAAGCTCAGCAGGCTGGAGTCAATGCTACTGTTACTAAGCCACATGAAGAGTATGTATCGGAGTTCCCTTCAAGACTTGGAGGGCAGGATAGAAACATGACAAGGGGGCAACCCCCGGATGGAGATGAAAGAACGATTGGTCTAGTCCAACGAATCATGAGAGGAGGATTGTCAAGTAGAGGATTACAAGAAGTCAGCCGTAGTCCGTTCACTCCGAATATCAAGAATGCAAGGAATCCTCCAAAGTTCAAATAGCCTACGTTGGATCCTTATGATGGGAGGTCAAACCCAACGATGCACATTACCAGATACATCAGGAACATGGAAGTGCTGGGGGCATCCGAGGAAGTGATGGCTCGATGCTTCCCTCTATACTTGTCAGATTTAGTTGTGCTTTGGTTTAGACAGCTGGAGACTGGATCAATCGGGACATGGGGCGAGCTTGTAGATTGCTTCATGAGACAGTTTAGGGTCCATGTGATGTCACCCAAGAGTGTGATGACTCTAGCTTCAATCAAGCAAAGGACCGGAGAGTCCATAAAAGATTTCTTATTGCGATTCAATGCAATGGTGGCTTCTGTAGATCGCCCGGATCCATCAATGATTTTGATGGTGGTGGTAGCAGGAGTCGGGGAAGGCACCGAATTCAAATATTCTTTGGCAAGAGGTCCCCCACAAGATCTTGGAGAATTTTATCATGAAGTTGAAAGATTCATTCGGCTAGAAGAGTCACGAGCTGAAAGGAGAGAAATAAATGTTGTGCAGTGCGAAGAAACCGCCAGGGAACAGTCCGGAGCGGACAAAGGAAACATAAAGCAGGACGATGGACGTGATGGTCCTGATAAACGGAAAAAATTCCAAGAGCCTAGATTCAGACAGTACAGGGATCTGACGGCAAGTCTAGAAAGGATTTACACTGAAACTCGGGGGCAAGTCCCCTATCGAAAACCACCCAGGTGAGATCCCATTGAGCGGGAACATAGAACTGGAAAATACTGTCTATTCCACGAACTGGATGGGAACATTATGGATGAATGCCACCACCTAAAGGACGAGGTGGAAGAACATGCAGGAGTGGCAGATTGCCACAATATGTCAGAGAATGGGCAAAGACAGTAAGGCCTGAACAACTACCGCTTCCACCCAACAGAAACGATCCTGGATCAGGATCACGACTCGTCATCAACTGATTAAGATGGCAAGGGCCAAATCCAGGGTTTGGATTTCAGTCAAATAATTTCATTAGGTTTGTTTTCATAATAAATGGCTACTCCACTTACTCATGTACGGGAATCGAAGAGATCTCTAGGCATGCTCTGAGATGGAGATAGATCAATCTGCCCGGAGAGGCAATGTTTAGTTTTTTCCTGATGTTTGAGATTGAACATCTAGAACCTGAATTTAATAATAAACTTGAATTTCTTGAAATAAACCTTTGACCGGAGAGTTAAAGGATGAATGCCAAATACCAATACAAAAATGATCGTTTTATGACCCTACCTGGAGAGGCAGGGTCCGGAGTGCAAGAAGTGGGTTTGCTTCGCCGAAGAGAGACATGATCGACTCACTTAACATCGTTTCCCATTCACCAGAGAGTGATTGGATCAGGATTCGATACGAGCCTGGAGGGGCTATGATCGGCCTACGTTTAGGCCATGACATCGCTTAATGTTCAGATACACTGAACCAGAGTGCAAGAAGTGAGTTGCTTCGCCGGAGAGCGACAGGATCGACTCACTTAACGCTGCCTCCCCTTCACCGGAGAGTGACAGGATGGGATCCAGCAAGAGTGCGGAGAGGCTATGATCGGTCCAGAACGACCAAGACATCGCTATATTCCCTAACAGGGTCCGGGGTGCAAGGGATGGAGAGCTACGCCGGAGTGCAATGAGATCTTTCTATTCAATCGCTAAGTCTAGAGTGGGCTCGGCAAGGGTCCGAAGTGACCATCGATAGTAAGGAGAGACTGTAGAAATTTGTTCATAACTTCCACTGGAAAAGATTGATAACGATTTGGCTTCGAACAGCCGCAAACCTGCTCGAAAGTGCTATAAGCTTTGAATAAAACATAAACTCACTACATTCGATTTGAGACTGATCAAAACACACCTTTTACCATATGGCATGTTTTGGGGGGCAAAGTGTTATCCTACATTTTGGCAAAGCTGTGATACCCAAAATTGACTGAAAATCAATAATAATTAGTCATGAATATCAACTATGCATTGCAGGATAACCATGGATACCGATGAATTTTCTCCGAGTCCAGATCGGGCCACAGTTGACAGGACATGACAAGCAAAGCTGTAGAAGCCAGCGGTTCAAATTTCAGGTTACTTGAAGTTCATATGAATGAAATAGATACAAGTTATGTAAATATGTTGTTCGTATCCATCAAACGATCGAATTCGTATCCATCAGGTTTTGTCCTGTTCGAATCCATCAAGAGTTAGTCATTTCGAATCGATCGACTTCGAATCGATCGACTTCGAATCGATCGACTTCGAATCGATCGTCTTCGAATCGATCAGTTTCGAAGCGATCAGATAGGCCTCACCTCAGCTATGTTCGAATCGATCAAGAATCTCCGCACCTAGCTCGAATCCATCAAGTTCGTATCGGTCAGTATGGAACTATTCGTATCCATCGTGCTTCGAATCGGTCATACTTGACGATTCGTTCGTATCCATCCGGAGTCATGTTATTCGTATCGATCTCGGGGGACCCCGCTTCGTATCGGTCCATCAGTAGCACAACTCATATCGATGGCGAGGGCTATGTTCGCATCCATTAAACAATCGATGCGAATGGCGTCGTTACTATCAATGCAAACGATACGAAGGGGTCAACACGAACTCGACTCCGAAGATGGATGCGAATAATACTCTTCCAACTCGGCATAAAAGGTGGAGCGATCCGAGAATCTCACTCCATGTCACTCCGCCTCACCATGCGCACCTGCTCCACACCTGCTTCGGATGGATTTGAAAAGGATGGATACGAAATCATGGTTTCGAACTCGGCGACACACGAAAATCACAATCTTGTATCGATCGTATTTCCCAAACCACAGATCCAAATGCAACGAAATTTTCACAGGAGCTTACGCACAAGGTAAAGAATGTTCCTGCCAAGTTTCAGCTCGATTGGATCATTTCTTGATGGATACAAAATCAATTCGTATCGATCACAGATCGAGTCGAAACTTGGTGGGACCGGTCGTGTGGCCCACTCACGTGCCAGAAAAAGTCTCCCGGAGTTTGAGAAAGATCTGAGCCTCCTACGCCTATAAATAGCCCCCTAAAGCCTACAGAAAAGAGATCTTTTTGGCCATTCAACGTTCAGACTCTGCCGGATTCGATTCTATTTCCTTCCATAGCTATTATAGCTGAAATTCAATCATTTTAACTGCTGCAATCCCTTGTAACCAGCAAAGAACATCAATAAAAGTTAAAATTTGAAGTGGACGTAGGCCGGAGATAGCCGAACCATTATAAATCTTGCGTTTCTAGTTGTTATCTTTGTATTGCTGCTTGTTGTTTGCTTGGATCTGAGACTTATGCCTGAATATTGTTGATTTATATTCATTGTTTGGTGCTTTCACGATACTTGAGGTTTGTGACCAATTTTGGCGCAAACAATATTATTATTATAACGGCCTTAGCAATGTAAAAGACTGTACCCAAGCCACTTAATACTTCCCAGTAGAAAATTAGCAGACCCCGTCACTTAAGACCTACTTCCAGAAGCGTGCTCCTCAATGGTACAATCTAGATGTCATTGCTTGGAAATCTCATCAGGCTACTTAATACTTCTTTTATAGGAAAGAGGAGGACACTAAAGTCACTCAAGACCCCAAATCTAAAGTAAACCCTTCTCGAGATATCTACTATCACTCTATAATTATAAATATATCATCTCATTAGGTTACTTATTTCAATAGGGCGGGGGACCCTTCAGTTACTTAAGATCTCAACACTGAAATTAACCCTTCTTAGAGACATCCTTATTTATTTATTTATTTATTTATTTATTTATTTATTTGAAAACTCAATAGGTCACTTAATACTTCCATTCAGGAGAGAGGCGGACCCTTCAGCCATTTAAGACCTCAAACAAGAAGCGAACCCTTATGGAGATATCCCTCACCACTCCTAATTCCAAATTTGAGCCATTTAATACTTTCCAATTAAGAAAGCATGCCCAATCTCTCACATAGTCAAGGGTCCCATAACTAGTGATATCTCACATCATTAGTAAGTGCACCCAACTTTGATAGCCTCAAAGTGAAGGGTATTCTTCCATCTAGTGACTCTACTGACCTCGCATCACTAACCTACAAAGTCAAAGTAATCATCTTAAGTGTCTACTTATATTATCTTATGTAGACATTGGACTTAGCACGATAATTCTCTTTTTATTTAAGGCTATAAGATTTACCTTAAATATTTATCTACACATACATCCTCATTTAATGCTCATAAATGTCAGTTTATCCATAAAATCCTAATGGACATTTCCTAAAACATTTATGTATGATTACTTATTTCAAATTAGTAACCTTTTATATCTATTCCATTTTTATCAGTCCTATTAATCCATTTACCGTAACAATTTATTGCAAGCCCATATGAATATTATACACAATCCATTTACCCTAACAATTTATTGGAGTTACAACCTTTTAAATTCCTTTTCAATTAGTTATTTATCCTAAATGTGAATATTATACGCAATCGATGGTTATTAGTTTTTTATTTAATTATTATAAGCGCGGTAATTACATATAAATATATACTTTTAAATATGTTCTACTTATATATCTTCACTGAAATATACTTTTTCATGTTAAATTGTTGGAATCATATCTAAAAAGATTATTCGTTATAATTTCCATAAATTAGTCCATAACAAAAGATTTAACTTCGTTTGAAATTGCAAGGAATAATCACTTCTTTTTATTACTGAAATAAACAGCGTAAAATACAATGAATTCATACTTTACACATCTCTTTCTCTTTCTATTTGTAGCTATTCCTTATTAGATCAAACTTTGTATCTTTCTAAAATAGAAGAAAATCAAACTAATTTACAAATATTATACGGATCTAAATTCCAACATTTCCAAATATAGAAAAGTTTGCATTCCAATAAGATTAGATTAATAATCCAAATTTATAACACCACTATACAACCTATTTCAGATCTTAAATAAATTTCATCCAAATCAATATTCTAAATTAATACTATTGAGATTGATTTCCAGATTAAGTTGTAAACAATTCTAAATAAATTCATAAACAAGAATATATAGGCGAGATTTATTATATTAAGATTGTATTCAATTCGTTGCCGACACTCTTATACAATTATCCAATTAGGAATAAAAATCGAATAGACACCAATGTGATAATTTTCATATTATAACAATCTATGAAATTTCCCACTCACCTTTTAAAAGCGATAAAAATCTCCAGATCTGTAGCAGAACCTTTGATTCATATCCAAATCCTTTTTAATCTAAGAGATACGTATAAAAGGGTAGTATATACGTACATTAAAATTGCAAATCTGAGAAGAGATTTGGAACAGGGAGAGAAAATAGATACAAATACATATACATAAATTACCTTAAATGTGTATATGGTTGATTCTCTTCTCTTCTCATTTTTATTCGATTTCTACTCTTTTCTGATTTGTATGAATATAAATACAGATATCTTATCTATATGATCTAAAAAGAAATGGAGAAAAAGAAATGCTAAAGCTTCGCTGCTGCCTCCATAAAATTACAAGAAGAGAAGGGAAGGATAAGCCTGAATTTATAGGTGCTAGAATCAACCAGAACCATTAGATCGAAATATATTAAATCTGAGCCGTTGCGGCCTAGGTTTATTGGAGGCGCAGGTCACCATCGGTTGACCACACCTAGGGGATGGTTGACCACTGGGGGTTAACGGTCCCCAATGACAGATCAGCCTATAGACCCGAGTAATTAATATAAAAACATTAATTTCTTCTTATTCAACTATTTTCATTTTGATTTCGTTTTACATTCGTAATTTCTTCTTTTGGACTCCGTTCGCAAAACTCTAAATATGAAAGTTTCTCAGAATTTCGCCATGAACGTATTAGTGCAAGTTTCGTGGTCAAATTCTAGCGTTTGCACAAATTCCACTTTTTGAGCCTAATTAATTAACTAACTAATAAAATAACTAACGCCAAATTACAAGGTGTTACACATTATTTATTCTAGTGGGTAACATGGATTGCAGAAATTGTAGACATTCAAGTACATTCGATTTTGTGCTTTGGGATGATGTATGCTAGCAGTTAGATTCTATTGGAAAGAATGATTTGGTCAAAAACAATTGGAAAGTGGAATAGTGGATCTAATTTTTTCAATTTGATTTCTTTCCAAGATATTTTCATTTACTATATTATTAGTTAGTTTGTTCCTAGAGTTGGTTTGTTGGTTTCTTGAATTCATTGTTGTTTTACTTAAATTACTTCATATTGGTTGGATAGTTGCTTTGGATGAGTATTTTAATTGTCTTATGGATTGTGTTATAATCTTGACATGATTTGTATGCTTTGATTATTATGATCTGTTTATGGATATATTCACTACATGTTAGGCTAATGTGATTTATTGTGCACAAATATAGAATTTATATGTTCACCCTAGGCTACTTGCATTATACCTTAAATTCATATCATCTCATTCATGTAGGACGACCTAAAATGTTGGATATTTGCATATATATATATAATTCCATATTTCATTTGCATACGATTTGGTGTTATGTTATTAGTATATTGCAAAAAGTACACAAGCACTATCGTATGTATTTATAGATGCTGATAGAACACGTACACCTATTTGATTAATTTGATTTTAGATTTTGTATGTTACGTATGAATGCTTGGTTCGATTGTTTTCTTTGTTGTGTCGATGATTTATTAACTAGGATGGATGGTAGCTAAATTGGATGTTAGAGTGTGTTACGAATAACGTAAAAATGATACAAAGTGAGAGACAGTGCGAATTACATTCTTTGTCCTTTGGAAATTTCGGAGACGAAATTCTTTTTAAGAGGGGAGAATTTAATATTCCAGTATTTTCAATATATAATAACAGTAGAATTAATGGATAATTTAATTAATTTAAATATTAAAAGGATAAAATGGTCAATTTTCGAACATAGGAATTTGACGACGGGACTCACATCATTGCATTTGGCTTGTTTCTATAAATAACGCTATATATTTACTTGTTCAATTCGGAGTCGTACAAAGGAGATATGGCTGAAATAAGATTCGAGTATTTAGGTTGCTTTGGGCTGAATTTCAGTTTTGGATTTAAATTTCCTTGCCGACACTTCCCACCATCTATAAATAGTCCCAAATCTATAACCGTACGTTCTTTTTTGAAAAGTCCTCCTTCTTCTCCTATCTTAAAAACCTCCTTTGGAAAAAATGGCATAATTTCCTCAAAAGTTAATGGAATTTGATGAAACCTCAAAGGGGATGATGAAGGTTACAATTGAGAAAAGAAAGTAGGATGAAATTTGGAGATTGGTGTGCATGACAGTTCGGGTAACAAGCAGTTTTGGGATTTGGTTTATTGCTTGGGTGAGTGGATCATTTCTACAAATGTATAATGCAATTGGGATGTTAAACCAATGCTAAGGATGTGATTTAGGGTTTATGACAAATTTAGTTATGAATATACATGATTCAATTTGAGAAATTATGTTAATTGATGTAAATAAGAATCTAATCCAAGATTAAATGAATATATGTTGCATTGAATTAAGTCTAGATGATTATATACATGAATATGAAATTAAAAACTATAATTTGGTGTATAATAGAGACATATATGACAGAAAATGATAACTTAGAAATTGAATTAAAGAACAAGGAAATGAAGTAGAAAATTAAATTGTACGGAAAAACATGACGACGATGGATCAGTGAGGCCCACCAGCATACCGGTGACCGATAAAGCTGGACAGGTTGAACCTGGACCCAATTAGGCCTATATGAAGGAGATTCTCTGCAGGTCGGGACTTCATGTGACATCGCTGGCTAGTTTAGAAGAACCCATGCGATACAATAGTGATGTAGTAGAACATATAGAAGTTTTCAAATATACGTGTATACGATGTGTATGTAACACTAGTTATTTGATAGGTATAGTGATGTTTGGATATTATATCGAATACATATGACTGGCTATTGGGAATTGGGCATGCTTGATGTGCTACTGATTGTTGAATGGTTAGATGCTGGATATTGGGTATTGAATGCGTGTATTTATAGAGTTAGGGTTGTTCCTTAAGGGAATTGTGTAATTTGTTACATACATCTAACTTTGTAACCAATCTTATGCAAAATAGAAGGTGTGTAAACGATAAATTCAACCAAAATGTAATAACACTAGCTAAGGTGATGTATGGACATTAATAATCGAATTGTTCGATATTAATCGTTAATTGAATTTACACCTTTGTGTCTCACAACCGTAATTATGAATTCTTCAAAAAACCACATGATTTAATTAATTTATAAAATGTAATAAACTAAAGAAATAAATATTTAAAAAATATTAATGATTATTTAATCAAATTGATGTTTAAGAGTTATTTGTAATTATTTGAGTGCATTTATAAAAGTTATATTTGCACGCATCGATATACGATATCGATGTAATTATAAACGAATTTAAATAAAAGATAATTGCATAAAGTGATTTATGAAAAATTTATGTCATTTTATACCATGCAATTTCAGCCATACTATATGAGAGAGAGGAGCGGAGGGAGAGAGATGATTAAGGAAATTAACTAAGGAAGTTTTAATTAAAGAATGAGAAATGTTTCTTACTTTTAATTAAAAAATCCCACTAATTCATTTCCTACAGACAATTCATTCTTTCTCATTCATTTTTTATTTTTTCCATTCATAACCTTTCATGGCAGAAAACAAAAGCAATGTTTTTCAAAAAAAATTCAACTTTAAATCAAAAAAAGAAAAACATCAAAATAAAACACAAGTGGTTCATCCATCTCCTGCAAGGATTGGGTGTGGATCTTAAAGATCTGAGCCAATTTCATTATTCAAGATGTGATTTATATGCAACATCCTAAGGTGATTCTCTAATTTATTTATTTATAAGTTTTATCATTCATATTTTGGATTTGAATGATACATTATGTGTTTATTGATTAATTTTAAACTTGTGAATCAAAACCCCTTTATCTCAATTAAAAGCATGTATATTATTTTGTTCTTCCCGGATCTGCACATGTTCTTCATTCCCTAAATGTTTATGTATTTATGTTAATATTGATAGATCCGTCGACCCTTTTGCTCTTTCATTCATATTTTATGGTTAATTTAGAGTTGAATCATATTACCATGTACTTATGAAAGTCGTGGTTGTATAATTCTTTTTTGTTTTAGAAACTGTCGTGTGAACAATATTCTATTTTGAAATGTTTTGATTAACTGATTGAAATTTTATATTACAAGTTTGGGAATTGAATATCACAAGTTATTTAAAAAAAACTTTAGCCCTTATTTACATTAGAATAAAAATTAATCCATTTCAAGATTTACATATGGACTTTTCTGTTAAAACTTAAAACTTTTATTTTAAGTTAACAACTAGATCTAAAATTATTATTTTGATTGAATTTATATACATTTTAAACTATAAATTAGTTGAATACATATATTATACTTTATTCTGAGTTTAAAACATGATTCAATTAATGTATACATATATGTGCATACACACACATATGTATATGTCTTAATTCAAGTTTTACAAAATGGATTTCTATGTAAATTACAACTTTGATTTAAAGCTATCGTTAAATAAAACTAGTTTTAAATTTTTTACTTTATTTTAAAACATGTCAAAGAACCAAAATCAATGTAACAACCCGCATATTTTTCGATTGTATATTTAAATGTTCTATTTAGATATAGCATCGTTAGTCGGATTAAAGTCCGAAATGCTACCTTTTGTAGACAGTCAAATTAGGACTCGAGACCACTTTTATTCAGTCCAAAATGGCATTTGCGACCTTTTTGGGTATTAATATCGATATGTTTGGAGTTGAGTTGAATTTTCCTATTTTCCTATTGGGCTTTGGGTTTGGGTTTCAGCCCATTAACCCCACATAATACCCTAACTTCATCCCCTCTCCTCTTCATTCATTCTATTTTTCCTAACACTTCAAGCTAAAGTGAAAATGGGGGAAGAGAAAAGAAATCAAAATTCCTAAACCTTAGTTTTGCTAGGAAATTCAAATTCAAGCTCCAAAATCAAAGAGAAGCTTAGGTAAGCATCCTCTTCTTCTTCTCCACCTCAATCTCTCTTTAATTTTCAGAAATTCCGAAACCCTAACTTAGGAAATATTTGCTTATGAGCTTAGATTCGAGCTTCTTGGGTTGAAGTGAAGAGTGGTTGATCTTTTTTTAGAGCTTCTCACTTGTTGTTTTTGGGTTAAAGTTGAGTTCTTGAACTCACATCTATGTCTATATATTTCATTGTTATTTGGTATGAATTCCTAACATCCATTTTATGTTCAACTGCTTTTGATTTGAATTGATTTGTGAATTTTTCAATTTTGGTGTGTTGAAGTCAAAATCTATAAAGATTCTATGTTAGATGTTTGAACATGATATTTGGGATGTATCGAAGAGCCTATAGGATTAGGTTGTCGCTTGGCATAAATCCCTAACCTCCTACGCTCGTTCGATCGCTTCCGAATCAAATTTGGTCATCATTGGCCTAGGCAAAATGTTGCCCAGAACATGCAACCAGACGTCTGGTTGTAAGGTCCAGACATCTGGTTAAGGCAGCAAACAAAAAAAATGCCAGAGACTTGAACCAGACGTCTGGTCCAAACCTACCAGACGTTTGGTTAGTTTTCAGACGTCTGATTAGAGTTCAGACATCTGGGAGGTTTTTGGAATATTTTCAAAACCCAAATCCAGATGTTTGGATGAACCCTCAGATGTCTGGAATTGTGAATTTTGCCTATTTGACTATTTTTGATTGAATTCCAATGTTTATCGATTTTTGTTAATCCGATTGGTTGATGTCACTTTTATCGACTTTGATGATTTCTTTTTTTGGATTTTTGGGAATATCCATTTTGATGGAATTGGTATCGATTTCTATGGATTCGATTCACGTTTTTATATGTGAATTTTTGGAGATTGATTGTTTCTACAATCATTTCTATGATTTATCACTTTAAAATACAAAAGTTTCTATACTAGTAGTTAATACTCAAACTCTTTCACAAAAATGATTTCAACGTTACTTTTAATACAAACCTTGTTTCTAAAACCGTTTTCCAATCTATTAATATACACAAACCTTTACTTTATTCATATGAGAAATCTAATTAAACGATTTAGGAAAACAAGTGGTATGAAACGCTTACGTTTACTTTGTCGGTTAATTCTTGGACTTGTTCGATTGAAACCTTATGACAATTTTCGAGTGGGAATCTACAATATGTTCGTAAATATTTAAGTTAAGCCAGTGGTTATGGGACATGAAGCCTAACTCATTTATTTACTTGCTTATTGTAATTTACACTTATTAATCAATGATGATCATTTTGTGATTTAGACTAGCGATATGCGATGTCTCTTTGTCCGCGTAGGGGACTAAACCCCGTTTGTGAAGTCTCGGCTCAAAATTTGTGGGATAGTGACCCATGGTCTTTGGGCCGTTCGTGGAGCCTCATCTCAAAGGTCTTCAGGCTGTTTGTGGAGCTTCGGCTCAAAATTGATGGTTAACGACCATGGAATAGCGTTCCGTTTGTGATGCATGTGTTGGTGAGTTTATGCTCCCATTTGTGATAAGCCTCCCCCTTTGTGATTTTTTGATTTTTAATTGATGATTTCTAGAATTTGTTTTCATCAATTTTTGTGATATACATTGATAAGTTTTATCAATATTTGTGGGTGAATATGTTAAAGAATATGACATTCTTTTTGGTGTTTAAGATTTTTGTGATATTGTATGATTTTTGTTGTTGTTAAATGTATACTTGTCATAGTATGGCATTATTGTTATCATACGTTTTTGTCATATCTCTTATCCTATCTCATTTTATATGATATTTATAGCTAGACTACTCCATTTATTATTTTCTTCTTAAATAATACTCGGGTCAGACCGAGTTATTTTAGGTGCTTCTGCTTGACTTCTTATCATGGTCCTTCATCTGACTTTTGGCTAACTACTTTAGCTTAGTAGTTTTGTTATTATAGTTTCGAGATAGAGACTCGTTGATGTATACATATTCTTTTGTCTTTCACTTGCACCTATTCTTTTGTGATGTAGTGGATCTTGTATGACCACTACTTTGATGTACACTTTTGTGCCTTATATTCATATCTATTTCCGCTTTAGTGATATGAGTATCTGTGACTGATTTTGCGTTATGCATATTTTATATTTGTTTTCGAAGACCACATAGCCACTGCGTAGTAGCTTTTAGTTTGTATTGGTATGTCGAATTTCCTCTTGAAATGAAAATAATATTTTATCTGGCATATCGCTACTCGCAGAAAGCAATTTTACAGATGGTTGCTCCTTAACAGCCTTATTCTTCGTACTAGTCGACAGCATTACCCCATAGTGTCCTTGGCTAGTGTGAGTGTAGAGGTGGGGCATTACAATCACCTTTAGGAAAAACAAGAATGAATATATATATGTGTGTGTGTGTGTGTGTGTATGGCTGTGTGTGTGTCTGGACACATACATACATATACACACATACACACATACACACACACATACACACACATATACATACATACACACACACACATACACACACAAATGTACATATTTTGTATGTTCATATATATAATGAATATTTTTTTGTCAACACAACAAAAGCATATATAAAGGGAATCATTAACTATACCGCTTCTTGTATGTTGCACTTGCATGATATACACCATGAGTATATTTGGATGTACTTACATTTCGTGCTATGTTTAAATTGATCATCAATGACATTTAATGAATCGTTAATCTAATCAGAGAGAGAGAGAGAGAGAGAAATGTAAGGTTTCTCTCTCCAATTAAAGCAATTTATTCCCTTAATTGATTGCATTGTTTTTAAAGTTGGAAAACGAAAGGTTTACTTTTTAAATTAACTTTAATGAGTGATTGTTACACAAATGGGTGTATTTCTTCACTTATACATTTAAATTATATCAAATTCAAACTCTTTCGAACTAATTAAACAAAATAAAAAAATTATTTAAAAAACCTTTTGGATTCGATCTAAAATCTCTTTAGACTACACATGCCCAATAAACCCAAATAATTTTTTTGAAATCTACCTATTTCACCCGCTTTCCACTAACCTGGTTCCAACAATGGTATCAGAATGAGATTGGTTGAGGCGTTCACTAGGTACACTGGATGTCCTAAGTTCGATTCCTGAAACTATTATGATATTATTGGGTTCCTACATTATAATTTAGGATGAAGCATTGCTTCTTATCCCTGTTTATCCTGTGGTGGTTGTGCTAGTCGAAATACTACATGTAAATTCGCTTGTGAGGTACATAGTTCTGTCACCCCAAAGGAGTTTGGACCAGAGCATCCCTGGTATCAGAAGTCAAAAATTTACGCTGTCTAAATTAGTCATGTTAAAGCTAACTAATTAAGTTTGCCCATGTAGTACAGTGTCTAGAAGGTAGCATTTAGGATTGGAATCGGGTAAACAAGTACCATGTCCTACCTGGATGTGGTCTGGCCTGAAATGTGAAGTGAACACAATGGTTGCCCCTAACAAAAAAGGCCCAAATTGAATAGAGCATTGGGCTATTTCAAAAAAAATTGAAAATTTAAAGTAAAGGTTTAAATTTAAAATTTAAATTTAAAATGAAATATATTTTTATTATAAAAGTTAATTTAACATAAGTTTTCAAAATGTTTGAAAAGAAAATAAATTTTTCGATTTGTTTGAAAATTTAATACTTAAACATTAATTTCAAAAACTACTTTATTAATAAAATTAATAAACTAAATTAATTAAATTATATATATACGTATGTACGTATGCATGTATTATTTATATCAATATATGTCATATTATCTTAAAATGTTTAAGATAGTATGAATACACATATATGTGTATATAAAATGACTTTCGAAATTAATGTAATTTGATTGAAAATGTTTATTTAGATAAATTAATTAAAGGTTAATTAATTAAATTAAGCACACACAATTCAGTCTAAGAGAGATTTAATGCAAGGAGATCCTTTATCGCCTTTATTATTTAATTTAGATGCTGATGTTTTTGGTAAAATTATTAAAAGAGCAATGGATAATGGATATCTAGGTAGTGTTGGCAATGACATTTCGTGTAATGGTATATCGGTTCTCCAATTTGCCGATAATACCTTACTTTTTTCTTCCCATCTTCCTAGACACATTATAACTCTCAAGTTTATCCTTTACAGTTTTGAACTTTTATCAGGTTTAAAATTAAATTTTGACAAAAGTTCTGTGTTAGTCTTAAATGATTTTGAAAAAGTTGAAAACTTAGTTGCTAATACTCTAAATTGCAAAATTATGAGCTTTCCTTTTAACTACCTTGGTTTTGTGATTAGACCCACTAAACTCAAACATGACGATTGATTTATTATCATTGATAAAATCAAAAATAAGATTTCTAACTGGAATGAGAGATTTTTATCTAGAGCAGGGAGACTAATTTAAATTAATTCGGTTTTATAAGCCCTTTAGATTTATTGGATGTCCATGCTTCTATTTCCAGATTGGGTTATTGATAAAATTGACAAAATTAGAAGAGATTTCCTTTAGAGTGGGGAAAATTCTGATAATAATATAAAATGTCTAGTAAATTGGGAAACCGTCTGTATAGCCAAAAAGGAAGGTGATTTAGGAGTTATTAATTTGCGTAATATGAATTTTTCCGTGCTAGGTAAATGGTTATGGAAGTTTAAAGATATTAACGATAACGCTATTTAGAAAGAGATCATTTCTAAATATTACTATAATGGAAATAGTAATTTATATCAAATCGTTTCTCCACCCACTCAAAAAATTTCTAATTTTTGGAAAAATATTTTAAAATGTCTTGAGATTTTTAAATTAGGAATAAATACAATAGTTCATTCTAGTAACCGTACTTCCTCTTGGCATGACCGTTGGATTTCACTCTTACCTCTTAAATTGGAATTAAAAGAGCTTTATGAAGTATGTAATTTTAAGTTTGCTTTAATTCATGAAATTTATTCTCCTAATAATGATCCTCCTTGGAATTTTAGTTTTAACAGAATTTTAGTAGGTTCAACTCTTAGGCTACTTTATTCGCTTTATGCAAGATTAAATCTTTATAATATTGTTAATGATAATGATATTTTTTGTTGGGAATGAGATAAGAGTAAGAAATATAATTCTAACTCTTTTTATAGATTTATTAATTTTTTGGGTACTAAAACAACTCATTTAAATTTATTTGGAAATCAAATGCTCCTCCTAAATCTAAAATACACATGTGGTTAATATTGCATGGAAAACTTAATACAATTGAATACTTAAAAAGAAAGAACACTCATCTATGATTGCATCTTGAAGACATTAAGCATATATACTATGATTGCATGGATTCTTATTACATTCTAAATAATATTCTTAAAATTTTCAATTTTAATATAATAACTAAAATTTCGGATTGTGACTTTTACTGGAATAATTTTAGATTTAGGTTTTAAAAAAATGTTAGTTTTTACTTGACTATTTATTCATTATTATTAGTTGGTATATATGGTTTGAAAGAAATCAAAGAATTTTTAATAATAATAGTCATTTTAATAAATTGATTTTACAATTTCTTCATTCTGTTTTAATTGGATTTCTAATCCCAAATATAAATTAGCTAAAATAATTTTTTAAAGGGTATCTTAATAAGGTTAGTTATAATATTAACTTATTTAAACACCACAATTATACTTTTAACGCCATCGGTATTAATATGAATATTTTTTCAAATTCATATGATGATCTAACTGTTAATCATAACTTACTTATGATTAAAGATTCATAGTTATCTTTTAAGTTTGGTTTTAATTTTTTGTTCTTTTTTTGGTGTATTAGTTTAGAAATATCTTAATTCTATTGTTATTAGTCTAGTCTTATTTAAGTTTTACTTCCTTCCTCATATGTACATATATATGTATATTAATTATATAAATATGCATACATATGTATAATGCTTACTTTTTCCTTAGTCATTCCTCAGATATAGGTATGGGTGAAATGATGTCAGGTTCTTTTCGCAGGTTCCCATATCTTCAGATTGTAGGACACTAATTGTAGAGAGGCTATCAGAGTAGAGTTTTCCATTCAGGATTTCTTTCAGTTCCTCCAGTGATGCAAGATTCTTTCATCTCTATTATGGAGCATTATCTTCAGGAGGATCCATGCTATAGCTTGGCATTTCTTCCTTTGTTCAGAGTCTCCAGTGCAGATTTCCCATCCAGCATCACATTTATTTACACTTCAGAGTCGAGGCTTCTTCATTCCTTCCGATTGGAATCCACGTAGTTTTTCTTCTTTATTTGTGATGCATAGAGCTACCGAGATGCATGGAGCATCATTCCGATCCAGATGCATGAAGTTTTTCTTATTTGTTTGTGATGCATAGAGCTACCGAGATGCATGAAGCATCATTTTCTCTTGTTTCTAGGTACTCCTAACACCTTAGTATCGGATGGTGGCTATGCCGGAACTCGATATCGGGGTGTGATGGGTGGTGGCCTTGCCAGAGCTCATCTTAGGGGTACCCGATTTTTCTTTGTTACTTGAATTTAGTTTTGTTACCTGTCAGGCATGTTGGAAGCACCTTATTATTGTGTTATATATATATTTTTGCATGTGTGTTCTCCTTTATTTACAAAGGATCACACATTTTTCTCAAAAAAAAGTTAAGCGCGCACACACATATATATTATATATATGTATTACTATAAGGCTATAATATATACCATAAAGGTTATAGTATACATGTCCAATATAAAAGTTATATTGGAATAATAATAAAAAATTAATTAGAGATTTAACTAATATAATTTTATACATAAAATTATTATAAGTCAATGAAATATAAAAGTTAATAATTGAACTAATATAATATGAATGTATAAATAAGAGGTGGATCATTAAAGAAACCCAAATATACATAAGGAATAATACATACGTAAATTACGTATTCTGTGATTTCTTATGTGTCCGATACTTGAATCACATGGGTATTTAATAAAACATACATTATTCCATAAGTTGATATTACTCAATATAATATATTAAAGATTATGAATGTTCAATATAAAGTTGTCCTCCACCATTTATGTATTAAACAATTTCTTTCATAATCTCTAGCAATTGATATTCCTTAAGCTAGAGATATTATATGTGGCAGTATTAGTATATTGATTAGACGAGGTAAGATACATACACGTATTTGTTGATATTCCTCAAGTTACATGCATTATACTTAGGCTATCGTGAAATGGTAGTATGAGTGAATTATCTCTATTGATTAGTTGATATTCCTCAAGGTCGAGATGATATTAGGACAAAAATCATGGGTTAGGCGTTGTATTTGATACAACCGGTAAAGTGTTATCCATCACTTATGGGCCTATGATTTGTTGATATTTCTCAAGTTGAGAGTCCTAAAGCAAGCGAGTGCTAACACCCACCAGAGAAATCAAATGATTTCTGTGTTTTCTTAGGGTTTTGCTAAACGTTAAAATCTAGTGGGAGCTTTATTAGAAAAATGAAATGGTAAAATTTAACCTTTCTAATATTGGAAGAAAATTTTCCGTAACTTATAATAATCTACGTAGATGAATTTGTGCAATTAATATAACTGGTAAAATGTTTATTAATGAAAATATACAAATGAACTGACTTAATATTGACAAACATAAATATAAAATATAATTACCAATAATTTTTTTACATGCTGACCCATGCAAGTGCCTAATTATACAACTACTAAGTATGTTCATAATTTGGTCACTTATGCGTTTACTTACCCGAGACCGTGTATTGTCTTCAATGAGCTTTGAACTTTAAAAGAAATATATGGATATGGATATTTGATTCATTTTCAGTCACATATAAGTGTTATATGGTGAACAACCATGATTCGTAATGTGTGAAACCATGAGGAAATTAGTTCATTGTAATAAGCAAGTAAACTTTAGTTTGAGATCTTGTATTCAATATGATGATTACAATAATGATCTTGTTGTGTTAAATATAACACTGGACAAAAGGTTATAATTTAGATCTAAGGATTAAGTCACTGAAATGTCATTTTGATCAGTTCACGTAAAGTGCAATTATTTGATGTGCTTAAAAGTTAGGATGACCAAATGTGCTTTTTGTAAAGGTGTCGTCATGATATTATAGCAAGGGTGTTTTTTGATGTCCATTTAGAAAGGATATTGAATGTATGAGAGTGGATACAACATAAGGCACATTTGGGATGAAGAGAGTGAATGGTTATTTCTACTTCAAAAAGAAATTTGGATAAAAGAATTGTAAAATAACAATAGATACTTAAGATAGGAATGAAAAATATGATTTCTATTCCAAAAGTATTTTCATAAAGAAATCTTTTTCTATGATATTTACTTCTTTGAATTTAAGATACTTAATATGAAAATTCTTGGTTGTAAGCCAATTACAGTAATGAAATCAATATCCTATATTAAGTGGTTGAATGGAGCTTCAAATGTCACACGTTATTATAGTAATGATGAAAATAATGGGAGCATGCCATATAATACTTATTGATTGCATTAAATTGCGAAATTTGTTTCCATAAAACATAATTACATTATTTATGAAATAATAACTGTACTTTGGTGTCCACCAAAAAAATCAGCATGGTTTTATTTCAATGCGAATATTATGATTATTCACTATGAAATAAACAATAATATGGTATTTATTTTCATAAAAAAGTGATGCATTGGAATACTTTGAAGTATCTAAAATTATTTGCAATTATTTTGGAATTACAGACTAAGCCGTAGTTTGAGAAATAGTTTTTTTATACGATTATAAATCATATGATACTGGTTAATTATTTTTCAGACAACATCAAAAGAGTATATGAACTCTTTGGATTGATACATATAGATGTATGCAATCACAAATCTATTAATACTAAAATGCTTCCATGCACTTCACTATATTTTCCAATGAATCATCGCAAGCATGAATATATGTATTTTATACATATGGAGCATGTCTATGATAAGTTCATAGAATATAAAATAGAAGTAAATAAAATATCAATAAGGAGTAATTGAACTTTATTTAACAAAGTACGATTAATTGTGAGCGAAGTTTAGTTAACTTCTTCCTATAAGGTCAAGCACTTAAGAGTAGTACACAAGGTTAAAATCAATTTTATCTGAGTAATAGTTGACTAACTTGTGTAAGATAAGGTTCTATAAGAAACCCCAGCATATCCTAGGCTAAAGATTTGGCAGGTTAAGTGAGTCGAAAGATTGCACGTAATAATTGTTCACGAGGGACCCTGTATAAATTGCCTCAATAGGAGTTCAGGAATTACTGTCACTGGACGACAAATTTTTGACTTGAACATAAGTATTATAAACTAAATCAGTTATATATATAAGGGTTCATAATGTGTTTATGAATATCTATTCCATTGCATTGAGAAATAATTGTTGTTTCAAGAAATACCAACTTTATAATGGAGGAATTTCTTTTACAAATTATTAATAGTGAAATGTATTTGGATATGATCAAAGGATAAAACTGATTACGAGATACGATGAAATTAGCCAAACTTAAAATGAACATAATGCATTAGAATAAGTATTCTTGTGCGTTGAAGAGAAACCATGAGTTCTTTATCAATGTCATGAAAATATAATCCTCAGTTGTCAATTAAACCATTAGGAGTATTGATTCTACGATGTGGTATGATGCACAAACGAATCTAAGTATATTATCAAAATATGATGTTGATATCGGTACCCGAAGGGATATGATCCATCAGCTGCAAAAAGTGTCTTTAAGAAGAAGACAAATGCAGCCAGAGTAAAATAGATCATATTGAAAAGAATGATATAGTAAATTTCAATTGTTGAAATTAGCGTAATTGATTCATCATTCAACGTGCTCTAGTTAATTCGAATTTTACTTAGAAAATTCAAATTTTACTCACAAAATTATCACCTAGTATAACTTTGTGTTTTGGTATATATTTGTTGAAGCAAAAAATTCTAAATAATGATTTAGAATAGAATATTTGCACATAATAACCAAAATCTAAGTCAGTGGGACTGATATTCAGTTTATGGGTTTTCGTAAATGATCCAAGAATGGATACAAAAGTATCATTTGACAAGCATCAAAGTTGAACAACTGTTTTGGTGGAAATATCAAATAGTTTTGTTTTTGGTCAAAATGTAAAGGAAGTGTGTGTCTATAAGAATGAACAATAAATGTATGCAGATATTTCTTATATTTCTTAATTATAAGTAAATAGCATACTACTGATTATTAATGATGTACCTATGATAATATCAGTTCTAGTTTGATTGTTTAATACTCGATATTGAATTTGTAAATTACGTTTTTCATAAAAAAGGGGAAAACACATCTGTTATATTAGTACTATGAATCGATTTTAATCGATTAGCTATAGAGTTGTGAATACAAGGTGTATAACACATCTATTATATTAGTACTATGAATTGATTATCAAAGAGCGGATCATATATAAGTTGTGCAGATGTTATATTGCAGTATAGTAAAGAAAGATTTATAGTGGTTCGGCCAGAATATGCCTGCGTCCACTGTCCATTTTCATTATCCTCCCTATTGATCTTTGATATAGTGTCTGAGATACAATATTCAATGATATGAGAACCAATATAAAGTAAGATGTAGCCCAAAGAAATTTGTTTGCCTATTCTTGTCTCTCTATTCTTGCTAGGCCGTTCCTACTAGCTTCTCATGCTAGGCTATTCCTGTTAGGCTCGCTAATTGTTCTTGCTAGGTTAGGCCCGCTAGCTATTCCTGCCAGCGTCTGATTTGTCCGGCATTGTTGCTATAAGCTTGGCTCTCCAAAATCATCCCCCATTGTTATTGGATGGTTTCGTATTTATAAGAGTGAAGAGGCGGTGTCATCATTGTGGAAATTTATGATATTTCCATATATATCTCGCCCAAAAGGAATAATCCTGGGTGTTTGGAATACGCTTAATATGTGATAACCCGGATTTTCGGGTATTAGGTAATTGAATAATTATCTGATTTAGCTATTTGAAAATACTGATTTACAGATTAAAATAAATAATAATGATTGTTTATATATATAGATATGAATAGATTTTAAATAGGGTTATTATTTACAAACTGAATTTGTGATTGTTTAAATATATATTTGAGTTGATTTAAAATTAGATTTTTAAGTTTGGATTTGAATTTGAATTTGAAATTCAAAAGATAGATATTTTTAAATATTTTGAATTAAAAAATATATGTATAATATTTTTGTTAGTATACAATTTGTTTTATATTATCTTCTATATAAGAGATTTTATTTATAAATGTATGTATTATTTAGGAAAAATAATATAAAGGCTTTATGAAAACATTTAAAAATAATAATAAAATTGAATAATTACAAGTGTAAGATGTTTAAATTTATAAAGTGACTAGTGTTGGATTTTAAGACAAGTGTCACAATCTATTTTGATTATTTTTTTCTAAAAAAAACTTTGAGACAAGGCTAAATACATATACTCTTTCTTCTCAAACCCTTTTTCTATCTTAATTTCAAAGTTAAAGAAAACAATAGCCTGGAAACAAATGCTCAAACCAGAAAAAAATTCAATCTTCAAAATTCATTTCAGTTTTTAAAAGCAAGATTCCATCTTCAAATAAATCAAATTATTCAGATCTTCAAACAAATTATCAAAACTAGAGAAGTAAGAAATATAATCAAAAGCCTGAGCAAACTCAAGGATCGACAAGCTCAGTTCAATTTATTTCAGAAAAAAGCATAGGCCTGATCATCTCGACAACATCAACGACAATACAGATCAAGGATTAGACTATTTTCTAGATTTTCATTTTCAGATTTCAAAACATCAGGCTTCTCTGTTTTATAAACAACGGTGAGTAAACTTCATCTTTAAAGTTAATCTGCCTATTTATGTGATTGCATGAGATAATCCTTGAAATTATGAAACTGAAATTGCTTGCATGATGGTTTAAAGCTGAATGATTGTATGAAATTGAGTGTACATCCGTGTTCCAGAACATCTACTATGTCCTTGATGTTGCAGGTTTAAAATAAGTTCAAATCTAATTTTTTTTCCTGATTCTCTTTGGACCCTAATAGTTAAATAAAATTTGTTAGAATTAACAAGATATATATTTTACGAGATATTTTTAGATGAAACCTGATGTTAGTTTTTAACAAAGAGGAAATTACAGCAAAATTTAAACATAATAAAAATCTCGACTTTAAAAATTTATGGATTTAGGTATGTGATTAGATTAATCTTTGGAAGTTATAATTTTTAAAAATAAAACCATGAATTTTAAGACTGAAATTAGAGAGAAATTTGTAGTTGATTATGATATGGTTTCTAGGCATTTGCGGGGGATCGAGTTGATCTGGATGGTCGAAACTACTATTGGAGGTAGCGGTGGAGTTGGCGAGCTCGGCAAAAATGGGGTTTCAATTTCTCTGACATCGAGGTGGTGGGACGAAGGAGATTTAGGGTTTAGGTGTCTTTCTGGACGAAGGTAAGCCCGTGTCTAATTGCGGGTCGGCAACGATGCCGAGTCGAATCGGTCTAGGGGTAAAGTAAAGAGGGGACAATGTCGAAGATTTAGGCTCAAGATCGGGGTCTCCGGTGGTCGGAGATGGGTGATTTTGGGTGTTTGGTGATCAAGTTTTTTATTTTTGGGTTGCAGAATTGTTCAATTTCGATTTTTCGAGTGGCTCGTGTTTCTGAACAATCGAAGGGTTAGAGGGGGTCGACGGTGATTTGTTGGTGGTGGCGAACATGGCCGAAGCAACGACGATCACGTGTGTATGTGCACACGTGTCTGACTGTATCTGTTGTTTGCTAAAGTTTTTGAGCTTCAGGAGGAAGAAGGTTAGGCTCAAAGTGGTGCACGAGGAATTGAAGGGAATGACTCATGTTGGTTTTTAGTGATGAGTTGAGGTTTGGTTGATTCGAGAATGACTCGGGGTTTTGTGGATTTTGGCTCGGGCCAGTCTTGTTTGTTCCAGGTATAAGTTTAGAGATAACGTGTATAGGATTTTAAATTTAAACAAGCAGAGCCTAGATGTCCGTTTAGTAAAAGAAATCTAGTTAAAGTGTAAAGCAAAAACAAATCAAGTTTTTCCAAGATAAAATACCATTTAAAGTTTCAAGTAAGGTGTTTTATAAAGGTTATTAATTAACTTGAGGAATTTTTGATTAATTAATGTAAGTAATTAAGAGTTAATTAATTAATAAATGTAATTAATTAAGGGTAATTAATGATGGTGATTAATTAAAGATTACTTGTTAAAAGTAATTAATTTAAAGAGTGATTAATTAATGAAAGTATTGAGAGGAACATTAATTAATTAATAGGAGTAATTAATGGTTAACTAATGTGAATGGTAAGGCTAATTAATTTGTGTAATTAAATAAAAAAATTGATTAATTCAGAATAATTAATCAATGTAAGTGATTATAGGATAATTAATTTGAGTAATTAATTAAGGATCAATGTAATTAATTAACTAATAAGAGTAATTAAAGGTTAATTACTTAATGTAATTAAGAAATAGTTAAGGATCATTAATTAATTGGGTAATAATTAATTAATGATCCAGTAAGCGGAATAAAGACGACTGAAGTAATTAATTTAGTTAATCAGAAATGGTGTGACAATAGATTTTTCTTATAGATAATTAAATGATATTGAATTTCTTGGGTTATTGGTTATCCCTGGTGTGTGATTGTGATGTTATGAGATATGGTGTTTGAATATAGATTATCTATCTGAGTTGAATTGCCAAGTAAATATCAAATTCTGGAAATAAAATGAATTGTTTATACTTAAACAGCTTTTTTTAAGGTAATATTGGATTCGAAGAGACCGGGGTCGAGTATTAGCAAAATACCCGAAACAACTTCGATTTGTAATCTGAAATAATCTCTTTATGGTTTGATTTTGTAATAAATAGGCTGGAATGAAATAAATGATGTAAACTTGGTCATTTAATCTGAGTAGTAATACTTAGATATGATTATAAGATGTGATGTTGATTATAACAAGTTACGAACTCGTAATAAGGCACGAGTTCCCTGGGTTTTAAATAAGTTCTTTGCATTGGAAATTTATGTTTGATGAATTTACTCACGCTGGTTTCCAGCCTGACCCAGGTGTTACTTTGATGTAATGCTCGGGTCAGACCGTGTATTACAGATTTTCAGGTAAGGACGTTCTAGAGCTTAGGAGACGAGCTGGATGGCAGGACGTATGGAGTATATTCCGCTGAGTATTGTTGCTGGTTATTTGTGACAAGTTAATTTAACTGTCCAGTGATTGTGAAATATTGTAACTCTGATGTATTGTTTGTAATTTAACAGATACAGCATCTTTGTATAACTGTTATTTTATTTAATATTATATTTTGATCCGCTGCGAATGTGAGATTCAGTGTTTCTTTTCTGTTTCTTCTTCTATTTCTTTTCTTCTTTTCCGAACTATTTGGAATTTTCGGGATCGAAAATTACGGGTCGTTACATTTGGTATCAAAGCAAAGGTTAATCGAGAACCTTGGCTCTGGTGGGATTACTCATTAAGGATAGGGTCAATGGTACCCTAGAATGAGTTGAGTGTGTATATATATGAGAGCGTGCTTGTTATTTTCTTATATAAAGATTTTAAATGATTTTAAAGGTAAACGATTTTATATATGATTATATTTTGATATATGAATAAATATTTCTTTCTAATAAATATTAAGGTAATTGGTTGTTAAATTATTGGAATTAAGTTAAGTGGTAATAGAAATACAACAAAATTTAAATTGAATAATGATACGTTGGAAATAGATTCAAACTGAAATTAAATTTGGAGAAGAATTTTCAGAATAAGATAATAATGAATTTATTTCCAGTTGTAATAACCTTGGACATTTAGGGAAGTATGACTTATAAATTGGAATTGAAGATGATCTAAATTGTGAAGTTTTAAATTTGGGTCCAGAATTTGAAAAATTGTTTCAAAGTGATAAAGAAATAATAAATAATATTATTTAATGTATTTGAATAAAAGGGTCCTATTTCAAACAAGAGTTGTTTGAAAAATTAAAGGAATTTGTTTTGAATTGAAACCAGGGTGGTTTAAAATTTGAAGTATAACTTGGTGTGTAAAGGAAATTAATATATATATGTGTGTGTGTGTGTGTGGATATACATAATATCAAAGATGATTTGAGATAAACTCTATATGTTGAGTTTTAAATTTTTATTTGGAATGAGATGTGAAAACCCAAAGGGATATAAGTTTTGAACTTATAAGTGGGAATGAATTATGAAATTTTAAGCGGGAATTCAAATTTGAGTAGGGTTGACTAGATTAAGTAAATTGAATTTAACTTTGGAAAAGTTAAATAAGTTTAGAACTAACAACCGGAACTGGAAATTTCACCATGAAATTGGAATTTAACTTGGGGAGTTTGTGTGATCTCAAAATGGGTTTGAGATCTAGAAATTGAAAATGGATGGATGTTTTATGTAATTCGAATGATACCATCATGTTGTTATTAATAATCTTTAAGCTGAAATTGGATTTGTTTAAATGAATGAAGAAATGTGGTGTGGTAATATATCCATTATTAGGATAAAATGGAATCATTTTGGACTTAAGATTTGAATGTTTAAGATAACACTTCAAAGGTTTAGTTTCAAAATTTAAATTTGGTGATAAATTGAATTTCAAAGATTTAGTTGTTTAAAAAGGATTTGAATTATTATTTGAACTTTGAAATAGGTTAAAATGGAATTTGGATTCAGAATTAAATGGTTTAAAGAGATAAATTTATTTGATTTAAAGGATTAAATCAACATTTAAAAATTTAACTCGAATTTATATAATTCGAGATGGTTTAAATTTGAAATTTGAATTAAATTAGTTCAAATTGAATTTGATTTGAATTAATTAGAATTGTGATTGAAGATGGATAAGTTTAAAAATTCAAATGGAAAATTTGAATTGGATCAATTTGAAATGAAATTAAAGTTGAATAAGTAAATTCAAATGGAATTTGATTTGAATTTAGGAAAGAAATTGAGGATTAATTCAACTTGAATTGGGGTTAAATAAATTTCAATGGAAATTGAAGTTATTTAAATTGGAATTAGTCAATTTACGTGGAAGTGAAAATTTAAATTGAATTGATTGGAAATGGAGGTTGGGAACTGAACAATTTGACTCTGGACTATTTTCAAAATAAATTGTTTTAGTACAAACCTATTTTTCCAAGCTATTTATTATATATACAACCTTTCTTATTAAACCCAAAACTATCATATACTTATTTTATAACTACTTTTGGAATTATTTTACTATTTTGCAACTGTTTTATAAACTAATTACTGTTTTTCAACTACTTTATAACTAGTTACTATTTTACAACTATTTTGCAATTATTTAAAATTTCTATAACTATTTGACTATTTTCCAACTATTTTACAATTATTTAACTATTTTACAGCTATTTTACAAAATAATAATTATTTTTCAACTACTTATCTATTTTTAATATTTCAAGCTATTTTCTAATTTTAAGATGGTCAGAGTGCAAACTATTTATAATTAAATACCCATTGAGATAAGGATTAAAGTGATATTCCAAGAAGGATTGAGACCAATTTAAATAAGTAAATAGAAATCAAGTGAAGGTGAATAGAAAAGAGAATTGATTTGGCTAATAATCAATAAAGATAAATACGTAGGATGTACGCATATTATTTTATTCGCATAGTGTTTTGATCCGGATTCGTGCACAGAATTTCAAGATAGTTTATCGATCCGAGTTGGGATTTTTCACTTGATTTTCGACGATGAACCTGGATATGGATTGTTGATTGGTTCTGGATATTCTCTATCATAGTTATGGCTATGTAAGGAGAATGACAGTTTCTGATCAAGAAACCAAATCTGAGTCCACGCTAGAAAGTCGGGTGGACGATACTAGTTTGGAAGTGAAAATTGTGTGATCGAGTGAGCGATCAGATTGATATAGCATACGGATGATATGTGTACATCGTACGTGTTTGAATGAAATTGATACTGGGAATTTGTAGATAAGAAATTTGGAATGGTTTTTGAAATGAATGGTATATTTTGTGAAATATATGATGAAATAAAATGGAAATTGGATATTTCCATGATAGAAATTTACTTTATGAAAGTAAGTAATATGGTAAGTAACTTTATAGAGTAATCAAATTTGAATATTTGATTTGGAATAAAAAAAGTTATATATCTTTGTTATATAAGATAAATCTCCCCTTGTTGAATCTATTGCTAGAGGAAAAGGGCTTTCGAAAGTATTTATAGTATAAAAAGGAAATTTATACAAGTTTAAAGTGATCCAAAGATTTTTAAAATTATATATATCTATATATATAAAGGATCTTATAAGAATGATTTTGAGTAAAGGTTTTTGGAACCTATGAATTTGGAAAAGCTTTTTATTTTTGGAAAAAATCAATTTTGGATATTTGGAAAGCCTAGTTGAGAATTATCGATTTTGGGATAATCGATTTTGTAAAAAGGAGATTTATATGAGATTCATACTAGGTGTGTGATTTGGAAGATACTATTTGTGTATAGTATAAAGTGTTTTGAAAATGGCTCTGGAGAAAAAGGCGCTCCCTTGAAATGAACGTCATAGGAGTACCACAGAGTGGTACTGCCTTGAACCCTAAGGGGGGTTTCTAAAGTTGATCCTGTGAGAAGTCCGGACAAACTAGTTCCTAAGGATTATGTGTAGTATGTAGCGAAAGTCGAGGGCGCTGATGCCTACAGAGGCATTTGGGTTATGCTGTGACGATAGTGTAACTTGATGTCACTGCGATCTACTACAGACCATAGCAAAAGTCGTTTGTGCTGCTGAGAGCCAACAGTCTACGTTTGATTTTATATCGGTAGACTGCGACCTATGGTGACATAGCAAAAGTCGTATATGCTGTTGAGAGCCAATAGTCTATGTTTGATTTTACATCGGTAGACTGCGACTAATGTGGGAGTGGTGAAGTTTCATTTGGTAGCGAAAATCGAGGGCGTTGATGCCTACAGTTACATGGACTTTTGGTGTGATGGCAACGTAACCCTGTAATGTAACTACGATCTGTGGCGGGTTCCATGGCGTAATCCAGGGGCGCGGAGTGCCTACAGTTACATGGACTTTTGCTGTGATGGCAACGTAACCCTGGATGTAACTGCGATCATGGATGGGGGTGATGATTTCCAGACCATTCTCACCAAAGATATTTCCTCTATTTTCAAAAATGTTTTCTATATTTTCAATAAAATTATTTTTCCAAGTATTTTCACTGGGTGTTGAAAATGGGTCTGCTAAGTACTTATAGATTTTCAGCCTTACGCCTGATCAACGTATGGCTGAATTCCGGTGAGAACAAGGAAGGACTGGTTAAAAAACCGAGTTATAAAAAGTATTTTTATAAAAGCTATTTTATAATGTTATGCGAATTTTAAAAGGATTTTAAAAAAATAATTTAAGAATAATTCATCCGGTTTTAAATTATTGAATAAATTCTGGCTTCGTCCCTTTTCGAGGACGAAAAGATTCAAGGAGGGAGGAATGTGATAACCTGGATTTTCGGGTATTAGATAATTGAATAATTATCTGATTTAGCTATTTGAAAATACTGATTTATAGATTAAAATAAATAATAATGATTGTTTATGTGTATATATATATATATATGAATAGATTTTAAATAGGGTTATTATTTAAAAATTGAATTTGTGATTGTTTAAATATATATTTGAGTTGATATAAAATTGGATTTTTAAGTTTGGATTTGAATTTGAATTTGAAATTCAAAAGATAGATATTTGTAAATATTTTGAATTTAAAAATATATGTATAATATTTTTATTAGTATACAATTTGTTTTATATTATCTTCTTTAAAAGAGATTTTATTTATAAATGTATTTATTATTTAGGAAAAATAAATATTAGGGCTTCATAAAAACATTTAAAAATAATAAAAAAATGAATAATTACAAGTGTAAGATGTTTAAATTTATAAAATGACAAGTATGGATTTTAAGACAAGTGTTACAATCTATTGTACTTTATTTATTTCTAAAAAAAATCTTTGGACAAGGCTTAATACATATACTCTTTCTTCTCAAACCCTTTTCTATCTTAATTTCATAGTTAAAGAAAACAATAGCCTGGAAACAAATGCTCAAACCAGAAAAAAATTCAATCTTCAAAATTCATTTCAGTTTTTAAAAGCAAGATTCCATCTTCAAATAAATCAAGTTATTCAGATCTTCAAATAAATTATCAAAACCAGAGAAGTAAGAAATATAATCAAAAGCCTGAGCAAACTCAAAGATCAGCAAGCTCAGCTTAATTTATTTCAAAAAAAAGTATAGGCCCGGACATCTCGACAACATCTACTACAATACAAATCAAGGATCAAACTATTTTCTAGATATTCATTTTCAGATTTCAAAACTTCAGGCTTCTCTGTTTTATAAACAACAGGTGAGTAAACTTCATCTTTAATGTTAATATACCTATTTATGTGATTGCATGAGATAATCCTTGAAATTTTGAAACTGAAATTGCTTACATGATGGTTTAAAGCTGAATGAATGTATGAAATTAAGTGTAAATCTGTGTTCCAGAACATCTACTCTGTTCTTGATGTTGTAGGTTTAAAATAAGTAACGTTAATTTTTTTCCCTGATTCTCTTTGGACCCTAATAGTTAAATAAAATTTGTTAGAATTAACAAGATATATTTTTTTGAAATATTTTTAGATGAAACCTGAAGTTAGTTTTTAATAAAGAGTAAATTACAGCAAAACTTAAACATAACAAAAATCTCGACTTTAAAATTTATGGATTCAGCTATGTGATTAGATTAATCTTTGGAAGTTATGGTTTTTAAAAATAAAACCATGAATTTTAAGACTAAAATTCGAGAGAAATTTGTAATTGATTGTGATTTGGTTTCTGGGCATTTGTAATTCGAGAAACACAACACTACTATTGGAGGTAGCAGTGGAGTTAGCGAGCTCGGGAAATATGGGGTTTCAATATCTCTGACGCCGAGGTGGTGGGACGGAGGAGATTTTGGGTTTAGGCGTCTTTCTGGATGAACGTAAGCTCGTGTCTAACTGCGGGTCGGCAACGATGTCGAGTGGAATCGGTCTAGGGGTAAAATAAAAGGGGATAATGACGAAGGTGCAGGCTCAAGACTAGGGTCTTCGGTGGTTGGAGATGGGAGATTTTGGGTGTTTGGTGATCATGTTTTTCATTTTGGGGTTGCGGAATTGTTCAATTCCGATTTTTCAAGTGGCTCGTGTTTCTGAGTAATCGAAGCATTAAATGGGGTCGACGGTGATTTGTTGGTGGTGGAGAACATGGCTGGAGCAACGACGATCATGTGTGTACGTGCACACGTGTCTGACCATATCTGTTGTTTGCTGAAGTTTTTGAGCTTCGAGAGGAAGAAGGTTAGGCTCGAAGTGGTGCACGAGGAATTGAAGGAATGAATCGTGTTGGTTTCTAGTGATGAGTTGAGGTTTGGTTGATTCGACAATTGACTTGGGGTTTTGTGGATTTTGGCTCAGGTCAGTCTTGTTTGTTCCAGTTATAAGTTTCGAGATAACGTGTATGGGATTTTAAATTTAAACAAGCAGAGCCTAGATGTCTATTTAGTAAAAGAAATCTAGTTAAAGTGTAAAGCAAAAACAAATCAAGTTTTTCCAAGATAAAATACCATTTAAAGTTTCAAGTAAGGTGTTTTATAAAGGTTATTAATTAACTTAAGGAATTTGTGATTAACTAATGTAAGTAATTAAGATTTAATTAATTACTAAATGTAATTAATTAAGGGAAATTGATGATTGTGATTAATTAAAGATTACTTGTTAAAAGTAATTAATTTAAAGAGTGATTAATTAATGAAAGTATTGAGAGGAACATTAATTAATTAATGGGAGTAATTAATGGTTAATTAGTGTGAATGGTAAGGCTAATTAATTCATGTAATTAAATAACAAAATTGATTAATTCAGAATCATTAATCAATGTAAGTGATTATAGGATAATTAATTTGAGTAATTAATTAAGGATCAGTGTAATTAATTGACTAATAAGAGTAATTAAAGGTTAATTACTTAATGTAATTAAGAAATAGTTAAGGATCATTAATTAATTAGGTTATAATTAATTAATGATCTAGTAAGCTGGATTAAAGATGATTGAAGTAATTAATTTAGTTAAGCAGAAATGGCGTGACAATTAATTTTGCTTATAGATGATTAAATGATATTGAATGTCTTGGGTTATTGGTTATCCCTAGTGTGTGATTGTGATGTTATGAGATATGGTGTTTGAATATAGATTATCTATCTGAGTTGAATTGCCAAGTAAATATGTAATTCTGGAAATAAATAGAATTGTTTATACTTAAACAGCTTTGTTTTAAGATAATATTAGATTCGAAGAGACCAGGGTCGGGTATCAGCAAAATACCCGAAATCAATTCGATTTGTAATCTGAACTAATCACTTTATGGTTTTGATTTTGTAATAAATAGGCTGGAATGAAATAAATGATGTAAACTTGGTCATTTAGTCTGAGTAGTAATGCTTAGATATGATTGTACGATGTGATGTTGATTATGGCAAGTTAAGAACTCGTAATAAGGTACGAGTTACCCCGGGTTTTAAATAAGTTCTTTGCATTGGAAATTCATGTTAGATGAGTTTATTCATGCTGGTTTCCAGCCTGACCCGGGTGTTACTTTGATGTAATGCTCGGGTCAGACCGAGTATTACAGATTTTCAGGTGAGGACGTTCTGGAGCTTAGGAGACGAGCTGGATGGCAGGATGTATGGAGCATATTCCGCTGAGTATTATTGCTGGTTATTTGTGGCATGTCATTTTAACTGTCCGGTGATTGTGAAATATTGTAACTCTGATGTATTTTTTGTAATTTAACCGATGCAGCATCATTTTATAACCATTATTTCATTTAATATTATATTTTGATCAGCTGCGAACGTGAGATTCAGTTTTTCTTTTCTGTTTCTTCTTCTATCTCTTTTCTTCTTTTCCTAACTATCTGGAATCTTCAGGATCGAAAATTCTGGGTTGTTACATAATATCATTTTAAATATAGGTTGATTTCCTTCCTTATTTGTGATGTTAGGCCAAGCTGAGAAGTCGGTCCAGAGGGATTGGTTCGGGTAGGACGGATGTGGATGAGTTGGTGGTTAAGTTCATGCACTTCTCTATTTGGCTTGACATGCTTGGTTCATTGGGTGGCTTAGATGCCTAGTTCAGTGGGTGCTTAGGTACCCAACCACCACATAGAAGATCTTGTTTGGTGGTTGCCCAACCACCGAACAGAAGATTTTGTTTGGCACTTGGGCCACCGAACAGGAATTGGCTGCGAATCTTGCATCTCTTCCTTGCTTCTTTAGTTTTCTTCCCAACCTTGGTCTTTGTCCAGCCTTCCTCTACCATACACTGGAAATGGTTAGGCACTCAGCGGTTGAATTCCCTATTGGACGATTACTCATGTGTCGTAAAAAAAGTGCTTTCCAGGACTCAAACCCGGGTGGGTTGGCTGAAAGGCACAAGTCTTTACCACTATGCTACATATTCTTTTATGCCATAACCTCTTCATTCCTAGTTAGATTGAATGAGATTTGGACTGGTAGCTTCATAACATTGAGTAGAGTACTCTGATGCCTCCGAATATTCCATTTGCCTGAGTTAGGCAGTAGCTCTCCAAGGTGGGGTCCAAGACGGTTAGGTGATAGACAAATTTCAAGATGATCATATCTCTCAATTCGTGGCTCGGATTAAGACACGATTTCGACCTATGTGCATGTCCTAAGCTTAAGAAAAGTTTCTAAGTGCTTTGACCATATTTTCTAACTATGCCAAATTTGCCTCTAGTGCTTCTCCTTACCCTTGTAATTATATGATGGCGCCTCTATTATGCACCTTTCGACCATTTCTACACTTCTTAATGTCTTTTTCATATTCACCATGCTATGGGCAAAAATGCCCACAACCCTTTCCCCCCAAGCATACTTTCATAGAATACAAAGTGTGCTTTGTTTCATCTTAACTCGTCTTTCTTTCTCATGCGACCGTTATCTCGAACCTTTAACATCTATATCCTCATTCCCGTCTTTTTGAGAAGTTTTCCATTGCTAATACGTTGTGGAGCCTAATTCAGTCGGGGAAAGATTATTGATCGTTCTAAGACATCCTTTATCAGTGTGACATTCCTAGTTCAGTCTTTCTTGGTACTTTAATCATCTAGAATGATTTCTCATTGGTTCTCATCTTTGTTTGATAGGTTTTTGCACCTTTGGTTCAACCTCCTTGCCCCAATGTCCTGAGGGTTGTGCATCATCTTATGAATGTTCTGAGAATAACAAGGTTCCATTGGGAAAGGCGTACTCAGTGGTTCCATAGTACGTGGACTTGACGATGAGTATTTTGTTGCATTGATTGTAGTTTGGTCCAATCTAGACTGGTGGTTGCGATGTGTTTTCCTTACATGATTGTAAAGCTGTTCCACGAGTGATTTCTTCATCACCGACGTGCATACTCTTATACGTTAATCACTAAGATGTTTGGCTTGGTAAGTAGTTCCTCTTAAAACTTTAAACATGGGTTAACCCTGTGCCTATATTCTCCTTTTCCTAACTAGTAATCATGGTTTGTTTGTTCCACATGATTGTTTGGTTGCATGTTCCATTAGCAACCGTACTCGCCACTATTGTCCATACTTTTATGGGATAAATCACCAATAAGTTCGGTATGGTAAGCAATTTCTTTGACTGATGCTACCCATGGCCCATATTCTGTATTTCCAATATGAACACTTATTTAAGCGCATATATATCTCATAGAAATTACAAATGAAATCATCATTCCTGATTAGGGTTAGTTATCGTGTTGTGTTTGTATGGTATCAATACTTAGTTGTTAGCATGTTAGTAATCTTTTATTCCTTCCTCACGTACTTGTACAGGGCCCATCACTGACAAGTTCAAGATGGTGAACATACCCTGGCAAAGAGTCTTGGAAATCCAGTACCATATGTCCTTGTTTGTTTTCATGCTCTTCCAGCTACCTAATTTTCTTATTATGACATAGATATTCCATGCATACTTTAAGAAAGTTTTCCCTAGTGTTGGTCTGTTGATAGTTTTCATAGGCAATTCCAATATTGACTACTTGCACTGAATCATATGACCGATAGTCACGTTTCTCCATGGGTGAGCTTAATTATCCATTATTGATGGAAATCTAAAGTCGAATGTCGGGTGTGAACCAACTAGGCGGCTGTCATGTCCTCACTATTGGTAAGTCGAATTCTCCATAGCCATCCTAAAATTTTATAGCCGATAGTCGACGGTAGACACCTAGTTAGGGTTACTTTGTTCTGTAGTTGCCGATGCAAAATTTGGGCGGTCTCAATTATGGACCCCCAAATAGGGATAACTTCGGTCCACCACCGCTGGCTAAGAAGGTCGAGCTGGTTGCCTACTATGGACAACCGAATATGGATCACTGCAGTCCACCACTATCGGCTAAGAAGCCGATCATCAATAATGGAAAACCCATTCCTCGATCATGTCATAATCTGAGTAAATTTGATTCACTATTGCCAGCCGAGAATTAGGCCTGATCATCAACGTTGGATTACTCGTTCCCCAATTATGTCTTGATCTAGGTAAGTTTGATTCACCACTGTCAGCCAAATGTTTGGGGTCGTTCGCTAACAATGAACTACCCATTCCTCGATCATGTCCTGATCTAGGTAAGTCTGGTTCACCGCTACCAGCCAAGAGTTGGTGCCGATCATCAATGTTGGACTACCCATTCCTCGATCATGTCCTGATCTAGTTAAGTCTAATGCACCACTGCTAGCTAAGAGTTGGGGTCGATCGTCAACGATGGGCTACCCATTCCTCGACTATGTCATAGTCTAGTAAGACTAATTCACTACTGCCGGCCAAGAGTTGGGGTCGATCGTCAACGATGGACTACCTGTTCCCGATTATGTCCTGATCTAGGTAAGTCTATTCACCACTATGGGCCAAGAGTTTGGGCCAAACTATCTGGTTGGCCCTGGAAGTTGAATTGTCTAATCCACTAGAAGTCACATTCCCTAACCATAATCCTAAGCCTAAGGAGTTCATTCAAGATCATGTTGCTAATCGCACTGTACATGAATCTGGCTTTCAAGAACACAGTTTCATTGGTTCAAGAAGCTGACTTTATTCATGAATGAGAAACCTAACTAGTCTTGCCTTATTGTTCTACTCACGTGGTCCTTGGGTGGCTTATGTTTGAAAACCAACTGAAAGGAGCTAAGTATAGTAGTGTTGCAGCAAATTTCTATTCCATGCACGTAGGATCAAGATTCCGACAATAGTTGCTACCATGACTATTCTATCTCCAAGCTTTTGATCAATTGCATAGGGTTTGGTGTCCTGGTATGTAGTAGCCTTGCCTATAGTCCTAGAAGTCGGGGCTTGACCTAGCAAGCGATGTTTGTTCTTATGGTGATTTGGTAGCAATGACCACCTACCACGGTCTCACATGCCCATCCATGGGGTTTGACAAGACCGTAATGATTGACTAACCCACCTATCCATAATCCATGTATTTTCCATAGACAGCGTGCAAAATAGAGGTTTTGAGCATTCCTTATTTTTCTTGGTACTTCTCAAACAATGATGATGAGGATTTAGGTTCCATTCCCTAGATTCCTGCTGATAAAATATAATCCTTCCCAATTCACGTCAGTTTCCCCCGGCTAGGGGAAATTCACTCGAGGACAATGTTTCCTTCTTTGAGCGGGCGATGCTCTATCCTAGGATTGTATCGTTTCACCGCTTTCTGCTCAATCATAACTAGGGACATGTTTAGCAATTCCTCATTCCCCTTTGAGTTATAGTGGATTCTCCTATGAAATGAGACTATACTCTCGATGGGAACCGTAGCCAATAAATCGTAAGCCAAAGCAAAAGGATTATGTCACATTATAGTCTTGTGGGAAGTGCGATATGTATAATATCCAATTGAAGCTCATCCATCTAAGCACCTTTTTCATTATCCAAATGCTTCTTTATGAACCTTGTTAGCCTCTTCAACCTATCCATTAGCCTATAGGTGAGGTACTATAGGAAATCTTACCCTAATTCCGTGTTGCTGATAGAAGTTGGAGAATTCTTTACTACCAAACTGCCATCCATTGTCTGAAATCATCCGGGGTTGAGCTCCATACTCGGTAAAGTAATCCTCAACCACTATTGCATACTCAGCTCCACCCATAAAGCTCCACCCATAACTGTTAGAAGTTCTCCATTTCACATCAATGCCTATGAGATTTCCTTTTCTAGGGTTATCCTTTAGTGTGGCCTCTTCTCCTGCCTGGATGAGTATTATCCAAAATTTCCTTACCTTCTCTTCCAGCCATGCACCTTAGCAATGAGTTAGTTAAAATTCTTCTGTATAGGATGTCATCCTATATGGTATACTAAGCCACCAATCATTCTCCCTTGACTTGTAACTCCTAGAGGGTTTGACTCACAGCCATTTGCAAGTCACTATGGATACACATTGTCTAAATTCCCAATCCTTTTGCTATTTCTAATCCTATTATTTGTGTACCATACTCTGTCGTTCTATCTAGCCTGCAAGTTAAGAGGTTTATCTGACCCATAGAGGTCAAGAACATTCATTCTTGCCTAACCATTTGTATCTTTCTCACTTCTACTAGTGTCGCATAGTCATGTGGCATGGTATTACATATGCCTTAGATATTTTTATTAAATATCATTTGAAATTTATTTGTTAAATTAAGTTATACCTTTGCATTGCTGTCCCTATGCACTATAGGGTTGTTCAGTCTCTATAGTATCATGTTTTATATTCATATAAGTTGACTCTTTTTTTGGAGTTCTTTGAAAAGGTTATGCTCCACCATCTCTAGAGATATATGGTTCCACCTATGTAATGGGTTGAATTTATACTCCACTATCTTTGAAGGAGCTGAAACAAATCTCCTATTATCTCTGATGGTTTTGAACCTTGCCTCTAAGACTAAGAATTTTATGCTCCACTGTTTGACTATTTCGCTCTTCACAATTTTCATGCATATCCATCTTCAGATATCTAGTAAGAGACATGCCCTATTGTCCATGGTGGATTAAACAGTGTGCACCCGAGTATGCTTTACACTCTTTCTTCACAGGGACTCATTTCCATCGAGAGACCACGATTCAGAGTTTATGGAATTCTTGGTGGAGTTACACTAGTGTTTCAATCCAGACAATACCTACAAGATCTATCTATGTCCATTGTCTCATGACGACAAACCTTATGGAATGTGTGATTTTTGTTAATTCCAATCTTGGTGGCTGTTGACTCTTTGACCCTACATTTGTTGCAATCCACGGCTTCTCTAATAGAGGGATGGATCCTTTTTGGAGTTTCCATAGGCAGTGAATATAGAAACTTGCCTTATCTTCTTAAATGTTTCCTTTCGAAGGTTTTTCTTCTCCAACCTAATTGACGTTTATCCATCTTTTTCTTGATATCCAAATGCTAACAGATTACTGATCTAAAATACTAAACCTTATAGACTCTAAGCATGACATGATCAGGGGAAAACACTGACATACTCTTCTTTTGTAGCTCTAACTACTTCTATATGCTAAATTTAGCACCTTAAATATGTCCAAGGGTTGGTTTTTCCAATGTATTATTCCATGACTAGTGTCTTAAAATTTAGGGGTTGATTGCATATCCAATGTTTGGAGTGAAGTGACCATGGTTCATCTTTCCAAGCTTTGGTCTACTGCTCTGCTCGTATAACAGTTCACGCATTAGCTCGACGACTTTTCCTCCACTATTGAAATGCTTCCTTAGTTTGCTTGGCGGGCCATGCCATACACTTGTGCAAGGATCAACCACCTGTGTACCGTTCAGTATGAACTCAGGCGGTCCCTTTTTGGCAGCTACGTGTGTGATTCCAACATCATCGTTGACCATTGGTGAGACATTCTCTCTTGGTTCGGCATGGGCCATACCGTTGGTCTGGTATTAATTATTTTTGCATCGATCCGATCTAGTTCAAGCCCTAATAAAATCGGTTTGAGGAAGTCCATATTTCCACGGCTCCTTCCAACCTTGCATGCTCCCTTGCATCCATTCTTGATGGGTTCTAGATAGAATTCCAGACTTGGTCTCTCTGGACCTACATTTTTGCTGCTTTCTCTATCATTGATCTCTTAGTAAACATTTTTCCAAGGTGCACTTCACCATACAAGTCATCTAGGTGAACCTTTCACCCATGTTTTGAATTCCAACAGTTGTGGCATTAGACCAGGATATTTAATTTCGTAACGACTCATCTCCCTTTGCTTCACATCAGATAATGATTATCCATCTTTCATTTGTTAAATATACACTTGTAATCAACTAATAAAATTCTTCCTTAACATCGCACAAGAATGAATTGGACATAGGGGCCAACTATAAAACCATATAGTAGCTGAGTTCGATAAGAATGAAGGAAAGCACTCGAATAAGGCTTCCTCTATAGCTCCGCTTACTTGTATGCGTCATGCATATCGTTGTAAGTGCACAACAATGTCAGTAAGTTCTTGATATGGTTCCCTAATAAGCATCTTGAAAGCTCCATGGATTTCGTGCAGCCTCTATCTCTATAGAAAACAGGCTGCTAACCCTTGCTCCTATCCCAATTTCTATTTGTATGCAATGGACACACACCCTTACAAGTCGTGCCATGCGACCCTTCGATTTAGGGGATGAGTGGAGCTGTGTCAACCTCCCTTGTTAAGGCAAGAAGTATCTTTCATTCCTTCTATAATGACTGGATTTGAGATCTAGACTCCGTTCCCTACTTCAAGATCTTTTGCAACAATATGCTCGTCTTCCATCAGCTACTAATTCAGGCAAGATGAGGGAGTGCTACCTAGGCATGGAGGTTTAGCCACGACCACCCCTAGTATATTTCCCTTTCTTTTTTGTTCGACGTTGAACCAATCCTCGGGTGTGGTGCGTGGCTGAACTCCGTACCAACTCATTTCCTCGGCTATTGATCCCCCAGCTTCTTGATTCTCTTAATCTAGCTTGCCATTAGATTTTGACCTCCTTCGTTTCCTAGACTAGGAATAAGCCCTTCCTCTAATTTCCGTGTTGTGCATGGTCAGTCGTGCCTTTCCCAAGCATGTTATGATTTGATCGACAATGGCTTGTTGTTGGGCAGTGAAACGAGTACCGAGATCCAAAACAACTATGCATAAATCACCCCTAGCGATGGTGTATATATATAGAGAGAGTGTGTTGGAAGAATGGTTATCCTACTCTGTAGTTCTGCGGTTGACACCCCTGTCAGATTTGCATATCTTGTTCTTAGTCTTAGGAGGCATGTGGAGAAAAGTTGAAGACGTTTTGTCCCTCTTGGTGGAAGCACCAAAAACGTTTGCATAAGAAATGGGCAAACACCTTCAATCGATTAGTTGTAGAGCTGTGAATACTAGATGTTTAACACAACTATTTTATTAGTATTCTGATTGATTTTCAGAGAGAAGATCACGTATAGGTTGTGTAGAAAATAGATTGTAGTAAAGTAAAGAACATGAAGATTTATAGTGGTTCGCCCAGAATGTGCCTACGTCCACTGTCCATTTTCATTATTCTTCCTATGGATCTTTGATACAATATCTAAGATACAATATACAATGATATCATAATCAATAGAAAGTAAGATGTAGCCCAAGGAAGTTTTTTTGGCTATTCATGTCTATCTATTCTTGCTAGGTTGTTCATGTTAGCTGCTCTAGGCTAAACCTGCTAGGATGTTCCTGCCGGGCTGGGCCTACTAGTTATTCCTGCTAGGTTAGGCCCACTAGCTGTTTCTGTTATCTTCTAGTTATGCTTAGCTCTCGGAATCGTTCCTCATTATTGTTGGATACTTTAGCATTTACAGGAGTGAAGAGGTGGTGTCATTAATGTGGCAATTTATGATAATTCCACGTATGTCTCGCCCAGAAGGAATATTCCCAAGCATTTGTAATATGCTTGATATCCTTTCAAATATAGGCAGATTCCCTTCCTTATTTGTGCTGTCGGGCCTGGATGAGAAGTCGGTACGGAAGAATTGGTTCGAGTAGGATGAATGTGGACGAGTTGGTGGTAAAGTTCATGCACTTCTCTATTTGGCTTGGCATACTCATTTTGGTGGGTGGCTTAAATGCCTGGTTCGGTGGGTGCCCAACCACCAAACATAATACCTTGTTCGGTGGGTGCTAGGTGTCCAACCACCAAAAAAAAGATCTTGTTCAGTGACTGCCGACCACCAAAAAGAAGATCTTGTTCGGCACTTCGGCCACCGAATAGGGATTGGCCGCGAGTCCGTCTCTTTCTCGCTCCTCAAGTTTTCTTCCCTGCCTTCCCCTGCCATAGGTTGGAAATGGTTAGGCACTCAACAGTTGGATTTTCTATTGGAACATTCCCCATGCTTCATAAAAATAAGTGCCTGCTAGGACTCGAAACCGGGTGGGTTGGCTGAAAGGTGCAAGCTTTTACCACTGTTCTACGCATGCTTTTATGTCATAACTCCTTCATTCCTAGTCAGAATTGAATGAGACTTGGACCAGTAGCTTTTTATCATTGAGTAGATTATTCTGATGCCCCTGAATGTTACATTTGTCTAAATTAGGCAGTATCTGTCTAAGGCCCAAGTCAGTTAGGCGATTGACAAATTTTAGGACGATCATATCTCTCAATCTGTAGCTTAGATTGAGATGCGATTTTGACCTATGTGCACATCCCGACCTTAGGAATATTTTTTAAGTGCTTTGACCATATTTTCCGACTATCTCGAATTTTCCTCTATTTCTTCTCCTTGCCCTTGTGATTACATGATGGTGCCTTTATTATGCACCTTTTGGTCGTTTCTATGCTTCTTAATGTCTTTTCATATTCACCATGCTATGGTCGAAAATACCCACAACAATTACAACTTTTATAATTTTGTATAAAAGGATGATGAGATTGTCCCAAATGGTATATGCAAACATGATATTAAAATTGTTTAATATGGAGCATGTAAGATGGTTTCTTATGCATTGGCAATAGGAATTATTGTAACACCACTCACCTCCAAACACACCGATCCAAAGCATAACATAAATTTCGAACGCGCATCACATCGAGAAATACAGATGTTGAGATTTTAAAACCTTAGAGAGTATAATAATGAGGGTAAGTTCTAAGACAATCTGAACTTCAGATCTCACATGTAACATTTCAGAATTTTATCATTTTATTTGAATATTTAATTAATTTTAAATATTTAAGTAGTTGATTTTAAAGTTTAATAACTTTTATTCAAATATAGAGATTTTCAAAAATTTTGAATTGTGAAATAAATATTAATTAAATGGGTTCAATAGCCTTATTTAACTCCTTTTAATAAATAAATAATCTTGGTGGCTCAATTTGTAAACTAATTTACAATAATAAACGGTTGGAATAAATAACAAGAAATAAATTATTAATAAAACGACTTGATTTCTATTATAGTATTTTTAATTGAATTTATAGGATTTTTCTACAATTTTAATTTGGAAAATATTAAATTTTCATTTGGCGTATTCTATAGAAAATGGTGGTATTTTTGAAATTTCATAGAATAAGATAACTAGTGTACTTTATTATTGTTTTAAGATCATGTCACATTTTTGAGCGCACTCGAATTTTTTTGTCATTCGCGGTTCGTACGCTGATGAAATTTTATGTAGCAATGCACCGAAAATCACAAGACAAGTATAGCCTAACGCTAAGGGAATTCAACACAAACTGAATTTTCTTTTTCCCGATCTCTTTTCATTTTTAAAGTTTCTTGTAATGAAATAAATTAAACCCTCCATCTTCAAAAAGTCAATACAATCAATTCACTCAACGAAAAATTGTAAAACAAGGATCTTTGAACTCGTACAAGGAAGATCTACAAATTTATATATGTTTGGTTGAGTTCGGTGATTATTTGGAGGGCTTGATGTTTAACAGTGGAATTAGGGTTTCATTGCAGTGGAGATAGGGTCATTAGTGGAGGAATGATGGCGGGGTCGAGATGCATGGGTGGGGTAGCACCTAAGGGCCATGTTTAGTGGAGCTTGGTTGCATTTTGGGAGGTCCAACCAAATTAAGTCACGGCAAATTTTGTATCCAGGACGCGATTTTATTTAGGATGCCAAGCTTTGATTGATGGTGTGGAATGTGGAGAAGAGGCAAAGAGTGGTTCATCAATGAAGTCAAAATTCAGTTCCACTAAGCAATGGCCGAGGTAAGGTGTGCATGCATAAGGGAAGTGGATGTGCATATGTACATGCAAAGGGAGGGTTGGCATTTTTGGAAAGAAAGTTTAAGTGAGGGTAATTGTAATTAATAAAAGTAATTAAGTATTTAATTAAATGTTAATATCCAAATTATATAAATTGAATAACTATTGCATACGAGGTCGGATTTGGACACGGTCTTCTACATTGGACTCGTATCGATATTATCTATACATTGAAGTTAGATTCATTGAAATTGGAGCTAATAGAATTTAGAGCTAAAGATCAAACTGGAATGTGAAAGCATCAACTGTAATTTCACCCACATGATTGTTAATTTACTGTTATATGCACCTTACTTATATTTTGGCATGCTTATGTTGATGTTTGGTTGAAAATTTTGTGGCTACTGTTTGATTTGTGTAAGTGTTATTGTAGCAATTATCTCTATACCGTCACTTATGAAATATCATCTCCTTAAAACCTTTGTATATGTTGGACCGTGCTTGTACTTTTACAAAAGAATGTCTAGTAGCATTTTTGCAATTTGAAGTTGTTTGAATTATACTTTCAAGTATTTTTTAGAATTTTTAAATAAAGGACAAGTGTAATTTAAAATTTATAAATGGATTTATAAATTTGATTGATTATTTTATGGGATAATTCATGTTGTTTTGAATTTATAAATGATCATGATTGGATTAATTATCTTTCGGGATAATTAATGTTGTTTTAAATTATTAAAAGACTATAAATTTGATTAATTATCTTTCAGGATAATTAATATTGTTTTAAATTTATAAAAGGGTAATATCAATATCTTTTGGGATGGTTAACATTGCTTTATATTTATAACAGTAGTTTAAATTGATTAATTTTCTTTCGAGATAATAGATTATAGTTTGAACTGAAGTTTGACGTAATTTTGATTTACAAAACAAGGTAGAAGTTATGGTCCATATAGTGATAGTGGCTATGGATGACGTTCAAAGTTATTTGGTTCTCGTATAAAAGGTTATTTACTTTAAATATTTTGTAAATTCTTTTCAAATGGGTACACAAAGATTTTATAAGTATTTGGAAGGAAATTGGTATTTTTTTATATTTTTAGTTATTATTTTATCATAAAGTAAAAGGTTATTTTGAGATAATAATAATAAATTGTTTTAATGAATCATTTTAATAATGATATTTAAAGTTAATTAATAACTTTAATAAAGTAGTTTAAATGTTAATATTTGTGATGTAAAAACCAAGCACAAATTTGATTTTAAAAGTTTAAAATTTTAATTCAGTTATGGAAAGTATAAGAAATTAAATTTCCATAAACATATCGCTTATGTGGAAAGGATTTAGTCATATTCTTAGCACTAAACATCGATGTATGGAAACTCGTTTCTATCTCGATGGTTAAAAATATCATCAAGGCAAGACTTAAGGTACATCTACCTTAACTTGTCAGGCTTCATTTTCAACTGAGGGATAAAACAAATTTGATATCAACGAGTAGTGATAAGGGCATGAGATTTAATTTCCATATGCGATTATTTTGATTATTCCTAATAATTGATTTAATGACTATCGATTCTTCTATCTCCTTTGTGCATTATCGATCTAAGATGATTTGTTACTCATTTGAGCGTTGATATCCTTTATCGAAAATGACTAGAACCAAAGCACAAGTGGACGTCAAGTTATGTAGGGTTTCTCTCATTAGGGTATGTTCACATCCACTTTAGATTCGATTTGGTTGTACATACGCGGAGATGTGAAATGCTCGGATACTCTGTAAGGTTGGCGGGTCCAGATCGTACAATTTTCGAGAGCCATCATAGTTCTTAAATATATTTTCTAGAGGTACACTTTTGGTAAAAGGGGTGAACCCTCTTGGTCATTGTTGGAAAATTTTCCTTTTCTTGTTTTTGATTCAAACCTTTGAATTGTTTTCTTAATTGCATCGAGAAGTGCCTAGAGCTTTTCTTAATGTTTAATTATTTGTTTCCATTCTATAAATTTGGATTTGATCTTGTTTATGCCCATTCTTTAAAGTTTAGGTTTTGTTCAAATTTGTTTCAATTCATTCTTGTATAGGTGTTGTTCTCATGAGGGAAAAACCCATTTCATGCTTAGCGGCATGGTCTCACATAATTATTATATGTTCCCTACATTTCTTGATTTATGCCATGCAAGTTTTTCCAGAATGATCCGTGTTATTTTATTATGATGCTCAGGCCAGACGAGTATTTTTCCAGATTATCGTTGATGGGAAATGGAGCTTATGGAGTGGAGCTAGATGTTCACCTGCCATAGTATTTTTATTTTCCATTGTATTATTATATATACCCATCAGCAACTATATGGCCAGGAAGTTATAACTGTCCAGGCCGATGAGGTTTGATTTTTACTCTGATATATCATGTATTTTAGAGAGACAGTTTTTACAAACTTTTTAATATTATATGTTGTCGTTCCTGCAATCGTTAGTATGACAACGTGAAAGGGGGATCTGGCATTTCAAACTGTGTGGTAAAGCTTTGTCATTCACCCCCACAGATCCCTTTACGGGTTAGTTGAGAAGTTGAGAGATTGGCCGCAAAATCAAGAATGAGGTTACCATTTGTACTCACCTCCAAGGTGGGAGAACGTTACATTTGGTATCAGAGCTGAAGGTTAGCGAAAACCTTGGCTTTGGTAGGGTAACTCATTAGAAATTTGGTAAATAACACTCTATAATGAGTTAAAAGTGTTATAAATATGATAGCGTATTTGTTATTGCTATAAAAATGTATTGTGTTAATTGGTCTATTGAGTGTTTTATGAATTTTGGTCGAGAGTAAGATGCCACGGTATCGATAAGGATTTCTGAACACTTGAACAAGACAAACATACATGATATTGATTTTTGAAAATTTGGTAACTGGTATATTTTAAGTAGGATTACATATTTTTATATATAAAGGAAAATTTTCAAATTTATATAGTTATGTATAGTGTAGTTTGTTTGTTAAGAAATGATAAATTTTAGTTGTTACCATTATTTTTTGATTTTTCATGCTCGGATAGTTTAGGATCGTCGACTATTGTTTATTAATTGTTAATTTATGCTCAACCAGTTTATGGGCATTTATTATTTTGGTAATTATTAGTACATTAAAACGAACCTCTCGTGAATATAGTTTCGCAATTTGACTGTGAAGTGTTCAGTTAAATTGTTAAGTTAAAAGTCATCTTTTAATAAAATTGTTTAACATAATCTAAATGGGAAGATTAGATATTTAGAGGATAAATAATTATGAAAAGGTTATTCTAATAAAGGGAAGTTATTAATATATAAGATGATTTTAAAAGTGTAATTCATATGAATATTATACATAAAATGGCTTATACGATTTATAAAAGGTGCTTTATAAGTAAAAAGAGTCTGTGAGAATTTAAATCCAGGTTTTTCTTGAAATAACCTCAAAAGGATTATTGAGAAATGTAACGGTAGTATTACTTGGAAGTATTTATAAATACATATATTTCAAAGATAATTTTTAATAAACATACATTTTCTTTGGATAGTTCGGGAAAAACATCTTGATTAGTTTTGTGGAAATCTGGATAATCTTCTAAGTGTCGATCGAATGTTTCTTAGGCAAATATTGAAATGCACTTAGTAAATTACTCTCTTTATCATTGTCCGATCGAATGGAGTTCGAATCTAAACGAACCTAAAGCGAGTGTTAATGAATAAGTTATTAAAGGTATTTATATACAGAAATATATGTAGTATGATTCAAAAAGTGTTTTGAAATAAAAACCGATTATTTGGTTCTTAAGTTCCCTTAAAGGAAATTGATTTAAATTAAAAGATATTAGGATGAAATAAATGTTTTGATCAATGAAAATTTAAGCTCTTGGATAGAGAAGAAATAATTTAACTCAAGTATTAAATGGTTTAGATTGGATAGGAAAGTTTTAATAAGCGTTGTTTTATTAAAACCATATTACTTGTTTAAATATCTATGCCGGATAAACTATTTAATGTTTTGGGCCAACTAATAAACATGTCTACCTTATAGAAGTCTAAGAAAAGTAGACTTTGGGACTGAGTTTGGATATCAGCATCCTACTCTTTTTAGCTACTTATCAGACTGGATAGGTAAAGAAGTCGGAGTACTGGACTTAATTTTAAAACCCATATTTTGTTTGGGCCTCCATTTGAATTTTGAAAAAAAAACTCTTAGGATGTAAAAGACTATTATACAAGTAAATAAAAGTGGAGTAAGTTTTTAATTTTAGTACTGAATGAGATACTATAAATAAAATGAATGTGATTTAGAAAGAGATTATTGTAGTTAAGAAACCAATTGGATTATGTAAGTAAGTCATACATATATTATTTTATTCACATGGTTCTTGACGTAGGATTTGAGTACAGAAATTCGAGGTGATCCACACCAGAACCGAAAAGGGATTTCTTGCTTGATTCTTGTCAGCGAACACTTGATTCAGATTCTTGATATGATACTAAGGTTTTTTATCGTAGTATATGAGTATGCAAGAAGAATAGAGGTTTCTAGTCAAGGAACTTGATCAGAGTGCGCACTAGGGAGGTCGAGTGAGCGAAACTAGTTTAGAAGTAAAGTCTATGTTTCTAAGGAAGTGGTTAAATCATAAATTGCATATGGATGATTTATGTACATCGTATGGGCTTAAGTATATTTTTATATTTTATTGTGTGGCTTAGGAAAGTGTGGGGAGTGGCTTTCAATTTTGTTTGAGGGAGCTTAGACAATCTTCGAAGCAATAACCAATGATTGAGAAGCGTACAGGTACGCTAGAAAACCATCTATATCCTTAGAAACAATCGAGAAAGTTATGAACCTAACCAAAAATCTAAATATTGTTTCTTAGTCATTTAACATTGTTAATTTATTCCTTTATGAATTTGATTTGATTGATACTGTGACGACCCGACTTTCCACTCCCGGAAAATCGCATCATCTTTAAGAAAGAAAGGGATAGAAAAGAGAAAAGAAAGAAGAGAAAGAAGAAACAACACAAGAATCTCAACAGCGGAACGAATAAATTATATTAATAACATAAGTATTACATAGTATACATCAAATATCAGAGTACACAGTCATATACAACACATACTAGACAGTTATAAACACCTGTCTAGTTATTACAACTCAATCACAATACACAAACACTCAGAGATACCAACACAGCAGAAAACTATATAACTACACGCAGAAGCCTCCTGCTCCATTGCTTCTTCACAATTCGTCAAAGCTAACCTGAATCCTAACCTGAATTCTCTTGGCTACTCCTAAAAATTTGAGTACCCAAGAGTTATAGAAAAACAGAAATAACTCCGGGTCAGACATGGGTCTTGTGTGAGTAACAGGTTAAAGTTGCTTAACTTTGAAAAACCTTTGAAAGGAAAAGGTATCACGTAAGACTTCCCACACATAAACATGGAAAATTTTCTACCTTACGCTAACCAAAACATTTGATAGGAAATCCGATGATATTATAATAGTGTCTAGGGTTTTCAAGTAAATAAGAAATAGCCGAAATTGTTACATTCATTAAATTCCAGCTACTAGCCACAAAAGTGGGTAATACAATCAAAACCGTTGGCACTTATTGGATTTTGGATTCCATCAATGGCTGTGCTACTGGAGTACCGCCCGTCACAGTACGTGACCTAGATCACCGTACCGAGGATTACTCCCAATCCCCTGCAACACAAAGCCGGACCCGTTCCTTACTGAACAGTTCCAAACAAGACAACCCCGCAGTTGTGATCAGCAACCGCACCACTAAGCCGAAAATAAAGGGACCTCTAGACAGGGATAAATCTTGCTCTCAAGTGGGTGCTACCCACGAAGCTTTGTTGCACCTCCCCTGTTTTAGCCATTCCCGGTTGATGAGGCTTGAGGCTACGATTACCTTTATAGGACATATCACTTAGAATGCTCATCGTCCTCCTGACGATGTTCTGAAAGCATTCAATCCATACAAGTTCGTTCCGGGTTGGAACGAAACCGAAGGCATTATCTCGTTACACTCGTATTGGAATCACCCTCAGAGTTAACGACAATAACCCTTGCACTCTAAACCACCATCTCGAATCTATAAGTGCTATTCCATCAAACTCATTACGGAATCACCCACAGAGTTATACTGACGTATAGCCCTTACACCTCGAGTCTTCACTCGCTCCATTTGGATTAACGACCTAACGTTATTTGGAATCGATGTGGTTTTCGGATCCCAAATATGGAAACCTGATCCCGGTCTCATCGAAATCCAAAGCGTGTCTTTTAGGGTCCAAGTTGTTTTAAAGTTTAAAACAATTCAATTCATTATCTAAATATACACAGATAGATAATTCACCATACAATAGATAATTAACATTATCATTATCAATAGATAATTCATACCATAATCAGATAATCCATATGATCATCCAAAAGCAACCAATGCATCCATACCACAACATTATTCATCTCATAGTTGAGATTACAAACCATACCAGGCAATCAATACCAATCATCAAACATAAGCAACTATCTAATGATCACACTATTTATAATTAATTTAAAATGAATTAAATTAATTACTAAATCTCTAATTAATTTAAAATAAATTAAATTAATTACTTCCTCATTAAAATCCTGCTTATCTTAATCTTTCATTGATTACAAATCAATTTATAAATCATCATCTCAATATTCATTTCACTTAATCCTTATTGATTAACTATCTCTAATTAGAATAAGTAATTAGCATTTAATATTAATTATACCTTAATTAATCAATTCCAAATTACATAATTAATTAATTAATTAATGATTCCTAATTGCATTTAATCAATCTCTAAATATAAATTAATTACAAAAGTAATTAATCTTCAATTTAAACCATATATATATTAATCACCCATGATTAATAACCATTCAGTAATTAACTACTTTAATTACCATCCCATAAAATTAATTATTCTCAATTAATTATCCTCATTAATCACTTGATTAATTTTCAAAGTAATTTAAATTTAAATTACTTCTGTAATAAATATCTTTAATTACATTTAGTAATTCTTAATTAATTACTTCCTAAGTAATTATCAATGATCCACAAATGTTTAAATTAATTAAACTAAATTAATCTAAACTAATCACCTTAATCACATTAATTACACCAAGTAATTAATTCATTAATTACTTCATTAATTAATTAAACAATTGATTATTATTAATTAATCTAATTAATTATCAAAAATTAATCACATTAATTAATTGTTAAAATAATCTTAAGTTAATGATCTTCATTAACATTTCTTAATAACATAATTAAGAATTAACTTCAATTAATCATTATTAATTATCAATTAATTAATCTTTAATTATCATTTAATTAATCTCTAATTATTAATTAATTAAGTGTTAATTAAAATCTTAATTAACATTAATCACTTGATTAAATAAATCTTAATCATAAATTAAAATTTAATTAACCATCCATAATTATAGATTAATTAACCTTAATTAATTAATCTCAAATCTTAATTATTTAACTTAAAATCATTAATTACTTAATTAAACATCCACATTATTAATAAATTAAATAATTAATATTCCATTTAAATTAATTAAATAATTTAAATGAAATCAATTTCTTGAATTCTAAATTAAGAAACATTCTTCTTTATACAAAAGTATTTTAAACACTTTATTTCAAAACAAAAATTCAATTTAAAATTTCTTTTTAAATTTCAAACTGAAACACAATTTAAATTTTCTTTCAGATTCAAACTTAAAAATTTAAAACATTACTTACTTTTCCACCTCCATTTTTAAATTCAAATCATATAACCTTTCCTAAAATAGTTAAAACCAATTTAAATTTAAAAACTTATTTAAATTTTAAAAACGGACATTAAAGTCAAATTCCAGATTTTCAAAACTGAATTTAAACTTATTTAAACCTTATTTCATAAATTTAAAACTTATAGTTCAAACTCAAAACTAAGGTTCCTTAATACTGTAAAGTTTAAAATCTAAATTTAAATTTCCAGTTTTAAATTCATCTTAGATTCATTAACTCAAAAGTTTAGTTTTCCAGATTTAAACTTATTTAAATTTCAGTTGCCATTTAAATATTTACTTTTCAATTTAAAACATAAAACAGAAAACAGTTTTCTGTTGTAGTTTAACATCTTAAATTTTAATTCAAAAATGATTTCAAATCTCAGATTTAAATCATTGAATTCAAAATTTAAGTTTCAGTTTTAAACATTACAGTTTTGAACTTCATTTTTCAATTGAACTGTACTTTTTAAAAATTTTAAAACAGAAAGGCAGTTTCTGTTTTTAGTTTAAAACCAAACTTGGATTTAAAAAAAACATTTCAAATTTAACCCAAAGATCTAAATTTAAACTTACTGAATTTAAATTAAATTCTAGATTCAAACTTCTTTTCAAATTTTATTTGTATTTTTTTTTCAATTCAACTTATAGAAACCTGGAAACAAGTTCCTTCAAAAACTAAAACCTGAAATACTTACCCTTTTTTTTTTTAAAACTCAAATTATTACAAAAACCCTGAATTCAAACTTTGAATTCATGTTTAAATTCAGCTTTAAAGTTTAAGTGAAATTCCAGTTAAAAATTCAAACTCTATTATTTTTCTTCTTTTTTATTTTTTAAAAACTGAAACAGGTTCTGTTAAAACCTGAAACAAAAATTTATACCGAGCAAACATGAATTTACTTCGGGTAAATCACTTCATTGCTTCGAGTTTATTCCCAAAATTCCCGAGACAATCTCGAGCTTAAAAACCCTGCAACCCAAACTACACCACCATCATCACCAACATGCACAACACTCCTGTGCACCCACTCCCCTACTCCGGCCATCACTGGCTGTCATCTCAGGCCATCCTCCATCTACCAAAATCCCCACATCCACCTTCAACCCTCAAAATCCCATAATACAACTTGAATTTGAATTCAAGTTTTTTACCCAAAACCTGGAAACTTTTCCCTCTTTCAGTGATCAACCTGTCAACGCTTCAACCCATCACCTCCGACCACTGTCACCCTTCCAACTCTGGCGACAACTCCATCAACATATCCTCTATCCATGCTCAAAGAATCTTTGAACTCGAATCACTGGTGAAACAGCAGCACTTAAATCCCTTATACCCAGTAAAACTAGGGTTCATACTGACATCCCCAAATCTCATCACCAAAATTTATTTGTAATCCAAATTAGAATTTTTCCTATAATTATTGATAGCTACTCTATCCTAAGAATCAAATTCATCCACATCCAATGCAAGTTTCAACTGTGCTCAACCAAATTGTGAAATACAGTACATTCATTACTGCACTTGTTTCACAGCACTATAAATTATAGTATTTGATTTAGAATTCATGAATTCATTTGTTGTTTCTATTAATAAACCCTAAACAATTAAATTATTGATTTTAAATTTCATTCTGTGCTAATTTGTTCTGCAGGATTACAGACAATCTAACTTGATTCATATAAATTTGTATTTACTCTATCCTAAAACAAACATGCAAGGGTTTGAGTCATAACAACAATCAAGTTAAGTAAAGAATTCCAGGGATCAAACATGAGTTTGAAAATTTGAAGAATAACATGCAACAGACATCATCATATTCACAGGCATATCCTAACAAGTATAACATTTCAGTAATTTCATATGAGTTTATTTGTAATTTATAAACATGCACAACTTTTCCTATTTAATATGCTTATGAATGAGTTACTCACCTGTATTTGCAAGATGCAAAGCACAGATTTTTAAAATGTTGATGCAGATGCCAATTTCCAGTTTAAAGATTCATGAATGCAGGCCTCTTGCTTTAATGTTTTTTTCCAGATTCATTTGAAAAAGATGCAGGCTTTTGAATAACTGAAATGCAGGTTGCAGATGCAAATACAACTTGCATTTGTTTCCAGCCTTTACATGCAGTGGCATCCATTTTGATGCTCCTAGATTTAAAGAATGCAGGTGCTTGATTTATTTTCCAGATTTTAAAGAAAGATGAATGCAGGCTTGCATGATTGTTTACACGGATTAATATGCAATTTGAAGGTGAGGAGTTTGATTTTTTTAAAATCTAAAATGTTACAGATTTTACTTTCATTTTATTGAAGGAGGAAAATGTTTTCTTTGTTAAGAATTGAAAAAAATGAGAAAGAAAAAAGGAATGAGTATTGTAATGTTTTATATAACAATATTTGATTAAAATTAAAATTAAAGGAAAACAAAATTTGACACATGTAAAAAGAATGGACACGTGTTAATTTACTTACATAAATTTTTAACACATGTTACTTAAATTTTAAATTATATACACATGTCTCTTTTCAAGTAATTAGTTATTTAATTAAGTGTTAATGAATGTTTAAATTAAATTAATTAGTTCTTATACTTTTAAACAATTAAAATAAATTTATAAAAGAGTTTGCAACTTATTTTAATGTACATACTTAAGTAAAAATGAATTTTAAACCAATTAAAACATTTATCTTACATGTTTAAAATCATAGAGTATTTTATTAAATATTTTTGAAAAGCTTAAATTCAAAAATAAATCTCAATTCCTATTTTCAAAACATTGAAATTATGCTATACTAATTTAATTAAAAATAACTTGTCTATTTAAAATATATATAAATATATATACATTATTAAATAGAAAACAATTTTATTAATAAATTCACAAATTAAATACTTAAATAAAGAAGATTATTAAATCAAACCAAATTTATTAACAAAATTTATCAATTCAATTTAAATTCAAAACCCGGATTATTAAATTTAAATTGTCCAAAATTCCGGGATATTATAATCCTTCCCCCTTAAAAGAATTTCGTCCCCGAAATTTGAAACAAAGGTAATTTAATAATCTATTAACAGATTTTTATTTTAAAACACAGCCTATGTTAATCGTATGCCAATAACCTAAGCAACCAATTCACACAATCAGAACAAATCTAACTATCCAAAAGAATTTTGGATAAAACTTTCATGAGTTTTCCCGGTATATATATATATCGGGATACTCGCTCTATAGAATCCGATCAATCAATACTCCTAAGCTATAGAGCTTCTAACAACAATTCTATACAGAATATCAGACTACAGACGAGTCTGAATCAACAACCAATCCTAAATTGCTGGTTCTACAACCAGAAATATCAAACACGTACTCCCTCAGAGATACGCCCAACATACTAAATCCCAGTTATCCAAACTAGCAATTCAACTCTAGAAAAACCAAACACTCATCCAACCAAAACACAGAAGAAACCCAAAACACTACGAAGCTAGCTTCTCAAACTAGTTGCTCTTTGAATCAGAGAAAAACTTATCCCAAATCAAATCTCCAATTCTAGAATCCAAATTTCTCCATCACTTATCCATAAAAACTCTTCGGACGATCATGGGCTACCAACACCCGTCCCGATCAGCTCAACTCTTGCTGATTCCTCTAGAAACAGACTGGATCAAACAATCCAATGATCTCCTCAAGATCACTCAAAAACCAAGAACACACACCCTGCTTCTCAACAACAGAAGACAGAACAAACTTCTCATATCCAGAAAAAGGAAAACAGAAACACCCCCAAACTGCTTCCGCTGCACAACTCTGATCTGAAATAGAAGAAAATGCTGAAGATCACAAGCACAGACTAGACAGCCCAGCACAGAAATATGGTTCCACATATCCATAAAGAAAACTCAGATGTTCCTCCCAAACCTGAGTTACTTCACCAACTTTTATCTCAACGAACCATACATCTACTAACTGAACCACCTGTTCCATTCCTGGAAAGAAAACTCGATCTCCAGATGCAGATAAACTCTGACTTCGAGAAGACATCCAGACAATTTCCAACAACCCAAAAGAACACACTATCGCAAGTCACTTTTGCGATCAACTCAGCCTATATCCAAAGAAAACTGCTCTCTCTCTTTACCAAACAGAACAGCTTATGCTGGCTTAGCCAACTTACCAGAGAAAAGATCCACTCTGCTGCCTCTGAACTCCACTTCAGAGAAACTACTCAGCCAGAAGACTCCTTACCAACTCAGAACACTCTGCTAAACTCAGCCACATCACCGAGCAGACTCACTTCTACTCTTGTTCCAAAGAAACATCTTCGGAAACATCCATAGTCACTGCATCTCATCACGCAGCTACTACTTCCTAAGGTATCAAGATACCATCACATGCTTGCTTCTGCCCAACCGACAAATCCAACTCAATTCGGCACTTCAAAGATGAACTCCGAACCCTTACAGGTTACCTTCAGAGATCGCTGAAGTCCTTCACCACTGCAGAACTCACTCGAGACGGTATTAGGTCTACAGTCTCGACAAATACACTTCCAACCTCATCCATCAAACTCCAACCAATGGTAGTCGTGTTACACACACTTCTACCTCATCTACCTTTATAACTTACATTGGAAAATCCTGAACGGGTATTCCAACAAATAGGTAGAACAATAAATATATGTATATACATATATAATAAAAATACAAATACGCTCTCTTAAGATAGACACCACTACAGAGCCTAGGTATTCACTCAACCTAATGCTCTGATACCAACTGTGACGACCCGACTTTCCACTCCCAGAAAATCGCATCATCTTTAAGAAAGAAAGGGATAGAAAAGAGAAAAGAAAGAAAAGAAAGAAGAAACAACACAAGAATCTCAACAACGGAACGAATAAATTATATTAATAACATAAGTATTACATAGTATACATCAAATATCAGAGTACACAGTCATATACAACACATACTAGATAGTTATAAACACCTGTCTTGTTATTACAACTCAATCGCAATACACAAACACTCAGAGATACCAACACAGCGGAAAACTATATAACTACACGCAGAAGCCTCCTGCTCCATTGCTTCTTCACAATTCGTCAAAGCTAACCTGAATCCTAACCTGAATTCTCTTGGCTACTCGTAAAAATTTGAGTACCCAAGAGTTATAGAAAAACAGAAATAACTCCGGGTCAGACATGGGTCTGGTGTGAGTAACAGGTTAAAGTTGCTTAACTTTGAAAAACCTTTGAAAGGAAAAGGTATCACGTAAGACTTCCCACACATAAACATGAATTTTTTTTTACCTTACGCTAACCAAAACATTTGATAGGAAATCCAATGATATTATAATAGTGTCTAGGGTTTTCAAGTAAATAAGAAATAGCCGAAATTGTTACATTCATTAAATTCCAGCTACTAGCCACAAAAGTGGGTAATACAATCAAAACCATTGACACTTATTGGATTTTGGATTCCATCAATGGCTGGGCTACTGGGGTATCGCCCGTCACAGTACGTGGCCTAGATTACCGTACCGAGGATTACTCCATATCCCCTGCAACACAAAGCCGGACCCGTTCCTTACTGAACATTCCATACAAGACAACCCCGCAGTTGTGATCAACAACCGCACCACTAAGCCGAAAATAAAGGGACCTCTAGACAGGGATAAATCTTGCTCTCAAGTGGGTGCTACCCACGAAGTTTTGCTGCACCACCCCTGTTTTAGCCATTCCCGGTTGATGAGGCTTGAGGCTACGATTACCTTTATAGGACATATCACTTAGAATGCTCATCGTCCTCCTGACGATGTTCTGAAAGCATTCAATCCATACAAGTTCGTTCCGGGTTCGAACGAAACCGAAGGCATTATCTCGTTACACTCGTATTAGAATCACCCTCAGAGTTAACGACAATAACCCTTGCACTCTAAACCACCATCTCAAATCTATAAGTGCTATTCCGTCAAACTCATTACGGAATCACCCACAGAGTTATACTGACGTATAGCCCTTACACCTCGAGTCTTCACTAGCTCCATTTGGATTAACGACCTAACGTTATTTGGAATCGATGTGGTTTTCGGATCCCAAATATGGAAACCCGATCCTGGTCTCATCGAAATCCAAAGCGTGTCTTTTAGGGTCCAAGTTGTTTTAAAGTTTAAAACAATTCAATTCATTATCTAAATATACACAGATAGATAATTCACCACACAATAGATAATTAACATTATCATTATCAATAGATAATTCATACCATAATCAGATAATCCATATGATCATCCAAAAGCAACCAATGCATCCATACCACAACATTATTCATCTCATAGTTGAGATTACAAACCATACCAGGCAATCAATACCAATCATCAAACATAAGCAACTATCTAATGATCACACTATTTATAATTAATTTAAAATGAATTAAATTAATTACTAAATCTCTAATTAATTTAAAATAAATTAAATTAATTACTTCCTCACTAAAATCCTGCTTATCTTAATCTTTCATTGATTACAAATCAATTTATAAATCATCATCTCAATATTCATTTCACTTAATCCTTATTGATTAACTATCTCTAATTACAATAAGTAATTAGCATTTAATATTAATTATACCTTAATTAATCAATTCCAAATTACATCATTAATTAATTAATTAATGATTCCTAATTGCATTTAATCAATCTCTAAATATAAATTAATTACAAAAGTAATTAATCTTCAATTTAAACCATAAATATATTAATCACCCATGATTAATAACCATTCAGTAATTAACTACTTTAATTACCATCCCATAAAATTAATTATTCTAAATTAATTATCCTCATTAATCACTTGATTAATTTTCAAAGTAATTTAAATTTAAATTACTTCTATAATAAATATCTTTAATTACATTTAGTAATTCTTAATTAATTACTTCCTAAGTAATTACAAATTTATTAATTACATAAGTAATTATCAATGATCCACAAATGTTTAAATTAATTAAACTAAATTAATCTAAACTAATCACCTTAATCACGTTAATTACACCAAGTAATTAATTCATTAATTACTTCATTAAGTAATTAAACAATTGATTATTATTAATTAATTAATCTAATTAATTATCAAAAATTAATCACATTAATTAATTGTTAAAATAATCTTAAGTTAATGATCTTCATTAACATTTCTTAATAACATAATTAAGAATTAACTTCAATTAATCATTATTAATTATCAATTAATTAATCTTTAATTATCATTTAATTAATCTCTAATTATTAATTAATTAAGTGTTAATTAAAATCTTAATTAACATTAATCACTTGATTAAATAAATCTTAATCATAAATTAAAATTTAATTAACCATCCATAATTATAGATTAATTAACCTTAATTAATTAATCTCAAATCTTAATTATTTAACTTAAAATCATTAATTACTTAATTAAACATCCACATTATTAATAAATTAAATAATTAATATTCCATTTAAATTAATTAAATAATTTAAATGAAATCAATTTCTTGAATTCTAAATTAAGAAACATTCTTCTTTATACAAAAGTATTTTAAACACTTTATTTCAAAACAAAAATTCAATTTAAAATTTCTTTTTAAATTTCAAACTGAAACACAATTCAAATTTTCTTTCAGATTCAAACTTAAAGATTTAAAACATTGCTTACTTTTCCATCTCCATTTTTAAATTCAAATCATATAACCTTTCCTAAAATAGTTAAAACAAATTTAAATTTAAAAACTTATTTAAAATTTAAAAACTGACATTAAAGTCAAATTCCAGATTTTCAAAACTGAATTTAAACTTATTTAAACCTTATTTCATAAATTTGAAACTTATAGTTCAAACTCAAAACCAAGGTTCCTTAATACTGTAAAGTTTAAAATCTAAATTTAAATTTCCAGTTTTAAATTCATCTCAGATTCATTAACTCAAAAGTTTAGTTTTCCAGATTTAAACTTATTTAAATTTCAGTTGCCATTTAAAAATTTACTTTTCAATTTAAAACATAAAACAGAAAACAGTTTTCAGTTGTAGTTTAACATCTTAAATTTGAATTCAAAAATGATTTCAAATCTCATATTTAAATCATTGAATTCAAAATTTAAGTTTCAGTTTTAAACATTACAGTTTTGAACTTCATTTTTCAATTGAACTGTACTTTTTAAAAATTTTAAAACAGAAAGGCAGTTTCTGTTTTTAGTTTAAAACCAAACTTGGATTTTAAAAAAAAAACATTTCAAATTTAACTCAAAGATCTAAATTTAAACTTACTGAATTTAAATTAAATTCTAGATTCAAACTTCTTTTCAAATTTTATTTGTATTTTTTTTCAATTCAACTTATAGAAACCTGGAAACAAGTTCCTTCAAAAACTAAAACCTGAAATACTTACCTTTTTTTTTAAAAACTCAAATTATTACAAAAACCCTGAATTCAAACTTTGAATTCATGTTTAAATTCAGCTTTAAAGTTTAAGTTAAATTCCAGTTAAAAATTCAAACTTTATTATTTTATTTTATTTTAAAAAAAAAACTGAAACAGGTTCTGTTAAAACCTGAAACAAAAAATTATACCGAGCAAACATGAATTTACTTCGGGTAAATCACTTCGTTGCTTCGAGTTTATTCCCAAAATTCCCGAGACAATCTCGAGCTTAAAAACCCTGCAACCCAAACTACACCACCATCATCATCAACATGCACAACACTCCTGTGCACCCACTCCCCTACTCCGGCAATCACTGGCCATCATCTCAGGCCATCCTCCATCTACCAAAATCCCCACATCCACCTTCAACCCTCAAAATCCCATAATACAACTTGAATTTGAATTCAAGTTTTTTACCCCAAAACCTGGAAACTTTTCCCTCTTTCAGTGATCAACCTGTCAACGCTTCAACCCATCACCTTCGACCACCGTCACCCTTCCAACTCTGGCGACAACTCCATCAACACATCCTCTATCCATACTCAATGAACCTTTGAACTCGAATCACTGGTGAAACAGCAGCACTTAAATCCCTTATACCCAGTAAAACTAGGGTTCATACTGACATCCCCAAATATCATCACCAAAATTTATTTGTAATCCAAATTAGAATTTTTCCTATAATTATTGATAGCTACTCTATCCTAAGAATCAAATTCATCCAGATCCAATGCAAGTTTCAACTGTGCTCAACCAAATTGTGAAATACAGTACATTCATTACTGCACTTGTTTCACAGCACTATAAATTATAATATTTGATTTAGAATTCATGAATTCATTTGTTGTTTCTATTAATAAACCCGAAACAATTAAATTATTGATTTTAAATTTCATTCTGTGCTAATTTGTTCTGCAGGATTACAGACAATCTAACTTGATTCATATAAATTTGTATTTACTCTATCCTAAAACAAACATGCAAGGGTTTGAGTCATAACAACAATCAAGTTAAGTAAAGAATTCCAGGAATCAAACATGAGTTTGAAAATTTGAAGAATAACATGCAAAAGACATCATCATATTCACAGGCATATCCTAACAAGTATAACATTTCAGTAATTTCATATGAGTTTATTTGTAATTTATAAACATGCACAACTTTTCCAATTTAATAAACTTATGAATGAGTTACTCACCTGTATTTGCATGATGCAGAGCACAGAATTTTAAAATGTTGATGCAAATGCCAATTTCCAGTTTAAAGATTCATGAATGCAGGCCTCTTGCTTTAATGCTTTTTTCCAGATTCATTTGAAAAAGATGCAGGCTTTTGAATAACTGAAATGCAGGTTGCAGATGAAAATACAACTTGCATTTGTTTCCAGCCTTTACATGCAGTGGCTTCCATTTTGATGCTCCTAGATTTAAAGAATGCAGGTGCTTGATTTATTTTCCAGATTTTAAAGAAAGATGAATGCAGGCTTGCATGATTGTTTACAGGGATTAATATGCAATTTGAAAGTGAGGAGTTTGATTTTTTTAAAATCTGAAATGTTACAGATTTTACTTTCATTTCATTGAAGGAGGAAAATGTTTTCTTTGTTAAGAATTGAAAAAAAATGAGAAAGAATAAAGGAATGAGTATTGTAATGTTTTATATAACAATATTTGATTTAAATTAAAATTAAAGGAAAACAAAATTTGACACATGTAAAAAGAATGGACACATGTTAATTTACTTACATAAATTTTTAACACATGTTACTTAAATTTTAAATTATATACACATGTCTCTTTTCAAGTAATTAGTTATTTAATTAAGTGTTAATGAATGTTTAAACTAAATTAATTAGTTCTCATACTTTTAAACAATTAAAATAAATTTATAAAAGAGTTTGCAACTTATTTTAATATACATACTTAAGTAAAAATTAATTTTAAACCAATTAAAACATTTATCCTACATGTTTAAAATCATAGAGTATTTTATTAAATATTTTTGAAAAGCTTAAATTCAAAAATAAATCTCAATTCCTATTTTCAAAACATTAAAATTATGCTATACTAATTTCATTAAAAACAACTTGTCTTTTTAAAATATATTTAAATATATATACATTATTAAATAGAAAATAATTTTATTAATAAATTCAAAAATTAAATACTTAAATAAAGAAGATTATTAAATCAAACCAAATTTATTAACAAAATTTATCAATTCAATTTAAATTTAAACCCAGATTATTAAATTTAAATTGTCCAAAATTCCGGGATATTACAGATACTGTTATTTTATAGACTATGGTTTATAAATTTGTTGTTTGTTAGGACGTAAGTCTCGGTGCTTTTAAAAAAAGTGATTTCAAAAAAAGAATATTATTATTTTGAAAACTTTGGTGAAGTATTATTATTGCAAAATATTTGATTTTTTTTGTGAAGTGAATTTTCAAATATTTGAGGTATGACTAAAGTTGGGCGATAGGGAGTTTTTCGATTTGGAAGACTTGCTAGGTATATTTGTTTACTCTAGTTATTGTTTTAGGAGGAACCATAATACCACGGGAAGCTCCATATTGTTTTGATTTTGGAGTTATACGATGCTTCGGTAGGAGAGCCCCTTCCTTGTCATAATTGATTTTGGTTTTGATTTATTTCTCATTAGAGAAAATTGAAAATACATTTTGAATACAAAAACCCTGGCATTTAGTTCTAAATTTATCTTTTGAAAAGAATGGATGCTTACTATTTTATTATAGAGTATTCTCTGTACATTTGTTGCATATGGTTGTTATATTTTTATTGCTTATGATAGAATTGGCTTATGTATTGCTTTTTTGTCAGCATGATTCTCTTTTGGTTTATGTAAATACAAGATTGGTACGGGGAAGCAAGAGATTACTATTTGATTTCTTACGCACCTGCATTCGCATGGAGATAGTAACTTGCTATCAAAAATAAAAATAAAATGCATAAGCGTTACTAGTAGATTTAGATATCGATGATGAATTGATGATTTTATGACCAAGATATGAGAGGCCACTTGGCTTTTATTCTCTTTATTGATTTGGGCTAGTTGTGGCGAGTTGTATTTTTTCGAATCTAGCCGCATAAAGGAGGTGTTGTCAAAAATTTTCCGTACCATAAGGAAGTATAAAAGTCTGATAACTCATTTTAGTTTATAAGTTTTTTTAACCTTAAGGGTTCGGAGATATTTTCTTCCTTTAGAAATTTTAGGGACGAAATCCTTTTAAGGAGGAGAATGTAACATCTCAGAATTTTATCATTTTGATTTTGAATATTTAATTACTTTTAAACATTTCAATAATTGGTTTTTAAATTTTAATAACTTATATTCAAATAGATGGATTATTTGCATATTTCAATTCTGTAATAAGTATTAATTAAATGGATTTAATAGCCTTATTTAACAACTTATAATTAATAAATAATAATAGTGACTCATTTGGTAAATTTTCTATAGTAATAAATGGTCTGAATAAATAACAAGAAAATAAATTGTTAATCAAATGATTTGATTTCGGTTGTATTATTTTTAATTAAAATAGCATGATTTTTTTCCATAATTTTTAATTTGGAAAATATTTAAATTTTCATTTGACGTATTTTATGGCAAACGTTGGTATTTTTGAAATTTCATTGAATAAGATAACAATGTATTTTATTATAGTTTTGAGATTATGTCGTCTAAAAAATATATTTTACCACAGAAATGGTGGATTCAAGATGGATCATCTATAATTGCTTTAGATATACAAGAAAAAGAAATTTCTTATAAAGATTATGCAATAAATGTACCTTTTACAATAGGAAATATTAAAATTAAAATACCAAAACTATGGGCCAGTAATGTTCAAGGTCCAGACATATTGTTAGGAAATGATTTCTGTCTACAATGTCAACCTATGACTCAGTTAACCGATCATATTGTCTTTACTACACCATGCGGAACACTTATTTTAGCACCTAGGCTTAAACAAGCATATGCTATTGATCCAAGTTATCAACCTACGCCAGCACAGCGTGGTGACATTCCCAAAATTGAAAAAATACCAATATTAAAACATGAAAGCATTGATAATCTTGAAAATATTAAGGAAAGATTCAAAGAAACATATAATGAAAATCCTTTAGCAGCCTGGGATAAAGATAAAACATTGGCAACAATAAAATTAAAAGACCCTACTAAAATAATAAGGGTAAGACCTATGAAATATTCTTTAGAAGACTTAGAAGAATTTAAAGTCCAAATTAAAGAACTTTTAGAATTAAAAGTAATCAGACCCTCTAACAGTCCACATAGTTCTCCTGCATTTATAGTCAGAAAACATAGTGAAATTGTTAGAGGTAAAGCTAGAATAGTTTTTAATTATAAAGCTTTAAATGATGCCACAATCTTTAACGGATACTATTTACCAAATAAAGAAGTATTATTAAATAAAATACAAAATAAAAAATGGTTTACAAAAATGGATTGTAAAAGTGGATTTTGGCAAATAAGATTAACAGAGGAATCTATACCATATACTGCATTCAGTTGCCCACAAGGACAATATGAATGGTTAGTTATGCCCTTTGGACTAAAAAACGCACCACAAATATTTCAAAGAAGAATGGATGAAGTATTAAAACAACATGATGATTATTGTATCGTATATGTTGATGATATTCTAATATTTTCTGATAATTTAGAAGACCACATTAAACATTGTAATTTTGTGATAGACACATGTATTAAAAGAGGAATAACTCTTTCTGCTAAAAAAGCAATTATTGGAGTACAAAAAATAGATTTTTTAGGCATAACTATAGATAATGGAGATATAGAATTACAACCACATATACTTACAAAAATTAAAGAATTTCCTGACCAATTAGAAGATATAAAACAATTACAAAGATTTTTAGGATGTCTTAATTATGCTGATATATTTATTAACAAATTAGCAAGATTAAGAGCTCCTTTGCAACAAAGGCTTAAAAAGAATAATAAATGGCAGTGGACAGAAGACGATACAAAATATATTCAACATATTAAAAAGGTTTGTGAACATATGCCCAAATTATCTTTACCATTAGAAACTGATGACTTAATCATATACACAGATGCTTCAGATTCATACTGGGGAGCAGCACTGGTAGCTATCAGAAATAATCAAGAAAAATTATGTAGATATAAATCTGGAACATTTAAACAAAATGAATTAAACTATCACTCCAATGATAAAGAACTTTTAGCTATTAAAAACAGTATTAAAGCCTTTTATTTGTATCTAAATAAACCCTTTAAGGTACGCACAGACTCCATTACAGCAAAATCCAGAATAAAAAACAAAATCCATGACATAAGACCCAATAAAAGATTAATAAGGTGGCAGTCATGGTTCTCTGAATTTAATTTTGAAATTGAAATATTTCTGGAAAAACTAACTTTCTTGTAGATACTTTAAGCAGGGAGTTACATAATGGCAGATAGAAGTGAAGATACAATTGATTATCTTAGCATCTTCGATGAAATATATAAAGAAGTATTAATAGCACAAGAGACCTTTGAACAGTACTTAATCAAAGCAGATAATGAGAAAAAGGAGGAGCTAAGATCCTTCTTTCATCACATGATCTCTTATTCAGAGCATACGTTTAGAGAAGTACAAAAGGATATGCTTAGAAAAGAACGAGTAACTCAAAAAATGCAAATCACTGAGAATTCAGTCAACAAGCCCTCTGAGGTAAACCAGCAAAACAAAGAATTTATAATATGGTTCAGTAAATTGGTAAAACCAATATTACTGCAGACAAACCCTTATAAAGGGATATATTCAGGATATGGTTATGATTTGAATAAAGTATATATTCACCCTGAAGCTGATCCATTGGTGGTGAAAAACTTATATGAAGCAGGATTAATTTACTGTATTTATACAAATAGTACCCTTCATAATCTGAAGGAACTACCAAAGATAAGAAATGCAGTATATACTTTCTCAAAAGCAATTAAGCATAGCAATATCTACTTAGCATGTAACCAAGTTATTCCTGAAGAAGGTAAAAAAGGCCTCTCCATGATAGAAATGAAGATGGGATCAAAAAGGTTGACTCCAAAATTCTTTCAAAATATGTTCTTAGTTGAAGAAGATATAATATCAGCTACAAGGGCAAAGCAGTTAGCAAGTCTAGTATCAAGAACTATTGAAGCTCTATCAAACAATATATGGACCTATGAATCTGATCCTAATGAGTTGATCCTAGCAGTAAGCAAAGTCCTAAAGGAAGGAGCTAAAAAAGATATAATTCAATTTATAGAAAGTATTTTAAAATGGAGCACACACAAAAATGCATATAAATATTTCGTCAAGAATCTGACAGAAGAACTCAAAAAGAAATTACAAGTGTATGGGATAAAGTGGGAGACACTACAGTATGAAGATCAAGACATGATGGTAGGCCCCTCAAGCAAAAAAGATAAGCCTGAAGAAAATGACAAGTTAGAAGACAATTCTGGAGGAGACACGGATTTTCTTGAAGGGTGAACACCTGTCCAGATAAGATAGAACACCTGTCCAGATAAGATAACAAAAGCATCTTAAAAAGAAGAACCCACTAACAAAAGAAAAGAAGCATCGAGTAAAAAAGCCTATTCTGAAAGAGACTAAGGCGGTAGAAATCATCTATAAAAGCATCTGAAGACATTCAGAGAAGGCATTCGAAAACAAGAGAAAAGCAAATATATTTTGTAAATTAGTGTGTGAGGTTGTGTGTACTGTACTCTGTATTTTCCTCAATCATCAATAAAAGTTTGTTCTGAGTGAGATTATCTGTTTAAAAATTTCTGGTTTTAGAAAATCAAAAACAAAAGCTTCTAAGTTTATTTACTACTGGGAATCCTTCAGCCATTTCTTGGAGTCCTGATTAGTATCCACTGTTCGTAGGCGTTTGGCAGCGTGAGCCGTGAAGCCGTAGAAGAACAGGAGAATCGTAAGGATTGGAAGCGTGCTGGGCCCAAACAGGTAATAACTAGAGATTGCCGGTTTTTGATTTTTTTTAATTTAGAAATTTTTACAGAAGCCAAACCCATTTAAAAAAAAGTACAAATCCGGAAAAATTTGATATATACTGAAAATTATTATAGAAACTTGTATCTTGAATTCTGTCCTTTTAGATAAGAAAAAAAATTTCAAGTTAAAAACTGAGGAAATCAGAATTTTTGAATCTGCATTTGGTAAAAAAATTTCAAGTTAAAAACTGAGGAAATCAGAAAATCAGAATTTTGAATCTGAAACTTAAAAAATATTTTAAGCAAGCCAAATTAAAGAAACACAAATCGCCTAATTTTAAAAAGAAAAGATATTTTAAAAGAACAAATTTTAAAAATAAAAAAGATTTGGACAAAAAGACATGTAGATATTGGGCATGCAATAAGGAAGGACATTATGCTAATGAGTGCCCGGAAAAAGGAAAATATAAGAAAACAGCGGTAAAAGCATTTATGTTGTTTTCTGAACAAGTAATACCTATACAATCAGAAACTGAATATGATCCTGATGACGAAATATATGAATTAATCTCAGACTCTGAATCAGACACTGATACAGAATCTGGAGAAGAATATACGTATAAACCACACAGACTAAGCGTAGTAAATGTTAAAATGTTAAGGACAAATTCTCAAAACTTTGTACAACAATATAATGAAAAATTTGAAAAATTAGTGAAAAAACATGTACCATATGATATTCTAGAATTTAAAGAACCACTGGAAAAGAAAAATACAAAACAAAGACCTAAACATAAAAAGGTTATTCCATGTGATCACATTTTTGATCATAAAATATACAGTGTTATAAAAACTAGACAAAGTGTAATAATAAGTAAGAAATCAAATGATAAAATACAAATTTTTGATAGAGAAAAATATAGTGTCCAAACATATCTAGATGCATTAAGAAAAATAACGATAGTAAAAGAAAGAGAACCAAAAGAAGTTATTTCTGAAATCTCATCTACAGATAGTGAAAGCATTATGTCTGATAACTCAGAAGAAATTGAAAAAGAATTCCAAGAATTAATGAATGAACAAACCAATATAGAACAACCACCTTCTATGGAAACAAATATAATTTCAACATCAGAATCTTCAGAAATCTCTGAGATCAAAGATGATGAAACTGGATATGAACAGACCATACAAATGTCAGCAGAAAAATATAATCAAATAGAAAAAATAAAACATACACTTTCTAGAGATTAGTGCTATGAAATGCCATTAATAAGATATATGTCTAGGGAAAAATATGGTATAAAAACTTTTGAACAACCTATAGATGTCTTTACCATGGAAGGAGAAATTCCTTTAAAATTACTTACACAAAAAGCAATAAAAGAGGATAGGAAAAACTTTTCAAAAGAATTTAATAAACAAGTAAAATGGTTACATCTAGGAGGAATAGAACTAATTATAAAATGTGCATGCAGAAGAGGGATGAATGTTCCCTGTACATTTTGGATATCAGATGATAGGATACTTCATGATGCAAAAGACGCCTTATTAGGAGTAATAAGAGGAAATTTTGCATATCAAACAATAAAAATAAGAATATTCCCTGATTTTGCAATTTCATTATCAGACCAAAATATAGAATTAGGACTTACAATGTACCATAAAATTGAAAGACTTAAAATGCCACCAGGAAGTAAAGTATGTAGTATTACAGCATGTATGGTATATGCTTATTCAACTAAACATCATATTACTACAAAGAAATTCAAAGAAGAAAATATCAATATTGCTAAACCATTTTCTGATATATGTGAAGTTATACCTCCCAGAGAACTAAGGCACGAAGAATTAGATTTTCCGCAAGAATTAATTCTTCAAAGCAAAAATAGATATAGCACTCAACCAACTGTAAAACCACATAGCAAAAACTCTTTTAGAATAAGTTATGATTATGAAACATCTACTTCTGATCAGTTAAGAGATATAAATATATCATCCCAGTGAAAAGGATTAGAATTAGAACCATTAGACAAGTTAAATGTAATAGAATCAAGCAAACAATTATATATACAAGGTTTTTTAGATAATAAGGAAGTAAATGTGCTCTTAGACACAGGCGCAGCATCCTGTCATATTAACTCTTTGCTAGTACAAACATACCCATACAATACTATACAAAACCCCTTTAAATATATAGACTACTTTGGACAAATACATGAATTAAAGAAACGTGTAGAAGTAAGACTATCACTTATAGACAGAAGTGGGAAAGTCCTGCAAATACAAATGGAAATGTTAGTAGATGATAAACTAGCAAAAAATGAAATATTATTAGGAATGAATTTTATTATAAAATATACTGTTACTTTAAAAGAATCAGTCATACAGTTAGATCAATATGAATTTCTAAGAATTAATAAACAACATATAAAAAAGGCAGTAGTCACCTCACCATATTCCACATATATAGAAGGGATCATAGAAATACCTTATTACCAACCACAAATGCTAAATGCATATGTTGATACAGGATCAGGGATATCTTTGTGTAAAAAATATATTTTACCACAGAAATGGTGGATTCAAGATGGATCATCTATAATTGCTTTAGATATACAAGAAAAAGAAATTTGTTATAAAGATTATGCAATAAATGTACCTTTTACAATAGGAAATATTAAAATTAAAATTCCAAAACTATGGGCCAGTAATGTTCAAGGTCCAGACATATTGTTAGGAAATGATTTCTGTCTACAACATCAACCTATGACTCAGTTAACCGATCATATTATCTTTACTACACCATGCGGAACACTTATTTTAGCACCTAGGCTTAAACAAGCATATGCTATTGATCCAAGTTATCAACCTACGCCAGCACAGCGTGGTGACATTCCCAAAATTGAAAAAATACCAATATTAAAACATGAAAGCATTGTTAATCTTGAAAATATTAAGGAAAGATTCAAAGAAACATATAATGAAAATCCTTTAGCAGCCTGGGATAAAGATAAAACATTGGCAACAATAAAATTAAAAGACCCTACTAAAATAATAAGGGTAAGACCTATGAAATATTCTTTAGAAGACTTAGAAGAATTTAAAGTCCAAATTAAAGAACTTTTAGAATTAAAAGTAATCAGACCCTCTAACAGTCCGCATAGTTCTCCTGCATTTATAGTCAGAAAACATAGTGAAATTGTTAGAGGTAAAGCTAGAATAGTTTTTAATTATAAAGCTTTAAATGATGCCACAATCTTTGACGGATACTATTTACTAAATAAATAAGTATTATTAAATAAAATACAAAATAAAAAATGGTTTACAAAAATGGATTGTAAAAGTGGATTTTGGCAAATAAGATTAACAGAGGAATCTATACCATATACTGCATTTGGTATCGGAGCCATGTAGGTAGATAAGATATATGAAGATCTTAAAAGTAGACTATCAGTATTCTTGATGGCAAAATCCATAATAGAAACTGAAGAAAAGCTATTTATCATTAAAACTGGTACTCCAGAGTATAATTTGTTTGCCAATATTCTTACATATAATCAACTAAGATTAGCCTCCCTACAAGCTCCTAGTGATTATGTAACTATCGTAGAAATTAATAATAAAATAGATAAAATGATAAAGAGATTAGGTATATCGGAAGAAATGTTGCCAATAAGTATAAAGTCTCCTACTTCAGGAGGATTTACTATTAACCCTAAATCCTCAATAGAAAATAGTAAAATGAATAATATTGTTGAGTCTCATACTCAGTATGATGACAAAACAATGGAAGAATTAGAATTGCTCTGGGATACAGCTGATGGCTCCCAACTAGGTGACATAGCTATAGCCATGTCTAGATTATCGGTAATACAACAACATGCTAAGAAATCTGTAGAACATTTAAAAATGGAAGCTACCAGTAGTAGTATAGTATCTGTACAAAATCCCCCGCGTACAGACAACCGCACAGATAAACTAGAATCAGTAACACAACATGAAGGGGAAGAAATATATAATGAATATGTCTTTCCAAAAATGTAAAAACCATATAAAACATATTTTGAATTATATAAACCAAAAATTAAAAAACTACAAGAACATTCAAGATCAGTCTTAGATCTTGACTGCGCTAAAAATACTATTCAACTGGTAGACGCATGGGCTGGAGACTTACACACTTTAAGAATTACAAAAATTATACAGTCATCTATAGACATGTTAGGTATTATAGAAAACATATTTGTAGGTAATGTAAGAAATTGGTATAAGAATCTAACTAAAGAAGCTAAACAATTAATTAACACAGGATCAAGAAATTCTGTTAATTTATTAGATCCTTTGAATTTAATTGAATAATTTAGAAAAATATTAAAAACAGAATTTGGTGGATTACCATTTGAAGACAAAAAATTAGAGGATGAAGAAAAGAAAAAGGCAAGAATAAAACTTGTTAACCTTGCAATATGTTATTTAAAATACCCTGATGAATATAATTGTGAATTTGCTAAATATTATTATGCATTTGCACCAGAAGAAGGAACAATGGAGAATGTATTATCTTTATATTTCTTAAAACTACCTTTACCATGGGCTAACATATTACCCAAAGATTATGAAAGTTATCTTAGAAATAATCCAGATATATTTCCATCCTTGGGAATACAAATGAAGTTTACTAAAGACAGAATTGATTACTATTGCATGCAACAATCTCTTATGGGAAGCGCCAGACAGTATTCTAGACAAAAGGGTTTGTCATGTGAAACTTCTGAAATACCAACCCAATGGGGGTGTAAGCCAATTGGTAAAAAATATAAAAAGAAATTTAAAAAATATTTTAAGCCAGCCAAATTAAAGAAACACAAACCGCCTAATTTTAAAAAGAAAAGATATTTTAAAAGAACAAATTTTAAAAATAAAAAAGATTTGGCCAAAAAGACATGTAGATGTTGGGCATGCAATAAGGAAGGGTATTATGCTAATGAGTGCCCGGAAAAAGGAAAATATAAGAAAACAGCGGTAAAAGCATTTAGGTTGTTTTCTGAACAGTAATACCTATACAATCAGAAACTGAATATGATCCTGATGACGAAATATATGAATTAATCTCAGACTCTGAATCAGACACTGATACAGAATCTGGAGAAGAATATACGTATAAACCACACAGACTAAGCGTAGTAAATGTTAAAATGTTAAGGACAAATTCTCAAAACTTTGTACAACAATATAATGGAAAATTTGAAAAATTAGTGAAAAAACCTGTACGACATGATATTCTAGAATTTAAAGAACCACTGGAAAAGAAAAATACAAAACAAAGACCTAAACATAAAAAGGTTATTCCATGTGATCACATTTTTTATCATAAAATATACAGTGTTATAAAAACTAGACAAAATGTAATAATAAGTAAGAAATCTAATGGTAAAATACAAATTTTTGATAGAGAAAAATATAGTGTCCAAACATATCTAGATGCATTAAGAAAAATAACGATAGTAAAAGAAAGAGAACCAAAAGAAGTTATTTCTGAAATCTCATCTACAGATAGTGAAAGCATTATGTCTGATAACTCAGAAGAAATTGAAAAAGAATTCCAAGAATTAATGAATGAACAAACCAATATAGAACAACCACCTTCTATGGAAACAAATATAATTTCAACATCAGAATCTTCATAAATCTCTGAGATCAAAGATGATGAAACTGGATATGAACAGACCATACAAATGTCAGAAGAAAAATATAATAAAATAGAAAAAATAAAACATACACTTTCTAGAGATGAATGCTATGAAAGCCATTAATAAGATATATGTCTAGAGAAAAATATGTTATAAAAACTTTTGAACAACCTATAGATGTCTTTACCATGGAAGGAGAAATTCCTTTAAAATTACTTACACCAAAAGCAATAAAAGAGGATAGGAAAAACTTTTCAAAAGAATTTAATAAACAAGTAAAATGGTTACATCTAGGAGGAATAGGACTAATTGTAAAATGTGCATGCAGAAGAGGGATGAATGTTCCCTGTACATTTTGGATATCAGATGATAGGATACTTCATGATGCAAAAGACGCCTTATTAGGAGTAATAAGAGGAAATTTTGCATATCAAACAATAAAAATGAGAATATTCCCTGATTTTGCAATTTCATTATCAGACCAAAATATAGAATTAGGACTTACAATGTACCATAAAATTGAAAGACTTAAAATGCCACCAGGAAGTAAAGTATGTAGTATTATAGCATGTATGGCATATGCTTATTCAACTAAACATCATATTACTACAAAGAAATTCAAAGAAGAAAATATTAATATTGCTAAACCATTTTCTGATATATGTGAAGTTATACCTCCCAGAGAACCAAGGCATGAAGAATTAGATTTTCCGCAAGAATTAATTCTTCAAAGAAAAAATAGATATAGAACTCAACCAACTGTAAAACCACATAGCAAAAACTCTTTTAGAATAAGTTATGATTATGAAACATCTACTTCTGATCAGTTAAGAGATATAAATATATCATCCCAGAGAAAAGGATTAGAATTAGAACCATTAGACAAGTTAAATCTAATATAATCAAGCAAACAATTATATATACAAGGTTTTTTAGATAATAAGGAAGTAAATGTGCTCTTAGACACAGGCGCAGCATCCTCTCATATTAACTCTTTGCTAGTACAAACATACCCATACGATACTATACAAAACCCCTATAAATATATAGACTACTTTGGACAAATACATGAATTAAAGAAACGTGTAGAAGTAAGACTATCACTTATAGACAGAAGTGGGAAAGTCCTGCAAATACAAATGGAAATGTTAGTAGATGATAAACTAGCAAAAAATGAAATATTATTAGGAATGAATTTTATTACAAAATATACTTTTGCTTTAAAAGAATCAGTCATACAGTTAGATCAATATGAATTTCCAAGAATTAATAAACAACATATAAAAAAGGCAGTAGTCACCTCACCATATTCCACATATATAGAAGGGATCATAGAAATACCTTATTACCAACCACAAATGCTAAATGCATATGGTTATACAAGATCAGGGATATCTTTGTGTAAAAAATATATTTTACCACAGAAATGGTGGATTCAAGATGGATCATCTATAATTGCTTTAGATATACAAGAAAAAGAAATTTCTTATAAAGATTATGCAATAAATGTACCTTTTACAATAGGAAATATTAAAATTAAAATACCAAAACTATGGGCCAGTAATGTTCAAGGTCCAGACATATTGTTAGAAAATGATTTTTGTCTACAATATCAACCTATGACTCAGTTAACCGATCATATTATCTTTACTACACCATGCGGAACACCTATTTTAGCACCTAGGCTTAAACAAGCATATGCTATTGATCCAAGTTATCAACCTACGCCAGCACAGCGTGGTGACATTCCCAAAATTGAAACAATACCAATATTAAAACATGAAAGCATTGATAATCTTGAAAATATTAAGGAAAGATTCAAAGAAACATATAATGAAAATCCTTTAGCAGCCTGGGATAAAGATAAAACATTGGCAACAATAAAATTAAAAGACCCTACTAAAATAATAAGGGTAAGACCTATGAAATATTCTTTAGAAGACTTAGAAGAATTTAAAGTCCAAATTAAAGAACTTTTAGAATTAAAAGTAATCAGACCCTCTAACAGTCCGCATAGTTCTCCTGCATTTATAGTCAGAAAACATAGTGAAATTGTTAGAGGTAAAGCTAGAATAGTTTTTAATTATAAAGCTTTAAATGATGCCACAATCTTTGACGGATACTATTTACCAAATAAAGAAGTATTATTAAATAAAATACAAAATAAAAAATGGTTTACAAAAATGGATTGTAAAAGTGGATTTTGGCAAATAAGATTAACAGAGGAATCTATACCATATACTGCATTCAGTTGCACACAAGGACAATATGAATGGTTAGTTATGCCCTTTGGACTAAAAAACGCACCACAAATATTTCAAAGAAGAATGGATGAAGTATTAAAACAACATGATGATTATTGTATTGTATATGTTGATGATATTCTAATATTTTCTGATAATTTAGAAGACCATATTAAACATTGTAATTTTGTGATAGACACATGTATTAAAAGAGGAATAACTCTTTCTGCTAAAAAAGCAATTATTGGAGTACAAAAAATAGATTTTTTAGGCATAACTATAGATAATGGAGATATAGAATTACAACCACATATACTTACAAAAATTAAAGAATTCCCTGACCAATTAGAATACATAAAACAATTACAAAGATTTTTAGGATGTCTTAATTATGCTGATATATTTATTAACAAATTAGCAAGATTAAGAGCTCCTTTGCAACAAAAGCTTAAAAAGAATAATAAATGGCAGTGGACAGAAGACGATACAAAATATATTCAACATATTAAAAAGGTTTGTGAACATATTCCCAAATTATCTTCCCCCCTGGTTCGGTCGACCGACCTGGTGCCCGAGAAGTTTTTCAAAACAAGGTTCGGTCGACCGAGCTCTGTAGCCGGCCGACCGACCTGATGTTTTTTGCCTACTTCGCCTAGTTGCTTGAATTTCCAACTTAAATCGATTCGTGTTGTTTCCTATTTATTGTTATCAATTAATATGACTTTGATGACTCCTTTTTTAGGGATTTTTGAATATCCATTTTGATGGATTCTTTATCGGTTTCGTTGGATTTTTTATTCACATCTCCGTATGTGAATTTTAGTGATTGATTGTTCCTACAATCTTCTTTGTGTTTTGTCACTTTAAAAATATAAAGGTTTCTATACTAGTAGTAAATATCAAAACTCTTTCCTCAAACGATTTCAATACTATTTTAATACCAAATTCGTTTATAAAACCGTTTTTCCAATCTATTAGTATATACAAACCTTTACCTCACTCGTATGAGAAATCTAATTAAACGACTTAGTAAAACAAGTGGTATGAAACGCTTGCGTTCACTTTGTTGGTTAATTCTTGGACTTGTTCGATTGAAACTCTTGTGACAATTTTCTAGTGGAGATCTACAATTTGTTCGTAAATATTTAAGTTAAGCTAGTGGTTATGGGACATGATGCTAAGCTCATATATTTACTAGCTTACTGTAATCGACACTTCTCGTTGATCATGACGATCATCTTTGTGATTTAGACTAGCAATGTGCGATGTCTCTTTGTCTGCGAGGGAGACTAAACCCCGTTTTGTGGAGTTTCGACTCAATTTGGTGGGGTAGCAACCCATGGTCTTCGGGCCGTTTGTGGAGCTTCAGCTCAATTTGTGATGGTTAGCAACCATGGAATTAGCGTTCCGTTTGTGATACACGTGTTGGTGGGCTTTATGCTCCCGTTTGTGATAGGCCTCCCCCCTTTGTGATTTCTGGATTTCTTGAGATGATTTCTAGAATTTGTGTTTCACCAATTTTCGTGATTTCCATCGATAAGCTATATCGATATTTGTGTATTGGTGAATTTGTGCGTCATTGACTTTTGTGATTTCTGGATTTCTTGAGATGATTTCTAGAATTTGTGTTTCACCAATTTTCGTGATTTCCATCGATAAGCTATATCAACATTTGTGTATTGGTGAATTTGTGTGTCATTGACAATTTGTGATTGGCATTGATATAATATGTCATTTATTGTGGTTTGGTGAACGAAATGAGGAGTATGACATTTCTTTGATTCTTGTGTAGATTTGGTGATATTGATTAATCTCTCGTTGATTGTCAATTATTTATATATATCACAGCTTGGCATTGTGATTATTATGTGCTTAGTCATATCTCTTATTCTATATCGTTTCATCTGATATTTATAGTTAGACTGATCCGTTTATTATTTTCTTATTAAATAATACTCGGATCAGACCAAGATGTTACAGGTGCTTCTGCTTGACTTCTCATCCAGGATCATTACTCTGACTATTGGCTAACTACTTAGATTAGTAGTTTATTTTGTTGTATACATTTGAGATATAGACTCCATAATGTATACTTATTCTTTTGTGTAGTTCGTGAAACTATTCTTTTGTGATATTGTGGATCTTTTTAGACCACTACTCTGATGTACACTTTTATGTGTAATATTCATATCTTATTCCGCCTTTGTGATATGAATTGTCTGTGACTGATTTATGTTATGTTTATTTCTATATTTGTTTTCCGAAGATATTTATAGCCACTGTGTAGTAGCTTTGAGTTTGTGTCGGTATGTCGGATTTCCTCTTGATAAAGCATTGCATGATATACTATCTGACATATCGGTGCTCGCGCAAAGAAATTACACGGATGGTCGCTCCTCAACAGCCTTATTCTCCGTGCTAGTTGACAGCATTCACCGTAATGTTCTTGTCTAGCGTGGGTATAGAGGTGGGGCGTCACAGCTTGGTATCGGAGCCAAACTTCGAAACAATATGGAATATTATAACAAGGATCATCGTCCTAAGTCTTTCTTAGGAGTCGTGCTTTAGGATTTTATTCGGATCTACGTACCGTTCTATCCTATTTTCTTTTATGATTCCTTGTTTTGTCTATCAAGATTGCTTGATATTCATTAGTGAATAATCTTCTTCTTGCTCTTCTTTCTTTCTAAGGAAGAGGAATGTCTAGACCAGGTCGTCCCAGAGCTGGACCATCTAGTGTTCCACCCCAAGATGGAGTTTTTATGACTGCTCAACAGCTTCTTGATTTAGTGACGAATGCTCAAGCAGCTGGAGCTAACCCGGAACCTACTCACCCAAAGTCGGGATTTGCATGCTTGTGTAGCGATTACACTAATTTGGGTGGGGAGCCATTCAGAGGTTCCGAAACTGTTATTGAAGTACGGGCTTGGCTAAGGTCATGCGATCGAATCTTTTCTCGCATGAATCTTATTGACCTTCACCGAGTTCAGGTGGCCTCTAGTATGCTCCGAGAAAGAGCATTGGACTAGTACGAGCTTCTTATTTCTGAGATTAATGAAGCGGATCTCACCTAGGAGAAATTCCGGGAACGCTTCGAATTAAAATTCGTGCCAGAAGCTGAGAAAGTGACAATGGCTCGTCGTTTCATTGACCTTGTTCAAGGCGATTCTTCCGTGACGGACTACGTTGCTTCTTTTGAATCGCTTTCCAAATATGGGGTTGAATACATCAACACCCCTCTGAAGAAGAATCAGAGATTTGTTTATGGCTTAAACAAAAATCTCAAGAAGCCATTACTTCTAAAGTTAGAAGTTTCTTTTGATCAACTCGTTGATATCGCTCTTCGTCTTGAAGAGGCGGATAAGGAGAATGATGTTGAAGTGGTGGGTTCCAAACCAAACTTCAACAACAAGAAGAGACTAAACAAATTCAAAGGCCCCTATCCTAATAAGAAAGGGAAGCAAGCAACCTCCGTGGCAAAGACTTCTTCCTTTGGTCGTGGGGAATGCTATAATTGTGGTTCGAAGGACCATTACGCGAACAAGTGTCCAAAGTCTATCTCTTGTCGCTACTGCAAAGTTCCCGGTCATGTTATATCCTCATGCCCCAAGCTTCAGGGCAGGAAAGAGGGAAAACTTAATGTTGCTCAAGCCCCTGGCAACACATCTAGTGGCCAAGGTATTTCTCATTCTATTCTGGATGGAATTATTTTATTTCGTGATCATCCTATTCGAGTTCTTTTTGATACGGGTGCGTCCCATTCTTTTATATCAAAAGAACTTGTTGATACTTTTTCTTTGGATGTTTTGTGTTTAATGACTTCTTTGAGAATTGCGAATCCGGTTGGTGGATCCGCAACAATCAGTTTATTGTGTAAAGATGTCGAGATTATTTTGTGTGGTTTTTCTTTCCTAGCCGATTTGCATGTCATGCGTTATTTAGGCTTTGGAATGATTTTGGGAATGGATTGGCTTAACCGTTATGAAGCTCATATCCTATGTCCTGAGTGGGCTATTCATCTTCGACATCCTCAATTTGTTAATCAGGTTTCTGTTATTCTTAAAGATTCGGATTCTGCCTTAGTCGCATCTTTATATTCTTTAAATCCTTGTGATGACGACGATGATGATGAGGGTGATATTATTTCTCTTATTCATGTCGTTTGTGAATTTTCCGACATATTCGAACCCGTTTTAGGATTACCACCTAAGCAAGCAATTGAGTTCAGAATTAATCTTATTCCTAGAGCTCAACCTATCACTCATCCTCCTTATCGTATGTCCAATAAAGAAAATGAGGAGATGCGTAAACAATTATTCGAATTGGAGACGAAGCAATTTATTCGCTCTAGTTCCTCGCCTTGGGGAGCTTCGGCTATTTTTGTGAAGAAATCCGATGGTACACTTAGGCTTTGCGTTGACTACCGCAAGCTTAATGATCTTACTATCAAAAATAAATATCCTCTACCTCGGATTGATGATCTATTCGATCAACTTAGTGGTGCTAGAGTCTTTTCACAATTAGACTTAGCTATTGGATTTCATCAGCTTCGTATTGCAGAGGATAGTATTCCATTGACCTCGTTCCGTACTCGTTATGGATCTTATGAATGGCTTGTCATGCCATTTGGTTTGACGAATGCTCCGGCGTATTTCGTTGACCTTATGAATAGAGTTTTCAAAGACTTCCTCGACCGGTTTGTTCTTATCTTTATCGATGATATTCTTGTGTATTCTAAAACCGAGGAGGAGCATGAAAAACATCTTCGGATTGTGTTGGAAACTCTTAGGAATAATCAATTAAAGGAAAAATTTTCTAAATGCCACTTTTGGCAATCTCGTGTGAAGTTTCTCAGTCATATTATTTCCGAATCCGGAATTTCCGTGGATCCTTCAAAGATTGAAGCGATTCAAGATTGGAAGAGACCGGAGAGTGTGACAGAGATTCGTAGTTTTCTCGGATTGGCGGGCTATTACAGTCGTTTTATCAAAGACTTTTCTAAGATTGCCGTGCCTCTCACTAGCTTGACTAAGAAAGGTGTTAAATACATTTGGTCGGACAAATGTGAAGCTTCTTTTCAGAAATTAAAAGAACTCCTTTCCGATGCTCCTATTCTTGTTATTCCCGAGGGGAATCAAGATTTCGTTGTTTATACCGATGCTAGTCGTGTTGGTTTGGGTGCCGTTCTTATGCAAAAAGAACGTGTTATTGCTTACGCTTCAAGGCAATTAAAGCCTGCCGAGACTAGATATGCCACTCATGATTTAGAACTCGCGGCTATTGTTTTCGCTCTTCGGATTTGGCGTCATTATCTTTTAGGAGAGAAATTTGTTCTTTATACGGATCATAAGTCTTTGAAATATTTATTTTCTCAAAAGGAACTTAATTTGCATCAACAACATTGGCTCGAGTTCCTTGCTCCTTATGATTTTGATATTCTTTATACACCCGATAAGGGTAATCGTGTCGCCGATGCTCTTAGCCGTAAACAACAAGTTGTTGTTTCTATGATGATATCTGAATGGAACGATCTCGAGATCTTATCCACTTGTGAGATTCGAGACCGCGTACCCGATTTATGCTCATCATTTGTTTTATGTAGCCTTGAGGCTCGTCCTTCTCTCTTAGACCGCATTCTTGAAGCTCAAAGGCTAGATCCTGAATTGGCTCTTCTTGGCCAGAATATTAAGGATAAAATTGATATTGAAGGTTTGAAAGACTTTGATATCGATTCTCATGGCGGCATTCGGAAATTTGGTAGACTTGTCGTGCCAAATATTGCCAAATATTGGTGATCTTCGTAAAGTTATTTTAGAAGATTCTCATCATTCTAAATTTACCATTCATCCCGGTAGTAGTAAAATGTACGCGAATATGAAGAGACTTTATTATTGGGAGGGAATGAAACTTGACATCGCTAACTTCGTTAAAAGTTGCATGACTTGCCAACTCGTTAAGGCCGAGCATCAAAGGCCCGGTGGGCTATTGCAACCTTTAGAAATTCCAATTTGGAAGTGGGACCAAATTTCCATGGATTTTATAGATGGCCTTCCCCGTTCTCGTTCGGGTCATGATAGCTTATGGGTGATTGTTGATAGACATACTAAATCTGCCCATTTTATTCCCGTTCGGTCTAACCGAACCGTTCCTCTTTTGGCCAAACTCTTTATCAAAGAGATTGTTAAATTACATGGAGTTCCTACTTCTATAGTTAGTGATCGTGATCCATTGTTTACTAGTGGATTTTGGAAGAGTCTTCAAAAAGCTTTGGGAACGAAGCTTAATTTTAGCACCGCTTATCACCCCCAGTCCGATGGACAAACGAGCGTGTGAATCAAACTCTTGAAGATCTTCTTCGTGCATGTGTTCTTGATTTTGGTGGAAGTTGGGAAGATCATATTTCTCTTGTCGAATTTTCCTATAATAATAGCTTCCAATCTAGTATTGGTATGGCACCTTTTGAGGCACTCTATGGTAGGCCATGCCGATCTCCTTCTTGTTGGCTTGAGGCCGGTGAGAAGCTGGTTTTAGGTCCAGATTTTATTCGGGATTCCACAGAGAAAATTGACCTTATTCGACATAGAATGAAAGAAGCCCAGAGTAGACAAAAATCCTATGCCGATAACCGAAGAAGGAAATTAGAATTTTCTGTTGGAGATCTTGTTTTTATTCGTGTTTCACCAATGAAGGGTGTTGTACGTTTCAGTCGATCGGGAAAGTTAGTGCCTCGATATATTGGACCATTTCCTATCGCTAAACGTATTGGTTCCATGGCTTATCGCCTTTTATTACCGGCTCAATTTTCTGCTATCCATGACGTGTTTCACGTTTCTCAACTTCGGAAATGTCTTCGAAATTCCGATTCTATTCTTGAGCCCGGTGTTGTGGAAGAGATTGAAGTTTCGCCTAATTTAACTTATGAGCAATATCCTATTCGTATCATTTCTTCGGAGGTCAAACGACTTCGAAATAAAGGTGTTCCGCTTGTTAAAGTTCAATGGTCTTCAAATCCTAAGGATTGTTCTTGGGAATCTAGAGAGTACATCGAGCGAACACATCCAGACTTACTTTCTCGTGCTCTTTGAGGTGAATTTCTTATTTCAAACTCCTTTTATGTTGAATATGCTTTTATGGTTGTTACTATATATCTTCTTCTTAAAATACAGCGAGGACGCAATTTCTTTAAGGAGGGGAGTCTGTAACAACCCGTATATTTATCGATTTTATATTTAAATATTTTATTTATATTTTATCGTTAGTCGGATTTTAGTCCAAAAAGCTACTTTTTGCGTACGGTCGAATTAGGACTCGGGACCACTCCCATTGAGTTTAAAATGTCGTTTGCGACCTTTTTGAGCATAAGCTTCGATATGTTTGGAGAAAGTTGATTTTTGCTACTTTTCACTTTGGGTTTGGTTTTGGGCTCAGCCCTATGTTAACTTATGCTCAAATCTGAGCCACTCTTCCCCACTCACCCTCATTCTCTTCTCTTTTCAGTTCTAAGGCATTAATGGTGGGTGAGATTGGAAATTAAAACTCCAAAACCCTAGTTCCTCTTGCAAATCAAATTCCTAGCTCCAAACTCAAGAAGAACCCATTGGTAAGCTTCTCTCCTTCTTCTCCAACTTATTCTCTTACCAATTTCAGAAATTCCTAAACCTAATTTTGGGAATGATCTTGTTTTGAGCATAGATTCAAGCTCATTTGGGTTGTGTTGAAGAGAGGTTGATTCTCCATTTGCTTTCAAGCTTCTTCTTGTTTGATTTTGCGAAAAGGTGAGATTTCTAATCTCACATCTAAGTCTATGAATTATCTTCGATTGTTAGGTATGAATTCCTAACACTTATTCTTGTGCAATTGCTTTTGATTTGGATTGCTTTTTGAGAATATTCCAATTTTAGTGTTTGAAAGCCAAATCCTTAAAAATCATAGCTTTGAGGTTCAAATGTGTTTTTGGTGATGCATCGAGGAGCCAATAGGGATGGGTAACCGTTAGGCATAATCCCCTAGCGTCCGTGCTCGTTCGGTTGCGAATTGGTGGAAGTTGCATATCAATTTATGGGAAACAACTTGCAGAGCATCAGGTTCGGCCGACCGACCCCCCTGGTCCGGTCGACCGACCTGCTAATAAAAGTGCAGGGGCACTTCTCTGTTTTTGGTTCGGCCGACCGACCCCCCTGGTTCGGTCGACCGACCTGGTGCCCGAGAAGTTTTTCAAAACAAGGTTCGGTCGACCGAGCTCTGTAGCCGGCCGACCGACCTGATGTTTTTTGCCTACTTCGCCTAGTTGCTTGAATTTCCAACTTAAATCGATTCGTGTTGTTTCCTATTTATTGTTATCAATTAATATGACTTTGATGACTCCTTTCTTAGGGATTTTTGAATATCCATTTTGATGGATTCTTTATCTGTTTCGTTGGATTTTTTATTCACATCTCCGTATGTGAATTTTAGTGATTGATTGTTCCTACAATCTTCTTTGTGTTTTGTCACTTTAAAAATATAAAGGTTTTCTATATTAGTAGTAAATATCAAAACTCTTTCCTCAAACGATTTCAATACTATTTTAATACCAAATTCGTTTATAAAACCGTTTTTCCAATCTATTAGTATATACAAACCTTTACCTCACTCGTATGAGAAATCTAATTAAACGACTTAGTAAAACAAGTGGTATGAAACGCTTGCGTTCACTTTGTTGGTTAATTCTTGGACTTGTTCGATTGAAACTCTTGTGACAATTTTCTAGTGGAGATCTACAATTTGTTCGTAAATGTTTAAGTTAATCTAGAGGTTATGGGACATGATGCTAAGCTCATATATTTACTAGCTTACTGTAATCGACACTTCTCGTTGATCATGACGATCATCTTTGTGATTTAGACTAGCAATGTGCGATGTCTCTTTGTCTGCGAGGGAGACTAAACCCCGTTTTGTGGAGTTTCGACTCAATTTGGTGGGGTAGCAACCATGGTCTTCGGGCCGTTTGTGGAGCTTCGGCTCAATTTGTGATGGTTAGCAACCATGGAATTAGCGTTCTATTTGTGATACACGTGTTGGTGGGCTTTATGCTCCCATTTGTGATAGGCCTCCCCTCCTTTGTGATTTCTGGATTTCTTGAGATGATTTCTAGAATTTGTGTTTCACCAATTTTCGTGATTTCCATCGATAAGCTATATCGATATTTGTGTATTGGTGAATTTGTGCGTCATTGACTTTTGTGATTTCTGGATTTCTTGAGATGATTTCTAGAATTTGTGTTTCACCAATTTTCGTGATTTCCATCGATAAGCTATATCGACATTTGTGTATTGGTGAATTTGTGTGTCATTGACAATTTGTGATTGGCATTGATATAATATGTCATTTATTGTGGTTTGGTGAACGAAATGAGGAGTATGACATTTCTTTGATTCTTGTGTAGATTTGGTGATATTGATTAATCTCTCGTTGATTGTCAATTATTTATATATATCACAGCTTGGCATTGTGATTATTATGTGCTTAGTCATATCTCTTATTCTATATCGTTTCATCTGATATTTATAGTTAGACTGATCCATTTATTATTTTCTTATTAAATAATACTCGGGTCAGACCGAGATGTTACAGGTGCTTCTGCTTGACTTCTCATCCAGGATCATTACTCTGACTATTGGCTAACTACTTAGATTAGTAGTTTATTTTGTTGTATACATTTGAGATATAGACTCCATAATGTATACTTATTCTTTTGTGTAGTTCGTGAAACTATTCTTTTGTGATATTGTGGATCTTTTTAGACCACTACTCTGATGTACACTTTTATGTGTAATATTCATATCTTATTCCGCCTTTGTGATATGAATTGTCTGTGACTGATTTATGTTATGTTTATTTCTATATTTGTTTTTCGAAGATATTTATAGCCACTGTGTAGTAGCTTTGAGTTTGTGTCGGTATGTCGGATTTCCTCTTGATAAAGCATTGCATGTTATACTATCTGACATATCGGTGCTCGCGCAAAGAAATTACACGGATGGTCGCTCCTCAACAGCCTTATTCTCCGTGCTAGTTGACAGCATTCACCGTAATGTTCTTGTCTAGCGTGGGTATAGAGGTGGGGCGTCACATCATTTGTATCAAATTGTGGCATCAATTATTATGTATCAATAAAATTCTTTTTGTTTCTGTTGTATTGTTATCACCTAATGCTATTATAAGCTTCGATGAATCAGATTTCAACGTTTGATTTTCTGGCATTCGAATACGGGTGATGTATGGATGTCGATTTTCGGTCGCTGAAACTCGGACGTCACATTTGGTATCAGGGATGAAGGTTGAGTAAGAACTTTAGCTCAGGCGTATGACACATTAGGTGACCCATTAGAGGGATATAAATGCCCTAGAATGAGTAGCCCTAAGATATCTTGTCCATAAGCCTCAGTCAATTCTCTTACTATTCACTAATAGTGAGTATGAGCGCAAGAAGAGGACGAGATAGGGGATATGGGAGTACCATTACAAATGGTCGATCCCTTGTAACAAAAAGGGAACAACTTTTTACCTCAATCTCTTTTGATCATCATCCAATTTCAATTCTTGGTGGCTTCCTGGCAGCTACAAGAAGAAGCTTTGGTGTGGTGGTGGCCTTGCAAATCGTTGTGGAAAGGTTTCTAATTCCTATTTCGTATTCTCTTCATCAGTTTCCTATCAGTCTTTTTGTTTTAACTTTAATGAATTTGAAATTTTAATTGGAATAAATTGGTAAATAAATATGAAGCTAAATTAAATTGTATTCGTTTGTCTATTCTTTGGGTTCCTGATTCGTTCTACGAACGGTTAGTTATCCTTCGGACTAACCAATGCCCCTGCATATTTCGTAGATCCGATGATCCGTGTATCTTGTAAAGTATTGAACAAGTTCGTTCTCATATTTATTGATGATATTCTGATTTGGTAAGCCAAATATAAAATTGATATTTTAGTTTGATCTAGTAATCCAATTCTCTATTTCTGAGGTGTTCATCTGTTCTTTGTATATCTTCTGTCTAGCAAATTTCGACGATGAAATTTTCTTAAGGGGGGAATCTGTTACGATCCCATTTTTAATTCAAAGTTAAATTGGTAATTTGTATGAAATTTTGGATTTAATTGTGAATTAATTTGAATTTTTCCAAAATAGATAAGATATCTGTTAGTTTATTTATATATATTTATATAAACTGATTATAAATTGGATTTTGATTCAATAATAAATATTTTGAGAAATAATTTGAATTTGAAAACTTTATAACTTAACACTAATAAAAAATTGTTTTGGAGTTATAATATGTATATGTATACCTATATTTTGGAAGTTATGCTTTGAGTTCAATATAACAATTTTCTAAAAGTTAATTAAATTTAAAATTGAACAATTTCAACACTAGTATTTATTTATATAAATTTAAGTATAATAACTTAAGCTTAATTTTAAATTTACATATAATTAATTGTAATTTGTATATATATATACACACACACGTCTGAAAACATAACACATATTAATATAAAGATAATACATAATTAATTAATTTAAAAAGGGTTTAAACATAAAAATATATGCTTATAACACTTGTAAAATAATTACAACAAGGATTAACAAGTGTAACCATCTCATCATAAATAAACAAGTGTCGGAATTTTAAACATGGAATTAAACATTTGTAAGTAAAATTAACGTGCACAAATCCAAGTGTCATTGATACTTTTTATTTTTAAAATTAATAAATAAGGTGAAGAAAAGAAGAAAAGAATTACACACACACACACACACACACTCTATTCCCTTTCTCTTCCCATTTTCTTTCATTCTTTCAAAAAACAAACAGCAAAACTTAAACCACAAAATAAAATCAACAAGAAAATTCCAAAATAAAATGCCTGAAACAATTCAAGCAAAATCATCACAGTCTCAAAGCAAGCAGATCATCTCAATAATCAACCTGAGCAATTCAAAGTTCAACTTCAGCTTTAACCAAATTAAAACAAGCTAATTCAAGGAATCAACTATCAAATTCAGTTTCAAGGATCATCAATCAAGTTTCAGGTTCAATCAAAGTTTCCAGATATCATTTCCAGGCTTTTGCTTCTCTATTTCATTTTCCTAGTGAGCAAATTTCCTTTTTAAAACTTAAACCTGTTTGCATATGACAAATATTATAAAGGTATGTGGTAATAATGATTATATGGATTTGAAATATGCCTGTATGCTTTCTTAGTTTTTAAACCCTGCTCAAAAATTCGAATCATCCCACCAAAATGATTATAGACTTTGATTTCTAAATAAAAAATGTTTGTATATGTTTAAAATCATTTTTAAAAAATAGATTCAACTTAAAATAATTAGTAGATAATTTGAAAATAAGGATTTACAGGGAAATCAATTTAAATCATAAAAATCAATGGTTTTAACTTCATGATTTGACTCCAAAATCTGATTCGCATTGGCAAACGATGATTTTTAAAAGTAAGATCATGATTTTTAGTATGGTGGTTGATGAGATATCTCAGGGTGGACGGGAAATGCATTTTCATTAATTCCCGTTGATCGGCAATGATTGGTTATTCCTGGAGGAAGTTGGCGTGATTAAGATCATTAGAAAAATGATTGCTGGATTTTTAGAATGGCATGGTGGTGGGGCGATGTTGATTTATGGTTTAGCAACCCATTTTGGTCGATGCTGAACTCGAGGGTCGTGCGACGGCAAGGGAGCACCCGGGAGGATCGCACCAAGGGGAAAAGGTGCATGGGTCATCGGGGTTTCTCGTGTCGTGATCGCGTGTCGGTCGGTGGTCGGAGGTGGCATGGGGAGGGGGTTTTTGGCGACTGAGTTAGTTTTCAGGTGATGATCATGTAGCTCGATTTCAATTTTCAAGTGAGTTCATCAATCTAAGTGTTCAGTTTGGTCGGCAAGGTCACCGACAGCATGTCGAAGGCCTCGGCGATGGTCGAAAGGCGTTGGATCGACGGTGCATATGCACGATGATGTCATGGTGTCAGTGGTTGTTGTAGGAAGAAGAAGAGGATGGGCTCGAAGTCGTGCTCGGGGAATTTGAGTCCTGGCTCGGGTTCGTTTTTAGGGAAATTTGCATGGGTTTATAGCAAGTTTTAAAAATTTTAACATGACAAAATTTAAAATAAAAAGAAGAAAAGACTCGGGGTTCAACTCGGGGAATACATGTATTGGCTTGGGTTGATACCCGAAGTGGTCTCGGGTTCATGTTAAAACAGTTTTTGATATTTTTAAAATAATTTTTTTTTGCAAATTTTAAATCTAATTAAGTTTTAAACACTTTTTTTATTAATAATAAATTTTTTATACTCGTTTTGGAATTAGTTAAAGTTTTAAATAAATTATTTTAAATAAATTAAGTTAAAGTATTTTAAATCTTTATTTAAAAAAATTCTTAAGTTTATTTAAAATAAATTTAAATGTTAAATTTAAGTAGTTAAAAGATAAAGGTTTTAATTAATTTAAGAAATTTAAGTTAGTTCATATGATAAAAATAAATTTAATATTCAAGGTTATTTAAATGAGATTTTAAAGATAAATGGTTTGTCTTAATTATTGTTTTGATTTTAAGTTAACTTAAAGGGTTTAAGATAAGTTATATGTTAATGATAATTATTTTCAAAGGTTTATTAATAAGATTTTCAATGACAATTAATTAATTATAAGCCGGTTAATTAATCATAAGTAATTAAAGGGTAATTAATTAATTAAAGGTAAATTACTTAATGAAAGTAATTAAGAAAAATTGATTAATGATTAAAGGATAATTACTCAATGTAATTAATTTAGGATTTATTAGGGATAATCACTTATTGTAATTAATTAAATGTAATTAATTAAATGCTAATTAATTAAGGGTTAATTAATTAATGTAATTAATTAAGGATAATTAATTATAGAATAATTAAAGGTTAATTATTAAAGGTTGATTAATTTATTAAGTAAGATTGATTAATCAATGATTAAAGATTAATTAATTAATAATTGAGGGTTAATTATTAAATAATTAAAGGATAATTAATTAGTTAAAGGTCAATTAATTAATTAATGATTGAAGGTGAATTAATTTATATTATTAATTAAGGATAATTAATTAACTAAGGATAATTACTTAAGATGGATAATTAAGGTTGATTAACTAAAATCATTAATATAATAAACAATGGTTTGAAATTAATGTTAATTAAGCAAAGATAAGTAATTAATTCATAAGTAATTAATTTATTTGGTTAACTTTGAATCAGGTGATTAATTTATCTTGCTTATGGATGATTGGATTACATTGCATACCTTGAATTGTTTGATATCGCTGATGTGTGACATTTTGTGATATGCACTGTGTAAATTGAGCTGTGAACTGTGTTTTGTTTATCTATGATGATTTACTTGTTTATCTATGAATGAAAGATAAGCGTTATAGGATTATACCGCTTATCGATATTGTTGTGCTTGAATTGATGATGGTTGTGATATTTTATTGTTGGTGCAAAACCCTTAGACTACATATACACAAATATGGATTTCATAGGAAATTGGTTAAGTCACAGATATTTTGAATTTAAGTATTATTTTGTTTAAAAGTTGAATTTTAAATCTAAATGGTCTGGAAGTAAAATTGAGTTGAATATGAAAAGCTTTTGAAAAGCAAGTTTTGAAATTAAAATTTAGTTTGAATATACTATGTCTTGTTAAAGTTTTGAAATTATTTGGGAACCTATGGTTTGAAAGGGGTATATAAGTTATACAATATATATATATATGGAATTTAAACCATTTTTTAAGTATTTTAAATGAATTATTTTAGGAATTTAAATTTAATTCAAATAAAGCTTGCCGAGTATACGACAGTTCGTTGATTTTTCGATTCATACTTTAAAAGGCTATAACTTGAGCAAATATAATCAGATTTTCCCAAAAATGAAAAACATTTGTTTCCAAATTATAGCAGCTTTTATATAACGAAAGAATTTCTAGTTTTGTTGAAAGAATTTCAAGACATTGGTGAATCAAATTGAAAATAGTTTTGAAAACTGTGAATAAATCTTTGTTAAAGATTTGGTGAACTTTGTTTCAAATTGAAAAGGATCTCAAATGGGTGAATCTTTTATTTGAAAGATTAAAAGTGGAAATTTGTTTAAACCATTCAAAAGGAAAGGTTTTGGGCTAAAGGTTGTGACTTAATTAAGATCTCAATATATCGATATATGTTTTTAAAATAAGTGCTCATTATTCGGTTTAGCCGGGATAGGACTTTATGTCTTAGAACCCATTCTGAATTATGATACGATGAAATGGATAGCATTTGAAGATGGTGGTGAACTTGGGGTGTTTTCGAGAACGAAAGGATTACCTATCGAATGTCTCTACACTAAGTTTCTCTGGTATAGAGATCTCCATATGTGATGGAGAGTCCAATCGGGATTGTGGATACTCGGATTTGCAAGGGTTTCTTTTGAAGTTCCTTCGGTTCCAGTCAGACCCAGGATGGACTTGTATGAGCGTATGTCTGACGTTACACTTTGAGACGTAAAGATGATTTCTATCAAATACATTTCTGTTTGGTGGCGGAGAATTTATTCTCTTAGCTTAACACCCTTCTCTGAGACTTACGGGCTCAGAGGTTATGCAGTTGATATTTACTAGTGATATATTCCCAATTTGGTAATGTGGCATGCTAAGTGCTGCTGATCATGTGTTGATCGAAGCATGGCTTTCGTGAAAATCATAGCTTTTTGGGACGAGATTTCGTCGAACCTCACACTCCAGAAATGGTCGAAATAGGAAGAATGCAGCAAGGTTATAAGGGTCACGCCCTTTAGGGTATGTGCATTTCCTTCTGGATAAAAAGTGGTATTATGGTATGGAGCCTAGATATTTAACTCATGTGGTAGTTGCAAATTTGTTGGTGAATCCCGACATAAAGGTCGGTGACGACCAGGGATGGCATACTCGTGACAGTTAGCTACCTAGTTACAAAGGTAACCCGGCCTTGTGTTGATAGAGATCCAATTAGGTTCTTGGGGCATCCCTCCAAAGGCATACCCATTCGGTAAGGAAGTTCCTTAGCTTTGGCAAATTTTTGGAAATCCAATCACTAAATACGAGTCATATACGGTTTTAGTTATAGAACCCGCCATTTAACATGGTAGCTATAGTAGGCATACTATAATGGTATGTATGGTGGCTAAGATTAATATTATACTTTCGAAATGTTTTCTGCACTATGCACTAATAATAATATCAAAAGGATTTTCGCGTACCTAACATGTTTGACTATCATAAGGAGAAATCTCCTCCAAGTGTGCGATTGCATTGTGTGTGTGGCGAAAGGCCTTATGGTAGTTTCATTTTCCAAAAAGCGTAGCGAATTTCTTTCTATTTATTTTTGTTTTTTGTTTCAAACAACTATGTTTCGTTTGCTCACACTAGTCCATGGCTGACCTATAGTTTATTGTTTCCTTTTTAAACTCTGGGTGCCCACAATTTTCCACATGGGCAGCCTAGAGTCAGGTTATTAGATAGTCGGCTAGTATGTGTAGATTTGGCAGTCTTTGGAACCTTTGGATTTTGGAAATCGCATTGGTGCACTGAATTTGCTTAACTTCAACATGATGGTGGTTCTCGCTTTGGGTTTGGGATCTTTGGAGCTTGGCATTGAAGATATTATCTTTCTGCTGCTGTGTTTTTTCGTTGTTATATCTATCTCTGATAGTGTTGATCACTTCATTTGTATCAAATTGTGGTATCAATTGTTATGTATCAATAAAATTCTTTTTTTTCTCGCTGTGTTGTTATCACCTAATGTTGTTATAAGCTCCGGCGAATCGGATTTCAACGTTTGAATCTCTGGCATTCGAATACGGGTGATGTATGGATGTCAATTTTCGGACGTTGAAACTCGAGATGTCACATTTGGTATCAGAGCTGAAGGTTGAGTAAGAACTTTAGCTCAGGAGTATAACACATTAGGTGACTCATTAGAGATAAGAATATAAATACCCTAGAATGAGTACCTCTAAGATATCTTGTCCATATGCCTCAATCAATTCTCTTACTATTCACTAATAGTGAGTATGAGTGCAAAAGAGGACGAGATAGGGGACATGGGAGTACCACTACAAATGGTCGATGCCTTGTAACAACAAGGGAACAACTTTATCCCTCAATCTCTTTTGATCATCATCCAATTTCAATTCTTGGTGGCTTCCTGACAGCTACAAGAAGAAGCTTTAGTGTGGTGGTGGCACTGCGAATTGTTGTGGAAAGGTTTCTAATTCCTATTTCGTATTCTCTTCATCAGTTTCCTATCAGTCTTTTCGTTTTAACTTTAATGAATTTTAAGTTTTAATTGGAATAAATTGGTAAATAAATATGAACCTGAATTAAATTGTATCCGTTTGTCTATTCTTTGGGATCCCAATTCATTCTACGAACGGTTAGTTATCCTTCGGACTAACAAATGCCCCTGCATTTTTCGTAGATCGGATGACCGGAGTATCTTGTAAAGTATTGAACATGTTCGTTCTCATATTTATTGATGATATTCTGATTTGGTAAGCCAAATATAGAGTTGATATTTTATTTTTATCTAGTAATCCAATTCTCTATTTCTGATGTGTTCATCTGTTCTTTGTATATCTTCTGTCAAGCAAATTTCGGAGACGAAATATTCTTAAGGGGGAGTCTATAACGATCCCATTTTTAATTCAAATTTAAATTGGTAATTTATATAAAATTTTGGATTTAATTGTGAATTAATTTGAATTTTTCCAAAATAAATAAGATATCTGTTTGTTTGTTTATATATATTTATATAAATTGATTATAAATTGGATTTTGAAAATTGAAATTCAATAGTAAATATTTTAAGAAATAATTTGAATTTGAAAACTCTATAATTTAAAACTAATAAAAAATTATTTTGGAATTATAATATATATATGTATACCTATATTTTGGAAGTTATGTTTTGAATTCAATATAACAATTTTCTAAAAGTTAATTAAAGTTAAAGCTGAACATTTTCAACACTAGTATTTATTTATAAAAATTTAAATATAATAACATAAGCTTAATTTCAAATTTACATATAACTAATTGTAATTTGTATATATATACACACATGTCTAAAAACATAACACATATTAATATAAAGATAATACATAAATAATTAATTTAAAAAGGGTTTAAACATAAAAATATATGCTTATAACACTTGTAAAATAATTACAATAAGGATTAACAAGTCTAATCATCTCATCATAAATAAACAAGTGTTGGAATTTTAAACACGTAATTAAACATTTGTAAGTAAAATTAACATGCACAAAACCAAGTGTCATTAATACTTTTTATTTTTAAATTTAATAAATAAGGTGAAGAAAATAAGAAAAGAATTATATATATACACACACTACTCCCTTTCTCTTCCCATTTTCTTTCATTCTTTCAAAAAACAAACAGCAAAACTTAAACCACAAAATAATATCAACAAGCAAATTCCAAAATCAAAAGCCTAAAACAATTCAAGCAAAATCATCACAGTCTCAAAGCAAGCAGACCATCTCAATAATCAACCTGAGCAATTCAAAGTTCAACTTCAGCTTTAACCAAATTAAAATAAGGTAATTCAAGGTATCAACTATCAAATTCAGTTTCAAGGATCATCAATCAAGTTTTAGGTTCAATCAAAGTTTTCGGATATCATTTCCAGGCTTTTGCTTCTCTGTTTCATTTTCCTGGTGACCAAATTTCCTTTTTAAAACTTAAACCTGTTTGCATATGACAAATATTTTAAAGGTATGTGGTGATAATGATTGTATGGATTAGAAATATGCTTGTATGCTTTCTTAGTTTACAGGTTTTTAAACCCTGTTCAAAAATTCAAATCATCCCACCAAAACGATTATAGACTTTGATCTCTGAATAAATAATATTTGTATATGCGCAACATCATTTTAAAAAATAAATTCAAGTTAAGATAATTAGTAAATAATTTGAAAATAAGGATTTACAAGGAAATCAATTTAAATCAGAAAAATCAATGGTTTAACTTCATAATCTGATTCGCATTGGCAAATTATGATTTTTAAAAGTAAGACCATGATTTTTAGTATGGTGGTTGATGAGATACCTCGGGATGGACGGGAAATGCAATTTCATTAATTCTCGTTGATCGGTAATGATTCGGGAGTCATGGTCGTTCCTAGAGGAAGATAGCGTGATGAAGATCATTAGAAAAATGATCGCTGGATTTTTAGAATGGCGTAGTGGCCAGGCGATGTTGATTTAGGGTTTAGCAATCCATTTTGGTTGATGTTGAACTCGAGGGTCGTGCGACGGCGAGGGAACACCGGAGAGGATCGCATCGAGGGGAAAAGGTGCATTGGTCATCGCGGTAGCTCGGGTCGTGATCGCGTGGCGTTCGGTGGTTAGATGTGGCATGGCGAGGGGTTTTTTGGTGACTGAGTTGGTTTTCAGGTGATGATCATGTAGCTCGATTTCAATTTTCAAGTGAGTTCATCAATCTAGGTGTTCGAGTTGGTCGGCAAGGTCACCGATGACAAGTCGAAGGCCTCGGCGATGGTCAGAAGGCGTTGGATCGACGGTGCACATGCACGATGATGTCATGGTGTCATTGGTTGTTATAGGAAGAAGAAGAGGATGGGCTCGAAGTCATGCTCGGGGAACTTGGGTCTTGGCTTGGGTTCGTCTCCAGGGAAACTCGTGTGGGTTTATAGCAAGTTTTAAAAATTTTAACATAACAAAATTTAAAATAAAAAGAAGAAAGGACTCGGGGTTCTCCTCGGGGAAAACATGTATTGGCTCGGGTTGATACCCGAAGTGGTCTCAGGTTCGTGTTAAAATAGTTTTTGATTTTTTTTAAAATAAAACAAGTTTTGCAAATTTTAAATCTAATCAAGTTTTAAACACTTTTTCTATTAATAATAAATGTTTTATACTTGTTTTGGAATTACTTAAAGTTTTGAATAAATTATTTTAAATATATTAAGTTAAAGTGTTTTAATTCTTTATTTAAATGAATTCTTAAGTTTATTTAAAATAAATTTAAGTGTTATATTTAAGTAATTAAAATATGATAGCTTTAATTAATTGAAGAAATTTAAGTTAATCATATGACAAAAATAAATTTAATTTTCAAGGTTATTTAAATGAGATTTTAAAGATAAATGGTTTGTCTTAATTATTGTTTTGATTTTAAATTAACTTAAAGGGTTTAAGATAAACTATATGTTAATGATAATTGTTTTCAAAGGTTTATTAATAAGATTTTCAGTGACAATTAATTAATTAGAAGATGATTAATTAATGATAAGTAACTAATGGGTAACTTAATACTTAAAGGTAAATTACTTAATGAAAGTAATTAATAAAAATGGATTAATGATTAAAGGATAATTACTCAATGTAATTAATTTGGGATTTATTAGGGATAGTCACTTATTGTAATTAATTAAAGGTAATTAATTAAATGGTAATTAATTAAGAGTTAATTAATTAATTATTGTAATTAATTAAGTATAATTAATTAAAGAATAATTAAATGTTAATCATTAAAGGTTGATTAATTTATTAATTAATATTGATTAGTTAATGATTGAAGATTAATTAATTAATATTTAACGGTTAATTATTAAATAATTAAAGGATAATTAATTAGTTAAAGGTTAATTAATTAATTAATGATTGAAGGTTAATTAATTTATGTGATTAGTTAGGGATAATTAGCTAACTAAGGATAATTACTTAAGATGGATAATTTAGGTTGATTAATTAATTTCTTTAATATAATAAACAATGGTTTGAAATTAATGTTAACTAAGCGAGGATAAGTAATTAATTCATAAGTAATTAATTTATTTGGTTAACTTTGAATCAGGTGATTAATTTATCTTGCTTATGGATGATTGGATTACATTGAATACCTTGAATTATTTGATATCTCGGATGTGTGACATTCTATGACATGAATTGCGTAAATTGAGCTATGAACTGTGTTTTGTTTATCTATGACGAATTTACTTGTTTATCTGTGAATGCAAGATAAGCGTTATAGGATTATACCGCTTATCGATATTGTTATGCTTGAATTAATGATGGTTGTGATATTTTATTGTTGTATGCAAAATCCCTAGACTAGACCACACACACACACAAATATGGATTTTACAGGAAATTGGTTAAGTCATAGATATTTTCAATTTAAAAATTATTTTGTTTAAAAGTTGAATTTTGAATCCAAATGGTTTGAAGGTAAAATTGAGTTGAATATGAAAAGCTTCTGAAAAGGAATTTAATTTAGTTTGAATATACTATGTCTTGTTAAAATTTTGAAATTATTTGGGAACCAATGATTTGAAAGGGGTACATAAGTTATACAATATATATATATATATATATATATATATATATATATATATATATATATCTGTGCGTGTGTGTGTGGGTTTTAAACCATTGTTTAAGTATTTTAAATGAATTATTTTAGGAAATTAAATTTAATTCAAATAAAGCTTGCCGAGTATACGACAGTTCGTTGATTTTTCGATTTATACTTTAAAAGGCTATAACATGAGCAAATATAATAGGATTTTCCCAAAATGAAAAACATTTGTTTCCAAATGATAACAGCTTTCATATAACGGAAGAATTTTTGGTTTTGTTGAAAGGATTTCAAGTTATTGGTGAATAAAATTGAAAATAGTTTTGAAAACTATGAATAGATCTTTGTTAAAGATTTAGTGAACTTTGTGTCAAATTGAAAAGGATCTTAAATGGGTGAATCTTTTGTTTGAAAGATTAAAAGTGGAATTTTTTTAAACCATTCAAAAGGAAAGGTTTTGGGCTAAAGGTTGTGACTTAACTAACACCCCAATATATCCATATATGTTTTTAAAATAAGTTCTCTTATTCGGTTTAGCCGGAAAAGGACTTTATGTCATAAAACCCATTCCGAATAATGATACAATGAAATGGATAGCATTTGAAGATAGTGGTGAAGACCGGTTGTTTTCGAGAACGAAGGGATTACCTGTTGAACGTCTCTGCATTGAGTTGCTCCGGTATAGAGATCTCTATATGTGATGAGGAGTCCGATCAGGATTGTGGATACCCGGATTTGCAAGGGCTTATTTTGAAGTGCCTTTTGGTTCCATTCAGACCGAGGATGGACTTGTATGGACGTATGTCTGACGTTACACTTTGAGATGTAAAGCTGGTTTCTATCCAATACATTTCTGTTTGGTGGCGGAGAATTTGTTCTCTTAGCTTAACACCCTTTTCTGAGTCGTACGAGATCAGAGGTTATGTAGTTGATATTTACTAGTGATATATTCCCAATTTGGTAATGTGGCATGCTAAGTGCTGTTGATCATATGTTGATCGAAGCATGGCTTTTGTGAAAATCGTAGCTTTGTGGGACGAGACTTCATTGAACCTCACACCCCGGAAATGGTCGAAGTAGAAAGAATGCAGCAAGGTTATGTGGTTGTTGCAATTTGTTGGTGAACCTCGGAATAAAGGTCGGTGACGACCGCAGGATGGCATACTCGTGGCAGTTAGTTACCTAGATACAGAGGTAGCCCAGCCTTATGTTGGTAGAGATCCGGTTAGGTTCTCAGGGCGTCCCTCCAGAGGCGTACCCATTTATTAAGAAAGTTCCTTATCCCTGGCCATTTGTTGGAAATCCAGTCACCCAATACGAGCCCGGTACGGTTTTAGTTGTAGAACCTACCATTTAACATCGTGGCTATAGTAGGCATACTATAATGGTATGTATGCTGGCTATGATTAATATTATACTTTCGAAATATTTTCTGCACTATGCACTAATAATAATATCAAAAGGATTTTCGCGTATCAAGCATGTTTGACTATCATAAGGAGAAATCTCCTCCAATTGTGCGATTGGATTGTGTGCATGGCGAGAGGCCTTATGGTAGTTTCATTTTCCAAAGAACATAGCGAATTTTTTTCTATTTCTTTTTGTTTGTTTTTGTTTCAAATAACTGTTTTTCATTTGCTCACTCCAGTCTCATGACTGACCTGGAATTTATTATTTCCTTTCTAAACTCTAGGTGCCCACAATTTTCCACATGGACAGCCTAGAGTCAGGTTATCAGATAGTCAGCTAGTAGGTGTAGATTTGGCAGTCTTTGTAACCTTTGGATTTTGGCAATCGCATTGGTGCACCGAGTTTGCTTAACTTCGGCATGACGGTGGTTCTCGCTTCGAGTTTGGGATCTTTGGAGCTTGGCATTAAAGATATTATCTTTCCACTGCTGTGTTTTTCTGTTGTTGTATTTATCTCTGTTAGTGTTGATCACTTCATTTGTATCAGATTGTTGTATCAATTATTGTGTACCAATAAAATTCTTTTTGTTTCCGCTGTATTGTTATCACCTAATGTTGTTATAAGCTCCGGCGAATCGGATTTCAATGTTTGAATCTCTGGCATTCGAATACGAGTGATGTATGGATGTCGATTTTCGAACGCTGAAACTCGAAACGTCACATTGTTTGATTATTTGTGTTGTTTTGAATTTCCCGCTTGAAAAGCGGATTGCATAAATAGCCAATGTTTCTCGAAGGATTTTTTACAGAGACACTAAAGGGTTTCCCATCATTATTAATTTACCATTATATGCATCTTACTTATATTCTTATTTGCTTATATTGATGTTTGGTTGAAATATTTATGGCATACTGTTTGATTTGTGTAATTGTCATTATAGCGATTATCGCTATACCATCACTTATGAAATATCATCTCCTTAAAACCTTTTTATGTGTTGGACTTGTGCTTATATTTTTACATAATGAATGTTTAGTCATGTTTTTGCACATTGAAAGTTGTTTAAACTATATTTTCAACTATTTTTGAGAATTTTGAAGTAAAGGATAAGTGTTGTTTAAAATTTATAAAATGATCTATAAATTTTATTAATTTTCTTTCAGGATAATTAATGTTGTTTTAAATTTATAAAAGATTACGGTTTTGATTAAATATCTTTCAGGATAATTAATGTTGTTTTAAATTTATAAAAGATTATAAATTTGATTAATTAATGCTATTCCAAATTGATAAAAGAGTTATATCAATTAATGTTGTTCAATCAAGGTTTGACACAATTTTGATTTACAAAACAAGTTTTGAAGTTATGATCTATATAAAATAGTCAGTATGGATGCAGTTTGGAGATATTTAGTTTTCGTAAAGTATAAAAGGTTCTACTTTAAATATTTTGTAAATTCTTTTCGAATGGGTTCATAATGATTTTTAAGGTATTTGGAAGGAATTTCGGGTTAAATTATTACTTTATCTTAAAGTAAAAGGTTATTTTAAGATTTTTAATAAACTTTTTTAATCAATCATTCTAATAATGATATTTAAAGTTAATTAATAACTTTAATAAAGAAGTTTAATATTTATGATGTAAAAGCCAAGCACAATTTGGTTTTAAAAGTTTAGAAGTTTGATTCTATTATGGAAAGTATAAGAAATTAAATTTCATAAACGATATAGCTTATGTGGAAAGAATTTAGTCATATTCTTAGCACTAAACATCGATGTATGGAAACTCATTTCTATCTTGAAGGTTGGAAATGTCATCAGGACAACTTAAAGGTAATACTACCTTAACCTATCCGGCTTTATTTTCAACCGAGGGATAGTACAAGTTTGAAATTGATGAGTAGTGGTAAGGACGTGAGATTTAATTTCCATATATGATCATTTTTATTATTCTCAATAATTGATTTATTGACTATCGATTCTGCTATCTCCTTTGAGTGTCGTCAATCTAAGAGGATTTGTCGCTCATTTGAGCATTGATATCCTTTGTCGAAAATGACTAAAAAAATCCCCAGTGGACATCAAGCTATGTGGGGTTGCTCCGATTAGGTTATATTCAAATCTACTCTAGATTGGATTTGGTTGTGTGCACACGGAGATGTGAAATACTCGGATACTCGATAAGGTTGGCCAGGTTTGGCTTGTAAAAGTTCCTAGAGCCATCGTGGTTCTCATGTAAATTTTCGAGAGATGTACTTTCGGTAATGGGGTGCACCCTTTCGGTCATTGTTAGAAAATACCCCTTTTCTTGTTTTTACTTCAAACTTTTGAATTGTTTCCTTAATTGCATTGAGAAGTGCCTGGAGCTCGTCTTGATGTTTAATTATTTGTGTCCATTCCTTAAGTTTGAATTTTGATCTTTTTTGTGCCATTCTTTCAAGTTTGGGTTTTGTTCTAACTTGTTTCCATTCATTCTTGTATGGATGTTGTTCTTGTGAAGTAAAAACCATTTCGTGTTTAGCGGCATTGTCTCACAGAATTATTATATGTTCCTCATATTTCTTGAGTTCTCTCATGTAGGTTTTCCAAACTGATCCAAATGTTATTTTATTATAACACTTCGGGTCAGACCGTGTATTTTTCCAGGTTATCGTTGGTGGGACATGGAACCCATGGAGTAAAGCTAGATGTTCACCTACTTCAATATTTTCATTTTTTGCTGTATTATTGTATATACCCATCAGCAATTGTAAGATCGAGAATTATAACTGTCCAGGATGATAAGGTTTGATTATAACTCTGATATACCACGTATTTTAGAGTGGCAGCTTTTACTATCTTTGTTATATTATGTGTTGTCATTCTGCAATTGTTAGAGTGATATCACGATAAGGGGCTTTTGCATTGTGAACTATGTGACGAAGCTTTGGCTCTCTCCCCTACACATCCCTTTACAAGTTGGTTGAGAAGTCAAGTGGTTGGCCGTAAAATCAGGAACGAGGTTACTATTTGTATCCACCTCTAAGGAGGGAGAATGTTACATCACAATGGAAGGGAGTAAAATATAAGTATAAAAAAAGACATCTTAGAAAAACAGTTTCTAAAATACTTGTTTTACATGTATGATGTTTCCGAGTACAATATAAGCTTTATAGACATTTAATACATTGTGTAACTACAGATGAACCGTAAATGATATGAGCATTCCAACGTGAAGCTCCTTTCTCCACATATTGAGAGAACTTACTAGAAATTTTTTTTGAAAAAAAGTGGTTTCACAGAAGGTTTCTCCAAAAAGTTTTCAAAAACGGATTTTGAGAATATATACGTATATGTATTGATAAAAGTTTTAAAAAGATTTCCAAAGATTTCATTCACATATCAAAATTACTTTTATTCGTGCATGTACTATCTGTGGAAAAGTTCAAAATAATTCCCAAATCCAGATAGTTAGCATGAGTACAAGTTTCAGGTCATAAGATGAGCGAAATCCGACCAGGAGAGCTGATTAAGATTTTATGATATGTATTAGTACACAACACTCTATACATGTGAGCACATAAGGTAGTTGTTGCCAATAGTTGCAAGAGCTCATATTTGATGAATGGTATGGCTAGATTATTCTTATAATTAAAAGTTGGACACTATATTTGAATATAAACTTAAGTATCCTTCTTTGAAAGGAAGACAGAACTTTATACTCATAAAGCAACGTTAGGTATAAGTAGGCTTAGGTAATTGGGTTACTATTATCTACTCCAGTTTAAGTGATGAACTAATGAAAACGTTTTCTAAAAGATAGTATTAGGGGATGCCCAATATTGTAAAGAGAAAAAAAATTGGTTTATGATTTTATATAAAACAGATAAACAAACTTTATGGAAATCATTTAAAAAGTTAGTGTAGAAAATTTGATGAAAAGCATTCTCTTATTAACTATGTTAGAACTTTTGTTTTGCCTTTTGGGCATATTGTTGCACTAACCCCTATGTGTATTTTACTTCTAATAGCAGAACTTTTGAAAAAAAATTGAGAAGTTTGTAAGATACAACTTTTGAATTTCTTTTGTAAATAAGAAATGGTTATATATCCAAAATTATTTATAAAGTTATATCCATGAAATAAGAATAATAATAATAATGTGTTAAAAATACTACATTTGCTTTGAAAATAAAATATATAATATAAAATACGCTTTTCTAGTAAATTTCTTATTTAATAGAAGAAGATTTTAGAAAGGTGTGTTTTTATGTACATTTCTGTTATGTTGAATTATTTTTATAATTTAAGAAAATATAATGTGCCTGGTAAAAGGAAATGCTTTTTAAAAATGAATAAAGGATTTTAAAGTTCAAGACAACTTACTAGTTCTACGGAAATGATAAAATCAAAGGTTTTAATTTAAAAAGATAGGAAATAGGTTGGAGTTAGGTAAATTGGGATAAACCACCCACTAGGAAAAAATTGACTGTGGAGTTAGGAAGCTTTAAATTTGAAGGATATAGTACTAGGTTGAACTTTCTATAGTATTGAAAGGCAAGCACCGCCATGTGTTTCTCCACCCAAATACGGTGTGAACTGTGAATCTTTTATGTAAGGAAGATTGAAAAGTATGATTTGAGTAAACCTATTTTAGAATAACGAAAGAATAAGTCAAGATATTTTAGTTGTATCAAAGAATACTACAGATATGTTTGTGTCAAAATTGGGCACAACACTCTTCGGGAGTCGTTGAAGAGATAATAACGAAGAATGTAAATTCAAAACAGATATTATCTAACAAAAACTCCAATCAGCAATAAAATAAATGCGTAGACAAGCGATTTATAGTGGTTCGGCGTGTTGCCTACGTCCACTGTGAAGTGTTTTGATGTTTTATTAATTCTCTTTCAACGATTACAAGGTGTTGCAGAAATCAACAGCAAGTTACAATTGGAAATTCGAAATTAACAGTAAAATTATGATGCAGGATGATGGAGATCTCGATCCGGCAGAGTCTGGGCGCTTGAGAGTCGAAAGAACCCTTTTCTGTTGGCTCTGGAGCTCTATTTATAGGCTTAGGCTGTAGATATTTCGCTGAAAACTCGGGAGATCACTTCTGGCACGTGAGGGGGCCCACGCGCCTGGCCTCAGGAAATATGGGCTCACTTTGGGATCGATTCGAACTCCATTCGAATCGATCATAAAATCATCTAATCGAGGTGAAATTTGGTGTGGGCATTCTTCAACATGTATTCAAGCTTCTGTGAAAATTTCGTGGCATTTGGATCAGTGATTGGGAGATATGATGGATTCGAAATGGGGTTCACTGCGTGGCTGTTTGGTTCGAAACCATGCATTCGAATCGATGGTTTCGAAACCATGGTGGCACGTGTCTTCATGTTGACGTGGAGCGCACACTTCGAATCGATCCGGTCTTCACTCCGAGTTGACCGCTTCGACTCCATATATCTCGGCGCATTCGAACCGATGAAAGACACGTCATCATGGTTGGTTGACCCAGTGGGTTCGAACGAAGCTTCACAGGTAGGTTCGAACAAGGCTTCTGTGAAGGGTTCGAACAAGGATTCTGTGATGGGTTCGAACAACCGAAGCTTAGTGGATTCGAACAAGGATCTTTGGATGGATACGAGCCTCGCAAACTCTCCATGGTCATGAGGTCCACTAGCGCGAACCAGATGGATTCGCAGTTGATGGAGTCGAGCCGAAGCACTCTGATGGGTTCGAAGTCCATCGGTTCGAAGGTGATCGATTCGAATGATGCATGATGATGGGTTCGAAGACACCCACCATGATGGGTTTGAAACCAGTGTGTTCCCTTCAAGTTGAACTGATCATAATTTGAGCGTATGAACTCGGATTGACTCGAAATTTGAGATGGCGGCTTCTAAGGTTTTTATTGTCTTGTCCTATCAATTGTAGCACAATTCGGACTCGGATAAAATTCAGTGATATCCATAGCGAAACGAAGTATGACCGGTCTCTGAGACGAACTGTTCTCCGTTTTTGATCGATCTTTTGGTATCGCGGCTTTGCCAAAAAGCGGGATAACATTTTGCCCCCAAAGTACGTCTTGTGGGAACATGACGTGCTTTGAATAGCCACAACTTCTCTCCGAACAATCATTGCTCTCTTTTTGTTGAGACTCCTACTCTGTATTGCTGCAACCTTGCTTTGATATGATTGGTTGCTGTATAATAGCGTTTAGCCGTTGGCTGCTGCATTTGTAACAAGATAAGTGTTTGATCCCTGCAAATGCTTAAAATCAAATGTTAGTTCGATATATATGAACATATGCTAGTTTGATCTTTGTTAACGTCGTGCGTCTACAAGTCGTTGTTAGTTTTGTTTGCTATTGAATTTCGTATCGATCCTCTCCTGAACCAATATTGAAAGTTGAAGGAATTGAATTTGTATTGCGCGAGTGTAAGATTTCAAACCGATGCGTTTGAGCATCGATGGATTCGAAACCTACGCTCGTATGGATGCAGTACGCTTATGCTATGATGGGTACGAAATTGACATTCGAACCGATCTGAAAGGATGGATACGACAAAGTAATTCGTATCGATAGGTTATGGATGGATACGAAGTCGTTGATGTGAACAGGGGCTTCGAATCGATGCGCTCACCGTTTGTTTTGCATCGATGCAGCTCGTCACTCTGCTGTGTACTTCGTATCGATGAAGTGTGAGGGTAACTTCGAACCCACACGGCATTAGGCAAATGGCTTCGAATGGATGTTTCGAAACGATCCATGCTATGACTGGTTGCGACCGGTCGCGTTTACCGGAAGGGGAATCATCTCGGTCAAAATCAAAACTCCATATAAATAGCAGTGGGCCTGCCACTTTTTCACTTTTCACTTTTTACTCTCGCCTTGTTTTCACTGTGCACTGCATCGTTTCGAAACTTCAGAGAAGAAGGCACTGTGTTTTCGTATTCGAGACATTCGAGATCCAAGCCTTTAATTCCTTGAACCCATCACTCAAATTAGCTAATTAGCTTCGAATCCAAACGGCAAAGTCACTTCGAAACCGCATCTTCTTCATCGATTGGCCACTCTGGTGATTGGTAAAGCCGGATCTGGTCTAGGGGAGCTTCGAAACCATTTGGGGACTCTTGTTCGAATCGATGATGGCGGCATCATTTCTCTTGGATTTCATATCAATCTCTTGGATGACCTTATGGGGGTGACGCAGTTCGCACCGATTGATGGATTCGATGGGTTCATTCGAATCGATAGATTCGAATCCATCGGCTATCGGTTTGAAGTTCTCAATTTTATATTGATTCGAAGAGGATCGATTCGAACGATATCGATGTTAAGTTGAGGGTTTCTGATCGGTGCGAACTAGCCAAACAAGGATCGATTCGAAGTTATCCATTTTTGATCGATTCAAACTCGACACCTGATCATCGTTTCGAAGCGCGCTTTCCATTCATCGAATCGAAGTGACGTTAGGTTGGTTTCGAACGAGGTCCATGTGATCGGTTTGAACCCTCTATGATGGATTCCAAAGTTTGATGTTTCTAAGCATAACTCCGACGAACTTCATTCCTGCATATTTGGACACTGCATACTTGACCACCTTTCGAAGCTCGTCGATGGAACGATAACACCTTTTATTCGAATCAATTTCCATCATATAAACGTCTTTGTGATGACGGTCAGCGATGACGGTCATTATAACTGGACTCGGTAGCTTTGTCGTTTGCATGTTTACTTTAACTTTGTGACATTTATTCAAGTAACGCATGGCACTGTACCACACACATTCATACACTTTACACTGGGGAATGCACGGGTCCTTTGTCGTCTAACGATAGTTTCTCATGAGTTAGCTAGTTATGGAACCGTCAAGTTCGCAACAGCAGGAGGTTCAAAGTACAGCTGCTCCGAGACTAGAGGTTCCAGATATTGAACCTAAGATCATTGGTCCGGCCCCGGACAAACTTCCCAATGCGTCTTTCATTGCTAATCCGTCGGATTTCGTTCAATCGAATATTTCTGAAGACATGTTAGGGAGAATATGCTTGAGGCATGGTCTGTCACTCGATGACGTGTTATTGCCAGGGCCGAATGATAGACCACACAACCCGCCGGAGGGATATACAGCATTTAATCGCCACGCATGCGCGGCTGGGACGCTTCCTCCGTTCAACGAGTACATAAGGGAGGTGTTGTCTTTTTTGAGGATTGCTCCATCTCAACTACACCCGAACGGGTATGCCTCCGTGAATAGTTTATTCATCATCTTCATGGAGTACCTTCATAGACCACCGATCCCGACCGAGATCATATATCTATTTAATTTCAAAACTCGAGGTGATTATCCTTCCTTCACATTTTTGGAAGCGGTGAGGAACTGCCAAGTGGTCACTGGGTCCTGGACCAGGTTGAGTTACTATAGGACGGAATGGTTCTATGTCAGGTGTCCTCCGGGGTTTTCCCGGTGATGGTTATTCAGACGTGAGTGTAGCTGAGTTATCAAGTAATTACTAAGGCAATTGCGGTCAAAGCGAAACTTATGTTTTTTCTCTTTTCTACAGCGACGATTCAGCGACCTATGGGAGAGCACTTTAAGGAGATGGTGCGAGTACTTCGAGAAGTCCCGAGTGGAGATAGGGATATTGAGCTGCTCTTGACGGATAGGAATCTCCGAACTTACGGGTTGATTGAACGAGGACTGAGCATACTATTTGACGGGGCACTGAGGATTGTCTCTAAAAACCGAGTCAAGCACAAGAAGCCCAAAGTTACTATAGCCGAGGAGGCTGATTCTGAAAGAACTCACACTGACGACGAGCCGTTGTTGGAGCCTACAGACGTGGTTCAGGATGTTGAAGAGCAAAGAAAAGGCAAGGCAGCCGTTTTCCCGTCAACTAAGAAGGGGAGATAGAAATCGGTTGTCACGGCCCGATCCTCTCCCGGAGTTAGAATTTTTGAGATGTCTCCTCCGCGAACTGAAAGTCTCTACGAAGGGCTTACTGATCTTCCAATCCCGGATGATGTGTCTTTTCAACATGACGCCGGGTTGGAGGAATTCCATCGTACTCTAGAATTGAGCAAGCCTTTTATTACTAGCTCAGTCGACACTTCTGGTTGGTCGGGGGGAATACATATTCATACACATTTCACGACACTACATAGCCCTGAGTCCTAGGCCATCGGTTTTGAGAAACCACTAACTTTATTCTCGTTTCGCTTTGTAGATATTATGACTGGACACGGTTCGATGCTAGGGAGCCTACGACATGCTCGCAAATCTTCCTCATATTACGAGTCACAACGGAGAGAAAAAGATAGGGATTACAATCGCAGGTACTCCGGGTATTCTAGCCAAGAACGGAGAGATAGGGATTATAGACATCGGTCTCGATTGCGCACTCCTCCTCCAAGAGTTCCTATACAACCTCCTGTCCATGTTTCTCGTCCTTCTGATTCCTCGTACCACCAGTCGGCCTCTCAATCTTCTAGGCATGAATCTCGCCATCCTAGATCTGAGGCAATGCCTCAAATAGTTGCGGAACAAACTCCTACCGAAATTTCAGAGGAAGGAGCAATCAGGCTTGCTCAGCTGAAGAAGGACTTTCCAAATATTTGCTTTGATAACTATATTTTTCCTCTTCAGTTGAAAAGAATCCCGCTGGAGGCCGAGCAGACGGCGCGCGATTATGTGCACGACTTTTACGCCCAATACAGGGCGTGGTACAAGGCGGCCGAGAAAGCGTCGTCATTGGCCTTTGAGCGTGGGGCCACCATCGAGAAAATGCAGGCTGAGTTAGCTCAAAAGAACCGTATTATTGATGTGCTAAATACTGAAGCTGAATCTTCTCGGAAGTCAGAAATGGAGGCTATCAAAGAACCGATGAAGCCCAGGCAACAATGGATAGGATGAAACGTGAGCACTATGCCATGGTAGAGGACATGGGCCATCGAAACACCATGGTTACTGCCGAGAGGGACGCAGCCCTGAAGGAGTTAAACGAGCTTAAGTCCAAATTCGCCGAGATCGCCAAGGATAGGGATGATGTGAATAACGCAGCCCAGGAGGCGTGTGAACAGGCCGTGATTCTCCGAACTGAACAGGATGCAGCAGTAGCCAAGATCCAGGCGGTTGAGACGGAGGTTGAGGAGAAAGTTCATCAAGCGGAGGCTAGGCTGGAGGCCGATATTGAAGATTTTCTTATCACTTATAATGCCAACGTGTTGAGGCATCGAAATTTGGCCTGGCTCCAAGATTACCCGATACACCTCCGCAGCGCTTGGGTTCGATTGGTAGAGGAAGAAGAGGAAGCACGTCTGGGTGAATTGGTCGACCGATTCGAACTTGAAAACCGGCTGCTGACGGACGATGAGAAGAAGGTCCTTCATGACGCTATTATCGCTCATGAGAAAGAGATGATTGGTGGCCGATCCCTGGAGGTTGGAGAGGGATCAGGTGTTGAGCACCATTCTGCTGTTACTGAAGTCACCACTCCACCTTCGTCGGTGCCTGTATCTGTGGTCGGTTCACAATCTGTTCCTGCTTACGACCCGGAACAGCCGCGGTTATCTCCCATTCGGGAGCACGTCTCTGACACCGTCCAACTGTCGATGAGCCAAACCGGGGAAGGTATTCCGAACTTATCTCAAGTGTTTTCTAAATAGAGAGTTTGCTCTGAAGAAGTTACTGATAACCTCTTCTTATCTTTGTTTAGTGACTGGAGTTGCTCCGATTGCCGTGACCCAAGAATCAAGCAAAGGGGATAAGGCCATCACCACCGAGACTACTGTTGTAACTGCAGTATCAACCGAGGCGGCACAGGGGAGCGGATTATCTCCTGATGAACAAATGGTGAGCGAGCTGCTCGGCGAGCAGGGTGGCTTCTCCACAAACCTGCCGTTCATCATTAGTGGCCTCCCGCCAACCTCTAGCCCTTCAATGCAGACTGCGGATGCCCCCAGCCAAGCCCAGACGATTCGTGATGAAGAGATCCTGGACGAGATTCATGCAGAATTAGAAGCTGTGGGGCAAAGTGGTAGTGTCGGTGGTAGCACGGCGGCGCAGAGCCCAGCACCTGCGAGGATAGTACCGTCGGGTAGCACTATCCCATCTTCCGTCGCGGGTCCGGTCCCTCCTACTCCTCTGGCAGGGAGTCTTCATTTAGATTCAAGTTCTGAGGAGGATGTAGATATTATGCCCCCGGCCGAAGAGCAACCACCGGAGAGGAGGTCGTCCAAACGAAGGATTTCCGTTCCTAGCGATTCTGATGACGAACCGCTGATAAGGAAGCCAAGAAATAAGGAATAGATCGGCCTCCCAATCATATTTTTTGGTAGATAGGAACTTATTTTCGTTTTTTGTTAGTAGGTCGTGTATAGATGCAGGTTCGGCCCCTGCTAGTAGGGATTCTTTTTTGGGAGAACTTATTTGCATGTAAGTCCTTGTCTTCAGTTAGTTGAAATAAAATTTAGTTACTTTGTTTCAACTCTCATTTCTTTTATGCTTAAGTGTTTGTAGTGTCTTGTTTTCAGTCCGGTGCACTTGTGGTGTTTTTACCGTCAAGTAGAATTCGTTTTTATTCGCCAAGTCTGAGAATCTTGGTCGCAAGTTGTGATCGATGAATAATCGAACTTCGGACATTGTATCACTTTGGTTAGCGATTAACACTTAACTTTTTTGCCCCCTAGTCTCGTGGAATAACATTTGCGTTTTGGTGGTTGAGTGCATTTATTGCCAACTTTAAGCACATGTCCACATTCCGGGGACTTAAGATAATTTGAGATCGATAATCCAGTTCGCACTCCGGGAACTCGAGATTTATCGATGTTTGTAACACGGTTCGCGCTCCGGGAACTTGGAATTGATGTTCACATTCTAACTCACACTCTGCGAACTCGGAGTTAGTATTAACATTTCAGTTCGCACTACGGGAACTTTAACTTGGTATTTGTGCTCCAATTCACACTCCGGTAACTTGGAGAAAACATGTATGTTTGGGTTCGCACTTCAGGAACCCGGAATTGATGTTTGTACTCCGATTCGCGCTTCGGGAATCTGGAGTTAGCCACTGGATGGTCAGTCACATCTATCTGGGTTTTCTAGCAATTCGTTCACACTCTGTAAACGATGGATTAGATGTTTATACTCCAATTCGCACTCCGGGAAGTTGGATTCCGTTCGCACTCTGGGAACGAGTTATTTAATGTTTATACTCCAATTCACACTCTGGGAAGTTGGAGTCCGTTCGCACTCTGGGAACGAATTGTTGAATGTTTATACTCCAATTCACGCTCTGGGAAGTTGGAGTCCGTTCACACTCTGGGAACGAATTGTTGAATGTTTATACTCCAATTCACGCTCTGGGAAGTTGGAGTCCGTTCACACTCTGGGAACGAATTGTTGAATGTTTATACTCCAATTCACGCTCTGGGAAGTTGGAGTCCGTTCGCACTCTAGGAACGAATTGTTGAATGTTTATACTCCAATTCACGCTCTGGGAAGTTGGAGTCCGTTCGCATTCTGGGAACGAATTGTTGAATGTTTATACTCCAATTCACGCTCTGGGAAGTTGGAGTCCGTTCGCACTCCGGGAACGAATTATTGAATGTTTATACTCCAATTCACACCCTGGGAAGTTGGAGTCCGTTCGCGCTCTGGGAATGAATTATTGAATGGACTGTCGTGTGTTGGTCCAATTCAGTCTTTGACGTGATGGCTTGCCCCCGAGCTGGGGTTTCACTTAGTGAGTGGCCGGTCGTATTGCAGTCACTCTCTATTTGAATAAATTCCATTGTTTGGTGGAACTTAGCTCTTCGTTTGTCGTGATTGTAAACGTTGTATTCGGTGAACCACAGCTCTAGCTTGAAGAGATAGTATTTTATTGCTGAAATAAGAAAATATGGCAAAGTCAGTGCCATATTACAAATTCAAATTTCAGAATGCAAAGGAAACTGCAAAGTATTCATAGATTGAAGGAGCCTGTCATGTGTGACAGTGACGAGGATCTTCGTCGTTCCAGGCTCCTGAGTAAGTAGGTCCGCCACTGATGGCGTTTATCACCAATCTTCCACGGGGACAAGTCCAGTCCTCCTGTCTCGGTCGACTGGATCCATTGTTTGGATTTGATGGGCCCGCTTCTCTGGGCTGCGGTATCCACACAAACTGTTCCAGCTTCCTTTCTCTGATCAGTTTTTCAACAAGATCCTGTAAGTGACGACACTCGTTCGTATTGTGCCCGTAGCTTTCACGGAACCTGCAAAACTTTCCCGTCTGGATTTGTCTCTCTGACGACGGTCTTGGTGTAGGTTTTTGATATTGAATTGTATCGTAGGTTTGTAAGTACAAGTCCTCTAGTGATGTATTTAGAGGAGTGTAACTGTCGAACATTGGATTCTTGCGCTGCGGGGCACGATTTTGATCTTGTTTTTTAATTTGATTCACGCTTTCTCTTCACCGAGCTTGTTTATTTTTAATGTTCAACTGGACTTTTCCGGAGCTCTCACCGGACTGTTTTATTGCAACATTGCTTTTGATCTCTTCCGCATTTGGTCCTGCGTCAGTTTGTTTCCTAGATTGTTTCGCATCTTCCCGTCTCAGGAATTGAGCTGCTTTGGCATGGAAACGGTCCAATGATGCAGGTGGTTTCCCAGCTAGCCAATTGCCAAATTCAGAATCGGGGTCGATCCCCTTAGTCAATGCCATAAGTATGGAGTTATCGTTTGGATTACTAATCTCCACACATGCAGTATGGAATCTTCCTAAGTAGTGTCTGAGTGTCTCTCCAGGAGCTTGCGTGACACTAGATAGAGTGTTGACATCTTTTGGCCTTGCGACGTGCATGCAGAATTGCTCGACAAATTTTGTGGCTAACTGATCGAAGGAAGAGATGGATCGAGGTGGCAACCGAGTGAACCACATGGTAGCGATGCCCCCCAAGGATATGGGGAAACTACGACATTTCACTGCATCGTCAGCCCTGGCAGCAGTCATCGACCATTCATATTTTAGAATATGTTGGTTAGGGTCGGAGTTTCCCTCGTACATGGATAGAGTGGGCATTCGGAATCGCCGCGGGGGTTCAGCAATAAGAATATCGTCCGTAAAGGGAGTGTGACTTCAGGAAACTCCCCAATCGTCGTTTGTGAATCCCTGACTCTCACGGATCATCTGACGTATCATAGTTGAAAGATCCAGCATTTGCGCCGGAGTAAGATCATGTTCCATACTTTGAGTTTGAACCGGATATCGTCGACGGTCCAAGTCTCGCCTTCTCGTCTCATAGTCCTCTGGGACGTACGGTTCGGGAGTACACCCGCTATGACGACGGTCCAGGTTCGAATGATCTTGGGCGTCGACCCCTGACTCAGCCGTAACGTTAGTGGTGCGGTATTCTGCGGTGTGGTGAGGAACGACACCTCCTTGGGAGGAGGGTCCGGTTTGGAGACTGGCTGACGGACCAACTCTAAGTTGTCCAACGGTCAATGTCGGTTGATTTCCAACGGGTGGCATACGACTCCCATCTAGCCAGGGTCGTGGAGGCCGGTTATGATAATCAGAGGATGAAGAACTTTCGCTGGATGAGCGAGAAGCATGGTCTCTCATGGATCTCTTTCGTTTTTGGCGATCCAGCTTGTTGATTAGCTCAGCGTTAGCGTGTAGCTATTCTTCTAGCTGTTGCCGACTCTGGGTCAGCTCTTGGAGTAATAACTGCAACTCTTGTCGAGTAACCGGACCGGACGGTTCAGAGTGCCCAGTAGCATTCTGATTAGATGGAGGTGGGGGCACAGGATTTTGTCTATCCTGTTCTTCTTGATTGACAGCGTTTGAGGTGGTTCTAGTGCTAACCATCTTGATAGTTGAATTCCTTTCCTAGACTTTATTCAAATCTGAATAGAAGGGAAGGAAGTTGGATTCAATGATCTGGATCTCTCTCTTAGATTTATTCAATCCGGTATCGATGACAGATCCAACGAGCAGGAGAAAATCTGGGTATTCTCAGTCAAAGCACCAAAGTGTTTGTGTCAAAATTGGGCACAACACTCTTCGGGAGTCGTTGAAGAGATAATAACGAAGAATGTAAATTCAAAACAGATATTATCTAACAAAAACTCCAATCAGCAGTAAAATAAATGCGTAGACAAGCGATTTATAGTGGTTCGGCGTGTTGCCTACGTCCACTGTGAAGTGATTTGATGTTTTATTGATTCTCTTTCAACGATTACAAGGTGTTGCAGCAATCAACAGCAAGTTACAACTGGAAATTCGAAATTAACAGTAAAATTATGATGCAAGATGATGGAGATCTCGATCCGGCAGAGTCTGGGCACTTGAGAGTCGAAAGACCCCTTTTCTGTTGGCTCTGGAGCTCTATTTATAGGCGTAGGCTGCAGATATTTCGCTGAAAACTCGGGAGATCACTTCTGGCACGTGAGGGGGCCCACGCGCCTTGCCTCAGGAAATATGGGTCCACTTTGGGATCGATTCGAACTCCATTCGAATCGATCGTAAAATCATCCAATCGAGGTGAAATTTGGTGTGGACATTCTTCAACATGTATTCAAGCTTCTGTGAAAATTTCGTGGCATTTGGATCAGTAGATTGGGAGATATGATGGATTCGAAATGGGGTTCACTGCGTGGCTGTTTGGTTCGAAACCATGCATTCGAATCGATGTTTTCGAAACCATGGTGGCACGTGTCTTCGTGTTGACGTGGAGCGCATACTTCGAATCGATCCGATCTTCACTCCGAGTTGACCGCTTCGACTCCATATATCTCGACGCATTCGAACCGATGAAAGACACGTCATCATGGTTGGTAGACCCAGTGGGTTCGAACGAAGCTTCACAGGTAGGTTCGAACAAGGCTTCTGTGATGGGTTCGAACAAGGATTCTATGATGGGTTCGAACAACCGAAGCTTAGTGGATTCGAATAAGGACCTTTGGATGGATACGAGCCTCACAAACTCTCCATGGTCATGAGGTCCACTAGCGCGAACCAGATGGATTCGAAGTTGATGGAGTCGAGCCGAAGCACTCCAATGGGTTTGAAGTCCATCGGTTCGAAGGTGATCGATTCGAATGATGCATGATGATGGGTTCGAAGACACCCACCATGATGGGTTCGAAACCAGTGTGTTCCCTTCAAGTTGAACCGATCATAACTTGAGCGTATGAACTCGGATTGACTCGAAATTTGATATGGCGGCTTCTAAGGTCTTTATTGTCTTGTCCTATCAATTGTAGCACAATTCGAACTCGGACAAAATTTAGTGATATCCATAGCGAAACGAAGTATGACCGGTCTCTGAGACGAACTGTTCTCCGTTTTTGATCGATCTTTTGGTATCGCGGCTTTGCCAAAAAGCGGGATAACAAGATGCAAGAAGTTTTTCGATTTGAAGTGTTAAAAGAACAAGTAGGGTCTAATTCAATCTTATTTAGAAGTGCTCAGTAATGAATAGGCATTTCCTTGATTACAATTAGGAAATATAAATGGAATGGTAAGAGTAGGTTGGGAATTATAGCAGCAAGGTCGGTACCATATAGTTAATGATATAATATCTGTAGGCTACGGCCAGTGAAGACATTGTGTTGTTCACCTGAAGGCTACGGACATGCCAAGTGGACAAGAAATGGAAAGCATGTAGTTTTATATGTGTTATCGAATTTGTATCATAGTAGTTGAATTCTATGTATGGATCAATGTATGTATTAAATAGTATAGTTAAGTATTGCACTCATTTGAATATGAAAAATAAAGGGAAGTAATCCCCCAATTGACAAGAAGTTTCATTAAAGAAAGTGTGTGGATATTCCAACTTGTTAATTAATTGAGATAGGTTAGGGAACATAATTGAAAGTTGTCATAAAATGGAATGGGATCTAACTAGTATTTTAATCCGTTAGTGTAAAATGTGTAGCAATGTAATTTGTTATAAATTACGCAATTTTAGTACAAAAATGTATCGTTTAAAATGACAAAGAATATACCCAAAAGAAAAGGATGTACAAAATATGGATATTTACCGTATTTTGTACAGTCTATTTCAAAAATAACAGAAAAGATAATTCCTTATGATTCCAAACATATCAAAAATCTTCTTATAGAAAGTTAAAATGTTCACATTTCCTTTTAGGGAAGATGTAATTCCAACGCATTAAAATGTAGAAATCTCTATGTATAAACCAAACTATTGGTTACTACGTCAATTGAATTAACATGGCAAGGCACACATTAAAGATGTGGAGGAAATTTTTATGGAAAATGGGATTTAGAAGATTGTCATAAAAATGATAAGGAAATGATAGGATTCCTTTCAATCACCCTTTCGGTAGAGACCTATGGATGGTAAGAATGGTTACAAACGTGTCAGTAGGACTTGTTATGAATGATGGACGCCAACGAGTGTATTTGGATGTATTGTTTGAATTGTTCACTTTTTCACATTTAGGATAGAGTATCCTCTAAGTAGCATACGCATTCACATTATTGTCTATAGGTTGTTCAACATGTTAGATATTATATGTATAGATATTTAGTGGTTGTTTATCTTAATTGAGCATTATGCATATAGTGTTGCGCATGAATGAAATGGTTGCACGTACGTGTAGACTTGCAAGCATGCTTACGTAGTATATTGCATACATTTAGATGCAAGGCATGAGCACTTGCATGATATGAGGTTGACTAGATCTGGAGACCACCTACCTTTTGCATTAGTATAGGTTCTATATATATATACATACATAATTGCATTAGAAAATTTCTAAGGACAACGATTTCCCATGGATGATGGATGATGGATGAATAGATGGTTGTAGCTATTGATTGTTGGGTGTGTAAGTTACATTTTTCCGTCCTTAGAGGTTTTGGAGATGAAATCCTATTAAGGGGAGAGAATGTAACATCCTAGAAATTTTAATAATAAATTAAAAATTAAAAAGGGTAAAAACATAATTTCACATAAAAGGACAAAGTGGTAAATTTCTATAAATGAAGGAATTTGAGAAATCTAATTTTTCCATTGGATCATTAGATTTTTCTAGTCCAATTTCATATATAAATTATCAAAAACGGATATTGTACGAAGAAGCTACATAATGTTTACTATAGCACACATTTTTGTGTTTTATCCCTATTTTGGGAGTAAGTTTAAAGATTAAAAAAGAATAAATAAACTTATTTGTTAAGAAATAAGTTGAATATGTATAAGTTACCCCCAAGGAAAAAGAAAAGAAAAGAAAGAAGATATAATGATAAGTGTGCATTTAAAAAGAAAACAATGGAAAATTATTTATAAGCACAAATGTGAAAATGCTTCGAAGAGAAAGCATTAATTATTGTTGTAGTTAATAAGTTGGATGTACTAAAGAAATGAAAATGATAAAGAGTATACCAATATATTTAAAATGGTATAATTTTGTCAACGAGCTTTAATAAATAAGAGGAAGGTATTTAATGTAAAGAAGGAGGACGTTAATTACCCTTTTATGGAATTTATTGCTATAGTTGACATACGCTACAAAGTTCAAAAAGGAAATATAGCGGCAACAACCTTATTTTTAAACCCTTGAATATCGACATTGATACATCCACGATATTCTTGTGTCAAGCATCCAAGTGTCGGAAAGACAGAAAGTTATGGTAAAATGAAAGAAAGTGGAGTGGAACATGAAAAGAAGAATACAACATCAGAATCTCACCATGGGACGATAATATATAATACCAAAGGAACAGTACAAAGGGTTACTTCGGATACAGAAATATTGGAGTTAGTAAAACCAAAGTATTATCAGCAGCTCGGACAGTTATAAATGCCTGTCCTACAATGCTGACATGCACAATACAGAAATGAAGTGAAAATAAGAATACTATGGAAGGTAATCATTCAGCTCTTCTCCATAAGCTCAAAGCATCAACAGCTAAATCTGGAAACATACAAGGGATTGACCTAAGCATTATAAGAAAATAAGACTCAGATCAGTCTAGTAAACCAGCGTGAGGAACTCAAGAAATATGTCGCAAGTAGCTATTACCATTGAGACGGTATGGATTACAATAATAGTTTTTCCTCAAATGAAACCAACCATTCATTAAGTTCTATATAGTGATATGATAGATAATGTCTAGAGTATAACACACAAACTATATCAAATAGCTGTTGTGTGAAAATCACAGCAATAATAGGTATACAATCAATATCGCTAAGATGCGTACACATAATGGATTTTCCACGGAGATCCCCTCGGTCTGACCGCATCCAAACTCCAAGACAATGGTCAAAAACTATTTTTCGATCATCGTATACCTCCAGATAGGATATACTCTAAGGAAAATATAACTGGATCACCCTTAGTGTGCGATCCAGATCATATTAACTCCCGCTAGCAATAATTGATAAGCATCTCTAGATATGGAGTTCATATACCCTTAAGGATGGCTAATCCCCCTGGCTATGCACCTTCTATGTTTTTTGCCATTTTCCCGATGTCAAGGCCACATTCGGCATCTCTCACATGGGTCTTCATCATTCGAATAGAACACGGATCTCCAAATGGATTCCATCATCTTGAACAGATCACGAATCACCACATGGATTTGATCATCTCGAACCTCCTCATAGGTTCCTCGCATAAGACCTCTGATGAATGCAAACAAAGTCCTTTCTTGGAATACTCCTCAAGATATACAATTCAATTCAATAACATTCTACTTCATAACCGTTTACAGAACATAGATCAAGTATATGGTTTTGAAGTGATTACGGGTTTTGAGTCATCTCATATAAGTACACTCTTCATGCTTATCGGACTCTCCAAAACCAATCAATGAATTTTTGGTTAACTCAATTTCGGTTCTCTTAGAAGTAAACAAAAGCTAGAGACGTTTCATACCAATACTCCTCCCTACAGGTTCTTATTGATATAAAATCGTGAAGACTTTCGATAACATCCTAAATAAATATTTGGTCAACGATATTCTACTAATCGATTATAAATTCAAAGTACTTGTTTGTAAAAATCAATATTCGTATGCTTAACTTATTTTTGACATTCCATCATAACCATTCCTCATCCGAGAGTGAAGCCAGGTAAGTTAGAGCACAAGTTGCATCAAAGTCTTGCCTGGACACTTCATTCCTGAATCTCACAAACAGATAAGTCTACCTCATTGGATTTTAGTGTTGAGTGTAGTATTAATGAATTCCATATTAATGAATTCCATAAACAAGTAAGAAATCAACAAAATTAATGTGTTTCCACCTTACTATTCCTTGGCCAAGATAGAAACCAATAGATTAGAGCTCTATTGTTCCATCCCTACTCAATATTAATCTTAACTCTCACAAATAGATAAGCCTTACTTCATCGGCTTTTAGTGTTAAGCATAGTTAACAACTTTTCAAAAAAAGTAATTAAAAAACCAACCATTTTGGCCCCTAAGCAATTCTTAACCCCTTTTTGAAAACATTTATATATACTTTGAAAATATTTGTAACAGTTTCTAAAACATTTATTCAAAACATTACTTTAAAATAACAAGTTTACAAAATTCCTTAAAACTTAAAATGAACATGTTTTTAACAAGATATCTCTTCTTTGAAAATTCATAACTAATTCTTAATTATTTATAAAGATCTTAAACCACTTTTGAAATATTCTAATAATAGTTAGTAAACACTTGTAAAAATAATGAAACAAAATAATTAAATTTAAATATCCTTTCAAACCTTTTAAGTCCATAAATTAAGTCTAAACGATGAGTTTTGATCGCTTTTCAAGATGTTACTTAACTTTTTACCATCCAAGCTTTCAATAGCAACAAAAATATATATAAACATTGTAAATATGAGAGAAAATTTTAAGGATCTCTCTGCAAAGTCACAAAGTAATCGCCAAAAACAAGGCAATTTGCAACTACGTCTATAGCGACTATTGCTATAAATGAACTTCCAAATCCATCTAAACCAAAGTCCATATATAACCTATGTGCTTTGTTTATGGACTAGTCATATGTTATACCCGTCCATTCAAATCCATTCCATATTCGTTCAAGTCCATATACATAGATCACATGTGTCACTTGCTTTCAAGCAAGAATTCAAACCAATGTTTTAACATACGCCAACAATAATTCAAACAACTTAAACACAATCAAACACAAATATATATGTGTTATTTTTTCATTCAAAGTGAGGAATTAACCCACCTTTAACGTAACAACATCCAAGATCCATGCTAACAAAGTCCAAGTCTGACCTTGCATTTAGCTATCCTTCATTGCTCCTTTGCATTCCACCTTGATCCTTTGCCTCCAAACCCCTATGATGCTCATGGCCTTCTCTTGCTTAGGGAGTATAGCTTTGCTTCTTTAATATTTAACATGGTGGAAGATGTTGTAATATTATCCCAAGGCTCTACTTCAAGTAGAGTGGATTTGGAATTGATTTGCAATAAATTTTTTTAGAACATAAGAGATGAAGATGAAGAAGCCACAGATTTAAGCTTGGTTTTTGCTTAGGAAATTTGAGATTTATTCCTAAGGGTATGACTTTCCTTTTATATGCTTCATAAGGTGTTCTTTAAGCTTGCACTCACCTCCCCACCATGCCATGGAAGCTTCAGCACCCATCACTTCTCCTTTACGTCACTTCTCCTTTATGCTAATTACCATTATACCCCTCTCATGATAATATCTTTTATCCACATAGAAGCTTCTAGAACATTCCTAGATTATGAAGAGATGTGTTTTTTAATTAGTTTCTAATGTGTTCATTGATCATTAGACAAGTGATCGAGAGTTCGAACTACTTATTTCGATGGAAAAGTTGTTTACCAATAAGCCGATTTTCGGTCACATTATCTATTTTCAGTTGAATAATATATTTTAAACAAATTTCAATAAAAGTTTCTTATCATTATTCATTAATTAAATGATGTCTAACAAGGTTATAAAATAATATATTAACACTCAATTATGTTTCGAAACATTTCGATATTCGAAGGTGAAGTATTCGAATTTCAATTTAGAACCTAGGTAAACCACCACAAAAACATGTACTCAAATATTGGATCAAGAATAGTCGTGCAAATAATACGATTTACGTACTACTTACGTATTTATCCTATTAGTTTCTTAACTATAGAAATTCCTTTTTAATCACATTCATTTATCCAAATAGTATGTCATTCAATACTAAAATCATACATAAATTATTTCATAAAACAAAACTTCAAGTTAATCCACATTTTATAGCTTTAGTTCATACTCGTATAATACTCCAATGCATCCTAAGAGCATATATGAAACATCATTTTGTTTTACTTAATAAGTATGTTTAACCATTTAACACTTGTTCTAAATTGCAAACTTTTCAATTCAAGTGCAAACCATTTAACACTTGTTTTACTCGAAAGTACTTGGCTATCCAAAACCGCTGAAATTCCATTTAGTTTTAATAAATGCAAACTACCAAATAACATATCATATTATGATGCACATACCATACTTTCCTAATGCATAGGCTATATTTGTTCATGAAATAACTTAACAAGGAAATTTTAGAACTAAACATCGGTTTTCATTTCAAATCATTTTTAAATAATATATATGTATAACTTTTATATATCAAATCATACTTTTGGGATTTAAATCAAAATATTTTTTTTACCAAAACAACTTTGTAGCATCCCACACTTAGAAACTCAAAAATTAACGCCGATGCTGCTACAATCATCATCGAAATTAGTTTGAAGCAAAAGAAGTAAGTTTATTACACCCAAACCATACTCTTAGTATTTAACCAAAATCATTCCAAAGTGTATCATATATTTCATATAATAATACTAAGTATTATGAAATCTATTTCCTAAATCAGTTTTCCAAATATTTAATTTCAAATAATACTATTTTTTGCCTAAATCTTGAAAAACATTTTCAAAGACACCGGGACTTAAGTTCTCCAATTCTTTGTTTGAATCCTTTTCGTTTATAAACCACATCTTATAAACCATACTTATATATAATATCCTTCTTATATAAATCTTTTCACAAATATTTATTTCCAAAATATTATATCTTTCCTTGATTATAGTAAACATCCTTTACTAAATTTTAACATATAACCCAACATTGCCATCGAACACCTTATAGTCAAACCATGAAACTTAATTTACAAGGCGTTTGTTCAATGTACCCACAATTACTATCGACCCAACCCATGATGTAGAAGGGTAAAGCTGCTCATAAATTGGTTGAGCGCAAATCAATAACAAACAATGATCCTAAATCGATCGACCGTGATTTACACAATAAAAAGGTCATGGGATGAGAAATTATGAAAAGCACTATAGTCAAATTGTAACAACCCTAGATATTGGTCATGTAATTTGAATATTTAATTAATTTCAATTATTAAAATGTTGGTTTAAAAGCTTTAAAGCTCGAATTAAGTTATAGGATTGTTTAAAATCTTTGAATTATGAATAATTATTTGAATAATGATTTAAATTTTTGGATTTTAAATTGAATATTAATCCTATGGGTCAAATGGACTTGTTAATTTATTTTAAATGATAAAAAATCATAAAATATATTTTTTGTTTTTACAGTCTGATTTTGTTGTCGTATTTTTAATTTAATTTATTTGACTTTTCCATAAATTTTAATTTGGAAAATTTTGAAATTATTCTTTTGACGATTTATCGACAAATGACAACATTTTGTTGATTTTACAGAACTCAATAACCAGTGTATATTTTTATTATATTGGGGTCATGTCACTGTTCTGATCACGACCATATTTTTGTTTTGCCACTGGAGGTTCGTACACGATCCGAAACCTTTGCGGCAAAATACCGGAATTTCGAACTAATATAAGTCAACCTAGAGACAATAAGGTACATGCGCACTCCCTTTTCTTTGATCCTTTCCCTTACTTGTCTTCCCCATACACTTTCAAACTCATTTCATATTGAACAAAGAAAACAAGGAATCCCCCTTTATAAATTCGAAATCAATTCCCATAAAATTTAAAAAAGGGAAAAATGTGATCTTTGAGTTGCATATGGCAGTATCTTCAAGATTGTATGCATTTGGTTGTATGCATTTTGGACTTGGGATATGCGAATGGTTCGAGCAGCAAAGGGATGATTTAGGGTTTCGGTTTTTATCCTATTGAAGTGGAGTTAGTTCTTTGGAAGCTCGGATTTGGCTGTAGAAAGCAGAGCGACACATCGTGGCAGTTTTTTGCGAGGCTCAGTGCGAATTTTTATTGCGCGACATATGAGGGCGCTGTCAACGTGGGCGAAGTCGCAGGCGAGATCGAGTTGGAAGTGTTGGAGATGAGAAGGTGGAGATCGGAGAGAGATGGAGTTTGGTGGTGGTTTTGTGGCGTCGCATTGAGGGATGGACGAGATAATGGGACTGGAAAGAATCGGCTATGGTGGAGTTGTGAACTGGAATAGGCGCCAGTTTGAATTTTAAAAGAAGGGGTTAAGTCTTAATGATGGTAAATAGTTTAAAGTAAAGTAATTAAGAAATTTAATTGTTTAATTTATTCAATAGCTTATAAGTTCTATAACTCGATCATATAAGGTCCGATTGAGACGCCAACATTTGCGTTGGAATCACGTCGCCATCCTCTATACGATGGAGTTGAATTAATTGCATTTGGAACTAATTGAATCTAAAGATATAGTTGAACATTGTTTGACTATAGACCAAACTGAACGCAAAAGTGACAATTGGAATAAAGGAGAGTTAAACTCACCTTTCTGATTTACCAGTATAATACTGTGTAGATTAAATTTAATTATATCTGCCTGGATTGACTGAATTTGCTAGTTGATCGAATTTCATCTAGGATCACGATATAACATCTTGAAACTCTATTAGATTGGTTGCATTTGATCTAGGATCACGATATAGCATCTTAAAATACTATTATATTGTTTGAGTTTTAAATTTATATTCAAACTTATTTTAAGTAATGGATCATATATATAGGTGTTGATAAATTGATATTGATTTTGATTAATATAATTACGTTGTTAAAAATTATAACGTAGTTAATAAGTATACTTCTTGGTGTTATTTATTTAGCCAAATAGACATCGTTTAATAAATGTAAGGGTTTATCTTTTAATGACATTGATTAGCAGAATAATTCCCCTTTCCACTATTCTATTAATTTGGATAATTATTTAAGTGTTAATTGATCATTAATATGGATTTGTTTACAAATATTCTCGACTATGTAAATACTAAATTTGACTTGAAAAGTTTTGGAAGGTAATGGTAGTTTGTCAAGTACCACTAGGATTGTTGAGCCTATTCTAGATTCAATTTTTTTAGATTTGATTAACTTCTAATTTTATAAATTGGAAGAAAAATGTTTTAATTAATTCTATATATACAAGGAGCTTTATTGATAATTAATTACAAATGTTTGAAAAAAATTATTTATAAGTTAATTACTATATTATCTATAGTGTTTTAAAATAAATTATTTTATTAATGTTTTTGAAGATAATAATTATCTTGTTATCAATTATTTAAAACTAGATGATTATTTCATTAAAAATATTGTTGAAGATAAATTGATTTTATTTAAAAGGTTGCTTAAAGTTATTTTAGTTTATTTATCTATCGATCGGAGATGTTTACGAGTTTATTTATTATATTATTAAAAATGTTTTTAGTTATATTTATTTTATATTATTTAAAAATGATCAAAGCTAAGGATATGATATTTTAGCATTTATTAAAAATAAATAAAGTATTATAAAAGGATTTCTTTTATAAAAAGGATTTATGTAAAGGAGTTTATAAACTTGGAGAGAGAATTAAAATTGGAAAGAAGTTAGATTCTGAATGATTGTGGAAAAGAGGAATTTCATAAATGGGCTAGGTGATTATTAAAGACTACCTTTGTAAATAAAACTTGGAGATTATAAGGAATTCTATAAACAGATGTTGAAGATTTATAAAGAAGATATTTTAAAGTAAAAAGAAATGATAGTTAAAGAAAGAAAGTGTATTTTGGAATATTTATATTTTTTTTTAAAGGATATGTGCATTTAATCATTTTAATATGATCTTAAAATAAGTAAATCTTTCTAAGTGATTGGTTACAATACTTATACCAAAGGTTCTTCGATTTTTGAGACGAATGATTTGAAAATATACTTATACCATTAGGATAAGTGCATGGTTATATTTTTTAAGTCGAAAATATTTTGTTTTGTGAATATACTTATTTTGTTGAGTTAAGTATATGGAAGTGATTTCCAAGTATCTGAAAAGTGATTTTAAATTAATGAAAGTAAGGCTCGGTGGGTTCCATGGGAAATAAATTCTACGATTTTAATGTTTTTTTATTTGATGGTTAAATAACCGACAATTGAATTTGGACTCGAAAGTAACTTTCGAAATATCTAAGAGAAACAAGTGAGTTATATGGCACAGTCAACTCCGATGATGGTGTACTGTGCCTATAAATCTCGTTTCATCCTTCTAGGAAGAATAATAAGGAAATCCGTCCATAAACAGTTAGGAGGGAACTCCTCTTTTATTTTTGTCTGTTTATTTCCTAAAGAACCGAGGTTGAGTTTACTGGAAACTATCGAATGTTGTTACGAAGAGACTGGGATCGAATATGTTATCCGAAAACCACTTCGATCCAATTTAAGCATTGCGAAGTGAAGATATCTTGAGGATGATGGGAATTCAAAGATGGAGCTCTCAAGTGTTTCGTTCAGACCCAGAACGAACTTGTATGGATGAATGCTAACATTGTATTGTTGCCTGAAGGTCAGTGTTAGCCTTCCAAGTGGGGAGTTCTATATAAAAGGTAATCGTAGCCTCAAGCGTCATTAAACAGGAATGACTAAAACAGAGGAGATGCTTCAAGGCTATGTGGTTCGCTATGATTTGGGTATGGTCATCACCTAATCAAGATTGATATTATAGATCATGTATGCTCAGGTCCCATTTAGGTTATTGATCCCAACCAAGGTGATGACATATTCGACGCTATCCAGTAAGGGGTAGGTCCGATTTTGACTCGTAGGGAGTCCATACGAGGCTTTCAATGTATTTTATCTAGAGATGCACCATGACGGGCAGTACCCCAGTAGCCCAGTCATTATATGGAAACCAATCTCCAATACGAGCCATTATGATTTTGATTGTGCCCAACTATTTTGGAATGTGAGATGCAAGCTTTTTACCTACTATATATATTTATTTTGAACCCTTAGACAATATTATAGTATCACTGGATTCCATATGAAATGTTTTGGTTATCGTAAGATAAAAACCCGTCCGTGTTTATGTGTGGCATAGTCTTACGATATACCTTTGTTTTCAAAGATTTTTATAACTTTAAACTCCAATTGATGTGTTTTTCACACATTGGTTTTATAGACTGACTCGGGTGTTATTTTATTATGATGCTCGGTTCCGGCTGAGCATATTTACAAATTTCTTTGGATGCATTGGAGCTCATAAGACGAGTTGGAGCTCTTCAAGTTGTATTCTCGTGTATCTTTATTTCCATTGTTTTCTTGATGAAATTATTTGCAATTGTGCGGATAGTTTATTATAACTGTGCAGGCTGATAATTGTGATTATTGCTGTACTCTGATGGATGTATGTATATAACAATTCTCTTTTGTAAAATTCATTGATTATATATTATATGTTGTTCAGCTGCAATTGTGAGATTTTATGTTGCTTTTAGTTTCTTTTTTCTTCTTCTTTCTATAACTATCTGTCTTTCTGTTCGATTTGGGTTGGATATGTGCGGTTCATAGTTAGCCTGAATGGTATGGAAAAACGGGTCGTTACATAAACAAACACGAACAAGAATGCCCAATAGTATACCCTCAGGAATCTGCTTCCCCTTTTATGTTGTAGAAATAGCAAAGACACTAGGTTGTTCCTCTTTTATTAGCATGGGAAAAGCTTTAAAAAAATGGTTAGGCTGATGGATACTATAGGAACTCTTCGATGCAAACTGTGGTACCTCCCCTATTGATGCCATTACCATCTATTCTCCTCCCCCTTCTTATAGTTCTTAGCAAAGTTGTCGTTCTGGCCACACCAACGACCAACAAGGTTGGACATATACTTCAACTATCGAAACTTTTTCTTATTGCTCCCAACTGGTATAGAAGGAAGTGGCATTGGTGCAGAAACAAAGGGTTCAGTGCCAAACTCTCAAACCTCAAACCCTTATTCACCAAATTCACAAAAGACCCAAAAAGGTGATTGGTCATATCCCGCTGGAGCTCAGGGCGCATACCTATAATGCACAACTTGTTCTTCTTTAGTGATGTGTCAACCAATCCTAACCCGAACCGAGACAACGCAATGAACTAATTCTCATACTCCACTACCATCATGGCCCCTTCTTCAGATCTAAGAAGCTCTTATATAACAAAACCTTTCCAGCTTTTGGAATAAATTTCATCTCAAACTCATCTTTAAATTGAGCCTAAGAAAATTTATTCTCTTGGATATCAGCTATAATAGAAATCCACCAATCCATGGCTGCATCCATCAGATATCGCGACACCAATCTATGCTTCATTACATCATATAGCTCCATATCTTCAAATATCTGATTGCATAGTCTGGGCCAACACTGGACTTCTATAATAGTCTTCGTACCATCAAATCTCCTACCCCCCAGCCCCTTATAATCAAGGCAAAGTGAAGAAAAAATCATCTAAGGTCTGATTTGCACGACCTCCCCTGTGATATTCTCCCTCGTATCCTAAAATCAAGCAACATTTCTTGATGCTCGATCCCTACCATTCATGATAGTACTACCCCAACCACCTCTAGCATTCATAGCTCTAGTACTCATGGTTCATTCTACCTAATCAATGCGAAATAGCTTTAGGAAACTAAAGGATAGAGTTATTTCAAAGAAGAGTTTACTAGAAGGTGATATCCCTAAGGAATAATCTACAAGTCTAGTTTTCAAAATACAAATATGCTCTCATATGTATAATATACTCGACTTGTTCTTGTATATCACTTACCATTGAGACTGTACGGATTACCATAACGGTTTTCCCCTTAAATGAAACCAACCATTCATTAAGTTCTACATAGTGATATGATAGATAATGTCCAAAGTATAGCACATAAATTATACCAAATAGTTGTTTTATGAACGCCACAACAATAATAGGTATACAATCAATATCGCTAAGGCGCGTTCGTATAATGGATTTTTTCCCAAAGATCTCCTCGGTCGGACCGCATCCAAACTCCATGACATAGATCAAAAAATAACTTCCGAGCATCATATATCACTAGATAGGACATACTATAAGGTAAACATAATTGGATCACCCACGGTGTGTGATCCGGATCATATCAACTCCCACTAGCAATAATCGATATGCATCTCTAGATATGGAGTTACGCTTGAGGTCGACTGAATGCCCTTGGACATGCCCCTTCCCTGTTTTCTTTCATCTTCCCGATGTTGAGGTTACGTTTGGCATCTCTCACATGAGTCTTCATCACTTAAACAGTACGTGAATCTCCAAATGGATTCTATCATCTTGAATAGATCACGAATTACTATATGGATTCAAGCATCTCAAATAGATGTCTAACCTCCATATAGGATCTCTGCATAAGTCCTACAACAAATACTAACGTTTTCCTCTCTCTTAAAATACTCCTTAGGATAGATAGTTCAGCTCTATAACATTCCACTTCACAACCGCTACCAGAACATAGAGCTCGTATATGGTTTTGAAGTGATTATAGGTTTTGATTCATCTCATATAAGTCACTCTTCCCGCTTACTAGACTCTCCAAAACCAATTAATGAATTTACAGTTAAATCAATTCCTGTTCTCTCATAAGTAAGCGAAAGCTAGAGACAATTCACACCAATACTGCCCTCGGGGGTTCTTATTGGTATGAAATCACGAAGTCTTTCGATAACTTCCTAAGTCAATATTTGGTAGAGTTTGATAATCGACTGATCGATTATCTAGCCAAAGCATTAGTTATACAAATCAACATTCGTACGATTAACTTGTTTTTGACATTCCAACTTAACTATTCATTGTCGAAGAGTGAAGCCAAGAAAGGTAGAGAACTGGTTGCATCAAAGCCTCACTTAGAGTCTTCATTTGTGAATCGCACAAATTGATAAGTCTACCTCGTTGGTTTTTAGTGTTAAGTATAGTATTAATGATTCCCATAAACGAGTAAGAAATCAACACGATTAACACGTTTCGACTTAGTATTCCCCGATCAAGAGAGAAACCAGTTGGTTAGAGCTCTATTAGTCTATCCCCACTCGACGACAATCTTAACTCTCATAGATAGATAAGCCTTACTTCGTTGGCATTTAGTGTTAAGCATAGTTAATTACTTTTCAAACAAGTAATTAAACAATCGACCATTTAGCCACCAAGTAATTCTTAGCCCTTTTTTGAAAACATTTATATATTCTTTTAAAATACTTGGAAATACTTATAATAGTCTCTGAAATATTTATTCAAAATATACTTTAAAATAACAAGTTTCGAAATTCACTAAAACTTAAAAAGTACATGTTTTTAACAAAATATCTCTTCTTTAAAAATTCACAACTAATTCTTAAATATTCATAAAGATCTCAAACCACGTTTGAAATACTCTAATAATAGTTAGTAAACACATATAAAAAGAATGAAACAAAATACTTAAATATCTCTTTAAACCTTTTAAGTCCACAAATCAAGTCTAAATGGGGCAGTGTTGCACAGGGAAGTTTTGGTCACTTTTCGAGATGTTACTTAACTTTTTACTATCCAAGCTTTCAATAGAAATAAATTAATGTATGAAAAACATTATAAATATGGCAAGAAATACCTATGGATCTCTTTATAAAGTTCCGTAGCTATCGCCAAATCCAAGGTAATTCACAACTATACCTATACTGACTATGACTACAAGTACACTTCCAAATCCAAGTCCAATCTAAACCAAAGTCCATATATAACCTATGTTCTTTGTTCAAGGCTGGCTCATATGTCATACAAGTCCATTCCAAGTTCGTTCAAATCCATATACATGGATCACATGTGTCAGTTACTTTCCAGCAAGAATTTAAATCAATGTTTTAACATACGTCAACAACAATTCAAACAACTTAAACACAATTAAACATAGACATTTATGTGCTATATATGCATTCAAAGTGAGGTGTTAGCTCACCTTTAACCCAAAAAAAACTCAGATCCAAGCTAACAAAGTCCAAGCCTGACCTCATAACACCTTTCCTCCTTGCATCTTTGCTTTTTACCCTCCTTTGTCTCCAAACCCCTATGATGCTAACGGCCTTCTCTTGCGTGGGGAGTATGGCTTTTCTTCTTCAATATTTAACATGGTGAAAGGTGCTGTAATATTATCCCAAGGCTTCACTTCATGTTTGAGTGGATTGGGAATTGATTTTCAATAATTTTCCTTAGAACATAAGAGATGAAGATAAAGAAGAAGACAACATAGATTTAAGCTTGATTTTGCTTAGGAAATTTGTAGTTTATTCCTAAGGGTATGCCCCCTTTTATAAGCTTCATAAGGTGTTCTTTAACCTTGCACTTACCTTCTTCACCCACAACCATTCTATGGAAGCTTCACCTCCCATCACTTCTTCTTTATGCTAATTACCATTATACTCCTCTCATGATAATATCTCTTATCTATAAGGAAGCTTCTAGACCATTCCAAGCTTTATGAAGAGATGTGTGTGTTATTTAGTTGCTAATACATTCATTTGATCATTAAACAAGTACATAAGAGTTCCAACAACTTATATCGATCAAACAACTGTTTATCGATAAACTGATTTTCGATTAGATTATCGATTTTCCATCAAAGAAAATTATTTTGTAAAAAAATTCAAAAACAAGTTTCTTATCACTATTCATTAATTAAACAATGTTTAACAAGGTTAAATAATTATATTATAACACTTAATTATATTTGAAAACTTTCGAAGATGAAGTATTCAAAATTCAGGGTTGCTACATAACAAAATACTTCAAAAAGGAAAGAATACGTCTACTTTCATATATCTTTGAAAAGTAGGAATAACAACATATGCATGAAAGTGATGGGTTATATAACAACCCGCCTTTTAGACCCTCAGACGTTCACACTAGTACATCCACCATATTCTTGTGTCGAGCATCCAAGTGTCGGAAAGACATAGAGGTGAAAGAAAAACAATAACAAGAAGAAACTAAGGAATATAAAATCTCGCAATACAAAGGAATGATATATAATAATCAATATAAAATATTACAGTCATTCAAAATGATACATCAGAGTCATAATAGTACAACTTCCAATCTAGGATAGTTATAACCGTCTATGCCTACATAACTGATACAAATTTCATACAACATAGTGGAAATAAGGAAATATACGAGGGATACGTCTTGGACCTCTAGCTCATCTCCTGAGCTCTAAAGCATCCAAAGTTAATTTGAAAAATGCCCGGTCTTACTAGAGGATTATAAGAAAAAAATGGTCGGATCAGTATGGTAAAACTAGCGCTAGAAACTCAATTCACAAGGAATTTATTTATAACTTATAAAACCCTTTAAAATCAAAGGTATCTCACAAGATCATGCCGCACATGAACATGGATGGGTTTTTACCTTACAATAACAAAAACATTTTCTATAGAAAATCTAGTGATATTATAGTAATGTCTGGGGTTTTCAATTAAATTATGAATATGCCGAAATTGTTACATTAATTAAATTCCAGCATAATAGGTGTATAACTAAATCCACAAAATGCACCTATTAGATAATGGATTCCATCAATAACAAGGCTATTGGGGTACCATCTGTCATAGTACACCTCTAGAAAAAGTACCATGGTCAATAAAAACATCCTGCACCCCTGCTACACAGAACCGACCTACTCCTTCCTTAATAGTACCGAATATGTCATCAGCCAGTTGCTTTACAACTTTTTCCAAGAGCTCTCTTGCACATCCAAATCCATAAATTAATATATATATATATAAGGGTGATGGCATACCCTAGTGGGGACAACCCACATAGCCGTGATGCATATCCTATATTTTAGTCATTCCCGATTGATGAGGCTAGAGACTATGTTTTACCTTTTTGTATAGAGGTCCTACTTGGAATGCTAACACTTCCCTCCATGCAGTAATGCAGTGCTAGCATTCATCCATACGAGTTGTTCAGGATATGAACAAACCGAAAGAACTATTTCTACTACATCAATTTTGGAATCCGCCTAAGGATTAATAGCAAGTAGCCCTTGCACTTCAAAGGACTCCTTTTTCATTTTCATCATCTTCAAGGTACTTTTAATTCGAACTCTTGAGTTGGTTCAAAGTGGTTTTTAGATAATGCATATTTATCTGATCTCGGTCTCTTCAAACCAAGATTCATGGTAAACTCAACTTCAGTTTTTTTGGAAATAAGAAGACAAATAAATAAGTGTGGGGATCATCCCCTAATGGTATAAGAGACGGATCTCTTTATCATTTGTCCTAGGAGAACAAAACAAGATTTATACGCACAATATAGCATCATCAAAGATGATTGTGCCATATAACTCACGTGTTTCTCCTAGAAATTTCCAAGGCTAATAATTGGTCCAAATTTTGATAGTCGGTTATATAGTTATCAAATAACAACAATCAATCATAGATTTAAATCCATGTGGGATCCACTAAGCCTCATTAAATAAATCTTCCATAAATAAAATAAATTTCAAATATTTGATTCAAAATACCTTTGCAACATATATTTTCACAACCCTCTTATATTTTAAATACTTAGAAAATATATACCATTACTTAGAAAATATATACCATATACTTATCTCAATGGTAAAAGTATATTAAAAAACCTTAAGGAAGATTCCTCTTTTCCAAGTTCGTATTTAAATGGGCCAAAATAAATATTATTGAAATATTTCTTATATTTCTTAATAAAACCCAATCATTATCCTTTGGTGTTAAGTATGGAAAGAATGTTTCCATACTGCCATAATTAAGAAGGATGTATGGTCAAAACGAATCTCATGTCTTTTTAATTTTCTTTTTTTATAAACCCATTTATAATTTACAATATCTTTCTAAACCTCCATATTAATTTCTAAACTTCATCAGTGAATCTCTAAAACAATTTATAGAACCCTTTCTATTTGTAAAACTCCTTTGTAAACCTTACTTTTTAAACCCTTCAAAAAAATCCTTTAGAAAATTTCATCTACAAAATATCATTTGATAAACACTCATCCTCAAATAAATAAATCACTTTCAAATATCATAAATAGGCAATTAATTAACATTAAATCATCATTAAATAAATAACTAATTAACTTAAACCATAATTAAGTGATTAACTTTAAAACACTATTAAAAACACTATTAAGTACTTGAACCAAATTTAATAATAAAATTAAATATCTTCAACATTATAATAATATAATTTAATAACTAGATTTAAAACATAATCTATAAATACTAAACCCTAAATTGTTATATAATTTAAGTTAATTAAATCCATAACTTCACACAGTCAGGAAGTGGCTTAGCGACCACAATGGTACTAAATCAAGTTATCATTACATTCAATTTGACTTTTCAAGTCACGTAACTTAAATTTACATTAACTATGTATATGTAAACAAACCCATAACGACCCGCTATTTTGGACCATTCAAATCGACAATAAAACCATACATATCCGACTTGAATAATTCAAAATTCCGAATTGTTAATTAAAATTTGGAGAAACTTAAAATATACAATAAATAAATCAATCACAGATCACAGAGTAATATAATGCAGCGGAATAGATAAAGAATAGTAGTTCATGAAGCTACTATATACATCAGAGTTAGAAATAAAATACAACCGAATAGTTCAAATGCAGTGAAGTCTCCAATGCAACAGATGACTTCTCTGAACCAATCAACTAGAAAGGCTGGAATCTAAATCGATAGTTGGATCTCCAAATGAAACTCCGAACTCCAAAGGTGAGTCTCTAATATTGTATCACTCAGTCAGACCCGAGCGTAAAGCAAAACACAAACCACTTGAGTTAGGATTAACATTCTTATATCAATAAATCCAACTCAAGTGAAATATCAATTGAAATACAAATAACATAAAGGATGTTTGGGATAACCATCCTCTAGGGGTCCATGGAACTATCTACAAGGTAGAAATATACACTATAGCACCATGGTCATTTCAGCTTAATTTATACTTCAAAACTAAATATCATTTCACTTCAAATATCTCTATATTTCCCAAAATAGTATTTATATATATTAAATAATTTATACAATAAAGTATTTTCAATTACCTCAACTTAACAAATCATCTCAAAAATCAACCCGACCTTCCCATTTAAATTAAATTCAATCTCAATTTATCAATTTAAATTCAACTCAATTCGTAAAATAAACACTTCAATTTATCGATCTCAAATTCGGATTTGTAATCACAAAAATACCCCTTTATATTTCAATATATTTCAAAACTTTAAGTATTCAACGTTTCAATAAAAAATTTATTCAATTTAGTTCTCTAAATAATAAATTCAAATTTGGTTCAACCTAAATTTCACTTTAATTCAATTTAGTTGCTTAATAACAAATTCAACTACGTTGATTTCAAATACAGAACTGAATCTCAACATAAACCATTTAAATTCCAATATAGTTCAAGGCTTTAATATTTAAATGTTCTATATAACAGTTTCATATAGATCTCGATTTAACCTCATTATTATTTAGTCTTGAAATACTCCCTTATAAGATTCAATATCATTTAAGTAACTTTAAATTACATTTTACTCGATATTTTCTTTAATTTTATTAAACGTGAAATATTCATTAAATCACTTAAATCAAAAATCCAGTTACAAAATCATACCTTTAAATTTTCCATTCAATAATTTCAAATCGATTTAATTAAATAAATCCTTATTTAAATACCATTTTTAATAAACCCAAATTTATCTCCCAATCTTAATTATTCAACTTTTTACAACGGTAAATTTTGAAATATAAATCTTAAACAATACTCAAACATATTATAAGGATTAAATCAATCTCAATAATATTATTATTAAATCTATATATAAAATTTCCATTTATATTTATAATATTTTGAGAACCAATATTTATTAAATCCCATATATTTCTTTCAACTGTAGAAATTTATTTTCAAAATATTTATATGGACCAAGGGTGTCTGTATATATTTCCTATCATATAGTCAAGTGCTACGGATATTTATTATTTCAACACATACACTAAATATATACGGGTGGATATCATTTCAACCCGTAATCCCAAATTCAATTAAATGAAAATCGCTTGGGTTTATCATTTCAACCCATAACGATTTTCTCCTATTCTAAAGTCCGTTCCGGTGTAACAACCCAGAATTTTTATTAATTAAAATTTGAATATTTAATTTATTTTAAATATTAATGAGTGAATTTATAAGTCGAATAAATTTTATTTCGATTTATTGGATTTAATTGGATAATTAAATCGATAATTTAATACGTTAAATTATGGAAATAATTGAAAATTGGGTTAAATATGATTGAAAATGATTTGTAAAATTTTATTTTATCATATTGGAGTTAGAATGATATTTTAGAACTTTTAAAATCGAATTAAAAGTTAATTTGTGAAAATTGAATATTTTAATATTTAATTATCGACTGTAAAATAGCCAATTTTTGAACAGTCTCAGAATTGAACGAAACCAGTTCCATTGGATCCGTAATAGTTAGTTATTACCGGATTTCAATTTTCGTGTCAATCGGAGTTATCGTTTGATCGTGGCAGCTCGAAACGCATTGAATTATTTTTAATTTAAATTTGGCGAGTTAAAATAGCCATTTTTCAAAAAGTCTCGAATTTCGACGAAACCAGTTTCATCGGATCCGTAATGTGATATTATTGTAAGGTTTTAAATTTCAAGTCAATTGGATTTACCGTTTGTCCGGTACAAATTAAAACGCCTAGAAATCGAGTTAAATCGGTTTAATTCAAATTGAGCGTTTTCAGCCATAACTCGCACAGATGTCCGAATTAGCTTCCGAAACCTGTTCCATTGTGTCCGGAACGCGGGATAAACCCTAGGTACGTCAGTTTCGGCGCCTAAATCGGAGTTCGGAATTTCCGGATGAATAGTGTCGAACGAAACTCTATAAATACACCCACCACCTTCATAAATTTGATAAAAAAATAACTAAAACCCTAAATTATAACCCTTGCCGCCTCCACATCTATGCACGGCCAGAAATCATCTCCACTTCCTCCCTCAATCACTCACGATCCGTCAACAATTGGAGGAAGTTGTCAACATGAAAGTTGTAGAGGGGAGTGTGTTCTTCAAATCCATACGGATATGATGGGGTATGGCGCGACGAGGGGGGAGCAATTGGGGCCGAACCTGTAGATTTTCGCATGCATTTCGAGGGGTTTAGGGGGGGCCGAGCTTCAAGCCATGGGTGGTGGAGGTAGCTCTCGCGAAGAGCTTCGATTTGCAAGTGGTTTGATGGAGTTTAGTCAAGTGATCGTGGAACAAAGTCGAACCCTAGTTATATGCTAATGGGTTTGTTGATGGCGGCTAATGTCTGTAGCCAAGACGTGAGAAGGAAGAAGCAAAAAGGGACGGTCATGATGGATGAAGTTTGGATCCAGTGGCTGGTAATGGTTGTAGTTAAAAATTAAATTGAAAAATGTTGTAATAGTTATAAATTAAATCGTGTAAACTTCAAAAATGCATAACTTTTTCATACGAGGTCGAAAACGCGCGAAACTGGTTGCGTTGGAATCGTATGGACGAGCACTACGCGATGGAGTTGGTTTGGAGTCGTTTGGAGTTAGTGAGAATTTTGGGTAAAATTAAACGTCCGTTTAATTTTATTCGAAATAAATCGCTAAAACGGAAAATAAAATCAAGGTGAGAACTTCTCACTCAATCGAATCAGTTTCGATTTTATTTTAAATAGTTAGATTTAAAATATTTGAATGCATGTTTGAATGTTGATTAATATCTATTGATTGTTAAAATAGACATTATGCGCCGTTAGTAAGCGGATGTTATTTATTAAAAACATATACCGCGAATATTTCATAAACAGTGAAATTGGTATTATAAATAATATCAATATATATATATTGGCATATGTATATATTGGAGTTATTGATTTCCCGCATTTTTGTTTAGCGGATGAGACCCTATTGCGCCGTCTATTAAGCGGATAATATTTAAATCCCATATACCGCGATAATTTCGTACTGGAGCGAAATTGGTATTGTGCTAATGTTTTTGGATGCAGGAAAACAGGTTGGAGGGATCCAACTGGATTCCTCAACAGTATTTATTTGATTATGGATATTTTGATATTCGTTGATTATCATATACGATATGTGATATCGTTGTTGTCGTGATTGACTATTTGGTATGTAGCATCATTGGACCCAGATTTTGGGATTTTAAAATGATTTTAAAGTGATTTTAGAAAGTATACGTTTTATAAAATAATTTTGGAATTGATCCATTATAAATAAATGAACGTTATAATTTTTAAAGTTATAAAAATTATAATTTTGTGAAATATAGTTAAAAGATTGATTTTTGAAAATACGGGTTAATGATGTATAAAATAGTTTAAACTGGGATTTTTGAATTTATTGTGAAAAGTTTAAATATAGAATTTATAAAATTTAATTATTTTATAAATCAAGAGAATGGTGAAATTATAAAGGAGATTAAAGATGTTTTAAAAGAATAATATAAATTGATTTATATTAAGTGATTTATAAATGGATATTTATAAATTGAAATATAGACATTATAAAACGAGTTTTTATAAGTGTTTGAATGAAGTGAAAATGAATTTCATAAATGAATGAAATTTATAGAATTATAAACTGTGAAGTTATAAATAAAATTTATAAATAGTAAGATTTATAAATTGGTGAAGTTAATTGAGGAATAGATTTGGGTGAATAATTGAATCTTATAGGTTATAAGATTTATAATTATGAAGTTCAAAGGAACGATTTTTGCAAACAAATAGATTATAAGCACTTAACTTATAATATGAACTTTGAGTTATAATTGAGTTATAAACTGGAATAGGTTAATAAAAGAATTTATAAAAAGGAAGTTTTTATAAATAAATAGAAATGGAATTTATAAACGATGTTTTATAAATTCGCAAACGACTTATTTTGATAAGAAAATTGTTGGAACCTATTAAAGGAGTTATATTCATATTTTTGAATAGTGAATAATCCTTGGAATTAAAACGAATAAAAGGATGAGATTTCTTAATGAAGTTTATTCACATTTTTGAATAGTGAATAACACGTTAAAGAAAATGGTTTGAATGTGAATGTTTTAAATAGAATTAAAACGATCTAACGATGTTTTAAAAAGGTGTTGAGATTCGAAACCATAGATTTCAACATTCATTGTTGAAATAGACGTTTTCGAGAAATAAAAGGAAATAGTGGACTATAACACTGTTGTTATAGTAAATGATTTCCGAAAGGAAATGTTTTGAATAGTATTGGGATTTATATATCTATTTTAAATTCGAATCCCTATACTAGTGATTTTGGGTTGTCGTAACGATGTTTTACGCAACATTCGTTTTGGCCCAAATAAATATGTTAAAGAGAATGATTTCCTTAAAGAATGAAATATATACTTAATTCGATTTAAGTATATTGAATATTTTCCAAGGTTGGAAATAAAAAGATTTGTGAATTACTTATGAATAAATAAGTATGGAAATGTTTTCCAATATGAAGTGAATATTTAGAATTTATCTTTTGAAGATAAATTGAAAATGGATAGTTGAAATCGTATATGCATGAATATTTTTGAATATAAATTCACTAAGGAATTTATAAAAGAAAGTGGAATTTGTTAAAAATAAATATTGATTTATTTTTGAAGTGTTGAAATTTTATATCTTGTAAAGATATTTTGGAAGATAAATAATTTGGAAATTATTTGGAATCTGGTGATGTGTGCATATCCATTGATAGTTCAATAACCGACTATCAATATTTCCCTTTGAATGGGTATTTGATGTGATTTGTTTGAATTTGAATGCCACACTTATTTTTGAATAAGCGCTCACTATTCGGGTTAACCGGGAAAGGACCATGGGGTCGTATAACCCATTCCGAATATGTGATACGTCGTTGTGAATTGCATTGAAGACCGGTGTTGAAGACCGAGTATTTACGAAAGCGATAGGATGACCTGTCGATTGACTCTGCACCGAGTAGCTACGGTATTGAGTTTTCCATATGTGATGGTGAATCCGATCAGGATTGTGGATATCCGGGTTGCAAGGACTTCTTTGTAAGTGCCTTCGGTTTTGTTCGATCCCGGAACAGACTTGTATGGATTGTATGCCTGACATTACAATTTGAGATATAAAGCCGATTTCTTTCAAATATATTTCTGTTGGTGGCGGAGAATTTATTCTTTTAGCTTAACACCCTTCTCTGAGACGTACGAGCTCAGAGGTTATATAGTTGAAGTTATCAGCGATATATTCCCAATTTGGTAATGTGACATGCTGAGTGATGTTGAAATGATCATTGTGTTGATTATTTATGATAGGATCATTTGTTTGATCGTCTATCCTTGTGATCATTGTGTTGATCATTTGTTGACCCAAAGCATGGCTTTTGTATAAAGTATGTTTTTGTGGACGTGACTTCGTCGAGCCTCACACCCCGTGAATGGTCAAAACAGGAAAGATGCGGCAAGGTTATGAGGGGTAGCGCCCTTTAGGATGTGTCCATTTCCTTCTAGAAAAGGGTGGTATCATGTTATGGAGCCCAGATACTTACTCATGTTGAAAACACTTTGTTATGATTGTGTGAATTGATTACGAGCGCTCGGTGAAAAGGTCCCAAAGGACCGGGGGATGGCATATTCGGTCAGTTGTTACTCAGTTAGGGGTAACCCGGCCTTGTGTTGGTAGAGATCCGGTTTGGTTCTCGGGGATGTCCATCCAGAGGCATTCTCATGTGGCAATGGGAAGTTCCTTGGCCTGATCATTCGTTGGAAATCCAAAGAAACAATACGAGACTTGTACGGTTTTAGTTGTATAACCTGCTATGGAATGTAGCGGTAACCTGCTATTGAACATAGTTAGCTATAGTAGGCATAGTTCGAAATGTCTATGCTGGCTAAGATTTATATTCTACTTTCGAAATGAATTTTTCTACACTATACACTAGTAATAATATCAAATGTTCTTTTAAATGCGTATCAAGCATCTTTGACTATCATAAGGAGAAATCTCCTCCGATTCTGCGTTTGCATTGTGTGTGTGTGCGGGAGGCCTTATGGTAGTCTCATTTTTAAAGCATTGCGAATTGAAATAAAAATATTCCTCTATTTTGATTTTTAAAGATAAATAAACTGTTTTGAGTTCTCACACCAGTCACATGACTGACTCGGAGTTTATTGTTTTCCTTCCTAAACTCTGGGTGCCCACCAATTTCCACACGGGCAGATAAGAGTTAGGTTTATCAGGATATTCTGGATATTCTGGAGTTGCTGGAGGCAAGATGGATGGCATGGCGTATTCACTAGTTTATATAGTATTTCTTTTTCCGCTGCACTGTTTGATGTTGTATATTGTTGTACACTCTGATGATATGATGTAATGAAATGTAATGATGAAATGTAATAACTGATATAGTTCTTTATTTAAAGATTATTCATTTATTATTATATGTTGTTCCGCTGCGAATTGTGAGATTCTGATGTTGTTCAGTTGTAGTTCTGTTGTTTTCTTTCTGTTCCGTTCTATTTTAAAATTTTCTATTCTATTTTCTATTTTCTCTTCTTCCTATTTTCTGTTTTCTTCTCTATCTTTTCCCTCTATTTTCTCTCTTCTTTCTTCTTCCTTTTTCTTAAATTCTTTTTAAAACCCATAACATTTCGATTTTTCGGCAACGAAAAATCGCAAACGTTACATCCGGTATGTATCATTTCAACCCATAATGATTTCTACACTAACAGGGAACTTGCGGAGTGATAACAGATATGAAAATAATAATAAGAACATGCATATATCATCAAAATAAATATAAACAATAGGATATGGTGTCATATCCCATAAGTGAACAGTTATAGATAATAGCATATATAACAATTTAAATAACTACAGCCTCATATTTCGATTGTCGTTTCAATTGAAATCAAATTTAATGAATAAAAGAACGTTAATCGTGAGTGATTGCTCACCTTTCGAGGTTAGAGAGATAGACAATAAAGTTGAGTTACGAAACCCAAGCACGAATCTCAAAGCGAAGTAAGATTGGCACGAATCGACGATCAAAGCTGGTAAAAGAGATCGATGGGAACGGGTCAAATTAGCTTGATAAAAATTTAGGCGAGATGTATTTTTATATTATTATCCTCCTTAAACCTAAAATTCAAATTAAAGTATACATACATTTTATATAAGTCTTAAATTAAATATATTTATTGAAATCAAACGTATAAAAAAATCAAAACCAAATTCACTATATCTTATAGTATATACGTTATATTTGAAACATCAATATCTGAAACTAAATGTACATAACCAAATTAACATCCAAAGATATACATAACATTAAATAATGTAAGTTTAAAGAAATCTAATAGTTTAACCAAATGCAGACTTCCTTTACGAATAATATACTGTAATTATTATTATTATTATTATTATTATTATTATTATTTACCAAAAATAAAAATATTCTAACATAATGCTAGTAGAAAAATGGAGAAAGGATGCTTATGCTTACCAATATTGACATGTAAACCTACATATTATATGTACAATAAAGTGTGTACAAACAAACCTTTATATGGGCTGTTATATACATGTTTAAAAAATGTTATACATATATTGTTACACATATTCACAGCAGCCGTTATACCTAACGTGTATACATATTATATTTTAAACAACACCCGACAACAGATGAAGGTAAAATAAAAATTATATATATATATATATATATATATTATAACTAATACAAACCTATAAAGCTCTGAAGTGTATACTAGTATATCTATACAACCAAACCAATATAAAAATATGTACCCATGCAAATATCTAAAGTTTTTAGAAACAATACTTAGGCTTATATATATAAAATAAAATAAAACAATAACTTACGCACACACAAAAAAACACTATACTTAATGAGACAAACGCACAAGTTGTACTACCTTCCAAGATATCATATATATATGTTAAAAGTTTTCTGCAAGGCAAAATGGGTGACAAGATGAGATACCGCTGCGTGTAAGAGTGTGAAAGAAGAGAGAGGGTGGAGAAAGAAAAATTGAGGAGAAGAAAGTGACAGTAGATCCTTGCTTTACCAAAAAAAGCTTATAAATGTGAAATAAAATGAGCCGTAAAAGAATTAATGAATACAAAAAAAAAACGTAAAATTCAAAACGGTGTGGGCCTCAGGTAAATATCCATTCACATCTTTTTTGACATATATAAAACGTATGAAAAGCTTTAAAATGAAACGGCTATATATTAGTTATTATTATAAAACGTTTTAAAGTGACTCGGGAAATAAATATATGGAAGTTGATAAAGGAGAATGAAGAGACCCAAAAATGGTGACAAATAATAATTTTGAATTGATGGAAAAAAGTAACAGCTGGCATAACCCAAAGTTATAAAGGCAGAGGAAAACGCTTTGCACAATTTAAGGTGAGCTTCCAAATTTTTTTGAATGTTTTATAACTTCCAACTGTAGTGAAGAAAATGGAATTTTAAAGGAAAAAATTAAAGTGACCGTTCTAATTAAATGAATATAAAACGTATGCATGTTTTGTACATTCATACTTTCAAAAATGGTATGACGTGGCAACGGTCGAATTCAGTAAAAGATGAAATAAATGTGAGAAATGAAAATAAATAGGAATGAACCGTATTTTTCCAAAATGAAACGTATGCAACAAATCAGCAAATAAATAGAAACGTGTAGGGAGATGAGTGAAATAAATAGAAAATGTTAAAATATAAATAAATATAACATACTTGAAAAGGACAACATGATGATTTAGAAATTAATAAATGAAAAACGTATATCCCTATACGTTTTAGTTTCAAAAAGAACAGAAAATTTTGTCAAAAGTTATAAAGAGTTAAAAGCATTGAAACGTGATTTCCGCTGAAATTTATTTTATTCCCAACTGAGATGAGAGAGAAAGGGAAAGATTTCAAACAAATGAATATATTCGAAATGAATGTAATATAAACGGTCATGGTGTGGTTCAGCAGAAAATTTAATGCAATTTATAATTGTGTGAGCTGTACGTTGATTTAAGAAAAAAAATAAAAGCAGTTAATGGCTTGATTTAATAGTACGTTTCAAATTTGAAAAGAAAAGAGAAGTAAGGGTTGAAATTTTGATTTCAATTAAATGATCGCGTGAATGACCAAATAGCAATTAGCAATAGCAGCAAGAGATAATGGAATATATGGTAGAAAAGGAATAAATGAAATGTGAACGGATAGAATGAAAATTGAAATGACAGAGAATTAAATATAAGGTGGAAAGGTGTGGCAACGCTCACCCATAGATTTAGCTAAAACCATCAAAAGAAATTTAATATGGTATGAGTTGTATGGTTTCAAATTTGTAAAGTAGATAAATCCAAGTCATAAATTTCAGCACCGATGACGCACATTTTTGTTGTTTCCGTCGCATATCGGATCTCAAAATACAGAAATAAATATACCAACGAGACGATCAAAATGGTATATAGATATTTACGGTACGATTGAATTATAAAAAAAAATTCGAATTTTCACTAGCAGAAAAATGCAGTAAAAACGCAGAAAATAAGATCGACGGAGCTATAGAAGTCCAAATTTGAAAAAACGAAAAATGGCGTCTCAGTCAGAAGATGATTTAGAATTTTTCTATGTAAAAATATTCAGGTCTTGAAAATAAATTTATTTTCACCAATTATTAACTGATTTGAATTTAGTAGAATCACATAATAAATAAACCTTCATATAATTAATTGAAAATTTACCATTTGCTATATTTAATTATACGTAAACCAAATATTAAAACTTTATTTCAAAATGTTATTATTAAAATTTCTCAAAATCCAAATTAAATACGTTATAAAACCAATTAAAAATTAATGAAATTTATGGGTCGTTACACTCTCCCCCACTCAAAACTTTTCGTCCCCGAAAAGGAAGGAGGTAGGAGAATAGAACAACCAGAAATAAACGTAGACTGAAAGTCAAGGGTAAATAATTAATTTAAAACTATATAAATTTTACTTGAAATATTCATTTGAAAACTTCATTTGCGATTCAGTTATCTTTAATACTTTAAAATTTTCAAAACTCATTGGAATTTAATATGTTTAATAACACCTTTATACATATATGAAAGCTATTTGAAAACAATTATTTGCATCATTAGTTATATTTACAAAGAAGCTATTGAAAACATTAAATCCATAATTCATAAATTTATAAATTTGTCTTTAGATACTTTTCAAACATTATTAATAAATCATTCACTTTAAATATGTTTTATTTAATTAATAACTTCAAAAATATTTATAACACTAAAAATTTCTATTAAACAATGTAGTATACAAATAAGCAATACTTAAAAGATTATATTCAAAAAGGAAAGAAGGTAGATTTGGAAAAACAAAATCAAGGTGAACAACTAAAGCTGAGAAGATAAGGTAGATTTAAAGAATAGAATCGTGCACGAATCATAAATTTCAAACCATAAGAGTTTCAATTTCAAATATTAACACAAAATTTCTTTGTTGAAAAATACCTTTATAATAAAGTACCTTTATATCGAAATAAATCTTTCTTTCAGAAATATTTTTATAACTCGATGTTTCAACAAGTTTATCCTCGTTCTTGCAGACTCTGGCCATGCGTTGATCAGGCGCAAAGCTAGAATTCTTCAAGTATTTAGTAGACTTGTTTCAACACCCAGTGAAAATACTTGAAAAACCTTTAAAACAGATATGGAAAGTACAATCCAAACAAAACAACCGAACCAAAACCTTTGTCCAACCATGGTTCGCAGATATACAATGGTTTTGCCTGGACCCCCCAGGAAATAATCCGTACCCCAAGGCCGTCTCAGCCAGGCAGTTTCGCTACTAATCGCGGCCTACACAGATTGCAGGATACACAATGGTTACGCCTGGATCCCCCAGGAAACAATCCATACCCCTAGGCCAGACTCAGCCAGGCAGTTGTGCTACGCAGTCGCGAGAGAAAAAAACCATGGATTACGCCACGGTGGGAACAATCGAGTATTACATCCGAAAAACCAAAAATCAGAGAGAATAATATCGATAGAATGAATCTACAATGTGGCTACAAAGCGGATATCAAGCAGAATGCACTTTCCATATCATTACTTCGAAAAATATATATCATATAGTACCTTTTCAAATATTTTCAAATATCATACTTATATAAAGTCCATTATATATAGGATTCCTTTTTAAATCGAATACTTTCCAAATCAACAGTATATCAAATCATACTTATATAGACTTCGATTATATAAAATTCTCTTTCCAAATTGAGTACCTTTCAAATCAATAGGTTTCTATCAATTTCATACTTATACAAATCCATTTTATATAAGTTCGACCACTCCCAAATCAAGTACTTAATAATATAAGGTTCTCAATTTCAAATTATTTCAATATCAATTCAGTTTCAAAATCACATATGATTTCACGAAAAAAATTTCCAAATTAAATATCTCAAGTCAAAGTTCCCAAAATAATTGGTTTAGAAAATAATCCCAGTTTCCAAACTAACATAATTCAAACCAAACAAATTCATTTCCAAAATTACCATATAAGTACTTGTTTTTAGTTTCAATTTAATTTCAAAACCAATATTTTCTCAAAATCAATTATACTCAAAATGGTTTCCAAATTTATAATTATCCCTTTAAAACTTTTAAACTATCCATTTCTATTTGAAATATCCAATTTACCTTTCTGAAAACCATTATTCAAAACTATTTTTTTTCAAAACTAAATTTATATTCTTTATCAAACATTTTATACTCTTCGAAATTTCTTAGCTTTGAAAATTTAATCTCGATTTGGAAGTGTTCGAACATTCAAAATAGTTAGGGAAATCAAATTTCCAAATTCAAGAGTTGAAAATCAACATAAATCAATAAATCAATTTCAATAGATAGGATTATACTAAATCAAATCCGAAACTCGAGGACTGAATACCGGTCTCACTTTAAATTGTTTCAAATATATACATATATCTTTCGAAAATATCAAATTATACTTCGGAATTTGAAATCAAAACGATTTTACAAAATCACTCGCATAGCGAAGCTATTAAAGAGGCCTCTCCCCCACTCTGAAACTCGAAAATCAATGTCGATGATGCGTGCACTCATCACCGAAATTATTTTCCAGCGACATAAGTGAGTTCTGGACTTCTATTTTCTTGAAAACTTCTTTGAAATTTCTTTAATATTGTTGGAATTCATTTGAACTCATTTGAAACATTTCTCATTCGAAAAATACTTTTAAATCGTATTATTTTTATATATTTTCCAAAATCTTAAAACCAATTTCAAAATACCGGAATTCAATTCTCGAATTTCAAATTTAACCCTTTAGTTATAAATCATTTTTATATAAATCAATTTCGTATAAATTTCCAAAATTTTAAATCCTTTCAAAACTTTTATATATAGAATAACATTTCTTACTTGTTTTATATATAGGTATATAATCCTTATCGAAAACATTTTTACTTTTATATATAGAATAAAATCATAGTTATCAAAATAATAATTTCGGTATAAACAATTTCAAAAATACAACATACCCGATTTTTCAAAGGGTGATTCAAGAATGGATTTCAAAACAAAGATAGAGATTTAAATTAGAGGAACTCCAATCAATAGAATCCTAATTTGAAGATAGACTCGATCGAAGATGAGATAATTAAATTACAAAATAGAAGATGGATATACTTCTACAAACCGCGTCGACCTTAATCAGGTCAACCGTGACCGTAGGAATATAATCGATGCGGAATTCCAAAACAAATCGACATTCGATCGCCAGGGATAGAATTAAGCATATCAAGATATAGCAGCATCGTAAACCGAGGATACAGAAATCTTCAGTGAATCAATGCCGATTGTAAAGGAGTTTTCACCCCCTTTACAAAACATTCAGTGGAGTTATGGGATACTCCAAAATCAAACGAATATAAATAGAAAGAGACAATAATGAATTTCGGAACCGAGGGACATTCCAAAATTCAAAGGAAATCGAGTCAGAAAGGAAGAGATTCAACTCGAACGAAAGTGATTCTGTAAATAAATTTACCATATATGCTAAGTTTTGCCTAGAGCCAAAGCTCTGATACCAACTGTAACGACCCGCTATTTTGGACCATTCAAATTGATAATAAAACCATACATATTCGACTTGAATAATTCAAAATACCGAATTGTTAATTAAAATTTGGCAAAAATTAAAATATACAATAAATAAATCAATCACAAATCATAGAGTAATATAATGCAGCGGAATAGATGAAGAATAGTAGTTCATAAAGCTACTATATACATCAGAGTTAGAAATAAAATACAACTGAATAGTTCAAATGCAGTGAAGTCTCCAATGCAACAGATGACTTCTCTGAACCAATCAACTGGAAAGGCTAGAATCTGAATCGATAGTTGGATCTCCAAATGAAACTCCGAACTCCAAAGGTGAGTCTCTAATGCTGTATCACTCAGTCTGACCCGAGCGTAAAGCAAAACATAAAACACTCGAGTCAGATTAACATTCTTATATCAATAAATCCAACTCAAGTGAAATATCAACTGAAATACAAATAACTTAAAGGATGTTTGGGATAACCATCCTCTAAGGGTCCATGGAACTATCTACAAGGTAGAAATATACACTATAACACCTTGGTCATTTCAGCTTAATTTATACTTCAAAACCAAATATCATTTCACTTCAAATATCTCTATATTTCCCAAAATAGTATTTATATATATTAAATAATTTATACAATAAAGTATTTTCAATTCCTCAACTTAACAAATCGTTTCAACATCAACCTGACCTTCCCATTTAAATTAAATTCAATCTCAATTTATCAATTTAAATTCAACTCAATTCCTAAAATAAACACTTCAATTTATCGATCTCAAATTCGGATTTGTAATCACAAAAATACCCCTTTATATTTCAATATATTTCAAAACTTTAAGTATTCAATGTTTCAATAAAAAATTTATTCAATTTAGTTCTCTAAATAATAAATTCAAATTTGGTTCAACCTAAATTTCACTTTAATTCAATTTAGTTGCTTAATAACAAATTCAACTACGTTGATTTCAAATACAGATCTGAATCTCAACATAAACCATTTAAATTCCAATATAGTTCAAGGCTTTAATATTTAAATGTTCTATATAACAGTTTCATATAGATCTCGATTTAACCTCATTATTATTTAGTCTTGAAATACTCCCTTATTAGATTCAATAACTTTAAATTACATTTTACTCGATATTTTCTTTAATTTTATTAAACGTGAAATATTCATTAAATCGCTTAAATCAAAAATGCAGTTACAAAATCATACCTTTAAATTTTCCATTCAATAATTTCAAATCGATTTAATTAAATAAATCCTTATTTAAATACCATTTTTAATAAACCCAAATTTATCTCCCAATCTTAATTATTCAACTTTTTACAACGGTAAATTTTGAAATATAAATCTTAAATAATACTCAAACATATTATAAGGATTAGATCAATCTCAATAATATTATTATTAAATCTATATATAAAATTTCCATTTATATATATAATATTTTAAGAATCAATATTTATTAAATCCCATATATTTCTTTTTAATGTAGAAATTTATTTTCAAAATATTTATATGGACCAACGGTGTCTGTATATATTTCCTATCATATAGTCAAGTGCTACGGATATTTATCATTTCAACCCTACACTAAATATATACGGGTGGATATCATGTCAACCCGTAATCCCAAATTCAATTAAATGAAAATCGCTTGGGTTTATCATTTCAACCATAACGATTTTCTCCTATTCTAAAGTCCGTTCGGGTATGTATCATTTCAACCAATAATGATTTCTATACTAATAGGGAACTTGCAGAGTGATAACAGATATGAAAATAATAATAACAACTGGCATATATCATCAAAATAAATATAAACAATAGGATATGGTGTCATATCCCATAAGTGAACAGTTATAGATAATAGCGTATATAACAATTTAAATAACTACAACCTCATATTTCAATTGTCGTTTCAATTGAAATCAAATTTAATAAACAAAAGAACGTTAATCGTGAGTGATTGCTCACCTTTCGAGGTTAGAAAGATAGGCAATGAAGTTGAGTTACGAAACAAAACACGAATCTCAAAGCAAAGTAAGATCGGCATGAATCGACGATCAAAGCTAGTAAAAGAAATCGATGGGAACGGGTCAAATTAGCTCGATAAAAATTTAGACGAGATGTATTTTTATATGATTATCCTCCTTAAACCCAAAATTCAAATTAAAGTATATATACATTTTATATAAGTCTTAAATTAAATATATTTATTGAAATCCAACATATAAAAAAAAATCAAAACCACATTCACTCTATCTTATAGTATATACGTTATATTTGAAACATCAATATCTGAAACTAAATGTACATAACCAAATTAACATCCAAAGATATACATAACATTAAATAATGTAAGTTTAAAGAAATCTAATAGTTTAACCAAATGCAGACTTCCTTTACAAATAATATACTGTAATTATTATTATTATTATTATTATTATTATTATTTTTTACCAAAAATAAAAATATGCTAACACAATGCTAGTAGAAAAATGGAGAAAGGATGCTTATACTTACCAATATTGACATGCAAACCTACATTTTATATGTACAATAAAGTGTGTACAAACAAACCTTTATATGGGCTGCTATATACATGTTTAAAAAATGTTATACATATATTGTTACACATATTCACAGCAGCCGTTATACCTAACTTGTATACATATTATATTTTAAACAACACCTGACAATAGATGAAGGTTAAATAAAAATAATATATATTGTAACAACCCACATATTTATGGAGTTTGTATTTAAATATTTTATTTAAATATTAACTCGTTAATCGGATTTTGGTCCGAAAAGCTACTTTTTGCAAACGGTCAAATTAGGACTCGAGACCACTTCCATTGAGTTCGAAATACCGTTTACAACTTTTTTAAGTATAAACATCAATAGGTTTGGAGTTAGTGAAATTTCACTAACTTTTCCCGCTTTGGACTTTGGGTTAGTTTAGCCTATTAAGCCCAAGTTCCAACCCTCTTCTCCTCACTCTTCATAAATTTCCTAACTAATCAAGCTTTGGCATTAATGGTGGAGGGAATGAGAAATTAAAATTCCAAAACTCAAATTCAATTGCAATCCATCTTTCTACTCCAAATTCAAGAAGAAGACATTGGATTCAAGCTTCTTGTGCTTAGATAGAAGAAGGATTGATTCTTGCTTGCTTAAAACTTCATTTTCATTGATATTTGGTGCAAAGGTGAGATTTTTATCTCACAAATCTAGTCTATAACTATATTGGACTGTTGGGAATGATTCCCTATCACTTTTGCATGCACATTTGCCTTTGGTTTGGATTGGATTGGCGAAAAACTCCAATTTTTAGCATTTTTGGAAATTTCCTGCACTTAGCTCGTTCTGGCCACTTGACTCTTTCGGTGATAGGTCGCAAGGTCACTGGGTCGTAGGTCGCAGGGCTTTAGGTCGTTCTAGAAGAACTGGCACTTCGGAATTAGGTCGCTCACGAGTTAAGTCGTTAGGTCGCTCACGAGTTAGGTCGTTAGGTCGCTCGCGAGTTAGTACCATAGGTCGTAGGGCTTTAGGTCATTCTGGAAGTATTGGCACTTCGGAGTTAAGTCGCTCGCGAGTTAAGCCTTAAGTCGTAGGTCGCTCACGAGTTAGGCCTTAAGCCGTAGGTCGCTCGCGAGTTAAGCTTTGAGCCTTAGGTCGTTTCCTACCTATAATCTCTAGGCAAACGTTAAGTCGCTCGCCCTGGTTTATCTCGTAGGTCGTTTCCGACCTAAGCTCCTGATAAGTCGTTCGAGTTAGGTCGTTGGACCATTTACCTTAGGTCTCTCGACTCTGTTAAGTCGTAGGTCGTTAGACCTTAGGTCGTTCGCCTTCCTTAAGTCGCTCGACCCCTCCACACTAGGTCGCTCGGCTTGCTTGAGTCGTAGGTCGTTGGACCTTAAGTCGCTTGCCTCCCTTAACTCCAGTTAGGTCGCTCGTCCATTGTGTTAGGTCGCGTGAACCCTTAGATCGTTAGACCTCATTTTGCTTTAGGTCGTAGGCCGCTTGTCTTCACTTAGGTCGTACCGTTTTGGACGGGGCGCTGCCCCCTGGACCCCCGTGACTTGACCGGGCAGGTCGAACCCCGTAAGCGGTGGCGTTGCCCCCGCACCCCCACCTTGGGGGGTAGCCACCCCCCCCGGACCCCCCCCCCCCCCGTAGGGGATCTTATCTGAAAAACATTGAGCTGATTTCCTTGGATTTTATTTACATCTCCGTATGCGATTTTTGTGACTGATTGTCTCTACAATTGCTTCTGTGTTTTGTCACTTTATAATATAAAGGTTTCAATACTAGTAGTAAATATCAAAACTCTTTTAACAAACAATTTCAACTCTATTTTTAATAACAAAGCTCTTTTCTTAAACCGTTTTCCAATCTATTAGTATATAAAAACCTTTACCTCACTCGGATGAGAAATCTAATTAAACGACTTAGTAAAACAAGTGGTATGAAACGCTTGCGTTCACTTCGTCGGTTAATTCTTGGACTTGTTCGATTGAACCTCTTGTGACAATTTTATTAGTGAAGATTTACAGTTTGTTCGTAAATATTTAAGTTAAGCAAGTGGTTATGGGACATGAAGCTAAACTTCTATATTTACTAGCTTAGTGTAATTGACACTTCTCGTTGATCATGACGATCATTCTGATGATTTAGACTAGCAACTGTGCGATGTCTCTTATTGCGAGGTTAGACTAGACACCACTTGTGTGATTCCACTCACACATACCTTTTTGCTTTTTGGTTAGTCTGGACCTTAATCTGTGTGATTCCATTCACACATGTGGGGTAGCTCCCCTTGGTCTTCGGACCGTCATGTGATAGGCCTCTTTCTCTTTTCTATGATTTCTGGACTTCTTGCATTGATTTCTAGAATTTATGTCATTGACTTGTTATGAGTACAAGTTTGGGGTATGATGCCCTTTCCGAATCTTTGAGAAGATTCTTGTGATATTGATTATCTCTTATTGATTGATCTTTTGTTGATCATTATTTACATACTTATGGTAGTATGTCATTATTGATATTTTATGTTTATGCCATATCTTTTATGTTATATCATGTCATCTGATATTTATAGCTAGACTGACTCGTTTATTATTTTCTTAAATAATACTCGGGTCAGACCGAGATGTTACAGGTGCTTCTGCTTGACTTCTTCCCAGGGATTCATCACTCTGACTTTTGGCTAACTGTTTAGATTAGCAGTTTTTGTTGTATACACTTGAGATATAGACTCATAGTTGTATTCTTTTGTATAGCACGTGTTGCTGTTCTTTTGTATTATCGTGGATCTTATGGACCACTATTCTGATGTACACTTTCATGTGATAGTTATATATTCATATCTTCTTCCGCCTTTGTGATATGGATATCTGTGACTGATTTGTGTTATGATTATTTCTATGTTTGTTTTCGAAGATTATTTATAGCCACCGTGTGATAAGCAATTACATGGATGGTCGCTCCTCAACAGCCTTATTCTCCATGCTAGTTGACAGCACTACACCGTAGTGTTCTTGGCTAGTATGGATTTAGAGGTGGGGCGTCACACATATATATATTATAACTAATACAAACCTATAATGCTCTGAAGTGTATACTAATTTATCTATACAACCAACTCAATATGAAAATATGTACCCATGCAAATATCTAAAGTTTTTAGAAACAATACTTAGGCTTATATATAAAAAATAAAATAAAGCAATAACTTACGCACAAAAAAAAAACACAATACTTAATGAGACAAACGCACAAGTTGTATTACCTTTTAAGATATCATATATATATGTTAAAAGTTTTATGCAAGGAAAAATGGGCGACAATGTAACAACCTGCCTATTTAACGATTACATATTTAAATGTCTGATTTAAATATGGCGTCGTTATTCGGATTTTGGGGTCCGAAATGTTACTTTTTGCAAACGGCCGAATTGGAGCTCGAAACCATTTCCATTGGTTCCAAAATGTCGTTTGCGATCTTTTTGAGTATAATCTTTGGTATGTTTGGAGTAAGTTGAATTTTGCTACTTTTTCTATTGGGTTTAGGGTTTGGGTTCAGCCCACTAGCTTAACTAATACCCTAACTCAACCCTCTCCTCTCCATTCTCTCATTCCACTCTTCTAAACTCAAGCTAAAAACTGAAATGGGGGAAAGGAAGTGGAAATAGAAATTAGCAAGCCCTAGCTTCTTCTTGTAAACTTGATTCTTGCTCCAAAATCAAAGAGAATCCATTGGTAAGTTCATCTCCATCTTCTCCATCTCTTCTCCTCTTCAATTTCAGTAATTTCCTAACCCTAACTTAGGAAATACTTACTTTGATTCTAGATTGAAGCTTGTAGTGTTGAAGTGGAGTGTAGTTGGTTGATTCCTTGCATTTGTGCTTCTTCTTCTCCTTTGTTTTTGTGTAAAAAGGTGAGTTTTTAACTCACATCTACCTCTCTTGCTATCATTGATGTTGGGTATGATTTCCTAACAATTATTCATGTGCTATTGCTTTGATTTTAAAAAGGTTTGGAATTCATTTGATAAGGGCAAGAAGTGCTGGAAAACAGCCTTCGGCCGACCGAGTGCAGGCTTCGGTCGACCGACCTGCTGCCCCGAACCATATTTTGTTTCCTGCATCTGGCCGGCCGACCGATCCCTGTAGTCCGGTCGACCGAGCTGCTTTGTTCTGCCTGTTTTGCCTATTTTGCATATTTGATTGATTTTCCGGATTTTATCGATTCAAGTTGGTTTTTAGTGGTTGTTATTGCATCTTTGGCTTTGATAACTTACTCTTGACTTCATCCACGGGTTTTTATAAAATAATCTCTCGAATCGCATTTGAAAGCTCGTTTCTCCTATTTATAAATTCTATTTAAAACACACACTTTCGCACGTCGAGCGAAGTGGAAGGGTGATTAAATGGTTGGGCAAAACACGTACCATGAATCTGTGCGTTTATCCTTTCGATTAATCTCCGACCTATTCAATTGATCGTTTTGACCTTCGGGTTTAGTTTACCGATGATATGAGGTAAATTTGTAATGCTTTGAGTGTGAAAATGGCTAACGGATAGTAAACCGTTTAGTGCGAACGAGTGGTTATGGGACATACGTTAACACTTTTTGGATTCCTCTTCGAGAGTTGTGACACATTCCGCCAGTTAGTGGTGTCCAGTACTGGGTCTCTGACCTTCGCCACTACGGTTAGTTGCCCTATAAAGTATCGCTCCGATGTTGGCCTTATGTGCCGCATGAGTGATATTGGGTTTGTTGCCTTTGGGTATGTTGCCTTCGGGTATGTGGCCTTCGGGTTTGTGCCTTCGGGTGTGTGCCTTCGGGTTTGTTGCCCTATATAGTATCGCTCTGATGTTGGCCTTATGTGCCTCATGGGTGATATTTGGGTTTGGAGTCTTCGGGCTCATGGATCCTTGTTTGTACAGTACTGAGCTCGAGCAATTTTATGATGTTTCATTAATATGTATATTCCCTTGGTATCGCCCTTCGGTGTTGGTCTTTTTGAGCCGCATGGAGAATAGCGATTACCTTGTGGAACTTGTATACCTTATTGGTATTTGTTATTTGCCTTTTTGGCTTGATTTGGGATATTTGTGTCCTTTGTTTCTATATGTTGCCGATGATATGAGGCTTGTTATCATATGATTCATCTTTTGTTCGATGATTGTGTTATCTCCTTTAGAGATATTTGTTATGCTTTGAAACCTTGCAGGTTTATTATTGTTCAGTTTATCTAACTAATTTGTTTAGCTAGACTGACCCGGGTATTTTATACTCGGGTCAGACCGAGATGTTTCAGGTTAGGTGCTTTGGACTTAGCCTCTTTTGCTTCCGCATGGACTATTTCGCTGACTCCTTTTTGTCTTAGCTTTTTGTGTAGTCCTTTCTGTTATAACTCTGATATGTATTCTTGTGAACTCGTCTGTATATTGTGGTTTGCTATACCACTTGATATGTATCATTTTGTATACTCTTTTATGTATCTATATATGTGTATGTGATGATTTACTGTTCTGTGATGTATATTACATTTGAGTTGTTATATTCTGTTCTGATAGATCCTATAGCCATTGTAGTCTTGCTTTAAATATTTATTGAATACGTCGAACTGTTTGTGATTCTACTTTTCGACGTGTTTAGTGAATAGTTAAGGTAAGATTACACATGGTCGCTCCTATCCAGCCTTATTCTCCGTGTTAGCAGACAGTATTATCTATACGATACTCTTTGCTAACGTGGGTATAGAGGTGGGGCATCACAGACAAGGTGAGATACGGCTGCGTGTAAGAGTTAGAAAGAAGAGAGAGGGTGGAGAAAAAAAAATTAAGGAGAAGAAAGTGACAGTAGATCCTTGCTTTACCAAAAAAAAAAAGCTTATAAAGGTGAAATAAAATGAGCCGTAAAAGAATTAATGAATACAAAAAAAAACGTAAAATTCAAAACGGTGTGGGCCTCAGGTAAATATCCATTCACATCTTTTTTTGACACATATAAAATGTATGAAAAGCTTTAAAATGAAACGGCTATATATTAATTATTATTATAAAATGTTTTAAAGTGACTAGGGAAATAAATATATGGAAGTTGATAAAGGAGAATGAAGAGACCCAAAAATGGAATGACAACTAATAATTTTGAATTGATGGAAAAAAGTAACAACTGGCATAACCCAAAGTTATAAAGGCAGAGGAAAATGCTTTGCACAATTTAAGGTGAGCTTTCAAATTTTTTTGAATGTTTTATAACTTTCCAGCTGTAGTGAAGAAAATGGAATTTTAAAGGCAAAAATTAAAGTGACCGTTCCAATTAAATGAATATAAAACGTATGCATGTTTTGTACATTCATACTTTCAAAAATGGTATGACGTGGCAAAGGTCGAATTTCAGTAAAAGATGAAATAAATGAGAGAAATGAAAATAAATAGGAATGAACCACATTTTTCCAAAATGAAACGTATGCAACAAATCAGCAAATAAACAGAAACGTGTAGGGAGATGAGTGAAATAAATAGAAAATGTTAAAATATAAATAAATATAACATACATGAAAAGGACAACATGATGATTTAGAAATTAATAAATGAAAAACGTATATCCCTATACGTTTTAGTTTCAAAAAGAACAGAAAATTTTATTAAAAGTTATAAAGAGTTAAAAGCATTGAAACGTGATTTCCGCTGAAATTTATTTTATTCCCAACTGAGATGAGAGAGAAAGGGAAAGATTTCAAACAAATGAATATATTCCAAATGAATGTAATATAAACGGTCGTGGTGTGGTTCAGCAGAAAATTTAATGCAATTTATAATTGTGTGAGCTGTACGTTGATTTAAGAAAAAAAATAAAAACAATTAATGGCTTGATTTAATAGTACGTTTCAAATTTGAAAAGAAAAGAAAAGTAAGGGTTGAAATTTTGATTTCAATTAAATGATCGCGTGAATGAGCAAATAGAAATTAACAATAGCAGCAAGAGATAATGGAATATATGGTAGAAAAGGAATAAATGAAATGTGAACGGATAGAATGCAAACTGAAACGGCGGAGAATTAAATATAAGGTGGAAAGGTATGGCAACGCTCACCCATAGATTTAGCTAAAACCTTTAAAAGAAATTTAATATGGTATGAGTTGTATGGTTTCAAATTTGAAAAGTTGATAAATCCAAGTCACAAATTTCAGCACCGTGACGCACATTTTTATTGTTTCCGTCGCGTATCGGATCTCAAAATACAGAAATAAATATACCGTGGTGATCAGTACAACGAGACGATCAAAATGGTATATAGATATTGGTGGTACGATTGAATTATAAAAAAAATTCGAATTTTCACTAGCAGAAAAATGCAGTAAAAACGCAGAAAATAAGATCGACGGAGCTATAGAAGTCCAAATTTGGGAAGACGAAAAATGACTTCTCAATTAGAAGATGATTTAGAATTTTTCTACGTAAAAATATTCAGGTCTTGAAAATAAATTTATTTTCACCAATTATTAACTGATTTGAATTTAATAGAATTACATAATAAATAAACCTTCATATAATTAGTTGAAAATTTACCATGTGCTATATTTAATTACACATAAACCAAATATTAAAACTTTATTTCAAAATATTATTACTAAAATTTCTCAAAATCCAAATTCAATACGTTATAAAACCAATTAAAAATTAATAAAATTTTATGGGTCGTTACAAAATCTATAACCCAAATCAAGGAATAACATGTCAACATAAACCGACTGGTACATACATGTCCAAATAACATAATAGCAGGATGGTGATTTATCCCGTTGAATAGATGTCCACAATAATCAAATCAATTAAGTTATAGAAGAACAGTGATTTATTCTGCTAACATATGTCCAAACAATCTATGAACTAAGTTATAGCAGTGTGGGGATTTATTTTGCTGAATAGATGTCATCAATTTGGTATAACTTATTCACATTTGTATGGTTAAATGCTATCGACAATCGAATCCCTTGTGTTCAAAACTATTCTTTGTAAAAGGAAGGTTCCTTTAAACAAATTGATTCTTGGAAAACAAGTAATTAAAAACTTAAACCTATTTATAACAATTAATTACATGTTAAACTATAGTCAAATATTAATTAAGTTTAACCTAAACTTAATTATTAATTAAAAAATAATTAAATCATTAATGAATAATTTATTTATAAATTAAACCCTTACCCAATTTATAATTAAAAATAATTTATCACTTAGTTAATAATTAATTAATAATTAAATGTGTACTTAATTAATAATTAATTAAGAACAAATCTTATAATTAATACATAGTTGATTAAAAATTATTCTTACTTAATCAATATTTAATTAAGATAATCTTACTTTAAATAATAATTAACTAATAATTAATCTTCGCTTAATTATAATTAATAAACCATGTTTAAGACTTAATTACTTATTAATTACCAAACTTAATTAATTCATGATTAATTAATAAATTCTTAATTAACTTTCATAACATCATTATTAAGTTTAGAAAGCATTTCATAAATTTTACTATGTATAGAAACATAATTTCTAAATAGTTGAATTTTTCATCGAACTACATCCATAGCTGCTATTGCTACAGATACCATAACTTGAAAATTGATTTCTAAGTTTACTTTAAAAAATTTCATTTTGAAAGCTCGCTTACTTTTACAAAATATTAAGTAAGTATTTTGAAAACTAAACTAAGTCTAAAACTTGAAATTGATTTTTTATTTTTAAAACCAAAAACCATAGTTTCACACAAGAATTACTAGTCGCTTAACCATACAAAAGTTCTAACTTCTTAGCATATAACCACATAGTCATGCCGATAGCATACAAAGAATATCAAAAATCATAAACACAAGTAAAGATTTCAAATTTACATTATTTATCACATAAAGATCATAACTTGCAAATTTACTAACTTCACTTAACATTCAAACTAAATTCCAAGCATGTTATATATTTTCAACCAATATTAACACATTTGCATAACACAAAGTTTTAAACTTAAAAAAATATGATCTCTACTCTCTAAAAATTAACCAAATCAACTAGAACTTTGAATAGGCTTTAGATTTAAGCTTTATCTTTATAAAAAAGTGATTTTGGACATTTGAACATTCTTTTTGGATTGGCCATGGTCAGCATAGGCTTGGCCATGTGTTGTAGAGGAGGTTTTGGCCTTGTTTAATAAAAAGGAATGTGTAAGAAGAAAACGAAATTATTTTTAAGTATTACTAGAGGGAAAAAGGTGATTTTTTTAAAATTTGAAAATATTTTTGGAACCTATTAAAGATATTTTCAAAGCTTAAGAAGGAAAAAATATATTAAAAAGTAGAAAATAGGAATGAGGAAAGAGAGAGAATTTGGAATTAGTTTTTATAGAAAAGAATGAAATGAAATTACCATAATAACAATAAAGTACACTACCCTCCATCCATAACATGACACATCATCACATACACCCCCCCGGCCCCCGTCTTCCTTATAATACACGTTAGCATAAGGTTCACCCCTTTTATCCAATGTGTAATCAATGAACTTGCACAATGGTGTAGGAGATGTGAGTGATAAGGGACTTTTCATATTTTGTTTTGATTTAAATCTTGAAAATTGTCACACCAATCTCTTATCATAAGTGTACATATACACTTTTTAACATACATAATTAAGTCCTCATGACACACACACACACACACACACACACACACACACACACACACAAGTGTGTGATTAAATATATTAAGGTGTTTTTCAACCTTCTTAACAACTATTAGATGAACAAAAATCAGGATTGTTGAAAAAGCTTTCCGGTCATATTTTCTAATTTCCTTTCAACTAATTATCTTTGTAAACCTAATTCAAAAATGAATTTTCTATCCTTAGTTATAAATTAAACAGGCTATTTTAATTTCGAAAACCTTAAATATTTAAAATTAATCAAATATTTATAAACTAAAGCAATAAAATTTTGGCTCGCTATATTCTTCCCCCTTAAAAGAATTTCATGCCTAAAATTTCACAGCATAAACACCCAATACTATTCATAAGTCTGGATGGTGTTCATAGATCATCCATATACAAAACCTGATTCGATCACTATTCAAGTAGACTACTTCATTTCCAAGCTAGTATCGCTCACCCACGTCCTAAGTGCGTACTCTGGTTAGGCTCCTTGACAAAAACCTCTGTTCTCTTTGCATAACCATATACTATAATAGAAAACTTTAGTTCCCTATCCAGAACCCTTACCAAGTGTTCGTTGTAACGACGTAGAATATGACCACTTTAAAATATACGATTTAAAGTGATTATAAAAATAAATTATGTAAGGTTATATAATTCAAATAAAATTAGATGGGATTTGGAAAGAGAAGTATACACAAAAATAGTAACATTTGCTTATATCGACAAAAGTGACAAAATGCTGATTTCAAAAATTTAAGTTTTATGGTTAAATAAATTATTTTATTAATTTATGAGTGTTTATATTTTTAAATAACAGTATAAAAATTTACTTTTAAATTTAGTTTACATAAATAAATGGTTTAACTAAAACGTCAAAATGCGACCGTAAATTTTTTTGTCGAAAAGCAACGTTTTGTCGACTAAAAGTTGTCGCAACGTCGTCGCACCTTTATTTTCTTGTATATAAACATATATTCAAATAGTATAAGTATTAATTAATTTACTAATCAAGTTTACATTTACTAAACATACTTAGAAAATTCTAGAATATAATTAAGAAGAAGAAAGCACAAAAAGAAATATGCCATTTCAAAGCATAACGTAAACATCAAATCAAACCAAACATATTTATTATATTCCTTACTTACCTCTTAAGTGAAAATGACAAAGTAAATATTTGAAAGGTGATGTTAAGTGCTGAAAAAATAAGGTTGCTTAAAAATTAAGTAAAAGGATATTTAGGTCATTGTACAAAATGATATTTTATTCCAAACGTTTTCCTATATATAGTCATGCATACCTTTTCCATTCTCACACTTTCCATCATTCTTCTTCTTCTTCCTTTTCTAAGATCTCTTCTTCTTCTTCCTTAGTGCTTTAATGGCTTCTTCTCTTCCATTTCTTTACTAACTTTTTCAAAACCATATCAAACAAAATCAAAACTCCACCAAATTTTGCCAAAGACCTAAGAATATCACCAACATGGTTTAGCATCTAAGAAGTGAAGAGATGATGAAGAAGGAGAGGATCAAGGTGTGGCCGAGCCTATAACGACCTGGATTTTTAATTATCAGATATTGGGGTAATTAACTAATTTTAATTATTGGAATATTAATTTTTAGTCCAATAGATAATATTTATCGATATTTAAAATATATGAATATATATGTTGATTAAAACTATGTTTAGTTTTTAAATATAAATTTTTGGATATGATAAATTTATAGATATATGTATATGAACTCCACCATTTAAAAATTTAAGATAGAATATCCATATATTTGTATATATAAATATATACAAGCTTTATTATGTTTAAATATATGTAAGTATATAAGTATATATATGTATATATGCCCATATGAAGTAATGAATATGAATATATATATATGGTGACAAATATATGTGAAGTAATATAGATATGTATAAAATGTAAATATGATAAAATAGATGTATAATGTATATGTATCCATACTTAAATACTTGTAAATGTATTTATGATAACATAGTGTATATGAAAAAAATTATATAAGAAGTATTAACTTAGCATGTAAAAATTATGTTAGTATGTAGTCAAAAAATATGTTATATGGTCAAGACAAATCCATACACACACACACACACACATTTATATGAAGAAGATGTATATATGAAAGGGAACATAATGATGAAAACATATCAAGTCAAGCACATGATAAATCAAATCTTTCACTTAACATTTTAAGTAAATCTAACTTTTCAAAAAATAAAAAGATTTAAGGCCTGTATATGAGAAATAGGCTTCGGCCTCTTGTCTACTTGTCCCTCGCCATCTATATATATGTTACTATAGTATTCATGTTTAACATTTTTGCATAAAAAAAAGAGAAAGTTCTGCCATTAAAGCAAAGACCAAGTTAGAGTCAAAAGCTTGAAGCAGGAAATTGAAAATAAGTAGCAGTAATGTCTCATCTTTCAAAAAAACTGTGAGTAAAACTTAAACATTTTACTTGCTGAAAATTTTGTATGTATCTTTATGCTTGTAAACTTTGATGAACCCTTGATTTAATGACCTGTAAATTTGTAACGAGCCGTAAATTTTCAATAATTAAATTTGGTTATTTTAATAAAAATTGAGTAATTAAATTTAGAAGAAACAAAAACTTTATAATTTAATATTGAAATGAACGCTGAAATGAAACATAGCAATGGTAATTAAAACTATGTATTAGTAAATTGAATAAAATCCTAATAAATGAAGTAGTGAAAGTGTTATACTTGCTATAGATTGAACAAAATTGATGAATTAGTATAAAATTAATAATAGTTGGATAAGAACAGTGTTATGTAATCAATTTTGTTATTTAGTATGGGATGGAATAAACATTTGTAATCCGTTAATGAATTTATAATGGGTATGGAATGTAAGAATGTTGATGTAAGCTAATAAATAATTAATTACGCGCAATCCCAATTAATTGAAATAACTGTAAGGTCATAATTTGTTGTATTTAGTAAATTTAGAAAATAAATTTCAATAAATGTAATAAAGTATTTGAAATGTATATTATTTCCATAAGATAGTATAAAGAAATGAAAACTTGTGACCTGTGTATGGAATAATGACCAAAATAAGTGAAATAGTGTTAATGTAAGTAAATTTGTAACAAATTGAATAGACTCCCATGTTACTTGGAAATTTATATATGTTACAACTAGGTTATGAATTCAATATAAGATAAGCGAGTGGAAATATTATAGTTTGTTTATAAATGACATATAAGAAAAACAAATGTAAGTATTGAATTAATTAATGAAATAATACAGTGTTAATGATAATTAATTAAAATTTGTGTTATATATGGAATTTTAACCTGTGTTGGTAAGTAATAAACTTATAAATGTAAGTAAAGGAAAATAAGTGACAATTAATATATGTTATTTATTTATTTAGTAGGTTAAATAAAAATTGAAAATCAAATTGCAATTAAAGGAAATTAAGTAGTACGTTAATTGAAAATAAATTTTAATAAATGTTACATTAATGTGAAATGTAATACAATGGTTAGGAGCTGTTAAATTTGGTATATTAAGGTAATGAATGGAAAGAAAACAAGGTAACTAAGTTTATATAGAATAGTAATGAACTTAATAAAAGATTTGAATTGAAACAAATCAATCTATTGAAATCCAAATTTTAATAAGTGTAATTATTGTAGCAATTGAAATTAAAGGTTATGCAATTTGAAATAAAGATAATATGAGGAAATTTATGTAATAGTTTTGAATCCAATATTTAATCCATCCATTTGACAATAATGAATGGAATAATAATTAATTTATTTAATTAAATGGAATTTTGAGAATTTTATTTACAATTTGTGAATTTAATGAAATTGAGGTTAATATTGGAATTTATAAATTAATCATCTCTAAATTGGCATTTAAATTTGTTTAAAACCATTGTAAATGATTGAGAAATTAAAACTGATAAGAATTGTCAATTTTAGAATTTAAATTGGAAATTTTATTTAATTGATCAATTATTAATTTATTTAATTAATGTAAAAATAGCCATTTTGGCCACTGACTTGGATTTCGATGAAACAAGTTTCATCGGATCCGTAACGGTGAATTATTGTAGGATTTCAAGTTTCGTAGCGATCGGACTTGTCGTTTGATCGTACGGACTCGAAATGCCTTGAAATCAATGAAATTGAAATCAATTGAAATAATTTGAAAAATATTGATTTTAGCATAACTTCTTCATACGATGAAATTTGGACTTGAAACCTTTTCCATTGCGTTTAAAATATTTTAAAACATTCATTTTGATATATGGGTTGACCCAATTTCATTCCGGAGTCGTAACGGGCTTTTTGGGCCACTTTGTCGTTAACGCGTATATCCAATCGATCCGATCCATTCTATTTCAGCTTACCTATTTATACCTTGTTATAAACCCTAGCCTACCTGTATTATTCATTTTTCTGTACGTACAATTCCAATTGCTCCGCTTCCTCATTTCAATGGCAGACAACCAAAATTCCCAATTGCAACTTTAAATCAAATTCAAAGTCAAAATTTCAAACTCCTCAAATACTATCAAATTTTATATGGATTTGAAGCTCTCGAAGAGCGTAACCCAGATATGTAATTCGTTTTCCAGTTTGGGTCACTGTTTAGATAGAAATCGATGAACCATTTTCGGCCGTTCATCGCTCGACGATGAACTTCGCCTGATCGGGAAATCCTTTCTGGGTTTTGTGGAGATTGAGGTACGTTGTTCACTGTGCAGTTAATGCGCTCGATAGATTCAAAGTGGTGAAGGTGCAAAAAGTCATGTCAGGAAAACAACGAGGATATAGCGGGATATAGCGGATGGCTCTAAAATAGCATATAAAACTCGTACTTAATGTCTTTACAAAAATATAAATGGTAATTAAATGAAAAATTATCATTCAATTGAATTTTAAATAATACATAAATAATTTTAAATAAAAACATGTGCGGATATACTTTAAATAAATGAAAAACTGTTATATAACATAATTTAATTTGGTAGAATATTAGAGTATTTTCATTTTTGAAAATATATTAAAAATTAAATCAAATAAATTAGTTTCATAATTTTATAATGTATAAATACAATTTTTCAATTCATTTTATTAAAAAAGATATAGCAAAAATAGCGGAAATAACGGGATATAGCGGAAATTGCGGGGATTAAAGCGGAAAGGCTATATTCTGGGGCTATATGGAAAAATCATAGCGATAGAAATCCGCTATGAGATATAGCGGGGTTGTAGCGTGGTAATAGCGGGGCATTAACTACACAGGTTGTTCATCTGTGCAAGCCGTTCGACGATTCATCGGCTAGATCATCGGAGGAATTCGATTAGAGTTTATTAAAATAGGCGGTTATGGTGGGTTTTGGGTCGTGATCTTCAGCGTGTGGGGCCAAGCAGGTGAGGGGAGGAGGCACGCGAAACGGCGGTGAGGTCAGGTGGCCGTAGCGGCGTACGGTGGCGGCGGCGTGTTCTGGAGGCGTTCGTCCCTATGCATGCGTGTTTGGCCTGAGTGCGTGCGTTTACTGTAGTGTGTGGGAGAGTATAAGGTGACGTGTAATTTTTTTATTGTTTACTTTGTTAGTTTTAAAATTGAAATCATATCATTTAATGCGTATAACTTTTACATACGAGGTCCGTTTCACGTGCGGTTTTCTCTGCTAGGTTCGTAATGGGATTCTGGCCATTTTGGCACTTGTTTGGACGAATTTGGAGACTTTTTAAATTTTGGATTTAAATTGGATTTGAATTCAAAAGGTGAGTGTTTTAACCCACTCACAACTTCTAAAATTTCTTATGTTTGTTAAATTAATTTTTGATGAGATTAGAAATTTATTTGTTACTGTTTGGTATATTTTTATCATCATTCCAGTTAAATTTAATTTACTAAATTAAATTATTATTTAATTTATTATTGCATATAAACTGCCAGTTAGATAGATTGTTTAATTTATTATTGAATGTAAACTGTCAGTAATTGCCTGTTATTTATTATATGCTCTATATTGATGTTATTGCTTAAATTGGATGATGATTGCAATAAATGGCTGATAATTGATATTGGATGAATGGATGTTGTATTTTATATTATTTTAAACTGCAAATTGTTATGCACTTTATTTCATTTGAAATTGCGGTTTGAAATGATATATAACCGTATTTTTATTTTAAATTATGGATTGAAATGATAAATATCTGTATCACTTGACCATAGGATAGAAAATTATATACAGACACCGTCGGTCTATATATATAAATATTTTGAAAATGATTTCTATGGTTTTGGAAAGAAATATACGGTTTAATAAATATTAAAATTTTATATTATATAAATATTATTTTTATATATATAGTTAAATTCTTGAATTTAAGCCATGTATACATTTGTATAATAAAAATAAGTTTATTCATGGAGTTCGATTGTTTTATATTATATGGTTAAGTACCTGTTTAAGATATCGTATATATAGAGTTTTAATGACATAAATAAAAATTAAGTTGGAAGATAAATATTGTAACAACCTGATATTTTCAGCCATTCGCATCCACACATGTGGACTTGAATCGCTCCAAATACCGCATTGTAAATAAATTTAGAGAAAATGAAATAAAATAGCAGAATCACAGACACAGAAATATCAGAATAGCTCGCAGCCGAAATTTAAAATACCATAGTAGTTCATGAAGCTACTATAACAGAGTCTCAAACCAAATACATAATACAGTCTAACAACATAATAGAAATCTCAAATACATAGTAGTTCACTAATATATGAGATAAACTAGAATAGCCAAAACAGAAGTAGATATAAATGTAGATAAGAAGAAACTCCAGCAAAGACCAGCTCCAGAAAGAGAATCCAAAGCTGTGAATACTAAGGCTGACCCAAGCGCAAAGTAAAACACAAAACACTCGAGTCAGGACGTATATACTTATATAATATAAACCAACTCAAGTGAACTGTAGTAATGTACAATAACTTAAAGGATGCTTGGGGTCGCCCATCCTTTAAGGATCAGTTAAACTATAAATTAAATACATCCCGTGGTTAAAATTTCAAAATGGTATTTTATACTTCGAAATCAAATACCATTTCACAATTCAATATCATTCAAAAATCCATTTCAAAATATCAAAATATCGTATTTTCCAAACCACATTCATTTATTTAAAATACCATTTCAACACACATTTCAAATAGTATATATTTCAGAACAAATTACTTCATTTTAAATCATAATTTGAAGTTATTATATTTAATAATTAAACTATTAAATTTCCAAAATTTTAAACTTTCCAAAGTTCGCTTATACAATTAAATTTATCAAAACAGTGAAAAATTCACCCTTCGCGACACTTAGAAATGCTACGGAAAGTTACGTTTTAAAACAGTTCAATTTAACATAAGACAACATTTTAAAAAAATGTTGTAATAGGGTTACTTTAGTTCCAAATAAAACCTAATTAAATTTAGCAATTACAGCACTTACAAAGTGGTACAATAACCCTTTATAAAATTTAGTCATTTGGTTCATGTATATCAACTGTAGCATTTACAAATGTTATAATATCATTTACATTAGAAATAATAGCATTTCAAAAATGCTCTTAATTAACTTTCAAATATCCAATATACTTTCCTAAACCATTAAATTTCATTTAAACCATTTCAAACTTATAAAATCATATATTTTCACCTTTATATTCATTATTTAATCTTCCTTAAATTCATGATTTTGTAAAGTTAAATTTCCATTCAAAATCAATATTTAATAATAATACAGTTATTAAATTTCAACGTTCAAATTCAATTCGTATAACTAAATTTTTAACTTAGCAATCAAATATATATTTCAAAATATAACTTATTTTCATTTTGTTTACTTAACTTCATAATTCACTTTTAAACAAAATTTACGATTTTCTAATTTAAGTTATATTACAAAATTCAACTCAATATTCGTTTATTTCACATTTTAACTTATTCAAAATCCATTAATATATTATAAAAACATTTTAAATTCATTTTAATTCAGAATATCATAAATTTATCATATTTTCATATTTAATTTAAATTCCATTTAAAATTAAATCGAAATTTCCAAAATAACTTATATTTCAAATTTCCACTTTATCATTAATTTATTTCACTTATAAATTCTCAGAAAAATAAAAATACTTTACAAAAATCTTTTTTAATTAAGTTTAAATCAAAATATTATAATATCTACAGTTCTAAAATATTTTATTTTTTTAGAAAAACATATTTTAACACGGGTCTGTATATCATTTCTACACTAGGAAAAGTGATATGGGTAATATGTTATTCTAAAGTCCATTCGGGTATGTATCATTTCAACCCATAGTGATTCTAATCTAAAGGGAACTTGCAGTGTGATAAAATGATATAAATAACAGAAAAGCATAATATACAGTAACATATGCTATCACAGGTGTTTAAGCATGGGTGAACATCATATAATCATAACATAGTAGATGTGATATGGTTATGCATTTTACAGATTCATAAGTGGTCAATTCACTAGTTATATATGTACATATTGTCTGGTGAGAATAACTCACAGGTTTAGGCTGGAGACACAACAACAAATGCACAAAATAGATCCACACAAGCACGATAGCATTACACAAATACAAGTGGGAGATCTAAAAGATTAATTACCTTGAAAACAAATCAATCCAAACAATATAATGCACATAAGCTTTCAATTCAAAAATACGATAAATTTAAGCTAGAATCAACTACACAAATCAAAGCAGAATTGCTTTGCACTTGCTTCCAACCCTCTTTGGGTTTGGCCTTAAGTGGAATACAGGTCTAAGGTAAGGGTTTGGATCAGGTTTGGGTTGAATATGGGTCGGCATACATAGGTTTGTTGATGGTGCAAAGGTGGACATGCAAGAACAACACTACACAACAACAAAGCAAGGAACAACACCATATTTCAAGGCCATACAAGGCTCAACCAAGGCTTATGGTTCACGGACTCCTCTGGTGCAGTCAAGGGGGTGACATGGCAGAGGGTTCAGGTGGAGCTGGAGGTGGTGGTGGTGTAGTAGGTGGCGGCTAAGGGGGTGATGAAGTGGTGGAAGTGGATTGTGCTCGGCTATGGACATATTGATGGAGTTTTGGTGAATTTTGGTGAAGGATCAACCACCTTGGTGGCTCGGCTTGGGGTTGGCCAGAGAGGAGGGGATGATGGGGATGTGATCAGGTGGCGGTGGAGGCGGCAAGGTTGGTGGTGGATCATAGCCGAATCTAAAAGAAAGAAGAACAAGTGCAAACAATATGAATTCAAGCATAAAACCTAAGGAAAAGAAATAAATTTTACCAATTTTTCTCAAAGCAATGGAAGCCGAATTTTTTTCAGATGAGAAGAGAAAATGTTGTACGTGAATGAGGAAAGAAGTATGCGGCTGAAAAGAATGAGGAGTTATGGCCAAAGTGTAAAAAGAAATGGTGAAATGTGAAAAGGTAGGAATATAAAAGGCCTTAGGAAATCAAAAGTCACTAAAACCTTTCAAATTTATCTATATATTTTTTATAAGTTTAAATAAATGAAAATAATTATAAATTCAGTTAAAATTCGAAAATATGACAAAAATATAAAATATGAATAAATAGATATTAATAATATTTGGTTAAAATAAGAAAATAGCATAGAAATTTAAAACTAGTATAGAAAATTTGAAAATAAACAGAATAAACTTTGGAATTTTTTTATAAATAAGGATAATAACATAAAATAAAAATGCATTCACAAAAATAAATAAATAAATTTTAATTAAATATAATTTAAATGAAGAAAATAGCAGAAAAATAGAAATAGCCTTTAAAAATAGGAAATAAATGCAATAAACTTTGGAAAAATTATAACATCACTTTAAAAATGTTTTAAAATAAAATATATATCTAACATGTCATATAACACATATTATAACATGATTTGACAAATAAAAATATTATTTATATAAATTAAAATAGATAATTTTATTAAATAAATCAATTTACACCCAATATTGTAAAAAGCACAACTTTCACAATATAAATCGGATTTCAACGAAATGAAAAGAAATATTCTTTAAATTTAATATGTTTTCATAATAAAATATAAAATTTAAAATTCAAAAATTTAGTTTTTACATTTAAAAGTCAAAGTTTGACCAGATTGACCAAAAATCCACTTTTCAGGAAATATCCTATTTATTCAGGTTTGAAATTATAATTCACACAAAATCAAAATATACTTTTAAAATAACAAAATTTATTCATTTTAATAAATAAAATAAAGTTTTTAAATCAGGAGTTTCAATTTAAATAATTAAAATAAACAATTAAAATAATCACAAAATACTGGGTTGTTACACTCTCCCCCACTCAAATCTTTTCGTCCTCGAAAAGAACGAACAAGGAAAATAAGGAAAAGCACGATAGACAACAAATAGTACCTAAAAAAATTTGGATTCGAAGCACAAATGCTCTCCTCCGTTTGCCGGGTACAATCTCGATCATCAGTACCCCATCATACTTCGATCAAACTAACAGATTTCCTTCTTAGCTGCTTCGTACCTCAGTCGACAATACGACGTGGCTTACTCTTGACAGTCAGATTAGGCTCAATATCCCAACCATCAAGAGAAGAAGGCTGAACAAAAGAGATAGGCCAAGAAGATACCAGAGAAGATGTGAGACGTGGAATACATCATGCACTCCAGTATGCTTCTTGGGAAAATCCAAACGATAAGCCAAAGAACCAACTCTCCTATAATGCAGAAAGAACCCCAGAAGAGTAAAAAGGTAGGAATAGCTAGGAGGAAAAATAGGTTGGAATACAAGGATGGACCATTACTTTAAAACCATATACATTTCAATTTGAGATTTTATATTTACAACATTTTAAACATTTTATAATATGATAAATAGTCATTTGATTCAAATTTGATAGTTCGAAGTAAACAATATTTAAAACATTTTACATTATTTAGAAAAGTAAAATAAATGATCAAAATGTCCTTTATACAATAATTTATCAAAATACTTTTATAACTCGATGTCTTAACAAGTTTACATTCGTTCCTGCAAACTCTGGCCATGCGTTGATCAGGCGCAAAGCTAGAATTCTTCAGGTACTTGGTAGACTTGTTTCAACACCCAGTGAAAAATAATGGAAAACCCTTTTAAAATAACAGATATGGAAAGTACAATCCAAACAAATCAATCAAACCAAAACATTTATCTAACCATGGATCGTAGATGCACAATGGTTACGCCTGGATCCCCCAAGAAACAATCCGTATCCGTAAGCTTTCTCAGCCCTGCGAGTTACGCCATGATGACAAGTAGAGTGCAGGATACACAATGGTTACGCCTGGATCCCCCAAGAAACAATCCATACCCCTAGGCTATCTTAGCTAGGTAGTTTCGCTACTAATGCGACCTACATAGATTACAGGATACACAATGGTTACGCCTGGATCCCCCAGGAAACAACCCGTACACCTAGGCCATCTCAGCCAGGCAGTTGCGCTATGCAGTCGCGCTCGTAAGACCATGGAGATTGCCATGGAATTCGATGGACACTCGAGTATCATATCCGAAAAACCCAAATCAGAGAAAATAATATCGATAGAATGAATCCACAATGTGTACACAAAGCGGATATCAAGCAGAATGCACTTTCCATATCTCTACTTCGAAAATATGTATCATATAGTACCTTTCAAATCACTTTCAAATATCATACTTATATAACATCCATTATATATAAGATTTCATTTCAAATCGAATACTTTCCAAAATCAATAGTATACCAAATCACACTTATATAGACTTCGATTATATAGGATTTAAATTTACAATTTTAGTACCTTTACAGGTCAATAATTTCAAATCACTTCGTACTTGTACAAATCAATTTTTATATAAGTTCGATAACTCCCAAATCAAGTATTTAGTAAATCAAGGTTCTCAATTTCAATTCCTTTCAATAACGTTTCAGTTTCACAATCATATACGGTTTTGCCAAATCATTTCTTCCAAATTACATATATTCAGTTTCAAAATTTCCAAAATAATAAGTTAGAAAAATAATCCAAATTTTCAAATCAACAAAATTTAGGTCAAGCAAATTCATTCCATTTCAAACATATATTCACTTTCAAAAATCATAATACTTTCAAAGTTATAAATCTTTCGAAACCAAAATACTTGAAATCGTTACACTTTGAAAATCATAACTTTTTGGATTATACATTTGAAATCATAAAACATTCCTTTAATTCCTTACATTTCATGAGTTTATTCAATTAAACCCAAATCTAAAATTTCCAATTTTAATTCAATTCAAACCATCAGTTTCAATTCAATTTAGTTTTTCAACAACACCTTCAAACTATTTATTTCTATATGAAAAATCCAATTTACCATTAAAAAGATTATTATTCCATATATGTAATTTATTCAAAACATTTCAAATCTATATTTCATACCAGTATAATTCAACATAGTCTGATTTATTTCACTCAACAAACAATTTCAAAATTACATAAATCATATTACTTTATACCTTAATCATACCAAACTAAACTTAAATTCTTTATCAAATACCTTACCTTCAACATTTCTTAGCCTTGAAAAGTTAACCTTGATTTGGGAGCGCTCGAACCTTCAAAATAGTCAAAGAAATCATATTTTCAATCCAAGAGTTGGAAATCACCAACAAATCAGTAAACCAATTTCAAAAGATAAGATTATACCAAAACAAATCTGAATCTCGAGGACTGAACACCAGCTTAATTTAAATCATTTCAAATGTGTGTGTGTGTGTCTATATCTTTCGAATATCAAACCAAACTTCAAAATCTAAAATCAAAATTTGTTGCACAAAATCACTCGCATAGCAAAGCTACTAGAGTGGCCTCTCCCCACTCAGAAACTCGAAAATCAATGTCGATGATGCATGTAACCATCACTGAAATTATTTTCCAACGACATAAGTGGGTTCTGGACTTTATTTTCTTGAAACCTATTTGAAATTACTTCAAAATCATTGGAATTCATTCGAATATATTTGAAACATTATATTCAGAGAAATAGCTATAAATTATATTATTGTTATATATATTTTCCCAAATCTTATAGCCGATTTCAAAACACCGGAGTTCGATTCCTCGAAATTCAACATTCAAAACTCTTCAGTTATAAATCATTTTATAAGTCAAACTTTTATAAATTTTCAAAAATTCAATCCCTTCGAGATTTCAAATTTCCATTTCAAAAAATATAAAAATCCTTATTGAAAACATTGCACTTTTATATAAAATAAGGCCATCCTTATTAAAATAATAATTTGGATATATGCACAATTCCAAAATACAACCAAACACAAATTTCCAAGGGATGATTCAAGATGGATTTCAAAACAAACACAAGGGATGATTCAAGATTAGATTTCAAACAAACAAAGATTCAAATTTCATATCATATGAAAACAGGAACATAAATATCATAGTTTGAGAACTTCAGCTAAACAAAAGATACAATAGAGTTCACCGAATGCAGCCTAACAACTGCTGAAAACAAACAGATCCACAAAATACCACCCTACATAAAAAAAGCATCGGTATTAATTCTATCGGGTAGTACTTCAACGGGTCCAGAACACTCCCCCTCAATATGCCCCCAACACCTACACTTCTTGCATAAATGCACTAAACTCCCATCTTCCCTAACGAACTGCGGGTACGCAGCCTTCCTTCCGTACTTCCTCACAGGAAAATTCCTGGCTATATGCCCAGGCCTCCTGCAGTGATAGCAAATGGTGGATTGGTCGACTGATGAAGATGGTACATATTTTGCTTTCTTTACCTCCTGGCAGCGACTGGGAAAGTGCCCTATACCACGACACTAAAACGGAAGATCTTGGATCGAAAACGCTTGCCCTTCTTCTTCTTTCCTTCATCTCTCTTCCCACACATGGCGGCAAAGTGTCCCTTCTCCTGACACCGATAACAAATGACATGGTCATAAGGACCAGGTCCTACCCTTTCCCTCCATAGCCTTTCCCGCTTCTCCATTGCTTCCTTCTGTTCCTTACGGGCTAGTGCTCTTCGAGCTCGACGAGCTACTTTCTGCTCTTCCAATCTTGCCATAACTACAATAGCTTCATATCAAGAAAAGAGTCTGGATCAACAAGATAGAATTTCAAAATCCAAGTAAGTCCTAACCAAAGAAATTACTAACAAGATGGATACCCAAGGGATGGAGTTTAGAAGATCTTGATTTCAAAATAAGAAGATTTTATACCAATATAGTCTTTGAAAATACTTTAAAAATCGTTTGGAAATTATTTTATACTTCAAAAATACGTTCTCCCACAAAGAAAGGATTCTGAGATTGATTTCACTCGTTTTAGGGTATTTCTACCCTATCTCTAATGAGATTTTTGCTCCGCAGGCTATGGTTTGCCAAAAAACAAAAGCTCTGATACCAACTATAACAACCTGATATTTTCAGCCATTCGCTGCCACACATGTCGGACTAAAATCACCCAAAATACCACATTGTAAATAAATTTGGAGCAAATGAAATATAAATCACAGAATCACATACACAGAAATATCAGAATAGCTCACAGCGGAAATTTAAAATACCATAGTAGTTCATGAAGTTACTATAACAGAGTCTCAAACCAAATATATAATACAGTCTGAAAACAACATAATAGAAATCCCAATTACATAGTAGTTCACAAATACATGAGATAAACTAGAATAGCTAAAACGGAAGTAGATATAAATGTAGATAAGCAGAAACTCCAGCAAAGACCAGCTCCAGAAAGAGAATCCAAAGCTGTGAATACTCAGGCTGACCCGAGCGTAAAGTAAAACACAAAACACTCGAGTCAGGACGTATATACTTATATAATGTAAACCAACTCAAGTGAACTATAGCAATGTACAGTAACTTAAAGGATGCTTGGGGTCGCTCATCCTTTAAGGATCAGTTAAACTATAAATTAAATACATCCGGTTGTTAAAATTTCAAAATGCTCTTTTATACTTCGAAATCAAATATCATTTCACAATTCAATATCATTAAAAAATCGATTTCAAAATATCTAAATTTCGTGTTTTCTAAACCACATTCATTTATTTAAAATACCATTTCAACACATATTTCAAAATAGTTTATATTTAGAAAAAATTACTTCATTTTAAATCATAAACTGAAGTTATTATATTTAATAATTAAATTATTAAATTTTCAAAATTTTAAACTTTCTAAAGTTCACTTATACAATTAAATTTATCAAAACAGTGAAAAAAAATTCACCTTTCACAGCACTTAGAAAATGCTACGGAAAGTTACGTTTTAAAACAGTTCAATTTAACAAAAGTCAACATTTAAAAAAAATGTTGTAATAGGATTACTTTAGTTCCAAATAAAACCTACAGCACTTACAAAGTGGTATAATAACCCTTTATTAAAATTTAGTCATTTGGTTCATGTATATCAACTACAGCATTTACAAATGTTGTAATATCATTTACATTAGAAATAATAGCATTTCAAAAATGCTGCTAAACCATTAAATTTCATTTAAACCATTTCAAACTTATAAAATCATATATTTTTACCTTTATATTCATTATTTAATCTTCCTTAAATTCATGATTTTATAAAGTTAAATTTCGACTCAAAATCAATATTTAATAATAATACACTTATTAAATTTCAATGTTCAATTTCAATTCATATAATTAAATTTTTGAACTTAGCAATCAAATTTAAATTTCAAAATATAACTTATTTTCATTTTATTTTCTTAACTTCAAAATTCACTTTTAAACAAAATTTATGATTTTCCAATTTAAGTTATATTACAAAATTCAACTCAATATTCGTTTATTTCACATTTTAACTTATTCAAAATCCATAAATATTATAAAATCATTTTAAATTCATTTTAATTCAGAATATCATAAATTTATCATATTTTCATATTTAATTTAAATTCCATTTAAAATTAAATCGAAATTTCCAAAATAACTTATATTTAAAATTTCCACTTTATCATTAATTTATTTCACTTATAAATTCTCAGGAAAATCAAAATACTTTACAAAAATCATTTTTAATTAAGTTTAAATCAAAATATTATAATATTTACATTTCTAAAATATTTTAATTTTTTTAGAAAAGCATATTTTAACCACGGGTCTGTATATCATTTCTACACTAGAAAAAGTGATACGGGTAATATATTATTCTAAAGTCCGTTCGGGTATGTATCATTTCAACCCATAGTGATTCTAATCTAAAGGGAACTTCAAGTGTGATAAAATGATATAAATAACAAAATAACTTAATATACAGTAACATATGCTATAAAAGGTGTTTAAGCATGGGTGAACATCATATAATCATAACATAGCAGATGTGATATGGTTATACATTTTACGGTTTCACAAGTGGTCAATTCACTAGTTATATATATACACATTGTCTGGTGAGAATAACTCATAGGTTTAAGCTGGAGACACAACAACGAATGCACAAAATAGATCCACACAAGCACGCAGCACGACACAGATACGAGTGGGAGAGCCAAAAGATTGATTCCCTTGAAAACAAATCAAACCAAACCATATAATACACATAAGCTTTCAATTCAAAAATACGATAAATTTAAGCTAGAATCAACTGCACAATTCAAAGAAGAATTGCTTCGCACTTGCTTCCAACTCTCTTTGGGTTCAGCCTTAAGTGGAATATGGGTCTAAGGCAAGGATTTTGGATCAGGTTTGGGTTGAATATGGGTCGGCCTACATAGGTTTGTTGATGGTGCAAAGGTGGACATGCAAGAACAACACTACACAACAACAAAGCAAGGAACAACACCAGATTTCAAGGCCATACAAGGCTCGGCCAAGGCTTATTGGTCATGGTCTCCTTTGGTGCATTCAAGGGGTGACATGGAAGAGGGTTCAGGTGGAGCTAGAGGTGGTGGTGGTGGAGAAGGTGGCGGCTAAGGGGGTGATGAAGTGGTGGAAGTAGATTGTGCTTGGCTATGGACATATTGATGGAATTTGGTGAATTTCGGTGAAGGATCAACCACCTTGGTGGCTCGGCTTGGTGTTGGCCAGAGAGGAGGAGGTGATGGGGATGTTCTCAGGTGGTGGTGGAGGCTGCAGGGCTAGTTGTGGATCATAGCCAAATCTAAAAGGAAGAAGAACAAGTGCAAACGATATGAATTCAAGCATAAAAACTAAGGAAAAGAAATAAATTTTACCAATTTTTCTCAAAGCAATGGAGGCCGAAATTTTTTCAGGTGAGAAGAGAAAATGTTGTACGTGAATGAGGAAAGAAGTATGCGGCTGAAAAGAATGAGGAGTTAGGACCAAAGTGTGAAAAGAAACGGTGAAATGTGAAAAGGTAGGAATATAAAAGGCCTTAGGAAATCAAAAGTCACCAAAACCTTTCAAATTTCTCTATATATTTTCTATACGTTTAAATAACTAAAAATAATTATAAATTCAGTTAAAATTCTAAAATATAACAAAAATATAAAATATAAATAAATAAATAAATAAATATTAATAATATATGGTTAAAATAAGAAAATAGCACAGAAATTTAAAAGGGGAATTATTTTAAAGGACAAAAATTTGTATATTTTTTGCCTCAAGGACACGACCTCAATATTTTTACCACAAGGACAAACATTCTTCTAAAAATTATTCATAAGGACAAACATTTTCCAAAATTATTCATAAGGACAACAAAACTTCTACCAAGCTAAAACCGATACCTAAAAACTGCTACCGATAACTACAAACTGATACCTAAAAACTGCTATCAACAACTAAAAACTGATACCTACAGAAAGTTGTCCTTCAGGATAAAATATTGAAGGTCTGTCCTTGAGGCTAAAAAGCTGTGAAATTTTGTCCTTGACAATAATTTCCTGAATTTAAAACTAGTCTAGAAAATTTGAAAATAAACAAAATAAACTTTGGAAAAATTTTATGGACTTGGAAAATATTTATAAATAAATATAATAACATAAAATAAAAATTCATTCACAAAAATAAATAAATAAATTTTAATTAAATATGATTTAAATGAAGAAAATAGCAGAAAAATTGAAATAGCCTTTAAAAATAGGAAATAAATGCAATAAACTTTGGAAAATTATAACATCACTTTAAAAATGTTTTAAAATAAAATATAGATCTAAAATGTCATATAACACCTATTATAACATGATTTGACAAATAAAAATATTATTTATATAAATTAAAATATATAATTTTATTAAATAAATCAATTTACACCCAATATTGTAAAAAGCACAACTTTCACAATATAAATCGGTTTTCAACGAAACGAAAAGCAATATTATTTAAATTTAATATGTTTTCATAATAAAAGATAAAATTCAAAAATTCAAAATTTTAATTTTTAAATTTAAAAGTCAAAGTTTGACCAGATTGACCAAAAATCCACTTTTCAGGAAATATACTATTTATTCAGGTTTGAAATTATAATTCACACAAAATCAAAACATACTTTTAAAATAACAAAATTTATTCATTTTAATAAATAAAATAAAGTTTTTAAATCAGGAGTTTCAATTTAAATAATTAAAATAACCAATTAAAATAATCACAAAATACCGTGTTGTTACAAATATGAAATTGGTTTAATTTTAATTAATTAAGAATTTTACTCGAATAAATTTTTATTTGAAATTTAAATTAAATTGAGATTTAAAGGATGGGATTCTTGTAACTTGATTTGGCTTGGAGTGATTTAAATGAATATAAGGTTGATTTAAATGAATATATCAGGTTAATTAAATTGAAAGAATATCCAGTTGTTTGAAGTTAAAGTAAATGATATTGGATTTATTAAGTAAACATTTCAAATCTAAATAATAGTAATTGAAATTTATATATATGGAATTATCAAAGAATTAGTTTTGAAATGGTGGAATATTTAAAGCTTGGAAATATATGGAAATTTGAAATGGTTCATTTGGAGGTTCAAATCGGAATTTGGAATTTATTGGTGTAATTTAAGAAGCTATTTTATTATGTAAAGTAATTTAATATTAAACCATTTAAGTATTAGAAGTTATGTTTCAAAGCTATGGGTTTCAAGGTATATAGATTTGAGAGCGCTATGATTTTGGAAAAAGGATATATTTTGAAATAAAAATGATATCATATTGATTTGGGTTTTAAAACGAAAATGATATCGTATTTATATGGTTTTGAAATGGATATTATATTCTGGTTTTGAAGTATCAATTATTTTGAAATGACCGCGGTGTTATAATAACGTTTGGTTGTTAAAGAGACCGGGATCGAAAGTTGTCATACACTCTGCCGACTCCGAAAATCACTTTAACAACCGTGTATGCAGTGGAGATTCCAGAATGAAGTAGGATGGCGGTGGCGTTTCCTTTGAGGTAAATACCTGGACCCGACACCCGTGAGTTGGCATAAGGTGGCTAAAATAGAAGCGATCGACGGGCTAATGAGGTAGCACCTTTGATAGGACACATCCCTTCAATATTATACTCTGACTTTTGGATTGATTCGGCGGCCTATTTTGATTTTTTTTGATTTGGAGCTGTGGCTCGAGGTGGGCGGTAGCTGCGGCTATGCGTTACCACCGGCCCAGAAGCGTAATTGGTATATTTACCCTGACATTGCCTAGTTGTGCCGTGTCACTTACCCTAGAGTGCCTTATATGATTTTGTCTTGTACCATACCTATGGAGTTCCCTCTGACGACGCCTAGTACGGGGAAGATTACGGTACTGTATAGACTATGGGAATATAAAAGTGTGTTAAGGTGGAAAATATAAAGCCTTAACACTATTTTCACTATATTATACTTTACTTTAGACAATATTATAATAGCGTATATTACTACATTGTAGATAGTTTAACGGATCCTTAGGAGGCGTGAATCCCGAACATCTCTTAAGTTACCGCACTCACGTTAGACATTGGATAGGAGATGTCAAATCCCGTAAAGATCTCTGACGCCGTTCCTCTCATATTATTTACCGTTGATTTAACTTACATAAGATCTTTTAGTTCTAGCTCGAGTGTTTTGTCTTTTCGATTCGCTCGGGCCAGCCTGAGCATTTCAGGATTTGAAGACATTATTTCTAGAAGACGAAGACGAAGATTTTATTACTATTATTTAATATATTATTCCATTGCATCACATTGTTCCGCTGCATTAATTATTATTCTCTGGTATGTGTACTCTGATATGTATTGTATAAATATAATCAAATGTTTTGTAAAACAGCTTCATGAACTGTTTATTTGATTATTATATTTTATCGTTCCGCTACAAGATTCTGTTTTTTATTTCTTTCTCTGCTTTTTCTTATTTACCCCATAACAATACGCCCTTCTATATGGTTTAAGTCTGACGTGTGTCGTTTATCGTCGATTTAAAGCGTACAAAAATGCGGGACATTACAAAATTTAAATTGTTTTAATAATGCAATTAACTGAAATTGTGTGAAATTTTAAATAATTGAATTTGGAAATAAAAATTTAATATTTGGAATATGTTCACTTAAACATAGCAAAGGGTAACTTTTCATTAGATAATATGGAAGTAAATTTCATTGTGTAATTTTATTTTAAATTTAAATCAGTTAATATTTAATGATAATAAAATATTTTCCAAACCTGAATATTTTTATTACAAATTTGTAAATCATCTTCTGAGTGAGACGTCATATTTCGTTTCTTCAATTTTGACTGCTATTGCTCCGTTTATCGTATTTTCGGCAAATTAGCAACATCTTCGATACCGAATATCGACTTTTGATAGGATGAATGAACCACTGACATCTGTATACCGGTCTGATCGTCGCGTCGTACTGATCTCAACAGTTTATTCAATTGTGTGATTTGGTGTCCGGTACACGGCGAAATCGGCATGACGATTAGCGATATTGGTATCGATTTTTGAGTCTCTAGGATATTGTATCCATTGTTTAGTCAAACGATTGAAAATAAATGGCCACTTGTCATCGTTATTCCGGCTATTCAACTTTAGACTTTATATTTTCCCATGGAAAATAAATTCTGGTTCATTTCTTTTTCTTTTGGGTCTCTTCCTTTTCGGTTTTGTCATTCTAATTTATATTACGGTTCACCTATAAAAAGTTTATCTGTCAATTGGCATTCTTTGCTTTAACCTATTCGCTACAGTCTATATAGTCTATTCACTGCCTTTGAAAAGAAAATCTATATTATAATAAACGTATAGAAGGTATATTATGGAAGCCTGCTTTCTCCTCCGTTCATCTCTCTCTCATTTATTTTTCTTTCTCTTGGTTTTGCTACCCCACCTTCCTTTGTCAACTATAGCATCCCATGTCGAGAACCACCCCGAAGCTCCGACCCATCTAACCATTACCTTTCAGACCCGCACCCCTACCCTATCAAGCACACCAGATTGCACCACCCATCTTCACCACTTTGGCCATTCCCGTCCAGATCTATGCTCCCATGATCGAGCACAACCCAATAGACGACAGCCTTGTCGACATCATCATCTAACTTCCACCACCCAGCCCAAGTGTCGAACCACTCCTTCTTCCAATTGTCCCAACCTGCTATCTTCCTCATGTCCCCGAGCATCTTTTCCATGCAAGCTAGCCTTAAGATCGGCCACACCCTCTCTCACCAATCCATGCAAAGCATCATCCTCCATCTCAGCATGTTTCTTTGTATAAAGGTATATATATGTTTTGTGTTTGTTTATATATATATATATATTATAGTTATATATAAGTCGCATATTTTTTTTAGCAATTGCATACGCGTAGATATCTATTTTAAAGTAGTTATATATATAATTTGTTCTTTCTTTAGTATATATATTTATATGTTCAAGTATATATATGTATGTATAAGTTGCATAATAGGTTTATTTACAATCTGTTAGTATATTTTATTTTTTATTTATGATATATAAGTCTATATAAGTTTTGTTATAGATTTCTTTCATAGTTAGTATATATATGTCTGTTATTTAATAAATGTATGTTTATATATACATATTTATAAATTAAGTTTACAATGTAGTACTATATGCATAGTTATATTTGTTGTAGCCTCTTTGTTGCCACATATATATAGTAATGTTGTATAAGTTTGTTTATTTTATGGTTGAATTAGTATATTTATGCATGTGTTATCGGTTATATATATGATAGCCGTTTTATGTTTTTGATTGACTTATGTTTATGAACAGTAATAAAGTATATCGGACATAATGTTTTAGGTGTATAGGTGTTAGTTGTATATGTTAATTTATTTATGCTAAATTCACGTAAGTATATAGATTTGTTATCATATAGAAGAATATTTCAAATTTATGTTTATTATTCATTGTTTAGCAAAAATATGGTTAAGCTGTTTGATTTCTTTAATTTATATTATTTATAGTTTAGTGTATATACAGGAGTTTTCGGTTTGGTTATTATATTAAGTTTTAGGTATTGATATTTAAAATATAATGTATATATACACATTTGATTTTGGAAAGAAAAGTTTATGTGTTTAATTTAAAATAATGATTTTTTTACATATATATTTATTTTATTTTAATATTTGTCTTAAATTAAAATATTTATTTTAAGGAAATAATAATGATAATAATATACATATTTTCTATTTCTATCTAAGTGATTGATTTTTCTTATTGATTCCTATTTATCAGCTTTGTCCGTCAAATTCTTGCCAATCTAGCTTTGCATTGGAATTCGTGCTTGGATCCATAACTCGTCTCATTCTCGTTCATATCATGATTCGAAAGGTGAGAAATCACTCATGATTAACATTCTTGTATTCATTGGATTGATTTCATTTGAAACGACAATTGAAATATGTTGCTAATTAAACTGTTAATTTTATAATTGCTATATATGATATGCTATTATCTGTAACTATTCACCTACAAGATATGACACCATATCTTGTTGTTTATATTTTATTTAATTTATCACTGATGATATGCCCGTATTGATATGTTATATGGTTATTACTATTTTCACTCTGCAAGTTCCCTGTTAGTATAGAATTCCCTTTGGGTTGAAATGATGCATACCTGAATGATATTATAGATTAAGGGAAAATCATTACAGGTTGAAATGATAAACCCAAGCGATTTTCATTTATTTTAAATTTTGGGATTGTGGGTTGAAGTGATATATACCCGTAAATATTTAAATTGTGGATTGAAATGATAAATATCCGTATCACTTGACCATAGGATAGAAAATTATATACATATCATTTAAAAAAAATATTTTTCAGGTATTTTCACTGGGTGTTGAAACGGGTCCACTAAGTACTTATAGATTTTTGGTCCTATGCCTGATCAACGTATGACTAAATTTCTGTAAGAACAAGGATGGACATGTTAAGACATCGAGTTATGAAAAATGATTTAATATAAAGCTAGCTTGGTAATACTATGTAATTTAAACTGTATGTATTTTTAGATGTATAGTAAAAGAATAAGGAGTTTAAAACGTTTAAAGATGATTTATTTAATAATATACATCAAAATTCAAATTCTCGTTTCGTTCCTTTTCGAGGATGAAAAGTTCCAAGGGGGGAGGAATGTAACAGCCTGCATTTTCAACTATCGGATATTGGGGTAATTAACTGATTTTAATTATTGAAATATTTATTTTTATAAGTCGAATAGATAAAATTTTCTGATATTTAAAATATCTGAATATATAAGTTGATTAAAACTATGTTTAATTTTTAAATATAAATTTTTGGATATGATAAATTTTATAGATATATGTATATAAATACCACCATTTAAAAATTTAAGATAGAATATCAATATATTAGTATATATAAATATATACAAGCTTTATGATATTTATATATATAAGTATATATATATATATGTATATGTATATATATATATATATATGTTTATATGCCCATATGAAGTATAAATTTGAAAATTGGTATAAAAATACACACACACACACACACACACACACACACACACACACACACATATTTATGTATCATGACAAACATATGTGAAGTAATGTAGATATGTACAACATGTAAATATGATGAAATAGATATGTATAATGTATATGTATCCATACTTACATACTTGTAAACGTATTTATGATAACATAATGTATATGAAAAAAATTATACAAGAAGTATTAATTTAGCATGTTAAAATTATGTTAGTATATAGTCAAAAAAAATATGTTCATATGATCAAGACAAATATATATACACACACACACATGCACACATTTATACGAAGTAGATGTATATATGAAAGGCAACATAATGATAAAAACATATCAAGTCAAGCACATAATAAATCAAATCTTTCACTTAAGATTTTAAGTCAATCTAACTTTTCAAATCAATTCATCATATTTTCAAAATCAAATAAAAAAATAAAAAAAGAAAAAGATTTAAGGCCTGTATATGAGAAATGGGCTTAAGCCTCTTGTCTACTTGTCCCTCTCCATATATACCACTATGGTATTCACGTTTAACATTCTTGTATAAAAAAAGTGAAAGTTCTGCCATTAAAGCAAAGACCAAGTTAGAGTCAAAAGCTCAAAGCAGGAAATTAAAAATAAGTAGCGGCAATGTCTCATCTTTCAAAAGAACTGTGAGTAAAACTTAAACATTTTACTTGTTGAAAATTTTATATGTATTTTTATGCTTGTAAAATTTGATGAACCCTTGAAGTATGTTAAGTATTCATGTGCTATTAGATTTCTTTGACTAGTATATATGCGTTTAGTCATGGTAATATACCCTGTAACTCAAGAGAGATGATTATCACCCCTCTGTTCCTTTACAAAAAAATCTAGAAATTTTAGAAATAATTATCTCATTTCCTATTTGGTTTTAAGGCCTGATTACAAAATAAAAGTTGGTTGTTTTTAAGTATTTAACACTTTAAAATTTATTTCATTAAATTCTATCAAGAATAGAGAGAGGAAACCAAGTTTTACTGTAAGTAATCAAATATAGCCGAGAATCAACTATTGTAATTTCATAAACAAACCATGCAGTGATGATCGTTAGTGAAAATGACGATTTTTAAGAGCAGCATGGTGATTTATAGTGTGGTATGGAGTGAAAAACGTTAAGACGAACGGTTCTAGGCGAAGTGGCAAATTTCGGCAAAGGGTTCGATTTCGTATTTTTCCATTTGGCACGGAGGAGGGTGAGGGGAAGGCACACACGAGAAAAATAGCGAGGTAATTTTTAGATGAGCGAGGAGGGAAGGATATGTTGATGTAAGGCTTAAAGTGGTTTTGTGGTTAGCTTTGGTTACGAGGGAATGGCGACGTGGTGGTGAAGGTAGAGGCATAAGGTATGAGGGGAACAGGAAGAGGTGGTATAGACGAAGCTTTATGAAAATTTTGGTGAGTGACGGAGGTCGAGGTGGCTGAGGTGGAGCGTTTGAACGTTAGGTGGTTTCAGTTTTTTTTTGGGTTCGGGTTCGAATCGGCGAACGAAGGCTTGCCATGGGTTCAGGTAAATGGATATGGATGGTGAGGTCATAGGTGATGTGTGTAGATGGTCGGAGGCCAAGACGGTCATCGAGGGCCGTATGCACGTGCACGGTAGCGTGAAAAGTTGAGTTTGATCAAAGAAACAAGAGAGAAGCGAAAGAAATATTGGGAGGAAGAAAAGATGGTTAGGCACGGGTTGAATTGTTTGGGCCGAATTTGCATATGTGTGGGTCGAGTATTCATTTTTAAGGAAATTACATTAAATTTTTTACATTAAAAATCTTTAAATTTTAAAAATTGCTTTATTAATTCTTTCAAAACCATTCAACGTGAAGATTTCTACTTTTTGATCCTATTACTTGACATTATAGATTAATGTTACTGATTGTCCATAAATTACAGTTTAATTATATTATAATAATTAAAATGAGATATTAATTATATTCTTACTTGACATAAATCTTTTGTTAATTAATAAATAAGTTATTAAATAGATTTTTTATTTTTTAAAAATTACAATAATAAATAGTTTGTAATTTCTCTAATTTATCACCAAATTGGATTAGAAATAGAAGTAGATTCAATTTAATTTAAGTAGATTAAATTCTGATCAGGAATCGTTTAAATATGAGTTGTAAATCATTAAATTTGTTAATGATTTATGCTTGGTTATTGCTCTTGGATATAATTTCAACTATTCTTGTCTGTGTCATTTAGTAGCCAAACCAGTTAAAATGATAGAATAAACGTTGACACGTTTATTTGAAATAAATATATGTAATAAAACTTCCGTAATTGAATATTGTCACCTTGAATATAAATAGTTTATTAAACAATTTGGCCTTAAAATTTATCATTTTGAGTTTTAGAGATTAGAATTGGGTATTTGCATTATCCAGAACTACTTCAACTTAATTATCAATTCAAACCTCTACGGTTTTGGTTATAGAGCCTGTATGCTGGAATTGGATAAATTTAATAAATTCGACCATTTTAGATAAGTAATTGTACTCAGACATTGTTAAAAATATCGAAGGATTTATGGAAAAGTATTTTGGGTATAACAAGATAAAAAAACTCGTCGTGTTTGTACGAGTTGCCTTGGTTTTTGAATGATTTTTATAACTCAAGTATTTCGTATTAAGTGGGTTTTACTCACGTTGGTTTCTAGCCTGACTCGGGTGTTACTTTATTGTAATGCTCGGGTCAGACCGAGTATTACACTTTTCAGGTTAGGATGCATTTGGAGTTCAGGAGACGAGCTAGATGGCAGAGACGTATTGCACGTATTTTCCATTATGTATTCTAGGCTGTATATTCAACATTTAGGTACAAGTTGTATAACTGTCCAGATTATATATGCGATGATTGTACTCGGATAACTTGTATGTATATTAACAGTTACAGTTTTTCTTTATAAAGAATGCTATTATTGTACATTATATTTTATTCCGCTGCGATGTGAGATTCTGTGTTGTTGTTATTTCTATTTCTTCTTCTAGTTCTTTTCTTCTTAAACCCTAACAACCTCGTGTTTTCGGCACTTTATTGCTCGGCACTATATACAGTGAACTTATTAGTGTCGATTTTCAAAGGTGGAAAATCGCCCGGTCGTTACAGGGCCCTATTGAGGTTGTTGGAAGATTTGGTCGAGAGAAAATGGAAGTGAAGTGATGGCCAAGCACTAGAATGTGAGGTGGATTTATTTAGGTGATGGTTTTATGAAGTTAAGATGATTTAGTAAAGTGTTGGATTAAATAAATGTTGGTAGGAAGTTAAACAATTTGGTTAAAGGTGAGTACACATATTTTAAGTTACTAATTCTTAAAAAAATATTTCAAGTTAATTATAGGAAAAGTTTGTTATGTGTTGGATGATTTAATGTTTGATAACTTAGTTGACATTGTGGTTGATTATATGATTGTTTATGTGGTTGATAATTTGTTTGATAAATGATAAGAGAAATGATTAGAAATTGACCACAGTTAGTTTAATAAGAATTTAAATCCATAAAAATATGTGTATGGAAAGTATTTAGCCTCTTAATAATTTCAAAATATCTAAAAAAATGAAATGATATTATAATATGAAAAGAATTGAAAATTGAGTATGAAATGATGAAAATATTGTTTTAAATAAGTTTAAATAGTTTAAATATGGTTTAAAACAAATTTGAAGTGTTTTGGACAAGTTTCGAAGCAATTCACAAAATTCGTCAAAATCAAGCTCGTCGCGTAGCGGCAGTTCGTAAATTTCGACCCGTAACTTAAAATTAACGTAGAGAATGATTTATAAGTCAAATTTTTCCGAAATAAAAATTCTTTGGTCCACAATGATAATAGTTTTCCAAAGAAGAAAGAAAAACCAAAATTTCATCAAGTAGAGTTTTGAGATATGTCCAAAACAATTTTCTAAAAACATCGCGGTTTTGTAGTTCGAAATCCAAAAAGGATTTCTTTATAAATGATATTTTTAAATGATTAAAAATATGAAATAAATTATAATTAAAATGTTTTAAAAGAGGTTTAAGTTGAAAAGATGAATTTCTAAATGATATGAAAGTCATTTTGAAGAATATAGCTTTTAAAATACTATTTGCCACATTTTTTTCGCAGCAGTTTTAAATAACTTTTGAAATGTTCTTTTGAACTTAACAATTATTTCCTAATTTTTTTGTGAATGATTTTAAAAGAATAATTAAGTAATTTAAAGATGATTTGGAAATTTTAATAAGAGTATGAGTAAATGGTTAAGAGAAATTGTTTGTAACACTTAAGTGAAAAGTGAAGAAGATTGAATATAATAACAAACTGAGTATCCAAAAATGACAAGTACATTTGCCTGCATGTGAGAGCTAAACTGTAAAACAAGGTGTGTACCTAAGGTTAGGAATGGAGCAATCAGTTCCATGAACTTATTTGGCCTTCGCTTTATCTTTCAGACGAGAGGTGGAACAGATCGAAAAGAAAGCCCGGATGCTCTAAAAAAATCATATTTAAAATTTTCTAATATAAAGGAAAAGAAACAAATTCTTTTAATGTTATTTAACCACTTAATATCTTTTATTCGATGATTGCAGTAAGGAAAGGGGATTGGATTTGTGCGTTTCCTATTCGAAAAACCAGGATCGGATCGGGGAGATTCCTATCTGAAAAGCCCTTTAAATTAATTTTCGAAATAAAATATATTTAAGGCAATGATAATTGATGGAAAAGATCTTCATGATGTTGGACTACATGTCACTACTCCATCGAGGTGAAATTTACCATATCTAAGGTGGCAGTAGTGCTCTGTTATAAAAATCTTCGATTTGCAAGAATATGATTTGAAGTTAAGAAAGAAATCTTTGATTAAGATTTATTGAATGATTTGGGAATATTTTCCCTAAGTAAAAGTTGTAACTTAAATATAAGGAATCTTTGATTAAGATTTAACGAACGATGTGGGATTATTATCCCAAAGTAAAAAGTTATAACTTAAGTATAAGATATTTTCGATTAAAATTTAATGAATAATTTGGAAATGTTTTCCTAAGAAAAAGATGAAATGATTTGGAATTATTCCAAGATAGAAAGTGAGGTCTAAATCGACCAAATAATTTGATAAATGAGGCTTAATGATTCTATATACCCATCGAAAAGAAAATGGGTTAAATTGAAAAGAATATATCTAAGAAAGATATTTTATAAAAGATGAAGTAATTGATTGATAATTGATATCCACGTATGAACTGACATCTTTTAAATCGATAACTGGCTTCGAAGGAACCGGTGTCAGATTTGGGTGATTCCTATCCGAAAACCACTTCGAACCAATATATACATTTGAAAGCGAAGATATGTTGAAGATGCCGATTAATGAAGATTGAGGATCTTCATAGCGTGAGGACAGCTTGTTGACATGCTATGGGTCGCTCCTATTATAGAGTTATTTATAGCAGTGGTCTCCCCGTTGTGGAGGTTTTTCGAATTGCAAGGGCTTCTCGCCTAGTAATGGCCGAGGAAAGTGCCTTCAGTTTCGTTCAGTCTTGAAATGAACTTGTATAGATGTTTATCTGACATTTTATTCTAAATCACATTTGAGTGGTTTGTATAAATATATATCAGTTGATGGTGAAGAAGGCAACTTCTTTTAGCTTAATACCCTTTCCCAAGATATACGATCCAGGAAGTTATACTTTTCTTGAAACCAGTCGTGTGACATTAAATGACAATGTGGCATTTAGAGATGTGATATACGATATGTGAAAGGTAATCATAGCCTCGCGAGCCTCACACCCCGGTTATGATGGGATTCTATGTGGTCAGATGTATGCTTGCATTTGTGACAGTAGTGATTTGGGTTATCAGATATTCTAAGTCCTAGGTACCAGATACGTCTGGGCCTCATGGTGAGGATGCAAGAGTCTGAGTCCTTGGATGTTATTCGCAGATTGTATCCCCTTTTAGCCATTTGTGTTGTTGTATAACGGCGTCTGAGTCTTGGACGTAAGCCGTGGATACAGACTGATCTTTCCACTAGGTTCCTGTCATGTTGGATAACCCAATTCCAATACGAGCTTTACGGTTTTGTTTGTATTCCCAAAATAGCTATAACAATTTGCAAATATTTCAGCTACGCCTTTCTGGTATCTTATATTCCGTTAAGTATATTCTATTGACCCAGTTCGGATATATTACCTTAGACTTAGTCCGGGGATTGATACCTTATTTGAATAATTTTATTTGAAAAGTGTTTTTAAAAGAATGTCATTAAAGATAATATTAAATTATTTTGGTAATAAAATTGTTTTGGTTATCATAACGTAAAAAATTGTCCGTGTTTATGTGTGGGTGTGGCCTTATGAGATAACATTCTTTTCAAAGGTTTTGATATCATCGTCATGATCTATGCGTTCAAAATTTTGAGTATCTCATGTTGGTTTATCAAGCCTGATCCGGGTATTTTTAACACTAGGGTCAGATCCGAGTAGTTTCAGGTTTAGTTGAAGACGGTTGGAGTTTCTGGAGGAAAGCTGGAGATCTTCATCATCATATAGACGTATTCTATTATCCTCTGTATTTATTGCATTTGTTTTGTTGTTTTCAACATTTGAAAGGAAAGTGGTTTATAACTGTTCAGGCTGAATCTAGGTTTGACTCTGATATTCTATTTTAAAATTTTCTGAAGTAAAGATTATTATTGAAATAATATATTTATTCCATTAGTATGAGATTCTTTTCTATCTTTACTTTCTTTCTACCCTTAATTATCTGCTTATTCGTGCAATTTGAATTGGATATGTATGGTTTATTGTCGATTCAAATGGTATGGAAAAATGGGCCATTACATTTGGTATCGGAGCTAAAGATTAAGCGAGAACCTTGGCTTTGGTGCGATAAAGACTCATCAGAGATAGGATTACTAATACCCTAGGATGGTTTATTCATTAGAGATAGGGTTAGAACACCTTAGAATGAGTTCGAGCGTATTATATATGAGTGTGTATTTGTTAATGACTAATAAATTGTTTTGTGTTGATTTATCTATTGAGTGATTTATGGATTCTAATTGATACGCCTGATCACCGTTATCGATAAGGCTTCTTAAACATTTGAACAAGATGAACCGATATACTAATTTTGAAAAAAAAAATCGTAAATAAAATAATTATATATTTTTGAAGAGCTGTGTAGTTAGAAATCCGGATTAGTGAAATTTAAATATAAACATCTTGTGATTAGAATTTTGCTGTTTGACTATAAGCCGTTTCATAAAGATAATCGATAAGTAAGAAATTTGATAAGGTAATCAAGATCTTTAATACTTATTCCAAAATAATAAATTAAGAAGCGATAATATTCAGTTACTATCATAAGTTGATCAATTGTTTGATTTAAAAGTTTAAGCATAAATACCTTATGAATTAAGTTTCTAAGGTTTAACTATAATGTGTTTGATAATAAGATTTGTTTAAGGAATGAACATATAAGATAAAAAGTATTTAAATAATAGAAAATAATTATGTAAAAGGAAACAATATATAAAAGAAATGTGCATTTAAATTCGAGTGAAAGAATTGTGTAAATTTAAATGAAGTTAATTAATATAAGATAAATTGATAAAATGAATTTACAAAGTAGGTTTTATGAAGTAATCTCTAAAGGGTTTTGAAAATGGTATAATTTCAAATAAAATGAGGTATTTTATGATAACTAATTCGATTGGGTCGAAAATAAACTAAAAATTGGCAAGAGATGTGTTCGGATGGTAAACACTTCTCTTAAGTATTACTCTTCTTGTTAAGAGGATATATGATACTATTGGTAGTACCCAGTTCCTTGCATTATTTTAGAGTTACTCGATCTATATAATTTTCTTATGTTATAGAGATAATGTGATTCATTAATTGATAGATTGATTAGTAATAAAAGTGTTTAAACCAAAGATAAATTGGGGCCGCTAATTGCTAAAATAAAGCAGAATTTTCGACAATTTTGGACAGTCGAAAATTTCCAAATCATACCTATCTCAAGGCTAAGAAATTTCTAAATTTTTTTGATAAAAGATTGAAATATTTTGAATAGATGAAATAAGATAAGGATAATTTATAAATCTGATTTATAAAGAAAATAGATTTAAGAATTAAGAGTATGAGGATTTAAATACGGGTGGTTTTAAAATTTATTTTTCAAATCTAGAAAATTAATAACTGTATTAAATAGGAATTAAGTTCTATAACTTATGAAATTGAAATAATAGTAAATCACAACAAAGTTTAAATTTGTTAGACAGACGGATTTAAGTAAAATCATTTTGAAATATAGGATTTATATACTCTTAGGATGTAAAGGTATACCATACAAATATAGATTTAAGTCACGAAATATTAATTAAAATATTGACTCCTTAAAAGTGTAACTACAACCTGGAAAATGTTTTATTAATGAATTCCAGCATTAATTAAGGATTTGGACTTAAGTTTTCAAAATATGTTTGATTTGCATAAGTTATAAGACGTAATAAACTTATGTAATAGTTTCACGAAATGATTCATAAATAATATTAGTGTTAAAGGAAACATACCGAATTAAAAGATTGTGGGAAAACTTTTTTATAAAGACAAATTATCTTTTGAGTGAAAAATGATTCTTTAGAATATTTTCCTTTAATAAAAATATTTGGAAATAAATAATTAAATGGATTATATAAAGAAGCACCCTTATAAAATGTTTAAACTTAAGATAAAAGTTTTTATGAAAGATTTTGAAAGCTAATAAATACTTATATTATATGTAGATCATTTCATCGCATAAATTTTGATCTAAGATTTGAGTTTGGAACTTTGATTTGTTTACACTGGTCCGAAAAATTATTTATCACTCGATTCTTAACGATGAACATTTATGAGAGTTTATGGTTAGATACTTGAGTTTTCTATTATAGTTGAGAAGCATGCAAGGAAAGCAAAGGTTCTGATCTAGAAGCTTGATCAGAGTCCGCACTAGAGGATCGGGTAATCGATACTAGTTCGAAAATAAAATTGTGTATCCATATAGGAGACCCAATAGGATATTTCATACGGATGATCTGTGTATATTATATGGAATTAAGATCAATGATAAAAAATTTAGGCAAACTTTTGTTTTGGGTAATTTCGAGGACAAAATTCTTTTAAGTAGGCGAGAATGTAACGCCACAGAATTTGACCACTTCAAAATATATCATTTAAAGTGATTTTAAATATAAACTAGGTAAAGTTACACGATTCAAATAAAATTAGATAGGATTTGGAAAGAGAAGTATACACAAAAATAGTAACATTTGCTTATATCGACAAAAGTGACAAAATGCTGATTTCAGAAAAGTAAGTTTCAATGGTTAAACAAATTATTTTAACTAGTTTATGACTATTTATATTTTTAAATAGTAATATAAAAATTTATTTTTAAATCTGGTTTACATAAATAAATAGTTTAACTAAAACGTCAAAATGTGACCGTAAATGTAACGAGACGGATTTTTCGCGCTCGAAAATCGACATTCATACTTTACATCCTACTCGAATGCCGTAGATTCGACCGTTCAAATCCAAGTCGCCGGAGCTTATAAAAACATTAAGTAAACAACCCAGCGGAATAAAAATTAATAATACATTGATATACAGCATTGATACAATATCTGATACAACAGATGATACAATAGATTATCAACGGAAAAGAAAATAGATAACACTAGCAGCGGAACAAATAACTTCGGATAGTCTTCAAAAGAGAACTCCAGCAGCAGCTCGAACCAACATCACGATTCACCAAGACAAGCAAGTTTCGTCCACATCTAAAGACCGAACTAGCTCCAGATAACCTACTAATCTGACTATCTGAAAAACCCAACTCTAGACTGCCCGTGTAGAAAATTCTGAGCACCCAGAGTTTAGAAAAGAAACAATAAACTCTGAATCAGTCATGGGACTGGTATGAGCAATAAAAACAGTTTATCTTTAAAAAAAACAAAGAAATATTTTAAATTAGATTCGCAATGTTTTTTTTTGAATGAGACTATCATAAGGCCTCCCGCACACACACACAATGCAAACGCAGAATCGGAGGAGATTTCTCCTTATGATAGTCAAAGATGCTTGATACGCATTAAAAAGAAACATTTGGTATTATTACTAGTGCATAGTGCAGAAAACAATTCGAAAATAAAGATATAAATCTTAGCCACCATAGGCATTTCGCACTTATGCCTACTATAGCTACCATGTTCAATAGCAGGTTACTGCCACATTCCATGGCAGGTTATACAACTAAAACCGTACAGGGTTCATATTGTTTCTTTGGATTTCCAACAAATGGTCGGGCAAAGGAACTTCCCATACCGAAATGGAATGCCTCTGGAAGGACGTCCCCGAGCATCCCAACTGGATCTCTACCAACACAAAGCCGGTGTACTCCCTGCCCGGGAGTATCAACCTTAGATATTCCATCCCTGGTCGTAACCAACCTTTATCCAGGATCCCGATAACCAACAACACCACACTATAGTAGATATAGTGTATCCACATGAGTAAGTATCTGGGCTCCATTCCATGATACTACCCCTATCCAGAAGAAATGGACATACCCTAGGGACACGATCCCTGAAACCTTGCCGCATCTTTCCTGTTTCGACCATTTTCCGGGTTGTAAGGTTTGACGAAGTCTCGTCCACAAAGCAACGCTTTTTTACAAAAGCCACGCTTTGATCAACAAATGATCAGCAGCACTCAGCATGCCACATTACCAAGTTGGGAATATATTGCTGATAACCTTCAACTACATAACCTCTAAGCTAAGAGAATAAATTCTCTACCACCAACGGAAATGTATTTGAAAGAAATCCGCTTTATATCTCAAAATGTATTGTCAGACATACAATCTATACAAGTCTGTTCTGGATTTAGAACAGAACCGAAGGCACTTCCAAAGAAGCCATTGCAATCCGGGTATTCACAATCCCGATCGGACTTCCATCACTTAGGGAATCTCTATACCGGAGCAACTCAGTGCAGAGACAATCGATAGGTCATCCTATCGTTCTCGCAAATACCCGGTCTTCACCACCGGTCTTCAAAATGCTATCCACAACGACGTATCACATATTCGGGATGGGTTATACGACCCAAAGGTCCTTTCCGGCTAACCCGAATAGTGAGCGCAACATTTAAAACATATGGATATGGGATTTCAATTAAGTCACAACTTAATAATTCAAAACTTTCTTTCAAATGTATTAAACAAATTTCCATTTTCAAATCTTTAACAAAAAGATTTATTTCACAAAGTTCACCTAGTTTCACAAAGATTCATTCATATATTTCAAAACAATTCCCATTTCAATTGGATTAACTCGTTTTAAAATCTTTAAATTAAAGATTAAACTTATAGCTTTCAAACCGTTTCCATAACTTGGATAACTATTTCAGTTTAAACTTGAAATCCCTTTAATACAATTTGAAATTCATTTCTCCTATGAAAGCTTTTTATCATTTAGAAACAACAATCTTATTTTGGAAAAACCCGATTTCATTTATACAAGTTACAATCTTTGGGTTAATTCAAATTCCCAAAAGAACAATACTTTAAAAATGGTTTGACTCATATATAACTAGCATAATATCGTTAATCCCTAGTTTCAAATCATAGAATTCAATTTTAAATATTGAATTCAAATTTAAATCAAAATATTTAAAATTTCAAAACCCAATCAAGTTATTCAAAATAAATTTCATCTTTGAAATTCCATTTCAAAAGCCTTTCACTTTAAACCCAATCTATTTTCAAAACATTTGAATTCAAATTGTCTATTTAAAAATCACTTCAAAAATCTGTGACTTAATCGATTTCCTCGTGAAATCCATGTTTGTGTGTGTATAAGTGTAGTCCAAGGGTTTAACACAATAGTGCAACATTATTCAATCATCACAGATTAAAACACAGAAATATAGTTGATAAGCGATATAAACTATACCGCTTATCGTCCATTCACAGATTCACAGATAATGTGCAAATGTGAATGAATGAATGAATAAATTACACACGGCCAAATTCACAGAACAAAATATCACAGATCAGATAGGACAATCAATTCAAGGCATTTCATACAATACAATCATTCATAAGTAAGGTCAAGCATTCAATAATCATTTATAAGCAGGATTAATTAAATTAATTTCCAATTTAATTTATTTACTTATGAATTTATTTTCCAATTCTGATTTATTAATTCCTAATCATTTGATATAAATTAACTTACCAAACACTTTAATTAATTAAATTATTCTTAATTAATCATATTAATTAAATTAACTTTTGAACCAATTATATAATTAGTTAACTTTAACAAATCAAAATATCCAAAATTAATTACAATAAGTGATAAATCCTTAATTATTTTCATTAAGTAATTTCATTTAAATAATTTATAATTGATTATCTAAATTAATTAATCTAATTAATTATTCAAAATTAATCACCTTAATTAATACTTAATAATCTTTAGTTAATTATCTTCATTAACTAATAACATTTCTTAATTTCTTTCTTAAGAAATTATCATAGCTTAATTCATTATTAATCATTTCTAATTATAATTTAATCTAATTATTTATTTATAAATTAAATAAATCATTCTTTAATTACTTATTAATTAAATCATTTTATTACCTTAATTATCTCTAAGATAATTAATTTCTTTATTAATGATTTCATTAATCATTTAAGTGTATTTTAAACCTTACACTTCTAAATTAAAATTCAAATTCCATTTGAATTTAAGATTTAAGATGAATACGTATTTGAATATTAACCAATTTAAATATCAATTTCTAAACCTTAAAATAAATGTAAAGAACATTTATTATTTACATAGGAAACTTATATAAGGAAAGCCTTTAAATTCAATTACTTAAATTTTAAGCTTTTAAATCACATTACATTTTAACTTGCAAATTTCAAGTTTAAAACAAGCATTTAACCTTCCGTTTAACTTCAACCTTCTTTTTTCTTCTTACTTAACTACTTAATGCCTTAAACAAATTTGAGTTAAAAACAAACTTTATTTTATCAAAATCTAATTGTACAATCTAACTTGAGTTTATATACTTAAACTTTATTTAGACTCAGTTTAAACTTGATTTAATTTTAAAAACTAAAAAAAACTGTTGACTGGTACAGGTTTTAAACTCTGAACCCAAACTACTCGAGCCTCCCTGGTTTACATCGAGTTCGACATGAAGTTTCCCTGAGATTGTCACTCGAATGCTTTGAGTCTTCCCCGAGAATTCACGTCTTCTTCCCAAAACTTGAAATCAACAGGTACACAAATGGAATCGTGCACGGTGCACATGCACGTCGCCGATGGCCATCTCTGGTCGGCGCCCCAACGTCGAGCATGTCGACAGTTACCCACAGACCCACTATCGACCACTAGAACTTCATCTATCTCTCGAAAATCGAATTCGAGCTCGAACCTGACCTGGAACAAAACACTGGCCTAACCATCCCAAACCTGGAAAAACGTCTCGAACTCGCCGCCTTGACCACCAGCGCCTCTAAAATTCTGGCCTCGACCTTGTCTACCACTCCGCTACCATCCCCCAAAATCTGGTAGCACTCGATCAACCATAGAATGTGTGGTGATCGATGCATCAATCACACTAAAAACTAGGGTTACAAAAAGAAGTTGCTCACCGTTGTCACCACCGTAGTCGAGAGTGCCTCCGACCATTTTTCCCACCAACTACAAACACTCCTTCATCAATATCCAAAATTTGGACCCCTCCAGATACAATGATCAATAAAGAATTCCAGTTTCCCGTTTCAGTTCAAACTAGAACTTCACCCTAACCCCTTTACTAAAAATCTTAATTCTTGTTTTAAAAATCATGTTTTGATTATAGTATTCAATTTATATTCATGAATCCAGAAAACGGGATGATTAATTTCATTTGAATTTGAGCTTGCACGGTTGCTTTTATTTTTCCAGAGCCAATTTCAAGTTTATATAACTTAATTAAATTCTAAAACTTACTTTATAACTAAACAAACAAATTTTTGTTTGTAACTAAATCCTAACAGAAGTTTAGCCAAAAAGAACATGAAATTTAAACAACAGGAAAACTGGAAAATTTAAACAGAGGACATTTTGATAGCTTGCATACACAGTTTACATTTGCACATATACACACCACATTATTTTATCACATAAATAGCATGCAACCAAATAAAATTTTAGATTTTTTTTTTAAAGTTACTCACATTGAATGGTTTGGAACAGAGAACTCAAGCCTGGAATTGTTGAACAGAGACAGTGCTTTTTGTTTTTAATCTGAAAACTCTGAATCATTGCTTGATATTTGATTTAGTTGCTTGTATATTGTAGTTGAAGTTTTGTTTTAGTTTGAAAGGATATTTGCTTCAGTTTTTTTTCTTGTTTAGTTTTGAAGATGGACGAAATGAGATTGAGGAAGGCTGGGTGTATAAGAAAATGAGTTGTACAGGTGATATCTTTGTTTATTCAATAAGCATGGCTGAGCTTCTGTGCATTATGGGCTGAGATGTTTTTATTAAATGCTTTGGTACTTTATTTCCATGCTTTGCATTTCGGCTGATATATGGAATTGAGTTGTACATGTATATACATTGTTGTTTGTACAACATGCATGGTTGCATTAATTGCTTAAGTCTTGTTTGAATACTTAATTATATTTGCTTTGCCTTATTATCTTGTCATATGAATAAATTCCTATGATGTAAGATTTAGTTAATGTATTCACTTATATTTTACATAATTTTATTAATATGTTACTTGACTTCATATTTTATATTTTTATCTCCTATATATGTATTCCTATTCCAATTTCTTTTATTTGTTTTGTTTTCTTTTATAAGTGTTCATATGTGAATGTATTTCATTTCTATGATTTTACTTATTAATCTTATTTATTTCTAACTTCAATATTTAATTTAACTTACATATTAATTTTCAACTTAAATTATCAATTTAAAATTAATTAAAATTCGGGATCGTTACAGCAAAACTTTTTGTCGAAAATCAACGTTTTGTCGAATAAAAGTTGTCGCATCGTCATCGCACCTTTATTTTCTTATATATGAACATGTATTCAAATAGTATAAGTATTAATTAATTCACTTATCAAGTTTACTTTTACTACATACTTAGAAAATTCTAGAATATAATTAAGAAAAAGTAAGCACAAAAAGACAAACATGTCAGTTTAAAGAAAAAAGTAAACATCAAATCAAACCAAACATAATTATTATATTTCTTACTTACCTCTTAAGTGAAAATGACATAAAGTAATGGTTTGAAATGTGATGTTAAGTTTTGAAAAAAATAAGGTTGCTTAAAAAGTAAGTAAATGGTATTTCGGTCATTTTACATAATAATATTTTATTTCGAAATTTTTACAATAAATATTCATGCATACCTCTTCCATTCTCACACTTTCCATTCTTCTTCTTCTTCATTTTCTAAGCTCTCTTCTTCTTCCTTAGAGCTTTAATGGATTCTTCTCATTAATTTTCTTACTAACTTTTTGAAAACCATATCAAACAAAGTAAAACTCTACCATACCTTGCCAAAGACATTAGAATACCACCAAAATATGGTTTAGTATATAAGAAGTGAATAAATGATGAGAAAGGGAGGATCAAGGTGTGGCCGAGCCCTATTGGCGGTGTTGGAAGATTTGGTCAAGAGCAAGTGGAAGTGAAGTGATGGCCGAGCAATAAAAAGTGAGGTGGATTTGTTTAGGTGATGGTTTGGTGAAGTTTAAGATAATTTAGTGAAGTGTTGGATTAAATGAATGTTGGTAGGAAGTTAAACGATTTGGTTAAAGTTGAGTACTCTTATTTTAAGTTACAAATTCTAAAAAAAATTCAAGTTAATTATATGAAAATTTTATTATATGTTGGATGATTTAATGTTTGGTACCTTGGTTGATATTATGGTTGATTATATGATTGTTTATGTGGTTGATAACTTGTTTGATAAATGATAAGAGAAATGATTAAAAATTAACCATTGTTAATTTAATAAGAATTTAAATCCATATAAATATGTATATAGAAATTATTTAGCCTCTTAATAATTTCAAAATATCAAAAAAAATTGAAAATAATATTATAATAATATGATATTATAATATGAAATGAAATGAAAATTGAGTTTGAAATTATGAAAATATTGTTTTAAATAAGTTAAAATAGTTTAAATATGGTTTAAAAAAATTTGAAATGTTTCAGACAAGTTACGAAGCAATTCACAAAATTAGTCAAATCAAGCTCGTCGCATAGCGATAGTTCATAAACTTCGACCCGTAAATTCAAATTAACAAAGAGAATGATTATAAGACGGTTTCTTTGAAATGAAAATTCTTTGGTGCGCCATGATAATAGTTTTTTAACGAAGAAAGAAAATCAAAATTTCATCAAGTAGAGTTTGAAATATGTCCAGAACAATTTTCTAAAAACTTCACGGTTTCGTGGTTCGGAATCCAAAAGGCGATTTATTTATAAATGATATTTTTAAATGATTAAAATACGGAATAAATTCTAAAAATATTTTAAAATGTTTTAAAAGAGATTTAAGTTGGAAAGACGGATTTCTAAATGATATAAAAGTCATTTTGAAGAATATAGCTTTTAAAACACTATTTGCAACATTTTTCGCAATGCTTTTCGTAGCAGTTTTAAATAACTTTTGAAATGTAGTTTTAATCTTAACAATTTATAACAACTTGAAATTTTGGATATTTGAAATTGGAATATTTAATTTATTTTAAATATTCGGGTGTTGATTTTTAACTTGAATTTCAAATATTACAATTTGTTGGATGATTTAATTTTTGAATTTAATAACTGGACATTGGGTAAATTATTGAATCTGAAGTTTCAAGCTTGTTAAAAATACTTCAAAGGCTTATAAAATTGATATCGATAGTACTTAAGATAGGGAAAGATTTAAAATTGAATTTGGAAGTGATTTGTTTATTTTTAAATATATACCGTTTAAATTGACGTTTAAAAATGGCCTTTCGAGGCACAATCTCGGAATTCGACGAAACAAGTTTCATTGGATCCGTAATAATGTATTATTATCGAATTTCAAATTTCGTAACTTTTGGAGTTATTGTGTGGCCGTACGTGATATAAACGCGCTGAAATATATATCGAAAGTTCAATATAATAACTTGGTCCAAAAAGCTATCTCCTCCATACGATCGAATTAGAACTCGAAACCTTTTCCATTGCATTTGGAATAGGGGTATAACATTACAAACATCCAACAACACGCCTCGATAGGAGGTCAAGATTTTAAGTTGCATTTATCAAGACAATTTGAATTATATACATATATATTCATGTACACTAGCAAATCTTCAGCAATATTTCCTTCACATCAAAGCTTTTTCATCTCCCTTCACATCACTGTACAAACCTCAGCCAACACGCAAAAAAATATTCTGCAGTAACAATCAAATCGTGTCTCCCTTCCTTTTTTCTTTTTAAAACGACAAGCTGATCAATTCAAAAAAAATAAAAATAATAACAATATAAATCGAAGAACAATGGCCAATTAAATCGCGCAATAGTTCTATTTCTTCCCCACATCTATAATATTCAAATCTATTTAAAAAAGGTAACGATCGAACTCGGGCAGAGATAAATCGTATCTTGTTTGATTGTGTATTAAGAGAGAGAGGCGATCGATTTCGATCTCCGTAGGAGCTGGACGAGCTGCGACTGGCAGGTGCATAGCGCACGCGTGCAAAGCAGTAGCAGAGGGATGCAATCTCGATTTGTTGCCACGTCAGTTCATACGGCAATAAGGGAAATCGAGCTGAGGTTGTTTTCGAGCTTGCAATGGTTGTAGTGAGGTTGTGGGGGCGAGGCGAATCTCGTATGTGTTTTTGGGAAGGCGCGATACTCTTGGTGAATCGCGGTTTCTACTGTAGCGGGAAGGAGGTCGGCGGTGAAGTATGCGATGTTCGATTTTGGGAAGTTATCATTGGTCTGGGATGGTTTGGTGGAGATTAAGGTAATCTCTGTAGCATTTTATTCCCTACATAGGCAGTTAGGATTTGTTTAGCAGTTATTTAAATAAATATATATGTATATATGTGTGTGTGTGTGTGTGTGTACACAGATTGAAAGAATATATATAAAGTTTAAAATAGAAAACTTTTTTTTAGTCAGAGAAATAGATATACAAAAAGATTTAAAAAAAAAGTGTGTATATATATAGCAGTTAATTAAGATGTGAATTGAAATTTATAATGAAGTTACATACCCTTTTTTGAAATCATGTTAAACTGGAAAAAAGAAAAAAAAAGTAAGAATTTTAAAATGGTTGAAAGTTTATATAAAATTAGATTTTGGAAGCTATATAGATTTTTATGAGTATATATGTAGTTTTAGAAAGAAACTAAAAATACATATACACATTGAACCTACTATATAATTTTAGAATAATGTTAGTGATTAACTTGTTTTATTAACTTATTTTATTATTTGTTACCAAAATTATTTAAAGGAAAATTAATTTAATTAAATTATTAGTTTAAATTAAATTAATAAATGGTAATTGAACTTTCGTTTATTTTAAATGTTAATAAACCGTATAATGTTTATACAAGGTCAAAAATAATGGAGAGGCAAGCCGGGTTGGAGTGGATTGCAAACAAAAATAAAGGTGAGTTAATTTCTCTCAAATTGGATTGCTGGTGAATTTAAATAGTTAAATTTTAAATTATGGGTTGATTGATTTAATTGATAATTTATTATCAGCCTGTATGTGATAATATATATATATATATATATATATATATATATATATATATATATATATATTGGAGTGATTTATATTCCCGCATTATATAGCGGATGAGACCCTATGCGTATAACGACCCATAAATTTCGACAACTTAATTTGTTTATTTAATAGGATTTTTGTAATTTATTTTAGTAGAAACAATAAAGGGGTTAAATAAATGTTAAAATGAAGGCTAAAATAAATTACGTAAATGGTGACTTAAAACCTATTTATAGAAATTTGAATAAAATCCAAATTGAATTAAGTAGAAAAAGGATTTTTACCTGGATATAAATTTAATATGAGAAATTTATGAAAATATTAAATTGATTTAATGCAATAAAAGAGTGTAAACGGTAATTGGAATAAATTAAGGAATCATGTTATTGCAAGTTAATAATTTACGACTTGAATGAAATTCCAATTCACTAAAAGCATTTAAATGTTATGATTTGATTTTAAATGGAATATGAGAAAAACAAATGTAAGGATTTGATTAATATATATGTTATTTATTCAGGGTATTGAAAAAAATTGGGAATCCAATTGTAATTAATGGTAATAATGTTGGTATTAGCTAATAAATTAAATTTCAATGCAATACCCATAAATGAATGTAATGAAATGAATGTATGAAAATGTATACTAGGTTATTTATCAAATAAAAGGAAAGAAAAGTAAATATTGAATTGATTGATGAATAAATATGCATTGAATAGTAATTGAATGTAAAGTTAATGGTAATTGTATAAAATCAATATAAGATAATGAATTGCAATAATTGTGGGTTGATAATAAGGTGTGAATGGGAAAGTGATTGTTATATTAATTGAACGGAATTCAGATTTGATGGGAAAGGCAAATGGGTATTTGGTAATAAATTTAAAACGGACTTAAATAGTGAATTTATCTAATTAATATATAAAAAATAATGACTGAATAAAAACATATACCTGTAAATATCTATAATATTTGAGTGGAAATAACAAACTTATAAATGTGGGATTGAGAGTGTTACAACAATTATTATGAGTTATATACTTAGTTCGTTCAATTAAATCAGAAACCATTGCAATAAATATAAATTTAATGTTATGCAATTGAGATAAACATTTGGAAAATGTTAAAGTATCTGGATATATATACTAAAATAAATGGTACCCAGGATGGTATTATGATAAATAGTGAATTTAAGAATAGGAATCAAGATTTATTTATTTATATGGAAACTTAAAGTCTAATAATTGAATTTAATTTCAATTAAATGAGATTGAATATAGTTAAATAATTCATTATTTGAAATAAAGATAATGTGAGAAATTTGTGTGATAATTTGGAATCCAATATTTAAATCCATCTGTTGACAGGAATGAATGGAATACTAATTTATTTATTTAACTAAATGGAATTTTTAGGATATTATTTATAATTTGGGAATTTAATGAAATTAAGGATTTATATTGAAATTTATAATTTACCTTCTTTAAATTTGACATCTAAACTTGTTGGAATTTTGTAAATGATTGAGAATTTTTAAAAGTGATAAAATGAGTCAATTTAAGAATCTAAATATAAAATTTGGATTTATTTACTAATTCTTAATTTATTTAATTAATATAAAAATAGCCATTTTGGTCACGGACTCGGATTTCGACGAAACCAGTTTCATCGGATCCGTAACAGTGAATTTTTGTAGGGTTTCAAGTTTCGTAGCAATCAGACTTGTCGTTTGATCGTACGAAAGCGAAACGCCTTGAAATCGATTTAATTGAAATCAATTTGAAAATATTGATTTCAGCATAACTTCTTCATACGAAGGAATTTGGACATTAAACTTTTTCCGCCGCGTTCAGAATATTTTAAAACACCTATTTGGATATATGGGTTTACCAAATTTCGTTCCGGGTCAGAACGGGCTTTTTGGGCCAATTATCGTTCAGCACGTTTGTTTATCGGATTCATTTATTCGAATTTATAACCTATCTATATAAAACTAGTTACAAACCCTAGCCCCATCTATTCTCATTTGTTTGTGCGTTCATTTCATCAGTTCCTTCTCTTCTTCCAATGGCTAGAAACCCTAGATCCAAATTCAAACTTCAAACAATCCAAATCAAAAGTCAAAAATTCAAAGTTCTCATAAAAATTCCAAAAAAAATATATGTTGATGCTCTCGACGAGCGAAATTCAATGGTGTAATTCGTTTTTCGATTCGGGTTGTAGTTTGACCAGAAATTGGGCGTTTAATTTCGGCCGTTCATCGCTCGACGACGAACTTCGTCGGATCGAAAATTACCTTCTGGGTTTTGTAGAGATCGGCAAGTGGAATTCATCGGTGGCAATTGCAAGGTGGATCAACGGTTAGATGTGATGGAATTTTCGAATTAGGGTTTCGGAAATGGGTTCGGCTGTGGCGTTTTATGGCGACCGGAGGTAGTCGCGGTGGCCTAGGCAGGAGCGGCCTATCGAGTAGAATGCATGGACATGATCCATTGGGGCCGAAGGGGTCTAAAACGTCGATGTTGGAGCTGATAGAGGTGGCGGCTTGGTGCAGTTCGAACGCGAAAATCGCGTGATTAGGGTTCTGGAGCGTGTGATGGAAGAGAACATGACATGGCATATTATTTTAATTAGGTTTGTTTTGTTTTATTTTAAATTTTGTTTTCAACCGCAATTTTCGCCATAACTTCCTCATACAAACTCCGTTTCACGCGAATTTTTTTTGTTAGGATCATATTGAAATTCTGAATCTGCTGACGCTGGTTTGGACCAATTTGGAGACTGTTAAATTTTGGGTTTAAATTGGATTTAAATTCGAAAGGTGAGTGTTTTAACCCACTCACAATTCTAAAATTTCTTATGTTTGTTAATTTGACTTAAGATATGAGTAGAAATTTATTTATGATTGTTTGGCATGTTTTATTCATCATCTCGGTTAAATCGCATTTATTTAATTTAACCGTTAATAAATTTTTATTATTGCATATAAATTGACAGTTAGAATTTATTTATTTGCAGATAAATTGCTAGTTAAACAGTTTTAAATTTATTACCGAGTATAAACTGTTAGTTAATACCTGTTATTTATTCCCTGTTATATTTCATATGTTCTATATTGATGTTGTTTAAATTGGATGATGATTATAACTAATGGTTGATGATTGATGTTTGGTGAATGGATGATGTGAACTATATTTTAAAATCTGCAAGTTATCATGCATTTTATTTTATTCGGGATTACGGTTTGAAATGATATACAACCGCATTTTTTTTAAATTGCGGATTGACATGATAAATATCCGTATCACTTGACCATAGGATAGAAAATTATATACAGGCACAGCGGTATATATAAAAAAATTATTATTATTATTATTTTTGAAATGATTTTTCTATGGTTTGGATAGGATAGGGTTAATAAATATAGATTTTGATATTATGTAAAATCTTATTTTATATATACATCTATAGTTAAAGTATTGAAGATAAGCTATGTATGGATTGGTTAAATAAAATAAATAAGTTGAATGATGGAGTTTGATTATTTTATATTATATGGTTAAGTACATGTTAAGATATTGAAATTACATATAATTTTAAAGGATTTAAATTAATTAAGATTGGGAATTAAACTGGAAAATTTATTTGGAATTGAGCTTAATTAAGAAGTTAATTTCATAAGTTGATGTAAAGTTTATTAACTTGAAATTTTAAAAAAGGTATGATATTTATAACTGAATTCTATTCAAGGTGAATTAAATGAATATTTATAGTATAAAAATTGAAGGAAAATTTCTTTTATAAGTAATTTGAGTTTTACTTAAAAGATTACGGGTTTATTTTGCAATTATTATTTCAAACTAAATAGTAGAACTTTAAATTGGTGAAACAGAAATTTCCAACCTTAGTTCCAATTGTTTAATATCCAAAATTTGAAATATATTGAAACTGAAGTGGTTTATTTAAACTGAAAGCGATTTTAAATTTATGGATTTTGACTTAATCTTAAATGAAATAAATTGTAAGTAGTGGAAATTATTTTATTTTATAAAGAAATTTTGAATCCAAACTATTGATGCTATATACTGTTTGAATATCCAAACCATTTAAGTTTTAGAAATTATGGTTTAAAGCTATGAATTTTCGAAGTATTATAGTTTGAAAGTTATAATTCAATGTTTGGTTTCCGATTATTATAAGTTTGAAAACAATATGATTTTTGAAAAGAAATATATATTTGAAATAAAATGATATTATATTAATTTGGGTTTTTATAAAAATAATATCAAATGAGTTTGGTTTGAAAGGGAAATGATAACGTATTTATGGGTTTTGAAATGGATAATTATATTCTGGTTTTGAAAGTATAATTATTATTTTAAATGACCGCGGTGTTATAATAACGTTTGGTTGTTGAAGAGACCGGGATGAGAAGTTGTCATACTCTCTGCCAACTTCGAAACCACTTTAACAACTGTGTACGCGGTGGAGATTCCAGAATGAAGTAGGATGGTGGCGGCGTTTCTAACGTTTCGGATTTTTGCCCGCTCGAAAATCGACATCCATACCTCAAATCGTATTCGAATGCCATAGATTCGACCGTTCAAATTCGATTCGCCGGAGCTTATAACAACATTAAGTAAATAACACAGCGGAATAAAAGAATAATACATTGATATACAGCTTTGATACAATATCTGATACAACAGATGATCCAATAGATATCAATATACATCAGAGATATGATACAATAAATAGCAGTGGAAAAGAAAATAGATGATAACATCTAGCAGCGGAACAATATAACTCTGAGATAGTCTACAAAAGAGAACTCCGAGAACTGCAACTCCATTTCCAAGAATCAATCCAGCAATAGCTCGAACTCCCAATAACGATGCACCAAGGCGAGCAAGACTGGTGTGGTCCAAAGACTGAACTAACTCCGGATAATCTACTAAACCTGACTATCTGAAAAACCCAACTCTAGACTGCTCGTGTAGAAAATAATGAGCACCTAGAGTTTAGGAAAGAAACAATAAACTCCGGATCAGTCGTGGGACTGGTGTGAGCAACAAAAATAGTTTATCTTTTAAAACATTCAACAAAATATTTTCAAAGTCAATTCGCAATGCTTTTTAAAAATAAGACTACCATAAGGCCTCCCGCACACACACACAATGCAAACGCAGAATCGGAGGAGATTTCTCCTTATGATAGTCAATGATGCTTGATACGCATTAAAAAGAAACATTTGATATTATTACTAGTGCATAGTGTAGGAAAAATTCATTTCGAAAGTAAAGATATAAATCTTAGCCAACATACGACCATTATCGTATGCCTACTATAGCTAACCATGTTCAATAGCAGGTTACCGCCACATTCCATGGCAGGTTATACAACTAATACTGTACAAGGTTCGTATTGTTTCTTTGGATTTTCAACAAATGGTCAGGCCAAGGAACTTCCCATTGCCACATGAGAATGCCTCTGGATGGACATCCCCGAGAACCAAACCGGATCTCTACCAACACAAGGCCGGGTTACCCCTAACTGAGTAACAACTGACCGAATATGCCATCCCCGGTCCTTTGGGACCTTTTATCCGAGCGCTCGTAATCAATTCACACAATCATAAAGTGTTTTCAACATGAGTAAGTATCTGGGCTCCATACCATGATACCACCCTTTTCCAGAAGGAAATGCACATACCCTAAAGGGCGCTACCCCTCATAACCTTGCTGCATCTTTCCTGTTTTGACCATTCCCGGGGTGTGAGGCTCGACGAAGTCTCGTCCACAAAAACATACTTTATACAAAAGCCATGCTTTGGGTCAACAAATGATCATAGAAATGATCACAAAGATAGACGATCAAACAAATGATCCTATCACAAATAATCAACACAATGATCATTTCACAGCAACACTCAGTATGTCACATTACCAAATTGGGAGTATATTGCTGATAACCTTCAACTACATAACCTCTGAGCTCGTACGTCTCAGAGAAGGGTGTTAAGCTAAGAGAATAAATTCTCCGGCACCAACAGAAATATATTTGAAAGAAATCAGCTTTATATCTCAAATTGTAATGTCAGACATAACAATCCATACAAGTCTGTTCTGGGTTCGAACAGAACCGAAGGCACTTACAAAGAAGTCCTTGCAATCCGGATATTCACAATCCCGATCGGATTTCCCATCACTTAGGGAGTCTCTATACCGGCGCGACTCGGTGCAGAAACAATCGATAGGTCATCCTATCGCTCTCGCAAATACCCGATCTTCATCACCGGTCTTCAAATGCTATCCATAACGTCAAATCACATATTCAGAATGGGTTATACGACACAAAGGTCCTTTCCCGGCTAAACCGAATAGTGAGCACGATATTTCAAAAAAAACAAATGGATAATGGGATTTCAATTAAGTCACAACTTATTACTCAAAACTTTTCTTCAAATGGCTTAACAAATTACCATTTTCAATCTTTAAACAAAAAGATTTATTTTCACAACCTTTAACGGTTTAAACAATTTTCACATTTTAATCTTTTAAACAAAAGATTCATTCACAGATTTTCCAAATCAATTTTCATTTCAATTTGATTAACTCGTTAAATCTTTAAATCAAAGATTTAACTTATAGCCTTCAAAACAATTTCATTTCAATTTGATTTAAACAAATCATCAATTTAAATCTGTTAAAAATAAACAGATTTAATTCATAGCTTTCAAAAAGAATTCATTCATAACTTAGGAAAATCATTTCTCTATTCAATCTTGAAATTCCCCTAATTAACTGGAATCTCAGTTCTTATCTAAAAGTGTTTATCATTTGAAAACAACAGTTTTCATTTTGGAAATCTGATTCATTTATACGAGTTGAAATCCTTGGGTTAAATTCAAATTCCCAAAACCATACCTTTAAAATGGTTTAAATTCATACAAACATGTTTATAATATCTTTAACCATAATTTCCAATCATCGAATTCAATTCCAAATATCGAATTCCAATTCAAATTGAATTATTTAAATTGGAGATTTTACCGAGTTATTCAAAATAGCTTTTATCTGTGAAAACCTTTTTCAAAAGCTTTACCGTTTAACCCAAATCCATTTTCAAAATCAATTTGAAATTAAAACTTTAATTTCAAAAAAACATTAAATTTAAATTATCTGTGACTTAACCGATTTCCTCGTGAAATCCATATTTGTGTGTGTATGGTGTAGTCCAGGGGTTATACACAGTAGTGCAACATCAATCAATCATCACAGATCAAAATACAGAAATATAGTTGATAAGCGATATAAACTATAACGCTTATCTGTTATATACAGATCACAGATATATATGTCACAGATAGTAAATTACCGATCACCACATAAATCAGGATGTATCACAAAGCATCATATATTAGGGATATCAAATAGTTTAACATCCAATATAATCCAAGCATCCATAGGTAGGATTTATTCAATTATCTGATTAATTTAATTAGATAAATTTCCGTGAATAAATTTTCTAGTTATGGTAAATTAATAATCAATTAATTTTAAAACATTTAATAAACTATCCTTTAATTAATCATTTATTACTCCTTAATTAATAATTATTCTTGATCACTTTTATTTAATAATTTACCCTTGATAAATTAATTATTCTCAAATTAATTACTTAAATTAATTTATCACACTATCCTTAAATCAATTTATTGCTTAATCATTTGATTAAATCAACTTTAATTATTAATTAATATCCAATTAATAATTCTTAATTTACAAATTAATTAACTTAATAAATCTTTAAACTTTAATTAAGTAATTAAACCTTTAATTATATTTCATCAACTTTTAAATTATTAAATAATTGACCTTTGATTATACCATTTTCATTAATGATCTTTAATTAATTAATTAGCCCAAAATTGATTAATTTTTATTTAATTAATTACCCGTAATTAATTATACTTTAATTAATCATCCTTAAAATTTTATTAACTTTTAGTCACTTTATTAATCCGATGCTTAAATCATTAATCATTCATTCTTAATAAATTAATCAATTATTTATTACAAATTAATTAACCTTAAATTAAAAATTAACTTATCTTTAATTGATAAACCTTGTATTTAATCATCATTAACAACGTAAACTAGCTTTACTTTTAAGCTAACATTTTTAAAACATTTGAGTAACTTTTTAATTTCATTATCAAGTTTATTTAAAATAAACTTTTTAATACAAAGGTTATATATACATTTAAAACATTTTAAAACATCCTGAAACATTTTAAACTTAACAAATTTTAAAATGATTAATCTTCAAAACTCTTTACTAATCCCAAATTCAGGTTTGAACTACACAACATCATCGAGTTAGCAATAAATCTTTTAGGTCCAACACTTCAATGCTTCAAGAACTAACTCCTGTTGCTCGAGATCATGCATCGCCCTCATTCTAACAAAACCAGGAACAGGCAGTGCACCGTGCACGTGCACGGTACCTCCTATCACCTCCGGCCACTCTCGATGACTCTCCCACATCGGAAATCGACCTCGCATCGTACTCCGACCTTCACCACTTTGATTCCACTCAGAGGCAAGGATCAAGAAACTCGGCACAAAACTGAAACAAGAATAGAAACCTGGAACATCACATTTCCCCGCAACCCAAACATGGAACGGTGTCGTTCGCCACAACCCGACCACCGTAGGGCCTGAGACTTCGGCCATGGCTTCGTCGACGTCTCCTCCACCTTTCCCCCAAACTACGGCGAACTCGGTCGCCTATAGACAACGAATGAGACGGAATTCTCGTCATCGAAAAAACTAGGTCTAAAAGTAAAAACCTCACACCGCCATCACCTCGAGGATTGAGAGTACCTCCGACCATTTTTCCCACCATTGTCATAGACTCATCCACCTCCACACGAGACCCCGACCTCCCAGATCATCGGAGTTGTCAGAAATTGCCAAAATTCCATTTTCAGTTCAACCCCAAACTGCTCCTTTATTCCAACACTAAAAATCAAGATTTTTGATTTAAAATTCATGTTTTGGTTTAACAATTCGATCTATATTCCTGAATTCATGAATTAAAGAGATTAGATTTTCGACTTATCTCAAGTTGCTCAGTATTTTTTTTGGGTTTCCAGAAACATTTATAAGTTGTTCTCACTTAATTGTATTTTAAATCTTGAGTATATGTTATAACTAATAAACTTTGTTTTAATCTTAGGTTCAAACGACCAGTAAGTTGAATGGAAATAAGTTTTTTATTGTTTTTTTCAAATGTTTGTGCTTTAAAACTCCAGACAGAGGACAGTATAGCATAACCTGTGCAAAACACCCATCTTACAAATACTCAGAGAATATATATAGATATACTAACATACTATTTCCAGATATGTATATGCAACAGGGTCAACTTCAAATAATAAAACAATATGATGTTACTCACCTTAGTAGGAAAGAACAGAGGGCTGCCCCTTTTTTTTGTTTGAAACTGCATATTTGATTTTTTGAAAACCTTTATCTTTGGTCTGATACTTGATATTCACATTGAGTTGAATCTTTGCATTTGATTTGTTTTTAAACTTTGCTTGATGTTTTGAGTTGCATAGTTGCTGTTTGAATTTGATCCTTGAATTGAATCCCTGCCTAGCTTGATTCCAGATGTTGTTTAAGTTTAAGAAGTTGTTTTCAATATGAAATGATGTTTTTCTCTGGTTTTACTCAGCTTGAAAATGAACGAGACTGATTTGTATAAAGAAAAGAAGATGATAGGTAAGCTATTATTTTGTACAATATAGTGATATTATATTTTTTTTTGTACTTAGAAATTTTTTATGAATCTTCAACTCAGAGATTTTCTTTGCTTGGGGCTGAAGTATGTACTAGACGTATGGCAGTAGGATATCTTCTTTGTGCCAGCCTTAAATGCTTTGGTACTTTGTTTCCATTCCTTACTTTGTTCTTGCCTTTATATCGGCTGAAGTGAATTTGTTTTGGGGGCTGCAACTTTATTTTGTTTGCTTAGTACTTTATGCTTTGTTTTGTTTTTATACTTACTTTCTATTTGCCTGCATACACATCTCTTTTATTTTCTTTGTATATTATGCAAGCTTTATTACTTATGTAAATATATATACTTTATATTTTTCATTTACATAGCTTGCTTTGTATTTGCTTTTAGATACTTGTCTTTTTATTGTTCACACTTGAATATATTGTATTGTTTTGTAGTTTATCTTCTAATCATATTTCTAACATACGTATTAAATTTACAACGTATATTTTATTTTATAATTTTCACTTAATATTGATAAGTAGTTTTATTCTATTTTACTTTAAACACTTTACTTATAAATTCAATTCACTGAAAATATTCATTTTTTTTTGAGTTCCAAATCAAATTTTAAAATACATTATAATACACATCTTATTAAATTTGAAAATTTTCAAATAAATCCATAATTTAATCCAAAAATTCAATTAAATTCTAAACTTAAATTCGTCTTTAAAACTGGGATCGTTACAGACTTCCCCCCTTAAAACGAATTTCGTCCTCGAAATTCGCCAGAGAGAGATAACGAAGATAGATGAAATATAGAGAAATATCTTTTCAGATCAAACTGGATACAATTCTGCATTTGGCTTACCAAATCAGAATATTAGCAATAGATACAAGAAATTATAATAAAATTTCAAATTTGGGTTTAAATGATATCATTTTATTGATTCAATTCAATTTTGCTCAATATTCCATTAATCGATTTAACACAATTTAAATTTTCCAATTTATTTAAATTTTCCAATTTCAAATTTCAAATTCATTAAGGTTTAAATCAAAAACTGATAAGAAACCGATGAAATACGAAGTAAGGATTTTCTACACGATTCGTAGGGCATCACTGCACCGAAACTACTTCTTGTAGTTGTTACGAAGAATTCAAAAGAATTTGAAAACGAATCAAAGGAATTTGATAAGAAAGATTGTTTCCACTGTTGTTACAGAGTATCGACCATTTATAGCCGTATTTCCTTGTCCCCTATCTCGTTTTGTTCTTGCACTCATACTTACTATCGGTGAATAGCAAGAGAATTTACTGAGGCTTTCAAACGGATATCTTAGGGATTACTCATTCTAGGATTTACTTCATCCTATCTCTAATGAGTTACTTAACGTGTTATACTCCTGAGCAAAAGTTCAACCCTTAGCTCTGATACCAAATGTGACGTTTCGGATTTTGCCCGCTCGAAAATCGACATCCATACCTCAAATCGTATTCGAATGCCATAGATTCGACCGTTCAAATCCGATTCGCCGGAGCTTATAACAACATTAAGCAAATAACACAACGGAATAAAAGAATAATACATTGATATACAGCTTTGATACAATATCTGATACAACAGATGATCCAATAGATATCAATATACATCAGAGATATGATACAATAAATAGCAGCGGAAAAGAAAATAGATGATAACATCTAGCAGCGGAACAATATAACTCTGAGATAGTCTTCAAAAGAGAACTCCGAGAACTGCAACTCCATTTCCAAGAATCAATCCAGCAATAGCTCGAACTCCCAATAACGATGCACCAAGACGAGCAAGACTGATGTGGTCCAAAGACTGAACTAACTTCGGATAATCTACTAAACCTGACTATCTGAAAAACCCAACTCTAGACTGCTCGTGTAGAAAATAATGAGCACCCAGAGTTTAGGAAAGAAACAATAAACTCCGGATCAGTCGTGGGACTGGTGTGAGCAACAAAAACAGTTTATCTTTTAAAACATTCAACAAAAGATTTTCAAAGTCAATTCGCAATGCTTTTTAAAAATGAGACTACCATAAGGCCTCCCGCACACACACACAATGCAAACGCAGAATCGGAGGAGATTTCTCCTTATGATAGTCAAAGATGCTTGATATGCATTAAAAAGAAACACTTGATATTATTACTAGTGCATAGTGTAGGAAAAATTCATTTCGAAAGTAAAGATATAAATCTTAGCCAACATATGACCATTATCGTATGCCTACTATAGCTAACCATGTTCAATAGCAGGTTACCGCCACATTCCATGGCAGGTTATACAACTAATACTGTACAAGGTTCGTATTGTTTCTTTGGATTTCCAACAAATGGTCAGGCCAAGGAACTTCCCATTGCCACATGAGAATGCCTCTGGATGGACATCCCCGAGAATCAAACCGGATCTCTACCAACACAAGGCCGGGTTACCCCTAACTGAGTAACAACTGACCGAATATGCCATCCCCCGGTCCTTTGGGACCTTTTATCCGAGCGCTCGTAATCAATTCACACAATCATAAAGTGTTTTCAACATGAGTAAGTATCTGGGCTCCATACCATGATACCACCCTTTTCCAGAAGGAAATGCACATACCCTAAAGGGCGCTACCCCTCATAACCTTGCTGCATCTTTCCTGTTTTGACCATTCCCGGGGTGTGAGGCTCGACGAAGTCTCGTCCACAAAAACATACTTTATACAAAAGCCATGCTTTGGGTCAACAAATGATCATAGAAATGATCACAAAGATAGACGATCAAACAAATGATCCTATCACAAATAATCAACACAATGATCATTTCACAGCAACACTCAGTATGTCACATTACCAAATTGGGAGTATATTGCTGATAACCTTCAACTACATAACCTCTGAGCTCGTACGTCTCAGAGAAGGGTGTTAAGCTAAGAGAATAAATTCTCCGGCACCAACAGAAATATATTTGAAAGAAATCAGCTTTATATCTCAAATTGTAATGTCAGACATAACAACCCATACAAGTCTGTTCTGGGTTCGAACAGAACCGAAGGCACTTACAAAGAAGTCCTTGCAATCCGAAAATTCACAATCCCGATCGGATTTCCCATCATTTAGGGAGTCTCTATACCGGCGCGACTCGGTGCAAAAACAATCGATAGGTCATCCTATCGCTCTCGCAAATACCCGATCTTCATCTCCGGTCTTCAAATGCTATCCATAACGTCAAATCACATATTCAGAATGGGTTATACGACACAAAGGTCCTTTCCCGGCTAAACTGAATAGTGAGCACGATATTTCAAAAAAAAACAAATGGATAATGGGATTTCAATTAAGTCACAACTTATTACTCAAAACTTTTCTTCAAATGGCTTAACAAATTACCATTTTCAATCTTTAAACAAAAAGATTTATTTTCACAACCTTTAACGGTTTAAACAATTTTCACATTTTAATCTTTTAAACAAAAGATTCATTCACAGATTTTCCAAATCAATTTTCATTTCAATTTGATTAACTCGTTAAATCTTTAAATCAAAGATTTAACTTATAGCCTTCAAAACAATTTCATTTCAATTTGATTTAAACAAATCATCAATTTAAATCTGTTAAAAATAAACAGATTTAATTCATAGCTTTCAAAAAGAATTCATTCATAACTTAGGAAAATCATTTCTCTATTCAATCTTGAAATTCCCCTAATTAACTGGAATCTCAGTTCTTATCTAAAAGTGTTTATCATTTGAAAACAACAGTTTTCATTTTGGAAATCTGATTCATTTATACGAGTTGAAATCCTTGGGTTAAATTCAAATTCCCAAAACCATACCTTTAAAATGGTTTAAATTCATACAAACATGTTTATAATATCTTTAACCATAATTTCCAATCATCGAATTCAATTCCAAATATCGAATTCCAATTCAAATTGAATTATTTAAATTGGAGATTTTACCGAGTTATTCAAAATAGCTTTTACCTGTGAAAACCTTTTTCAAAAGCTTTACCGTTTAACCCAAATCCATTTTCAAAATCAATTTGAAATTAAAACTTTAATTTCAAAAAAACATTAAATTTAAATTATCTGTGACTTAACCGATTTCCTCGTGAAATCCATATTTGTGTGTGTATGGTGTAGTCCAGGGGTTATACACAGTAGTGCAACATCAATCAATCATCACAGATCAAAATACAGAAATATAGTTGATAAGCGATATAAACTATAACGCTTATCTGTTATATACAGATCACAGATATATATGTCACAGATAGTAAATTACAAATCACCACATAAATCAGGATGTATCACAAAGCATCATATATTAGGGATATCAAACAACTTAACAACCAATATAATCCAAGCATCCATAGGTAGGATTTATTCAATTATCTGATTAATTTAATTAGATAAATTTTCGTGAATAAATTTTCTAGTTATGGTAAATTAATAATCAATTAATTTTAAAACATTTAATAAACTATCCTTTAATTAATCATTTATTACTTCTTAATTAATAATTATTCTTGATCACTTTTATTTAATAATTTGCCCTTGATAAATTAATTATTCTCAAATTAATTACTTAAATTAATTTATCACACTATCCTTAAATCAATTTATTGCTGAATCATTTGATTAAATCAGCTTTAATTATTAATTAATATCCAATTAATAATTCTTAATTTACAAATTAATTAACTTAATAAATCATTAAACTTTAATTAAGTAATTAAACCTTTAATTATATTTCATCAACTTTTAAATTATTAAATAATTGACCTTTGATTATACCATTTTCATTAATGATCTTTAATTAATTAATTAGCCCAAAATTGATTAATTTTTATTTAATTAATTACCCGTAATTAATTATACTTTAATTAATCATCCTTAAAATTTTATTAACTTTTAGTCACTTTATTAGTCCGATGCTTAAATCATTAATCATTCATTCTTAATAAATTAATCAATTATTTATTACAAATTAATTAACCTTAAATTAAAAATTAACTTATCTTTAATTGATAAACCTTGTATTTAATCATCATTAACAACGTAAACTAGCTTTACTTTTAAGCTAACATTTTTAAAACATTTGAGTAACTTTTTAATTTCATTATCAAGTTTATTTAAAATAAACTTTTTAATACAAAGGTTATATATACATTTAAAACATTTTAAAACATCCTGAAACATTTTAAACTTAACAAATTTTAAAATGATTAATCTTCAAAACTCTTTACTAATCCCAAATTCAGGTTTGAACTACACAACATCATCGAGTTAGCAATAAATCTTTTAGGTCCAACACTTCAATGCTTCAAGAACTAACTCATGTTGCTCGAGATCATGCATCGCCCTCATTCCAACAAAACCAGGAACAGGCAGTGCACCGTGCACGTGCACGGTGCCTCCTATCACCTCCGGCCACTCTCGATGACTCTTCCACATTGGAAATCGACCTCGCATCGTACTCCGACCTTCACCACTTCGATTCCACTCAGAGGCAAGGATTAAGCAACTCGGCACAAAACTGAAACAAGAATAGAAACCTGGAACATCACATTTCCCCGCAACCCAAACATGGAACGGTGTCGTTCGCCACAACCCGACCACCGTAGGGCCTGAGACTTCGGCCATGGCTTCGTCGACGTCTCCTCCACCTTTCCCCCAAACTACGGCGAACTCGGTCGCCTATCGACAACGAACGAGACGGAATTCTCGTCATCGAAAAAACTAGGTCTAAAAGTAAAAACCTCACGCCGCCATCACCTCGAGGATTGAGAGTACCTCCGACCATTTTTCCCACCATTGTCATAGACTCATCCACCTCCACACGAGACCCCGACCTCCAAGATCATCGGAGTTGTCAGAAATTGCCAAAATTCCATTTTCAGTTCAACCCCAAACTGCTCCTTTATTCCAACACTAAAAATCAAGATTTTTGATTTAAAATTCATGTTTTGGTTTAATAATTCGATCTATATTCCTGAATTCATGAATTAAAGAGATTAGATTTTCGACTTATCTCAAGTTGCTCAGTATTTTTTTTGGGTTTCCAGAAACATTTATAAGTTATTTTCACTTAATTGTATTTTAAATCTTGAGTATATGTTATAACTAATAAACTTTGTTTTAATCTTAGGTTCAAACGACCAGTAAGTTGAATGGAAATAAGTTTTTTTTTCTTCAAATGTTTGTGCTTTAAAACTCCAGACAGAGGACAGTATAGCATAACCTGTGCAAAACACCCATCTTACAAATATTCAGAGAATATATATAGATATACTAACATACTATTTCCAGATATGTATATGCAACAGGGTCAACTTCAAATAATAAAACAATATGATGTTACTCACCTTAGTAGGAAAGAACAGAGGGCTGCCCCTTTTTTTGTTTGAAACTGCATATTTGATTTTTTGAAAACCTTTATCTTTGGTCTGATACTTGATATTCACATTGAGTTGAATCTTTGCATTTGATTTGTTTTTAAACTTTGCTTGATGTTTTGAGTTGCATAGTTGCTGTTTGAATTTGATCCTTGAATTGAATCCCTGCCTAGCTTGATTCCAGATGTTGTTTAAGTTTAAGAAGTTGTTTTCAATATGAAATGATGTTTTTCTCTGGTTTTACTCAGCTTGAAAATGAACGAGACTGATTTGTATAAAGAAAAGAAGATGATAGGTAAGCTATTATTTTGTACAATATAGTGATATTATATTTTTTTTGTACTTAGAAATTGTTTATGAATCTTCAACTCAGAGATTTTCTTTGCTTGGGGCTGAAGTATGTACTAGACGTATGGCAGTAGGATATCTTCTTTGTGCCAGCCTTAAATGCTTTGGTACTTTGTTTCCATTCCTTACTTTGTTCTTGCCTTTATCTCGGCTGAAGTGAATTTGTTTTGGGGGCTGCAACTTTATTTTGTTTGCTTAGTACTTTATGCTTTGTTTTGTTTTTATACTTACTTTCTATTTGCCTGCATACACATCTCTTTTATTTTCTTTGTATATTATGCAAGCTTTATTACTTATGTAAATATATATACTTTATATTTTTCATCTACATAGCTTGCTTTGTATTTGCTTTTAGATACTTGTCTTTTTATTGTTCACACTTGAATATATTGTATTGTTTTGTAATTTATCTTCTAATCATATTTCTAACATACGTATTAAATTTACAACGTATATTTTATTTTATATTTTTCACTTAATATTGATAAGTAGTTTTATTCTATTTTACTTTAAACACTTTACTTATAAATTCAATTCACTGAAAATATTCATTTTTTTTTTGAGTTCCAAATCAAATTTTAAAATACAGTATAACACACATCTTATTAAATTTGAAAATTTTCAAATAAATCCATAATTTAATCCAAAAATTCAATTAAATTCTAAATTTAAATTCATCTTTAAAACTGGGATCGTTACAGCGTTTCCTTTGAGGTAAATACGTGGACCCGACTCCCGTGAGTTGGCATAAGGTGGCTAAAACAGGAGCAATTCTCGGGCCAAGGGGGTTAGCGCCCTTTATCGGATACTCCTCTTCGATACTATACTCTGACTTTGGATTGATTCGGTGGCCACTTTTACTTTTGATTTTAGGGGAATTTGTTCCAGGTGGGCGGTAGCTGCGGCTATGCGTTACCACCAGCCCGGATAGCAATTGGTATATCTACCCTGACATTGTCTAGTTGTTCCGTGTCACCTACCCTATCGCACCTTATACGATTTTGGTTTTGTACCATACCTATGGAGTGCCCTCTGACGATGCCCAGTACGGCGGAGATTACGGTACTATATAGACTATGGGAATATATTATGTGTTAAGGTGGAAAATGTAAAACCTTAACGCTATTTAAAAGTAAGTTTATTTTACAATTAGACACTATTATAATAGCGAAATATACTACATAGTAAATAGTTTAACGGATCCTTAGGAGATGTAAATCCCGAGCATCTCTTGAGTTACTGCACTCATATTCATTTCTGTTAATTTAACTTACATAAGATCTTTTAGTTCTGACTCGAGTGTTTTGTCTTTTCAAATTCGCTCGGGTCAGTCTGAGCGTTTCAGGATTTGAAGATTTTTTGGGAGGAAGAAGACGAAGATTTCATTACTATTATTATTATATATTATATGGTTCCACTACACTATATTCCGCTGCATTGAGATTTATTGGTATGTGAACTCTGATATTTATTGTATAAAGAAGAATCAAATGTTTTGTAAATAGTTTCATGAACTGTATAATTATTATTATATTTTATCCTTCCGCTGTGAGATTCTGTTTAGTTTTTTTTCTCTCTTCTCTGTTTTTCTTATTTACCCCATAACAATCCGTCCTTTTGTATGGTTTGAATTAGCACGTGTGTCGATTTAAAGCGCGCGAAAAGGCGGGACGTTACAGTTGGTATCAGAGCTTTGGTTTAGCGATAAACCTTAGCTTTGTGGGATTTGACTCTTTAGTAATAGGGTAGTAGTACCCTATGGTAGTCACTGAGTGTATATATATGAGAGAGCGTATTTGTTAGTGTTGTAAAAAGGTTTTAATATTGTGTTAATCTGTTCCGTTTTGTATTTATAAATGCTGGTTGGTGCATGGGATGCTATGACATCAATAGGGATTTCTAAACACTTAATAGGACAGACATACATAATATTTGTTTTAATGTAGGTGAATGAAATAATTTTGCCTATTATATTTTCTATGTATGAAATAATTTTTTTTTCAAATGATATCTATATTTGGCTGCAATAGATTGGTTATAGGTATTTAAGTGTATAAATAATAATAGAAATAAGATTGAAAATAAAATCAATGAAATTTGGAAATTTAGAACTAAAGATCCGGGGTTTTGAAATTTCTTTTGAATAAATTTTGGAATATAATAATATTGTTCATAAGTATTTTCTGATATAAATATTTGAATATAATTCAAAAGAATTGTTTTAAAGAAGATTTTGGAGAAAATAAGTTTTGTACTTCCCTCTCTGTCACTGGAAAATGATTTCGGTGATGGCGGCCGCATCATCGATTTTCATTTTCGAGTTTCGAAGGAGGAAGGCCACTATACTAGTTTTACTGCAGATTCATTCTTGGAAAGATATAATTAGAGATATATAAGTTGTAAGAATATATTTAACTATTGTTTTAAAATAAATTAAAAATTTAACCCGGTATTAAATTCTTAAATTTCCGTTAAAAAAATTGTTTCAATTATTGTAGTGAAATGAAAAGTAGGTAATTAATAATTGAAACCCTAAATAAAATAAGAGATGTAAATGCTAAGTTATAAATGGGAATTAAAGGAAATTTGAAATTTGTAACATATGAAACAAAGAGTGATATTGTTGAACATTAAATTTAATTAAAGGATGATAAAACTTGTATAAGTTAATTTGCATTTTCTTTAACATATATAACTTACCAAATATAAAAAGTTGAAATGTTTAATAAGAAATGTAATGGAATTTGTACAAGTGAAAGTAGGTAATGAAGTATCCAATGAGTTGGCTATTAAATGAGAATTTAATGTTATGAACTTAAGTTATAATTGAAATTTACCAAATAAATATAATTAAAGGTAAGTATCATAAATAGATGACAATAAACTTTAGTAAATGTTAAAGTAAATTATTTTAATAAACAGAACGATGAATACTGTAAATAAATAAGTTAAGCAGTGAATAAATGAATGTAAAATAATAAAAGGAAAATTCATGATATGAATGAGTGGAAATTTTGGTAGAAATAAGGTGAATAATTGTAGGTAATAAATGAAAAATTTAAGTAATCACTGAATAAATGAAAGAAAGGAAATCAAACAACTAAAGTATGAAATAAATTGATAATAAGTTAATTTAATTTGTTGGTTTGAATTGTTGTTGTTTAAATTATGGTTGTTTGGGTAAGATACTTTAAAATTGGGATTGGATGAAAGAATAATATATTTAGCTTTATCTAAGGCTGTTGAGTAAATGATGCGCTAATAGTTTATTCTTCATGCAGTATAATTTTAAAAGTTTGAACCCGGACAACTATTTGTTTGTTTGGTTGAATGGTTGCTTTGAATTTGTTGTGTGTGCTATTTGTCGATTTGATGGTTGTTGTACTGATTTGTTGTTAGTAATTGAAACCACTTGAATATTTCATTTTATATAAATTGTTAACCCTTTAGATTTTATAAGTGATTATAAGTGAAATGCAGGTTATGGAAGCAATTGCTACTGCTTTTGGTTCCATAAATTTAGCGTAAGTTGCCCGACAAGTAGGTACGTTTTCGGATTTCGGTTTATAGCGCTATTTTATATATTTTCCCGTGTAGGGACATATATTATTTTGGAAAATATTTGTGTATATTGTTATATTTATATTATATTTTCTTCCGAGCCTCTCCGTACAAAGGAGACTCTGCCAAAATTTTCCGTAAATTTTGGACTTAGAAAAATTTGAAAATGTTTACAAACTTTAACAATTTATGTATAAAGGATTTAAATAGGTATAAATTGGTATATTTTATGTTAAATTATTTTATTTTGTAAACTTATTTGTTTATAAATTTAATTAAGAAAGATATATTGTTTTCTTATTTCTTCTTTTCCCTTCTTTTCCATTTCGGGGACGAAAAGTTCTGAGTAGGGGAGAGTGTAACGACCCGTAAATTTCGATAATTTATTTTGTTTATTTAATAGGATTTTTGTAATTTATTTTAGTAGAAATAATAAAGGGGTTAAATAAATGTTAAAATGAAGGCTAAAATAAATTATGTAAATGGTGACTTAAAACCTATTTATAGAAATTTGAATAAAATCCAAATTGAATTAAGTACAAAAAGGATTCTTACCTGGATATAAAATTTAATATGAGAAATTTATGAAAATATTAAATTGATTTAATGCAATAAAAGAGTGTAAACGGTAATTGGAATAAATTAAGGAATCATGTTATTGCAAGTTAATAATTTACGACTTGAATGAAATTCCAATTCATTAAAAGCATTTAAATGTTATGATTTGATTTTAAATGGAATATGAGAAAAACAAATGTAAGGATTTGATTAATATATATGTTATTTATTCAGGGTATTAAAAAAATTGGGAATCCAATTGTAATTAATGGTAATAATGTTAGTATTAGCTATTAAATTTCAATGCAATACCCATAAATGAATGTAATGAAATGAATGTATGAAAATGTATACTAGGTTATTTATCAAACAAAAGGAAAGAAAAGTAAATATCGAATTGATTGATGAATAAATATGCATTGAATAGTAATTGAATGTAAAGTTAATGGTAATTGTATAAAATCAATATAAGATAATGAATTGCAATAATTGTGGGTTTATAATAAGGTGTGAATGAGAAAGTGATTGTTATATTAATTGAACGGAATTCAAATTTGATGGGAAAGGCAAATGGGTATTTGGTAATGAATTTAAAACGGACTTGAATAGTGAATTTATCTAATTAATATAAAAAATGACTGAATAAAAACCTATACCTGTAAATATCTATAATATTTGAGTGGAAATAACAAACTTATAAATATGGGATTGAGAGTTTTACAACAATTATTATGAGTTATATACTTAGTTCGTTCAATTAAATCAGAAACCATTGCAATAAATATAAATTTAATGTTATGCAATTGAGATAAACAATTGGAAAATGTTAAAGTATCAGGATATATATACTAAAATAAATGGTACCCAGGATGGTATTATGATAAATAGTGAATTTAAGAATAGGAATCAGGATTTATTTATTTATATGGAAACTTAAAGTCAAATAATTGAATTTAATTGCAATTAAATGATATTGAATATAGTTAAATAATTCATTATTTGAAATAAAGATAATGTGAGAAATTTGTGTGATAATTTGGAATCCAATATTTAAATCCATCTGTTGACAGGAATGAATGGAATACTAATTTATTTATTTAACTAAACGGAATTTTAGGATATTATTTATAATTTGGGAATTTAATGAAATTAAGGATTTATATTGAAATTTATAATTTACCTTCTTTAAATTTGACATCTAAACTTGTTGGAATTTTGCAAATGATTAAGAATTTTGAAAAGTGATAAAATGAGTCAATTTTAGAATCTAAATATAAAATTTGGATTTATTTACTAATTCTTAATTCATTTAATTAATATAAAAATAGCCATTTTGGTCACGGACTCGGATTTCGACGAAACCAGTTTTATCGGATCCGTAACAGTGAATTTTTGTAGGGTTTCAAGTTTCGTAGCAATCGGACTTGTCGTATGATCGTACGAACACGAAACGCCTTGAAATCGATTTAATTGAAATCAATTTGAAATCAATTTGAAAATATTGATTTCAGCATAACTTCTTCATACGATGGAATTTGGACGTGAAACTTTTTCCATCGCGTTCAGAGTATTTTAAAACACCTATTTGGATATATGAGTTTACCAAATTTCGTTCCGGGGTCAGAACGGGCTTTTTGGGCCAATTATCGTTCAGCACGTTTGTTTATCGGATCCATCTATTCGAATTTCCAACCTATCTATATATACCCAGTTATAAACCCTAGCCCCATCTATTCTCATTTGTTTGTGCGTTCATTTCATCAGTTCCTTCTTTTCTTCCAATGGCTAGAAATCCTAGATCCAAATTCAAACTTCAAACAATCCAAATCAAAAGTCAAAAATTCAAAGTCCTCAGAAAAATTCCAAAAAAATATATGTTGATGCTCTCGAAGAGCGAAATTCAATGGTGTAATTCGTTTTTCGATTCGGGTTGTAGTTTGACTAGAAATTGGGCGTTTAATTTCGGCTGTTCATCGCTCGACGACGAACTTCGTCGGATCGAAAATTACCTTCTGGGTTTTGTAGAGATCGGCAAGTGGAATTCATCGGTGGCAATTGCAAGGTGGATCAACGGTTAGATGTGATGGAATTTTCGAATTAGGGTTTCGGAAATGGGTTCGGCTGTGGCATTTTATGGCGACCGGAGGTAGTCGCGGTGGCCTAGGCAGGAGCGGCCTGTCGAGTAGAATGCAAGGACATGATCCATTGGGGCCGAAGTGGTCTAAAACGTCGATGTTGGAGCCGATAGAGGTGGCGGCTTGGTGCAGTTCGAACGAGAAAATCGCGTGATTAGGGTTCTGGAGCGTGTGATGGAAGAGAACATGACGTGGCATATTATTTTAATTAGGTTTGTTTTGTTTTATTTTAAATTTTGTTTTCAACCGCAATTTTCTCCATAACTTCCTCATACGAACTCCGTTTCACGCGAATTTTTTTGTTAGGATCGTATTGAAATTCCGAATCAGCTGACGCTAGTTTGGACCAATTTGGAGACTGTCAAATTTTGGGTTTAAATTGGATTTAAATTCGATTAAATTCAAAAGGTGAGTGTTTTAACCCACTCACAACTTCTAAAATTTCTTATGTTTGTTAATTTGACTTAAGATATGAGTAGAAATTTATTTATGATTGTTTGGCATGTTTTATTCATCATCTCAGTTAAATCGCACTTATTTAATTTAACTGTTAATAAATTTTTATTATTGCATATAAATTGACAGTTAGAATTTATTTATTTGCATATAAACTACTAGTTAAACAGTATTAAATTTATTACCGAATATAAACTGTTAGTTAATACCTGTTATTTATTCCGTGTTATATTTTATATGTTCTATATTGATGTTGTTTAAATTGGATGATGATTATAATTAATGGTTGATGATTGATGTTTGGTGAATGGATGATGTGAACTATATTTTAAAATCTGCAAGTTATCATGCATTTTATTTTATTCGGGATTACGGTTTGAAATGATATACAACCGCATTTTTTTTAAGTTGCGGATTGAAATGATAAATATCCGTATCACTTGACCATATGATAGAAAATTATATACAGGCACCGCGGTATATATAAATTTTTTTTTGAAATGATTTTTCTATGGTTTGGATAGGATACGGTTAATAAATATAGATTTTGATATTACATAAAATCTTATTTTATATATACATCTATAGTTAAAGTATTGAAGATAAGCTATGTATGGATTGGTTAAATAAAATAAATAAGTTGAATGATGGAGCTTGATTATTTCACATTATATGGTTAAGTACATGTTAGGATATTGAAATTACATATAATTTTAAAGGATTTAAATTAATTAAGATTGGGAGTTAAATTGGAAAATTTATTTGGAATTGAGCTTAATTAAGAAGTTAACTTCATAAGTTGATGTAAAGTTTATTAACTTGAAATTTTAAAAAAGGTATAATATTTATAACTGAATTCTATTCAAGGTGAATTAAATGAATATTTCTAGTATAAAAATTGAAGGAAAATTTCTTTTATAAGTAATTTGAGTTTTACTTAAAAGATTACGGGTTTATTATGCAATTATTATTTCAAACTAAATAGTAGAACTTTAAATTGGTGAAACAGAAATTTCCAACCTTAGTTCCAATTGTTTAATATTCAAAGTTTGAAATATATTGAAACTGAAGTGGTTTATTCAAACTGAAAGCGATTTTAAATTTATGGATTTTGACCTAATCTTAAATGAAATAAATTGTAAGTCGCGGAAATTATTTTATTTTATAAAGAAATTTTGAATCCAAACTATTGATGCTATATACTGTTTGAATATCCAAACCATTTAAGTTTTAGAAATTATGGTTTAAAGCTATGAATTTTCGAAGTATTATAGTTTGAAAGTTATAATTCAATGTTTGGTTTCCGATTATTATAAGTTTGAAAACAATATGATTTTGGAAAAGAAATATATATTTGAAATAAAATGATATTATATTAATTTGGGTTTTTATAAAAAATAATATCAAATGAGTTTGGTTTGAAAGGGAAAAGATATCGTATTTATGGGTTTTGAAATGGATAATTATATTCTAGTTTTGAAAGTATAATTATTTTTTTAAATGACCGCGGTGTTATAATAACGTTTGGTTGTTGAAGAGACCGGGATCAGAAGTTGTCATATTCTGTGCCAACTTCGAAAACCACTTTAACAACCGTGTACGAGGTGGAGATTTCAGAATGAAGTAGGATGGTGGCGGCATTTCCTTTGAGGTAAATACATGGACCCGACTCCCGTGAGTTGGCATAAGGTGGCTAAAACAGGAGCGATTCTCGGGCTAAGAGGGTTAGCGCCCTTTATCGGATACTCCTTTTCGATACTATACTCTGACTTTGGATTGATTCGGTGGCCACTTTTACTTTTGATTTTAGGGGGAGTTTGTTCCAGGTGGGCGGTAGCTGCGGCTATGCGTTACCACCAGCCCGGATAGCAATTGGTATATCTACCGTGGCATTGCCTAGTTGTGCCGTGTCACCTACCCTATCACGCCTTATACGATTTTGGTTTTGTACCATACCTATGGAGTGCCCTCTGACGACGCCCAATACGGGGGAGATTATGGTACTGTATAGATTATGGGAATATATTATGTGTTAAGGTGGAAAATGTAAAGCCTTAACGCTATTTAAAAGTAAGTTTATTTTACAATTAGACACTATTATAATAGCGAAATATACTACATAGTAAATAGTTTAACGGATCCTTAGGAGATGTAAATCCCAAGCATCTCTTGAGTTACTGCACTCATATTCATTTCTGTTAATTTAACTTACATAAGATCTTTTAGTTCCGACTCGAGTGTTTTGTCTTTTCAAATTCGCTCGGGTCAGTCTGAGCGTTTCAGGATTTGAAGATTTTTCTGGAGGAAGAAGACGAAGATTTCATTACTATTATTATTATATATTATATGGTTCCACTACACTGTATTCCGCTGCATTGATATTTATTGGTATGTGAACTCTGATATTTATTGTATAAAGAAGAATCAAATGTTTTGTAAACAGTTTCATGAACAGTATAATTATTATTATATTATATCATTCCGCTGTGAGATTCTGTTTAGTTTTTTTCTCTCTTCTCTGTTTTTCTTATTTACCCCTTTAACAATCCACCCTTTTGTATGGTTTGAATTGGCACGTGTGTCGATTTAAAGCGTGCGAAAAGGCGGGACGTTACAATGCGCCCCACATAATAGCGGATGACTCTTTGTACCGCGATATCCCCCTCGAAGTAGGATTGGTATTTTATATTGTGCAACCATCTGTGGATGCAAGAAAACATGTTGAAGGGATCCAACTGGATTCCTCAAAAATGATTAAATTTATTGTCATAGTCAGTGATATGATTATTTTGATAATCTATGATAGACTATACTGAGAATTGAAAGTATTGAATGCTATGGTCTTATGAATATATTTTGGTATTTTAAGGTAACAAAAATATAAAGATTTGATTTTTGAAGGAAAATAGAAAAGGAGAAATTTCAAGTAAAATATTTATGGAGAATCTGGATAAATTAAAGGAATGAATTTGGAAAAGGTTAAAATTTTTGATTAGAAGTCTTATTTAATAATTCCGTGGTGTGGGAAAATAGAGATTTTGAATAAATGCGAATTAACGAGTTTTAAGGACTTACGCGACATTGTTTGAGAATAAGAAAATATATTTTAGATCGAAGATTTAAATGTTTTAGGGAAATAACAGGAGAATTTTGGATATAAAGTATGAAATCGATGATCCATATTTAAGTACGATTTTAAAACAGAAAGGGAAGTAAATCTGAAAGTCGGGTTTGGAATTAACTTGGATAAATCGAGAAATAAATTTTAAAGCGAATTTAATTCAGGAAATTAATTTGAAAATCGGCTAAGTGTTTTGAAACTGTGATTAAAAGGAGAATGAGACTATGGAATTTATAAATTGGGTTTATAAATAAAATGAAGTATTTATCAGTGCATGATTTGAATTATAAATTCACGGTGGGAATTTATAAGGAGATGTTAATTCATTTTAAAAATAAATAGTGGTTTTATTTTTAAAAGTGTGGAAAAAGGAAATTTACGGGATTGGGATGTAAATTAAACGGGAGATAAATCGAGGAGGATTTATAAATGACAAGACGGGTTTTATTGGGATGGAAAGTGTATTTTCCTGAAAAGCTAAGTATATTTTCAAAGAAATATTTTTAAGTATAAATTAGAAGTTTCAATGGTGTTTTTAAAAGAATGCTATAGGAAAATTTATCATTTAAATTAAATATTAATTAACTTAATTATAGTAGTAAATTATTTTTAAAGGGTTAAATTAACATTTATGATTTTTAAAGGGATAATTATTAAGTATTTATATTTTATAAAATGACTTTATTTAAAGGTAGTTTTAGCAAAGTTTATCTGGAAAATTACTATAGATTTTCATAAGTATTATATGAATGAGGTGATTTAAGTAGCTTTATTTTAAAATTTTAAGTGTATATTTTGGATAAAGTGATTTAATTTATTTGAAATCTAAATTTTAGTAAGACTTGGTGTTTTCCAGTGGAAATATAATAATTGGTTGAATGATTGTTTAAATTTGATAATTAAATAACCGACTATCAATATTGACCAATGGTTCTATCGTTTCGAAGAGACAGAGATTGGATTTAATTATCCGAAAACCACTTCGATCCGGTTTGAACGTAGCAATTGAAGAAAGTGAAGATGATGAAGATGGTGATTCGGTTTGTCCAGACCCAGGGCAACTTGTATGGACGAATGCTACCAGACCATCGTCATTGGAGAACGATGAGCATCCTAAGTGAATGTGAATGTGTTCTAAAAAGGTAACGCATATCCTAAAGCCTCATCAGCCGGAAATGGCTAAAACAGGGAAGGTGCAGCATGGCTAAGTGGGTAGCACCCAATCACGGTAAGGTCATCCATGTCTATAGTCCCTTTGATCTTGGCTGTGTGGGCGGTTGCTGATCCCAACTGCTGGGTGATCTTATTCGGACCATCCAGTAAATGGTAGGTCCAGTCTTGTGTTGCAGGGGATCGGGAGTGGTCATCGGTACGCTGATCTATGCCAAGTACTGTGACGGGCAGTACCCAGTAGCCTTGCCATTGTATGAAATCCATTTTCCAATAAGAGCCCGTACGATTTTGATTGTGCCCAAACTATTGTTGGAACATGAGAAGCAAGCATTTCAACTAGATTCTATTCTACTTTCTATAGACACTATTATAATATCAGACAGATCTGATAAAAATGTTTTTGTTATCGTAAGGTAAAAACCCAACATGTTTATTTGTGGCGTGGTCTTACAAGATACCTTTGATTTCAATGGATTTTGAAAACTTTAATAATTCAATTGAGTGCATTTTCCCACATTGGTTTTCCAGACTGATTCGGAAGTTATTTATTATAATGATCGAGTCAGACCGAGTATTACAGATTCAGGATAGGATGCTATGGAGCTCATGAGATGAGCTAGATGTCGAAGACATATATCTCGTATCTGACTTATATTACGCTGTGTATGGTGTGCTTCATATTCAGTTGTGTGAGGACAAGTTATAATAACTGTCCAGTATCGTGTTACTGATTGTGTGAACTCTGATGATGTAATGTATAAAAAGGTAATAGTTCTTTTGTACGAAGATCAGTTGTTATATATTATACTTTATTCCGCTGCGATTGTGAGACTCTGGTGTTGTTTTGATCTTCTTCTACCTTTTTTCTTCTTTTCCCCTAATGGTTTGTATTTCCGTCCAGTTTGAGTTGTACTAATGGAGAATATTATTAACTCAATGGGATACAGATTTGCGGGTCGTTACAGTTGGTATCTGTAACAACCAGCATATTTTACGATTATATATTTAATCATAAAATTTAAATATAGCATCGTTGGTCGGATTAAAGTCTGAAATGCTACTTTTTGTGAACTATCAAATTAGGACTCGAGACTACTTCCATTGAGTTCACAATGACATTTACAACTATTTTTAGTATAAACATCGATATGTTTGGAGTTGAGTAGAATTTTGCTATTTTTCTATTGGGCTTTGGATTTGGGTTTCAGCCCACTAACCCAACAAAATACCCTAACCCCATCCCCTCTTTATTCATTCATTCTATTTTCCTAAAACTCTCAAGTTAAAGGAAAATAGGGGAAAGAAGAGGAAATTAAAATTCCTAAACCCTATATTCTTAAGAAATTCAAGATTCTAGCTCCAAAATCAAGAGAAGCTTAGGTAAGCATCCTCTTCATCTTCTCCATCTCAATCTCTCTTCAATTTTCAGAAATTCCTAAATTCTAACTTAGGAAATTCATTTCATTTGATAATAGATTGAAGATTCTTGAGGTCTTGTTGAAAAAGAATCGATCTTGCTTTGTTTTAGAGCTTCTCATTTGTTGTTTTTGGGTTTAAAGGTGAGTTCTTGAACTCACATCTATGTCTATAGCTTTCACTGTTGTTAGGTGTTAATTCCTATTATCTATTTCATGTTCAATTGCTTTGATTTGAATTGATTTGGTGAATTTTTCAATTTTGGTATTTTGAAGTCAAAATCTTTAAAGATCCTATCTTGGATGTTTGGACATGTTATTTGGGGTGTATTGAAAAGCCTATAGGGCATAGTTGTCGATTGGCATAAATCTCTAGCATCCATCGCTCGTTCGATCGGTTTCGGTTTGGATTTTTGCCCTCTTTGGGCTAGGCTGATTTTTGCCCAGTAGAAAAATCCAAACGTCTGGTTGAAAAATCCAGACGCCTGGAAGGGGTTCCTGGAAAAGACAAAAAAATAACGCACCCAGAAGAAAAAATGGCAGAGACAAAATCTAAACGTCTGGTTAAAAATCCATATGTCTGGAAGGGTTTGGAATTAAAAAGAGAAAGGAGAAAAACATATATATTTTCAGAACCTAGTGCCAGACGTCTGGCTAATCCTACCAGATGTTTTGAACTGTTCAATTTTGCCTATTTTGGCTGTTTTTCAGTGGATTTTCAATTTTTATCGATTTTTGTTGTTCCGGATAGGTGTTGTCATTTATTATCAACTTTGATGACTTCTTTTATGGGTTTTTGGGAATATCCATTTGATGGATTTGATATCGATTTTTATGGTTTTAATTCACATTGTCGAATGTGGATTTTTGGTGATGGATTGTTTTTACAATCATTTCTGTGATTTGTCACTTTAAAATATAAAGGTTTCTATACTATTAGTAAATATTCAAACTCTTTCACAAAAATGATTTCAACGGTACTTTTAATACAAAGCTCATATTTAAACCCGTTTTCCAATCTGTTAGCATATACAAACCTTTACCTCATTCATATGAGAAATCTAATTAAACGACTTAGCAAAACAAGTGGTATGAAACGCTTGTGTTTACTTTGTCGGTTAATTCTTGGACTTGTTCGATTGAACTCTTGTGACAATTTTCGAGTGGAAATCTACAATTTGTTCGTAAATATTTAAGTCAAGGCAGTGGTTATGGGATATGAAGCTAAACTTATTTATTTACTAGCTTAGTGTAATTCACACTTTTTATTGATCGATGACGATTATTTTATGGTTTAGACTAGCGATATGCGATGTCTCATTGTCCACATGGAGGATTGTACCTCATTTTATTGAGCTTCGTCTTATTTTTTTTATAGGCTAGCGACCTATGGGTTCTTTGGAGTTTTGACTCACTTTTATGGGCTAGCGACCATGTTCTTTTATGGAGTTCAGTTCATCGGACGTACCGTTGTTGTACTACGTCGTTGTTCCGGCTTATCAGGTTCACCGGGCGTACCGTTATTGTACTACGTCATCGTTTCGAATTATTTAATTTTCAGGTTACTCGGGCATACCGTTATTATACTACATCATTGTGTCGGCTCTATGGTTAGCGACCATGGGATAGCGTCCCTTTTGTGATACACGTAATGGTGAGTTTTCATGCTTCCATTTTTTATAGGCCTCCTCCTTTGTGATTTCTAGAATTTCTTTGTGTTTCACCAATTTTTGTGATTTATATTGATAAGCTTTATCATATTTGTGGTTTGGTGAATATAAAGAATATGACATTCTTTTTGATGTTTGAGAAAATTTGAGATATTGTATGATTTTTGTTGTTATCTAATATATACTTGTCACAGTATGGCATTATTGTTATCATACATTTTTGTCGTATCTCTTATCCTATCTCATTTTATATGATATTTATAGCTAGGCTGATCTGTTTATTATTTTCTTCTTAAATAGTACTCGGGTCAGACCGAGGTATTTCAGGTGCTTCTGCTTGACTTCTTATCAGGGTCTGTCATCTGAATTTTGGCTAACTATTAGCTTAGTAGTTTTTGCTTTTATTCATTCGAGATAGAGACTCCTTGATGTATACATAATCATTTGTCTAGCACTTGTACCTATTCTTTTGTGGTGTAGTGGATCTTGTATGACCACTACTTTGATGTACACTTTTATGTGTTATATTCATATCTGTTTCTGCCTTTGTGATATGAATATCTGTGACTGATTTATGTTATGCTTATTTTATATTTGTTTCCAAAGATCACATAGCCACTGCGTGGTATTTTTGAGTTTGTAATTAATGTGTCAAATTTCCTCTTGAAACGAAATGCATATAATACTATCTGACATATCGGTACTTGCACAAAGCAATTACAAAGATGGCCGCTCCTCAACACCCTTATTCTTCATGCTAGTCGACGGCATTACCTCGTAGTGTCCTTGGCTAGTGTGAGTATAGAGGTGGGGGGTCACAGTACCAAAGCTAAAGGTTAAGCGAGAACCTTAGCTTTTGTGGGGATAACTCATTAGAGATGGGGTTAGTAGTGCCCTAGAATGACTTTGAGTGTATTAATATATATGGGCGTGTATTTATTAGTGAATATAAAATTGTTTTATATTGTGTTAATTGGTTTGTTGAGTGGTTTATGGATTCTGGTCAATACGAGTAATTAACGTTATTGATAGGGATCTATAAACACTTGTACGGAACAATTCGACACAGTGTTGTTTAAATAGGATAAATCAAATAATTTTACCCAAATTATTTTTATATATGAAAGAAATAATTTAAAAAGTTATTATTATAGTACATGGTTGCTTGGTTGTTAGGGAATGATAATACTAAATTATTATCATTGTTGTGTGAAAATTGAATAACGAATTGAAATTATAACCAAAAGCTAAGGAATTTAATTCATATAACAGAATGGAATTTGTAAATATAAATTATAAATGTGGCTTATAATTGAAATAGGATAAAATTCTAGAATAATAGTTGAATATAGATCGGAAGGATTTGGAATTCGAAAATTTTGGAAATTTAATTCCCTTTTAGTTTGAAAATGATTCTTTAAGGCTTTGGAGGAATAATGGTGATATTATTTGGAAATATTTTTGGATTGGATATAAAATATGGTGAGATTTGGAATTTAAATTATTTGAAATGTTTTGAAAAAATAAAAGCACTGAACTCACTTGAGTCGCTAGAAAATAATTTCGATGATGATCACGACATCATCGGTGTTCATTTTCGAGTTTCCAAGAGAGGAATTGCTACCAGAATTTTTTGAGTTGGGGTTTGAAAAAGTTGGGTTTGGTTTTGAAATGCAAAGAAATAATTTGGTATACCAAAGGATTTTGGATATAATTGAGTTCCAAAATGATTTTGAAATACTTAAGTAATTGTTTAAAGACTCTGGAGCTGGTTAAACAAAATATTTATGCAATAATAAATGAGTTTGAAAACTTATAAAAATTTGAAATTCGTTAGAATAAAATTTAACTTGGAGAAGAATTAGATTAAAATAAGTGTTATAATGAAATAAGTTAGAAAAGTAAGCCAATTAGATGAAGTGAATTGTAAGAGAATAGTGAATGGAATTTAAATAAGTTGGAAAACTTATGGAAGTTTAAAAAAATTAAACGGAGATGGAATTTAACTGAATTAAGTAGAATAAAAGTGAATTTTGAGGAAACAAATCTAAGTAGGCTGAATGGGATGGTCATTGAAGTAAAATTTATTAAGTTGAAATTAATTTGGAATAAACAAACAAATTTAAATTGTGGGTAAATGGAATTTAAATTGAATATTGGAATGGAATATTTAACTTGAATTATGTTAAGTAAAGTGAAATTGAAAAATTAGTTCGAGTCGGACTAAAAGAATAAAGTTCGGGGAAACTAAAATTTATTGGAATTGAAAGTAAAAGGTAGTGGATGAACTAATTGATTTAAATTGGTAAGTAAATGAATTGGAAGGTAAATTGAAATTCAAATGGAATTGAGAAAGAAAGGTGAATGAAATGGATATAAGAGGAAATCAACATAAGTTGTATAAAATATGTATATTGAACTTAAGAAAGGGATGGTGGAATTCTTAAGTAAATGTGGAATTGAGAGATATACTAAGTTAGTTAATGAATGAAGATTTAATAAAGGCTTGTGAAATGATAAGTGTGGATAAGTGAATAGAAATCAAAATAATTATGAATAAAAAGAGAACTGGTATAGCTAATAATCAATTGAGATAAATACATAGGATGTGCGTATATTATTTTATTCGCATAACCATTTGATCCGTATTCGAGTACAGAATTTCGAGATAGTTATATCGGGGGGATTTTTCACTCAATTTTCGACGGTGAACCTTGGATATGGATTTTTTATTGATTCTAAAATTCTCTATCATAGTAAATGGCTATGCAAGGAGAATGACGGTTTCTGATCAAGAAATCAGATCTGAGTCCGCACTAGGGAGTCAGGTGAACGATACCAGTTTGGAAGTGAAATTGTGTGAATAAGTGAGCAATCGGATTTTATATTACGTACGGATGATATTTGTACATCGTACGGGCTTGAATGTTATAAATATTGAAAATTTTGTAAAAGAAGTGAATAAAATGATATTTAATTCTGTGATTGGATATTATTGCTAAGTGAGGTGCAGGTGATTCAAAGAAAAAGAAAATTGGTGTTTTCGATTTCAGAAATAAAATTTGAATTGCCCGGCAAAGTATTTAAATTGTCGCATGAAATTTGATGGTTTTCTAATCTACGCACTTGGCTTTTGTTTTCTTTGAAAATTTGGATCCCGTAGTGGCGTTTTGTAGTTGTTCCGATCTAGCCACGCAAAGAAGACGCTGGCGAAATTTTTCGAAAATTTAAAAAGTTAGAAGTTTTTTGAGAAAAGTTTGATAATTTAAAATTTGGTTTTAAAGTACAATTTTAATGGTTGAGTAAGTAATATTATTTGGAATAGATGGATGTGTTGGGAAGTTAGTAAGAGTGATAGTGTGTCTTTAATAAAATGATTGTTTTAAGGAGTTGCTAAAAACTGTTTGGTTTTGGAAAATAGAAGCGGGTATTGGGCCATTCTTCTTACTTGGCAATTTCGAGGACGAAATTTTTATAAGGAGAGAGGAATGGAACGACCCAAAATTTTGGATATTTGAAATTGGAATATTTAATTGATTTTAAATATTCAGGTGTTGATTTTTAACTTGAATTCCAGATATTACTATTTGTTGGATGATTTAATTTTTGAATTTAATAACTGCACATTGGGTAGATTATTGAATCTGGAGTTTCAAGCTTGTTAAAAATACTTAAAAGGCATATAAAATTAATATTGATAGTACTGAAGATAGGGAAAGTTCTAAAATTGAATTTGGAAGTGATTTGTTCAGTTTTAAAAATATACCATTTAAATTGACATTTAGAAATGGCCTGTCGGGGCACAGTTTCGGAATTCGACGAAATTAGTTCCATTGGATCTGTAATAATGTATTATTGTCGGATTTCAAATTTCGTAATATTTGGAGTTATCGTGTGGTCGTACGTGATATAAACGTGTTGAAATCTAAATCGAAAATTCAATATAATAACTGGGTCCAAAAAGCTATCTTCTCCATACGATCGAATTAGGACTTGAAACCTTTTCCATTGCGTTTGGAATAGGGGTATAACATTATAAACGTCTAGCTGCATGCCTTGATAGGAGGTCAAGATTTTAAGTTGCATTTACTGAGACAATTTGAATTATATATATATATATATATATATATATATATATTCATATACACCAGTAAATCTTCAGCTGTATTTCCTTCACATCGGAGCTTTTTCATCTCCCTTCACATCATTGTACAAACCTCAGCCAATATGCAAAAAAAAACAATTCTGCATGCAACCATCAAATCGTGTCTCCCTTCCCTTTTTCTTTATAAAACCGCAAGCAGATCAATTCGAAAAAAAGTAAAGTAAAGATAATAACAATATAAATCGAAGAACAATGGCTAGTTAATTCGCGCAATAATTCTCGTTCTTACCCTCCTCTATACAATTCAAATCGTAATTTAAGAAAAAGGGAGCAATCAAACTCGGGCAGAGATAAATCGTATCTTGTTCGGTTGTATATGAAGAGAGAGAGGCGTGTTAGAGATGCAGATTAAGGATCTTAAGGCAGAAATAACACTAGTGAAGGGATGAATAGTGTTTTAAAGAATATATGAACTATATGACTAAATTAAAACTTTCAACACAAATCAAAACAGAATTCTAACACGGAATGATCACAGAATATATAACAAATGCAAATAGTAAAGTAAAGCAAGTAAAAGGAAAGAACACACCAGATTTTATACTGGTTCAGAATCCTCTTACATCCAGTCCTGCACCAAGGCAATATCCTTGTACAGATTTTTATAAGCCAATATCCAAATTACAACCCTCAATTTCTAAGGCCTTGAGGAACCCTCCTATCTCCGAGTCTGGGGTAAACTCTCTTGATTTACAGGACATAAGATCACCCTAATACTTCTTAATAACAATCCTTTTGAATGGACAGACTCTTATGGACTTTTTGAATACAAATTGATCCTATAACTCTGAATAGCACTTTGATATTTAGTAGAATGATGGAGAATCAAATAGAGAGAGTATCTAAATGATTTCCTATTGAGAATTTGGCAGAATGATGGCACGATCTTGAAAATACGAAGTTTTATGGATATGGAATGGTGGAGAAGAAAGAGTGAAGAAATAAGAAAGTAGTTATTAAAAAAATTCATTTTGGAAGCCTTTATATAGATGCACAACAGTCATAACCATTGGCGAAAGGTTTTCGAACGAATGGACACTTCTTTTGAAAATTGAATTTTGAATCCAACTGTCACCATGTCGACATGGGGTATCCCCTTATGTCGACATCCCTTAGTTCAAAATTATAGAGATGTTGTTTTGTAAAGACAATTGAATTTAAAACAAGTTGAAACTTCTCTGAAGCAAAGTAAAGTGTTTAAACAATATTTTGAGATAGAGAATGAATATAAAACATTATTTTAAATATATATGTACATATATAATTGATATAGACCGTCAATTATATAAGTAATATTTAAAATCAGAATAAGTTTTGATGTTTTAAAAATAGAAGTTTTTAAAACCAGAATAGAGGAATATTTCAAGGCTAAAACAAAGTTTGAAAATATTTTTGAAAGATAAAACATTTTGAAAACAGATTTAAAAACATTTTGAAAAATCTATTCAAACTGAAATTGCAAGAATCTTCTTACAGAGCTCCTCCATAGGACTCGAGAACTTGTACAAAGTAGTTTAAATGATTTTGATTTTCGTGGGTTTGTAAGCCACTTGTCGTAGGTTTGTAAGCTACTTGTCGTGGATTTGTAAGCCACTGGTTTCGATAGAAATTGGGTTCCATCCCAAAAGAAAATTGGAAGAAAGATGAGAGTGCTATTATGAAGTTTTAACAAAATACTAGACACTTATCTTGAGATCTTGAATCTTGAATCTCTAATCTTCACCTTGATGCTTGAGTCTTTATACTGATCAGTCTTCGATGATACCTGCATATACTTCCTATATACATACATATATATATATATATATATATATATATATATCTAGCTATATGGAAATGTTAGTATATATTTTATAAAGTAAAGTATAATAACTATATAAGGTTGTTGTCATCAAAACATCATCAACTCAGTTCCTAACAATCTCCTCTTTTTTTATGATGACAAACTTTATTTATAAAATATTCATACCATACCATAACTCCCCCTTACTCCGTGATTTCTTCTTAAAACTACAACTCCCCCTTACTCCATGACTCTCCCTTACACCAAGCACATATATTTTTATAACTTTCTCCCCTTTTGCCATCAACAAAAACTATTAACTACTTAAGAATTCAAGAATGATTAGTATGAACAAATAATATGTATAGAACAAGCATGAAACAATGAGTATAAGTGAACACATTTTAGTTATTACAACATATATAAGAACATACATAAACACGAACAAACAAAACAACTTAAAACAAAGAATAAAATGAAAGTACGCTTTAATGGCGATCCTTAACTATAGGAGCCTTATGAATCGAACAATTGGGGTAGTGGAGACAAAAGTTTCCACGTTGTTCAATTATGTTTCCATTAGTATCAACAAGGATCTCACCAACGCAAATAACGCTCTCGTCCGTATTCATAGGGACTTCGGGTTGAGGTAAAGGTTGATCTTCCTCTTGGTCTTTATGTGGTTCTTCCATAGGTTCTTCTTCCTCGGATTCCATGGCTTGTGAAGAGTCTTCAATATTAATAGGATTTGTACGGTTATCCATAAGGAATTTTTGTACATTCCTAATAATATTCCCTTGCCTTTGTTGTTCTCTAGCCATCCTAAGTTGACTTACTTGAATTTCAGTCATTAATTGAAGGATATCTTTCATCTTCTCTTGCAATTTGATCACTCGAGCATGCGTAGTTCGTTGAAATGGACCAGAATGAGGAGATGTGGGTGAAGTGGGTTCATTAGTAGAAGAGGAGGCCATTATTTTATTGTTTCAGAAGTTATTTACAGAGAATATAGTGAAGAAAGAGGAGAGAAAACGAAATAAATAACCAAATAACTAACTTTGGAGGGAAATTCAATTTTCAAATTTTTGTTGGGTATGTCGACATCATGAGATGGGGCATGTCGACATGTTCTTCAAAAAAGTGTAATTTTTATTTTGAATTTTTATTGATTATTATATTATATTATTTTATATTTCAGATTTTGAACAAATACCTAATTCTCTTCTAAATTTAGTAAAATTCTGTTCGGTTAGTGGTTCAGTTAATATATCAGCAATTTGTTTTTCAGTATTTATATAATATAGAGTTATTATTTCTTTAGTTATATTATCTCTAATAAAATGATGTCTTATATCGATATGTTTAGTTCTAGCATGATGAGTTGGATTTTTAGATAGATTTATTGAACTAGTATTATCACAATATATTGGTGATTTACTTATGTTAATTCCAAAATCTTTTAAAGTTTGTTGCATATATATGACTTGTGAACAGGCCAGAGCAGCAGATATATACTCTGCTTCAGTTGTTGACAAGGAAACAGTATTTTGTTTCTTGCTGAACCAGGAAACCAGTGAATGTCCTAGAAAGTGACAAGTTCCACTTGTACTCTTTCGGTCTGATTTACAACCAGCATAATCAGCATCACAATATGATATTAAATCAAAAGTATTATTTTTAGAATAAAATAAACCATAATCTAAAGTGTATTTTACATATCTTAAAATTCTTTTAGCAGCTTTGAAGTGAGTTTCTTTAGGTTGTGATTGGTATCTTGCACAGAGACAAACACTATGCATAATATCAGGACGACTCGTTGTTATATAGAGTAGCGAACCAATCATTCCCCTATATAAAGTTTGATCAATATCTTTTGATTTATCTTCTTTACTTAAACCTACATTTGTTGACATTGGAGTTGGTTTCCTACTAGAGGTGCTTAAACCAAATTTATTGATTAAGTCTTTAGCATATTTTTCTTGACTTATGAAGATTCCATTTTCTAGTTGTTTAATTTGAAGCCCTAAGAAGAAACTTAATTCTTCCATGTGACTCATTTCAAATTCTTTAGTCATTATATCTGAAAATTCTTTATTCATTATGTTATTAGTTGATCCAAAGATTATATCATCTACATATATTTGAACCAGTTGAATATCTTGATTATTTCCTTTAATAAAAAGTGTTGTATCTACTTTACCAATTTCAAAACCAGATTGAAGTAAATTAGATATTAGTCTTTCATACCAGGCTCTAGAAGCTTGCTTTAGACCATATAGAGCTTTCTTTAACTTGTATACATGGTTTGGAAATTTATTATCTTCAAAAAATGGAGGTTGTTCAACATAAACATCTTCTTTTACAAAACCATTTAGAAAAGCACTTTTAACATCCATTTGATATAATTTGAAATTATTATAATTAGCGAAAGCAAGTAGAATTCTTATAGCTTCTAATCTTGCTACGGGGGCAAAGGTTTCATCATAGTCAATTCCTTCTTCTTGACAATAACCTTGCGCGACTAAACGAGCTTTATTTCTTACGACCTCACCGAGTTCATTCATTTTATTTTTATAAACCCATTTAGTACCAATTATACTTTTATCCTCAGAAACAAGTTCCCATACATCATTTCTGGTAAATTGATTCAATTCTTCTTGCATAGCAAGAATCCATGAATCATTAGACGATGCTTCCTTTGGATTTTTAGGTTCAATTGTTGATATAAAGGCTACATTACTCATACTACTTAATTGATTTTTAGTTCTTACTACAGATTCAATATTTCCTAAAACATTTTCTATAGGATGATCTTTTGATATTTTAAATATCTTATTAGGTTGATTTATTTCACTAATAGTTTCATTAGATTGATTTAAATTTATAAAATTTTCTTCATCATCTATTTGTACAATATCGTTAAGATTTTCATCAAAAGATACATGAATAGTTTCTTCAATAGTATTAGTCTTTAAATTAAAAACTCTAAATGCTTTGCTTCTATTAGAATAACTAATAAAGAATCCTTTATCAGCTTTTGGTTCAAATTTATCTAAATTATCTTTTATATTAAGTATAAAACATTTACTTCCAAAGACTTTAAAATAAGCAACTATAGGTTTCTTATTATAAAGTAATTCATAAGGAGTTTTATTTGTTAATGGTCTAACTAAAATTCTATTTAATATTTAACAAGCTGTAGCAATTGCTTCAGCCCAAAAATGTTTAGGTAAATTACTATCAGAAAGCATTGTACGAGCACACTCTTGAATCGTTCTATTCTTACGTTCTACTACTCCGTTTTGTTGTGGAGTTCTTGGAAATGAAAAGTTGTGAGTAATTCCCTTTTGAGTACAGAAATTCTCAAAATTTTCATTTTCAAATTCACCACCGTGATCACTTCGAATAGTTTTAATTTTGAAAGAATGTTGTTTTTGAATTCTTTTAGAAAAGTTTTTAAATATTTCAAAAGCATCATTTTTATGTTTTAAAAAGATTGTCCGAGTATATCTTGAATAATCATCTACTATAACAAAAACATATTTACTATGGTTAATTGATTGAACTTGAGATGGACCAAATAAATCTAAATGAAGTAATTCTAGAGGACTAGAGGTAGAAATAGCATCTTTTAATTTAAATGAACTTTTCTTAAGTTTTTCTAATTGACAAGCATCACAAATACTATCTACTTTAAAGTTTAACTTGGGTAGACCTCTAACTAAGTAAAGTTTTGATATCCTAGAAAATAATTTGAAATTCAAATGGCCAAATCTTTTATACCAAATCCAAGGGTCACTTGTATTAGCCAAAAGACATAGATTATCATTTGAAATTTTTATACTAAGGATATAAATATTTTTGTTCCTAATACCTTCAAAAATTATATTAGACTTATCATCTTCAATGTGACATTTATCTTTTCCAAATTTAATTTTAGAACCTTTATCGCAAAGTTGACTTATACTAACCAGATTATGTTTTAAGTTCCTAACTAAAAAAACATCAGAAATAAGTAAAGTTTTAGAGTTACCGACATTGCCGACGTCAACCACATATCATTTAGAGTTGTCACCAAAATTGACTAATCCACCATCTTGATAAGTAATGTCCTTGAGTATCTCGGGATTTCCAGTCATGTGCCTCGAACAGCCACTACCAAGTATCCATTTATCATTCTCAATTTGCACAGTTTGTCCATTGGGTGTTGATTCGTCAAAAGCCATATAACATGTCTGTCCCTGCATAACACACCAATTCGGTAGATAACTTGATTTTTCAAAATAGCTATATGCAGACTTATGATACTTTGATGAAATGCATAGATTCAAAACAGTTTTAACACAATTTTCCAAAAATACCATTTTTATATTTTTCAAGTTTCGGATTATAAAAACAATGAAAACCAATGCTCTGATACCAATTGTTAGGGATGCGGATTAAGGATCTTAAGGCAGAAATAACACTAGAGGGGGGTAAATAGTGTTTTAAAGAATATATGAACTATATGACTAAATTAAAACTTTCAACACAAATCTAAACAGAATTCTAACACAGAATGATCACAGAACATATAACAAATGCAAATAGTAAAGTAAAGCAAGTAAAAGGAAAGAACACACCGGATTTTATACTGGTTCGGAATCCTCCTACATCCAGTCCTGCACCAAGGCAATATCCTTTTACTGATTTTTATAAGCCAATATCCAAATTACAACCCTCAATTTCTAAGGCCTTGAGGAACCCTCCTATCTCCGAGTCTGGGGTAAACTCTCTTGATTTACAGGACACAAGATCACCCTAATACTTCTTAATAACTATCCTTTTGAATGGATAGACTATTATGGACTTTTTGAATACAAATTGATCCTATAACTCTGAATAGCACTTTGATCTTTAGTAGAATGATGGACAATCAAATAGAGAGAGTATCTAAATGATTTCCTATTGAGAATTTGGCAGAATGATGGCACGATCTTGAAAATTGAAGTTTTATGGATATGGAATGGTGGAGAAGAAAGAGTCAAGAAAATAAGAAAATAGTTGTTAAAAAAAATTCATTTTGGAAGCCTTTATATAGATGCACAACAGTCATAACCATCGGCGAAAGGTTTTCGAACGAATGGACACTTCTTTTGAAAATTGAATTTTGAATCCAACTGTCACCATGTCGACATGGGGTATCCCCTTATGTCGACATCCCTTAGTTCAAAATTATAGAGATGTTGTTTTGTAAAGACTATTGAATTTAAAACAAGTTGAAACTTCTCTGAAGCAAACTAAAGTGTTTAAACAATATTTTGAGATAGAGAATGAATTAAAACATTATTTTAAATATGTATATATATATATAATTGATATAGACCGTCAATTATATAAGTAATATTTAAAATCAGAATAAGTTTTGATGTTTTAAAAATAGAAGTTTTTAAAATCAGAATAGAGGAATATTTCAAGGCTAAAACAAAGTTTGAAAATATTTTTGAAAACATGATTTTGAAAGCTAAAACATTTTGAAAACAAATTTAAAAACATTTTGAAAAATCTATTCAAACTGAAATTGCAAGAACCTTCCTACAGAGCTCCTCCATAGGACTCGAGAACTTGTACATAGTAGTTTAAATGATTTTGATTTTCGTGGGTTTGTAAGCCACTTGTCGTAGGTTTGTAAGCTACTTGTCGTGGGTTTGTAAGCCACTGGTTTCGATAGAAATTGGGTTCCATCCCAAAAGAAAATTGGAAGAAAGATGAGAGTGCTATTATGAAGTTTTAACAAAATACTAGACACTTATCTTGAGATCTTGAATCTCTAATCTTCATCTTGATGCCTGAGTCTTTATACTGATCAGTCTTCGATGATACCTGCATATACTTCCTATATACATATATATATATATGGAAATGTTAATATATATTTTATAAAGTAAAGTATAATAATATACAAGGTTGTTGTCATCAAAACATCATCAACTCAGTTCCTAACAAGGCGATCGATTTCGATCTTGGCAGGAGTTGGACGAGCTGCAACTGGTAGGGGCAGAGCGCGAGCGCAAAGCAGTAGCATAGCGACGCGACCTTGATTTATGGCCATGTCTCTTCGTACGGCAGTAAGGGAAATCGAGCTGAAGTTGTTTTCAAGCTTGCAATGGTAGCTGGGAGGTTGTGGTGGCAAGGCGAATCTCGTGTGTGTTTTTTGGAAGGCGCGACAACCTTGGTGAATTGCGGTTTCTACTGTAGGAGGTTGGTGGTAAAGTATGTGATGTTCAATTTCAGGAAGTTATCATCAGTCTGGGATGGTTTGGAGGAGATTAAGGTAATCTCTGTGGCATTTTATTCTCTTTGTGGGTAGTTAGGATTTGTTTAATTAGTTATTTAAATACACACACACACACAGATTGAAAGAGTATATATAAAGTTTAAAACAGAAAAAACTTTTAGTCAGAGAAATATATATACAGAAAGATTTAAAGAAAAAGTGTATATATATAGCAGTTAATTAAGATATGAATTGAAATGTATAACGAAGTTGTATACCCTTTTTTGTAATCATGTAAAACTGGAAAAAAGAAGAAAAAAGTAAGAACTTTAAAATGGTTGAAAGTTTATATAAAATTAGATTTTGGAAGCAATATAGATTTTTATGAGTATATATGCACTTTCAAAACGAAATTAAAGATACATGTACACATTAAACCTACTATTTAATTTTAGAATAATGTTAGTGATTAATTTGTTTTATTAACTTATTTAATTGTTTGTTACCAAAATTATTTAAAGGAAAATTAGTTTAATTAAATTATTGGTTTAAATTAAATTAATAAATGGTAATTGATTGCCTGATTATTTTAAATGTTAATAAACCATATAATGTTTATACAAGGTCAAAAATAGTGGAGAGCAAGCCGGGTTGGAGTGGATTGCAAACAAGAATAAAGGTGAGTTAATCTCACTCAAATTCGATTGCTGGTGAATTTAAATAGTTAAATTTTAAATTATGGGTTGATTGATTTAATCTATAATTTATTATCAGTCTGGATGTGATATTATATATATATATATATATATATATATATATATATATATATATATTGGAGTGATTAATATTCCGGTATTATACAGCGGATGAGACCCTATGCGCCCCGCATAATAGCGGATGACCCTATATATCGTGATATCTCCCTTGAAGTGGGATTGGTATTTTATATTGTGCTAACATCTATGGATCTAGGGAAACGGGTTGGAGAGATCCAACTGGGTTCCTCAAAAATGTTGAAATTTATTGTCATAGTCAGTAATATGATTTATTTGATAATCTGTGTTAGATTATATTGAAAATTGAAAGTATTGAATGCTATGGTCTTGATGAATATATTTTGGTATTTTAAGGTAACAAAAATATAAAGATTGGATTTTTGAAGGAAAATAAAAAAAGAGAAATTTCAGGTAAAATATTTATGGTGAATCTGGATAAATTAAAGGAATGAATTTGGAAAAGGTTAAAAAGGTTTGATTTGAAGTCTTATTTAATAAATTCTGATGTGTGGGAAAATAGAGATTTTGAATAAATGTGAATTAACGAGTTTTTAGGACTTAAGCGATATTGTTTGAGAATAAGGAAATATATTTTAAATCAAAGACTTAAATATTTTGGGAAAATAAAAAGAGAACTTTGTAAATAAAGTATGGAATCGATGCTCCAGATTTTAATATGATTTTAAAACAAAAAGGGAAGTAATCTGAAACTCGGGTTTGGAATTAACTTGGATAAATCAGGAAATAAATTTTAAAGGGAATTTAATTCAAGAAATTGATTTGAAAATCGATTAAGTGTTTTGAAACTGTGATTAAATGGAGAATGAGACTATGGAATTTATAAATTGGGTTTATAAATAAAGTGAAGTATTTGTTAGTGGATAATTTGAATTATAAATTAACGGTGGGAACTTATACGGAGATGATAATTCATTTTAAAAATAAATAGTGGTTTTATTTTTAAAAGTGTGGAAAAAGGAAATTTACGGGATTGTGACGTAAATTAAACGGGAGATAAATTGAGGAGGATTTATAAATGACAAGACGGGTTTTATTGGGATGGAAAGTGTATTTTCCTGAAAAACTAAGTATATTTCAAAGAAAGATTTTTAAGTATAAATTAGAAGTTTTAAAGGTGTTTTTGAAAGAATGTTGTTAGGAAAATTAATCATTTAAATTAAATATTAATTAAGTTAATTATAGAAGTTAATTATTTTTAAAGGGTTAAATTAGCATTTATGATTTTTAAAAGGATAATTATTAAGTATTTATATTTTATAAAATGACTTTATTTAAAGGTAGTTTTGGCTAAAGTTTATCTGGAAAATTACTATAGATTTTCATAAATATTATGTGAATGAAGTGATTAAGTAGCTTTATTTTAAATATTTTAAGTGTATATTTTGGACAAAGTGATTCAATTTATTTGAAATCTAAATTTTAATAAGACTTGGTGTTTTCCAGTGGAAATAGAATAATTGATTGAATGATTGTTTAAATTTGATAGTTAAATAACCGACTATCAATATTGGCCAATGCGCTGATCGTTTCGAAGAGACGGGGATATGATTTAATTATCTTCAAACCACTTCAATCCGGTTTGAACGTAGCGAATGAAGACCGTGAAGATGATGAAGGCGGTGATTCAGTTTGTCCAGACCTAGGGCAACGAATGCAATCAGACCATCGCCATTGGAGGATGATGAGCATTCTCTAAAAAGGTAACGCGTAGCCTCAAGCCACCTCAACCGTGAATGGCTAAAGCAGGGGAGGTGTAGCAAGGTTAAGTGGGCCGCACCCAATTAGAGTAAGGTCATCCCTGTCTAGAGTCATTTTGATCTTGGATGTGTGGGCAGTTGCTGATCCCAACCGCGGAGTGATCTTATTCGTACTATCCAGTAAGGGGTAGCTCCGGTCTTGTGTTGTAGGGGATCGGAAGTGGTCCTTGGTATGATAATCTAGGCCAGGTACTGTGACGGGTGGTACCCCAGTAGCCCTGCCATTGTATGGAATCTTTTTTCCAATAAGCGCTTGTACGATTTTGATTGTGTCCAACTATTATTGGAACGTAAGATGCAAGCATTTTAGCTAGATTCTATTTTACTTTCAATAGACACTATTATAATATCAGACGGATTTGATAAAAACGTTTTGGTTATTATAAGGTAAAAACCCGACTTGTTTATTTGTTGCGTGGTCTTATGAGATACCTTTGATTTCAAAGGATTTTGAAACTTTAATAATTCTATTGATTGTATTTTTCACGCTGGTTTCCCAGACTGACTCAGGATTGGATGCTATGGAGCTCAGGAGATGAGCTAGATAACGGAGACGTATATCACGTATCTGACTTATATTCCGATGTGTATGGTGTGCTGCATACTCAGCTGCGTGAGGACAAGTTATTACAACTTCCCAGTATTGTGTTACTGATTGTGTGTACTATGATGATGTAATATATAAAATAGTAATAGTTCTTTTGTATGAAGATCAGTTGTTATATATTATACTTTGTTCCGCTACGATTGTGAGGCTCTGATGTTTTTTCATCTTCTTTTTCTCCCCTTTTTCTTCTTTTCCCATTATGGTATGTATTTCTGTCCAATTTGAGTTAAACTGATGGAGAATATGTTTGGCTCAAAGGGGTACAGATTTGCGGGTCGTTGCCCAATTCTTTCCTAAATCTTTTGTGAATGATTTTAAAAGAATAATTAAGTAACTCAAAGATGGTTTGGTAGTTTTAGTAAGAGTTTGAATAAATGGTTAAGAGAAATTGTTTGTAACACTTAGGTGAAAAGTGAAGAAGATTGAATATAGTAACAAACTGAGTATGCGGAAACGACTTGTACATTTGTTCCGCCTATGAAAGCTAAATGACAGAACAAGGTGTACAATTAATGTTAGAAATGGAGCAACCAGTGCCCTGAACTTACTTGGCATTCGCTTTATCTTTTAGATGAGGGTGGAAGAGATCGAAAGGAAAGCTTGGATGCTCTAAAAAATCATATTTAAGTTTTCCATGATAAAAGAAAAGAAAAGAATTCTTTGAATGTTAATTAACCACGTAATATCTTTTATTCGATGACTGGTATGAAGGAATTGGGATCTAATTTAGGTGATTCCTATCCGAAAAACGGGGATCGGATCTGGGTGATTCCTATCCAAAAACCCCATTAAATTAATTTTCAAAATAAAATGTATTCAAGGCAATGATCATTGATGGAAAAGATCTTCATGATTTAGAACAACAAGTCATTAGTCCATCGAGGTGAAATTTACCATATCTAAGGTGGCAATAGTGCTCAGTTATGAAAAATTTTGATTTGCAAGAATATGATTTGGAGTTAAGAAAAAAATTTGATTAATATTCGTGGAATGATTTGGGAATATTTTCCCTAAGTAAAATTTATAACCTAAGTATAAGAAATCTTTGATTAAGATTTAATCGATGATTTAGGCATATTTTCCCTAATTAAAAGTTATAAATAAATATAAGAAATCTTTGATTAAGATTTAATGAATAATTTGGATATGTTTTCCTAAGAAAAAGATGAAATGATTTAGAATTATTCCAAGATAGAAAGTGAGGTTTAAATCAACTAAATAATTTGATAAATGAGGCTCAATGATTCCATATACTCATGGAAAAGAAAATGGGATAAATTGAAAATAATATGTCTGAGAAAGATATTTTATAAAAGAAGAAATAATTGATTGATAATTGATATCCACATATGAACTTAACATCTCTAAATCGATAATTGGCTTCGAAGGAACCGGTGTTGGATTTGGCCGATTCCTATCCGAAAACAACTTCGAACCGATGTACACTTAAAAAATTGAATACATGTTGACGGTGATGATTATTAAAGACCGAGGATCTTCATAGCGTGAGGGTTTCTTGTTAACATGCTTTGGGTCGCTCTTATTAAAGAGTTATTTATAGCAGTGGTCTCCCCGCTGTGGAGATTTTTCAGATTGCAAGGGCTTCTCGCCTAGTAATGGCCAAGAAAAGTGCCCTCGGTCTCGTTCAGTCCTAGAATAAACTTGTATGGATGTTTGTCTAACATTGTATTCTAAATCACATTTGTGTAGTTTCTATAAATGTATATCAATTGGGGGCGAAGAAGGCAACTTCTTTTAGCCTAACACCCTTTACCGAGACATACGAGCTCAGGAAGTTATACTTTTCTAGAAATCAGTCGTGTGACATGGAAGGACAGTGTGACATTCAAAGATGTGATATGTGATATGTGAAAGGTAATCGTAGCCTCACGAGCCTCAAGCCTCGCTTGTGATGGGATTCTATGTGATCAGATGTATGCTCGCATTTCGGATAGTAGTGATTTGGTTTATCACAGGTACCAAATACGTCTAGGCCTCATGGCGGGGAAGCGCGAAGTTTGAGTCCCTGGATGTTATTCGCAAATAGCATCGCCTTTTAGCCAGCCATTTGTGTTGTCCTATAACAGTGTTTGAGTCTTGAACGTAAGCCATGGATACAGATTGATCTTTCCACTAGTTTCCTATCATGTTGGAAAATCCAATTCCAATACGAACTTTACGGTCTTGATTGTATTTCCAAAATAGCTGTAATGACTTGCAAACATTTTAGTTTTTTGCTTTCTGATAACTTATATTCCTTTCGATATATTCCGTTAACCTAGTCCGGATATATTACCTTATACTTAGTCCAGAGATTGATACCTTATTTGAATAAGTTTATTTGAAAAGTGTTTTTAAAAGAATGTCATTAAAGACAATATCAAATTATTTTGGTAATGAAAGTGTTTTGGTTATCATAAGGTAAACCCGTCCATGTTTATGTGTGGGAATGGTCTTATGAGATACCCTTCTTTTCAAAGGTTTGATATCATCGTCATGATCTATGCATTTAAAATTTTGAGTATCTCATACTGGTTTATCAATCCTAACCTGAGTGTTTTTAATACTCGGGTCAGATCCGAATAGTTTCTGGTTTAATTGAAGACGGTTGGAGTTTTCAAAGGAGAGCTGGAGAACTTCATCATCGTATAAACGTATTCTATTATCCGCTGCATTTATTACATTTGTTTTGTTGTTTTCAGCATTTGTAAGGACAGGGGTTTATAACTGTCCAGGTTGAATCTAGGTTAGATTCTGATATTCAATTTTAAAATTTTTCTCTCTAAAGATTATTATTGAAATAATATATGTTATTCCATTCATGTGAGATTCTGTTCTATCTTTATTTTCTTTCTACCTTTAATGATCCGCTTATTCGTGCAATTTGAGTTGGACATGTGTGGTTTATTGTTGATTCAAAGAGTACGAAAAAACAGGCCATTTCATTCGTCGTCAACAATCGAGTGATGGATCCTTATTTGGATTGGGGTGAAACACAACAAAATCATGTACTCGAGTCTTAGATCAAACTTTATGAAAATGAGAAATGATTCAACTTACGCACTTATATTATAGGTTTTTACTAATACCAAGCCTACTTCTGCTGAATTTATTTATGAAACCATTTCATAAAACTATACTTAGGTTTAACTTGTATAATACTCTGTTATATCCTGAGAGTATATACTATTATTTAATTCAACCTTTCCATTTTGAATTATTTCCTCTAAGAAAACACAAGATCCAAATACCCGGCTTTATTTCTAAAGGAAACTATATATTTTAACTATAGGAAACATAAATATATAGCCCTAGTAACCCCAAAATGATACTAAGGAACTAGTTACTACCAAATAGTATCATACATTCAATTACCGAGAAGGGTAATACTCAAGAAGTTTTTTCCATCCGAACTCATTTCCTTGTCATTTTTACTTATTTTTGAACCACTCAAACTAGTCAGCATAAAATTACTTTCTCTCTTTCAAATATCATTTGAAAAAATATAATATATATTTCCAAAATATCTATTGCCAACTTGCATTAGGTTCATTTGGATTTGAACTTGTTTCAATTGTACAATAATATAGAGAATAATTTACTAAGTACACTAAAACATTCACGTAAGCAAACATCCAATAGTCACTTAGAAGATTATTCAGATAGTCACTAAATATATCGAGATTCAATACACAAACCAATCTAAAAAAAATGAATTTACATAAAAATTTCATTCCCAAATTTTTGTTAATACTTAAACCAAAATACTTTCAAATAATAATATTATTGCTTTCTAAAACCTTAAAAACCATTTTTTCAGACTAACGGGATTTAAGTCCTCAAGTTTTCTGAATACTTTTTATTTATAAGACACATCTTATAAATCAACTTTATAGAAACACTTCTCTATACAAAATTATCTTCCAAATAATTATTCCAAAAATCTCTTAACTCTTCTTTTAATAACTATTTTTTACCCAACCTAAACCATAATCAAGTAATTAACTTTTAAACTTAAAAGAAATATTATTAAGTACTTGAAACAAATTTAATAATAAAATTAAGCATCTTCAACATTTTAGTAGTATAATTTAATAACTTGCTTTAAAACATAACCTATAAATACTAAACCCCAAATCGTTATAAAATTTAAGTTAATTAAACGCTTAACTTTACAAAACCAGGAAGAGGCTCAACAACCACAATGGTACTAAATCAGCTTACCATTACATTCAGTTTGACTTTTAAAGTCACATTGCTTGCATTTATATAAACCATGTATATGTAAATAAATCTATAACCCAAATAAGGGAATAAAATGTCAACATAAACCAACTAGCAGATACATATCCAAATGACATAATAGCAAGATGGTGATTTATACTACTGAATAGATGTCCATAATAATTAAATCAATTAAGTTATAGTAGAACGAGGATTTATTCTACTAACAGAGTCCAAACAATCTATCAATTAAGTTATAGCAGAATGGGGATTTATTATGCTAAAAACATGTCATCAATTTAGTATAACTTATTCACATTTGTGTGGCTACTTAATCATATCAGCAGTCGAATCCCCTATGTTCAAAAATATTTTTTGTAAAAGGAAGTTGCCTTTAAACAAACTGATTCTTGGAAAACATAGTAATTAAAAACTTAAACCTCATTAAAATAATTAAATACAAGTTAAACCTAAAATTAAATCTTAATTAAGTCTTAACCTAAAATTAAATATTAATTAAGAAATAATTAAACCTTTAATAAATAATTTATTTATAAATTAAACACATAGTTAATTTATAATTAAAATAATTAAACACTTACATGATAATTAATTAATAATTAACCTTATGTTTAATTAATTGTGACGACCCACCTTTATGACCTTTGGAAACGACACTTAATATATCCATGTTATTCATATGCCATTGTCCAAGCATCCGAAAGATGAATTGTCATGGGGTAAAATAAAGAAAAGAATAGAAAATCTCACAACGAATCTGTTAAATAGAACATAACGGTAATATAGTACATAAGGTTACTCCCTAACTTGGAGTTATCAGAGTTACACAAAAGCTTAGGTAGTTATAACAACCTGCCTTTACACGTGCTGAGACAAAATACATATACACAAATTCGTGCTGAGACAAAATACATATACGCAAATTAAATAAACATCAGAATAGATAACTAAGTAGATAAAAGACTCCTACTTGGACACCATCTTCAAAAGAGCTCATAAGGGACCTATTACTCTCGAACTACTTAGGTATAAATGAGTACCCGAGAGTTTAGGGAAAACAAAAAACTTGGGTCGGACAATATGTCTAGTATAAGTAAAACTCTAAACAATAAGTGTAATTAAATAACAACATGTGAGATCACACCTCCGAACGTAGAACGGGTTTCCTCTCACAAGAACAACATCCAAATATATAGAATGGATACAGATAACTAAGGTCGTGAAGATTGCTATAATCTTCCCGATGTAATTAAGTAAAAAAATTCGAAGGTTCGAATCAATAAGGAAAAGAAAATTTACCAATAATGACTAGAGGATGCACCCCTCTTATCGATAACTCCAAGCCGGACCCTCAAGTAAATATACTTGAGAGGGTAACCTTCTTGCGGCACCTCTCAGGAACTCCAAGCCGGACCCCCGCCAACCTTTTCGGGAATCCAAGTATTTTACATCTTAGTGCACGAATTAGCGAAGCAAACCTAGAGCAGACGCAAATATACCGTAATGGGAGCAACCCTACATAACTTGGCCCCCACTCTTTTTTTGGTTTTAGTCATTTTCGACAAAAGATAACAAAGCTCAAACGAGCAATATATCCTCTTAGATTAACGATACACAATTGAAGAACGCTGAACCGATAGTTAATAAACAAACTATCGGGGACAAAAAAATGGTCGTATATGGACAGTAAATCTTATATTCTTACCACTACTTGTCAATTTCAAACTTGTACTATTTCTTGGTCAAAAATGAAGTCGGGCAAGTGAAAGTAGTGTTACCTCTATGCATTGCCTTGATAACCTTTTTAACTTTCGAGATAGTGACCAGTTTTCATGCCTCGAATTTTAATGTCCAGAGTATGACTAAATTCTTTCCATATAAGCAGTATCGTTTACAGAAACTTCTTTTTCATAACCGAATTGAACTTTTACTTTTTAAACTAAATTCATGCTTGGGCTTCTCATTACAAGTTTTTAACTTTAAACATCTTTGTAAATATGGTTCATTGGCTTTAAAACACCATTATAAAAAGGATTTATAAAACAATATCATTAAATTGATTAATCATCTTTAACTATCATTAATAAGAGTGATTAATTATCTTTAGACTTCTTCAATTAATTTGATTTATTAACTTTAAATACTCATAATTAAAATGGGTTAATCACTTTAAAACATCATTAATTAAATTAATTAATTAATATTAAATCTCATTAATTAAGTTTATTAATTAATTTTAAAACACCATTTATTGAAAAGGATTAACTAATTTAAAATATCATTAACAAAAAAGATTAATTAAATTGAAACTAGTTAATTAAATTTAAAAGTAAATAATTAAAAATGATTAACTAATTTTTAAATACCATTGATTGAAATAATTAATTAACTTTAATCTATCATCATTTAAAAGATTAATTAAACTTAGTCATCGTTAGATAAAATGGTTAATTAATTTTAAACGCGTCGTTTTTAAGATAATTAATTAACCTTAATCCTCATGAACTAAAATAATTAACTAAATTTAAAATCATTATTAAATTAGTAAATTAATTCTAAATCCATGCTTATTCAAAAATTTCATTAATTTTTTAAAGTAAAACCCAAGCTCAAAAGTAAAACAAAAGATGTCGAAGAGATGTTATTTTCCTAAAGTGTAGCGATAGTCGCTATACGAACACTTCTAGAGCTACTTCCATGACAAAATGATTTTCCTCCAAGCAACATATTACATAACATAAGTAAAACACACACGCACATGCACACACACACACACACACACACATATATATACACACACACACATACATACAAGGTCCATAACAAAACATTCAACATGTAGAGAGCATCGCTTATAATATATTCAACCATTTCTACTAACTTTTCATGTTGCTTACTAACTACCAAGATGATCAATATTAAAGTTAAAAACTTTTGGTTCTATAAGGTGAAATTTTGCTCACCGAAAGTTTGCAAGTTCAACTCTAACTTCCACTTGAACACGATCGAGATCTTTGCTTCTAACTTGGAAAAATGATATTTCAGTGGGCTTAAGTGGCAATATGTTTTGGTCTAGGGCTTAGGGTGGCTCGGGCTAGATGAGTATGGGTATGTATGAGCTTGTTTTGGTAAGAGAAGAAGTACGAGTGGAGAAAGAAGTTGTTTTTAGTGAACTTGCTTATGGAAGAAGTGAAAAGAAATGATTTTTTCTAATTTAAAAGTATTTGAAAGCCATGGAAACATACCAAGGAACTTGAATGAAGGTGTGAAAGTGAAGATAGAAATAAGAAAAATGAGTAAAGAATTAGGAAATTAGCTTTTATATTAATGGATAAATCAAATTACCAAACTACCCTTAAAGGACATAACCTCCACTCAACGAATGCCATATCATCAAGCTTGTCTTCTCCCTTTTAATATTCAAAATTTCCTTATCCCTCTCTCTTGTGATGAGGCAGCATGTATTAATGACCTAGCGTATAATTTTTCATAATGTAACATATGCTTTTTATATTTAAATTTTAAACTTAGGAAATTGTCACATCACACTTATTAATATTCTTAAGTTGTATATAAATATGTATTATCATTTTAAATCCTAATTTGTTTACAAATGTTTTTTAATATGTAAACTAAAGTGTTCACAACATTTCGAACAACTTTTAGACGACGAAAAGTCGTAAACTCGAAAAATGATATCCGATCACATTTTCGATTTTTCTTCAAACTAAATATTTTTGTAAATAAATTTTGAAATCATTCCACTATCACTGGTTATTATTCAAAAGAATTTTATTTTAATTATAAAATCCATTTATTAATTATTTAAAAATATATTAAATAACCATATTTTAAAGTGATCAATTTATAGGTCGTTACACTCTCCCCCTTAAAAGAATTTCATCCCCGAGCTTTACACTTAAGGAGATAACCCAAAATAACTCAAAAAGGGAATATATTATATCGGTAAATCCATAAAAAAATATACAATCTAAGCAATTGTATTATAATAGTGCATACATAATTCAGACCAATAAACAAACATTATCCTAACATCACCTTAGGGAAAGAATCCTTTATATAGTCCCCGGTATCCCATGTACAATCCCTATCATCCTTACTCCACAGAATCTTAAGAAGATTTATAACCCTCCTCCTCAATCGCTTTATATTTCAATCGATGATCCGAATAGGCCGCATTAGAATGGTCAGGTTATGCTGAATTTCCAAATTGTCCTGTTGGGCCGGTTTAACTATTGTTGAAGGATCATGTGCATACTCACATAAATAAGATACGTAAAACACATTGTGCAAATCCGATTGTCTATCTGGTAACTTCACTCTATAAGCAAGTCCACTGACTTGGTCTAGAATGGGAAAAGGGCCAATAAATTAAGGGGCTAGCTCCTTCCTTTTTTCAAACCTCACAACACTCTTCAATGGAGAAACCTTCACAAACACTGAATCTCCGGCTAGGAACTCAACAACCCCGCACCTTCAATCTGCATAACACCTCTGATGATCTTGCACCTCCTTCATCTTTCTTCAAATATCAGCTACCTTCTCACTTGCTTCTAAGATCATCTTAGGTCCATGAAAAATTCTATCACCAGACTTAATCCAACATGAGGGAGAATGACATGAACGACCATAAAGAGCTTCAAAAGGGGTTATGCTGATACTTGCCTGATAGCCGTTGTTGTAAGCGAATTCGAATGAGGGTAGATGGTCTTCCCAAGAACTTCAAAGTCGAGAATGCAAGCATGCAACAAATCCTCTAAGATCCAATTCACCCTCTCTGTCTGCCTATCAATTTGGGGATGGAAAGCTGTACTCAGACTCAGCTTGGTCCCTAAGGCAGTTTGTAGTCCCCCTATAACCTGCTAGTGAGTACTAGGTCTCGGTCACTTACAATACTATAGGGAATACCATGAAGTCTCACTATCTCCTTCATTTTTAAACTAGCCAGAATCTCAGTAGTCTTAGTCGGCTTAACAAGAATGAAATGAGCACTCTTGGTCAGTCGATCGAGGATAACCCAAATGCCTTTGTTACCTTTTCTTGACCTAAGAAGTCCATCAATAAAGTCTATAGAGATCTACTCCCACTTCCACTTCGTGATCTCAAGTGGTTGAAGTAGTCCAGCTGACTTCTTGTTGTTCACTCTTAACTTGCTGGCAATTGGCACACTGACTCACAAAGATCGAAACATCTCACTTCATCCCTTTCCACCAGAAAACCCTCTTCATATCCTTGGACATCTTCATCACTCCAAGATGGAAAGATAACTTTGATCAGTGACATTCAACTAACACTTCTCTTACTTCTCTTCTAAGACCATTGGCATTCAGAACACAGATACACCCGTTCATCCTTAATACTCCTCAAGGATCAATCTTAAAACTAGAAAGAATACCTTCTTGGACATCCTTCTTGAGTAGTTGCGGTCATCTCCATTAACACTGGCTTGACTTCCAAGTTGGCAACCATTGCAACATTCCTACTCCATGCATCTACAACAGCATTTGCTTTCTCAAAGGTGTATAGAATATTAGATCATAAGAAGCAAGAAACTCCAGCCATCTTTGCTGCCTAACATTCAAATCCTTCTAGGTGAAGAGGTATTTTAATATATTATGATCCATGTATAGCTTGAACTTTTTACCCAACAGATAATGTCTCCATATTTTTAGTGCGAAGATAACTGCCAAAAGCTACAAATCATGCGTAGAATAATTTTTCTCATATGGCTTCAAATGTCGACTCGCATACGCAATGACTTTTCCATTCTACATTATCACTTCTCCTAATCCAGTTCTATAGGCATCTGTGTATACAGCTAACCGTTTGCTCCTATTTGGAATAGTTAAAACATAAGCACTGATTAATTTCTCATTCTATTTATTGAAGGCTTGATAACACTTAGATGTCACACAAACCTACTTTATTTGTCGATTTTGTCAGATGAAAAGCAATCTTCGAGAAACTTTTGATAAATCTTCGGTAAAAACCTTCCAATCCCAATAAACTTCTAAACTCTGTATTATTTTTGGGCCTTTTCCAATCTTGAACCGCAAATACTTTAGTATGGTCCATTGATATGCCTTCTTTCGAAACTACGTGCTATAGAAATCCAACTTTGGATTTTCAAAAATGGCGCTTAGAAAACTTTGCATTCGACACATGACTTCTTAAAGTATTTAGACTGAGTCGTAGATGGTACATGTGCTCTTCCTCCATCTTAGAATAAATAAGAATATCATCAATAAAGATAAGGACAAATTTATTAAGAAAATCCCGGGATACCCGATTCATTAGGTGCATGAAATAAGTGGGAGCGTTAGTCATTCCAAACAGCATAACTAACCACTCATAAAAACTATCAGGGGTACGAACAGCTGTTAAGGGCAAACTCTCCTTTGCTGCCTTTAATTGGTGAAAACCAGTAGCGAGATCCAACTGGGAAAATATCTAATCATTATGGAGTTGATCAAACATATCATTGATCCTGGGTAAAAAGAACTTATTCTTGATAGTCCTCTTATTTAACACTTGGTAATCTACACGTAACCTAAGAGAAGCATCCGCCTTAGTAACGAAAACTACTGGTGATCCCCAACTTGATATGCTACACTGGATCAAATCCTTCTACAATAAGTCAAATATCTTCTTCTCTAATTTCCTCCTCTCTTTTCGGGCCAACCTTCGGGGAGGTGGTACAATCGGTCTAGGAACTTCACTTCACGGTAAGGAGGTAAACCTTGCACTTCATCGAAAATATCCATAAAGCACAAACAATCGATATATTTTTTATCTCCTATTTAGCCACTCTGAGAGAATAGAGAAAACTACTCAATAAATCATTTGGCCTCCCATAATTTATATCTACACTAATGTTTCCAACATCAATAACTCTGATTATCCATCAATCACAATCTACGATCGCTCTAAACTTAGATAATCAATCCATTCCCAACAACACCCCATAGCTCATGAACTCAAGAACAAACAAATCAGAAGGAAAGAAATGGTTTCGACATGAAATAGGAACACTTAGACACATAGTCTAAAGATTGGTTGGACACCCAATTGGGCTCGACACACAAAGAAGATTATTAAAAAGGATGGGTTTAAGGTTAAGTTTTTCAACAAGATCAACTGAAATGAAACTTTGAGATGCACCAGCATCGAACAATACTCTAAATGGAATATTAGAAATGATAATGTACTTTGCAACACTTGCTTTACCTTTTGATCCTTAGATGTAGATATTATTTCCATAATAGTAAAAGCTTGTCCTTGTGATCCCTTCTTCACAAAAGGGTACTTGTTCTTCATATGTCGATGTTTGTTACAATTGTAGTAGATTAGATCGCTAGGAGGGTTAGTGCAATGATTTCCAAAATGACCCATCTTGTTGCATTTAAAGCAAAGAATTTTTGACAGGTTTTGCGGGTTCTTCTGAGTTGGAGTTCCACCTCAAGATTTCTTTCCCAACCACCGCTTCTTCCCTTTAAACTTATGCTTGAAATTCGGCTTTTTTGCAACCGAGATAACAGATAAAGGTTGGGCACTAACTACTGGCATGACACCTTTTTGAACTCCTTGCTTAATATCCAAAGCTTCAAATCTCAAGGCAATGCTAATTAGATTGGTAAAGGTGCCATTAACATGATTGATCATCTCACGATGGAATACTGGCCTCGATCCTTCCATGAACATCTCATTCTTTTTAAGCGGCGTGTTTATTAATGCTAGTTTAAAGCGAGACAATGCATTAAATCGATGCTCATACTGTGCCATTGTCATATCTCCCTGCTTCAAATTCATGAAACTCCTAAACAACCGAGTTCTTCCTACCTCCAGAATAAACTGAGCTTTAAAGACTTCCTTAAATTGAGCCTAAGTAGAATATTCCTTTGGAGTAATAACTGTCTCTAAATCCCAGCAATCCATTGCTGACTTTTGGAGCTGTTGCGAAGCCAACAACTACGTCCTTGCGTCCTCCAGTTGAATATCCCTGAATATCCTTAAACAAGGGCGAAGACATGTCTTAACTCTAAGAATATCTTCGTTTCTAAAGAATTGTTTACCACCCAAAGCAGTGTAGATCTTGCATGGAGTAGCAAAGTTCTGAGGCGGCTGAACTTGTACTACGACTTCTTCCACCGGCTCTACAACTAGCCTATTTCTAGCAGCTTTGCCATTTGTAATAGTGCTAGTTCTATATCCTCTCCCTCTTCTACCTGTACTCATTCTCAATTGCCTGAACAATGACAGGTATTATTAGTACATAAAGATAGGACCAAAATGATTTAAAGTAAACAACACCAAAGGATCTAAAACAAGACTTAGGATGGATGATAAAAATGTACTCTCAAGATTAACTCATTCTAGAGCTCTTCTTACACTATTTGTGATGAGTTGTACCCCAATCATGCTAAGGTATTTGCTCAACCAAAGCTCTTATATCAACTACGACGACGCACCTTTCTAACTCTTGGGAACGACACTTAATACAGCCATGGTATTCATGTGTCATTGCTCAAGCATCTGAAAGATGAATTATCATGGGGTAAAATAAAAAGTAGAATAGAAAATCTCCTAACGAAACTGTTAAATAGAACATAACACTAATATAGTACACAAGGTTACTCTCTAAATTGGAGTTATCAGAGTTACACAAAAGTACAACAATCAGCTTGGGTAGTTATGACAACCTGCCTTTACACGTGCTGAAACAAAATAAACATACACAAACTAAATAAACAGCAGAATAGATAGCTAAGTAGGTAAAATCCTCCTGCTTGGACGACATTTTCAAAAGAGCTCATAAAGGACCTTCTATCTCTGACTACTCAAATGCAAAAGAGTACCCGAGAGTTTAGGAAAAACAAACAATTCGGGTCAGACTATACGTCTGGTATGAGTAAAACTCTAAACAATTAGTGTCATTAAATAACATGTGAGACCAAGCCGCGAAATGTTGAATGGGTTTCCTTTCACAAGAAAAACATCCAAATGTATAGAATGAGTACAAATAATTAACATCGCGAGTAATGCCACAGTCTTCCCGATGCAATTAGGTAAAACAATTCGAAGGTTTGAATCAATAAGGAAAAGAAAATTTACCAACAATGATTAGGAGAGCGTGCCTTCGATTTTTCGAAAGTATACCCCTAGTAAAAATACATGAGAGGGTGACCTTCTTGCGACGCCTCTCGGGAACTCCAAGCCGAACCCAGCCAACCTTACCAAGAATCCGAGTATTTCATATATTAGTGCACGGATAACCGAAACCACCGTAGAGTAGATGCGAATATACCCTATGGGAGCAACCCCACATAACTTGGCCCTTACTCGCTTTTTAGTTTTAGTCATTTTCGATAAAGGATAACAAAACTCAAATGAGCAACAAATAGCCTTAGATTGACGATACACAATTGAAGAAAGCTGAATCGATAGTTAAATAAACCAAGTATTGGGGATAAAAACGATTGTATATGTACAGTAAATTTCATATTCCTACCACTACTCGTCGATTTCAAACTTGTACTATTTCTTGGTCAAAGATGAAGTCTGGCAAGTGAAGGTAGTGTTAACTTTAGCCATTGCCTTGATGACATTTTTAACATTCGAAATAGTGACCTGTTTCCATACCTCAACATTTAGTGTCTAGAGTATGACTAAATTCTTTCCATATAAGCGATAACATTTACGAAAAACTTCTTTTCCATAACTGAATCGAACTTTTACTTTTTAAACCAAATTCATGCTTGGGCTTCTCTTTACAAGTTTTTAACTTTATTCATCTTTGTAAAAATGGTTCACTAACTTTAAAACACCGTTATAAAAAGGATTTAATAACCTAAAATATTATTATTAAATTAATTAATCATCTTTAGCTATCATTAATAAGAGTATTAATTATCTTTAGACTTCATTAATTAATTTGATTTATTAACTTCAAATACCCATAATTAAAAGGGTTAACCACGTTAAAACAGCATTAATTAAATAAACTAAATTTTGAATCTCATTAATTAAGTTGATTAATTAATTTAAACACCATTTATTAAAAGGGATTGACTAATTTAAAATATCATTAATGGAAAAGATTAATTAAATTGAAAATAATTCATTAACTTTAAAAGTAATTAATTAAAAATGATTAATCAATTTTTAAACGCCATTAACTAAAATAATTAATTAATTTTAATATATCATTATTTAAGAGATTAATTAAACATAATCATCATTAGATAAAATGGTTAATTAATTTTAAAATCATTAAAAAAAGTAATTAATTAATTCTAAACACGTAGTTATTAAGATAATTAACTAATCTTAATCCTCATTCATTAAAATAATTAATTAAATTTAAAATCATTATTAAATTATTAAATTAATTTTAAACCCATCCTTATTCAAAAACTTAAGTAACCTTTTAAAGTAAAACCGAAGCTCATAAGTAAAACAAAAGATGTCGAAGAGATGGTATTTTCCGAAAGTGTTGATATAGCTATAGTAACTATACGAACATTTCGAGAACTACTTTCATGACAAAATGATTTTCATCCAAGCATCACATCACATAGCATCAGTAAGGCATATATATACAAGGTCCATAACAAAACAAACAATATGTAGAAAGCATCACTTATAATATATTTAACTATTTCTACCAGCTCTTCATCTTGTTTACTAACTACCAAGATGTCATCTTTTCAAAGCATAAACCAAAACCTACATATACCATATTACCACACATACACAATAAGCATTTAAAAGCTACTAAGATGATCAATATTAAAGTTACAAACTTTTGGTTTTAAAAGGTGAGATTTTACTTGTTGAAAGTTTGTAAATTCAACTCAAAGGTCTTTGCTTCTAACTTGAAAAAAATTATGATATTTTTGTGGGCTTTAGTGGGCAATATGTTCAGCCTAGGGCTTAGGGTGGCTCGGCCAAGATGAGTATGGGTATGAGCTTGTTTTTGTAAGAGAAGAAGTGTTATGAAGAAAGAAGTTGTTTTTAGTGAGCTTGCTTAAAGAAGAAGTGAAAAGAAATGATTTTTTTTCTAATTTAAAAGTATTTGGAAGCCATAGAAACTTAGGAAGGAACTTGAATGAAGGTTTGAAAATGGAGATAGAAATGAGATAATTGAGAAAAGAATTAGGAAATCAGCTTTTATACTAATGGATAAATCAAATTACCAAACTATCCTTGAAATACATAACCTCCACTTAATAAATGCCACATCAGCAAGCTTGTCTCCTCCCTTTTAATATTTGAAATTTTCTTGTTCCTCTCTCTTTTGATGAGCCAACATACATTAACGACCTATTGTATTAAATGTTTCATAATGTGACGTATGTTTTTTATATATAAATTTTAAACCTAAGAAAATGCCACATTACACTTTTTAATATTCTTTGGTCATATATAAATATGTATTGTCATTTTAAATCCTAACTCGTTTACAAATGATTTTTATATGTAAACTAATGTGTTCACAATATTTTGAACAATTTAGAGACGACGAAAAGTCGAAAACTCGAAAAATGATTTCTGGTCATAGTTTCAATTTTTCTTCGAACTAAATATTTTTGTAAATAAATTTTGAAAATCATTCCACCATTACTAGTTATTATTTAAAAGAGTTTTATTTGAGTTATAAAATCCATTTATTACTTATTTAAAAATATATTAGGTAACCATATTTTAATGCGATCAACTTATGTGTCGTTACATTAATAATTAATTAAATAGCAAATCTTATACTTAACTCATAATTAGTTAAAAATTAGTCTTACTTAATCAATAATTAATCAAAATTAATCTAACTTTAGAAGATGATTAATTGGTAACTAATCTCCACCTAATTATAAATAATAAACCTTTTTCAATACTTAATTAATTATTAATTACCAAACTTAATTAGTTAATAATGAATTATTAATTAACCTTCTTAAACATCATTATTAAGTTTAAAAAACATTTCAAAAATGTTATTAAGTATGCAAACTTAATTTCTAAAATTTGAGTTTTTCACTGAACTACATCCATAGTGAATATCGTTGTGGATACCATAACATGAAAATTGTTTTCTAAGTTTACTTTGATAACTTTTCACTTTTGAAAGCTCACTTACTTTCATAATATAAATTAAGTGTTTTGAAAATTAAACTAAGTTTGAAACTTGAAATTGATTTTTTATTTTAAAACTAAAAACTATAGTTTCACACAAAGATTACTTGTCGCTTAACCATACAAAAGTGCTAACTTTTTAGCATATTACTGCATATTCATGTCCATAGCAATCAAAGCATCTCACAAATCACAAACACAAGTAAAGATTTCAACTTTACATCATTCATCACATAAAGATCAAACTTACTAACTTCACTTGACATTCAAACAAAAATTCCAAGCTTATAATAAACAATACACATAAGATTTCATATATATCCATCACCAAACATGATAAATATTTCCAACCAAGATTGACAATAACATTTGCAATAACATAAAGTTTTAAACATATAAAAATGTGAGCTTTACTCATCAAAACTTAAAAAAATCGACTAGAACTTTGGAAAGTCTTTAGACCTAAGCTTTCTCTTTAGTAGAAATGTGATTTTGGACCTAGGAACTTCTTTTTTGCTTGGCCATGTGTTGTAGAGGTGGGATTTGGCCTTGTTTAAGGAAGAGGAAGGTGTAAGAAGTAGAAAGAAATGATTTTTAAGTGTTAAAAGCGAGAAAAATGTGATTTTTGAAATTGTAAATATTTTTGTAAGCCATTAAAGATCTTTTCAAAGCTTAAGAAGGAAGTAATCAAATTTTAAAAAGTAGAAAATAGGAATGAGGAAAGAGAGAGAATTAGTTTCTATAGAAAAGAATGAAATGAAATTACCAAAATAACCCTAAAGTACACTTCCCTCCATCCATAACATGCCAAATCATCACATAACCCCTCTCTTCCTTATAATACATGTCAACACAACGGTTTACCCCTTTTACCAAATGTGTAATGCATGGACTTGCACTATGGTGTAAGAGATGTAGGTGATAAGAGACTTTTCATATTTTATTTTGATTTAAATCTTGAAAATTATCACATCTATCTCTTATCATAAGTAAGTATAGATATACACTTTTTAACATACTTAATTAAGTTCTCATTATTTATATAATTGCGCGCTCAAATAGGTGTTTTACAACCTTTTTAACAACTTTTAGATGATAAAAAATCAGGATTTTTGAAAAAGCTTTCCAGTCATATTTTCTAATTTCCTTTCAACTATTTTTATAAACCAAATTCAAAAATGAATTTTCTATCATTAGTTATAAATTAAAAGAGCGCCAGTTTAGTTATTAAGACCATTAATTTGAATATTTAAAATTAGTTAGATATTCACAAATTAAAGCGATAAAATTCTGGGTTGTTACAGGTCATTTTGGAAAGGAAAATAGAGTAAAAAAACATGCATAAAAAGGGAAGATGGCACCTCACTTACATCATGGAAATCATACCCAAGCTGAAGCAGGAAACTTTGGATCTGGAGCATGAGTGGAAGTTGGACAGCCGACCCACCAAGGTCATAATGAAGCTGGTCCCCAGGATACATGTTGGGTAGATCGCCAATAGAGGAGACACCAACTAGAACGGTCTCGTACGATAGATTCCAACCTGCCATCTTCCATACAAATCCCAGACCTATTGGCTATGGTCAGACAACTGATGAGAGAAAACCAAGGCTTGACTAATGATAATTGGGGGATATCCAGGAGTCATACTCCATTCATAGATACTATTCTACAAGTCGAGTACCCCAGGAAGTTTAACATGCCAACTATTTCGACCTACGAAGGGAAGACTGATACCTGATAGCATGTGATGCGGTATGAATGGATGATGGATTCAGCTAGAGAAAATGACGTAACTAAGTGTAGATTCTTCCAAATAACTTTATCTGGAATTGCTACCACGTGGTTCACCCAACTTCCTCCATGGCCTATCTCCAACTTGATGAATTAGCGACAAAATTTATGGAACAGTTCAGGATTCATGCTTCTCGTCCCAAGGACATAATGTCCTTGTTTAGTTGATTCAAGCTCGAGGGGAGTCGTTAAAGGATTACTTACAGAGATTTCACGTTGAGGCTACTGAAGTTAGCAACCCAAATGACCATGACATTCTGATATCTGGATGCGAGGAGTGGATCCAGATTCGGAGTTTGGCGATTGGCTGGCAGGAAAGCCTTCGACTACGCTAGAGTGTTTTTATTCAAAGGCTTATCAATTTATAAGAAGAGAAGAAGCCAGGTGGACAAGGCGAGACAATGCACTAGGGCCTGGCAAGGAGACTGTGAAAAATGACATTACTGTAAAACAACCTGGTGATAACTCGGGGAAGGTCAAGATCAATATCCAGAACAAGCCAAGGCAATCTAAAGGGTTCGAAGGAGGAAATCCCAAAAAGAAAAGGGAAGCAGGAAGATGGAAACCAAGAATTCCGACTTACAACGAATACACTCCTCTTAATACATCTCTGGAAAATATTTACCTATCGACTTGTAATACTTTTCAAGATCAAAAGCCATGCCCAAAAGAGTCCACAAAGGAACAAAAGCAGACTGGGAAGTATTGCCACTTCTATGAGACTTACGGGCACAACACCGAGCAGTGTAGACACCTCCACAATGCCATGGAAAAGCTGATTCGACAGAAAAAGTTGCAGGAGTTTGTCAGGAACCCACAAAAGGTAGACAAGGAATATCGAACCCCGATCGCGGGCAAGCACCACGCCATCCAGAGGAACCTGCTCGAAATGTAGGTAGATTAGTCATAAACACGATAGTCGGTGCCCCTCACCCTGTAGATAAGAATTGACAGGAAATGGAGCGGTACGCTAACTCCCTAAGGCATGCAGGTTTTGGATGTTGTTCAAATACGGAGGATGGTTCCTCGGCTAAGAAGCAGCGAACGATGACGGACGATATAGTATTCAGGAGAAGAGATGTCGATCAGGTGGAGACTCCTACCATTGGCCCGATGGTCATCTCTGCGACAATTGGGCCAACATTTTTGAAAATAAATTTGATTTATTGTAGAACTTCTGTTAACATCATCTTCAAAAAAGCATATGACCAAATGAAGATGGAGATAAAGGATTTAAAACCATCTAAAGTCCGTATCCATGGCTTTAATGGTGTAGCTACCAATGCGGTGGGTTATGTTGAATTGCCAGTTGAACTTGGACGAGGTGAACGTAGGAGGTTGCGAATCCTGCCTTTTATTGTTTTGGATGTCGATTTTCCATACAATGTGTTTCTGGGTCGACCGGCCTTGGCGGAGTTTAGGGCAGCTTTGGCCACAATGGTGTTTAACTTTGAAATTTCGGACATAAAAAGGAGTTGGTGTTGTGCATGGCGACCAGGCGACCGGTCGTGCATGTTATATGGCTGAGCTAAGAGAGGCCCAGCCAAGAGAGAAAGGAAAGGCTGCGGACAGCTTCGTCCGCACCCGAATCATCGAAAATTTTCAAGTAGTGCCCGAGCCCTGGCTCGGGCAACATGATCAGATCTACAGAGACTAGATCTGAGAGATGATGATGAGGATCCCAAGGAAGCAAAAGCAGCACTGGCTAACTGATGATTGACATTCCATACAGTCGAGATGACCCATCACGAGTACTTTAAGATTGGATCACAACTCAACCCCTCGATTACCGAGGATCTCACTAATTTCCTGCGAACGAATCTGGATGTTTTCGCTTGGACACATTCTGATATGTGTGGGATTTCTCCCAGCTATTGCAAGTCATATGTTGAACATACACTCGAGGTACGTACCAGTAAAGCAGAAATGGAGAGGCATGGACCTGGAGAGGTCCGTTGCTCTCAGAGAGGAGGTGGACAAACTCAAAGCCAATGGGTTCGTCTGTGATGCTCTCTACCCTAAATGGGTGTCTAACCCCGTGTTAGTGAGAAAAACAAATGGGAAATGGAGGACCTGCGTAGATTACTATGATCTGAACAAAGCATGCCTTAAGGATAGTTTCCCTTTACCTAGAATTGACCATCTGGTCGGCTCAACGGTGGGACACGAGTTATTGTCATTTATGGATGCGTACTCGAGATATAATCAAATCCCGATACATATTCCAGACCAAGAACACACTAGTTTTGTCACAGACGTTGGGCTATATTGTTGTGTAGTGATTCCTTTCGGATTGAAAAATGCGAAAGCGACTTATCAACGTCTGGTGAATCGGATGTTTAAAGACCATATTGGTAGAACAATGGATGTCTATATGGTGACATGCTCATGAAGTCACAGCAGTCAAACGACCACATTCGAGACTTAGCAGAAATGATCGATATGCTCAGATATTATGGAATGAAAATCAATCCTCTGAAGTGTTCCTTTGGCATTACATTAGGGAAGTTTTTGGGATTCATTGTTAATGCGCGGGGATTCGAAGCTAATTCGGAGAAGATTCAAGCTATTCGAGACATACAAGTGCCCAGAACTATAAAGCAAGTACAAAGCCTGAACGGAAAAGTGGCCACGCTGAGTCGATTCATATCCAGATCCACAAATAAGTGTATTCCCTTCTTCGATGCAATAAGGAAAGGAAAGAGAAATTTCGAATGGATGCTCAACTGTGAGGATGCATTCTGAGCTCTGGTAAGGCATTTGGAAAGTCCCCTGGTGCTGTTGAAGCTTGTAGACCATGAAGTATTGTATGTATACTTGGCCGTATCTCAACATGCCATCAGTATGGATTTGGTTCATGAGGAGGATCAAGTTCAAAAGCCAGTGTACTATGTCGGTAAAAGTCTAATGGGGCGGAAAGAAATTATCCTAAAATTGAGAAACTGGCATACTGCTTGGTGATTGCATCATGCAAGCTTTGCCCATACTTTCAGGCACACTCGACCAGTGTTTATACCAATCAACCCTTGCGACAGGTACTCCAAACGACCAGAAACCTCTTGAAGGATGCTAAAATAGAATATCGTCTTGAGTCAGTTCGATATTACCTACCTGCCACGAAGGGCCTACAAGGGAAAGCACTAGTAGATTTCATAACTGAATTCACCATGTCATACGAACCAAACGATCATGGTGTCAGTCCCTCCATTCGATGGAAACTGTACACCAATGGGGCATCCAATGATCATTGTTCTAGGGCTGGAAACTGATTAATTTATTACGCTTAGAAGCTCGATTTCCTAGCTACAAATAACAAGGCTGAGTATGAAGCATTGATTGCTGGCTTGAAACTTATCAGGGAACTTGGAGTGAAATCATTTCAAATCTTTTGTGACTCACAATTAGTGGTGTACCAGGTGCGGAGTGATTACCAATCAAAGGGGCAGAGGCTTGCTCTGTACCTTTCTCGGGTTCACGAACTATTGGCAAACCTTGAATATTACGATATTTCGCATGTCCAGCGTGAACAAAACAGAGAAGCCGATTCATTGGCCAAATTTGCAAGTACTGGCGATGCATAAAACTTAGGATTGGTTCCCGTCGAAACCTTATATGCTCCAAGTATAAATGTGATGAGGTAGATTTCATGTTAAAAATAGAAATCGAGAAGGAGTCATGGATAACCCCATTCAAGCAATACTTGCTACACGGGGTCTTGTCCAAAAGAAAGAGCGAAAGACGACAAGTCATTCGTAAAGCTTCACGATATATAATGCAGGACGAAATAATGTATCGAAAGGGATTCTCGGTCCCCTTACTCCGGTGCATTGCCCACAGTGAGATAAAACGAGTCCTAAAGGAAGTTCATGAAGGAGATTTTTTTGACCATACTGGGGGTGTAGACAGTAGCAAAAAAGATCCTCCGCTATGAATACTATTGGCCAATTGTAAATCGGGATGCTGCAGACTATGTAAGAAGATGCGACATGTGTCAAAAATATGCAAAAATCTCAAGAGCTCCGCCAATGGAACTCACATAAATGGTTAGTCCTTGATCGTTTACAATATAGGGAATCGATATAATGGTTCCTTGCCTATATCCAAAGGTGGTGCAAAATACGCAATAGTTGCAGTCGATTACTTTACCAAGTGGGCAGAAGCAGAGCCTTTAGCCATAGTAACTACCAAGAAGGTCATTAATTTCGTTGTACAAAACATTATATGCCGTTTTGGTCTCCCGCGAACTATCATTACGGACAATGGAACTCAGTTCGAAAGTAGGGAGTTCAAAGACTTTTGTCAAATTTATGGCATTGAAAAAAGGTTTGCAGCATTTGCTCATCCATAAGTCAATAGATAAGTAGAAGTCGTGAACAAAATAATCAAGTTCATATTGAAAAAACGTTTGGAAAAGGCTAGAGGCAAGTGGGTGGATGAGCTTCCAACAGCACTTTGGGCTTATAGAACCACCCACAAGTCCTCGACTGGCCATACCCCATTTGCATTGGCATATGGCATGGAAGTCGTTATACCCATGGAACTTGAAGTTCCTTTACATCGGGTAACTCATTATGACCCCAAGACGAATCTGGATCTCTTACTGGAATCACAAGACTTCGTTGATGAAAAACGTGAAGAAGCTGATTTAAGGGCGGCTGCATATAGGCACCGAGTCGCTCGATATTATAATGAAAAAGTCCGATCAAGAATCTTTAATGTGGGTGATCTCGTTTTGAAGTGAGGTTTTTCGATCCCATCGCATATAATTCCAATCTGGGAAGGTCCATACATCATTGAACGAAGGCTTGGAGAGGGAACTTTCAAGCTAGCGACTGTTGATGGCGCGACACTCCCCTGAGCATGGAAAAGAGAGACGTTATTATATTTAGTCTATTTCTTTCGCATTTTAGCTGCAATTATTTCCAGTGTATTTTTATTTCATTGATTCATAGTTTTCGACGTGTAATAAGACAATTCAGTTTGTTTTCATTAATAAAAGACTTGAAGCCATCTTTTCCATGAATTATTGACGTTTACGTGGGTGATAATTCTATGGCAAAAAATTAAAGTTACATTATCCTGTCTGGCGTATGAAAGCGCACAACAAAAATCTCCAAGCCCCCGTAGTGCGGATTGGAGCACTCTGAGTCCCCAAAGAGCAGACTAGAGTATAAACGACTTAAAATCTCCGAATCCTCAGAGTGCAGACTGGAGTACTCTGAGTCCCCAGAATGCGGACTAGATTATAAACGACTTAAAATCTTCAAGTCCCCAAAGTGTGGATTGGAGTACTCTAAGTCCCCGGAATGCGAACTAGAGTATAAACGACTTAAAATCTCCAAGTCCCCATAGTGCGGATTGGAATACTCTGAGTCCCCAGAGTACGGACTTGAGTATAAATGACTTAAAATCTCCAAGTTTCCAGAGTGCGGACTGGAGTACTCTGAGTCCCTAGAGTGCGGGCTAGAGTATAAACGACCAAAAATCTCCAAGTCCCTAGAGTGCAGACCGGAGCACTCTGAGTCCCTAAATGCGGACTTAAAGTATTCTAAATGTCTGAAGTGTGGATTAGAGGATCAACGATTCTCAAAAAAAATTCGAGTCACATGGAGGTGAACTGGAGCTCGTCTAACTCATCGAATCTCGGGTTATGGCAATTAGTTAGACAATAAGTTGAGAAATGAAAGTCATTGAAAAAAAAGAAACTACGATATTTTTCACAAATCCCAAAACGAGGTTCCGCTACAATCCCTCCTAAACTCGAAGTCAAAAGTCTATTTACATAGGCTATGAAGATAAATAGAAATAATTACATAATCTACGCTAACTCTCGTTGAACGAGCATGATAACTACTTCTTTGACTTCTTCTCCTTCCTCGGTTCTCAGATAACTCCTTCCTCACACATTTTCTCTTGGACGCCTTGCTTGCTAAAGAAGTGGTTCCGGGGAAGGAGGAGGAACTTCTAGTGGCCTGATCTCACCGGGAAGGATAACCTTCAGAGGCCTATTCAGGGGATCATCAAGTTTAACCACTTAGGGTCGGCCTTAGTCTCAGTTTTCTTCTTTCCCGCCTTGATGATTTGTTCCTCCATGCTCAGCTTTGAAGTATATTCGGAGGCGCCTGTAATCTCAACTTCGTAATTTTATTCGACGGGTGATGAATTTTCAGACTTGTCCTCCTTAAGCGCCTCAATCACTCGAGCATCAGGACCGAGAGCCTCTCCCATTTGAATTGCCTCACCCGTCTTCTGCTCCTTCTCCGTGGTATCATCGCTCCTTGGAGTTGGCTTAGGATTAGAACGCCCTTTACAAAATCATAAGAGACAAGTGTTAGAATAGATTTACTACTCGCCAAAAATGACGACTCCTTAAATTCAAGGAAGGAAAACTATGTACCGGTATCCGGCTGACTCTCAACTGTCCGAAGAGATTCACGCTCGGGAATAGGAGATAGAACATGAATATCAAGGCTAGGATCTACTAGGTCGTAGCCAATGTGTTGCTCGAAGGGATCAAGTGATGGGCAACCAGTCAGTTGAGTAGGGGAAGGAACTGGAGACTCAGTTCCCAAATAGACCGGCAATGTCATTCTTTCCTTTTGACAAGGAGGAATCTCTTCTATAGAGAGCCTTTGCTGCATACTAGTCCGAAGTCTCATTCCCTTTGAGGAATTCCTTCACCAAAGCTTCTTCGTCAACCTCTTCAGTGCTCGAATCAACCTTTTTGATCTTTATCAAAGTCTCCCATGCTTCAGCCAAAGATTCGAGGTAACCCTCGCTAAGGAATGTTAGATCGTGATGCATGAGAACTCGAGCATTATACTCGACTATGAGCAGATCAAACATGCACTTGATTTCCTCCCTTCCAGCTTCAGTAGCTGCCTCAATGTAAGAATCAAACTCCACGAACGCTATTCTTTTGCCCTCCTCATGGGCTTCTTCCTTCAGCATTTCAGCCTTGGAGAGTTCTTCAACGAGCTTTGTCTTCAGGAGTCGTGTAGCAACAATCTCGTCGCAGTATCGTTGCGACTCCTCCTGAGAAGCAGTCTTTTCTTCCTATTGAAGTAGCTCTTCCAGCTCATTGACTCGCTTAGAGAAGGCATCTCTCTCCTTTTGAATGAAGCCTTTTTCTATATCTAAAGCACCGCAGCGTTGAACCGCTTCGTCGATCTCTTTCTCATGTGTGGCCTCCAGATGATTAACTGCCTCAACTGTGTATTTAGCATTTTTCTGAGCAGTTTCAAGCTGAGACTTATATGAGGAAAGCTCTTCATCTTGGGATTTGATAATATCTTTGTCATGAATGGCTTCAAGTTTTAGACGATCAATTTCATGTTGGCGTTCGATAGAGACTTCTAAAACTTTTTCTGTCAAGCGAACAATGTATCATGTTGAACATAAACATCATTATTGCAAGCAATGTCACTTTGTTTGACGTGCCGTGGAATGTGATGAATCGTTGGAAGAAACTTCAGACCGTCGAAGCATATTTTTAGGAACATAGCCTTAAGCTCGGCTAGCTTTTCTGCTATCGACGGATCATCTGCGGGAGCAAAAGAAGTTTGTCTAGAGACTATGAGTTTTTTGTGAAGTTCCTTAGATTTCTTGGTGCTAGATGAACCCGAGTGTTGGTTGTGGTGAGTATCGGACTGCGACCCCTTATGACTAGATTTCTCCCTACCTTGCTCTAGTTAAGAGGGAGGATCATGAAGGTATGAAGACTGACTGTAAGTTTTCCTTCAAGTTGATGAATCTTAGGAGCGATGTCCCTATCGCTATCGTCATCTCTATCTCAGCGTTTGCCTGAGCCCGAATCCTGGCTAGAATGATAATAGAGGACCTACGAAGGCGGTCGAATCCATGAGAGCGTCCCATATTACCTGCACAGAAATTAAGTGAACCTGAGTTAACAATAATAATATGATGACTGATGTTTAGGTGCAAGGTGAAGTGTAAGTGTTATTGTGTGTGTCCTAGTGTTTTCCCCCGATGGACCAGCTTATTTGGCTTTACTTATCGGAGTTTTTACTCCTTGATTATGGCCTTGGACGCCTTCATCGCCTCTCGCAAGAGTATGGAGTTTTAGGGCTTTTGGATCATTGAAGCCATAATTAAGCAAGTCGTCAAGAATAGTGAGGTCGGATAAGCCTTTCAGTGAACACTCTTAAGTGTTGTGGAGATGGCTCTTTCTCTACTGGAGTGATTGTGACCTTTGAGGTTCCGTCTACTGTCTTTTTCCTCAGTTTTAAGCCAGTTCCTATTTTCCCTTTGAAGGGGGAGGCGTTACATCAGTGCCATGTGCCCCAACCATAGGTTCTAGAGTAGGACTTACATTACCACCCGGTGCTTCTGACACCTCAGTTTCTCTAATCTCGCCCGCCTCGGGTGTGTCGGGGGCACCACGCGTCGAAGGCCCAGCTTGCCTTTTTCCTTTGTCCAAGGCAGGCCCAGTGTAGTGGCACTGTGAGGAAGACTTATTCAACGACCTTCCGCCAACAACCCAAATCTTGAGAGCGATTCATTGGAAATTATGGATCTGATGTCTCGGTCTTCCGTGGGAATAGCTCGAATAGCTTCGACAGCCTCAGAGTACCCGGAGCCTTTGGGACGTGAACTAATACCTGTAAAAGTCCTGCTGCATACAAGAATTGATCCAGAAAAGAAATTTACTCCCTTCTAGCCATTAGCTCGCAAAGCCAGTGGGACAGCGCACACAAAACCATTCTTGCTTGTATTGAGCGAATTTGCTCCACGTCTCCGTAAGGGTTTGGCACTTGTTATGTGGCTCAAGAAATATGAAAGATGGGCTGTCGGACCGTCTCTTGAAACGACAAATATAGGGATGTCACCGAGAGTGGGGAGCTTGAATAGAATGCTCATGAAAAGAATACACATGCCATATATGAATGCATGACTGTTGGGATGTAACTGTGCTGGGGTAATCTCAATATACTGCAGCACATCGTGGAGAAAGGAATTAAATGGTGGCACGCTACCAACACATCACATGAATTTTTTGTAGGCAGTATATATGGCTAAGGGCAGGTGAGGACGATCTTGTCCCGATGGAACCAGTACATCGTCAAAAGGAATTCCATGGATTGAGAACAGTTGGCGAAGAGCATTTTCATTGATTTTCGAAGCTTGAGAATCAGTCATATTGTCTAGGATGATCGCAGCATCTATGGCATCAGGAGCCAAGTCAACAAATGCAGTCCTCGGACTCGGGATAGTCTGTACAAGAGTGGTTGATGGATTTGAAGTTCCCACTACTTACTATCGAAAACTTGGCTCGGTTTTATCTGAGACTTTGGTAGAGCTTGGCTTTCTAGACATCTCCAATGAGCGTCGAATTTGAATAAACACCTGTTTGAACTATAGTTGAAAGACAATCAATATTAGACATAACGATAAAAGTGCTCCCCCTATGTGGTGTGTGGACTTGTGAAATCGTTCGAGTATAAGTGTAAAAGAATTAAAAGTCATGAAGCAGATAAAGTAAAGTTAAGCTTTGAACTATCATCTTCGAAGACTGTCATTGTTGACCGTCTTCGAGAGCCTTTCCTATGATGGTTTCAATTTTGAACTCGGGCATTGGCATTATATGTTGACGGCAATTATTTGTTTTTATCAAGTTAAAATTTGGTTTATAGTTGTTGAAACTGGGGAGTTATCGGTCTGGATTAGTTCGATATGCTTCTTTGCAAAAGTTCTTGTCCTTGTTTATCGTTATATGATTAGGCATGGGAAGTAAGTGAATTTGACATGAGTTGTGTTCAAGTTGGAATGATTTTGACTGTTGTTGCCAATTTCAAGGTTCAATGCCGCGAAACACTCAAAATATACGACCGAACAACCACCTTAACTAGATACGCAGACCCGCTCACTCACCTCCATCTCACTTCCTCAAATCACCGAACTAGACCCACTCTAACTCTCTCTCTCTCCTTAGATCGAACGACGCCCCATCCCTCTACCTCCCTAACATTACTCTCGCATAAAGACTACCGAGCCACCTACTTCGTAGTTGATCGGTTTCCACCTAAAATACAAGTGTCGATCTGGTCACACTCATTTCTTCCTCGTTCCTTGATTATCGAATGAATTCAATCAACAGTTTAGTTCCACTTCAACAACCAAACTCCCATGCTTGGTGGCCCAACAGGAGCCTACAACCTAGAGACCACCTGTGTCCCTTTCCCTTCTCCTCTCCATCTCACAAGCCTTGGAATAGGTAAAGGTTGTATCAAGTTCTAGCCCTAAGACATGTTCAAAACCTCGATTCGTTTTCCTTATCTATACGACTCCTACCGTCCATAATCTAAAGAAAATTAGCGAATTCGAATTTCGTGCTAAACTTCCTAGTTTGGAAAAAATGTTTGAATGAGAAATTCTTACCTAAGAGGATGATCGAAGCTTAAGGATCTGTTAGGTTTGAGATTGAAATTCGTTTAGACTCGATCTGGGAAGGTAAGTTACGAGTTCCTGTGGACTCGAAGTGAAAGTAAAGAAGTAATGAAGATAAGTGTTTGTTTTTAAATATGAAGAAGGGGAGGTGAACAGGCATCAACCAGTTGACCTGGTCAAGGTAATTCAGTGGTTCGGTGAGCAGTTATGCCGAGCGACTGAGGACTTGCCAAACGAGTGGTTTGGGGCACGAATATTGACTGAGCCGTGTCGAAGACATGGCAGGATAAAGAAATGAATTCCACCTGATGGGAGGAGAAGAGTGGGAAGCATTGTTTGCTTATGATTCAAAGCATATCACGATTGACTCTCATGATATGCTTTGGGGGGGAGGGAATGTTACCCGGTTGCTTGGCCCAGCTACGAGAGGCAGACTATTAAGTATTGTTCGGCCTACAAGTGCCGCTCGGCCTAAGTGTCGCTCGGCCTAAGTATTGTTCAGCCTAAGTGTATCGCTTGGCCTACAAGCCGCTCGGCCTAAGTATCGTTCGACCTGCAAGTATCACTCGGCCTAAGTGTTGTTCGGCCTAACTGCATCGCTCGGCATCTTTAATTCGAATGCCATCGCTTGACATCCTTTGATCGACCACCATTGCTTGGCACAGGAGGGTTTGGCTCAAATGTACATTACCAAGTATTCCAGAACGCGCCACTCGGTCAAGGGAGTGAAGCCATACAACAGAATTCACCATTCGGCATGACTTCGCTCCAAGTTAACATGTTATTTGCTTTGATTCTCCTGAGGGTTTACTTCAAGTCACTTGATGATCGACCAGATAATTCTCGACCGGCAATCCTCGCTCGGCAACTGCCGTTCGGCATCCATGACTGGTGTGCAGAAGTTATATACTACTGGTCAAAGTACCTTGTTCCTAGGCCCACGAAGGAAGTCCGACCTATCTTCACCTATAAATAGAAGGACAGAGGCACAATGAAATTGACCTTTTTTCGAGAGCACCGGGGAGACTCCTCTATTTCCCAGACTTATTATTTTTTAGTTAGAACTTGTATTCAAGTTGTTGGTGTACGAATTGTATCTGTATTCAATTATTTGAAAAAGGAATAAAGATTAAACTCAAAGTGAACATAGGCAGGTACGCCGAACCACTATAAATTCGGTGTTCTAGTTTTTGCAATTAATTCTTCATATATTCCTCTATTTTAATTTTCTGTCTTCATTAATCTCTCTACACAAATCTCTCTTTGGGTGTTAGTGTCCAATTTTGGTGCTAACAGTGATTACAAGCAATCAAATAGGAAGAACTTAAGCTTTGAGATGAGTGGGCACAGATTCAGTAGTTTAATTAATGTAATTGATTTTAAATTATTCCAAATGATTAGAATGTTAGAGATCCTATAATTTGATTAGTCAAATTTAATTAATGATGTTTAATGATCCTTAAACCCTAGAACTGTATTTGTTAAATTTACAGTAAATGGATGATTTAATTAGTCAATTAAACATCTGTTTAATGTCAAATTTGTGACTCTAGTTCCCCATATCCTAAATTTAATATGAAATTGGGTAATTAGACTAGTTATTAGTAAAAATTTAGGGCTAATTGGTATTGTAATCGACTAAAATTAACGGCACAATCAATCAGTAATTAAAGCAGAAACAAACCTTAATTTTTATATGCGGTTGATCGACCTAAGTTACCAGTGGTCGACCGGAAGCGATCAACCTAGGTAAGGTGAGAGTCGACCGTTCGATAAAAAGTTCACGAATTGAACCTCGACCCTAGACACAAATTTAATAGATAAATTTTATATAGTTTAGTTATAAAAATTAAATTATGCAATTAGCGAACTGTTTAGTTGAGCTAAATTGGGCTAAGTTACATGCGAAAGAGTATATGAGGTTCCTTATCGTATTTGTTAGGGAGAATTTTATTTCATAGCGATTAGTATTGGTTTGGGTGAATTTTATTTCGTAATTATTACATTAGATTAGGCGAAGCTTCACTTTGCAACTATTGGTATTGGAGGGGAAATTTTTTATTTTTTATATACGGAATTGATAGGGGAGATTTATTTCACATAGGCTCAAAGGTGTTACGTTCGGTAGACACGCATTTGCAGGAACGCTTTCCGAGAGAGCTCGTACTAATAGGAGATCCAGGTATGCATGTTTTCCTGCATAAATGTGGTAGTGGCAGGCGCTGGTGCAATACAATAAGTGGTTATATGTATTAAGTAAATTAAAGCCCGGTACTGACAGTAGTTCCTACGAGATGGACCTTAGTGTAGTACAATAAGAGGCATTTTGCTATTACGATTGGGAGATGAACATATGTGCATACGATGATTCCTTTAGGAGTTTTCATTTTTGGTGTTCTTCCTCTTTAGGCATAGTATTGATGGTAGCTATGATGGGAGAGTAGTTCCCATTTTGGCCGACGTTAAAGTGAGGTTTGACCCTTTGTGTTAGATCAGAATTCATAAGTATTGGATCTTAGAAGTTCATGGACACTGGATTTACACTTTATATCAGTTAGAGTAGATTTAAAGTCAATTGCACTTAATCATCTTATTAAACTTATTCTCATTCAACGAACTTTTCTATGACCCACCCCTTCTTTTCATTTTCCCCTACCATAGGATGATAGGTTAGTAGTAATTGGACATAGTACGAGGGAGAAAAGAGCTCAATGATGGAGTTCCAATCTATGTTTCCCTCGTAGTCATTAATTGTATTAGAAGTATTGAAAACTTGTATTGTAACTCAGAAATAGTGTATATGTAAATATAATGTTTTGGAAATCATTTTTCTGAAATGTCTATTCTCTATATTTATATTTTATTTTCTTCTGTTATGTGATTTGAAAGTCTAGAATGCCATAGAACTCTATCCCTATAATTATGCTCTATAATGTTTTAAAAACTCAACAGCTTGTATTTATCCACATGATTCATATTGGGAAGTGTAGGTTGTTACAATCATCATATATGTAGTATTGTATACAATACCACACTTCGCTCATGTATTTGATGCATGGAGTAAGTAACAAATTCAAATTAAGATAACTTAATGATAGTTTACATTGCTTTCGAGTATTTATGAAATACTACAAAATTGTTTATAAAAACAAAGAACTCCTTATGAACGAGTTCTTAGACTCGAACTTCATTGATGATATCGAGTATAGCATGTTAATCATAAATTCATGCTCAAACTTAAGTTAAGAACTGTAAGTTGGAATCATTGTGAGCAATAAGTAATGGCTTATTCAACCAATGACTACAATAATGTAAGAAGTATAAGCAAATGCATAAATTTATAACCGGGCTAGTGGTATTTCGAAATGTTGGGAACCCCATGACATTGTTAAGCGATAACAATGCCAGATACAGTTCGTAAAAGAACCCAGAGCTCACTAGAATTCGAGAGACATACTCTGAATAGTTCCACGTGGAAAAAGTAGTTTATCAACATCGGAGAGAGTTAATTGACAGAGTAGATGATTAAAACAAAATAGCATACCCATTCACCAAGGAACTGACACAATTAGTTTTTAGGAAAACAGATCAAAGAAGTTGGAATTTGATTTTATAATTGACCCTAAGTGCAATGGGAGATTGATAGAGTTATGAATATGCCCTATGGGAATTATTTAATTTGTTACATATATCTAACTTTGTGAACAATCTTGTTTAAAATAAAAGGTGGTTTTCTCTCTGTCATATACTTGTTATATAGTGACGTAAATAATCAAGTAATTAATTTAAAGTATATAGATGTAAAATCCTTAAATGATATGTTATGTCATAGTAATTACAAAGTCCTGTAATCATGAGAATTTTATGAAAATGAAAATAACATATTGACTCTTAGACAAGATGTTTCGAGAAGGGATATCGATTCGTCTATTGAGAGTAGAGTACGTAACCTTCTCTAAATATTGAGAAGTGTATTTCTTATGGATGTTGTGGGCACCAAAGAGTTACATATAAAAAATTATTGGATGACTATGGAATGACTCACTCGCGAGTTCTCTATTTGTTAATATACCTAAGGTCAAACAAACAATCTCAAAGTGACGATGTCACACAATTCCCTCGAATTGAGAATACCAAGGATCTTCAATATGGACACTCCACTTTAATATACCTAAGGTCATGGCATCCATCGATTGGCATCCATCGAACGACTAGTTTGGTCTGAGTTGAAGCGTTCAAAGTGAAACACTATTCAATAGAGAATTCATCTCCTCGGTTATATGGGGTTAGTATCACGGTCAACTGTAGCAAACTCAAAATCAAAGTCTCTGGCCAGAGCAGTATGGTTAATACTAATTGTTATTACTAAACCAAGGATTTTATGTTTGGAATTACATAGTTGAATGTGGAAAATGTTGGAGTTTTGACCAAAATCAAATTCCATAAGTCCCTATGTGATATAGCTTTGACGAAAAGAATTAGTGTAAATAATCGTTACTCTATGGTACTACTTATAATAAATAAAATTAGATTTTACTAAAAGATGTGTAAACGATAAATATAGCCCAAATGTAACACCACTAGCTAAGGTAACATGTGAAAGTTAATATTCAGATAGTTTAATATTAATCACCGACTGAGTTTACACCTTTGTGTCATACAATCGTAATGATGAATTCTCCAAAAAAAAAATATGATTCAATTAATTTATAAAATGTTGTAAATTAATAAATATTAGAGAAATATTAATTATTATTTAATCTAGTCTTTGTTTGGGAGTTGTTTTTAATTATTTGAATGCATTTATAATTTATGCTCGTATGCATCGATATATGATATAGATGTAATTTTAAACTTGTTTAAATAAAAGATAATTGCATAAAGTAATTTACGGTAATTTTATATCATCTGATGGCATGTAATTTCAGCTATACCATGTGAAGAGAGAGGAGTGGAAAGAGGGGGATAATCAAAGGAATTAATTAAGGAATTTTTAATTAAAGAATGAGAAATGTTTCATTCTATTAATTAAAACAAATGCCTAATTCTTGTCCAGCAGACAACTTATTCTTTCTCATTCATTTTTCTTTGAATTCTCTCCTCCAACCTTCTATGGCAGAAAATCAAATCGAAGATTTTTAAATAAATTTCAAATCTAAATAAAAAACATCAAATTAAATAAAACACAAGTGGTTCACCCATCTCTTAAGGATTGGGTTTGGATCTTGAAGATCCTAAGGTGATTCCCTAATTTATTTATTTATATGTTTTATCATTCGTATATTTGGATTCGATTGATTCGTTATGTGTTTAATTAATTAATTTTAAACATGTGAATCAAAACTTCTTTATCTCAATTAAAAACATGTCTATTATTTTGATTCATATCAGAACTACACAGGCTCTTCATTCCCTAATAGTTTATGTTATTTATGTTATTATTAATAAATCCATCACCCTTTTTGTTCTTTTGTTCATATTATATGTTTAGTTTAGATTTGAAACCTATTACCATGAAATTATATGTGGCTTGGTTGTCTAATTCTTTTTTGTTTTAGAAATTATCACTTGAACAATATTTTGTTTTAAAATGTATTGATTAATTGATTTAAATTTTATGTTACAAGTTTGGGAATTGAGTACACACACCACTATAAATTATTTGAAAAAACTTTGGTCATTATTTACGTTAGAAAAAAAATTAATTCATTTTAAGATTTACATATGGGGTTTTCTATTAATTCTCAAAGCTCTTGTTTTAAGTTAACAATCAGATCTAAGATTGATATTTTGGTTAAATGTATATATATCAAACTACAAATTAACTGAATAAATATACTATACTTTGTTTTGAGTTTAAAACATTGATTCAAATATTGTATACATATATGCGTGTGCATGTATGTATGTGTAACGACCCATTATTTTGGACCATTCAAATCTTCAATAATCCACACATGTCAGACTTGAATAATTCAAAATAATAGATTGTAATAAAATTTAGAGTAAATAAAACTAATAACATACACAGAAATATTAGAATAACTCCAAAACCAATCTCAGAATCACAGATACAGAAATATCAGAATAACTTGCAGCGGAAAATAAAAACACCATAGTAGTTCATGAAGCTACTATAACAAAGTCTCAAAAAAAAATACATAATATCAGTCTGAAAACAAGCACAATAGAAATCCCAAATACATAGAAGTCTACTAATACAAGAGATGAAACAGAACAACTGAAACTGGAATAGATAGGTAACAAGATAAGCAGAATCTCCAGCGATTCCAAGCTCTAGAAAGAGAAATCCAAAGCTGTGAATACTCATGCTGACCCGAGCGTAATCTAAAACACAAAATACCCGAGTCAGGATATAAATACTTATACAATGTAAACCAACTCAAGTGAACTGTAATAGTAATGCACGATAACTTAAAGGATGTCTGGGATCGCCCATCCTCCAAGGATTCGCTAAACCATCAATTAAACAGTAATAACCCTATCATAGAAATGTCTATATTAAAGTAAACTATGCAAATAACAGTGCTAATGTGGCTAGGGTGGCGTAGATCTACAGTAATCGTTCACCTCTAGTTACACTCTCAAAATTGAAGGTGTACATCTAAAAATCACAAAGCATTCAAAGAAGTTTACCCGTGTTAAAATTCCAAAAAGGTTTATAATTTCGAATTAAAATCATTCATTTAAACCATTAAAAGGTGGAATCATTATACCTTCAAATCAAATATTAAATTCTCAAAAATTTAGCCTTCTTAGAGTTCATTTATTCACTTAAATACATTGAAACAGTGAAATTTCAGCTTTCGCAGCACTTAGAAAATGCTACGGTAAGTTACATTTGAAAACAATTCAATTCAGCAAAGACAACATTTAAAAACTGTTGACTACTGTAATAGTTCAATTTTATTTGAAAAATAGTTTAATTCAGCAAAGACAGCATTTACAGAACTGCTGTAATAGTTTAGGTTTCAAAATGAAAGATTTAATTCAATTCAGCAAAGACAGCTTTTACAAAACTTCTGTAATAGTTCAGTTTTAGTTCAAAAATCTCATTTCAGCCAACTACAGCACTTAACAAGTGCTACAATAGCTCTTTCATTAGTTCTTTTTAGCCTTTTTAGTTCACTTCTGCAACTACAGCACTTATAAAATGCTGCAGATTCATTTATTTCAGATTTTAGTTCATTTCAGAAATGATAGCATTTCTGAAGTGCCGCTAAAAGAATTTTCAGATTTACAATAGAATTTCAACAACAATTAAATTTCAATTTAAACCATTTTAACTTATAAAATTTCATATTTTCCACTTTAAAAATGGTCATTTAAATACCCTTTAACTTATATTTTTATAAAGTAAATTTCACAAATAAATATTAAATTTCTCAATGTTTTATTTATAAAAATCAATGTACAAATTTTTTCCAAATTATTGCGTTTACTTTACACTTTAATTTAGTTTACCATTTTATAAATTAAATTAAATTAAATTCTATATTATTTTCTTAATTTAACTTTTATTTTTAAAACAAATTTCACATTTCCAAGTTAAGTTATATTTCAAATTACACTTTTAAACATTCATTTACTTAACCATTTTAATTCATATAAAAATCAAATACACTTTATTAAGTCATTTTAAATTCAAATTCAAACCAAATTATCATATTTTATTTAATTAACTTAAACTCCATTTTTATACAAGATCTCAAATTTCAATATAAATTTATATTTCAAATTTCAACTTAACCATTTATTTATTTCACTTATTTAACTTGTAAAAAACACTAACACTTTATAAAAATCATTTTTAATTCAATTTAAATCAAAAATATAATAAATTTACATTTTAAAAATCTTTTAAAATTCCAAAAAAATATAACCATGGGTCTGTATAATATTTTCTAACCTATGTCAAGTGATACGGATAATATATCGTTTCAATCCGTAATTTACAAAGAAAAATCCGGGTTCTATCATTTCAAACCCACAATCCCAAGTAAAGCAAAATAAATAAAAATCGCTTAGGCATATCATGTCAGCCCATAACAATTTTTTCTATTCTAAAGTCCGTTCGGGTATGTATCCATTTCAACCCATAGTGATTCTATTCTACAGGGAACTTGCAGTGTGATAAACAGAAATAAATAAACAGTATGACAAAATATAACATAGCAGATGATGAGACAAGTTTATAACGGGGTTTAACATCATATAATTCATATCAAAGGCATGTATAACATGATATAACAATTTCTACACATTCACTTGTGACCAATTCACTAATTATATAAGTATAAATGTCAAGCGCGGTTACTCACCTTTTTACGATGGAGATAGCAATTCAAACTGCACAAATGAATTCTAGAAAGCACGATAGGCATGACATAAAACGACTACGAATTCAAGTGAGTGGAGAGCCAAGATATTGATCTTGTATGCAACAACCAAAACAAGACAATGTATACATGAATATTCAACCAAAACAATATTGAAACTAGTTGAAATACAAAGCAATAAAGACAAAGCGACTTGACTTTACTAGCACCATTCAAAAGCTTGGCCTAGGGACATTTATGCTTGGTTAAGATCATGCTATAGCTTGGGTTTGGATCATATGGCACGGCTAGAAGTGGTGAAGATGGTAGGAGTTGCAATATGTAGAATACATAGGGTCAAGGCCAAAAGAGGTAGGGTTTGGTCAACATTTGGCTCGGCTAAAGGGCTAGTGGGTTCGGCCAAAGCATGGTACATGTCTGGACATGTCAGGAGCTGCGGCTAGAGGTGGAGTAGATGATGGTGGTGGTGGTTAAGGGGTGGCCAAGGTGATAGATGAAAGGTAGGTGAAGCATATATGGTCTAGGCATTGTTTTCAAGTGGATCTTTGCAAAATTGCGGAACTAGCATCATAGGGAGGCCACGGCCTGGACTTGGTCAGAGGAGAGGGAGAAGTTGCTGCTATGGATGATGAGGTGGTGGTCGGTGGTGATGGTGGAGAGTGGGGCCGAGCAAAGCAAGGAGAAGAACAAGGCAAAAATTCAAAGAAAGGAAGAAGGAAAGTGAAAAAAAGAAGAGGGAAGAAGCCATTGCCATGTTTTTTTCTCTTGACCGTGAGTTTTAGATGAGCAAAAGTATTTTTCACGTGAAAGTGAAATGAGAAATCACGGCTACAGAAGAAAATGTACGGCCAATCAATGAAAAGACAAAAGAAAGAAATGAAAAGGCAATGGTGAAACGAAAAATCTATGGAAAATGAAAGGTCTAAGTCTCTTTGTATTTCCATTTCTTTTAAATTAAAATAAACTAAATACAATTCAGAAAATAAAATTAAAAATCTAAAAAAAATAAAGTGAAAAATAATATAAATAATTATTTTAAGGAAAAATAGAAAATAAATAGAAAAATAGCTTAATAATTGAAACTAGAATTAAAAATTGTAAACAATATACAATTAACTTTTGAAAATTATAACTATACTTTAAAAATGTTTTAAAAACAAAATATGTATGTAACATGTCATATAAAACATATATACACAATTAGAACAAGATATGGCAAACAAAAATATTATTTATATAAGTTAAAATAAACAATTTTGTTAAATAAAACAATTTACACACAATATTGTAAAAAACATAACTTTCACAATATTAATCAGATTTCAACGAAACGAAAAGTAGTATTCTTGAAATTTAATTTATTTTCATAATAAAAGATAAAATTAAAAAATTCAAATATTTAAATTTTAAATTTAAAAGTCAAAATTTGACCATATTGACCAAAATCCACCTTTTTGGAAAATATTCTATTTATTCATGTTTGGAATTATAATTCATAATAAAATCAAAACTTATGTTTAAAATAACAAAATTTATTCATTTTAATAAATAAAATAAAGTTTTTAAATTAGGAAATTCAATTAAAAAAATTAAAATATATAATTAAAATAACCACAAATATAGGGTTGTTGCATTGTCCCCCACTTAAATCTTTTCGTCCTCGAAAAGAACGAACAAGGAAAATAAGGAAAAGAAAGACATAGAAAACAAATAGTACATAAAAAAATATTCGGATTCAAAGTATGAATGCTCTCCTCCGTCTCCCATGTACAATCTCGGTCATTAGTACTCCCCTATACTTTGATCAGACTAACAGATTTCCTTCTTAGTTGCTTCGTACCTCTGTCGACAATACGAAGTGGCTTCCTCTCGATAGTGAGATTAGGCTCAATATCTAAGCTATCAAGAGCAGAAGGCTGAAAAAAAAGAGATGGGTCATGAAGATACCAGCGAAGATGTGAGACGTGGAATACATCATGCACTCCAGAAAGCTTCTTGGGCAAATCCAAACGATAAGTAAAAGAACCACTCTTTCCACAATCCAGAAAGGACCCTCGAAGAAGAAGAAGGTAAGAGAATAGGAATGGCAAGAAGAGAAAGTGGGTTGAAAGAAAAGGATGAACCATTATTTTAAAACCATATAAATTTCAATTTAAAAAATTTTATTTAACATTTTAAACATTTATAATATGATGAATAGTCATTTGTTCAAATTTGTTTGTTCGAAGTAAACAATATTTGAAACATTTTAAATTATTTAGAAAGGAAAAATAAACGATCAAAATATCCTTTATGTAATACTTTATCAAAGTACTTTTATAACTCGATGTCATAACAAGTTTACTCACGTTACTACAGGTTTTGACCGTGCGTTGATCAGGCGCAAAGCTAGAATTCTCCCGATACTAAGTGGACTTGCTTTAGCACTCAGTGAAAATACTGGAAATTTTTTTAAAACAATAGATATGGAAAGTACAATCCAAACAAATCAACCAAACCAAAACATTGTCTAAACATGGGTCGCAGATACACAATGGTAACACCTGGATCCCCCAGGAAACGTCCGTACCTGTAAGCTATCTCAACCCACGAATTACGCCATGATGACTAGTAGACCGCAGATACACAATGGTTACGCATGGATCCTCCAGGAAACATCCATACCCTTAAACTATCACAGCCAGCAGATTTCGTTACTAAAAACAACCTACATAGATCATAGATACACAATGGTTATTCCTGGATCCCCCAGGAAACATCCGTACCTTCAAGCATCTCGGCCAGGTGAATTACGCTATGTAGTCACGCTCGTAAGACCATGGAGATCTCCATGGAATTCGATGGACACACGAGTATCATATTCGAAAAACCCAAATCAGAGAAAGTAGTATCGATAGAATGAATCCACGGTGTGGCCACAAAGTGGATATCAAGCAGAAGGCACTTTCCATATCTTTACTTTGAAAATATGTATCATGTAGTACCTTTCAAATCACTTTCAATTATCATACTTATACAATGTCCATCATATATAATATTTTATTTTCAAATCGAATACTTTCCAAATCAATAGTATATCAAATCACGCTTATATAGACTTCGATTATATAAGATTTCTCTTTCCAAATTGTGTACCTTTCCAAAAAGATAGTTTCAAATCAACTTCATACTTGTACAAATCAATTTTATATAAACTCGGTAACTTCCAAATCAAGTATTTAATAAAACAAGATTCTCAATTTCAATTCCTTTCAATAACGTTTCAGTTTCAAAATCATATATGATTTCGCCAAATCATTTCTTCCAAATTACATATATTCAGCTTCAAAGTTTCTCAAAACAATAGATTTAGAAAATAATCCAAACTTCCAAATCAACAAAATTTATGTCAAACAAATTATCCATTTCTAAAGTCATCATGTAAATGTTGGGTTTTAAATTTCAATCTATTTTCAAAACCAAATCTTTTCCTCAAGAATCACCTATCTCCAAAATGATTACCAATTCTATAACCCTTCCTTTACATCCTTTTTATTTATTATTATTATTATTATTATTATTTTAATTTGAAAGATCTTCTTTACCTTTGAAAATTATTATTATTATATATATAGTTTTATAAAAGATGTTACTAAGTTAAAAAATTTAAACTAAATTTTATTTAAAATATTTTGAAAACTAAATATTTATTCAAAACGTTTCAAAACTAAATTTCATATTAGTATAATTCAAAATAGTTTTATTCATTAACTTAACAAAACAGTTTCAAACTTATTTAAATTATATTAACATACAAAACTAAACTTATATACTCTGTCAAGCTTACATACAAAACTAAATTAAATTAACCTTGATTTGGAAGTGCTCGAACATTAAAAATGGTCGAAGAAACCAAATTTTCCAATCCAAGAGTTGGGAATCAGCAACTAATCAGTAAATCAATTCCAATAGATAAGGTTATACCAAAACAAGTCTGAAACTCGAGGACTGAACACCAGCTTACTTTAAATCATTTCAAGTATATATATACATATATCTTTCGAAAATCAAATCATCCTTCGAAATCTGAAATCAAAGAGGACTGAACACCAGCTTACTTTAAATCATTTCAAGTATATATATACATATATCTTTCGAAAATCAAACCATCCTTCGAAATCTGAAATCAAAATTTGTTTCACAAAATCACTCACATAGAAAAGCTACTAAAGTGGCCTCTCCCCCACTCTGAAACTCGAAAATCAATGTTGATGAAATGTGCACTCATCGTCGAAATTATTTTCCAGCGACACAAGTAAGTTCTGAACTTCTATTTTCTGAAACTTCTTTGAATCTCTTCGAAATCATTGGAATTCATTCGAATTCATTTGAAATATTTCTTACTCGAAAAATATCTTTAAATCTATTATTATTATATATTTTCCAAAATCTTAAAACCGATTTCAAAACAATGGAGTTCGATTCCTCGAAATTCAAATTCAAAACCCTTCAGTTATAAATCATTTTTATATAAATCAAATTTCTTATAAATTTTCAAACTTTCAAATCCTCATCGAAAACATTTCACCTTTTATATATAAAATGTGGTCATCCTTATCAAAATAATAATTTCGATGTATGCACAATTTCAAAATACAACCAAACACAAATTTCCAAAGGATGATTCAAGGATGGATTTGAAAACAAACATAGATTCAAATTTAGAGGAACTCTAATCAAATAGAATTCTGGTTCGATGAGATAATTTAATTACCAAATAGAAGATGGATAAGCCTATACAAATCGCGGACGACCTTAACCGGTCAACCGTGACTTCAGGAATATAATCAATGCGGAAATCTAAGGAAAATCGACATTTGATCGCCAGAGATAGAATCCAGGTAGAGCAGGAGATAGAAAGCATCGAAATCCGAGGATACAGAAATCTCCGCTGAATCAACGCCAATTGTAAAGGAGTTTCACCCCTTTATAAATCATTCAAAGATTTGCGGAATCACCGATCTTTATAGAGGTCATTCAAAGTGGAGTTATGGAATGCTCCAAAATCAAAAGAATATAAATAGGGGAGACATGAATGGATTTTAGAACACATGGGAGCGTTCCAAAGTTTAAGAGATCCTAATCGATAAGAATCCTAACCAAGAGATTACTAACAAGGTGGATACAGAAGGATGAAGTTTAGAAAATCTTGATTTCAAAATAAGGACAAATTTATACCGATACAATCTTTGAAAATCCTTTAAAATCATTTGGAAATCATTTCGATACTTTGAAAATACGTTCTCTCACAAAGGAACGATTCTAAGATTGATTTCACTCATTCTAGGGTATTTTTACCCTATCTTTAATGAGTTTTTGTCCGTAGGCTATGGTTTTGCTTAAAACCAAAGCTCGGATACCAACTGTAACGATCCACTATTTTGGACCATTCAAATCGACAATAATCCACACATGTCAAACTTGAATAATTCAAAATAAAAGATTGTAATAAAATTTGGAGCAAATAAAACCAATCACAGAAACATAGACACAAAAATATCAGAATAACTCCAAAACCAATCACAAAATCACAGACACAGAAATATCAGAATAACTCGCAGCGGAAAATAAAAACACCATAGTAGTTCATGAAACCATTGTAACAAAGTCTCAAAACAAAATACATAATATGCTGAAAACAAACACAATAGAAATCCCAAATACATAGAAGTCTACTAATACAAGAGCTGAAATAGAACAACTGAAACTGGAACAGATAGATAACTAGATAAGCAGAATCTCCAGTGATTCCTAGCTCCAGAAAGAGAAATCCAAAGTTGTAAATATTCAGGATGACCCGAGCGTAAAGTAAAACACAACACACTCGAGTCAGACATACATACTTATACAATGTAAACCAACTCAAGTGAACTGTAGTAGTAATGCACGATAACTTAAAGGATACTTGGGATCTCCCATCCTCCAAGGATTCGCTAAACCATCAATTAAATAGTAATAAATGCTATCATAGAAATGTTTATATTAAAGTAAACTATGCAAACAACAGTGCTAATGTGGCTAGGGTAGCGCAGAGCTACAACAATCGCTCACCTCTAGTCATACTCTCAAAATTGAAGGTGTACATCTAAAAATCACAAAGCATTCAGAGAAGTGTACCCGTGGTTAAAATTCCAAAAAGGTTTATAATTTCGAATTAAAATCATTCATTTAAACCATTAAAAGGTGGAATCATTATACCTTCAAATCAAATATTAAATTCCTAAAAATTTAGCTTTCTCAAAGTTCATTTATTCACTTAAATACATTAAAACAGTGAAATTTCAGCTTTCGTAGCACTTAGAAAATGCTACGGTAAGTTACATTTGAAAACAATTCAATTCAGAAAAGACAACATTTAAAAACTGCTGACTGTTGTAATAGTTCAGTTTTAGTTGGAAAATAGTTCAATTCAGCAAAGACAGCATTTATAAAACTGCTGTCATAGTTCAGGTTTAAAAATAAAAGATTTAATTCAATTCAGCAAAGGCAGCGTTTACAAAACTGCTGTAATAGTTCAGTTTTAGTTCAAAAATCTCATTTCAGCAAACTGCAGCACTTAACAAGTGCTACAATAGCTCTTTCATTAGTTTTTTTTAGCCTTTTTAGTTCACTTCTGCAACTACAGCACTTACAAAGTGCTGCAGATTCATTTATTCTGGATTTTAGTTCATTTCAGAAACGATAGCATTTTTGAAGTGCTACTAAAAGAATTTCCAGATTCACAATAGAATATTCTTTAACTTAGGATTTCCAGATTTACAATTAAATTTCAATTTAAACCATTTAACTTGTAAAATTTCATATTTTCCACTTTAAAAATGGTCATTTAAATGCCCTTTAACTTAGGATTTTTATAAAGTAAATTTCACAAATAAATATCAAATTTCTCAATGTTTTATTTATAAAAATCAATGTGCAAAAATTTTCCAAATTATTGCATTTACTTTACACTTTAATTTAATTTACCATTTTATAAATTATATTAAATTCCATTTTATTTTCTTGACTTAACTTTTATTTTTAAACAAATTTCACATTTCCAAGTTAAGTTGTATTTCAAATTACACTTTTAAACATTCATTTATTTAACCATTTAATTCATAGAAAAATCAAATACACTTTATTAAGTCATTTTAAATTCAAATTTAAATCAAATTATCATATTTTACCTACTTAACTTAAACTCCATTATTAAACAAAATCTCAAATTTCAATATAAATTTATATTTAAAATTTCAACTTAACCATTTATTTATTCCACTTATTTAACTTGTAGAAAAAAACACTAACACTTTATAAAAATCAATTTTAGTTCAATTTAAATCAAAAATATAATAAATTTACATTTTAAAAATATTTTAAAATTCCAAACAAATAATATAACCACGGGTCTGTATAATATTTTCTAATCTAGGTCAAGTGATATGGATAAATATCATTTCAATCCGTAATTTAGAAAGAAAAATTCGGGTTCTATCAATTCAAACCCGCAATCCCAAGTAAAATAAAATAAATAAAAATCGCTCAGGCCTATCATTTCAGCCCAGAACGATTTTTCCCAATTCTAAAGTCCGTTCAGGTATGTATCATTTCAGCCCATAGTGATTCTATTCTAGAGGGAACTTGCAGTGTGATAAACAGAAATAAATAAACAGTATGACAAAATATAACATAGCAGATGACGAGACAAGTTTATAACGGGGTTTAACATCATATAATTCATATCACAGGCAGGTATAACATGATATAACAAATTTCTACACATTCACTTGCGATCCATTCACTAATTATATAAGTATAAATGTCAAGCGTGATTATTCACCTTTTTACGCTGGAGATAGCAATTCAAACTACACAAATGAATTCCAAAAAGCACGATATGGCACGACATAGCACGATTATGGATTCAAGTGAGTGGAGAGCCAAGATATTGGTCTTGTATGTAACAACCAAAACAAGACAATGTATACATGAATATTCAACCAAAACAATATTGAAACTAGTTGAAATACGAAGCAATAAAGACAAAGTGACTTGACCTTACTACCACCATTCAAAAGCTTGGCCTAGGGACATTTACGCTTGGCTAAGATCATGCTACAGCTCGGATTTGGATCATATGGCATGGCTAGAAGTGGTGAAGATGGTGGAGTTGCAATATGTAGAATACATAGGGTCAAGGCCAAAAGAGGTAGGGTTTGGTCAACATTTGGCTCGGCTAAAGGGCTAGTGGGCTCGGCCAAAGCATGGTACAGATCTGGACATGTTAGGAGCTACAGCTAGAGGTGGAATAGATGATGGTGGTGGTGGCTAAGGGGGTGGCCAAGGTGATAGTGAAAGGTAGGTGAAACATATATGGTCTAGGCATTGTTTTCAAGTGGATCTTTGCAAAATTGTGGAGCTAGCATCATAGGGAGGCCACGGCCTGGAGTTGGTCCGAGGAGAGGGAGAAGGTGCTGCCTTGGACGATGAGGTGCTGGTCGGTGGTGATGGTTGAGAGTGGGGCCGAGAAAAGCAAGGAGAAGAACAGGGCAAAAATTCAAAGAAAAGAAGAAGGAAAGTGAAAAAAAGAAGAGGGAAGAAGCCACTGCCATGTTTTTTCTCTTGGCCGTGAGTTTTAGATGAGGAGAAATATTTTTTTCATGTGAAAGTGAAATGAGAAATCACAGCTACATAAGAAAATGTACGACCAATCAATGAAAAGACAAAAGAAAGAAATGAAAAGGCAATGGTAAAATGAAAAGTCAATGGAAAATGAAAGGTCTAAGTCTCTTTGTATTTCCATTTCTTTTAAATTAAAATAAACTAAATACAATTCAGAAAATAGAAGTAAATAGATGAAAAAAATAAAGTGAAAAAGAATACAAATAATTATTTTAGGGAAAAATAGAAAATAAATAGAAAAATATCTTAATAATTGAAACTAGAATTAAAAATTGTAAACAATATACAATTAGCATTTGAAAATTACAATTATACTTTAAAATGTTTTAAAAATAAAATATATATACATAACATGTCATATAACACATATATACACAATTATAACAAGATATGACAAACAAAAATATTACTTATATAAATTAAAATAAATAATTTTGTTAAATAAAACAATTTACACACAATATTGTAAAAAGCATAACGTTCACAATATTAATCAGATTTCAACGAAAAGAAAAGCAGTATTCTTGAAATTTAATTTATTTTCATAATAAAGGATAAAATTCAAAATTTTAAATTTTATGTTTAAAAGTCAAAGTTTGACCATTTTGACCAAAATCCACATTTTTGGAAATTATTCTATTTGTTCATATTCGGAATTATAATTCATAATAAAATCAAATTTTATATTTAAAATAACAAAATTTATTCATTTTAATAAATAAAATAAAGTTTTTAAATAAGAAAATTCAATTAAAAAATTAAAATATACAATTAAAACTATCACAAATACAAGGTTGTTACAGTATGTATATATGAATATACATATATGTATATGTTCTTAATTCAATTTTTACATAAAGAACTTTTATGAAAATTACAATGTTGATTTAAAACTGTCCATTAATTAAAAGTAGGAATTAAAGAAAAGGACAAACTTTGAAAAAAATATTAGGCAGAAGGACACCAAGTTTCATTTTTAGGCTAAAGGACAAATGCTAGTTATAATTAGCATTATATTCAACTTTTGTACTATACAAAGTACTAGTTATATCTAGCATTATATTTAGTTTTACACTATACAAAATGCTAGTTATAACTAGCATTGTCTTTCAGCATAAAAAACAAACTGGTATCCTTCGGCTTGAATTTTTTCCAAAGTTTGTCCTTGTCCCTATTTTATTGTAATTAAAACTAGTTTTAAATTGTTTACTTTACTTTAAAACTCGTCAAACAACCAAAATTAACTTTAGTACAGACGAGAATATATATCTATTTATGTGTTTATATATATAACAAATGTTGTTTTATTTTAAAAAAATCCAGACAACAAAGGCATATATAAAGGGAATCATTAACAATGCACACTTCTTATATGTTGCTCTTGCATAATACACATTGTCAATATATTTGGATATACTTACTTTTCATGCTTTGTTTAATTTGATCGTCAATGGCATTTAATGAATCATTAATCAGAGAGAGAAATGAAAGGTTTCTCTATCCAATTAAAACTATTTATTCGCTAAATTAATTGCATAGGTTTTAGAGAAGGAAATGAAAGATTTATTTCTCAAATTAACTTAATGAGTAACCGTTACACAAATGATGTATTTGATACACACTTATATTTAAGTTTATATCAAATTCAAACTCTTTCAAACTAATTAAATAAAATAAAAGATTTTATTTAAACTACTTTTAGATTGGATCTAAAATCCCTTTAGACTTCATAGGCCCAATAAATCCAAATAATAATTCATTGATATCTACCTGTTTTATCCGCTTACAGCTGGTCCGGTTCAAACATCTATGAGGCATACATAGTCAAAAGAATAGTTGTCCTAAGGAAATTATTATTTTTAGTATTTGAAATGAAAATAGTTATTCCGAGAAAATGGTTGTTCCCTCGGTATTGGTGTTGTTGACTTAGAAAATAGATGTTCCCGCAAAATGATTATTTCCCAGCATATCATACTACTTGTTTAGGAAATGGTTGTTCTCTCAGTGATGGCCTATATTATTATTTGTGTAACAACCTGAAATTTTTAATTTTGAACACTTCGTATTTAAATGTATAAATTATTTAAATATTTAAATCTTAGGTAAATGCAGTTAAATTAATTCAATAATCTTGATAACCCCTTTTAAATAATAACTGATGATAAGAAATTTGTTTACAAAAGTAGATAGTTTGAAGTAATATCAGTAATAAGACCGAAAATCATTTTGTTGATAAACGATCTCGAAATGCGTGAAATTACATTTTCGGACACTGCCATGGATTTTGACAAAACTAGTGTCATTGGACCGGAATAATGAGATGATGCGCGTCGATGAGTTTCGTGCCAATTGGATGTACTATGTGATAGTGCGAGCTCGAAACATGAAGAGATTTATTTTGTAAATTAAAAATAATATATAATTGTTATATGTACTCACACGTTCACTCTCCTCTCTATCACTTTTCCTCATTCCCTTTTTATTTTGTTTCTCCTATAAAGAACAAACTCATTCACCTCCTATTTTTTATTAAACCATAGCTACAGGCATCATTAGAGCTCGACATTGGATCCGTTGGGATCGTGGTAAGGAGAGCTTTAAGCTGGTGTAGGCGAAAGTGGGTGGAGTAGTGATTGATCAAGATCGGCGTATGGAGGCCAAAGTAGGGTTAAGATTTGGCGGAGCTAGGGGAAGAGGGACGTGAAACAGAGAGTGATAATGTGTTTCCCTTCGCGACACACACATAGATGCATCAATAGTTGGAGGTCCAAGCATCCACGGCGAAGCATAACATTTTACTATATGCGAGTGGTAGGTCACATCTTGCTCGGGTGAATAGAGCTTGTCAAGGTTAGGTCGGGACGCAGAGTATGCGTAAAGAGGAGTTCGCCAGAGATGGCGGTGCATCGATTCGTTGAGTGCAGGAGGAGAAATCAAGAAGAGAATTTTTCGGTCATATGGATTTCATCGTGTATGCGTGAATAGCCTGGGATTTGCAAAATTGAGAAAGATGATGATATAGAGGTAAACAAAAGTTAATTAGTAAATTAATTATTTCGATGAATCCAAATTCTTATAAAATCAATAGTTTTTGCATACGAGGTTTAATTGAGATGCCGCCTTTGCCATTGCACTCGTCGTGAGATTTTCTTTGTCTAGGTTAGGCTTGGGCTTAGGTGACTTAACTCACCATTTAATTTTTATAATTTGTATATATAATTGTTGTGTTAAAATATAAATTAAAATAGATAATAATGCAAATTGTAACTGTTGGACCCGTTCTTGCTTTGGAAAGCAAGTGACAACATTGTATGTAGTATAATCTCTCTTATAATCCTCTAAAATATGTAATGAGGCCAAGACTTGTTGTTTATATGTTTGATACTATTATATGTGAAGTTGAGGTGTGTTGTGAATGTTTTGAAGTGAAATTGTTGCTATAAACACACTTTGAAATCCCCTGTTTTTAACATATGTTAAATTGGTTAAATTTTGAATATCTTTGGATATATATATATATATATATATATATATATATATATTGTTGTTCTTTACACATGTTGCGTTGTTTTTTACATAGAGGAATTGGTTTGGAAAGATATATAAATTATGAAACAAAGTTGCTAAAATTAGTAGTGAAAAGATCGTTTTGGATGCACTTTGAAATTGCCCTATGTTCGGCGATTTTTAAAGTTAACTTTGAAACGAATCCTAGGGGCTTCTTTGCATTTTTAATGCACTATAAGCATACTCATTATTGGAATAGTATCAAGGTTTAACTATATTTTTAATAATTATTTATTAATTTTAAAGTAAAGGATTTAAATTATAAAATATGTTTTTAAAGGATTTTAAATAAATTAATGACATAACCATTTCTAAGTAATATTTAAAGTAAAAGTTTTAAACCATAGTATAAGTATTTTTTTAAAGTATTTTTGAACAAATACAGTTTTTATAAAATTATTCAAAGGTTTTATTAAAGTGTTAAAAAGCTTATTTCATATAATACCTTTTAAGTTGTTTTAGAATTTTATTAATTATATTAACTTATAAATAAAGTAGTATGCATATAAATATATATGATTTAAAAAAATAGTTTTTTGTAAATATATAAGTTTTAAAAAGTATGTTAAGTATTTATAAATGTAGTAAAGGAAGTCTGGATCTTAATACCTAAGTTAAAATAAATAGATTTGAGAAATTGAATTAAAGTGTACACCTTAATAAGGATGGATGTACTTTGATCTTTAAATTGAACGTCTTAAATATAATTATAAGTGAATGATCTTGAGTTGTAGTAAACAATATTTTAAAAACATTTGTTTTTAACCCTTACTGATTATATTTCGGATATAATAGATATTTAATAATGAATATTTTAAAAACAATTATAAGTGAACATTTTTGGATTATTGTGACAATGTTTTAATAACACTTGTCTTAAACCCTTATTAATGTAATTAGATCTTTAAAGAGGTTTTTAAAGATAAATGTTTACAGTAAGAAATGCTTTGGGTTGTAGTAACCAATGTTTTAGTAATGTTTATTTTCAAACCCTTGAATTATATTTTTTAAAGTGCAAAAACATTAAGAATATACTTAGATCTTTAATAACATATTTTAAATATGATAATAACAGGTATGGAATCTTTAAGAAAAAAAAGGAAATTTATATGTTTAGTTTATAAAAGAGAAGGGTTTTATAGTAACAATGTTTTAGTAACATTTGATTTTAACCTCTTTGATTATATTTTAAAGTAAGTAAATTTTGTTAGGTGATTTGTGAATATACTTATACTGTCGAGATAAGTATATGAGTACTTTTGAAGCATAGAAAAGAGTATAAATGAATACTTAATAAGTTAAGTTTAATTAATAATGGAGTTTGATCAAATAAGGAAGTTTTAATTAATGAATGAATTTTTATCAGATAAAAAGAGTTTTACTAGTAAAAGAGATTTTGATTAACGAAAGATTAGCTAAATAAAAAGGGGGCTAAAATTCTTTTATGTGACTTGATCATACTTTATGCGTGTTAATCGTGCTTTGGTGTTTACTTGTTTACAGAAAGTGTTTAGTAGTGTACTTAGCAGGAATGCCAACAAAGTAGACTTATTTCTATCATTGAGAATTAAGAATGATGATTTGAGTAGGGTGTACAAGCAACAGTGCTCTAACCTATCGGGCCTCACTGTTGATTGAAGGATTATGGAAGTTGAGAAGGTTGGAAACATGATAAGTATATGAGACTTGGTTTCCATTTGTGATCGTTCTCATTATTGTTAAATATGACCAAATTAAATCGGGAAGTATCTAGAAGAAATACGAGAATTATACTGTACAGTTATTCAATCAGTGATGATATAACCTATGTATAAACTCATCTTGCTCGTCTAGGAGAAAAATAATGATCGACTTTTCAACCGTCGAATGTCGACACTAATACATCCATGGTATTTGCGTGTCGAGCATCCAAGTGCTGGAAAGACAGAAAGTTAGGGTAAAGTAAAAGAAAAGGAAGATATAACACGGAAGAGCACTACATCAGAATCTCACAACAGAACGATAATTTATAATATCAAAGTAACAATACAAAGGGTGACTCTGAATACATAAATTTCAGAGTTACCAAAACCTAAATATTATTATCAGCCTGGACAGTTATAACAGCCTGTCCCATGCTAATACATACAATACAGTAATGTAGCGAAAATAAGAATACTACAATAGACAATCATCTAGCTCTTCTTCATAAGCTCCTAGTGTCTATAGCTAAATCTAAAAGCATACATGGGGCTGACCTAAGCATTATAAGAAAATAACATCTAGATCAGTTTGGTAAACCAGCGTGAGAAACTCAAGAAACATGAATCCATATGAAAATAACCAATAAGACCGTACAGATTACTGTAATGGTTTTCCCTTAAATGAATGCAACCATTCATTAAGTTAATATAATGTCTAGAGTGTAGAATATACATCATATCAAATAGTTGTGTGAACGCTACAACAATAATAGGTATACAATCAATACCACTAAGGCGCCTTCGCATAATTGTATAGGTCTTCCGTAGAGATTCTCCTCAGATCAAGCTGAATTCAAACTCCATGACAAGTATTATAAACTACCTCCCAAGCATCCTATATCTCTAGATAGGGTATACTATAAGGTAAATATAACAAGACCACCCGCAATGTGTGATCCAACTCATATCAACTCCCGCTAGCAACAATCGACGGGCATATCCAGATATGGAGTTGATATACCTTTATGGTCAGCAATACCCCTTGGCCATACCCCTTCTCTGTTTTCAATCATTTTCCTGATGTCGAGTAGGTGTCACTCGCACGAGCCTTCACCACTCATAGAACATGAATTCCTAATTGGATTCCTTTATCTCGAGCATATCATGAATCGCTACATAGATTCAAGCATCTAAAAAAATCTTAAACCTCCACAGGTTTCCCACATAAGTCCTCCGACGAATGCTAACACTGTCCTCTCTCTTAGGGTACTACTAAAGATAGATAGTCCCCAACGATAGCATCGTTTGAATGTTAACGTTGACCTATCCCCTGGACTTAACCTTAGGACAACTCTATAAAACTCCATTTCCCAACCGCTTCCAAAACATAAATTCGTATGTGGTTTTGTAGTGGTTATAGGTTCGAGTCATCTCATATTTATATACTTTCCCCACATAACGGATGCTCCAAAATAAATCGATGAATTTTCGATTAAATCAATTCAGATTCTCTCATAACTAAGCGAAAGCTAGATATGCTTTGCACCAATGCCACTCTCTTGAGATTTTCATCGGTATGAAATCGCGAGGCTTTCTAGTATTTCTTATGTCATATTTGGTCATGTTTGATAATCAACTAATCGATTATCTAATCAAAACAATTGCTTATACAAATCAATATTCGTATACTTAACTCATTCCCAACAATCCAACTTAAATATTCCACGCACAAGAGTGAAGCTAAGTAAGTTAGAGCAATTTTTGTATCAAAGCCTTACCTAGACACTTCATTCTTGAATCTAATAAATAGATAACTCTACATTGTCGGCTTTTAGTGTTAAGTATAGATATTAATGATTTACATAAAAGGGTAAGAAATCAGCACGGTTAACAAGTTTTTGACATTTTTCGACTTACTACTACTCAATTAATAGGAAAGCTGGTAGGTTAGAGCTTATGACGACCCGCAAATCTATCCCGTTTAGAGATGACAATAACCGCACATGTCTATCCCCAAACCGAAGGGAAATATGACGAACCATGAGAAAGAAAGAAAGAAGAAAGAAGAAGAGAAAAGAAGAAAAAGAAATAAGAAGAAGAAGAAACAGAAGACAAAAGAGAAGAAAAAATATTGAAGAAACTAAAACAATTACATAATCTCACAATTGTAGTGGAAAAAGATATAATATCATATCAATGATCTTTACAAAACAGAAAGCGTAGTATAATATACATCCATCCATAAGAGTACAACAATCAATCATTAATCATCAGCCTAGACAGTTATAATAACATGTCCTTACAATTGCTAATAATTTAAATAACAATGCAGTGGAAAATTAAACATATATATGGAATACGATTAGAAGACTTTCAGCTTTCCTGCTGCTCCAAAGCATCCAAATCTACATCTATAAATATACTTGGTCTGACTCGAGCATTGAAAGGGAGGAACGTCCAGATTAGTCTGGTAAACCAGCATGAGAAAACATATCTCAACTGAATTTATTTTAAAGTTATAAAGACGTTCTTTTATCAAAACAAAGGTATCTCATAAGACACGCCCACACATAAACACGGATGAGTTTTTATCTTACGATAACCAAAACCTTTCATATCAAATTATGTTCTATTATACTAGAGTCTAGTATACAAATAATAATTAAAATAGTCGAAATTATTACCATTATTAAATTCCAGCATACTAAGCTCTATAAATAAAATGGAAGGCACATAGTGGAGAATGGATTTCATACAAACAAGAGACTACCTTGCGGTAGAACATCTTAGAGGAATGTACGAGGTCCACAAAGATGGCCTTTACCAACACAAGACTTGCCGACCCCTCGTAGCATACATCCACAATAATTTACATCTCGGTCATCACCCTGGTCGTTACCGATCTATTCGAGGACCCTCATAGCATACATCCACAATAATTTACATCCCGAATGTCATAGCGGGAAGAAACATGTCTAGAAGGGGATGACCATACCGCAATGGTTACGAACCACATATCCTTGTCGCATCTACCCTATTTCGGTCATTTTTAGGTATGAGGCCAAAGGTCACGATTACCTTTCACATAGCACATATCATTCTGAATGCCACACTGCCATTCCTTTGATCAATTATTGGCTTTTACAAACATACAACATCCGAGCTTGTATGTCTCAGAGAAGGGTGTTAAGCTAAGAGAAGTTGCTTTCTCCGCCACCAAACAAATGTACATTTATGAAAGTCAACGATGCAATCTCAAAAATGCACTATTAGACATCCATCATACAAGTTGTCCAGGAACAAGACAAACCGAAGGCACTCTCCTACCACATCCTGTCGGGAGTTACCCCTAGAATTAGTAGCGATTAGTCCTGGCATCGGATATTTCGTAATGAAGAGATTACTGCTGCTATATGTATTTTGGGAGTTTATCCCCAAACTATCAACAAGCAGTCTTTTACTATGACAATCCAAAATATCAATATCTTTCAAACATGCACATCGAACGCATATATGTTGGTCCAAAGTGGTTCTCGGATAAATCCGACCCAATTCTCTCCAAACCAACATGATAAATAGGCCAATATTTATTTGATAGTCAGTTATTTAACTATCAAAGCAACAAAAAACATCTAGAACCATAAGCAATCACTAGGCCCTTTTAATTAATCTTTTATTAATTAAATCACATTCCAAATATCTACTTCAAATTATCTTTTTTTAAAAGGATATGTCCTCAAAAACCTTTCAAAACTAACTATACTGGAAAAGATTTCCATACACTTATATCAACAGTATAAGCATATTCACAAATCACTCATTTCAACCCTTAGAAAATCTTTTCATATACTTATATCAGTGGTATAAGCATATTCTATAACGCTGCCATTTGGAGACATGCTAAATAGATTTCTATAACCGTACAACTATAGAGTTCGTATGCCCTCAGACGGTGTTAAGTATAGGAAGCAAAAATCCTATACCAAGCCTTTAGTACCATCGTAAGAACCGATTCGTATATTTCACGACGGAAGGTTAAAACATAATTTATTGGATCAAAACGAATATTGCGTAAAACATCGTTACGACAATCCAAATACATTAGTATATGGACTCGATAAATAAATATAGATAAATCCCAAATATTGTATAAAACATTTCACTTTCGAAAATCATTTACTATAACAATAGTGCTACAGTCCATGCCTTCCTTACTTCCCTGAAACGTCTATTACAACAACAAATGTTGACATCTATGTTTCCATACTCATCACATTTTAAACCATTTCCAAAACTATCAGCATTCTGCTTAAAGCCATCACTTCTCAGAACATTTACTTCAAAGATGTGACGCCCCACCCTGAGACCCACATTAGTAAAGAGAATTAACGAGTAATTCCGTCTACTAATGCAGAGAATAGGGCTGGTTAAGGGCGACCGAATAGTAATGCATTAGCTAAAGATTAAGTACGTCGACTTTTACCCTTTTTTTTCGTGTATCTCAAGTAATCGACATACTCAATGTTCAACTAATACGATACTACACGGCTATAGGATCTATTCAGAAACAAAATGCAATAAATATAACAATCACATCATAGAACAGCAGCCACCGATATATATACTAATACAAGCCAAACATCAAATGTAATACCCTACATCATAGTGGCGTGTAACCACACAATATACATACATCTCCATCCTCATAAAAGAATATGTACAATAAGCTGACACAAAAGACATACACGAAAGATGTAGCCAAGTCCATAGTCATGAGCCCCTCAAAAAGAAAAATGGGTCCAAGCACAAAAGATAGATATCCGACCTAACCTGCAACTCGGTCTGACCCGAGTGATAAACACACGGGTCAGGCAACTAAACTCATCAGTAGATAAGGGCCTCAATGATGATAAGTGATAATGGGATAATCATTTCGTTGTTCCCAACGGAATGAATATAAGGTTCATCATGAATATACATCTATGAGAATCATCAAGGATCATTCTTATATCATAAGAAGGGAAATTATTTCGAAGTACTTCAAATCAATCATAGAGATCGTCAAACTTCATAAATCACATAATCTCAAACAAGTAGTAATAATATGGTCGAAACATCATGGACCATGTCGCCTAATTCTTACTCGAGGCTATTCAAAACATAAACATCACCCAAAAAGATTAACATCAAAATCATCAATAAAAAGAATACTTTGCACGTGCTATTTACTTCCACTAGTACTGTACTTCGGTACCATACATCATAGGATTGGGATCACCTTCATTTCTACCTATCCTGCCTATGCACACGACTACGTAGCCTATAATTTCCTCCATCCCAATCGGTGACGTCAAAAGACCCAAGTAATAATAATATCATAATGCTTCGGGGTTGACTACTAATCTGCAACCCCACTCCACTCGAGGTCCGTAGTACTAGTCCAAACTTCCATGTGTCTCAACTTTACGACTAGGAACCCTAAAGGTATTAACACACGTCCCATACCATGTGTCAGCACCTAATGGTTTACTAATCGCCGGTCGATACCACATCGTAAAGAAATCATAAATTAACATCAAATCCTATAAAAAAAATACATCACCTCATTTCATCGGCAAAATGTAGAAAATTCCAACTCATCGAATTTCGTACTATGACGAGTTCAATGTGACTACCACACTTGTCTCATTTCATTGACAAGTATCATAATAATAAATAATCTCGTCTCATATCCTCGGCGAATGTAAATCTACATCCATATGGTCCTCTATCGAATATACGAGTCATCGGACCATATTGCATAATATTGGTCAAATAGACTAATATGATAAAAAGCTTCAGACACAATCAAAACGTCAAATATACACCAGAATAACATAAAAATGATTAAAATAAATAAAATTATTTACAAAATATTTTTCATAGAAAAAGGTTTTTTTTTAATGATTTATAAAAGCCTTGGAAATAAGGAATACTTGTTTTAAAAACCGTTAAAAATGCTTAAAAACATTTATGATTTCAGCATAGAAAACACCAAAATTTGGCAATGCGATTAATAACAAAGTTGTTGCTTAGTTTCTATGCTTTCCAGAATGATCAAGGTCATTGAATTCCGTTCAGCGGTCTAAAAGTTATGATCTTTTTACTAAAAATCTTATACAAAGCCTGTAGCATATAGTGTGTATGCATATATTGACAAGACGGAGACAAATATTCACAATTTCAACATAGTAAACATTCGAATCTGGCAATAGAACTAAAGAAAAAGTTGTAGCTTACAAAATGATCTTTCCAGAACATCTAAGAATATCGAATTCGGCTTAAACACGAAAAAGTTATGGCCGATTCCGTTTCAGATTCAACAACAGAGAATTTCTAGTCTTGCTCTCGGGTTGGCAGTAAAAAATTTCAATTTTGTCATAGCTAATCTCAAAATAACAGGAAACTCAACAAAGGAAAGTTGTAGAACATGAAATAAGCTTTCCGGAAAGGTCAATATTATCAAAATCCGATTTGTATGTCAAAAGTTATGGCTGTTTTGCTAACAAATACAAACTAAGCCTGATTTGTTAAAGGCAGAATCAGGCTTCTGACATCAAACTCATTTTCGGTCATTAAAACTGCAAAATCTCAGGATACAATCCGAAAATGCTTATTGAATACAGTTTTCAACAAAAAAAATTTGAGGTAAAACGGACAAGAAACGTGAAAGTTATGACCATTTTACTATGATGCATTTTCAGCAAAACGAGATATACGAAAAACTTAAGAAACTAGTACGAATTTGCAACAAAAAACTACAGATTTTGCACAGGCTTTCAAGTTAGTTGCTATAAGTTATATACTTACTGTACTTAGCAAAGGAGATGATTTTTGGCAAGAAGACTTGAGCTTCAGCGCTCGGGAGCTTCGATTCTACCTATAGAAGCTAGAAGAAAGCCATGCAAACCAAAAAGAGGGGTAAATAAAAGTTACAGTACATGGAAAATGGATTTCTCCTCAAATTGAAGAGATAAATAGATTAGAGATTACCTTCTCTTGTTTTTGGACTGAAAATCTATCTAATTCGAGCAATAAAATGGAGATTTGGATGAATTCTAAGTTGAGGAGGCCATTTGCAAAGCTTCAGGAAGTTTTCTGAGGAAGGAGATGAAAAAAGAAAAATGAACTGTACGTTCATTTTCCTGTTTCTCATCCAAAAGCTTCTCTAGGCAATGGGTTTTGGCCAAAAGCAATAGCAACCCAATAACACTTAATCAAATTTTAGTTAATCAAATTATGTTCATGTTATTTATTTAAATCTTCATTACTTCTCCAATTTAAATCCAAATTTAGCAAACTTGGACTTGTTGGAATCGTCTCAACACCTAGATTCCAAATAAAAATGTAAAAACCCAAATTTTACACTCTTATTATTTATTTTACTGATATTACTAAATTTAACCAATTTCTATACTTTTGCAAAATAAATTGCAATATGATACAAATTGATTAAATATAAACGTATATTACATTCCAATGGATGTAAATACTTGTTCTAACACTAATAAAATATTTTGCATCATTATTAATCATATTCCCCATGAATAATTATTATATTAACCAACTCTCATATATTTGAGTTAATAAAATGGCAATATTGGCAAAGCAAAAACCATAATGTTGCACACATTATTAAATTTTAATTAAATATACCCAAAACAATACATTCAACATTCATGAAATAAAGTAAAACTTTATTTCTCTCATGTTTATCATTTTATTTAGCCCAAGCTAACCCAAATCCATTGTTTACTAAAATAAACAATATTTTCTACTTATTAGTCCAATTAATTCCAATATTAAATTATAATCACCATTATAATTTAATATTCAAGGTAATCTCAAAACCAGGGTTATTACAGACTCCCTCCCTTAATAAAATTGCGTCCACGCAATTTCTAGGGATAAATCTCTAACAACTCTCAATACAAACGAATGAAACAAGAAATAACTTGGGGTAAATACTCACCTTCATCAAAAGAAGAAAGAAAATCCGGATATGAATGCTCGATAGATTCTTTGGTTTCCCAAGTGCAATCATTGGGATTATCGGACCATTGAATCTTTACTAAGGGAATGTTCTTGCTTCGAAGGCGTTTCACCTCCGAACCAAGTACTCGAATAGGCTGCTGAGAGGTAGATAAACTCGGTGAAATCTCAAGCCCAAGCTGCTCGGATGAATCAATAACAGAATCAGGATCTCGAATGCATTTCCGAAGCTGAGAGACGTGGAGGACGTCATGAATACCGGATAGATGTGATGGAAGTGACAATCTATAAGCAACCGGACCAATGCGCTCGGTAATCGAAAATGGCCCTATAAAGTGAGGAGCCAATTTCCCAGTGGAGCTAAAGCGCATTACTCCCTTCATTGGAGATACACAGATACAAACAAGATCACCCACGGAGAACTCAAGAGGCTTCCTACGGTTGTCCGCGTAGGATTTCTGGCGACTCTGTACCTCTTTCATTCTCTGTCTAATAAGAGATATCTTCTCCGAAGAATCAGAATCGAATCTGGACCGAGTATAAGCCTCTCTCCAGATTCTAACCAACAAGAAGGAGAGCGGCATGGTCTTCCGTATAGTGCCTCGAATGGAGCCATACCGATACTGGATTGGAAGCTATTATTATAGGAGAACTCTACTAATGGAAGATGATCTTCCCATGAACCACTAAAATCAAGAATACATGCACGGAGAAGATCTTCAAGAATGCGATTCACCCTCTCAGTTTGTCCATCAGACTGAGGATGATAAGCTGTAGAAAGATTAAGCTTTGTACCCAAAGCTTGCTGAAAACTGGCCCAGAAATGACCTGTGAACAAGGGATCACGATCACATACAATCGAAGAAGGAACACCATTTAATTGCACGACTTCTTTAATGTAGAGCTTAGCCAAGAGAGGAGCATTCCTATTAGATTTAATAGGGATGAAATGGGCGGATTTAGTAAGACGATCCACAATAACCTAAATGCTAGAATGACCCGACCTCGAACGAGGTAGGCCGTCAATGAAGTCCATCGATACTTGGTCCCACTTCCACTGTGGAACCTCAAGAGGCTGAAGAAGACCGGATGGCCGCTGATACTCGGCCTTAACAAGCTGACAGGTAGGACACTGGCTCACATATCTCGCAACATCACGCTTCATACCATCCCAATAATAAAGACGGTGCATATCCGCATACATTTTACTGCTACCCGGATGGATGGTATACTTAGAGCGATGACAATCATCAAGTATGTCACGCCTAAGTGCTGAATCAGATGGAACAACTATACGGTTCCTCAGACAAAGGCAACCATGAGAATCAATCGAATAATCCCGTAACTCCTCATCACGGGACTCAGATGAGCAAGACTAAATGAGGCGCATAATGTAAGCATCACGTCTCTAGGCCTTAGAGATACGATCAAGAAGAGAAGGTCGAGCCACCATACTGAATAATAAGACCGGTGAATCAGATGATGGTGTTCGATCACGAATGTCGAAGCTGTATAGTGTCTCAAGAACATCCCATTCGGCTAACATAATAGAAACAACTGTCGAATGCTTGCGGCTAAGCGCATCAGCTACACGATTACCCTTCCCTGGGGTATACTCGATATCGAAATCATATGAGGCGAGGAACTCTAACCATCGTTGTTGCCTCATATTCAATTCCTTCTGCGAAAAGAGGTACTTGAGAGACTTATGATCGGTATAAAGGATGAAATGCTCACCAAGGAGATAATGACGCCATATCTTCAAGGCGAAGACGATGGCTGCAAGCTCTAAATCATGGGTCGTGTACCGAACCTCGTTCGGACGTAATTGCCTTGAAACATAGGCAACAACCCGATCCTTCTGCATAAGAACCGCACCAAGCCCACTGTGGCTTGCATCAGTATAAATAATGAGATCTTGGTTCCCTTCAGGAACCACAAGCATAGGAACATGTGTGAGAAGCTCCTTCAATCGCTGGAAGGCAGCCTCACACTTGTCAGACCAGATAAAACGAACACCCTTCATGGTAAGGTTTGTAAGAGGAAGCACGATACGAGAAAAATCCTTAATAAAGCGACGATAATAACCGGCCAATCCCAAAACGCTACGAATCTTATGAACATTCTCAGGCCTCTTCCAATTTTGAATAGCCTCGATCTTAGAAGGATCAACGGAAATACCTTCTGAAGATACAACATGGCCTAAGAACTTCACTTGCTTTTCCCAGAAGTGACACTTAAAAAGTTTTGCTTTGAGTTGATGCTTTCGGAGGGTACTCAAAACAATTCTAAGATGTCGAGCATGGTCCTCTTCGGACTTGGAATATACTAAGATATCATCGATGAATACAAGCATGAATTTATCGAGATATTCCCGGAATACTCGATTCATAAGATCGACAAAGTAGGCAGGTGCATTCGTCAATCCGAACGGCATGACGAGCCACTCATAAGAACCATAGCGAGTGCGGAATGCGGTGAGATGAATACTATCTTCCGCAACTAGGAGCTGATGAAAACCAGTGGCAAGGTCTAACTGTGAAAAGACTCTAGCACCACTTAACTGATCGAACATGTCGTCGATCCTCGGCAAAGGGTAACGATTCTTGATGGTTAACTCATTAAGCTTGCGATAGTCGACGCAAAGCCTAAGAGTCTCATCGGACTTCTTTACAAATACCACCGCGGCACCCCACGGTGAAGAGCTAGATCGAATGAAGTGCTTAGCTTCGAGCTCGAGGAGTTGCTTCTTAAGTTCCTCGTTCTCCTTAGTAGACATCCTCGTGGGAGGACGACTAGCTGGCTGAGCACCAGGAATGAGATCAATACGAAACTCTATGGCCCGCTTGGAAGGCAACCCCGAAACAGGCTCAAAAATATCAGCAAAGTCACAAACGATCGAAATTCGAGACACATCATCTTCATCATCTCGAGAATCAAGAGCATATAAGGATGCTACAGAATCACAATCTGTATCCCGAAGCATAAGAGATAACTACGAAGGCGAGTCTGGATGGCGGAGATAAATGACTCTATCAGAACAAAGAATCTTGGCATCGTATCGAACTAGCCAGTCCATACCAAATATCATATCAAAACCAAGCGAAGGAATCACATGCAGATTCGCACGGAAAGGAAAACCACAAATCATGATCTCAACGTCATCACAAAGTAAGCTAAGGGTGGCAGATCCTCCAATAGGATTAGCAATTCGCAATGAAGTAAGCAAGCAAGAAACATCCAACTGCAAAGCATCTACGAGTTCCTTCGATACGAATGAGTGAGAAGCACCCGTATCGAAAAGCACTCGGATAATACGATCATGAAATAATAAGGAACCTTCTAAAACGGAAGAGTGTGTACCTCTAGGCTGAGAAGCATCACCAGAGGTAGAAGCCACATTAAGCTGACCCTGGCGTGAACCTTTCCCCTTAATGGGGCAAGCAGCAACTAAGTGTCCCTCTTTCTTGCAGTGGAGGCAACGCTTGGGTTTGGGACACTCTCTAACAGGATGATCGGGGGAGCCACAATTGAAGCAAGCAAAAGGCTTTACCGAAGGAGTAGACTAAAGCTGAGAAGAAGAACCACATTGCTCCTTCTTCTTCTTAGGAGGAAAGGGCTTAGACTTGCGAAAGAACTTCTTCTTATTCGGGTTGGCCCAAACCCTAACATCATCATCGCTATCCTCTTCCTTCTCGACCGCTTCAAGCTGAAGGGCCATATCAACAAGCTTCTCAAAAGTAAGCTCAAGGCGAAGCATAAGGGCCTTCTTCAAATACTTCTTAAGTCCGGAAATGAACCTAAGATTCTTCTTATATGGAGTAGGAATATGTTCAAGCCCATACTCAGAAAGACCCTCAAACGAAGCAACATACTCAGAAACAAAAAGCTTTCCTTGCTTGAGCTCTAGGAAGCGACGAGGTAGAGTAGCTCTCTCAGAATCAGGAATAAAATTGAGCTCAAAACGCTCACGAAACTGATCCCACTCAAGTGTAGACTCATCAATCTCAGCAATCAGAAGGGCATACCAATGAAGAGCTCGTTCTTGCAACATACTGGATGCTACAAGAACACGGTGATGGCTAGATATCTCCATACGGCCAAAAATACGCTCACAAGAACTGAGCCAGGCCTCAACATCAAGAACAGACTCGGTGCCTTTATAGGCCTTGCCACCGAGATGTGTGAAGTCACTGCACATACGTGCAAAAGCTGATCGGCGAGGAGAGGCAGGAGTAGAAGTAGTGGGAGGCTGAACGCTCCGCACTAACTCAAGAATCTGATCAGTGGACATATATACACCCTCAGGACGAGAACCACTGGATGGTCCCGATGCCGAAGGGCGAGCTCTACCTCTTCCAGACATAGCTGAAAGATAAAAATGAGAGAAGATCATTCACAGGGTAGATATATATATAAAGCAATAGAAATGCGATAATTAAGGAATACTACGGAATAACATTTAACATTCCTAGACGTATTCCTTTCTATCCACCCCAAAGGAATTGAAAAGGATAGGGATATGACAAGGCTGGCCACGATTAAGGGATAAGATGTACAAGGGTATTATACTTGATGTACGGTTCATCGTGTTCACTGTTCTGCGTTTATTTCATTTTGTTCTGTATCCTTGCTCTGATACCAAGCTGTGACGCCCCACCCTGAGACCCACATTAGTAAAGAGAATTAACGAGTAATTCCGTCTACTAATGCAGAGAATAGGACTGGTTAAGGGCGACCGAATAGTAATGCATTAGCTAAAGATTAAGTACGTCGACTTTTACCCTTTTTTTTCGTGTATCTCAAGTGATCGACATACTCAATGTTCAACTAATACGATACTACACGGCTATAGGATCTATTCAGAAACAAAATGCAATAAATATTACAATCACATCACAGAACAGCAGCCACCGATATATATACTAATACAAGCCAAACATCAAATGTAATACCGTACATCATAGTGACGTGTAACCACACAACATACATACATCTCCATCCTCATAAAAGAATATGTACAATAAGCTGACACAAAAGACACACACGAAAGATGTAGCCAAGTCCATAGTCATGAGCCCCTCAAAAAGCAAAATGGGTCCAAGCACAAAAAATAGATATCCGACCTAACCTGCAACTCGGTCTGACCCGAGTGATAAACACACGGGTCAGGCAACTAAACTCATCAGTAGATAAGGGCCTCAATGATGATAAGTGATAATGAGATAATCATTTCGTTGTTCCCAACGGAATGAATATAAGGTTCATCATGAATATACATCTATGAGAATCATCAAGGATCATTCTTATATCATAAGAAGGGAAAAATTTTCGAAGTACTTCAAATCAATCATAGAGATCGTCAAACTTCATAAATCACATAATCTCAAACAAGTAGTAATAATATGATCGAAACATCATGGACCATGTCGCCTCATTCTTACTCGAGGCTATTCAAAACATAAACATCACCCAAAAAGATTAACATCAAAATCATCAATAAAAAAATACTTTGCACGTGCTATTTACTTCCACTAGTACTGTACTTCGGTACCATACATCATAGGATTGGGATCACCTTCATTTCTACCTATCCTGCCTATGCACACGACTACGTAGCCTATAATTTCCTCCATCCCAATTGGTGACGTCAAAAGACCCAAGTAATAATAATGTCATAATGCTTCGGGGTTGACTACTAATCTGCAACCCCACTCCACTCGAGGTCCGTAGTACTAGTCCAAACTTGCATGTGTCTCAACTTTACGACTACGAACCCAAAAGGTATTAACATGCGTCCCATATCATGTGTCAGCACCTAATGGTTTACTAATCGTCGGTCGATACCACAACATAAAGAAATCATAAATTAACATCAAAGCCTATAAAAAAAATACATCACCTCATTTCATCGGCAAAATGTAGAAAATTTCAACTCGTCGTATTTCGTACTATGACGAGTTCAATGTGACTACCACACTTGTCTCCTTTCATCGACAAGTATCATAATAATAAATAATCTCGCCTCATATCCTCGGCGAATATAAATCTACATCCATATGGTCCTCTATCGAATATACGAGTCATCGGACCATATCTGCATAATATTGGTCAAATAGACTAATATGATAAAAAGCTTCAAACACAATCAAAACGTCAAATATACACCCGAATAACATAAAAATGATTAAAATAAATAAAATTATTTACAAAATATTTTTCATAGAAAAAGGTTTTTTTTTTTAATGATTTATAAAAGCCTTGGAAATAAGGAATACTTGTTTTAAAAACCCTTAAAAATGCTTAAAAACATTTATGATTTCAGCATAGAAAACACCAAAATTTGGCAATGCGATTAAAAATAAAGTTGGTTCTTAGGTTCTAAGCTTTCCAGAATGATCAAGGTCATTGAATTCCGATCAGCGGTCTAAAAGTTATGATCTTTTTACTAAAAATCTTATTCCAAGCCTGTAGCGTATAGTGTGTATGCATATATTGACAGGACGGAGACAAATATTCACAATTTCAACATAGTAAACATTCGAAACTGGCAATATGACTAAAGAAAAATTTGTAGCTTACAAAACGAGCTTTCCAGAACATCTAATAATATCGAATTCGGCTTAAAAACGAAAATGTTATGGCCGATTCCGTTTCAGATTCAACAACAGAGAATTTCTAGTCTTGCTCTCGGATTCGCAGTAAAAAATTTCAATTTTGTCATAGCTAACCTCAAAATATCAAGAAACTCAACAAATGAAAGTTGTAGAACATGAAATATGCTTTCCGGAAAGGTCAAGATTATAAAAATCCGATTTGTGTATCAAAAGTTATGGCTGTTTTACTAACAAATACAAACTAAGCCTGATTTGTTAAAGGCAGAATCAGGCTTCTGACATCAAACTCATTTTCGGTCATTAAAACTGCAAAATCTTAGGATACAATCTGAAAATAAATTATTTCATATCGAATGCAGTTTCCAACAAAAAACATTTGAGGTAAAACGGACAAGAAACGTGAAAGTTATGTCCATTTTACTATGATGCATTTTCAGTAAAACGAGATATACGAAAAACTTAAGAAACTAGTACGAATTTGCAACAAAAAGCTACAGATTTTGCACAGGCTTTCAATTTAGTTGCTATAAGTTATATACTTACTGTACTTAGCAAAGGAGATGATTTTTGGCAAGAAGACTTGAGCTTTCAGCGCTCGGGAGCTTCGATTCTACCTATAGAAGCTAGAAGAAAGCCATGCAAACCAAAAAGAGGGGTAAATAAAAGTTACAGTACATGAAAAATGGATTTCTCCTCAAATTGGAGAGATAAATAGATTAGAGATTACCTTCTCTTGTTTTTGGACTGAAAGTTTATCTAATTCGAGCAATAAAATGGAGATTTGGATGAATTCTAAGTTGAGGAGGCCATTTGCAAAGCTTCAGGAAGTTTTCTGAGGAAGGAGATGAAATAAGAAAAATGAACTGTACGTTCATTTTCCTGTTTCTCATCCTAAAGCTTCTCTAGGCAATGGGTTTGGGCCAAAAGCAATAGCAACCCAATAACACTTAATCAAATTTTAGTTTATCAAATTATGTTCATGTTATTTATTTAAATCTTCATTACTTCTCCAATTTAAATCCAAATTTAGCAAACTTGGACTTGTTGGAATCGTCTCAACACCTAGATTCCAAATAAAAATGTAAAAACCCAAATTTTACACTTTTATTATTTATTTTACTGATATTACTAAATTTAACCAATTTCTACACTTTTGCAAAATAAATTGCAATATGATACAAATTGATTAAATATAAACGTATATTACATTCCAATGGAAGTAAATACTTGTTCTAACACTAATAAAATATTTTGCATCATTATTAATCATATTCCCCATGAATAATTATTATATTAACCAATTCTCATATATTTGAATTAATAAAATGGCAATATTGGCAAAGCAAAAATCATAATATTGCACACATTATTAATTTTTAATTAAATATACCCAAAACAATACATTCAACATTCATGAAATAAAGTAAAACTTTATTTCTCTCATGTTTATCATTTTATTTAGCCTAAGCTAACCCAAATCCATTGTTTACTAAAATAAACAATATTTTCTTCTTATTAGTCCAATTAATTCCAATATTAAATTATAATCATCATTATAATTTAATATTCAAGGTAATCTCAAAAACCAGGATTATTACAAAAGAGATAAATTAGTTTAAAAACATTAACTTCATCAAAACATCACTTTCAAACTCCATATTCAAATCTCAATATAAGTTACTTCCAAATTAGAAAACTATTTTATAAATCTCCTTTTAATTTTATAAACTTCTACTTATAAAAATTCCTTTATTTACAAAATTCTATTTATAAATCCCTTTTTATTAAAACTAATTTATTATCAAAATCCATTTCTAAATCCATTTCTTTTAAAAATCAAATTTATTTACAAAAATCCATTTATAAATCCATTTGCAAAACAACTTCCTCATTTATAAAATATCACCATATAAGTCTTTTATATAAACTTATTCAAAAATCCATTTTTAAAGCATTTCTCACATCTATATTTTTATAACATCAAAATCATAAAAAAAAATTAAAAACAAATTCCTTTCTTTTAAAATAATTCAAAAATCATTAAAACATATATATCTACTTCCAAAATCACTTCAAAATCCTTTTCAAATCAAAATCATTATTTCAAAAATATCGAAAACAAGGCACAGTGCTACCATAGTACTAAATAAGTCAAATCACATCAGAACATCATCATGACATCGTAACATCATATATCATCATATATATGAAAATAAAATCAACAGTGGTTAGGAATCTTGTTGGATCCCTCCAACCTGTAACCTGCAACAAATACGACATATGAGAAAAATGTACAAAATCTGCTTCGAGGCAGACACGTATACAAAGGGTCATCCGCTCATACACGGTAACGTATAGGGTCTCATCCGCTCCAATAGAAGGGTATATATCCAAAACAGCTAATATATCATACATCATCCAAAAAAACATCAATCATAATAAATTAAATTATTCTCGCTTATATAAAAATATAAATGAGCAAGAGAGAGAGTGAGTTTTACTCACAAAATGCCAGAAGTCGCATAAGTGCTTCAGATTGAATTAAAATTAAACGATCGTCCAGTTTAACACAAAATTCCTATTTGCTTCAAATCATTCAAATCCAACTTCTATGTGTGGTGTTCGACAATACGAATCCAATGCAATTCTATTCGTTCGATTCCGACCTTGTATGAAAGAGTTATACCATGTATAAGTAAAACGATTTTATAAAATAATTAATTATATAATTAACTTTATTAATCACTGTATTTAGCCTAACCACCCTCTTCCTCTCTCATGTCTCTTCCATCGAACAAACACAACACCACCCATGACTTCCTCCATGCCGCACCACCCATCGACCACCTGTCATCAAACGGAGGCCACCACTGCCTCCGCCTACACGCATGCCACCCACGCGCCAAATGCGACCCCACCACATGCCCCCATTGCCTCGCAACATCCCCTCTAACGCCACATGAACTCGCCCAGGTTTCGACCTTCATGGTGCTATGATGACGATGATCACCGTTGGATAGCTAGAGCTAGACGAGATCTTCCACTTCATAATTGGATGTTTGCTAATTATACACAGATTAAGAGAGATTGGAGGGGGAAGATAGGAGAATTCTGGCCATTTAACATAAACGGTAGCTAGGGTTGGAGAATTAGGGTTTGTGAAATTATGAAGGGTTGAGGTCCTTTTATACAAAATTTCTCAAAACACTATTCACGTTGGAAATTTCCAAACTCCAAATGAAGCATGCCGCTTGGTGTTCCTAATGTTTTACCCCTATTCCAAACACAATGGAATTTATATTGGAGGCCAATTCCATCATATATAAAAGATAATTTTTCAAATCGAATTATTTTAATTAAATTTCCTTAATTAATTTCTACACTTTTCAAGCTCGCATAGTCAAATGATAAGTCTGGTTGCCATGAATCTTAAAATCCTATAATAACTCACTATTGCAAATCCAATGAAACTGGTTTCATCGAAATCCGAGGCATTGTCAAAATTGACTATTTTTCACAATAACTAAATCAAGTAATTTCCAAATTCTATTTATTCACTTTAAATCAGAATTAAAAGTTTACTAACTTCATTCTAATTTAAATAGAATTTTTATCAACTTAAAAAATCATTTTCATTCATTTTATATTCAAGATTAAATTCTCTTTTCAATTATTTGAACAATTTCAAATATTAAATTTAACAATTTAATTATCAAATAAATTGCTATATTTGAAATATAAGTTATTCAACGTATAAAATTTATTTTTAAATATTTAAAATCACTTAAATATTATCATTTTGAATGAGTGAAATTCTGGGTCGTTACAGAGCTTTATTGCTCCATCCTTTCTTGAACATCAATCTGAAGGCTTAGAAATTGATAAGCCTACTTCATCGGCTTTTAGTGTTAAGCATAGTTAATTACTTTTCAAACAAGTAATTAAACAATTAACCATTTGGCTATTAAGCAACTCTAAGCCCTTTTTAAACCTTTTGTTTGTACTTTTAAAACCCTTTTTAAAATATATATATGTATAGTAATTTATTTACCCAAACTTGATATGTAAATGAACAAGCCAAAAGATATTTTATTATATAAGATACCAGATAGTGAACATATTTTTAAAAAATATATATACTTAAAAATGCTTCTAAAATACATTGTAATACTTATAATAGGTTTTAAAACATTCACTCAAAATATTATTATTATAAAATCTTCATTAAAAATTCACAACTAATTCTTAAAAATTCACAAATACTCAAACCACTTTTAAAATACTCTAATATGAGTTAGCAAACACTTTTTTAAATAATGAAACAAAGACTAAACAGGACAGTTTTGCTCAAATGAAGTTTGGTCACTTTTTGAGATGTTACATAAGTTTTTACTATAAAAACTTTTTATGGAAAAAGAATACATGCAAAACATTATAAATATTATGATAAACCCTTAAGGATCTCTCTACAAAGTTTCATAGGAATCGCTAAAAATAAGGCAATTCACATGTGCATCCATAGCGACTACCGCTCTAAGTACACTTTCAAATCCGAATGCGATGTAAAACAAAGTCCATCTATGACCTATGTGGTTTGTTTCAAGGTCATGTCTCAAGTCATACAAGTCCATTAAATTCCATAGACATGGATCACATATGCATTTTTTTTCAAAACAAGTATCAAATCAATGTTTTCAACAATGTCAATAACAATTCAACAACTCAAATACAATTAAACCCAAACAAATATAAGTTATTTTTTCATTTAAAGCGGTGTGTTAACTTACCTTTAACCTAGAAACAACCAAGATCTAAGCACCCATGTCCAAACCCAACCTTCCATGCTTTATAAAGAGTTGTATGTATTAATTAGTTGATAATGTTTTCATTTGATCATTAGACAAGTGCACAAGAGTTCAAACAACTTATATCGATCGAAAACCTGTTATCAATGAACCGATTTTTGGTCACATTATCGATTTTTCTTCGAAGAATATATTTATGCAAACAATTTTTAGAAACAAGTTTCTTATCAATGTTCATTAATTAAATGAGGTCTAACAAGGTTATAAAATCATATTTATGACACTTAATTATATTTCGAAATGTTTTGATATTCAAAGACGAAGTGTTCGAACTTTCAGGTACCTACGTTCTCCTTCACTTAGAACATTTCGTCCTCGAAATTCAAATAAGAACGATAATCAAAGGAGGTAGATGAAATAAGATACATATATAGAGTTCTATTGAAAGCATATACATGCTAAACTGTAAGCTAAATTACATATTAAGCGACTCCACCTCAAGCGATGAGTATATGAAAAAAAATATGATACTAAGATAAGAAGGAACCCCTAGTCTGTAAGCAACTCTGGATGGATCTCCTTCAAATTGTCCTCCATCTTCTTTGTATTATCCCGAGCATCCTTGCTCAATGATACTTCTAACTTTAACAAAGGAACAAGCATATGAATACTTAAATAGTATTCATACTCACTAGCAAAACAAAGCGCATGGTTTGTTAGGGTACAAAAGCTCTCCCATTGCCCAAGGACGATGAACAATCCACTTAGCATACCTTACGCTCAATAGCCTTAGGTTATTACTTAAATAATTATTCATGCTACCTCATAAAAAATCGAAGAATTATTTCCCAAGCTCTTCATAAGTTATCATAACACATCACAAAAATGTACTAAAGCCCATATGATGCATATGGACCATTTGTGTGATATATCCAATCTGACCACTTGCTCGATCACATAGATATCCCTTCCAAACTAGTATAAATCACTTGACCACTCTATTGTGGAATTTGATTTGGTTCCTTGATTTGAAACGTCCATTCTCCTTACATAGACATATACTATGATAGAAAACATTGAGGTGGCATCATGAACCCATATCAAGTGTTCATCATCAAGAATCCGGTGAAAAATCCTTGTTCCAACCAGTGTAAACCACATTGAAATTCCGGAATACTGAATCAAGAAAGGTCTTGTGAATAAATCAATCTATGTACAACTTACGTATTTATCCTATTGGTTTGTTAACTAAACCATTCATTTTTAATCACACTCATTTATCCAAATAATATGTCTTTAATACTAAAATCATTTATGAATCATTTCATAAAACATAACTTCAAGTACATCCACATTTTATAACTTTATTTCATACTCATATAATACTCCATTACGTCCTAAAAGTATATAAAACATCAAATTTCTTTTACTCAACAAGGATATCTACAATTTAAACTTATTTTAACCTATTACCTTCTCAATTCTTGTTATATAAACTCAACTTTATATTTCAAGGACACTTAATTAGAAGTTCAATAATGATTCAACAAAATCGCCAAAAAATTATATTTCATTTTAACAAATGAAAACTATCCAACAACATTTCATATTATGATGCACATTCCATACTTTCCTATTACATAGGCATATGTGTCCATGAAATAACTTAATAAAAAACTTTAGAATTAAACACTGGTTTTTATTTCAAACCATTTTGAAATAATATATACATATAATTTTTGTATATCAAATCTTGCTTTGGGATTAAATCAAAATACATTTTACCAAAACAACTTTTTAGTTCCCACACTTAGAAACCCAAAAATGAACTGTGACGACCCTAACTCGACCTTCGAAAATCGACACCGAATACGTCACCCGTATTCAAATGTCGTAGATCCAAACGTCGAATCTGGTTCGTCGGAGCTTATAACACATAAGTATAACAACACAGAGGGAGAAAAGATAATATCATTGATACAACAATGAATACAATATCTGATGATACAATAAATATCAATATACATCAGAGATACAAGAAATAGCAATGGAAAGAAACAACAACAGAAGAAAAAGCAAACTAGACAACTGCAATGGAAAGATAATGTCTTCAATGCCAAACTCCAAAGATCTCCAATCCAGTAAACGAGAACCACCATCAAGTTGGCTTAAGAAAACGCGATCTCGAAATGCTATCGCCAAAATAATGCTGAAAGCTATCGACTCTACTCCTACTACTCGACTATCTGAAAAACCCAACTCTAGATTGCCTGTGTGTAAAATTATGGGCACCTAGAGTTTAGGAAAGGAACAATAAACTCCGGGTAAGTCATGGGACTAGTATGAGCAAACAAAAACAGTTTTATCTTTAAAACAAACAACAAAGATTTTAAAACTGAAATCCGCAATGCTTTTTGGAAAATGAAACTGCCATAAGGCCTCCCACCATACACGTAATGCAAGCGCACACTTGGAGGAGATTTTTCCTTATAACGGTCAAAAATGCTTACTATGCAAAATCTATTTTATATTATTGTTAGTGCATAGTGCAGAAAACCAATCGAAAGTATAATATTAATCTTAGCCAGCATAGGCATTTCGAACTATGCCTACTATAGCTACCATATAAATAGTGGTGACCACCATAAGTAAATGGCAGGTTATACAACTAAAACTGTACAGTGCGCGTATTGGATGATTGCATTTCCAACAAATGGTCAGGAAAACGAACTTCCCATATAAAATGGAACGCCTCTGGAGGGACGTCCCCGATAACCCAACCGGATTTCTGCTACAAAAGTCGGGTTACCCCTGCTCGAAAATAACTACTGACATGGGTATGCCATCCCTTGGTCGTTACCGACCTTTAACCGAGGGCCCTTAATCCAACAACCACACAGTAACGTATTTGGGCTCCATACCATGATACCACTTTCAAAATCAACATAAGTAAATATCTGGGCTCCATACCATGATATCACTTTTTATCTAGAAGGAAATGGTCATACCCTTAAGGGGAGCTACCCCCAAATAACCTTGCTGCCACGATTCATGTTTCGACCATTATCGGGCTGTGAGGCTCGATGAAGACACGTCCACAAAGCTATGCTTTACACAAAAGTCATGCTTTGATCAACAAATGATCAACAGCACTTCGTATGCCACATTACCAAATTGGAAATGTAACACTAATAACCATCAACTACATAACCTTGGAGCTCGTACGTCTCAAAGAAGGGTGTTAAGCTAAGAGAATAAATCTCCACCACGAAACAGAAATGTATTTGATAGAAACCGGTTTTACATCTCAAAGTGTAATGTCAGACACACATCCATACAAGTCTGTTCCAGGTTCGAACAGAACCGAAGGCACTTCCAAAGAAGCCCTTGCAAATCCGGGTATTCACAATCCCGATTGGACTCCTCATCACATATGGAGATCTCTATACCGGCGCAACTCAATGCAGAGACAATCGATAGGTTTTCCTTTCGTTTTTGAAAATTCCTGGTCTTCACCATTGGCCTTCAAATGTTATCGTCGTATCATTATTCATAATGGGTTATATGACACAAGCTCCTCTCCTGGCTAAATCGAATAATGAGCGCAATATTTAAAAACATATGGATATGAGATCTCAGTTAAGTCACAACTTAAAGTCCAAAACCTTCCTTTCAAATGGTTTAAAAAAATTACCATTTTCAAATCTTTACAAAAAAGACATTCACCTCACAAAGTTTTCCAATCTTCCGCAAAGATTCATTTACATCTTTTCAAAACAATTCCGTTTCAAATTGGATTAACTCATCCAATCTTTAAATCAAAGATTTAATTTATCGGTTTCAAAACCATTTCCAATTCAAATATTTTATATAAAAGATACACCATTTAAAATTCTCTTCGATAAACAAGGTTTAATAATCTTTCACAAAGGTTCATTCATAGATTTCAAAAAAATTCACAATTTCTTTTCAAACTTGAAACTTTTCAACACAAGTTGGAAATCCTTTCCTTATATAAAAGCTTTTATTATTTGAAAACAAATAGTTTTCGTTTTGGGAAAAACTGATTACATTTACATAAGTTAAAGCCATTCGAGTATAAACTTGGGTTTAAATTTAAATTCCCAAAACAATAATTTTTAAATGGTTTAAAACCCATATAAACACATTTATAACTTGCAAAACCTTTTTAAACCATAGTTTCCAAATATAGAGTTCAATTTCAAACCTTTGAATACAAATTCAAATCAAACTATTTTAAATTTCAAAACTTTATTAAGTTATCTCAAAATAACTTTTATCTTCAAAACTCCTTTTCAAAAGCTTTCATATTTAACCCAATTCCAAAACATTTGACTTCAAGATTCAGTTTTGAAACCATTTCAAAAATCTGTGACTTAACCAATTTCCTCATGCAATCCATATTTGTGTGTGTATGTTGTAGTCCAGGGGTTTTACACAATCGTGCAACAACATCATCAATCATTACAGATTCAAACACATAAATATCGATAGGCGGTATAATCTATAACGCATATCTTCCTTCACAGATCACAGATAAACAATATAAATTTATTACTGATAAATGAACTACATTCATCACAAATACATGAATTACATCACAGATGAATAAATTACATCACAGTTCACAGCTTAATCATAATAATTCATATCACACAATTCAAAGCATCCAATTCAATTCAAACATTCATAAGTATGATCAGTTAATTGTCTGATAAATTTTAATCAAATTAGATACTTATGAGTAATTTACTAATCCTAGTTAATTAATATTAATTAATTACAAACCATATAAATTAATTAACCTTAAAACATTAATTAACCTTTAATTGATAATTAATCCTTTGATTGATTATCCTTAATTAATTATAATAATTTATTTAATTAATCCTTAATTAATAATCATTCCTTGATCACTTTCGTTAATTAATTAACCTTTTAAATTAATCAATTATTCTTAACTTAATTACCTTAATTAATTAGTCACATTAATTAACCATTCTTTAAATTAATTAACCTTTAATCACTTGATTAACCCATCCTTAAATCATTAATTATCCATCCTTAATTAATTTCATAAATTAATCAATCCTTAATTATAAATTAAATAACCTTAAATTAATAATTAATCAATCTTTAGTTAATTATCCTTTAATTTCTTGATCAATCAAACTTAAATTTATTAATTAATTTATATTAATTACTTTTATTAAGTAATTAACTATAAGTAATTAATTTCCTTCAACAAATAAATTTAACTTAAACTTTAAAAGTTAATTAACCATTAAAATATTCATTAACTAATCCTTAAAATTATTAAGTTTTAATAAACTTTCAAAATAAAAGTTTATGTATGTCTTTAAACCATTTTAAAACTTAGTTAATTAAAACAATTTAATTAAAAACCTTCTTAAAAAAATTTAAAACTTAAATAACATCTAATCTAAAAGGAAATTGATTTAAACAAATTTATTTTTAAAAAACTTGATTCTTCTTTAAAATTTAAAACTGTTTGGCCAAACATAAATAAACCCAAAAAAAAACACGTCCCGCCCGAGCTTGAACCGGGCAACCCATGCTTCACCCTGCTTTGAGATAATGGATCAGTTCCCTGTGCATGGCTTCAAGCCTTCCACCTTCTTCCCCAAATACTCGAACCACTAATACGAACATTTGCACGTGTACATGCACAATCACGTTGACCACCTGCGATCGACGTTGAAGCCTTTCGATCATCAATAATGATCTCGTGAAACGGTTCGTGCAACCAAAAACGCGAAATTGCCATTAAATCGAAATCGAGCAAAATTTCGAAACCAATATTACTTCCTATAACCCAAACAATCACCTTAATCCACTTTGCTCTGCCGCGACAAGCCATCAGAAGCCACGTCGTCATAGCCGATGATGCTTCGACCATCCACAAACCCATCCCCTAAGTTCCCTGAATTCCGATGCCAAAGAGACGACGCAGTCGCCTAATCTTCAACCTCGATTTGAACTGGGTATTAAACCCTATTACGACCAAATACCGATGCCACGTCCGCCTATCACCACCTTCTCCATTTGTCCCCACCTCGTCGATTGACAAGCAAGCCTCGAAAACAAACACGACATCCTCAAGTTAGTCGATCGCCGAAAGAAAGATAAAAATGCAATTCCCGTTCAACTACGAACTGCAACCAAAATACTAAACTAAAAATCACAATTTTTGTTTTAGAAATCATATTTTTCTTAGAGGATTCAGAATATATACTTGATTTACAAATCGTTGAGTTTAAATTTTCACCCGTTCTCCCAATTTCACTGTTATTTATAATTTTCAAAACATTTACTCAATATTTTCTCCTGATTTTATTTTTAGAAATGATGTTACACACCAACAGACACCTATCTTTCAGAGATCAATGTTTAAAATTATTTGTAGGTGAAATGATTTGAATTTTTAATCAGGTTTTAAAACCTGTAACTTGAGACGGAGCAAACATTCATGAGCACAGACATACACACATATAAATACATATATACGAGCTGACATATACGCATTCATTCATTATTTTCCCAGGGATCATCATCATAGGTATCAAGATCAAGAAAATGGATTTTAAAAAAACATGAAGTATGCTCACCTGTTCAATGAAGACAGAAGACAGCCTGATATTTGTTGCATGCTTAATTTTCTTTTTTGCTTTCCAGGCTTTAGATTGAATTCAGCTTGTTGTGGTTGGATTTTGATTTTTAATTTCTTTGATCTGAGATGATCTTTGCCTTTGTTTGAATTTTTTTGCACTATTCTTTTACAGGCTTCAGTTTACAGGTTATAAGATTTGAAACCTGACTTGATTTCCAGGTTGATTTCCTAGATTTTGTTTTGATCCCTGATTTGCACTTTTAGGTTGCAACTGAAATCGTTTTCTTTGATTTTCTTTTGATCTGGTTTTTATTTTCAAATTTGTTGTTTTTTAGGTTGGAGAAGCTGTGAAAGAAAGTATGAAGCCTGGTTTTTAATTTTTCTTTCCTATGCATGTTTACAAATTTTTCATTCAAAACTAAAAAAATTCTTTTGCCACTTGTCCACTTTCATTGCATTTGTAATTTCATTTGATAATCTTCTAACAAATGTCTTAGGTAAGTTAAATTATGTTTATATCCCTAATCAAATTATTTTTATAAATTTTATTTTAAACCTTATTGCAAATATAATTTCATATACTAACATATGATTTTATTCTAAAATGTTTATGTTCTTATCTTTATATATATTCTTATTTGCACAAATAAAATTCATTTCAATTACTTTTCACATTCAATCTTAATTTAGTTCAATACATTTACATATATACATTTATATATTTTACATTCATACATTTCTTATCATTTCTATTTGTACAACTTTTAAAAGAAAAGAATGATTTAAAAATCTTGATTATATATATTAGCAAATAATCACATATATTTACGTATGTATATATATAAGAGAACTCAATCTTAAAAATAAATCTTTTGAAAATTATTACATTAATTCTTAAATTGTAATTTCCAAATATCAATATATTTAAATTTTTAGAAACTAAACTTTTATTTATCTTAAAGTTTTATAATTCTATTTATTTCTAACACATTTATTTTTAAATCCAATATTATTTATAAAATATTTATCCTTAAATTTCAAATCAAAATTTCTATTTATAGTCTAAAATATTTATTTATTCTGAAAATCTCTAATTAATTCATAAATGATTTCACAATTTAATTGCAAAATTAAATTAATTGTCAAATTAAACTTGGCTAAAATTTCGGGAATGTTACATGAACGTCGATGATGCTGTAGTTATCACCATAATTATTTTCAAATGACAGAAGTGAGTTCAGTACATCTAAACCATACTTTTCGTATTTAACGAAAATGATTTTAAAGTGGTATCAAATACTTGTATAGTAATACTAAGTATCATGATCTCATTCTCCTAAAACTATTTCTTAAATATTTACTTTCACATAATATTATTATTATTTTTTCCAAAATCTTGAAAAATATTTTCAAAGACACCTGGACTTAATTCCTTGAATTCTCTATTTGAATACTTTTTCATTGGTAAACCATATTTTATAAACTTACTTGTATAAAATCACTTTCTTATATAAATCTTTTCATAAATATTTATTTCCTAAAATATTCTATCTTTCCATTTGTTTGTGGTAAACATCTTTTATTAAATTATAACTTCTAACCTAACATTACCACTAAATGCCTCATAGTCAAACCATGAAACTTAATTTACAAGGTGTTCGTTCAGTGTACCCACAATTACTGTGTACCCACCCCATGATGTAGAAAGGTAAAGATGCTTATAAACTGGTTAATGACAAATCAATAATAAATAATACTCAATGTTCCTAATATGCCGAGCATGACCAAACAATCAAGGTTGTGGGATATTAAACTATAAGAAGTACTAGAGACAAACAAACACAAATAAGTAAACTATAAACAGATAATATACCCTCAAGAATCTGCTTCCCCTTTGCAGTTGCAGAAGTAGCAAAGACCCTAGGTTGTTCCTCATTCTGAGGCACGGGACTATCTCTAACAAAATGGCCAAGCTGATGGCAACAGTAGAAACTCTTCGGTGCAAACTGTGATACCTCCTATGTTACTGCCTTTATCATCTTCCCTCCTCCCTCCTTCTTACAAGTTTTAACGAAGCAGCCCTTCTTCCCACACCAATGGCAAAGAAGATTGGACATATACTTCACCTACTAAAATTTTCACTTATTACTCCCAACCGGTATTGAAGCAAGAGGCTTTGGAGTAGAAGCAACTAGATTCGATAATAAATTATGAAACCTCAAATCCATATTCACCAAATTCACAAAAGACCTCAAAAGGCGATTTGTCATATCCCGCTGGAACTCAGGGTGCATACCTGTAATGAACATCTTGTTTTTCTTTAATGGCGTATCACCTAAATCCAAACCCGAACCGAGATAATGCAATGAGCCGATTCTCATACTCCGACACGGTCGTGGCCCCCTTTCTTAGATCCAAGAAGCTCCTAAATAACTGTCTTTCTGGCTTTCAAAATAAACTTCATCTCAGACTCATTTTTAAGTTAGGCCCAATAGAATTCGTTTTATTAGACATTGACTGTAATATAACTCTACCAATTTATGGCTGCATTCGTAAATGTTGTGATGCCAATCTATGCTTCATTGCATCATCTAGCTCCATATCTCTAAATATCCGATCGCATAGTCTGAGCCATGACTGGACTTATATAATTATCTCCGTACTACCAAAACTTTTACCCCCTAGCCTCTCATAATCACAACAAAGCAAAGCAAAACTCATCTGAGAACTGATATGCACGACCTCTTCTACGACATTCTCCCTCGGTTCTTCAACAGGAGCAACATTCCTTAGCGCTCGATCCCCGCCTTTCATGGTAATATTACCCCGACCACATCTAGCATTGGCAACTCTAGTACTCATGGTTCTTACTACCAAATCAAAGCAAAACAACTTTGGGAAACCAAAGGGTTGAGTTACTTCAAACAAAGGGTTTCAAAGAAAGAGATATTCCTAAGGCATAATTTAGAAGTCTAATTTTCAAAAAAAATACGCTCTCATAAGTATAATACACTTGGCTTATTCTAAGATGTCACTATCTAATGAGCCATACCCAACCAAAGCTAAAGTGTTTGCTTAACCTTGTGCTCTGATACCAAATGTAACGACCCAACTTTTCGACTCTCGGATGTCAACACTAATGCATCCATGGTATTTGTGTGCCCAACATCCAAGTGCCAAAAAGACAAAAAGTTAAGGTAAATAATAGAAAAGGAAGATAAAATAAGGAAGAAGAACATAGAACAAAGAAGAAGAACACAACATCAGAGCTTCACAATGGAACGATAATACATAATATCAAAGGGAACGATACAAAGGGTTACTCCGAATACAGAAATTCAGATTTACCAATACCTAAGTGCTATCATCAGCCTAGATTACTATAATGGTTTTCCCCTTGAATGAAACCAACCATTCATTAAATTTAAAATAGTAACTGACGAGACCATACAGGTTACTTTAATGGTTTTCCCCTTAAATGAAACCAACCATTCATTAAGTTTGCATAGTGATACATAGATAATATCCAGAGTGTAGAATATACATTGTAACAATCCACAATTTTTATAAACATTTTATTTTAACTTTTATTTGAAACTTTAATTTTAAACCGTATAAATTGAATTTTTGGAATTTTCCAATGTAGTTTTGGATTTTGTTTACGATTTAATTTCCAAATACAATAAAATAAATGTTTTCTGAAAAAATTTATATTTTGGTCAACTGTGGTCAAACTTTGACTTTCTGTTGAAATTTTAATTTTTAATTTTTAATTTCTAATCTTTTTCTTTCAAACTATATTTGAATCTGATATTCGTGCTGCTTTTCATTTCGTAAAATTCTGTTTTAAACTTTTTAAATCTGATGTATTTCAGCGTTTTACACGCGATTACTTTCTGCATTTTTCTGTTTATTTTTCTATTTTATATTTTCTGCTTCATTCCTATTTTATATTCTATTTTCTATTTTGTATGTACCTTTCTATTTGATTTTTATTTGGATTTTGGGTTTGGAAATTGAAAAAGACATAGGTTTCTTTTCTTGGATATGAAGTAAAGCTCTTCATTTTCTAGCCATTCAAAGCAATTACTCTCCTAGCCGTTCACTTGTCATTTCTCTTTGCCATTCATGTACAAAACATATCATATCCATCTCATTTCTCATTTGTTTCCTAAAAAAATTTTTACAGTAAGTTCTCATGGCATATTCTTTCTCTTTTCCCTTTTTTTTTCTCTTCTATTTGCAAGGCTCGGCCACCACTCCTATTGCCGACCATGTCACCACTCCACCACCAACTGGGCTAGCACCACCTTGCCATCTCCACTGACCCAGGCCGTGACCTTCCTGATCCAAAACTCTATCACCAAAGCTTGTAGAAACCCTAACCGAGACCACCATACCATCATCTCCTTCCTTTTAGTCTCAGCCACCATTATTTCCACCACCTCCTTGCCTTTCTTTTCCATGACCAGAACCATCTTCAGGCCGTGACCTGATCTGACCAAGCAAACGAACCCAAGCCGAGCCATGTTGCCTTAGGACTAAGCCACTTGAACCCATGACTTTTCATCTTGCCTTGACCTTTTGCCTTCATCTTCCCTATCTCTTCACATTCCATTGCCATAGCCGTGCACTTTTATGACCATGGCCGAGCCTTTATTCCACAAATCAATCATGGCAAACCCATGTGTTGATGGTCTAGCCAATTTGCATGGTGGCCGAGCCACTTGCCTTAGTTGAGTCCATTTTTATTTCATTTTTGATAAATTATTTTATGTGTTGAATTTATTTTATGTGTTGAATACGTATGTTTATGTATGTTGTATTTTATTTGTTCGCAAGATCTGAATCTTGGCTCATCATCCACTCGAATCTAGTCGTGCCTTTTCATGTTTTGCGGAGTTTGGATTTCTGTTTTGAATTTGACCTCTAGCTTTAGAGGTGAGTTATTCACTCTTGACATTTGTACTTATATAATTGTGAAACAATGGCATGTGAATTGTAGTTGATGATATGATAGTAATTTACATATGCCTGTGATATGATATTTCATGATGTTATAACCTGATATTTATTTGTTACATCACCTTATATGAAATGCCATATTAAACAGTTTATTGTATTTCCTATTTCTCACACTACAAGTTCACTATTAGTATAGAATCACTATGGATTGAAATGATACATACCCGAACAAACATTAGAATAAAGAAAAATCTTTATGAGCTAAAATGATAGGCTACGAGCATTTTTTATTTATTTTATCTGACTCGGGATTGCGGGTTTAAAATGATAGAACCCGAATTATTATTATTAAACTACATATTGAAATGATACATATCTATATCACTTGACGTAGGTTAGACAATTATATAAGACCCGTAGTTAATTTTGAATATTTTATGAAAATTATTAAGTATTTTTGAAATTTAAAATATGAAATTTTAAACTTAAATTGGATTTAAATGATTTAAATAAATGTTATAGTGATTTTCTATAAGTTAAAAATGTATAAGTAAATCAATGGTTTAAATGTAACTTAAATATGACTTAACTTGATAATTGAAATTTTAGTTTTCAAATGGAAATTTAAGCTTAACTTAGTAAAAAGAATATTTTATTTATGAAAGGGTATTCTAAAATAAAGTGTTAAGTTATTTTTTAAGATAAAAGTTAAGTAAAATAATGTACTTTTGACTTAATAAATGAATTATAGTTTAATTTGGATATTTTATTTATAAAATTTTATTTTATTTAATCATAAGTTAAATGATATCCAAATAAATATTTTTGAAACGTGAGATATGTTTTATAAGTTAAAAATGATGAAAACTGAAATTTATAATGTTTCTGAAATATTATAACAAATCTTAGTTTTGTATTGGCAGCATTTCCAAATTGCTATGGTTTTAAGGTAGCGTTTTCTAAGTGCTACCATTTCTGAAATACTATTATACTTGCAGTAACCTTTTCTAAATGCTGTTGTTTCTAAAAATGTTCTGTTCTTTGAAATACATTATACCTACAGTAACGTTTTCTAAGTGCTGCTGTTTCTGAAAATGTACTGTTTTCTGAAATACTATTATACTTACATTAACGTTTTCTAAGTGCTGTCGTTTCTGAAAATGTACTGTTTTCTAAAATACTATTATACTTACAGTAACGTTTGCTAAGTGCTGCTATTTCTGAAAAGACAATATTTCTATGTATAATCACATTTCCAAGTGCTACGAATGCTATGATACAATGTGTTTTTTTGAAATTGTTATTATTGAATGAACTTAGAAATGCTACAACTTTGGAAATGAACATTTTATTTTGAAGGATATTGACATTGAATCTAAATGCTTTAAATGAATATGTTTTGATTTGAAATATAAACCATTTTGAAATTTATAACCACGGGTAGTAATATCGTTTTGTTGTTAAAGAGACTAGGATCGGAAGTTGTCATACTCTCTGCCAACTCCGAAAACCACTTTAACAACCGTGTCGCGGTGGAGATTCCAGAATGAAGTAGGATGGTAGTGATGTCCTTTGAGGTATGAACGTGGACCCGACTCCCGTGAGTTGGCATAAGGTGGCTAAAATAGGAGCGATTCCAGGCCAATGAGGAAGCTCCTTTTATCGGACACACTTCTTCGTTTGCCATTCTATTACTTTGTGATTGATATGGTGCACACCTTTGATTTTTGGGAGTGTGGCTCGAGGTGGGCGATAGTGGCTTCTATGCGTTACCACCAGTCCATATGCGTAATTGTATATCTACCCTGGCATTGCCTCGTTGTGCCGTGGTACCTACCCTAGTGCGCCTTATACGATTTTTGTTTTGTACCATACCTATGGAGTGCCCTCTGACGACGCCCAGTACGGGGGAGATTATGGTACTGTATAAACTATGGGAATATATAAAATGTGTTAAGGGGGATATTGGGTAACTCCTTAACGCTATTTTTAAGTATATTATACTTTACTTTAGACATTATTATAATTGCATGTATTACTACATAGTAAATAGTTTAAAGGATCCTTAGAGGATGGGCAGTCCCAAGCATCCTTTAAGTTACTTATGCATTTTATTACAGTCCAATTGAGTTGGTTTAAATTATATAAGTATGTATGTCCTGACTCAAGTGTTTTGTGTTTTGGTTTATGCTCGGGTCAGCCTGAGTATCAGCTTTGGATTTCACCTTCTGGAGCTAGAGGATTTGCTGGAGATTATCCATCTATCTAGTTGTTATCTATTTCTATTCAATATTGCTATTCAGCTTACGTATTAGTGGACGTTTATGTATTTAGGATTTCTGTTGTCTTTACTTTTAAGACTCTGGATTTTTCACTTGTTTTGTGACTATGTGTTGTAGTAGCTCCATGAAATACGCTACGAGTTATTCTGATTAACTATGTTTTTGATTCTGTGTTTGATTTTATTTGCTTCAAATTATATTACAATCTACTATTTTGAATTATTAAAGTCTAACATGTGTGGTTTTATTGTCAATTTGAATGGTCCAAAATAGTGGGTCGTTACATTTAGCATCAGAGCGAGGTTTTAGGCAAACCTTAGCCTGCGAAGCAAAAACTCATTAGAGATAGGGTAGAAATACCCTAGAATGCGTGAAATCAATTTTAGAATCATTTCTTTGTGAGAGAACGTATTTTAAAGTACAAAATGATTTTCAAATGATTTTCAAAGGATTTTCAAAAATTATTTTGATATAAACTTTTCTTGTTTTGAAATCAAATTTTCTTAACTTCTTCCCTTTTCTTACCCATCTTGTTAGTTATATTTGTGTTTAGGATATTCATTCAAGTTGAATCTAATCTTATCTAATTTTGTCTTTGTTTCTCAATTACCTCTGTCCTAAAATTCATTCTTGATTTTTCAGGACGAGTGCAGGAATGCTAGAGGTAGGGGATGTGGTATTGCCCCAGCTCCTGAGCCTGCTGCACCAACTAGTTTCACTACACCCTGTAAGGAATACATTGAGCTTGGCGGCACCAGGTTTACCTGATCTGAGAGCATTATTGAGGCTCTGCAGTGGTTGAAGGATTTGGAGAGGATTTTCTTTGGTCTTGAGATCACTAATGCCCAGCAGCGTTAGTTAGCAGCTTGGTAGTTGAAGGGCACAGCCATGGATTGGTGGGAGTCCGTTACAGCTCACACTGTTAAGGCTGACATTTCTTGGGAGCATTTTAGGTATCATCTCCCGTTTGTTTCAAATTTAGTTCAGTTTCTCTTTTTGATAACTGTCTTATGTTTCTTTATCGTGCTTTAGGGGTGCTTTTGTTGTGACGTGGATGCCTCAGGAAGGGAAGTCTCGGCTGTATCGGGAATTCATGGATCTCAAACAGGGTGATATGTCATTTGTTGAGTACGAAAGGAAGTTCAATGAGCTTTCTAAGTTTGGCCCTTTTCTGATTGACACTCTTTTCAAGAAGAATGAGAAGTTCATTGCTGTTGCCCGTCCGGAGTATTATGATCGTCTCATCGCTCATATGCATAGACCTTTCACTAGTCTGATGGACATGGCCATTGGATATAAGAATCCTACTTCAAAGGATCCTCCATTTCTCGTTCTGCTTCATCTCAGTCTTTTTCTGGTAATCCTAAGAAGAGAAAGCCTACTTTTCATCAGAAGAAGAAGAATTGGAATAAGAATCCAGGTTTGGGATCTTTTTCTTCTCAGTAGCAGTCTATCGACCTATCCTCCATTACTTGCTTCAGATGTAATCAGAAGAGACACTATGCTAATAGATGTCCAACTTTAGTTGGTGCTGCTGTTCCTCCAACTCAGTTGACCAGGCGTGATCTCTGTCATATTTGTCTGCAGCCTGGCCATTTCAAGAACAACTGCCCTACTCAGCAGAAGGGCAAGTCCTCTGGTATCTTTGATGTTACCTCTGCTTCTTCACCTGCTCCATCTACACCTGTTCCTGCTCCTGGTGATGTCCAAGGTACATTTCAAGGCACTTTTTCTCTGTTTTATTTTCCTATTCGTGTTCTATTTGATACTGGAGCTTCCCATAGCTTTATTTTTGTGGATCTTTGCGATAAATTTGAGCATCTTCTTTTGACCGAGTTTGCTTCCGAGCCTTTGTTTGTTTCAAATCCTATTCGTGGTCCTGCGAGCCTTAGTGGGATTTGTAAGCGAGTGAAGCTTCTCTATTTGGATCATTGTTTCAGTGGCGATTTCTATGTTCTAGGTTTGGATGCTTTTGATCTATTGCTTGGAGGTGATTGGCTGAAGAGGCATGATGCCGTTATCTCTTGTAAATCACGAACTGTTTCTCTTATTGATGATTTTGGGAATCCTTTGGTGATTCAATATTGCTTGCCTAGGGATTATGCCTGCAGTTTTATTTGTTCTCTTGACTCTTCGCCGGATGATCTTGATTCTACTCCTTTGGTTAGACTATATCCCGATGTATTTGGTGAAGTCACTTCTTTACCTCCTAAGCAGGAAATTGACTTCCGTGTTGATCTTATTCCTGGAGCTTGACCTGTAGTTCTTCCTCCTAGAAGAATGGCACCATGTGAGAAGGTTGAGTTAGGAAAGAAAATTGAGGACTTATTCTCCAAGGATCTGATAAGACCTAGCCATTCAGAATAGGGAGCAGCAGTGGTTTTCGTCACTAAGTCTGATGGTTTTTTGAGGATGCGTGTTGACTATAGGGAGCTAAACAAGCTCACTATGAGGAACAGATATGCTATGCCTCGTATTAATGATATGTTTGATCAGCTCCATGGAGCTACTGTTTTCTCTCAGCTTGATCTGGCCATAGGTTTTCACCAGCTCAGAGTTGCTGAGGAAAGTATTCCTAAGACCACTTTCCATAGTTTGAATGGTTTCTATGAGTGGTTAGTTATGCCTTTTGGTTTGACTTACGCTCCTTCTTTCTTTGTTGATTTGGTGAATCGTGTTTTTTGTGATGTGCTTAACAAGTTTGTTCTAGTCTTTGTTGATGATATTCTTGTGATCTCTAAGTCTGAGGAAGAGCATAAATCCCACTTGAGCTTTGTTCTGGGGACTCTTAGGAGTCATCAGTTGAAAGCTAAATTCTCGAAATGCCATTTCTAGAAGGATGAAGTTCGATTTCTCGGCATATTATTTCTAGTAATGGAGTTTCAGTTGATCCAATCAAGATCGCTGCGATCAATGCAAGCCTTTCCTTTCTTCTCTTTCTGTAATTGATCATTCTATTTTTCTATGGTCCTTATTTCTCCCTATTACATTGCAGCATTGGAAAAGTCCTAGGACTCCATCTGATATTCGCAGTTTTCTGGGCCTTGCCGGTTATTATCGGAGATTCAATGAGAATTTTGCTCGGATTTCTGCACCCCTCACTGCTTTGACTCAAAAGAATGCTAGGTTTATATGGAATGATAAGTGTAAAGCTGCATTCAATGAGTTGAATCTTAAGCTTACTTCCGCACCAGTGCTTATCGTTCCAAACGGAAATGAAGGATTAACGGTATACACTGATGCTAGTCGTGAGGGTTTGGAGCTGTTCTGATGTAGGATAGGAAGGTCATTGCTTACGCTAGTCGTCAGTTGAAGACCCATGAAGCAAATTATGCAGCTCATGATTTGGAATTTCTTGCTGTAGTCTTTGCTTTGAAGCTTTGGAGACATCATCTTTTGGGTGCTAAGTTTGAGCTCTTTACTGATCATCAATCTTTGAATTATATCTTCACCCAGAAGGATTTGAATCAGCGTCAGGTTAGGTGGCTTGAGTTCCTTGCTTCTTATGATCTTGACATTAGCTATACCCCTGGGAAGACTAATGTTGTAGCTGATGTTTTGAGTCGGAAGAAGGCTATGTGGTGTCAGCTTGTTGTTTCTTCTTCTCCTCTTTTGGATCGTATCATTACTAAGCATGATGAGGATGACATGCTTAGGCGTAAAAAGGAGAGTGTTCATAGCACAATTGGTGGTAGTAGTCCTGATGGTAGTGGAGGTTAGATCGATGTTAGAGGGATTTTGAGGATTAATAATCGGATTTGTGTCCTGAATGTTGATGGATAGAGGCAAGAGTTACTTCAGGAAAATCATCGATCCAGACTTTCTATTCATCCCGATGTGATGAAGATGTATCAGGATATGAAGAAGCTTTATTGGTGGAGAGGTATGAGGAGAGATATCTCTAGCTTTGTTAGTAGGTGTGCGACTTGTCAGCAAGTCAAGGCCAATCATCAGAAGACCCCTAGTTTGTTGCAGCCCCTTGAGGTTCCTTATTAGAAATGGGAAAGGTTTCCATGGATTTTATTGATGGTTTATCCAGGACTCAGAGGGCTAATGAGAGTATTTGGGTTATTATGGATAGATTGACCAAATCAGCTCATTTCATTCCAGTCAAGTCTACCCATTCTGCCTCTAGTTTGTTTGAGATCTATATGAGGGAGATTGTTCGTCTCCATGGTGTTCCTATCAGCATTGTTTGTGATCGAGATCCTATCTTCACCGGTCAGTTTTGGAAAGCTTTTCAGGAATGTTTGGGTACTCGTCCGAATCTGAGCACTGCTTACCATCTGTAGACCGACGGTCAAACGGAAAGAGTAAATCAGATTCTAGAGGATCTTCATCGTGCTTGTGTTCTTGATTACGGACGATCTTCATCGTGCTTGTGTTCTTGATTATGGAGGATCTTTGGAAGATCATCCCCATCTTGTTGAATTCACCAATAACAACAGTTATCAGGTATATTTTCAATCTTCTATTTCAATCTTATCTTAGTCTTTTATCTATCTCATTCCGTCTTTGAATTCAGGCTAGTATTGAGATGTTTCTGTTTGCTGCTCTTTACGGAAGACCTTGCAGATCTACATCTTGCTGGATTAAGTCCGGTATTTGGTCCTTGGTCCTGACGTGATTTTGGAAGCTTTTGAGAAGGTTGAGGAGATTAAGAGGAAGACGAAGAGTGCTCAGATAGGCAGAAGAAGTATGATGATAGGCGTAGGAGGAGTTTGGAGTTTGTTGTTGGTGATTTGGTTTTCCTTAAGGTCTCTCCCTTAAGGAATGTAATTCGGTTTGTTCGGAGAGGGAAGCTTGCTCCTAGGTTTGTTGGTTCTTTCCATATCTCAGAGAGGATTGGTTCTTTAGCTTATCATCTAGATTTTCCAGAGAAGTTTGCTAGAGTACATAATGTATTCCATGTATCACATCTTCGTTGATATCTGCATGATCCATCTTTGATTATCCAGCCTTCTGCTATCGAGAGTTTGGATATTGAGCCAAATCTTACTGTCGAGAAGAAGCCACTTCGTATTATCGAAAGAGGTATGAAGCAGCTGAGAAGGAAATTTGTCAACCTGGTCAAAGTGCAGTGGAGTATGGATGATCGAGATTGTACCTCGGAGACGGAGGAGAGCTTGCATGCTTCGAAACCGGAATTATTTATCTCAGGTACTATTTGCTTTTCTATCTTATCTTTCCTTCCTTTTGTGTCTCATTCCTTTTCGAGGATGAAAAGTTTTGAGTGGAGGAGAGTGTGACAACCCATAATTTTTGTAAATATTTTAATTCATTTTTTATTTGAAACTTCAATTTTTAAATCGTACAAATTGAAATTTTTGAATTTTCCAATGTAATTTTTGATTTTGTTTACAATTTAATTTCCAAATACAATAAAATAAATGTTTTCTGAATTTTTTTTATATTTTGGTCAACTAGGTCAAACTTTGAAATTCAGTTGAAATTTTTAATTTTTAATTTTTAATTTCTAATCTTTTCTTTGAAACTATATTTGATTCTGATATTCGTGCTGCTTTTCGTTTCGTAAAATTTTGTTTTAAACTTTTTAAATATGATGAATTTTAGTGTTTTACACGTAATTATTTTCAGCATTTTTCTGTTTATTTTATCTATTCTATATTTTCTACTTCATTCCTTTTTATATTTTATTTTAAATTTTCTATTTTGTTTGGACCTTTCTATTTGATTTTTATTTGGATTTTGGGTTTGGAAATTCAAAAAGAATTAGGTTTCTTTTCTTGGATATGAAGTAAAGCTCTTCATTTTCAAGTTGTTCAAAGAAATTACTCTCCTAGCCGTTCACTTCTCATTTCTCTTTTCCATTCATGTACAAAACATCTCATATCCATCTCATTTCTCATTTGTTTCCTGAAGAAATTTTTTTTACTGTAAGTTCTCATGGCATCCTCTTTCTCTTTCTCTTTTCTCTTTTCTTTTTTTTTTCTCTTCTATTTGCATGGCTCGGCCACCACTCCTATTACCGACCATCTCACCACTCCATCACCACCTGTACGGCCAGCACCACCTTACCATCTCCACTGACCCAGGCCGTGACATTCTTGATCTAAAACCCGATCACCAAATCTTGTAGCAACCCTAGCCGAGACCACCATACCATCATCCCTTCCTTTTAGCCTCGGCCACCATCATTTCCACCACCTCCTTGCCTTGCTTTGCCATGACGAGAACCATCTCCAGGCCATGACCTGGCCTGACCAAGCAAACGAACCCAAGCCGAGCCATGTTGCCTTAGGACCGAGCCACTTGAACCCATGACTTTCATCTTGCCTTGACCTTTTGCCTTCATCTACCCCATATCTTCACATTCCATTGCCATAGTCGTGCACTTTTGTGACCATGGCCGAGCCTTTATGCCGCAAATCAAGTCATGGCCGAGCCACGTGTTGATGGTCTAGCCAATATGCATGGTGGCTGAGCCACTTGCCTTGGCCGTGTCCATTTTTATTTCATTTTTGATAAGTTATTTTATGTGTTGAATTTATTTTATGTGTTGAATATGTATGTTATGTATGTTGTATTTTATTTGTTTGCAAGATTTGAATCTTGGCTCATCATCCACTCTAATCTAGTCGTGCCTTTTCATGCTTTGCGGAGTTTGGATTTGTTTTTTGAATTTGATCACTAGCTTTAGAGGTGAGTCATTAACTCTCGACAATCGTACTTATATAATTGTGAAACAATGGCATGTGAATTGTAGTTGATGATATGATAGTAATTTATATATGCATGTGATATGATACTTCATGATGTTATAACCTGATATTTATTTGTTACATCACCTGATATGAAATGCCATATTATACTATTTATTGTATCACCTGTTTCTCACACTGCAAGTTCCCTATTAGTATAGAATCACTATGGGTTGAAATTATACGTACCCGAACGGACATTAGAATATGGAAAATCATTATGAGCTAAAATGATAGGCTCAAGCGATTTTTATTTATTTTATCTGACTTGGGATTGTAGGTTTGAAATTATAGAACTCGAATTTTTATTTTTATATTACGGATTGAAATGATACATATCCATATCACTTGACATAGGTTAGAAAATTAAATAAAAACCCATGTTTAATTTTAAATATTTTCTGAAAATTATTAAGTATTTTTTAAATTCAAAAAATGAAATTTTAAACTTAAATTGGATTTAAATAAATGTTATAGTGATTTTCTATAAGTTAAAAATGTATAAGTAAATAAATGGTTTAAATGTAACTTAAATATGACTTAACTTGATAATTGAAAATTTAGTTTTCAAATGGAAATTTTAAGCTAAACTTAGTAATAAGAATATTTTATTTATGAAATGGGTATTTTAAAATGAAGTATTAAGCTATTTGTTAAGATAATGGTTAAGTAAAAAAATGTACTTTTGACTTTATAAATGAATTATAGTTTAATTTGGATATTTTATTTATAAAATTTTATTTTATTTAACCATAAGTTAAATGATATCCGAATAAATATGTCTGAAACGTGAGATATGTTTTATAAGTTAAAAATGGTGAAAACTGAAATTTATAATGTTTCTGAAATGTTACAATAAATCTTTGTTTTGTATTGGCAGCATTTTCAAATTGTTGTGGTTTTAAGACAGCGTTTTCTAAGTGTTACCACTTTTGAAAATGTACTGTTTTCTGAAATACTATTATACTTACAGTAACGTTTTCTAAGTGCTGCTGTTTTTGAAACCCTACTGTTTTCTGAAATACTATTATACCTACAGTAACGTTTTCTAAGTGCCGCTTTTTCCGAAAATGTATTATTTTCTGAAATACTATTATACTTACAATAACGTTTTCTAAGTGCTGCTGTTTTTGAAAATGCACTGTTTTCTGAAATACTATTATACTTACAGTAACGTTTGCAAAGTGCTGATGTTTCTAAAAAGACAATATTTCTATGTATAATCACATTTCCAAGTGCTACGAATGCTATGATACAATGTGTTTTTTTTTGAAATTGTTATAATTGAATGAACTTAGAAATGCTACAACTTTGGAAATGAACATTTTATTTTGAAGGATACTGACATTGAATTTGAATGGTTTAAATGAATACGTTTTGATTTGAAATATAAACCATTTTGAAATTTATAACCATGGGTAATAATAATGTTTGGTTATTAAAGAGACCGGGGTCGGAAGTTATCATACTCTCTACCAACTTCGAAAACCACTTTAACAACCGTGTCGCGGTGGAGATTCTAGATTGAAATAGGATGGTGGCGACGTCTTTTAAGGTATGAATGTGGACCCGACTCCCGTGAGTTGGCATAAGGTGGCTAAAACAGGAGCGATTCCGGACCAATGAGGTATCTCCTCTTATCGGACACACTTCTTCGTATGCAATTCTATTACTTTATGATTGATATGGTGCGCACCGTTGATTTTTGGGAGTGTGGCTCGAGGTAGGCGGTAGTGGCTGCTATATGTTACCACCAATCCGGATGTGTAATTGGTATATCTACCCTGGCAGTGCCTTGTTGTGCCGTGTCACTTACCCTAGCGCGCCTTATACGATTTTTGTTTTGTACTATACCTATGGAGTGCCTTCTGACGACGCCCAGCACGGGGGAGATTACGATACTGTATAGACTATAGGAATATATAAAATGTGTTAAGGGGGATATTGGGTAACTCCTTAACGCTATTTTTAAGTATATTATACTTTACTTTAGAGATTATTATAATAGCGTATATTACTACATATACAATAGTTAAAGGATCCTTAGAGGATGGGCGGTCCCAAGCATCCTTTAAGTTACTTGTGCATTTTATTACAGTTATTTTGAGTTGGTTTACATTATATAAGTATGCATGTCGTGACTTGAGTGTTTTGTGTTTTGCTTTATTCTTGGGTCAGCCTATGTATCAGCTTTGGATTTCACCTTCTGGAGCTAGAGGATTTGTTGGAGATTATCCATCTATCCAGTTGTTATCTATTTCTATTCAGTATTGCATTCAGCTTATGTATTAGGGGACATTTATGTATTTAGGATTTTTGTTGTATTTACTTTTCAGACTCTGGATTTTGTACTTGTTTTGTGACTCCGTGTTGTAGTACCTCCATGAACTACTATGGTTATTTTATTTCCGCTGCGAGTTATTCTGATTTATTTGTGTCTGTAATTCTATGTTTGGTTTTATTTGCTCTAAATTCTATTACAATCTACTGTTTTGAATTATTCAAGTCCGACATGTGTGGTTTTGTTGTCGATTTGAATGGTCCAAAATAGTGGGTCGTTACATACATCTATCAAATAGTTGTTATGTGAACACTACAACAATAGTAGGTATATAATCAATACCGCTAAGGCACGTTCGATAATTGTATGGGTCCTTCATGGAGATCTCCTTGGATCAAGCCGAATCTGAACTCCATGATAAGGATCAGTAATCACCTTTCGAGCCTCATATATCTCTAAATTGGATAAAATATAATATAAACATAATTAGATCACCCTCGTTGTGTGGTCCGAGTCTTATCAACTCCCGCTAGCAAAAATCGATAAGCATCCTTAAATATGGAGTTGATATACCCTTGAGGTAAGCTAGACCCCCCGCACTTACCCTTTCTCGATTTTCTGTCATTTTCCTAATGTTGAGGCTACATTCGGCATCACTCATACAAGTCTTCACCACTCGAACAAAGCATAAATTCTCAATTGGATTCCTTCATCTCAAATGAATCATAAATCACTACACGGAATCGAGCATCTCAAATAGATAACGTACCTCCACATAGGTTCCATGTGTAAGTCCTTCGATGATTGTTAACCCTGTCCTCTCTCTTGGAATACACCTTAAGATAGACGGTCCCCCTTAATAGCATCATTTGAAATGTTAAGGTTGACTTTTATCTTTGACTTAATCTTAGGATAGACAGTTCAACTCTATAACATTCCACCTCACAACCGCTTCCAAAACATAGATCGCATATATGATTTTGAAGTGGTTACGGGTTTGAGTCATCTCATATAAGTACACTTTCCCCACTTACCGGGCACTCCAAAATCAATTGATGAATTTTCGATTAACTCAATTCTGGTTTTCTCAAAAGTATGGAAGAGCTAGTGACGTTTTGTAACAATGCTTCTCCTCGAGGGTTCTCATTGGTATGAATCGTGAGGCTTTCCGATACTTCTTAAGTCATATTTGGCCAAGTATAACAATTGACTAATCAATTATCTAGTCAAATCAATTGCTTGTACAAATCAATATTCGTATACTTAACTCTTTTTGGACATTCCAACTTAACTATTCCTTACCCAAGAGTAATAACACTGTTTGCATCAAAGCCTTACCTAGACACTTCGTTCTTGAATCTCACGAATAGATAAGTCTACCACATCGGCTTTTAGGTATATTTTTTAATGATTTCCATAAATAAGTAAGAAATCAATATGATTAACACGTTTTTGATATTTTCTGACTTGCTATTCAACTGTCAAGTGGAAAGCCATTTGGTTAAAGCTCTATTGTTCTATCCCTCTCGAATATCAATCTTAACTCTCATAAATAGATAAGCCTACTTCGTCAGCTTTTAGTGCTAAGCATAATTACTTTTCAAACAAGTAATTAAAAAAATTAACCATTTGGTCATTAAGCAGTTCCAACACCTTTCTAAACCGTTTGTTTATACTTTGAAAACCCTTGTTAAAATGATACATATATATAGTAATATATTTATCAAAACTTGCTATATAAATAAACAAGTCAAAAGATATTTTATTACATAAGATATAAAATAGTAAATATATTTTCTAAAAACTACATATACTAATAAATGTATTTAAAATAATTTATAATACTTATAATAGGTTTTAAAACATTTACTCAATATATTACTTGAAAATAACAAGTTTATAATTTCCTTAAACTTGGAAAAACGAGTTTTTTTATTATAAAATCCTTTTCTTAAAAATTCACAACTAATTCTTAAAAATTCATAAATATCCCAAACCCCTTTTAAAATACTCTAATATGAGTTAATAGACACTTGTAAAAAGAATCAACCAAAATACTTAAATTTAAATATATTTTAAACCGTTAAAGCCCAAAAATCAAGGCTTAACGGGGCAGTTTTGCTCAAGTTAATTTTTGGTCACTTTTCGAGATGTTACTTAAATTTTTTTACTATCCAAACATTTTATAGAAATAAACATACATATAAAGAATTATACATATGATGAGAAGCCGCTAAAGATCTCTCTACAAAGTTCCATATCGCCAAAATCAAGGCAATTCACAAGTGCTTCCATAGTGATTATCGCTATTAGTGTACTTCTAAATCCGAGTCTGGTGTAAACCAAAGTCCATCTATAACCTATGTGCTTTATTTCAAGGTCTTGTCACAAGTCAAACAAGTCTGTTCATGTCCATTCCAATTCAATAAACATGGATATGCATCTTTAAAAAAAAAACAAGAATCAAACCAATGTTTTCAACAATGTCAATAACAATTCAATAACTTAAACACAACCAAACCCAAATAAATATAGGTTATCTTTAAATTCAAAGTAGTGTGTTAACTCACCTTTAACCCAACAACAACTAAGATCTAAGACCCAAGTCAAAACTCAACCTAGTAACCACCTTTCCTTCCTTTCCGCTTCCTTATTTCTCTTGCCTTTTGCCTTCCCACCCACATGATTGCTCACGGCCGATTAGCATAGGGAGAGTTGTGCTTCACCTTTTCTACTTCTAACTAGGTAGGATGTTTTGAATTGTGGTAGTAAGATTTCACTCCAATTTTGAGTTAATTTAGATAAGATTTTCAATAATTTGGCTTTAGGAAATTATGAAGAAGAAGAAGACATTAAAGAAGCATGTATTTTCTTTGTGAATTTATTATCTATTCCTAAAGGTATGCGCCTCCTTATATAGGCTCAATTTGGTGTTGCTTAGCCTTACTCTCATCCCCCACCATGCCATGGAAGACTCACCTCCCATCACTTCTCCTTAATGCTAATTACACTTATACCCTTAACATGATATGTCTGTTATCCTAATGGAAACTTCTAGAATGTTCCATGCTTTATAAAGAGGGGTGTGTGTGTGTTAACTAGTTGCTAATGTGTTCATTTAATCATTAGATAAGTACATAAGAGTTCGAACAACTTATATCGATCAAAAAACTATTTATTGGTAAACTAATTTCCGTTATATTATAGACTTTTCGTCCAAGAATATATTTTTGTAAAAAACTTTACAAAACAAGTATCTTATCATTATTTGTGAATTAAATAGTGTCTAAAAGGGTTATAATATCATATTTATAACACTTAACTATATTTCAAAATGTTTCGATATTCGAAGGCAAAGTGCTTGAATTTTCGGATCGCTGCAACAAATGATAAGAAAATCCATCTGAAATAGAATAGGAACTCCACCCTTATGTATTGTCCATTTGTTTCTGAAAGAATTATAGTTGAGTTAATCAAAAATTTATCGATTTGTTTTGGAGCGTTCGATAAGTGGGGGAGTGTAAGTATAGAAGATGACTCAAAGCTGTAACCACTTCAAAACCATATATATATATATATATATATATATATATATATTCTATCTCTTGGAAATGAATTTGTTCGAGATGTTGGAATCTATATAGAGATTCAAGATCTGTTGAAGATGCTTGAACCAATGTAGAGGTTCATGATCTGTTCGAGATGTTGGAATCCATTTGAGGATCGTAATTTGTTTTAGTTGTGGCTCGTGTGTAGAGATGTTAAATGCGACTTCATCATCGGTATATTACTAAAGACATAATAGGATGCGTGATCCCGGGTTTAGCTAACCCGTGAATGTTTATCAACTCCATATCTAGAGTATGATTTTGATATGTTGAACATGAGGAGTTGTTGATACTTGGTTCACGTTGTTCACGAAAGCGTTCGGACGTCTGGGACGATTGTTATACCTTATCGTATATTTTATCTAGAGATATACGACGCTTGAAAGGTATTTTATGATCCTTGTCATAGGAGATTGGTGTTAGTTTACAAAGGAAGTCTTTGTGAAAAATTCATTATGCGAACATGCGTTAGCGGCTTTATTTGTATACCTATTGAATATTGTTATGGTATGGTTAATGTAAGCGCCAACAATTATTTTTTGATTTATATTCTTCACCCTTGACATTATATATTATATTGCAATATGTACTTATTAGATGGTTTGGATTTTTTGAGAGGATAACCACAACGATGGTCTCAAAAAGGTATTGTTATATATTGCGCATATTTCTTGAATATCTCATACCAATCCTTTATCTAGCCCATGGTTTTTATTTTTCCCTTATTTTCATGGTTGCTTCTTCGAGCAGTCTGAGAAAGGAAGGTTTTCGATATTGTTCATTGAGCTCTTAGAGAGGAGTTGGATGCTTACCTACCATGGCATTCTTCCTTTTGCTGCTTTATTTTATATATATGAAGTAGCAATTGTAAGAATATGCTATTCTAACTGTCCAGAATGATAATTATGCTCTGATTAGTAGCTCTGAAATGCTATGGATATTAGAGTAGCTCGGTACATTATATTTTGATATTATATATTATCATTCGCATGCAAGATTTTGATGTTTTTGTTCTCCTCTTTCTTTTTCTTTTTCTTTTTCTTTTCCTCTTTTTCTTTACCATAATGTTTTGTCTTTCCCATACTTGGATGCTTGGCACGTGAATTCCATGGATGTATTAGTGTCGACATTCGAGGGTCGAAAAAGTGGTTATTACTATTTGGATATTGGTGTTCCTTAGTGACATGGAATTGATAGACTCTATTGTTTGACTATATAAATTGTGTATAACATAAGATGAAACCAAATATGACCTTAATCGAGTAGTCAACCTAGGTTTGTGTTAATATTACTCCACGAGTGCAAATAGGTAGGTTAAGGTATATGTATGGATTAGTTAGAGTATGTGTATGAGTTAGGAGACACTAACAATTTTCTACTAGTCTTTTTGTATTGTATATGAGATAAATTTGTTTCACTTAATAAATTTATGTCTGATCCCCTCCTATTTATATCACTAGGTCGATAGACCCTGGCAGGGTGGTGGACATGGGGACCAAGACTTCTTGTTTAAATATTATACAAAATTGTAAATATAACCGATAACAACATATTTCTACGTGTTGTAGAATGGATTAGGATTTATTGTACAGATTTAACTATTTATTTGGATTATGATTTTTGTATTTAATGTTTTATATTATATATTGTTTCCTTCCACCACGAGTTCAAAAAGAAATTAGTTAGATTTTGTTTTATCTACTTGTTATCATATCACAATAACTTGTTGTTTTTGGTCTTAAAATGTTAACATTGGTTTGGGCATTGAATCGAAGGATTGAAAAAGGCGAGTTGTTACAACTTATGAGAATGATTTTTCGGTGTATGGTCAGGAACATAAAACACTTACGAATTATACAAACCAGTAAAAACAAATTATCTTCCATATAGATGGTGTTTGACAAATAACCAAATATTTTAAACATTGTAAAAGTGATGTAGCATTACAATAATTAAATACGATGAGTTATTGAAGAATATTGAAAAGTCATTTATCAAATGTGACAATATTTTCCAACATCGAGGAAGGAAATAAGCAAAATAAATTTTTGATTAGAATAATAATCCAAATGCTTCTAGAAGAATTAGATAACCAAAGTGAAAATTCTCTGTTATATAAATGCTCATATATAGATTAATATTAATAGGAAATCGTTCATATCCAAATTTAAGAGTCCCATTTAGACTAGTTAGTTCTAATTACAATGGGCAAGCAATAAATTCTGGAGTCATGTTCTCCTTAGGAAAATAAGTACATAATTACCAAGAAATACAAGAAGTGGTTCAAGAACCTGAAAATCAAAATGATGAGATCGTAATATACTATGTTTAGAACTGACAAGAAATAATCATCGATGATAAATTTGTAAATAATATAGCACTTAATATCATAAGTTAAAATGAGGAACTTGGATATAAAAACAAATATGGTTCGCCATCAGGACTCTTTTTTAGTCAAAAATATAGACTAATAGTTCATAAAATAACTAGAAGCATACAAATTGGAAAGTACATTAAATCATTGAAGCACATGCAGTGCTAAAAATATATCAAATGCTTGAAGCGTAATTGTTCTATAGAGCACTCAAAGTATTTGAAGCAGTCAAACTTTCTAAAAATATTTAAAACAACAGAAGTATAAATATTGTTTAAGTCATATAAATGACACAAGTCTGTTTGAAGAACATATTTAACTGTCTAAAGCAGAGCACAAGAAATGCTAAAGTTAAGTATCTAAAACACAAAAGTTTGTAAAAAATATGGATGTACCTTACGAACATTTCTGTATGAAACAATAATAGTGTTAAAGTATATTGTTACATTCTAAGTGTTACATCAGTTTAAACTAGATATCTAATGTACATCATGATAGTGTAGATTACAACCTACTTCCAAGTATTGTTGTAATGAAAGATATACATATAATAAAGTAATGGTATGCAAAAGTTGTGACGCCCCACCTCCATACCCACGCTAGACAAGAACACTACGGTGTAGTGCTGTCAACTAGCACGGAGAATAAGGCTGTTGAGGAGCGGCCATCAATAGTTGGCCTTACACTAGTATTGGTTATCTCGATAGGAGTGGCATGTAAATATAAATATTCTTTCATTTTTCATCTCTGATTTATTTTCTCCCATCGGCATACCCCAATTCCAGTATAAAACGAACTACGATGGTTCATAATAGTTTAGAACATAAAATATAAAATATTACACAGATAATATAATGCGGAACACAAATAAAACATAAAGTCTCATATATACAATAACTGATGTCAGTTACAATACATTTGATACAATACATAAGACACGGTACATATGATACAACTACCACAGTCGACTCAAGAAGTTACATATACAAGTACATTAACGTATATAATATACATGAATACATATCTTCCTATACAATTTTTCAGACTACAACAAATGACGACGACTACTCCAAAAGATATGAAAGAACTTCATAGCTCAAGCAGCAACCCAAAGCAGAATATCTACAACCTGAAATACTCGGTCTGACCCGAGTATTAAATTCAAAAGAAAATAATACTCGGGTCAGTCTAATTCAAACTCAGTTATTAGTGCACAGAAGCAATAATAATTAAATAATGAATAGACGACAGTAATTAAACCAAATCAGAATGCAATTCAGAATATTGAATTGAAATGAACAAACAGTTCAAACCATTGAAATATCAATTAAAATATTAATTCAAGTAGGGCTGCAGTACACGCACGCGTGCACTGCCTCGCCACTACGGAATATGGAATACGCAAAAGGATCCATAAGTCAAAACAAATAGATTATCATACACGCCATACCGTGTGGCTGCAGTTCACGCTTGCGTGCACTGCCCTGCCACTATAGTAATGTCGTACTCAAAAACTCAATACCGTGTGGCTGCAGTGCACGCACGCGTACACTGCCTCGCCACAACGGCATATACAGAAATAGCAACAAGGCACAAAGGCCAATGCACAAGAATTCACAGTCCAAACAAATGCCATAAGCAAGTGACAGTAGTGAAAAGGCTACAACGAAGTGAATATGCAGTATGTACACAAGAGAATGTACATAACAATCTGCACATGGACAAAATGGACCAGAGGTGTATGAGTTAATGCAATGCTACAGATTGTAAAATGACCAAGTATCTGCATATTAAGTATGCAATACAAAAGTTGAAATAAAACAACAAAAATATACTTAAGTGTCTGCATATACAAACATGTGTATAACCCAACTTCTCAATGAATACTCGGAACAAAACGCCAACTGCCTCGCATGGTACAACGACAACAACCAATATATGATGCAGTAAAACTGTGAATGCCCACCTCAAATGCAATGCATCCAGAAGACAAGGAACAATGCTACAGAGATGTGTGTACACAATGAAATTCCAGGAGCAATAACAATCATATATATATACATACCTGAATGCATATATATATACATGATGATGGAAAGACATATATATGTACAAATGAAGACACAATGTCAATGACCAAATTCACAAATCAAAAAGATTACCACTGTCAACAAGCACATGTGCAACACCAACACGCAGTGAGACAGCATCGTGCAAGTTAAAACAGTAAATGCATACACCAGTGAAACAGTGCAAGTATCATAAACAAAGTCGAAGTCAACTAGACCTAACAACATGTAACAGTAGTTACAAATGAATCAGGCCATTGCACAGGAGCATCAACAACTACATATGCAATTATAATGCAACAGGGGACATGGTCAAGACAGCAAGAACAAGTCAGAAATCAGGTCAGAGAAACAAATGAAGTCAGCAACTTCAAACTGCTTATAAACAAAAACATGGTCAGATACACTTCAATAATGCAGTCAGCAACATGAAGTGGACAGAACAACAGCCTCGACACAAGTACACAAGCGACCGAAGACAACATGGCCAGGGTCAATGGAGTCACGGCAATCAGATGCCATCAAAAACCAACAGAGACCAAGGCTACGGCATAGTGCACCAGAGGGATGCAACAGTATAAACAAACAAACTCACCAAGTAAGTGACAGCAAAAACCCAAAATGAAATCAGGGATTCACAGAAGCAAGAAAATGCAAGAAATCAAATGAACAAGTGAATGTGCAGGCCCAACTGACTTCAGCAAACATGTTAAAATCATATGAACCAGCAAAGGCCAAAAATTTAACCAAGACAAATGCACCAGAGAATCATATGTGCTGCAGTGACTATCGACTTAATGCAAAGTCGTGAAGTGGATATGATTCATGAAATCCACACAGTATAAAATACAAGTCAAACCGAAATCGAACATAATGGCCACTATAAATCATCAACAACAGCATGTACTCGAATGGCTGAGACGTAGTCAAGAAACCCTCGATCGAACAATTTCGAAAAAAATCAAACTAAGATAAAATTCAAGTTTAACAAATCAGGATGATACATGAATTAAAACACACACAAAAATATAATTCACGTTACTGCCGAAGACAACAAGAAATCCGGCCAATCAGATAAGATTTAGCAACATCGAATAAAATCAAGTCGAAGTCGAAGACCACGAAATCAAAATAAGCAGCGAAATCAAACCAGTCGAATTAGATGTGAGTGTTAAACTCTCACCTTTGTTCGAAGCGGCCGAGGCTCAAGCAAGGAGGCGAACGGCGACGAGAGTTGAACGAGCACGCGTCATCTTTCGTCTTCGATTTCTATGCCCTAGCTTCAAAAAAAAGGGGGGAGAATGAGTGAGGCCGCCATCATTTTCTCACAGAAAAATAAAAGTGGATCGGGTTCAAGTCGAAGAAAAAGTAAAGGGAGATTGTGGGCTGGGTTGAAAATTTGAAATGAGTTGCGATTTGATTAAGTTTTATAATTTAATACTTTGGGCTGAAATGGGAGAGGCAGTTTGGTTGGGCTGGTTTATATTTAATAAATAATTTAGTTAAGGGAGATCGCTTAATTTAGTTTAGCGTTTAGCTTGTTTGTTTAATAGTAAGTGCAATTTGATTGTTATAATAATTATTCACACTTTATGATAGCATTGTTCTTAATTCACAGGTACGCTATGGAAAACCAAGTAAACACTACAGAGATCGAACGTTTATCAACAAACTACTGAAAACCAAAGTTTGGACCGAAACCAAAACAAATGAACCACTATTTAAAAAAAATCAGAGCCCCTCAAACTTTATAACCATTTGTAATTTAAATTTTAAAAACTTCAATTTGAAAATTAACGAAAATATCGGGTTGTTACAGACTACCCTCCTTAAAGAAATTGCGTCCTCGCAATCTTAAGGAACAAATGGACAAATGGTAACAACCATAAAGAACATCATCATACGATGAAGAAGTTAGAAATAGAAAGTTCACCATATAGAGCATGAAAGAGAAAGCCTGAACATGTTTTTGCTCGATGAATTCTTTGAATTCCTAAGAGAAATCCATAGAATTTGAGAACCATTGAGAATCTCAACAAGAGAAACATCTATATCTCAAAGGTGCTACACCCCCGAAGCAATGATGTGAATATAAGATTGCTCAAGAATAGAAATTGGAAATCCCTAAGGCATTTCCGTAATTGGAAGACGTGGAAAACATCATGAATAGCAGAAAATTGAGTCGGTACACTGGCGTAGTACAATATAAACGCCAAAGAAATCTTTTAATTTCATAAAAGAAATTCACAAATTCTTAACAAAGTTTGGTTATCAAATAGATAATCAGAATACAGAAATCACGAAACAGCAATATCTAATTATCGATACGATAATCAGGAATTGCCACAACGGTAATCAAATTTCAAATCAGCAAATATTCAATTATCACAATTGATAATCAAATCTCAAATCGCAAATGTTTAATTATCACAAACGATAATTAAATCTCAAATATCTGATTATCACAAGCGATAATCAGAAACAGCAAATATCTGATTATCACAAACGATAATCAGAAATCACAAATTTTCAATTAACGAGTCCGAAATTAACCGAAATAGCAAACGCACATGACCCATAACCACGAGTTTTACTAAATCGTTTAATTCTTTTCATCGTTTACTTGAAAGTGCAAAATTGTGTATTTTATATAAATAACATTTTACGTTCTCAAACGGACAAGTCCGGAATTAAGCGAATCAGTAAAAGTAAGGGTTCATAGTCCTTAATTTTGCTGAGGCGTTTAAATCGCTTCCTCATTCTTTTGAAAGCGCAAACTATAAAAATTTTGGAAACAATTTTATTTTTATATTTTGAAATATTTTGAAGAATAACAAATTTTTAAAACACGTGATTAAAATAGCAATGTCAGTAGCAACTTCGACATACGTCAAAATTTCATCGAAATAATTGGCATCAAAATATAATACCAATGAATTTTCGTTCATCAAAAATGTCACAAGAATCTTCTCAAAGATAGAAAGGGATATCATACCCTAAACTTGTATTCATAACAAGTCAATAACACACGAATTCACCAATGCACAAGAATTGATAAAACTTATCAATAGAAATCACGAAAATTGGTGAAGCACAAATTCTAGAAATCTACACAAGAAATCCAGAAATCACAAGATAAGAGTATGAGAACTCGAACGGAGTATGAAAACTCGAACGGAGTATAAAAACTCGAACGGAGTATGAAAACTCGAACAGAGTATGACATAGAATAAAAGATATGGCATAACATAAAATATCCATAATGACATACTACTATAAGTATGTAAATAATGATCAACAGGAGATCAACCGATAAGAGGTATGGCATAAATATGAAATACCCATACTGACATACAACTATAAGTGTGCAAATAATGATCAACAGGAGATCAACCGATAAGAGATAATCAATATCACAAGAATCTTCTCAAAGATCCAAAGAGGTATCATACCCCAAATTTGTACTCATGACAAATCAATAACATATGAATTCACCAATGCACAAAAATAGGTGAAGCATAAAATTTCCAGAAATCAACATAAGGAATCTAGAAATCACAGAAAAAGGGAAAGAGGCCTATCACATGACGGTCCGAAGACCATGGGGAGCTACCCCGCATGTGTGAATGGAATCACACAGATTGAGGTCAAGACTAACCAAAAAGCAGAAAGGTATGTGTGAATGGAATCACACAAGTGGTGTCTAGTCTGACCATCAGGACGATCATCATGATCAACGAGGAGTGCCAATTACACTAAGCATGTGTGAATGGAATCACACAGATCGAGGTCAAGACTAACCAAAAAGCAAAAAAGGTGTGCGTGAGTGGAATCACACAAGTGGTGTCTAGTCTAACCTTGCAATGAAAGAGACATCGCGCAATTGCTAGTCTAATTCATGTAGCGATCATCAAGATCAACGAGAAGTGTCAATTACACTAAGCTAGTGAATATAAAAGTTTAGCTTCATGTCCCATAACCACTAGCTTAACTTAAATATTTACGAACAAATTGTAGATCTCCACTAGAAAAATGTCACAAGTGGTTCAATCGAACAAGTCCAAAAATTAACCGACGAAGTAAACGCAAGCGTTTCATACCACTTGTTTTGCTAAGCCGTTTAATTAGATTTCTCATACGAGTGAAATAAAGGTTTGTATATACTAATAGATTGGAAAACGGTTTAGGAAAAGATTTTGATATTGAAAATAGAGTTTTGATATTTACTACTAGTATTAAAACGTTTATATATATATATATATATTTTTAAAGTGACAAATCACAAAAATGATTGTAAAAACAATCAATCACAAGAATTCACATACGAAGACGTGAATAGAATCCAAAGAATTTGATTCTAAATCCATCAAAGTAGGAAATCAAAGTAGGAATATCCAAAAATTCCAGAAATAGAAGTTTCAAAGTCGACAAAGATGACAACAACTAATCGGAAAAGAAGAATCGATTGACAATTGGAATAACGAAACAAAACGAGCATAAATGCATAAATGATTTCAACAAAAATAAAAATCAAGTCAATGTCGAAGTCAACAATTAATGGCCATAATCGAGTACAAAACGATTCAACATTATCATCAAAGAATTCAACGGCAAACCAAGTCTGCATTTTGGAAATCAAGCCGAGGAAAACATAAAATATCAAGTTCGGAATCGCTGAGATTCGAACAAAATCAATCATCGGCTAAATCAAATCAAAGCCGAAAACACAAGAATCAAAATCAAATGCATATGAATAAGCGTTAGGAATTCATACCAAACAATGAAAGATAATCATTTCCAAATATGAGAGATAAAACGTCGACAAACAGTTGTAACACATGTACTATCTAAGTTATGTTTTATATTTGTTCTAAACCCCAGGCTCTGATACCAAGCTGTGACGCCCCACCTCTATACCCACGCTAGACAAGAACACTACGGTGTAGTGCTATCAACTAGCACGGAGAATAAGGCTGTTGAGGAGCGGCCATCAATAGTTGGCCTTACACTAGTATTGGTTATCTCGATAGGAGTGGCATGTAAATATAAATATTCTTTCATTTTTCATCTCTGATTTATTTTCTCCCATCGGCATACCCCAATTCCAGTATAAAACGAACTACGATGGTTCATAATAGTTTAGAACATAAAATATAAAATATTACACAGATAATATAATGCGGAACACAAATAAAACATAAAGTCTCATATATACAATAACTGATGTCAGTTACAATACATTTGATACAATACATAAGACACGGTACATATGATACAACTACCACAGTCGACTCAAGAAGTTACATATACAAGTACATTAACGTATATAATATACATGAATACATATCTTCCTATACAATTTTTCAGACTACAACAAATGACGACGACTACTCCAAAAGATATGAAAGAACTTCATAGCTCAAGCAGCAACCCAAAGCAGAATATCTACAACCTGAAATACTCGGTCTGACCCGAGTATTAAATTCAAAAGAAAATAATACTCGGGTCAGTCTAATTCAAACTCAGTTATTAGTGCACAGAAGCAATAATAATTAAATAATGAATAGACGACAGTAATTAAACCAAATCAGAATGCAATTCAGAATATTGAATTGAAATGAACAAACAGTTCAAACCATTGAAATATCAATTAAAATATTAATTCAAGTAGGGCTGCAGTACACGCACGCGTGCACTGCCTCGCCACTACGGAATATGGAATACGCAAAAGGATCCATAAGTCAAAACAAATAGATTATCATACACGCCATACCGTGTGGCTGCAGTTCACGCTTGCGTGCACTGCCCTGCCACTATAGTAATGTCGTACTCAAAAACTCAATACCGTGTGGCTGCAGTGCACGCACGCGTACACTGCCTCGCCACAACGGCATATACAGAAATAGCAACAAGGCACAAAGGCCAATGCACAAGAATTCACAGTCCAAACAAATGCCATAAGCAAGTGACAGTAGTGAAAAGGCTACAACGAAGTGAATATGCAGTATGTACACAAGAGAATGTACATAACAATCTGCACATGGACAAAATGGACCAGAGGTGTATGAGTCAATGCAATGCTACAGATTGTAAAATGACCAAGTATCTGCATATTAAGTATGCAATACAAAAGTTGAAATAAAACAACAAAAATATACTTAAGTGTCTGCATATACAAACATGTGTATAACCCAACTTCTCAATGAATACTCGGAACAAAACGCCAACTGTCTCACATGGTACAACGACAACAACCAATATATGATGCAGTAAAACTGTGAATGCCCACCTCAAATGCAATGCATCCAGAAGACAAGGAACAATGCTACAGAGATGTGTGTACACAATGAAATTCCAGGAGCAACAACAATCATATATATATATACATACCTGAATGCATATATATATACATGATGATGGAAAGACATATATATGTACAAATGAAGACACAATGTCAATGACCAAATTCACAAATCAAAAAAATTACCACTGTCAACAAGCACATGTGCAACACCAACACGCAGTGAGACAGCATCGTGCAAGTTAAAACAGTAAATGCATACACCAGTGAAACAGTGCAAGTATCATAAACAAAGTCGAAGTCAACTAGACCAAACAACATGTAACAGCAGTTACAAATGAATCAGGCCATTGCACAGGAGCATCAACAACTACATATGCAATTATAATGCAACAGGGGACATGGTCAAGACAGCAAGAACAAGTCAGAAATCAGGTCAGAGAAACAAATGAAGTCAGCAACTTCAAACTGCTTATAAACAAAAACATGGTCAGATACACTTCAATAATGTAGTCAGCAACATGAAGTGGACAGAACAACAGCCTCGACACAAGTACACAAGCGACCGAAGACAACATGGCCAGGGTCAATGGAGTCACGGCAATCAGATGCCATCAAAAACCAACAGAGACCAAGGCTACGGCATAGTGCACCAGAGGAATGCAACAGTATAAACAAATAAACTCACCAAGTAAGTGACAGCAAAAACCCAAAATGAAATCAGGGATTCACAGAAGCAAGAAAATGCAAGAAATCAAATGAACAAGTGAATGTGCAGGCCCAACTGACTTCAGCAAACATGTTAAAATCATATGAACCAGCAAAGGCCAAAAATTTAACCAAGACAAATGCACAAGAGAATCATATGTGCTGCAGTGACTATCGACTTAATGCAAAGTCGTGAAGTGGATATGATTCATGAAATCCACACAGTATAAAATACAAGTCAAACCGAAATCGAACATAATGGCCACTATAAATCATCAACAACAACATGTACTCGAATGGCCGAGACGTAGTCAAGAAACCCTCGATCGAACAATTTCGAAAAAAATCAAACTAAGATAAAATTCAAGTTTAACAAATCAGGATGATACATGAATTAAAACACACACAAAAATATAATTCACGTTACTGCCGAAGACAACAAGAAATCCGGCCAATCAGATAAGATTTAGCAACATCGAATAAAATCAAGTCGAAGTCGAAGACCACGAAATCAAAATAAGCAGCGAAATCAAACCAGTCGAATTAGATGTGAGTGTTAAACACTCACCTTTGTTCGAAGCGGCCGAGGCTCAAGCAAGGAGGCGAACGGCGACGAGAGTTGAACGAGCACGCGTCATCTTTCGTCTTCGATTTCTATGCCCTAGCTTCAAAAAAAAGGGGGGAGAATGAGTGAGGCCGCCATCATTTTCTCACAGAAAAATAAAAGTGGATCGGGTTCAAGTCGAAGAAAAAGTAAAGGGAGATTGTGGGCTGGGTTGAAAATTTGAAATGAGTTGCGATTTGATTAAGTTTTATAATTTAATACTTTGGGCTGAAATGGGAGAGGCAGTTTGGTTGGGCTGGTTTATATTTAATAAATAATTTAGTTAAGGGAGATCGCTTAATTTAGTTTAGCGTTTAGCTTGTTTGTTTAATAGTAAGTGCAATTTGATTGTTATAATAATTATTCACACTTTATGATAGCATTGTTCTTAATTCACAGGTACGCTATGGAAAACCAAGTAAACACTACAGAGATCGAACGTTTATCAACAAACTACTGAAAACCAAAGTTTGGACCGAAACCAAAACAAATGAACCACTATTTAAAAAAAATCAAAGCCCCTCAAACTTTATAACCATTTGTAATTTAAATTTTAAAAACTTCAATTTGAAAATTAACGAAAATATCGGGTTGTTACAAAAGTTATCTAAAGGGAAACTATTAGTAAACGATGATCATGTTACGACCCAGAATTTTCAATCCCGAAAATTCTAGATAGTTAGGAAAAGAAGGAAAGAGATAGAAGAAGAAATAGAAATGAAACACAGAATCTCACATTCGCAGCGGATCAAAATATAATATCAAATAAAATAACAATTATACAAAGGAAAACTGTATCAGTTAATTTACATTAATACATCAGAGTTACAACATTTACACAAACACTGGACAGTTAAAATTAACATGCCCCAGATAAACAATTGTTTCACTACGGAATACTCAATACGTTCCTACCATCCAGCTCGCCACCTGAGGTCCAGAATGTCCTTACCTGAAAATCTGTAATACTCGGTCTAATCCGAGCAATACAACAAAGTAACACCCGGGTCAGGCTGGAAACCAGCGTGAGTAAACCCATACAATTTGAAATACCATAAAAGAAAAACCTGGGGTAACTCGTACTTCACTACAAGTTCACAACTTGTTATACTTATATTCATAAATCAATCCTTAAGTATCTTTACTTAGTTTAAATGGTCCAGTCATTTAAATTTGTCTTACTCCAACATATTGATTTCACATACCAAATATTTAAAGAATCGAAGTGGTATTGGATATTTACTAATAGCCGACCCCGGTCTCTTCGATTCCAATGTCATCCTAACCCAAGTTATTCAAGTGAAATACAATTCAAACTTTAAATACAGGAAGTTACTCTTACACGACAATTTATCATCAAAAGATAACCACATTATCACTGTATAACCTAAACATATCCGATCACAAATTAAGAAAACAGAGATATCAACCAATTTAGACATTAAATATAACCTAATTATCCATAAGCAAGGTTAATTAATCACACCATTAATTTAACCCAATAAATTAATTACCTAACCCTGCTTAATTAATATTAATTGAACCATTTTTAATTATCAATCTAAATTAATTATCTATAAGTACTTTCATTAAGTAATTATCCATTGGTTAATTATCCTCAATTAATTAACCTTAAATATTCTCATAAATTAATTAATAATAATTTATTACATTGATCCTAAATTAAGTATTCTAATTAATTTTTCTACAATCACTTACATTGATTAATTATCCTTTAATTAATCACATTTATTAATTAACTAACATTTTAGTTAGTTATTAATTACATTAGTTAATGATCCCCTAATTACTTCCATTAATTAATTATTCTTCTAATTAATTGTATTCAATAATTAATTTTCAATTAATTGCATTATTAATTAACCTTAATTAATCACAGTAATTAACTGACATTTAATTACTTACATTAATTAATTAACCTTTAAATTAATTAATCCTCTAATTAATTACACTAAGTAATTAATGCTTAATTACTCCCCTTGAGTAATTATCCTCTAATTACTTCACTATGTAGTTTCTCTTTATTTGATTACATTTAGTAATTTCCCGTTAATTACTTACACTAAGTAATTACACCTTATTAATTAAATAATTATACGTAATCAATTCATAAGTGATTATCCTTTATTAATTTCACTAATTATTCTTCTTTAATTAATCACAACCTTAATTTAAGATAAATGCTTTATCTTTATAAATTACTTAATTACATCATATACTTATTAAAGATCATTAGTAATTAATTACATAATTAACATAATTACTTTTCTTAAAACAAATATAAATCATTAACTTTAATATTTTAAATTTGTTAAAACTTGTATAAAACTTGATAAATACTTATCTTTGGAAACTAAAATTCACTCTTATACAATATTAAAAACTTCCTTTGAAACTTCCATTTTATTTCTTTAAAATATTTAAAAACTAGATTTACTTTTTCTTTGAGATCTTATTTATTTACAATACACCATTTAAGAAACTTAGTAATATTTCTTTTGAAAAACTAAACATTTTAAACTTAAAAACTTTTTAAAAAGTGATCGTGCTTTCACTTTAATACCATGGAATTCAATCCCATTAAAATCACGAGTTAGCTACGAGAAAACACCAAAAAACTCGAGTAAATCCCGGAGTAAAACATCGGTATACTCACAAGCCAACAACTACCCACCTTTGCTTCGATTCGAACCCTGGAATTTTGCGAGACTCCCCGAGAAGCTCCTTCTTCCCAAACGATCGAATAAACTCAAACACTCTCGAACGAAACTGTTCACATGCACACGCAACCCTGTCGCCGCCGACCAGAGCTACGATCATCGGCAACGCCATGATCCTTCAGATTGCTGAAAATCGACGCCAAACGAAAACGAGCTAAAACGGGCTCCTGGACCAAATTTCATCACAGAAAACACCACTGCGACTTCACCCACGACCACCTGTCGATGCACCGCCTCGCCCAGAGCTTCACTACATCACCATGCTCCTGTCCCCGCCCTCGCGATCCACTCCGGTGTCCAGTCGCCGCCGTTGAAACCCAAACGCCAACATGACTAAAAACAGTACTTGAACCCTATAATGACCTCGACGAGCCGCTAAGATCATCAGAAAATTTCTTACTCATTTTTCGGGTGATTGTCAACCCTTAAACTAACTTCAACCACAGTTTCGCCAACAATCATCAAGTTGATCGACGAAAATCGATCATAAACCCAAATTTGCTTAACCCGGATTATCTCGACGAATTTCAAACTAAAAATCAAGTTATGTTTATCTAAATTCAACATTTTTAAGCATGAACTTGATTACACATTCAAATCATGATTTCCAAATACTCAATCTTTTACGTGCTTTTAGTTTTCTCTGCAATTTATTATTTTTGAAGTAAATTACTTGAGAAAAATCCTTGAAACAAATTTTTAAAATGATATTGCATCATTACAGACATTTCATTTTCAGGGATCAAAGCTCGAATTGATTTAGGAAGAATGACATGAATCTTTCTACGTTTTTCTTGACGCTGTAAAACACAGACCAGACAATATCATATACAAATAAATGAAGGCTATATTCAAATCATAAACATCCATGCAAACCAAATGTACAACATTTTATATCATGCTACTACACAGATAAAACATTTGACCAGATTCAAAACTGTTTAAAGGTTTACTCGCTTGCAAATATAGAAAACAGAGAACAGTTATTTCCTGGAACTTAGTTCACTTAGTTTTCATTGACCTGAATCTTCTTGCTATGCTTGTTCAGTTTGAAGGTTTGAAATAGCTTGATTTATTTGAAAACTTGAAAATTTTGCTTGCTTTTTGAACTTTATTTTAGCTTTGATACTTTCTGGTTTTGTCTCAGGTTTAAAGCTTGAGATTGTTGTTGTTTTGATTGTTTTTAAATTTTAATTTCCCAGGTTTTTGTATTGAGAAAGATGAAAGATGAAAAGAAAAAGGATTTGAGAAAGTAAAAATGAATTTTCCAGCCTGATTCATTTGTCTAATACATATTTTAAATTAAAAGAAACTGCCACTTGTAATTAGCATTTTTAAGTTGCTTACACTTGTCATTAAATACATTCCTTAGCTAACATTTGTAATTATGAATACATATTATTTATATTTTTAATTTCCATTTGTAAATATGTTTTTATATATATTTATATAATATTTTAAATTAATTTGTTATATTTACAAATGTCTTAATATGTTATATATATATATATATCATCTTTTATATAAATGTCTTATGTTTTAATGTTTAAACTTCTACTTTATTTATTTACAAAAAAAACTAAAAGAAAATGAAATAAAATCCACTTATACACTTAAAAATGATTATACTAGTTTAATATAACCTTTGAAACTTTAATACACTGAATCCAAATCAGTGCTTACAATTCACCCTCATTAAAAAAACATTATTTTATTTGAATTGTTTATGTATATATATTCATGCCTTTTACAAATTCCCATATATACTACTTCACATGGCATATATATGCATATAATTTCCAACTTACAGAGTTTACATATCTATTTATCTTTGTTTATTACCAACAGTTTAAAATATTCATCCAGATATCAGCATTTATTAAAGCTCAAATTCATTTATATATATATATATCCATATATATATACACACACACACACACACACACACATACATACATATATATATATATATATATATTATTCTCAGATTTACTTGTTCAATCCCTAAATCAGTAGTAATTATTAATTAACCCAATTAATTATCAACAGACATTCCATAATCCGTGTTATCACATTCCTCCCCATTTAGAATCTTTTCGTCCCTGAAAAGAAACGAGGCCAGAATTATTAAAATGTTTATTATCAGAATTTTTTCTTTGATCTCTTTTAAAACACTTTAAAATCAATATAATAATGCCATAGTAGTTTTTATAAAACTACTTTTATAACTCGATGTTTTAACAAGTCCATCCCTGTTCTTACAAAAATTCGATCATACGTTGATCAGGCGTAGGACTGAAAATTTATAAGTACTTGGTAAACCCGTTTCCAACACCCAGCGAAAATACTTGGAAAATACTTTGTTGAAAATATAGAAAATATTTTTGAAAATAGAGGAAATATTTTTGGTAAGAATGCTCTGGAAATCATCACCCACATCCATGGTCGCAGCTACATCTTGGGTTACGTTTCCATCACAGCAAAAGTCCATGTAACTGTAGGCACTTTGCGCCCCTCGATTACGCCATGGAACCAGCCACAGACCGTAGTTACATCTTGGGTTACGTTGCCATCACAGCAAAAGTCCATGTAACTGTAGGCATCACCGCCCTCGATTTTCGCTACCAAATAAAACTTCACCACTCCCACATAGGTTGCAAAATACATCAGTCAAATCCCAATGCAGCCTTAGGCTCTCACGGCCTCTCGACTTTCGCTATGTCACTATAGGTCGTAGTTTACCGATGTAAAATCAAACGTAGACTGTTGGCTCTCAGCAGCGCACACGACTTTCGCTATAGTCTGCAGTAGATCGCAGTGACATCGAGTTACACTATCGTCACAGCATAACCCAAATGCCTTTGTAGGCATCAGCGCCCTCGACTTTCACTACCCAATAATCCTCAGGAACTAGCTTGTCCGGACTCCTCACAGGATCAACTTTAGAACCTCCCCCCTTTGAGGCTCAAGGCAGTACCAACCTATGGAACTCCTGAGAAGTTCATTTCAAGGGAGTGCCTTTTCTCCAAAGTCATTTTCAAAATACTTTATACTATACACATATAGTATCTTCCAAATCAAACACCTAGTATGAATCTCATATAAATCTCCTTTCTCAAAGTCGATTATTCCAAATCGATAATTCTCAAACTAGGTTTTGCAAATTTCCAAGATTGATTTTTCCCTAAAACCAAAAGCCTTTCCAAATCCATAGGTTCCAAAAACCTTTCCTTAAAATCATTCTCATAAGATCCTTCATATATATATATATATATATATATATATATAACCTTGAAAAATCTTTTTGAATCACTTCATACTTGTATAAATTCCCTTTTATACTTCAAATACTTTTCAAAAAATCCTTTTCTTCTGGCAAAAGATTCAACAAGGGAAGTTTTATAATATATATAACAAAGATATATAACTTTGTTTATTTCAAATCAAATGTTCAAATTTGATTTCTCATTACTTTTCTTCATAAAGTGAACCTCTAGTCATAGAAATTTCAAATTTCCATTTTACTTCATCATATATTTCACAACATATACTTTTCATTTCAAAAACATTTTACAGTTCTTATCCCCAAATTTTTCAATATCAATTTTATTCAAATCTGTACGATGTATACATATCATCCGTACGCAGTATCAGATTGATCGCTCACTCGATCACACAATTTCTCTTTCGAACTAGTATCGTCCACCCGACTTCCTAGTGCGGACTCAGATCTGGTTTCTTGATCAAAAACCGCCACTCTCCTTGCATAGTCATAACTATGATACAGAAAATATCTAGAATCAACCACAAATCCATATCCAAGTTCGTCGTCAAAAATCGAGTGAAAAATCCCAACTCGGATCAATATACTATCTCGAAATTCTATGCTCGAATCTGGATCAAATCACTATGCGAATAGAATAATATACATACATCCTACATATCTATCCTCACTGATTATTAACTAAATCAATTTCTCCTTTCTATTCATACTCACTTTAATTTCTATCCACTTATTCACAATTGTTTCAATTCCATTTGGATCATCACTTTAATCCTTATCTCAATTGGTAATTAATCATAAATAGTTTGCACTCTGACCAATTTTAAATTTAGAAAATTGCTTGAAAAGTTTAAAATAGATAAGTAGTTGAAAAAAATAATTATTAATTTGTAAAATAGCTGTAAATAGTTAAGTAGTTATGAAATAGTTATAAAATAGTTAGATAACAGCAAAATAGTTGTAAAATAGTGATTAGCTATAAAGTAGTTGAAAAATAGTAATTAGTTTATAAAACAGTTGTAAAATAGTTAAGTAGTTCCAAAATAATTGTAAAATAAGTATAAGATAGTTTGGGGTTTAATAGGAAAGGTTGTATATATAGTAAATAGCTTGAAAAAAATAGGTTATATTAAAACAATTTATACTGAAAATAGTCCAGAGCCCAACTGTTCAATTCCCAATCTCCATTCCCATCAATTCAATTTAAATTTCCACTTCCATTTAAATTGACTCAATTCCAAATATAAATAACTTCAATTTCCATTGAAATTGATTTAACCCCAATTTAAGTTGAATTAATCCTCAATTCTTTCCAAATTCAAATCAAATCCCATTTGAATTTAAAACTATTCAACTTCAATCACAATTCCAAATTATTCAAATCAAAATTTGAATTTGAACTAATTTTAAATTGAACCCACTTCAATTTCAAATCATTTCAATATCTGTTTGAATTAATCCCAATTCTCATTTGAATTTAATCTCATCCAAATTTCAATTTCATTTCAAATTAATCCAATTCAAATTTTCCATTTGAATTTTAAAATTATCCATCTTCAATCATGATTCCAATTAATCCAAACCAAATTCAATTTGAACTAATGCAATTTAAATTTCAACTTTAAACCATCTCGAATTATATAAATTCGAGTTAAATTTTAAATGTTGAATTAATCCTTTAAATCCAATCAACTTATAACTTTAAACCATTTAATTCTGAATCCAAATTCCATTTTTAAATTATCTATACTAAACCTACTTTAAAGTTTAAATAATTATTCAAATTCTTTTTAAACAACTCAATCTTTGAAGACTAAATTTAAATTTTGAAACCAAACCTTAGAAATTTCAGTTGAAATTTTATCTTAAACATTCAAATCTTAAGTTCAAAGTGATTCCATATTCTTAATTTCGAATTAAAGTTTTATTTTCCATTTATCTCAATAATGGATACATTACCACAATCCATTTCTTCATTCATTTAAACAAACCCAATTTACAGTTTAAAGATTATTAATAACAATAGGATGGTATCATCCAAATTATTTAAAACATCCATTCATTTTTAATTTCTAGATCTCAAACCCATTTTGAGATTACTCAAACTCCCAATTCAAATCCACCATTTAACTTCCCAAGTTAAATCTCAATTTCATCTTGAAATTTCCAAATCATGTTGTTTCATTCAAACTTACAAACTTATTTAACTCTCTTTAAGTTAAATTCAATTTAAATACCATTAACCTTACTCAAATTTGAATTTTCGCTTCAAATTTTAAACTTCATATTAATAATCTTCCCACTTATAAGTTCAAAAACTTATTTCATTATGGGTTTTCACATCATATTCTAGGGAAAACTCAAAACTCAACCTTAGTGTTTATTTCAAATATACATATTTATTCCCTTTACACGCCAAGTTACTTAAATTTTTAAACCTCTTTTGTTTTAAATTAAAAACTAATTCCTTTAAAATTTTCCCAACATTTCTTATTTTACAAAGATCGCAGTCGAAATGGTCGGAATAATATCATTTCTTATAACATTTTGAAAACAATTTCAAATGTTCCTAGACTTAGGATTCAAATTTCACAATTTAAATCATCTTTAGTTCCAATTTAAAAGTCATACTCACCTAAATGTTTTACTTCTCTAAAACATTCATTATTATCTTATTCTGGAATCACTTTTACAAGTTCATGATTTTAGTTTCAGTTTGAATCAATTTCAAACTTATTTTCATTCAATTTCAGTTTGTTTGTATTTCTATTACCACTTAATTATTTATTTAATTCCAATTATTTAATAACCAATTACCTTAATATTTATTAGAAATAAATCTTGCTTTATATATCAAAATCTAATCTTATATAAAATTATTTAAAAAATTTATATAAGAAAATAACAAGTACGCTCTCATACACACACACACACACACACACTCAACTCATTCTAGGGTACCATTGACCCTATCCTTAATGAGTATCCCCCACTAGAGCCAAGGTCTCTCTTAACCTGGCTCTAATACCAAATGTAACGACTCAGAATTTTCAATCCCGAAAATTCCAAATAGTTAGGAAAAGAAGGAAAGAGATAGAAAAAGAAACAGAAATTAAACACAGAATCTCACATTCGCAGCGGATCAAAATATAATATCAATGTAACGACCCAGAATTTTTAACAATTTAATTTGAGAATATTTAATTAATTTTAAATATTTGAATCATGGTTTGAATTGATTTTCAAATTATCAGAATGAAATTGGCGATTAAATTATAGAATTTAATCTATTGAAAGTTGAATAAAAATTTGAATCTTTAATTTTAAGCCAATTAAAAATATTTCAAAGGCTTGTAAAATTCATATTGATAATATTGAAGATTTTAGAAGCTTCAGAATTTAATTTGGAAGTGAATTGTTCAGTTTTGAAATTAAATCGTTTGAATCGATATTTAAAAATAGCCGTCCGAGGCGTAGTCTCGGAATTCGACGAAACCAGTTCCATTGGGTCCGTAATATTGAATTATTCTCGGATTTCAAATTTCGTATTTTCCGGAGTTGATATGTGAGCACACGAGATATAAACGCGTCGAAATCAAATTGAATTCAAATTAAATTTAAATTTAAATTTAAAATATACGACAGCATCCCTTGAATCATGTCTAAAATTACGGCAAAGATCACGCTAAGGATCGTGCAGAGCATACTTCGTTCCATTTTAAAATCCCTCTCCCCCTTCACTCTCGTTCAAATCTCAAACGAAATTAAAATGGCCGATACTTCTCTTCCTCTTCAGTTTCAAAATTCAGGCGAGATAAAAATGGCTGATTTAAAATCTTCCCCCTCTTCCTATTTTTCTCCAGTCCAAACGAGATTCACGTTCCATCCTCAGTTAAAAAAAAAAAAGAAATGGCCGAAGCCCCAAATCGAAATCGCGATTCAGTGGGGACGAGGGCGACTCGCGCGTGGAGGAGCAGTGGCGGCGACGCTCACGCGCGTGCGCATGACGTGAGGCGGCGGCGTGGAGTTCGCGAGTGGATGAGCAGTGCATCGCGATGGGTTTGATGGCAAGGGCGTGGTCGCGACTTTGAGGGATAGCGGCGCGCGCTCGAGGCGCATTTCTCAAGCACAGTGGCGATTCGAATCAGAAGGGGGTCGCGTGGGGGGGGCATCGCGATGTCAGGGCGCTCGCGAGTAGCAGTGGAGGCGATGGCTTCTATTGGCAACTCGCGATTTCGAGGCAGAAGGGTTCTCTGGCCTGGGTTCGATTTTTTTTTAAAGGTATAAAATTTTGATTTTTATTTATGTTGTGATATGTGAAGAGATAATGAAAGTGTTAGTTGAAATAAAATGTTAGCTGTATAGAAATTTTTGAAGTATTTAAAGTAAATAAAATAAGGTCAGTTAGGTATAAAAAAAAATGCAAAGTTTAAATGTTTGAGTTTATATGAAAATTTGATTTTTACCTATATGCAGTTGAAAAGAAGAAAAAAATAAATAATATGATTTGCTTTACTAGGTTGATAAAATAATTTAGTTAGGGTGTTTAATTCATTTAATTAACTTATTTAAATTTTTAGAAATTGTTAAGGAAGATTTATTAAAATTAAAAATAATTAGTTAATTTAATCTATTAAACGATAATGGGTGATTTGAATTTTTCGAATATTAATATATTATAAAGATAATTTTATTTAATGAAACTTAATTGAATTTTTACAAGAGGTTATTTTATTTAATTTAGTTCTAAAAATAAATTTTTGGTTAAATATTTTATTAAAGAAAAATTAGTTGATTTAAATTAATAAAAAGGAAATTTAGTTTAATTGGAAATTTCTAATTAGAATTATTTTAAAAGATAAATTAGTTAAATAAATTTTTAAAGGAAATTTAGATTAAAACTTAATTTTTTATAATTTATTTAAAAGAAATTGATTTAAAGATATTAGTTTAAAGTAAAATAATTAGTTTAAATAAATTTATTAAAGAAGAAACTGGTTTAAATAAAACCATCAGTTAATTTAACTATTAAAATGAAATCACCGATGAATCAAAATTATCAAATGAAAATTTATTATTCGATCTGTTCGAATATTAATAAATTGTGTAAATATTTATACAAGGTATAGATCAAGAAAATCGAGTCAAGAAGAAAATGGACTGCTAATAAAAGCAAAGGTGAGAACTTCTCACTCAAAAGGATTTATTTAAATTTTAAATAGTTAGATTTAAAATTGTTAGTTGTGTTGATTGAATGCTTGAATGATGATTGTTATATATATATATATATTGAATGTGAATAGACCTTATACGCCGTTAGTAAGCGGAGGTTATTTATTACACACACATACCGCGATATTCCACCTCGAAGTGGAATTTGTATTATATTATATATATAGCAATATATATATATTGGCATATGTATATATTGCAGTTGATTGTTTTCCCGCATTATATAGCGGATGAGACCCTATTGCGCCGTTAGTAAGCGGATAATATTTTTATAAAATCCCATATACCGCGATATTCCATCTCGAAGTGGAATTGGTATTGTGCTAATGTCTGTGGATGCAGGGAAACAGGTTGGAGGGATCCAACTGGATTCCTCACAAATATTTATTTGATTTTAGATATTGTGATGTTTGATTGATTATCATATCAATATATGATATTGGAAAGTCGTGATTGACTATTAGATGTGTTGCATCATCGAATCCCATTTTGAAAGTTTAAAAATAACGATTTTGATTTTAAGGAATTTCTAAAGTGATTTTTGAAGTATACGTTTATAAAATATTTTTGAGATTGATTCATCTTAAATAAATAAACGTTATAATTTTAATGTTATAAAAATTATGATTTTTGAGAAATACAGTTAAAAGTTGATTTTTGAAGATATGAGATTAATGATTTTATAAAATAGCTTAAACTGGGATTTCTGAATTTATTATAAAAAGTTTAAAAATAGGATTTATAAAATTGGATTATTTTATAAATCAAATGATGAAATTATAAAAGAGTTTAAAGACGTTTTAAAAATAGTAATATAAATTGTTTTATATTAAAAGATTTATAAATTGATATTTATAAATTAAAAATATTGGAATTATAAAACGAGCTTTTACAAGTATTAGAATGAATTGTAAATGAATTTCATAAATTGGAATTATAGAATTATAACGGTGAGGTTATAAATGGAATTTTATAAACAATACATTTATAAAAAATTTAAAGTTATTTAAAAGAATAGATTTGGACAAATAAATGAATCTTATAAGTTATAAGATTTATAAATTTGGAAAGTTTAAAAGAACGTTTTTGCAAATAAATAAATTATAAGTATTTAACTTATAATATGAACTTTTGGTATATCATCGAGATATGAAATTGAATAGATTAATAAAGGAAATTTATAAAAGGAAGTGTTATAAAATAAATAGAAATGGAATTTATAAACGTTGTTTTATAAATCCGCAAACTACTTATTTTGATAAGTAAATTGTTGTAACTTGGTAATGGAGTTATATTCACGTTTTAGACAGTGAATAATCCTTTAAAAATAAAGTGAATAGAAATGATAAAATTTGTTAACAAGTATATTCACGTTTTTGAATAGTGAATAATATGTTAAAGATATGGTTTTGAATGTGATGTTTTAAATAGAATTAAAACGATCTAAAGATGTTTTAAAATATATTAACCATCGAAACCATAGATTTCAACATTCATTGTTGAAATAGACGTTTTTGAGAAATAGAAGGAAATGGTAGATTATAACACTGTTGTTATAGTAAATAATTTCCGAAAGGAAATGTTTTGTATAGTATTGGGATTTATATATATATTTTAATTTTGAATCCCTATACTAGTGATTTTGAGACGTCGTAACGATGTTTTACGCAACATTCGTTTTGGCCCAAATAAATATGTTAAAGAGAATGATTTCTTTAAAGAATGAAATATATACTTAATTTCGATTAAAGTATATAGAATATTTTCCAAGTGTAGAAAATAAAAAGATTGTGAATTACTTATTTAATAAGTATGGAAATGTTTTCCAATATAAAGTGAATATGTTGAGAATTTATCTTCTTGAAGATAAATTGAAAATGAATAATTGAAAACGTGTATTCATAGATATTTTAGAATATAAATTCAATATGGAATTTATAAATGGAATTGGGAAAATGAGTTTAAAAATAAATATTGATTTATTTTTAAAGTATGGAAATTATGTATATATCTTGTAAAGATATTTTTGGAAAATAAATAATTTGGAAAATTATTTGAAATCTGGTGATGTTGGCATATCTATTGATAGTTCAATAACCGACTATCAATATTTACCTTTAAATAGGTATTTGTTGTGATTTGTTTGAATTTGAATGCCACACTTATTTTTTTAAAATAAGCGCTCACTATTCGGGTTAACCGGGAAAGGACCTTGGGGTCGTATAACCCATTTCGAATATGTGATACGTCGTTATGAATTGCATTTGAAGATCGGTGTTGAAGACCGGATATTTTCGAAAACGAAAGGGTTTCTTGTTGATTGTCTCTGCACTGGCTGATCCCCGGTATTGAGATCTCCATATGTGATGGGAAATTCGGACATGATTAGAGATTATCCGGATTGCAAGGACTTCTTTGTAAGTGCCTTCGGTTCTGTTCGAGCCCGGAACAGACTTGTATGGATTGTATGTCTGACATTACAAATTTAGATATAAAGCCGATTTCTTTCAAATACATTTCTGTTGGTGGCGGAGAATTTATTCTCTTAGCTTAACACCCTTCTCTGAGACGTACGAGCTCAGAGGTTATGTAGTTGAAGGTTATTAGCGATATATTCCCGGTTTGGTAATGTGACATGCTGAGTGTTGCTGTGAAATGATCATTGTGTTGATTATTTGTGATAGGATCATTTATTTGATCGTCTATCTTGGTGATCATTTCTATGATCATTTGTTGACCCAAAGCATGGCTTTTGTATAAAGTATGTTTTTGTGGACGTGACTTCGTCGAGCCTCACACCCCGAAATGGTCAAAACAGGAAAGATGCAGCAAGGTTATGAGGGGTAGCGCCCTTTAGGATATGTGCATTTCCTTCTGGAAAAGGGTGGTATCATGGTATGGAGCCCAGATACTTACTCATGTTGAAAACACTTTATGATTGTGTGAATTGATTACGAGCGCTCGGTTGAAAGGTCCCAAAGGACTGGGGGATGGCATATTCGGTCAGTTGTTACTCAGTTAGGGGTAACCCGGCCTTGTGTTGGTAGAGATCCGGTTTGGTTCTCGGGGGTGTCCATCCAGAGGCATTCTCCTGTGGCAATGGGAAGTTCCTTGGCTTGATCATTCGTTGGAAATCCAAAGAAACAATACGAGACTTGTACGGTTTTAGTTGTAGAACCTGCTTCCTCAGGAAGTAGCTATAGTAGGCATAATATAATGGTACCTATGCTGGCTAAGATTTATATTCTACTTTCGAAATATCTTCTACACTATGCACTAATAATAATATCAAAATTGATTTGATTTTAATGCGTATCAAGCATCTTTGACTAACATAAGAAGAAATCTCCTCCAAGTCTGCGTTTGCATTGTGTATGTGGCGGGAGGTCTTATGGTAGTCTCATTCTTAAAAGCATTGCGAATTGAATTTAAAAATATCCCTCTATTTTGATTTTAAAGAAAAATAAACTGTTTTAGTTCCCACACCAGTCTTGCTTATGCTAGGTGATATGTGATGGGGGGTTCTCGCTTCGCGGTTTGGTGGCGAACGGGAGACTCTTACCCCCACACGTCCTCTTTACGGGGTTGGTTAGGCGAAGCCGTGACATTCGAAAGGGTGGCCGTAAAAGCAAGTTTGGGATATCAGTGTAAGCCACGGTGGGGCTGGGATGGTTGAAAAGCCTACCGGTTGTGACCGCCAATCGTTACATTTGGTATCAAAGCATATGGTTAAGCGACAACCATGGTTCTGTTGGGTGTTACTCATTAGAGATAGAGTCAGCAGTACTCTAGAATGAATTTGAGTGTAATAATAGATATGAGCGCATATTTGTTAGTGAATATAAAATTGTTTTGAATCGGGTAAATAAGATAATTTTTCCCAAAACTATTTTTGTATAGAAAGGAAATGACTTTATATGAATTATTATAGTATATGGTTGCATGGTTGTTAATAATATTAAATTGTTATCATTATTATATGGAATAAAATGGATTGAATTCAAGTAAACTAACTTGATAAATTATTAATTCTTGGACTAATAAATTGGAATTTGAATTGGTTAAATAAAAGTTTAGTCGTGAGCTAAATTTGAAGATAAATTTGAATTTGTATATAAATTCAAGTAGGTAAAAGAAATAAATTTAAAATGAATAAGTGAATGTACTAATTGAAATGAATTAGTGAATGAAACTAATTTAAAGTAGTAATACGAATTAGCAAATGAAAGTTAATCGTTAGAATTCAATATTTAGAATTGAGAATTAAATTTGAATGGAATTTAAATTATGAATTGAATTCAAATAAAATTGAAATTGTGAATTGAATTGAAATGTAAAATTGAATGAGAATAAATATGTAACTTCAATAATGAAGTAAAAATGTATAAAAAGCATATATTGAAAATTTTGTAATAGAATTGCCAAAATGGTTTGTATGTTGGAATTGGATATTATGAATAGCAGGATATACAGGTATTATAAAGGGATTGGATTTTGATTTCGAAGATAAAAATTGAATTGCTCGACAAAAAGGTACGTATTTGAATTTCAGTATGAAATTTGATGATTTTCTTCTCCAGCCACTTGGCTTTCTCTTTTCTTTTTGATTCTGAGGGGCCGTGGTGCCATTTTGTAGTCGTACCGAGCTAGCCGCGCAAAGGAGACGCTGGCGAAATTTTTCGAAAATTTAGGGTGTTAGAAATTTTTTGATAAATTTTGAAAGTTTAAAATTTAGATTTGAATTTAAATTTGAATTGTAGGTAAACAATATTGTTTGAAACCTATAATTGAAGTTGGAAAGCTAGTTGAAATGATAATAAATCTCTAGTAAAAAGATTTAGGTTAGTAAGTTGATAAAACTATTTGGATTGTGAAAAATGATAGACGGGATAAGGGCATTCTTCTTAACTTGTAATTTCGGGACGAAATTCTTTTAAGGGGGGAAGATTGTAACGACCCAGAATTTTTAACAATTTAATTTGAGAATATTTAATTAATTTTAAATATTTGAATGATGGTTTGAATTGAATTTCAAATTATCAGAATGAAATTGGCGATTAAATTATAGAATTTAATCTATTGAAAGTTGAATAAAAATTTGAATCTTCAATTTTAAGCCAATTAAAAATATTTCAAAGGCTTGTAAAATTCATATTGATAATATTGAAGATTTTAGAAGCTTCAGAATTTAATTTGGAAGTGGATTGTTTAGTTTTGAAATTAAATCGTTTGAATCGATATTTAAAAATAGCCGTCCGAGGCGCAGTCTCGGAATTCGACGAAACCAGTTCCATTGGGTCCGTAATATTGAATTATTCTCGGATTTCAAATTTCGTATTTTTCGGAGTTGATATGTGAGCACACGAGATATAAACGCGTCGAAATCAAATTGAATTCAAATTAAATTTAAATTTAAATTTAAAATATACGACAGCATCCCTTGAATCACGTCTAAAATTACGGCAAAGATCACGCTAAGGATCGTGCAGAGCATACTTCGTTCCATTTTAAAATCCCTCTCCCCCTTCACTCTCGTTCAAATCTCAAATGAAATTAAAATGGCCGATACTTCTCTTCCTCTTCAGTTTCAAAATTCAGGCGAGATAAAAATGGCTAATTTAAAATCTTCCCTCTCTTCCTATTTTTCTCCAGTCCAAACGAGATTCACGTTCCATCCTCAGTTTAAAAAAAAAAATTGGCCGAAGCCCCAAATCGAAATCGCGATTCAGTGGGGACGAGGGCGACTCGCGCGTGGAGGAGCAGTGGCGGCGAGGAGTTCGCGAGTGGATGAGTAGTGCATCAAGATGGGTTTGATGGCAAGGGCGTGGTCGCGACTTTGAGGGATAGCGGCGCGCGCTCGAGGCGCATTTCTCGAGCACAGTGGCGATTCGAATCAGAAGGGGGTCGCGTGGGGGGGCATCGCGATGTCAGGGAGCTCGCGAGTAGCAGTGGAGGCGATGGCTTCTATTGGCAACTCGCGATTTCGAGGCAGAAGGGTTCTCTGGCCTGGGTTCGATTTTTTTTAAAGGTATAAAATTTTGATTTTTATTTATGTTGTGATATGTGAAGAGATAATGAAAGTGTTAGTTGAAATAAAATGTTAGCTGTATAGAAATTTTTGAAGTATTTAAAGTAAATAAAATAAGGTCAGTTAGGTATAAAAAAAAATGCAAAGTTTAAATGTTTGAGTTTATATGAAAATTTGATTTTTACCTATATGCAGTTGAAAAGAAGAAATAAATAAATAATATGATTTGCTTTACTAGGTTGATAAAATAATTTAGTTAGGGTGTTTAATTCATTTAATTAACTTATTTAAATTTTTAGAAATTGTTAAGGAAGATTTATTAAAATTAAAAATAATTAGTTAATTTAATCTATTAAACGATAATGGGTGATTTGAATTTTTCGAATATTAATATATTATAAAGATAATTTTATTTAATGAAACTTAATTGAATTTTTACAAGAGGTTATTTTATTTAATTTAGTTCTAAAAATAAATTTTTGGTTAAATATTTTATTAAAGAAAAATTAGTTGATTTAAATTAATAAAAAGGAAATTTAGTTTAATTGGAAATTTCTAATTAGAATTATTTTAAAAGATAAATTAGTTAAATAAATTTTTAAAGGAAATTTAGATTAAAACTTAATTTTTTATAATTTATTTAAAAGAAATTGATTTAAAGATATTAGTTTAAAGTAAAATAATTAGTTTAAATAAATTTATTAAAGAAGAAACTGGTTTAAATAAAACCATCAGTTAATTTAACTATTAAAATGAAATCACCGATGAATCAAAATTATCAAATGAAAATTTATTATTCGATCTGTTCGAATATTAATAAATTGTGTAAATATTTATACAAGGTATAGATCAAGAAAATCGAGTCAAGAAGAAAATGGACTGCTAATAAAAGCAAAGGTGAGAACTTCTCACTCAAAAGGATTTATTTAAATTTTAAATAGTTAGATTTAAAATTGTTAGTTGTGTTGATTGAATGCTTGAATGATGATTGTTATATATATATATTGAATGTGAATAGACCCTATACGCCGTTAGTAAACGGAGGTTATTTATTACACACATATACCGCGATATTCCACCTCGAAGTGGAATTGGTATTATATTATATATATAGCAATATATATATATATATATATATTGGCATATGTATATATTGCAGTTGATTGATTTCCCGCATTGTATAGCGGATGAGACCCTATTGCGCCGTTAGTAAGCGGATAATATTTTTATAAAATCCCATATACCGCGATATTCCACCTCGAAGTGGAATTGGTATTGTGCTAATGTCTGTGGATGCAGGAAAACAGGTTGGAGGGATCCAACTGGATTCCTCACAAATATTTATTTGATTTTAGATATTGTGATGTTTGATTGATTATCATATCGATATATGATACTGGAAAGTCGTGATTGACTATTAGATGTGTTGCATCATCGAATCCAATTTTGAAAGTTTAAAAATAACGATTTTGATTTTAAGGAATTTCTAAAGTGATTTTTGAAAGTATACGTTTATAAAATATTTTTGAGATTGATTCATCTTAAATAAATAAACGTTATAATTTTAATGTTATAAAAATTATGATTTTTGAGAAATACGGTTAAAAGTTGATTTTTGAAGATATGAGATTAATGATTTTATAAAATAGCTTAAACTGGGATTTCTGAATTTATTATAAAAAGTTTAAAAATAGGATTTATAAAATTGGATTATTTTATAAATCAAATGATGAAATTATAAAAGAGTTTAAAGACGTTTTAAAAATAGTAATATAAATTGTTTTATATTAAAAGATTTATAAATTGATATTTATAAATTAAAAATATTGGAATTGTAAAACGAGCTTTTACAAGTATTAGAATGAATTGTAAATGAATTTCATAAATTGGAATTATAGAATTATAACGGTGAGGTTATAAATGGAATTTTATAAACAGTAGGTTTATAAAATTTGTAAAGTTATTTAAAAGAATAGATTTGGACAAATAAATGAATCTTATAAGTTATAAGATTTATAAATTTGGAAAGTTTAAAAGAACGTTTTTGCTAATAAATAAATTATAAGTATTTAACTTATAATATGAACTTTTGGTATATCATCGAGATATGAAATTGAATAGATTAATAAAGGAAATTTATAAAAGGAAGTGTTATAAAATAAATAGAAATGGAATTTATAAACGTTGTTTTATAAATCCGCAAACTACTTATTTTGATAAGTAAATTGTTGTAACTTGGTAATGGAGTTATATTCACGTTTTAGACAGTGAATAATCCTTTAAAAATAAAGTGAATAGAAATGATAAAATTTGTTAACAAGTATATTCACGTTTTTGAATAGTGAATAATATGTTAAAGAAAAGGTTTTGAATGTAATGTTTTAAATAGAATTAAAACGATCTAAAGATGTTTTAAAATATATTAACCATCGAAACCATAGATTTCAACATTCATTGTTGAAATAGACGTTTTTGAGAAATAGAAGGAAATGGTAGATTATAACACTGTTGTTATAGTAAATAATTTCCGAAATGAAATGTTTTGTATAGTATTGGGATTTATATATCTATTTTAATTTCGAATCCCTATACTAGTGATTTTGGGACGTCCTAACGATGTTTTACGCAACATTCGTTTTGGCCCAAATAAATATGTTAAAGAGAATGATTTCTTTAAAGAATGAAATATATACTTAATTTCGATTAAAGTATATAGAATATCTTCCAAGTGTAGAAAATAAAAAGATTGTGAATTACTTATTTAATAAGTATGGAAATGTTTTCCAATATAAAGTGAATATGTTGAGAATTTATCTTTTTGAAGATAAATTGAAAATGAATAATTGAAATCGTGTATTCATAGATATTTTAGAATATAAATTCAATATGGAATTTATAAATGGAATTGGGAAAATGAGTTTAAAAATAAATATTGATTTATTTTTAAAGTATGGAAATTATGTATATATCTTGTAAAGATATTTTTGAAAAATAAATAATTTGGAAAATTATTTGGAATCTGGTGATGTTGGCATATCTATTGATAGTTCAATAACCGACTATCAATATTTACCTTTAAATAGGTATTTTTTGTGATTTGTTTGAATTTGAATGCCACACTTATTTTTTTAAAATAAGCGCTCACTATTCGGGTTAACCGGGAAAGGACCTTGGGGTCGTATAACCCATTCCGAATATGTGATACGTCGTTATGAATTGCATTTGAAGATCGGTGTTGAAGACCGGATATTTTCGAAAACGAAAGGGTTTCTTGTTGATTGTCTCTGCACTGGCTGATCCCCGGTATTGAGATCTCCATATGTGATGGGAAATTCGGACGTAATTAGAGATTATCCGGATTGCAAGGACTTCTTTGTAAGTGCCTTCAGTTCTGTTCGAGCCCGGAACAGACTTGTATGGATTGTATGTCTGACATTACAAATTGAGATATAAAGCCGATTTCTTTCAAATATATTTCTGTTGGTGGCGGAGAATTTATTCTCTTAGCTTAACACCCTTCTCTGAGACGTACGAGCTCAGAGGTTATGTAGTTGAAGATTATCAGCGATATATTCCCAATTTGGTAATGTGACATGCTGAGTGTTGCTGTGAAATGATCATTGTGTTGATTATTTGTGATAGGATCATTTATTTGATCGTCTGTCTTGGTGATCATTTCTATGATCATTTATTGACCCAAAGCATGGCTTTTGTATAAAATATGTTTTTGTGGACGTGACTTCGTCGAGCCTCACACCCTGGAATGGTCAAAACAGGAAAGATGCAGCAAGGTTATGAGGGGTAGCGCCCTTTAGGATATGTGCATTTCCTTCTGGAAAAGGGTGGTATCATGGTATGGAACCCAGATACTTACTCATGTTGAAAACACTTTATGATTGTGTGAATTGATTACGAGCGCTCGGTTGAAATGTCCCAAAGGACCGGGGGATGGCATATTCGGTCAGTTGTTACTTAGTTAGGGGTAACCCGGCCTTGTGTTGGTAGAGATCCGGTTTGGTTCTCGGGGGTGTCCATCCAGAGGCATTCTCATGTGGCAATGGGAAGTTCCTTGGCCTGATCATTCGTTGGAAATCCAAAGAAACAATACGAGACTTGTACGGTTTTAGTTGTAGAACCTGCTTCCTCAGGAAGTAGCTATAGTAGGCATAATATAATGGTACCTATGCTGGCTAAGATTTATATTCTACTTTCGAAATATTTTCTACACTATGCACTAATAATAATATCAAAATTGATTTGATTTTAATGCGTATCAAGCATCTTTGACTAACATAAGAAGAAATCTCCTCCAAGTCTGCGTTTGCATTGTGTGTGTGGCGGGAGGTCTTATGGTAGTCTCATTCTTAAAAGCATTGCGAATTGAATTTAAAAATATCCCTCTATTTTGATTTTAAAGAAAAATAAACTGTTTTAGTTCCCACACCAGTCACATGACTGACTCGGAGTTTATTGTTTTCCTTCCTAAACTCTGGGTGCCCACCAATTTCCACACGGGCAGTCATGAGTTAGGTTTATCAGGATATTCTGGAATTCAGGAGTTGCAGGAAGCAAGCTGGATGGCATGGCGTATTACTAGTATATAGTAGTTCTTTTTCCGCTGCATTGTTTGATGCAGTACACTCTGATGTAATGTAATAAAATGTAATGTAATAACTGATATAGTCCTTTGTTTAAAGATTTTTCATTTTTCTATTATATGTTGTTCCGCTGCGAATTGTGAGATTCTGATGTTGTTCTGTTGTTTCAGTTCCGTTCTATTTTCTATTTTCTTTTCTCTCTATTTTCTACTATCTTCTTCTCTCTTCTTCTTCTTTTCTTTTTCTTAAATCCCATAACATTTCGGTTTTTCGGCAACGAAAAATCGCAATCGTTACAATCAAATAAAATAACAGTCGTACAACGGAAAACTATATCAGTTAATTTACATTAATACATCAGAGTTACAACATTTACACAAATATTAGACAGTTAAAATTAACATGCCCCAGATAAACAAATGTCTCACTGCGGAATACTCAATATATTCCTGCCATCCAGCTCGCCACCTGAGCTCTAGAACGTCCTTACCTAATAATTGGTAATACTCAGTCTGACCCGAGCATTACCACAAAATAACACCCGGGTCAGGCTGGAAACCAGCGTGAGTAAACCCATACAATTTGAAATACCATAAAAGAAAAACTCGGGGTTACTCGTACTTCACTACAAGTTCACAACTTGTTATACTTATATTCACAAATCAACTCCTAAGTATCTTTATTTAGTTTAAATGGTCCAGTCATTTAAATTTATCTCATTCCAGCCTATTGATTTCACATACCAAATCTTTAAAGAATCGAAGTGGTTTCGGATATTTACTAATACCCGATCCTGATCTCTTCGATCCCAATGTCATCCTAACCCAAGTTATTCAAGTGAAATACAATTCAAACTTTAAATACTGGATGTTACTTTTACACAGCAATTTATCATCAAAAGATAACCACATTATCACTGTATCACCCAAACATATCCTATCATAAATTATTTCATAACAGAGATATCAACCAATTAAGACATTAAATATAACCCAGTTATCCATAAGCAAGGTTAATTAATCACACCATTAATTTAACCCAATAAATTAATTACCTAACCCTGCTTAATTAATATTAATTACACCATTCTTTAATTATCAATCTAAATTAATTATCTATAATTACTTTTATTAAGTAACTATCCATTGGTTAATTATCCTCAATTTATTAACCTTAAATATTCTCATTAATTAATTAATAATAATTTATTACATCGATCCTAAATTAATTATTCTAATTAAATTTTCTATAATCACTTACATTGATTAATTATCCTTTAATTAATCACATTTATTAATTAACTAACCTTTTAGTTAATTATTAATTACATTAATTAATGATCCCTTAATTACTTTCATTAATTAATTATTCTTCTAATTAATTATATTGAATAATAAATTTTAATTAATTACATTATTAATTAACCTTAATTAATCATGGTAATTAACTGACTTTTAATTACTTACATTAATTAATTAACCTTTAAATTAATTAACCCACTAATTAATTACACTAAGTAATTAATCCTTAATTACTCCCCTTGAGTAATTATCCTCTAATTACTTCACTAAGTAATTTCTCTTTATTTGATTACATTTAGTAATTTCCCATTAATTACCTGCACTAAGTAATTACACCTTATTAATTAAGTAATTATACTTAATCAATTCATTAGTGATTATCCTTTATTAATTTCACTAATTAATTGTGACGACCCAAACTCGATGTCTGATAAACGACATCAAATTCGCATCGCGGGAGCTTATAACAATAATTAGATGAATATAAAACAGCGGAACAGAATGAATATCATAAATATCATCATAGTTACAACATCAACATAATATCCATACGACATTAGAGTATATAATACATACACCACAACTTCAAATACAACATCATGATAATACAACAGTGATCATATATCCAAAAGTCCTCAAATGAAAGAGGTGATAACAAACTTCCAAAAGCCAAACACCTGAAATCTCCAAAAGCTCCTAAGATATCTCCAAGATAAAGGCTCCAAAATACTGCTACTCCAAAATACAGAAACCTGCTACTAGGCTGGCCGTGTAGAAATAATGGGCACCGAGAGTTTAGGAAAGAAAACAATAAACTATGGATCAGTCATGGGACTGGTATGAGTAAAAAACAACAGTTACTTTCAAAGAACTACATTTATAAAATAATTTTTTGGTATGCTTTTAAAAATGGGACTACCATAAGACCTCCCACCACACACACAATGCAAACGCAGAATTGGAGGAGATTTCTTCTTATGATAGTCAAATATGCTTGGTACGAGAAAAAGAATTCTTTGATATTATACTAGTGCATAGTGAAGTGAAGAAATCATTTCGAAAGTAGAATATAAATCTTAGCCAGCATAGGCATTCCGAACTATGCCTACTATAGCTACCATCTAAATAGTGGTGACCACCATAAGTAAATGGCAGGTTCTACAACTAAAACCGTACAAGGTTTCGTATTGGGAATTGGATTTCCAACAATGGTCAGGCTAAGGAATGTCCTGGGCCACAAGGGTATGCTTCTGGAGGGACGACCCGAGAACCTAACCGGATCTCTGCCAACACAAGGCCGGGTTACCCCTAACTGGGTAACTACTGACACGAGTATGCCATCTCCCGGTAGTAACCAACCTTTAACCGGGCCCCCAGCAACAAATCACAAAGTAATACATATATATATATATCTGTGATATCAACATAAGTTAAGTATCTGGGCTCCATACCATGATACCACTTCTATCCAGAAGGAAATTCACATACCCTAAGGGGTGGTACCCCCAATAACCTTACTGCATCTTTCCTGTTTCGACCATTTCGAGGTGTGAGGCTCGACGAAGTCTCTTCCATAAAGCTACGCTTTTCACAAAGCCATGCTTCGATCAACAAATGACCAGCAACACTCAGCATGCCACATTACCAAATTGGGAATATATCGCTGATAACCTTCAACTACATAACCTCTAAGGGTGTTAAGCTAAGAGAATAAATTCTCCACCACCAACGGAAAATGTATTTGAAAGAAATCTGCTTTATATCTCAATTTGTAATGTTGGACATACAATCCATACAAGTATGTTCTGGGTTCGAACAGAACCGATGGCACTTCCAAAGAAGTCCTTGCAATCCGGGTATTCACAATCTCGATCGGATTCCCCATCACATATGGAGAACTCAATATCGGAGCAGAGTCAATCGACAGGTCATCCTATCGCTCTCGCAAATACCCGGTCTTCAACACCGGTCTTCAAATGTTCTCCATAACGTCGAATCACATATTCAAAATGGGTTATACGACACAAAGGTCCTTTCCCGGCTAAACCGAATAGTGAGCGTCAATTTAAAAGAAACATGTGCATATGTCATTCACAAAAATTCACAGGTTCGATGTGGGTTTCGGATAACGAACTGAAATCCGATTCCCTGTCGCATCGAAGTTTAAATGCCGTTTTACGGGCAACAGGGCTTTCACATCAATACAGGAACAAATCACAAATCACTGTTCATCACAAAGCAATCACAGTCTCACAATGGCAATATCAATCCAGTACAGAATATTTGATGATAGTAAATCACCTTTGATTAAGGTGGTCGTGATTAAAGTGAATTGACCATAAAATTATCTTTATTAATTATTTTAAATCAATGTTTAAAATTTCACTTAATTATAAATTTATTAAATTTTAACTGGCTTTATTAATTATTTAATCTTTAATTAGCTATCTTAATTTATTAATTCTTAATGGTTTATTAACTAAATCTTAATTACTTTTATTTGCTAATTATTCTTTAAATTAATCAACCTTTAATTACAAAGTAATTTTAATCATTAACTATTAAATCATTATTTAACCATTATAAATATATGTGTTTTAAGTTAATACTTCTTGAATATTTTATAAAAAAACTTTACATTAGATTAATCGACTACCATCTTTTATGAAGAACAAATTAGAAAATCATTTAAACTTTATTACAAAACTGGAATTTGTTATCTTCAGGTCCAACCCGAGGGAGTCTTCGAGTCATCCCCGATCAAAACGGCACCCTGCTTCGAGTTTCAGCTAAATCTGACCCGAGTATAAATTTTTCAACCAAAATTTGTTTAAGTCCCAAATCCATCACGCTACAACCCTGAAACCACTCGAGTGCCCCTTCGAGTTTCTTCCCTATTTCCCCCGAGTAAAGCTTCGAGTCACCCTGCTACTCTCCCAGACTTCACAACTGACACACGACCAAAGCACGTACACGTGCACGGCCAACTTTGCCAACGTGGGTCGGTGCTGCGGCCGTCCACGAGTCATATTCCATCTCTTAAATCGATTCGAAAACCCATAAACTTGAATTGACCCCGAGAATGCAATCGAGTCATCTCGATCAATTGAACCCAACAACACACCACCAGGAAACGATCCCGCGCCACCTCCTCTGGCCATCAGAGGCCGAGAAAACTCGGTTGAAGCTTCGCCTTGACCAGATGCTCCTATCCCCACTGGAGGCTCGAAGTCCGATCACCTATTTATGGCACAGCACCATCCTTTCTGACACAAACGCGAATGGGTTCTTAAACCCTATTTCCATCTCGTGCTCAAATTCCACCCAATAAAAAAATTAATTTACATTTTTCCTAACATTATGAATGGTTATACTTGCTTCAACTCAAGTTTCAGCAATTTAAATTTATTCACTTACAAGAAATTGGTAAAAATTCATTTTTTATCCAAATGCAAATTGCTCTTTAAATAATAATCTAAATTCTTCATTTTTGTTTTAAAAATCATAAATTTAAGTAGAGATTCCAGTTATGATCTTGAATCAACTTTTTATAACAATCAAATTTATCACTTTTTTTTTCTTGATTTCCTGTAAACCATGTTTCTTGCAGTAATATTTACTAATCATGTTTTAATCTACTTCTAAAATCTTGTATGATGTTCTAACATCTTGTTTGATAAATAAAAAATAAATAAAAGCTTTACAATGATTTAGTTGAAAACAAACTTAAGTTTGAATATTAACCGTGTTTCATCATCTCTAAGAAGAAAGAGTAATATATACTTGTTTTTAATTCATTGCTGACACACAGTATAGAGTTAAACAATAATTTTATTTTATTTTAGCTTGTTTAAAATCATTTCCAGAAGTAGAAAGGGAGAGAGAGAGATTCAAAACTTTGGTATAGTTTACTTTGTAAAAACTGATACTTAAAAATGGTTCTGTTTCCAGTAAAGACAATTACAAAAACTTGTTTTGATTTATTACTGGGGCATGATGTAAGTTCAAACAAAAAGACCCCAACTTGTTAACTGAAACATCATGCATAACCCACCAGAGTTTATTACACAGATCAAATAGAAACAAAGGGAAAGGAAGGGGTTTGACAGGCTTTGTTTCCCTGAGCCAAAACAGTGATTAGCATTTTGTGAAATCAACATGCATAGTCAACATTCATTCATATATTCAAGATGCAGACCATAGTTTAACTTCCCTATATCATTCTAACATCCACACAGCAACAAAGAGATTGGAAGAAACAAAAGTTTACTCACCTGGAAATATCTGAAAACAGAGAACACTTTTCTTTTTCTTGTTTTTGAAATCTGCAGTTAATCTTTTTCTTTGTTTTGTTTCTTCAACAAATTGTCTTTCAACTTGAATACAAAGTGGTTTCTTTTCTTCTTTTTATTTTATTTTCTGTTCTTTGTTAGGTTTTTGCTGAACGAATTAAAAAAGTAGATTGATGTGTATATATATAACAGATTGTGCATACTGCATATAGGTAGGTATAATATTTCTTTTTATATTGACTAACCCATGCTTGAATTAGCTGATGTATGTTTGTGTATGGGCTGAGGAGTAATAACATTTAATGAGAGCATTAAATGAAGCACTACTGACCCATGCTTGCTTGTATGTCTAAACAGGTAATGTTACTTTATTTTTTTGTAAGCACAAAGTTTATTTTACTTTATAGATTTATATAATCTAATGTTTTGTTTGCTGAATACAACCTTGTGTCTTTTTTTATAACTTTAAAATTTTTGTCATAACTTACAGCATATGCTTTTTGATTGTTGTATGTACTATTTTTATTTTATTTTATAGTTTATTTTTTGTTTATAAACTTCCTATGCAACTTGTATGATATTCATACACACACTTGTTTGCTTACATTGCTAATTGAAAGAGTTTTGTTTTAGTTATTGTTTTCTTATGTCTATATTTGAATGTAATATAAATGAATTCCTATTTTAAGTTTTTAACTATTAGTATTTAATTTTCAACATATGTTTTATTTTATTGTTTAATACAAATTCTTGTTTGTTACATAATTTATTCATTATTTATTTAAAACCCAAACTATCAATTATTTATTTATATTCATAAAATTTGATAATATTAATATTAACAATATTTTATTTTTCTTGAAATTTCACAAACTAAATTCAATAGTTCAAATAAATTACCAAATTTTAAATTCAAAATTTTCGGGATGTTACAATATCCCCTCCTTAAGAAAATTTCGTCCTCGAAATTGAAAGAGAGAGAAATGCAAACAAAGAATATACGAATTCAGAAATAAGGAAATGACTTACAGTTTAAGCCGAAACGTCTATTCTGCAATTGGGATATGATTTCTTCGTATTATCTTCAGTCTCCCAGGTACAGTCCTTTGGATCGCCACTCCATTGAACTTTGACCAATTTCACAACTTTGTTTCGCAATTGCTTCTCATCACGATCTATAATTTTTACCGGCTCTCTTTTAGCTGCCAAGTTAGGAGTGATCTCTAGATCCTGCTGAGCATCTTCTTCAATAATATCATCTGGATCGTGCACATATTTACGAAGATTAGAAATGTGGAACACATCGTGCACGCCAGACAACCAGCTGCGTAGCTGCACTCGATATGCTAGAGGACCAATCCTTTCCGGAATAGGAAAAGGACCAATATAATGCGGTGCTAACTTTCCAGTTTTCCCGAATCTCAATACACCCCGCATCGGAGATATTTTCAGAAATACAGAATCTCCAACTTGAAATTCCAAATTTCTTCTTCGGCGGTCATAATAGCTCTTCTGACGGCTTTGGGCAGTTAATAACTTCTTTCGAATAAAATCTACCTTCTCAGTGGCTTCTTTTATCATATCCGGTCCAAGAACAAGTATGTCACCTGATTCGATCCAGCATGTAGGTGATCGACATAGACGACCATATAAAGCTTCGAAAGGAGCCATTTCTATACTGGCCTGATAACTGTTATTATATGAGAATTCGACTAGATGTAAATGGTCCTCCCAAGAACCACCAAAATCATGAACGCAAGCACGCGGTAGGTCTTCTAGAATTCGGTTGACCCTCTCAGTCTGTCCATTAGATTGTGGGTGATACGTAGTACTGAAATTTAATTTCGTTCCCAATGCGTCCTGAAACGCCTCCCAAAATCTACTAGTGAAGATCGGGTCACGATCACTCACTATACTGCTGGGAATACCATGGAGACGAACAATTTCCTTTATATATACCTGCCAAGCTTGCTGCAGTCCGAGTGGATTTCACTGGAATAAAGTGAGCAGTTTTGGTTAGACGGTCCACTATAACCCAAATTGCTTCATTGCCTTTCTTGGTTCGTGGCAATCCGTCGATGAAATCCATCGATACCTGATCCCATTTCCATTTCGGTACTTCCAAAGGTTGAAGTAAACCGGCCACTTTCTTTTGATCGCTTTTGATTTGCTGACAAGTAGCACATCGACTCACATAAATAGATATGTCTCTCTTCAATGTCTTCCACCAGAATGTTCTTTTAACATCACAATACATTTTGTTGACTCCTGGATGGATGCTGAGTTTGGACTTGTGGCATTCGTGCAATACTTCACGTTTCAGATCAGAGAAGTCTGGAACACAAATCTTGCCTTTTAATCTTACAGGAAATTATTGTCAAGGACAAAATTTCACAGCTTTTTAGACCCAAGGACAGACCTTCAATATTTTATCCTGAAGGACAACTTTCTGTAGGTATCAGTTTTTAGTTATTGATAGCAATTTTTAGGTATCAGTTTGTAGTTATCGGTAGCAGTTTTTAGGTATCAGTTTTTAGCTCGGTATCAGTTTTGTTGTCCTTATGAATAATTTTGGAAAATGTTTGTCCTTGTGAATAATTTTTAGAAGAATGTTTGTCCTTGTGGTAAAAATATTGAGGTCGTGTCCTTGAGGCAAAAAATATAGAAATTTTTGTCCTTTAAATTAATTCCCTCTTAATCTTATTACTCCTCTATTATCCATCTCAAAACTAGTGTCTTCTCCTTGACAAATTCTTTTATAAATTCCCCGAAGAAACTCATCTTCATATTGCTTGCTCGAAATCTTCTTAAGAAGGGTAAGAGTGATAACTAGATGAGCAAGAATGTTTCCTACTTAAGGCATCTGCAACTGCATTGGCTTTTCCCGGCGTAAACAGAATATCTAAGTCATAAGATGCCAGAAATTCCAACCAACGTTGTTGTCGCAAATTCAGATCTTTCTGGGTGAAAAGATATTTCAAAGATTTATGGTCGGTGAATAATGCAAATTTTTCACCTAAACAAAGAGAATTTATTAAGTAGATTGTTTAAGTTAAATTCATAAATTATTTAAGAAAGATGAAAAGATTCTTACCCAGAAGATAGTGTCGCCAGATTTTTAAAGCGAAAACAACAGCCAAAAGTTCCAAATCGTGTGTTGGGTAGTTTTTCTCATGCGGACGTAATTGTCTACTCGCGTAGGCAACTACCTTTCCATTTTGCATTAATACTGCACCTACCCCATCACCACATGCATCAGTATAGACAGATAAGCCTTGGTTCCTGTTAACAATAGTGAGAACAGGAGCAGTGGTCAATCTCTTTTTCAACTCCTGAAAAACTTCTTCACATTTTGGAGTCCAAATGAACTTTGCATTTTTCATTGTTAGCTTAGTCAATGGGCTAGCCAACTTAGAAAAATCTTGAACGAATTTCCGGTAATAGCCTGCTAAACCCAAAAAGCTTCGAACTTCTTTTGGAGTTGTGGGTCGTTTCCAATCAAGAATAGCGGAAATTTTGCTAGGATCTTCCGAAATTCCTTCTTCATTAACAATATGGCCAAGGAATTTGACTTCTTTGACCCAGAAGTGACATTTGGAAAATTTTGCAAATAGAACATTTCTCCTCAATATTTCCAAAACGATTCTAAGATGCTCAGCATGCTCCTCTTCAGTCTTGGAATAGATCAAAATATCATCAATGAATACAAGCACAAATTTATTCAATACTTCCCAAAACACATGAGCCATAAGATCTACGAAGTATGCGGGAGCATTGGTTAGCCCGAAGGCATAACTAACCATTCGTAGAACATATCAGGACCCTAAAGGTAGTTAAATGGACACAATCTTCGGCGATTCGTAGTTGATGGAATCCTTGGGCTAGATCCATTTTTGAAAAGAAACGAGCGCCATGAAGTTGATCGAATAGATCGTCAATTCTTGGTAGAGGGAATTTGTTCTTGAGAGTTTGTTTATTTAGATCGTGGTAATCTACACACAATCTCAAAGATCCGTCTGATTTAGCAACAAATATGATGGCTGAGCTCCATTCAGAAACACTGGGTTGAATTAATCCTTTTGCTCGTAGCTCATCAGTTTGATGAACCAATTCAATCTTTTCCTTGGGTGCCATCCTGCGACTTGCGTGATCAACAGGACGGGCAATGGGTATTAAATCAATTCGGAATTCTATTTCTCGGTGAGGAGGTAAAGATTTTACTTCTTCAAATACGTTAGAAAATTCCCGAACAACAGGTATAGACTACAAACTGGATTCAGGATATCCCAAAGTATACATCAATCTATCTCTCCTTGGACTCGGATCCTTACAAGAGATTTCAATAAAATTTCCAAGGTTCGTTTTGACTAACACTGTCCGATTATTACAATCCAATATAGCTTCATATCTCGATAACCAGTTCATACCGAGTAAGAATTCAAATTCAATAAAATCGAGGACAGAAAGGTTGATAGGAAATCGATAGCTAGCATATGAAATAGGAACTCTCTTTACAATCCGCTTCTTCCAATTTTGATTGCCTGAATTTCCTTTCTCAACCGGGGATTCTTGCACATCAAGGGTAGCGTATATGTACCCCATATCAACTAAATCTAAAAAAGATTCCTTAACGTGGCCCGTCATTCTTTCGTGGAATTTCTTATTCATCCCACGAATGAATCTTACGTTCATCTTTAAAGGCGTATTCACCAATTCGGGACTAAAATGAGACAATTCATTAAATCTGTTCAGATACTCTTCAAATGATAAACTTCCCTGCTTCAGGTCCATAAATTCCTGATACATTCGAACTTCTTTGAATTTTTCCCGAGAAAACTCGTCTTCTGGCTTATCTACCGTGATTGTCTCCCACCAGGCTGAAACTTCATCTTGAAGTTGCCAAGAAGCTATGAGTCGTTTCTGATCATCTTCCAATTTTAATCCTCTGAAGATTTTCTTACACGATCTTATCCAGGCTTGAGCCTCAACAATCGACTCTTTGCCGTTGAATGGCTTACCACCAAGTCTCGAGAAATTGTTATATAAGTCAGCCAGATTCGACTGTTGCTGAACTGCCACTGTTGCCGTTTGGGGATCTTGATCAGGTGCTGTGGCACCTCCTTAACCCCTAACTCTTCCCCTTCGTCCGCTCATTTCTTACAATCTGTAATTAGTAAGAAAATTGATTTAAATACACGAACGAAATATCTTAAGGAATATCAGTAGTAAAAGAAATAGACTAATAAAATTTAGAGTTTCAGTCTTGGTTATACTCATTCTAGGGTATACTTCACCCAATCTTTAATGAGCCATCTAATGTGTTATACTCCGCAGCTAAAGTTCTTACTCAACCAACAGCTCTGATACCACTTGTGACGACCCAAACTCGATGTCCGATAAACGATATCAAATTCACATCGTCGGAGCTTATAACAACAATTAGATGAATATAAAACAGCGGAACAGAATGAATATCATAAATATCATCATGATAATACATACACCACAACTCCAAACACAACGTCATGATAATACAACGGTGATCATATATCTAAAAGTCCTCAAATGAAAGAGGTGATAACGAACTTCCAAAAGCTTAACACCTGAAATCTCCAAAAGCTCCTAAGATATCTCCAAGATAAAGGCTCCAAAATACTGCTACTCCAAAATACAGAAACCTGCTACTAGGCTGCCCGTGTAGAAATAATGGACACCCAGAGTTTAGGAAAGAAAACAATAAACTCCGGATCAGTCATGGGACTGGTATGAGTAAAAAACAACAGTTACTTTCAAAGAACTAGATTTATAAAAGAATTTTCCGGTATGCTTTTAAAAATGGGACTACCATAAGACCTCCCACCACACACACAATGCAAACGCAGAATTGGAGGAGATTTCTTCTTATGATAGTCAAATATTCTTGGTACGAGAAAAAGAATTCTTTGATATTATACTAGTGCATAGTGAAGTGAAGAAAATATTTTGAAAGTAGAATATAAATCTTAGCCAGCATAGACATTCCGAACTATGCCTACTATAGCTACCATCTAAACAGTGGTGACCACCATAAGTAAATGGCAGGTTCTACAACTAAAACCGTACAAGGTTTCGTATTGGGAATTGGATTTCCAACAATGGTCAGGCTAAGGAACTTCTTTGGCCACATGGGTACGCCTCTGGAGGGACGACCCGAGAACCTAACCAGATCTATGCCAACACAAGGCCGGGTCACCCCTAACTGGGTAACTACTGACACGAGTATGCCATCTCCCGGTTGTAACCAACCTTTAACCGGGGCCCCAACAACAAATCACAAAGTAATACATACATACATATATATATATATATATATATATATATATATATCTGCGATATCAACATAAGTTAAGTATCTGGACTCCATACCATGATACCACTTCTATCCAGAAGGAAATGCACATACCCTAAGGGGTGCTACCCCCAATAACCTTGCTGCATCTTTCCTGTTTCGACCATTTCGGGGTGTGAGGCTCGACGAAGTCTCGTCCACAAAGCTACGCTTTTCACAAAGCCATGCTTCGATCAACAAATGATCAGCAACACTTAGCATGCCACATTACCAAATTGGGAATATATCGCTGATAACCTTCAACTGCATAACCTCTAAGGGTGTTAAACTAAGAGAATAAATTCTCCGCCACCAACGGAAAATATATTTGAAAGAAATCTGTTTTATATCTCAATTTGTAATGTCGGACATACAATCCATACAAGTCTGTTCTGGGTTCGAACAGAACCGAAGGCACTTCCAAAGAAGTCCTTGCAATCCTGGTATTCACAATCCCAATCGGATTCCCCATCACATATGGAGAACTCTATATCGGAGCAACTCGGTGCAAAGTCAATCGACAGGTCATCCTATCGCTCTCGCAAACACACGGTCTTCAACACCGGTCTTCAAATGCTATCCATAACGTTGAATCGCATATTCGAAATGGGTTATACGACACAAAGGTCCTTTCCCGGCTAAACCGAATAGTGAGCGTAAATTTAAAAAAAAAACATGTGGATATGTCGTTCACAAAAATTCACAGGTTCGACGTGGGTTTCGAATAACGAACTGAAATCCGATTCCCTGTCGCATCGAAGTTTAAATGCCGTTTTACGGGCAACATGGCTTTCACATCAATACAGGAACAAATCACAAATCGCTGTTCATCACAAAGCAATCACAGTCTCACAATAGCAATATCAATCCAGTATAGAATATTTGATGATAGTAAATCACATTTGATTAAGGTGGTCGTGATTAAAGTGAATTGACCATAAAATTATCTTTATTAATTATTTTAAATCAATGTTTAAAATTTCACTTAATTATAAATTTATTAAATTTTAACTGGCTTTATTAATTATTTAATCTTTAATTAACTATCTTAATTTATTAATTCTTAATGGTTAATTAACTAAATCTTAATTACTTTTATTTGCTAATTATTCTTTAAATTAATCAACCTTTAATTACAAAGTAATTTTAATCATTAATTATTAAATCATTATTTAACCATTATAAATATATGTGTTTTAAGTTAATAAATTTGAATATACTTCTTGAATATTTTATAAAAAAAAACTTTACATTAGATTAACCAACTACCACCATTTATGAAGAACAAATTAGAAAATCATTTAAACTTCATTGCAAAACTGGAATTTGTTATCTTCAGGTCCAACCCGAGGGAGTCTTCGAGTCATCCCCGATCAAAATGGCACCCTGCTTCGAGTTTAAGCTAAATCTGACCCGAGTATAAATTTTTCAACCAAAATTTGTTTAAGTCCCAAATTCATCACGATACAACCCTGAAACCACTCGAGTCCCCCTTCGAGTTTCTGCCCTATTTCCCCAGAGTAAAGCTTCGAGTCACCCTGCTACTCTCCCAGATTTCACAACTGACACACGACCAAAGCACGTACACGTGCACGACCAAATTTGCCAACGTGGGTCGGTGTTGCGGCCGTCAACGAGTCGTATTCCATCTCCTAAATCGATTCGAACACCTATAAACTTGAATTGACCCCGAGAATGCAATCGAGTAATCTCGATCAATTGAACCCAACAACACACCACCAGGAAACGATCCCACGCCACCTCCTCTTGCCATCAGAGGCCGCGAAAACTCGGTTGAAGCTTCGCCTTGACCAGATGCTCTTATCCCTACCGGAGGCTCGAAGTCCGATCGCCTATTTATGGTGCAGCACCATCCTTTCTAACACGAACGCGAATGGGTTCTTAAACCCTATTTCCATCTCGTGCTCAAATTCCACCTAATAAAAATATTAATTTACATTTTTCCTAACATCATGAATGGTTATACTTGCTTCAACTCAAGTTTCATCAATTTAAATTGATTCACTTACAAGAAATTGGTAAAAATTCAGTTTTTATTCAAATGCAAATTGCTCTTTAAATAATACTCTAAATTTCTTCATTTTTGTTTTAAAAATCATAAATTTAAGTAGAGATTCCAGTTATGATCTTGAATCAACTTTTTATAACAATCAAATTTATCACTTTTTTTTCTTGATTTCCTGTAAACCATGTTTCCTGTAGTAATATTTTCTAATCATGTTTTAATCTACTTCTAAAATCTTGTTTGATGTTCTAACATCTTGTTTGATAAATAAGAAAAGCTATACAATGATTTAGTTGAAAACAAACTTAAGTTTGAATATTAACTGTGTTTCATCATCTCCAGGAAGAAAGAGTTATATATACTTGTTTTTAATTCAATGCTGACACACAGTATAGAGTTAAACCATAATTTTATTTTATTTTAGCTTGTTTAAAATCATTTCCAGATTAGAAAGGGAGAGAGAGGGATTCAAAACTTTAGTATAGTTTACTTTGTAAAAACTGATACTTAAAAATGATGACAATTACAAAAACTTGTTTTGATTTATTACTTGGACATGATGTAAGTTCAAACAAAAAGACCCCAACTTGTTAACTAAAACATCTACACAACCAACCAGAGTTTATTACACAGATCAAGTAGAAACAGAGGGAAAGGAAGCAGTTTGACAGGCTTTGTTTCCCTGAGCCAAAACAGTGATTAGCATTTTGTGAAATCAACATGCATAGTCAACATTCATTCATATATTCAAGATGCAGACCAAAGTTTAACTTCCCTATATCATTCTAACATCCACACAGCAACAAAGAGATTGGAAGAAACAAAAGTTTACTCATATGGAAATATCTGAAAACAGAGAACACTTTTCTTTTTCTTGTTTTTGAAATCTGCAGTTAATCTTTTTCTTTGTTTTGTTTCTTCAGCAAATTGTCTTTCAACTTGAATACAAAGTGATTTCTTTTCTTCCTTTTTACTTTATTTTCTGTTCTTTGTTAGGTTTTTGCTGAACGAATTAAAAAAGTAGATTGATGTGTATATATATAACAGATTGTGCATACTGCATATAGGTAGGTATAATATTTCTTTTTTATATTGACTAACCCATGCTTGAATTGGCTTATGTATGTTTGTGTATGGGCTGAGGAGTAATAGCATTTAATGAGAGCATTAAATGAAGCATTACTGACCCATGCTTGCTTGTATGTCTAAACAGGTAATGTTACTTTATTTTTTTGTAAGTACAAAGTTTATTTTACTTTATAGATTTATATAATCTAATGTTTTGTTTGCTGAATACAACCTTGTGTCTTTTTTTATAACTTTAAAATTTTTATCATAACTTACAGCATATGCTTTTTGATTGTTATATGTATTGTTTTTGTTTTATTTTACAGTTTATTTTTTGTTTATAAACTTCTTATGCAACTTGTATGATATTCATACACACACTTGTTTGCTTACATTGCTAACTGAAAGAGTTTTGTTTTAGTTATTGTTTTCTTATGTATATATTTGAATGTAATATAAATGAATTCCTATTTAAAGTTTTTAACTATTAGTATTTAATTTTCAACATACGTTTTATTTTATTATTTAATACAAATTCTTCTTTGTTACGTAATTTATTCATTATTTATTTAAAACCCAAACTATCAATTATTTATTTATATTCATAAAATTTGATAATATTAATATTAACAATATTTTATTTTTCTTGAAATTTCACAAATTAATTTCAAAAGTTCAAATAAATTACCAAATTTTAAATTCAAAATTTTCGGGATGTTACATTAATCTTCTTTAATTAATCACAACCTTAATTTAAGATAAATGATTTATCTTTATAAATTACTTAATTAAATCATTGACTTATTAAAGATCATTAGTAATTAACTACATAATTAACATAATTACTTTTTATTAAAACAAATATAAATCATTAACTTTAATATTTTAAATTTGTTAAAACTTGTATAAAACTTGATAAATACTTACCTTTGGAAACTAAAATTCACTCTTACACAATATTGAAAACTTCCTTTAAAACTTCCATTTTATTTCTTTAAAAAGCTAGTTAATATATTTAAAAACTATATTTACTTTTTCTTGGAGATCTTATTGATTTAAAATACACCTTTTAAGAAACTTAGTAATATTTATTTTGAAAAACTAAACATTTTAAACTTAAAAACTTTTTAAAAATTGATCGTGCTTTCACTTTAATACCCTGGAATTCAATCCCATTAAAATCCCGAGTTAGCTACGAGAAAACACCAGAAAAACTCGAGTAAATCCCCTAGTAAAACATCGATGTACTCACGAGCCAACAATACCCGCCCTTGCTTCTAGTCGAACCCTGGAATTTTTCGAGACTCCCCGAGTAGTTCCTTCCCAAACGATCGAATAAACTCAAACACTCTCGAACGAAACTGTGCGCATGCACACGCAACCCAGTCACCGCCGACCAGAGCTACGACCACCGGTAAGTCACAATTCAACCCCACAATCGCCATGATCCTTCAAATTGCTGAAAATCGACACCAAATGAAAAGGAGTTAAAACGAGCTCCTGAATCAAATTCCGATCACAGCAAACTCCACCGCGACTTCACCCACGACCACCTGTCGATGCACCGTCTCGCCCAGAGCTTCACTACATCACCATGCTCCTGTCCCCACCCTCGTGATCCACTCCGGTGTTCAGTCATCGCCGCAGAAAACCCAAATACCAACACGACTAAAAACAGTACTCGAACCCTATAATGACCTCGACGAGCCACTACGATCATCATAAAATTTCTTACTCATTTTTCTGGTGATCGTCAACCCTCAAACCAACTTCAGCCGCAGTTTCACCGACAATCATCAAGTTGATCGAACGAAAATCGATGATAAACCCAAATTTACTTAACCCGAATTATCTTGACGAATTTCAAACTAAAAATCAAGTTATGTTTATCTAAATTCAACATTTTTAAGCATGAACTTCATTAAACATTCAAATCATGATTTCCAGATACCCAATTTTTACTTGCTTTTAGTTTTCTCTGCAATTTATTATTTTTGAAGTAAATTACTTGATAAAAATCCTTGAATTTTTTTTAAAAATGATATTGCATCATTACAGACATTTTATTTTCATGGGTCAAAGCTCGAATTGATTTAGGAAGAATGATATGAATTTTTCTATGTTTTTCTTGACACTGTAAAACACAGACCAGAAAATATCATATACAAATTAATTAAGGCTATATTCAAATCATAAACATCCATGCAAACCAAATGTACAACATTCTATCATGTTACTACACAGATAAAACATTTGATCAGATTCCAAACTGTTTAAAGGTTTACTCACCTGCAAATATAGAAAACAGAGAATAGTTATTTCCTGGAACTTAGTTCACTTAGATTTTCATTGACCTGAATCTTCTTGCTATGCTTGTTTAGTTTGAAGGTTGAAATAGCTTGATTTGTTTGGAATTTTGAAAAAGTTGCTTGCTTTTTGAACTTGATTTTAGCTTTGATACTTTCTGGTTTTGTCTCAAGTTGGAAGCTTGAGATTGCTATTGTTTTGATTATTTTTAAATTCTAATTTCCCAGGTTTTTGTATTGAGAAAGATGAAAGATGAAAAGAAAAAGGATTTGAGAAAGTAAAAATGAATTTTCTAGCCTGATTCTTCTTTCTAATACATATTTTAAATTAAAAGAAATTGCCACTTGTAATTAGCATTTTTAAGTTGCTTACACTTGTCACTAAATACATTCCTTAGCTAACATTTGTAATTATGAATACGTATTATTTATATTTGTAATTTCCATTTTTAAATATGTTTATATATATACATTTATATAATATTTTAAATTAAGTTTTTATATTTACAAATGTCTTAATATGTTATATATATATATATATATGTATATTATTTATCATCTTTTATATAAATGTCTTATGTTTTAATGTTTAAACTTTTACTTTATTTATTTACAAAATTTATTTTGAAAGAAAATGAAATGAAATCCACTTACACACTTAAAAATGATTATACTAGTTTAACATAACCTTTGAAAATTTAATACATTGAATCCAAATCACTGCTTACAATTCACCCTCATGAAAAATACATTATTTTATTTGAATTGTTTATGTGTGTGTGTGTGTATTCACACCTTTTACAAATTCCCATATATACTACTTCACATGGCATATATATATATATATACACACACACATACATACATATAGTTTCCCACTTACAGAGTTTGCATATCTATTTATCATTGTTTATTACCGAGTTTAAAATACTCATCCAGATATCAGCATTTATTACAGCTTATATCCATATATGTATACATATATATTTTTTTATTCTCAGATTTATTTGTTCAATCTCTAAATCAGTATTTATTATTAATTAACCCAGTTAATTATCAACAGACATTCCAAAATCCAGGTTATCACAGATCATTTATTAAAGGATAACTAAAATTGGAAATCTTTTTCTTTACTTTCCCTTAAAGGGTTGCCTAAGAAATATTAGCGACATACATATTTATGGGTCCAGAAATATCCATGACCGATCTGAATTAGCGAGAAATGCATTTAAATTAAGAGAAAAAAATGTTAAATCGGGAAGAGAATCAAGAAGTAAGTAGTAATATTCTCTTTTTCGTTCACTAGTATTTTTTTTCTATTGTGCATTTATTAGTAAGGTTTAATTAAGGCTTATCTTGGTCTAGAAGTATCAATTGCCGCAATATTGTAATAAATATGTTATATTGTACTCTTTTTCCTTCATCTTTTATTTTTCCCATTAGTTTTTTATTATTAAGGTTTTAACAAGATATTATCTTAATCAAGATGCATCAACTCTCAAATAACGTCATAAAATATAATGTACTCTTTTTTCCTTGATTAATATTTTTTCTACAATGTCTTTTTAGTAAGGTTTCAACTAGGCGTTATCTTAATGTTTCAAATTTCCTGTCTAGAAATAACAACTCAAACATGCATTTATACAGTTGCATTCTTTTCCTCGTTCATGGGTATTCCCACTGATTTTTCAAAAATTGGCTTTTAGGCACTTATTAAGAACATAGAAAACCCTCAAGAAAAAGCAGTCAATGGAATTTTGTCGAAATTACCAAAGATAAGTCGAACATTTCTATTGCATTAGTGTTTTAATGTAAAGTGTTTGGACCCTCAAAATTTTAGTGGTTTACCAAAGATGTAACAGATACGTCTGGCGTATCCAAGATAAGCGGGATGTCATTCCTATTATAAGACTGGCCATGAGCTACTAGGAAAAACATATCACAACACGAATATTTCTCCCTTTTATAACTTCTAATAGTCAAAAAAGGTTTCATCGTATGTCTCATCCTCCAAAATACCCATTCAAGAGTGTCAGAACTAGAAATGTCCAGATTCGTGGATACTTACTTTATCTTGAACTTGCATTTCAATTAGGAAAGTAGATCAAGTTCATGTTTTGTGTCTGAAAATATCCGCTCGACAACTTCTCCATGGAGTATACTTTTATAGTCCTCATTCATGAATTGGATAACCATGTCAGCTTTGTAATCATTTTAATAATTTAATGATGGATGAAGGAGTTTTCTGGGATGCTGATAGGTAAATCATCACATGTGATGATTTATTTCAGGGAACATGCAAAAGCACAAGATGTTCTATTTCTAAAGACTCTAAGAGTTTATTCTCCAATTGGCTGGGAGATGATGGATCTTCTGTTGGGAGACATCTGGTTAATGGAACGTGTCTGTTTAAATGTTGGATTGATTTCATCGTCCTCCATTTTTGTCCTATAATGAGGTTGTGCGTCTAATCAGGCTGTTAGGGAGTGATAAGAATACGGAAGAGAGAATGATGGGACTAGACTACCGATCTACTTTAATTTGATGACTTTTCTTTCACTCCAGAAGAAACATTGTAAACCCCCCCTTGTTCTATTGCAACCAATAGCCTAGTCAAAAGGCCAGGCACCATTGTGCTGCTAAACTTTCCACTACTCCTCCTGCTCCTATTAGTGTAACCTCCAACCAGTGGAAGGAATTTATGACACAACTTCGTGATACCAGTTATCTAAATAGGATATAAATATTCTTAGTATTGCATTGTTGGTGTTAAGAGAAGTCCCTTCATGAGGAATTTAAGAACTTCAGTGACTTAAAAAATACAATCTAGTAAAGGTTTTGTACTCTCTCTATTAACAACTTTTCATTATTTCTTTCAACCGTCGTTCATCATCAAACTCTTGCACTTAATACTCCATTATGTTGTTCGATAGGAATTTCACATTCGAATTTCTCAAGATATTTACCTATGTTAAAATGAAGCACGAAATCTCGAACATATGGTTTGTTAGTTGTCAGATAAGACATAAATCAAAAACATCTTATATGGAAAAAGATTCATAATTGCATAGGTATCTCAATTATCACAATTTTACAAACATTGATCCTTGGTGTTTAGAAATATTGATCTGTTCAGACATCACTATTCGAGAATTTTAAAGCTAGAATTTGATTTAGAATAAAAAGATGAAAGTTTAAATATTCCTATTAGCTAATCAATAAAAAAAATTTCAAGTCAAAAATAAACAGTTCGAAAGTTATGCATAGATTATTACAACATGTTACACAAAGTCTAAGACAGTTTCGAAATGTCATGACAAGATTGTATTTTTTAAGAAACTTGTGATTAATATTAGCAAAAACTCAAAACAGTTAAGTTTTATTGTTTTCTATCTTCTTTCCAGAACATTAAGAATTTTGCAATTCGGAATAGCTAGGTTCAATGTATGATTGAAATAAGGAAAAGTTCAGAGCATAAAAATTGTATCATTTTCAATCAAATTTCAAAATCAACTTAAATTGCATAAATTGGATTATTAGAGCTCAAAATATGGTCAAATTCCAACATGATGTTATAATAAATCTGAATCAGCATTCAAGAAATTTTATAATTTATTCACATTTTTCAAAGGGTGTACCATGTCAATCTGTAGAAACACAATATGTTAAAGTTATAATATTTTCTGTTTAGTTTCTAACCTTCTTGGAGTTTTCAATTTTCGATTTCAGAGTTTAAATGGTGACCATATTGCATTAGCATTTTTAGAAAAGATTCTAAAATGACAATCAGCCTATGCAATATGTTACTCGTAAATTTTCGTGGATCTTTATATAAAACTAAGTATAGTTAAAAGCATAAAAGTTGTATAAATTTCTGTTAAGTTTCGAACAGATATGGGATTTTATTAATTCACTAAACAGGACTCATGATGTGATTGAAATAGTGCGGTAGTTTCAAATAATCAAAATTATATTCAACTTTCAATTATCCACAAGAAAAGAGTAATTAAAAGTTTAGAAATCATTACCTCACTCATACCTGTAGAGATGCGTTATGGTTTGCCATTATTATTGAAGATGAAATGCTCTCCTTTTCATTTTCTTGGGCTGAAGAAACTTTACAACGTTTTTAATAAATATATAGAAACACATCGTAATATTGTTTCATCTCAGTTGTTTCGCAACCCATCTTTGTACCTATTAGTTAATGAGAGTAAGTAGCCAACAAAATGGCATAGGTTCACCTCTATTCTTGCTCAGATTTTTTGGTACCCAAACTCGTTTATAGAAATTTCCATGAATGTCTACAGAAATGCCTACAGGAACCCAAATTTGTTTAACTTTTCTATTTTTGTTCATTTATTGACAAGTATGATGGGAATGTTCAATTTCGTCGCATTTTAACATTTCAGAAACACACTTCTACCTTTAGCTATACCATTGATCTTTTTATTAGGCTTAGCAACTTTTTCGTATCTTAATCCCTTTTGATTATTTGCAAATAGTTGACTATTTAATAATATGTTAAATGAGTTTTCTCCCTTGAATCATTTATTTATAGTGAACTCAAAATTAAGACCTTTGGATTTAAAAGAATCATTTTCATTGACTAACATTGAGCAACGACTAATGGAATTTTATCCCTTTTGAATTTCATTTTTCTTTAAGATCATGTTATCATTTTCAAGTTCTTTTATTTTGATCTTCATTTCGTCCATCTCCCTTTTGAATGATTTACTTTTCTCTAATTCATAATTTTCAAAGTTCTTGACATTTTCACTTTGTTTTACTAAATTTTTATTTTAATTAATCATCTTAATTATGTCTTCATCTAATATCGTACAATTTCACATTCGGTATTTTCAGATTTCTTGAGTTTCTCAATTTCTAACACATTACTTTTGCGAACTAGCCCGTTTTTTTCATTTGTAAAAAAAAATTTCCTTTCCAAACACTTCAAACGTACCATTGAAAATAGTTAGTTCCATTTTGAGTTCGACACATTTTTGACAATCAATATTTCTAAAACCAAAAATTTTAGGCTCTTTTCCTAAAAGTTATTTTTGCGAAGTGAGTCAACGATCTCTTTCACCAAAATGTCATTTAAAGCATAGATTTACTTCATCTTTGTCACTCTTTGTTTCTTCTTCTCCATCGTCATCATTCCAAGATACTGCAAATACTCTTCTCTTTTTTTCCTTTCCCTTGTAATGTTGATTTAGTGGACAGTTTGCTTTGGTGTGACTCATTTTGATACATTATAGCAAATAACACTCTCATCCAAATCATCTAAAAAATTGATCTATCGTGACTTTACAAAATCTTGATTTGCAGCATTTTTATATATTTTCTAATTCAAGTATTCATGCCTTTCACCAACATTTCCAGCTCAAGAACAAACTCATTTTCATCCTCGTTATCCATAGAACTTTTAATGGAAATTGACTTCTTCTTTTCTATATAATATTACACTCTTCCCTAGATTTGAGCTCCATCTCATAAGTCATAATATTTCCTATCAATTCCTCTATACTTTGGGTGTTCAAATCTTTTTATTCATGTATACTTGTCACCATTGCCATGAAATTTCTTAGGAGTGTTCTTAGAATTTTACGAATAAGATCTACTTGGTATAGACATTTCTCAAAGCTTTAGAATTGTAGACCAAGGTAAAAAATTCTGTATATTTCTTTTATGATCTTTTCCATTTACGTAATGAAGTTTTTGAATTCGTTGCTGAGCATGGCTAAACATGATTCTTTAACTTATGAAGTTCCTTCATGAGTTACTTTGAGAGTATGCCATATTTTATTTGTTGTCATACAATGAGAAACCCAATCAAATTCAGTTTTGTCAAAAGCACATTTAACAGAGTTCATAACTTTGGCATTTAAAGCGCATAGTTTTCCTCCTTCCTCTTTTAATTAATATTGCCATTTCATTTCAAAACCAAAAGACCCCTCCTCTTCTCCATATAATGGCCGACCAATGCATGTGCATTTGGGCCTAAAAAAATTTAATCTAATAAATATTGATTCTATTTAAATCCAGTTTAAATTTTTTACTGATATCGCATACCAATACATGTGTTTATAATTTTTATATACACATCTTATTAAACACTAATGGTATTCTAAAAAATAAAATAACTTTTTTAATCATTAATATTTCATAAATATTAATTATAATTAATTTAAAGCCCTTTCTAGTTTTTATTATATTTAAATTGAATTTGAGTATTCTACTGACATCGTATACCGAAATGCGCATTTATAAGTTTTATATATGCACTTGACTAAAAACTAATGACATTCAAACAAATTAAATTAAATTAAAAATTAATATCTCATAAATATTAATTAATTTTAAACTATTAAAACATAATTAATTCATGTGGTTCATTCAGAATACTCATCATTTCGGTTGTGTGACTCAAAAGTGTAAATTGGTCAGCGGTTAATATTGAACAATTCAAATATTAATGTTCGCATGTCATCTTAGTTAGTGATGTGACATTTTGGCTAAATTTATTGCTTAGATGTCTTTTGATAAAATCTAATTTTGCTCATTGTAAGCAATCCTCGGTAGTAATAATTATTTACATCAATTCTCTTCATCAAAACTATATCACATTAGAACTTATGGAAATTGATTTTGGTCAAAATTCCAACATCATCCACATTCAACTTTGTAAGTCCAAAAGCAAAATCCTCGGTTCAAAATAACTTTCATTAGTAACCATATTACTCTGGCCAGTCAACTACTGATGATCGTGATACTAACCCTATATGATCAGGGAGATAAGTCCTCTATTGATTAATGTTTTACTTCATGCTTCAACTTGGACCAAACTATAGTCACTCATTGGATTCCATGGCACGATTTAAGAATAATCAAAGTGGAGTGTCCACTAGAGGTTTTAATTTCATATGAGTGTTTGTTGTCCGACTCAGTTCGAAGTCAAAATTTGTTCGTCCGTGTTTGTCCATTTTTCATTTTGAACATGAATTAGGACAAGAAAATTTGTACGATATTTCACCCGTACAAATTGTCCAATGTATTTTATATTGTCCATACATCATCCGTCCGTTATCCGGCTCTTACGAAGAGTGTCTGAGCCAACGCCTTGTTCAGTCCTTGTTCGTTCGAAACTCTTATAGGATGGGACATGAACACCCCCTCAGTCTGGTATGATCTGCCCAATTAACACCCCTGGTATCTATATTGAATTTCAATGGTATTCTCAAGTTAAATAACTATGTAACATCATCACTTCAAGATTCTTTATTTGACATTAGTTATATTAACCAAAAGAAAACGCTTGAATGAGTCGTTCCATAGTTTTCTAATAACTATCTACATAATCCCTTAGTGCCCCCAAAAGTCATGAGTAATGCACTATCTAACATTTAGAGAGCATCTTATACTCTAATCTCAGTGGATGCGTTGATATCCAGCCTTGATATATCTTGACTACGAATATTTAAAATGATGTGTTTATTTATACTGTGGTAAAATACTCATGACTAAATCACCTTGTAATTACTGTCACAAAATACATCATTTATGGATTTTTTTGTTGAATATACATGTTAAATAATTAATTAATTATCATCCATTACAATAACTATATAATAGAAAAAAAACCATTTATTATAAATTAGAATTGATTATAGAGTTATAATTTATAATAAATTATATAATTGCCCCTAGAGCATACTCTAACTCTATCAATCTCCCACTTGCACTTGGGGCAATTATGGAATGTCAATCCCATCCTTCAATCATCCTGATGAGAACTAACCAGCTAGTCCCTTCATGATTGGATCTACTATGTTATCTTTTGTACCTACCCTTAGTATCATGACCTATTTCTTCTCAAGGAAATTTCCGATTAGGTGGAACTTTTGAAGAATGTGTTGCGATTTCTCATGACCTCTAAGCTCCTTTATGATTTGCATCACTGCATTTTCATCACAGAATAATGCCATTAAATTCTTCATGTTGATAATAACTCCTAACTTTCTTAAAAATTTGCACATCCAGACTGCTTCTTTAGCTGCTTCATTGAGGGTGATGCATTTAACCTCCATCGTCGAATCAACTACTATTTTCTGTTTGGAACTTTTCTAACCAACAGATCCACTGTTTATAGTAAAGAGATAACTTGACACTAACTTTCTATCGTCGATATCAGTCTGGAAGCTAGAGTTGATATACCCCTTCATAAGTAGGTCTCCTTATAGGAATAAGTCCATAGTATTTCTCAAATACTTTAGTGTACAGTTTACACATGTCTAATGCTTTTCTCCAGGATTAAACTGGTACCAGCTTACACATCCTAATGCATATTCCACAGCTGATCTAATACATAGCATAGCATACATTATGGAACCACCTGCTGAAGCATGCAGTATCCTCTTTATTTGCTTCTTCTCCTCATCAATCTGAAGAGCATCCTTCTTGGAATGGATGGTTCCATATTGTGTGGGAACATTTCCACATTTGGAATTCTCCATACCGAACCTTTTTTATATGGTTTCTATGCATAGGAGTCGAGACATTCCTAACGACCTTTTAGATCTATCTCTATGTATATTTATACCTAGTATATAGGCTACTTCTCTCAAATCCTTATGGAGAAATTCTTGGAAAGCCAATCTTTCACTAATTGCAATAACGAAACATCATTGCCAATCAATAGAAGATCATTAAAGTACAACACTAAGAATGCGATGGAATTTCCCTGTTCCTTTTGATATACACATGCTTTCTTTATGTTTTGCTAAAAACCAAACTATTTAATTGCTCTGCAAAAACACTTATTCCAACTGCTTGATGCTTGTTTAAGTCTATATATGAACTTTAAAATTTTGCAAACCTTACCCTCATTACCACTGACCTCGTAACCGTTAGGTTGCGACATATAAATTGTCTCTTACAAATCACCATTTAAAAATGTCGTCTTTAGGAATACAGCAATAGCTAGCATTATCTGATAAGCGTTGCTATGGGCGAAAAGGTTTCGTCATACTCAACTCCTTGAATTTAACGAAATCCTTTCGCAACTAGCCTTGCTTTGTAAGTTTCAATTATCCATCTGCATTTAGATTTTTCTAAAAAATCCATTTTCTACCGATGTGTTTAATTACTTCAGGTATATCAGCCAAAGTCCATAGTTTATTTTCATACATAAAATCCATTTCGATTTAATAACTCTAAGCCAAAGTGTATAGTCTTTACTCTGTAATGCTTGTTGGAATGATAAAATTGTGTCATCATCTAAGACGCGGTCCTTTTTCTTGCCATCTACGAGAAAACCATAGTATTTTTCTGGTGTGGAAGATTCCTTACTAGATCTTCTAATATGTTGTGTTTTCATATATGGATGAATTTGATTCTCCTACTGGTTCGGTCTCCATGTTAGACTGTAACACCCCGCATTTTTAGATAATTAAGTAATCAAGTAATTATTAAATAGTGAAAATGAGCATTTTTATAAATGTTAGAATATGGCCTCAAAACTTATATCATAGTGTTCGTGATGATTTTCTAATTAATTTACATATGTAATATGCCTCGAACAGACTTCGTATGAAAAAGTTATTGACGTTCGAAGTTCCGTATCAAAAAATAATTATACTAGTAAATGTGTGTAAACATATTTGTTTATAAATATATGCACGTATAAATTCCAAAAATAACACACATTTGAATTTCAAAATAGATAAGCGTCACAAAGGAAATTAATTGATATCAGCAATTAGATGTAATTAATTAACATTGGTAGGCAATGTTAATCAAATCAGCATTTAAAAGAAATTAATTTACATTACTTAGCAATGTTTGAATTTCAAAATAAACATGTGTTATAAAGGGAATTAAATTTGCAATTGATGGAAATTAATTAGAATGAATAGGAAATGGTTAAAATTTAATGTTTTATAATTTGATTTTCACGCAATCTCGAGCGTTGTTTTATGGATCCAACGATTCGCAGCAAGCCTATGACATGGTTGCACTAGATTCAATCCTAAAATTCGACGGCCTAAGATCCATAAAATTTATTATAAATAGAACTCCAGGTCTAGCTATTTTTTCACAATTAGGTTTTTGCAATTGGGTTCATTGCCTGAGGCTGAACCCTAAATAGAAAATATTCCTGGGGAGAAGATCTTCTTAATAAAAATATTAGACGCCTTAGAAGAGGATCTAGAAAGGTCATGGAACAAAGCTAAGGACGAAAGGTGAGTGGATTTAAATTATATCTCTTTTATGTTTATGATATATAATATTGTTAGATTCCCGTTAAATATTTAATTCAGCATTTAAGTAATTAGTTCTACTAATTAGTTATGTGGAAACTGTAAATTTTATAAGAGAAGCGTGCTTATATTTAAATGTTATTTATCCAGATAAAAGAAAGGAATCCAATTAAATATAAGTAATATTAGGCTTAAAAGTTATAGAGAAAGGCATAAGCCTAAAAGTGAGAAATTTACAATAAATTATGTTAAAACAGGAGAAATGAATTAAAAAGAGAAAAATCTAATAGCTTGATTTGGAAGTTAGTGATAGATTAGTTGGTTGGTTTAGAAAAGGGAATACATTTCCATAGTTTAAAATTGTAAGAATAATAATAAATGTAACTGCAAAAATAAAAGAAAGAAAAGAGGAATTAGTACAAAATAGAGACATTACTATATTTTGCATTATCCAATAATTAAAGAAACAATAAAAGAAATATCTTGCAGTTACGATTCATTATTTATAGCATTATTTAGTATTAAAATATGGAAATGGATTTTTAGCACAGTTTTTTTAACCAACCAAACTTAATAATACTACTTCCTAGAATAAAAGAGAATAACGTGAAGCGTTAAAGAAATTAAAGAAGAGGAAATAATCAAGTGAATTATTTGACAAGACTAGAAATAATAAACAGAATATATGACTAGATCTGCATTTACTACGCAAATAGTAGAATAAAAAAGTAACGCGGTCATTATGATAAGTAATTTGTGACAGTTGGACGTAGTACCAAGCTAAAACTGTCATATAATATAAGAGAACTAAAGAAAATTTAGTATTATAATAAAAGAAGACAAACTGGAATAGAAAAGAGACACTTGCAATTACATTTATAACATGTAGGTTATAAAAGAAAGAAAAGAATATAAAAGTGACAATTGCAAGTATAATTGTAACAGTAGGTTATAATTAAAAAGAAAGAAATAGAAGAGGCTTATTTTATCAAACTTAGTACCTGGATTAAGTTAGTAAGCAAAATAATAGAAGTGACCCGTACTGGCAGCATTCCCTTTCAGGTCTAGGACTGATGGTCTCACACATGGGTAAGGCTAGGCATGCCGATTAGGGTAAACAAGTAGCCAACAAAATAAGAAAAGTAAACTAAAAGCATAGTAAAAGAATAGACATAGGGTCTAATAAAATGACAAGGTGTGCTTGGAGCAGCCCGGAAGAGAATCTGGATAACGAGCCTAACAAAGCAATTCATCGTAGATTTTTAGTACAGAAAGAGCATGTCCAACTTAGTTAGTTCAAGCTAGTATTAGGAACTGAGTTGATGATGTTTTGATGACAACAACCTTATATAGTTATTATACTTTACTTTATAAAATATATACTAACATTTCCATATATATATATATATGTATGTATATGTATATAGGAAGTATATGCAGGTATCATCAATGACTGATCAGTATAAAGACTCAAGCATCAAGATGAAGACTAGAGATTCAAGATTCAAGACTCTAGAGAATCAAGATTTCAAGATCTCAAGATAAGTGTCTAGTATTTTGTTAAAACTTCATAATAGCACTCTCATCTTTCTTCCAATTTTCTTTTGGGATGGAACCCAATTTCTATCGAAACCAGTGGCTTACAAACCCACGACAAGTAGCTTACAAACCTACGACAAGTGGCTTACAAACCCACGAAAATCAAAATCATTTAAACTACTTTGTACAAGTTCTCGAGTCCTATGGAGGAGCTCTGTAGGAAGGTTCTTGCAATTTCAGTTTGAATAGATTTTTCAAAATGTTTTTAAATTTGTTTTCAAAATGTTTTAGCTTTCAAAATCATGTTTTCAAAAATATTTTCAAACTTTGTTTTAGCCTTTAAATATTCCTCTATTCTGATTTTAAAAACTTCTATTTTTAAAACATCAAAACTTATTCTGATTTTAAATATTACTTATATAATTGACGGTCTATATCAATTATACATATATACATATTTAAAATAATGTTTTAATTCGTTCTCTATCTCAAAATATTGTTTAAACACTTTAGTTTGCTTCAGAGAAGTTTCAACTTGTTTTAAATTCAATTGTCTTTACAAAACAACATCTCTATAATTTTGAACTAAGGGATGTCGACATAAGGGGATACCCCATGTCGACATGGTGACAGTTGGATTCAAAATTCAATTTTCAAAAGAAGTGTCCATTCGTTCGAAAACCTTTCGCCGATGGTTATGACTGTTGTGCATCTATATAAAGGCTTCCAAAACGAATTTTTTTTAACAACTATTTTCTTATTTTCTTGACTCTTTCTTCTCCACCATTCCATATCCATAAAACTTCATATTTTCAAGATCGTGCCATCATTCTGCCAAATTCTCAATAGGAAATCATTTAGACACTCTCTCTATTTGATTGTCCATCATTCTACTAAAGATCAAAGTGCTATTCAGAGTTATAGGATCAATTTGTATTCAAAAAGTCCATAATAGTCTATCCATTCAAAAGGATAGTTATTAAGAAGTATTAGGGTGATCTTGTGTCCCGTAAATCAAGAGAGTTTACCCCAGACTCGGAGATAGGAGGGTTCCTCAAGGCCTTAGAAATTGAGGGTTGTAATTTGGATATTGGCTTATAAAAATCTGTACAAGGATATTGCCTTGGTGCAGGACTGGATGTAGGAGGATTCCGAACCAGTATAAAATCCGGTGTGTTCTTTCCTATTACTTGCTTTACTTTACTATTTGCATTTGTTATATGTTCTGTGATCATTCTGCGTTAGAACTCTGTTTAGATTTGTGTTGAAAGTTTTAATTTAGTCATATAGTTCATATATTCTTTAAAACACTATTCACCCCCCCCCTCTAGTGTTATTTCTGCCTTAAGATCCTTAATCTGCATACCTAACAGCTAGAAGGAAGTACGAGACTTCAACGATACGTGATAATACTCTAGAATCACTCTCTAGGGTAGGCCTAATGAAGCTGCACTGCTGGAGGCATGTCTGTAGATGTTCCATCAAGAGAGTATGCCTTGACTGATTTTGCATTACATGCCAAACGAAGCAGACCTTTGTAGGCAATCAAAAGGTTGATGATGGAGTAGGATATTCGTATGACACCATACTCTGGACTGCGAGTATGTTATAGTGGGTAGGACCCAAAAGGATAGTCGCATGCGAAGATCAAGCCATCATTAGTCAGAGCGAGTTCGTGAAAGACTAGAGTTAAACTAACAGGCCAATGATTCTTTCACTATCGAGACACTGGATGAGGGGCACGGCCAAATGGTAGATTGTTTGCAGTAGGGCACAGCCATTTAGCTCTTGAAGGGTCTTTCAATTAGTTAAAGGGTGGTTGCGTGGGGTTATAGCCACGATGAGAAAAGTGACGGACTCTATTGTATTGTAGACCTAATGAAGCGGATCTTTATAGATATAGAAAATACCCCGATTAAATTCCGTACTAGCTAAACCTTGTTGGCGGAACTCAGGAAGTAGACAGAACGATTATGTATATTCATCAAGGTACGCACTGGGTGGTACATTGTGGATGTCCAAGCACTAGTATAAGCTAGTGCTGATACAGTTTCGCGTATTCCTAGTAGATGACGGAACATCTGTATTCCAGGCCTCACGAAGATGTCCTTTACTGACATAGTTTCAATACGCTCTAGCAGCAAGATGATGGAGTCCTTTTCGAAGAGGATACAGAAGTACTATGGGTAGTACCTAGGAAGGATGCAGTCTTTGGTCATGTAGCTACATATATATTAGTTATTTGGTTTTGATCTATTAGGGAGTAGATGGGTACGATTCATGCACAGATGCGAGAGTATTATAAACCAAATAAACCTAACATAACAGAAAAAGGAAATGGAACAGTATATGTAGAATTATGCTTAGAAGTGTATAATTTGTCCATTCACCAGAACTTTAATTCTGAACCCCTCCTTATAACATCCCACGGGTTAGATAGATAGAAGAGATTTTCCAGCTTGGTCACTTGTATAGAAAGTATCATTACCTTGGTAAGTATTTACTTACCGTTATATTTTTAGCCAGTTCCGCTGTGAGATATTTATTTAAGCTCTAATATATTAATCTGCTTATTTGCAGGATACTACATACCCAACTCGAGCTTCAGTGGGCTTGGATTTTAGCATTTTTGCGAAAAATCCAAACCTGCTGGAACTTGGGTTATTACATAGGTTCTCGGATCCAATCTGATATCACAACTTCACTGTTAATTTCCTTTGACCGAAATTCATTTTGTAAAAAGACAGCATATAGGGAAACAATAACCTTTTGTCCCTCGGTGTTGTACAAAATATATCTCATGGAGTTCTTGGGATATCCTTTGAGTTTGCATATGACCGATCTTGCCTCAAGTTTATTTGGACCAACCTCCTTAATGTAAGCTGGAGAACTCTAGACCTTTAAACGTTTGATGTGGGGTTTCTTCACATGCCACATCTCATACAACGTCTTAGGAACCTATTTCATGAGTATCAAATTTAGTATATGCGATGCAGTTTCAGTGCATATCATATATAGGATAGGGGAAACTTAGCTTTACTCATCATGGAACAAACCCAATCCGGTAAGATTCGGTTTCACGCTCTGAAACACTGTTATGTTGTGGAGTATATGGTGGGGTAACCTGAGATATAATCCCATTATTTTATATAAGTACTATTGGAGCTCTTGTCCAATGTACTCACCTTCTAGATTGGACCAAACTACTTTAATCTTATGGTTTGTCTGATTTTCGACCTCGTTTTTTGTATTCAATGAATTTCTTATAGACGTAGAATTTGTTCTTCATAAGATACACATATCCTATTCTCGAGAAATCATCGGTAAATGTTACAAAATAAGAAGAATTTTCTTTGGTAACTATAGGCATTGGGCTGCATACATTACTATGTACGAGACCAAAGAGTTCATTAACTCTTTCATTGCTCCCACTAAAGGGGTGCTTGGTCATTTTTCCTTTGAGATACGACTCACATGTATCAAATGATTCAGAATCAAATGGCTGTAGAATACCTGCGGTTTCAATTAGTCTAGTCATTTCTCACTTATATAACCTAGCCTACAACGCCAAAGATAGTTTTTACTAACATCAACATTAAAAGGATTACTTAGAACACAGACATAATCATTGTTAATCACATAAATGCCATTATCTAAAACACCATCACAGACTTTATTGCCATATAGCATAATATTCATAACATTATTAAAACAGTGAAATATATAACCAGTCTCGGACAATCTAGACACAGAAGTAATACCAAAAATAAGATCTTTACGTAATAGAAATTATTTAATATTAAAACTGATCTATTTGGTAGAGATAAATGTGTAACACCCGTAATTTGGCGTCAGTTATTTAATTAGATAGTTAGTAAATTAGGCTTCAAAAATGGAATTTATGCAAACGATGAAATTTGACCATGAAACTTTTGCCATTGCATTCGTAGCAAAATCCTAACAAACTTTCATATTTAGAGTTTTGCAAGCGGAGTCCAAACGAAGAAGTTACATACGAAAAATGAAATTCAAAACGGAAATAATTAGAGTATAATACATTAACGTTTATATATTAATTACTAGTACCCATAGGTCTATAGGCCTATTGTTATCGGTCGACATGTCATAGTAGATCAGTGCTATAGAGTGGTCGACCGGTTGGGTAACCAGCGGCTAGGGTTAGCCTTGGCCTAAACGGCCCGGATTTAATATTTTGAATCTAACGACTTGGTTGAGTCTAATGCCTATAAATTCAGGCCTAACTCTCTCCTTTCTTCTCATATTTTTCTGGAGGCAGTAGCAAAGCTCTAACATTTCCCTTCTCCACTGTTCTTCCAAATTATAGCACATTTATACAAATTGGAAAGGAACAGAAACTGGAAGAAAAGGAAGGGAATTGATCAACAATACGCGTATTCTTATATATATATATATATATATATATATATATATATATATATTTGTATCTATTTTCTCTCCCAATTCAAAATCTCTTCTCAAATATGAAACTCTAACATATTTATATACCTTTTTATAGTATTTCTTAGATTAAAAAGAAATCGGATATGAACTAAAGGTTCTGCTTCGGATCTGGAGATTTGGGTCGTTTTTATGAGGTGAGTGAGAAATTTATATATTGCTTATGATTTTGAATCTATTCTGTTGGCATATGTTTGATTTGTATGCCTAGATCAATCTTATTTGTGAATTGTAAGCACAAATTAGTGTAGAAAATTATTGCCTACATATTCTTGTTTTAGATATGATTTGAAATATTGTTACACTTTGATATGAAAATCAGTCCCAAAGATTTTTAATTTAGAATGTTGTACAGTTTTATTCCAGATCTGTATTTGGGGTGTAAAATGTTGATAAGGTTTTGAATATTTTCTTATTTATGTTGAAGTGTAGATTTTCCATAGTTTAATTTATGAGGAAAACATTCGTTTGATTATTATAAATTGGTTTATTTCTCCATTTTCATAGAAAAAGATGACACTTGATTAAACAAGGAATATACACAAGTAAAAAGGAAGAGATATGTAAAGCATAGATTTATTCTCTACAGTTTACATTGTCTATTCCAAATAAAATGAAATTATTCAATCCTTGTCGTTTCAAATGGAGTCAATTTTTCCTCTCATTATCTTTTGTTTTACACTACTTTATGGAAATTATAACGGAAAATCTTCCTAAGGAATCTAATTTCAGCAAAGTAAAAAATGAAAAGCATATTCTAGTTAAGTATTTATGATTAGAATATATTTATGGTAGGAGTAGGTAGTTTATATGCGTTTATAGCACTAATAAATAAGAATAGCGTTTATTTATGCATAATGTTCGCTTAGAGTAGGTTATTATTAGATAGAATGGGAAAGCGAATTGGAGAAATTAGGAAGGGTGGTAATTCATATTAATGGGCAATAAAGTTAGGGATTGCCAATAATTAATTAGATATAGAAGATTATAACCCAATTAATGGGCAATAAATGTGAATTGAATTGGGGATTACAATTAGTTAATAGGACATAGAATGTGGTAAATCCAAAATAGTGGGCAAATAAAGAAGGAATGAATTAGGAGTTACAATTAATAGGTGGATTAACGGGACTGATAAAAATGGAATAGTTATAAAAAGGTTACTAATTGGAAATTAGTAATTATACATAAATGTCTTAGGAAATGTCCGTTTGGATAATTATTGACAAAATGAAATTTATGATTACTATAAGGGGTTTTATGGGTAATAAAGTTTGTAAGATAAATCTTATTGCCTTAAATAAAGAGGGGATTAGTAAACTAAGTCTAATATTCAACCTAGGAATAATACTGAGACCTAGGATATTTGACCTAAATTTTATATAGGTTTAGGATAGTTATTTAAACTTAATAGATTGGGATGCGAGGTCGGTAGAGTCACATAACAAAAGATTGCACTTCACTTAAAGGCTACCAGCAGTCGTGTGCACTTACTACTGATGTGAGACGTCTCTAATCATAGGAACTGTGACTACGCAATACTTTGGGGTTAGAGGTATTAAGTGGTTGTTTAAGGACTGCCTCTCCTCTAAATAAAAAGTATTAAATGATACAAATTAGTGATTGAGAGCGGTGATAGATATCTCCCGAGGGGTTCGCCTTAAGTTTGAGGTATAAAATAGCTGAAGGCTCTGCATCTCTACTAAAAAAAAGTATTAAGTAACCGGTGAGATTTCAATTTAATAATTAAGATTGATAGTGGCTATCTCAAGAAGGGTTTTCTACAGGATTAGGTTCTTAAGTGAAAGTTGGATTATAAGAGCCACCCCTTTCCTATAATAGAAGTACTAGTAGCCCAATGAGATTCTAAGCGATGTCAGCTAAATAATACCTGTAGGGAGTCCAGCTTAGGATTAGGTATTAAATGGTAAAGGCCTACCTATAAATACATGTTAAATGGTCAGGAGCCTACGAGTCCTTATTAATAAGGCATTAAGTGACTTGGGTACAGTCTTTCATATGGCTAAGACTTTAATAACGATAGATATGTTAGTAGTATAACTATTATATATTTTAAAGCCTTAAATAGTGGTCGGAAGTCTTTGTAGCTAGGACCAATAGACCAGCGAAGACGATGCTTGGAGTCCACCCTAGAGATAGGTCTTAAATGATGGGAGTTTGCCTCGATTGAGGTCTTAAATGGCCAAAGTTTGCCTATTTCTCTTTTAGAATATTAAGTAGTTGATGGATGTAACGACCTAGAAATTTGAACACTTCGGCTTCAAATATTGAAGCATTCTGAAATATAATTAAGTGTTATAAATATGATTCTTTTTAGACATCGTTTAATTAATGAATAATGATACGAAACTTGTTTTCGAAAAAAAATTCAAAAAATTATATTCGTTGGAAAAATATTGATAATGTGACTAAAATCGTTTTATCCATAAACAGCTTTTAGCCATCAGAAGTTGTTTAGATTTTTCTTTTACATCCACTTATTTGCTTAGGAAATCAATTTAATGAAATAATTTTTTTTGCCATTTATGGAAATAAACTTTATGGAGTATGTCATGGGTGATGTCATATTAGATATTTAGGAAATGAGCAAATATGGAAATAACTTAAAAGTAAGGCTATGTGGTGTAAAGTCATGGTGATGGAAGTAATTAATGTTAGTAGGGTTTTGAGGGGTTTTTGGTCTTTCCCCATCATATTTCTAAGCCTATATAAGGAGGGGTGCATTCTAAGAAAATAAATCACAAATATTTCAAAGCTTAAGAGAAATTTCCATGGCACTTCTTCTTCTTCGTCTTAGTTTCCTAAATTAAATAATTTGTAAACCATCTCCCTATCACATCAAATTTGGAGTTAGACCTTACTACCACATAACAACACCTTTTATCTAGTTAGATTGTAAAAAAGGAAAGCTACACTCACCTTACGATTTGAGGTTGTGAGCTATAAGCAAGGAAAGGAGGCAAAGAAGTAAGGCAAAAGCTAGAGGAAAAGAAAAGAAAAGAAGTGTTACTAGCTTGGCTTTGGACTTTGGTTCTCGGATCTTGGTTATTGTTGGGTTAAAGTTAAGTTAACACTTCAATTTGAATGAAATATATATATATATATATATAATGCATGTGTGTGTGTTTGATTGTGTTTATGTTGTTTGAATTGTTGTTAACTTATGTTAAAACATTGGTTGAATTCTCACTTAAAAAGTAAGTGACATATATGATCCATGTATATAGACTTGAACGAACTTGGAACGGACTTGAATGGACTTGTTTAACTTATAATTAGACCTTGAACAAAGAACAAAGGTTATAGATGAACTTTGGTCTATATTGGCCTCGGATTTGAAAGTTCACTTATAATGATAGTTGCTATAGATGCAGCTGTGAATTGTCATGTTTAAAGGCGAATGCTATAGAACTTTGTAGATAGATCCTTAAGGGTTTTTCGTCATATTTATAATTTTTATATGTTTGTTTGTTGCAATTAAAAGCTTGATGTTATTTTCAAGTAATATTTTGGATAGATGTTTTAAAACCTATTATAAGTATTTTCAAGTATTTAGAAAGTATAAACAAAAGGTTTAGAAAGGGCTTAGAATTGTTAAATGATCAATGGTTGATTGTTTAGTAACTTGTTTGAAAAGTAATTACTATGCTTAACACTAAAAGTTGATGAAGTAAGGTTTATCTATTTATGAAAGTAAAGATTAGTGTTGAGTTGGGACCTAGCAAGAGTGCTCGAACCTACCAAGCTTCCCTCTTGACCAAGGAATAGTAGATTGGAAAATGTCAAAAACCTTTTAGTCATGTTGATTTCTAATTGTTTATGGAAATCATAATGCTATACTTAACACTAAAAGCCAACAAGGTTGACTTATCTATTTGTGAGATTCAAGAATGAAGTGTTTATGCAAGGCTTGATGCAACCAGTACTCAAACTTACCTGGCTTCAATTTTGGATAAGGAATAATTGAGTTGAAATGTCAGAAACGAGTTAAGCGTATGAATCATGATCTGTATAAGCAATTTTTTGACTGGATAATCAATTATTCGATTATCGCACTTGACCATATATTGACTTAAGAAGTTATCGAAAGTCTTCGTGATTTTATACCAATAAGAACCTCCACGGAGGTGTATTGGTACGAAACATCTCTAGCTTTCACTTACTTCTAAGAGAACCGGAATTGAGTTATGGAGAGTTTGGTAAGTGGGAAGAGTGTACTGATATATAGTGACTCGAAGGCGAAACCACTTCAAAACCAAATACGCAATCTATGTATTGGAAGCGGTTGTGAAGTGAAATATTATGGAGTTGAAATATCAATTCTAAGGTTAAGTCCAATGAAGAGGTCAGCGTTAACATTTCAGACGATGTTATAATATGGGGCTATCTATCTTTAGGAGTACTCCAAGAGAGAGGATAGCGTTAGTATTCATCGGAAGACTTATGTGGGGAACCTATATAGAGGTTCAAGATCTATTCAAGATGCTCGAATCCATGTAGTGATTCTTAAGATATGGGAATCCATTTAGGGTACGTGTTTTGTTTGAGTGATAAAGATTCGTGTGAAAGATACCGAACGTAGCATCGACATCGGAAAAACGATAGAAAATGGAGAAGGGAAATGGCCAGGGAGGTTTAGTAAACCTCAAAGGTATATCAACACCATGTGTAAGACCCCCTATTTGGAGGCGCGAAGCTAAACGCTACCGATGCTGCAGTCATCTATAGTATTAACTTTCGGTGACCAAATACGTTATTGTTAACCATAATATCATAAGCACATGAATATGAAACAAAATCATAGATTTCAAAAATAAATTTTCTAATTACGTTTCACAAAACATGTTTCATATTCCATTACATAATCCCAATCGTTTCCTAGGTATATACCAAATACAACTATTATAAAATACACCAAGAGCAACATATGAAGATGCCCCGTTGGATGTCCAGACTACTAAATAGTCATAACTAACTTAATACAACACAGCAGAATAAAACAAATAAAAGAACTCCTAAATAGATACTTCAGCCTCCTACTCGTCTTTGGAAACTTTATCGTCTACCTATGAAAAACCTATAGATCCTCAACCCTCAGCCTACTCAAATCAATTTTGAGCACCCACGAGTTTAAGGAGAAAAACGTAAACTTTGATTCAGACATAAACATGGAGTTAATAATACTATACATCTCGATTGTTTGATATTAAGTGAGACCACACCACCTTGCAGAACTAGTTTTCCCTCACTAAAATCCTTTTAAAACATATCTTTTGCAAATCTTAATTCTGCAACTAAAACAGGTTAAAACGGTAATATCAATATCATTAAAGCATATAAATTAGGTAACAAATGGACTATCTGTCCAAACAATATAGTTTTGTTTGGCTAACTATTAACCTTTGGCTGACTTGGGCCTACCAGACAAAATAAACAAATAATTTAAATTTTGTTAGATACTGTGCTTTTGTACGGTCTGTCTCTAACTTAATTCTCCAGGGTCAACTAATCCTAATGGTTTTGCGGGGTCACCAATAACATATCCTTGCTATATATGTTCTTTTCTGTGGGTAACATCATTTTAGTCTTACCTATGATAAAGCCCTACACATTGGAATTTTGGACTAAATTAGCTAGGGGCTAATAACTAATTTATAGGGCACGACCTTATACCAATCTCATCCAGTATTCTAAATGTGAGTCATATTGCTTAGGATTAACTACCCATAAATTTTCCTTGAAACCTTTTCTTATGAAAATGATTTAATCCTTTTAAATCATACTTAAACAAGGAAAATATACTATGCATTACTCAAATCACTTTGAAATGTTATATATGCTTCTTCTAAAAATAATGCTGTTGAAACCATTAAACCTTTATTTAAACCTTTAAACAATATAATTTAAAACCATGGAAATGACCCTTTAGAACCCTTGAAACTACCCCTTTCGATGAAGTAAAACCTTAGGTCGAAAGGCCGAAACATGCCTTTCGAAACCAATCACGTAGTCCTTCCGAAAACATCAAAATTATCCCTTTCGGAAGCTTTAAAAACTTAAGAATCCTATTTTTAAATCACTTAAACATTGCCTTTCGAAAACGTTGGAAACCTTCCATTTAAAACCTTTCGAAACCATTGGGGAACCACCCTTTCAAAACCGTTAACTTAAACATTTCAAAAGTATTAAATCCATCAAACCTTTCAAAATCATTTGGGTTCAAATAATACATGTGAAACAACCTTTCAAAACCACTCAAAACTATGTTATTTGAAACCTTTGGGTTTATCTTTAAAAATCTCAAAAGGTACATAAAAGAATAGGGTCGAAAGCAACACATTCGAAAGCTATTTCCTAAGTAAAAGAAGTTATAGTAATGTATCCATTCCCTTCGAAAGCAATGGAGAAGCGGCTTGGATTTTAAAATAAAGGGACCTCTCAAATGCACTGCATCAAAAGGAAAAAAGATGGTAGCAGGTGGGGTTTCGACCTAGTGAAAAGCCATTGCTTAAAACAAAAAGGCACAACCATTCCTTTAAAACAATTTAACCCAGATGAAACCAAGTCGAAGGTTAAATATGTCGATTGCAAAGGGGCGCATTCTCCTTTGAAAACGAAAACACACTTCGACCCCTTCGGAACCCCATGCTTCAACTTCATACCTTCTGCCTTAGTCCAATTCACTACATACTAAGTATTGGTACCAGGCACACTAGTTTCGACTGAGAAGGAGGCGGAAGTAAGGCATCGGAAGGAGGGTGCCGAAAGTGGTGAAACATGTAAAAAGCTTGTTTAAACTGATTTTTAGCTTTTGAAAGTAATCTTTTCAACTAACCTGCCTTGTTTGTCAAAATATTATTGGTTGCTAATATCTTTTCTAAAAGTGCTGTCAATATTTCAGAAATAAACAATTTATTTTATTTACAAAATACCACTTTTCCTTGTATAAATATATAAGCATTCAAGTCTCATATCTTAAATAATTTTACATATTCATTAAAACACTTAGAAAAATTATACAAAAATTCTTATAAATCATTTTTAATATGTTTCCTAACATATATAAATTTTAGATCCAAAACATATATAATTTAGCCATAAATTATTTTAAGCCCAAATATCCATTTTCCACACCAAAAAATTAATATGAAATCCACATTAATTCAGAAAATTATAAAAATTGAAACCCAACTCTAAAATATCATTTTTGATCTAAATCTAAAGTCGCAATGCATTTGGATTTTATTTAATAGGGTTTTCACATTAAATTATATCATAAAATCTAAATAAATTAGCATAAATCATCAACAAGCATATATAACCATTTCCAATAATCATAACATGGCAAAACCATTGCAAAATAATTCGAATTTAACCTAAAACCAAAAATAATTAGAAAACATGAGATGTAGTCATTACTCAACTCTAGCTTTGAGATTAAGGATTTGAGATGTGATCTTGATTAAGTTGCTTAAGCTTTTCCTCTTGAAATCTTTTTATCTTCTCTTGTTTTCCTAATGGTGGCCAGTCTCTAACTTTGGTTTTAGTTTTGTGAATATAGAAATGAATGTATAGAATATGGCTTAAGGGGTTTAGGATTTAAGAATAATATTAACTCCTATATTGCCCTTGTCTATTTCCAAACATTTTGTTTCATTTCAATTTACTTAGTTCATTTGGATACATGGCATGGCTACCCCTTAGTAATCACAATTTAATTTACCTAATTGAATGTTACTAAATAATGTTACTAAAAATTAAGGTCATTACAAACTCCTCTCCTTAAAGAATTTCGTCCTCGAAATTACGATAAGGTACTCGACACATCAGTCAAATGGTAAAACATACCATGAAACAGATCAAGATAAGTGTCTCTAGTTCTGCACTCAGTCTTCCAAGTACTGTCTCTCTCGTTGTCACTCCACTGGACCTTAACTGTAACACCCCATATTTTTGATACCATTATTTAGAATATTTAATTAGTTAAATTAAATAAAATAATGTGTTGATTAGGGGATTGAGATTTGATTTGTATTACTGGGTAGTTGTGCCATTTAACTAATGAATTAAAATTAGAGATAACTTGAAATAGAGGAGGGGTAAATATGAAAGAGGCCATTCTTATATCCTAAACCCTTGGCCGTGTATCACATACAAGTTCATTTCATTTACGAAAATTTTTAAACTTGAGGTCAGCCACCATTAACAAGAGAAAAGGGAAGAAGATTAAGGAAAGCTAAGGAAGAAGCTAATTCAAATCAAATCCGTTCATATCTCAATCTCTTTAACCTCTAAAGCTAAGGTGAACAATGTTTACATCTCATATTTCTTTTGCTTTTGGTTAAATATTTTGTATTGATTTGCCATGTTTTTGAATGATGGAATGATTATATACACTTGTTGATGATTTATGGTTATTCATATAGATTTTATGACATGTTTCGATATGAAAACACTTTTAAATGACATACAAATGCCTTCTGAATTTTTATATAGAGCAGAAATGATACTTTAGAGATGTATTTCAATTTTCAAAATTTTTATGAAATTTATATGAATTTTCTAGTAAAGAAAATGTTAAATTGGGTTATAAATTATTTACGGTTAAATAATAAAAGGTTTGGTTTGGAAATTTTTATATGTTGGAAAACATATTAAAATAGATTTTTTGGAATTTATAATTTTCCTAAGTTTTTTAATAGGTATATGAAATTATTTAAGGCATGAGACTTAAATATTTTATATATTTTGACAGTAGAAGCGGCTTTTGGTAAATAAATTTAAATTGTTAATTCTAGAAAGTTAGTAGTACTTTTAGAAAAAAGAAACTTGCAGCCAATTACAATTTGACAAACAAGAAAGTTAGATACAAAAAAATAGTTAAAAAGGACAAATAAACATGTTTCTCACTGTTTCGGATGCTTTCGGCACTAGGTTCTGCCTTCTTACCTACGCCTTCGACACTGTCGAAATCAATGCACATGGTATCAGGAGCTGGTATGTAGTGAACTGGATGTAGGCAGAAGGTGTATCGTCGAAACCAGGGGTTCCCAAGGGGTGAGGCACTACTTTGCTTTTAAAAGAAAACGCGCCTGCTTGCTTTTGACTAAGTAGCTTTAGACTTGCTTAGCTTTCAGCTAGTTCAAATGAATTTAAAGATATGGTTTCGATTGGGTTGCGCTTTTGTTTGAAATGAGTCGACTGCTTTTGACTAAGTCGAAACCTTTTGGCTGCGGCTTTCTTCCTTTCGACTCAGATGGTTTCGAAGGGGTTACTTTGTTTTTCTAAAATTTGGCTACTTCCCCAATGCAAAGGGATAGCTTTGACGCCATCACTTTTTTAGTTAGGAATGATTTTGAAAGGGTTTCTTTTGACTTCAATGGGTTCCTGATCATTTTGCTCTACTTGAAGGCATAATCCAAATGGTTTCGACCGAGACGATTTTCAAAGGTTTCGAAGGAGCAAATTTTTGAATGGTTTCGAAAGGTTCCCACATGTTTTTAATTGAACCCAAAGGCTTTTGAAAGGTTTAGGTTTTAATGCTTTTGAAAGGGTTTTAAATGCAGGTTTCGAAATGGTGGTTTCCCAATGATTTCGAAAGGTTTGAAGGAAGATTTTCCAATGGTTTCGAAAGGTCTCAGAGAGAAGGTTTTTCCAATGTTTTCGAAAGGCATGATATAAAGGTTTTCAAAGAAGGATGCCTAACGTTTTAAAGCTATCGAAGGGTAGGTTTTTATGCTTTCGAACGGAAGATTTTGAATGGTTTTGAAAGGAAAGTTTTGTCCTTTTGGCTTAGGTTAAGTAAAGAGTTTTACTTAGTTTCAAAAGGGTTACTTTCAATGGTTTCGAAGGGGTTGTTTAAAGGTTTTAAACAAAGGTTTCGAATATACTAACAAGGCAGTATAGCCTAAGTGTTTTTAAGTTAAAATTTTTTAATTTATTTTGAAGGGATAAGAAATCCTCATTGAAATTCTTTAATATTAGTTTGAGTAAATTATATATAACACGGTAAAATAACTTAAAATAAAGCTAAGAATATATTTTTCTTGTATAAATATGATCTATAAGGTTAAATCATTTTGAAAAGGTTTCCAAGGAAATAAGTGAAGGGTAGTTAACTCTAAGAAAATGATTCGGACAGATAGTCCATTTTGATTCATATAGTTAGTCTATTTTGTGGACAATTAGTGTAGTTTGCAGGCAGTCAGCCCAGTTTTCGGACAGATAGTCCATTTATCACTTATTAGTTCATTGGTCACCTAATTATAGCTTAATGAACATAGCTTTTATTATCATTATCATAATGAGCTTGATTTACCAGTTTGGTTGCAGGAAAAGATTTCCAAAACATATGCTTTAAAGAGGATGTTAGTGAGGGGAAACCCGTTCCACTAAGCGGCATAGTCTCAATTAATATTAGAAAAGCAAGATGTAACAATATTATTCATACCAAGATTTATGTCTGGTTCAAAGTTTCTGTTTCCCCTTAAACTCTCGGGTGCTCAAAATTGATTTGAGTAGGATGAGGATTAAGGTTTTCAGGTTCTAGAAATTTAATGAATAAAGCTTTCGGAGATGAGTAGGTGGGTGACGGATAGCTAATTAAGAGTTATAATTTTATTTTATTTTGATACCACTGTGTATATTAAGTCATATATGACTATATCGAATATGATCAACCAAGCAGGCATCGTTATATGTCTCTCTTAGCGTATTATTGTAATGATTATATTTGATCCTTACTTGGGAAATGATATGATTATGTAACTTGGATATGAATTTCTTTTGAAATGTAATTAGTAAAATGTTGTTTTATAAATCTGTGATTTTTTTCATATTCAAGTGCTTCTGATATTAAGGATACCATTAGCACTACTGTATTTTGTCACAAGAAGTTAATACCATGGACGACTGCAGCATTTGTAGCGCTTAGCTTTTGGCCTCTAGATAGGGATGTTACAACTTGGTATCAGAGCATAGGTTTATGAAAAAATTCAAGCTAAAAATGGTTTTTAAAACATAATCCTTAGGAATTAGAGTAAGATTGGGATATGGGATAACGCTATAGCAACATACTTGTATTTGCTATATATAAGTATAAGATTTATCTCTTGTCTTCTATCCTTTTTAGGTTATTTTTCTGTATATCATTGTAGGGTCGATTTCACCCAAGAAGGGGGCGAATAGGGTGATACTATAAATTATAAAAATTTATTGCGGAAGTTTATAAAATATTTTCAACACAAATATATCATAATAGCAGCATAAATAATAGCAGAATAATAAATGCAGAAATAGAACAACACAGAATTTGCCCAGCTTCGGGAAAACTCTGCCTACGTGTTGCCCCAAGGTTTCTACTAGAAATTAAGCAGTCAGACGCTTACACACGTAAATTCGCGACACTCGCTATCGACTAGCCATAACTCTACGCTAAAAGCCCTGCCACAACTCAGCCACTGAGTTGCGAATCCTCGAACTACACCACCATAGCTCATCCCCTAGTCACACGACTAGACAATACACCATTTTAAAAAGGAAAAATATAATTTAAAGCAATTTAAATAACAAAAACCCTAATTTTAAATATAAGCCCAAGTAGATGAAAAGGTCGGCCCAAAATAAATATAAATAATAAAAGAAGTATATCCCTTTCTCTCTTTATTCTTCGGCCCGTCCTTTGCTTGTGAAAAAATGGCGTTCACCCTATTTTCTTTTATTCGAAAATTAAGGCTTTTTATAAATAGAAGATGCCGACTTTAGTAGCTCGATCGAATGATGATTTACGTCTTTGCTTTGTCGATCGACTGTCTCTTTGAGTTGCTCACGGCTGCTTCTATTTGATCAAGTTCGACTTTGCCTTCGGTATGTAATTTATGCCTTTTTGCTTCTTATGATTTGCTTGCTTAAACTTGATCGATGATTCGAGTTGTTGATTTATTATTCTCTGTTTAGCTTCTAACTCGAATGCATAATTTTGCCAATGATGTTCGTTTATATAGGAATCGAATTCCTTATTTTTCGTTCATATATTTCATATGAATTCGTCAATTAATTTTGCTAGAATTCATCTCGGCCACTCGATGCTTCTTGGATTTTGATGATTTATCTGACTTTGTCAATTTCGTATAATTTGATAATGGCTTGTTCATCACGGCTTCGAATTTCTATCATGACTACCACGGCTTTTTTGATTTGACGATGACTTTTTTGATTTGGTTTGTTTTTGACTTCAGCCGCAGTCTTGTTCGATTTGAAATTCTTGCATTGACTTGGTTTTTGATATAACATGGTTCTGTTCTTTGTGCTCGTTGACTTCGGCATGATTGTTCTTGCCTGTAGCATACTTGACTTGACATGAAACTTTGTTGAACTATAGGCTTGTTGTTGCTTGATCTTGTGCTGCTGATCTTAGTTTGAACTTATGCCCTGGTTTTGATTTTCTGGCATTTTTGGTTTGTGGTCATCCTGCTTTGCGTGGGTTGTGTATATATGTGAATTTGTCTGGTTCATGAAGTCTTGGTCGAGTCTGAGTTCAAATGCACTTGAATATGCATACACATATGTCTCTGTTTATTTGATGTTGTGTTGCATTGAGCTCATGTGGTCCAGGTTGCATATCATATTGAACTGGTTCATCTTTGTAGCATTTCATTGATTTGTACTGATGCTGCAGTGTCATCTCTATATGTATGTATAGTCTGCACTTTGTTTCCATGTTGTTTCGAGCTAGTTCACATTGTCCTGGTTCATGTCAGTCTGGTCGATACTTGCTGTATTATTCATGTTTCCAGTTGTCATTTCTGGGTTTAGTGCAGTTTCACTGTTGAACTTCATGTTGAGGCCTGGTGATTGCTTACATAGTTTTCATGGTTTGCATTGGGTTGCTGTGCACTGTGCTTCGAGCGTGCTTGCATGTGCAGTGTTGTTTCATTGAGTCTGGTCCTTATGCACATGTATACTTGGTGTATACACTTGGTTTCTCTGTCCACTGGTGCATTATGTTGTACCTGTTTTTGCTAGTTTGAGTTTTGATGCCTTCATGTACATGCCGAGTCATTAACATCATTCGATATGTATTTGCTTGATGGTCTGAATGGACTGTCTAGCCTTTCACTTGAGACTGTATGTAGCTTGCATTGCCTTTGTTTCACTCGAGAATTATTTGCATTTTGAATTGCACCTGTGTTGAATCCAGCTAATAGCTCTGGTTTGACCTTGTGATAATATCGTGACTTTATATTTATTTCACTTGTGTTGAACCCAACTTTTGATTTGGATTTGACCTTGTGCTCAACTGTTCATGTAACTTTATCTAGTGTATATTGGTGTGCATGGCCTTGTGGCATGTACAGTGATACACTGTGCATATCACAAGTTGTTCGTGTATGATGAATTCAAATTTAAATGATGACGAACAACCCAAATAACTGAGGCAAATATTATTTTCAAAATCCACATTTTATTTTATACTGCAAAAAATATTTTATTTTCAATTTTACTGCGTCAATGTATATTTTTGCAGATTTCTCAGATGTTGGATTCAATCTGGAATGAAGTTAAAGACAAATAAGAGTGAATGAGCGATATGTAGTGAGGTGTATTTGTAAATTATAAATTGTGATGTAATCAAATTTGTATTGTAATTGAAATTGTGTGTGCATGTGTGTGTATATAGTAAGAGCTTGAATTTGTATTATTCAAAATTGTAATATATATTTGTTTGAATAAAATATCCGTTTGAATTTAAACTCTGTGTTATTTATTTTATTCAGCAAATATTTATTTAGTTATGTGAAAAAAAATAGTACATTAACAAATATATTTAAATGAATATATATATATATATGTTTATTACCACCAAACAAAAATCATATACTCGCATATTCAACAATCTCCCCCTTTTGATGATAAAAAACATATATTTAAGATTTTGAATTTGTTAAATGTATTTGATCATTCAATTTGCTCCCCCTATTTGAATTCTTCCTCTCTACACAAAGCTCCTCCTTCATATATGCATGTAAATAAAAATATGCGAACAAGCCTAGATGCAAATAGAAAATATTTGACCTTTATTTATCAAAATCTTAACTTTACTCTCCCCCTTTTATCATCAACAAAAGATTAATAGTGATAGAAAAATAGAGATAAAGTGATAGACATTAATACAACATTAAAACTCAATCGAATATAAATATTAAATTTCAATAAAAAATCAAACAAAAATCATAAATACTCTGCTTGACGCATATTATACTTTAGAAGGATGGGGATGATGTCATCAGATAAAACCACACAGTTGTGTCTATTTGTGGTATATTTATTTCAAGAATTTGAATATCTACTAACCATGCATAATCTTTAGGACTTTTAAATGAGATCAGTAGTATTCCAATTTTTTTATTAAAAAAATGAATTCAAGTATCTTCTAACCACGCATAACCATGAGGATTTTTAAATAGGATTAGAATCAACTTGTCTATTTAATAAATCAATTTTGATATGTGTTCCATACATGCATAACCATGAGGATTTTTAAATGAGCATGGAAGGACATAATCAAAAATTTCAAGTAATTCCCCATGCATAACCGTGAGGACTTTTAAATGAGATTGAATACTTTGGATTTTTTTAGAAAAAATATAAAATGAAAAACGGTTGATTTCCTGTTTAAAATACCACATATTGACAAACTACATTGAATTTTGATGAGTAATGGTCGTTAGAAATATGATAGAAATAGAGATGGTCATTGAATTTTTACCAACTAAAAGTTTTTATAATTGTTCAAATTTCTAAAGAAATTTACTAAATGTACCATCTCAAGTTATAATATACGGTTAATATCAACACTCATCACTTTTTCAATCATTATTTATCTTTTCGATAATTAGTAGGGAGTCATATTAGTCAATGTAATCATTTAAGATCAAATCCCAAAATAATTATAAAATCATTTTTTTTTTAAAATGACTAATCTGAAAACAAGGTCAACTATTCTCCGAAGGGGCTTTGTAAGAAAATTTCTGCTATTTGAAAATATTTGAAATGAAAAATATGCAGATATTTTCTTTGAAAAATGGCACAGCTACTGAATGTTCCAATATAAATCACGTTCCACTAGTAATTTTCCTATCTACTAGATTACCATTGTAATTTGCATCTGAATTTCTTTTCACTCAAAATTATTATTAGTTGAATGTTATGGACCAGATCGTGAAGTGTTCAACAAAATGTCTCAAAATCATTTTTAACAACTTTTAAATGAAATTCTCTTGAATTTGAATTGAAGCCGGGTAAATAATCAAAAACCGTGAATATAGAGTCAGTGTAGAATAACCAAATGTATTATCAACCAATAAAACACTATTATTAATCCAAACTAATACATATGAAGTAAGTCAAAGACTCTAGAGATTTTTATAGTGTTCATGGAATAAGAATATAATTGGCCAACAATTTTGAAAAAGTCAGAATCAAAATCATCATTCATTTCGTCCTTACATTACTAGCTGATTTAATTCAGATTACGGTGCAGATTATCACATTTAATATATCATTCAAAATAAATATACCATTACCTATTTTACCTTTACGATAAATTTTCATTTTTGGTCATTGTGATTCTGCTACCTTTGTACTAGGCTATGGAACTGTGAGTTGTCTCCCATTGTGTTCTTGGAACAGCTAGAATCCAAGTAACACAATTGCTGCTCCATAGCCTGCCACCACACCTACACGATGAAAGATTTTTGTGACCTATTTGTTTCTATAGGTCCATAGTTGTTAGTGGCAAATGATTTTGAAAAATAATTTTGTGGAGACCCATAACTATTTATATATGCTCCTTTTGGCACCAGATTTGTTTAACTTTAAGAGATTTTATATTTGAGCCTTTTGGAACCCAAATTGGAATGGTTTTGATATTTTTGGGTCTATACCAACAAATTCTGATTGTGTCCAATCTTTCTACAAATTGTGCATATGGAATTGACTTGTTTAATTTTGTTTTTAACATTTTCAAATTTATATCCAAGTCCTTGTCTAATTGTTTTAATAGTTTGTTTCCCTAATAGCATATTCAACGATCTTTCACTTTTGGAAAATTTTCTTAAAGTCGTTGACAGTTGTTGGACTTGTGTTTTCAATAATTCATTTTCATTTAATAATTGTGTGCACTTTTTAATGGAATTTTCTCTCCTTGTATTTTCACTTTCTTTCAAAATCAGAATTTTATTTTCAAGCGATTTAATTTTGATTTCTGATTTTTTTAATCTCTTCTTGGAATGATGGACACTTATCACACTTAGGGATCCTACTTTGATAGTTTTTAACTAATTGATCAAATTGTTTGCTTAAATTTATCAAAGTATCTTTTTGTGATTCAAGTTTGGCATACTTCTCCCTAAGTCGTTCAAAATAGCCATTTACTTCGTGGAAATACATAAGCAATTGTGAGTGAGAAAGTTTTAATACCTCGCTTGGCTCGTCATCGTCATTATCAGTTATATCTCCTTGTAGGCACAGTTTTACTTTTTCACTCTCGCTGCTAGTGCTTTTACAATCATCACTTTTATTCCATACGACTGCAAAAATTTTCCTTTTTCAATTCTTTTCTTGGCCTTGTTGAATTCGAGGATAATTGGGCTTGATATGACAGGGTTTTGTTGCACTTTTGACAGATAATCTCTCGTTCTTTTGGGTTGTCTAGTGCTTAGAATATTCAGCTTTTCAGTTTTTGATTTAGAGCTGGATTTCTGTATTTGTGATTCCACTTTTTAAATTTCTTCATTAGTAATGCCCGCTCAGCTACTCCATCTTCATTACCATCACTACTGCTTTTTATCAATCCTGTTAAGCATGTTTCTGTGTCGATTATGGAGGATTTCTCATTGCTATTGACTTTTACACTATATAATGTATCAAAATTATTTCAGATTTCCTATGCACTTTCAAAGTGGGAGATAAATTTAAAATTATCTTGATTAATATGGAAATATAATATATGCATAGCAAGAGCATTAATCGAGATAATTTTCTCATCTGTTATATTACACCCATTTTCAATAATATCCCAACATTTAAAATTAATAGATTTTAAATAAAATTCCATTTGCAATTCAAAAAATCTGTTCCATCAAAAATAGGAGGGATAATACTAGACCGATCCTCAGTAAAAGTAGCCATTTTAAAAATTCAAATTTGTAAAAAAGATTATTCTTTGAAAAATCAAATTTTTTAAAAAACAAAAATGACTTTTGTACCTCGCTCTGATACCACTTATAGGATCGATTTCACCCTAGAGGGAGGTGAATAGGGTGATGCTATAAATTATAAAAATTTATTGCGGAAGTTTATAAAATATTTTCAACACAAATATATCAGAATAGCAGCACAGATAATAGCAGAATATAAATGCAGAAATAGAACAACACAGAATTTATCCAGCTTTGGCAAAACCCTGCCTACGTGCTGCCCCCATGATTTTTCCTAGAAATTAAGCAGTCAGACTCTTACACACGTAAACTCACGACACCCGCTATCGGCTAGCCTTAACTCTACGCTCAAAACCCTGCCACAACTCAGCCATTGAGCTGCAAATTCTCGAACTACACCACCGTTGCTCGTTCCTTAGTCACACGACTAGACAATACACAAGTTTAAAAAGGATAAATACCATTTAAAGCAATTTAAATAACAAAAACCTTAATTTTAAATATAAGCCCAAGTAGATGAAAAGGTCGGCCCAAAATAAATATAAATAATAAAAGAAGATATCCATTTCTCTCTTTATTCTTCGGCCCATACTTTGCTTGTGAAAAAATGGCGTTTGTCCTATTTTCTTTTACTCGAAAATTAGGGGTTTTTATAAATAGAAAATGCCGACTTCAGTAGCTCGATCGAATGATGATTTACATCTTTTCTTTGTTGATCGACCGTCTTTTTGAGTTGCCCGCGGCTGCTTCTATTTGATCGAGTTTGACTTTGCCTTCTGTATGTAACTTATGCCTTTTTGCTTCTTTTGATTTGCTTGCTTGAACTCGATTGATGATTCGAGTTGTTGATTTATTATTCTCCGTTTAGCTTTGAACTCGAATGAATAATTTTGCCGATGATGTTCATTTATATAAGAATCAAATCCCTTATTTTTCATTCGTATATTTCATATGAATTCATCAATTAATTTTGCTTGAATTCGTCTCAGCCACTCGATGTTGCTTGGATGTTGATGATTTATCTGACTTTGTCAATTTCGTATAATTTGATAATGGCTTGTTCATCACTGCTTCAAATTGCTTTCGTAACTATCACGGCTTTTTTGATTTGACGATGACTTTTTTGATTTGGTTTGTTTTTTTACTTTGGCCACTATCTTGCTCGATTTGAAATTCTTGCATTGACTTGGTTTTTGATATAACATGGTTCTGTTCTTTGTGCTTGTTGACTTCGGCATGATTGTTCTTGCCTGTAGCATACTCGACTTAACATGAAACTTTATTGACCTATACACTTGTTATTGCTTGAACTTGTGTTGTTGAGCTTCGTTTGAACTTGTGCTTTGGTTTTGATTTTCTGGCATTTTTGGTTTGTGGTCATCCTGCTTTGCCTCGATTGTGTATATATGTGCATTTGTCTGGTTCATGTAGTCTTGGTCGAGTCTGAGTTCAAATGCACTTGAATATGCATATACATATGTCTCTCTTTATTTGATGTTGTGTTGCATTGAGCTCATGTGGTCCAGGTTGCATATCATATTGAACTAGTTCATCTTTGTAGCATTTCGCTGATTTGCACTGGCGCTGCAGTGTCATCTCTGTATGTACGTATGGTCTGCACTTTGTTTCCATGTTGTTTCAAACTAGTTCACATTGTACTTGTTCATGTCAGTGTGGTCGTCACTTGTTGTATTATTCATGTTTCCGGTTGTCATTTCTGGGTCTAGTGCAGTTTCACCGTTGAACTTCATGTTAAGGCCTGGTGATTGCTTACATAGTTTTCATGGTTTGCATTGGGTTGATGTGCACTGTGCTTCGAGCGTGCTTGCATCTGTAGTGTTGTTTCATTGAGTCCGGTCCTCATGCACATGTATACTTGGTGTATACAGTTGGTTTCTCTATCCACTGGTGCCTGTTTTTGCTGGTTTGAGTTTTGCTGCCTTCATGTACATGCGAAGTCTCATTAACATCGTTTGATATGCTTTTGCTTGATGGTCTGAGTGGAGTATCTAGCCTTTCACTTGAGACTGTATGTAGCTTGCATGGCCTTTGTTTCACTTGAGAATTATTTGCATTTTGAATTGCACCTGTGTTGAATCCAGCTAATAGCTCGGGTTTGACCTTGTGATAATATCGTGACTTTATATTTATTTCACTTGTGTTGAACCCGGCTTTTGATTTGGGTTTGACCTTGTGCTCATCTGTCTCTGTAACTTTATCAAGTGCATATTGGTGTGCACGCCCTTGTGGCATGTACAGTGATACATTGTGCACGTCACATGCTGTTCGTGTATGATGAATTCAATTTTAAATGATGACAAACAACCCAAATAACTGAGGAAAATATTATTTTTAAAATCTACATTTTATTTTATACTGCAAAATATATTTTATTTTCAATTTTACCGCGTCAATGTATATTTTTGCAGATTGCTCAGATGCCGGATTCAATCTGGAATGAAGTTAAAGATAAATACGAGTGAATGAGCGATATGTAGTGAGGTGTATTTGTAAATTAGAAATTATGATGTAATCAAATTTGTATTATTATTGAAGTTGTATATACACATATATATATAGTGAGAGCTTGAATTTGTACTATTCAAAATTGTAATAAATATTTGTTTGAATAAAATATCTGTTTGAATTCAAACTCTGTGTTATTTATTTTATTCAGCAAATATTTATTTAATTATGTGAAAAATAAAATAGTACATTAACTAATACATTTAAATGAATATATATATATATATATATATATATATATATATATATATATGTATGTATGTATGTTTATTATCATCAAACAAAAATCATATGCTCACATATTCAACAATCATGAGGTTTAAATACAGATATGGATGGTAGAGGAGGAAGATTTAACCTAGGAGGGGAGGACACCGATGGGAATTCCAGATCTTATGTGAGGAGGACCCAAAGTCAGACACAAGTAGAGAATGTGAGTGCTGGAGTCCAGCAGGTGAACATTGGAGCTATGTATCAGTTTTTTATGAATATGATGCAAGCTGGAATTGCAGCTGGAGTGGTAGGAGGAGATGCCATAGGAGCGGGGGTTTCAAAAGTTTCGGTGGTTAACCATTATACTAAGCTGAGTGGAGATTACGCTAAGCTTGGAGGTTGCCATTTATGGTTACAGAGGATACTATAGAGGTGGAAAATTAGTTGCTGCATTGTGAGAGAATCTTTGTAGACTTTGGGCTCAATGATGAGCAGAAGAGGAGGCTTGCTTTGAGACAGCTTCAGGGATCAGCTTTGTTTTGGTGGAATAGTGTAACGACTGGTGTGCATGAGGAAACCTTGACATGGGTAGATTTCAAGGGGAGTTTCCAGGAGAGTTCATGTCAGGATGGCACAGTCGGCTCTGATTAGAAAGTTCGCTGAGTTAGAGCAAGGAGAGATGTCTGTTCTGGAGTATGCAAGAAGATTTGAGGAGTTGGCCAGATATGGGTATGCTTCAGTAGATACGGTGATGAAGAGGAATGAGAAGTTTATCAAGAGGTTGAAGCCTGAGTCTACATTACCTCATATTAGAGATTTTTTTGATTTTGTAGTGGAGATGGCCTTAAGGCATGAGGAGATTCTTGACTCTCCAAAGAAGAGTAAGGCTAAGAAGGTCCCAGTTGGGCAGGGTCAGGAGAGGAAATTCTTTCCTCAGAAGGGTGCTCAGAATGGTGGAGCAGCTAAGAAAGGGAGGTCTGAGGTTGTCTGTTTTAAGTGCGACAAGAAGTGGCATTTTGCTAATGAGTGTCATGTTGGAAAGGCAAAGGATATAGCTGGGAAGAAGAGCATCCGGTGCTTCAATTGTGAACTAGATTGGCCACTACATGAATCAATGCAAGGAGTTTACTAAGTATAGAAAGGCAAGGTGTATGCATTGGAGCCTGCTACTTCGAAGCCAACAGCTCATGAGAAAGGAACGGAAGTTTTGGGACGTATGCTTCAAATTCATAGTATGCCGGTTAGCATTCTATTTGATACTAGTGCATCACATTCTTTTATATCTAGATGTTTGATAGATAAGCTTGACCTAGAATCCATAGATTTAGTTAGTTACTTATGGGTTGCGAATCCAATAGAGGGTATGCAACTGTAGGGTTGAGATGTGACTAGTTAGAGTTTGACCTGTTAGGCATACTTTTGTCTGAAGTTTGCATGTGTTTGATTTTGTGGGGTTTGGGATTATTATTGGTATGGATTGGTTAAATGAGTACGATGCTAGGATATTTTTCCAAGATAGGAAAATATCGCTTAGACGTCCTGATTGTAGCGACCAGATTGTTTATACCGTAGAAGGTTCTGGTTGTGAGGTGAATGCTTTGTTGGGTGTATGGAATTGGAAGATGAGCTGAATCGATTTTTTGTGGTTGGAGAATTCTTAGATGTTTTTGAGCCTGTAATTGGATTGCCATCGAAATGAGCCATTGAGTTTTGGATAGAATTAGTTCCGGGAGTAGAACCAGTGAGTAGGCCACCAAGCAGGATGACTCCTGTAGAGATAAGGGTGTGAAGGTACAATTGGTGGATTTGGAATGCAAGAGCTTTATCAGGCCGAGTAGTTCGCCTTTGTGAGAAACCGTAGTGTTTGTTAAGAAACCAAATAGATCATTAAGGCTATTTATCGATTATTGTAAGTTGAATGAGAGAACGATAATGAATCGATATCCATTGCCGAGAATCGATGATTTGTTAAACCAGTTGAGTGGAGCCAAAGTGTTTTCCCGGTTGAATTTGACTACAGGTTTCCATCATCCTAGAGTAGCTGAAAGTAGTACACCTTTGATGGCATTTGGGACCAAATATGGGTCGTACGAATGGTTAGTTATGCCATTCAAACTAACTATTGCACCATCTTTCTTTGTGGATTTGATGAACCGAGTTTTCTGAGAGAATTTGGATAGGTTCGTATTGGTTTTCGTAGATGATATTTTGATATAGTATAAGGATGAAAGAGAGCATGAAGTTCATCTTAGATTGGTGTTTGAGACGCTGAGACAGCATCAGCTAAAGGAGAAGTTTTCGAAATGTCACTTCTAGAAGAAGGAAGTGAAGTATCTTGGTCATGTGGTCTCAGAGAAAGGATTGTCAGTAGATCCGACTAAGATTGAAGCGGTGAATAGTCAGAAGAGACCTGAGACGGTGACGGAGATAAAGAGTTTCCTTGGATTAGCTGGATATTATCTAAGGATTTTTCGCGGATAGCAGCACCTATGACCAAGCTAACGAGAAAGGATGTGAAGTTTGTATGGATCGATAAGTGTGAGGAAGAATTCCAAGGTTTGAAACACTTATTGACCCATGCGCCGATTTTGGTTGTTCCGAAGGAGAATCAGGGTTTAGTGGTTTATACAGATGCGTGTGGAACGGGATTACGAGCTATTTGCAAACAGGTAAAGTGATTTCCTATGCTTCTCGACGGCTTAAATCGCATGAGGTCGGATATCCGACGCATGATCTGGAGTTGGCTATAGTGATTTTTGCATTGAAGGTGTGGAGACATTACCTTTTGGGAGAGAGGTTTGAGTTATTTATAGATCATAAGTTGTTGAAGTATTTGTTCTCTCAGAAGGAGCTAAATATGTGACAGTAGAGGTGGTTAGAGTTTATTGTTGTTTATGAATTTGGGATTGAGTACACACCAGGGGAAGGCAACAAGTTTGCAGATGCACTTAGCAGGAAACATCAGAATGCAGTGTTAGCAATGATTGCCAAGTGGAAAGATTTGAAAGCATTAGCAGATTGTAGAGTGTGGTGGAGATCTGAGGCTGGGTCAAGCAGAGAAACCGTGGTGTTATCTTGTTTGGAAGTTCGACCAGTGATGATTGAAAAGTGTGCCTCTAAATAGGAGGAATATCCGGTATTAGCTGATCGGATCAAGAAGTTAAGAGATGGAACCGAGAGCGATGACTTGAAAGATTTCACTCTTGACCAGAATGGGTGGTTGAAAAAAAGAAAGATTGTGTGTTCCGAGTGTAGGAAACATAAGGAAAGAAGTCCTGGAGGAATTCCAACGTTCGAATTCATCCAGGAGGAACTAAGATGGATCAGGATATGAAGAAGAGTTTCTTCTAGTAAGATATGAAGCGAGATATTGGCTTATGTGTAAAGCAGTGCTTGATTTGCCAACAAGCAAAGGATGAACACTAGAAGCCAAGTGGATTGCTTCAGCCATTAGATATTCGGGTATGGAAATGAGATTCTATTTCTATTGTAATATTGATGGGATGCCAACGTCGAGCATGGAAAATGATAGTATATGGGTTATAGTCGACAGACTGGCCAAGAGTACCCATTTCCTTCCAGTTAAGTCAAACAGAACGGCACCTATTTTGGCAAAGTTGTTTATGAAGAATGTGGTTAGACTGCATAGAATTCCTATTAGTATAATAAGTGATAAAGATCCTTTATTCACTAGCGAGTTCTGAAAGAGTCTACAGGGAGTTTCGGAAACCAAGCTCAAGATGAGTACTTCTTACCATCTGCAGATGGATGGGCAAACGGAAAACGTTAACAAAATCTTGAAAGATTTGTTAAGAGCTTATGTATTAGATTTCAGACGATCATGGGAAGACCATCTTCATTTAGTCAAGTTTCCATATAACAATAGTTATCAGACTAGTATTAGGATTGTAACATTCCTGGATTTTAGCCAAATTTAAATTTGTAATTAATTTAATTTTTGAAATTTAATTGTGAATTGATTTGGTATTTTCCAAGTCAAATAGGTATTTGTTTGTTTATTAATATAAATGTATCTAAGAATGATTTTTTTAATAGAATTTCTAATGGGAAATTCAGATATAAATATTTTGAATAATATATTAATTATAAACTTAAATGTAGATTAATTTGAAAATGTAGGAATAAAAATATATATATATATATAAGTTTTTTAAATAAAGGACTTGATTTGGAAATCTAATTATTTTATAAATAGATTATAATTTGGAATTTGAATTTGAAATTCAAATACATATATGTTGAAAATAAAGATTTGAAAAATAAATAAATTATGATTGGAATAAAATTTGTACTTATAAAAAGATATTTGTTTACTCATTTATAAATACAAAACATTTTATTGTATATTAATTTTTTTTAATTTTAATTTAAAAATAAAAGTTTTGAATATATATTGGATTTGGAAAATCTATAATTTGATAAAAAAAACTTGTTTTGTATTTATAATATGATAATTTGAAAAAAAAAATTTGGAATTGATATAAGTATAATTTGCTTAAATTTAATAAAAAGTTTAAAATAATTTTTTATATACTTGAAATAAATTACTTTCGTACATATTTAAACTAAATATAAAATGTATGAATATTAAGGTAAGATTGGTTTGAAAATATGAAAACGAGATTTAATTCAAGATTTAAATTATATTTTCTCTTAAAATGAATAAAAATAGTTCATATGTTTGAAACATAAACATATGTAAATATAAAAATTAAGTAATTTATAAAAGAAAGGGTTTAAAATATAAATTAAATAAAAGTTTAATAAAGGACTTAAACACAATTTAACCAAAAAATGACATTTGTAAATTAATAATCTCATTCATATTACAAGTGTTCATTTACCATAACAAGTGGCATAAATCTCTTTCTTGAATTGTAATAAATAATTTATATGTAATAAGGTTTTGAATAAGAAACCTAGTTGCTTACCTCAGTTCAAATTTTCTCTAATCTTCATTTTCAAACCTGAGAAAAAGAAAAACAATCAAAACAATTTGAGTAAACCTAGAAACAGGATCAGGTTGCAAAGGATCATCTCAAACAAAACAAAAAAATCTAGATCAACCTGATAAATGAAAAAAATCAAACTAAACTTCAAAACTGAAAAATCAACCTGGGAAGACAATGCAAAGGCTCAAATTTCAGAATCAAAATCAGATTCAACTAAAACCAAATACAAGATCAACTCGGAATAAATCAAAGCAAACAAATAACCTAATCAAAGACTGCAAAGAAAATTCAACTACTTCAATTTAAGTGAATTCATAAATCAACATTAAAAGCTTCAGATCCAAACTCAACAAAGTCCAGATCAAAGATCAATACAGTTTTCAAATAACAGCTCCAGGTTCCCTGTCTTTTCAAAATTTCAGGTGAGCAAACTACTTTGTTAAAGCTTAAGATCTGATTGATATTTTTGTATGTATATAAATTTAGGTGTGCACGTTTGATTTACAGGCTATGCTGGACTCTGTTTGATTAAGGCTTTCCGACCCTGTTCATAAATCAAAATCTCCTTCTCAAATTTATTTTAAGCATTGGGATCTTAATAAAATTTGTTTATACAATCCAAATCTAAGTTCTAAAAATAGCTTTAAGAATAATTTGAGGATAATTTATTCTGGGAAGAAGATAAACAGTAAAGCTAAAAAACATGTTGAAAATTCGAGTGTCAAGGTTTCTTGATTTACATGCATTATCTAGTTCGCCTCCAAAAAACATGGTTTTTTAAAATAAATTTCAAGATTTTTAGTTTTATATTGAGGGAGGAATGCGTGGACGAACACAGTTGGGTTTTGTGTCAAATCCTGGTGATCGGTGAAGTAGTGGGAACATGATGAACAAGAAAATCTCTCGGCCCTAAAAACTCCCAATATATTAATTGGCCCTCCAAATCATAGCCGGTGGTAGCTGGACGTTGAGGGAACTCCGGAAAAATACTCCCTTGAATTCTAGTTCGTCATGGTGGCTGGTCGAAGTCGAAACAGGGTTCAAGCCCAGATTTTTGTTAGCATCAGCAAAATGATCACCGCTTCGTCATCTCTACATCGAAGTTGACTGGACTGGTGTGAATAGGAGCGTGAAACTTCGGTGGTGATCTGAATCGCGAGTCTTATGACAATCAGAGGCGGTGGCACGTGCCGTTTTCAGGTGATCGAGTTGGTTCTAGTGGAAGTTTGATTTGTTCGATTTTGATTCCCAGCATATCCCTATGATCTGGGTGTTTGGTAGGGATAACAACGTCTTCAGTGATTGGTTGTGAGGATCGGTGACGGTTGGTAATCGATCTGGTGATCATGAACATATGCCATGTGTCACAAGTATCTGATTTTGGTTAAACGATTTGAGAAGATGATGGTTACTCGGGTTTAAGCACGGGGAAAAGAAGTTTTGACTCGAAGCATGAAAAGGAGGCAGGTAACTCGAAGCAAGACTTGGGTTTTACTCGAGTCATATCGGGTTCGTAAATCTGCAGTTTTAAAAATTTAGAAATAAAACAGGTTTTTATTCAAATTTTAATCAAATCAAGTTTGAACAGTTTAATCCATTTCTTTTTGAATAATAAATGTTGATTTAAGTTTGGATTAATCAAGATGTTAAAATAAATTATTTTAAGTTTAAAATGTTTAATATATACATATAATCTTATTTTAAAACTTATTTCAAATAAACATGATTTTTGTAACTAAGTAAGTAAATAAGTAAAATAAAATGTTTTTCAAATTATTAATTTAATTTAACTTAAAAACCTTGATTAAATTAATGTATTAATGATGATTTATTTTCCATAAGTCATTAACAAGATTTTTAAAGATAATTAAAATAATTATTTAAGATAAAAAAACTTTAAGGGATTAATCAAAGAAGGTAATTAAAGGTCAATTACTTAATGTAATTCCTTAAAGTGGTTGATTACTTTGATTAAAGGTAGACTAATTTATAATAAGTAATTAAAGGGTGATTAATTACATAAAGATAATTACTTAACGAAAGTAATTAAGGATAATTAATTAATGATTAGAGATTAATTAATCGAGTGGTTAAGAAATAATTAATTAAAGGATAATTAATTTGAAATATGACGATTTGAAAAAGTAATTAATTTGGAAATAATTTAATAACTAAAGATAATTAATTACTTAAAAAAATATTACTTAATTAAAAGTAATAAATAAATGATTAAAGTTAATTAATCAAGTGATTAAAGGATAATTACTAAAAGTAATTAATTTGTAATTTTTTATTATAAGTGATTAAGATAATCGCTTATGGTAATTAATTAAGGATAATTAATTTGATAGTGACTAATTAAGTTTAATTAATTGATAATTAAAGGTTAGTAAATATATTATTAAAGGTTAATTAATAAATGATTAAAGGATAATTAATTTATATGGTTTGTAATTAATAAATAAATAAATAATCAGGATTAGTAGTTTATTCATAAATAATTAATCTGATTTAAATCAGATGATTAATTGATCTTACCTATGAATGTTTGGATTGTATTGGATGCTTCGAATTGTTTGATATCCTTGATATGTGATGCTTTGTGATATGGATTGTTTTGATGCAAGCTGTGATAAATGTAATTTATTTATCTATGATGAATGTAAATTATTTATCCGTGATGAATTTATACTATTTATCTATGAATATATAAATGAAGATAAGCGTTAAAGGATTATATCGCTTATTGCCGCGTTTAATTTGTGATGATTGAATGCTTTGCACTATTGTGTAAAACACCTAGACTACACCATACACACCCAAATAGGGATTCCATGGGGAAATTGGTTAAGTCTTAGAAATTTGAATTTAATGAAACAGGTTTAAAGTTGAATTTTGAATCAAATTGGGTTTGGAAAAGGAATTGGGTTAAATATGAAAAGTTTTGAAAAGGAGTTTAAAGATAAAGGTTCTTTTTAAATAACTTGATAAGGTTCTGAAATTTAAATAATTTGACTTGGATTTGAATTTGAATTCAAGATTTGAATTATGGTTTAACAAGTTAGATAATTTTATAAGGGTTTTAAACCATTTTAAAAGTATTATTCTGGGAATTTATATTTAACCCAAGTTTATACTTTTAAAGATATAATTTGTACATTTTTAATCGAATTTTTCCAAAATGGAAAATATTTGTTTTTAAATGATAATAGCTTTCATATAATGAAAAAATTTCCAGTTTTATTGAAAAGGTTTTCCAAGTTATGAATGAATCTTTGAATATGGTTTTGAAAGCTATGAATAAATCTTTCTTAAAAGATTTAGTAAATCTTGTTTTGAACTAAAGTGAATTCTAAATATGGATCTTTTGTGAAAATATTATGAATGAATCTTTGTGAAAGATTGTTGAACTTGGCTTTAAAATTGAAGAGAATCTTAAAGGTGTATCTTTTGAATAAAAGATTTGAAAGGGAAATTGTTTTGAAAGGTTATGAATGGATCTTTGTGAAAGATTGGTGAACTTTGTGAAGTGAATATTTTTTATTAAAATGGTAATTTGTTTAAACCATTTGAAGGAAAGATTTGGGTTAGTAAGTTGTGACTTAACTAAGATCCCAATATCCATATGTTTAAATTAAGCGCTTATTATTCGGTTTAGCCGAGAGAGGACCTTGTGTCATATAACCCACTCCGAATAATGATACGACGAAATGGATAGCATTTGAAGATCAGTGGTGAAGACCGCATATTTTCGAGAATGGAAAGGATTACCCGTCGAATGTCTCTGCACCGAGTCGCACCAGTATAAAGATCACCATATGTGATGGGGAGTCCGATCGAGATTGTGAATTCCCGGATTGTAAGGGCTTCTTTAGAAGTGCCTTCAGTTTTGTTCGAATCCATAAAAGACTTGTATGGATGTGTGTCTGACATTACACTTTGAGATGTAAAGCTGGTTTCTATCAAATACATTTCTGTTTAGTGGCGGAGAATTTATTCTCTTAGCTTAATACCCTTCTTTGAGACGTACGAGCTCAGAGGTTATGTAGTTGATGGTTACTAGTGATACATTCCTAATTTGGTAATGTGGCATACGAAGTGCTGCAGATCATTTGTTGATCCAAGTGTGGCTTTTGTGTAAAGCGTAGCTTTGTGGACAGACTTCGTCATGCCTCAAAGCCCGAAATGGTCAAAACAGGAATCGTTGCAGCAAGGTTATTTGGGGGTAGTTCCCCCTGAGGGTATGTCCATTTCCTTCTGGATAAAAGGTGGTATCATGGTATGGATCCCATATATTTACCTATGTGGTTGCTGCAAACTTATTTCTTTGTGGTTGTTGGTGTAGAGTACCTCGGATAAAGGTTGGTAACGACCGGAGGATGACATGCTCGTGTCAGTAGTTACCTAGTTACAGAGATAATCCGACCTTATGTTGGTAGAGATCCGATTAGGTTCTTGGAAGCGTCCCTCCAGAGGCGTTACATTCGGTGTGGGAAGTTCCTTTGCCTGACCATTGTTGGAAATCCAATCATCCAATACACGCCTTGTATGGTTTTAGTTGTATAACCTGTCATTTACTTATGGTGGTCACCACTATTTAGACGGTAGCTATAGTAGGCATAGTTCGAAATGTCTATGCGGGCTAAGATTAATATTATACTTTCGAAATATTTTCTACACTATGCACTAATAAAAATATCAAAGGTTTTTACATATCAAGCATGTTTGACTATCATAAGGAGAAATCTCCTCTAATTTTGTGTGTGTGTGTGGTGGGAGGCCTTATGGTAGTTTCATTTTCCAAAAAGCATTGCGGATTTCTTTTACTTCTTTTGTTGTTTGTTTTAAAAATAAACTGTTTTTGTTTGCTCACACCAGTCCCATGACTGATCCGAAGTTTATTGTTCCCTTCCTAAACTTTGGATGCCCACAATTTTCCACACAGACAGTCTAGAGTTGGGCTTTTCAGATAATCAAATAGTAGGAGTAGATTCGATAACATTCAACCGTTGGATTTCGACTATCGCTTTGTGCTTCTCTCCATCATTCTAGGCTGACCTTGTTTAATGCATCGATGATGGTGGTTCGAGCTTTTGGTTCAAGCTATCTTTGGTTTGGAGTTTTGGAGATGGAGTTGTGGGATGGTGTTGGATTCTTTTGGAGATTCTGTTGGAGTTATCTTTCCGCCGTCATTGTGTCAAAGTCTAGATCATCGAGTTGTGCTATTCTTTCCACTGCTGTATCTTGTATCTCTGATAGTACTGATATCAATTGTATCGTTGTGTTGTATCAAAAATTTGTGTATCAATGATTGATATTCATATTCTTCCGCTGTGTTGTTATATTTAATGTGTTATAAGCTCCGGCGAACCAGATTCGGCATTTGAATCTATGGCATTTAAATATGGGTAATGTATTTGGTGCCGAATTTCGAAGGTCGAGTCAGGATCATTACAATGGTATTAGAGCTGAAGGTTGAACTTTAGATCGGGAGTATAACACAATAGGTAACTCATTAGAGCTAGGGTTACAAATACCCTAGAATGAGTATATCCCTAAGATATCTGTCTGTATGCCTCAATAAATTCTCTTGCTATCCACCGATAGTGAGTATGAGTGCAAGAAGAGGACGAGATAGGGGACAGGGGAGTGCCACTACAAATGGTCAATACCCTGCAACAATGGGCACAACTTTTCTATCAATCTCTTTGATCATCATCTGATTTCAATTCTTTTGGATGGCTTTGTGGCTGCTCGAGGGAGAAGCTTCGATGTGATGGTGGCCTTGCGAATCGTGTAGATAAGTCCCTATTTCGTATTTTCTTCATCGGTTCCCTATCAGCTTTCCATTTTAAAATTCAATGAGTTTAAAATTCTATTTAAAATAAACAGATGAATAAGATAGATGAATTTGTATCGATAAAACAATTTCGGTTAAAACCAAACTTTGGGAAGTTTTGTTATGATTTCTTGTGAGAATCAAAGTCCGAAGAGGGACAAGTTGGTGTATATTTTGGGATATTCCAACCTGGGTTGAGTATCCATTTATCTGTTCTTTTAGGTCTAGATACATTCTACGTACGGTTAGCTATCACATCAAACTATCCACTGCCCCTGCATATTTCGTAGACCAGATGACCCGAGTATTTTATGAGATATTGAATAGATTCGTTCATGTATCTGTTGTAGATATTCTGATTTGGTAAGCCAAATGCAGAATAGATATTTCACTTTGATCTGGTAAAACATTCTCTATCTGTTCTTTGTTTATCTCCCTAGCAAATTTCGGGGACGAAATTTTCTTAAGGGGGAAAATCTGTAACATTCTCGGATTTTAGCCAAATTTAAATTGGTAATTAATTTAATTTTTGAAATTTAATTGTGAATTAATTTGGTATTAATATAAATTTATATAAGAATGATTTTTTTAATAGAATTTCTAATGGGAAATTCAGAAATAAATATTTTGAATAATATATTTATTATAAACATAAATGTGGTTTAATTTGAAAATGTGGGAATAAAAAATATACATATAAGATTTTTAAATAAAGGACTTAATTTGGAAATCTAATTATTTTAATATATTATAATTTAGAATTTGAATTTGAAATTCAAATACATATATGTTGAAAATCAAGATTTGGAAAATAAATAAATTATGATTGGAATAAAATATATACTTATAAAAAGATATTTGTTTACTCATTTATAAATACAAAACATTTTATTGTATATTAATTTTTGAATTTTAAATTTAAAAATAAAAGTTTTGAATACATATTGGATTTGGAAAATCTATAATTTAATAATAGAAAAACTTGTTTTGTATTTATAATATGATGGTTTGAAAATTTTATTTTGGAAATGATATAAGTATAATTTATTTAAATTTAATAAAAAGTTTAAAATACTTTTTTTATATACGTGAAAAAAACTAGTTTCGTACATATTTAAACTAAATATAAAATGTATGAATATCATGGTAAGATTGGTTTGAAAATATGAAAAGTGGGATTTAATTCAAGATTTAAATTATATTTTCTCTTAAAATGAATAAAAATAGTTTGTATGTTTAAAACATAAACATATGTAAATATAAAAATTAAGTAATTTATAAAAGAAATGGTTTAAAATATAAATTAAATAAAAAATCAATAAAGGACTTAAACACAATTTAATCAAAAAATGACATTTGTAAATTAATAATCTCATTCATATTACAAGCGTTCATTTACCTTAACAAGTGGCATAAATCTCTTTCTTAAATTGTAATAAATAATTTATACGTAATAAGGTTTTGAATAAGAAACCTGGTTGCTTACCTCAGTTCAAAATTTCTCTCATCTTCATTTTCAAACCTAAGAAAAAGAAAAAAAATCAAAACAATTTGAGTTAAATCCTGGAAACATGATCAAGTCGCAAAGGATCATCTCAAACAAAACAACAAAATCTAGATCTACCTGGAAAATGAAAAAAATCAAACTAAACTTCAAAACTGAAAAATTAGCCTGGGAAGACAATGCAAAGACTCAAGTTTCAGAATCAATATCAAATTCAACTAAAACCAAATACAAGTTCAACTCAGATTAAATCAAAGCAAACAAATAAATGAATCAAAGACTGCAAAGAAAATTCAAATACTTCAATTTAAGTGAATTCAGAAATCAACATTAAAAGCTTCAGATCCAAACTCAACAAAGTCTAGATTAAAGATCAATGCAGTTTTCAAACAACAGCTCCAGGTTCTCTGTCTTTCCAAAATTTCAGGTGAGCAAACTACTTTGTTAAAGCTTAAGATCTGGTTGAATCTTGCAAGTATGCTGCTGTGAAAATTTTTGGTATGAATATGAATTTGTTTGTATGTATATAAATTTAGGTGTGCATGTTTGATTTACAGGCTATGCTCGCCTCTGTTTGATTACAGGCTTTCTAACCCTTTTCATAAGTCAAAATCTGCTTCTCAAACTTATTTTAGGCTTTAGGATCTTAATAAAATTTTGTTTATACAATCCAAATCTAAGTTCTAAAAATAGTTTTAAGATTAATTTGAGGATAATTTGTACTGGGAAGAAGATAAACAGTAAAGCTTAAAAACATGTTGAAAATTCGAGTGCCAAGGTTTCCTGATTTACATGCATTATCTAGTTCGACTCTGAAAACATGATTTTTTAAAATAAATTTCAAGATTTTTAGTTTGATATTAAGGGAGGAATGCGTGGATGAACAGAGATAGGTTTTTTGTCAAATCCTGGTGATCGGTGAAGTAGTGGGTCTCGAAATCATAGCTGGTGGTAGTTGGACGTCAGGGGAACTCGGTAAAAATACTCCCTTGAATTCTAGTTCATCACGGTGGCTGGTCGAAGTCGAAATAGGGTTTAAGTACAGATTTTTGTTAGCATCGTAAAATTGATCGCCGCTTCGTTGTCGCTACACCGGAGTGGTTTGGATGGGAGCATGAAACTTCGATGGTGATCTGACGTGATCGCGAATCTTCTGACAATCAAAGGCGGCGGTACGTACCGTTTTCAGGTGATCGAATTGGTTCCAGTGGAAGTTTGTTTTGTTTGATTTTAATTCCTAGCATATCCCGATGATTTGGGTGTTTGGAAGGGACAACGACCTCGTCAGTGATTGGTTGAGGGGATCGGTGATGGTCGGTAATCGATCTGGTGATCGTGCACGTATACCATGTGTCACCAGTATCTGATTTTGGTTAAAAGATTTGAGAAGATGATGGTTACTCCGGTTTAAGCACGGGGAAAAATGTTTTGACTCGAAGCATGTGAAGGAGGCAGGTAACTCGAAATAAGACTCGGGTTTTACTTGAGTCATCTCGGGTTCGTAAATCTGCAGTTTTAAAATTTTAATAATAAAACAGGTTTTATTCAAATTTTAATCAAATCAAGTTTGAATAGTTTAATCGATTTCTTTTTTAACAATAAATGTTGATTTAAGTTTGGATTAATCAAGATCTTAAAACAAATTATTTTAAGTTTAAAATGTTTAATACATACATATAACCTTATTTTAGAACTTATTTAAACTTGATTTTTGTAATTAAGTAAGTAAATAAGTAAAATAAAATGTTTTTCAAATTATTAATTTAATTTAACCTAAAATTCTTGAGTAAATTAATGTATTAATGATGATTTATTTTCCATAAGTCATTAACAAGATTTTTAAAGATAATTAAAATAATTATTTAAGATAAAAAAAAATTTAGGATTAATTAATGAAGGTAATTAAAGGTCAATTACTTAATGTAATTCCTTAAAGAGGATGATTACTTTAATTAAAGGTTGACTAATTTATAATAAGTAATAAATGGGTGATTAATTACTTAAAGATAATTACTTAATGAAAGTATTAAGGATAATTAGTTAATGGTTAGAGATTAATTAATCGAGATATTAAGCAATAATTGATTAAAGGATAATTAATTTGAAATATTAGGATTTGAAAAAGTAATTAATTTGGAAATAATTTATTAATTAAAGATAATTAATTACTTAAAAAATTATTACTTAATTAAAAGTAATTAATTAATGATTAAGGTTAATTAACCAAGCGATTAAAGGATAACTCTAAAAGTAATTAATTTGTGATTTTTTAGTATAAGTGATTAAGATAATCTCTTATGTTAATTAATTAAGGATAATTAATTTTATAGTGATTAATTAAGGTTAATTAATTGATAATTAAAGGTTAGTAAATCTATCACTAAAGGTTAATTAATAAATGATTAAAGGATAATTAATTTATATGGTATGTAATTAATAAATAAATAATTAACCAGGATTAGTAGTTTATTCATGAGTAATTAATCTGATTTAAATCAGATGACTAATTGATCTTACTTATGAATGTTTGGATTGTATTGGATGCTTCAAATTGCTTGGTATCCTTGATATGTGATGCTTTGTGATATGGATTGTTTTGATGTAAGCTATGATAAATGTAATTTACTTATCTGTGATGAATATAAATTATTTATCTGTGGTGAATTTATACTATTTATCTATGAATCTGTAAATGAAGATAAGCGTTATAGGATTATACCGCTTATCGATATTGCTGTGTTTAAATTGTGATGATTGAATGCTATTGCACTATTGTGTAAAACCCCTGGACTATGCCATACACACACAAATAGGGATTGCACGGGGAAATTGGTTAAGTCACAGATATTTGAATTTAATGAGATAGGTATAAAGTTGAATTTTGAATCCAAATGGGTTTGGAAATGGAATAAGGTTAAATATGAAAAGTTTTGAAAAGGAGTTTTAAAGATAAAAGTTATTTTGAAATAATTTGATAAAGTTCAGAAATTTAAATAATTTGATTTGAATTTGAATTCAAGATTTGAATTATGGTTTAACAAGTTATATAATTTTATATGGGTTTTAAACTATTTTAAAATTATTATTCTGGGAATTTATATTTAACCCAAGTTTATACTTTAAAGGATATAACTTGTGCATATATAATCGGATTTTTCCGAAACGGAAAGTATTTGTTTTTAAATGATAATAGCTTTCATATAATGAAATAATTTCCATTTTTTTGAAAAAAATTTCCAAGTTATGAATGATTCTTTGGAAATGGTTACTGGTGATACATTCCCAGTTCGGTAATGTGGCTTACGAAGTGCTGCTGATCATTTGTTGATCGACGCATGGCTTTTGTGTAAAGTGTAGCTTTGTGGACGAGACTTCGTCAAGCCTCACATCCCGGAGTGGTCGAAACCGAAATCGTTGCAACAAGGTTATTTGGGGGTAGCGCCCCTTGAGGGTATGTCCATTTCCTTTTGGATAAAAGGTGGTAACATGGTATGGAGCCTAGATATTTACCTATGTGGTTGTTGCAAACTTATTGCTTTGTGGTTGTTGGTGTAGAGGTACCTCGGATAAAGGTTGGTAACGACCGGGGGATGGCATGCTCGTGTCAGTAGTTACCTAGTTATAGAGGTAACCCGGCCTTGTGTTGGCAGAGATCCGGTTAGGTTAGGCATTCCATTCGGTGTAGGAAGTTCATTTGCTTGATCATTGTTGGAAATCCAATCATCCAATATGCGCCTTGTACGGTTTTATTTGTATAACCTTCCATTTACTTATGGTAGTCACCACTGTTTAGATGGTAGCTATAGTAGGCATAATTCGAAATGTCTATGATGGCTAAGATTAATATTATACTTTCGAAATATTTTCTACACTATGCACTAATAATAATATGAAAAGTTTTTTGCGTATCAAGCATGTTTGACTATCATAAGGAGAAATCTCCTCCAATTCTGCGTTTGTATTGTGTGTGCGGTGGAAGGCCTTATGTTAATTTCATTTTCCAAAAAGCATTGTGGATTTCTTTTGCTTATTTTGTTGTTTGTTTTTAAAAAAATGTTTTTGTTTGTTCACAACAGTTTCATGACTGACCTGGAGTTTATTGTTCCCTTCCTAAACTCTGGGTGCCCACAATTTTCCACACGGGCAGTCTAGAGTCGGGCTTTTCAGATAATCAAATAGTAAGAGTAGATTCGATAGCATTCAGCCGTTGGATTTCGGCTATCACTTTGTGCTTCTCTTCAACATCTAGACTGACCTTGTTTAATGCATCGATGATGGTGGTTGGAGCTTTTGGTTCAAGCTATCTTTAGTTTGGAGTTTTGGAGATGGAGTTGAGGGATGGTGTTGGATTCTTTTCGAGATTCTATTGGAGTTATCTTTCTGCTGTCATTGTGTCAAAGTCTAGATCATCGAGTTGTGCTATTCTTTCCACTACTGTGTCTTGTATCTCTGATAGTACTAATATCAATTGTATCGTTGTGTTGTATCAAAATTTTGTGTATCAATGATTGATATTCATTTTCTTCCGTTGTATTGTTATACTTAATGTGTTATAAGCTCCGGCGAACCAGATTCGGCGTTTGAATCTATGGCATTTAAATATGGGTAATGTATTTGGTGCCGATTTTTGAAGGTCGAGTCAGGGTCATTACAAAGATTACACCGCTTGAAGCTTTTTTTGGAAGGCCATGCAAATCTCCCATATGTTGGTTAGAGATCGAGGATAGGTTGGTTCTTGGTCCAGATTTGTTTAAAGAAGTTGTAGAAAAGATTGAGGTAATTCAAGATAGGATGAAGGAGAAACAGTCTAGGCAGAAGAGTTATGCAGATAAAAGACTGAAAGATTTAGAATTCTTAGTTGGAGATCAGGTTTTCGTTAAGGTGTCACCGATAAAGAGTGTGATCAAATTCAAAAGATCATGAAAGTTGCACTAGGATTTTTTGGACCTTTCTGTATTGTTAAGAGGATCGAGAAAGTCGCATATAGAGTTGAGTTACCGAGTAGTTTGACAGTAGTCCACTAATGTTTTCCATATCTCTCATTTCAAAAAATGTGTTAGAGATCTGGAGACTGCTATGCACCGACTGTGCTAGATGACTTAGCAAGACCGGATTTGACTATAGTGAGGAAGCCTATTCGTATTGTTGTGAGAGATGAGAAGAGGCTTAGAATCAAGACGGTCAGATTAGTCGAAGTCTAATGGAGCGACGATATAGGGACCCTATTTGGGAGATTGAGAGCAGGGTTAGATATACTTATCCTGACTTATTTGATGGTATATTTTAACTCTTTGATTGATTTGTTGTATCCCTTACTGTAATTTTGAGGATGAAATTCTTTAAGAAAGGGAATCTCTAACATCCCATATTTTTGGTACCATTATTTAGGATATTTAATTAGTTAAATAAAATAAAATAATGTTTAGATTAGGGGATTGAAACTTGGTTTTTATTAAGGGTTAGCCATGCCATTTAACCAATGAATTAAAATAAGAGTTAACATGAAATAGAGGAGGGGTAAAATACGAAAGAGGGCATTCTTATACCCTAAAACCTTGGACGTTTATCCCATAAACACTCATTTTCATTTATCAAAAAATTTAAATTTATGGCTATCATTAACAAGAGAAAGGGGAAGAAGGTTAAGAAAAGCTAAGGAAGAAGCTAATTCAAATCGTATCCAATCACATCTCAATCTCTTTAATCTCTAAAGCTAATGTGAATAATGTTTACATCTCATATTGCTTTTATTTTCAGTTTTAAGATGAAAGCTGAAATATTTTTCATTGATTTGTCATGTTTTGAATGATGGAATGATTAAATACTTTTTGATGATTTATCATTGTTCATATAGATTTTATGACATGTTTTGATATAAAAACCCAATTAAATTGCATTCAAATGCCTTGCGAATTTTTATATAGAGCGAAAATGATATTTTAGAGATGGGTTTCAATTTTTCAGAATTTTTGTGGAATTTATATGAATTTTCTAGTACAGAAAATGTAAATTTGGGTTATAAATTATTTACGGTTAAATAATAAAAGGTTTGGGTATGAAATTTTTATATGTTGTGAAACATACTAAAAGATATTTTCTGGAATTTTTGTAGAATTTTCCTAAGTGTTTTAGTGGATATATAAAATTGTTTAAGGTACGGGACTTAAATGCTTTATAAAGGAGAATGGACTTTTGTAAATAAATTTAATTTTTTAATTCTGGAAAGTCGACAGTAGTTTTAGAAAAGAGAAACTTGCAACCAATCACAATTTGACAAACAAGCCAGGTTAGGTATAAAGAAATAGTTTAAAAGGATAAATAAACATGTTTTTCACTGTTTCGACGCTTTCGGCACCAGGTTCCACCTTCTTACCTTCGCCTCCGACACTGTCGAAACCAATGCACATGATATCAGGGAATTGGTAAGTAGTGAATTAGATGTAGGTGGAAGGTATAGAGTCGAAATAAGAGGTTCCGAAGGGGTTGAGGCACTACTTTACTTTTAAAAGAAAATGCGCCTGCTTGCTTTTGATCAAGCAGCTTTCGACTTGCTTAGCTTTCGATTAGGTCAAATGAATTTAAAGATATGGTTTTAATTGGGTTGCGCTTTTGTTTGAAATGACTGCTTTCGACTAAGTTGAAACCTTTTGGCTGTCGCTTTCTTCCTTTCGAATCAGATGGTTTTGAAGGGTTACTTTGTTTTTCTAAAATTTGGCCACTTCTTCAATGCTTCCGAAGGGATGTTTTCGACACCATCACTTGTTTACTAAGGAATGATTTTGAAAGGGGTGCTTTCGAATTTAATGGGTTTCTGATCCTTTTCCTCTACTTGAGGCATAATCCAAATGCTTTCGACCGAGATTATTTTCAAAGGTTTCGAAGGAGTAAATTTTTGAACGGCTTCGAAAGGCTTTCACATATTTTAAATTGAACCCAAAGGATTTCGAAAGATTTAGTGTTTTAATGCTTTCGAAAGGGTTTTAAATGCAGGTTTCGAAGGGGTGGCTCCCCAATGATTCCGAAAGGTTTGAAGGAAGATTTTCCAATGGTTTCGAAAGGTCTAAGATGGAAGGTTTTTCCAATGTTTTCGAAAGGCATCGTATAAAGGTTTTAAAATAAGAATGTCTAATGTTTTAAAGCTTTCGAAGGGAAGGTATTTATGCTTTCGAAAGGATGATTTTGAATGGATTCGAAAGGAAATATTTTCCCTTTCTGCCTAGGTTAAGTAAATGGTTTTACTTGGTTTCGAAAGGTTACTTTCAAGGATTTCGAAGAAGTTGTTTAAAGGTGTTAAACAAAGGTTTCAAATATACTAACATGGTAGCATGGCCCAAGTGTTTTTAAGTTAAAAAGGGTTTTAACTTATTTTGAGGGGATAGGAAATCCTCATTGAAATTCATCAACATTATTTTGAATAAAGTATATATAATAATGCAAAATAACTTAGAATAAACCTAAGAATATATTTTCCTTGTATAAATATTTTTATAAGATTAAGTCAATTTTAAAAGGTTTTCAAGTAAATAGGTGAAGGGTAGTTAACCCGAAGAAAATGATTCGGTCAGATATTCCATTTCGATTCGTGCAGTTAGTCCTGTTTGTGGACAGTTAGTCCAGTTTGCAGGCAGTCAGCCCAATTTTTGGATAGATAGTCCATCTATTACTTGTGGATAGATAGTTCATTGGTTACCTAATTATATCTTAATGGACATAGCTATTATTATCATTATTATATTCAGTTTGATAAACCAGTTTGGTTGTAGGAAAAGGTTTGCAAAATATACGTTTTAAAGAGGATGTTAATGAGAGGAAAGCCGTTCCGCTAAACGGCATGGTCTCACTTAATATTAGAAAACCGAGATGTAATAGTAATATTCATACCAGGCTTATGTCTGACTCAAAGTTTTTGTTTCCCCTTAAACTCTCGGTTGCTCAAAATTGATTTGAGAAGGTAGAGGGTTAAGATTTTTAGGTTCTAAATTTTTTAGCGAATAAAGCTTTTGGAGACGAGCAGGTGGCTGACGAATAGCTAATTAGGAGTTACAGTTATATTTTGTTTTGATTCCGCTATGTATATTAAGTCAGATATGACTATATTGACTATGATCAACCAAGTGGGCATCGTCATATGTTGCACTTGGCATGTTATTATAATGATTATATTTGATCCTTACTTGGGAAATGATATGGGATTATGTAACTAGGATATGAATTTGTTTTGAAATGTAATTAGTAAAATGATGTTTTTGAAATCTGTGATTTTTTTCCTATTCAAGTGCTTCTGATATTATGGATACCATTAGCATTACCGTATTCTTTCACTATACATTAATACCATGGATGACTGCCGCATCTGTAGTATTTAGCTTTTAGCCTCTAGATACGGGATGTTACATTAACTAATTTGACTGTCTTGTTCCTTAGTCTCTTCTCATCTCTTGCGACTATACGAGCTGGCTTTCTAACTGTAGTCAAATCCGACTCTGCTACTAAGTCCTCTAATGTAGTTGGTGCTATAGTAATCTCCGGATCTCTAACACACTTTCTCAGATGAGAAATATGAAAAACATTGTGGACTCGTGCCAAACTATTTGGTAACTCTATTCTATACACGAATTTCCCTATCCTCTTTACAATGGGAAATGGTCCTACGAATGTCAGTATCAATTTCCCTGATTTATCGAATCTAATTACACCTTTCATCAGTGATACCTTGATAAACACATGGTCTCCAAAAGAGAACTTTAATCTTTCCATCTTCTATCTGCATAATTCTTCTGCTTAGACTGAGCTTCCTTCATCCTGTCTTGAATTTACTCACTCTTCTCTGCATCTTCTCTAACTAAATCCAGACCAAGAACCAACCTATCCCCGGTCTCTAACCAACAAACTGGAGATTTGCATGGCTTCCCATGCAAAGCTTCAAACAGTTCCATCCCTATATTATCCTGATAACTGTTGTTATACAAAAACTCGACTAAGTGTAGATGGCCTTACCATGATCCTCCAAAATCTAACACACATGCTCGGAACAAATCTTTCAAGATTTTGTTAAGTTTTTCCGTTTGTCCATCTGTCTACGAACGGTAAGCGGTACTCATCTTGAGCTTGGTGCCTATAGTATCTTATAGACTCTTCCAAAAATCACTAGTGAATAAGGAGCATCTATTACTTAATATTCTACTAGGAATTCCCTGAAGTCTAACTATATTCCACATAAACAACTTAGCCAATACAAGTTTCATTCTAGTTGACTTAACTGGAATGAAATGGGCACTCTTGGTTAACCTATCCACAACAACCCATATACTTTCATTTCCTCTATTAGATCTTGGCAACCCATCCATAAATCCATAGAAGTAGAATCCCACTTCCATACTGGAATATCTAATGGTTAAGTAACCTACTTGGCTTCTGATTTTCGGCTTTTACCTATTGACAGTTCAAACACAGCTTCACTCATAGGCCTAGATACCTCTTCATACCTTCTTAGAAGAAACTCCTCTTCATGTCCTGATACATCATAGTTCGTCCCGGATGAATGTGAACTTCGAACGATGGCATTCCTCAAAAACATCCTTCCTAATGTTTTCCATATTTAGAACACACAATCTTACTTTCTTTCTCAACCCACCCGTTTTGGTCGAGACTGAAATCCTTCAAGTCATCGCTCTCTGTTCCATCCCATGATCCTCCATATTTTTAGAAGCAATCCCTTCAATTATTACTGGTCGAACTTCTAAACATGACAACGTTACAGTTTCTCCACTAGATCTAGCTTCAGATCTCCACTGTACTCTACATGTCCTTTCCACTCAGCTATCATCGCCAATACTGCATTTTGATGTTTTCTGCTAAGTGCATCTGCAACCTTATTCCCTTTCCTGATGTATACTCAATTCCACAGTCATAAGTAGCAATAAACTCTAACCATCTCTGCTATCTCATATTCAGCTCCTTCTGGAAGAATAAATACTTCAATGACTTATGATCCGTATAAAGCTCAAACCTCTCTCCCAAAAGGTAATGTCTCCACTCCTCCAATGCAAATCACGCAGCTAATTCCAAATCATGCGTTGGATATCTAACCTCATGCAGTCTAAGCTATCGAGAATCACAGACAATCACTTTATCTCTCTACATTAACACAACTCCTAGTCCAGTTCCACATGCATCTGTATATACTACCAAATCCCGATTCTCTTTGAGAATAAGCAACACAGGTGCATGAGTCAATAAGTATTTCAAGCTATGGAATGCTTTCTCACACTTATCGGTCCAAATAAACTTCACAACTTTCCGCGTTAGCTTGGTCATTGGTGCTGCTATCCGCGAAAAATCCTTTAACAACCTCTGATGATATCCGGCAAATCCAAGAAAACTCTTTATGTTAGTCACTGTCTAGGGTCTCTTCCAGTTATTCCCCGCTTCGATCTTAGTTGGATCTATAGACAACCCTTTCTTTGAGACTACATGACCAAGAAACTTCACTTCCTTCTTCCAGAAATAAAACTTCGAAAACTTCGCCTTCGGCTGATGCTGCCTCAATGTCACAAGCATAACTCTAAGATGAACTTCATGCTCCTTTCATCTCTAGAGTATATCAAAATATAATCTATGAAAACCAAACGAACCTATCCAAGTGCTCTCAAAAATTTCGGTTCATCAAATCTACAAAGAATTTCGGTAGATTAGTCAGTCCGAACGATATTACTAACCATTCATACGATCCATGTCTTGTTCTAAACGTCGTCAAAGGAATACTATCCTCTTTTACTCTAAGCTGATGGAAACCTGTTGCTAAATCCAACTAAGGAAACAACTTGGCTCCACTCAACCGATCGAACAAATCATTAATTCTAGGAAATGGATATTGATTCTTTATGGTCTTCTCATTCAACTTAGGATAATCGACACATAACCTCATTGATCTGTCTAGCTTCTTAGCAAATACTACGGCTGCTCCCCAAGGCGAACTACTTGGTCTAATAAAATTCTTGCCTTCTAGATCCACCAAATGCACTTCAATTCCCTCATCTAAGTAGGCTTTATCCTGCTTGGCGGTCTACTCACTACTTCTGCTCAAGGTACTAAATCTATCCAAAACTCTATGACTCATTTCGGTGGTAATTCTACTATAGGTTCAAAAACATCCGTGAATTCTCTAACCACGAAAACTCGATTCAACTCATCTTCTACCTTCACAACACCCAACAAAGCATTCTCCTCACAATTAGGGTTTTCTATGAAATATACAATCTGATTAACACAGTTAGGATGTCCGTACAATATATTCCTATCATGGCAAAATATCCTAGCATCGTACTTACCTAAACAATTATACCTAAAATAATTCCAAACCCTATGAAGTCAAACACAGGCAAACTGTAAATGAAGGTATGACCCAACAAATCAAACTCTACGTGGTCACACTTCATCTCAAATGTTGCATACCCTCTTATCGGATTTGCAACCCTTAAGGAAGTAACTAAATATGAGGGTTCTAGGTTAAGCTTATTTACCAAAAAATAGATATAAAAGAATGTGATGCTCCGGTATCAAACAAAACGCTAACTGACATACCATGAATTTGAAGCGTACCTACCAACATAGCTTTTCCGTTTTCCTCTACTATTGGCCTTGAGGTAGTTGGCTCCAATGCAAACACTTTTCCTTTCCCATTCTTAGCAGGCTCCTTGCACTGGTTCTTATAATGACCAATTTGATCGTAGTTGAAGCATATGATATTCTTCTTCTCGATCACTTTCTTTCCATCTCCTGAGCGACATTCATTAGAAAATTGTCCTTTCTTATCAAACTTAAAGCAAAGAACTTCTGAATTTCCCTTCTCAGCAGCTCCACCTTTTAAAGCTCCTTTCTTGTGGAAGAACTTCCTTTTCTGACTCTACCCAACCTAGACTTTTTTTGCCTTATTCCTCTCTAGAAAAGTAAGCATCCCGTCATTCCTCAAAGCCATCTCTACTACAACATCATATGGATCGCTGATATGCAGTAACATTACCCTAGCAAGCTTAGGCTTCAACCCCTAATGAACTTCTCATTTCTCTTAATATTAGTATCAACCGTAGTATAGCCATATCTTGCTAGCTCCTCAAACCTCCTTGCATACTCACAGTCATGTCTCCTTACTCCAATTCAACAAACTTCCTAAGCATAGCGGATTTAGCAATCTCCAACATAAACCTTTCCTAAAATCTCCTTTTGAACTCAGTCCATCTCATCGTCTCCTCATTAACTCCAGTTGTAACATTATTCCACCAATAAAATGCTACTCCTTGAACCTGTCTTGAAGCAAACCTTCGCTTCTGCTCATCATCGAGCCCCAAACATGCAAAGATCCTCTCACAATGCATCAACCAGTTTTCTACTTCAATAGCATCTTAAGTTTTGATGAATGGCTTTCCTCCCAACCGATCATAATCCCTACTCGGAATAGCGTAGTTATTGACCACTGGAGCTTCCTAAACTCCTCCTCCAACTACTCCAGTAGCAACATCTGGCCGCATCATGTAGACAAAGTACCGGTGCATTGCTCCCATGTCAACTTGTGGGACTCCAGCGCCCACGTTTCATACTTGTGCCTGGTATGGGTATCTTCTCGTATTTGATCTGGCATTTCCATTTTTTGTGGTGCTTCCTCCAATTTTAACCTTTCTACTTCTAGCATCCATATCTGTCTTCAATCCCCCTGAGATATAGAAGAATAGCCTAGGAGAGATAGGAAAATAGAGATATAGCATTACTATAGCATTATCCCATACCTCGGTCATATCTCTAATTCTGTAGGATTATGTTTTCAAAAGGGGTATTTCACTAAAAGGACAAACTTTGCAGTCCAATTAGTTTTTAGGACATACATCCACAGAAATTAATTTCAAGGCCAAAGTCAGCAGAATAATTACCTTTAAGGACAAAATCAGCAGTCTAATTACTTTCAAGGACATAATTTCATAGGTTTTTAGGCCTTAGAAACTAATTATTTTTCATTTTGTCCTTAAAAGTAATTATTTCAATTGTGTGTCCTAGAAACTAATTCCACTTGCTAAAGATGTCCTTGTGGCTAATTTCCACTTTTCAAAAATTCATTTTTGCTCAAAATTTTTCATAAAACTAAGCTTTGATACCAAGTTGTAACATCCCCTATCTAGAGGCCCGAAGCTAAGTGCTACACATGTTGCAGTCACCAATAGTATTAACTTCTGGTGACCAAATACGATAATCTTAACGGTATCCATAATGTCAGAAGCATATGAATATGAAAAAAAATCACAAATCTCGAAAACAACTTTTCTGGTTACATTACACAAAACATGTTTCATATTCCACTACATAATCCCAATAGTTTCCCAGGTTAAGATCAAATATTATTATTACAAAATACGCCAAGAGCGATACATGAAGATGCCTTCTTGGATGACCAAAGTACTAAATAGTCATAACTGACTTAATAAAAAACAGCAAAATAAAACAAAAAAACAACTCCTAAATAGCTAACTTTATCCTCATGCTTGTCTTCGGAAGCTTTATTCATCCACCTACTAAAAACCTATAAATTCTCAACCCTCGGTCTACTTAAATCAATTTTAAGCACCCGAGAGTTTAGGGGGAAAATAAAAAATTCAAGTTAGATATAAGCCTGTTGTGAATAATACTATACATCTCGGTTGTTTGATATTAAGTGAGAACACACTGCCTAGTGGAACAGGTTTCCCCTCACTAATATCCTTTTAAAACATATCTTTTGCAAATCTTAATCCTACAATCAAGTAATATCAATATCATGAAAGCATATAAATCCGGTAACAAATGGACCATTTTTTCGAACAATATAGTTTTGTTTGGCTAACTATTAACCTTTGGCTGACTCAGGCCTACCAGACAAAATAAACAAATAATTTAATTTATTTTAAATACTCTTCTTCTGAATGGTCTGTCCCTAAATTAATTCTCTAGGGCCAACTGATCCTACTAGTTTTGTGGGCTCACAAATAACCTATCTTCACTTTGTATATTCCTTTCTGTGTGTAACGTCATTTTAGTCTTACCTGTGACAAAGCCGTACATACTAGAATTTTGGACTAAATTAGCTAGGAGCTAATAGCTAATGAATAGGGTGCGACCCTATACCAGTCCCTTCTTGTATTCTAATATCTGATTCATTTTACTTAGGATTAACTACTTATAAATTTTCCTTGAAAACCTTTTCTTATCAAAATGATTTAATCCTTTTAACTCATACTTAAACAAGAAAAATATACTATGTTTTACTCAAATCACTTTGCCATGTTATATATGCTTCCCCCAAAAATAATGTTGATGAAACCAATAAACCTTTGTTTAAACTTTAAACAATATCATTTAATACCATGGAAAGTACCCATTTCAAACCCTTGAAAGTACCCCTTACGATCAAGTAAAACCTTAGGCTGAAAGGCCAAAACATACCTTTCGAGACTAATTACATAGTCTTTTCGAAAGCATTAAAATTATCCCTTTTGGAAGCTTTAAAATCTTAGACGTCCTATTCTTGAATCACTTAAAAATTGCCTTTCGAAAACATTGGAAACCTTCCATTTAAAACCTTTTGAAACCATTAGGGAACCACCACTTCGAAGCCATTAACTTATACCTTTCAAACGTATTAAATCCATCAAACCTTTCGAAAGCATTTGGATTCAAGTAAAACATGTGGAACAACCTTTCGAAACCATTCAAAACTATGTTGTTCGAACCTTTGGGTTTATCTTTAAAAATCTCAAAAGGGTCATAAAAGAACAGGGTCGGAAGTAACACTTTCGAAAGCTATTTCCTAGTCAAAAGAAGTGATGATATTGAAACCATTCCCTTCGGAAGCAACGGAGAATTGGCTTGGAATTTAAAACTAAGATACCTGACGAAATGCACTGTATCGAAAGGAAAAAGGCGACAGCAATGGGGTTCGACCTTGTCAAAAGCCATTGCTTATAACAAAAGGGAATAACCATTCTTTTAAAATAATTTAACCCAGACGAAAACTAACCAAGTCGAAAGATAATTAAGTTAAAAGCACAGCAGGCGCGTACTCTTTTAAAAACGAAGACATGCTTCAACCCCTTTAGAACCCCATGCTTCGACTCCATACCTTCCGTCTTAGTCCAATTCGCTACCAAGCGCATTGGTTTCGATTGAGAAGGAGGCGGAAGTAAGGTATCGCAAAGAGGGTGCCGAAAGTGGCAAAATATGTAAAAAGCATGTTTAAACCAGTTTTTAGATTTTCAACGTAATCTTTTCAACTAGCCTGCCTTGTTTGTCAAAATATTATGGTTTCTAATTTCTTTTCTAAAAGTGTTTCCAATATTTCAAAAATAAACAATTTAGTTTATTTACAAAATACCCCTTCTCCTTTTATAAATATATAAAACATTTAAGTCTCATGCCTTAAATAATTTTATGTATTCATTAAAACACTTAGGAAAATTCTACAAAATTCCTATAAATCATTTATAATATGTCTTCTAACATATATAAATTTTAGACCCAAAATATATATAATTTAGCCCTAAATTATTTTAAACCCAAATATCCATTTTCCTCACCAGAGAATTAATATGAAATCCACATTAACTTGAGAAAATATAAAAATTGAAACTCATCTCTAAAATATCATTTTTGATCTAAATCTAAAGTCACAAGGCATTTGAATATCATTTAATAAGGTTTTCACATTAAATCATATAATAAAATCTATATAAATTAGCATAAATCATCAACAAGCATATATATCCATTTTCAATAATTAAAACATGACAAAACCATTTCAAAATGGTTCTAATTTAACCTAAAACCGAAAACAATTAGAAAATATGATGTAGTCATTATTCACCTTTAGCTTTAAGATAAAGGATTTGAGATTTGATCTTGATTAAGTTGCTTAAGCTTTTCCTCCTGAAATTTTCGTATCTTCTCTTGTTTTCCTAATGGTGGTCGGCCTCTTACTTTGGTTTTAGTTTTGTGAATATAGAAATAAACGTATAGAATATGGCTTAAGGGGTTTAGGGTATAAGAATAATACTAGTTCCTATATTCCCCTTGTTTTTTTCCTAACATTTTGTTTCATTTCAATTTACTTAGTTCATTTAGATACATGGCACGACTACCTCTTACTAATCATAAATCTCTACTCCATAATCAGTTTATATTATTTCATTTAATTTACCTAATTAAATGTTACTAAATAATGTTACTAAAAATGAAGGTCATTACACGATGTCCAGAGATGCTTATCAATATGTTGGTACCGGGAGTTGATATGGCTCGGATCACACAGCGTGGGTGGTCAGGTTATGTTCACCTTATAGTATATCCCATCTAGAGATATACGTTGCTCGGAAGGTAGTTTTTATCCTTGTCATAGATTTCGAATTCAGTTTGAACCGAGGAGATCATCATAGAAAAATCCATTATGCAAACATATCTTAGAGGTACTGATTATATGCCTATTATTGTTGTGGCATTCACACAGCAGTATTTGATATGATTTATGTGCTACACTCTGGAAATTATCTATCATATCACTATATGTTAAAAGTATTGAATGATTGCTTAATTTGAGGGGAAAACTGTTACAGGAATATGTACGATCTTAATGGTTATTGTTGCATGTTGCATGTTTCATAAGTTTTCTCACACTGGTTTACCAGACTAATCCGAGTGTTATTTTCTCAGTGCTCGGGTTAGCCTCGTGTATATTTCTAGGTTTAGCTTTGGACGCTTGGAGCTTAGGGAGAAGAGCTGGATGATTATCTTTCATAGTATTCCTATTTTTGCTGCTTTTTTGTATTATATGTATCAGCGCATGCGAGGACATGTTGTTATGATTGTCCGGGCTGATGATATTACTTAGGTTTTAGTAACTCTGATATTTCTATATTTAGAGAATCCTTCGTATTATTCCTTTGATATTATATATTATCGTTTGATTGTGAGATTATGATATTGTGTTCTTTTCTATTCCATTCGTTTTCATTTATTTTACGCTAACTTTCTGTCTTTTCGACACTTGGTTTGTCCGATACATGAATACTATGGATGTATAAGTGTCGACATTCGATGGTCGAAAGCCTGGTCATTACAATGGACTTGAGGTAGTAGGAGCTCGATTCATATTTGAAAGTATTAAGTGGCTAATGGATTTGGAAGTATTGGGTGGTTGATTGGCTTTATCGGTATTTTATACCTTGGGAATTATAGGTTGACAAATCATGCATGCAATACTTTGTTAGGTTTGGCTAACCTTAAAATAGTTGACATAACAATTAAATGGAAACCAATCGGTATATATTTATATAATATGGACACCGTATAGATTTTTCAATTACCAGAACATTATTCTGACCACCTCCTCATTACAACCGACGTGATGGATATAGAAGAACAGGTCATTGAAGCTGGACATGAATAGTTGTTGGAGAAGTCTTCTTTCATGCTCCATGTTGATGTGGCAATTTGATATCCAAGGAATTCCATTAATTTTAAGGTAGTAGCCATAATCAGTATTTTTATCCGGTTGTTATTTCCGCTATAAGTTTAGATTTTTATAAATCTTTAACAATGCTCATGCTTATTTTGGGGTACCAAATCCAGCGATTTGCGCTTCGATGGACTTGGGTTTCTATTTTTGTCGAAATTTAAGCTCGTTAAAGTGCGGGTTGTTATATTTGGTATCAGAGCCTAGGATAGTAAATCAGAGGAATTAGGATAACTTGAAAGAAAGTATTTGTACTTTCTTATCTAGTATTATCATATTTTTACGCTAGACTCTAAGAATTCCAATTGTAGAAGTACTTGTACTTCCACTTCGCAGGAATGAGCAAAGCAACTATGGGTTAGAAATGTCTTAGCATTAAGATTTTCACGCCGACCCCAAAGTACCCCACAGACCATTGGCGATGCATAAGGCGCTAACAGTAAAGGGCATGAGTACGACATATGATAGAGTCCTAAAGACTGGAGAGTGTTCAACTTGATGAATAAGATCTAGTTACCTTATGGTTTGGGGATTTTGATGATGACTTGTGGTCGGAGATACAATATCACTCCAAATAAGTAGGAAATAGAATTATGTATGCCGCAAACATTCGAGAACCCGTTTTGGCAAAGGAATGTCCATCAATCATCTTTTGATGGCAAACCAATTTTTTATTTAGAGAACTGATGTCAATTCCTTAGTCTAAACCCATGAGAGAATTCTTGTAACATGTATTTTGGGAACGCCTTAGATTTTGGAAAATGAGTTTTGAAGGATTTCTTTTCCCAAGAATTTTTTTTGGAAATTTTTTTTTGGGAAGTTTTAAAGTTTTAATTTTCACGAAACACGTATACCACTAAGTTTGATCGTATTAAGCAATTTTTGGTTTATAAAGGAGTATGTTTTGAAATCCTCAAATATTTATATGTATTTATCTCAGTAAAGGCTTGATTTTGATTTTTTGCAAGAAAACAGTTTTTCGATCTGGAAATGAGTTTGGAAGGGTGAATGTATAGCCCAATGATTTCCTATTTTCAAAGTTTTTAAAACTTTCTCTCTTTTAGGAGACGGATAAAATAGGAATGACATCTAATTTTAGTGGGGTATGTTGTTAGAAGTGTTGTTCTACCATCCAGCTATTGAAAAAATATTTTCGTGCGAAGTATGTAGGAAGTAGCAGTTGGAATATTTTCAGGTTTATAGTATTTCTCTTGATGAAGCGGTATGGGATAAAGGTACTTTGAATTGCTGGAGAATGGTTCAAACCTAGATGATAGACTTTGACACCGCAATGATGAGGATAGGAATTTTTCGAATCATGTCGAATCAAAGGAGACGGCGTGAAATGATTATTATCATTATTATTTAATTCGACCGTAACTTGATTTAGGTTCCGCCAATGCCCTAAACCCAACTAGCGGTTGACCACCTAGCGATAAACCAAGAGTGGACTACTCGTTAACAAGTTTAGGCACAACTTGATCTTGGAACGCAACTAAAATGTCACGTACGAATTTCCCAAGTTGCATTCTTTCGTTCCTCCTTCCTCAACCAGCCAAACCTAATCTTCATCCTCCCCCTCCAAAGTAGGAGCCTCTCTCCTCCGCTCCTTCACTAGGCGACATCGTTTTTTCCCCTCTCCTAGCAGCAGCCTTGCCTACCCCTCGTGCCAGTTATTGCACGTTAGATCATGCCCTATCACCACTATAGATCTAAATCCTATTTCTTCCCTTCGACCACTTCTTAGCCCATGGCACCTTCCTGCACTGCCAGTTCTTCCTTGTGACATCCTGATCTCACCACTTAAGACGCCATTTGGTTGAACTAGAATGAGTCAGAAGATTTCACCTCCTTTGGGCTAGAGGATTTATGCATCATGCTAGGACTTGCACCGATCCTTCGCTTCGAGACCTTTGAGCGGGAATGTTACCCACGCTGCATCTGCCTTTCAGAGTTTTGATGAAAGCAACAGTTTAATTCGTTCAGAGGTGAAGCGTGTCCAAATTGAGCTGATTAATGATGATCTCATGGAGGTTTTGGAGGTTTCCAAGGAGGATGTGGACTTGGATGATTTAGAAGCGATCGACTCAGACATTTTGCCATGGATCTTTTCTCGAGATGTTGGTATTTGGAAGATGGATAATCAACATCTAATTGTTCGTCTAGTTGTGTGCATTCTTTAGCGCAATATCATCCCAAAGACGGAAAGTTATGACTGGATTTATTCCATGGTATAGAAGACCACCTATAATATTAGTGGTTGCATCGCTGTTAATTGGACCCACACCCTTATGATTCATTTTGTCAATCAAACGGTCAATGCTCCATGGAGCTACTCTGTATTGTCACCTATTCATTCTCTACTTTAGGCAATACGGGTGAATCTCGATGAAGATGTAGTTTAGAAGAAGGTTCCTTCTGCCATTGATAAATCCTCCCTTAGGAAGATGACAATTCTGAAGTCGCCAGCAACACCAGCAGTGCCAACGACACAAGATTTGGTGCGTAGCCTGCATATAGTGTTTTACAATTCATGGTATTGTTTTTTCCCCTTCCAGCGTTTATTCTTTTCTTTTAAGTTGTTTGGGTTGTAACTATTAGTTGTTTCTTATAAAAAGGCACGTACGATATTAAGGGAATGTTCCTATTTATTTACTATGTTATTATTTCTGGATATATAAGCTACTCTTATACATGCATAGCGAAGAAATAATATAAATATGGAAATCCAAATGACACTTAATTAATAGTAAATGCAATATAAGAATGAGAGTTTAGAATAGTTGGAAAATTTTAGCGAAGGACAAAGTAAAGTTTTTTTGGTATCATGGGTATTGCCCTTGTTCCTTAAAAGCTAATTTTTTTGAAAAATAGATGTGTTGACATTTTTGTACAGTTTTGTAGGCTAAGCTTCGTAGTGGGATTTAAGAACTTGTTTTATGCATTTGTCGCATAACTAACTTCCGAGTACGTTGAACTTGGCTTGATTTATCAAATTTTTGAGGAGAAAAATATTTTGAAAAATTTCCATTGATTTAAAAATTTTGTTTTGGAAAAAAAGTTTTGGATTTGAGTTATTTTTCGCTTTTAAATAATTTTTAGAGTTTTTACCCAAAATTTGATTTTAAGGGGAAATGTACGTCTCAATATTTTTGAATTTATTTTTCAAACGATGTACAAATTTGAAAAGTGAGAAAGACTTTCATTAAAACTCTGATTTTGAAAGCTATATGTTAGGCGTAGAGAAGGCGAATGAGCTAGAACTGGCGGATTTAGTGGTGTATTAGGATCAGGTATGATAAAACGTAAGTGATAACAAGGAAAAACCAATTTTGGCCTTGAAATTCCTATTTCCATACCTAGTTCGCCATGCGGGTGGGTCTATTTTTAGACTCAACCCCGTTTTAAGGCTTGAAAACAAGATGCGTTTTATGTATGGAAAATTTATAGTAAACCAGGGGATGCAAAAAAATTTCCACCGTACTAAGGAAATGGGAAACTTATAGAGTGGTAAGAATATTAAATTCTCCACCTAAGTTCCTTTTTCCGGCATAGGAGTAAATCTTAGAAAGCGATTTTGTGATGCGTTAGATTTTTGGGTGGTAGGAATTGGATGCAAAATTGATTGCACCATACATTTATTCATAGGAGTTTGGAGATTTTTTGTGAAAAGGTTTTTCAAAATCTGCATACATATAAAACTACCAGTATATATATGTGTGTTTGTGTGTTGTTTGCAAAAATGATTTCAAAGAAGTACATTCATAGGTGGATCCAATTTATAATAATTATGCATGCATATTTTCTATGTTTTGATACACTATGGTGATGTGCGCTTTTGCTTGCAAAATTGGTTGTACATTAATTGGTTGTGTAGTTAAGGATAATTGCGAGCTAGAACAATGACTTAGTCATTAGTATAATTCCTGGGACAAAATTGTTTTAAGGGGGAAGAATGTAACACCCCATAAATTAGCGTTAGTTATTAATTAATTAGTTAGATAAACCAAGCTGAAAAATGAAATTTGTGCAAACAATGGAATCTAACTATAAAACTTACGCCATTGCCTTCGTGGTGAAATATGAGTAACTTTCATAGTTCGAGTTTTGTAGTCTGATTCCAAACAAAGAAGTTATGGATAAAAAATGAATTCAAAACAGAAATAATTAGAGTATAATATATTAACATTTATATATTAATTACCAGGACCCACTGGTCGATATGTCCACTGCGAAAGGTCGACATGTAGCAGTCGACCGATGCTTTGAGTTGTCGAACGGTTGGGAAACCGAGGCTAGGGTTAGCCTTGGCCTAAATGGCCCAGACTTAATATTTTAAACCTAACAACTGTGGTTGATTCTAGCGCCTATAAGTTCAGAGCTAACCCTCTCCTTTCTATTTATATTTTTCTAGGGGCAATAGTGAAGCTCTGCCACTTCCTTTCTCCACTATTCTTCCAAATTATTAAATATTTACACAAATTGGAGAGGAACGAAAATTAGAAGAAAAGGAAGAGAATCAATCAACAATACGTGAATCCAAGGTAATTTATATGTGTGTGTGTGTGTGTGTCTTTATATCTATTTTCTCTTCCAATTCCAAATCACTTCTCAGATCTCAAATTCTAACATATGTATATACCTTTTTTATATATATTTCTTAGATTAAAAAGGATTTGGAGATGAATCAAAGGTTCTACTTTTGATCTAGATATTTGGATCGCTTTTAAAAGTGATTGCGAAATTTATATATTGTTATGATTTTGAATCTATTCCATTGGCATGTTTGATTTTTATGCCAAAATCTATCTCATTTGTGAATTATAGGCTCAAATTAGTTTAGAAAACTATTGCTTACATATTATTGTTTTAGATTTGATTTGAGATAATGTTACACCTTGATCTGAAAGTCAGTCCCAAATATTTTTAATTTGAATGATGTATAGGTTTATTCCAGGTCTGTACTAGGGGTGTTAAATGTTGATGGGATTTTGAATATTGGCTTACTTACATTGTATTGTAGATGTTTAATTTATTGGAAGAACATCCTTTGACTTTGTAATTTGGTTTATTTCTCCACATTTCATAGAAACGAAGATGTTTGATTTAACAAGAAATATATGCAGATAAAAAGGAAGAGATGTGTAAGGTAAATATTTATTCTCCGTAGTTTACAATGTATATTCCAAATGAAAAGAAATTATTCATTCCTTATCATTTCAAACATAGTTAGTCTTTCATTTTGTTATCTTTTTTTACACTAATTTATGGATATTATAATGAAAAATCTTCCTAAGGAATTTAAGTCTAGTACATTAAAAATGAAAAGCATATTCTAGTAAAGTATTTATGACTAGAATATATTTTGGGTATGAGTACGTAATTTATACTAATTTATTGCTTTAATAAATAAGAATAGCATCAATCTAAGTGTCATTTATGTGTAATGTTTGCTTAGAATATGTTATTATTAGATAGAATGGGAAAGCGAATAGGAGAAATTAGGAAGGATAGCAATTCCTATTAATCCTAATAAAGTTAGGAGTCGCTAATAATTAATAGGATATAAAATATAGTAGTTCAATTAATGGGAAATAAATGTGAACTGAATTTGGGATTACAATTAGTTAATATGGTATAAAATGTAGCAACTCCGATAAATAGGCAAATAAAGGAGGAATGAATTAGGAATTACAATTAATAGGCGTAAATGGATTAATGGGACTGTTAAAAGTGGAATAGTTACAAAACGATTACTAATTGAAAATTAGTAATCATACAAAAATGTCTTAGGAAATGTCCGTCGGGATTATTATGGAAAAATTGACATTTATGGATTAGTAGAAGGGGATTTTTGGGTAATTAAGTTTTTAAGGTAAACCTTACCATCTTAAACAAAAAAGGGTTAGAAAAATAAGTCCAATATTTAATTTAGGAATAATACTAAGACCTAGGATATGCGACCTAACATTTGTATAGGTTTAGGATAATAATTTGGACTTAGGAGATTGGGATGCGAGGTCCGTAGGATCACACGATGGAAGATTACCCTTCACTCGGAGGCTACCAGCAATCTTGTGCACTTACTACTAATGTAAGACATCACTAATTGTTGGAACCCTGACTACGTGAGAGATGAGATCTATTTTGGGTTAGAGATATTAAGTGGTTGTCTGAGGGTCCACCTCTTTCCTAAATTAAATGTAACATCCCCTTACTAAAAGGCCCAAAACTAACAGCCATGGACGTTCCAGTCATCTATAGTTATTAATGCTCGACGACCAAATGCAGCAACGTTAGATAAATTAATACACATAAACACATGAATATGGAAAAAAAATTAAACAGCAAACAAATTTGCACATTCCATTTCAAATATTTCAAATTCATTACATAATCTCAGTACGTAGACCACGTTCAGATAACATATAATTAATACAATATACGCCAAGAGCGACATATGAAGATGTCCCCTTGGCTAATCATAGTATATAATAAGGTGATAAAAAAAAAATTCCTTTACAACCAAAATACAGCGGAATAAAAAGAACTCTAAATAGCTAGCATGCCTCCTTCAAGTCTGTGGAATCTTTATTCGTCTAAAAGAAAAGCTGGAAACTTTAACCCTCAAACTAGTCAAATTAAGTTGAACACCCGAGAGTTTAAGGGGAAAACAAAAAATTCGAGTTGGACATAAAGCCTATATGAATAATAATCTATCATATCAATCATTTAGATATCTAGTTAGACCACACCGCTTAGTGGAATTGGTTTTTCCCTCACTAGTATCTTAAAACCTTTATAAAACCATATACCGTGCTTCTGCAACCACAATAGTTAAAAACAATACGATGATATGCAAACAACTAAACTAATTCTGGATTACCTATCCCCATTCATTCTGACTATCTGCCTCATTTATAGTTTCTAGGGTCACAATTAATCTATTAATTTTCATGGGCTTACTAAAAACATGTTTAGCATATATGGACTCCCTGCCTGATTTCATAGTTTTCATGGGATCACTAAGAATCTATTGGCCCCTACCAATATCTTTACAGTTTCCTGGGTTCTCCCCGAACTTATTGTAACTCCAATATCCTTCACCATATCATAGTTTTCACAGGATGACTAGGAACCTATTGACTTCTGTCAATATCTTAATTCGGATATAGTTTTCATGGACTAACAACAAACCTATTGGCACCTACCAATGTCAAATCATAGTTTTCATGGACTGACTATGAACCTATTGGCCCCTTCCAATATCTTTTCCTTTACCCACTTTTCATAGGCTTACTGTGAACCTATTGGCCCCTGCTAATATATTTAGTTAATATTTTAGCATCCTTAACTAATATTCACTACTGGGTCAACCTAGCTAGTTATTCCGCCCCTTTCCAAAGTACCGTTATGGGTTCATAACAATATGAATAAACATAAGAAGAAGCAATCATAACAACATAATAATACCAACAACCATGATTAGATATCCTTGAAATCATTTTATTTAAAACTTGGTTAATCCCTTTAACCTGTAAATCAAGGAAAACTTCTTCAAAAACTTCATTTCAAAACTCTTTATATGTGCCATGGTTTTTTTCCTTTAAAATGAGATTAGGTTATTTGTTTTGAGACCCTAAAACATCACTTCCAAAACCCCTGAATAACCTCCTTTGAAAGCATAGAAAACTTCTTTTCGAAACATTAAGTACAAATCTTTCGAAGCTATTTAACTTATTCCTTTTGAAACCAAAATATACCTTTCGAATGTATCAAAACATTACCTTAAAGCATAGCTTCCAAACCAATGAAAGTATCCTTTTCAAAATTATTGGGTTTTATTTTAAAAACATCCTTTATGTAAAAGTGGTTACATGTGAAAGTATCTCTTTTGAAACCTTTAATAAAATTATTTGGGGAAAATTTGATGGTGTAAGAACTATATATTCGAAAGTTCAAAACCTTTGAGTAAAACTTTGAAGGATAGCATCGAAACCCCATTTCGACACCATTGCCTTCGAAAACCCTGAACTCTTTCGAAAGCATTTAAGAAGTGATTTAGTATATGTTAAAAATAAAGGCACCCTTCGAAAGCATTGATGATTTCAATTCACTCGAAAGACAAATGAACGGCAGCGAGGTTTCGACTAGGTCAGAACCATCATCTTCAAAAGTCTTATTTAAAAATAAAGGAACTCATCTGAAAGCTCCTACTTTAAAACTCAATATGGAATCCTCCTTAGAAAACTATTTAAAAAAGCCCATTCCGAAAACATATGTTTCGACTACGTCGAAAGCTTTATGTAAAACAAAGTAGGCACTTAACATATGAAAATAAAACTAAGGTTTCGACCCTATCGAAAGCATTGATTTCGACACCATGGCTCTCGCCTTTCCTTCAATCCACTACGTACCATCTAAGTGATACCTTGTGTATTGATTTTGATAGGTTGGGTTTCGGCTGGGTTGGTTTTGATGGAGTTGAAGCGGAAGCATTGAAGTTGAAAGAAACTATTAAAGGAGGCAGAACCTGCTTTTCTAAATAAAGGCTGAAACATGCTAATTTTAGTGATTGCTTTATAACTAACCCGTCTATTTGTAGTCTTTTAATTGGCTACCTTAAAACTTTTCAAATCCTTTACAAAAATAACTGCCACATTTATCAGATCTAAATCAAGAAAAAATTAATGTTTAAGACCTTCCATTAAGAAAAACCAATATTGCAAATAAGTCCTTCTTTTAATATATTTTATTTTCCATAGCAAATCAATGACGAAAAATCCCCAAAAATCATAGAAATTCACTTTCATCATGTTATCTAACATATTAAAATTTCAGACACAAATTCTTCCTGAAATAATTGATATTAATTTTAAACCCAATTTTATCACATTTTCCTTTGAAAATTCATAAAAAAAAATCCATGGCTTGAAAAATTACAAAAATTGAAACCCATCTCCAAAATTGTGTTTTACATAACGTATAATTTTTCCATGGCATTATAAAATAATTAACAATTCGTTTTTTCTTAAAACCATGTAAATTCATACGTAAATGAATTGATTTAAATCAAACATATGATAATTCGAGCGTATCACCATTCAAAACATCATAAAAACGAATTTAATCTTAAATCCGAAAACATATAATCATTGAATAAAATAGAGAAGGTATAAAATTATTATTCACTTTGTATATGATAAGGATTTGGAGATTTGTTGTTGAATAAATCCCCTAACTTTAATCCTTAGCCTTGAATAAATTTTTCCTCCATTTTTCTTCTACGTAATGGCTGGCTTCTATTTTAAGTTTTTGATTTGCATTTGTGAAAATGAAGAATGGACGTGAGAAATGAAATGGTACATGAATAATAGGTGCGGTTATTCACGAATAAAACCTTACGTAAATCTGTAAACTCTTTTGATCCCATTTAATTAATTCTAAGCATGGCTTTCTTATGGTTTATTCAAATCTCAATCTCGTTACCACTCTAATTCTTAAATTATTCTATTTAATTTATCTAAATAAATTTCCTGAATAATGTTATCAAAAATTAGGAAAGTTACTACCCCCTCGTCTTAAATAATTTCTTCCTCGAAATTCAATAAGGAGTAAATACTAAACATAGCAATCATTTGTAACAACTTCTAACAACCATACTAACCTATCTGACTAGCAACTATCTATATAAATCTAATTTTGACATACCTTTAAAGAAGATCAGGATAAGTATCTCGAATCCTGTTTTTTGTCTCCCAAGTACAGTCATTCTCGTTGTTGCTCTACCGAACTTTAACAAATCTGGCTGTCTTGTTCCTTAATCTTTTCTCATCTCTCGCTATAACCCGTACTGGTTGTCATCAAAAATCAAATTAGGTTCTACTACCAAGTCTTCCTACCCTATCGACGGAATAGTAGTCTCTTGATCATGCATATACTTGCGAAGATGAGACACATGAAATACATTATGGACGCCTGTCATACTGCTTGGTAACTCTACTCTGTATGCGAGCTTTCCAATCCTTTCTATAATCTGGACTGGACCAACATATCTTGGGGCTAACTTCTCTGGCTTTCCAAATTGCACCATGCCCTTTATCGGTGATACCTTAATGAAAACCTTATCTCCAACTGAGAATTCTAGGTCTTTACGCCTCTTGTCTGCATAACTCTTTTGTCTGGACTGAGTTCCTTCATCCTTTCTCGAATTAACTCAATCTTCTCTGACGCTTCCCTAACCGAATCTAGGCCTAAGACTAATCTATCTCCAATCTCCAACCAACATGCTGGTGATTTGCATGGCCTTCCATATGAAGCTTCAAAAGGCACCATTCCTATAATAGTCCGATAACTATTATTATAGGAAAACTCAACCAAATATAGGTCATCTTCCAAGGATCCACCAAAATCTAATACACAAACTCTTAACAAATCCTCGAGCACCTTGTTGACTCTTTGTCAGCTCATCTGTCTGAGGGTGATATGCAGTACTCATATTAAGCTTGGTACCTAACACTTTATGTAGACTCTTCCAAAATTTACTAGTGAACAAGGCATCTCTATCACTGACTATACTACTAGGAACTCCATATAGTCTAACTTTATTCTTCATGAACAACTTAGCTGATACAGGTGCCGTCCTAGTTGAATTAACTGGAATGAAATCGGCACTCTTAGTTAATATGTCCACCATGATCTAATACTTTCATTTCCTCTATTTGACCTTGGCAACCCATCTATAAAATCCGTGTGTATCGAATTCCATTTCCAAACTGTAATCTCTAAAGCCTGAAGCAACCCACTAGGCTTCTAATGTTCAGCTTTCACTTGTTTCCAGTTTGCACATTTCCTAATCCACAAGCCAACATCCCTCTTTATACCTTCCCAGTAGAAGCTCCTCTTCATATCTTGATACATCTTGGTCCCTCCAAGATGAATCATAAACTTGGATCGATGACATTCATCGAGAACTTCTTTCCTCAAGTCCTCAATATTCATAACACACAACAGTCCCTTCGTTGTCAACCATTCCTTCTTGGTCAACACTAAAATCATTTAGATCATCGATCTCTGTTCCAACCTAGCGCCTTCTAATCCTTTTGGTTAAAACTACATCCTCCTTCTGCTTAGAAGCAATCCTTTCAATCAATACTAGTCGAACTTCTAAATAAGACAACATGGTGGTACTCTAACTAGAACTTGCAATCGATCTTAACTGCACACCACAACTGGCCAAAGCTTCTAAATCCTTCAACTCTGCCAACATAACTAACACCACATTCTGTTGTCTTTTGCTAAGAGCATCCATTACCTTATTTCCTTTCCCTAGTTTATACTCTTTTCCGAAATCATATGCAGCCAAAAACTTCGGCCTCTTCTACTGTCTCATATTCAACTCTTTCTAACAGAATAAATATTTTAATGACTTATTATCCATGTAAAGCTCAAATCTCTTATCAAGAGATAATGTCTTCAAATATTCAATGTGAAGATCACCGCAGCCAACTCCAAATCATGAGTAGGATATCTCACTTCATGTGGTCTAAGTTATCGTGAAGTGTAGGCAATAACTTTACCCTTTTGCATCAACACCACTCCTAATCTAGTTCTACATGCATCCGTATACACTACCAATCCTTGGTTTCCATTTGGAACTACCAGCATCGGTGCATTTGTCAACAAATGCTATAACTTAAGGAATGCTTCCTCACATTTGTGGGACCAGACAAGATTCACCTCCTTCCTGGTTAGCTTAGTCAAAGGTGCGGCTATTTGCGAGGAATCCTAATGAATCTCCAGTAGTAACCAGCGAGTCCAAGAAAACTCCTAATCTCAGTCACCATCTCTGGTCTCTTCCAATTATTCACAGCTTTACTTATCTAGATAAACTAACAAGCCCTTCTTTGAAACCATATGACTAAGAAACTTAACCTCTTTCTTCCAAAAATGACGTCTAATAAACATTGCCTTTAGTTTATTCTGCCTCAACGTCTCAAGCACCACTCTAAGATGATTCTCATGCTCTCTTTTATCCTTAGAGTATAGTAAAATGTCATCTGTAAACGCCAGCACAAACATAACCAAGTACTCTTGGAAAACTCGATTCATCATACCACGAAGAAAGCAGGTGCATTCGTTAATCCAAATGGCATCACTAACCACTCATATGAACCATACCTAGTTTGAAAAGCTGTCAAATGAATACTATCCACTTCCACTCTTAACTGATGAAAACCTGTCGCCAAATCCAATAGGAAAAACACTCTGGCTCCACTCAACTAATCGAACAAATCATCTATTCTTGGCAAAGGATACTTATTCTTGATCGTCCTCTCGTTCAACTTATGATAGTCGATACATATCCTCAATGACCCATTTGGTTTCTTCACGAACACCACGACTGCTCCCTAAGGCATACTGCTTGGCCTAATCAAATCCCTTCCTTCAAGATTCACAAGCTGCACCTTCAATTCAATCATCTCAGTCGGTGTCATCCTGCTAGATGGTCTACTCATAGGTTCATATCCGGGCATAAGATCTATTTGAAACTCTAATGCTCGTTTCGGTGGTAATCCCATAACCGGTACAAAGACATCTACAAATTCTCTTGCTACTTGAACCTGACTTAACTCATCTCTAATCGGAATTCTCCACTAAGAATATTACTCGGTTATGACTATCAAAGTGTTCAGTGATATCTCCCTATCCTGGCAAAATATTCTAGCCACATACTACCCAACCAATGCATACCCAAAATGATTTCGAAATCTACAAAATCAATAACATACAAGCTGATGCAAACTTATGACCTTACAGATCAAGTTCTAACAGGGCACATCTCAACCCTAAAGTTGCATACTCTCTTATTGGATTTCCAACCCTTAAGGAGTTATAAGGTAGGTGGTTTTAAGCATAATATATCAACCAAACACTGAGATATAAATGAATGTGATGCACCGGTATCAAAAGGTACCATAACTGATATACTCTGAATCAAAAGTGTACCTTCCATCACTGTCTTCCCTTATCAACTACAGTAGGCCTAGCTGATGCTTGTCCAATAGCAAAAACTTTGCCTTTGTCCTCCCTGACTGGCTCTGGACATTGAATCTTGTAATGCCAAACTTGATCACAGTTGAAGCACTTTACATTCTTCTTATTGGCAGCCTTCTTCCCATTACCTGACTGGCACTCATTCACTTAATGACCATCCTTGTCACACTTAAAGCAAACTAACTCATCCTTTGCCTTCTTGACAACATCTCCTTTCTGGGTTCCCTTCTTCTTAAAGAAATTCTTTTCTTCCTCTGAGAACCATGGATTTCCACTAGCTTCTCTCTAACACAATCAGCAAGCATCTCCTCATGGAGAATGACCATCTCCATAATTAAATTACTAGGATTGTGAAGATGTGGCATGGTCGCCCTAACAATCTCGAGCCTCGGTCCCTTAAAGAACTTCTCATTCCTTCTGGTGACATTGTCTACAATATTATGTCCATAACGGGACAACTCATCAAACTTAGTGGCATACTCAACAACCAACATCCTTCCCTACTCCAATCCATGAACAACCTCATCAGCTCTGACTTAGCAAACTCAGATATAAACTTTGCTAAAATCTCCTTCGAAAATTAGCCTAAGTCAACTACTCCTCCGAATCTCCAACAGTAATACTATTCCACCAGTGAAGCACTGACCTCGGCAACTGTTAAGAGGCCAACCTTCTCTTTTGCTTATCATCTAAACCTAAATCACCAAATATCCTCTCACAGTGCAACAACCAATTCTCAACTTCCATAGCATTCTCTGTCCCTATGAATTGCTTCCCACCAAGACCGGTGTAGTCTCTAATCAGCTTAGCATAATTATTAGCAACTGGAGCTACACGATTAGCTCCTCCAGCAATTCCAGCAACAACTCATGCTTGCATCATATTGACGAAGAACTGATACATCACCCCCATATCTACTGGTTGGTTTCCAGCACCCACATTGGCATTAGCATTTTGGTTATTAGCATTAATGGGCTAACGTAGGTTCCTCCTTGTGGTCGGTCAAGGATTTCCATTAGTTATGGTGCTGCCTCCACGGAGATGTCCTCTTCCATTTCTTGCTTCCAAATCTCCTTTCTCGTAAATCTGCTTATGAGCCTTAGTAAATACATAAGAACGAACTAAGAGAGCGAGGAATATATATTTATATATATAACTACATATATATTAATTACAAGTGCGTTACTGTAGTGTTAATCCAAACCCCAATCTTATTATCCGATATATTGGATTATTTTGAAGAAAAGAATCTTTTAGTTTAAATTTCTTTTAAATTTCATAAACCTATGCTCTAATACCAACATGTAACATCCCCATACTTGGAGGCCCATAACTAAAGGCTATGGATGCTGCAGTCATCCATAGTTATTAATCCTTGGCGACCAAAGATGGCAAGGTTAAATACATTGATATATAGAAACACATAAATATGGAAAAAAATTAAACAGCAAACAATTTCCACATTTTATTTCAAAATATTTTAAATTTATTACATAATCCCAGTACTAGATCATGTTCAGAAAAGATGCCCCTTGATTAATCAGATTATATAATAAGGCAACAAAACAAATTTGCCTTAACAACCAAAACACAACGAAATAAAAGGAACTCTAAATAGTCCTTCACGTCTCCGGAAGCTTTATTCGTCTAAAATAAAACCTGAAAACCTTAACCCTCAAACTACTCAAATTGAATTGAGCACCTGAGAATTTAAGGGGAAAATAAAAACTTAGAGTCAGACATAAAGCCTGGTATGAATAATAATCTACCATTTCAATCATTTAGATATCTAGTGAGACCACGCCGCTTAGCGGTACTGGTTTTCCCCTCACATGTACCTTAAAACCTTTATAAAACGATATATTGTGTTTCTACATCCACAATGGTTAAAAATACTTCAAAACAATATGATGATATGCAAACAAGTAAATTAATTTTGGATTACCCATCCTCATTCATTCTGACTATCTATCTCTTTTATAGTTTCTAGGGTCATAATTAACCTATTATTTTTCATGGGCTTACTAATAACTTGTTTAATGTATATGGACTCCCTTCCCGATTTCATAGTTTTCATGGATAACTAAGAACCTATTGGCCCTTGATAATATCTTTACTGTTTCATGGGTTCTCCCCGAACCTATTGGTAACTCCAATATTCTTTACCTTATCCTAGTTTTCATGGGTTGACTAGGAACCTATTGACTTCTTTCAACATATTAATCTGGATATAGTTTTCATGGGTTAACTACAAACCTATTGGCCCTTGCAAATATCAAAACATAGTTTTCATGGGCTGGCTATCAACCTATTGGCCCCTGCCAATATCTTCTCCTTTACACAGTTTTCATGGGCTTACTGTGAACCTGTTGGCTCCTGCCAATATCTTTAGTTAATATTTTAGCATCATTAACTTATATTCACTACTGGGTCAACCTTGTTGGTTATTCCACCCTTCCCTAAAGTACTGTTATGGGTTCATAACAATGTGAAAAATTATATGAAGAAGCAATCATAACAACATAATAATACCAACATCTATGGTTAAATATCCTTGAAATCATTTTATATAAAACTTGATTAATCCCTTTAACCTGTTAATCAATGAAAATTTCTTCAAAAACTTCATTTCAAAACTCTTTATTTATGCCATGGTTTTTCTGTTAAAATGTGATTGACTTATTTGTTTTGAGACCTTAAAACATCACTTTCAAAACCCTTGGATAACCTCCTTCGAAAGCATAGAAAACTTCTTTTCGAAACACTAAGTATATAACTTTCGAAGCTCTTTAACTTATTCCTTTCGAAATCAAAATATACCTTTTGAATATATCAAAACATTACCTTAAAGCATAGCTTCGAAATCAATGAAAGTACCCCTTTCGAAAGTATTGGGTTTTACTTTTAATGACATATTTTGGGTCAAAGTGGTTACATGCGAAAATATCTCTTTCAAAACCTTTAATAAAATTATTTGGGAAAAATTGACGGTGTCGGAACCATCTATTTGAAAGCTCGGAACCTTTGAGTAAAACTTTGAAGGATAGCATCAAAATCCACTTTTCACACCATTGCCTTCGAAACCCCTAAACCCTTTCGAAATCATTTAAGAAGAGACTTAGTATAAGTTTAAAACAAAGGTACCTTCGAAAGCATTGATGATTTCAATACCCTCGAAAGGCACATGAACAGCAACGAGGTTTCGACTAGGTTGGAATCATCATCTTTAAAAGTCTTATTTAAAAATTAAGGAACTCATTTAAAAGCTCCTACTTTAAAACATGGAAACCTTCTTCGAAAGCTATTTAGAAAAACTGCTTTCGAAAACATATGTTTCAACTACTTGAAAGCTTTAAGTAAAACAAAGCAAGCTCTTAACATTGGACCAAACTAAGGTTTTGACTCCATCGGAAGCATTGCTTTCGACACCATGGCTCCCGCCTTTCCTCCAATCCTCTACGTACCATCTAAGTGATACCTTCCGTATTGGTTTTGACTAGGTGGGTTTCGACAGGGTTGGTTTCAACGGAGTCAAAGCGGAAGCATTGGAGTCGAAAGGTACTACTAAAGGAGGCGGAACTTGCTTTTTTGGATAAAGGTTGAAATCATGCTAAGTTTATTAATTGCTTTATTACTAACCTGTCTATCTGTAGTCTTTTAATCAGTTGCCTTAAAAAATTTCAAATCCTTACAAAAATAACTACCGCATTTATCAGATCTAAATCAGAGAAAAATTAATGTTTAAGTCCTTCCATTAAGCAAAACCAATATTGTAAATAAGTCCTTTTTTAACATATTTTATTTCCATAGCAAATCAATTAGGAAAAATCTCCAAAAATCATAGAAATTCACTTTCATCATGTTATCTAATATATTAAAATTTCAGACCCAAATTCTTCCTGAAATAATCGATATTGATTTTAAACCGAATTTTATCATATTTTCCTTTGAAAATTCATAATAAATTTTCCATGGCTTGGATAATTACAAAAATTGAAACCCATCTCTGAAATCGTATTTTTCATAACATATAACATCGCATTCTAAAATTATTAACAATTGGTTTTGCCTTAAAACTGTGTAAATTCATATGTAAATGAATTGATTTAAATCAAACATATGATAATTCAAGCGTATCATCATTCAGAACATCATAAAAACGAATTTAATCTTAAATCAAAAAACATATAATCATATAATAAAATAAAGATGATATAAAATTATTATTCACCTTGTATATGATAAGAACTTTGAGATTTGTTGTTGAATAAATCCTCTAGCTTTAATCCTCAGCCTTGAATAAATTTTCCCTTTTTTTCTTTTTTGTAATGACTTATATTTTTAGTTTTTGATTTGCATTTGTGAACATAAAGAACGGACGTGAGAAATGAAAAGGTACATGAATAATAGGTGCAGTTATTCACTAAAAAGGCCTTATGTAAATTAATTAGCTTATAAACTCTTTTAATCCTGTTTAATTAACTCTAAGCACGGCCTTCTTATGGTTTATTCAAATCTCAATCTCCTTATCACTCCAATTCTTACATTATTCTATTTAATTTATCTAATTAAATTTCCTGAATAATGTTATCAAAAATTAGGGAAGTTACATAAAAAGTATTAAATGGTCCAAATTAGTGATTAAGAGCGGTAAGGGATATCTCGTATGGGTTTGCTTCAGGTTTGGGGTATTAAGTGGATGTATGGTCTGTCTCTCTCTTAAAATGAAGTATTAAATAACTTGGTGGGATTCCAAATTAATACTTAAGAGTGATAGTAGATATCTTGGGAAGGATTCGCTTTAGGATTGGGGTTTTAAGTGGCAGTTCAATTATAGGATCCTCCGTTTTCCTATAACAGAAGTATTAAGTAGCCCAATGAGAATCCAAGCGATATCAGCTTAATAGTACTAGTGAGGAGTCCGCCTCAGGGTTAGGTATTAAATGGAAAAGGCTTATTTATAAATAAATGTTAAATGGTCAGGGGTCTACCTAGCCCTTATTAATAAGGTATTAAGTGACTTGTGTACAGCCTCTCACATGGTTAAGACTTTAATAACGATAAATACATTAATAGTATGGCTATTATATATTATGAAGCCTTAAACGGTGGTCCGAAGTCTCGGTAGCTAGGACCGACAGGGACGACGATGCTAGGAGTCCACCTTAGAGATAGGTCTTAAATGATGGGGTCTTCCTTGACTGAGGTATTAAATGGCCAAGTCTGCATATTTTTCTTTTAGAATATTAAATAGTTTATGGACTTGAGGATGGTATGAGCCGCATCATATTTGCAAGCATTAATTAGTTAATGGATTTGGAAGTATTGGGTCGTTTATAGGCTTTATCGGTATTTCATACTTCGGCGTGGGTAGGTAGATAAATCATGCGTGCAATACTAGGTTAGGTTTGGCCAACCTTAAAATAGTAGACATAACAATCAAATGGAAGTCAGTCGGTGTATACTTATGTTATAGGCATTGTATAGATTTTTCAGTCACTAGAACATTGTTCTGACCCCTTCCTCATTACAACTGACATGATAGAATTAGAGAAACATGTCACTGGAGTTGGACATAATTAGTTGTTGGAGGAGCCTTCTTATGTCTCATGCTCGATGCTGATGTGACAATTTAATATCCAAGGAATTCTACTAATTTTAAGGTAGTAGCCATAATCAGTATTTTTATCCTATTATTGTTCTGCTATGAGTTCATATTTTTACAGATCTTCGATAATGCTCATGCTTATTTGCAGGTACCAAATCCAATGATTTGTGCTTTCATGGACTTGGGTTTCGATTTTTATCAAAATCTAGACTCATTCAAGTGCATGTTGTTATAAAATGAGAATCTTCAACCGCTATTGCATCTACCAATGGTCCTTCAACAACTTGAAGCCTTATTTCTCCCTTCGTTACATGACGTATATTCCTAAGTCCTATAGCAAATTACAAATGCGAGTTCTAGATCTAATATAAAAAACCCAAGGTAATTTATTGATGCAAAATAATTTTGAATCATAAATATACCCAATAGAATAGCAGAACCATTCCTTTTCTTCTCATTAACAATCCTTAAGCACTCTGGACAATTCCATTTCCAATGACCTCTCTTGTGACAATAATGACATTCACCCTCATCGGCAGCAACAGCCGTCTTCTTTTTTGGGTTAACCCATTTTCGCTTCTTCAAAATTACAAAGATGACGCTTTCCCCTTAATAGCAAGTATAGCCCCTTGATCTTTGATGAAGACTCGACCGACCTCAACATATTTAGGGACTCCATGAGGCTTACGTTCAACTATTTTATATTATATTTCAACATGAATAGCTCAAACTAAGCTGTGAGGGACCTAAGGATCAAGTCTGCTTAAATCTCATTGCTTATTGCTGTGTTCAACCATGCAAGTTTATCAATATAGCCTTTTATTATAAGAATGTAATCATCCACTTTCTATTCCTAGGTCATTTTGGTATTGAACAGTTTCTTCATAAGTTCGTACCTTGCAAAATAGGATTGTTCACCAAATAGAGCTTTGAGACTATCAAAAATCTCATAAACAGACGTGTTTTCGTAAAGCCTTTGCAACGGCTTGTCTAACGTAGACAACATGAAAACTTAGGCGATCTCTAGGTTCGAAAGCCATTTCTCATAATCAAGCTTAAGTTTGGGGTCCACATCATAAGCATACTGTTCTTTAGTGGTGCATTTATCTATGACCAAAGACAGTCATAAGTCAATTCTATCTTAATTGCTCTTCGTCAATCAGCATAATTAGGTCCGATGAGTTTGTCATTTTTAAAAAAAACAACTTAGATGTAGATATTTTCTGCAAATTTTAACATAGTAAATTAAGATATTATCAAACTAAATGTTCCTAAAATATTATAAGATTAAACATTACATTTCATTTTACTAATAAGTTCCCACTAGTCTTTTATGTTTCTCCAAACCCTAAGAAAAAACATACAAGCCTTTCGATTTATTAGTGGGTGTTAGGACTTGTTTGCATTGGAATTCTAAAGTTGAGGAATATCAGCAAATCATACTCCTATAAACGATGGATAACACATTAACAGTTGTATCATATAACTTTTAACCCATGGTTCTTTATCCTAATCTTATTTCGACCTTGAGGAATATCAACAAATCAAAAGAGATTATTTACACGTACCTACCTTTTTGCGACGACCTAAGTATAAATGTACGTACCTTAAGGAATATCAACAAATATGTTCATATATCTTACCTCGTCTGTTCAATATTTATAGTAATACACATTACATCCCTGGCTTAAGGAATATCAACAATCGAGGAGTATGCAAGCAATCTACCAATGCATAAATGGTAGAGAAAACTTTATATTAAAGATTCATAATCTTTAATTTATTTAATTGAGTGATATTGACTTTTGGAATAACGTCTCTCTTTTGAAATACCATCGTGATTCAAGCACAGGACACATTTAAAATCACGATATATGTACTATACATATGTATTTATTCCCTAATTCTAATTAAGGTTTCCTTTTGTTCCACCTTTAATTTATATATTCATGTTATGTAAGTTTTATTATTATGTAACTTTTATATTTTAATTTACTTATATGATAGTCTTATGTATAACATTATATTAACTAAATCTTAATTAATTAATTAATTTAATTAACACTTTAATTAATATTGCATTACTCGTTTATAACACTTTATATTGAATATGCATATTATAACCTTTATACATATATATGTATTAAATTATTTATTAATTAACTTTAATTAATTTATTTAATTAAAAATTTTAAATAATTATTTTTAGTTTTGAAAATTTCATATATACTTATATCATCTTAAACATTTCAAGATAATGTAACATATATCATAGATATATGTTATGATTTCGTTAAATAACTATTTACTTAATTTATTAGTCTAATTAATAATTTATAAAATTTTAAAACAATTCTTAAATTTTAACTATAACATTTATAATACATTTCATTTTAAACTTCACTTTTAAATTTAAATTTTCATTTTTATTTCAAAACGGATTTTTCAAATTAGTCTAAGGTCCAAATTCCAATTCGACCTTTTCTATTAGGGATAACCTTTGGGCTAACCTTACCTTTTTGGCCATGCCAATAGCCAAGTAAGGCGGGGCACTTGATTACCCAAATTCAGCCTAGACACTACTATTTTAGATGCTATACCAAATGGGTAAGCTTAATTAGTTAACCCTAACATAACTAATTTAGATTGCATAGACTATTGGGCTATGATAACATGGTTGGATCCGACCTAGTCTGAAGCGGGTTAAATGGGTGAACTTTAAAAAAAATCATTTTGATCATAGTCAAACCTATGAAACCTAAATTGATTTTAGATCTGTTCTAAAAAATTTGAATAAAATCTTCATTTTTTTACAGTTATTTAAAATTATTTTAAGTTAATTTTGTATGTATGTAATAAAGATGCATCAAATGCACCCGCGTGAAAATGCAAGTGCAACTTATGAGAAGTGTACATAGTTAATGTGAATGTTATTTAGGTGATGGGATTTACATGGAAACTGACACATTTCCCCTTTATATACTTTTGTCGACCAAAACAATAATTTTTTTTGATAAGTTTAATTTTAATATGATTTTTATTGTTTGTTTGTGTATGTGTGCTTTTATACATAGTGGTTTGTGTTAGACTTGACTTTATTTATATAGGATGCAATAAATCAAAGTATATAATATGAAGTTGATTTTAATTAGAAGATAGTCAAAACATTACAGTTATACTTTACAATAAAAACCCTTTTAAAAACCTTCGGTTAAACATGCTCATACAAGCACAGGCATGCGTGTGCTTACACAAACGCAAATATACATACATACATATATGTATGTATGTATGTATATTATATACATATATGTACATATATATTTATACATATACATATATATATATATATGTATGTATGTATGCATGTATTTATGTACGTTACATACAACTATACTTTATAAAAAAAACCTTTTAAAAACCTTAGGTTCAACACGCACATGCACATGCACATGCATGCGCGTGCTCACACATACAGAGATGTATGTATGTATGTATATGTATGCATGCTACATACATATACGTGTATATACACACACACAAAAACCAAATCGATGTTTTGAAATAAAATAATATTAAAACCGTATTCAAACAGTTTGTAACTTAAAAGATGTACCTTTTTAACAATGAACTTATTGTAGTCTAGATCCAATTGTTAAATTAAGAAAAAAACAAAGGTTTAAAATTTCCATTTTTTAAGCAACTACAAAAATATGTTTAAAAATAATTTAAAGTAAAACATTAGAATCTCAATCTTATGTTATGAACCTTGATCTATTAATGAAATTGTTTCAAAATTTCATTTAAGCAATCATTTATATAGAAACATAAAAATCTCGACCTTATATTATGAAAATTAACTTTATAACAAGATTGTTTCAAAATTTCGTTCAAACAATAATTATAAAAAGGTTAGACGACATAGGCATATATAAATTCATGATCATAAGATTTAGATCTAAGTTAAATACATAAAATAAGAAAGCATACAAAATAGTGATTAATCCAAAATTAATATCAATGATAACACATGAATAAAAGAGAACATAACATGGAGATTTTCAAATATATAACAACATAACAAGAATACAAATGATTCAAAGAGAAGGAACAAGGAATTCAAATCATAATTCAAAGTCACATGGATGAATATAAGGAAGAGGTGGAGAATAAAATACATGTAAACATAATGAATTAATATATAATAAACTGAGGATTGCCTTTAAATGTAGCCAATAGCAACACGTTGAATGATGGAATAATTCCTAGATCTAGTAAATCTATCTCTGGATCTACAAAAAAAACAAGAGAAAACCACCTATTTTTACGAAAATTTGTTTGAATAAGTTTTGGAATTTTATAACTCCTCCTACTATGAAAATTTGGCTATGTTATGTTCTGTGGAGAAGAGAGAAACAAAATATAACCGAATCTAAATATGTAACTAAGATATGGTGATTTCTCCCCTTTTAATTAAGACTGCCTTTCATTTCAAAAACAAAAGATCCCTCCTCTTCTCCATACAATGGCTGGTCAATACATGTGTGTTTGGACCCAAATATTTTTCAAACCCCAATTAGTATTAATTTTATTTAAATCTGATTTAATTTTTCTATCAGTATCATATATGAATATGCGCATTTATAACTTTTATATACACAATTTAATGGTATTCAAACAAATCAAATAATTTTTAAAAATTAAAATTTCATAAATATTAATTTGTTTAATTGATTTAAAGCCCTTTTTAGAATTTATTCTATTTAGATCGAATTTAAATATTACACCGACATCGTATATCGATGCACACATTTATTACTTTTATAAACACACTTTATTAAATACTATTGGCATTCAAACAAATTAAGTAAAATTCAATAATTAATATTTCATAAATATTAATTAATTTAGTTAATTTTCTACTATTAAAAAAAATTAATTAAATCATATGGTTCATTCGTAATATTTATTATTTCAGTTGTATGACTTAAAGTTCAGTCAGCGGTTAATATTAAATAGTTCAAATATTAACGTTCACATGTCACTTTAGCTAGTGGTGAGACAACTTGGTTGAATTTATCGCTTACATGTTTTTTAGTAAAAATCCAATTTTACTTATTATAAACGGTCCTTGGTAGTAATGAATATTTACATCAAATCTCTTCATCGAAACTATATCACATAGGACTTATAGAATTTAGTTTTGGTCAAAATTCCAACATCGTCCACATTCAACTTTGTAAATCAAAAACAAAGTTTTTGGTTCAATAATAACTTTTAGTATTAACCATACTACTATGACTAGAGATTTTGACTTTTAGTTGACTATAGTTGACTGTAATACTAACCCAATATAACCAAAGAGACAAATTCTCTATTGAATAGTATTTTACATCTAGTACTTCAACTCAGACCCAACTATGGTCATTCAATGAACATCATGCTACGATTTAACTATAATCAAAGTGGAGTTTCCACATTGAAGTTCAACAGTATTCTCAAGTCGAGAGTACGGCGTGATATCGTCACTTTAAAACTCTCTATTTGACATTAGTTATGTTGACCAACAGAAAATCCTTGAATGAGTCATTCCATACTTATCCAATAACTAACAGTGTGTAATCGCTTGGTTCCCCTAGAAATCATGAGTAATGCACTACCAACATTTGGAGATCATCGCGTACTCTTGGCTCAACGGATGCATCGAAATCCAGTCACGATACAACTTGATTAGGAATACATAAAATGATTTGTTTAGTTAAACTACCAAAGAAGACACTTAATACATTCTCAGTATTCGTATGCCGATCATTTAGTCGTCCGAAAGACAGGCCATTAGGGATGAAAGAAAGAAAAGATACAAGAGAAGAAACTAAACAACAAGAATGTCACAACACAACAGAAAAATATATGTTACTCAACATAATACATTACAATTCATTTCGAATATATTACATCAGAGTCATATTACTACCCTAGGACAGTTATAATAGTTTGTCCCCACCTAACTGACACAACATACATATAATACAGTGGAAAACAAGGTAATAAATAGCCATCGATGAAGTCACTGCTCCAAGCTCCTCCGAAATGAATCTACAAAAAAACCTGAACTACTTGGTTGCCCACTCAAATTTGAGCACACAAGAGTTTAGGAAAAGAAAATATGCTCTGGGGCAGACATGGATCTGGTGTGTGAAAAGCATAAGTCTTTAACTTTATAAAAACCTTTAAATCAAAGGCATCTCATAAGACCATGCACCACATAAACACGGACGGATTTTTACCTTAGGATAACCAAAATATTTGTATATAAAATCTAGTGATATTATAATAATGTCTATGGTTTCAAATAAAATATAAATATAGTTGAAATGTTTGCATCTCACATTTCAACATAGTTGGGTACATCTAAAACCGTAAGGCACATATTGGAGAATGGATTTCATAATATGTCAAGGTAATAGACTACCTTCTGATGGCACACCTCTAGAAAATGCACCTGGAGTCTGACAAGAATTTCTTGTACCCCTACTACACAGAGTCGGTTGCCCCTATAACATAGCGAACCAGATTACCCCATCCCTTTTTGACACCGGGACCTTATACTATCGCGGTGTTTGCGCACAAAAAAACTCAAATATGGACAATCTAGGATGGGATGGCGACTCCTAATGGTAGCTAACCAATTGCTCTGCCACATACCCTGTTTTTACCATTTTCTTGGTTATGAGGCATGAGACTACGCTTTACCTTCTTCCATACTAACAAACCATCTTGGAATGCTAACACTGCCCTTAAGGCAGAGATACAATGCCAGCAATCATCCATGCAAGTTGCTCCAAAATCGAATAAACATTCCACGTTACTATCTTCCATTCTGGAATCACCCTCAGGAAGAATAATATAACTCCACGGCATACTTCAATATGATTTAACATCATTCGTTATTAGTTTTGAGTGATTCGGATAAATCCGGTGACCGATGTCTCTAAAACTATGCGATAACTTCCGGCTAACTCAATTTTGGTTCTTTTGGAAGCATGCATTAAGCAATCGAGTACTCATAGGGAAACTCAAATATACCCGACATACCTCCTAGGTCAAAACAGGTCTAGATTTGATAGTCGGTTATTCATCTATCAAATAAACAAACAACAACCAATTCCATTTGAGATTTATTTATCCATAGCAACCACTAAGCATCAAAACAAATCTTTATTTAATAAATCTCTTTCAAAAACGTTTGTCTAAAACATTTATGTACTTATTTTTCTGACATAAATATATTCATAAAATATTGGCGAATAACTTCTTGCTCCCAGATCATGTTAGAAAGGATTAAACAAATGTTGTTTAAATTGGAGATAAGGACAACCCTACTATTCCCTTGGTGTTAAGTGTGGAATGGATGTTTCATACCACCATTTTAAAAAGGTCAGTTTAGAGAAACCCAGATCTCAAATTCTTTTTACATTTCTTTCGATAAATCCTTTTTAATCAAATATATTTCATTCTTGAACTCTCTTTTACTTGAAATCCAAACCCATTTCAAAATATTTTCCAAACTTCAAATTCATTTATAAAAGCCTTTTATAAATATCAAAAATCATTTATATAAGTTGCTTTTATAAATATCCAAAAAATTTTAAATTTCTTATAAATACTCAAATCTTTTTATAAACTCCCTTTATGAATATCCAAATCTGTTTCTAAAATTTCTTTTATAAATACCCCAAAATCATTTATAAAACTTCTTTATAAACCTTTCATGTTTAAACAACTTCTTAAATAACCTTAAATTAGCTTCCTTTAATAAGCAAATTTATTTTATAAATCTCCCCAATTTATAAAACCTTCTTTTCTTAAAAATTCAAATCCATTTACCCAAAACACTTTATAAATTTCCAAATTCCTTTATAAAACTCTTTATAAAAAAAAATTTATAACATGGAAAACCATTCCTATTAGTTAAAAACATCTTCAGTAAAACCATTTGTAAATTCATTCTTTAAATATCTTATTCAAAATGCAACAACTTTGATACCATTTCAAAAGAAAATGAAATATTTATCTTTACAAAATCAAACGGAGGCTCAGTGACTGCAATGGTGCTTTTATTTTGATTTTACTTATCCAATTTAACACGGCATCACATAACAATAGGTATATAAGGAATCAACACATAACCATCAATCAACTTAAGTAAATGTCCAAGTTAATTGCAATAGCAGAATGATGTTTTGTTTTGTTCATAGACGTCTTTAGTTTTTCTAATCATATGGGGTTACTTAAGGGTAAGAAACATAGAAATCCCTTGATTTAAAACAAATTTGAAATGAAAACAGTTTAAACAAAACCGACTACTTAAACTCCAGCTATTTTAAAATAAATTAAAACCTTTGTAAATGAGAATCTTTGTTAAATAGTAATTAAATTCTAATTAAAGGTAATTAAACCTTATTAAAACATAATTAACTTTAATTAAAGATTAATTAAATAAAAACCCTTTTTCAAAATAATAATTAATTAATAACTATCTTAAATAAATAATTAATTAATAATTAACTTTAATTAGTAACAAATCATGATTAACTTAAACGATTAACATTTAGGTTTAAAAACCATTATTAACAAATGATAAAGTACTAATTACCATTATTAATTAATTAATCAATTAAATAATCATTAAATAAATAGTAATTAAATAATTGTTCTCTATTTACTAAATTAAAGTTAGAAAACATTTTCTAAAAATATTTTAAGTTAAAACAAGTTTAGATTAGAAAAATAGTTAGATTTTCCGAACTGTGCGTATATCGACTGTCGCTATACGAACCTGTAATTTTAAAAACTTGAAAATGTTTTCTAACTTTTTAAACTTCAACTTTGAACTCTTATCTTCTTTAAAGCATAAGAATAAACCTTTAAAACCAAAATCAATGTTTTAAACTTTAAAACTTCTCACTTTGAAATAAAAGTCAAACTTTCGACAAAAAACAAATTTCTAACTCACTTTTGATTAGCGAATCGCTAGCTTCATGTCATGAGCCCACATATAACATATGCAACATTCAATCACAACCACATCATAACATTATAGCACAATCTTAAGAACGAATATTAGTTCACAAATACCAACTAACTTTTCCAATATTCTAGGTGCAATCTTTATCGCCTACTCAAACTTTGGTATAAGCAATCAACTTCAAATCAACATATATGCATGCATACACAACCTATAATATTACCACATACTTAAGCAACATTTTAACTCAAAAATTTTACAACCTTAAAGTTACTAACTTGAGTTTTAAAAATACGAACTTTACGCACTGTAACTTATCTAAATCAAACTAAACTTCCACCGAATTAGCTACAACACTAGCGAACCACCTTAACTTAAAAAATTATGAATTTATGTGGCCTTGGATGACTTGAAATGGCTCAGCCTGGGTTGGTATTGGGCTCGGCCTTGGATGGTTTAGGGAGATGGATCTTGCTTTGTGAAGAGAAGAGTTTAGGAATTAAAACAAAGTGATTTAAGCTATGTTTTGAAATGTTTTTATTAACTTTTTCTCTTAGGAATTTAGTGAGGAGGCCATGAGAGTGCGGAGAAGCTTAAGAAGAAGATGTGAAGAAAATGAAGAATGGAAATGTAAAGTGGAATTTGGTGAGAGGAAGGGTGTATATTTAGGCTTAGGAATTTTATAAAAGTACATAGAGTGATTAGAATTAAATACACACACATGCATGCACTGCATACCTCCCACCATGTTTCTCTCCACATGTCCTCCCCCTCCAGGCCATGTTGTAGGGTACTTAAGGTATGACATAGGATTGTGTATATATATATGTATATATATATATATAAGTGTGTTTATATGTATATATATGCCTTTTATACATAATTTGTCACATCCATGCTTAGGTACAAATATATATATATAAGTTAATATACATAAGTATGCTTAATTAATACTAATCCTAACATGTATAAATATGTGCATATTGCACCAAGTGTGCACAATGTTTTTTTTGAACTGGTACTTTATATACAACAAATCATTGAGACAACATATCTCATGTCAAATAAACGTTCGAAAGCAAGTTTCGAACTTGTGACATCCTGCACCAAAGCTGAATCAATTAACCACTTGGACAGAGGTGCTTGTCAAGTGTGTGCACAATGTTCCTGATGACTTTCGGGTGTCGAAAAAATCGAAATTTCTGAAAAAGTTCTTCGGTCACAATTTCTATTTTATTTGAACTATCAATATTGGCAAATTTTGAAAACTATTTTATCATTATTATTAAATAATTAAAAATAGGATTATTTTACTAATAAAAATCCATTTATTGCTTATATAACATATATTTAAGTAGCTTATTTCAAAGTTGCAAAATCCTTGGTCGTTACAAATCTATTTTACCATCATTTGTTATTATTTAAAAGAGTTATATTTTAATTGTAAAACCTATTATTTGAATATCTAATATTTGTTAAATATTCGCAGGCGATAAAATTCCAGGTCGTTATATCATGATTACAACATCTCGTAATTACTATCATAAAACACCTCTTTTATGGATTTTCTATTAAATATACTTAAATTGAACAATTAATTGATTATAAGACAATGTAATAAATATATAACAGAAATAAAACACCTTTTACTGTAAATGAGAATTGATTACAGAGTTAATAATTTACAATAATTACAAAATTTCCCCTAGAGCATACTCCTAACTCTATCAACTGCTACCTCCAAAGTCACTACTAGAACTATATATTCGATGTTTACAATGTCGATAAACTCACGCTCTCTATTAACTTAAATATACTAACCCTATGCCTAATAACCCTACCTTAACTTTATCCCCAATTCAAGAATTCCCAAACAACAAATCCTACAGCTCATCCTATAAGAAAATTCTGAAGTTCAAAGTTAGGAAAATACAAAACAAAAAAATGCCCCTAAATGATAACAAAATATTTATGTCCAAATTTTAATTAGAAAGGGGCTTTAGGGAAAATTCCCTTTTCTTCCTTTTGATAAAAGTTGATATCCATTTTGGATCTAATAAATTTCTTCTTCTCACTTCCAAAAAATGCATCCAGTTCCTTGTATATATATGATTTTTCCTTGTTGCAAAAAATTCAGATCCTTGGCCAAAAATGCTCACTTCCTCTGACTTAGAATTTCGACTTTGATGTCTCAACTATTTAATTGCATTGTCAATTTGGATAAGATGACGATCTGAGGTTCCACGTGCTTGGATGGTCATGCTAATTTAAAATTTAAACTCTTATTGATTTGATTACAGGCTCCTAAAATTGCTATACATTGCCAGAAAATGAAGAAAATGCAAATTATGATGCTGTTCATCAGAGCACGGTAGCCACATCACCAGAGATGATGGAGGTTGATGTCAGTCTTGTGTCAGGTGCTTGAATTGCTGAAGTTATAGCTTGGGGATGTACCTATAAGAGTGTATCGGTATGTGCATGTGTGTGCATGTTATGCACATGCATACCTGATAAAGTTTGTTCTTGAGTTTGTGTTGATGTGTATTTGTAAAATTTGCTTTGTTGAGTGATGTAGCAAAGTATAGGCTTGTGTGTGTGTTGAGTATGGTCTATTTAGGTTTGGTTTGGGTCTGGTTGAGTCAAATATGCATGTGTCTGGGTTATATATATGTATGCACGTATTTTCAATGAGATGATGAGAATCTGAAAGCAATTATCTTCTGTTCATTTTCAGTTTGAAATTTTAGTTCAGTTCTTTTACAATTTGTTCTTTCTACTTAGTTTACATTTTTCAATTGTAATCCTATTCCTTTACATTTCCTTTTCTTGTTAATTCTTGCATTTTATTACATGTTCTTCATTTTTGTAACTCTACAATTCTTTAGCATCATCAAACCCTAATCACTATCTTCATTTTCTGGTCCTTCACTTCCATTTCTTGTGTCATTCTTGATATATACACATACGAAACTACCACATTCCACCAATTTTTCTCTACCAAAACACAACCATATTTCACTCAAACACCCATACTCCACCATGAAAAGAAAGTAGACCAACCATACTATTCCAATTTGGTATCAGAGCCAATGATTGGAACTACCTCTGACATCCAGTCTGATCCTTACATCACCATCAACATTTCTCAAACCTCACATCAAAATCAAGATTCTGATTTATGGGCCAGGCAAGATGAAATTAATAACAGAACCAGTTTCTCTCAAGAATCTGAAGCGTGCTAGCTAAGAATGAAGCACAAAATTTGAAGGGGTTCTAAATATTTTAACCACCTTGGTTTAAGAATTTCATCAGTCCAAGAACCAACCTCTAGTTGCACCATAACCAATATCCTCTGTACAACATTAAGAACCCTTTCTGCATATTCCATATACCACTCCTCATGCACTACCTACACCCACAACTCCACAACCAGATCCAAGACCTCCAAATTTTCATCAAGAATCACCATCGTACCACCGCCTAGAAATGCTCTAGGCTTCATGAATCCTCCTCCATACCCTCAAGAATATCCACAAGTACCCAAAAACCCTCAAGAACATCTATAAGTACCCAGAATCCTTATCCAAACTACCTCACAAGATACTCTCTGTTACCCTCCTTGAAATTAGACTTTCCTGTTTTTTTTTTAGTGAAGATAGAGTTACTGACTTAGTGAGGCAAGTGGAGCGGTTCTTTAGATTTCATCACACTAAAGAGCAATATTGGGTAGAGATATGTTATTTCTTCCTAAAGAAAGAAGCATTCCGATGGTATTACTAGTATACAGATACAGTGGTCAACCATGAGTCATGGCAAGTGTTTAAGGAGGAGATCATGGATAGGTTTAACACTAAAGACATGGAAAGGCCTTATGGAGCCCTCTCCAAACTCAAAAAATGTTCCATTATGAGGGCCTATTTGAGCATATTTGAACAATTGTAGGCTGTTATAGAAACATTACCCCCTAAATTTCTCTTGGATAGATTCATTGGTGGTCTGAAAGAAGAGATTAGATATTATTACATCAAGATTAGTTGACTTCAAAGAGGTTGTTCCTTTAGCCAAGAAAAAATTGTACTTATGTTTGTTTATATAGAGTTGTTTGAGAGAAATATAAGGAGTATGGGAGGAATATTAAGATAGAGAAATAATGGGAGGAATATTAGGATGGAGTATAGAAAAAGTTGATTAAGAAATAGTATTTGGTACATATAAATATATAAAATATATACTCGTTTTAACTACTTCAATACAAAGATATCAATTTTTTTATTAAATCTATATCTAATACAATCATTTGCAAAATTGATTGGAACTAAGAAATATTATTTTAAAAATAACCACCCCAAAAAAAATTATTATCCCGAAAATATTTTATACTTGAAATGCTCATCGTTCTCCTAATGATATTTTATTTGTAACACAATTAATAATTAATATCGATGAAAAAAATCAAATACATATAATCATCGATGAATTTTTGGATATGTGTATAATAACCGAATCACACTCAATGAGATATTAAATGAATATATATGTTTATAATAATCAAACAAAAATCATCAATTTTCATACTCCATAATCGGAGCCAGAGAAAGTGGACTGGTTATGTCGATGTTGGAAATCAACAGGTCTAGAGACAGTTCTTGAGATTATCCTTATCTTTATTGGAGAATATCATCGTTAGTTGTAACCTTTTTATATTTTTTGTATCTGAATTTGTAGTCTGTGATTGAATTTTTATTGGAAATTTTATCTGAATTTGAATTTCTACTATTGTTTGTTAAATATTAAATATTTATTAACTAATGGTAAATAATTAATAATTATTGCAAATAGAAAATAAACACTATATAATTTCCACACTTCATAGGGGGATTTTTACTTCAAAAGCTTATATGTGCAGGGTAATATGTTTTAAAAACACTACTTATGAAAAATTAGTTTTAAGGACATTTTACAGGAAAAAGGTAAAAGAATTTATCATTTTCAATTATACATAAATAATGATAAAAGGATTTATCATTTTTCTGTATAACTTAAAAAGATAAATGAATTTATCATTATGATGTAAATTGTCCTTAAAACTAATTATTCATAATTGCTGTACTTAAAACTTACTACCCTGCAAATAGAAGCCCTCCAACCAAATTTTCACACTTTTTTTTCATAATCTCTAATCAATTTTTTACCCATAAATGTCAAAACTTTTAACCTCTAATCCGATTTGTCTGCAAATGCACCCTTAATAAGGAAATAATCATTATTGGTATCAACTAAATGGATTATTGTACGCAAGATAATATTAAGGGGATAAATCATCATATATGTTTCAAAAGGAACATAAGCAAAATACTATAAGAGCACCTAATATTTCTAAAATGAGTATTTAAGGGGAGTGCTATAAAATATGTATTATATAAAGGGTGAATAAGCTTAAATATATTAACAAGGATTGTACCGTAAAATTATTTCACCTTGAACCTATACATTGAGCTCAAGGCTAATGTATTTGGTAAAAAAATTTAGAAAGAACAGATTTCCTCTTTATCTCCCTGTTGTCTTTTGTATTAATGTGTTCTATTCCTCTTTAAAACATAACAAATCCTTAAAATAATCCATAAAAACAAAAACATGTAATAATTGCACTTCTATGATATATAAGCTCCCCAAAACAATAAATATAAGTGAATATACAAATCATATATTGATTATCATTTTTGTAGCAAAATCCACTAAAATACTAGGCTGTCCTTTTAAGAAAGCTACACATAAAAATATTAAAGGAAGAGAATGCATGAATCCAACAAAAAACAACGAATCCAACAAAAAACAACAAGTCCAACACAAACCATCTTTAATTGATTGACTAAGGATCAACATTCATAGCTACATAACCTACAAGGTTAGACTTTATCAAAGCTTACAAATATCAATTTAAATCGTTATATAACATGGCATCATCATCAAAAAAAATTTCTACTCTACGCATAATAATAGGAACGTTTAAATTGTATTTTCTTTTAAACTCAATCATAATGTCTTTGGTTTTTTGTAGGAGCCTCACAAATTTGATCAATGATTGAAGATTTTATAGATCTACTCAAAATACAAACTTTTTTATATACCTATTTCAACACTATATGAATGTTAAAAATTATAACATCTAATACAAATAAGAGAAAGTTGTGTAGGATCCAAAGTAGCATTAATATTAAATTACAATCATCCTTAGCCCAAGACAAACAAGTGATATTAATTTTGGATAATTGTTAACCAAAATCAAGTCATATCCATTTATAATATGAAAATCCATCAAAAACCCATGAAAATCTTTAGCACCATCAAGTTGAAAACCAAAAAAATACATATGATTTTTTTGGAATTTTTCTTCAACATTTATTTCAAAGAGCAACTTGAATCAGTGTTTGAATCACTACTTCTTCCAACTGAAATTCTTCGGAAATTAGACTTGAAAGAAGCAATACTATCAATATCATACTCTAATGCACAAATTTTGTTGATAGTAATAAAATCAATTTTCTTTAAAACTACAATATACTATGCATGTTAGGATCGGTGTCAATGGTAAATAACCTTGCTTTCGAGAACACAAGATACCACACAAGCAATTAGTAGGATCTCTAATTTTTTTAGCGGTCGTAAGGTCAAACCCTTAAAATGTCAGTAAGGTTTGGGATCAATCCTCTTAACAAACAATGACCATTTTAAAAAGAAAAAAACATAAGATATCTCAATAAAAGATGTAAGATATGATCTAAATTCACATATTACATTCTTAACAACGAATCAATTCCTAGTCAAGTTGAAAACTATTCTCTAAAATTAAAAATACAACAAGCATGTTGTCATTCTTATTGTACAAAGGCAATGAAAAAATAAGAAAGTAATTACATTAGTTTTGGACAATATTATATGAAAAACCAACAATTTCTACACAAAATGAAAAGAAAATTCCATTATTTTAACAACTAGAAAAACAATAGTCAGTAATCATTAAATGGTAAACAAAAGCAGTTGCATGTCATAAACAAGTGTAAATAAAATATATGCTAAATAAACAAAACATCAAAGTGCAGTCTATCTTATAAATTTCTAATATTAAATAAATATAGCATTGGAAAAATAAGTAATAAAAATCCACAAAATCATACCTACAACACGAGACACTTCCGCAACTTGAACAAGATTAACCTATACCTAACGAATCACCTTGAAAAAAATAAAAATATTAAATTTTAGCAGAGAAGAGAGAATATGATGAACAATTAATTTTATTGCAAATATTTTCTCTGATTCTACAAGCTCTTTGTACATGATTATATATAGCTTAATTCTACTAGTCGTTGCTTATTTCCTTAATTATAATTCTACTAGTCGTTTTCTATTTTCCAAATTATTATTCTACTAGCCGTTGCTTATTTCCTAAATTATAAAAGCCTAATTATACCATGATTACAACAGAGTACCAAGTATAGCTAGCAGTTGTATAATGGATGCTAGCCTTTTATTTGTTTCCTGTTTTTAGCATAGATGAAATATTCTGAGGCTATTATTTCTATTTCTCAACACTCCCCCTCAAATTGGATTTGAATAAATGTATAGAACCCAACTTGTTAAGTATGTTTAGATGGCTTGTCTTGTCGAGTGCCTTTATGAAAATATCTATCAGTTGCTCTTTGCTTTTGACAATGGAGTTTCTATTTCTCTTGATTTCACTTTTTCTCTAACAAAGTAACAATCTACCTCTATATGTTTTATCCTCTCATGAAAGAAAGGAATAGAAGCAATATGATGTACAGCTTGATTATCACAGTACATTTACATTGTTTTTGTGTGCTCTATCTTCATGTTACAATGTAATTGCTTAATCCAGACAAGCTCACTTGATGTGGATGCCATGGCTCGATATTCTGCTTCTACACTTGATCTAGCTACGACATTCTGCTTCTTACTTTTCCAAGTGACCAAGTTACCACCTACAAACGTACAAAACCTTGTGGTTGATTTTCTATCATAGCTTCTGGCCTGATCTGCATCAGAAAAACCAACCACATCGCTAGAATTGTTTTTCTTCATCCAAATTCCTTAATGTAGAATGCCTTTAAGATATTTCAATATCCTATCAATTGTGCTCAAGTGGCTGGTATGTGGAGCATGCATAAATTGAGTTATGACACTAACTGCAAAGGCAATACCATGTCTATTTACTGTAAGTTAAATTAATTTACCTACCATCCTTTGATATTGTCCTATATCAGATAATGGCTCATCATCTTCCACTCCAAATTTTATATTCGTCTCCATAGGAGTATTAGCTAGTTTTTCTCGTAATTTACCAGTCCCTTTTAACAGATCAAAGACATATTTTCTTTAGGATAGAAATAATCCTTTACAAGAGTGGGCTATTTCTACTCCAAAAAAATATGGAAGTTTTTCAGGATCTTTGATGTCAAATTCATTTTTTAGATATTGTTTAACCCTATCAGTTTCCTCATTATTATTTCCAATGATGATAATGTCATCAACATAAACCAAAATAATAGTAGCGATATCTTACGAGTGTTTGATGAACATAAAGGAATAATCGGTACTTTTAAAAAAAAAATCTTTAAAAGAGAAAAGCTTAGCTTGACATACCATGCTCTTGGAGATTGCTTTAGACCATAGATCGGCTTTTTTAGTGATGAGTTCGTCTCACTTTTCTATCCCGAAGGAAGAGTTATATAGACTCCTCTTCTAAATTTTCTTGAAGGAATGCATTTTTTACATCTATTTGGAACAAATTCCATCCCAAGTTGGTGGCCACTGACAGCAAAATTCTAACCGTGTTCATTTTTGCTACTGGTGCAATGTGGTCAATACCATACATGTGGATAAATCCCTTAGCGACTAACCTAGCTTTATACCTTTCAGTAACACCATCACTGTTGTATTTGATTTTTTATATCCATTTGCAACCTATGAGTTTTTGTTTTTTGGTAAATTAATAACATCCCATGTGTCATTTTTTCTAAGGCTTGAAGTTCTTCGTTCATAGCCTTATGCAAAATTGGGCTTTGATTGGCTTCACTAAAGTTGGTAGGTTCCATTTAGTTAGTGATGTTACTTAAGTGGCTCAATATGAAGGGGATACTCTATCGTATGAAATAAAATCTTGTATTGGATACATCACCTATTGGGATGCATAATCCCTTAATTTAACGGGAGGTCAAGTTTGTCATATTGATCTTCTTATGGAATTTTCTTCTTGAGTTGGTTCTTCATGAGTTAGTTCTTCACTTGATTTATCTCTTCTTATTCCCTTGGGTGAATTGGACTTGTTCCTCCAATTTGTTCTTCATTTGAATGATAACTTGTTCTAGATTTGTTTCTTCAGGAAACATGAAATTAATTGGAGATAACATGACTGGTTTACTTTGTGTATTTCCTTGTTCACTTGTTTGATAATATGGTTTATTTTCAAAAAATGATTTGTCTCTTGAGATATAAAGTTTAACATTTTTTGGATCATAACATTTGTGCCCCGTTTTTTGGGATGACTGTCCTAAAATATTGCTTTAAGGCATTTTTATTTAGCTTGTCATGTCTTTTTATGTATACGAAACATGTACATCCAAAAACTCTTATGTGATCAAGATTTATTTTTCTATTCTTAGGAACTTCTAAGGGGCTCGTATTTTAGGCATAACACTTAGCAATCTATTTTTGTGGTAAGTCCCAGTTAACACAACATCTGACCAATAAGATTTTGGAGTTAGTTTGAAAAAGAAGTGATCTAGTGACTTCAAGGAAATGTTGATTTTTTCTTTCTGAAACTCTTTTTTGCTTAGGTGTATTAATACAAGTAGTTTTATGTAAAATCACTTTTCATGTAAAAAAATCAATGAAATCTTTGTTTACTTATTCTGTCCTATTATCAAAACGAATATTTTTAAATTTTGCATTATATTGAGTTTTTATAAACTGTAAAATTCTTAAAAACATGAAAAACCTTCATTTTTTTCCTTTTAAAAGGTAAACTCAAGTAGTGCGAGAAAAATCATCAATAAATGTGATGAAATATTTAAAATGATCATAAGAATCAATAGGGGCTAGACCGCAAACATTAGAATGAACTAAATCAAAGCATTATTCTGGCCTATTAGTAGATAAAGAAAATGGTAATCTAGTTTATTTTGAAATCTTACTAACATCACAACTTTGGAATCTAATTTATAACAAAAACATTTATTCAAAATTTGATCAGATGGACGACCAAATCTCCAATGTAGCAATTTATCATGATCTACTAAATTTAATAACATAGACATTTATTGGTGCTCTCATTAAGATAACAAAGGTCATTTTCTAGACATTCCTCACCAATCTTCTTCCCTGATTCTTGATCCTGAAAGGCCACTTTCTATGTGAGATTATAACATTGCAATTCAATTCACGGGTTATTTTACTAATTGACAATAAATTTGAATTAAAATCTGGTAAATGTAAAATATTTTTCACATCTTTTGTAAGAAACTTTGTTGCATTAAAACTATGAATTTGGACTTTATCTCCATTAGCAATCTTTACATATAGAGGGTCTTTATTTTATGTAACATTGGTTAATTTATTTTTGTCCCATATCATGTGATTAGTAGCACCTGAGTCAATTATCCATCTATTTACATTTTGCTTTTTGCAATTTCAAATTTGTTGTTGACTTTCAATGAATAAAAAATAGCACAAAATGTACAAAAGCTGAAGTTTGTTACTACAACAAATTGTTCAATTGAGTTAGTAGTTGATTCGGTTACACCGTTTGAGTCATAAAAGATCCCACTGAATTGGAGGTGTTATTAGTCCAATGAGCTGATTCAGATCCATACTCTTCTACCTATACTCCTTTGCTAAAACCACTGAGTTTTTTCTCCTTTTTTGTGCCACCCCGATTACCTTCACTATTGCCCTTCTCTCTGATGAGTGAAGGTAGGGATGAAGGAACCAACAGCCATCACGGTTATACCCTGCTTTCTTGCAGTGGTCACACTGCTCAGTTCTCGAAGCTCTCTTCCTTTTCATGGTGTCCCTGAAACTAGGGTTTGAGTGTTTTACCTAAATGCCTTGTTCTCTTGATTTTCCAATTTTCATGAGTTCATAAGCGCCCACCAAGATTGCTCTTGCTCAATTCTTACCACTACATCATCAAAATTTGGCATCTCAATCGATGCCAAGACTTGAGACCTGATCAATTCATAGCTTGGATCAAGAGCCCCTAGGTAGGTGGATTAATTCTTGTTCAGATCTTTTTTGGATTTCAACCAAGTCTATTGTTGGTGGGAGATAGACATTGAGCTCTTTCCATTTAGATAAAAAAATTGTCACTAGTTCGTTATTACTTTGGGTACTCTATTTAATTTGGGCAAGCTCTTATTTAAGGGTAAAGATGTAAGCAAAAAAATTTGTTGGCCATGCCTTCTTTTGGCTTTATCCCAAACCTCCTATGATGTGTTGAAGTACATGAGTACATTTGAAATTTGGGGTTCCATTATGCTGAAAAGCCATGACATGATTAATTGGTTGGTTGTCTCCCATTCTTATATTTTTGTTTTCTCTCCGGGAATTAGCTTATTTAGCTCTGCTGCTTTGGGTTCTCCTTTTTGCCAGTGATAAAGCTTAATTTTCCTTTGCCACCGAGACCAATTGATACTAATCTCGACCAAGGAATGTAATTTTTGTTGCCATTGACTATGATATTTGTGAGTTATCGTTGTCAGATTGAAACATGTTGAACTTACTGCAATTATTTGATATCTGCAGCAATTGATATTGTTGCAGAACTTTTAAGTCAGGATTTGACCTCCTCTGATACAATATTGAATTTTAAAGGAGAAGAGAGAATATGATGAATAACTAATTTTATTGTAAATTTTTTCTCTGCTTCTACAAGCTCTCTGTACATGATTATATATAGCTTAATTCTACTAGTCGTTGCTTATTTTCCAAATTATAATTCTACTAGCCATTGCTAATTTTCTAAATTATAATTGCATAACTACACCATAATTATAACAAAGTACCAAGTATAGCTAACAGCTGTATAATGGATGCTAGCATTTTGCTTGTTTTCTATTTTCAGCCCAGAGGAAATATTCTGAGCCTATCATTCCTATTTCTCAACAATAAAATAAGACGAGAATAAAAAATAAAAATAAAAATCGATATTAATTTCATAAATAAAACAACAAAAATATTCAAGAGAAATTACAGAAAAAATAGGTTAAATAAAACATGTCGATTTAATCTTTTAAGAATACAAAGGTGAAGAAATCACGAGTTTAGATCTAAAGTTCTAATCTTTTGAGAACCGTAAGATTGAAGAGAAGAAAAATGATTTTATAAATATGTGGATAGACTTCAAACAAGTAAGTTTGGATGTGTAATAGATAATTCCTTAAAGTTTGTTTTTCAGTCGAAATTTTTTAAACTCGTGTACTTTAGTAAAAGCAAAACGTGAATACTATTTCATCTTGCTTATTATCGACCGAGTTAAAGAAAGTGATCATTCACATAATATCGCTTTGTGACCATACATGCAACTGGGTAAAGCTTCCATGCTTTTTTACATCTCGTGAAGATTAACATATTCTACATTTATATGTATTTTTTACTCTTACTTTTCAACTGCTATACCATTTTTCTCGAGGTTAATTCTGTAAAATTTTCAACTTAATGACTTAGATTAAGGATAACTATTTATTACAATTACTTGATTAGAATGTTTAGTATGCACCTAGAGAGAAAACACAAAACAAGTAAACTATTTTAGTTGGGCATCGTTGTAATTTTAAAGATAATATCAATACATCTTCCATATATAAAGATTAGTTAAGTCTTTAAACAATGATAGTTACATTTAATGATTGGATGGTTAACCAGATAAATTTAGTTTACAAACTAATTATAAATGAGTTATGCTAGAAGTTGCGGCATTCTTCATTATGTTAGAAATACTTTTAACAAAACAACCAAACATCATTTTTTTCGACTATTATAACCAAACTAGCATAAACTCATGCTTCACACACTGATTAGTATTAGCAAAAAGATTGAAGGTGATATTTAAACACAGTAGTATTATATGCTTAAGTATTTATGGTAGAATTGGGGGCAATAAGGTATTATAATATTAAGTTCGATCAACAACTTCACTTTTGAGTTTGTAGGATCATATCTCATTGACTGCAAAAGGTACTTTCAATAAATGTGAAATAGGGTCATCAAATGGACATTTATACCAATGCAGTTGAGTAATTTTAAGTAGTGATACGGGATTATATTTATATATCTATTAAAAAAGCTATGTAGGCATATGCAACTGAGAGATACTATTTGAATGCAAACCGCAGTTGGTTACCTTATTGCATTGCTCATACCTAAATTGCCTCGGTTTTTTGAATTTCCCTTGTTGCGACAAACCCATAGCTGATGTGAAATGACTTGAAAGGTTAGAGAACCAAATGTTAATGGACTAGCGTAGAAATAAAATAGAAGTTACTAGCATAACCGCACAATGGCGGAAAAACTGACCTTTTAGTAATATAATATTAAAGGAAAAAATATATGATAATTATGAATTCGATGAAAATTTAATTGCATTGTTTAATTTTGAGCTTCTTTGTAAGTTTTGACCATTCAACTGTATAACTAAAAAACATTTGTAACAACTTTTCTTTAATTTCAGTTAAACACATAAGAGTAATACATTGAACAAAACATTGCAAACATTGCTAGAAACAAAAAATACATGTTAACTAGAAATGGGGTGTGTGTGTGTGTATAGAAATGTTTAATGACTTTCCCTTTTGGAGCACCCTTTTAGCACTCTTGTCATTTCTTGAGCTACGCTATTTAAAATACTACACAACTTTATAGATTTTTAATCAACATCATGAATATCATATTTAATAACATGAGGCTGTTTCATAATTCCTCGCCTCTTCTAAATTATAAGTCAAATTATTACGTTTATTTTAACCATTTAATTTAAATAACAAATATATTATGATATACATATATTCAGTTGAATCCAAACTTTGTATAAATGAACTTGAGTATGATATGAACATATTTACAAAATTTTATAGCATTTTGAATAGTGTTGCTCAAGGTATGATAATAGTGCTATAAAACAGCATAGTTTAAGGTTCAACATCACCCAATATTTCTACCTTCTCCCCACCCATTTTAGCACCCATCTTTTTAACTAATTTTTTTTAACTAAGTAATATTATAAAATAGAAGAGAAGCAACAAATATTTTTCCATTATATTTTTTCTCTCTAAATCACTAGTTTTTAAGTGGTTGTGTATACATCAATCCTAGGTGGACCATAAAATAAGCATGGAAATCTCAATAGTACGAAGTTTTGCCGACTTGAAATATAAGATGTGATAATCCGTATTTTTAATTATAATTATTAAATTTAATATAATTTTTGAATAAACATGGTTAGAAATAGTAATGTTTATTTTAAATAAGAAATTGATATATGTGAATAAGAGAAGAGCATGAGTTATAATATTTAATCGAAATTCTAAAATGACGACAAATTGTAATAAAATAAAAAGGTAACTTATATTGAAATTGAAATTAATGATATTGGGTTGTAATAAATTTATAATGGGAATCAAGATAGTAAGTGTTAAATTAAAATGAATGAATGAATGTTTATTAAAAGAAGCTTATGTTGTTATTTAAAATTTATTCTGATAAGTTTGTGGGATTAGAGTTTTAACGAATTAAGATTTAGTAAATTAAACGATAATTTCAGAATAAAATAAATATTTAAATTTAATTATGGAAAGAAGATTAATTAAAAATTTAATTTTGATATGCATCTAACGAGTTATATTGAAAGAAATTTCATTGGTGGCGAAATAGGTAAATTCATCAGTTTTGAGTTTTAATTCAAAAAAAAATCAGTTAATATTTCAGTGGAAAATATTATTTTTCGACATATAAATTTTTTTTACATAGAAACAATCTAGAAAATTTTCTGATTGAAACGTCAAAGTTTATTAAGTCCAATTTTGATCTTTTTAGCTTCATTTATCGCGATTTGTCGTTTGATGTACGTTTTAATCGAGGTAATTGGCGACAACAGTGGATTTTTGGCATGATTGTCGTAACACGGATTTTATTACACCATTTGATTTGTCCCATCGCGTTGATCGCCATGGTATATTTACTTCTATATTTTGATGTCCGATGCGCAACGTTAAGTGGTCACTTTATAGTACGGTACCGGTCTGCCGAGTTAACCATTTAAACAAATATCCCTGCAGTTTGAGTTTCGCGTTCATGTGCCTCCTTCCTGTGATTTGTCGCTCAAAACTTTTCTGAGCATTTAATTTTATTAATAAATTATTTGCATCAAATACTATTAACCAAATATATATTTAAATCATCTCTTCTGCTTTTATTTTCAGTTACATGCTTCAATCGAGGTCCCTTCGCCTCCAATAATAATAAAAATCGAATTGCCTATCCCTCCGTCCTCGCGAGCCAATCACCCCTCCACCACCTGCTGCTAGCCTCTTCTTCCTCCACTTTCGATCATCCCTCCGCCTGCCTTCTCCTCCATCGACAATTACCTACCGAGCTCCTCCCTCCACCCTTCGCCTCCGTCTCACCTGATAGCGACCGCCTCCACCCAAATCCGCCTATCTCCCATCACTTCACGTCCGCTTACCCATCCCCTTGCTGCCACACCTGCCTCCATTCGCTTGCACTTGACCCGACGTCAACTTAGACCCGCCATGGGCCTCCTTTTACTCGCCTGCCGTCCAGTCAGTCAACTCCAGTCGTTGTCGATTCAATTTCAATTTGTCACTTCCAAGTTGTAGCAGCAGCTTCATTCTTAACGTCACTCATTCGTGTGTACGTGTTCGTCACGGTGTCTGTTCGTGTATGTCGTTGTATTCGCTTGTGCTGTTCTAACCATGGAAGGTGAGTGTTTTAATACTCACAGCAGAAACTTCAATGCAAGTAAACCCGAAATTTTATAAATAATTTGTTCTAGAAATATGGATGACGCTAGAATTTGTAATCACGGCTAGCTGACGCCATGGTATGTGATTATTGTGATATATGTTAATTAAATTGATTGGGATTCCAAATGCATTTGAAAAACTCTTAAACTAGGAATATTGGGATTATCACTATGTTGGTTCACTGAATTGTGAAATAAACCCATTACCCTGTATATTATTTTATTTGAATTATATAATACCGAATACCCGGGATATGGATCGAAATGGTGTATATTCAAAAAATTGAAATTTTAAATCACTTGTATACAGTTAAATAATAAACACTAAATTAGTCGAATGAAGTTGATGTTTTAAAATTGTAAATTTGAATTTAATTAAATGAAATGGTTTGAAAATTTAATTTGAATTTATAAATTTTAAAGCTAAAGTTGAAGAAGAAGAAAAATTATTTGAAACGTAGGTTTGGAAAAGTTTTAAAATAAAAGATTTAATAAAATTTGTCTAAATTATTTAATTGAAATTTAATTGGAAACTTAATTGAATTTGTTTAATTGAATGTTTAATTAAATTGTTTAACTGAAAATTTAATTGATTTGTTAAATTGATTAATGAAAATTCTAATTGAATTGATTTAAAGGTTGAATTGAATTTTCTAAATCGAATATTTAATTAAATTATTTAATTGAAATCTAATCGAAAACTTAATTGAAGTTAGTTAAACTAAATATTTAATAAAAATGGTAAATTGAAAATAAAATTAAAAGTTTTAGATTGAATATTTAGTTAAATTGATCAATTTAAAATTTAATTGAATTAGTGTAAGTTAAATATTTACTTAAATGGTTTAATTAGGATTTGAATTGTATTGAGAATTTAAGTAAGATTGATTAAATTTGGAATTGTTTAAATTGAAATTTAAACCATAAAACTAAATCGTTGAATCGATTTAACATTGATTTACTTATTGAAATCCCTGAAATGAAGATTTGTAATAGCAAAACCTTTATGGAATTTGAAACAAATTGTAACGACCCATACATTTGGGCCTTCGAATTGGAATATTTGATTTGTTTAAATATTCAGATTTGAATTAAATTGTAATAAAATCTATGTTTCAAATTTAGACTTGATTTTTGATGTCATATTTTTAATTTAATTTTTAGAATTTTTCCATAATCTTTAATTTGGAAAATAAGTAAACTTTAACGCATTATACGGCAAACGCTGCTATTTTAAAACTTCACAGAATTTAATAACTTGTCTATTTTACTTTTGTTTCATGGTCGTGTAACATTGTTATACGCGACCATGTTTTTCTCTGTCGATCGCGACTCAGAATTGGATGTGATATGTTATGGTCGGGTACCAAAATATAATTTAGATTCAAATTCAACTGTACGACATATACAATACACTGCCTTTTTCCTCTTAGCCACCATCCTGTCTCTTTGCTTTACATTCCAATGTCCTTTTTGTCTCCCCGGCTTCTTTCTTTTTGCCCGAGCTGTCATTGTCCCTATCGGATTTGAGTCCTTAAGTTGATTGGTGTATAGGAAGGAATGGTGCTCGTCATGTATATATACGTGCGCATGTTTATGTGATCATCTTCTCCTCTTTTCTTCTCTGTGCATTGAAAACTTAGAATATATCTTCACCTTCTTCCATTCTAAAATCAAAAGCTTCCAAACCACTCGCTTTTAGCTCCGACGTCCAAGAATAATTATTATCGTAAATATTTAACGATAATTATTATTTAGTAATAAGATTTTAAAAAGGTAATAGCTTACTAGTAATAATATTTTAAAGAAAATTTATAATTGTTTTGATAATGATTTAAAGTTAATTATTTTATTAATATGATTCTTAAAAATTATTTATAAAGTTATTTAATTCTTGTTTTAAAATGTTTTAGTTTAAGTATTATTTCAAAGTTATTTAGTTATGGTTTAGAAATATTTCGGTTACATTTTAATTAATTATTAAAAGATTATATATACTTTAATTTTTAATTAAAGTTAATTAATTATATTGATTTAAGTTATTTAGTTATATTTAAAGGATAATTAATTTTTATATTAATATTAGTTTAAGGTTAATTAATTACTGTTTTAATAACGTTTTGAAACTTATCAATTATTATATTAATATTGTTTTGAAATTAATTTATTAATAGAATGATACTGTTTGAAATTAATTTAATATATTATTAAATAGATTCTAAAGTTATTATTTTAAATAAGATTTGACTAAATGAAATAGAGGGATATTTAAAGCTATTTTAAATAACTTATAGTTTATCAATAGGGCCTTATTAACTTAGAAAGTCTATTAATGAGTTGGGTTGAAAAGGGGAGAGTTTTATAAATGGCTTTAAAAAATTGTGAAAGAATCTATAAATGAGTTTTAAAGATCTAAGAAGGAGAAATTGTATGAACGGGGTTTGGGGTTTAGTAGGAATGTTTTATAAAGGAATTGGTGTTTTGGTTTTCTCCGTTTAGATGACTTTTGGGTTTGATCAATCAAGTATGATTTAAAAATGGAAAATCTTTCTATGTGTTTGGTGAGTACACTTATACCATTAAGAAAAGTATATGGTTATATTTTCTAAGTATCAAAAATATAGCGGTTCATGAATATACTTATCCTGTTAAGGTATATAGGGAAGTGATTTCCAGGTATTTGAAATATGATTTTAAAATAATGGAAATTTAATTAAAATGAGGCTTAGTGATTTCTATGGGAAATATAATATTTTTTTGAATGGTTGTTTATTTGATAGTTAAATAACCAACTATCAAATCTGGACGAAAACGTAATCCTGGAAATATTTAAGAGAAACACGAGAACTATATGATACAGTTACCGTCGGTGGTGCTATATTGTATGTATAAACTCATTTTGTTCTTCTAGGATAAATGATAAGGAAATATGTCCACAAACGGTTAGGAGGTGAACTCCATTCTTACCTTCGTTTGTTTATTTCCTTAAGAACCGAGGTTGAGTTTATCGAAATTATCGAAAGTTGTTTTGAAGAGATCGGGATCAGATATATAATCCGAAAACCACTTCTATCCAACTCAAGCGTTTCAAACTGATGACATCGTGAGGAATGTGGAATCGGAGATACAGCATTGAAGTGCAAGGGCTGCTTGCTACTAGCCCTAAGGGTGATTCCAAAATGGATGTAGTAGAAGTAGTGCTTTCGGCTTGTCCTTATCCTAGACAACTTGTATGGATGAATGCTGACACTACATTACTTCTTGGATGGCAGTGTTAGCATTCCAAGTTAGATTGCTATTCAAAAGATAAGCATAGCCTCATCAACCGGGAATGATTAAAATTAAGGGAGATGTAGCAAGGCTAAGTGGGTTACTCCTGTTAGGATGTATCATCACCTTTCTAGATACATCTACATATTTATGGATTGGTTGTGCACGAGATCTCAAATAAAATGGGTTGCAAATTAACCAGGTGATGACATATTCGGCACTATCCAATCGGGGGTAGACCGGTCTTGTGTTGGCGAGGAAACCAGGCGAGTCCTCGGTACATTTTCTAGACGTGTACCATGATAGGTGGTAACCCGGTGCCTTGTCATAGTATGGATTCCATTCTCCAATAAGTGCCGTACGGTTTTGATAGTGCCCAACTATGTTGAAATATGATATGCATGCATTTCAGCTATTTTCATATTTTACTTTGAGTCTAGACATTATTATAATATCATCGGATTTTCTAATATAAAGGTTTTGGTTATCGTAAAGTAAAAACTCATCCGTGTTTATGTGCGACGTGGTCTTACGAGATACCTTGGATTTTAAAGGATTTTAAAAGTTATAATAAATAAAATTTCTTATGATTTAATTTCTCACGCTGGTTTTACCAAACTGACACGGGTGTTGTTTTTCTAAAATGCTCGGGTCAGATCGAGCATATTTCCAGGTCTACTTGGATATTTGGAGCTTCAGGAGATGAGCTAGAGGCCCAGAGATGTATTCACGTAGATGGTTATATTTCCTTTGCATACATTTTTGTATATTATTCAGCAATTGTTAAGGCAGGTTGTTATAACTGTCCGAGCTGAAATATGTTAGTAAACTCTGATTGATGTCTGTATACACATATATTCCAGTTTTATTTTTGTGTGAAGATTTGTTATATATTATAGATATTCATTCTGCTGTGATGTTCTGTGTTGTTTAGTTCTTCTTGTCTTCGTTCTCTTCTCTAACTATCCGCCTTTTCGTTCAATTTGGGTTGGACATGTGTAGTTTGTTGTCAACTTAAACTGAACGAAAAAGTGGGTTGTTATATGTGGTATCAGAGCTTAGGTTAAGCAAATACCTAGGCTTTAGTGGGGTTTACTCATTTGAGATAGGGTAAGTGAGATCCTATGATGAGTCTGAGAGTGTATGTGTGTGTGTGTGTGTGTGTGTATGAGCGCGTATTTATTATTTTCGTAAATATGTTTTATATGTGTTGTTTGATCTATTGAGGGGCTTAAGAATTCAAGTCGATGTGTTAACGTTATCGATAGGGCCCCTAAACATTCGAAGAAGACCAACTGACACATTAAAAATGGTTAAATTGAATAATTTTACCTAGAAATATATATTTTGTATATATAAAAGGAAAAATTTTCAAAAATTTATTATATTTATTCTTGGTTGTGCTTGGTTGTTAGGAATGATAGTATTCCGTCATCATCTAGGATTTGATCAATCATGCTCACCTATTTTTGAGCATTGACTGTTATTCATTAATCTATTTGGAATCTTCCTTTAGAAACCAGGGTTGGGTAGATCGGAAATTAGGAACACTGAAAATGAATACCTTGAGAATTAAGTTTCACAATTTGAATACAAGGCATTTGTTGATAATTTTGGGTTCAAATTTTATTTCTAAGGGTTGTTTATTTAAAAGAAAATATGAAAATTTTGGAATAATATTTTAGAAATGATTTTATATATAAAAGATTGATTTAGTAAAATTAAGTTTTAATAAATGTTGCTTTATAAAAGGGAAATTAGAATATTTTTAAATAATTTAATATAAAAGTTAGTAGTATTAAATTGGAATTTATAAAAGAAGTTTATTAAAATAAAAACTTAAATATTTCTGGAATAAACGCTTGACAGATGATTTATACTAGGAAGCTATAATATTTTCACAATAAATATTTGAGAATGATTTCCTTTTAAAGGAGATATTTTATGTTTATTAAATTGTGCCTTATAAATAAAAGGAATTCAAGAGTTTAAATCCTGGTCATTTTGGCAAAATGGTTTTCATGATTTATAGGTTAATAATAGTAACTGAAAGATGTTTTTGGGCTAAAAACGTTTCTAAGTGGGAAATTGCTACTAGTAGGATCTTGCTAGATAATCTTTTTGATAAACCACATTTTCTCTAATTCCAAGAATATGATTTGATTTACCATGAAGTAAAAGTGTATATGATTATTTCAATGATTTTGGAGAAAGTAATAATAATTTAAATTGAGATAGCTTTGGAGTATGAATGATTTTGGAAATGGTAAATAATAGTTTTCTTAAAGAGGTTTTTGGTGTATTAATATTTCGGAAATACTTGCTTAGAAAATATATTTTAAGTATTAATTCTTTGAAAAAGAGAATTTAAAAGAAATGCATATTTCTTTGGATCTGGTTCGGGGAACGAGTCTCAATTTGTTTTATGGTGATCGGAATAATCTTCTAAGTGACGATCAGATGTTTGCTTAGGCAAATGGTATTGTGCACTTAGCAAATTATTCTCTTTATCATTATACGGTCTTAAGGAGTTCGAATCCGAACGAATCCAAAGAAAATTGGAATTGGATATTTTGCTAAAATATTTCACCGGGAATACATTTATGACATAGTTTCAAAATGGGTTTGAAAGAAAGGAAGTAGTTTTAAGTTAACTAGTTCGAGTGGCTCAAAAATAACTAAAAATGGGTAAGAGATACGTTTAGATGGTAAACGTTTCTCTTTAGTATTTTCCTTCAAGAAGGAAATGTATGATACTGATTGGTAGTTCCCAGTTCTTTGGCATAATTTTGGGGTTACTCGGGCTATATATATATATATACATATATATATATATATATATATACATATATATATGTATATATATTCTATCGATTATAATATATAAGATTATTTCAAAGAGGTGTTTTGAATAAAAATCCAGGTGCTTAAAATTCTTAAGTGAATTCAAAAAAAATGGATGGTTGGATATACCCTTGTAATGTGTAGAGTGTTTTATAAGTTTTACAAATCTAGTGGAATAATACGAAACGTTTTTCATATATATTTTAATGAGATAGAATTGGTATGGGAATAACCAATTAAATAAGTACGTGGAATGGAGGTAAATTGTTTCTCTTTCCATATAGTTTGGATCTAATATTTGAGTACAAGGCTTTGAGGTGTTTTACGCCATTCCAAATAAGAATTTATTACTCGAATTTTACAGAAAACACTCGATGAGGGCTCTTGATATAGAACTAAGATTTTCTATCATAGCTATAGCTATGTAAGGGGAATAGAGGTTCATAACCAAGGAGCCTGATCAGAGGCTGCACTAGTAAATCGGGTGAAAGATACTAGTTCAGAAGTGGAGTCATGTAATCGAGTAGTAATCGAATCAGATTCTGTATATGAATGATCAATGGTCATCATGCGGGCTTATAAATAGTATCGAATGTTCTGTGCTGAAATTTCGGGAACGAAATTCTTTTTAAGGGGGGAGAGTGTAATGACCCGTATTTTTTGGTCTTTGAATTGGAATATTTAATTTGTTTAAATATTCAAATTTGAATTAAATTATAATAAATTCTATATTCAAATTTAGACTTTATTTTTGATGACATATTTTTAATTTAATTTTTAGAATTTTTCCATAATTTTTAATTTGGAAAATAAGTAATTTTTTTGTTTGGCGTATTTTACGGCAAACGCTAGCATTTTGAAACTTCACAGAATTTAATAACTTGTCTATTTTATTTTTATTTTGCAATCGTGTAACATTTTTATCGCGATCATATTTTTTTCTCTGTCAATCGCGACTCGAAATTGGACGCGTTACTTTATGGTTGGGTAGCGTAATGTAATTAAGATTCAAACGCAATGACATAGTATATACAGTACATTGCCTTTTCCTCTTAGCCACCATCCTGTCTCTTTACTTTACGTTCCAGTGTCCTTTTTGTCTCCCCAGCTACGTTCTTGTTGGTCGAGCAGCCATTGTCTCCATCTGATTTGAGTCGTCGAGTTGATTGGTGTACTGGAAGGAATGGTGCTCGGCATATATATATACATGCGCATGTTTATGTGATCATATTCTCCTCTGTTCTTCTTTATGCATTGAAAACGTAGAATATATCTCCATCTTCTTCCATTAAAAAATCAAAATCATCCAAACCACTCGCTTTTAGCTCCGACGTCAAACAACAAAGTTATTCGTCTATAAAAATTAGCGGTGATTGATTTCATTAAACGTCAATCGATAAATTGCCAAAAATTTGATAAGAAACAATATTGTTCATAAACTTCAACAATGGATTTCTCTCAATCCACTTCGAGTCGTTTGGCGCCCCGGGTGTCTTTGAGATCGTATGAAGGTAGAGAAGTTTTGGTAGCATTTCAGCGCGATTCTGTGACGGGGATTGGAGTTGGTCGATTACTAGGGTTATGGATAATCGATAATTTGGTTGTTGATTCGCGAAATGGAGATTTCCATGATGTCGAGCTTGGAGAGGGCTTTAACGTGGCAAATTTTGGTTTGATTCTAGTAGGAAAGATGTTACGTTTTTTTGCGACTGTAGTAGCTTGCCGTGGGGTTTCGACCAGTCATTTTCGTTGGGGAGGTGCGCGTGTGTCATGGCAGGGTGAAATGGAGCAGGCTCGCGAAAAGAAGCTTGCTGATGGCCTTGATGTTGTCGATGGGAGGATGTAATAGCGATGCATATGCACGCGTAAACATGCATAAGAATGACGTTTATTGGACAAAAGGAAATGAAAGGAGAAGAAGAAGAAGGTGGCACATTTGATGGTTGCGGGTTGGAATGGCTTGGGCTTGGCCGGTTTGCAATTTTTTGGTGAGAAATAACTATTTTTATTTGTTTTAAATATATAATGCTAGATAACTTGTAAATGGAATACCTCGACCGTTTTAAACCCGATAGACCTGATTCTTTTTGCCTTGTACTCGTATGAACAAGTACAACTTTATAGTGTAACTTATTGATAGCTTTGGGCATGTGAAAATTTATGACATATTTAAACTTATAGGTTTTAAATTACGTTATTAAATTTAGAAACATCGTTAAATTTATATATGTTAATTATCGTTGTTTATTTGGCCAAATAAAGTGTTGTTCAATTAAATTGGATCGAATATGGTAATTGGATATTGGTTTAGGGGAATAAAACGTCGTTCCACTAATTAAATTAATTTGGCAATTAATTAGCAAAATTAGTCCCCGTTTATTAAATAATATGGTAGCTTGTTAAGTACCATGGTAATCGTTAAGCCTCCTTCAAATTTGAAAAACTAATTATTGTTTTGAAAGTTAATTTAAGAATAATTATTATAATAAATATGTAAAGATAATTATTGTTTAGTAATAATATTTTAAAGATAATTTATAATTGTTTTAATAACGATTTAAAGTTAATTATTTTATTAATATGATTCTTAAAATTTATTTCTAAAATTATTTAATTGTTGTTTTAAAATTTTCTAGTTTAAGTATTATTTCAAAGTTTTAGCTATAGTTTAGAAATATTTTAATTACATTTTAATTAATTATTTAAAAATTATCTATACTTTAATTTTTAACTAAAGTTAATTAATTATATTGATTTAAGTTATTTAGTTATATTTAAAGATAATTAAATTTTATATTAATATTAGTTTAAGATTAATTAATTACTGTTTTAATAACGTTTAAAATTTATCGATTATTATATTAATGTTGTTTTGAAGTTAATTTATTAATATAATAATAGTGTTTGAAATTAATATAATATATTATTAAATAGATTCTAAAGTTATTATTTTAAATAAGATTTGACTAAAATGAAATAGAGGGATGTTTAAATAGTAATTTGTTATTTAAAGCTAGTATAAATAACTTATGGTTTATCAAGTGGACCTTATTAACTTAAAAAGTCTATTAATGAATTAGGTCAAATATGATGAGAGTTTTATAAATAGCTTTGAAAAATTATGAAAGAATTTATAAATGTGTTTAAAGATCTAAGAAGGGGAAATTTTATAAATGGGGTTTGGGGTTTATTAAGAATGTTTTATAAAGGGAAGGGTGTTTTGGTTTTCTCCGTTTAGATGACATTTGGGTTTGAACATTTAAGCATCATTAAAATGGAAAATCTTTCCAATTGTTTGGTGAATACATTTATACCATTAAGAAAAGTATATCGTTATATTTCTAGGTATCGAATATATAACAGTTCATGAATATACTTATGCCGTTGAGGTAAATATATGGAAGTGATTTCCATGTATTTGAAATGTGATTTTAAAATAAAGGAAATTTAATAAAATGAGGCTTAGTGATTTATATGGAAAATATAATCCTTATTTTGAATGGTTGTCTATTTCATAGTTAAATAACCGACTATCAAATCTGGACCAAAACGTAATTTTGGAAATATCTAGGAGAAACACGGGAATCATATGATACAAGAACCGTCAGTGATGCTATAATGTAAAAAATTATTTCGTTCTTCTAGGACAAATGATAGGGAAATATGTCCACACACGGTTAGGAGGTAAACTTCGCTCTTACCTTCGTCTATTTATTTCCTTAAGAACCGAGGTTGAGTTTACCAGAATTATCAAAAGTTGTTTCGAAGAGACCATGATCTAATATGTTATTTGAAAACCACTTCGATCCAACTCAAGCATTTCGAATTGAAGACATCTTGAAAAATGTGGAATCGAAGTCGGAGCATTAAAGTGCAAGGGCTGCTTGCTACTAGTCTTGATGGTGATTTCAAAATGGATGTAGTAGAAGTAGTGTCATCGGCTTTCCTTATCCGGGACAACTTGTATGGATGAATGATGACACTTCATTACAGCATGGAAGGCAGTGTTAGCATTCCAAGTGGGACTGCTATTCAATAAGTAAGCGTAGCCTCAAGCCTCATCAACCGGGAATGACTAAAATCTGGGGAGATGCAGCAAGGCTAAATGGGTTGGTCCCATTAGGGTGTGTCATCACCTTTTAGATACATCTACATATTTATGGATTGGTTGTGCATGAGATCTAAAATGAAAAGGGTTGCAAAGCAACCGGGGTGATGACATATTCAATACTATCCAGTCAGGGGTTGGCCTATCTTGTGTTGTTAGGGGATCCCGGTGAGGTCCTCGGTTCATTTTCTAGACATGTACCATGAGGTGGTACCCCGGTGCCTTGTCATAGTATGTAATCCATTCTCCAATAAGCGCCGTAGGGTTTTGATTGTGCCCAACTATGTTGAAACATGAGATGCAAGCATTTCATCTATTTTCATATTTTACTTTGACCTCTAGACATTATTATAATATCACAAGATTTTCTGATATAAGGTTTAGGTAAACATAAGACATAAACACATACCCCGTCCGTGTTTATGTGTGGCGTGATCTTACGTGATACCTTTGATTTTAAAGGATTTTAAAAGTTATAATAAATAAAATTTCTTGTGATTTAAGTTCTCACGCTGGTTTTACCAGACTGACCCGGGCGGTGTTTTCTAAAATGCTCGGATCAGACCGAACATAGTCCCGGGTTTACTTGGATATTTGGAGCTTCAAGGGATGAGCTGGAGGCCTAGAGACGTATTCACGTAGATGGTTATATTTCCGTTGCATAAACTATTGTATATTATTTAGAAATTGTTAAGGAAAAATGTTATAACTGTCGGAGCTAAAATAGGTTAGTAAACTCTCATTGATGTCTGTATATACATATATTCTAGTTTTATTTTAGTGTAAAGATTTGTCATATATTATAGATATTCGTTCCAATATATGTATGTTTATACATATTAAAAAAATTAATGGCGGAAGGAAAAGCGAATGGCGACTTAATGGCGGAAGATGTAGATGGATCTGCAGATGATAATTCAAAGAAACCTATCTCCGGTAACAACGTGGAGGATGAAACGGGGTGGACAGAGGTTCGTTAAAGGAATAATCGAAAATCAAATACAGATCTAATGCAGATCCCTAGGGTTCCACTATATGCGGGAACCACAAAAAGAGATTACGTGCAGACAAAACCAAATCACAACTAGATCTCAACAATATACCTAAGGCGGGTCCTACCATAAGGAGTGGAGTCAAATCGTGGGCGGATGCTATATCTGGGAACACGTATATCGATAGGGGAATAAGCAAATTTGGATCCTTGCTAGATGACGAAGGAGAGTATGCTGATCTGGATGAAGAAGTGTTTGACAACGCAAAAAACTTGTGCGGCACATCATTATACATGTATGTGGCAGGTAAGAAACCTTACTATATTCACCTAAATGCATATATAAAAAGAGAATGGAAACCTAGTGGAAAATGGGATATATTCCCACGTGAAAACGGTTTCTACCTAGTCAAATTCAGCTGTGAATCAGATTGCAATAAAGTTCTGGAAGGGGGTCCCTGGTTTATTGAAAGTAAACTTATTTTTACAAAACGTTGGGAACCAAATTTAAGACTTGAAAGAGATATGTTGGAATCACACCCTGTTTGGGTAAGACTGAAAAACCTAGAACTATCTCTGTGGAATGCAAGAGGAATTAGTAAAATAGCTAGTCTAATTGGTAAACCCCTGGATATGGATGATAATACAAGACATGTCAGAAGACTGAAATATGCTAGAGTACTTGTTGAAATTAAAGCAAGTGACAAGATTAAAAAACAGGTGAGAGCTAAGGATAGAACTGGCAATATATACATTCAGGAAATTGAATACGAACACATACCACCAATATGCAGTAACTGCAAGTGTTTTGGTCATTCGTTAGAACAGTGTGAAACTGTGTCACTCCCCATAAAGCAAGTATGGAGACAAAAAATAACTACAGATCAAAACATACAACAAAAAACGACACAAGATGCAACAGTAGAAACACATACACAAGTTACAGACTAGGGGGATAATAATAATGTGATTGTGGATACATCACTGGAGGAAGGCCACCCACCGGATGAGGATACGGCAGTGCTGCATAACTTGAATGAGGCCACAGAGATGAGTTCATCTGTAATATCAGAAGAAGAGGAAGATATTAGCAAGGTGGAAGTGGAAAAAATAGACTCGGGTACTGAATCTGAAGGAGAAAGTAAAAACAAGTATACTAAAACTAATATGAAATATGAAAAACAGTTCAGAGGCAAAGAACCAATAGAGAAGGCGATTTCAATACGCGAGGTTTCTCCTATGAAACTGAGGAGTAGACCTCCTACTTTAAAATGTCTATAATCAGTTGGAACGTGAGAGGTCTAAACAATGATACTAGACATTTAGACCTCTTAAACCTAAGGAGAAAGCATTCTCCTACCATCTTAAGCATTCTGGAAAATAAATTCACTACTGAAAGCTTATTATTTTTTATGGACTCTTTGGGTCAGGAATGGGATTATAAACACAACATTGATGAGGGAGAAAAATGTAGAATTCTACTTCTTTGGAATAAAAAAGTATGGGATGTCAATTTGATGAACAAAGATGAACAACAATTGACTGTACAAGTTAATAATCGAGGAGGACTTAAATTTACCTTGAGCTGTATTTATGCAAGCAATTTAGCATCTCAACGTACACAACTATGGAAAGTAATTACAGAGAACAACAAATTGATAAATGAACCTTGGATACTCATGGATGATTTTAACTCCATTCTCAAAGCAGAGGAAAAGAAGGGAGGACTTACTATTAGAGTTTCCCAATTGGAAGAATTTAATAACTGCATACTTGGAGCTGGATTACTTGAGCCTGCCCATTGCGGCCTGAAATACACATGGAGAAGTGGTGAGTGTAAGAAAATATCTTGCAAACTAGACAGAGCCCTAGTGAATGTAGCATGCATAAATAAATTATCTAATATATCTGTCAATATCCTCCCCCTTCAACTAGTGATCACTGCCCCATTCTAATAAACCTTATTGAAATGAATCAGTCTGTAAAAGGTAAGCATTTTAGATACTGTAATCATTGGCATGAAATAGAAGGTTACACAGAAGCAATTCAAATTAAAAATATAACTCGGGAGGAGGAAACACAATGCTATAAACTTGTTCAAATTCTCAAAAAAGCTAAGTCAAATCTCAAAGAGTGGAATAAGAAAAGGATAAAAGAAGGTGATCAGATCGGCAATTTACAAAAGCAATGTGAAGAATTCCTAGCTACTATAGATAATGGAGTATCTACAGATGAAACATGGAGACAATATTACTACGTGCAAAGCAAGCTAAAAGAGACACTGAAAACAAAATCAATTGAACTCAAACAGAAAGCTAAAGAAAAATGGCCGACTGAAGGTGACGAATGTACTAAGTTTTTCTATACTAAAATGGCTGTCAGAAATAATATCAACAATAACATGCAATTGTCAGAAATAATATCAACAATAACATGCAATTGTTGGATCAGAACGGAAACATATCCAAAAGTATATAAGAAGAAGCAATAAAATTCTATTATGACATGTTCAATGGGGAAGTTCATAATGACTTACCAGAGATTCATTGTAGAAGGCAGATAAATGCCAAGGGGAGAAGGCTCCTGACCAGTAACATCTCCATAAAAGAAATTTAGGTAGCTTTGCAGTCCATACATGTTGACTCCAGTCCAGGGCCAGATGGACTGGGCTCCAAATTCTTCTTGGTGCATTGGGAAGATCTGAAAGAAGACATCACATTAGCTATGCATGATATTTTCCAAAGTGGCAAATTTGTAAAAGAAATTAATCACACATTTATTTGCCTGATTCCTAAGAAGGATAATCCAACTAAAATTGAAGACTACCGACCTATTGCTTGTTGTAACGTAGTTTACAAAATTCTAAGTAAGATTCTATGCAACAGAATGAAGCTCATATTACCTGATCTGATATCAGAATGTCAAAGTGCGTTCATCAAAGGCAGAAGTATTTCTGAAAACTCACTGATGGCACATGAATTGATAAGAAACTTCAACATTCCAGGTGCAGACAAATTCTGTCTAAAGGTTGATCTTCATAAAGCATATGATAAAATAAACAGAAAATATATCATACACATGCTACAAGCTATGGGTTTCCTCCTGAATTCACAAACATAGTTAATGAGTGCATTACTACACCAACCTTCTCTATCTTGATAAATGGCATACCTAAAGGATTTATAAGGTCCAACAGAGGTATCAGGCAGGGTGATCCCTTCTCCCCTTATTTGTTTGCTGTAACCATGGAATTTTTCACACTTCAGATGGAACTGGCCACATATAATAAATCCATTCAGCCTATCTATAATTTCCAACCAATTGTGACCCACCTACTCTATGCAGATGATTTACTCATTTGTATAAAATCCAGCCATACATCTGCTAGAACAATTAAAGATATCTTCTGCAAACTAGAGAGTTTTTGAGGACTTAAAATGAATGAGCAAAAAACTAAATGCTATTTCAATAAAACATGCAAAAGAAAATATGAAGTCTTGGAATGCTTGAATGTGAAAGAAGGTACTCTTCCTGTAAAATACATAGGTGTTCCTCTATCATCCAATAAGATAACGGACAGAGAATGTGCAGTGCTAAGCACTTCAATAAGAGAAAGACTACAAGGATGGAGCTCCAGACTCCTATCAATAGCAGGTAGAATAGAACTGGTACACACAGTTATCCATTCGAAGGTTAACTTTTGGCTACAAACCTTTCAATTACCTGATGCATCAATACAGAAAATTGAAAAAGTTTGTGCAGATTTCATATCGAAAGGAGGACTACATAAGATCAAATATGAGGATCTATGTAGACCTAAAGAAGAAGGGGAAGTCGGACTCAGAAGATTGAAAGAAATGAGACTGGTTTACACCTTGAAACAAGCGTGGCGAATTATCAAAGGAGAGGGTCTGTGGGGAAATTGGATGAGGAAGAGATATATTAGAGGTAATTTCTGGAGTATGCAAATCAACAATGCATCCTCAGTATGGAAAGCAATTTTGAAAGCTCATAAAACAATAGCCTCGTGCTGCACAAAGGAGATTGCCACAGGTAGAGACACTAATCTCTGGAAAAACCCCTGGATTTGTGGAAAATCCTTGATTGATATCCTAGGTCTAAACACATATTCAGATTATGGATGCCCAGATAAGACAGTTGCAGATGCAATCAATAATGATGAATGGAATTGTTCTATATTACCAGTGAATCAAGGGACTAAGGATAAAATTCAATTCATGCCGATCTTTAGTGGACGAAAACGTGACATCTGGGTTTGGAAACACACTGGAAACGACTTCAACACCAAATCAGCTTGGAATGAAGTTCGACACATAGATATTAAAGTGGAGTGGAGCAAATTCGTTTGGAATAGAGCTAATTGTCTGAAAATGGCCTTTAATGCGTACAAAGGAATGCTCAAAAGATTACCCACAAGAGATCAACTTTCAAAATGGGGGATTATAGAGGAAACAAAACGTGTTTTATGCGAAAGAGATGAAGAGACACACGAACACTTGTTTTTTACATGCAAATACTCAGATGAAATTTTGAAAGCTTGTAAAACAGCAGTTAATGTAACAACACGGAATAAAACTCTAGTTGAAGAAATTAACCTCCTGACTCGCAAATGGAACAGCGTAGACATGGAACCCAAGCTGAGCAGCATTGCCATTACTGTGGCGGTATGGAGTGTATGGAAGGAGAGAAACCGAAGAATTTTTCAACACAAACAAAGATCAATTCCAGATGTCAGTAAGATAGCAGTTAACGAATTGAAATTGGTACTAAATCGAATTCAAGATCTCACTTTTCAAGAACCAGTCGAAGCTCGCAATGGAGCAAAGGGTCTGAACTATCCATTGGAAGGAAACCCAAGTACAAGTTATGCTCGGTGGTGGCCGCCATGAGGAAGATGAAGAATTAAGTGTTGATACTGTCTTATTTTTGGTATAAGTGAGATTATATGTACTTAATATTATAGTTTAATCGGTATGTACTCTTGGGACGACACTGGACCATAACCGTAGGCTGAAAAGTGCCTTTAATAAAGATCTTACCAATTTTCAAAAAAAAAAATAGATATTCGTTCCGCTATGAGATTCTATGTTGTTTAGTTCTTCTTGTCTTCTTTTTTCCTTCTCTTTCCCTAACTATCTGCCTTTCCGTTCAATTTGGGTTGGACATGTGTAGTTTATTGTCAACTTAAACTGTACGGAAAAATGGGTTGTTGCACAGATGAAGTTACAGCTAACATATTTCACTCGATTTTGATTTAACTTACATGAGGATTTTAGTCCTGACTCGAGTGTTTTATCTTTTCATGATGCTCGGGTCAGCTTGAGTATTTCGGTGTTTCGAAGACATTTGTTTCTCGAAGAAGAGGATGGAGTTGGAGGCCATATTTACTAGCATTATTCTGCTGCACTATTCATTTGTTGATTAAAATGTACAACTCTGATGATATTTAAAAATTGAAATCAAATGTATACTGTAAAATCGCTTCATGAACTTTTTACGTATTTATTATATTTTGTCATTCCATCGTGAGATTCTATATTATGTTTTTCTACGTCTTTTTCTTTAGCATAAACCCTTGATAATCTGTCTTTTCGAACTGTTTGAGGTTGATATGTGTGGTTATCATTATGTTGAATTGTTTAAAAAGTTGGGTCGTCACATTTGGTATCAAAGCTGAAGGTTAAGCGAGAACCTTGGCTTTGTTAGAGTAAACTCATTAGAGATTGGGTCAGTAGCACCCTAGAATGAGTTGAGAGAGCATATTTGTATTTTTATACAAGTATAATTTAATACCCATGAATTGGAGTAAAGAAATTACTGTCAAAATTGAGCATATTAAAATCCTTAAGTATGTGATCAAAACAAATTGGATATGTTAACAATTTAGGCTTATTTAAAATAATGAATTTGGTAACATTTGGATTCTAAAGATACTTCATTCAAAAGCAGGCTAAAACTCTAGTAAACTTAAGAATAAACTTGGAAATTTAACTAATGAAGATTTTATTATATGACAGAAGAATCTTATTAAACATTTAATTCGATTAAGATGACAAAAAGTGTAGCATGGAAGGCAGAACGTAAGTCATGGAAAGGGGCGGAGTTAGAATAGGAGAAACGGATTAGATAAAGGTCGGAACCAGGCCCTTATGAAAACATCGTTTGTTACAGGTGTTACCAAAAGGGCATTTTTCCACTGTGTGCAGCAACAAGAGGGAACGAAAGGAAAAGGATGACAAGCATGTTCGCTCTGAGATTGTATGTTTTAAGTGTCGTAGAAAGGGTCATTTTCTAAGCCATTGTCCTAAGGCGAGGAAGAAGAAGCGTGTACCTACTGTATCAGTTGATGAATCAACCATTTGCTTCCATTGCAAGCAGATTGGACATATAACTAGATGTTGTCCCGGGTGACCACGTAGCAGGAAAACCGTGATGCACCATGCTTGAGTGGCATGCACAAGGTTTGAAAGGGAAGATTGGAGTATAATGTGATTTTGTATCAAATGCAAGAATCAGGGACATGTTGATGTGGAGTGCACCGGTCATTTTGAGGCAACATCGGGGAGGATAAATACCAAAGCATTGTTCTTGAAGGAATGTGGAGAAGTGGAAGAAGCCATGTAGGACTCAATATTTTGTAACTGCTAGCTAGTTGTGTCTAATTCAAGGCCTTTCTTTTGGTGCAACCTTGTGTATGGGATTTAGAATCCTATTGTATCCTTAGTTTTTGAGTAGTTGATGCATCAAGGTTAATGATATGTATAATTAAGTTCTTAAAGTTATTCCATATGATAAAGTTTGGGAATATCCATAGGTAAAGAAGAAAACGAAAATAGATAAAAATTAGTATCTATTGTAATCTTTCGGTAAAATGTTAGAGGCAAATCTATTTATGACAATATGTTGAATGAATAACGTTTATTAATAAGAGGTTGTGATAATGTGAGAAAAGAAAAAAATTTGTATTTAATAAAGGTTGTGTATTTAATCTAAACAAATATATACCATTATTAAATGATTTTATATTTGAAAATGACATATAGAAATATGGTTTTGACTAGGAAGAAATTGAATATGAGAATTTAAGGATTGGAATTCCGATGTTTTGAAATCGTCTTCTAAGATGTCAGAAGAATATAATAATTGTAATACTATTTGAAAGTATTTTCTGTATTGAAATGTTTTCAAAATGATTTCAAAATAAATAAAAGTACGAAAGTCACTTTTGTTGCTGGAAAATAGATTTGGTGATGACGACAGCATCATCGGAGCTCATTTTTGAGTTTCAAAGTTGGGAGCCACTATAATAGCATTGCTACACGATTAAATTAATGAAATAGATTTTGATTCAAATCCTTGAAATATGATTTGATATTCGAAAGATGTGTATATTTCAAATAATTGAAATAAACCCAATATTCAGTTCTCGAATTCTGATTGAATGGTACCGTGGACACTCGCATAGGGTATTAGGATTGACTAGTTCTGCATCTCGTTGAGATGATTGATTGATGATTTCAAATTTTCTTTGATTTGGGGTTTGATTTTTTTTCCGACTATTTTGAACAATCTGATACTCTCAAAAATAGATTTAATATTTAAAGCTTAGTATTTAGAAGGGTATATAAAAGTTAGTTTTGTAACTCGTAAGCTAAAGGATAATATAAACAAGTTTATATTGTTAAATATTTTGGGAAGTAAAATGAATAAGATTAGTTTGTACTATAAAAATATGGAATTTAGTTTTGAAATGTTTTAAATGAAATTTTGATTTAAGAAACGTTTATGAACTTAGAAAATGTTTTATAAAGTAATTTATGTAAAAATAAATTCGTGTATTACTTGGAAAAGAAATTTTCGTTTATAAACTTGATATAAATATTAAATTGAACTTATTTCTAAAAAATATTGATTTTGAAAATTTTGAATTTTTAATGATATTTTATTTGAAAGGGAAAAATGATTATCTAGATCATATATGGATTTGAACTGAACTGATATATGAAAATGGATTGATTTCGAAGACTTTTGACTCTATATAAATATCTGATTTGAAATTATAAATTCTTATATGAAAATGGTTTGTATAAGTATGAAGTTATTTTGAAAACATTGATTTTGAAGAGTATTCGATCTGAAAACGATAATCTTATATATAATGGAATTTATATAAGAGTGATGTGATATATTCAAGACTATTGATTTCGGAAGGTACTCGATTTGAAAATGAAATCTTATATATAATGGAATTTATATAAGTGTGACATTTGAAGTTATGATTTGAATCGGATACTATATATAGTATGATATATTTTGAAGTAAAAAGATATAGGAAGTACCCTCCGTGATTTTTAATAATCCACTTGGTGGATTCATTCTATTGATCGATCTCGGTCGTCCGAACATAAACTCATGAGTTCTTTTGGATCCATAGCTTAACCTATGATCTTATGATTCGATTCGCATAGCGTAATTAGAGGGGCGTGCTGCCTATAGTCTACTTATGATTTTGCTGGGATAGCGACGTAACCATTGTCTAGCTGCAATCTACGGTCGATGTATTTGGCATAATTCGAGGCGGCAGAGGTTGCCTATAGGTTACTATGATTTTGCCGGGATAACGACGTAACAGTAGGGTGTAAATACTAAGTAAACTACGATCCACATGGCATAATTAAAAGGGCAGTGGTTGTCTATAGTCTACTATGTTTTGTATGGGATAAAGACGTAACCGCTGGGCATAACGACAAAGAAGACAACGATCGGTAGACGATTTGATTTTGATTTGCATGGTGTAATTTGCTGGGTAAAGATTGCCTAAAGTTACAGATGTGTCCTCTAGGATAGGGGCGTAATGTAGAATATGCTAATATATGATTTTTGTTTGATGATAATAAACATATATATATATTCGTTTAAATGTATTTGTTATTGTACTATTTTATTTTTCCATATAATTAAATAAATATTTGTTGAATAAAATAAATAACTCAGAATTCATATTTAAACAAATATTTTATTCAAACAAATATTTTATTATAAATTCAAATAGTACAGATTTGAGCTCTCGCTACATTTACACAATTTCAATTACAATACATTATTCAAGTTACATATTACACCTCACTACATATTCACTCTTAATCGTATTTGATCTTCAACTATGTTCTAGACTGTATCCAGGATTTGAACTATCTGAAAATAAACACTGGCGCAGTAAAATTGAAAAAGAAATTATTTTGCAATGCACAATAAAGTGTGTATTTGCCTCAGTTATTTGGATTGTTCGTCATCGTTTATTTTTTAATTCATCTTATACGAACAACTTGTGACATGCAGTGTATCACTGTACATGTCACAAGGGCGTGCACACCTATATACACTTGCTTGTTAAAACTGCAGGGACATGTGAGCACAAGGTTAAATCTAAGCCTAGGTCGGATTCAACTCAAGTGCAACAAATAAAAACACATGCAAAGCTTCAATGGGTGAACATGAATAAAAAGAAACAAAGTTTCAGGCATGGTCTGGTGCAAGGCATAGTCAGGTGCAAGGCATGGCAAGGTGCAAAGAAACAAATGAAAACAATATGACAAAGTGGTGAACAGACCAGACCAGAATAGAGCAGATCATCAATGAACCCAGACCACAAGGATAAAGTAAGTTTGACTTGAGCAAAACAAGATCATCACACCAAGGCAACAAGACAGAATCAACTTGGAACAAGACTTCAATTCCAACATGTACGAAGTTCAAAAGTTTATTTGAACCCAGACTGTAGCAACAAGTTCACAAGAACATGTGAGAAAATGAAAACTTGAATAGCAAGTCCTCATGCAAGCAGGTTCATATTTAACAGACATCAAATGGCACAAAGGAAAAAGGAAAACAACAAGACATCAACTCAGAGGGAAACAACATACATATATACATGAATGCACACATGTATACATATATGTAGTAACAAACCAGAATTCAATGAGACCAAAAGGGAACTAGTACAAGGAAATTGCAAGACTACACAAAGACATGAAACCTGACTACAATAACCAGGGCAGTGCACATGCATACAAGGATACATAACAAAGTGCATGGAGATTAAGAAAATCAACATAGCAAGTTTATCCTAAAAGAAAATAACAAGACCAGAGCAATGCATCGAGCTAGTAGTTCAACATGCTCACATATACAAAGGATAGAACAAATGTGGACTCCAATGAGACCACACACCAGTTTCAACATGTATAAAGGCATGAACACATACAACACAATGCAACTAGTCATACAACCAGTACACTAAAATGCAAACCAAACCAGATTGGAGTGAACCAGAGGTGAATACAACAAAATAACAGCAAGTCAAAACAATCAGAGTTCGAAATTAATATGATCATTCATGTGAAAAATAGTTCAAGTATCAATATAGAAAAGTTGGAAAAAATTAGAAATATGCAGCAGTTTACAAAAGAAATGATCACGTGGTAGTGGCATACAACCACAATATATACATGCATTCCCCATAAAAGAATATATACATCACAAGTTCCCAATAGAAAGACTACTACACAAAAACTATGCCATATCCCAAGTCAATGGTGAAGTCCAAAAGATAAAGCAAGCTAAGAGTCCAACTACCTAACCTGCAAATCCGTCGGACCCGAGTAATAAATACACGCGTCTAGCTAGCTAGAATTTGATATTAGAATAAGATAAGAGGAATATAAGTGCATAAGGAATTCTTCCTTTAGCTATAGAGGAAGGGTACAAGTATAGTATAATCTCAATGAATGGTATATGTTCACCAAGGGTTGTCGCATGAATAGGTTTAATTCAACAAAGAAATCCATACTTAATGACATTCAACTCAAATGCAAGGAATATACTGAATGACCCGGAATTTCCGAAACCCGAAAATTCCAGATAGTTATGAAAAAGAAGAAAGAGATAGAAGAACAAGAAGAAGAAGAAACATCTCACATTTGCAGCAGATAAAATATAATAATAAATAATAACAGTTTATAAAAGAATATTATATTTGTTGATTACATTTTAATACATCAGAGTTACACATATACTCAAATACTAGACATATACAAATCAACATATCTCAGATATACAGCAATATAATATAGCGGAAATACTCTATACGTCCTTACCATCCAGCTCGCCTCCTGAGCTCTAGAACGTCCTTACCTGAAAATCTGTAATACTCGGTCTGACCCGAGCATTACATCAAGCAACACCCGGGTCAAGCTGGAAACCAACATGAGTAAACCCATCTAACATGGAATACAAAGCATACAACTTATATATATAACCCAGGGTAACTCGTTTCAATTCACAAAGCCACAATTTATCATATACATCACTTATTCCACACATCCATTTTCTAAGTACCAAGATTTAGATTTAAAATAGTCCAATTCCTTTAAATCACTTCACTCCAGCCTATAGATTTCACATATCAATCTCTAAAAATTCGAGTTGGTTTCGGGTATTTCCTAATACCCGAATTCGGTCTCTTCGAGTCACATTCAAGACATCCAATACCATTCAATCATCCATAAGCAAACTTGATCACTTCCAAATTAATTCAATCGATTCTAATTGAATTTCTATCCACATTCACTTAGATTCCTTCATTTAATATTAATTAATTCCAAATCAATTAATTAATCAACGCTTCATTATTCATCTTAATTAATCACCATGGATTAATTATCCTCCAATTTCATTCAAGTAATTATCTTTAATTAATTTCACGAGATTAATTATTCTTAACCAAAATCAATAAGTAAACCTTAATTACTTTCATAAAGTAATTAACTATAATTAATCATATTAATCCTTAATTACTATTAGTGAATTTCTCATAAATCAATTAGTACTGATAAATTGATCTTAACAAATCAATCTTTAATTCCGTCATTAATTATATAAATTAATGATTTCCCATTTACATTTCAATTTGTCCTAATTTAATTTAATTACATTAAATAATTAATCATTAATTAAACCACAATATTAATTACTCTTGATTTATCTCATCTTGTAATCATCTACCTTTTATTTACTTCATTAAATGAATCAATTACTCCTTAATTAATCATCTTCATTAATCTCTTGATTAATTCCACAAAGTAATTATATTTTATTAATTACATTAAGTAATTACTTGACAAACCATCTAATGGTTATTCTGAATTACTTACACTTAATTAATTAACTTAAAACTTAATTAATTAATTCATACCCTTCATTTCTAAATTAATTAACCCAAATCATTAATTAATTGAATTAATTAATTATCCATTTTAATTACCCCACTAATTAAATGAATCACAAATCATAAGTCCTAATTAACATTAAAATTAAAACATTTTCTTATTTATGACTTAAGTTTAAAACAATTTAAAACCCAAATACTTCAAGCCAAACCACAATTAACTCGAAACCCAACCAAAACCAAAGTCACATCATCATCGGTGCACATCCAATCAATTTAATCATTCAACCAATTATTTAAATTTAACCATTTAAATTCAAATAAAAATCCAACAGAGTGAAATTTACTCACCTTTGCCCCGTTAAATTTTGCAATCCACTTCAATATTGCCTTGGATTTCCAGATGTTTTACCTTGAATAAACATTTATATGTTTATTAATATTTGGAATAATTAAATTATCAATTATCGTTTAATAAAATTTGATATACCAATTATTTTGTTCGAACCAATTTTCCAAAAATAAGTAATTATTTCTTTTCTTTTGAAACCCATATACTAAAAATTAATTTATAGTTCTCAAAAATCTAATTTTATATAAATATTCAACAAGTTAAAATTTCCCTTCTAGCCTATATATACATATTGAATTTCAAAACAGAATTGATTTGAATCCTACTGCAAATTTAAATCTCATATATATATATATATATATATATATATATATTAAATAAATTTAAGAATAAGCTACCTTTACCACCCTATTTCCATTTAATTTAAATAACTGATAATTTAATTTAACAAATTTTTCCTTAAATAATTCCTTAGTAGCTAAAAACTTTAAATAATTTAATTTAAAATAGGCAGCTAAAAAGTATTTTCTACAGTTATCTATATACACACATACATAAGAAATAAAATCTGCGTGTATATACTTCCCTGAATATAAGTTTTTCTGTTTTAAAATTATATATAAAATTTGCTGTAATTTATATGACTGCCTAAATAAAAAACAACGAGCAAATGGAATACCTCACTGGCGCACTAGCTCGATGATGACGAGCACGAAACCCCCTAGGTCAAACGCGAAATTGAATCGCCGATGAATCCTAGCTTGCGACGTTCAAACTCGGCAGCTCGAGACCAACGACGCGACCCAAACTTGCGCACGCCGCTGCTAAAACTCCAAAATCGAGCTCCTGCCATCAAATTCCTCCCTCGCGCTCGCGCGCGATTTCCCGCCGAGTTCCAATCATCGCGATGACGAAGTGGTCGTCGTCCAAGCTTAGCCGATATGCGACGCCTTTCGCTCTCTCCCTTTTTCTTCGATCGGCAATTGATTTCATTTTTTTTTATTTTTTTCTGAATTAAAGGGGTCGGCCATTGATTAGGGTTTGAATTATAAGAAGGAGAGGGGTTTCGGTTCAAAAGAGGGGAGCCTGATTCAAATCGGCTTCGGCCAATTTTTTCGTTCCCTCTGATTTTTTTAATATTTTGGTTTGATTTTTCTGGAAACAAGAAAGAGATATTTTCCTAAAAGAGGCTTCGGGTATAAGCTAGATCATAATCACGTGACTAGCGTGATTTAATTTTAGACTTTGAATTGATTTTATATAATTGAATATTGAAAATATCTCGTGTTGGATACCGTGAAATTTCGAACCCCTAATCAGACATGTCGCAAGGCGTTTATAAGGCTTTACCTGTATTTTGAACACAATGGAACGTATTTCGGAGGCTAATGTAATCGTATGTGGAAGTTAGCTTTATAAATCGATTTAAAATATTAAATTATCGATTTTAATTTCAACGCGTTTCTCACTTGTACGAGCCAACGGTAAATCCAAACGTTACAAAAATTGAAATCCTATTATAGCTAACTATTACGGATTAAATGGAACTGGTTCCGTCAAATTCCGAGACTGTGCCTCGGAAGATGATTTTTAAATATCGATTTAAACGGTATATTATTAAAACTGAACAAACCACCTTTATTTTAAATTTCAACCATTCTTTTATCTTCACTATCATCATTATAAATTTTATAAGCCTTCAAATTATTTTTAACAGGCTTAAAACTCCAGATTCATCATTTTACCCAGCTTCGAGTTATTAAATCCAATAATTAAATTCCAAATAATGGTGATATTTGAAATTTCAAGTTAAACATTAACTTTTAAATATTTCAAAATCAATTTTTTATTCCCATTTAAATTGTTAAAAATTCTGGGTCGTCACACTCCTCCCCCCTTAAAAGGATTTCGTCCCCGAAATTACTTGTTAGGAAGAATGGTCCAATACCCGTTTACTTTTTTCTCAAAACCCACAATTCAACATCCTATCAACTATCTTTTATTAAAGACCCACTATCACCTCAACCAATTTCCTTAAACCTTCTATAGTTTTCAAACAATACCATTTTGCTCAATCATTTAAATTTCAATTTAAAACCAAAATTTGAATTATCAAAATTTTCTCAAAAATTTTCTAACTCTCTAAATTTTCAAAAAATTTACCAGCGTCTCCTTTGCGCGGCTAACTCGGTACTACTATAAAATGCTTCTACGGGCTTTCAAATTCCAAAAGAAAACAAAAGCCAAGTGGCTAGATCAAAAACCCAATCCAATTTCATACAGAATTTTAAATACATAACTTTTAGTCGGGCAATTCAAATTATCTCCTGAAATCAAATCCAATTTTTCTTTCCCTTTATAATACCTGCATAACTTACCTAGCAATAATATCCAATAATAGCCTTGTAAAATTATTTTATACATTTCCTTACAGAAGTTTTCATATCTACTTCTATTCAAACTAGTTTTTTCCATTTCCATATGGATTTGGTTTGGCTTCAATTCTGAATATTGAATTTATCTTCCATTTATAACTGATTCATATTATTATTTTCAATTAGTTTCATCCACTAATTTATTTCAGTTTCATATTTAAAATCGTTTTGTTGCTAACAATAAGTTTCTAAAATTTTCAAAAAATTTCTAACTCCCAAAATTTTCGGAAAATTTTGGCAGAGTCTCCTTTGTACGGAGGAGCTTTTGCAATTTGACAAGAGATATAAATATATATACATCGACCCACCCGGTCGAAAAAGCAAAAACAGTTCATATTTTCTATTTTTATTGCGTGGGCGTACCTTTATTTAGCATTTTAAGCAAGCGGCTTATTTATTTTAGCAAATAGCGCGACCAAATCCAGCCAAACGGCCTCTCGATACCTGTACTCACTCAATTTAAACATTTAAGTGCCATATATAGAAAATTTATTAGCATTTCACTTACTTTCAATAGCTAAACACAAGCATTACATAAACAATAAGCACCAAACGCTTCCCATAAGCGATTTATATGATTTTAAAGCTTATTCAATTGCTTTCAACCAATTCATATGCCATTTCAATTTTATTGGTTTACAACTCGATTGCTTACATTCAATTTATTTTTAATCCAAACAAGCTCATATTCACTTCAAATGATTCAAAAATTAATTTTAATTACTTCTATTAATTCATAGAATTTCTTTACCTTCGTTTACGTCAAACGGCAACTATTTTTATATAAATTCGACGATATTTTCTTACTAGAGTATCCATTTTAGTTTATAACTACTTCCAATTAATTTCAACTCAGACTGTATTTAATTCCATTTCATTTCCGCATCGTTTCCATTTTAAAACTATTTCACGGAGCTTGACAACATTTAATGCTTATATTAATATCCAATTTCCAAATAAATTTAACCCAAACCTTTATTTAATAGTCCTCCAATCTTACTCGAAACCAAGCTTCTATTGACCTAAGCAAATTTTACTTCAATTTAATACGCCTCACAACTTAAGTTCATTCTGATAACCCAATTCCAATTAAAACTTTGATTTAGTTTTTATTCAATCAGACTTCATCCATTTATTATTTAATTCAGTTAACCCAATTACTCACCTGATTTTTAAATTTTTTAATTCACCTACTACATTCATTTCCAAATTTATTTTATTAATACAAAGCCATTCTCAATTTGTTTCTACCCACCTGGGTTCGGTTTGCAACTCAAACCATTTCTATTATAATTCACTTTCATTTCAATCGACAACACTTCCATTATATCTAATTTACTTGCAAATTTCATTAAATATTATTCAAATCACACTTGAATTTTATTTGTAATTCAAACCGTCACTATTTCGATCCAACTCTATTTTATTTTTACAACATCTTCACTTATTTAATTCATTATCAAATCCAAGTCGAATTTTGTTTATAATTCGAATTCTTTTCCAAACTCCATTATTGACTTACAATTCATTTTATTCAACCGAGTTAATTTTTTTTAACATACTCTATCGAATAATTATTTATCCAATTAGCTTACTTCCAATTTTTAAATCAATATTAGATTTTAATTACAAAAAAAAAATCACTTCATTAAATTTTTCCTGAGTTCAAATTTTGTTTTTCATATTTCCAGTTTGGATTTTCTTTCATTTTCCAAAATTCCAACACTTTTATTTTAAAAAATTTAAAATGCTTTTAAATTCACGTAATACTATTAAAATAGCTCTTTATAAAATACTTCTTATAACTCGATGTCTCAACCAGTCCATCATTGTTCTCATAGAAATTCAGTCATATGTTGATCAGGCGTAGGACTGAAAATCTATAAGTACTTGGCAGATCCATTTTCAACATCCAGTGAAAATATTTGGAAAATAATTTTATTGAAAATATCGAAAACAGTTTTTGAAAATAGAGGAAATATCTTTAGGGAGAATGCTTTGGAAATCATCACCCCAATCCATGGCCGTAGTTACATCCTGGGTTACGTTGCCATCACAGCAAAAGTCCATGTAACTGTAGGCACTCCGCGCCCCTCGATTATGCCATGGAACCCACAAAAGATCGCAGTTATATTCCAGGGTTACGTTGCCATCACAGCAAAAGTCCATGTAACTGTTGGCTCTCAGAGGCACACATGACTTTCGCTGTCAAAATGAAACTTCTCCACTCCTACATAGGTCACAGTCTATCGATATAAAATCAAACACAGACTGTTGGCTCTCAGTGGCACACACGACTTTCGCTATGTTACCATAGGTCGCAGTCTACCGATATAAAATCAAGTGCAGACTGTTGGCTCTCAGCGGCATACACGACTTTCGCTATGGTATACTCTACTCATAATCCTCAGGAACTAGTTTTGTCCGGACTCCTCATAGGATCAACTTTAGAACCCCCCTTGGGGCTCAAGGCAGCACCACTCGGTGGCACTCCTGAGAAGTTCATTTCAAGGGAGCGCCTTTTTCCCTAGAGCCATCATCAAAACACTTTACACTATACACATATAGTATCTTTCAAATCATACACCGAGTATGATCTCATACAAGGCTCCTTTACACAAAATCGATTATCCCAAAATCGATATTCTCAAACTAGGCTTTCCAAATTTCAATATTGATTTAACCCAAAAATAAAAAGCCTTTCCAAATTCAAAGGTTCCCAAAACCTTTTTCCAAAATCCTCATAAGATCCTTTATATATATATATATATATATATACACACACACACACACACATTCATATGTATACGCTATACCCATCTGATCGCTCACTGCATCACACAATTTCACTTCCGAACTAGTATCGTCCACTCGACTTCCTAGTGTGGACTTAGATTTGGTTTCTTGATCAGAAACCATCATTCTCCTTGCATAGCTATAACTATGATAGAGAATATCCAGAACCAATCAACAATCCATATCCAGGTTCGCCGTCAAAAATCGAGTGAAAGATCCCAACTCGGACCGATAAACTATCTCGAAATTCTGTGCTCGAATATGGATCAAATCACTATGCGAATAGAATAATATACGTACATCCTACGTATTTATCTTCATTGATTATTAGCCAAAATCAATTTCCTTTCTATTCACATTCACCTAAATTTTCATTCACTTATTTGCAATTGCCTCAATTCCATTGAATTATCACTTCAATCCTTATCTCAGTTGGGTATTTAATCAATAACAGTTTGAACTCCGACTAGTTTATATTTAGAAAATAGCTTGAAAATTTTAAAAATAGATAAGAAGTTGAAAAATAATTGTAAAAAAGTTGACTAATTGTAAAATAATTGGAGAATAGCTAAATGTTTTTAGAACTTTTAGATAATTGCAAAACAATTGTAAAATAGTAACTAATTTGTAACATAGTTGAAAAATAGTAATTAGTTTAGAAAACAGTTGAAAAATGGTTAAATAGCTCTAAAAATAATTGTAAAACAAGTATAAAATAATTTGGCTTTAAGAAAGAAAGGTTGTATATATTTAATAGCTTGGAAAAATAAGTTTATATTAAAACAATTTATATTGAAAATAGTCCAGAGTCAAAACTGTTCACTTTTCCATCAATTCAATTTAAATTTCCACTCCCATTTAAATTGACCCAATTCCAATTGAAAAACTCCAATTTCCATTGGACTTGATTTATTCCCAATTCAAGTTGAATTAATTCTCAATTTCTTTCCAACTTCAAATCAAATTCCATTTGATTTTAATCCTACTCGCCTTTATTTCAATTCCAAATTATTCCAATCAATTTTGGACTATTCAATTGAACCAACTTCAAGTTCAAATCATTTCAATTTAATCTAATCCAAATTTTCCATTTAAATTTTAAACCTTCGGATTAATAACCTTTCCACTTAAGTTTAAAACTTGCTTCACTTTGGGTTTCACATCACATTCCAAGGAAAATTCAAAACTCAACCTTAGAGTTTATTTCAAATATATTTCCTTTACACACCAGGCTACTTTTAAATTTTAAACCACCATTGGTTTTAAATTTTAAAACAAATCCCTTAAAAATCTTCCAAACATTTCTTGTTTTAAAATAAGACTATATTCAAAATAGCCTGAATTATATATTTTTTTAACTCTTTGAAACAATTGATTATTTCTAGGCTTAGGTTTTAAAACTTCAAAATTTTAAAACCTACTTTAATTTAGAAGTTATACTCATCTTATAAATTTACTTCATTTGGCTTACTTAATAACAAATATATCATTATTAAACACAATAACTATTTATGATAATACCCAAGGGAATCACATCTAGATACCAATTCCTTTTTATATTATACTTACTTCTATAAATTCAAGATTAAATTTCAGTTTGAATCCTTTTCAAATTTACCTTTATTTAAAGTTTTTAAACAATTTAATTTCTGAGCTCAAATTCTAGAATTTCATTTCAATCAATTTTAATTTTAATTTGGTTGTATTTCTGTTATCACTTAATTTAATTCCAATTCAAGATTTCAATTTGGTCGTATTTTATATTACTTCTTAATTTAGTTCCAATAATTTAACAACCAATCACCTTTATATTTATTAAAAGAAAATATTGCTTTATATATAAAAATATATTTTTATATAAAATCATTCAAAACCTTTATATAAGAAAATAACAAGTACGCTCTCATATACATATACTCAACTCATCCTAGAGTACTACGGACTCTATTTAAGGAGTAATCCCCACCAAAGCCAAGGTTCTCTCTTAACCTTTCAGCTCTGATACCAACTGTAACGACCCGGAATTTTCGAAACTTGAAAATTTCATATAGTCATGAAAAAGAAGAAAGACATAGAAGAAGAAGAAGAGGAAGAAGAAACATCAACATCTCATATTCGCAGCGGATAAAATATAATAATAAATAATAACAGTTTACAAAAGAATATTATATTTGTCGATTACATTTTAATACATCAGAGTTACACATATACTCAAACACTGGACATATACAAATCAACATATCTCAGATATACAACAATATAATACAACGGAAATACTCTATACGTCCTTGCCATCCAGCTCGCCTCCTGAGCTCTAGAACGTCCTTATCTGAAAATCTGTAATAGTCGGTCTGACCCCAGCATTCCACCAAGTAACACCCAGGTCAGGCTGGAAACCAGCGTGAGTAAACCCATCTAACATGGAATACAAAGCATACAACTTATATATATAACCCGGGGTAACTTGTTTCAATCCACAAAGCCACAATTTATCATATACATCACTTATTCCACACATCCAATTTCTAAGTACCAAGATTTAGATTTAAAATAGTCCAATTCCTTTAAATCACTTCACTCCAGCCTATAGATTTCACATATCAATCTATAAAAATTCGAGCTGGTTTTGGGTATTTCCTAATACCAGAATCTGGTCTCTTCGAATCACATGTAAGACATCCAATACCATTCAATCATCCATAAGCAAACTTGATCACTTTCAAATTAATTCAATCGATTCTAATTGAATTTCTATCCAATTCACTTAGATTCCTTCATTTAATATTAGTTAATTCCAAATCAATTAATTAATCAACCCTTCATTATTCATCTTAATTAATCACCATGGATTAATTATCCTCCAATTTCATTCAAGTAATTATCTTTAATTAATTTCACGAGATTAATAATTCTTAACCAAAATCAATAACCTTAATTACTTCACAAAGTAATTAACTATAATTAATTACATTAATCCTTAATTACTATTAGTGAATTTCTCATAAATCAATTAGTACTGATAAATTGATCTTAACTAATCAACCTTTAATTCCATCATTGATTATATAAATTAATGATTTCCCATTTACATTTAAATTTGCCCTAATTTAATTTAATTACATTAAATAATTAATCATTAATTAAACCACAATATTAATTACTCTTGATTTATCTCATCCTGTAATCATCTACCTTTTTATTTACTTCATTAAATGAATCAATTACTCCTTAATTAACCACCTTAATTAATTTCTTAATTAATTCCACAAAGTAATTATATTTTATTAATTACATTAAGTAATTACTTGACAAACCATCCAATGGTTATTCTGAATTACTTACACTTAATTAATTAACTTAAAACTTAATTAATTAATTCAAACCCTTCATTTTTAAATTAATTAACCCAAATCATTAATTAATTGAATTAATTAATTATCCATTTTAATTACCCACTAATTAAACGAATCACAAATCATAAGTCTTAATTAACATTAAAATGAAAACATTTTCTTATTTATGACTTAAGTTTAAAACAATTTAAAACCCAAATACTTCGAATCAAACAATAATTAACACGAGACCCAACCAAAACCAAAGTCACATCATCATCAGTGCACATCCAATCAATTTAATCATTCAACCAATTATTTAAATTTAACCATTTAGATTTCAATAAAAATCCAACAGAGTGAGATTTACTCACCTTTGCCCCCTTAAATTTTGCAATCCACTTCAACATTGCCTTGGATTTCCATATGCTTGACCTTGAATAAACATTTATATGTTTTATTAATATTTGGAATAATTAAATTATGAATTATCGTCTAATAAAATTTGATTTACCAATTATTTTGTTCGAACCAATTTTCCAAAAATAAGTAATTATTTCTTTTCTTTTGAAACCCATATACCAAAAGATAATTTATAGTTCTCAAAAATCTAATTTTATATAAATATTGAACAGGTTAAAATTTCCTTTCTAGCCTATATATACATATTGAATTTCAAAACAGAATTGTTTTGAATCCTACTGCAAATTTAAATCTCATCTATATATATTAAATAAATTTAAGAATAAGCTACCTTTACCACCATATTTCCATTTAATTTAAATAACTGATAATTTAATTTAACAAATTTTTCCTTAAATAATTCCTTAGTAGCTAAAAAATTTAAATAAGTTAATTTAAAACAGGCAGCTAAAAAGTATTTTCTACGGTTATCTATATACATACATACATAAGAAAAAAAATCTGCGTGTATATACTTCCATGAATATAAGTTTTTCTGTTTTAAAATTATATATAAAATTTGTCGCAATTTATATGACTGCCTAAAAAAACAACGAGCAAATGGAATACCTCACTAGCGCACTAGCTCGACGATGACGAGCACGAAACCCTCTAGGCCAAACGCGAAATTGAATCGCCGACGAACCCTAGCTTGCGACGTTCAAACTCGACAGCTCGAGACCAACGACGCGACCCAAACTTGCGCACGCCGCTGCTAAAACCCCAAAATCGAGCTCTTGCCATCAAATTCCTCCCTCGCGCATGCGCGATTTCCTACCGAGTTCCAATCATCGCGATGACGAAGTGGTCGTCGTCCAAGCTTAGCCGATATGCGACGCCTTTCGCTCTCTCCCTTTTTCTTCGATCGACAATTGCTTTCATTTTTTTTTTTTGAATTAAAGGAGTCAGCTATTGATTAGGGTTTGAATTAGAAGAAGGAGAGGGGTTTCGATTCAAAAGAGGGGAGCCTGATTCAAATCGGCTTCGGCTATTTTTTTCGTTCTCTTTGATTTTTTTTATTTTGGTTTGATTTTTCTGGAAACAACGAAGAGATATTTTCCTAAAAGAGGCTTCGGGTATAAGCTAGACCATAATCACATAACTAGGGTGATTTAATTTTAGACTTTGAATTGATTTTATATAATTGAATATAGAAAATATCTCGTGTTGCATACCATGAAATTTCGAACTCCTAATCAGACATGCCGCCAGGCGTTTATAAGGCTTTACGCATATTCCGAACACAATGGAACATGTTTCGGAAGCTAATTTAATCGTAGGAAGTTAGCTTTATAAATCAATTTAAAATATTAAATTATCGATTTTAATTTCAACTCGTTTCTTACCCGTACGAGCCAATGGTAAATCCAAATGCTACGAAAATTGGAATTTGATAATAACTAACTATTACGGATCCAATAGAACTGGTTTCGTCGAATTCTGAGACTGTGCCTCGGAAGACTATTTTTAAATATCGATTTAAACGGTATATTATTAAAACTGAACAAACCACCTTTATATTAAATTTCAACCATTCTATTATCTTCAGTATCATCATTATAAATTTATAAGCCTTCAAATTATTTTTAACAGTCTTAAAACTCCAGATTCAACATTTTACCCAGCTTCCAATAATTAAATCCAATAATTAAATTCCAAATGATGGTGATATTTGAAATTTCAAGTTAAACATTAACTTTTAAATATTTAAAATCAATCAATTATTCCAATTTAAATTGTTAAAAATTTCGGGTCGTCACATATACAAAAGTCATAAGAGAAACTCATCAAAATTCCAATTTGAATCTCAAGGAACTCAAGATAGAGTCCTAATCTCATAAAAACGAAATCACCCTATATAATATCTCATGTAGCACTAGGTTATCGATGTAACAAAAATATCTTAAAATGGTGAAATCGTATAAAACTCAAAAAAACTTAAAAAACCCGGATAGGCCAGAGACCCGATTGCAATGCTGAAGCAAAAATGCATATGCTAAGCTCTTGTCCACTGCCATTTATAATTTAGGTACATAACTCACGAACCCGAAGATCATACTCGTGGTGACCGAAGTCACATAACTCGTGGCGATCGAAGTCATATAACTCAAATGACCCCAAGGTCTATTGCACTGGCATACTCGTGGATGTGTCACAAACTCTCGAAAAGGAACTCGAAATGTGTTAACGTGCGTATCATACCACACGTTCGCATTAAACTGTTTACTAACCACTAGTTAACTCCGTATTATAAAAATAAAATCTAAAACCTCAGAAATCTCAGAATACTCTTATATCTTGCCTCGTATCATCGTCAAGTGCTGATAAATCTCATAGTGGTTTCTCATAACCCATAATTCCCAAAAAGGGAAATCTCATCTCAAGACTCGCCTCGTCTCATTGGCGAGTAAAACAACATATATAGATGGTTCTGGTCAATTATTACCCCTATAATATGAGATCTCGAACTTCTCAATTCGCCAAATACTGGCTAACTCGGATAATTCCTATAATATGAATTATAAATCTCAATTATCAACTTGAAACAATATACTTAAGTGGTTTCGATCGTACAAGTCCGGAATTAACCAAAAAAGTAAACTCACATGTCTCATACCTGATTTACTAAATCGTTTAATTCTCTTTATCATACGTCCAAAAAGTGCAAAAACATGTATTATTATAAATTATTAAAACAAGCTTTTAAACCTATTTTCGAAATCGATTGGAAAATAACTTTTGAAATTCTCTTATTATAGATAATTTATAATTTTAATAGCTTTAAATTAATTATAAGTATTGTAAAATATTTATTTCAAAAGCTAAAAAAATATTATGAAAACGGTTTAGAAAGCACGTGCAAAGAAACAACAAAAATCAACAAAAATTCAATGAAATTACTCATAAAATCGTCATACGAAAATCTCATAAAAACTCACCAATCTAAAATATGGATAAGTGGTAATATTGGCTCTTCCATCTTAGGATCAAGCGGATGAAAAACATCATCAAAAAAATTCATGTAAAACAATTCAAATGTTCAGCTGGAGCAAAACATGCTCTGATTCAAAGTTCTAAGCAAATTTTCAACTAGTTACAAAGATTCAAAAATCTTGAAATTTTGCAGGCATAGAGTTCAACAAATCTACTCTAAAAAAAGAATGGATACAGTCGAACAAGAAACAAGATATATGATCTCTCAAAGTTGGACTTGCAGCCAGATTTCATTATCAACAGCTGGAGCAAAACATGCTCCAATTCAAATTTTGACAGCACGTTTCCATAGGCTGCAGAGGTTGGAATGACCTAAAATTTAACAGCATAAAGTTCAACAACTGTACTTTAAACTGCAAAAATAATCATGCAATTTAGACAAGGTATGAGAAAGTTATGATGTCTCAAAGTTGAACCCAAGCAGTGTTTTCACTATAAAAATATGGGGAAAAAATGCTTCAAATCAAAGTTCAACAGCATATTTTTATAAGCTACATAGGTCAAAACGACTTGAAATTTAACATGCATAAAGCTCAATAAATATAATTTAAACTGCAAGAAATTAAATCAATCTAGACAGATAATCAATTTCTAAACCTAATTCCTTCATCAAATTTCGATTTTGAAAAAAGTTATTTACTGTAATCGAAGAATTGTGTTTGCATGTCTCTTTACATTCCATTCTCAGGTTGTTGAAGCCTTTTGAAGCCATTCCAAAGCCAAAGCTTGCCTCTTTGCACCAATTTTATCTTGAAGCTCGGGTATTTTGAAAAGTGAGTACCAATCTTATAAAAGCTAGCTCATGCAATGCAAAAAATCGCAAGTTGAAATCAAAAATTTGCTAAAATTTCATTTTTGAACTATTTTGATTTTCTGTGTAAACTGTCTTGAGTTGCAACTTTGTGCAGTCATATCTCTCTATTCCGGTAATGAAATGCTGCCGGATTTTTTTTTGTAGACCATGTTTTGTAGATTATGCATGTTAAATTTCAAGTCATTTCGACCCATATAGCATATAGAAATATATGTGTGTGTGTGTGTGTATTGGTAGAATTTAAGAATGAAATTTGTATTCACTTTAAATGAAGAGTCTGGAAATATATATAATTTAAAATTATTCTCATAGTTAAAATGATTATACTACATAAATGGTTCGTTTATCAAAACAATTCAAATTTACATTTCCACTTTGTCACAAAAATTGAATTCCCAACTAATTATCAACATAAAACTAATTAAAGTTGATAATTAATTCAAACGTGTTTCCAAAAGAGTTTCAAAATTTTATAACAAAAAATTGTGAATTTTGGTTATATTAAAAAAAAAATTTGTAAATTTGTGAATTTTTTTGGAAACAAATTTGAATTAATTTCCAAAGAGTTTACGGTGAAAACAGAAACTTGTCTTCATTATAATTTTATTTGGGCTGGCTTTGTTATTTTGTATTGGGCTTAATTTTTAATTAGGGTTTGTTTTTGTTTTAGCTTTTATTTCATTTGTAATTTTCTTTCTTTTAAAATTATGTAAGCTTCTAGTTGTTTACCTATGTTACGAACTATGTGGCGTAGTTTGAAAAATTCGCAACTCAGTGGCTGATTTGTGGTAGGGTTCTGAGCTTAGGGTTCTGTTAGTCAAGTTAACGAGTGTCGCAAGTTTATGTTTGTTTGTAAGCGTATGACTACTTAATTTCTAGTAGAAACCTTGGAGGCAGCACGTAGGCAGGTTTTTGCCGAAGCTGGATGAATTTATGTGTGATCTCTACTGCATTACTTTCTGTTATTGTTTTTATTTCTACATTAATTTTACCTATACAACCTATTCACCCCCCCCCCCCCCCCCCCGCGCTTGGGTGAAAATGATCCTACACATAAGCATTGTGTAGCTGCGATCCAAGATTGGTTGTCGAGTTGTGCTTTCCGTATCTGTTTTAGAAGTTTCAAAGTATTTTCGCTGAGTGTTGAAACTGGTCTACTAAGTATTTTAGAGATTTCTAGTATTGCATCTGATCAACGTATTACTAAATTCTGTAAGAAGATAAGCTTGTTGAAACATCAAGTTATCAAAATTATTTTCAATACAAAATTATTACGATATAAAAAAATTTAACAAATTTTTTTTTCAAACATTTAAGAATTGAATATAAAAAACTACTTGAATTATCTATTGATGTAATTAAGAAACCAATGGAATAAATACGTAAGTTGTATACAGACTATTCTATTTGCATTTACAGTTGGATTCAGATTTGAATATATGAATTTAAGGTAATTCACACATGTCCGATTTAGGATTGTTCGCTCGATTCTCCATAACGAACACTGATACGAATTTTTGATACGCATCTAAAATTCTCTATCATAGTTTATTACTATGTAAGGAGGATGGAAGTTTCTAATCAAGAAGTCGGATTAGAGTCCGCGCTAGAGTAGTCGGGTTACCAATACTAGTTCGGAAAATAAAATTGCGTATTCGAGTAGGAGATCGAAATTGTTATACGTACGAATGGCATACACACACACGTACGGATTTTAATAAGATGATTGTATGTTATAATTGCTAGCTATGATTATTTCTTGCTTAGGATTGCTATGCTATTTGGTTGCATGTAGTTTAACATCATCCTTATAAGTTGCATTATATTCATGTGTTGCACATAGTTGTTATAATAATTTCTCGTTTCATTTAACTTTTAGATCATTATAATTTCATATAGAACTGCATCGTCATTGTAGTTGCGTCATAGTACCATGTTATATCTGGTTGCTTTGTTTTATTGATGCTTATGCTTATGGTTAAATTCAGAATTCATGTTATCTAGTTCTGCAAAACTCATGCATGCTTTCTATATTTTTTTATAAGCAACTAATATTCAAATTAAGTTGAGATATGTACATTTGAAGACCATTCGGACGTATATGCGTTTTAACTCGTTTTTGCTTAGTTTTAATTCAAAAGAAAATCAATTAATATTTTAGTGGGAAATATTATTTTTCGACGTATAAATATTTTTACATATGAATAATGTAGAAAAAATTTCAATTGAAATGTCAAATTTCATTTCGTTCAATTCTGATCTTTCTAACTTTATTTATCGCGATTTGTCGTTTCATGTACATTTTAATTGGGGTAATTGGTCACAGTGGATTTTTGACATGATTGTCGTAACACAGATTTATTACACCATTTGATTCGTCTAATCGCGATGATCGTCGGGGTATATTTACTTCTGTATTTTGATGTCCAATGCGCATCGTTAATCGTTAAGTTGTCACTTTATATTACGTACCTTTGCCGTATTAGCCATTTAACCGTATTAGCCATTTAAACAAATATCCCTGCTGTATGAATTTCACGTTCACGTTCCTCCTTCCTGTCGACTTGTCGCTCAAAACTTTTCTGAGCATGTAATTTTATTAATAAAATATTTTCATCAAACGCTGTTCACCAAATATATATTTTTAAAATAATGAAAGCGTCTCCTCTCCCTCATTTTCAATTATAGGCTTCAGCCGAGGTCCCTCCGCCTCCAATAAAAAATCGAATCGCCTATCCCTCTGTCCACCCGAGCCGATCACCCCTCCACTGCCTACCGCCTACCGCCAGCCTCTTCTTCTTCCACCTCCGATCGTCTCTCCGCTTGCCTTCTCATGAGTCGCCTAGAACCGAGCTGCCACATTCTCCTCCATCGACCATCACCTACCGAGCTCCTCCCTCCACCCTTCGTCTAACGACCCCCGCCTTCCTGCCCATCGTCTCGTCGAACTCCGTCCTCTTGACAGCGACTGCCTCTACTCAGATCCACCTATCTCCCATCACTTCACGTCCGCTTACCCATCCCCTTGCTGCCACACCCGCCTCCATTCACTTGCACCTGCCCCGACGTCAACTCAGACCCGCCATCAGCCTCCTTTCACTTGCCTGCCGTCCAGTCAGCCAATTCCCACCACCGTCGATTCAAGTTCAATTTGTCGCATCCAAGTTGTAGCAGTAACTTCATTCTTAACATCACTCATTCGTGTGTATGTGTTCGTCATGGTGTCTGTTCGTGCATGTCGTTGTATTCACTTGTGCTGTTCTAAGTTAGAACTTCGAACCACGGAAGGTGAGTGTTTTAATACTCACAGCTGAAACTTCAATGCAAGTAAACCCGGAATTTTATAAATAATTTGTTCTGGAGATATGGATGACACTGGAATTGGTAACCACGGCTAGTTGACGCGGTGATATGTGATTATTGTGATATATGTTAATTAAATTGATTGGGATCCCTGTTGCATTTGAAAAACACTTAAACTGTGAATATTGGGATAATTACTACTTTGGTTCACTGATGGTGAATAAACCCATCACCTTGTATATTATTTTATTTGGATTATTTTAATACCGAATTCCTGAACCGGGATATGGATCAAAATGGTGTATCTCCAAGAAATTAATATTTTAGATCACTTGATAGACAATTAAACAATAAACATCGAGTTAGTCGAATGAAATTGATGTTTTAAATTGTAAATTTGAATTTAACTAAATGAAATGGTTTGGAAAATTTAATTTGAATTTTCAAAATTTTAAGTTAAAGTTGAAGAAAAAATATATATTTGAACTGTAGGTTTTGAAAAGTTTTAAACTAAAAGACTTAATAATTTTTTTAAAAATTATTTAATTGAAATATAATTGAAAACTTAATTGAATTTTTTTAATTGAATGTTTAATTAAATTGTTGAACTGAATATTAAATTGATTTGTTAAATTGTAATGAAAAATTGAATTGAATTGATTTAATTGAAGATTGAATTGAATTTTCTAAATCAAATACTTAACTAAATTATTTAATTGATATCTAATTGAAAACTTAATTGAAATTGGTTAAGTTAAATATTTAATAAAAACGGTAAATTGAAAATAAAATTGAAAGTTTTAGAGTGAATATTTAGTTAAATTGTTGAATTTAAAATTTAATTGAATTGGTTTAAGTTAAATATTTACTTAAATGGTTTAATTATGATTTGAATTGAATTGAGAATTTAAGTAAGACTGATTAAATTTGGAGTTGTTTAAATTGAATTTTGAACCAGAAAGTTGAATCGTTGAAATCGATTTGAAGTTGATTTACTTATTGAAATCCCTAAAATGGAGATTTAAAATAGTAAAACCATTATGGAATTTGGAACAAATGAAGTTATTGCAAACATATTTCACTTGATTTTGGTTTAACTTACATGAGGATTTAGTCCTGACTCGAGTGTTTTGTCTTTTCATTATGCTCGGGTCATCCCGAGTATTTTAGTTTTCGAAGACATTGGTTTCTCGAAGACGAGGATGAAGTTGAAGATCGTATTCACTAGCATTATTCCGCTGCACTATTCATTTTGTTGATTAAAATGTATAACTCTGATGATATTGAAATATTGATATTAAATGCATATTGTAAAATAGCTTCATAAAATGTTTTTGTATTTATTATATTTTGTCATTCTACTGTGAGATTTCATATTCTGTTCTTTTGTATCTTTTTCTTTAGAATAAACTTTTGATAATCCATCCTTTTTAACTGTTTGAGGTTGACATGTGTGGTTATCGTCGACTTGAATTATTTAAAAAAGACGGGTCGTCACATAAAACAACCATATAAGTCCTTCGCAATGTAGAGTATTGGTTTTAGAAGTAAGAAAAGATGCATCCTTTTAGATACATATTTGATGTTGTTTTTGAAAATGTATTTGAGGTTTATTGTAATATAAAGAATACAGTAAGATGTGTACCACTTTTCTTTTTTGTTCTTTTGGCTCTAATCGATGTTGGTAATTATACAATGAGAGGATGAAGGAGCTCAATATGTGGGATAGAAAAAAACTTTGGTATCTAAAATTGACTTAGATTGATATAGTTTGCTATATGTTTATTCTTACATGTAATGCAAAGACCAATTATTTAAAATTACAACACTGCTTATCTTTTAAATTACAGATTCAAAATATTGAAATGCTAGGAATTATGCAAAACGTGTTTCTTGCTTCTTCTTCTTCCTTTCTATGTTCCACGTTATCCAACACAAATGCATTTATGATTTTACCTTATCAAGTAAATCAGACTAATTAAGTAGCCGTCAAATTTAGTAGCATAGATTTTTCTATAGAAGTCTAAAATTCCAATATTTACTACATTGAAGTTCTTTTTTTTTAAAAAGGTGATGCTTCATTTAGGCATTAATATTTCATACACACATTTACCTTTTCAATAACACTATATTGTAACCAACAAATAATATTTATCCAAACTTCTAAAGGGCCTTCATGTATTAAACCTTAGGTGGTTAAACATGGGGTATTATTCCCTCTAGTGATAAAAAATAGGGAGTTTATTCTCTTGATAAATAATGTTCGATGTCAATCTGTAACATTGACCTTCAATTCACAATGAAATAAGCACTATATGACAAAAACAAATCAAGACATTCAAACATTGGAATCAAAACAGAAATGAACTCTCTGTAAATTTCAACCTTGCACACAAGGTTTCGGTGATGATTGGAATAATATGTAAACTGCAGGCCTACATTTTTCAAATTTTGCAAATAGATAATATATGGTACGAAAACCATGGTATATTCTAGCTTTATCAAACGTGACTTTAAAATCCTAAAAACATCCAATGCAACAAAACTCGTATTAAAAGAAGTTCGTACCCTGATAAGAGAAGTGGAATAAAGCGAAAAGGACCATGATTCTATAATTCCTCCATTCACTGATTGTGGATTCAAAAGAAGGAAATCATAAGTTTCAATATAATTCTATAATTCATATTATTACACTGCTTGTTGTAAATTCTGATCAATTAGATGATTTTGTTGTAGGTAAATTTGATACCACCAATTGTTTTTTCTTTACATTGATCCAATATATTCAGCAAATAAGATTGCATAATTTTAGTTGCAGTAAACATGTTAGATAATCAAGCATGTGCATCTTAGACATGGAATCTTTCTCCAAACTTTGAAATTAACATTTCATGTATGGATACTTTTGACATTGTTTTTCCGTGCTTTAGCTTTGAAATTTTACATGCTCGATGGGCCATGCTTGCAGCTCTTGGGGTCGTAATTCCTGAATTGTTAGACCTATTATATATTGTGCATTTTGTCGAACCTGTTTGGTGGAAAGTTGGATATGCTAAACTTCAACTTAGCATTCATTGCACGAACCTCATGAGACATAAGCTATATATTTTATATAAATAAAAGTATAAACTAGGTTATATGGCGCTACTTAATACACAACTAGAATACTTCAAAATGGGGACGGAGCATGGAGTCGGCCGGAGTCGGCTCCGTCTCCTCTTCTGAGTCGGCTGGGGACGACCTAAAATTTTACTGAACTTTGCATCGGCTGGAGTCGGCCTGTGACGGTACGAGACGGCTGGTCTCGGTTATTTTATTATTTTCTCAAACTACTTCTTATATACACCTATTTCATTTGAAAAAATGAAAAACAGTACTAAAATGACCAAAAAATGAAATCGACATCATGTATGATTGTTAATATTCACCCAATGACAGGTCGTGATAGGTTAGATTGGTATTTTCGATGATATATTTTCGTTTAATTCGAAATGTTATCGTTATTGAAAATCTAACTCGCACGACCAATTGATGCAACTTTTAGTCGATCCGCTATACAAATTCGATAAATTTGGTAATATGTAACATTTTAAAAATTAAAATAATTCTTTAAACCATTGGGTAATCAATTACGAATTTTTAAATGTATTTGGTATAATAAAATTATATAAAATAAATTATGCGGCGTCAAATTAAATTGTTTGTGTGCCATGTCGATCTAACTTATTTTGGACATGTTTCCAGAATATGCTTTAAAAATAAAAGAATATAGGATGTCGATCTTAAATTTCAAATTTATTATCATTCGTGGGCTTTCAGACAAAAAACCTTCGTTCGACGGCCGAACGACCTTCAAACGAGACCAAATTTGAAGCAGTGATGCTTTGTAGTGTTTTAATCGAATCCATACGGTTGGATTCACAAAAAAATCATCGAAAATAAAATTATCCAAGAAATATGACATTTTGTAGGAGTTAGCTATAACAAAATGTCATATTTCTTGGATAATTTTATTTTCGATGATTTTTTATGAATCCAATCGTACAGATTTGATTAAAACACTACAAAGCATCACTGGTTCAACTTTGGTATCGTTTGAAGGTCGTTCAACCGTCTAACGAGGCTTTTTTGTCCGAAAGTCCACGAATGGTCATAAATTTGAAATTCAAGATCGACACCCTAGATACGTTTATTTTTAAAGCATATCCTGGAAACATATCTAAAATACCTTAGATCGACAACGCACACAAACAGTTTAATTTTACGCCACATAATTTATTTATATAATTTTATTATATCAAATACATTTAAAAATTCATAATTGATTACCCAACGGTTTAAAAAATTATTTTAATTCTTTAAAATGTTACATATAACCACCTTTATCGAATTTGTATAGCGGATCGACTAAAAGTTGCATCGATTGGTCGTGCGAGTGAGATTTTTAACAACGATAAATTTTCGAATTACACGAATATATATCATCGAAAATACCAATCTAACTTATCACGAGCCGTCATTGGGTGAATATTAATAATCAAACATGTCAATTTATTTTATTTAATAATGTAGTAGTGATTTTTATTTTTTAAAACGAAATAGGTCTAAAAAAAGATTTTATATATATATATATATATATATATATATATGTATGTATGTATGTATGTATGTATGTATATGGCCGATGCTAGGCAACGCCCTACGGGCCAATGCAGGCCGACGCCATGTCGCGTATACAGGTTTCAGCCGAACCCTTCTTCCTCACTTTCTTTGCTCCCCTACAAAAACAATTTTTTCTCCTTCCCATCATCGATTCCGACCCTCTCCAGCCGTCACTCTCCATCGTTGTCGCCGTAGAAGCCTAGAACTCGCCGGAATCTCTTCTTCTTGAGTTTGGTAATTTTCTCTAAGCCCTAATCTCGAATTAAATTGTTTAATTAGGTTTAAATGTACATTATTGTGATGATAATTAGGTGTAGGCATTGCTAATTTAGTGTATTAGGTTATTTTTAATCAGTATGAAATCGTTGAATTTGAAAGTGTGAATTGAGAATAATTGGGGTGTAGGTATTTAGAATTTGAAAGTGTGAATTGGGAATTTGAAAGTGTGAAAGCGTGAATTTGAAAGTGTGAATTGGGAATAATTGGATGTAGATATTTTAGTCTATCTCTAGTTAATATAAATAATTTAAACGAAAATAAAACAGCAACAAAGCCTTTAGTCCCAAAGGGCTTTGGTAGATTAGAAAATACGATAATAATCACATAAAACTTCAGATGCAAAGTCTATATGCGTATAGGAATAGAAAAGAAATGCCGTCGAAATTTCTAATATATATATGTTTTCAAATTAGGAAAAAGATTCAACTATCTTCTCGACCGTACCTAGATGTATGAAAGTCGAACAGGAAATGAAAGGTTCAACGAAAAAACATTTTAAGGATGGTGTAGATGAATTTGTTAAATTCGCTAAAGCTAATAATGTAGAAGGCGGCACACAAATTCGTTGTCTGTGTCATAAATGTCGACAATTGCATTTTCGGGAACCGGATTTAGTTTTGTACATTTGTCTAAATGCGGTTCTGTGCAAAACTATTATTTCTGGGTCGTCATGGAGAAAAAATTGGTGCATCTAATTCTATAGTGCGTGCGGTTGAGGTGAATAACAATAATGTTACGACGAATCCGATAGTAGATATGGTGGAAGATGCAGCAGGATCAATGTTTCCTACTGTTCAAGTTAATGATGTAAATATCGAAGAAGAACCGATCGAGGGGGTGAAAAGAATTTATGATTTACTGGATTCTGCGAAAAGACCATTGTGGGATGGTTGTAGTAGCGGAACAGAATTGTCAGTTACTAGCGAATACATTACTATGAAATCAAAATTCAATTTTACAGAAGCTGGATTTACAGCAGTTGTACAAGCTGCAAAATGACATATGCCACCCAATAATCTGATGTGCGATAGTCATTATAAAGTGAAAAAACTAACGTCTGCTTTCGGTTTGCCCTACCAGAAGATAGATACATGTATAAAAGGTTGTATGTTGTATTGGAAAGATGACATTAATCTTAAGAAATGCAGAATATGTAACGAGGAAAGATACAAACCAAGCAAAAAAAAGGAAAGAAAGTTCCATACAAGAGAATGCATTATTTACCCATCACTCTCAGACTTCAAAGGTTATATGCGTCGTCTGTGACAGCATCACATATGAGATGGCATAGTATGAGAACGCAGCAAGAGGAGACTTTGATACATCTATCGGATGGAGAAGCATGGAAACATTTCAATAAAACTTATCCTGCGTTTGCCGCAGAGAGTCGTAATGTTAGACTTGGTTTATGTGCAGATGGATTTTCGCCATTCTCTCAATTTAGTAGTAAATATTCATCTTGGCCTATTATCGTTACACCTTATAGTTTACCTCTATAGATGTATATGAAAACTCCATATATGTTTCTTACGATTGTCTTCCCTGGTCCTGATGATCCGACACGAGGAATCGATGTTTATCTACAGTCATTGATCGAATAGTTGAAAACATTATGGTATGAAGGGGTGGATACATACAACGTGTCGAAAAAAAATAATTTTCGTACGTTTGCATCTTTGTTATGGACCATTGGTGATTTTTCAGCTTATGCAATGCTTTCAGACTGGAGTACGGTCGGTCGTCTGGCTTGTCCTTACTGCATGGAAGATACATGGGCATTTTCATTACCGTATGGAAGGAAAATTTCATGGTTTGATTGTCATCGATGTTTTCTCCATGTTAATCATTCTTCTAGATGAGATAAGAAAAACTTAGTAGTAAATAGAGCAGAGAACAGACAACGACCAACGACATTTTCAGATGAAGAATTATATGAACTAGTTAAAGAATATCCGAAGATACATGAAACTGGATACAGACTGAAATTCCAGGTAAATCGAACTGGCACAATTGGTGCAAACAAAGTATATTTTTGGAGTTACCTTATTGGAAGCATCTCTTACTACGACATAATAATGATGTGATGCACAACGAGAAAAACGTGTTTGATAATGTGTTTAATACAGTTTTGAATGTCAAGGTTAAAACTAAGAACGATCTCAATTCAAGATGTGATATAGAAAAATATTGTAAACGTCCCGAACTTCATATAAACCCTAATGACAGTAAAAAACCCAAAGCATGCTATGAGCTAAACAGCAATCAAGTAAAATTTGTGTTGAAGTGGATTGAAGGGCTGAGATGTCCTGATGGGATTTCTTCAAATCTCCGTAGATATGTTGACTTGAAAAACGATAAATTGAGTGGGATGAAAAGTCACGATTGCCATGTCATGATGGAAAATTTCTTACACGTCGTTTTCAAAGAACTATTGCCCGTAAAAGTGTGCAGTGCTATAACAGAATTAAGTCTGTTTTATAAAGAGCTTTGTTCGACCACGTTAAAGGTTGAGCATATTCGTAAACTTGAAAATGACATCCCTATACTGCTCTGCAAACTTGAGAAAATATTTCCTTCAGGATTATTTAATGTAATGGAGCATTTACCGGTTCATCTTCCATATGAAGCACTTCTTCGAGGTCCTGTACAATATGGATGGATGTATCCATTTGAGAGGTAATTATGAATATTTGAAATAATAATTTAAATTTAAATTTGATGTAAGTAAATTTTAATCGAATAAATTTTGTAATAGGTACTTGAATCATCTCAAGAAAAAAGTTAGACAAAAAGCACGAGTTGAAGGTTCGATTTGCAAATCATATATCGAAGAAGAAGCTTCATTCTTTTTCTCTTACTATTTCAGTGACCATGTGAACTTATCATTTGCAAGTGTTTCGCGTAATGATGAAGCCATTGAACAAGATTGTTCTGAATCAATGTTTTCTATTTTTAGACAGAATGGCCGAGCTGCTGGAAAATATGTGGAAATATGGTTAGACGATAGAGATTACCATATAGCACACACATACGTTCTTCTTAATTGTGCTGAAGTTGCACCATTTATCAGGTAAATATTGAATGATAATTATCGATATAGTACATATTTGCATTATTTACGAGTTACCCAATTTAAATTGATTTTGCACTTAATGTACGTATACATATATTTGCAGTATTTACGAATTAGAACATCCACTTAGCGATCTCAGCATAGAATTTGCTAACTGGTTTACGAAATACGTTTATGATCAAAGAAATTGTGTCGGTGATGAAGGATTAAAACGTCTTGCGATAGAACCAAAAAGAAATGTCAACACTTATCCAATATTCTTCGTGAATGGATTTAAATTCAACCCCAAAGAATACAGTGCTGAAAAAATGACTTATAACAGCGGTGTATTAGTCAAAGGGACTGATGATCCAGATGAACATATAAAAGATTTTTACGACGTCTTAACATAGGTTTTGGAATTGACATATTCTGTCCAATCTACAGAAAAAGTATTTTTATTCAGATGCAGTTGGTTTAGCAATGTTCCTGGCTCTGGTATCAACGTGCACAAAGACTATAAACTTATTGAAATAAACCATAACTCACGTTACTCAAAGTATGATCCCTTCGTGTTAGCCAAACAAGCATTACAGGTTTATTTTGCCCCCTATCCATCACTAAAACGAGATAAAGCAGACTGGTTGGCTGTTTTCAAAACAAAGGCAAGACTTACACTTGACGGAAATAATATTCCAGACGAAGCAGCTTATCAAGCAGATCTTGAACCAAATAATGAATTAATAATAACTGATGATCATGCTGATGTAGGACCTTTGAACAATGAATCAAATATTCTAATAAAAGCATTTGAGACTTTAGAGAGGGAAATGACGATATAGAGTGCAAGACCGAGTCAGAATCAGAAAACGACGAAGATTGATTATTAATTAGTGATGATGTAATGTATATAAGATGGAAATTTGTATCGTTTGTTGTATTATGTCAATTCTAGTACCTGTGTTAATGTAATGGAAATTCGTATCATTTGTTGCATTATTCTTTTATTATATATTCTGCTGTGAGCTATGTGTATGTGATTATTAATCATCTAATTATAGAATGATATATGTTTTTTTCATTATATGATATATATATATATATATATGTGCATGTTTCTAGCAGATATTATGTCACACAGCAGGTGGTCTCAAGGTTCACGAGGCCCTGATCATGGCGAGGGTAGTAGTGGTATGGCCAATAATCGCCAGAGAGCATACTTAGTGCCGAAGACTGATAGACGGTAAGTATTTAATTTACTGCAACTTCATTATATTATTTAATGCATGCTACTAGTATATTTATGATTTAGTAACTGACTATATCAAAATGTATTTAGGGGTTTCGATTTACAGCCGTCCGAGCTCATTCTAGCTGTGTCTCGAAACAGTTACCGTAGTAGGATGACAGACTTGTGGGAGCACTGGGATAGTATCCCACTTTACATCATAGATTCCATATGGGCTGACCTCTAGGTATGTATAAAATTCTAACTAATTTGAGATTAACATATTTGATCTTTGAAAATTAATATACAATTTATATAATTCATTTAAATTTCAACATACAGGCGTCCTTTATTGTGGATCCTGAAGATCTCGAGATGTTCAGGATGCACTGGGAGAGGAAGATGAGGAAAAACTATAGAGGTACGCTCTCCAAGATAAAAGAGGCCGGTAAAAAGCCAAACTAGATGAGTGAAAATCTGCATGCGCGGTTTCTGCAATATTGGGAAAGCGAAGACGCGAAGGTAAATTTTCTACTTTCACCCGTCTGTAATTATAATTCGTTTAAATATTTATATAAAGTTAAATTATACGTGCGGTAGCATCGATGAACTCCACAAACAGGCTTAGGAATCCTGCAACACACCGCGGTGGATTCAAGTCTTTTTAGCAATATAGAGAAGAAATGGTAAATATAAAAATTGTTATTTGTAATTTACTTATATACGTTCTTTAATCATATCTAATTTCAGATGAGGAAGAGAGGTGGTGTTGCACCGTCTCATTTGGACGTCTTCACCTAAACACACGCCGTCGAGCATACAGATGAATATGGCAACGTAACATATGAATGGTCAGATGTCAAATCAGCGAATATCCGGGTATAAAGACTATAAAATTTTCCTCTTATTTAACAGTACATTAAATTGAATATTCATCTTCTCAAAATTATATTTCTAAACACATGAGAGATGCGATCAGAAGATTACTCGCGTGCTTGCAGAGTCTGGCAGGGAGCAGTTGACCATTGAGGAGACAGACATGATATTTGCTCATATTACTGACCCGGCGACCAGAAATAGACAGTATGGATATGGAAATCAAGCGGTAATATTCAGTTTATAAATTTTATTGAATATTACGTATAAACTATAACTATAAATTTATTAATATACAGGCCGCGATGCAAGCCGCTTACAATAAACAACAGGCTGAAGAAACAATAGCGGCCCTGCAAGCACAATTTGCCAAGTTGAATGATTGGAGGAAGACTGGATTGAAGCAGCAACTAGACGAGGCGATTGCTACTTACTTGGCAGAGCACGGGACAAATATGCCGCCATCACGGGGAACTGGCGCTGATGATGATTAGGGTGAGTGGTAGCATGTTTTTATATATGTTCTGATGAACTTTTGGTTGAATTTTGTAAATATTATGGATATTTGTGATGATGAACGTTTGGAGATGTATGGACGTTTGGAGATGTATATTGATGTTTGTGGTTCTTAGTTGGACATATTTTTGATGTATATTGTTGTGTAGTGAAGTATATTTGTGGAAAAAATATATGATTGTGTGGATGGACGGTAGAAATGGGTACTGGAAATACAGAAAAAATTTACCCAGATTAGAGTCGGCTGGCGTCGGCTAGGGTCGGCCTATAGGTCAGGTTTTTTTTACACGTTTAGTGTCAGACTCGAGCCGGCTAGCCGACTCGAGCCGACGCTAAATTAGGGGACGAAACCGTCTCCTTTGTCGTCGCCATTTCACATGGCGACGAGCTATTTAGCGCCGGCCTTTAACGACGGCTAGAGTCGGCCGGAGTCGGCTGTAGGCCAATGCTAAACAGAGTTATCCTTGTAGTGATATATTACACTGTTTATAGCTCAGTTTTATCCATCAAATGAATTTCATTAATGAAGATAAAAATTTGTTAATAAAATAAACCATGTTGTCATTAACACACACGAACGATCTTGATTTCTTTAATCCTCCACTTCACATCTTATTTTTTTAGATTGAGCTAATTTTCTACATGCATTTTATTCTTATTAGTAAGTTCGGTTCCACAAAATTAGAAGACGTGATCAACTTAATTCATATTTTTATTCCTATTCCTGAATACTTATTGATAGATGTGAGTTACTCGATCTGTATTCAAATTCTTTTTTTAGATATACATCCTTTTTGTTGTAGAAAGCTAAAATGAGACTTCACAACATGATAGAAAATAATTTTTATACCCATAGCTCGCAGAAGAAGCCAACATGAATTATTTTGTTTTTTCACATGGTTTCATCAGCATGCTTCGACTAAGTTGCCTTTGTGTCGTGCCTGAAAATATATAAGAGACTACTGTTTGTCGAAAAACAGTAAGAAAAATGATGGCTTTATTTGCTGATGTATTTTTTGCAACTTGAAACATTTATTTAAATACATAGTTGCAAGTAAATCTTGTAATAAAGATGCATAAAATATTTCATACATTATTGCCAAACACGGTAGCATATTAAATTATTGTTTTCTACCTAGGGAGACACCCTCGACTAGGCCTGTCAATGGCATGAGATTCGGCCCGAGCCCGGTCCGAACCCAACCTATTAATACGGGTATGGGTTTTCCGTTTACCCAAGCCCAACTCAAGCCCGACCCGAGTCAGGCACAGTTTTATCAAAACCCTACCCGACTATGGTTCGATATGACTATTAGTTTTTCATTGTATCAAAACATAAGTGTGTGTGTGTTATTTATTTACTATTTTTTTTGTTTACATGTACATATTTTGCATATTTTTGTTATGAACTTGACTACATCACCGTCCAATTTATATGTTAACATTGTTTGTATACAAAATTTTACCAAAGTTGCAGTTTTAAATTATAGATTTAAAATAAATATTCTGAGTTAGATATACGGTTATTGCCCAGCGGGTCTCAAAAGCCCGATGGGCCAGACTCGGATATTGGGTCGAATTACCCTGCGGGTTTGGGCCGGGGTCGGGTTTTAATTATTGTAATCGGACTCAGGTCCGGGTTTTATAATACCCGGACCGTATTCGGCCCATTTACATGCCTACTCTCGACTACCTCGATATTCCAGGACTTCACATTGCTGTCAATCAAGCAGTACTTCTCATATCAATTCGCCAGGTTCTTCTCATGGTAACTATATTGCAGCTAAGCAAACATTATTTTATTAATAAAGTATTACACGATAACAAGTAGTGAATCCATTTCCTAGACATATTTCAAGATGCAAACAAAATTAAAATTTGGGCACATGAAATTTGGGAAATGGCCAAGAATTTGTACTGCTACATACTGCTTTAGCTTACAACTGTTGCTCCTTATTTACAGTAGAAAAAAGTTAACGAACTATTTGTACATTAACAAAAGTATCGAACATTTTGTGATATTTATACATTACTAACATCTATTTATGGATGCAAACTGTTTCTTAGTCTTCAAATTTGAAACATTACTCATGATAGGTGATGCCAAAATATGTAAGATTATTAGATTTTTGATAGTATTGATATGTTGTAATTCACTGATTATAACTATTGTTGAAAAGTAGAGAGTATTGAAACAGAGTAAAAAATGATTTTGTATTGATGAGAGAAAGATTCAGCAAAGATACAAGTATTTTCAGTTATGTTATATACAAAATATACAGTCATTGGGTTGTCTGCATGGCCTAAGGCCCAGACCCATTATGTTAAACAATACTGATATTATGTTCTCTTCAGTAGAACGAGCTCATGAGAACGTTTCCTTTCTAACTCTCCCCCTTAAACCAACATTATGGTTATTTCGTGGCGACTTATCCTTGCGCCTCCTCAAGAAATTGGTGATTTTTACTCAGATCTAGAGCAAAATTGCATGGATCTGGGTGATTTCATCATTATACCATGTTCCTTCAAGTAGATCTGAGTGGTCTCGTTGATATGAGTACATCAGTTCATTTTCAAAGTCAGTTCTGATGATAGATCTGATGTTCTTTGAGCTAAAGCTTTTGGCTTTTGTCGATTGGACTCTGCAACTTTGTTTGGTTCAGTTGAGTTTGTGAGAATCGCAACCAACTTTAATTCTTCTATGAATCTGACAAAGTTTTGCTTTGACAAGGCTTTGGTAAGTGTATCGGCCCTTTGGTAAGCTGATGGTAAGTGATTTACCAGCAAGTTTCCTTTTTTAATTTGTTCTCCGATACAACACATATCTATCTCTATATGTTTTGTCCTTGAATGTAGTATTGAGTTTGCTGATATGTATACTGTGCTTTGATTGTCACACCATAATGTTGGTTTGGCTTGCGATTTGATGTTTAGTTCATGTAGCAATGACTGTATCCACATAATCTCTACAGTTGCGCTTGCAACGCTTCTGTATCCAGCCTCTGCGCTGGATCTCGAAATTACAGACTGTTTTTTTGAACACCACGATATTGGATTGTCTCCTATATATATGCAGTACCATATAGTTGATCTACGATCATCTGGATTGGTTCCCCAATCTGCATTAGTATATCCAGTAATATTCAGATTATTTCTTTTCTTCATTAGCAGTCCATAATCTGTAGTTTCCTTTATGTATCTCAATACTCTTTCTACTGCTTTCCAGTGATCATCTCTTGGTTCCTGCATAAATTGACAAACTTTGTTAACACTGAAAGATATGTCTGGCCTTGTGATAGTTAAGTATTGTACAGCACCAACAACACTTCTGTATTGTTTAGTGTTCGTTATGTATTCTCCCATGTTTTTGGATAAATATTGATGGCTTATCATTGGGGTAGGCTGAGGCTTGGCATTGTCCATCTTGGTCTTTTCCAATAGCTCTAGAATATTTTTTTTCTGACCAAGGATAATCTATGACTTTGATTTCCTCTTAACCTCTATGCCTAAGAAATAGTTTAGTAAACCCAAATCTTTGATGGAGAATTCCTTGTCTAGATATTGAGCAAGACATTTGATTTCATCCTCATCATTTCCTGTAATGACAAGATCATCAACATATATTAGAATGTAGACACTTGTCTTGTTGCTATTTTTAATAAATAAGGAGTTGTCTGATTTTGTAGACTGATAGCCAAGATGAATCGGTGTGGCTTTCAGTTTATCAAACCAGACTCTTGAAGCGTGTTTAAGGCCATATATAGCCTTTTTCAGTTTGCACACATGACTTGTATTTTCCCTGTATCCTTATGGTTGCTCCATGTATATTTCTTCCTGTAAAATTCCATTCAAGAAGGCATTATTGACATTATATTGTCTAATATTCCACTGATTATATAGAGCTATACTTAGAATAATTCTTATAGTAGTTGATTTGAATCAGGAGAAAAAGTTTCATTAAAATCAAACCCATATTGCTATGTGTAGCCTTTTGCTACCAGTCTTGCTTTGTATCTTGACACTGTTCCATCAGGGTTCTTTTTTAATCTATATGTCCACCTGCACCATATGATGTTTTTATTATCTGGTGGGTGTACAAGTTCGCATGTGTCATTCTTCATCAAGACATTATATTCTTCATCCATTGCTGCCTTCCAGTTATTGTCCTTTGCAGCTTGCTCAAAGCTTTCTGGTTCCTCTAGATTTGATGCAGCTATATATAATTTTGGTTTAAAGATTCCACTTTTTGACCTTGTAATCATTGGATGACCAGTTCTATCCTATGGTGATACATCTGTACTTGTTTGATTGTTGTCATTTTTTGATTTACTGGTATGCTTTCAGATTCTCTTCCATCAACTGACTCTGTTTGATGTCTTGAATATGCAGAAGTTTGAATGAGATAGTTGGGTGAGTTTGATGATTCATGACTTGGTTTATCAAACATTGTGAATTGTGGATCATGACCCTCAGGAGTCCTTTCAATCACCTCAGGACGAAGATCATTACTGTAAACAGGTATACAAGGTACATAACTTTTTAGATTCAGTATCTTTTGAGTTATTTTAATACCTGTATTTCTAAAGGAAAAAACATGTTCATTGAACACAACATGTCTGCTAATTATAACTTTGCCACTTTCATCTAAACATTTGTACCCTTTTTGATTTTCCCCATATCCTATAAAGGTACATGGTTTAGCCCTAAAACATAATTTATTGTTATTGTATGGTCCTATGTGAGGAAAGCACAGACATCCAAACATTTTAAAACTCTGATAGTCAGGCTTAATACCTAATAGTTTTTCTACTGGACTGATTCCTTTAAGAACTTTTGGGAAGTCTGTTAATCAAATATACAACAGTATTAAAGGAATCAGGCCAGAACTTTAGTAGTAATGATGCTTGAGCAAGTAGTGTTAGCCTTGTTTCAACTATATGTTCGTGCTTTCTCTCTATTAGACCATTTTGTTCAGATGTATAGGGACATGTGATTCTATGTGCAATTCCCTTCTTACTAAAGTAATTACTATGAGTCTTGTACTTACTATCACCTTCTGACCGAATGATCTTAAATTGATTGCCAGTTTGCTTTTCAGCTGACAATATAAAGTGTATCACTACATTATACGCTTCTAATTTAGCCTTTAAAAAATAAATCCATGTATATCTAGAATATGCATCAATGAAAGATATGTAATATTTGTAACCATAGTCAGAATAAATTGGGCCAGGTCCCCATAAATCAGCTGCAACCAATTCTAAAGTTTTTGAATACTTGGTTAGTGAGTCATTAAAGGGTAACTTATGACTTTTGCCCATTTGGAAATATGTACGTACATATGGTAAAGAAATATCATCAGACACAATTTTATTTCTCTCAAGTACTTGTTTCACAGCATTTGTGTTTGGATGGCCAAGTTTGTAGTACCACAAGTCAAACACACTTCCATTTTCTTTAGACCGACCCATTTCACCTATATTACAACACTTATGATTGCTCTCAGATTTGCTATTGTTTTTAAGATTGAATCTGTATAGTCCTTTGACTGCTTCACCCTGCAAAAGATTTTCATTAGTCAGTATATCCTTGACTAAGCAATAATCTGGATAAAATTAAAGTATACATTGTTGTCTTTTGCAAATTGTGATAAACTCATAAGATTTTTCTTTATTTTTGGTACTCTCAATAAGTTGTTTAAATATAATTGTCTTTTTCCGTTAATACTGGTTCTTCCAATGTGAGTAATATTAACTAACTCACCATTCCCCATGCATATAGACCGTTTACCTTTATATTCCTTATTGCCAAAATTTAAATTGTTAAGATTATTTATTATATGATTGGTTGCTCCTGAGTCTACCAGCTTTCATCATGTATATGTTCTGATGTTGTAGCTGTGCTTTGATTGGCTTCACCGTTGCTGTTAGTGTCTGACTGTATTTGAGCCATATTAGCACCAGACTTTCCATTTCCTTGATTATTTTGGTTCTGATTTGGTATATAATTGGCATTAAACCTAAAATAGCACTTCACGACAGTATGACCAATTTTCTCACAAATTTGACACTTAGGCCTGCTATTATTGTTATTCCATCTGCCTCTGCCTCTAGTTAGAACTGCCTGCTCTTTGATAAGATTGACCTTGCTTGTTTTGATTCTGCCCTTTGTTTCTTGAGTTAAAAGTATAGTTGATTGACAGATCTGTTTCTTGAGATTTTTTATGATCTATTCTTGCTTCATGTGCAAGAAGTTTGGCATGAACATACTGTATAAGTGGAAAACTTGGTTATGATGACACAACTGCAACAACTGCTTCATGCTCCTCACTAAGTCCATTCAAGATACTTAGAACATGCTCTGTTTCGGACACTTTGTGTCCTGCTGCTTCTAACATATTGCAGATGTTATTGACTTGTGAAAGATAATCCCTCATTGGTTGATTTCCTTTAGTAATATTTTGCAATTGTCTTTTATAGTGCATAATTTTAGCAGCAGACCGAGTATTGAATATCCTTTCAATAGTAATCCATATATCATTTGCTGATTTGCACCCTATAACTTATGACAGCAACTTTGTGTCAATTGATGATAGAAGCCGAGAACGTATCAATCTATCTTGTCTGTAGAATTTTGTGTATTCTTCATTGTTGATCATCTTATGTTGTGAATCAGTGATGAATCTTGGAGGAATTGGAATTGAGCCAAGAATAAAGCCTCCTAGCTCATATCCTTGCATTGTTGTTTTAGCTTGTAATTTCCATAAGAGATAGTTGTCGTCCTCTAGATGCATAGTGATTAGCTGGCTTTGAGGACTGATGACTATTTTGATTAACCTCTCTGTTGCATCAGTGAACTGTTGTGGGTTGCTGGTGTTATTTAGTTGTTGAAGCATTGTCTCCTTCAGCCATGATTAAAGATTTCTGAGATTGGTGCAAGAAATCAATGATTCAGAGAATTTACTAATTCAAGATCACTCTATTACTGACAAGAACAGGTTAGTTGCAACCAAGACTTAGATGATTAATTTGCTCTGATAGGCCTTGGCACGGCAATTACTTTCTTTATGTTTTTGACTGCTTTCTTGAATTGGTTTTCTGACTTTCTGAACTTTCTTGCTATGAATTTGCTTGACTTTTGATGAAAAACTTGTTGCAATCAGAAATCTAAATGATTTCTTGGTATGGTACCTGTTTTTCACAAAAAATTGCAAATTCAGTAATTAACTCAAATGATGAGATATCACCTGATGGGTTAAAACGCCTTCAAATGATGGTATCTTTCTGATGAAGGTTTGAATATCGATCTTGCACTGAGATTATTATCGCTAGGCTCTAAAGATTGCTTCGAGTTTAAATGTTGATGCTGCTACCACAAGGCTTGTATGGCTTTGATACCATATTAGATTTTTGATAGTATTGATATGTTGTAATTCACTGATTATAACTATTGTTGAAAAGTAGGGAGTATTGAAACAGAGTAAAAAATGATTTTGTATTGATGAGAGAAAGACTCAGCAAAGATACAAGTATCTTCAGTTTGTTATATACAAAATATACAGTCATTGGGCTGTTTGCATGACCCAAGGCCCAGACCCATTATGTTAAACAATACTGATATTATATTCCCTTCAGTAGAACGAGCTCGTGAGAACAATTCAATGTCTAACTAAGATACTGTGGGATATAAGCTTTAGAGCCTTTGGGAATTAACTTACCGAATGATGTAAATTACCCAGGTGGTATGCTCTTCAACCCCTTAGCGATTTCAAAAGATCAAATGGCTTTTGAAGATCTCAAAGTTGAAGAAATAAAAAATGGATGGCTAGTGTTATCCGACACGCCTTCTTTTTGTTGATATAATATTCAGTTTGTATAGTGCCTCATGCCTTCTTTATATATTGTTGATATAATATTCAGTTTGTAGACCGTTGGTATATTTTTTGTTCATCAATTGAAACTCAAGTCATTCCTCATGGTATGGATTTCAGCAGCGTATGAGTCCAACAAGATGATGAAGAAACAACTGCAGCTATAGAAAAATCTCCCAAGGCCATCCCTACCAAATATACTGAGGTAAGTCCTCATACTTCTTATTAATGGTCAGGATTTATGCATGTGTATATGTTTATCAATGAAGTGTTTATGAATATTTTTACTTTTATAAGTATGTCCATGTCTTTAACTATCAAGAACGGCTACACTCAAAATCTCAGGTTGTTTAATTATGGGTTATGTGACTTGTGTCCATATAGCCTACATCGCGTTATCCGACTATTTAATATTTTAAGTAAACTTTACATAGTATTAAGCAGCGAAGACATCAACTCATCGTTATGCTGAATCCAAGTAGAGTTTGTCAAAATTTAGCTGCATTAATCATAAAGACATGTGCATGATGCTATATGTTACCTCCATCCTAATTTATTTTATTTTACATTTTTGGTGGAAGCAGGAGCAGTTTATACAGTTGAAATTGAAACTATAGTTTCATACGCTTTGATATAGAAAATATAAAGTGTACTTTTTGGATTAATTAAATCTTGACATCATCATCCAAGTGTTTATTGACAAATATCATGTCTATAGCAAACAAATCACCAAAAATTTCATAATACTAAATGAATTAAAAAAGCATGGTTCTTTTAGAAATTATATTAGTAAAAGTATATCATAGGTCTTTTACCGAACATAAAAATAAGTAAAGTGCTGAATTTATTCTCTTCCTAATGCAAAATTTATATATTTGTCATATGAACAGGAAAATAGTTTAAATTCAAAATTAATAAAGGCACCTGTCTTTTTGATCACTATTCACCTAATTAAAAGAACATAATCCTAAATCCTAATCAATATACTGTAACATTCCCTATCTTGAGGCCTAAAGCTAAGCGCTATAAATGTTGCAATCATCTATAGTATTAACTTCCGATGACAAAATACGATAATGTTAATGGTATCCATAATATCATAAGCACGTGAAAATGAAATAAAATAAACACAGATTTAAAACAACTTTTTTGATTATATTTCAAATCACTATTTTATATTCAGATACATGATCCCAGATGATTCTCAGGTTTTGATCAAATATAATTATTACAAATTATGACAAAAGCGACATATGAAGATGCGCTCTAGGATGATCAGAGTACTAAATAGACATATCAGTCTTAATATAGCACAACAACAATAAAACTAAATAGCTCCTAAGTAGATAACTTTTCATCCTGCACGTCTTCGAAAGCTTATTCGTCCATTTACTAAACCTGAAAAACCTTAACGCTCAATCTACTCAAATTAATTTTGAGCACCCAAAAGTTTAAAGAGAAAACATAAACTTTGAGTTAGACATAAAGCTTGGTATGAATAATACAATTACATCTCGGTTTACTGATATTAAGTGAGACCATGCCGTTTAGCGGAATGGGTTTTCCCTCACTAATATCCCTTTTAAAACATATCTTTTTGCAAATCGAAATCCTGCATTCAAACAGCTTAAAGCAGTAATAGCAATATCAAATATGCAAATAAATCAGGTAATCAATGGACTATCTGTCCTAAAATATAGTATTGTTTGGCTAACTATTAACCATTGGCTGACTCAGGCTTACCAGACACAATCAATTATCTAACATCTGTTAGATAGACTACTGGGCAATCTGCCCTTTACTATTTCCTTCTAGGGATAACGAAACCTAATGGTTTTGCAAGCTTACCAGTAACCTATCTTCTCTCTGTATATTCCTTTCGGCGTATGACATCATTTTAGTCTTACCTGTGACAAAGCCCTACACACTGAAATTCTGGACTTATATAAGCTAGGGGATTATTACCTAAAGTATATGGAGCGACCCTATACCGGTCCCATCTGTTATTCTAATATCTGAGTCATTTACTTAGGGTTAACTATTCCATCAAATTTTCCTTGAAAACATTTCTTTATAATTGATTTAACCTTATAAATTGTACTTAAACAAGGAAAATATACTTTTTCTTTATTCAAATATCATTGCCACTTTATATACACTTCACACAAAATAATGTTGATGAGATATAATGGGATTATCTATCGCTCCAAAGTTAGTTAAAAATTCTTTTTAACTTCAAAGATCTTGGAACATGAAGCCAAGGTAAAACATTTGAAAACTTTGCTTAAAAACTTTAAACAGCATCTTTCGAATCCATTAAAAGTACTCCTTTCAAACTAAGTTAACTACTATACTTTAAAACACTAGGCAGAAAGGCCAAAACATCTTTTCGAACCCTTTAAAATAAACCTTTCGAAATCATCGAAGATATCCCATCGAAAGCTTTATAAACCTTAGACATTCTCTTTTTAAAACACTTTAAACTTGCCTTTCGAAAGCATTGGAAACCTTCCATTCAAATACTAAAAGTAAACCTTTCGAAAACCTTGGGGAATCTCCCCTTTGAAACCTTCATTATATCTTTTGAAAGCATTAAATCTCTTTACTTAAAATAAACCTTTCGAAAGCATTAGGTTCAAGTTAAAAGTTTGTGGAACATAGCTTCGAAACCATTTAAAACCATTCCTTTGGAAACCTTTGGGTTTAACTTTCAATATATCTAAGGGTCTTAAAATAACCGGAGCGAAGCAACTCTTTTAAAAGCATTATTCCTAAGTAAAAGATAGTGGATGGTTTCGAAACTAACCTTGTCGAAAGCATGGACAAGCGGCTTCAAAGTTTAATCCAAAAGAACCCTTTCGAAGGCATTGATTCGAAAGGTTGAATGCGGCAACAGGGGCTTCGACCCCTTTGGAAATTTATTTTAAAAACAAAAGGTGGCAACTTCTTTCGAAAGCCCTTTTCTAAAATAAGGGTGTATTTGACTAAATTGAAAGCTATTCCCTTTCAAAGCCTCAATTTGTAACCAAAATTGTTCTGAGTTTATGAAGACTACTTCTAACCCTTCGAAAGCATGTTTCGACTCTATACCTTCCGCTATCTCCAATCCACTACGTATCAAGACATCGACACCATGCATATTGGTTTTGACTTGGTTAGATGCGGCAGTACGGGGCCAAAAGGTGACTGCAATAAATGGCGAAGCGGTAATCTTTTACAAAACTTATTTTTATCTTTTTAAAGTAAAAAATTTCCAACTAACTTTCCTTATTTGTAAACACATAATTGGTTGCCAACTCTTTTCAGAATCTTTTCTAAAAGTGCTATCGAATTCAGTAGTTAACAAGTTAAAATATTTAGAAAATTGCTCCTTCTCCTTTTATAAACATATAAAACATTTAAGTCTCATACTTTATTAGTTCCTGAGATGATGGTTTTGATGACAACAACCTTGGGTCTTGATATAAAATATTAATACTAATATCTTTGTCTATATATATATATATATATATGTATATATATATATATGTGCAGGATGTGTGTGTGTGTGTTTGTGTGTGCGTGTGTGTGCAGGTACTAAGAATAAAGATTGTACAATATAGAGATTCAATACTGATGAATTCAAGATTGTAGAAATCAAAACTGAAAACCCACGTGTATCAAGATTATCAAGAGTTCAAGATATCAAGATAAGTAATAGGGTCTAGATTTATGTTGAAACTTAATAATAGAATTAAAATCTTTATTTGGATTTTAATTATGCAATGGAATCCACCTCCTTGCTTTAATAGTGAGATGGAACTCACGTCCTCTTTAGTGGGATGGAACCCACGACCTTCTCCAGTGAAATGAAATCCATGAAATTTTCAAAATGACTTAATTTTAGATTTTTTAAAAACTATCTTTTTAAAAAGACGTCTCTCTCTCGGTTTAAATATTTTAGCCTTAATTCAAAAACTATTTTTAATCATATTAATTTCAAAGTCATTTCTTGTTTTTTAAACTATCTCTTGATTTTAATATATTAGCTTTAAATATCAAAAATACATTTTTAAGAAGTCTATACTTAGTTTTTAATATTACTTTTATATTATATATTTTAAGATTACTTTCTAAAACTCTTTTATAAGTTAAAACTATATTCGAAATGGTTTACAAAGTTTTAAATTTTTTTGACAGGTTTTAGAATAGAAATCATTTCAAAGCAAAATCAATTTTCAAAAATAACATAGACATGTCGACATCCCTATACCTCCCATATCGACATGGTAGCAGTAGATTTTAATATTTGAATTTTAAAAAGAAGTGTTTATTCATCATAACTTTCATGAATGATATGACCGTTATTCTCCTATATATACCAGTAGTTTTCAATGAATTTTTACTTAAGATTTCTTCGTTTTTTCTCCTCTTTCTCTTCCATTTTTATTTTCAAACATTCTTAACAAAACTCTGTTGAAATCCTAAGTGAATCAAACTCGATCGTCTCTAGTTTGATTCTCTGCCATTGTTTCTCAAAGTCTCAGTGTTATTCAGAGTTATAGGACCACTTGTAATCAAAGATTGAAAGATCGAAGTGTATCGAGTCTCTATCTAACAAAGTGTAATTGGCAATGGTATGTTGTGGCTCGCAAATCAATTGGGTGTGATTGTAGCCTGTAAATCAATTAAGTGATCTTGTAGTCTGGTAAAATTAAGAGAGTTTTCCCCGGACTTGTAGACAGAAGGGTGTATCTCGTGGCCTTTGACATCGAGGTTGTAATATCGATATTATATTTGAAAAGAAATCTGCACATGAAATTGTGTAGGACTGGATATAGGATAACTCCGAACCAATATAAAATTCTGGTGTGTTCTTTCCTTTACTGCTTTATTTACTATTTGCATCTGTGTCTGGTTCTGTGATTATCTATGTGTTTGTGTATTGCATTTGTTTAGGTTTAATTTGAAAAGATTTCAAAAGGATTCATAAAATTAATTAAACACTATTCACCTTCCCCCCTCTAATGTTAATTATGCCTGAAGATCCGTGATCCGCATTTCCTACATTTGTTATCGGAGCATTGGTTTTCAAAGTTATCTGTTGAATTGGCGTGTTGTGTAGGACCGATGTGTTATATAGATTTTGAAGAATCAACACTCAATGGACAAATGGTGCAAATCAAGAAAACAAATGGATGCTTGATAGTGGATGTTCAAGGCACATGACTAGTAATATGAAGATACTGAATGACATAGTTTATAAAGATGAAGGACCAGTCAACTTTGAAGACAATTCAAAAGGATATGTGATTGGCATCGGCAATGTCGGTAACTCTAAAACTCCTACAATTTTTGATGTTCTACTAGTTAGGAATCTAAAACGCAACTTACTTAGCATAAGTCGACTATGTGACAAGGGCTACAAAATTAAATTTGAAAAGGATAAGTGTCACATCGAATATAATAAGTCAAATGTTATCTTTGAAGGAATTAGGAAGAAAAATATTTATATTCTCAGTATGAAAATATCAAATGATAACCTATGTCTTTTAGGTAATACAAGTGACCCTTGGATTTGGCATAAAAGATTTGGGCATTTGAATTTCAAACTCTTATCTAGACTTTCAAAACTTGATCTAGTAATAGCTCTTCCCAAAATAGATTTTAAGGTAGATAGTATATGTGATGCTTGTCAATTATGAAAACTTAGAAAAAGTTCATTCAAATTGAAAGATATGATTTCAACTTCAAACCACCCTAGTTACTTCATTTTGATCTGTTTGGTCCATCTCAAATTCAGTCAATAGATCACAGTAAACATGTTTTTGTAATTATAGATGATTATTCTAGATTTACATGGACAGTTTTTTTGAAACATAAAAGTGATGCTTTTCATTTATTTAAATCTTTTGCAAAGAATTCAAAATCAACTTTCTTTAAATATCAAAACCATTCGTAGTGATCACGGTGGAATATTTGAAAAAGAAAATTTTGAAAATTTATGTAAAAAAAGGAATAACTGATCATTTTTATTTTGCAAGAACTCTACAACAAAAAGGAGTGGTAGAGAGTAAAAATAGGACGATTCAAGAGTGTGCAAGAACTATACTTTCAAATAGTAAATTACCAAGAAATTTTTGGGCTGAAGCAGTCGCTACAGCTTGTTACATTTTGAATAGGATTTTAACTAGACCTCTAACCAATAAAACACCATTTCAATAAGAAACCAAAGGTATCTTATTTTAAAGTTTTTGATAGTAAATGCTTTATTCTAGATACAAAGGACAATTTGGATAAATTTGATCATAAATCCAACAAAGGAATCTTTATCGGATATTCTAATAAAATTAAAGCCTACAGAGTTTTCAATTTAAAAACTAACACCATTGAAGAAACAATGCATGTATCTTTTGATGAAAATTCCAAATAAATGATAAAGATGATGTTGTTTCTTTAAATAATGAATCAAATTAAACAAATTGTGAAACTGTTCATCCTAATAAAAGGATCAAGCTTTTAAAAGATCATCCTATAGAAAATTTCTTACCTGGGATCGCAAATCCCACTACAGAAACGAGACTTCATAAGTTCAGAGACTTAAGAGGAGAATAAAAGATGGGGAAACTCAACCGTCTCCCTAAAAGAGATGCAGCAATATTGAAGAGAAAATTATCGACTTTGCAAACATATCTGGGTGGGATCAAACATCTGACTGTATACTAGGAAATATTGAATCTGTTGTTATAACTAGAAATCAACTAAAAAAACGAGTAATGTAGCTTTTATATCAACTATTGGACCCAAAAATTCAAAGGAAGCCTCATCTGATGATTCATGGATTCTTTCTACGTAAGAAGAACTGAATCAATTCACCAAAAATGATGTATGTGAACTTGTTTCTAGAACTGAGGAAAAAACAATAATAGGAACTAAATTGGTTTATAAAAAATAAAATGAATGAACAAGGTGAGATCTTTAGAAATAAAGCTCGGTTAGTCGCGCAAGGTTATTGCCAAGAAGGAATAGACTTTGATGAAACCTTTGCACCCGTAGCAAGATTAGAAGCCATTGGAATTCTACTTTCTTTCAAAAGCCACAACAATTTCAAATTATTTCAAATGGATGTCAAAAGTGCCTTTTTAAATGGTTTTATTAAAGAGGATGTCTATGTTGAACAACCTCTACTTTTTTAAGAAGAAAAGTTTCCAAATCATGTTTACAAACTAAAGAAAGCTTTATATCGTCCGAAATAAGCTCCTAGAGCCTGATATACAGAATAAAATCTTACTTATTACAATCAAAATTTAAAATTGGTAGAGTAGATAATACTCTTTTTATTAAACGAAACAAAAATGATATCCAATTAGTATAGATTTGTGTATATGATATAATTTTTGGATCAGAAAACAATGAAATAAACAAAGAGTTTTCTAAAATAATGACAAAAGAGTTTGAGATGAGTTACATTGGTGAACTTAGTTTCTTTTTAGGATTTCAAATAAAACATTAGATAGTGGTATTTTCATTAGTTAAGAAAAGTATGTTAGGGATCTAGTTAATAAGTTTGGTATGACCACTGGGAGTGGAAACTCGCTTCTATGGCAACCAATGAAGCCTTGAATAAAGAAGACATGTCAAAATATGTTGATTAAAAACTATACAGGGGAATGATTAGATCCTACTCTATATAACTACGAGTAGGCTTGATATCATTCATGGTGTCTGTCTCTGTGCAAGATACCAATCTCAACCCAAAGAAACCCATTTAAAAGCTGTTAAACGTATCCTAAGATATGTTAAACACACTTTAGATTATGGTCTATTTTACCCTAAAAATGATTCATTTGATTTAATCTCATATTATGATGTTGACTATGCTGGTTTTAAATCAGGCCGAAAAAGTACAAGTGAAACTTGTCACTTTTTAGGACATTCTTTGATTTTCTGGTTTAGTAAAAAGCAAATTATTGTCTCACTATCAACAACTGAAGCAGAATATATCTCTGTTGCTTTGGCTTATTCTCAAGTTATCTATATGCAACAGACCCTAAATGATTTTGGTTTAAATATTTCAAAATCACCAATTTATTGTGACAATACATGTGCAATAAATTTATCTAGAAATCCTACTCATCATGCCAGAACCAAACATACTAATATCATACATCATTTTCTTGGAGATAATATAAGTAAAGAGATTATTTCCCTTGAATTTATCAACATAAGAATCAAATAGCTAATATTCTGACCAAACCCTTGAATAAGTCAACCTTTACAAAATTAAGAAGAGAACTGGTTATTTGTTTTATAACTGAGATATAGAATATAGATATAGTAACATATATATTTAAATAAATAGAGAAAAAATTGCCAAAAATTTCAAAGGGATGCCGACATGCCTCTACCCCCATGTGACATACAACGGTCGGATTTGAAATTTTGATTTTCCATCTAAACTCAGTTTGGTGGTTTTATAACCATAATATTTCGAATTCATATGTCTTCTCACTTCATTTTCACTGCAATAAACTTCTAAAAATACAAAGTAATGGACTCCTCTTCTAAATCAAACCAAATACAACCATTTCCTTTCATTTTCCTAATTCTGATCCATTCCAACGTACTATATTGGCTCGAGTAATGAATATCGAGGAAATTTTAAAGGATTCTCTACAAATGCTGACTGAATTACAAGTCATGCAAATAAGGATGGCAAAGGAACAAAATAAACAAGGAAAGATTCTTAGAAATTTGCAAAAATTTCTAATGGATAATCATGCAGACCCTATTGTGATTGAAGATATTCCTCTAACATATGTATACATAATCCATTAGAGAACGATGAAGAGGAGGAGGAGGAGGAAGCGCAAATGGACGGGAATGATAATGTTGATTGCGTTGGAGAAGTCTGTTTTAGAAAAAATGGTGCTTTAGTTGAACAACATGGAAACTTTTATCTCCATTACCTTAGTTGTTCGATTCACAAGTCACCAATTGTAACGTCCCCCTTTCCGCACGCTTTAAATCGACGATAAACCATACACGTCAGACCTAAACCATACAGAAGGGCAGATTGTACGGGGTAAATAAGAAAAACAGAGGGAGAAAAAAAACAAAATAGAATCTAGTAGCAGAACGATAAAATATAATAATTAAATATACAGTTCATGAAATTGTTTTATAAACATTTGATTTACTTATATAATACACATTGGAGTTACACATACTAGAAAAATATTATTAATGCAGCGGAATCCAATAGTGTAGTGGAATAATATAATAGATAATAGCAATATAAATCTTCGTCTTCGCCCTTCAGAATGAAATCTTCAAATCCTGAAATGCTCAGACTGACCCGAGCGAATTGAAAAGACAAAACACTCGAGTCATAACTAAAAGATCTTATGTAAGTTAAATCAACAATAAAATATGAGTGCAGTAACTTAAGAGATGCTCGGGATTCACATCTCCTAAGGATCCATTAAACTATTTACTATGTAGTAATATTTCGCTATTATAATAATGTCTATAGTAAAAGTAAACATACTTTTAAATAGCCTTAAGGAGTGACCCAATATTCGCTTAACACGTAATAGTCCCAGTAGTCCATCCAATATCATAGTCCCTCCTGATCGAGAAGCCACCAGAGGATACCACACGGGCTACGGGAGAAAACCAAACCCGTACAAGGCGCGATAGGGTAGGCAACATGGCAGAACTAGACAATGCCAAGGTAGATATACCAATTACGCTTCCGGGTCGGTGGTAACGCGTAGCGCGCAGCTACCGCCCACCTCGAGCCAACCCCCAAATAAAAAAATCAAAGGTGGCCACCGAATCAATCCAAAAGTCAAAGTATAATATCGTAGGGATGTGTCCGATCAAAGGTGCTACATCATTAACCCGTCGATCGCTCCTGTTTTAGCCATCTTATGCCAACTCACGGGAGTTGGGTCCACGTATTTACCTCAAAGGAAACGCCGCCACCATCCTACTTCATTCTGGAATCTCCACCGCGTACATAGTTGTTAAAGTGGTTTTCGGAGTTGGCAGAGAGTATGACAACTTCCGATCCTTGGTCTCTTCAACAACCAATCGTTATTATAACACCGCGGCCTTTTCAAAATAGTTTATACCTTTAAAACCAGAATATAATATCCATTTCAAAACCATATAAATACGATATCAAAATAGTTTATACTTTTAAAACCAAAAATAAATATTCATTTCAAAACCACATAAATTCGATATCATTTCCGTTTTAAAAACCCAAAATAATATGATAATTTTTTTTATTTCAAACATATCCTTTTCAAAAAAAATCATAACGTTTAAAGTTATAATGTTTCTGAACCAAACACCTGAAATATAGCCTTTCAAAACATAAACTTTGGATTTCATAAATTTGAAATATAACCACACCACTTAAATGGTTGAAATATAAATTATTTTATAAAATAAAATAGTTTCTTCACCTTCATAACTAATTCCAATATAGATTTAAATCCCCAAGCAAACCATTTCAATTTCCATATATTTCAAGCTTAAATATTCAATATTTCAAAACTAATTTTTTTTTTTAATTCCATATATATCAAGTTCAATTACTGTTATTTAGGTTTGAAATGTTTACTAAATAAATCAAATCTCATTTTAGTAAAACCATTAAACTTCAAATAACTGGAATTCCTTTAATTAAGTTAACTTGATAATATTCATTTAAATCAATTTGATATTCATTTAAATCCTCTAAACAAAATCAAGTTATAAAATCATACCCTTTAAATCTCAATTTATTTACATTTCAAATCAAAATTTTCGAGGATAATTCTTAAATACTTTAATTCGAATTAAATTCACATTTATCTTCCAACCTTAATTTTATTTGAGTCATTTTAAACTCTATATACAATAGAATTTTAGATAGATACTTAACCATTTTATACAAAAGAAATCAAACTTTATGATTAAACTCATTTTTATTTATCCACTTTATACATAGCTTAAATTCAAGAATTTAACTATATGTATATAAAATAATATTTATATAACATCAAAAATTAATATTTATTAAACCGTATATTTCTTTACAAAACCATAGAAAATCATTTCAAAATAATTATCTATATATATACCGCGTGCCTGTATATAATTTTCTATCCTATGGTCAAGTGATACGGATATTTATCATTTCAATCCGCAATTTAAAATAAAAATGCGGTTGTATATCATTTCAAACCGCAATCCCGAATCAAAATAAATGCATAAAAACTTGCAGATTATAATGATATAAAATAAACATCCATTCATCCATCAATAGATCACATATCCATCGCAATCATCATCCAAAACAATCAATATCAATATTAATATATAACTGATAATATATAACAGGTATTTAACTGGCAGTTATATTCAATAATAAATGAAATAACGATTTAATTTAAATAAATGCAACTAACTGAGATGATGATTAAAATATACGAAACAATCATAAATAAATGTATAATCACAACAAAAATTAATTTAACAAACAAAAGAAATTTTAGAAGTTGTGAGTGGGTTAAAACACTCACCTTTTGAATTTAAATTGAATTCAAATCTAATTTAAACCTAAAAATTCAACAGCCTCAGAATCTATCCAAACCAGCGTCAAAATCTCTGGAATTTGAATATGATCCTAATGCAAGAAACCGCACGTAAATTCGAGGTCGTGCGTAATCTCCGGAATTCAAATTGATTTCAATTGATTTTAATTTCAATGATTTCAAGGCATTTCGAGTCCGTATGATCAAACGACAGGTCTGATCGCTACGAAACTTGAAATCCTACAATAATTCACCGTTATGGATCTCATGAAACTGCTTTCATCGAAATCCGAATCAGCGGCCAAAATGGCTATTTTTCCATTAATTAAATAAATTTAAATAAATTAATTAAATCAAATTTTCAAATTTAAATTCGATAATTGACAAATTTCAACATTTTTAATTTCTTAATCATTTATAATGATTTTAAACAAATTTAAATGTCAATTTAACATTGATTCATTCATCCATTTTAGCGTTAAATTTCATTTTTCTTACGTTCAAATTTATTAATTATCATTTGAAATCTCAGTAAATCCATTTATTCGATTAAATCTTGCTATTCAATAAATTAACATCTTATGGTTATAAATTGCATTGATTTATATTACATTCCATTAATGTATATTTCATTTCATATTAATTCCCATTAACGAAATATTTTATTTCATTCAAGTTCAAAAATCCATTTATTACAGCTCAAACCCAAATAAATTTATCAACATGAATTTCAATTGTTTTCATTCATTCAATTGCCATATTATGGATAGAGTTTACATTTTTTATTTAAATAATATTCTTCAATTTCTAATCAAATCTACTCTACTGCACTAATTTAGTCAATTTCTGCGATTGATTTCAAATTAAATCTTATGAACTACGCAAATAGGTATCTTATAACAATTGTAACAATTAAACTTTAATTACCTTTAAGTTTATTTCCTTCAACCCAATATTATAATTACTTCCAGAACCTTGATTTTATTCAATGACCATTTATTATAATTTAAATTCCTTAATTTAATTCACTACTTACATTTTGCTTTCATATATTCAATTTGTAACTAAGTATAGATCTACATTATTTCCATTGATTTGACTTGCATTCAATTTATTAATAATTACCTTAATTGCATTAACGTAATATTAGATTATAAATTTTTGTAACTGATTTCCAATTTAAAAATCAACCAGCTACAAAATAGGTAACATCCAAAATCATTACCGTTAATAATTTAGTCGCATTAATAAGCTATTATTATTCACAAATCAAAGTTTCCATTTATTAAATCAACCAATTCATATTATGAATAAAATTAACATTACTTAAATTTACATTAACAAAACGTTAAATTTGGATTTATTGTAATTGATTGCCAAAGTTTATTTACACATTAAATAAATAAACCTATATTAAATGTCACCTGTTTGCTTTTCATTGCCTTTATAAATTCGTTACTTATCAACCCAGATTATTATTCCATACATACACTAATTTATTCCATTCTATTTATGATATCCATTGCATTACATACTTCAATATTTCATATCTTTATTACATCAATTACTACCTTATAAATAAATCTATGTTCCTATTTGATTTTCATTTATTAAAAATTTATTTCAAATTTCAATTAACAATAAGTAACATAAAATAAACATTATCGTTACCCTTTAATCACATAAATAAGCCATTATTACTTACACATCAATGTTGTCATTTATTTTCATACTGCTAACTACGTTCACTTATTATTCACTCTTTCCGTTATTTCATCAATCATCATAAAGTAACAGTTAGTTACTTTTCTTTAAATTGGAAATTCATTCAAATTCATATATTATTAACTTTAAATAACCCTGTTACGTTTCCTCTTAGTTATTTTCATTACTGCATCACAACTTTTATTAAAATTTCACACACAAAATTTCTTCAATTTTAAATATTCAAAATCTCGTTAAATTAACTATTTCAATTATCGAAAATTTACGGATCGTTATACCAATTGTCAAGAACTCTCGTTAGATTGTTATTATATTAATGTGTTTATATTTGTGTACATGTATATATTTGTGTCTATGTTTCATATATATGTGTAATATAACATCATATATAATAAAATTAGATTTACGTTCCGCTTATTATACTTCGTTATTAACATTTGGCTCCATAGCATTAGCTTAAGGGGGAGTTATGTAGTTTAGGCTTAGTTTTTGTTGATGACAAAGGGGGAGAATTATAAAATATGATAGTTAGGCTTAGATTAAGGGGGGTTTAGTAGATTAAGGGGGAGTTGTTGGAATAAGGGGCGTCAGACTAGAATCAGAGTTTGGTGGAGTATATTTTATAAACATAAGTTTTCATCATCAAAAAGGGAAAGATTATTAGTTCCTGAGATGATAGTTTTGATGACAACAACCTTAGGACTTGATATAAAATATAAATACTAATATCTTTGTCTATATATATGTGTGTGTGTGTGTAGGATATATATATATATATATATATATATATATATATATACGGGTACTGAAAGTGAAGATTGTACAGTATAGAGATCCAAGACCGATGAATTCAAGATTGTAGAAATCAAGACTAAAGACTCATAAGTATTAAGATTATCAAGAGTTCATGACATCAAGATAAGTAATAGAGTCTAGATTTATGTTAAAACTTCATAATAGCACTAAAATCTTTATTCGGATTTTAATTGTGGAATGAAATCCACCTTCTCGCTTTAATAGTGGGAGGAACCCAAGACCTCTTTAGTGGGAATGAACCCACGAAATTCTCTAGTGGAATGGAATCCATGAAATTTTCAAAATGACTTATTTTTAGATTTTTTTTCCAAAAATGTCTTTTTAAAAAGACATCTCTCTCTCGATTTAAATATTTTAGTCTTAATTCAAAAACTATTTTTAGTCATATTAATTTTAAAATCATTTCTTATTTTGTCAAACTATTTCTTGATTTTAATATTTTAGCTTTAAATCTCAGAAATATATTTTAAAGAAGTCTATACTTAGTTTTTAATATTACCTTTATATTATAGATTATATATTTTGAGATTACTTTCTAAAACTCTTTTATAAGTTTAAACTATATTCAAAATGGTTTACAAAGTTTAAAAATTGTTTCGACAAGTTTTAGAATAAAAATCATTTTAAAGAAAAATCAATTTTCAAAAATAACATAGGCATGTCGACATCCTTATACCCCTCATGTTGACATAGTAGCTGTACATTTTAAAATTCAAATTTTCAAAAGAAGTACCCATTCATCATAACCTTTCACGAAATGACATGATTATTATTTTCTTATATATACCAGTAGTTTTCAATGAATTTTTACTTAAGATTTCTTTTATTTCTCTCCTCTTCCTCTTCCATTCTTATTTACAAACAATTTTAACAAAACTTTGCCGAAATCCTAAGTGAATCAAACTCGATCATCTCTAGTTTGATTCTCTACCACTCACTCTCAAAAATCTCAATGCTATTCAGAGTTATAGGATCATTTGTAACAAAAGATCGAAAGATCGAAGTTTATCGAGTCTCTCTCTATCAAAGTGTGATTGGAAACGGTGCAATTGTGGCCCATAAATCAATTGGGTGTGACTGTAGCCCGTAGATTAATTAGGTAATCTAATAACCTGGTTAAATCAAGAGATTTTGCCCTGGACTCGGAGACGGGAGGATGAATCTCGTGGTCTTGAAATCGAGGTTGTAATATCGACCTTATATTTGAAAAGAAATATGCACATGAAATTGTGTGGAACTGGATGTAGGGTAACTTCGAACCAGCATAAAATTTTGGTATGTTCTTTCCTTTACTTATTTTATTTACTATTTGCATCGGTATTTGATTTTGCGATTGTCTCTGTATTTGTGAAATGCATCTGTTTGGGTTTAATTTGAAAAGATTTCAAAAAGATTCATAAAATTAATTAAACACTATTCACCTCCCACCCCCTCTAGTGTTAGTTCTGCCTTAAGATCTGTAATCCGCATTTCCTACAACCTTAAATAATTTTATATCTTTAATAAAATACTTAGGAAAATTCTTTGAAAATTCCCATAAATCACTTTTAGTATATTTTCTACATATTTAAGTTTCTAACCCAAAGCTGACATATAATAGCCCAAAATAATTTTAAACCCTATTTAACCATTTTTTTTACTAGAAAATTCATAATAAATCTACGTTAACATAGAAAATTATGAACTTGAAACCCATTGTTAAAATAATGTTTCTAACCTTACATAAAAAATGCAAGCTATTTGGATATCATTTATTAGGTTTTCCAAATCAATTCTTATCATAAAATCTATATGAAGCAACAAAAATCATCTACAAGCATATATAACCATTTAAACAATCAAAACATAGCATTTTTCTTGCAAAATAAATTTGGATCTTATCTAGAAACCGAAAGCTATAAAAAATGAGTGTAATATATTATCCACCTTACCTTATTGTTAAGGAGTTTAAGATTTTCTCTACATTTTATTTGACTAAGCTTCATTCTTTAAATCTTGCTTATCTTTCCCTTGTTTTCTCCTAATGGTGGCCGGCCAAGCTTTGAACGTTTTTAGATTTTGTTTGCAAATGTTTAAAATAAATAAAGAATGAAAGTAAGAAGGGTTTAAGGTATAAGAACTTACTATATTCCTATTTGCCCTCATCTTATTCTTTTTACTCATTTCATTTTAATTCTCTTTAGTTCATTGATTGATTAGGCACGGCTACCTTATATTTTTCAAATCTCTAACCATTTACATTATTTCATTTACTTTATCTAATTAAATGTCTTAAATAATGTTAGTCAAAATTAGGGTCATTACAGACTCCTCTGCTTAAAGAATTTCATCCTCGAAATTACAATAAGATACTCATCAAAATCAAGCATAAAGGTAAAACATACCATGAAACAAGTCAGGATAAGTATCTCTAACCTTGCTTTCAGTTTCCCAAGTAAAGTCTCTCTCCTCATCACTCTACTAGATTTTGACTAATCTGACTGTCTTTTTCCTTTGTCTCTTCTCATCTCTCACGACTGTATGAACTGGTTTTCTAACTGCAGCCAAATTTGGTTCCCTGCTAATTTATCTACCATAGCCGGTGCTAAAGTAGTCTCTGGTCTCGAAGACTACCTTAGATGAGAAATATGAAAAACATTGTGGACTCTCGCCAAACTACTTGGTAACTCCACTCTGTATTCGAGTTTCCCAAAAAATGGTCCAATAAATCTTGGTGCCAATTTTCCTGATTTCCCAAATATGATTACATCCTTTATCGATGATACCTTGACGAAAACATGATCTCCAACTGAGAATTCCAAGTCTTTCCATCTCTTATCAGCATAACTCTTCTGCCTTGACTGAGCTTCCATCATTCTATCTCGAATTAACTCAATTTTTTATGCAGCTCTTCCCTAACCAAATCCAAACCAAGAATTCACCTATCTCCGGTCTCTAACCAACAAACAGGAGATTTGCATGACTTTCCATACAAAGCTTCAAACAGTGACATCCCTATACTAGTCTGATAACTATTGTTATACAAAAACTCGACTAAGTATAGGTAATCTTCCCATGATCCCCCAAATCTAGCACACAAGCTCTTAACGAATCCTCTAAGACTTCTTTTAATCCTTTTCGTTTGTCCATCTGTCTACAGATGGTAAGTGGTACTCATCTTGAGCTTGGTACCTAAAGTCTCCTGTAGGTTCTTCCAGAACTCGCTAGTGAATAAGAAATCTTTGTCACTTACTGTACTATTAGGATTTCCATGCAGTCTAACTATATTCTTCATAAACAACTTTATTAAAACAGATGTCGTCCTGGTTGATTTAACTGGAATGAAATGGGCACTCTTGGTTAAACTGTCCACCATGACCCGTATACTTTCATTTTCTTGATTCGACCTTGGCAACTCATTTATAAAATCCATTGAGATAGAATTTCATTTCCATACTGAAACCTCTAAAGGATGAAGTAACCCACTTGGTTTCTGATGCTCGACTTTTACCTGTTGACAGTTCAAATACTAATTTAGCCACAAGCCCACATCTCTTCTCATGTCATCCCAAAAGAAACTTCTTTTTATGTCTTGATACATCTTAGTTCCTCCCAGATGAATGGTGAACTTCAAGCGATGGAATTCTTCAAGAACTTCCTAAAGTTTTCTAAATTTGTAACACATAGTCGTCCTTTCTTCATCAACCACCATTCTATATGTAGTCGATGCTTCTAAATATTTTCACTTAGATATCATTGTCAATACTGCATTTTGATGCTTTTGCTAAGTGCATCAGCAATCTTATTGCCTTTTCCATGTGTGTACTATATACCAAAGTCATAAGTGGCTAAAAACTCTAACCACCTCTACTGTCTTATATTCAACTCCTTCTGGTAGAATAGATATTTTAACCACTTGTGATCCGCATACAACTCGAATGTTTCTTCCAAAAGGTAATGTCTCCACACCTATAATGAAAAATTTACAGCATCTAATTCCAAGTCATGAGTTGGATATCTAACCTCATGCGGTCTGAGCTCTCGAGAAGCGTAGGCAATCACTTTATCCTTTTTCATTAACACAACTTCCAATCCTTTTCCACATGCATCCGTATACACTACCAAATCATGATTCCCTTTTGAAACAACTAACACATGTGCATTAGTCAATAAGTGTTTCAATCTCTGGTATGCTTCCTCATAGTTATAAGTATAGACAAACTTCATATCTTTTTACATTAGCTTAGTCATTGGTAGCGCTATCCGTGAAAAATCCTTAATGAATCTTCGATAATAACCAGCTAATCCGAGAAAACTCTTTAACTCGGTCGTAGTCTCAGGTCTTTTCCAACTATTTACTGCTTTGATCTTAGCTGGATTTACTGACAACCCTTTTCTAAGACTACATGGCCGAGGAACTTCACTTCCTTCTTCCAGAAATGACACTTCGAAAATTTCACTTTCAATTGATGCTGCCTCAATGTCTCAAGCACCACTCTAATATGAACTTCATGCTCTTTTTCATCTTTAAAGTATATCAAAATGTCACCTATGGACACTAACATGAATCACCTAGATGCTCTCGGAAGATCATGTTCATCAAATCTACAATAAATGCGGGTGCATTAGATAGTCCGAACGGCATTTCTAACCACTCATATGATCCATATCTGGTTCTAAACGCCATCAAAGGAACACTATCCTCAGCCACTCTTAGCTAATGAAACCCTATTGCTAAATCCAATTAGGAAAATACTTTGGCTTCACTCAGCTGGTCGAACAAATCGTCAATTCTAAGTAACGAATATCGGTTCTTTATCGTCTTCTTATTCAACTTACGATAATTGATACATAACCTTAACAATTCTTCCGGTTTCTTGAAAACTCTATGGCTTCTCCTCAAGCGAACTGCTTGGTCTAATAAAATTATTGCCTTCCAAATCCACCAACTATGCCTTTAGCTCCCTCATCTCGGTATGTGTCATTCTGCTTGGCGGTCTACTCACCTGTTCTTTTCCTGGTACAAAATCTATTTAAAACTCAATAGCTCGTTTCGGCGGCAGTTCTACTACAGGCTCAAAGACATCTACGAATTCCCTAACAATGAAAAATCAATTCAACTCGTCTTCTACTTCTATAACACGCAACAAAGCATTAACCTCAAAACTAGGATTTTCTATGGAGTATACTATCCAATCACTACAGTCAGGGTGTCTAAATGATATTTTCCTATCATGGAATAATATCCTAGCATCGTATTAACATAAGCAATCCACACCTAAAATAATTCTAAACTCTATGAAATCAAATACATGCAAACTGCAAACAAATACATAACTCGACAATTCAAACTCTAGGTGGTCACATTTCATCCCAAGAGTCATATATCCTCATATCGGATTCGCAACCCTTAAAGAAGTTATTAGGTATGAGGGTTATAGGTTAAGATTATCTACCAAACAATGAGATATAAAAGAATGCTATGCACCAATAACAAATAGAACTCTAACTAATACGCCATGAATCAAAAGTGTACCTCCCAACACATCTTTTCCTTTCTCCTCTGCTATTGGTCTTGAGGTAGCTGGCTCTAATGCAAACACTTTGCCCTTTTCATCCTTGGTTGGCTCCTTGCGTTAGTTCTTATAATGTCCAATTTGATCACAGTTGAAACATCTCACTCCTTTCTTGTTAGCACCTTTCTTCCCTTTATCTGTTCGACACTCATGAGCATAGTGTCCCTTCTTATCACAGATATAACAGGTAACTTTTTCCTTTTCCTTCTTGACAGCTCCACTCTTCTGAGCTCCTTTCTTATGGTAAAACTTCCTCTTCTGATTCTGTCCTCCTTGAGCACCTCCTGCATTGTTTCCTTTCAGAAAAGCAAGCATCTCTTCCTACATTATGCCATCTCAACAATTACATCGCATGGATCTCTAATATGCGATAATGTGGCCTTAGCAAGTGTGACATCCCCCTACTTGGAGGCCCAAAACTCACGACTACGGTGCTATAGTCATCCATAGTTATAAATCTTCGGCGACCAAATACGGCAGTGTTAGATTCATTGATACGTAGAATCACATGAATATGGAAAAAAATTTAAAAATTCAAACAAAATCACATTCCGTTTCAAAACATTTCCAATTCATTACATAATCCCATAATCATCAACCAAGTTCAGAGAAATATATTTATTACAACATACGCTAAGAGAAATATATGAAGATGCCCCCTTGGATGATCAAGGTATATACAGGACATATACAACTTTTCCATTACAAAAAATATGGCGAAATCAATTAAAGAAAAACTCTATACAGTATCATGCCTCTTCAGAAGCTTTATTCGTCTGATGAGGTACCTGAAAAACCTCAACTCTCAAATTACTCAAAATCAATTGAGTACCCGAGGGTTCAAGGGGAAAACATAAACTTCGAGTCGGACATAAAGTCTGGTATGAGTAATAATCTACCATCTCAAATCATTTAAATATCTAGTGAGACCATGCCTCTTAGCGGACTGGGTTTCCCCTTACTAGTATCCTAAAACCTTTATAAAAACATATGCTGTGTTCCTACGTCCACAATGGTTAAAACATAGTCATTTCACAATATTATGATGATATGCAAACTAGTTAAAGAAATTTGGATTTCCTGTCCTCTGTTTAATTGACTCACTGTCATAATTATAGTTTTTAGGGTCACTATTAACCTATTAGTTTTTATGAGCTTACTAATAACATTTATATAATATACGGACTCCCTGACCTATTTCATAGTTTTCGTGGGTGCACTACGAACCTATTGACCCCTATCAATTAACTTAATTCATGGGTTCCCCTGAATCTATTGGTGACTCCAATAACTTCTCCCTTATTCTAGTTTTCATGGGTTGACTAGGAACCTATTGAAAACTATCAATAACTTAATCCGGATATAGTTTTCGTAGATGCACTACAAACCAATTGGCCTCTACTAACCACTCTTTATAAAGTTTTTATGAGATCACTATTAACCTATTGGTAACTCCAATAACTTCCTAATCATAATTTTCATGGGATCACTATGAACCTGCCTCCCTGACAACTTCTATATTTAGGCATCTATTCTATAATCTGGTCTTCCTGACCTCTTAGATGCAATTCTACTCATCCATGAGTTTAATCAATTTATATTCACTACTGGGCCAACCTAGCTGGTTTCTCTACCCTTTATCCCCAAAATACAGTTATGAGTCCATTATAACATGAATTTATTCATATTTGAAGAAGCAAACATAATTACGAACAATGCCGCTCTTGTGGGTTTACGAACAATACCGCTCTTGTGGGTTTGATGTCCTTGAAACACTTTTCATATAAAACATGGTTAATCCCTTTAACCTATAATTTTATCAAGGAAAGCTTCTTCTTAAAATCATTTCAAAACTCTTTGATTTAGCCATGGTTTTTTCCTTTAAAAATGAGCTGGGTTACAAAAGCATTAGAAACCTTTGAAACCATGCTTTCAACTTCATTGGATACACTTCTTCGAAAGCATATTGATCTATCTTCAAACTTTAGCCCCCTACCTTTTGAACACTTTAAAACTTTCTTTCGAAACCTTTCTAATGTATTAAAGCATTAGCATTTAATCATTTAGAAGCATAGCTTCGAAACCAATTGAAAGTGCCCATTTTGAAACCATAGAAAGTAACCCTTCGAAACCATTGAAAGTCCCCCTTTCGAAACCATTGGGATTATACTTAAAATATTATTCGGGTTAAAGTGATATAGGTGAAATCATCTCTTTCAAAATCATCGTTTATCATATAAAAAAATATTGGAGAAAACATGATGGCGTCGGCACCATCCCTTTCGAAAGCTTCAAACCATTTAATGAAAACATTGAAGGATGGCATCGAAACCCCCTTCGAAGCTATTACCTTCGAAACCCTTAGACCCTTTCGAAATCATTTAGGAAAAAGCTTGAAACATCTTTAAAAATAAAGACTGCCTTCTGAAAGCATTGATGACTTCAATACCTTTGAAATACTAAAGAACGACGGTAGGGCTTCAACTGTGTCAAAACCTCTTCTTTCAAAAGCATTATTTCAAAAGTAAAGGAATCCATTCGAAAGCAAGCATAAGTTGATGGAAACCCTTTTGAAAGCTTTTAATATCCTCTTTTGAAAATATTTGCTTCGACTCCTTCAAAGGCTTAAATAAAACAAAGACAGGCGCTTCTCTTTTTAAAACAAACCAAGGTGTCGACCCCTTCGAAAGCTATGCTTTCAACACCTAACTTTCTTCCTTCTCCAATCCAGTGCGTATCATCTTTGTGATACCCAGTGCATTAGTTTCGTATTATTAGGTTTCGACTAGTTTGAAGGCAGAAGCTCTTTGTCGAAAGGTACTTCTAAAGTAGGCGAAACCAACTTTTCTAGGTAAACCCGTTTTACTACTAATTAAAGCAAACCTTTTTCTTACTAATCTGCCACGTGTAAACAGAATATTGGTTGCCTTAACTTTTCAACCATTAATTTCATGTCTAAACCATGGTCAAGTTAATCAAATAAGCCCTTCTATTAAGCAAAACCAATATTGCAAAGAAGTCTCTCTTTTAAAACAATTTAATTTGCATAGGAAATAACTTTGGAAAATTTTCAAAAAATTCCAAAAATTTAATTTAATCATGTTATCTAACATATCAAAATTTCAGACCCAAATTCCCCATATATTTTCAAAATAAATTAATAAACCCAAATAAGTATATTTTCCTTCGAAAATTCATAATAATCTTTCCATAGCATGAGAAATTATCAAAATTAAAATCCAACTCCAAATTCATGTTTTATACAACATAAAAAATTTCCATGGCATTTAAACATCAATATAAACTGTTATTTGCCCTAAACCGTGTATGTTTCCATTTAAACAATCTTGTTTAAATTAAACAAATTAATGCACAAGCGTATCATCATCCAATACACCATAAAAAAAATTTTACCATTAAATCCGAATATATATGATTCAAAAAAAAGATGGAATTATTATTCACCTAGATTAAGATAAGAAGATTGGATTGAGATTGATTTTCCCTAAGCTTGAATCTCTAGCTTTTGATTTAATTTCTCGTGTTCATGGCCGGCTCCCCCTTCTTAGTTTTTTTGTATTCAAAATGACGTGAATGAGAATGAAATGGTAGGAATGAGGATATATAAGGATTAAGGGTTATGTGCGACAAAGTCACATCTGGTGTTCTAACATCTTAGTCATTTACTTATAGTTAATTACCCCATCAAATTTTCCTTGAAAACATTTCTTTCAAAGTGATTTAACAATATAAATCGTACTTAAGCAAGGAAAGTATACCTTTTCTTTATTCAAATATCTTTTACATGTTATATATACTTTACACAAAACAATGTTGATGAGATATAATGGGATTATCTATCCCTCCAAAGTAAGTTAAAAATCCTTTTTAACTTAAAAGATCTTGGGCCATGAAACCAAGGTAAACCATTCGAAACATTTGCTTAAAAACTTTAAACAACACCATTCAAATCACTTGAAATTACACCTTTCAAACTAAGTTAACTACTATACTTCGAAACACTAGGCCGAAAGTTCAAAACATACCTTTCGAACCCTTTAAAATAAACCTTTCGAAATCATGGGAGGTATCCCTTCGAAAGCTTTATAAACCTTAGATCCTCTTTTCAAAACACTTTAAACTTGCCTTTCAAAAGAATTGCAAACTTCGATTCAAATACTAAAAGTAAACCTTTTGAAAATGTTATGGAATCTCTGCTCCGAAACCTTCATTATATCTTCTAAAAGCATTAAAGTCCTTCATTTAAAACAAACCTTTCAAAAGCATTGGGTTTATGTTAAACTTTGTGCAACATAGCTTTGAAACCACTTAGAACCATTCCTTTGGAAACCTTTGGGTTTAACTTTCAATATATCTAAAGGTCTTAAAAGAACTGGGGCGAAAGTAACTCTTTCGAAAGCATTATTCCTAAGTAAAAGATAGTGGATGGTTTCGAAACCAACCCTGTCGAAAGCATGGAGAAGCAGCTTCAAAGCTTAAGACAAAAGAACCCTCCCGAAGACATTGATTTGAAAGGATGAATGCGGCAGCAGAGGTTTCGGCCCCTTCGAAAGCTTATTTTAAAAATAAAAGGTAGCAACTTCTTTCGAAAGCTCTTTTCTAAAACAAAGGCGTATTTGACCAAGTCGAAAGCTATTCCCTTCGAAAGTCTCATTTTGTAACCAAAATAGTTCTGAGTTTATGAAGACTACTTCTACCCCTTCGAAAGCATGTTTTGACTTTATACCTTCCGACCATCTCTAATCCACTACGTATCAAGATATCGATACCATGTGTATTGATTTCGACTTGGTTGTAGGCGGCAGTATGGGGTCGAAAGGTGGCTGCTATAAGTGGTGAAGCAGTAATCTTTTACAAAACCGATTTTTATCTTTTTAAAGTATAATCTTTCCAACTAACTTGCCTTATTTGTGAATATATAATTGGTTGCCAATTCTTTTCAAAATCTTTCCTAAAAGTGCTGTTGAATTCGGTGATTAACAATTTAAAACATTTAGCAAATTGCCCTTCTCCTTTTATAAACATGTAATACATTTAAGTCTCATACCTTAAGTACTTTTATATCTCCAACTGAGAATTCCAAGTCTTTCCACCTCTTATCAGCATAACTCTTCTGCCTTAACTGAGCATCGTTCATTCTAGCTTGAATTAATTCAATCTTTTCTGCAGCTTTCCTGATCAAATCCGGACCAAGAATTAACTTGTCCCCGGTCTCTAACCAACAAACGGAAGATTTGCATGGTCTTCCATACAAAGCTTCAAACGGTGTCATCCATATACTAGTCTGATAACGATTGTTATATGAAAACTCGACTAAGTGTAGGTGATCTTCTCATGGTCCTCCAAAATTTAGCACACCGGCTCCTAACAAATCCTTTAAGATTTTGTTAACCCTCTCGAGTGTCCATCTGCCTACGGATTTACAGACGAATAAACCAAATGTTTACAACCAGTTTGAGAGAAGGATAATAATATCCTAATTTATTTTTGAATTATCAAATTATGCATATTTCCACCAAAAAATAATGGATAACAAAAAGCCCAGCGATAAAATTACTTGTAAGAACTTCTCGTATACAAAGCAATCAAATATATTTTGATTAATAAATATTATTTTGTGATCACTTTGTAAATGAAGTTGTATCCTTGTTGAGCTTACTTGTGCTACCAATTGAAGATGATATTCTGTACCTTAAGTGCATATGTATTCTAGAAAATTGTATAATATTTTGTTTGAGTTGGTGTTTTCATGGTAGAATGAGTAGTTAGCAATTGAGCGGAAGACAACCTCAATTGTATTATATTTTGTTTGTGTTGGTTTTTTTTCAAGTTTCAAACACATCTCATAGGATGAAGGTGTGAATAAAATAGGCAGAATAAAAAACATATGTGGACCCATGCTTTGCAACGAAAGTGAATAATTTTAAAACAAACAAATATTTATGGAAATTACAAATGAAGAGCTGAACAATATTTTGGTAGACATTAATATAGAAATGATATTAACGATGAAAAATACAAAAAAAGGAATAAATCCACATAACAAAATAAATAAGCAACTTTTCTTCTATTCTCATTTAAGAAGGTACAAATTACATCTTAGGTCATATAAGCATTAACCATAATTTTTTATACTAAGCAGATAAGCCTCATTCATTGTTATCATTGTTACAAACTATCACCATAACTTTATATTTTATGGTCATTTTATGAGAATATGATTTATGACTTTTTTATTATTTTAATTTCATAACTTAGAAAGAAATGATTGATAATTGACTAATTGATGAACATTCACAAATTGAATATTGGAATAGGCACCCACAATTGATGGTGAAGTTTATGCACTGTATGACTAAAAGGGAAAAAGAAATTGAGTAAACATGTAAAAAAATTGGATGAGAGGTGAAAAAGTATAATTATAAAGATTTATAAATATGCAGACATATTTGGAAAAATACATATTAAACAGTTAGGAAGTTATGATAGAATGGTAAAATTTGTAGAGTCGCATTGATTATAATTAATAGTAAGTAGCTAACAGTTATAAACATGCTAAACTCTGCAAATAAAGCAGACAATTGATAATTATACACATGTTTATCTTTTACTAACATAAATTAATAGCAACAATTGGAGATATATTATGTATATTATTAGTATTTGATAATGTGAGCATATATCAATTTCTTTAACATAATTCCAAATTTAGAATATGAATATCCATCATGTAAAATGGACAGATCTGAATTCTGAATCCATTATCTAATATTGAGCAGTCAAGATGAAATATAAATTCCCCAAAAGATAAGCTGTGATCAAGAGGGAAAATAGAGCTCAAATTATGCCAAGTTTAAAAGGAATAAAAAAGTATTTTTCTTATCCTTTTTGTGAGAAAGGTTATACACCATGGTGTATAAATAATTTATCCCAAAAAAGGTTATGAACATGTTAAAATTTAAAATATTAAATTAGTACAATAATTATTACTATTACCACTATAAAAGTTATGAACATGCTAAAATTTGTGAATGGGAGAAAAGGTCAATAGATGTAAACATGTCAAACCTGCACTAAAAAATAGCATTAATTATAAATTTATATTACGTTTTAATAGTTTTTCAAAGTTAGCTAGCATTACTATTAATTAATTAATGCAATTACTTAAAATCATATATGCTAAACAACTTATGCTTGGAAATGAATACCGAGATATGAACATGCCAAGATAATATAATAGAACCAAGAAGGGTTGAAGTTTCGACGCCAAACGCAAAATCTAAAATTTTTGAATCAATTTTAAATAATGCAATGATCTAAATTCGAAACTATAGAAATCTAAAAATATTTGAATAGGAAAAGAACCCAACATTGCTGACACGTATCTTGCATTTTTAACAACATTAATTACAGATCTGTTTTATATTTTAATAGTGATTCAAAGTGAGCTAGCATTACTCTTAATCAATTCATGCACTTAGTAATACAAAACTCTATGATTTACAAACTTCTAAGATATACATTTTTCTTATGGTCAACATTTTACGAAAATTAAGATTTAATCAAGATTGCCAAAACTTTATAAAATTGTGTTTAATTCAAATATACACACGCACGTAATGATGTAAATTTAAAGATATAAATAAAACCCCATAAAGTGCAAAATTAATATGGTAGGAAATTCTTTTAACACTTGCAAGGAATTTTATTTAAGATACGACACCTAAAAGAGCATATATTATTTAAACCACACTGAAAATCTTGGTAAAAAGGAAAATGAAGTGAATTGAGTTAACCAATATGCATTAAAAATTTGAATTACTTTGAAACAAAGAATTCCCTATCATTGTTCAATGTGTAACCACAACACAATTGGAAAGAACAAAAATTATGACCACGATTGGTTTTTTGTTTTCAGTTTTGGGTTTTCGTCCATGCAAAAATATGCATGATATATGTATATTGTGAAAAATGACCAATTTAGAAAACGAAGTTAACATACAAAACATAAAACAATTATTTTTATTTTTTGTGTTTTTAAAAATAACGAAAGCATGAGAAACGGTTCATTCTTCTGTCGTCCTTTCATTCCCTCCATCATCCCTTCCAACTTCCTTTCATCCCTTTCGTTGTCCCTTCACTCTTTTCATATTTCATAATTAATTTTAAAAACTTAAAATACAAAATACAGAATAAACCAAATCGTATGTAAAATTTTTGTTCAATTACCTGAGTTTGGTTGATAATAGATTTGAGCTGAAGGAATAAGGAACTATATCTAAGCCTAGATCCATTAAAAAGTAAATTGACGACATTTTGAAATTGAAGAAGACGACTAAAGCTCACTGAACAAGCCTAATTTGGTTGGAGAAGAGTCTGGGGATGTAATTTAGTTTAGTTTTCTGTTTAAGTGAAAAATAATCAATGGTGTATGGAGTGGTTAGGTAGGATATACCGTCAGTGTGAGTACAAAGTGAAATGGGTTTGAGGGACGACAACCCCGAGGTAGATTTTTTTTTGGATGTTACTGGTATTTAAAAATGTTTACACAAGGTGCTTATATAACTAAAATAAAAGAAATAAAACCTTGAAGATTTAATAGACTTTGGGTTTTATTACAAAAATGATCAATAGTTTATTTTCCAAAGAAAAATTAATCATTGCATATATCTTAAAGTTATTATTGACGAGTTCTCATATTTTGAAAATGATTAATAATTGCAGCATTGCCAATGGTATCAAAGACATTCCTTTCAATACAAGTGGCACAACTATCATTCAGTTCTTCATCCTCCATTCGAGTTCGAAGATCCATTTAACTATATTCAAAGTCCTTTCAAATGTAAAGATCAGCAAACTAATTTTAAGAAAAAATCGTGAACAATTAACTTTGAACAATTAACTTAAAACAATGAAGAAGCGTCTCAATTTAATCAAATTCAAATTGCCTGACTTAGTCCCTGAAATATGCAAAATTGAAACAAAAAAGTAATCCACTTTACAAAAATTTTAATCTAGAGTTTTGAGTTCAATCTCAATCCAACTAAAGTGTGAAAGGGGGAGGGTAGATACGTGCAAATAGGCTAAGCACTTTACAGATTGTTTATTTATTTTTCAAATGCTAGGTAGGAAGGTGGCTGCTCCATTTGCAAATGCCCGCCCTTGGGTGTGTGAGGAAAGGAATCGCGTGAATGAGAAGTGTATGGAACAAATATCAAAGTCCATAGAGGGAAGTTAATATTAACTCAATATTTAATTCTGAATTAAAAAAGGGTAAAAAAAATAGGAAACTAAAGGGAATTGTTATAATATATGTAAATTATAAAGAGTAAATATGCAATACAAATTCTGTTATATTTTGTGTAGTCACACATCATGGGATAACTCAATCTCAAATTTAAAACCTTTATATAAAGGAGCCCATCTAATGGAAATAGATTACTAATTTCAAGAATGAAAAAATGTCTCATTCCACTTTTCTAATGGCTTCTTATTCTTATATTGTTTACAACACGTTATCAACACGATCTCTTTCTTCTTATCAGTTAGTGAAATCAGATCTATCTCTTTCTCTTATTCAACCAATTGAATCAGGTTTGAAATTTTCTAGATCTTCTTTTCTAGATTTGTTTTGCGATTAATTTAGACCAAGATTTAAGCATCGTTTCATGATAAAGATGTGATAGTTCGCATATAAATTTAGACAACTAAAACATGCAGTTTTAAACATATTTTTTCCATAAAAGCAATTACATCAATGAATTGTCAATGTATTTGTATGTTTTAATGTAAATAATTGATCATTCATTTTCTATAAAAGCTGCGCATATATTACGGATCCCATTTGTTTGATTTGAATTATACAGTCAATGGTAAAAATTACCATACCCATGTGATTTTGTTTTTGTTTTGTACAATAATAATCCACTTGTCTTTTCTCCTATGTGATGCTGTTAATACTGTATGATGCATACCATAATATAATTTATATTGCACCTAACATTATGTTTGAACTATGGGTTCAGTAGCATATTAAAACCTCTACATAATAATGTGTAGCCTTTTCATCACGTGCATGTACATAATGCCATGATGGTACCATTATATTATTTTGTTCTTTGATTTGGGCTGTACATTTATAAATATTATGGTATTCATTAGTCAATGCTATGGATTTAAACATGCTGTGTTAGTATTACATATTTTTGCTCACAGTGTTATTTCATCCAGATGTTAATAAATCACAGCATGCCTATTAGATTCTATTTTATTTTTGCGCAAAGTGTACGTTTTTTTTTTCTTTCTGGTGATAAGTCATGCGTTTTTTTTAAATACATTTATTTATGGACCAAGTATTGGAACCAAATATTATAGTACCAGTATTATCTTTTACGTGTTATCAATGACTCAAATTTTGATCCGAGAAACTGCTATCGTATTGCAATTTTTGCACTCAGATATTAATCAACGTTTCTTTTATAGAAGACATCATACTCCTATATATATCTATGTATATATATGTGTGTGTGTGTATATGTGTGTATATATATATATTTATGTATGTATGTATGTATATATATATATATATCTTTTTGCAGTATTGGCTATCAATTGCTAGAAAGTAACAATGTTGTTTATTATTATGATTCAGCTGTAAAGATGCATTCAATGCTATATGTATTATTCCATCATTCTGCTTTTCTTCTACATGTTAAATGTCGAGTCCATATGCTGATTGAATTTCGTATAGGTAGTTCAATAGAATGGATTTTCATTTAGTTCGTGTCTTATTCAAATTGCATAATTTATATCATGTTTCTTAATACTATCAGTGATAAGCATTTATAAGAAATGCAAAGGATTTCACAATGATAGGAAACTCAACTAACAAGAGGAAACGAGTTGTTGTTATTTTATCATTCACTTATTATTTCATCCATGCATAATAGACTTATTTTATTTCAATTTTTAGCATGCAACCTTAACAACAATGTTCATTTGAAATACCAAAGAGGTTCATATTTGCTTTACTTCCATGTATGCTTTATAGAAAGCAAATGTGCATATGGTTATCTCTGTGCAAATTACACGTAGTTTCCTGGAGAAACCAATATAATTTTTCCTAAATGACCCAAGCATGTTACTTACTTAATATCTTGAAAAGGCATTTGCAGCCAAAGAAATTTTTCTCTGAATTGATTAATATATCAACTAAAGTTTGCACTACATTTGGATCTGCCAATATAATTGAAAGGTCCAGAAAAGCGCATATTATATTACCAAATGGTACAAAATTTATGTGAAACCAAACTACAGAATTTGATAACGAAAGCATACAAGTTTAGTAAAACATAGGACCCAAAGTCCTGATATTCTTAAATAAAGCCTTCCTTTCATGAAAACTTGAAATGTGAAGTTCATATGGATGCTAACTAAAGACTTGGTGATTTCTGAACTCAAAGTTCAATATTTAACTAAATGTGAAGTTCATATGTGATTAAGAATATGTAATGGAAAAGATATATATAATTTACATTGATAGTACAATTGTTTTACGAAGAGATAATAATCTGTCAAAGAGACCATGATATAAAAGCATGCATACTTAATGAAGATTCTATATCAAATTTTGGTTTGATAACTAATTTATACTAGTTCGTATACCTCGAGTGTAATAAATCCCAGTTATGTCAAACTCGAAGTTTGATAGTTAGAAAAGTTTTTGTTTTAAGTTGGTCGAGTTATAAACCAGATGTTTACGACCTAAAGTCCAAGAATTTCAATCGTTGTAGCAAGAAGTTGCATATATACCTAAAGCTCTAAAGTTCACATGAAATATTATGATGTCATCTTTCTTATTGATATGCATTGCACACTCTAAGAGAATTGCAAAAGACTATCTACTTTCTTGCTTCTTACAACAAACCAACACATAAAAGCAAGGTATGGACAATCAGTGTTTAAGTAAATATATATACCAGACATTACAAGTATTAATGCAATTTCAAAAAACCAGAAGTTTTCATTGAAATGGTTAACATTTATGTTAAAGTTTCCAGTATAATTGGATTTGCTATGTATTTATGATTTGATTCAAACATAAGTTTGAGCGGTATGTAATGCGTACCATGTATTTCATTATAATTATATTGAACTCTCCAGAAGAGGTGTCTATATAAAATTTGAAATATTTATTATTCGATGATGAATAATTATAAATAATGTCCAAAAGATATATTTGAAATGGAATTGAAGAATACACCCTGCCAACTCGAAGTTGTATATATAATTCATTTGAACCATAAGTTCATCATCTTTATTAAATAGTTGTAACAGAAACACAATCTTTTGGTCTGATCATGAAATTTTGAAAATATCTTTTTATACAAACAAGAGGTTAGAAATTTGAATTTCACAAAGAATAAATACTAACATCTATTCTGAAATGGAAATTTTGGAAGGAAAATAAGTTTACAAGTTAGAAACCCCATTCCTAAAAAAATTAAAAAAAATTTAAATATTTTTTGGTTTACTTTAATAAAACTATATGGAAATTTTAGGTTTTTTTTTTATTTTATAAGTTTTTCTATGTGCCCATGCATTGCACGTGCCATGAAATCTCATGGAAATAAGCAAGAAGTATATAGCTTAAAATAATAACATATCAATAAAGAATTTTCATTAATTAAAACGTGGAATTTGAAATTATATGAAATATTGCAAATTTTATTATCAAACTTGAAGTTCGATAACCATTATATAGAAAAGTTTGACTTTAGTATTAAAATATGAAGTTCTGACAAACTATAAGACTTAGATGTTGAAGATCTTTATTCTTGATATGTCAAAAGTAACTTGAAGTTAGAATATACCTATTTACTTATTAATGTTATTATTGATAAGTCAAACCAGATGCATGTACTTTCAAACTAGATGTTTTGAATGTTATCATGCGGTATTTAAGAATTCACACCAACATTGTTTAAGAAACAAAAAAAATAGTAGTTTTCAAACTAGATGTTTTGAATGTTATCATGCGGTATTTAAGGATTCACACTAACATTGATTAAGAAACAAAAAAAATTAGTACTTTGGATCTATGTAATAGTTTGTTCTAAAATCATTAACTCGGTGTATAATACGTGGGCGTACGTATATATCCATATATGAAGATATTGAACTAACAACATGAAGATTGTTATGAGCTCATCTTATAGATTATGCATACATATCATTCGGTGATTCAAAATTCCGTCAACATAAATGGTGAATAACCTGAAGTCATATATGTATTCAAATGATCTACGCAATAAGTAAATTCCTCCAATTGGCTAGATCAATGAATGAGAACAAACTCTAATAAACAATATCAGTTGAATGCATCTTACCAACTGATAAAAGAATTATCCACCTACAATTAATATGTATGATGTATTTGCTAGTAGCAATATCATAATGGATAAAAATGAGAATCCAAAGAAGATTATTATTAAATGTGACAATGTTCACCAACATTGAGGGGGAGGATAAAAGAGATACAAGTTCATTTTGATTATCAAGATTAAAAATTGGCTGCAAAATATTAAGTAACTTGAATAAATTATCGATAATATCCCCAATATACTTGCTCCAATATAAGTTGAAACCCCAAAAGGACCAAAAGGGTATAAATCACATCTGAAGTGTGGTAGAGAAGTCAGTTTGAAATACTTTTGAAGAAAGCAATAAAGATGCCAAATAAAGGAGGTGGGTATTTTTTAAGAAACAGTTAAGGGTGCTCTGAAAGAGATCCATGACATGATTGTCAAATAAACCAAGAAATGGTTTAGGTACCTAAAATAGAATAAATATTGAGATATTAATAAATCATATCTAGAAATGACAAGAAATAATCATCGGTGATAAATTTGTAAACAATGAAGAAGCTTATGTTTATCAATAGATTAAAGATCTTGAATTAGAGGAAACATGATTGGCCATCATAAATCATTTACCAATATAGAAATGTGGACTTGTAATCCGCAAAGTAGCGAAAGTCTTTGAAACACTTTACATACCCTGAAGGTATAAATATTGCTTAAATCATATTAAACGATGAAAGTTCACAAATTTCTGAAGAATAGAAATAACTTTTGTGGTTATAAAGAATGCAAAGAACAAGAAGCATAGATTACAACCATCTTTTAAGTATTGTTGTAATTAAAATCTTGATATAATTCATGATGAGTAGATTACTTCCTATTTTTAAGTATTATTGTAATGAAACTTTTAATATTCATGAAAGATGTAATTGCAATATGCAAAACTGATTTGAAGAACAAAAATAAAGCATATGAAGTGTTTTTTTATAAAGGTGGCGTACAAAATGCATAAAACGTAAATCATATTTGAAAGAAACAATCTTGGAAAATTTGATTATCTCAAAGGAAACTATTTGTAAACGATAAAGATCTAAAGAAAGGAAAGTAGAATTATTGTCTTCGGACTTTTAACGCTTGTCTAAGCTATGTTACAAAAGTATTTATAACTGATTTAAATTATAATGACATATATTCAAACTTAAAAGGAAAACTATAAAATCAGGGGGAGCATACATAAGTATATCATAATGTATTTTTTTTCCTTTACTAAGAATTTTCTCACTGGGTTTTTCAGTAAGGTTCTAATGATGCATTACATTGATCCAGAAGTATCAAACTCTATTTGATGTAAATTATTGAAATATGTCATTGTACTCTTTTTCTTTCACTAAGATTTTTCATTGGGTTTTTCTTAGTAAGGTTTTAATAAGACATTATTTTAATTTCGAAGTATCAAACTCATTAGAAGGAATATCATTATATGATATCTATGATTTCATAAGTTGCGCTATTTTCCTCGTTCAAGGTTTTTCGTATTGGGTTTTCCTAATAAGGGTTTTTAATGAAGCAACAAACAATATATATAGCAGCTGAATGGATATATGAAAGCAAGATAATAATGATGAGAAGCAGTTATCATACACGTTTCAAAATGGACAATTTCAAGCTACCATATGAGCATATAAGATTTTGAAGACGCATATTCAAATAAGAGTGTTATAATATACGTAAATTATAGAGAGTGAATATGTTATACAATTTTTGTTATATTTTGTTTACTCTACATCATGGAATAAGTTCAATCCCAAACTTTAAAACTTTTATAGAAAGAAGCCTATGTAATGTAAATAGATTACTAATTTTGAGAATGAATAAAATGTCTCATTCCAGGTTTCTTATGACTTTTATTCTCTTACTGTTTACTACAGACATGATCTACTTTTATACAATATAGAATAGACTAGGTGAAACAAAGCCAACAATGCAGCAGACGACGCAACATATTTATACTGCAGTTCCCGCAGAGAACATAACCCATTGGAAATTAGGTGAATTCAAGATCTACATGATAATTTTGACCAAGTTAGGTGAATTCAAGATTTACATGATAAAAAGTCCAATAGAATATTAAAATTTAGAATCTTCATTAATAGGCATACATGTCGGAAATAAGGAAGAACTTCTATGGTCTGTATACCAATCAATATTGAATGTACAACTACTACAAGGCATGCACAAAAATATTGACCACCTTTGCAGTAACACACAAATAAATGAATATTTGATAATTCTTAAGAACTCCGTCATTATCTCCCTCACGATGAAGGCCTCCATCTCCAATTTAAACATATATATCTGGCGATTTCTTTTCATTGGAAAGACTGCTGGAAGAACTCAACCTGCGTTCCAATATTCCTTTTTCCTGTAAAAGATAGAACATGCAAGGTTTCAGTTTCTACCGTGTTGGCGACGAGTTCAGAGATGGCACAACAAGTACTTTTGTTACGTTACTTGTTAACCTATGCACGACTAAGCATATTTTATTTGAACTTTACCTCAAAACCAGATCCTTTTAAATTTGACCCATCTCAAATGTCTGGCTTTGCACTTCCGTTACAAATTACAACCATCCAAGACAATTATCCAAATAAATACAAGAGCAAAATAAAAAGAAAACAGTAGAGACGCAATAAGGAAAAAAAATGGTGAAAATATGTGACTGCAACACAAGGAGCAATGGAACTAAATTACTTAGAAAATTCAAGTAGTTCTAGTAACTTTGCAGTCAAAGTAAAAGAACAATTAAGGAAGAACGGAAGAGACTTACTTCACAGAAGAGAATGTTGTCCATCTCGAGCATATGAACGACATTTCCCATACTGGGCCTCTCATGAGAATCAGGGTCTACACATTGAAGTGCGACTAAGAGAGCCCGTTTAAGTGCCTTCCGAGATGGTTTTATAGGCATTTTAGGATCTAATACTTCATCATATCTTCTCTCTCCAATCATGTCTTTCAGCCATTCTACCAATTGGATCTAACACAGTTCAAACCAAATTAATCAAACCCTGAAAACTGCGAAAATGAGAATTTCCTACTGGACAAGATGTAAAGCGAAGACTACTGGACTACAGCTCAGATCAATATTTTGAAACATTAATATAAATAAATGTTAAGTTGAATGGTAACTCAACTCACTTATCTTGGAGAACCTATTTATTCTTAAGAATTTTGTCCCGGTTCATTTTTTGGTGTACTATTCCTCCCTTCAGCTTCTTTGGTTACAAACAGACCCAAAAAAGAAATGGTATAAACATTATTTGGGAAATATCCAAGTAATTTAGATTTTTTGATAAAAAGATTGTTCTTTGATTGTTTCTCAGCTACTTCATATTCAATCGAATTAAAACTCAGGTTTACAGAAAGAGGACAAAAAAAAAAAAGGAAAAAGGAAATTTTGTTTTGTAGTTGTTGACATATAGATTATAATTATAAAGCCCAAGTCATGACTAAATCCAATATTAGCCCCTGATTATATTGACTATGATTATACTACTCAATTATCATCAAGGAACATAAACTTCATAAAAAAATTGTGCATGTAAAGAAGAGATACCTCATCCCGTGGTCTTCTGTAATCCACAGGAGTTCTTCCAGATATAATCTCCATGATGAGTACGCCAAAACTATAGACATCGCTTCTCTCATTCAGCATTCCAGTGCAAGCATATTCTGGTGCAACATAGCTGTGGGATAAATTAAAGAGATGTAAGAGCTAGTAAATGTCTCAATGTACCTGAACTCTTAAAAATAAATACATGGTCGAAATATGACAAAATTACCCGAATGTTCCCATAACACGAGTTGTAACATGAGACACCCCAGAGCCCAAGTGTTTAGCAAGCCCAAAATCAGAAATTTTAGGGACCCAATTATCAGTAAGAAGTATATTGTTTGCTTTCACGTCTCGATGCACAACTTTCGGTTCAAGCCCCTCGTGAAGATAAGCTAAGCTGCAAAGCAAATCAGAATTCATAGATAAGAGGAGAATATAAATAAATAGCTACATTACTTAATGGAATATAGTTTTTTACCCTTTTGCGACTCCTAGAATAATATGCATTCTAATATTCCATGTAAGTGGGCTGACATCTTCTGCTACATTAATATGAAGCCATTGGTCCAAATTGCCATTGTTGACATATTCATAAACAAGCATTCTAACAAGAAAATACATATAAATAAACTAAGTTCCTATTTATTGAATTTGTTACAATAGATGTGAATATATATGGCAAAAATATATATCAAATGTTCAAGCAATTGACCTGCATTCATCTTCAACACAATATCCAAGTAGTTTGACAAGATGTTTGTGTCTGACCCGGCCAATTACTTCCACCTCTGCTTTAAATTCCTCTTCTGCTTGACCCCTGATTTCAGTTTTACATAGCCACAATGTTATTTTAACACTCAAATATGAAATCAGGAGTATGGTATTAAGATGGAAAATAATTTACAAGGATAAAATATTGGAATACAGAATTTTAAAAAAAAAATTCAAAAGGCAGGAAAAAACATGTGTTCAATTTCCATTTTTAATAGAAATTTTTTTAGAATATTAAACCAAACATGTTTTCTAAATGTAAAATAAAATAGCTCAAAACTGAAAATGAAAAACGACAAAAAGAAGGGTTTTGTTTTTGTGTGTGTGTGTGTGTTTGGGGGGGGGGGGGGGGGGGGGGGGGGGTTGTGAGGGTGGGAAGGAAAGGAAAAGGGGAAAAAAAAAAGAGGGGAAAGAAGAAAACTAAAAGACGAACCAGACAATGCTCCTATTTGAAAATATTGGTTTTCAACAATCAAACGTTGATTAAGTTATTTTGGTCAAACCATGTTGTGGGTATGGCTTGAAGCATAGATCAAGGGAACTCATAGTCCAGCTCTCAGGTACTTCATTCTCAATTTAAGTTGTAATCCCGTCCCCATGTGCTTTTCTTTTCTAATGCTTAGTGGTAAATAAATGATTTGAAAACAATGAAGGGCTGTTGAGATTGTTGGATTGATATATGGACCGTGGTTAGTTTATGTTATGTCATTATGTGGTTTGAATACCGCCACAAATATTCTTCAATGCTCCCAGTCTTTCTAAACACTATTTCTCACGATGACTTTAATGATGTAAGACATAATGATGCTTCTACAGTTGTTTGAAGGAGGAGTACGACCAATTTGGAGGGTGTTAAATACTCAACTCACCCCCCCCCCCCCCCCCCCCCACACACACACAAAAAAAATCCCTACAACTTCTCTTTTCACTCCTTTTTTTTTTTTTTTGAAGGTGGAGGTTTTAAACATACATAAACCAAACAAGTTTGAAGTTATGTGGTGGTATTTAGCTAAATTTGTGGGTTTGCCGCTCGCATGACATGTAAAAATTTTGTTGAAACAATAGGAAGAAACAATATTGAAATGTTGAGGAAGAACTTATATGAAGTTAATAACCTTTTTGCTGAAAAAAAAACACTTATTTTCTAAAACTGTCGGTTCTTTTGAGATTGGACAACAGATAAACCTCTGATCGGCTAATCATCAAGCTGAAGTTTTGTTTACTTTTAAGTTGCTTTATAGTCCAATATAACTAGAGTCCAAGGTTGAAATTTTTTGTTTTCTTCTAAGATATAATTATTATTTCCCATACACAAAAGAATTTATCATCTTCCCGACATAGATTTGCCTTCTTTCTTGGTTTCAAACAATAAAAAAAGAATTCATATGGAATTAATAAAAGTGTGATTAAATCCTTTTATATTTACTTTGCATGTTCAGGATATTGAGACCGAATTACTAGTTGTCTTTTCATATAAATTTTCGGAGGTAAGAAAGCCTCAAGCAGCCTCTTCTACTGGGTAATTGAATATTGCAATACCAACATAGTATAAGAACTATATCAATGCAAGGTTGAACATTTGAGGGAGAAAATTTTAGACGCAAATGGCAAATTTATTTAGTACATAAATAGTTGTATTGAATGATACAAGCCGGAAGGTACAAAGTCTAAGATAGAAGACAATATATTTATTATATGATTCACATGACTGGATGAGGGGGTTCAAAAGAAGTTGAACTGAAAGATTACTGGATTGATTCGTTACTTGTTATTAGGATTTTCCAGCATGTGGTTCATATGCAGAGTCGAATGTTCGTAAGAGTTATTTGTACGGTTTTTCGATTAAAATATTGGTATCTCAAACACCTGGAACCCATATTACAATTTGCCACTGAACATCGAAAATCCACCTTTAAGGTTGCAATAAAAATGCAAATCTTAGGCTCCGTTTTGTTGAACACTAACAAAAAAACAAACGTTGGATTCAAAACTTTAGTATCTTACCACATAAATAAACATTGCAAAATTAAATTGAATATATAAAAACTTACTTATTATTAAGCAAATTCTTGATAGCAATCGGAGTCCCATCAACCAAAACACCTCTATAGACAATCCCATTACTACCCTTACCAAGCACATTTTCATCACTGAACTTATTCGTTGCGTCATCCAATTCTTTCAATGTGTACCACCCCGCTCCCAATCGGATCGCTTCTGGCTGTATTCGAGGATGCAACTGGGACTGCAATTGGGGCAAATGAGTAACAACCTTCTCCTCTTCTCTGTCAGAATCAATTTCCAATACCAAATCTTCCGGCACGTGCAGCAGCGCTTGCGCTTTCCGCGGCTGCAAGGCTTGATTTTCATTGTATTGTCTTTTACGATCTTCACTGCGTATGTTGTAATCTGCTTGATCGAAACCTATGTCCACTGCGACCTCTTTTAGCGCACCCGGCAGTTCCTGCCGTGATGGCGGTGGCGGCGGCGGTGGCTGGGAGACTTGATTTTGATAGGAGTTCCTTGGTGGGTTCTGTTTGTTTCTGGATTTTTTTGATTTTCTGGAAGAGGAACGGCAGCAGCAACATAGAAGGCAAATGACAAATAAAAGCACCAAAACGATGCCGGCGATGACACAGATGACTACGAAGAGACGGAGGTTGAAGATAGACGTGCGTTTCGAGAGTTCACGATAAAATATCGAGTCAGTCCATATCGACATGATTTAGCAAACGGAGGTTCGGATCTGAGGTGAGGAGAGTGTAGAAGAAGAATCAGACAGATTACTAATTTGCAAAAAGACGCGATTTTGATTTGTTTCCGTGTGAATATCAATCCATGAGATGGAATGTGATTATGTGATAGAAAGTATACCAATTATGCCCTCTTTCATGAACTCGAATCATTGGTGCATGAACCCGAAAATCAGAGAAGCAGCGAACATTGTACTATCTTTTAGGATTTATCATTGTTGATGTGAACTTGTACGTTTTTAACTTTTAAAGCGAATCTATTATTTATATCATCTATCTACTAAACAACAGTTATTAAACAACAGTAAAGGTTAATTCTAGGAATTAACTTCATTCTCCTTGATTCTCTTCAACTATAGATATTTTATTTTTCAAATCTTGTATTTTATCACTCTACAATTATTATACTAAACTTCTCATGGTATTTTATACCTACTCTTTTAATAAGTCTACAATTATTTATAAATCTTTCTCGATCCTCTTTTAATAAGTCTACAATTATTTATAAATCTTTCTCGATCCTCTTTCAATATTTTACATCAAAGCCCACACATTTAAATTTATTACATAATCCAAAATTTAAATAAATGAAAAAGCTTAGTCAACTAATATTTATTAATAAATTCTAAAAAAAACTAAAGTTTCGATATATATATTGCAGGCGTATCAACAAATTGGTATAAAAAAGATCTTTTTTTATTTAGATGTGTGTGTTTGTTTGCGTATATAAATCACATAACATAAATTATATACATTAGAGATAATAACAAATTTATTTTATAATTTATTTACTGAATGAATTTAGCATACAATACATTATATAATTTTATTAACTTGAAACACCAAAATTTCAAATTTTTTTACAATTACTTAGAAACCGTTCTCGATTATTTTCTAATATTTTACACTCAAGTCCATATATTTAACTAATTGTGTAATCTTAAATTTAAACTATTTAAATAACTTTGGTTAACTGGTATTCATTAATCAATCCAATAAATACTAAAACTATAAGAATTTCAATATATACAATATTCATTTATATGTGGAAAAATGATAAAGTTATTTCTTTATTCAGACATAAAGATATATAAATCGCATAACATAAAATGTGTACATAAATAACAATAACTCTTTTAATTTCTAATTTAGTTATCTTTAAATTTTTATTGTTCATTATGTTACATTACATAACATAATTTTATTTTTAACAACCTTTAAAAGATAAATTTATATTTTACAACATTACCATGTAGACGCACAAATTACATCGATAAAAATTAGATTATTTACTTTCAACATGTTATCAAACCATGTCAAGCTCATAACTCAACTAAATGCTATATGACATTATTTGCGATTATCAAAGTTGTAAGTGTGACTCTCCTACAACAACATAAAATCTATGGTTAACTATGAAATTGTTTAAATGAAAACTAAATAATGGATCAAAGTTCACATGTAGATAAATGGGCATAAGATGCTCTTCTCAAGTACAAATACGTACAAAGCTCTTCATAATTTTCTATAACTTTTCACATTCAACTTCTTATATTTGATAGTTATGTTGATTATTAATTCAAATTATTTAAATATATTAAATTAACATTCATAAATTTATTTATAAATCCTTGAAAAATAACAATTTAATATATACGCAACAATTAAAACAAAAATGGTAAAGTTATTTATTCATTCATACATATAAAATATATATATCACATGACATAAATTGTTTACATCTATAGTATCAAAAAATTTACTTTTTTTAGTAGGACATTAATTGCTACAAATATATATAGTTAGCGAGGATTGAACTTTCAACCTTACATCTAAGCATCACATGTCATTTTATTTTATGATTAATATATTACAATAAATTTATCAAAAATTACATAGTAAATTTCTAATTTTAGCAATAACTAAAATATAAATTCTATTTTTTTATTAACTTCGTCGTGTGCAATGCACGGGTTACACACCAGTTTGTACTAACAGCTGAATATCTTCATTAGTAGTTGGAATAGAAAGAAGTCTTTTATCAAATGATAAAGTTTCAAAAATACCGTTATAAACAAACAAGAGGTTAAAAGTTCGAATTCTACTATAAACGAAAGTTAACATCTATCTTTAGAAAGAAACTTTGAAACATAAGCAATGATATAAGTTCAAACATTTATCCAACTAAAATTTACATTTCTTTTGTTTATATTTTTCTATTTATTGTTATCAAACTATATAAAAATTTCAAATCTAAAATTTTTGCAAGGTCTTTATATGCATGTGCATTGAACATGCCAAAAAAATCTCGTATGTATTAACACTGAATAAATTACAACTTTTGGTCCATAAGTGATTTGTTTTTAAATTTCCTTTATACGTAAATGAAATGACAAATTTGAATTGTTTATTTTTAAAGAAAAACTTAATGTCAAAATGATGTCACAAGTTAGAATACCACCCTCAACAAACATTTTTGAAAAGTCTATTTTACAATTTATGTTTGTTGAAATTATGTGCAAAACTGAAATTTAATAACTCTAGGTCATTACTATTTTGTTAAGTGTAATTTTATATCATATGCATGGGCACTTGCCAGAATGTTCATTGTATAATAGTAAAAACTTTAACCTTTCTTTCTGTTTTGACTGTATTCTTCGACAACCTCGGAATCGTGTTTACGAGGAGATATTAGCAAGAATGATAACTAATATCATGATTAAGAGATGGAAAATATATAACACCCCTAATTTTTATTTAACATTATTCAGGATATTTAATTGGATAAATTAAATAGAATAATGTGAATATTTGGGGAGATGTGATTAATCAATCTAATGTACGTGTCTTAATGAATAAACTAAATAGGACTTAACCAAACTAAGAAAGAGGAATTTCCTAAGGGGTAAACTAGGAAATGAGGCTACATTTCTTAGTATAAATCTCTCCTTTCACCTTAATAAATTTTTACTTTCTCATTCTTAACTCCTCACCTATATTTCGGTCAAAAATTAAAGACTAAGGAAGAACAATAAATTAAACATAAGGCTAAGGAATTAAAGCTAGAAAATTATCTCATTCTTCAATTAACTAATCAAGGTGAATAAGAGTGTAAATCATCTCATTTTTACTTGTTATGGTTCAGTTATAGATAGTAACTGAATATATTTTGCTGTGTTGATCATGTTTGGATCTAATAATCATTGTTTGGATAGAATAAAGATTTATGGTGATTTATTGGGATTTTATGGAATTAAAATGATTGTTTTAGAGTAAAAATCTTAGTAAACGACATCCAAACGGCTTGATTTTTGGATATGTTGTGTAAAACGTAATTTTGGACATGGATTTTTAGTTTCATAATTTTCGAAGTTAATAGGAATATGTTATAAATTTTCTAAGGTGAAAAAGGCATTTATTTCGAGTTTTAATTATTAAAAATAATAAAATACTGAATTCTGCCCTGAAATTTTTATATGACGAAGAAATGTTATTCAAATTTTTGGTGAATTCTGAGATTTTCCCCAAGTGATTTCGATTTATTATAAATTTTCTAAGCTAAAAAGACTTAATCATTATATTAAATATTAAGATAACTAATTATTTTGGAAATAATAAATCCGATCTATAGCAAATTTTCTACAAATAAATTGCTAAAATATGTCTTTAACCAATAGAAATTCGACAAAGAAATGTTAAAGTATGTTATTAACCAATAGGAATTTGACAAAAAATAAGTGTGGCAGTTTTCGAGTTATTTATGACTCTACCACTGAACCTTCCGACCTTGTTAAAACAACCTTTCATCATAGAACCTTCCGCAGCATTTTTGCACCTTTCTACAACATCTTTATGAACCTTCCGCAGCATTTCTGCACCTTTCCATAACATTTTTATGAACCTTCCGACCTTGTCGAAAGCAACCTTTCGTCATAGAATCTTCCGCAGTATGTCTGCACCTTTCTGCAACATTTTTGATGAATCTTTCGACTCTATCGAAAGCATCTTCCTATCTTGTCGGAAGCTACCTTTCGATAGCAGTTGTAAACGTTGCGGAAGCTCTTTTGTAGCAGTTTTCTCCAACTTTGTTTGTTAACTTCAAATAGGCATAACTTTCTGACCGTTAACCCATTTTTCTATTATGGCCCCTCTACGGATATGGAAACCATCATTCGAACATAATGGAATAGGTTAGAGACCTTAATTCTGTTCCTATAAAAAGTTATGGCTAAAACAAAGTTTTATATTTTCGAAGGGGTTGTTTTCTTTCGTATATGTTTGCTTGGTTTTATTTGCCTTCAAAGGAGATACTTTCGAAGGGGTTGTAAAATTGCTTTCTTTTGACCAAGTTTTATAGTTTCTAAAGGTAGAATTTAAAGTATTATAAGGCAGGAGCCTAATGTTTTTAAGAGTTTTCGGAGGAGGTTACCCTATGAAGTCGAATGCTAGGTTTCGAAGGTATCGAAAGGTTTTATGACAAAAACTCTATTTTTAAAAGAAAAACCATGGCTATATAAAGAAGTTTTTATAACGGTTTAAGAAGAATCTGTCTTTGATAAATTAAACCCACGGGAGTGGTATTGCTATGTTGTTATATTACTTCTTCTAATATGAAAATATTCACTTTATAATGGACCCTTAACTGTATTTTGGAAATAAGGGTAGGAGAACCTGTTAGGTTAACCCTGTAGTGAATGTAAATTGAATAAACTCCTGAATGAGTAAAATATAAAGGAAAGATATTGGCAGGGGCCGGTAGGTTTGCAGTAAGCCCATGAAAAACTATATGATATTGGCAGGGCCAATAGGGTAATAGTTAGCCCAAGAAAACTAGGTGTAAATGAAGATGTCAGATAAACAGGTTCATAGTTAGCCCATGAAAACTATTTATAAATGAAGATGTCAGATGGACAGGTTTATAGTAAGCCTATGAAAACTAAGTAATTGGACAGGGAGTCCATAAATGTTTAACTGGTTATTAGTTAGCTCGTGAAAACTAATAGGTTAATAGTAATCCTATAAACTATAATTGAGACAAATAGTCAAAATAAATGGGGATGGGAAAATCCATATTTGATTTTCTTGTTTTGCATATCATCGTAATTTTCTAAAATACTATGTTTTTAACCATTGTGGATGCAGGAGCACAGTATATGGATTTATAGAGGTTTTAGGATACTAGTGAGGGAAAAACCAGTTTCACTAAGTTGCGTGGTTTCACTAGATATCTATTTAGTTTTAGATGATACACTATTATTCATACCATGTTTTATGTCTGACTCAAAGTTTTTGCTTTCTCCTTAAACTCTCGGGTACTCGGTTGATTTTGAGTATTTTGAAGTCTAGAGTTTTCAGGTATTTCTTAGATGAATAAAGCTTCCGGAGTCATGCCGGAGGCAGATAGTTATTTAGAGTTTTCTTTTCCACTATGTATTTGGATGTAAAGGCAGAGTTACCAGCCTTAGTATATACTCTGATCAATCAAGGAGGCATCTTCATATGTCGCTCTTAGCGTATGTGTAATAATTATATTTTTGCTGAATGTGGTTAATGTTTTTGGATTATGTAATGAACATGAAATGTTTTGATTTGAATGTGCAAATATGTTTCTGAATTGTTAACTTTTTTCTATATTCTTGTGATCTGTGTATCAATGTATGTAGCACCGCATATTTGATCGCTGAAGATTAATAACTATTGATGACTACAAGTAAGGGATGTTACAAGTTGGTAGTAGAGCATACATTTATGTTAAAACATAAAATAACCAAAAAAAATTAAACATAATTCTAACGAATTAAAGAATAAGATTGGGGTTTGGGTTAGCGTTATAGTAGCATACTTGTATTTGCTATATATATATAAGTACGTGTTCCCCTCTTTCTTAGACCGCTCTTATGTATCTTACTAAGGCTCGTATATAGATTTACGAGAAAGAACATATGGAAGCAAGAAGCAAAGAGGAAATCTAGGTGGAGGAAGCACCACAGCAAATGGTAATGATCGACCTGATACCAGAAGAAACCAAGGTCAACGGGCTAATGCTAATCCAGCTGCAGAGGCTAACGTAGGTGTTGGAACCCCACCAATAGATATGGGGATGATGTATCAGTTCTTCGTCAACTTGATGCAAGCTAGAGAAGCCGTAGGTAATGCAGTAAATATTAGAGGATCCAATCCTATGGCCCCAGTTGGCAACAACTATGCCAAGTTGAGCAGGGATTATACCAATTTGAGAGAAAAGCCTTTTCATGGAAGAAAGGACGTTGTTGAAGTTGAGAACTGGATTTTAAACTGTGAAAGGATCTTTATATACTTTGGCTTGATGACGGAGATAAGAGAAGGCTAGCCTCTACATTGTTGCAAGGGTTAGCGCTTCGCTGGTGGAACAGTGTGACAATCGGAGTTTCAGGGAAAGAGCTGGCATAGGCTGATTTTAGAAGAAGGTTTGAACAGAGGTTCTTAGCCGAGGTTGCCAAGTCGGCATTGATGAGGAAATTCATGGATCTTGTACAAGGAGATATGTCAGTGATCGAGTATGCTACTAAGTTTGATGAGCTATCTCGATATGGTTATGCTTTGGTTGACACTAATGTTAAAAGGAATGAGAGATTCATTTGAGGATTGAAGCCGGAGCTTGGCAGGATGGCTATGACTCATATTAGGAAGCCTTACCATGTAGTGGTGGAAATAGCCATTCTCCATGAGGAGATGCTTTATGTGCCTGTTAGGGAGAAACCATTTGAGTCCCAAGGCCCTCAGGGAAAGAAAAGGAAATTCTTTAAGAGGAAAGAAGCCCATAAAGGGGATGTTGTCAAGAAAGCGAAGGCTGATTTATTGTGTTATAAGTGTGATAAGAAGGGCCATTATGCCAACGAGTGCAAATCTGGTATAGAAAAGAAGCCTGCAGAGAAGAAGAATGTCAAATGCTTCAACGGTGACCAAGTTGGGCATTATAAAAGCCAGTATCCAGAGCCAGTCGGGGCGGACAGAGGGAAGCTGTTTACTATTGGACCACCGCCTTCTTCTAGGCCTATTGTCGCAGAGATATGGAAAACTGTGATGGAAGGTATGCTTACCGATTAGAGTACTTTTTTTATACCGGTGAATCACACTCATTTATATCACAGTATTTGGTTGGTAGGTTATGTATAGAACCCACATACCTTGTTACTTCCTTAAGGGTTGCAAATCCAATAGGAGGGCATGCAACTCTTGGGACAAGATGTGACCAGTTAGAACTTGATTTGTTAGGTCATAAGTTTGCATGCAGTTTGTATGTTCTTGATTTCGTAGATTTGAGGATAATTTTGGGTATGAATTGGTTGGGTAAGTATGAGGCTAGGATATTTTGCCAGGATCGAGAAATATCATTGAGGCACCCAAATAGTCATAACCGAATCATTTTCTCAGTGGATAATTCCAATAAGAGTGTTTGTGCTTTGTTAAGTGCCTTGGAGGTGGGAGATGACCTTAGTCAGGTTCATGTAACCAGAGAATTTGTGGATGTATTTTGAGCCAGCCGTTGAATTACCACCGAAACGAGCTATAGAGCTTTGGATAGACCTTGTACCGAGGGCTGAACCTGTTAGTAGACCACCTAGCAGAATGTCATCGATAGGTATAAAGGAATTGAAGGTGCAGCTAGTAGATTTTGAGTGAAGGAATTTTATTAGACCAAGCAGTTCGCCTGGGGGAGAGGCCGCGGTGTTTGTAAAGAAACCAGATGGATCGTTAAGGATATGTATCAACTACCATAAGCTAAGTGAGCGGACGATCAAGAATAAGATCCTTTACCGAGAATTGATGACTTATTTGATCAGTTGAGTGGCGCTAGAGTGTTTTCCCAATTAGACTTGGCGACAGGTTCCATCAACTAAGAGTGGCAGAGGATAGTATCACATTGACGGCACTTCGAACCAGATATGGATCATATGAATGGTTAGTAATGTCATTCGGATTGACAAATTCACATGCTTTCTTCGTTGATTTGATAAACCGAGTTTTCCAAGAGCACTTGGATAGGTTCGTATTGGTATTCATTGATGATATTTTAGTAAACTCAAAAGATGAAAGAGAGCATGAGATTCATCATAGAGTGATGTTAGAAAGGCTGAGGCAAAATCAGCTAAAAGTGAAATTTTCCAAATGTCATTTTTGGAAGAAAGAGGTTAAATTTCTTGGTCATATGGTTTCAGAGAAGGGATTATCAGTCGATCCAATTAGATCGAAGCTATGAACAATTGGAAGAAACCAGAAATGGTGACCGAGATCAGAAGTTTTCTTGGACTTACTGGCTATTGTCGGAGATTCATCAAGGATTTTTCGTAGATAGTAGCGCCTTCGATTAAGCTTACTAGGAAAGAAGTGAAGTTTGTTTGGTCCAAAAAATATGAGGGAGCATTACTTAAGTTAAAGAATTTGTTGAGCGATGATCCAGTATTAGTAGTTCCAGAGGGTAACCAAGGGTTGGTAGTATACACAGATGCATGTGGGATTGGATTGGGAGCAGTATTGATGCAAAAGGTCAAAGTCATTGCTAATGTTTCTAGGCAGCTTAGACCGCATTAAGTAAGATATCATACTCATGACTTGGAGTTGGCAGCGGTAATTTTTGCCTTGAAGATTTGGAGCATTATCTCTTAGGGGAGAGATTTGAATTTCATACTGATCATAAGTCTTTGAGATACCTATTCTCTCAAAAGGAGTTGATTACAAAGGTCATTGGAGTTTTTGGTTGCTTATGATTCTGATATAGAATATACCCCAGGAAAAGGCAATAAAGGAGCGGATGCTCTCAGCGGAAGACACCAGAATGTGGTGTTGGCTATGTTGGTGGAGTGGAAAGATCCGAAAGCTTTGACCAGTTGTGGTGTGTAGTTAAGATCGACTGCTAGTTCTAGTCAGAGTACTGTCATATTGTCCTATTTGGAAGTTTGACCAGTATTGACCGAGAGAGTTGCTTCTAAACAAAAGGAGGATCCATTATTAGCTAAGAGGATCAGAAGACTTGAGGTTTGGAACCGAGGTCAATGATTTGAAAGATTTTTGTATTGACCAGAGATGATGGTTGAGAAAGAAGGGACGATTATGTATTCTAGATGTGGAGAACTTGAGAAGAGATGTTCTTGGGGAATGTCATCGATCCAGATTTGCGACTCATCCTGGAGGGACCAAGATGTATCACGATATGAAGAGGAACTTCTATTGGGAAGGCATGAAGAGGGATGTTGGCTTGTGGTTAGGCAGTGTGTGAACTGTCAACAAGTGAAAACCGAGCATCAAAAGCCAAGTGGGTTACTTCAGCCTCTAGATATTCCAGTTTGAAAATGGGATTCGAAATCCATGGATTTCATAGATGATTTGCCAAGGCCAAAGAGAGAAAATGAGAGTATATGGGTTGTTATGGACAGGTTGACCAAGAATGCCCACATCATTTCGGTAAATTCGATCAGAACGTCACCTATTTTAGCATAGTTGCCCATGAAGAACATAGTTAGACTTCATGGGATTCCTAGTTGCATAGTCAGTGACAGGGATGCATTATTCACTAGCGAATTTTGGAGGAGTCTACAAGAGTTATTTGGTACCAAGCTCAATATGAGTATAGCTTATCACCCACAGACTGATGGGTAGACAGAGAGAGTCAAAAAAGTACTTGAGGACTTGCTAAGAGCTTGTATATTGGACTTCAGTGGATCTTGGGAGGACCACCTATATTTGATTGAATTTTCCTATAATAATAGTCATCAGACTAGTATATGAATGGCGCCTTTTGAAGCTTTGTATGGAAGACCATGCAAATCATCGGCATGTTGGTTAGAGACTGGAGATAGGTTGGTCTTCGGTCCGGATTTGGTTAGAGAGGTGTCGAAAAATATTGAATTAATCCAAGGACGGATGAAGGAAGCTCAATCTAGGCAGAAATGTTACGTAGATAAGAGGCGTAAAGACCTAGAGTTCTCAGTGGGAGACGGGGTCTTCATTAAATTATCACCTATAAAGGGTGTGGTACAATTCGGAAAGTCGAAAAAGTTGGCCCTGAGATATGTACACAAGTTTATAAAAGTATAAGATAATTGAGTTTGAAGACTGATCAGTAAAGAAACTAGAAATCAAGGTTCAGAAATGATCAAGACAATTGTAAACTTGTGAGTTTGAAGGCAAAGACATTAAGATTTCAAGAATTTAATAATAGTTAATGAACATTGGATAAATTTGTTAAAGTTCTTAAAAAGCAGCTTTATTTTGTTTGAAACACTCTCATAAAAATCTATTTTATTTTCAACATATATTTATACAAATATTTTATAATTTTTTTTATATATTATTGTGTTTAAAACTACTTTCAAATAATTTTAATAAATTTTAGAATTTTATCACACCTTAAAATTTTTGTTGTGTCTCCCAACATAAAAGGATATGTCGACATATCCTACCTAGATATGTCGACATATGTACCATTAGACAGTTTTTGAAATTCGAAGAGTTATGTTTTTTGGCTCCATCTTTTTATGAATGGTCATGTCCCTCCAAATGCTATATAAAGGGGACTGAAAAACGAATTTTACTACTAATTATTCTCTCGATTCTTCTTACTTTAAATTTTTATTATATATTTCACAAAATCTATTTTTATACTTTTCAAATCCACTCATATTCAATATCTACTTCAATACATTCATTATCTATAATGTAATCATTGTTCTGCAACTATACAAATCATTCTCTTACTGTCCTAAAATCTTCTTTCACTAATTCAAAGATCAAAGTGTTATAATAGGCCTATAGATTATTTTGTATTCAAGTTACAACTATTTGTATTTAGAATCAACAACTCTTTACTACTATTTTGTGTCGGCGTATTTATTGTCTTTCAAATCAAGTGGTGTGCTTGATGCCTGTGCAAATCAAGTAGGTGTTCTTATTGCCTGGTAAATTAAGAGAGTGTACCTTGAGCTTGAAAAGTCAAGAGGGTGTGTCTTATTGCCTTGAAATCAAGATTGTATTCCGGTTTGCTTGTTACCTGATTAAAGTAGGCATTGAAAGAAAATTATACTTATATTGTATAGCACCGGATGTAGGGTCGGTCAATCCAAATTGGTATAAAACTCCTCGTGTTATCTCTTTTACTTTACTTTTACAACATTTATATGTATATATGTAGCTAGTTGTTAATATATATCTGTGTTTTGATTTAAATCTTGAAACTGTTTGGAAAAGTTATATATTAGTTATAAAGAACTATTGATCCCCTTTATATGTTTATAGTAGCCTTAAGATTTGCCCGTAGTAGTAAAATTTACACCACATCATTTCATACAATACTATCTTGGAAGAGACGCCTGAAGAAGGAAGCATAAGTAACCGGGCATAGTAGCCAGATACATCGACTAACTAGGGCTCCTCCTTCTGGAATCCTACTTCCAGTGGATCTCCAGAACCCATACCTAAAATGTGCCCTTCAACACACACCACCACATATGGTCATGGCTTAATAGTAGTTGCATAGGAGTCCCATATCCACCTTTAATTAGAAGAGGACTGTGTGAAGAGGGTAGCTTAGCTTTGTGCTTTTTCTCTTTTGATCTTCCTCTTCCCTTCGTTGACCTATGCTCATGTGTTTTGTAATGGTCGGTTTGAACCTAAGTGCTGCTCTTGATGCTTCCACGAAGGAGACACACTCTACCTAATCACATCAATCTGATCCTAGACCCCAACTGCGCATGTCGACTAGCCTCTGTCCGCCAAGTCGAAGAGGGGAAATGTTTTTGTCGATCGACCTGACACTAGATAAGGAGGTGGCATTTGAGGAGGGTAGAGGTGAATAGGAGGCAAAGCGAAGGAGGGAATCCAAGAGCTCTAGAGCTTTGGAGCCAAAGAGCTCAAGGAGTGTTCTGGCTTAGAAATTTCCAAAAGAGGTAGATGTGGTCAGACCTTGGTTCGAGGTGGATGAGCTTGAGGTGGTAGGGTCAACCACCTTGAAGGCAATTGAGGCAGATGATAACTTACGAATGCTAGTGCAGGTACTATCTGGGGTGGCGAGGGAAGCCATATACTATTAGAGTTGTTCGTGGTCAGGATAGGAGACCCATCCCCTGGATGAGGTCCTCAACTCTCATATATCGGAAGCTTATCCGGTAAGTCTACATACTTGGTAAAAAGATTCTTTTTGCGACTCATGACCTAAACTACTTATTGTGCTGGAAGCGATGTGAGCTTATTGCATTCATTTGGGTTCGGAGGATCTGATAAGACCTTGGAGGAGGAGACGACCCCATGTTGGGAAGTTGAGTAAAAGAGGAGCCGGTAAAGAGGGCCTAGGATATCGGGAACAGGGAGGAGGCTTCCGAGCAAGATAACAAGGTCGCTACCAATGATCTCATTACGGAGAGGAGGATATTTGAGCTTGTAGCAATCCGCACCTTAATGGGCCCAAATTTCAGTAAAAATTGAAACCCATGTCCATCAAAGTACAGATCATTGGATTTGGTACTTGCAAATAAGTATAAGCATTATTAGAGAAATCTAAACCCATAGCAGAAACCATGATAGGATAAAAATACTGACTATGACTACTACCTTTGAACTAAGGGCATTCCTTAGATAGTAGGTCTTTACATCAGCATCGAGCATGATAGAAAGAAGACTCTCAAACAACAAAGCACATCCCACTCTAGTGACATGTTCCTTTAAACCTATCCTGCAGGTCGTAATGAGGAGGGGGTTAAAATAATGTTTTGGCGATTCGAAAAATATAAACTGCCCATAACATAAACTTATACCGATAGGTTTCCATTTAATCATTATGTCCATCAAAGTTAGGAATTCTAATTTAACCTTGCATTGCACACACGATTACACACTTATCCCTTCCTATGGTACGAAATACTAATGAAGCCATATCAACCACCCAATACTTCTAAATCCATTAGCCACTCAATACCTCTAAATATGAAGCGAGCTTTTATAATACTTTTAAAAAGAGAAATAGGCAGACTCTGTCATTTACGATCTTAATTGGGGAAGACCCCGTCACTTAAGACCTACTCCCAAGGAGGTTTCCTAACATTGTTGTCAATGGTCAGTGGGTCCTAGCTACAAGACCTCTAACCACTATTTAAGGCTTCTAATATTTAGTGTTCAACTATTACTACATTTATCGCCAATAAAATTTAGTCATATAATAAACAATATCCAAGCCACTTAAAATCATTTTATTAGAAAATAGGCAGACTCTGGTCATTTAAGACCTTATCTAAAGCATACCCCATCATTTAAGACATGTCCCCAAGGCATGATCCTAAATGATACTATTATTATTTCGGCTTTAGCAATGTAAGGGACTATACCCAAGCCACTTATTACTTCCCAGTGGAAAATAGGTAGACCCCGTCATTTAAGAGCTAATTCTAGAAGTGTGTTCCTCAACGGTATTGTCCGACTGTCATTGCTTGGAAGTCTCATTGGGTTACTTAATACTTCTTTATAGGAAAGAAAAGGACTTTATATTCACTTAAGACCCTAAACCTGAAGCGAACCCTTCTCGAGATATACATTCTTGCTCTTTAATTATAAATATGACATCTTTTTAGGTTACTTCAATCGGTAGGAAGGCAGACCCTACATCCACTTAAGAACTCGACATTGAAGTAAACTCTTTTTAAAGACGTCCTTCTTTATTTATTCGGAATCTCACTGGGCTACTTAATGCTTCCATTTAGGAGAGGGGCGGACCCTTCAGTTACTTAAGACCTCAAACCAGAAGCGAATCTCTATGGAGATATTCCTCACCGCTCTAAATTTGGACCATTTAATACTTTCAAATTAAGAAATCAAGCCCAATCTCTCACGTCGTCACATGTCATTGAATTAGTGATATCTCACATCAGTAGTATGTACATCTGATTGCTGGTATCCTCAAAGTGAAGGGAAGTCTTCCATCGAGCAACTCTACTGATCTCGCATCACTAACCCACTAAGTTCAATTAACCATCCCATGTCTCAATTTCTATTAGCTTAGGTAGACATTAGACTTAGCTTACTGATTCCCTTTTCATTTAAGGCAATAAGATTTACCTTAAATATTTTTCTACCTATAAATCTTCGTTTAATGCTTATAAATGTTAATTTATTATAAAATTCTAATAGACATTTCCTAAGATATTTATGTATGATTACTAATTTCAAATCAGTAACCATTCATATCTATTCCATTTTTATCAGTCCCATTAATCCATTTACCCTATTAATTTATGGCAACTTCCACATTTATTACCATTTATTGGAGTTACAACCTTTTAAATTCTTTTCTATTAGTTAATTAAATAAGAATATTAAGCGCGAGCATCATTATTTAACATTTTATTTTAATTATTATAAGTGTAATAATTAGGTATAAATATTTATTTTCATTAAATATGTTATAGTTATATACCTTTAATAGAATATATATTTTCATGTTAAATTGTTGAAATCATGTCTGAAAAGATTATCCAACTATAATTTCCATAAATTAGTCCAAAATAAAAGATTTGACTTTAAACTATAAAAGAATGCATCGTTTGAAATTACAAGGAATAATCAATTATTTTTATTATTGAAATGGACTGTGTAAAGTACAATGAATCCATACTTTACACATCTCTTTCTATTTGCATCTATTCTTTGTTAGAAAAAATGCTGTAATTTAAAAATATTAAACGAATCTAAATTCCAACAGTTCAAAAATATAGAAAAGTATATATTCTAACAAGATTAGGTAATAATCAAATTTTATAACATTATTATACAATCTATTTCAGATCTAGAATAAATTTCATTTAGATCAATATTCTAAATTCATGCTTTTGGGACCAATTTCTACATCTGGTCGTACACAATGCGAAATCAATTTATAAACAAGAATATGTAGGGGATTTTTTGTTATATTCGGATATTATTCAATTTGCTGCCTACAACTCCTATATAATTATCCAATTAGGCATAAAAATCAAATAAATACCAATGGGATAATTTTCATATTATAAAATCTATCAAAATTCCCACTCACCTTTTAAAAGCGATCCAAATCTCCAGATTTGAAGTAGAACCTTTAATTCATCTTCAAATCCTTTTTAATCCAAGAGATATGTGTAGAAGGGTATATACATTTGTTAAAATTACATATCCGAGAAGCGATTTGGGATAAGGAGAGAAAATAGATACAATTATATAAATATATAAATTACCTTAAATATACACATGGTTGATTCTCTTCTCTTCTCCTTTTTTTTAGATTTCCACTCTTCTCCCATTTGTGTGAATATAGATACAAATATCTTATCTTAATAATTTAAAAAGAAAGTGGAGAAGAAGAAATAGCAGAGCCTCGCTACTGCCTCCATATAAATATGAGAAGAGAAGGGTGAGTTAGGCCTGAATTTATAGGCGTTAGAATCAACCAGAACCATTAGATCGAAATATATTAAATCTGTGCCGTTGCGGCCTAGGTTTACTGGAGCAGCCAAGTCGCCACCGGTTGATCGTCCTTGGGCGATCAGTCGACCGCTAGGGGTCGACCGTCCCCAATAATGGGTCGGTATAGGGTCCCGGGTAATTAATATAAGAACGTTAATTATTTCTTATTTAATTATTTTCATTTCGAACATGTTTTTCATCCGTGACTTCTTCGTTTGGACCAATCGTACAACTTCAAATATAAAGTTGCTCATAATTTCTCTACGAACGCAATGGTGCAAGATTTATGGTCAAGTTTTATCATTCGCACAAACTCCTTTTTCGGAGCCTAATTAATTAAATAACTAATTAATAACTAATGCCAAATTATGGGACGTTATATTCTTCCCCTTAAAAGGAATTCGTCCTTGAAATTTCACCAATGACAAAGTCAAGGTTTTGGCTTCTATTATCCTAAACTATATGACCAATAAGTGTACAAAAAGTTTTTGCAATCAAATGTGCATAAGTGCATAGTTTATTACTGTATCATCACATAGAAAATATGTATACAGAATGATTCTAAATCGGATCCTCCTATATGCATGCATTTCTTTTGAAAACATTTTCGAAAAATATGATGCAAACAAAAAACATATGTACTGGCGGTTCTGTATGTATGCGGTTTTGTAAAAAATCTGTTCAACCAAAATCCCCATACTTCTACAAATAGAAGTATGAAGCAATCAATTTTACATCTACTTCCTATCATCCAATAATTTAACACATCCAAAAAATCACTTCCTAAACTGTACTCCTACACTGGAAAAAGGAATTTAGGTAGAGAATTCAACATTCTTACGACACTATAATCTTCTCATTCCCATAATAATAGTGGAAATTTCTTTGCCTTCCCAGATTTACTCCAAGTTTTCCACGTACAAAACACATACGGAGGCATATTTCAAGCTCTAAAATGGAATTCAGTCTAAAAATTGACTTGCGCGCGTCAACAAGGTATGTAGATCAAAATTTCATGGCTAAAACAGCTTTTCCCTTGTTATCGCTTGCACTAATCGCATCGTCGACCTTAATACACCGCTAAATCGCAATTTTGTAACTTTATTTGCCTTCTCTACGCCTAACATGTGACCTTCAAAATCAAAGTTTTCATAAAATCTTTCTCACTTTTCAAACTCGTACATCATTTGGAAATCACAAAATATTTAGACGCATATTTTGCCTTGAAATAATATTTAGAACCAAAACTCTAAAAATAATTTAAGAGTCAAAAATAACTAAAACAAAAAAAAAATTCTTACTTTTTTTCAAAAGGGAACTTTTCTAATCAATGAAAAAAATTCCAAAATATTTTTCCTTCTCAAAAAGATAAATTGAGTCACACTTTCAACATAGTGGAAGTCGGTTATGCATCCAACACATAAGCCAGATTCCAGAATTCTACAACTAACCTTTACCCAAAATTTTGACATTTCATTTAAAAATGAAAATATGTCTATTATACAAGAATTTTAGCTTCTTAGGAACATGAGTAATGACCTGTGATATCAAAACAACTTTATCATGTCCTTTGCTAAAATTTTCAACTATTCTAAATTTCCAGTCTTATATTGCATTTACTGTTAATTAAGTACATTTATGTGATTTCTATATTTATATCGTTTCTTTACTATGCATATATAAGAACGGTTCACATATCTAGAAACAATAACACAGAAAATGAATAGAAACTTATAATATCGTGCATATCTTTTATAAGAGACAACTAATAGTTTTACAAGCCACCGGCCTAAAATAAAAGAACAAATAGTGGAAATAAAAAGATATAACAACCCTAAAAAAACCGCCTAAGAACTGTACGAAGGTCTTGCTCCAAGGCTGAAGCTTGAGCCATTGTTGCGACCGCGAAATGGTCGTAGCATGGCGGCTATACACCCAATCTCATGCCCTTAGCACGTTGCTCCATCCAAATTTTTTGAAGCTCTGCCTAAACTTGTCGGATAGCATCAAGCTCAAGACTCATGTATCCCTCAATTCCCTACGCTATCCCCTGCTGCTGGTGCTGTGGCTCGAGTGATGGCAAGGCGGTGCGACGGGTGGCAAATGAGTGTCCTTCCTCTTAATGGTGGCCCGATCGATGGGGGAGGGACCTTCTTCACTACTGCGTCTCCATGTAGATTTACCTCATAATGCCTAAATAATCGAGTGAGGAATGGAAATATGGAAGTGGGTCTTCGGGGTACCAACTCCTTGATCGACCGTATGGAGCATGACGACGGAGCATCAAGACACGAGCCCAACTGACGGCTACACTACCAATAATAGCACAGGCGCTTTATGCACTAAGGTGTAGATCTGGTCAAGATTCCTAGTCTTCAGAATAAAGTTGTACTGAATGATGCGCACGATGAGATGGACACCGGTCACAAATTGTCGTCCTTGAATCGTCGACATTTCTAGAAAAGATCCGTTGAAGAATATCAGGATCATTCACTTCAATGTCATCCAAATCAGCGTCTACTACATATATCTCAATACGAGTTCCCTTCACCTAGGACTCAATGTAGTTATTGCCATCATCGAAATTTTGTGCCATTTGTGCATCAAAAAGACGGACGCAACGTGGGTATTATTCTCACTTGTAAGTCTCAAAGCGAAGGATTAGTGTAGGTCCTACCGTGACGAAATGTTCTTCGAGCCCGAGAGCGGCAAAATTCCCAAACTTCACTGGTCGTCCATGAAGGAAATCACAAAGTCCACTGTTTCAAGATAGTCGGTGGTCTTTCGCTCACTCCGGTCAAGCCAAATGGCTTCTTATGGAGTGAGGCCGGGATAAAGAGAGGAAGAGCCGCCGGTACATAGTAGTGCTATGGGCTGAGAGGCGGTTGGAAAAGGGAGAAAATGTTTTAGATCTGGAGTAGTGGTGGGGCAAGATCTGACGCACATGGATTTTGGCATCGGTTGGCGGAGGAATGAAGGTGAGTGGTCTTTGGTTAAGTGGAAGAAGGGGGATATGAAATTGGGTTCGGCTAAAAATCGAAGACGAGGAAGAGAGTGAGGGGGATTTGTGGCAGCCGAAGGTTTGGATGCGACTTACAGTCGCGTTCGAGGTTTGGGTCCGCCGGAGTTCACCTAGCAGTCGATCGCTACGGTTGACCGCGTGGTCGACTACTAGCCTAGATGCGCGGCCTGTACCTGGACCCAATAGGGCCAGTAAAATTAATTAATATTCTTATAACCGTTCCACACACAATCTTCAGCTTATCCCGTCTAGAAAAATTCTACCTTCCACATGACGGTATCCATCTTATCATGTGGACCCTTCCATGGCAAGATTGCAATAGCCTCGATAAACGTGTTGTGACCAACAATACTTCTAAAAACCCAAAAATATTTCAACTACTATTTTCTACATACTTCGCACAAAAATATTTCTTCTAATAGCTGGTGGGTTTAACAATACTTCAAACTACATATCCCAATAAAATTGAATGTCATTCCTATTTTGTCTATATTTTAAAGAGAGAAAATATGAAAGCCTTCGATTTTATAAATTTAAAAGTCAAACTTATATAAGTATTTTAGGGTTTCCAAATACCGTTTTAAAACACAAATTTCCAAATTGAAAAACTATTTTCTTTCCAAAAATCAATATCAAACCTTTACTGATATCTAGATACAAATATTTAAGGATTTACAGAATTATTTTTTTTTAAATTAAAAGTTTCTTAACACGACCAATCTAATGGTATACATGTTTCTTCGAAAATTAAAATTCCAAAACTTACCAAATTTTTTTTTTCAAAATAAGTTCTTGGGAAAAGAAATCCCTTGAAAACCCTTTTTTCAAACATCTAAGGCATTTCCAAAATATACTTTACAAAAATTCTCTCACGGGTTTTAGACCAAGGAGTCGACATTAATTATTCTAATAAAAATCTAGTTTGCCATCAAAGAGGTGACCAATGAATGCACCCTAGCATAACTTTTTTCCAGACAATTGCGATAGATAGAGTCTAATTTCCCATCTATCTATAATAATTTCATATCTCCTATTGGAAGTCAAAATCCAAAATCACAGGGTATCTAGAATCTAAGTCGTCAAGTTGAACACCTCCAGTCTCTAGGATTCAGCTATATGTTATACTCATGCTCTCCATCAACAGCGCTTTACGTATCGCCAGCACTCCATGGGGTAATTCGATGTCGGCATGAAAATCTTTTCCAACTTATATTTTCTTTGCCTATTCCTTTGGCATGGAGCTACAACTATTTCTATAGTCAAAACTCTTAGAATCTAACGTGAAAATATAATATTACTTTGTAGGAAAGTATGCATGCATTCTCTTAATTTATCCTAATCTTCTGGTCTACTAACCTAGAGCTCTGATACCAATTGTAACAATCTGCACCTTATTAGGCCCAATTTTCGATAAAAAGTGAAACCGAAGTCCATCAAAGCATAGATCATTGGATTTGGTACGTGCAAACAAACATGAGCATTATCAGAAACTGATAGAAATCTAAATTCATAGCAGAAACAATAATAGGATAAGAATACTAACTATGACTACTACCTTGGAACTAAAGGTATTCCTTGGATAGCAGGTTTTCACATCAACATCGAGCATGAGAGAAAGAACACTCTCCAACAACAATGCACATCCAGCTCCAATGACACGTTCCTATAAATTAATTCTATGTATTGTGATGAGGAAGGGGTTAGATCAACGTTCTGGTGACTGAAAAAATATAAACTTTCCATAAGATCAACTTATACTGATAGGATTCCATTTAGCTATTATGTCCATCAAAGTAGCCGTTCTAATCTATCCTTGCATTGCACATATGATTATAGGCTTATCGCTTCCTAAGGTATGAAATACTAACGAAGCCGCATCAACCACCCAATATTTCCAAATTCATTAGCCACTTAATACTTCTTAGTACGAAGTGGGCTTCTATAATACCTTTAAAAAGAGTAATAGGCAGACTCTGTCATTTGTCACCTTAATTGAGGTAGACTCATCATTTAAAACCTATTCTCAAGGTGATTTCCTAATAATGTTGTCAATGGTCAATGGAAAATAGGTAGACCCCATCATTTAAGACCTAATTACAGAAGCGCTACTCAACGATACTATCTAGCTTCATTGCTTGAAAGTCTCATTGGGTTACTTAATACTTCTTTTGAGGAAAGATGAGGACTTTATGGTTATTTAAGAGCCTAAACCTAAAGCAAACCCTTCCCGAGATATCCATTCTCACTCTTTAATTATAAATATGGCATCTCATTAGGTTACTTCTTTCGATAGAGAAGCAGACCTTTCAGCCACTTAAGACCACAACACTGAAGTAAACCCTTTTTAGACATTCTTATTTATATATTTGGAATCTCACTAGGCTATTTAATACTTCTATTTAGGAGAGAGGCGTACGCTTCAGCCACTTAAGACCTCAAACCAAAAGAGTATCCTTATGGAGATATCTCTCATCGCTTCTAATTCCAAATTTGGACCATTAAATACTTTCCACTTAAGAAAGAAAGTCCAATCTCTCACGTTGTTATAGGTCATTTGATTAATGATATCTCACGTCAGTAGTAAATATACCCGACTGCCGGTAGCCTCAAAGTGAAGGGCAGTCTTGCGTTGAGTGCCTCTACTAACCTCACGTTACTAACCCACTAAGTCCAACTAACCATTCTAAGTCTTTATTTATATTAGCCTGGGTAGACATTGGACTTAGCTTACTAATTCCCTTTACATTTAAGGTAGTTAGATTTACCTTAAATATTTATCTAGCCGTAAACCCTCATTTAGTGCTCACAAATATCAATTTGTCCATAAAATCCTAATAGACATTTCCTAAGACATTTACGTATGATTACTAATTTCAAATTAGTAATATTTTATATCTATTCCATTTTTATCAATCCTATTAATCCATTTACCCTATTAATTTATTGCAACTTCCACATTTATTACCATTTATTAAAGTTGCAACTTTTTAAATTCTTTTCTTATTAGTTAATTATCCTAACTGTGAGTATTACGCGTAAGCGTCGTTATTTAACTTTTTATTTAATTATTATAAGCGCAGTAATCATGAACAAATATTTGTTTTAATTAAATATGTTCTAGTTATATACCTTTACTAGAATATACTTTTCCATGTTAAATTGTTGGAATCATATCTAAAAATATTATCTATTATAATTTCCATATATTAGTCCAAAATAAATGAAACTTTAAAATATAAAAGATTGCATCGTTTGAAATTATAAGGAATAATCATTTCTTTTTATTATTGAAATGAACAGTGTAAACAATAATGAATTCATACTTTACACATCTCTTTCTCTTTTTATTTGCATCTATTCCTTGTTAGATCAAACGTTGTATCTTTCTAAAAGGGAAAGAAATCAAACTAATTTACAAAGATTAAACAGATCTAAATTCCAGCAATTCCAAAAATAGAAAAGTTTATATTCTAACAAGATTAGGGCAATAATCCAATTTATAACATTCATATACAACTAATTTCAGATCTGGAATAAATTTTGTTTACATTAACATTCTAAATTCATACTTTTGGGATTGATTTCCAGATTAGGTTGTATACAATGGTAAATCAATTAACAAACAAGAATATTTGGGCGATATTTATTATATTCAGATCATATTCAGTTCGTTGCCTACAACTCATATTCAATTATCCAATTAGGCATAAAAATTAAATAGACACTAATGGGATAATTTTCAAATTATAACAACCTATAAAAATTCCCACTCACCTTTTGAAATCGATCCAAATCTCTAGATCTGAAGTAGAACCTTTGATTCATCTCTAAATCCCTTTTAATCCTAGAGATATGTCTAAAAGGATATATACATATATTAAAATTACAAATTTGAGAAGAGATTTAGGATAGGAAGAGAAAATAGATATAGATTTATAAATTCATAAATAGCCTCAAATATGCATATGGTTGATTCTCTTCTCTTCTCTTTTTTATTAAATTTCTACTCTTCTCCAATTTGTATGAATATAAATACAAATGTCCTATGCTAATAATTTAGAAAGAAAGCGGATAAAAAGAAACGGTAGAGCTTTGCTACTACCTCCATAAAAATATGAGAAGAGTAGGGAGGTTTAGGCTTGAATATATAGGCGTTAGAATCTACCAAAACCGTTCGATCTCAATATATTAAATCCGGGCCGTTGCGGTCTAGGTTTATTGGAGCTGCCAGATCACCACCGGACGACTGCCCTTGGATGACAGTCGACCGCTTAGGGTCGACCGTCCACAATGATTGGTTGGCTTGTGGGCCCGGATTATTAATGTAAGAACGTTAATTATTTCTCACTTAATTATTTTTGTTTTGAATTCGTTTTTCGTCTGTATCTTCTTTGTTTGAACTCCGATCGCAAAACTCCAAATATGAAAATTTCTCAGAATTTTTCCACGAGTACAATGGTGCAAGTTTCATGGTAAAATCCCATCATTTGCATCAATTCCATTTTCAAAGCCTAATTAATTAACTAACTAATTAGATAAATAACTATGCCAAATTACGGGGTGTTACAGAGCTCTAGCAACTAAGGGCAGACCTGGAGAGGAGTCACGATGATGTGGTTGGATTGAGGGATAAGTTGCAGTTATATTTGGGTCTTTCTTCCTAGGAGGAGATCAAAGCCGTGAATGACTAATGGGAGGGTACGTTGAATAGGATGTTAAAGCTAATTATCTCGGCCAACTTCCATCTCCCATTGATGATCTTCTTTCTTACCTTAAAGGAGTATTGGGCGATCCATGTAGAGGTTACGGTTGACATGATGGCGACTGGGTTGCCTAGTGGTTCTTCCATCCAAACAGATTGCCTCCCTGATAGGAGAAACAAGCTGGTTTGCTTCTTTAGACCCTCCGCTAGTAAACAAGAAACGAATCTTTAATGATGGCTACCACATCACATCATCTCTCCCTCCTCCGTAAGGTTTCTTAGGGTTGTTTTGCCTATGGTTTTCATTTTGCTTGAATGATGCCTTAGTCGAGTTGTGCCCGTAACTACAGAACATTGTTTGTTTTCTTTGAGTTGAAAGTTGCTACCGATGATTTTCTACTTATATGGATTACCCACATTTGCCTTGTATTCTTTTGTTAACCATTGCACATAGTAAATATGTATGCATGCTTGTACCTCATGTTTACTCTTTGTGATTTGACCTCGGGTTGCTCCAATGCCCCAGGTGTTTTCAAATGAAGACGTAAGTAGCTCACGCCTAGGGTAATATAACAAACTTTGATAAAAGAATAGGTTCACTTAAATAAAGTAAGACTTATATATTGGCGGAGGTGATTGGTCCGTATACTTGAATGACAGATGCAAGCTTTTGTTTGGTGCCTATGTTGGGGTTAGGATATGGGTAATCATATTTACAAGTCGTTGGCACGCCACCTAGCTAAGGGGAGGTGGACAAGGTTATGAGTGAATGAGTAGGGACAATGATGAGGTGGTTATGCCACTAGTTCACTAATGGCTTTGGTGAGGTAGGAAGTGTTGATCAACTTGCACATTCCATGAAGTAGCACTACAGATGCCTAGTTCAAAGTTGAAATGTGGGTAACTACGCCTCTTGGGAACCAATGTCATGTCCCACCAGGGAGACAGTGCCTTGTCTTACCAAGGATATGGCAGCATCATGAGGAACGAATTAGGACTACTGCGAGGCAGTCTCGCCATTGGTTCGTCGATACCTCTTGTGATGATGGAAGCATTAAGTGGCTTGCACATCCCCATGAAGTAGCACTATGGATAATTGGTTCAAAGTTACAATGTGGGTAACTACATCTTTAGGGCACTAGTATCCCATCCAACCAGGGAGGACGGGCAGCATAATGGGCGAATGAATGGAGATTACTACGCAGATGATCTCGTCATTGGTTTGTCGATCCTCCGGTGAGGACATTAAGTGGCTTGCACATCCCCATGGAGTAGCACTACGGATGCCTAGTTCGGAGTTACAGCATGGATAACAGTGCCCCCAGGGCAATAATGCCCCATCCCACCATAAGACGGGCAATATCATCAACGAGCGCATCAGGACCACTTATGGGGTTCTCTCCATCGGTTCATCGATGCCTCCGATGAGGAAGGAAGCTTGAGTGGCTTGTGCATCCCTAAAGAGTGGTCTCTTTGTTATTCCTCGGTTATAGTGGTGGGTTTTTGGAAAGATCCAACGGATGGGCAATTCTAAATGATACCCTCACGACGGTGAAGGGCTAAACAAGCTGGCTCCAGTTGACTAGTTAAATTGTGAATGTTCCAAGGCATCTCATTCATACGCCGGATACAAAAATAGAGGTGATACAAGTGATATTGCCTTATAATGGTGGCAATACTCACAACAAAGGCTTACAATTTTTAGACAAAATATGCCTGGAGGCTTTTCGAGTTCCATGGATGGGACATATTTGAGTTGTCGGGTATTGAGATATAGTTTGCGCTACTAGCAAGGGTAGTAACTACATATGGGCCTTTCCAATTTGGCCCCAGGACACCCTCGACCAGAACCTTGGTATTGGCGAAGACACGACACAAAACCATGTCTCTAACTTTGAACCGATGAGGTTTACTCTCGCATTATAATGTTTGGCAATTTTCTTTTATATGCCTTCGTGCTTATTACAGCTTTTGTTCTCTTTTCTTCTAATCCGAAAAGCCTAAGATGGAGATGCTCTTCATTTTGCTTGGTATCCTGAGCGAGGCACCTCGAGGATGGTATATCTACCTCAATAGGCAGCATAGCTTCATACCCATATGCTAGATAGAATAGAGAATGTCTGATTGATGTGCGACTGCCAGTGCAGTAGGACCAAAGTACAAGTGACAATTCTTCAGCCCTATTTTCCTTTGCTTTGGTGAGGCGCTTCTTCAATACTGCCTGATGGTTTCGTTTACAGCCTTAACCTACCTATTAGCCAGAGGATGGAGGATAAAGGAGGAACACTTTTCCTTTATGTTTTGATCCAAAACCCCTAGAGCAAGCCACTCTCGAATTGGGTTCCGCTGTCGGTTATGATTTTCTTTGCAAGCCTAAATCAATGAACAATATTCTTGATCATGAAGTTAAGGATTTTAGGCACGGTGACCCCTGTGAGAGGCTCCACTTTGACCTACTTTCTGAAGTAGTTAACAATAACTATGTCATAGTTGTACCCGCCCTTGATGTTTGGTAACTTGCTGATTAGATCTATTCCTTGGGCATTGAATGGTCGAGGGATGTCATTGGGGTTAGTGGGTTCGAGGAGGCTCTTGGGACCTTGGAAAATCTTTGGCTATGATCGCATTTCTTGACACGATCCATTGTGTCATCGAATATGGTCGATCAGTTATACCCTTGTCAGGCAGCTATCTTTGCTAGGCTTTGTCCCTAGCATGATCTCCAAAAAACCTTCGTGCAATTCTTCTAGTACTCGACCAGCCTCTTCATTGGTCACACACCTTTGGAGGGGAGTTACGTACCCCTATCAGTAAATCTTTATGTCCATAATAGTGTAGTGGGATGCTTAGTATAGGACCTTTTGGGCCTCCTTTCTTTCAGCAAGTAGATTGCCATTCGCAGGATAGTTCATCATGAAGGTCGTCTAAGAATCAAGGTAGGCTTCATTAATTTCCATGGTAGTCGCCCTTAGCTCATAACAGGGTTAGTCATACCTCCATTGGGACCTAGGGGATACTTTCTTTAAGATCGCCAATTGACTTGGCCAACTAGTCGGCCTTGGCATTTCTTTTTAGGGGAGCTGCTATTTGGAAATTGGAAAAGGTAAAAATGAGCCATTTTGCCTCTACCACATAAAGGGCCAATGTTTTTCCTTTGACCTCGAAGCGTTCCTCTATCTGATTAACAACCAAAGATGAGTCATTGAACATGTGTAAAGATCGCACTTGCATTTCCTTTGTCACCGTAAGGCGACCAAGACAACTTCAAACTCAACTTCATTATTTGTAGTCTTGAAGCTTTGGAGGACGATGAAAAAGAGTTCCTTACCATCGAGTGTAACCAAAACTATTCTAACCCCCACGTCTTTCTCATTAGATGCATCATATGTGTACAACTGCCAGGAGGGTAAACTACTTGTCGCTTGCTCATTGTCGATGTCTGACTAGAACATTCTGCTATGAAATCGACTAAAACATGACCCGCTAAGATAGGCCGGATCAAAACCTGCTTCAAGTTCTTGTTAGTGAGAACTTTGAATGGATAGGCCTGGAAGTACGGCTATAGCCAACGGGCGGTCATGAATAGGCAGTTGGCCATTTTTCTCTTTCTTGGGATACCTTGTATTAGGTCCTGCTAACCTTTTTCTTACATAGTAAACATGACACTAGATCTTCTCCTCATCACAGATCAAGGTGACGCTGATCATGTGGTCAATTACTACTAGGTATAGGTACAAGTCCTCCTCATTATAGGCTTTGAAAGCACGGGAGGGCGACCAAGTGTCTCTTCAATTCCTTGAAGGCTTTGGTACATTCTATGTTCCCCATGAATGATTTCCCTTTCTTAATGAGATCGAAGAAGGGTACATAGTAGTCAGTGGCTTTTGACATAAAGTGGCTAATTGTTGCAATCGTTCCATTTAGGATTTGTACTTGCTTGACCGTGCACAGCACCTGCATCTCTTGGATCACTTAAATTTTGTTATAGTTTGTGTTAATACCTTTGGAAATCACTACAAAGTCAAGGATCTTCATGGATCATACCGTAAAAGAACACTTTTGGGGGTTGAGCTTCACATTGTACCCGTGGAGGATGCTAAAAGTCTCGATCAAGTTCTTTATGTGACTCCCAATCCTTTTAGATTTAATTAACATGTCATCCACGTAAACTTTATTGAGTGGCCTATATGCTAGATGAACATCTGGTTGAAAAGCCTTTGATAGGTAGCATTGGCATTACAAAAGCTAAAAGGCATAGGTTGGTAGTAATAAAGCCCAAAATTAGTGATAAGTAAGGTATGTTCTTAGTTAGGGCCATGCATGGAAATCCGGTTATACCCAGAGTAGGCATCCATGAAGGTAAGTAGGTTGTGTCTATTGGTTGCATCCACAAGCTGATCAGTGTAGGGAAAGGGAAAACTATCTTTGGAGGCAGGCTTTGTTAAGATTTGAGAAATCGATGCAGGTCCTTCATGCCCTATTAGGTCTGTGGACAAGTACCGATTTAGCCACCCAAACTGGGTATGTCGCCTCATGGACAAAGCCGTTTGCCAATAATTTCTCTACATCTTCGTTGGGTGCCTAATACTATTTGGGGTTAAGTGGTCATCTATTTTGCCAAACAGGGTTGGCCATCGGAACAATGTTGAGGGCGTGCCATATAATCGAGTGGTCGATGCCCATAATGTCGACATGTCCCCAATCAAACATATCCTTGCTTTCCTTTTGAAAGGGAATTTCATCCTTTACTTCTAGTCTTAATTCTTTACCTATATTGATGGCCTTGTTATGGTCATCCCTATTGATCAGGACTTGTTCTAGCAGCTTGGCCAACCACCTTTTGGACAGGAATCCCCCATTCAAGGATCAAGTGGGTCATCATTACTGTCTTCCAAGTTATACGGTTCCAACGTGTATATTATACTCTCAATAATATCCTTCCCCAGCATGGACATCTATATCCTAGTTGAAAGGTTGATTCCAACTCTATCGTCAGCAGATGAGTTCGGTGCTAAACGGGAAAAAGTGCTAGTATCATCTGACCCCGCATACTAACGGGGGTGAACCTCTCATTCCATCTAGCGATGAGCTCCCCGGCCTTTCTTGGGCTGGCAAAAGAGAGGGCATTTCCAACATGTGTGCCTTCTCAGCCTATAGAGGCAATCATATGTGTAGTCTGTTTTCAGTAATTAGGGTGCTTCTTGTGCGAATGGGAGTGACAAGCTACTCAATTGATCTTTCGGGTATGTCATCGCAGATGGTTTCCATTTCTTACTACAACATAAGTGCATCATTTTTTGCATGTTGTAGGGAAATGCTTTAGAGGTCCGTTGATTGCCTCAACACATCCAAACACCTCATTGATAGGGAATTTCCTCATCAGGCATTGGGAAGCCACTATCGCATCCATATCCACCAGAGCAGACCCGCTTATTAAAATATTTTACACGGACCACAACGAACTGAACTTAGATTTTTTCCATCATCTGCTTCTCGGCTACAATAACTACATGGGATGTGAACCCCATGTTACTTTGCCAATGCCCCCGAACCCATAAATGGGTAAGGCGGAGGGAGCAAGGTTGGAGGTAGGGAGTTTCATTCTATTGAATACATCTTTGAAATCACGATGACGTAATTGCCACCATCAATGAAGATATGGTGGACTATCGTATTAGCCAAGCTAACTGAAATGACCATGTAGTCGTGATAGGGAAACTAACCCCTCTTCTATACTCTATAGTGAAGGCGATGTCAGTAGAATCTTCTTCGACCCAAGGGATCTTGGGGGCTCGAACATCCACGGAATAGAGATGATCTGAAATCTTCCTTTTATAATGAGCTTGGGTCCCCTTGGTTGCTTTCTGCTATTTGCGGACGACCATGCATTGATAGGATCTCAACGTAGAGCATGGTATGCTATTGTCGTCTACCCGTTAAGGTAGGGCTGGTGGATTTTTCCAAGCATTACATTGCTATACTAGTTGCCTAACATATTGAAAAAATACCCCCTCGTGAATTAGCTATTTAATCTCGTCTTTGAGGTAATGACACTCATTAGTTGAGTGGCCATTGAGTTGGTTAAACTAGAAAAATTTTCCATTGCCTTTGGGTTCCACCCTCTGCCCTAACTGAGAGGGAGTAGGCAGTTAAAATGCCACACAGTCACAGGCAGTATGGTAAATAGTTTCAATGTTGCGGTTCAGGGTTGCATAATTTGTGTACCTAGGTTTAAAGCATACTTTATCATTGAAATGCTTTTTTCCATTCTCTTGCAGAATATTCATTCAGAAGCTATCCTCTCTCTGACCTATTTTACCCTTTCGTTTTCCTCATCGTTACTATCAAAGATACACGCCTTCTCTAATCTCATTATGCCATTTGCTTTTTGGAGGAATTAAGGGACAAAGTGGGCTGCTTTTGAAATTCCTTCGATGTATGGGATTGATATTTCACTCTTGAATAGAGGGCGACCACCAACCTGTTCTTATTGCCCCCTTTGCCTTTACTACCTCCTTATTCAAGCGATTGATGTATGAGTGGAGGGACTTGCTCAGGCCCTGCCTTATATTGCCTGACTCGTTGGCCTTCATTATCCTTATCTCTGATGGAAGAAGCAATTCTTGAAGTCAAAACACAATTGGGCCCATGAATGGACAGTGCCAGGTTGTAAGTGAAGGAACCAACATGAGTTGGCCAATCAAGGTAGCGGGGAATAGGAGGCACTTTGCACGGATGGAGATTCTGTTAGCACTGGCGACCGACTTGAAGGCGGTGATGTGGTCAAATGAGTCCGCACTCCCATCGAATTTGTCTATAGGTAGTTGGACACACCTACGGTGGATGTTTATGCCTAATATATCTTCAATAAAAGGATTCATATTCTTACCATTAGAAACCTCCTTGTACCAAGGCCTCCTTGCCTGGATCATGTGCATCTGCTAATGTGTGGTGGCTATTTCTTCTCAAAGGCCAAATTCCTCATGTCACATGGTTGATAGTTTTCCTTCATGGGGAGAGGCTTGTTGATCGTTATTTAGCATCTGTAATTTGTGGCAAAAATATGACAAAGGAGAATGATGATGATTGGTTAGAGTAGGAGACATGTTATATCGAATGGGACTTGGGTAGATAAGGTCGCCTTTCCAGGGATCTCGCCCAGGGTATCTCCCACTGTGGTTGGGAGTGAACCGACGGTTCTCTAGCCCCTGCGACTCTGCCTTGTTCTCCACCATTAATGTGTAAAAAACAAGGATCGCAGTCTCTATCTACTATCCGCAAGTGATGGAATACAAACTATCTTTCGAGCAATGAAGATCAATGGCGTATCGATGGCTTATGTTTTGGGATCTCATGGCATCGAGTTGACATGAGAGCTCTTGTGGTAGGCCTAAATCTCCCTGAGCAGGTTTCTAAGACTGCCTTACCCAAAGCATTAATGGTGCTCATTAGATTATATGCGACTTAAGGGACTGGTTGAGGAGTTTGCTCATCCATAGGTAAGGAAAAGCTGACCATTGTTTAGGCATCCAGCCTTGTCCTCGGACTCTACATTTCACATGCCAAATTGCTCACGCTTACACTTTTTGCACCATGGTGCACCATGTCTCCATATTGAACCCTGGGGCAGGGTAGGAAAAAAAGGTAAAAGGACAATGGTTTTTAGAGTGGTTCAAATGAAGATGGTTTATATCCATTATTGGGAGCTTTTTATTGCTATTGCTATTTTTATGACAGCCTGAAAGCTTGGGGTTAAGTGATTGAAAATACAAAGATGCTTTTTTGTCTTAAGCTAATATTCTCTTTTTCTGAAGTGGCAATATATAGTGTATTTGTAGTGACTGATGTTTGGACCTCATCCCTTAGAAGTAGCCTGCTTGGTTGTGCCTATCTTCCATAAGGAATGACATCCCACTAGTTTTATCGAAATGGATGAGGTGCTTTTACAAGTGAGCCCGAATGGGTAGTTAGGTGAAACATAGAACCGAAATTCTATGTTATGGATGTGGACGAGGCATAGGCTTTGACTATTTCTATTTGAGCTGGGTCGGGGAATTAACAGGGACATCATGCGCTTTGGCACCGCAAGATAGGGCTTCTACGTCGACCAGCCTGTCTCTTTAGTTTGTGAGAAATATGAACAACATTTCACTAAACGTCGAGTGAGTAACTCAGTCATACTAAAAGTTATATATGCTACCATGCAAAATGTTTTATTTTAAAATAGAAAAACATTATAGGTATTCTAGCCATATGTCATCAAACTGGTCAAAAAGAACTCTTTAGACACGAAATTTATTGATAATATATCTCTATGCATAACACGGACGTAAACAACATTCACAAAACCAAACATCAAAATATGATAGAGAAGTCATCAAAAAATGACTGTTAGTTCCCCACTTCCAAAATAACACTTATTACTACTATTACACACATGCATGCATGTGTGTGTGTGTGTGTTTGTGTGTGTGTATTTGAATCAGTTGTTGTGGATGTTGGATTCCTCGATTTCTATGTAATTCACATAGTATTGCACCCATTTTCTTTCCACCCATGTCCATTCATTAACATAACGAACTAGTACGAATTTGTGCTATGCATACGGGTTTCGCCATATAATATATTTAGCAATACATTTTAGATTTTTTTTTGTCATATAAAAATGTGAATGTATGTTTATAGATTAATTAATTTTTTCAGATCGGTATTTTTCTTGAATACTACCAATAATCATTTATTAACAAATCCACCTCAGTAATTACGAAGTGCGCTAAGTATAATGGTTCTTTTTAGAGAATAATGAAATTATATAAAAAACATAAATGTCATTAACAAATTATTCCTTAATCGGTAAGCATTACATTATTAAGCATGTCTATTAATTTAAGTGATGCATATCGACATGGGTTCATTTTATATAGAATATAAATTCAAATATGTACACATTTGATGTGATAATAGTGTTTTATATATGTCATAAGAATTGTGCTAAGAGATAAATAACATTCTAAATTTTTTTCAATTATATAATATTCTAACATTTGCATTCGTATATTATTTCACACTCTCTAATACTAATTGGATCGGAAAAATATTTCATTAGCTTGAAAAGTTATGTTTTTAATACATAGCATAATATAACATGAGAAATATACGTAAACCATAAAGTGCACGCACATTTTTTAATATCTAAGTAAACAGAACAACTTTTGAGTGAGTGCACCATAGAACAAATCTTCATCATCTATAATCCCATAACCAAATAGGTTTCTCTTAAGGACATCATGCTTTAATATCTAAAACAAATCCCCATGCTTTGGGTAATTAACAAACTGATTTAATATTGTCATTGAGAATTGATCATTACACCTCTTTATCATCTCTAATGTCATAACCAAATAAACTATCACTTAAGGACATCATTGTGTAATGTCAAGAACAAATCTCCACACTCGGGGTAACTAATAAACTGATTTAATATTGTCGTTGGGATCGATCTTGCATCTCTTCATCATCTCTGATGCAATGATCATATGAGCTACCACTCAAGGATATCATAATCTAATTTTGAAAAAACCAAACTTTTTTTCTTCTATACTTCAAATAATCATACCAGTATAATAACTAAACAATACAAAATTTAGTACAATTCAAAGAAAAATGATATATCACCATGAGAAAAATTACCAATGGATGTACATAAAATATATATTTGATACAATATTGGAGATATCAATAAGATCACATAGATAAGAAAATACAGCCAACGTAGTAAACTAATAAAATATCATGCAATTATATGTAATTATGAATGCTTGTAAAAATAATTGTTTATACATCTAACACCAGTATAGAACAATATTGATAATCCAATACAATTGTTATGCATGTTATACAAAATGATAATTGTGTTTCAAAATATATTGAATATACGTAATGTTTCCATTCAAGCGTAAATAAATATGTCAAAATATAATGCTACCTTTAACACATAAGCATGTATTACCCTAATATTAGTTTGGTAAGCTTGTTGAAGAAAACTATATATAAATATATTTATTCTCAATCATTTTAGTTTTTACTGACCTTATTAAAGAAAAGGAAACTATTTGTTACAAATTGGTAATTAGTTCCTACATTGCCATTTCTATTTGACTCACATTTTTATCGATGAAGCATTTGTTATCTCATTGAGTAATACATCTGAAATGTCGCTCATAATAGGAAACAAATAATAAGACTTAATTTATTACATATTTAATTCTATAATTGATTAGCATTGAAGATAATTAATATGTTAGTAATTCTCTCATTAAATTAAACTGATGTTTATAGTTTAAATTCAAATTGACCAAAACTAAAAGACAGTAATTCATTTTTCATTTATTACATGGTAATTGTATTTGATACGATCCTTCCTACTTAAAAGCAGTTCTTAATACCATTACGAATAATAGTATCTCTAATTTGTAGATATCTATAAATATTGTTAAACTGCAAAAATATCAGAACAATGTAACATAAAACAAATTTTGTAAGAAGTCATAAATATTTACCTCAATGTTGCAAAAGATCACCAAAATTTTGATTGTAACTTTCCCCATTTCGAGGCATGAAAATAAAGGTCGACGATGCTGTAGTCATCACCAGAATTATTTTCAAATGAAAGAATAGGATTAGGTTTTTCAACAACATTAAGTTAACGAAGCAACTAATAATCTTCATTACACAAATTGGATTTATATTTTTATATCTCAATTCGTGCTTAGGTAGGAGTAAATATAATAATAAACATAAATAATAGTGTCATTGCCAACAAATAAAGATGCCGGCATGAACAATTAACTAGTTATAATAATGTCAATATAATGTTGAAGTTTAACATTTTCCAGTAAATTTTAATTTTTTGTACTTTCAAATTTTCCCATAGTAAAATATAACTACATCCCAAGGAATCTATCTTCCAAAATACTTGAGTCATTGCATGTTTAGCTATCGAGCATTTAAAAGTGTGATATCGCATATCTTACTGTCGAACATCTGAGAGTATGATATCTCATGTCTAACTATCAAAGGTCTAAGCCATCGAGCTTTAAAGGTCAGCTATCAAAGAAGTAATATTGGTTATCGATGGTTTAGGCCATCGAGCCTCTAAAATAGCTACCAATGGTTTTAACATAGGCTATCGAACCATCAAAATAGAGATCGAAGATTTAACTTAGGGAATCAAAGATTAAGGTTATCGAGCCTCTAAACAAGCCATTGAAGTTCTGACATGAGCTATTGCATGTGTAGGCCATCATAAGCTATCACACATGAAAGTTAAGGCCATCAAGCCTGTAGAAAATGTTATCGAACATGTAACTTAATGTTATCTAATATGCTAAGGATATGCACATCCACCAAACTACTAGGAAATTTAAATAGATGGGTGAGTTTACCGACCTTCTATATCATTGGAATTGGACCAATGAATCTAGAGCCAATTTCCCTTCTTTCTCAATGAAACCTTCATGAACACATAATTTCCTATTATGAACCTAGTTCCATTTATCTTTTATCGATATAACTCTTTTTCCTTGACCATACAAATTTCATTCTAGCGGGAATCAACTTAATCTTCTTGGTTACATCTCTTACCAAATCGGGTCCTAAGTCCTAACACAAGTCTGTCACCCATGTCAAACCAACGTAAATGCGACTTACACAATCTACGTAAAGCACTCAAGGTGTCATTCAATAATCGACTATTAACTATTATTATAAGCAAATTCTATCAAATTTAAATGATACTATCAAGATCTTCCAAAATCTAGGATACGTTCATTTAACAAATCCTATGGGACTCGTTTTATCCTTTCTATTTGACCACCTGATTATGGGCGGTAAGCCATAAGCAAATTTAACTCTATGTCTAAAGTACTCTGTAAATATCTCTTGAAATTACTAATAGTAATAGATCTCTATCACTTACAATGTTGCTTAGAACCCTATGGTGTCTTATAACATTCCTTACAGATAGCTTTGCCAAGATAATTGCCAGTCTCATCGATTTTACTGGGAAAATGGGCACTCTTATTCAATTTGTCAACTACCACCTATATACTATCATTTCCCATTCTTGACCCTCGACAATCCATCTATAAAATCCATAGATATTGAATCCCACTTCCCAGTCGGTAATTACAAAGGTTAAAGTAATCCATCAGGCTTCTAATGTACATCCTTCACTTGCTAACATGTGAAACACTTCTTCACACATTCGTCGATATCCTTTTTCATCCTTTCTAATAAGAACACACAATTCGTGTAGCGACACATCTTTATTCCTCTGGAATGAATCACAAACTTAACTTTTCTTCAAGATTTCTTTACGAAAATCTCCTACTTAGGGACACACAATCTTCCTTTCTTCCTAAGTCAACTTTTTGAGTCTATCTCAAATCTCTTTTGGTCCTTTACATCTGCATTCATCTCTAATCGCCTAATTCTTTCGGCTAACAACATGTCCTCTTTTGCCTTTTTATTGTTCAGTCTTCAAGTGTTGGATGAACTTGTCCTACGTTCAGCCTAAAATATACCCCATAAGAGGCTAATGCCTCCAAGACCTTCCATTCTATTATCATGGCTAATACTCAATTCTGCTATTTTTTATTTAAAACCTCGACGACAACAATCCCCTTCCTTGATGTATACTAAATGTAAAAGTCAGATGCAACCAATAACTCTATCCATTTTTGTTACCACATATTCAATTTCTTTTAAGAGAATAAATGTTAATAAAATTTATGGTAAGCATACAACTCGAACCATTTCCCCAATGTAATGCCTTGGAAATTTTAAGAACGTATTTAAAACACAAATAAGGATAAAAATTTAATTTTACATAAAAGGAAAAAAATAGTACATTTTTACATAAATTGAAATTAAGCCTCGGAACCTATTCCTTTGCATCCGAAATATTGCTTATGGTCAGAAAACATATGTTACTTGTTGAATTGGATTGAACAGTTCAAAATTAGTGGAATCTAGACCCAATGACATTCATGTAATTATTAATTTTAGGGATTTGACCTAATTACTTTAGTTTTTTGCTATAAATAAGACCCTAACCCTCACTTCTCTTCATTTTAAACTCATGCCACCACCTCTTTAAATCTGTGTGTACTTTTCTTTCTCTTCTTCCTCCAAAACTTCTTAATCAAAACTATAATTTCTTAAATCTCTCTTATAAATTTGAAAATAAAAGGAAAAAAAGAGAAAAAAGAAGAATCCAGAAGTGGAAGATTCAAATTGAAGAGAGGAAAAACAACCGGGCGAAGAAGAGTAAAAGCAAATTTAAATCAAATTAGAAGATGGAATTCTACAAACGACTCTACGAGATGAGTGGGTTGATTTCAATGTTATGATGATCCATAAATAGTTATATTCCTTTATAATTTACCTGTATAAAAATTTGATTTTTGTAACTGGAGTGATAATTTCATCCTAAAGTTTATTTAAAATTTAAAACTTCAACCATGAATTTTAAATGGTAGAAATAATGGGAAATCTCCTAATTTGATAAACTAATTACTAAAGTAGGAGAAAAGGTAGATTAGTGAAAACATCTTTAATTTTATGGATATAAATATTTATATGACAAGTTTGGGATAATTTTGGATAAACAAAAATAATAGAGTACACCATTGTAACTAACTTAAATTGATTCCATTTATTTCAAAATATACATTGATTAGTGATTTAAATACCTATGGGTAATCGATTGAAATGTTATATACAAATGCAAAGATATATTAGTTGTATTTATGTATATACAAAAATAGAAATCGTACAAAAACTTTGTTAAAAATATTCCTAGCTTGCATATTCGAATCTGCAAAGAAGATAAATGAAAATAAATTTAAACAAAAATTATCAAATCTCGAAAATTCATAACTAGACATTTGGATGGTTAACCAGACGTCTGAATTCACTTCTAGATGTCTGAATTTCAGACGATTTGAAACAAAAAAATATTACAAACCTGACCTGATTCAAACTCGTGAATTCTTATATATACGTCGAGGGTCAAAGTTAGACTTTTGAATATGGAAACCAGACGTTTGAATACCTGTAAAAAAATTGTACATGGGAATCACATGACTGAATTATTTTTCAAACATTTGAATTACTTCAAGTAGGATGAATCCGGGAAACTTGTTCCTATATTCTGGACTTTTAGGAGTTCATGTAGTTGGATGGAGCGGTCCAATTTTCGATATCAGTTCTATAGTGGATGACGTACGTAGGTCCATAGAATCCACACTTCATGGCATGCATAGGGTGGATTTCGACAAGGCGTGTGATAGCAGTACAACCATTGAGAACTGACAAGAATGCTTCAGTAGGCCATAAATAAACATGGTTGTATACTCGGCATAAACCTGGGCATTACGATGTTTGCTCAATGTGTTTTTGTGAATTAAGTGGTTCTCCATTGAGAATGTTAACCCAATGTTGGTTTGGCGGTTATTTATCAAGACCATATACTAGGAATTGGCCTAGAGCTATATAGTGTTGGTTGTTCAACCTTCGGTTGGAAACCTTGGTAAGTTGTTGTTGATGTAGGTGTAATAAGAATTATACCCATTCATTTGTAAAATAACAAATCCTTTATATGTAATACGTGAACACAAATGGATACCCTAGGTCTTGTAGATTATAGATGAAGTTAATTACTTGTGAACACCATACACTAGTAATACAATCGATTCACCAAATTTTGTCCGATCCCTTCCTTTTCCTCTTCATTATATCTACCGTAGGTGGTTAGGTTAGTGGGTGAAGTGGGCAAGACAAGGTGCATGTAAGATGTGGCTTGGTGCGTTAGAGATTTATTTCACTTATAGCTATCCTTTATGTACTTAAATTCTGTTATCATTCAGATGTTTATTATGATGTTATTTGGAGACTTTATGTATGTCAGACATTGTATGTGCCATGGTTATTTTGAGACTATATGACTCTGGGTTACTTTCAATATTTATATTTTATTTCATTCCACTGTGAGATTCGTCTCTATATCAAGTAAGTCTTAAAAACCCAATGATTCATACTTCTTGGCATAACATGAGTTTAAACACCATTTAGGCCTTGAATTAGTATGCCTAGGGGTGTGGATTGTCACATCCAATAAATAATGTCTCCAAATGATTAATGCAAAGATCACCGCTACCAACTATAAGTCATGGGTTGAATAACGAGATTCATGCGGTCTCAATTATTGAGATGCATAAGCTATCACTCTTTCTCTTTGCATCAATGTGACGATGCGGATTTTACGCGCTCTAAAATCGACATCCATACTTCATTCGTACCCGAATGCCGTAGATTCAACCGTTCAAATCCGATTCGCTGGAGCTTATAACAACATTAAGTAAACAACACAGCGGAAGAAAAGAATAATACATTGATATACAGCTTTGATACAATATCTGATACAACAGATGATCCAATGAATATCAATATACATCAGAGATATGATACAAGAAAATAGCAGAGGAAAAGAGAAAATAAATAACACCAACAGCGGAACAAATAACTCTAAGATAGTCTTCAAGGAAGAACTCCAGCAGCAGCTCGAACCAACATCACGATTCACTTAGACAAGCAAGTCTCGTCCACATCCAAAGACTGAACTAGCTCCAGATAACCTACTAATCTGACTATCTGAAAAACCCAACTCGAGACTGCCCGTGTAGAAAATTTTGAGCACCCAGAGTTTAGGAAAGAACAATAAACTCCGGATCAGCCATGGGACCGGTGTGAGCAACAAAAATAGTTTATCTTTAGAAACAAACAACGAAATATTTTAAAATCAATTCGTAATGCTTTTTAGAAATGAGACTACCATAAGGCCTCCCGCACACACACACAATGCAAACGCAGAATCGGAGGAGATTTCTCCTTATGATAGTCAAATATGCTTGATACGCGAATTCCTTTGATATTATTACTATAAGTGCAAAGTGGAGAAAACATTTTGAAAGTAGAATATAAATCTTAGCCAACATAGGCATTTCGAACTATGCCTACTATAGCTACCATCCAAACAGTGGGGCGCCACCATAAGTAGATGGCAGGTAATACAACTAAAACCGTACAAGGTACGTATTTGAAGAATGGATTTCCAACAAATGGTCAGGCCAAGGAACTTCCCATTGCCACATGGAAACGCCTCTGGAAGGACTTGCTGAGAACCAAGCCGGATCTCTGCCAAACAAGGCCGGCTAACCCCCTTCACGGGGAATATACAAAACCTCAGATATGCCACCCCCGGTCCTTTGGGACCTTTATACGAGGACCTCTAAACCAACAACCACACAGAAATAAATATAGAGTGTCCACATGAGTAAGTATCTGGGCTCCGTACCATGATACTACCCTTTTTTAGAAGGAATGGTCATACCATAGGAAAGCTACCCCTGAAACCTTGCCGCATCATTCATGTTTCGACCATTACCAGTTTGTGAGGTTCGACGAAGTCTCATCCACAAAGCTACGCTGTTTACAAAAGCCACGCTTTGATCAACAAATGATCAGCAGCACTCAGCATGCCACATTACCAAGTTGGGTATATATCACTGATAACCTTCAACTACATAACCTCTGAGCTCGTACGTCTCAGAGAAGGGTGTTAATGCTAAGAGAATAAATTCTCTGCCACAAACAGAAATGTATTTGAACGAAATATGCTTTATATCTCAAAATGTAATGTCAGACACACAATCCATACAAGCCTGTTCTGGGTTCGAACAGAACCGAAGGCACTTCCGAAGAAGCCCTTGCAATCCGGGTATTCACAATCTCGATCGGATTTCCCATCACTTAGGGAATCTCTATACCGTAGCTACTCGGTGCAGAGACAATCAATAGGTCATCCTATCGTTCTCGCAAATACCCGGTCTTCACCATCGGTCTTCAAATGTTATCGATAACGACGTATCACATATTCGGAATGGGTTATACGACCCAAAGGTCCTTTCCCGGCTAACCCGAATAGTGAGCGCAATGTTTAAAACATATGGATATGGGATTTCAATTAAGTCACTGTTAACGCTAAAATTTGAACGCTAACACCCCGGTGTGTAAAGTGTAGTTGTGAAAGCACCACCCGATGATTCGGGAACAGAGTATAAGCAGAAAACTGCAGAAAAAACAGTAAACAACAGCGATTTTATAGTGGTTCGGCTTAATAGTTTGCCTACGTCCACTTTGAATATCTTTATTGATGAATTCGTTACAGATCGTACAATTCTTCCCAAGTACAATACACTTTGAATTACTAAACACTTTGAACGAATGGCTTAAACTTCAATGTGAGTGAAAGTCTTCAAATCCATGTTGGATGTATGAGATTCCTTCTTGAAGTTGTTGGTAGCGTTCTACGTGTCTTGAAAGCTTTGAGTGTCGAGTCGGTTTGGAATGCAGCAGAGTATCGGTGCTTGGAAAGAATGAGCCAAAAAGTCCCCCTCATGTTGGAGTTAGCCCTCTATTTATAGAGAATTCTAGGTAGCGGTTTTCACCCAAGTCATGAGTCGTGAACGACTCATGGAGAGTCGTAGGTCGCGCTCGACTCAAGGTTCAAGAGTCAGCAGGCAGTAGAGTAGGTGAAGTGGTACTGAGCTTTTCTTCGTTCATCTGGATACAAGTCCTAACTCGTTCGCGAGTTAAGAGGTCCGGTTTAAAGTGAGGCAGCACTAAAATCTTGGCTCTGTAGTTTTAGGCCGTGAACGACTTATCCTAGGTCGTAGTTCGGTCACGACTTAGATGCAGTCGCTTGCGCCTTTTTTCAATCTTGAGTCATTAGGTCGTAGCTCTTTAACTTGTTGAGTCGTTGGAGGCCTTAAGTCAGTCCACTTTTTTAAGTCGCTTAGAGCTTTAAGTCGTTAGCTTGTTAAGTTGCACCATCTGTTGAGTCGCGAAGCCATCCTGTCTTTAAGTCGAGTTCCTTCTTTGAGTCGTGCACTTCCTTAAGTCGTGAGTCGCGCACGAGTTAACTGGACTTGGCTTTTTGGTTTGCATGCTTGAGTCGCTGACGACTCAAGGTAGGTCATAAGTCGCACAATTCTTCAACTCGTGCCACTCTTCAATTTGTTGAGTCGGTAACCTGTTGAGTCTTGAAGTACCTTGAGTCGTAAATCCACTGAGTCATTGAGAACTTTATCTGATGAGTCGGCCCAGGCCTTAACTCGTTAACAAAACGGGGTTAACATTTGCCCCTCGAAGTACACGCCTAAGTCGTAGGTCGTGTACTTCGACTCATCTTGACTCGCGCGTGCCGACTCATCTTCCACTACCCCGAGGTATAAATGGCTTAGGTCGTGTCTTCTCATTACTTTATCTCTTCAGTTGCATACTTCCGCCATTAACGACCTTCGAAACTTTAAGAGACGAATTCAATCAATTTTCCTCATTGCCAACCAAGTTCCTACAATCTTCGTCATCACACTACGTAAGTAAACTCCTCGCTCATCCAATTGCACGACTACCGTTACCCTTTGAGCATGGTTTCCCTATTTTCTAACCCCAAACCGAATCTTCACACCATATTTCATCTCGAGTCACGTCATGATTAACTGTTGACAAGCTTAGAGCGGTTTGATTGAGTTTCTTATATGATTCGCAGGGAGAAGATGATGGGTTACCATATTTCGAGTCAGTTAATTCATGAATTTTAGAGGAGACGATACTATCTCATATGGGTTAACGGGTTAGGAGTTAGGAGGATGACGGGTTATGGATCTGAGAAGGGGTTGGTCGTGACGTTAGCTTTGGCGCGACTTAGTAATTTCGAACGACCTAAGAACCTTCACAATTTAAACCTTGACCGACTTAAAAACCTTTGCGACTTACCCCTTAAGTCGCGGCCGAGTTAGAATTTGGAGGAATTTCTGGTTGCTTCGAACTGGAGCTTTTCCTCCTTTCCATGACTTACGACTTAAGAAATTCTTCCTATCGTTGCCAACACTTTAGTCGTTGCCGAGTCAACACTTAAGTTGTCGCAGTTTACAATTTTGCTTGAACCTTGAACTTTAATTTGATTTGCTGAAATATACTGCTTGAGTGCTGAATTGTTTGGACTTTAACCTGTTAAATTATTTTTGCGTTTTCTTCACAGGTCACTTTTGCAAACTAATAACCTGTCTAATTCAACATTTACAGAATAATGGGACGAATATACTGTCATTGATTGCCCACATCAAATGACAGATTAGTTAATAACAGATAATTAACTTAAATAAATTGTGTGAACGAAGTGCTTTCAACTCATCAATTTCAAGTAAAATATTAAAGCAACACTGAAATAGTCAATTGAAACTGACCAGCCTGCACTAATATTATGCTTGAACTTTAGATTAACAAGTTCTGAAATTTTGTAGTCGATCAATCGTCGACTAGTTTAATTCCAGTTATATTTATTTGTTATTTTTATTAGTTATGCACGACACTTCACACTTTTAGGAAACGTGCACCTTCACATTTGAATATCCAGTTGCTTGTGTAGAATGACTTCTCAGGAAGAAGATACAACAGTTCAGACTGGAGAGGCAACTGTTATTCCGGCTCCACTAGTCAATCCTCCCGAAAGAGCCTCTTTTACTTTATCGTACAAAGTTTTTCGCCAATTGTGCGCTCAGTTTGGCATTGCTGAATCAGATGCCATTCTTCCCGAGAGAAGTAACACTGCTGACATAGCACCCCCTGGCTTTGTAACGGTCAATCGACAAATGTGCCTGAGTGGGGGCGTTCCTCCTTTCAATGACTTTTTCCAACAACTTCTTCGTCAATTGGCCATCGCCCCATCCCAATTACACCCCAATGGCTATGCCATTTTAATGGGGTTGTGTGTACTGTTTAGTAGGACGCTTGATCGATTCCCAAGCTTTGAAGAGATTTGCTTCCTATGCTCTTTCACCAAGACTAAAGATCACCCCTCTATTACTGTCGTGAGAAGTGCTCGAAATCGTAAATTGATCATCGGTCTTCCTGACAGCGCTCATGGGTTTTTGACTCAATTTTTCTATGTTCGCTGTCCCCCGGGGTTTTACGCTGTATGGAGGGAAGGAAGTAAGATTAATCATTCTTACTACGTTTGTTATCTGACTTTTGTGAGACTGAATTGTTAAGTGTTAACTCCGCTTCTTTTTCATTTTCAGCGCTCCCCCCTCCTTCTAGGGATCCCAGTCATAAGCCAACTTTCGAAAGGCTCAAGGCCATGCCAGTTGAGGAGAGAGACATTCAATTTCTGTTGAAAGACGAATTTTTGCATCAGTACGGACTTTTGCATACTTCTCGTTCTACACATCCTCATGAAATCCCAGACTCCCCGGCTAGAGCGTTGGACGCCCCAGTTTCTACCGACACATCCATACCAAAAGGACCTGCTCCCGAGGCTTCGCTAGTGAAGTGCTCCACCTCTGTTGATATTGCGGGGCCATCAGACAAACTTGCCCCGGTTATTGAGGAAGAAGAGCCTCAGGGATCTTCCCAACATTCACAGAAATCTGGTGAAAAAGCTGAGAAAACCAGTCCTGTCAAGCAGAGCAGGGACGACACTTTCGAAGGACTGAGCGACCTCTTTGCCACCTCACAAGAGATCTTTAAAGATGATCCTATCACTACCGGGATTTCTTCTTCAGTAGTCGAGGCGACTTCTATTCTGCAACAGACTCCGTCAACTCAGGAGTTGATGTTAACTTCTACACCCATAACTACTCCACAATTAAAGAGTGGTTCGTAGTTTGATGCGCGTAGTTTGCACATTACACTCACCTAGAATCTTTCAGCACTTTTATGCTTCTGACTTTTTTTTCTTTGAAGAATTCTAAAATTTAGCTCTTTTTATTTCAGATCCTCCGATGGGACGCAGCGGATCCTACTATGATGACTTCCAGCGCTACGGGAGGCGTAGCCAATATGATTATAGGCGTTACCTCCCCTCTTACAGAGAATCCGATGAAGAAAGAGCCGCCCGAAAGGCTCAAGAGAAGAGGGCTCAAGAGGAGCGTTATGAAAGAAGAGAGAGGGAGGAGCGCCACGATTCTTCGCAGAGAGGCGACGATTCCCATAAAAGAAAATCCCATGATGACCGAGGAAAAAGTCATATGGTTGAAGATTCGAGCAAGCGAGCCCGACATGGTGAGAAGCACACCTCTACAACTCCTGAAAAGGTTACTGCCCCTGCCTCGCTTGACATTCCTTCTGGCTCTCCCGCTCTTGGTAAAGCAGATATTCAAACAATAATTAGCAGGCCCAAATTCCAAGTTGGACCGGGACCGACCACTTTGCAAAGTCGGTTTCCACAGTGGTGTCTGAAGGGAGTAAGGTTCGACCTTGACTTGGTCCCCATTGACAAGTCTGCCATGTTACGAAACCTCGATGCCGTCAAGCTTGATATTGAGAGGATGTCAAACTGGCAAAAACTTGTTGACGAGCTCCAAAGGGTTAATCGTGCAAATATAGAGGCCATGCTCACTATGGAAAATGATAAAGCCGAATGGCAAAAGGTTCTCGAACAACACGATACTGAAATGAGGAGCATCGCTTCTTACGATGAAGAGCTTGAAGCAAAAGTTGAGGAACTGAAACAAGAGCTTGCTACTTCCTCTACTTCCTATTCTCAAAAAGAAGAAGTGCTCTTAAAACAAGTGAGAGATGCTCATGCCAGCCAAAGGGATGCCGAAGACAGGCTTGAAGTACAAAAAAGAATTAATGAGGGCTATGTTGCTGATATTGAAGAGCTTCGGAAGAAAAACAGTTCCCAAGAGGCGGAGATTCAAATGCTTAAGCTTCAACTTTCCAAAGCTGAAAGGGAGCGTGATGAGGCCGTTGCCGGTAAAATTGCAGCTGAAGAATCTCACGAGGCAACGAGGACCAACATTAGCTCAACATTATTTGATTTCTATCTGCATAGCATCTTGGGGCGCGGTAGCCTCGCCTTTCTAGGCCCCAAGTATGAAATTACTCTGGCTGAAGTTTGGAAGGCCGCACTCGATATGCTTGGCGGTAAAGGCGCTGGCTATGCTGAGTCAGCTCTTGAGGAGCATTATCTTGATGATGATGCTCGCGCCGCTCTCGCCAAGGGGAGAGAACAGCTTGAAAAATTAAGGGCCGAAACAGCGGCAGGAGAATATTCGGGAAAAACTATCTCAACTGTTCCACTTCAGCCTTCTCCTTCGGCCGAAATTGACATTATCGGTTCTAGTTCTCATTCTCTATCTCTTACCAAAGTTACCACCGAGATCACAAGCATACACGGTGGAGATGAAGGCGACGAGGGTGCCGAGGCACAGGCTTACGAGGTTGATGTCAGAAAACCGACTTCTGCAGGTAACCCTACTGTTAATCTTGCCCAAGTAGACTGCTCATCTGTTTCTTACGAGCTTGATGAGCTTTTTGACTACTTCTTGAACCTCAGCGAACCTTTATCTCCGCTTTTTACTGACTTGAACTTTTTTCCTTCTGTAGAGAAAACGTCGAGCATCGTTCAAACTTCCCCACCTCCAATTATTCCTCCTCCATCTATTCAAGTGACTCCTCCTTCTGCCTCACAACCGGGATCGCAAGAAGAGCAAATAGAAGCTCTTCAAGACTTGGACGATCCCATTGCTTCACAAGAACACAAGGGAGAAGAAACCGAAGGGAGTGAGAAGACTCCAGAAGCAACTGGTTCCGATGATGAACCATTAGCTAAACTTCTTTCTCCAGGGAGTGGGTCTTCCTCCAAGAAGAGAGGAAAGCAGGGAGTTTCCAAGAAGAAGAAGAAGGGATCCTTAACTGGCGAAGAAAAAATGGAAGAAAGTCCGACTGAGCCCCTTTCTCCTTCATCCCCTACTCTTACAAGCCGGCCTAAGAAGTTGGTTATCCGGCCGGGTACGGGCTCAAAAGGTGGACGGAAGAAGAAATGATGGCTCTGGTTCTATGGCTTTCATATCGCTTTTTTGCCTTTTTTGCATGTACTGACCGAAAATTGTGCGGGTACCGGCCCCCGCTTTTCTTTTGCTTTTTACTTTGGAACCTGTACCTGTATAAAATTCTAATAGTGTTGAATAAAATGATTCTTTTTCTTTGTACAAACTTCTGTCTGTATCTGAGAATGCATTTATTATTCATTTTTGTACAAGTTTCTTTGCACGATATTGCAGTGAGCTTATGGTATACTGTTTGAGCGCAATTTTACCGATGTAGTTATACCATGTTGCCCCTATACCATAAGCTCGTTGCAATATTTTATATTTTGAGGGGACTTGTACTTTTATTTTTCAGAGAATAATCATTCCCTACTTGGAGGAATATTATTTCGTTAAAAAACAGAGTACAACTCCCTCCACATAAGTTTTTATGCTCCATCCTTCAAAGATATCACCCTTTCCTTTGTGCATATACACATTTTATCAAGTGAATTCTTCTATGTGATAAACCGGGTATCTGAAGGGTACTTTAACTTCTTTCTGAGGAAGAGAATTTCCCAGAATAGGTGGATCATTCTTCCTTTGAGAGTTAAAGTGTGCCTTTGAAGATGGCTTCTTTTTTTTTTTTTACTTGCCACAGTAAAGGGCTTCTTGATTTTTGTTTCTTTGAAAAGTTGCACCTCTGAGGAAGGCTTTTTCATGTTTCAACACCTGGAAGTTTTATTTCAATCTTGGTGAAACGTGTGCCTCCGAAGAGGTCTTTCTGCTTGATTGTGCCTCCGGGAGGAGGTCTTTTCATTTCTGCCTCTGGAAAGAGGTCTTTCTGTCTTATTGTGCCTCTGGGAAGAGGTCTTTTTGTTTCTGCCCCTTGGGAGAGGCTTTTTTTTTCATATTTCAACTTTGGTGAAGTGAAACTCCGAAGAGTGGCTGTTGCACTTCAACTTTTGGTGAAATGTGCCTCCGAAGAGGTCTTTATTTTGTTTTGCATTTCAACTGTGGTGAAGTGAAACTCCGAAGAGCGGCTGTTGCACTTCAACTCCTGGTGAAATGTGCCTCCGAAGAGGTCTTTATTTAGTTTTGCATTTCAACTCTGGTGAAGTGAAACTCCGAAGAGCGGCTGTTGCACTTCAACTCCTGATGAAATGTGCCTCCGAAGAGGTCTTTATTTTGTTTTGCATTTCAACTGTGGTGAAGTGAAACTCCGAAGAGCGGCTGTTGCACTTCAACTCCTGGTGAAATGTGCCTCCGAAGAGGTCTTTATTTTGTTTTGCATTTCAACTCTGGTGAAGTGAAACTCCGAAGAGCGGCTGTTGCACTTCAACTCCTGATGAAATGTGCCTCCGAAGAGGTCTTTATTTTGTTTTGCATTTCAACTCTGGTGAAGTGAAACTCCAAAGAGCGGCTGTTGCACTTCAACTCCTGGTGAAATGTGCTTCCGAAGAGGTCTTTGATTGCCTGGAAGTTACTCTCTCATGGTTGGAGGGTTATGACTCCTCCAATCTTTTTTGTTGAGTAGAGAACTTTCTTTTTTGCGGCATATGCCTCGTTAGAGGTCTTTATCCTCCGAAGTGTTGTGCCTCCGAAGAGGACTTGTGCCTCCGAAGAGGGCTTTAGTTGTTCCTTGTCCACTTGCTTATGCCTTTTCAGCGATCCTATGTTTTTCTTTTCAAGCTCACACTCCCTTCTCTTACAAGTAGTTTGTTTAATCCAAAGAAGTGTACTTCATTGCTAAGTAAGTTCGCGAGAACGGGCATAAGCTTCTTAATTAGATGTTCGTTTGTTCAAACAATCTCAATTTATTAGCAAGAGCCCGTTTTCGGCGAAATTATTGGCCGTTCAATTGAAGCACTTCCTATCTAGGATTTGAATTCGGGGCTTTTGTGACTTGAAATTTGTTTGTTGAATGATAACAAGAATCACTTGGTCTTGTAATGTGCAAGTTTTATTTTCGTTGCCTGCAAAAATTTAAATCGACATTTCAGTAATACATTTAATGTACTTTTCATATCGAAAATAAAGCAAACATGTAATAATAATAAGGAACACAAGATTTATAGTGGTTCGGCCAAGAATTTGGGCCTACATCCACTTTATAGTCTTTCATTATTCACTTGCATCGGCTTTACAATTGCTTTCAATTACAAGAATCATACATTTATAATTCTTTTTACAATATTTCAACAAAGCTTTCAAGTAAAGTATGGACGTAAGTGGTTGCTGTTCCAAGCTCTTGGAATTTGATCTCCTTCAACAGTAGTGAGTTTGAATGTGCCGTCAAGAAGCTTCTGACCTATGACATATGGTCCTTCCCAATTTGGCCCAAACACACCTGTCGCCGTCATAATTCTCTTCAGGACTAGATCTCCAATCTCAAAGCTGCGTTGGCGAACTTTGGAATTGAAATGTCTGGCTATCCTTTGCTGATGAGCTACGATTCTGAGCCCAGCCTCTTCTCTTTTTTCATCAAGGAGATCTAGTGCCTCAAGCTGTAGTTTTTCATTCTCCGCTTGATTGAAATGGATTCTTCTATGTGAAGGGACCTCTGTTTCTACCGGAATCATTGCTTCTGACCCGTATGCCAATGAAAACGGAGTATGCCCAGTCGCAGTTTTGTGGGTAGTTCTGTATGCCCATAGTGCTAGTGGTAGCTTATCGACCCAACCACCTTTTGCTCTTTTGAGTTGCTTCTTGATGGCTGACTTGATAATTTTGTTTACTGCTTCCACCTGCCCGTTTGCCTGCGGATGAGCTACTGCTGAGAAGCTTTTTCGGATTTTGAATTGTTTGCAAAAATCTTGAAATTCTCCACTTTCGAACTGAGTACCATTGTCTGTAATTATCTTTTGAGGCACACCATACCTGCAAATGATACTTTTAGTCACAAAACTTATCATCTTTTTAGAGGTGATAGTAGCCAGTGGTTCAGCTTCTGCCCATTTAGTAAAATAATCTACAGCAACAATGGCATATTTGATTCCAGATTTGGCAGTTGGTAAAGGTCCTACAAGGTCTATCCCCCATATTGCAAACGGTCATGGACTGACCATCTGTGTGAGTTCAGTAGAAGGTTCTCTAGGAATTTTGGCAAATCTTTGGCATCTGTCACATTTTCGGGAATAGTCTGCTGCATCTCAATTAATTTCTGGCCAAAAATATCCGTATCGGAGAATCTTCTTTGCTAAAGTTTGACCACCTAAATGATCACCACATTCTCCCCCATGCACCTCAGCTAGGATTATTTTGGACTCTTCCCTGGATACACATCGAAGTAATGGCATTGAGAATCCCCGTCTGTATAATTGGTCATCCTGGACTATATAGCGAGAGGCTTTCCTCAGTAGCTTCCGTCGTTCTTTTGAATATTCCGGTAAAGAGCCATTGAGCAGATATTCTGTTATTGGAGTCATCCATGATTCTTTCTCTTGAGACACGCTCATGATCCAATCAATGTCCATCTCTTTAATGCTTGGAGCCGACAGGACTTCCATTGGAGCTAAGCCCAGAAATTGAGTTTCGCCTGTGCTAGAGTACTTTGCGAGAGAATCTGCTTTCATGTTTTCTTCTCGAGGAATATGGCTTATCGTGCAGTGGTTGAAGTCACACAGGAGTTCCCAGGCCTTTGAAAAGTAGGCAGGCAGATTTCCCCCTTTCGCTTGGAATTCCTTCTTGACTTGGCATACAATAAGCCGAGAATCACTGAAGATCTGTAATGCTCGGATGTTTAGTTCTTTAGCAATTCTCAAGCCAGCGATAAGAGATTCGTATTCTGCTTCATTGTTCGTTGAAGGAAATTCCAATCTTAGTGCATAGCATAATGACCGATCTTCAGGGGTTTCAAGTACAACCCCGGCTCCAGAACAGTAGTCATTTCTCGCGCCATCAACATATAACTTCCATTGGATTGGGGAATCATCGATCGTTTCCTCCCCATTGTTACCCTTATCTGTGAATTCTGCGATGAAATCCGCTAAAGCTTGTCCGTTGATTGCTTTTCGGGGGTGATAAGTGATATCATATTGACTGAGTTCAATGTTCCACTTTAGAAGCCGACCCGAAGTCTCAGGGCGAAACAGGACTTGCTTTAAAGGTTGATCAGTGAGGACTCTGATAGGATGAGCTTGGAAATATTGCCTCAACTTCCTCGATGCAATCAGTAGGCAATAGGCGAGTTTTTCCAACTTGGAGTAATTCATCTCTGCCCCAGTGAGTCTTTTGCTGATATAGTAAACCGGATGTTGAATCCTCTTGTCTTCTCGTATCAGCGCTGCACTTAAAGCATGAGATGGTACTGCCAAGTATATAAGAAGATCCTCACCATCGCCGGGCCTAGAAAGTATTGGAGGCGTTTCAATATGGCGAATCAATTCATCAAAGGCTTTTTGGCATTCGGGAGTCCAATCAAAGTTTTTCTTTCCTTTCTTTAGAGCGTCAAAGAATGGGATGCATTTATCGGTAGCTTTGGAAATGAAACGACTCAAGGCGGCGACTTTTCCGTTGAGACTTTGCAATTCCTTCTTTGTTCTAGGAGCTTTGACTTCTTTTAAGGCGGTAATTTGAGCTGGACTAGCTTCAATGCCCCTAGCGCTCACGATGAAACCTAAGAACTTTCCGGACTCCACCCCAAATGAACATTTTAAAGGGTTAAGCTTCATTCCGTATTTCCGGAGGACTGCGAACATTTATGCTAAGTGTTCTATGTGATCCACTGCTTTCTTAGACTTTACTAACATGTCGTCGGCGTAGACTTCCATAGTCTTGCCCAATTGCGGTTTGAACATAGCATTAACAAGTCTTTGGTAGGTTGCCCCCGCATTCTTCAGCCCGAAGGGAATAACTCTGTAGCAGTAAAGACCAACATCGGTGATAAAGCTCGTGTCCTCCTGATCTGGCTCATGCATCATGATCTGGTTATATCCGGAGTAGGCATCCATAAAAGATAACAATTCATATCCCGCTGTTCTATCTACCAGTTGATCGATCCTGGGTAATGGGAAGCAGTCTTTGGGGCAGGCCTTGTTTAGATTTGAAAAATCGATGCACACTCTCCATTTTCCGTTGGCTTTCTTAACAAGCACTGGATTTGAAACCCAATTCGGATAGGTAGATTCTTTGATAAAGTCATTCTCCATGAGCCGATCAACTTCTTCTTTTAATGCTGCTGACCTTTCTAGACCTTGGGTTCTCCTTTTTTGTTTCACAGGTGTAAATTTTGGATCAATATTCAGAGCGTGTACTGCAACTTCTGGGGATATTCCACACATATCGGCATGAGTCCAAGCAAAAACATCCAAATTTGCTTTTAAAAAAGATATTAAGATACTCTGAATTGACACATTAAGTTGTGAACCCACATTCAACGCCTTATTTGGGTCCTTCGGGTCAACAGGTACCGGTACTGTCGTTTCCACTGGTACCACTCTATTCTCCCCTGCACTGGCTTTTCTAGGATCCATCTCTTTTCGTGCTCCGCTATGCTCGCCAGTGCAGGGTCCGCCCTGTAATTGCTACAAGGTTGGTTCTTTGATGCGGACTGGGGTTGCCGCATCCTTTCCCATTTCTCTTTTCCTTGCCTCTCGTAGCTCTGTTAGATAACACTCCCGCCCAGCATTTTGATCCCCTTTTATAACTCCTACTCCATTGTCTGTGGGGAATTTAATGGTGAGGCACCATGGGGCCAGAATAGCTTTGAACGCTGCAAGAGTTGGACGGCCAAGGAAAGCATTATAAGCGGAAAATTCGTCAACAATCACAAAAGTTTGCTTGCGGACTACTTTTCTTTCTCCCTCTCCGAGTTCTACAAGCAAATCAACGGTTCCTATCGGCTGCTTTGGCTCCCTAGTGAAGCCAGCGATTTTCTGTGACGAGGCTTGCACATCAGCCATAGGGATCTTCATTTGGTCGAATGTTTTCTTGAAGAGGATATTACAGGATGCGCCACAATCAATGAGAACTCTTCTGACAATAGCTGGCCCGATACCAGCCGAGATGACTAAGGGATCCAAGGTAGGAGCTTCGACACCTGTGGAATCCCTGGCTCTGAACACAATATCATCATTGAAAGTTCTTTTTTGTTTCAGGGGCGTAGCATCTTCCAAAACAAAGACATCTTCTTCGGCCGGTACATATTTCAAAGCCCGGGTATACCTTTCCATCTCACCCCAGCTCCTGCCTGCTGGGTGAGGTCCTCCCGTAATGACATTGATAACAGACCTTCCGGATTCACGCCCTGCAGCCTTCTCACTTGTCCTGGGTTGATGAGCAGGAGCTTGTTGCCCCTGACTAGACGAAGCAGGATTGCTGTTATTCTTTTCCACAAATTACTGCAGCTTGTTTTCCCTTATCAACTCTTCAATCAAATTTTTTAATTGGCGGCATTCATCAGTATCATGACCGGGTTGATTATGGAAGCGGCAGAACTTCCCGCTTTGTACAGCTTTTTTCCCGGTTCTCAGAACGGGAGGTTTAGGATAATCAACAGAATCTTTAGTGGCGAGGTAAATACGCTCCGGCGTATCTGATAAAGGAGTATATTCCGATGGCTTGAAGGAACGAGGCTTCTTTAGATTTTTCTGTTTCTTCCCATCATTATTTTCCCTTTTCTGTCCTACAGATTCATTCTTGCGTGGAGCAGCAATGTTATCTTCAGCTTTTTCCAATACTGCCTTTACCGATACAGGACGGCTTTCCAGGCGTATGAACTCATCTGCTTTCTTATAGAATTTCTCAAGGTAATTTGGTTCCTTCATGTTTAGCCATTTTCCAAATTCGCTCGACTTGTCGACGGCCCTCATCAGATAAGTCAAGATCATCCGTGGTTCTGCATTGTCTACCTCGACCAGCGCTATATTAAAGCGATTCAAGAAAGATCTGATAGTTTCCCCTGGATTCTGTTCTAAACTTTACAACGACATGATATCTTTGACTTTTGAAGCATATAGTCTGAACTGCTCCTTGAATTTCCGGGTTAGGTCAGAAAACTGATCTATAGACCGGATTGGTAGCTTGGTGAACCAAAGCAGAGCTACACCTTCCAAATATACAGGAAAATATCGACACTTTATTTCATCAGAAGCTCTGGCACCTGTCATGTGCCAATCATACTTATACAAGAATTCGTTCGGATCACTTGTCCCCTTGTAAGCTGGAATAGTTGGAGGGACGAACTTCCTCGGGAACTCAGCCTTTAAGATCCTTTCGGTAAACGGGGTTTTACTTGGAGCGAAACCCCATTCTTTCTCGTCTTCATCCCTTTGCATGCTCTCTTTCATGATTTGTCGAACCATTTCAGAAAGATACCCCTCATCATTTCGAGCTTTAGATCCACCAACTTCAGGAAATGTCTGCTCAAAGGGGCTGGCAGCCCTTTCAGGAACGTTCCTTTCTTCAGCATCATGAACGTTGCCAGCAAAGTTCCTTTCATTACCCGTTGGTTGACGGTTTGCCCCAAGCAAATCGTTCAACTTATTCAAAATTAGGGCATTTTGGGCATTCTGAGCCTCCAATTGTGCACTTTGGGCATTTATCTGCTGGTTCAGCCCTAAGATTACAGCATCCAACTCCGCTTTTGTAACCCCAACAGGTGGAGTGGCTTGATTAGGTACTGGGGAAGCGGAGGTTCCCTCTTGAACATTTCCAGATCTAACAGATCTACTCCTTCCCCAGAGCCATGATTTCAGATAAACTTCTAGTCTTCAGAGAGATTACTTCAACAAACTTACGTGGAGCAATGATGATAATTCGCCTGAGTTCGGTTCTCAGTGAAAGCACCAAAAATGTTAACGCTAAATTTGAATGCTAACACCCCGGTGTGTAAAGTGTAGTTGTGAAAGCACCACCCGATGATTCAGGAACAGAGTATAAGCAGAAAACTGCAGAAAAAACAGTAAACAACAGCGATTTTATAGTGGTTCGGCTTAATAGTTTGCCTACGTCCACTTTGAATATCTTTATTGATGAATTCGTTACAGATCGATACAATTCTTTCCAAGTACAATACACTTTGAATTACTAAACACTTTGAACGAATGGCTTAAACTTCAATGTGAGTGAAAGTCTTCAAATCCATGTCGGATGTATGAGATTCCTTCTTGAAGTTGTTGGTAGCGTTCTACGTGTCTTGAAAGCTTTGAGTGTCGAGTCGGTTTGGAATGCAGCAGAGTATCGGTGCTTGGAAAGAATGAGCCAAAAAGTCCCCCTCATGTTGGAGTTAGCCCTCTATTTATAGAGAATTCTAGGTAGCGGTTTTCACCCAAGTCATGAGTCGTGAACGACTCATGGAGAGTTGTAGGTCGCGCTCGACTCAAGGTTCAAGAGTCAGCAGGCAGTGGAGTAGGTGAAGTGGTACCGAGCTTTTCTTCGTTCATCTGGATATAAGTCCTAACTCGTTCGCGAGTTAAGAGGTCACGGTTTAAAGTGAGGCAGCACTAAAATCTTGGCTCTGTAGTTTTAGGCCGTGAACGACTTATCCTAGGTCGTAGTTCGGTCACGACTTAGATGCAGTCGCTTGCGCCTTTTTTCTATCTTGAGTCATTAGGTCGTAGCTCTTTAACTTGTTGAGTCGTTGGAGGCCTTAAGTCGGTCCGCTTTTTTAAGTCGCTTAGAGCTTTAAGTCGTTAGCTTGTTAAGTCGCACCATCTGTTGAGTCGCGAAGCCATCCTGTCTTTAAGTCGAGTTCCTTCTTTGAGTCGTGCACTTCCTTAAGTCGTGAGTCGCGCACGAGTTAACTGGACTTGGCTTTTTGGTTTGCATGCTTGAGTCGCTGACGACTCAAGGTAGGTCGTAAGTCGCACAATTCTTCAACTCGTGCCACTCTTCAATTTGTTGAGTCGGTAACCTGTTGAGTCTTGAAGTACCTTGAGTCGTAAATCCACTGAGTCGCTGAGAACTTTATCTGATGAGTCGGCCCAGGCCTTAACTCGTTGACAAAACGGGGTTAACAGTCACAACTTAATAATTCAATTTTTTTTTCAAATGATTTAAACCAATTACCATTTCCAATCTTTTAAACAAAAGATTAATTTCACAAAAATTCACCCAGTTTCTCAAAGGTTCGTTCATAAGTTTCAAAACAATTCCATCTCAATTGGATTAATTCATTTAAACCTTTAAATCAAAGATTTGTTTCATAGCTTTCAAAACTCGTTCCTAAATATTCACAAAAAAATCCGTTTCCAAATATTCATCTATAATTTGGAAAACTATTTCAGTTTACTTGAAATCCCTTTAATACAATTTGAAATTCATTTCTCCTATGAAAGCTCTTTATCATTTAGAAACAACAGTGTTATTTCGGAAAAACCCTATTTCATTTATACAAGTTACAATCTTTGGGTTAATTCAAATTCCCGAAAGAACAATACTTTAAAAACGGTTTGACTCATATATAACTAGTATAATATCGTTAATCCCCAGTTTCAAATAATAGAATTCAATTTCAAGTATTGAATTCAAATTCAAATCAAAATATTTAAATTCCAGAACTTAATCAAGTTATTCAAATAAATTTCATCTTTGAAATTCCATTTCATAAATCTTTTCACTTTAAACCCAATCCATTTTTAAAACATTTGAATGCAAATTGTCTATTTAAAATCGTTTTCAAAAATCTGTGACTTAATCGATTTCCTCGTGAAACCCATATTTGTGTGTGCATGGTGTGGTCCAGGGGTTTAACACAATAGTGCAACATCATCATCATCATAGATTCACAGATAATATGCAGATGTATCATCAATAAATGAATAAATTATACATACCACAATCCATAGAACAAAATGTCACAGATCAAATAGGACAATCAATTCAAGGCATCTCATACAATACAATCATTCATAAGTAAGGTCAAGTATTCAATAGTCATTTATAAGTAGGATTAATTAATCGTTTAATCCTAATCAATTCAATTTATTTCCAAATGAATTAATTACTTATGAATTAATTATCAAATTCCGATTAATTAATTACAAATGATTTGATATAAATTTATTTATCAAACACTTTAAATAAATTATTCTTAATTAATAAATTAATTAGATTAACCTTAAGTTAATTACATAATCATTTAACCTTAATTAATAATTTATTTCAAATTAATTATTCTTAATTAATTAATTATTCCTTAATCACTTTCATTAATTAATTAACCTTTAATAAATTAATTATTCTCAAGTACATTACCTTAATTAATTTATCACATTTTCCTTAAATTAATTTATTGCTTCATCACTTGATAAATCAACCTTAATCATTAATTAATATTTAATTGATAATCCTTAATTTACAAATTAATTTATTCCTTAATTAATAAATTTTTAAATCTTAATTAGTCATTTAAAACTCTTAATTACTTATTTAATTAATCAAATTCATTAATTAATAAATTGAATAATTTATCCATTTTAATTGACTTAAAATTAATAAATTTCACATTATCATTATATCTTCATCACTTAAGTTAAAACTCGTTTTTAGTAGTGATTTAAATATCATTAATTAATTTATCCTTAAATCGATTTATTTTACACTAGAAATCAATAGAATTTAAAGCCCAATCTCATTTAATCTCAAATCAATTTACAAATTTATTCTATCATTTAAACTACTTAAAAGAATTTGAACTTAAAAACTCCTTTTATTTCAAGACTAAAATTTGAATTTATATTCGAATCCAAATTTAAACCTCTTTCCAAATATTTACACTTTGATTAAAAAATCAAATTTCCTTTCTTTTTAAAATTTTAAGATTCAAAGTTTATTTGAATCTAACTTAAACTTGATTTAACTTTATTTACAGCTAGCTTACCAATTTAAATTCATTTAAATTTGGTTTGAATTTCAACTTGCAGACAGTTTTGAACAAAACTGTAACCCTGTTAAACCAACCCGAGGCAACAACATGGTACTTCGAGTCGAACCCTCCCTTGCTTCGAGTAAACACTCGAATGACCCGAGTCTTCCCCGTGTACATTTCCTTCCCAAACCCAAAAATCCTCAGCGCAACGAAAATGCACGGTGCACGTGCACCGTGACTCTGACCAACTCTGGCCAACCATCAGCCCATCCACACATCAGTGACCATCATCGAAAACGAACACGGCCCTCAGAAATCATCACCGCGAAATCAATTCGAGCACCTAGATCAAAACCTAGAAACTCGAAATCGACCCACTCCAAAAACCTGGCAACTCCTCCTACTCAACGCTCCGACCACCGTAGGGCACAAAACTTCGGCCATAGCTTCGTCGACGTCTCCTCCACCATTCCCCCAAACCTAATAGCACTCGATCAAACATAGACAATAAACAATTCGAAAACTAAGCCTCGTCCAAAATTAGGTTTCCAGACTTTAAATGCTCGCCGCCGCCGCCACAACCAACTGCGCCACCTTTCCCTATTTTTCCCTGACCCACGGCAGACTCCTCCACCTTCAGGAGGCGTCTCGACCTCTCCCATCAATGGGATCACCCACGGCGACTCGAAAGGCACAAATCAGACAAACCCAGATTACTCTATTATCCCAATTCTAAAAATTATGATTTTAACTTTAAAATTCATGTTAAAGTATAGGGATTCCATTTTCATACCTGAATTCGTAAAGTAAAGTTTTTGAATTTTTACAGAAACTTGAGTTTCCTGTGTAAATTTTTATTTCCAAAGCAAATACTAAATTGCTTTAGCTTAAATAAAATCTTAAACTAAAGCTTATAATAAAACAACCAAGTTTTATTTAATTCCTGTATCCAACTTATGCTTAGATCAAGAGAAAATGATTTTTTTTGAAGCAAACATGAACTTGAAAATTTAAATACAGAGGTGTATTACAGGCTATAAACATGCAGGCATCATTTCATAAACGCACAATCATTCAACAGTATATAAACACATTTTCATATTTAGTTCAGGCATAAATCAATCAATAATATATAAATATACTTAAGCATTTTAAATTGAAGTTACTCACCGTTGTTTTGAAGAAAGAACAGAGGAATGCTTTATTTTGAATCAAGCTTGAAATTTACTTGCTGAAGCCTTTGCTTAATTCTTTAATTTCTGGTTGCCTTGTTTCATTTGTGTTGTTGCTTAAGGTTGAGATGATATTACTTCTTTCATTTTCCTTTTCTTTTCAGTTATGATGGACGAACTAAAATGAGAGTTTAATGTATATATGAAAAGATAATGTGTGAAGGCTGGTATGGTTAGTACAACAGTGTGATATCTTTGTTTATACAATAAGCATGGCTGAGATGTATTCATTAATTGCTAGAGGTGTAAACATGTAATGCATTAATTGCTTTAGTACTTCAGCCATGACTTATTTCTTTAACTTTGTTCTTGCCTTTGTCTTGCTTATATACTTCCCTATTTTCTTACTTCTTGTACTTGGATGATATGATATTGCATTACTTAGGCTTGTCTTCTCTTTGTAAAAATCTACATTCTTATATTTATATCTTGTCTTCTTCTTTGGCAAACCATTGAATATAATTTCTTTTTGCTTTGTCTGGTTACATACTTTATATTTCATTTGCCTAGCTTGCTTTTACTTATGTTATATAGATATAAAGTTGTTATTGTTATTTGTTAATACTTGAATGTATTTCTTTATTTTATTTTGTCTTAGTCTTATTATAATATAATTGAATTTCTATTGTAATATGTTGTTTAAATTTAGCAAATTTGTTTATATTTATTTCTTGCCTTCTTTATTTTGTACAAACATATTTTATTTTACTTTACAATATTTTTTATAGCTTATATAATTCTAGAATTATTTACTATGTTCATTTCATATTTTATATAATTATAATCTATTTGAAATATTTTTTTAAACATTATATCAAAAATCCAAATACAATTTTTTTCTAATAATTCATTTTTTTAACTAATATTTTATATTTTGAAATATACATGAGTTCTATAATGTTAGATTTTAGTTAATATGCTTACTTATATTTTACATAATTTTTATAAATATGTTACTTGACTTCGTATTTCATATTTTATCTCCTATATATGTATTCCTATTCTAATTTCTTTTATTAGTTTTGTTTTTTTTCTTTTATAAGTATTCATATGTGAATGTATTTTATTTCTATGCTTTTACTTATTAATTTTATTTATTATTTACTATAAATCCTAACTCAAATACAAATTAAATATTCAAATTTTAAATTTATTCCAAAATTTATTCAAAATTTACATTAACTATCAATTAAAATAAATTCCAAATTTTGGGGTCGTTACAATCAACACCGCTTCTGATCCAGTTTCATAAGAAATATATTAAGCAACCAAATCCTGATTCCCTTCAGGAGTGTTTAAAACATGAGTATTTGTTAGTAACCACTTCAACTCTTAGGATGACCCTTCATATGTATTAGTTCACTCGAATTTCTAGTTTTTTCTAGTCAAACTAGTCAAGGGTGCTTCTATCCATGAGAAATATGTAATGAATCTGCGATAATAGCCAGCTAATCCTAAGAAACTACTTATTTCTATAACCATTTCTGGCCTCTTACAATCATTGATCGTCTCTATTTTTGATGGGTCCACTACTGTTCGATTCTATACAATAACGTAGCTAAGAAATTTAACTTCTCCTTTTCAAAAATGTCACATGAAAAATTTCACCTTTAACTTGTTTTATCTCAAGGTCTCCATACCAATCTAAGGTAGATTTCGTGGTATCGCTCATTCTTAAAGTACACTAAAATATCATCAATGAAGGCCAACACAAATCTATCCAACTATTTGCGAAAGATTTACTCATAATATCCGAAAAGAATGCAGAGGCGTTGTCTATCCAAAGGGTATGACTAGACACCCATATGAATCGTATCTAGTTCTAAATGTAGTAAAAGGAACACTATCTTCAGCTACCTTCAGTTGAAGGAATTTTTTTCCCAAATCTAGATGTGAGAATACTCTAGCATCACTCAATTAGTCAAAACAGGTCGTCTATACTAGGCAATGGATAATGATCCTTCATCGTCAACTTGTTCAACTTTCGATAATAAATATGCATGTAAGTTTCATAATTAAATTACTGAAACATAGAGTAAATCTGATATTATTATACTTGAACCGAGTCTCTTAATTCATAACAAGAGAATCTAAGTTGTATGTACAATGATATATTTCCTACTAAATCCACCAATAAAATCACTTATACCATCTCCATTAGTATGGTTAAACTTGCCTCATTTTGCAGCATCCATTCCAACATGCCTATTCACAATGAATTTAGTAACTATCATAATATAAAATATTTGTGTGTTTCATCAAAACAGTTAGTAAGATAAATAGCTCATGGCCCATTAGTTGTTTGATTCATTTCATATAAATATATTCACTTGTTTGTAGCAGTAGATTCGATACATAAACCAGTCAAAGCATTTTATCTTCCGTGCATTGTTTAATTTGTGAATCTTATATTTTTGAAATTTTGATTTTTACATACCGTTGGGTTTAGTGCCAACCAAGTGGATACTTATTTTTAATTGATTTTTCATTGAATTTAGAAGTCATTTAATAATTTAATTGGATAATTATTTATGACATTATTAATGCATTTTATTCTCTATCATAATTTATGATAAGAACAAAAGAAGTAGTGAGAAATGAAATAGAGAAAAAATAATGTTATTACCGGTATTATTTATTTTTCTTGTGACTTAACTAAACACTTACAGATTTAAAACCTGATGATGTCTTTATCTAAGGTTGTTTAACCCTTGATTCAACCCTTTGATAAATAGTCATGTATTCTAAGGAAATCTAAAGTGGTTGGTATTAAGGAAGGAATTTTTTTGTATATGACTGATATGGTTTGTACACTTATTTTACTGGCATGTGCTCTTTTAGGGAATGGAACTGAACTTCAAAGATGATCTGAGACTGACAGTAAGCAATTTATTCTCTTTGTAATAATAATAAGATGCTAATGGGTTTCTAATATATAACAAAATACTAAATTATGCATTATGTTGTTATTTGTACAAACCATGCCGATGACTCAAAACAGTTTCTACTTGTTTCAGTTGACTTGTGTTCTGTGTTTTATTTTGTGCATCTTCTTCTTGATATGGGTAAGTTGTTGTTCCTATTTGAGTTCATGATGACTTTATTCATATTTTTACTGTAAAGGCCAGGTGTTTTGGTGTACGTATAAGTTGTGATTTAAGTTGTCAATATCCATAGGAGATTTGGGACTACAAACTTTCTTGTTCAATGTGTTATTATAGGTAAGGTATTTTTGAACATCCATGATCCGGGTATTATAAGACACGTCCTGGATGGGGGATCTTGGGTCATTAAAGGGGACTATCTTAGAGTAAGCAAGTGAAGACCATAGTTTAGACCATCCATGGCGTACTCGAACTCTACATGGGGGTAATTAATGAACGGCTCGGATTGGTATTTGTGAGAGAATCATCAAGTGTTTTCCATTATTATATTGATTTCATTCTGTTGATTCTAGTCGAAGAAAATAATGATTATACTATAATTAGTATATAATGAAGATAAATAAAATATATCTAACTGGACATTAGCTTCCATTAAAATGCAAACTAAACATATACCTACTGAACTACTGTATTTATAGAGTGAATTTCGGATTGGAAATTTAGCTTTTTGCATGGTTTCCCTAGGCAATTGTTGGGTCTACCCTATATAGAATATAGACTATTATGTATCTTGTGAAAATCCATGTTGGATAAAGCAGTAGGAACAAGCTCATTTGGTAGAATATCTTTACATTAAATGGTATTACTTGTGGTATCAAATGTGATGTGATCCCAAAATTCTCTCACTTCCTTTCATGTATACATACATATAAGAATAAATTTCTTGAAATAAGATAATGTTTCCAATATGAAATATTAAATGTAGGTATCGTCCATGACAATTTTTTGGAATGTTTAGGTCTACATCGCGTCTAATGCATCAAATGAGAGTCCCAACACCAAAGCACCGTTTAGTTGAAACGATTGGTTTTCAATTCGTCAGACACATCCTACATCACCATCTGTAAGCTCTCCTCCACTTTATATTCCTCATTTGCCTTCATTATTGTCAACAAATTACCGTACCCCCAATTCATAAATTCACCTAATTTTGATTGAATCTACATCTGTCTTTTAGGGTAAATATTTTCATATTCGTGATTTTCATATTAAAAACTACCTCCTCTATTTTCACAATTTTTTTTGACTTTTTTAGAATGTTGACCCATGAAATTTTCGATTCTTCAACCCGCCACATCTTACTTTAGACAGAGGAACAGACATTGGTGTGACAATCGTCCTACACTTTCGGTACCCAACATACCTGAAGAATGACTGTAACCAGCTGATGTTGGATGATTATCAAGGGTGAAATAACTAAAACTTCCAATCATAACATACCATATATTTCTAAATGAACCGAACAAAATATAATATCAACATAGATATAAAAAGGAAAGACAAATATGTATAACTTAATAAACCAAAACAAATATCATAGTGCAAGATCCACAGTAGTCATACAAAACAAGTGGAGTAGAGTTTATACATTATTAAAATAAATTCAAAGGAAATCCATCTCTAAATAAGGCGAAGCACTTCTAAAGCTCCACAATGTTATATGGCGGAATAAGCAACAAACGCTAGTAATAAATGTAACAGCGCCAGCCTTCTACATGTCCTCTAAATAGCTCTATGCATTGAATTCAAACTGTTATCTAGTCTATTCATTTAAGAGTACTCGAGATAATAAGAAGCAAAGCATTAAACCTCAAGCCATACAAAAATCTGGTGTGAGAAATAAACTATCTCAAAATACTGTGAAAACCGATATAGTAAGGACATATGGTATGGATAGTCATAATTGACATACCCTACATCCAAAGAATTAGCTCATAACACGGTATATGTTATACCGCTATCATCATATGGGTATACTACTTTAGGTATATTATGGGCATCAGGGTACGAATATCAAGAACACCAACATCACAAGTCATCCAACAATCATACTAATCATAACAACCATAACAAGCATAAGGTAAACACGCAATGACAACCATAATAGGCCTTACACCATTGTTTTAGAATAACTTTATGTTAAAACATTATAGGTTGAAACATTAGCCTTGCACCACTATTCTTTACTAATGTTGTGTTTCAACATTACTAGGTGCTACCTATGCCTTACACCAGCATTCAAAACCATTGTAAAGTTATAACCTTTTAGATTGCCACATAGGCCTTACCCCATCACTCGAAAATGATGTTGGGTTTTAAAATTTTAGGTTTCCGCATAGGCCTTATTCCACCATTTCACAGTAATGTTGTGGTTTAACATTTTCCAGTAAATTTTATTGTTTTGTACCTCTGATTTTTCCCATAGTAAAATTTAACTACGCCCCAAGGAATATGGCTTCCAAAATACTTAATATATTGCATGTATAGCCATCGAGCTATTATAAGTGTGCTATTGCATGTCTTGCTATTGAATATCTAAAAGTAGAAATTGCATTAAAGTTATAAAAGGTCAAAGCCATCGAGCTTTTAAGGTCATCTATCAAAGAAGTAACATTGAATGTTGACGGTTTAGGCCATCGAGCCTTTAAAAATAGCCGACGAAGGTTTTAACATAGGTTATCGATTCCCTAAAATAGAGACCGAAGATTTAGCTTAGGCTATCAAAGATTGAGGTTAACAAGCCTCTAAACTAGGTATTGAAGGTCTATATCTAGGCTGTCATAAGCTATCACACATGTAAGTTAAGGCTATAAAGTCTGTAGAAAAATTTATCGAATATGTGATTTAAAGTTATCTAGTATGTTAAGGATATGCAAACCTGCCAACTACTAGGCAAGTCAACTCGATAGGCGATTTTACCAACCTTCTCTATCATTGGAAATGGACCCATGAATCTAGAGCCAATTTCCCAAGTTTCTTACTGAAATCTTCACGAACACATGATTTCCTGCTGCAAACTCTAACTCCCTTTATCTCTTGTCGATAATTTTTTTTTTCCTTAACTGCATGAATTTTATTATGGGGGGAATCGACTCAACCTTCTCAGTTACATCACTTACCAAGTCGAGTCCTAAGTCCTAACACAAGTCTATCTCCCATGTCAGATCAACATACATGTGACTTACACAGTCCACACAAAGCACCCAAGGTGCCATTTAATACGTAACTAATAACTATTATTATAAGCAAACTCTATCAAATGCAAACAATCCTCCCTAGATCTTCCAAAATCTAGGATACATGCACTTAACAAATCCTCTAGGACACAGTTTACCATTTCTATTTGACCACCTGTCCGAGGGTGGTAATTAAGCCATATTTAAATTCAATTCTATGTCCAAAGATATCTCCAAACTTCTCCGTAACTCACTATTAAATAACACATATCTCTATCACTTACAATGTTGCTTAGAATCCCATAGTGTCTTGTAACATTCCTCACATATAGCTTTGCCAAGATAATTGCCGCTCTCATCGATTTTACTGAGATAAAATGGGCGCTCTTAGTCAATTTTAAACTACTACCTATATGCTATCATTTCCCATTCTCGATCATCAATAATCCATGTATAAAATCCATAGATACTGAATCTCACTTCCATGTCGTTAATTATAAGGGTCAAAATAATCCATCCAGCTTTTGATGTTCAACCTTCATTTATTGACATGTGAAACACTTCTTCACACATTCACCGATATCCCTTTTCATCCTTTCCTATAAGAATGCACACTTTATGTAGCGCTACATCTTTGTTCCTCTAGAATGAATCGTAAACTTAAATTGGTGACTTTTCTTTAAGATTCCTTTATGAAAGTCTCCTACATTAGGGACACACAATCTTCCTTTCTAAGCCATCTTTTTGAGTCTATCTCAAATCTCGTTTGGTCCTCTACATCCACATTCATCTCTAATCACCTAATTCTCTCGGGTAACAATGTGTCCTCCCTTTGCCTTGCTTTAGTTCTGCCTACAAGTGTTGTATGAACTTGTCCTGCATTTATCCTAAAATATACCCCACAAGAGGCTAACGCCTCCAAGACTTTACATTATGTTATCATGGTTAACACTCCATTCAACTGTTTTTTATTCAAAACATCGACAACCACGTTCCCCTTCCTTGGTGTATATTAGATGTATGACTAATAACTCTAGCCATTTCCATTGCTATATATTCATTTCCTTTTAAGAGAGTAATTATTTATGAGATTTATGATTAGTATACAACTCAAACCATTCTCCTAATGTAACACCCTTTAAATTTTAAGAATAAATTAAAAACAAAAATAAGGGTAAAAATTAATTTTACACAAAAGGATAAAATAGTAAATTTTCACAAACATTGGAATTAGGCCTCGAGACCTATTCCTTTGCATCCGAAGCTTATAGTTAGAAAACATATATTACTTATGGAATTGGATAAATTGGTTCAAAATTAGTAGAAACTAGTCCCAGTGGCAATTATGTAATTATTAATTTCAAGGTTTGAGCTAATAACCCTACTTTTTAGTTATAAATAAGATTCCAACCCTCGCTTCTCTTCATTATAAACTCTAGTCGCTGCCCCGTGAAATCTATACGTACTTTTCTTTCTCTTCCTCCTCCAAAACTACTTAACCAAAACTTTAATTTCTTTAATCTCTCTTTCAAATTTTAAAATAAAATGGAAAAAATCAAAACAAAAAACAAGAAAAGAGAAGAATCAAAGAGTGGATGATTCAAATTGAAGGGAAGAAAAAAAAACTAAGCGAAGAAGTGTAGGACCAAATCTAAACCAAATTAGAAGATGGGATTCTACAAACGACTCTTCAAGGTGAGTGGGTTAATTACGATGTTATGATGATTCATGAGTAGTTAAATTTCTTTATACTTCACCAGCATGAAAATTTGATTTTTGTAATTATGATCTAGTCTACTCATTTAAGAGTACTTAAGATAATAATAAGCAAAGCATTAAACCTCGATCCATACAATAGTCTGATGTGAGCAATAAACTATCTCAAAATACTATGAAAACCGATATAGTAAAGGACATAAGGTATGGATAATCATACTTTATATGCCTCTACACCTAAATAATTAGCACATGACATGATATATGCTATACTGTTGTCACCATATGGGTATAATACTTTAAGTATATTATGGGCGTTAGGGTACCTACCTTAAGAATACTAACATCACAAGTCATCCAATGATCACACTAATGATGACAACCATAACATGCATATGGTAAATACATAATGGCAACCATCCTAGAGGTCTCCTATCGTCGTTTATCACCAAGGTCTCACCTTGTCATGTACCAACGCCACGATTATCATTGAAGTCCCACTTCACTACAGCTATCCTTGAAGTCTCATTTCTCCAAGATCTTCATCGAAGTCTCACTTCCCGACGATCCTTTCTACTGTCTTACTCCTTTGTAACTTTCTTAAAGTTCTCCCTTCATCATGACCGTCTCAAGATATTCTTGATGTCTCATTCACTACGACTGCTTCTGGAGTCTCACTCCATAATGGTCACTTCTGGAGTTTCAGTCAATATGGCTTTCTCGACTTTCTCAAGGTCTCAAAGTCCATCACCATTATGACTCATCATGGATCCGACATTCTTTCAGTTATTTATTTCATAGGTACCTCCTTTTTAGGGCAAGACAGACCGTCTCATAATCTATGGTACATAGGCGAGTGTCCTGACGTACTCTTGCCCTAGGAACAATCATTGTATTCTATAATGACCCAACTTTTCAACTCTTGAGTGTTGACACTAAACACATCCATGGTATTCGTATTACGAACATCCAAGTGCCAGAAAGACAGATGGTTAGGGTAAAATAAAATGAAAAAGAATAGAACAAGAAAGAAAGAGCACAATATCATAATCTCACAATGGAATGATAACATATAATATCAAAAGGATGGTACAAAGGGTCACTCTAGATACATAACAATTTCATAGTTATAAAACCTAAATAAAGTCGTTGGCTTGTACAGTTATAACTACATATCCTTACAATGCTGATACATCTATCTATATATATACATATGATATAGTGCAATAGAATAAAAAAGATAGATAACAGAAGCCTCCAATTGGTCTCATGAACTCTGAAGCATATAAAGTAAAACCTACTTTACACAGCCTACCCGAAAGTGTACATGAGAAAATTTATGGAAAACAAAAATCATATGTCAAACGTAAGTCTGAAATAAGAAGACTCAAGATACATAAATACATGTAACAGTAACTAATAAGACTATGATGAATTATCGTAACTATTTTTCCCTTAAAAGAACCAACCACTTAATAAGTTAATATATGGATTTATATATATGTAATGACTAGAATGTAGAATATAAATCAGAAGATAGATATGCTGCTTGCATACACAACACAAAAATATTAGCAGTACATCTAATACCACTAAGGTACGTTCGCATATAGATTTTGCGTGGAGACGCTCCAGTAAACTGAAAAGGATCTTCATGCATAAGGATCAAAAACTACCTTCCGAGCATTATATGCCTAAATAGTTATAACTATCTGTCATGACAATGCTAATACATACATACATAGTACAATGCAACAAAAATAGAAATAGATAAATAACGAAAGCATCTAGATCGCCTCTAGAACTCTGAAGCATCCAAAGTAAAACCTATTTAATTTGGCCTATTCGAAAGAGTACGCAAGGAATTTGGGAAAAATAAAAACCATGTGTTAGACATAAGTCTGGTTTGATAAAACCTAAGATACATGCAACATGGAATAGTAAATATCTAGACTGTATGGGTTCCCTTAATGGTTTTCCCATTAAAAAAACCAACCATGCATTAAGTTAATATAGTGATATATAGATAATGTCCAAGGTGTAGAATATAAATAAAAGAAATAGTTGTGCTGCTTGCTTCTCACAACATAATGCTATTAGAAGTACATCTAAAACCGCTAAAGTAAGCTCGCGTAAGGATTTTCCATGGAGATCTCTTCGGTCAAGCCGAATCCAATCTCTTGCACAAGGGTCACAAACTACCTTCGAGCGTCTTACATCTCTAAATAAAATATATCACTAAGATAAACATAGCTTGTTCACAACCAAACACATGATATCGAATGTCAGCAACTTCCACTAGCAACATCGTTAATCATACTCCAGATATGGAATCTATATGTTAGCTAAACCCTATTGGCTATGCTTCTACTCTATTTTTTATCATTTTAGATGTCGAAGTCATGTTTACTCACTCGAATCTTCATCACTCGAATAGAACATAAATCACTTCATGGATTCCCATATAAACCCATTTGAGAAATGCTAACGTTGACTACTCCCTTGGACTGAACCATAGAATAGACAGTTCAACTCAATAGAATAAGTTTGAAATGTTAACGCCGACCTTCCCCTTTGATTAAACTATAGGATGGATAGTTCAATTTTATAACATTCCAGTTCACAAATGCTTGCAAAACATAGACTCTTATACTAGTTTTGACGTGATATTTGGTGAGTAAAAAACTTACTGATCCTGGACTCTCAAAAACCAATTGATGAATTCTCGGTTAACTCAATTTTGGTTCCTTTGGAAGTAAGCGAACTATATAAAGAGGAGTCCTTCCTGGCGGATCTCGTATATATAAGTTCTTAAAGCTTGAGATGTTTCGTACCATTGCTCCTCCCCATAGGTTCTCAAAGGGCATGAAACCATGAAGCTTTTAGTTACTTCTAAAGTAATATTTGGTTAAATTCGATAGTCGACTAATCGACTATCTAGTTAAAAACGACGCTTATAGAAGTTCATACAATCAAAACATTTCAACCTTCCAACTTAACTATTCCTCGATCAAGAGTGAAGCCAGTGGGCTAGAGCACTATTTCTTTTAACCTTACTTGAATATCAATGTTAACTCTCACAAATAAAGAAGTCTAACTCAACAGCTTTTGGTGTTAAGTATAATATAAGTAACCTTCCATAAACGAGTAAGCAATCAACATGATTAACACATTTTTCGACCTTCATAACTAAACTATTCCTCGATCAAGAGTGAAGATTGTAGGTTAGAGCACTATTGCTTCTATCTTTAGTCGAATATCACTCTTAAATCTCATAAATAGAGAAGTCTACTTCTTCGACTTTTAGTGTTAAGCATAGTTAATTACTTTCCAAACAAGAAAGTAAACAAAACACGATTTAGCCACTAAGAAATTCCAAACCCCTTTCTAAATTCTTTGTTCACAATTTAAAAACCCTTTTAAAAATGATACACACACATATTATATATATATATATATATATGAATGTATAGTATTTATTTATAAAACAGGATATTTAGTAAAACAATCTAAAAGATAAAATGTTACATATGATATTTATACCTTAATAAAATAATTAACTAACTTTCTTACAACCATATATACTTAAAAATGCTTCTAAAGTACGTTAAAATACTTATAATGGGTTTAAAACTTTCATTCAAAATATTACTTTAAAATAATAAGTTTATAAAATATTTGAATGTTTGGAAAAACCATGTTTTCCTTATATTTAAAAATATACCTTCTATTTAAAAATTCATAACTAATTCTTAAATATTCATGAAATATCAAACCACTTTAAAGTACTGTGATAAGAGTTAAACAATAAAAAGAATGAAACAAATTTCTTAAATTTAAAGTCCTTTTCAAACATTCGAAGTTCAAAACAAAAGCTAAACGGGGCAGTTTTGCACAAGTACATGTTTGGCCACTTTTCAATATTTACTTCCTTTTTAATATTCAAAATTTTTATGGCAGCAAGCATACATAATATAAATAAAAAATATGGTGATAAGCCACTAAGGATCTCCCTACAAAGCTTTTTAGAAGTTATCAACACAAAAAAATTCCTAAGTGTAATCACAACGACTATCGAGCACTTTAAAATTCAAGTCCAATCTAAATAAAAGTCACACTACAACCTATGTGACTTGTTTTAAAATACAAGTCCATTCAAGTTCATAAATATGGGTTTCATCTACCATTTTCTTTCAAAGCAAGAATCAAAATCAATATTATGACACATATCAATATACATTCAAAAAACAAATAAATAATCAATCACAAGCACATATACACGTTTATATTCGTTCAATAGTGAGTTACCTTACCCTTACCAATCAAACAAGAAAGTCCAAGCTCCAACTTCCTATCTTAACTTTGCAAACACCTAACTTCCTACTCCAACCTTGTTTTGCACTTGCCTAGGCTTAAAAGCCTATATGTTGCTCACAACCTCTTCAAGTGGGGGAAGTTATAAAAGTCTATAGGATCTTTATAAATAATGCAATTTATGTATATACATGTATGAGTGTATATACTAACTATGTTGAGCAGAGAACTATTAAGATAAATAATAAAAACTATCACACCGGATATTTCATACTGGTTCGGACCTCCCATCCTACGTCCAGTCCTGAAGCCACCCTTCGGTATTTCATTTAACCAACTAATCCTCGCTTCGCCTAAAGGAATGGGCTAATACAAAGTATACTTTGACAATCTTGTATTCCAAATAACACGTTTTTGACTGATAGTACATATCTTCCTATGAACTCCTTTAAGTATGTGAATGTGAATGATTTGGGTTGTAGGAAGCAGTTTTAACCAAAATTATATTTTTATTATAATAGATTAAGAGTACGTAAGCAATATAGAGAGTGATAAGAAATTAAGAGAGAACAAATTTAATTAATTCAATTCAATTGATCTCTAAATCTCACTCATGGTAGTTTTGAAGATTCAAAAGGATGCATATGAAGAGTTGTTACTATTAGATAAGGTTCATTTATTTTAATGGCTGCAACCTTTCGATGAAGAGGTAATTTTTTTTTGTTCAACAGAAGTGTGTATTCAGAAATATGCAGTTTTTCAAATGGCAAACATCTATTGTAAAACATCAGACGTCCGTGGCATCAGAAATTTATCTTCCCGAGTATTTCCTCATATGTCTGTGATTTTACCTCAGATGTTTGTGGTTAGTAAATGTAGTTTTCTACTGTATTGTGGAGTATTTGAATTTGTGTATGATCATGTGTACATATATACTACATGGGACCTTAACAACATTTTATCTAAAACTCTTTTATAGTAGAATAACCTTACAAACTATAGTATGGTCGATAGATCTTCATTTGTCTTCGAGTCTCAATATCGTCGAGCACGTTGTCTTGTTATAGTATATACCTGTAATCTTAATAAAATGTGTGTGCATATGTATATATATATATGGTTGTATAGTTGTCATTGAAACGTAAACTGGAGTTTCTAACAAATTGCGCTTTGAATCTCAAGATCGAAGTAGCTAAGAGTTGTTGTGGTGTTTTCCTAAGGTCCTCCACTTACTTTATGAAGCGAAGTGTATTAATTAGTTATTAATGTGTTCATATGTTAATTAGACAAGTACAAAAGAGTTTGAATAACTAATATCAATCAAAAAACTGTTTATCGATAAACCAATTTTCGGTCACATTATTACTATTTCTTCGAAGTATTTATTTTTGTAAACAAATTTAAAAAACATGTTCCTTATCATTTTTTAAAAGATGTTCAACAAGGTAATAAAATCATATTTATGACACCTACAAAAAGCTATGATATTCAAAGATGAAGTGTTTGCAATTACGGGTCGCTATATTCTCCCCCACCTAGAACATTTCATTATCGAAATTCAAACAAGAACGATAGTAAAGGAAGATAGAAAATACAAGATACGTATATAAAGTACTGCTAAAAATATATACAAACTAAGTTACAAACCAAGTGCATATTAAGTAACTCCACCTCATGCGTTGAGTACATTACAAAAGATATACAATACCAAGATAAGTAACCACTAGTCCAAGAACAATTTTGGATATGACCCCCACAAACTATCCTTGTCTCCCATGTACAATCTCGAACATCCTCACATCACTGTACCTTGACTAACTTTACAACCTTTGTCCTTAATCTCTTTATATCACCATCAACAATATAAATAGGCTGTCTTATAGTGGTCAAGTCAGACTTAACCTCTAAGTCCTCATATTGCGATGGCTCAATAATCAAAGTAAGATCATGCAAATACTTACGTATATGGGATACATGGAAAACAACATGCACATCCAACAATCTAATCTGTAACTCGACTCTATAACCAAGAGTGCTTATCCTCTTGAGTACCGAAAAAGGTCCTATAAAATGAGGAGCCAACTACCGTGCCTTCCTCGAACTACACCTCTCATTGGGGAAACTCTAATGAGCACAAAGTCCCCAAGTGAGAACTGCAAATCTCTACACCTTACATCAGTATAGCTCTTTTTCCTACGCTGAGCTACCTTCAAATGCCTCCTAATCTCAACTACCTTATCTGTGGCCTCACGAATCATATCCGCCCCTAGCACTAAGCGACCTTCATGTTCCACCCAACATGATGGAGACTTACAAGGCCTTCCATACAATTTCTCAAAAGGTGCCATCCGAATGCTAGCCTAAAAACTATTGTTATAAGAAAACTCAACAAGTGGCAAATGATCTTCCCATGAAACCCAAAGTCCAAAATACAAGCACGAAGTAAATCCTTCAAAACACGATTCACCCTCTTGGTCTTGCCATCCGTCTATGGGTGATAATCTATACTTAGACGCAACTTTATCCTAAGTGCATCATGCAAACCCTTCCAAAACTGAATCATGAAGATTAGATCTCTATCACTCACGATATCACATCGAATGCCATGAAGTTTGACGATCTCTCTAACATATAAATGAGCCCAACTAGAAGCAGTCCTCATTGCCTTCACTAGTTAAACGGGCATGCTCTTGGTCAATCGATCCACAATAAACTACACACCTTCATTACGTCTCCTCGATCTAGGAAATCCATCAACGGAGTCGATAGATATCGGCTCCCATTTCCACATAGGAAATTCAAGTGGCTAAAGAAGTCCAGCTGCCTTCTGATGACTACCCTGAACCTATTGTCAGTTAGCACATCTACTCACAACTATAGAAACATCTCTCTTAATACCTTTCCACCAAAAAGTATGTCTTATGTCCTAATACATCTTAGTGACCCATGTATGTACCGTCAGTCTATAATGATGATTCCCTACCAGAACCTCTATCTAATCCCATCCACATCTAGAACACACAACCTACTGTTCATCCTTAAAATGCCATGGTTATCTACCTTGAATCACGACTATCTCTCCAGTGCCTCATTCTCGTTCACAACCTTAGCTATCCTAGCAATATGAAGATCTCTAAGCTAATTCCCTTCGACACGACTAATCAAGGTCGAACGAACCTCAACTTTTTCCACAACTGCATACCTCCTGCTGTGCGCATGAGCTATGACATTAGCTTTCCTTGGTGTATATAATATGTCTAGACCGTAGGCCGCAAGAAACTCCAACCGCCTCTTCTGCCTCTTATTTAGGTCCTTCTACATGAAAAGATACTTCAAAGATTTATGGTCCATATTCAACTCGAACCTCTCACCTAGAAAATGATATCTCTACAACTTCAATGCAAATACCATCACTAACAAGTCCAAGTCATGGGTTGAATTCCACACTTCAAGCGGTTTGAGCTGTCGACTAGCGTAAGCCATAACCGTTCCATGCTGCATCAACATAGCACCTAAACTTGTTCCACATGCATCAATATAAATAGTCAAACCTTTTTTTCCAGCTAGGACTATAAGGATAGAAGCACTCGTCAAACTTGCCTTGTGCTCTATGAATGCTTGCTCGCATTTATCCGTCCAAACAAATTTAACATCTTTTTTCGTTAAATTCATTAAGGAGATGCAATCTTTGAGAAATCCTATATGAATCTCCTATAATAGTCTACTAGACCCAAAAAGCTCCTAATTTTAGTTATGCTTTTTGGCATCTTCCAGTATTGAACATACACAACCTTAGCGAGATCAACAGGAATACCCTCTGTTGAAACCACATGACCCAAGAACCTAACTTTTGAATGCCAAAAGTGACACTTCGAGAACTTGGCCTTCAGCACATGCTTTTTGTGTTTCTAATAAAATCCTCAACTGGTGAGTATGTTCCTCCTCTGTCTTCAAGTAGAATAGAACATCGATAAATACAAGAACATATATATTCAACACGTCTCGGAACACTCGATTCATTAAGTCCACGAAATATGCTGGAGCATTAGTTAAACCAAATGGCATAACTGATCATTGATAAAATAGATGATCCTAAAAGTTGAAAAAGGTATACTCTCCTCTGACATCCTCAGCTGATAGAACCCCGTAGTAAGACTATGCTAAGAATACACCTGAGCACCATGACATTGATCTAGAAAGTTGGCTATCATAAGCAAAGGTACTTGTTCCTAACAGTTCGCTTATTAAGCTTACGGTAATCGACTCATAGTCTTAACGCACCATCCACCATCGTAGAAAAGATGATGGGTTCTCCCAATTCGAAAGGCTCGGTGGGATCAGGTCCTTCTACAACAAATCACTAACCTGATTAGATACCTCCACCTTCGGTGCTTGTAAATAGATCATACTACGATTGGTCGACCCCCGACTGGGTTTAGCATACAAATAAGATCTAAGCTACAACTTATTCAAATTTTAGTCTATCAACAAGAATACGAGACATGAAACTAAAGGAAGCACCGGTATCAAATAAGAAACGAACATGAATACCATGAATAGATAAAATACCTTCCAGAACCTGCTTTCCTTTTGCATTTGTGGAAGTAAAAGGTGAAGAAGCCAGTGCAAAAACTCAAGTCTGCTACCCTTTATGGAGCATCGGACAATCCCTTTTGGGAGAATTGGACAATTCCTACCTATATAACTTAGCCGATGGCAGTTATAACAAGTCTGCATCGGTGCAAACTGAGCCTTGGCTGTCGGTTGGTCTATCTTTGGTACCTTAGCAATCGGTGTCTTCACTAACGATGCTTACGCTACCTACCCTCCTTTCCTCAACCTACCAACTCCAAGCAAAATTCCCCTTCTGCCTACACTTAAGGAAAACTACACCTGAAATATCTCTCGGCGACTGAAATTTGCACTTGTTTTCCCTATTTGGTGTATAAATAAATGACTTTGGTGCCAGTCTCTCAAACCTCAAAGCCATTTTCACCAAACCCAAAAAAGTTCCCATGATGTGATTAGTTATGCCTCTTTAAAATTCAAGATGCCCAAAGATGAACATCTCGTTCTTTTTTAGCAGCGGTCAACTAACCTCAACCCAAACTGAGATAATGCAATGAACTGGTTCTTATACTCTGCCACAGTCATGGCTCCTTGCTTTTGATTCAAGAAGCTCATGAACAACAAAGTCTTTCTTGAAATGAACTTCATCTCAAATACCTCATTAAATTGGGCCCAAGAGAGGTCATTCTCTTGGACATCAACCAAACCCTCCGATCCATAGTTGCATTAGTCAGATTCGCGACACCAGATGATGCTACGTCACATCATCTACATCCATATCCTTGAAAATCCTATCACATAATCTAAGCCAAGACTGAACCTCTATGATCATCTCTAATCCACTAAACCTCCTACTCTCACCTCTCATAATAATGGTAAAGTGAAGCAAAACTCATCTAAGGCCTGATCTGCATGACCTTCTTTACAACATTCACTCTCGATTCCTCAACTAGAGCAGCATACCTCGGTACCCGAGTCTAATCGTTAGTGACTATACTACCCCATCCACCTTTACCTCTACAACCTCTAGCATTGAGCGCTCTAGTACTCATGGTTTGTACTACCTTAAAATTGAAAAATATCTTTAGGATACTTTGGGATGGAGTTATTTCAAAGAAAGAGTTATTCCTAAGGAAAAGCTGAAAAGGGGTATAGGTTTATAGAAAAATACAAATACACTCTCGCATATATAATACACTCAACTCATTCTAAGGTGTCACTTACCCTGTCTCTAATGAGCCATACCCAACTAAATCCAAGGTGTTCGCTCAACCTTGGGCTATGATACCAAATGTAATGAGTCGACTTTTCGACCCTCAAATGTAGACATTAAATACATCTATTGTATTCATATGCCGAACCACCAAGTGACGGAAAGATAGATAATTAGGGTAAAATAAAAGAAAAAAATTGAACAATAAAGAAAGAACACAACATTAGAATCTCACCATGGAACGATAACATATGATATCAAAAGGACAGTACAAAGGGTTGCTCCAAAATACAGTAATTTCAAAGTTATAGAAACCTAAGTACAATCATCGGCATGGACAATTATAATCATATGTCCTCACAATGCTGATACATACATACTTAATACAGTGCAACGAAAATAGAAATAGATTGATAATGGAAGCCTCCAACTCATCTCTGGACTCAGAAGCATCCAAAGTAAAACCTGCTTTACTCAGCCTACTTAAAAGAGCACATGAGGAATTAAGAGAAGAAAAAATCTCATGTCAAATAAAATTCTGGTATGAGAAAACCTAAGATATGAGCAACATGTAGCAGTAATTGTTGAGACAATATGGATTCCCATAATGGTTTTCCCCTCAAAAGAAACCAACCAATCATTAAATTAAATAGTGATATATATATAATGTCTAGGGTGTAGAATATAAATTATAAAATAGTTGTGCTGCTTGTATCTCACACCACAACGATATTTGAAGCACATCTAAAACCGCTAAGGTACATTCGCATATGGATTTTCCATGGAGATATCTTCAGTTAAGCCGAATCCAATCTCCTGCGCATAGGTCAAAAACATCTCAAAGCATCGTACTATTACTATAAACGTAGACGGTCCACACTGGAACACATAATACTGAATATTATTAACTCCCTTTAGCAATATGAATAAGCATACTCTAGTTATGGAGTTGATATACCCTATGGGGTGGCTATATCTTATTGGCTATGCTCCTACTGTTTTTTTGTTGATTTCGATGTCGAGGTCACATTTGTCATCTCTCACACTAGTCTTCATCGCTCGAACCAAACAAAAATCACACCATGGATTTCCATATAAGCTTGTTTGACAAATACTAATGTTAATCTCTCCATTGGACTTAATCTTAAGGTAGACAATTCAACTCAATAGCATAAGTCTGGGATGTTAAGACCTCTCCCTTGGAATTAATCTTTGGATAGACAATTCAATTCTACAACATTCCACTTCACAACCATTTCCAAACATAGACTCTTATACTAATTTTGAAATAATATTCATAAGTAAAACACTTACGGATTATGGACTCCCTAAAATCAATCGATGATTTCTCAGCTAACTCAATTCTAGTTCTTTTGGAAGTAAGCGAACTATGTAAAGAGGAATCCTCCCGGGGGGAGGCGGTCTTGTATATAAAAGTTCTTAAAGCTAGAGACCTTTTATACCAATGCTTCTCCCTTTAGGTTCTCAAAGGGTATGAATATGCGATGCTTTTAAATATTTCTTGAGTTATAATTGGTCAAATTCTATAACTGATTAATCGACTATCTAGTTAAAAACGATCGCTTAAAGAAATCAAGGGTCGTATACTTAACTCATTCCTAACCTTCCAACTTACCTATTCCTCAGTCAAGAGTAAAGCTGGTAGATTAGACCACTATTACTTTTATCCCTACTTTAACATCAATCTTAACTCACATAAATAGAGAAGTCTACCTCGTCGGCTTTTAGTATTAAGTATAGAATTAATGACTTTTGTTAAATGAGTAAGTAATCAACACGATTAACACATTTCCGACCTTCCTAACTTAACTATTCCTTGGTCAAGAGTGAAGACGGTAAGTTAGAGCACTATTGTTTCTATCCCTACTCAAACGTTAATCTTAACTCTCACAAATAGAAAAGTCTACTTCGTTGGCTTTTAGTGTTAAGCGTAGTTAATTACTTTTCAAACAAGTAAATAAATAAAACACGATTTAGCCATCAAGAAATTGTTAATGCCTTTCTAAATCTTTTGTTCATAATTTAAAAAGGGTATATGTGTGTGTGTGTGTGTGAGTATTTATTTATAAAACTAGATATTTAATAAAATAATTTAAAAGATAATATATTACATAAGTTATTTATACCTTAATAAAATAATTAACTAATTTTCTAAAAATCATATATACTTAAAAACGCTTTTAAAATTCTTATATTAGGTTTTAAAACATTCATTCAAAATGTTACTCTTAAAAAACAAGTTTATAAAATATTTAAAAACTTGGAAAAGCCTTCCCTATATTTAAAGTTCATAACTAATTCTTAAATATTCATAAAAATCTCAAACCGCTTGTAAAATACTCTAATGAGAGATATCAAGCATTTGTAAAAAGATGAAATAAACTACTTAAATTTATAGTCCTTTACAAACATTTGAAGTTCAAAAGAAAGGCTAAACAGGGAAGTTTTGCACAAGTGAAAGTTTAGTCACTTTTCGATATGCTGCTTAACCTTTTAACATTCAAACTTTCTATTATAGCAAGCATGCATAACATACATCAAAAATACAGCGATAAAACCTTAAGGATCTCTCTACAAAATTCCTTAGGAACTGTCGAACGTAGGACAATTCCTAAGTGCATCCATAGCGATTATCGCTATAAGTGCACTTTCAAATCCAAATCCAATCTAGACCAAAGTCCAACTACAACCTATATGCTTTGTTTCAAGGCGATGGAACAATTAACAAGTCCATTTAAATCTATAAATATGGATTACGTATGCTATTTTCTTTCAAAGCAAGAACCAAAATCAATATTACAACATATATTAGTATTCAATCTAGAAACAAATAAACTATCAATCACAAGCACATATACACATTTATATTCATTCAACGTTGAGTTAGCTCACCCATAACCAATTAAACAAGTAAGCCCAAGCTCCAACTTCCTACCTCAACCTTGCAAACACCTAACTTCCTACCTTCAACCTTGTTTTGCACTTATCTAGGCTTAAAAGCCTATATACTGCTCACGGCCTCTTCGAGTGTGGGAAGTTGTGCTTTGATTCTTCTAGATCCAAGTAGCTAAGAATTATTGTGGTGTTATCCAAAGGTCCTTGACCAAGTTTGAGTTGATTTGGAGGTGTTTTTAAATTATTGGTCAGGAAATTTACAAAGAGAAAGAGTGAATAGAGCTATAACTTTTTGTGTGAATTTGTGAAATGGATTTTAGGGGTATGTACCCACTTATATAGGCATGAAGTGATGCTCTCTACACTTGCTCTCACCCTCTTGGCTTGTCATGGAAGGCTCACCCCTCCCCACATATTCTATTACATATCTCCTTATCTTCTAATTACAGCACCATGAATTCCCACATAGCCCATTTGACAAATGCTAACACTAACCTCTTCCTTGAACTTAACCTTAGAATAGACAGCTCAGCTCTATAGCATAGGTCTAAAATGTCAACACTAACCACTCCCTTGGATATAACCTTAGGATAGACAGTTCAGCTCTATAGCATAAGTCTAAAAAGTTAACGCTGACCTAAGACCTTGGAATTAACCTTGGCATGGAAAGTTCAAACCTATAACATTCCACTTCACAAATGCTTTCAATACATAGTCTCATATACCAGTTTTAAAGTGGTGTTCGAAAAGTAAAACACTTATCGGTCTCGGATTCTCCAAAACAAATAGATGAATTTTCGGTTAACTCAATTCCAGTTCTTGTAAAAGTAAGTGATCTATATAAAAAGGAGTCCTCCCAGGTGTATTTCGTATATATAAGTTCTTAAAACTAGAGATAATTCATACCAATGCTTCTCTTCGGGGATCTCAAATCATATGAAGCCGCGAAGCTTTCAGATACTTTCTAAGTTAATATATGGTCAAGTCCGACAGTCGACTAATTGATTTTCTAGTTCTTAAATCGATCGCTTGTGAAAATCAAGTTTCGTATACTAAACACATTTTCGACCGTCTTAACTTACTCCTGTCAATGAAGAGTGAAAATGGTAGGTTAGAGCACTTTTGATTCTAAACCATACTCAAATAACATTCTTAACTCTCATGGATAGACAAGCTTACTTCTTCGGCTTTTAGTGTTAAGTGTAATACTAATAACACTCCATATATGAGTATCTAATTAACATGCTTAACACATTTCTAACCTTTCCAACTTAACTATCCCTTGGTTAAGAGCGAAGTCGGTAGTTTAGAGCACCATTGCTTCTAAATCCTACTCAAACAACATTCTTAACTCTCATAAACAAATTAGCCTACTTCGTCGGCTTTTATGTTAAGCATAGTTAATTACATTTTATAAGTTTAAAGAAACAAACACGTTAAGGCCATTAAGCACTCTTAAACCACTTTGTAAACATTTACTTATAGTTTAAAAACTCTTAAAAATGGTATAGATGTATGTGTAATATTTTATATATAAGCTAAGATATTTAGAACAATTTAAAAGGTAATATACTACATAGGTATTTATATACTTGACTAAAATAATTAACAAATTTTCCAAAAACTATATATACTTAAATATTCTTTAAAATACTTATCATATGGTTTAAATAATTTACTTGTAATATCACATAAAATAACTAGTTTATAATTTATTTAAAACTTGAAAGAGACATGTTTCCTTTATATAAAAATAAACCATTTAATTTTAATAATTCATAGTAATATATTAAAGATACATAAAAATTCCAAACTACTTTTAGAATACTCCAATATATGTTAGGAAAGACTTGTAAAAAGATCGAAGTAAAATATTTAAGTTTAAGGTCATTTCATAGAAATTTAAACTCTCAAACCGAAAATATAGCATTTTCAGAATGAGGTAAAACGTGCTTCAGAGGCAAAGATGGAGATTTTAAAGTGGTGCAGCTGATTATTCTGAAAGGTTATGAACTGGGACAGTTTCGATATCTTAAATGTTTGATCGATTTTCGATATGCTAACAAATTTTTTAGCATCCAATCTTTTACTATAACTACTATAAACATAATACTTCACAACTATGGCGAGAATCTCTTAAAGGTCTGCCTACAAAAATTCATAGAAAATGCCAAACACAAGGCATTTTCAAAGAGCGTTTATAGCGACTATTGCAATAAAACCACTTCAAAACTCATACCAAATTCAACCTATGTCCAACCAAATCCTACGTGCTTTGGTTCAAGGCTAAGCAATCAGTCATAACAAGTCATACAAAGCCATTCAAATCCATACGTATGGATTACATATTCCATTTGGTTTCCAAAGCAAGAATCAAAACCAAATACAACAATATAAAATCAAGCTTGTATGAACCATCAAATACAAGTGTACATACACATTATATTCATTCAAACGGTGAGTTATCACACACTTGACCAAAAAATACTCAAGTCCAAGCTTCCACTTCCCACCTAAACTTTGAAAACACCAATTTCTCACCTTCAACCTTGCTTTGCACTTGCCTAGGCTTAAAAAGCTTATATATTGCTCATGGATTACGGAGGTTAAGGTGTCTTGTGCTCCAAATCCTCCACTCCAAGTTGCTAATCGATATTTGTAGTGTTGTTGTAAGGCTTATGGAAAACTTTGAAGAGACTTGAAGATGTTTTGAAATTATTTGCTTTAGGAAATTTGCGGAGAGAGAAGGAGAATGAAGTGTAATACTTTTGCATTAAAATGTAAAATGGGTTCAATAGTCGTGCACCCTTTTGTATAGACTCCAACATATTTTCCTCACCCACCTCCCTCACCAATATGGACGGCCATGGGAGCCTCACCACCATCCCTCACAACATGCGCCACCAAATCTCCTTTTCACCTCCTTCCTTTAGCAGATGACCAAACGACCCCTTACACACAAATATCCCCTTATCTTCTAGAAGCTTCTAATGACTTACGAAGAAAAGTATATTAATTAGTTACTAATGTCTTCATATATTAATTAGACAAGTATAAAAGAGTTTAAGCAACTTATATCGAATAAAAAGTTGTTTATCGACAAACTTATTTTCGGTCACATTATCGATATTTCTTCGAAGTTTTTTTTAAAAAAAAATCTCAAAAACAAGTTTCTTATCATTATTCATTAAGTAAAAGATGTTTAACAAGGTTATAAAAATCACATTTATAACACTTACCTATATTATAAAGATTCACAATATTAAAAGATGAAGTGTTCGAAATTACGGGTCGCTACATTCTTCCTCACTTAGAACATTTCATCCTCTAAATTTTAAACAATAATGATAATCAAAGAAGGTAGAAGAAACAAGATACATATATAGATTACTACTGAAATTCTATATAAGTCAAATTGTAAACCAAATGCATACTAAGTGACTTCACCTCAAGCAGTGAGTACATTGCAAAAGATAAGCTAAAATAAGATAGAAACTACTAGTCTATGAACAACTCTCGATAGGACTCCTTTAAACTATCCTTCGTCTTCCAAGAAAAATCCTAAGCATTCTTGCTCCAGTGTACCTTAACTAACTTAACTTTCTTAGCCCTCAATCGCTTAGTATCTTTATCAATAATATAAACTGGTTGTATCAATATAGACAAATCCGGCTCGATCACCAAGTCCTATTGGTGTGATGCTTCTACTATAAAAGAAAGATCATGCACAAACTTGTGCAAATGCGATACGTGAAATATGTTATGCCTGTTCGATAGTCTAGTTGGTTGCTTGAGCTTATACGCGAGTGCACCAATCCTCTTTAGAATCGAAAATGGTCTAATATAACGAGGAGCCAACTTCATATTTCTCCCAAACTGAACAACACTTCTCATTAGATAAACCTTTATGAACACAAAGTCTTGAACCTAAGAACTCCAAGTCTCTATGCCTCTCATCTACATAGCTCTTTTGCTGATTATGCGCTTCTTTGATTGACTTGCGAATCTTCGTTATCTTATTTGATGCCTCTCGAATCAAATCCAGCCCAAGCACTAGACGATCTCTGACTTACACCCAACAGGATGGAGATTTGTACGGCCTTTCATACAATGCTTCAAAAGGTGTCATTTCGATAATAGCTTGATGACTGTTATTGTACGATAACTCAATAAGTGGTATGTTCTCTTTCCAACAATCCTCAAAATATAATATGCAAGCTCGAAGCAAGTCGACACAGTTCACCCTCTCCATTTTCCCATTCGTCTATGGATGGTAAGCGATACTCAAACTAAGCTCGGTCCCTACAGCCTCATGCAACCCCTTCTAGAATGAACTTGTAAATATCGGATCTCTATCACTCACGATATCACAAGGAACACCATGTAATCTAACAATCTCCTTCATATATTATTTAGCCAAAACTAGGAGCCGTCCTCATAGTCCTAACTAGTAAGAAGTGTATACTCTTGGTTAATCAGTCTACAATAAACCACACATCCTTGTTACTTCTCTATGACCTCAGTAGTTCATCGATGATGTCCATTGATATATACTCCCATTTCCACTTAGGAATCTCGAGTGGATGAAGCAGTCCAGCTGTCTTCTGGTGATTGTCATTGACTGTTGGCAGTTGGAACACCTACTTATAAAGGTAGAAATGTCCCTCTTCATACCCTCCCACTAGAATGTTCTCTTCACGTCTTGATACATCTTATAAACCCTTGGATCTATCGTCAACTGCGAATGATGATTCTCAGCCAGAACCACTTGCCTAATCCCATTGACATTTGAGACAAACAACCTCCCATTCACCTTCACTATACTATGGCTATTTACTTCAAATCCCAGCCACCTCTCATGTGCAATATTCTCACTTAATTCTTTCGCTATCCTAACAATACGAGGATCTGTAAGCCGATTCTCTTCGATATGGCTAATCAGGGTCGGACGAACCTCTACATTTGTCACTACTGCATGCCTCCTACTAAGCCCATCAGCTACAATATTAGCTTTACTTAGCATATATAATCTATCTAAATCATAAGCCACAAGAAACTCCAACCATCGCTACTACCTCATGTTAAGTTCCTTCAATGTGAAAAGATACTTCAAAGATTTATAGTTGATATACAACTCGAACCTCTCACCTAGCACGAAATGCATCAACATCTTTAATGTAAAAACAAATGCTAACAACTCCAAGCCATGAGTTGCATATCTCACTTTATGTAGTTTTAGAAGACGACTGGCATAAACGATAACCCTTTCATGCTACATCAACACATCACCTAAACTTGATCCACATGCATCAATATAAATGGTTAAACCATCACCTCCATCTAAAACAGTAAGAATAAGAGGACTCATTAACCTTTCCTTTAGTTCTATGAATGCTGCGTTTATCCATCCAAAAAAAATTTAACGTCTTTCTTCATCAAATTCGTTAAGCAAGATGCAATCTTCGAGAAATCCTGAATGAATCTCCTATAATAACCCGCTAACCTAAGAAGATTCTAATATCAATTGTGCTTTCTAGCCTCTTCGAGTCCTGAATAGCTATAACCTTAGCAGGATCAATAGAATTACCTTCCGTTGAAACCACAAGACCCAAGAACCTAACTTCTGAATGACAAAAGTGACACTTCGAGACTTGTCCTTCAACCAATGCTCTTTGTGTTTCTAATACAATCTCAAATGACGAGTTTATTTCTCCTTGGTCTTGGAGTAGACAAGAGTATCATCGATAAATACAAGGACAAACTTATTCAACACGTCTCAGAACACTTGATTCATTAAGTCTACGAAATATGTCGGAGTGTTAGTTAGGTTGAATGGCATAACTAACCACTCATAAAAAAGATCGGACCTAAAAGCCATCAAGGTTACACTCTCCTCTACCACTCTCAACTGATTGAACCCCATAGCAAGATCAAGCTATGAAAACACCACAGCACCATGAAGCTGATCAAACAAATCATTTATCCTAGACAAAGGATATTTGTTCCTAACGGTTCGATTGTTGAGCTCCTGGTAATGGATGCATAGTTTTAACGAGCCATCCACCTTCGTAACAAAGAGGATGGGCGCTCCCAATTTGAATGCCTGGGTTGGATAAAGCCCTTCTATCGAAAATTGCTAACCTAATTAGATAGCTCCATCCTCTCCTTCGGTGCTAGCCTTCAAATAGGCAACATGATAGATTTTGCATCCCTCACCAAATCATTGCGAAACTCTATCTTACAGTGAGGTGATACACTTGAACCTCTTCAAACACATTGGAAAATTCCTAAACAATAAAGGTCAAACCCAACTCCTCCTATGCTACACTAAGAGAATAAAGAAAACTAGTCATAAGCGAGTTGGGTCCTTCATAATCTACTGTTAGAGCCTCCATCCCCTTCTTCAATATCACAGTTCGCTTAACACAATCCAGGACTGCATTATTCCGCAATAACCAATCTATCTCAAGTAGAACATCAAAACCCAGAACATGCATATTGCAAGGAAAAAGTTGGTAAAAACAAGTAATCGGAACTCCTAAACAGATCATGCTAAGATTTTCCAAGCCCCTAATATGGTTCGATACACAGATGAATCTAAAGCCATAACTGGCTCAAGCCTCAATCTATCAACAACAATATGAGATATGTAACCAAGAGAAGCGCCAATATCAAACAAAACATGAAAAAATATACCATGAATAGACAAAATACCTTCAAGAATTTACTTCTCCTTTGCAGTTGTAAAAGTAGAAGGTACTGAAGAAAGTGTAAAAACTCTAGGTTGTTTCCCCTTTTGGAGCATCAGACAATCTAACTTTATGTTCGGGTTGATGGCAGTTATAGAAAATTCTTGGTGCAAACTGTTTCTTGGCTATTTATGGCTCTAGTTTTGGTATCTTAGCAATCGATGCCTTTACTAAAGGTGCTCTTGGCACCTACTCTTGCCCTTCATACGTACGGTACTTAGCAAAATGCCCTTTCATCCAACACTTATGATAAACTAGACCAGAAATATCTCTCGGTGGCTGAAACCTCCGCTTGTTGTCCCTAAATGGTGTAGAAATAAAAGACTTTGGTGCTGATATCTCAACGATCCCTAAACGTGATTAGTCATGTTCCTTTGGAACTCAGGGCATATACTCACGATGAACATCTTGTTCTTCTTTAGAGCGTGTCAACTAACTCCAACCCAAATCGAGGCAATGCAATGAACTGATTCTTATACTTCGCCATTGTTATGGCCATCTACTTGGGATCCAAGAATCTCCTTAACAGCAAATTCTTTCTTGCTTTTGGAAAAAATTCATCTCAAATACCTCATTAAATTAGACCCAAGAGAAGTTGTTCTCTGGGACATCGATGGTAATCGAACCCCAATAATCCATAGTTGCATATGTCAGATGTCGCGACGCTAAACGATGCTTTATCGCATCATTTAACTCCATACCCAAAAATCCTATCACACAATATAAGCCAAGACTAAACTTCTATAATTGTCTCTGAATCACCAAACCTCTTCCCCTAGCCACTTATAATCATGGAAACGCGAAGTAAAACTCATTTGATGCCTAACCTATATGATCTCCTCCATAATATGGACTCTTGGTCATAGGAGTGGCATTCCTTGGTGCCTGAGTCCCACCATTCATGTAGTACTACCCCATTCTCCTTTACCACCTCTAGCATCAAAAACTCTAGTACTCTTGGTTTGTACTATCTAAACATAATAAAACAGTTTTAGGAATAAAGGATAGAGTTATTCAAAGAAAGATTTATTCCTAAGAAAACGCTAAAAAATGTAGGTTTATAGAAAAATACAAAAACTCTCTCGTATATATAATACACCTAACTTATTCTAGGGTGTTACTTACCCTATCTCTAATGAGCTATACCCAACCATGCTTAATGTGTTCGCTAAACCTTCACCCTGATACCAAATGTAAAGACCCAACATTTCGACCATTGAATGTCGACATTAAATACATCCATGGTATTTGTATGCTGAGCATCCAAGTTCCAAATATATATATATATATATAGTTAGGGTAAAATAAAAAGAAAATAAATAGAACAAGAAAGAAAGAACATAATATCAAAATCTTACGGCCAACCATAATATATAATATCAAAAGGACGGTACAAAAGGTTACTCCAAATAGGATAATTTCTGAGTTGCAAATGCTAAAGTATTGCTAGCCTAGACAATTATAATTTTCTATCCCGACAATGTTGATACATGCATACATAATACAGTGCAACTGAAATAAAATAGATAGATAACGAAAGCCTCCAACTCGTCTGCCAAACTCTGAAGCATCCAAAGTAAAACCTTCTTTACTCAGCCTACTTGAAAGAGTACACGAGGAATTTAGGGAATACAAAAACCATGTGTTGGACTTAAGTCTGATATGAGAAAACCCAAGATACATGAATACATGCAACAGTAACTAATAATAATGTACAATCATCGTAATGGTTTTCCCCTTAAAAGAAATCAACCATCTATTAAGTAAATATAGTGATATATAGATAATGTCAAGGGCATAGACTATAAATCAGAAAATAGCTATGTTACTTTCATATCACAACACAACAACATTAGAAGTACATCTGAAACCGCTAAGGTACATTTACATATGGATTTTCCATGAAGACGCCTTTAGTAAACTGAAACGGATCTTCATGCATATGGATCATAAACTATCTTCCAAGAATCTTATATCTCTAGATAAAATATACCATAAGGGAAACATAGCTGGTCCATGCCTGAACATAGTATGAACCACATGAAACCAAGTATCAACAACTCCCACTAGCAACATCGATAAGCATACTCCAGATATGGAGTTGATATACTCTATTATGAGTTAGCTGAACCCCAAATTATGCATCATACTCTATCTTAAGCCGTAACAACCCTATTACTTTGATTTGAGAATATTTAGTTAAATTTAAATATTTAAATTAATGGTTTTGATAATTATAATAGCCCTCTTTTAATTTATAACTAATGATGATGAAATCAATTTTAAAATATGTTTACAAAAATAAATAGTTCAATGTGATCGGAAAGCTTTTTGAAAATTTTCAATTTTTCACCATTAAAAAGTTATATAAAATGTTATAAACACCTTAGTTAATACATTTTCACATTTTAAATAATATAAATATGGATAAGAAAATAAAATGAAGATTAATAACATAAATGAACTTATGTAAGAAAGATGTGACAATTTTCAAGTTTAAAAACTAAATAAAAATAAAAATCACCGCATGTCACTTTCATCTTACACCATAGGTACAAATGCATTAAATGCATATTTATTTAAGGGGTGTGTGATGTGGCAAATTTATAGTGGAAGGTAATGTATAAAAGGTTATTTTAGTAATTTGTTGTTCTAAATTTGTATAAAAACGAATCTCTCTTTGTCTCTCTCTTTTCATTCTCATTTTTCAAAAGTTATTTTCTTTTCAAAAGCTTATATAATATCTTTGATGGCTTCAATTTTCATTTCTCAAGTTAAAAATTAAATATTTTTAGTTGAAAACCTATTAAATCTTGTTTAAGTCGCTTATTTCCTTCTTACTTCATCTTCTTTCTCAACCGTAAGCCCATATCAACCTTCCTCCATGATGGCCGAGTCCTTCCCCATGTTGATCGAGCCCAAAAGTGCTTAGACCGAGCCCATCTTGCCTTGTTTTGGTCAAAAATCACTTTTCTCTTAAAGATTTTCATAAGTTCTAAGCTATTTTAAAGTTTTAAAAGATTTAAAAAGATTTTATTGAGCAAACTATTTTATATTTTGAAAGATTTTACATTTTTGTTGCCGTGTTTATTTGTGTAATGTATTGTATATTTAGCTGTAAATCCATGTTGTTTTGTGTATGTATATGTGTTATACTAGTTGTAGTTTGAATTTGACTTGTTAAATCTAGCTTACAAGTTTGGTTTGGTGTTAAAGTTGTCATTTTGCTTATATATATGATTGTATATATAAATTTGAATGTGTAAACTTGGTTGTTTGGTCATATGTTTCAAAAGTTAGTATCTTTGTATGCTAATAAGATGGGAGATCACTTGGAAAAGATCAAAAGTAGTTTATTTGTTTTCAAGTTACTAAAAGATTAAAACTTTAACTAAGTTGCAAAAAAAAATTATTTATGTTCAAAGGGACAAAAGTTAAGAGTAAAGTTTATAGTTAGATCTAAACAAAATCTAACTCTATCGAGTTGCATTCATAGAGATAGTCGTTATGAACGGAGTTCGAAAAAAGTTAGAGTTTATATTTTAAAAATGATTCTTTTTGAAATGGTTCGAAAATCTTTTTCAAAATATTAATTAAGTATAAAAATTTATTACTTTGGTGACTAAATAAGATTTTTTTTGATTAATTAATTAAGAATATTAATAATTAATTATAACTAAGTTAATTAATTAGGGTTTAATTATGGATTAAAGTTAATTAATCCGAATTAATTAGTCAAGGAAGTTTAATTAGTGATTAATTAAGAAATAATTTTGATAATTAAGTTTAATTATTTAGTTAGTTATCATTTAATTAGGGTTAATTAATAATTAATTACTAATCACGTAGGATTGAAATTAATTAATCTAACTGGATTTCATAAGGGCTGTAATTAGGAATTTATTTAGATTAATGAAGTTTCAAATTATAGTTAATTAAGATTTAATCGGTAATCAAATAATTATTTAATTAGTAATTAAATAAAGGTTTAATTATTATCTAATAAAGGTTTAGTTTTAAAATTTATAAATTATTTTTAAGTTAGGTCTTTTTATAAGTAAACTGATTTAACGTAAGGAATCTCTTATCTGTGCCATTAAGTAGACAACGACTATGAATAAGTTATACAAAATTTGGACATCTATTAGTAGAGTAAACACCATTCTACTATAGATTTAATTGAATTGATTATTAAGACATTTTTTAGCAGAAAAATCTCTATGCTGCTATAACTAAACTTAATAGATTGTTTGAACATCTATTTAGTAAGATAAATAAACATCCTGCTATTATGATATTTGGACATATATTTGCCAATTGGTTCGTATCGTCATGTTATTCCCCATTTTGTTTTATGGATTGTATTTACATTTATGATGACTTATGTAAGAGACTGTTATGTGATTTGGAAGACAAAATTTAAATAAATAGTAACTTGATTTAGCACCATTGTGGCCACTAAGTCTCCTATCAAATTTGTAACATTATCATTTCCAGATGCCTTTAATTATATATCAATTTAAGGTGTAGAATTTATTCAAATTAATAATAAATTGTTTATTTAAAGTGTTTTAAATAATAGATTATTTATCAAAGGAACTTTATTGATTAAATTTACTAAAGAAGTTTTGTTTTAAATAAGAAAAGTTTATAAAAGGAGTTTTATAAATTGAAAAGAGATCTGGGAATTTGGGAAGAGTTTATAAATGAGTTTGGATATTTATATAAATGAGTTTATAAATAATTTTGCATATTTATAAAAAGAAGTTTTAAATGGTTTTGGATAATTATAAATAGTTTTTTAAATGATTTTGGATATTTATTAAAGAGTTTTATAATATAAACTTGGAGATTTATAAGTTTTTTTATAAATGGGTTTGGAATTTTAAGTACAAGAGATTTCGTAAATAAAAACGATTTACTAAAAGGATTTATGGAATAAATTTATAAAAGATTTGAGATTGGATTTCCTTTAACTGACATTCTTAATTTTGGTGGTATGGACATTCGTTCTACAGTTAACGCTAAAGGAATAATGTTTGAGGTTATCTTTATCTCCAATTTAAATAACATTTTCTTTGATCCTTTTAATACGATTTTGAAATAAGAAATCTTCACAATAATTTATGAATATACTTATGCCAGTGAGATAAGTATATGAATACTTTGATAAATGTTTTGGAAAGAGATTTAAATAAATGAAAGTTATTTTAAGGCTTAGTGGTTGCTATAGGTAATTAAATCTCTGGATAGTTGTTGGTTGATATTTAGTAAACAATCGACTATCAAATCTTGGCCATTTTTAACTCAGGAAGTATATTGTGTATATTTGACTTCCTAGTGAGGACTTGAATACTTCTTGCATACTTCTGAAAGAACTGGGAATGACTTTCCCGAAAATTATCGATTGTTGGTTCGAAAAGACCGAGGTCGGATATGTTATCCAAAAACCACCTCAAACCAATATAAGCATTCGAATAGAAGAAATCTTGAAGGACGGAGCTCTTTGAAGTGCAAGGGCTACCTATTATTAATTTTGAGAGTGATTCCAAAATGGCTGTATAGAAGTAGTACCTTCGGTTTCGTTCAAACCCAAAAAGAACTTGTATGGATGAATGTTGGCATTACGTTTCTGCTTGGAGGGCAATGTTTGCATTCTAAGTGGGAACTGCTAAAGGAAAGTAAATCGTTACCTTACGAGCCTCACACCCTGAAAATGGCTAAAAAAAGGTAAATGTAGCAGATCTATGTAGGTCGTCCCATTAGGGTGTCTCATCACCTTCTTAGATTATCATATTATGGATTTGGTAGTGCATGAGAATTCTCGATAAAGGTTGTGAACAACCGGGGTGATGACATATTCGGTACGATCCAAGTTCAAGGGTAGGCCGGTTTGTGTTGGCAGGAGTGGACCAAGTTCAGAGTCGGAACCCAGGTACATTTTATCTAGAGGTGTACTCTACGAAAGGTAGTCACGTATCTTGCCATTACTGGAATCCATTCTCCAATAAGCGTCGTGGGTACTTAATTGTATACCTATTATGTTGGAATTTAATATGTAACAATTTCGGCTATGATTAGTATGTATTTGTATTCTAGACATTATCATAATATCACTGGAATTTTCACATAAATTTTTTTTGTTATGATAAAGTAAAAACCGTCTGTATTTATGTACGGTGTGGTCTTACGATATACCTTTGATTTTAAAAGGTTTTACAAATTAAATAAATAAATTTCCTTATGATTTGAGTTTCTCATGCCGGTTTTACTAGATTGACTAGGGTGTTATTTTCCTATAATGCTCTGGTCAGCCCGACCATATTTTCCAGATTTAGCTGGACACTTTGGAGCTTTCAGGAGACGAGCTGGATTTTCCAGGACATATTCACTACCTTATTTCCTTCCGCTGTTATGTTTTGTTATGTTCTTATCTGTAGTTATCAGCAATTGTAAGGACGGGCTATTATAATCGTCTAGGCTGATAACAGGTTGGTGTATTATGATGTTGTGTATAAATAAAGATGATTTATTTTTGTAGATCTTGTGCATATTATATATTTCTCGTCATGATATGAGAGTCGGGTCTTCTTCTTTCTTTAAACAAATAACCTGTCTTTCAAACACTTAAATGATACACACATGAATACCGAGGATGTGTTAAGTGTCATCTTTAGGTGTAAGAAAGGAAGATCGTTACATTTGGTATCAGAGTAGAAGGTTAAGTAAGAACCTTGGCTTTGATGGGGTAAACTCATTAGAGATAGGGTTAGTAACATCCTAGAATGAGTTTGAGAGTGTGTGTGTGTATTAGAGCGCGCATTTGTTAGTGACATATAGATTCTAGTCAATATGACTAGCTAACGTTATTGATAGGGATCTCTAAACACTTAAACTAGGCCAACTGACATAGTATAGTCTTAAAATGGGTAAATAAAATAATTATACCTAGGATTATATTTTATGTATAAAATAGTGATTTAAAAAAATAGTATAGTTATTTTTGATGAATAACTTGTTAAGGGATGATAATATTCTATCATTATCATTTAGAGTTTTATTAGTTATGCTCGTCCAGTTGAGCATTTCCTAAAGTTAAGTGTTTATATAGATAGTTTTCCATTTGAAAATATAAAATTGGGACAACAATGGAACGAACACCTTATGAATTAAGTTTCACAATTTGACTACAAAGCATTCGATGTTAACGTCGGACTAAGGACTTGGTTTGCTAAAAAATGTTTCTTAAAGTAAGAATATTTAGGAATGATTTTATAGAAGGAAATGGTTTCATGAAGATTGAGTTATTAGATGTTTAATAAATAAAAAGATTTAAGTAGGAAAGTTATGGACTTAAATCCTGGTACTTCGAAAAATGGTTTTCAAGGTTTTGAAAAGTAAAAATAGTACTATTTGAAAGTTTTTTGGTTTATGTATAAAAAATTTGGGAACGAAAATTTTGTGTAAGAAGTATTTTCTTTGGATTGGTACGGATAATGATTTTCTATTTGTTTTGTGACAATTTGAATAATCTTCTAAGTGATGATTGGATGTTTGCCTAGGCTTATGTTGTAGGGCACTTAGTAAATTATTCCCTTTATCATTCTATGGTCGATATGAGTTTAAATCCATACAGCCCAAAGCAAGTTGGTGATAAATATTTTGTTGAAAATATTTAAAGTATTTTTTTCAAAAAGGAGGATTTTGAAACAGAAGAAGTACTTTTTACGCTAATTAGTTCCGCTGGCTCGAAAATAACTTCAAATGGAAAAGAGATGTGTTCAGATGGTAAACATTTCCCTTGAATATTTTCTTGATAAGGGGATGTATGATACAGTTTGGTAGTACCTAGTTCCTTAGCATCATTTTGGGGTTATTCAAGCTATATGTATATGTTCTATGGATTAAATATATAATATTATTTTAAAATATTTTTGAAATAAAACCCACGTATTTGGCTTTTAAGTTTTTAAGATGTAAAGGTGTCTTCATTTAAAATGGTTAATAAAGAAGTTTTAAAATTAAATTAATTTAACAAGAAGGTTTAATAAACTTAGTTTTATTAAACAGTGTCTTTTGGATTTTAACATTTAGGAGGTTAAATAGTATTTAATTTTATTGGCCGGCTAACAAACACATTTACCTTAGAGGTGTCCAAGAAAAAGTAGACCATAGGATGGAGTTTGGATACCAGCATCCTACTCTTCTTAACTACTTGCCAGACCAAATGGATAAAGAGGTTGAATTGGTTGACTCGATTTTAAAGACCTAATATTATTCTGGGCCTACAACTGAATATTTAAAAGTGAAGATAATTAAAAATCAAATGTTTGTATATATATATACTCTTAGGATGTAGGAGGGTATTATTCAAATTAATAAGTTTAGACGATTTTATAAATAAATGGTACAATTTAGAAATGTTTAAACCTATATTGGAATTGTGAAATGATCTCATAAATATTTGCGAAAGGGTAAGAAGGAAAATGGGTAAATAAGAGTATTTAGATAGGTATGTAAGTTGTACATATATCATTTCCTTTTCTTATATTGTTCTCGATCCAAGATTCGGGTACATGACTTGAGGTGTTTTACACCATTCCGACTAAAAATTTATCAGTCGAATTTGATGGCGAGCACTTGATGAGGGTTCTTGTAGGGATCCAAAGTTTTATATCATAGTATATGGCTATGCAAGGAGAATATAGGTTCCTAATCAAGGATCTCGATTGGAGTCCGCATTAGAGAATCGGGAGAACGATACTAGTTCGGAAGTAAAGTTATGTATTCAAGTAGGTATCGAATCTGATTTTCGTATACGGATGATCTATGAACATCATGCAGACTTATGAATAGTATAAATCATTCATATGGTGAAATTTCGGGGGCAATATTCTTTTAAGAAGGAAAGATTTTAACGGCCCGGAGTTTCATCACTTTGATTTGAGAATATTTAATTAATTTTCAATATTAAAATTAATGGTTTTAATAATTAAAATATCCCTCTTTTAATTTATAACTAATGATGGTGAAATAATTTTCCAAATTTTTTTTCAAAAATAAATAATTTAAAGAAAATTAGAAAATGTGACCGAATTTTTTTTGAAAGTTTTCAATTTTTCAGCATTAAAACGTTATTTAAAATATTCTAAACATCTTAGTTAATGCTTTTACACATTTTATTGATAAGAACCTTGGCTTTAATGGGGTACACTCATTATAGATAGGGTTAGTAACACCCTAGAATGAGTTTGAATGTGTATATATATTAGAGCATGTATTTGTTAGTGACATATGGATTTTGGTCAATACGAGTAGCTAACGTTATCGATAGGGATCCATAAACACTTGAACTAGGCTAACTGACATGGTATAGCTTTAAGATAGGTAAATGAAATAAATTTACTTAGTATTATATTTTATGTATAAAAGAATGATTTTCAAAAAAATAGTATGGTTATTTTTTATGTATTGTTTGTTAAGGAATGATAATATTTTATTATTATCATTTAGGGTTTTATTAGTTATGCTCGTTCAGTTGAGCATTAGCTAAGGTTGAGTGTTTATATAGATAGTTTTCCTTTTTAAAATATGGGTTGGGAAAATAGGAAATTGGGGCAACATTGAGACGAACACCTTGTGAGTTAAGTTTCACAATTTGACTATAAGGCGTTTGATGTTAACGTTGGACTAAGGATTTGGTTTAATAAAAGATGTTTATGAAAGTAAGAATATTTGGGAATGATTTTATATAAGGAAATGGTTTTATGAAGATTGAGTTATAAGATCTATCATTAAAATAAAAAGATTTAAGTTGGAAAGTTAAGGACTTAAATCGTGGTACTTTGAAAAATGGTTTTCAAGGGTTTGAAAAGCAATAATAATACTATTTGAAATTATTTTGTTTTAAGCACAAAAATTTTGGGAATGGAAATATTGGGTAAGAAGTATTTTCTTTGGATTGGTTCGGGTAAAGATTTTCGATTTGTTTTGTGATGATCTGAATAATCTTCTAAATAACAATCAGATGTTTGCCTAGGCTAATGTTATAAGGTACTTAGTAAATTATTTTCTTTATCATTGTACGACCGAAACGAGTTCTAATTCAACTGAACCCAATGCAAGTTGGTGATAAATATTTTGTTGAACATATGTAAAGTATTTTTTTCAAAAAGGAGGATTAAATATATAGTATTATTTCAAAAGATTTTTGAAATAAACCCAGGTATTTGGCTCCTAAGTTTTTAGAATGTAAAGGTATCTTAAAATAATATGGTTAATAAATGAAGATTTAAAATTGATTTTATTAAATATTTTTTTTGGATTTTAACACTTAGGAGGTTAAACAGTATTTAATGTTATTGGGCGGCTAATAAACACCTTTACCTTAGAGGTTTCCAAGAAAAAGTAGACTCTAGGATGGAGTTTGGATACCAGCATCCTACTTTTCTTAGCTACTTGCCAGACCAAATAGATGAAGAGGTTAAATTGGTGTCACGTTAGTTTTAAAGGCCCAAAATTATTCTAGGCCTACATCTGAATGGTTAAGTGAAGAGGGTTAAAAATCAAATGTTTGTAGATATATACTCTTAGGATGTAGGAGGGTATTATCTAAGTTAATAAATTTAGATGATTTTATAATAAGTGGTACCATTTAGAAATATTTGAACCTAAGTTGGAATTTTTATGAAACGATTTCATAAATATTTGTTGAAGGGTAAGAAGGAAAATGGGTAAGTAAGAGAATTTAGATAGGTACGTAAGTTGTACGTAGATCGTTTCCTTTTCCCATATAGTTCTCGATCTAAGAATATTTAATTAATTTTTAATATTAAAACTAATGGTTTTAATAATTAAAATAGCCCTCTTTTAATTTGTAATTAATGATGGTGAAATCATTTTCAAAATGTTTTTACAAGAATAAATGGTTTAAAGGAAATTAGAAAATATGATCGAAAAGATTTTTTAAAATTTCTAATTTTTCAGCATTAAAATGTCATTTAAAACATTTTAAACATCTTTGTTAATACATTTACACATTTTAAATAATATAAATATGGATTAGAAAATAAATGAAGATTAATAGCGTAAGTGTACTTATGTAAAAAGATGCGACCATTTTGAAGTTTAAAAATTAATGTAAAAAGAAAAATCATGACATGTCACTTCATCCTACACTATAGATACAAATGCATTAAGTGTACGTTGGTTTAAAGGGTATGTGATGATGTAGCAAATTTTTAGTGGAGGGTAGTGTACTAAAGGACATATTTAGTAATTTGTTATTCTAAATTTATATAAAAACAAATCTCTCTTTTTCTCTCTCCCCCTTTGCATTCTCACTTTTCAAAAAAATTCATAATTTATTTTCATTTAAAAAGCTTATAAAATATCATTAATGGCTTCCATTTTCATTTCTCAAGTTGAAAATAAAATCTTTTTAGTTTAAAACATTTTAAATCTTGTTTAATCACTTATTTCCTTCCTACTTCATCTTCTTTCTCGATTTTAAACCCATATCCACCTTCCTCCATTATGGCCGAGCTCTTCCCTATGTTGGTCGAGCCTAAAAATGCCTAGGCCTAGCCTATCTTGCCTTGTTTTGGTTAAAATCACTTTTTGCTTGAGCACTTTCGAAAGTTCTAGGTTGTTTCGAAGTTAGAAAAGATTTTGGTATGCAAACTATTTTATATTTTGAAAGATTTTACCTTTATGTTGTCATGTTTATTTGTGTAATGTATTGTATATTTGGTTGTAAATCCATGTTGTTTTGTGTATGTGTAATATTAGTTGTAATTTGAATTTGACTTGTTAAATGTAGCTTAGAAGTTTGGTATGTTGTTAAAGTTTTCATTTTGCTTATATATGTGACTGTACATATAAATTTGGATGTGTAAACTTGGTTGTTTGGTCATGTGTTATGAAAGTTAGTATCATTGTATGTTATTGAGATGGGAGATCACTGAAAGATCAAAAGTGGTTTATTTGTTTTCAAGTTACTAAAAGATTAAAACTTTAACAAGTTTTCAAAATAAAATTTTTTAATTATGTTTCAAAGAGAATAAAGTTAAGAGTGAAGTAGAAGTAAGTTTTGGAGTCAGATTTAAACATAATCTAACTTCAACGAGTTGTATTCATAGCGATAGTCGTCATGAATGCAGTTCGAAAAAAGTTAGAGTTTAAATTTTAAAAATGATTCTTTTGGAATGGTTTGAAAATCTCTTTCAAATAGTAATTAAGTACAAAAGCTAATTACTTTGGTAATTAAATAAGAATTTGATAATTAATTAATTAATTAATTTATATAACTAAGAATATTATTATTTTAATAATAATTAAGTTAATTAATTAGGGTTTAATTATAGATTAAAGTTAATTAAGCTTAACTAATTACTCAAGGAAGTTTAATTAAAGATTAATTAAGATAAAAGCAATTAAGAAATAATTTTGATAGTAGGTTTAATTATTTAATTAGGGTTAATTAATAACTTATTACTAGTTAGGTAGGACTAAAATTAATTAATCTATTTGGATTTAGTTAGGACTGTAATAAGGAATTTATTTATTTTAGTTATGTTTTAAATTAGAGTTAATTAAGATTTAATTAGTAATTAAGTAATAATTTAATTAGTAATTAAATAATAATTTAATTAGTAATTAAATAAAGGTTTAATTATTATTGAATAAAGATTTAGTTTTAAACTTAATAAATTATTTATAAGTCAGTTCTTTTTATAAGTAAACTGATTTAAACCAAGGGATCTCTTGTCTGTGCCATTAAGTAGACAACGACTATGAATAAGTTATACTAAAGTTGGACATCTGTTAGTAGAGTAAAACACCATTCTGCTATTGCATTAATTGAAATGATTAGTTGGACATCCTTTTAGCAGGACAAATCCACGTTCTGCTATAACTAAACTTGATAGATTGTTTGGACATTTATTTCACAGGACAAAATATCATCCTACAATTATGATATTTGGACATGTATTTTCCAATTGGTTCATATTGTCATGTTATTCCCTGATTTGTTTTATGGATTGTATTTACATATATGATGACTTATTTAGGTGATTGTTATGTGATTTGGAAGACAAAATTTAAATAAATAGTAACTTGATTTATTGCTATTATGGTCACTAAGCCTCCTACAAATTTATAACCTTATTTTTCCAGTCGACTTTAATTCTATATCAATTTAAAGTGTTGAAGTTATTTCAATTAATAATAAGTAAAAGTGCTTTAAATAATAGATTATTTATCAGAGGAACTTTATTGATTAAAGTTTATTAAAGAAATTTTGTTTAAATAAGGAAAGTTTATAAAAGGAGTTTTATAAATTGAAAAGAGATCTGGGAATTTGGGAAGAGTTTATAAATGATTTTGGATATTTATAAAAGAGTTTATAAATGATTTTATATATTTATAAAAGAAGTTTATAAATGGTTTTTTATAATTATAAAGAGCTTTATAAATGATTTTAGGTATTTATAAAAGAGCTTTATAAATTAAACTTGGATATTTATAAGTTTTTTTATAAATGGATTTGGAATTTAAGGAGATTTCATAAATAAAAGAGATTTATTGAAAGGATTTTTGAAAGAAATTTATTAAAGAATTTGAGATTGGATTTCCTTTAACCGACCTTCTTAATTTTAGTGGTATGGACATTCGTTCCATACATAACACTAAAGGAATAGTGTTGAGGTTATCATTATCTCCAATTTAAATAACATTTGTTTTGATCCTTTTAATATGATTTTGAAATAAGAAATCTTTCACAATGATTTATCAATATACTTATGCTAGTAAGATATGTATATGAATATTTTGGTAAATGTTTTGGAAAGAGATTTAAATAAACGAAAGATTTATTTTGAGGCTTAGTGGTTGCTATGAATAATTAAATCTCTAGATAGTTGTTGGTTGTTGATAGCTATATAACCAACTATCAAATCTTGGTCATTTTTGACTCATGAAGTATGTTGTGTATATTCAAATTTCTCGGTGAGGACTCAAATACTTATTTCGTACTTCTAAAAGAACCAGGAATGAGTCAACCAGAAATTATAGGTTGTTGGAGTCGAACATGTTGTCCAAAAACTACTTCGAACCTATATAAGTGTTCGAATAGAAGACATCTTGAAGATAATTAAAGACGGAGCTTCTTGCAGTGCAAGGGCTACTTACTACTAATCCTGAGGTCGATTCCAAAATGTATGTCGTAGAGGTAGTGCCTTCTATTTCGTTCAAACCTAGATCGAACTTTTATGAGTTAATGTTGGCATTGCATTTCTGCCTTGAGGGTAGTGCTAGCATTCCAAATAGAAACTTCTAAAGGAAGGTAAATCGTTACCTCACTAGTCTCACACCTCGGAAATGGCTAAAATATTGTACATACAGCAGGGCTATGTGGGTCGCTTCCATTAAAGTGTGTCGTCACCTTTCTAAATTATCATATTTTGGATTTGGTTATGCATGAGAGCTCTCGATAAAGGTTTGGAACAACCAGGGTGATGACATTTCGGTACTCTCCAAGTTCAGGGAACTTGGTAGACCGGTTTTGTGTTGGCAGGGGTGGACCAAGTTCAGAGTTTGACCCTAGGTATATTTTGTCTAGAGGTGTATTGTATGGAAGGTAGTCCCTTACCTTACTATTGTTGGAATCTATTCTCCAATAAGCGCAATGCAGACTTGATTGTATACCTATTATGGTGGAATTTAATAATGTAATAATTTCGACAATGAATAATATGTATTTGTATTCTAGACATTATCATAATATCAATGGGTTTTCTATAGAAAATATTTTGGTTATCATAAGGTAAAATCCTGTCCGTGTTTACATGCAGCGTGGTCTTACTCGATACCTTTTATTTTTAAAGGTCTTACAAGTTAAATAAATAAAATTCCTTGTGATTTGAGGTTTTCATGCTAGTTTTACTACACCGACCTGGAAATTGTTTTCCTATAATGCTCGAGTGAGCCCGAGCATATTTTCCACATTTAGCAGGACACTCTAGAACTTTTAGCGGACAAGTTGAATTTTCCAGGACGTATTCACATCCCTTATATTCTTCCGCTATTCTATTTTATGTTGGTCTTGTCTGTATTTATCAGCAATTATAACGACAGATTGTTATAACTATTCAGGCTGATAACATGTTAATGTACTCTGATGTTGTGTATAAATAAAGATGATTTTATTCTGTAAAGATCTTTTGTATATTATATTTTACTTGTCACGATGTGAGATTCTGTTATGTATTCTTCTTTCATTATCTCAAACGACCTATCTTTTAGACACTTAAATGACTGACACACGAATATCGAGGATGTATTAAGTGCCGTCTTTAGGTGTAAGAAAGGCAGATCGTTATATTAGCCATTTTTGATGTCGAGGTCACATTCAACATCTCTCACATGAGTTTTCACCACTTGAACTGAACACAAATTGCTCCATGGATTCCTACATAACACGTTTGACAAATGCTAAGGCAGACCTCTCCCTTGGACTTAACCTTAGGATAGATAGTTCAAATCTATAGCATAAGTATGGAATGTTAAAGCTGACCTCTCACTAAGACTTAACCTTAGGATAGACGATTCAAGTTTATAACATTCCACTTCACAACCACTTCCAAAACATAGATGTTAATTGACTAATTTTATATCAGTTAAAAAATCGTCGAAAAATTATAATAAAAATAACTACAAGCGCATGGCGTACAGTTTTCAGTACGGATCGATCCATATGGAGTTGAAGTGATTTAAAATTCTACTCAATCAAATTAACCAAGAGTTTGAAATTTTTAAGCTAAAAAACGTAAATAACTAGCAAAAGAAAGTGAATAAAAAAATGAGTGTAGAAGGCAATTTAGAGGCAAATCCCTTTTCATGATCACATAAATCAACACAATAAAATTATGATCTCTCTTTTTGGTCATTACTGAATTTAGCTGATGTGTTTATCATAAGTATGGCATATTTGTGCTATTAATTAGCCAAAACATAAACCATCAAACTATAACACACCTACCAAACCACTTGTCAACTTTCATGAAAATGATAATGAAGTTAAAAATAAAATCTATTCTAAGCATGATCTATTTAATATTGATTAGTAATATAGACCATCAAATTTTGATTCTAAAATCCACTATATTACCAACATCATATGTAGATGAAGATATAATGTATGTTTATGTTTGTTTAAGCATAGCTTATTTGGTGTCAACAACATATGCTATCAAATTCAAAGTTAAACAAAAAAAATTTTACTACATCAAACATTCCATTAAGCACAAAAGGAGATCATAAATTAACAAATATGTTGAATCTACATGATTAAGAGAGCTTCATTACCTCTAAATTGAAGGGGTTTAGCTTCTCATATTTGTTGCCATTTCAACAAATGTAGATTTTAACATATAAAACAAAAGAAAAGTGTGAGCTAATTAATTTGTGTGTAAATAAATCTACTCTACTTGCAAGAAATAAAACTACACTAACTGCATAAAGTAAAGAACAAGAATTAAAAGAGCACCAAAATTATTTTTCATGAAAACTGCATAAGAGAAAAGGCTAAGAAGCCATGAAAGAGAGAAAGAGAGTTTATATTTGCAATTTGTGCCTACAACTAAACTAACTAAAGAGGAGGTAAGAGCTTCATTACATGAAACATAAGCGGTATTTATTCATGCCTAAAAACCTAATGCATATTTTAGGGTACTATCCAAATTGCTTCTGAGTAAGTGTGACCACCAAGTTATCGTTAGCTTCTAATTAATCCTCCATTATGTGTGCATGTACTTTTAATCTCCACTAACAGTGCATTAGCTCCAAATTGAAGATCATGGTAAGTAGGTAGGTGGGATCCTTCATGTTGCATGAATCGATTTATTTCTTCATTCACTTATCTTCCTTCACTTGCGCATGCATGAATACATAAGGCCTCTTCCATATTTCCATCCAAATTCCTACAAATAAAAATAAAACATGCAAATAAATATTCTCAAAATTAATACATGCATAAAATGACCATTTTGCCCCTATATGAAGATGAATAAATGATGATTTGAAAACAATTGAAATTTTGGTTTAAACATGTTAAAATACCCTATATGCTCATTTATTTAATTAAGTTTAATTAAATATGGAAGTAAAAATATGCACATTTTCGTACACATCAAATACCCCCACACTTATCTTTTTATCCATCCTCGAATAAACTAAAACTAACATAAATCCGTTTTCGTAGGGAGTACGATTGCAGTGATCGTATGCAACAAGCCGTTAAACCTCTAGGTGTCCATAGTGGGACGAGTGCTGTCTCGTGAGGATTTTCGACCTATACTAGCCACAAAATCCAATGCGGAATTCCTAAATGCAAGATTTATTTACAAAGATATGAATGCAAGTTTTTGAAAATTTTTATAAATGAAAATTTTACTTTTAAATTGACACGAATAAGTTAAATATAAGTTTTATTCATTATCAAGAAATTTTAGTTATTTTACACGTCAAAACTTCCAACAAAAATTAAATTATCATCACGATTAGACTTCATTTTGGCAGTTGTTTTGGTTGATAACATAGTGCACCTATGAAATAGATCCTTAGTCGATTATCAAAAAATTTCAAAGTGGTATTTTCATTTCTTCTAAATAACAAGTCAAATAAAATAAGTGCAAATAGTGCTTGGATTTCAATTGCTTGCTCTCTTTTTATTTGAAAATTTATTGATATTAAGAATATTTACATATGCATAACTCAAAAAAACTAAGGCCAGATATACTACCCATGCACTACCATGTGGAATTACGTGAGGGAAATGCAGAGCATGGCGAGTGTACACACAAGTATATACGCGTATCTACTGTAGGAGTTATTAATAAAATAATTTTTAAACACATACACCTAACTCAAAAAAAATTGAGGCTAGATATACCGATCACGCACCGCCCTTTGGTCTTACCTGAGAAGGGTACATAGCTTGGCGAGTGCACATACTTGTGTATGAACACATGACTTTATATGTTTCTTATTTTCACATAAACTTTTTTTGTTTTTTTTTTTATCAAGAGGGAGTTTTGCAGAATCATCTTAGCACCATTTATCTTAGAAGATCAAAAATGTTATATCTTTTACTTTAAATCAAACACTCTTCTAAATAAAGATTTCAATTAGGATATGCTTCATAATTAACACCCATGAACTTTTTATAAACTAGTTAAACATTCGTTACTTATAATCAAACTTTATTTTTTATTTTTTTAAGACAAATAAATTTTCAAAAATTTCAATTTAATAACCAAAACCCTGTACTTATCCTATAATGTTTCTTTAAAAGTAAATCAATGTGCTAAAAAGAAATTTTTTATATTTTAATTTGTTTTGTTTTTTAGTTTTGAATTTTGGAAAGAAAATGCAAAAAGTAAACCATGAAAAATAAAAAATGAAGATGAGTCCCCCTCCCTCCCCCACATTTGATTTTGACCGTATCACCACAGTCCACCCAAGTGAAGGGATAAAAATAGAAATAAAAATATGACCTATATTTACCTGAAAATTAAACGATTATTGTTTACACGATATCAGAAAATATACTGTTAAAGAGTAAATGAAATGGTCTTCCAAAGACCAATTCACTTGTCTCGTTAAGTATGAGAGACACAGCTTAAGCACAGAAAACTAAACTATAAAAGATTTCAAAGTTGAAAATTGATTTAGAAAAACGAATGTCGTTTTATTGAAAATCGTATGAGTTGTTTTATTTTCAATGATTTTTGGGGTAAATAAAACAATTGGTTGAAGTTCATGTTTAATTTATCCAATTTGAAAGTCAAGCTTATCATTGAAAACTTCTTCAAAATTATCGATTTCAAAATCAAAATGGTGATTTAAATCTCCCCCTTCAGAATTCAACAACTCATTTTCAAAAAGTCCAAAGAAAATTCTTCGCTAAATTCGTCTTCCTTTATTAGATTATCAACAACTTCACTGCTTGTATTGATTTCAAAATCTAAAGTTGTTGCATTCAATTTTTCAAAATCGAAAAAAGGAAGATCGAATTTTAAATTTGGTCTTGCGTTCTCAAAAGAATTAAGTCCAACTCTATTACCGTATTTTTAACAACTTTATTAAGATCGCCAATTTCAATTTCAAAAGCTGTTATTTGAAAATCATCAATTTTGGTAAAAGATGGATTATCATTTGACTCGTCACATGCTGGGAGTTGATTTTATCCCTCACGTTGTTTCATATATGTTTTCAAACAACAATTCCATGAGATTTTGCGAATTTCTTCCATTTTCTCCACAAAATCAAATTTATAATTATTAATATGAAAATTGTCAATTTGAACTTATTGAGAATGAAAATTGTCAATTACGCCACAATTGAGATTATTTCGATTGCCAAAATCATTTAAATAGTGGTTCACATTTTCATTTTGACTTGAAATTCATTTTGGAGTTCGAAATTGAATTGGCATGGGTTGCAATTGGAATCCTTTGAATTTTGAAGTGAATTCGAACTTTGATTATTTTTAAATTTTTGACTTGAGTTATCGCACGGATTACTCAAATTATTTATAATTTCATTTCATTGTTCAAGTAAAGACCAAACCGTTTCAATACACTTTTCAAGATTTAAGGGTTGGTCATTATTTTGAAAACTCTATGGTTCAAAATTCAAATTGTTTGTATAATAGTTGTCAATAAAATATCCGTAAGAGTTTGATGTGAAACTATATGGATTATATTGATTTTCACAACTATAGTAAGATTCTTATGAGTAGGAAATTCAGACATTTTCAAAAAAAATTATAAAGAAAAAATATTTACCAAAAAGAGTTTATTTTTCAAAAGAAAATTTGAATTTTGTTATGTTTTTTTTTTTGAATTTTGGATTTTCAAACTTTTTATTTGTATGTTTTTGTTTTTTCGAACAAGATTTTTTTTTTTTGGATTTTTGTTTTTCTAAAAAAAAAACTAACTTAATTTTTTTTAGACTGTTGATTTTGATTGAGAAATTTCAAAGGAAAAGACAACTAAGGAAAATTTACAGTTTTTTAGCTTTGGATTTTGAAATTTATTTCTTTTTAAATATGCATGAACTAATGCAACAAAATGAATGCAAGGACATATTATAAACTTTTTTTTCTAAGTAGCTCCTAACCCAAAATTGTGTAATCACACTTTGTATTAATCCAACAAGATAGGTCTTAGCCTGGTAAAGGACAGGAGTTAACAGTGCACCACGAAGCACCGTAGCAATGCAATTGAAGGTTTAAGTACCTTCAGAGAAACAATTAGTATAATATTTACGAATCATCATAATATTTATAGCTGATTATTGCTCCGTCGTAGCCTAGACACCAAGAAAATAAATTATCGAAAGAGGACAACTTGTCAATATACAAATAAGCCCTAGATGATCTCGCAATGCCCTTAAGTCTGATGTCTAGCCGTTATTATTAGTCAAAATTCTAGAATGAAATGAGATTTGTGGGCCAAGGAAGAGATGATGAAATCCCCCACCTTATCTGAATTGGGGTATTGCTCTTAGAAAAGAAAAATAAGATGAAATGAATGCAAAACAGAAATTAAACGTGAATTCACGATGCAACTATAAATGAATTTCGTTTTTGTTTTTGTGTTTGAATTTTTTTTAAAATGCAAGCAACCAGCAATACAAAGAAAATAAAAAAAGAGATGAGAGCATAATGTCAGAGCGTGCAGAATTATTAGCAAAATTTTTAAAGCGATGAAATTTTATTTTTTCATAAGCAAGAAAGACAGAGCAATGTTTAGCATTGTATACTTTTGAAACCTGCAACTCTAAAAATTTGGAACAAGATACATGTGTTTTTTTTTCTGTTTTTTTAAAATATATTACAGTCGGCCCTGTTAAAACCACATTGCTAAATAAAAGATCAAATTCATGTTCAACTAAAAATTTGAGCAACTCAAAATTCACAATCAGCTACAAAATCGAGTTCTGTAAAATACCAACTGTTTGCAAAAGAAATGGGCAAACACCTCCAAGTCGTATGAATTAGTTGATTTTATGTTGTTTCTAGTGATTTGGGGGATATACGCAAATATATAAAAAGCAGGGACTAAACTGTAAAAGACACACAGATTTATAGTGGTTCGGCCAGAACGTGCCTACATCCACTTTATATGTTATTCTCCTTTTTCTTTCAGATTACAAGTACAAAGCTTGGTATACAAGTATATGAAAGTTGTTTGAAAGTTCCTTCCGTGCTTGAGCTCTCAAACTTGTCTGCCATTGTTGTACCCTTGCCCCTCTATTTATAGAGTGAGGCTGGGGGCAGGGGTCTTGGATGTATATAGCTGCTGGTGGGCCTAGGCTGAAGCAATCTGGCCTGGCACATCTGGTTCGGCGGAGCTTGGTTCGGCGAAGCTTGGTTCGGTCGTAGCTTGGTGGAGTTTGATTCGGTGGTGTGTAGAGGGTTGGTCCGGTCTTGGTTTGGTTCGGTAGTTGTGGTGAGGGTTGGTCCGGTGGTAAGTGAAGTAGGTTGGTTCGGTGGTATGTGGTTCGGTGGAGCATGGAAGTAGAGTTTGGTTCGGCTATGCAAGGAGGGAGGTATCTGGTTCGGCATGTAGGGGAGACGAGCTGGTTCGGCATTGATGTGGTTGGGCTGGTTCGGCATGGAAGTGGAGAGGTCCGGTTCGGCATGGAGGTGGAGAGGTGGTGTCTCCTTTTCTTTTGGACCGGTGGTGGTGGAATCGCACACAACACTTGCCCCCCAAAGTGGGGCATATGCCAGCGTATGCCACGCTTTGTTAGTTCGGATATCCCCATTCGGTCCTAAGTGCCGAACCGTTTGGTCTGGTCACCCATGCTCACCTATAAGTAGGGGCCTTATGCCACCGTTATTCCCTACTGAGTGAAATAGCCGAACCAGATTCCTTCCTGCCGAATCTACTACATTACCGAATCGCGTTTGATTGCCGGATTCATGTGAGTTAACCTTTTCTCGTCGATCGAATTTCCGTTGGAAATGCTGAATAGTGTTTTGCCTTGTATTGCCGAACGAACTCCTTGGAGCTCGTATGCCGAATGAATATTGTGCTTTGAATTACCGAACGAACTCCTTGGAGATAGTGTTTTTTCCTGTATTGCCGAATGAACTCCTTGGAGCTCGTATGCCGAATGAGCCTTGTGCTTTGATTTGTGAATGTGGCTCTAGGCTGCATGTACCCGTTTTCTTATATCTCTATACTTCTTGTTCTAACACTATGTCTCTCGCTTTTGCATATGCAGATAAATGTCTCGCAAAGTGGAAACTCGATCAGAAAAGAGAAAATCTACGAACCGAAGTGAGCCTCCCGTTGTGCCCCCTGCCCAGTCAGGACCAGCACGACAGGGACCTGCCCCGAGTTCTTTAGTGGATGGATATGGTCCTCAGGAGCTCTTAAACTCTCCTCCTGACTGCTTTCCTAGCTCTCTCAGAGAGGAGCAGCTTGATGTTATATCCCGCTCCTTTGGGATTGATAGAGCGCTTATGCGGTTGCCGGGGGACGGATTGATGCCGTATAATCCCCCTGAAGGATATTTTGCGTATAGTAGGTACCACTGCATGTGTGGGGCCATTCCTCCCATTAATACCTGGATAGTCAGCTTCATCACTTATCTGAAGGTGGCTCCCTTCCAGCTTCAGCCCAATTCCTACACCATCTTGGTGTGCTTATACATTATTTTCCAGAGAAGGTACGGGCGCCCCCCTTCCAACCGGGAGATTCGGTATCTATATAACTTGAGGGGTTATAAGAAGGGATCTTAGTACGTTAGCTTGGAAGCGGCTGTTCCCTTCAAACCGGTCCTGGACCTATATTCGAAGCTTAGTATGTTTAAGAAAGAATGGTTTTTCATCAGGGATGACTCCGTTTCCTTCCGCCTTTTCACCTCTGGCTGTAAGTTGAACTTCATTTATAATTTCCTTGTTTCGGCTGCAACGCTTCTTTTTATATGCTTTTATTTCTTGCTAGCGACATGTGGCTTTGCGGTCGTGGAGAATGATTCCTTGGTTCAGATGGCTGCGGAAATAAGAGCCATTCCGGGACGGGATTGGTCGGCTTCTTACCTGATCAGGAACGCTACTCTCCTGGAGCACAACTTGATCCTCCCACGCCAGTCCGTGGTTAAGCAGAGGGATACGGCTGAGGAGAAGGCCGCCAAAGCCAAGGAAGGGGTCATGGTGAAAAGCGGCAAGAGGGAATCTTTCACAAAGCCTCCAGTTGTCGGGGGCAAGAAGCTCAAGAAGCCCGACGGTCCCTCTCCTAGTACTTGCCCACTTGCTCCGGGAGAGGAAGATGTGGAGGAAGATAGAGGTGAAGGTGAAGGAGGGGATAGACAGAGCGGTAGTGGCGTTGGTGCCTTAACCTCCGGGCAAGCGGGAGAGATTCATGAGTGGACGGATGATTCTTTCCGTCAAGCTTTTGGGGAGTTGGAGGAAGGATCGGCTTTGGTTGAGAAGGCTAAGGGGGTTGACAAGACTGGGGCTGGCGCCGATCCATTTTCTGAGAGTTCTTCAGCTAAGGCGACTCCAGCGATTCAAGGTGAACTTTTGACTTCTGCAGACTCCATTTATGATAGGGACTTAGGAATATTTTATGGTTCGCTTCCGTCCTGGAATGAGATTCAGGACTTATTGCAGTATCCCACTCCTCCGCAGGGTTTGTATAACAGACGTGCCTTCTCATTCTTTTTAACTTAACATATTTCTTGAATTATGGATCATTGTATGTTCGTAACACTTGGTTTTTATTCCAGGAGCAGGTAAGGCGGCCAAGTCATCAGATATCCGGCACTGCCTCGAACAGTATAAGCTACTCAAAGCTTCTGCCAAACCAAAGCCGCCAACTAGCCGTCTTGGGGATGCAGTTAGATATCGCCCCCTTCTTGGAGTCATTGAGTAATATATGCAAAAGAGGAAGAGGGGCCGATCTTTGTTTGAACCTTCTCCTGGCCCTCAGCCTCCAGTCCAGCCCATCCATGATATGACTGAGGAGGATACTGAGTTTATGCCTTCCCCCCATCCGTCCGAAAATCCAACCGTCACTTCGATAGACCGTCCTGGTTTGGATCGCAACCCATTTGTCGGCCACCCGGATCTGGACCCGAGTTTTCAGGATATCTCTTTTGACGAGGTCACGGGTGAGCATCTTCTTCCCCGCAATCCCATGGTACGGGTGCTTGATGAGGCTAAGTCGTTAGACCTCGATTTGCTTACTACTCGGATTGTGACCATGGGGAATGAGGCCAAGGCAAGCATCGATCGGGTGGCTGAGGAAACCAAGAGGCTAATGGAGCATCACGCTCGACTGGCCAGGGCTGGGGAGGAAATCGGAAGTGCTAACATCCGGTTGCGGCTACAGATTTCTGATCAAGCCAAACAGCTTGCCGATCAGGCTATCCAGATATCCCAGCATGAGGCGGCCTCCCGACGACTACAGAAAACCATGGAGGAGGCTAGCAAAGCTGAGTTGCGAAAGATTGAGGCCGCCTTCAAGGAGCGGATTGACATAGCCATTGCTACGGTGGACGAGGTTCGGAGAGCGGATCTTGAGCAAGTAGAGGAGTTATCCGGGAGGCTTGAGGCCGCAGAGCTTGCTCAGGCCAGGCTAAAGGAAGAGATGAAGGAAATGAGAAGGTCCCTCCAGGCTAACCGCTTGAGATATCGATCGGAGAGGGATGTTGCCGTCACTAAGTTGCTGTCCTGCGAGGCCCGGGTGAGGGAGTTTGAGGAGAATGAGGGGATGATGGATGAGATGTTGCAGGATATGTACTTCCGTACCTGGAAGTAGGGTAATCTATCCTGGATGGATGACTATCCCCTGATCATGGCTAGGATATATCTTCGGGCTTTGGAGGAGGCCAAGGCCGATGTGGATAAGGAAGGTGGAGTGGCATTCAGGATGGATATGGTTACCGCCCAGTTCTCAAAGGAGGAGAAGGTAGCGGTGAAGGAGGGGATGCGGCTACTTGCTGCGGAGGAAGCCGGTGTGCAGTTGGGGGATGAGGACCAAGAAGCGGGTGTTGGTGAGTTTTTCCTTTTTAGCTTTTCATAACTTGATCGTTTATGGTTTATCTGATGGATTCTTTTTCTGAATTGGATAGGTGGGACCTCTGGTCAACATGCTGGGAGTTCCGATCCAGCAACCAAGTAGATTCGGAGAGCTGGTTCTGAGGTGTAGTGGTTAGCACTAATGCAGCTGGTTATTTTATTTGGTCTGCCTGACATTCCTGTATATGCTAGTTCAAAAACATTAATGTACTTTCGAGCTGTAATTATGTCATTGAACGACTTTATGTAAGTCTATAACACAAGCTAATTCTGTTATATTTTGAATGCTGTCATTATTTTGATGTGCTGCATAAGAAGTATAACTATGCATATGCCTGTGATTTAGTTGTGTTTGATGCTAAGCTCTTGCTTGAAATATAATCTCATGTTTTGCAATGTTAGTGTGGTGTATGAATAAGTTATAGTTACATGTTTATGTACAAGAGAAGAGAGTACCGCCCTTCATGTTTTAGTTGCAGGGGGGTAGCTTTGAGCGTCTTGTGTAACTGGTCATGGATACAGCTGAGTGTCTTGTTATCCAGTTTGCGGGCTCCGATCCTTATGAGCGAATGTCTCCTAGTCGGTGTCCTGTACTTTAGGGATCGTTACACAGGATAGGAGGAAAGTATTTAAATGGAATGGAAATATAGGAAAAGTAAAACTTCCAGTCACGGAAGGCCGTCGATATGCTTAAGTTCGTGGCAAACGGGTTTTGTAGTCACTTTCCCTAGCTGTGGGTCTTGGAGACATTTGTCACCCATCTTACGCCTCCGCGGGGAGTTTTCTTTTTTACCACAGCCGCACTTAAGACATATCGGAGCCGAGATCGCGCACAGTAACTACCCGAGCCATTATGGCCCGTAATCGTGGGTATTATTCGATTTACTGTGGCCGGCTAGCGTGGGTGCCGATCGTCAACCGTGAACTACCCCTGGCTGGCCACACCTTATGTTGGGGCTTAAAGTAGGTTCACAGTTGCCGGCGAGCCGAACGCCGTAATGAGCTGCCATCGGCTATAGTCGGCCTTCGTGATGGCTTATAATCGGCTCATTACAGTTGGCTTTGAGGGCAGTCGCGAGCAATGAGTTAACCCGCAGCAGAAGGATGCTGGAGCAAAAGTGTCTCATTGGCGAGTGCATAGAATCACATAGTACCTGTTGAGTCTTGTCCAGGTGAAGTTGCGCCATGAAGTTCCAGTATGGAAATGTCGTTGTACACGAAGTTGTTCAACAGAAAAGGATAAAGCTTAACAAGAAGCCAAGATATAAAGGAACAAGTTAAAAAGAGACAAGATTTTTAAAGTGGTTCGGCATGAAAACGCCTATATCCACTGATTCTCTTTGTTAATTCACTTCATATGGGCAGTACAAGTTAAGAAAAGTATCGACGGAGGTGTTGGATGTTCCATGCCCTCTGGAACACCTCTTCGTCCGCTGTTGACAAAATATAAGCTCCGTTGTGGAGATCTTTATGAATTACATAGGGTCCGTCCCAGATTGGATCTAGCGCTCCGGGGCGCGGGAAGATCCGCTTGAGGACAAGATCTCCTTCTTGTAAGCTGCGGTGCTTGACTTTAGAGTTGTATTGTGCAGCTACTTTTTGCTTGTGAGCTGCTACTTTGAGTGTTGCATCGTCTCTTCTCTCCTCAATTAGATCCAAATACATGAGGAGGAGTTCTTTGTTCTCTTCCGGGTTGTAGTGGATCCTGCGGTGAGAGGGCACTATAGTTTCAACTGGGAGCATGGCCTCCGATCCGTATGTCAAAGAGAAAGGAGTATGCCCTGTTGAAGTTCTGTAAGATGTGCGATAGGCCCAAAGTGCCGTAGGAAGTTCGTCCACCCAAGCGCCTTTCGACTTTTCAAGTTTCTTCTTGATTAAGGTTTTGAGAATCTTGTTGACAGCTTCGACTTGTCCGTTTGCTTGAGGATAAGCTACAGATGAGAAGCTTTTGTGAATTCCGTGCTCTTGGCACCAATCAACGAATTCTTCGCTGTCAAACTAAAGTCCGTTGTCTGATATGATCTTGAGGGGGACCCCGTACCTGCACAGAATATTTTTGATTAAGAAGTTGATAACTTTTGCCGAAGATATTTTATTCAGAGGTTCCGCCTCCACCCATTTAGTGAAATAGTCAACTGCCACTATAGCATATTTGGCTCCGCCTTGGCCCGTTGGCAGCTCGCCAATTAAGTCAATTCCCCATACTGCAAAGGGCCAAGGGCTGGTCATTTGAGTAATCTCATTTGTGGGTAGTCGAGGAATCTTGGCAAATTTCTGACATCTGTCGCATCTCTTGACGAAGTCCAAGGCATCTTTTTTAAAGTGGGCCAATAATATCCATATCGGAGTATCTTCCTTGCCAAAGTCTGTCCTCCAGTGTGATCTCCGCAACTTCCTTGATGGATGTTGGATAAGACTTCCCTGGCTTCCCTTCCAGCGATACACCTTAATAAGGGATTAGAGAAGCCGTGCCGATAGAGGATGCCTTCTTGTAATGTATAGCGGGAAGCTTTCCTCAAGATTTTCTTGATTTCGTTACGCCTGTCGGGCAGTGTGCCATCTTGTAAATATTTCCGGATAGGAGTCATCCAAGTTTCTTCGTCGATTGCAGCTATCAGATTCACTTGCTTGAAACTTGGTGCAGGCTGTTTTGAGATGGTTAATGCTCCAAAGATAGTGATGTTCTTCATACTAGCTTGCTTTGCTAGTTCGTCGGCCTCTTGGTTCTCTTCTCGAGGAATGTGTTTGATTAGATAGTGATCCAATTGACTGAGCAACAACTTGGTCTTTTTTAGATATGTTGTGAGTCGTTCTCCTCGAGTCTGGAAGTCTTCCAGTATTTGATTTACAATGAGTTGAGAATCACTATGGAGACATAAAGAGCCGACCCCAATCTCCAAGGCCAGTTCTAATCCAGCTATCACCGCTTCGTATTCTGCGTCATTGTTGGTGGCAGCGAATTCCAACCTTAGGGCGTAGTGCAGCTTCTTCCCCTGGGGGTGATTATCACAACACCTGCCCCCGAGCCTTGTTCGTTCAACGCTCCATCTACGAAGAGATTTCACTTGATATCTTTTGCTATTTCAGATTGCTCCTTACCTTCGCTAGTAGTGAATTCGACAATGAAATCAGCTATGGCTTGCCCCTTGATAGCGGTGCGAGGATGGTAAGTGATATCATATTGACTTAGTTCAATGCACCATTTAAGTAATCGCCCAGAAGTGTCGGGGCGATGGAGCACTTGCCTTAGCGGTTGATCAGTTAAAACTCTGATGGAATGAGACTGGAAATAGTGTCGCAGTTTCCGTGACGTGATTAGCAGATAGTATGCTAGATTCTCAAGTCTAGGGTACCTGGCTTCTGCCCCTGTAAATCTCTTGCTTACAAAGTACACGGGCCGCTGTACGCGGTTGTCTTCTCTCACCAAAGCGGCGCTTAAAGCATGAGACGATACAGCAAGGTATAAGTACAGTTCCTCGCCTTCATTTGGAGTTGAGAGCACCGGTGGTTTCTGGAGGTGTCCGATTAAGTTAAGGAAGGCTGTCGAGCATTCGTCAGTCCATTCGAACTTTCCTTTGTCCTTCTTTAAAGCCTCGAAGAAAGGGATGCATTTGTCGGTTGCTTTAGAGATGAACCTACTTAGGGCGGCCACTTTCCCGTTCAGGCTTTGCATTTCCTTTCGAGTGGATGGTATCTTGATATCTTGTAAAGCTCGAACTTGTTCGGGGTTTGCTTCAATCCCTCTGGCATGAACGACGAATCCCAAGAACTTTCCCGACGACACCCCGAAGGAGCACTTTAGAGGGTTCAATTTCATTCCATATTGGCGAAGTACTTGAAACATCTCATCCAGGTGGTTTATATGATCGTTGGCTTTCCTCGATTTTACCATCATGTCATCCATATAAACTTCCATAGTTCGTCCTATTAGTTCCGCAAACATCTTGTTGACAAGGCGCTGATAAGTAGCCCCGGCGTTTTTAAGTCCAAAAGGCATTACTTTGTAGCGGTATAATCCCCGGTCAGTGATGAAGCTAGTGTGGTCTTGATCGGGGGCGTGCATAGGGATCTGGTTATATTCTGAGTATGCGTCCATAAAGGATAAGAGTTCGTGTCCGGCTGTGCTGTCTACGAGTTGGTCGATTCGAGGGAGTGGGAAGCAGTCTTTCGGGCAGGCGTCATTTAAGTTAGAGAAATCGATACATGTTCGCCACTTCCCATTAGCTTTCTTTACCAGGACCGGGTTGGCGATCCATTCTGGGTAGATGGCTTCACGTATGAAGGCATTGGCAAGTAAGTTCTTTACTTCTTCCTCGAGGGCTGCTGATCGTTCTGCCCCCATGCTCCTCTTTTTCTGCTTTACTGGCACCTTGGTGGGATCTATGTTCAGCATGTGGCATGCTACGTCTGGGGAGATTCCCGTCATGTCAGCGTGCGTCCATGCAAATACATCCATGTTGCGGCGAAGAAAATCAATGAGTTGGTTCTTTAATTCTCTTTTTAACTGAGACCCGACTCTCAGCAGTCTACTTGGGTCGTGTTTATCTACAGATACGAATTCCATAGCCTCTGCAGGCTCGGCGGTGGCCTCCTCCTCTTTGTCCCTGGGGTCTAATTCGTTCAAAGGATCACTGGTATATCGAAGAGGAGGGGCTTTCTTTAGTTGCTATGCTTCCAAGCTTTTCATGCAGAGAGTAGTCTCTGCATTTTTCCATTAATCTTTTCTGCGGTTATTGCAAAGTTCAGTTACATAGCAGTCTCGAGCAGCGTCTTGATCTCCCTCTATTTCTCCTATTCCATTATCGGTTGGAAATTTCATCTTCAGGCACCACGGGGCTAGGGCAATTCGGAAGTCGGACAAGGCTGGTCTTCCCAAAAAGGCGTTGTAGGCCGAATGGCTTTCTATTAGCACAAACGTTTGTTTTCGCACAGCGGAGCGAGGATGACTTCCTATTTCAACAAAAAGGTCCAGTTACCCGAGGGGCATCTTCGCATCTTCAGTGAAACCATGTAGTGGTTTGTTGCAGGGAGACACATCCTTCGTTGATAGCTTCATTTTGTCGAAAGCATGCTTGAATGGGATATTCACCGAGCTTCCAGTGTCTATTAAAATTCCGAAAACTTTGGCTGGTCCGAACAGGCAGAGATGACCATAGGATCCATGTGCGAGTACTGTCTTCCCTCTAGATCGCGCCTACTGAATGTGACGTCGTCATTCTCTTTCCGTTTCGGGTGGCGTTCTTCCATAACAGAATTAACGCAGCCTTCAGCGTTCCTCAGTGACTTACCGTATCTTTCCATCTCTGCCCAACTTCTGTCGGCGATGTGCGGCCCTCCTGATATGGTGTGGACCACTATCTTCTCTTGACTAGAGCCGCTGGTGTTGCGATTTCCCCCGCCTGCTTCTGGTGGGGGGGGGGTAATCCAGGATTCTCATTGGCAGGAGTCGAAGTCCTGTTCTGGCCTTTTACATAGCGCTCCAGTCTCCTCCTTCTGATGTGTTCTTCAATCAAGTCCCGGAGATGGTGGCATTCATTAGTATCATGTCCATGGGATTCGTGGAAGCGGCAGAATTTCCCAGATTTGAGTGCGCTATCTGACTCCTTCTTGTGCGGGGGGCGCTTGTATCTAACTTCGTCTTGAGTGGCTAGGAAGATGTTTTCGATCGTTTCATTCAAAGGAGTGTAAGAGTCAAATCTTGGTCCTGGTCGATATAAGCACTTTCCTCCCTTTTTGCCCCCAGCATTGTCTCTAGAGTCATTTCTTCGAACATCCTTTGCTGCAGCGGGGAACCTGTCTGTAGCCGTCTTAGCCTGTTGCCCTGATTGCCTCTCAGTGGCAGCGTCCTCAAGTCTCATATACTTTCCAGTTTCATGGAAGAAATCAGGTAACGTAGCTGGTTTTTCTTTGGTTAGTCTTCTAGCAAATTTAGTATCTGGATGTACACCACTGCAGAGGGCCATTAGGATAAGTTTCTAATCGGCATCTTGGACTGTGTTTGCCGCGGCGTTGAATCGGGTTAGATATTGTTGTAATGTCTCTCCGGGTTTCTGTTTGATATTAGATAAGGAATAAGCGTCCTTGGGTTGCTCCACATGAATGCGGAACTGACTGATGAACTTTTCTTTCAACATTTCCCATGAGTTGATGGACCCTTGGGGTAGGTGGCAGAACCAGGAGGTAGCTAGATCTGCCAAGAATAGTGGGAAGCATTTACATAACACTCCCTCTGTTGCTCCGCTCATGAGCATATGCTGGGTGTATCTCTGTAAGTGTACGATGGGGTCAGAGGTTCCCTTGTAAGGTTCCATCGTTGGCATTTTCCATTCCCAGGGGGTGATGGCAGTTTCGATATTGCGGGTGAAGGGGCTAGTTACCCTAGCGCCTATTCCCCGATCCCTTTGCTCCCGTTGGACGCACTCTCTGAACAATCGCGCCATCCTCGCATCAGAACTTGGAGCGGATAGAAATGAGTTTGGTTCTTCTCTGCGGGATTGAGTCCGTCCAGACAACTTGTAGGGATGGTATCGTCTGTCACTCCTAACATTCTCCAAAGGCTGACTCTGTTCTTCTGGGGGCATGCTGGGGTCAGCCATAGTTGGCCCTTGCCTTGATCTTCCCCTGCTGGATTCTGTTCTCAGCGCTTCCTCGGGTCCAACTTCGGGCTGGACTCCAGCTCGGGCCCGTCTACTGGTGTTTTCATGGTTAGGTAGCATGACAGGCTCAGCTACATCCGACCCCTGCCTGGCACCTCCCCCGTCGGGTTCGGTTCCAAGTGTTTCCTCGGGTCGGGATTCGGGCTGAGTCCGGGCTTGGCTCCTACCATGGCTATTTCTGTTGTTAACTTCTTCGAAGAAGAAAGGTCTTTGTTGCCTCCCAGATCCTCCAGATTGGGACTCACCCCATGATTCAGTGTTGCGGTTGGATTCTTCAGCATCCCTTAGGCGTGACATGAGTTGGTCCACCAGGGCTTCTTGTTGAGATGCGAAGCGGTTAGTTACTTCAACCACAACCCTATCTAGATCTGCCCTAGTAATTGGTTGTTCCGCGGTAGAGGCTGATGCAATTGCCCGATTTTCATCTGGTATTGCTGTTAAAATGGGATGATTCTCTTGATTCGGGGCCACTGGATCTGGGATACTGCTAGTTGCGACGTTATTTCCTTTGTTAACATCTTTCCTATGCCTGGAAGTCATGTTATTGGAGCGAGGAACGATGCTGTAAGGAAGAAGGTTGAGTAGGAGAAGCTGTAGCTTCTAGCTCGGTTCTCAGTGAAAGCACCAAAAATGTTTGCACAAGAAATAGGCAAACACCTCCAAGTCGTATGAATTAGTATATTGTTTCTAGTGATTTGGGGGATATACGCAAATATATAAAAAGCAGGGACTAAACTGTAAAAGACACACAGATTTATAGTGGTTCGGCCAGAACGTGCCTACGTCCACTTTATACGTTATTCTCCTTTTTCCTTCAGATTACAAGTACAAAGCTTGGTATACAAGTATATGAAAGTTGTTTGAAAGTTCCTTCCGTACTTGAGCTCTCAAACTTGTCTGCCATTGTTGTACCCCTGCCCCTCTATTTATAGAGTGAGGTTGGGGGCAGGGGTCTTGGATGTATATAGCTGCTGGTGGGCCTGGGCTGAAGCAATCTGGCCTGGCACATCTGGTTCAGCGGAGCTTGGTTCGGCGAAGCTTGGTTCGGTCGTAGCTTGGTGGAGTTTGATTCGGTGGTGTGTAGAGGGTTGGTCCGGTCTTGGTTTGGTTCGGTAGTTGTGGTGAGGGTTGGTCCGGTGGTAAGTGAAGTAGGTTGGTTCGGTGGTATGTGGTTCGGTGGAGCATGGAAGTGGAGTTTGGTTCGGCTATGCAAGGAGGGAGGTATCTGGTTCGGCATGTAGGGGAGACGAGCTGGTTCGGCATTGATATGGTTGGGCTGGTTCGGCATGGAAGTGGAGAGGTCCGGTTCGGCATGGAGGTGGATAGGTGGTGTCTCCTTTTCTTTTGGACCGGTGGTGGTGGAATCGCACACAACACCAACTCTCAACCAAATTCTCAACTAAAAATCAAAATTCCTAATTCACTACCGTTATTAAGATTATAGTACCGCTCTGGTTTTGGCTTCATTATTCGGCTGAGATGATTCGATGATTGTCGATTTGGGTTAGCCGACAATGGAATGAATTGATGGTTAGCAGTGGTTGATGGAGGAGAGATGATGGAGTTATGGTGGCTGCAAACCGAGTTTTGATTGCAAATTGAGGAGAGATGATTAAGAGGAGTATGGTGGTTTCGGGTCTGGGGGAGGATTGTGATGCTGTTTGACCGCGGATTGGCAGAGATAAGCGATTGGAGGAAATTGAAGTTTGTTTGAGGATATTGAAGTTGTGGTGTGGCTGATAGTATTGTGGTAGTTGTAGTGCCAGAGGAGCAGTTTTGATGTTGTCACGGGAAGTTTGAAGGCAGGTGGTGATGTGAGTGTTGACTGTAGGCTGGTGATTGTTTGAACTTGAGATGTATGAATGAAGAAGATTATGGTGAACTGTGGGGTTGATATGCAATGAGGATGTATTGACGGGTATGTATGTTCAGTGGTGGTTGTTGCAAAGGAGTATGTGGTGAAGAGGCAAAGCAGTTATGGTGAGTAGGAAATGTGTAGAGCAGTTAAGGTAATGATAAAAAAAATTGGTGAAAGTAACAGTATGGTTATGACTGGTTGTAAGGAGTGATGACTGTTTTAACTGTGGTCAGGCAGCGGTGATGGTGATTAATTGATGGATGGGTGATGGAGTTGTAGAAGTTTTGTTGGTGCAGTGATAATGAACCGGTGATGCACTGAACTGGTGGTGGTGGGTGGTAGTATTGCTGATGTGATGACTGTGCAAGGAGAAGTGGTTATGGGCAGGAGTTGTTGGCAGTTATGCAGTGAAATGGTATGTTGTTATGAAGTGTTGGTGCTGAAGGTCTATGGTGGTTGGTGGTTTGATGTTGATTGCACTGGTTGATGATGTGCAGGTATGTGATATGGGATATTTTATGGAGGAGAGTGATCAGTGATGCTCTGATGATGGCGGTGTACAGTAGTGATGATGAAGATTAGACAGTTTGTGGTGGCAGCACAGTGAAGTAATGTATGATAGGCATATGTATGGTTGTTGCTTTGCAGGTGAATGAAGTATGTAGGCAGAAATGTGGTAGGTGAATGAATGGTGAATAAGTAGTTGTAGTGGCTGGAGGTGGTTTGAATTAATGTTGTATTGGTTTGTAACAGGGATGTAACAGTTGATGTGAAGAAGTGTGGGCAGTATTGTTCAGGTATGTCAAAGGGGACGGTAAAGGCAGAAACGTTGGAAGTTATTGGGGAAATCTCGGTCTTCCCCGCTTCGTGAAGTTAAGATTGGCACTTTAAGATTAAAAGTAGCAATGGAAACACAAGAGTTTATAATTCTCCAATATGGAGATTCTTCCACTATACAAAAGAATAGTAGGATTACAATTATATGATTACAAAAGTAACTCACACTTGGTGGCTCACTCAAGCTTGAGGATAAAGACTTCTCAAGCTATCACTCTTTTCTCTCAAAGAGGATCTCTCTAACTCTCAAGGTTTTTCTCACTCTAAGAAGTGGCTTCTTTCTTGGATTCTTGGATGGCTAGTAATAGGGCTCCTTCTCCTATTTATACTACTCAACCTCCATAATGAATGGTGGAAATTACTTGCATCCGACGGTAGAGATTGATTCTCTAGAATGCTCCACACTCTCTAGGAATCTCTACACTCTTCCATTCCCTTTTTTATTTTTCCATACTCTTCCGTAAGGTTCCAGAAGGTTCCACACATCTCTAGAATATTACAGAGGGTTCCACACTCTTCCACAAGCTTCTAGAGAGTTCTACACTTCTCTAGAGTTCTCCGGAACATTCTAGAAAATTCTAGATTTCTCTAGAAACGTCTAGAATTTTCTAGAAACTCTCCAATTAAGGAGGGATCCCAACAAATCTCCCCCTCCCGATTTAATTGGGGGGTAGTAGTACGCCGGCACCTTGACAGCAGTCTTCAAACTTCTTTGTTAGTACTACCTTGGTCATCATGTCAGACCAGTTCTTATCTGTGTGAACCTTGTCAAGATGTATTTGCTTTTCCTCGATATATCTCTCTTGGGATAGCCATAACAGTTTTTTGATCTATCACGAGTGATTCTCATCTCAAGAATCTGTTTAGCTGGCCCCAAATCTTTCATGGCAAAGCTCTTGCTTAGATATTTCTTTAAAGCAGCTATCTTTATGCGGTCTTGTCCAATGATTAGCATATCATCAACATAGAGCAGAAGTATGAGAAAGTCACCACTTACATACCTCTTTATGAAGACACAATGATCGCTTTCCGTCTTTTTGAAATCATGTTCTGCCATGAATGCTTTGAACTTCTTGTACCATTGCCTTGGTGCTTGCTTAAGTCCATATAGCCTCTTTATGAGGCGGCACACTAGATCTTCTTTGTCTGGAACTTTGAATCCCTCAGGTTGTTCCATGTAGATCTCTTGCTCTAGGTCACCATGTAGAAACGCCGTCTTGACATCGAGTTGTTCAATCTCCAAATCTTGCACAGCTGCTAGGCTAAGCACAACTCGGATTGATAACATCTTTACCATGGGAGAGAATATCTCTTCAAAGTCAGTACCTTTTTCTTATCCAAATTCTTTGACGACTAATCGAGCTTTGTAGTGAGGCTTTGAACAGTTCTCTTCGGTCTTGATTCTATACACCCACTTATTTTCAAAGCACTTCTCCCTTTTGGTAGCTCTACTAGCTCATGTGTGTTATTCTCATGCAAGGATTGCATTTCTTCTTGCATGGCTATTCTCCACTCTTCTTTATGACAATCACTCATTGCTTCTTTATAGATTTGAGGCTCCCCCTCATCAGTGAGCGTAACGTACTCCTCTGTGTTGTATCGGGTGGATGGTCTTCTGTCCCTTGAGGATCGTCTTGGCTCTAGTGCGATTGTAGTGCTAGATTGAGGTTCTTCCTGAACTGGTCGTCATGAATTTCATGATCTTCAGCTTCACTGCTTTCTTGTGTGTTGTTATCTTCATTGCGAACCAGAGTAGGTTCAATGTGCTTACTGCTTCTCAATCTTGGCCACTCTGAATTCTTGATATCTTCAATTGTTCGGTCTTCGAAGAATACAACGTCTCTACTGCGACTAACCCTCTTGTTAATTGGGTCCCACAACCGGTACCCAAATTCATCCTTAGGTGAACGAAGATAAATACACTCCTTTGTCTTTGCATCAAGCTTAGCTCTCTCATCTTTAGGGATGTGAACAAATGCCCTGCACCCGAACACCTTGAGATGATTATATGAAGCCCTCTTGCCCGTCCAAACTTCCTCAGGAATGACCCCATCGAAAGGAACTTATGGTGTGAGGTTGACAATGTCGGCCACAGCCATTATAGCTTCTCCCCCAGAATGATTTGGGTAACTTATCATGAGAGAGCACACAACAAACTCTTTCTTCAATGGTTCGGTTCATTCTCTCAGCTAGCCCATTCAATTGTGGTGTCTTGGGTGGAGTCTTCTCTAGCCTAATGCCATATTTCTTGCAATAGTCTTCAAAAGGACCTCTATACTCACCTCCGTTATCTGATCGTACACACTTGATCTTCCGTCCAGTCTCACGCTCCACCAGAGCATGGAATTCTTTGAAGGCATCAAGCGCTTGATCCTTTGATTTTAACAGGTGCAGCCATACTTTCCTTGAATGATCATCAATGAAGGTCACAAAATATAGAGCACCACCAATGGATCTCTCAGACATCGAACATACGTCAGTGTGCACGAGGTCTAGAATGTTCTTTCTTCTTGTGGGCGGAGAAGATCTTTGGAAAGGAACCCTATGTTGTTTTCCAACTAAACAATGAGCACAAGGATGAAGTGGTTTACCTTTCACGTCAGGGAGGAGTTGTTTCTGAGCGAGTATGTGAAGACCTTTCTCACTAATGTGCCCAAGTAGTTTATGTCATGTGTCCATATTATCAGTAGAGATGTTTACTTCTCCTTTGCATAGCTTAGCTTGCATTACATACAATGATCCTACCTTCTTTCCTCGAGCTATTGTCAAACTTCCTTTGGTGAGCTTCCACTTCCCTTCACCAAAGTAATTCATTAGACCGTCATCATCTAGCTTTCCAGCGGAGATAAGACTGAGGCGCATGGTCGGGACATGCCTCACATCTTTCAAAACAATCTTGCACTGGTGCTTGTCGTCAGAGTGATATCTCCTATTCCAACAATCTTGCTTCTATCTTGATTTCCCATTTGCACTGTGCCAAAGTCACCTCTTTGGTAGGATGAGAAGAAGTTTTCATGTGGAGTAACATGGAAGGAAGCACCAGAATCAACAATCCAAGAACTCTCATCACAAGCAATGTTTAGAATGTTACTTTCACCAACGAGATATAGCAGATCTTCCTTTAATACTATGGCAGTAGTACTCTTTTCTTCTTGCTTCTTCGTTAGGCTTATTTGGTCAGGCTTAACATTACCGGCCTTTTGGTCTCTTTTGAAGCTTCGACATTCCATTTTCTTGTGACCCATCCTTCCACAGTAATAGCATGCAATCTTCGAGCGTGACTTGGATCTACCTCGAGATTGATGGGGATTTCGGCTCTTACTACGTCCACGGGTTTCATTCCTACCCTGATTCTCAACAACATTAGCTTCGGGATGGATAAACTCATCTCGTTCCATTCTCCTTACTTCTTCACCAAGAAGGCTGTCACTGACGGTATCCATAGTAACTTTCCTTCCGGAGCTGAGTTACTTAGCGTGACAACAAGTGTGTCCCAACTTTCCGGTAAGGAACTAAGGAGTAGAAGGGCTTGTAGCTCATCATCAATCTTCATATCAATTTTTGTTAGTTGATTTACGAGCCCCTTGAAGTTATTCAAGTGCTCAATCATACTATGACCATCCTTATGCTCCAATTTCACCAACCGTCGAACTAAATTGGCCTTCTTGCGAGGCGTTTTCTTCTGAATCATGGACTCAAGCTTTGTCCATAATTCATAGGCATTGGTATAAGTAGAAACATGCTCGAAGAGAGTTTTTTCGATGTACTTACGGATCATAGCAATAGCCTTACGGTTCAACAGTTCCCACTGAGCATCACTCTTTCCTTCCACCTTATTTTTGTAGATGATGGGCTCATGCAAATCCTTGCAATACAAGTGGTCCTCCATCATTGGCTTTCAATAGGAGTAGTTGTTAGCTGTGAGCTTGAACATGTCTCCATCATGGGAGACAATATCCTCCATCTTGAACTTACACGAGCTTGATTATGGCTACGGATGAACCGGGCTCTGATACCATTGTTGGGGAAATCTCGGTCTTCCCCGCTTTGTGAAGTTAAGATAGGCACTTTAAGATTAAAAGTAGCAATGGAAACACAAGAGTTTATAATTATCCAATATGGAGATTCTTCCACCATACAAAAGAATGGTATGATTACAATTATATGATTACAAAAGTAACTCACACTTGGTGACTCACTCAAGCTTGAGGATAAAGACTTCTCAAGCTATCACTCTTTTCTCTCAAAGAGGATCTCTCTAACTCTCAAGTTTTTTCTCACTCTAAAAAGTGGCTTCTTCCTTGGATTCTTGGATGGCTAGTAATAGGGCTCCTTCTCCTATTTATACTACTCAACCTCCATAATGAATGGTGAAGATTACTTGCATCCGACGGTATAGATTGATTCTCTAGAATGCTCCACACTCCCTAGGAATCTCTACACTCTTCCATTCCCTTCTTTATTCTTCCATACTCTACCGTAAGGTTCCAGAAGGTTCCACACATCTCTAGAATATTCCAGAGGGTTCCACAAGCTTCTAGAGAGTTCTACGCTTCTCTAGAGTTCTCCGGAACATTCTAGAAAATTCTAGATTTCTCTAAAAACGTCTAGAATTTTCTAGAAACCCTCCAATTAAGGAGGGATCCCAACAGAAGTGTAACAGGGTTGGAAGTGTAATGCAGGAAAAGGCAGTTAATAGTGGTTCTTATGTGAATTCAGGCAAAGGCAGTTGTTTCTTTGAGTATATTCACAAAAATTATTGAGGAGGTATTGTTGAGATGATGACATATGTTGGTCAGATGAGTTGTTGTGCACAGGGGCAGTGCTAGCAGTGAGATGTGCACAGAAATATGGGTGTGCAGCAGCGTAGTCATATGTGTGCACTGTATGATAGTTAAAGATTTGTGGTTATGTAGTGGTAAGATGAATGAATATTGCAAGGCAGTGGGAATGATGACGGGAGGAGGGAGGTAGTAAGGTTGAAGTGCAATGAAATTGAAGTGTGATGGTTGTGGAGTAAGTGTGATGGTGGTAGTGTTTTGCTATGGTTGCAGGGGATGTGAAGAGGAGTTTTGATGGTGAATGTGAGGATATGTGCATAGGGTAGGCAATGTGATGCACAGTAGTGGATGTGCAGTGACGTTAAGGGTAAGGGCAGTGACAGTTTTTGATGTAATGTACAGCTTTTAAAGTGCTGTGCACAGTTTTGTAAAAAGAAAAATGTAATTGTAAAGGAAAATGTAAATGCAAGTGCAAATAATAAAATATTTTTGTTTTTGAAATTGTGTATTTTTTTAATATAAATGCAAATGCAAATAAAAAAGAACAACAAACACACAAATCAAATGCAAGCACAAATCATACAAACACATAACAAAAATTTCTTTTTTTTAAATGCAACACAACACACAAAATGAACACATAATAAAATCAAACAAAAATAATTCGAAAAATAGTGTAATATCCCATATTTTAAGTAACATTATTTAGGATATTTAATCAGCTAAATAAAATAAAATATTGTAAGTTGACTAGGGGATTGAGATTTGTCATTAATAAGGGGTAGCCGTGTCATGTTAATGTGTAAATCAAAACGAGATAACATGAAATAATACAGACAGAGGAAATAAGTAAGAGAAAAAAAGGAAGAAGGATATTCTTATACCCTAAACCATTAGGGAATCAAAACACACGTTCATTTCATAATTCTCAGGTAAAAACATTTCTAAGGCCGACCAACTTTAGCAAACAACAAAGATAAAAGCTAGGATTCAAGAGAAGAATCAAATCACTTAATCAAGATCAAATCTCACATCCAAAATCAAAAAGCTAAGGTAAACAATGATTACATCTCATTTTCTTAAATGTTTTCGGTTATAAGTTGAATCTGAAGTGTTTTGCATGATTATGCCATGTTTTTGATGGATTAAATGTTTATGTATACTTGTTGATGATTTATTCTTCTTCATACAGATTTTGTGATATGTTTTCATATAAAAACACTATTAAATACCATCTAAATGCCTTACGATTTTAGATTTAGATCAGAAATGATATTTTAGAGATGTGTTTCAATTTTCGTAATTTTTTGAATTAATATGGATTTTATATTAATTTTCTAGTGAATAAAATGATTTATTGGGTTATAAATAATTTACAGTTAAATTATAAATAATTTGGATCTGAAATTTATATATGCCAGAAAACATATTAAAAGGGATTTTTTGTAGAATTTTCCTAAGTATTTTCATGTATATAAATTTATTTAAGGTATGAGACTTAGATGTTTTATGTATTTATAAAAGGGGAAGGGGTATTTTGTCAATAGAATAGATTGTTTATTTCTTAAATAATTGGCAGCACTTTTAGAAAATAAAATTAGCAACCAATAAGATTTTGAAAAACAAGGAAAGTTAGTCAAAAAATGTTTCTCTTTTAAGTTAAAAACAAAATTTATATGTATTTAGCATATTCTGCCATTTTCGATACCAGGGGTTTCGACCTAGACGTTTCGCCACTATTGCTTTCGAAACCAATGCGCATGGTATCTATATTTTTGGTACGTAAGGAATTGGATAGAAGCTGAAGGTATAGGATTTAAACGTAGCATTCCAAAGAGGTCAAAGCATGTCTTAGTTTTAAAATGAGGCAGTGCCTAGTTTGCTTTTGAAGAGTTAGCTTTCGACTGGGTTGGCTTTCGACCTGGTCAAATGATTTCAAAGGAATGGTTTCGAATGGATTGCACTCTTTTGTTTTAAGAAATGCTTTCATAGGGGTCGAAACCTGTAGCTTCCGCTTTTCTTATCTTTCTAAGTCGATGGTTTTCGAAGGTATACTTTGTTTTTGAAACTTGACCACTTCTCTAATGCTTTCAAAAAGGGCGATTTCGACATCATCACTTCTTCGCTTAGAAATGCTTTCGTAAGATAGGCTTTCGACTAAATTGGTTTTAATGACCCTTTTGCTCTATTGAAGTCTAACCCAAATGATTTAGAAGGAGTTTTTTTTCCACATGTTCTAAATTGAACCCAAGTGCTTTCGAAAGACTGTTGTTTATGAAGGTTTTGATGCTTTGAAAGGTTTTAAAGAAAGGTTTCCAAGGGTTGGTTCCTCAATGGTTTCGAAAGGTTCGAAAAGGTAATTTTCTAACTGTTTCGAAAGGGCTAAAAGGAAGGTTTTTCCAATGGTTTCGGAAAGCAGTTTTAAAGTGTTTTGAGATAAGATGTCTAAGGTTTTATAGCTTTCAAAAGAGAGGTTTTTCAAGGGTTTCAAAAGGTTTCGAAAGGAAGTTTTTGGCCTTTCTACCTAGGTGAAATAAAGGATTTTGCTTGGCTTCGAAAGAGGTGCTTTCAATGGTTTAGAAATGAGTGCTTTCAATGGTTTAGAAATTGGTACTTTCAATAGATTCAAAAGGGGTACTTTCAAAGGTTTAAATGATTTCATTAACAAGGGTTTAAGTAAGTGTGTGTGTCAATATATATGCATGTGTGTGTGTATAGAACATGGCAAGGTGATTTTGAGGAAAACATAGAGATTATATATTTTACTTTTTAAGTTTGATTTAAGGGTTTTAAATCAGTTTGGTAACTTTTTCAAGGAAAATTTATGGGAAGGTTTCCCTTAGTAAATTGACTTGGATATTAGAATACCAGATGGAACTGGTATTGGATCGCGCCTTATACGTTAGCTATTAGCTCTTGCTAATTTAGTCCAGAATTTCAGTGTGTAGGACTTTGTCACAGGTAAGACTAAAATTATGATTACACACAGTTAGAATATGTGTTTATATACAGATAGGTTATTGACGAGCTCGCAAAACCATTAGGATTAGGTGACCCTGGGAGATGCTAAGGACATACCGTACAGAAGAGAAGTATTTAACATATAGTTAAGAACAGACCGTCCAAAAGAGGTGTGTCCAACAGATGTTAGATTGTTTTGTTATATTGTCTGGTAGGCTCGAGTCAGCCAAAAGGTTAGTAGTTAGCCAAACAAAACCGAAGTGTTCGGACAGATAGTTCATTTATTACCTCATATGTATGTTTACATAATAATGCTTTACAGTTTTTACCAGTTTTGGTTGCAGGAAATGGATTTGCAAAAGATATGTTTAAAAGGATATTAATGAGGGGAACCCGTTCCTATAAGCAGCGTGGTCTCACTTAGTACCAAATAACCGAGATGTATAGTATTATTCACACCAGGCTTTATGTCTGACTCGAAGTTTATGTTTTTCTTCTTAAACTCTTGGGTGCTCAAAATTGATTTGAGTAGGCTAAGGGTTGAGATTTTACATGTTTTAGCAGGGTGACAAATAAAATTTTCGGAAACAAGCAGGTGGCTGACGGATATCTATTTAGGAGTTGTGGTTTTGTTTTGTATTATTCTGCTGTGTTGTATCTAAGACAGTATTGTCTATATAGTACTATGGTCAACCAATGGGGCGTCATCATATGTTGCTCTTAGCATATTTATGTAATAATTATATTTATCTAAACTTGGGAAAGGATCATGAATGTAATTTGAATTTAAAACATAGCTTTTGAAATGTAATCGGTAAAAATGTTGATTTTGAAATCTGTGATTTTGTTTCATATTCAAATTCTTCTGATATTACAGATGCCATTAACATAGCCGTAATTAGTCGTCAGAAGTTAATACTATGGATGACTGTAGCATCTGTAGCGCTTAGCTTTGGGCCTCTAGATAGCGGATGTTACAACTTAGTATCAGAGCATAGGTTTATGGAAAATTTTAAACCAAAATTGATTTTAGGTGACTACCCAAATTGCCCTTGAGGAAATGTGACCACCAAGTTATCATTAGCTTCTAATTAATCCTCCATTAAGTGTGAATGTACTTTTAATCTCCACTAACATGTGCATTAGCTCCTAATTGAAGATCATATTAAGTGGGTAGGTGGATTCCTTCATGTTGCATGAATTGGTTTATTTCTTCACTCTCTCGTCTTCCTCACTTGTGCATGCATGAATACATGAGGCCTATTCCATATTTCCATCCAAATTCCTACAAATAAAAATAAAATGTGCAAATAAATATTCTTAAAATTAATACATGCACAAAATAACCATTTTTCCCCCATACGATGATGAATAAATGATGATTTGAAAATAATTGAAATTTTGGTTTAAACATGTTAAAATACCCTATATTCTCATTTATTTAATTAAATTAGATTAAATATAGAAGTAAAAATATGCACATTTACGTGCACATCAGCAGACTCATATACCATTGTTGAAGTGATATTCGGTAAATAAAATACATCGCTATCCGAGACTCTTCAAAACAAATCTATGAATTTCTGGTTAACTCAATTCTGATTCTTGCAGAAGTAAGAGGACTGCATAAAGAGGAGCCCTCCCTAGGGGATCCCGTATATATAAGTTCTTAAAACTAAAGACATTTGGTACTAATGCTCTTCCTAGGGGATCTCAAACCATATGAAGCCATGAAGCTTTTAATTACTTCCTAAGTTATTATTTGGTCAAATTCGATAGTCGACTAATCGACTATCTAGTTATTAAAACGATCTCTTAGGGAAATTAAGTTTCATATACTTAACACATATCGATCATCTTAAATTATTACCCTTCCGTTAAGAGTAAAAATAGAAGATTAGAGCACTATTGCTTCTAAATCCTACTCAAACGACATTATTAACTCTTACGGATAGACAAGCCTACTTCATCGGCTTTTAGTGTTAAGTGTAGTACTAATAATATTCCATAAATGAGTAAGTAATTAACATGATTAACATGTTTTAAACCTTCCTACCTTAACTATTCCTCGATTAAGAGTGAAATTGGTAAGTTAGAGCACCATTGCTTCTAAAACCTACTCCAATAACATTCTTAACTCTCACAAATAGATAAGCCTAGTTCGTCGGCTTTTAGTGTTAAGCAAAGTTAATTGCTTTTCATAAGCTTAAACAAACAAACACGCTTAAGCCTCTAAGAACTCTTAAACAACCTTGTAAACATTTGCTTATAGTTTAAAAACTCTTGAACATGATATAGATGAATGTGTAATATTTTACATATAATGCTAAGATATTTAAAATAATTTAAAAGGTATTATATTACATAAGATATTAATATATTTTATTAAAATTAACTAATTTTCCAAAAAATATATATACTTAAATATGCTTTTGAATACTTATATTATGGTTTAAAACATTTACTTATAATATTACTTAAAAATAACTAGTTTATAATTTATTTAAAACTAGAAAACAACATGTTTTCCTTTATATCAAAATAAACCACTTACTTTAACAATTCATAATAAATTATTAAAAATTCTTTAAAAAATCCAAACTGCTTTTAAAATACTCTAATATATATTAGAAAAGGCTTGCAAAAAGACTGAAGTAAAATACTTAAGTTTAAAGTCATTGCAAAGTAATTTAACCTCTCAAATAAAAGGCTATGACTGGACCAGTTTTGATATCTTGAATGTTTGATTTGATATGCTAAATTTTTTTTAGTATTCAATCTTTTTATAGAAACTAGTATACACATAATACATTAACACCATAGCAAGAAGCGCATAAGGATCTCTCTACAAAAATTCATAGAAAATGTCTAACACGAGGCATATTCAAAGTGCTTTTATGGCAACTATCGCTATAAAACCACCTCCTAAACTCAAATCCCATTTAACCTACGTTCAACCAAACCCTATATGCTTTTTTCAAGGTTATGCAATAATTCGTAGAAGTCCATTCAAGTTCATTCATATGGATTACATATGTCATTTGCTTTCCAAAGCAAGAATCAAAACCGAATATAACAATATAGACTCAAGCACAGATATACCATCAAACACTAGTATAATACACATTATATTCTATCAAATGGTGAGTTAGCTCACCCTTAACCAAGCAAATACTCAAGTCCAAGCTTCCACTTCCCGCCTCAACCTTGCAAAAACCAACTTCTTGTCTTTAACTTTGCTTTGCACTTGCCTAGTCTTAAAAAGCCTAAATATTGCGCACAGACAATGGAGGTTTAGGGATCATGTACTTCAAATCTTCTAATCTAAGTTGTTAAGTGGTTTTTTCGTGTTTTTGTAAGGCTTGTGGCAAAGTTTGAAGAGATTTGAAGATGCTCTAAAATTATTATTTTTATGAAGAGAGAAGGAGAATGAAGTATAATATTGCACTAAAATGCGAAATGGATTCAGTAGCCATGCACCATCTTGTATAGGCTCCAACATGGTAACCTCATCCCCTCCCCTCACCATATTAGCCAACCATGGAAGGCTCAGCCCCCTCTCCACATGCCTCATCAAATCTTTTTTCCACCTACTTTCTTTAGCAAATGACCTAACTACCTCTTCACACAAATGTCTCCTTATGTTCTAGAAGTTTCTAGAAGATTCTAATTACTTTATGAAGTGAAGCATATTAATTAATTGCTAACGTCTTCATATATATTAATTAGACAAGTACAAAAGTGTTTGAACAGCTTGTATCGAATAAAAAGCTATTTATCAACAAACCGATTTTCGATCACATTATCGATATTTCTTCGAAGCATTTATTTAAAAAAAACTCAAAAACTAGTTTCTTATCATTTTTCATTAATTTAAATATGTTTAATAAGGTTAGAAAATCACATTTATAATACTTAGCAATATTCAAAAAGTTACGGTATTCAAAGACAAAGTGTCCGAAATTACAAGTCGCTGCATATCTAGAGTTATCAATGATCCCTTTAACATCCAACACTATTTGGAACATCTCATGCTCTTTTACACCGCTTCTCCTTATCGAACGTGCTTCCCCAGACTACTTTAGTCCCATCCTTCACTTCCCTACCTGAAGAAATTGATCAAATGCCTCACGCCTTTGAAGTTCACAACATCTTTACTCGCACGTCTCATGTCATAGATTCATCTCACCACTATTTCGAAGTCATCTCATCGAAGTGTTATGCCTTTTTCTCGTCATTTATTATCGACCTTCATTGTGCTGTATCCATTAAAAACGAATGTCAAACAATCAAACGAACATCTTTGGTAGTACGACTTCTAGGACCTTCTCGGCATTCCTTAGAAATTTGGCCAGAAATGACCACATAAATTTAGGCATGTGCTGACCAGATCAGGTCGATACCAATCTAAATTTCTTAGCCAAAAGCTTGGCTAACTCTTTCACACCCTGACCTCTTCCATCTTTCCTTGCTTTGAGCTCCTTTCCTCGGTGCCACACTTTCCAAGTTTCAGCACCTTCTATAAGCTCCCAAAAAAGGTCAGTATCGACCTAAAGTAGTCAGTATTGTTGGGGTTAAGTCCCCAAACTCTTTCCCTTCCTTGTCCCAAATTCTTCCCCAAAGTTTCTAAGCCAAAGTTCTGGAATAGCTCCTTCCATTGACATGAACTACAGCTTCTAGCAACCAGATTTCAACTCGGTACCAAAATGAATTCGAGCACCCAAACCAACTCCAATCTTATGCGACTAGATATGTAGGCTCCTCAAACTCCCCACTACAACGTATCCAAATTTCGTCACATTTTGACAATTTTGGTGCCATTTGCACCAAACAACATACCACTTTTCAAACCATGCAAAATAGATAGAAAACATATCAAAGTAATCCATACAACTACCAAATATCTTTATATGACATCCAAACAAAACATACAATTCATCCAAACATGATTTACTAGCCTTGATCTTTCTATATCTGGTTTTCTATAAAATAGCAATTCTGATTGGTAAACAATATGAATCATGTTAAAATACAAATCTATTTTTTTGTATGCAGGAGATGGAAGAGAGCATGGAGTCAAAGTTTCTGGCCAAAGCATTTTGGTTAATAATAATTGTTATTATTGAACCAAGGACTTTGTGTTTGAACGAGTTGAATGTGAACAATATTGGAACTTTGACCATTACCAAATTCCGTAAGTCCAAAGTGATATAGTTTTGGCGTAGAGAATTGGTGTAAATAATAGTCACAATCGGATAACACTTAACAAAGTAACATTAGATTTTTACCAAAACCAAGTAAGCGATAAATTTGGTTAAAATGTCACATCACCTACAAAGTGTTATGCGAATGTTAATATCTGAATAGTTCAATATTAACCACTGATAAAATTTACACCTAAAGAGTCACACAACCAACATCACTGAATACTCCTTGACCACATGATTTAATTAGTTTATAATTATTATAAATTAATTAAATTAATTAATATTTATGAAATATTAATTATAAAATTTTATTTTCATTTGAATTTTTTTTATTAAATACGTTATAATAGTTATAAATATATTGATCGAGTATATGATATTGATATGCATTTATACTGGATTTAAGTGCAAAATATTTTTGTTTGGGCTTTTGATGGAACTAGATTTGTTCAAGGGTGGGTGGTTCGGCTCTGACAGGGACAGGTATGTGTAGCCATTTGATTGAATTAGATGGACAAGATATGTATGGATAAGGGAGGGAGAATTAGTAGTAAGTCTAGATCCTAACTTGTCTCCATTCCTCCTTTATATGAGCTTCTCAAGCCACACGTATTGGAAGATTTTTTTTGGAAGCCTCCATACCCTGTTACTTCTGGTCGAACCATCGTCCCATCTTCTCAATCAAATCAAATAAAATACTATTCGATAGTCGGTGGTCTGTAATTCGGGAGCTAGCACATTCAGAATTAAAATTCGATTCATGAGTTCGTTATAACAGTTCAAGGTGTGAGTTTTTGGATTTGGTACAAGGTAATGATCTGGCTTACAATTATATCCTATTGTATCAATATTTATATATCAGTTCTATAGTGCTAGTTAGGTTATGATTCTATTATATCAATATATTATCACAAATCAAGTTGGTTGTAAGTTTATATGCTTATAAATTTATATAAAAAAAATTTGTCATACATCCACCTATAATATGCTCGGCTAAATAATAAAAATTAAAAATAAATTTTTTTATTTAATTAATTTAATATATATTATTTAATCATATATTAGCTTTATAATTTTAAATTCTATATTCTATTACATACAAAACATGGTTTTGTAATTATATATATATATATAGCTACATACATAAAATACTATCGATAGAAATAAAATATTTTATATTTTTATATATTAGTATTGAATATTATTTAATCCAATTAATCGTCTAAATTAATTATATCTATATATGTTTATATATTATAAAGTACGTTTATATTTTTATAAAGTTAAATTATCACCCAATATGTTTTCGGCGGAAAACTATAAAAACATTTCATTTTTATAATTATTATTTAAAATTCAAAAGGAATTTAAAATTAGATTTTAATTTTTTTAAAATTATAAAATTATATATAAAATATTCAAATAACTTAATATCGCTTAAATTTTTACTAAAATTTAAAATTCAAAAAAAAATTTCAAAATATATTTTTATTTAATTTTAGTATTATTCGTATGGATATTAATTCAAACATATATTTTTAAATTGAATTTTGTGTCATGCTTTATATCAGATATATATATATATATGTTTACTATACAAATATTTTTAATGTTTTAAAACTATTGACACACTTATTTTTAAAAGAAATTTAGAAACATTCTAAATAAATTAGACTTTATAGGTCTAATCAAGATCATAGATAGTAAAAAAAAATTGAAATCACCCATTGCTTCCGCTACAGGTTAGCCCGGTTCAAACAATGGTATCGGAGCCCAACAGCCTATAAGTTTGGGTAATCAAGTACTCTTCCCTACTTGGCTACTAGCCTGGCTTGAAATGATAACGTAAGCCATAAAAGGTGATCCATAACAGGAAAAGGGCCCAATTTGAATTGGGCTTGGGCTAATTTTAATTTTTTTGGAAATTAAAAATAAAATTTCTAAATTTAAAAGTTGAATTTAAATAAGAAAAATATTATAAATTTATAATATAATTTTTCAAAAAGTTTGAAAATGTTATAAATTAACATCGAAAAATTAAATTTGTTAATAAGATTAATAAAATATTTAAATTAGCTAAATAAGTTAATTAATGAAAAATATATACATGTGTTATATATTTTAATATATGTTGTTATATTTTAAAATGTTTCAAATCTCATAAGTATACATGTATGTATACGAAATGAATTTTGAAATTGATATTAATTTAATTAAAATTGTTTAATTAAATAAATTAATTAAAAGTTTAATCAATTAAATAATATATATATATATATATGGTATGTGTGTTATACTATAAAGGTTATAGTATATAATACATATTTAATATAATGCTGTATGAAGATAATATAAAATTAATAAAATGTTAACTAATTAAAATTAATTAAATAAGATTTAATTAATGTAACGTTATACATAAAACTATCATATAAGTAATATGAAATATAAAAGTTACAGAATAATAAATCTTACATAATATGAATATATAAATTAAAGGTGGAACATTAGGAAACCCTAAATATACTTAAGAAATAAATGCATACGTAAATGTACGTATACTATGAGTTTCGTCTGTTTAATACTTGAATCACGATGGTACTTTAAAAAAAATACATTATTTCACAAGTCGATATCACTCAATATAATATATTGAAGATTATGAATCTTCAATATAGTATTGTCCGCTACTATATATATGTTAATAAATTACTTGCATACTCCATAGTTGTTGAGAAAACTCAAGCAAAGGATGTTATGTGTGGTCTCGTTAATATATTAAACAGACGAGGTAAGATAACTATGCGTGTTTGTTGAATAAACTCAAGGTACATATACTATACTTAAGCCATCGCAATAAGGTAGGTATGAGTGAATAATTTCATTTTGATTTGTTGAGCAAACTGAAGGTCGAATTCAAATTGGACAAGGTACTAAGGGTTAGGAGTTGTATGCGATACAATCGATAAGGAGTTATCCTTTGTCTATAGAGCTATGACTTGTTGAGCAAACACCAGGTCGAAATTCCAAGACGAACGAGTCTTAACGCCCACTAGCATAGTCGATAGAATTCTATGTTTTGACTTGGGGTTTGGTGAGACATAAAAGATTAATGGGAGTCTTATAAGAAAAATAAATGATAACATTTAACCTTTTTACTATTGTAAGAACATATGCTACATAATATCATAATAATCTACATCGATAAATTTGCGCATTTAATATGATTGATAAAACATTTATCAATTAAGTTATACAAATGAACTGAATTAAATATTGACAAACAGAAATATAACATATATTTACTAATAAATGGATATTGCACGTTAACATTTCTACACCCATGCATGCCCCTGGTTCTAAAACTAAAAAATACGTTTATAATTTCATCGCTTACATGTTTATCTGATTGAGACTATGTGTTGCATTCCATGAGTTTCAGACTCATAAGAAATATAAGACTGTGGACATTTGATCAATATAAATTGCATATAAATGTTATATGATGAACAATCACAATTGGTATTGTGCGATTTTTTGATGAAATTAGTTCATTCGAAATAAGAAAATAAACCGTACTGTGAGATCAAGTATTCAATTTGATTGATTATAATAAAGATCGTATTATGTTAAATATAAATTTAGGCCAAAATTACAAGAAAGGTCTAAGAACTCGGTCGTTGAAATGTCAGTTTGATTAATTTAAACAAAGTGCAACATATTTGATATCCTTAAATGTTAAGGATAATCGAGTGCGCTTTTGTAAAGAGTTCATTGTATTGTTGTAAGTTTGACCATTTATAAAGGAATGTTCAAAAGTAGATTAGATTTAAGATACAATTAGGATGAAGAGAGTGAATAGTCACTTCTACTTCATAAAAAAACATCGAAAAGGAGAATTGTAATAACAATAATAATAATAGATACTTAACATTGGAATGATAAATACGATTTCTATTCCAAAATATATATGGAAAATTGTTTTCTATGAGGTTTATTTCTTTGAGTTCAAGATATTTGATCAAAGAATTCTCCGCTGTCGATTAGTTACAGTATAAGAAATAAATAATCTATATTAAGTGAATGATGGACCTACGAATTTAGCACGCTTTTATAGTAATGGTGGAAATAGTAAAAGCATTCCATATAACACTTATTAATTGCATAAAATTATGAAAATTGTTTCTGTAAAATATACCGAAAATTATTTATGACGTAATGATTATTTTTCGGTGCCCACTGAAAAATAAACATAGTTTATTTCAGTGTGAATATTATGAATATTCGTTATAAAATAAAACTATAATGTGGTATTTATTTTCACAACAAAAGTGATACATTGAAAAATACTGAAGTATCTAAAACTATAGTTATTTTGGAATTACAAATTAATCCATAGTTTTGGGAAATAATTTTTATTATATGATTATGCATTATCTTATACTAGTTAATTATATCTCAATCAATTAAGGGTTGTACACCAATTTAGTGGGAGTGTCATAAGAGTCGATGAACTCTTCGAATTAATACATATGGATGTATGCAATCATAAGTCTATTAATACCAAAACGGTTCCATATACTTCTTACCAATGAGCTATCACAAACATGGACACGTGTATTTGATATGCATGTATAAGTATATGATAAGCTCATAGAATATAAAATGAAAGTAAATAAAATAACATGCGATAGAAATGATTCAATTTGATCGAAAAGGTGAGTATATTGGAAAGAGTTCTGTATATACCTAACATGAGTAAATATTCCGTCTCAAAGGTCACTCATCCTATAATACATAATAATGTATTGATAAGGAGTAATTGAAATTTATTGGACAATGCAGGATTGATAATGAGTAATATTGAGTTAAAATATTTCTATAAGGAGTGTACTTAAGATTAGTACACAAGATTAAAATTAATATCGTCCAAAGAATAGTTTACAAAACCATACAAGGCAAGTGTTTGTAAGAAACCGGTACATATCCTATGCTAAGGACTTGGCAGGTTGTGTGAGTCGAAAGACTGCGCGTAATTATTATCTTGTATGAATTATGCTAAGAGAATTTTGGAAATGATGGACATTAGATGACATATTTATGTTGTGAATGTAAATATATTGTGAACTAATGCAAAATCAGTTTTATATAAGGCAATTCATGAAATTTTTATGAATGCCCGTCCCATTGCACTTTGAAATAATTATGTTTCAAGAAATTACTCACTTCATAAAGAAGCAATTTTTGATAAATTATTAGTATAAAATAAATTTGGATACAATCAAGGATAAAACTGATTGCAAGGGACAAAATGAAATTGACCAAACTTAAATGAACATAATATATTAAAATTCTAATGAGTATTCTTATATATTGAAGTAAAACTGTAAGTTTCTAATCAGTGTCAAGAATAAATAATCCTCGACTGTTTAATTAAACCATTAACAGTATTGGCTCTATAATATAGTATAATGCGCAATTCCAAAATAGTTTTCAAGTATATTATCAAAGTATAATTTTCAAAGTTGTACCCAAAGAGATACGATCCATTTGCCACAAATGTGTCTTTAAGAGAAAGAAAAATACCGTTAGAATATCGCGAGCCACATTAATAAGAATAATACCATGAATTTCAACCGTTGAAATTAACGTAATAGATTCATCATTCGATGTGCTCAAGTTGGTTCAGATTTTACTCACAAGATTATCACATGGTATAAATTTATGTTTTGGTATGTATGTGAAATTATAAATAATGATTTAGATTAAACTATTTATGTATAATAACCATAGTATCTCAAAGTTAGTGCGAGCGATATTGAATTTATTGGTTTTTGGATACGATCCAAGAAATGATAGAAAGTGTCATTTTATAAGCATCGGAATTGAATAAATATTTTGATAGAAATATCATATAGCTTGATTATCAGTCAAAATGCAGAGGAAGCTTGTTTTCATAAGAAAGAACATTAAAAGTACATAAACATTTCTAAACCATAAGTAAACAACACACTACTAATTGTTAATGATGTATTTGTGTTAAAACTAGTTTTAGTTGTTTTAATACTTGACGTTGGATATGTAAATTAAGTCTTTTATAGTAAGTATAACAGATATTGGGAATGTCCCAAATGATATTCAAGGACATCATGTTAAAATGTTTAATATGGAACATGTAAGATGGATCCTTATATGTAGGCAATAGTAATAATCATACATGTTATGCTCTCCGTGATATCATGAATTGTTCATATATTTGATACATGTAGCAAATATCAAATCCAAATTGATATTGCTAAATGGTTGTTTGAGATGTTCTCAGATATTTGTGAAATACTAAAGGATTGTTTATAGAAATAATGAACTCCTTATAAATGAGTGTTTAGACTTAAACTTCACTGGTGATATTGAATATAATACATCAATAATGAATTCAAGTTAAGAGTCTTTAGGTTCGAAATGTTCCAAATGAAAGATCACGGCTGACTCAATGAAAAAGGCTAAGTACATCGTCTTGAATAGCTCCACAATAAAAGCAATGTATATAAATATAAATGCAAAAATTTATAACTAAGCCAATGATGATTCCAAATGTTGAGAATTCCATAACATTGTTATATGATATTAATGTCATGATATAGTTTGTAACATAACTTAGACCTAATTGGAAGTCAAGAGACACACTCTGAATTGTTCTACATAATAAAGGGTAGTCTATCAGCGTTGGAGAGAGTTGACTAACGGAGTAGATAACTGAAACAAATTATCATACCCATTCACTAAGGGACTGACCCGATTGGCTTTGAAGAAATTGATTGGAGAAGTTGGAAGAAGATTCCCTAATTGACCCTAAGTGCAAGTTAGATAACTATGAAATAACCCACTCGATAGTTTTTTGTTGGTTAATATAAGTAAGGTAAAATAGGAAAATATTGTTAGTACCTTAGGCATTGGTTTTGATGACAACAACCATATGACATTATATAAAATATAGATACTAATGTTTTTATCAGGTTATATATAGTATATAGTGCAGGATATTAGACAGGTGTTGATTTAGAAGACTATACAGTATCAAGAGCAGATTCAAGAGGTTGATATAGAGATTCAAGGATTAGAGATTGAAGACTCATGAGTATTGAAGATTCAAGATATACAGATAAGTTATAGAGTCATAGATTATTTTGTTAAAATCCTGATAACACTTCTTTGATCTCTCTTCTCATTTTTCGAAAAGGTTTTAAAATCTATTTTCTGTTTTAAAATATTTTGAATTTCAAAAATGGCTTTCAAATGATTTTTTTACCTTTTGATTTTATAATTAAGTGTTGAGTAATTAAGTTTTTAAGTATTTATATCTTAATATACTTTTATCTACCATACTTTGTTTTAGTTTTAGTTTTATGCTTTCTAGATATTTATAAGTATATTATAACTTATTTTTGAATGTATATTCGCCTATACTTCGTATTTTTGTTTTCAAAAGAAATTTATATTCAAATCCTTTATATATTTCAAATACTTTAAAATAATTTTATAAAAGTTTTCTTAAATTTTATTATGATTAGAATACGTATAAACTATGTTTAAATGATTTTAAAATGTATCAAAGTATTTTACAAAGCCTAATATTTTCAAAATAAATTTTATAAAATATTTTTTTGCAAAAGTAGCAAGGATATGTCGACATACATAGTTGGGATATGTCAACATATAGATCAATTTTTTTAAAATTCAAATTTGAATGGAAGTGTCTTTTCGCCGTATCTCTTTGCGAATGGGCACAACCATTTTTCTATAAATAGGGGTTAAACCAATGAAATTTGATCAACTACTTCCTTATATTTCTCTCCTCGTTTTCTATCTTATTTTCTAAAATAAATTATGCTCAAACTCTTCTAAAATTCAATCAGAATGAAATCCAAACTCTATTGGTTTGATTCACGATTGTTTGTGATCTCTATCTTCTCCCTCACTCAAATCATGATCAAAGTGCTATTCAAGAAGTTGTAGGATCATTTATACTTAAGATCAAGAAACCAAGTCCGTAAATCTATCAAATCATACTCTTATACTTTGTGATGTGCTTGGTTTCCTTGAAATCTAAATGGATGTGCTTTTGTCCTGTTTGAATCAAGTGGGTATGCTTGATGTCCCAGAAATCCAAGTGGGTGTGCCGGTGTCCCATCTAAATCCAGTGAGTGTACACATAGCTTGGAAAATATGGAGGGGGTGTCTCGTAGCCTTGAAATCGAGATTGTATTGACTTTGATATTTTAAAAGAAATATGTACAAGAAATTGTACGGGACTGGACATAGGGTAACTCCGAACCAATATAAAAATTCCTGGTGTGATCTCTCCAACTATTTACATTTTACTTTTACTGCATTTATATATGTCGGTGTTCGCATTTATGATTGTTGATTTTACATTGTTTAATTATAACCCTAAAAGAATTTAAAAGGATTCACAAAAATCAGTAAACACTATTCACCCCCTCACTAGTGTTAAATTAGCCTTCGGATCCATCTTCCGCAAACTTAAAAATATCTATTTGACAAAATTACATAGTTATCTTGACTTCGAGAATACCGTTGATCTTCAATATGGAAGCTCCACTTCGATTATAGTTAAATCATAGCACGACATCCATCGGACAACTACAGTTAGGTCGAGTGGAAGCATTGGAAGTGAGACTCTATATAAGAGAGGATTCATTCTCCTCGGTTATATGAAGTTAGTATCATGGTCAACTAAGGTCAACTCAAAGTCGAAGTCCCTAGCCAGAGCATTCAATTAATAATAATTGTTATTATTGAACCAAGGACTGTGTGTTTGGACTATAGAGTTGAATGTGGACAATATTAGAATTTTGACCATTACTAAATTCCATAAGTCCAAAATGATATAGTTTGAACGAAAAGAATTGGTATAAATAATAGTCACAATTGGGTAATGCTTAACAAAGTAAAATTAGAATTTGTCGAAACCAAGTAAGTGATAAATTTGGCCAAAATGTCACATCACCTGCCAAGTGACGTGTGAACGTTAATATTCGAATAGTTCAATATTAATCGTTGACCAAATTTACATCTAAAAAGTGGCACAACTGAAATTGTTGAATACTCCTTGACCACATGATTTAATTAGTTATAATTGTTATAAATTAATTAATATTTGTGATTTATTAATTAAATTTTTTTATTTCGATTTGATAAACAAAATTATTAATTATATTTATAATATTTATAAATATATTGATCGATATATGATACCAATATGCATGTAAATTGGATTTAAATGCAAAATATTTTTGTTTGGGCTTTAAATGGGTTTGAAACCTATATAATGGCCGTTTGGTTCGGCTATGATAGGGATAGGTAGGTGTGGACATTTGATGGAATTAAATGGATAAGATATATATGGATAAGGGAGGGAGAATTGGTAATAGGTCTAGATCCTAACATGTCTCCATTCCTGCTCTATACGAGCTTCTCAATCCACCCATATTAGAGGTTTTTTTTGTAAGCCTCCATATCCTCTTACTTCTAGCCAAACCATCATCACCTCTTCTCTAATATAACAAGCTCAAATCAAATAAAATTAAATACTAATCGATAGCCGATGGTCTATAATTCGGTACTATATCTAGGCTAATCACCTGCTACCATGTCCTCATGTGGTAAATACATATGCAACGCCAACACCAAGCTCACTTCTCCACGTACTAAATCTAGGCAAATCACCTATTGCCATGTCCTCTTGTGGTAAAGGAAAAAAGGAAAGGAGTGGGTCAGATAAAAGTCTGGTGAGTGAATTGTGTTACTAATAAATGGTGATCACATGGAATTGACTTCATTTATAATCTACATTACCTAGGGAGTCTTACTGTTGTTTGTAAATTACTTACTAGGGTTGATCACCTTAACCTAAGGAATATAGTTCCAAATACACCTACACCCAAACAACTTGCGGAGGTTTATACCTAGGGGCCTAACAACAAATCGAACCACTAACAAAACTAATAATCTTTGGGGCTGTTCCAAACATAAGGTCACATAAAATATCAACTTTAGGACTACATTACCCAAACAACAACTACATATACCATGCTTGCACACTGAGAGAATCCCACAATGCCAACTCACGTCAAAGATGACTTAGCATCTGTTAAAGCATTCGTGTTCAATAACTTAATGGCAATGCTACTTATTGCACCGCATCGGGCATCCACCAATATTGTCATGTTTTAATCATCATACGCACTAAGGAACCTTCCATTAGTGTCGGACCATGCACTGCACCAGGCATCCACCAACAGCATTGCACACACCGAGGAACCACCCATTAGTGTTGTATGCTTAGCAAACCCTGGCGATCGAACCGCCTTATATCAAATATCAAAATTCATAGAATAAATACTGTCTAGGCCTAATTGCCTACATACTCATCTACTTCAATCCCGTAGTATTCAAAGGTCAAGAATCAGGGAACTTATTTCCTATACTTATATAACATGTATGCTATTATATACACCAATATATATATATATATATATATATATATGAACCTGGGCCACAAGCCGAGATTCAACCTGCATTAGAAATTCGTTAATTGGTTGATTCCTTGCTACTATAGTGGTTTGACCATTTATTTTCGACCGGCTACAATGAGCCATCGACTAGTCGGATTTCTATTTTGCAATAAATTATTTTCCATTAATTTAAGTTAATTATATTTTCAGCAGTCTATTTCTAAGCGGTTTTTCATATTATAATTTTGCCTATAATTCGAATAATTTTCATATATAATTTATAATTTGATTTACACAATTTCACCTTATCGACGTCGCAATTATATATGTATATTTTACCTTTTAGGATCAATTAAAAGTGATATAAAAGGGTGTATACATATCAGAATCAATTCAAGGTAAAATCAAAGCGTGTTTACATTTTAAAATCTTAGATTCAATTTCAAGTCGAAATCAACTTCTTTAATTGTAATCAAGTTATATTAAATAGGGGTTATATTCATACAATTTAGACTTTCGAACCATATATATATAATTGAAATTTATTGAATAAATAATCTTTAAATCGGAAACTTTTATCTTAGATTTAATTCATAAAATTCCAAAATCAAATAGAGGTATAAATAAATCTAATTACTTGTAAATCAACATATTTTAATATTCAACCCACTCACCTCTTAATGCTTCCTTTTCTTATAGCTCGCCCTTAAACTCCTCTTCTTCTCTTTACTCGTTGATTTTATTGTCAATTTAATCTTTATTTTGTTTTTTTAGAGAAGAAATTTTAAACAGAATGAAAATTTTGGAAGAGACGTAGAGTAGACGTACTGACTACTATTAGGGTTTTAGATAAAATAAAAACAAAGACTACATCTCCTTTTATAGTTGCAGGAAATAACATTGGCTGTTTGATTTTTTATTATAAAATCTAGGCCATTCGACCAAGGCTAACCATAGCCAACTTTTTCCCACTGGTCGATCGATCTATTGTGGGCAGTTGACCTCTAGGAATCGACTAGTCCCAATAAGGTTGCTGACATGTTAATATTACTTAATTTAATATTAACTTTCCTTTTATATACATTTTTAATTATTTTTTATTTCAAACCTTTAAACATTAATAAATTTTCTATATAAATTTCGATTACAAAACTTTATATATGAAAGTTGTCTGGAAAATTACCACAAACAAAGTGGTGCAAGTTTCATGGCCAGATTCTAACATTTGATAAAAATCCATTTTTAACTCTATTTAATTGGTTAATTTCTTTTAATAAATTCTCAATAAATTTTATAGGGTGTTATATTCCCCTCAAACCTAAAATGGATTTCATACCCGAATTCTTTAAGGATGGAAAAATGCAATTCATATACAAGGAACCCAATATCTACAACCTTCTACTCAACCATCAACCACTGGAAACCATTTTTCCTAAGTTTTGATTTCTAATGCAATATGTACACATAGGTATGGAATGCATATGAACCTATGGCTAGTGCACAAATTAGGTGGCTTCCTGATCTAGTTGACTTCTTGAAATGCCCATGCTTATGCCATGCATCCAACACGTATGCAATTCCCTATGCTTGCAATTCTATATGAATGAGCAACCATTCGATACATATGCAACAAATATATGTGTATAACTCAAGAAATAAAACAAGTGATGATGTAAGTGTAGACTAACCTGAATATAATTGCCTATGTGTGCAAAGATTTACTTAATAAAAACATCCATTAGAACCCATCATAAAAAACATGCCCCAATGACACGTCCATGACCAATCCTAGCATCCAACGCCTCTACCTATATGGTACGGTATGCAAAGCCTAAGTGCATAAGCAATATTTTATTAAATAAAATGGAACATACTAGAAATGATTTCTGGATGGGCAGCTCAGATCTTCTCCTACTCTTCGTTGGATGTCTCCTTACTAAACCTTAACCAACTTAATAACTTTATTGCGGAGTCGCTTTGTACTATTCTCAATGTATGGGTAGGTGCACGATGAAAACGTGACTCCCTCTCAACAACCACTTCTTCTAGACGACTTGGCTTGACCACAACTGCTGGATCATGTAGACACTTTCGCAATTGTGACACATGAAAAACTTCATGTACTCCCGCTAACTTATTAGGAAGCTCCTCCTTATAAGTTAACTTCCTCACTCTACCTATGATCGGAAAAGGCCTACAAACTTTGACGCTAATTTTCTTGAACTACCAAACTTCATGACATGTCTAAGCGGCGAAACCTTCACCAACAAACTCCAATTCTATGTGTCTTCTATTAGCATAAGGTTATTGCCTATCTTGCACAGTCCTCATCCTTCTATGGATCAAGTCTATCTTCTCTTAAGTCTCCCTTATCATGTTTGGTCCATGAATGGTCCTATCTATAGTGTCCCACCAATAATACGATGATCTGTAAGGTGTCCCATATAACGCCTCAAATGGTTGCATGGTGCCATTCAAACAATTGTCAGATAGCTATTACTATAAGCAAACTCACTAGTGGAAAGTAATCCTCCCAAGAGCCACCAAAATCCAAAATACACATCTGAAGCAAGTTCTTCAATATTCAATTCACTCCCTCTGCTTTTCTATTTTTTGTGGGAAATAAGCGGTACTCAAACTCAACTCAGTGTCTGATTCTTCTGAAGACTCCTTCAAAATTCGCTAATGAAAAGTGGGTCTCAGTCAATGACAATGCTAGAAGGAACTCGTGTAATTGAACTATCTCACTTACATATAGAGTCCCCAAAGACATAGTCGTGTTACTAACCGGAACAAAGTGAATGCATTTGGTCCATCGATCGACTATAACCCAAACACTCTTATTCTTCCTCCTACTTCTAGGTAGTCCATTAATGAAATCCATATAAATGCTCTCTCACTTCTACTACATAATATCTAATGGCTGCAACAATTCACTCGACTTATTTTGCTCTGCCTTTATCCGTTGGCAAGTCATACGCTTAGACACATACTCTTCCACGTCTCTTTATACCACCCCAATAAAAGACTCTCTACATATCATGATACATTTTCTCCATTAGGATGGATGCTCATCCTAGACGATGGGACCCTGCTAGTACCATGTCAATAAAATCCATAATGAAAGGAACTTGAGTCTACCATCTCGCTATAACCACTCTTTCGAGTCAATAGTATAATGCCTCAAATGACTTGGCTGCTCTCCTTTACCAAGCTTCTCAAAAAAACCCAATAACTTCGTATCATGTTTCTGTCTTGTCCCAGTGCAGTCCATAGGCGTAGGCTGCACATCCATAAATACTAACAATCCCAGAGTGATGTCCGTCGAAGGTTGAGAACCGAATGTAGAAATAAACTCCAAATGCGTCCACTCTAAGAACATAAGACTCAACATCACATGCTTCTTACTCAAGGCATTGGCTACAACATTACCTTTGCCTGGAGTATAAGAGATACCAAAATCATACGATGATAGAAACTCCATCCACCTCTACTGGCGCCTTAAATTCAAATCCTTTTGGAAGAACAAATACATCAAAGACTTATGATCCATGAGTAGCTCAAACCGCTCTCCAAATAGATAATGTCCTCATGACTTGAGTGCCAAAATTATAGCTGCCAACTCGAGATCATAGGTATGATGGTTTCTCTCATTGACTTTCAATCTCCGACTAACATAGCTAACCACCCTCCCTTCTTGCATCAATACCGCGCTCAATCCCATACCGCAAGCATCCATATAAACTATGAATGCCTTTGAACTATCAAGTAGTACCAAAATAGATGCACTTGTTAATGACTCCTTCAGCTTAATAAAATGTCCTCGCACTTTGAGTCCTATAAGAAACCAAATTCTTCTTGGTAAGGCGGGTTAAAGGAGCTTTAACTCCTTAATGAACATTCTATAACAGTCCGCCAAAACAAGGAAACTTCTCACCTCCATGCCATTCTTCGGTATGTGTCAATCCTGTACCGCGGCAACTTTACTGAGATCAACTACCAGTCTATGCTCAAGGACAACATGTCCTACAAAGCAGACCTCTCCTTGCACCAAAAGTGGTATTTGAAAAACTTCGCCTTCAACTTATACCCACAGAAAGTATTGAGCACTTCTCCTTAATGAAACTAACTCCTCCTCGCTTTTCAAATAGACCAACATGTCTATAACATCCCCTCTCTTGAGGCTCAAAGCTAAGCACTACAGATGTTGTAGTCATCTATAGTATTAACTTTCGGCAATAAAATACGGTAATATTAATGGTATCCATAATATCAAAAGCACATGAATATGAAATAAAATCACAGATTTCTAAAAAACAACTTTTCTGATTACATTTCACAAAATCAAGTTTCATATCCAATTACATAATCCCAAACATTTCTCAGGCATTGATCAAATATAATTATTACAAAATACACCAAGAGCGAGTAATGAAGATGCCCCCTTGGATGATCAGAGTACTAGATAGACAAAACTGTCTTAATACATCACAGTGGAATAAAAACATAATAACTCCTAAATAGCTAACATCAGCCTTCTGCTCGTCTCCGGAAGCTTTATTCGTCCACCTACTAAAACCTGTAAATCATCAACTTTCAATCTACTAATATTAATTTTTGAGCACACGAGAGTTTAAGGGGAAAAACGTAAATTTCGAGTCAGACATAAAGCCTGGTGTGAATAATACTGTACATCTTGATTTACTTATATTAAGTGAGACAATGCCATTTAGCGTAATGGGTTTCCACTCACTAATATCTTTTTAATTACATGTCTTTTGCAAATCAATTCCTGCAACCAAACTGGTTAAAACAATAATAGAAATATCATTTATGCATATAAATCAGGTAATAAATGGAATATCTGTTCGAGCACTATAGTTTTTGTTTGGCTAACTACTAACCTTTGGCTGACTCGGGCCTATCAGAAAAAATAAACAAATAATCTAATAGCTGTTAGACAAACTTCTGATTGGTAAACCCTTAACTTACTTCTCCAAGGGTCACTTAATCCTTATGGTTTTTCAAGCTCCCCAGTAACATATCCTTCTTCTTTATACATATATATTCCTTTGTGTGTAACCATCATTTAAATCTTACTTGTGACTAAGCCCTACACACTGGAATTTTGGACTAAAATCGGCCAGGGGCTATAGCTAATGTATATGGCGTGACCCTATACCGGTCTCGTATGCTATACAAATATCTAAGTCATTTTACTTAGGGTTAACCACCCTTTAAATTTTCCTTGAAAACCATTCTTTCAAAATGATTTAACCCTTTTTAAATCATACTTAACAAGGAAAACATTCTATGCTTTACTCAAGTCACTTTTCTATGTTATATATACTTTACACAAAACATTGATGATGAAAACATTCAAAACCTTTGAAAGTATCCCTTTCGAAACCATAGAACGTACCCCATTTGAAACCATTGAAAGTAACCCTTTCAATAAAAGTAAACTATTTTATATTATAACCTAGGTCGAAGGCCAAAACATATCTTTCAAAACCATTTACATTAAACCTTTTGAAAACATTGAAATCGTCTCTTTCGAAAGCTTTATAAAACCTTAGACTTCCTCTTTTCAAAATAGTTTAAACATGCCTTTCGAAACCATTGGAAACCTTCCATTTAAAACCTTTCAAAAACAATGGTGAACCACCCCTTCGAAACCTTTAACTTAAACCTTTTAGAAGCATTAAGTTCTTTACAAAATCAAACCTTTCGAAAGTATTTGGGTTCACGTACATGTTGAAAAACCTTTCGTAACCATTTAAAATCATTCCTTTCGAAACCATTGGGTTCAACTTTCAACAAATCAAAGGGTCTTAAAATAACTAAGTCGAAAGCACAATTTTGAAAGCAATTTCCTAAGTAAAAGAAGTGGATGTGTCTAAACCAGTCCCTTCGAAATCATTGGAGAAGCGGCTTAGGTTTTAAAACAAAGAAACCCTTTCGAAAGCATTGCTTCGAAAGGTAGGATGCGGCAGCATGGGGTTTCGAACCCTTCAAAAGCTTCTTTATAAAACAAAAGGTGCAAACTATTTTGAAACCATTCTATAAAACCATTTTGGTCAAGTCGAAAGTATTCTTTTTGAAAGCAAAGAAGGCGCATTTCCTTTTAAAAGCAAAGTAAGGCTTCGACCCATTTGGAACCCTCTATTTCGACTATATACCTTTCGCATATGTCCAATTTACTACGTACCAAGTCTTTGATACCATGTGCATTGGTTTCGATGGAGATGGAGGTGGAAGTACCTAGTCGAAAGGTTGGTGTCAAAAGTGGCAAAACAGCAAAAGTATGATAAAACTGAATTTTAACTTTAAAAAGTAATTCTTTTCAATTAACTTGCTTTGTTTATCAACATATGATTGGTTTCTGATTTCTTTTCGAAATTATTTTCTAAAAGTGCAGCCAAAATTTCAGAAGTTAGTAATTTAAAATGGTTACAAAATTCCCCCTCTCCCTTTTTTAAATATATAAAACATTTAAGTCCCATACCTTAAATAATTTTATATACTTATTAAACACTTAGGAAAATTCTACGAAAACTCCCATAAATCATTTTTAATATGTCTTCCAACATATTTAAATTTCTGACCCAATACATATATAAAATAGCCATAATTAATTTTAAATCCAATTAACCATTTTCTTTAGTAGAAAATTAATAATAAATTCATATTTATTCAGAAAATATGAAATTTGAAACCCATCTCTAAAATATTATTTCTGACCTTATCTTAAAATCACAATGCATTAGGATATAATTTAGTAAGGTTTTCACATTAAAATTTATCATAAAATCATATGAAATAGCCTAAATCATCAACAAGCATATATATGCATTTTAACAATAAAAAACATAGCACTATACTTTGCAAAAATATTCGAATCTGATCTAGAAACCAAAAAAACAAAAATATGAGATGTAACCTATTATTTACCTTTAGCTTATGATTAAGGAGTTGAGATTCGATCTTGGATTAAGTTGCTTAAGCTTCCTTCCTTTAGATTATTCTTACTTTCCCTTAATGGTGGCCAACCTCACTTATATTTTGTTTTGAACGTATAAAATGAATGGGTATGAAGGGTTTAGGATATTAGAACATGTCTTATTCCTACTTTGCCCATTATCTGTTTACCTTACACATTTTATTTTAGTTTCTCTTAGTTTATTGTTTTAAATTGGCATGGCTACCTATATTAACACAAATTTTAATCCCTTGACCATTTCATTTAATTTAACTAATTAAATATCCTAAATAATATTAATCAGAATTAGGGTTGTTACAGACTTTATTCCTTAAAGAATTTCGTCATCGAAAATACGATAAGGCACATAACAAATCAATCATAAAGGTAAAACATACCATGAAACTAATCAGGATAAGCATCTCTAATCCTGCTCTCAATTTCCTAAGTACAGTCTCTCTCGTCATCGCTTGACTGGACTTTAACAAATATGACTGTCTTGCTCCTTAGCCTCTTCTCATCTCTTACTACTATACAGACTAACTTTCTAACTATAATCAAATTCGGTTCCATTAATAAATACTCTAACATAGTCGGTGCTATAGTAGTCTCTAGATCTCGAATATTGTTTCTCAAATGAGAAACATGAAAACATCATGGACTTCTGCTAAACTGTTTGGTAACTCTACTCTATATGCGAGTTTCTTGATCCTTTCTATAATAGAAAATGGCTAACGAATCTCGGTGCCAATTTCCCTGATTTTCCTAATCGAATTACACCCTTCATCGGTGATACCTTGATGAAAACCCGATCTCCTACTAAGAACTCTAAGTTCTTCTGTCTTCTATCAACATAACTCTTCTGCCTAGACCGAGCTTCCTTCATTCTAGCTCTAATTAACTCAATTTTCTCCGTGACTTCTCTAACTAAATCCGAACCAAGAACCAACCTACCTTCGGTTTCTAGCCAGCAAACCGAAGGTTTGCATGGCCTTCCATACAAAGATTCAAACGGTGCCATCCCTATACTAGCCCCGATAATTGTTGTTATATGAAAACTCGACTAAGTGTAGATGATCTTCTATGATCCTCTAAAATCTAGCACATAAGCTATTAATAAATCTTCTAAGACCATATTAACCCTTTCTGTTTGCTCATATGTCTGTGGATGGTAAGCGGTACTCATCTTGAGCTTGGTACCTAAAGTAACCTGTAACTCTTTCAAAACTCACTAGTGAATAAGGAATCTCTATCACTTACTGTACTATGAGAAATTCCATGAAGTCTAACAATATTCTTCATACACAACTTACATAAAACATGTGTCGCCCTAGTTGACTTAACTGGAATGAAATGGCCACACTTAGTCAACCTGTCCACTATGACTCATATACTTTCATTTCCTCTATTTGACCTTGGCAACCTGTCAATAAAATCTATGGATATCGAATCTCATTTCCAAACTAGAATTTCTTAAGGTTGAAGCAATCTACTCGGCTTCTTATGTTTGGCTTTCACTTGTTGACAGTTTACACACTGCCTAACCCATAAGCCAACATCCCTCTTCATACCTTCCCAATAGAAGCTGTTCTTCATATCATGATACATCTTAGTCCCTTTAGGATAATTCGTAAATTTGGACCGATGACATTCTCCCAGAACTTCTTTCCTTAAGTCCTCAACATTCGGAACACACAACCATCCCTTCTTTATCAACCATCCACACTGGTCAAGACTAAAATCTTTTAGATCATTGATCTCGGTTCTAACCTCAAACCTTCTGCTCTTCTCGGCTAATAGAGGATCTTCTTTCTACTTAGAAGCAATCCTTTCGATCATTACTGGTCGAACTTCTAAACAGGACAATGTGGCGGTGCTTTGATTAAAACTAGCAGTCGATCTTAACTACACACTACAAGTAGTCAAAGCTTCTAAATCTTTCCATTCTGCAAATATAGTTAAAACCAGCTTCTGATGTCTTCTACTACGAGCATCCGCTACTTTATTTCCTTTCTCGGGTGTATATTCTATACCAAAGTCATAAGCTGCTAAAAACTCCATCCATCTCCGCTGTCTCATATTCAACTCCTTCTGAATGAATAAATACCTTCATGATTTATGATCCATGTATAGCTCAAATCTCTCTCCTAAGAGATAATGTCTCCAAATCATCAATGCGAAGATCATCGCTGCTAACTCCAAATCATGAATAAGATATCTCACTTCATGCGGTCTAAGCTGTCATGAAGCATATGCAATAACTTTACCTTTCTACATCAACACAGCTCCCAATCCAGTCCCAGATGCATCTGTATACACCACCAACCCTTGGTTTCCGTCTGGAACTACTAACACAGGTGCATTAGCCCACAAATGCTTTAACTTAAGGAATGCTTCCTCATATTTGTTGGACCAAACAAACTTCACATCCTTCCTGGTTAACTTAGTAAAAGGTGCTGCTATCCATGAGAAATCCTTGATGAATCTCTAGTAATAACCAGTAAGTCTAGGAAAATTTCTAATCTCAGTCACTGTCTCTAGTCTCTTACAACTATTCACCGCTTCGACCTTAGTCAGGTCTACAAATAACCCTTTCTCTGAGAATGCATGACTAAGAAACTTTACTTCCTTCCTCCAGAAATGACGCTTTGAAAATTTTGCCTTTAGCCGATGCTGCCTCAACATCTCAAGCACCACTCTAAGATGAACTTCATGCTCTCTTTCATCCTTAGAGTATATCAAAATATCATCTAATAAAACTAACACGAACCTATCCAAGTGCTCTCGAAAACTCAGTTCATCAAATCCACAAAGAATGCTAGCACATTAGTTAGTCCGAATGGCATTACTAACCATTCGTATGATCTATATCTGGTCCTAAACACCGTTAAAGGAATACTATCCTCTGCTACTCTAAGATGATAGAACTCTGTCGCCAAATCTAACTAGGAAAATTCTTTGGCTCCACTCAACTAGTTGAATAAATCATCAATTATAGGTAACGAATATCGATTCTTTATCGTCTTCTCGTTCAACTTACGATAATATATACACAACCTTAACGATCCATCCGGCTTCTTAACTAACACTGCAGCTGCTCCCCAAGGCAAACTTCTTGGTCTAATAAAATTCTTGCCTTTCAAATCTACCAACAACACCTTTAACTCCCCATCTCGGTAGGTGTCATCCCACTTGGCGGCCCACTCACCGGTTCCGCTTCTAGTACCAAATCTATTTGAAACTCAATGGCTCATTTCGGTAGCAATCCTACTATGGGTTCAAAGACATCTGCGAATTCTCTAACAACGAAAACTAGACCTACCTCCACAACACCCAACGAAATGTTAACATCAAAACTAAGGGTTTCTATGGAGTATACTATCCGATTACGAAATGTTAGCATCGTATTTACTTAACCAACTCATACCTAAAATAATTCCTAACCCTGAGAAATCAAACACATGCAAATTGCAAACAAATGTATGATCTAACAATTCAAACGCTAAGTGGTCACATCTCATCCCAAAAGTTGCATAACTTCCTCTTAGATTTGCAACCCTTAAGGAAGTAACTAGGTATGAGGGTTCTAGGTTAAGCTTATCTACCAAACAATGAGACATAAAAGAATACGATGCACGGGCATCAGATAGAACGCTAACTGACATACCATGAATCATAAGCATACCGTCCAACACAGCTTTTCCCTTTTCCTCTACTGTTGGTCTTGAGATAGTTGGTTCCAATGCAAACACTTTGCCTTTCCCAACCTTGGCTGGCTCCTTGCACTGGTTCTTACAGTGCCCAATTTGATCACAGTTGAAATACTTTATTCTTTTCTTCTCAGCAGCTTTCTTACCATTGCTTGTTCAGCACTCATGGGCATATTGTCCTTTCTTGTCACACTTGTAACAGACCATTCCGCCTTTCCCTTCTTAGCAACTCCAAAGCTCCCTTTTATGGAAAAACTTTCTGTTCTGACTCTGCCGCACTTGGACTTCCTTTGCCTCATTCCTTTCTAGGAAAGCAAGCATCTCTTCATTCCTCAAGGCCATCTCAACCACAACATCACATGGATCCCTAATATGTCGTAATGTGGCCTTTGCAAACTCAGGCTTCATCTCCTAAATGAACTTATCATTCTCCTTAATCATAGTATCACCAATAGCATAGCCATATCTTGCTAGCTCCTCAAACTTCGTTGCGTAATCAAGCACGGTCATATCCCCCTGCTCTAAATCAGCAAACTTCCCAAGCAGGGTGGACTTAGCAATCTTCGACATAAACCTTTCTTTAAACCTCCCTTTGAACTTAGCTCAACTCATTGTCTCCTCATTAACTCCGGTAGTAACGGTGTTTCACCAATCTAACGTAGCTCCTTCTAACTGTCTATAAATCTTCTCTTCTGCTCATCATTAAGCCCCAAATCAACGAAAATCATCTTGCAATGAAGCAACCAATTCTCCACTTCAATTGTGCCTTAAATACCAATAAACAACTTTCCTCCCAGCCGGGCATAATCTCTACTCAAAACAGCATAGTTATTCACCACCGGAGCTTCTTGATTTCCTCCTCCAACTACTCCAGCAACAACCCCCGCTTGCATCGTGTTTACCAAGAACTGATACATCGCTCCCATGTTTACTCGTGGGACTCCTGTACCAACATTTATAGCTTATGCTTGACCTTGATTCCTCCACGTATTTGGTCTGGCATTTCCATTAATTGTGGTATTTCTCCACCAAGGTTAACTCTTCCACTTCTAGCATCAACATATGTATTTGATTTTTCATAAGATATGAAAAAATAGCCTAATAGAGATGAGAGAATAGAGATGAAGCGCATACTTATATATAGCAAATATAAGTACTTATTATAGCGTTATCCCATACCCCGATCTTACTCTAATTCCTAAGGATTATGTTTTCAAAATCATTTTAAGTTTAAAGTTTTTCATAAAAGTATGCTCTTATACCAAGTTGTAACGTCCCCTATCTTGAGGCCCAAAGATAAGCACTACAGATGCTGCAATCATCAATAGTATTAACTTTCAATGATAAAATACGGCAATGTTAATGGTTCCATAATATTAGAAGCGCATGAATATGAATAAAATCACATATTTCAAAAACAACTTTTTTGATTACATTTCACAAAATCAAGTTTCATATCCAATTACATAATCTTAAACGTTTCTCATGCATTGATGTAATATAATTATTACAAAATATGCCAAGAGCAACATACGAAGATGCCCCCTTAGATGATCAGAGTACTAAATAGACATGACCATCTTAATACATCATAGCGAAAATAAAAACATAACAACTCCTAAATAGCTAACATCAGCCTCCTGCTCGTCTCTAGAAGCTTTATTCATCCACCTACTAAAACCTGTAAATCTTCAACTCTCAACCTACTCGAATCAATTTTTGAGCACCCGAGAGTTCAAGGGGAAAAACATAAACTTCGAGTCAGACATAAAGCCTGGTGCCAATAATACTATACATATCGGTTTATTGATATTAAGTGAGACCATGCCGCTTAGCAAAACAGGTTTTCCCTAACTAATATCCTTTTAAAAACATGTCTTTTGCAAATCAAATCCTTCAACCAAACTGGTTAAAACAATACTAGCAATATCATGTATGCATACAAATCAGGTAAGAAATGGACTATCTGTCCAAACGTTATAGTTTTGTTTGGCTAACTACTAACCATTGGCTGACTCGGGCCAACTAGACAAAATAATCAAATAATCTAACACCTGTTAGACAAACTTCTAGACGGTCTGTCCTTAACTTACTTCTCCAAGGGTCATCTGATCCTAATGTTTTTACGTGCTCACCAATAACCTATCCTTCTTCTCCGTACATATATATATATATATATATATAGTCCTTTTTGTATGTAACCATCATTTCAGTCTTACCTATGACTAAGCCCTATACACTAGAATTTTGGATTAAAATTAGCTAGGGGCTATAGCTTATGTATAGGGCACGACCCTGTACCAGCCCCATCTGGTATACAAATATGTAAGTCATTTTACTTAGGGTTAACAGCCCTTTAAATTTTCCTTGAAAACTTTTCTTTCAAAATGGTTTAACCCATTCTAAATCATACTTAAACAAGGAAAATATTCTATGCTTTACTCAAATCACTTTGCCGTGTTATATATACTTTACGCAAAACATTATTGATGAAAACATTCAAAACCTTTGGAAGTACCACTTTCGAAACCATTAAAAGTACCCATCTGATACAAATAAACTACTTTATATTATAACCTAGACCGAAGGCCAAAACATACCTTTCGAAACCATTTACATTAAACCATTTAAAAACATTGAAATAATCTCTTTCGAAAGCTTTATAAAACCTTAGACGTCCTCTTTTCAAAACAGTTTAAACATGCCTTTCGAAACCATTGGAAATCTTCCATTTAAGTCCTTTTGAAAACAATGGGGAACAAACCCATTGAAACCTTTAACTTGAAGCTTTTGAAAGCATTAAGTTCTTTATGTAAATCAAACAATTCGAAAGCATCTAGGATCAAGTAAAACATGTGGAATAACCTTTTGAAACCATTTAAAATCATTCCTTTCGAAACGTTTGGGTTTAACTTTCAATGATACAAAGGGTCTTAAAACAGTTCAGTCGAAAGCACCCTTTCGAAAGCAATTTCCTAAGTAAAAGAAGTGGATGATGTAGAAACCAATCCCTTCGAAAGCATTAGTGAAGCGGCTTAGGTTTTAAAACAAAGGAACCCTTTCGAAGGCATTCGAAAGCATTGCTTCGAAAGGTAAGATGCGATAGCAAGGGGTTCGACCCTTCGAAGGCTTCTTTATAAAACTAAAGTGCAACCTCTTTCGAAACCATTATTTAAACCATTCGATCAAGTCGAAAGCATTCTTTTAGAAAGCAAAGCAGGCGCATTTCCTTTTAAATGCAAAGCAAGGCTCTGATCCCTTCTGAACCCTCTATTTCGACTATACACCTTTTGTTTATGTCCAGTTCACTACATACTAAGTCTTTGATACCATGCGCACTGGTTTCGATGGAGATGGAGGTGGAAGTACCTAGTCGAAAGGTCGGTGCCGAAAGTGGTGAAATGGCAAAAGTATGGTAAATTTGAATTTTAACTTTAAAAAGTAATTCCTTTCAACCAATCTGCTTTGTTTGTCAACATATGATTAGTTGCTAATTTCTTTTCCAAATTCTTTTCAAAAAGTGCTACCGAAATTTTAGAATTAAGTAGTTTAAAATATTTACAAAATGCCCCTTCTCCTTTAATAAATATATAAAGCATTTAAGTCACATACATTAAATAATTTTATGTACTTATTAAACACTTAGGAAAATTCTACAAATAAAACATTTTTAAAACGTTTTCTAACATATTTAAATTTCTGACCCAAAACATATATAAAATCGCCGTAATTAATTTTAAACCTAATTAACTATTTTCTTTCCTAGAAAATTAATAATGAATCCACATTAATTCATAAAATTATGAAATTTGAAACTCATTTCCAAAATATTATTTCTGACCTTATCACAAAATCGCAAGGCATTAGGATGTCATTTAATAGGTTTTCATATTAAAACTTATCATAAAATCCATATGAAATAGCCTAAATCATCAACAAGCATATATATATATATATATATATATATATCCATTTTAACAATAAAAATATGGCAGTATACTTTGCAAAATTATTCGAATCTGATCTAGAAACCAAAAACATCAAAATATGAGATGTAACATGTTTGCACCAAAATTGGTCACAAACCCCAAGTATCGTGAAAGCACCAAACAATGAATATAAATCAACAATATTCAAGCACAAGTCACAGATCCAAGCAAGCAGCAAGCAGCAATACAAAGAGAACAACTAGAAACACAAGATTTATGATGGTTCGGCTATCTCCGGCCTACGTCCACTTCAAAGTTTTTAACTTTTATTGATGTTCTTTGCTGGTTACAAGTGATTGCAGCAGTACAATGATTGAATTTTGGTTATAACAGCTATGGAAGGAAATAGGATCGATTCCGGTAGAGTCTGGACGTTGAATGACCAAAAGATCCCTTTTCTATTGGCTTCAGGGGGCTATTTATAGGCGTAGGAGGCTGATATCGCGCTCAAACTTCGGGAGACTTCTTCTTGCACGTGAGTGGGCCCACGCGACTGACCCCACCAAGTTTCGATTCGATCTGAGATCGATACGAAGTGATTTCGTATCCATCCAAAAATGACCCAATCGAGCTGAAACTTGGCAGGAACAATCTTTACCTTATATAGAAGCTTCTATGAAAATTTCATAGCATTTGGACCAGGGATTCGTGAGATATGATCGATACGAGGTTAAAGTTTCGTGTGCACTGCCCTGTTCGAATCCATGGTTTCGTATCCATCCTTTTCGAATCCATCCGAAGCAGGTGCGCATGGTGATGCGGAGTGACGTGGAGCGAGATTCTCGGATCGCTCCACCTTTTATGCCGAGTTGAAAGAGTATTATTCGCATCCATCATCGGAGTTGAGATCGCGTTGACCCTTTCGTACCGCTTGCATCGATAGTAACGACGCCACTCGCATTGATTATTTATTGGATGCGAACAAAGCCTTCACCATCGATACGAGTTGCACCACTGGTGGACCGATACGAAGTGGGGTTCCCCGAGATCGATACGAATAACATGACTCCGGATGGATATGAACCAATTGTCAAGTATGATCGATTCGAAGCACGATGGATACGAATGGTTCCACACTGATTGATACGACTCGATGGATTCGAACTAGGTGCGGAGATTCTTGATTGGTTCGAACAGAGCTGAGGTGAGGCCTATCTGATCGCTTCGAAGCTGATCGATTCGAAGACGATCGATTCGAAGTTGATCGATTCGAAGACGATCGGTTTGAAGTCGATCGATTCAAAGACGATCGGTTTGAAGTCGATCGATTCGAAATGACTAGCTCCTGATGGATTCGAATAGGACAAAACTTGATGGATTCGAATGGACCATCACCTCGACCTCTTCATGGATACGAACATCATGCTCTTTCTAACTTGTATCGATCATACCTCATTCATACGAACTCCAATTAACCTGAAATTTGAAACGCTGGCTTTCACGGCTTTGCTTGTCTTGTCTTGTCAATTGTAGCCCGATCCGGATTCGGACAAAATTCATCGACATCCATGGTGGACCTGCAATCCATAATCGATATTTATGACTAGTAATCATTGATTTTTAGTCAGTTTTGGGTATCTCGGCTTTGCCAAAAGTTGGGATAACATAACACACCATTCATCTTTAGCTTGTGATTAAGGTGTTGAGATTTGACCTTGGATTAAGTTTCTTAAGCTTCCTTCCTTTAAATTCTTGCTTATCTTCTTCTTAATTTCCACTAATGGTGGCCGACCTCACTTGTGCTTTGTTTTGAGCATGTAAAATGAATTGGCATGAAGGGTTTAGGGTATTAGAACATGTTTTATTCCTACTTTGTCCCTTATCTATTTGCCTTACCTATTTCATTTTAGTTTCCCTTAGTTCATTGTTTTAAATTGGCACGACTACCTCTACTAACACAAATCTCAATCCCTTAACCATTGCATTATTTTATTTAATTTAACTAATTAAACATCGTAAATAATGTTAATCAAATTTATGGTCATTACAATGTTGTTCACAAACACCACCATGAAATTATTAAGCGACCCTCTAAAAGTTCGACTCATTGGATCAATACAATATGCAAATTCATTGATCAGTCCAAAGGGCATGACTAACCACTCATAAAGTCCATTAAGTGTGCATATCTTCGGCTACACATAACTAATGGAACTTGATAGCCAAGTCAAATTGAGATAACACCTTCCCGCAAACTAATTGATCAAAGAAATCGTCCATGCGAGGCAATATGCAACAATTATTGTTTGTCTGCTTATTCAGCTCATGATAGATGCAAAGATTCAAAGAGCCATCTGCCTTGGTAGCAAAGTCAACAGGTGCTCCCCACTCTGAAATATTCCTCCTAATAAAGCCCTTCTCCAATAGCTCATTCACTGGCTTATTTAGCTCGTGAATTTCTTTAGGAGCAATATGTCTCAAAGGTATGGCAACGGGTCTGGAATCTCCTTGAAGTAAATTCAAAATTCAATCACCTTTATGCGAAAGACTGGTAACTTTAGAAAAACATCCAGGTAGTCTCGATATACTGGCACCGAAGCTAAATCATCATGTGGTCTAAAGACTATAGGTAACGTAACATAACTAAACTTCTGGGGTCTCAATAAACCTCAAGATTGCATCCACTATAAGTACCCAAATGAACGACCTTCCTATCACAATTTAAGACAGCCTTATACATGGTCATCCAGTCCATACCCAAAATCAAAGTAAACCTGGGAAATCCCAAGACAAAAGCATCATAATCAAACTCGCGCCCTAAAATATACAATTTCAAACCCTTACAAATCATAGATAAATGAGATGATCCTCTAATGGGGTTTTATACAACTACCGGGTTAATAACTATGCTAATGTCTAAATACAACTCATCTACAAGTCTACTCGAAATAAAAGAGTGTGATGTCGTAGTGTGAAATAAGGTATAGAGATAAATCAGATAAAGTTAACATGCCTACAATTATGACCTTCTTTTTCTTATCTTCTAGTAGAGGTGCACTAGAGCTAAGAACAACATCCAATGCTTAAGCTAAAACCATTTGGGTAGAGGTTTTCAGTGTAGTCAACACTCCCTCTTTATGTGCCTGAGTTGATTGTAGTTGTAGCATTTGATCTTTGAGATGTCCACCTTGCAATGCTTTACAACATGCCCCTTCATATCACATCTTCTACACTTGATTTTCTACTTTTAATCTTCCCTTGGTTCTCCACTTCGCACTTGCACTGATTCTGCTGGAACGTCTTTCTTCTCAACTTTTTAGGCTCACTCCTCGCCTCTTCTTTGGAAACAGTATTCAACAAAGTCATTTCCACCAAACCCTCGTAAGTAAGTTTTCCCCATGTGACTAAGGGCCAAACCTTGAAGTGGTTAATTCAACCCCTTTGCAAACTTCATAGCTTCCTTTTGAAGGGTGTTTATCAGATCTAGCCCAAGCTTATCCAACTCATTAAACTTATTTACATAGTCTCTCACTAATATCTCCCCTTGCTACAAATGTATGAACTTCTCCAACTTTACTCCCTGCTCTGATACAGAATGAAATCTCATCTCAAAACACCTCTTAAACTCTCCCCAAGTTATCTCTTATAATTGATTTCTCCCACTACCACGTATCACCAATTTAAAGGCTCTCCTTTTAAATGCCAAGAAGCAAGCATCTCCTAATGGCATCTCCAAGGCCTAATAATTGAAAAATCCTCTATAAGTAAGAATCCATGACTTTGAGTCCGCAAAAGATTCAGTCCCCACATATAGCTTCCCTCCTAGACTCATAAAGTCCTTATATAGCATGGTGAAATCAATGATATACAGATTGGCAGGAACTGTACCTGGCACCTGCTTTATGGGTACCTTATTTGGGTTAAGCTTAGCCCTTCCTCTTCCTTGCAGATATCAAGGGAACCATATCGAGATGTTCACACCCCGAATCTCAACTGCTTCACATGAGCCGCATCCAGCAGAATTGTTCATTCTCTCTCTATATGTGATTAGGATTATTAGCAACTTTCCCACGGATAGTATTAACAAGAATAAGTGATTGCATTTTTTGGTTAAATCTTTGGAAAACTTACACACACACACACACATATATGAAAATCATTTGAAAATCTTTCTCAAAATATTCAAGTACGTTCTCTTAATACGTGCCTAACTACGAAGGAATCTTAAATCTAGGCGCGGATACCAACTGTGATAGTTCGCACCTCCAAACACACTAACCCAAAGCCTGGAGTGACTTCCGAACTCGCGTCATGCCAAGAAGACTAGGCTACCAGTTTTTGAAACATTACAAGATATGGTTACAAGGATAAAATCTAAGACATTCTACACTTTTAAATCTCACAGTGGAAGGTGATAAAATATAAATACAGAAAATAATCATCTCATAAAAATATCCCAGTAACACAGTCCTAAAATATATGTAGTCAAAAATCCAAAGTTTCCAAAATAACAATATAAAGTCTTATAGGTGCTAAATACAATATACAGTTACATGAAGAATAATGAAGCATAATATGCAGCACCAATACCAAGCTTGCTTCTCCATGTACTAGATTTGGGTTAATTGCTAGCTGCCCTTCGTGGTGAGAGAAAAAAGGAAAGGGGTTGGCCAGACTTTTGTCTGGTAAATAAATGTATTACTAATATGTGGTGATAACGTGCAGTTGACTTTATTTATTATCTACATGACCTAGGGTGTCCTACTTGTATTTGTGAATTACTTACTAGGGTTGGTCACCTTAACCTAAGGAATGTGGTTCCAAATACATCAATACCCAAACAACATGTGGAGGTTTATACATATTGGTCGAACAACGGATCAAAATCATTGATCAAAAACGGAGCAGACAACAGATCAACAAAAGATAGAACTAATGATCTTTGGGATTGTTCCCAACATAAAATCGCGTAAAATATCACCCCTAAGACTACATTACCCAAACAACAACTACGCGTATCGTACTTACACATTGAGAGTTTTCCTTAATGTCGAATCGGGTCATCTTTGACTTAGGGTCTACTTAAGCATTTGTGTTCAATTACTCGATGTTTACGCCACTTATTGCACCGCATTGGGAATGCACCAATGGTTTCATGTCCTAATTGTCGTATGCACTGAGGAATCTCCCGTTAGTGTCGAACCATGCACCGTACCAGGCATCCATCAACAGCGTCGGGTACATTGACGAACGTCACGTTTGTGCCGTATGCTTAGCACACCCTCGTGATCGAATGACCTTATATTGAACATCAAATTCGAAGAATAAATAGTGTCTAGGCCTAATAGCCTACATACACGGCTACTTCAGTCCCATAGTATTCAAAGGTCAAGAATTAGGAAACTAACATCCCATGCTTATATAACTATTATATATACTAACATACACACACACAATTATATATATATATATATAAACAAACATGCGCCATAAGTCTAGGTTCAACCTGCACTTGAAATTCATTAACCAGTAGACCACTTGTTGTCAACCGGCTACATTGAGCTATCGACTGATCGGATTACTATGCAGTAAATTGTTTTTAGTTAATTTAAGTCAATTATATTTTCAGTAGCCGATTTCTCGGTAGTTTTCACAATATAATTCCACATACAATTCGAATAATTTACATATGTAATTTATATTTTTTACACGATTTTAATTTATCGACTACGCCATTACACACACCCCTCTTAGGATTAGTTCAAAGTGATATTAAAGGGTGTATACGTATCAAAATCAATTCAAGATGAAGTCAAAGTTGTATACCTTTCAAAATCTCAATTCAATTTCAAGTCTAAATCATCTTCTTCATTTTTAATCAAGTTATATCAAAGGGGTTGTATCCATACAATTTAGACTTTCCAATCCTATATATATAATTGAAACTTACTTAAAAAAATAATCTTCAAATCAAATTTTTTTGTCTCGGATTTAATTCATAAAATTTCCTAGATCAAATAGACGAACAAATAAATCTAATTACTTGTAAAGCAACGTATCTTAATAATCAATTCAATCACCTCTTAATGCTCCCTTTTCTTCCTAGCTTGCCTTTCAACTCCTCTTCTTCTTTAATTATTGATTTTATCTAAAATTTAGTCTTTAATTTGTTTTTGTTTTAGAGAAGAAATTTTGAAGAGACCGCGAAATTTGGAAGAGATGCAGAATAGACGTACTGACTGCTATTAGGGTTCCAGATAAAGTAATAGTGAATACTACATCTCCTTTTATAGCTGTAGGAAAAAACATTGGCTATTAGATTTATTATTATAAAATCAACGTTTTTTAGCCTAAGCTAACCCTAGTTTACTTTTGCCCATCGATCGACCGATCTATGTCAACCGCTAGGTGTCGATCGGTCCTAATAAGGCTTTCGGCTGGTTAATGTTACTTAATTTAATATTAATTTTCCTTATATATATATTTTATTATTTTCGATTTCAAATCTTTAAACATTAGTGGCTTTTCCGTATGAGCTCTGATTATAAAACTTTATGTTTGAAAGTTGTTTAGAAAATCATCACGAACATAATAGTGCAAGTTTCATGGCCTTTGACGTTTTTCAAATTCCATTTTTAACTTTTTTTTAAATTGATTAATTTCTTTTAATAAATTCATGGTAAATTTCGCGAGTGTTATAAAGGGCCTTCTCAGCATCCCCTATAAATTTGGCCACAAATGGCCACTTCAATTCAGGTTGGCAACGACCTGATTAGGTCGGTACCAATCTGAATTGTTTAGCCAAAATATTGGCTAAGTCTTTCACACCCCGAGCTCTTCCACCTTTACTTGCTTTCAACTCCATTCCTTAGTGCCACACTTGTTAAGTCTTCAGCACCTTCATTGTGCCCTAAAAAAAGGCCGATGCTGACCTGAAGTGGTCGGTACAGATCTGTAGACCTTTCCTAAATTTTAGGGTTAAGTCCCTAAAATCTTTCCTTGCCTTTTCCAGAAATCTTCCTCGAAGTTTCTAAGCCTAAGTCCCAAAATAGCCCTATCCATCGACTAGAACCACAGCTTCCTCCAACCAAATTTTAACCTGGTACTAACATGAATTCAAGCATCCAAACCAACTACAATCATCATGCGACCAAAACTATAGGGTTCCCAAACTCCCCTCTACAATGTATCCAAATTTCATCATGTTTTGACAACTTTGGTGCCATTTACACAAAATGACATACCACTTTTCTAACCATGCAAAACAACTAGCAAACATATCAAAGTAATCCATACAACTATCAAAAATCATTATACAACATCCAAAAATACATATAATTCATCCAAACATGATTTACTAGACTAAATCGTTGTTGAACTAGTTTCTATAAAACAACATTTCTAGTTGGTAAATGGTATAAATCATGTTAAAATACAAATCTATCTTTTTATATCATGTTCTATGGTGTTGTTTATATCAGATCTAAGCTTACAAACATTTTTAACATCCACACTAAAAGTCACATTTTTTTCCATATAAGTAAGCATACTGTAGTGAGAGAAGTAGAATCACTCATCTTGGATCAAAACACATGGATTTCTAAGAAAATCTAAGACGAAATAGCTGCTACACAAACCCTAAAGCTCCCAAATAGCAGATCTATTATCTTCTTATGTTAATCTCTCTTAGTTTTGCTAATTACACTAATTAAATTGGAGAAAAAGTGGGTTTTAGCTCTAGTTTAGATTAATGGAGAGTATAAGGTGATTAGATAAGAAAGGAAATGGCCAATGACTGGTGTGAAGAAGGGTATTAGTCCTAATTTTCGGATTGGCCTAATGGGCTACACTAATCACTCCCTAATTACCTGTTGATCTGCTCAAAACTAGTCAAAACTTCAAACAATCATAACTCCTAACCGGTGAATCCAAATTTATAATATGACTACTCTACGGAAAGAGAAACAATCATCCCGACCTAATGAAAGTGGTTCAGACCCTAATTTAACTCCTATAAAAAGTTGTAGGCTCTACAAGATTTTCAAGGTCAAAATCATCCAACAAAAATCCTAAAGATGGAAAATGTCACTAGTTATCATTTTCTAAAATTATAGAGTCAGATGACCTAATGTGAATTTAAAAATAATATTTTACAATCCTCCAACATGTAAATGCTTGTTGTTATAGTCGGTCTCCATCGACATTTCCTACGCACATATCGGATGTTAAGAAGGCCGAGTTGTATATTGGTACGAAGAAATCACCAATGCCTTCAATGCACAAATGAGCGTAATATTAGTCGGATGAATAACAAGTTCAGAAACATAAAGCGTGACTAAAACCTCTTGAAATCGGCTGCTTCAGATTGAATGTGGGTTTTAGAATGTAGAGAAGGACACCGTTGGAGGAGATGATGAGTGGTGAGACAGGGCAGTTTGAAGGTACAAGAAAAGTTTGCTCACCTCCGAAATTTAGGGAATTGAATATGATATTTGAAGGCTGCATCTGAACTCTCTCATGCAAGTTTGCAATTCTACAGGCACTACTTACCTATGCCCAGTTTGACGCTCATCTGTGTGCCGACTTTCTCATGGATGATACTGTTCATATCAACGCTCGCGCTCCTCGAGCTTCTGTACATCCACATGGCTCAACTATTAGTTTCACTCGTAGACGTCACCCAAGTAAATCTTCATCACATGAAGGGGAGATGGCAGAGACCATTGGCAAATATATGACAATCTGACATGAGACTGTCCATTTTTTGATTGGAAATCAGCTACATTCTGACCATCGGTGAGCCAAAATACACAGTTGTCTGTTTTCTAATAAACAAGCTCGAGAAGCTTAGACGACTTATTCTGTCTCTAGTAGCGAGTTTTAGGAAAGATTTATAGTATTGTATTTCGAACTAATAATATGTAAAAAAATTATCTTTTCTTATTACAGCTTTTTAGCATTTCATAATTTATAATATACATTCGTTTAACAGTATTAACTAAAAATAGTTAAAAAATAAAACAATAATAAACACAGTTAGCAAAAAACAATTAATATTCCCATTTTAAATGCCCTTTCGTAATATAAGAATGCATTCCCCTTCAACGAATCATTCACTTTCGTGCTCCTTTCATATGTCAACTAAATGCATCTGTAATATGTAGGTAATCAACCCATAAAAACAATATTAAACCCTTATAAAGTTGTATCACTCCATGAATTAAATTCTTTTTAACTCATGGTGTGCGTGTTAATATTCATGCATTCCCATTTTACCACTGGAGGATAATGTGAATTGAGCTAGAATGTTCCTCTCTATAAAAATCAACGTTTTAAGTTTTGATTTTAGCAATTTCCTTCAGTATCTTATTGTACACTCCACATTTGGATTAAAATTAATTAGAGGATTCTCAACCTTTTATATATATATATATATATATATGTATATGTATATGTATATATATGTATGTGTATGTTATATATATATGTATGTATGTATCAAAAGGCTAGTATTAATAGCATCATTCCTCTAGCATCAGCCATAAATTTACATTTAAATATTTGGTCCATATGATAAGAAAGAGAAAGAACAAATATAGAAATTTGTGGTCGGGCTATAAAACGATGCTAAATAGCGTGTATTATTGATCATAACTAGTTTTACATACACACATGCACACACACATATAAACAAACTCTTAGTTACTCTATATCCGTGGAGCATTTAGCGGTTCTATATTGGTGGAGGTGAAAAAAGTCACAACATGGATATAGTGGAAAATAGCGAAGGTGCAAAAGCTTCTTTTGATATAGAAGCAAATATTTAAAGTTAATTCATTCTCATTTTCACATTATTTGTGTAAAAAAATTTATTTAATATTATATAAAAAACGAAGAATATCATGGTTCATGCAGATTAAATTTGATGACTACAATAGATTTCTAACTTGTATTGAGCACTTATGGCTTAAAATTAGGTCTTATCCTAACTTTGTTAATTTGGTTTAAAAGAGAATTAGTCAAATCAAACTTTATATAGCTAAAGCGGATGTTAAAAAACCTTGATTTAGTGGTGGCAGCGGAAAATAAAAAGGCTTAAAGCGGATTCATTGTTTAATAGCGTTAAAATTGAAATAGTGTAGTGGTCGAAGAGCGTTTTAGGCTATAGCATAGATTTCGCGAGCCTTTCGCGTGACTTTAATGGCGCAACTTTATATTGCATTTTCTGTAAAAAAAAATTGAACTGCTACAAATAAATTTTTATCAACCCGACCTGGTTTGCCTTCCGGAGCCAAAATATAGTCCGAAGGCCGGAGCATTCTTCAGTTTTCTCTCCGTTTTGCTCCATCCAATGCATTCTCCATTTCTCCCTACCTATTTCCCAACTAATTCTCCTCGCATTTTGAATCTTAAACGTAAGATTATTATTTCAATTCGATATAACTTATAAATTCCTTACCAAACCAAATCAATCTCTCAAAAATTTAAGAGGGTATGGGTGCTTTTGATCAGCGGACGGCTTTAGTCCAAGAGGGTATGGGTACTTATGAGGACTTTCTTAGGAGCAAAAAAGATCTCTCAAAATTAATCGCATCCAAACCCTAGGTTTGATCGAGGATGCTAACTCCAAAATCAATGTCGCGACTTCTATCCTGCTCCCATCCTAACCCTGCTCCCTACACCTGACGCAGCAAGCAGCAGCTTCACCGCCAATTGCAATCAGCAACTCTCCAATCAACACCACGTCTCATCCTAAAATTAAGGTAACTTTATTTATTCTGGAAATCTTAGTTGATTGATTCTGAAATTGCAAGCCTGATTGATGAAAATGACTTGTGACGTGCTACTTAGTTTTTCCAATCTAACATAAGATCGCTATTAAACTGTTATAACTCATGGAATTTGTAATATAGGCTTGATCATCGTATTAAAGCAATGTCCTTTCTTGAAAACTTCTAGTTTATGTTCCTACAAGCTACCTATTTGACAGATTTTTCATAATGCAACATGGAATTCATATATTCCTTTGATATCAAGTGTAGTTTCCCTATTTTCTTTCTTGGTATAGTGAAATCCTTAACTTTTCTTTTGTTCGTCTCTTCAGTATCATTTATGATGCTATTTTGTTTGATGATGCTCTAAAATATATTTGAATTCATCACGTGGTTTATGTTTCAAATTTTTATCTTCTTATCATTCTTTTTTCTCCTCTAAAAGAATTTTATTTGACACTTTAAATGTACGATGTTTATATTTCTTTATGCTCGTTTGCTTTGTAACTTTATAGAGGAATATGTATGCAAATAGATATTCTTGGTTTTTATAGTTCTAATCAATTTTTATATATAATCAGTGGATCTGTGTTATATTATGGCTCGTTATTTATGAAAATACTCAACTAATTTTTGGCACAATGTATAAATCAAGATTAAGTAATATATGTTGAATTCCATAATAAATGAGAACATAAACATGCGTAAATGGGTTCTATGGCAATCTAATATGTATTCATTAAAATGTATTTTGAAATATTCACTATGCATGTTATACACTACACATATTAAGCATATGCATGCTGCACATATGATGAAATTTGTATAACTATCAGTCTCTATTCGTAAATATTACTCTACGTTTAGCGATTTTAATGTATCGGTCTATATGTGTAGGAAAAACATTTTACCATTCGTTTGTTCCACATGTATCAATTTGTAAGTAGTGCTTAAACCAATGCGTTATACTAATAAATTAATAGTTGGCTTGAAAACACAATCTTTCGGTCCAATCGCGAAGTTTCAAAAACGCCCTTATATTAAACATAGGATCTGACAATTAAGTCTGCTTTACAAATTCAACGTTTCCTTTACAAATATTTACCAAGTCTTAATATCTCTTAAAAATAAGATCTAACAAATAAACTACTTTACAGATTCGTTTTTTTATTAATTAATAATATAAATAAAAATTTAAACTAATAAAATTATATATTGAAACTTAGAAATAAAAATTCAAATAAACTACGTATGATTCAACACAGAAATATGATAAAATATTGTGGAATTTTTTTTTGAACGTATTAAACAAATACAATTTATAGAAAAACAATTTAGGTGTCTTTGTCACGTGTGAAACGCATGCCGTAACGTTCATACCAATAAACATTTTCCAATTTCAACATCATATATGAGTGTTTGCTTGTTATGCTATACTTCTCAACAAGACTAGTTACCTCTTACCGATTTCATTACTTTTAATATGCCAAGAATTGAACCAATAGATCATACAACGTTTGAGTTATACAAAGATGAGGATGTTTCTATGTTTATAAAATATTTCCACACTAGTCTTTAGTTTCCTAATTTATGATACTTACATCGGTTTAATTTGTAATTTGACTATATTTTTTCGTGTCAGCTAGGCATAATTAGGTAAAATAATCAACCAGATGCTTTCAACTTTGGTCTCTATATCAATGTCCAAGCCTGGTTAATTGGTGGTCAAAGAGCTATTGTAAATCTTTTAGGAGCAGTTGTTTCTTCTATTTTTAGTTCAACCGTTGCATCTAAATATTTGATATTTCCAGAGGTTATTTTTTGATTATATTGTTCACTTCAGGTTTAGAATCTTAGATGTCCTAGCTCATCATTACCCAAGTATTTTGGGAGGTAGTTCGATTTTAAGAGACCAATGGTTTTCCAGAAAATATGAACTCGGACTTTTCAGATTTTTCAGTGGTGTGGTTGGCTTTCAAGTACACTAGCTTCTTTCGGTTAGGTTTCATATCTTGGAGGACAGGGTAGACTTCTTATACACACTTATGTTGTGATGGACCATTAGAGTTGCATTACATCCATGTTCTGCCACTCGAGCTTAGTGGTTCTCTTTTCAACTTTTGACATCTAACTTTATACATTTACCAATATACTGATTGTAATAATCGGGCAGAAGGCTTCATATTTGTTTTTACTTTGGGAGTTTCTATTGACACTCCAACTTTGGATATGAGGAGGTCGATTTTTTTAAAAACAAAATTTTACTACGAGGGGTACTAATAAAAATAGCACTCATAAAATTACAATTTAAATTGACCAATTTGCCCTTTTTATCCTAATTCTTTTAGTCTTCAGTAATCTCCTTCTTTAATCCTTATATCAAATCAATAATTAATCCAAAGGAGAAAGAAACAAGATTAATTCCTACTCAAGAAAACATTCGTAACTTAGATTTTGTTCTACAAAACAATCGAGTAATTTTTTTTAAATTTCTAGGGTTTTGTAGCTAGGGTTTAATGTGTATCAGAAAAATCAACGTATAGCCGATATTTGAAATAAAGTCTGAAAGGGGACGATCAAGATGAATAATTTAATTTGACTGCCCATTGCCATTTAACTTTTTTATTTCGGCAGCGTATTGTTGATTTTCTGGTTTTAATCCGGCATACGTCCAACGAATTTTATACATTTTTTTAAATTAAAATTTAGTTTAAATTCAAAATTTCTTAATTTTTTGTTCTCATCATTTTTAGGGAGGAAGAAAGAGTTACTTTGAATGTTTACTTTTTACAGTAGAGTTTTAAAATTTTAATTAAGGACAAAATAGGAAAAGGTGCTAACTTTAATTAAAGGCTGCATACCCCTCATATCAATCTTATTAAACATGAAGTGCTCAAATAATTTGACCATCTCATATCTAAAGTTGGAATTTTATTAACAATATCCTTTATTTTTTCTAAAGAAAAATGGAGGAAAAGAGAAAAATATGTATGCTTACTGATTATTGATATATAGTTTCTGAGCATGGTATACTATCCATTTGAAGTATTGCTATTTTAATACTCCATGATCTATTTGTATACTTCAATAGTCTGTATGTAGTCTAAATAATAGAGGTTAATTGCTCTTTCCATTAAAAATTGTTAATTTGAGTTATAATTGGAGTTTTTTGATTAGTTTAGAACTGTATTAATCATGGTATGAGATTCCGGCCAGCACCTTGGAATTCCGGCCATTCCAGTCCGGTTCTGGTTGTGGCCGAACCGGAATTTGGCTAAATTTTCGTTTTCGGTGGTTGTTGTTGTAAATAAAGGTAAAAAAGAAAAGAAAAAAACTTATTCATAATTTACCTGGCAATATCAAGCAAAACAAAAGCATCGAATAAAAGAAGCATCTCGCAATCCAAATTAATCCAAATTAAAGTTTTGTTTGAGAGCAAGAGAAACCAAGTATAGGAAAAAGAAATCGCGTGCAATGAGAGAGAAACATCCAACGCGATGAGAAAGAAAAATTGATTAATGGAATCGATTCGATTTGTAGTAGACGTGATTTTAGGGTTTAATAATAATGTTTTGGGGCTGCTGCTGAATCCTGGCTAGGCGAACGAAGTAAATTGGAGTGCTGCTGTGGGTATGAATGTTGCACAAAATGTTCAATGGGCTGGTTAATTGGGCTTATTTGTTACTGGAGAAATATTAAAGGTAAATTTTAGAGTATAGTTTTTTTAATTACACTTGTTAAAATGTAGGTTTAGTTAATTAAACCTAATTAGACTTATATTTGTTATATTACAACTACAATTGCAAGAAATTTCAATGTTCATTAACATGCCAATATGTAAAAGTTTCAAAAAGTAAAATAATCCGGAATCGAAATTATAACGGAATTTTCAGAATTTGCAAAACAGAACCGAAACATTGTATATTTTCAATCACCGGAACGGAACTGAAAACCGGAATTTTGAACCTTGGTATTAATACGAAAATCATTATGTCCATTATTTTGATACTATAGCCACCTTTTTATCCATATACATGGAGCAAATAATGGTACTTCTCTTAACTCAAAGTTTAAGGAACAGTACCAAAAATTCCAGGGGTAATAAAAAATCATTAATATGTCTTTTTAAATCTCTCTAAAATTGTTGATTTGGTTACCTATACGAATATCTCAAATCAATTATTTCATATTTATTTTGATATTTAAATAATAATAAAACTAACTTATTCATAACTTAAACAAACGACTTTCTCCAAAAATGGAAATAATTTTTTTAAAACTGATTCTTTTCATTGTTTTTTTTTGTTTTTCTTTTTGCTAAAAAAAAATCTATTTTACTTTGAATGGTTTGCTTTGAGGATTATGTTTCTTTACGATTTTAATGCGATAATCTGAATATTAGAAAACCAATTGAAGTTTTGTTTGATTTTTATTGACATTTGATAGATATAGTAAAGTGGTCAAATTTTTGGATTAGAATAACCGTGTTCCAATAAAATCAATTTTTATATTTTATATGATATTTTTATGTTGTTTTTTTATAATCCTACCAAAAAAATTACCATTTATTATTAATTTTTTTTACCAATCCTTCCAAATTTTTTATCGCATATTACTAACATCGCGAACGCCGCACCATGATCCATCCAGTTTTGCATCCATTGATTGATTATAAAGGGTAGTTAGTGTTTAATGTATTTAGTTTGTTTTTTCCCAATTGTTATTTGAACGATTTTGAATTTAGTATATTTAGTTTATTGCGAGTTAAATTTGGAAGTTTGCAATTTGTATGTTCTGTTGTTTTATTCACTGTAAACGTTAGTAAAATTATCTGCGATTATGAAGTTTATGTTTTGAAAATTTAAATACTTGCTAGACTATATATGAAAAAGTTAGTCAAAATTTGTTCTTCAAAGATTTTGTGTGAATTGAATTTGGAGGTATGTGATATGTATATTTTGGTGATTTATTTACTGTAAAAGTTAATAAAATTTTACTATGATCCTGACAGGAACCTTTTGAAATTATTGACAATTTTATGTATCATTAAATCTAAAAAGAAATTTGGAGGATTCTATTAGTTGCCATTTTTTCATGCTAAACAAATCAAATGTTATTTATTCTGCAGGAATAAACAGCCCCATAACAAAATTGTAAAAGGAAAATGAAGTAAAATAGTTATCCACTTAAACTTTTAATATCATATATTTACTGTTGTTTTGTTGCATGCTTAACCTCTAGTTCTTTGTTAGACAACTTGATCTTCTCCTCTAGTTTTGTATTGCATTTTTTCCTCATTGTACGATTTTGTACTGCATTTTTTTCCTTATGCTTGGTTCATTTTCCCGAGCTTCAATAATTGTAAAGTTACGCTATTTCCTTTTAATAAATTTTCATGGTGTCCTTTTCATCTATGACTATATTTACGTCAACTACCACACTATCTACAAGTGGGTTCAATAAGTCTTCCAATGATAATAACTGAAGGAATGTGTTGAAAAATACCAGGTTTGGGTTTTGCACCTATTAGACACATATCTATTTGCTTTTTTTATATTAATTATCGAGTTTGCCTTGCCTATGGCTGCTTCTCTCTCTATAATTCTCTGGTCCAGTTCGACCCAAGTATTTATTCACCCTTTTTAGTTATAGTCGTGGATTTTGTATGATTTTGCTATATAGTTAAGTATGGCTATAAAATATCAGAATGAATATTGAGATTTATAATTTTCTTGCAATATATGCTGGATTCCTTCCGGGGTCAACATGCTTGTAATCAATCTTTGACCTTAAACTACCAAAGATTAACTTCCTCAACAAAAAGAATGGTATACTTTTATTCATTTTAATTCTAGTAAAAACAAACACACGTGTGTGTATGTAAGTGTGTGTATGTTGTCCGCAAGGAGTTGGTAGTAAATACATCAAAAATTTTTAGATGAAGATCAGTAAAGATATGCTGACTGAATTTGAAATTTAAGTCATTTACAGCGCTCAAATATCCACTAGAGAAATTTTGCGCCAAAATTGGCCACAAACCTCAAATACCGTGAAAGCACCAGTGTATGAATACAAATCAGCAATATTCAAACACAAATCACAGATCTCAGCAAATAACCCAAGAATGCTTGCACAAAAATGGACAAACACCTCCAAGTCGTATGATTTAATTGATTTTATGTTATTCGTAGTGATTTGGGTGGTTTATGCAAATACGTAAAAAGCAGGGACTAAACTGTAAAAGACACACAGATTTATAGTGGTTCGGCCAGAATGTGCCTACATCCACTTTATATGTTATTCTCCTTTTCTATCCAGATTACAAGTACAAAGCTTGTAGTACAAGTATATCAAAGTTGTTTGAAAGTTCCTTCCAGGCTTGAGCTCTCAAACTTGTCTTCCATTGTTGTACCTCTGCCCCTCTATTTATAGAGTGAGGCTGGGGGCAGAGGTCTTGGATGTATATATCTGCTGGTGGGCCTGAGCTGATGCAATCTGGCCTGGCAAAGTTGGTTCGGCATGCTCTGGTTCGGTCGTTGCTTGGTGGAGTTTGATTCGGTGGTGTGTAGATGGTTGGTCCGGTCTTGGTTTGGTTCGGTAGGACTTGGTTCGGTGGGGAGACATCCGGTGATGGTTGGTCCGGTGCTTGATTCTGTGAGGCTTGGATCGGTGGGAAGGGAAGTGGAGTTGGTTCGGTCTCGGTACTACCGAATGGATCTTATACTGAGAATGCCGAATGATCCCTTGTGTTGGGAATGCCGAATGAGCCTTCATATTTGAGAATGCCGAATGAGCCATGGGGAGTTCGAATACCGAACGAACTCAAACACTTGAACTACCGGACGAAAGCGAGGGGTTTTAAGTACCAGATGACGCTTATTACCGGATGAACTCGGGGAGTGTAGTGTCGAGCGAACTCTTGCCTTGCTTTACCGAATGAACCTTTGTACTTGAATCATGAGTGAAATCCCAGACTTATATACGCTTGCTTGCTTCTTCTTGTTTCGGTCGTGGTGGAAACGCACACAACATTGATATTCCAGTTTTGACCAAAAATGGGATAACACTTTGCCCCCCAAAACATGCTTTGTGATAATAAGGCGTGTTTTGAATGGTTCCGAATCCATTATCCAAAGTCCATAGCCATATTGCCAGAGTATATCATCCTTGACTGCTCCGAGTCGATGTTCAATTCCAAATCCAATAACCAAAGCCTGAGCCAATTCCGTATCCATCCGAACTCGGCAACCGAATCCCAAACCATCCTTATCCAATAGCCAATAACCGAATGCAGGACCTCTCCGGCTCGATATTCAAATCCATAACCTCTCCGGGCTCTTGCCAAGTGCAATCTTCATCTGACGATCGTGATCCAGTGTCCCTGAATGTTAAGCTAGCCTCATCGTGTTCTTGTCGAGCGTAATCCACACTTGATGATCTTGGTCCAGTGTCCCTGGACGTTAAGCTAACCTCTCCGGCTTCTTGCCAAGCGTAATCCACACTTGACGACCTTGGTCCAGTGTCCCTGGACGCTGTGTAATGCCATGGCTTAAGTCTTAAACCGAATCCTGGTCTCTCCGGACCCTTGTTGAGCATAGTCCATACTCAACGACCTGAAAATAACAATTGATAATACATGGCCTAAGTCCTAGGCCGAATCCTGGTCACTTCGGACCCTTGCCGAGCATAGTCCATACTCGACGACCTGAATGAGTCAATTTACCACGTTCGGGCAAAGTGACTCACCCCTTGCCAGGCATAATCCATACCTGACGACCGTTTATCAAAAATCAGATAAAAATCTAATCAAAATCCAATCCAAAATCCACATCCAAAATCCAAATCAAAACCAGAAAACCAGAAATCCAAACCAGCATCCAAAACCGAAAACAATCATCCAAAGGGAAATCCAAATCAAAAAGCAAGAAAAACCAGGAGCTCAATCCAAGCTCCAAAACCGAAAACCAAAAAGAAAAGCAGTGTCCAATCCAAAAGCAAAAGATAAATTTCACAAACCATAGCATTGCAGTTTATCATCATCCAAAGCATGCCTAGGGGCTATCTCCGTCCCCGTACATGTGTAAATGACTTGGTTGCTTGCCAATAGTTCGCTACTTATTTCATATTAACCTGGTCAATGGATGATCAACCGACCATCATTCCTGGGCCTCCCACCATCGTAGCTTGAGGTAGACGGCGGTTGCTCCTGCCCCGCCGTTGCATTCCGAGGTCCAACATATTGGGGCAGCTGTTCATTCCTTACATGCTCCTCAATTATGTCCTTCAGGTGCCTGCAGCTGTTGGTGTCGTGTCCATCCAAATCATGGAAGAGACAGTGTCTTCCTGATGTCCTTTCCCGTTCTGTTGGTTCTCTCCTAGCCGGCCTCCGGTAGGGAAGGCGATTCCGAGTATTCAGGTATATCCGCTTCAGCGTCTCGTTCAATTCTGTGTATGTGGAAAACTTTGGATCCTTCCATTGCTTCCTAGCATTTCTAGAATCATCGTTCAACTTCCTTTTTCCTTTGTCTTTATCTAAACCTTTGCTGGATGGTCCTCCAATCTCAATTGCATTAACCTTTTTTAACTTTAAATCCGCACTCGCATCTTCTTGCCGAAGGATCCTTTCTGCCTCGTGAAAGAATTCGTCGAGATCCCGTGGAGGATCTCGTATCAGAGATACCTTGAAATCCGAGTTCTCCCTGACTCCTGATACTGCTGCCATTAAAACCATCGATGGATCGGGCCGATCCACCGAAGCGACTGCGGCACTGAATCGAGTTAAAAAAGCTCTAAGCGATTCATCTATCCTTTGCTTTACCGATGTCAATGTCATCACGTTCTTCGGTCTCTTGACATGAACCCGAAACTGTCCCAAAAACCTTTCCACCAATTCCCTCCAAGTCCTGATAGATCCTTCTTTCAGCTGCCTAAACCACATCGCAGCTAAGTCTGTTAAGTACAAAGGGAAGTATCGGGCCATCACTTCCTCTGATGCCCCCAGCACCTCCATGTGTCTGGTGTATCTCATCAAGTGATCTGTAGGGTCTGCCTTGCCATCATATATCTCCACGCTAGGTAGCTTGAACTTAGGTGGATTCTGAGCCATCCTTATTTCCCGAGCGAACGGACTCCTGTTCACTCCTTCCAAGTCTCCGCTGGTCAAACCACCTCGCACAGTCTTTCTGATTATATCTACCAATCCAGCGTTGTCTGTCGAGGGTTGCCCCCGAGGGAATTCCGGTACATACTCTTCATGTGGCTCGCTAGCAGCGACGTTGGTTCTAGCCTGTTGAACTCCTTCCAAAGGTCCTCCTGTGTTGGATCCTGCGGGTCTGCCCCCAAGCCCTTGTCGATTGCCCTCTGGCTTTGTATCCTGTCCTCCATTGGGTTCCGTAACCCTAGCTCCTTGTCCTGCATCCACAGCCGCTGTAGCTGTTCCTAAGTTCTGCGTCCCTGCAGCTCTCATTTGCTCCAAGAAAGTCTGCACATCTCATGTTGACTCTTCAACAACCTCTCTTGCAGTGAATTTGTTATGGCTTCCGTTTCATCCCGGGTTATGTAGATCGAAGCCGGTCCTTCCTCAGCTCCGGAGGATGCTTGTTGACTTCCTTCCGGTTGGCTTCTCTCAGCCCTTTGCCTTCTACTATTTTGTCTAGTCATTGTCTTCCAAATCCAAACTTCTATCCGATGCAGCGGGTGCTAGTCCCTCTCAGTGAAAGCACCAAAGTGTTTGCGCCAAAATTGGCCACAAACCTCAAATACCGTGAAAGCACCAGTGTATGAATATAAATCAGCAATATTCAAACACAAATCACAGATCTCAGCAAATAACCCAAGAATGCTTGCACAAAAATGGGCAAACACCTCCAAGTCGTATGATTTAGTTGATTTTATGTTATTCGTAGTGATTTGGGTGGTTTATGCAAATACGTAAAAAGCAGGGACTAAACTGTAAAAGACACACAGATTTATAGTGGTTCGGGCAGAATGTGCCTACATCCACTTTATATGTTATTCTTCTTTTCTATCCAGATTACAAGTACAAAGCTTGTAGTACAAGTATATCAAAGTTGTTTGAAAGTTCCTTTCAGGCTTGAGCTCTCAAACTTGTCTCTCATTGTTGTACCTCTGCCCCTCTATTTATAGAGTGAGGCTGAGGGCAGGCAGATGTCTTGAATGTATATAGCTGCTGGTGGGCCTGAGCTGATGCAATCTGGCCTGGCAAAGTTGGTTCGGCATGCTCTGGTTCGGTCGTTGCTTGGTGGAGTTTGATTCGGTGGTGTGTAGAGGGTTGGTCCGGTCTTGGTTTGGTTCGGTGGGACTTGGTTCGGTGGGGAGACATCCGGTGATGGTTGGTCCGGTGCTTGATTCTGTGAGGCTTGGATCGGTGGGAAGGGAAGTGGAGTTGGTTCGGTCTCGGTACTACCGAATGGATCCTATACTGAGAATGCCGAATGATCCCTTGTGTTGGGAATGCCGAATGAGCCTTCATATTTGAGAATGCCGAATGAGCCATGGGGAGTTCGAATACCGAACGAACTCAAACACTTGAACTACCGGACGAAAGCGAGAGGTTTTAAGTACCAGATGACGCTTATTACCGGATGAACTCGGGGAGTGTAGTGTCGAACGAACTCTTGCCTTGCTTTACCGAATGAACCTTTGTACTTGAATCATGAGTAAAATTCCAGACTTATATACGCTTGCTTGCTTCTTCTTGTTCCGATCGTGGTGCAAACGCACACAACATTGATATTCCAGTTTTGACCAAAAATGTGATAACAAAATCTAAATAAAGAGAGATAGCAATTACAGGTAATGAAGAAAAATAAGATGGTGTTTGGTTTGTTATTTTTAGTTTTGGGTTTTCGTTCATACAAAAATGCACATGACGCATTTATATTGTCGAAAACGACCAATTTAGAAAACGAAGTTAACATACAAAATAAATTATTTTATTTTTTTATATTTTCCACGTTTTGGAAAGTAACACAAGCACGTGAAACAATGTAGTCTTCCGTCGTCCCTTTATCCTCTTTGTCCTTTCATCCGTATTTCTTTCATCTCTTCATCGTCTCTTCATTTTTCTCATATTTGATATACATACTGAAAATCGAAAATACAAAATTCGTTTTTAATCCAAACACTACCTAAGTTTTTTGATTTGTGTTCTGCCACGATATCACGTAGTCCCCTATTCTCTTTTCGTGTCCCTTAATTCAATTCTCTTTGATTCTATTGTTCTCTTTCAGCTCAATTCTACTTGATTGAATTATAATTTTACATTTCTTTTGTTAGAACCTCTACTCTAACATTTTTCACATATACATTATAAAGTATACATTTTAATCCTGGGTATAAGACAAAGTAATCCTTCATTAAGTCACTTAATTTTTTATGGGTAAATTTTATTTAGGGCCATTTCACTAAAATGGCAAACTTTGCAGTCCAATTAGTTTATAGGACACACATCAACAGAAATTAATTTCAAGCTAAAGTCAGTAGAATAATTATTTTTAAGACAACATCAGCAGTCTAATTACTTTTAAAGACATAATTTCATAGGTTTTTAGGCCTTAGAAACTAATTATTTTGCATTTTGTCCTTAAAAGTAATTATTTCAGTTGTGTGTCCTAGAAACTAATTGCACTTGCTAAAAAGGTCTTTGTGGCTAATTTTCACTTTTTTTTGTATTATTTATTAGTACTAGTCTCATTATGAATAGCATAATAATACCATAAATTCGGATTGTACAGTAAAATTTTGTTTTATTCGCCGATAACCAAAGAAAATTAGTTCACCAAATAAATTCAAACCAATTTGATTTTGTAAAATGAACCGGTCGATTAATTCAGTTCCAAACAAATATTGCTCACCCCTGTTATATTAGACATACATTTGAATCCACTATTTAACATGCTTTAATGTATATTCTTTTATTATTTTTTCTTGGTTGCTGTGTGGATTCATTCTGTTCCAGTTATCTTGTAGGTAAACATGCCAAAGAAGACGTGATGTGGTGATAATAAAGTGACATCCGAGGAAATGTTTTTTATGTAATTTATGTTTGATATGTACTTTGGAATAAATATCTTCTTAACTACCATAATGGTGTAGCTAGGGCTTGCCCAACTTGTAAGGTCTTGTTTCTCTAAAAGCTTTCACTGTGTTCAACTAAAAATATGTATATTTGTATGAAACAGATTGAATATGTTGAGATTGCCATTGCCAGTGTTCATTGTTTGTTGCATTCCGTGGGATTTATGTACAGTAAGCTCTTGCACAGATTGCTTTATTTTTTGAGCTGCTTGTGAGAAGCTCAGTACTATTTTTTCACATGATTTTTCCTCATTTTTGGCCATGAATGAAATATTTAGCAAAACATCGCAAGGTCAAAATTTGATTTGTTAGAGCAGAGCATTCCCAACCAATACAACCTTCAAATATCAATTCTCCTCCTCATTGCACCCATCAAACCCTAGAAAAACCATCCTCTAGCAAACAAAAAATAATTCACTTTAGCCAGTTCTCTTTTAGCCGGTTAAGATAAAATAGTTAAATCGAAGAGTTTAGCCAGACTTTCTTTTAAGGCAAAATATGCTTAGCTGTCTAAGACCATAACCTTGCGGGTTGCCTTGGCAAGGCTATTTCAAATTGAGCCATTGACATCGTATTTGAGGATCGATCGGTTTTCAATCCAACTGTGGTTGAGAATGCTCTTACCTTTTGATTAACTAAAGTGCATTATTACATGGTTCATAATTATCGTACTAAAATATATAATTGAGGAATAGCTAAGAAATACAAGGAAAATAAATTGTTTTGGGTTAACCTAATAAATATCTGGCTTATTTTGATGTTGAAACCAAAAGAAAATTCCTGTTACGAGTGTGAAATTCAAATGCATTAAGTTCATAACCAGTGAATGTGAGGATAGCTTCATTCTCATACTTGAACGTTATCCCAGACCAGTGAATATAAAATAACTTCTTAACCACGATTCTTTAGTCCGATTAATCTACAAAAAGTTATCGTTTAAAAATTGATTAAATGTATTGCTAGACGATGGTATAGTGGCGTGTGTTTATAGGAGTAGGGACCTAAATCATGTAATTACAAGACATCCAATTTCACGTTTAATTATATAAAGTGGGGTTCCAAACTAATATTTGGTTGTATTTATCTATGGCAATTATTGTAAATTATTGCATTAGGTCTAAACAAGATAAATAAATTGCATTCTCATATTTAGATTATTGGAAAACTACAAATACCACATATTGGAATAGTCTTTTTTTTTTCTTTCAAATATTTGGTTTGCATGGTTGCTTAAGCATTTTACCATGCTGGAAAATGTCATGTAAATTTTCTGAAAATGTTGGTGTTTTTGAAAAACAAATATTATTGAGTAGAAGATCTCATGCTTTCAAAATCCACGTTGAATTTTTGAAACAATTTGAAATTTTTTTGAGATCAAACGTTGTTTACTTTATAAGGATTTTTGTCACAAGGTCTTTTAAACAAAAAGCTTCATTCAAAAATTTATTCTTTTTAGAAAACTAGAAAATTAGCGTGATGAGATTAGTGTGTTTATTTTCTTTATTATGTTAATATGTTGTCCATCTTTTCCTCCAAATGACACGTTTTCTCTCTCTTCATACCCTTAATATGATTTCTTCTATCACCTTCTATTTTGCAAATATATCCAACACACCACTCCACTTTTAGCCACCATCTAAGTAGCATGCTAATTAATCCTCTTTATATACGTGCCTTTGTTTTCGGGTGTATGAGTCCACATTCAAATATAATTATTCGACTTTTGATTGTTAGTTTTATTTTATTATTATTATTATGCGTTTAACTGAAAATAATACAAAAACAACAATAAATTAAATGCTTTTTTTTTTCAAATTACACAAATGAACAACTGAACGGTAACTGGAGAATATAATTATATAAAAAAATATAGATAAATAAAAAGGTAAACGGCGAGAAGTGGTATGCAAATGTATTAAATTGGTATGAACGTATATTATTCACAGAAAGAAAGAAAAATAAAATAAAATCCCAATTATAGGGAATAACGAACATCAAACAACAATCCGCAAAATTAAAAATCAGATGTCAAAATGTCAAAATCCTAGAGAAAACAAAATGCAAATTCAATCGACACCCACTTCCAAACAGTTGAAAAAAACTTCTCTGGTGTCAACAATTCGACGAAACAACTCTCTCAATCTCCTCTCCAACACCACCAAATCAGCTTCTAACCTCGTACAACCTTCTTCCACCTCCATCGCTTTACACGCATCCATACTACCCATCATCTCATTCACCTCCTCCTCCATCTCTTTTCTCACCCCAACCTCCCTTTTCCATATCCTTTCCAGCACCCGAACCATCGGTGAAGCCCATATCAACTGCTTTGGCGGGGCCACCAAGTTACTACTCATACTCACATCAGCTATGGCGGAAATCAAAGCATTCATGATAAACACCATTACATAGCTCATCGTGTACATAGCTATTTCCACTCCAGTACTCATCGGAATTGCCTGTAATTTCTTCCCCAACGACCAATTTCTCGAAAACGAATCTTTATTGTAAAGTTTCAATTTTGATATTGCTCTTCTCGCACGCTCGTGCTGACGATTCTTAACAGCAGCTGTTACGATTCTAGCATCCGTGCTCCAGTGGCAGATTGATTGAATAACACGGCTCATTTCGTTGCACATGTCCAGCGATTTTACCGAAGTATCCAGAAAAACTGATAAGATCCTTTCAGACGAAGTTCGTGATGTTGAAGATGGATTATTGCCGATTAAGAGGTTATTGAATTCGTTTTGGATGTTTAAGAATGAATCTAGCAGTAGATGAAGAAACTGAATGGGCGGAAGGGATTTGTTTGCTATAGAAGAAAGTTGGGCTGCAACGTAGGATTGAAACTCGTCTTCTTGGATTTGATTTTGATCCATGGAGACAACTTGGTTGTGTCGGAAACTGCTTATGATGGATCGACTATGAACAGCTATGGAGGCAAAAGATGAAGATAGTCCGTGCCGTTCAGTTGTCCTTGGCGAAGGCATTGTGGAATTTGGTGGATGATATTTGGGGGTTTGTGATTAATTTGAGGATCGAAACGATTGGAAGAATATATTATACCAAGAAATTGTTGACCAAATCTTCAAAAGAATGGGGTTGAATTGGTTGGATAATTGGACCCGGTCGAGTAGATGTTGATATGTTGTGTTTGCAAGAAAATATTGTTCTGCTTGCGGTGGAAGTCCTTGGCTTGTGCATGTGATGCACTCTTCAATCACATTCAACAAAAAGTCCGATGTTCTCCTCTTGGGTAACAAAGAAAAATAAATATCCAAGTTTATTTCTTTAATTTGAGACCATGTAAAATTTAATAATTTGTTAGTCAATACCCTAAAATTCCAAACGTATTAGATATTTGAAAAACCGTATAAAGATGCAGATGTAAAAGCATTCGAACTCGAAATTTATCCATTCGAATTTAATATTAAAGAAATACTAAAACAATTCAATGTATTTATTAAACGAATTTATAATAAAAAACAACTTAATCGAATCTAGACACCAAAACGTCCAAATTCGAACTTATGGTGCCTATATAACCACGTCATCTCCTTATCCATTCATACTATTTCGAAACCCAAATGTTCTCAGTCGATCTCTATTCTTGCACCGTTTTCTCAAATTAAAAACATATTCAAACCATAGTATCAATATATATTGATGGATACACAAGTTCCTAGCAAATCAATGTATTTCAGGTATGAATCTACACCAATTTATAATTTGATAATTATACTTGATGTCATAATCCTTCAAATCTCTAAAACATAAATTCTTATTATGATATTGACATTGAATGATTAAATTACAATTATTATCTATATTATCATACTATTATCATTCATGTTCATATTCATATTGAATTTGTGGATCTATTTGATTGAAATTAATATTGTTCACTGAAATTAGTATTGGAATTGAGTTTGAATCATGAATATTCATATTATAAAGATTTGAGTGTTCGATATTTAATATTATTGAGATTTGAATAAAATGGATTTATTTGATATTAATCAAGTTTAAATGTATAATTCGTTGAATTTTATACATATACAAGTTGCATAAGTTATATATAAACAAATTTCTATGCATCAATTTTATTCACATAAGTCTATACATATTATTCGAAAATCGAATTTGTATCCAATTTATATGAATTGTATGAATATATGATAAAAATCACATCCATATAATTACGTTTACACATAGGCATAAATTTTAAATATATCATGAAACTATGTATTGCAATCAATACATATGATTTACAATAATTTATTTGAGATATACATGTATTGAAAATCTAATTTTGTATACATGTATATACCATTGTTGATCTATAAAATATTTCAAATTAACTTCATACAAACTTATGTTCAAAACACAAAGTTGTTCATAATCAATATAAATTAGCTAGCTCGTTCAAATTATCTGATTTTCATTTCACTGTTAAGCTTTGTGTAAATCAATTATATACAAGCTAGACTTTTATTCATTTATTTTACGTATAAAAGTATTCAGATGCAATTGGTACAAACTTAATACGCATAACTACTGAATTTTAAAAGTTGCATTAAATATGATATTCAATGGCATTTAATTAATGCACATTAAACAAGAATAAAGTATATTTATTCATTATGCTTGTATAACAAATATGGACTCGATTAAATTTGCGAAGATGGTTAATTAATTAACTTAGTTCACAAATAAATCAAACCTATAAATATTCCTTATATTATGTTTCTGTTATTGTTATATATGCTTAGGTATTTGTTTATTGTTGCTTATGGTAGAATGTATGTAAATTATTACTTAGTCTAACTATATTCATGCATCATGATGCAGTTTGTACCATGTAATAATTTATTATTTACTACCGTCCGTTTAATTATTGTTTATATATGAATATATATATATATATATATATATATATATATATATATATATGCCATGTTTATTGGTTAGAATTGGTCCTATATTTATGTTATTTTCTTTCATATTGAATTAACATTTCATCTTCAACTTTAATTAAAATAAATTAATTAAGTACAACATGAACCTTTAATAATAAATGTGATAATCAAATATTGGAGTTAACATAAATATGCAATGGATATTTGTCCAAACGCATATAGTGAAAAAACGTTAAAATGAGACAAGTTTCTTTAGCAAGACACCTTTTATTAAAGAACCATCCCATAAAATACAAAGCCGAGAAACTAAATATAATTAATTAAGACGCTCTTCTTAATTAATTGGTTATTTGACTATTTTCAAATAACACCACTTTTGTAAATCAATATTTGCTTTATAAGTGTAAAGGTAAACCTTAAATCCCTTATCGGTGTAAAACAACTAATTTAATGTTTTAGTATAATTATCATATATGTTTTCCTTTTGGATTGTCATGGTATTTATTTCCAACCAATGAATGTTTTATACTTTATATTTAACCTTGCTTATTTAATAAACCTTTTAGCCCTTGTCTATAAGAATCATTTCACCAAAACAAACATAAAATATTATAAATGATGATCCAAACGAAGGAGCACGTTTAATTTTATTATAAAACTTTGGGTTAAGAGACCGCATCACATGCGTAAGTCATTCTTATATTTCGTTATTATGTGACAATAAGAGGCGGGTGTTTATGACCTCTAACTTAGTTGGCGCCACATTCTCTGTCATTTAATTACTTTACTTTAGCTAACATTATACGTACGGTTTATTTAATGAAAAGATAAGAATCAGTGTTCCTTACGACGTTAAATTCTAATACACAGACACACACACACATATGGGCTTTTTAGCATAGATGCTGCAATCTAGGTTTTCGACCCTCGAAAATCGACACTAATACATCCGCGGCATTCACGTGCCGTAAATTCAAGTGCCAGAAAACCCGACCATTAAGGTTGGAAAGAAAATAAATACATAACATAATCTTACACAAATTGACTAACATATATTATTTAAATATATAATCGTTATAGCAGAAAATTTTAAAATACATTTATCAGAGTTTAACTCAACATGACAGTTATAAATATTTGTCCTTACAAATGCAGAATACAATAGTACAAGAGTGTGGTGGAAATAGATAACAATCTTTAGAAGAATCTTCTAACTCCATGCTTGAAGCTCTTTCAAAATGCTTTAAACAAAACCTGACTACTAGGCCGCTAAAAAAAATTGTGCACTCAGAGTTTAAGGGAATGAAAATAAACTCCGGATCATACATGAGACTGGTGTGAGGAACTCAAAATATGAGTAATTGAAAAATGGGTATCTCATAAGACCATGCCGCACATAAACACGAAACATATTTTTACCTTATGATAACAAAACCATTTGCTGCACAAAATCTGGTAATATTATTCTTAATGACATTCTTTTGAAAACACTTTTCAAGTAAATTTACATAATCTTAGCCGAAATTGTTACATTGTTAAATTCTGCATAATAGGTTTACAATTAAAACTGTAGGCACTTATTGGAGATTGGATTTCTAATTGAATAATGAGGTAAGTGACTACCTCCCATACAATACATCTCTAGAGAGATACACCGATGATCGACGTCTTTGAAACCTCTGTGAATTAAGACTGACCTACCTACAAACCCATTTGGTGGCGAGTAGAACCAAATACGATATCACCCCGGCCGTTCTTGACCTATCTGAGAGCTCTCATACCATACACCACATATTTTTTCACCCAACATCATAGCGGGTGCAAAATAAATTTAGAAAGGTGATATCATACCCTAATGGTAACAACCACTTAGCCCCAAAAGCAACCCTTGGTTCATAATTCCCTGAGTGTGAGGCTTGAGATAACATTTATCTTTCTTAGAACAACCTCTAAGCTCGTACATCTTAGAGAATGGTGTTAAGTATAAGAGGTTTACCTCCTACACCACCAAAAAATTGTACGTATGTAAAGATCAATGCACTGTAATCTTAGAAATGAAATGTCAGACATTCGTCCATATAAGTTGTCACATCATGTCGGGCATTACCTCAAGGATTAATTGCGAGTAGTCTTTGCATATGAAGGTCCTAGAACGAAAGGCCCACTGCTATTTATTTATCTGGAGAGCTACTCCGAAATTATCAACAAGCAGTCTTTCATTATGAAGAACCCCACCCTCAACTTCATTGTCTTTAACATGTCTTTACTTTTGAACTGGTTTTCGGATAAGAATTGCCTAAATTCGACCTCGGTTCCTTCAAACCAATCATCAATAAATAGATGTAAAGCAAATAGGTGCTTATCATTTGATTTGATTACTTTTCTCTTTACCAAAATCTTTTAGAGATATATATCTTTAACACCATTCTTTCCGGTATATACAGAATCACTAAAGCTCCTTTATCAAATCTTTGTTTAATTAAAACCTTTTTAAAACTTGGTTTAATCATAAATCATTTCATTCTTTACTTAAGAAAATATTTTCAAATCATTTATTTAAATCTTAACAAAAAAATTCAAATCATAACTTTTAAAGCAGGTCAAAAATAATGTTATTTAAGACATGGTTTACTGTAAACCCAAAATAATTAATTTTAAGTATAGGAATTAAATTAATTACAAATCATTTATTTGAATCTTGACAAAATATTTCTTATTTCAAATACTTACCTTTTTAATTGGTTGAAACCATGTTATCTAAGATGGTAGATCCAAATTAGTTAGATTCGAGTAAAACAGATCCATAGAAATTATACTAATTTTATTCGACATCAATTTCTGTATTCAATCTTTACTATCCGTCGAATATGGTGAAATCACCTTTTAAATTCTCATGGATAGTATGGATTCCCTCCTTGGAATTTAATACCAAGTATTAGAAGATTATATCTATACAATCCAAGTCGTATTAAATTTAGAAAATATTAATTTATACCTGCTTCGTTTCTAACATTTTGACCTTATCTATTCCTCGTTCAAGAAAATGACCAAGTGAGCCAGGGCACTGGTTGCTCCTGAACATTCTTTAATTTAATCACTTCACGTGCGGATCTCACAAATAGAAAAATCTAGTATACTCATCGATTTTAGAGTCAAGACTAAATATTTATTTATAACAGCTTTTCTTTTAAACCATTTATTTAACTCCTTTAAAATAAAGTATAAAACTTTTAAATCATCTTGAAAATAATTAATTATTTATTTGAAAATATTTATTAAAATATTTGGGAAAGATACTTAAGATTAAAACCATATTTCAAAAGTTATTAAAAGTGTTGCAGAAAACGCTGCGAATAGTGATTTTAAGCTTATTTGATCAAAATAACTTTTCTATCATTTAGAAATTTATTTTTATAACCCAAAACAATTTTAAAATATTTTAAAAGATTTACATAATTTATGCCATATTTTTAAAGAATAAAAAATATTACTTTTAAAGATTTTATCGCTTTGGTTTCCAAATTGCTAAAGCCTGGCTATTTTGAAAAGTTTTTTGATCATATTTCAAAATCTACTTAACTCTATTTATTTTGTTTGAAACCGTGATTATAAGAGTTTGAAAAAATTCTTATTATAAAGAATTCCGACTCTGAATCTATCGTATAAATGGATTTGACTTTCCATGGCACGAAATTGTGAACTGCCGTTGCGCGACGTGTCCATTTTTGACTCAATTTTCATAACTTGTCAAAACTTCACCAAATTGGTTTTAGTGTTTATATAACATTATACAACATTTAAATCATTTCAAAGTGGTTTAATGATTCAATATCACTCTTAAAACTTGATTCAGAAAGTGATTTCCTTATGTATATCAACGTGGGTTTAACAGACTTGTTTACATGATTAAGTAACTATATTAAAACAACCAATAGTTGATGATCAAAGCATAGTAAATATTCATAGCAATCATATCACATCATCATTATCATACATACATACATATATATAGGTAGAGTTTCTCACCTTTGTTGGTTTCTAACTTCTCGAAAATTTGTTGTAGCTTCGCTACGATTGAATCAAAGCCTATGTAATCGAGCCCGAGACATTTGGAAAGCCACGGCCTAAGAAAGCAAGCGGATATGGGATCGGCCTTAGTTATGGAGGGTAGTGGCCATGAGTTTGGATGGTGGAGAGGAGGTGCTTGACTTTGTTTTGGAGGTGGATTGACATGGAATATACATGTGTATATATTTTACTTTAATTTGGAATATTTTGACATAGCCTTGCTATATTTTTTTCTATGAACTAGTAGCCATTAGTGAGCTTTAAGGAGAGGAAGAAGAAAAAGAGAGTTGTGTGTAAAATTATGAAGAGAATGGTGAGTATTTATAGGAAAAAAGTGGAGAGAAAATGTCATGGTATTTCGACACTCATACACCACCATTTCATCACTACCCCACTCCCCTACTAACTCGTTTATTTTGGTCTTGTACCTCCATGTGTGTGTACCCATGTTCTTGTACTTAGTGTGTAAAGGTTTGACTTCGGATTTACTTAATGGTTAAGTTTTAGGAAAATATCTTAGATATTTTCTAATCTATATATGTATGTATATATGTGTATGTATATTTGTATGTATATATGTATTCATTATGTGTTAAGGTATGCATGTTCATGTTATATATATGCACACGACATATAAACAAGGTTGCAACAGTTCTAACAACTTTCATTCGTTAAACGGTTGAAAATAGGGAAGCCAATTCCCGGTCACATTTTCTCTTTTAACTAAACTACATATAAATATAAACAAAATTTAAAAATATTTTCTTATCATTTTCAATTAAATCAAAATGATCACTTTTGATTTATATAACCATATAAATTAATATTAAACAATTGTTTACAAAAGTGCTGTTATATCGATAAAGGGGTACGAATTTTCTTATATTTTCAAATCAAGTGTATCTCTATTATAAATGTTTTATTATCACTTCATAATTAAAAAATGAATTATTATCATTTTAAAATAATTATTTGAATAATTATAATAATTATTAAATCATTAAATCTTAATTTAAATTCATAAATCAATTATTAAATATGATGCTATTCTTGATGATGTCATAAATACTTTTTATTATCAAAAATAAAATACATAATTTTATTCCATATTCTTGTTCAAAAGGATAAATAAGTGTATGTATCCAGCCTGTGCGTGACTTCTAATAATTATAGAGTCGTTTATCGATAAAGCGGTTTTCGATCATTTTACCGATATTTTTCCAAAATATATATTTTTGTAAATACTTATTCAAAATAAGATTACCATCATTATTTATTTTCCAAGACAACATAACTACGTTAAAAATCTTATATTTGAATAGTTTAAAAATAGATATAATTCATCAAAGTGATAAATTTGCGGGTCGTTATAAACTCCTATCCTTAAAAGAATTTCGTCCCTGAAATTACAACGCAAAACCAATGGTGTTTGCCCAAAATATTTATTTTTAAACTTACACATGTATGATGTATATATATTATTCGTACGCGGTCCACGATTTGATCTACTATTTGAATATACAACTTTATTTCCGACTAGTATTGATCCGTTGATTCTCTAGTGCGAACTTTGATCAGGCTTAAAAACTTCTATTTTCGTTGCATAGCTCTCAACTATGATAGAAAATGTAAGGATCCGACTACAAATCCTCGCTAATGTTTTCCCTAAAGCATCGAGTGATAAATCCTTTCCGAATGTCAAAATCCTATATTACAATCGTTAGGCCAAATTTGTGTTACGAAATAATTTGTGTAAAATGCATATACTTTTATCTTTTCCGACATATTCAGGAAAATCATGGTTTAAGTTTCTTAAACATTTCATAAAGATAAAATTTTATTCTTATAAAATTTTTCTTAAAAGTTTGTGTGTTTACATTTGAATAAACTCAGGTAAAAAGGACATGACTATATTGTACATGCTTAATATTTTACGTTCATCCTTGTCTTACCCACATCATACTAAAACCATTCTTAAGTCCTTCTAAATCTACTTGGGTTTTCATAATACTGATACAACATAACTACCTTACAAGCCATACATATCTATGCTACTAAATAATACTAATACTAGATAGGTGTCTCCAAATCTTTCAATCTCTCATCATAATCTCTCCTCTGAGTTTGATGCTGATGGTCCACTTTCGTATTCAAAATGAAACAAGACTTTGTAGGATCTAGATTAACCCTAGAGAGGGGGGGGGGTGAATAGGGTTATAGCAAATTTTCTCGAATAAAACAAAAAACCAACTGTAGAGAAGTAAATATGCTGGAAAGTAAATCACACACAAAATTTACCCAGCTTCGGCAACCCCTGCCTACTGCTGCATTCCCAGATTTCTATTAGGATTAAACAGTCTCCCGCTTACAAACACTCTAACAGACTCGCAAACCCTGCTACCGCCTATAGAGTTTTGCAAACTTGCAAACCCTTCTTACTGAACTAATCCTAACTAGACAATCTGACACAACCTAAATCCTAGGTGGTGATTTACCAAGATTTGATTCGAAAGATACAACCTTAAAAGAGAATTTAAATTTAAAACAAACTTAAAAACAATTTTAAAACTAAAACCCTAATTGAAATATAACCTAAAGCCTTTTTATATTAAAAACAAGGCCGGCCCAATTCATTTCTTCTGCCCGTTCCTTTTTCTTTTTGCTTTTGTAAAAGGGCGGCCTTGCTTTCATTCCTCTTTGCGCTCTGAAATTAGGGCTTGAGTTTTTAGATCCAAATTAGGGCTTTTCGAAGCACGCCTATGTTGATCGATTCTCTGGTTTGCGTGTTGCCTTGCTCGCTGCTTCTCTGATGATCGACTGCTTGCTTCACTTGCGCTCGTTTACAGCTGCTCCTCTGTTGATCGAGTTCGATAGATTGTGTTATGTAATCTCTTCCCTTTCGTTGCTGGTTTAATGCTTGCTTGAACTCGATTGATTGATGATTTTACCGATGATGACTGTGGGTTTATATTTGGATTTGATTCAATTTTTCCACCCACGTCGATCATGATTTGGGGTTGTATTTATATGCACTTCATCACTTTCCTATTTCTCGATTGCCTGATATTTGTGACTTACTTGATGCACACGGTTTTTACTCTGAAGCGTTCGATTTTTCCTTGGTTGATACGGCAGAAACTTTCCTGTTTTATTTGGATTTGACTTTTGACTTTTTCCATTTTTATACTGCGTTGATTATTTTGCGTCTTCATTGTTATTCTTCGACTTGTTTAACATCTTGATTCCCACGGCTTCGGCCATCTTTGTGTTCATCCCTGTGAGCTTCGTCTCTGGCCATCTTCTCTGGTTGGTTTAACCTGAACTCCACTTGAGCATTGCATTCGTGAATTTTGATGTTGTCTGGTTGTTCGAACTTGTTCATGTGATTCCATGGTAGCATTTGGTATTGCTTCGACCACTGTCTTGCATTCACTCCAAATATTGTTGATACTGGGTTGTATTGAGCTCGACATTGAATTTGTGATATTTGACTATGGCTCCGTGAATTTCTCTGACTTGACTCCAGTATGCTTCCTTGCTTGACTTGATGCCTTGAATTTGAGACATTTGGTTACCACTGGCTTTGACTTGGTTACACTGCTATGTACTTGTTAGTCTTGTATTTCTCGATGAACTTGGGTAGTTTTCATTTGAACTGTTCTCTGTAGCATATACATGTTTTACTTTGTAGACTTAAGCCTTATGTTCTTCATACCATGTGTACATGCTTCATTTTAACTTCGAACTGAACTTGGTTTTGCTTCATGATGTACTTGATAAATGCACTTCCCCTATTTTACTCAAGTCTGCATTATATTGTACATTGCTGTTGAGTTGCTTTATTATATCACTTCGAGTTGCATACTTGGTTGTTTGTATGTTGACAACTTGTATTTGTGACGCCTGTTTCATTAAGCTTGATATATTTGTGATCATCCTGCTTTGCCTGGATTGTGTATATCCCTCTGTTGCATGGTTTATTCACTTGTTGTATACTTGGGCTGGCTTGAACTTGATTGTATCATCTGGTTCATGGATTTGTAGCTTGTATATCCTGTTGTTTGCATTATTGATGCTACATTGTGATCTTCCTTTCTCTGGCACATTAGTGTAACTGTCCAGTTTCACAGTTGCTTCATTTTGCACACTACTACTTGTCTGTAGCCTTTGTTGAGTCTTGTCCTGTAGTTGCATTCACTTCAGTGCTTCATTACTTGAGTCATTTGAGGCATTGCATACATAAGCTTTGATGCTATTTTGATTTGTTGAAGTTTTGCATTTGAGTTGAGTCATGACAACTATGGCTTGACCTTTGCATTCAGTTTATTGTTTGGTGCCTTCTTGAATTTCCAGTCTGTGCATTGACCTTGTGTTGAACCCAGTTTTAAAAACTCGGGTTTGACCTTGTGCTCGTGTCGTTATTATATTTATATTGCACGTGAGTTGAACCCGGCTTTTCATTTGGGTTTGACCTGTGCTCACCTGTCCCTGTAGCATTATCAAGTTCATATCGATGTGCATGGCCTTGTGGCATGTACAGTGATACACTGTGCATGTCACATTGTTCGTGTATGATAAATTCAAACGTAAATGATGACGAACAACCCAAATAACTGAGGCAACTATTTTCAAAATTCATATTTTATTTTATATTGCAAAAATATTTTTTTTTTCAATTTTACTGCGTTAGTGAATATTTTTGCAGATTGCTCAGATGCTGGATTCTAACTGGAATGAAGTTGAAGATAAACTACGAGTGTGAGTGATATGTAGTGAGGAATTTATGTAAATTGAATTGTGATGTAATTAGAATCAAAATTGTATATGTATAGTGAGAGATTGAATTTGTACTATTCAAAATTGTAATAAATATTTGTTTGAATAAAATTTCTGTTTGAATTCAAATTCTGTGTAATTTATTTTATTCAACAAATATTTATTTAATATATGAAAAATAAAATAGTACATTAACAAATACATTTAAATGAATATATATATGTGTGTGTGTGTGTTTATTATCATCAAACAAAAATCATATAAACGCATATTCAACAATCTCCCCCTTTTGATGATAACAAACATATATTTAAGATTTTTACTGTGTTAAATGTATTTGATCCATGATATACTTTAATTGCTCCTCCTACTTAAATGCTTCCTCTCTACATGATGCTCCCCCTACATATGTGCATACAAATAGAAATATACAAATGAGCCTAGATGCAAATGGAAAATTATTTGACCCTTGCTTGATTTTATTTGACAAAATCTTGACTTTTCTCTCCCCCTTTTGTTATCAGCAAAAGAATAATAGTGTTAGAGAAAATAGAGATAAAGTGATCGATATTAATCCAATATTAAAACTCAATTTAAATATAAATATTAAACTTCAATAAAAATCAAACAAAATCATAACTACCCTTGTTAGGCGCATATTCCACTTTTAGAATGATGGAAATGATGTTCTCATATAAAATCATACAGTTGTATCTACTTGTGGTACATTTATATCAGGAATTTGAATATCTACTAATCATGCATAACCGTTAGGACTTTTAAATGAGATTAGTAGTGTTCCAATTTAATTTTAAAAATGAATTCAAGTATCTTCTAACCGTGCATGACCGTGAGGACTTTTAAATGGGATTAGAATTAACTTGTTTATTTAAAAAATCAATTTTGATATGCGTTCCATACATGCATAACCGTAAGGACTTTTAAATGAGCATGGAAGCACATAACAAATTCCAAGTAATTCACCCATGCATAACCATGAGGACTTTTAAATGAGAGTGAATACTTTGGTATTTATTTATTTTTACTTAAAAATGTAAAATGAATAACGAATGATCCCTGATTATAGTACCACATATCGACAAACTATATTGAATTTTTGATAAATAATGGTCGATAGAAATATGATAGAAATAGAAATGGTCATGGAATCTTTACCCAACAAAAAGATTTTATAACTCTTGTTTGAATTCCTAAAGAAATTTTCTAAATATACTGTCTTGAGTAATGTATGTTAAATATCAACACTTATCACCTTTTAAATCAATATTTATCTTTTTGATAATTAGTAGGGAGTCGGATTAGTCAAAATTTGTCATTTAAAATCAATTTTTTTTTCAAAATGACTAATCTGAAAATATGGTCAAAAAATGATTTTCTCGAAGGGGTTATATGAGAAATAATTTCTGCTATTTGAAAATTATTTGTAACAAAAAATATGCAGATATTTTCTTTGAAAAACGATGTAGTTACTAAATGTCTCACCATAAATCACGTTCAACTAGTAAGTTTTCTGTCAACTAGATTACCGGTATGATCTGCATCTGAATTTCTCTTTCACTTCAAAACATCACTAATTAAATTTGATAGACCAGACCATGAAGTATGCATAAAAACTCAAACAGCATTTTAAATGGCATTCTCTTGAATTTGGATTGAAGCCGTGTAAATAATCAGAAAACCGTGAATATAGAGTTAGCCGTATTATAACCAAAAGTATTATCATCCAACAAAACACTATTTTTAATCCAAATTAATATATATGAAGTAAATCCAAGAATCTAGAGAATATAATTGGCCAACTATGTTGAACAAGTCAGAATCAAAATCATCATCTTTACAACATCTCAATATTGGCTGATTTCATTCAGAATACGGTGCAGATTATCACATTTAATATATCGATCAAATAAATATAGCTTCACCTGTTTTACCTTTACGATAATTTTTCGTGGTTGCCCATTGTGATTCTGTCACCTTTGTACTAGGCTAAGGAACTTTTGCTTTGTTGCCCGTTGTGTTTCTGGAACAGCCAAAATCCAGAGAACACTGTTGTTGTTCCTTAGCCTGCCACCATACCTACACGATGAAAGACTTTTGTGACCTATTTTTTTTATAGGTCCATAATTGTTAGAGGCAGAAGCATTGTGAATAAACAATCCCTTTGGAACCCAAACTTGTTTAGTCCTTTTATTCTTGTTCCAATAGACATGAAATTTGTTTGTAGAATTCTTAGGAGTCCAAACTTGTATAAGTTTTGTGTTCTTGTTCCTATAACTACAATTTTCAACATGATGCCCAATTATTTCACATCTAGCAAAGACACTCTTACCTTTTGCATTATCATCAACTTGTGTTTTCCCAAAGCCTAGTCCTTTTCTGTTGTTAGCAAAAATTTGATTTCCCAATAACATGTTGAATGATTTTTCTCCTCTTGAAAAGTTATTCAAAGATTTCTCAAGATTTTGGACTTTGGTATTTAGTGTTGTATTTTCAGTTACAAGTGAGGTGCATCTATTTATAAAATCCTTTTTCCTAGTGTCGATGGTTTCCTTAAGACTCAAGTTTTCTTTTTCAAGATTCTCAAAGCTATTCTTAAGTCTTGATAATTCTGAATCTAAAATTTTACATTTTTTACAGTCTAGGTTTTGAATATTTTCAAGTTCAGTTTCTAACCTAGAATTTTCATGGACAAGTTCTCTCCTATCAGATTTCAGTTTTTCAATTTTAGATTCAAGAGTATCAACTATTTTAGTAAGATCACAACACATCAAAGCAAGTTCTTTATAAGAATAGTCACCTCCCTCACTAGATTCCTCTGAGCTTGCTTCCGAATCTGATTTTGCCATAAGACACAAGTTACCCTCCTCTGAGCTATTATTCGAAACTTTCTCTCCTTCTTCATCATCCCAAGTCGCTGCAAAGGCCTTCTTCTTCTTTTTCTTTCCTTTGTTGTTTTTGAGAAGTGGGCATTGTTGTTTGAAGTGGCCAGGCTTCTTGCAGTTAAAGCACGTCAGTTCATTATCGGAATTGTCAGAATCTTTTGGCCTATTACCACTTGTTTTCTTCTTGCGTGTCCTGAATCTTGACCATTTCCTAAGATTATTGACAGCCATTGTAAGCTCTTCAATTGGATCTTCTTCTTCTTCATCGCTCTCTTCTTTGCTCTTTAAGGCAATCGTCTTCTTCTTTGATTCGGAGTTGTTGCGTTCCTCCTTTGTTTTTAGCTCAAGCTCATATGTCATCAAGTTGCCGATCAACTCCTCCATGCTTAGTTTACTCAGATCTTTCATATTCTTGTATTGCCATGACTTTTGCCTCCGAGCTCATCGGTAAGACTCGTAGCACCTTCCTCACAAGCTCTACCTCAGTGAATACCTTCCCAAGCGCTCTAGCATTGTACACCAAAGTTGAAAAGCGTCCAAACATGTCCTTTATGCTCTCGCCTTTGTCCATCACAAAGTTCTCGTATTCATTGCTGAATAGGGCTAGACGAGACTCCTTAACTTGAGAAGTTCCTTCATGTGTCACCTCCAAAGTATGCCAAATTTCCTGTGCAGTTTTACAATGAGAAATTCTATTAACTTCAGTCTTATCAAGAGCACAGATCAAAGCATTCATGGCTTTAGCATTTGTAGTTTTTAATTTCTTATCGTTAGCATCCCACCTATCCTTAGGTTTAGGAATCTCAGTATCACCAACAGTTATAGTGGGAGATTTATAGCCAGTTTCAATAATGTCCCAAACATCATAATCAACAGAACTAAGATAAATACCCATCCTAACTTTCCAATAAGCATAATCATTCCCATTAAACATTGGTGGCCTACAATAGATTGCCCCTCAGAAAAAGCATTATTTGGTGGATTCATGACTCTAGAGTTAAAGAAAAATACCGTGCTCTGATACCACTTGTAGGATCTAGATTAACCCTAGAGGGAGGCGGGGTGAATAGGGTTATAGCAAATTTTCTCGAATAAAACAAAAAACCAACTGCAGAGAAGTAAATATGCTGGAAAGTAAATCACACACAAAATTTACCCAGCTTCGGCAACCCCTGCCTATTGCTGCATTCCCAGATTTCTATTAGAATTAAACAGTCTCCCGCTTACAAACACTCTAACAGACTCGCAAACCCTGCTACCGCCAATAGAGTTTTGCAAACTCGCAAACCCTGCTTACTGAACTAATCCTAACTAGACAATCTGACACAACCTAAATCCTAGGTGGTGATTTACCAAGATTTGATTCGAAAGATACAACCTTAAAAGAGAATTTAAATTTAAAACAAACTTAAAAACAATTTTAAAACTAAAACCCTAATTGAAATATAAACTAAAGCCTTTTTATATTAAAAACAAGGCCGGCCCAATTCATTTCTTCTGCCCGTTCCTTTTTCTTTTTGCTTTTGTAAAATGGCGGCCTTGCTTTCGTTCCTCTTTGCGCTCTGAAATTAGGGCTTGAGTTTTTAGATCCAAATTAGGGCTTTTCGAAGCACGCCTATGTTGATCGATTCTCTAGTTTGCGTGTTGCCTTGCTCGCTGCTTCTCTGATGATCGACTGCTTGCTTCACTTGCGCTCGTTTACAGCTGCTCCTCTATTGATCGAGTTCGATAGATTGTGGTATGTAATCTCTTCCCTTTCGTTGCTGGTTTAATGCTTGCTTGAACTCGATTGATTGATGATTTTACCGATGATGACTGTGGGTTTATATTTGGATTTGATTCAATTTTTCCACCCACGCCGATGATGATTTGGGGTTGTATTTATATGGACTTCATCACTTTCCTATTTCTCGATTGCCTGATATTTGTGACTTACTTGATTCACACGGTTTTTACTCTGAAGCGTTCGATATTTCCTTGGTTGATACGGCAGAAACTTTCCTGTTTTATTTGGATTTGACTTTTGACTTTTTCCATTTTTATACTGCGTTGATTATTTTGCGTCTTCATTGTTATTCTTCGACTTGTTTAACATCTTGATTCCCACGGCTTCGGCCATCTTTGTGTTCATCCCTGTGAGCTTCGTCTCTGGCCATCTTCTCTGGTTGGTTTAGCCTGAACTCCACTTGAGCATTGCATTCGTGAATTTTGATGTTGTCTGGTTGTTCGAACTTGTTCATGTGATTTCATGGTAGCATTTGGTATTGCTTCGACCACTGTCTTGCATTCACTCCAAATATTGTTGATACTGGGTTGTATTGAGCTCGACATTGAATTTGTGATATTTGACTATGGCTCCGTGAATTTCTCTGACTTGACTTCAGTATGCTTCCTTTCTTGACTTGATGCCTTGAATTTGAGATGTTTGGTTACCACTGGCTTTGACTTAGTTACACTGCTATGTACTTGTCAGTCTTGTATTTCTCGATGAACTTGGGTAGTTTTCATTTGACCTGTTCTCTGTAGCATATACATGTTTTACTTTGTAGACTTAAGCCTTGTGTTCTTCATACCATGTGTACATGCTTCATTTTTACTTCGAACCGAACTTGGTTTTGCTTCAATATACTTGATAAATGCACTTCCCCTGTTTTACTCAAGTCTGCATTATATTGTACATTGCTGTTGAGTTGCTTTATTATATCACTTCGAGTTGCATACTTGGTTGTTTGTATGTTGACAACTTGTATTTGTGATGCATGTTTCATTAAGCTTGATATGTTTGTGATCATCCTGCTTTGCCTGGATTGTGTATATCTCTCTGTTGCATGGTTTATTCACTTGTTGTATACTCGGGCTGGCTTGAACTTGATTGTATCATCTGGTTCATGGATTTATAGCTTGTATATGTTGTTGTTTGCATTATTGATGCTACATTATGATCTTCCTTTCTCTGGCACATTAGTGCAACTTTCCAGTTTCACAGTTGCTTCATTTTGCACACTGCTACTTGTATGTAGCCTTTGTCGAGTCTTGTCCTGTAGTTGCATTCACTTCAGTGCTTCATTACTTGAGTCATTTGAGGAATTGCATACGTAAGCTTTGATGCTGTTTTGATTTGTTGAAGTTTTGCATTTGAGTTGAGTCATGACAACTATGGCTTGACCTTTGCATTCAGTTTATTGTTTGGTGCCTTCTTGAATTTCCAGTCTGTGCATTGACCTTGTGTTGAACCCAGTTTTAAAAACTCGGGTTTGACCTTGTGCTCGTGTCGTGATTTTATTTATATTGCACATGAGTTGAACCCGGCTTTTCATTTGGGTTTGACCTGTGCTCACCTGTCCCTGTAGCATTATCAAGTGTATATCGATGTGCACGGCCTTGTGGCATGTACAGTGATACACTGTGCATGTCACATTGTTCGTGTATGATAAATTCAAATGTAAATGATGACGAACAACCCAAATAACTGAGGCAACTATTTTCAAAATTCATATTTTATTTTATATTGCAAAAATATTTCTTTTTCAATTTTACTGCGTTAGTGAATATTTTTGCAGATTGCTCAGATGCTGGATTCTAACTGGAATGAAGTTGAAGATAAACTACGAGTGTGAGTGATATGTAGTAAGGAATTTATGTAAATTGAATTGTGATGTAATTAGAATTAAAATTGTATATGTATAGTGAGAGCTTGAATTTGTACTATTCAAAATTGTAATAAATATTTGTTTGAATAAAATTTCTGTTTGAATTCAAATTCTGTGTAATTTATTTTATTCAACAAATATTTATTTAATCTATGAAAAATAAAATAGTACATTAACAAATACATTTAAATGAATATATATATATGTTTATTATCAGCAAACAAAAATCATATAAGCGCATATTCAACAGACTTCTCCATCGTCATCACTATTATCTTGTTCATTGTCGGCTTTGTTTACATCCTTCATCTGTTGTATCACATCCACTTCATATAGCAACCAGGGTTGGTTCCACGGCACATGCCCCAGTCCGGCTGGCATTTCTTGTATAATTTCTCCTTCTGGTTCTTCTAAGCCTTGCACTTCTTTTTCCTTAGGATCCATATATTCTTCCTCTTCGACTTCTTTGTCATCCCAGTGAATGGAGGAATCTGATGACTTTTGGCACCAAATCATAAAGTTACCGTCCATCTTCCATATGGCATTACTGACTCTACTTCTGTTGTTTGATTCATGGGATACCATTGTGTTTGGGTCATCTTTAGATTCAGATTCTTCTTCCATCGACTCCTCCTTTGGAATTTCTTCCTTCGGTTCACATTCTAAACTTATAGGATCAATGATCCACATTCTTTCTAAGGCTTTGGGGTTTCTTCATCACTAGACGGTATAATAAGTTCTGAAGTCGAGGAAGATATTGGCATTTCGGCCATAGGGTAACTATCTTTGTCTAGTTGGGTGTATGGATCTAACTCTCCTTCAATAATAGGCTCGATATTGCTAAGTTCCCATTTCTTGGGTTCCTCCTCGTCACTCAAAAGAATGATTAGACCATTCTTCTCACCCTGGTTGGCTCTCGAGGCTCCCCTTTCGAATACTTTCTTCCTTGGCTTGAGGGTTTCTACAATCAACAACAAACACTTAGATACTAAGCATTTTAATTTTCTAAACTAATTCTAATGTTAGGTTATAAATCTAAGTTTATCCCAACATAAATCCATTTTAACTATACAATTTTAAGGGTGATAGTTTGTTAAGCACATGATATTGTTTCTCTAAACCAATACTTAGAATATTTAAAATAAAATCCTTTGAAAATTCTCTTTCCAAAATCCCTTCTATAGATAAAAGTTCTTATTTATCCAAATCCTTTCCCAAAGTATTACTCTTAATCTTCTCAGTGTTATTATTAAACATCTTATAGTCAAACTATGAAATTCTAATCACAAGATGTTTATACTTAGATTTTACTAATCTTGATTTCAAACTATCATTCAAGTTATAACATATCTAGCTATATGTATTTTCCAAAATATATTCTTTATATTCAAAATATATATAATCCTAGCTAAATTATTTTATTTACTATATTTAAAAAAATTATTTTTATATCATTAACAAATACACGCTCTTATATAATATACTCTCAACTCATTCTAGGGTGTCACTAACCCTATCCCTAATGAGTTAATCATCCTAGGTGTTACTAACCTTATCTCTGATGAGACTTTACCCCTATCAGGCTCAGATGTTTAGTCAACCTAAGCTTCAATACCAAATGTGAAGATCCGGCTTTTCGACCCTTGAAAATCGATATTAATACATCCTCGGTATTCACGTTCCACAAATTCAAGTGTCGAAAAACCCGACTGTTAAGGGTAGAAAGAATACAAAGACAGAACAGAATCTTACACGAATGGAATAACATATATTATTTCAATATATAATCTTTACCACGAAATATTTTAAAATACATTTTTCAGAGTTTGATTCAACATTAACATGGATAGTTATAAATATCTGTCCTTATAAATGCAGAATATAATAGTACATGAGTGTGGTGGAAATGGATAATAATCTTCAGAAAAATCTTCTAACTCCATGCTTGGAGCTCTTCTAAAATGCTCTAAACAAAACCTAACTACTAGGCTGCCTGAAATTATAGGGCACGTAGAGTTTACGGGAAAGAAATAAACTCCAGGCCAGTCATGGGACTGGTGTGAGAAGCTCAAAATATGAGAATTTGAAAAACAAAGGGTATCTCATAAGACCATGCCATACATAAACATGGAACGAGTTTTTAACTTATGATAACCAAATCTTTTGCTACACAAAATATGGTAATATTATTTTTAACGAAATTCTTTTGAAAACACTTTTTAAGGAAATATACATAATCTAAGGCGAAATTGTTACATTATTAAATTCCAGTGAAACAGGTTTACAATTAAAACCGAAGGTACTTAATGGAGATTGGATTTCGAAATAAATAGCGACTAAAAGGACTACCTCTCGTACAGTACATCTTTAGAGGGATGCACCGAGGATTGAGATTTTCAAAACCTTTACGAATTAAGACCGGCCTACCCGCAGCTCCATCTAGTGGCAGATTAAACCGAATATGATATCACCATGTTTCTGACCTATCCGAGAGCTCTCATAACATACACCGCATACTTTTTTACCCGGCATCATAGTGGGCTAGAAAGGTGATATCATACCCTAATGGTAGCGAACCACTTAGTCTTAAAGCAACCCTTGTTTCCTAATTCCCCGGATGTTAGGCTTAATGTAACATTTACCTTTCTTAGAACATTTTTAATGCCACGTTGTCATTTCCAACAACACACTATTGGTTTCTACAAAAGTACAACATCTAAGTTCGCACGTCTTAGAGAATGGTGTTAAGTGTAAGAGGAGTTACCTTCTACACCACCAAACATATGTACGTTTGTGGAGATCAATGCACTGTGACGTTAGAAATGCAATATCAGAGATTCCTTTGTACAAGTTGTCCAAGAACATGACAAACTGAAGGCACACTCTTACCACATCTTGTTGGGCATTACCCCTAGGATTAGTAGTGAGTAGTCTTTGCATACGAATGTCCCAAAATGAAGGGACCACCGCTATTTATTTATCTCGGAAGCTATTCCGAAGTTATCAACAAGCGGTCCTTTTATTACGAAGATCCTCCCTTCAACTTCATTTTCTTTAATATGTCTTCACTTTTGAACTCGTAAATTGGTTCGAAGTGGCTTTTAGATAAGAATTACCAAATCCGACCCTGGTTTCTTCAAACCAATCATCGATAAAAAGATATTAAGTAAATAGGTACTTATCAATTGATTTGATTACTTTTCTTTTTATCAAAAATATCTTCTAGAGATATTTATCTTCAAAACCTTTCTTTTTGGTATATACGGAATCATTAAACCTTCTTTATCAAATCTTTGTTTAATTAAAACCCTTTTAAATCTTGGAGTATTCTAAATCATTTCATTCTTTACTTAGAAAAATATATCCAAATCAATTATTTAAATTTTAACAAAGATTTTCAAATCTTAACTTTTAAAACAAGTCAAAAACAATGTTATTTAAGATATCATTTACTGTAAACTCAAAATAATTAATTTTAAGTGTAAGAATTAAATTAATTCCAAATCATTTATTTAAATCTTGACAAAGATTTCTTATTTCAAATACATGTCTTTTTGATAGGTTGAAACCATGTTATCGAAGATGGTAGATCTAAATTAGTTAGTATTTAAGTAAAACGGATTCACAGAAATTATACTAATTTTACTCGACACCAATTTTCGTATTCAACATTTACCATCCATCCAATAGCGGTGCAATCACCTTTTAAATTCACAAGAATAATACGAGTTTCCTCAAATTTCATACCAAGCATAAGAAGATTATCTCTATACAATCCAAGTTGTATTAATTTTTAAAAAATAAATCTTTTATACTTGCCTTGTTTCCGACGTTTCGACCTTATCTATTCTTCACCCAGGATAAAGGCCTGGTGATCCAAGGCACTAGTTGCTCTTGAATATATCTTTAGTTTAAGCACCTCACATCCAGATCTCACGAATAGAAAAATCCAGTCTATACATTGGCTTTTAGAGTCAAAATTCTATCATTTATTTATAATATGTTTTTTTAAATCATTTATATAACTCCTTTAAAATAAATTATAAAGCCTTTAAATTATCTTTAAAATAATTTATTATTTATTTTAAAATATTTATAAAATATTTGAGAATGAATATTTAAGTTTAAACCCATATTTCAAAAGTTATTAAAAGTGCTGCAAAAAGTGCTACGAATAGTATTGAATAGTGCCTTTTAGCTTATTTGATCAAAATAAAATTTATCATTTAAAAATACATTTTTATAACTCAAAACTCTTTTAAACATTTTAAAAGATTTATAGAATTTATCCCATTTTTAAATAATTAAAAATATTACATTTTAAGATTTTATCACTTTGGTTTCTGAACTGTCAAAGCGCGACTATTTTGAAAACTTTTTTTCTTCATATTTTGAAATCTACTAAACAAAATCTTGATCCTTTTCTTTTGTTTGAAAACTATGATTATAAGAGTTTGGAAAATCCTTATTACAAAGAATTCCGACTCCGAACCGATCGTATAAATGGATTTAACTTTCCTTGGCGTAAAATTGCTAACTGCCGTTATGCGACGCACCCATTTTTCACTCAATTTTCATAACTTTGTCGAACTTCACCAATTTGGATTTTAGTGTTTAGTGTTTTACTTTGTATTTAATTAAGGGTTAAGTTTTATGAAAATATTTCTAATATATATATATATATATATATATGTATGTATGTATATGTATATTTGTATGTATGTATGTGTTCATGTATATTTAGGGTGTGCATGTGTATGTTATATATGTGCATAAGACATATAAACAAGGTTGCAATAACTTTGAACAAATTCGTTCGTTAAACCGTCGAAAATCGGAAAGCCGATTCCCGGTCACATTTTCACTTTTTAATTAAATTACATATAAATGTAAATAAAATTTGAATACTAATTTCTTATCATTTTCAATTAAATTAAAATTATCACCTTTGATTTGTAAAACCATATAAATTAATATTAAACAATTGTTTACAAAAAGTGTTGTTATATCGATAAAGGGATACCAATTTTCTTATATTTTCAAATCAAGTATATCTCTTTGTAAAACTATTATAAATGATTCGTTATTACTTCATAACTAATTAAAATGAATTACTATCATTTTAAAACAATTATTTGAATAATTATAATTATTATTATATCATTAAATCTTAATTTAAATTCATAAATCAATTATTAAATATGATGCTATTCCCGATTATGTCGTAAATACTTTTTATTCCCAAAATAAGATAAATAATTTTATTTCATATACTTGTTTAAATGGACAAATAAGTGTATGTATCCAACTTCATGCACGACTTTTAATAATTATAGAGTCATTTATCGATAAATGGTTTTCAGTCATTTTATTGATATTTTTCCAAAGTATATATTTTTGTAAATACTTATTCAAAATAAGATTACCATTATTATATATTGTTCAAGACAACATAATCTATGTTAAAAAGCTTATATTTAAATATTTTGAAAATAAATGTAATTTATTAAAGTGATAAATTTGTGGGTCATTACACTTGGTCTTGTCTATTTACGATCTCAAGTGAAATGTCATCATAGACTTTTATCAATGTAACATCAGCATCAATTTATCTACGTAGGAGAATACATTTATCTCATATGATCTTGAGGCATACAACCTAAGTATATTCACCGCTCGTATATCGATTAACCTTTAAGGGGTTTAACATAGGCCTTTATCAATTTTGATTATGCTTATGTACCTCCTTATTATCATCTTAACTTGCTTCATATAGTTACTCAACATGGAGGTATGTATTTTCTTTTTTAATGCAATTACAATCCATTTATATACTCTGTCATACATTACAAAATTGACCATTACCACTCATCTTTTTCTGACTCCTTTCCTTTTTCCCTACCCTATAGGATAATAAGAGCAGGTTGTATATTATGAAGGGAGTCAGTGTGAAAACTCTAGAGGAAATTTCATAGCAGTATATGTCTGTCTACATTTTCCACATTGAACTTTGTAACATTCATGTACTTTATAGCATATGTATTGCCTTACTTCCCTTTTTCATTAGATCTCGTTTTATTTCCACTGCAAATAAAGTATTTTGAAGTTTCCTATTTTATTTTGTTCCATTCGGTGTATGAGATATGTATAGTATGTACATTGTTTTATGATTTTTGTTTTCTTTTATTTGACTTACCTTGACGGTTCTCCATTAATGGTATTTGTTGGAATTAGACGCCTTTGTGCTTCTAAGTTTTCAAGTACTATTTAGGGCGTGTCGTTGCAGTTAGTATTAGAGCTCTAGTTGTACCTAATCGGAAAATTTATCTATAAACTTCCCCTATTATATATAAAATTTTATATCAAAATTGAGTGAGTGTACTTTCTATTATTATATAAATATTTTCATTATAATCCTTTGCACATGCCAGTAGCTAAAGTTTATTACCACATTCTAGTAGTTAACCAATTGACTTCATAGATTAATGGCTAGAAGAATAAGTTCATGTTCTACCTCTGCTGTTGCTCGTAATTCTCGAGCAAATGTTTAGAATGAAGAGCTTTGTGCTAATAATGGGACTCAAAATACTACTATAGTGAATCATATCTAGCATACTCATGCGGTAGCCTCTCTTGAGCTTGTTGCATGGTGTCAAGCAAACAGATATCCATCCCCTTATACTATCTCTACCACAACTACCCAATCAACTTCCCATACCTCAAGTAGGAATGCCAAACCTCATCCTCCAATTAATAACACAAGTCCTCCAAATGCTTGAGCCTTTTAAGTTTTTACCAAGCTTAGCAATGATTTCCAAACCCTTAGTGGAAAACCCTATATTGGTACGAGAACTTGGAATGGAATTTCTCACTTTGTATTATTTCAACATCGCTTGCACACCTGGTAAAGGACATGTTATATTGGATGCATTAGGTGAAGACATGCGGTCTTAGGATCGATGTATGTCAAGTGGAAGAACTTGGAATTAATCTCCACCAGTCGTGACATTTCTCTAGAGTGGTTAGCTACGCTTGAAGTTCAACCCACTCTTATTAACCGCATGGGAGGAAGTCAAAAATACGATAGTAATTTAGTAAAGATCTGTGGCCTACTCCAAAGCGGCAAAAGGTCTAGCATTTTAGACCAATGCACTACTGATGCTAATGGACAGCTAAGAATAAATAGGGAACTTTGTGTACCAAAAATTGGTGAAGTAATAGATGATGTATTGCGAAAAGGTTATCATTCTAAGATGACTATTCATTTAGGTGATAATAAAATATATAGAGATATTAAATGGACTTCCATTGTAAAGGTATGAAGAAGCATGTAGAAAAATTTATTGAAAAGTATGTTGCTTGTCAAAAAGTGAAAACTGAGCAAAAGAAGCCTTATGGACTTTTGCAACCATTGGAAATCCCGATCTCAAAGTGGAACATATTCCGATGGACTTTATTAATGGCATACCTAAATGTCAAAGAAGAAATAAAAGCATATAGGTAATTGTGGATAGGCTGACAAAAATTTCACACTTTATACCGATCAAAGCTGCACGAACTGTTATGTATCTAGTGGCATGGTATGTGAAAGAGATTGTTAGGCGGCATGGTATATGGTCAAATATAGTTAATGATAGAGATCCTCTCTTGACTAGTTAATTCTAGGGCAGCTTACAATATGTGCTTGGTGTTGAATTAAATTTAAGAACAGCTTACCACCTGCAAACTGATTGTCAAACCAAAAAGGTAAATCGTGTTCTTGAGGATTTACTTCACGAATGTATTTTAGATTTTGGTGGTTCATGGAAAATAATTTACCTTCAGTAGAATTTACATATGACAATAGTTATCAAGCAAGGTTGGGATGACCCCATATAAAGCATTGTATGGAAGATCGTGTAAATCACTCTCTTATTCAGGGGAAACTATGACAAAATTATTCTTGGATTGAATTTGATTAGAGAAACCTCTGAAAAAATCATCCTTATCTGCAAGTGACTAAAGACTGACTAAGATTTGAAAAAACCTTATGCTGATAAAATGTTTTCCGATTTAGAATTCGCAGAAGGCGACATACTTTTCTTAATAATTTCTCCTTTAAAGAATGTTATGTGATTTGGCACTTTGCGAAAAATTGGTCCTTGATTTGTTGGACCTTTTCCTATCTAGGAAAGCTAGCTTATAGAGTAGCTCTTTTCGAAAAATGGCTAGTGTTCACAATGTATTTTATGTATCTCATCTCCACAAATGTGTGCACAGTCCTAAGACTTCATTTAGCCAAGTCAATTAAATGAAGTAGATGGAACCAAATACAACTACACAAAGAGGACTAAAGTGTATCCTTCAATCCCTTGTCAAAAAGCTTGGAAATAAAACAATAGAGCTTGTTCGAGTTCAATAGAGCAATAATCCAAATGATTCTACTGGGGAACCCAAAGAGAAGATTTTCACTTCTCATTCTGAGCTCTTCAACAGTTTGCTTAATTTACTTTTAGGTCACTAGATTTCATAGGTATAATTTTTTATGCATATACCTATTTATACATTACTCTCCATACATACTAATATCTATTTATGTTTATGTACACTAGTTCACACATTGTTTATTTGTTTTCTTGGATGTTACACATTGATATATCCATACTTGTTGTAATGAATGCGGCTTTCGACTCACGGAAGTCGACATTAATACGTCCACTGTATCAACTGCCGAACAATCAAAGGCCGAAAAACCGTACCGTTAGGGTTAAAGAAGAGGTAGAAGATATAATAAGAAAGAAGAAGCAACAGAAACAATAACAGAATCTCACATTTCACAGCGGAACAACATATAATAGATAAATGAATAATCTTTAAATCAAAAGAACTATACATTTAATACATTACATCACATTACATTATCAGAGTTTACAATAACAAACAACGGAAAAGAAATACTTTTACTAGTTGATACGCCATGCCATCCAGCTTGCTCCTGATCTTCACAGCAACTCCTGAATTCCAGAATGACCTGATAACCTGACTCTAGGCTGCCTGTGTGGAAATTGGCGGGCACCCAGAGTTTAGAAAGGGAACAATAAACTCTGGGTCAGTCATGGGACTGGTGTGAGAATTTAAAACAGTTATTCTTTAAAAACAAATAAATAAATATTTTTAGGTAGATCCGCAATGCTTTTAGAAAATGAAACTACCATAAGGCCTCCTGCACACACACAATGCAAACGCGGAATCGAAGGAGATTTCTCCTTATGATAGTCAAACATGCTTGATACGCAAATTTCTTTAATATTATTACTATAAGTGCAAAGTGTAGGAAAAATATTTCGAAAGTATAATATAAATCTTAGCCAGCATAGGCATTCCGCACTTGTGCCTACTATAGCTACCATGTTCAATAGCAGTTACCGCCACATTCCATGGCAGGTTATACAACTAAAACTGTTAGGGCTCGTATTGTTTCTTTGAATTTTCCAACAAATGGTCAGGCCAAAGAACTTCCCATTGCCACATAGGCACACCTCTGGAAAGACGCCTCGAGAACCTAACCGGATCTCTGCCAACACAAGGCCGGGTTACCCCTAGCTGGGTAACTACTGACACGAGTATGCCATCCCCCGGTCGCAACCGACCTAAATCCCGGGATTCACCAACAACCATAAAATAATAAGTTTGCAGCAACAACATAGGTTAAGTATCAGGGCTCTATACCATAATACCACCTCTATCCAAAAGGAAATGACATACACTAAGGGGGCCCTATCCCCTAATAACCTTGCCGCATCTTTCCTATTTTTACCATTACCAGGGTGCGAGGTCCGACGAAGTCTCGTCCACAAAGCTACGCTTTTCATAAAAGCCACACTTTGATCAACAAATGATCAGCAACTCTCAGCATGCCACGTTACCAAATTGGGAATATATCACTAGTAACCATCAACTACATAACCTCTAAGCTCGTACGTCTCAGAGAAGTGTGTTAAGCTAAGAGAATAAATTCTCCGCCACCAACAGAAATGTATTTGATAGAAACCAGCTTTACATCTTAAATTGTAATGTCAGACACACATCCATACAAGTCCGTTCCAGGATCGAACAGAACCGAAGGCACTTCCAAAGAAGCCCTTGCAAATCCGGATATTCACTAATCACGTCCGGAATTCCCATCACAAAGGGTGATAAAATCTTTATATCGGAGATCAGCCGATGTAGAAACATTCGACGGTAATCCTTCCGTTTTTAAAAATATCCGGTCTTCAACACCGGTCTTCAAATGCCATCCATTACGACATATCACTATTCGGAATGGGATTTATGACCTAAAGGTCCTCTCCTGGCTAAACCGAATAACGAGCGCTCATTTTAAAAATAAGTGTAGCATTCAAGTTCAAGCAAATCACACGAATACCCATTTACAGGTAAATATTAATAGTCGGTTATTTAACTATCAAGGCCAACAAACAAATATCCAGCACCATAACAATCACTAGGCCCTTTTTATTAATCTTCCATAATTTAAATAACTTGCCAGATATTCACTTCAATTTATCTTTAAAAAGATATATTCTCTAAACCATTTCAATTCCTACATTGGAAACATTTCCAAATACTTATTTAACAATAAGTAATTCACAAATCCATTTATTTTCAATACTTAGAAAATATTCAATATATTTAAATCACAATTTAGTATATATTTTATTCTTTAAGGAAAACAGTCTCTTAAACACATTCATTTGAGTCAAAACGAATGTTGCGTAAAACATCGTTACGACAGTCCAAAATCACTAGTATAGGGATTCAAAATTAAGATAGATATATAAATCCCAATACTATATAAAACATTTCCTTTCGAAATCATTTACTATAACAACAATGTTATAGTCCACCATTTCCTTATTTCTCGAAAACATCTATTTCAGCAATGAATGTTGAAATCTATGGTTTCGATCCTTAACACATTTAAAAACATTTCTAGATCGTTTTAATTCTATTTAAAATATCACTTCCCCAAAACATTTCTTTAATATATTATTCACTATCCAAAATCGTGAATATACTTCGTTAACCAAATTCAACATTTCTACACATTTTATTTAAAGGATTATCCACTGTCCAAAATCGTGGATATATCTCCTTTAATAAGCTTTCATATTTACTTATCAAATTCAATTGGTTTTGGATTTATAAAACAACGTTTATAAATTCACATTTATATAAATTTTACAAAAACTTCAACTTATAAAATCCCTTAATTAACAAAATCTATTTAAATCTCATTTAAAAGCCAAAATCCAATTTATAAATTAATTACTTATAAATCTTTTTATTTTACAAAATCTATTCATTTTATAACTTCACAATTTATAAATCTATAAATTTCATTCACTTATGAAATCCATTTATACTTCATTTTAACATTTATAGAAACTCGTTTTATAATTCCAATACTTTAATTTATAAATATAAATTTTATAAATCTTTTTATATAAACCGTTTATAATAATTCAAAAATCCCAATTTAAACCATTTTACAATTTAATCAACTACTTATTTCAAACATCACATTTCGGTTATATTTCACAAAAATCTTAATTTTTATAACATAAAAACGATAACGTTTATTTATTTAAAATGAATCAATTCCAAAACTCAATAAAACGTATACTTTTAAAAATCACTTTAAAAATCCTTTTAAATTTGAAAATCATCACTTTAAAAATCCTTTTAAATTTTCCAAAATAGGCCTAATGCTGCAACAACACTAAATATAACAATCACGGCATCCAAAACATCATATATCATATGATAACAGAATATATCACAATATCTGTAAATAAATCAATACGGGTGAGGAATCCAGTTGGATCCCTCCAACCTGTTTCCTTGCATCCACAGATGTTAGCACAATACCAATCCCGTTTCAAGACAGAATATCACGGTATATGGGTTCATATAAAATATTATCCGCTATTATGCGGCGCAATAGGGTCTCATCCGCTATATAATGCGGGAAATCAACTCCAAGTACATATATAATACCAATTCCACATTAAGGTGAAATATCGCGGTATATGTGTTTAATAAATAAAATCCGCTTAATATACAGCGTATAGGGTCTATTTCAATACAACAGATAATAATTTATCATCCGAGCATACAATAATGTAATTTTAGATTTAACTATTTAAAATTTAAATCGAAACACAATTCGATTGAGTGAGAAGTTCTCACCTTGCTTTCAATAACAGTTGCAGTGTTTTATTTCGAATAAAATTAAATGCGCGTTTAATTTTACTCAAAATTATCACTAAATCCAATTAACTCTAATCCAGCTCCACCGCGTAGTATTCGACAATACGATTCCAACGCAAGTCGTTTCGTCAAATTCCGACCTCGTATGAACAAGTTATGACGTTACAAAGTTTGAACGAATTTATGTAATATAAATTTACAATTTTATTTATTTATTTTATAACCTCTTGCATCTGGCCGTTCATTTTTTGTTCACGAGATCAAGGCCGTAGCCTTCTTCTTCTTCCCATCTGGTTGAATACGCGCGCAGGAACCCATAGCCGTCAACCTTCTTCGAATTTATCGCGCCACTATGACAAGCTATAGGATGATCGAGCAATGGCGATCGAACGACCACCTCCACCCCTACCTCCGGCTAGGAGCACGTGAAACTCGGTCCCATCCTTACATTGGAAAACGTGCCCGACCTATTGATGAACGCGAGCAATTATCTTCTTCCATGTCGCGCAATTTCAAATCTCGACCGTTGGATAGCTAGCACTCGTTGAGCTCTTCATTTTTCCAGTTGGAAGTTTTCAATGAAACTCGATGGACTGTGAGAAAATGGAGGAGGAAGAAGCACAATTTTCAGCCATTGAACTATCTTCTGGCGGCTAGGGTTAGAAACTAGGGTTTGAGTGTAAATTGTGAATTATGGTGGCCTTTTATAGAAAATTCTTGCGACACTATTCACCCGAAATTTTTCCGAACTCCAAACGAAGCGTGCCGCCTAGCGTTTGTAATGTTTTACCTCCATTCTGAACTCAATGGAATATATATCGGGAGCCAATTTGATCATATTTGGAAGAAAAGTTTTCGAATCGAATTATTTAAATTTAAAATTCACTCAAATCGATTTCTACGTGTTTTAGCTTGCCCCGGACAAACTGTAAGTCCGATTGACACGAAATTTGAAACCATACAATAATATAACATTATGGATCCGATGAAACTGGTTTTGTCGAAATCCGAGACTTTTTGAAAAATGGCTATTTTTAACTCGTCAATTAAATATTAAAATATTCCATTTCCACAAATTAACTTTTAATTCAATTTTAAAAGTTCTATAACATCATTCTAACTCCAGTATGATTTAACACAACTTTACAAATCAATTTTAATCACATTAAACCCAATTTCCAATTATTTCTGAAATTTCAAATATTAAATTATCGATTTAATTATCCAATTAAATCACTATATTCTAAATAAAATTTATTCGACTTACAAATTTTATTTGTTAATATTTAAAATTAATTAAATATACGAATTTCAAATGACAGGAATTCTGGGTCGTTACAAGCTTCCCCCTTAAAAGAATTTCGTCCTCGAAATTACCAAGTAAGAAAAAGTTATAGAATCCATTAACTTTTCAAAATCATTTGTTCAAATTAGATTTCAAATTCACTTAAGTGTTTAACTTTCCCAAAATCCAATAGTTAAACTTCTTATAAAAACTTTACTTAGTTTTCAAATCATACTTAGTTATCTTTTCAAAACCAACTATATCGTTTAACTTTTCACTTCAAAATCAAAGTTATCGTTTTCAAAATTTTCCAATTTTCTCAAAAATATTCTAACGCCTTAAATTTTCAGAAAAATTCACCGTAGTCTCCTTTGCGCGGTTCGATCCAAAAAAATGGCAATATATATATCACAAATATATATCTCATCAAAGTAATGAGGCATCCTGCAGGGAAAATAGTGTAAAAGTACGATATGTAATCCGTGATATGTACCTTATATATTATTAGCGAGCATATACTGCTAATATAGCGTGAAAGCGAGCTCCAAATGCGAAGCAAGCGCAATCCACACCTACTAAACACTCAACAATAATGAGAAACATGCATATAGAAAATAATATCAATATACAACATATACCAGTACAACTACATATGCTAATATAGCAAATGCAACAAAAGCAACAAATCCAACCATCAACCAACTAGCATTCAACTAACATCCATAACCAAATCAATACACTTTCACTTCTCATTAATATTCAATGAATTGGTTTTCCAATTTAAATCACATTTGATTCATTAACATTGGATGTTTTTACTAACATTTATTTATTCATATTCAATTAGTTTACATTCACTAATTCATATTCAAGGTGGTTCACTTCCACATTCAAATCAAATTTCATAGCTTCCAATTTTATCAATTCAACTTCATTAACACTTAATGAATTATATACAATCTACAAACAATCATATAACAAACAATGCATATCCAACATTACCAAATTTCTTTACTTTGCTTACATTCATTCAATTTGGTTCATCACTTTTAATTAGCTTTAATGAATTAACACTTACATCCATTATTTCATATCAATTTATTTACATTCAATTGATTTACATTCAATTCATTCATTAATTCAATTGCTAATTCATTTAACCACAAAAGTTGAATTTCATTACATAACTCAAGTTCATATTCATCACTTCACTTTATTAATTTACTTCGATACCAAAATCAACTTCATTCAACATCATTTAAGTTATATTCCATTTCAAACATCATTTGTTTAACTTAACTTAAATTTCTACTTATAAATCCAATTCAGATTCCAATTCTAAAGTAAATTCTATGTAACTTTTAATTTTGGAAAATAATTTCCAAAATAAACAGAATTCAACATTTTCAATTCATAGTTCAAATTCATTTTTATTCACAACTCATATTTATAAATATATTCATATAGTTTCATCTCTTATATATAGGATTATTTCACAATTGTAAATCACATTAATTATAATTCCATACTTAAAAATTCATTTGCTTATACAATTTTTCTTTTAATTAACTTATATATATATATATATATATTCTTACATTTTCAACAACCAAACAATCATATATTATAAACATTTATAGAAAATTTATTTCTTTTGTATACGAAAATAGTTTTAGGTAAAATTATTTCATTTACCCTATTTTAAAACAATACCGTGTCAGTTTATCTTGTTTAAGAGTTTATAAACACCTATCGAAACAGTTGGCCAGACTACACCGACCAGAATCTATAAAAAATCAACCGATAAGTCAACATAATACAAGATAATTTTTTTATTTATATTAACTAACAGATACGCGCTCATAGCTATTATTACACTCACACTCATTTTAGAGTACTGCTGACTCTATCCCTAATGAGAGCTAAGGCTGTCGCTTAACCATATGCTCTGATACCAAACTGTAACGAACACGGTTTTCGACTCACGAAAGTCGACATTAATACGTGCACTGTATCAACTGCCGAACAATCGAAGGTCGAAAAACCGTACCATTAGGGTTAAAGAAGAGGTAGAAGATAGAAGAAGAAAGAAGAAGCAACAGAAACAATATCAGAATCTCACATTTCGCAGCGGATACATATGATAGATAAATGAATAATCTTTAAATCAAAAGAAATGTACATTTTATCCATTACATCACATTACATTACATTATCAGAGTTTACAACAACAAACAGCGGAAAAGAAATACTTTATACTAGTTGATACGCCATGCCATCCAACTTGCTCCTGATCTCCACAGCAACTCCTGAATTCCAAAATGACCTGATAACCTGACTCTAGGCTGCCCGTGTGGAAATTGGCGGGCACCCAGAGTTTAGGAAGGGAACAATAAACTCCAGGTCAGTTATGGAACTGGTGTGAGAACTTAAAATAGTTATTCTTTAAAAACAAATAAAGAAATATTTTAAGGTAGATCCGCAATGCTTTTATAAAATGAAACTACCATAACGCCTCCCGCACACACACACAATGCAAACGCAGAATCGGAGGAGATTTCTCCTTATGATAGTCAAATATGCTTGATACGCAAATTTCTTTGATATTATTACTATAAGTGCAAAGTGTAGGAAAAATATTTCGAAAGTATAATATAAATCTTAGCCAGCATAGGCATTCCGCACTTATGCCTACTATAGCTACCATGTTCAATAGCAGGTTACCGCCACATTCCATGTCAGGTTATACAACTAAAACTGTACAGGGCTCGTATTGTTTCTTTAGATTTTCCAACAAATGGTCAGGCCAAGGAACTTTCTATTGCCACATAGGTACGCCTCTGGAAAGACGCCCCGAGAACCTAACCGGATCTCTGCCAACACAAGGCCGGGTTACCTCTAGCTGGGTAACTACTGACACGAGTATGCCATCCCCCGGTCGCAACCGACCTAAATCCCGGGATTCACCAACAACCACAAAATAATAAGTTTGCAGCAAGAACGTAGGTTAAGTATCAGGGCTCCATACCATAATACCACCTCTATCCAGAAGGAAATGACATACACTAAGTGGGCGCTATCCCCTAATAACCTTGCCGTATCTTTTCTGTTTTTACCATTACCGGGGTGTGAGGTCCGACGAAGTCTCGTCCACAAAGCTACGCTTTTCATAAAAGCCACGCTTTGATCAACAAATGATCAACAACTCTCAGCATGCCACGTTACCAAATTGGGAATATATCACTAGTAACCATCAACTACATAACCGCTCAGATCGTACGTCTCAGAGAAGGGTGTTAAGCTAAGAGAATAAATTCTCCGCCACCAACAGAAATGTATTTGATAGAAACCAGCTTTACATCTCAAATTGTAACGTCAGACACACATCCATACAATTCCGTTCCGGGATCGAACAGAACCGAAGGCACTTCCAAAGAAGCCCTTGCAAATCCGAATATTTACTAATCACGTCCGGAATTCCCATCACAAAGGGTGATAAAATCTCTATATCGGAGATCAGCCGATGTATAAACATTCGATGGTAGTCCTTCCGTTTTTAAAAATATCTGGTCTTCAACATCGGTCTTTAAATGCTATCCCTTACGACATATCACTATTCGGACTGGGATTTATGACCCAAAGGTCCTCTCCCGGCTAAACTGTATAACGAGCGCTTATTTTAAAAATAAGTGTAGCATTCTAATTCAAGCAAATCACACAAATACCCATTTAAAGGTAAATATTGATAGTCTGTTATTTAACTATCAAGGCCAACAAACAAATATCTAGCACCATAACAGTCACTAGGCCCTTTTTATTAATCTTCCATAATTTAAATAACTTGCCATATATTCACTTCAATTTATCTTTAAAAAGATATATTCTCTAAACCATTTCAATTCCTACATTGGAAAACATTTCCAAATACTTATTTAACAATAAGTAATTCACAAATCCATTTATTTTCAATACTTAGAAAATATTCAATATATTTAAATCACAATTTAGTATATATTTTATTCTTTAAGGAAAACATTCTCTTAAACACATTCATTTAAGTCAAAACGAATGTTGCGTAAAACATCATTACGACAATCCAAAATCCCTAGTATAGGGATTCAAAATTAAGATAGATATATAAATCCCAATACTATATAAAACATTTCCTTTCGAAATCATTTACTACAACAACAATGTTATAGTCCACCATTTCCTTTTTTCTCGAAAACGTCTATTTCAACAATGAATGTTGAAATCTATGGTTTCGATCCTTAACACATTTAAAAACATTTCTAAATCGTTTTAATTCTATTTAAAATATCACTTCTCTAAAACATTTCTTTAATATATTATTCACTATCCAAAATCGTGAATATACTTCGTTAACCAAATTCAACATTTATACACATTTTATTTAAAGGATTATCCACTGTCCAAAATCGTGGATATATCTCCTTTAATAAGCTTTCATATTTACTTATCAAATTCAATTGGTTTTGGATTTATAAAACAACGTTTATAAATTCACATTTATATAAATTTACAAAAACTTCAACTTATAAAATCCCTTAATTAACAAATTCTATTTAAATATCATTTAAATTAATGCCAAATCCAATTTATAAATTAATTACTTATAAATCTTTTTATTTTACAAAATCTATTCATTTTATAACTTCACAATTTATAAATCTATAAATTTCATTCACTTATGAAATCCATTTATACTTCATTTTAACATTTATAGAAACTCGTTTTATAATTCCAATACTTTAATTTATAAATATAAATTTTATAAATTTTTTTATATAAACCGTTTATAATAATTCAAAAATCCCAATTTAAATGATTTTACAATTTAATCAACTACTTATTTCAAAAATCACATTTCGGTTATATTTCACCAAAATCTTAATTTTTATAACATAAAAACCATAACGTTTATTTATTTAAAATGAATCAATTCCAAAACTCAATAAAACGTATACTTTCAAAAATCACTTTAAAAATCTTTTTAAATTTGAAAATCATCACTTTAAAAATCCTTTTAAATTTCCCAAAATAGGCCCAATGCTGCAACAACACTAAATATTACAATCACGGCATCCAAAACATCATATATCATATGGTAACAGAATATATCACAATATCTGTAAATAAACCAATACGGGTAAGGAATCCAGTTGGATCCCTCCAACCTGTTTCCCTGCATCCACAGATGTTAGCAAAATACCAATCCCGTTTCAAGACGGAATATCGCAGTATATGGGTTGATATAAAATATTATCCGCTATTATGCGGTGCAGTAGGGTCTCATCCGCTATATAATGCGGGAAATCAACTCCAAGTACATATATAATACCAATTCCACATCAAGGTGAAATATCGCAGTATATGTGTTTAATAAATAACATCTGCTTAATATACGATGTATAGGGTCTATTTTAATACAACAGATAATAATTTATCATCCGAGCATACAATCAAGCAATTTTAAATTAACTATTTAAAATTTAAATCGAAACACAATTCGATTGAGTGAGAAGTTCTCACCTTGCTTTCAATAACAGTTGCAGTGTTTTATTTCGAATAAAATTAAACATGCGTTTAATTTTACTCAAAATTATCACTAACTCCAATCAACTCAGCTCCATCGCATAGTATTCGACAATACGATTCCAACGCAAGTCGTTTCGTCAAATTCCGACCTCGTATGAACAAGTTATGACGTTACAAAGTTTGAACGAATTTATATAATATAAATTTACAATTTTCTTTATTTATTTAAAACCTCTTGCATCTGGCCGTTCGTTTTTTGTTCACGAGATCAAGGCCGTAGCCTTCTTCTTCTTCCCATCAGGTTGAATACGTGCACAGGAACCCATGGCCGTCAACCTTCTTCGAATTTATCGCGCCACTACGACAAGCTATAGGATGATCGAGCAATGGCGATCGAACGGCCACCTTCGCCCCTACCTCCGGCTAGGAGCACGTGAAACTCGGTCCCATCCTTATGTTGGAAAATGTGCCCGACCTATTGATGAACGCGAGCAATTATATTCTTCCATGTCGCGCCATTTCAAATTTCGACCGTTGGATAGCTAGCACTCGTTGAGCTCTTCATTTTTACAGTTGGAAGTTTTCAGTGAAAGTCGATGGATTGTGAGAAAATGGAGGAGGAAGAAGCACAATTTTCAGCCATTGAACTATCTTCTGGCGGCTAAGGTTAGAAACTAGGGTTTAAGTGTAAATTGTTAATTATGGTGGCATTTTGTAGAAAATTCGCGCGACACTATTCACCCGAAATTTTTCCGAACTCCAAATGAAGCGTGCCGCCTGACGTTTATAATGTTTTTCCCCCATTCCGAATGCATTGGAATATATATCGGGAGTTCTATCATATTTGGAAGATAAGTTTTCGAATCGAATTATTTAACTTTAAAATTCACTCAAATCAATTTCTACGCGTTTTAGCTTGCCCCGGACAAACCGTAAGTTCGATTAACATGAAATTTGTAACCATACAATAATATAATATTATGGATCCGATGAAACTGGTTTTGTCGAAATCCGAGACTGTTTGAAAAATGGCTATTTTTAACTCGTCAATTACATATTAAAATATTCAATTTTCACGAATTAACTTTTAATTCAATTTTAAAAGTTCTATAACATCATTCTAACTCCAATATGATTTAATACAACTTTACAAATCAATTTTAATCACATTAAACCCAATTTCCAATTATTTATGGAATTTCAAAATATTAAATTATCGATTTAATTATCCAATTAAATCATTATATTCAAAATAAAATTTATTCGACTTACAAATTTTATTTGTTAATATTTAAAATTATTAAATATACGAATTTCAAATGACAGGAATTATGGGTCGTTACACTTGTGAATGTTCATAATCGGTTTCATTCTTAGAATATATCAATACTATACTTTTAGAATGGTTTTTAGATCTTAAATTTTTTGAACTTATAACTTAATCCCATCCAAGAATAATTTTGTATGTAGTTTCCACCAACTAGTGGGTAATCTACACAGTCTTCCATATAATGCTTCATATGGGGCCATCCCAATACCAAGAAGAGTGTGATAATATGGAATATATCGTTCTAATCTTATTTTGTACTATTCTGAGAAATAAAACATTGTCTCACAATAGTTCACTGAAACTGAACATCGATCATGTGTTAATACTATTGTGAGCTTATGTAGCTAGAGTTCCTTTGTGAATTCGACCTAACTATTCCTTATGCATTAGTTATATACTATGATAACACCGACAATGCCTATCTTCAATCCCTACTTCTGATGTTCAAACAAAACATAATGAAATGAAGTACTACTTTGTTCGTGATCGCGTGGCAGACTGGCTCTTAATTTTCCACCTCATATTCGGTGCATACACTTTATTGATTTTATTGATTTATTTGAATTTGAGTTTTTCCCTCTGATTCATGGTGTTTTTAAGATGCACTTGCTAAAGTCAACTTCCATCGTGATTGCGAGAGTGTATTAACACACAAGGACTGGATGTGCTAATGTAATATCTCCTTATGGATGAACTAGTCTATTTAACATAATCCAAATTTGATTGATATTGACAAAGAAAACATCATATTATGGTGGAGATGATGTGCCAAGCATAACATACAACTATAGAGAAACTATAGTATTTATCATAAGTTGTGTCTTGCAAGAAAAATGATTAATGTATATGTAGAGAATAATAAAAATTTACTTAAGTTAGTTCATATTAGTCTATTAACGAATAATTATGTTTTTACTCTCCATTTCATCGACTATAGATGCCCTAATTGTACTAAAATTCCTATATAACGACGAATGAGAATAGTCATTACTTATAACTGTCTTTATCCTTTGTTTTTCTTGAAAAATTGGTACTTTATTGATATAAGTTTTGAAAACGACATATACTTATATGCCTCGTCTATCCTTATAATCTCATAAACTAGATGGTTGTCTTACAAGGTAAAGAGTACATATTATATCCATATTGTTGGAACAAGGCCAGCATGCAACGGAAGTTATGCGAGAATTTTGAAAAAAATTACCCTATTAGATCTTTATTGAGCCTATGAAGTCTAATTTATTTGAAAAAAGTCTAAATTTTATTTAAATAAAGTATTTTATTTTATTTAAATTTATAAAATGATATAGTTTTATTTAATTTATGTTATAGTACATATATGTATGTATGTATACGTATACACATGTGCGTATATTATATACACATATATATATATGTGTGTGTCCATATGTAACATATCAATCCGTGTAAGGTATAACATGCCCGTATATAGATGCTAAGATTTACATCGCCACAAACACGATAACTCATCCAATATGCAGATATATTGTCCAAATTTATGTTTACATACTTACATATATAAAATATTTTAAATACACACACACACTTACACACATGTATATAAAATTTAATTATTTTTTTATAGTTATAAGCGTGTGTGTATACTTATAAACATTTTTATGAAATATTAACATTATACATATAAATAAGTATGCGAATACATTTAAATCAATTATGAATATATATTAAATAAAATAAATAACAATAATTTTTTAAAAGCAAAAAGAAATATATACGTATACAAATAAAATATTTTTTTATTAATATATAGATATATATATATATATCTATATATATATTATATTAATTACTTATTTATAAATGTATAATAATATATTAAAATATATGTTAATACTTACATATACACCAAAAATATTTTTAATAAAATCATTTACTTGGTCATGCACATGACTTAGAAATTATTTTTATTTATATTTTAAATATTTATTTAGCTAATTTCCTTACGGTTTTAATTTAAAATATTAATATAAAATAATTTCGAAATGTTATTTCCACATTTAAATTTTGAGTAAAATTCTGAATTATATTTTGTACTTAAAAAATTTATCTGGTAATTTATTGATTTAAAAGTAATTTATAAGCAATTATTGATTTTCGACGTATATTTAAAATATTTTTAAATAATAAAAAAATATGTTTTTTATTTCCTACCGAGCATGTATTTTATGATAATATAATTTTATAAAATGTAAAACATAATTTTTATAATATATATATATATATATTAATTTATTCGATTTATGCAATTAAATGATTTAAATAATATATAGATAATAATAAGTGTGTATATAATATTTTATTACGCCCGAATACAATATATGTATAACACACCATATATAAAATTTATATAACATTATATATAAAGTATGATGAAGTAATTAATCGTAAACTATATTTATGTGCTCATACATTTATATATTATTAAAATAAACAAAGTAATGTTTTTTTTTAATTTCTGAGCTATGACATATAGGTATAAACATTAAAAAAATTATAAGCATATACATACATACAACCAAAATAATTTTCACAATATAATTTATATATCAGAATCATCACCTAACTAATAATACATACATACATACATGCATACATGTGTGTGTGTGTGTGTGTGTGTGTGTGTGTGTGTGTGTATATATATATATATATAATAAAACATTACATCCAAGCATGGATAATTATATTTTGGTCTAAAATATATCTTACTTACAATGCCTTGAAGTTCACCTTGAGATGAAGTATGCTCCTTGTAATAATTTTTGGTTCAGAAGAGCGCTAATGCTTGAACTGTTGACTACTAGCTATCGATTAGCAGTTGAATTGATTTGATTTGAGCTTGAGAAATTGGAGAGATGAGAAGTGGAGTAGACTAGCAATGTGTGGGGATGGAGGCACAAAAAGATCAATAGCAAGTGCGATAGAGATGCTCAAAATAAAGGAAAGGAAGGAGAGAATTTGGGATCTCATCTTTTACTCAATCTCCTTCCATTTGAGCCATCCATTATCAAGCCTCTTAAGCCCAAATTGTGGCCTCGTACTACCCCATGTCTTAGCTGAAATAACAAGCCTCTATCATGGGCTCTTAATCCATTTAGAGTCCGCATAAACATTTTGCATTTAAATCCAATTTAACCCTCACTGATATCGTATATCGATTAATATATTTATAATCGTTATAAATATATTTAAAATATTTATTAATCAAATCAAAACCAAATTTTTATAATTAATATTTCATAAATATTCCATTTATTTAATATAGAAAAACTACAAACTAATTAAATCGTTTTGGTTAAAGGAGAATTCATCATTTTTGTTGTGTGACTCATTTGGTGTAAATTATGTCAGCTATCGAACTATTCGAATGTTAATGTTCATATGTCATTCAATAGGTGGTGTGACATTTTGGCCAAATTTAACGCTTACTTCATTTCAGTAAAATCCAATTTTACTTTGTTAAGTGTTACCCAGATGTGACCTTTATTTACACCAGTTCTCTTCATCAAAACTATATTACTTTGAACTTTTGAAATTTGGTAATGGTCAAAATTCCAATATCGTCCATATTTAACCTTATAATCCAAACACAAAGTCCTTGGTTCAATAATAATAAGTATTAACCAAAGTACTCTGGTTAAATATTTTGACTTTGAGTTTACTTGAGTCTACCATGATACTAACCCCACATAATTGAGGGACGAATCTTCTTCTGAATAATGTTTCACTTCCAATCCTTGCACTCGATCCAACTATAGTCACTCGATGGATACCATGCCATGGTTTGACTATAATCAAAGTGGAGCTTTTATATTGAAGATCGACAGTATTTTCAAATCGAGAAAACCATGTAAATCAGTCACATCGATATCTTGTAAACCTTATCTTGTACGATTTTGTAAACAATTCTTTGGATGAAATTAATTTTAACCTTGTGTATCACTCTTAAGTATATGACCTTACAAAAAAGAATTAAGCTCAACTTAACTCATCATTAATTGCACTTTGTCCAATAAAGTTCGATTACTCCTTATCGAAACGTCGTTATGTATCATAGTGAGGAATGACTTTTGAGATTGAATCTTTATTCAACTTTTTAGATATGTTCATTGCTTTTTTCAATATACTCACATGTTTGATCAAATTAAATCATTTCTATTACATGTAAGTTCGTTTACTTCCATTTTATATTATATGAACTTATCATATACATACTACATGTGTATCATAACACTTGTTCGTATATGTGATAACTCATCAGTGAATACAACGAAGTACGTGGAACGTTTTAGTATTGACTAAATTTTGATTGTATAAATCTATATATATCAACCCAAAGAGTTCATCAACTCTTATGATGCTCTCACTGAATGGGTCCTTCTCCCTTAATTATCTGAGATATAATTCACTAGCACCGTATAATTCATAATCATATAGTCAAAGAATTATTTCTCAAAACTATGGCTTAGTCCATAATTCCAAAATAATTGCAAATAATTTTAATACTTATGTATCTTCCAATGCATCATTTTTGTTATAAAAATAAATACCACCATTATGTTTTATTTTATAACGAACATTCATATTAAAATAAAACTATGTCTATTTTTTAGCTAACAATAAAAAAAGGTTATTATTTCATAAATAACTTTTGGTATGATTTACGAAAACTATTTTCATAACTTGATGTGACCAATGAGTGTTATATGGTATTCTTCGACTATTTATGCCATTACTATAATAGCGTAAGAAACATGAAGGTTCATTCAACCATCTAATGTGGGTTATTCATTCCATCTACTGTAACCATTTTATAGTCGAGAGTTTTCAGATCAAATATCTTGATGTCATAAGAATAAATTTCATAGAAAAAAATTTTCTATATAAAAAATACATTTGGAATAGAAAATCATATTTTTCATTCCAATGTTAAGCATCACTTATTATTTAACAATTCTCATTTTCGATGTTTTTTTATGAAGCAGAAGTGGCGTTCACTGTCTTCATCTCAATTGTACCTTAAGTCACATCTACCCTCATACATTTGTTTTCCTTTCTAAATGATCAGACCATTCAAAAGGAATCCCTTACTATTAGTACCTTAGGCATTAATTTTGATGACAACAACCATATGACATTATATAAAATATAAGTAACATTATGTAAAATGCAGATACTAATGTTTTTATCAAGTTATTTATAGTATATAGTGTAGGATATTAGACATTATTAATTAAGAAGAATGTACAATATCAAGTGAAAATTCAAGAGGCTGGTATTGAGATTCAAGAGTTAGAGATTGAAGACTCATGAGTATTGAAGAACTCAAAATTTTCCAAATAAGTTATAGAGTCGTAGAATTTTTGTTAAAATCTTTATAGTACTTCTTTTATCTCTCTCTCTTTTTTCCTTTTCAAATAATTTTCAATTTCAAATATCTTAAGATTCAAAAATATTTTTTAAAGAGAATCCTTATTTGCAAAATAATCTTTCAAAATAGCCTTTAAATTATTTCTACCTTTTGATTTTATTATACCTCGAGACATTAAGTTTTTGAAGCATTTTAAAATATACTTTGAATATTATACTATGTTGAAATTTTAGTTTTAAAGCTTTCTAAAGATTTATTAGTATATTATAATATTTGTTATAACTTTGATTTTAAATATATTCATTTATACACTATTGTTTATATTTATAATCCTTTATATACTTAAAATATTCTAAAAATAATTTTATAAAGTTTTCTTAAGTTGTGATATAATTAAAATATATAAACTATGTTTAAATGATTTTAGAAAGTATCAAAATATTTCACTAACCTTAATATTTTTGAAATAACTGTTATAAAGTGTTTTTTGAAATTACAGAGGGTGTGTTGACATAACCCCTCAGAGTATGTCGATATATGGATGGAAATTTTAAAAATTCAAATTTTGAATGGAAGTGTCTTTTCGTCATATCTCTTTGGAATGGACATGATTGTTGTTTCTCTATAAATAGATGGTAAACCAATGAAATTTGGTTAACTACTTTCTCATATTTTCTCTCCTCTTTTACTCTCTTATTTTCTAAAAGAAAATATATTCAAATTCTTCTCACTTCAATCAGAATCAAATTCAACCCCACTGATTTGATTCTCTGTTGACTCCTCTCTGATCTCTCTCACCTCTCTAACTCAAACAAGATCAAAGTTCTATTCAAGAGCTTATAGAATCATTTATATTCAAGGTCAACGATCTGTGTTTGTAAAACTCTATCAAATCATACTCATATATTGGAGGGTATGATTGTATCTCATGTAAATCAATAAGGTATTAGTGACTCGAAAAATTAGGTGGGTATACTTATGGCCCTGTAAATAAAGTGAGTCTACCTAGAGCTCGAAATTATGGAAGGTGTGTCTCGTTTCCTAGAAATAGAGATTGTATTAACTTTGCTATTTGAAAAGAAATATGTACAAGGAATTGTACAGGATTGGATTTAGGATAACTTTGAACTAGTATAAAATTTTGTTGTGTTCTTTCCTTTTTTACTTTTACCGCATTTGTATTTATCTGTTGAATCTGTGATTGCTAATTACTTTGTTTAAACTATAATCTTAAAAGAATTCAAAATGATTCACAAACATTACAAAACACTATTCGACCCCCCTCTAGTATCAAATTAGCCTTAAAATCTATTCTGCAATATAACACTTACTACAATATCATAACAAACCTTTTACAAAAGTGCCTTTGATCATCCATAACATTTAAGGATATCAAATACTGTAAATTGATGAAAATGACATTTCAGTGATCGAGTTCTCATACCTATTTTATAGTTTGGTCTATTGTTACATTTAACATGACCAGGTCATTATTCTAATCAATTATGTTGAATATATGATCTCACACTAAGGATTACTTGCTTATTTTGGATAAACCAATTTCATTGGGTTTCATATATTACAAATTATGATCGTTCACCATATAACATTAATATGCGATCGTACATGGAGCAAATATAGTTATTCAAGTATTGCTTTTAGAGTTGGAACTCATAAAGGATAATACACATTCTTTAACAAATAAACATGTAAGTGACCAATTACAAATGTATCGAGTAGTTATTAAATCAGGCGCATGCATGGTATGGAAACAATAACATGCCAAAATTATTTATTAGTAAGTATATTTTATATTTCTTTTATCAATTTTTAATTTATTTCATTTTCATTTCTTAATTGATGAACATTTTATCAATTATATTAAATGCACAAATTTATCAATATAGATTATAACTTTATATAGCAAATGTTCTGACAATATTAGAAAGGTTAAATGTTATAATTTCATTTTTTAAAGACAGCTCCCACTAGATTTTTTATGTTTATCAATACTCTACGAAATACGACAAAAATCATTTGATTTCTCTACTAAGTGTTAGGATTCGCTTGCCTTGGGTTTATGACCTTGAGGAATATCAAAAATCAAAAGCCCGCAAGCGATGTGTAACACTTTATCGATTGTATCAAATACAACTTCTAAGCCATGGTCTTTGTCCTAATTTCGTCTGGACCTTAAGGAATATCTATAAATCGAAAGAGATTATTCAGTCATACCCACCATTTCATGATGGCTTAAGTATAATGAATTTACCTTGAGGAATATCAACAAAAACATGCATGTATCTTACCTTGTCTAGTTAATATACTAATAGTGCTACACGTAACATCTCTAGCTCGAGGAATATCGACAACTAGAGACATGCAAGCAACCAATGAATATATAAATAGTGGAGGACTACTTTATATTAAAAATTCATAATCTTTGATATATTACATTAAGTGACATCGACTTATAGAATAATGTATTTCATATGAAATACAACCATGATTCAAGTATCGAACACATCAGAAATCATGGCATATATATTATGTGTATTTATCCCTTAAGTCTATTTGAGTTTTTTCCCTTTTCTACATAATTTTATACATCCATATTACGTAAGTTTAATTATTATATGATTTTTATAGTTTAATTAACTTATATAATAATATTATTGTACATTACATTAAGTAAATGTTATTTAATTAATTTAATTAATTAATATTTTAATTAATTTTATGTTATTTAGTTAAACCATTAAATTGGATATGTGTACCATAAAATTTATGGTTATACACATATATCTATATATGTGTATTTTGTTATTTATTAATCAACTTATTTAATTAGACAATTTACTTTCTAATTTTTTTATGTATATAAATAAATACGTACATCATCTTTAACAATTCAAGATAATGTAAGATATACATACATACATTTATATATATATGTATATATACATATATGTATATTACACATGTACATACTTTGGTTAATTAACTATTTTATTAATTAATTTAATTTATTAATCTTATTAATAAATATTAAAATTTTCGAAGTATGCATATTATATTTTCAAAGCACTTTTGAAAACTATATTATAACATTTATAATATCCATTGCTTTCAAAGCCAACTTTGAAAATCATATTATAACATTTATAATATAATTCTTATTTCAAATTTAAAATTACATTTTTAATTTTCAAAATAATTTTAAAAATTAGGCCAATACCCTATTCAAATTGGTCCTTTTCTACTACGGGCAACCTTTGGGCTCACTTCACTTTTGGTAGCCAGGAAGGGTGGGGTATTTAATTATCCAGTCCCAAGCCTAAAAACTACTTTTCTAGACACCCTTCTTATTTGATATTTAAATCGGCTAGCCTTAATATGACTAATTTAGGCTGCATAAACTATTTGGCTCTGATAGCACTATTGAACCCGGGAAAATATATGGATTTTAAAAAATATATTCTATTTTGGTTCTATTGGGCTTATGAAGTCTAAACGATTATTAGATCCAATCTAATGAATGTTTAAATAAAGTCATATTTTATTTAATTTAGTTAAAAATAAGTTTATATTTTAATTTATATGTATTATTATGAATATATCAAATATTTTCATATGTGTGAAGTGTAAGCACAACAAATGAGCAATGTAGATTTATGTAACTAAAAATGTAAATTTTTTAGTGAAAAAAACCTTTTTCTTTCTCTTAATGCATATAATTAATTAAGGGAATATGAGGCTATAAATAAAGAGAGAATCCTTTAGTTTCTTTCTTTCTTTAATCAGATTAAATGATATATTAAATGGTATTTATAACAGAGTTTACACATGTTTTTGTTATCCAAGTTTTTGATTAATAAAATATACATATGTAATAATAGATAAGTTTACATATATACATGTTAAAATAAGCTTCCCTATATAATATAAGTTTTTCAAAGCAAGAATTAACAATTATAACAATGCTTTCAATTAATGAGGAGTTTGTAAAGAAATTTTATAGTTTCAAACTAAAGTCCATTTTTACCTAACATAAACGCAAGTATATATTTATGTAAAAATAATTTCAAGTTATGTATTAAGTCTAAAATAACATATGTAAATATAAAGATTGTAATTTAATTAACATATAGGTTTAAATTTAATGCTAACATGTTTAATTCAGTCATAGGAAATAAAAGTCTATAACTTTACATAAAAGATCACTCATGAATTCAAGAACAAAAAAAATTACTTTTATGAAAACCAAAAGAGATCATTTTCCAAAAGCATGTAACATTGGAAATCAATTTTCAATGTAATTTTAAACAACCAACAATTAAAGTGTATTTATAAAAATGTTATGAAATTTTATATTCAACATAATAAAATAGTTTTACATTTTTTTATTCCAAAACAATGACAAAAGTAGTTGGACAAATCAAGCATATACAAATTCATTGTAAAAGCACTCAGATCTTATTATACAAAAATATGGTTAAACAATAACATAAGATAAAGGATTTGAAATATGTTAATCATGGGAAATATTGTTAGATTTAGCGAAACTATACTGAAGAGGTTGAGAATAGCTTGATAAGAGTGAAAACGGCGCAAGAATCCACGCATGGATGCTCAAGTTATCGCAGTTTGAAGCTGGGAGAATCAAAAGGATAAAGCACAACTTGTTAGATATCTAGAAAGAATCTTCAGACGTCTGATAACAGGTTTACTGTAACTTGAGAGTTGTGCTAGACATTTGGGAGGTCTTTCAAAACATCTAGGAATAGGTTTTCTATAGCTCGCGAGTTGTGCCAAACGTATGACAGGGAGGGTTAGACGTCCAAGCACCTGTAGCACGCATAGTGGATTTATAGGGCGAGATGTCTAAGGGGTTTTGCCAAACGTCTGACTTATTGTAGTTTTGACATATTGGCCCAGGTTTATTACGCTAGTTAGTGAGGGCTTCAAGGGGAAAATCAGGTATTTGCCTAGGAAATGGAGTTCACTATATGAGCTATTTTCATAATTCAAAGAAGACATATAATCTCTAAGGGTTTTGATCAAAGGTTTATTCTCCATCAAATAGAGTTTATTGAAATCCTAGTTTACTTTAATTCTATACTCCACAAATCTATTCTCTGAGAATACTTATCGTTGTAATCAATCTCTTGTACTCTTTTCATCGGCATTAATAAAAGGCTCTCCATAAAGTGAATGTATAATAAGACTTTAGTGGAACCACTATAAATCTCATGTGTGATTTAATTTTTGTAATTTCTTGTTTGGGGATTGTGATTGGTTTTTCTTGGATTGGAATGGATAGAGATATTGATCGGTTGTTTTTGCACCACTTATAATGATCTCGTTTTTTGCCATGCTTTGGGGTTTGGATTAATCTGGTCTCTAGTCTAAATTCCATAATATTTGGTATCAGAGCATCGGTGTTTGTAAGGTGTTCGTAGAACTAAAAATCAGATAATACGTCGGGTAATCCCCCAATAGGTGGTCCAAGTAGTGTGGCACCATATGTACATAGATCGTATACAACTTTGGGATCACAATTGATCATAAACAAGTGGAATGATGATAATTATTTCGAAAAGTGGCAATGGAAGATGAAAGAAGATATTAGGCGGAATCGTGTGCATCGAGTAGTGTTAGATACACATTTGTTACCTGTGGACATCTTAGATATTGAGAGAGAGAGAGAGTAAATGGAAGAGTGGGCATTCACTACACTTTAACTTATTATAGAGGAGAATGTTATCTCGAAAATTAGTGGTAAGACTACAGCTACATGGGGCAAGTTGGAGAAGTTGTATACGAAGAAGTCGCCAACTAATCGTTTGATCATATTGTGAACTTTTTTCACCTATACGATAAAGGAGGGTACTTTTCTAAAGGTGCGCTTGAATACCTTTGATGATTTGCTAATGAAGATGAAGGCGGTATATTTGAAGATCGAGGAAGATCAAAAGGCGATGATATTGTTATGTTCGTTGCCGGATCATTATACGGATTTCTCAAATAGTTTGATCTATAGCTAGGATACTTTAACTCTTAATGATGTTAAAATGGGTCTTCTTAGTGACGCATTGCACGATCTAATGAAGGAGTTGATTAATGGAAGTAGTGGTGCTCGTAGTGTTCACAGTTTATTTATAGAGAAGGATAAAAAGGTGAAGGAGGATCGCACGCGTTCCAGATCAAAGAAGCCCAATTGGAGAGGAAAGTCAAGGGAAAGAAATAGTAAGTGCTTTATTTGTAAGAAGCCCGATTATCAGAAGAATGAGTGTCTAGGCAATGAGAAAGTAGCTTCTTCGACCATGATGGTGGAGAGTGGAAATGGTGAGGGAGACATAGATGTTTTAATGGTAATAACATCAGATGTTTCGGGTAGTGAATGAGTGCTCGATTCGGAGGCGTCTTATCATATAAGCCAAATAGGAATTTTTTTCTTCTTATGACGACAAAGAGGAAAATTCAACTGTTATGGGTAACGGTGCTATTTGTAAGTTAAAGGGAATTAATGCAAATTAAGATGTTTGATGGGGTGGTTCGTACTCTCACTAATGTACGCTATATTCTAGGCCTTCGAAAGTCTCTTATTTCCTTGGGGAATTAAATTCTTTAGGTTATAAGGTCACTGCTGAGAGTGGGCTTACGGATTTCGAAAGGTGCGCTTGTAGTAATGAAAGGTGCTAGGACTTATAGTGTATATTTGCTTCAAGGAGTAACTATTTAAGGTGGAACTTTATGGATGTTGATAATTCTCGTGGCTTGGATGCAACAAGGTTGTGGCATTTAAGATTATGTCATGTCTTAGAGAGTAGTTTGGATATTCTTCAAAAGAGAGAGATGATCGATGGAGAGAATTTCAATAAGCTTGAAATTTGTGAGGAATGTGTCATGGAAAAGCAAACTAAATTTTATTCGCTGAGGGAAAACATGATTCAAGAGTGGTTTTTGAGTATGCTCACATGGATGTTTAGGGCCGGCACTGGTAGCTTCTTTGGGGGGAGCTCATTATTATGTTTCTTTTATTGATGACTTTTTTAGAGGGTATGGGTGTATGTAATGAAGGTTTAGTTGGAGGCATTTGCAAAGTTCAAAGTTTGGAAGTCTCTTGTTGAGAATGAGAGTGACAAGTCTTTGAAGGTTCTAAGGTCCGACGATGGTGAAGAATATGTTTCTGGAGAATTCTTGGAGTTTTGCAAGCATCGTGGTATTCAGAGGCATTTTATTGCAACGAAAGATCCGTAATCAATGGTGTTGCAGAGAGGATGAACTATACTCTATTTGAGAAAGGTCGATGCTTAAGATTGACATCGGGTTTGTCTTAAGGATTTTGGGCCGAAGCTTTGTCAATAGAGATGCATACTATTAATCGAATTCCATGCTTGGTTATTGATAGTAAAATTGCAGAGAAGTGTGGAAGGTAAAGAGCATTGATTTGAGTGATCTTCATATGTTTGGTAGTCCGGTTTATGTGCATGATTCGAAAAATGATAAGCTTGAGGCTAGAGCTTTCAAGGGGATTTTTCTTGGTTATATGGGCGGAGTGAAAGGCTATCGAATTTGAAATCCAAAATCGAATAAGATTGTGAATTCTCGTCATCTTACTTTTAATGAGTCGACTTTGTTTAAGGAGAATGAGAGCTTAAATTTGGTTCATGATGAATCAAAGGAGAAGGAAGTTGTTCCTATCTTGCATCCAAGGAGTAGAGTATTTGAAGATGCTTATAAGGAGGAAGAGGTTGATTTTATATCACATGGTCCATATGGTTCCTCTAGTAATGTTGGTGATGTACATGATTCTAGAGGTGATTGGGTTCAAGGTGGAGCCGAAAGGAGTTTGGGTGATAGTATTGCTACTTGATTTTGTCATCATACTATAAAGCCACTTCATAAATATGGTGATCGGAACTATCTTAGCTTTTATGATAATTTGGACTACGCTCTTCATATAGTCCAAGATGAGATGATAGACCTTGATGACGTCATGGAGTTGAGTGATAACTCGTAGTGGATTTGTACAAAGGAGGATGAGATGCAATCGTTGTTGAAAAATCAAACTTGGGATTTGGTTCCACCGCCTCAAGGAAACCGTGCTATTGGTAGCAAATGGATATACAAAATGAAGGACGATGGGAGATACAAAGCTAGGATAGTGGCTAAGGGGTTTGCATAAAGGAAGGGAAAGGAGTATAATGAGATATTCACACTAATTGTGCACCATACTTTAATCCAGATATTACTTACTATAGTTGCTTTATAGTTGGAGCAAATTGATGTGAAAACCACCTTCTTTTATAATGACTTGGAAGATACATGGAGCAACCGAAAGGTTTTATCGTAGAGGTAAGTCAAATTTAGTTTGCAAGTTAAATAAATCACTATACAGTTTAAAGCAATCACCTAAACAATGATACAAGAGATTTGGTTATTTTAGGCTTGAAAATGGCTTTGATAGAAGCATCAAAGATGCTTGTGTGTATTTCAAGAAATTGGAAAATGATTGTTTGGTGTATTTAATCTTTTATATGGATGACATGCTCATTGCTTGTAAGGATATAAATGAAATCAACAAGTTAAAACGGAGTTGAAAATCAAAAATTCAAATGAAGGATCTTAGAGAAGCAAAGTGGATATTGGGCATGGAACTAGAAATGGATCGAAAGTGATTTGAGCTAAAATTGACTCAAAAATATATATGAAGAAAGTGATTTGCCGGTTTAGCATGGGGAATGAAAAGGCGTTAAATACACCTTTACCTTTGTAAATGAAGCTTTCGAGTAAGGGATCACTATCTTGGAGAAAGACAAGGCTTATATGGAAAGAGTGCCATATGCAAGTGCAATTGGAAGTTTAATATATGTTACAGTATGTACAAGGCCCGACATTGCAAATGTTGTCGGGATGGTTAGCTAGTATATGGCTAATCTGAAGAAATCGCATTGGGAAGCTGTGAAGCTTATTTTGAGATACCATAGAGTTACATCATCTCATGGTCTTGTTTTTGATGGTAGTAAGGGGATGAATTGCAAGTTGGATTGTTATTGTGATTCAGTTTACGCTGGTGATAGGGATCGGATGAAATAATCTTTCGGATATGTCTTCACACTTGGTGGTATGACCATAAGTTAGAGATCGAGATTGCAATCCGTAATTCCTTTATCCACTACGGAGGTGGAGTTGATAGCCCTGATTTGAACATGATAGTATCGATGTTCAATGTATTAGCTAGAGTGTTATTTACTTGGCAGAGAATTTAGACTTTAGCTCACGCACTAAGCAATTGAAGTGAAGAAGTCATTTTAGTGGCCATGGATAAAGATAAGCGAGTATATCTTCGGAAAGTGCACACAAAGAATAACATGATGGATATGTTCACTAGGGCATTTTCAGTTGGGAAGTTCGAGTACTGTTCGAATTTCAATCGCTTATTGAAGCGCTAGGTGCCATGGGGTGGCACGGTTGAGGAAGAGCATGTTCATGGATGAAGAAGAGTATCAGTGAGAGATTGTAGTTCTACCTTCTTGTGGTAAGTACTTTTGTCTGTTGATAAGATGGTTTTGGATTTGAATACTTCTAACACTACCTTAGTGGGTGGTGGTCTTGCTAGAGCTCGTTGATGGAGTGTAATGGGTGGTTACTTTGCCGGAGCTCATTAGGAAAGTTTTCAAGTTTGTTTGGTAGAAGGTAGAGAAGATGATGGTATGGTGCCACTGGTTCTTGAATTATGGAGATGGATATAGTGTTCAGGTGTAGTGTTGAATTTGGCGACACTATATAGTAAATTGAAGAGGTTAAGAATATCTTAATAATGGTGAAAACAACGCACAAATCGAAGAATGGATGCTCTAGTTATTGTAGTTTGAATATGGAAGAATAAAAAGGATGAAGCATAGGTAATCAGACATCTGGCAAGAAACCCTAGATGTCTGACAATAAGACTATTGTATCCTGAGAGTTGTGCCATACATTTGAGAGGTCTTGCCAGAAGTTTGGGAATAGGTTTTCTATAACCCATGAGTTGTGCTAGATGTTTGACAGGGAGGGTCATACAACTGGCACCTATAGCACACATAGTGGATTTATGGAGCCAGACGTTTGAAGGATTCAGCCAGAAGTCTGACCCGCTATAGTTTTGCGACGATCCAGATTTGACAGGTTTAAATTGACAATAATCCACACATGTCCAACTTAAAAAATCCGAAATATAGATAATCAATGGGATTAATTAAGAAAAATATGAAAAGAAGAAGAAATCAGACACATAATCTCGCAGCGTAACGATAAAATATAATAATCAAATAAACAGTTCATGAAGCTTTGCATATTATACATTTAATTATAATTTATACAACATTTATCAGAGTTATATATATATATATATATATATATATATATATATATATATAAAAAAGAAACAAAATATAATGCAGCAGAACAACATGATGCTGGGAATAATATTAGTAATAATAATATACCGAATTTTCGTTTTCGTCCTCCAGAGGAAATCTTCGATAAGTTGAAAACTCAGGGAAGACCCGAGCGTAATGAAAAGACAAAACAGTCGAGTCGGAACTAAAATATCCTTATGTGAGTCAAATCAATATCGCATAACATGAGTGTCATAGCGTTAGAGATGTTTACGGGATTTCACATCTCCTATCTAGTGTTTAACTTGCGTGCAATAACTCAAGAGATATTAAAGGATTTTCTATCTCTTAAGGATCGGTCAAATATTTATATGTAGTAGAATACGCTACATATATAATGTCTAATCAGAAAAATAAACATCAAAATAGCATTAAGGCTTTACATTGATCCCCCTTAACGCGTTTTTAAGCGTCGTCTTACAATTTGCATATAAAACACCAGTAAACCGTCGGTAGATAGGGATGCAACGTGATATGACAACACTAACAAAATCATAGGGGTCTCGTATAGAATTAAAAGTATGATAAGGCACGTGAGGCAATGCCTAAGGTATGATACTACCGGTTTACCCTTCTCGGCTGGTAATAACCTCCAACGGCCCACCACATCCAACACTCCCAAAATGCAAGGGTGCACACCAATCAATCACAATATAAACGACGGTAATACGAAGAATTTTTTCCACTAGGGGTAGCTAACCTCATTGGCCGGTACAACTTCTGTTTTAGTTATTTCAAATTTGACATAAGTTTCAAGTCAATCCATCATCATTCTCTTTCTTCAAATCCAGCAAATGATGCCAAAACCAACCACTTCGTTTTGGAGTCTTCTCCATGTACACAGTTGTTAAAGTGGTTCCAATATTGATAGAGAGTATGCCAATAAGAGACCACAGTCTCTTTAACAACCAGCCATTGTTTTACACACCGGTTGGTACTTTTACATTTCAAAACAATTCATATTTGATATTAAAATATCATATTTTCTTCAAGATCAAATTCACTTCGAAATCATCATATTTACTCAAAATATTATATCTTAATTCAAAAATCATGTTCGTCTTAATATCTCTATTTCAGTTCCAATTCAAAATAGCTTCGACTTTACATTTGGCTAATAACTTCAGTTTAACCCAATTCATATTTAAATCCATGATTTGAATATAAAAATTCCACTCTTTTGACCAGTTTGGAATTTTTAGAAAAATAGTTCAAATATTTTTAAAAAAGTTAAATGTTTAATAGAAAATAGTTTGTGTACCGAGAATGATTTATATAGTAAAATAGTTTGGAAAATCAAAATAATTCGAATATTTGAAAAGATAGTTTCTTAATAGTTTATACTAAATAATTTATTTGAAAATAGTTTCAAAGTCAAACCGCTAAATTCCAAATTACCCAATTCAAATCACTTTACATTTTCATTTCGATTTAATCGATTCAATTCTGATTTCAAGTCGAATTTTACTTCGAATCCAGATTAATTTCTCTTCCAATTCCAAATTAATTTCTCTTACAATTCCAAATTAATTTCACTATCAATTCCCAAATTTAACCATTTCGACTTATATTACTTCCAAGTTCGATTTTCAAAATGTCAATTCAAAACACTTAAATCAAATTTACCTTCAATACCCAATTTAAAATCCAAATTTTCAAATATAATTCAATTCCGAGCCCAATTTCGAAATACCATTTTATATCACTTTTACTTAGTATATTCAAAGTTCGAATAAAATTCCAATCCTTAAATCAAATCAATTTATGAAATTTAAATCATATTTTGATTATAACTTAGAAATCTCGACTTCAATTATTTATGACATTCCTGTTGACAAACTTAAATTTCAACACTTTGAGTTCAAGTTCGATTTACATAAGTTTGATTTTCATTTTTTTTTCTTTAAATCAAATCATTTAAATAATTTAAAATTAAAAAATTTAAAATCATTTAATTTAACCAATCTAGTGTCCATATGTAATTTTCTATTCTATGGCCAAGTGATCAGTTATTTCAAATTAATTTCAAGGATGGGTATATAACATTTCAATCCAAAATAAATGTCATAGGTATATATCATTTCAACCCATTTCTTAACTTATTCAAAATAATTTGATTTACATTTTTATATACTGCAAATAATATACAGGAGGATAACAGGATATATCAAAATAAATAAACAACCAAATCATCTAAAACATCTGTTAGTTCCTGAGATGATGGTTTTGATGACAACCATCTTAGGACTTGTTATAAAATATAAATACTAGTATTCTTGTATAGATATATATGTATATGTAGGATATATATGTAGCTACTGAAGAATGAAGACTGTATAGTATAAAAATTCAAGACTGAGTATAAAGATTCAAGACCGATGAACTTAAGATTGAAGAAATCAAGACTGAAGACTCATGAGTATCAAGACTTCAAGATTTCAAGAGTTTAAGAGTTCAAGATATAAAGATAAGTAATAATGTCTAGATTTATGTTAAAACTTCATAATAGTACAAAAATCTTTATTCGGATTTTAATTGTGGAATGGAATCCACCTTCTCGCTTTAATAGCGGGATGTAACCCACGACCTTATTTAGTGGAATGGAATCCATGAAATTTTCAAAATGATTTGCTTTAAATATTTTTCCAAAAACCTTTTAAAAGCCATCTCTCTCAATTTAATATTTTAGCTTTAAACTATTTTTATTACCATTTATATTTTGATTTCAAAATTATTCTTATTTTTAAATATCACCCGGTTTTAATAATATAAGCTTTAATCTCAAAAATACAATCTATACTTAGTTTTTAATATTACTTTTATATTATAGATTATATATTTTTAAGATTATTTTTTAAATCTCTTTTATAAGTTTAAACTATATGCAAAATGATTTACAAAGTTTAGAAATTATTTTGACAAGTTTTAGAATACAAATCATGTTTAAAACAAAATCAATTTACAAAATACACATAGGCATGTCGACATCCCCCATCCCCCTATGTCGATATGGTATATGTAGAAATTCAAATTTCAAATTTTTAGATGAAGTGTCCATTCGTCATAACCTTTCATGAATGGACATGACTGTTGTTCTTCTATAAATACTAATTGTTTTCAACAAATTTTAGGTTAATTTTTCTCCATTTCTTCTCTCCTTCTTCTTCACTCAAATATTATCTTATATTAACAATACTCTACCAAAATCCTAAGTGAATCAAACTCGATCATCTCTAGTTTGATTCTTCATCACTCTCTCTCAAAGATCTCAGTGCTATTCAGAGTTATAAGATCATTTGTAATCAAAGATCGAAAGATCAAAGTGTATCGAGTCTCTATTTATCAAAGTGTGACTGGAAACAGTGTGATTGTAGCCTGTAAATCAATTGGGTGTGATTGTAGCCTGTAAATAAATGAGGTGATCTTGTAGCCTGGTTAAATCAAGAAAGTTTGCCCTGACCCGAAGACAGGAGGGTGTATCTCATGGCATTGAAATCGAGGTTGTAATATCGACATTATATTTGAAAAGAAATATATACAAGAAATTGTGTGGGACTAAATGTAGGGTAACTCCGAACCATTATAAAATTCCGATATGTTCTTTCCTTTACTGCTTTTATTTACTATTTGCATCTGTGTCTGATTCTGTGATTGTTTCTGTGTTCGAGAATTGCATCTATTTGGGTTTAATTTGAAACGATTTCAAAAATTCCATAAAATCCAATAGAAACTATTCACCCCTTCTATTGTTAATCCAACCTTAATATCCGTAATCTGCATTTCCAACATTTTGTATCAGAGTATTGGTTTTTGAAGTTATCATAGTCTGAATTTTAAGAAATTTAAAATGGCAATTTTTGAAAATTCTGTTAACACTTGTTCAGAACTGTCCAAATCATCATTGTTTAATATGTCTGCATATTATTATTATATAAAATCAAGTTGTCTACCGAATTGGTGTGATGTGCAGGAACAGATGTTTTATATGGCTTTTGATGAATCAACACTCAATGGACAAATGGTGCAAATTAAGAAAAACAAATGGATAATTGATAGTGGATGTTCAAGATACATGACTGGCAATCCGGAGATACTTAACGACATAATTTATGAAGATGGAGGACTGGTCAACTTTGGAGACAACTCAAAACGATATGTGATTGGCATTGGCAATGTTGGTAACTCTAAAACTTCTACTATTTTTGATGTTTTGTTAGTTAGGAATCTAAAACACAATTTACTTAGCATAAGGCAACTATGTGATAAGGGCTACAAAATTAAATTTGAAAAAGATAAGTGTTACATCAAAAATAATACATCAAATATTATCTTTGAAGGAATTAGGAAGAAAAATATTTATATTCTCAGTTGAAATATTTCAAATGATAACCTATGTCTTTTGGCTAATATAAGTGACCCTTGGATTTGGCATAAAAGATTTGGCCATTTGAATTTCAAACTCTTAACTAGACTTTCAAAACATGATGTAGTAAGAGGTCTTCCTAAATGGATTATAAAGTATATAGTATATGTGATGCTTGTCAATTGGGAAAACTTTGGAAGAGTTCATTCAAATTGGAAGATATGATTTCAACTTCAAAATCCCTTGAGTTACTTCATTTAGATCTGTTTGGTCCATCTCAAATTCAGTCAATAAATCACAGTAAATATGTTTTTGTAATTGTATATGACTATTCTAGATTTACATGGACAATTTTCCTAAAACTTAAAAGTGTTGCTTTTGATTTATTTAAAACTTTTGCAAAAGGAATTCAAAATCAACTTTCTTTAAAAATCAGAATTATTCGTAGTGATCACGGTGGAGAATTTGAAACTGAAAATTTTGAGAATTTCTGTAATCAAAAAGGAACAACTCATAAGTTTTCCTTTACAAGAACTCCATAATAAAACAGAGTGGTAAAACGTAAAAATATGACGTTTAAAGAGCGTGCATGAACTATGCATTCAAACAGTAAATTATCAAGAAAATTTTGGGCTGAAGTAGTTGCTAAGGCTTGTTACATTTTGAATAGGATTTTAGTAAAACCTTTAACCAATAAAACACCGTATTTCGATAAGAAACCAACGGTATCTTATTTTAAAGGTTTTGGAAGTAAATGCTTTATTCTAAATACAAAGGACAATTTGGATAAATTTGATCCTAAATCTGACAAAGGAATCTTTATCGGATATTCTAGTAGAAGTAAAGCATACAGAGTTTTTAATTTAAAAACTAACACCACTAAAGAAATAATGCACGTATCTTTTAATGAAAATTCCAAGGATTTTGTTCAAATAAATAATGAAGATGATTTTGTTACTTTAGATAATGAAACAACTGAAACAAATTGTGAAGCTATTCATCCTAATAAAAAGATTGGGCTTTTAGTAGATCATCCTGTAGAAAATGTACTAGGAAATATTGAATCTGTTGGTAGAATTAGAAATCAACTAAACAACATGAATAATGTAGCATTTATATCAACCATTGAACCCAAAAATCCAAAGGAAATATCATCTGATGATTCATGGATTCTTGCTATGCTAGAAGAACGAAATCAATTCACCATAAATGATGTATGGGAACTTGTTCCTAGACTAGAGGACAAAACTATAATAGGAACTAAATAGATTTATAAAAATAAGATGAATGAATAAGGCGAGGCGTTAGAAATAAAGCTTGGTTAGTCGCACAAGGTTGTTGTCAAGAAGAAGGAATAGACTATGATGAAACCTTTACACTCATAACAAGATTAGAAGCCATTAGAATTCTACTTGCTTTCACAAACCATAACAAATTAAAATTATTTCAAATGGATGTAAAAAGTACATTTTTAAATGATTTTGTTAAAGAAGATGTTTATGTTGAACAACCCCCACTTTTTGAAGAAGAAAAATATCCAAATCATGTTTACAGATTAAAGAAAGCTTTATATGGTTTGAAACAAGCTCCTAGAGCCTGGTATGATAGACTAAGATCTTAATGATAGACTAAGATCTTAACTACTATAATCAAATTTTGATATTAGTAAAGTATATAATACTCTTTTTATTAAAAGAAACAAAAATGAAATTCAATTAGTATAGATATATGTAGATGATATAACTTTTGGATCAACAAACAATGAAATGAACATAGAGTTTGCTGAAATAATGACAAAAGAGTTTGAGGTGAGTCATATGGGTGAACTTACTTTCTTTTTAGGATTGCAAATAAAAAATATAGATGGTGGTATTTTCATTAGTCAAGAAAAATATGCTAGGATTCTAATTAATAAGTTTGGTATGACCACTGCGAGTGGAAACCCCACTCCTATGGCAACCAATGAAGCCTTGAATAAAGAAGCCATGTCAAAAGATATCGACCAAAAACTATACAGGGGAATGATTGGATCGCTACTCTACATAACTGCAAGTAGGCATGATATCATGCATAGTGTATGTCTCTATGCAAGATACCAATCTCAACCTAAAGAGACCCACTTAAAAGCTGTTAAATGTATCCTAAGATATGTTAAACGCACTTTAGACTATGGTCTATTTTACCCTAAAAATTATTCATTTGATTTAACCTCATATTTTGATGCTGACTATGCTGGTTGTAAATGAGATCGAAAGAGTACAAGAGAACTTATCACTTTTTAGGACATTCTCCGGTTTCATGGTTTAGTAAAAAGCAAAATACTATCTCACTATCAATAACTAAAGCAAAATATATTTCTGCTACTTTGGCTTGTTCTCAAGTAATCTATATGCAACAGACCCTAAAGGATTTTGGATTAAATATTTCAAAGTCACCAATTTATTGTGATAATACAAGTGCAATATATTTGTCCAAAAATCCTACTCATCATGCCAAAACCAAATATATTGATATCAGACATCATTTTCTTGAAGATAATGTAGGCAAATAGATTATTTCTCTTGAATTTATCAACACTGAGAGTTAAATAGCTGATATTTTGACAAAACCCTTGAATCAATCAACCTTCCCTAAATTTAGAAGAGAACTAGGTATTTTCTCTATAACTGAGATATGGAATATAGATATAGTAGCATATATATTTAAATAAATAAATAAAAAAATTGTCAAAATTTCCATAACGATGTCGACATCCCCCTACCCCCATATCGACATAAAACGGTAAAGTTTGAATTTTGATTTTCCCTCTAAAATCAGTTTGGTGGTTATATAAACCACAATATTTCAAATTCCTTTGCCATGTCACTTTATTTTCTCTGTAATAAACTTATGATAATACAAAGTAATGGCCTCCTCTTCCAAATAAAACCAAAATGCGACCTTTTCTTTCCCTTCTCCTAATGCTAGTCCATTTCTACGAATACACTGGCCCGAGTCATGAAGATAGGGGAAATTTTGAAGGACCCTCTGCAAATGATGACCGAATTGCAAATCACTCAAATAAAGATGGCTAAGGAACAAGAGAAACTGGGCAAAATCCTTAGAAATTTGCAAAAATCTAAAATATATAATCATGCGAACCCGATCATGATTAAAGATGATTCCTCTAACATTCATATTCATAATCCATTAGACGAAGATGATGATGAAGAAGAAAAAGCGCAAATGGACGAAGATGGTAAAATTATTTGTGTTGGAGAAGTCTTTTTTGATAAAGATGATAATTTGGTTGAACAACGTGGAAACTTTTGTCTCCATTACCCAAATTGTTCGATTCACAAGTCACCAATTATTAAAGATTCTCATTAGATTGTTTTTATGTTAATGTTTTTATACATTGTGTGTATTTGTATATATTTGTGTTTATATGTGTAATATAACAACACACGCACACATATATAATAAAACTAGATTTATTTTTTGCTTATTACACTTTGTTATTAGTATTTAGTTCCATAGTGTTAGTTTAAGAGGGAGTTATGTAGTTTAGGACTAGTTTTCTGTTGATGACAATGGGGGAGAATTACAAAATAGGTTAGATAGGCTTAGATTAAGGAGGAGTCAGTAGTTCAAGGGGGAGTTGTTGGAGTAAGGGGGAGTTAGAGTAGAATTAGAGTTTTGTGGAGTATATTTTATGAACATAGGCTGTCATCATCAAAAAGGGGGAGATTGTTAGTTCCTAAGATGATGATGTTGATGACAACAACCTTAGGACTTGTTATAAAATATAAATAGTAAAATTCATGTCTATATATATATATATATATATATGCGCGTGTGTGTATATACAGGATATATATACAGGTACCGAAGAATGAAAACTGTATAGTAAAGATTCAAGACCAAGTATAGAGATTCAAGACTGACGAATTCAAGATTGAAGAAACCAAGACTGAAGACTCATAAGTATCAAGAGTATAAGATATGAAGATACGTAATAGTGTCTAGATTTAGATTAAAACTTCATAATAGCACTAAAATCTTTATTCGGATTTTAATTGTGGACCTTCTTGCTTTAATAGTGGAATGGAACCTACGACCTTCTCTAGCGGAATGGAATCCATGAAACTTTCAAAATGATTTATTTTAAACATTTTTCCAAAAACCTTTTAAAAGTCATCTCTCTCGGTTTAATATTTTAGCCTTAAACTATTTTTGTTATCTTTTATATTTTGATTTCAAAATCATCTCTTGTTTTTAAACTGTCTCCTGGTTTAGAAATTATAAGCTTTAAATCTCAAAAATATATTCTATACTTAGTTTTAATATTACTTTTATATTATAGATTATATATTTTTAAGATTATTTTTTAATCTCTTTTATAAGTTTAAACTACATTCAAAATGGTTTACAAAGCAAAGAAATTGTTTTGAAAAGTTTTAGAATAGAAATCATTTTAAAAACAAAATCAATTTTCAAAATACACGTAGGCATGTCGACATGGTATCTGTGGAAATTCAATTTTCAAATGAAGTGTCCATTCGTCATAACCTTTCGTGAATGGACATGACTGTTATTCTTCTACAAATACTAGTTGTTTTCAACGAATTTTATGTTAGTTTTTCTCCATTTCTTCACTCTTCTTCTCCACTCAAATATTCTCTTATATTTAAAAAAAAACTCTGCCAAAATCCTAAGTGAATCAAACTCGATCATCTCTAGTTTGATTCTCTGTCACTCTCTTTCAAAAATCTCAGTGCTATTCAGAGTTATAAGATCATTTGTAATCGAAGATTGAAAGATCAAAGTGTACCAAGTCTCTCTCTATCAAAGTTTGATTGGAAACGATGTGATTGTGGTCTGTAAATCAATTGAGTGTGATTGTATCATGTAAATCAATTAGGTGATCTTGTAACCTAGTTAAATCAAGAGAGTTTGCCCTAGACTCGAACACAGTAGGGTGTATCTCATGGCCTTGAAATTGAGGTTGTAATATCGACAATATATTTGAAAAGAAATCTGCATAAGAAATTGTATGGGACTGTATATAGGGTAATTCCGAACCAGTATAAGATTTTGGTATCTTCTTTCCTTTACTGCTTTTATTTACTATTTGCTTCTATGTCTGATTCTGTGATTGTTTCTGTGTTTGAGCATTGCATCTGTTTGGGTTTAATTTGAAAAGATTTCAAAAATTTCATAAAATCCATTAAACATTATTCACTCCCCCTAGTGTTAATCCAATCTTAACATCCATAATCGGCATTTCCAACAACATTAATCAATAGCATCCATCACAATCAACATCCAAATCAGCCAATAATTCACAAAATTTCATTGTTATCAATATTATGTAATTTACTAGGAATTAAATTCCAATTCCAAATTTGGCTGTCAATTTTAATACCTATAGTCAACTCATATGTCAATTTCATTTTCAAATAATAGTTAATAAAATTCGATAACTTCACGATTCAATTTTAACGTACATAAAATATTAAATTATATCGTGAGCATTAAAAACACTTACCTTTTATTTGAAACTAAAACTCTTCCAACTTCAAATAAATTCCAATCCAACTCCAAGCTATAGATGACGTCAATACGGTTGCACTGCAACTCGTTTCTTTCGAAATGGACCTCATATGAGAGAATTATTTAATTTTTAGTTCATCAATTTGAATATAATTGAATTAACAATACATATATATATATATATATATATATATATATATATATATAACTAAATTTCAATCAAATATATTACCCAACACCAAAAGAAGGCCCGGCCCATCAACCTATTTCCCTCCTTCCTCGTACTCCCCTTTGCATGAAAATATACAAAGCCATGGCCGCATCAATCGTCGTGCACGCACATCACCGTGCCTTCCACAAGCCATAAATTCGAAACTAACTCCACCATTCGATTTCTCTTCTCGATCTCTATTAGGCCATCACCAGCAAGTCACCTCTGTTCCCTCCTAGCAAAACATGATTTTGAACCACCATGCACTGTAAAACATCACGACCATTAACATAGAGCTGCACGTCACCATTTCTTGTCAAAAACTGCGACTCTCGATGACAAACTCAACTCCCATCTCCGTTGCTTGAATTGAAGACTACGACCCATAAATCTTAAGCCCTAGCTCAAAATGTTGTTCGAGTTCACAGTCGAGATCACAAAATTATCGCCGCACCATTCAAAACATATATTAGGTGGAAGATCTTGACAAATTAGGATTTTTAAATTTTTTTTGGGAAATTTCTGTTAAGTAAAATTTGAGTTAAATTTTTCGAAAGCTTTAAATTTTTTCTTTTTAACTGTAAGCTGCTGCGTTTAAATACAGGAGGAAGCATGTTTTGAAAGAGATAGACAGTCACAAGTATAGGGTGGCTAAAGGTAGGTCAGCTAAAAGATAGGATAGGGTATGCAAAATTAAATCAAATAAATATATATTATTAAAATTTCAAATATCTAATATTTATATTGAACCCCTATCGAAGCGTGCCACCAGACATTTATAATGTTTTACCTCTATTTCGAACACAGTGGAACAAATTCTGGGACCTAATTCGATCGTATGTAGAAGATAGCTTTTTGAATCCAAATATAATATTAAATTTTCAATATAAATTTTAACGCGTTTCTATCCCGTATGACCAAATGATGGCTCCAAACGCTACGAAATTTAAAATCTGGTAATAATACACTTTTATAGATCCAGTGGAACTAATTTCATCGAATTCTGAGACTGTGCCATGGAAGGCTATTTTAACGTGTCGATCAAATCGAACGATTTTCAAAATCGACAAAATTACTTGAAATTCAAATTTTAAAAACTTACCAAGTCAATTTTAATTCAAACAGAATTTATATCCATGTTAGAAACCATTCTGATTCATATTAAATCACAAATTCGATTATTCAAATAATCTCCAACATTAAATTTTAAATAATCTAATTATCCAATAAATCACTATAATTGAAATATTAGTCATTGAACTTATAAAATTTAACTTTTAAAACGAATTCAAATTGTAAAACAACTATTTCCATTTTACAATCATTCTATATTCATTATTTAATTTCAATATTGATTTTAAACAGAGTCAATACATAGAATTTATTTCAATATTTGTTATCGTCAAAATCTTTGAAATTAACTATTTCAAAATTTTATCCAAGTTCATATTCAATAAGTTACATTAATACGTCATCAAAATTTTATTTTTAACCATTTTTATTCAATAATTATATTAAATTTAAAATAGCTAAAATACGGGTTGTTACATTCTCCCTCATTTAAAACTTTTCGTCCTCGAAAAGGAGTTAAGTAAAGAATTTAACACTTGATATATTTTCTGAAAATAATTAACTCACAAACATAAACATCTTATTAACAATATATTACTACGATCTCGCTACGACATTTCGATAACAATTTTGCGTAAATTTCAACTTATATAGAAAACAAGTTTTAAAATTTTCAAACCTTAAATTTTTCTAACTCTCGGATTTACGGAAAATTTCGGCAGAGTCTCCTTTCCGCGGCTCGATCAATTTTTTTTTGCAATTCAATATATAGTCCAAATATATACCAAATATATCAAATACATGTCTCATATTAATGATTAGGCATCCCGTAGGAAAAAATATAAAAGTGCAATATTTTATTCGAGATGTATACCTTATTATTATTAATACGAGCGCGTTCGCTCGTATTAAGCAAGCAAAAGCGTATAAAATCCGCGTATACATAAACTATCTTTGTATGCACCTATCTCAACTCAATTTTAGAATAATAGTCATTTATATAAGATATAGAATATGTATTAGTTTAATAAACTATAAAATATGCATTCTGAATCTAAATCATAACACAGGCACAAATATGCAACACACTACAATCATATGCAATCAATAACAGTTATAACGATGGTTTATAATAAAAGAAATCGTTCAACACTTAACAGTCATCAAATTAGTTCGTAAACCATCACCGTTTACATTTCTAATGTCAGTATTTAATTTATACACTTCATTCTACATTTACATTCAATTTTTATTAACATTTAATCGGTTTGTTTCTTATTTATTCATATCTGTTTCATTTACATTCAATTTATTCAATTTGTTAAATTTCAATTGTTTTATTTTACGTTTAGCAACATCTCATATTAATTCATTTATTCACATTCGTTCTACACCTAAGTTCATTTTTATTTTAAATCAATGTTATTTCATTTCCTCATTTTGTTAATACAATTCACTAACTTCTTCCATTTATTCATTTCGGTTAGCTTTTTATAAGTTAAAGTTCATTTCATAATTCAATATTAGATTCCTTCCTTTAACATACATATTCAAATTATTTAACATCTTATTTAACTAACATTTATCAAAGTTATAAATTATAAACTTTATTTTACATTTTCGTGAAACATTTGAATTATAATGTTCATATCTCCATTTTTAGCATCAACATCATTAATGAATTAGTTCTTATATCCTTATTTAAGTTTCTTTGCAACTTAATTCACATTTATTTTCACAATTTCATTTAATAACAAATTTATTTGTGAAATATTTTATTAATCATCACTTTAGTTTATAATCATTCTATAAAAGTCCAACTTCTTATATATGACTTTATCAAAGTTTATAATTATATCACAAGTTACAAATTCAATTTCAAAATTTCTTTGCAAATTTATATTAAATTCTATAACCAATTTACAAAGATATTATTTAATTCATTTGTATACTTTCTTAAGTTCCACTTACTTATTCTATTTAGTCATTAATCAATTCATAATATACATAAGTATATAACATTTACTATTACAACTAAATTTCCATTTATATACATTTTAATTACTTTTATGTTTTGTTTACTTGTATAGTATCCCATTACATATCCAAATCATCATTTTAACTTTTAACATTTGGTAAGTCCTATTATATGTTCTTATAATGCAATTTGGTATTATACAAATTAATCTGATTCATTTTACTTAATTAGATGTTCACTATTTTAACTTGTTTAAATTTTCTTTACTTTCAATTTAATCGTTGTAAACTTCAACTCTAAAGTTTTTCAAAACATTTAGCTTAGATTTATTAATTCTCTTATTTTATAAGTTCTGGTTATCCAAATATTTCATTTCATTTAAATAATTTGACGATTACTAATTAACAGAACTTAAAATTGTAAATACCGGGTTCATTTTAAATCATTTGAAATAAGTATATATAATTATATCTTTTGTATATCAAATCATACTTTTAGAGTTTAAACCAAAATCCGTTTAAAATAATTTCGAAGCAAAGCTTCTGAGGAGTCTCCTCTACTTTAAGACTCGAAAATGAATGTCGATGATGCTGCCCAGTCATCACTGAAATTATTTTCCAGTAACAGAAGAGGGGAGTACAAAATTCATTCCTATTAAAATTTATTTGAAAACAATTTTTATTTTTATATGCTTTTAAACAATATTGATATTATTTTCCAAACCTTGAAAACCTTTTCGAAAATAATGAAATTAAATTTCTCAAATTCTCAATTTTATATTCATTTTACTTGCAAATTGTATTTTATAAATCACATTTATACAGTTTCATTTTCTTATAATCATATAATAGCTAATAGTTTAGGAATATTGACTAAATAAACAATAGACCATAATGATCAATATTATCATTTCTAACAACCAATTCATTAAACTATCTAAATTTCAGAAAACCATTCTTTTATATATAAAATATAATCCTAGGTAAAATTATTTCATTTACCAAATTTTAAAAAAAATGTTGTGTTGGTTTGCTTTGTTCAAGTGTTTTGGAATCCCTATCGATATAGTGGCATCCCACGTACCGATCAGATCCTAAAATTCAAACAACACAATATAATTTTTTTTATATAACACTAAGAAATATGCTCTCCCACTTATAAACACTCAAAAAGACTCATTCTAGGGTATTACTAACCTTATCTATAATGAGTTAATACCCCTACAAAGCAAAGGTTATTGCTAAACCAAAGCTTTAATACCAACCGTGATGACCCACATTTCAGAAGATTTAAATTGACAATAATCCACACATGTCCAACTTAAAAAATCTGGAATATAGATAATCAACGGGGTTAATAAAAAAATAAGAAAAGAAGAAGAAATCAAATACAGAATCCCGCAGCGGAACAATAAAATAAAATAATCGTATAAATAGTTCATGAAGCTTTTTATATTATGCATTTGATTATAATTTATGCAACATTTATCAAAGTTATATATATATATACAATAGAAACTAAATATAATGCAGCAGAACAACATAATGCTAGGAATAACGTTAGTAACAATAATATACAAAATCTTCGTCTTCGTCCTCCAAAGTAAATCTTTGATAAGTTGAAAACTCAGGGTTGACCTGAGCATAATGTAAAGACAAAACACTCGAGTCAGGACTAAAATATTCTTATGTAAGTCAAATCAATATCGCATAGCATGAGTGTAATTGTGTCAGAGATCTTTACGAGATTTCACTTCTCTAATCTAGTGTATAACATGCTTGCAATAACTCAAGAGATGTTACGAGATTTTCCATCTTTTAAGTATCCGTCAAAATTTTATATACAGTAGAATACGCTACATATATAATATCTAATCGGTAAAATAAATATCAAAATAGCATTAAGGCGTTACATTGATCCCATTAATGCGTTTTAAGCATTTTCATACATTTTGCATATAAAACACTAGTAAACATTAATGGATAAGGATGCGCTGTGATACGACAATACTAAACCAAAATTGTAGGAGTCTCGTATAGGGATAAAAGTATGACAAGGAATGTGAGGCAATGCCCAAGGTAGGGTGCTTCAAGTTTACCCTTCTCGGCTGGTGGTAACCTCTAATGGCCCACTGCGTCCAACACTCCCAAATTCGGAGGGTGCGTCCTAATCAATCACAATGTAAATGATGGTAATATGAAGAAGTGTGTCCACTAGAGGTAGCTAACCTTATTGGTGGGCACGGCTCCTGTTTTAATCATTTCAAATTCGACACAAGCGTCAGGTCAATCCATCATCGTTCTCTGTCTTCAGATCCAGCAAACGATGCCAAAACCAACCACTTCATTCTGGAATCTCCTCCACGTACTCTGTTGCTAAAGCAGTTCCTATATTGATAAAGAGTATGCAAATTAGTGTCCTTGGTCTCTTTAACAACCAAACGTTGTTTTACACACCGGTTGGTAATTTTACATTTCGAAACAATTCGTATCTGGTATCAAAATATCCTATTTGCTTCAAGATCAAAATCGTTTCAAAATCATCATATTTACTCAAAATATACTATTTTAATTCAAAATTATGTTCGTCTTAACATCTCAAATTCAGTTCCAGTTCAAAATTGCGTCAACCTTTCATTTGGGTTATAACTTCAGTTTAACCCAATTCGTATTTAGATCCATGATTTCAATATAAACATTCCACCCTTTTGACCAATTTGAATTTTTAGGAAAATAGTTTAAGTAGTTTTAGAACAGTTAAATAGTTAAAATAGTTTAATAGAAAATATTTTGAATATTGAGAATGGTTTATATAGTAAAATAGTTTGGAAAATCAAAATAATTTGAATATCTGAAAAAGATAGATTTTTAATAGTTTATACTAAATAATTTACTTGAAAATAGTTTCAAAGTCAAACCGATTCAATCCCAAATTTCGCAATTCAAATCACTTTAAATTTCCATTTTGATTTAATCGATTCAATTCCGATTTCAAGTCGAATTTTACTTTGATTTCAAATTAATTTCTCTTCCAATTCCAAATTAATTTCACTTTCGATTCGCGAATTTAAATCATTTGGATTTATATCAATTCAAAGTTTGATTTTTCAAAATATCAATTCAAAACGCTTAAATCAAATTTACCTTCAATACCCAATTTAAAATCCAAATTTTCAAATATAGTTTAATTCCGAGCCCAATTTCAAAATATCATTTTATATCACTTTTATTAATAATATTCAAAGTTCGAATAAAATTCCAATCCTTTCAATCAAATCAATTTATGAAATTTAAATCATATTTCGATTTTCATTTTCTTCTTTAAATCAAATCATTTAAATAATTTTAATTAAAAATTTAAAAATCATTTAATTTAACCAACCGGTATCCGTATATTATTTTCTATCTTATGGCCAAGTGATTAGTTATTTCAATTTAATTTCAGGGTTGGATATGTATCATTTCAATCCAAAATAAATGTCATAGGTATATATCATTTCAAATTATTTCTTAATGCATTCAAAATGATTCGATTTATAGTTTTATATATTGTATATAATATACAGAAGGATAAGATGATATATCAAAATAAATAAACAACCAAATCATCTTAAACATCAATCAGCAGCATCCATCACAATCAACATCTAAATCAGCCAATAATTCACAACAATTTCATAGTTGTCAATATCAGGTAATTTACTGGCAATTAAATTCCAATTTTAAATTTAACTGTCAATTTAAATGCCTACAGTCAATTCACATGTCATGTAACGACCGTAATTTTCGATAATAAAAAATTGTAAATTTAATAAAGTTTTGTGACTTAATGTTGGAAAAATAAAAATTTGTGATTTAATAATAAGAATATAACTAGAATAATATGAAATAGTATTTAATTTAAGGTAACTGATAACTGCTTTAAACGTAATTCCAATTAATGAAAATGGTTAAAGAGTTATAATTGATATGGATTGTAAATAAAGTTTAATGATGTATGTATTAATGGATAATTGGATCAAAAGAGCAATAGATAATTCAAAATGTTAATTAAATAATAAAATAATGTGTAATAAATGGAAATTGAATAAAATTTGTGTAACGTGAGTTGGTATAACATTTGCTTGTAATTAATAAACTTACAAATGTTATTAAATATAGAAATGGTGACAATTATTATATATTACCTATTTATTTAGCCTGTTAAATAAAATTTGAAATCAATTTCAATTAATTCACTTAATTAGTGCAGTTAATGTAGATTAAATTGATAATTGTAGAATATTAATTCAATAAGTTGTAACTAATGTAAATCTTATTCATAATATGATAATTGATTGAATAAAAATAACTGAAATCAAGTTTGATCAATCTATTAGAATTTAAGCTATAATAAATGGTTTTATCGCAATTGAATGTAATTAAATACTACATTAGTGAAAAACTAAGACGATAATTGTAGAAGATTAGTGTAAAAAGATATAAACAAATGTTAACCATGTCTATAGAGTAATAATTGATGGAATAAAAAGATTGAAATCAAAATTTAATCAATTTATTGGAATAAATTATAGTTAATTGGAATTTATTTACAGTTGGAATCTAACACTGTAATTTCGATAATATTCAACACTGAATTGATACGTAAACTTATATTAAATCACTGTAATGTCTAAGAAATCAAAAGTGATGAAATTTGTTAATTATCAAATTTGAAATTAAAAATTGATTTATCCAATTTAATATTAATTTATTTAATTAATGTGAAATAGCCATTTTGGCCGCTATATCGATTTCAACAAAAACAGTTTCATCCGATCCGTAACAGTGGGTAGTTGTAAGGTTTCAAGTTCCATAGCGATCGGGCTTGTCGTCTGATCGTACGGACTCAAAACGCATGGAAATCAATTTAATTAAATTCAATTGCAATCAATTTTAAATAAGTTAATTTTAATCTACCTTTGCTTTACGATGAAATTAGGGGTTGAAACCTGTTCCATTGAGTTTCAAATTATCGAAAACATCTATTTTGATATATGGGATGACCTATTTTCGTTTCGGGAACGAAATGGGCTTTTCGGGCCGTTTACCTTTCAACTTTCAAATCGATCTAGCCTATTCATTTCTATTTCTGATCTGCCTATATATAGCCTATTATAAACCCTAGCTATTTCTTATTCCATTTATCTGTACGTACAATTCTATCTACCTCTCTCTTTCCAATGGCAGACAAACCAAAACCAATTCCAAATTCAATTGCAAACCAAAATCAAATCAAAAAAAATCAAACTCCTCCAAACTGTATCAAATTATATATCAATTTGAAGCTCTCGACAAGCACAGGTAAAATGTGCGGTTTGTTTTTCGCTCTGGGTTGCTGTATGGCCGAAATTGGGTGATTAATTCTCTACCGTTCGTTGTGTCATGATCAACTTGCACGGATCGTCGTTTGGGTGGAATGGATGTGTGGAGAGTGTCTCGTTTAGTTCATCTATGTGGTAAATGGGTGAAATTGACGGCTAGATCATCGGCAATATTCGATTAGGGTTTAAAAATTACAGGTGGCGGCTGCCCTTTTTACCGTCGATCGGCGTGGCTAGGGGGTCGTAAATGGTGGCGGAAGGAGGCGTTGGTGGAGGCGAGCTCATGGTGGTGATCGGCGACCCTCTGGCAATTGGAGGCATGCGGAAGTGGCCGTCAAAGGTGGTTGCATAGGATGAGTTGTTCAATCTATAGGCTCAGGTAGGAGATAGTTTCAGGTGACGTGGCATAACTATATCGTATTCTTAATTATTTTATAATATGAATTTCAATTGTTCTAAGTCGCATATCTTTTACATACAAACTTTGATTCATGCGCAGCTTGTTCCATTGGGATCGTATCGGAATTTCGGACATTTTGACGAAGGTTTGGAAAACTTCTGAGACTAATCAAATTTTGGGCTATTATTGTATTTCAAATCGATTTGAAATCAAAGATAAGTGTTTTGACCCACTCACAACTATTAAATTTTCTTATGTTAGTTAAATTAAATTAATGAGGCGATTTGAAATTAATTAATCGATGTTTGGTATGTTTAAATTGTCATTCTAGTTAAATTTGACTTTTATTGCATTTAATCATCTTCTGATTTAATATTGAATTTAAATTGTCAATTTAATACCTGTTATTGATTATCAATTAATTGATGACGTTTATTGATCGACTTGGATTATGATTGTGATGGATGTTTGATTTTTGATATTGTATGACTGGATGATTGTATTTTATATTGTTTTAAACTGCAAGTTCCCTATGGGTTGAAATGATACATAACTGAACGATCTATAGATTAGAAAAAAATTGTTATAGGTTGAAATGATAAACTCGAGCAAAATTATGGATTTTTATTTAATTCGGGATTGCGGTTTGAAATGATATATAACCGTAAAATTGTAAATTGAGGATTGAAATGATAAATGTCTGTATCACTTGACCCTAAGGTAGAAAATTATACACAGACACTGGATTGGTTAAATTAAATGATTTTGATACCTTTAGATTTTGAATTCAGTTAACTGATATTTTGAAATAGAAATTAATTTACATAAACTGAATTATTTTCGAAAGTCCAAGCGTAAAAGTCGAAATTGGATTGATTTAGTGAACTGTTCAAAGGATTTACATATGAATTTCAAAGTTGAGGTGTCAAATATAAATGAATTTTTTGGAATTGAGTTATTGAAATTGTTTGGATATAACTTGAAAATCTATTTTAAACTAATTTAAATTATTTTAATTAAAATAAAATATTTAAATCAATTTAAACTATTTCAATTTATTTTAATCTATTATAACTTATTTAATCCAATCTAATTTATATCACCTATTTTAAACTAATTAAATTAATTTAATCTATTTTAAATCTATTTAATATAGTTTAAATCTATTAAATCTAGTTAATGTAATTAAAACCTATTTAAGAAAATTTAAATATATTTAATATATTTTAAATTTTGGCAAGACCAGCCGGTTTTATAGTGGATCGTCCACTTTTTATTACAAACGTAATAAAAATTTGAAGTACAGGAGTAAGGTAGAGACACCTTAACTACTAAAATGAAAGAAGAAAATACAGCACAGGAATGTGACAGCAAGTTACAGCTACTAAAAATATCTAACAAGACTAGGTCTCCTCCGAAGAGGAAGAATCACCAGCATCATCATCCACCTGGGAAGAAAACAAAGAGACATTCCCAAGAAGACCAAAATAGGGAGAAACAGAACTATAAGTGAAGGATCATAGATCATAGCATCATAAGAGTAAATAAAAGATCGATCCCAGGAAGTATCAGCTACATGACGGAATTAAACCCGGCATATGAACCGTCTAAGTCGAGGACCAAGGAATCACCAGATAGTCTATAATAAAGGCATCGAAGGTCTAATAAATTATCGAAAACAAATCTAAAATAGGAAATATCCACCGGGTTGAATCGCATATCAGAACAGCGATCAACCCAATAACGTTCAGACTCAGCCCAAACATCAGGTAAATGAGGCAGAGCAAGATCCGGAACATCAAAAGCAACCTCAGAACTATCACCAGGGACAATGGATGACGGCCGAGCAAAAGAAAGCGGCGGACCAGGGTCAAATAAAGGATCTGCAGGTGGAGGAGCAACCTGAGTTTTGGAACCTATTTCCTAAGCAGAGGCCGAGGCAGAGGGATCTTAGGTGCAGCAGAGGAACCAGCAGAATGCGAGCAAGTGGTATCTAAGTGGCCAAAGGAGTGACAGGTGGAACAAATGTCAGGGACCCATCCGTAGAGAACACGGACCTCCAGCACGTAGCCAACAGCTAGCTGAACAGGAATTGAGGATGGGAGAGGCTTAAAGGGAGAAATCTCAATCAGAGTCTTAGCGTACACCAGCTTTTCACGCGCAATGGTATTAGTATCAGAACATTTCAATTTACCAACATTGCAAGCGAGCCAATTCAAATCAAGCAACGGTTGAAGAGAAGACGGAATTTGAGAACAATAAACCCAAACGAGGATAGAAAGAACTTATTCACGGGCACTTGCTACCGTTGGAGAGCAGGGAGTAATAATAAATGGTTTCCCATCAAAAAAGGAAGGCTCGGCCTCAAGAACACGACTGCGTTCCTCATGGGAGGAGAACAGCAGGAAGTACATGGAGTCAACCAACTTAACACGAAGATTACCGTGAAGCCGCCAGGCCCTACGACAAACAGCAGACGCATCATGAAGGCGATGCTTTGGGTCCAAAAAGAAACCAACCAAATATTCTGACCAAAAGTCCATACCAGCTTGCATAACATTTGGAGGAGGGATCATCACTCCATTTTCCTCAATGATATCAAACTCAACTGGTTCATAAACACCAGCATTACGGGGGAGAGATGTAAAAAGTGAAGACCAAGATTTGGGACCAGTTGGGGCAGCAGGAAGACATTCCTCAACACCAACAGAGGCCACAAGAATGGGACCAGCAGGGGGAGTGGCCGTAAGCAAAGAACCACCAAAACTCAAAACATTGAGATTGGGAACAACGTTCTCAAGTGCAATTGGTCGAACATCTGATGTGCAACGAGCACAACACAAATTTTCAGCAGTAACTTGACGTATTAACTCACTACTCGACACAACAGAATCACCACCAAGTGCAACATAATCAACACCTAAGTCAACACCATTAGCTTCTCTAACTGCAGCGACATCAAACACACGCGAAGGCGCTGGTCCACAAGAATCAACACCAACCGAAGTTAACAACATATCAGGTCGCGAGATAGGGCATACGACAGAAGCATGTTTCAAATCCTTAACAGAAGGCAGAAGGGGAAACTCGACAGCAGAAAGCGAGAGAGGCATCTTACACGAGGACACATATTGCTTGAAAATCCTTCCAGATCTAGTAGAAGAGGGCGAAGAGGAAGGAGCATCGGGGAGGAGGGGAAGTAGAGGGGGATGGCTAGGCATAGGAAAGGAGGAAGCGGCAGGAGAACGAGGATGGAGGAGATGAATGTGGAAGGAGAGAAACTACCGAGATCTGGAAAAAGGAAACGCACAGCGGAACGCCATTAAAACTGAACTATAATCCTTTGATTACTTACACCAAGTAATTCATGCTAACTCATTTATTAATTTTAAATTTATTTATTTTAACTATAATCTATTTTAAACTAATTTATTTAAAACCTATTTAAGATAATTTAAATCATTTAATCTATTTTAAATCTATGTAAACCATTTTTAATTCTAATTAAATCAAATTTGAATCTACTTAAACTATTTTTACTATTTAAACCATTTTAAATCTATTTAAACTATTTTTACTATTTAAATTATTTTAAATCTATTTAAATTATTTTTAAAACTATATAAACTACTTATGACTATCTAAACTTTTTTATAAAAATTGCAAACTGTGTAAAGCTAAAGTATTTATATTTAAATCCTTGATGATGATACAACATAAGTTGGAATATAGAATTGATGCCTTTTGTGAAATAACATTTTTGAGTAAATATGATTTTGGAGGTGAATGTGATTTTGAAAGTGAATATGATTTGAAAAATATATGGTTTTGAGAATAGATATTTTGACATCAATTGTAAATTGACTTTTTGGAATGTAAAAGAACTATCCGGTGTGATATAAATGTTTGGTTGTTAAAGAGATCGAGATCGGATATTGTCATGCTCTCTGCCAATACCAAAAACCACTTTAACAACTGTGTACGTGGTGAAGATTCCAGAAATGAAGAAGGATGGTTTGGCGAACGATTTTGTATGAGGTATTTATGTGACCCTGACTCCCGTGAGTCAGCTTGATGTGGCTAAAACAGGAGCTATACCAGACCAAGTAAGGCCATTCCTCCTATCAGACATATTTCTTTGATACTATATTCTGACTTTGTGATTGATTTGGTGACCATCCTTGATTTTGATTATGGGCGTGTGTTCCAAGGTGGGCGGTAGTAGCTGCTATGGGTTACCGCCAGTCCGAGAGTGCAATTGGTATATCTATCCTGGCATTGCCTTGAGTGCCGTGTCACATGCCCTATCGCGCCTTCTACGAGTTTGTTTTGTGTCGTACCTATGAAGTGCTCCTTGATAGCCTACATGCGGGTGGAGTTTACAGTATCTGTATAGACTGTGGCACTATATAAAATGCGTTAAAGGGGATATAGGTCATGCCTTAACGCTATTTTAATACATTACCTTACTGTAAACATATTATAATAACATATGGTACTACATAGTAGATAGTTTAACGGATCCTTAGGAGATGGAAATCCCGAACTTCTCTTAAGTTATTGCACTCACATTAGACACTGCATAAGAGATGTCAAACCCCGTAAACATCTCTAATGCCGTTACGCTCATATTTGTTTACTATTTATATAACTTACATAAGATCTTTTAGTTCTAACTCGAGTGTTTTGTCTTTTCAATTCACTTGGGTCAGTCTAAGCTTTTTCAGTTTATCGAATACGGCTTTCTAGAGGACGAATACGAAGATTCTGTACTATTATTACTTATTATATGTATTACACTGCATCATGTTGTTCTGCTGTTTATTTATTTATTCATGTTTTATGTAACTGTGATTCTGTGTTATAAAAGAATAATTAAATGTATTTATAAAACAGCTTAATGAACTGTTATTTGATTATTATATTTTGTCATTCCGTTGCGAGGTTCTATATTTTTTTCTTTCCCTGCTTTTTCTTATTCACCCCATAACAATCTACCCTTTTGAACGGTTTGAGTATGACATTTAGGGTTTATCGCCGATTTAAACTGTCCAAAAAGGCAGGTCGTGACAAGTCAATTTCATTTTCAGATAACAGTCAATAAAATTAGATAACTTCACGATTCAATTTTAACGAACATAAAATATTATAGTATGCGGTGAGCATTAAAAACACTAACCTTTTATTGAAATTAAAATTATTCCGGCTTCAAATAAATTCCAATATGACTCCAAGTTGTAGACGACGTCAAAATGGTTACACTACAAATCATTTTGTTTGAAACGGACCTCGTATGAGAGAGGTATTCAATATTTAGTTCATCGATTTGAATATAATTAAATTAACAATTTATATATATATATATACACACACATATACACACACACATATATAACTAAATTTCAATCAAATATGTTACCCAACACCAAAAGAAGGTCCGACCCATCAACCTATTTCCCTTCTTCCTCATACTCCCATGTGCACGAAAATATATAGAGCCTTGATTTGAATATAATTAAATTAACAATTTATATATATATATATATAACTAAATTTCAATCAAATATGTTACCCAACACCAAAAGAAGGCCCGACCCATCAACCTATTTCCCTTCTTCCTCATACTCCCATGTGCACGAAAATATATAGAGCCTTGGTCGTATCCTTCCGCATGCACGCACACCACTGTGCCTTCCACAAGCCACAAAATTCGAAACAAACTCCAACATTCAATTTCTCCTCTCGATCTCCATTAGGCCATCACCACCAAGCCGTCTCCATTCCCTCCTAGCAAAACGCGATTTTGAACCTCCGTGCACTGTAAAACATCGCGACCATCAACATAGAGCCGCACGTCACCATTTCTTGCCAAAAGCTGCGAATCTCGATGACAAACTCAACTCCTATCTCCGTTGCTCGAATCGAAGACTATTACCCTATAATCTCAAGCCGTTGCTCGAACTGCTATTCGACTTCACATTCGAGATCACCAAATCATTGTTGCACCCTTCAAAGTATATATCAAGTCGAAGATCTTGATGAACTAGGATTTTTAAAACTCGTTTGGGAAATTTCTATTAAGTAAAAATTGAATTAAAATTTTAAAAAAGCTTTCGATTCTTTCTTTTTAATTGTAAGCTGCTGCGTTTAAATACATGAGGAAGTGTATTTTGAAAGAGATAGATAGGCACGAGTATAGGGTGGTTGAAGGTAGGTCAGTTGAAAGACAGGATAAGGTATGCAAAGTTAAATTAAATAAACAAATATATATTATCAAAATTTCAAATCTAGATATTTATTTTAAACCCCTATCGAGGCTTGCCGTTAGGCGTTTATAATGTTTTAACCTTATTCCGAACATAATGGAATAAGTTTCGGGAACTAATTCGATCGGAAGATAGCTTTTGAACCCAAATGTGATACTAAATTTTCAATATAAATTTTAATACGTTTCTATCTCGTATGACCAACCGCTGTGAAATTTGAAATCCAATAATAATATACTATTACGGATCCAATGGAACTACTTGTCGAATTTTGAGACTGTGCCTTGGAAGACTATTTTAACTTGTCAATTAAATCGAGCGATTTTCAAAATTGACAAAATTACTTGAAATTCAAATTTTAAAAACTTACCAACTCAATTCTAACTCAAACGGAATTTATATCCATATTAGAAACCATTCTGATCATATTAAATCACAAATTCTATTATTTAAATAATTTCTAATATTAAGTTTTAAACAATCAAATCATCCAATAAATCACTATAATTGAAATATGAGTTATTGAACTTATAAAATTTAACTTTTTAAAATGATTTCAAATTATAAAACAACTATTTCCATTTTACAGTCATTCGATATTCATTATTCAATTTCACTATTGATTTTAAACATAATCAATACTTAGAATTTATTTAAATGTTTATTATCGTCAAAATCTTTGAAATTAACTATTTTAAAATTTTATTCTAGTTCATATTAAATAACTTACATTAATAAATCATATTAAATTTAAAATAGCTAAAATACGGGTCATTATAAGTTTTGAATTTTTGACCCAGATTTAGTGTGCTTGTTTGTGAGGGTTTCAAGAAGCGAATCAAGTATTTGCAAAGGAAATGGGGTTCACTATATAAGCTATTTTCAAAATTCAAAGAAGACACATAAGCTCCAAGGGATTTGATAAAGGGTTTATCCTCTATCAAATAGGATTTATCAAAAACCTAGTTTACTTTAATTCTATTCTCGACGAATCTATTCTCTAATAATATTGATCGTTATAATCAATCTCTTGTACTTTCCATCGGTATTATTAATAGGCTCTCATCAAAGTGGATGTACACTAACAAGACGTTAGTGGAATAACTATAAATCTCATGTGTGATTTATTTCTCATTATTGCTTTGTTTTATTGCTTGTTTGTTGATTGTCATTGGCTTTACTTGGATTGGATTGAGATTAGGGTTGAGATATTGATCGTTTGTTTTAGCATCTCTTTTTATGACCTCGTTTTCTGTTGTGCTTTGGGTAGTGTGATCTCTAGTCTAAATTCCATAATAGACATATGGTCAATGTGGATGTAGTACAAGAGGGGATCCAAATTAAATATACGTGATAATCATATAATTAATTGAGATTGACAAAAAAGGAGGATCTGAGTTATATTAGAAAATAGAAACACAAAATTAAAGAGATGTAACATGAATAGATTCTAAGCCACCTAAATATGAAGAGTATACAATTACCTAAAATTGGAATTACCTAAAATGAAGCTAATTATTTGCACCTTAAATGATGAATAAAACCTCGATTCATTTGAATCAGCATCTGGATTTTGCAAGGATCTAAAGACAAGAACCACAATGAATTTTTCTGTTTTTGAGAATTTTATGGCTTGGAAGCCATGAAAATTTCAATCAAAATAGGGAGGAAGAGAGAAAGAGAGAACAAAAGGTTAGAGAGTGCAGAATGAAATGAATAAGGGAGAATCTGTTATAATGGAAATATTGAAACCTTTCAATTCCTTCCTTTAAAACTTTCTCTATTTAATTCTTAATTATATCTCATTAAATCCGCTCTCTCCACATGTATGGTTGGTCATAAATGGTCCATATGGTCTTTCAAAGTTTTCAAAATCTCATTAGCATTAATTCCATTTAAATCTAATTTAAATGTTCCATCGATATCGTAGATCGCTACGTGCATTTATACCTTTTATATATGCATTTTTTTAATACCAATAGCATTCAAACATAATTTTTTTAATAATAATTATTATTTCATAGATGTTAATTAGTTTAATCATTTTTAAAACACACTTAATGTTTATTCTATTTAAATCTAACTTAAATGCTCTACCCACATCATACAATGATAAGTACGTTTATAAGTTATATGTACGTGCAATACTAAGAACTAAATGTTATTAAATAGATTAAATGAAATTTAATAATTAATATTTAATAAATATTAACTAATTTAAAATGACTATGAGTTAATTAAATCATGAGGTTCATTCATTGTATTCGTTATTTCGGTTGTGCAACTCAAAGATGAGAATTCAGTCGACAATTAATATTGGATAATTCAAACATTAATGTTCACACGTCACTTTAGCTAGTGGTCTGACATTTTGATTGAATTTATCGCTTACACGTCTTTTAGTAAAATTCAATTTTACATATTATAAGTGGTACTACTAGTGATGATTATTTACACCAATTCTCTTCGTCAAAATGTACCACGTTAGGACTTATTTAATTTGGATGTGGTCAAAATTCCAACATTATCCACATTCAACTTTGTAAATGCAAACACAAAGTCCTTGGTTTAATAATAACAATTATTATTAACCATGCTATTCTAGCTAGAGACATTGAATTTGAGTTGACTTAAGTTGACCTCGTGATACTAATCCCATATAACAAAGGAGAAGAATTCTTTATTGAATAGTGCTTCATTTCCAATGCTTTCACTCAACCCAACTATTATCAAAGTGGAGTTTCCATATTGAAGCTCGATAGAATTCTCAATTAAGGAAATTGTGTAAAATTATCACATCAATATTATCTGTTTGACATTTAGTTATAATAGCTAATGAAAAACTATCGAATGAGTCATTCCATTGTTATCCAAACTATCCATACGTAACTGCTTGATGCCCCCAACTTTTGGAGAGCTTTACATACTCTAGTCTCTATGGATGTATCGATATCAAGTCTCATACACCTTGATTAGGAATATTTAAAACGTTTTGTTTACTGTATTATGATAAACCACTCATGATTACAACACATTGTAACTACTATCATAAAACATACCATTTAAGGGATTTTTATATTAAATGTGCCTTTAATTAAATAAATAAGTAATATAACACATTATATAGAGTATATAATATAAAGAAAATATCTTTTATTTTGAGCAGGATTGGTTATCGATTTAGATATTTGTAATTAATTACATAAATGCCTTAGGGCATACCTCTAATTTTATTGGCGGGAAATTCAGTTAGGGCTCATTCTCTAGGGAATTGAGCTACCGGTTGGAGGTTTCTCATTATTAACCAATCATGAGAGTCTCTAATCTCCCTCGATGAATTTCTTTAATGCCCTCTTTTGATCATATTTTGCATTATTCCTACTAAAGCGTGGCAGTTATTGGTCTTATGCATGTATTCCTTATAAAAGGCATAATAATTACTTCCCTTATTGGGTTATGGCTTAGTTTTAGACTTTATTGGCACAGGGTACACAATCTCTTCTTTAGTTATTGCACAGATTTATGAAATGGATTGAGTTAGAGCAAAACGATTTGACATTGAAATCTCCTCTTATCTTCCTTTCTTGTTTGAAACAGGGAACCTGACTCTTTCTCCTTCCCTCCCTCTCTGTTGCAACTTCATTTTCTCTTGAAAAAATTCATCCATGCGAATGAACTTATAACTTAGAAGTAAACATTTTGGAGATTCCTACAGTCACTAATATACAACTCCTTCCAAAAAGGAGTGTTTTCAATCTACCCCGACATCATAGCCAGCAATTTCCCCAGTCGCTTACATTCTTCGCCTTAGTGATAAACCTATTCAAGTGGACCTTTAGAAACTCTTCGGGTCTTTGTTTGATATTAGCCAAAATACATGCATCTATGGTTGGCTCTTTAGAAGTGCAAAAATGGGCCGAGAACTCATAAGCGAATTGACTACAGCAGTAGAATGTCCTTTTGCTATATCGACGATACATTTTGCTTTCCTCCCTTTAAGAAAGTCGTTGGAAATAATCAACATATTGCTGCCTGAGTACCATAAAGCTCCATCTGGCTTTCAAAAAGCAGAAGGCGTTCATCGGGGTCTATTGACCCATTTTATTTTATATAAGGACCTTAACATAAAAAGGCAAAGGGATGCTGTTATTTCGTCAATGAACGGGCCCTTCTTAAATTATTATTATCTATGGAATCCATTATTATCTTCCCTTTCAAGTCCATCATATCCTCAACAATCTTGTGGGTAAGATCCCTTAAATAAGGTTCATCGTCTTCATAATTCCTGCTTGGTTTATATTCCCTTTTAAAGAATGAGCTGACAGATTGCACGTTAGGAGATTTATGAATGCCTTTTGGTTCTCTAGTCATCCTTTAGGTTGACTGGCCATTGATTTCATCCCCTTTTTTAGGTTTTGATAAGGATTTTGATGAGTCTTTATTGATTTAGTGGCTCCATTTACCACTTTTCTCTTAGGTCTAGAATGCTTTTCCCAAGTTTCTTACATTTTAGAAGTGAGACACTAATATCTATATAGGAAGATTCAACCTTCACTCCATCATCTATTGTTCTCTTGATTGTCCTTGATGAGTTCGGCGATAAAACATTTCGATTAGCTCATGCGTAGTTTGGGGATGCTTTTGCATGGCCTTAATATTCACACTTGCATTTCTTATGACAATAGGTGCCGAAGTTTGTTCCACCTTGGTATTTTGCATATTGGGTTAAGGTGTTACATTGTCTTCAAGGTTGTTGTTGTTGTGCTCCACTTCTTATTCATGGACACTAATCTCTTTGTTTTTCACATTTAGTTCAATTCAAGGAAGATGGGATAGTTCGAGTTCGAATAAAGCATTTGATATTTCTCAGCGAAAGCATTAAAAATGTTGAACCAAAAACTAGGCATAACTTATATGTTCAGATCAAAGTAGTTCAAAGATACTTGGACAGTGGACTCAACCGTTAGGAAAATATGCAAATGGTCGAAAGGTCAAGTAAGAAAATACGCAATTAGTCAAATGTTCATGCCTCTAGCTAAAAAGTCATGATTTTGATTTGACCTAAACAACCATTAACGCATCAGATCAAGCTTTTATTAATCTCTTGATTAAAAAGTGAAAATAATGAAGAAGTGAAACTAAGAATTCGCTACTTCTTAGGCTGGGGAAAACATATATTTTCAAAAAAATCACATCATTAGATTCCTGACACGTGGCAACTATCAAATTTGGACAAACGACATACTGCTAATGTGGAACACTATTAGAGTGACACATAGCACGATTTTCTTTTCTTTTTTTTCATGCTTATGTGGCATAGCTTAACCAATCGGGAATTGCCATATGGACATTCAGAATAATTTTGAGAAAAATTTGTAGATTTGTGTTAGCTCATTCTTTTTTGCTTTACGATAGTTCTTTCCTTTTGCTTTACGATAGCTTCATCTCATTGTCCTACGGTAGCTCTTTCTTGTTGGTCTATGATAGTTCTTTCCTCTTATTTTAAGATAGCTCAATTTCCTTATCATTTGACATATCTTTCTTCTTGCTTTGCAATAGCTCTTTCTTCTTGCTTTGCGATAGCTCTTTCCTTTTGTTTTATGATGGCTCTTTCCACTTGCTTACAACGGCTCTTTCCACTTATTTAATGATGACTTTATTTCCATGTCTTCTTATAGCTCTATTTTCTTGATTTATGATAGCTTCTTTCCTTGATTTATGATAACCTTTTCTCCTTGTTTATGATAGCCTCTTATCCTTGATAACCACTTTCTGTTATTTTACGATGGCTTCTTTCTCTTGTGTTATGACTGCCTCTTTCCATTGATTTACTAAACATGGTATCCCTATTTTGAATTAATTTTTTTGGCTGTAACATACAAATTCAGTTAATTATTAGTAAAGCATAAGAACTTCTCACTCTGTTATTGATTCTATGGTTGTCACTTAGTTAATTTTTTTGCCTGTGCAATTATTTATTAATATTTTGTTAGTTACCTCCTGATATTTTATATTCAAGTTAATATATTTAGATTAGTTACATAACCTAAAATTCAAAGTATTTAAATAAAATTCATTTAAGTAACATTCATTAGTGTTTCTTACAGGCACTAAACGACATTATTTAACCAACCAAAATGGCAAATTATTATTTTATTCACTTATAATGTATAAGTCAAATAAAACAATAATAACATATTTAATTTGTAATTCATTTATCTCAATAAATTTATCATATTGTAAATTCTTCTTTTAACATCAAATACCCACATTTAAAATTACCATAATTATTTACAAAACACACCTCACATTTCTTCTAATATTATACATTTCAGTCCACATATTTAAAGTTGTGAACCCGTGCTGCGTACACGGAGTTCGCCACATAATTTATTTAACACTACATTTTTGGATTTGTTGCTATGTGATGGTGAAAGAGTATGCTTTTGAATTGTAATTTTTTCAAAGCTTTTTATTGAACACCATTAACAAACTTCTATTAATAAATCTACTTGATTAATCTCAAACGTAAAAGGTACAACTAATATTTTTGGACTACACTGACTTTATAGCATAATTATTAACACCAAGTATTTGGTATTCCGAATTAGTAAGCATTGCAAAGTTTAACTACCAATTTTTAAGTCTAAATGACATAAGTTTAATATGGGTTTATCCTATGTTTAATATATATTTTAATATGCACACTACTTGCTACATTAATGGTATTCTAAACCTAGAATATAGAAAACGAGTTGTAAGTGAAGTTAATTTTCCAAATTTGAGTTCAAGAAAAATAAAATTCCAATGTTTACATTACTATTTTTTAAAGTAGAGTACATAGGTGGTAGCACATAGTTGCATTTCTCTATTTTTGTACATGGACAATATTAACTAAATTAAGAAAAAATATCACAGTAGCTAGGAAACATCTTATTTTCTATATCAAAGATGTACCATGACATAATAATAATACATAATATTACATTAAAGATAGCAATTAGATCAATTGATGTAAGAAAACCCAATCAATGAAACAAACTATAAAAAATAAGTTATTATTATTAGATTATATATTAGAATTATAAACAAAGTATTTTATAAAATAGACGCCTACATACACATAGAAACAACAAATACTAAAATGAAAGTAAAATGTTGTGTGCTAAAATAATGATTTCATAAAATGCAAGAAATAGATAAAGTTAACTTGTTTTATTGTGAATTAAAATCCGTAGGAAGTTTTTTTACTTAGAGATAAATTATTTGTTTTTCCACAATAATTATAAATAAAACTTGCATTTTTGTTATGTGCCTTAAATACCTCTGTAAGTTTCCCTGAAATTCTTTATAATAATTTATCGAATAGAAACACATGTCATATCTATCCTCCTTCAACAAACTAGTGCCATTTAACACCCAACTTTACATTCAAACATATTATTCATTTAAATTTGAATTTGTTATTCTATGTTTTCTTACTTTGACCTTATCTTTTTTTGTTCATGGCTGCAAACAATGAACATGAGTTTTCATCGGAGATTCAATTAGTAGTTGACATAATCTCTTTCTAGAGTACTAATCCAACACCTCACTAATGCTTTTAATACTATTCATCTACACATCAAATTATCAACATGATATGTAACTTACAACACAATCATATTGTTATTCATGTATGGTAAAATATATAACCATGTTCCGTAGTATACTGAATCTATAATATTGCCTTTCAAGCATTAAGAAAATGTAAATATAATATTTCTTTTAAAACCATAAAAATATATTAGCCTACTGTAATATTAACGGTCGACCAAACTAAAAAACAAACATGTTAGGTAAATTTTGCATATTATTTGATAAATTTTTAAAAATTAAAATTTTATACTGAGGTTATTTCTGATAGTTTAAAGTAGTTTTAAAATACAAAGTATCATCATTTTGACATTCGTGCATTTTGTGAAAGAGTCATCTAAGGCATGAATACTTTTTAGTTTGCAAACAGCTAAGGAAAACGTTGATCATTAAAGTGTTAAAAAAATATCACACTCATACATTATTCCAATATATAAATACACGAATAGATACCAAATAAGATTGAATTTATATTTAGGTTCGTATGGAGTTGATACTAGAAGTAAAATTCAAACTAATTTAGAATAATTTATAATAGGAAATTATGATGCATTTGATTCCAACTTAAGTTAGAGAAATGATTACACATAAATTTTTGGGTCAGCTCTCCTTAATGCTCTTAATTCAACTGATTTTCATTAATTTAGGAATTCAACTACTTTTAATTAATTGAGAATTAAATATGAAAAAATATGAAAACATACATCATAATTGAAACTTAGACTAAAATCATTAATATATCAATAATATACTAAGCCCAAACAAAAATGTAAAATTTTAAACTAATCAAATTACATAGATTCTCTAATAATTATATACACTTTTTATTAAAATAACCTCAGTGTATTTTTCAATGGTAAGAATTGATTGGAGTTGAAAGTAAGTGTTTTAGAAAATTAAAACAATGAGAAAATCAAAAGCAACATTATATTTAAAACTCAAAGCATAGTAATTTATGCTTTCCCAACTGACTTTTTCACTTTAGAAGCAAGTATACAATTTATGTTTATAGCTGTTGTAATAAACTCCGTATATAAAAATATAATAAAAATAAAGAAATAAATTATATAAAACTAGATCATATAGAAAATTTTCATAGAGAAATAAATATAAAATGGATATATTTATTATTACATATAAATATAAACTATATATACAAATGAATAAACATATATTTATTGATACATGCAATAAAAAGTTGAAGCAACCATGATAAATAATTTACTATTTTATATATTCTAATTTAAGCTAACTAGAGAATTAATATTATTTGTATTCAAACTTGTTTCTCTTTGTTCCGATTCATATTATTAATTTGGGAATTAATTACTTATCAATTGTTAAATTAATTTGCTTTCATGCTAAATTAATGAATTCATTACCATAATGGGCATATTTATTCAATTATAATTAAATAACTGAGTACCAAAGAATAGAAAATATAAACATACTTGTTTAAAATATTAACAACTAAAATAAATAATAAACATGTTACTAAATTTTCAAATTAACCAATATAATGCATTTAGTCTAGTGAATTTATAAAACAAATCTACTTTTGAAGCTAAGCATTTAGGTTAAAAGCTAAAAGCATTAAAAAAAATAAACCTAACAACAATTTTTGAAATTGGAAGCATAAATGAGAATTAATAGTTTCACCACTTGACCTACTAACTTTTACATCAACTGTATCATTAAAGTTAATAAATTATTTTTTGGAATATTAGAATTTGAAAGAAAATTGGCTTTGAATTATGTATCTTCCAGCTATGGTGATTCTAGCTGGTTGAACACAATCCGAGTTTGTTATAAAATGTGCAAACAAAATGAATAAGAACAACATAACACGATCTAATAAAGATGAATTTAGAGAATGTGGAACTAAATAGATCTAAAAAGCTAATATGATAGTAAAATTATGATTAAGTATATAGGCATATCCATTTGGACCTACACCTAGTTACTTGAATTTTTTTATAGTAAGACTGGAACTTCTATTCAAGCAAAGCATTGAACTTTTGATGTCTCGGGGGATTCAAACTCATGTTCTCGGCTTACAGCACCATCCACAACCACTTGAGCTAGTGATCCTTGACAGTTACTTAAATATTTAGACTTTATATATCATTATATATGTACTATATTTTTCAATGAACGCGTGTTTGCTTCCTTTTAGTACAATCTACTGATGTTGCCATTTTGATAGATATTTATCAAAATGTTTTATTTTTTTTCGTACCTCAATATTTCATTATTTCAACTAACCTCTTACTACTTTCTTAGTTTGGGCATCTTAACACATTTTGATATTCACTAGCTCTTGGACGCAACTCTACTCACTCAGGAGTTTATGTCTGACCATATCGACTGCTATAACAGCCCTAACTGGTCATTAGTTTCCAAGTCTCCAAGGTTAAAATATTGGGTAATAATGCACAATGTATAAGTAAGCACATCAACAATTTAATATATACAACAATAACCGATCAAGATAAATAGATGAACATATAACCCATCATCGACCCATATAAACATATGTTCATGTGATAACTAATTTATACACAAAGTTACTTATAGTAAAGTAACAATTTCCTCTATAAAACATGTTTTAAAAAATGATCTATTACAATTTTCTCTCCTTCGAAATCTTATAAAATACTTAACAAAACCAACTTTTTATTCAAGTAAAATTTAGCTCAAAATAGAGTGAAAATATTCCAAAGTTTATAAAATAGTCATCCTCCACTTTTCAAAACAACATACTATCGTTCCAAAAAATTTATTTACTTTTATAAGTTAAAATGTAGATCATCGTGCATTATAATTTAGTAGTTGTTGCATGCTATAAAAATAAAGGTCATCGCGTTCAATTTCGCATGGGGTCATCACATACCATTTGGTTTTGTGGTTTATTTCAATTTGTGTGCTATAATATATGTGTTAGTCCATGAGATGATGGTTTTGATGACAACAACCATAAAATAGGTTATAAAATATAAATACCAACATTATAAGTTTAGATATATATGTATATGCAGGATTTAACCATGCATGTAACGAGAATGAAGACTGTACAGTATAGAGATTCAAGTTATCAAGATTGAAGACTCATGAGTATCAAGATTATCAAGAGTTCAAGTAATTTATTCTTTAATTAGAAATTTTGTTAAAACTCATAGAAAAGCACTAGCATCTTAAAATCCAATTTATTCGTGGAATGGAATCCACTTCGAGCCTGTTAAAGGGATGAAACCCCAAGTAGGATGGAACCGACGAAAAATCTAATGGAACATTGTTTTGTGTCCGCTAACTTTTTATTCAAAAAGATTTTTCAAAATTATATCCTGTTTTCAAAATGTTTTCAAAACCTTCCTTTTAAAAGCATCAAAAACCTCTATCCTGATTTTAAATAATTTTAGCCTCAAAATCATCTTTAATTTCAAAGTCAAAATTACTCCTGATTTTAAACTATCTTTTAATATAATATATTTAACTTTTACTATTTATACTTAGATTTAAATATAAAATTATAGTTAAATTCTACATATATTATTCTCTATATTTACTTATGAATTTTAACTATAATCAAGTATGCTTATAAGGTTTAAAATAGTTTTAATATAAGATAAAGGTTATTTTCAAAGAAAATCAAATCATCAAAAAATGCTTTGGGATGTCGACATACTCATGGTGACCATGTCGACATGGTGTCAGTTGAGTTTAAAATTTAAATTTCAAAAGAAGTGTCTATTCGCCATAACTCTTCACCAATGGACATGACTGTTGTTCTTATATAAATAGGGGTCGGTTTCAACGAATTTATCATCAGATTTTCTGGTTTTTCACTCCTCTTCTTCTTCCACTTTTCTTAATACACATTCTTACCATTACTCTGCTAAAATCAACATTGAATCAAACTCGATCATTCGTAGTTTGATTCTCTATCACTCTCTCCACAAGATCTTAGTGCTATTCAGAGTTATAGGCTTTTTGTAATCAACTTAGCGAGAAAAGTTGTGATTGTAGCCTTGGAAATCAATCAAGCGAGATAAGGTGTGATTGTAGCCTTGGGAAATCAATTGAGTGAACTTGCAGCCCGTAAAATCAAGTGGGTGAACTTGTGGCCCAAAAAATCAAGTATCTCTACCTAGAGGATTGTGATTCTGGAGGGTGTATCTCGTAGCCTTGAAATCGAGGGTGTAATTGTAAAAGATTACTTTTGAAAGGAAACCCGTACTTGTGTGAGGGACTGGATATAGGGTAACTCTGAATTAGTATAAAATCTGGTGTGTTCTTTCCTTTACTGCCTTTTATTTTATTTTTGCATTTGTGTTTGTTTCTGTGATCATATCTATATCTGTATATTGCATACATTTGTGTATAAATCAACATAAACACAAAATGAATTAGTAATTCTTTATAAACACTATTCACCCCCTCTAATGTTAACTCTAGCCTTAAGATCCGTAATCCGCATTTATCACAATTGGTATCAGAGCAATGTTTTCAAAGTTTCATAATCTAATTTTTGAAAAAGTCTTTAAAATGGCTATATTTGTTAATACTAGTTTAGAAATATTCAAATCATCATTGTTTCATGAGTCTACATATAATCAATATTCAAATTCAAGTTATCTACCAAAATTGTTTGATGTGCAGGAATCATGCTTTATGGCTGTTGAGGAATCAATCCACAGCGGACAAATTGTGCAGATCAGAAAGAACAAATGGATTCTTGATAGAGGGTGTTCTAGACTCATGACTGGCAATCCAGATATACTGAATGATATTATATACAAAGACGGAGGACTGGTTAACTTTGGAGACAATTCAAAAGGATATGTGATTGGCATCGGCAAAGTCGGTAATTCTAAAACTCCTACTATTACTAATGTTTTGCTAGTTAAGAATCTAAAACATAATCTGCTAAGTATAAGTCAACTCTGCGATAAAGGATATAAAATTAAATTTGAAAAAGATAAATGTCATATCGAAGATAATAATGCAACCATAATATTTGAGGGAGTCAGGAAAAAGAATATTTATATTCTTAGTATGAAAGTTTCAAATGATAAACTGTGTCTGTTGGCAAATACAAGCGACCCTTGGATTTGGCATAAGAGATTTGGGTATTTGAATTTCAAACTCTTATTTAGACTATCAAAAACATGATCTAGTAAGAGGTCTCCCTAAAATGAATTTTAAAGTAGATAGTTTATGTGATGCATGTCAATTAGAAAAACTTATAAAAAGTTCCTTTAAATTAAAAGATACGATTTCAACTTCAAAACCTCTTGAATTACTTCATCTTGATTTATTTGGTCTATCTTAAATTCTGTCAATAAATCATAGTAAATATGTTTTTGTAATTGTAGATGATTATTCTAGATTTACATGGACAATATTTTTGAAACATAAAAGTGATACTTTTGAATGTTTTAAGACCTTTTCAAAAAGAATTCAAAATCAATTTTCTCTAAAAATTATAACTATTCGAAGTGATCACGATGGTGAATTTGAAAACGAAAAGTTTGAGGAATTCTGCAATAAAAAGGGAATAACTCACAATTTTTCATTTCCGAGAACTCCACAACAAAACAGAGTAGTAGAACGTAAAAATAGGACGATTCAAGAGTGTGCGAGAACTATGCTTTCAGATAGTAATTTATCAAAGAATTTTTGGGCAGAAGCAGTTGCTACCGCCTGTTATATTTTAAATAGAATTTAATTAGACCTCTAACTGATAAGACATCTTATGAACTTCTTTATTCAAAGAAACCTAAGGCATCTTATTTCAGAATTTTTGGAAGTAAATGCTTTATTTCAAATACAAAAGATAATTTATATAAATTTGATCCTAAATCCAACAAAGGAATCTTTATCGGATACTCTAATAGAAGTAAAGCATACAGAGTGTTTAATTTAAAAACTAATACCATTGAAGAAACAACGCATGTTTCATTTGATGAAAATTTCAAAAATTGGGAAGATACAAATGATGAAGAGGATTTAATCACTCAAAATCAAGAATCAATTGAAACTAATAATGAAATTAATCATCCTAATAAAAGGACTGAACTTTTAAAAGATCATCCTATAGAAAATATACTGGGAGATATGCAATCTGTTATTAAAACTAGAAATCAACCAAGTCAAATGAGTAATGTAGCTTTTATATCAACTGTTGAACCCAAAAATCCAAAAGAAGCATCAACTGATGATTCATGAATTTTGGCTATGCAAGAAGAATTAAATCAATTTACTAGAAATGATGTTTGGGAACTTGTTCCTAGACCTAAAAATAAAACTATAATTGGAACTAAATGGGTTTATAAAAATAAAATGAATGAACAAGGAGAGGTAGTTAGAAATAAAGCTCGATTAGTCGCTCAAGGTTATTGTCAAGAAGAAGGAATAGATTTTGATGAAACCTTTGCTCCCGTAGCAAGATTGGAAGCCATTAGGATTCTACTTGCTTTCGCAAATCGTAATAATTTCAAATTATTTCAAATGGATGTTAAAAGTGCCTTTTTAAATGGATTTGTAAAAGAAAAAGTATATGTTGAACAACCACCACTTTTTGAAAATGATAAATTACCAAATCATGTTTACAAACTTAAGAAAGCTTTATATGGTCTAAAACAATCTCTTAGCCTGGTATGATAGACTAAGATCTTATCTATTACAATCAAATTTTGAAATTGGTAAAGTAGATAATAATCTTTTTATTAAAAGAAATAAAAATGATATTCAACTAGTACAAGTTTATGTATATGATATCATTTTTGGATCAACTAGCTTTGAAATGAATAAAGAATTTTCTGAAATAATGACAAAAGAGTTTGAGATGAGTCATATGGGTGAATTAAATTTCTTTTTAGGATTACGAATAAAACAAGTAGATAATGGTATCTTTATTAGTCAAGAAAAATATGCTAAAGACATAATTAGTAAATTTGGTTTGACTACTGCGAGTGGAAAACCCACTCCCATGGCAACCATGAGTACCTTAGTAAAGAAGATCTCTCGAAAGATGTAGATCAAAAATTATACAGAGGAATGATTGGATCACTACTCTATACTACTTCTAGTAGACCTAATATCATGCGTAGTGTTTGTCTCTGTGCCAGATATCAATCCCAACCTAAAGAGACCCACTTAAAAGCCGCAAAACGAATCATAAGATATGTTAAAAACACATCTGATTATGGTTTATTTTACCCTAAAAATGATTCTTTTGACTTAATATCTTAATGTGATGCTGACTATGCTGGTTGTAAATCAGACCGAAAAAGTACAAGTGGGACTTGTCACTTTTTGAGGCATTCTCTGGTTTCTTGGCTTAGTAAAAAGCAAAACACATTTTCTTTATCAACAACTGAAGCAGAATATATTTCTACTGCTTTAGCTTGTTCTCAAGTAATATATATGCAACAAACTTTAAAAGATTTTGGTTCAAAATTTTCAAAAACACCAATTTATTGTGACAATACAAGTGCGATAAATTTATCCAAAAGTACTACTCAACATGCTCGAACTAAACATATTGATATCAGACATCGGTTTCTCAGAGATAATATAAGTAAGGATGTAATCACTCTAGATTATATCAATTCTGAGAATCAAATTGCTGATATATTAACAAAACCATTAAATTAATCTATATTTACTAAATTAAGAAGAGAATTAGGTATTTGTTCAATAACTGAAATATGAAATATAAGTAGACAAAAGTATAATTAAAATTAATTCAAAATAAATTAAATAGGCAAAAATTCAAAGACTATGTCGACATACTCCTCTACCCTATGTCGACATACAACGTTTTTAAATTTTGAAATTTATTCCACCAAAATTCAAAATAATTGGTTATATATTCTTCACATCTTCGAAATTTTATTCATCTTTTCTGTTATCTCTCTGTTCTTCTATCTGAAAACAAATAATCAATGGCCTCCTCTTTCAAATCAAACATAAAATCAACCTTTTCGTTCCCCTCTCCTACGTCTGGTCCATTTCAACGTATTACTCTCGCTCGTGTGACTAAAATAAAGGACACTCTGAAGGATGCACTTCAGATGATGACTGAAATTCAAGTGATTCAACTCTGTATGGCAAAGGAACAAGAGAAGCAAGGCATGTTTCTTAGGAATTTACAAAAAATTATAATGGATAATCAAGCCAACCCTATCTTGATTGATGAAGATTCTTTACTCAATCAAGAACAAGAGGCCAACGAAGAAGAAGAAGAAGAACCCATGGAAGAAGCGCACGCGGAGGATGATGACCAAGTCATGTGTGTTGGAGAAGTGTGTTTTGACAAGAATGGGAATCTTGTCGAACAACGTGGAAATTTCCATTTCCACAATCCAAACTATTAGATTCATAGATCTCCTATGTTCAAAAACACACATTAGTTTCTTCTCTTCCTTTACCAAGTTGTTTATTCTTTCTTACGTTTACAACGGAAATGTACATACAACTATATGATTAATAAATTAATTGTGTTCTTATATGTGTTATTCCTATAACTATACGGTTATTATATACTTAAGATAGTTAGTAGTTTAGGATTAGATTTATTATTAGATCTAAGTGTTGATTATTTATGATAACACTATCATTATAATCACATAGAATATTAGAATTTGGGAGAGTTACAGAGTTTGGAGTTATAAAGTTTAGAGTTTGTTTTTGTTGATGACAAAGGGGAGAAGTATAAAATAGGGTAATTAGGCATAAATTAAGGGGGAGTTACTAGTTTTAGGGGGAGTTATTAGGATAGAAGTAATATTTTATAAACAAAGGTTGTCATCATCAAAAAGGGGGAGATTGTTAGTCCATGAGATGATGGTTTTGATAACAACAACCTTAGAATAGATTATAAAATATAAATACTAACATTATAAGTTTATATATATATATATATATGTATGTATATGCAGGATTTAACCATGCAGGTGACGAGAATGAAGACTGTACAGTATAGAGATTCAAGATGTCAAGATTGAAGAGTCATGAGTATCAAGATTATCAAGAGTTCAAGAATACAAATAATTTATTCTTTAATTAGAAATTTTGTTAAAACTCATAGAAAAACACTGGAATCTTAAAATCCAATTTATTCGTGGAATGAAATCCACTTCGAGCCTGTTGAAGGGATGAAACCCAAAGTTGGATGGAACCTACGAAAAATCTAGTAGAACATTGTTTTGTATCCGCTAACTTTTTATTCAAAATGATTTTTCAAAATTATATCATGTTTTCAAAATGTTTTCAAAACCTTCCTTTTAAAAGCATCAAAAACCTCTATTCTAATTTTAAATAATTTTAGCCTCAAAATCATTTTTAATTTCAAAGTCAAAATTACTCCTGATTTTAAACTATCTTTTAATATAATATATTTAACTTTTAATATTTATACTTAGATTTAAATATAAAATTATAGTTAAATTCTACATATATTATTCTCTATATTTACTTATGAATTTTAACTATAATCAAGTATATTTATAAGGTTTAAAATAATTTTAATATAAGATAAAGGTTATTTTCAAAGAAAACCAAATCATCAAAAAATGCTTTGGGATGTCGACATACTCATGGTGACCATGTCGACATGGTGTCGGTTGAGTTTAAAATTTAAATTTCAAAAGAAGTGTCTATTCGCCATAACTCTTCACTAATGGACATGACTGTTGTTCTTTTATAAATAGGGGTCAGTTTCAACGAATTTATCATCAGATTTTCTGGTTTTTCACTCCTCTTCTTCTTCCACTTTTCTTCATACATATTCTTACCATTACTCTGACGAAATCAACATTGAATCAAACTCGATCATTCGTAGTTTGATTCTTTATCACTCTCTCAACAAGATCATCAGTGCTATTCCGAGTTATAGGCTTTTTGTAATCAACTTAGTGAGAAAAGGTGTGATTGTAGCCTTGAAAATCAATCAAATGAGATAAGGTGTGATTGTAGCCTTGGGAAATCAATTGGGTGAACTTGTTGCCTGTAAAATCAAGTGGGTGAACTTGTGGCCCGGAAAATCAAGTATCTCTACCCAAAGGATTGTGATTCTGAAGGGTGTATCTCGTAGCCTTGAAATAAAGGGTGTAATTGTAAAAGATTACTTTTGAAAGGAAATCCGTACTTGTGTGTGAGACTGGATGTAGGGCAACTCTGAACCAGTATAAAATCCGGTGTGTTCTTTCCTTTACTGCCTTTTATTTTATTTCTGCATCTGTGTTTGTTTCTGTGATCATATCTATATCTGTATATTGCATACATCTGTGTATAAATCAACATAAACTCAAAAGGATTTAGTAATTCTTTATAAACACTATTCACCCCCCTCTAGTGTTATCTCTAGCTTTAAGATCCGTAATCCGCATTTCTCACAATATGTTTATAGTCTGCCCACATACTAACAATGTGAATAGTTTTAATCATCTTGAACTTTCCGTGACCTGACACACATGCCTTTGCATATATTCATTTTCCTTAAAGCCTTACATGCATGCGTTCACTCATATCTTCATTTGCATGTATAGTTTAATTATTTCATGTATTTATTTAGCCCAAGTCTTCATTTATCTTGTCCTGTGTAGTACTCAACTGACCTATTTTATACCAGAAGTAATTATGTGCAATGTCAAACATTTTTCTCTATAGTTGTGATCGATGAATCTCAAACAAAAAGGTCTTATCATTTAGCTATAGCCATACAGTCATAAATAATACTAAGAACAAAAATTTAGGTAAAAACAAATGGCTTATCAAGTGTGTTTAACTTCAAAAATCTTTGGATGTGCTTTTCACACACCTATGCTATATGGATAATAAACGAAAAATTTAAGAAGAATTGTCAAACCTTTGCTATTATTCCGAAAATAATATAATTAAGACTTGTAGTTACACCTTAGGATAATGAACTTCACCATAAATTAAACTAAATTACTATAAGTGACTTCACATATCAATAAATCTACACTAATTTAGAAATACGTTTAAATAAGTACAAATTTGAAAGCAACTCCATAAGAAACTCAATAATCAAATTATTTGGTTTCCACTAAAATCTTATAATAAATGAAACATTGCTTAAACTTTTATAACGACCCGTCATGTCGAACCATTCAAATCGATAATAATCCACACATATCAGACTTGAATTGCTCAAAACAACAGACTGTTAATTTTTACATTTAGCAAAACTTAACATATGCAGTAAATAAATCAATCATAGAATCACAGACATGGAGTAATACAAAAATAAGCAGCGGAAATAAATAAATTGTAGTTCATGAAGCTACTACTAAACATCTGAGTCTAAAGCAAAACATATATATTTTCTTTTCTCAAAAATTTGGAAGTCATTTAAAAATAGATCAAGGGTCTTTGTATATAGTTTTTTATCCTATGTCAAGTGATACAAATTTTTATCACTTTAATCCGCAATAATTTAAATCTACTGGTATATATCATTTCAATATGCAATTCCAAAATTTCAAAATCAATAAAATCGCTTGGGTTTATCATTTCAACCCATAATAATTTTCCCTAATCTATAATATCACTCGGATATGTATCATTCCAACCATAGGGAATTCCTAACTATCATAAAACTTGCAGGGTGAGAATAACATAATAATAATATAAAATTACATATATATATATCAACAGCAAGGATATATCATAATTAACAATTTTAAATATAATATATACAACAGGTTATAGTGTCATATGTCATAGGTAAACAAATTTAAATGTTAACCTATTATACTTAACAATTCGATTACTAACCAATTAAATTTCAACAACACATTTCAATCGTCATTTCATTTGAACTAAATTTACTAAATAAATGAATGTTAATCGTGAGTGATTGCTCAACTTTCGAGCCTAGAGAAACAAAGAGAATAAGCAAATGGACACGGATAAGCAAGGATAGTGACAAGCAAAAGAACTGCTGTATTTTTGGACAGCTGCGAAACAAGCAAGCAAACTGGAACTTGAAATTGACGAAAAACCAAATATATATATATATATATATATATATTCCTCTTTCTCTTTTTTTATAATAGAAGAGAAATATAGGCTAGGGTTTCAGCCAGAGAAGAGTTGAATCGAAGTGCTAGCGAAGGGATCTGCTTGGTGGCAAATCTGGTGGCTGCTCGCGGCTACTGTGCTTCGGCGAGCTACTATGGGGTTTGGAGGAGTGAAGGCGGCAGCGGACGAAGGTGGGAAAGGCTGAAGGGATGGAGAGTTAGCTATTCGGGTGTGGGTTTCGTGATGGTGGCCATGGTCGGAGAGGGAGACTTTAGCGGTGGTGGGTAGAATTTGGTCAAGGGTGACTAGAAGGTAGAGGCGAGCTACTGGGTTGGAGGTGCAAGGAGTGGTTCGGGTAGGGTGGTGATAAGCTAGAGGGGAGGAAAGGTGAAGACAGTGAGAAAGACTGCTATGGGAACGGAGGATTGGGCGGAGGCTTGAAGATGGAAGGCTGTGGTGGGAAGATGGGAAGGATCAGTGTGGTGGCAGGTCGACAGGTAGGGCGGGGGAGAAGGAGAGAGATAATGAAGGGTCGGGTTTTGGGGTTCAAGGTGGAGGGCTGAGGTGGGTTGATGGAGGCGGAAGGCGCGGAGCAAGGTGGAGGTTGTGGCAGATGAAGGCCAAGAGTGCGACGAGTTTGGCAATGGAAATAAGCAGGTAAGTTATAAAAATATATGCAACTTGTATTTTTTCTTCTCACAAACACAAATCGGAAAGGGAAAAAATAAAAGTGGGGGAAGAGAATGAAATGAATGAACCGATATATATTTCAAACAACTGGGAATAATAAAAGTCGGTATTAAATTCAGGAAATATTAATAAAAAGCGGTGTACCAGACATGGATTTTCGATTTCGAAAATCGACATTAATACGTCCACTGTATAAATGCCGAGCACTCAAGTGCCGGAAATACCATTTCATTAGGGGTGAAAAGTAAAAAGAACACAACAACACAGGATCTCACAATCACAGCGGAACAAATATAATGTATAACAATAGATTTTTATACAAAAGAATATGTAACTTTTTAATACTTACAATCATCACAGTACACAATCATTTCATCAAATCTGGACAGTTTAATAACTTGTCCTTACACAGCGGAAATACGAATCTACAAAAATACGCCTTGTCATCCAGCTCATCGCCTAAGCTCCATAACCTTATATCCTAAATCTGTAATACTCGGTCTGACCGGAGCATTATAACAAAATAACACCCGAGTCAGTTTGGAAAACCAGCGTGAGAAAACACGCTCAACTTGAATTATTAACTTTTCAAAATCCTTTGATAACAAAGGTATCCCGTGAGACCACGACACAGATAAACACAATCGGGTTTTACTTACAATAACCAAAATAATTTTTATCAAAATCATCTGATATTATAATATTGTCTATAGAAAGTAAATAGAAACTAGTTGAAATGCTTGCATCTCACATTCCAACATAGTTGGGCACAATCAAAACCATAGGTCACTTATTGGAGAATGTATTCCAACTGAATAACTAGGCATTGGGATACCACCTGCTACAGTACATGTCTAGAAACACTATACCGAGATCGAACCTATCGATCCCTGCCAATACAAGACCGAACTATTCCTGACCTAGATAGACCGAATATGCTATCACCCTGGGTGTTCCCACCCTTTCCGAGCTCCTTTCACACGTAGTGATAATATTCGAGGTTATCTAGAAGGGTGATAGACATACCCTACTTGGGTGCTACCCACTTAGCCTTGCTACATTTTCTTTGCTTTTCGGTCATTCTCGGTTGATGAGGTTAGAGGCTACGGTTACCTTTTTAGAAATATTCACTTAGAATGCTCATTGTCCTCCAGTGACAATGTACTGATAGCATTCATCCATACAAGTTGTCCTGGGTCTGGACAAACCAAATCACCATCTTCATCATCTTCACGGTATTCATTCATAACGTTCAAACCAGATCAAAGTGGTTTTCGGATAATTAAATCCGATCTCGGTCTCTTCGAAACGATAAACGAAATCGGCCAAAATTGATAGTCGGTTATTTAATTATCAATACATATCCATAAATAATCATCAGGCCTCATTATAAATTTTCCAAAATTTATCTCAAAATATCTTTATAAGATATTATTTTTAGTTCCTCAACATTTGAAAATAGTTTTCAAATCCTTTTTATTTTCGCGGAACATTTCCAACCTTGCCTAATACTTAGAATATTTCCTTCACTTCATTTTATATTCAACACTTAGAAATATTCCTTTTATTTCATATTTCTCTTTCTCAGAATCATTTACAATTTTATTTGTAAATTTCCTAACTCTTTTACACGAATTCTATAAATTTTGGAATTTCTTAATTAATTCCCTTAATATTTTCAAAACCAATTATACTTTCTTATAAACTCAATTCCCTTTGTACTTCTTTATGAATTTTATTTTCATTTTCGAAGTTCACTTTTATCTAACTTCTAAAATTTCTTTGTTTTTTTTCCAAATTTTTGTTTTGAGAATTCTCTTATAAGCCCATCTACTAAATAAGCATTTTCCCACTCTCGAGAAGGTTTATAAATACATTTAAACCATTTTCAATACACACACACACACACACACACATATGTAAATAAAAATAAGTATTCGAAGAAAAATAAAAATTATTTATTTTTAAAACAAGTTCAAATAATTATCTAATATTGAAAACACTTTTATAACGTCACTTTCCAAAGCAGGTTTTAATCTAGGATTTATTAAGATAAATATTAAGTGTTTGAAAATTTACTTCTGAAATATTTCAGTACTAATTAACTCTGAAATTTATATAGTTTAATAAATAAGAATTTTCCTTTTAAAATAAATTTTTAACTTACAGATAAAATAAATTTTAAATCTCAATAACCAAAATTTCAATTTATAAATCTCCGCGATTTCCATCACATTACTTCCATTCCGGTCTACTTAACCATTTCACTTTAAAAAAATAGTATCCACTATTTTTTCACTCACCCTATTTCCATATTCAACTATAAATTCTTCATGTAAATTTATCTTTCCAATTTATCATCTGGTTTTGATTTATTTTATTTATATACATTGTTTATAAATCCTTATAACTCCTTTGAGTTCACCAAAATTAATCTCATTTATAAAATTCCATTTTTATAAATTCAATATCTTATAAATTCCATTTATTTGTGCTAATCTATTTTAACATCGATTTCAACTTCTTTATATATTTCCCAAATATCATTTTTAATTTCCAAATTCAAAAATACCATCATATAATTTCATTTTTAAATCTCTGTTTAAAATATTTTTCCCGCATATTTTTGTATGATCAAAAACCTATTTTTTCTTAATCAGATCAGTCTCTTTAAAATACCCAATTTTCGATGCATATATTTTTAACTTAAAAATCTCTTTTTAATTCCCTAAAATTTTAAAATACTATTTATGATTCAAAGTTAATTTCCATGTCATTATAACGTTTTAAATTTTCATCACATAAAAATCCAGCAGGTTTATTCATTCACATCAGATATATATATATATATATATATATATATATATAAACACTAAATATTTTCGAGAAATCCAGTTGGATCCCTCCAACCTGTTTCTCTGCATCCATTGATGTTAGAAAACAAATAAAATACCAATCCCACTTCGAGGAGGATATCGCGCTATATAGGATCATCCGCTATTATGCAGGGCGTAAAGGGTCTCATCCGCTATAATGTGCAGGAATATCACTCCAATACTAATATATACCCAACTATACACACACACACACCCATCCAACAGATCAATCTATCAAGTATCCAATAATTTAAATTTAAACATTTAAAATTTTAAAATGGTAATCCAATTGAGTGATAGATTCTCACCTTTGATTTTTATTATTTTGCAACCCGTTCCTATCCTGACTCATTAAATGATTTTTAGACCTCGTATGCACACGTTATAACTTTTAGAAAATTATACGAATTTAAATATAATTAAATTTCAAAAATTAATTCCACTTTCATTACCTAACAAACTAGAACCAAGGGGTAACTCCCCTACAGCCGATCGAGGAAACCCCCCCTTCGTTGCTTCAACCACTGCCCAGCACAACCCCACTACTGCCGAACACGACAATAGCGGCAGTCGCCTCTTCCATCTCTGCTAGCACTTGCTACAGCCTGCCACGCGGTTTTCCTTCGACCTCCATCACCCGCGAACCCATACACCTCCGCTATCAACATTGCTCAACCAATTGTACGCCGCCATGCTTGACCTACCATTGTCGCGACCACCAGAACGCCGCCCGTATGCCCCACCAATCACGACCATAAACCCTAACTTGATCGACTGGCAATGCCAATTATCGTTCGACTCGCCTCCCTTCACCATGAACCCAGGCCTAACCCTATTCCATGAATCGACGGTCGAGCCTTCCTTTCCCTACATGCGCGAACACGAGCGGCCATCTAGGTGGCCTACATCGTCTCCCTTCCTTTTTTGCGAACGAATTTGCAAGCTCGAAGTTTAGGGGCAAGGAAGAGAAATACGCGATTTCATTGTGTATCCCTTTTTTTATTTGACGAATTCGATTCTGTGAATGGCTCCATAGATTCGAACGAAGGAGAGAGAGATTTTGATTTTTGAAAGGAGATTGACTTGATTTTAAAATGAAGGAAAGATGCCTTGTGTGTTGCTTGCTGGCTACAGTAGATTGATGGAAAAAAAAGCAGCTGATGGGAATATGGTCAAGTCAACAAATAATATATATTATTTAAATATAAAAATGTCTCGACTTCGCCACTTAAAATCTTGATCTCCTAACAAGGCGTGATGCTAGGCGTTTATAGTGTTATACCTCTATTTCGAATGCAATAGAAAAGGTTTCGAGTCTTAATTCGATCGTATGGAAAAGATAGCTTTTTGAACCAAATTATTATATTGAATTTTTGGTATAAACTTTAGCGCGTTTCTGTTTTGTACGACCAAACAATAACTACAAATGCTACGAAATTTGAAATCCGATAATAATACACTTTTACAGATCCAACGGAACTGGTTTCGTCAAATTTCGAGACTGTGCCTCAGAATGCCATTTTTAAATGTCAATTTAAACGATATATTATAGAACTGAACAAATCACTTTTAATTTCAATTTTAAAAGTTGCATTGTCTTCATTATTTTTAATATAAACTTTACAAGCCTTTAAATTATTTTTATCGAGCTTAAAACTCAAGATACGATAATTTACTCGACAATCAATTATAAAATTCAATAATTAATTTACCCGATAACTGCTATATTTAAATCCGAATTTATTTTATAAATAAACCCAAGTTATTCATATTCGAAATTGATCTATAGTTAAACTATTTAAATATTCAAATTCGAACATGAAAAATATGGGTCATTACTTTCCTCCCCCTTAAAAGAATTTCGTCCCCGAAATTGCTAAGGCAGAAAGAATGCTCTAAGCCCATTATCTTACCAAAACCCACTTAGTAAAATCTCAATATTTCACATTTCAAATCCTTTAATCTCAACCAAAACAATCAATGTCAATTCTAATTTCAAAATCCTTTATTCCAATTACAATTGGGAATTAAATTGTCGCTAACAAAAAAATTCCAAAATTTTCAAAAAAAATTCTAACACCCGTAATTTTCGAAAATTTTGGCAGAGTCTCCCTTGTACGGAGAACCTTTTGCAATATGACAAGGGAGAAAAATATATATACATCGACTCACACGGTCGAAAAAAATAATATATATCCATATTTATATATTTGCTGTATTTGATCCGAAACCATACCTTATTTTAGTATTTTTAAACATTATTAAGCAAGAAATTAACTTCATATGTACTTACGCAACCAAAATTTAGTCTAACCACCTCCGGCTACCTGTACTTGCTCAATTTAAACCACATAAGTACCAAAAACATCAAATTCGATAACATTTCACTTAATTAAATGGATAAACACATAGATTCATAAACAAACACATTATATCATGCTTTTATAGCAATTACAAGGCTTCCATCGTTCGATTATTTATTTCCAATCGATTTATATAGCTTTTCATTCAATCCGAATGATTTACAACTTAATTTTCTTGCATTTAATTTGTTTTTATATCCAACAAGCCCATATCCATTCCAAATAGATTAAAAATCAATTTATCCATTTTCTATTGCTTTATAGAATTTCACTTACTTCTGTTTACGACAACGCCAATTTTTTTCTATGCCAATTCTGCAATATCTATTTGAATGAATAACCATTTTAGTTTATAGCTATTTTAAATTGATTCTTCCATTTCGAATTCAATCCATTTAGTTAATACCCAAGTCATATCAATTAATTTACATTTGGAATGAATTTATTTTTAACCTGAGTTATCACCATTTCAAACTATTTCCACCTTACTCGACGCATATCTCAATTTTATTCATTTTGCTTATCATCTAAGTTAAATTTTATTTATACTCAAGTTTCATTCCCAAATTCCATTTTTACTCACAATCCAAATTTATTCAACATAGTTAATACTAACTTTGTATCCAATTAACTAATTAATTATCTAATTAGTTCATTTCCACTCTATAATTCAATATCCGATTTTTATTTTCCAAAATCACTCTATTTAATCCACTTGAGTTCATATTTATTTAATAATCAAGGTTCGGATTTTATTTCCCTTACCAAAATATAAAACAATTTTTATTTTGGGTTTTCTATTTTACTTTTAAATTTGATAATTCATGAAACTATATATATAACTTTTTTTTTTCATGTTTCCATCAATTCTATACTCGGGTATATTCCATTTTATTATTAACTCAAGCTTTTTCATCTATATATAGCCAAGTATATTTTTACTCAATTAATCTCGATTTTTATAAGCTATTCCAATTTATTTTATTCACAATTCCAGTTTTCACAAATTTTATTTCATTTAAGAATTATGTCTTAAGGTTATATAATATTTCACAACTCAATATTTATATTTACTTCAATTCAACATTATTCCAATTCATTCCAACTTTTATAATTTATAGTTATATAGCCACTTTATAATTCACATTTATATATTTAATTCAATTCCATATAATTCAAATCCAACTCACTTCTTATTTAAATTCCAATTCCTTTTAACCAACATTTCGAAAACATATTCAAGTTATTCATACTTAAATTAATTTCACACCAACCCGTTTTATTTTTATTTAACTTAACTTACATTAAATTTAAACTTCATATCATTTCCATTAGTTCATTTAAGTAAAAATTCCATTCCATTCAATATCATCTATAACTCAACTCAATTTTATTTTCAACCCAATCCAAACACAACTCAATTTTGTTTAACTTATCTTGGGTTGAATTTCAAATCCATGCCATTTTCTTTAACTAATTTAATTTATTTAACTTGCATAAGTCAAATTCAATTTATATAATCCACTTTAATTAATTCACTCATTCCATTTTATTATTGCCGTTAATTCATTCATTTATTCCATTTGCTTCGCTTAAATTTTGACTTTATCCATTTTAATTTTACTTAAGTTAAAATTTAATTATGAAATCCAACTTCCATACTTTCCTTATTTAGGATCATTTTAAATTTATAAGTTTATAACTTATCTTCCGATGATATCTGAATTATTTAAATAAGGATTCCAGAATTCAAACACCCGGCATTTTTCCCAAATCATTTTAAAATCTCAAATATGCCCGAAATCACACTTTCACATTTTAAACCAAGCCTGGTTTTCATTCAAAACAAATTCCCTTTGGAATTTCCAAAACAACACTGGTTCGCCCAACAAATCTAAACAAATCAATTTCGGTAGCAATCCGTCACTTAGAAACTCGAAAATGAATACTGATGATGTTGCATTAATCACTAGAATTATTTTCCAGCGATTGAAGTGAGTTCAGTACTATATCTCTTTCAAAATAATATTACTATTATTTCTTTCTTAAAATACTTTGGAAAACATTTCCAAAAATCTCCAGGATTTTAAATCTTCAAACTTGATTTAAATCCAATTTTAACTAAAATCCATTCGTATGATTTGCACTTATACAAATTTCCATTTGGTTATATAAACCATTTCCAATTTTATAATCCTATTTGATTATAATATTATCATCCAAACACTCCAATTTATATATATAACAGTTTCAGAAAAATTATTACCTTTATATCAAAATATGGTTTGGGTAAAATTATTTCATTTACCCACTTTTGAAAGCAATACTATGTTGGTTTATCTAGTTTAAGAGTTTAGAAATCCCTATCGATATAGTTGTCCAGACTGTACCGACCAGAATCTATAAACACCCAACCGATAAGTCAACACAATACAAAATAGTTTATATTCACAAATAAATACACGCTAATATCTATTAATACACTCAAACTTATCCTAGAGTACTATTGACTCTATCTCTAATGAGTAATCCCCACCAGAGCCAAGGTTCTCGCTTAACCTTCTGCTCTGATACCAAATGCAATGGACAAGGGTTTTCGACCTTGAAAATCGATATTAATACGTGCACTGTATAAATGCCGAGCAGCCGAGTGATGGAAATACCATTTCATTAAGGGTGAAGAAGAAAAAGGTAGAAGAAAAAGAACACAACAACACAGAATCTCACAATCGCAGCGGAACTAAATATAATATATAACAACAGATTTTTATACTAAAGAATCTATAACTGTTTAATACTTACAATCATCATAGTACACAATCACTTCATCAAATCTAGACAGTTTAATAGTTTGTCCTTGCATAGAGGAAATAAAAATCTAAGGAAATACGTCTTATCATCCAGCTCTTCTCCTGAGCTCCATAACATTATATCCTGATTTTGTAATACTCGGTCTGACCCGAGCATTATAATAAAATACACCAGATTCTATCTGGAAAACCAGCGTGAGAAAACACACTCAACTTGAATTCTTAACTTTTCAAAATCCTTTAAAAACAAAGGTATCACGTAAGATGTGACGACGCGGAATTTTGAGCAATATCAATTTAATAATCTTAATTAAATTAACATTTGATCATTTTACATTATAAATTGATAAGTTAAAATTCTTCTAAAAGTTAATAATAATAATTTGGTAATATCTATCAACATTTTTCATAACAGTATAACATAGGTAAGTCTAATTCTTTTGAAAACTAATGATTAAAAATGTTTTTCCATTTGAAATATATATATTTGTATATATTAGAAATAGGAAGAAAATATTGATTTGAATTTAATAAGTGTTTTCAAACTTTATTATATATATATATATAATTTGTAATTTGAAATGTTAATTTGATTTAATACTCTTGAAATGATATTTGAGATTTAAATTTTAATAACAAAGTTAATTTCTTATTTATTTTAAACATATATTTTAGCTTTTGTTTTAAATAAGAATAAAATTTGAAGTTCACTTTCAATTAATTTTAATATTCTTTCATTTTAGTTTTAACATAAGATAAATTGTATTAAATTTTTTATATAAGGAGTTAAACTCAATTTCTCAAATTTATAAACATATGTTATATAGATTTGATCAAAATATAAGTTATTTGAATTCACATGAATATTTATTAAAAGGTAAGTACACATTTTCATATTACATAATTACATATACATAAGTTTAATAAATTACAAATAAGAAAATAATATTTGTAAAACATTAATTGAACATGAAAACACTTGTAAACATTATAGTGTGTGTTAAAGACAAGTGTAAATCAAATTGCTTAGGTGTAAGATAACTAAAACATTAATGGGACAAAAGTCAATTTTCTTTAATTTAAAATCTTAAAAAAAAATATAATAAAAGAAGAGTTTTATTCTTCAGCTGAAAATCTTTTCTTCATTTTAACTCAAACATAATACAAAGATCAAAATGAATACAAATCAAGAATAAAAAGAAAGACATAAAAACAGTAAAATCTGGAAATTCAAATCAATGCAAGATTTCAAATACAATCAGAGGCAAGAAAGCAACAAGATATAAACTTCATCAAGCAATTCAGATTCAACAGCAACTGCAGGTTAAAAATTCAACATGCAAAAACTGGAAATACAGCAGTAGGATTAAAATTCATCATGCAAATAAATTCGTGAGCCTGTAAAACAATCTCTATCCTCTGCAAACAAAGGTGAGTAAATGATTTTTTAAAAAAAAACAGTTTAAACTTGGATTCCACTTGTTATTGTAATGATATCATGATGTTATCTGTAGTATTTGATCTAAATTAGATTCAAGTTTGAATTATGAATAATGGATTTCCCTGTGAGGTTAAAACATATACTCTGTGTAAAATAAAAGTTTACAGTTTTATAATAAATTCAATAACTTGTACTTGAATTCGAATTTGACCTTGAATTGTAAATAGAATATGTTTGTAATCAAGTAATCTATTATCTAAAAATAGTTATAGGTTTTTAAAATGCATGATTAGCTCGAATTTTTGAATTTACAGTAAATAATCAAATTTGGGTCAAAATTTATGAATTCAAAACTTATTTTTGATTTTATGATTGTATTACAATTGGAAAATCATGATTTTTGAGATATGAATCATGACTTCTAGTTTAGTAATTGAAGAGAATTCTTGGATTTTCTGTTTTTGGCTTTTTGGCCGATTCACAGCGTACTACGACAATCAGGGTGTCGTGGTTGATCTCGAAGGTAGAGGGGGCGACGGAGATCATGGGAATATTGCTTTGATAATTTATTGAGGAGTGTATTGGCCGAAATTTGACGAAATAGGGTTTAACATCCTGTAAATGTCATCGTTGTTCATTTGGGTTTCGCGGCGTCATAACGCAACCGGAGGCGATCGTGTTTGTGGGTGTAGGATCAGGAGATCGAGTTGATGTTTGGGCAAGAACCTCGAGGTGTTTATGGGTCTTGATCATCGGTGACAATGGTGTTTGCTGGTGATGTTGCTTCAGGCAGTTGTGGGTTCGATAGGCATATTTCGATTCTCGGTCGTATGGAGTTTTCTGGGTTGCGCGATATGTTGTAGAGGTCGAGTGCGACGTGTTGGAGGCCGGCGTGGAGTTCGCCGTCGACTGATGGCAATGTGCACGTTGACGTGCACAATTTCGTGCTTCTGTAGTGGTTTTGGGAAGAAGGAAGGTTCGAGCTCGAAGTGTGGTTCGTGTTTTCTAATGCTTTTCTCAAAGTAGGGTGAAGGTGTTGGGATACTCGGGGTTGACGCGAGAATTTGTTGTGGGTTGCTCGAGTTTTGTGAGCAGGGTTTGTTTTGGGTTTAGTAATTTTAAAAAGTTTTTAAAAAAATTAAAAGTAATGTTATAAAAAGTTTAAAACAAAGAAATTTGATTTTGTAAATGATTAAAATTTTAAAACAAAAGTTAAACAAGTTTATTTATAAAACTAAATTTGTTTCAAGTTAATTTTAAAACAAGTTTTTATATATTAAAATATGAAAGTTTTAAAATTAAATAAGTGGATTTTTGAAATAAAGTTTGTATTAAATTTTATTTGATAACTTTGGGAAAGTTTTAAAGATTTAAAGGTTTAATTTAAAATGTGTTTTAATTATAATTGATTTCTAATATATTTTATTTTAAATAAGGATTAATGATTTCAATTTAGTAATCAATTATAATTAAGAATTATCTTGAGTAATTAAGAGTTTGGTTAGAAAATATATGAAGATAATGACGATAAAGTTATTGGTTAATATAAATGATTTAATTAAGATAATGGTTTTCTTAATTAAGAATCTTTTTAATATAAGAAGTTAAAGAATCATTTAATTAATTTAAATGATTAATTAAATAATTAATTAATAAATTAATTAGTGATTAATTAAAGATAATCACTTTGAAGTTAACTAAGTATAATTACCGGGTGAAGTAATTGAGTGATTAATTACTAGAGGTAATTAAGTAAAGGATAATCACTTCATGAAAGTAATTAAGTGGATGTGATAAAGGGTTAATCACTTGTGTTATCAATTAAAGAATTAATTAATATAGGTAATTAAAGGTTTAAATTATTTAATTAATGGTTAATTAATAAAAGGATTAAGAGTATTTAATAATATGATTAATTACTTGTTAAAGTAATTAATTAAGAAAGAAATTTAATTAATGAAGAAATCATTAATTAATGGAAATAAATAATTAATTGTTAATTAATAATTAAAGGGTAATTAATTTATAATTAGGTTTTAATTACTAAATGTAATTAAAAAGTTATTAATCAAATGAGATTAATTAAGAGTAGTTAATTAAATATGATTAATTAAAAGTAATTAATCAAGTAAATGTAATTAAAAGTAATTAATCAAGTGTGATTAATTCAAAGGTGATTAATCAGGTGTGATTAAAGGATTATTAAGGAATAATTATCAGAGTAATTAAAGAATAATTAATCAAGTGTGATTAATTTAAAGGGTAATTAAGAGATAATTACTTGATATAATTAAAAAGTAATTAATCAAGATGATTAATTAAAATTGTAATTAAGGAATAATTATTTAAAGTAATTAAGAGATAATTAATCAAAGGAGATTAATTAAAGTGGATAATTAAGTGATGTTAGTTAATTAATTTGAAATTAATTAATGAATATGTAAGCTGGATTGATGATAATCCAAGTGATTAAAGAAGTATTAATTTAATTAAGGATTAATTAAATTAATTAAGTTTGGATTAAACTTGTTATGGATGAGTAATGATTGGTTGATAAGTATCATTGGATGAGTTAATGATATTGGATGATATCGTATGGAATTGGTTGATATATGATGATAAGAATGTGATATATCTGAGATGTGATATATATGCTGCTTTGTATGGACGAATGTGATAATAGTGGATTAGCTATCTGTGTAATGTGAATCATCCATTTATGCTAAGTGATATTCTGAATATCTACTGTTTAAAACCCTTAAGTACAACTTGAACATTAAAATGGCGTTTGGATTCAGTGAGACCGGAATCGGGTTTCCATATTTGGATATTCGAAAACCACACCGATCCAAAATAAACATTAGGTCGTGAATCCAAGTGAAGTGCAAGTGAAGACTCGAGGTGTAAGAACTATTCGTCAGTATAACTCTAGGGGTGATTCCGAGATGAGTTGACGAAAATAATACTTACAGGTTCGAGATGGTGATTCAGAGTGCAAGGGCTATGGTCGTTGACTCTGAGGGTGATTCCAAAATGAGTGCAACGAGATAGTGCCTTCGGTTTCGTTCGAACCCGGAACGGACTTGTATGGATTGAATGCTTTCAGAACATCGTCAGGTGGATGATGAGCATTCTAAGATAAATGTGTCCTATAAAGGTAATTGCAGCCTTAAGCCTCATCAACCGGGAATGGCTAAAACAGGGGAGGTGCAGCAAGGTTAAGTGGGTCATGTCCAAGTAGGATGAGATTTTCCCCTGTCTATATGTCCCTTTTTATTTCGGCTTTGTGGGCTGTTGGATCTGCAGCCAACTACGGGGTGGTCTTGTTTGGGACTGTTCAGTAAGGAATGGTCCCGGCCTTGTGTTGGAGGGGATCGGGAGTGGTCCTCGGTACGGTGATCTAGGCCACGTACTGTGAAGGGCGGTACCCCAGTAGCCCTGCCATTGTTGGAAATCCATTCTTCCTATGAGACCCTACGGTTTTGTTTTTATTACCCACTTTTATGGCTAGTATCTGGAATTTAATGAATGTAACAATTTCGGCTATTTCATATTTACTTGGACACCCTAGACACTATTATAATATCACTAGATTTCCTATCAAATGTTTTGGTTAGTGTAAGGTAAAAACTTTTCCATGTTTATGTGTGGGAAGTCTTACGTGGTACCTTTTCTTTTTAAAAGATTTTCTAAAGTTAAGCCATCTGAAACCATTTACTCACACCAGACCCCTGTCTGACCCAAGTGTTTATTTTTTGTTTTATTAAACTCTTGGGTACTCATATTATGTATGAGTAGTCAAGTGATTCAGGTTATCCTTGACGAATTCTAGAGGAGCTTTGGAGCAGGAGGCTTCAACATGTAAATATATATATATATATATATATATATATATATATATATATATAGAGAGAGAGAGAGAGAGAGAGAGTTTCCGCTGTGTGTTATTTTGTATTGTTGTTCTTGTATTGTATATTAGACAGAAATGTTATAACTGTCTAAACTGAGATGTAAGTTATGTACCCTGATGTATATGATACTATGTATATGTTATATATTATATTTCATTCGTTCCGCTGTGAGATTTTTATGTGTTGTTGTTCTTTCTTCTCTTTCTTTTCTTCTTCTAGCTCTTTTTTTCTTAAATAGTGATGCGTCTTTCTGGTGTTAGAAAGTCGGGTCGCTACAGTTGGTATCAGAGCATTAGGTTGAGTGAATACCTAGGCTCTGGAGTGGTGTCTATCTTGAGAGAGCGTACTTGTAATTTTTATATAGATATATTTATATATTTACCTAATCTGTTGGGTTATCTGTTCGGATTTTCCAACATAGGTTATAAAGGTAGATAAGGTAGGAGTGTGTGGAACACAACTACCACTAATGGTAGAGGCTCATATGTTGTGGTTGGAGGTGTGTCTGTCGAGATTGTAGACCTAATACCGTCTCGAATAAGCTTTGTAGATTGGTGAAAGGATTTCATTGATCCCAGAGGAAGTATTTTCAAGGATTGGAGTATATTCTTGGAGTGTGAGGTTGATTTGCTCTCGAGTGAGCGGGGTTTCCAAGAGTTGAGTCTGTCTGCTGAGCAGAAGCAGGTGATGGTATCTTGATGACTTCAGGAAGGAATAGCTGTGTGATGGGATGCAGTATCCATAGATGGTTCTGAAGATGTATTCTTTTGGAGCAAGATTTAGATAGTGTTGGAGGAACAGTTGATGCCTACTGTAGGGAAGATTAGGATGTTTGGGAATTTTCTGGATCAAAAGTAAGGGTGTCATATCTATATTGAAGTATGAGGCTAAGGTCGACGAGTTACCTCATTTCGGACATGGTCTCATTTGTTTTCCTTAAGAAGAATAATTGGTTGGTGTTTGATTTGGAGCCGAGTTTCTTGAGAAGTTGTCTACTCGTCTCAAGGATTTTTAGTGGAATTGGGTGATAGTTTTGTGTTTCTAGAAGCTTGTGGTTAAGGGAGATCTTTTGGCTTAGCTGTATCATTGAAGTGAAATTTGGAAGCAGCAGCGTGGATCCATTTCTTCGACGATTCTGGAATTTTTGGGATTCTACTGTCGCCAGACCAGGCAGATAGCGAAGGTTTATCCATTTCTTCGGGAGGCTCAGCAGAGCAAGATATTTGCTGGAAGTGATCTATCAGTTTTTCTGGTATATAAGCCAATCTGGAAAGATTGATCTCGATTAGGAAGCTATTCTACTTGATAAAGATAGTTCTTTGGAATCTATACTGAGTAGATTCACAAAAGTGACTTGCGATTAGTTTGGGAAATCTTTGAGTATTCTTTGGCTTGGGAACTGAGGAATCTCATATGGAGGTAAAAGCTATGAAGTAATCAGAGATTTTCCAGATGTTTTAGAGGAAATCAGAAGTCTACCCGAATCGGAGATTGAGTTTTCTTATCGACTTGGATTTCCAGGAGTAATTTTGATAGTTCAACCATGTAGAGGGAAGACTTTTAGAATAAGAAGAAGTTGGTGAGGCAGCTCAGGATTCTTTGGAGAGGGATTGATCATCTAGTTCTAGTTAAGATTATGCTGGATGTTTTGACCAAATGGAATGGTCACTAAGATTTTATGATCTAATGAGCAGTGTATGGAGAAAGATTGTGCTCGAGTTCTTCGATAGCATTCTCATCTACTCTAGATCAAAGTTGTGCAGCGGAAGCGAGATAGCAGTTATTCTAGGATGGGAGCATCAGAAGAGTTATGCAATTAAGAATTAAGGAGATTTGGAATGTGAAGTTGGAATTTGGATATTGCTTTAGTTTTATCCGATCAAAGGAGATATAAGACTGGGTAAAACTGGAGAACTAGTTCCGAAATTATTTTGAGATTTTTCCTGTGCTCTTTGGAGATTAGATTTTGATCTACATGATTGAATTGCTAGTTCGGATAGCTGGAATTCATTGTATTTCACATATCTCTGAGGAATATGTATAAGATTCTTCGAGTGATAGAATCAGCAGTTCTGATGGACCTGGTAGTTGAGCTGGTCTTGAGTTTAGTCTGATATCTTGTTCAGATTTGTAGGATCATATGAGAGGAGTTCTTGGTTATAGTAGTATGGTTACTTAAGATTCTGTAGAGCAAGTATTCCAGTATAGGTACTTGGAAAACTCTAGATAATATCAGGAGATTCTATCCAGAATTTTGTCTGGATAATTAAAATTGTTTGTTTGAATTGGTTGCTATGGTTGCTGATAAGTTAAAATTCTTTTAAAAGTTAATAGTAATAATTTGATAATATCTATCAACATTTGTCATAACAGTATAAAATAGATAAGTTTAATTCTTTTGAAAACTAATGATTAAAAATGTTTTTCCATTTGAAATATATATATTTTTATATATTAGAAATAGGAAGAAAATATTGATTTGAATTTAATAAGTGTTTTCAAACTTTATTATATATATATATAATTTGAAATTTGAAATTTGAAATGTTAATTTGATTTAATACTTTTGAAATGATATTTGAGATTTAAATTTTAATAACAAAGTTAATTTCTTATTTATTTTAAACATATATTTTAGCTTTTGTTTTAAATAAGAATAAAATTTGAAGTTCAGTTTCAATTATTTTTAATATTCTTTCATTTTAATTTTAACATAAGATAAATTGTTTTAAAAAATTTATATAAGGAGTTAAACTCAATTTCTCAAATTTATAAACAAATGTTATATAGATTTGATCAAAATATAAGTTATTTGAATTCACATAAATATTTATTAAAAGGTAAGTACACATTTTCAAATTACATAATTATATATACATAAGTTTAATAAATTATAAATAAGAAAATAATATTTGTAAAACATTAATTGAACACCAAAACACTTGTAAACATTATAGTGTGTGTTAAAGACAAGTGTAAATCAAATTGCTTAGGTGTAAGATAACTAAAACATTAATGGGACAAATGTCAATTTTCTTTAATTTAAAATCTAAAAAAATATATAATAAAAGAAGAGTTTTATTCTTCAGTTGAAAATCTTTTCTTCATTTTAACTCAAACATAATACAAAGATCAAAATGAATACAAATCAAGAATAAAAAGAAAGACATAAAAACAGTAAAATCTGGAAATTCAAATCAATGCAAGATTTCAAATACAATCAGAGGCAAGAAAGCAACAAGATGTAAACTTGATCAAGCAATTCAGATTCAACAGCAACTACCGGTTAAAAATTTAACATGCAAAAAATGGAAATACAGCAGTAGGATTAAAATTCATCATGCAAATAAATTCATGAGCCTGCAAAACAATCTCTGTCCTCTGCAAACAAAGGTGAGTGAATGAATTTTTTTAAAAACAGTTTAAACTTTGATTCCACTTGTTATTCTGATGATATCATGATGTTATCTGTAGTATTTGATTTAAATTAGATTCAAGTTTGAATTATGAATAATGGAATTCCCTGTGAGGTTAAAACATATACTCTGTGTAAAATAAAAGTTTACAGTTTTATAATAAATTCAATAACTTGTTCTTGAATTCGAATTTGACCTTGAATTGTAAATAGAAGTTGTTTGTAATCAAGTAATCTATCAACTAAAAATAGTTATAGATTTTTAAAATGTATGATTAGCTCGAATTTTTGAATTTACAGTAAATAATCAAATTTGGGTCAAAAATTTATGAATTCAAATCTTAGTTTTGAGTTTTACAATTGGAAAATCATGATTTTTGAGATATGAATCATGATTTCTAGTTTAGTAATTGAAGAGAATTCTTGGATTTTCTGTTTTGGGCTTTTTGGCCAATTCACGGCGTACTACGGCAATCGGGGTGTCATGGTTGAGCTCAAAGGTGGAGGGGGCGACGGAGATCATGGGAATATTGCTTTGATAATTTATTGAGGAGTGTGTTGGCCGAAATTTGACGAAATAGGGTTTAACATCCTGCAAATGTCATCGTTGTTCATTTGGGTTTTGCGGCGTCGTAACGCAACCGAAGGCGATCTCGTTTGTGGCTGTAGGATCAGGAGATCGAGGTGATGTTTGGGCAAGAACGACGAGGTGTTTATGGGTCTTGATCGTCGGTGAAATGGTGTTTGCTGGTGATGTTGCTTCAAGCAGTTGTGGGTTCGATAGTCATATTTCGATTCTCGATCGTATGGAGTTTTCTGGGTTGCGTGATATATTGTAGAGATCGAGTGCGACGTGTTAGAGGCCGGCATGGAGTTCGCCGTCGACCGGCGGCAATGTGCACGTTGACGTGCACAATTTCGTGCTTCTGCAGTGATTTTGGGAAGAAGGCAGGTTCGACCTCGAAGTGTGGTTCGTGTTTTCTGATGCTTTTCTCGAAGCAGGGTGAAGGTGTGGGGATACTCGGGGTTGACGTGAGAATTTGCTGTGGGTTGCTCGAGTTTTGTGAGCAGGTTTTGTTTTGGGTTCAGTAGTTTTAAAAAAAATTAACAGTAATGTTATAAAAAGTTTAAAACAAAGAAATTTGATTTTGTAAATGATTAAAGTTTTTAAAACAAAAGTTAAACAAGTTTATTTATAAAACTAAATTTGTTTCAAGTTAATTTTCAAACAAGTTTTTATATATTAAAATATGAAAGTTTTAAAATTAAATAAGTGGATTTTTGAAATAAAGTTTGTATTAAATTTTATTTAATAACTTTGGGAAAGTTTTAAAGATTTAAAGGTTTAATATAAAATGTATTTTAATTATAATTGATTTCTAATATATTTTATTTTAAATAAGGATTAATGATTTCAATTTAGTAATCAATTATAATTAAGAATTATCTTGAGTAATTAAGAGTTTGGTTAGCAAATATATGAAGATAATGAAGATAAAGTTATTGGTTAATATAAATGATTTAATTATGATAATGGTTTTCTTAATTAAGAATCTTTTTAATATAAGAAGTTAAAGAATCATTTAATTAATTTAAATGATTAATTAAATAATTAATTATTAATTAATTAGTGATTAATTAATGATAATCACTTTGAAGTTAATTAAGTATAATTACTGGGTGAAGTAATTGAGTGATTAATTACTAGAGATAATTAAGTAAAGGATAATTACTTTATGAAAGTAATTAAGTGGATGTGATTAAGGGTTAATCACTTGTGTTATTAATTAAAGAATTAATTAGTATAAGTAATTAAAGGTTTAAATTATTTAATTAATGGTTAATTAATAAAAGGATTAGGAGTATTTAATAATATGATTAATTACTTGTTAAAGTAATTAATTAAGAAAGAAATTTAATTAATGAAGAAATCATTAATTAATGGAAATAAATAATTAATTGTTTAAAGGGTAATTAATTTATAGTTAAGTTTTAATTACTAAATGTAATTAAAAAGTAATTAATCAAATGTGATTAATTAAGAGTAGTTAATTAAATGTGACTAATTAAAAGTATTTAATCAAGTAAATGTAATGAAAAGTAATTAATCAAGTGTGATTAATTCAAAGGAGATTAATCAGGTGTGATTAAAGGATAATTAAGGAATAATTATCAGAATAATTAAAGAATAATTAATCAAGTGTGATTAATTTAAAGGGTAATTAAGAGATAATTACTTGATATAATTAAGAAGTAATTAATCAAGATGATTAATTAAAATTGTAATTAAGGAATAATTACTTAAAGTAATTAAGAGATAATTAATCAAGGGAGATTAATTAAAGTGGATAATTAAGTGATGTTAGTTAATTAATTTGAAATTAATTAATGAATATGTAAGCTGGATTGATGATAATCCAAGTGATTAAATAAGGATTAGTTTAATTAAGGATTAATTAAATTAATTAAGTTTGGATGAAACTTGTTATGGATGAGTAATGATTGGTTGATATATATCATTGGATGAGTTAATGATATTGGATGATATCGTATGGCATTGGTTGCTATATGATGATATGAATGTGATATATCTGAGATGTGATATATATGCTGCTTTGTATGGATGAATGTGATAATAGTGGATTATCTATCTGTGTAATGTGAATCATCCATTTATGTTAAGTGATATTCTGAATGTCTACTGTTTAAAACCCTTAAGTACAACTTGAACATTAAAATAGCGTTTGGATTCGGTGACACCAGGATCGGGTTTCCTTATTTGGATATCCGAAAACCACACCGATCTAAAATAAACATTAGGTTGTGAGTCCAAGTGGAGTGCAAGTGAAGACTCGAGGTGTAAGAACTATTCGTCAGTATAACTCTAGGGGTGATTCCGAGATGAGTTGACGAAAATAGTACTTACAGGTTCGAGATGGTGATTCAGAGTGCAAGGGCTATGGCCGTTGACTCTGAGGGTGATTCCAAAATGAGTGCAACGAGATAGTGCCTTCGGTTTCGTTCGAATCCGGAACGGACTTGTATGGATCGAATGCTTTCAGAACATCGTCAGGTGGACGATGAGCATTCTAAGATAAATGTGTCCTATAAAGGTAATTGCAGGCTCAAGCCTCATCAACCGGGAATGGCTAAAACAGGGAGGTGCAGCAAGGTTAAGTTGGTCATGTCCAAATAGGACGAGATTTTCCCATGTCTAGATGTCCCTTTTTATTCGGGCTTTGTTGGCTGTTGGATCTGCAGCCAACTGCGGGGTGGTCTTGTTCGGGACTGTTCAGTAAGGAATGGTCCCGGCCTTGTGTTGCAGGGGATCGGGAGTGGTCCTCGGTACGGTGATCTAGGCCACGTACTGTGACGGACGGTACCCTATTAGCCCTGCCATTGTTGGAAACCCATTCTTCCTACGAGACCCTACGGTTTTGTTTGTATTACCCACTTTGTGGCTAGTAGCTGGAATTTAATGAATGTAACAATTTCGGCTATTTCATATTTACTTGAAAACCCTAAACACTATTATAATATCACTAGATTTCCTATCTAATGTTTTGGTTAGCGTAAGGTAAAAACTTTTCCATGTTTATGTGTGGGAAGTCTTTCGTGATACCTTTTCTTTTCAAAAGATTTTCTAAAGTTAAGCAATCGTAAACCGTTTACTCATACCAGACCCCTGTCTGACCCGAGTGTTTATTTTCTGTTTTATTAAACTCTTGGGTACTCATATTATGTATGAGTAGTCAAGTGATTCAGGTTATCCTTGACGAATTCTGGAGGAGCTTTGGAGCAGGAGGCTTCAGCGTGTAGATACATATAGATAGAGTTTCCACTGTGTGTTATTCTGTATTGTTATTCTTGTATTGTATATTAGACAGAAATGTTATAACTGTCTAAATTGAAATGTAAGTTGTGTACTCTGATGTATATGATACTATGTATATGTTATATATTATATTTCATTCGTTCCGCTGTGAGATTTTTATGTGTTGTTATTCTTTCTTCTCTTTTTTTCTTCTTCTATCTCTTTCTTTCTTAAATAGTGATGCGTCTTTCTGGTGTTAGAAAGTCGGGTCGCTACATAAAACCACGTATACAATGGGTTTTACCTTACGATAACCAAAACAATTTTTATCAAAATCATCTGATATTATAATAGTGTCTATAGAAAGTAAATAGAAAATAGCTAAAATGCTTGCATCTCACGTTCCAACATAGTTGGGAACAATTAAAACCGTACGGTGCTTATTGGAGAATGGATTCAAACTGAATGACTAGGCACTAGGGTGCCACCTGTCATAGTATATGTCTAGACGCACTGTACCGAGATCGAACAGACACAGAGTAATAAAATGCAGCGGAAGAAAAGAGATATTAGTTCATGAAGATACTATATAAATACATCAGAGTTAAACAAGATACAATAGGGGTAATAAGATGATAATCAAGTACAAATCAGAATACATTACTCGAATCAATTGAATACTGAAATTGAAATAGATAGCTGAATCTTCAAGCAAAGCTCCAATTCCGAAGGTGAGTCTCAAATGTTATATCACTCAGTCTGACCCGAGCGTAAAGCAAAACACAAAACACTCGAGTCAGGACATACATACTTATACAATGTAAACCAACTCAAGTGAACTGTAACATAGGTACAAGTAACTTAAAGAATGCTTGGGACCGCCCATCCTTTAAGGATCCGTTAAACTATTTACTATGTAGTAATATTTTGCTATTATAATAATGTCTATAGAAAAATAAACTTACTTTAAAATAGCGTTAAGGCTTTACATTTTCCTCCTTAACACATACATATTGCCAGTAGTCTATACAGTACCGTAATACCTCCTGATCGGGAGGCTACCAGAGGATACTTCATAGTTACGACACAAATTAAAATCGTACAAGATGCGCTAGGGTAGGTGACACGGCACAACTAGGCAATGCCAGAATAGATATACCAATTACGCTTCTGGGCCGGTGGTAACGCGTAGCGCACAGCTACCGCCCACCTCGAGCCACACTCCCAAAAATCAAAGGACGCACCAATCAATCACAAAGTAATAGAATGGCATACGAAGAAGTGTGTCCGATCAAAGGTGCTACCTCATTAGCCCGTCAATCGCCCTGTTTTAGCCACCTGATGTCAACTCACGGGAGTCGGGTCCATGTATATACCTCAATAGAATGTCGCCACCATCCTACTTCATTCTGGAATCTCCACCGCATACACGGTTGTCTAAGCGATTTTCAGTATCGACAGTGAGTATGCCCATATCCGATCCCGGTCTCTTTGCCAACCAATCTTTATTATAACCCATGGATATTTATTTCAAAACAGTATATACTTCCAAAACCAAAATATCATATCCATTTCAAACCATATCATTTATTTTAAAATAGTATATACTTTCAAAACCAAATTATCATATCCACTTCAAAACCATATCATTTATTTCAAAATAGTATATACTTTCCACTTTACCATTTTATATAATCCAAATGTTTATATACTTACAATTCTTACCATAGCTATTTTATCATTTCTATTTTATTACACTAATTAATTAATTAATTTGGATATTAAATAAACCATGCTTTTAAGTTAAATAAACTTAATTACTGTAATTTCCTATTTAAAGTTGAAATTCCTTATGTTGAGTTAAAAGTATATTATTAACTTGCATTTCATTATTACAGTAAAGAACATGTATTGGTTTGATCAATATTACATTAACTAAAATTACATGTCAAATGCTCATTTTTAACTTACGTTTTATTTTCACAATAAAGAGCATTTATTGTCTTAATCAATATCACATTAACTAAAATTACACGCATCGATATCACATTAATTAAAATTACATGTCAAATGTACATTTTTAACTTACGTTTTATTTTCACAATAAAGAGCATTTATTGTCTTATCAATATCACATTAACTAAAATTACATGTCAAATGTATATTTTTAACTTACATTTTATTATCACAATAAAGAGCATTTATTGTCTTAATCAATATCACATTAATTAAAATTACATGTCAAATGTACATTTATAACTTACATTTTATTATCACAATAAAGAGCATTTGTTGTCTTTATCAATATCACATTAATTACAATTACATGTCAAATGTACATTTTTAACTTACATTTTATTATCACAATAAAGAGCATTTATTGTCTTAATCAATTTCACATTAATTAAAATTACATGTTTACCATATAAATCATAAGTATTCATTTTCCAAAACATATCCATTTCACAAATAAAATATTTTATCATAGTTTATATAATAATCACTTTTCTTTACAAATTTATTCATTTATACTTCAAATAACTATGATTCGAAGTTAAATATTTATTACAAAAGTCCAATAAACTGTGTTTCATTGCATCTAAAATACATCATTTATTATGTAAACCAAATCCATTTCATGAAATTACCTTTATTAAAGTTACTAGATTAAATTTAAGATTCCATATTAAATCAAATTAAATTATTAAGATATTTATCATAAATGAAATCTTTAAATTTCTTAAACCAATAACAGACTTATATATTTTTAACTTATAGGAAAACCAAATACACCTTTACCATTTAAAGCATTAAATCAAATTAAGTTAAAATTTTATTTATTCAAAATTTCAAAATACTTAAAAAATTTCAGAAAATATTCAAAACACTTAATGAATCTTTAGGAAAATATTATTTAAAAATATAACCATGGGCCTATATAATATTTTCTAACCTAGGTCAAGTGATACAGATGTGTATCATTTCAATCCGTAATTTAAAAGCAAAATTCGGGTTCTATCATTTCAAACCCTCAATCCCAAGTAAAATAAATGCAATAGACATCACAATAAAAATCACTTGAACCTATCATTTCAGCTCATAATGATTTTTCCTTATTCTAAAGTCCGTTCGGGTATGTATCATTTCAACCCATAGTGATAGGGAACTTACAGTAATGATACAATAAATAAAATGACAGTATATCATATAATAACATATTAGATGATGTAACAAATATATAAACAACATTTAACATCATATAACATATCACAGGCATGTATGAATAACATATCAATTTATACATATTCACTTATCATCATTTCACAATAATATAAGCATGTAATGTCTAGAGTGGATACTCACCTTTTTAAAGCTGAAGGCAACAATTCAAACACAAAGATCAAACTTTGGAAAGCACAAAAGGCACGACAAAGCACGATTCAACTTGAGTGATAGGAGAGCCAAGATTTCAACTTATGTACACAAACAAATACAACATACATAAGTATATTTAATACAAAAGATTAGATGAATTAAACAATGAAAATAATGGAGATAAGATGACAAACCTTGCTCTACCCTATGCAAGTGGTGATGGGTTTGGCAAGGATGTAGAGGCCGAGCCTATTCATGAAGGAAACAAAGAAAGAAAAAGAAAAAAAGAGAAAGAAGAGGAAGAAGAAGCCAGGGATATTTAGATCTATAATTTTTTTCTCTTAGGAAATAAAATGAGATGTGGGAAAAATGTTTTTGTACGTGAATTAGTAGTAGAGGAGGCGGCTAAGGTTTGAGGTATGAATGGTGTGACAACCCGCAAAATCCGTACCCCTTGAATCAACACTATTCTACCTCTATTAACTCAAGTGGCACAGAATTACGAACCATTATGGTTAAAGAAGAAGAGATAGAAGAAGAAGAAAACTAAATAATATCAGAATCTCACAGTCGCAGCGGAGTAAAATATAATAGTAAATATATAACTTTACATAAAATGAAATCTATAACTGTTTTATACAATCATGTCATCAGAGTGTCTCATACATCAACAATCACAAATCAGACATACCATGCAATCATAGCAGCGGATATATATATAGATACATATAATACGTCTCGGGCTCCAGCTCCTCTCCTGCTCCATAGCATCCTGACCTGGACAAATAATACTCGGTCTGACCCGAGCATTATAATGAAATAACACCCGAGTCAGTCTGGAATACCAGCTGATAATAATGCATCCAAATTGATTATTAAAGTTTTAAAATTCCTTTGAAAACAAAAGCATCTCGTAAGACCACGCCACAAATAAACATGTCGGGGTTTTACCTTACGATATCTAAAACACTTTTTATAGAAAATCCTCTGATATTATAATAGGGTCTATTTACAAATACTTATAAAATAGCCGAAATTGTTACATCTATTAAATTCCAGCTACTAGCCACCGAAGTGGGTAATACAAACAAAACTCGTACAAGGCTCGTAGGAAAAATGGATTTCCAACAATGACTAGGCACTGGGGTACCACCTGTCACAGTACGGGGCCTAGATCACCGTACCGAGGACTACTCCCTTCATCCCCTGCAACACAAGGCCGGAACCATTCCTTACTGAACAGTCCCGAACAAGATAAACCCCGTGGTTGGCGCGACCAACCACCCACTAAGCCGAAATATATATAAGGGACATCTAGACAGGGGAAATATCTTGTCCTGCTTGGGCATGACCCACCTAACCTTGCTGCATATCCCCTGATTTTCAGTCATTCCCGGTTGATGAGGCTTGAGGCTAAGCGTTACCTTTTTAGAACGTTTCACTTAGAATGCCCATCGTCCACCTGACGATATTTCGCAAGCATTCATCCATACAAGTCCGTCCCGGGTTCGAACAGAACCGAAGGCACTACTCCTACTACATCCATTTTGGAAATATCCTCAGGATTAGTAGCGACTAGCCCTTGCACTTCACTGCTCCATCTTCGTCTCCGAACACGTTTACGTACGAAAACGTACAAATCGGATCGAAGTGGTTTTCGAGAAATAAATCTCGATCCCGGTCTCTTCGAAACGATCAACGCATTGTCCAATATTGATAGTCGGTGATTTAACTATCAATTAATATTCATAAGCATCCATATGCATTCATCAAATAAATAATTCCCAATTTATATATTTGCCTCAAATATCTTTAAAAGATATGTTACCCAATTTCAAATCTCATTTGAAAACATTTCCCAAAAATTTCTCCTTTACAAGGTAAATCATTTACCATATATTCCCATTGGAAATATCCAAGTCCAAAACAGTTTAGATTTAAAAACAATTTAAAACATTTTAGTTTAAAATATATACTTTAAAATAGGTAAATTTACTACTAATTATTTACTCAAAATATAATTTCAAAATATTTAAAACAAAACTATTATATAAAATATACTTGGTTTGAAATAAGGTTTTAGTTATACTAAAATTAAAAAGTAGAGTTTTTAAAGAAATTAATAAATTTCAACAACTTTATTCAAAAAAACTAGCTTTAAGCGAAAATCCATTTGTAAAGATAATTATTAAGGTATTTATAAAATTTACTATTGCTAATATACATATAATTACTTTAAAATTATAATTTTCAAACCACTCTTTTTAAACAAGCTTAACTTTAGAACTTTCTTCTTATAAAAACAGTTTAAACTCGAACTTGGGTTTTCCCAGGAAATCTCATTTCCACTTAAACATCACAGAAATCCTTTTCTCGATTCCTGTCCCATTATTTCGATTTAGATTTATATTTTGAATAACATAAATTTATTTTCCCAAATTTTCAACTAATAACATTTATCTTGATTACCATTCCAGATTTCACAAATTTTCAATTTCCATTCTAAATAGATTTCAAATTTTAACCCTTTAAAATTCTTTATTAACCATATCTTTTATTTCTCTAAAATTCAATTTATCCATTTATAATTAATTATGGATTTATAATTTACTCAACATTATTCCAATTAAATTTTAGTTCAGTTTTCCATCCAAAAGATTCTAATTTTATTTATTCTTTTAATTTCTTATTTATTAATTGTCTTAGCTTCTTGAAAACCCAATTAAATTCCTTTATAATTAAAACTCCAAATTTCTTATAATTAATATTCTGGGTTGGTAATTTATATCACAATATCACAATACAATTTAATTCCAAATTTATCCATCACAATATAAAAACAGGCATCATCATCAATTATAAAAAATAATACTACATTGTGAGGAATCCAGTTGGATCCCTCCAACCTGTTTGCCCTGCATCCACAAATATTAGCACATCACATATATAAATATCAATCCAGACTGATAATAACAATAATATTCAACCAATCACACAGATATTTAAATATTTATTATTTAAATCAGCCAATATCCAGATATGAGTGAGAATAACTCACCTTGAGTTTCGGCGAGCGTTCGAAATTTAAATTAAACCGGATGGTGTCCGATTTAACTCAAATTCCTACTTGCCTGGAATGGATCCGGATCTGTACCATCCCGTAGTGTTCGTCTCTGCGATCCCGACATTTCCAGTTTCGCTTGAATCTGACAACGTATGCTCAAGTTATAGAATTATAAAGTTTGTATATAAATTTAAAACAAAATTTCTTCTTCTTCTTTTTTTTTTTTACCAATGCAAAACACGGCTATACCCATCTTCCTCAACGCGTGCGCAAACATCAGGAGCCAAAGGCGTACAAGAACCCAACTTCCACCACCTAGGGTTCGAAATCGCACCAAAATCGTTCAACTTCATGACGATCAGAACCCGCCCTCACCGAGACCACGGCCACCTCCACCAAACCCCAGCGCCACGTCGAACTCGCACGTCCCCAGGCCGAGATACACGCATGCGAACGGCCGTGTTCTAACTCCCCTAACCGCACATCCACTCCTCCTTAATCCATCACAACCGTTCACTTCGAAGATCTCGAAGTCTCCTTCCATTCTCCAGTTGAAGGAATTTCGAATTGATGCGTGGATTTGGAGATCTTGGAAGAAGAATGATAATCGATTCTGGCCATTAAACGAAATGGAGGCGGCTGCTGCAAATAACTAGGGTTTTGAGATATAAACGTGAATATATATTGGTTTAATATTATTTAATTAATAAAATTCTCAATATAACCACACATGCAAACGAACTCCAATTCACACGTTCCGATAGGCGATTCTAAGGTTTTCCTGCGTTCCGGACGCAATGGAACAGGTTTCGTAAGCTAATTCGGTCGTATGTGCGAGTTACGAATTAAACGATCAATTTAAAATTAAACCGATTAAAACGATTTCGATGCGTTTCGAGCTGCCGGGGTTAAACGACAACTCCGATTGCTACGAAAATTGAAATCCGATAAAAACTAACTATTACGGATCCAATGAAACTGGTTTCGTCGAATTCCGAGACTGTGCCCCGGAAGGCTATTTTAACTCGTCTATTAATTAAGCAATTTTCGAAATTATCGAAATCACTCAAAATTTCCACTTTTTAAAATTTTATTAACTTAACCATAATTCATATAACATTTATAAACACATTAAAAATCATTTCGGCTCATTCTGGACTTAAATCGAATTAATTGCAATATTTAATAATATTAAATTCATTTTAAATTAATATAAAATTCCAAATATTAATTTATTGACCTCAAAATTCATCTAAAATTTCCACCATGCTATTTACACTCAGATAGCCCAAGATAAATTTTTAAAACCATTTTATCACTATTTACATCCAGAATTTCTTTTATTTCAATTCTGAATATTATATTATTATTGTTCAATTTTCAAATTAAATCCACACCTTAGAAATTTTAACTTGTTAATATAATTTAAACCAATTCCTTTAGTTTAAAATAAATCTTAAACCCATAGTAAACATTTAAAATGAATTAAATGTTCACAAATCCCATACTCAAAATTCTGGGATGTTACATTCCTCCCCCCTTATAAAAATTTCGTCCCCGAAATTTGTATAAGGTAGAACATACTCTCAAACCCATTTACTTATCCCATTTGCTTAGTTAAAAGCTTATATACACTTCACAAAATCCTTTTTGCTCAATTCCCAAACCTATTTGCTTTACTTATCTCTTAAGCTTTAATTTTAACTTATAACTTCATAAGTTACTTAATTTTTCCAAAACCCAAAAAAAATTTCTAACTCCCAAAATTTACAGAAAATTTTGGCAGAGTCTCCCCTGTACGGAGGAGCTTCTGCGACATCGCAGGATACACAAATATATATACATCGGCCCACACGGCCGGAAACCAAATTATAACACAATAAATATATCATTTTCCCAGTTTTATTTGCGTAGACGTACCTTTTTAGCAAATTTTTAATAGCAAGCAGCTAATATAATGCATATACGCACTCCAACTCTCTCAAACGCCTCCCGCACCTGTGCTTACTCAAACAAATTCATCAGTTATCAAAATATGAGCAATTTAACATCATTTCCAATATAAATGTAAGCCAAACATAACTATTTACATTCCAAACAACACTTTGCATAGTTTCCTAAGTAAATCCATATTTTATAACATGCACAAGGTTCATTTTCCCATGCTAACTCCAAGTTATCTCATACAAAGGATTTACATACACGGTTTGCTATGTTCCATTCATATTTATTTCAACCAATTCACATTATTTCAATATGATTAACATATGCTTCACTAACAGAAATCTATTCTAATTCAATTCTAAATAGATTTACAAACCAACTTCATTTCCAATTTTGAAGCATTTACATTTCTCTAATTATTCATTTATATGCAACATTATTTGATTTGATTTACAATCAAATCCTTATTTCCAATTTGAAGCACTCACATTTCTTTTATGCCTATGTCCATTCAAATGCAAAATTACTTAATTAGGTTGTATTTATCTAATTAATTTAAAACCATCTTTATTTTCAGTTTGGAACAATTGCATTTCTTTTATGATTCACTGGTATTAATATACAAAATTATTTAATACAATTCTAATCTATTTCCATTTATTCAACACCAACTTAGTTGTTATTTACACAGCTCAATGTTAATATCTACAATTTCTCATGTCATTCAAGCAAAATCATCACTTCAGCCTATACCCATTTAAAATTAATTTCAGCTTAGATTTATATCAATTTTATGCAATCCTGTATGGTGCTCAATCCAAGCATTTTTATTCCATTTCAATATTTAATTCAATTCTTATTCACACTTCAAAACCATCATTTAAGTTGAAATTAATAACATCCCATTCTATCTTATTTACAGCCCAAACATTTTTGGTTTATCACAATTATTGAATTATATTTCAAATCTTATATTTCCAATTCATTATCTAATAGATTTATATGAATATCATTCCACTTACAATTCAATTTTTAAATAAACATTGGAGAAGTTATTAATTTAAAATCCATTATTTAACCATACCCCTTTTTATCTTCTTATATCAATTTTTATTTCCATTTGATTCTCAATCAATCAATTCCAATCTATTTATAAATTTGAATGCTCTTTGTTTATTTATTCAATCCATTTACAAATTTATTTTATTAACAAAGAGTCCATTTAAATTATTTCACTCATTTGAATTTTACTTACAATTCAAAACCTTCATCATTATAGCTAATTCCATTATACATTCATACTTCCAATATTTATTACCACAATTTAAATCCCAATCCAAAATCAGGATTTTTATTTACCTTCAAATTTTGACTGACTATCAAATTCTATCCATTACAATACAAATTCCATTAATTTGTAACTTAATTCAGTCAATAACCTAATCCATATTAGTTTTCAATCCGCTTTCTTAATTCACTCTGAATTCATTTATAATATCACCATTTTCCAATCATTTCATTTAGCAAATTTAGATTTCTACCTTTCCTTTTTACTCCTTTTAAATAGAATCTAAATTTCTTTCAATATTATTTATTACTCAACTGAAATTCAATTACAATTTCATTATCATAACAAATTTCATCTTCCCAATACATAAGTCCAAGACTTATTTGCCAACATAAGAATATCTACATTTATGTTCTCACTTTACATTTAATTTATGGACAAAATTTAAATTTGCCACACCAGTAAACTCTTTTCATTAGTGAATTTCAATTTTACTTACATTCAAAAATTTAGATTGCTTACTCAAATCTGTTTTCCAATTTATAATCTCAAATTTAAATTATATCACTTAACAACTTAAGGATATGATCTTCATTATGCAATTATAAACAATTTTACATTTCACCTTTATATCCAATTTACTTTAATTCCAATTCATCCAGATTTAATTAAATTTCAAATTCTCAATTTTAAATTTTCCATTTCATTTAGATTCACTTCCATCTCAATTTCACAATTTTAATTCTCTAAATACAAGTTCAAAACTTGTTTACCTAGTGAAATTCATTCACTTCATTATATCTCACTTTACCTTATCTCAATCCACATTCATTTGAGATTAAATTTGGATCTTCCATACCATTCCTCTATTTCCATCTGTGATTATAATTTCATTTCTTATTTATAAGTTCACCAACTTATTTACTTTAAAAGCCTATATAGCTCATTTTACTCATCTACATTTTGTAATCACAAATTCCAAATTCCATTTGCATATGTATATACATCTGAATTCTTAAGGATACAAATTTCCTTAATTTAATTCTTTGCAAAATTTTAAATCCACACTTCCAGATTATAAGTATAGCACTTAATAGCTCATGGGTATAACTCATTTCTCAATGACTCACAATTCAAGTCATCTTACATTTCAATGTAACCCAAGTCAATTTAATTCTAAGTCCAATTTATTTAACTTATCCAAGCTATATTCAAATTTTCTACTTACTTCAATATATTTTATTTACTTCCATTTACTTAAGTTGAATTTTAATTTCAAGATTAAAATTTTCATTTCTTCCTTCTTATTAATATCAACTTCACTTAATAAGTTCAATAGTTAATTTATTTTAATTTTACACATTTTTTTTTTAAATATAATTTTCCAGAATTTAAATTTACCCGGTTTTATTTTAAAACCATTTGGAAATAATAATCAATATATATTCCTATTTGGTATATCAATCAAATTACCAGATTTCCAAAACAATTTGTTTATACCAAAACAAATTTCCTTCTTTGAGATTTCCCAAACAACTAGCATACCCAAAATCCAAACAATACTAGGGAAGCAATCCATCACTTAAGAAACTCGAAAATGAATTCTAATGATGTGGCCAGCATCATCAGGATTATTTTCCAGCGACTGAAGTGAGTTCAATGCTTCTTACTTTCCCAAATTCATTTCAAAACAGTTTCCCATTCAAACATATTACTCAAAATAATATTTCATCATTACCTTCAATACATTGGAAAACATTTCAAGCCTTCCCAGGATTTTAAATTTCCCAAACCCTTTTATTTCCATTACCTTTAAAATCCTTTCCAAAACTTCCGGGATTTAAATTCTGGTTCAATTCAAATTTTAATTTCACTTCTTATCCACAACATATTTAATTAATTCTATTGGGTTATAAACCATTTTAATATTTAAATTCTTATTAGCTTATTATTTCAAATTTTGATCAAATTCAAGATTCTTACTTGATCATGGTATTAACAACCAACAAACACCCAATATATAATAAGCTAGAAAATCATTTCTTTTATATCAAAATATAATTTTGGGTAAAATTATTTCATTTACCCATCTAAATAAACAATACTATGTCGGTTTATCTTGTTTAAGAGTTTAGAAACCCCTATCGATACGGTTGTACTTCCCGTACCGACCAGAATTCATAAACACTCAACCGATAAGTCAACGCAGTAGAAAAACAATTTTATATGCACTAACAAGTACGCTCTCATAGCTATTATTACCCTCAACTCATTATAGAGTACTATTGACTCAATTTAATGAGTAACTTTCCCACCAAAGCCTAGGTTGTCGCCAACCTACGCTCTGATACCAAGTGTGACAACCCGCAAAATCCGTACCCCTTGAATCAACACTATTCTACCTCTATTAACTCAAGTGGCACAGAATTACGAACCATTATGGTTAAAGAAGAAGAGATAGAAGAAGAAGAAAGCAAAACAATATCAGAATCTCACAGTCGCAGCGGAGTAAAATATAATAGTAAATATATAACTTTACATAAAATGAAATCTATAACTGTTTTATACAATCATGTCATCAGAGTGTCTCATACATCAACAATCACAAATCAGACATACCATGCAATCATAGCAGCGGATATATATATATATATATATATATAGATACATATAATACGTCTCGGGCTCCAGCTCCTCTCCTGCTCCATAGCATCCTGACCTGGACAAATAATACTCGGTCTGAGCCGAGCATTATAATGAAATAACACCCGAGTCAGTCTGGAATACCAGCTGATAATAATGCATCCAAATTGATTATTAAAGTTTTAAAATTCCTTTGAAAACAAAAGCATCTCGTAAGACCACGCCACAAATAAACATGTCGGGTTTTTACCTTACGATAGCTAAAACACTTTTTATAGAAAATCCTCTGATATTATAATAGGGTCTATTTACAAATACTTATAAAATAGCCGAAATTGTTACATCTATTAAATTCCAGCTACTAGCCACCGAAGTCGGTAATACAAACAAAACTCGTACAAGGCTCGTAGGAAAAATGGATTTCCAACAATGACTAGGCACTAGGGTACCACCTGTAACAGTACGGGGCCTAGATCACCGTACCGAGGACTACTCCCTTCATCCCCTGCAACACAAGGCCGGAACCATTCCTTACTGAACAGTCCCGAACAAGATAAACCCCGTGGTTGGCGCGACCAACCACCCACTAAGCCGAAATATATATAAGGGACATCTAGACAGGGGAAATATCTTGTCCTGCTTGGGCATGACCCACCTAACCTTGCTGCATATCCCCTGATTTTCAGTCATTCCCGGTTGATGAGGCTTGAGGCTAAGCGTTACCTTTTTAGAACGTTTCACTTAGAATGCCCATCGTCCACCTGACGATGTTTCGCAAGCATTCATCCATACAAGTCCGTCCCGGGTTCGAACGGAACCGAAGGCACTACTCCTACTACATCCATTTTGGAAATATCCTCAGGATTAGTAGCGACTAGCCCTTGCACTTCACTGCTCCATCTTCGACTCCGAACACGTTTACGCACGAAAACGTACAAATCGGATCGAAACGAGAAATAAATCTCGATCCCGGTCTCTTCGAAATGATCAACGCATTGTCCATTATTGATAGTCGGTGATTTAACTATCAATTAATATTCATAAGCATCCATATGCATTCATCAAATAAATAATTCCCAATTTATATATTTGCCTCAAATATCTTTGAAAGATATGTTACCCAATTTCAAATCTCATTTGAAAACATTTCCCAAAAATTTCTCCTTTACAAGGTAAATCATTTACCATATATTCCCATTGGAAATATCCAAGTCCAAAACAGTTTAGATTTAAAAACAATTTAAAACATTTTAGTTTAAAATATATACTTTAAAATAGGTAAATTTACTACTAATTATTTACTCAAAATATAATTTCAAAATATTTAAAACAAAACTATTATATAAAATATACTTGGTTTGAAATAAGGTTTTAGTTATACTAAAATTAAAAAGTAGAGTTTTTAAAGAAATTAATAAATTTCAACAACTTTATTCAAAAAAACTAGCTTTAAGCGAAAATCCATTTGTAAAGATAATTATTAAGGTATTTATAAAATTTACTATTGCTAATATACATATAATTACTTTGAAATAATAATTTTCAAACCACTCTTTTTAAACAAGCTTAACTTTAGAACTTTCTTCTTATAAAAACAGTTTAAACTCGAACTTGGGTTTTCCCAGGAAATCTCATTTCCACTTAAACATCACAGAAATCCTTTTCTCGATTCCTGTCCCATTATTTCGATTTAGATTTATATTTTGAATAACATAAATTTATTTTCCCAAATTTTCAACTAATAACATTTATCTTGATTACCATTCCAGATTTCACAAATTTTCAATTTCCATTCTAAATAGATTTCAAATTTTAACCCTTTAAAATTCTTTATTAACCATATCTTTTATTTCTCTAAAATTCAATTTATCCATTTATAATTAATTATGGATTTATAATTTACTCAACATTATTCCAATTAAATTTTAGTTCAGTTTTCCATCCAAAAGATTCTAATTTTATTTATTCTTTTAATTTCTTATTTATTAATTGTCTTAGCTTCTTGAAAACCCAATTAAATTCCTTTATAATTAAAACTCCAAATTTCTTATAATTAATATTCTGGGTTGGTAATTTATATCACAATATCACAATACAATTTAATTCCAAATTTATCCATCACAATATAAAAACAGGCATCATCATCAATTATAAAAAATAATACTACATTGTGAGGAATCCAGTTGGATCCCTCCAACCTGTTTGCCCTGCATCCACAAATATTAGCACATCACATATATAAATATCAATCCAGACTGATAATAACAATAATATTCAACCAATCACACAGATATTTAAATATTTATTATTTAAATCAGCCAATATCTAGATGTGAGTGAGAATAACTCACCTTGAGTGTCGGCGAGCGTTCGAAATTTAAATTAAACCGGACGGTGTCCGATTTAACTCAAATTCCTACTTGCCCGGAATGGATCCGGATCTGTACCATCCCGTAGTGTTCGTCTCTGCGATCCCGACATTTCCAGTTTCGCTTGAATCTGACGACATATGCTCAAGTTATAGAATTATAAAGTTTGTATATAAATTTAAAACAAAATATCTGCTTCTTTTTTTTTTTTTTTACCAATGCAAAACACGGCTATACCCATCTTCCCCAACGCGTGCGCAAACATCGGGAGCCAAAGGCGTACAAGATCCCAACTTCCACCACCTAGGGTTCGAAATCGCACCAAAATCGTTCAACTTCATGACGATCAGAACCCGCCCTCACCGAGACCACGACCACCTCCACCAAACCCCAGCGCCACGTCGAACTCGCACGTCCCCAGGCCGAGATACACGCATGCGAACGGCTGCGTTCTAACTCCCCTAACCGCACATCCACTCCTTCTTAATCCATCACACCCGTTCACTTCGAAGATCTCGAAGTCTCCTTCCATTCTCCAGTTGAAGGAATTTCGAATTGATGCGTGGATTTGGAGATCTTGGAAGAAGAATGATAATCGATTCTGGCCATTAAACGAAATGGAGGCGGCTGCTGCAAATAACTAGGGTTTTGAGATATAAACGTGAATATATATATTGGTTTAATATTATTTAATTAATAAAATTCTCAATATAACCACACATGCAAACGAACTCCAATTCACACGTTCCGATAGGCGATTCTAAGGTTTTCCCGCGTTTCGGACGCAATGGAACAGGTTTCGTAAGATAATTCGGTCGTATGTGCGAGTTACGGAATTAAACGATCAATTTAAAATTAAACCGATTAAAACGATTTCGATGCGTTTCGAGCTGCCGGGGTTAAACGACAACTCCGATTGCTACGAAAATTGAAATCCGATAATAACTAACTATTATGGATCCAATGAAACTGGTTTCGTCGAATTCCGAGACTGTGCCCCGGAAGGCTATTTTAACTCGTCTATTAATTAAGCAATTTTCGAAATTATCGAAATCACTCAAAATTTCCACTTTTTAAAATTTTATTAACTTAACCATAATTCATATAACATTTATAAACACATTAAAAATCATTTTGGCTCATTCTGGACTTAAATCGAATTAATTGCAATATTTAATAATATTAAATTCATTTTAAATTAATATAAAATTCCAAATATTAATTTATTGACCTCAAAATTCATCTAAAATTTCCACCATGCTATTTACACTCAGATAGCCCAAGATAAATTTTTAAAATCATTTTATCACTATTTACATCCAGAATTTCTTTTATTTCAATTCTGAATATTATATTATTATTGTTCAATTTTCAAATTAAATCCACACCTTAGAAATTTTAACTTGTTAATATAATTTAAACCAATTCCTTTAGTTTAAAATAAATCTTAAACCCATAGTAAACATTTAAAATGAATTAAATGTTCACAAATCCCATACTCAAAATTCTGGGATGTTACAAATGGCCAAAAGAGTAAATGGTAAGAAAATAATAAAGGGGATTTAATTCCTATTTAATAAAAGAAACATATTTAAAGATCTTTCAATCGGAGGAAGAGATATATTGAGAAAATTTTTATGTGTGATTAGGAGAAGTAATACAGGGCTATAGCATGTGAGGAACGGCTAAAATAGTGAATGGATATGGTAGGAAATTAAATAGATAGGCTCATAAAAAGGTAAGAAATAAAGCCAAAGAAACTTATGCCAAAATAAAACAACGCAACATACAACTAATTGATTCGTTTCCCAACTGTTAAATACAGAATATACAAATGAAGATCCAAATAAATAAATTATAGTGTATACACACAAATAGAAAATAACATAAGTTATGAACAACTATGTTAGGAAATAAATAGATAAGCAAATAAAGAGGTAAGAAATAAAGCAAATGTAACGCATGCTAAATTAAAGCAAAGCAACATACGTCAATTTGATTTGTTTCCTTGCCATTAATTAAAAGGTATATATAAAGAAACATTCAATAAACAGAATAAATAAAATTTTAAAAAGATATGCCTTTAAGACAATATAACGTATATCCATTGAAATTTTTTCCAAGCAATAAATAAGAGATATAAACACATAACAATTCAAACAATAAAATGAATGTCAAAAAAGGAAAATATAGAACGATAAAATAGAGATGAATATATAGGAAATATATATATATATACACATATACCGAAATTATTTATTTTATTATATTTGGAAAGGAAATTACAAACAAAAATCCAAACTTTATTGGAAAATTTTGAAAATTAAATTTTGGATAATTAAACACCAAAGTTTTAAATAAAATGAATTAAAATATTTAATAAAATTTTGGGTTATTGCACTCTCCCCCACTCAAAACTTTTCGTCCCCGAAAAGGAAAAGAAGGGAAAAGAAAGAATTAAGTAATTAATATATCTTATTCAAAATAGTAACTTTATAAACAAATAAATTTACAAAATTAAATAAATTGGAATAAAATATACTGATTTTTTTATAAATTTCTTTAACACCATTTTATATTGTAAGTTATTCAATTAACCTTTTATTCTATTTACCTAAATTAATCCTTTTTACAACTAAAATTTAAGTGTACAACATTTATTATAAACACTGAAATTTTATTTATAAAAATCCCTTTTATATTGTATACCATCCAATTACATGTTAACTTCTAATAATTAAGGTAAGTTATATTGGAATGTAATAGAATATTATACAAATAAAAATTTCTAATTCAATTATCTCAAGCTTAAATTTTTATTCAAAATTTTGGTTTCATCATATATTTGACATTATCCTTTAAGACAAAGTTTAAGAATTAGATTTCCGATTAACTTCAACTATTTTAGAGATAAATAAATATACACAATATATATCAAATCAATTTTCGATATCCAAATCCATTTAGTTCTCCAAACAAGACTGTAGCAAAACTACAGAATGGTCTCTTCACTTCGAAGCTTGGAAATGAAAGTTGATGATGCCGCAGTCAGCATCGAAATTATTTTCCAACGACAAAGAAAAAAGCACTGATTTAACTTAAAATTCTTTGAAATAATTTCTACTTGAAATACTTTAAATAATACTCCCTTTAAAACTTTAAAAATAAAGTTTGAAAATGTCGAAAATTAAATTCTTAGTTTCTTGTTTTAAATTCATTTAAATTTTCAAATAAATTTATAACCGTATTTTATAGTTCAATCATTTATATATGAAACAAAAGCTAATGGTTACAAATTATGTATATACAGAATCAAACATTATTTCCTAACATCCAATTCAATTAACTATCAAATTCAGAAAATCATACTTATGCATAGATAATGTAATTATACAAAATTTATTTCGTTTACTAAATTTGAAAACTATATTGTGTCGGTTTTCTCTATGCAAGTGTTTTGGAGATTCTATCGATAGCGTTGATCAGACGAATTGATCGAAAACCCAAATCAACATCAACAACTCAAGCGACATAATATATATATAACATTTTAAATATGATTTACAAATACTCTATACATGAACAGATTTCCAAAGCAAGGGTAGAGATTCCAATTTGATTAACTCAAATCAAAGAAAATTTTGATTTGAGGATAAGTTGGAACAAAAGATAAGGTGATTAAACTAACCGAAATAGGAAATGGATAAGCTTATATAAATAGCGGACAACCTTAACCGGGTCAACCGCGACTTTAAGAATTAGATCGATGCAGAATCCTGGGGTAAATCTATATTCGATCTCAAGAGATAGAATTCAGGACAACAAGAGATATTAGCATGGTAAACCGAGGATACATATCTCCGGTGAATCAGTGCCAATTGTAAAGGAGTTTCATCCCTCTACAACTCAGCCGAATATTGGCGAGACCGTCGATTTATTATAAAGATCATTAGATGTGGATTTATGGGCTACTCCAAAATCAAAGGAAGATGAATAGTGGGGAACAAGAATGAAGTTTGGAACCACAGGGAACGTCCCAAAATTCCAAGGAGTCTAGTCAAAAAGGAAGAGATTCACACTCGAATGAAAGTGATTCTGTAAATAAATTTACCATATATGCTAAGTTTTGCCTAGAGCCAAAGCTTTGATACCAAATGTAACGACCTCGTATTTTCAACCATTCGCATCCGCACATGTCGGACTTGAATTGCTCAAAATACCAAATTGTAGAAATAAATTTGGCAAAACTTAGAACATACAGTAAATAAATAAATCACAGATCACAGACACAGAGTGATAAAATGCAGTGGAAGAAAAGAGATAGTGGTTCATGAAGCTACTATATAAATACATCAGAGTTAAACAAGATACAACAGGAGCAACAAGATGATAATCAAGTACAAATCGAAATACATTACTGGAATCAACCGGATAACTGGAATCAACTGCATACTGAAATTGAAATAGATAGCTTGATCTTCAAGCAAAGCTCAAACTCCGAAGGTGAGTCTCAAATGTTGTATCACTCATTCTGACTCGAGTGTAAAGCAAAACACAAAACACTCGAGTCGGGACATACATACTTATACAATGTAAACCAACTAAAGTGAACTGCAATATAGGTACAAGTAACTTAAAGGATGCTTGGGACCGCCCATCCTCTAAGGATCCGTTAAACTATTTACAATGTAGTAATATTTCGCTATTATAATAATGTCTGTAGTAAAATAAACTTACTTTAAAATAGCTTCAAGGCTTTACATTTTCCACCTTAACACATACATAGTGCCAGTAGTCTAAATAGTATCGTAATGTCTCCTGATCGGGAGGCTACCAGAGGATACTCCATAGGTATAACACAAATCAAAATCGTACAAGGCGCGCTAGGGTGGGTGACATGGCACAACTAGGCAATGCCAGGGTAGATAAAACAATTACGCTTCCTGTGACGACCCGAAATTTTCGAGCATTTAAAATCGAAATATTTAAATTGATTTTAAATATTCAATAGAATAATTTTAACTTGAATTACGAATATCACTATTTATTTATTGAATTTAATAATTGGAAATTGGGTAAAATATGAAATCTGGGATTTTAAGCCTGTAAAAAAAATATAATTTGAAGGCTTATAAAATTTATATTGATAACATTGAAGATAATAGAAGTGTTAAAATTGAATCAACACTGAATTGTTCAGTTTTGATATTTTATAGTTTAAATTGAATTTAAAAATAGCTTTCCGAGGCACGGTCTCGGAATTCGACGAATCCACTTCCATTGGGTCCATAATATTGAATTATTATCGGATTTCAAATTTAGTATTGATCGGAGTTGTTGTGCGAGCGTACAATAAGTAAACGCGTTGAAAGTTAAATAAAACTTTAATTGATCAAATCAAAGTCATCGATGCCTTCTTAAACACGCTTCCCTATTAATATTCAATTGAACCCTTCTTGGCCTTCATTTTCAAATCATTAACCCTAAATTAAAAGAATGGCAACTGCTCCCTAATTATAAATTGCGTCTCCCTCCTCCGTTCCTTTTCGTTTCAAAAATCGAAGCTGTTCGATTGAGGGCCGTGAGTTTCCTCCCTTTTCTCGTCTTCATGAGCGAAATCGATTTTCCGAAGAGATTACGTCGCGAACGAATTCACGAACTCCAGGCATGAGCGAGGCACCGGAGGATGAGGTACGGCAGTCGCGACTACGCTTGGATGGAGTCAAGCTTCGTGATAGATGAGCGGAGAGGGAGGATGAGGCGGAGAGCTTGGGTTCGATCATGAATTATTGGATGGATCAGGAGGGGGAAGGGCTTGCTGTCTAGGTCAACAAGGTAATTTAGCTAATTAAATTTTTAGAAAATTGAAAAAAATGATGTAAACGAGGTTAGTTTAATTTTATTTAAAACTGGTTTAATTTAAATTATATATATATAACGAATTTGATGATATAAATTTACACACACATTTTAATTCACATTGCCATTTTAAAATTTTATATATGCATATTTTTTTCTTACTGTAGAAAAGGAAAAAGAAAATCGTACGTTGATCTTAGTTAAATTTGATTTAAAAGTAATCTGGAAAAATATATTTACAAATAAGATTTTGAGAAAGAAAAATATATAATGGTTTATATAAAAAGTTAGTTAACTAAATCTACTATATGATAATTAATTGTTTGATTAGATCGAATATTAATAAAACACCTAATGTTTATACAAGGTCTGAAAAATCATAGAAAACAAGCCGTTTGGAATGTATTGCATACAAATCAAAGGTGAGTAAATCTCACTCTGCTGAATTTTAATTTTAATTTAAATGATTAAATTTAAATAATTGATTGATTGATTGGATTTGGTGTGTTATATTGTATATAGTAGTATATGTATATCTTGGAATGTTTGATTTCCCGTATTATACAGCGGATGAGGCCCTATGCGCCGCATAATAGCGGATGATATTTTATTTATAACCCATATACCGCGATATTCCACCTCGAAGTGGAATGGGTATTTACGTTGTGCTAACGTCTGTGGATGCAGGAAAAACATGTTGGAGGGATCCAACTGGATCCCTCAACATTTATTTAAATTATTTAATATTCTCTATTGTGATTATTTGATATTCAATGATGAATTATATTGGAATATTGAATGCTATGGTTTGATTGAATATATTAGGTATAATGAGTTACCAAAAATATATAAAAATGGAGTCTTGGAAAGATAATAAAAGAATGGAGTTTTAAGTAAAATAATTATAGTAAATAAATTAAGAATGAATTGAAAAGAAATGGAAGTGATATTAAAATACTAATAAATAACTTCGAGTATGAGCAGAAACAAAGATTTTGAATAAACAGAAATTAATGAATTGTAAAATTAAGTGATATTATTTTAAATGAATAAAGAATTATTTTAAAATTTAAAGTTTAAATTTATTTAAAAGGATTAAGAAGTAATTTGAGAAATCTAAAATTGGTATTCTCAGTTAAAAGTATTTTAATCATAATTAAGGAATAAAATCTGAAATTAATGGATTTTGAAATAAAAGGGAGTAAATTGAAAATCAATTTGGAAATTGGTTCAAGTGTTTGAAATTGGAAATTTAAAGAAGAATGTGAAGAGAAGTATATTTCTTTGGATAGCCAAGTACGTTCAAAGTAAAGATTTAAATATAAGATAAAAAGTTTTAATTTTGTTTTTAAAAGCATGTTTTAGAAATTTATTATTTCTAAATATCTAAATTCTAAAGTAAATATTTTTCAGATCTATTATCGTAGTAATTATTTAAAAGGTAACTTAGTATTTTGTTTTAAAAAAGTGAAAACCTAGCTTTATTTTGTATAAAGTAACCTTATTTTCAAATATTCATGTAGAATGTATTTTTAACAAATTATTGAAGTAGTTTTTAGCTTAAATGTTTTAAAATATATTTCAAAGTAAAGCGTTTTAAATTATTTTAAAAATCTAAAGTTTGTGCTTGGTGAATTCAGTGGAAATAGAAAATATTTGGAAAATTTAGTCTGAAAAAGGAAGATAGTTTGAAACTGTTTTCAAAGGTTGAAATGGAAATATATCTTGCGAAGATATTTTGAGATAAATAAATAATTTGGAGAAATTATTTATGGTTGATGGATGTTTGTGAATATTAATTGATAGTTAAATAACCGACTATCAATATTGGCCAAATGCGCCGATGTTTCGAAGAGACCGAGATCGGGATTTATTTCTCGAAAACCACTTCGATCCGGTTTGTACGTTGTCGTGGAAAACGAGTTTGGATTCGAAGATGGAGCAGTGAAGTGCATGGGCCAGTCACTACTAATCCTTAGGATATTTCCAAAATGGATGTAGTAGGAATAGTGCCTTTAGTTCCGTTCGAACCCGAGACGGACTTGTATGGATGAATGCTTTCAGAACATCGTCAGGTGGATGATAGGCATTCTAAGGGATATGTTCTAAAAAGGTAGTGCTTAGCCTCAAGCCTCATCAACGGGGAATGACTAAAAATCAGGGGTTATGCAGCAAGGCTAGGTGGGTAGCACCCATTCAGGGTGAGGTCATCCCTGTCTAGATGTCCCTTTTTATTTCGGCTTAGTGGTGCATTTGCTGATCCCAACCGTGAAGTGATCTCACTCGGGATTATCCAGTAAGGGGTAGTCCCGGTCTTGTGTTGCAGGGGATCGGGAGTGATCCTCGGTACAGTGATCTAGGCCACGTACCGTGACAGGTGGTACCCCAGTGCCTAGTCATTAGTTGGAAATTCATTCTCCCTACGAGCCTTGTACGAGTTTTGTTTGTATTACCCACTCTGTGGCTAGTAGCTGGAATTTAATCATGTAACAATTTCGGCTATTTTAATAAGTATTTGTATATAGACCCTATTATAATATCAGAGGATTTTAATAAGAAATGTTTTAGCTATCGTAAGGTAAAAACCCGACATGTTTATTTGTGGCGTGGTCTTACGAGATGCTTTTGTTTTCAAAGTATTTTTAAACTTTAAAAATCAATTTGAATGTAATTTTCTCACGCTGGTATTCCAGACCGACTCAGGTGTTATTTAACTGTAATGCTCGGGTCAGACCGAGTATTATAGGATACAGGGAAGGATGTTGTGGAGCTCAGGAGACGAGCTAGAAGGCGATACGTACTTCCGTATTTGGTTATTATTCCGCTGTGTATACAGTTGTATGTTATTGATGTGGAACTCTGATGATGTACTCCGATGATGTATGTATAAACAGTTATAGTTTTCTTTTGTGTAAAGATCTATTATTATATATTATATTTTATTCCGCTGCGTTGGTTAGATTCTATTGTTGTTTTCTGTTTTCTCTTCTTCTACCTCTTCTTCTTTAACCCAAATGGTTCGTATTTCTATTCAACTTGAGTTGATTGATGTAGAATAGTGTTGACTCAATGGGTACCGATTTGCGGGTCGTTACACTTTGTATCAGAGCTCGGGTTGGTGATAACCTTGGCTCTGGTGGGAATTACTCATAGAATAGAGTCCATAGTACTCTAGAATGAGCTTGAGCGTATTAATAGATATGAGCCCATATTTGTTAGTGAATATAAAATTGTTTTATATTGTGTTGACTTATCGATTGATTGTTTATGGATTCTGGTCGATACGTGGGACGCCATGTTATCGATAGGGATTTCTAAACTCTTAAACAAGATAAACCGACACAGTATTGTTTAAATAGGGTAAATGAAATAATTTTACCCAGATTATTTTTGTATATTAAAGAAATGATTTTTCGTAAATTGTTATAGTTATATATGGAAGTTTGGTTGCTAGGAATGATAGTATTAAATTATTATCATTATTATATGAGAACGAATAAGAAATTGAAAATAATAACCAGAGATTAAGGAATAAATTAATAAATAAATGAGATTTGTAAACGTGATTCATAATTGAATAAGATATTGAAACCATAATTAAAAACAAAGAAATAAATTCATAATAAATGAAATTTGTAAATGTAAACTATAAATGTGAATTATAGTGTGATTAATAATTAAAATAGGATATTCCAAAGTAATGTTTGAATTCAAATTTAAAGAGTTTGGAATTTGAAAATTTAGGAATTTGAGTTCCTTTGAATTTGAAAATGATTCCCAAAGGTTGGGAAAATAATATATATGTGAGAAATATTTTTGAATCGAATTTGAAATCTAAAGAGATTTGGAAATTAAAATATTTGAAGGGTTTTAAAAGAGAAAAAAGCATTGAACTCTTTAAGGTCGCTGGAAAATAATTCCGATGATGATCGCGACATCATCGGTGTTCATTTTCGAGTTTCCCAAAGGGGGACTGCTACCTGGATGTTTTGGATTAATGTTTGTTTGCGAAATAGGGTTTGGTTTTGAAAACGCAAGGAATTTTGGATATAGGTGATTTCAAAGGGAATTTTGAAATGTTGAAAGATTGTTCAAATTTTGGAATTTTAAGTAAGAATGTTTATGGCATTTAAAAAGTTTGATAACTTGTAAATTTGGAATTTTTTGAAATAAAATGCAACTTTGTAAGTAGGTAAAGTGAAAACTGAATACTGGAATTTAAAATTTGAATTATGTTAAATTATGTGAAATGGAAAAATTAGTCAAGTTGGACTAAATAAAACAAAGTTTTGAGATTTAAAATTAGTAAGTAACTGAATGATTTATATGGTATGCAACTGAAATGAAACTGAATATTGGATGATGTTTGATTTAAAATTGTATAAAAATAAGTGCAGAATTAGTTCAAATGAACTAAAAATGATTAATGTTTGGAAATAAAAAAATTTGGTTGAAAAAGAATTTGTGAATGAACAAATGAATTTATAATTGTAAGTAAATGAACTGAAATTGGATATTGTAATGATATTAAATAGAATTAATTCCTTGCTTAACAAAATTCAAAAAGAATGGTGTATAGCAAGACTTAACTAGAGTTAAGCTAAATAAAATTGGGTTGAAATAAATTCAGTTGAGTTATAGATAATATTGAATGGAATAAAATTCTTACTTAAATAAATAAATGTAAACTAAGTAACTATTGTATTGGATTAAAATAGATTTGGTGTGGGTTGTAAACAAATCCAATTCAAGCATAAATTGAATGGCTTTATTATTAATAAATTTTATAATGAATTGTTAATGTGAATTAAAATTTAAAAAAAATGGATAAAAGAATAAACTAATTGAATAAAATAGTGAAATGGTTGGGATTTGATCAAAGGGAAATCAAATCAAAGATTGTGAATAGATAATAGAGTTTGGAAATAAAGCTTGAGTTATAAATAGAAATTCAACTTAGAATTGTAAGTGAATTAAATATGAATTGAAGTTGTATGGAATTGGATTAAAATAAAAATGATTTGAGATGAAAATAAATCCAATTCGAGTATGAATAAATTAAAAATGAGAATGAACTTAAGTTATGAAATGGGAGTGAACTGAAGTAAATTAACTTAAGTTTAAAGTTAATAGAAGCATGGGATGATGTCGTGTATAATAAAATGGTTTGAAATCAAACTTTTTGGACATGAAAGAAATGCAATGAAAGTTTGTGAATAAATTAAAATGGGATGGGATTAAGTGTAAATTGAGTTGGAATCAATTTAAATGGTCATAAGCTTAAGTAATTATTTATTCACATTACTATTGTCGAATTGCATAAGAAAATGAGTCGTTTGATGTAAACGGGATTAGATAAATTCTACGAGTTAGTAGAAGTGAAATAGGATAATTTTGAAATCTATTGGAATGAATATAAGTTGTTTTTCTTAGAATGAATTAAATATAAGCGAGTAAGTTGTAAATCACTTAAACTAAATGGAATGGTTTGAGAATTGGTTGTAAACAATTGTAATAAGTGTTGGAACCTTATATGTGCTTATGAAAATTGTATAACGTGCGTTATATGTGAAATTTATGTGTTATCTATTAAAAGTAAGTGAAATGTTAATAAATTTCATATATTTAGTACTTATATGTTTGAATTGAGTAAGTACAGGTACCGGGAAGCCGTTTGGCTGGATTGGATCGCGCTAATTGCTAAATAATAAGTCGCTTGCTTAAAAATGCTATATAAAGGTACGCCTACGCAATAAAAATAGAAAATATGAACTATTTTTGGTTTTTCCGACCGTGTGGGTCGATATATATATATTTATATCTCTTGTCAAATTGCAAAAGCTCCTCCGTACAAAGGAGACTCTGCCAAAATTTTCCAAAATTTTTGGGAGTTAGAATTATTTTTAAAATTTTCACTAACGGTAAAGGATTAAAAATTAGTAAGCAAATAGATATGAAACTGAATATTGAAATCTAATTTAAAATTTTGTATGTAAAGTAAAGTGAAATTGAAGAAATTATTTGAAGAAACTAAAGGAAGAAAAAGTTTGCAAATAAACTTTTATTTGAGACTTTAAATAAATTAGAAAGCGGAACTAATAAAAGGAAATGGTTAATTAAATATGGGTTGAGATAAGGCGAATACAATTCAATATTCAGAGTTTGAAGACAAAATTGAATTCAAGTAGAATTGAAAGATGGAAATCTAAATGGAGATTTGGAATAAGTATTTAGATTTGAAAGTAACTAGTAATTGAAGCAATTTGAATTCAAATGGAATTGAAAAAGACAAAATAAATAGAAATGGATATAAATTTTAATAGTGAAGTGAAAATAAATTTAAGAGGTGTATAAAATATTTATATTAAACTTAAGAAATAAAAGATGAAATTCTTAAGTAAGTTTGGTATTGGAAATATACCAAGTGAATAATTGAATGAAGATTAAAACTGAAAGTTGTGAATTAGGATAATTGTGGATAGTGAATAAAAATCAAAATAACGTGAATAAAAAAAGAATGGATATAAATACGTAGGATGTACGTATATTATTTTATTCGCATAGCAATTTGATTCAGATTCGAGCACAGAATTTCGAGATAGTTATATCGATCCGAGTTAGGATTTTTCACTCGATTTTCGACGGCGAACTCTGGATATGGATTTTGATTGATTCTGAAAATTCTCTATCATAGTTATGACTATGAAAGGAGAATGACGGTTTCTGATCTGGAAACCAGATCTGAGTACGCACTAGGAAGTCGGGTGGACGATACTAGTTCGGAAGTAAAATTTGTGATCGAGTAAGCGATCGGATTCGGTATTGCGTACGAATGATATAGGTACATCGTACGGGCTTGAATGAATAGATATTGAAATTCTGTAAAGGAGTCAAATAAATAATTTTGAATGTTGTGATTGGATAGTATTGCTAAGTAGGATATACAGGTATTTAAAAGCAGGAGAAAAATTGCTTTTGATTTCAGAAGATAAATTTGAATTGCTCGACAAAAAAGGTATGTGTTTAAATTTCTATATGAAATTTGATTGAGTTTTTGATCTAGCCACTTGGTTTTTGTTTTCTTTTGGAATTTGGGAGCCCATAAAGGCATTTTATAGTAGTACCAAGCTAGCCGCGCAAAGGAGACGCTGACGAAATTTTTCTGAAATTTAGAGAGTTAGAAAATTTTTGAGAAAATTTTGATAATTCAAAATTTGGTTTTAAATTGAAACTTGTATGATTGAGCGAATAGTATTTTTTGAAAACTATGGGAGAGTTTGGGGAATTAGTAAGAATGGTAGTGGGTCTTTTACAATAAGATGGTTGGTAGGATGTTGAATTGTTGGATTCGGGAAAGGTAAACGGGTATTGGATCATTCTTCCTAACGAGTAATTTCGGGGACGAAATTCTTTTAGGGGGGGAGGAATGTGACGACCCGGAATTTTCGAGCATTTAAAATCGGAATATTTAAATTGATTTTAAATATTCAATAAAATAATTTTAACTTGAATTACGAATATCACTATTTATTTATTGAATTTAATAATTGGAAATTGGGTAAAATATGAAATCTGGGATTTTAAGCCTGTAAAAAAAGTATAATTTGAAGGCTTATAAAATTTATATTGATAACATTGAAGATAATAGAAGTGTTAAAATTGAATCTAACACTGAATTGTTCAGTTTTGAAATTTTATAGTTTAAATTGAATTTAAAAATAGCTTTCCGACGCACAGTCTCGGAATTCGACGAAACTAGTTCCATTGGGTCCGTAATACTGAATTTTTATCAGATTTCAAATTTCGTATTGATCGGAGTTGTTGTGCGAGCCTACGATAAGTAAACGCGTTGAAAATTAAATAAAACTTTAATTGATCAAATCAAAGTCATCGGTGCCTTCTTAAACACGCTTCCCTTTTAATATTCAGTCGAACCCTTCTTGGCCTTCATTTTCAAATCGTTAACCCTAAATTAAAAAAAATGGCTACTGCTTCCTAATTATAAATCGCGTCTCCCTCCTCTGTTCCTTTTCGTTTCAAAAATCGAAACTGTTAGATTGAGGGCCGCGAGTTCCTCCCTTTTCTCGTCTTCATAAGCGAAATCGATTTGCCGAAGAGATTACATTGCGAACGAATTCACGAACTCCACGCATGCACGAGGCACTGGAGGATGAGGTGCGGCAGTCGCGACTATGCTTGTATGGAGTCAAGCTTCGCGATAGATGAGCAGAGAGGGAGGATGAGGCAGAGAGCTTGGGTTCGATCATGAATTATTGGATGGATCAGGAAGGGGAAGGGCTTGCTGTCTAGGTCAGCAAGGTAATTTAGCTAATTAAATTTTTAGAAAATTAAAAAAAATGATGTAAACGAGGTTAGTTTAATTTTATTTAAAACTTTTTTAATCTAAATTATATATATATAACGAATTTGAAGATATAAATTTACACACACATTTTAATTCACATGCCATTTTAAAATTTTATATATGCATTTTTTTTCTTACTGCAGAAAAGGAAAAAGAAAATCGTACGTTGATCTTAGTTAAATTTGATTTAAAAGTAATTTGGAAAAGTATATTTACAAATAAGATTTTGGGGAAGAAAAATATATAAGGGTTTATATAAAAAGTTAGTTAACTTAATCTACTAAATGATAATTAATTGTTTGATTAGATCGAATATTAATAAAACATCTAATGTTTATACAAGGTCTGAAAAATCATGGAAAACAAGCCGTTTGGAATGTATTGCATACAAAATCAAAGGTGAGTAAATCTCATTCAGCTAAATTTTAATTTTAATTTAAATGGTTAAATTTAAATAACTGATTGATTGATTGGATTTGGTGTGTTATATTATATATAGTAGTCTATAGTATATCTTGGAATGTTTGATTTCCCGCATTATATAGCGGATGAGACCCTATGCGCCGCATAATAGCGGATGATATTTTATTTATAACCCATATACCGCGATATTCCACCTCGAAGTGGAATGGGTATTTAAGTTGTGCGAACGTCTGTGGATGCAGGGAAAACAGGTTGGAGGGATCCAACTGGATCCCTCAACATTTATTTAAATTATTTAATATTCTCTGTTGTAATTATTTGATATTTTATGATGAATTATATTGGAATATTGAATGCTACGGTTTGATTGAATATATTTGGGTATAATGAGTTACCAAAAATATATAAAATTGGAGTTTTGGAAAGTCAATAAAAGAATGGAGTTTTAAGTAAAATAATTATAGCAAATAAATTAAGAATGAATTGAAAAGAAATGGAAGTGATATTAAAATACTAATAAATAGCTTCGAGTATAAACGGAAACAAAGATTTTGAATAAAAAGAATTTAATGAATTGTAAAATTAAGTGATATTATTTAAAGTAATAAAATTTAAAGTTTAAATTTATTTAAAAGGATTAAGAAGTAATTTGAGAAATCTAAAATTGGTATTCTCAGTTAAAAGTATTTTAAATCATAATTAAGGAATAAAATCTGAAATTAATGGATTTTGAAATAAAAGGGAGTAAATTGAAAATCAATTTGGAAATTGATTCAAGTGTTTGAAATTGAAAATTTAAAGAAGAATGTGAAGAGAAGTATATTTCTCTGGATAGCCAAGTACGTTCAAAGTAAAGTTATAAATATAAGATAAAAAATTTTGATGTTGTTTTTAAAAGCATGTTTTAGAAATTTATTATTTCTAAATATCTAAATTCTAAAGTAAATATTTTTCAAATCTATTGTCGTAGTAATTATTTAAAAGGTGACTTAGTATTTTGTTTTAAAAAAAGTGAAAACCTAGTTTTATATTTTATAAAGTAACCTTATTTTCAAATATATATACAGTATGTATTTTTAACAAATTATTGAAGTAGCGTTTAACGTAAATGTTTTAAAATATATTTCAAAGTAAAGCGTTTTAAATTATTTTAGAAATCTAAAGTTTGTGCTTGATGATTTCAGTGGAAATAGAAAATATTTGAAAATTTTATTCTGAAAAAGGAAGATAGTTTGAAACTGTTTTCAAAGTATGAAATGGATATATATCTTGCGAAGATATTTCGAGATAAATAAATAATTGGGAGAAATTATTTATGGTTGATGGATGTTTATGAATTTGAATTGATAGTTAAATAACCGATTATCAATATTGGCCAAATGTGCTGGTCGTTTGAGACCGAGATCGGGATTTATTTCTCGAAAACCACTTCGATCCGGTTTGTACGTTGTCGTGGAAAACGAGTTTGGATTCGAAGATGGAGCAGTGAAGTGCAAGGGCTAGTCGCTACTAATCCTGAGGATATTTCCAAAATGGATGTAGTGGGAATAGTGCCTTCGGTCCCGTTCGAACCCGGTACAGACTTGTATGGATGAATGCTTTCGGAACATCGTCAGGTGGACGATGGGCATTCTAAGGGATGTGTTCTAAAAAGGTAATGCTTAGCCTCAAGCCTCATCAACCGGGAATGACTGAAAATCAGAGGTTATGCAGCAAGGCTAGGTGGGTAGCACCCACTCAGGGTGAGGTCATCCCTGTCTAAATGTCCCTTTTTATTTCGGCTTAGTGGTGCGGTTGCTGATCCCAACCGTGGGGAGATCTCACTCGGGATTATCCTGTAAGGGGTAGTCCCGGTCTTGTGTTGCAGGGGGTCGGGAGTGATCCTCGGTACAGTGATCTAGGCCACATACCGTGACAGGTGGTACCCTAGTGCCTAGTCATTAGTTGGAAATCCATTCTCCCTACGAGCCTTGTACGAGTTTTGTTTGTACTACCCACTCTTTTGCTAGTAGCTGGAATTTAATCATGTAACAATTTCGGCTATTTTAATAAGTATTTGTATATAGACCCTATTATAATATCAGAGGATTTTAATAAGAAATGTTTTAGCTATCGTAAGGTAAAAACCCGACATGTTTATTTGTGGCGTGGTCTTACGAGATGCTTTTGTTTTCAAAGGATTTTGAAACTTTAATAATCAATTTGAGTGTGATTTTCTCATGCTGGTATTCCAGACTGACTCGGGTGTTATTTAACTGTAATGCTCGGGTCAGACCGAGTATTATAGGATACAGGGAAGGATGATGTGGAGCTCAGGAGACGAGCTGGAAGACGATACGTACTTCCGTATTTGGTTATTATTCCGTTGTGTATACAATTGTATGTTATTGATGTGGCACTCTGATGATGTACTATAATGATGTATGTATAAACAGTTATAGTTTTCTTTTGTGTAAAGATCTGTTATTATATATTATATTTTATTCCACTGCGTTGGTTAGATTATGTTGTTGTTTTCTGTTTTCTCTTCTTCTACCTCTTCTTCTTTAACCCAAATGATTTGTATTTCTGTTCAACTTGAGTTGATTAATGTAGAATAGTGTTGACTCAAGGGGTACGGGTTTGCGGGTCGTTACACTTCCGGGCCGGTGGTAACGCGTAGCGCACAACTACCGCCCATCTCGAGCCACACTCCCAAAAATCAAAGGTGCGCACCAATCAATCACAAAGTAATAGAATGATATACGAAGAAGTGTGTCCGATCAAAGGTGCTACCTCATTAGCCCATCAATCGCTCCTGTTTTAGCCACCTTATGCCAACTCACGGGAGTCGGGTCCACGTATATACCTCAATAGAACGTCGCCACCATCCTAATTCATTTAGGAATCTCCACTGCGTACACGGTTGTCAAAGTGGTTTTTGGTATCGATAGAGAGTATGCCCATATTCGATCCCGGTCTCTTTGCCAACCAATCGTTATTATAACCCATGCATATTTATTTCAAAGCAGTATATACTTCCAAAACCAAAATACCATATCCATTTCAAACCATATCATTTATTTTAAAGTAGTATATACTTTCAAAATCAAATTATCATATCCACTTCAAAATCATATCATTTATTTCAAAATAGTATATACTTTCCACTTTACCATTTTATATAATCCAAATGTTTATATACTTACAATTTTTACCATAGTTATTTTATCATTTTTATTCTATCACACTAATTAATTCATTTGGATATTAAATAAACCATGCTTTTAAGTTAAATAAACTTAGTTACTGTAGTTTCCTATTTAAAGTTGAAATTCCTTATGTGAAGTTAAAAGTATATTATTAACTTGCATTTCATTATTACAGTAAAGAACATGTATTGGTTTAATCAATATTGCGTTAACTAAAATTACATGTCAAATGTTCATTTTTAACTTACATTTTATTTTCACAATAAAGAGCATTTATTGTCTTAATCAATATCACCTTAACAAAAATTACATGTCAAATGTACATTTTTAACTTGCATTTTATTATCACAATAAAGAGCATTTACTGTCTTAATCGATATCACATTAATTAAAATTACATGTCAAATGTACATTTTTAACTTACGTTTATTTTTTTCACAATAAAGAGCAATTATTGTCTTAATCAATATCACATTAACTAAAATTACATGTCAAATATACATTTTTAACTTACATTTTATTATTACAATAAAGAGCATTTATTGTCTTAATCAATATCATATTAATTAAAATTACATGTCAAATGTACATTTTTAACTTACATTTTATTATCATAATAAAGAGCATTTGTTGTCTTTATCAATATCACATTAATTACAATTACATGTCAAATGTATATTTTTAACTTACATTTTATTATCACAATAAAGAGCATTTATTGTCTTAATCAATTTCACATCAATTAAAATTACATGTTTACCATACAAATCATAAGTATTCATTTTCCTAAACATATCCATTTCACAAATAAAATATTTTATCATAGTTAATATAATAATCACTTTTCTTTACAAATTTATTCATTTATACTTCAAATAACTATGATTCCAAGTTAAATATTTATTACAAAAGTCTAATTAAACTGTATTTCATTGTATCCAAAATACATCTATGCAAACTAAATCCATTTCATGAAATAACCTTTATTAAAGTTACTAGATTAAATTTAAGATTCCATATTACATCAAATTTAATTATTAAGATATTTATCATAAATAAAATCTTTAAATTTCTTAAACCAATAATAGACTTATAAAATTTTAACTTACAAGAGAACCAAATACATCTTTACCATTTAAAGCATTAAATCAAATTAAGTTAAAATTTCATATATTCATAATTTCAAAATACTTAAAAAAATTCAGAAAATATTCAAAACACTTAATGAATCTTTAGGAAAATATTATTTAAAAATATAATCATAGGCCTATATAATATTTTCTAACCTAGATCAAGTGATACGGATGTGTATCATTTCAATCCGTAATTTAAAAGAAAAAATGGGGTTCTTTCGTTTCAAACCCACAATCCCAAGTAAAATAAATGCTATAGAAATCACAATAAAAATCATTTAAGCCTATCATTTCGGCTCATAATGATTTTTACTTATTCTAAAGTTCGTTCGGTATGTATCATTTCAACCCATAGTGATAGGGAACTTGCAGCAATGATACAGTAAATAAAATGAACAGTATACCATATAATGACATATTAGATGACGTAACAAACATATAAACAACATTTAACATCATATAACATATCACAGGCATTTATGAATAACATATCAATTTATACAGATTCACTTGTCATCATTTCACAATAATATAAGCATGTAATGTTTAGAGTGAACACTCGCCGTTTTAAAGCTGAAGGCAACAATTCAAACACAAAGATCAAACTTCGAAAAGCAAAAAAGGCACGACAAAGCACGATTCGACTTGAGTGATAGGAGAGCCAAGATTTCAACTTATGTACACAAACAAATACAACATACATAAGTGTATTTAATAAAAAAGATTAGATGAATTAAACAATGAAAATAATTAAGACAAGATGACATAACCTTGCTCTACCCTATGCAAATGGTGATGGGGTTGGCAAGGAGGTAGAGGCCGAGTCTATTCATGAAGGAAATAAAGAAAGAAAAAGAAAAAAAAAGAAAGAGGAGGAAGAAGAAGCCATGGATATTTAGATCTATAATTTTTTCTCTTAGGAAATAAAATGAGATGTGGAAAAAATGTTTTTGTACGTGCATTAGTAATAGAGGAGGCGGCTAAGATTTGAGGTATGAATAGCCAAAAGAGTAAATGGTAAGAAAATAATAAAGGGGATTTAATTCCTATTTAATAAAAGAAACGCATGCAAAGATCTTTCAATCAGAGGAAGAGATACATTGAGAAGATTTTTATGCATGATTAGGAGAATTAATACACGGCTATAGCATTTGAGGAACGGCTAAAATAGTGAATGATTGTGATAGGAAATTAAATAGAGAGGCACATAAAAGGCAAGAAATAAAGCCAAAGAACTTATGCCAGAATAAAAAAACGTAACGTACAACTAATTGATTCATTTCCCAACTGTTAAATACAGAATATACAAATGAACATCCAAATAAATAAACTAAAGTACACACAAATAGAAAATAACATAAGTTACGAACAACTGTGGTAGGAAATAAATAGATAAGCAAATAAAGAGGTAAGAAATAAAGCAAATGTAACGTATGCCAAATTAGAGCAAAGTAACATACGCCAATTTGATTTTTTTTCCTTCCCATTAATTAAGAGGTATACACAAATAAACATTCAATAAACAAAATAAATAAAATTTTAAAAAGATATGCCTTTAAGACAATATAATGTATATCCATTGATATTTTTTCCAAGCAATAACTAAGAGATATAAACACATAACAATTCAAATAATAAAATGAATGTCACAAAAGGAAAATGTAGAGAGATAAAATAGAGATGAATATATATGAAATATATATATATATATACAGAAATTATTTATTTTATTATATTTGGAAAGGAAATTACAAACAAAAATCCAAACTTTATTGGAAAATTTTCAAAATTAAAATTATGGATAATTAAACACCAGTTTTAAATAAAATGAATTAAATTATTTAATAAAATTTTGGGTTGTTACAAGTTGTCCTGGATATGGACAAACCAAATCATCGTCTTCATCATCTTCATGGTATTCATTCATAACGTTCAAACCGGATCGAAGAGGTTTTAGAATAATTAAATCTGATCCCGGTCTCTTCGAAACGATTAACGATATTGACCAAAATTGATAGTTGATTATTTAACTATCAATACACATCCATAAAAAATCATTAGGCCTTATTATAAATTTTCCAAAATTTATCTCAAAATACTTCATAAGATATTATTATTAGTTCCTCAACATTTGAAAACAGTTTTCAGTCCTTTTTATTTTCACAACATTTCCAACCTTTCCCAATACTTAAATTATTTCCTTCACTCTATTTTATATTCAACATTTAGAAAATACTCCTTTTATTTCCTATTTCTCTTTCTTAGAATCATTTACAATTTTATTTGTAAATTTCCCAACTCGTTTGACACGAATTCTATAAATTTCGAAATTTCTTAATCAATTCCCTTAATATTTTCAAAACCAATTATACTTGCTTATAAACTCAATTCCCTTTGTACTTCTTTATGAATACTATTTTCGAAGTTCACTTTTATCAAATTTCTTCAGAAATTTCTCGATTTTTTCCAAATTTTCGTTTTGAGAATTCTCTTATAAGACCATATACTAAATAACCATTTTCCCACTCTTGAGAAGGTTTATAAATACATTTAAACCATTTTCAAAAAACTTTATATATACATATGTAAATAAAAATAAGTATTTAAAGAAAAATAATAATTATTTATCTTTAAAACATGTTCAAATAGTTATCTAATATTGAAACCACTTTTATAACATCACTTTCCAAAGCAGGTTTTAATCTAGGAGTTATTAAGATAAATATTAAGTGTTTGAAAATTTACTTCTGAGGTATTTCAGCACTAACTAACTTTGAAATTTATATAGTTTAATAAATAGGAATTTTCCTTTTAAAATAAAAATTTAACTTGTAGATAAAATAGTTTTTTAATCTCAATAACCAAATTTTCAATTTATAAATCTCTTCGATTTCTATCACATTACTTCCATTCCGATCTCCTTGACCATTTCACTTTAAAAAAATAGTATCCACTATTTTTTCTCTCACCCTATTTCCATATTCAACTATAAATTCTTCTTGTAAATTTATCTTACCAATTTATCATCTGGTTCCGATTTATTTTATTTATAAACAGTTTGCCTTTGATCTCCACCACTCGCGAACCCCTCCACCTCCGCTATCGACGTCACTTAACCCACTGTACGCCACCGCGGCTGACCTACCCTTGCCGCCACCACCGGAACGCCGCCTGTCAGCCCCACCAATCGTGACCACGACCGCTAACTTGATCGACTGGCAATGCCAATTTCCGTTCAACTTGGCTTCCTTCACTGCGAACCTAGGCCAAACCCTATTTCATGAATCGACAGTCGAACCTTCCTCCCTCTACGTGCGCGGACATGAGCAGCCTTCCAGGTCGCCTACCATCGTCTCCCTTCCTTTTCTTTGAAAGAATTTGTGAGATGAAGTTCATGGGTAAGGAAGAGAAATAGCGATTTCGTTCTGTATCCTTTTTTATTTATTTAACAAATTCGATTCTGTGAATGGCTCCGTAGATTGGAACAAAGAAGAGAGGGATTTTGATTTTTGAAAGGGGATAGACATGATTTTAAAACGAGGGAAAGATGCCTTGTATGTTGCTTTGTTGGCTACAGTAGATTGATGGAAAAGAAAAGCAGCTGATGGGAATATGGTCAAGTCAACAAATAATATATATTATTTAAATTTAAAAACGTCTCGATTTCGTCGCTTAAAATCTTGACCTCCTGTCGACGCGTGCCGCTAAGAATTTATAATATTATACCCCTATTCCTAACACAATAGAAAATATTTCGAGTCCTAATTCGATCATATGGAGAACATAGCCTTTTGAACCGAAATATTATATTGAATTTTCGGTATATCCTTCAACGCATCTCTATTCCGTTCGACCAAACGATAACTCCAAATGCTATGAAATTTGAAATCCGATAATAATACACTATTACAGAACCAATGGAACAACTTCTGTCGAATTCCAAGACTGTGCCTTGGAAGGCTATTTTTAAATGTCAATTTAAACTATATATATCTAAAATTGAACAAATCACTTTTAATTTCAATTTTAAAAGTTGCATTGTCTTCATTATTTTTAATATGAATTTTGTAAGCATTTAAATTATTTTTATCAAGCTTAAAACTCAAGGTACGATAATTTACCCAATAATCAATTATAAAATTCAATAATTATTTTACCAATAACCGCTATACTTAAATCCGAATTTATTTTATAAATAAACCCAAGTTCTTCATATTCAAAATTAGTCTATAATTCAAATCCAATATTTAAAACATTTAAATATTCAAAATTGAAAATGAAAAATCTAGGTCGTTACAAGTAGCCATTTTCTTTCCCATGGTGGAACAAAAGAATGGACACATGAAACCCAAACGGTTCAAAATGGGTACCGATACGGCTGACCGTTTTATAGATTTCACCATGCACCAGATGCCGAAATACACAAATGAATATACTACGGAGATCAGCGTGAGGAGATGAAGAAGATGGTACACGGATAAGATTGATCCGACCTACCTATCAAAACTCGATATTCGCTGCCAAATTGCTGCTAAATCGCCAAAAATAATATAAACAGAGCTAGAGCAGTCCAAATTTGGCGAAACGAAATATGACGTATCACTTAGAAAATGATTTATATTTTTCTTATGTAATAATATCCAGATTTCAAAAACAATTAATTTTCTTCAAATTTAACTGATTTTTAAATTTTAAATTGAAATTTCGCAACCAAATAAACTTCCATATTTTTCAATGAAAATCTGCCACTTGCTATGCTTAAATAGACGCATACCAAATATCAAATCTTCATTTCAAAAAATTTATTATTTATTTTCATTAAAATTTAGTAAATTACGTTATTCAAAGTCATTAAAATTTACGAGTTGTTACCTCTCCCCCACTCAAAACTTTTCATCCCCGAAAAGAACGAGATAGGAGAATATAAGCAAACAGAAAGGAAAGGTAGATTTGAAATACATAGTACCAGTTACAACAGTTAATTCAAAACCATATAAATTTCATTTTCGAGTGTTAATATTATTATCACATTACTTATTAACATCTATTTATTATTATCATTATAATTAACTCACTTTCAATTAATTTACATTCACCTTTTCTTTATAACTTAAGTTCATTTTTTAAGACATTTTTTTATTTTATTTAACTCATTTATTTTATCCATTTGACTTCACTTAAGTAAATTCCACTTCATATTCAATTTAAACTATTCTTTGTAATTTACTTTTGTATCACAAACGGGCAAAAGGTATGAATTTATTTATTACCTGTTTAGTTTCTTAAGTTCATATTATTTACATAAATAGCGTTCTCCTTCTATTATTTGATATATTTCACTTAACATATCTTGCAACATAGATTAAGTGTATAAAAATTTATTATAACCACTCAATTTTTATTTATAAATTCCTTTAACAAAATTTCAATTTCGGACATCTTATTACTTACATTTATATTGTATACTATTCAATTACATGTTCTCATTACATTATAACATTTCCAGGTAAGTTTTGTTAATGTTTTCGAATGTAATTGAGCACGATACAAATATACCTTATATTTACAACATTTCTATTAAGCAAAATTTAGTTTGAACATTTTTTATTATTTAAGTTTTCTCTTGTATAACTTCAATTGCATATTCACATTACATTTTGACTTTTTGAATATTTTTGTTAAGTTATATATGTTTTAGAATGCAGTTGAGTATTATATGAATAAATTTTAACCTAGTTTAACTGTTTCAAGTTGTTTTAATTTCAATTTTCAATTTAGACGCTCCAATTATTCAATTTTTTTTGCTTCGTTTCAATAATTGAAAACCATCACTTAACATAAAACCTAAGAGTTAAATTTTCGATTTCACTACAAACTATTTTGAAATAAATATATACATATATATTTTGTACATCAAATCATACTCAAGAAATTCAAATCAAATCTATTTTCCAAAATAAAAGTGTAGCAAAGCTAAAGAGTGTTTGAGATTCGAAAATGAATATCGATGATGCTACACTCATCGTCGAAATTATTTTCCAGCGACATAAGAGGAGAGTACTGACTTACTTCTTTTAGATTCCTTTGAAAATAATTTTCATTCCAAAATACTTTTAAATCATTTATTTTTTCAAAACTTTGAAACCAAAATTTGAAAATCATCGAAAATTAAATTCTCAAATCCTTAATTTAAATTCATTGCATTTGTCAATCAGATTTATAAACCATGTTTTAAAAATTTCATCTCCTTAAAACATACAACAATAGTTAACGGTTTAGAAATGTTTACAAAACAATAAATGATAATCTAATACTATCATTTCTAACAACTAATTTATTTAACTATCTAATTTCAGAAAATTATACTTTTATATATGAAATATAATCATACATAAAATTATTTCATTTACCAATTTCGAAAACCTTATTGTGTTAGTTTGTTCTGTTCAAGTGTTTTGGAATTCCTATCGATAGCGCCAGCTAGAAGAATCGACAGAAACCCAAAATTCAAAATTAACAACTCAAACAACACAATATAAAACATTTTTATATCAACTACAAATACGCTCTCTCATAAGATGATTCAAGGAAGGATTTTCGAACAAGGATAGAGATTCAAATTTAGAGGAACCCTAATCAAAGTGAATTCTAACTAAGACGATTGGCTCGAAAGGAAGATAAGATAATTAAATTACAAAAGAGGAAATATGGATAGACTTACATTAATTGCGACGACCTTAACCGGTCAAGCGAGACTCCATTTTTAGAAACAATGTGCTCAAGAAATCAGACTTCAACCCTTTAGAAATGGCTTTTAGAAAATTTGGCTTTCAACTGATGACTCCTAAGAATTTCCAGCACATAGCTCAAATTAATTCATGATCTTTCTTAGAAAAGACGAGGATATTATCAACGAAAACTAGGGCAAATTTGTTAAGAACATCGCAGAAAATGCGATTCATGAGATCGACAAAGCAAGCATGAGCAATGGTTAATCTAAAGGGAATGACTAACCATTCATAGAAACCATTCTTTACTCGGAAAGCTGTCTTGGAAATCCTCTCCTCGGCTACAAGAAGCAGGTGAAAACTGGTGGCAAAATCAAGCTGAGAGAATACTTTAGCTTCGTAGAGCTGATCGAACATATCGTTGGTACGAGGCATAAGATATCTGTTCTTAAGAGAAAGCTTGTTCAACTCTCTATAATCAACACACATTCTCAAAGAACCATCAGATTTGGTGACAAAGACCACAGCTGCTCCCTTTTAGAAAAAACTTTGCCTAAACAAATCCTTGGAAAATAAGTTTTAATCTGCTTCCTTAACTCGACTTTCTCTTTAGGTGCCATCCATCAGGAAGGAAGGACAACAGTCGAGCTCTAGGAATAAGATTGATGCAGAATTCAATTTCCCGCTTGGGAGGAAGAGAAGTGAATTCAGCAAAGATATCCAAAAATAGTTGAACAACAGGGGTGAGTCAAGGTCACTAGGCTGAGCATCAAGCGAAAAGATAAAGTTGCCTACATAAACCTGAGGCATTCGACATTCGATCACAAGAGAATTACCCTGGTCATCTACTAGAGAAATGGTTTGGGCTTTGCAAGAAATAACAGCATCATAACACTTTAACCAATCACCTCCATGTAAGATATCAAATGCATCAGAATCGAGGACGTAGAAATCTCTGGTGGGTCAATGCTTGTTGTAAAGGAGTTTCACCCCTTTACAAATATACTAAAGTTAGCGGGACCTCCGATGAGATTAGTCACACATAAGGATGAAGTAGCCAATTGAGGTTGCAAGATGTGCTCAAATTTATTACTTAGATCAACAGAAATAAAGCCATGTGATGCTTCGTATCAAAGATAACACAAACAGGAAAATCAAGGAAAGAAAAGGTGCCCTGAAGAGTACCTTGGGTATCACTTACAGAAAGAGGAAGAGTGGAAGAGGTCATGGTAAAGACTCCAGATGTCTTACCTCTCTGCCGAGTGGGACAATCCTTCTTGAAGTGACAAAGGCAAGAATGGATTTCAAAACAAAGGGAAAGTTCCAAAATTCAAAAGAAATCCTAATCCAGGAGGATCCTAACAAAGAATTTCAAGCTCAAACGAAGATGATTATGTAGTTAATTTTACTCATTCTAAGGTATTACTACCCTTTCTCTGATGAGTTTTTACTCCATAAGCTAAGTTTTGCCTAAACCAGAGCTCTGAAACCACTTGTAACGACTCGTCATTTTGAACCATTCAAATCGACAATAATACAAACATGTCAGACTTGAATTGCTCAAAATAACAGATTGTTAATTTTTATATTTGGCAAAACTTAGCATATACAGTAAATAAATCAATCATAGAATTACAAACATAGAGTAATACAGTAATAAACAGCAGAAATTTCATAAATGGTAGTTGATGAAGCAACTACAGAATATCAAAGTCTAAAGAAAAATGCAACAGAAATCCAATACATAGAAGTTTCAATTCAAAAGAAAATGACAAGTCTGAACATAAACCATTGGAAATAACTAAAAAAAACAAAAAAACCGAATAGATAAAGATAGATCTCCAAGCAAAGCTCCAATCTTCAAAGGTGAGTCTCAAATGCTATGACACTCAAGCTGACCCGAGAATAAAGCCAGACACAAAACACTCGAGTTAGGATTAACATTCTTATACAGGTAAATCAACTCAAGTGAAATGTCAAGTGAACTACAATATAACTTAAATGATGTTTGGAATTCCACCCTTTAAGGATCCGTTAAACTATCTACATACATAATACAATACGCTACATAGATAATGTCTACAGTAAAGTAAAATATTAAAATAGCTTTAAGGCATTACCCATATCCTCCTTAACACATTTCATATAAATGTCGTAGTCTACACGGTATTGTAAACTCCACCAAACCGGTGGACTATCAGGGAGCACTCCATAAATGACATAAATCAAACTCGTAGTGGGCGCGACAAGACATATGAAATGCACGCGAGGCAATACTAGGGTAAGATTCTACCATTTGTACTCCCGAACTGGTGGTAACGAATAACAGCTACTACCTCCCACCTCGGAACACACTCCCATGATCAAATCAAAGGTGGCCACCAAATCAATCATAAAGTAACAGATATGGCATCGTAGAAGCATGTCCGGTCGGAGGAGCGACCTCACTTGGCCGGTATAGTTCCTATTTTAGTCATATCAAGCTAACACGAGGGGGTTAGAGATGCATTCATACCTTATACAGACGTTTGCCAAACCATCCTACTTCATTTTGGATTCTCCACCACGTACACAGTTGTTAAAGTGGTTTTCGGTGTTGGCAGAGAGTATGACAATATTCGATCCCGGTCTCTTTAACAACCAAACGCTTATTTTACACTGTGGTCACTTTCATTTCAAACAGTTCATACTTCATATCAAAATATCATATTCATTTCAAAATCATATCACTTTCAAGATCATCATTCACTTTAAATCATAATTGTTCCAACTTAAACAATTTGAATATTGAAAGTAGTTTATATATTGGAATAGTTATGCATTAAAAATAGATTATAGATTAAAATAGTTCATATATTAAAAGTAGGTTATAGATTAAAAATAGGTTATAGATTAAAAATAGGTTATAGATTAAAATAGTTTATATATTAAAATTAGTTTATATATTAAAAATAGTTTATATATTAAAAAGAGTTTATATCGAAAATAGTTTCAAATTAAAATTGTTTCTTCCAATTTCATAAAGTGGAAATTAGCCACAAGGGCCTCTTTAGCAAGTGGAATTAGTTTCTAGGACGCACAATTGAAATAATTACTTTCAAGGACAAAACACAAAATAATTAGTTTCTAGGGCCTAAAAACCTATGAAATTATGTCCTTGAAAGTAATTGGACTACTGACTTTTTCCTTGAAAGTAATTATTCTGCTGACTTTGGCCTTGAAAGTAATTTCTTTGAATGTGTGTCCTAGAAACTAATTGGACTGCAAAGTTTGTCCTTCTGGTGAAATGCCCCTTTCATAAATCAATTCAAATCAACTTTAGTTCCAAAATTCAATTTAAATCAATCTTAATTCAACAATTTCAGTTAAAAAGGTTAAAGGTTCAATTCAAATTCTCATTAAAACCATTTTAATTTATATCGATTTCAAATCCATGTTTGAACTATAAATTTAAACTACTTTCAATTCAATAGGCTCCAAGGTTTAAATATTCAAACAATTTACAATAATTCAATTTGATAAATTTCATTTATATTTCAAAATTCAACTTTAATATTTTTTTTAAATTTGAAAATATTCAATTATTTTTAATAACATTTCAATAAAATCTCAAATTACAAATTTAAATCAACATTAAATATTCAATTTCAATTTTATTTAAATTTGAAAATATTCGTTTAATCATCCGTAATCAAAATCCAGTTATCAAGTTAGAAAAATCATATCTTTAAACTATCAAAATTAATAAGTTTCAAATATTTTTTTATTTAAATGCAATTATTAAACAAATAAAATTTCAAATCAATTTCAATTCATCTTTCCAACCTTAATTTATTAAAGTTATTACCAAATCTTTTTTTTAAACATTAATACAATTTCCAAATAAATAGTTTAAAACATATCATATGTATTAGTCAAATTAAACTTTTATTAAATTAAATTTTATTTTAAACATTTAAAAATAATAAAATTATAAGTAGAATCTTAAAATTTACATTTTCAAAACTTAACTTATAAATTTGAAATTTCCAAACATATAATTTAAAATTCTAAATCTCTATCACAAGAAAAATTAAAAATAAATTTTTTATGTTATATATTAAAATCATAACACATATATTTTATTTTTTCAAAAATTTGGAAATCGTTGAAAAATAGACCTATTGTGTTCGTATGTAGTTTTCTATCCTATGGTCAAGTGATACAGATATTTATCATTTTAATCCGTAATAATTTAAATTTATGGGTATATATCATTTCAACTCGCGATTTCAAAATTTCAAAATCAATCAAATCATTTGGGTTTATCTTTCAACCCATAATTATTTTCTCTAATTTATAATATCGTTTGGGTTTGTATCACTTCAACCCATAGGGAATTCCTAACTATCAGGGAACTTGCAGTGTGAGAACAATAGAATAATAATATAAAATGACATACATATCAATAGCAAGCACGTATCATAATTAATAATTTTAAATATAATATATGTAATAGGTTATGGTGTCATATGTCATAGGTAAACAAATTTAAGTGATAACATATCATACTTAACAATTCAATTACTAACCAATTAAATTTTAACAACACATTTCAATCGTCATTTCATGTGAACTAAATTTACTAAACAAATGAATATTAATCGTGAGTGATCGCTCACCTTTCGAGGCTAGAGAAATAACGAGAATAAGCAAACATACGTGGATAAGCAAGTAGGACAACGATAAGCCAAAGAACTGCTAAAATTTCTGGACAGCGGCGAAACAAGCAATCAAACTAGAACTTGAAATTGACGAAAAACCAAATATATATATATATATATAATATTCATATTCATCTTTTTTTATACTAGAAGAGGAGTATATGCTAAGGGTTCGGCTGGAGAAGAGTTGAATCGGAGAGAAGGCGAAGGGATCTGCTTGGTGGCGGATCTGGCAGCTGCTCACGGCTGCTGTGCTTCGAAGGAAAGGTGAGCTACTATGGGGTTTGGAGGAGTGAAGGGGGCGATGTATGAATGTGGGCAAGGCCAAAGGGATGGAGAGTCAGCTGTTCAAGTGTGGGTTTGGTGATGATGGCCGTGATCGGAGAGGGAGACTTTGGCAGCAGTGGGTGGAGTTTGGTCAAGGGTGACTGGAAGGTGGAGGTGAGCTGCTGGATTGGAGGAGAAAGGAGTGATTCGGGTTGGGTGGTGATGAGCTAGAGGGGCGGAAAGGTGAAGATAGCGAGAAAGGTTTTTGTGGCTATGGGTACGGAGGAGTAGGCAGAGGTTTGGAGATGGCGGGCTATGGTGGGAAGATGGGAAGGCTCGGTGTGGGGGCAGGTCGACAGGTAAAGCGGCAGAGAGGGAGAGAGGGAATAGATGGTCCGGTTTTGGGGTTCAAGGTGGAAGGCTGAGGTGGGTTGATGAAGGGGAAAGCCGCGGAGCAAGGTGGAGGTTGTGATGGATGAAGGCCAAGAGTGCGACTAGTTTGGCAATGGAAACAAGCATGTAAGTTATAAATATATATGCAGCTTATATTTTTTTCTTTTCACAAGCACAAATCAGAAAGGAGAAAAAATGAAAGGAGGGGAAGAGAACGAAACAAATAAACCAGCACATATTTCAAAAAATTGGGAATAACAAAAGTCAATATTAAATTCAGGAAATAATAATAACAAGTGGCCATTTGCTTTCTCATGGTGGAACAAACGAATGGACACAAGAAACGCAAAAATTTCAAAATGGGTACCGATGCGGCTAACTTTTTCGTAGATTTTGCTGCGTACCAGACGTCAAAATACACAAATGAATATACTGCGGAGATTGGCGCGATAAGACGAATAAGATAGTGCATAGATATGAGCGAAACGACCTACCTATCAGAACTCGATATTCGCTACCAAATTGCTGCTAAATCACCAAAAACAATATAAACGGAGCTGGAGCAGTTCAAATTTGGCGAAATGAAATATAACATCTCGCTCAGAAAATGATTTACAATTTTCTTATATAAAAATATTTAGATTTCAAAAATTTTGAATTTTCATCAAATTTAATTGATTTTTAAATTTTAAATAGAAATTTCACAACCAAACAAACTTCCATATTTTTCAGTGAAAATCTGCCACTTGCTAAAATAGACACATACCAAATATCAAATCTTCATTTCAAAAATCTTGTTGTTTATTTTCATAAAAATTTAGTTAATTACATTAAATAAAATCATTAAAATTTATGGGTCGTTACAACTTTCTACTATAGAACTCCAAATAACGCCCTTATGTTTGGGTATATCGACCATTTTCCATGATATAGATCTTAGGATCACTATATTTCATCTTTGTATGATTTATCAACTCCCTCAGTCCATCCAGGACCATATATATATGCACGAACCATGCCACAAAGTATGATGGAAATAAAGGAGCTCGGTGGATCAGAAATTTATGTTTTGACGTAAAGAAAAGTGATTGGATAATAGATGTCATTGTATTTACAAAATCGCCAATGGTTACCTCTCCTCTTTTTTCGTAAAAAATAAATGTTTAGTTGGAAACATAGGAGAAGCAATGATGAGCACTAACTTGTAGAAAAAATATTCATTTGTCTTTGTTTTATGTTTTCTTGATTAGAATTAATATTTAAGGACATTTAGCTTCGAAAAAGAGAATTTGATTCTGCAGGTTGATAGAATCACGTTAGAAAGAAAAATGTATAACCATACAAACTATAAACGTACCTAATTAGTCTGACATCGTCCAACATATTTTTTTTGTTAGTGTATATAACCTAAGAGATGAATTACTGATTAGCTGATGCTGAGAAGAGTGGTATGCCCTTACGTGGATGGAATATTGCAAATTGAGAAATGGTTTGATACTCTTTTTAAAGTAATTTCAGTCTTTCAGCCCGCCCGCCTCCCCTTTACTTCCATTGAGAACCACTGCTACTGCCATGTGTATGGAAATGGCATTTTCAAAATTTTAAAAAGACACCTTGTAAATCTATTCATTGAATTCTCTTTATTAACAGTAAAGATGCACGAGTGTTGTACATGGAAATAAAAATATTGCAAGGAGAAACATGCAAAATAAAGAGTTGCTTATAATTTCGACATTACTCAATACTAACCAAAAGAAAAATATTATTGTAGCTTAAAATGTAATGTTTTGTCTAGTACTTGCAATGGAACATAACATGAAAAATGTGAATAGAACACAAACCTTGTGAAATCTAACTTTTGGAACAACTAAATAATTTTGCCTACATGTAGATATTATACCTAAAACAATACAAAAATTAAGGTGGTGTTTAGTTTCTTATTTTTAGTTTTGGTTTTTTGTCCATACAAAAATGCACATATCGTACGTATACTGTCGAAAACGATCAATTTAGAAAATGTAGTTAACATACAAAATAGGAAAAAAAAACTTTTTTTTTTCATTTTCCATATTTTGAAAAATAACACAATCATGAGAAACAATCTATTCTTCTGTTGTTCCTTTATCCCTTCCGTACCCCCTCCGTTTTTCTTTCATCTCCTCTGACATCTCTTCACTCTTCTCATGTTTAATATATGTATTGAAAACCAAAAATACAAAATTCATTTTTAAACCAAACATTATGTAACATTTTTCAAAATGAAAAAATGTATGACCATAAAATGCCCAGTACCACTGTCCTAATGGTTAAGCATTCTGATTATGGCCAATGAGGCTATATGTTCAAATAAACTAATTTTAAAATAGCATGGTAATTAAATCAACCGTTAGAGAGGTTTTTCTTCTGTAGGCTTGCTAAATCAAATTGCGTGAAACCAAAAAAATCAAGGAACATGTATTTAACATGTCTCCTCAAAAAATCAAGGAACATGTGTGCGTGCGTGCGTATGCATATGTATGTGTGTGTATGTGTAAATAAAAGCATTTACATTAATTTTTTCATTTAACTATAAAGATATAGATCACATAACATAAATTATGTACACAAATAATATTAATAAAGTTATTTTCTAAACCAATCGAAATTCATTTATCTCAATAATTTATGATACACTACATTACAAAATTATGTTTTTAACTTCAGATAACCCCGCATTAAAATTTCTACGATATTTAGCAAAACCATTCTTTATTTTTTCCTACTACTTACCTTTAGTTACATATGTTTAAACCTTACCTTATTCTAAATTAACCTATTTGAACAAATGCAATTAAATAATATTTGTTAATTCGTCTAGTAAATCATTGCATACGTCAGTTGGGACATATATACCATATTTGTATTAACAAAAATGATTGAAAAGGACAAATTTCAAAAGATGCTGGTTTTTCAGACTATTTGCATAAATAGGCTAGTTTACAAACTATTTGCAAGGTTTGGCTAGTTTTGGCCAGCTCATCGATGAGCTGGCCAGTTCTAAAAAATAATAATACAGGGCGCATTTGTGAAATGCACCCCGTATAATTTACACTGGCGCATCTTCCAAATGCGTCAATGTAAATCTCAGGTCCAAACCTGGGCAACAACCTTCACCAAACAATCCAAATCCAAATACACAAAATCCAAATCCAAATACACAATCTTAAATAATATCAAACATTTATCTACATAAAAGCCAACAAATAAAACTACCATTAAATAAATTCAAGCATAACTTAATTAAAATTCGATTACATTCAAATTAAAGTATATGTTATAGTTCGATAACAAAAGCAAACTAATAGTAAACTAAAAATAGGAATACTCATGGTTGAGTTGGATCGTCTTGAGTAGATGGGGGTTGAGAAGGTCCAACGGGTTGCGATTGGTGTGTATCCTGCCTTCTTTTAGTTCTTCGCTCTCTAGTCCGCAAAGCTTGTTCGGAAGAGCTTGGCCGTGTTAATCGATTTCTAAAAAGAAGTGTGTCAATAAGTTCTTCAAATCAAGACACCTTGGTTGGACATCTCGTTCGGGTACTTTACTATGTCCGATATTGTCCAATCCTCTTCCTACAGTCTCTAGTACATCGACCTACAAGTTGTAGTTATTTATTCAAAATTAGAAATATAATTCAAGTGAACGAACTAAAAATATCACGATAATGTGAAGATTTACCACATCTCGCTCAAGCGGTGCACGAGCGGTGTATGCTCGTTCATGAGAAGTCCGATCCGCAATAATGAATCTTGGAGTAATCGACCAGTACCAAGTCATGTATCTCAAAATAGGAATGGTAGAAAATTATTGGTGTACGATACGGTTACGTCTATCGTCCCACTGGACGATAGCAAACTCCAAATCCGGCTTTGGTTCGCATGGATCAGGTATGTATTGTTGAAGACCAAACTATCGCATCACTCGATCAGGATTATACATTTCTACATCTCGCACGCATATGATAGGTGTCTTACAAAGCCAACCATGCATTCCACTTAGACATATCTGCGGAAGATCGACTAGCACATCCTGTGTGTACGGATTCCATATAACAGCTTCATCTGTTAACATGTCGAGCTGGTCGCGATAGTAAGTGGCCACCTGTTTTGGAGACTCAACCCAACTCCTTGAACCAAATAACCTACATAAATAGTTATACGATTAGAGTTTTATTAGTACAAAAATACACACATGTAAATGTAATTGGAAATTAACTACCTTGCACTGTAAGGCAATGTTCTATCGATCTACATGGATGAAGTCACATTTGGACAACCAATGGGAAGATGTGTCCATGCCCAAAGCTGTCAAATCAATCAAAAATTTGAATACATTAGAATTAAATATTATATATGAGTTTATAACAAATATATCTATGCATATTATACCTGTAAAAGTGAGAGACAACAAGCTATCGATTGGGATTTCATGAGTGCAACTTGGTTAACTCATTATCTAATGTTGCCAATGTAGCACTGCCCCAAGAATATCGTGCACACTCATCCAAATTTCTCAAAAACAATAACCCAAAAAGGTTAAGTTGTCCTTTAGAATGGTCGGGAAATAGACGACAAGATATCAAATGTAGAATAACAACTCTCGCATGATATTCAATTTCTACATCTGAAGCATCTAGTAATGGCTCATCTGCAAGCATATCGTGAAGCCATGTCAACTTAACTGTTGCACCTCTTATCTCACTTCGAGGTGGAACCACACCAAAACACTGTTGACAAATATCTTCGTAATTACTTAGCTGTCTAATAGTAACAGGATTTCCTTCTATTGTAACACCTAGAAGACAACTAACATCTGCTAATGTGATGGTAATTTCACCAGTAGGAAAATGGAAGGTTGAAATCTCGGGTCTCCGTCTATCTATCATGAAGTAATTAGCGCATGATCTATTTTGAAAAAGCCCAATCCAGATATTTTCCTTAATCACGCTCTTTGTAATGCAAGTTGAACTCTTGGAGTATTAGACTTGATGAATTTAATTTGCTTGAATGATCATGACACTCAAGTGGTCATCACTCTACACATTCAGAAACGAACAAAAGGAAAAAAGTGGAATTAGTAACCAAATAAAAATATTCTAATGTAAGCATGGATGTTTTAAAAAAACATCTGCATCAAGTTCCTATTATTTCTTCGATGTTCATTTTGAAGATACAAAACACTTGCATTCACAGGACCAGGTACCAACTCTATAAGAAAAATATATTCAAGTGTGAATATCATGAAATTGAATACAAATTTGAACAAATTACTTGTAACAAACTAAATTTGAACAAACTAAATTCCAATGAAGATCGTACTTAGACAAACTAAATATGGTTAATGAACAAACTAAATTTAAACAATTTATGAATGTAATTGCTTTGATGTAATTGAATGTAATTGCTTCGATGTTCATTCTGAAGATACAAAACTAAGTTTGGTCAACGAACAAATTAAATTTGAATAATTTTTGAGACTTTAATTCAATTCATAAAGTCTATGTACAAGTTAAATTCCTATATTTGAACAAATTACTTGTAACAAAGGTCTATACTTCTAATTTGAACAAACAAAATTCCAATATACAAACAAAAGTGTGTACTTCTAATTTGAAGATTATACCTCCAACTTGAGAAGATGATGTGATATCCCAGAATTTTTGGCAATATCAATTTAATAATCTTTATTTAAAATTAAATTGATTTGAAAATATTAATTAATAAAATATGAATTGGTTTAATAACCTAATTAAATAAATATTTAATCAGCGATTTTATCTTTTAAAAGCTAAATAAATGTTTCTATTTATAATGTGTGTGTATATTTGTATATATTATAGATAATCTTTGATTTGGAATTTAATAAATAAATAAAGTCTTGTTTTCAAGTTTTAATAATATATTTAATAATTTGAAAATTATGATTTAAATTAACATTAAGCTTTTCAAAGTTATTTAATTAATAACTATATGGCTTGTAAATACTTAAGGTAAATGTTAATTGCTTAAGATTATATCTTAGCTTAATTTTTAAATTTAAATAAAAAGTTTGTTTCACTTATTTTAAATATTACTTGATATATATGATTTGAAATAGAAGTTTAAAATACAATATAACATATGGTCTTAAGTCATTCAATAATAGAAGTAATTTATAATCTCTTTTATAAATTATTTAAAATTGTTAAATTTGTTATTTTTAAATGATAATTATAATACTTAGCTTTTATAAACATAATAGATTTTATAGAAATAGGATTGTTATTTTTAAATTTAATAAGTAGTTATATATGTATAGATATAACTTGATTTTTAAATTGGATTTTATAATTTAATTTGAATTTAAAGTTTTGAAATTCAAAAGAATAGATACTTAAAAATATTTTAGATTTTAAAGATATTTGGATAAGTTTTTATTTATAAATATAATTGATTTTATTTTCTTTGAAATTTTCTATATATTTATATAAGTATTTATAAACTAATAAAATATTATAAATTCATGTAAACAATTTAAATAAAAAGAAATAAAACAAAAACATGTGTTAATTCCTTAAGTAATCAAACAGCATGTGTTAAGTAATGAATTAAGTAATATGACAAGTGTCATTTTATTCTCATCTTTTCCTTTTATTTTAGTAAAACAATTTCAGCCTTTTAAAACATTGTTTCTTCCTTCCAATTCTTCTTTTTATCTTCATAGTTTAAAAGCTAAGTTATTAAAATCTGGAAAAAAATCTGTAATTCATTCCCAAAAGTAAAACCAGAAAATCAAATTCAATTTCAAAGTTTCAGATCCAAAACCAGAATAAAAATCTGTAATATCATTTGCAAATCAATACAAGTTCAAATAAATCTGCAAATCCACTTTCAAATTTTCAGAAACAAACTTATCATTCCTCAGATCAAAACCTGATACATTGCCAAATATTAAAACCTTTCGCTTGTAATCCATTTTCTGGAAGCAACCTGGAATCAAAATTTTGCAAAAATCAAATGTCTTCATTTTTCAAAAAACCAAAGAAATCAAGCCTGCATTTCTTTTCAAATCTGGAAATCCTGCATGCATGTAGTTTTCAAGTTTTCAAAGGCAGGAGACCTTCCAGCTTCAATTTCAAAAAAAAATGCTATGTTCTTCATATGAAGGTGAGTAACACTTTTCAAAACTCAAATATAAATCTGGTTGCTTGATAAATGCCTAAAATAAGTTTGTATTTGTATATATATATTGGAAAATTCCTGTGTATTTGTGGATGTGTGATGCATATGTTTGTAAATGCCTGTAGAACATCTCTGTTCTAAATTTCAAGCCCCAGTTTCAATTTAAAATCATTTCCTCTTGATCCACTGATTGTTAGGACTTAGGATCAAACAACATATGTTTGTTTGATTATAAAATATGTTTTAAAATTGTATTTAAGTTAAAAAAAATTCAAATCTGATCTGGAAAATAAAAAGAACAGTATAAGCTTGAGTTTTGTAAAAACTAAAACTTTATAATTTCTTAGTTCAGGCATATAAGCTGAAACCTTAAACTAAATCATGTTTTTTAAAACTAAAATCGTAATTTTTAGATTAGAAATGTAAGTGTATTTCTGGGTTGCACTGTTTTTGGGTTTTTGGAAATTTCTGGTGATCCCAGTGGTCGGAGGTCGAGGGATGGTCGGTGACTTGGGCAAAAATGGTAGGAGGATGGTCAGAGACCGGTGATGGTGAGGGTTGTTAGTTTTTGTTTCTACACCTAGGTTTGGAAGTGGCTGAATGTTTGATCATCTCGACGCCTAGGGTTGATCGAGTACGATAGAACTCTGGGAAACGGTTGCTGGATCGTGGATGAAGTCGTGGCCAGTGGCGTTGGTGTTCTGATGGACGGAGGAGCATGGCCGAGGCGTTGCCAGGGTTTGCTTTTGGGTTCCAGGTTTGGGTTTGAGTCTCGATTTTGGATTTCGAGATGATGGTGATGATCTGATGATCGTGGGATGGTGCGTGGATGGTTTCCAACGTGATGAAGCCTTGGTGAATGGACGGAGTCGATCAGAGTCACGGTGCATGTGCACCGTGCACTTTTGTTTTCTGGTGAAGTTGAGTTGGATTTGATGCTGATGTACTCGAGTTTTACTCGAGTAGTTCGAGTATTTTACTCGAAGTGTTTAGGGTTTGACTAGAAGTCATTTTAGTCTGGCTCGATCAAGTTTTTAGTTACAGGTTTTGTTTTAAAACCTAACAGTGTTTCAGTTTTTAAAATTTAAACTAAATCTAAAAAAATGTAAAGCAAGTTTTAAAACAAAGGTTTTGAAACAAGTTTAAATCTGAATTCAAAATGAGTTTGAATTCTAGTATTTTTAAAATAAATACGTTTTATAAAAATGGAATGTTTTTGACAACTAAAATTTGTTAAAGTATTTTATAAAGTGTTTTTAAATTATGAAAATAAAGATTTAAACAGGGTTTTAAATTTAAGTTTAAATATGGATTCAAAGCTTAATTTGAATTCTAGTTTAAAATAAATACAGTTTTTGGATTTAAATATTTTAAAACAACTTTGAATGTTTTAAATATGGTTTGTAATTTAAAAATGAATTTGATTTAAAATTCTTTTATTAGACAAGTATTTCTTAACATGTAATTAAAAGGTTTTTGAGTTGTTAAACTTTGTTAAAGTTAAATTGTATTCATTTTAAATCTTAAATCTAAAATGGAATTTAAAAGCAAATTGTTTTTAAAATACTTTGTTAATGATAATTAAATCATCAATAAGATTAAGGTTTATCTTAAAGTTAATTAGGACTTAATGATTTATAATTCGTTAAATTATTAAGGTAATTAAGATGGATAATTAATTTAATTAATTAATTAATGCTTTGAGTTAATTAATTAAGTAATTAAGGGTTTAATTTAATTAATTAAAGGATTAAGTAAGTTAATAAAGATTAATTAATTTGTAATTAAGAAATCAATAATTAGATAAGATTTGATTTTAAATTAATGATTTGAAATTTATTAATCAAGTAATTAAAAATTAATTAAGTTATAGATTAACACTTAATTAATTAAATAATTAAAGATTAATTAATGGGTTATTATAGATAAATTTATTTGTAATTAATAATGATTAATCTCAGTTAATTACTTTAGAGAAGTAATTAAAGATTTGTTAATAGTTAATAAAGGTCATTAACTAAGGATTATTTAATAATTAGTTAATGTGATTAATTTTAATAATTAACTAGATTAATTAATTTAAAGATAATCATTTGTGAATTGTTTAAGTGTAATTACTTAATGGAAGTAATTAAGAAATTAATTACTAATTGTAATTAATTAAGTTTATTTTGATTAGTTTAAGTTAATTAATTAAGTTTAATTAATTTAAGATAACCACTAGATAATTTAAGAAGTAATTACTCAATGTAATTAATAAAGAATAATTACTTAGTGAAGTAATTAAGAAGATAATTACTGGATGTAATTAAATTGAAGGATAATTAGGTAATGGAAAAGATTTGGAAATTAATTACTTTGTGTAATTAATATGAAGAATAATTACTTAGTGGAAGTAATTAATAATTAATTACTTAGTGTAATTAATTAAGAATTGATTAATAAAGTTATTTGAAGATAATTGAGAGATGTAATTAATTAAGTGTAATTAATTACTTAATGAGATTAATCTAGGGTGATTAATAAATATAATTAATTAAAGATTAATTAATAAAGATAATCAATTAACGAGTAATTAATTTATCTAATGAAGTAACTAAGGGTAGTTAATTACTGAATGTGATTAATCAAGAGTGATTAATCAATATGGTTTAATTGATGATTAATTACTCAATGTAATTAATTTAAATAGGGCAATTATAAATAAAAATAATTAGGGATCATTAATTAATATAATAATGTAATTAAGGATTGATTAATTAAGGATAATTAATCAATGAAGGAATTAATTAATGTAATTAATTAAGGATTAATGTAATTAATTATAGTTAATTAATTAATGAAGTAATTAAAGGTTAATTACAGAATTTGGTTTAATTTGTGAAATTAATTAAAGGCTAATTACTTAAATGTAATTAAAGAATAATTAATCAAGGGTGATTAATTAAGGTGATTTATTAGAGGGTAATTAATTAATTGATTTGTAATTAATTAATAGTTATGTAAGCAAGATTTATATCGATGAAGTAATTAATTTACTTTAAATTAATTAGAGATGAAGTAATTAATTTAATTCATTTTAAATTAATTATAGAATGGTGATTAATAAATCTTTGCTTATAAATGATGATTGACATTGATTTCCTTGAATGGGTTGAGATCTCAGATATGAGATAAGTGATGCTGTGTGATATGGATGCTTTCGTTGCATTGTAATGATAATATGAATTATCTATTTGTGATGATAATATGGATAATCTGTTTATGATGAATAATGTAGATTATCTATTGTGATGTTGTGAATTATCTATCTGTGTGAATATAGATAATAGAATTGAATTGTTTTAAACTTTAAAACAACTTGGACCTAAAAGATGGCGTTTGGATGTCGATGAGACCGGGATCGGGTTTCCAGATTTGGATATCCGGAAACCACATCGATCCAAATTAACGATAGGTAGTGAATCTCAAGTGAAGATGAAGATTCAGAGTGCAAGGGTTATCGTCGATAACTCTGAGGGTGATTCCAAAATGAGTGTAATGAGATAATGCCTTTGGTTTCGTTCGAACCCGGAACGAACTTGTATGGATTGAATGCTTTCAGAACATCGTCGGTGGACGATGAGCATTCTAAGAGATGTGTTCTCTAAAGGTAATCGTAGCCTCAAGCCTCATCAACGGGGAATGGATAAAACATGGGAGGTGTAGCAAGATTAAGTGGGTCATGCCCAAGTAGGACGAGATTTACCCCCGTCTAGAAGTCCCTTTATATTCGGCTGTGTGGGCAGTTGGTTGCTAACAACTGCGGGGTTGTCTTATTCGTAACTGTTCGGTAAGGAATGATTCCGGCCTTGTGTTGCAAGGGATTTAGGGTGGATCCTCGGTACGGTGATCTAGGCCACGTACTATGACGGGCGGTACCCCAGTAGCCCTGCCATTGACGGAAACCCATTCTTCCTATGTGCCCTTACGTTTTTGATTGTATTACCCACTTTTGTGGCTAGTAGCTGGAATTTAATCATGTAACAATTTCAGCTATTTCTTATTTACTTGAAAACCCTAGACACTATTATAATATCATTGGATTTCCTATCAAATGTTTTGGTTAACGTAAGGTAAAAACTTACCCGTGTTTATTTGTGGGGAGTCTTACGTGATACCTTTTGTTCCTAAGGTTTTCAAAGTTAAGCAACCTTAACCTGTTACTCACACCAGACCCATGTCTGATCCGGAGTTTTCTTCTGTTTTCTTAAACTCTTGGGTACTCAAATTTTTACGAGTAGCCAAGGGATTCAGGTTAGCTTTGATGAATTGTGGAGGAGCAATGGAGCATGAGGCTTCGGCGTTAGATATATAGTTTCCGTTGTGTGTTCTCTGTGTCGATTTGTTGAGTTGTATTTGAGTTGTATAACTAGACATGTGTTTATAACTGTCTAGTATGTGATGCATATGTTGTGTAACTCTGATTGATGTTGTATACTATGTAAATACTTATGTGATTAATATAATTTATTCATTCCGCTGTTGAGATTCTGATGTTGTTTCTTTCTCTACCTTTTCTCTTTTCTATCCCTTTCTTTCTTCAAGATGATACGACTTTCTGTGGAGAAAAAGTCGGGTCGTCACAGTTGATATCAGAGTGCTAGGTTGAGTGAATACCTAGGCTTTGGAGTGATTTCTTTCTTGAGAGAGCGTATTTGTAATTTTGATATATATTTATTTCTACCTATTTGTTGGGTTATCCGTACAGGTTTTCCAATATAAGTTATAAGGTAGATAGGGTAGTGGTGTGTATAACACGACTACTGTCAATGGTTGGAGTTTGAGTGTTGAGGTTGGAAGTGTATCTGTCAAGACTGTAAACCCAATACCGTCTCGAGTGAGGTTTGCAGTGGTGTAAGGATTTCATCGATCTCTGAAGGTAACCTATTAAGGTTCGGAGTCCATCTTTGAAGTTGGATGAGTAGAGTTTGGATCTGTCGGTTTGGCAGAAGCGGGTGATGGTGTCTTGATACCTCAGGAAGTAGTAGTTGCGTGATGAGATGCAGTGACTATGGATGTTTCTGAAGATATTTCTTTGGAACAAGTTTAAGGAAGAGGGTCTGCTTCGGTGTTGTGGCTGAGTTCAGCAGGGTGTTTCTGTTTGGTTTGAAGTCCGAGTTTCTCGAAGAGCTTTGGCTAGGAAGTCTTTGGCATCTGTGTCAGCACTGCAACTCGGAGTGTTCTGTGTGCTGTCAAGGAGATCTTCTAGTTTAGTAGTTTTTCTAGAGGTGGAGTTCAGAATAGCAGAGTGGATCCATTTCTTCGATGGATTGGCTAGACCAGCGTAAGCTGTTCTAATTGGTAAAGAGAGAACAATTTTCTTTGGATGTTAGGCTGGATTGATAGCAAAAGTGACTTGCGATAGCTGAGTGTTCTCTTGGTTATCAGAGATCCTATGGGTTATGTTGTCCAGTTTGTGCTTGTGTTCATCATCAGCATTTTCAGCTTCTCCAGATTAGATTTGAGCAGCGGAAGCAGTTTAGGAGTGCATCTGTTTTGTCTTCTCCGGATAGGAGAAGTTTGTTGTCTTTTGATGTTTTAGGAGCAGAGTTTGTTCTTGATTTTGGTTGATCTTGGAGAGATCATTTTGTTGGGTTGTTTTTGGTCTAGTTTGTTTCTAGAAGCATCGGCGAGGGTTGAGCTGATCAGGAAGGATGTAGGCAGCCCAGGATCGTCTGAAGAGTTTTGTGGATCAGAAATCGGAGATCTGATTTTGGATAAGTTTTCTCCGGTTTTAGGAGCTATAAGATTGGGTAAGGCTGGGAAGCTAGCTTCGAGGTGTATTGGATCTTTTCTGTGTTCTGGTAGGATAAGTGTTTGGTCTTCTGGATTGAATTGCCGGTTTGGACAACTGGAATTCGATGTGTTTCACGTACCTCTGAGGGAGTACGTGTATGATTTATCTCTGGTTTTGGAACCATCTGTTTTGGGAGATTTGGTTATTGAGTCAGACTTGTTTGTAGTCTGATATCCTGTTCAGTAGTAGATCTAGATGAGTAGGAGCTCTGTAGCTTAGATTGTCTGGGTTCTGTAGAGCGAGTATCCCGGTGTTTATACTTGGGAAACTCGAGAAAATTCTATTCAGAATTTTTGCCTGGATAGTTAATTTTTTTTGTTTGGGTGAATTGGTTGCTATGGTTGTTAGCATATGGTTGATAATATATGCTTGCGGTTTAAAATTAAATCTTTAATGGGATTATTAAATTACCTTTGTTTTAAATTTCGGGGACGAAATTCTTTTAAGGGGAGGAGGAATGTGATATCCCAGAATTTTTAGCAATATCAATTTAATAATCTTTATTTAAAATTAAACTGATTTGATAATATTGATTAATAAAATATGAATTGGTTTAATAATCTAATTAAATAAATATTTAATTAGTGATTTTATCTTTTAAAAGCTAAATAAATGTTTCTATTTATAATGTATATATTATATTTGTATATATTATTGATAATCTTTGATTTGGAATTTAATAAATAAATAAAGTCTTGTTTTCAAATTCTAATAATATATTTAATAATTTGGAAATTATGATTTAAATTAATATTAAGCTTTTCAAAGTTATTTAATTAATAACTATATGGTTTATAAATACTTCAGATAAATGTTAATTGCTTAAGATTATATCTTAGCTTAATTTTTAAATTTAAATAAAAAGTTTGTTTCACTTCTTTTAAATATTACTTATATATATGATTTGAAATAGGAGTTTAAAATAAAATATAACATATGGTTTTAAGTCACTTAATAATAGAAGTAATTTATAATCTCTTCTATAAATTATTTAAAATTGTTAAATTTGTTATTTTCAAATGATAATTATAATAATTAGCTTTTATAAACATAAATAGATTTCATTGAAATAGTATTGTTATTTTTAAATTTAATAAGTATTTATATATGTATAGCTATAACTTGATTCTTAAATTTAATTTTATAATTTAATTTGAATTTAAAGTTTTGAAATTCAAAAGAATAGATACTTAAAAATATTTTGGATTTTAGAGATATTTGGATAAGTTTTTATTTATAAATATAATTGATTTTATTTTCTTTGAAATTTTCTATATATTTATATAAGTATTTATAAACTAATAAAATACTATAAAAGCTTTCATGTAAACAATTTAAATAAAAAGAAATAAAACAAAAACATGTGTTAATTCCTTAAGTAATCAAACAACATGTGTTAAGTAATGAATTAAGCAATATGACAAGTGTCATTTTATTGTCATCTTTTCCTTTTATTTTGTTAAAACAATTTCAGCCTTTTAAAACATGATTTCTTCCTTTCAATTCTTCCTTTTATCTTCATAGTTTAAAAGCTAAGTTATTAAAATCTGAAACAAAAATATGTAATTCATTCCTAAAAGTAAAACAAGAAAATCAAATTCAATTTCAAAGTTTCAGATCCAAAACCAGAATACAAATCTGTTATATCATTTGCAAATCAAAACAAGTTCAAACAAATCTGCAAATCCACTTTCAAATTTTCAAAAACAAACCTATCATTCCTCAAATCAAAATCTGATACATTTCCAAATATCAAAACCTTTCGCCTGTAATCCATTTTCTGGAAGCAACCTGGAATCAAAATTTTGCAAAATCAAATGTCTTCATTTTTCAAAAAACCAAAGAAATCAAGCCTGCATTTCTTTTCAAATCTAGAAAGCCTGCATGCATGTAGTTTTCAAGTTTTCAAAGGCAGGAGACCTTCCAGTTACAATTTCAAAAAAAAAAAATATGCTCTGTTCTTCATATGAAGGTGAGTAACACTTTTTAAAACTCAAATATAAATCTGGTTGCTTGATTAATGCCTAAAATAAGTTTGTATTTGTATATATATTGGAAAATTCCTGTGTATTTTATGATGTGTGATGCATGTATGTTTGTAAATGCCTGTAGAACATCTCTGTTCTAAATTTCAAGCCCCGGTTTCAATTTAAAATCATTTCCTCTTGATCCACTGATTGTTAGGACTCAGGATCCAAACAACATCTGTTTGTTTGATTATAAAATAAGTTTTAAAATTGTATTTAAGTTAAAACAAATTCAAATCTATTCTGGGAAATAAAAAGAACAGCATAAGCTTGCGTTTTGTAAAAACTCATACTTTATAATTTCTTAGTTCAGGCATATAAGCTGAAACCTTAAACTAAATCGTGTTTTCTAAAACTAAAATCACAATTTTTAGATTAGAAATGTAAGTGCATTTCTGGGTTGCACTATTTTTGGGTTTTTGGAAATTTCTGGTGATCTCAGTGGTCGGAGAGGCCAGGGTTGTTGCTGGAGGTTAAGGGATGGTCGATGACTTGGGCAAAAACGATAGGAGGATGGTCAGAGACCGGTGGTGGTGAGGGTTGTTAGTTTTTGTTTCTAGACCTAGTTTTGGAAGTGGATGAATGTTTGATCATCTCGACGCCTAGGGTTGATCGAGTTCGATAGAACTCTGGGAATCGGTTGTTGGATCGTGGACGAAGTCGTGGCTGGTGGTGTTGGTGTTCTGTTGGACGGAAGAGCTTGGTCGAAGCATTGCCAGGTTTTGCTTTTGGGTTCCAGGTTTGGGTTTGAATCTCAATTTTGGATTTCGAGATGATGGTGACGATCTGATGATCGTGGGATGGTGCATGGATGGTTTCCGACGTGATGAAGCCTTAGTGAATGGCCGGAGTTGATCAGAGTCACGGTGCATGTGCACCGTGCACTTTTGTTTTCTGGTGAAGTTGAGTTTGGATTTGATGTCGATGTACTCGAGTTTTACTCGAGTAGTTCGAGTATTTTACTCGAAGTGTTTAGGGTTTGACTCGAAGTCATTTTAGTCTGGCTCGAGTAAGTTTTTAGTTATGGGTTTTTTTTTAAAACCTGACAGTGTTTCAATTTTTAAAATTTAAACTAAATTTTAAAAAAAAATGTAAAGCAAGTTTTAAAACAAAGGGTTTGAAACAAGTTTAAATCTGAATTCAAAATGAGTTTGAATTCTAGTTTTTTTAAAATAAATACGTTTTATAAAAATGGAATGTTTTTGACAACTAAAATTTGTTAAAGTATTTTATAAAGTGTTTTTAAATTATGAAAATAAAGATTTAAACAGGGTTTTAAATTTAAGTTTAAATCTGGATTCAAAGATTAATTTGAATTCTAGTTTAAAATAAATACAGTTTTTGGATTTAAATATTTTAAAACAACTTTGAATGTTTTAAATATGGTTTGTAATTTAAAAATGAATTTGATTTAAAATTCTTTTATTAGACAAGCATTTCTTAACATGTAATTAAAAGATTTTTGAGTTGTTAAACTTTGTTAAAGTTAAATTGTATTCATTTTAAATCTTAAATTTAAAATGGAATTTAAAAGCAAATTTTTTATAAAATACTTTGTTAATGATAATTAAATCATCAATAAGATTAAGGTTTATCTTAAAGTTAATTAGGACTTAATGATTTATAATTCGTTAAATTATTAAGGTAATTAAGATGGATAATTAATTAATTTAATTATGCTTTGGATTAATTAATTAAGTAATTAAGGGTTTAATTTAATTAATTAAAGGATTAAGTAAGTTAATAAAGATTAATTAATTTGTAATTAAGAAATCAATAATTAGATAAGATTTGATTTTAAATTAATGATTTGAAATTTATTAATCAAGTAATTAAAAATTAATTAAGTTATAGATTAACACTTAATTAATTAAATAATTAAAAATTAATTAATGGGTTATTATAGATAAATTTATTTGTAATTAATAATGATTAATCTCAGTTAATTACTTTAGAGAAGTAATTAAAGATTTGTTAATAGTTAATAAAGGTCATTAACTAAGGATTATTTAATAATTAGTTAATGTGATTAATTTTAATAATTAACTAGATTAATTAATTTAAAGATAATCATTTGTGAATTGTTTAAGTGTAATTACTTAATGGAAGTAATTAAGAAATTAATTACTAATTGTAATTAATTAAGTTTATTTTGATTAGTTTAAGTTAATTAATTAAGTTTAATTAATTTAAGATAACCACTAGATAATTTAAAAAGCAATTACTCAATGTAATTAATAAAGAATAATTACTTAGTGAAGTAATTAAGAAGATAATTACTGGATGTAATTAAATTGAAGGATAATTAGGTAATGGAAAAGATTTGGAAATTAATTACTTTGTGTAATTAATATGAAGAATAATTACTTAGTGGAAGTAATTAATAATTAATTACTTAGTGTAATTAAATAAGAATTGATTAATAAAGTTATTTGAAGATAATTGAGAGATGTAATTAATTAAGTGTAATTAATTACTTAATGAGATTAATCTAGGGTGATTAATAAATATAATTAAGTAAAGATTAATTATTAAAGATAATTAATTAACGAGCAATTAATTTAACTAATGAAGTAATTAAGGGTAGTTAATTACTGAATGTGATTAATCAAGAGTGATTAATCAATATGGTTTAATTGATGATTAATTGCTTAATGTAATTAATTTAAATAGGGTAATTATAATATAATTAGGGATCATTAATTAATATAATGATGTAATTAAGGATTGATTAATTAAGTATAATTAATCAATGAAGGAATTAATTAATGTAATTATTAAGGATTAACGTAATTAATTATAGTTAATTAATTAATGAAGTAATTAAAGGTTAATTACTGAATTTGATTTAGAATAATTAATTTGTGAAATTAATTAAAGGCTAATTACTTAAATGTAATTAAAGGATAAGTAATCAAGGGTGATTAATTAAGGTGATTTATTAGAGGGTAATTAATTAATTGATTTGTAATTAATTAACGGTTATGTAAGCAAGATTTATATTGATGAAGTAATTAATTTAATTTACTTTAAATTAATTAGAGATGAAGTAATTAATTTAATTCATTTTAGATTAACTATAGAATGGTGATTAATAAATCTTTGCTTATGAATGCTGATTGATATTGATTTCCTTGAATGGGTTGAGATCTCAAACATGAGATAAGTGATGCTGTGTGATATGGATGCTTTGGTTGCATTTGTGATGATAATATGAATTATCTATTTGTGATGATAATATGGATTATCTGTTTATGATGATAATGTATATTATCTATTGTAATGTTGTGAATTATCTATCTGTGTGAATATAGATAATAGAATTGAATTATTTTAAAAATTGAAACAACTTAGACCTAAAAGATGACGTTTGGATTTCGATGAGACCGAGATCGGGTTTCCAGATTTGGATATCCGAAAACCACATCGATCCAAATTAATGATAGGTTGTGAATCTCAAGTGAAGATGAAGATTCAGAGTGCAAGGGTTATCGTCGTTAACTCTGAGGGTGATTCCAAAATGAGTGTAACGAGATAATGCCTTTGGTTTCATTCGAATTCGGAACGAACTTGTATGGATTGAATGCTTTCATAACATCGTCAGGTGGACGATGAGCATTCTAAGAGATGTGTTCTCTAAAGGTAATCGTAGCCTCAAGTCTCATCAACCGGGAATGGATAAAACAGGGAAGGTGCAGCAAGGTTAAGTGTGTCATGCCCAAGTAGGACGAGATTTACCCCTGTCTAGAAGTCCCTTTATATTCGGCTATGTGGGCAGTTGGTTGCAAACAACTGCGGGCTAGTCTTGTTCGGAACTGTTTAGTAAGGAATAGTTCCGGCCTTGTGTTGCAGGGGATTTAGGGTAGATCCTCGATACGGTGATCTAGGTCGCGTACTCTGATGGGCGGTACCCCAGTAGCCCTGGCATTGATGAAAACTCATTTTTCCTACGTGCCCTTACGGTTTTGATTGTATTACCCACTTTTGTGGCTAGTAGCTGGAATTTAATCATGTAACAATTTCAGCTATTTCTTATTTACTTGAAAACCCTAGACGCTATTATAATATCATCAGATCTCCTATCAAATGTTTTGGTTAACGTAAGGTAAAAACTTACTTGTGTTTATTTGTGGAGAGTCTTACGTCACATGATACCTTTTGTTTTAAAGGTTTTCAAAGTTAAGCAACCTTAACCTGTTGCTCACACCAGACCCATGTCTGATCCGAAGTTTTCTTTTATTTTCTTAAACTCTTGGGTACTCAAATTTTTACGAGTAGTCAAGAGATTCAGGTTAGCTTTAACGAATTGTGGAGGTGCAATGGAGCAGGAGGCTTTCACGTTAGATATATAGTTTCCGCTGTGTGTTCTCTATGTCGATTTGTTGAGTTGTATTTGAGTTGTATAACTAGACAGGTGTTTATAACTGTCTAGTATGTGATGTATATGTTGTGTAACTCTGATTGATGTTGTATACTATGTAAATACTTATGTGATTAATATAATTTATTCGTTCCGCTGTTGAGATTCTGATGTTGTTTCTTTCTTCTCTATCTTTTCTCTTTTCAATCTCTTTCTTTCTTCAAGATGATACGACTTTCTGTGGAGAAAAAGTCGGGTCGTCATAGATGATGACAGTCCTTCCATTTTTTAGCAGATTTGATAAAGAAATAATTGCAATTGATGTTGGCGTTGAGAATTTATAAAATTTGGGCTTTTAAGGATTTTGATTAAAAGGATGGAATAGAGTGAAGTGAGGAAGTAAGGTTGTCTGTTTTGTATATACATAACACGGGGCGCATTTCGGAAGTGCGCTTGTTCAAAATTACATGGACGCACCTGCCAAATGCGCCCTGGCAATTCTGTTAAATAATAGAGACCTGCTGCTGTAATTTTTCTACGACCTAAGACAATTTAGTGCTGCTACTTTTGTACTACATACAACATGCAAATGCATTCAAATCATCCAAATGAAAAATCGAATACAAAATACGTTCAAATCATTCACTACAAAATACATTCAAATCATTCACTACAAATCATCCAAATGAAATATCAAATCCCAACAAAATATCAAATATAAAATATGCAAATTATTTTGACGGACAAGTTGATATTTTATGCCCTTTTTGACCATATTTGCTACAAATATTTTGTTTACTTCCTTCCATTTTATCCATCATGCCTTTGATTCTTGTCGATCGCAGACGTTCCGTCTTTTTTTGTAGGCGGTGGCAATATGGTTGGACCATGATATGCATCCCAATATCTACTATCTGGAATAGGATGAAATCTTGGAGTGCAACTTGCTTTATAATTTTCGACTGAAAACCACATTGAACAAAAATCGTAATATGACATATTCGCTCCTCCAATGGTTCGAGCACAAGCAGCCATCACATGCAAACATGGCAACTTTTGCAATAAAGGTATGTTGCAAGTGCAACTACATATATTATCTTGTGGTGTCACTGTAAACGCTCTTTCAAATTGATCATTTACTTGCCGTTCGGTTTGATTCAGTCTGACAATTCCACAATATCTTGCTTGTTTTTCTCTTTTGGCTAAAAGAGTTTCGACTTTTGGAATCATTTGCGTTTCAAATCTCTCGGCATCGGAACGACGTTTCATGAAATAGTCGTTTGAACGATAAAACGTTCTTGCTACTAACCACTTAACTGGCAAAGCACAAGCATCTCTTAGAACTCCATTAAAACTTTCGGACACATTTGTTGTCATCGTCATAAATCTTCCACCATTATCCTTGCATAGAGCCCAATTTTCCTCTGCACCTCGTAAACTCTTTTCAATCCAAGCATGTGCATCTAGAGCAATAGTTTTCATGTGTCCCATTAACTCTTTGTACTGCAAATCATCTGTAGCACTAGCACATGAATAAAATAAGTCTACCAAATTTTTTTGAGTAAATCCAGCAACTTGGAAGTTAGCTTTGAGATGTCTAGCACAAAAGCGGTGATGGTGTTCTTGTGACCAATATCTAATGCTCTCGGAATACCTTTCATTCGATCAGATATAAAAGTTAAACACCTATTGCGAACACTATGTATGTAGTAGTACATCCATTTAAGAAACCAATTCCAATTATCTTTTGATTCAGAGTCTACGATTGCATATGCTAATGGAAATATACCATCATTTACATCTACTCCAGTCGCGACTGGAAATGTACATTGATATTTACCATATAGATGAGTGCCATCAATGCAAATCATCGGTTGACAATGTGCAAAACCTCAATAGATGCATCGAATGCCCAAAATGCACTCTTAAAAAGAACTTTATCATCGGTGATTCTTTCGATATCAACTTTGAAAACTGTTCACCGATTGTGTTTTTTAATAATAGCTAAATATTGTGGTAACTCAGCATATCAGCATATGATGTTTCCCAATCTCCAAAAACTCTCTCAAGTGCTTTACGCAATGCTCTATATGCCCTGAAGCAGCTGATTTTGATATAAAAAAGTTTCACATTAGAACTTAAATGGCAGAAGGAGTGGTAAAAATTGATGATTTGCCAATTTAGAACTTGAACCAACCGGATGCACCGTAGAACTATGAAAAAAAAGAGTATGAGATTAAGAAACTATAAATTTCAACTACTCAACTGTAAATACTTTAACAAATTACTTACTTTGTATTCAATCAAGTAGGAAATACTGAACTTGGATTGCTCCAATAAGGATAACTCGGAATAGTACCAAGAATTTGAGTAGAATGTTGGTTCAAATTAGTAGTAACTGCCTCTTTAAAATGTCTCAACTCCTCTTTTATTACAAATAATTCAATCACTTTCATATTAACGGAAAACATAGCATCGGCATCTTCATCATCATTTACGTCGCTGCAGAATCCTACCCACTTGCTTACTAGTTTTACATCATACTCTTTTGAATCAATTTTTGTAACCCAATACACCGTTTCTTTTAGCTCATGATAGGAGCAAAAAATTTTAACATTTGAACCTTTTTGTTTACCACCAACATATGCCCGTGTATTATTTTCTTTATAGTCAATTTTCCATCAAAGTAGCAAATAATTGGGATGAAATCCAACATACTTCTAAAAAGGAAAACATAATTAATTTTAGAACAATCAACTGCTAAACAAGTACTAATGACATGATAAAGCATAAAAATGAGAGGATAGATATGTGAAATGTAGAATATGAAAATAACTAAAAATTGAGATAGGGTATGAGTTTAACCTAAAATTTCACGTTCAAATTGATGCCAAAATAGCTGATAGAAGTAATCCGCCTAGTAATCCTTGTATATTTTGAGTAGATTTTGATGAATTTTTTAGGTGAATGGAAGAAAGGTACGAAATTGAATTTTATAGCTCGAATATGTTAAGAAACAAATGAGCAGCTTCTGCTTTCTGTTTGTGTTAGATTGAAAAATTTACACCGGCACGTTTGGCAGATGCGCTAATGTAAATTATAAGGGACGCATTTCACAAATGCGTCCCGTATTTTTTTTTTTTAAAAGAAATGGTCAGCTCATCGCTAAGCTGGCCGGAACTAGTCTAAACTTACAAATAGTTTGTAAACTAGCATATTTATGCTAATAGTTTGAAAAACCAGCATCTTTTAAAAATTTGTCCTTAAAAAAATTACTCAAATATACGGATATATAAGTTACATAACTTAAATTATACATAAAACTTATAGTTCATCTACTTCGCTGAATTTACCACTACGTCGCATAAGAAGCTAATATTAACATTAAAATATAAAGAGCGTACTTTAAAATTTTATCACCGATGTGCGACCACGAATTACATGCTAGTAAATGAAATAGAGCTAAACCAAACTAACTAAATCAAACCACACAAGGCAATACTTGTACCACCTTTCGGCTATTCAAGCTTTAACACACTCTTTAATCCGGAATGAGGAGTGAGACGTGGTCAAACGGACTTGAAAATATTGACCACGATAAATAAAACTGCATAATAATTAAATAAATGAGTAATAAGCAATGGCCAACATAAAATGGCATCAACTTCTGCATTAATATCGATTTGTTTGGCGCTATCACCAAGTTGTCTAAATTGGACCATTAACGACATCCTCCCTGTAAATGGATCGTTTTGCCGTCTCGGGTTAAAAACAGAGCTCTTTTTTACCCTTGTTACCAATAACAGGAAGTTAATGGGTATGATTGCATTAAAAACGTCCTAAGTTAATGGCTACCATTGCATTAAAAACGTCGTATGCAAACGATGAGAAAGAGAGTTTGGGTACGCTTGCGACGATCGAAGTATTTGAACGGGACATTTAAAGAGAAAAGATCGGTGAACGGAAAATGCGTTTACGGCTGCAAAACGAGATATTTGAACGGAGCATTTAAGTTGTGATTTTTAAATTAATTGATTTATAGTTAATTAATTAATTATATGTTTTTTAATAAATAGACATGTCATTAATTTGCAAAATAAATAAACAAATTGAAAAATTATAAATTTCTCGAGTTTAGTTCAAACCAACTCAATAACGTAGAACATTTTGATACGGTCACAACACAAAAAACGATGTCTTAAACGGATCTCTTTTGCACAAGTTATTTATTTTAGAAATTAAATTTTTTTACTTTAAAACTAAATATAATTATTAAAACATATTAACATGCGTTTGTATCTCCAAATAACTATTTGGTGTGTGCAGTCCAACGGACCATTGGATGAGTCATTCCCCGTAGATACGTTTGATGCGTCGGACGTATCGGATCCGAATGAAATTTTATCCCATTCAACTTTCCTGCGAACGCCCCACTAGTATGTATTTTGTTATTTCTTTACCATGGTATCCTATTTATCATAAGTTGCATCATTTTCTTTCATTACTCCGAAGCTTTTTGATTCATCAATCACACACATTACCAATAACAGTGAGACAGGCAATAACACTTTGAAAAAAAATATATATCAAAGTGAAGAACAAGAAGTTTTTTTATTGAACTAAAAGACACTGCTAATTATAACTATCATTTTGTATAGTACAAAACTAAATAATACCGATTATAACTAGTATTTTATATAATGTAAAAATTAAATATAATGTTACTATAACTAACATTCCTCTCAATTCAGAAATAAAAATGTTCTTCAGTCTATTTTTTTTCTTTCAAAGTCTTGTCATTCTCCTGATTCCCCCAAATCAACAATACTAAATTCTCTCCTCCAAAGAGCATGACTAAAAGCACGTAGTAAAGTTAAAGGATTTCGTTTAAAAGGTCCAACATCAATCAATAGTTGTAATACTGTAATCAAGCTTGCCCAGTTGATAAACGAAAAATAAATGACACAGAAACCGTTCTTACTAGGTCATTTGTTGACAATTGTAGGCGTACTAAATAACTGTGAAGTGCAGTCAAATTTGGTCAATAATGCAAATAAGAAAGAATGAATATAAAAAGGCGATTTCTAGATTCATCGACTTGTCTTTGTTGCATATATTCAATAACTACAGCTAAAGAGAGGATGAGGACCACTTGTTTATTTAGCAAACTTCCCCCACAAGAGATTAGACAAGCAAATAGATATGTACCTCAACATAATTTAAGAAAGGACAGGTCATAAACAACTGGATACAAATATTACATAAAAACACTATAGAAAATATCCGACCTCTAGTAAAATTAGTGGTTAGAGCATGATGAAAGAAAAAATTAACGAGATAGACAAGTTTAAATTTGTTAACATAAATGCAGTTTTTATAGATAAGGTAGTAAACTCACACAATGGTTGCACACGAATTCTCACTAAAAGTTTCAATTTGAACAAATGCTCATATGAGTTTAAGTCTTTGAACATCCAATGGGCGTATACTTTTATAATTTGGACTTATATCATACACGAAAACAATGGTGCATATCATAAACAAAGTGCAGTTAAAGATGAATAAAAACAGATATAAAAACAAATAAACAAAACGAGGATGTACATCATACAGAAGAACATACACGTGCATGCAGGTGTAAACTCATACATACTTACATCGCTGTACAATGAGATCCAACCTATTAGATTAGTTCCATTATTTCTTTATTTATGTCAAGCTTTCACTACCTCATTCACAAATCCTACATGCACATTAACTCGTGACACGAGAGAAAACATATATTTATACAAAACTTCAGATACCTCGAACCCTGGACTTGAAATGATTCTTTTCCTTCTTTTTGTCAAGAGAGTGATTTCTGCAAGGATGGAAACTTAAAACGAAAAGAGAAGACATTTAGAAGAAGCGTTTTCTGAAACCTCTGGTTGTTGCTTGATAAGATCGCATGAGAAGGCCAACACCAATTCCAATACCAACACACATTCCTAAACCTATTCCTACTCCAACTCTCACTCCAGCATTGAACCATGACAGTTGGCCATCTTCATCTATGTACCAACCTTCCGGGTAATAGGTTGGTCGATGTTTCATGTCTGATTCATACCCATCATCTGATTCTCCTTCTCCAACCTATTTAACACACATTTAAAGACAAGCTTTGTATTTTAGGCAGCAATTATATTTGGGTGTGTTATTTGTATTTGACACAATAAATAGCTCGCAAAAGCTGGATATGGTTTATTCTTAGTCCGCTATTGATCTTCATCATATTTCACTAGCACTGTGAGTGTATCTTCATTGTATGAGCATACTAGCATATTAGACCCAATTTTTCAGCTAATTTACACTTTCCATAACGGGTTGAGATCACCTTTCCTAGAGGAATACCAGCGTAGGAATACACCTTACCAAAGTCGATGTATTCGAACTCAAGTATGCCACTAGGTTAAGTAATCTTAATCCTTCCACAGCTAGACATATGAATGTTATATGAACTTCACTAAGTTATGCAATATAACCTACATTTTTGCTACCAACGTAATACACATGTATCACGACGGGGAAAAAATAAAGTAAATTACTAATATAATCATAATCAACACTCACTGGTTTCATAATATTTTGAGAAACCAATCCATTCTCTTTTCTCTCAGCACTCTCATCATCTTCTGGTATGGAATCCAAACCACCATAAACCTTCTTACTTCTCGGAATAATCTGCACTGTCTGCGTCAAAATCAAAGGCACTCCGCCATAACACCCTGCTACATAAACCTCCACAGTCGGATGCAAACAAATACCTTTCATCAAACCCGACCCGTTAATTCCCGCGCCCACAAACACATCCATGCTCCAACCTGATGACTTCTTCCGATCCTCCTTGGACCAGTAAACAGTCCCGTTGCTCCATGCCCGCTCTATCTTCTCCAAAGTTCCGCAAAGAATCAATGTTTTGCTGGTATCATCGTATACCTCAAAGTCTGACGCAGCAGAAAGCTTGATGTTTTCCGTGCAGATGTAGGTGGCTTCTGATGAAGCAGAGTCAAGACGATCGCGGTGGAGGCGGAGGGATACAGGGTCGTATGAGGCGATTTTAGAGCCATTGATTTGTAGGGAAACGTTAATCGGACGGCGGAGATGGGTAAGAGTGAGAGATGGCGGAGCGTGGGTGGTTGAGCAGGGGATGATTCTAATGTAGAAGAGACGAATCTCCAAGAATGAGGAGGAGGACATGGTTTTGAGTGTATCAGGAACAAACCATTGAAGATTTGAGGTTCGGACTAAAATTAGGGTTTAAATTTGGGAATTTAAGGATTGAAGAGCAAGAGCTTGGAATTGGATATTTACGTATTTCTGTAAACTGCAGCTCAATGAGGCACCGCTCTTTTGTCAATTTGCTCGTGGATGATTATGAAACGGTAGGGATTTTTTATGTTATAATGTTCCTTTGGAACTTTATATTCAGCCCATGGATGTGATGTGTAGGGATCATATAACAGCTGATTATCAGAGGAGAACGTAAGCTTGGGCTGAGGTGCCTGCATGGCATCCATCGTACTCTCTGCTGCCCTATGGTACCGAATAGACTTGCCTGTGCCTCCTACTATTAAAACCGTCGTTTAAGTCGATTTTTCTACATTAAAGAACTATTCTTATACCTATTTTTTAAACATAAAAACAGAAAACCAAACGTGGCTATTGTTTCTTTCTCTTCATTTTCAGATTTTTGATCACTGTTTAATGTCCTTTTTCAGCAAAAGTAATAAAAATACATCAGCCCCACTTTTTCCCGATCGATCAAATAAAATCATTCAAATCCATGCTCGTCTTCCCTCTTTTCCATTTTCGCTTTTTGGCGATAGTCTATAAATTGAAGAAAAATGACTTACGTTTCTCTTTCAACAAAGTTTCAAAAATTGTTATTACAAATCTGATTTCCAGTGTAAAATTCTCCATCTCTTTTCTAAATTAGTTTTTCTCCATTTATACATTGTCTTCTCAAATTCGTTCTCTCGCATTTTAATTTCAAAACGCTGTCATAGATTGATTACTGATTTTGTCAATAACTAACATGACCAGACAAATGGTCATTGATCATATATCGAGTAATCAGGTCGGTTTTTGAATTTCGGCTATAGGTACCAATTCTTTTTTTTAACTATTACTTTGATTGTATACATGATTTCATTTCATTTCACATTTCGTTCATCATTGCCAGTTTTCCCTTAAAATTTACCAAAGTTTGTTATTAGTACCCTAAAACATTGACCGTTATCATATGATTATAACATATAATTTGTTACTATAATCAATTTTTCATCATTGATTAACTACAAACTCTTTGTTTGATTTATAAATATCGAAATTTATACAGTTTCCAAACATAGATGTTATTAGTTGTAATATGTGTTATGCTAAAAGAGCTACAAACATATTTGAAATTAATTGATAAAAGATTCCTCTCATTGATCAAAGCAAGTTTTGATTTACCTAATCATTGGCCTTTAACCCATGCTCTACACACTGGAACATTTGATACATGTTTCCAAACTGCATGATGTTAAACCTTACGTTGTAAGAAAACATCATAATATTTTAATTTTTTATCCTAGCATACAACGCACGTACGTGCATCGAATGTTCAAGGATGTTTACCTTGGATGGATGTGTTTTAAGTGGAAATGTTTTTATAGTCACAACACATTTCAAGTTGTTTGTTGGTGATTTCGATAACATATTGATAGTAAAATTTCGTTCGTGGATGGACGAAAAGGGCAGGAGATTCCATTAACGAATGGGGGTAATTTCGGAATTTCAAAAACATGTTTACCTTGGATGGATGTGTGTTTTAAGTGCAAATCCTTTTGTAGTCACAACACGTTTTAAGTTGTTTTGTTGGTGATATCGATGAAAAATCGATAGTAAAATTCTGTTGGTGGGTAGGCGGAAAGAGTGGTGAGATTGGAGTAATTTTGAAATTTCAAAAAGACACCATGTAAATCATGTCGATTGAATTCTCTTTGTTAATAGTATATATTGTTTGGTTAGAACCAAAAGAGCTGTACTCTATCACACATTGTTAGAAATGTACAGCGGTATATAGCGGTAGATATATGAATAAGGAAGCTTTTTACCGGTGAGCTTCACAAAAAGCTTCTCGACGGCTAAAGCTTAAAGAAAAATAATACATATTTACCGTGAACAGTAAAAAAAAGGACCTACTCCAAGTTAGACAGAATTCCTATAGAAAACAGTATTCATATTAATATAAAATATTTAGTATCGTACAAATCGCCCAGATTCTGCACCAGTTTAGAAATATATAATAGATATAATATTAGTTCATAAATATATTACAGATATAATAAATAATTAATTACCACCACAGAGTTGCATAAAGTTATGTAATATGGTAAGGAGAAATCATTACCACCTAAATTATTAACAAATAAAACTATAACAAATAATATTGTTATTTAACATAGCGGTAAATGATCAACCCAAACCAATCCGGTGTATGTTTCTTCACCCATAATAACTAATAATCATAATAGTAATTTCGCATATGTCTTGTTTTAGGTAACTATAAGTAAGAGACTCATTTTTTTAAAGTGCACAACTATAAAATGTGTCTTATTTTTGGTAATTATGCCATGAAGCTAGTATAACAAATCTGAATTTAATAGTGGCAATAGAGCTCAACGTTTTGAAAATACAGTACCATAAAATTATGTAATTACGATAAGTAGAAATCGTTATTATCACAAAAATCGGTATACTTAAAATAATTACACATCCAAATCGTTGTTGTTAAGAACGGTAGCAGTTATCATATTGAAAATGAATGAACTTTCCTATTAAATCAAGATAAGCGGTTCTGCTTTATAGAATGAATGTGGATGCAATTACTATGTTTTTCAACGAATGTAGTATATAATTTGAAAGTAGGAGGATGAATTGGGAAAATAAAAGGATGCTTACAATGGTAGCAACATATGGTTGTTGTGAAGTTGATCATAGTGATAAATGAGTGGGGAAAATCTAAACAGCTGGTAGGTGAACTCAAAATAAAAAAAATGAGATATGAGTTATATTTATTAACACGCGCGCGCGCACACACACATATGCATATATCCAACAGGCAATAAAAAGAATATTATTGAGATATTTATATGGGTAAAAAAAACTTTATGCAGCAGAGGACTAACAGATTTATAGAGTAATAAATAAAAATAAAAAATATATTGATGAGTTATATTTGATATAAATATTTGGACATATATGGTAAGAGTAAATCATTACAGATATTGTACATGTATGGAAGAAACCGTAAACATTTCACATTTCTTATTTAATAAGATTACAATTGTAGAAGTTATAGGTAAAAAAAATGAAAATATAACAGTAGCAGAGATCAATTTTAAAAATACACCACTATAAAAGTATGTAACCATAGTAAGGATAAATCACCATTACTTCACACAAGCATAATGATGAAGAAAAAAGTATTTTTTTTCATTATTATAATGAATAATCATAATAATTCAGCATACGTCTTATTTTAGGTAACAAAGAGTATTATTATAATGAATAACCATAATAACTTAGCATATGTCTTATTTTAGGTAATAATTGAGCAACAACTCTATTTTTTTAGGTAATAATTGAGCAACACTCTAATTTTTTAATGTACTCAACCATAAAATATATCTTTTTAGGTAATTATTGTAAGAGGTTGTATGGCATATCTAATTTTAATAGCAGTATTAAATGGAACCCGTTTTATGTTGAAAATACACTACCATAAAATTATGAACTTATGTTAAGGAGAAATCATAATTACCTAAAAAATAGTGCATAAAATTATTAATTAACACAATAGTATACTTAAAATTGTTTACAACTTGCAAAGTTATACATCTTCAACTTAAAGAACAACTTCCATACACATATAGTATGCAAAATATTATATTTTCAAATAAGGACATATGTTAAGATGACATGAGTTGTTACAAAGAAAATAGAGTAGGTGACAAAAGGATGAACAAATATAAACAAATAAAAGCAGGTAAAAAATCTAAATTATTTTTGGTATAAAAATTTGGACATATATGAGAAGAGTAATCTGTTACAAATATTTGAGATCATCAAGTCCAATAAGGACAAACAACTTAGTATATGTTTCATTATCCACAAGGACAAACAACCATAATAATATAACACGTCTTATTTAATAAGTGTTGAAACTAAGAAGCTATCGGAAAAATTGAAATTGAAGTTGCTAATAGAGCTATTTTTTATACAGCACCATAAAAGTATGTAATTATGGCAAGGAGAAACCATTATTACGATATATAGCGAATAAATCTATTACTTAACACAATAGTAATCTAAAAATCATTTACTAATTTGCAAAGCTATACAATAATTGCTAATGGAGTCCATTTTTTGAAAAAGTAGTACCATAAAATTACAATTTTACACTACCATAATTACTTAAAAATAGTTGATAAAATTATTAACTACACATTTTGCCACAATTTTCATTTTCAACTTCAAGTATGTGGAGCAATTTGTGAATATACGGTAGGTAAAATCCTTTTTTAACTTGCAACGCTACATCTTTTCAAATTAAAGTATGTGGAGGCAATTTGCAGCAGTGGAAAAAGCGACGAGCAATGCTAAAAATTATGACATAGTCAATGGTCAAAATCAAAAGCCTACTACCAAATATTTCTATCTTATTTTTGGATTGTTTGAAGAAGATACAGTTCAACTGCGATCAATTATCCCAAACCGGGATAGAAAGCAAAAGAAAATCATCCAAAGCATAAAAAATTAACACCAAATAGAAGCCAAATCAAAGTATGCATATGTGTTGACAAATTAAATTCAAAATACTGAAATCAAACAAATTACCTGATTGTAGATTGAAGTTGCGGTCGAAATTAATTGATAGAGAAAAGATGGTGTGTATGACATGTATCGCCATGGTTGACCTGGTGTGAAAGATGTTTAAGATTCTGATGAAGATTTGATTTTTCGTTGAGCATGAGTTTTGTATAATAGTATGGAGAACTGTACATAAGGAAAGAGAAGAAGGGTGAAGAGTTTTGGGGGAGTAGAGAGACAACACATGCAAGTTGTTATTAATAAGTCGATTTTCTTTTTAAGAACCTAACATATTTAGTTGATAGAAAGTAAGGAAAAAAATCTAAAAGAGATTGTAAGAAAAGGAAGATGTCGGTCAATGTTTCAACTTTATTAAATATGAGATAGATTTGATAATATGATAGCTATTTTATATAGTGAGTATTGTCGGTAAATTTTAACTCATCTGTTTATTGATTAATTAATTTGTTAATCATATTCACTATCTTGGTTTTCATTCATATTGAAATTATTAAATATAAGGTTCCTTATTTTGGGGTTAAACATCCTTTTCCGTCTTCTTAGACGTATGTATTCTTTATGAGTTCGATATCTATCTTCACATGATAAATGTGAGAAAATTAGTTCTGCTAACCTATTTTCATGAAGAAAGTTTTAATGTTTTGCATAGATTTTTAAGGAGATTTTACACAAACATACAATAAAAATACTTCATGCTTAACATAATACATTACATTGAATTTTATTTCAGTACAAGGTTATTATAGCATATAAATTTAAGTCGGCAATGGCCTGAAATATTAACTTTTCTTCTCTTCATTTTTTCATTCTTATGAGTTTACTTGATGAATCATTGGAATATAGAATTATTTATAAATATGTCTCCTTAATGTCGATGTATACATGCTTTATTTATAACATAAAATGCTTAGTCTATTAAAATGTGGGCTCTCTGATTTCCAAGTTTTCGTTCTGTACGATCTACATTAATAACTAATTATGTTCAAAACATAATGTTAGCTCAGAAATATGCAAGTCAAAAGAAACAAGTCCTTTTGGTACAACGTTCTAGTAAAAAAAGCAAGTCTTTTTACTTATATACAAGTCAAGGAGGCAAGCCTTTTGTTCAATATGCTAGTCACTAGTTAATTATGCAACTCAAGAGTCCACATGAGAATAAATATACAAATTGGAATTCATTCAAGCCCTTGACCATAAAACACTAATTTTAATTTGAATTATTGGCCACTAAATTCCTAATCCCAAGCTTTTCATTACAGACTCAAGAACATGAATGAGGAGGAAGTACCACTTAGAATTTGTTCTAGTAGGTGCATGCCTATTTATAGAAAACTTCATCCTTAGATTCATGACACGTCATGTAGGAAAATTAACGGTCATGATTTCTTGATGCGACACACGCTCGAGATAACATATATCACAATCTTTCTTTAGCTTCTTGATGATGACGTGCTGTAGCTGATCCAAGAAGAGAATGCCACATGGTCAGTTGGGGGTATCGATTTTGGTGTTGTATTCCTCATCATGAGATAGCTTTAGTTGCCAACATTCGTTAGCTCCTTAATTCTCATTAGGAGATAACTTTCTTAAGTTATCAATATTCGGTAGCGCTAGAGTGTATCAATGTGCGATAGCTTCGAAACATCAAGCTTTATTAGCTCATATGGCCAACATGCGATAATGTAACGATCCATATTTTTAACTATTTAAAAATATGGAATTTAATATAATTATTGAATAAAAATGGTTAGACACGAAAATTCTATGACTTTATTTATGAAAATTATACTGAATGTAAGTTATGATCTTCAGGTGAATTCCTAAATGACAACAAATCGTAATAAGTTAGAAGTTGTAACTTATATTAAAAATTTGAATCAATGATATCGGTTTATATGATACTAGCACTAGAAATTGAAATAACAGTCGTTAATTTTAATTAAAGAATTGAATTAATGTTTTCATGAAAGTAAAACGTAAATTTGTTGATTATTATGTATTTTGGAGAAGTTGGTTTCCAAAAAGATAAATATTTAATTAGTAAATTTAAAGGGAACGGATTTGGTTTGACTATTTTGAAAATCTATTTGGGTTAACACTTTTTATGAAGAATATTATCTTCAGGAAATGTAAATATTTTTACATAGGGATAATAGGAAATATTTTGATTAAAATGTCAAAGTTCGTTTCATCCGATTCAGATTTTTCTAGCTCTATTTGTTGCAATTTATCGTTTGTTGTACATCTCGAATCGGTGCATTTAGCAGCAACAATGGATTTTTATCACAACTGACGTAGCACAGATTTTATTGCACCATTTGATTCGCCTTGTTGCGTTGATCGCCATGGTATATTTATTTCTTTGTTTGGATCTCGGTTTTCAACGTCAAGTGGTCGAATTATAATGTGTAGGGGTATACTGTCTTGCTATGTCACCTAAGATCACAAATATCTCCATGCTATGTTGACTATTTGCGCCTCACGTGTCAGAGAAAATAATATTTTACTTCCATAAAGTTACTGTCCACTATTTATATTAATACTAGATTGAGGCCCGTGCTTCACACACGGGTACATTGAGGTTTTAACGGTGATGTATTATGTGAATTCTTGTTGTTGTTGTCTTGTATTTGTTTTGGTATGATGCAAGGCTAAATAATAAGGTATATATTATTCAGTATGATTGCAGTGCAACAATTAGAATATATTTGATTTTTGTAATCATGATAGTAAAAAGTCATGTTGGAAAATTACTTAATGAGTAGGAATAGGTACATGAATGTTATTAAAAGACAAAGGAAGAGCACATAGTAATAGAGAAAAGGGAGAAAAAAGCAAAATGTAAATACAGAAGGAAGAGTAGCAAGTTTATTATGTGAGAATGGAATTATGTATTATTTGTCGAGTGCTTTTCTCCAACTTGATTATTGGGTGGTAACGTTTATTTCTTCCTACGCTTTTATCCACATTGAGTGCGGACAGAATCTAGTCGACTGCCAACATTATCTTCATCCTACGAAAAGAATAATGTTGTTTAGTACAATTGACTAGGTTGGTACCAGTAGTTACAGTTATCGAAAAACAAAGATCAAGAAAGTTGTATAATAGAAAGGGGAAGGTTAATGTGGACTTGTACAATATTACAATAAATTAAAGCTATGTAAATGGTAGAATTGGTTAATGCAAAATGTGTAAGTAGGCGTACAACTATGTAAAGTTCTCTTCTTCCACCCTTTTTTTGTAGTTGATGAAGGAGGATTGCTTTCAGTACTTTCATTGAGAATATCATGAACGACCTATATGAATTTTAAAATAATGTTGAACATAAGTAGTTTCAGTAAACAATTTCAACCACATAGTTAGAGTAGTCAAATGTTTTATTACCGGTTTCTTTCCTTTGTAATCAGACGTAGTTGAAGTGGTGTAGGTGGATTGGGATGCACCATTATCAATGTTTGTATTTTGTGCAGTCATGGTTGTGATCTAAAATATGGTACACAAATTTTAAAAGAAAAAATTGGAAAAAAAGTTAGGTGTTTTAACAATTTAACTATACTCAAATATCGTTGCACATATAATTGCGCGAAAATTTTACCTGTGATGCCGAAGAAGATAACTGAGAAGACACGATTTTCTTTGTTATTTTTCGAGCTGCGAGGATTGTATCTTTGTTATTCATTTCGTAGTTGTTCGGCCTAAATTCAAAAATAGCGTCGATTCCTACTGGTTGTTGAAAAATGTTTTCCACCTTCTTATCTCCGTTTTCCTGAAGTAGAGAAAAACAAAAGCAGTAAAGGGAATGAAAATATGGTGAAAATGTAATGGTAAAGATAATAATAATTTCTGAATCTGTTTAACCATCTTTGAGATTTTGATTATTTCATCCACGTTGACACCAAGAAGTTTCTCTGCCTCTTTGTCAAACGCGGTCACAGTTGATGAGGTAGTACCATCAACAATATCGATATTCAAACGATACATGCAGTAGAATAGTTAATTAAAATATATAAGCATGATAGTTTGGCTAAGGTAAAGAGATATCAACCTATTAAGAGGTTATGTGATCGGCTGGTGGCATTTGGAACATAAGTATTGTGTTCCTTCAAGATATGCAGATCCTTTACACATCATGCATGACATGTAAAACCAAGGTGAAGAGGTCCTCAATTTAGTGATCGTAGCATGAACAACGTATTTTTTTTCCTAAAAATATATGAAAAAACATTAACAAATGGGTAAAAGGATCGAATATTAAAATTTAATGGAAAAGTTAGTTAGAATGAAAGTAAAGGGAAAAACAAAAGAAAGAGTTTAAATTTACCAACTGTCAACATACAACAGAACAGAAAGGTATATAAAATACAATTTATAATAGTCTAAAAAAGTACGGGAGAGAGTAATATGTAGGAAGCAGGTATAGTGTTATGGTTGTGTGAACTGCATCATTAAAACAACCAAATGTGATTGTAATCATGAACATAATGTTGGGTTTGGACGAAGAAAAAAAAACATACCCGACAATTTGCAGCTTTAACCTCTTGTTGAAGATGTGCTATAGTGGAGTGAACAGTTTCTAAATCAACGGTCTCGTCAGTAGAAGGAGTCTTATTAAGAAGAAGAAGTTTTTTTTGATGGCATACTGTGTACTGAGGGAGGAAATTAAAAGCGGACAAAAAATTATAAACAGAGCTAATACACTGAGTGCAGTAAGAGTATAATTAAGGTTTAAGCAAACACCTCTCAAAATATTCATAGACGGGGGATACTTTTATATTAGTGTATATCTTGGTTGCTTTAGTGGAGTCATAAACTATTGATCCTGCAATTAAATGTAGCAGATATGGAATAATCACAACACCGATAGCAGTGAACAAATAATTATTATATGAATGATTAAATAAGTAAGTACTTACCTGCGTAAACAGAAACTGAAGTAGATGTAACAACTATTGGTATTGGATGGGAGTATGTTTGAAGCAATGACTCATCGACGAAGTTTTTTTTTTCAAACCAAAGAGATACAATTGATGATTTCCCACTGAGCATATAAAGGAACATAAATTATTTATAAGTAAGATGATATTTTAAAAAAACAACGTTGGATGTTGGATAAAATGTAATGTAGGTAGATAGCTGTATAAAACCTTGTTAATTCAGGGTGAAGTTGTCTTTTGACTGATTGAGTTCCATCTTGTCTAGTAATCTGAAGAACAGGGGTAATAGCACAAAGAATGCCTCCTACATCTAATCCGGTTAAAACATTGGTTAGGTAATACTTCAATGGACAAATGGTGAGTTAAGAGAGTTTGAAACCAAATATATTGTAGACGAACCTGTAAGCTGACCCTTCTTGTTAATTCGAGAGGGAAGTATGTCATCATCCACAAATCCAAATTTGTAGCGAGGAATGTTGTTGGTATCTTCATGTACCTTCCTTACTTGAGTGTCCACCCGAACGACAATAGTTAATGGCTCGTCAATAGCCTTAAAATTTGTATCTGAAGCTTGTACGTTGAACCTGGTAATCTCATATACAGACTGCTCCTCAAACATATTTTCAAAACGATGCAAATTGTGCTTACGTACAACTGCCATTTTCTCATTCCCCTGTAGAAGACGGTCCATATAAACACATAAATGAACAGATAGGTTGGGTGTCAATAAATGTAGATGGAGATTTTAACTCTTTGTCTAGAAGTTGCAAGTTTAGAGAGTACGGTTCGTTTGTCTTTTGGCTAACCAAAATCCAAAGTCTTCCCATTCGAACTTTGATTGTGTTCTAGTTGGTGCCATAGACTAAGTTGGAAAGCAATTGAAAATTATTGTCCATTGTATCTTCATAAAGAAAACATAGCAATGATAGTTAGCAATTTTTTAATTTTTTTGGTAGCATGGTGTAAAAAAAATAAGCGTGCAAGCAGGAAAGAAGAAAAAGTATGTACCTGGAAAGCTGATTAGCAGTTTGATATGAGTGGAAGGGCGGACATAAATGAAGTAGATATAATGTTGGATGTCACCCGTACAACGGTAAAATGGCTGTATAACATTATGTTGCGTACAGAAAAAAAATGAAACGGCTATGTAGTAATGAAAAACAGGCTGATCAATTATTAAACGTTAGTGCAGTAACGAAAATCAGGCTGACCGATTATTATAACGTATACAAAACATATGTTTTTAAAAGTTGTTCTGATTGTATGCCATGTGGCCCGTTCTGATTTATTGTACGGACATATTTTGTTCATACTTATAATTATTATCTGTTATAAAATATGTTATACGTTGTTTAGTAGCAAACTTGTTTTACGCCTGTATACCACAGGTTTGTATGTAATGTAGATTTTGACATCAGGCAACCGTACATATGATAAAGTACCACACAAAAATATGAGAAAATGTGCACGTGCTTCTATTATTGTCTTGTACTGTAAAATTATCCACATGATGCTTTTATGAGTTAGATAAGACCTTGATTAACCGATATATTTTTAATTACTTTAAGTAAGCTATTATGTATAATTAAGGTTGCAAATCGGAAAATGTTTCAAAGTTACACATTGGTGGAACTGATTTACAAAATTACCAAAATAAAACAAATATAAATTAGTGAAAATATTAGAAGTTGTAAGCGTTATTGTTTCACACATCAGATGGCAAGAAGAGAAGCAACTGGCTCTGTGCTGAAAAAAACTAAAGTAGAATTTATGTTTGCTAAGTAGACTATGTTTAATGCTACAAATTTGAGTATACACATTCATAGCGAATTACGTGTTGAATTTCCCCACGTCCTTTTGAACCCACTCAAAATGAACCACTTGCATATCTCAAGTGGACAGCCCATTATTTGTAATCAACTGCAAGGTTACAAATTTCTCAACCCATAATAATAAAGCAAAAGTTAAGATGGATGGCTCAATTTTTAAGCTTCCGTATATATGCAAATTTGATATGGCAGAGAACAGGTTGGAAACGTTTTTATATTAGTAATATTTGTTTTGTCCCTTTTATTATATATAGCTTCATGCATTGAACGTAAACGTCCAGGACATCACACACATATATATATATATGACAGTAAGTTGACGTTTCAACATTAATGTGAGCTTGATATTTCACCACCAAATCAACATTGTGTGGAATAACCCAACTGTTGTCTTGATGAAAATCATTAGCAACAAGGGTATACCTACCATTATTTCTACGACGGTATAAAGGGTAACCTTTTTTGTCAAAAGTTGTTTGCTCACAATATTTTTTTGGATAATGCTTTGAACAACTCCCACTAACCATACATGGACAATTAGGATTTACCTCTCCACATGGCCCATGAATCATATACTGATATACTGATTGATAAGCAAAAGGACCAGAATTTATATCAGGAATTTCGGCAGAAACAACTCCATCGACATCTGCAACCATTTTTGGCCTCTCATTTACAGTTATAAATATAAGCACATGAGCATGTGGAAGTCCTCTCTTTTGAAATTCTATGGTGTAGATTACTGCAAAGGAGAAAAAAATAGTACGTATACATAAAAAATAATGTTATGGATAAAATAAAATTTACTTGATTTTACTTTACCGAAGTGTTGTTTCTCCTTTATGTCATTCATCAGCTCCATCAGCTTTATATGAAACACACGGGAAACTATAACAGGTCCGTCTTCTGTTCGCTGACCATGAATAAGTTCCAACGCACTTTCAATTTCTGGCCATTTTGGATTACAGGTAAATGTTAAAAAATAATCGGGAGAACCAGCCCACCGACAAATTGCCATTGCATCCTGATAGTTTTGCACCATGTACCTAGGACCACCGGTGAAAGAAGATGGTAGTATAATCTTTTTCCCTATGCAATATGCAGATGTGTCACCAATGCCTATCACATCATGAAAACCACTATAAACTTCACATCTTAGCTTGCCCTGATGACCTCTTACCCATGATAATCTGTCTTCTTCAATACATGTATATGCGTTAACAATAAACTGCTGGAAAAGTCGTCCACCCATCAACAATATTGATCCATCTTCGTTTCTGTGGTGAAGTTGATAAGCTAGTACTCCCGCATTGTAACCATCAACCGCTTCATTTCTCTACTGTTATCACAAGCCTTATACTGTATATCAGGTCAAAAACCATATTCACCATGCGGAAATAAAATAGGATACTGAATAGCTATAAAAGAAGGATGCTTCTCATTTATTCGCTTTAATAAACCGCTTCGCTCCTCTATAATAATGTCCCTTTGCCCACAGGAGTCAACATTTGCAATGTCAGTTAATGCCGCAATCTCGGATGAAGCGGGAAGAATATACTATCTACCATCCCTATGTCTTCTCTCACACAGCGTCAGATATATTGGTTGGTATTCGGTGTTATGAAATCGATCCCTTGCCATTCTGAAAACTTGCGCTAGCACATTGCAATGGTCAAACATGAGTATTAAATTATTAAAAATTTCTACATCCAGTTTATCTTTTGCATTCGCACTAGGTGCTGTTAACCTATTCTCAACTTCGTTTTCAGTGTCATAAAAATATAGTTGCGCAAATTTAGGTTTACCAGTCGTGGGCAACAACGATCCTACTCTGTGGTAATTTTGACCGTTTATACGGAAAATGTATGCTGATCGGCCATTGTTTATAGAATTATCAACGTGCCCACCCATTGATGTGAAAGAAAATATAGAGTTGTAAGTTCAAATGTTCTCCCTGAACTTTCTACAACATTGGCCGTTGTTGTACCGTACTAAATTCATCAAATACCGTGGGCTTGCCTGATATAGTGGGAGTTGAACTTTTCCTTTTCAGCGGCAAATAGAGAATAAGGGAGTAGAAATCGTGCTTCCTTTTTTAATCCTTTCATGAAACCACAAAACTGCACCACACTGGCTGCATGTACAAGCAAGAGGCCCTAGGTTTTGCGCAGAAAACATTTTTCCTGAAATAGAAATATTACATTTAGCACAGGGTAGAAACACAAGAAAAGAAAGCAGTAAAGTAACCGCAGGTTCAACATACGAACTGTTAGATGCCCAACAATGGAAGAACTTGTTTGCAAATAAACACGATCCTGATAATGAGGGTTAAAGTTGATGGAGTCATAATCAAAAGAAGGGATGGACAATTTAGGGCATACAATCATCGTAGGATCACCAGCTAAGCGACATGGAGGAAAATAGTTAGTGCCTTTTTGGTTGAAAATGAAAATGTATAGTAGGTGATAAATAAACATTAAGCAAATAATATATTTTTTATCCCAACAGCCAGTCACTATTGTTCAGTAATTTTCATAGTTAAATGGTACTCTTACATGAACTATGATTGAACACATAATGCAAGGTATGCTATTGCTCCATACGCTATAGAACTAATAACAGGTTGAACATGAATGTAGACGAGTCTGCCAAAAAGGGTAATTTGGTGTTCCATGTTATCGAACTTGAATATTGCACATACAGACATAAAAAATTACAACATACTACTTATATACTATAAGTGGTAGAGGATAAAATACCTAGAGAGTTCTTGTGTCGTCGATGTTTGGTATGTGAGTACCTAAAATGGCGGTTCACTCTGCATACTGCAAAAGCAAACAGTCAAATACAGCATAGTCATCCAGTAGAATTGAGGAAAAGAAAAAGGTAATACTCGCCTGCTCTTTTATGTTTCTCTAGTAGGCAGAAAATTCATACCAAGGCTTCTCTATGAATTTTGCACAGATAGCTTTTGCAGTCAGATAAGCCAATAGTAAGAGAGTTATAGGAGTAAGCTGTGCAATTAAACCAGGTTTTGTAGGCATCTTGTCTGACTCTTTTTTCCCTCGGTATCAATCTTCATTTTGCGCGGAACTGCCGACAATGGTGCAGATAGTAAAATGAAGAATGTAAAACTATAGGTCAACAGTGTATCTGTGGTACTGCTAGTAAAGGCAATGAAGATGGTGCAGAACAGTAGGGTTGTAAATCATGTACAATTTTCAGATTTTTAAAAGCTTTGATATATCAAATAGTCATAAGCTGTATAACATATCGTCAGGTAGAAATACAAAGATGACACAACTACCACAACACTCCAAATGTTTCAACATCAGCGACATGAAGATGAGGTAAGTCATATAATTTAAGTTACAAAGCAAATAAGTATTTTTAGACTAAAGTGGCATATGAATTAAAGTGCAATGAAAAGATAGTGTTTTTACTCTACATAAATGGTTATTTTAAAAATATGAAGTAATGTAGAAGAAGTGACAGAGAAAACAAATGTTATCGTTGGAACCAAATTTATCTTAACAGAATAGGGCCTTAGCAAATGAATTATGCACTGTCCATATAATTCAATAGAAGATATAATACTATGAAAATACACAAATATATGACATCAAATCAATAGAATAAAAAATTACAACCAACCGTTTTAATACATAAAAGACAAAACTTGGATATTTCAACTCTATCAAACAATAAATGCATAAAAATGTAATTTCAATTGTTGCATGCACAATCACAGAATAGTCCGTAAACTTAAAGCAAGAAGCAAAAAATAAAAGTTGATTTTAACACTTGGAATTAAAGAAACAGAGGCGGTCTCATTCAATATTTGCTTTCCCAAATGATAGTCGTGTCCACTGTAAAGTAGATAAAGTACACATTTTTAGATCAATGCATTAGGAAAAAATGTAATCTATGAGCAGTGGAAGTAAACCGTGCACAACTTCATTGGTGTTTACTACAATACACTAAAAGTAAACCGTGCAGTGTGCACACTTTTATTGTTTTCCCAACTGACTATGTATACCTTCATTGGTGTTTACTGTTTACAGCCATAGAAAATAATTTTTAGAAAATGACTTCTTAGTTTAGCCAAACTACGAAAACTTATTCAAGATATTATGTAAAATTAGCATACTATATAAAAAGTAGAGAAAACTATAAATCAATAACCAAAAGCAAAGGGCCTTTGGAATCAAATAGATTTATCTATAAGTTAAATATTCATTCCTGATACTTTAGCACTGAATATGCTGTTAGAAATTGAAGTGTTAAAGCTCCTGTTGTGGGTGGTCCGTAGTGGTCAAGAATTTGTCATGTCTGTAGTTAGTTACAAAATTAGTTGTAGTAAATGATTTAGAGTGGTACTACAGATGATTTTTTTTAACACATTATTTATGCCTTTAATGAAAAGTGAATCATTATATAACAAAGGTTGACAACATACATTGCATTCAAAGTTTCAATCATGTCCATGGATCAATAAGAATGTTCATTGTGTCAGCAGACCAACTTAAACAAATATTGTTGCAATGTAAATCAGTTTTCAAAGATCTATATGTGTAATACCCACTTCTAATTACCTACTCGACATAGGTATTGTTTTAAACATTAAGCATATATGTGTGGGAACTAAAAACGAAAATAAACTTAGACGCCGCAAATGAAACATGGGTAAACAAACATGTTCATCAAAATGTGTTCATCAAATTTTTTGCTCTTATGTACCATTGCTATCATCATAATATAATCAACCGTAACCATTAACCGTTGAATATAATGACTTAATAGAAAAATTCGATTATAATTATTTTCGTAATTGATACTGTTTTTTCAAGTAAAATTCATATGTCAATAATATCACATGGTAAAATTACAAAGTGTACCAATGACTATAAATAAGTAATTAAGTTATCATTTGTCTTATTAAAGTATGACGCTTACCACATAATGAATAACTAATGGTTTGACTTTTATTTATTATTTAAACTTATATAGCTTTCTAATTATCAATTGATAATATCCACAAATTTGATTACTCAAAATAAATGCAGACATAAAACAACAAAAATTTGTGTAATAATAAAAAATAATTTATGACCAAATAAGCATAAAAATATATCTTAGCATGTAAAACTTGAACTTTATTAAAATTTTATGCATATAATTTCAAAACAATATAATTAGTTTTTTGTTAGGTATTACATCGTTGAACGACACTAGCTAGAATAGGGGACAAAATTATAAGAGCCGTAGAATATGTGATAACCGTTGGAACAGACAACTAATATTAGTTCTCGTAATACAGTACCACATGTCATCATATTAGGTTATTAACTGTCATAAATTATTAGGAAGTTATGTTCTTACCGACAAATGCAGTTCCGCTCATGAACTAAATACGCTTGCCTTCTTTAGCACCAATAAATTTGTATTAGAACTGACTGTTGCTAACGGCAATCTGTGGACAAATGAGCAATCATAAAAAAAAAGAACAGAGTTATGTAATTTTAACAGTCAATGTAATATAATTACTGAAACTTGTGTAAAGGTTCGAGCAAAAAATAAAATTGCCATGCAAGTTGATACCATGAATTAGAGTTTGATATTGCAATATTATACCTATGAAGGCGAACATAAGGATGGACCAGATATTGAGTTGGGTGATATGTCACAATTATGCAGAACATAACTTATGAAAATATTATTTATGCCTTTAATGAAAAGTGAATCATTATATAACAAAGGTTGAAAACATACATTGCATTCAAAGTTTCAATCACGTCCATGAATCAATAAGAATGTTCATTGGTCAACAGACCAACTTAAACAAATATTGTTGCAATGTAAATCAGTTTTCAAAGATCTATATGTGTAATACCCACTTATAATTACCTACTCACATAGGTATTGTTTTAAACATTAAGCATATATGTGTGGGAACTAAAAACGAAAATAAACTTAGAGGCCGCAAATGAAACATGGGTAAACAAACATGTTCATCGAAATGCGTTCATCAATTTTTTTGCTCTTATGTACCATTGCTATCATCAAAATATAATCAACCATAACCATTAATCGTTGAATACAACGACTTAATAGAAAAATTCGATTATAATTATTTTCGTAATTGATACTATTTTTTCAAGTAAAATTCATATGTCAATAATATCACAGGGTAAAATTACAAAGTGTACCAATAACTATAAATAAGTAATTAAGTTATCATTTGTCTTATTAAAGTATGACGCTTACCACATAATGAATAACTAATGGTTTGACTTTTATTTATTATTTAAACTTATATAGCTTTCTAATTATCAATTGATAATAGCCACAAATTTGATTACTCAAAATAAATGCAGACATAAAAAATTTGTGTAATAATAAAAAATAATTTATGACCAAATAAGCATAAAAATATATCTTAGCATGTAAAACTTGAACTTTTTTAAAATTTTATGCATATAATTTCAAAACAATATTTCTTGTTTTTTGTTAGGTATTACATCATTGAACGACACCAGCTAGAATAGGGGAGAAAATTATAAGAGCCGTAGAATATGTGATAACCGTTGGAACAGACAACTAATATTAAATTCTCGTAATACAGTACCATATGTCATCATATCAGGTTATTAACCGTCATAAATTATTAAGAAGTTATGTTCCTACCGACAAATGGCAGTTCCGCTCATGAACTGAATACGCTTGCCTTCTTGGCATTTGTACAGTGTACACACAAGAAATGAGCACCAATAAATTTGTATTAGAACTGACTGTTGCTTACGGCAATCTGTGGACAAATGAGCAATCATACAAAAAAGAATAGAGTTATGTAATTTTAACAATCAGTGTAATATAATTATTGAAACTTGTGTAAAGGTTCGAGCAAAAAAAGAATTTGCCATGCAAGTTGATACCATGAATTAGAGTTTGATATTGCAATATTGTACCTATGAAGGCGAACATAAGGATGGACCAAATATTGAGTTGGGTGATATGTCACAATTGTGCAGAACATAAATTATGAAAATAACGCAGAACATTTAGTTGAACTGGAAAACAATCTGTGCAAATCAGTACATCTTTTTCTTTGAATAACCATTTTCGGTTAGAGTTATTACAAACAATTGAAATAAAGTTGCTAGAGCATTTACATTCAGCCGGTACATACTCAGGAATGTAAGAAGTTACGTAGATTTATGTGCACCAAAATATTACGATAAATAATGCAACCGAGGCAGCTCTGCATGAACTGGATTCCGGGACATTATAATGTTAGGTTTATATACAGTAAACATCAGTTGCAAACATACGTAGATACTACTGTTGAATCTAACACACTTTTCCACTTTTTCTGTTGGTACATTTTTGTTTGAGGTGTTTATTACACATGGTATTTAGTAGAAAAAAACCCGACATGAAGTACATTTATCATGCACGCTTGTGAAGGCATCATGAAGGTAGTATTATAGTTGTAGTATGTGAAATAAATTGGGAATAGTTATCACAATGGCAATAACTGAGCACGAAGGCTGTTAGAAAACATACGCTGCGGGAAGGCAGTATTATAAATGTAGTACGTGAAATAATATTATAGAATAATAATATCCCAATAGCATTACTAATGGTGAATGGAAAAAGTTCTATGTGGTTGTGTCATAGAACATAAACTATAGTATTTGTCTAAGCAGAAAACCATTATATCATTAATGAATTCATATAATTGTATGTAATTAAAACCACCATATCATTATTACATGAATATTGTCATAAACCATTGAATTACATGTTTTTCTGTTTACATAAAATATATAAATCATTTTTATAACACAAATTCAGTTACCCTTCTGTAAAAAAAAAATTCATCCATCCTTTTCTGAAAAAGTTGAATTCACCTATCTTTTTCTATAAAGATAAACTGTTTGTAAAAAATATAAGTGCATCTAGATTTTTTGTCAAGAATGACTATTTATGTAATTAAAACCACCATATCATTATTACATGAATATTGTCATAAACCATTGAATTACATGTTTTTCTGTTTACATAAAATATATAAATCATTTTTATAACACAAATTCAGTTACCCTTTTGTAAAAAAAAATCCATCCATCCTTTTCTGAAAAAGTTGAATTCACCTATCTTTTTCTATAAAGATAAACTGTTTGTAAAAAATATAAGTGCATCTAGACTTTTTGTCAAGAATGACTATATCCCTATGCTTGTCATAAACCACTGTAAAATACTCACTGTTCCTAATAATTATGTCAATATCCCTATGCTTGTGATAAACCACTAAAAATCGAGGTGATTATATGCAGACCAACGAAATATTAGTTACAGTCAAGCACAGTATGAGTTCCAAAAATATACCGTTCGAAGATTGTAATGCCAAAAAACATGAATTTCGAGTGTACCTCAGAATTGTCATTTTCGATGCAGGTGAAGAAAGGTCCAAGCTACTATAAATCGAGTTAATCTATTTTTGGGAAGGCGTTCAACAAAGATCAACATCGCTTTTATTTAATCTGATTTGATCAAAAGATTTGAGATTTTTTGTAATAACTAAATAGAGGACGGAAACTTGATTTCGTCGACTTTACCTCATAATTTCTAGGTCTTGACGCGGCTGAACAAAGGTCGATAGTAGGACAAATCGAGCTCAATCTGCTATGTTGAATAGGATAACTCATCAATTACGTTTAATAGACAAATCAAATCACAGAGTAAACTAATGGGACTAAGCACGTAAATTAGTAAAATTAAAAAGTAGAAGAGTGAAAAAATGAACAACCTTTGGCTGTAGTTAGATGAAGAGATAAACAGAGTGATAAAATAAAATCCCAGATGAGAAACGCGAATCACGAGGCGTGTAGAAAGACAAAGCTTCGGATGCGGACCTGATTTTCTAAAACTTAATGGCTTCGATAGCAGTAACAAGTGACGAAATTAATGAGTGACGATGCGATGAAGATTGCAAGGGTAGTAATAAAATTTTCTTTTGAGGGGAAGAAGATAAATTGAAATGGCATAGGAATAGAATTGGGAAAATTACTGTGAAACCGAAAGAAGTTGAGAATAGTGTGGTGAACGTGGGTGGAAGATGGGGTGAGCGAGTGGAAGGGCAGTGAAGGGGAAAAAATTGCGTAAAAAAGGAAGTATTTTGAATGGGTCAGTGCAAAAGCGATGAGGGGGAAGGAAAAAAAAGGAAACGTAAAAGAACAGGAAGGGTAGAAAGAACTGATTGCAGGATGTCCAACTCAGCGGGAGTGGTTTCCTGTTTTCTATTATAGATAATAGATTTTACAAAATAAAAAATACTATTCATTCACCTTTTAAAACTCTGCAGCTCACAATCACTTGCCTACTGTCTCCATTCCAATTCAAAGCTCCGCCTCCATTTCGAAAATATAAAAATAAGAAACAAATAAAATCGATTTCCTCTCCGCCGTTAGCCACCCTCCGCCTATCTCCACGATTCGCCTGACCTCCTCCTACCAACACCGCCACACTGCCTACGTCTGCTACCACCATCGTCCAGATCCACAACCTCCATCTCCACGTCCTCCAACTCCTGACACCGAAGCAGCCTATCCACCTTCTTACCTGACAGCTAAGCTTCCACCCTTGTTCATTGCCGAAAGTTCTCCAGTCCACCAAGCTTCTCCTCCCAGATCCACCCACCATTTTGCTTGAGATTGCCATGTCGTCTCCCTACCTCGAGAAACCTACCTCCACACTCTCCATCGAACCTGCATACCCATTCCTACGCTGCCACACCCACCTCCATTCACCTGAACCGAACCCGACATTAACTTAGACCAGCCAACAGCTGCCATCAACCTCCCACCTACCCAGATCCTCCCGTCGTCGCCTGTCATCATCACGTCCGGTTGTCGTAGCAGCTTCATTTTATTCATTGCTTTATTCATGTGCATGTCCGCTAGTCCGAGGCATTCATGCATGTCATCGTGTCCGTTCAAGCGTTTTCAAATCCATGTAATAAGGTGAGTGCTTAAAACCCATTCACACAATACGAAAATTATTATGCAAGTTAAACCAAAATCACGAAGTGATAAATTTCATTGATTTGTATATGGAAATTTAATTTGGAAACCACGGCTAGTTGACGCCATGATATGGGATGACGATTGATTTTGTGATATTTGTTTAATTAAATCAATTGGGATCTCAATTGCATGTATGGAACCTCAAAGTGTTAATGTTGAGATTATCCGTATGTTTAATCGCTGATTTTGAAATAAACTCTGTCACCACCTTGTAAATCATTGACATTTAAATTGACATCGAAGTTGAATATCACTACTAGTCAAAAACACCATGACATTTAATAATTAATGACTACTGTGATGTATGGTTAAATGGGTTAATTTGAATGTCGATTGCATTAAAGCTTTTGGATGATGCTGTGATGGATGATATTGTGATTGGATGTATGTTTGTTCATTGATTTGATATATCTCTGTAATCACCCTATCTTCATCATCATTAATTGGCACATTGACTATTTGGGAATTGGATTATGTTATGAACCCTTGAACATCTAATATTGACTTAAGTAAACATTTGGATGCTTTGCTTTGGCCATAAAAGTAAATTTTGAAAAATCAACTGCTGTTTTAGAATTTTTAAACTTAAGTAAAATTATACGTTAGAAAGAATGTAAATCTGTAAATGTTGGTTAAATTAGATTTTTGTTGAGACATTTATTTATAAGATTTGAATTCAAATGTAGAAAATATATTTGGAAAATTGATAAGTAACTTGAAACTTTTCTGTAACTCCAATAAGTTATGTGAAGGATATTTGATAAAAGAACGCATATTTATTTCAGTGATCCAGTAATTTTAAAAATTTGAACATTGAAGTTAATCTTGAAATTTTTGAAGATTATTAAATTGATTGGAAATTTATGAAACTTTGTTGAAAATTTCAAAAAGGGTGTTTGAAAACTCTAAAACATTCTATGAATTCTTGAAGCAAAAATGAAGTTATTCGCACACATATTTCGCCTGATTTTGATGCAACTTACATGAGAATTTTTATTTCTGACTCGAGTGAATTGTTTTCCTTTACGCTCGGATTAGCCTGAGTATTTCAGTGTTTCAAAGACATTTATTTCTTGAAGATGAAGATGGAGCCGAAGACCGTATTTATTAGTATCATTCCTCTTCAATATTTGATATTTCTATTAAATATATAACTCTAACGTATTGTAAAATGTAAATCAAATTTATATTGCATACATCTTCATGAATTGTTTATGTATTTATTATATTTTGGCATTCCGTTGTGAGATTCTGTAATTTTTTTCTTCAATATCTTATTTCTTCAGAATAAAACCCATTGGTAATCTATCTTTTGAACATTTTGAGTTTAACATGTGTGGTCTATTATCGACTTGAATCGTCCAAAAAGATGGGTCGTCACAGATAGCTTTGGAGACATCATCCTTGATAGCTTAAGTAGTCAACTTGTGATAGCTCTGAAATATTAGTTTCCGATAGCTCCCCCTTCAACCTTATCACATATCAGCCTGGTCTATATTAACTTTGGATAGCTGTTATCTTGCCTTTTGGAAAGACCGAGATATCAAAGAACTGACCGAAAACCAAAGATCGCTCATCTCGGATATCAAGTACACAGGTTCACTATGGATATCGATGAATTTTGTCCGAGTCTAGATCAGGCTACAATTGACAAGACACGACAAACGAGGTCATGAAAGCCAACGTTTCAAATTTCAAGTCAACTTGAGTCCATATGCTCAAGTTATGATCGATACAAACTGGAGGAAATAGCCTCATTTTCGTATCCATTAGTAGGCTACATTTCGAATCGATCAGGTTCGTGTCCATCGTCAAGCCTTAATTCGTATCAATCGACTTCGTATCCATCAACGGATATTGCACTTCGTATCCATCGGCCAATGCCTATTTCATATTCATCGAAAAGGCATTTGTTCGAATCGATCGGGATGTGCCATTTCGTATCCATCGAGGGAATGTGCTTGTTCGTTTCGATCTACTCAACCCCACTTCATATGGCAGTTGTATAAATCGTATCCATCGAGGCTCGTTAAGTTCGTATCCATCAAATAAACATTACTTCATATCCATCAGGGAACCATTGTTTGTATCCATCAAGTTGGAGCAACCCGAATCGATATGAACAAGGCCACTTTTATCGATACGAACGAAGCTACTTTCATCGATACAATGGGCAACGGCTATCGACTCGAACGAGACAACGACCATCGACACGAATGAGGCGAAGTTCAAGGGACGACTCGGTTAACTCGGTGTAGAAGGTGGATCGATCCGAAGAGTGCACGCCACGTCACCACGAGGGCATGTGCAACCATCGATTCAAACGGATCGATTCGAAACCATCAATTCGAACCAGACAGCCTTCCGAAGAACATCAACTCGTAGACAGCCTTCCGAAGAACATCAACTCGTATCGATCATATCTCGCAATCCACAAGTCCAAATGCAATGAAATTTTCACAGGAGCTTACGTGCAATCTAAAGAATGTCCACACTAAGTTTCGACTCCATTGGATAACATCTCGATCGATACGAATTGCGTTCACATCGGTCACGGATCGAGTCGTCATTTCATGGGATCGATAGCGTGGGCCCACTCACGTGCCAGAAGGAGTCGTCCGAAGTTTGAGCGAGATATCAGCCTCCTACGCCTATAAATAGAGCCCCGGGGCCTACAAGAGAGGGATCATTTTGATTCTCAAGCGCCCAGACTCTGTCGAATTCAACTCTGCACTCCATACTGCTATTGTACTCAAATTTCAGACTTGTAACTCACTATAGCTTGCTGTAATCAAGTGTAGTCATCAAGAGAGTATCAATAAACCATAAATCTTCATAGTGGACGTAGGCAACACGCCAAACCACTCTAAATTATCGTGTGTGTTTGCATTTATTTATCAGTTTTTGGGGTTTTTGTTCGATAATCCACATTTTACATTTATTTTCTTCATTTTTATCTCTTCAAAAACTTCCGAAGAGTGTTGTGCCATTTTTGGTACAAATACTTTGGTGCTTTCATCGAGAAAACACAATTTTTCTCCTGCTCATTGGATCTACTATCGATACCGGATTGCATAAATCCAAGAAAAAGATCCAGATCTCGAATCCAGAATCCTTTCGACCTGTTCAGATTTGCGTAAAATCTTGGAAAGAACTTCATCTATCGTAATGGTTAGCACAAGGACCGCCTCCACCGCTGCTGATCAAAAAGGCCGAGATAGACAGAATCCCGCACAATGGCCTCCATCTAACCAAAACGCTACCGGAACCTTTGATCCGTCAGGCTCGATTACGGGACAAGAATTTCAGATGCTGCTTCAAGAATTGACCCAGAGTCGGTAGTAATTGACTGAACAGATGCGCGTTAATGCTGAACTGACTAATCAGCTAAATCGCCAAAGGCGCAGAAGATCCAGAAGAGATCATGCTTCTCATTCCTCCATGGAAAATTTTGCCTCGTTTGACTACAACCACAGATCCACCCATCCTCGGCTAGACGGGAGTTACACACAAGCCACCGGACATCAACCTGCAATGACCGTTGGATAGCTGAGAGTTGGCTCATTGGCCAGTTTCCATACTAGACCCTCCTCCCAGGGAGGTACCGTTCCTCAATACACTACAGACAACCGTGCTACCACCACCGCGGTTGAACCAAGGGTTGATGTTCAGTCGGATCTGAACCATCATCAGCGTGGACGTATTCCTGAACCATACGTTCCAGAAGACTATGAGCCAAGGGGCGAGACGCGGACCATGGATAGCGCTCGGTCCAGCCTCGCACTATGAAACCCGACCAAACTTTGGCTCAACGTGCACAGAATGTCCAGATACCAGATATTCCAACTATGATTCAGCAGATGATTCGAGAAAGCTAAGGCCTCATGAATGAGGACTGGGGAATATTCTGGAGTCATACCCCTCTTACCGATGAAATATTATATGCTGAACCCCCTCGGCGATTTAGGATGCCGACTCTGCCAATGTATGAAAGAAATTCTGACCCCAATCAACATATCCTGAAATATGAATGATGGATGAGCGCTGTGAGAGCTGATGATGCAGTGAAATGCCGTCGTTTTCCCATTTCTGTGGGGGCCTTGCTACCATGTGGTTCACAAGATTACCACCTCAATCCATTTATTCCTTGGACCAGTTGGCCACTAAGTTTGCAGAACAATTATGTATGCATGTGGCGAGGCCTAAAGATGTTAACACTCTGTCTAGTGTCACCCAAGCTCTTGGAGACGCACTCAGGCGCTATTTAGAGAGATTTCATGCTGCATGTGCGGAGATTAGTAATCCTAACGACAACTCAATCTTAATGGCACTGACTAAGGGGATTGACCTCAATTCTGAGTTTGGAAATTGGTTGGCTGGGAAGCCACCCGCGTCATTAGACCATTTCTACTCCAAAGCCACTCAATTCTTGAGATGAGAGGACGCGAGACAGTTTAGGAAGCAGGATGACGCAGGACCCAGTATGGAGGGAATACTAAGTAATTTCGCGGTTAAACAGTCCGGAGAGAGCTCCAGGAAAGTTCAATTAAATATACAGAACAAGCAAACTCAACAGAGGAACAACGGTAATCAAAATAAGTAGTGAGATCAAAATCGTGGCCCGCGACATAGAGCTCCAATGTTTGATAACTACACACCATTGATTACATTGCTAGAGAACGTATATTTGCTGACCTACAATACCATGCAATACAAAAATCCTGCTCCGAAACCATCATCGGAAATGCAGATTCCGATAGGAAAGTTTTATAGGTTCCATGAGAGTTACGGCCACAACACAAATGAGTGTTGTCATTTGCAGGGTCTCATCGAGAAATTGATTAGAGAGAGAAAGTTGGATCAGTTCGTGCGGGTGCCGCAGTCAGGTGGTGCGGGCCCGTCAACCCAGAATCGTATGCAGAACCAAGAAAGATAGGAGGAACCCGCTCGTACGGGTGAGAGGTTAGTTATAAACACAACAAGTGGTGGTCCTCATCCAGCAGATTGAAGATGGAGGGAAATAGATTCGTATGCCAACTCTATCAGGCATGTGGACTTCAAGTGTTGTAGCAGTTATGATGACGTGGATCCGGCCAAGCAACAAAGGACGATGATGGATGACATCATATTCAGAAATAGAGATACTGATAAGGTCGAAGCCTACACTATCGACCCACTAGTCATATCTGCCCAAGTAGGTCTTGCTTAGATGAAGAGGATCCTGGTTGACAGTGGGATTTCTGTAAATATTTTGTTCAAAAGAGCATTTGATTTGATGAAGATAGAAGCCAAGGATTTGAAACCTTGTCAATCTCGAATCCACAGCTTCAATGGAAGTGCTACTATACCCACTGGAGTGGTGGTACTACCAGTGGAATTGGGGGTTGGAGAACGCCCGAGAGTCCGGATTTTGCAGTTTGTTGTTTTAGACATTGATTCACCTTATAATGCATTTTTGGGCCGACCGCCCCTTGCTAAATTCAGGGCAGCTATTGCCCCATGGTGCTTGACTCTGAAATTCCTCACTGATCGTGGGGTCGGAGTTGTTCAAGGAGATCAGGCTATTTGGAGAGCCTGTTATGTTGCTGAACTGCGCGAGGCGCAGCAAAGAGAAAAAGGAAAGGGGGTAGAGGAATCACTCTATGCCCGTTTTGCCGACAATTGACAATTGGTTCCTAGGCCCACGCCCGGGGAGCGCAACCAATAATAGAGGGATCTCAACCCGAGAGACACTGAAAGTAAAGATGAATCCAAAGAAGGTCAAGCTTCCCTGGCCGAGTTGACGATCGATGTTCCGATCAATGATGACGACGATTCAAGGATGATAAAGATTGGGTCTCAGTTAACCCAACAGACGCAACAGGAATTGGTTGAATTTCTCTGGACGAATCTCTATGTATTCGCCTGGACGCACTCTGACATGTGTGGGATCTCACCGGACATCGCGAGCCACACCCTGAATATTGACTCGCGGTGTATCCCGGCCAAGCAGAAAAGGCGTGGTATGAATCCAGAGAGATCTGCCGCCCTTAGAGAAGAGGTCGATAAGCTAAAATCAAATTGGTTTATCCGAGATGCTTTATACCCGGAATGAATATCCAATCCCGTACTTGTTCGAAAGCCGAATGGGAAATGGAGGACGTGTGTTGATTATTCTGACTTGAATGAAGCTTTCCCAAAGGACAGTTTTCCACTTTCCCAAATCGATCAGCTCGCAGATTCCACGGCTAGACACGAGTTACTATCCTTTATGGGTGCTTATTTCGGCTACAACCAGATACCCATGCATTTACCCGACCAAGAGCATACCGGCTTTGTGATAAATCTAGGACTCTACTATTACAAAGTCATGCCATTCGGACTCAAGAACGCCGGAGCGACGTACCAACGCCTAGTTAACCGGGTGTTTGCCAACCAGATTGGGAAGACCATGGAATTATATGTGGACGACATGCTGGTAAAGTCGAGATTCTCCACTGATCATTTAAGTGACTTGCAATCGATGTTCAACATTCTTCGAGAGTACAAAATGAAGCTTAACCCACTGAAATGTCATTTTGGAGTCGCATCTGGAAAGTTCCTCGGGTTCATCGTCAATGCTCGGGGAATAGAAGCCAATCCCCAAAAGATCTGGGCAATCAGAAATCTTCAAACTATGAGAGCCATAAAGCAATTCCAGAGTCTCAACGGGAAGATAACGGCATTGAGCAGGTTCATATCAAAGTCCACCGACAAGTGCATTCCCTTCTTCGATCTGATCCGAAAAGGAAAGCGAAACTTTAAATGTACCATGGAATGTGAAGATGCATTCAGAGCACTAGTTCAATCCCTCTCTACACCGTCGATTTTGTCAAAGCCTGTCGACCATGAGCAATTATATCTTTACCTGGCGGTATCAGAGTACGCAATCAGTGCTGCCTTAGTTCGGGAAGAAGATCGAGTGCAGAAACCGGTCTACTATGTTAGCAAACTGCTAACCGGAGCCGAGAGAAATTATCCAAAACTAGAGAAATTGGCATATTGCCTAGTCATTGCCTCAAGGAAGCTCCGTCCATATTCCAGGCTTATCCTATCACTGTGTACACCGATTAGCCATTACGATAGGTCTTTACGTGGCCTGAGATGTCTGGTAGGTTACTCAAGTGGAACATTGAACTGGGTCAGTTTGATATCACTTATACTCCACGGAGAGCAATTCAAGGATAAGTCCTGGCAGATTTCATAGCTGAATTTACCGTTCCAGAGGACTTGCCCAAGACCAGTAAATCCTCCGAATACATTTGGAAACTGCATACTGATGGTGCATCCAACGATCGGTGCTCAAGTGCTGGAGTAGTACTTGAAACCCCCGAAGGCCGACCCATATGCTATGCCTTGAAATTTGATTTTCGTGCGACCAATAATGAAGCTGAATATGAAGCCTTGCTTGTTGGATTGAAACTCGTCCGTGATTTGAGAATTATTGCAATGGAAATTTATTGTGATTCCCAATTAGCCGTATGCCAGGTTCGGGGTGAATATCAGGCTAACGATCGAAGACTGGCCGCTTATCTAGCTCGAGTCCAAGAAGTACTTGACTAGTTTGACTATTATGCCATCTTTTACATACCCCGCGAGCGCAATCAAAAGGCCGATTCATTGGCAAAGTTAGCTAGCACGGGCGAAGCATAGCAAATGGGACTTGTTCCTGTGGAGACATTATCTTCTCCGAGCATTGATCAGATGGAGATAGACTCTGTATTTGGAACCCTTCCCAGTAAGGAGTCATGGATGACTCCATACTGAAATTATATTGAGCATGGAATGCGACCTGAGCGCAGAAGTGAGAAAAGACAGATTCTTCGAAAGGCATCGTGGTTTACCATTCAGAATGGAGTCATGTATAGAAGATGATACTCAATTCCTCTCCTCTGGTGTATCGCGCATGATGAAATTAAACGAATGTTACATGATGTACATGAAGGAGAATATGGCGATCACACCGGGGGGAAAACCCTCGCTAAGAAAGTACTCCGATACGGGTATTACTGGCCGACTGTAAACCGTGGTGCAGCAAACTACGCCAAGAAATGTGATAAGTGCCAGAAACATGCTCGAATTCCTAGAGCCCCACCTACTGAGATAACCCAAATGGTCAGACCATGGCCGTTTGCAGTATGGGATATTGATATCATTGGCACTCTACCTCTGACCAAAAGTGGTGCGAAGTACGCCATCGTCGCAGTTGATTACTTTACCAAATGGGTTGAAGGTGAACCTCTTACAACGATCACTACGAAGAAAGTAATCAACTTCATAGTTCGCAACATTATCTGCCGATTTGGTCTCCCGCATACCATTATTACCGACAATGGAGCCCAGTTCGACAGTGTTGAGTTCAAGGATTTCTATCGGCATTTCCATATTCCCAAGAAATTCTTTGCAGTTGCACACCCTCGAGCAATGACTAAATTGAAGCTGTTAATAAGGTTATCATGTCGATTCTGAAAAAATGACTAGAAAAGGCCGAGGGCAAGTGGGTTGATGAACTTCCTATGGCTTTATGGGCTTACCGAACGACCGACAAGTCCGCGACCGGACACACTCCATTTTCTCTATCTTTTGGCTCAGAAGTCGTTATTCCAGTCAAGATGGAAGTGCCTTCTCATTGTGTGACTTACTATGATCCGTAGACAAATGTCATATTACTTGCTGAATCCTTGGATTTATCAAAATGAGAAGCGTGAAGAGGCTGGTTTGAGGGCAGCCACGTATGGAAGTCGAGTCGCCCGATTATACAACGCCAAGGTCCGACCACGTACCTTTGAACTCGGCGATCTCGTTCTCAAGAGAATCTATCCAGTTCCTTCTCATATGAAACCTGATTGGGAAGGACCGTATGTGATTACAAAAAACCTCGAAGATGGCATGTTCAAGTTATCGACCATTGACGGTCTTACTTTGCCAAGAGCCTAGAATAACGAGAGTCTCCGTCGCTACTGCACATAACAGGCTTTATTTATTCAGCTCATTCTTTTGTTTACAATTTATTTCTGCATTTCGAAATGTGAATTTGTAATAAGGCAACTTATTCTACCGTATTTTCTCATTTCAGCAATAAATACCATCTCTTCAGGCCAAAGCTGTGATTTATTGAATGTGACGAACAACATCACGATGCACGGAGAGCTGAATTCCATCATACGAAGGAATTTATTTAAATAGGGAATGACTGTGATACGACCGGCCACTCGCTAAGTGAAACCCAAGCTCGGGGGAAAGTCACTACGCTAAAATCAAAAAGGATTGATACACGACAATCCTTTAACTAACTCCAAACTCCCAGAGTGTGAGTTGGAGCATAAAACTCATAAATGCGGTTCTGGAAAGGGTGAACCCATCCACCTAATGACTTCGACCGTATCCTAACCAAGGCCGAGGAGAATGAATCCGTCCATCTAACAAGCTCACTTGTTAACTCGGGGTGGATGTGAATCGACCATCCACGATCCTGATAAATCTATCGTTCTCGGAGTGCGAACGAAATCCTAGAAGCTTAAACAGATGCGACTGACCATCTATTGGCAACTCCATATTCTCGGAGTGTGAATTAGAGTATAAACATCAACTTTAGGTTCCCAGAGTGCGAGCTAGAGTATGAGCGTCAGCTTCAAGTTCCCAGAGTGTGAATTGGAGTATAACCATCAAAGCCAATTTCCCGGATTGCGAACTGGGTTACAAACATCGATAGTCTCCGGATTCTCAGAGTGCAAACCAGATTATCGATCGCAAATAACTCTGAGTCCTTAGAGTGTGGTCATAGTATAAATATAAGTCGAGTGCGAATGACCACTCCTAAACTAACCTAAGTCCCCAGAGTGTGGACATGTACTTAAAAACTTCAATAGGCATGACAGATCACCGAAATTCGAATGCAGATCCCCGGAGTGGATGTGACTATTATGAGTAAGCAAGTGTGATTCGGCCGCTCGACTCTCACCTGTATCAGCATCGATCCTACGATGTTAAACTCAAAAAAAATAAAGGCAAGTGGTGATCGCTAGCCAATCTTTATAACCTATTCTCGGAATCGGGGACAGAGCTTAAGTGTTAATCATTGACCGAAGCAGTGCAACGTCAAAAGTCCAACTCAATCTACGGTTACGACTTGTGTTCGTGATTTTCTGACTTGGCGAATAAAACAAACTCAACGCAAGAGTTGAAACTCCACGAGAGCACTGAACTGAAATTCAAACGCTGCAACACTTAAGCGTAAAAAACAGGAATAAAAGTTGAAACAAGAAAACAAAATTTCATTTCAACTAATTGCAAGTAAAGATTCATATACAAGTTCTTTCAAAATTCCTACTAGCATGGGCCGAACCCGCATCTATACACTGCCTATGAAGGAAAAGCAAAAAATAAACTTCTTATATACCAAAGAATGCGTCGAAGAGGTCTATTTACTCTTTCTTCTTCCTTGGCTTCTTTTTTGGCATAAGCCCGCTGGAGTCGCTAATGATCTTTCGTTCGAGCTCTTGCCTTTTGGCGGGCCATCTCCGGATGGGGACATGATTTCAACATCCTCCTCCAACTTGAATGTACAGGAATGCTTCCTTCAGGAGGGGTCGGAGGAGTCGGATCTACAACAGGGGGTGGAATGGGCACACTGGTATCAACGAGATTACCTCCAAGAGATATAATTCTTAGCGGAGTTGGACCAAGCGCTGCCATTCCGCCCCCCGAACTACCACCATGTGCCGCTGCCTTCAACTCAGCGTTGATTTCAGCCAATATTTCTTCTTCACGAATAGATCGGGCTTCGCTGGGGGTAGCAGTGGTCTGTGTTGAAGCACCAGAAGCGGGCGTGAGTCCACTAATGACAAATGGAAAATCTGTGAAGGGGCCATTGTGTCGACCTAGAAGCTCGTTCATCATCTGCTCATCGAAAGAAAGTGAGCTCGCTTGCGTTTCTTCAATTGGCGCGGTCGTTATCGTAGCGGTCGCTTCAGTGATGATGGCCTCCTGCACTTGATGTGATTCTTGGGTTGCAAGAGGCACTATCGATATAACTTCAGTCACTGGACAAGAAAGAAGAGAAGTTGTTAGCACACACTTCAAAACAAGTCCTTCATTTCGAACACACATAAGATTTGTTCAGAGTACCTTCCTCAGTATGGCTCACAGATGGTTGAGCAGCTTCGAAAGTGTGCTCCTTAATAGGGGATAGCTGCCGCTACTCTGGATTGTAAGCCGGGACAGACTGGGCCTTAACCATTGGCATAGGTGCGGGTGGAGGTGGAGAAGTGATCTCAGAACTTGTGGCGTGATGCTCGACACCTGAGCCTTCCCCAATCTCCCAGTGCTGGGTGTCAAGCTTCTCTCTTGCATGTGAGATCATTGAATCGTGGAGAACCTTCTTTTCATCCTCATTCAATGTACGGTTCTCCAGTCCGAACTCATCAAATGTTCCACCCAGATGCACTGCCTTCTCCTCCTCGACCAACTGGCTCCAAGCGTTGTAAAGATGTGTTGAATAATTTTCTAGCTAGGCCAGGTTTCGGTGTCTCAGCACGTTGGCGGTATAGGTGGCGAGAAGTTCCTCTATGTCTGTCTCCAACCTAGTCTCCTCCAGTCGAACTTTTTCTTCAACCTCAGCCTCTACCAAGCGAACTTTTGCCGCAGCCGCACCTCTTTCACCCTGAAGCACCACCGCCTGATCACATGCCTCTTATGCGGAAGTGTTAGCGGCATCCCTCTCTTTAACAATTTCAGAAAACTTGGACTTAAGCTCATTGAGCTCTTTGAGGGCCGTGTCTCGCTTGGCTGCGACGGTGGTGTTTCCATGGCCCATGTCCTCCATCATGGCATAATGTTCTTACCTCATCCTATCCATGGCCGAATTGGCATCGTCAGCCTTTTTGAGACTTCTATTTTGGATTTTCAAGAAGATTCGGCTTCAGTATTGAGCATCTGAATAATCCGGTCTTTCTTTGCAAGCTCTCTCTCCAACTTTACAATCGTGGCGGCCCGATCAAAATCCGCTTTCGATGCTTTTCTCGCGGCTTTCGCCCACTCCATATATTGGAAATAAATCTCTGCAACATAATCATAAACAGTGTTCTCAACCTCCGCCAGAATTCTCTTTAAATGCGGGGGAAAGATATACCGTCAAAGCAAATATCGAGGAAATCTTTCTTCAGTTAAGCAAGCTTAATCGCTCCTTCCCCCGAAGGCTCAGTAAGGACCCGCTCTGCAGTTATGGGGGCCACTATTTCGATTCTATATTGAGTTCCAGGCCTCGGGGCATGGGAAGACGGCTTGTGCCTTGAAGTTTCTGGAGGACGTGAAACGTGAACCAAAGGCTATATAGGGATTCTAGTAGGGGAAGAATGAGATCGAGACCGATGCCCGAACTCCCTGTCTCTGTCATTCCGTTCTTGACTGAAGTACCCTTGGTCGTACTCCCTATCTCCTTCTCTTCTATGTGGCTCATAATAAGTCAAAGATCGGCGAGCTTTCCATAGACTAACCGACGTTGAGCTTCGGCCGGACATTGTATCTGCAAAGTAAAACAAGGATAGAGTTAGTAATCTTCCAACGTAGGCAGCTTACGTTCAGGAATTGTGTGGTGTCGTGAAGTGTGTATGTATGTGCAACCACCTGACCAACCAGAAGTGTCGACCACGCCAGTGGGAATCTAAAGCGTGTTGAAGTTCCTCTAATCCGACATCATGTTGGACGGACACGTAGTCTGGGATTCGGATATTGGCGAGCCCTTCGAAAAGATTTTCAACTCGTGGGGGAGAAGCCTCCGAAACTCTAAGTCCAGGAACGGGCGGGGACATGACCACAGTTTTCAATCTCTCGGATTTAGGATGTTTAAAAGCAGCTGCCTTACCTTTTCTCTTTCCTTTGGAATCTAAGACTGCATCCGAAGGCTCGGCTAAAAGTTCATCGTCGGTGTGTGTTCTCTCCGAATCAACCTCCTCGGTTATAACAAGTCGGGGCGTCTTGCGCTTAGCCCGTTTCTTCGAGGTAGTCCTTAGCACCCCCTCGAGCCTTATACTTTGTTTTCATTCAATCAGCCCAAAAATTCTCAGGTTCCTATCCATCAGAACCGAGTCAATGTCTCTCTCTTTGCTCGGGATTTCTTGAAGAATCCTAACCATTTCTTTGAAATGAACACCTTCGGGTCGTTGAATTACCGCTGTGAAGAGAAAGAGATATAAGTTTGACTTCAGTTATAGCTGTCTTACCAGCTATTTGAGAAGACTGTAATACTTACGTCGAAATAGCCTTCGACTGGCAAAACCCGGAGGGCATCGGGCATGGAACCACTCTGTTTTGAAGTAACTTAGCCTGTCCAAGATCCCGTTATGACTGGACAATTTCTTACTGCCTCCAGGAACATGAAAGATGGGCTATCTCCTCAGCTCTTAAAGTTGAGTAGATATCTGATCTCGATCGAAATTGGTGGTCAATGGAGATGCTCCATGAATACAATGAACAAACTGTTCATCAGAGCGTATCCATTCGGGTGTAGCTGAGATGGGGCGATTCTCAGAAAAGATAACACCTCCATAATGTATTGGTTAAATGGAGGAAGCGTCCCGGCTACACATGCATGGCGATTGAATGCGGTATATCCTTTCGGTGGGCAGTGCGGTCTATCGTTAGGTCCTAGCAATAACACATCATCAGACGACAGACCATGCCTCAGGCATATTCGTCCCAACATGTCTTCAGAGACATTGGATGTAACAGAGTCTGTCGGACTACTAATGACAGATGCACCGGGTGCCTCGTCCGGAGCTGGATCAATAACTTTGGCCTCGATGACCGGTATCTCGATTACTGGAGGAAGAGAACTATGAACTTCCTATTGCGGTGAGCTTGAAGTTTCGATAACTAACTAACTTACGAGAAATCATCATTAGACGATAATAAGCCCGTGCATCCCCCAATGTGAAGTGTGTGAACATATTGTGCATTGCAGTGCTGTAAATTACTTGAAAGAATTCTACAGAGTTAAATAAAGCATGTAAACAACAAGACCTGGAAATCCAACTGGAGTGACCGTCACAACCATGCCATCCAGATGTCAGCAATTGATCCAAGTTAAAGTCGTTATCGTTTTGTTAAGTTACAGTTCCATCGACGAGCTTCGACGGGCAATCAAATATGTTGTTCTATAGTTAAGTCCAAATATGCAAGAATGAAGCTTGTCGGAGTCATGTGATCGATGGTACAAGGTTTCGCATCCATCAGGGTTCAGATGTGGATCGATCACAAGAGATGCAAGTTGTAACGGTCCAGAATGCAACAATTTGTAGCGATTGAGGGTGCCCCATTTTCGTATCGATCATGTTCAAATTGATACGTTTCGTATCGATCATTTTTGAATCGATGCATTTCGTATCGATCAGGTTCGAATCGATCCGTTTCTTATCGATTATGTTCGAATCGATGCGTTTCTTATCGATCATGGGAGTATATTATTCATCGATCACAGGCCTTGGCTTCGTGTTGATCAGCGCCAGCAACTTCGAACCGACTTATAATGCCCATTTCGTATCGATCCCAAGTAGTCAACTTCGGATCGATCGTCGAAGGTCTACTTCGTATCGATCGACGGAGCCGATGCTTCGTACCGATCAAGTAATTAGGTTTTCGCACCGATCAGTATGGTTCGACACGAACTCCAACTATCGCCCGTCGATACGAAACCATCCCATCCCTCTATATGATATTCTCTCAACTACGAATCGATACGAAATCCTAACATTCCCAGATCGATACGAAAAACTGTCTCTTTCATCGATTGGTGTGAACACTTCACTCGTATCCTTCTACCATTCTTCTTCCCCTAATTCCACGAGTACCATGGCAATTTTCTCTGAGCCGACTCTAGCCCTAGCATCACCAGAGATCGATCATATATGAAAATAGATTGGCGATTGATTTCGAATCTCGTCACCATAATATGGGTTAGTCGTTCAATTACCATGATTTCAAAGTATCGGTTCAAAAAATTGAAATGGCGAAGTGGTTTGGGAACGAAGGCTGTTTTGAACTTCTTGATTCCTCTATCGATGAGAAAGTAGGAGATATAGAAGGAAAAAGAAAAAAAGAAAAAAATGACTAAGTCCATGGTATTTATATGGACACGAGTGTGAAGGAAGAAGGCGTTTCGCCTCCCAGTCAACGCGATCGGTCACAGCAGGTCAATTATCGAATCGAGTCAAACGAATTGTTCGTATCCATCAGCCCGAGCCTTCATCGAGGCGAAAGTATCACCAGGGTCTATCGATTCGAAATCGTCGTTCGTACCGATTATAGTCGACTCCATCCACAGTGCATCGATGCGAGCTACACCTTTCAAATCCATCAAGTCACAGCCTCCAAATGCCTGTACCCATCGGTGCGAACTGGATATTCAAATCCAACAGCTCAAGCTTCATCGATACGAGATGCTTTATTCGTATCGATCAGCACTCAACCCATAAGAGCACAAATTCATCGATACGAAGTGGAGTCCACCAAAACTCGTATCCATCGATACGAAAGACACAGCAAAGACCTGTTGGAGCTACTAAAAGCTATCGAGACGAAATGGCAATTTCGTATCCATTGAAGCTTATGTCCATGGAAGCAAAATGATTATTTCGTATCCATCAATGCCAAGTATATCGACACGAGAGCAATCTTTCAACCCTTTATATCGATTCAGGAGAGGATCGATACGAAGGAACGTCCAAAAACAACCATCAAGCGTTGTTGCAACTCGAATTTCACATCGGTTCAGGAGAGGATCGATACGGAATTCGATACGGGAAAACCGACAACGACTCGTGAACGTGCAGCGTTAACGAAAGTCAGATTGACATATGTGCATATATGTCGGACAAATATTCGATTTTCAACATTCACAGGAATTGGATACTCATATAATAACGACTATGGCACAAACAACTAATCACTAAAATACGACAATCAATTACAACAGCACTGGGTACAGCAGTTGACGATCAGCAGTTCACATTACTGGGAAAATTAGTCAAATATTACAACCTTCAACGAAAAGATGATAACTGTTCAGAATGAAGACCGCGGCTTTTCAAAGCATGTCATGTTTCCACAAAATGTACTTTGGGAGGCAAATGTTATCCGGCCTTTTGGCAAGGCCGAGATATCAAGGAACCGGCCGAAAACCAAGGATTGCTCATCTCAGATATCGAGTACACACAGGTTCACTATGGATATCGATGAATTTTGTCCGGATTCGGATCAGGCTATAATTGACAAGACACGACATGCGAGGTCATGAAAGCCAACGTTCCAAATTTCAAGCCAACCCGAGTTCATATGCTCAAGTTATGATCGATGCAAATTGGAGGAAATAGCCTCATTTTCATATCCATTAGTAGGCCACAGTTCGAATCGATCAAGCCTTAATTCATATCGATCGACTTCGTATCCATCAACGGATAGTGCACTTCGTATCGATCGGTCAATGTCTTCTTCGTATCCATCGAAAAGGCATTTGTTCGAATCAATCGGGACGTGCCATTTCGTATCCATCGAGGGAATGTGCTTGTTCGTATCGATCTACTCAACCCTAATTCATATGGCAGTTGTATAATTCATATCCATCGAGGCTCATTAAGTCCGTATACATCAAATAAATATTACTTCGTATCCATCAGGGAACCATTGTTCGTATCCATCAAGTTGAAGCAACTGGAATCGATACGAACAAGGTCACTTTTATCGATAGAATGAAGCTACTTCCATCGATACGAATGGGCAACGGCTATTGACTCGAACAACGCAACGGCCATCGAACGAATGAGGCGAAGTTCAAGCGACGACTCGGTTAACTCGGCGTAGAAGGTGGATCTATCCAAAGAGTGTGTGCCACGTCACCACGAGGGCACGTGCAATCATCGATTCGAAATCATCGATTCAAACCAGATAGCCTTCCGAAGAACATCAACTCGTGTTGATCATATCTCACAATCCACAAGTCCAAATGCTATGAAATTTTCACAGGAGCTTACGTGCAATCTAAAGAATGTTCACACAAAGTTTCGACTCCATTGGATAATATCTCGATCCGTACGAATTGCGTTCGCATCGATCACGGATCGAGTCGAAATTTCATGGGATCAATAGCGTGGGCCCACTCACGTGTCAGAAGGAGTCTGCCGAAGTTTGAGCGAGATATCAGCCTCCTACGCCTATAAATAGAGCCCCAATGCCTATAGAAGAGGGATCTTTTTTATTCTCAAGCGCCCAGACTCTGCCGAATTCAACTGTGCACTCCATAATGTTGTTGTATTCGAATTTCAGACTTGTAACTCACTGTAGCTTGCTGTAATCAAGTGTAATCATCAAGAGAATATCAATAAAATCATAAATCTTCATAGCGGACGTAGGAAATATGCCGAACCACTCTAAATTGTCGTGTGTCTTTGCATTTATTTATCAGTTTTTGGAATTTTGTTAGATAATTCATTTTTCACATTTATTTTCTTCATTTTTATCTCTTCAAAAACTTCTGAAGAGTGTTGTGCCCATTTCTGGTACAAACAATAGCTTTATGGGGTCAACATGCGATGACCTTACTTGTCAACCATTGACAGCTTTTCTTTGTTAACTTGTGATAGCTCATGGCTTCAACCTACAATGGATTATGGCTATCTACTTGTGTTGCTTAGGTTTTCAAGTTGTGATGACTTTGACTCTATCAACTTGCGATGACCCATCAGTTCAACCTGCCATGGTTTATGACCATCAACTTGTGATGGCTAGCATAAGTCTTCAACCCACGATGGCTTGGTCCTGTCAACTTGCAATAATCTGATTTCTTCAACCTGTGATAACTTTCATATTTGGGTACAACATTTACCTACCCCCTCCATTTTATAAAAATATTTTATACTTCAGTATAAAAAATTTATTCCACTTAAACTTCTTGATTTAAACTCTTTGAACTCTATAGCTTCTTATCTTGACCGTACATTTCCCCCCTTTTAAAGTCCAATGATTAGAATACTTTCTTCCTCATTTATAAATAGTTTACCTTTTCCATTTCCTTACTTTTACCAGTTCAATCAAAATTGCTTATTTTCTTAAATTTAATTTCTTTTGTAGAGATTAATTTTTTGGAAAATATCACTGTTCGGTAATCCATAATTTCTTATATTATCGTTAATTGGATTACTTTCCATATTACTATTGATGCGATTTTGGATCAAAATTTCAAAATTATTAATCATGATTTTTCATATGAATCTGTTGAGTTTCTTCATAATTGTTGCTTTGATCTTCTATTACCCTGCTTAAATTACTTGTTTTAGTAGTGTATTTTGGTTTCCACAATCTGATACCCATTTTAATTTTCTACCACTTCTGATTATCAACAACTTGCCTTATTTCCATCACCTCAATTGGCGATAACCTCCAAGAAACAACCTATTAATAAGTGATAATGTATCTGTTATCTCGATACATGATAATTCACCTCTCTTGTGTTACTCAACATGTGATGGCTCACTATGCAACAACTCAATATGCGATAATTCATTTTGTTTACCATAGCTCAATATGCGATAGTTCATCTTGTTTCCACTTAACTTACAATAGCTCAATATGTGATAGCTCATTTTGTTTACCTTACCGAACTTATGAAAGCTCAATATGCAATAGATCATTTTGCTTGTTCGTTCAGCATACGACAAATCAACTAGCGATACCCTTTCCCTATTTGTTTTAATCAACATGTGATAGCATATATCGTTAAAATTCATTGGCTTATATCATCATCATGCGATGACTCAACCTACGACGACCCCTTTGTTTGTTTATTTGTTTATTTAACATGGAGTAGTTTTATTGTTTTTTCTATTATCTTATTACTTGAAAATTTACTAGTTTAATTATATTGGAAATTTATTAGCTTAACTACTCTTGGAGTAATTTATATATTAGTTTTGTTATCCTAATTAATTTTTTATTAACCTTCCAGTTTGGTTGAAATGATATAAGTATTATGGCTGGGAATAAAAAAATCTTGTAAAGGATCATCAAATACTCCGAAGCACAAGAAGCCTTCTTTGGAGAAAATTTATACCAATTTCCAATCCTACTTCACAAGGCAAGCAGACATTGATGCTTCATTGCAACTTTTTAGGTCTTTCAGAGTTAAAGACCAGAGTTCTGGGTCCTTCTGATAGGAATGACACTCCTCCTAAGGAATTTTTTTGCTTTCACTCCTGCCCATCTCAGGCATTCTTGCTACATACCTTTCAACAAAATTATCACCAAGGTCTTGTGTTTTCTCAAAATCATGCTTATTTAACTTAATTTGAATCCCTGTAGTTACGTTCATTCTCTATTTGCGCTATTCGAAGAACTCAAGTTGAAAGATTTTACTCCTTTTCTATGTTCCATTGCCACTCATCAGAATGTTAAGTATCAGCCTGAAAGCACCATATATTATTTATGTCCAGTTGACAGTTGGTAGATCTCCGACTCGATCAACAAAACAAGGGATAGGAGCCATTGGTTCTTTTGTATAAGATGCTTCTTCCAAGAGATTTCTAGAAAATTCTCTATCCCTAGTATGTTGCTTGTCCTTATAATCTTCTTTATTTTATCATCATTTACATTAACTCTTATCATTTTATTTCTTTTATACTTTTAGTTTCTACCTCAAAAGAAATTGATCCTATCATTTTGGTTAAAATCGATCACCTTAGGGAAGCCATCGCGTTCTCAAGAGTCGATTAAGGCTTCTCACTAAAGAGAAACTGAGGAAGTATTCTTTGATCCAACTACTCCATTGAATTTCGGGTGAACTCTAATAATAAAAAAGAATAGATATGGTTCTTCAACTCTTGTTCCTGACAAATTAGAAGTTTTCACTACAAAACCGCTAGTCCAGCAGTCAACTATTAATAGTACCATACACTTCCCAAGTCCCATTCTTTCCTTTTTATGTTATGGAAAATAATGATTTTCTTTTTTGTCTACTTACGTTTTCTATGCTGTAAATTTGCACCTGGTTGCCCCAAATTCCTTATCGTCGGGTAATGATCCCTTGAATTTTCCCACCTCTCTAAATGCTATTGGAAACCCACCTCTTCCTTCCACTTCTAAAGCTGTCTCGCCATCTTTAACTTCTACGGTGAGAGACATCTTTTCATTGGCTAGAACTAGGAAATGAAAGAAATCAAAAGATATGCATACTTCTTTCGAACCTTCATTTAAGAAATCCAAAGTGGCTGATTTTTCTCCAGTGTTGCCCTTGGTTCTAACTTGTGTTGTTGTCGCTACTTCTTCTTCATTACCTGCCCGGAGCCCAACTTTTGATATCACAAGTTCGCCACTAAGGAATTCTTTAGCTTTCCTTTGCTACGACCTGAGAGTCAACTCACCCATTGTACAAGATGTACCTCTTCTAGGCTTTGGTACAGGGACTTCTCACCCCTTATGTGTCAAGGAGTTATTAATGCCTATCCTCCAATCCATTGCATTACTTCTTTGGATTCAACTGGGGCTTCCCTTCCTCTTTCAAGGTAGGCGCTTGTGTCTCTTTTACAGTAACTTATTCTGGTATGTGTCCCATTTTTCTTACGTATTGGATTATCCAATCAATTTAATTCTAACATTTAAAATTCTTTTCAGATTGGAAAGTGTTTATTTCTCCTTTAGTAATCATCTTTGTCTTCCTCTCAGTGTATATCATCGTCGTTAGAAACAAACTCCTTGCTGTTTGAGAAGGTGAAGAATTTTGAGAAAGAAGTTCAGAATCTCTGGTCTGACTGTAGTTCTTTATCCATTGGAGATATCTAAATCTCAACTTTATTCGACTTAGAGAATAACAAAACTCACGAGTAAGAAGAAAATCTAAAGACTTCAGAGAAAGACTTTCCTCGAGACATGAAGAAATAAAGCATTCCTACCTTGAGGTTCAACTAGAGTTTTGACTTTAGAAATGGATTTAGCAAAGAAGAAACTTTCTCTCAAAAAGTCAAGGGCACCTTTATGCGACGTTAAGACAAAGGTGTCTTCTTTTTTAAATAATTCTCTCCTTCTATGAAAGGATCAGAATGCTAAAGCTATATTATTTGCCGCTTATAAAGACAATATCAAACGGTGCCTAGATATGGACTTCCCTTCTTTTCATTTTATTAGAGTGGACTATAAAAGAAATTATGATATCATTCTTGACCGCATTCCAGAAGACTATTCTAAATTTGGAAATGATGATCCCATTGACCCTACTAAACTTTTGAATTTTGATGATCTTTCATCAGATGGTGATGGATCAGAGAATGGAGAAGAAGATAAATCTGATGATAACAATAATGATGGTAATGACGATAGGGATTACCGTGCCAATGATCATGCTAAGGATGGTTCGCCAAGGATGTGTATCGAAAGCTCCTCAAGATTCAAATCACACTGCTGATTTTTCCTCTCCCCATACTGATTATAGTACTGGTGGTTCACTACCCTCAAAGATTCCTTTTGGTGCGACCGCTCCTGGCTTAATCAAGCTTGGCTAATCTTCTCTCAGAATTTGAAAGGTCTAGCCTTCAAACCGAGCGCTTCAATAACTCCTGCATAGGTAACTTTGTCTTTTGAATTCCATCTTCTAATTTTATCTCAGTTATAACTGATAACCCAATATTACTCAATTATCAGCATATACGGAGAAACAGAAATTATTTTGAGATTTATCATATAAAAAGAGAGATAAAATTTTGAGACTAAACAAACGAGGAGAAAGATTATGTAAGGATCTGAACGAATAAAATGATAGATACATGAGACTTTTAAAACGCCTTGAGTACCTCGAGGACTTTAAGAACAAAGAGTTGCACTTCTTCTTTGAAAATATTGTTTGCATCAATCTATATTTCTTAAAGAGAAAGAAGAACTTCTACTCTCTTTAAGATGTTAATCGGGGATATATCAAATTAATGGAATGCCTTTACATGGTCTATATGAGATTTCCTATAACTAACATTTCCTTCTTAGGCAATAACCATGGAAGCTTAATTAGGCAGCTTCATAAGAGATATCTGGATGTACGTGGACTAGATCCTCACACTAGAGAATGTTGGAACTTACCTAGAGTCTCCATTTCTCTATTAATATTAATTCCCTTCCTTCGAAAAAGGTCTAGTTTATTAAGGATAGATTTATCATTGATTATTATAAAGAGTCCACCATATGAGCCTTCATGACGTTGTTGTCTAGTTTTAATTTTGTACTTAAGTTGATGCTGTGACAGCATGTCTACGTAAAATGTATGCTTTGACTTTCAACTTAGTCATATCGTCAATGTGCAGGTTTCTAAATTTGACTATATTTCCTTTTTATCCCTTATTTATGGAGACACCCTAAGTACAATGGTTAGATTAAAAAGGTTTTTTAGTTAAACTCTTCCTCAATTAACAAGTTTCGTTTATCGAAATATAGCTTCCTTCGTGACCTTCATCATATGTATACTCTATTCTCTATCTTGGACTTCAATTTCTTCGGAAACCAAAGGGACCAACATTTTCATGAGATTTGGAATAACTATGAAATAGTGTAGTATAACGGACTTAGTTTCCCTCCTAAAGAATGAGATTATCGAGGATTTCTCTAGTCAATACTCCCATTAATGTTGGAGCTCCTTTTAGCACTACATTTTCCATTTCCTCTTCATCTTTTCAAAGAATCCAAGATGCTCTTTCTTGTCCAAAGGATTAACAAAGACTAAAGGAAACATATTGTCACTATTGTTGTTATTTTGATGAGAACGTAATGGCATCAACTGACTTCAAACCATTAAAAAATTGTTTTGATGTTGATTTTCTGTCTTCTTAATAGTGATTGTTTATTACTTATCCTCGATTTAGAACAAGGAATTGACCTTATCTCTTGACGATCCCAACCTCACTCAATGGTTTAAGAACATCCAATCTAAATTAATGACTGTAATGGAAAATCGTTCCTCTTGATCTATTTTCAAATTAACATTCATTCACAATGCTGAAGCCAATAGGTGATATGAGAAATATATTTAATTAAAGTTTACTCGAAAGCCACTCATGAAACAATTGATGAGCTTAATAAGAAGATGTCTTCTAAGGATATCGAGATTCTTGACTTAACCGAATAACTTAATTCATGATTTGATTAGCGAGAATACAACATAAAGATTGCCTAACTCAATCAACGTATTTTCGACTGGGAAATGGACCTTCTGAGGTCTAGGAATGAATGTCAATCATATGAACTCATATTAACTAAAGGTGAAGAAGGACTTCCTATACTAACATCGACAAAATCCTCCATAAAGGCTCCTTCGGATCCTTTTCTCCTTGAGTCATTTGGGTTATAGTGGCAGCGTGGTTGTTGCTCCTCCATTACCTTTACTGCCAAAAGACGAATCCGCTGACCTTGCCACATTAAGCTTGTCTTTCAAATTCGAATGTAGTCGAAAATAGGAATATTTGATTTAGAGGTACATTAAGTTATTTTTGAGCCTTATATTAGAGGTTGAAACCATAGAACACATGAAAAGAACAAGCTTCTTATGATGAAGATCCAAAAACTCGAGACTGATCTAAAAGGCTTATCTTATCAAGTTTACCAACTTAACAGTACTGACAAAACTTACGAGAAGGCATTAATTTCTTAGATTGACTCTATAGATTCTCTAAATGTTATTCGCTATAAAGAAAAGAAACTAAAGAAATATCTTCTTATGGCGATTCAGCACATTACTGATCCTCCTTCTAAACTAGAGACTCTAATAAAAGAGGTAAACGAACATAGAGATAAATTAGAATTGATGCAAGTCAACACCTCTAAGGCATCTCAACTTGATTCGTTAGTAGGTTACTTAATTGAAGTCATAGTTGCCTTTGATTTGAAAAGTGAATTCTCATTTTTAGGCTCAGGAAGAGATTGCCGATTAAGGAAGGCCATAGCTTCTAGTTATCAAAGATATCGGCATTTTTTCCAGTATAGATGTTTCAATGCTCTTAAGTTGATTAAAGGTCCCTCTATTTTGTATAAGAACGTGGGTTTATCCAATGAATCCTACTCTTGCGTTTTGGAGGTTGAAGGAAAGGAAAAGAGCTATTCTATCAACATCACCCTCTTCCTCTCCTTCCTGGGCCGCGATCTTTTGTGAAAGTCATTATTATTGTAAAATGAAAACATCTTTTGTAATATAATGATTATTTAATAAAAATATTTTTGCATAACTATTTCATAATGAATTATTCACTAATATTCTTAAAAGCATCTTTTCAATGCTTCCATTTGCCTTTCTTATGAGTACTTTGACCAAACCCGATGATGTGATAAAAAAGCTTTGTTATGTAGGTGTTTCGGTCAAGCCTCAAGATGGGACTAAGAGATTTATTCCATCTTCCTTGGATGGGCACTTTAGCTAGGCCTTATGGCGAGACCAAAGGCTTAACTAACCGTCATTCTTTGGATGGATGCTCTGACCAGGCTATGTAGTTGGACCAAAGGCTTTTTGTCCATCCACCTTAGGTGGATGCTTTAGCAAGACCTTGCAATGGGATCAAAGGCTTAATTAACTATCACTCTTTGGATGGATGCTACAGCCAGGTCTTACAGCAGGACTGAAGTCTTTTTGTCCATCTTATATAAATGGATGCTTCAGCTGGACCTTGTGGTATGACCAAAGGCTTAATTGACTATCACTCTTTGGATGTATGTCATTGCTAGGCCTTGTGTTGGGTCTAAAGGATTTTCATCCATCTCCCTTGGATGAGGGCTTTGGCTAGGTCTCGTAGGGGAACAAAGGCTTAATTGACCATTACTCTTTGGATTGGTGTTTTGGCCGGGTCTTGCGGCTGGATCGAAGGCTTTATTCAGGTTACTATTCTCCTTTTCTTACGTAATATTTTATGGTTCCCAACACAGCTCTGCAGTTATTAGTATTATGCCCATTTGTTTATTGATTATAATAATATTCACCTCCTTCACGCCTTTTTATCCTTTTCATACTTTTTTGGGAGCCAATAGTTCAATCTTTCCTTAGTAAGAAAATATACTCTTCTTGAGAAACATGAAATGCAGCGACTATCTTACTTTTTGGTCCTTTAACAATGTAGTTTCCTTTCTCATTTCGGTGCTTCTTTTATGGGTTCGTAAGTTCTCTTTGGCTTTCGTTCATTTTCTTTCCATTGTTTGGAGACCACTTTCTTTACTTTTAAGGGATGAGCTAACAATGTCTTTCCATTTTCTAGTAAATTCGTCAAAATCATAGTTTAGCTTTATTTCATAATATTGTCCCTCTAGCTTGAGGTTTAATACTTTTTCTGGCCCAGGCGAAAGGGCCATCCCTTGACTTGATATTTCTCCTATGTCCTCGGATTTGCTCTTCTCTATTTAGTTCATTTGCTAAAGAAAAAATTGGTTTTCCCCTTATATGAAATTAGTTCAAACTCCATCTACTTGAGCTATATATGGTGACTCTCTTCTTTTCTTCTAAAGTCAAAAGGGGTAGAACCTAAGGTTTAGCTCTTGTTATACAAAAAATTATATTACATTTCATGGATAGGACGAAGTGTTCCAGTGAGGTTCTGAAGATCTTTGTTAGGATCTAACCACCATGGTTAACATGGATAAAATGGATTTTGTTTTGTGTTCAAGAGAGTTCTACTCTCATTGAAAGCACCGCTAATATCAAGTCAAAATTAGGTCTTTATCCTAGGTCAAATATGCAAGTCAAAAGAGATAAGTCCTTTTAGTACAACATTCTAGTCAAAGGGGCAAGTCTTTTTGTTCAATAGCAAGTCAAGGAGATAAGTCTTTTGTTCAATGTGTTAGTCACAAGTTAATTATGCAAGTCAAGGGTCACATGAGAGTAAGTATACAAATCGGAATTCATTTAATCCCTTGATTACAAAACCTTTATTTCAATTTGACCTAAAGGCTATTAAAATCCAATCTTAAGCATTTCATAAAACACTTAAGAAAATGAAAAATAAGGAGGAAGTATCACTTGGAATACATCAATTTTTAGTAGGAGGGGCACACATATTTATAGAAAACTTCAGCCCTTAGATTCATGGCATGTGTCATTTAGAAAATAAACATTCATGATTTGTTGACGTGGCACATGCTCGAGATGACATGTGACACAATCCTTTTTTAACTTCTTCCTAATGATGTGCCTTAGTTAGTCGAATAGGAGAATTATACGTGGTTAGCTAGGGTATCTATTTTAGTGTTTTATTCCTCAATCTACGATAGCTCCAGCTACCAACATGCGATAGCTTTCTAGTTCTCATTAGGCAATGACTTTCATAAGTTATAGATATGTGATAGCTTTAAAGTGTATCAATTGTGCGATTTTTTTGAAACATCAACCTTTGCTAGCTCATCTAGTCATCATGCAATATCTTTGGTAGCTTAAGTAGTCAACATGCAATAGCTTTGAACATTGGTCTACGATAGCTCTCCCTTTAACCTTGTCACATATCGACCTCGTCCATGTTAACTTTCGATAAGTTCATGGGTTCAACCTGCAATGACCTTACTTATCAACTGTAGACTGCTATTTCTTTATCAACCTACGATGGCTTATAGCTATCTACTTTTAATAGTTTTCTTATGTTTTCAACTTATGATGGCTTTGACCCTATCAAATTGCAATGGCTCATTGCTTCAACCTACTATGGCTTATGGCTATCAACTTGTGATATCTTGCTTAAATCTTCAACTCGCAATGTCTTTGACTCAATCAACCACAACAACTCGATTTCTTCAACCTACACATGTCGGTGTAACCATTATTTTACAATCCATTCTCCACTTAAAATTAAATTTTGATTCAAGTTGCAATCCTTATTCAATACTAATAAAATGTTTTGCATAAAAATACACTATTACCATCCTAAGCTTCAAGTTTTCAAAGTCAATAAAACTTCGCCATTCAAATGTTTGGTAAAGTTGAGTCTTTATGTCCTTATGGTAAATAAATATGCATATTTTGTATCTGTAGATGACTATATATACTATATTATATGATGATAGCTGTTTTGGTCCAGTGAAAATTAATGATAATTTCAAGTTTTTTTGACCCATTTATGTTATGTTGGTTTTTTCCACATATTTCAAGCTAAAAGCGACATTTTCATAAGAGTATCTTTATAGAAAATTCTACAAATATCTAATGGGAAACATTGGAGGTTAGCTTACAAAAACGTATATTTTATGTTAAGCATTTTAAATCAATTTTCTTTGCGTTCAGCTCTTTAACTTTATCTTATCCATTTCGTGTCTGAAAGATTTTGAAACGATTCATGTAGTGCCTGCAGCATTTGATGGAGTTCGTATGTATGTATGACCATCAAATTAGCGGTTTGGATCAAAGGTATTTGAAAGTCAAAAGGTATTACAGTTATGATTTTTTTAGTAAGTAAACAACATATATTAAATTTCTTAATATGTTGGATGTTCAATCCACTAGTTGAAGTAAATGAAACGCACGATCTTCATTTGCAATCAAATTAAAAGCATTAAATTCGTGTTTTGTGATCTTTATCGTACTACCTGTAACACCCCGTAAATCACTTTAATAATTTAATAATTAATTAGGCTTCAAAATGGAATATATGCCAATAGTAGAATTAATTTCACGATCGAAATTTAAATGAAGATGTTACGGGCATTTAAAGAAATTAGAACGAAAATAATTAAGCAGAAAAATTAGTAATAAATATTAATTAAACCGGGACCCCACCGGTCGACTCCAACGTGACAACTTCATCTCCCGACACGGCCAAAAATGTGTCGCATCGAAAAATGCTGATCATCTGATTTGATTTAATCAGCAACACAGAGGCTAAGTTAATAGGTATGATCAAGATAAACTAATATCATAGAGTATCACAATAGAAGTATAAAACATGTATAAAAACGTAATGTATCACAGTAGAAGTATGAAACATATAAAAAATCTCAAAAAATATCATATTATAACGTAATCTCAAAAAATATCATTACATAACCCAAATCGGAGTGTAGTATAAATGGAAATATCCCTCAAAAATCGATACATAGAAATACATGTATTGATAATATAAATGATACATGAATAGGAAATATGGAAAAGATGACTCCAAGAAAAGCACGACTCTCTCCAAGTATTTGAAATAGGAAAATATCTACTTCCATGCCTACCTGTGGTGGGAAAAAGATGGAAAAGGAATCGGTCAAACAAAAATCTAGTAAATTAGAACAAGACTAATAAGATGATTAACTGCATCTAACTTTAAATCTATAGTACGCGATGTAAGTGAATTCTAAAGGTCCAATACCTAAAGGATTCCTGTCTAGCACAATGGGACCAAACCACAAGTTGAATCTATACCCATGATTGGCCAAGTCGAGAATTACTTTTCCAATACACCTACCATCACACTATGCCCGATGAGGACGAACCTTGTAATGCAAACTCACATAGTGATTCATCAAATGCACCTCTTGTTCACCTTCCCGATCATAGTGACAAACTGTCTATTATTGTACTATGCCAAGGTCCACCGTATGTTAACTCCCATTAGTATTAGGCCCAACTTTCTATACTCAATATTTTTACTCAATAAATGTTCTCGATATTTATAGCCACTTATTGTACCATGCTTATGTCCATCGGTACCATGTCCTAAAAATCCATGTGCAAGTCCGTGTGGTACTTGGATCTTCCATTAGTACCATGCTCTCTCATATAGTGCTCCCACTAGTGTTGCATCCATCGGTATGTAACACTACCGAGCCTATTACTAAATAACCACAATTCAATATCAATAACGTAAAATACATGGACTCAATCTAATACTAATAATGTGAAATAATCGTCGTAACCTTCTCAATAGAGAACCAAATTTCTTTGTTTTCTAATGCACGTAACTTAGATCAAATTACCTCAATAAATCAGTTCGCTAATTGCATAATTTTCAACTTAATTATATAATTTTTTTCTATTCAAATTTGGGGCCTTAGGCCAAGGTTCAAATTGGAGATTTTCAACTACGACGGTCGACCGAAAGCTACCCCAAGTCGACCACTGCCGGTCGACCTTGGCTACACCAAGGTTGCCTATACACGGTGAAATTTATAACATTGTCGATGTTTTTAGTTTTCGATTAACTATTTAATTAACGTGTTAATTAGTTGCGATCAAATGCGTTGTTTGCTTCATCAGTTTGATGCCACTAACCAATGCAATTAGCACTAATTTTCTATTAACCCTAAAATATAATTTTTAATTATAAATCTCAAATTAAACCAGGGTTTAAATCAAGGGTTCTCAATTAGGGGTTCACAGTTTAACATGTCCAAATTAACAGTTTCATTGCCCAATTCCAATTTAAATAGAAGAGTTTACAACTTAGCAATTTAAATTTCATATTAACAGATTAATTAGGGTGTTTACAGATCTAATCAGCTAAAAGAGATTAAAATCAATTGTGTTAATCAAATTACTGAATCTGTGCCTACTCATTTCCGTCCTAAGCTCTGGATCTGAGAAGACTGGCTCCAATCAACATCTCTCCTCTAGATCTAACTAGTCACCTTTTTGATTGCCTGCTTTGCTGCTTAATTTTTCTTTAGAATTGATTAGGATTTTTATTCGAGTTGATTTTGGTTTTCGGGTTCGAGAGATTAGGGTTTCAGTAGAAATTTAGGCAGAGTTATTTTTACTAGTCGACTAAACAAAGCAATAGGATTTTGGTTGGAGATTAATTTACAGTGTTAGGTTAGAATCTAGGGCCATTAGATCAACTTAGAAGTCTACCTAAACCACTCATCCTTATCTTCTCATGCAAGCAATCGTCTTCGCCATCCAAACGTTCAACACAGGGACGGTTAATCTTATGATTTATACTAGGTTGGGTCGACTGCCACTAGGATATGGTCGACCGTCAATGGTCGACCTAGCCCAAGTATGGGTCGACCTGGCTCTCCTACTTTTATTTATATTTTAAAATTTTCTTTTATCATTCCCTTGCTTGTGACTCTCTACAACTAACTTGAATTATGATAAGTTATATATGAAAACTGTCTAGAAAATCGCTATGAACACAATGATATAAGTTTCCTTGCCAAATTATGACGTCTACAACATTTTGTATTAAGCTTGTATTTTACTTTATGTAAATTTTCTTATGTAATTCGATCAAATTTATAGGGTCTTCATTCTCCCCCTAAAAGGATTTCGTCCCCGAAATCTCGAAGGATGGAAAATTGTAACTGACACAGCAACCAAGAACTACATTCGTCTACTCATCCGTCATCTACAAGCAATCACGGTCCTTAAAATTTTCTAATGTAGTATGTGTATATGCTACATGAAATGCATATGAACCTATACTAATGTAAAAGAGTAGTTGGTCTACTGAGTCAGTCGACCTCATGTTTATGCAAAATTCTCATGTTATGCATCCAAATGTATGCAACATCCTAAATGATATACTGATAATTCAATACGAATGCAGAACCACTCAAACAAATGCAACATGCATATGCAAATCATTCATTAACACCACAACAATCAAGAAGTATCATGTAACAATTTCCTACCACAATGTGTGAGTGTGTGCGCAAACCTAAAGGGTATAATGTCCTAAAGTGTAGAAGTGTAAAATTATGAACAATGCATCAATAAGCATCAATATTCATCCATTAGCATATATTAACATGCATCACCTATAACATGTCCTATTGATAGGTTTACAACCATTCCTACCATCTAAAAGTCTCCACCTAAAGGGTATACCACCTAAATCCTATACATAAGAATTCTACCTTAAAGGGAAACTAAATTTAAGAGGTACTAGAAAAGAGCCGTGGGTGGTAGCCTAGATCCTCTCCTCAGCCTCAGGCTTCCATGTACTCTTTGTTGGCCTCACTGAACTCTAACAAGTCTAATCTCCTTACCGCGAAGTTGCTTCATGTTATACTCTAATTACATCTAGGTGCACGTCAAATAAGAGACTCTTGTTCAACCTCTCTGTCCTCTAATTGACTCAGCTTAACCACAGTAGCTGTATCACGTAAACACTTATGGAAAACATCATGTACCCCAACTAACTTCTCCAAAAGCTCAACTCTATATGCCAACTTCCCAACTCTAGACACAATAGGGAAAGGTTCTACGAATAACGATGCTGGTTTCCCTGATCTACCAAATCTCATTTAATGCCTAAGAGGCGAAACCTTCACAAGCACCATGTCTCCCACTACGAAATTTAGGTCCATACGCCTCCTACAGGCATAGGATTTCTACTTATCCTGTGCAGTCTTTATCCTTATCCAAGCCAGATCCACTTTCTCCAATGTCTCTCTAATCAAATCCAACCCAAGAGCAATCCTATCTGTCGTATCCCACCAACATGATGGTGATCTACATAGTCTACCATACCTCAAATGTGCCACTCCAATACTAGCCCGATAACTATTATTTTAGGTAAACTCCAACAATGGTAAATCATCCTCCCAAGAACCTTCAAAATCAATGATGCACATTCGTAGCAAATCCTCCAAAACCAGATTCACTCTCTCCATCTGTCCATCAGTCTATGGATGATATGCAGTACTCAAACTCAGTTTAGTTCCTAATGCCTCCTAAAGACCCCTCTAGAAATCATTAGTGAAAAGCAAGTCTTGGTTGCTAACTATACTCATAGGAGATCCATGTAGCCTAAGAACCTTTCCCACATAAATCTCTGCCAATGGTGTTATCATCCTGGTACTCCTCACAGGTATGAAATAAGCGCACTTGGTCAAACTATCGACTATGACCCAAATTCTCTCATTTCCTCTCCTAGTCCTCGGTAATCCATCGAAAAAATCCACAAAATTGCTCTCCTACTTCCATTGAGGAATATACAGTGGCTACAACAATCCTCCAGGCTTATTTTGTTCCGCCTTCACCCTTTGGCAAGTCATAAACCTGGAAACATACTCCACCACTTGCTTCTTCCTATTTGGCCAAATGAAATTGGCTTCATGTCCCTGTAAATCTTGTCACCACCAGGATGAATGGCCATCCTACAATAGTGAAACTCAGCTAGTACATCATCATTCAAATCCGTGCTACGATAAACATAAGGCCTAACATCTCTCCATAACCATCCTCCCAAGTTTATAGCATAATGCCTCAAGTGACTCGTTGACCCCCTATAAAAATCCGAACCATGATATGCACTAAATCCTTGTCCTCTCTATCTAGATCCAATACGTTCCATCAAGGCAGGCTGAAAATCTAAAGCTGCTAGTCCAACGTTAATATACAAAGAGGGTCAAAAATCAAAAGTAGATATATGCTCCAAGTGCCTCCACTCCAAGAATAATGGACTCAATACTGCTCTCTGTCTACTCAAAGCATCTACTACTATATTACCCTTGCTCGGGGTATAAGAGATATAAAAGTCATAAGAAGCCAAAAACTCCATCCACCTATATTATCTCAAATTGAAGTCCTTTTGAGGGAACAAATAATTCAAGGACTTTTGATCTTTGAAAAGCTCAAACCTCTCCCCTAGAGGGTAATGCCTCCATGACTTGAGTGCAAAAACTATAGCTACGAACTTAAAATCATATGTCAAGTAGTTTCTCTCATGGGTCTTCAACTGCTTACTAGCATAACATACTACTCTTCCCTGTTACATCAAAACTGCACCTAACCTCATACCACAAGCATGTTAGTGTAAAATGTAAATGGATTCATCCCATCTAGCAATACCACTACTAGTGCACTAGTCAATGCCTCCTTCAATCTAACAAAAGCATCCTCACACTTCTCATTCCAAGCAAAGAATAGATTTTTCTTGCTAAGACGGGTCAGTGGAGCATAAATCATTGTAAAGTGCTTAATGAGCTTACAATGGTAGCTCTCTAAGCTAAGAAAACTTCTCACCTCTATGGCATTTTTAGGAACACGTCAATCTTGATCTGCTGCAACCTTACTAGGATCCACCGCTAAGCCAATCTTTGAGACGATGGGTCCCAAAAAGCGTACCTCTCTCCAAAAGAGGCACTTCGAAAACTTAGCCTTAAGCTTATATGCACATAGTCCCCTAATAAACTCCTCCAAATGTAATGCATGCTCCTTTCTACTCCTCGAATAAACCAAAATATCATCCAAAAATACCACTACAGACTTATTCAACAACCCCTAAACAATCCGCTCATCAAATCCACAAAATAGGTGGCTGCATTGGTTAGTTTGAAGGGCACAACTAACCACTCATACAATCCATCGGGTATAGCCGCCTTCTGAATACTATCCTCAAGTACATGCAATTGATGGAATCCGGTAGCCAAATCCATTCGAGAGATTGCTCCACCTCTAACTAAATGATCGAAGATATCGTCTATGTAGGGCAAAGGATAAAGACTCTTCTTCGTTAGTTTATTAATCTCTCTATAATCGACACAAATCCTAAGAGAACCATCCATCCTGTTAGCAAAGATGACTGGTGCTCCCCACTCAGAAATTCTCCTCCAAATATAGCCCTTCTCTAATAACTTATTAACCTACTTTTTCAGCTCGTGTCTCTTTTTCAGAGCCGTATACCTAAGTGATAAAGCAACGGGTATAGCATTCTCTACTAGTTAGTACCTAAACTCGATCTTTCTCTAGGGTGGGAGTCCAGTAACCTCAGCAAAAATATAAAGGAAATCTTCAACTGTAGACACCCTACTAAGCTCATCATGTGATAAGTCCAATGAATATATGTAGCTAAACATAACTGATCATAAAGGGTCACAATGAACCTCCAAGCTACGCCCACTACAAGTGCTCAATCTAATTATCTTCATGTCACTGTGTAAAATAGCGCTTTACATAGTCATCCAGTCCATACCTAATATCAACCCAAACCTAGAGAATCCTAATACAAAAGCATCACAATCAAACTTGTCCCCTAGGATAAAAAATTACAAACTCCTACACAACATGGATAAATAGGTTGATCCTTCTATGGGATTTGACACAACTACAGGGTCTATTACAATACTAGTGTCTAAGTGCAAGTCATTAACAAGTCTACTAGAGATAAAAGAACGAGAAGCTCGAGTATTAAATAAAGCATAAATAGAAAAAATGGAAAGGGATAACACACACGTAACTACCACTTTCTTACCATTGTTTGCCACTAGCTGTGCACTCGAGCCGTGGACTGCCTTTGGTGCATACGCCAAGGCCACCCGAGTCAAAGTTTGAAAAGAAACTCTCGAGGTGCGGTGCAAGCTCGCTTCACATGCCCAAACCAATCATAGTTATAACACTTTACCTTAGATGAATCCAACCTATAGTCCTTAGCAAAATTCCCTGGCCTCCTGCACTTATGACACTTCAAGTCCTTCTTATGAATCTTCCCCTTTGGCCCAAATACTCCCTTCTTCTTACTCTTCTGGTGCCCCTTCTCCATAATCTAAAGAGCCTTCTCCTTCTTCTTAGCAACAGTGGAAAGTAAAGCCATCTCTACAAGTCCCTTATACGTGGCTCCCAACGGAACATGACTCAAAGCTAAATCCTGAAGTGGTTGATTCACTCCCTTAGCAAACTTGAGAGCTTTCTTATGTAGTTTATAGCTCATTAAACTGATTCATGTTTGCACCAAAATTGGTCACAACACTCTTCGGGAGTCTTTGAAGAGATAATAATGAAGAATATAAACTGAAAATGAGGATTATCTAACAAAAACTCCAATCAACAGGAAAGTAAATGCGTAGACAAGCGTTTTAGAGTGGTTCGGCGTGTTGCCTACGTCCATTATGAAGTTTTTTTGCTGTTTTATTGCTTCTGTTTCAATGATTACAAGCAAGTACAATAAACAACAACAAGTTACAAACTGGAAATTCGAAATTAATAGTAGTAGAATGATGGAGATCTCGATCCGGCAGAGTTTTGGCGCTTGAGAATCCAAAGATCCTTTTTCTATAGGCTCTGGGGCTCTATTTATAGGCATAGGAAGTTGAGATTTCGCTCAAATCTCGGGAGACCTTTTCTGCACGTGAGTGGGCCCACGCGACCAACCTCAAGAAGTTTCGACTCGATCGGCAATTGATACAAAGTCATTTCGTATCGATCAAGCTGTCGTCCAATCGAGCTGAAATTTGGTGGAGACATTCCTCAGCATGTGTGCAATCTCCAGTGAAAATTTCATGGCATTTGGATCAGTGGATTATGAGATATAGTCGATATGAAACGAGTATTCTCGAGTGGCTGTTTGGTTCGAATCCATCTCTTCGAATCGATGATGGCACGCGCTTTCGTGATGACGTGGAGCGCATACTTTGCCTCGATTCGGTCTTTACTTCGAGTTGACCGCATCGACTCCATATATCTCGACTTGTTCGCATCGAGGGATGACACGTCATCCAGGTTTGTTGCCTTGATGGATTCGAATGAAGGCTCGATGATGGCACATGCTTTCGTGATGACGTGGAGCGCATACTTCGCCTCGATCTGGTCTTTACTTCGAGTTGACCGCGTCGACTCCATATATCTCGACTTGTTCGCATCGAGGGATGACACGTCATCCAGGTTTGTTTCCTTGATGGATTCGAATGAAGGCTTCACTCATGGGTTCGAACATCAGTTACTGATGGAGTCAAACAACTGATGGTCGATGGATACGAACAAGGCTTTCTTTGATGGATACGAGCCATGTAGCTTCTCCATGGATACGAGGCCAATCGATGTGAACTTGAACCCTCCGATGGATACGAAGTAAGGTGACATGATGGATACGAACAGCAGCTACCTGATGGATACGAAGAGAGGCTTCTATGATGGATGTGAAGCAGCATCCGCTGCCTTAGTTAATGGATGTGAAGTCGGGGAGATGCCGATGGATTCGAATAAGGAAGCGCTGACCGATACGAAGCGCGGTTTCATGATGGGTACGAAGTCCACCGATACGAACTCGTTGGGTTCGAACACAGCCAAGTTCGTCGATACGAATCGGTGCTCTTCGATGGATACGAAACTGCTGGACCCATGATCGGTACGAAATCGATCGATACAAACTGGAGCTTGATGATGGATACGAAATCACCCATGGTGATGGATACGAAATTTGAGCCATTTCCTCTTGATTGAATCGATCGTAACGTAAGCGTATGAACTCGGATTGACTTGAAATTTGAGATGCTGACTTCTATGGCTTTGCTTGTCATGTCCTATCAATTGTAGCTCAATCTGGACTAAGACAAAATTCGGCGATATCCATGGTGAAGCAAAGTATAACAAATCCTTGAGACGAACTATCTTTTGTTTTCGATCGATCTTTTGGTATCACGGCTTTGCCAAAAAGAGGGATAACATTTGGCCCCCAAAGTACGTCTTGTGGACACATGATGTGCTTTGAAAAGCTGCAATTTCTCTCTAAACAATCATTGCTCTTTTGTCGAAGGTTGTAACCTTGCGTTGATATAACTGATCGCTGTATGATAGTGCTTAGCTGTTTGTCGTTGTAGTCGTGATGGGATGAGTATTCGATCCCTGTGAATATTGAAAATCAAATGTTAGTCCGACATGCATGCATATATGTTAACTGGACTCTTGTTAACGTTGAGTGTTCACGAGTCGTTGTCAGTTCATTTTGTTATCGGATTTCATATCGATTCTCTCCTGAACCATTTTAAATTCGAGTTGAAACATGCTTGATGGCTGTCTTGGAATACCCTCTTGTATCGATGCTCTCCTGAATCGATGTGAAATTTGAGTTGTAAAAACGTTCGTCAGTTGTTTTAGGAAGTTCCTTCGTATCGATCCTCTCTTGAATCAATATAGAAGGTTGAAAGATTGACTATGCATCGGTAAATGGAGAATTCAGTGGATACGAAATGCTCATTCGTATCGATGCTTAATGACTCCAATAGGTTTTTGTTGTGTTGTTCATAATGATGCTAATGTATATATACTGAAGGATACGAAATAGCTGTTCGTATCGATGGGCAGTGCACAAGTTATGATGGACACGAAACCTCTGTTTGTATCGATGTGCAGTGGGTGGAGTTGTGAACTTGCTGATGCGATCATGGACTTCGAGCCGATGTTTTCACTATCCACTTTGAACCGATGGGAATCTTTGGTCAGATGGAAAGGTGAAGAACGAATCGATCTGGGGGCTTGCGTTCGAAACGAGAAGATAGTGATATTTCTCCTTGGATTTAACATCGATCCTTGGAGTATTCTAATGGAGGTGAAGTAGTTCGTACCGATTATGACGGTGGTGGATCGTATCGATATAGAATGATAGATACGAAATATGAATAATTGGTCGTTTCGAAGTCCTTAGCTTTTGGTCGATACGAATTTTACCTCTATGTTCGATACGAAGAGTATCGATTCAAACGTGGGCAATGTAAAGCTGAGAGTTTCCTGATCGGTACGAACCAGGCAATTAAGGATTGATTTGAAATCATCTTTCTTGATACGAATTCGTACTTGTCAATCGATTCGAAGTGTGCCCCCGGGATCGATACGAACACGTATCCTGATGGATTCGAACAAGCTCCTGATGATCGATTCGAATCTGTGTCATGACGGATACGAAAATTTGAACACTCGATAGCATGACTTTGAGGAGCTTCATTCTTGCATATATGGACTTGATAGTTAAACTGCATACTCGACTACTTTTCGAGGTTCATCGATAGAACTGCAACAACTTTAATCTGGATCGATTGCCAAGATTTTAATAGTACAGTTGGTGATTAATACTTAAGCATTTTTGCCCCCAGTTCCGGGGACCAGTATTTGTAATTCGGTGGTCGATCGCACCTATTGCAAATCTTGAGCACATGTCCACACTCTGGGGACTTAGGATAATCTGTGATCGATAATCTTGTTCGCACTCCGGGAATTCGAGAATTATCGATGTTTGTAACACAGTTCGCACTCCGGGAACTTTGACTTGGTATTTGTACTCTAATTCACACTCTGGGAATTTGGAGTCAGCACGTATACTTTGGTTCGTGCTCCGGGAACCTGGAATTGATGTCTATACTCCACTTCACGCTCTGGGAATTTGGAGTAGACATTTGTATATTTGGATTCACACTCCGGGAACCTGGAATTGATGTTTGTACTACGATTCACGCTTTGGGAATCTGAAGTTAGCATTTATGTTTTGGTTCACACTCCGGGAACCTGGAATTGATGATTGTACTCCGACTCGCGCTCTGGGAATCTGGAGTTGACATTTGTATTTTTCGGTTCGCCCTCCGGGAACCTGGAATTGATGTTTATCCTCCAATTCACACTCTGGGGACTTGGAGCTAGCATTGACGTTATGGTTCGCGCTCCGGGAACCTGGAATGGATGTTTGTACTCCGACTTGCGCTCTGGGAATCTGGAGTTAGCATTTATGTTTTGGTTCGCACTCCGGGAACCTGGAATTGATGTTTGTACTCCGACTCGCGCTCTGGGAATCTGGAGTTAGCATTTATGTTTTGGTTCACACTCCAGGAACCTGGAATTGAAGTTTGTACTCGGACTCGCGCTCTGGGAATCTGGAGTTAGAGTTATCATTGATGTGTTGGTTCGCACTCCGAGAATCTGAAATAGATGTTTATACTCCAATTCACACTCTGGGAAGTTGGAGTTTGCCGATAGATGGTCAGTCACACCTATTTGGGCTTTTTAGGAATTCGTTCACACTCTGGGAACGATGGATTTGATGTTTATACTCCAATTCGCACTCTGGAAACTTGGAGTCAGCCGATAGATAGTCAGTCACACCTATTTGGGCTTTTTAGGAATTCGTTCACACTCTGGGAACAATGGATTTGATGTTTATACTCCAATTCGCACTCTGGGAACTTGGAGTTGGTGTTTATACTCCGATTCGCACTCTGGGAACCTAGAGTTGATGCTTATACTCCGGTTCGCACTCTGGGAACCTAGAGTTGATTACAGGATTGTCGTGTGTCGGTCCAGTTCAGCCTTTGATGCGATGGCTTGCCCTCGAGCTGAGGTTTCACTTAGTGAGTGGCCGGTCGTATCACAGTCACTCGCTATTTGAATAAATTCCATTGTTCGATGGAATTTAGCTCTTCGTGCATCGTGATTGTTGAATGTTGCATTCGGTGAATCACAGCTCTAGCTTGAAGAGATAGTAATTTATTGCTGGAACGGAAAAGCATGGCAAAATCAGTGCCTTATTACAAATTCAAACTTCAGAATGTAAAGGAAATTGCAGAGTATTAATGGATTAGATAAAGTCTGTCATGTGTAACAGTGACGAAGATCCTTATCGTTCCAGGCTCCTGATAAAGTGGGTCCGCCACTGATGGCATTTATCACCAATCTTCCGTGGGGACAAATGGAGTCCTCCTGTCTCGGTCGATCGGGTTCACTGTTTTGATTTGATGGGACCGCTCCTCCAGGCTGCGGCGCCCGCACAAACCGTTCCAGCTTCCTTTCTCTGATCAGTTTTTCTATGAGATCTTGCAAGTGACGACATTCATTCGTATCGTGCCCGTAGCTTTCATGGAACCTGCAAAATTTTCCCGTCTGGATTCGTCTCTCTGATGACGGTTTTGGAGCAGGTTTTTTGTATTGAATGTATTACAGGTTTGTAAATACAAGTTCTCTAGTGATGTGTTCAAAGGAGTGTAACTATCAAACATAGGATTCTTGCACAGTGGGCCACGATTTTGATCTCGTTTTCGAGTCTGATTCACATTCTCTTTTCGCTGAGTTTGTTTGTTTTGAAGGTTCAACTGAACTTTTCCGGAACTCTCATCAGACTGTTTGATCGCGACATTGCTTTGGATCCCTTCAGTGCTTGGCCCTGCATCAGTTAGCTTTCTAGACTATTTCGCATCTTCCCTTCTCAGGAATTGAGCCGCTTTGGCATGGAAACGGCCCAACGATGCAGGGGGTTTTCCAGCCAACCAGTTGCCAATCTCAGAATCGGGGTCAACCCCCTTAGTCAACGCCATAAGGATGGAGTTATCATTCGGATTGCTGATTTCGGCACATGCAGTGTGGAATCTCTCTAAGTACTGTCTGAGTGTCTCTCCAGGAGCTTGGGTGACGCTAGACAGAGTGTTGACGTCTTTCGGTCTTATGACGTGCATGCAGAATTGCTCAACATATTTAGTGGTTAATTGGTCAAAGGAGGAAATAGATCGTGGTAGCAGTCGAGTGAACCACATGGTAGTGATGCCCCCCAAGGATATGGGGGAACTACGACACTTCACTGCATCGTCAGCTCTGGCAGCGCTCATCGACCATTCGTATTTCAGAATATGTTGGTTGGGGTTGGAGTTTCCCTCGTACATGGGTAGAGTCGGCATCCTGAATTGCCGTGGGGGTTCAGAAGTAAGAATATCGTCCGTGAAAGGAGTGTGACTTCTGGAGATTCCACAGCCATCGTTCGTGAGACCTTGGCTCTTACGGATCATCTGACGTATCATGGTCGGAATATCCGGCATTTGTATGCTCTGTACAGAATGTGCCGGAGTATGAATGCGTTCCATACTTTGGGGTTGGACCGGATGCTATTGACGGTCCAAATTTTGCCTTCTAGGCTCATAGTCTTCTGGGACGTATGGTTCAGGAGTACGTCCATGATGACGACGGTCCAGGTTCGACTGATCTTGGGCATCGACTCCTGGTTCAACCGCGACGTTCGTCGCACGGTATTCTGTGGTATAGTGAGGAGCGGAACCTCCTCGGGAGGTGGGTCCGGTATGGAAACTGGCCGATGAGCCAACTCTCAGTTGTCCAACGGTCATTGCCGGTTGATTTCCAGCAGCTTATATGTGACTCCCATCTAGCCGAGGTCGTGGAGATCGATGATGATAGTCAGAAGATGAAGAGCTTTCGCTGGAGGAGTAAGAAGCATGGTCTCTCTTGGATCTCCTTCGCTTCTGGCGATCCAGCTGATTGATCAGCTCGGCGTTGGCGCGTAGCTGTTCTGTTAGTTGTTGCCGACTCTGGGTCAGCTCTTGAAGCAGCAGCTGAAACTCTTGTCGGGTAACCGGACCTGATGGTTCTGAGTGTCCGGTAGCGTCTTGGTTAGAGGGAGGTAGTGGCGCAGGATTCTGTCTATCCTATTCTCCTTGATTGACAGCGTTAGTGGTGGTCCTTGTGCTAACCATCTTGAAGGTTGAATTCCTTTCCTAGACTTTATGCAAATCTGAGTAGAAGAGAAGGAACTTGGATTTGTGATCTAGATCTCTCTTTTAGATTTATTCCATCCGGTATCGATGATAGATCCAAAGAGCAGGAGAAAATCTGGGTTTTCTCAGTGAAAGCGCCAAAGTGTTTGCACCAAAATTGGTCACAACACTCTTCGGGAGTCTTTGAAGAGATAATAATGAAGAATATAAACTGAAAATGAGGATTATCTAACAAAAACTCCAATCAACAGGAAAGTAAATGCGTAGACAAGCGTTTTAGAGTGGTTCGGCGTGTTGCCTACGTCCACTATGAAGTTTTTTGCAGTTTTATTGCTTCTCTTTCAATTATTACAAGCAAGTACAACAAACAACATCAAGTTACAACTGGAAATTCTAAATTAACAGTAATAGAATGATGGAGATCTCGATCCGGCAGAGTTTCGACGCTTGAGAATCCAAAGATCCTTTTTCTATAGGCTCTGGGGCTATATTTATAGGTGTAGGAGGCTGAGACTTCACTCAAATCTCGGGAGACTTTTTTTGGCACGTGAGTGGGCCCACGCGACCAACCTCAGGAAGTTTCGACTCGATCGGCGATCGATACGAAGTCATTTCGTATTTGTGCAGTTAATGCGCTCGATAGATTCGAAGCGGTGGAGGTGCAAAAGGTCATAGCGGGGATATAGCGAGAATATAGCGGGATATAGCAGATGGCTCTAAAATAGCATGTAAAACTCGTACTTAATGTTTTTACAAATATATAAATGGTAATTAAATGAAAAATTATCATTCATTTGAATTATAAGTAATACATAAATAATTTTAAATAAAAACATGTGCGGATATACTTTAAATAAATGAAAAACTGTTATATAACATAATTGAATTTGGTAGAATATTGGAGTATTTTCATTTCTGAAAACATATTAAAAATTAAATCAAATAAATTAGCTTTATAATTTTATAATGTATAAACGCAATTTTTCAATTCATTTTTATTAAGAAAATATAGCGGGAATAGCGGAATATGGCGGAAATAACGGGATATAGCGGAAATAGCGGGGATTAAAGCGGAATGGTTATACTCTGGGGCTATATGGAAAAATCGTAGCGGTAGAAATCTGCTATGAGATATAGCGGGGTTGTAGCGGGGTGATAGCGGGGCGTTAACTACACAGTTTCGTATCGATCAAGATGTCGTCCAATCGAGCTGAAATTTGGTGGAGACATTCCACAGCATGTGTGCAATCTCCAATGAGAATTTCATGGCATTTGGATCAGTGGATATGAGATATAGTCAATACGAAACGAGTATTCTCGAGTAGCTGTTTGGTTCGAATCCATCTCTTCGAATCGATTGCTTTGAATCGATGATGGCACGCGCTTTCATGATGACGTGGAGCGCATACTTCGCCTCGATCCAGTCCTTACTCCAAGTTGACCCCGTCGACTCCATATATCTCGACTTGTTCGCATCGAGGGATGACATATCATCCAGGTTTTTTGCCTTGATGGATTCAAATGAAGGCTTCACTCATGGGTTCGAACAGCGGTTACTGATGGAGTCTAACAACTAATGGTCGATGGATACGAACAATGCTTTCTTTGATGGATACGAGCCATGTAGCTTCTCCATGGATACGAAGTCAATCGATGCGAACTTGAACCCTTCGATGGATATGAACTAAGGTGACATGATGGATACGAATAGCAGCTGCCTGATGGATACGAAGAGAGGCTTCTATGATGGATGCAAAGCAGCATCCGCTGCCTTAGTTGATGGATGCGAAGTCAGGGAGATGCCGATGGATTTGAATAAGGAAGTGCTGATCGATACGAAGCGCGGCTTCATGATGGGTACGAAGTCCATCGATACGAACTCGATGGATTCGAACACAGCCAAGTTCGTCGATAAGAACCGGTGCTTTTTGATGGATACGAAACCGCTGGACCCATGATCAATACAAAATCGATCGATACGAACTGGAGCTTGATGATGGATACGAAATCACCCATCGTGATGGATACGAAATCTGGGCCATTTCCTCTAGATTGAATCGATCATAACGTGAGCGTATGAACTCGGATTGACTTGAAATTGGAGATGCTGACTTCTATGGCTTTGCTTGTCATATCCTATCAATTGTAGCTCAATCTGGACTCAGACAAAATTCGGCGATATCCATGGTGAAGCAAAGTATAACCAATCCTTGAGACGAACTGTCTTTTGTTTTCGATCGATCTTTTGGTATCACGGCTTTGCCAAAAAGCAGGATAACAATTCACATACTCCTTTATCATTATATCTCCCTACTTAAGATGTAAAAATTTCTGCAACTGAACGCCCTTCTCCGCCTGAGAAAGAAATTTTGTCTCAAATCTCCTACGAAGCTGATCATAAGTTATATCAACCCCATTAGTTTTAGCCTCCATAACGTCCTACCAGCTGAACGCCTCCCCTTGCAACTATCAGGTAGCCAACTGCCTCTTAACAACATCAACCATTTCATAAGACCAATTATCCTATCATAAGAATGGATCCATGCTCTAGACTCCATGCAAGACTATGTCCCTAAGTAAGGCTTGTGTTCAAGACTAGAAAAATCCTTGCATAGCTTAGCAAAATCAGGAGTGATATGTGGGTGGGCAAGGACACCACTAATTGCTCTATCTATAGGCTTTCTAATGGGTGGAAGCTCGGCTTTTCCTCTATCTTGTAAATACTGACAGAACCAACTGAGAATGTTCATGTCCAGGATCTCAGGTGCATCATTGGACTTTGAACTCTCTGGACCTGCTATCGTTTACCTACGAATTTTAAAGATTCATTAGTAACCACCAAAAATACCAATAATAAATTTAGAGATAAAAGATAAAATAGGCACAAATTAAAGGGATTTTTGATAGGAATATTTTGGAAACCTTCATAAAATACTTATATATATATGTGTGTCTGTGTGTGTGTGTGTGTATATATATATATATATATATATATATCAAAACGTTCATTTTTGAAAACACTTCGAAAAACATCTGGAAAACCCATTTTGAAACAATTTCTTTTTATTTTAAAAATACGTCTCTCAATACGGTCCTAACCTTAAGGACATTGAACTTAAGCTCTGATACCAAATTTGACAACCCGCACCTCCTGACACGCCAAAAAACACGTCACATCAAGAAATATGGATCGTCAGTTTTTATTTAGCTAATGACATAAAGATTATGATATCAGATATGGTCAAGATAAACTAAATATCATAGTGTATCACAATAGGAGTATAAAACATTTATAAAATCATAACATGTTACAATAGAAGTATAAAACATGTATAAAAATCTCAAAAAATATCATACAATAACGTAGACTTAGAAAATATCAGTACAAAACCTAAATCAAGTACAATATAAGTGGAAATATCCCTAAAAAATGGATACATATGTACCGATAAGATACAGTTATACATGAAGAGGAAATATGAATAAGCTAAGGATTTTTGTCTAGTACAATGGGTCAAAACTACAAATCGAATCTATACCACCGATCGGCTAAATTGGGAATTACTCTCCATACAACTACCATTACACAACACCTGGAGAGGAAGAACCTCGTAATGCAAACTCGCATAGTGACTCATCGTATGCACTCCTTGTTCATCTTTTCGATCATAGTGGCAAATTGTCTTTTATTGTACCTGCTGAGGCCCACCATATGCGATCCCCCATATATTTGATTCTTCACTTGATAATTGTTCTTTATATCTATAGCCACTAATTGTACTGCGCCGGCGTCCATCAATTGCATGTCCAAAAAATCCTGGTGTAAGTCTGTGCAATGCCTGGATCTCCCGTTACTTCCTGGCTCTCTAAGATAATGTTCCTACCAATGTTGCGCCCACCCATATGTAACACTATTGAGCCTATTGCGAAGTACATTACCCCAGTCCAATATCAATAATGCGAAATACATTGCCTCAATCCAATACCAATAATATTAAATACATCGTTCCAACCTTCTCAATTAGGAACCAAATTTCCCTATTTTCTAACGGATGCAACTTAGTCTAACTTACCTCAACAAATCAATTCACTAATTACATAATTTTTAACTTAATTATATAATTTTAGCTATCAAAATTTGGGGCCTTAGCATAAGGTACAAATTGGTGATTTTCAACTGCGACGGTCGATCGAAGACTACCCCAAGTCGACCGTTGCTTGTCGAACTTGGCTATCCCAAGGTCGACCGTACATAGTGAAATTTTTGGTTGTCGATGTTTCTAATTTCTTATTAACTGTTTAATCAACGTGTTAATTAGGTGCGATTAAATATATCGTTTACTTCATTAGTTCAATGCCATTAACCACTGCAATTATCCATAATTTTCAATTAACCCTGATCTACAAATTTTAATTACAAATCTCAAATTAAATCAGGGTTTAAATCAACGGTTCTAAATTAAAGGTTCGTAATTTAACATGTCCAATTAAACAGTTTCATCAACAATTTCCAATTTAAATCAAAGAGTTTCCAACTTAACAATTTAAATTTCATATTAACAGATTAATTTGGGTGTTTACAAATCTAATCAACTTAAAATAGACCAAATTCAGTTATATGAGTCAAATTACCAATTCTGTCCCCACTCACCTCTGTTATAAGCTTTAATTTGACAAGACTAGCCTCTAATCAATAGCTCTCCTCAATGTATCATTAGTCTCCTCTTTGATTGCATGCTTTGCTCCTTAATTTTGCTTTATATTTGATTAGGGTTTTGATTTGGGTTTATTTTGGCTTTAGGATTTAATAGATTAGGGTTTCAGTAGAAACTTAGGTAAAATTTTGTTACTGATCGACTAGATAAAGCTTTAGGTTTAGGTTAGAGATAAATTTATAATGTTAGGTCAGAAACTAGGGCCACTAGATCAACTCAGATGTCCATCTAAACCACTCATCCTTCCCTTCGCGTGCAAGTAATCATCTATGTCGTCCAAACATTCAACACGAAGACGATTAATCTCCCATTTTATTATAGGTTGGGTCGACCGCCCCAAGGGTATGGTCGGCGGTCGACCTAGCCCAAGTATGAGCTGACTTGGCTTCCTCTATTTTTATTTTTATTTTAAAATTTTTGCTTATCGTTCTCTTGCATGTAACTCTCTCGTACTGACTTAGATTATGACAAGTTATATATGAAAATTGTCCGAAAAATTGCTATGAATACAATGGTGTAAGTCTCATAGCCCAATACGAATATATATGAAATTTTGTTTTAAGCTCTTATTTTATTTTATTTAAATTTTCTTATTTGATTCGATTAAATTTACGGGATGTTACACCTCGCAATGGAGTAGGTCAACCACTGGTAGTTGACCACTCATAGGGAAGCGGTCGACTAGTTGAGAGATTTCATTAGCGATTTGAACCTAAGTCAATGACTCGAACTTAATAATTAAACTCTAACGGCTTTGACTAATCCGAGATCCTATAAATACAGGCCTAACCCCTTCCTTCTCTTCCTATATTTTTCGATCTATAGCGGCGAAGCTCTACCATTTCTTGTTGTCCACTATTCATCCTAACTTTAAAATAGTTTGTATTTATACAAATCGAAGAAAAGCACAAAATAAATAAAAGAAGAGAAGGAGGGGATCGACATTGCGTAAATAAAATGGTAAATTTCAATATTTAAATCAAATTTCCCCTTTATCCCAAATGTCTTCTTAGACATGAAATTTTAATGGTACGTGTATACACTTTTATGCATATTACTTAGAATTAGAAAGGAAATGGAGTTAATTCTAGAAATTAGATTAAGATAGGGAGGTTTGATAAGTTTTTCAAGGTGAGCAAAAAATGTAGTAATTTACTTCTAACATTGGAATTTATTTCACCGCAATTTTGTTTGATGTTTATGCATAAATAAAGATCGAAAGAGTTGTAGACTTGAATTAAATGCATAAAACACTGCCTACATATTCTATAAATAAATAGGAATATTGCTTACACCCAGATCTAGAAATCAGTCTCCAAGTTATAAAAAGTTGAATATGGATAAAGATGTGGATTATGTTCTAAATTTATAACTGGGTTTTAAAAATATTAGTATAGTTTAGATTTGCTCTGATTCTATTTAGAATGTGGGCTTTGTATTCTAGTTTGTTGGAAGTACCGTTCGTTTAATCTCCATATATTTGTCTAATATACTAATTTCATATAAAAATGGAATGCTTGATTTGACAAGGAATGTAGATCAAAAGAAAAAAGAGATGTATGAAGTATGGATTCTCTTTCCATCATATACATCGTCTGTTTCAATAAAAAATGGAAATAAATAATTCCTTGAAATTTCAAACAAAGAAGTCTCTTAACGTTGGTTAATTTATGTAAGGTTAAAACTAAAAAACCTTTTTAGAAGGATAATTCTAATATATTATAATATAAAATGAAATATTCTAGTTAAAGGATTTATAACTGAAAATGTAACAATTGAAAGTCTAGTGGATCGTATATTATCGAACTTCTGTATAATATGCAAGTGTATGAGCTAATGCTATAGTAGACAATAAATGTAAAGTATAAAAAGTGTGCAAACAAGAGTTTTTATACTTGTTCGGACCTCCCCTCCTACGTTAACTCTTGTAGCTCCCCTTTGATATTTACTAACCAAAAAACCCTCATTTTATCCGGAGGAATAGGCTTCATACGAAAGTATTTTGTTAATAATTGTGTGTTCTGAATAACATGGATATTGATTATACAATACATAATCTCCTTTGAGAGATATTGTTTCTGTGCGCTTTGATTTTTAGGAGGCAATATGACCAAAATATAAATTATGGTTATTTGAATGGTTAAGAAAACAAAATCAGTGAAAGTACAGTAGTAAGAATATAGAAATAAGAGTATAGAAATCAAGGTTAGTATTAGCCTCAATCATTTAGTGCTATTTATAAGATTCAAGAGTTATTTGTTGAAGAGAAGCAACCAGTACCTTTCATAGAGTTGTAATGTTTGAGTAAATTCAGTGTGTTGAAAACATTCAGAAGGAAGCAATCTTTCATAAACATAGCCGTTATGTTTCAGAAATAACTGTGGAAAATCACAAAAGTCTATCATTAAAGGGACTAATTTTCTCTTGTTACAAACGTCTGTGATTTTTCACAGACGTCTATGAATTCAGTTTTCTTCATATAAGTTTTCTTTTAATTTTAAAATGTGAATTTTTTGTTTTGTGATTTACTTAACAAGATTTTACATATTTTATCTAAATATGAACTTGCTACTAAAAGTCTCTCCTTGCTTGTCATCTAGCCATGATCTTGTTATGTGTAACTACATATTGATGATGTTTATATTGCATATATGTGTTTGTATAGGTTTTCTCATCGAAACTAAGAATGGAGGTTCTAACGATAATAAATTTGTAAACATACATAACTATGCTAAAATATTCAAAATAAAAATATAATTAATACAGTGTATTATACGTTAATGTTCACATTAAATGTAAATTGAACGTTAGAATAGATCGTGTAATAAATGGTAGAATTGGAAATTAAAGACGGAAGGATGGAAACTCCAAAAATGAATAGGTAATAAATGTGCAATAAACTGGGAGTTACAACAATTTAAATAAGTTATAAATGGATGGAATGGAACCGACTAATGAAATTGATAGGTTAACAATGGAGAAGATAAGGAAGGAATAATGGTAAGGTTTGATTAATTAAATAAATGTCCTTGAAAACGTCCGTTAAGATAATAATCATTTATTATGTACAAAAGGGACATTAATGGGATAATAAATAAAACATACTAGGTAGCAATTAAACCTTATAAGGCAATCTAATTATCATCAGAATAAATTATAGCCTTTAAAATGGAAAGAGAGATTATTGGGCTTTGTCCATTAATAAAGCTTAGAATAATTAATTGGACTTAGTGGGTTGGAAAGAGAGGTTAGTAGAGTCACACAACAGAAGTCTGCCCTTCACTCAAAGGCTACCAGCTGTCGTGTATAATTAGTACTAATGTGAGACATCTCCTAGCATATGTGATTGAAGGTATTAAATTGTTGTTTGAGTGCTCATATCTTTCCTTTATATGAAGTATTAAATGGCCAAGGTGAGCGGTTAGGCATGATAAAGGATATATCGAAAAGGTCCACTTCAATAGGAAGTATTAAGCGGCCGAAGAGATTTCCGTGCAATGTCAACTAGATAAGTACGAATGTGGAGACCGTCTTTGATTAAGTGTTAAATAATGGAGAATTGCCTTAAATAAGGTATTAAATGGTCAGAGTCTGTCTTATTCCATTAAAAAGGGTATTAAGTGGTTCGAGACTATCTCTCACATGGCCAAGACAGTATAGTGATAGATGCGGCAATTATGTATTATAAAGCCGTGTATGGAAGTCATTGGTCTCTGTAGCTAGGACCAATAGACTAAACGTTCAGGATGCAAAGGGCCCTCTTTGGGGAATGAGGTAATAAATGATTGTTAGGTCTGCCTCCTCTTAAAGAAGTGTTAGGTGGCTAGGTTTTGGATAGCGTATGCATAATAGGCCTATGTTAGTATTATACCTTAGAGAAGGTTAGGTAGACGTATCTTATGTGCATATAAATTAAACGAAGTAACCATAAATAATAAGACATAACATTTAAATGAAAACCAATCAGTATATGTTTGTGTTATGGATAAAGTAAGCAAATTTTCAATCACAATAACGTTGTTCCTAACCCCTCCTCATTAAAACCCACGTGATAGATTTTGAGGAACTGCCACTAGAGCAAGATGAAATGGTTGATGAAGAAGTCTTCTTATTCATGCTCATTACTGACAAGGCAATTGGATGTCCAAGGAATACCATTGATTCCAAGGTAGTATGATCAGTCAGTATTTATATCCTATTATACTTTCTTTCTATTGTGAGTTTTGTTTGATCGATCTTTGGTATGCTCATGTTTATTACATGTTACCAAAACCGATGATCTATACTCTAGTGGATTTGGATTTCGATTTTTGTTGAAATTTAAATACATTAACGTGCGGGTTGTTACACTACCACAATATTAATCCACATATTATTAAAAGTCAAAACATTCATATATGCTGTATATGATCACAACTACTCCATATGGGCATCAATTAGGTCATATAATATAATTTCAATCTCTGCAGTTTAGATGGGTTTTGTATCAATTTTGTGGAAAATAGAGGCCAATACAAGAGTAATTTTTTTCAATTCAAATGCTATTTTATTTTAATCTTGCAGTTCTAAAACTTTATTTTGGTTTACAATTTCATTATTATTTCTATTATTCTAGTGTGATGCTAAGGGCACATAGTTTCCCTCTTTCTAATACCATAGAAAATTATAAAAAATGTAATAAATTTATGTGATTTCTAATACCGAAGTTAATTCATATGGCAATCAACTATCGTGCAAAGTCATTTTGCACGAGGAACAACCATCGACTAACACTGTTTTTCACGACCGTCAACCACCAAACTATGTTTTTCGATGGTTGATCGTCATGGAAAATAGTATTGGCCGGCGGTTGTCCGTCGTACAAAAAAAGTGTCAAATTGATATAATTTGTAGCCTCTTAAAGTGTTTAGTATTAGAAGTACATAGAATACACTATTTTCCACGGTCACCAACCCCCGAACTACTGTTGTTCAAGGTTGATCACCGTGGAAAACAGTGTTGGCCAAAGGTTGTTCATCATGCAAAATAGAGTCGAAATTGATACCTTTGATAGCCTTTAAAATGTTTGGTGTTAGAAAGAACTAGTGTGTAACCCGTGCGTTGCATGCGGTATATTGTAGAAAACTTATATTATAGATATTTTTAAAGAACAAAATTAATTGTGCAATATATGATGAATTTGTTAGGATAAATCAGTCATGAATCGAACTTACTATATTTCTAAGTGTATAATTTTAATAATGAAATTTATGTACTTTTGTATTTGAATATAAATTAAATGATTATTTTTGTCCATAAAAATGAGTTATTTATTTAGTTGTTGTTTTTTTGGATTCAATATTTCTTATAGACAAAAATAAATAAAAACTAACGTTCTTAATTAATTTTGAAATTAATATCTTTGTAAAATTTTATAGATAAATATTCATGTGTATAGATTTTAAAATTGACGTTAAATTTTTGATACATTTGACTAAATGATAAATAATGTATAAATTGAATCTCAAATATTACTCGAGAATAGGCGTAAATACCTAAAAATGGAAGTGTAGTGCTAAAGAATCAATATATTTTTATGCACTTAAAGTGTGCATCACATATTTATCAAAAATAAGTATATGATACTAACAAATTGTAAATAAAATATTCATTTAACTACTAAAGGAAATATTAAGTGAAAATATTTATCAAAAATGATATTAATTCATTGTTTCATACTCGAATAATTTTAGTTTATAGTATAAGTTTCATGAAATATTTAAGATATACATAGTTAAAATGAAGTTTTTTTACAAAAACATTCTAAATGAAAATGTTGTATATTTTTCAGCATCATAGAATACAAATATTAACTTCTTATCATTAATTATATTGTCATTCTTCACAAAAATAATTTTTTTTATTAAGAATTCACTTAACGTATAAATTTTCAAAAGGAAGAACGTTTTGTTCGTTATGATATAGTAATTTTAGAAAGAAAAAATTATGCATATATTTGTTTGTATGAAATATCAACTTCAGAAAGAAAAAATTATGTGCATATTTCTTTGTATTAAAATACTAATTTTAGAAATAAAGAAATTTTATGTACTTGAATATAGAATAATATAACAGAATTGAAAATAATTTTTATATAACTACTAAAATTTTAAACTTATGGACTTAAGTGAAAAATATTTTAACCTTTTTGTCAATATAAATGTGATAATTTTTTATATGTGATATACACATATAGCAGAATTAGATCAATTAGTAATTATTTGTTAACTAGTTTTATTTAAAAGTGTAAATTTAAGAAAATTTAGAAGAAATCCATAAATAATTGTAAAAACTGTTAAATGTTGGTATTTAGATGTAAAATAATAGAGGAAAAAATTAGTAAAACAATGTAATAATTTTTATATAATTGTGAAAATTTTAAAATATATGAATTTGAATGAAAAATTAATTTTATCATTTTGCCAATATCACGAATGTGGTACACACATTGATTTATCGTTTTTTTAACGAAATTACTAGATTATCTAATGTATATTCGATAGTTGTATTCATTTAAAAAGCTTTTAGTTTAAGATCATCAAATTATTTTAACATATGGACTTAAATGTAAAAAATAAAAGAAAACTTAAAAGAAATCTTTAAATAATTGTGCAAAATTATTAAATGTTGGTGTTTAAATGCATAATGATATAAGAGTGAACCAATGGAAATATTGTAATAATCATAATAAAGATAAAAGTATGATTTGAAAATTAAATATCAAGATAAAATTAAGGAGAGAGGAGAAAATGCCTAGAATTAATAAGAGAGCAGAAAATAATTCCGCTTTACTATTATTTAATGGATATGAAGTAAAATTGTATGGTAGTTTAGCAATAGTTTTTGCAAAAGAAAAAATGAGATGCTTTTTACAATACACTTATTCTAGATCAATTTTGTAGGAGTTAAAGATCACAACGAAGAGCCTTTTTTCAATTCAAATGCTATTTTATTTTCTTCTTGGAATTTTGAAACTGAATTTTTGTTTACAATCTCATCATTATTTTTATTATTTTGTTTTGGTCAACAAATAGTGGTGATCTGCAATCCAACATCGGCTTTAGTAGTTCAACAATCATCCCTTCAACGTTCTATAATTGTGATTTCGTTTGAATTTCAGATAGATTATTCATAGGCCTCATATTTCGAAATAATTTTTCTCTTTTTGTCAGTGTACATTCTTCATAATTTACTCCTTTAATATTTGCGCTACTCGGTTAGTCCTTATAGTTAAAAGATAAATTTTATTGCTTTTCATTACATTTTCATTCAACTAATTATTTTTTTACATCAATTATGGAAATGAATTTATATGGTTCGTCAATACAATCATTTCTTAAATTTGCATGCTTCCAATATTCTTTTACACAATTTCCAATATTGCATGCCAAAAAAATTGAATTTTGTTAATTTTCATTATATGTGAAAATGAATGTCAGTGCTCTCCTTCAGCATGCGTTCTTCTCAATTTAATTCTTAGAATTTTTTAATTTTTGTGTTAATTGTTCGCCACAGAATGACTATTCATAGTTTGTGGGTTTAAATTTGCACGCTTTTCATTTTAATTGATTATCAAAAAAAATATTCTTCATAATTTATTGCTTTGATTTCCATTTTTAATTGATTGCCTAAAATTATAGCTTCAGATTTTGTTTGTTTTCATTTGTTGATCCAGTAAAAAATCGATTTTTTGTCAATTCTCATACAAAAACGTCCACCTTAATTTTATTACTTCAGATTTTTTTGGAAAAAAACATGTACTCATTTTAAATATAGCTTTTAATTATTTAAATATATATCTAATCAAAAATTATCTAAATATATAATATATAACACATTAGGTGTTATAAGCTACAAGTGCAAGATATAAATTAGTTTCTTTTATATCTAACAAAACAAAAGTATGTAATTGTAAAGGAAACATTATTTGTTTACCACATAATTTTGTGGAAGATACCCATAAAACTAATCTCTTCATTCATTTTTTTTGGCAATCGTCTTTATGAATCATGAAATGGTTAAATTATTGCTACTGAGTTTGACATTCATTTCAATATTAGTTTATTTTGCTTATTTTGATATTTATTACCTAATGCTACAGAAGCTCATATGAGAGCTTCAAATGATTTATATTATTAAAACTTTTCCTCATAATGTTTCCCCCTTAAATCATCGCTATTTAATTTTGCTACAAGCTTATTTCTAACTTTCATATAAATTAGATTACATTTGTGATATTATTTAATGCCTACGGATTTGAGTTTTATGATAAAATTTGTAAATCAATGTTTCCTACTTAAAAAGTATTTAATGATAAATTTTAAAATAAACTAGATTTCTTTGTAATTATTCTAGAAATAGAGGATGCCTTTTGATCAGCTTGAAATGGAATGAGAATGGTTAAATGAAGGATCAATATTCAGTTTAAAATATGAAGGCTGATTTTTTAAACTTCGTACACTTTTTTGTACATTCTATGACGTTTTGCAGTTTTGTTTTCTTTTGTTTTCTTTTTTTCCTTTTCTTTTTCTCTATTTTAAGTTAAGACGCGGTTTTCAAGTTAGAGAATCCAACATATAAATATAATAAGTGCACTAAACACATTGTGAGGTTCTAAAATGATATTATATATAAATTTATGCAAAATGCTCTCTTTATATTGGCTTCTCTATCTTACCATGTTAAAAGAATGATTGCATAACTTGAAACAAAACTGGGGGTTTCATTAGATAGTACTAATGCAGTACGTAAGGTATGTGAATATATTTTAGTATGCCAACCTCATTAGAAACCTTATATTGTAATCATCTCACTAGCTAGAATACACTTGACAAGTTATAGTATTTGCATGTAAACTATGACGTGCATTTTCAGTCCCTAAAAAATTCTATTCATTCAGTATAATAAAATATACATATTAACAATTGCAGAAAAAATATGAGATGTTTATTATTATCTTTTTTACACACTGATATTACACATATATGCTGCCTTATATAATGCTTCAGCAATATAACTTTCAATTAGAATATGTTATTCCAGAAATTCCCTTAAAACCCTAGTGCTTATTTGTATATCATGCTATATGTATTGAAGAGCACATATTTTTTATGCACCCATAAAATAAAACTAGTGTTTTCAATTATTATCCACAACTTTCTCAATGATTTCGATCTTCGAATCAAACTTCAATCTTTCAAAATTCTTACTCGATAAAGCTTTCGTAAAGATATATGCTCTTTAACAATATGGGGGTAAATGATTTACTTCTATTTTATCCTTGATTAATTGCTCATGAATAAAAAACAGATCAATTTTTAAGTGTTTTGCTCGTGAGTGATGTATAAGATTTGCAGAAATCGCAACAGTGCTCAAGTTATCGCACCAGAGTATGGATCTTTTTGACAATTTAATACCAATTTCACTTATGAGAGACTCGAGACACATAATTTCAGTTGTTGCAGCCACAACACTTTGATGTTCAACCTTTGTGCTTGAACATGAGACAGTGGATTGCTTTTTAGAGCTCCATGAAACAAGGATTTTTCTTAAATACATACAAATTTCGGACGTTGACTTGCGATCATCCGGATCGGATGCCCAATCAACATCAGCGTATCCTAGTAAGTTTAGAGATTTACATGATTTTATGCTGATACCATGATTTATTGTTCCTTTTAAGTATCTCAAAATCCACTTTACAGCCTTCCAATGATTATCTAGTTGTTTCTGCATGAATTGGCATACCTTATTTACATAAATTGATATATCTGGTCTTGTAATGGTAGCATACTGAAAAGCACCCACTATCCTTCCAAACAACTTTTCATTTTTAATAGATTCTCCCTTATGCTTAGATAAATGTAAGTTACTTACCATTGGAGTAGGCACATCTTTAACTTGATTCATTCTTGCTCTATCTAAAATTTCTACAATATATTTCCTTTGACATAGAATAAATTCAGTCTCTGATTTTCTAATAACTTCTATGTCCAAAAAATAATTCAAATCCTCCAAATCTTTGATTGAAAATGCTTGATTTAGATACAGTATAACTTTGTTAATATCATTACTGCTGCTTCCTGCGATTATGAAAACATCACACAAACAAAAATATATGTTGTAGAACTGCTTGTCAGTTTGATGTATAGTGAATTATCTGATTTAGTTAGTTTGTAGCCTAAATTGATAAGAGCTACCTTTAACTTTTCATACCAAACTCTTGATGCTTGTTTAAACGCATATATTTCTTTATGTAGCTTGCATACCATAGCTTCCTGTTTCCATAATAGTATCCTTGTGGTTGTTGTAAATACACTTCTTCTTGAAGTTTACCCTTTAAGAAGGTATTACTGACATCCAATTGGCATACTATCCACTTATCATGCATTGCTATGGTAAGTATAACTTTAATTGTTGATGGCTTTACTACTGAAGAGAATGTTTAACGAAAATCAAAACCATACTGTTGAGTATATCCATTTGCAATAATCCTAGCTTTATACTTATATATGTTGTACCATCTGAATTCTTCTTGAACTTGTAAATTCATTTGCAACTAATAGCATTTTTATCCTTAGGTTTAGGTACAATACTCCGGGTTTTATTTTTCATCAATGCATTATATTCTTCATCCATAGCCAACTTCCATTTGTTATCCTTTATGCATCTTCATAATTGACTGGTTCAACATGTTGCAGAATTGTGTTGTAGAGCTTAGGTTTAAATATTCCATATTTTGCTCTTGTTATCGTGTGATGACCTTGTCTTGTAGAAGCTTGATTTACACTATCATCCGATTCACGATTTTGGAGTGGGATTCCCATTTTTATCTGAATCATTATGACAACTAACATGATCTTGATTATTGAGGCTGTAGTTATCTGGATCTTCTGATGTATTCTGACCTGGTCTGTCATTAGACACTTTTTGTTGGGATCCAAAGTTACTTTGCCTTTCTGTACTAATTCTTTCTAGCTGCCCTTCACCATAGATTGGTACAGGATGAAGTGCATTTTTGGCATTATAGACCTTTTGAGTATTTTCATTTCAGCACTTGCAAATCAAAACACATGCTCATTGAAAGTAACATGCCTTGATATGATTATCATTCCCCTGCTACTTAAGCTTTTGTATCCTTTCTGATTTGTTGCATACCCTAAAAAGTGCAAGGTAGAGATCTAAAACTTAACTTCTTAGTATTGAATGGTCTTAAGTAAGGGAAGCATAAACATCCAAATGCTTTGAGACTTGTGTAATCTATTGTGATATTGAATAACATTTCTATTGGAGTATTTTATATAGAACTTTTGGTTGGCAACCTGTTGATGAGAAATACTGTAGTACTAAATGAGTCTGGCTAGAACTTTAGTGGCATTGATGCTTGAGGTAACAGTGTGATGCCTGTGTCAACAATGTGCCGGTGCTTTCTCTCCACTAAACCATTCTGTTTCAAAGCGTGGGCAAGTATATCTATGATTTATTCCTCTTCGTAGAAAATACTCCTTTAAAGATTTGAATTATGCTCCTCCATCAGTTTGAATAGTCTTTAATTGATGATTAGTCTACTTTTTTGCTTGTCCAATGAATTGAACCACTGCTCTATATGTTTCTGCTTTTGGTTTAAGTTAATATATATATATATATATATATATATATATATATATATATATATATATATATATATAAGTATATTTAGAAAAAGAGTCTACAAATGAAATATAATAATTAAATCCAAAATATGGATTAATTGGGGTTGGACCCCATAAGTCAACAGCTACCCTTTCTAAAGGATTTGTATACTTAGTTTTTAAGTCAGGAAATGGTAGCTTATGACTTTTTCCCATTTGACATGATCTGCAAATGTATGGTAAAGTAATATTCTTAAAGTTAACATTGTTACTTCTCAATATTTATTTTAAAACTTCAACACTGGGGTGACCTAACTTATAATGATACATATCAAATATATTTTTATTGTCAACATCACTGTTAGATATAGAAAAATTGCACCATTTCCTTCCATCAGTTGACATACTGTTCTGCATCAGTTTGAAAACATATAATCCATTGTGCACTCTACCATGTATTAAAATTTCTTTACTCGGTATATCCCTAACTAAGCAATAATCTGGAAAGAATTCAAGATAAACATTGTTATCATTGGCAAATTGAGACACACTTATTAAGTTCCTTTTTATTTGTGGAACTGTCAATAAACTATCGAGTTTCAATTCTCTTTTTCCATTGATATAAGCATTTCCAGTGTGAGTGATATTAAGCGAATTTCCATTACCCATAAACGTAGATTATGTATATTTGTATTCTTTATTTCCAAGATTAAGATTGTTCAAGTTATTTGTGATATGATTCATAGCAACTGAGTCAGGATACCAGTCTTCACAGTGATTGTCTTCTGATCTAGATAACTGTTCGATGCCTATCCGATTTATTAAACTTGATGGTTGACTTCTTGCATACAAATTTGTATGAGCAATATTTGAATTGGGATTATAGTTTCTTTGACCACTTTGATTCGGGTGAATTGAATTATAGTCTGCATATCTGAAATAGAATTTACTTGCAATATGTCTAATTTTTTTTACAAATTTGACACTCGACCCTATTATTATTATTCCACCTTCCTCCTCTACCTCTGCCACTCTAACTTTGGCTATTTCTTTGACCCTGATCAGTTTTGTTATGTAAACCCCTTCCTTGATTCTTGTTTCTTGAACTAAAAGCATAATTGATTGAATAATCTGATTCAGTTGATTTTCTTTGTTCTACTCTCCCTTCATATGCTAATAAGACTGAATGAACAAATCATAAATCAGGAAGTGTTTTTGCTGTGGAAAGAATATCACAATAACAAGCTCATATCTAACATCTAGACCATTTATTATTGTCAGTACTTTTTCAGTCTTTGACATTTTTTGACATCTGTTTCTAACAGATCACAGTATGTCTTAACCATGGTTAGATACTCTCTCATAGTCATATTTTCCCTTTTGAGATTCTGTAATTGCCTTTTGCAGGGCATAATTGTTGCAGCAGATTGTGAATTAAAGACCTACTCAATATGCCTAGTTTTACCATTATATACCTAACTATATTCTCGTGATGGTGTTGCTTGACTATCACAATGCACAAATATCCAAGACATTAGTTTTGGCCATATAAGAATTTCTAATAGCATATTCCATAACCATTCCCTTTTTTTCTACAAGAAGCCAATGCTATAAAAGAGTCAACAATACATGTTTGCTTCTTTGAGGGCCAAGATATCGCTTCCCCACCTAAAGTTAGTATTCATCGCCAATTGACTTATTATTATCCTCTCTTCCAGTGTTCTAAGCAGTTTTTTTTTTGCCACACTTGGAAAACCACTATATAAGATACCATAGTTTATGATTCTTTTTAGTATTTTAAAATCCTTTGTACAACTGTCCAATGAATATGACTAGGGTTACTGGTGTATTTACTCATTCTACCTATAGTTTAGGTAATATCATGTCTAGTGCATGTCATAACATACATTAGACTCCCAATTACTTTAGCATATTCTACTTGATCCACCGATCTACCATTTTGGAATATAATTGCATATTTGGTCAAATATCACCAACAAAATACTCATTTACCTACATGGAATTTTCTGTAGACACATTTATCTGATTCACAGATCCTAAAACCATTTGATACTACGGTTTGATCAGATTTCTCATGCTAATATTTTTTATGCTTGTTTATGACCGTAAAGTGGCTTAATAAGTTGCATAATTTACTTTCTTGTCCAGGCATCACAAAACCTTCTTATTTACTAGTTTTAAACCAACTTGGAAATAAGATTAGTGTGTCGCAAAAATTAGTTGCTAATCACTAGGTTTAAAAGTGAAAATGAGGAATAAATAGAGTAACTAAAGGTAAACGACACGAGAAATAGAGTGATTTGGCAAGATTACATACATCCACCATAAAGTTCCCTTACTGTATAGCTCTCTCTTACAATCATAGTGAATTAGAAGAGAATAATAAGAAAGTGGAAGTACTTAAAGCTAATATTATGCAGTAAACCTGGTAGAAAAGGCATCTGCCTATTGATCTGGTTGCATGGCTAATAGAAGACAACTGTAAAGATGCAAATGGATGTATGACTGAAAAAATAAACTCATTGCACCTCGGAACCATGGCATCTTTGCATTTAATGTGCATTAAATTTTGATGGCTTACCACAAGAGTAGACATTAGTTCATGCGCTTAGCTATAATGCTTTGCATAAGTGGAAGGACAACTTGTCATTTACTCATGCATGACAAGGCTTGCTAAGCTAGATGAATGTTGTTGAAAATACGAAGGAAAATGATAATTGACTATGCTAGGGAGATGGCACTGGCCCAGATGCGAGATGACATAAAGGGCAATTCAGGACTGATTAGAGGCATCTTGTAACAACCCTGATTTTTGTAATCACCTATAATATTAAATTATAACGGTGGTTATAATTCAATATTGGAAATCAAAAAAGTTGGGGATGAATTTTTTTGTTAAAATTGTTTATTTTAAATAAACAATTTGTTTTGAAGAATAAAATTTGAATTATTATTGTTTGGTCGAGAATTTAGTTGAATAAAACTGTCAATATTGGAAATATGTTAATTTTGAGTTAACAAATTAATTAACTGAATCTTTTCAACATTAATTTGTTAGAATAAATGTAAATTGTTGGAAATAAAGTTTTAAAAACTTTATTTTGTTAATTTGAGAGGAATAAGATCATTTTATGATTTTAATTTGAGTAAAATGCAATAATTTTGTAAATTATTGCCAATATAGAATTATTACTGATTTTAAAAGAAGTAATTGAATTTATTATGATGTATATTATAAACAAAAATGGTGAAATATTGTTAAAAAAATATTTTGATGTAAAGTGAAGTTTATGTGCTTTGTTGTAATTGTTTTGATAAGAAAATAATTTTTGTATAAATTTTTATGTTAAAAATGTTGATTTATGTAATAAAGGTGGAAATTATGATATTAATGTAAAAATATGGTTTTAATAATATAAATATTTTTTTATAGCTAAAATAATTTTATTTCGTTAAGAAAACATTTTGGCTTATATAAACACTTGCTGTTAAATTTTATTCGGTTTTAAAGTGTGAAAATATGTGCGTATATAATAAGAAAAAGAGAGAAAACATGTATTTACTTAGTGAAATTTTCACTATGTATTGTAATGGGCTAAGTGGGGGTGGTTAAGATCCAAAACCCAAATCTTGAAACCTTAAGAGAAAGAAAAAGGAATCTGTACGTGAATTTTCTTCTCCTCATTTGCTTCTTCTCCAACTTACAGTAAATGAAAAAAAGGACTGCTTTCAATAAATTAAAATTTTGCTCCAAATTCGTTGAAATTTAAAAGAAAAAAAAGCAAATACAAGAATAAAATAGGTAATCACAACCAATACTCTAGATTATTTCATCAAGTTGTAATCTTGAATTGAAAATTTTCTGTAATATATCTTCTCTTGCTTGCATGTTTCTTCTTTCTCAGCTGCAGGTCTTTGAAGGCTCCTTTGCACCAGAAAGCTCCCATCTTCTTCAGCTTGTTGTATTTAAATCCGCTATTTGCTAAGGTGAGTTCAAAACTCACAAGTTCTAACCAAATCAAGAAGCTTCTATTGAAAAATCTCTCTAAAATGTTTACTATAAACCAATTTTTGATTGTTCATAGTTTACCATTTATATCTGATTTTGGTTGCCTCTTTGAGTGATTATATATTCTTATCCTTATCACGAAATGCTACTGGATCTACTACGGGTTGTAGTTTGAATGTTGTATTAGTTGCATGCAAATTTTTATTGTCAAAAATCACCTTCTAGCTAGTTGAAATTACAATGCAAAAATCGATTCGAACAAGAAGTGGTTGCCTGTAGAAATCCCATAGTAAGGGTCGACCCATGCCCTTCACAGGTTGACCCTAGGGTCAACCTGGGCCTTCTACAGGTCGACCTTAGGGTCGACCTATGTATGTCAAAGGTCGACTTTGAGGTCAACTTGTATATGTGTTTTTTTGCCCTTGTCCTCTTGTTTCTTTTGCAGCATTTGCTTCTTGATGCCATGGTTTTTACCACTTGTATTTGTGCTATTTTGACATGTTTTCAAAGGCCCTCACCTAGAAATAGGAATGCCAATAATTTTGGGTGATCTATACCTCGGATTGACGAGTTCTTGAAGTGATTTCATATGCTGAATTTTGGTGAAATTTTTGACGATTTATATTGTTTTCGAGCACGAATTTTTCCAAATGATTTTTAAATTAAAATAGCATTTGAAATAAATATTTTATAATGTTTAAAATTATTATTAAATCTATTTAAAATATATTTATCCTGTATAATAAAGGGAATTTCAAAGAAAGTGTTTCCAAATGATTTCAAAATTTGTTTTAAAATTTGTTTTTGAAAATAAATTATTTTATGTATAAAATTCATTATCTTACACTCTTTGAATGTATGAGAAAGAGAATTAAACGATTTAATAAAATATGTGGTATGGGACATATGCATTTACTTTTTCAGTTAATTACGGACTTGTTCGTTTGAAGCTTTGAACTTTCGAGTTGATTTTTGGGATTGCCATTCCATGGCGTGTTCTGAGATCCGTAAATTCCTATTTTAGGAATTATATGAATTTACCATTTTTGGCAAGTTTTGAGGTTTGAGATCTCTTATTCTAGGAGTTATGTTCTATGAAAACTATCACGGTGTCTTTTGTACTTGTCGATGATATGAGGCAAATTATGAGTTTGAAATCTCCTATTTTAGGAGTTATGGGTTGTTAAAACCGTCATGATATATTTTGTACTTACCGACGATATGAGGTAAGTTATGAGTTTGAGATCTCCTATTTTAGGAGTTATGGTTTATGAAAACCATCATGATGTCTTTTGTATTTGCCGATGATATGAGGGAAGTTATGAGGTTTCTGAGATTTTATGATTTTGATGATGTTGTTTTCTAATGTGGCACTGACTAGCAGTTAGTAGAACATTAAGTGAGAACGTGTGGTATGTGACACACTATTAACACTTTTCGAATTCCTCTTTGAGAGTTTGGGACACATTCACGAGTTATGCTAGTATTATAGACCTTCTGGTCATCACGATGTATTACAACTATAATCGTCACGAGTTATTATGACTTCGGTCTTTCATGATGTATTGTGACTTCGGTCATCACGAGGTATTACGACTTTGGTCGTCAAGAGATAGGTACCTAATATATAGTATTAAACACGAGGATAGCACGTGCAGCATTGCTTCGGCATGCAATTAGTGATTTGGCCAATCCGGTATTTTTCTAAGTTTTGATTTTATGATCACCATTGTGCTGTTTTATATATTTTATAGCCTAGGCAAGATGAGATTTTATCTATATAGGGTGGTTTCATTTACGAGATTTTGAACTCTTAATTCATTCCATGAGATTTGAGATTTTCTGAGTTTTGAACTCTTAATTGAGTTCCACGAGTTATGTGACTTTCTGAGTTTCTTGATGATTTTTGTGATTTCCTTCTGAGTTTTCATGTGATTTATCAAGATTTTATATTCCAAATACTTTTTAAGAAGGAAACATTTTTATTAAATTGATGATATTCATGAGTTTACCCTTAAGATGTTTCTATGTTTCCATCACGTGAACTTGAGTAAACCCGAGTTTATTTCATTCCTTTTAGATTAAAGGAATGTTTCCCTTACAAGACTTATATCTTACCTATTAATGCTAATCATCCTATTCAAGTTAGACTAACCCATGTATTCATTACTCGGGTTAGATCGAGTTGCTGGTTAGACAAGTTGGCTTTGACTTAGCTGTTCTCCATGGATCATCTTATCGAACTTTTGGATTTTATACTTAGTATTGTGTGGTTTATCTTATAGTGTGATAACTTGACTTATTCATGTATATTCTTTTGTGGAGGATTTGATGTATATTTATAGAGTGGTGTATAACCACTCATATATGACACTATGTATTATATTTGATGTATATGTGTGTGTGTGTATGACTATGCTTGTTGTTCTGTGATCTGCGTATATTGTTTCTATTATGTTTTGTTCTAAATTGATCCTGTAGCCACCATAGTATTGTATTGGATAAGAATTAAGTATGTCGAACCACTTAAGATGAAATGGAAAATGAAAAAAATAGAGCACATTATCGACATGCTTAATACTTATTTAATACAAGACTATAATGGTCGCTCCTTAATAGCCCTATTCTCTGCACTAGTAGAAAATATTACCTAGTAATACTCTTTGTTAGTGTGGGTCTCGAGGTACGGCGTCACATCTTGGTATCAGAGCTGAATTCAGAACAAAATGTAATAGACATAGAACAATAAATATATATGATACATAAAGTATGATATGAGTGAAAACATCGTCCCTGCTCGAAGGTTTTTCTAAGCTTGTCCCTAAACTTTTAGTGTCCTTTGGGGTAGATATAAGTGGTAATACGTCTAGGAATGCATTTATATTCCGTAGTATTCCGTAATTAAATTAATAATATCTTACCCTATGAATAATCTGTATCGTGATTGTTCTATTCGAGTTCTCTTTGGTACGGGTGATTGACACTCATCCGTATCAAAGGAGTTTGTTGATGCCGTTAGATGTACTTGTCTTATTACTTCTTTGAGGATTGCAAATCCTATTAGGGGGATCTGCAATATTTGGCCGTTGAGTGAGAATATTGAGGTTGTCCCTTATATTTTTACTTTTCGTGCAACTTTGCATGTTATTCACTATCTTGAGTATGATGTGAATTTGGGAATATATTGGCTTGTATATTATAAACCCAAATACTATGTTTTCAAAGGGGTCCTATATTTTTCATATCCTGATTCGGTTGAGTAGATGTCTCTTGTTCTTTGGAATGTTGATATAGATTGTGAAGTATCCTTAATCACTCTTAAGTCTCGAGATGAAGATGAAGTATCTTCAACTCCGGTTGTTTGTGATTTTCCTGATGTATTCGAGTCCGTTCGGGTAGGTTACCCAATCGGGAAATTAAGTTTTGTTTGACCTCATTCCTGGTTTTCAACAGTCGGTCATCCTCCCACGAGGATGTCAGCTAGGGAAATGAGGTATTCTAGATGTAATTGCTGAAGTGTGAAGCCAAGTAATTTATTCAGCCCAGTCATTACCGTGGGGTGCCATGGTCATTTTTGTTGAGAAATCTGAGGGTATACTTAGCATTTGCATCCATTTCTGCAAAACTTAACGAGTTATCCATTAGAGAGAATATCCATTGCTTAAGATCGATGACATTTTCGATCAATTGTGTGGTGCTTATATCGTTCCTCTATTTGAATTAGCACCGATTTTCGTCAACTATGAGTTGCGAAGGATAGCGTTCCTCTTACCGCGTTCTGCACTCGTTATGAGTCTTTTGAGTGGCTCGTTATACCATTTGGTTTAACAAACATTCCATCTTAATTCGTCAATCTTATGAATCAAGTATTCTAGGAATATCTCGATGAGTTGCCCATGTACTCATTGGCGATGAGTGAAAGCAATAAATTTAAATTGCAAATTTTTCTAATAGACGGAATGCTCATGAATACAATTGGATTATTTTATGTTTTGTAAAATTAGTGGCATATATCATATAGAAAATGATTTTTGTGTTGGGTTGTCCATCGAGTGCTTTAAAATTCCGGTCGATGCGCCTGATTAACGTTATCAATAAGAATTTCCTAAATGCTATGATGAGACAGTCAGGCACAGCAAATTGAGCAGTAATAAATAAAATTTAAAATAAATTAAAGCAAGTTTGGACATTAATCTTTTTAAATGGAAAATGTAGCCATTAAACCGTAGAGATTGTTGGATGAGTAGCTATGCAGTTTTGATCGTTTGGTCAACTCCACAGCCAATCGATGAGGTCATTCACTATAAATTAATAGTGAGGCAAGCCAATAAATTATTTTTAACTTGTGAAATTGAATATGATTAAGCTTGTAATTGGTTATGTACTATAACTTATAAGAATCTAAATGTTGTTGTCATATGATAATTTGAGTAAATAAAGTAAATTAATTCTAATTAAGGAGATGTCTTAATTGGAAAAATATAATATCATGTGATACCTTGATTAACAAAATGATGTATTCAGAATAAGAAAATGTATTGAGTAGAAAAACTAAAATATCAATTGAACAATCAAGTTCAAGATTATAATGATGATTGTAAAAATTTTATTTTAATAATTGGGTATGGAATAATAACAGATAGCGAGAGTTAAAATTCTTCTTAAATAAAATAATGAAATGCCAATTTTAAGTCATTATCACGAATTAGTGAATAAGTCTTTGGTAGAAACTTTGATGGTAATAAAGATTTGTTGGAATGAAATTGTGAAATTCTTTTTAAAACAAGTTTGAGTTAATTATCAACTTTAATTAATTTTATGACGATAAGAATATGAAAATTAATTTTATGGAAAGAGAGAATAAAAATTTGTAGAGTGCATTTATTATAAAATGCTTATTACGAAATGCAAGATACAATAAATGAATAAGTTATAAAAATCAATTATTGTAAAATTGGGATAACAATTTTAAAATTTTAAATATAAATCCAAAATTTATTTTGGATGAATATTCGTCTCTTATAAATGGAAGAGATTAATTATCTCTTTCAAATAGAGTTTTAAAAATTAATTATTGGAGAACTTGCTTTGGAAAAGTAATGAATATATTTCTAATTGTAGATGGTTTCTTTTAAAAGATAATTACATGAAGTAAATCAAATTCTTTAATGTTTTAGTTTTTCAAAAAAGAAGATTTTGGATTAAATGATTTAGTATAAGAAGCTTGGTTTGAAAGTAAAATTTGAAATTATAATGGTATGGGAAATTTCAAATTTTAAATTAGTGTGAAAGCTGAGAAATTTACTTGGAAAAGTGCTATATTAAGATGGCAATAACTTGATACTTATAATTCCAAATGAGTCCATTCCTTTTGCAAATAAAATAGCTTCCAGTAAGCTATAAATTTTCTTTTTACCATATTGGAAAATTTTGTTTCTATTTCAATTTAAAATAGGTTTGAAGGTGGATGGACATTTCTGTCCTATTTTAAAATTTCTAAGATTAAGCTGAAAGTAAATTTGACGTAACTTTCAAACCATAAATCCAATTTTAATGATCTTTATATTGTTGAAAAGCACAGACTTAATAGAAAAACTTTCATTTTTCTCAAATTTTGAGGTTTGCTGGGTTAAAACGTGAATTCTTTACGGCACGTCTGAATTGAAAGAGATTTGTTTCATTTAAAAGTAAAGTGTAATACTTCCTATTAGTGAGTGTAACTTAATAGATTAATGGAGTGAAAAATATGTATCAACAAATAAATATATTTGTGGTAGAATTAGAAAATGAGACAACTCAAATTTAATTTACTCTAAATAAAGAGCAGTATGCTTCAGTTAAAATTTAAATAAGAAGCTTTGAAAATATTCAAGAGTTGAAAATTGAGAATTTGTTTGTGAAGATAATGGATTGAAAACTCTACAAATGTTTGTTTAATAAAAGAAAACATGAAATCAATTTTTGAGTTTAGCTTGCCTTCGTGCGATTATTTATGACTTGCTTTTTGATAGTCGCATGAGTTGGGTAGTATCGGGAGAGACCACCTACCTCTTGTTGAGATTTCTTTCCGTAGTGATTGTCAACCTTATGTCAGCATGACACCTTTCATAGTTTTATACGGAAGATCATGACGATTTCTATCTTGTGAGTTGGAATTCAGGAGAAAGAGGCGATTAAACCCTGACTCTATCGAGAAGAGGAATCATTCTCACCCGATTGATCTTTTGTGTTGCATCATGTCCGTGTTCTTGCTTTGAAGGTGAGGCGCCTTCGAAATCACGATGTTATGCCCAAAAAGGTTCAATGGTCCGATAATCCCAATGTCCACTCTTGGGAAGCCATTGAATTTCTTGAGCAATCTAATCTTGGTTTTCTATCTTCTTGAGTTAAGAGTGAGAAAATTTAAACTCGAGCTATCTATTTCTCTTTGTTTGATGAAATAAATCGTGTTGTTTAAAATCTTCTCTAGAAATTGCGAGGATGCAATTTTTATGAGGGAGGAGTCTGTAACAACCCTGGTTTTTGTAATTACCTGTCAAATTAAATTATAACGGTGATTATAATTTAATATTGGAAATAAAATAAATTAAAGATGAAATTTTTTGTTAAAATTGTCTATTTTAAATAAACAACTTGTTTTGAAGAATAAAAATTGAATTCAATATTGTTTGGTTAAGAATTTAGTTGAATAAAATTATGAATATTGGAAATATTTTAATTTTGAGTTAACAAATTAATTATGTGATTCTTTTCAACATTAATTTGTTAAAATAAATGTAAATTGTTGAAAACAAAGTTTTAAAATTTTTGTTTTGTTAGTTTGAGAGGAATAAGATCATTTTATGATTTTAATTTGAGTAAATGCAATAATTTTGTAAATTATTTCCAATATTGAATTATTATTAATTTTAAAAGAAGTAATTGAATTTATTTTGATGTATTTTATAAACAAAAAGGGTGAAATATTGTTAAAAACAATATTTTGTTGTAACTGTGAAGTTTACATGGTTTGTTGTAATTATTTTGATATGAAAATAAATTTTATATAAATTTTTGTGTTGAAAATGTTGATTTATGTGATAAAAGGTGGAAATTGAGATATTAATGTAAATATACATTTTTAATAATAGAAATATTTTTTTATAGCTAAAATAATTTTATTTCATTAAGAAAACATTTAGCTTACATAAACACTTGTTGTTGAATTTTATTTGGTTTTAAAGTGTGAAAATATGTGTGTATATAATAAGAAAAAGAGAGAAATCATGTATTTACTCAGTGAAATTTTCACTAAGTATGGTAACGGCTAAGTAGGGGTGGTTAAGATCCAAAAACCATATCTAGAAACCCCAAGTTAAAAAAAGGAATCTATACGTGAATTTTCTTTTCCTCATTTGCTTCTTCTCCAACTTACAGTATGTAACATTCCTGTTTTTAAAGAAAATTCAAATTGGAAATTATTTTAATTTTTGACATTAAATTGTGAATTAATTTGGTATTTTTCAAATTAAATTTATATATGTTTGTTTACTAATATAAATGCATATAAATATGATTTTAAAATAGAATTTGTAACTGGAAATTCAGAAATAAATATTCTGAATAATACATTAATTATAAACTTAATTTTGGATTGATTTGAAAATGTGGGAATAAATATATGTCGAAAATAAAGATTTGGAAAATAAATAAATTATGATTGGAATAAAATATATATTTATATAAAGATATTGTTTGTTTTTTCAATTATAAATACAAATTGATTATATATTAATTTTTGAATTGAAATTTAAAAATAAATGTTTTGAATAATATATTGGATTTGTTAACTCTGTATTTTGAAAAATTAAAGTATATATGTATATAAGAATTTTTATTAATAATGTATAATTTGATTTCAAAGCATTTATCTTAAGGTTATTTAAAAAGTTATATAAGTGTAAATGTAGAAAAATGTATGAATAAAATATAAACATTCTTAATAACTTGAATTTAAAATGTAAAAATAAGATTCGATAAAAGATTTAAATTACTTTTCTTTTATATATTTGGAAATCAATAAGATAAACATTTTTAAAATATAAACATATGTAAATATAAAATAATTTAATAAGAAGGTTTAAAGTTAAACCCATAAATTAATTAAAGTAAAGGATTTAAGCATAATTTTATCATATGTGACAAATGTTTAATAAGTAACAATATAGATTAAAATGTGTTAGAAAAATGTAACAAGTGGCAAATTGGTTTGTTTAAAAAAAATTAGAAAATATAGATATATTTCTTAAAAAACAAAACCAGATCTCTTCAATTTTTTTTCAACTAAGCCTTCATCTTCCATATTCTAAAACCTAAAAACAAAATTGCAAGACTAGAAAGGAAAATAGAAATCAAAAGCAAAATCAAAACCTGATCCAAGTGCAAAGATCGGATTCAAACTTCAACAACAAAGTTGCAAATCAAAAGCAGTTTCAGTTTCAAATAAAAAAATAAAAGCCATGCAATATAAAAAATTTAACACCTAGAAAGTAAACTGAAGGTCACAAATCTGATGCTAAGATGCAATTCAAATTCAAAACAACAGTTTGAGTTCAAGTCTGGAAATCAAGGCATGCAGTAAAGTCTAGCTAGCAAATTCAAAATTCAGATTCAACTCAAATACAATCAAAGTCAGAAATCTGGAAACCAAATTCAAATCAAAACAACCAGGAAAGATTCAATGCATAGATCAAATCTTGGAAGTAATTCAAGATCAAATCAGGCAATAACAAAATTCAACTGTAAATCAAGTCTCATCTTTAAAGCAAGGAACAGATAATCATCAAAACAAATTCAAAACTCCAGATGAACAAAGCAAAACATTTTCTTTGTTCCTCTCTGTCTCAACACCTCAGGTGAGCAAACTACCATTTTATGATTTGAACCTGTGGTGGTCATTGATATTATGATTAATACTTGAAATTGTTTTTGGGAGAAGATGTTTTATACTTGCCTGTCTGTGTGTGTGTGTGTGTGTATATATATATATATGGGTGTGACTGTGCATGTTTGGAAACAGACATGATTTTTCCTCCGGTTAAAATTTACACGTTTCAAAATTTGTACAAAAACTTAAACTCTTCCTCTAATCTTTAGTACGCTTTTAGGCATGAATAAGAAATGTTGTAAAATCAAGATCCAGGCTTTAAATACATTTTTTTAAGTGGAATTTGAAAAAAAATCTTACTGGAACGAAATTGTACGGTCGAACTTAAAATTTTGTAAAAATTCAAATGTTTTAAAATCTTGATTCAATTACATAATGTGATTTGTTTTCGAAGACCATGATTTTTAAAAATAAAATCAAGATTTTTAACTTGATAATTCAAGTGACATTGATAATTGAACAGAAGTTTAATTTGCATCGAATTCTGGCAGTCAAATGGTTTAGGAACCTCGGGATTAAGGCCAGAGGAGGGTTGCAGGCAGGGGATCATCAGAAAATTGAGGGTAGATTTTATTAATGGTTAGGTTGGCTAGTCGGCGTTGATTTAGAGTTCTGGAGCAAACTTTTGGTCGACGCGAAATTTAAGGCTAGTTCATCAACATCATTGCATCGGCTTGAATCACGACCAAGGAAATAGGAACTAGCGACTCCGGCAGAGGTCCTGGTGGAGTCTCGTGAGCTCAAGTGGTCTAAGGTGGCGATGCCAGTGAGTTTTTGATGATCGATTCTTTTCTGGGTTCGTTCGAACGGTTAGATTTTGCGTTGATCGATTTTTGAGTTTCATGGGTTGTGAGTGGATTGACGATGTCATCGCCGGCATAATGGTGGCTACGGCAACGGTTGGAGAGCGTTCTGATGATGGTGCACGTACACGTGATGTCAGAGATGTATTAGTTGTTCGATTTGAGGGAAGAAGATTGCTCGTGTTCTAGCACAAGAAAACGAAAGATCGACTCGAAGAAACTCACGAGTTTACTTGGGGAACATGAAAAGAAATGGGGCTCGAAGATAAGCTCAGGGAATTTAGGATATGTCTCGGGTTTCACTCGAGTTGGTTTTGGTTTTGGGATATAATAGTTTTAAAATTTAAAATCAAACAAGTTTTAACATAAGTTTTTCAAAGATTTGGTTTTTAAGGTTAAAAAATATGTTAAAATTGTTTTTGGGTTTAAATAATTTTATCCGGATGATTATTTAAAATATTCTTAAAATATTTCAAATAGAATTTGACGATGTGATTAAAATTTGTGATCAAGATAAATAGTCTAAGTTAATTAAGGCCTTGAGTAATTAAAGGATCATTTATTAATGTAATTAATTTAAAGGTTAATTACTTTAATATAGTTAAAAGTTGATTAATTAATTTGTTACTAAAAAAGTTAATTAATGATAAGCAAATTAAGGGTAATTATTTCTTAAAGATAATTACTTAATTAAAAGTAATTAATTAATGATTAAAGCTGATAAATTAAATGCTTAAGTAAGGGATAATTAATTAATATGGTTAATGAATTAAAGTAATTAATTTAAAGATAATTAACTAATTAAAGGTTAATTAATTAATGTAAGCAATTAGGGATAATCCCGTGTTGTAATTCTATTCAGTAATGGTAACTAGCTAAGGTTTAATTAATTAAGTAATTAACTTAAGGTTAATTTAATTAAAGTAATTAATTAAGGATAATTAGTTAAAGGATAAATACATAATTGAAAGATTAATTACTTGGTGATTAAGGGTTAACTGATTTATTAATTAAGACTAATTAATTAATGTTTTGAGGTTAATGAGTAAAAATAATTTATAATTAATTAATGTTAATTAACCTGGATAAGTAATTAATCTGATTTAAATTAGTCTGATAATTAATTGACCTTACTTATGGATGTTTGAATTGCATGAAATGCCTTGTATTGTTTGATATCCTTGATGTGTGCTATTATGTGATATAAATTGTATGTTTAAGCTGTGATCTATGACTCATTTATCTGTGATGCATTTATATATTTATCTATGAATCTGTGAATGAAGATAAGCGTTATAAGAATATACTGCTTATCGATATTGATATGATTGAATTTGTGATGATTGATGTTGTTGCACTATTGTGTAAAACCTTTGGACTACACCATACACCCACAAATATGGATTGCACAAGGAAATTGGTTAAGTCATAGATTTTTGAAATGGTTTTGAAATTGAATTTTAGATCCAAATAGTTTTGGAAATGGAATTGGGTTAAATATGAAAATCATTTGATAAGAAATTTTCTAGATAAAAGTTATTTTGAATAACTAGATAAAGTTTTGAATTTAAATAATTTGATTTGAATTCAAGATTTGAAATTGAATTCTATGTTTTGAATTTATGGTTTAAAAAGATTTTACAAGTTATATAATGTGTTTATATGGGTTTTAAATCATTTTAAAAGATTGTTTTGGGAATTTGAATTTAACCCAAGTTTTATATTTGAAGGGCTTTAACTTATGCAAATGTAATCGGATTTTTCCAAAATGAAAACTATTTGTTTTCAAAATAATAATAGCTTTCATATAAAGAATGGATTTCCAATTTCTGTTGAAAGGATTTCAAATTGAAATGAAATTATTTTGAAAGCTATGGATGAATCTTTGTGAAAGATGGTTGAACCTTGTTTTGAAATTGAAGGAGATTTTAAATCGTGTATCTTTTATATAAAAAAATTAATATGGAATTGTGTTTGAAAGTTTTGAATGAATCTTTGTGAAAATTGGTGAACTTTGTGAAATAAATCTTTTGTTTCAATGATTGGAAATGGTAATTTGTTTAAACCATTTGAAAGGAAGGTTTTTGGGCTTTAAGTTGTGACTTAACTTAGATCCCAATATCCATATGTTTTTAAATATTGCGCTCATTATTCGGTTTAGCCAGAAGGGGACTTTGTTTCATATAATCCATTCCGAATAATGATACGACGTAAATGGATAGCATTTGAAGACCGGTGGTGAAGACCGGGTATTTTCGAGAACGAAAGAATTACCCGTCGAATGTCTTTGCACTGAGTCGCACCGGTATAGAGATCTCCATATGTGATGGTGGCCGAATCAGGATTGTGAATACCCGGATTGTAAGGGCTTCTTTGGAAGTGCCATCGGTTCTGTTCAAACCCGAAACAAACTTGTATGGATGTGTGTCTGACATTACACCTTGAGATGTAAAGCTGGTTTCTATCAAATACATTTCTGTTTGGTGTCAGAGATTTATTCTCTTAGCTTAACACCCTTCTCTGAGACATATGAGCTCATAGGTTATGTAGTTGATGGTTACTAGTGATACATTCCCAATTTGGTAATGTGGCATACGATGTTCTGCTGATCATTTATGGATCAAATCATAGCTTTGTGAAAATGTGTAGCTTTGTGGGCGAGACTTCATCGAGCCTCACAACCAGAAATGGTCGAAACAGGAATGTTGTGGCAAGATTTTTTGGGGCGCTCCCCTAGGGTATGTCCATTTCCTTCTGCATAAAGGTGATATCATGGTATGGAGCCCAGATATTTAACTGTGTGGTTGTTGTTATTTGTTGGTGAATCCCGGGATAAAGGTCGGTAACGACCGGGGATGATTTACTTGTAGGTGTTACTTCCGGGAAGGGGTAACCCAGCCTTGTGTTGGTAGGGAACCTATTTGGTTCTTAGGGGCGTCCCTCCAGAGGCATTCCATTTAATAAGGAAATTCCTTAGCCTGACCATTTGTTGGAAATCCGGTCATCCAATACACGCCCTGTGCGGTTTTAGTTGTAGAGCCTGCCATTTAACATGGTAGCTACTGTAGGCATACTATAATGGTACGTATGTTGGCTAAGATTACTATTATACTTTTGAAATGTTTTCTGCGCTATGCACTAATAATAATATCAAAAGATTTTAGCGTATCAAACATGTTTGACTATCATAAGGAGAAATCTCCACCAATTGTGTGCTTGCATTGTGTGTGTGGCGGAAGGCCTTATGGTAGTTTCATTTTCCCAAAAACATTGCAGATTTCAATTCTAAATTCTTTTATTGTTTTGTTTTAAAGATAAACTGTTTTCGTTTTCTCACACCAGTCCCATGACTGACCTGGAGTTTATTGTTCCCTTTCTAAACTCTAGGTGCCCACAATTTTCCACACGGACTGTCTAGAGTTGGGTTTTTCAGATAATCAAATGGTTGGAGTAGATTCAGTAGCCTTCGGTCTTTGAAAATCTTCTTCAGTCCTTGGATGGCTGACCTTGCTTAAGTCCAACTTGATTGGGAGTTCGAGCTATTTCTGGATTGGTGCTTTGGAGATGGAGATTGCTGATATTGGAGTTCTTCTTTAGAGTTCAAGTTTATGTTATTTTTCCGCTGCTACTGTTCTCCCGCTTTTATCTATCCCTGATATTGATATCATTTGTATCAAATTGATGTATCGAATATTGTATATCAATGATGTTCATTCTTCTTCCGTTGTGTTGTTATACTTGATGTGTTATTAGCACCGGCACGAATCGTATTTCAATGATTGAACATGCGGCATTCGAGTACAAGTGAACTTTGGGTGTCGATTTTCAAACGCTAAAATTCAGGTCGTCACATTTGGTATCAGAGCTAAAGGTTGAACTTTAGCTATTGGAGTATAACACATTAAGTAACTCATTAAAGATAGGGTGAAGTATAACCAAGAATGAGTATCCTTAAGATATCCGTCTGTATGCCTCAGTAAATTCTCTTACTATCCACTGTTAGTGAGTATGAGTGCAAGAAGAGGACGAGACAGGGGATAGGGGAATACGACTACAAATGGTCGATACCCTGCAACGACGAAAGCAACTTTCCTCTATCAATCTCTTTGATAATCCAATTTCAATTCTTTGATTGTTTCGAGGCAGCTCGAGACAGAAGCTTCGGCATGGTAGTGGCCCTACGATTTGTTGTAGAAAATCCTTACTTCGTATCTTCATCGGTTTCTTATCAATCTTCCCGTTTTTAACTCTAATAAATTTGAAATTTGAAATTGATTACTAGAATATGAAGCTGAATTTGAATTGTATCGATAAAACGATATCGCTTAAAACCAAAGTTGAAATTCTATTGTAATTTCTTGTGATAGTCAAAGTCCGATGAGGGACAAGTTAGTGTAAACTTTGGGGTATTGCGACCTGAGTTTGGAATCCATACATAGTGTTCAAGAGTTGTGGAAGATTAAATCCATTTATCTACTGTTTGGGTCTCGATATATTCTACGAGTGGTTATTTATTCCTTCGAACTAACCGATGCTCCTGCATATTCGTAGATTTGGTGACCCGAGTATCTGGTGAAATATTGAATGAATTCCTTCTCATAATTATTACTGATATTCTAATTTGGTAAGCCAAGTGCATAATAGATATCTCAGTTTGATTTGGAAACTGTTTCACTATCTTCGTATATCCATATTTGTTTTTCTCCCTGTCTTGCAAATTTCGAGGACGAAATTTCCTTAAGGGGGAATATGTAACATTCCTTTTTTTAAAGCAAATTCAAATTGGAAATTATTTTAAGTTTTGAAATTAAATTGCGAATTAATTTGGTATTTCCCAAATTAAATTGATATTTGTTTGTTTATTAATATAAATGCATATAAATATGATTTTAAAATAGAATTTGTAACTGGAAATTCAGAAATAAATATTCTGAATAATACACTGATTATAAACTTAATTTTGGATTGATTTGAAAATATGGCAATCAAAATACATGTTGAAAATAAATAAATTATGATTGGAATAAAATATATATTTATAAAAAGATATTGTTTGTTTTTTCATTTATAAATACAAATTGATTGTACATTAATTTTTGAAATTGAAATTTAAAAATAAATGTTTTGAATAATATATTGGATTTGTTAACTCTGTATTTTGAAAAATTAAAGTAAATATGTATATAAGAATTTTTATTAATAATGTATAATTTGATTTCAAAGCATTTGTCTTAAGGTTATTTAAAAAGTTATATAAGTGTAAATATAGAAAAATGTATGAATAAAATATAAAAATTCTTAATAACTTGAATTTAAAATGTAAAAATAAGATTTGATAAAAGATTTAAATTACTTTTCTTTTATATATTTGGAAATCAATAAGAGAAACATTTGTTAAATATAAACATATGTTAATATAAACTAAATTAATAAGAAGGTTTAAAGTTAGAGGATTTAAACACAATTTTATCATATGTGACAAATGTTTAATAAGTAACAATATATATTAACACGTGTTAGAAAAATGTAACAAGTGGCAAATTAGTTTGTTTTAAAAAATTAGATAATATAGATATATTGCTTAAAAAACAAAACCAGATCTCTTCAAAAAAAAATTCAACTAAGTCTTAATCTTTCATATTCTCAAACCTGAAAACAAAATTGCAAGACTAGAAAGAAAAAGAGAAATCAAAAGCAAAATCAAAACCTGATCCAAGTGCAAAGATCAAATTCAAACTTCAATAACAAAGTTGCGAATTAAAAGTAGTTTTAGTTTCAAATAAAAAAATAAAAGCCAGGCAAAAGAAATTTTTTAACGCCTAGAAAGTAAACTGAAGGTCACAAATCTGATGCAAAGATGTAATTCAAATTCAAAACAACAGTTTGAGTTCAAGTCTGGAAATCAAGGCATGCAGTAAAGTCTAGCTAACAAATTCAAAATTCAGATTCAGCTCGAATATAATCAAAGTCAGAAATCTGGAAACCAAATTCAAATCAAAACAACCAGGAAAGATTCAATGCATAGATCATAGCCTGGAAGTAATTCAAGATCAAATCAGGCAACAAAAAAATCAACTGTAAATCAAGTCTCAGCTTTAAAGCAAGGAACAAATAATCATTAAACAAATTCAAAACTCCAGATCGACGAAGCAAAAAATTTACTCTGTTCCTCTCATTCTCAACACCTCAGGTGAGCAAACTACCATTTTATGGTTTGAACCTGTGGTGGTTATTGATATCATGATTAATACTTGAAATTTTTTTGGGAGAAGATGTTTTATACTTGCTTGTGTGTGTGTGTTTGTGTGTGTATATATATAGGTGTGACTATGCATGTCTGGAAAGACATGATTTTGCATATAGTTAAAATTTACAGGTTTCAAAATTTGTTTAAAAACTTAAACTCTTCCTCTAATCTTTAGTAGGCTTTTAGGCATGAATAAGACATGCTGTAAAATCAAGATCCAGGCTTTAAATACTTTTTTTAAGTGGAATTTGAAAAAAAATCTTATTGGAACGAAATTGTACAGCGGAAGTTAAAATTTTGCAAAAATTCAAATGTTTAAAATCTTGATTCAATTACATAATGTGATTTGTTTTCGAAGACCATGACTTTTAAAAATAAAATCAAGATTTTTAACATGATAATTCGAGTGACATTGAGAGTTGAACAGAAGTTTAATTTGCATCGAATTCTGGTTATCAAATGGTTTAAGAACCTCGGGATTAAGGCCAGAGGTGGGTTGCAGGCCGGGGATCATCAGAAAAATAGGGGTAGATTTTATTAATGGTTAGGTTGGCTAGTCGGAGTTGATTTAGAGTTCTGGAGCAAACTTTTGGTCGACGCGAAATTTAGGGCTAATTCATCAACATCATTGCATCGACGTGAATCGCGACCAGGAGAATAGGAACTAAAGACTCAGGAGGACGTCTTGGGGGAGTATCACGAGCTTAGGTGGTCTGAGGTGGTGATGTCATCGAGTTTTTGATGATCGATTTTTTTTGGGTTCGTATGAATGGTTCGATTTTGTGTTGATCGATTTTTGAGTTTCCAGGGTTGTAGAGTGGATTGACGCTGTCGTCGACGACATAATGGTGGCTACGGCAACGGTTGGAGAGCGTTCTGATGACGGTGCACGTATACGTGATGTAGAGATGAATCAGTTGTTCGATTTGGGGAAGAAGATGGTTCGTGTTCTAGCATGAGAAAATGGAGGGTCGACTCGAAGAAACTCACGAGTTTGCTCGGGGAAAGTGAAAAGAAAGGGGAACTCGAAGATAATCTCGAGGATTTAGGATATGACTCGGGTTTCACTCGAATTGGTTTTGGTTTCGGGATATAACTGTTTTAATGTTTTAAAATCAAACAATTTTTAACATAAGTTTTTCAAAGACTTGGTTTTTAAGGTTAAAAAATATGTTAAAATTGTTTTTGGGTTTGAATAATTTTATCGGGATGATTATTTAAAATATTCTTGAAATACTTCAAATATAATTTAATGATGTGATTAAAATTTGTGATCAAGATAAATAGTTTAAGTTAATTAAGGCCTTGAGTAATTAAAGGATCATTTATTAATGTAATTAATTTAAAGGTTAATTACTTTAATATAGTTAAAAGTTGATTAATTAATTTGTTATTAAAAAGGTTAATTAATGACAAGCAAATTAAGTTTAATTAATTTCTTAAAGATAATTACTTAATTAAAAGTAATTAATTAATGATTAAAGCTGATTAATTAAATGATTAATTAAGGGATAATTAATTAATATGGTTAACCAATTAAACTGACTAATTTGAAGATAATTAATTAATTAAAGGTTAATTAATTAATATAAGCAATTAGGAATAATCACTTATTGTAATTTTATTCTTTAATGGTAATTAATTAAGGTTTAATTAATTATGTAATTAACTTAAGGTTTATTGATTAAAGTAATTAAGTAAGGATAATCAGTTAAAGGATAATTACATAATTAAAAGATTAATTATTTGGTGATTAAAGGTTAACTGATTTATTAATTGAGAATAATTAATTAATGTTTTAAGGTTAATGAGTTAAAATAAGTTATAATTAATGTTAATTAACCTGGGTAAGTAATTAGTCTAATTTAAATTAATCAGATAATTAGTTGACCTTACTTATGGACGTTTGAATTGCATAAAATGCCTTGTATTGTTAGTTATCCCTGATGTGTGCTATTATTTGATATGAACTGTTTTCAAAATAATAATAGCTTTCATATAAAGAAAGGATTTCCAATTTCTTTTGAAAAGATTTCAAATTTAAATGAAATTATTTTGAAAGCTATGAATGAATCTTTGTGAAAGATGATTGAACCTTGTTTTGAAATTGAAGGAGATTTTAAATGGTGTATCTTTTATATAAAAAATTGAAATGGAATTGTGTTTGAAAGTTTTGAATGAATCTTTGTGAAAGATTGGTGAACATTGTGAAATGAATATTTTGTTTAAAAGATTGGAAATGGTAATTTGTTTAAACCATTTGAAAGGAAGGTTTTTGGGCTTTAAGTTGTGACTTAACTGAGTTGCGCTCGTTATTCGGTTTAGCCGGGAGAGGACATTGTGTCATATAACCCATTCCGAATAATGATACGGCGTAAATGGATAGCATTAGAAGACCGGTGATGAAGACTGGGTATTTTCGAGAACGAAAGGATTACCCGTCGAATGTCTCTACACTGAGTCGTGCCGGTATAGTGATCTCCATATATGATAGGGGTCCGATTAGGATTATGAATACCCGGATTGCAAAGGCTTCTTTGGAAGTGCCTTTGGTTCTGTTCAAATCCAGAACAGACTTGTATGGATGTGTGTCTGACATTACATCTTGAGATGTAAAGCTGGTTTCTATCAAATACATTTCTGTTTGGTGGCGAAGATTTATTCCCTTAGCTTAACACCCTTCTCTGAGACATATGAGCTCAGAGGTTATGTAGTTGATGGTTACTAATTATACATTTCCAATTTGGTAATGTGGCATACGAAGTGCTGCTGATCATTTGTTGATCAAAGCATGGCTTTGTGAAAAAGTGTAGCTTTGTGGACGAGACCTCGTCGAGCCTCACAACCCGGAAGTGGTCGAAACAGGAATGTTGTGGCAAGATTTTTAGGGGTCACGCCCCTAGGATATGTCCATTTCCTTCTGGATAAAAGTGATATCATGGTATGGAGCCCAAATATTTAACTATGTGGTTGTCGCTATTTGTTGGTGTATCCCGGGATAAAGGTCGGTAACGACCGGGGATGACTTACTTGTAGGTGTTACTTCCGAGAAGGGGTAACCCGGCCTTGTGTTTGTAGGGAACCGATTTGGTTTTTGGGGTCGTCCCTCTAGAGGCGTTCCATTTAATAAGGAAGTTCCTTAGCTTGACCATTTGTTGGAAATCCAATCATCCAATACGCGACCTGTACGATTTTAGTTGTAGAACCTGCCATTTAACATGGTAGCTATAGTAGGCATAGTATAATGGTACGCATGCTGGCTAACATTAATATTATACTTTCGTTTTGTTTTCTGCACTATGCACTAATAATAATATCGAAAGATTTTTGCGTATTAAGCATGTTTGACTTTCATAAGGAGAAAATCTCCTCCAATTGTGTGCTTGCATTGTGTGTGTGACGGGAGACCTTATGGTAGTTTCATTTTCCAAAAGCATTGCGGATTTTAATTCTAAATTCTTTTGTTGTTTTGTTTTAAAGATAAACTGTTTTCGTTTGCTCACACCAATCCCATGACTGGCCCGGAGTTTATTGTTCCCTTTCTAAACTCTAGTTGCCCACAATTTTCCACACGGGAATCTAGAGCTGGGGTTTTCAGATAATCAAATAGTAGGAGTAGATTCAGTAGCCTTCATTCTTTGGAAATCTTCTTCAGTCTTTGGATGACTGACTTTGCTTAAGTCCAACTTGATTGGGAGTTCGAGCTATTTCTGGATTGGTGCTTTAGAGTTGGAGAATTGCTGATATTGGAGTTCCTTCTTTGGAGTTCAAGTTTATATTATCTTTCCGTTGCTGCTGCTGTATCTTCTGCTTTTATCTATCTCTGATATTGATATCATTTGTATAAAATTGTTATATCGAATATTGTTTATCAATGATGTTCATTTTTCTTCCGTTGTGGCGTTATACTTAATGTGTTATAAGTCCTGGCACGAATCAGATTTCAATGCTTGAATCTACGGCATTCGAGTACAAGTGAAGTACGGGTGTCGATTTTCGAACGCTGAAATTTAGGTCGTCACACAGTAAATGAAAAATGGCCTCCTTTCAATAAATCAAATTTTGGCACCAAATTAGTTGAAATCAAAAAGGAAAAAAAGCAAATACTAGAATAAAATAGGCAATTACAACCAATACTCTAGATTACTTCATCAAATTGTAATCTTAAATTGAGAATTTCTATAATATATCTTCTCTTGCCTACATGTTTCTTCTTTCTCGGCTGCAGGTCTTTGAGGGCTCCTTTGCACTAGAAAGCTCCCATCTTCTTTAGCTTGTTATAGTTAAATCCACTATTCGCTAAGGTGAGTTCAAAACTCACAATTTCTAACTTAAAAAAGAAGCCACCAATGAAAAATCGCTCCAAAATGTTTACTATAAACCAATTTTTGATTGTTCATAGTTTACAGTTTATATCTGATTTTGATTACCTCTTTGTGTCATATATCTCCTTATCCTTATCACGAAATGCTATCGGATCTTCTCCGGATTGTAGTTTGAATGTTGTATTAGTTGATGCAAATTTTTACTGTTAAAATCATCTCCTAGCTAGTTGAAATTGCAATGCAAAAATCAATTCGAACAAGAAGTAGCTACCTATAGAAATCCCTTAGCAAGGGTCAACCTTAAGGTCGACCCATTCCCTTCAAAGGTCGACCCTAGGGTTGACATGGGCCTTCTACAAGTCGAGCTTATGGTCGACCTGTGTATGTCAATGGTCGACCTGTATATGTGATTTTTGCCCTTGTTCTCTTGTTTTCGCAGCATTTTCTTCTTGATGCTATGTATTTTACCACTTGCTCTCATGCTATTTTGAGATGTTTTCAAAAGCTCTAACCCGAGAAATAGGTAGGCCAATAATTTTGGTTGTTCCGTACTCGGATTGAAGAGTTTTTGAAGTGATTTCGTATGCTGAATTTTGGTGAATTTTTCAATGTTTATATTGTTTTTTAGAACGAATTTTTCCAAACGATTTTTAAATTAAAATAGCTTTCGAAATAAATATTTTATAATATTTAAAATTATTTTTAAAGATATTAAAAATATATTATCCTTTATAATAAAGGGAATATCAAAGAAAGTGCTTCCAAATGATTTCAAAAATTGTTTTAAGACTAGTTTTAGCAAAATAAATTATTTTATATATAAAATACACTATTTTGCATTCTTTGAACCTATGAGAAAGTGAATTAAATGATTTAGTAAAATATGTGGTATGAGACACATATGTTTACTTTTTCGGCTAATTCCGGACTTGTTCGTTTGAAACCTTGAACTTTCGAGTTGATTTTTGGAATTTCCATTCAATGGTGTGTTTTGTGATTTGTAGATTCCTATTTTAGGAATTATTTGAGTTTTCCATTTTTGGCGAGGTTTGAGGTTTGAGATCTCATATTCCAAGAGTTATGGCCTATGAAAACCATCACGATGTCTTTCGTACTTATCAATGGTATGAGGCAAATTATGAATTTGAAATCTCTTATTTTAGGAGTTATGGGTTGTGAAACCATCACGATGTATTTTGTACTTGCTGATGATATGAGGCAAGTTATGAGTTTGAGATCTCCTATTTTAGGAGTTATGGTTGGTGAAAACCATCACTATGTCTTTTTGTATTTGCCGATGATATGAGTCAAGTTATGAGCTTCTTGAGATTTCATGATTTGCACGAGGATAGCTTGTGCAGCATTGCTTTGGCATGCAATCGGGGATTAGGCTAATACGGGATTTTTCTATGTTTTGATGTTTTTATGATTTCACCATTATGATGTTTTATATATTTTATAGCCTAGGGCTATATGATATTTAATCTATGCATGGTGATTTCATTTATAAGATTATGAACTCTTAATTGAGTTCCATGTGATATGAGATTTTTTGAGTTTTGAACTCTCAATTGAGTTCCACGAGTTATGAGACTTTATGAGTTTTCTGATGATTTCTGTTATTTCCTTCTGAGTTTTTATGTGATTTATCAGAATTTTATATTTCTAGTAGTTTTTAAGAAGGAAACATTTTTATTAAATTGATGATATTCATGAGTTTACCTTTGAGATGTTTTTGTGTTTCCATCGTGTGAACTTGAGTAAATCCGAGTTTATTTCATTCCTTTTTTATTAAGGGAATATTTCCCTTAGGAGACTTATATCTTACTTATCATTGCTAATCATTTTGTTCAAGATAGACTGACCCATGTATTCATTACTCGGGTTAGACCGAGTTGCAGGTTAGATTAGTTGGCTTTGGCTTAGCTGTTCTCCATGGATCATCTTATCGGCCTTTTGGATTTTATACTTAGTATTGTGTGGTTCATCTTGTAGTGTGATAACTTGACTTATTCATGTATATTCTTCTATGAGGGATTTGATGTATATTTATATATTGATGTATCACCACTCATATATGACACTATGTATTATATTTGATGTATATGTTTATATATATGACCGTGTTTGTTGTTTCGTGATCTGTGTATGTTATTTCTATCGTGTTTTGTTATGAATCGATCCTGTAGCCGCTATAGTATTGTATTGGATGCGAATTAAGTATGTCGAACCGAAATGGAAAATGAAAAAAATAGAGCACATTATCGACATACTTAGTACTTATTTAATACAAGACTATGATGGTTGCTCCTTAACAGCCCTATTCCCTCCACTAGCAGACAGTATTACCTAGTAATACTCTTTGTTAGTGTGGGTCTCGGGGTAGGGCGTCACACGGCTGTACTAAAGTTGGGCGAAGGACATGCCTGCTTGATCCAATCTTGCCAGATGTGATGTCTGCTGTGACAACCTGGAGTAGTGTTGACTAGCAACTGAAGTGATGTTAAGTGAATCGACTGGCTTTGTGTTAAAATGGAAGTAGGCCGATATAGGAAGGCCGATCATCATTTAGATAAGCCTGACTCGTTTGGGCAGAGGTCTACTTTTATTAGTAGTTTCGGAAGTTCGTCTAGGATTGCATAACCGGGCTTCATCTTGATGCTTTGCTGAGTAAAAGGGTTGGTTTGAGACCAATTTGAGCCTGGGCTAGCCTATGTAGGCTGGATATAGAATAAGTGGGCCGACTTCTGTTTGGGCAAGATTGCCTTAATCGGCCTGTTATTTACTTACATGAAAATTGAGCAACATTTTGTCCCCAAGTTTATATATGTACGAGAGTGCGGGCTTGTCAAATCGTGGGTGTCGATTGGCTACTCTACTATGCATTTATTGTGTTTTTCGGGTGGCTCCACACCATTGGCTGGGATAGTTCGCTTCTCAAGATACGGCATAGATATGTCACGTTTCCCACGTCCATGAAATGATGCTGTATTAATCGCATCTGAAATGATAAGATGCCTTTTGCCTTTTGAATCCCACGCACGCGGTCGAAAGAGTAGGTATATAAATACCTCTCTTCTCTTTACTCTGAAACCACATAATCTTTGCCATTAAAAATTCCTTGAAAGCTTATAAATTATCCATGATTTTCTATTGATCAAACTAGCCTGTTTTGTCATCTTCTTCCTTTCCAAGCACCCTTGAACACTTCCCCAAATTTTCTTCTTGCTATAAGGAAAAAGAAAGCTTTCTTGGTGCTAAATTATTCTTGCTGATTGTAATTAGGACCTCTGTTTGGAACTTTAATTTTTGAAACGGATCTCGATTTGTTTCTTGGCCTTACGTCGCACTCTCCAATCATCTCTTCAGTGGTGATTGATCATTACTGTCATATCTATAGTCCAAATGATGGTGGCAAATTTTTACTTCACCTTACTCTTCTTGTTCCAAATCTAGCATGGCTTGGATGCTTTAACACCTTGCTAGAAAGAGTAGCAGTTGTTGCCTCTACCGTTGATGTCACAACCGAGTCCCAGTTGGCGTCTTAGCATTGTCGACCAATGGCATTAAGAGATCTCTTATGAGATTCAGTGTGAAAGGCTTCGAAGGTGGTAGCACACTCCTACTTCCGCCACAAAATATAGATTAGGCGCTCCTAAGAGAGCTCATCTACACATGTGAAGCTTGCACTTCAGGTTCTCGTTTAGTCCTTTTCTTTTTCTTCTTTTCAACTATAACGATAAAATTTCTTTGCAAGCCTAGTGGGAAAGGCATTATGCCCCTGCACTCTTCGAACTAAATGAAATGGATATTTTTCCACAAACTTTTGATTAAGAATCTTGTTGCTGTCTTTTCTTTTTTATATGTGATTGATTTGTAGAGTAGATACTCCAAATAGCCAATAGTTCATGTATTATTTGCAAAAAATGCCCTTATGTAGGATACGTTAATATTAGTGTGATAATAAGATGGACCAAGTGTGGCCATTCATGTATACCACGTACTAGACGGATGCAAAGTAGTGGTTTGCACCAATGTGATCTAGAGCACATGTTAGCTCGTGGGTTCCCTAGGGTAACAAGCGGTCAAAGTTGAGTGTAGGATGGGCATTGTAATGATCACCCTTTATGATCTTTAAAAGTCAACACTAATACATCTATGGCACTTACGTGCTGAGTATCCGAATGGTGGAAAGATACGTTGTTGGAGTGGAAGAAAATAAAAGACAGGACAAAATCTCACATCGTGATGAGTAATATATAATATACACATGATCTTTACAAAAGAAAATTGTAATCTACATACAGTTATCAGACTAAACTAACCGATCATCCATTTGGACAGTCATAACAGTCTGTCCTCACAAACGCTAATAAAAACAATACGAGAAAAGTAATGGAAAAAAAATATGTGAATAGGGCTTGGAATCATCTGGCTCGTCTTCTGAAGCTCGAAATAATCCATAACTAAATATGAAAGCTGTAACTCCCCTATCTTGAGACCCAAAACTAAGCTCTACAGATGCTGCAGTCATCTATAGTATTAGATTCCAATGACTAAATACGGTTGTGTTAATGGTATCAATAATATTAGAAGCACTTGAACATGAAACAAAACACAAATTTAAAAAATAATTTTTACTTCATTACATTTCAAAACCAAATGTTTCACATTCATAACACATAATCCCAAATCGTCCCCAGGCACAGATCAAATATAATTATTACAAAATACGCCAAGAGCGGTATACGAAGATGCCCCCTTGGTTGATTAGGGTCATATGGTCATAATAGACCTAATACAAAACAACATAGCGAAAAATCCATCAAAACATAACAAGAACAGCTACTCCTAAATAGCTATCTGTTTTCCTCCTACATGCCTCTGGTAGCTTATTTGTCATTCTACTAAAACCTAAAAAAGACCATAATCCCCCAACCTCTCAAATTAATTTTGAGCAACCGAGAGTTTAAGGGGAAAATATAAACTTCGAGTTAGACATAAAGCCTAGTGCGAATAGTACTATACATCTCGAATAATTATGTCAAGTGAGACCATGTCGCTTAGCAGAACGGGTTTTTCCTCACTAACATCCTTTTAAAACATAAATTTGGAAAACCTTTCATAAAACCATATACTTACTCCTGCATCCACAATGGTTAAATACTGTAAAGAAATCATTATATAAACATACATAAATATTAGGTAATTATGAACTAATCTGTTCAAAGATACGTTTTGTTTGGATAACTTTTAACCTTTGGTTGACTCAGGCCTACTAGACAATACAATCAAAATCAACCTAACATCTATTAGATGTTCTTCTTCTGGATTATCTCTCCTTAACTATTTGTTAAATATTTCCCATCTGGACGATCTGTCCTTAACTATTTGTTAAATACTTCACTTCTAGAAGGTATGTCCCTGACTTAATCATCTTCCAGGTCTTTTCAATCCTAATGGCTTTTCGGGCTCACCAATAACCTATCTGGATATAAACATATGTCCCTTGCGGTGTTTAATCATAATTTTAATCTGCCCGTGACAAAGCCCTACACACTAGAACTCTGGACGAATAATTAACTGGGGCAATTAGCTAATGTATAGGGCATGACACCATACTAGTCTCATCTGGTATTCTAATATCTGAGTCATTTTCACGTAAGGATCCCCTCCCATAATTTTCCCTGAAATTTTTTTCAAAATGATTTAAAACCCTTAAATCAAACTTAAACAAGGAAAAGTATACAATCTTTATACTTTACTCAATATCATTTCACCATGTTATATATATTATTTACTCAAACTTTAGTTGATGAAATCATTTAACCATTTGAAAGAACCTCTTTCTATACTTTGAAATCCTCACTTTTAAAACCAATATCAAACCTTTCGAAACCATCCAAACCTTTCGAAATCATAGATCAAACCTTTCGAAACCATTTTTCAAACCTTTCGAACCCATTGAAAAGCAAACATGTCAAAAACTATTAAACTTTAGGCACCCTTATGTAAAAATACTTTAAAATATTTCCTAAGAAAAACCTTTGGGAAACCTTCCTTTATAAAACTTTCGAAACCATTCAATAAACCTTTTGAAACCATTGAATTAAACCTTTCGAAAATTTACCGGGTTCAATTTAAAACAAGTGGAAACCTTCTTTTAAAACTTTTCGACTCTATTGGAAGCAACCTTTCGATTATTTCTAAAGCTCTACTTAGAAAGCTTAGTTATACTTCAATAAAAATGAGGGCAAGTCACCTAAGTTGAAAGCTTCCTTTCGAAAGTATGGGGAAGCAGCTAGTTTTTAAAATAAGTAAATCTTTCATCTTCGTCGAAAGGTTCAAAACAGAACATTTATTAAGCGGCAGTAACCTCAGCCCTATTCCCTGCATTAATAGACAGTATTACCCAGTAACACTCTTTATTAATGTAGGTCTCGGGGTGGATAGGAGCGATCATCTATAGCCTTGTCTTAAATATCTATTAAATACGTCAACAATGCCATTTTTTCTTCCGTTCTCAAGTGGATCATCATATCCAATAAATACTTAATACAAAGACATAGGTGACTATATGATCTATCAAAAAAAATATAAAAACTCAAATGCGAAACACATCACAGAATAGTAGATAATCCCATGTATATACACATATACAGATACATTACAGAGTATACAAAATGATATATCACATATGTGGTATGATGACCACAATACAAACACAAGTCAAAAGAATATACATATCAGAGTTGCAAACCAAAAGGACTACACAAAAAGCTATAACAAAAGGAGCTAGCAGAATATTCCATGCAGAAGCAGAATAGGCTAAGTCCAAATGTACCTAACCTGAAACACCTCGGCTTGAAATCTTCTCTGGGTTCAAATTTCGGACATAAAACAGGTGGATGAACTACCATTGATTGAGCTAAAAATTTGTGTCCACAAAGTAGAAAACTTCGGTTTTCAAACAAAAAAAGATCGTTGAATTCCGATTGGAAATGAAAATGTTACATTGTCTCAAACATGCACTCAGGCCATGTTTGCAATAGTTCAAAAACCAAAAATGCGCTGACTTGAAAACCATCTTGGGTTCAACTTCCAAGCATGAAACAGAGGACCAAATAACCTCACATTGAGTTGAAAATCAGTAAGCATATAGTCTAACACTCATACTTAAAACTAAAAAAAATAGAATTATGAAATATGTACAAGCTGTGATAAAATTATGATGTCTCAAATTCGAAGCAAGCAGTGTTTTCACTGTAAAAATCTGGGCAAAAATATGCTCCGAGTCAAAGTTCGACAATATATTTCTATAAGCTATATATGTCGAAATGACCTGAAATTTGGCATGCATAGAGTTTAACAACTATACTATCAAACAAAAAACCTGACACAAATAGGATAAAATGTGTGAGAGAGATATGAGCTCTCAAACTTGGACTCACATCCCCTTTTTGCTATAATCTTCCAACCAACAGAAATTTGTTTATAGTAAGCAATTTCTGAGCAATTTCAACTTTCAAACTTTTATTTCAGCTAGAATTTGTCAATTAGCAACTCACCTTGCAATTATTGAAGATTAAACTGTCCTAACTCAAGAAAGTAGATGTCTTTAGGCAAGAAGAAGCTTCAACAACCTATCAAATGAACAAAACAGAGGCATGCAACAAGAAAAGAAACAATCACAAACAAACCAATCTCAAAATCGAAATTTAATGATATAATCTATGTTTTGGAGATGATTACCTATGAAAAAAAGTTTTAATTTGATTATTTTAGCAAACGCTTGGATTAATTGAAAATTTGAAGCCTAGGGTTTGAAAGAGGAATAGTTTTTCTTCTTTTGCTTTCTGGTAAAAATGTACATATAGCTGTTTTGTGAAAGAATCTTTCGAAAGGTTTCAAACAGAGTAGTAATAAAGCAGCAGTAACCTTTTGAATGTGTCAAACGGTTTAAAACCTTTCTTTTAAATATTTTGTCCTGGTCGAAAACAACCAAGTTGAAAGCTCTTATTCGAAAGCAAAGCAAGTGAAAGCTTTTGGTTTATAAAACAAACATACTCCAACCTCTTTGGCCGTCAACCTTTCGACTTAGAACCCTTCGGCTCTATCCAATTCATTACGTACCAAGTAGCTTGATACCATATGCATTGGTTTGGGTTTGTCGAAAGCTTAGAACCTCTCGACCTTGTCGGAAGGTCTAGGTCGGAAGGTTTGTCGCCACAAAGGCTGAAACATGCTAAAAGTATGTTTTCTTTGTTTTTAACTTGAAAAGATAACTTTTCAACTAACCTGCCTTTATTTGTCAAATTTTCATTGGTTAACAAATTCTTTTCAGAAATATGCTGCTATTATTTTTAGAATTAAATAATAATTTCCTTTTATAAAATGCCCCTTCTCCTTAATCAAATATATAAAACATTTAATTTCTATACCTTAAATAATTTTATATATTCAACAAATAACTTAGAAAAAATATATAAAAATCCCAAAAAATCTATTTTAATATGTTGCCTAATGTATAAAATTTCAACCCCAAATAATTATTATTTCAGTCAAAAATAATTTGTAACCCAATAAACAATATCCTTCACTAGAAAATTAATATAAAATCCATATTAATTTAGAAAAATATGAAAATCGAAATCCATCTCTAAAATATCGTTTCTGATCTATATTTAAATTTTCAAGGCATTTGAATGTCATTTGTTAAGGTTTTCATGTCAAACATATCATAAAAACTAACATAAATATGTATAATCCATCAATAACATATATATATATATATATGTATGTATATATAAATAACTTTAATCATCAAAACACAACATATACTTGCAAAATCATTTCGGGTCTGATCTTAGAACCAAAAACTAAAAGAAATTAGGATGTAGTAATTATTCACCTTATCTTTGAGATTATAGATATGAAATTTGTTGTTGATTTAGTTGATTTTCTTCCTTCTTTTGAAACCTAGCTTTAATCTTCTTCTTGAGAATGATAATGGTGGTTGGACTTAGGAAATTTTAGTTTGAATAAAATGAAAATGTGTGTGAGTTCCATTCCTAAGGGTTTAGGGCATAAACCTTACCTATTTTCCAAATTACCCTTCTCATATCCTAACACATTAATTTAGGTTATTTTATTTTAATTAACACACTAACATGGCACAGCTACCCTTTATTAATCAAATCACAACCTTTTAATCTTCACATTATTTATTTAACCTACTCAATTATTTGTTCTATATAATGTTATAAAAATATGGGGTATCATAGAAATATAATCGGGTCTGACCCGAGCATCATAAGAAAATAATATCCAGATCAATCCAGTAAACCAGCGTGAGAAACTCAAATCAAATCATATGGATTTTTATATTAATAAAACCCTTCAAAAATAAAGTCTTTATAAGACCATGCTGCAAATAAACATGGATGGGGTTTTACCTTATGATATCTAAATCATTTTATAAGAAAATCTTATGATATTATAATAATGTCTAGGGTATAAAATAAATAGTTAAAATAGCTGGAATGGTAACATTGATTACATTCAACAACATATTTAGTATACAAATAAGTCTGTAAGACATATATTGGAAATGGATTACAACAATGACATGGTAGTGGACTACATTCCACATAGTATACCTTTAGATAAAATGCACAAAGGCTGAAAACATTGCACCTCTACCAACACAGAACTAGTCTACTCCTTCTTAGATAGTTCCAAATATGATCACCTTGGTTGCCAGCTTGACAAACTGTTTCCGTAGGCCCATCATATAGAATCCATAAATATTTCTAGATACAAGTGATGATCATACCCTAATGGGAGCGGCCTACAAAACTCTATCGCATCTCCCTTGTTTTAGTCATTTCTGCATATGAGGCTTGAGGTTACATTTACCCTTTTAAGGAATCCCACTTGGAATGCTAACACTACCCTCCAAGCAACAATGCAATGTCAACATTCATACATATAAATTGTTCAGGATACGAAAAAACTGAAGGCACTACTTCTACTACGTCCATTTTGAAATCATCTTTAGGATTAGTAGCAAGTTGCCCTTGCACTTAAAAGAACTCTTCCTTCGATTTTCATTATCTTCAAGATGTCTCCAATCCAAATGCTCATACTAGTTTGAAGTGGTTTTCAGATAACTCGTGCTTATCTGATCTCGGTCTCTCCGAACCAACAATCACACTTTCAAAACTGATCAAGATCTAATAATCGGTTATTTAACTATCAAATAAGTAAATAATTCAATTAGAGATTTAATTTCATATGAAAACCAAAAATGAATAAGCATGTAAGCAACCACTTAGCCTCTTTAATTAAAATCATTTTGTAAATACTTGTATCAAATACTTTCACATACATATACATATGTATACTACTCGTTTACTATTCAATTATACTCTTTCAATGCTTGGAAAATATTCATATACTTATCTCATCGGTATAACTATATTCACGAAGTATTACGCTTTCAACACTTAGAAAATGTATCCATATACTTATCTCAACGGTATATGTATATTTATAAAACATTAAGAAAGATTTCATAATTATAAAGCATACTTAGATGAGTCAAAAATAAATATCATTTAAAACATTATTTACTATAAATCCAAACCACTCTCCTTTTGTTGTAAGTAAATGTATCATATGAAAATTAGACCAAATTTATTTACCACCACTTTTCGATTTCAACTTGTATTATCCCTCAATTAACAGTGAAGTCAAACAAGTTAGAGAACTATCCCATGCCACAACATACATTCTTAATTCTCAGTGGTAGAAATGTGCTTCCCTACCTTGGAATTTGATATTAACTATGAAAAGAATACTTTCCATACCAGCATAAATAAAAATAATCATTTATAGAAACCAAATCTCATTCCTTTTATAAAATCCCTTTTTATAAATCTCTTTTATATTTACAAAACTCCTTCTATGATTTTCCTTTCTATTTATAAAACTCCTTTTATAAATCTCTTGATTTTAAATTTTATATACTTATCACTAATCAACATTTTCAAGATAGGACTAAATAATTTCCATAAAACGATTTTTTCATACATCACTATAAATTCACAAATGTGATTTATTATTCTAGTTTACCAAAATGATATCATTTCCCTTTTATATAATATCATTCATAAATCTATTCTTTTATTTATAAAATACCATTTATAAGTCAATCTTTCTATATAATATTTTATGTAAAGATTTCACTAATATTTATTCCAAAATATTTCTATCTTTTTTAAACAGAATCACTTTATTATAAAAGATAAACCCGCTTTTTTCTTTATAATAAACATCCATTATTATATTAAATTTTGTGTGAAATAAACATCTCTCGAAATTTTTAAAACATTTCCATATAAATTAGAAAAGACCACCAAAAATGTTGGAGTAAAATAGAGAATTTCAAAAACCCTTTCTAGATTAAATGCCACATAAAATTCCAAAAGTCACATTTAAAATCATCTCCCAAGATAAAACCATTTTTCAAATAAGAAAACAATTAATAGTATTTCCAAAATACTATAATGAGGTTGCTAGAGCACTTAACAAGCGCTCTCATTGTTCTACACTAAAAGAGTTCAACTTTTACGACATGTCAAAGTCACATCCAATAAGGCCAAGCTACCAAGTTTTTGACATTCAACAATTAATATAGTAATTATAAAAATTAAATTCAAATCAAATGTGGTGAGGAATCCCTTAGGATCCCTCTTCAAAATTCCTTGAGTTCTCTGTATCTCATTTCATATGACATTTTCTTTCCAAAGCGAGATTAGCCCAAACCACCAAAGAAGTCATTTAAGCACACAATCAATAATTTATATCAACACATATATCATAGTGTTTACCCTAATGTGAGTTAACTCACCAAATTTCTAGCTAATGCTTATGCATTCCTGCTTGATCTAAAATCGAATGACGTTCGATTTTAGCTTGACTTGCTCCAAACTTGATGAAATCAACTCCAGTGTGTAGATAACACTCCTACGAGCGCAAACAAAATACAGCATTCGATTTAGACTCTGTATGCATGAGATATTAATTTTATAACAATTTCAATTAGAAATTGTTAAATCAACAAATTAATTCATTAATTTAATTACCCCAATTTAAACCTCCTTCCCTAAATTAGACTTCTCCCTGCACACGCACGTAGTATCAACCCAAACAACCATGCATGTCCCTCCACTTATCTCACTCCCTACTTGACGAAATCACAAACAACCACCACTGACGAAATTTTCTTCATAGGTTCCTCGCCTTCAACTCCATAAAGTAATCTGCGATTCCCTTTGTAAATCATGGCACTCAGCCCTAAATCGACTATGTCAGGTTGCGATTTTCCTCGAATACGGAGCCTCATTCGTTGATGCAAACAGGTGCACGTTGTCATTGGAAACACCCTTATTCTCTCTGTTTCTCCTAACTCCTCTCCGAACTTTAAAAAGTCCAACCTTAGTTAGATCTCCATACATCAACCATGATCGAACTTTGTCACGCCCAACATCGCATACACTAAATTGAAGATCTCCTCATCAGAATCCCAATGGATCCAATTCCAAATCCCCGCATTGCCCATGGCTTCGGGTTTAATTAAATTTATGGTGGTGGCTACTTAAAATGTTTATTGTAAATAAAGAAGAGGAAGAGTGATGAGAGATCGCAGTGTGAGGAGTTATTTATAGAAAATAAATATTATATTTAATTATCTCTTTTTAATCGTTGCACTTTCAAGCTCGCACAACTATACAGTACGTATATTGCTACGAAACTCATAGACATACATCACTTCATTATTTTGGTTCTAATGGCACTAATTTTTTCAAAATCCAAGACAGTGCTCTGGAATGATAATTTCATGCATTTCGAGTTTGTTTATCAATAAAATGATTTTTGGTCACACTATTGATATTAATTCGAAATATTAATTTTTGTAAATAGTTTTCAAAACAAGTTCGCCATTATTATTTATTAATTAAAAGGAGTTATTTAGCTTTCAATCATTTAAATATTTAAAATTAGTTAAATATTCAAAATCGAAACAATAAAATTCTGGTTCGTTACAGGCATAACATGAACTTGAGCATAGGTGGGCTGTAAGTTACTCTTAGTTAACATATCGCCGATCACGAAGCAACTATAGATCCTGATTCGAACCAAGGTGTAAGGTGGCTTAGTCGCTCTATGATAAGTGAGTTGCATGATGGTGAGATAGACTAGTTTCCTCCCATTCATAAGAACTTGTAGATATGAATCATTTTTTTAGAAATGAGAACTTACCTATAGTGTTGGGCTTATGTCAAGGTGGTAATTCCTTCGGCTCCCCCAAATGAGTCAGTCGACTACGAGAGCAGGCGAGCCTGCCGATGCTTCAAAGTTGGGAATGGTCTGGCCAAGAACTTGGGTGCTCGCCATCCTGATGAATCTCCTGGGAAATCCACTACTGCTTATTGAAATCTCTTACTAAAGCATGAGAATACCCTTCTTTTCTTGCCTAAGGGGAGTCCCATAAAATACCCTTTCCTTATGTTGATTGCCTTTGATTTTTCCGACCTCGTCATGGACAAGGAACTTCACGACTAGGCAGTAGGAGATGATGGCATCCATTTTGGTAAGGACCAGTTATCCTATTAATATGTAATAAGAAGACGGGAAACCAAGTACCACAAAGTTTACTTTAATCTTTTTAATGAAGGGTTATTGGACAAATGTTGTTGCAAGTGAATTAGTGACCATAGGAACGATGCTTGCACCCCTAAAGCCATAAATGGGCAAGGCGGAGGGGTAAAGATAGAGGAAGGAAGCTTGAGATCTTTGAAGATATTCTTAAACATGATGTTAACTGAGTTTCCCCCGTCTACGAAGGCCCAATGCACATTGGATTAGGCCAAGGCAAGAGTGATGACCAAGGGATCATAATGGGGGTAGGAGACTACTCCCCTTTCTTAGGCATTGAAGTAGATCGGTAGTTTTGATTCTAGTTGGGTGTCTTGGATGCCTGAGATTCCAATAAATAAATCTGATCGGTTATGTCTATATCTCTCTAATAATAGCACCTTGCCCCACAGCTCCTGTCGGCCACATGCGAGCCTACGTGGTCAGGGCTTCGGTGATAGCTTTGACAATTGTGGTATTAGGTTGTGGGGGCCGGTTCGGCCAATCGTTATGGCCCGCTCTTTGCTCGACCAATTGCTAAACATATTCCCAAAGTGTTTCTTTTCGGATGTGTCCCTTAATCTCATCCTTATGCGCTTGACACTTTTGTAGTGTGCCTTTTGATTTGATGGAACTTGCACTATTTGTTATTACCGCGAGATTACTCCCATTTTCCATTCTTGGGGTGGCAAGTTTTTGAAATTACACCCGGTCCAAGGTGGCGAGATAGATTGTTGCGATATCTCAGTTCAGATTAGAGAAGGTGTTGTACCTTAACTTTACCATAGGCCAGCTACTACTCGCCTTCTGTTGTTAGCCTAACAGCCACTTTTTTGGCAATTATTGTTATTGTTAGGACCGGCTTGGGTTTGGTGCCTTGCTTAGTTTTCCCCCTTTGAAAAATTTGCATCTTCTATTCTCATCATATCATTCGCCCACTAATATAAGTTGGTCAGGGACATGGCCGGCTGCTTCTGGAGCCTCAATGCATTCTATACTTGTATCCAACCTATGAACATAGAGCCATGACCAAGCTATTCACTCTACACCTCTAGATCGGGTGGGTTCTTTGTTTAGGTGATTAACGTATGACCATAAGCTTTCTGAAGGACTCTTCCTTATGTTCCCTCCTTCATTGGACATCATTACATGAGTTATAGAAGTGAAAAAATTGATAGAGTTAGAGGTATGCCTTAAGGAAAATTATGTATTTTGTTACATATATCTAACTCGTTGAACAATCTCTTTCACAATAAAGGTGTTTCTTTCTATTATACACTTAATATAATGTGGTTATATTAATTAATTAGTTTAACTAAAAGTATTATTAATAGAAAATCCATAAATTGTATATTTTTATGATATTAGTTACAAAGTGTTGTTACCTTGAGTAATTTCTTAAAGTAAAAAACAAACATACCATTTTAAATGATCCTAGTCAAGATGTATCGAGACTGGATATCGGTGAATCCATTGAGAATATAGTATGTAACGCTCTCCAAATATTGGGCTGTTACTACTCATGAATGCTGGAGGGCACCTAGGGTTACGTACTGATAATTATTAAATAACTATGGAATGACTCACTCGATAGTTTTCTGCTGGTTAATATAACTACGATCAAATAGAAAATATCGATGCAATTGATTTACATAGTTCTCTCAACTTGAGAATACTGTATATCTTCAATATGAAAGCTTTGCTTTGATTATAGTTAAATCATGGCATGGCGTTCATCGAGTGACTATAGTTGGATCGAGTGGAAGTATTGGAAGTGAAGCACTATTCAAGGGAGGATTCGTCTCCACAGTTATATGGAGTTAGTATCATGGTCAACTCAAATCAACTCAAAGTCAAAGTCTCTAGGCAGAGCATTTTGGTTAACAATAATTGTTGTTATTGAATGAAGGACTTTGTGTTTGGACTATAAAATTGAATGTGTATGATACTGGAATTTTAACCATTACTAAATTCTATAAATCCAAAGTGATATAGTTTTGACGAAGAGAATTGGTGTAAATAATTGTCACTATTAGGTACCGCTTATAAGAAGTAAAATTGGATTTTACCAAAAGATGTGTAAGCGATGAATTCAGCCAAAATGTCACACCACCTACTAAGTGACATGTGAACATTAATATTTGAATTGTTCATTATTAATCACCGATAGAATTTAAACCTTTGAGTCACACAACCGTAATGATGAATTCTTCGAAAAACCACATGATTTAATTAATTTATAAAAAGTTGAAAATTAACTAAATTAATTAGAATTTGAGAAATATAAATTATTATTTATTTTATTTGATGTTTGGGAGTTATTTGTAATTATTTGAGTGCATTTATAAAAGTTACATATGCGCGTGTTGATATATGATACCATTGTAATTAAATAAAAGATAATTACACGAGTTAATTTATGGAATCTTATGTCATATGATGGCATGTAATTTTCAGCCATACCATGTAAAGAAATAAGAGTGAAAAGAGAAAGTTAATCAAGAGAATTAATTAGAGAAGTTTTAATTAAAGAATGGGAAAGGTTTCCTTCTTTCAAATAAAACATATTCACTAATTCATTATGTACATACAATTTAATTTCTCATTTTTCAATCTTCTTTCTATAAATTTTCTGGTTCTCTACTTCTTTAATGGCTGAAAATATGAGATCTTCCATGGCTTTAATTATTCCTGAAATCAAATACAAATCAAATCAATTATGAAAAGTGGTTTATTCCTCTTGATCCTTGCAACATCTAAAGGTTGATTTCTGAATCTAAGAGGCTTGATTCATTATTCAAGGTACAATTCATTGGCTACATCTAAAGGATCAATTCAATGTTTGAAGGTGTACTTCAAGGCTTTGGAATTAAGGTATGACCTTTTTATTCTAATAATTTTGATATATTGTTTTAATGAACAAAATTGAATATCTTAATTTATATGCGTGTAATATTGTCTCATTTGATTTGAAAATGGTTTATTATTTCAAATTGTTTATTAAATGAATTAATTAGTTTTTTATTTAGATAAATCAAAACTAAAACTTGTATATGATTAGAAAATATTTTTTAGATCTATGTTTAAACATTTAAATCAAAATGTAATTTTTTTAATTTGAATGTTTACATGTTTTTATTGTTTGCATTTTTACTGTAATAGAAACTTACATATGATTAAATGATGTTTTGATATTGATTACAGTTAATTTCTAAATTTGTTACCTTATTTGACATCACAGCTATCCTTCTTTAACTATTCAAAGGATTCTAACATATTTCTTAATTCAATATGTATCACCTTTAGTTTTATAATTATTTATCCATATAGGTTGAGTTTGCTTAGATTTGTAAGTTTATTTGTTCTTATTATCTAGATCTTGTTGTAATTGAAACCCACACATGATTAAAGAATGTTTGGATAGTAAATTGATTACAATAAATTTATAAATTCGTTACCCTATTTGACATGGCTAATATCTTTCCTTTAAGTATTCAAAGGGTTGTTAATATATTGCTCAATTTAGTGTGTTTCACTTTTGTTTTAAATTTTTTTATTCGGATAGATTGAATCTCTTTAGATTTGAAAGTATATTTATTCTTATTATCTGTATTTTATTATAATTGAAACCTACACATGATTAGAGGATTTTTTAATAATACATTGATTTCAATAAACTTATAAATCTGTTATCCTGTTTGACATGACTAATAGTTTTTAAGTGTTCAAAGAATTGTTAATATATTGCTCAGTTTACTATGTTTCACCTTTTAAAAAAATTCATATAGGTTGAATCTTTTGATTTAATTGTGTGAATACATATTTAACTAATTTAAGTTTATACAAGTTCATAAATATAGCGGAAACATGACATATTATACAGTTTATTTTGAATTAATTAAGAAGTTTTGGGTTAATCTTTGCGTAGAAATAATTATATATTTATATGTACATATAAAGCTTAATGTTTATATTTCAAACTGTATAGTTTAAATGATTTATTAATATCATACAATTTTAAATGAGGCAGTAATTTATGCATATGAATTATTTTTGGCTATCCCTAATCTTATGTTATAATGATTAATTGATTGCTAACTAAATGCTACATAAATCAATTTTGTCAAAAAGGAGAAGGTGAAACATTCATCTTTATCTCCTTTTATTCTTTCCTTTTTGTCCCTTATGTGATTTCCTTTAAGCTTATTCTTATTTATTCATATGCATCATGTTATCAATTGATCATAATTTCTTTATGTTTAACTATTCTTTCACACAATTAAGGAATGAATATATTTGATATATTCAAACCTTATTTTCATATCCCATTCTTTATTGTTTTAGAATCAATTTAATAAAACAAATATGGTATTAAATAAAATACTGATTTTATTTCAAAGAAATTTAGATAGATCTAAATACGTTTAGACTTCATAGGCCCGTTAATGATCCAAAATGGTAAATGTTTTGACATTCATCCATTTCTTCCACTACAGGCTGGTCTAGTTCCTTTCAATGGTAACAGAACCCAATAGCCTATATGGTCTAAATTAGTCATGTTAGGGCTAACTAATTAAACTTGTGCCCTTAGTACGGTGTCTAGAAAGGTGATTTCTAGGATTGGAATTGGGTAATCAAGTACCCTGTCCTACATGGTTATCTATCTGGCCTAAAAGGTGATGTGAGCCCAAAGGTACCCTAATAGGAAAGGCCCAATTTCAGTTGGACCTTGGGCAAATTTTCAAAATATTAAGACATGATTTTAAATTTGTTAGTTAAATTTAAAATAAAAACATGTTTATTATAAAAGGTTATAATATAACATAAATTTTCAAAATGTTTGAAAACGTAATGAAAAATTTCAAAATGTTTGAAACAGTTAATTTCACAATTTAAAATTTATTAATAATATTAATAAAATAAATTAATTAAATGAGTTAATTAATTAATACCTTTATGCATATATTATATATGCTGATATATGTTATGTTATTTTAAAGTGTTAAGATAACATAAGTATACATGTATATAAGATAAAATTTTAAATTTATATAATTTAATTAAATAAATAAATTAAAGGTTAATTAATTATATAAAAATACGCATATATAAGATATATGTGGTGTACTATAAAGCTTGTAGTATACACTATAAAGTTATAATAGATATGTCCAATATAAAAGTTGTATTGAAATACTAATTTTAAATTAACTAAAGAGTTAATTAATTAAATAAGATTTAATTAATAAAATATCATACAAAAGACTATCATGTAAGTAATATGAAATATAATAGTTATATAATAATAAAACATATGATATGAATGCATAAACTAAAGATGGAACATTAAAGAAACCTAAATGGACTTAAGGATTAAATACATACGTAAATGTATATACTATGATTTCTGATGTGTTTGACACTTGAATCATGAGGATATTTCATAAGAAATACGAAGTTCCATAAGTCGATATCACTCAATACAATATACTAAAGATTATGAATCTTCAATATAATGTTGTCCTCTACCATATATATTGCATACTCCTTAGTTGTTGAGCAAACTCACGTTGGGAATGTTACATGTAGTATTATTAATATAGTAAACAGATGAGGTAAGATAATTATATATATTTGTTGAGCAAACTCAAGGTACACATACTATACTTAGGACATCACGATATGGTAGGTACGAGTGAATAATCTCTTTTGATTTGTTTAGCAAACTCAAAGTTGAAATGTGATTAGAAAAAGGAAAAATGGGTCAGGAGTTATATGTGATACAACTGATAAGAAGTGATCTATCGTTTGTGGGGCTATGATTTGTTGAGAAAACTCAAGGTCTGAATACCAAGACAGATGGGTCCTAACACCTACTAGTAAAGTCAAAAGACTTCTATGTCTCATCTTAGGGTTTGGAGAAACATAAAAAATTAGGGGGAGCCTTATTAGCAAAATGAAATGGTAAAATTTAACCTTTCTAATATTTTAAGAACATATGCTAAATAATGTTATAATTATCTATAATGATAAATGTTTTACATTTAATATGATTGATGAAATATTTATCTATTAACATATACAAACAAACTAAATTGAATGTTGACAAATGGAAATATAATGCCCACTATTAAATTCTTATTACATGTTAACATTTCAACAACCAAGCAAGTGCCTGATTTTAAAACTACTGAATACAATCGTGGTTTGGTCACTTATGCATTTATTTCGTCAAGACCATATGTTTCATTATATGAGTTTCAAACTCTAAAAACAATACAAGACTATGGATATTTGATCCATATACAATTGCATATATATGTTATATGGTGAATGGTCAAAGTTTGTAATGTAAAATATTTCAATGAAATTAGTTCATCCAAAAACCAAATAAACCTTAGTGTGAGATTGAGTATTCAATATGATTGATTACAGAAGGGATCATATTATGTCAATGAAACAGAAGACCAACACCTACAATATACATATAAGAACTCAATCACTGAAATGTCATTTTGATCCGTTTACGTAAAGTGAAACATATTTTATGTCCTTAAATGGTAAGGATAATCGAATGCACTTTTGTAAAGAGTTTGTTATAATATTGTAGTATGGTTTTCCTTTGAATAGTTTGAGAATTTGAAAGGACAAATGCATAAGAATAGATGTAATTTAAGGTACAGTGGGAATGAAGAGAATGAATAATCACTTTTGCATCATAGAGAAACATTGGAAATGTGAATTGTAATAATAATTGATTCTTAATATTGGAATAAGAAATAAGGTTTCTATTCCGAAATGTATTTTCATATAGAAAATTATTTTCTATGAGATTTATTTCTTTGGGCTCAAGATTCTTGATCAATGAACTCTCCACTGTAAATAGTTGCAGTGGAAGAAATAAACAAATTTTATTAAGTGAATGATGGACCTCCGAATTTAGTACACTATTATAGTAATGGTGAAAATAGTGGGAGCATACCATATAGCACTTATTAATTGCATCATAGTAAGGAAATTGTTACCATAAAACTTACCATACATTGTTTATGAAATAATGATTATTTTTCGGTATCGACTGAAAAATAAATAAACATAGCAATATTTCAATATGAATGATATAAATATTCTTTACGAAATAAAACTATAATGTGGTAAAAAAAATTATAGAAAAAGTGATGCATTGGAAAATAAAAAAGTATCTAATATTATTTGCGGTTGTTTTGGATATTATAGACCAAGCCGTAGTTTTGAGAAATAATTTTATTGTATGATTTTGAATCATATGATACTTGTTGATTATATCTCAAACAATAGCTATGCAATAATTTAGTGGGAGTATCATAAGAGTTGTTGAACTCTTTGGATTGATATATATATATATATATAGATGTATACAATCGTAATTCTATAAATACCAAAATAGTTCCATGTACTTCGTCATATTCACTGATGAGTTATAGTAGACATGACATGTGTATTTGATACACATGTAGTATGTCTATGATAAACTTATAGAATATAAAACAGAAGTAAATAAAATAACATGCGATAGAAATGATTTGATTTGATCGAACGAGTGAGTATATTGGAAAATGTTCCTAATGTCCCTAAAATGAATAAAGATTCAATCTCAAAATTACTCCTCCATGTGATACATAATGATGCATTGATATTGAGAACTTGAACTTTGTTGGATAATGTACTGTTAATTGTAATTGAAGTTGAGTTGGTTTCTTTTTATAAGGTAATGTACTTAAGTGTAGTACACAAGGTTAATATTACTTCATTTGAATAATGGTTTATAAGATTTTAAAACATAAGGGTTTATAACAAACTCTAACATATTCTAGGCCAAGGAATATGCAGGTTGTGCGAGTCAAAAGATTGCACGTAATAATTTTTCATAAGTGATCTTGTATGAATCTCCTCAGAAGGATTTTGAAAAGACTGTCATTGGATGACATATTTATGTTTTGAACATAATTTTTGTAAAATAAAACAAAATCAGTTTTACGAATAAAAAAATTCATAAAATCTTTATGAATAATTATTTTATTGCACTAAGAAACAATCATTGTTTCAAGATATACCAACTTCATTGTGAAGAAATTTCTTTGAGGAATTATTGGTAGTAAAATGGAATTTGACATGATCCATGGATAGAATTGATTATATAAGATGAAATGAAATTAACTAACCTATATGAACACATAGCATTAGAATGTCTAATAAGTATTCTCGCATATCGAAGAGAAACTATGAGTTTCTTATTAATGTAGAGAATATATAATCCTAGATTATTTAATTAAATCATTGAGAATATTGAATCTATATGGTATGATGGGAAAATCTAAAAGAATTCCAAATATTCTATCAAAATATAAATTTTGGTGATCGTAACTGAAGGGATATGATCCATTGATCTCGACCATATCTTATGAGTAAGACTAATGCAGTTGGAATTAAATGAGCAATGTTGTTAAGAATAATATCACAAATTTAAATTGTTGAAATTAACGTAATAGATTCGATATTCAACATGTTCAAGTCAATTTGGCTTTACTCACAAAATTATCGCTTGATAAGTCCTAGTGTTTTGGTACATATGTATTGAAACGGAAAATTCTAAATAACGATTTAGAGCAAGTTGTTTACACATATTAACCAAAAATGTCTCAAATCTAGTGGGAGCGATATTGAGTTTTTGAGTCTTCGGATATGATCCAAGAAATGATACGAAAGTATCATTTTATAAGCATTAAGATTGAAAAAGTATTTTGATAGAAATACTAAATAGTTTGATTTTCAATCAAAGTGCAGAGGAATCGTGTGTTCATAAAAACGTATGTTAAAAGGTACGTTGATATTTCTAAACTATAAGTAAACAACACATTGTTCGTTTTAGCGATGTGCTTGTGTTAAAATCAGCCTTAGTTGTTTTAATACTCAACATTGGATTAATAACGATGATAGTTATAGTAAGTGTAAAAGATATCGGGAATGTCCCAAATGATATGCAAGAACACCATATTATAATGTTTAATATGAAACATGTGAGATTGATTTTTTTGCGTTGGCAAAAGGAATTATCGTACATGATGTGTCGTCTACGATATCATGAGTTTCTTATGTATTTGATATATGGAGCAAATATCAAATCCAAATTGATATCACTAAATGGTTGATTGAAGTGTTCTTGTGTATTTATGAAATATTAGAGAATTGTTTGCAAAAACAAAAACTCCTTATAAGGAGTGTTTGAACTCAAACTTCATAAGTAATACTGAGTGTAGTATGTCAATAATAAATTCATGTTAAGAATCTTTAAGTTGAAAATGTTCCAAATGAAAGGCCGTGGCTGATTCAATGAAAAGGCTAAGTACACTGCCTTGAATATTTCTGTAATAAAAATAATATATACAAAAATATAAGTGCCATAAATTTATAACTTAGATAATTCCAAATGTTGAGAATCTCATAACATTGTTATATGATAATTATGTCGTGATATGGTTCGCAACAGAACTTTGAGCTCACCAGAGGTCGAGAGACATACTCCAAATTGTTCCATGTGTGTAACAGCCTAAAATTTTTAACAAATGATGTCATTCTTTTATTTAAAAAACATTGGGTTTTATATTACAAAAGTTTGAACTTTTAAATTTATTATAAATTATTACCCAAATTTTAATAAATATAAGTAATTTTTGTAATTTTTATTTTTGGTTATAGTTTAACGCTAATTGAGATTTTAAATTCTAAGTTCTAAATTCAAATCTTTTATATAAATATATATATATATATATACAATATTTATTTCGCGGTTGTTTTACTTATATTGGTTATATACTTTTTAAGGTAAGTAATAAATATTGTGAAAAAAAAAGAAATAAATTTTATGCTTCTTTTATACGTACATACATCAGTTTCTTAGTTAAATGATAAATAAATCTAATGAATGTAAACAAATCAAATTTTTAATTGTAATAAATAGTGTATAAATAAGCTATTTAATTACACGTTTTAGTTGGTATGTTTATATCTGTTATTGTTGATTTATTTGATGCTATAAAAGGTACGTTATTTTCTGATTTTTTTAGCATATGTACTAAATAAATAGAAACGTACAAATCTAAATACATTACTTTTGTCATAAATTTGGGTGTACATTTCGTTTAAATTATTGCATTGGTTATACGCATTCTAAAATTTCTTACCTTAGTTATATAAAAATCAATCAATCAGTAGACGTGCACTTCCAAGTGGGAAAGGAATAAATTCCCTAGCCATTCATATTCTTTTAAAGCTTGCTTTGAAAATTCACGTGTATGAGTGTCTTTTTTCCATTTACTCCTTTGCAATTAATAGGAACAAAATCTTTGATTTTTTTTCCTTACCGTTTAAACAAAAATTTCTTGACACTTTTTGCTCCTTAATTTACGCAAGCCATTTATAAAAACAAAACCCACGCACAATATTCTCACTGCACATTTTTGGCCTTCATCTTCTTCTCGCGTGTAAGCTTCTCTGAAGGTATGACCGCATGCACTTCTTTTATTTTTCTTGTTTTGTTTTATTTTTCTTTTCTTCTTGCTTGTTTCTCTTTGTTTCCATTTACTGTTACATGCAAGTGCCTCCACCACCTTCGACGTCCAGCCTGCACCCACTCCTCTGCCACCTCCTTCGGTACAACCTCCTCCCATCCCTATGTTGCATCCAGATCTAGCTGTAAAGGCCGAGTAGTTCATCACTACTTATACATAGCCGAGCCATGCATTTCTTCCTCCATTAGATGAAGCCGCAGCCACCTCCTCCTAGCAGTGACGCCGACTCTAACAAGGTACGCACCCCCTGTAGGCACTGGTGGTCCAACTGGACCGAGCCAGGCAGTGACTGTGCATTTTTTTAGTCACCTGTTGCTTCTAAAAAAAAGAGAAAAGAAAAAAATATGCTTGCACCACCTTTGCATTGTCACAGCCTAGAAATTTTGTCAATACCCCACTTCCTTGCGTCCATGCATGTATTTCAGAACTTAAACTTGGACAAGGCCGAGCATGTGGAGTGTGGATAGAGTCGTGTGGTGGAAGGGGCTGTGTTATTGATTGATCTTACCATTTGATTCAATCTAGCTTTTCAGTTGGTTTATATAAAATTTGATATGATCGTATTTAAATTCGCGTAATTAGTTTTATTCATTTTTATTTCGAGAATTTGAATCTGATCGTCGCCTCCGCTGAAATTTGTTCGTGCCTTCTGTACATTTTTCCGGTGTGGATATCGTTTTTGAATCTAATCTTCAACATCGTAGAGGTGAGTATTCACGCCTGACAAACATACTTATGGATCTGTAAATTAATAACAATTTGTAGAATGAATAATTTTATTTTACTTACCTATGATATAAAAATTTATGATGTTAGAACCCTGTTATAAAATTGTCACATCACCCATTATATTATCTGCTGTTATATTTTATGTTGTTTTACTGTTTATTTATTACTGATTATCACACTGCAAGTTCCCTGTAGAATAGAAATCGGATTGGGATGAAATGATAGGACTGAGTGATTTTTATTTATTTTAATTATCTATTTAACTTGGGATTGCGGGTTTGAAATGATAGAACCCTGGTTTCTTTATAAATTACGGATTGAAATGATATATTATCCGTATCACTTGACTTAGGTTAGAAAATGTTATACAGACCTGTGATTATAATATATATTTTTCTGGAAAAATTAAATATTTTCAAATTTTTATGTATAATATTTTGTTTAAAATTTGAATAAAAATGATTTTATAAGGTATAGCGATTTTGTATAAGTTAAATATGTAAATAAATAAATGGTTAAGTTAGAATTTGAAGTATAAATTTATTTTGGAATTTGGATTTTTGTAAAGGAATGAAATTCAAGTTAAGTAAATAAATTATAATAAATATGATATAAATTTGAATTTAAATAAATAAATAAGGTGTTATTTAAATTTTCTATGAATTAAATGGTTAAATAAGTGAATACTTAAAAATGGAGGTTGAAATATAACTTAATTTAGAAATTGAAGTTGGTTTTAGAATAAAGGTAAGTTAAGAAATAAATTGGAAATTAAGTTACTTTTGAAATGGTAATTAAACTAATTGTTAAGTAAAATTTTATAGAAATTTGTGCACTTGATTATTATAAGTAAAGCATTGAGAAGTTCGATATTTATTTGCGAAATTTACTTTATAAAAATCATAAATTATTGAGTAAATTAAATGACTATTTCAAAGTAGAAAATATGATTTTATAAGTTAAATTGGTTTAAATTAAGGTTTAATTATTGCTGAAATTATATTGAAGTCTGAAATTTAATTTACTTAAATCTGTTGTAAATGATATTACCACACTTTGCAAGTGTTGTAGTCGATGCAAATGAACTAAGGCTAAACTTTTGGGATTTATATTGGATTGTGTAAGAATAATAACTTCACTATTAAATAATTTAAAATGAAGTATTTTGATTGAAATATAAAATATTTTGGAATTTATAACCACGGGTAATAATAACGTTGGTTATTAAAGAGACCGGGATCGGATATGGGCATACTCTCTGTCGATACCGAAAACCACTTTGATAACCGTATATGCGGTGGAGATTCCAGAATGAAGTAGGATGGTGGTGACGTTCTATTGAGGTATGGACATGAACCCGACTCCCGTGAGTTGGCATAAGGTGGCTAAAACAGGAGCGATTGACGCACTAATGAGGTAGCACCTTTGATCGGATGCACTTATACGTATGCCATTCTATTACTTTGTGATTGTTTAGTGCACACCTCTGATTTTGGGAGTGTTGTTCGAGGTGGGCGGTAGTAGCAGCTACGCTTTACCACCGGTCCGGATGCGTAGTTGGTATATCTATCCTGGCATTGCCTAGTTGTGCCGTGTCACCTACCCTAGTGAGCCATTATACGAGTTTGGTTTTCTCCCGTAGCCCATGAATTATTTAGGGTAGTCTTCCGATCTGGAGATGCGCTGATACTGGATGGACTACTGGGACTATTATTGTGTTAAGGGGGAGATTGAGTAACTCCTTAACGCTATTTAAAAGTAAGTTTTTTTTTCATGTAGGCACTATTAAAATAGCGAAATTATTACTACATAGTAAATAGTTTAACGGATCCTTAGAGGATGGACGGTCCCAAGCATCCTTTAAGTTACTTGCTTTATATTACAGTTCCCTTGAATTAGCTTACATTGTATAAGTATGTATGTCCTGACTCGAGTGTTTATGTTTTATTTTACACTTGGGTCAGCCTGAGTATCAGTTTGGGCTTCATTTCCTAGAGCAAGGACTTCTGAAGATCATCTTTTCGGGCTGCTGTCTATTTTTCTATTCAGTCTTTTATCTTAGCCTATGTAATTGAGACAAATAAATTTGGGATTTCTGTGGTTGGTTCAAACTGTATTTGGTTTTAAGACCATGTAATTTATACTTATTTGAGAATATGTGATAGTGGCTTCATGAACCACTATAATAATTTAATTCCGCTGCGAGTATTCTGATTTCTGTGTTTGTGATTCTGTGACTTGGTTTCATTTGCTCCAATTTTTATTACAATCTATTGTTTTGAACTATTCAAGTTTGACATGTTTTAATTTATTGTCGAATTTGAATGGTGCAAAACAGTGGGTTGCTACAGTTGGTATCAGAGCTTTGGTTTCTAGGCAAACCATAGCCTGCGGAGCAAAAACTCATTAGAGATAGCGTAGAAATACCCTAGAATGAGTGAATTCAACCTTAGAATCCTTTCTTTGTGAGAGAGCGTATTTTAAAGTATAAAATAAATTTTTAAAGGATTTTCAAAGAAGTATTTTGATATAAAACTTTCTTGTTTTGAAATCAAATTTTTTCCCGACTACTTCTTTCCCTTTCTCCATCTTATTTGTTTTGGTCCTTTGTTGAATGTCTTTTCTAGTGAACTATGGACTATTTAATCTATCTTGGTCTCTATATTTCTCCTCTGTCCTTAAATTCATTCTTGATTTCTCAGGATGAATCGAGGAAATGCCAGAGGTAGGGGACGAGATGCTGCCCCAGCTCCTGCACCGTTACCCCCAGTTAGGTTTACTAAGCTTTGCAAGGAATATACCGAGCTTGGTGGCACCAAGTTCAAAGGTTCTGAGAGCATAATTGAAGCTCGGCAGTGGTTGAGATATTTGAAGAAAATTTTCTCCGGTCTTGGGATCACGAATGCCCAACGGCGTCAACGGCAGCTTGGCAATTAAAAGGAGCAGCTTTGGATTGGTGGCTGTCCGTTACAGCTCATACTGCTGAGGCTGACATCACTTGGGAACAATTTAGGTATCTTCTTCGGCTGATCAAGTATGGCTCAGTTTCCTCCCTTTTGAAATCTGTCTTATATCTCTTATCGTGCTTTAGGGATGATTTTCTTACGAAATGGATGCCCGAAGCAGGCAAGTCTCAGCTGTGTCGGGACTTCATGGATTTGAAGCAAGGCGATTTGTCCTTTACTGAATATGAAAGGAAATTCAATGGGCTATCGTAATATGGCCTTAATCTGATAGACACTCCTCTAAATAAAAACGAGAAGTTTATTTCTGGTGCACGCCCCGAGTACTACGATCGGATCATTACCCACGTGCATGGTACGTTCATCGCACTGATGGACATGGCTATCAGATATGAGAACCCCACCTGTAGGAACCCTCCAGCTGCCCAGTCTACCCCACTTAGTCTTCTGGTAGTTCTAAGAAAAGGAAGTCCCACTTCTACCGTCATAAGAAGAACTTAAACAAGACCCCGGGTTTAGGATCGTCTTCGTCATCTCAGAGGCAAGCCTGTAGACCTATCTGCCATTACTTGCCATAGATGCAACCAGAAAGGACATTACGCTAATAATTGTCCTACATTGGGTGTTGTGATCCCTCCTCCAGCTCAGTTCGCCAGACGAGACCTCTGCCACATTTGCCTTCAGCTGGGACATTTCAAGAGAGATTGTCCCACTCAGAAGAAGGGCAAGGCATAAGGGATTTTTACTGTTACTTCTGCATCCTCCCTAGCTCCACAGCCTACATCTGCACCCGCTCCTGCTCCTAGTGACTCTCAAGGTACACTTCAGGGTTCTTTTACCTTGTTTTATTTTCCTGTACGGGTTCTCTTCGATACTGGAGCTTCCCATAGCTTTATCTCAATAGATCTTTGTAATAAATTTGAGAATCTTCTTTCTCCCGAGTTTTCTTCTGTGCCTCTATGTGTTTCAAATCCTATAGGTGGTCCTGCGAACCTTAGTAAGATTTGTAAGGATGTGACACTTTTCCACGATAGTTATCGATTCACTGGTGATTTTTATGTTTTGGGATTTGACGCCTTCGATCTACTTCTCGGGGGAGATTGGTTAGACAGGCATGATGCCCATATCTTGTATAGTTCTCGAACTGTTTCCCTTAGAGACGATTTCGGTAATTCATTGGAGATACAGTGTAGTTTACCCCAGGATTTCGCTGGTAGTTTCATTTATTCTCTGGATTTATCCCCTAGTGACCTTGACTCTACTCACGTGGTCAGACTTTATCCCGATGTATTTGGTGAAGTCACTTCTTTACCTCATAAGCGGGAAATTGACTTTTTTATCGACCTTATTCTGGAGCTCGACCTGTAGTTCTTCCACCCAGAAGAATGGCATCCCGTAAGAAGGTTGAGTTAAGGAAGAAAATTCAAGATTTGTTCGCCAAGGGTCTAATCAGACCTAGCTTTTCAGAATGGTGGGCAGTCGTGGTTTTCGTCACAAATCTGATAGTTCCCTTCGGATGTGTGTTTATTATAGGGAGTTGAACAAGCTTGTTGTGAATAATAGATATCCTATGCCTCGCATTAATGATATGTTTGATCAACTCTATGGAGCTACTGTTTTCTCTCAGCTTGATCTTGCCACAGGTTTTCACCAACTCAGAGTTGCTGAGGAGAGCATTCCCAAAACTGCTTTCGGTACTGAGAATGGTTTCTTTGAATGGCTAGTTATGAATTTTGGTTTGACTAACGCTCCCGCTTACTTCGTCGATTTGATGAATCGCGTCTTCCGTGATGTGCTCAATAGGTTTTTTCTAGTATTTATTGATGATATCCTTGTCTTCTCAAAGACAAAGGAAGAGCACGAATCACACTTGAAGTATGTTTTAGAGACTCTTCAAAAACATCAATTGAAGGCTAAATTCTCGAAATGCCATTTTTGGGAAGAGGAAGTCCGATTTCTCGGACATATTGTTTCTAGTGATGGAGTTTCTGTTGATCCAGTCAAGATCGCTGTGATCAATGTAAGTCTCTCCCTCCATTCTCTTTCTAAATTTAATCACTCTATCTTTTTCGGGGTTCTTATTTCTCCCTCTTCTATTACAGGATTGGGAAACTCCCAAGACTCCAACTGATATTCGCAGTTTTCTAGGCCTCGCCGGTTACTATCGGTGGTTCATTAAGAACTTTGCTCGGATCTCTGCACCCCTCACTGCTCTAACTCAAAAGAATGCTAAGTTTATATGGGATGATAAGTGTAAAGCGGCATTCCAAGAGTTAAAGAATAAGCTTACTTCCGCACCAATGCTTACCGTTCCGAATAGAAATGAGAGATTAACGATATTCATCGATGCTTATCGCGAGGGTTTGGGAGCGGTATTGATGCAAGATGGAAAGGTGATTGCCTATGCTAGTCGTCAGTTGAAGACCCATGAGGCTAACTATGCAGCTCATGATTTAGAATTGTTGGCTGTTGTATTTGCTTTGAAGCTTTGGAGACATCATCTCTTGGGCGCTGAATTTGACCTCTTCACTGATCATCAGTCTTTGAAGTATATCTTCACCCAGAAGGATTTGAATCAGCGTCAAGTTCGGTGGCTTGAGTTTCTCGCTTCTTACGATCCTGACATTAACTATACCCCTGGGAAAGCTAATGTTCTGGCGGATGCTTTGAGGAGGAAGAAGTCTTTGTTGTGCCAGCCTGTTGTTACTTCTCCTCTTTTGGATTGGATCATGGCCAAGCAGAATGAGGATGAGATGCTAAGGCGTATAAAGGAGACTGTTTGTAGTAAGGTTAGTGGTAGTAGTTCAGAGGGTAGTGGAGCTCAGATTGATGATAGAGGGATTTTAAGGATTAATAATCGGATTTGTGTCCCGAATGTTGATGGTTTAAGGCAATAATTACTTCGGGAACATCATCAGTCTAGACTTTCCATTCATCCTGGTGTGGCGAAAATGTATCAGGATTTGAAGAAGCTTTATTGGTAGAGGGGTATGAAGTGTGATGTCTCTATCTTTGTTAGTAGGTGTATGACTTGTCAGCAAGTCAAGGCGGATCATCAGAAGACCCCGGGTTTGTTGCAGCCTCTTGAGATCCTCGATTGGAAGTGGGAGAAAGTTTCTATGGATTTCATCGATGGTTTACCGAGATCTAGGAGGGGAAATGAGAGCATCTGGGTTATCGTGGATAGACTAACCAAGTCCCCTCATTTTATCCCGGTCAAGTCTACCCGTACAGCTTCGAGCTTATCTGAGATTTATATGAGGGAGATTGTTCGCCTCCATGGAGTTCCTCTTAGCATTGTTTGTGATCGAGACCCTATTTTTACCAGTCAATTTTGGAAAGCTTTCCAAGAATCTTTGGGTACTCGACTGAATCTGAGCATTGCTTACCATCCACAGACCGACAGTCAAATGAAAAGAATAAATCAGATTCTAGAAGATCTTCTTCGGGCTTGTATCTTGGATTATGGAGGATCTTGGGAAGATCATCTCCATCTTGTGGAATTCACCCATAACAATAGTTATCAGGTATAAATTCCAATCCTCTGTTTTTATCTTATCTTAATCCCCTATCTGTCTCATTCGATCTTTTCAGGCTAGTCTTGAGATGTCTCCATTTGCTGCTCTTTACGAGCGACCTTGTAGACCTTCATCCTGCTGGATTGAATCCGGTAATCGTTTAGTTCTTAGTCCTGATATGATTTTGGAAGCTTCGGAGAAAGTCTAAGAGATTAAGAGAAGGTTAAGGATTGCTTAGGATAGGCAGAAGAAGTACGCTGATCGTCGTAGAAGGAGTTTGGAATTTGCAGTCGGTGATCTGGTTTTCCTTAAGGTCTCTCCTTTAAGGAATGTGGTTCGGTTTGGGCATAGAGGGAAGCTTGCTCCTAGGTTCATCGGTCCAGTCCGCATCTTGGAAAGGATTGGGTCGCTTACTTATCGACTGGATTTGCCCGAGAAATTTGCTGGAGTACATAACGTATTCCATGTATCACACCTTCGTCGCTGTCTACATTATCCATCTCTTATTATCCAGCCTTCTACTCTTGATAGTTTGGATATCGAGCCTAATCTAACTATTGAGAGGAAGCAACTTTGTATCGGCGATCGAGATACGAAACAGCTAAGAAGAAAATATGTCAGCCTGGTCAAAGTGCAGTGGAGCACTGATGAACGGAATTGCACCTGGGAGACGGAGGAAAGCATACGTGCTCGAATCCATAATTATTTGTTTCAGGTACTTTGCTCTATTATCTTATCTTCCTTTATTTTCCTTTTTTCGTTCCTTTTCGACGACGAAAAGTTTTGAGTAGGGGAGAGTGTAACATCCTAAAATTTTTAACAAATATTTTAATTCTTTTATTTAAAAAACTTTGGCGTTTTATATTACAAAAGTTTGAACTTTTAAATTTATTATAAATTATTGCCCAAATTTTAATAAATATAAGAAATTTCTGTAATTTTGATTTTTGGTTATCGTTTAACGCTAATTGAAAATTTAAATTCTATGTTCTAAGTTCAAATCTTTTATATTAAATATATATATATATATATATATATATATATATATGTACAATATTTATTTCGCGGTTGTTTTACTTATATTTGTTATATACTTTTTAAGGTAAGTAATAAATATTGTGAAAAAACAAGAAATAAATTTTACGCTTCTTTTATATGTATATACATCAGTTTCTTAGTTAAATGATAAATAAATCTAATGAATGTAAACAAATCCAATTTTTAATTTAGTATAAATAGTGTATAAATAAGCTATTTGATTACACCTTTTAATTGGTACGTTTATATCCGTTATTGTTGATTTATTTGATGCTATAAAAGTTACGTTATTTTTTGTTTTTTTAGCATATGTACTAAATAAATAAGAAATGTATAAATTTAAATACGTTACTTTTGTCATAAATTTGGGCGTACATTTCGTTTAAATTATTGCATCGGTTATACGCATTCTAAAATTTCTTACCTTAGCTATATAAAAATCAATCAATCAGTAGACGTGCATTTCCAAGTGGGAAAGGAATAAATTCCCCAGCCGTTCAAATTCTTTTAAAGCTTACTTTGAAAATTCACGTGTATGAGTGTCCTTTTTCCATTTACTCCTTTGCAATTAATAGGAACAAAATCTTTGATCTTTTTCCTTACCGTTCAAACAAAAATTTCTTGCCACGTTTTCCTCCTTGATTTACGCAAGCTATTTATAAAAACAAAAAAAACGCACAATATTCTCACTGCACATTTTTGGCCTTCGTCTTCATCTTGCGTGTAAGCTTCTCTGAAGGTAAGGCCGCATGCACTTCTTTTATTTTTCTTTTCTTCTTGCTTGTTTATCTTTGTTTCCATTTACTGTTACATGCAAGTGCCTCCACCACCTTCAACGTCCAGCCTACACCCACTCCTCTGCCACCTCCTTCGGTACAACCTCCTCCCATCCCTATGTTGCGTCCAGATCTAGCTGTAAAGGCCGAGTAGTTCAACACCACTTATACATAGCTGAGCCATGCATTTCTCCCTCCATCAGATGAAGCCGCAGCCACCTCCTCCTGGCAGTGACGCCGACTCTGATAAGGCATGCACCCCCTGCAGGCACTGGTGGTCCAACTGGACCGAGCCAGGTAGTGACCGTGTGTTTTTTTTAGTCACATGTTGCTTTTTAAAAAAAAAATGCTTGCACCCCCTTTGCATTATCACAACCTAGAAATTTTGTCAATACCCCACTGCCTTGCGTGCATGCATGCATTTCAAAACTTAAATTCGGACAAGGCCGAGCATGTGGAGTGTGGGTTGAGTCGTGTGGTGGAAGGGGTTGTGTTATTGATTGATCTTATCATTTGATTCAATCTATCAGTTTCTTTGTATAAAATTTGATATGAACCGCGTAATTAGTATTATTCGTTTTTGTTTCAAGAATTTGAATCTGGTCGTCGCCTCCACTGAAATTTGATCGTGCATTCTGTATGTTTTTCCGGTGTGGATATCGTTTTTGAATCTAATCCTCAGCGTCGTAGAGGTGAGTATTCACGCATGACAAACATACTTATAGATCTGTAAATTAATAACAAGTGAAATTGTAGAATGAATAATTTTATTTTACTTACCTATGATATAAAAATTTATGATGTTAGAACCCTGTTATTAAATTGTCACATCACCCGTTATATTATCTACTGTTATATTTTATGCTGTTTTACTATTTATTTATTATTGATTATCACACGGCAAGTTCCCTGTAGAGTAGAAATCGCTTTGGGCTAAAATGATAGGCCCAAGCGATTTTTATTTATTTTATCTATTTTATTTATTTTAATTATCTATTTAACTTGGGATTGCGGGTTTGAAATGATAGAACCCGGGTTTCTTTGTAAATTACGGATTGAAATGATATATTATCCATATCACGTGACCAAGGTTAGAAAATATTATACAGACCGTGGTTATTATATATATATGTTCTAAAAATATTAAATATTTTTTAAATTTGTATATTATAATATTTTGTTTAAAATTTGAATAAAATTGATTTTTATAAGGTATAGTGATTTTGTACAAGTTAAATATGTAAATAAATAAATGGTTAAGTTAGAATTTGAAGTATAAATTTATTTTGAAATTTGGATTTTTGTAAAGGAATGGAATTCAAGTTAAGTAAATAACTTATAATAAATATGATATAAATTTGAATTTAAATAAATTAATAAGGTGTTATTTAAAATTTCTATGAATTAAATGGTTAAATAAGTGAATACTTAAAATTGGAAGTTGAAATATAACTTAATTTAGAAATTGAACTTGGTTTTAGAATAAAGGTAAGTTAAGAAATAAATTGGAAATTAAGTTATTTTTGAAATGGTAATTAAACTAATTGTTAAGTAAAATTTTATAGAAATTTATGCACTTGATTATTATAAGTAAAGCATAGAGAAGTTTGATATTTATTTGCGAAATTTACTTTATAAAAATCGTAAATTATTGGGTAAATTAAATGACTATTTCAAAGTGAAAAATATGTTTTTATAAGTTAAATTGGTTTAAATTAAGGTTTATTATTGCTGAAATTATATTGAAGTCTGAAATTTAATTTACTTAAATCTGTTGTAAAGGATATTACCGCACTTTGCAAGTGCTGTAGTTGATGCAAATGAACTAAGGCTAAACTTTTAGGATTTATATTGGATTGTGTAAGAATAATAACTTCACGTTTAAATAGTTTAAAATGAAGTATTTTGATTGAAATATAAACTATTTTGGAATTTATAACCATGGGTAATAATAACGTTGGTTGTTAACGAGACCGGGATCGGATATGGGCATACTCTCTGTCGATACCGAAAACCACTTTGACAACCGTGTATGCGGTGGAGATTCCAAAATGAAGTAGGATGGTGGCGACGTTCTATTGAGGCATGGACGTGGACCCGATTCCCGTGAGTTGGTATAAGGTGGCTAAAACAGGAGCGATTGACGGACTAATGAGGTAGCACCTTTGATCGGACGCACTTCTTCGTATGCCATTCTATTACTTTGTGATTGTTTGGTGCGCACCTTTGATTTTGGGAGTGTGGTTCGAGGTGGGCGGTAGAAGCAGCTACGCGTTACCACCGGTCTGGATGCGTAATTGGTATATATACCCTAGCATTGCCTAGTTGTGCCATGTCACCTACCCTAGCAAGCCATTATACGAGTTTGGTTTTCTCCCATAGCCCGTGGAGTATTTAGGGTAGTCTCCCAATCTGGAGATGTGTATATACTGGATGGACTACTGGGACTATTATCGTGTTAAGGGGGAGATTGGGCAACTCCTTAACGCTATTTAAAAGTAAGTTTATTTTTATGTAGACACTTTTATAACAGCGAAATTATTACTACATAGTAAATAGTTTAACGGTTCCCTAGAGGATGGGCAGTCCCAAGCATCCTTTAAGTTACTTGCTTTATATTACAGTTCACTTGAATTAGCTTACACTGTATAAGTATGTATGTCCTGACTTGAATGTTTATGTTTTATTTTAGCCTGAGTATCAGCCTGAGTATCAGTTCAGACTTCATTTCCTGGAGTTAGGACTTCTGAATATCATCTTTTCGAGCTGCTATCTATTTTTCTTTTCAGTCTTTTATCTTAGCCTATGTAATTGAGACAAATATATTTGGGATTTTCTGTGGTTGGTTCAAACTGTATTTGGTTTTAAGACTATGTAATTTATACTTATTTGAGACTATGTGATAGTGGCTTCATGAACCACTATAGTATTTTAATTCCGCTGCGAGTATTCTGATTTCTATGTCTATGATTCTGTGATTTGGTTTCATTTGCTCCAATTTTTATTACAATCTATTGTTTTGAACTGTTCAAGTTTGACATGTTTTAATTTATTGTCGAATTTGAATGGTACAAAAAGTGGGTAGTTACAATGTGATAATGTAGTTTATCACCATCGGAAAGAGTTGATTGACAGAGTAGATATTTGAAACATAATAGCATATCCGTCCACAAAGAGACTGACCCAATTGGTTTTTAGAAGCTGATTGAAGAAGTTGGATTAAGATTCAATAATTGACCGCAAATGCAAGTGGAAGATTGATAGAGTTAGGGGTATGCCCTACGGGCAATTATGTAATTTGTTACGTGCATCTAACACATTGAACAATCTTGTTCACAACAAAGGTGTTTCTTTCTATTATGTGCTTGACATAATACGGTTATATTAATTAATTAGTTTAGTTAAAAGTATATTTAATGAAAAAATCCATAAGTGGTATATTTTTTGTGCTATTAGTTACAAAGTGTTGTAACCGTGAGTAATCTATCACAATAAAAACAAACATACCATTTTAATTATTACTAGTCAAGTTGCATCGAGATTGGATAGAGATGTATCCATTAAGATTAGAGTATATAACGCTCTCCAACTGTCGGGCAGTGTATTACTCATGACTGCTGGAGGCACGTAGGGGTTACGTACTGATAGTTATTGGATAACCATGGAATGACTCACTCGATTGTCTTCTGTTGGTTAATATACTAAGGTCAAACTAAAAATATTGATGTGGCTGATTTACACAGTTCTCTCGAGTTGAAAATAATGTGGATCTTCAATATAAAAGCTCTGCTTCGATTATAGTCAAATCATGGCATGACATTCATCGAGTGACTATAGTTGGGTCGAGTGGAAGTATTGTAAGTGAAGCTCTACTCAAGAGAGGATTCATCTCCTAAGTTATATGAGGTTAGCATCATGGTCAACTCAAGTCAACTCGTAGTCAAAGTTTCTGGCCAGAGCATTTTGGTTAATAATAATCGTTGTTACTGAACCAAGGACTTTGTGTTTGGAATATAAAGTCGAATGTGGATGATATTGGAATTCTGACCATCACCAAATTCCATAAATCCAAAGTGATATAGTTTTGAAGAAGAGAATTGGTGTAAATAATTGTCACTATTAGGTACCGATATAATAAGTAAAATTGGATTTTACCAAAAAATGTGTAAGCGATGAATTTAGCCAAAAAGTTACACCACCTGCTAAGTGACGTGTAAACGTTAATATTTGAATTATTTAATATTAATCATCGACTGAATTTACACCTTTAAGTCGCACAACTGAAATGATGAATTCTCCAAAAAAATCACATGATTTAATTAATTTATAAAAAGTTGTAAATTAATTAAATTAATTAGTATTTGAGAAACATAAATTATTATTTATTGATGTTAGGGAGTTATTTGTATTTATTTGAGTGCATTTATAAAAGTTATATTTGTACGCAATTTATATATGATACCATTGTAATTAAATAAAAGATAATTACATGCGTTAATTTATGGAATATTATGTCATTTGATCGCACGTAATTTTCAGCCATACGATGTAAAGAAATAAGAGTGAAAAGAGAAAGTTAATCAAGATAATTAATTAGAGAAGTTTTAATTCAAGAATGGGATAGGATTACTTTTTTCAAATAAAACATATTCTCTAATTCATTCTGTAGGTATAATTGAGTTTCTCATTTTTCATTCTTCTTTCTATAACTTTTCTGGTTCTCTCCTTCTCTAACAGCTGAAAATTTTAGATATTCCATGGCTTTAATTATCCATAAAATCAAATACAAATAAAATCAATTACGAAAAGTGGTTTATTCCACTTGATCCTTGCAGCATCTGGAGGTCGATTTCTGAGTCTAATAGATTTGATTCATCATTTAAGATACGATTCATTGACTATATCTAGAGGAAAAATTCAATGATTCAAGGTGTATTTCATGGCTTTGAAATTAATGTATGATCTTTTTATTCTAATAGTTTTGATGTAATATCCTAATGAACAAAATTAAATATCTTAGTTTACATGTATATAATATTGTCTCATTTGATTTGAAAATGGTTTATGTATTTCAAATTGTTTATTATATGAATTGATTGGTTTTTTTATTTAGATAAATCAAAACTGAAACTTGTATATAATTAGATAATATTTTAATTTTAGATCTAGTTTAAACATTCAAAAAAAACGTAATTTTTTTTGATTTGAATGTTTACATTTCTTATTGTTTACATTTCTTATTGTTTGCATTTTTACTGAAATAGAAACTTACATATGATTAATTAATATTTTGATAATAAATTGATTACAATTAATTTCTAAATTTGTCACCGAATTTAACATTACAGTTATCCTTCTTTAATTATTCAAAGGGTTTTAACATATTGCTTAGTTTATATGTATCACCTTTTGTTTTATAATTATTTATCCATATAAATTGAATCTCCATAGATTTGTATGTTTATTTGTTATTATTATCTACATCTTTTGTAATTGAAACCCACACATGATTAAAGGATGTTTGGATAATAAATTGATTACAATCAATTTATAAATATGTTACCCTATTTGACATAACTAATATCTTTATTTAAGTATTCAAAGGATTGTTAATATATTGCTCAGTTTAACGTGTTTCACTTTTTTTTTTTAAATGAAAATTTATTCAGATAGGTTAAATCTCTTTAGATTTGAAAGTTTATTTGTTCTTATTATTTGCATTTTATTGTAATTGAAACCCACACATAATTAAGGGATGTTTTAATAATAATTTGATTACAATAAACTAATAAATTTGTTACCATGTTTGACATGAATAATACTTTTTAAGTATTCAAAGGATTGTTAATATTTTGCTCAGTTTAGTATGTTTCACTTTTGTAAAAAAACTTCAAATAGGTTGAATCTCTTGATTTAATTGTATACAGATATATTTTTCTAACTAATTTAAGTTTATACAAGTCCATAAATACATCAGAAAATTTAAATATTATATGGTTTATTTTGAATTAATTAAGAAGTTTTGGGTTAATCTTTATATATAAATAATTATATATGTATATGTACATAAAAAACTTAATGTTTGCATTTCAAATTGTATAGCTTAAATGCTTTATTAATATCAAAAAATTTTAAACGAGGCGGTTGTTTATGCATATGAATTATTTTTGGCTATTTTTAGTTATTCATGATCTTATGTCATAATGATTCATTAGTTGCTAATTGAATGCTGCATAAATCAAGTTTTTTAAAAAGGGTAAGATGAATCAGTCATCTTTGTCATCTTTTATGTCTTTCCTTTTTGTCTCTTATGTGATTACCTTTAAAATTATTCTTATTTATTCATTTACATCATGTTATCAATTTATCATACTTGCCTTATGTTTAACTATTCTTTCACAATTAAGGACTGAATATTTTGATATATTCAAACCTTATTTTTGTATCTCATTCTTTATTGTTTTAGAATTAAGTTAATAAAACAAAGTATGGTATTAAATAAAATACTGATTTTATTTAAAAGAAATTTAGATAAGATCTAAATACATTTAGACTTCGTAGGCCCATTAGTGATCCAAAATAGTAAATTTTTTGAAATTCAACCATTTCTTCCACTGCGGGCTGGCCCGGTAACTTTCAAAAATGAGTCTTGGAATTTGCGCACGATTGATCCCGAAAACTAATGCTACTTGATCGTAAAATGCAAGAACCAGTAGAAGGCCAGGCCTGTGAGTGTGGAGGGAAAGAGCAAACATTTTGCTGAGTTGGAAAGCTGGCCAGTGCGGGCGATGGAATTGAATGTGGTAATGTGGTCGTATGGATCAGTGCTCTCATCATATTTGTTAATAGGCAGTAAGGGATACTACTGATCGATGTAAGTGTTAAGAATTTCATTGGAGAATGATTCCCAGTCTCGTCATTGGAGAATGCCTCGCCCCATGTATTTTTGGCTTACATTATGTTAAGTTGGTGGCAGAGGATATTCACTCTTTCCTTGAGGCCAACATCAGCCTATTGGAGGATGTTCTGTCTAACCATAGGCTCGGGACTCAGCAGGTGCCTAGGCAGGCTAGGAGATAAGCGGTGGGATGGAGAATGATGATGATTAGCGTAAGACCTCCTCATATGCATAGAGGATGACCTAGAATGCATCATCCTCCCTTCCCTCAATCTATTCCTATCCATGCCCCTATGGACCAAAAGTGTGTCAAGAGGCTATATGCACCCTACCAATGATAAGGGCACCGCCATTGAAACGGTCAAAATCAGAAGCCTTTTTGAGTGATCAAAAACTGTTGCTCGTTCCACCGGGAATGATGATGCCTGGCTCTAAAAGCAAAACCATATTTAAGGCGATATAAATTTGGCTAGGCACGTCAATAGCATACCTTTTGGGATAAGCATGAACACCCAAGAGTAGTGTTTCGAGCATCATCCTTTCCCGGGCCTCAACAGTTCCATGAGTAATATGCGTTGGGAAGCATGGGTCTGTGAGCAAGCAGGTCGACTAGATCGGCTATAGGAGCAACGGGTGTGACAAAGTGTACAATGGTTTAGGCATCCAACCACGTCCTCAATACATTCCCCTCACAGGTCAAATTACTCATGTTTGATAGTTGTAGCATCATAGTATGTCGCTTTTCTTCATTGATGCTAAGATTAGGCTAGATAGCACTAGCGAGAGCACCATCGTTGGTTCCATACTCATTGGAGTCATTACCTTCGACTGGTAGAATATTGTCTATTGCAACAAGTCAGATCGGGTTTTTATTGAATTAAAAGTGTGGAAAGGTGAGAGATTTCGGGGGTGGTCCTTCTTTTAGCACCGAAACGTTGACTTAATTTTTAGCTAACCTTGGAATAAGGCCAATGCGTCATGAAGAGAAAACGTTACTTGCTAATCACTAGGCTTGAAGGTGAAAATAAGGAATAAAGTGAGTAACTAAAGGTAAATGACACAAGATATGGGGTGAATAGGCATGCTTTGCTATGTCCCTATGAAGTTCTCTTATTAAATATCTACCTTACAACCACAGGGAATTAAAGGAAAAGGAATTAAAGGAAAATAATAAAGGAAAGGAAGTAATTAGGATTAATGAGATTGTTAACCTTAAAAACTTGCTATGTAAAGAACTCTAAATTGTGTAAACTACTTAGAATTCTTATATATTTCAACCCCTTTGTAGTAGTAACGCATGGAGTATTTATTTAGATAAAATGAATGATGGATGGTTGAAATTGTGTAGTAAACTGATGGGAAAAGCACCGGGTCGTTGATCTGGTCGCACATACTGATGGAGGACAACTGTAAAAGTGCAAAGGATGCGTGGCTAAAAAAATGTAAACATTGTCCCTCTATATCATGTGCAGACCTTGCATTTCATGCACATTAAATGTTGATAGCTTTCCATAGGAGTAATAATCAGTTCAACTGCTAGCTACGGTGCTTTATATAGATGGATGGACGGCTTGTCATTTACTCTTACATGGAAAGGCTTGCTGAGTTGGCAGGCCAGTTGTTAAAGATACGTAGGAAACTGATAACTGTATAAGGACTATGTTGGAAAGATGGTGCCAAGCTAGATGCAAGATGATAGAGAGGGTTGTTTTAGACCGGACGGAGGTGGTTGTATCGAAATCGAGCTAAGGATGAGCCATACCCAAGCCAATCATGTTAGAAGTGTTATCTATTGAGACAGCCTAGTGTAATTCCAACTAGAAACTGAAGGACATTGGGTGAACGGGCCGACATTGAGTTATGCTAGACTGGGTGGGTAGAGTCGGGCTTAGACATGCTTTCATTAGTAGGTTTTGAAGGCTACCTAAGGATAGGATAGTCAGGTTTCAACTTGATGTCTTATTGAGTAGAAGGGTGGGTTTGAGACCAATTTAAGCGTAGGTCGGCCTACGGAGGCTAGCTGTAGAAAAGGAGGGTTGGCTTCTGTTTGGGCCAGATTGCCTAAATCTGCCTATTATTTACTTATGAGAAAATCGAGCAACACTTCTTGTTGTGTCACACACGCACATATTTCTTTATCAAGTTTTCCATTTAAGAATGCAGTCTTAACATCCTTTTGATGAATTTTAAGTGGATATGCATCAAAATAATATACTTCTTCTTTTTGAGTAAAAACCCTTAGCGACTAAGCTAACAGAATTTTCTTGAATGTCCTCTTATATCACATTGGTTTACAACCAGGAGGTAGTCTCTTAGTTTCCAAGTTTCATTTTCGTAATAGAATCTTCGCCTATGGCTTCTTACGAAAAGGATGAATCCTAAGACTTTATTGCCTCATTATATGTTAAAGAATCGATCAGACTCTATGCTTGTAAAAAATATGGCTTGATGTTTAATAACATTTCTTGATCCTTCTTCCAAATAGCTGAAAAAAATCTAGTTCGAATGATTTTTTAGTCCTCTTTCTTTTAGTTCTTCGAAGAGGTTTTCCAGTTTCATCAGTACTTATCTGAGTATTCTAAATTTTACAAATATGTTTACCGACCTCCACTATTTCACAAATAGGAATATTACCCTCCACTGTTTATTAATAGATGTATTATATGGAGTAGACGTGAATCTATTTTCACTGAAAAACTACATCCTTCGATTCTATTATTATGTTTACCTCATCCGAATTATTAGGTTATATTACTAGAAATCTACAACTCTTGCTATACAGAGCGTATCCTGAAAAAAATAGATTATGTCCTAATTTTTTGATTTTTGGTTCAGGTAATTTAACAATTGCTATGCAACCCTAGAGTATAAGATAGCCTAAATTGGGCTTTCTTTTGTTCCAAAGTTCATATAGAGTGACTTTGGTTTTCTTGTGAGGCATTCTATTTAATATATGACATGAAGTCAATAATGCTTCACCCTAGAAACTAGTACTAAGACCAAAGTTATACAATATTGCATTAGCCATTTCAGTGAGCGTATTAGTTTTTTTTATTTTATTACTCCATTCTAATGTGGTTTATATTCTATAGATGTTTCATGTGTTATTTCTATAGATTCACAATATGTAGGGAAAGGACAATTACCTCCCCTATCAGATCTAAGGGTTTCACTTGTAGAATCACACTGGTTTTCTCCTTTCATTTCATAAGTAAAAAATTATTGTAATACTTAGTTTTAGCATACATTAGATAAACATAATAATATTATGAATAATCTTCTATAAAAGTGACAAAATACTTCTTTCCTCCCTTATTAGGAGTACCATGCATATCACAAATACCACTATGATTTACTTGTAACAAAATAGTGGTAATGGTAGATTTATAAGGTAATTGTTTTCTTGTTATCCTTGTCAAAGAGCATACCCTACATTGATCACTAAAATTATTATCGTACTTAGGGCCATGTTTAAAATCATATCATTTATATGTCTAGCATTGACATTCCTAATCTACTATGCCAAAAGAAAGTGACTCAATAATACAAGCAGAAGCAATAATTTTATTGATACTCAATTTGAACATTCCATCGTGCATGCACCCTTTTCCCACAAACACACCACCCTTATTCAATACATATTTATCTGACTCAAAGACTTGCTTGAAAGCAAACTTGTTCAGAGACTACCAAAAACAAGGTTTTTTCTAACCTTGGATACATAATGTACATTGTTCAGTATCAGAATCTTTCTGGATGTGAACTTCAAGTCTATTGTCTCCTTCTCCTTGACCTCTGCTTTAGCTTAGTTTGTGATAGCTTTCATCCTCGGAATATTCAAGTTTCTTGAATTAACTCTTGACGCTGAAGATACGATTAGTAGCACTAGAGTAGATAAACTAAGAATCTTTTCTTTCATTATATTGATTTTAGTGATTATGACCGTAATATTTTATTTTGGTGATTGTTGTTTCTTTAAAGAAAATGACAAGCTCTTTTAAAGTAACATGGTTTTCCACTGTTGTAACAACTATTCACTTTCTTGGCCTTCTTGCTTTTGAAGTCGTTATTATTTGAAATTTCCTCTTTGGATTAAAAGCAAGCTCAGAGACATTATTTGCCTCCATTTTCCTGCACCATATGTATCTTTGATGAATATACTATTGCATTACCACTTTCCTTATATCTTTGTTATTCTTCAACATGCAAATATTGTGCTAGTTTATCTGGACTCATTTCCTTTTTCTTACGTTTGAATATTTTCTTTGATGTTTCCAAGAAGGAGGAAGTTTGTCTATTATGAAGAAGACTTAACCTCCGCATCCATATTTAGATTATGCTAGTTGAATTGGTCCAGGATGTGCATAATATCATTAAATTGCTCTACTATTGATCTAGCATTAGTCATTTCGTAATTTAAAAAATTTATAGCCAAAAATTTCTTACCTGTTGCGTCCTCCATTCACTATTTGGCCTTTACCGCATCCCAAACTCCTTTTATACTCGGTTTTTTGTAGTACATATCAAACAACGTATATGTCATTACATTACATATGTGCCCCTTGCAAATGTAGTCATCCTCTTTCCATTTTAGTCATGCTCTTATATCTACAATTATTTCGTCCTCTATCGTTTCTTGTTTTGGTATGGTCAACACATAATAGCTTTCAACCTTGCCAATAATAGTGAATTTTCTTCTGCCAACGAACGAAATTGACACCATCAAGTATTTCCAATTTGGTGAAATTAGAAGCGAACTTCTTCAAACTGTGCAGTGTCACTGTTTGGGAAGCATGGCTGGTGACGAACGGGATGGGAAGGTCTCTGGAGGTGCTACCTAACAAGGCCCATGGATGACCATCGTTCTTGAGAAAGATACATACATCCAGATGAGGATCATGTAGTGGGTAAACCCATGGGAGTGAGTCTTTATGGATGAACAAACAAATGGGTTGTATGAGATCTTGGTCGACTCCTGTTAAGTAGGACCTTGTCGTAGGGCTACAGACGTGATTGACCCGCTTTGTATTTTGGGAGAAAAACGAGTAATGTTTTACCCTCCAAGTTCACCTCGACGGGCATAGACGAACCTGTCTTATATGAAATTAATGCGAACAATACATGGCATGCTCTCATTAGCCGCAATGATTCTTATCCCGAGATGGTTCTAATGATTTGACATTTTATTTGACAGCGCACTCGATTCGTATTCTACGATCCAGATTAGTTGCCACCCATCCGCTCAACAATTGAGATTGGAGACCAAAATCAGTAAAAGGAGGGAGAGATCTTCTTCATATCTTTACAGTTTCCTTCAACAAATATTGTAACGACCTGAAAATTTTCGATAATTAAATTTTGTTAATTTAATAAGTTTTGGTAATTTAATATGGAAAGAAAATAAAAATATGTAATTTAATAATGAAATCACTAAAATAAGGGTAATAATGTTAATGAAGTTAATAAATAACTAATTTAGTGAAAACCCAATTAATTGATACAATTATAAGGTCATAATTGATTGTAAATAGTAAATTGGGAAATAAAATTCAAAGTTATATTAATTGATGAAATAATACGCAATAAACCGTATTTTAATAAAATCAATTTTAGATAATTAATTGTAATAATTGTTGGTTGATAATAAGGTATGAATAGGATAATGATTGATTGAATAAAAAGAATCAAGATTTATTTATTTAAATTTAATAATTGGATTAGTTGGAATTAAATGAAAATTAATATTTAAGTATTACGTAAATAGGAATTAAGATGAAATTGGGAAATATTAATGTATCATGTTATAAACCAATGTTAATTATATCCTTATTGTAATAAAAGACTTGAATAGCAAGGTTTAAAAGTTATTTAATGGATTTTGGAATTTTAAATTTATAAATTTCTGAATTTAATGAAATTGAAATTAAACACCGAAATTGAGGAATTAATCAATTTTAAATCGACGGCTAAAGTTGTTTAAATTATTTTTGAATGGTTAAGAAATCAAAATTGATAGAAATTGTAAATTATTAAATTTAAAATTGAAGAAGTGATTAATTAATTTAATATTAAATTATTTAATTAACTAGAAAATAATCATTTTGGCTACTGACTCGAATTTTGATGAAACCAGTTCCATCGGATCCGTAACGGTGCATTATTATAGGATTTCAAGTTTCGCAGCAATCGGGCTTATCGTTTGATCGTACGGACTCGAAACGCCTAGAAATCAATTTAATTGTAATCAATTGAAATCAATTTGAAATAACTTGATTTTAGTACAACTTCTTCATACAATGGAATTTGGATTTGAAACCTATTCCATTGCGTTTAAAATGTTTAAAAACATCTATTTTGATATATGGGTTGACCCATTTTAGTTCCAGAGTTAGAACGGGCTTTCCGGGCCATTTATCGTTCAACTTCCGATCCAAATCAATCTGGTCCATTCTAATTTCAGCATTGCGTATATATACCTTATTATAAACCCTAGTCTATTTCTTATGTTTATTTTTCTGTACGTACAATTCTAATTGCTCCTCTTTCTCAATGGCAGACAAACCCTAGACGAGCACATCTCAAACAAACTCCACAAACTATATCAAATTTTATATGGATTCGAAGATCTCGACGAGCGCATCTCAGATTTAAAATTCATTTTTCGATTCGAGTCTCCGTATGTCTAGAATTTAATGAATAACTCCTAGCCGTTCATATTAGGTCGTCGAAGTTAACAGTGGATCGTCGATTTCACGAGGATCAGGAAATAGGGGCGAGTAGAGATTGGCAAGGCAAGCAGATCGATACGGTCACTTGGGATCGAATTTACTCGATTTCGCCGTGATTGGCCGGAAATCGTCGCGACGGCGGATCATTTTCTGGTGAGGCTGGGGACGCGCGAGGGTACGTTTGGGGGCGGCTCGGCGAGCTCAGCACGATGGCGTTCTCCGATGTGGTGGTCATCCCCTGTGGAAGCGGTGGAAATTGGTCAAGGGGTGGCGGTTGGGTCGGTCTCATGCTTGAGACTCTAGGGTTAGCGTGCGTGTTTCTGATGGTGATGATGTGTAAGGGTTTACTTATTTTATTTATTTTCATATCTAAATTCGTATAACTTCTAATTATAATAACTTTGGCATACGAGCTCGGATTAGGATGAGGTTTTCTGCGCTAGGATCGTATTTAGATTTCAGACATTTTGACGCTAGTTTGGATAAATTCTGAGAGTGTTCAAATTTTGTATTTAAATCGGATTTAAATTTAATTTAAATTTAAAAGGTAAGTGTTTTAACCCAGTCATGACTTCTAAAATTTCTTGTGTTTGTTAAATTGATGTATGATGTGATTAGAAATTTATTTATGACTGTTTGGCATATTTTGAATCATCACCTCAGTTTATTTGAATTTATTTGGATAAAATAGATATTTAATTTATTATTGAATATAAACTTCCAGTAAATACCTGTTAATTATTATCTGTTCTATATTGATTTTATTGATTGAATTGGATGATGATGGTGATAAATGTTTGATGATTGATATTGTATGAATGGATGTTGTATTTTATATTGTCATAAACTGTAAGTTGTTATGGATTTTATTTCATTTGGGATTGCGGTTTGAAATAATATATAACCGTATTTATATTTTAAATTGTGGATTGAAATGATAAATATCCGTATCACTTGACCATAGGATAGAAAATTATATACAGACACTGTCGGTCTATATATATAAATATTTTGGAAAGGATTTCTATGGTTTTGAAAAGAAATATACGGTTTTAAAATATTGATTTTTGATATTATATAAATATTATTTTATATGGTTAAATTCTTGAATTTAAGCTATGAATAAATTTGTTTAATAAAAATAAGTTTAATAACAAAGTTTGGTTTTAACAAAATATGATATGGGTAAGTATTTAAATTATATTTTAATATAGAGTGTATAATGATTTAAATAAATTAAGGTTGGCAGATAAATGTGAAATCTATTTGAAATTGAATTTAGTTAAGAATTAAACTCAAATAAGTTTGATATGAAATGTATTAAATTCGAGCTTTTAGAAGGCATGAATTATAACTTGATCTTGTTTAAGGTGAATTAAATGAATGTTTCAAGTATAAATAAATTGAAGGAAACATTTAGTTATTTGCAATCGGGGTTTTATTTGAATGATATTGGAATTATTAAGTAAATGTTTCAAAACTAAATAATAGTAAACTGAATTTGATATATATGTATAGAGTTAACAAATTTAGTTTTGAAGTTTTGAATATTAGAAGCTTTGAAATCTATTGAAATGGTTTATTTGGAAATTCGAGTCTATATTCAAAACCGATATAAATTGAAATGGTTTATTGAAAACTGAAAGTGAGTTGAAAGTTATGAATTGATATTTAATTTAAAGTGAATAAAATTGTGAAGTCGAGGAAATTATTTTACTTTATAAAGTAATTTTAAATTCAAACTATTTTATTTTATATACTGTTCGAATATTCAAACCGTTTAAGTGGTGGAAGCTGTGGTTTAGAAGCTATGAAATTCAAAGTATTATGCTTTGAAAGGTTATATTTCAAGCGTTTGGTTTCGAAATATTATAATTTTGAGAGTGTTATGGTTCTAGAAAGGATATATTTGAAATAGAATGGTATCATATTGATTTGTTTTTGAAAGGCAATGACATTTGGTTTTAAAGCATAAATTATTTTGAAAATGACTGCGGTGTTATAATAACATTTGGTTGTTAAAGAGACCGAGATCGAAAGTTGTCATACTCTCTGCCAACTCCGAAAACAACTTTAACAACCGTGTTCGCTGTGGAGATTCCAGAATGAAGTAGGATGGTGGCGTCGTTCTATTAAGGTATATACGTGGATCCGACTCCCGTGAGTTGGCTTAAGGTGGCTAAAACAAGAGCGATTCTCGGGCCAAGGAGGTAGCCCCTCTCATAGGACACACTCCTTCGATATTATATTCTGACTTTGGATTGTTTTGGTGGCCACTTTTGATTTTTGATTTTAGGGGTGTGCCTCGAGGTGGGCGGTAGTAGCTGCTACGCGTTACCACCAGCCCGGATACTAATTGGTATGTCTACCCTGGCATTACCTTATGTGCCGTGTCACCTACCCTAGCGCGCCTTGTACGAGTTTGATTTGTGTCGTAGCTATGGAGTATCCTCTGGTAGCCTCCCGATCAGGAGGTATTACGTTATTGTATAGACTATTGACACTATTTATGTTTTAAGGGGAATATTGGGTCACTTCTTAAAGCTATTTTAAAGTAAGTTTATTTTACTAGTAGACATTTTTATAATAGCGAAATATTACTACAAGTAAATAGTTTAACGGATCCTTAGAAGATGTGAATCCCGAGCATCTCTTAAGTTACTACACTCACAATAGACACTGGATAGGAGATGTCAAATCTCGTAAACATCTCTGACGCCGTTCCATTCATATTATTTATTGTTGATTTAACTTACATAAGATCTTTTAGTTCTGGCTCGAGTGTTTTGTCTTTTCAATTCGCTCGGGTCAGCCTAAGCATTTCAGGATTTGAAGACCTTACTTCTGGAGGATGAAGACGAGTATTGTATTACTATTATTTATTATATTATTCCACTACATTCATACTGTGCCGCTGCATTATTTATTATTCTCTGGTATGTGTAACTCTGATCTGCGTTGTATAAGTAAAATCAAATGTTTTATAAAACAGCTTCATGAACTGTTATTTGGTTATTGTATTTTGTCGTTCCGCTGCAACATTCTGTTTTGTTTTTATTCTTTCCTTACTTTTTCTTATTTACCCCATAACAATCTGCCCTTCTGTATGGTTTGAGTCTAACATGTGTGGTTTATCGTCGATTTAAAGCGTACAAAAAGGCGGGACGTTACAACGTGGTATCAGAGCTTTGGTTTAGCGATAAACCTTAGCTTTGTGGGGTTTGACTCTTTATCAATAGGATAGTAATACCCAATGATGAGTCGCTGAGCGTGTGTGTGTGTGTGTATATATATATATGAGAGAGCGTATTTGTTAGTGTTATAAAAATGTTTTTATATTATGTTAATTTGTTCCGTTTTGTATTTATAAATTCTGGTTGGTGCGTAGGACGCTGTAACATCAACAGGGATTTCTAAGCACTCAATAGGACAGGCCGACACAATATTGTTTTGAATATAGGTGAATGAAATAATTTTAGCTATTGTATTTTCTATATAAATAAATTTTATAAATAAGATATATATTTGGTCGTATTATATTGATTGTTAGGTAGTGGAATTATAAATATTGATTGAAAACAAAATTTGAAGAAAATAAAATAAATGAAAATTGGAAATTTTAGAACTTAAGTTCCGGGATTTTTGAAAATTTCTTTCAAATGATTTTGGGATATAATAATAATATCGTTAGAAGTATTTTCTGATCAAAATATTTCAAAATGATTTGAAAGAATTGTTTGAAAGAAACTTTGGAAGGAAATAAGTTATGTACTCCCCTCTCTGTCGCTGGAAAATAATTTCGGTGATGAGTGCACGCATCATCGACATCCATTTTCGAATTTTAAAGTGGGAAGGCTATTGTAGTAGTTTACTACACATTTGTTGATAAATATAAAATTTTATTTTAAATATGATTGATGTATATATAGATATGGTTATATATATATATATATATTATTTTAAAATGATTTGAAATTTAACCCAGTATTTAGTTCTTAAGTTTCCATCAATTAATAGTTCCAATCATTGTCGTGAAATGGAATGTAACTAATTAATAATTGGAACCTCTAAGTAAAATAAGTGAATAATGCTAGGTTATAAATGAAATTTCAATAAAGTTGAAATTGTAACCTATAAAATAAAAGATATGATTATTGAACGTTTAATTTATTTAAAGAAATAAGATAGACTTGTATAATTTTCAATTGCATTCTTAAAAAGCGTATATATAACTTACCAAAAGATTTAAAAGTTGAAATGTCTGATAAGAAAATGTAATGGAAAATTTACAAGTAAGACTTATGTAATAGAAAGGTTCAATGGGTTACTTTTATAAATAAGAATTTGATGTTATAATGGTTATAAACTTAAGTTATGATTGAAATGCTACTAATTTAATGTAATAGAAATGTAAGTATTATAAATAAATAATAATAAATTTAAGTAAGTGGTTGAAGCTATTTATAAATAAAATAAATAGAAAAGATGAGTATTGTAAATATATGATTATCGACTTAAGTTAATGAATTAATATGCTAAGTAATTGAACCGCACATCAATACCATAAATAAATGAATAAATTAAATTAAGTAATAAATGAATGAATGGAAATTGAAATTTTGCAAGAAAAAATATAAATAAAAAGGATAAACCATTATATGAATGAAAAGGAAATCAAACAACAAATATTATGAAATGAAATTATTACGAATGAACTTGATCCATTGTTTGGTTTATGATTGTTTGGGAAAGGATGATTTAAATTTGTTTTGATGTATAAATAATCTATTTCATTTCATTTAAGACTGTTGAGTAAATGGTGCACTTAATAGTTTATTTTCCATTCTGTACAATTTAAAGTTTTGAACCCGAACAACTATTTGTTTTGTTTGATATGAATGGATGATTGATTTATGCTGACTTTATGTGATGGTTATATGCTTTGTTACAAGTAATTGTTGTTTATATTGATTTGTTTGATAGTGGTTGAAACAACTTTAAATATTTCATTTTATATAATTATTAACTCTTTTTGGATTATATAAGTCAAATACATGATATGGAAGCAATTGCTACCTCTTTTGGTTTCATAAAATAAGTGTAAATTGCCCGACAAATAGGTACGTTTTCAGATTACGGTGTTATAGCGCTATTATATTGTTTTTTCCGTGTTGGGATATATTATTTTGGAAATTATATGTTATATATTGCTATATTTGATATTATATTTTCTCCAGTGCCTCTCCGTATAAAGGAGACTCTGCCGAAATTTTTCGTAAATTTTGGACTTGAAAATTTTTCGAAATTTTTTTCCAAACATTACTAATATAAGTATACAAAGATTTAAGGGTTATAAATTTTTATATTTTATTTAAATTTATTTGTTTATAAAGTTAATATTTTTGAATAAGATATATTGTTTGCTCAATTCTTTCTTTCCCCTTCTTTTTCATTTTCGGGGACGAAAAGTTTTGAGTGGTGGAAAGTGTAACGACCCCTAAATTTTCGATAATTAAATTTTGTTAATTTATTAAGTTTTGGTAATTTAATATGGAAAGAAAATAAAAATATGTAATTTAATAATGAAATCGCCAAAATAAGGGTAATAATGTTAATGCAAGTTACTAAATAACCAATTTAGTGCAAACCCAATTAATTGAAACAGTTGTAAGGTCATAATTAATTGTAAATAGTAAATTGGAAAATAAAATTCAAAGTTATATTAATTGACAAAATAATACGCAATAACTGTATTTGATAAAATCAATATTAGATAATTAATTGTAATAATTGTTGGTTGATAATAACGTATGAACAGGATAATGATTGATTGAATTAAAAGAATGGGAATCAAGATTTATTTATTTAAATTTAATAATTGGATTAGTTGGAACTAAATGAAAATTAATATTTAAGTATTACGTAAATAGGGATTAAGATGAAATTGGGAAATATTATTGCACCATGTTATAAACCAATGTTAATTATATCCTTATTGTAATAAAAGACTTGAATAGCAAGGTTTAAAAGTAATTTAATGGATTTTGGAATAAATTTATAAATTTCTGAATTTAATGAAATTGAAATTAAACACCGAAATAGAGAAATTGATCAATTTTAAATCGACAGCTAAATTTGTTTAAATTATTTGTGAATGGTTTAGAAATCAAAACTGATAGAAATTGTAAATTATTAAAATTTAAAATTGAAGAAGTGATTAACTAATTTAATATTAAATTATTTAATTAATTAGAAAATAGCCATTTTGGCCACCGACTCGGATTTCGATGAAACACATTTCATCGGATCCGTAATGGTGAATTATTGTAGGATTTCAAGTTTCATAGCAATCGGTCTTATCGTTTGATTATAAAGACTCAAAACGCATAGAAATCAATTTAATTAGAATCAATTGAAATCAATTTGAAATAACTTGATTTTAGCATAACTTCTTCATACGATGGAATTTGAACTTTAAACCTATTCTACCGCGTTTAAAATGTTTAAAAACATCTGTTTTGATATTTGGGTTGACCCATTTTAGTTCCGGAGTCAGAATGGGCTTTTCGGGTCATTTGCCGTTCATCTTTCGATCCAAATCAATCCGGTCCATTCTAATTTCAGCTTTGCGTATATATATCTCGTTATAAACCCTAGCCTATTTCTTATGTTCATTTTTTTGTACGTACAATTCCAATTACTCATCTTTCTTAATGGCAGACAAACCCTAAATTTCACAGTCCACTTTCAATATCAAATTCAAATCAAAATTTCAAACGCCACAAACTATATCAAATTTTATATGGATTCAAAGCTCTCGATGATAACATCTTAGATTTGAAATTCGTTTTTCGATTCGAGTCACCATGTGTCTAGAATTTAACGAATAACTCCCGGCCGTTCCTATTAGGTCGTCGGAGTTGACGGCGAGTCCTCGATTTCACGACAATCAGGAGGTATTGTCGTGTTGAGATTGGCAAGGCAAGCAGATCGATACGGTCGCTTGGGCCCTAAGTTGCTCGATTTCACTGTGATTGGTCGGAAATCGTCGCGGCGGCAGGTCGTTTTCTGGTGTGGCTGGGGACGCGCGAGGGTACGTCAGGGGGCAGCTCGGCACGATGGCGTACTCCGATGTGGTGGTCGTCGCCTATGGAAGCGGTGGAAATTTGCCAAAGGGTGGCGGCTGGGTCGGTCTCGTGCTCGAGACTCTAGGGTTACGCGCGCGTGTTTCTGATGGTGATGACGTGTAAGGGTTTACTTATTTTATTTATTTTAATATTTAAATTCGTATAACTTCTAATTATAATAACTATGGCATACGAGCTCGGATTGGGACGAGGTTTTTTGCGCTGGGATCGTATTCGAATTCCGGAGATTTTAACGCTAGTTTGGGTAAATTTTGAGACTGTTTAAATTTTGAGTTTAAATTGCGTTTAAATTCAATTTAAATTCAAAAGGTGAGTGTTTTAACCCACTCACGACTTTTAAAATTTCTTTGTTTGTTAAATTGGTGTATGATGTGTTTAGAAATTTATTTATGACTGTTTGGCATATTTTGAATCATCATCTCAGTTTATTTGAATTTATTTGGATAAAATAGATATTTAATTTATTATTGAATATAAGCTGCCAGTAAATACCTGTTAATTATTATCCGTTCTATATTGATGTTATTTATTGAATTGGATGATGATAGTGATAAATTTTTAATGGTTAATATTGGATGAATGGATATTGTATTTTATGTTGTCATAAATTGCAAGTTGTTATAAATTTCATTTCATTCGAAATTGAGGTCTGAAATGATATATAACCGTATTTATATTTTAAATTGCGGATTGAAATGATAAATATCTGTATCACTTGACCATAGGATATAAAATTATATACATACACCATCGGTCTATATATATATATATATATTTTGGAAAGGATTTCTATGGTTTTGAAAAGAAATATGCAGTTTAAAAATATTGATTTTTGATATTATATAAATATTATTTTATATATGGTTAAATTCTTGAATTTAAGCTATATATAAATTTGTTAAATAAAAATAAGTTTAATAATAGATTTTGATTTTAATAAAATATTATATGGGTACGTACTTAAATTATATTTTAATATAGAGTGTATAATGATTTAAATAAATTAAGGTTGGCAGATAAATGTGATATTTATTTGAAATTGAATTTAGTTAAGAATTAAACTCAAATAAGTTTGATATGAAATGTATTAAATTCGAGATTTTAGAAGGTATGAATTATAACTTGATCTTGTTTAAGGTGAATTAAATGAGTGTTTCAAGTATAAATAAATTGAAGGAAACATTTAGTTATTTGTAATCGGGGTTTTATTTGAATGATATTGGAATTATTAAGTAAACATTTCAAAACTAAATAATAGTAAACTGAATTTGATATATATATATATATATATATATATATATATATATATATAGAGAGAGAGAGAGAGAGAGAGAGAGAGAGAGAGAGAGTTAACAAATTTAGTTTTGAAGTGTTGAATATTGGAAGCTTTGGAATCTATCGAAATGGTTTATTTGGAGGTTCGAATCTATATTCGAAACCGATATAAATTGAAATGGTATATTGAAAACTGAAAGTGAGTTGAAAGCTATAAATTGAGATTTAATTTAAAGTGAATAAAATTATGATGTTGAAGAAATTATTTTACTTTATAAAGTAATTTTAAACTCAAACTATTTTATTTTATATACTGTTTGAATATTAAAACCGTTTAAGTGGTGGAAGCTATGGTTTAGAAGCTATGAAATTCAAAGTATTATGTTTTGAAAGGTTATATTTCAAGCGTTTGGTTTCGAAATATTATAATTTTGAGAATGTTATGGTTTTAGAAAGGATATATTTGAAATAAAATAGTATCGTATTAATTTGGTTTTGAAAGGTAATGACACTTGGTTTTAAAGTATAAGTTATTTTGAAAATGACCGCGGTGTTATAATAATGTTTAGTTGTTAAAGAGACCAGGATCGGAAGTTGTCATACTCTCTGCCAACTTCGAAAACCACTTTAACAACCGTGTACACGGTGGAGATTCCAGAATGAAGTAGGATGGTGGCGACGTTCTATTAAGGTATATACGTGGACCCGACTCCCATGAGTTGACATAAGGTGGCTAAAACAAGAGCGATTCTTGGGCTAAGGAGGTAGCCCCTCTTATCGGATACACTCCTTCGATATTATATTCTGACTTTGAATTTTTTTGGTGGCCACTTTTGATTTTTGAGTTTGGGTTTGTGGCTCGAGGTGGGAGGTAGTAGCTGCTATGCGTTACCACCCGCCCGGATGCATAATTGGTATATCTATCCTGGCATTGCCTTATGTGTCGTGTCACCTACCCTAGCACGCCTTGTACGAGTTTGATTTGTGTCGTACCTATAAAGTATCCTTTGGTAGCCTCCCGATCAGTAGGTATTACGGTACTGTATTGACTGTTGACACTATTTATGTGTTAAGGGGAATATTGGATCACTCTTTAACGCTAATTTAAAGTAATTTTATTTTACTATTAGACATTATTATAATAGCGAAATATTACTGCATAGTAAATAGTTTAACGGATCCTTATGAGATGTGAATCTCGAGCATTTCTTAAGTTACTGCACTTACATTAGACACTGGATGGGAGATGTCAAATCCCATAAACATCTCCGACGTCGTTCCACTCATATTATTTGTTGTTGATTTAACTTACATATGATCTTTTAGTTCTGACTCGAGTGTTTTGTCTTTTCAATTCGCTCGGGTCAGCCTAAGCATTTCAGGGTCTGAAGACCTTACTTCTGGAGGACGAAAATGAAGATTGTATTACTATTATTTTTTATATTATTCCACTACATTCAAACTGTTCCGCTGCTTTATTTATTATTCTCTGGTATGTGTAACTCTGATCTGTGTTGTATAAGTAAAATCAAATGTTTTATAAAACAGCTTCATGAACTGTTATTTGATTATTATATTTTGTCGTTCCGCTGCAAGATTCTGTTTTTTTCTTCTTTCTCTGCTTTTCTTATTTAACGCATAACAATCCGCCTTTCTTTATGGTTTGAGTCTGACGTGTGTGGTTTATCGTCGATTTAAAGCGTACAAAAAAGCGGGACGCTACAAATATGCCATTAACGTTCTCTACTCTTTCAGATAATTTTCTGAGCTTTCCTCCAACTCTGACTTTGTAAAAGCGAGTAATTTCTTTCTTTTCGCTTCGACTTTCTTTTAATCTTTATCAATGTTCTTGTGATTTTGTCGAGGCTTAGTTTTCAATAATTTTATCCTTCTTTTACCGTTTTGGACCTTTTTGTTAGATAAGGTGCGTTGACAGCAGGGTAAAGGGGAAATTTCGAAAAAATCCTTTTATTAATTTGCATTAGGTCTTATTTTGTGTTTACGTAAATGATATATTCGCACACAATCATATTTAGTGATTATTAATAATGATGTTTGGTGTTTTAATTTTAGTTTAATCAATTTATATTATAGCTTTTATATTTGTATATTATGATTTATCTTTATTAAATATAATATATGTTATTATTTTATATTGATTCACTACACCAAAAAATAGATTTAATAGCACCCAAAAATCGCTAGCATAACTTATAGTAACGTTTTAGAAAATGCCGTTATATGACACGCAAATAAAAGTCTGGAACTTTTTGTTGCCTTTTGATAAACATTACCCGAAAACATATTGCAGCATCCTACAAACGCCACCTTTTTTTTGATTACATCGCTGTATAAACGCCACTAAAAAGTACCATCGACACTACTTAAATTCTAATTGTAGCAGTTTTTTCTACCACCATATATATTTTAGTAGTGTTTATTAGATGCTGATAAAAAATGTTGATTTTTTATGCAGATTACCCTCGTTGTGGTAAATTGTTCGGTCTCCACTTCAATTTGTTTAGTTTCTGCTACATTTTGCTCATTGCATATATTATACGATAGTGATTAGTAGATTTTGATATGAAAAAGTATCAATCACGTAATCATATTACTTAAACAACTTACAAAACACATTAACCACATAACAAACACGATATCCATAACCATTTCAATATAAAAGTCTTTCGACCAAATAAACAAGTTCACATAAAACCCTTGAACATTTTTAACATAAGTTTACGCTACTAACAATATATCCAAACCGATATACATTGCACGTCACAAAAGAAGTCAGCTGGGACAAGTGTCTTAATTTGAGCATAAGGAAGCAAAATTACAGGTGATGCTATAGCTCACGCAGCAAATAGCTTCGATCCATTTGACACCGTATTAATATAAGTGTGTACAGTTATATGTTTTACATACTAAAATACTTCTTGAATGGAGTTAGAAAAAAAATTATATTAGTATAATTTGGCCATCATTGCAAGCATAATTTGGCCGTCTTTAACAATTATTTGGTGTTTCCGGAACACTATAGTGGTTACATTAACCCACTACCCACTTCAAGAAATGATACACAAGTAAAGCCACTCATATTCTCCGCAAGTCTATAATTCACCATTCATTGCATACTTATCCATCTGACTTACGTCAAGTATCATGTCCAACCCACTAGCTTGCAAGAACATGTAAAAAAAAAAGTCGTTAATACGTTAAAATAAAATAAAATCATTTTAATATCCTGAAGGCAAAAGAAATCAGAAGCAATATACTTTTCGCGAAATATTCCTACCATTGCTTGGCATCCACCAAGCACGGAAGATTGCAGGTTGAGTGCAATATTTGGATTATGAACACTCTGCCTTGTATGTATCCAATTATAATGTTCTCCAGATTCTTCATCTGTTATTTTTGCCCTGCCATTTAATTTGTAATAAAAGTCTGATTTAGGTACACGTGCGTGCGTGCGTGTGTGTTTTTAAGGCTTTTTATGTGGTATAATAAAAAGAAACTAGGCATACACAAAAATATATTTATTTTATTTGTTTACTTAATTGGTGGATGATGGGCATAGCTTGTGCATGGTGACACATATGTATGGACACCTGAGATTTCACCTCAGTTTTGCTGTTATGTAAACTATATGATATATGATACATGTACATGTAAGCTTCAATGGGGAGAGATTCATCGTTTGAGTCTACCGGACAACCACTTTTTACCCAACAATCACCACAGTTTCAAGCTTCCATCCTTCAACTTTCCCTTCCTGTATTTGTAGGCAGAGAAGCCATAAAATTATGGTTAATTTTTAGTTTTTCTTCTTCTTATTAAATCAAGATTTGATTCTGTAGTTAATCAAACCTCTATGTAACCCCTCAGAGTTTCAACTACTTCAACCCCTTTTTCTCTTGCATATTGTAATCCAGTTGTTATGTTCATTCTCAGCTCAACCGATTCAACAGGTTCTTCATGTTCTTTGATTAGACTTCCAATTCCTTCATCCAATCCTTTAAGTTTCATTCTCACGATCCCTACGATTATCTTTATTAGAACGTATGCCCCTTCAATCCATGAAAGCATGTTTAATAACACTAAGTTATATATGGTGTCCAGTACATGTGATACGTATATCAAGATGCTGTAAGAACTAAAAATTATTAATAACTATAGACTTCAGAAACCTGAATCTTTTTGTTATCTCTACCGCTAATAAAGAGAATTCAATAAATAAAATTTTCACGATGTCTTTTTTAAATTCCAAAAATACCTCATCCACTAATGGAATCCTATAATCGATATACAATTTTCACCACCGTCTCATCCCGACTATCAAACAACGGAATTTTACTACCAATTTACCACCACTACTATCGACAATACAATTTGTAATAAAAGTATTGTGATTATCAAAATATTTGCACTTACAACACACATCCATCCACTTGTTTTTTAATCAAATAAAAAGTAAACATATGTAGCTGCTAGATGCACGTAGTGCAGTTTATACTAGTAACTTATAATACTAATATTTACAATTATGCACCTGGATTTCAAATATACCAAAATCTAGCATGATGGTAAAAACATGCGTCTGTTATGCTGTAGATTCATTTGAATATACACAGTTGTGGTTATCGTGATAGAGCGTTTCAGGAATACACACACGTGGAATGCAATGAATGCATAAGTTCTTCTTTCTTTGGATGCATACAGACACTGTCCTAAACCATGTTAGTAAACAAAAAATAGTGGGTAAAAAACATACCGTCGTCAAGAAAATAGTTCTCCTTCAGTTCACCATGACCACTAGTGTCCATCATCAACGCAGCCTCCACCACATCGTCATTCAACTTTATACGTTTATCAATACCATTCCTATACCCGACCCTATAAAGACAATGCTTTTCCCCCTTCATCCCATTGAACTCAGACAATGCCACACTAGCTGTTGCGTCAGTCACATCCACACTACCAGGACGTTCCTCAAGTGTAATACATGCCATAAGCCCAATCAGTATATCACCATTTATCACATTTCCATCCTAATCCACTACTCCACTGCGATCTACATCACTGTATCAGAAACAACTCCTAAGTCGGCAGAGCTACTGATCACTGGAGACTGTGTTAGAGACATAGCTACTGGATCTTCTGAATTCGGTATGTGATCAGGGAAGATTACATCCGGGTTCAGGTTCAGACTTCCAGTTGTGTCTGCTCCTAGTTAATTAAGTTCAGTAGAATGAACAAAATTTCCGGGTAACTTAATTGTCAAAATGTATTGCACTTCCCAAACAATATTCATATAACCGTCAAATCAATTTGTGTATATTTGCCTTCAATTTTCAACTAATATAGAGCAAGTAGGATGTGATACATACTTACTCCAACCAATCCAATTGTGCATAGCATTCAGTCATGCATTCGCAACCCTGCAAGATCCTAGTGGCTCCCATACTGGTTTATCAAAGATTCAAAATACAAAATTGAAATAATCAAAATTCAGAAAATAAATAAAAAATTTAAGTGTAAAAAGATTTGCATACTTTCTATTACGATGAGTAAATAAATAAATAAAGTGTCAATATCACTTGAACCGATTGCTATTCAATTTTCGCAATATACTTCTGTTCATATTAGTCAAATTAGCAAGACAAATTTAATCATTACCCATTGCCTACTTGTTGACACAATGCCCCATAACTCAAATGCCAATAAAAATCCACAACCTAACTTAGCTGTATTCTCTACTCATAACAAAAACCCCTTGCCAGCCATTCACAAACCCCATCCTGCTCACAGTTCCAATCAACCTACCAATGAAAATGAAACAACTCACGTCTTTCTCCAGGAGCAATACGCTTAAGAGATAAGACAACAGGCCTAGCATTCTCTTCAAGATAAATTCTAAATTTGATCTCCCTAAGTAAATGAAGTGGTTCGTATCTGCAACCAGAGATATAACATCTTCTGTATTTGTTATTTCATTGGGCTGAGACTACTGGGCCAAACATAAAGCCCATTACTCTTACTGTCTTGTGTATATAATGTCATTACTCAGCCACAAACGAATGTATCAATCTATATCATTTGTATCAGATAAAAATCAAAACTGTTTCATCAATAAAGATCAAAATACATTCATTTCTTCTGCAACAAATTTCTGAGATCATCTGAATACAATTTCTATCTTGGTATCGGAGCGGAATTCACAAGCTTAACAGTTTTTTTATAAAAAAAAACTGATCCATCAGAGAAATCTCATCATTTGGATCAGTTTACCCATCAGAATCAAATTTCATCATTTGGGTAAGAAATCTATTTCAAGGATCCACTGCCTTGCCAAGATTTGCAATCGGCTGCAGTTTTATCTCAAGAACAGATTCAAGAATCAAGAAGATAATTTAGAAATCCAGATAGAGAAGAAAACAGAAATTCATCACTCAAAAACAGTAAGTGCTATACCAGAAGCAATCAGAGAAGTCTCATCATATTGCTTGGTTGCAACATACTTGTTGAAGGAAGAATATTTTGATCCCCTCACAACTCTCTTTCTGATTTCATTCTCAATTCTATTTCTTGAAGAAATTTCTTCATGGCTGAAGGAAGCAGTGCTACATCAGGTAATGATACCAGCACTTCATTGCAATCCATGGATGCTATTGACAGTTTGATCAAAACCATAATTAGCCCACACTCAAATCTCATCACTGCACAACTTGAAGATGACAACTATCTACTCTGGAAAGTGCAAGTCGAAACTGCTGCCAGAGGATATGATTTGATGGATACATTCTTGGCATGATAGCCACTCCACCCAAGTTTATCACTAATCAAGAAAATAAAACTGTGAGCAATGAGGAATATGTTAAATTTCAAAGACAAGACAGTTTAATAAGTTCTTGATTGCTTTCTTCAATCAGTGTAAAGATGTTACCACAAGTAATAGGGTGCAAAACAGCAAATGAAATATGGACTACCGTAGAAAGAATCTTCAATACACAATCAGCAGCCAAAATAATGCATTACAAAAGGCAGTTACATAATATAAGAAAAGACAATCAATCTATGAAAGAATATCTCTCCAAAATCAAGAACACTTGTGATCTACTTGAGGCAGCAGGACACAAGATGTCCAATACAGAACTTGTTTTAACAATATTGAGTGAGTTAAGTGATGAATATGAGGCTAGACTATGTCCATTCTATTCTCTTGGCTCATGAAGGAAGGCTAGACTACAAGAAAACCCCAGAAACAGACATGTCCATTAATTATGCTTCAAACAATAAAAATGGAAATCAAAACTATGGAAGGACTGATCAACAGTAACAAAGGGGAGGTCGGATTGCCAGAGGAAGAGGTAGAGGAAGATACAATGGCAATAACAAGCTAAAATGTCAGATATGTGAAAAAGTTGGACACACTGCAGTAAAATGCTACTTGAGATTTAATGCAAACTATGTGCCAGGTCAGGGATCAAACAACCAGAGAAATGGTAATTACAGTGCAAACTTGGCATAAGTACAGCAAGATTCAAGCAAACAACTCAGTGGAAACAGAAACCAGAATCTTGATGAAATTGCTAAAGTATATCACATTCAAGATGAGTCATGATATCCAGATTCAGGCGCAACGAATCATTTAACAAACAACTTAGAGAATCTAAATCTGGGCAGCAGAGAATACAAAGGTAAACAATCTATTTTTTTAGGAAATGGCAAAGCAATTGAGATCACACACACTGGTAACCCATATATTAAAGGTAAAAGACAATTATATCTCAATAATCTATTAAGAGTACCCATCATTAAGAAAAACCTCTTGAGTGTCTCTCAATTTGCTCATGATAATAATGTTTACTTTGAGTTTTATCCAACTTATTGCTTAGTTAAAGTTATTCTGACTAAGGATATACTCTTGCAGGGTAATGCAGTAAATGGTCTATACAAGTTCACTCTGACTAATAGCAAAGATTCAAATCAAAGAATGACAAATTGTAATAACAGTGAATTGGAGTCATGTGAAACCAGTAAAAATATTTTTGATCTGTGGTACTGCAAATTAGGTCATCCATGTACAAATGTTGTAAAACAAGTTCTTAAAGAAAATAAAATTTTCTTTGATAATATAACTTTGCCTTACATATGTTCTTATTGCCAAATGGGCAAAAGTCACAAATTAGTTTTTGCAGATTCTGTGATAGAATACAAAGCACCACTTGAATTAATTTCTACAGATTTATGGGGTCCAGCACCCATCTGCTCAGATTTTGGGTATAAGTACTACATATCCTTAGTTGATGCATGTACAAGGTACACATGGATATTTTTTTTTAAATCCAAGGCAGAAACTTATAATGCTGTTATATACTTTATCACTCAAGTTGAGAGGCAGACCAATCATAAAGTTAAAATTATTCAGAGTGATGGGGGGACAGAATACAAGCCTCTTAGTAAATATTTTCTGGATAATGGTATAATCCATAGAATTACATGTCCCTACACATCTGAACAAAATGGCCTAGTTGAGAGAAAACACAGACACATTGTTGAGACTGGTCTGACCTTACTTGCACAAGCATCATTACCTTTAAAATTTTGGCCAGATTCCTTCAGTACTGCTGTTTATTTAATTAATAGACATCCAACAACAGTACTGAATGGAATAAGCCCTTTAGAAAAGCTTTTAGGTGTCAAACCGGACTATCAACAATTAAAAACTTTTGGATGTTTATGTTTTCCCTATCTAAGACCATACAATAGCCATAAATTAAACTTTAGATCTCAACCATGTACATTTATAGGCTACCCAATCAAATAGAAAAGATACAAGTGTCTGGATGAAACAGGAAAAATATTCATAAGTAGACATGTAGTTTTTAATGAGAGAATATTTCCTTTTGCTAATGTAAGTATTAGAACTACACATAAAGTTTATAATCCAAAGGTTTCCTTACCAAACATACCAGTAATGCCACATATATGGCATGCTGATGAAACTGAGAAAAGAACAGGAGCCACTGGATCACAACACACTATGTCATCTGGACCAGGTCATGATGCAGTTGATCAGTCGGCTACACATTCTCAGTCACCTGCAGAATCAAGCAATGAAGATCAAAATAGTCATGAAAATCAACAAGATGACACAGCAGATCAGGACAACAATTCAGAGTAATCTGATACTGATCAACAGACAAAAACCGGTCATCATATGATCACCAGATCAAAGAGTGGAATCAATAAACCAAAGGCTTATACTGCAACTGCAGACATCACAGAGCCACAAACATTCGAACAAGCATTTAAAGACAAAGATTGGAAAGCAGTTATGGATGAAGAATACCAGGCATTAATGAAAAACAACACATGGAGTCTTGTTCATCCACCAAGCAACAAAAACATTATAGGATGCAAATGGACTTATAAAGTGAAAAGAAATCCAAATGAAACTGTGTCCAGACATAAAGCAAGGCTTGTGGCCAAAGGGTATACACAAGAATATGGGTTTGATTTCAGTGAGACTTTCTCACCAGTGGTGAAACCAACCACCATCAGAATTGTTCTTACAATTGCCTTAAATAACAACTGGAACTTGAGACAGTTAGATGTAAACAATGCATTTCTAAATGGTGTTCTGCAGGAAGAAATTTACATGGAGCAGCCACAGGGATACAAGCAAGGCATCAATCTAGTGTGCAAGCTAAACAAAGCCATATATGGATTAAAATAAGCTCCTAGAGTATGGTTTGATAGATTGAAAGCTGCATTAGTTTATTTGGGCTATCAATATACCAAATCTGACAACTCCTTATTTATCAAGATTAATAGTAATCTTGTTGTTTACATACTGATATATGTTGATGATTTAATTATAACAGGCAATGATGAAAATGAAATCAAAGGCATAATACAGTATCTTGATAAGCAATTCTCAATTAAAGATTTGGGTGAACTAAATTACTTCCTGGGAATAGAAGTAAAGAAAAAGTCAGATTCAGAAATCTTTTTAAGCCAAAAGAAGTATATCAAGGAGTTGTTGATTAAAGCAAAAATGGACAGTGCTAAATCTCAACCTACTCCAATGATCAGCCATCAACAACTATCCAAATACAGGGGGGAACCAATATCAAATATTAAACAATATAGAAGTATTGTAGGAGCCCTACAATACTCCACTATAACAAGACCAGATATATCCTTTAGCGTTAACAAAGTTTCACAATTCATGCAGTAACCACATGAAGAACATTGGAAAGCAGTCAAAAGGATACTCAGATATCTCAATGGCACAACAGATTATGGCATTATGCTAAAGAAGTGCAAACAACTAAGCATCACAGCATATGCAGATGCAGACTGGGCAACGGATATAGATGATAGGAAATCAGTGACTGGCTACTATATATACTTAGGCAACAATCAAATTTCTTGGTGCTCAAATAAGCAGACAAATATTTCCAAATCCAGCGCGAAGGCTGAATACCGGAGTATAGCTAGTGCTGCCGCAGAAATCACTTGGATTCAGTCACTACTTTCAGAAATGAACATCAAAACAGAAATAAAACCAACATTATGGTGTGATAATCAAAGTACAGTCTACATGGCAGCTAATCCAATCATGCACTCAAGGACAAAGCATATAGAGATTGACTTATATTTTGTTCGTGAATTGATACAAAGAGGAAAGCTTCAGGTGAATCACTTACCATCAACTTACCAACGAGCAGACATACTTACAAAGGCATTATCTGCAAGGAATTTTCATCGATTCAAAAAGGAACTGAAGGTTGAATCATTCAGTGAAGAATGAATCAAAGATCTCGTCTTTCTGCTCTCCAGCTCAGATCGATGGTAGTATCTGTCCTTAGATCAAGTCTCGAAGACAAATTGAAGCAGAAAAAGACAAGACACCTCAGTATTATCACTTTCACTTCAGATCTGCAAACCAAAGCAATTTGGATGTTAATCTAAGTATAATAATATGATGTAATGTTTTTCGAAGAAGATAAAGGAGTTTAGAAACGAATCAGCTCAGCCAAACATCCAGATCGATCCTGGAAGATAAAGAAACCCTAACCTTAATATCTGGTTGAGGGGGGGAGTAAATGAAGTGGTTCGTATCTGCAACTAGAGATATAACATCTTCTGTATTTGTTATTTCATTGGGCTGAGACTACTGGGCCAAACATAAAGCCCATTACTCTTACTGTCTTGTATATATAATGTGATTACTCAGCCACAAAAGAATGTATCAATCTGTATCATTTGTATCAGATAAAAATCAAAACTGTTTCATCAATAAAGATCAAAATACATTCATTTCTTCTGCAACAAATTTCTGAGATCATCTGAATACAATTTCTATCTCCCTATAGGGCATAGGACCAAAAACTTCAGAAAAGACATCTTAGTTGTCATGAACTACTAGTGCCGAAGCTAACCCATTATGTGACTTTCCTTGTCGTGTCATATCAATTGTAGCATGATCCGGACTTGGGCAAAATTTACCGTTAACCTATGTATAATCATTTTCAAGCATGAAACTGTCTTTGATTTTCAGTTAATTTCTTGGTGTCACGGCCTTACCAAAAAGCGGCTAACATTTTTCCTCCAAAGTACGTCTTGTAAAGACATGACGTGCTTCGAAAAGCTATAATGTTCATCCTGAAAAGTTCTATTTGAGTTGTTGAATGGTTGTTGTCTTTTCGTTGGAAGATATAACCTTTGACTGACCTTTAGTAACATAAATAATGAATTAATTGCTGCCAATTGTTGTATTGCGCACTGTTGTAGCTGAGTATTGAACGATGGCAAACTGTTATTTAATTTATTGTCGTAATTGTCATCAGGTGAACATCCAATTCCTGTGAATTCTTTAAATTTTGGATGTTAGTCTATAATACATGTACGTATTATAATGACAATGAATACACCATGCAACATTATCAGCTGATAACCCCTTTGTCATTCTCTCGATTATAATGAAGATACGAACTTCCTATCTCAATCTAAAAAACCATACCTTTTATTGATCCAAGGAACTATGATAGTGCAAAGAAGATGATCAAGTCAATCCAATAAATGATATCGGTTTAGATTAATATCGAGCATGGAACTATTGGAATAAAAGCATCGTTAAATAATCTAATGCTGAAAAAAAATATGCCATTCCAAAATCGGCAAGCGAAGGATTCACAAAGAAAATAAACAATAGGTATAATCAGTCGACTCGAACACAATCTCAAAATGGAGATTTTTGAATAACGACTTACATCTCAATTTGATTGATTTTCTAACTCCAAAGGTATACCACCATATTATGCAAGACTTATTCTACTTTATCCATGAGAAATGAAGAGACAAACAAAATAACAATAACCAATAATAAGCAATATTTTATAAACTGTTAAAATAAAAAGACAGTTTGCATTCTGAAGATTCACACAACTAGGTAATACCAGAAAATGTTCGAAGACAACTAGTTAATGCCAAGAAATGTTCAAATGTATGATATAAAATGCAGGTAGAACTTGAATTATATATCGAACTTTAAGAAAAGAAGAGCTCATGGGAAAACGATTAAATTTACCACTGCAGTCAAGGTAAGAAAGCTTCTTTATATATACCTGTACAAAAGAACGTCCGATGGACGTGTGCATAAACAAAGGTGAATTGAGTACGAAGATGAACTGTTGCTAACGAACCGAGTTAATTATTTGTTCGCAGGTTTTTAGTCTCAGTGTGTGCAAAGGCAACGGTGTAAAAGTGAAGCATGTTTCATAAGCCTGCTGAAAAACAGCTAAAAACGGAGGGAGAATTATTTATATTGCCATGCATGGTGCATGTTATGACAACGGATTAAAGAATACTACGAATGCATCATATCTGTTGCGTGAAAATGAATATGAGAATTTAATAAGCATAAAAATGTCATTTTTTCGTCTTATTGCAGTAATAGAAACTGTTGGAAATAAACTTAGTTTTTGGAAAATGATGATTATGTTGACAATTATAATTTTTGTATTAATGGAAATATCAAAACTAAGAATGGATAAAAATCTAGACTTAACAAATATGTGATATGAAGAGTTCTAAAAAATGCTCTGTCAAGAAAAATCTAGAAAATCGAAGATTGAAAAAAAGCCTAGAACTAGAGAAGTATAGAGAATATACTCAATTATAAATTGAGACGTGTTATCTCATTTGATCTAAGCAATCAAGAAAATCCAAGCAAGTAAATGTATTTGTAAGCAAGCAAAAAGAATAAAAGTGCAAAAAAATAAAGTTATTTCCTCCTTTATAAAATATTCTCTCAATCTCCATTACCAAATTAAATTTTCTCCCTTCTTCCTTCTTCTTATAGAAATTTCCCAACAGTGATATCAAAACTTGAAGATCCTTTTAAAATTTTCCAACTGTGGTATCAAAGCGAGATTGCTAATTTAAGTTTATAGAAAGAAAGAATGTCAATTGAATTGAGTTTCATAAAAATTCCCTTACTTTAAAAAGGGTTTTATGATAATTGAAAAATTCACATGAAGGCGGTGCTTGAATCACAAGGTGTGTGCCATCGTAGAAAGTGGGTATGAAGAACCCGTCGATGTCACCACTTTATCCCAAAGTAAAAGGGATAGTTTAAAGAGTTTGAAGAAGAAGGATTTACAAGCCCTAGTTATCATTTATCAAGGTTTGGATGATGATATGTTTGAGAAGGTAGCAACCGCGTCTGCTAATAAGGAAGCATGGAAGAATATGGAGAATGCATTCATGGGAATTGATAAGGTGAAGAAAATTCGACTACAAAATATGCGAGGTAAGTTTGAATCTTTATTAATAGAATCATCAGAAACAATCGATCATTATTTTTCACGAGTTTTATCAATTGTAAATCAATTGAAAAAATATGGAGAAAAAATAACTAGTTCTAGAATATTTGAGAAAATTTTACAATCTTTGGATTCTACATTTGATACCATAGTTGTAGCAATTAAAAATTCCGAAGATGTAAAACTATGAACATTGATCAACACATGAGAAGCTTCAAATCTATGAAGAAAAATTAAATATAAAAATCGAAGAAGAGCCATTAGATCAAGCTATTCAAGTCAAACCCGTGGCAGATAATGAAATAGAATATATTGAAGAAGACATCTTAGCTAGTAAGAAGGATGAAAAGGAAAACTATGAGTTGAGAAAGAAAGATGAGAAGGAAGAGATTGAGGCAACGAAGAATGATGCAGAGAAGAAAGTTGCAAAAGAGCTGCCAATGATCAAAGGAGTAATGGAAGAGAAAAATGAAGGAATAAAAGGCAAAGAGCTATCGACGATCGAAGAATCAAATAAAGAAAAAGTCAAAATGATAAAAGTTGAAGAGCATACAGAAATCAATGAAGGAAAAAAAGGAGGCTACCAAGGAAGTTAAAATTGTAAAGGTAGAGAAAGAATTAAAACCGAAGGAGAAAGCGAAAGAGGAAGAAAAACATAAAGAAGACGGAGATGAAGAAGGTAAAGTCAACAAAGATGATACAAATGATATAAAGAGTGAAATCGAAGGAGAAGAAAATGAAAAAGCCATGAAACAAGAGCTTGAAGAATATTTAAAGTATATGCAGAAATTTGAAGAAATAGAAATAGAGAATACAAAATGAGTAAAAATAGAAATAGTCAAAAAGGAAGTTAAAGGGCCAACATGAATTTCATGAACGTAAGAACAAAATGGTGAGCAAACATTATTTCCTTTCTATTTCAAACAATCTTATTTTTCCATCTATTTGTTTTGCAATCTCATGCACAAGTCAAATTTGGAAAACGCACAAAGAAATTGAATGAGTCAATGATTGTAAAAAGTAAAATTAAGAAAGAATGGGAAGATAACATACATGACTCATTCAAAATTTATAACACCGGACTAAGATGAAAGTTAGAATACATATTTTTTGGAGTATTCTATGGTAATAAAGGAGGACGAAATGAATGAAGTACATAAAAGATTTAGGAAACTGCATCAACGATCTTGACGATGAGAAAGAAGAAGAATACAAAAAATAAAGAGTGGATAATATCCTTATTTTTGCCGAAGCACGTAAAATACAAAGATTGAAAATTTTGCTAAGAGTTACAAAACCAAGTTTACGGGGGATGTTGGAAATAAACTTGGTTTTTAGGAAATGATGATTATGTTGACAATTATAATATTTGTATTAATGAAAATGTCAAAACTAAGAATGGAAAATATCTAGACTTAACAAATATGTAATGTGAAGAATTCTAGAAAATGCTTTGTCAAGAAGAATCTAGAAAATCGAAGATTAAAGAGAAGTCTAGAACAAGAAAAGTCTAGAGAATATACTCCATTATAAATTGAGATGTGTTATCTCATTTGATCTAAGCAAGCAAGAAAAGCCAAGCAAGCAAATGTATTTGTAAGCAAGTAAAAAGAATAAAAGTGCAAAGAAAAATAAAGTCATTTACTCCTTTATAAAATATTCTCTTAATCTCCATTAGAAAATTAAAAGTTTCTCCCTCCCTTCTTCTTCCTATAGAAATTTTCCAACAGTGGTATCAGAGCTTGAAGATCCTCCTAAAATTTCCTAACAGAAACTTGTATGACGGCAGAAAAGTCAAATTTTTTGGCTTTGTGAATAAAATAATGAAAGGATATGCAATGACAAAAGTCATAATATAAAGTGATTAGAAGCATGCACTCAAGTTTTTACAGTATGGGAAAAAATATTCATACAAGTAATTTACAGCAAGCATTTAGTTTCTATAATCTGAAAAGAAAGCATACTGTAATTTTGTTTTATGCAAGCTTTTGTGAATCCTTCGTTGCAATCTTGCAAAGCTAGTGTCAGCCTGCTGCGGCTCTGTTAATGCGGCCTGAAATTGAAAACCTGGGGATCATAATTGAAACAATGAAATACATATTCATGAGAGTACTAAAAATGTTCATTTGTTGTATGAGAAGAGGATTTAGTAGAAAGAACATATGTATATGAAATACTGGAATGGGCCAGATGTAGAGCCTATTGTCAAAAACGTCAACCTAAGACATTCACGACATACACATAATGAATTAAAAAGTGAATTCAAAAAATTTAGGAGTAGAAAATTTGATGGTGATATGCTTTAGATAGTCACATGGTTGTATTTTGTAATAGGGTGCCAAAAAAGGTGTGTAAATTTCAGCTTATTAACTTATAGTGTGTTATTGTTGCTGAATGTTATTTATCCAATGGTGTTACCATGTGTTATGACAGTCATAAATGTAGCGGTGGGATTAGTTTTATGAGTAGGTGGTTTCTCCTCCTCCTTTGTTCCGACTTGAGACCGCCATCTACGTATAGATGGAAGAGTTAAAAACGTTATACGGGATTTTCTGACCTAATGCGTGTTTAAAAAGTGCAGAGGTAGTGAGAAAATAGTTGAACAATTTTAGCGGTGAAACATTTTTGAATATGTGAAATTTCCCTTATTTAAAGTAAATTTAAAATTAGTTCATATTTTGAGAGAAGAGGAAAATAGATATAGGAAAGAAGTTGCAAAAAAAATTAATCTCAGGACAACAAGTTTGTTTTTTAGTCTGAAGGACAACTTTTAATATAAACGGAAAATGATAGTTGCAACTATCATTCTGTGATTTACACTAAAAAGTGTCCTTCAGCCTAAAATGCAAACTTCTTGTCACTGAAACTAAATTTTTCTCCAACTTTTTCGCTGAGCCTAAAAACCCTTTTGAGAACATGTCAACAAAACATGCTTAAAAATAACATTTTTTTGTGTGTACCCATTTTACTTTGTAGTTTTTCATTTTTAACCAAAATTTTTGTTGTTTTTCGTGAAATTCCTCTTGATAAAGCAAAATAAAGACGGATGTGAGTAAAAACATGGTCAGGATGATAAATTTCAACATGTGCAATGGTTTATTCTTTGATTTGTTAATTGTAAGAGCAAAAGCTAGTTTAATTGGAAATTGTTTAAGGATTAGGTTGAAAGGCATCTTTATGTTTCCAAACGGCTTTAATACCATACGTGGAATAAATACTCTTGTACCTTGAAACTGTCAAAATGAAATTTTAGCACATATTAGGTTTCTTTGGAAGGCACGACAAATTAGCCTCATCCCATTGCATAATCCAATTTGTGGATCATATTACGTAGAAGCATTATCAGAGCTCCTATTTTAAGTGTTAATTTATGTCGTGGTAGACCACCTGGAGTAAGGGAGTTCAAGAACACGGGTTGATACCTTAGCTATATCATCTTCTACCTTATCAAAAGAATAATAAACGCGTTCATCACATGAAAACATTTTTATGATCATTTTATTAATTTCATCTATTGTTTCATTTCTGGGCGATAATATTACTCTATTTGATATATAGTTGGGCTCTGCTAAATTATCGTTGGTTTTTGAGAAAACTTCAGTAATCAAAGAGTATAAAGGACTTATATCCTCCCATGGCATAACAATATCATCTGGTAGTTTAATAATATCTTATTGTATGTCTGGTTCATTTCCATTTCCAATACTAAAACAAAATCAGCATATGATTGATCATTTCTTGCTCTCATATTTTGAGTCAAATGAAATACCTTAACAGTTGATTACAAATATGATCGAACTATACATGATCAATTATTTGAGCTCTAGTCTTTCCAGGATCAATTGGTAAAACTTGATAAGAATCTCCTCCTAAGATAACAATTTTTCCACCAAAAGGAACATCTACATTTGTCAAACCTCTTAACGTTCGATCGAAAGCCTCGAAGGCATGAGATGAGCCATAGTCGCCTCATCTCATAGTAAAATAGTTGTCGCAGAAAAAAGCTTTGTGGTATCGAATTGTTTATTAATAAAACATATGGAGGAAATGCTTCAGTTAATTGAGATTTTAAATCATGAGTGTGCAGTTCTACCACCGCGCAAAGAAATAGTAGCTATTCCGAAAGTGACGGTTGCAAGTGCAATAATGTTGACTTTCGGCATTCTCGCGTACCGTACGTGTTCGCTTCACCGTGTCTAACCGGCATAAGCAGTTGAAGTCTCCCATGCCAGCATTTCGATTGAACATCCCTCCATCGCCTACCATCGGGCATATAATTCGGTCTTGGCAACACATTGTAACAAAAGGAATCCCCAATGTTACGTGCCACCAATCTCATATATATACCACGATTATTCTAAATATTCCACGATGTGGGACTTTTTAGTCCGTTCAACCACGCACCCTGTAACGACCCGTAAATTTAACTGGTTTTAATAACGTTATTAATTGAAATTTCGTGAAATTTTAAACGATAAATTTTTGAAATATGTATGATTAAACATAGAAACTGGTAAATTTTCATCCGAAAATATGAAGTTTATTTTCGTGTTTAAATTTATTTCAATTTAATCAGTTAAAAGTCGATGAAAATAAAACGTTTTCGAAAGCTAAATATTTTTACATAGAAAAATTCTAAAACATCTTCTAAGCAAGATGTCATTTTTCGTTTTTCAAAATTCAGACTTCTTTAACTCCGTCGATCTTATTTTTCTTCGATTTTCTTGCATTTTCTGCTAGTAGAAAATTCAAAAATTTTATAATTCAATCGTATCACTGATATCTGTATATCGTTTTGATCGTCTCGTCATGCTGATCTCTACGGTGTATTCGATTGTTAAATTCGGAGTCCGGTGTGCGGTGCAATCTGCGAAGCACCTTCCGTATCGGTTTTGAAATTTGAGTCTTTTGGTTTTCTTTACCCTTTTATATTCCACTAGTGACCATTTACATTTCGTGGTCAGAGACATTTATATTAAGCTTTTGAAACTCCACCTTTTCACAACTTTTGGCCGTTTCATTTTTAGCCTGTTTACATTCACTTTGAAACTTGCTTTTGTTCATAAAAAATAAATGAAGCATACAATCTTTTCTTTCTACAATTATCTTGTGCTCCTTTGTCACCTCAACCACTTTTCTTTTTTTTTCCTCTCCCACCTCCTCTCTTGTTTATACAAATCATAACAATTATAACATGAGAGGGCTTCTTCATTTCTTTCCATAGGCTACTGTACGCGCATAGCCTTGCTTCCACCTTTCTGTCGTGAGCCACCAAAGCTTTCCCATTCTCGCCACCACGCCCAGGAAACCACCGGCCGAGCTTCCATCCATCTCTTCACCGACCACCGTCGAGTTGTTCTGACTTCGCCAGTTTCTCCACCGCCATCCGCCTCCATGAAGAAGAAAAAATATATATACAAAAGAAAAACGTGCATCGTGCCGAACTTCACCGTGCCTCGGCCTTCACGTCAACACCCACCTCGGCGACAGCCATAGCTTCGCCCCTCACCTCTACGTGCTCTCTCTTCTCCGACCCCGACCACTTGCGCAACAATCCTGCATCGCTCCTCCGTTCAAAACCTGACCCGCCTCGACCTTCCACCTTGCTGTCCCTCCGGCCACGCAAGCTTCCTGGCCTTCCCTCTTCTCTTCACCTTCCCGCACACAGCCTCCTCACCTCACAATCATCCACCACCCTCGCACTGCACCCTTCCCATCAGCTTTCTGTGCGAGCTAAGAATCCATGCCACCCTCATTTTATAAGGTATATATGTTATATATTTTGTCAGTGTTAAAGTATTATGTCTGTATTATAAGAATCACGTGCTTGCTGTGAATTATAAGGTATTATGTCTATATTAGATGTTTTATACTGTTTTATTTGTAATAGGTGATACAGTGGTTTAAAACATACTAAATTATATTAGATCAGTTTATATTACATCATTTTATTGTATTATATATTTCAAATGGTTATTGCCTGCTTTGTATTATATATGTACACTTTGTATACAATAATATACTAAGTTTTATTATATGGTTTTACACTACATTACCTTTACATCATATTATAAGGTTAGCCGTATAAATCTAGATAAGTTAGTAAATATAGTAAGTCTGTATGAAATTGTTAGTTGCAAGTATAAGTATGTGGTATTCACAACCTTCCCATATATTTGAATTCATATATGCCTGACATCAACTATTAGTGTTGTATGTCAGTTTGCTATCTTACTTTGGTCCCAAAAAAAATGTGTCAGCATATATATTGTATTTATATATTTCAATAGATATAAGTTTAGGTACAATTTATGGGCGGTCTGCACATATTATTGTAGCATGTGTATTGTTTACGTGTGTGTAAAGGTTTTGGGTAACTCATACATATTTTATAGTCTGTATATATATCATAATATACATGTTTTATTGGGCAGTGCATCTCAAGTTTGGTTCATAATATGTACGATATAATGTATGCAAGTTGTGTATTTAGATGTATACTATATTATACTTTATTATTTATATTATATTACATATATATACGTTACAGTTGTATATACATTTCTTATATATTTGATATGTTGCTATAAATAATATATAAGAATTTAAGTATTTGGCACTTTAAAACAAGTGCATATATATACATACATACATACATACATATATATATATATATATATATATATTGAGAGAGAAAATACGATGTGTATATTGGTTTGATTTCAATGTGTGTGTGTGTATATATAAATTTAAGGTTTATTTAAAATGTATACGTATTTTAAATTGAATATTGGGTTTAAGGAAAATAATAATATAATATACATCTCGTCTAAATTTTTATGTCAAGCTAATTGATTCGTTCCAATGGATTTCTGTTATCAGATTTGTTCGTCAAAATTCGCGTTCTAATCTTGCCTTGTTTGAGAATCGTGTCAATCTTGCTTCGCTTTGGAATTCATAGCTTGTTCTGTTGTCAATCTCTCTAGCCTCGAAAGGTGAGCAATAACTCACGATTAATGTTCTTTTATTTATTAAATTTGATTTCAATTGAAACGACAATTGAAATATGCTGCTGTCAGTTATTTACATTGTTATATATGCTATTACCTGTCTCAGTTCACCTGTGACATCTGACACCATTATCTGTTACTTATGCGATGATTATACAAGTTTGGTTGATAAATGATTGTTGTATGATATTGAAATTGGACGTTAATTGTAAATTTTAAAGTGATAAATAGTATGCAATTGAATTTGATGTAAGATAGTTAACAATTTAAAATGGATTTATATGTTGAATTTAATTAGTTTAATATGACCCTTTTTAAATGTTAAATTATTTGACACGCAGAAATTGGTTAAGTGCACCTTGAACCATTAAATGTAGTTGTATAAATTGTTGTAGTATTAATTTGAATAATGGACGACAAGTGAAAAAAACCGTATAAATGTTAGTGTAACAATCTTTAATCTACATGAAATGATAGTATAGATTCTAGAAATAATTATATTAAATTTACACAAACAACACCGGGATTATTCGAATTAATTATTGAATTGTTATTGATTATTGTTATTGCTTGTTTATTCACTTTGACACCATCCCATCGATTGGTCAATAATTTAATCTAAAATTAATTAATTATTAAGTTTGGAATTATCTAATAATTGAGTTTTGGAATTATTTAGTAATTAAGTTTGAAATTATTTAATTAAGATATGAAATTATTTAATAATTAAATAAAATTGAATTATTTGACGATTAAATAAAAATTGGAATTCTTTGATAAGAGAAATTGAACTTTTAATAAGTGAATTTGAACTACATTAATAAATGAAATTGGGTTTCTTCATTAATCAAGTTGGAAAATTTATGTAAGTTAATAAGTGAAATTGAGCTTCTTGAATAAGTGAAATTTAGTTTCTTTATTAATTGAGTTTTGAAATTTGTAACTAAGTAAATGAATAAGTGAAATTGAATTTCTTCAACAAGAAATAAAATGTGATTTATTGAAATTATTGTAAGATTTGTAATTTAAAGAACTCGATTTGACAAATTTAATCTAATTAAATTTGAAGTTTTGATATAATGAAGCTGGGCTTAAGTAATTGATTTAATTGGAAATTAAACAGAAATTGTTTTGAATGACAAAATTAATTTTACGAATATTGAATAAAATCGATTAATGAATTTAAACTGATTTGAATGTTAAATTAAATATAGTTAAATGATTTCAAAATGAAACTTATATACGAATTTAAATGAATATTGGAATTGTTTAAATCAAAAATGGAAATTGAATTATAAGTTTTTGAAATAGTAATTTGGAAGTTTTGAAACATAAATTATGGAAATTGATATCGGAAGACAAGTGGAATGTTGATTTACAAATTATAATTGAAATTGAAACTGATTTGGTTTTGAAATATATTAAACGACCAATCGGTGTAATAATTATGAAAGTTATTAAAGAGAACGAAGTCGGTTATGGACATACTCTTTGTCTAAACCAAAAAACACTTTAATAACTTTACGCGGAGTGTGATCCAGAATGAAGTGGTTGGAATGATGTACGTGATGACTGAAGAAAGAGAACGATAATGGATAGCCTTGACACTTGTGTCAAGTTGTAAATGACTAAAACAGGAGCCGTGCCAGGCCAAATGGGGATTGCCACCTTGAGCGAACACACTTCTTCGCAAACTACTCATTACTTGTTATTGATTGGTGCACCCTTGTACTTTTGGGAGTGTTGTTTCGTGGTGTTGCGATCGCTGCGGCGATGCGTTCTCACCAGTCCGGATCAGGCAAACGGTAGTTTCACTACTTTGAGTATTCCCTCATGTGCCTTGTCATACTTGTATCCCTATATACGTGACCAATACGATTTTTTTATGTGTTATACCTGTAGAGTACTCCCTGATATCCCACTAGTTTACGGTGGAGTTACAGTGCTGTATAGACTATGACACTTATATAAAATGTGTTAGGGGGGATAATGGTAACGCCTTTACACTATTTTGATACTTATATTACTGACAGACATTATCTACTTAGCGTACACTACTACATAGTAGATAGTTTAACGGATCCTTAGGGAATGTTATTCCAACATCCTTTGAGTTACTTGTATTTCAATTGTTATTTCACTTGAGTTGGATTTATTGATATAAGAATGTTAATCCTGACTCGAGTGTTTTGTGTTTTGCTTTACGCTCAGGTCATACTGAGTGGTTCAGCTTTTGAGACTCACCTTTGGAGTTGGAGCTTCGCCTAGAGATCCAGCTATCTATCCCGCTTTCAGATATTCAGTTGATTTCAGTGATGTATTCTGATTCTTGTTTTTGACTACTGTATTCGAGATTTCTATTGTAACTTTTTTAACTCTGATATATATATATATATAGTAGCGTCACGAACTACTATCTTTTGCTTCCGCTGCATATTATTACTCTGTATCTATGATTCTCTGATTATTTATTTGCTGTATATGTTCATTTTTACCAAATTTAAATTAACAATTCAGTATTTTGAATTATTCAAGTCCGACATTTGCGAATGCGAATAGTCCAAAATAGCGGGTCGTTACAGTTGGTATCAGAGCTTTGGTAGCTATAGGAAAACTTATGATATATGGTAAATGTATTTACAGAATCACTCTCATTCGAGTTTGAATCTCTTCTTTTGACTCGATTCCCTTGAATTTTGGAACGGTCCCTTGGTTTCGAAATTCATTCTTGTCCCTCACTATTTGTATTCCTCTGAACTCGGGAGTATCCCACAACTCCACTTCGAATGATCTTATAATGGATTGGCGGCCTCCCCAACATCCATATGATTTGTAAAGGATGAAACTCTTTTACAATAGGCATTGATTTACCGATGATTTTAGTATCCACGGTTTACGATGCTATCTATCTCCTGCTATACCCGAATTCTATTTCTTGAGATTGAATGTAGATTTGCCTCGAAATTCTGCATCGATCTTATTCTTGAAGTTACGGTCGACCCAGTTAAGGTTACCCGTGAATTAAATAAGCTTATCCATTTCCCGATTCTGTTAATTGAATTATCTTATCTTCTGTTTCGAACTTATTATCGAATCAAAATTCTCTTTGATTTGATTTCCATCAAATTTGAATCTCTATACTTATTTTGAGATCCATTTTTGTATCGTCGATCGAGGGAGTGTATTTGTATTTATACTAAAATGTTATATATATATATATTGTGATGTTTGAGTTGTCGATGTTGATTTGGATTTTCGATCGATTCGTCTGAACAACGCTATCGATATGATTTCCAAAACACTTGAACAGAACAAACTGACACAATATGTTTTCAAATTTGGTAAATAGAATAAAGTTTGTATGATTATATTGTTTAAGTAAGAATTTTCTTTAACTAAACCATTAATAAATTGATTGTTGTAATGATAATATTTGATTATCATTTATTGTTTTGTAAACCATTGAATTTGGCAACATAAATAAATGAATTTATAAAACTTGAGTATAATTTGATTTGGAATTTGAAGTGAATTTAAATTAGAATGTGAGAATTTAATTTTCGATAATTTCGAGCTATGGTTTTAAGGTTTAAAATGTATATTATTTAAATTATTTTCAAATAGAAATGGTTTTCAAAGGATTTTGATTAAATTAGAGCTCTTCTCTTTTGTCACTGGAAAGTAATTTCGATGATGACGGCCGCATCATCGACATTCATTTTCGAGTTTCGAAGTGGAGAGACCACTCAGTAGCTTTGCTACTCTTTTGTTTAAAAAATGAATTTGATTTTAACTTCTTAAGAATGACTTGATTTATATTATATTATATATATATATAAGAATATGATTGTATATTTGATGTGATATATATAGTATATGTATATTTATCTATATGGTTTGAAGTAAATCGGAAATCTAATTCTTAAATTTATGTTAAGAGATGTTTTCAATTATAAAATGAATTCAAAATTTTTGAATAAATATTTAAAGTTGAAATAATTGAATTAGAAATTTTACTTGGATAATACTCTGTTGCATTATATATAACTTTCCTAAATTTTTAAAAGTTAACTATGTAATTGAATATTATACAGTAGAAAATAATATCAAAGGAAATTCTAAATAAATTTGAGTAGTTATAATAAGTGTAAATATACTTAATATATATGTGATAAGATATACTAAGTGGAATAAATTTAATAATAATTTGGAATAAAGAAGAACTAAATTTGTCGAATAAATTATGATTATAATAAATGACTATTCAAATTTATGATCTTTGAAACTGTTAATTTAAGAAATTTGGATAATATACAATATAAATTGTCTTTATAAATAAAATATGAGTGCGTATGATAAATTTTATTCACTTAAATTTTAACTATAAAATGTTTATGGAGATAAATAGAATAATAAGTTAAATAAATAATAGGTGCGATTAATAGAAAAATTTGTTTTGAAAGTTAATAAATTGAATTAAATCAACTTAAGGGGATATCTTGAATTAATTGAAATTAAATTGAATTTCATTTGAAAGAAACCTTTTGTACCAAACATTAATAAACGTGAAATCAAATCAACTTAATGAAAATCTTGAATTAAAAAAACAAATTGTTGAATATAAATTTATTTAAATTGAAATTTATATGGTTTAAATTAATTGTTTATTATGTAATTCAAGTCTATTTTCTTTTGGTTGTTTCTACTCTCCTACCTTCTTCCTTTTCGAGGACGAAAAGTTTTGAGTGGGGGAGAGTGTAACGACCCGTAAATTTAACTGGTTTTAATAACGTTATTAATTGAAATTTTGTGGAATTTTAAACGATAAAATATTGAAATAAAATCTTAATATTTGAAATACGTCTGATTAAACATAGCAACTGGTAAATTTTCAACCGAAAATATGAAGTTTATTTCCGTGCGTAAATTTATTTCAATTTAATCAGTTAAAAATCGATGAAAATAAAACGTTTTCGAAACCTAAATATTTTTACATAAAAAAATTCTAAACCATCTTCTGAGCAAGGCGTCATTTTTCGTTTTTCAAAATTCGGATTTTTTTAACTCCGTCGATCTTATTTTTCTTCGTTTTTCTTGCATTTTCCACTAGTAGAAAATTCAAGATTTTTATAATTCAATCGTACCACAGATATCTGTATACGGTTTTGATCATCTCGTCATGCTGATCTCTACGGTATATTCGATTGTCAAATTCGGAGTCCGGTGTGCGGTGCAATCTGCGAAACACCTTCCGTATCGGTTTTGAAATTTGAGTCTTTTGGTTTTCTTTACCCTTTTATATTCCACTGGTGACCATTTACATTTCGTGGTAAGAGACATTTATATTAAGCTTTTAAAACTCCACCTTTTCACAACTTTTGGCCGTTTCATTTTTAGCCTGTTTACATTCACTTTGAAACTTGCTTTCATTCATAAAAAATAAATGAAGCGTACAATCTTTTCTTTCTACAATTAGCATGTACTCCTTTGTCACCTCAATCACTTTTCTTTTTTTTTCTCTCCCACCTCCTCTCTTGTTTATACAAATCATAACAATTATAATATGAGAGAGCTTCTTCATTTCTTTCCATAGGCTACTGTACGCGCATAGCCTTGCTTCCACCTTTCTGTCGTGAGCCACCAAAGCTTTCCCATTCTCGCCATCATGCCCAGGAAACCACCGGCCGAGCTTCCATCCATCTCTTCACCGACCACCGTCGAGTTGCTTTGACTTTGCAAGTTTCTCCACCGCCATCTGCCTCCATGAAGAAGAAGAAATATATATACAAAAGAAAAACGTGTGTCGTGCCGAACTTCACCGGGCCTCGGCCTTCACATCAACACCCACCTCGGCGACAGCCGTAGCTTCGCCCCTCACCTCTACGTGCTCTCTCTTCTCCGACCCTGACCAAGTGCGCAACAATCCCGCATCGCTCCTCCGCTCAAGACCCCACCCGCCTCGACATTCCACCTTGCTGCCCCTCCGGCCACGCAAGCTTCCTGGCCTTCCCGCACGCGGCCTCCTCACCTCACAATCATCCACCACCCTCGCACCGCACCCCTCCCATCAGCTTTCTGTGCGAGCTAAGAATCCATGCCACCCTCATTTTATAAGGTATATATGTTATATATTTTGTCAGTGTTAAAGTATTATGTCTGTATTATAAGAATCACGTGCTTGCTGTGAATTATATGGTATTATGTCTGTATTAGATGTTTTATACTGTTTTATTTGTAATAGGTGATACGGTGGTTTAAAACATACTATATTATATTAGATCAGTTTATATTACATCATTTTATTGCATTATATATTTCAAATGGTTATTGCCTGCTTTGTATTATATATGTAAACTTTGTATATAATAATATACAAAGTTTTATTATATGATTTTACACTACATTACCTTTACATCATATTATAAGGTTAGCCGTATATATCTAGATATGTTAGTGAATATAGTAAGTCTGTATGTAATTGTTAGTTGCAAGTATAAGTATGTGGTATTCACAACCTTCCCATATATTTGAATTTATATATGCCTGACATCAACTGTTAGTGTTGTATGTCAGTTTGCTATCTTACTTTGGTCAAAAAAAATGTGTCAGCATATATATTGTATTTATATATTTCAATAGATATAAGTTTAGGTACAAGTTATGGGCGGTCTGCACATATTATTGTAGCATGTATATTGTTTACGTGTGTGTAAAGGTTTTGGGTAACTCATACATATTTTATAGTATGTATATATATCATAATATACATGTTTTATTGGGCAGTGCATCTCAAGTTTGGTTCATAATATGTACGACTATAATGTATGCAAGTTGTGTATTTAGATGTATACTATATTATACTTTATTATTTATATTATATTACATATATAAACGTTACAGTTGTATATACATTTCTTATATATTTGATATGTTGCAATAAACAATATATAAAATTTAAGTATTTGACACTTTAAAACAAGAGTATATATACTTATATATATATATATATATTGAGAGAAAAAATACAATGTGTATATAGGTTTGATTTCAATGTGTGTGTGTGTGTGTGTGTGTGTGTGTGTGTGTGTGTGTTTAAGGTTTATTTAAAATGTATACGTATTTTAAATTGAATATTGGGTTTAAGGAAAATAATAATATAATATACATCTCGTCTAAATTTTTATATCAAGCTAATTGATTCGTTCCCATGGATTTCTGTTATCAGATTTGTTCGTCAAAATTCGCGTTCTAATCTTGCCTTTTTTGAGATTCGTGTCAATATCTCTAGCCTTTTTTGGAATTCATAGCTTGTTCTGTTGTCAATCTCTCTAGCCTCGAAAGGTGAGCAATCACTCTTGATTAATGTTCTTTTATTTATTAAATTTGATTTCAATTAAAAAGACAATTGAAATATGCTGCTGTCAGTTATTTACACTGTTATATATGCTATTACCTGTGTCAGTTCACCTATGACATCTGACACCATTATCTGTTACTTATGCGATGATTATACAAGTTTGGTTGATAAAATGATTGTTTTATGATGTTGAAATTGGACATTATTTGTAAATGTTAAAGTGATAAATAGTATGCAATTGAATTTGATATAAGATAGTTAACAACTAAAAATGGATTTATATGTTGAATTTAATTAGTTAAATATGACTCTTTTTAAATGTTAAATTATTTGACACGTAGAAATTGGTTAAGTACACCTTAAACCATTGAATGTATGTTGTATAAATTATTGTAGTATTAATTTGAATAATGGATGACAAGTAAAAAAAACCGTATAAATGTTAGTGTAACAATCTTTAATCTACATGAAATGATAGTATAGATTCTAGAAATAATTATATTAAATTTACACAAACAACAATGTGAATTATTACAATTATTCCAGGATTATTCGATTAATTATTGAATTGTTATTGCTTGTTTATTTACTTTGACACCATCCCAGCTATCACATTGCAAGTTCCCTTTGCTATGCTTTGACTTTGAATTAGAATGGAAACGGGTTGCAATAATAAATACCTAAATAAAACTTGACTTAGGATAGAGAATAAAATAAAAACCGATTGGTCAATAATTTGATCTAAAAATTAATTAATTATTAAGTTTGGAATTATCTAATAATTGAGTTTTGGAATTATTTAGTAATTAAGTATGAAATTATTTAATTAAGATATGAAATTATTTAATAATTAAGTAGAATTGAATTATTTGATGATTAAATAAAAATTGGAATTCTTCGATAAGAGAAATTGAACTTTGAATAAGTGAATTTGAACTACGTTTATAAATGAAATTGGGTTTCTTCATTAATCAAGTTGGAAAATTTAAGTAAGTTAATAAGTGAAATTGAACTTCTTGAATATGTGAAATTTAGTTTCTTTATTAATTGAGTTTTTAAATTTGTAACTAAGTAAATGAATAAGTGAAATTGAATTTCTTCAACAAGAAATAAAATGTGATTTATTGAAATTAATGTAAGATTTGTAATTTAAAGAACTTGATTTGACGAATTTAATCTAATTAAATTTGAAGTTTTGATATAATGAAGTTGAGCTTAAGTAATTGATTTAATTGGAAATTAAATAGTAATTGTTTTGAATGACAAAATTAATTTGACGAATATTGAATGAAATCGATTAATGAATTTAAACTGATTTAAATGTTAAATTAAATATAGTTAAATGATTTCAAAATGAAACTTATATACGAATTTAAATGAATATTGGAATTGTTTAAATCAAAAATGGAAATTGAATTATAAGTTTTTGAAATAGTAATTTGGACGCTTTGAAACATAAATTATGGAAATTGATATCGGAAGACAAGTGGAATGTTGATTTACAAATTCTAATTGAAATTTGAAACTTATTTGGTTTTGAAATATATTAAACGACCAATCGGTGTAATAATTACGAAAGTTATTAAAAAGAACGGAATCGGTTATGGACATACTCTCTGTCTAAACCGAAAAACACTTTAATAACTTTACGCGGAGTGTGATCCAGAATGAAGTGGCTGGAATGATGTACGTGATGACTGAAGAAAGAGAACGATAATGGATAGCCTTGACACTTGTGTCAAGTTGTAAATGACTAAAACAGGAGCCGTGCCGGGCCAAATGGGGATTGCCACCTCGAGCGAACACACTTCTTCGCAAACTACTCATTACTTGTTATTGATTGGTGCACCCTTGTACTTTTGGGAATGTTGTTTCGCGGTGTTGCGATCGCTGCGGCGATGCGTTCTCACCTGTCCGGATCAGGCAAACGGTAGTTTCACTACCTTGGGTATTGCCTCATGTGCCTTGTCATACTTATATCCCTATATACGCGACCACTACAATTTTTTTTGTGTTATACCTATAGAGTACTCCCTGATATCACACTAGTTTACGGTGGAGTTTACAGTGCTGTATAGACTATGACACTTATATAAAATGTGTTAAGGGGGATAATGGTAACGCCTTAACACTATTTTGATACTTATATTACTGATAGACATTATCTAATTAGCATACACTACTACATAGTAGATAGTTTAACGGATCCTTAGAGAATGTTATTCCAACATCCTTTGAGTTACTTGTATTTCAATTGTTATTTCACTTGTGTTGGATTTATTGATATAAGAATGTTAATCCTGACTCGAGTGTTTTGTGTTTTGCTTTACGCTCGGGTCAGACTGAGTGGTTCCGCTTTTGAGACTCACCTATGGAGTTGGAGCTTCGCCTAGAGATCCAGCTATCTATCCAGTTTTCAGATATTCATTTGATTTCAGTTATGTATTCTGATTCTTGTTTTTGACTATTGTCTTCGAGACTTCTATTGTAACTTTTTCAATTTTGATATATATATATATATATAGTAGCTTCATGAACTACTATCTTTTGCTTCCGCTGCATATTATTATTCTGTGTCTATGATTATGTGATTATTTATTTACTGTATATGTTCGTTTTTACCAAATTTAAATTAACAATTCGGTATTTTGAATTATTCAAGTCCGATATGTACGGGTGCGAATAGCCCAAAATAACGGGTCGTTACAGTTGGTATCAAAGCTTTGGTAGCTCTAGGCAAACTTAGCATATAGGGTAAATGTATTTACAGAATCACTCTCATTCGAGTTTGAATCTCTTCTTTTGACTCGATTCCCTTGAATTTTGGAACGTTCCCTTGGTTCCGAAATTCATTCTTGTCCCTCACTATTTGTATTCCTCTGAACTCGAGAGTATCCCACAACTCCACTTCGAATGATCTTATAATGGATTGGCGGCCTCGCCAACATCCATATGATTTGTAAAGGATGAAACTCTTTTACAATAGGCATTGATTTACCGAAGATTTCAGTATCCTCGGTTTACGATGCTATCTATCTCCTGCTATACCCGAATTCTATTTCTTGAGATTGAATGTAGTTTTGCCTCGAAATTCTGCATCGATCTTATTCTTGAAGTTACGGTCGACCCAGCTAAGGTTACCCGTGAATTAAATAAGCTTATCCATTTCTTGATTCTGTTAATTGAATCATCTTATCTTCTGTTTCGAACTTATTATCGAATCAAATTCTCTTTGATTTGATTTCCATCAAATTTGAATCCCTATACTTATTTCAAAATCCATTTTTGTATCGTCGAGCGCGGGAGTGTATTTGTATTTATACTAAAATGATTTATATATATATTGTGATGTTTGAGTTGTTGATGTTGATTTGGATTTTCGATCGATTCGTCTGATAAACGCTATCGATAGGATTTCCAAAACACTTGAACAGAACAAACTGACACAATATTGTTTTCAAATTTGGTAAATAAAATAAAGTTTGTATGATTATATATTATAAGTAAAAAAATTCTTTAACTAAACCATTAATAAATTGATTGTTGTAATGATAATATTTGATTATCATTTATTGTTTTGTAAACCTTTGACTTTGGCAATATAAATAAATGAATTTATAAAACTTGGGTATAATTTGATTTGGAATTTGAAGTGAATTTAAATTAGAATGTGAGAATTTAATTTTCGATAATTTCGAGCTATGGTTTTAAGGTTTAAAATGTATATTATTTAAATTATTTGCAAATAGAAATGGTTTTCAAAGGATTTTGATTAAATTAGAGCTCTTCTCTTTTGTCACTGAAAGTAATTTCGGTGATGACGGCCGCATCATCGACATTCATTTTCGAGTTTCGAAGTGGAGAGACCACTCACTAGCTTTGCTACTCTTTTGTTTGAAAAATGAATTTGATTTGAACTTCTTAAGAATGACTTGATTTATAATATATTATATATATAAGAATATGATTGTATATTTGATGTGATATATATAGTATATGTATATTTATCTATATGGTTTGAAGTTAATCGGAAATTTAATTCTTAAATTTATGTTAAGAGATGTTTTCAATTATAAATTGAAGTCAAAATTTTTGAATAAATATTTAAAGTTGAAATAATTGAATTAGAAATTTTACTTGGATAATACTCTATTGCATTATATATAACTTACCTAAATTTTTAAAAGTTAACTATGTAATTGAATATTATACATTAGAAAATAATATCAAAGGAAATTTTAAATAAATTTGAGTAGTTATAATAAGTGTAAATATACTTAATATATATGTGATAAGATATACTAAGTGGAATAAATTTAATATTAATTTGGAATAAAGAATAATTAAATTTGTCGAATAAAGTATGATAATAATAAATGACTATTCAAATTTATGATCTTTGAAACTGTTAATTTAAGAAATTTGGATAATATACAATATAAATTGTCTTTATAAATAAAATATGAGTGCGTATAATAAATTTTATTCACTTAAATTTTAACTATAAAATGTTTATGGAGATAAATAGAATAATAAGTTAAATAAATAATATGTGTGATTAATAGAAAAATTTGTTTTGAAAGTTAATAAATTATATTAAATCAACTTAAGGGGATATCTTTAATTAATTGAAATTAAATTAAATTTCATTTGAAAGAAACTTTTTGTACCAAACATTAATAAACGTGAAATCAAATCAATTTAATGAAAACCTTGAATAAAAAAACAAATTGTTGAATATAAATTTATTTAAATTGAAATTTATATGGTTTAAATTAATTGTTTATTATGTAATTAAAGTCTATTTTCTTTTGGTTGTTTCTACTCTCCTACCTCCTTCCTTTTCGAGGACGAAAGTTTTGAGTGGGGGAGAGTGTAACGACCCGTAAATTTAACTGGTTTTAATAACGTTATTAATTGAAATTTTATGGAAATTTAAACGATAAAATTTTGAAATAAAAATTTAATATTTGAAATACGTCTGATTAAACATAGCAACTGGTAAATTTTCATCTGAAAATATGAAGTTTATTTTAGTGCGTAAATTTATTTCAATTTAATCAGTTAAAAATCAATGAAAATAAAACGTTTTCGAAATCTAAATATTTTTACATAGAAAAATTCTAAAACATCTTCTGAGCAAGATGTCATTTTTCGTTTTTCAAAATTCGGATTTTTTTAACTCCGTCGATCTTATTTTTCTTCGTTTTTCTTGCATTTTCCGCTAGTAGAAAATTCAAAATTTTTATAATTCAATCGTACCACTGATATCTGTATATCGTTTTGATCGTCTCGTCATGCTGATCTCTACGGTATATTCGATTGTCAAATTCAGAGTCCGGTGTGCTGTGCAATCTGCGAAACACCTTCCGTATCGGTTTTGAAATTTGAGTCTTTTGGTTTTCTTTACCCTTTTATATTCCACTGGTGACCATTTACATTTCGTGGTAAGAGACATTTATATTAAGCTTTTGAAACTCTACATTTTCACAACTTTTGACCGTTTCAGTTTTAGCCTGTTTACATTCACTTTGAAACTTGCTTTCGTTCATAAAAAATAAATGAAGCATACAATCTTTTCTTTCTACAATTAGCCTGTACTCCTTTGTCACCTCAACCACTTTTCTTTTTTTTCTCTACTACCTCCTCTCTTGTTTATACAAATCATAACAATTATAATATGAGAGAGCTTCTTCATTTCTTTCCATAGGCTACTGTACGCGCATAGCCTTGCTTCCACCTTTCTGTCGTGAGCCACCAAAGCTTTCCCATTCTCGCCACCATGCCCAGGAAACCACCGGCCGAGCTTCCATCCATCTCTTCACCGACCACCGTCGAGTTGCTTTGACTTTGCCAATTTCTCCACCTCCATTCGCCTCCATGAAGAAGAAAAAAAATATATACAAAAGAAAAACGTGTGTCGTGCCGAACTTCACCGGGCCTCGGCCTTCACAACAACACCCACCTCGGCGACAGCCGTAGCTTCGACCCTCACCTCTACGTGCTCTCTCTTCTCCAACCCTGACCGCTTGCGCAACAATCCCACATCACACCTTCGCTCAAGACCCAACCCGCCTTGACCTTCCACCTTACTGCCCCTCCGGCCACGCAAGCTTCCTGGCCTTCCCGCACGCGGCCTCCTCACCTCACAATCATCCACCACCCTCGCACCGCACCCCTCCCACCAGCTTTCTGTGCGAGCTAAGAATCCATGCCACCCTCATTTTATAAGGTATATATGTTATATATTTTGTCAGTGTTAAAGTATTATGTCTGTATTATAAGAATCACGTGCTTGCTGTGAATTATAGGGTATTATGTCTATATTAGATGTTTTATACTGTTTTATTTGTAATAGGTGATACGGTGGTTTAAAACATACTATATTATATTAGATCAGTTTATATTACATCATTTTATTGTATTATATATTTCAAATGGTTATTGCCTGCTTTGTATTATATATGTACACTTTGTATATAATAATATACTAAGTTTAATTATATGATTTTACACTACATTACCTTTACATCATATTATAAGGTTAGCCGTATATATCTAGATATGTTAGTGAATATAGTAAGTCTGTATGTAATTGTTAGTTGCAAGTATAAGTATGTGGTATTCACAACCTTCCCATATATTTGAATTCATATATGCCTGACATCAACTGTTAGTGTTGTATGTCAGTTTGCTATCTTACTTTGGTCCAAAAAAAATGTGTCAGCATATATATTGTATTTATATATTTCAATAGACTTAAGTTTAGGTACAAGTTATGGGTGGTCTGCACATATTATTGTAGCATGTGTATTGTTTACGTGTGTGTAATGGTTTTGGATAACTCATACATATTTTATAGTCTGTATATATATCATAATATACATGTTATATTGGGCAGTGCATCTCAAGTTTGGTTCATAATATATACGACTATAATGTATGCAAGTTGTGTATTTAGATGTATACTATATTATACTTTATTATTTATATTATATTACATATATATACGTTACAGTTGTATATGCATTTCTTATATATTTGATATGTTGTAATAAATAATATATAAAAATTTAAGTATTTGGCACTTTAAAACAAGTGTATATATACATATATATATATATTGAGAGAAAAATACAATGTGTATATAGGTTTGATTTCAATGTGTGTGTATATATATATAAATTTAAGGTTTATTTAAAATGTATACGTATTTTAAATTGAATATTGGGTTTAAGGAAAATAATAATACAATATACATCTCGTCTAAATTTTTATATCAAGCTAATTGATCCATTCCCATTGATTTCTGTTATCAGATTTGTTCGTCAAAATTCGCGTTCTAATCTTGCCTTGTTTGAGATTCGTGCCAATCTTGCTTCGCTTTGGAATTCATAGCTTGTTCTGTTGTCAATCTCTCTAGCCTCAAAAGGTGAGCAATCACTCACGATTAATGTTCTTTTATTTATTAAATTTGACTTCAATTGAAACGAAAATTGAAATATGCTGCTGTCAGTTATTTACACTTTTATATATGCTATTACCTGTATCAGTTCACCTGTGACATCTGACACCATTATCTGTTACTTATGCGATGATTATACAAGTTTGGAAGATAAATGATTGTTGTATGATGTTGAAATTGGACGTTAACTGTAAATGTTAAAGTGATAAATAGCATGCAATTGAATTTGATATAAGATAGTTAACAATTTAAAATGGATTTATATGTTGAATTTAATTAGTTAAATATGACCCTTTTTAAATGTTAAATTGTTTGACACGTAGAAATTGGTTAAGTACACCTTGAACCGTTGAATGTATGTTGTATAAATTGTTGTAGTATTAATTTGATAATGGATGACAAGTGAAAAAAACCGTATAAATGTTAGTGTAATAATCTTTAATCTACATGAAATGATCGTGTAGATTCTAGAAATTATTATATTAAATTTACACAAACAACAATGTGAATTAATACAATTATTCCGAGGTTATTCGAATTAATGATTGAATTGTTATTGATTATTGTTATTGCTTGTTTACTTACTTTGACACCATCCTAGCTATCACACTGCAAGTTCCCTTTGCTATGCTTTGACTTTGAATTGGAATGGAATCGGGTTGAAATGATAAATACCTAAATAAAACTTGACTTAGGATAGAAAACTGAATAAAAACCGATTGGTCAATAATTTGATCTAAAAATTAATTAATTATTAAGTTTGGAATTATCTAATAATTGAGTTTTGGAATTACTTAATAATTAAGTTTGAAATTATTTAATTAAGATACGAAATTATTTAATAATTAAATAAAATTGAATTATTTGATAATTATATAAAAATTAGAATTCTTTGATAAGAGAAATTGAACTTTGAATAAGTGAATTTGAACTACGTTAATAAATAAAATTGGGTTTCTTCATTAATCAAGTTGGAAAATTTAAGTAAGTTAATAAGTGAAATTGAACTTCTTGAATATGTGAAATTTAGTTTCTTTATTAATTGAGTTTTGAAATTTGTAACTAAGTAAATGAATAAGTGAAATTGAATTTCTTCAACAAGAAATAAAATGTGATTTATTGAAATTAATGTAAGATTTGTAATTTAAAGAACTTGATTTGACGAATTTAATCTAATTAAATTTGAAGTTTTGATATAATGAAGTTGAGCTTAAGTAATTGATTTAATTGGAAATTAAATAGAAATTGTTTTGAATGACAAAATTAATTTGACGAATATTGAATGAAATCGATTAATGAATTTAAACTGATTTAAATGTTAAATTAAATATAGTTAAATGATTTCAAAATGAAACTTATATACGAATTTAAATGAATATTGGAATTGTTTAAATCAAAAATCGAAATTGAATTATAAGTTTTTGAAATAGTAATTTGGAAGTTTTGAAACATAAATTATGGAAATTGATATCGAAAGACAAGTGGAATGTTGATTTACAAATTCTAATTGAAATTGAAATTGATTTGGTTTTGAAATATATTAAACGACCAATCGGTCTTATAATTACGAAAGTTATTAAAGAGACCGGAATCAGTTATGGACATACTCTCTGTCTGAACCGAAAAACACTTTAATAACTTTACGCGGAGTGTGATCCAGAATGAAGTGGATGGAATGATGTACGTGATGACTGAAGAAAGAGAACGATAATGGATATCCTTGACACTTGTGTCAAATTGAAAATGACTCAAACAGGAGCCGTGCCGGGCCATATGGGGATAGCCACCTCGAGCGAACACACTTCTTCACAAACTACTCATTACTTGTTATTGATTGGTGCACCCTTGTACTTTTGGGAGTGTTGTTTCGCGGTGTTTCGATCGCTGCGGCGATGCGTTCTCACCAGTCCGGATCAGGCAAACGGTAGTTTCACTACCTTGGGTATTGTCTCATGTGTCTTGTCATACTTGTATCCCTATATACGCGACCACTACGGTTTTTTGTGTGTTATACCTATGGAGTACTCCCTGATATCCCACTCATTTACGGTGGAGTTTACAGTGCTGTATAGACTATGACACTTATATAAAATGTGTTAAGGGGGGTAATGGTAATGCCTTAACACTATTTTGATACTTATATTACTGATAGACATTATCTACTTAGCGTACACTACAATATAGTAGATAGTTTAACGGATCCTTAGAGGATGGTTATTCCAACATCCTTTGAGTTACTTGTATTTTAATTGTTATTTCACTTGAGTTGGATTTATTGATATAAGAATGTTAATCCTGACTCGAGTGTTTTGCGTTTTGCTTTACGCTCGGGTCAGACTGAGTGGTTCAGCTTTTGAGACTCATCTTTGGAGTTGGAACTTCGCCTGGAGATCCAGCTTTCAGATATTCAGTTGATTTCAGTCATGTATTTTGATTCTTGTTTTTGACTATTGTATTCGAGACTTCCATTGTAACTTTTTTAACTCTCATATATATATAGTAGCTTCATGAGCTACTATCTTTTGCTTCCGCTGCATATTATTACTCTGTGTCTGTGATTCTGTGATTATTTATTTACTGTATATGTTCAGTTTTGCCAAATTTAAATTAACAATTCGGTATTTTGAATTATTCAAGTCTGACATGTGCGGATGCGAACAGTCCAAAATAGCGGGTCGTTACACACCCACTCCATTTACAATGCGAGCCACACCTAACAATCTACACATTGGCGAGCATTGCTCAAGTCACATTGGAGTTAGACCGAGTCCTTTTCGCAATGGAGTCAAGCTGCTACCCGTAGTTCTCATAAGCAGGACGGAGCTATTGCTTAACCATATCTCCACCTTGACGAGCATCCCATGCTCAAGCCCCTTAAAAGCCATGCTTCGGTTACACTGCATCATACATGTCCCATCGAACAATGGAGCTCTGATACCATGTTGAGTTTCGGCATTCCCGCGTACCGTACGCGTTCGCTTCACCGAGTCTAGCCGAAGTCAACGGTCGAAGTCTCCCATGACGGCGTCCCGATTGAGCATCCCTCCATCACCTACCATCGGGCATATAATTTGGTCTTGGCAACACATTGTAACAAAGGAATCTTCAATGTTACGTGCCATCAATCCTATATATATACCACGATTGTTCTGAATATTCCACGATTTGAGACTTTTTAGTCCGTTCAACACATGCACCCACTCCATTTACAATGCGAGCCACACCTTACAAATAAGACCTTGATTTCGTAGATTAGCAAAAATTGCTTTGCATAAATATGTTTTCCTGTACCTCCAAGACTATTAATGAAGTAAATGGAGTTGGTTTTGGTAGTTACTGAAAGTATGATCATATCAAACGCCTCCTTTTGTTTATTGGTTAATTATGTATTGACTATAAATCTATTAATGGTATTTGTATGGATTGTTCTTCTAAAATAAGAGTTGAAATATTGTAATCTTGCACTGAGTCTAGAGATTGATGAGGTAAATCATAATTGAAAATGGTTCTATTAAATTGTTTCAAAAGGTTAATAAGAGTAGAGAGACATCGATTGATTAAGTACGTAACTGGTAAAGTTGAAGAAGACGTAGAAGGAAAATCTTCAGCCAATGAAGGCCAAACCTCATCCCACAACTCCCGTATGGCGCACGGTTCACAACATACTAAAATGGTAACAAATAATTGTCTTAAAGTGGTAGGCATATGGGTATTGGAAGCATTGGTTAAACATTCTTTAATACCGCTATCATTTTCTAGTAACCCTATATGTTCTGCTGCTTTTTTAAACGTGTTATAATGAACTCCGTTAACAGTGCGCAAGTGTGAGACAGAAAGTGGGTAAAATAGGTGTAAAGAGCATATAAAATCAAGTTATAAAATTTGTTACGGACAAAACATAAAAACAGTAATACAATTTAAGAAAAAATGAAGAACCAACCATTTACTGATAAGAATTCAGTCATCAAAGTAGCTAATATAGTTTCCTAATCCTTCTGCCATGATTTTTAAAGTGTGAAGCGGTGAAGTAAGGAGAAGTACGTAATGTTAAATAGAGTATAATAAATGCGAAAAAATATCTGAAAGTGGTAGCAATGTGAAGTGCATGTCGTAATAAGTTAAGTCGAATATCCATGGAAAGGATGAACTAAATGTTACAAAGTAAAGAGTAAGTAGAGTGAATTATGTGAAAAATAATAGTTTATAAGAGATATATGATTACGTAACTATATGGCATAAAGAAAACCTGAAAACAGTGACGACTGTTAAACTGCGAAAAAGTGTCAAATAAGCTAAAAATGCAGCGCGTACTAGAGTATTAAAAATTAGTCATGTGCAAATATATGTACAGGATAAGAGGTAACAATGGTAAGTGCATGAGTTAGTATGTTAATTTGTATATGCAAGTAAAGGTTAAAAGTAATGTTGATAATTTGTAGTTGTGAAGGTATGGTAACGGTGTGTAGAAACCATGAAAATGTGGTAAATACAAATAAGATGACAATTTAATGGAAAAAAGTTGTTGAATAAATTAAAAGTGAAGTACATATTTGATATGAAAAAATGGTTAAAAAATATGGGTTCAACAAAAAATAGGTAGTTAATATGGGTTATAAAAACTTACACATAGTATATATTGTATGGTTATCGTAAATATGAAGACATATAGATAAAATTATCGAATGAATTTTGTATATTATGGTTCAGTCAAGCGAGTCCTTCTATTTCCAATGGCTTATTGTCTACCTTGTGCATGCCGTGCATGTTGATTAACACATCATCGTTCTCTTTGTTGTTGGTCCATAAGGTTGTGTAGATAGGAGTAAGATGAAAGTAATGTAGAGAAAGCTTAAGTTAGTTGGAGCAAAATGGAAAAAGAATAGTGTAATACTGACAATCAAATTAGTAGGTAGTAATAAAGGAAAAAAGTGGAGTGGCTTGGTAGTGGTAAATGCATACACACACACAAAGAAAGATTGATAAGATATTTTACCCCTGGCATATGTGTAGATGTAAGATGGTGAAGTAGTCAAAGTCCTGTAATTGTGGATCAATTTTTTTTGAAATGGTACTTTATATACAACATGTCGCTGGGACAACATATCAAATGTCAATAAACGTTCGAATCACGCTATGCAAGTTTTGAACTTGTGACCTCTCACACCAAAGTTGAATCACTTAACTACTGGGACAATGGTGCTTGTCAATTTTGGGTCAAATATTTGGTATAACGGCTAATGTAAAGTAGTGTAACAATACAAGTACAATCCAGTAAGTGCATGTTGTAGACCATAGTGGATCCACCGTTCCTTAGTTTAAGGGCAAGCTTGTTAAACAAAATGTAACAAACTTATAATTGTTTTTTTATAAAATTAATTTTTTGTTATCTAAATCTGGTTTAGATACAGTAAGGCTACTATGACAACAACACAGGACATCAATAAATAAAAATAAAGGACAACATAAAGAAAAATATGTTATGGAATCAAGCTTGGCAATCAAGTCTAGTTCAGTACAAAACAAAATAAGCAGTTAAAAAAAGGCATCTACAAATTTAGTACGATCAAATAGCTCGTACAAAGAAATGCGTGTATGGCATAATGTTTATAGGTGAGGCTTGAATTGTAATTGAAGATTTATCAATCAAATATCAAGTGATCAAGGTAGGAGTGGGAAAGAGGGAAAAAAATGTAAAAAATATATAACGGAAATCAAGCATACTTATCAATTCCTGTGTACTCAATACTCATCTTCTATCCTATTGACCATGACAATCTACGAGCACCATTACATAACAAAGGAACAAAATACATACGACATTTGAATATACAAAATGATTAAAAAAAACTCCTATGAAGTAATGCTTGGTTGAACTAATGTATAGGAAAACTCATGTTGTTCACTTATTATATAGTAGGCACAATGAGTTCATACAAAAAGTCATGATACAGAGAAAAATGAAATTGAAGTAGCCACCATAAGTCATGATAAAGAGCAAAGCACCCCACCAGAGAAACATACATAAAGTATTTAGTGCAAAATAAAAATAGAAATGAATAACTAAAAAATGTGTATTTTGTTTCTTTGTTGTGTAGCTCAATTTGGTTCCGCAATGATTGCACATATATGATGATTTAGATGGACTTATATAATTAGTCTTCCAAGACTTATATAATTAATAAAATACAAGTTAGGTGGGATTGTTAACGATACTTATTTCCTTGGTCATAACTATAATCTAATGACTTTCTATAATCTGGTACATATAAAATTAATATATACCTATGCATAAAAGTAGTCAACTATGAGTGGCTTACCTTCAAGCTACCATAAAGTTAATATATCCTCAACCGCATTCATTTTAATTTTTCCACATCACCCTTTATAAGTATATATATGTATATATGCATATATAGATATCAACACAAATAGTATAGACTTTTATTTAGTTATTTTTTATTTTTAGGGCATCGCTTCATCGGATCGTGGCATCAGTTACCTTGTACTTCAAATAGCTTTCAATAGATCAACACTCGGTGGCAATTACCTTTGTAGCAAAGTTTCTCGGTTTTCCTATGACATCACTTCAGCCGCACACTACGATAATACTCCACCTCATTTCAGATTGCCAGAAACGATCCACAGTTCACCAGCAATGCATCTCTGACCACTTGCATCATCTCATCGGTTCATTACTGTCCTCAACTCAACACTTCAGTATCAGCTCACTTTCAATTTGCTTCTACGATAAACTATAGTACTCCCTCGACATAGAGCTCACCCTTAACTGCACATTGCAACACCAATGCCTTCCTTTATGTTGCAATCATCAGCGTTTACCTGGGAATATCTCCTTCCTTTGGAGCATGCAACAATAACATTGATCGCTACATTTTAACTCTACGGTGATTTGCAGCATCGAAGCAGCCCCAGGCTTGCTCGGTTCTGCTGAGAGACTGTTACATGAATTACATGTTTAGCATCATTGCTTTGGCAATCTTCATGAAACATTAGCAAGGAGTGGGTACATTTCATCCTTTTGTACCACTTGAACATATAGGAACCATTTAGTGCAAACTACCCAACTGTTAATAACTTATTCTAGAAACAACTCAAAGTAGTTCTGAAGCCGTTGGACACCTTGCATTGTAATGAGTGGTGGAGAAGGTCTAATCTGCCATTGTAGGAGAAGCTCGAGGTGGATATGTAGCACAATTGGTGGGTAGAAAAATGGAGGGAAGAAGGATGAAATTCCAAAGTGTAGAAGAAGGTCAGCTATTGCATAATAGGCAGGAGTTCACGATGCATTCAACTCCAATCTTATCATCAAACTTGAATTTGGTCATTTTGGTACGCATTGAAGTCGCAATTCTCACTATTCAATGCCTGTATGTACAAATTCATTTAAACAAACAATATTTATTTGAAATGAAACAAAGATGTGAAGGTAATAGTTGGTGTTTTTCCAATCCTTTTTTTTGCAATGAAGGTAGGAATGAGAAATAGGCAAAAACAATGCATAAACAGTGGCAATAAGCGCACGGACAAATTATAAAGTAGAAAAAGGCATAAACAGTGCGTCAAGATGGATCAGGGTTGTGGTAACAGAAATCTCCAACTGCGGTTGAATAGGGAAAAATTTGTAATGAAAATCAAATTAGGAAGGAGAAGGAACAAATAATTTGATGTAGACACTGCTGTATTGACAACTTTGATTTAATTTTGTTCAATTTCTTCGTACTTTCTGCGCATCATATGTAAAAGATTTAGTGAATGTAAAAGAAGTGAAGGTAAAAAAAATGATTGTAAAAAATAGTACCTTACTTTTGATTTTATCTCACTTCATAGACTGGTATTCATCCGGTCCATGTGTAGAGCCATCATAGCATTGTGGTAGTTGCAGAAACATTGTAGACAGTAAGAGGAAGGATCGCTTTGGCGCGTTGTCATCCTCACCGCACAGGTCGTCTTGCTGGGTATCGTAATGAAACTGTTGATCATCTGCATGTTGGAAAAATAAGGAATCGTTGTTGGTTTGAAGGGGGAATGGGAAAGTAAATTGTTTTTGACGAAGAAGAAAGGAGAGGAAAATGAGTCATGAACGTGGAATGATGTTGCTGAAATGTGGGATGAACTGGTGTAAGCAGGTGAAACAAATATGAAAGTACCCTTAAATGCATTTTTTATTTCGAATTTGGATTGTAGGTGTTTTGGGTATTTCAAAAAAGGCTTCAGTTTGACTCTTTGACTCAAAGTTTCTCTTTATAATATAAGATACAATAAACATGAATGTGTGATTTTTGTTGACTATAAGTGGCTTCAAAAGTGAAAACCAGTGCAAGAAAAAAATCAAACATAAATTCTCTAAATTGCCAATCTTGTTAGATCGATTTCCAGGCATCGCACGAACTTAAAACATTATCTAAAAGATTTACAAATAAATTACATCTATGAATGCTGATTAGACAGAAGCTTGCCATCCAAAATGGCATCTTCAAGTTATATTAACTTTGAGCCACAAACAACTTTAAGAGGAAAATAAAAAAATCTAAAAGGTCACCTCCATAAAAAATAAGTAATTAAGTATCAACATCTGATCTAGAATGAAACAATTATCAAACTAATTATGTTTATTTTTAGATCAGCACGTCATGCACGTCAATGATCAAACAAAAAAGCAAGATGTAATGAGAAAAGCTCTCTGTGTCCTATTAAGATAATGATTCAACTCTTGGTATACGTCCTCAAACTTTACCATGTCAGAACCCAACATGAGTTGGAACGACTTATATGTTGATATTATAAATCAACTAATTGAAAGAGTGGTTCGTGCCAAGATTCCATCCAAGAAATTTAATTTTTGATACAGAGCTCAAACATTAGCTAAATTATTCAAATTTCAAAAATATTGAAAGAGCGCTCCTACTTGAAAAATAAGACAAGCTATAATTAAACAATAGGATAACAACTTGTATGATATATTAGTATATTAAGTAGTCGCCGGATATATCATTATGAAACCACATTTAAGCATACACCTATTTGCAATCATCCCAATTAATTACTTATGACCATGTATCACAATTTTTTTTAAAATCTTTATCTTATCACCAAATTATAGAAACCTATCTTGTAGCGACACGGAAATTCGAATACTTCGTCTTCGAATATCGAAACATTTCAAGATATGTTTAAGTGTTATAAATATGATTTTATAACATTTTGTTAACATCATTTAATTAGTAGAAAATGATAATAAACTTATCTTTGAAAAGTGTTTACAAAAATATACTCTTCGAAGAAAAATCGATAATGTGACCGAAAATCGGTTTGTCGACAAACCGCTTTTCGATCGATATAAGTTATGTAAACTCTTATACATTTAACAAATGATCAAATGAACATATTAGCAACTAATTATCAGCCTCTCCTCCCCTTCATAAAGCAAGGAATGTCTAGAATGTTCTAATGGGATAAGAAATATTATCATGGTAAGGGTAAAATGGTAAAATGAATAAAGGAGAAACAACTTAAAGTTGTCATGGTAAGTAGCAATTAATGTCATTAGGGTTTTGAGGGGTTTTTTGGTCTTTTCCCATCATCATTTCTAAACCCATATAAAGAGGGGCACACCCTTAAGAAATAAATCACAAATATTCCAAAGCTTTGAGCTAAAATTTCAGTGTCATCATCTTCTTCGTCATCTTAAGTTCCTAAAGCAAATAATTAGGAAACGATCTCCATATCACCTTAAATTTTGAGGAAAGCCTTGCCAGCACATAACCAAACCTTCCACCTAGTTAGAAGTTGAAAAAAAGCCAAAATTCCCACTTACCTTGGGCTTTGAGCAATTATTGGGTTTGGGAGGCTAAAGGAGCAAGTGAAGCAAGAGAAGAAGGAAAGGAAAGGAGATTGTTGATTTGGGTTTGGACTTAAGTGCATAGGCTTGGTTGTTTGTTGATAAATGGTGAGCTAACTCCCCACTTAGATTGATAACATCACTCATATATGATTATATTTTGTCGTGTTAAGGTTGTTTGAATTAACTTGGACATATATTGAAAACATTGATTTGGATTCTTGTTTTGAAAACAAGTGACATATAAGATACATGTATATGGACTTGAACAAACTTGGAATGGAATTATATGACATATGACTAGACCCTAAACAAAGTACATAGGTTGTAGTTGAACATATGTTGGAATATGACTTGAATTTGGAAGTATACTTATAGCGATAGTTGCTAAGAAATAGTTCGAAATTGCCTCATTTTTGGCAATTGCTATGAAACTTTGTAGAGAGATCATTATGGTTCTCGCCATATTTATATTTTTATATATGTATGATTGTTTCCATCAAAAACTTGAACAGTAAAAAGTTAAGTAACATCTCGAAAATGACAAAAACATCACTAGTGCAAAACTGTTTCGTTTAACCTTGAATTTTAAACTTATAATATTTCAAAAAGTACTTTAAGTTTGAGCGTTTTATTTCATTCTTTTTAAAAGTATTGTCTAACTCTTATTAGAGTATTTTAAAAGTAGTTTGAAATTTATGTGAATTTTTAAGAACTATTTATGAATTTATATAAAAAGAGTGTTTTGTGAAAAATACAGTTTTCTATGTTTTCAAGTAAATTAAAAAATAATTTTAAGTAATATTTTGTATGAATGTTTTAAAACTTATTATAACTATTTTAAGTAGAAAATATCTTGTATAAATATCTTGAAAATTATCTTTTCTTTTTAAAGGATTTAAAAGTACAGACAAAAGATTTAGAAAGGGGTTAGTAATTTCTTAACGGCCAATTGGTTAAATTGTTTAATTACTTGTTTGAAAAGTAATTGATTATGCTTAACACTAATAAGTCGACGAAGTAAGGTTATTTATTTGTGAGAATTAAGGTTGATGTTCGAGTGGGGATAGGATGGAGCTATAGAGCTCTGACCTACTGGCTTCGCTCTTAACCAAGGAATATGCAAGTGGATAATACCAAAAACGTGTTAATCGTGTTGATTTCTTACTTGTTTATGGAAATCATTACTAATATTCTAATATTAAAGGTCGACGAGGTAGACTTATCTATTTGTAAGTTCAAGAATAAAGTGTCAAGGGGCTTGGAGCAACCAGTGCCAAAACTTACCCGACTTCACTCTTAGGTGAGGAATAATTAAGTTGGAATAAGAGTTAAGCTTACGAATATTGATTTGTGTAAACAAATGTTTTGACTGGATAGTCGAGTAGTCAACTATCGAACTTGACCTAATATTATCTTAAGAAGTTATCAAAAGGCTTCACATTTTCATACTAATAAGAAGCCCTGGGAAGGAGTTTTGGTATGAAACATCTCTTCCACTTACTTCTGAAAGAACTAGAATTGAGTTTACTGAAAATTCATCGATTGGTTTTGAAGAGTGCAGGATCGATAAACGTTCTATTTACCGAACACCACTTCAAAAACCAGTATACAGGTTCTATATTTTGGAAGCGGTTAAAGAAAGGAATCTATATGGAGATTCGAGACCTGTTTAAGATGTTTGAACATACAGATGTTCGTGATCTATTCAGGATGTGGGAATCGATATGTGATTCCAAGATCTGTTGAGACATAGGGATCTATGTAGTGATTTGTGATCTATTTGAGATGAAGGAATCCAATCTGGTGTTCATATTCTGTTCGGACAATGAAGACTCATGCGAAAGATGTTGAACGTAACCTTGACATCAGAAATGGATAAATACAAAGTAGGATGCATAATCTGGGGTTTTGTAGTCCCACGATAGGGTATTGTCAACTCCATATCTAAAGTATGCTTATCGATGTTGTGCGCAGGAGTTGATGGTATTTGAGTCCATGTTTATGTTCAAGCATGTGCCTTTGTCTTTATCTTATGATATATTTTATCTAAGTATATACGATGCTCAGAAGGTAGTTTCTAATCCATGTGCATGGCTTTGGATTCGGCCTCCCCGAAGAGATCTCTATGGAAAATCCATTACGCGGGGTACCCTAGCGTTTTTGAGTACGACCTAAATATGTTGTGGGGTGACCGATGTAAGCATCACAACTATATGATGTGATTTATATTCTATACCCTAAATATTATTTATCATATCACCATATTAAACTTAATAAATGGTTGGATTCTTTTGAGGAGAAAACTGTTAAGGGAGTCCGTACAGCCTTAATAGTTACTGTTACACGTTGTATGTATCTCGAGTTTACTCCTACCAGACTTATGTCTGACGCTTGGTTTTTTTCTTTAAAATTCTAGCATACTCTTTCGTAGGCTGAGTATAAAGTTTTACCTTCGGCGCTTTAGAGTTCAAAAGATGAGCTGGAGGCTTCCATTGCCTATCTATTTCTATTTGGTTGTTCATTTTTAGCTATGTGCATATATCAGCGTTGTGAGGACAGATAGTTATAATGGTCCGGACTGATGATAGTTCTTAGGTTTTGTAACTCTGTAAATCTTGTATTGAGAGTAACCCTTTGTACTTCCCTTTTGATATTATGTATTAACGTTCCGCTGTAAGATTCTGATGTTGTGTTCTTTTTTCTTGTTCTATTCGATTTTTAAATTCTACCTTAATTTTCTACCTTTTCGGCACTTGGTACTCGGCACATGAATACCGTGGACGTATTTAGTGGCGACATTCGAGGATTGAAAAATTGGGTCCTTACATATCTAATAAGCACTTCAAAGACTAGATGAAAGACAACATTATACAAGAATGAATCATAGATACATCATTTCTTTTAATCAGATGCTGCAATTTGGCGTAAAGAACTTAGATATGTATGGTTCTATAAATTTTGTGTTAATAGAGGTTGGATGCAGAACTTTACATTGCTATGAAATAGCCTAGTAAAAAAAATTGACCCTTAAAGAACTTCATATTTAAATCATATGGATTAGCAAATTAAGGTTTGTGTAGATTGACGCAGATGAATTAGCAAATTAGGATTTTTGTAATTCAATTTAATAAAATCAATATCTGACCATATAAACTCGTATATAATCACAAAATAATGTATAAAATTCACATTGATTTAAGGTTTGTGTAGAATCTCAATAAAATGGCAGCAGATAGAAGGAAGTGTCGATCGATTATGTGGAGGGGAGAGGAGTAGTGCGATGATGATGATGGAGGAAAAATGAAGTAAAGATGACGACGACGACGATAATTTAGGGCTTGGTGAAATTTTTCTAAAGCAAAGAGGACCGATGAAAATAGGGGGAAATGAGAAAAGTTAAAAATGCAACAATGTTTTAATTGGCGGGAGATGGTAAATTTTTGTAGCATCCGCTTGTACATTAATAGTAGCTGCACTTAGCTACCAAACGCTAATAATAAGTGCAACTAAATACATATTTTCTTGTAGTGACTTAATTTAATTTTTATTTTAGTTTATGATATGTTTGTATTCATGATGTGAACATTATAACTATAATAAACGTAGTAGAATAACCTAAGGGGTGCACAAATAAATAGATGTCATATGCATATAAATAACTAATGGAATCAATGATTATTTTATACGGTATAATGTCATAGTATGATAACTTTAATCCCTATTCACATACATATATATTAGTGTGTATATATATAAAAAATTAATTTCGACCACTAAACTTGTCTCCGTGTGTATGTGTATGTATAATTTTTTTGCAAATAAATATATATTTATTTTTTGGTTTTAGATTTGAATACATATAAATATTTAAGTGGATCTGCGTGTGTGCATATATTGATGAAATATAAATAAACATGTATGTATGTATTAAAATATTTTTTATTATATAAAATTTGAATTTTGTATATACTTTGACAAATTAAAATATTTTAAATTCAAAAGAAAAACCAAGGCAGTGTTTGTTTAAAAATGAATTTTGTGTTTTCGATTTTCAATATGTATGTCAAATATGAGAAGAATGGAGGGACGACGAAGGGGATGAAAAAAGGACGGACTGAAAGACAAAGAGGATAGAGGGGCGATGGAAGAATGGATTGCTTCATGTGCTTGTGTCATTTTTTAAAATGAAAATAAAAAAAAAGTTGTTTTCTATTATGTATGTTAACTTCATTTTCTAAATCGATTGTTTTTGGCAACATACATGCGTCATGTGCATTTTTGTATGGATAAAAACTCAAAACTAAAAACAAAAAACCAAACACTTCTGAATTGTTTTATTTGACGGAGAGGTACAATATATATTTTTTTTAATTTGGACGAGGAAAAAATTATTATTCTAAATGGTGAATATATATACAGATATTTAAATATGTATTTTCTAAAGTCTTAAACATTTTTTCCATAAATATGATATAAAATGTTTTTTGAATATTGAAAGCAATAAACAAATTATGTATTCATATATAATTCAAACTAAATATGTATATATGTGTGTGTTGTGTTTTTGAACATTAGAAAATTCATTTTTATTTCTCAATGCATGAGAAATAAAAAACGAACTTTTTAAAGTTCAAGAAATACACACACACACATTTAGTTTGAATCATATATACACACGTTAGTTGTTATACTTATTTTTGAAAAGTAATTCTTTGGCCCAAAATGAAGTTCCAACAAACATGTATATTTAAATTATTTTTTATTTAAAAATGAAAATTTTACCATGTATCTTGATCCTACTAGATTTCAGCACTTTAGTAATTAGCTACTATGGTGTGAAAATCTCGTCTTCTAGGCATCACCAACTTATTTCAATGGAGGCTACTATTTTCTTGTGTATTGCAAACAATAAAGAGTGGGGCTATTTGTAGCTAAGTATATATCAAATATCTAGCATCCTTCCTTATATCTGAAGATTAGGTCTTTTGGCCCCATTTGCCTCTTCATTTGGTAGGTCCTCTTTTTGTCTAGGCTTCTGGACTTGGGGTCTAATTAATACATCAGTGTACATATGTTAATTATTTAGCCCATACACTTAATGAAATCAAAATAAAACAATTATATATTATTTTAATTAATTTTAGGGTTAAATAATTAAAATTCCATAAGCATTCGATATAACAATTTATTAATTTTTTATTAATTTATAACATTTATAAATTAGTTTAAATTGATTGAACTCGAAAGTTAGCTACCAAAACTACCCGATGTGAATGTGATCCACATTCAATATTTAAATAAGTTAATGGCAAAGAGTATATAGACTTTGCTAAAGGAAAACGAGGTTTTATACTGCCCCCTAAAAGAAATAAAAGTGGTACATGAGAAAAAGATCAAATAAAAGAAAAACAAAATAATCGAAACTATAGGTAAAGAAACGAAGATGTAGTTAGAGAAAGATTCAGGCCCATATAGCCCAAATATCTAATTAACTAAATCTCCAAGCATAGCCCGATCCAGTGGAATATAACTGCTTCATTCGCTTGTTAACAACCTTATTTATATTAGCTACAATCTCCTTCCTGCTTAAAAATTTATTTTCAAAAATTCTTGCATTTCTCTCCCGCCAACAAACAACAACAAAACATTTCAAAACAACAAGCATGCGACCACCCAGCTCATTCCTCCGTCTCGATCTCTTGAAGATTTCGAACCACTATTGAGTACAGTTTGTATTGTCATAGTATATCTTCACAGCAAGAATAATAGACTTCCAGATTCGATCAATCATAGTGCATTGGAAGAACATGTGGTCTCTACTCTCTGGATGGTCATTGCAAAATATACAGCAGTTAGTAACAATGTAACCCTGGCCATTAATTTGTCTCGAGTAAGAAGAGAGTCATGTATGGTCTTCCAAAGTAAGAAATTATCCTTTTCGGTTCCAAACAAATTCCAAATTCTATGGTACCAAATCGAATTAGGCCTTAGACAGTCAGGAAGTAAATCCTTACGAGATTGAGTAAGCAGCTGGCCTACCAGTCCATTGTATTTTGTGGGCAACGTCGATGTGTTGTTTTGACGTGATTTTATCCCATAATTTCCTAACCAATGTAGTGCTAGCAGAGGGCATAACAATTTTGTCATGGGTGAGGAAATGTTGAATATTAGCATTATCAGAAATGCCAGTAGAGTATTTCTGCATATTATCCAAGATGCCATTCAATATCACTCCTCTAGCAGCCCAAGGCAAGTGCCAAAAAGAAGTTTTAATATCAGAGAAAATATGATATTTGAAAAGAGGAAGAATAGAATGTCTAAGTATACTCTTCTAGGACCAGCTTGCATTCGAAGGAGATGACGTAGTTCAAAAGTGTTTGCCATACAAGTAATTCTTGGTTGTCCATTCAATCCATAGATGTGTTTCATCACTCAGAATGTCATTAATATACTTAGAGGCAGCAGCTATGTTCTAGCACTGTAAGTTGATAATGCCTAATCCCCCTTTTTATCTAGGTCTACACAGCTTATAAAAAGCAATGGGAATAGGCTTACGGAGTGGCAGTCACCATGCCATATGAAGTGGTTCATTGCTGAGTTGATCGTAGAAATTAATTTTTTTGGTAGAATGAAAAGGCGTGACCAATATACGTATATCCAAAAATAATGGATTTGACAATAGTAAATCTCCTAGCTTGAGATAAGAGATGTGTAGGCCAATTCTTCAGCTTTGCTATAGTCTTTTCGTACATTGGGAGGCATTGTATAGATGATATTCTAGATGCTGTAATAGGAATACCTAAATACGTAGAGTTGTCAGACATAGCATGTAATCTAGACAAAGATATAATGTTCTCAGCATCAACAGTAGAGAGGCCAGCAATGATGATGTGTGATTTATTCTTGTTAATTTGTAATCTTGTAATGTCTTGAAAATTGAGAAGTGCTGCCTTTATACTGAAAATAGTATTAGCAACCGGTTTTGCAAAAATGACGATATCATTGGCAAACATAATAGATATGATGAGTAGTTGTCAGCATTTTGGATGTGTGTAAAAGTTTTAACAGAGAGATATTGAAGAAGAAATGAAAATGATTGTGTTTTATTGATCACAAGATCTCAGAGTATCACAAACTGATTTGTATTTTGCAATCTACATTCTTCTGTGATTGTAACAAAGCAATATTTAAGTAAATTGTAATGGGCTAAAGTGATCAGGCCCAATTGTCTTTGCCTTGAGATATTTGGATGCCTTGTAATATGCGGCTATGATGCACTCTTTATGTCTGAACGGTTGAGATATGCTTACTGATAAATAAAGGTACTAGATACAAGCTGCTGCGAGATCATTATCGTCATTTATTTCCCCCCTTCGAACCCTAATCTGGTTTCTAGGGTTAGAGTTCGTGAGGCGATATTACTCAGAACTTCAATTAAATCGATGCAATCGATGAAATTCTTGCTTCTTCTCTGATCTATTCTCTTCTGATGTATAAATTGAAGAATTTGCTTTAGCCTCGTGGTTGAACAGTGACGATTTGAGATGATATCGAGTTGAGTTGGAGACAAGCTGATTTCTTTTGATGTCCTTCATTCTTCTGCTCCCCAATATGGATACGGTCTTGATTATTGGGCTGGTGAGAGGGCTGAATCTCGGCTACTCCCAGTTCAGACCTGAATTTTTTGAAGTTTCTTCTTGCCAGAGCTTTGGTGAGAGTGTCGGCTTTCTGGTAGGTGGCAGGTATATGATTAACTTGCAAATTTCCTTTAGTGACTTGATCTCGGACAAAATGTAGATCTATCTCGATATGTTTAGATCTGGAATGTTGTATGGGGTTGGCTGTCATGTACACAGCACTTTGATTGTCGCACCATAGTGTTGGCTTGATATTTGATTTTAAGTTTAATTCATCCAGTATTGACTGTAACCACATGATTTCAGCTGTGGCACTTGCTACACTCCTATACTCTGCTTCTGTACTTGATCTTGAGATGGTTGATTGTTTTTTTGAACGCCATGATATCAAATTTTTGCCAATAAAAGTATAGTAACCAGTAACTGATTTTCTATCATCTATATCCGTAGCCCAATCTGCATCTACATATCCAGTTAGATTAAGACTTTTGCAAGCTTTGAGAGATAAAACATGATTTATTGTTCCCTTTAAATATCTGAGAATCTTCTTGACTGCCTTCCAGTGCCGGTCCAGTGGATTCTGTATAATTGAGAAAGTTTGTTAACACTAAATGCAATATCAGGTCGTTTTATAGTAGCATATTGTAATGCTCCTATAACACTTCAATATTGTTTAGCATTATCTATGATTTCTCCCCTGTTATTAGATAAACTGTGATTGCTTATCATTGGTGTTGGCATGGGTTTGGCATCTTCCATTTTTGTTTTAGTCAGCAACTCTGCTATGTATTTTCTCTGGCACAATGTTATTTTAGAATTTGTTGCTCTGTGTACTTCAATTCCGAGAAAGTAATTGAGGTCACCAAGGTCTTTAATTGAGAATTGCTTGTGTTAATTTCATCTTGATTTTCACCTGTAATTATAAGATCATCAACATAGATTAAAATATAAACAGTTGACAATTGACTGACTTTAATGAACAATGAAGTAGCTAATTTGATGGATTGATATCCCTTTGATATTAAAGTTGATTTCAGTCTATCAAACCATACTTTTGGTGCTTGTTTGAGGTCAAAAATTGCCTTATTTAGTTTGCACACAATTTTTCCATTTTGTTCATAGCCAGGTGGTTGCATCATATATATCTCTTCTTCTAATATGCCATTAAGAAAGGCATTGTTGACATCTAGTTGTCTTATTCTTCAATTTTTGTACAAAGCAACAGTGAGTATGATCCTTATTGTAAAGGTTTGACTACTGGCGAAAATGTTTTAGTGAAGTCAAACCCATACTGCTGAGTATAACCCTTGGCTGCAAATCTTGCTTTGTATTTATTGATAGTCCCATCTGGGTTTCTCTTTATCTTGTATGTCCATTTACACCCAACAATATTTTTATGTGCTGGTGGACATACAAGATCCCATGTCTTATTCCTTATAAGAGCATTATATTCTTCATCCATTGTCGTCCTCCAGTTCTTGTGCTTTGCAGCTTGCTCATAGCATGATGGTTCATCAAGACTTGTGTTGGCAATGTAAACTTTTGGCTTGAAGATGCCACTTTTAGCTCTAATTATCATTGGATGGCCTGACTTGATAGGGGAATTGATATGAGGTAAGTTGTCAGAACTGTCATGACTTGAACTGTTACTTGAATCATTTGATTGATCCTGGATTCTTTGACTTTCTTCATTTGTTTCAAATGCAGGTGATTGATTGGCATGACTGGAGTCATCAATCCTGTCAGTATTTTGTTGAGCAGATACTACAGAATGGGTTGATGATCTTCAGTAGTCCTCACCGCCTCTGTTTGGTTCTCATTCTCAAAGTATATAGGGAGTTCAGGTATTGATACACTTGGATTATATATCTTGCTTGTTGTTTTCACTTCTGAATTTCTAAAAGGAAATTCATTTTCATTGAATACAACATGTCTGCTAATAAAAAGTCTTCCACTATCATCTAAACATTTGTAGCCTTTTTGATTAGTGGCATATCCAAGAAATGTACATGGCTTTGATCTAAAGTTTAGTTTATTGTTATTGTAAGGCCTTAAGTATGGAAAGCATAAACATCCAAAGGTTTTTAAGCTACAGTAGTCTGGTTTCACCCCTTGTAATTTCTCTAAGGGTGTTCTACCTTCTAAAATTTTGGTTGGAAGTCTATTCATAAGATAGACTGCAGTACTGAATGCTTCAGACCAAAATTTTAGGGGTAGGTTTGCATGAGCAAGTAGACTAAATCCTTTTTCAATTATGTCTCTATGCTTTATCTCAACTAAACCATTCTGTTCAGATGTGTAAGGACATGCGATTCTTTGAATTATTCCCTTATCTCTAAAGTAATTTTTGAGAACTTTATACTCTGCTCCACCATCTGACTGCAGAATCTTAACATGTGAACTAAATTGTTTTTCAATCATGGTAATGAAATCCAATACAACTTTGTATGTATCAGATTTACTTTTCAAGAAATATATCCAAGTGTATCTAGTATAGGCATCTACAAAAGAAATATAGTAATTATAGCCATAATCTGAGCATGTTGCTGCTGGTCCCCAAAGATCAGTAGCAACAAGTTCTAAAGGTTTGGAATATTTGGTTAAGGAGTCATTAAATGGTAATTTGTGACTCTTGCCCATCTGACAGTGTGTGCATATGTAGGGAAGTGTTACATCATTATGAGATATACAATTTTCAGTAAGAACTTGTTTAATAACTTTAACACTAGGATGACCAAGTTTGCGATGCCAAAGATCAAATGTACTATTGCAGTTTTTCATTTCACGTTGATTACAACAATTTTGCTCCTCTTTAGGATTTGTACAGTTGACTGATTTAAATCTATACAGCCCCTTCTCAACATCACCCTACAATAAGACATCTTCAGTTAGTATATCTCTAACAATACAATACTTAGGATAAAATTCAAAGTACACTTTATTGTCATTAGCAAATTGAGAAACACTAATGAAATTCTTTTAATCTTTGGTACTCTTAATAAATTATGGAGAAATAATTATTTCTTTCCTCTAATAGAAGCATGCCCTACATGAGAAATTTTGATGCACTTACCATTGCCCATGCAAGTAGACTGTTTACCTCTATATTCCTTGCTGTCAAGATTTAAATTTTCTAAGTTGTTTGTTATGTGATTAGTTGCCTCAGAGTCAGGATACCAGTAGTCATCATTTGCATGTTCTGATTGACCATGTTCACCTGAGCAGTGATCTTTATTCTCTGCTTGACTGATGGAGCTTGCTTGGGCCATATTGACACTGTGATTATCATTTCTTAAATTATTACTATTCTGATTTGAATACCTGAAGTAGCATTTTACAGCTGTATGCCCAATTTTTTCACAAATTTGACATCTTGGTCTGTTGTTGCTGTTGTATCTACCTCTTTCCCTTGATCTGTTGGAATAGCTTCCCCTCTAAGATTGTTTTTCACCTTTATTGTTGCTTTGATTCTTGTTTCTTGCATTTGTAGTATAATTGACAGTAAACTTAGATTCTTGGGGTCTCTTGTTATCTATTCTGGCTTCATGAGCCTGTAGAATAGAGTGAACATCATCCACTGATGGTAAAACCTTATGAGATGATATAACTGCTACAACAGCTTCATATTCGTCACTTAAACCATTCAATATGGTTAGTATCTGTCCAGAATCAGATACTTTGTGGCCTGCAGCCTCAAGCAGATCACAAATTGACTTGATTTTGTATAGATATTCTCTCATAGAACATTTTTCTTTTCTGATATTTTGAAGTTGTCTTTAGTGATACATAACATTTGCTGTTGATTGAGTATTGAAAACTTTTTCAATGGTTGACCAAATTTCACAGGCTGATTTACATCCAATAATATGTGATAGTAGATTGGTGTTTATAGATGATAACAACCATGAGCATATCAGTCTATCTTGTCTGTGATGTTTCACATAATCTTCATTGCTAACTATTTTATTCTCTACAACAGTGATGAATTTTGATGGAGTTGGTATTGTGCCATGAAGAAATCCTTCAAGGCCATAACATTGCATGGCAGTTTCAATCTGCAGCCTCCACAACAGATAGTTATTCTCATCAAGAAGTACTGTAATCAGTTGACTCTGTGGGCTTGTGACAGATTTGATTAACTTTGTTGTTGCATCAAGCTGTTGCTCTGAAATGGCATTATCAGATGTTGTTGAAAGATTGTCAGTCATGATGACACTGCCACTGTTTGAAAGAAAAGAAGGCTTCAGATAAGGTTCTTGAACAAGAAAATCTTCAAGAAGATGATGAGAGTCTGTGTGCAGCCAGTGTATAACTCGGCAAGGCACTGGATTTGAGAAGACGAACTTATCTCACCCAGATGATGATTGTAAAATTTGATGGGTAGAGAATTATTCGCCAAGTGATGAGGAGTTTCTGATGGCGAATTTGATAGATCTCTCGAGTTTTTGATATTATGCTGTTAAGCAATATGGCTATGATACCATGTAAAAGTTTTAACAGAGAGATATTGAAGAAGAAATGAAAATGATTGTGTTTTATTGATCACAAGATCTCAGAGTATTACAAACTGATTTTTATTTTGCAATCTGCATTCTTCTGTGATTGTAACAAAGCAATATATAAGTAAATTATAATGGGCTAAAGTGATCAGGCCTAATTGTCTTTGCCTTGAGATATTTAGATGCCTTGTAATATGCGGCTATGATGCACTCTTTATATCTGAACGGTTGAGATATGCTTACTGATAAATAAAGGTACTAGATACAAGCTGCTGCGAGATCATTATCTTTATTTATTTGTGTGTCTTCGGCTTTTGAGTAAGTGAATTGAGGATAGAGTTAAGTAATTCTATGAACATTATGAATAAATATGGGGAGACCGGATCCCTCTGTTTGATTCCCTTAGAAGATTCAAAGTAGCCAGCACAATGCCCATCAACTCTAACAGGATAGGTAATGGTGGATATACACGAGTAAATCCAAGCAATATAAGTCTCTGGGAAGCCCATCCTAGTCATGATAGCAACAATAGACATCCACTTAATCGAATCAAATGCCTTCTGTATATCTAGATTCATCATGCTTCGGGAAGAAACATTCTTTTGTTTGTAGCCTCTTAGAAACTCATGAGTAAGAAGAATATTATCAGTAATATTCCTGTTCATAAGAAAAGCAGTTTGATTGGGAGATATAATCTTGCTCAGAATTGGCTTAATTATGTTAGCAAGAATCTTAGTAATACATCAGTATATAACATTGCATCATAATATAGGCCTAAAATGTGTAACAGATTTTGGATCCTCAATCTTAGGTATCAAAGCAATGTTAGTAGCATTTATCCCACCAAGCACGGTGTTATTGTTGAAGAAATACTAGATGGCCTTGACGAAAATGATGTCAATGATAGCCCAAGTAGATTTAAAAAAATAAGTGTTAAAACCATCAGGTCCACCAACACTGTTTGGATTTAGTTCAAATAGAGCATCCTTGATTTCAGCATATGTAACCATATTTATAAGGCCGAGTGCATCGATATTTGTAATCTTTGGTAAACAGATATAAGCTATATCAGTAAGGTTAGGTTCTTTGTTATTTTAGCAAAACATGCAAAGAAATAATCAACAAAAGCGCTGTCAATACGGTGCTCTTCATTCTGTATAAAATCATTTTGGTCTTTAATAGAAACTAGTGTGTAACCCGTACGTTGCATACGGTAACGTTGTTAAAAAATACTATTTACATTTTAATTATTGCTGAAATTATTTTTTATTATGCAAGATATATAATAAATTTATAATGATATATTAACCATAAACTAAAATGACTTGTAATGTTTGGATATAAGGTTGAGGGTTCAATACTCGCTAACTGCATATCTTTGAAAAAACTAATATCCTAATTCAAAAAAAAAAAAAATTAAAATTGTTAATACCGTATATATGTAAATAATTTACGCTATAGGATATTTTTTTACATGTCTTAGTTAATAAGTAACTTCACCATTTTATTAATACGATTGTTGTGTGTGTATTAAATTATCATCTTTTTTAAAGGACTTATAAATGAATTAATGAATCTTAGATAATTGAATTTATTTGAATAACTTGAATTAATAATCAACATACCTAATTAAATATAAGAAGATAAATGTAAAAAAGTTAAAGAAAATCGGGAAGAACTTTGTATAAATTTGTAGCTGAGAAGAGCGTAGATCTTACGGTTAGCTTATCTATATGTGAATTTTTTTTTGAATCAGGCATGTAAACTTTTATTCGTTATTAAGTTTTCATTTTTAAACAATTTTATTCATAAAAGTTAACTATAGATTTCATGTTCTTGCAGAAGGGTCGTACTTACGACTTTGATAATTGCAAAACAATGTTATGCAGTATTTAGTTGAGTTATGAGTTGGATATGATTTGATAACAGGTTGAAAGTAGAAATGTTTATATAATCTAATTTTTATCAGTATAAATTTTCCATTCACATCGTATTGCTGTAAAATATGAATTTATCTTTTGAAGTTGTTAAAAATGAAATTATATTATGTGATGTAAGATAATTTTTTGAGATAAATGAATTAGAAATTAAAAAAGTTGTTATTATTTATGTATACAATTTATGTTATATGATTTAAACATCTTTATATATATATCTGAATAAAGAAGAAATAATTTTATCATTTTTTATGTTCATGGATGTTGTATATATTGAAATCCTTGTATTTTTATGATTTATTAGATGGATTAATAAATATTAGTTAATCATATTTATTTAAATAATTTAAATTTAATATTACACGGTTAGTTAAATATATGGACCTAAATGTAAAATATTAGAAGCTAATTGAGAGAGTTTCTAAATAATCGTAAAAAAATTAAGATTTTAGGTATTTGAAGTTAATCGAATTTTATAGCGTAACATAAACTCATTTAGTAAATAAATTATAAAATAAAATTATTATTGTAATTAATGTATATAATTTATGTTATTTGATTTTTATATATATATATATATATATTTACATCTACACGATTTTTTTTATCAATTTGTTGATGAGCATGTAGTATACATATCGAAAATTTCATCTTTTAGGATTTATCAATAAATATTAGTTGATTAAGTTGATCAATTAGTTTAAATTTTAGATTATGTAATTAATTTAAATGTGTGGACTGCAATGTAAAATTTAGGAGAGAACCATGAAAAATTTGTAAATAAGTGTAGTTTTGTTTAAAAGTAGACGTTGAATGAAAAATAGCGTACAAAGTTCATTAAAATAACGGTAAAGTGGTAAATTATAAGATTTTTAAAATAAAATATCCACTTTGAGAGAATCAAGGAGAATAGAGATAATTCCTACAATTAATGAGAGAGCTTCAAATTCTTCTGTATTACTATTATTTAATAGATAATATTTGATTTGGATCTCTTGATGGTAAGGGCATAGTCAAAAAACTGTTGTTTCTGTCTCCTTTAAAAAAGAATTATTTTCCAAGTTTTTATTTGTCCATGTCCATTTCATGTTGAAGTGTTTCCTGTAGCTGTTGATACAAACATGCCCAGCAGTTGATAATTCTTCATTTCCTGGATCATCTAGCATATCAGATTGAGTTTTGCTAAGATCCTCACGAATTTGATAAGATTTATAGGAACATTCCCAATAGTGTCCTTAGCCCATACTTTCAATTTTTGTTTGACATTCTTTAATTTCTTCTGTAAAATAAACATGGAGTTGCCATACGTAGCTTCATTTCAACCCTGCAAGAAAACAGTATGAAATTGTATGTGGTTAGTCCAAAAGTTAAAAAATTTAAATGTGGATTGATGCTTTATATTTTTCATATTCCAGGAGAGGATGACGGGGCTATGGACAGAAATGCCTGGTTGTAGGATAGCTGAAGTAAGGCTAGGCCAAGATGAAAGGGCTAGGTAGTTGTAAAGTGAGTCATCTTGAGTACAAAATGTACGTTTTCCTTGTCTTCGATTATTCCATGTATATAGAGGACCCAAAGATGGGATTTTGTGAACTGTAGTAGTCTGAATAGATGGAAAGGGGGTTTATGTCTTGAACTGTAAGAGGATTTCCTCCAAACTTTTGAGTTGAGGCATACATGCTGTTAAAATCACCAAGAAGGATCCATGGGATATTGACATTACATTAGCTTGGAATGAAAGAGTGGAGAAAGTCTCTGGTGTTTTTACTACAAGATGCATATATAAAAGTAATGTTGAAAGTAGAGGAGGATGAAATATCAGTAACAAGAAGGTGGATATATTGATCAGAGGATGAAAGAGTAATGGTATTGAATATCAGTGGGTTCCATATCACAAGTATTCTACCATATTCCGCATGTATCAAGTTATGTTCATATTCCCAACTTGGGTTGATGTATGTACACATATTTTTGGTACAGATATCATTAAGGTTCGTCTCCAGAATACCAAACATTTGCAATTTGTGTTGGAAAATCAAACTTTTTACTTCCTGCTGTTTAAAGGGGATATGTGCACCCCTTATGTTCCATGCTCCGATGTTTTCAAGCATAAGAACTACTGTGTTTCTTCTTCCTACCCGAATTCCATAAACCAGAGGAGCCAGTCTGATGTGTATTTCCTTCTTCATGCACATTGTTCAAGTTGTGTAGTTGTATCTCAGTTACTTGGTATTCATTTCCACTATCGTAGTCATCTTGACCTTTGCCTTTCCTATTTTTCACATTATTTTTTTTCTTTTTCTTTTTGGACAGAAGTTTTGCAGAAGATTGGGATGTGGGGGTGGGTTAGGTGTTTGCATGAAGGTGGTGTATGTTTTGGTCTGTGTTTTGATGTGAACGAGATGCTTATGGAAGAGAAGTTGTAAACCGGTGTTTTGTTCATCAAAAAAATCATTATGGATGATGTTTTGATCCACAAGTTTTTTAGTGATAGAAGAGGGTAGATGTATGTGCGAATATGGAAGCTTATCAGATACAAAGGAAGGAGGATCAGGGGATTTCTTTTGAATGATGTTACGTAAATTAGGAGTAATTGTTTCATCAGAAGCATGTGAAGTAATGGTATCAGAAATATGACTATTGTATGGTGGGATGTCTGGAGGAATAATATCAGTATTACTTGGTTCATTGGCTTGATCAGTAAGAATGTCAAAACTATTTGATAGTGGGATGATTGGAATATTTAGTGGAGTGGTTGTAGTATTTTTATGAATGGGACTGTAGATCTAAGTGTCCTTATCATAGACATTGGTAGGTTGATTATACTGAGGTGGTGCAAGAGATTTTAAAGAGGCGGTATGTTGATTTGCAGAATTTTTTCTTGAGAAATTGTATGAGAATGATTTGTCATATTGGTTCTTGTGCATGTACATGTACAACTTCAGTCAAATTGATTGTGAATGTCAAGTCCTTTCGGGGGAGCCCGAAGTGCGTGAGTTTTTTTTTGATCCAGTGTTTTTGTGTTTTGATTTGCCATCCCGTAGTATTATCACATTTACCGATATGATCACCTTTTTTCACAACATCTGTCTTGACTGGATCATGTTATATCTGATTACACAGTGAATCAATAACCATTGGTTCTTTGCAGTTTTTATCAGATTGCATACACTGTATTTTGTCAATACAATAATCAGCCTCATGCCCAAAACACTTGCAGTGAATACAGATCTTTGGTCTCCAATCATAATAAACTTCAACAAACACAACATCATCACCTTCACCACATTGAATAAGATCAGGTAGCTCCTTATCAGCTTCTATTTCAATTAGGCATTTTGCATATTCAAAATGCTGCATTTTTTTAGTAGCCTCATTGTAACATACAAGTTCACCCAAATGACAAGCAAGCCAATTTATGCCAAGTTAAGTCCATGCTATTGTAGGAATTTTGTGAAAATGCACCCATATAGGAACTGATTTGATTTGTGATTGTGCACTTCTAAATGATGGTTTTCAGGAATTGATAATAAACATTTTGCCTCCAATAAAAATCGGGTCACCTTTAAGTATCTTCTGTCTATCTTCATCGTCATCAAATCCAAAATAAAAATTGGTGCTATCAGATTTCACCTTATATTTTCCTCTTAGACGCCATATCTTCTGCAAATGATATATATCAGTGTTATATGGTAGCTTTTCATCTAAGGAAAAACCCACAAGATCTTGATTCCAGTATTTTATCCCTTCATCCTGAACATCTATAGACATGGTAATTGGAGACCCTTCATATGTAAGATTGAAAGAACGTGGTAAGTATCAACCAGCGTTTGCGGCTTTGATTTGAAAAGCGATGCCCATGGTTGAACGGAAGAAGATACAGGCACTGGTAAAGGAACATGACCAAGAGAGGGGGTAGTAAGACGAGGAGTGGGCAAGAAAGCATGTCAATGGATGGTAGAGCTGGTACAAGGGTGGATATCAGGTGTGGTTTCGGGGCTGGTGGGACAGGTGGCTGTGTTAGAGATAAAGTGGACACCTCGGGGATGGTAGGGTCTGAAGGTAGAGGAAGGTCAATGGCACGGTCACTAGTAGGTATAGTTGGAGAGGCAGAAGTGGCACTACAACGATGTGTACCGAAGATGAGGTAGAGGCGTGGATGAGCGAAAGTGATGGTGAAAAGATAGGCAAAGGATAAGGTATGACGGGAGAGGAAACCACGAAGCAAAATAATTTAATTTCATCATGTTTTCAACTTTATAAAAATCATACAAACATATTTTATGTTTACAAAAATGTTTTATCAACACATAAAAATTATTTTAGCCATTAAAATTTATTTTCCATCATTAAATTCCTATTTTTAATTAAATACCTCAAGTTACACTATTATTTACATAAAACAACATTCTATTTAATAAATCATCATTTTAACAACCAAAATGGCATAAAATCATTTCCTTTGTTCAATTAAATGTAACAAACCTTATTAACATTATTTTTACATCCAAATATAACCAAAATTCCACATTTTTATTTACAATATTTATCATATTAAATTTTAATACTTCATTAAAATTAACAAAATTCATCATTTTGCAATAATTTCCAAAATTATTGCATTTTATCAAATTAAAGCCGCATAATGCCCATTTTATCATAAACAAAAAAAATAAAGTTTTTAGAATTTTATTTTCAACATTTTACATTTATTTCAAAGATCAATTTTGAATCAAATTCTTCTATCTTCTATTTAATTAATCCCCAAATCAACATATTTCTTTTATTCAAATTTAATTTTCAAGTAAATTAACTTAATCCTGTTTTATTTTACCAAAATCATTGTTTATTTAAAATAAACAAATTTAACAAATTCCACATTTCCAATTTATTTTACTTCTCTATTATTAAATTATAACAACCGTTATAATTTAATTTTACAGGTAATCACCAGAACCAGAGTAGTTACAAAATCCATAATCAAACCGACCGTAGGGAGGTTTGCCTATTTCTACTAGCCAAAATCAATTTTCCTGGAGCCAAAAAACGTGGATCTTGTCTCATCGCGGTTTCTCTAAAAACGTGGATATTGTCTCATCGCGGTTTCTCTAAACTTTCTCCTTTTATTTTGCGCATCAAAGATTTCAAATTCAAATCTATTATGTTTTTAAAATTTTAAAATTTTCAATTTCAAATCGACAATTTTGAATGTTTTGATTAATATTTAAATTTGAAATTCATATTTTCAGATTCAAATCTCAATTTATTCTTTTCCAACATATTATCACTTAATGTTTAAGTAATATTAACAAATTTTTTAGTTGTATATTTCTTATCAAAGTTATACAATCGAACGGTCGGTTTCTCCACCGTTGTGCGGTTATACTAGTATCTCTTTAGTATGCGAGATTCCCTACCATACGTTCTAATAGGTAGCATGTTTCCTATAGGCGTTGAATTAATATTTAAATATTTAGTTTCCATGGAAGTTTTTTCGATCTCATCCAAGTCTACTTATTACCACTAAATTCTCAAGAGAGAAATTTCTTTTCCAGAAAGATGGCATGTCTTGAACAAAAACTTTTCGTTCCTCGGTATGATAGAAAATTTATCAATGGGAATTTTTTGGATACCGTATAAACCTACATAAACTGATATTGTCTCAAATTTACCGGTATGGCAGAAAATGTAATGCATTGTTGCTGCATGGTCCACATCCCACTTTAAAAAATTTATTTTTCCTTTTAACACTTGAATTTTAAAATATACATTTTCTAAATAATAAAAATATATACATTTATTTTTTTAGTAAGCATAATAAAATTGTTCCTTGCCTTCATACTATATTTTCTTATCAAACATCCATCGACAATATTAGTCATTTTCTTAATAATACCAACATTTCTCTTATGCATAATTAAATAATGTGCCTAGACACTGATACCCAAAATCAAGACCAAAATGTTATCAAAAAACGTTTTGATCTCGATGTCTACAGTACAAATAAGTAAAGTAGTCGAAAAACTTAGTCATCAAGCTACCCAAAAACGTAGCCGTAATAGATGAAATGCAAATACCTAAACAAGCGGGTCAACAACAACATCCTCAAAACCATATTCTAAGTCATCCTGAATGCCCGAGATTTTTATGCAAATACATAAACAAGCGGGTCAAGCTTCTTGATTTGAGGCAAAAAATAGTATGACATGTACATTTTATAGTACATGCAAGACCATGCCGTAAATATAGTACACTTATTATATAATTATGTTGATGACAAAATATAAATACGGTTACTTCAGACAATTTATGAAGCCTGATTTAGTATCAATAAGATAACTTGGTATAGAGAACACAACTAGCTTGTAGCTACATATTTTGCACCTATGCCTAAATGCACTATTCAATTGCTAGCAAGATACAAAGAATGACTTATCTATTATCCAGGAAACAATAGTGCCAAAGTTTCTTTATTATTTCTTTTTATATATTTTAACTTTCTATAACAAAAGATGCGGCAAAGCAGCACTCTATAATGCTAGTGGTTCAGCTGTCATAGTTGTTTAAAATTTGGCCTATAAAAGTAATGAATGAAAATGCATTATGCAGGCAGGAAGAAAATATTTCTTCTCTCCGACCCTTTTCCCGCAATCTATCTTCTCCCTCATGCTTCATCTTCTACTCTAAAACTCTTCTTCCCCTTCTCTTCTCCTCTAAATTTACAACATAACCACACCATAACATTTGATTCTTTCACTAGCATTGGACCATGGCCAAAACCATCATCCACAACCACACCATCGACATTCTTTCAACGACTCTGCGAAACCACCACCCAAAATCAAATTGCAATTATCACCATTTAGCCTGCCCTCTACTACCACCAAACCATCATTGACACCCAGTAAAGAAAACGCCGACATCAAAACCCCCATCGCTGGCATTTGAACCTCCATTAACCATATCATCCACTCCTTATTTGACCTCACCGCAAAATCGGCCCCCAAACTATATTACCGCAACCACTCCCTCTCTCCCGACTCCTTCAACTCTTCTATTTGCCACTACTATAGGTTCAACAACTCTAGCTCCTCCTCACCTAATATCCCCTGCACCTCTCCTTACCTTTGAGACCACTGCTCCTCCCCTCCATCTTCCTTCATTCTAAGATCCTCATCATCCAAAACTCATATTCCCTTTCCCTTCTCGTCTAAAACTCTACAACATTACCACACAATATTAGAATACTTGAGTGTTCTAGGGAAGTACTTAAATAAATGGGTCAAGGCTTCTTGATGTAAGGAAAAGTATAATAAGATATATATACATTTTATAGTACATGTAATACCATGCCGTAAATATAGTACGCTTATTATATAATTATGCTTATAGACAAAATATAGCTATGTTTACATCATATAAATTATTAAGCCCGATTTAATATCAATCAGATAACTCGCTATAAAGAACACTACTAGCTTGTGAAAATAAAGAAAGTAAGATGAGTTAAAATTTAAAATAGAAGTTTGGTATCAAGGAATTGTATATCCTACCATTGCTTGAATTATATCACAAACATATGATAAGGAAAAAAAAATCTAAGACACAACACTTTAAGAACGGTGCTTAATGCACCACGCTTGGGACTCCATTTTACTCAGAATTTTTCAATGGGCAGTGTTCTGTCGATTGACTATGAAGCGATACAGATCTCATACTGCCGAATGAGCTCATACTGCCGAATGACTATGAAGCCCCACCTACCTACTGCCAAATGAACGGAATGGGTAAAATGAAGTTCCCAATGTGGTGCATTTAGCACTGCTCTATTTTAAACAGAGGCAAGCAAAAGAACATGAGAACCATACAAACTTCAATTACATATTAATAAATATGTATGTAAGAAACATAACTTTGATTCTTTCTTTCCATTTTTTTTTTGCTTATTTCCATATAGAAAAAACTACAAACTCGTTAAATAAATCAAGCCACTCTAAGTTACATGGCATGTGCAAAATGAACTTCTTAAGTACATAATGCTTGCTGAAAAATAGTAATGTCAGGCGATACTAATAAAATTTGATGTCCTTGAGAACATCCCCAATAGTTGTTTTGTTCACTTCACTATTTTCTTTCCATAAAAACAAAACAACTATTGCACCCGAAAACACATGAACCAGCCACATAACCACTTTTTGATATAACTCAAGTGCTAAATAAACAGCAATTTGAAGGAACCGGGCTAGTCGAAAGTGAGTGAAATATGTAGATTTTAGATTTTTTTTTTCTATTTTGGATATATTGGACTTACAAAGTCAAAGGAGTTATTAGATCCACTCTAATATTGTTTTAAATAAAATTTTATTTTTTAAATCCTTCAAAAGTTGTTTCACAAATTTGATGTTTATGTAAATTAGAGTATACCGAATACACACTTATATGTTGGTGTGTGTAATAGTTAATTGCTTTGTATTATTATTTTGGTAAGTGAAGAGTTAAGTTGTTAACTATCTAACCTATTTAATAGGTCATAAACTTAATGAATGTGCAATTAATTAGAAGTAACAACTATGGCTTTTATAAACAATTCGCAATGTTTTAATCGATTTATTTAAAAAAGTTTTAACTTAATTTAAATTAAATGAGTTTCAATTTATAAGTATATCAAATAAACTTATATGTGTATAATGCACATGCAACAAATACGAAAGGTACATGGTTATCGTATTTAAATGCCGAGACTTATACCTTAATTGACACATTTTTTCCCTTTATATACCTTTATTGTCTAAAGTTTTTTATAAATACATAAAATAAAAATTGTAAATATACATACTTAGAATAACAATTATACACAAATATATATATATATATATATTTGTGTATATATGTATATGTATAAATGTATGTATGTATATATGTATGCATGTGTATCATTTTGCACAGAAGTACCTTTTATAAACTTAAAATTAAAATAAGAACCATATATGTATACATGCCTAAATAATTACAATAAATATTTTAAATTTAAAAATTTCGCCCATATAGTTTTCTATGCAGCCTATCCCAAGATATGATAAAGAGAAAGAGCTGTGATATGCTTGGTGAGCTAACATAAAAATCATAGCCTCTTTTATAGAAATGGAACCTTATTATATTTCGTTGGGTATAACCCTCTTAGTGATGGCCATATCGACGCTCGGGTAAGTTATAAATAAGCAAGGGCTGGGCCATCACTCCTTTAATGATGCACCATACCGAGGCTCAGGTATGGTGATAAATATGCAAGGGTTTGATTGTCACTCCCTTAGTGGCGCGTTACATCGATGCCCCAATGTAATGATAAATGAGAAAGGGTCTTCGCACTTTACTCGACGAGTGTGAGGAGTAAGGAAGCTAGTCGATGAAAGTAGGATTCGGTTACGTAGCTGAAATATAAGGTCCTTAATTGAAAAGCTAAGAGAGATAGTCGATACTATAACTAGACATGTAAATATCTTATGCATTCAAGAGACCAAATGGACGGGTCATAAGATGAAGGAGGTGGAGAACACAGGGCTTCAAGTTATGGTATACGGGAAAAGAACTTAACAAGAACGGGGTAGTATTCTAATTGACAAGAACCTTAAAAATGGAGTGGTCAACGTTAAGAGACAAGGGACAAGATCATCCTAGTCAAGCTGGTAGTTGGTGATATGATTCTGAATGTCATTAGTGCCTATGCTCGTCAAATAAGCATAAGTGAAATAGCCAAGAGGAATTTCTGGAAAGATTTAGACGTCATTGTTAGAGATGTGCCTAGTAGCGAGAAACATTTCATGGAATGAGATTTCAACAGCCATGTTAGTACAACTAGTGGGTGGCTTGAGAGAGTGCATGGTGGTTTTGGATATGGCAATGAAAACCAAGAAGGAGAAGAAATATTGAATTTAGCTATTGCTTATGATCTCAAGATAGCTAATACCTTCTTTGGAAAGGGACAATCACATTTAGTTACTTGAAGTAGTGGCCAACACTCTATCTAGATTGACTTTGTCCATACTAAAAGAGACAACAAACGAGTTTGTATAGATTGCAAAGTCATACTTGAAGAATGTGTCATCTCACAATATCAGCTTTTGATATCCGAGTTTCATCTTTGGATACGACTCTTTTGATAATACTAGCAAACATTTTGTTTAGAGAATTAAGAGTCCGAGGTAAAGGAGGCGCTAAAACATGTGACTGTAGGCAAGGTGTAGGGGCCTGATGACATCCTCATTAAGGTGTTGAGATGCCTTGGAGATGCAAGGATAGCTTGGCTAACTAAATTGTGTAATAATATTTTCAAATCAAATAAGATGCCAGATGAGTGGAGGAGAAGCGTATTAGTTTCAATATTATGAAATAACGGAGATATTCGAAGTTGCACAAACTACAAAGGAATTAAGTTTATGAGTCATATAATGATACTTTGGGAGAGAGTCATTGGACATCGATTAAGAATAATGACAAGCGTTTCAAAAAATCTATTTGGTTTCTTACCTAAGAGCTCGACCACAAGGATGATTTTCTTGATAAGACAACTTATGGAGAGATGTAGGGAGCAAAAGAAGGACCTACATATGGTATTTATCGATTTGGAGAAAACTTATGTTAAAGTACTAGTAAAGGTTATGTGGTGGGCTCTGGAAAAGAAGAGAGTCCCAATAAATTACATTAACCTTATCAAGAATATGTACAATGATGTTGTAACTAGTGTTAGAGCATGCGATGGTGAAACCGGTGACTTTTCCATTAAAAAAGGATTGCATCAATGGTCAGCTTTGAGCCCTTACATTTTTTCCATAGTGATGGATGAGATTACGAAGGGTATACAATATGAGATTCCTTAGTATATGCTATTTGCTGATGATGTTGTGCTGATTGGCGAAAGTATGATAGAAGTTGATACACAACTGGAGTTGCGGCGGCAGACTTTAGAATCAAAGGGTTTTAGGCTTAGTAGAACTAAAAAAGGGAATATAAAGTGTGATTTCAGTGGTGTTACGTCAGAGGATGAAGATGTCACTCTGACCGGACAAGTAGTGCCTAAGAAGGAATCCTTTCGATATTTAGGGTCAATGTTGTAGTATGATAGTGAGATTGATGAATATGTTAGTATTAGAATTCGAGCGGGATCGGTGAAATGACGACTAGCGTCTGGCACTCTGTGTGACATGAAAGTCCCATAAAAGCTTAAAGGAAAGTTCTACTGAACAACAATTAGGCCTGCTGTGATGACCCGGATTTTCTGGCAATATCAATTTAATAATCTGAATTAAAAATTAAACTGATTTGATAATCTTTATGATAAGATTTGAATTAATTTAATAATCCAATTTAGAATAAATATTTAATTGGTAGAATTTATCTTTTAAAAAGCTAAATAAATTGTTATCTATTTATAATGTATATTTATATTTGTATATTGTAAATAGATATTGTTTAAATTTGATAAATAAATAAATTCTGTTTTCTAAATATATATAGATATCCTTGGTAAAATTTGGTATAATTTTAAAGTTAAACTTTTAAAAGGTTATTTAATAAATAAAATATGGTTTTAAAATAATAAGATAAAATTTAATTTGTTTAAATTGATTTTTGAGTTTAAATTTAAATAAAAATTTACAATAAGGTTTATTTTGATTTTCTTTTAAATATAGTTGGATTAGTTATCAATTTTGTTATTTTTAAAATATAATAATACATTGTTTTTAACAAATAGATTTTTAGTAAAAATAATTGTTTTCCAAAATTTAATTGTGTAGTTATATATGTATATATATAACTTGATTTGAAATTGAATTCAAAGTTTTTAAATTTAAAGTATAAATATTTTTAATTTGTTTTGATTTTAAAATATTTGCCTAAACTTTATTTTATAAATAAAATTGGATTTATTCATTTTAAAATTATCTACATGTGAATAAGTTGATATTAACTAATTAATTAAACATGGATTTACATTTATCTTATATTTTCATCTAATTAAAATACAAATTAACCTAATTATAACTAAGTAACATTTAAGACAAATGTAAGCATTTTACAAACAAAAAAGACATGTTTTAATCAATAAACATTACAAACTGACAATTGTTAAAATTTGAAGACAAGTGTCATTACTTGTTTTATTTTCTTTAAATTTTAATTAACAAAATTTTAATCCATATAAAACACTTTCACATTCTTCATTCATTTTTTTTCTTCTTATACTTTGAATTCAAACAAGTAAGTAATGTTCACAAACCTGAAAACTTCCTCATACTAAATCAATAGGTTCCTCAAAATCAAAATCAGTAATTTCTTCCAAATTTATTTTCATCTTCTTTGAAACAAATAAAAAACCTGAAATCCACTTCTCAAACCAAATTGTAAACCTGAGATTTTCCTCAAACCAAAATCATGAAAACTGTAGCATGTAAATCAAAATCCACCTGCACATCTTCAAATTGAAAACCTGCAATTTTTTTTTCAAAACCTAAGATCTGCTCACAAGCAAGTCCATCTCAAAAATCTGTAGCATGCATAGTTTCAAAATCCTGTAAATCTGAAGCCTACATTACTCCAAATCTGGAATTCAAAAGTAGCATGCATACAATTTCAAAATTAAAGAAGCAAGCTCCAGCAACTCAGTTTCCTAATCAAAAACATTCAAGTACAAAGTTTAAAAGCAAAGGGGATTTCAATTTTCAAAAGCTTTTCAAAATCATGGCTTTGTCCATCTTGTTTACAGGTGAGTAACTTTATTTTTTAAAACTTAAGTATAAAATATGGTTGCATGCAAATATTGTTGAAATAAATCTGTGTGGTGAAATATGTTGTGTATACATATGAGTGTTTGGATATGCATGCTATTTATATGTGTGCTCTGTTCTGTTTTGTTATCCCCAGGTTCAAAATTTCTATTAAATCCATTACCGATTAATCTAGTTTCTGATAAGATTTGATTTACGAACAAATGTTGTTTGGTTTAACATAAGTTAATGTTTAAAAATTTAAGTTAGTCAAGATAAAGCCTAATTTTTCTCTGGAAGAAGAAAACATCAGTGCATGTTAATAATGTGAAAATTTAAATATTGTAATTTATAAATTCAGTATTTTAAATTTAATTCATAAATAAAAACATGTTTTTTAAAACTAAAATCATAGTTTTTAATGATGGGATGAGTGTGAAATTCTGTGATGAACTGGAAATGGAATTATGGGGTTTTCTGATAATCTATGTGGTTTGGGAGGAAGGGGTTCTATCTGGTGGTAGTCTGATGAACAGAGGATAAGGGAAAAATGTCAGGAAGTTGAGCAGAGCTTTGTGGAGAGGGTGGTTGATTTTTGAAGTTTGTAACCCTAGTTTCTACTGGGTTGGATGTTTTGATTGGTTCGTCAGCTCTGGATGATCGAGTGTAGCCAAACTTAAGGGAATGCTAGAGATGAGTCGACGATGGAGTGACCGGAGGCGCAAGCATTCAGATGGTCGGAGCGGCGTGGATGAGGAGATGACAGGTTTGCGAATTGGTGCGTTCTGTTGTTTCCAGGTTGGAGTTTAAAACTCGAATTCAATTTTGGACTGTAGAAGGGTGAATTGATGGTCGTGTTGGGACGTGGAGTTGGTTATCGATTTGGGAAGGCCGCCGGAGGTGGCAGGAGTTGGCCGGAGGCACGGTGTACGTGCACCGTGCACTTTTGATATTATGAGGTTGTCCTGGGTGTAAGCAATGTGGGAAACTCGAAAACCACTCGAGTAGTTGCGGTATATTGCTCGAAGTAGTGGGCTTAATGACTCGAAGCAGATTTTCTTCAGGCACGGGTTTAAAGTTTGGAATAGCTTTTAACACAGAAACCTGTAACTCTGTTGAAATTTAAAATAAAATTTAAAACCCTGGATTTAAATGAAAGTAAAGTTTTAAATCCTAGTTTTAAATCTGAATTTAAGTTTAAATCTAAGTTTAAAAATAGATTCAAGTTGAATTCGAATCTAGTTTGGAAATAAATGAGTTTTAAAATTCAAATTGACTTAATAACATTAAAAAGTTAAAGTAGTTTGAATTTTAAAATAAGTTTAAAAAGGTAAGTAAAGTTTTTAAAAATCTGAAGATTCATCTTAAACTAAATTTTTAATAAGTATTTCAGTTTTGAAATGTAGGAAAGATTTAAAAATTTAAAATGTTTAAACAAATTGAAATGTTTAAGTATAACTTAAATGGATTTGAATTTAAATATGAATTTGATTTTAAATCCTTTAAAACTTCTTAATTTAAAGGAATATATCTTTAACTTGTGAAATGAAAGGTTCAGAAATGTGTTTTAAAACTTTGTTAAAGATAATTTGAATTCATTTTAAATATTAAATTTAAAATGATATTTGGAAGTAAATTTAAAGTAATTTGTTTTTATTGCTTTGTTAATGATAATGTGATCATTAATAAGAAAATATTTTAATCTTTAAAACAAGCAAGGATTTAATGATTTGAATTATTAAGTTAATTAAAATGGATTATTTATTTAAATTAAGTAATGATTTGGATTAAATAAGTAATTAAAGCCTTTTAATTTATTAATTAAAGTGTAAGATAATTAACTAATTAAGGGTAATTAATCCATAATTAAGGATCATTAATTAAATTTAATTAATGATTAGTGATTATTTAATCAAGTAATTATAAATTAATTAAGTTACAGTTAACACTTAATTAACTAAATAATTAAAGGTTAATTAATTGAATGCTAAAGATTAATTAATTTGAAATTAATAGTGATTAATGAAAGTAAATTACTTATGAGAAGTAACTAAAGTATGGTTAATGGTTAATAATGGTCATTAACTTAAAGATTATTTAAAAATTAATTAATGTGATTAATTTAATTAATTAATTAGATTAACTGATTTAATGATAATCAATTGTGAAATTTATGTAAGTTAATTACTTAATAAAAGTAATTAAGACATTAATTACTTAATGTAATTAATGGAGTTTATTGTGATTGGTTTAAATTAATTAATTAAGTTTAATTAATTTTAAACGTTGGATTTGATAATAATTGCTTGATGTGATTAATGAAGTAAAATTACCCAGTGAAATAATTAATGATAATTACTGGATGTAATTAGTGGATAATGATGGAATTGTGAAAGTAATTTGGATTAAATTACTTTGTATAATTAATCAAGGGATTAATTAAAGAAATTAATTAAGGAGTAATTAATTTGATAAGTAATTAAGGGTAGTTAATTACTGAATGTGATTAATCAAAGATGATTAATAATTATGGTTTAATTGAGATTAATTACTTAATGTAATTAATTTAAATAAGACATTTAATTAAATATAATTAAGGACCATTAATTAATATAATTAATGATGTAATTAAGATTGATTAATCAAAGATTAATTAATCAATAACAAGTAATTAAGTGTAATTAATTAATTGTAATTAATTAAGGTTAATGTAATTAATTATACTTAATTAATTAATGAAGTAATTAAAGGTTAATTACTGTATTTGGTTTAGAGTAATTAATTTTATGAAATTAATTAAAGTATAATTAATCAGGGGAGATTAATTAAGGTGATTAATTAAAGGATAATTAATTAATTAATTTGTAATTAATTAATAGTTATGTAAGCAAGATTTATATTAATGTAAGTAATTAATTTAATTCACTTTAAATTAATTAAAGATGATGTAATTAATTTAATTCATTTTAAATTAATTATAGATGGTGTGATTATAGATCATTGCTTATGAATGGATGATATGGGTTACCTTGAATGGTTTGAAATCTCAACTATGAGATTAGTAATGTTGTGTGTTATGGATGCATTGGTTCATTGTGATAATGATATGGATTATCTTTGATAATGATAATATGGATTATCTGTTGTGATGATAATGATAATTATCTGTTGTGAATTATCTATCTGTGTGTATATAGATAATTGTATTGAATTGTTTTAAACTCTAAAACAACTTGGACCTAAAAGACATGCTTTGGATTTCGATGAGACCGGGACTGGGTTTTCAAATTTGGATATCCGAAAACCACATCAATCCAAATTAACGATAGGTTGTGAATCTTATGTGAAGAGTGAAGACTCGAGGTGTAAGAACTATTCTTCAGTATAACTCTGAAGGTGATTCTGTGATGAGTTTGATGGGTAGTACTTTCAGATTCGAGATGAAGATTTAGAGTGCAAGGGTTATCGTCGTTAACTCTGAGGGTGATTCCAAGATGAGTGTAACGAGGTAATGCCTTCGGTTTCGTTCGAACCCGGAATGAACTTGTATGGATTGAATGCTTTCAGAACATCGTCAGGTGGACGATGAGCATTCTAAGATAATGTGTCCTATAAAGGTAATCGTAGCCTCAAGCCTCATCAACCGAGAATGGATAAAACAGGGGAGGTGCAGCAAGGCTAGGTGGGTCATGCCCATTTCAGGACAAGATTTTCCCCTGTCTAGAAGTTTCTTTTATATCGGCTGTGTGGGCGGTTGGAATTGCGCACCAACTGCGGGGTTGTCTTGTTCGGGACTGTTCAGTAAGGAATGGTTCCGGCCTTGTGTTGCAGGGGAGTTAGGATGGCTCCTCGGTACGGTGATTAGGCCACGTACTGTGACGGGCGATACCCCAGTAGCCCTGCCATTGATGGAATCCAAAATCCAATAAGTGCCAACGGTTTTGATTGTATTACCCACTTTTGTGGCTAGTAGCTGGAATTTAATAGATGTAACAATTTCGGGTATTTCATATTTACTTGAAAACCCTAGACCTATTATAATATCACTGGATTTCCTATTAAATGTTTTGGTTAGCGTAAGGTAAAAACTTTTCCATGTTTATGTGTGAGAAGTCTTACGTGATACCTTTTCTTTTCAAAGGATTTTGAAAGCTAAGCAACTTTAACCTATTACTCAATCATACCCATGTATGACCCGGAGTTTATTTTTGTTTTTCATAAACTCTTGGGTACTCAAATTTTTACGAGTAGCCAAGGTATTCAGGTTATCTTTGACGAGTTATGAAGGAGCAATGGAGCAGGAGGCTTCGGCGCTGTAGATATGTTTAGTGTTCCGCTGTGTTTGGTATCTCTGTGTTGTCTCTGAATTGTATTGAGTTGTAATAACTGGACAGGTGTTTATAACTGTCTAGTATTTGTTGTATTATCTGTGTGACTCTGATAAATGTTGTATACTATGTAATACTTATGTTATTAATATAATATATTCGTTCCGCTGTTAGATTCTGATGTGTTGTTTCTTATTTCTTCTCTTTCTTTCTATTCTCTATCCCTTTCTTTCTTATTAATGATGCATCATTCTATAAGGATGAATGGCGGGTCGTTGCAGTGGTATCAGAGCGTTAGGTTGAGTGAATACCTAGGCTCTGGAGTGGTGTCTATCTTGAGAGAGCGTATTTGTAATTTTAAATATATATATATATATATATTTATCTATTTCTACCTATCTGTTGGGTTACCTGTTCAGGTTTTCTAATATAAGTTATAAAGGTAGATAAGGTAGTGGTGTGTGTAACACGACAACTACCATTTGTTGGAGTTTATATTTGAGATTGGAAGTGTATTGGTCGAGACTATATACCTAATACTGTCTCGAGTAAGTTGTGCAAAGTGTAGAGATTTCATCGATCTCTGAAGGAAACCTGTTAAGGTTCGGAGACATCTTTGAAGTGCAGAGTTTGATGAGTAAAGTTTGGATCTGTCGGGTGGGCAGAAGTAAGTGATGGTATCTTAATACCTCAGGAAGTAATAGCTGCGTGATGAGATGCAGTGACCATAGATTGTGTCCGAAGATGTTTCTTTGTAACAAGTTTTAGGAAGTAAATTTGCTTCGGTGTTGTGACTGAGTTCAGCAGGATGTTGTGGTTGGCTTTGAAGTCGGAGTTTCTCGAAGAGCTTTGGATTAGGAAGTTTGGCATCGGTGTCAGCAATGCAGCTCGGAGTGTTCCGTGAGCCGACAGGGAGGTCTTAGTTGAGTATTTTTTCTAAAGATGGAGTTCAGAAGCTGCAGAGTGGATCCGTTTCTTCAATGGATTGACTAGACCAGTGTAAGCTGTTCTGTTGGGTAAAGGGAGAACAATTTTCTTTGGATATTAGGCTTGGTTGATCGCAAAAGTGACTTGCGATTGTTGAGTGTTCTCTTGGGTTGTTGAAGATTTTTCTGGATGTCTTCTGGGAAGACAGAGGTTTGTCCGCATCTGGAGATTGAGTTTTCTTATCGACTAGTATTCCAGGAGTGGAACTGGTGGTTCAGCTTAGTAGAAGAATGGTTCCTAGAGATAGTGTTTGATGAAGGAACTCAGGTTTCGGAGGAATTACCGAGTTTTTCTTTATGGACATGTTGAACCATATTTCAGGGAAGTAATGTCCAGTTTGTGCTCGTATTCTTCATTAGCATTTTCTTCTACTTCGGATCAGAGTTGTGCAGCGGAAGCAGTTTGGGAGTGTTTCTGATTGTCTTTTCCGGATAAGGACAAGTTTGTCCTGTCTTCTGTTGTTGAGGAGTAGTGGTTTGTGTTCTTGGTTTTGGTTGATCTTGAGGAGATCATTGGGTTGGGTTATTTTTGGTCTAGTTTGTTTCTAGAGGAATCAGCAAGGGTTGAGCTGATCAGGAAGGATGATGGCAGCCCTAGATCGTCCGAAGACAATTTGTGGATAAAAGACGAAGGAATTTGGATTCTGGAGTCGGAGATTTGTTTTGGATAAGTTTTCTCACGTCAAAGGAGCTGTAAGATGGGGTAAGGCTGGAAAGCTAGCTCCGATATATTTTGGATCTCTTCTGTGTTTTGGTTGGATAAGTGTTTGGTTTTCAGGATTGAATTGCCAGATTGGATAGCTGGGATTCAATGTGTTTCACGTATCTCTGAGAGAGTACGTGTCCGATCTACCTCTGGTTTTGGAACCAGCGGTTTGGGAGGTTTGGTTGTTGAGTCAGGCTCGTCTATAGTTCGATATGTTGTCTAGTTCTGTAAATCTAGATGAGTAGGAGCTCTATAACTTAATAGTATTGATTGTTTGAATTCTGTAGGGCGAGTATCCTGGGATATATATATACCGGGGAAACTCGAGGTAACTATATCCAGATTTTGTCTGGATAGTTAGATTTGTTTGATTGGATGAATTGATTGCTATGGTTGTTAGCATATGTTTGATATATGCTTGTGTTTTAAAATTTAAATCTTAACTAAGATTATTAAATTACCTTTGTTTTAAATTTCGGAGACGAAATTTATTTAAGGGGGGAGGAATGTGATGACCCGAAATTTCTGGCAATATCAATTTAATAATCTGAATTAAAAATTAAATTGATTTGATAATCTTTGTGATAAGATTTGAATTAATTTAATAATCCAATTTAGAATAAATATTTAATTGGTAGATTTTATCTTTTCAAAAGCTAAATAAATTGTTATCTATTTATAATGTATATTTATATTTGTATATTGTAAATAGACATTGTTTAAATTTGATAAATAAATAAATTCTGTTTTCTAAATATATATAGATATCCTTGGTAAAATTTGGTATAATTTTAAATTTAAACTTTTAAAAGGTTATTTAATAAATAAAATATGGTTTTAAATTAATAGATAAAATTTAATTTGTTTAAATTGATTTTTGAGTTTAAATTTAAATAAAAATTTACAATAAGGTTTATTTTGATTTTCTTTTAAATATAGTTGGATTAGTTATCAATTTTGTTATTTTGTAAAATATAATAATACATTGTTCTTAAAAAATAGATTTTTAGTAAAAATAATTGTTTTCCAAAATTTAATTGTGTAGTTATATATGTATATATATAACTTGATTTGAAATTGAATTCAAAGTTTTTAAATTTAAAGTATAAATATTTTTAATTTGTTTTGATTTTAAAATATTTGCATAAACTTTATTTTATAAATAAAATTGGATTTATTCCTTTAAAATAATCTACATGTAAATAAGTAGATATTAACTAATTAATTAAACATGGATTTACATTTATCTTATATTTTCATCTAATTAAAATACAAATTAACCTAATTATAACTAAGTAACATTTAAGACAATTGTAAGCATTTTACAAATAAAAAAGACATGTGATAATCAATAAACATTACAAATTGACAATTGTTAAAATTTGAAGACAAGTGTCATTACTTGTTTTATTTTCTTTAAATTTTAATTAAACAAAATTTTAATCCATATAAAACACTTTCACATTCTTCATTCATTTTTTTTCTTCTTATACTTTGAATTCAAACAAGTAAGTAATGTTCACAAACCTGAAAACTTCCTCATACTAAATCAATAGGTTCCTCAAAATCAAAATTAGTAATTTCTTCCAATTTTATTTCCATCTTCTTTGAATCAAATCAAAAACCTGAAATCCACTTCTCAAACCAAATTGTAAACCTGAGATTTTCCTCAAACCAAAATCATGAAATCTGTAGCATGCAAATCAAAATCCACCTGCACATATTCAAATTGAAAACCTGCATTTTTTTTCAAAACCTGAGATCTGCTCACAAGCAAGTCCATCTCAAAAATCTGTAGCATGCATAGTTTCAATCCTATAAATCTGAAGCCTACATTACTCCAAATCTGGAATTCAAAAGTAGCATGCATACAATTTCACAATTAAAGAAGCAAGCTCCAACAACTCAGTTTCCAAATCAAAAACATTCAAGTACAAAGTTTAAAAGCAAAAGGGATTTCAGTTTTCAAAAGCTTTTCAAAATCATGGCTCTGTCCATCTTGTTTACAGGTGAGTAACTTTATTTTTTAAAAGTTAAGTATAAAATATGGTTGAATGCAAATATTGTTGAAATAAATCTGTATGGTGAAATATGTTGTGTATATATATGAGTGTTTGGATATGCATGCTATTTATATGTGTGCTTTGTTCTGTTTTGTTATCCCCAGGTTCAAAATTTCTATTAAATCCATTACCAATTAATCAAGTTTCTGATAAGATTTGATTTACGAACAAATGTTGTTTGGTTTAACATAAGTTAATGTTTAACAATTTAAGTTAGTCAAGATAAAGCCTAATTTTTCTTTAGAAGAAGAAAACATCAGTGCATGTTAATAGTGTGAAAATTTAAATATTGTAATTTATATATTCAGTATTTTAAATTGAATTGATAAATAAAAACATGATTTTTAAAACTAAAATCATAGTTTTTAATGATGGGATGAGTGTGTAATTCTGTGATGAACTGGAAATGGAATTATGGGGTTTTCTGATAATCTATGTGGTTTGGGAGGAAGGGGTTCTATCTGGTGGTAGTCCGATGAACAGAGGATAAGGGAAAAATGTCAGGAAGTTGATCAGAGCTTTGTGGAGAGGGTGGTTGTTTTGAAGTTTGTAACCATAGTTTCTACTAAGTTGAATGTTTTGATTGGTTCGTCAGCTCTGGACGATCGAGTGTAGCCAAACTTAGGGGAATGGTAGAGGATGAGTCGACGATGGAGTGACCGGAGGCACAAGCATTCAGATGGTCGGAGCGGCGTGGATGAGGAGATGACAGGTTTGCGAATTGGTGCGTTCTGTTGTTTCCAGGTTGGAGTTTAAAACTCGAATTCAATTTTGGACTGTATAAGGGTGAATTGATGGTCGTGTTGGGACGTGGAGTTGGTCATCGATTTGGGAAGGCCGCCGGAGGTGGCAGGAGTTGGCCGGAGGCACGGTGCACGTGCACCGTGCACTTTTGATATTATGAGGTTGGCCTGGGTGTAAGCAATGTGGGAAACTCAAGAACCACTCGAGTAGTTGTGGTATATTGCTCGAAGTAGTGGGCTTAATGACTCGAAGCAGATTTTCTTCTAGCATGGGTTTAAATTATGGAATAGGTTTTTAACACAGAAATATGTAACTCTGTTGAAATTTAAAATAAAATTTAAAACCTTGGATTTAAATGAAAGTAAAGTTTTAAATCCTAGTTTTAAATCTAAATTTAAGTTTAAAGCTAAGTTTAAAAATAGATTCAAGTTGAATTTGAATCTAGGTTGGAAATAAATGAGTTTTAAAATTCAAATTGACTTAATAATATTAAAGTGTTAAAGTAGTTTGAATTTTAAAATAACTTTAAAAAGGTTAGTAAAGTTTTTAAAAATCTGAAGATTTATCTTAAACTAAATTTTTAACAAGTATTTCAGTTTTGAAATGTAGGAAAGATTTAAAAATTTAAAATGTTTAAACAAATTGAAATGTTTAAAGTATAACTTAAATGGATTTGAATTTAAATATGAATTTGGTTTTAAATCCTTTAGAACTTCTTTATTTAAAGGATATATCTTTAACTTGTGAAATGAAAGGTTTAGAAACGTGTTTTAAAACTTTGTTAAAGATAATTTGAATTCATTTTAAATATTAAATTTAAAATGATATTTCGAAGTAAATTTATAGTAATTTGTTTTTAATGCTTTGTTAATGATAATGTGATCATTGATATGAAAATATTTTTATCTTTAAAACAAGCAAGGATTTAATGGTTTGAATTATTAAGTTAATTAAAATGGATTATTTATTTAAATTAAGTAATGATTCGGATTAAATAAGTAATTAAAGCCTTTTAATTTATTAATTAAAGTTTAAGATAATTAACTAATTAAGGGTAATTAATCCATAATTAAGGATCATTAATTAAATTTAATTAATGATTAATTATTAATTAATCAAGTAATTATGAATTAAGTAAGTTATAGTTAACACTTATTTAACTAAATAATTAAAGGTTAATTAATTGAATGTTAAAGATTAATTAATTTGAATGATTAATGAAAGTTAATTACTTATGAGAAGTAATTAAAGTATGGTTAATGGTTAATAATGGTCATTAACTTAAAGATTATTTAACAATTAATTAATGTGATTAATTTAATTAATTAATTAGATTAATTAATTTAATGATAATCAATTGTGAAATTTATTTAAGTTACTTACTTAATAAATGTAATTAAGACATTAATTACTTAATGTAATTAATGGAGTTTATTGTGATTGGTTTAAATTTATTAGTTAAGTTTAATTAATTTTGAACATTGGATTTGATAATAATTGCTTGATGTAATTAATGAAGTAAAATTACTCAGTGAAGTAATTAATGATAATTACTGGATGTAATTAGTGGATAATGATGGAATTGTGAAATTAATTTGGATTAAATTACTTTGTATAATTAATCAAGGGATTAATTAAAGAAATTAATTAAGGAGTAATTAATTTGATAAGTAATTAAGGGTAGTTAATTACTGAATGTGATTAATCAAAGGTGATTAATAATTGTGGTCTAGTTGAGTTTAATTACTTAATGTAATTAATTTAAATAAGTTAATTAATTAAATATAATTAAGGATCATTAATTAATATAATTAATGATGTAATTAAGATTCATTAATCAAAGATTAATTAATCAATAACAAGTAATTAAGTATAATTAATTAATTGTAATTAATTAAGGTTAATGTAATTAATTATAGTCAATTAACTAATGAAGTAATTAAAGGTTAATTACTGTATTTGGTTTAGAGTAATTAATTTTGTGAAATTAATTAAAGTATAATTAATCAGGGGTGATTAATTAAGGTGATTAATTAGAGGATAATTAATTAATTAATTTGTAATTAATTAATAGTTATGTAAGCAAGATTTATATTGATGTAAGTAATTAATTTAATTTACTTTAACTTAATTAAAGATGATGTAATTAATTTAATTCATTTTAAATTAATTATAGATGGTGTGATTATAGATCATTGCTTATGAATGGATGATATTGGTTACCTTGAATGGTTTGAAATTTCAACTATGAGATTAGTAATGTTGTGTGTTATGGATGCATTGGTTGCATTATGATAATGATATGGATTATCTTTGATAATGATAATATGGATTATCTGTTGTGATGATAATGATAATTATCTGTTGTGAATATGTGAATTATCTATCTGTGTGTATATAGATAATTGTATTGAATTGTTTTAAACTCTAAAACAACTTGGACCTAAAAGACACGCTTTTGATTTCGATGGGACCGGGATCGGGTTTCCAAATTTGGATATCTGAAAACCACATCGATCCAAATTAACGATAGGTCGTGAATCTTATGTGAAGAGTGAAGACTCAAGGTGTAAGAACTATTCGTCAGTATAACTCTAAGGGTGATTCCGTGATGAGTTTGACGGGTAGTGCTTTCATATTTGCGATGAAGATTTAAAGTGCAAGGGTTATCGTCGTTACTCTGAGGGTGATTCCAAAACGAGTGTAACGAGGTAATGCCTTCGGTTTCGTTCGAACCCGGAACGAACTTGTATGGATTGAATGCTTTCAGAACATCGTCAGGTGGACGATGAGCATTCTAAGATAATGTGTCCTATAAAGGTAATCGTAGACTCAAGCCTCATCAACCGGGAATGGCTAAAACAGGGGAGGTGCAGCAAGGCTAGGTGGGTCATGCCCATTTCAGGACAAGATTTTCCCATGTCTAGAAGTTCCTTTTATTTCGGCTGTTTGGGCGATTGGAATTGCGCACCAACTGCAGGGTTGTCTTGTTCGGGACTGTTCAGTAATGAATGGTTCCGGCCTTGTGTTGCAGGGAAGTTAGGGTGGCTCCTCGGTACCATGATTTAGGCCACGTACTGTGACGGGCGGTACCCCAGTAGTCCTGCCATTAATGGAATCCAAAATCCAATAAGTGCTAACGGTTTTGATTGTATTACCCACTTTTGTGGCTAGTAGCTGGAATTTAATAGATGTAACAATTTCGGCTATTTCATATTTACTTGAAAACCCTAGACCTATTATAATATCACTGGATTTCCTGTCAAATGTTTTGGTTAGCGTAAGGTAAAATTTTTTCCATGTTTATGTGTAGGAAGTCTTACGTGATACCTTTTCTTTTCAAGGGATTTTGAAAGTTAAGCAACTTTAAACTGTTACTCACACCAGACCCATGTCTGATTCGGAGTTTATTTTTGTTTTTCATAAACTCTTGGGTACTCAAATTTTTACGAGTAGCCAAGGGATTCAGGTTGGCTTTGACGAGTTATGAGGGGGCAATGGAGCAGGAGGCTTTGGCGCTGTAGATATGTTTAGTGTTTCGCTGTGTTTGGTATCTCTGGGTTGTCTCTGAATTGTATTGAGTTGTAATAACTAGGCATGTATTTATAACTGTCTAGTATGTGTTGTATTATCTGTGTAACTCTGATAGTTTTTGTATACTATGTAATACTTATGTTATTAATATAATTTATTCGTTCCGCTGTTAGATTCTAATGTGTTGTTTCTTCTTTCTTCTCTTTCTTTCTATTCTCTATCCCTTTCTTTCTTATTAATGTTGCGTCATTCTGTAAGGATGAATGGCGGGTCATTACACCTGCAATGTTGTATGATGCAGAATGTTAGCTTACTAATAGAAAAAACACCTAGAAGATAAGTGTAGCAGAGATGTGTATGATGCGATGGAGTTGTGGTCATATAAGATGAGACTGAATTAGGAATGGTGATATATGTGACAAATTTGGAGCAGCACCAATTGAAGAGAAGCTAGTTCAACACCGCTTAAAATGCTTTAGACATGTCCAATGGAGGCCCCCTAAGGCAGCTATGCATGTTGGAATTATAGACCATATCGAATGCTCAAAGAGAGGTAGAGATCGACCAAGGTTGACATGAGACGAAGTTGTAAAAAAAGACTTGAATGATTGGAATGCACCCGAAGAGCTGATGTTGGACAGGAGTACATGGAAGTTAGTGATCCATGTATCAGAACCAGGAGCTAGGAGTTTTTTACTTAGGGTTGGTTTAGGAGTAGTGTTATAATTTTTAGATTATAGGACTAGTGAATAGGAGCCTAAGACATAGTGTTTGGTCTTCGGTCTCTATTACTATTAGTACCATTATTATTATTATTATTATTATAAAGGTTTTTAAATTTCTTTATCTATTTTTATTTATCATTTTACTTTTATTTTATTTAGTTACTACTATTATTTGTTTAATTATTTTACTTTTTTTAGTTTATATTTTATTATTATTTTTAAATCTATTATTATTACTTTAAATTGACTTTGTCATTTATTTTTGGGTTCCATCTATAGCTGAATCCAACTTGTTTGAGAGTAATGACTTAGTAGTAGTAGTTGTTATTTTAAATTTAAAAACAACATAAATTTATAAACTTTCTGATTTTATAGGTATGTTTTAAAATTTAAACTTAACAAATAGAAAGTAGCCTTAATTTATGAAGAATTCAAAGTAGGTTTATAATTTTGCGCAAATGTCCACTTATGAAATTTTGAATTGAGACATCTTTAAGATTATGTAAATAATAACCAAATGAATTTACAAACAAAATCAACAAACATATAAAATATGAAATCTTTTTTCAAAATGGTTTCAACTGCTCAACACATGTAGCAATTTTGGGTTTTTATATAAGAATGGTTATAAAATTATGTCAATAAATGAAAATCAGTTTCCAATTGAAGATTGGTTTTTTTGTTTAATCATTAATGTCCCTAACAAATATAACACTAGATCGAACAACCTGGACATATATGAATTTGTTATAAAAAGTTTAGGATCTAGACGCATAACTACATTTACATCAATGAATTACATAATAAAATAAGAATATTATATGTAGATTAAGCTAAAATTTGCACCTTCAATGAAGAATAAAACTCTTAGATCTGGTTGATTCATCTCCAGAAATTGCAATGATTTGAAGCACCATCTTTGCGTTTATTTGATTTTGTTTTGAGAAATTTTATCACGTGGTGCCATGAATTTTCAGCCTAAAGGGGAGGAGAGGGAAAGCATAATAAAATGAATTATTAGAAAAATATTAATGAATGAATGAAAGAAAATTTGTTAAAAAAGAAACATTGAAGCATTTCCAATTCCCTTCTTTAAAACCATCCCTCTTTAGTTCTTCATTAAATCTCATCGACCCTCTCCTCTTCTTCGTGCATGGCTGGACATAAAGAGGCAATATGGGCCTCAAAAAATTTCCAAACCCTTTTATAATTAATCTATTTTTATCCAAATTAAATGTTCTATCATTACGGTATATCGATACATGCATATATAATTTTTATATAAGCACTTTAATAAACACTAATGGCATCCAAACAAATCAAATAAAATTTAATAATTAATATTTCATAAACATTAATTAATTTAGAGTGATTCTAAATTAATTTAATTAATTTAGAGTGATTCTAAATTAATTATGTTGGGTGATATTTTGAATCATTCATCATTATGATTATGCGACTCAAAGGCATTAATTCAGTCAGCAGTTAATATCGAATAATTCTAATATTAATGCTCACACATCACCTTAAATAGTGGTATCACATTTTGGTCGAATTTATTACTTACACATGTTTTTGGTAAAATTCAATTTTAATTTTGTAAGCGGTACCCGGTAGTAACGATTATTTACACCAATTCTCTTTGTTAAAATTATATCACTTTAGGACTTATTAAATTTTGCTTCTAGTTAAAATTTCAATATCACCGATATTCAACTTGGTTAGTCCAAACATAAAATCCTAGGTTCAATAACGATAATTATTATTAACTTACTACTCTGGCTAGTGACTTTGAATTTGAGTGGACTACAGCTGACCCTAATACTAACCCATTATAATTTAAGAGACATATTCTCCATTGAATAGCGTTTCACTTCCAACGTTTCAACTAAGACCCAACTATAATCGCACGATGAATCGCTATGCCATGATTTAACTATAATCAAAGTAGAGTGTCCATATTGAAATTTTATGGTATTCTCAAGTTGTGAGAACTATGTAACATCATCACTTCAGGATTCTCTATTTGACTTAGTTATGTTAAGTAACAAAAACTCTCCAACGAGTCATTCCATAGTTATCCAATAACTATCAATACGTAACTCCATGGTACCCCCACTAGCCATGAATATGTTGCTTAACATTTGGAGATTGTTATGTACTCTAGTCTTAACGGATGTATTGATATCTTGTCTCAAAGCATCTTGAATAAGAATATTTAAAATAATATGTTATTTTAATGTGATAAATTTCTAGTGATTACAACACATTGTAATTACTATCACAGCAAACAAATTTATTATGAAGATAATTGGTTATCAAGTTGGATATATGTAACAAATTGCATAATTTCCTTGGGTATACTTCTAACTCTATTAATCTCTCACTTGCATGTGGAGTAAATTATGTGATTATATTCCAAATTCTTCAATCGATTTTCTTAGAAATTACTCAGGTTAGTCTCTTAGTGAATATGTATGCTATTTTGCTTTAATCATCTATTGTATCAATCCACTCTCTCCAACGTTGATAAACTGCCTTTATCATGTGAAAATTTTCATAGTATGTTACTCAAATTGTAGCGAGTTCTAGGTTCTTTCGTGATCTGTATCGCGCCATTGTTATCATATAACAATGACATGGGACTCTCAACATTTAGAATCTCTCCTAGCTCAATTACAATTTTTTTCACTAATTTATATTTCTTTTACCGTAGTGATATTCAAGGTGATTTACTAAGGCTTTGGTTGAATCGCCCACCACTAATTAGTTGGAACATTTCCAATTTAAAGTCCTTTACTTAAGATTGAACATGAATTTAAGGTGGACATACTATACTGTATATTACTTATGAAGTTAGACTCCACGCAATCTATCATGAGGAGTTTGTTGTTTCTATAAACAATTATTTTGTAAATGCCCGAGAACACTCTAAACCTTTACATAGAATTCTTAATTCGGATAATATAATTGTTTTATGTATTAAATACAGAAGCAAAAACATGATACTGTTGACAGCATAGCATGTATGATAATTTCTATTGTCGTGACATGTCCCGTACTAAAAAATCTAATATATTGTCTATGTATGTCGTTTGGGAAAATTCACAATATCGTTTTATACTGATTACAAAAGATATCAATTTCAAATCCAATACTGAGAATTAGACCAATAAACTCAAATGATTTTAACAGTGGTACATCTTAATAATCATAAGTTTTTTGTTTACTTATAGTTTTAGAAATATTTTAGTACCTATAAAGTTACCTATAAAGTTCTTTCTTACAGATACACACTTCATCTTCATTATAAGTGAAAATAAAATGATTTGATTTCTGTATCAAAATACTTGCTTAACTTTGATGCTTATCGAATAATAATTTTGTATTGTTTCTTGGATCGTATCCAATATCTCACAAACTCTGAATCGCTCCCATTGACTTCGAGACACTTTGGTTATCAAGCACTAATAGCATATGCTAAATCATTATTTAGAATTTCTGTTTCAGCCTACATATATCAAAACTCAAAATATTATCGAGTGATAAATTTGTGAGTAAAATCCGAACTAACTTACGTATGTTGAACGACAAATCTGCTACGTTAATTTCAACAATTGAAACTTATGACATTATTCCATCTAATTAGCTTACCATATTGCAACTACATTGGTCTTCTTTTGGGAGACACTTTTTCTACCGATGGATCATATCCCTTTAGGTACAACCATCAAAATCATATTTTGATAATATATTTGGAATCCATTCTGGATTTGTGCATCGTGTCATATGATAGAGTTAGTACTCTTAATGGATTATTGAAACTAATAAAATTCTTTTCTTGACATTGATAGGAAAATCTTTATTACTCTTTAGTGTGCGAGAGTTCTTAATAGACATTCTAATTAGTTGTGTCCATTTAGGCATGGTTAATTTCATATCATATTTTGTAATTAGTTTCATCTTTGGATTATATCCATTCCAATTTTACTACCAATAATTTATAAAAGTTGATATTTCTTTAAACAACAATTATTTCTCAACGGTCTAGGGCCTCCGGTTTAAGTGGTTAGAGGTATGATGGTTTAGAAAACAGTTTTAAAGCTCATGGGTTCTATCCCCTGAGGCAGAATAATGTGCGCTCCACTTGAATAAAATATCGCTTTTATTATAGAAGAACAATTATTTCTCAGTGCAATGGAATAAGTAGTCATATACATTTTATGAATTTCCTATATATATATATATATATATATATTTAAACATGATGTGGTTTTACATTTATGAAACTTATGTTCATAACATAAACTGTTCAATCAATATTGATTGGTCCAAAACTCATTTGAGTTGATCCATACAAGATCCCATACAAACAAGTATTATGTTCAGTCTCTCGACTCACATAATCTACCAACTTCTTGATCTTAGATGTGTAGGGGTTTTGTCAACTCTTATCTTCTATGATCTTGTAAACTATGCTTTATATGAAATTAATTTAAAACATATGTACATACTCTTAAGTACACAATCTTACATGAAGAAGTTAACTCAACTACACCTATCATTAATCATACTTTGTCCAATAAAGGTCGATTACTCCGTGTCGATGCATCATTAAGTATCATAGGAAGGCATGACTTTTGAGATTGAATCTTTCCATTGTTAGTTACATTCGGAACTCCTGTAACACCCCTAATTTTAGTTTAACGATATTTAGGAAATTTAATTGGATAGATTAAATATAATAATGTAATGGGAGAAACAGATGAGATTTGATAATTAATAGGGTCGAGCCATGGTTAATCAACTAAGTAAATTATTTAAACTCAATCGAAGAAGGAATAAATGAGAAGGGTAAAATAGTAATAGACCTACCTTTTATCCCTTAAACTCTCACCCTCTCATTCATTTCTCATTTTTCACACTAAAAACAATCAAAAAGGAAGATATAGGGTTGGCCATTAATCAGGGTAGAAGGTGGAAAAAATCAAAGGGGATTTGGAAGATAAAGCTTAGGAAAGATAAACACTATCAAATCTCAACTCTAACATCTAAATTAAGCAGAATAATAAGTAAACCAACAGTATTGTTTGTTTCCGAATTCGGCTATCGGTAATACTCGAATTATTTTGATAATTTATGCCATGTTTTGGTTATACGATCATTATTTGGATAGAATTATGAACTATGGAATTTTTATGAAATAATTTGAATGGGTTTTAAGGGTAGCATCTAAGTTATTAATAATCAATCGGTTTGATTTTCTGATATGTTGAGTAAAGCTTTATTTTGGAGATGTGTTTTAATTTCATAATTTTTCAAGTTAAAATGAATATTTTATGAATTTCCTAAGGTGGAAATTGTGTTTATTTTGGTTTTAATTATTAAAAATAATTAAATAATTATTTTGGCCTTGAAATTTTAATATGTTAGAGAATATGTTAATTTTAATTTTTGGTGAATTTTGGGGATTTTTCCTAAAAGATTATGATTTATGAACTTATTAAGGTAGAAAGTTTATAAATAAGTATTGAATAACTAAAATTATTTCAAGGATGTAAAATTATTTTGGCAAAGAAAATGCAGTTGCAGTAGATTTCTAAAAAGAATTTGAGAAAGTATTTTTCAACCAATAGAAAAAATAAGAAAAGAATAAAAATTGGTGAAATTCCTTATATAGTAATAAAACAGTTTTATGTAATTGCGGTATTTCCATGCTGCATATATCAATGCTGACTCGTTGATAATGCCACAGCTATAGGTGGCGACACCGACCTAGAGGGAAGCATATGGTAACTACTCAAGTAGTTATGAAATGATTCAGTCCATGTTGAAGTGATTAATGTCCGCACCCTATCAATGTCGACTTAACAATCTTGTAAGTTAACTAGGCAATCCTAACTGCCCTTATTTTCTTTTTTTGATAATATACAACATTGATGCTACAATTAAGTAATGCCACCAACCCTTTAGTTTCATTATCAAACTATTTGCAGTGCTATCACCGCTATCTTTTTGGCTTCTCTATGATGCTGCATCTCGTATGTTTTGATGACTATGTTTTTAAGGTGGTGATGCCACCAACCTTACTTTTGACATTGACTACTTTACAATAGTGACGATGCTATATCATGGTTTTGATAACCCTAATTAAGGAATAGTAGCCATTGTTTTTATAGCACCCAATATCAATGTTTTGTGATATTGATGCCGTATGTTATCAATGTCAGTTTCAAGGTATATTCACATATAAAAGGCAATATTCAATAGGTTCAGCAACCAATAAAGTTCTACGTTGCAACAACATTTATTTCGACATTATAGCCTTAAGTTTTTATAAAATTAGAATTATTTCGAAGGCTTTGATATGGAGGGATGCGACGTCCCTTGACGACTATATTAAAGCTGCTGGTTTTTAAAGATGAACATATTCTAATTTATGACATTAAGCCCTATAATGAAGAAGAGCGACATCCTCCTATTATTTACAAACGTATACATGGCAATATTAAAATTGTTTATAAAGTGGCATGAGAAATTAGTATAGCAAGGGGCTATATTTTCCTTTTTTTAAATATGAACTAAAGGAATTAATCACATATAATAATAAATGATTTCAAGGAATAAATTAACGTTTAACCCACGTTTTTATATGAAATTACCATAGAGGGTTATTAATCAAGGTCAAGTAATTATAAGATGCCAATTGATTGAACATATTTGAATGATTGCTGATATCTGTTCTTATTTTTATTTGATCAGTTATTTTGCATGATTATTATTGTCATACTCACATCATCGTGACCCATTACTGTATTTCAGGATATAAAAAGGTAAAACTACCAACTAGGTCGACCCATTAGTGAGTTAATCAGATTTAGCTCCTGAGTGAGTAGAATTGCATTCTGGAGATCAGATAGATTAGAAGAGTTAGGATACCCAGAACTAGTCAAAATATTATGATATGAGATATGTTAGTGGAAGGGTCCAATAGGTTCATAGCGATCCTATGAAAACTATGGCTTGAATAGTGTTATTAGAGGATATCCAATAGGTTCCTGGTGATCCTATGAAAACTATAATTTGAAAGAATGGTATTGGAAGTATCCAATAGGTTCATAGTGATCTCATAAAAACTATGATATGGATTATGGTATTGGAGAGTTCCCATAGGTCTATAGGGATCCCATGAAAACTATGATTGAAAATTGTTATTGGTAGAAACCGATAGGTTCTTATTGATTCCATGAAAACCATGATTGAAGAAAGATAGTCCTTAAGAACTTTGACAGGTTATTAGTCAGCCCATGAAATTAATAGGTTTAAAGTGACCCTGGTAAAACTATGGGTCGAGACAGATAGTCAGCTTTGTAAAAGGGTGAACTTAAGGTTGATATAAACCTATGTTGAAAGATGAGTCAGACTTATCCACATTGCATACTTGCATATGATTAGGTTTTTATTTAACCATTGTGGATGCAGGATCACAACATATGGTTGATATGTTGGTTAAGATACTAGTAAGGAGAAAACTCATTCCGCTCAGCGGCGTGGTCTCACTAGATACTTATTGATTTGAGATGGTAGTTTATTATTCACACTATACTTTTTGTCTAACCCGAAGTTTTTGTTTTTCCCTTTAAATTGTCGGATACTCATTTGAGTAGGTCGAAAGTAATGGTTTCCAATAAGATGAATAAGCTTCCAGAGACATGTAGAGGCAATATAGCTATTTAGGAGTTCTTATCTAATCGACTATGTTGTTTGATTTTATCTGTATGGACGTAACGGCAAGTTATGTAACTGCCAAGTGTTAGATTTTGATCCACCAAGGGAGCACCTTCCTAAGTTACTCTTGGAGTATTTTGTAATAATTATATTTTCTCTAAACGTAGGATTGAGAATGAGATTATGTAACGAATATCGAATATTATTTATGAAATGAAATGCGTAAGCTTTCCTTTAGATTATGTTTAAAAAATTTCACATTCATATGATTTTTATGTTATTGATATGATTAACATAGCCGCATTTTGTCATTAGTAATTAATACTGTGGATGACTATGACATTTGTAGCACCTAGATTCGGGCCTCAAAATGGGGGATGTTATAACTCATTTCTAACACATTCACCTATTTGGTTAGTTTAAATCATTTAACTTTCTTTTAAAAGTCATGTTCATTGCTTCCATTTTATATTCTATTAACTTATCATAGATATACTACATGTGTATCAAATAATAAGTTCATGTCTATGATAATTCATTGATGAATTCGACAAAGTATATGGAACCACTTGTCGTATTATTTGACGTACAATTGCATATATATAATGTTGCAATCCTAAATGTTCACCAACTCTTATGCTGCCACCACCGAATGGTTGCTTTACCCATAGTCATTTGATTTAAAATTCACTAGTACCACATGATTCATAATCGTATGATTAAAAGATTATTTCTCAAAATCGTGGCTTAATTTGCAGTTCCAAAATAATCATAAGATTTCAGATATTTCTATATTTTCTAATGCATCATTATATGAAAACAAATAACATTACTAAATTTCATCTTATGACTAATGTTCACAATATTCATACTGAAATAAAACTATGTTAATTTTCAATCAAAACTGAAAATAATTATTATTTCATAAATGATATTTAGCATGTTTACGATAATAATATTCGTAACATGATGCATCCACTAAAAAGTGTTATATGGTATTCTCCAACTATTTTCACCATTAATATAATGGCATATGAGATATGAAGCTCCACTCAACCACTTATTATTTGATTTTATTTCATTCACTATAACTAGTTTACAATCATGAGTTTTAAATCAATTATCTTGAACTCGAATAACATATATAGAAAACAATTTTCTATATGAAAATACATTTGAAATAGAAATCACTTTTATCATTCATTAATAAGTGTCTTGTTAAATTATAAAAAATTTTGTTTTTAATATCCTTTATGAAGTAGAAGTGACAATTCACTCTCTTTATACAAATTGTGATTATTTTACATATACTCTCAAACATTTGTTTTTTCTAAAATGGTCAAACTATTTGAAAGAAAACTATACTATGAGAAAACACCAAATTCTTTACAAAAGTGTATTTGGATATTCTTAACATTTTATGAATATCGAATAAGTTGCACTTAAGTAAGTTGATCAAAATCGAAAATTCAAAGATCGAATTCGTAGGTAGTGTTTGGTCTTTTGTCAATACAAAATTCTTATTGCATTCAATCACATTGTATATATAATTTTGCACTATTGTTTATTTTCTCATTTCGAGCGAATCAATTCCACCGGTATTTCGTACATTACGAATGTAATTGTTCAGCATACAACTTTTGTATGTGATCTAATATGAATCAATTGTTCATATCGTTATATTACTATAGGGTTCAAAACCCATAGCAAATAAATATTTACGTAACCATGGCACAAATATTTTATCTAGTTGTATAACTTTGGCACTTGCATGGGTCTCCAAAGGCCAAAAGAATTATTGTTAAATATATATTTTATTTCTATTTCAATCTTAATTCAATTAAATTGTATAATTTAACTCATAAACATCTTATCAATTGTATTAGTTGCACAAATTTATCGAAGTAGATTATTTCAACATGTATAGCATGCATTCTTAAAATATTAGAAAGGTTAAATGTTATTATTTTAATTTTCTCTTAGGCCCAGAAATTATTTTTATGTTTCTCAAAACCCTAAGAAAGACATAGAAATCTTTTGATTTCTTTATAGGGTGTTAGGACTCGCTTAACTTTGGATTTTAATCTAGAGGAATTTCAATAAATCATAGGCCTACATGCGATGGCTAACACTTCATCAGTCGTATCATATACAACTCCTAACCTATGATCATTGTCCTAATCTCATCTTGACCTTAAGGAATACCAATAAATCAAAAGGGATTATTCACTCGTACCTACCGTTTCACTGCAGCCTAAGTATAATGCACGGACCTTAAGGAATATCGACCAATACGTGCACGTAACTTACCTCGTCTAGTCAAAATATTAATAATACTACATGTAACATCTTCAATATGAGGAACATCAACAACTAAAAAGTATGCAAGTAATCTACTAATGTATAAATGTTATTGGACAATTTATACTAAATGATTTATAATCTTTAATATACATATAATGAGTGACCAATTTCAAGAATAATATATTTCTTATGAAATGCCTCATGATTTAAGTGTTAAACACATTTTAAATAATGGTATATGTACGATATTAATGTACTTATTTCTTAAATCTCGTTGGGTTTCTTTTAAGTTACACTTAATTCTATACATATATAGTTATATAGAATCAACTTATTTATAACTTTTATAATTTGTTTTACTTATATAATATATAAATGTATCTTATTGATTAAGTCTTATTTAATTAATTTAAATTTTTATTAATTAAATCATATTTAATTTATTTTGTATGAAATTTCTAAATTTTTGTATGACTCGCCCGAAACTATTTAAGATAGTTAACCAACCAAAATAGTCATAGTTTGTAACAACCCGGAATTTTTGACAATATCAATTTAATAATCGGTATTAAAATTAAATTGATACTGATAATTTTGTTAATAATAATTCAAATAGATTTAATAATCTTCTTCAATAAATATTTAATTGGCTATTTTATCTTTTAAAAATAATAAATTGGTTTCAATTTATAATATAAATATATGGTTTATATTGTAAGTAGATTTTCTTTGTTTTAAATTTAATAAATAAAACATATTTTCTAATTCTAATATTTTTAGTAATTTGAGAATTTGTTTTTATTTAATATATTAGCTTTTCAAAGTTATTAAATAAATGATCTTGGTTTAAACTTAATAAATGAATCATGATTTAAAATTCAAATATATACATTAATAAATTGGAAATTTTGATTTAATTTGATATTAAGTTTTCAAAACTATTTAAATAAATAAATATATGATTTTTAAATTGTTAAGACAAATGTTTAAATGTTAAAAATAATTTTGGGTTGAGTTTTAAATTTAAGATGAATTAATAAAAAAAATTATAGCTTAATAAAATAGGTAATTTATTAATAAAGAAATATTTTTTTTATAATTATTTTAATTTAATAATAAGATATTTCTAAAAGCAATATTAATAGTGTATTGCCTTTATAAATAGGTTTTGAATAAAAATAGCAATTGTTATTTCAAAATTTAATTTGTATTCATAACTTGATATTTAAATATTAGAATTTGAATTTAAATTCCAAAGTATAGATTTTTGATTGTTTTAAATTTTTATATGTATAAGCTTTATTTATAAGCATAATTTGTTTTTATTTCTTTTGTAAATTTATATACATATTTGAATATTAACTGATAAATTAATTAGGCATATATATATTAACTTATGAATTAAATACAAATTACTATTAAAAAGGGACAAGTGTTATAAGATTAACATTTCATTTGACAAGTGTTAAAAATTTGTACAAGTGGCCTCTTTTAAAAATTAATTTTCTTTTATTTAATAAAATCTAAATAAACACCTATATAAACATGCATTTTCACTCTTGTTTCTTTTCTCATTTTTTTCTAATTAAAGAAAATTTCATCTTTTTTTCACAAATCTGAAACATGAAAAAAATCAAAATTCCTCTTCAAAATCAAAACTGCATATTCAAAAATACCAGTACAAATCTAAAGCAAGTCTGCATCTTCAAATCAAACTTGCATCTTCAAAATCCTGCACAAACCATTCATAAACTCCTCATTATCTAAGTCAGTAATCATCTACAAAAAAAGCAAATCTGTATCGTTCTTTTTCTCTACAAAATTCCAAATCTACATGCTACCTGGAAATGAAGCAACTGCAGTTTTTAATCAAGGCCTGCCTGCATGCTCTTTTTCAACTTGAGTATTAAAAGAAGCTTTGAATTCAATCAAGATTCTTTGATGTTATCGGCAAATTCAAAAACATTTTCATATGGGAGCCACGCAAACAAGTTTTAAAAATGAAAAGGGCAAGATAATTAGTCTTCTGCAAATTCAAAATGTTTTTCAAACAGAGGCTCTGCTATCTTTTAAATCTGTGAGTAACCTTTTAAAAATTTAAAATTTAAATCTTGGTTGCATGATTGTATGTTAAGATGAAATAAGCATTGCATGTTATTATAAGTAAATATCTGATGCAAATATTATATGTATGCATGCTGTGTATATGCTCTGTTGTACCCTGTTTAAAAATCTGTATTTTAAATCCTTACCTCTTAACCTAGTTATTGATAGGATCTAATATTTAACAGATGTTGTTTGATTTACTTAAATTATAGTTTAAAATTTAATCAAGCCAAATATAAGCTTGATGTTTCTGGAAACATTAAACATCAGTATATGTTGACACAAAAAAAAATCCAAACATGTTAATTTAGTAATTCAGCGTTATAAATCCAAAGAATTAGCTATAACATGATTTTTAAATCAAGAATCATTGTTTTTAGAAAAGAGATGAAGGTGCAGTTTTGTTCGAACTGAATATGAACTTTGGGGTTTCTCTGGTGAATCATGAATCTGAAGGGGGTGAGTTTCTGCATGGTGATGGGGAGTTGATTAGAGATGATAAGAAAAATAGTGGATGGTGATGAAATTCATCGGAGAAGTTGCGGCAGTGGATTTCCCTTTAGAACCCTAGTTTTTGGCTGTGCTTAATGTAACGACCCAGAATTTTTAGAAATTAAAATATGAATATTTAATTAATTTTAAATATTTATAAGTGAATTTATAAGTCAAATAAATTTTTATTTGAATTTTTGGATTTAATTGAATAATTAAATCGATAATTTAATACGTTAAATTATGGAAATAATTGAAAATTGGGTTAAATATGATTGAAAATGATTTGTAAAATTTTATTTTATCATATGGAAGTTAGAATGATATTTTAGAACTTTTAAAATCGAATTAAAAGTTAATTTGTGAAAATTGAATATTTTAATATTAAAATCGACTAGTGAGAATAGTCAATTTTTGAACAGTCTCAGAATTGAACGAAACCAGTTCCATTGGATCCGTAATAGTTAGTTATTACCGGATTTCAATTTTCGTGTCAATCGGAGTTATCGTTTGATCGTGGCAGCTCGAAACGCATCGAATTATTTTTAATTTTAATTTGACGAGTGAAAATAGCCATTTTTCAAAAAGTCTCGGATTTCAACGAAACCAGTTTCACCGGATCCGCATTGTGATATTATTGTAAGGTTTCAAATTTCATGTCAATTGGATTTACCGTTTGTCCGGTACGAATTAAAACGCCTAGAAATCGACTTAAATCGGTTTAATTCAAATTGAGCGTTTGCAGCCATAACTCGCACAGATGTCCGAATTAGCTTTCGAAACCTGTTCCATTGTGTCCGGAACGTGGGGTAAACCTTAGAAACGCTGGTTACGGCGCGTAAATCGGAGTTCGGAATTTCCGGGATGAATAGTGTCGTTCGATTCTCTATAAATACACCACCACTCTTCATAATTTTATATAAAAAAAAATAACTAAACCCTAAATTTTAACCCTAGCCGCCACTTATTCAACCAAAGGCCAGAAATGATCTTCCTTTCCCCCTCAATCTCTCTCAATCCGTAAAGAATTACGCGAAGTGTTCAACACGGAAGTCGAAGAGCATGAAGAGAGCTAGAGATCCATACGGTGATGATGGGTTTTGGAGCGACAATGGAGGAGCTATGTGGGGCCGTTTGCAGCAGCTCACGCACGTTTTCCTAGGCACTAGAGGTGGCCGAGCTCCACCATAGGGGGGCCGAATGTAGTGCAAGTCGAGTGCTACGCGATGGTGGTTGTGTGATGGAGTTTAGTCGTGAGATGGTGTTGCAAATTGTAACCCTAATCCTAAGAGTTGGGTTCGGCCATAACGTGTATAACCTGGAGATGATGCGCGTGATGTAGGAGATGAGGCTGGAGCGTTGGATCTGAATCTCACGGCTAAGAATGGTTGAGGGTTTAAATTATTAAAGTTAGTTATAAATTTGTGTATATAAATACGTGTAACTTCATAAATTGATATCTTTTTCATACGAGGTCGAAAAAATGCAAACTCAGTTGCGTTGGAATCGTATGGACGAGCACTACGCGATGGAGTTGGTTTGGAGTCGTTTGGAGTTAGTGAGAATTTTGGGTAAAATTAAACTTCCGTTTAATTTTATTCGAAATAAATCGCTAAAACGGAAATAAAATCAAGGTGAGAACTTCTCACTCAATCGAATCAGTTTCGATTTTATTTAAATAGTTAGATTTAAAATATTTGAATGCATGTTTGAATGTTGATTGATATCTATTGATTGTTAAAATAGACATTATACGCCGTTAGTAAGCGGATGTTATTTATAAAAACATATACCGCGAATATTTCATAAACAGTGAAATTGGTATTATATATGATAGCAATATATATATATATTGACATATGTATATATTGGAGTTATTGATTTCCCGCATTTATTTGTTTAGCGAATGAGACCCTATTACGCCGTTATTAAGCGGATAATATTTAACAAGAACATATACCGCGATAATTTCGTACTGGAGCGAAATTGGTATTGTGCTAATGTTTTTGGATGCAGGAAAACAGGTTGGAGGGATCCAACTGGATTCCTCAACAGTTTTTATTTGATTTCAGATATTTTGATATTTGATGGATTTTCATATTGATATATGATATCGTTGTTGTCGTGATTGACTATTTGGTGTGTAGCATCATTGGACCCAGATTTTGGGATTTTAAAATGATTTTTAAAGTGATTTTTGAAAATATACTTTATTTTTGGAATTGATCCATTTCAAATAAATAAACGTTATAATTTTTAAAATTATAAAAATTATGATTTTGAGAAATACGGTTAAAGATTGATTTTTGAAAATACGGGTTAATGATGTTATAAAATAGTTTAAACTGGGATTTTTAAATTTATTATAAAAAGTTGAAATATAGGATTTATAAAATTTAATTATTTTATGAATCAAAAGGAAGAAGTTTTTAAAGGAATTTAAAGACGTTTAAAAAGAATAATATAAATTGATTTATATTAAGAGATTTATAAATGGATATTTATAAATTGAAATATGGACATTTTAAAACGAGTTTTTATAAGTGTTTGAATGAAGTGAAAATGAATTTCATAAATGAATGAAATTTATAGAATTATAAACTGTGAAGTTATGAATGGAATTTTATAAACAGTAGGTTTATAAAATTTGTAAAGTTATTAAAAGAATAGACTTGGGTAAATAATTGAACCTTATAAGTTATAAGATTTATAATTATGAAATTCTAAGGAACGATTTTTGTAAAATAATCGTTTTATAAGTATTTAACTTATAATATGAACTTTTAGTTATAATTGAGTTATAAACTGGAATAGATTAATAAAGGAAATTTATAAAAAGGAAGTTTTTATAAATAAATAGAAATGGAATTTATAAACGTTGTTTTATAAATTCACAAACGACTTATTTTGATAAGTAAAATTGTTATAACTTATTTATGGAGTTATATTCACGTTTTAGACAGTGAATAATCCTTTAAAATAAAATGAATAAAAAGGATGAAATTTGTTAATGAAGTATATTCACGTTTTTGAATAGTGAATAACACGTTAAAGAAAATGTTTAGAATGTGATGTTTTAAATAGAATTAAAACGATCTAACGATGTTTTAAAATGTGTTGAGATTCGAAACCATAGATTTCAACATTTATTGTTGAAATAGACGTTTTCGAGAAATAGAAGGAAATAGTAGACTATAACACTGTTGTTATAGTAAATGATTTCCGAAAGGAAATGTTTTGTATAGTATTGGGATTTATATATCTATTTTAAATTCGAATCCGTATACTAGTGGTTTTGGGTTGTAGTAACGATGTTTTACGTAACATTCGTTTTGGCCCAAATAAATATGTTTAAGAGAATGATTTCCTTAAAGAATGAAATATATACTTAATTTCGATTGAAGTATATTGAATATTTTCTAAGTGTTGAAAATAAATAAAATTTGTGAATTACTTATAAATAAGTAAGTATGGAAATGTTTTCCAATATAAAGTAAATATCTTAAGAATTTATCTTTTTGAAGATAAATTGAAATGAATGATCGAAATCGAATATTCATAGATATTTTGGATTATAAATTCACTAAGGAATTTATAAATGAAAGGGGAAACTTGTTTAAAAATAAATATTGATTTATTTTTGAAGTGTTGAAATAATATATCTTGTAAAGATATTTTGGAAAATAAATAATTTGGAAAATTATTTGGAATCTGGTGATGTGTGCATATCCATGATAGTTCAATAACCGACTATCAATATTTCCCTTTGAATGGGTAATTGATGTGATTTGTTGAATGTGAATGCTACACTTATTTTTGAATAAGCGCTCACTATTCGGGTTAACCGGGAAAGGACCATGGGGTCGTATAACCCATTCCGAATATGTGATACGTCGTTGTGAATTGCATTTGAAGATCGGTGTTGAAGACCCGGTATTTGCGAGAGCGATAGGATGACCTGTCGATTGTCTCTGCACTGAGTTGCAACGGTATAGAGACTCCCTAAGTGATGGGAAATCCGATCAGGATTGTGAATATCCGGATTGCAAGGACTTCTTTGTAAGTGCCTTCGGTTTTGTTCGATCCCGGAACAGACTTGTATGGATTGTATGTCTGACATTACAAGTTGAGATATAAAGCCGATTTCATTCAAATATATTTCTGTTGGTGGCGGAGAATTTATTCTTTTAGCTTAACACCCTTCTCTGAGACGTACGAGCTCAGAGGTTATATAGTTGAAGTTATCAGCGATATATTCCCAATTTGGTAATGTGATATGCTGAGTGATGCTGAAATGATCATTGTGTTGATTATTGTGATAGGATCGTTTATTTGATCGTCTATCTTAGTGATCATTGTGTTGATCATTTGTTGACCCAAAGCATGGCTTTTGTATAAAGTATGTTTTTGTGGACGTGACTTCGTCGAACCTCACACCCCGGAAATGGTCAAAACAGGAAAGATGCGGCAAGGTTATGAGGGGTAGCACCCTTTAGGGTATGTACATTTCCTTCTGGATAGAGGTGGTATCATGGTATGGAGCCCAGATATTTAACCTATGTGGTTACTACGAATTTATTACTTTGTGGTTGTTGGTTTTCGGGATCCCGTGGAAAGGTCGTTTACGATCGGGGAATGGCGTGTTCGTGTCAGTAGTTACCCAGTTAAGGGTAACCCGGCCTTGTGTTGGCAGAGTTCCGGTTTGGTTCTCGGGGATGTCTTTTCAGAGGCATTCTCATGTGGCAATGGGAAGTTCCTTGGCCTGACCATTTGTTGGAAATCCAAAGAAACAATCGTAACTTGTACGGTTTTAGTTGTATAACCTGCTATGGAATGTGGCGGTAACCTGCTATTGAACATAGTTATCTATAGTAGGCATACGATAATGGTCGTATGTTGGCTAAGATTTATATTCTACTTTCAAAATGAATTTTTCCCCAACACTATGCACTAGTAATAATATCAAATGTTATTTTAAATGCGTATCAAGCATCTTTGACTATCATAAGGAGAAATCTCCTCCGATTCTGCGTTTGCATGTGTGTGTGTGTGCGGGAGGCCTTATGGTAGTCTCATTTTTAAAAGCATTGCGAATTAACTTTAAAAATATTCCTCTATTTTGATTTTAAAGATAAATAAACTGTTTTGAGTTCTCACACCAGTCACATGACTGACTTGGAGTTTATTGTTTTCCTTCCTAAACTCTGGGTGCCCACCAATTTCCACACGGGCAGTCAAGAGTTAAGGTTTATCAGGATATTCTGGATATTCTGGATATTCTGGAGTTGCTGGAGGCAAGATGGATGGCATGGCATATTACTTATATAGTATTTCTTTTTCCACTGCACTGTTGTTGTTGTTTGATGTTGTACACTCTGATGATATGATGTAATGAAATGTAATAAAATGTGATGTAATAACTGATATAGTTCTTTGTTTAAAGATTATTCATTTATTTATTATATGTTGTTCCGCTGCGAATTGTGAGATTCTGATGTTGTTCTGTTGTTTTCTGTTCCGTCCTATTTTCTTCTGTGTTCCGTTTCCTTTCTCTTCTCTTTTCTTTCTATTTTAAAATTTTCTACCTTCTATTCTGTTTTCTATTCTCTCTAATTTCTATTTCCTTTTCCCTCTTCTCTATCTTCTACCTTTTTCTTTTCTTTTCTTCTCTTAAATTTCTTTTTAAAAAACCCTAACTATTCGGTTTTTCGGCAACGAAAAATCGCGTACGTTACATGTGGTATCGGAGCATATGGTTAAGCGACAACCATGGTTCTGTTGGGTATTATTCATTAGAGATAGAGTCAGCGGTACTCTAGAATGAATTTGAGTGTAATAATAGTTATGAGAGCGTATTTGTTAGTGAATATGAAATTGTTTTATATTGTGATGATTGGTTTGTTGAGTGGTATATGAACCTTCGTCGGCGCAGCTTCGAAACTGAATCGAAGGGGTTTCTAAACACTTGAATAGAACAATTCGGCACAGTATTGTTTTAAATTGGGTAAATGAAATAATTTTACCTTGATTATATTTTATATATAAAGGAATAATTTTTCAGAATTATTAAAGTGTATATAAGTTGATTGTTAGGTTGTTTGAATAATCTAAATAAAAGAATAATTGTATAAGTAAAAAGAATTATAAGAGTTAAATTATAATTAAAGTGATTTACAATTGTGAAATAAACTTATATATATAAGAAGTGAAACTATATGAATATATTTATGAATATGAGTTGAAATAAAAATGAATTTAAAAGTTAAATGGAAATCTACTTTAGAATTGAATTGAATGAATGAATTGGATGTTAATCAATTGAATGTAAATTAAGTTGATATGAAATAATGAATATAAGTGTTAATTCATTTAAAATATAATGTTATTAGAAAGTTGAATAATTGAATGAAAATCAATTAATTAAACCAAATTGAATGAATATAAGCAAAGAAATTTGGTTGAAATTAATATACATTGGTTGTTAGTTGATTGTATATAATTCATTAAGTATTAATGAAATCGAAAGCTATGTAATTGAATTCAAATTGAAAGTGAATTGGATTTAATTAGTGAATATAAAACTAATTGAGAATGGATGTTAGTAAGAACATCCACTGTATACGAATCAAATGTGATTAAATTTGAAAACCAATTCATTGAATATAATGAGAATATGAATGAGTATTTAGTTGGTTGATGTTTGCATTTGTTGTTTTACTACATTTGCTATGTTGACATATATAGTTATTATGTTGCTATATGTTGTATATCGATACTATTATCTATATGCATGATTCTCATGTTGTTTGTTGAGTAATTAGTAGGTGCGGATTGCGTTTGCTTCGCATTTGGAGCTCGCTTTCGCGCTATATTAGCCGTATATGCTTGCTAATAAAATATAAGGTACATATCTCGGATTACATACCGTACTTTTACACTTTTTTCCCTTCGGGATGCCTCATTACTTGATGAGATGTATATTTGTGATATATATACTGTCATTTTTTTCGGATCGAGCCGCGCAAAGGAGACTATGGCGAATTTTTCCGAAAATTTAAGGCGTTAGAAAATTTTTGAGAAAATTGGAAAATTGTGAAATCTTTAACTTTGATTTTGGAATTGAAAGTTAAACAATAGTAGTTGTTTTTGAAAAGATAACTAAGTATGATTTGAAAACTTAGTAAAGATTTGTAAGAAGTTTGACTATGAATTTTGGAAAATTAATAGATTCTATAACTTTTCTTACTAGTTAATTTCGAGGACGAAATTCTTTTAAGTGGGGAAGATTGTAACGACCCAGAATTTTATAAAGTAAAATATGAATATTTAATTAATTTTAAATATTTATAAGTGAATTTATAAGTCAAATAAATTTTTATTTGAATTTTTGGATTTAATTGAATAATTAAATCGATAATTTAATACGTTAAATTATGGAAATAATTGAAAATTGGGTTAAATATGATTGAAAATGATTTGTAAAATTTTATTTTATCATATGGAAGTTAGAATGATATTTTAGAACTTTTAAAATCGAATTAAAAGTTAATTTGTGAAAATTGAATATTTTAATATTAAAATCGACTAGTGAGAATAGTCAAATTTTGAACAGTCTCAGAATTGAACGAAACCAGTTCCATTGGATCCGTAATAGTTATTTATTACCGGATTTCAATTTTCGTGTCAATCGGAGTTATCGTTTGATCGTGGCAGCTCGAAACGCATTGAATTATTTTTAATTTTAATTTGACGAGTGAAAATAGCCATTTTTCAAAAAGTCTCGGATTTCGACGAAACCAATTTCATCGGATCCGTAATGTGATATTATTGTAAGGTTTCAAATTTCATGTCAATTGGATTTACCGTTTGTCCGGTACGAATTAAAACGCCTAGAAATCGACTTAAATCGGTTTAATTCAAATTGAGCGTTTGCAGCCATAACTCGCACAGATGTCCGAATTAGCTTTCGAAACCTGTTCCATTGTGTCCGGAACGTGGGGTAAACCTTAGAAACGCTGGTTACGGCGCGTAAATCGGAGTTTGGAATTTCCGGGATGAATAGTGTCGTTCGATTCTCTATAAATACACCACCACTCTTCATAATTTTATTAAAAAAAATAACTAAACCCTAAATTTTAACCCTAGCCGCCACTTATTCAACCAAAGGCCAGAAATGATCTTCCTTTCCCCCTCAATCTCTCTCAATCCGTAAAGAATTACGCGAAGTGTTCAACACGGAAGTCGAAGAGCATGAAGAGAGCTAGAGATCCATACGGTGATGATGGGTTTTGGAGCGACGATGGAGGAGCTATGTGGGGCCGTTTGCAGTAGCTCATGCACGTTTTCCTAGGCACTAGAGGTGGCCGAGCTCCACCATAGGGGGGCCGAACGTAGTGCAAGTCGAGTGCTACGCGATGGTGGTTGTGTGATGGAGTTTAGTCGTGAGATGGTGTTGCAAATTGTAACCCTAATCCTAAGAGTTGGGTTCGGCCATAACGTGTATAACCTGGAGATGATGCGCGTGATGTAGGAGATGAGGCTGGAGCGTTGGATCTGAATCTCACGGCTAAGAATGGTTGAGGGTTTAAATTATTAAAGTTAGTTATAAATTTGTGTATATAAATACGTGTAACTTCATAAATTGATATCTTTTTCATACGAGGTCGAAAAAATGCAAACTCAGTTGCGTTGGAATCATATGGACGAGCACTACGCGATGGAGTTGGTTTGGAGTCGTTTGGAGTTAGTGAGAATTTTGGGTAAAATTAAACGTCCGTTTAATTTTATTCGAAATAAATCGCTAAAACGGAAATAAAATCAAGGTGAGAACTTCTCACTCAATCGAATCAGTTTCGATTTTATTTAAATAGTTAGATTTAAAATATTTGAATGCATGTTTGAATGTTGATTGATATCTATTGATTGTTAAAATAGACATTATACGCCGTTAGTAAGCGGATGTTATTTATAAAAACATATACCGCGAATATTTCATAAACAGTGAAATTGGTATTATATATGATAGCAATATATATATATTGGCATATGTATATATTGGAGTTATTGATTTCCCGCATTTATTTGTTTAGCGGATGAGACCCTATTACGCCGTTATTAAGCGGATAATATTTAATAAGAACATATACCGCGATAATTTCGTACTGGAGCGAAATTGGTATTGTGCTAATGTTTTTGGATGCAGGAAAACAGGTTGGAGGGATCCAACTGGATTCCTCAACAGTTTTTATTTGATTTCAGATATTTTGATATTTGATGGATTTTCATATTGATATATGATATCGTTGTTGTCGTGATTGACTATTTGGTGTGTAGCATCATTGGACCCAGATTTTGGGATTTTAAAATGATTTTTAAAGTGATTTTTGAAAATATACTTTATTTTTGGAATTGATCCGTTTCAAATAAATAAACGTTATAATTTTTAAAATTATAAAAATTATGATTTTGAGAAATACGGTTAAAGATTGATTTTTGAAAATACGGGTTAACGATGTTATAAAATAGTTTAAACTGGGATTTTTAAATTTATTATAAAAAGTTGAAATATAGGATTTATAAAATTTAATTATTTTATGAATCAAAAGGAAGAAGTTTTTAAAGGAATTTAAAGACGTTTAAAAAGAATAATATAAATTGATTTATATTAAGAGATTTAAAAATGGATATTTATAAATTGAAATATGGACATTTTAAAACGAGTTTTTATAAGTGTTTGAATGAAGTGAAAATGAATTTCATAAATGAATGAAATTTATAGAATTATAAACTGTGAAGTTATGAATGGAATTTTATAAACAGTAGGTTTATAAAATTTGTAAAGTTATTAAAAGAATAGACTTGGGTAAATAATTGAACCTTATAAGTTATAAGATTTATAATTATGAAATTCTAAGGAACGATTTTTGTAAAATAATCGTTTTATAAGTATTTAACTTATAATATGAACTTTTAGTTATAATTGAGTTATAAACTGGAATAGATTAATAAAGGAAATTTATAAAAAGGAAGTTTTTATAAATAAATAGAAATGGAATTTATAAACGTTGTTTTATAAATTCACTAACGACTTATTTTGATAAGTAAAATTGTTATAACTTGTTTATGGAGTTATATTCACGTTTTAGACAGTGAATAATCCTTTAAAATAAAATGAATAAAAAGGATGAAATTTGTTAATGAAGTATATTCACGTTTTTGAATAGTGAATAACACGTTAAAGAAAATGTTTAGAATGTGATGTTTTAAATAGAATTAAAACGATCTAACGATGTTTTAAAATGTGTTGAGATTCGAAACCATAGATTTCAACATTTATTGTTGAAATAGACGTTTTCGAGAAATAGAAGGAAATAGTAGACTATAACACTGTTGTTATAGTAAATGATTTCCGAAAGGAAATGTTTTGTATAGTACTGGGATTTATATATCTATTTTAAATTCGAATCCGTATACTAGTGGTTTTGGGTTGTAGTAACGATGTTTTACGTAACATTCGTTTTGGCCCAAATAAATATGTTTAAGAGAATGATTTCCTTAAAGAATGAAATATATACTTAATTTCGATTGAAGTATATTGAATATTTTCTAAGTGTTGAAAATAAATAAAATTTGTGAATTACTTATAAATAAGTAAGTATGGAAATGTTTTCCAATATAAAGTAAATATCTTAAGAATTTATCTTTTTGAAGATAAATTGAAATGAATGATCGAAATCGAATATTCATAGATATTTTGGATTATAAATTCACTAAGGAATTTATAAATGAAAGGGGAAACTTGTTTAAAAATAAATATTGATTTATTTTTGAAGTGTTGAAATAATATATCTTGTAAAGATATTTTGGAAAATAAATAATTTGGAAAATTATTTGGAATCTGGTGATGTGTGCATATCCATGATAGTTCAATAACCGACTATCAATATTTCCCTTTGAATGGGTAATTGATGTGATTTGTTGAATGTGAATGCTACACTTATTTTTGAATAAGCGCTCACTATTCGGTTAACCGGGAAAGGACCATGGGGTCGTATAACCCATTCCGAATATGTGATACGTCGTTGTGAATTGCATTTGAAGATCGGTGTTGAAGACCCGGTATTTGCGAGAGCGATAGGATGACCTGTCGATTGTCTCTGCACTGAGTTGCAACGGTATAGAGACTCCCTAAGTGATGGGAAATCCGATCAGGATTGTGAATATCCGGATTGCAAGGACTTCTTTGTAAGTGCCTTCGGTTTTGTTCGATCCCGGAACAGACTTGTATGGATTGTATGTCTGACATTACAAGTTGAGATATAAAGCCGATTTCATTCAAATATATTTCTGTTGGTGGCGGAGAATTTATTCTTTTAGCTTAACACCCTTCTCTGAGACGTACGAGCTCAGAGGTTATATAGTTGAAGTTATCAGCGATATATTCCCAATTTGGTAATGTGATATGCTGAGTGATGCTGAAATGATCATTGTGTTGATTATTGTGATAGGATCGTTTATTTGATCGTCTATCTTAGTGATCATTGTGTTGATCATTTGTTGACCCAAAGCATGGCTTTTGTATAAAGTATGTTTTTGTGGACGTGACTTCGTCGAACCTCACACCCCGGAAATGGTCAAAACAGGAAAGATGCGGCAAGGTTATGAGGGGTAGCACCCTTTAGGGTATGTACATTTCCTTCTGGATAGAGGTGGTATCATGGTATGGAGCCCAGATATTTAACCTATGTGGTTACTACGAATTTATTACTTTGTGGTTGTTGGTTTTCGGGATCCCGTGAGAAAGGTCGTTTACGATCGGGGAATGGCGTGCTCGTGTCAGTAGTTACCCAGTTAGGGGTAACCCGGCCTTGTGTTGGCAGAGTTCCGGTTTGGTTCTCGGGGATGTCTTTCCAGAGGCATTCTCATGTGGCAATGGGAAGTTCCTTGGCCTGACCATTTGTTGGAAATCCAAAGAAACAATACGTAACTTGTACGGTTTTAGTTGTATAACCTGCTATGGAATGTGGCGGTAGCCTGCTATTGAACATAGTTAGCTATAGTAGGCATACGATAATGGTCGTATGTTGGCTAAGATTTATATTCTACTTTCAAAATGAATTTTTCCCCAACACTATGCACTAGTAATAATATCAAATGTTATTTTAAATGCGTATCAAGCATCTTTGACTATCATAAGGAGAAATCTCCTCCGATTCTGCGTTTGCATGTGTGTGTGTGTGCGGGAGGCCTTATGGTAGTCTCATTTTTAAAAGCATTGCGAATTAACTTTAAAAATATTCCTCTATTTTGATTTTAAAGATAAATAAACTGTTTTGAGTTCTCACACCAGTCACATGACTGACTTGGAGTTTATTGTTTTCCTTCCTAAACTCTGGGTGCCCACCAATTTCCACACGGGCAGTCAAGAGTTAAGGTTTATCAGGATATTCTGGATATTCTGGAGTTGCTGGAGGCAAGATGGATGGCATGGCATATTACTTATATAGTATTTCATTTTCCGCTGCACTGTTGTTGTTGTTTGATGTTGTACACTCTGATGATATGATGTAATGAAATGTGATAAAATGTGATGTAATAACTGATATAGTTCTTTGTTTAAAGATTATTCATTTATTTATTATATGTTGTTCCGCTGCGAATTGTGAGATTCTGATGTTGTTCTGTTGTTTTCTGTTCCGTCCTATTTTCTTCTGTGTTCCGTTTCCTTTCTCTTCTCTTTTCTTTCTATTTTAAAATTTTCTACCTTCTATTCTGTTTTCTATTCTCTCTAATTTCTATTTCCTTTTCCCTCTTCTCTTTCTTCTACCTTTTTCTTTTCTTTTCTTCTCTTAAAATTCTTTTTAAAAAACCCTAACTATTCGGTTTTTCGGCAACGAAAAATCGCGTACGTTACACTTAATTTATCAAGCATTAATGTGTGTATAGTTGATCGAGTGTGTCGAGGCTTGGGGTAATGTTAGTTTGGATGTTGAAGTAGGCATGGCCGAAGTGGAGGAAGGTCAGGTGGTCGGAATATTGTTAGCGGCGCGTTGACAGGTTTGGATTAAGGTGACTGCACATGTTCCAGGTTTGGATTTAAGGATCTCGAGCTCGAATTCGAGAATTGAAGCATGAATCTATGATTGGGGTGGGTTGCTGAGTCATCATCTGGGTTGTTGAGATCATCACTGATGATCTATGGTAGCCAGAGTCACCGTGCATGTGCACGGTGATGAGATGTGTTTGTTGATGTTTGGTTAAGTTTTGGATCAGGTGAGAGTTGCTGGAGTTGCTCGAAGCAGTTTGGTAGATAGCTCGGGGAAGATAGGTTTTAGACTCGAAGCAGGTTTGAGTGTTCTCGGGTTATTTCTTTTGTTTCAGGTTTTTTAGAAACCTGTAATATCAGGTTTAAATTTTTTAAAACAGTAGTTTTTTTTTTGTGTAAAGCAGGAATTTGAACTAAGTTTAAATTCCAGTTTGAAATCTAGAATCCAAGTTAAAATTTAAATCTCAGTTTTAAATAATGTCAAGTTTTAAATTTGAATTGAATTAACTACTTTAAAAGGAATAAGTAGGTTGTATTTTAAAAATGGGGTTATAAATTGTAAATAGGTTTTTAAATCTAAATTTTTTTCTGGAATCGAAATTTAATATGCATTTCTATTTTGAAATAAAAAGATGTTTTCAAATTTAGATATTAAAGTGAATTTTAACTATGATTTGAATTTAAACATAAACTTGGTTTTAAATTTCTTTTTGATCTTCTTTATGAAATGAATACTATTTTCACATGTGAATTAAGGTTTTGAATTGTCTTTAAGCTTTGTCTAAAGTCAATTTGCATTCATTTTTAAATCTTAAATTTAAACGAAATTTGAAGAAAAGTTTAGAGTAGATTGATTTCAAATGTATCTGTTATTGACAAATTAGCGATAATTAAGGAATGTTTTATCTTAAAATTTAATTAAGATTTGATGATTTGAAATTAATTGAATTAATGAGGTAATTAAGGAATAATTAGTTAATTTAATTAATTTATGATCAGGGATTAATAAATAAGTGATTAAGGGTTAATCAATTGGCAATTAAGATCATTAATTAGATTTTTATTTAATGATTAAAGAATTTTTAATTAAGTAATTAAGTTTTAATCAAGGATAATTAATTAAATAATTTAGGATTAATTAAGTTGTAGTTAACACTTAATTAATTAGATAATTAGTGATTAATTAATGGATAATTAGAGATAATTTAATTTGTAATTAACAATGGTTAATTTAAGTAATCATTTAATGAAAATAATTAGAGAATGGTTAATGAAGGTCATTAACCAGGATTATTTAATAATTAATTAATATGGTTAATTTTTAATAATTAATTAGATTAATTAATTAAAAATAATCAGTTGTGAATTGTTTAAGAGAAATTACTTTATGGAAGTAATTAAGGAATTAATTACTTAATGTAATTAATAGAGTTTAATGGGATTAGTTTGAATTAATTAATTAAGTTTAATTAATTTTAAACACTAGATGTTTTGATGATAATTACTTAATGTAATTAATGGATTGAAAATTACTTAGTGAAGTAATTAATTGGTATTTACAGGATGTAATTAATTGTAGATGATCCAAGAATGGAAGTAATTTGAGTATAATTACTTTGTAATTAATCAAGGGATTAATTAAGAGATTAATTAAGGAGTAATTAATTTAGTTAATGAAGTAATTAAGGGTAGTTAATTACAAAATGAGATTAATCTGGAGCGATTAACAATTGTAGTTTAATTAAGATTAATTACTTATTGTAATTAATTAAAATATAATTAGGGATCATTAATTAATTTAATTAATGATGTAATTAAAGTTGATTAATTAAGATTAATTAATCAAGAATAAGTGATTAAGGGTAATTAATTAATGTAATTAATTAAGGATAATGTAACTAATTATGGTTAATTAATTCATAAAGTAATTAAAGGTCAATTACTGTGTTGGTTGAGGATAATTAATTTTTGAAATTAATTAAAGGACAATTCTTGAATGTAATTAAAGGTTAATTAATCAAGGGTGATTAATTAAGGTGATTAATTTGAATGGTTAATTAATTGATTTGTAATCAATTAAATGGTTAAGTAAGCAAGATTTATATAGATGAAGTAATTAATTTAATTCATTTTAAATTAATAAAAAGGTAAAGTAATTAATTTAATTCACTTTAAATTAATTAGAGATGGATGTAATTAATTTAATTCATTTTAAATTAATTATAGATGTTGTGGTTAAGTAAATCTTTGCTTATGTATGAATGGGTGATATTGATTGCCTTGAATGCTTTGTGATCTCAGAAATGAGATAAGTAATGCTATGTGATATGAATTTTTTGGTTGCATTGTGATGATAATATAGATTATCTATTGTGATGATGATATGGATTACCTATTTTGATGATAATGTGGATCATCTGTTTATTATGATAATGTTGATTATCTATTGAGATTGGTGAGTTATCTATCTGTGTGTGTATAGATAATTAAATGGTTTTAAAAATTTAAAACAACTTGGACCTAAAAGATACGCTTTGGATTTCGATGAGATCGGGATCGGGTTTCCATATTTGGATATCCGAAAACCACATCGATCCAAATTAACGATAGGTCGTGAATCTCAAGTGAAGATGTAGATTCAGAGTGCAAGGTTTATTGTCGTTAACTCTGAGGTTGGTTCCAAAATGAGTGTAACGAGATAATGCCTTCGGTTTCGTTCGAACCCGGAACGAACTTGTATGGATTGAATGCTTTCAGAAGATCATCAGGTGGACGATGAGCATTCTAAGTGTTATGTCCTATAAAGATAATAGTAGCCTCAAGCCTCATCAACCGGGAATGGCTAAAACAGGGGAGGTGCAGCAAGGTTAAGTGGGTCATGCCCAAGTAGGACGAGATTTTCCCCTGTCTAGAGGTTCCTTTTATTTCGGCGGTGTGGACGGTTGTGAGCTCCAACTGTTGGGGTTGTCTTGTTTGGGACTGTCCAACAAGGGATGGTTCCGGCCTTGTGTTGCAAGGGAGTTAGGGTGGCTCCTCGGTACTGTGATCTAGGCCACGTACTGTGACGGGTGGTACCCCAGTAGCCCTGCCATTGTATGGAATCCAAAATCCAGTAAGTGCCAACGGTTTTGATTGTATACCTATGTAGTTGGAATTTAATAAATGTAACAATTTTGGCTATTTCATATTTACTTGAAAACCCTAGACCTATGATAATATCACTGGATTTCCTACCAAATGTTTTGGTTAGCATAAGGTAAAAACTTTTCCATGTTTATGTGTGGGAAGTCTTACGTGATACCTTTCTTTTCAAAAGGTTATTGAAAGTTAAGCAACCTTAACCTGTTACTCACACCAGACCCATATCTGACCCTGAGTTTATTTTTTGTTTTCCGTAAACTCTTGGATACTCAAATTTTTACGAGTAGCCAAGGGATTCAGGTTAGCTTTGACGAATTGTGGAGGAGCAATGGAGCAGGAGGCTTCTGCGTGTAGAAATATAGTATTCCACTGAGTTGGTTTCTCTGAGTAGTTTCCTTGTATTGTATTGAGTTGTATAACTAGACAGGTGTTTATAACTGTCTAGTATGTGATGTGTAATCAGTGAAACTCTGATAATTGTTGTAAACTATGTAATATTTATGTTATTAATATAATTTATTCGTTTCGCTGTTGAGATTCTGTGTTGTTTCTTCTTTCTCTTCTTTCTTTTCTCTTTTCTATCCCTTTCTTTCTTTTAGATGATGCGATTTTCAATGGTGAGAAAGTCGGGTCATCTCATTTGGTATCAGTGCATTAGGTTGAGTAAATACCTAGGCTCTGGAGTGGTGTCTATCTTGAGAGAGCGTATTTGTAATTATATATATATAAATATATATTTATTTATACCTATTTGTTGGGTTACCTGTTTAGGTTTTCCAATATAAGTTATAAAGGTAGATGGGGTAGTGGTGTGTGTATCACGACTACCATTGGTTAGAGTTTGAATGTTTTGAGGTTGGAAGTGTGTCTGTCGAGACTGTAGACCTATTACCATATCGAGTGAGTTTTGCAGTGATGTTCGAATTTCATCGATCTCTGAAGGAAACCTGTTAAGGTTCGGAGTCTATCTTTGAGGTTGGATGAGTAGAGTTTGGATCTGTTGGCTAGGCTGAAGCAAGTAATGGTATTTTGATACCTCAGGAAATAGTAGCTGCGTGATGAGATGCAGTGACTATGGATGTTTCCGAAGATGTTTCTTTGGAACAAGTTTAAGGAAGTGAGTCTGCTTTGAGGTTGTGGCTGTGCTCAGCATGGTGTTTCTGTTGATTTAAGATCCGAGTTTCTCGAAGAGCTTGGATTAGGAGATCTTTGGCATCTGTGTCAGCAGTGCAGCTGATGTGTGCCGGCAGGAGATCTTTTGGATTTGCAGTTTCTGAAGTAGAGTTCAAAAGCAGCAGAGTGGACCCGTTTCTTAGGTGGATTGGCTAGTTAAGTGTAAGCTGTTCTGTTTGATAAAGGGGGAACAGTTTTCCTTGGATTTGGTTTGGATAGATCGCAAAAGTGACTTGCGATTGTTTGAATGTTCTCTTGGGTTATCATAGTTTTTCCGGATGTCTTCAAAAAAGTCAGAGGTTTGTCCGCATCTGAAGATTGAGTTTTCTTATCGTCTGGGATTCCAGGAGTGCTTCGGTGGTTCAGCTTAATAGAAGAATGGTTCTAAGAGATTGAGTTTGTGTAGCAGCTCAGCGTTTTGGAGGAACTTCTGAATTTTTCTTGTGGATTTGTTGAATCATATTTTTGGGATGTATTGTCCAGTTTGTGCTCATGTTCTTCAATAGCATTTTCTTCTATTCCAGATCAGAGTTGTGAAGCGGAAGCAGTTTGAGAGTGTATCTGCTTTTCTTTTTCGGTTAGGAGGAGTTGTTATCTTCTCATGGTTGAGGAGTAGAGTTTGAGTTCTTGGTTTTGGTTGATCTTGAGGAGACCATTTTGTTGAGTTGATTGGTTTTGTTTGTTTCTAGAAGCAACAACAAAGGTTGAGCTGATCAGCAAGGTTGTAGGCAGCCCAGGATCGTCCGAAGATTTTTGTGGATAAGAGACGAAGGAATTTGGATTCTGATGTTGGAGATTTGATTTGGATAAGATTTCTCCGATCGAAAATGAAGTTATAAGATTGGGTAAGGCTGGGAAGTTAGCTCTGAAATATTTTGGACCTTTTCTGTGATCTTGGAGGTTAAGTGATTAATCTACAGGATTGAACTGCAAGTTTAGATAACTGGGATTCGATGAGTTTCATGTATCTCTGAGGAAATACGTGTATGATATATCTCTGGTTTTTGGAACCAGTAGTTCTGGAGTTTTGGTTGTTGAGTCAGACTCGTCTGTAGTGTGATATCCTGTCTAATGTTATAGATATAGAAGAATAGGAGCTCTGTGGCTTAGTAGTGTTGATTGGATTCTGTAGGGCGAGTTCCCATTGTTTGCACTCGGGGAAACTCGAGGAGATTCTATCTAGAATTTTGTCTGGATAGTTAGATTTGTTTGATTGGATGAATTGGTTGTTTTGGTTGTTAGCATATGTTTGATATATGCTTGTGTTTAAAATTAAATCTTTAATGAGATTATTAAATTACCTTTGTTTTAAATTTCGGGGACGAAATTCTTTAAAGGGAGGAGGATTGTAACATCCCAGAATTTTTGTCGGTATTAAAATTAAATTGATATTGCTAATTTTGTTAATAATAATTCAAATAGATTTAATAATCTTCTTCAATAAATATTTAATTGGTTATTTTATCTTTTAAAAATAATAAATTGGTTTCTATTTATAATATAAATACATGGTTTATATTGTAAGTAGATTAGCTTTGTTTTAAATTTAATAAATAAAACATATTTTCCAATTCTAATATTTTTAGTAATTTGAGAATTTGTTTTTATTTAATATATTAGCTTTTCAAAGTTATTAAATAAATGATCTTGGTTTAAACTTAATAAATGAATCATGATTTAAAATTCAAATATATACATTAATAAATTGGAAATTTTGATTTAATTTAATATTAAGTTTTCAAAACTATTTAAATAAATAAATACATGATTTTTAAATTGTTAAGACAAATGTTTAAAATAATTTTGGCTTGAGTTTTAAATTTAGGATGAATTAATAAAAAAATTTATAGCTTAATAAAATAGGTAATTTATTAATAAAGGAATAATTTCTTTATAATTATTTTAATTTAATAATGAGATATTTCTAAAAGCAATATTAATAGTGTATTGTCTTTATAAATAGGTTTTGAATAAAAATAGCAATTGTTATTTCAAAATTTAATTTGTATTAATAACTTGATTTTTAAATATTAGATTTTGATTTGAATTTAAGTTCCAAAGTATAGATTTTTGATTGTTTTAAATTTTTATATGTATAAGCTTTATTTATAAGCATAATTTGTTTTTATTTCTTTTATAAATTTATATACATATTTGAATATTAACTAACAAATTAATTAGGCATATATATATATATATATTAACTTATGAATTAAGTACAAATTACATTTAAAAAGGGACAAGTGTTATAAGATTAACATTTCATTTGAAAAGTGTTAAAAATTTGTACAAGCGGCCTCTTTTAAAAATTAATTTTCTTTTATTTAATAAAATCTGAATATACGTCTATATAAACATGCATTTTCACTCTTGTTTCTTTTCTCATTTTTTTCTAATCAAAGAAAATTTCATCTTATTTTTTTTCACAAATCTGAAACATGAAAAATCAAAACTCCTCTTCAAAATCAAAATTGCATATTCAAAAATACCTGTACAAATCTAAAGCAAGTCTGCATCTTCAAATCAAACTTGCATCTTCAAAACCCTGCACAAACGATTCATAAACTCCTCATTATCTAAGTCAATAATCATCTACAAAAAAAGCAAATCTGCATCAGTCTTTTTCTCTGCAAAATTCCAAATCTGCATGCAACCTGGAAATGAAGCAACTGTTGTTTTTAATCAAGGCCTGCATGCATGCACTTTTTCAACTTGAGTATTAAAAGAAGCTTTGAATTCAATCAAGATTCTTCGATGTTATCAGCAAATTCAAAGACACTTTTATAGGGAGCCATGCAAACAAGTTTTAAAAATGAAAAGGGCAAGATAATTAGTCTTCTGCAAATTCAAAATGTTTTTCAAACAGAGGCTCTGCTATCTTTTAAATCTGTGAGTAACCTTTTAAAAATTTAAAATTTAAATCTTGGTTGCATGATTGTATGTTGAGATGAAATAAGCATTGCATGTTATTATAAGTAAATATCTGATGCAAATATTATATGTATGCATGCTATGTATATGCTCTGTTGTACCCTGTTTAAAAATCTGTATTTTAAATCCTTACCTCTTAACCTAGTTATTGATAGGATCTAATATTTAACAGATGTTGTTTGATTTACTTAAATTATAGTTTAAAATTTAATCAAGCCAAATATAAGCTTGATGTTTCTGGAAACATTAAACATCAGTATATGTTGACAAAAAAAAAATCCAAACATGTTAATTTAGTAATTCAGCGTTATAAATCCAAAGAATTAGCTATAACATGATTTTTAAATCAAGAATCATTGTTTTTAGAAAAGAGATGAAGGTGCAGTTTTGTTTGAACTGAATATGAACTTTGGGGTTTCTCTGGTGATTCATGAATCTGGAGGGGGTGAGTTTCTGCATGGTGATGGGGATTTGATCAGAGATGATAAGAAAAATAGTGGATGGTGATGGAATTCATCAGAGAAGTTTCGGCAGTGGATTTCCCTTTAGAACCCTAGTTTTTGGCTGTGCTTAATTTATCAAGCATTAATGTGTGTATAGTTGATCGAGTGTGTCGAGGCTTGGGGTAATGTTAGTTTGGATGTTGAAGTAGGCGTGGCCGAAGTGGAGGAAGGTCAGGTGGTCGGAATATTGTTAGCGGCGCGTTGACAGGTTTGGATTAAGGTGACTGCACATGTGACAGGTTTGGGTTTAAGGATCTCGAGCTCGAACTCGAGAATTGAAGCATGAATCAATGATTGGGGTGGGTTGCTGAGTCATCTTTTGGGTTGTTGAGATCATCGCTGATGATCTATGGTAGCCGGAATCACCGTGCATGTGCACGGTGATGAGATATGTTTGTTGATGTTTGGTTAAGTTTTGGATCAGGTGAGAGTTGCTGGAGTTGCTCGAAGCAGTTTGGTAGATAGCTCGTGGAAGATAGGTTTTAGACTCGAAGCAGGCTTGAGTGTTCTCTGGTTATTTCTTTTGTTTCAGGTTTTTCAGAAACCTGTAATATCAGGTTTAAAAATTTTAAAACAGAAGTTTTTTTTATGTAAAGCAGGAATTTGAACTAAGTTTAAATTCCAGTTTGAAATCTTGAATCCAAGTTAAAATTTAAATCTCAATTTTAAATAATGTCAAGTTTTAATTTTGAATTGAATTAACTACTTTAAAAGGAATAAGTAGTTTGTATTTTAAAAATGAGGTTTTAAATTGTAAATAGGTATTTAAATCTAAATTTTTTTTCTGGAATCAAAATTTAATATGCATTTCTATTATGAAATAAATAGAAGTTTTCAAATTTAAATATTAAAGTGAATTTTAACTATGATTTGAATTTAAACATAAACTTGGTTTTAAATTTCTTTTTGATCTTCTTTATGAAATGAATACTACTTTAACATGTGAATTAAGGTTTTGAATTGTCTTTAAACTTTGTTTAAAGTCAATTGCATTCATTTTTAATTCTTAAATTTAAATGAAATTTGAAGAAAAGTTTAAAGTAGATTGATTTCAAATGTATTTGCTAATTACAAATTAGCGATAATTAAGAAATGTTTTATCTTAAAATTTAATTAAGATTTAATGATTTGAAATTAATTGAATTAATGAGGTAATTAAGGAATAATTAGTTAATTTAATTAATTTATGATCAGGGATTAATAAATAAGTGAATAAGGTTAATCAATTGGTAATTAAGATCATTAATTAGATTTTTAATTAATGATTAAAGAATTTTTAATTAAGTAATTAAGTTATAATCAAGGATAATTAATTAAATAATTTAGGTTAATTAAGTTATAGTTAACACTTAATTAATTAGATAATTAGTGATTAATTAATGGATAATTAGAGATAATTTAATTTGTAATTAACAATGGTTAATTTAAGTTAATCATTTAATGAAAATAATTAGAGAATGGTTAATGAAGGTCATTAACCAAGATTATTTAATAATTAATTAATGTGGTTTATTTTTAATAATTAATTAAATTAATTAATTAAAGATAATCAGTTGTGAATTATTTAAGAGAAATTACTTTATGGAAGTAATCAAGGAATTAATTACTTAATGTAATTAATTGAGTTTAATGGGATTAGTTTGAATTAATTATTAAGTTTAATTAATTTTATACACTGGATGTTTTGATGATACTTACTTAATGTAATTAATGGATTGAAAATTACTTAGTGAAGTAATTAATTGGTATTTACAGGATGTAACTAATTGTAGATGATCCAAGAATGGAAGTAATTTGAGTATAATTTAGTTGTAATTAATCAAGGTATTAATTAAGGAGTAAATAATTTAGTTAATGAAGTAATTAATGGCAGTTAATTACTGAATGAGATTAATCTGGAGTGATTAATAATTATGGTTTAATTAAGATTAATTACTTATTGTAATTAATTAAAATAAAGTAATTAATTAAAATATAATTAGGGATCATTAACTAATTTAATTAATGATGTAATTAAAGTTGATTAATTAAGATTAATTAATCAATAATAGGTGATTAAGGGTAATTAATTAATGTAATTAATTAAGGATTGATGTATTAATTATGGTTAATTAATTAATTTAATTACTGTGTTGGTTGAGGATAATTAATTTTTGAAATTAATTAAAGGACAATTCTTGAATATAATTAAAGGTTAATTAATCAAGGGTGATTAATTAAGGTGATTAATTTGAATGGTTAATTAATTGATTTGTAATCAATTAAATGGTTAAGTAAGCAAGATTTATATAGATGAAGTAATTAATTTAATTCATTTTAAATTAATAAAAAGGTAAAGTAATTAATTTAATTCACTTTAAATTAATTAGAGATGGATGTAATTAATTTAATTCATTCTAAATTAATTATAGATGTTGTGGTTAAGTAAATCTTTGCTTATGTATGAATGGGTGATATTGATTGCCTTGAATGCTTTGTGATCTCAGAAATGAGATAAGTAATGCTATGTGATATGAATTTTTTGGTTGCATTGTGATGATAATATAGATTATCTATTGTGATGATGATATGGATTACCTATTTTGATGATAATGTGGATCATCTGTTTATTATGATAATATTGATTATCTATTGAGATTTATGAGTTATCTATCTTTGTGTATATAGATAATTGAATTGTTTTAAAACTTTAAAACAACTTGGACCTAAAAGATACGCTTTGGATTTCGATGAGACCGGGATCGGGTTTCCATATTTGGATATCCGAAAACCACATCGATCCAAATTAACGATAGGTCGTGAATCTCAAGTGAAGATGTAGATTAAGAGTGCAAAGGTTATTGTCGTTAACTCTGAGGGTGATTCCAAAATGAGTGTAATGAGATAATGCCTTCGGCTTCGTTCGAACCCGGAACGAACTTGTATGGATTGAATGCTTTCAGAACATCGCCAGGTGGACGATGAGCATTCTAAGTGTTATGTCACTACAAGAAAACTGATTTTTTGTAGCGCCCAAAAAACGCCACTATGTATTTTTAGTGGCGTTCCGATAATCGTTACGAAAAAACATGCCACTAAAAATCCTCGAGTATTAGTTGCACTTTTTTAAACGCCACCAAATTTGTTTTTTTGATAGCGTTTTTATAACGCCATAGAATTCCTTTTTTGTAGCGCCTATTTACCGCCACCGAAAAGGTTTTCTCCTCCATGATACTTTTTTGTAGCGCCTATTTACCGCCACCGAAAAGTGTACTTGAGCTTCTAATCACTCTTTTGTAGCGACATTTTAACGCTGCCAAAATAAATAATATCCAGTAGCGTTTGTTTCCCTCCACCTGGTACTCCATATTTACCCCTAATCTAGCATCCAATTATATAATAACAGAATACGCAAGCACATACACTTTTGAACACAATATATTAAACAACTACAAAATACGTATATGCATTGAAGATCCACAAGATACATAGACATTCATACATCCACATACATAGGTGTCTACAAAAAGCTACCCGTACACATACACAACGAAGGAAAAACTACCATACTAGTTTCATAATAGTTTCATAACAATTTTAATCAACCTAACTACATACATGTGCTGGTACCATACCAAAAACCAGTGCTGCTGTTGCTTGAATTCTTCACAAACGTTTATCTACCTGTAAACAATAATAATCATGTTACTAAATATTTGTGAGGTGAAGGTATCATCAAAAATGGACAAATATAGAAGTCCTTAGACTATAATACTTCAAACTAATATGCCTCTGCCCATCCACTTCAAAACCAAAAACTGCCCATCCACTTCAAAACCAAAAACTGCAGTTTCAATTAACCATCTACCTACACACAAAACCATACATCCTATGCATTTATAACATACGAAACTGACCTCTATTGCTCTTCTCTCAATAGCTACTTGCAAACACTTACGTGTTAACTTAATGAATGAAACTGAAGTTATATAATGAAACCATACATTATTTATAAACTGAATTTAACGAAACTTAATGAAACTAAAGTTGCTGAAATGACTGCACCAATGAATGGACCGACCCAGAATATTCGTTGTTCATACAACATAGAGTAACTTATCAAGTACTTGTAATCGTATTATTAATATGAAATATGAGTTTGAATAATATGTAAAAGCAAGCTAACCTGATCATCCCAAGCTTCATCCTTGTTGTAAATAACAGCAGCTCCAAAACTTCTAGCAGTGTTAATCCCAGTACCAGCAATTGGAATGGTCTCCAGATGAACCATGAACACCGCAAACCCAATTAGAAGTGGAGCTAGTACCTACAACCCATTTATTACTTATAATTCTAGTTTAAAACTAAATAATTACAGAACTTAAGAAATTTTATAGTATGACGCATAATTTATCACAGTTTACAAATATAAATCAGGTTCTATTCTTTGAAACATAAAAGAAAAGTATCATACTGGCACATGAGTATCTCTAGCACCACGTTTAGGGTCGGTAGCAGCAAACACAGTGTATACCATTACCAACACAAAAGTGTCTATAATTTCAGATGCAAGCCCAGTTCCTTTACTGTACCAAGCGCTTATTGTAAAACATGGTAACTGGTCCTGCAAATTAAAGAAAATAGTGTTAAAACATGGTAAGATAAACCTTCTGGTAATGGCAACTGATTTTGCAACTAATTCTGTAAAACAAATAAAATAGTGTTAAAATATGGTAAAGATAAATCAGGTTTAAATGACCATGTTCTGTATACATAATGGATTTCACCAGTTAAAAAACTATTGTTAAGTCCTGAAGAAATAAGTTTCGACGTAGCAAACCTTTCAGGCAGCATTGTCATCACAAAAGCTAAAACTTTCAGCTTCTGCAAAACAGGTGTTATTCTACAAATCCGTACTTATTTCAATAAGCCAAATAACCAACCTCACGAAGTTACTGTCACAAGTTGGCTCAAACAATCCGCTTCTTAATCATTTTCTTCAAAAAGCCTAGATGAAAATGGTTTCAACTGAATAAAATTCGATAAATTAATAGCTAATACCGATACAATTAATGTTTCTTCACTTATCTGTTACAATAGTCCAAAGCAAGCCATGCCTATTCTCATCCATAACCTTCTCGTTACCCATGTGCTGTCGAAAATCATGAATCCCCTTTATAGACCATCATGAAGATTGTTTGTTCCAGATCTGAAGCTGCAAGACAATTTCAGATAGTTTGTTTCACTACACTGCAATGTTCAAAGCCTGAGATATACAGAAGAGTTTTAACTTTGAGGAAATGATATTCTTTGAGTTTTATGCAGAAGAACCAACTAAAACTGACCAAAACAGGATGTGATGGATAGGTAACCAAACAATAAAAATAAATAAACACACACAACTATTATTATACACAATGATAAGAATATTTATAATTAAATGAAATCAATATTCACTACATGTAATAATGTATAATACATGCCTATATATATAAATCAAAATAAAATTGAAAATCCTTGAGCTGAAGACAAAAAACATAGAAAATTATGTTAGAAGTTTTACTATATTTCATCTAATATACATCATAACTAATGGTGTACATCTAGGCAAAACTGAGAGTGATGGACTTGTAACGGTATATAGATGGACAAAGCAACAAAATCTTGAGGTGCAAGCGCTAATTTATTTTCATTCATAAATTATACTTGCAAAATCTCAGCTATATTCTGGTAAATAGTAAAGTCTCATAACCGAAAGAACAAATCGCTTTACCCAAAGAAAATAAAGCAAAGAAGAAACCAGAAAGAATAGAAAAACAAAAATCTTCAGTTGTTTACAGTGAAAAAACTGAATGTCTTCTCTGCCTAACCTTCTATAGATGAAACAACACTCAGACCATTTAAACAATTTTTTCATAATTTCAGATTAACTAAGATGCATTAATTCTAACAGATTCAGCCTATGTATGCGCACAAATAGATTTTCAATATATACAACAAAATCTTTTTAATTCCATCCAGGCACATACATCAGACAGTTAAATTTTTACTAAAATTAAGTTACCTTGATGATCCTATATGTGACATGTTTGACACGGTTGTGCTCCTCTAACCGTCGTCTCTTCAGCCATCTTATTTGCTTCAAGATATACATGAACAAATGCCCAATTTCTCCCTCTTCTTGCTTTGTTTATTTCATTTAATGCCTTTTCATGTTTGCAGTCACCAGGAAATAGTCCATTACTCCATAATACAAGCGGAAGAGAATCCCCTGCAACAATAAACTTCTTAGTTTTATTGCTTATCAAATGAATAAATGATAATACAAATACACAGAAACCTCACCGCACACACATTTAAACGGTTCAACATAACCTCAAGCAACAAAGCACAAATTCAATGTAGTGCGACAATCTCCATGATCAATCACAACCGCACAAAGCATTCAACTGCCTACACGACAATGCACATTATCACCAAGACCAAACAACTGCTCTTACTTCCTCCATCTCTGTACATATCTTACTTCCTCCACCACTGAGAATATCACTGTGTTCATCCTGCACATCCACTCACTTGCACATATGTTACTGACCATCTTCCCCTTTGCATTACCTTGCTGCCATATCACGCCCACTTCAATAACTCACTGCCTGACCACTTCTCTGTCCAACAGCTATCTCCTTCAATACTTTGCTAAATTAACTTCTCAAACCATCTATCTTCACCATGCACATCTGCACAGTGCCACTTCTTCAACCAAAACATCACAATGCCATTTCTTGTCATTACTTCAACACTTCATGTCATCACAGTGCCAGAACCTCCTCTGCCACTTCTTTCTTCCTTCCTACAATTCAACTATGCAAACCTTACTACTTACTACCCCAACTGCCAACCAGCCACAACATAAACCACACATCAACCATTACATCTTTCCACCACAATCACACAGTGCCTTCTCCCACAACACTGAACCACATCAAAATCACCATTCATCAATATCGTACCACCAGTATAAAACCCGCAAGTACCACTAACTGCATACACACCACCCCTACCACAAAAACACTTCTGCGATTCCTCTAACAAGCTAAACCCAATCGCGACTACCACTAACCCAAAGCAACCCACTTCACTGCAACGCGACTCCCAAATCCATCCATCACCACCTCCAGTCACCGCGACTTCAATCACCCCAACCTCGAAACACCTCATCGCCAAATCATCCCATAACTGAACTCAACAAATAACACTTTCGAAATTTAATTTGGAATTTTGATTTTGGGAAAGTGATTTTGGTTGGAAATCAATCGTGGTTTTGGGAAATTAGTTTGAGCGATTGAACTGGAAATATAATTTGAAGAGGATCGATTTCCTGTATCAGAAAAAAAAACAAAATTTTTTGTGTTTGGGCCCAATTGACAAAGTCCCCAAATCGCAGATCATGAAATCGAACCACTACCTCCGCAAGAATCCCAGAACCGAACGTCTGATTTTATTTGATTTTGATCGAGAATTTGGTATTGTGGAACTTGATTTGGAAACAGTCGATTTTATTTGTTTCTTTTCTTTTCGAACGAGAATTCAGGAATAAGAATATGAAAATGAGAATTTGAGATTTTTTTCCTTCGTACTTTTTGGAAGGAGGACGGGAAAATGTTAATTGTTAAAATAAGCTATGAGCGGTCACGGAAAAATTTAGCTAAATTTTCATGAATTGTTGGCGGGAACCCATTAGCCGCGTTTATTGTTTATTTTTATACTAAAAAAGTTCCAACGGTTGCATATGGTTATAAACGCTGCCAATTAATGCAACTGAAAGCAGATTTTCTTGTAGTGTGTCCTATAAAGGTAATCGTAGCCTCAAACCTCATCAACCGGGAATGGCTAAAACACGGGAGGTGCAGCAAGGTTAAGTGGGTCATACCCAAGTTGGACGAGATTTTCCCCTGTCTAGAGGTCCCTTTTATTTCGGCTGTGTGGACGGTTGTGAGCTCCAACTATCGGAGTTGTCTTGTTCGGGACTACCCAGTAAGGGATGGTTCCGGCCTTGTGTTGCAGGGGAGTTAGGGTGGCTCCTCAGTACAGTGATCTAGGCCACGTACTGTGACAGGCAGTACCCCAGTAGCCCTGTCATTGTATGGAATCCAAAATCCAATAAGTGCCAACGGTTTTGATTGTATACCTATGTAGCTGGAATTTAATAAATGTAACAATTTCGGCTATTTCATATTTACTTGAAAACCCTAGACCTATTATAATATCACTGGATTTCCTATCAAATGTTTTGGTTAGCGTAAGGTAAAAACTTTTCCATGTATATGTGTGGGAAGTCTTACGTGATACCTTTCTTTTCAAAAGGTTGTTGAAAGTTAAGCAACCTTAACCTGTTACTCACACCAGACCCATGTCTGGCCCGGAGTTTATTTTTGTTTTTCATAAACTCTTGGGTACTCAAATTTTTACTAGTAACCAAGGGATTCAGGTTAGCTTTGACGAATTGTAGAGGAGCAATGGAGCAGGAGGCTTCTGCGTGTAGAAATATAGTATTCCGCTGAGTTGGTTTCTCTGAGTAGTTTCCTTGTATTGTATTGAGTTGTATAACTAGACAGATGTTTATAACTGTCTAGTATGCGATGTGTAATCTGTGAAACTCTAATAATTGTTGTAAACTATGTAATATTTATGTTATTAATATAATTTATTCGTTTCGCTGTTGAGATTTTGTGTTGTTTCTTCTTTCTCTTCTTTCTTTTCTCTTTTCTATCTCTTTCTTTCTTCAAGATGATGCGATTTTCTATGGTGAGAAAGTCGGGTCGTCTCATAGTTTGTTTATGTGTACATATCAATATGTGAATACATTTCGATTTAATAACATTTAATTAATAAATTTTGTTAAATTAAACAATTTATTAAAATTATTTAACTAATTTGAAATTTTAATTTAATTTGTCATAAATAATTTAAAATAAATCAATAACAATAATAACTGTCATTATACATATATATGTATATCATATGTAAGCTCTGATCAATTAACTTCTAGTCAACTATTTTCTTGTATTTAATTAATTACATTAATTAAATTTTAAAATTTGAAATTTAAAAATTAAGTATTTAATTTGTTAAATCAATTTTGAAAAAATTGGAATGCATTTTGTAGCTTTAATAAAGTTTCTCCTTTTATATATTAAACTTAATTTTTAAATTTAAAATATAATACTAAATTTTTAAACAAAATTTGAAAATTATCCTAACCCCTAAAATTAGTTCGGACCTTTATATTGGGGATATCCTTTGTGCTTACTTCATCCTTCGGGCAAGCTAGTAGCCAGGTTGGGTGAGTACTTGTTTCTCAAACCCGACTTAGATACTACCAGTCTAAACTCCCTTTTAAATGGATAGGCTTTAATCAGTTAGTTGCTAATTTAGACCGCCTAGAACCTTCGGGCTCTAATACCATTGGAGGAATCGGGTCGGCCGAAAAAGGATGAAATAAGTAGATTTTAGTATTTTTCTAATTTTGTATCTACTAGGCCTGTAAAGTCTATATGTGATTAGATCCATTCTAATATTGTTTTAAATAAAACCTCTTTTTTTGAAATTTCTCATAAGGAGTTTCATATGTTTATATAATTGGAGTATATCAAATATACTCCTATATCTGTATGCGTGTATTGGTTAATTGTTTTGGATTATTAAAGAAAAGAGTCATAAAGTTGACCATGTAAACTCCTCATACAAAATATGTCATGAATGTGCAATCAGTCAAAATAATTCCTATTACTTTTATAAACAATTCACCATTTTTTACTTAATTTTTTAAAGGGAGTTTAATTTAATTTAAACGAGTCTTAATTTATAAGTGTATTAAATACACTTATATGTGCAGTGAGTGTTGGAATTGCCAACATGTAGCAAGTTAAATGGGTAAATTTCAAAAAAATTATTTCATTTTAGATCTTATTGGTCCTATGAAGTCTAAGTTTATTTAGATGTTCTCATCCAAAATTTATTTTAAACAAAATCAACATTTTATTTAATATATAAATAAAGTAATATTTATTTTGAATTTACATTTTATAATCTAATATGTGTATCATATATATATTGGTGTGTACATGCACATGTAACATGAATGGTGTACATGATTTGAAATGCCCACATGTAGATGTTGGTATCTACACCGCAACGAATATGCTAGCCCCAATGTATACATGTATGCTATTAATATATATATATAGTTTATAAAGTAAATATAAAGAATTTATAAATTTTAAATTCAAAATTTAGATTAACTTCTAGATTGACAATACGAAACATCTCATATTTTCAAATTCAAACTAATATAGTAATTTTATGTAAATACATATACATACATTTATACAATTCATTTTTTTTAAATATATATGTACTATACATATTGAATAATATTTAAAAATACTATATGTATATAATGTGTACTTATAAATATATATTTTTATAAGTTAATAATATAAATATATATGTATAAATATGCATATATATTTATATATGTATGTATGTATGTATAAATATACATATTTTTCAACTATAATATTTCCATGATACAAAGTATTCTCACCCATTTCAAGATTTTTGGGACGAGTTCATCTAAAATAACTTGCGCCCAATTAATATCATAATTTCCAAAAATAGCAAAAAGTGCTTTACAAACTTTTGAAGTAGGATTGTTAAAATTCCCCGATCTTTGGGTCAAAGTATGTTGTAAAAGAAGATTAACAATTCTAGCTTTTGGTCGAAAGTTTCGATTTTTGAATTCAAAATCATCATTTCCTTTGAAAATGTGATGAAATGTCTCACGATCATTTTCATCAATATTAAAACTAGAAAGATGCATTCCCGTACTCTCACAATTGAGAATGGTACCCAAAAGATCACAATTCAAAACAATTCTAGTGCCTTTGACACTACTCCAAATTTCATCATCATTTCCAATATAAAATCTACGGTTTAAATTTGCATAGAAAATTTTAACAAGATTTGGATAACGAATGAAATAATTTTGAGAAGCCTCAATAAGACTAAGAATTTGATAGTTTGCAAAAAGAGAATCAATTTCATAAGAAGAGAAATCTTGAAATATAGCAAACTTTCCGGGATGGACTTTTCAATAGTTAATATAATTGATGTATGCTTTTATGGCCTCCGGATCATTGAAGAGTTGCTCTTTTATCTTTTCAGAAATTCTCATGGTGGAGGGGTTGCTTGAAGAAGCCATTAGAGTAGAGAGTAGAGAGCTTGAAGTTTTGAAGAGAGGGTTTGAATTTGAAAATGAGAGTGAAAAGATATGACAAAAGATAGTGAATAAATAGATTCTCAAAGGACATGTTCTCTGGTCAAAAGATGTCTTTTCAGAGAATTGAATGAAGTGAAAAGGTGGAGGGAAATTCAATCATTTGAATTCAAATTTTGAATTTCAAATTATGTACCCTTGTCGACATCATGGTGGGGACCATATCGACATGTGTCTTTGAATTTCTATGATTTATTTTCCCTAAGTATTCTAATATATATATATATACTTATTATTTTTAATGTATATATATCTGGAATAATTCTGAAATTATAGTATAAAATATTATAATACTATAAAAATAAAAATAAAATAATAGTAAAAAATAAAAACTTTAAAATTCAAACAACACAGCAATTCAAAATCAATCAAGCATCCAAATCTAAGCATGCAATTTCAACCAATTGTATTGTAAATGTGTATCTTTTTCTAAATCTATTTCTGTGAATTCGTCGGAGTCGTGAAATGCTGTGAAACACATATTTGAATTATCTATCCTGATCATCATCGCTTGACGACGAGTCTGAGTCATCTAGAGGCAGTAAATGCACGTTTTCGTTTCTTTAAGGAATCATGAAGATTATGCCTATCTGGATAAAGACAGTCTCTTTTGATATAGCCCGGTTCGTCACAGTTGGAACATTTGATATTATTTGGCACTATATTTTGATTTCCAGAGTTCTTATAGTTGTTTCTCTTGAGATTGTTCATCTTTCTGTATTTCAGGAATTTTCGAAAATTCTTGGTCATAAAGGCTATCTCTTCATCATTATCGCTGTTTGAGTCTGATCCATCGGTTAATGCATTGAATGCCATTGATTTCTTTTCAGATGCTTTTCTTTCTCTTCTCTCAATCATTTGGACTTCAAACGATATTAGATTTCCAATTAATCCTTCTATCTTTAAGGTACCGATGTCATTTGCCTCTTCGATCGTGTCTTTTGATCCCATTCTGGAGTAAGAGAATTTAAGATTTTTCCAACTTGATCTTCTTCCAAAAATTCCTTTCCCAAGGATATTAGAGAATGCACAATATCTTGAAATCTACTATACGTATCTGAAATAGACTCACTAGAATTCAATTTAAATAATTGAAACTAATTTGTGAGCATGGAAATTTTGGTATGTTTAACTTTGCTTGTTCCTCCGTGAGTAACTTGCAAAGTTTTCCAGATTTCATATGCAAACTTACAAACTGACACTCTATTAAATTCATTTATTAATTGGGACTCACTACAGGCCGAGTTAGCGAACTCTATCAAGTGAACAAAATAGAATATTCATTGCTTTAGATTATTTTGTGCAACAATCTTTTGCTCAGCGGTCCACTGTGAAAAATCAGTTGTGGGTTCAGAATATTCAGTCTGTGCGATATTCCAAGTGTTTAATCCTACAAATTGTGAATATATTTTCATCCTACATGCCCAATATGCATAATTACTGCCATTAAAAAGTGGTGGTCTGACAGTAGACTGTCCTTCTACAAATGAACTAGTGACAGAGATGATAGAACTAGTGTTGGTAGTGTTACCAGTACCAGTGTTGGTAGCTGTTTTGAAAAAATTCAAAATTCAGATTTTGAAAACTTTGAGAACCTTGCTCTGATACCAAATGTGAGAAATGCGGATTACGGATCTTAAGGCAAGGATAAACACTAGAGACAGGATGAATAGTGTTTTAAGGAATTACTAAATCTTTTTGAGTTTATGTTAATTTGAACACAAATGTATGCAATATTCAGACACAGATATGATCACAGAAACAAACGCAGATGCAGAAATAAAGTAAAAGCAGTAAAGGAAAAAAACACATTGGATTTTATACTGGTTTGGAGTTATCCTACATCCAGTCCCGTACACAAGTACGAATTTCCTTTCAAAAGCAATCTTTACAATTACACCCTCGATTTCAAGGCTACGAGGTACACCCTCTAGATTCACAATCCTCTGGGTAGAGATACTTGATTTCATAGGAAACAAGTTCACCCAATTTATTTCCAAGGCTACATCACACATTCTCACTTGATTGATTTCCAAGGCTACAATCACACCTTTTGTCGCTAAATTGATTACAAAGAAGTCTATAACTCTGAATAGCACTGAGGATCTTGTTGAGATAGTGATAGAGAATCAAAACAGAAATGATCTAGTTAGATTCAATGTTGATTTCTGCAGAGTAATGGTAAGAATATGTATAAAGAAATGTGGAAGAAGAAGAGGAGTGAAAACCAGAAAAATATATTTTTAAATTCGTTGAAAATAGCCCTTATTTGTAGAAGAACAACAGTCATGTCCATTCGTGAAGAGATATGACGAATATACACTTCTTTTGAAATTCAAAATTTTAAAATCAACTGCCACTATGTCGATATGGGTATCTTGACTATGTTGACATCCCAAAGGAAATTTTGGTGGTTTGTTTTTCCTTGAAAATAACTTTTATCTTATATTAAAACTATTTTAAACTTTTATAAATATACTTAAATATAGTTAAAATACATAAACCAATATAGAGAATAATATTGTGGTATATATAAAATTTTACTATAATTTTATATTTAAATCTAAGTATAAATATTAAAAGTTAAATATATTATTATTAAAAAATAGTTTAAAACTAAGGATAATTTGATTTTGAAGATAATGATTATTTTGAGGCTAAAAATATTTAAAACCAGGATAGATGTTTTTGATTCTTTTAAAAGGAAGGTTTTGAAATCATTTTGAAAATAAGATATAATATTGTAAAAAGTATTTTGAATAAATGTTAGTGGATAAAAAATAATATTCCACTAGATTTTTCGTAGGTTCCATCCTACATAGGGTTCCATCCCTTTAACAGGCTCGAAGTGGATTCCATTCCACGAAATGAATTGGATTTTAAGATGTCAGTGCTTTTCTAGGAGTTTTAACAAAATTCCTGATTAAATTACTTATTCTTGAAATCTTGAACTCTTGATAATCTTGATATTCTTGATACTCATGAGTCTTCAATCTTGATATCTTGAATCTCTATACTATATAGTCTTCATTCTTGGTACTCGCATGGTTAAATCCTGCATATACATATATTTCTAAACTATAATGTTAGTATTTATATTTTATAATCATATTCTACGGTTGTTGTCATCAAAACCATCATCTCAAGGACTAACACTTCCCACGGCACTATTATACTTAGTTTTATTTAGTTTATTTTTTGCAAATAAGTCACCCAAGGATTAGCGACAATGTAATAAGGAAGGAGTTGTTGTGATTTTCATTTGTAAATATAATTCACTTTTTGAACCAATGTAACCGTGTTCTTGGAAGCAAAGATTTTATGCTGTGCGATTAGCGGTACAACTAGGTGTAAACTCCATCGGTTCAGGATGAGGACTGAGCATGATAATAGTTAGGATCAATCGAATAATTCCACTTTGTTATTCCAAAAACACGAAAATAGTTATAATCCCCTGGTGCATGATCAGGGCCAGGAAGTATAATTTCAAGGGTTGATCGGATAACTTGGCCTTAAGAAACTAGCTTCTTTGGTCTAGGATTAGGATAATAGAGATTAAACATAGCAGTTAATCAGCAAATCTGACCCCAACCTTTGAGAGTCTACACTTTCCCAGAGTCAGATAACGTCAAGAAGGAATGCGCACATATGGGTTGATTGAATAATTTTACCCCGACCTTCAGGAATTAGCCATTGTTCGAAATTAGGGGATGTCATAAGAGAATGCTAGGAATCGAAAAGTCTAAGCACCAGTTTTGGAATATAGAAACTGATGCATGGTTAAAATCCCATTGACTACACTTGCAGCCTGGTAGGATAAGCTAGGTTGTGGTTAGGTGAGGACAGCATGCAGATTCTTTTAGTAGGCACCCGAAGCTAAATGAGACAAGAAGCGGATACACAAGGATAGGCATCCAAAAGCCCCAGCACTCAGATATTTGAACTAATATATTGTTAAAACCTTCACGACTACGCTTGTAGCTTGAAGAATCACACTCAATCGAGGATAAGTGAGGATAGTCATTCAAAGGTTAAAAATAGGTACTATGGATTTCCTCTGGTCAAGGATCAGGGCTGGGACAGTGACTGGGGGCAATCAGATAATTTGCCCTATATAATTAGAACTCCAATCATGCCCAGTTGCTGGTAAGATTGCATATATCAGGAATTAGACATTTGAATCATTGTTCCTTAGAAATAAATATTAGCACAAAACTTGAATTATTTATAACTTGTTGATGGGGGAGGGAAATTCGACATAATGCAAATAGGAATAAACATGGAGGTGGTTGATATTATAGTTTGGTTTTGTTGAATGCAACACTTTGACATCTCTAAACAAGGCTAACTAATGGAATGTAATTAAAAAATCGTAGAAATCTTATTTAAATGCATAGATTTATAGTACGTAAAAGCATTGCATGGAAATAAACATGTGTAATATAGGTAAATTGCGATGTAGGTTTATATTATATAGGCGGACAGTGGTACATGAATAGGTACAATATATAGAAGGGTGGAAAAGTAAGCGAAATAAATATTTCAAAAAAATTATCTTTCATTACTTAAGCTTTAATATATAAGGTAGCGGGGGCCGCTTCCATATAAACACAGCCTGTTTATGTTCAAAATGAAGACAAACAGGACAACAAAATGAGCTACCTCACCCGCAAGTCCCAAGGATCTTCTACATCTTCTTCCCTCTCTTGTTGTCCTTATGTCCGCAGCTACGGGGTCACCTCTTGTTTTTTCATCCACTATTGGATTTACCTTCTTCGGGAGAGTCTCCCTTAGACCGGGTTGTCGCCCCCTCTATTATAGTGTAAAGCTCATCAGTCTTCCCGATAGAGGCATCAGAGGATTTAATAGTGAGGAGCTTCAGCCTGGAAAAGTCAATCTCCAGTCTCTCCATCACTATGATTTGAACGATTGGATCTACAACACTATTGATAGGAACGTCATCCTCCAGGGACAAGGATACATCCTTTATGTTTCCTGGAGCAGCTATCTTCTCAGAATCAGGCCTTGGGACAAAACTGGAGGGAGGAATAGAATAATACATCCCACGGAGACGAAGGTTGACGTAGCAAAGATCGTTGTAGAGGCCAGTACTTGAGTGGACGGAGGCGGAGGAGGAAGATGCAGATGACCTACAAGTTGGCAAATAGAATGGTAAAAGTTGGAGATGGATTAGCGCGGGAACTGGAGTTTCTCGAAAATAGGTGAAAAAAGATATATACCTTCACCCAGACTCGATTACAAAGCAGGAGATTTAGAAATTTCACCTTCTTTAGGTGAATGCTGGATTTGTTGATCGATGGGGAGGAATATAAGGTTCAACAAAAGTGGTCACTGTGGATGTCGGAATGATCCGGATAGCTTTAGAGCCAGCCCCCACGGTAATAGGAATATCTGTCAAAGGCTCCCGGTTTTTTTGAGTTGAAGATTCAGCTTGACCCAAAAAACTTGGGCCAACGGAAGCCTCGAGAGCAACGACTGCAGAAGCGGAATCTTCTTCAGTTAGGATGGCATTTCCCTCCTTGGGTTTAGCTATGTTGTCTACATTGAGGTATTCGACGATCAGCTCTTCTTCATTGAGGCCTTTGCCGACTGCTTCCGAACGACATAGCACTTCTACCTAGGCATCGACAAGGGCGACGACATATGTACTCCTTAGACATTTCAGATTTTTAAACCGAATCATGCTGTCGAAGAATTGCTAGAGGGTATTGTTCAATTCTTCCCTTTATTTTGCCTTTCCCTCCTTGAGGACTTTTATTCTTATGCGATAAAGAAATAACCAACTTTCGTATCCAACTTTTCGGCACCAGTAGTCGACTCTCATCAAGCTTATCTTTTTCCACACGAAGCTTTTGAATCTCGGAAGCCTGCTCTTCAATGGTTTCATCCCTGGCCTGGACGATCTCATCTATTGTAGTAAGGGTTATTCTCGGTAATCTGCATCTTCAAAGTAGCATTGTCTTCATGTGCAATTTTCATCAGGGCTTTCAGCATGATTTATTATTATTTTGGGCCATCCTCATTTCCACCATCAGGTTGTCAGCACTAGCCTTATATTTCAGAGCAATATCTCTTTGCACCTTCATCTTCTACAAATCTCCTATATACCCCTCAATAAGGCTATCATAAGTTTTTTCTTGACCTTGAAGAATTGGATATTCATATGATTTATGTAGATCACCTTAGAGAGGGCGCAATCGAGTTTCTTCACTTATAGCCCTGGTCATTTCCTTTGGAATCTGTAGAATATAGTAATATGTGATTTTTTTAGTGATAATAAATATACACACACAGATATATATATATATATTTATGCATGTGTGTGTTTTTTGAAGTTACTATTACATCATCATAGATATAATTGAATAAATGAAGTTTCATTTCAATAAATATTTTATTAGTACACAATTACAAGAGCTTCCCAAAATTTTCATACACTATTCGTATATGATAATTTATTTTATACTCTCATATACAACGCACTTTGAAATACAAAAATTTGTAATCACTCTCATCCTACTCACTCGAATATGAATTTTATCTTCTTGCTCCAATTGTTTTTCTCTAGTAATCTCTCTGCCTATAAAATAACATAATAATAAAAAGAAAAAAGAAATAAACCGAAACTACAAAAAGATAAATATATTTGAACTTGACATTGCTTAAGATTATTGTTTTTGGTTCTTTCAATATTTTAAATAGGCACAAAAAATAATGAACATGGACTAGTATGATAAGTATACACAAGGACCAGTACAACATGTTTCGTATGGAACAAAAATTTAAAATCAAGTCAATAATGTGCATGAGCAACCAGCGATATGCATAGTGTATTACTACACATGCTCTAAGACCGAGCAAATTAAAATAAGCAAACACTTTAAAAAGGCTATGCATATACACTTGTGCATATTTCACAGTTGCACACATACCCAACTAAATACATGTGCACATTTCACATATGTACAAAAACAAATCTATTATATAATATCAAAGTTCAGGTGCAACACTTTGTTTTTGAACATGCACAAACACATAAGCAGCTTATAAAGGAGAATAACAAGGTCAAGCCCGAAGATGTACTTTAGACTCAGCGCAATGCTCAGGGCAGACACATTAAAAGTGCACAAGAAGTCAAGATCAGGGTAGAAACAATCAAGGCCAAAAACAGTTCAGAATTCACAATAGCAACCACAAGGTAAGGGCACCAAATAGCAGCACATAAGGCTAATATAAGACAAAGTCATGCAAGCTGATGCAAGCACAAGAGTACTCATAGTGAAGCAGAAGTCAATGCAACAACAGAACATATACAAGTTGACAAACAGAACATATACAAGTGCACACATAGTCTATAATAGCAAGCATCAGAACTGATACATAGGGTCAAGGCAAATGCAAATATGTGAAGATGCAACACGGTGCACAATAGAAATGCACATGCACAAGACATGCACAAAAAAGATGCAATCGGAAACAAAAAACATACAAGCAAGACCGGAGTACAACAAGTTCACACATAACAGGAAAGTGTGAAAACCAACCATGTAAGAACAACAAGTTTCTGCAGAAGCTCACAAGTGAAAGCAGGTAAGTGCACAAGCCAAACACATAAGGATAGCAAGTTCAACAAGCTTCAAGTGCAAAAACAAAATAGAACAGAAAATATACATCACCTAAGCATTTTTTCAAACACATATATATTTACACACGTACATACACACAAATATATATATATATATATATATATATATATATATATATATGTATGTATCATGTTTGTATGTATGTATGTATATATGTATGCATCATTTCTCAAAATCAACCAGGAAAAGATTTTAGAAATTAATACGGTTGGAGGTTCGTGCCTAAAAAGGTTCACAACAGCAGATAAAATATTTTCAAGTTGTAAAATTCAAGCCGAAGTCAACATATATATCAGGGTTGAACAAGTCAAGGATCTTAATACGTAAGCCAAAAGGAATCAATCAAAAAAATCAACAACCACGATTAAAATCAAAATCAAAGGTTGAAATATTCAAAACAAAAATTTTGAAATATATGAAATCTGAGAGGATTTTTTTTCTTTAAACCTTACCCTAGATGAACTATCCATCATCGGTAATTTTTATAAGTCGAGTTCAATACCAATAATTAAAAAATAAAATATCATTCCAAGTTAGCAACAATAGAAGTGCTCAACCATGAAAGAAACCACAACAACAAGCAATCAACTATCAACGGTGTAGAGGAGAAAATTCAACAACCAACTTTCGACAGCTTTTAGAAAAAGAATAAGAAAGGGATCAGCTTTGAACGAAAGAGGCGAATGAGACAACTAAACTTGAAGGCCACATTTTTTTAATCGTGCCGAACCTTTTTTTGTTTTGTTAAACCAATTTATATATTATAAGGATTTCTCTTGATTAATCTAAAAAGATTGAATTTTGAAACAAAAACTCTAGTTTTATTTTGGGATTGAATTACGGTGTGTAGTTCGGGAAATTCTCAAGGCGAGGACAGATTGAGCCAGGTTTTTTAGGCTAGGATTAGTACAATTAGGTTCGCGATAGCCATAAGTTTAAAGGGTTTTGTAAGCAGTCGATTGTTAAATCTTAGTAAAAATATTGGAGGTAGCAGTATGTAGGTTTTGCCGAAGTTGGGTAAATTTGTGTTTCTTTTATTTTTGCATTTAATCTATTATTATCTTTGTTGCAACTTTTATTATTCTATGAAATTATAGTAAACCCTATTCACCCCCTTCTAGGGTTAATTCAATCCTACAAGTGGTATCAGAGTTAGGTAGTAAAATTCACTATAGCTACTTTTAATAATGCTTTTTATGAAGGACAATCCATAACTAAGCCACCCATGTTTAATGGCACAGATTATTCGTATTGGAAACCTAAGATGAAATTTTTTTCTAGATACTATAGAGGCATATGGTATAGTTGAAACTGGTTATAGTATGCCTATAAGAACAATAAATGGTCCCGAAGTTCCTAAGCCCGAAGACAAGTGCGATGCAAATAAACTTAGTCTCTATCATTCAAATGTTAAGACTATGAATTCTATTATGTCTGCCTTAGATAAAATTGAATGCAATCATGTTTATTATTGTGTGACTACATAGGAAATTTGGCATACACCTGAAGGAATGCACGAAGGTACATTGCAGGTCAAGTAATCTCATTTAACCACGCTCATCAATGACTATGAGAATTCCATAATAACAAAAGACGAGAATATAAAGGAGATGTATGGACAATTTTCAAATCTAGCATTCAAATCCATAACAATAGCAAAAACCTATATAGAATTAGAGATAGTCTAGAATATTCGAAGAATCCTTCAGAGAAGTTCGAAAGCAGAAAGACGTCAATCTAAGAATCTAAAGACTTGAAATAATTGAAGGTGGAAGAACTAATTAGAAACCTCATCACATATGAAATGGAGCTAAAGGTCAGGGAAGAACGTGAAAGTGGAGAATTGAAAAAGAAATCAATTGCAATAAAGTGTACAACCAATAGTAAGGAAGATGATAAAGCTGCAGCTAAGCTAGCACTATTAATGAAGCTATTCTAAACATGGAAAAAAAGCATGGAAATCTAGCAATAAACCCACGAATAAAATCTAGCATTGACAAAATATTAGATGATTCCGAGGAAGAAATCACATGTTATAAATGTAAAAACTGTACATATTAGGCCAAACTGTCTAATGAATCGACGTAAGAAAGGGAAGAAGAAGAAAAGGAATTTTGCAGCACTTAGGACGAGAGTGAAGAAGAAAAGACTACTAATAGCGAGAAGGAAGAGGCAAATTTGTGTCTAATGGGAAAGTCAATTTATAGCAACGATGAAGCAAATGAGGTAGCACACTTATCCCATGTAGATTTACTTTTATTATATCGCGAGTTAAATTAGAATATTGATAGACCTAGACGAAGATATGATAAATAAGAATCGAAAAAATAGTATACTTGAGTTAAACAATGAGCTAGAGCTAATTATTCAAAATATTAGAAAATTCAACTTAGAGTGCAAGAAGTGTCAATCTTTAGAAGAAGAAATAAAATGTCTAAAACTAAAATTGAAATCCTCGAAAATGAAATTTTGACAGTGAAAAACAAATATGACATAAAAAGAGAAAATTCCCTTAAAAGATGCATCTGGTTTTGAAAGAAAACGTTGCACCTCACTTTTGAATAAAAACGTTGCACTTAGATCTAAGATTCAAAAACTTGCTTTAACAATAAGAAAATTTTCTAAAGGAGAAAAATTACTAACTATGTTGTTAGGTAATCAGACTATCACTGAATACAGAAAAAGGCTTAGATATAAGAGTGTTAGTCAAATTAAAGAATGTAACTGTGACAAGGTAAAATATCATCTAGAATTAGACAAGTGTTGAATATGTAAAAGAATCAGGCATAATCAAAATAAATGTTGGCATAGGAACAAATACAAAACTGTTAAACAAATATGGGTTCCTAAAGGTATGTATGCAAATCTTCTCAAATTTAAACTAGTTTGAGTATTTAAATAGCTTGTCCTTAATAATGATGGACCTATGAAGTGTTCTAGGTCATTTTACTCTTCTCCCGTATAGGTATGCTGGTGGGCTAAGGAACATCAAGACTGGTATTTTGATTTAGGATATTCCAAACACATGACATGTCATAAATCAAAGTTCCTTAGCTTAAAAGACTATATAAGTAGGAGTGTAATTGTAACAACCCTGTATTTTCTGATTATTGTAATTATATATTTTAATTATTTTAATTTAAATTCCTAATTTAAATACTTTATTTTATTTATTAAAATGAACATATTTTGTTATTTTAAATATAAATGTTGATTTTGATGTGGATTAGAATTTCAAACATGCATAAATTGAATATTTCCAGAAAATGTGAATTTTGGTCAATTTGGTCAAACTTTGACTTTTAAATTTAAATTTTAAAAGTTTGAAAATTTTAATTTTATCTTTTGTTATGAAAGTAAATAAAATTTCAAGAACACTGCTTTTCGTTTCGTCGAAATCCGAATAATATTGTGGAAGTTATGCTTTTTACAAAATTGGGTGTAAATTGTTTTATTTAACAATATTATTTATTTTAAATTATATAAATAATCTTTTTAATTGTCATATCTTATTCTAAATTGTATTATATGTTATGTTACATATACTTTTACCTTTTAAATATTTTTAAAGTGATGTTTGAATTTTTCCAAAGCTCATTGAATTTATTTTCTATTTTTAAAGGTTAGTTTCCATTTTTCTGCTATTTTCTTCATCTAAATTGTATTTAATTAAAATTTATTTATTCATTTTTATGTATGCATTTTATTTTTATGTTTTTATCTTTATTTATAAATATTTTTCATGTACATACAATTTTCCCAAAGTTCATTTCATTTATTTTCAAATTTTCAAGCCTAATTTACATTTTCTTAATTTAATTATATTTAATTAATATTTATTTATTTATTTTTGTTTATTTACTATATTTTCGTGTTTTATCTGTATTTATACATACTTTACATGTATTTAAAATTTAAAAAGAAAATAGAAAACAAAGAGGCAAAGTCCTTTCATTTTTCATTGACTTTTCATCTACTTGTCTCTTCATTTGCTTGCCCTTTCACCTCCTAGCTTTTGGCCGTTCACTCCTTATCTCATTGCCGTGTATTTCTCTTTACTTTTCACATGAGAAATCTTTCTCATCTCATAAACTCACGGCCACTCCTTCTTGAGAGGAAATTTTGTAAGTTTTTTTATGGCTTCTTTCTTATTTTTCTTCTTATTTTACATTGATTTTGACTTCATATTCCTTGTGCTTTGCTAGGCCACTACTCCTTCATATCCACCCTCCTCTCCACCATCACTAGCCACAGCAACCACCAGCCTCTCCTCTGACCACCAAGACAAGCCGTGACCTCCATGTGACCAAAACACCACAACTTTGCATAAAACTACACAAAAATTGCCTAGCCTCGCCATAAACTCCACTATCTCCTTCATATCTTGACTTGGCCACACCCCTAGCTCCACCAACACCTACACTACCTCTAGACATCACTTAAGATCTGACTATACCTTAAGTATGTAGAGCCGAGCCTAAAACTTGGCATAACCGAGCCAAATGTTGCATAAACCACTCTATTTTGCACTTGAACCTATGTATGCTTCATATTATCACCACTACTCCTTCACATCATTTCATGTTGCCGTGCATGGTTGTGCTAAATCTGACCTACATGATACCATACCTGACCCAAACACACATCAATGGCCAAGCAAAAGATCCTCTATGGTCGAGCAGTGGAGTGGTTAAGGCAAGGTTAAGCTGTCTTGTCTTTGTTGCTTTGTATCTCAACTTGTTCAATATTGTTTTGTGTTGTATATTCATGTGTTGCATTGTCTTGTTTGTGTTTATTGGATTGTTACAAGATGATCATCTAGGCTCTCTCCACTTATTTGAATCCATTGTCGTGCTTGTCGTGCCCTTGGAATCATGTTTGTGTGTCGTAGTGGTCTTCAGCTTGAAAATGTGAGTCTTTCTCACTCTGACATTTATACTTATGAAATAGTGAATTGATGACAAGTGTTTAGTAATATAAAATGTTTATGCAAGTTAATGATGATTATATGATATGCTATGCCATGTTGTTACCATGTTAAAACTGTTAATTATAACCTGACATCTGATATATGACATTATATTGTGACATTAACATTGTTTATATTGTTTATGCATATATTCACACTGCAAGTTCCCTGTTAGAATAGAATCATTGTGGGTTGAAACGATACATACCCGAATGGACTTTAGAATAGGAAAAATCGTTATGGGCTGAAATGATAGGCCTGGGCGATTTTTATTGTATTTTATTTGGCTTGGGATTGCGGGTTTGAAATGATAAAACCCGGTTTTCTTTGTAAATTACGGATTGAAATGATATATATCCGTATCACTTGACCTAGATTAGAAAATTATATACAGACCCCGTGGTATATTTTTAAATGATTTTTTTTAAATATGTATTTTCAAAAGTATGAAATTTTGATTTAAAATATATATATTATGGTTTTAAGAAAGTTAAATATTAAATCTTGAAATTGTGAATTTAAGTGAATTCAAGTATGTAAATTTGGAGTAAATGTGACGTTTGACTTTAAATTTTATCTTAAGATGTAAATAAATAATGGAAATTAAATTTAAAGTTTTGACATGATATTTGAAGTAAAAATTTAAGTTTATTAAATTTATAAATTAATAAACAGTGAATTTTGACTTAATAAATGAATGGAGTTTGCAAAATTGAATATTTGATCTTAAAATTTTATTGTGTTAAATCATATGTTAAAATGATTTTAAATGTGAAATTTTGAAGTCTAGAAACATGATTTTTAAGTTGTAATAATAAAAATTTGGAGTTTTATTATTATTTTTGAAAAGCTAAAATGAAACTTGGAATTTTATAGCATTTTCAAAATGCTTTAGTCTTTTGACAGCATTTTTATGCTATTGTTTTGAATCTAACAATGTTTGAAATAACTAAATATCTATTACGACATTTTATAAATGTCGCTATTCTTGAAATAAACCATTTTGGAAATTATAAGCTACGATAGCACTTTATAAATGCCGTCGTTGCTATAATTTGACAATGTTTTGAAATGTTATAGATTTTAACACTGTTTGGGCTATATTTTAAAGTGTTGGATAATTTAACTTTTGAAATGGATTATTTGTGAAATTTTAGAAGTTTTGAATATTTAAATTTGAATGTTTCAAGGAATTTAAATTGAATTTTAATTTAAATAAAGTTTACTTGGTTATGTGTTAAACGGAATGAAATGTAATATAATAAATGAATTTTTGAATGGAATTTTGGAATGTATTTTTGGTACTGATGTTTGAAATAATAAATGAATGACATATTTGATTTTTAAATGATATTTAACTTTGAATATTTGGATTTGAATTCAAATAATGATTTGATTATGAAATTTTGAAAGGATGTACTATTTTAATGATTTTGAAATGGTTTGGAAATGATTTGATCTTTATTTTAATAAAGAATGTGAATGTTGAATGATATTTGATTTTGCTTTATTTGACAAAGGAATATTTGAAGTTTATATTTGTATGAAAAGATATTTGGTTTAATTGTAATTTAAGTTTATTTTAATAATATTGGATTTATGAAATGAATATTTCAAAACTACATAATAATGAAATTAGATTTGACATATGAATATATGGAATTATGAAGTTTAGTTTTGAAATGTGGGATATTAAAGTTTGGAAACATATTAAAATGGGATAGCTTATTTTGTAGATCAAATCTATATTTGAAATTTATAAGATTTGAAATGTTTTGTTAGAAAACTGAATTGAATTGAAATTGATGGTTTGATTTGAATTAAATTGGAAATTTGAAATTTTGAATTAAATTGGAAATAAATTTGTAAAATGTAAAGAATTAAATGAATGTTTCATGATTTCAAATGTATGATTTCAGAATGTTATGATTTTCAAAGTGTAATGATTTCAAGTATTTTGGTTTCGAAAGAGTTATAACTTTGAAAGTATTATGATTTTTGGAAGTGAATATAGGTTTGAGATGGAAATGATAAAGTATAAACTATTTTTATTTGAATATAGTTTTGAAATAAAAATGATTTTGGTTTCGAAGTATAAACTATTTTGATTGTAAATAGTTTTGAAATAAAAATGGTTTTGGTTTCGAAGTATAAACTATTTTAAAGGAATATAGTTTTGAAATGAAATGATTTGATCCTTTTGAAGTATAAACTATTTTGAAATGACCACGGCGTTATAATAACGTTTGGTTGTTAAAGAGACCGAGATCGGAAGTTGTCATACTCTCTGCCAACTCCGAAAACCACTTTAACAACCGTGTACGCGGTGGAGATTACAGAATGAAGTAGGATGGTGGCAACGTTCTTGAGGTATATTACGTGGACCCAACTCCCGTGAGTTGGCATAAGGTGGCTAAAACAGGAGCGATCTCAGGCCAAAGGAGGCAGCACCTCTGGTCGGACACATTCCTTCGATACTATACTATTACTAGTGATTGATTAGATGGCCATCCTCCGATTTTGATTGGGAGTGTGTTCCGAGGTGGGCGTATGTGGCTGCTGCGTTACCACCAGCCCGTGTGCGTAATTGGTATACCTACCCTGGCATTGCCTTGTGTGCCGTGTCACCTACCATACCGAGCCTTTACTACGAGTTTTTTTTTCTCCCGTAGCCCGTGTGGTATCCTCTGACAGTCACCCAGAGTGGAGATGGCATGATATTGGATGGACTACTGGGACTATTATGTGTGAAGGGTGATATGGGTAGCCCGGAACGCTATTTAAAAGTATGTTTATTTTACTGTAGACATTATTATAGTAGCGCAATATTACTATATAGTAAATAGTTTAACGGATCCTTAAAGGATGGGCGATCCCAAGCATCCTTTAAGTTACTGATGCATTTTGTTACTGTCCACTTGAGTTGATTTACAATTCATAAGTATTTATGTCCTGACTCGAGTGTTTTGTGTTTTGCTTTACGCTCGAGTCAGATTGAGTGATTCGGCATTCAAGACTCACCTTCGGAGTTGGAGCTTTCCTTGAAGATCCAGCCATCCATTTTGCTTTCAGTATCTAGTGATTCCAGTGATGTATTCTGATTAGTACCTGATGTATCTTGTTACTTTTTGTTGTATCTTGTTTAACTCTGATGTACCTTATTTTTATATAGTAGCTTCATGAACTACTATATCTTTTAAATTCCGCTGCATTATTAAATACTCTGTGATCTGTGATTATTATTTGCTGTATATTTTGAGATTTGCCAAATTTTATTTACAATGCGGTATTTTGAGCAATTCAAGTCCGACATGTGTTTTATCTATGCACTTGGAGGGTGCAGCATGATAGGGGGTTCTCGCATTTGGTTTGGTAGCGAGCGGATGACTCTTACTCCTACATGTCCCGCGGGGTTGGTGCAGTCGAGAGGCTGGCCGTAAAGGCAGAACACAGGTACAGCTGTACGCTACGGTGGGCGTTACCCCACTGACGCGGTCCGTTACATTTGGTATCAGAGCTTTGGTAGCTCTAGGCAAAACTCAGTATATAGGGTAAATGTATTTACAGAATCACTTTCATTCGAGTTTAAACCTCTTCCTTTTTGACTCGATTCCTTTGAATTTTGGAACATTCCCTGTGGTTCCAAAATCCATTCGTGTCCCTCACTATTTATCTTCTTTTGTTTCTGGAGTATCCCATAACTCAACTTCAAAAGATCTTCATAATGAGTCGGCGGTCTCGCCAACCTCAAATTTATTTGTAAAGGGGGAAAACTCCTTTACAACAGCATCGATTCACCAGAGATTCTATATCCTCGGTTTAGATGCTAGTATCTCTTATAATTTCGAACTCTACATCTTGAGATCGAATGTTGATTTACCCAAGAAATCCACATCGGTCTTATTCTTTAAGTCACGGTTGACCCGGTTAAGGTTGCCCGTGATTTATATAAGCTTATCCATCTTTCTATTTTGTTATTTAATTATCTCATCTTTGTTTCCAACTTATCTTCAAATCATTCTTGAAGTGTAATTTTAAACTAATATTTAAAATGTTTAATATATTGTGTTTTTGATCTGTTGACGTTGATTTGGGTTTCTGATCGATTCGTCAGATCAACGCTATCGATAAGATTTCCAAAACACTTGAACAGATTAAACTGACACAATATGTTTTTAAAATTTAGTAATGAAATAATTTTGTGAAATAAATTTTGTAACTATATTATAAATCTTTTCTGAATTTTATAGAATGGTTGTTAAGAAATAATATTTGGTTTTATATATCATTATCTCTTGTTTCATTTATAAATAAGTGAACTATAAACATGGTTATAAATTTATTTGGAAATTTAAAATGAATTTAAACAAGAATTTGGGAATTTAATTTCCAATGCTTCCAAACCTTGTGTTTAAAGTTTTAAAGAATGTACTATTTAATGTATTTTCGAGTAGAAATTTGTTTCCAAAGAATTTTAAAGTTCAAAATTTTGTGCTCTTCTCTTTGTCGCTGGAAAATAATTTCGGTGATGACTGCAGCATCATCGACGATCATTTTCGAGTTTCGAAGTGAAGAGACTGTTCTGTAGTCTTGCTACAGCTTTGTTTTGGGAAATTTAATTGATTTGAAATTCTAAAATATGATTTGATTTATAATATATATATAGATATATGATTTAAATTTGATTTGACTTATTATGTATATATAATTACTTATCTTCAAATGGTTTGGAGGTAATCGGAAATTTAATTCTTAAATTTTATATTGAAGAATAATTTCAATTATAATTTCAAGATTTGGATAAATATTCAAGCTTGAAATAATTGAATTAGAAAGTTTTATTTGTATAATACACAATTTCATTCTAATATAACTTACCTAAATTTTCAGAAGTTGAATATGAAATTGGATAATATACAATATAAAAAGATTTTATAAATAAAATTGGAATGGTTATAATAAATGTTATACACTTAAATCTTAGTTATAAAATAATTAACAGAGGTAAATATAAGAAAGGATAATTAAATAACTTGCAATAAAATAATGTTAAAAGAACTAAGAATAAGATAAAGTAATTATAATTAGTGTGAGTATATTTAACAGAGGTGATAAAATATATTGAGAGGAATAATTTTAATTTTAATTAGTAGTGAAGAAGAATTAAATTTTATTTGGTACATTTTAAGTATAATAAAAGATTTTTCAAATAAATGATTTTAGGGATTTGTTAATTTAAGATAATTGGATGATAAGATAATGAAATTAGAGACGCTTAAGATTTATTTGACTTATGTAAAATTAATTTTCAGTTTAAGTTGAAATTTTATGGTTTCAAATTTATTATCTTATTTTGTTTTTCAAACTATCTTTTGGTTGTCCTAATTTCCCTTATCTTGCTACAGAATGAGAGGTTATTGCTTATACCAGTCTGTTTAGAAATCTTTCTATAATCTTTAATAATCTTTGGTACTCATCTTTGAATCTAAGCACTGCTTTCCATCCACAGACCGTCGGTTAAACGGGAAGGGTGAATCAGATTCTAAAAGATTTTTTTCATGCTTGTGTTCTTGATTCTGGAGGATGTTGGAAAGATCATCTCCACCTTGTTATACTTATCTATAACAACAGTTATCAGGTATAATTTTAATCTTCTTTTCATCTTGTCTTAATACTATTTCATTTTATCTTTTTCTGTGCTTTCCCGTACCTCATTCCTTTTCGAGGACGAAAAGTTTTGAGTGGGGGAGAGTGTAACAACCCTGTATTTTCTGATTATTGTAATTACATATTTTAATTATTTTAATTTAAATTCCTAATTTAAATACTTTTTTTTATTTATTAAAATGAACATATTTTGTTATTTTAAATATAAAAGTTGATTTTGATGTGGATTAGAATTTCAAACATGCATAAATTGAATATTTCCAAAAAATGTGAATTTTAGTCAATTTGGTCAAACCTTGACTTTTAAATTTAAATTTTAAAAGTTTGAAAATTTAAATTTTATCTTTTGTTATGAAAGTAAATAAAATTTTAAGAACACTGCTTTTCGTTTCGTCGAAATCCGAATAATATTGTGGAAGTTATGCTTTTTACAAAATTGGGTGTAAATTGTTTTATTTAACAATATTATTTATTTTAAATTATATAAATAATCTTTTTAATTGTCATATCTTATTCTAAATTGTATTATATGTTATGTTACATATACTTTTACCTTTTAAATATTTTTAAAGTGATGTTTGAATTTTTCCAAAGCTCATTGAATTTATTTTCTATTTTTAAAGGTTAGTTTCCATTTTTCTGCTATTTTCTTCATCTAAATTGTATTTAATTAAAATTTATTTATTCATTTTTATGTATGCATTTTATTTTTATGTTTTTATCTTTATTTATAAATATTTTTCACGTACATACAATTTTCCCAAAGTTCATTTCATTTATTTTCAAATTTTCAAGCCTAATTTACATTTTCTTAATTTAATTATATTTAATTAATATTTATTTATTTTTGTTTATTTACTATATTTTCGTGTTTTATCTGTATTTATACATACTTTACATGTATTTAAAATTTAAAAAGAAAATAGAAAACAAAGAGGCAAAGTCCTTTCATTTTTCATTGACTTTTCATCTACTTGTCTATTCATTTGCTTGCCCTTTCACCTCCTAGCTTTTGGCCTTTCACTCCTTATCTCATTTCCGTGTATTTCTCTTTACTTTTCACGTGAGAAATCTTTCTCATCTCATAAACTCACGGCCACTCCTTCTTGAGAGGAAATTTTGTAAGTTTTTTTTATGGCTTCTTTCTTATTTTTCTTCTTATTTTACATTGATTTTGACTTGATATTCCTTGTGCTTTGCTAGGCCACTACTCCTTCATCTCCACCCTCCTCTCCACCATCACTAGCCACAGCAACCACCAGCCTCTCCTCTGACCACTAAGACAAGTCGTGACCTCCATGTGACCAAAACACCACAACTTTGCATAAAACTACACAAAAATTGCCTAGCCTCGCCATAAACTCCACTATCTCCTTCATATCTTGACTTGGCCACACCCCTAGCTCCACCAACACCTACCTACACCACCTCTAGACATCAGTTAAGATCTGACCATACCTGAAGTATGTAGGGCCGAGCCCAAAACTTGGCATAACCGAGCCAAATGTTGCATAAACCACTCTATTTTGCACTTGAACATATGTATGCTTAATATTATCACCACTACCCCTTCACATCATTTCATGTTGCCGTGCATGGTTGTGCTAAATCTGACTTATATGATACCATACCTGACCCAAACACACATCAATGGCCAAGCAAAAGATCCTCTATGGTCGAGCAGTGGAGTGGTTAAGGCAAGGTTAAGCTGTCTTGTCTTTGTTGCTTTGTATCTCAACTTGTTCAATATTGTTTTGTGTTGTATATTCATGTGTTGCATTGTCTTGTTTGTGTTTATTGGATTGTTACAAGATGATCATCTAGGCTCTCTCCACTTATTTGAATCCATTGTCGTGCTTGTCGTGCCCTTGGAATCATGTTTGTGTGTCGTAGTGGTCTTCAGCTTGAAAAGGTGAGTCTTTCTCACTCTGACATTTATACTTATGAAATAGTGAATTGATGACAAGTGTTTAGTAATATAAAATGTTTATGCAAGTTAATGATGATTATATGATATGCTATGCCATGTTGTTACCATGTTAAAACTGTTAATTATAACCTGACATCTGATATATGACATTATATTGTGACATTGACATTGTTTATATTGTTTATGCATATATTCACACTGCAAGTTCCCTGTTAGAATAGAATCATTATGGGTTGAAACGAAACATACCCGAATGGACTATAGAATAGGAAAAATCGTTATGGGCTGAAATGATAGGCCTGAGCGATTTTTATTGTATTTTATTTGGCTTGGGATTGCGGGTTTGAAATGATAAAACCCGGTTTTCTTTGTAAATTACGGATTGAAATGATATATATCCGTATCACTTGACCTAGGTTAGAAAATTATATACAGACCCCATGGTATATTTTTAAATGATTTTTTTTAAATATGTATTTTCAAAAGTATGAAATTTTGATTTAAAATATATATATTATGGTTTTAAGAAAGTTAAATATTAAATCTTGAAATTGTGAATTTAAGTGAATTCAAGTATGTAAATTTGGAGTAAATGTGACGTTTGACTTTAAGTTTTATCTTAAGATGTAAATAAATAATGGAAATTAAATTTAAAGTTTTGAAATGATATTTGAAGTAAAATTTTAAGTTTATTAAATTTATAAATTAATAAACAGTGAATTTTGACTTAATAAATGAATGGAGTTTGCAAAATTGAATATTTGATCTTAAAATTTTATTGTGTTAAATCATATGTTAAAATGATTTTAAATGTGAAATTTTGAAGTCTAGAAATATGATTTTTAAGTTGTAATAATAAAAATTTGGGGTTTTATTATTATTTTTGAAAAGCTATAATGAAACCTGGAATTTTATAGCATTTTCAAAATGCTTTAGTCTTTTGACAGCATTTTTATGCTATTGTTTTGAATCTAACAATGTTTGAAATAACTAAATATCTATTACGACATTTTATAAATGTCGCTATTCTTGAAATAAACCATCTTGGAAATTATAAGCTACGATGGCACTTTATAAATGCCGTCGTTGCTATAATTTGACAATGTTTTGAAATGTTATAGATTTTAACACTGTTTGGGCTATATTTTAAAGTGTTAGATAATTTAACTTTTGAAATGGATTATCTATGAAATTTTAGAAGTTTTGAATATTTAAATTTGAATTTTTCAAGGAATTTAAATTGAATTTGAATTTTAATAAAGTTTACTTGGTTATGTGTTAAACAAAATGAAATGTAATATAATAAATGAATTTTTGAATGGAATTTTGGAATGTATTTTTGGTACTGATGTTTGAAATAATAAATGAATGACATATTTGATTTTTAAATGATATTTAACTTTGAATATTTGGATTTGAATTCAAATAATGATTTGATTATGAAGTTTTGAGAGGATGTACTATTTTAATGATTTTGAAATGGTTTGGAAATGATTTGATCTTTATTTTAATAAAGAATGTGAATGTTGAATGATATTTGATTTTGCTTTATTTGACAAAGGAATATTTGAAGTTTATATTTGTATGAAAAGATATTTGGTTTAATTGTAATTTAAGTTTATTTTAATAATATTGGATTTATGAAATGAATATTTCAAAACTATATAATAATGAAATTAGATTTGAGATATGAATATATGGAATTATGAAGTTTAGTTTTGAAATGTGGGATATTAAAGTTTGGAAACATATTAAAATGGGATAGCTTATTTTGTAGATCAAATCTATATTTGAAATTTATAAGATTTGAAATGTTTTGTTAGAAAACTGAATTGAATTGAAATTGATGGTTTGATTTGAATTAAATTGGAAATTTGAAATTTTGAATTAAATTGGAAATAAATTTGTAAAATGTAAAGAATTAAATGAATGTTTCATGATTTCAAATGTATGATTTCAGAATGTTACGATTTTCAAAGTGTAATGATTTCAAGTATTTTGGTTTCGAAAGAGTTATAACTTTGAAAGTATTATGATTTTTGGAAGTGAATATAGGTTTGAGATGGAAATGATAAAGTATAAACTATTTTTATTTGAATATAGTTTTGAAATAAAAATGATTTTGGTTTCGAAGTATAAACTATTTTGATTGTAAATAGTTTTGAAATAAAAATGGTTTTGGTTTCGAAGTATAAACTATTTTGAAAGGAATATAGTTTTGAAATGAAATGATTTGATCCTTTTGAAGTATAAACTATTTTGAAATGACCACGGCGTTATAATAACGTTTGGTTGTTAAAGAGACCGGGATCGGAAGTTGTCATACTCTCTGCCAACTCCAAAAACCACTTTAACAACCGTGTACGCGGTGGAGATTCCAGAATGAAGTAGGATGGTGGCGACGTTCTTGAGGTATATTACGTGGACCCAACTCCCGTGAGTTGGCATAAGGTGGCTAAAACAGGAGCGATCTCGGGCCAAAGGAGGTAGCACCTCTGGTCGGACACATTCCTTCGATACTATACTCTTACTAGTGATTGATTAGATGGCCATCCTCCGATTTTGATTGGGAGTGTGTTCCGAGGTGGGCGTATGTGGCTGTTGCGTTACCACCAGCCCGTGTGCGTAATTGGTATATCTACCCTGGCATTGCCTTGTGTGTCGTGTCACCTACCATACCGAGCCTTTACTACGAGTTTGTTTTTCTCCCGTAGCCCGTGTGGTATCCTCTGACAGTCACCCAGAGTGGAGATGGCATGATATTGGATGGACTACCGGGACTATTATGTGTGAAGGGTGATATGGGTAGCCCAGAACGCTATTTAAAAGTATGTTTATTTTACTGTAGACATTATTATAGTAGCGCAATATTACTACATAGTAAATAGTTTAACGGATCCTTAAAGGATGGGCGATCCCAAACATCCTTTAAGTTACTGATGCATTTTGTTACTGTCCACTTGAGTTGATTTACAATTCATAAGTATTTATGTCCTGACTCGAGTGTTTTGTGTTTTGCTTTACGCTCGAGTCAGATTGAGTGATTCGGCATTCAAGACTCACCTTCGGAGTTGGAGCTTTCCTTGAAGATCCAGCCATCCATTTTGCTTTCAGTATCCAGTGATTCCAGTGATGTATTCTGATTAGTACCCGATGTATCTTGTTACTTTTTGTTGTATCTTGTTTAACTCTGATGTATCTTATTTTTATATAGTAGCTTCATGAACTACTATCTCTTTTAAATTCCGCTGCATTATTAAATACTCTGTGTCTGTGATCTGTGATTATTATTTACTGTATATTTTGAGATTTGCCAAATTTTATTTGCAACGCGGTATTTTGAGCAATTCAAGTCCGACATGTGCGGATGCGAATGGTTGAAAATATCGGGTTGTTACAGTAATAATAGACAAAATGGTAAATGTAAGATTATGTGTAAAGGTAAAGTAGGTAATAATAATACATTAACATGTGATGTTTTATATGTCGATAACTTACACTATAATCTCATCTCTATTAGCCAACTGTGTAATAAATGTATGAATGTTATGTTTGATGATAATCTATGCAAAATAATTGATAAATCTTCAAGTGAAGTGTTTTTCATAAGTAAGAGGAAAGGCAATACATATTCCCTGCCATTTGACGAACTTACGCTTTCAAGATGTCTAGCAGCTAAGGATGAGGAAGCCACTTTATGGAACAGATGACTAGGACATGCTAGTATGAGCCTACTAAAAAAACTAAGAACAAAAGACTTGGTAAGTACCTTCAGAGCCCTAGAGCTAACTCTTGGATTTATTTGGTCTGAATGATGTTATTAGATTAGGTGGTAAGAAGTACTATTATGTAATATTCGATGATTACTCTAGATTCACATCGGTTCATTTTTTAGCCAAAAAATCAAAAACTTTCAACTATTTTTCAAAATTTGCAAAATTATTTCAAAACTAAAAAGACTTTCAATCATTACTTTAAGGAATGATCACAGTGGAGAATTTGAAAATTATGAATTTTAATAGTTTTGGGAGGAATATTATGTCAAACATAAATTTTATGCCCCATGGACACCTCAACAAAATGGGGTGGAATCGAACTATACAAGAATTAGCTAGACTAATGATAATTGAATATAAGCTTCCTTTATCTTTTTGGCCAGAAACCATAAATACTTCATGTTATACAATGAACAGAGTTATGATCAGACAAAAGCTTAATAAAACCACTTATGAGTTCTGGTTTGATAGAAAACCTAACGTATCGCATTTCTGAATCTTGGATATCCATGTTTTATCCTTAGCATAGGTGATCAACTCAGCATGTTTGAGCCAAATGCGGATAAAGGAATTTTCATAGGATATTTTCCAAAAGCAAAGCTTATAGAATATACAACAAAAGGACTAAAACCATCTTGGAGTCGATCTATGTTGCTTCAATGAAATAGCGGTAGAATGAAGTGAGGAAAAGATAAAAAGTAATAAAGAGAAGGACAATGGAGTTAGAGAATCAATAGAAAATGACATCAAGGAAAATGAACCTCAAGAGAAACTGAAAGAGAGTTTAAAGGCCGAAAAACTAAAGCTCAGAGTAGATCATCCTCCAGAATTGGCAATAGGTAATTCAATAGCAGGTATTCAAACTCAATCTTTATTTAATAAAAATCTATATGCCATATGTATCTATAGTGGATTTATTTCTGAAATCGAACCAAAAGATGTAGACACAACACTTACTGATGAGAGTTGGATTATGGCCATGCAAGAGGAATTAAATCAATTTGAGTGAAACAATGTTTTGGAAATTAGTTCCTTGACCTAGTTATTATCCAGTTATAGGACTAAATGGATTTTTAAAAATTAAATTCGATGATCTGGAAATGTAACTAGAAAAAAATACTAGGTTAGTCACTAAATGATACAATCAAATAAAAGGCATTGATTTGGATGAAACAGTTGCACTAGTTGCTAGTTCAGAATCCACTAAAGTTTTGCTGGCTTTTGCAAGTTTTAAAGGTTTTAAACTAAAACAAATGGGTATAAAAAATGCCTTTTAAAACGGGTCATTGAAAGAAAATATTTATGATGAACAACTGCATCATAAATATCTTTTGAAACAGTCTAAAACAAGCTCGTAGAGTGTGGTATGAATGTCTTAGTACATATCTTTTGAAAATGGCTTTAGAAAGGGTTGTGCCAATACTGTGTTTATCTTACATGATAAAGACAATTTCTTAATTATTCAGATTTATGTTGATGATATTATCTATGAAGCCACTAACATTCTTTTGTGTGAGAAGTTTGAAAAGTTCATGTAGGACAAATTTGAAATGATCTTGGTTGGAGAACTAAGATTCTCTCTAAGATTTCAAATCAAATAAAGCGATAAGGGAACTATTTTTTCATAGATAAAATATGTTAAAGGGCTATTGAAAAGGTTTGGAGTAAAAATTGCAAAACCATTAAAAACTCATATGAGTCCCTCAGTCAAACTTGACAAATATGAAAAAAAAAGGTAATGTAGTAGATTAAAAGAAATATCGAAGTATGATTGGTTCACTACTTTATCTCACTGCATCTATGTAATAACCCAAAAATTCTAACACGTATTTTATTCTTTTATTTATAAACTTTGGGGTTTTAATTTACAAAAAGTTTGAAATTTTTAATTTAATTATAAATAGTCACCAAAATTTTATTAACATAAGCCAATTCTACAATTCTTATTTTTGGTTAAAGTTTAACATTTATTGGAATTTAAATCTTTTAAATTCTAACTTCCAAATATTTTTACTTAACTGAATATATTGGTAACAACATTTTATTTCCACTTTTGTTCTTTTAAAAATTGGTTATACACCTTTAAATCAAGTAATTAATATTCTGTAAAAGAAATAAACTTTATACGTATACACATTTGTTTCTTAGTTAATTGATTTATAAATAAAATTTTAAATTGAATAATAAAAAGTTAATTAAGTAATAAATTTTAAAGTTAATAGAGTATAAATAGGCTATTTATAATACACGTTTTAATTTGTACGTTATATCCGTTTTGATTTATTTAGTTAGCATATAAATGGTACGTAGCTCATGAATATTCTTTAAAACGTATATTTTACTAAAAATAGGTAGAGAGTAAATAAGTAACATATAAATTTAGATCCATTACTTTTGTTATAAATTTAGCATATATTGTACTAACTATATATGAAATAAATAAATAAGAAACGAATAGTTTCTAATCACATTACTTTTGTTAATTATTTGAGCGTACGTTTTAATTAAAATTCTGCATCTATTACACGCTCATAAATTTCATACCTTAGTTACTGAAAACAAATCAGCAGCCGCGATTTTTGGAAGAAAATTTTTGACCGTGCTTGCCATTCATGGGGGAAAATTTATTTCACTTCCTTTTTGCTTTAATATTTGTCAGCTAAATCAATGGGTGACCGTTGCTTCTAAAAATGCTCATATTTAAATTGATACGTTTCATTTCTATTTGTTCCGTTCTTTTCTCTGTTGCCTTTTTCATTCCTTGATTTATATATACTATTGGCTTCAACAAACGCATCAATCAATGGGATTGAACCGTTGCCATTATTTTGTTTATATATTTCAAGTTCTCTGTTGCTTTTGGAAAGAAATATACGCTGCCTTCTCTGTGTATTATTCCACCTGCTTAATTTTCGCATGCGTTTCTGTTATTTCTCTTTTCCCTTACCTGAAGCATTTATTTTGACACTACAATCTCCTTCCGTTTAAAAAAATTCAAAACTTCCTGTCCAACCAAATTTATTACTTTAATAATCTTTCCTGAATCAATGCTTCTAACCGTTTCTATGTCATTGCAGCAAATGATTCATTATCTCGAAACTATTCGAATTTGCTTTAATAACCGTTTACATTCATTCGTGTTTATAAAATCCATTGTCTAGTTTCATTTCTTTTCAAGTATAAAGTTTTTCTGTTTATGGCTATCCTTCCCTATCTTTTGCAAATTTATATAAATACGTATAGAAGAAGACGCGTGTTCATCTTCCACCTCCACCGTAGCCTGCTCATGCCCTTGCTCTCAAACAAGCGCTGACCACCATTGCCGCTCAATCTCCGTCGCCACCGCCCACATTCTCCTCAACTGCCTCTACCTTATTTCGCAGCAGTAACTCGTTCCTCTTTTGCAATTTGTAAGTAAATACTCATATATACATACATACATACACACACACACACATATATATATATAGAGCAGCCGTTTTTATACAAAGCCTTGTTTTCCTGAAGCCGCTCGTTTGTTGGCTCACCATAGCAGCTGATTTTCGCATTTTATATCTAAGTGCAAATACGTGTATATACTTGGTTTTAAACAAATATATATATTTACATTAAAATTTTATAATTTACTCCATATCTATGTATTTGATTTTATTTTTTAAGTGTATGAGCATAGCATGTTTTATATTTTAGAGGAGGTGTTATTACTGTTTACGTTTTGTCTACTGTAGTATATATATTCGCTTATGGGTTTAAAAAAGTAGATAGGAATTTTAATACACGTGACTTCATATAGAGGTGTATACACATATATATTATAAGTTATATTATGGTGGATATATATAGTTTTATTTTTGAGTTGTTTTATATATTTGTATGCGTGTAAAATATTAGTTTTAACTACTGATTTCATTAACATTCATAGTTGGTGTTTCGTGTAGTATACATACTCTTTTCTATTTATTTAAATTAATGAAAATATATTTATTTTTGGATATGTATATTTAACTTATAGGAAGGAGTAGTAAGTATGCAGTTCTTTGTTGTTTTATTATATACATACACTACAACTTGCACTTGATACGTTAGATATAACTGATTACATATATTTCGTATCAAATTTTGTTGATATTTGGTATTGTCTGAGGAATAGTGATGTTAATATTTGAAAATCTTTTGAATGGGAATATTGGTTTTTTAAAAATTAAAAAAAAGAGGAGGATTTTGAAAAGTATATTTTAGTAATATGTTTATAATATTGACGCTTATGTAATTGCATATACAGTATATACTATATTTCCTGGGCTACATAAGTATAGATTATTAGCATATTTGCATTTGGTGTATCATATAAATATATATAATGCGTACTATGAAAGAAATTGCATGTCTACCAATATATGCGTTTTGTTATATATTATTATTGGCAGTTTGATTTCAAATTTTCCTATAAATTTTATATTATAACCTATATATGTATGTATTTTGATTTTAATACATATAGATTTTTGATTTGGATATGTGTATATATGTTTAACTTGGTATTGATGTTCATATATATATATATATATATATATATATATATATATATTAAAGTTTTTGGTATGTGTTTGAATTAAGAATATAATTTTTATACATAGTTATATATCGGTATATTTACGTGTTCACTTATACCATTATCTTCATCGATCCATTTCTGATTTGATTTCGTCTACCCCTATTTATTAGCTTGTCCGTCGAACTCAAGTCCATCGTGCTTTGCTTTGAAATTCGTGCTTGGATCCGTAACTAATTATATTGTATATTCTCTTTAGCCTCAAAAGGTGAGCAATCACTCACGATTAACGTTCTTTTATTTACTAAGTTTGATTTCAATTGAAACAACAATTGAAATATGCTGCTATAATTGTTTAAATTGTTATATATGCTATTATCTGTAACTGTTCACCTGTGGGATATGACACCATATCCTGTTGTTTGTATTATATTGTTATTGATGATATATGCCTGTTATTATTATATTATCCATTATCACTCTTCAAGTTCCCTGTTAGCATAGAAATCACTATGGGTTGAAATGATACATACCCGAATGGACTTTAAAATAGGAGAAAATCGTTATAGGTTGAAATGATAAACCCAAGCGATTTTTATTTGAATTGAATTTGGATACGGGTTGAAATGATATCCACCCATATATATATAATTTACGGATTGAAATGATAGATATCTGTATCACTTGACCATAGAATAGAAAATTATACACCGACGTCGTTGGTCTATATAAATATTTTTAAAAGAAATATATGGTTTTAATATATATTGATATAAATATTATATATAAATGGAAACTTTATATATAGATTTTTAATAATATTTAATTAAATTAAGATTGATTTAATACATCTAATATGGTTAAGTATTAGGTAAATCAATATTTCAAACAGATTTGTAAAAATTTGAATAAGTAAGGTTGGGAAGATAAATTTGGATTTATTTGAAATGGTATTTAATTAAGAATCTTATTTAATTAAATCGATTCGAAACCATTGAATATGGAATTTGAAGATATGATTTATAACTGGATTATTTTTATTTTAGCGATTTAATGAATATTTCTGAAAATATTGAGTAAAATGTAATTTAAGGTTACTTAAATGATATTGAATTTAACGAGGTAATATTTCAAGGCTAAATGATAATGAACTTAAACCAAATCTATATAAAATCGTTAAATTTAGATTGCAATGTTGAATATTTAAAGTATGAAATATATTGAAATATAATTGGTTTATTTTGAGATTCAAATCCAGGTTTGAGATCAATTTAATTTGAAATGGCTATTTAGGAATGGAGTTGAATTTAAATTGATAAATTGAGATTGAATCAAATTTGAATTGGAGTTGATTTCAATCGTAACTTTGAAAGTGATAAAATTTGGAAATAGATATATTTGAAATGTAAATGAAATTTTGGTTTTGAAGTATAAATCAATTTGAAATGACCACAGTGTTATAGTGTATATTTCTACATTGTAGATAGTTCCATGGACCCTTTAGAGGATGGTTATCCCAAACATCCTTTAAGTTACTTGTATTTCAGTTGACATTTCACTTGAGTTGAATTTATTGATATAAGAATGTTAATCCTGACTTGAGTGTTTTGTGTTTTTGCTTTACGCTCCAGTCAGACTGAGTGATACAGCCTTTGAGACTCACCTTTGGAATTTGGAGCTTCGCTTGGAGATCCAACTATTGGTTCAGCTTTCGTCTTCCCAGTTGATTTGTTCAGAGAAGTCATTTGTTGTACTGGAGACTTCACTGTAATTGAGATATTCAGCTGTATTTTATTTCTAACTCTAATGTTTATATAGTAGCTTCATGGACTACTATTTATCTATTCCGCTGCATTGTTTTATATTACTCTGTGTCTGTGATTCTAACTATTGATTTACTTACTGTACATACTGAGTTTTTCCAAATTTAAATTAACAATCTGATATTTTGAGCAATTCAAGTCCGACGTGTGTGGATGAGAATGGTTGAAAATAGCAGGTCGTTACAGCTAGTATCAGAGCTTTGGCTCTAGGCAAAATTTAGCATGTATGGTAAATTTATTTACAGAATCACTTTCATTCGAGTTGAATCTCTTCCTTTTGACTCGATTTCATTTGAACTTTGGAACGTTCCCTGTGGTTCCAAAATTCATTCTGATCTCTCTCTATTTATATTCTTTTGATTATGGAGTATCCAATGGCTCTACTGAATGATTTGTAAAGGGGGTGAAACTCCTTTACAATTGGCATTGACTCACCGGAGATTTATGTATCCCTCGGTTTAGATGCTGTTATCTCTGGTTATGCCAAATTCTATATCTGGCGATCGAATGTCGATTTGTCTTAGAATTCCGCATCGATCATATTCCTGAAGTCACGGTTGACCCGGTTAAGGTCGCCCGTGATTTATATAAGTATATCCAACTTCTATTTCTGTAATTTAATTACCTAATCGGCGATCGAGCCTATCTTCAAATAAGAATTCTATTTGATTAGAGTTCCTCTAATCTGTATCTCTATCTTTGTTTGGAAATCCATTCTTAAATCATCCTTTGGAAGTCGGGTTTTGTTTGTACTTTAGAAATTGTTTTATACCCAAATTATTATTTTGATAACTATGATTTTATTCTATATATAAAAGTGAAAAATTTTCGATAAGGATTATATATCTTTTAAAAACAAAAGTCTGAAATTTTGAAAGGATGTGAAATTTTGAAAATTTATAAGGAATTCGATTATGAATTTCGAGGAACTAAACTCCGGTATTTTGAAATTTGGTTTTTGAGATTTCAAAAATATATAATAATAATAATAATACGATTTAAATGTATTTTCCGGATAAGAAATGTTTCAAAAGAGTGCAAATGAATTCCAATGATTTAGAAGAAATTTCAATGAAGTTTACAAGAAAATAGAAGTCCAGAACTCACTTTTGTCGCTGGAAAATAATTTCGGTGATGAGTGCACGCATCATCAACATTGATTTTCGAGTTTCAGAGTGGGTGAGAGGCCACTCTGGTAGCTTTGCTATGGGAGTGATTTTGTGAAACCAATTTTGATTTCAGATTTCGAAGTACGATTTGATTTTCGAAAGATGTATGTATCTATATTTGAAATGATTTGAAGTGAGGCCGGTGTTCAACCCTCGAGTTTTCGATTTGATTTAGTATAACTCTACTTATAAAAATTGATTTACTAATTTGTTGTGATTTCCAACTCTTGGATTGAAAATATAATATCTTTGACGATATTTGAAAGTTCGAACACTTCCAAATCATGGTTAATTTTTCCAAGCTAAGTAATTTTGAAAAGTGTTAGGTATTTGATAAAGTATGTAAGTTTAGTTTTGTATGTTTTAATATGATTTATATAATTTTGAAACTATTTTGTTAAGTAAATGAATAAGACTATTTTGAATTGTATTAATTTGAAATTCTATTTCAAGATGTCTCAAATAAAATTTAGTTCTAAAAGTTTGACTTTGGAACATCTTTTATATGACTATATATATGTAGGACAATAATTTGCAAAAAGGAAAAGTGGATCTTTTGAACAAAAATAAATAGTTTAAGGTTTTAAAGGGATAGTTAAACTTTTGGAAACCATTTTGGGGTATAATTGATATTGAAAAATATTTGGTTTTTGAAAATAGATTGGAATCTAAAACCCAGTATTTATATGATGATTTTGGAAATGAATTTGATTGACCTAAATTATGTTGATTTGAAAAGTAGGATTATTTTCTAAACCTATTATTTTGGAAATTTTGAGACTAAAGATATTAAATTTGAAAGAAAATTGGTGAAATCGTATATGATTTTGAAACTGAACTGATATTGAAACGAATTGAAATTGAGAACCTTGTTTTATTAAATACTTGATTTGAGAGTTATCGAACTTATATAAAATTAATTTGTATAAGTATGAAGTTGATTTGAAAACTATTGATTTGGAAAGGTACTCAATTTGAAAAGTGAAATCTTATACTATCGAAGTGTATATAAGTGTGATTTGATATACTATTGATTGGAAAGTATTCAATTTTGAAATGAAATCTTATATATAATTTACTTTATATACATACGATATTTGAAATGGATTTGAAAGGTACTATATGATATATATTTTCGAAGTAATGATATGGAAAGTGCCTTCTGCTTGATATTCGCCTTGTGGCCACATTGTGAATTCATTCTATCAATATTATTCTCTCTGGTTTTTGGTTTTCCGGATGTGATACTCGAGTGTCCAACCGTGGCGTAACCCACGGTCATTTTCTTAGGGTAGCGTAATCCGCAAGGTAGAGATTGCTTAAAGGATATGGATGTTTCCTGGGGGATCCAGGCGTAACCATTTTTATGTATCCTGTGGTCTACCAGTTTTGTTGTTGTGGCGTAATCCGCAAGGCAGAGATTGCTTAAAGGATATGGATGTTTTCTGAGGGATTCAGGCGTAACCATTGTTATGTATCCTGCAGTCCACGGGTTTTGGTTATCATGGCGTAATTCGCAAGGCAGTGAATGCTTAAAGGATATGGATGTTTCCTGGAGGATCCAGGCGTAACCGTTGTTATGTATCCTGCGATCCAGGTGATTTATTTGGATTGTACTTTCCATATCGGTTTTAAATGTTTTTCAAGTATTTTCACTGGGTGTTGAAACGGGTCTACTAAGTACTTGAAGAATTCTAGCTTTGCGCCTAATCAACGCATGACCAGAGTCTGCAAGAACGAGGATAAACTTGTTGAAACATCGAGTTATTAAAGTATTTTCGAAAGTAAATTTTGTTTCGATGTAAAGGTATTTTATTATAAAAGTATTTTTCAACAAATAAATTTTGTATTAATATTTGAAATTGAGAATCTCATGGTTTGAAATTTACGATTCGTGCCCGATACTATTCTTTTAGATCTACCTTATCTGCTCAGCTTATTTATTCGCTTATATTCTGTTTCCTGAATCTACCTTCCTTTCCTTTTTGAATATAATCTTTACAATATTGTTTATTTATATACTACCTGGTTTAATAGTAAAAAATTTAGTGTTTTATATAAATAATTGATCTCATAAATAACTGAATAGATTTAATAAAATGAGTTTAACCAAACTATTAAATATTAATTAAAAAAAATATGGTTTTAAATAAATTGTTAATTTGTTTTCCAAAGTCTAATTTTTCATCTGGTTGTTTCTATTCTCCTACTTTGTTCCTTTTCGAGGACGAAAAGTTCGGAGTCGGGGAGAGTGTAACAACCCAAAAATTCTAACAAGTATTTTATTCTTTTATTTATAAACTTTTGGGTTTTAATTTACAAATAGGTTGAAAATTTTAATTTAATTATAAATAGTCACCAAAATTTTATTAAGATAAGCTAATTCTATAATTCTTATTTTTGGTTAAAGTTTAACATTTATTGGAATTCAAATCTTTTAAATTCTGACTTCCAAATCTTTTTACTTAACTGAATATATTGGTAACAACATTTTATTTCCACTTTTGTTCTTTTAAAAATTGGTTATACACCTTTAAATCAAGTAATTAATATTCTGTAAAAGAAATAAACTTTATACGTATATACATTTGTTTCTTAGTTAATTGATTTATAAATAAAATTTTAAATTGAATAATATATAGGGAATAAATTTTACGTTTTCTATTTTACGTATACATCAGTTATGTGTTAAATGTTAAGTAAATCAAACCAATGTAAACAAACCAAAAGTTAATTAAGTAATAAATTTTAAAGTTAATAGAGTATAAATAGGCTATTTAAAATACACGTGTTAATTTGTACGTTATATCCGTTTTGATTTATTTAGTTAGCATATAAATGGTACGTAGCTAATGAATATTCTTCAAAACGTATATTTTACTAAAAATAGGTAGAAAGTAAATAAGTAACGTATAAATTTAGATACATTACTTTTGTTACAAATTTAGCATATATTGTACTAACTATATATGAAATAAATAAATAAGAAACGAATAGTTTCTAATCGCGTTACTTTTGTTAATTATTTGAGCGTACGTTTTAATTAAAATTCCGCATCTATTGGACGCTCATAAATTTCATACCTTAGCTACTAAAAACAAATCAGTAGCCGCGATTTTTGGAAGAAAATTTTTGACCGTGCTTGCCACTCACGGGGGAAAATTTATTCCACTTCCTTTTTGCTTTAATATTTGTCAGCTAAATCAATGAGTGACTGTTGCTTCTAAAACTGCTCATATTTAAATTGATACGTTTCATTTCTATTTGTTCCGTTCTTTTCTCTGTTGCTTTTTTCATTCCTTGATATATATATATATATATATATATATATATATACTATTGGCTTCAACAAACGCATCAATCAATGGGATTGAACCGTTACCATTATTTTGTTTATATATTTCAAGTTCTCTGTTGCTTTCGGAAAGAAATATACGTTGCATTCTTTGTGTATTATTTCACCTGCTTAATTTTCGCGTGCGTTTCTATTATTTCTCTTTTCACTTACTTGAAGCATTTATTTTGACTCTTCAATCTCCTTCCATTTAAAATAATTCAAAACTTCATGTCCAGTCAAATTTATTACTTTAATAATCTTTCCTGAATCAATGCATCTAACCATTGCTATTTCATTGCAGCAAGTTATTCATTATCTCGAAACTGTTCGAATTTGCTTTAATAACCGTTCACATTCATTCGCATTTATAAAATCCATTGTCCGGTTTCATTTCTTTTCAATTTTCTGTTCATGGTTATCCTTCCCTATCTTTTGCAAATTTATATAAATACATATAGAAGAAGACGCGTGTTCATCTTCCACCTCCACCGTAGCCTGCTCACGCCCCTGCTCTCAAACAAGCGCTGACCACCATTGCCGCTCAATATTCGTCGCCGCCGCTCAATCTTCTCCTCAACTGCCTCTACCTTATTTCGCAGCACCAACTCGTTCCTCTTTTGGAATTTGTAAGTAAATACTCATATATATATTTAGAGCAGCAGTTTTTATACAAAGCCTTGTTTTCCTGAAGCCTCTCGTTTGTTGGCTCACCATAGCAGCTGATTTTCGCATTTTATATCTAAGTGCAAATACGTGTATATATTTGGTTTTAAAAGTATATATATATTTACATTAAAAGTTTATAATCTACTTCATATCTATGTATTTGATTTTAAGTGTATGAGCATAGCATGTTTTATATTTTAGAGGAGGCGTTATCACTGTTTACGTTTTGTCTACTGTAGTATATATATTCGCATATGGGTTTAAAAATGTAGATAGGAATTTTAATACACGTGACTTCATATAAAGGTGTATACACGTATATAATATAAGTTATGTTATGGCAGAAATATATATATATATATATATATATATATTGTTTTATTTTTAAATTGTTTTATATATTTGTATGCATGTAAAATACTAGTTTTAACTATTGATTGCATTAACATTCATAGTTGGTGTTTCGTATAGTATACATGCTCTTTCCTATTTATTTAAATTAATGAAAATATATTTATTTTTGGATATGTATATTTAACTGATAGGAAGGAGTAGTAAGTATGCAGTTCTTTGTTGTTTTATTATATACATACACTACAACTTGCACTTGATGCGTTAGATATAACTGATTACATATATTTCGTATGAAATTTTGTTGGTATTTGGTATTGTCTGAGGAATAATGATGTTAATATTTGAAAATCTTTTGAATGGGAATATTGGTTTTTAAAAAAAAGAGGAGGATTTTGAAAAGTATATATTAATAATATGTTTATAATATTAACGCTTATGTAATTGCATATACAGTATATACTATGTTTCCTGGGTTACATAAGTATAGATTATTAGCATATTTGCATTTGGCGTTGCATATAAATATATATAATGCATAATATGAAAGAAATTGCATGTCTACCAATATATGCGTTTTGTTATATATTACTATTGGCAGTTTGATTTCAAATTTTCCTATAGATTTTATATTATAACATACATATGTATGTATTTTGATTTTAATACATATAGATTTTTGATTTGGAGATGTGTATATATGTTTAACTTGATATTGATGTTCATATATATATTTTAAAGATTTTGGTATGTGTTTGAATTAAGAATATAATTTTTGTACATAGTTATATATCGGTATATATACGTGTTCACTTATACCATTATCTTCATCGATCCATTTCTGATTTGATTTCGTCTACCCCTATTTATCAGCTTGTCCATCGAACTCAAATCCATTGTACTTTGCTTTGAAATTCGTGCTTGGATCCGTAACTCATTATATTGTATATTCTCTTTAGCCTCGAAAGGTGAGCAATCACTCACGATTAACGTTCTTTTATTTATTAAGTTTGATTTCAATTGAAACAACAATTGAAATATGCTGCTATAGTTGTTTAAATTGTTATATATGCTATTATCTGTAACTGTTCACCTGTGGGATACGACACCATATCTGTTGTTTGTATTATATTGTTATTGATGATATATGCCTGTTATTATTATATTATCTATTATCACTCTACAAGTTCCATGTTCGCATAGAAATCACTATGGGTTGAAATGATACATATCCGAATGGACTTTAAAATAGTAGAAAATTATTATGGGTTGAAATGATAAACCCAAGCGCATTTCATTTGAATTGAGTTTGGATATGGGTTGAAATGATATCCACCCGTATATATTTAATTTACGGATTGAAATGATAGATATCCGTATCACTTGACCATAGAATAGAAAATTATACACCGATGTCGTTGGTCTATATAAATATTTTGAAAAGAAATATATGGTTTTAATAAATATTGATACAAAATATTATATATAAATGGAAATTTTATACATAGATTTAATAATAATATTTTATTAAATTAAGATTGATTTAATACATCTAAGATGATTAAGTATTAGGTAAATCAATATTTCAAACAGATTTGTAAAAATTTGAGTAAGTAAAGTTGGGAAGATAAATTTGGATTTATTTGAAATGATATTTAATTAAGAATCTTATTTAATTAAATCGATTCAAAACTATTGAATATGGAATTTAAAGATATGATTTATAACTGGATTTTTTTATTTAAGCGATTTAATGAATATTTCCGAAAATATTTAGTAAAATGTAATTTAAGGTTACTTAAATGATATTGAATTTAATGAGAGAATATTTCAAGGCTAAATGATAATGAACTTGAACCAAATCTATATAAAATCGTTAAATTTAGATTGCAATGTTGAATATTTAAAATATGAAATATATTGAAATGTAAATGGTTTATTTTGAGATTCAAATCCGGGTTTGAGATCGATTGAATTTGAAATGGCTATTTAGGAATGAAGTTGAATTTAAATTGATAAATTGAGGTTGAATCAAATTTGAATTGGAGTTGATTTCAATCGTAACTTTGTAAGTGATAAAATTTGGAAATAGATATATTTGAAATGAAAATGATATTTTGGTTTTGAACTATACATCAATTTGAAATGACCATGGTGTTATAGTGTATATTTATACATTGTAGATAGTTTCATGGACCTTTTAAAGGATGGTTATCTCAAACATCCTTTAAGTTACTTGTATTTCAGTTGATATTTCACCTGAGTTGGATTTATTGATATAAGAATGTTAATCCTGACTCGAGTGTTTTGTGTTTTGCTTTACGCTCGGGTCAGACTGAGTGATACAGCCTTAGAGACTCACCTTTAGAATTTGGAGCTTCGCTTGGAGATCCAACTATTGATTCAGCTTTCGTCTTCCCAGTTGATTTGTCCAGAGAAGTCATTTGTTGTACTGGAGACTTCACTGTAATTGAGATATTCTGCTGTATTTTATTTCTAACTTTGATGTTTATATAGTAGCTTCATGAACTACTATTTATCTATTCCGCTGCATTTTTTTATATTACTATGTGTCTGTGATTCTAACTATTGATTTATTTACTGTATATACTGAGTTTTGCCAAATTTAAATTAACAATCTGATATTTTAAGCAATTCAAGTCTGACGTGTGTGGATGAGAATGGTTGAAAATATTCGGTCGTTACAATCTAGGCCTAAAATTATGTTTTATGTATGCTATGTGCACATTTCCATGCAAATCCAAAAGAATCACATTTAAAAGCTATGAAAATAATATTGAGATATCTTTTGTTTACACAGGATTTATGTTTATGGTATCCATCTGGTAACAATTTTGATTTGGTTGATTACTTTGATGCAGATTATATTGGTTGTCTTGCTAACAATAAAAGCACTAGTGGAACTCGTTTCATGTTAGGACACACATTAGTCTTATAGTCAAGTAGAAAGAGTAGCATTATCAAGCACAGAAACAAAATATATTGCATTAGGCACTTGCACTGCTCAAATCTTATGGATGATACTAACTTTATCAGATTAAGGACTATTACTTAAACGTGTCTTATTAAAATATGATAGTAAAAGTGCAATTGATTGGTTAAATAACCCTGTGCATCATCTCACACTAAACACAGAGATGTCAGACATCACTTTAATCGAGATCATATTTCAAAAGAAGATATTTGCATTGAACTCATTCCAACTGATTTTCAGCTAGCAGCCTTTCTACAAAACCCCTTTCAGAAAATAGATTTTCTCAACTTCGTTTTGATTTAGGAATTTTAGAAATAACTTAAATTTTTCCTTAAATATTTCTAAGTAGTCTTGTTTGTTACACTAAGGAATTTACTCTAGGAAAGATGGTTGCTGACTGCTTAAATCTTTTGAAATCTATCAAAATTATCAATAGTGGTTGAGAAAGTGATGGGCATTATTCCGTGATCATTTCTATCTCTATCATCCTTCTTGCAATCCATATACCAAAATTCAATATAACGTACAAAAGTTGGTATAAAAATAACGAGAAATTATAATTTTGATGAAGTAATTTACCCATCTCAAAGTATTCACTCTCATTTAAAAGTCATTATGGTTATGCATGGATGGAACGGTTATACAAGAGAAGAATGAGAATTCTAGTATTTTCTAACCTTATTTAAAAGTTCTAATGGTTATGCATGGTTAAAAAATGCTTGATATTCTTTTTTAAGTAACTACTAACCTTATTTAATAGTCTAACGGTTATACATGGTTAGTAAGTGCTTAATTTTTTTTATGTTTCCAAAATTCAAAATTTTATTTTTACTATAATATATCATACAACTTTCGCTATATACAATTTCCCCACACCATAACCCAATCGTCACTTTAAAGTGAAACTTGTGTCTAATAAGTAAAATATTATGCTTTTTATTTGATTGTATGAAAGTTTCAATATGAATTTATCTCGTTTAAATTAAAATTGATTACTATATCCATTATTATTATTATTATTTTGTTGATAACAAAAAGGCGAGAAAGGTTAAGATTTTGGTGGTTACTGATATTCAAGAGTTGGTTTTATTTTTCAAAAATTATTTTCGTTTTTTGTAATTATTTTGACATCAATTTTTCTTTGATCTTAACGATTTTTTTGCATGCGTCTACATAGAGGAAGTCTAGTTGTATAAAGAGTATGTAAATAAGAGGTCTTGAATACGACACATCAAACTCATTTCTTTGATGCAAAATCTTAATATATGTTTGTTATCATCGAAATGGGGAGATTGTATGATATAGTAGTCTATGGTTTTTGTTTGATGATAATGAACACACACACACATATAGGAATGTCTTTTTTGAAGTACTATTACATCAATACGGATAGAAGTAAAAAAAATGAACTTTTATTTCAACAAATATTTTATCTGTATAGGTCCGCAGTAGTGGCGTAGTGGTAAGATACTTGCTTCCTGGTAAGCAGGTCGCAGGTTCGATTCCCGTCTGCCCTACCCCCAATTTCAAGGCGTGGAGGTGGGTCCCTGTTAAATCCAAGATAAAAACTGGTTGGGGACATCAAATCTCTGTGCTGGGCTAGTTAAAAAGGGGGGTCAGTGTGGTGGACAGCTGTATCCCCTAGCTCTACTCTCCGGAGTAGGGTTTTAAAAAAAATATTTTATCAGTACACACAACTACAACATAAGCTTCCCAAAATTTTCATACACTATTCATATACAAAATTTGTTTTTACACACACATATACAATACACTTTCAAATACAACAATTTATAATCACTCCTATCCTCACTTACCCGAATATGATTTTTATCTTCTTGCTTCAATTATTTTTATACAGTCATCTGCTTTGCTTGTCAAATAACATCATAGCAAAATGCTAAAAGAAACAAATTGAAAGTACAAAGATATAAATACATTTGAAATCGACATTGCCTTAGTTTATTGGTTTTGTTCTTTTCATATTTTAAATAGGCTTCAAAAATAACGAACATGGACCAATACAAAATGTATATACAAGGACCAGACAACAAGTTTCTTATGGAACAAAAATTTAAAATCAAGTCAATAATGTGCACGAGCAACCTATGACATGCACGGTGTATTACTATGCATGCCCTAAGCCTCAGAAAATTCAAATAAGCAAACGCATTAAAAAGGCTATGCATATACACTTGTGCACATTTCACATTTGCACGCATACACAACTAGAAACATGTGCACATTTCACACATGCATAAAAAAATCAAATTATATAACACCAAAATTCAAGTGCGGCACTTTATATTTGAACATGCACACACATAAACAGCCCGTAAAGGAGGACAGGAAGTTCAAGCCCGAAGTTGTACGTCAGGCTCAACATAGTGCTCAGGCCAAACATATCAAAAGTGCATAAGAAGTCAAGATCAGGGCATAAACAATCAAGGCTAAAAAACAATTTAGAATCCATAATAGCAAGCACTAGGCAAGTGCACCAAATAACAACACACAAGGCAAGTACAAGGAAAATTCATGCAAACTGATGCAAGTAGAAGAGTACACAATGGGAAGCACAAACAAGTGCAATAATAGAACATATACCAGTGCACATATAGTCAGGAATACCAAGCATCAGAATATATACACAGGGTCAAGCCAAATACAAATATCTGATGATGCAATATGGTGCACAAAAGCAATGCGTATGTATAAGACACAAACAAACAAGATATAATCAGGAATAGTAAAATATACAAGTAGGACCACAGTTTAAGTTCATACACAAGCTTACAAGTTAAAACAGGCAAGAGCACAGACTAACCATGCAAAGACAACAAGTTTGTGCATAAGCTCACAAGTGAAAACCGACAAGCGCACAAGCCAAACACACAAGAACATCAAGTTCCAAAATCTTCAAATGCACAAACAAAACATACCAGAAAATATACATCACCAAAGCATTTTTTCAAACACATACATATACACTTATATGTATGTACACATTTGTATATGTGTACATATATGTATCATTTCCTAAAATCAGTCGACAAAAGGTTTTAGAAAATAACATGGCTGCAGGTGCATCCCAAATAGGTTTGCGACAGCAAATAAAAAAATTCGCAAATTGTACAATTCAAGCCAAAGTCAACATATATATTAGGGATGAACAAGTCAAGGATGCCAAAAGGAATCAATAAAAAAAATCAACAACCACGCTTCAAATAAAAATCAAAGATTGAAATGCTCAAAAAAAAAATTTTAGAAATATATGGAATCTGAGAGGATTTTTCCTTCAAATCCTACCCTATATAAACCATTCATCATTGGTGATTTTATAAGTCGGGTTCGATAGTAACAATTGGAAATCAAAAATCATACCAATTTACCACTATAGAAGCGCTCGACTGTGAAAGCAACCGCATCAGTAATCGAGAAATTGTCAAAATCAACTATCAAAGGCGTGGAGGAGTGAATTTGACAATCAAAATTTGACAACTTTGAGAAAAAGGTAACTTTAGATCATAAGCAAGGGATCAGTTTTGAAAGAAGAGGCAAACAAGATAATTTAACTTGAAGAACACATTTATGTAATGGGTCGACCTTTTTTGTTTTGTTGAACTAATTTATATGTTGTTAGGGTTTCAACTGATTAATTTAAAATACAGTAATTTTTTAACCCTAGTTTTATTTTAAACTTGAACTAAGGATCGAGCTAACGTGTGTAGTTTGGGAAATTCTCAAATGGAGGTTAGAGTTGAGGCAGGGTTTTTAAGTTTAGGATTAGAACAATTAGGTTAGCGTTAGTCGCAAGTTTATAAGGTTTTGTAAGGAGTCGATTGTTTAATCTTAGTAGAAACCTTGGGGGAAGTAGTAGGCGGGTTTTGCCGAAGTTGGGCAAATTTGTGTGTTGCTTTTACTTCCACATTTACTCTATTATTATCTATGCTGCAACTTTTCTTCTTCTGCACATTTACAATAAACCATATTCAATCCCCTATATGGTTAATTCGATCCTCCAAAATCCACTGGACATCCTGGTCTACTTTATCCTTCAGAATGTTGTTATTGTCACAATCAAACATGACACCATGAAAGAAGAGTCCAAAAAACAAACTGTAGGTGGGGTAGTGTAGTAGGAATAGGAGTTGGAGGAGTAGAGATTTCCTTGGAATAAGGAGGAATAGTTGTGGTTAAAGGGAGAGAAGTGGAAGTTTGTTGATATGTAGGAATGAGGCATAGAGGAATGCTGGAAGAGGAGTCGCGGCTATTATGCGAGTCTCTGTGTCGCTTCCTAGATCGCTAGGGGGCCTTTCTTTGACCTTCCGTTTCCTTCCCTATCTTTTTTCATGGAAATCATCTTACGCCTTTTTTTCTTTCCTTTCATCTGCCTCTCTCTTCCTTAGTCTCCTGGCAGCCATAATAATTGCAACGAAGCAAATATGGATCAAGAGTTCGCCCTCTCTATTCTCCAATGCTATATTAGAGCTTGCTATATTTATCTCTTATTGTGGTGCCTAAAACAAGAAGGAATATCGTATTAGTATTTGAATTTTTGGAATGTAGACGAATGCAAGGATGTGTGTTCATCGTCCTAGTAAAGTGTGCAGAGTGTTAGTTACAACATCTTTGAAAGGAAAAATGAAGCCTGAGGAGCCTTCCTTAAGGAGGTCGCCATTGGTGATATTGAAGTCACAAAAGTAACCGAGACGTTTTCAAAAGACGTGGACAGAGGAGTAGCACCAATTACTGGTGATGTGCTCATTTCTGCACCCTTCTTTGGAGAATTAATGATGATGCATTTTGGCAAGGTGAGTCAGGAAGCTTGGTGGCTTCGAGAAACATCTCTCTGCATGACTCATCCTCCTTGTACTAGCTTCGTAGTTACTATCGCCTCCCTTAGCACTCTCTTCTTCTCCTTCTTTTTCTTCTTCATCCTATATCCTCGTCTCCTTTTTTCCTTCTCTCCTTTCCTCAGCATTACTCTCTTCAGGGATTGTTTTCATCCTAACTCCTTTACCCTTTGTTCTTGAAATTTCTCCAACGGTGGTCTCTTCGGTTGTCCTATTTGTAGACTTACCGACATTTGCTATACCCAATAGACCTTTGACTTCCTCCTAAAGATTGTCGTCGAAGCAGAAAATAGGGTCAGCATTCTAGAGTTACTCGTTAGAGTGATTGCACGAATGGAAAAATGCTCAAGATGCAGCAAATAGCAACGTCGGAGGTTCTTATTCGTTTAAAGGTATGCAATGGTGTGACGCTGGAAGCTAATTCCTTTTAGAGCTTTTAAAGTTTCGGCATGCTTGTCATTTGTTTCTCTAGCAGGAATATCTGTAAAAGAGCTGGACTAAAGTTAAAGCTTACAAAGAGGAAATCCAAGTGCGGGATGAGCAAAGAAGAAGGACTCTTACTACCAGAGAGCCAACGCCCATTAAAGCCGTACAGACACCAAAGGAAGTACTTATTCTTGAAACACGAGCATTTATTATGGAGAACTTCAATAACTTCGCATTTGCAGCAGCCCTTAATAATCATGAGAGATAGAGATTCTTGCCGATGCTTGAAGCTCAAAGTATGGATTAACTCTCCAAAGTTTGGAGGTTACTGGAATCGATTCATGAGCAACACATATAAGGAGCTTAGTAGTGCATATCCATAGGGATGTACCTGGAGTGAAGCCAACCCGAGCTTTTGGAAAATCATGAGTAGGAATGCATTAATAGGCTATATAGCACTGACTAAGCACATGTACGTACTACAGGCCGTGTAACCCATCAAAGAATTTTGAGCACCTTTCCACAAGGTAGGAAGCAAGGCATCACCTTTGGGGATTCCGTGCTACCTGCAGATGGTTTAAAGTGACTTGGGGGGTAAGGATTATTGGCACCTGTTCAAGCGGATCTCCAAAAACCTTAACCGATGTACTCGTCTAGTGGAGTAATGTTGTTGGTTTGGATTTACTAGAACAATCATTCCTTATGGTTCAACGGTAACTGAAATGCCTAGTTCTAGAAGGAATGGACATTGAAGCTTATGTATTAGTGAATCCAGCTTCAGAAGAAGTACATGACCCAACACCGATATTTAAGCGAGGAAATTTATGAGTCATTTTGGATAGGAAAACTTAGCATTCAACTCATTTAATATGTTTTATGTTGGAAAACTATTTCATTTTTAAACCTGTGTGATCTACGCTCGAAGTGAAATCGATGTTGACATATGTTGACCAATCGAACTCCGAACGTTGACCAAGGAAAATGGAAGTGTAAATCTGTAATGACCCGGAATTTTGACCATTGGTTTTGAAGGTTTAATTTATTTTTAAATGATAAATTTGGAAATATTAACCGATTTTGAGTATGGAGATTTTGGTTGAGTTAGTGAAATAGTTTAAAATTTTCAAATATATTGATCAAACGAATTGGGTGAATAGTAAATTTAATAACTGAAATAGGGATAATATATGAATTTGAAGTAAATGTACATGGAAATGATTTCTAAAGTTTATTTAAACTTTATTTGGATTAGAATGATGGTAGTGGACTTTTGAATGGAATTAAAAATCGATAAATTAAAATTTGGAATTTATATATATTTATTTAATAATGGAATATAATATTTGAGGTAGCGTAAATAATTGAATTTGTGACTTTACAGGTATCAAAATGGTTTCTAATATGGATATAAATTCTATTTGAATTATATTTGAGTTATTAAGTTTTTAAAATTTAAATTCCAATTAATTTCATCGATTTTGAAAATCGCTCGTTTCAATCGACACGTTAAAATAGCCTTCCGGGGTACAGTCTTGAAATTCGATGAAACTAATTTCATTGGATCTATAATACTTTATTATTGTATGATTTCAAATTTCGTAGCAATCGGATTTATCGTTTGATCATGGGAGCTGTAAACGCGCAGAAATTAATTTTATTTAAAATCAGTCATTTAATGCCGTAACTTCCATATACTTTCGAATTGGCCTTCGAAACATGTTCCATTGTTTTCGAAATAGGGGTAAAACCTTGTAAATTCCAGTTGGCATGTTTCATTTGGAGAACGGAAAAATTCGAGTGTGAACGGGCTTCAAATAGTGAATTATACGTGTATATATATACACCTAAATTATCAAACCCTAGAGATATTTGTAGCCGCCGCTGTTAATATCATCAATGGACAAAACCCTTCCATTTTCTCCTCCTTAGATCTTCCCATTCACAAACTTTTAGGCCATACTTCCAACAGGAATGTCGAAGAGCTCATCAAGCTCTACAGGTAGAACAGTCATGATCAGTTCTAACGTAGCGTAGAGGCCAAAATTTGAAGATATAGGGCACACGTTCAAGAGCAATCCCAGAGCCTGGGGGGCAAGCTTTATGGGGTTGAGGGCAGTGGTGCCATATGCAAAGGGCTTCGAGTAGGTAGTCCTGGATCGATGTGAAAACGACCAGGAGAGGAGCGGCGATCAACTCTCGAACGGCGGTGAGTGGGTTCACTTGCAAACGAAGCCTGGAATGAATGATGGAAGAAGCGACGGGTGGCCTGGATTTTAGGGTTTGGTAATGAACGGGCAATATCCCTTGAAGGTTTAGAAATAAAAAAATAAATAATTATTATTTATATAACTTGTGTTCAGACTTTTAAAAGTGTATATCTTTTTCATACGTTGTCAGAATTGAGCGAAACAAGCGGCGACGGAATCATAGCGACGGGCACTACATTATGGAACTAGTTTGGAGTTAATTGAAGCTAGTTAAATTTATAGGTCAAATCGAATGTGGTTCGATTTGATTTAAAATTTAAAACTCAAGGTGAGTTAAACTCACTCATTTAGATAATCAGTAGTGTTTTATAGTGAATAAAATTTATGTATACTGCTTGGATTGTTGAAATTAGTGATCAGTGAAAATGATGATTGTTGAAATTAATCTAAGATGATGATATAGCATCTTGAAATGCTATTAGATTAGCTGAACCGGATCTAGGGTAACATATAACAAATCGAATTGCTATTAAACTATTTATGTTTATTTTTTAGTTTATTTCTGGTATTGAAAGTATATGTGTGAAATTTAATGGATTGATTGTTTTTAAATTATGTTGTTTAATTATAATGTAAATTGAACTGGAATACATTTGTGTTATCTATTTGGCCAAGTAAACACCATCTAGTCTTAAATGGAAATGTAGTTTGAATGATATGTTAGAAGTAGAATAAATTCCTGATATGATGATATAAGATGTGGGAAAATATTTAATTGATAGTCAATCAATATGGAATAACTGTCGTTTAACTTGGATAGTTAAATTGAATATAATGGTAGCTTGTTTAAGTACCGTTGGAACTATTGAGCTTGGTGTGAAATTTGAAAGTTTTCCGATTGTGTTTAACTTCAGATTTTATAATTTGAAGAAAAATGTTTATTTGGTGATTATATACAAGGGTTTTGTTAAGTTATTATTTACAAATGATATGTAGATTGTTTTTATACAAAAGAGTTGGTCGTTTTGATAAAATTGTGTAAGAATTATTTCGAGATTTAAAGTGGAATTATTTATTTATGGTAATATAGTCATTTGACAAATGGATATTAAAACATCAATTACTTTATTGAAACTATATCGTTCCAGAATAATTACTTAAGTGGATTTTCAAGGGTTGGTTTTGAAGTTCTTATAATATATTATTTGATAAATCTTTATAAGGGTTCAAACTATATTATTGTTTTATAAAAGGGGTAAAAGTGATATTTTTTTAAAATTGAGTTATTCGTTTTAAATGAATAAGGAATTAATTCCAAAGTATTTATATTTAATTGGAAATATCTTAAAGAGATTTCTTTATGGAAGGAGTATCTTTCAGAAGCTATTAAGTGAAAATGTTGGGTTTTGGAAAGGAAGTTTATTTTTGAAGGATTATGTGGAAGGTTAACGGTTTATAGATATTAAAAAAATTGATTAAAGATATAAAGGGTATTTCAGAATGGTTATATGTTTGTTTAAAAGGATACATATGTTTAATCATCTAGATATGATCTTTGGATAAGTAAATCATTCTAGGTGGTGGGTTAAGATACTTAATCTTTTTGTAAGTATGTGGGAAAGGTTCTTCAAGTTTTGAAAGGAATGATTTGGAATATATGTATACTGTTAAGACAAGAACTTGGTTTATTATTTTCCAAGTATTTAAAACATTTCGTTTTGTGAATATACTTATTTTGTGAGAAAAGTATACGGAAAGTGATTTCCAAGTATTTTGAAAAGTGATTTTAAATTAATGAAGGTGAAGCACAGTGGGTTCCATGGGAAATGTGATCTATGTTTGAATGATTGTTATTTGATAGTTAATAACCGACTATCAAATCTGACCAAATTCATTGATCATTTCGAAAAGATCGGGATCAGATTTAATCATCCGAAAACCACTTCGATCCGATTTGTGCGTTACGAATTATGATATCGTGAAGCTTATGAAGATGGTGAATTTTAAAAAGATTGGTTTGCCTAGACCAAGGATAACTTGTATTGACGAATGTCCGACAGTGCATTTCTCATGATTGCATACATTGGTTTTTACAAACGTACATCTGTTTGGTGGTGGAAAATGCAACTTCTCTTAGCTTGACACCCTTCCTTGAGACATATGAGCTCACGGGTTGTATTTTTGTGGAAAGCAATTAGTAGTCAACGAAAATGGCAATGTTAGCATTCCAAGTATGGATGTTATCCTAAAGGTAAAACGTAGCCTTAAGCCTCATTAACCGGGAATGACTAAAACATGGAAGATGCAGCAAGGCTATGTGGGTCGCACCCAAATAGGGTATGTTACCACATTTCTAGATACCCTCGAATATATTATATTGAAACTATGAATATGGTTGTGCATGAAAAAGAGATTGCTCGATTAGGGTGGGAACACCCGAGGTGATAACATATTCGGTACTACCAAGGTTAGGGGTAGGCCAGTCATGTGTTGGTAGGGATCGTTAGGTATGATATGGGTACATTTTTCTAGAGGTGCACTATGGCGGGTGGTACCCCAGTAGCCCAGTCATTGTTGGAATCCAATATCCACTACGAGCCTGTATAGTTTTGACTACTGAAACGTGAGATGCAAGCATTTCAGCTATTTTCTAATTTACTTTCCATAGACACTATTATAATATCAGACGATTTTGATATAAAATGTTTTGGTTATGGTAAGGTAAAAACCCGTTGTGTTTATGTGCGGCGTGGTCTTACGAGACACCTTTGTTTTCAAAGGATTTTGATAAATTTAATAATTCAAATTGAGTGTGTTTTCTCATGCTGGTTTTTCCGACTGACTAGGGTGTTATTTTATTATAATGCTCGGGTCAGACCGAGTATTACAGATTCTGGTTAGAATGCTTTAGAGCTTAGGACACAAGCTGGATGATAGAGAAGTATTCCACATACTTGATTAGATTCCATTGTATGTAGGCTGTATATTTAGCACTTGTGAGGATAAGTTATTATAACTATCTAGTATTGTTTATTGATCATCGTACTCCGATGATGGTATGTATAAATAATAGTATAATTCTTTTTATATAAAGCTATGTTATTATTTATTATATTTTTGTTCCGCTGCGATGGTGAGATTCTATATTTTTGTTTCTGTTTCTTCTTCTATCTTTTCTTCTTTACACCTAATGATCTGGTATTTCCGGCACTCGATTGCTCGGCATGCTATACAGTGAACGTATTGATGTCGATTTTCAAGGGTCGAAAATCTAGTTCGTCGCATTTGGTTTCACAGCTTAGGTTGGCGGTATATGTAATGACCCGGGATTTTGGCAATATATTTTAATAAGTATTTAATCTAATTCAAATTAAATACAAGCTTTTCATTTTATAAATTAATAAGCTTTTGAATTAACTGTTTGATTCTTTCAAAAATATTTATAATAAAATTTATCTTATTCAATTAAATTAAAGGTTCCATATTATTAATATTTGATACAATACATATATAAATGTAGTCTATAATAATAATGTTTAAAATAACACAATTCTATCCATATTAAATATAAATATAAATTATATAAATACAACTATAGGTTATAAGTCGAATATTCGAAGACTAAACTCTAAATAATATAAAACTAAGAAGTTATTCTAACAACAACTTATATGATTAAAGTAAAATAAATCTTATAAATATTGAACATAAGTATAAAATAAATATATGGTTATAAACTTAAATATATAAACATAAGTATAAAACTATGATATAAATATAAGATATAAATAGAAATATAAACTATGTAAATACAAACATATGTTATAAATCAAAGGTTTGAAAGTTAAAATTTCAAATAGAAATAAAATTAAGAAGCTGTGCTAACAAATATGATCAAGTATTGCTGTGTAATATATGTAAGTGCAAGATAAAAACAAAATCTTTTAAAAAAAAGTATAACACATATGTGCTGTATAATACATATGTGCAATGCAAAAGAAAAGACAAACTAGATATATTCAAATATCTTTGTACAGAGAAAACACAAATAAAAATATCAGCAAACTATTATTAGGTGTAAACATATTTGGAGACAATTTCATTTAATGCTTTCATCTCAGCACCACCAACATTTATTCAGCCGAAATTTGTAATATCACTTCAAAATTACAGTAATTTAACAAAAAACAAAATATGCTCCAAACAAGTTAAGACTTGCACCAGAAGACACCTTTTGTTCAAAGCTGTATATATATATATATATTTGTCACCCTATTTTAGTTCATTTCATAACATATTAAACCTGAGAAGCAAAACTGTGATAAGAAAAAGAAAATAAAGCGTCATCTTAACAAACTTAGCTTCATTCATCAAAGCAGAGAAGAGTTTTCAGGAATTCAAATTCTAGCTTTTCAACAAATTATCCTCTGTTTCAACAGTATCTTAAGTGAGTAAACATACTTCTTTGAAATTTAAATCTTAATAATTGGTTCCTGAAAATATTATGTTTGTTATATATTGTTCTGTGATGTTGCTGTTTTACTGAAGTTCTGCTATGTGATGCTCTTCAATATTTTCAAGTCTCTGAGCAAAGAATTGTAAAGAAAACTAGCACTTCTTCATATAAAAACAATTTAAAACTTAGAAATTTAACTAATTATGTTTGTACAAAAAAAAAATCAGGACCTGGAAAATTGTTTGAATTTTGACAGAGCAACATAGATACTGTATGATCAATATTACAGCAAAAAGGAAATAAATTGTTAAATTCGAATATTTTAAATTGTTATTTTGATTATATATTTGGAATAAACACTCAAAGATAAGATTTTTAAAGCAAGAACGAAAATTTTTAGTTTAGAAATGTAAGAGCAGTTTACAGATGAACAAAAATCACATTTTTACAAATTTCTGTTGATTTAATGAATTTTTGATGTTGAAATTTGTGGTGAAGCTAGCTTGATGATCCACGAACACAGGAAAAATACTAGAAAAATTTTCTAATGTAAGAATTTTTGGTTCGAATCAAGTTTAAGGTTTTGGGTTCATGTTTCCTGTGGTAAGCATATGTGTTGATTTCGTCGCCTTGGATCGACCGAGATTCATGAGATTTTAGGAGATGGCAGAGGAAGATGATGGCGTGGTGTGGTCGGAATCTCTTAGCCAATGATGGTCGACGTTGGGTGGTCGTGGCGATTTTCTGTTGACGCGTTCGAGTTGCTGTTCGTTCAAACGAGCATATTTTGATTTCAAACTTTTCGCGATGAACTGGGGTTTGATTTCATATGTGAGGTCGTTATGTGGTTTGCAGGAGGCGACGTGGTTCGCCGGAGTGGTGGCGACGTGCCGTGCACGTGCCCGGTGGCATGGATGTGTCAGCGACTTCGCTGTTAATTCAACTCGAGTGATACTCGAGTATGATGGAGGATCTCTTCGAGTCGAACCCTAGGTGCGTGAGTTGCTTTCGCGTCTTACTGCAGTTTTTGTTACTTAAATTTAAAACTAAACATAGAAAAAGAAGAAAGAAAGGAATAGTGGAAGAAGAAGAAAGGTACTCTTGGGTACTCAAAATTTTATGAGTAGCTAAGTGATAGGTTTTGGGATTGTTGAGTTCTGAAGGAGCTTGGAGCAGGAGTTACAGACGTATCTATATATCTATCTAGTTCCGCTGTGCAGTTGATGTATGTTGTATTTTGAATGTATGTATGTGGTAGATATGTATATAACTATCCTGTTGTATAATGTTGCATAACTCTGATATATATAAAAATTATGTATTAGTTAGGTGATGTACTATATTCGTTTCATTCCGCTGTGAGATTCTGATATTGTTATTCTTTCTTTCTATCTTTTCTATTTCTATCCCTTTCTTTTCTTTTTGATGATATGTCTTTCTGGGGTTAGAAAGGTGGGTCGTCACAGTTGGTATCAGAGCACTAGGTTGAGCGAATACCTAGGCTCTAGAGTAGTATCTATCTTGAGAGTGCATATTTGTATTTTCATATAATTATATACCTATCTAAATTTGTTGAGTTACCTGTCCAGGTGGCCAACATGAGTTCTGAAAGGAGAGGCAGAGGTAGGGGCAGTACCTCGACTGATAATGGACGAAGTCAAGCTGCTAGTGAAGCTGTAGATCTAGTACCGCCTCAGGTTAGTTTTGCCGCCTTATGCAAAGACTTCATCAACCTTGGAGGCAAACCATTTAAAGGGTCAGAATCGATATTTGAAGTTCAAGCTTGGCTACGCTCTTGTGAGCGCATATTTAAGAGTATGAAGTTGTCAGATGAACGGAAGAGGGAAATGACATCGTGGCAATTGCAGGGAGGCGCAGCAGCCTGGTGGGATGTAATGGTAGCAAATATTTCTGAGAAAGACATTTCATGGGAAAGATTTAAGGAGTTATTTGAGGAGAAATTTATGCCAATAGGAGGGAAAACTCGTCTATACCTGGATTTTCTGAATTTGAAGCAGGGAAGCATGTCTTTAGCGGAGTATGAGACCAAATTCAATGAACTTTCGTGCTATGGACCAAGGCTCATTGATACTCCCCTCAAAAAGAACGAAATGTTTGTGCAAGGATTGAGGCCAGAATTTCATAAAAAGACGACGATGCTCTTGAAAGGATCTTTTGTTGATTTAATTGATACGGCTTTGAGATATGAGAATTTGATGAACAAGAGATCAGTGGCACCAGTAGAAGCTTCGGGAGGGAGTTTTGCTAACCCAAATAAAAGGAATTTTAATCCACTTTGGAAAAGGCAAGGCAAAGGAAAGAAACCTAGAGGAAGCAACAATGGACCTCGCAAGTGTTATAATTGTCAGCAAGTTGGGCATTTGGCTAATCAGTGTCCTCAGGGAAGATCTCAGCAACATCAGAGTGGTCTAGGATCAGCAATGGTTCAAAGATCGTTGTGTTTCAATTGTCACCAGCCAGGTCACATGATCAAGAATTGTCCACTTTTGCGGAGGGCGCCTTAGAATAAAGTCTTTGCTCTGGAAGCCGGTCCATCTTCTTCTTCTCAAGGAAAAGGGGTATTGGAAGGTACATTACTTTTAGATGACAAATATATTAAAGTTTTGTTGGATTCGGGTGCTTCTTTGAGTTTTATTTCTTTGGAATCAGTAGAAAAGTTCTTTCTCACCTCTAGTACCGTGGATCGTCCTATTCTTGTAACTAATCCTATAGGCGGGGAAACCAAATTAGATACGATTTGTAAGGACTTGAGGATTTCTTATCCGTCCTATAGTTTTTCTTATGACCCTAGTGTGTTAAATTTTAAAGGATTGACCTTATATTGGGAATGGATTGGCTCGATAAGTAGAAAGCAGTTCTGAATTGTGATGAGAGAACAGTTTCGCTGGAAACTGATTTGGGTAGGATTTCCAGAGTGACATGTGATGACTCTGGATTTCACTCGAGTAGTCTTTTGCATGGAGTTGAGACTTCTCAAGAGAAGGTTGAAGATATCGACGTGGTCCTAGATTTTCCTGATGTATTTGAAGAAGTTAAGTGTCTGCCTCCACATCGAGTAATAGAATTTCGCATTGATTTGATTCTAGGAGCAGTGTCAGTAATTCAGCCTAGTAGGAGAATGGCTCCTAGGGAGAGGGAGGAGTTAATTAAGCAGACTCAGGATCTTTTGGAGAAGGGGTTGATTAGGCCCAGTTTTTCTTGTTGGGGCTCAGCTGCGGTTTTTGTCACCAAATCGGATGGATCGCTAAGGTTCTATGTTGATTATAGAGAATTGAACAAAGTGACCATTCGAAATAAATATCCTTTTCCTCGTATTGATGATCTCTTTGACCAGTTGCATGGAGCTTCTATCTTTTCTCAACTGGATTTAGCTTCAGTTTTCCATCAGTTGAGGGTAGCTGAGGATAGTATTCCCTTGACTGCATTTAGGGGACCAAATTGTTTCTATGAGTGGTTGGTTATGCCTTTCAGGTTAACCAGTGCTCCTGCCTATTTTGTTGACCTGATGAACTGAGTCTTTCGGGATGTGTTAAATAAGTTCGTTCTGGTGTTCATTGATGATATCTTGGTCTACTCTAAGTCTGAAGAAGAGCATAGGTATCATTTGAGGATTGTATTAGAGACTCTGAGGAGACATGTTTTGAAGGCAAAGTTCTCTAAGTACCATTTCTGGAAATCAGAAGTTAAATTTTTAGGGCATATTGTTTCTGGAGAAGGTATCTCTGTAGATCCAACGACGGTTGAGACTATTCTGGAATGGAAGCAGCCGGAGACACCGACTGAAGTTCGCAGTTTTCTACGTTTGGCTGGCTACTACAGAAAATTTATCAAGGATCATTCCAAGATTTCTTCGCATTTGACTAAGCTGACAAGGAAAGGAGCTAAGTTCAAGTGGACACCTCAGTGTGAAGAAGCTTTCCAGGAGTTGAAGATGAGGCTAACCAGTGCACCAGTGCTGGCTATCCCGGATGGAAAGAGAAAATTTGAGGTTTATACTGATGCTTGAAAAGTTGGTCTAGGAGCTGTTCTGATGCAGAATGGAAGGGTAATTGCGTATGCGAGTCGGCAATTGAAGCCACATGAAAGGAATTACGCTACGCACAATCTAGAACTGTTAGCCATTGTTTTTGCTTTGAATATTTGGAGACATTATATTTTGGGAGAGAAGTTTGAGTTATTCACGGATCACAAACCATTGAAATATAGTTTCTCTCAAAAAGATCTTAATCTGAGGCAGCAGCAGTGGGTCGAATTTCTGGCATCCTATGATTTGGATATTCTGCATACCCTGGGAAAAGCAAATGTTGTAGCTGATGCTCTTAGTAGAAATGCAGTTTTGTCTCTTTTGGAAGTTGCTCCATCTCTCCAGGAAAGAATCATTAGTAAATGGAGGATAGATCTTTTGAGGAACTAATTCTTGGAACTGAGGACAATCGATATTTGGATTTCAAGGTAGACGATCAAGGTGCTTTGAGGATTAATGGTCGTTTGTGTGTGCCTAATATAGATGGACTGAGGCAAGAAGTCTTAGCTGAGTGTCATCGCTCCAGATTGAATATTCACCCAGGAATCTCTAAGATGTATAAAGATATGAAAAGAGTTTTCTGGTGGCCGAGCACGAAGAGGGATGTAGCTGCTTTCGTAAATAGTTGTGCCATCTACCAACAAGTTAAAGGAGATCAGCAGAAGTTAGCCGGATTATTGCAGCCTTTAGAAGTTCCAGATTGGAAGTAGGAGATGATCTCAATGGATTTCATCGACGGTTTGCCTAGAACCAAGAAAGGAAATGAAGGGATATGGGTTGTTGTGGATCGTTTAACTAAGAGTGTCCATTTTATACCCGTTAAGGCAACTCGTACTGCAGCTTCTCTGGCAGAGATTTTCTTGAAGGAGATAGTCAGATTGCGTGGTGTTTCCATCAGTATAGTAAGTGACCGTGATCCTATTTTCGCTAGCAAATTTTGGGAGGCTTTGCAATGAGCTATGGGAACGAGTTTGAGATTGAGTACAGCCTATCATCCTCAGATTGACGGACAGACAGAGAGACTTAATCGTATTCTAGAGAATATGCTGTGAGCTTGTGTATTGGATTTTGGTGGATCATGGGAAGACCATCTTCATCTAGTGGAATTCTCTTATAATAATAGTTACCAAGCGAGTATTAAGATGGCCCCGTATGAAGCTCTGTATGGAAGACCGTGTAGATCCCCATCCTGTTGGATAGAATCGAAAGATCGTCTTGTGCTCGGACCCGATCTAATTCGTGAACCTTCTGTGAAGGTTGAACTTATCAAGAAAAGAATGAAAGCTGCTCAGGATCTGCAAAAGAAATGTGCAGATAAAAGGCGAAGACCATTGGAATTTGAGAACGGAGATTTAGTCTTTGTCAAAGTTTCCCCGATCAAAGGAGATATAAGATTCCGAAAGACAGGGAAACTTGCTCAGAGATTTATTGGACCATTCTGAGTGCTGGAAAGAATTGGAGCTGTAGCTTACAGAATTGAACTGCCAGAACGGATGTCTGGAATTCAACATGTATTCCATGTATCCCATCTAAGGAAATTTGTGCATGACCCATCACTGGTTGTAGAACTCGTAGTCCAGGAAGATTTGGAAGTAGAACCCAACTTGACTGTAGTCAGAAATCTTGTTCGGATTGTGGATCAAGACGAGTAGCAACTCAGGAGCAAAGTGGTGAAGCTCGTCAAAGTGCAGTGGAGTGAGGATCCCAGAGATTGTACCTGGGAAACTCTGTATAGTTTTAGGAAAGCTTACCCAGATATGTGTCCAGATAAATAGTGATGTTCGTTTGGATAGACTGTTTGGCTGTTTGCTAATGTATGAATGAATTGTATGTTTGGATTGTTAATATAAAAGCTTTTGAATTAACTTTTGTTTTAAATTTCGGGGATGAAATTCTTTTAAAGAGGGAGGAATGTAATGACCCGGGATTTTGGCAATATATTTTAATAAGTATTTAATCTAATTCAAACTAAATACAAGCTTTTCATCTTATAAACTGATAAGCTTTTGAATTAACTGTTTGATTCTTTCAAAAATATTTATAATAAAATTTATCTTATTTAATTAAATTAAAGGTTCCATATTATTAATATTTGATACAATACATATATAAATGTAGTCTATAATAATAATGTTTAAAATAACACAATTCTATCCATATTAAATATAAATATAAATTATATAAATACAAATATAGGTTATAAATCGAATATTTGAAGATTAAACTCTAAATAAAATAAAACTAAGAAGTTATTCTAACAACAACTTATATGATTAAAGTAAAATAAATCTTATAAATATTGAACATAAGTATAAAATAAATATATGGTTATAAACTTAAATGTATAAACATAAGTATAAAACTATGATATAAATGTAAGATATAAATAGAAATATAAACTATGTAAATACAAACATATGTTATAAATCAAAGGTTTGAAAGTTAAAATTTCAAATAGAAATAAAATTAAGAAGCTGTGCTAACAAATATGATCAAGTATTGTTGTGTAATATATGTAAGTGCAAGACAAGAACAAAATCCATATGTGCTGTATAATACATATGTGCAATGCAAAAGAAAAGACAAACTAGTTATATTCAAATATCTTTGTACAGAGAAAACACAAATAAAAATATCAGCAAACTATTATTAGGTGTAAACATATTTGGAGACAATTTCATTTAATGCTTTCATCTCAGCACCACCAACATTTATTCAGCCGAAATTTGTAATATCACTTCAAAATTACAGTAATTTAACACAAAACAAAATATGCTCAAAACAAGTTAAGACTTGCACCAGAAGACGCCTTTTGTTCAAAGCTGTGTGTGTGTGTATATATATATATTTATTTATCCCCCTATTTTAGTTCATTTCATAACATAGTAAACCTGAGAAGCAAAACTGTGATAAGAAAAAGAAAATAAAGCATCATCTTTACAAACTTAGCTTCATTCATCAAAGCAGAGAAGAGTTTTCAGGAATTCAAATTCCAGTTTTTCAACAAATTATACTCTGTTTCAACGGTATCTTAAGTGAGTAAACATATTCTTTGAAATTTAAATCTTAATAATTGGTTGATGATTGGCTCGATAAGTATAAAGAAGTTATGAATTGTGATGAGAGAACAGTTTCGCTGGAAACTGATTTGGGTAGGATTTCCAGAGTGACATGTGATAACTCTGGATTTCACTCGAGTAGTCTTTTGCATGGAGTTGAGACTTCTCAAGAGAAGGTTGAAGATATCGATGTGGTCCTAGATTTTCCTGATGTATTTGAAGAAGTTAAGTGTCTGCCTCCACATCGAGTAATAGAATTTCGCATTGATTTGATTCTAGGAGCAGTGTCAGTAATTCAGCATAGTAGGAGAATGGCTCCTAGGGAGAGGGAGGAGTTAATTAAGCAGACTCAGGATCTTTTGGAGAAGGGGTTGATTAGGCCCAGTTTTTCTTGTTGGGGCTCAGCTGTGGTTTTTGTCACCAAATCGGATGGATCGCTAAGGTTCTATGTTGATTATAGAGAATTGAACAAAGTGACCATTCGAAATAAATATCCTTTTCCTCGTATTGATGATCTCTTTGACCAGTTGTATGGAGCTTCTATCTTTTCTCAACTGGATTTAGCTTTAGTTTTCCATCAGTTGAGGGTAGCTGAGGATAGTATTCCCTTGACTACATTTAGGGGACCAAATTGTTTCTATGAGTGGTTGGTTATGCCTTTCAGGTTAACCAGTGCTCCTGCCTATTTTGTTGACCTGATGAACTGAGTCTTTCGGGATGTGTTGAATAAGTTCGTTCTGGTGTTCATTGATGATATCTTGGTCTACTCTAAGTCTGAAGAAGAGCATAGGCATCATTTGAGGATTGTATTAGAGACTCTGAGGAGACATGTTTTGAAGGCAAAGTTCTCTAAGTACCATTTCTGGAAATCAGAAGTTAAATTTTTAGGGCATATTGTTTCTGGAGAAGGTATCTCTGTAGATCCAACGACAGTTGAGACTATTCTGGAATGGAAGCAGCCGGAGACACCGACTGAAGTTCGCAGTTTTCTGCGTTTGGCTGGCTACTACAGAAAATTTATCAAGGATCATTCCAAGATTTCTTCGCATTTGACTAAGCTGACAAGGAAAGGAGCTAAGTTCAAGTGGACACCTCAGTGTGAAGAAGCTTTCCAGGAGTTGAAGACGAGGCTAACCAGTGCACCAGTGCTGGCTATCCCGGATGGAAAGAGAAAATTTGAGGTTTATACTGATGCTTGAAAAGTTGGTCTAGGAGCTGTTCTGATGCAGAATGGAAGGGTAATTGCGTATGCGAGTCGGCAATTGAAGCCACATGAAAGGAATTACGCTACGCACGATCTAGAACTGTTAGCCATTGTTTTTGCTTTGAATATTTGGAGACATTTTATTTTGGGAGAGAAGTTTGAGTTATTCACGGATCACAAACCGTTGAAATATAGTTTCTCTCAAAAAGATCTTAATCTGAGGCAGCAGCAGTGGATCGAATTTCTGGCATCCTATGATTTGGATATTCTATATACCCTGGGAAAAGCAAATGTTGTAGCTGATGCTCTTAGTAGAAATGCAGTTTTGTCTCTTTTGGAAGTTGCTCCATCTCTCCAGGAAATAATCATTAGTAAATGGAGGATAGATCTTTTGAGGTACTAATTCTTGGAACCGAGGACGGTCGATATTTGAATTTCAAGGTAGACGATCAAGGTGCTTTGAGGATTAATGGTCGTTTTTATGTGCCTAATATAGATGAACTGAGGCAAGAAGTCTTAGCTGAGTGTCATCGCTCCAGATTGAATATTCACCCAGGAATTTCTAAGATGTATAGAGATATGAAAAGAGTTTTCTGGTGGCCGAGCACGAAGAGGGATGTAGCTGCTTTCGTAAATAGTTGTGCCCTCTACCAACAAGTTAAAGGAGATCAGCAGAAGTTAGTCGGATTATTGCAGCCTTTAGAAGTTCCAGATTGGAAGTGGGAGATGATCTCAATGGATTTCATCGACGGTTTGCCTAGAACCAAGAAAGGAAATGAAGGGATATGGGTTATTGTGGATCGTTTAACTAAGAGTGTCCATTTTATACCCGTTAAGGCAACTCGTACTGCAGCTTCTCTGGCAGAGATTTTCTTGAAGGAGATAGTCAGATTGCGTGGTGTTTCCATCAGTATAGTAAGTGACCGTGATCCTATTTTCACTAGCAAATTTTGGGAGGCTCTGCAATGAGCTATGGGAACGAGTTTGAGATTGAGTACAGCCTATCGTCCTCAGATTGACGGACAGACAGAGAGACTTAATCGTATACTAGAGAATATGCTGTGAGCTTGTGTATTGGATTTTGGTGGATCATGGGAAGACCATCTTCATCTAGTGGAATTCTCTTATAATAATAGTTACCAAGCAAGTATTAAGATGGCCCCGTATGAAGCTCTGTATGGAAGACCGTGTAGATCCCCATCTTGTTGGATAGAATCGAAAGATCGTCTTGTGCTCGGACCCGATCTAATTCGTAAAGCTTCTGCGAAGGTTAAACTTATCAAGAAAAGAATGAAAGCTGCTCAGGATCGTCAGAAGAAATGTGCAGATAAAAGGCGAAGACCATTGGAATTTGAGAACGGAGATTTAGTCTTTGTCAAAGTTTCCCCGATCAAAGGAGATATAAGATTCCGAAAGACAGGGAAAGTTTCTCAAAGATTTATTGGACCATTCTGAGTGTTGGAAAGAATTGGAGCTGTAGCTTACAGAATTGAACTGCCAGAACGGATGTCTGGAATTCAAAATGTATTCCATGTATCCCATCTAAGGAAATTTGTGCATAACCCATCACTGGTTGTAGAACCCGTAGTCCAGGAAGATTTGGAAGTAGAACCCAACTTGACTGTGGTCAGAAATCTAGTTCGGATTGTGGATCAAGACGAGAAGCAACTCAGGAGCAAAGTGGTGAAGCTCGTCAAAGTGCAGTGGAGCAAGGATCCCAGAGATTGTACCTGGGAAATTCTGGATAGTTTTAGGAAAGCTTACCCAGATATGTGTCCAGATAGATAGTGATGTTCGTTTGGATAGACTGTTTGGCTGTTTGCTAATGTATGAATGATATGTATGTTTGGATTGTTAATATAAAAGCTTTTGAATTAACTTTTGTTTTAAATTTTGGGGATGAAATTCTTTTAAAGAGGGAGGAATGTAATGACCCGGGATTTTGGCAATATATTTTAATAAGTATTTAATCTAATTCAAATTAAATACAAGCTTTTCATCTTATAAACTGATAAGCTTTTGAATTAACTGTTTGATTCTTTCAAAAATATTTATAATAAAATTTATCTTATTTAATTAAATTAAAGGTTCCATATTATTAATATTTGATACAATACATATATAAATGTAGTCTATAATAATAATGTTTAAAATAACACAATTCTATCCATATTAAATATAAATATAAATTATATAAATACAAATATAGGTTATAAATCGAATATTTGAAGATTAAACTCTAAATAAAATAAAACAAATAATTTATTCTAACAACAACTTATATAATTAAAGTAAAATAAATCTTATAAATATTGAACATAAGTATAAAATAAATATATGGTTATAAACTTAAATGTATAAACATAAGTATAAAACTATGATATAAATGTAAGATATAAATAGAAATATAGACTATGTAAATACAAACATATGTTATAAATCAAAGGTTTGAAAGTTAAAATTTCAAATAGAAATAAAACTAAGAAGCTATGCTAAAAAATATGATCAAGTACTGTTGTGTAATATATGTAAGTGCAAGACAAGAACAAAATCCATATGTGCTGTATAATACATATGTGCAATGCAAAAGAAAAGACAAACTAGTTATATTCAAATATCTTTGTACAGAGAAAACACAAATAAAAATATCAGCAAACTATTATTAGGTGTAAACATATTTGGAGACAATTTCATTTAATGCTTTCATCTCAGCACCACCAACATTTATTCAGCCGAAATTTGTAATATCACTTCAAAATTACAGTAATTTAACACAAAACAAAATATGCTCAAAACAAGTTAAGACTTGCACCAGAAGACGCCTTTTGTTCAAAGCTGTATGTGTGTGTGTATATATATTTATCTATCCCCCTATTTTAGTTCATTTCATAACATAGTAAACCTGAGAAGCAAAACTGTGATAAGAAAAAGAAAATAAAGCATCATCTTTACAAACTTAGCTTCATTCATCAAAGCAGAGAAGAGTTTTCAGGAATTCAAATTCCAGCTTTTCAACAAATTATCCTCTGTTTCAACAGTATCTTAAGTGAGTAAACATACTTCTTTGAAATTTAAATCTTAATAATTGGTTCATGAAAATATTATGTTTGTTATAGCTTGTTCTGTGATGTTGTTGTTTTACTGAAGTTCTGCTATGTGATGCTCTTCAATATTTTCAAGTCTCTGTGCAAAGAATTTTAAAGAAAACTAGGACTTCTTTATATAAAACAATTTAAAACTTAGAAATTTAACTAATTATGTTTGTACAAACAAAAATCAGGACCTGGAAAATTGTTTGAAGTTTGACAGAGCAACATAGATACTGTATGATCAATATTACAGCAAAAAGGAAATAAATTGTTAAATTCGAATATTTTAAATTGTTATTTTGATTATATATTTGGAATAAACACTCAAAGATAAGATTTTTAAAGCAAGAATGATAATTTTTAGTTTAGAAATGTAAGAGCAGTTTACAGATGAACAAAAATCACATTTTTACAAATTTCTGTTGATTTAATGAATTTTTGATGTTGAAATTTGTGGTGAAGCTAGCTAGATGATCCACGAACACAGGATAAATACTAGAATAATTTTCTAATGTAAGAATTTTTGGGTCGAATCAAGTTTAGGGTTTTGGGTTCATGTTTATGATGGTCAGCATATGTGTTGATTTCGTCGCCTTGGATCGACCGAGCTTCATGAGATTTTAGGAGATGGTAGAGGAAGTTGATGGCATGGTGTGGCCGGAATCGTTTAGCCAATGATGGTCGACGCTGGGTGGTCGTGGCGATTTTCTATTGACGCGTTCGAGTTGCTGTTCGTTCAAACGAGCATATTTTGATTTTGAACTTTTCGTGATGAACTGTGGTTTGATTTCGTATGTGAGGTCGTTATGTGGTTTGCAGGAGGCAACGTGGTTCGCCGGAGTGGTGGCGACGCGCCGTGCACGTGCCCGTTGGCGTGGGTGTGTCAGCGACTTCGTTGTTAATTCAACTCGAGTGATACTCGAGTATGATGGAGGATCTCTTCGAGTCGAACCCTGGGTGCGTGAGTTGCTTTCGCATCTTACTGTAGTTTTTTTACTTAAATTTAAAACTAAACAAATATAAAGAAGAAAGAAAGGAAGAGTGGAAGAAGAAGAAAGGTATAAGAGAAGAGAGGTGGACTTGGGTTACTACTCGAGTAATTAGTATGTTTGTCTCGAGTCCATTTCTAGGGGTTAGCCAATTTAAACCTTAAGTCAAATGTTAAACAACTTTAATATTAGTTAAGTTATTAAATTTGACAAGGTTTAAGTTAAGACTTGATTTAAAATTTATTAAGAGAGGTTTACAAAACGTAAAATTGTTAATTAATTTAAATTGAAAGTTAATTAAGAATGTAATTAATTTATAATGGTGATAAAATAAATAGTTTAAGATTAAATAAATTTGTAATTAAAGATTAATAATCTTGTATTTAAATCAATTTGTAATTAAAATTTAATTAACTACTTAAAGTTAATTAATAATAGTTAACTAATTAAATGATTAATGATTAAATGTTAATTTAATTGGTAATTAATGGTTAATTAAGTAATTAATGATAATTAAATGGGTGATTAAGTTTTATAAATCAATAATTAAGGTTATTAACAATTAATAATTAAGAATTAATTAATTAAGTGAGTAATTAAGAAAAGATTAATAAATTTAATAAATTGATTAATTAGTGATTTACTAAGCAGGGTAGAATGGTTTATTCTTAAGTAATAAATTAAGTTAAGTAGATCAATCTATTTTGATATGAATTGATGATTCTTGTTTGATTGACTCTGATATATATTTGGTGATATTCTGTGATACTTTGTGGTATATTTTGGATATATCTATGATGACTATGTATGATTGATCTGTGATAAATGTTATGTGAATTCAAAGTATTGAATTTAAATTATTTAAACTATTTAAACAACTTGGCCTCTAAAATGGCGTTTGGATTTCGATGAGATCGGGATCGGGTGTAAATTTGATATTCCGAAAACTACATCGATCCAAATTAAACGTTAGGTCGTGGAATCTCAAGTGAAGGTCGAGATGGTGTTTCAGAATGCAAGGGTTATCATCGTTAACTCTGAGGGTGATTCCAAAACGAGTGTAACGAGATAATGCCTTCGGTTTCGTTCGAACCCGGAACGAACTTGTATGGAGTGAATGCTTTCAACACATCGTCAAGCAGACGATGAGCATTCTAAGAGAGATGTTCTATAAAGGTAATCGCAGCCTCAAGCCTCATCAGCCGGGAATGACTAAAACAGGGGATGTGCAGCAAGGTTAGGTGGGTCATGCCCAAGAAGGACGAGGTATACCCCTGTCTAGATGTCCCTTTTTATTAGGTTGTGTGGGCAGTTGGATCTGCAGCCAACTACGTGGTTATCTTTTTTGGGACTGTTCAGTAAGGAATGGTTCCGGCCTTGTGTTGCAGGGGATTTATGGTGGATCCTCGGTACGGTGATCTAGGCTCCATACTATGACGGGCGGTACCCCGGCTGCCCTGCCATTGTATGGAATCCAATTTCCAATAAGAGCCGTACGTTTTGATTGTGCCCAACTATGTTGAAATGTGAGATGTAAGCATTTCAGTTATTTCTGTATTTTACTTGAAAACCCTAGACACTATTATAATATCACTGGATTTCCTATAAAATGTTTTGGTTAGCGTAAGGTAAAAACTTACCCATGTTTATGTGTGGGAAGTCTTACGTGATACCTTTATTTTCAAATAGTTTTCAAAGTTAAACAAATTCAAACCGTTTACTCACACCAGACCCATGTCTGACCCGGAGTTTATATTTTGTTTTTCATAAACTCTTAGGTACTCAAATTTTTATGAGTAGCCAAGTGATAGGTTTTGGGATTGTTAGGTTCTGGAGGAGCTTGGAGCAGGAGTTCCAGACATATCTATATATCTATCTAGTTTCGCTGTGTAGTCGATGTATGTTGTATTTTGAATGTACGTATGTGACAAATATGTATATGACTATCCTGTTGTATGATGTTGTATAACTATGATATATATAAAAACTGTGTATTAGTTATGTGATGTATTATATTTGTTTTGTTCCGCTGTGAGATTCTGATATTGTTATTCTTTCTTTCTATCTTTTTTATTTCTATCCCTTTCTTTTCTTATTGATCATACGTCTTTCGGGGGTTAGAAAGGTGGGTCGTCACAGTATACCTATGCTTTGGTGGGGGTTACTCAATGGAGACAGAGTCAGTGATACTTCAAAATGAGTTTGAGTATATTAATAAATATGAGCGTGTATTCGTTAGTGAATATAAAATGTTTTATTTTGTGTACACTTATCGGTTGAGTGTTTATGAATTTTGGTCATTACGGGAAGTACAACCGTATCGATAGGAGTTTCTAAACTCTTAAACAAGGTAAACTGACATAGTATGGTTTTGAAGTGGGTAAATGAAATAATTTTACCCAAACTATATTTTGATATAAAAGAAACATTTTCTCGAAATTATTATAGTGGATATATTTGGAGTGCTTGGTTGGTATTATTATAGTCTAAATGAGATTATAAAATTTGGAATGGATTATATAACCAATTTAAAAGGTATATAAGTATGATTATACATTCGAGTTGTAACTAAAAATGGATTCAAAATAGAATTTAAATCCTGGGAATTTTGAGAAATGTTCTAAGCGGATTTGAACTAAATAGTTGGGAATTTTTAAATATTAGAGATTTTGGAAATGTTTTCCAAAGTGGTTTGTGAAGAGTACTGGAGTGTTATTTTGGAGATATTTCGGAATAGAAATTGTTTTAAAAGGATTTTGGAAGAAAAGAAGAACTAAGCTCACTTCAGTCGTTGGAAAATAATTCTGGTGATGATGGCTGCATATCAGTGTTAATTTTCGAGTTTCTAAGTGACGGATTGCTACTGTAGTGATTGGCTATGATTATTTGCCTTGGACTTGTTTAGTAAACAAATTTTATTTTAGAAATTCCAAGGGAATTGTTTTGGGTAAAACAAGCTGCTTTAAAATTTTGAAAGTATGACTTGATTTACAAAAGTGGATATATGTATATTTATGATTTGTAATAAAACTAGGTGATTGAATTCTAGAATTTCCATTTAAATGATTTGTGAAGCCGGGATAAAATTAGTTATTGAGCTTATAATTTGGAATTGATATAGATAAGAAAGGAAAGTGTGGATTTTAATCTTGGAAATTAAATTCTAACTTTAGAAAGATAAAATGAACCACATTGGTTGAAATTTAACACGGACAAGGTAAACAAAGTTGAATTGGATTTGGATTGAAATTGGATATAAAGTTTGGAATGTAATAGCTATAAATTATGATTATTGAGTGGAGTAGACACATTTAAGCTATTAATGATATATATAATCCAGAGTTATGATTATAAGATGTGAATGTACTCAAGCAAGCCATATGAGATTTAGGTTAAAAAGTTTTTGAAATTATGAGCTGAGAAATGAAATGGTAGAACCAAAGCGAAAATGGTTGATGTTATGGTAAAGGAACGAAAATTAAAAATTTTGAATTTCAATGGAGGATGAATTGGATTTGAGTAAATTGAATGTGAACATGAATTGTGAAGTGACTATATAATTATATGTTACGAATATAGAATGTGGGTAAATTTAAGTGTAAATTTAGGGAATTATGAATAAATAAGTTCGTATAGCTTATTAAACAGACGAATTGGAAAAAAGTATGACCGAGTTAAAATGGTTAAGTATTGGATAACAAGAAATGAATTCAATTTAAGAGTAAATGAATTGAATATGACTTTGGAGTATGGATTGGATAAGATTGGCCATGAACTTAAGTTAACAAGATGAATATGAACTTAAGTAGCGTATGGAATGTTTATAGTAAACCTTAGAAATAATTTTATGAAATGGTTTATATATTAATTAGCATGGAATGAAATGCCGTTCATTGTAAAATGAAGTGAATAATACTATGTGAATTGAATGTAAGTGAATGGAAAAGATGTAATATAAGTTGAAAGTAAATTAATAGGAATGCAAGCGCATGAATCTGAGCTGAATTGTTCGAGAATCAATTTGCATAAAATGATTCTGAGATTAATAAAATAGATTTGAATATAATGAATACAGATATGAATGGAATGCAAATGGATTAATTTTGAATCAATTTGAAATTGAATAAAATTGAATATACATTGATTGGAAATGGATAATTGAATGTTTGAATCTTGCATTAGTTTACACATTCGAAATATACTTGTTATAATATGTTTGTTTACGGAAAACATGTGTGTAAATTCGTTAAAGGAATGGAATGTTATAAATTTTCATGGTTATGGAACTTACGTGCTTCATTTGAGTAAGTGCAGGTATAGGGATGCTATTTGGATAGACTTTTGGTTGCGTAATTGTATATAAATTAAGCGAACTTGCTTAATAACGCTAATATAAGGTATGCTTACGCATTTAAAAGTGGAAATGGGATGAATATTGTTATATATTGTGTTTCCGATCGTGTGGGTCGATGTAAATTATATTTATCATATTTGTGATATTGTGTAAGGCTCTCCATACAGGGGAGACTCTGTCAAAAATTTTTGGAAATTTAAGGTGGAAGAAAAATTTTGATAATTTTTGTTAACTAAAAACGTTGGTTTTGAATCGTAATTGAAATAAAAAGATTTTGATTTAGAGTGGAAACTAAATTGTTTTGAATGAAATTAAAGGATTTAGTAGAGTGAAATATTGAATTTTCACTAAAGGGGTTTTGAGTAAGTTAATAGGTTTGTAGTATTTTTCCTACCTTAGCAATTCCGGGGACGAAATTCTTTTAAGGGAGAGGGAATGTAACGACCCAAAATTTTGATCGTTGGTTTTCAACATTTAATTTGTTTTTAAATGATAAATTTAAAATATTAACCGATTTTGAGTATGGAGATTTTGGTTGAATTAGTGAAACAGTTTAAAATTTTCAAATATATTGATTTAACAAATTGGGTGAATAGTAAATTTAATAATTGAAATTGGGATAATATGTGAATTTGAAGTAAATGTACAAGGAAATGATTTCTAAAGTTGATTTAAACTCTACTTGGATTAGAGTGATGATAGTGGACTTTTGAATGGAATTAAAATTCAATAAATTAAAATTTGGAATTTATATATATTTATTTAATAGTGGAATATAATATTTGGGATAGATAAATAATTGAATTTATGATTTTACATGAATCTTTCTAATATGGATATAAAATTCAGTTTGAATTATAATTGAGTTAGTAAGTTTTAAAATTTAAATTTCAAGTAATTTTGTCATTTTAAAATCGCTCGATTTAATCGACACGTTAAAATAGCCTTCCGGGGAACAGTCTCGGAATTTGACTAAATCAGTTTCATTAGATCCGTAATAATTATTGTAGGATTTCAAATTTAGCAATTGGATTTATCATTTGATCGTGGGAGCTATAAACGCGTAGAAATTAATTTAAGGAATTTAATCTAAAATCAACCGTTTAATGTCGTAACTTCCGTATACTTTTGAATTGTCCTTTGAAACATGTTCCATTGTGTTCGGAATAAGGGTAAAACCTTATAAACGCCAGTCGGCATGTTTCGTTTGGAGATCGAAAAAATCGATTGTGAACGGGGCTTTAAGTAGTGAAATATATGTGTATATATATACACATAAATTATCAAACCTTAGAGAAATTTGCGGCCACCGCCATTAATTTCTTCAATGGCCGAAACCCTTCCATCTTATCCTCCTTAGATCTTCCCATCCATAAACTTTCAGGCCAAACTTCCAACAGGAAAGTCGAAGACCTCATCAAGCTCTATAAGTTGAACGGTCATGATCGGTTTTAATATAGTGTGGAGGCCAGAATTTGATGATATAGGGCATGTGTTCAAGAGCAAATCAAGAGCCTAATTCGTATTAAATGAATAAGGAATTGATTCCGAAGTATTTATATTTAATTGGAAATATCTTAAAAAGATTCCTTTATGGAAGAGTATCTTTAAGAAGCTATTAAGTGAAAATGTTGGGTTTTGAAAAGGAAGTTTATTTTTGAAGGATTGTGTTGAAGGTTAACGGTTTAGAGATATTAAAAAAATTGATTAAAGAGAGAAAGGGTATTTCGGAATGTTTATATGTTTGTTTAAAAGGTACTTATGTTTAATCACCTTGATATGATCTTGAGATAAGTAAATCATTCTAGGTGATGGGTTGAGATACTTATATCTTTTTGTAAGTATATGGGAAAGGTTCTTCAAGTCTTGAAACGAATAATTTGGAACATATCTATACTGTTAAGATAAGAACTTGGTTTATTATTTTCTAAGTATTGAAAACATTACGATTTGTGAATATACTTATTTTGTGAGATAAGTATATGGAAAGTGACTTCCAAGTATTTTGAAAAGTGATTTTAAATTAATGAAGGTGAAGCTCAGTGGGTTCTGTGGGAAATGTAATCTATGTTTGAACAATTGTTATTTGATAGTTAATAACCGACTATCAAATCTGGCAAAGTTCGTTGATCGTTTCGAAGAGATCGGGATCGGATTTAATCATCCGAAAACCAATTCGATCCTATTGTGCTTACGAATTGTGATATTGTAAAGATTTTGAAGATGGTGAATTTTGAAAGATTGGTTTGTCCAGACCCGTGACAACTTGTATGGACGAATGTCTAGACAGTGCATTTCTAATGATTACGTATATTGGTTTTTACAAATGTACATCTGTTTGGTGGCGGAAAAGACAACTTCTTTTAGCTTAACACCCTTCCTTAAGATGTACGAGCTCAAGGGTTGTATTTTTGTGGAAATCAATTAGTAGTCAATCGAAATGGCAATGTTAGCATTCCAAGCATAGGTGCCGTTTTAAAGGTAAAACGTAGCCTCAAGCCTTATCAACCGGGAATGACTAAAACAGGGAAGATGCGGTAGGGGTAAGTGGGTCGCACCCAAGTAGGGTATGTTATCACCTTTCTAGATACCCTCAGATATTTTATATTAAAATTATGGAATGGTTATGCATGAAAAAGAGAGCGCTCGATTAGGGTGGGAACACCTGGGGTGATAACATATTCGATACTATCCAGGTTAGGGGTAGGCCGGTCCTTTGTTGGCAGGGATCATTAGGTACGATGTCGGTACATTTTTCTATAGGTGTACTATGGAGGATGGTACCCCAGCAGCCCAACCATTCTTGGAATCCAATATCCTCTATGAGCATGTACGGTTTTGATTGTATCCAAATATTGCTGAAATGTAAGATGCAAGAATTTCAACTATTTTCTAATTTACTTTCTATAGACACTATTACAATTTCAGATGATTTTGATATAAAATGTTTTGGTTATCGTAAGGTAAAAACCCGTCGTATTTATGTGTGGTGTGGTCTTACGGGATACCTTTGTTTTCAAAGGATTTTGATAAATTTAATAATTCAAATTGAGTGTGTTTTCTCATGCTGGTATTCCAGATTAACTTCGATGTTATTTTATTATAATGCTCGGGTAGACTGAGTATTACAGATTCAAGTTATGATGCTTTGGAGCTTAGGAGACGAGCTGGATGACAGAGACGTATTCCACGTACTTGATTATATCCCACCGCGCGTAGCTATATATTCAGCATTTATAAGGACAAATTATTATAACTATCCAGTATTATTTGTTGATTGTTGTACTCTGATGATGGTATGTATAAATAACAGTATAATTCTTTTTATATAAAGATACGTTATTATCTATTATATTTTTGTTCTTCTGCGATGGTGAGATTCTGTGTTATTGTTTCTATTTCTTCTTCTATCTTTTCTTCTTTACCCTTGTTGATCTGGTATTTCCGACACTCGATTGCTTGGCATGCTATACCGTGAACGTATTGATGTCGATTTTTGAGGGTTGAAAATCCAGTTCGTCACAAAACCTACGCGGTGTGAGTCTCATATCCTATATATAATAAGCAGACCATCCTGTGTGGAAAGCCACTCATGCTAAATAAACGAGCCATGTTGCACGATGAAACCGTGCATCGGATCTTATCTTTTATCGTCGAATAGTCGATAATGGATCCACTTCCCGAAGCGAAGCAGAAAATTTTCTTTTGCAGGTATATAGGAAGTGCAGTAATTGTAAAAGTAATGCAATACGATCATCTGGATGTCAAAAATCATGAGAAATAGCTTATGATCAACCATTTACTATCAAAGCGTGTTTACTCCCAAGGAATGGAAGGAAATGCAGGAAACTTGTAAAATCTAGAACCTCCTAGTTGCCTTAAGCTCAATTTGGTGTCGAAACAAGGAGATGACAATACTTTGGTTCAAAGATCTTCATGGGTTAATGATTCATCCAACTATCAAACGTAAGTGAACCCCTGGCATGATGGTAGACCACCACGAACCCATGATCACCAACTTTAGTTGATTCGAATTAGGATTTTTCTTAAGGCCGAGTGCCCAGTGACAAGATCACTACGGTGGACAACGATGGTCGAAGTCAAGACTTGGTAGCGACGGTACCTTTAGGTAAGTGTTGGAAGGTTGTAGGTGGCGGCAACATTCAGATTGGATGATAGGGCTCTGGTTGCAAGGCGATTGGTATAGGCAAGGATGTCGGGTCGAGAAAAAGTGCTCAGTAACGAGTAAAACAAGTCAGTACCGACCTGGATTTTTCAACAAAAATTCAAAGAAAAAGCATGGGAAAGAGAGTGCATACCTGGCTATGTTATGGAATGATCTATGGAGCATAGATCTTGTCCTTAGTGCAAAGAATGGAATTCCAACAATAAAAAGCAGTTGAATGAAGGTTAACGAAATGAAGATAATGCTTTGGAGCAACGCTTGGATGACCAACCTGAACATGGAGATGATGGTCAAAGCTTGTCTTATTCGAGAGCATGCTTTGTTCTAAAAGAAAATGTACTCTGGGGAAAAGTGTTATTCAACTTTTAACCAATCCGACTTTAAGTTGAATCTGGATGTCAAGATGAAGACGAAGCGATTCTCGAACTTGGGAACATGATTGGGAAGAATATAGGAAGGAGCTTAAGAAGTTACAAGATAATAGGAGCTAAGTGAACCACTCGGTACCGAGTACTTTCTACCCAATACTGACCACTATGGACCCCCAAAGCCGTCTCATGGGAAGATCGCATGTGTGATTGTCTTGAATTACATTTCTCAATGAATAAATAGACAACTCCAAAGGAATTCTGGATGAAAATAGACAAGTATAAGTGGTATTAGGACCTCTTGGAAACAACACAATCTTCAAGGAAATGTGCTCAAAACACAACTGATCGATGATAGAAGGCCAATGGAAAAATGAAGGAGATGTTTCCTCCCGAAAACTCAGGTAGGCACCGACCAATTCTTGTTGGTACCGATTTGATTTTCTTTGTTGGTTGGCCCAGTTATCTCCTTCTACACTCTCAGATCTGTATTTAGGCTTAGTATCTCATGGGCCTTTAGCTTTACTGGACAACTTATTTATAAATACATACCCTATTACAACTCGAGAAGGACCTTTTTGGCTCATTATTTTCTTCGTCTTCTATCTCTCCTTACCATAGTCACTAAGGTAGGCACTATTGGTTGTTCTAAGCTGTAAGAACTTGTCAAACCCTTGTATTAGGGACCCTCAATCAAAAAAATCAACAAATTAAGGTGGAAATAGGCGAACGATTGCCGAACCACATAAAAAACCTTATTGTTCTTACTATTTTTCATATATTCTCTATAAGATCTCTACTATTCTATGGGACTTTAGGTGTTGTGCCAATTTTGGCATCAACTAATATTGTATTTATAACTATGATATACACACCATTTAATATTGATTAACACATATCAAATAAAATTTTATAATTAACATTTCATAATTTTAATTAGTTTATAAAAATTATAATTTAACTAAATAGCGATAAACAAGAGTATTTAGTGTTTCGGTTCTGTGATTCTTAGTTGTAAATTTAGTCAGCTATTAATATCAGACAATTCGAATATTAATGTTCACATGTTATTTAGCTGGTGGTGTGATATTATGGCCAAATTTATCACTTATTTGGCTTTGTAAAATCAAATTTTATTTTTTTAAGTGTTACTCTATAGTGACACTTATTTAAATTGATTATCTTAGTCAAAACTATATCATATTAGGACTTATAGAATTTAATAATGGTCCAAATTCATATATCATCCATATTCAACTAAATGGAAATACAAAGTCCTTGGTTCAATAATAACAATTATTATCAACCGAACTGCAATGGCTAGAGACTTTGACTTTGAGTTGACTTCGGTTGATCATGATACTAACTTCTTATATCGAGGAGATGAATTCTCTTTTGAATAGTGTCTTATTTCCAATGCTTCCACTCGACCCAACTATAGTCCATCGACGGATGTCATGCCACAATTCAACTATAATAAAAGTCGAGTTCCCACATTGAAGCTCGACCATATTCTTAAATTGAGGGAATTTTGTATTATCACATCGATATTTTCTGTTTGACGTTGGTGATATTAATCAACGGGAAACTATCAAGTTAATCGTTCCATATTGATCCAATAACTATTAGCACGTAATCCCTTGATACCTCCAACAGTCAAGAGTAATACACATCCTAACATTTGAAGAGCGTTATATAATCTAATCTCAATAGATGTATTGATATCCAATCTCAATACATCTTGACTACGAATATTTAAAACGATATGTTTATTTTATTATGGTAAACCATTTATGATTACAGCACAATGTAGCTACTATCACAAAAGATCTCATTTATAATTTTTCTTTCAAATACACAATTAATTTAATTAATTAATTAATACAACATTTTATATCAAGTATATAATAAAAATAAAATTCCCTTTACTTCTTACAAGATTAGTTATCAAGTTAGGTATATGTAACAATTACATAATTGTCCCTAGGGATACCCGTAAATCTATCAATCTCGCACTTGCACTTAAGGCTAATTATAAAATTTCAATCCCATCCTTTCAATTAATTTGATGAGAACTGATCGACTTAGACCCTTTGAGAATGGATCTGCTATGTTGTTTTAATTATCTTCTATCAAACAACTCTATCCAATGCTGATAAACTACCTTTATCGTATGGAATTATTCGGACTATGTTTCTCGATTTCTAGTGAGCTCTTATAGTTACATTATTATCATATAAAAATAATTTATTGTTCTTAGTACGTGGAATCATCCCAAGCTCAATTATAAATTTTTGCATTTGTATTTACATACATTACTTTTATCATGGCGTTATTCAGGGTGATGTGCTTAAGCCTTTTTGTTGAATTAGCCATAGTGTTTCGTTCACATTTCCAAATTAAAAGCTTCTGAATTAAGGTTTAAATATGAACTTAATATTGACTTGTTATACTCGATAACACTTATGAAGTTCGAGTCCGAAGGCTCATTCATAAGGAGTTCATTGTTTCTACAACCAATTCTTTAGTATTTCATAAATACTTAAGAATACCCTAAGATACAATTTATTGATCCTTATTTTGATTAATATTTGCTTCATGCATCAAATACATAAGAAAATCACGATATTGTAGACAATACAACACACATGGTAATTCCTATTGTCAATGCGTAAGGAATCCATCTTACATGTTCTATATTATACATTTTAGTATGATGTCTTTGCTTATTGTTTGAGACATTTCAAACATTTAGTTATACTGATTACAAATATATTGTATACATATCTAATATTGAGTATTAAACAACTAAACTATAATGATTCTAATTCAAGTACGAATACACCATTGATAATCATATGTTTGTTCTTTGCCTTTTAGAACTATTTTTGCACCTTTAATAGTTCTTTCTAATAGGTACACCTTTGCTCTGCATTTTGACAAAAAAAATCAAACTATTTGATATTTTTATCAAAACACTTACTCAATTTTAATACTTATAGAATGATACTTTTGTATTATTTCTTGGATCATATCTGAAATCCCATAAACTCAATATCACTCCACTGAATTCGAAACACTTTGGTTATTATGCACAAATAATCTATTATAAATCATGGTTTAAAACATTCCATTTCAATACATACATACATACATATATATAGACACACTTAAACACAAAATCATACCAAGTGATAATTTTGTGAGCAAATCTACATGAACTTGAGCATGTTAAATGATGAATCTATTACGCTAATTTCAATAATTGAAATTTATAATGTTATTCTTATCAATGTTGCTCAATGTATTCCAGCTGCATTAGTCTTGCTCTTGAAGACACATTCGTTGTCGATGGATCATATTCCTTCGGGTAAAACTACCAAAATTGTATTTTGATATTGCACTTGGATTCCATTTCAGGTTTGCGCATCATACCGTGTCATAGCGTCGATACTCTTAATTCACGGTTGGGATTACCTGTTCTCGACAATGATAAAAAAATCGTAGTTTCTCTTTGATGTGCAAGAATATTTCTAGTCATTCTAATGTGTTGTGTTCATTAAGGTTTAGTTAATTTCATTTCATTCTTTATAATTAGCTTTATCCTTGGATCGTATCCAAATCCATTTTTCTATTAATAATTTCTAGATGAAATTCCTTCACTATGTAGTTGGCAATTCTTAAAACAACAATTGTTTCTCAGTGCAACAAAATGTGTATCTACAAACACTTTATGAATTACCTTGTTTATAAAATTGATTTGGTTTTAGTTTATGATGCTTTTGTTCGAAACATGAATTAGTCATCCAATAATGATCGTTCCCAAACTACTTTTTGGATTATTCATACAAGATCCCTTATGAATATTTATTATGTGTAGTCTTTCAACTCCCATAACCTACCAACTCCTTAACCTAGGATATGTTGGAGTTTGTTAAAAACCCTTATCTTGTATATATTGAAAACTATTATTTAGATGAAATTAATTTTAACTACTCTTAAGCGCGCGACCTTATAGAAAGAAGTTAACCAGACTTTAGTCACCATTAATCATTCTTTTTTCAACAAAGTTGAATACACATTATCGAAACATCATTATGTATCGTAGGGAGGAGTGACTTTTGGGATTGAATCTTTATTCGTTTTAGGTATATCCAAAACACTTTTCAATATGTTTACCTATTCGAGCAAACCGAATCATTTCTATTACATGTAGTTTTTTACTTCTGTTTTAAATTCTACGAAATTATCATAGACATACTACATGTGTATCAGATGCACTTGTTTATGTTCCTGATAACTTCTTAGTGAATTAAACTGAGCATATGAAACCATTTTAGTATTATTAGACATACAATTGCATATATCCATATGTATCAACCTGAAGAGTTCATCAACTCTTATAAGCCTCTCATTGAATGGATGCTTCGCCCTGGATTGTCTGAGATATAATTTACTAACACAATATGATTCATAATCATATAATCAAAAATTATATCTCAAAACTATGGTTTAGTCTATAATTCAATAATAATCACAAATAATTTTAGATGCTTCTGTTTTTTCCAATGCATTACCTTTATAATTAAAACAAATACCACTATTATAGTTTTATTTTATAATGAATAATCATGATATTCATACTAAAATAAAACCATGTTTATATTTCAATCAATACTAAAAAATAATTATTTTTTCATATATAATATTTGGTGTGTTTTACGAAAATAATTTTTGTAACTTGATGGGACCATTAAGTGTTACATGGCATGCTCCCACTATTTTGGCCACTAACATAATAGCCTATGAAATACGAAGCTCTATTCAACCTCTTAACATATGCTATTCATTTTATTTACTATAAATGGTATACAGTCGAGAAGTTTCAGATCAAGTATCTCAAATTCAAAGAAAAAATCTCATAGAAAACAATTTTCTATGTGAAAATACTTTTGGAATAGACATCATATTTCTTATTCCTTGTTATCTATTATTAATTTACAATTCTCATTTCTGATGTTTCTTTATGAAGGAGAAGTAACCATTCACTCTCTTCATCGCAACCGTGCCTTAGGTTACATCTACTCATGTACATTCACTTTCCATTCAAAAAATTTGAACCATTCAGAGGAAATTATTTCTATAATATCGTAACAAATGCTTTACAAAAGTGCATTTGGTCAACCTCAACTTTTAAGAATATCAAATAAGTTTCACTTTACGCAAATTAATCAAACTGACATTTCAACGATCGAATTCTTACACATATCTTGTAGCTTTTGGTGTAGTGTTACATTTAACACAACAAGAACTTTATTGTAATTAATCATATTGAATACATGATCTCACACTATGGTTTACTTGCTTATTTCGAATGAACTATTTCACCGAGGTCTCATACAATGTGAGCGGGACCATTCACTATATAACATTTATATGTCATTGGAAATTAATCAAATATTCATATCCTTGAATTATTTGAAATTCACTGAACAAAATCCATAGTCTCGGGCATGTAAACAAATAATTGACCAGGTTATGAATGTATTTAGTAGTTGTACAATTAGGCACTTGCATGGGTCAACATGCAAAATTTTATTGGTTAATAATATTTTATATTTCTATTTTCGATCTTTAATTCGGTTCATATATATATATATATATATATATATATATATATATATATATATACACACACACATTTATATATTAATCGATAAACATTTTATCAATTTTATTAGTTGCATAAATTAATCGATGTAGATTAGTTTAATTCATACATAGCAGACGTTGTTGCAATATTAGAAATGTTAAATGTTACCATATCATTTTTATAATTAGGTTCCCACTATTCTTTTATGTTTTGCCATACCTTAAGACGAAATAGAGAAGTCTTTCAACTTTACTAGTGGATGCTATCTTGGGATTCTTACCTTGAGTTTGCTCAATAAGTCATGATGGACAACACCTTATCGGTTGTATCATATGCGACTCATAACCCATGGTTCTTTGCCTTAATCTCATTCTGACCTCGAGTTTGCTTAACAAATCGAAAGAAATTATTCACTCTTACCTAACATTTCACTTTGGACTAAGTTAGTATATTTACCTTGAGCTTGCTCAACAAATACATATAGTTGTCTTGCCGCATCTAGTCAATATATTAAAAATACTACACATAACATCTCTAGCTTGAGTTTGTCCAACAACCAGAGAGTATGTACGTAATTTACTAATATATAAATGGCAGAGGATAGTAGTAATAAATCTTCAATATATTTAACTAAGTGATATCGACCTATGGGATAAGGTATTTCTTATAAAATACCATCATGATTCTAGTGATAAACACATCAAAAATCATGGTATACGTACTATACATATGTACTAATTCCTTAAGTCCAATTGGGTGACTTACTATTCCACCTAGTATTATATTTTATATTATATAAGTTCAATTATTGTATAACATTGCATTTAATTAACTTGTATAATATTCTTATGTAAAATCTTACATTAATTTTATTAATTAAATCTTATTTAATTATTTTAATAAATTTTATTTTGTTCATGTTAAACATTTTAAATTGAATATGTTTACTATAACATTTATAGTTATAAACATATATCTAATATCTGTATATTATATTATTTGTTAATTAACATCTAATTAATTCATTTAATTAGAATAATTATAATTAATTATAATTAAATTGGAAAATTATATACATATATATATACACAAATAAATACCCTAACATTTTAAGATAATGTCACATATATCAATATCTTTGTTAATTTACTTAATTAACTTTTAATTACTTGTTCAATTTATTAATCTGATTAATAATTTCTAAAAATAATTAATTTATTTTCGAAATTATTCTGAAAATTATTTTATAACATTTATAAAATAATTACTTATTTTAAATTTAACCTTTTAAATTTAATATTATTTTTACTCGTTTTAGATTTTAAATTTTATTTTAATTTCAAAACAGATTTTAGAAATTAGCCCAAGGTCCAAAACAATTTAGGCCTTTATATTGAGGATAACTTTTGGGCTTGACTCAACCTTTCAAGCCATGATAGTAGCTAGGTAGGATAGAATATTAGACTATCCAAACCCAACTTTAGACACTGTTGGAACTAGGTTAGCCACAATAGAGTAATTGGGTAAATTTCAATTTTTTTTTCTATTATTGGATCTTTCATGGGCCTATGTACTCTAATTCATTTTGAACTTTTCTAAATTTTTTGTTAAATAAAATCAATATTTTATATGAACAAATTTTATTTTAGATAAAACTTTTATTATATTATATATATGTTTGTATCATATACATATATGTGTATGCGTGTACGTTCAACAAAATAACGTGTATATGATTTGACGTGCCCATGTATAGATGTTGGAATTTACACCGTAACGGACATGTTAGTCTCTCTTATATTCGATTTTTTGTCCAAATGCGTAAATGAATGCATGAAAATATTATACATGCATATTATATAGTTAAAATAATAAAATAAGAGAGGAACTCTCTTCACAATCAATTTACTTTCTCTGTGTTATTAATGTCCAGTGATTATTGTAGTTCATGTATTTTGGACGTGCATGAAGATTGGGTTGCCGCATTTATTATACTATGTCATGGCAACTGAAGCATTGAAATTTCTGAAATCTATAATTGAAGTCTCTCTATGCAGACTTTCAAAAAACTGTAGAAGTATTCGTGTCTCCAACTTTCATCGCTACAATTGTAGTGATTTCCAGATCTAGGATACTCAAGGATTTGCATGCGAGATTCAAATTTCGGACAAAGCAAAGATCTGGAAATCAACCTCATCCACCTGTTGGTGTAAACCAAAATTAAGAGTCGTGTCTGCTGATGTGAAAAGTCATGTCTATTCGAATGAAGAGTCATGTCTATTCGAATGAAAAGTCATATCTATTCAGTGAAGAGTCGTGTCCGTTCACTGAAAAGTCGTGTCTATTGAAATGAAGAGTCGTGTCTATTAAGTAAAAGTCATGTCTATTGAAGTGAAAGGGTGTCTGTTCAAAAAGGTTATTTCCGTTTGTAAGGGTTGTAAACCACTATATATATGTGGTCATTTTGTTGTGTTGAAAGCAAGTTGTAGACAAGACAAAAAGCAAGTTATAAAAAAAAATTGTCTATTCTCCTCTAAAATTATAATTCTCTCTCTTTTTCTACTTTAACAAATTGGTATCAGAGCTTGGTTGAAAAATGTCAAACAACCTTGTCTCCCTTGTTCCTCGATTCAATGGTGAAAAGTTTGATTATTGAAGCAATCTAATGAGGCTCTGTCTTGAATCTCAAGACTTGTGGACAGTTGTTGAAGAAGGTGTTGGTGCGCCGGAAGATGAAACGCAACTCACAGTTGCCTAAAGAGATCTTCTGAAAAGCAAAAAACAGAAAGATCGGAAGGCTCTCTTCCAAATCTACCAGACACTTGAAATTCAAGTTTATGAGAGAATTTCAAAAGTTGCAAATGCTCAGGAGGCTTGGAAAATATTGAATACAACGTATTCTGGCCAAGATCAAGTAAAAAAGGTTCGCCTGCAGTCACTACGAGCCGAATTCGAAAAGCTCGAAATGAAGGATAGTGAGAAAATCTCAGAGTATTTTACTCGTCTCACTTCCATCATAAATCAGATGGCTTCAAACGGAGAAGTCATGGAGACTCAAAGAGCCGTTGAAAAAATTCTATGGAGCCTACCAATCAAGTTCGATCATATTGTGGTTGTAATTGAGGAATCAAATGATATTGCTTCACTTTCTCTTGAAGGCTTGCAAGGAAGGCTGGAAGCTCATGAGGCTAGAATCTTGATGAGAAGTAAACAAACAAATTCTTCTCAAGATCAAGCCTTAAAATCTCAATTCACATCCATAAAAGTTCAAGGCCCATCCCATGGCAAAAGTAACAGCATGAATAGTGGAAAATTTGAAGAATCAAAGGAGGAGAAACGATCATTCCAAAGTAACAAGGCGCGAGGCAAATACAAAGGCAAAAAACCATATTTTGAATGCAATTTCTGTCACAAGCCGGGTCATAAAGCAAATGATTGTTGGGAGAAACATCCTGAAAAGAAGCCAGTTGCTGGTTTTATGCATAATGAAGCAGAAAAATCTGAATCTTTGTTGATCGCTTCGGATGGAAATGTTGAAAACGTATGGTACTTGGATAGTGGTGCAAGTAGGCATATGACTGGAAATAAAAATCTATTTTCAAGTCTTGTGGAAGCTGATGATGGTCAGGTTACTATTGGAGATGCAAAATCATACAAAATTCAAGGTGTTGGCGAAATTTCTTTCAAAACCAAGGCTGGAAAAGTTGAAAAAATGTTGGAGGTTCTTTATGTACCAGGCATACGTAGCAATCTTCTTAGCGTCGGTCACTTGCTGAAGAAAGGATTTGATTTTCGATTCGTTGGAGATCAATGTAGCATGAAGAAGAACGACCAACAAGTGGCAAATATTGTGATGGGATCCAACAAATTATTTCCGATCAAACTTGACATCGTAAGCAGTACGTGCATGATTGCTACTTCTAATGATGAAGTTTCCAAGTTATGGCATGAGCGGTTTGGCCATTTAAACTTCCGGAGTTTGAAGGAAATGTCTACCAAAGAAATAGTTCAAGGGCTGCCTAAACTTGAAGTGATAAACAAAGCATGTGAGGAATGCCAATTGGGAAAACAACATCGTGAATCTTTCCCATCCAAATCGAAGTGGATTTCTCAGTCACCTCTGGAGCTTGTTCACACCGACCTCTGTGGACCAATGCAAGTGCCATCGCTTGGAGGCAGCAGATATTTCTTGTTATTTGTTGACGATTACACAAGAAAAATTTGGGTTTATTGTGTCAAAGAAAAATCAGATGCCTTCTCTTGCTTCAAAGAGTTCAAATTTCAAGTTGAAAAACATTCCGGTCATCAAATAAAAAATCTAAGGAGTGACCGTGGAGGAGAATACATGTCCTCTCAGTTTGAAGAATTCTGCCAAAATCATGGAATCCGCCATGAGTTAACTGCTAGGTACTCACCTCAACAAAACGGAGTCGCAGAGCGCAAAAATCGAACAATAATGAATATGGTCAGATGCATGTTGAAGAATAAGAACTTGCCTGCATGTTTTTGGGCTGAAGCGGTCTCTTGTGCCGTTTACTTAATCAACCGATTACCAACGAAGAGCTTAAAGGATTCCACTCCAAATGAAGTCTGGTATGGCAAGAAACCAAATGTTGCTCATTTAAAAACTTTTGGTTGTCTTGCATACTCTCATATTCCTGATGCTTTAAGATCGAAGCTCGACGACAAATATGAAAAAGGCATTTTCATTGGTTATAGCCAAAGGACTAAAGCTTACAAGCTTTACAATCCGAAGACGAAGAAGATGATTATCAGCAGAGATGTTCGCTTTGATGAAAATGGGTGTTATAATTTTTCAGATTTTGCAGAATTACCTGGATGGCAAACTCTAAATCTTGAAGAGGAAACTTCTTTGGAACAAGATGTTGATGCTGATGTTGGTATTGAAGAACAACAGCTTAAAAATAATGGGGTTGAGCAGGAGCAAAATTCACCACCAACGGCGGAAAGAAGGACGCGATCCTTGAGAGAAATCTATGATGCAACCGAAGAAATTGACACTACGGATCATGTATATTTTGCATTTTTTGCGGGAGAAGATCCAATCACTTATGAAGAAGCATCAAAGGAAGAAAAATGGATGAATGCAATGAAGGATGAAATCAAGTCTATTGAGAAAAATGGTACGTGAGAGCTTACCACTTTGCCTTCACACAAATCAGCCATTGGTGTAAAATGGGTGTTCAAAACCAAAACAAATCTTGATGGCTCCATCAACAAGTACAAAGCACGTTTGGTTGCGAAGGGGTATAAGCAAAAGAAAGGGGAAGATTTCAATGAGGTATTCGCTCCTGTCTCTCGACTTGATACAATTCGATTATTGATTTCTCTTGCTGCCCAAAATGGCTGGAAGCTGCTGCATATGGATGTGAAATCAGCTTTCTTGAATGGTTTTCTTCAAGATGAAATTTATCTTCAACAATGTAACGATCGCGATTTTTCGTTGCCGAAAAATCGAACCGTTAGGGTTTTAGAAGAAGAAAGAGGTAGAAGAAGAAAGAAAAGAAAGAGAAGAGAAAACAGAAAAACAAGTAACAGAACGAGAAACAATAACAGAATCTCACAGTCGCAGCGGAACAACATATAATAGATAAATGAATATTCATTAAAACAAAAGAACTATACATTTTATACATTACATCACATTACATTACATCAATCAGAGTGTACGACAACAACAGCGGAAAGAAATACTATATACAATAGATAATAGACTACGCTATCTGGCTCGCCTCCAGATCTGCACAGCAACTCCCGAATCCAGAATAACCTGACAACCTAACTCTAGACTGCCCGTGTGGAAAATAGTGGGCACCCAGAGTTTAGGAAAGGAACAATAAACTCCAGGTCAGTCATGGGACTGGTGTGAGAACTCAAAACAGTTTATCTTTAAAAAAAAACAACAAGAAAAATTTCAATTTTTGAAATTCGCAATGCTTTTTGGAAAATGAAACTACCATAAGGCCTCCCGCCACACACACAATGCAAACGCAGAATTGGAGGAGATTTCTCCTTATGATAGTCAAAGATGCTTACTACGCGAAAATCAAATCATTTTTGATATTATTACTAGTGCATAGTGTAGAAAACAATTTCGAAAGTAGAATATAAATCCTAGCCAACATAGACATTCCGAACTATGCCTACTATAGCTACCATCCAAACAGTGGTGACCACCATAAGTGAATGGCAGGTAATACAACTAAAACCGTACAAGGCGCGTATTGTTTTGATTGGATTTCCAACAAATGGTCAGGCTAAGGAACTTCCTACTGCCACATGGGATCGCCTCTGGCGGGACGTCCCGAGAAACTAACGTTACGGTTAGATCTCTGCCAACACAAGGCCGGGTTACCTCTGTAACTAGGTAACTACTACACGAATATGTCATCCCCCGGTCCTTTGGGACCTTTATCCGAGCGCTCGATACCAACAACACCACACAGAAATATATATATAGTGTTTCCACATGAGTAAATATCTGGGCTCCATACCATGATACCACCCTTTTCCAGAAGGAAATGACATACCCTAAAGGGCGCGACCCTCATAACCTTGCCGCATATTCCTGTTTCGACCATTTCCGGGGAGTGAGGTCCTGACGAAGTCTCGTCCACAAAGCTACGCTTTGTGCAACAAAGCCATGCTTTGGGTCCACAGATGACCAAAGCAATAATCACAAAGATAAATGATCAAACAAATGATCATATCCAAACGATCAACCAATGATCATCACACAGCAGCACTCAGCATGCCACATTACCAGATTGGGAAATATCGCTGATAACCTTCAACTACATAACCTCTGAGCTCGTACGTCTCAGAGAAGGGTGTTAAGCTAAGAGAATAAATTCTCCGCCACCAACAGAAATGTATTTGAAAGAAATCTGCTCTATCTCTCAAAATGTAATGTCAGACACGTAACCATACAAGTCTGTTCCGGGTTCGAACAGAACCGAAGGCACTTCCAAAGAAGCCCTTGCAATCCGGGTATTCACAATCTCGATAAAATTTCCCATCACAAAGGAAATCTCCATATCGTAGCTAACGATGCGGAGACAATCGATAGGTCATCCTATCGTTCTCACAGATACCCGGTCTTCAACACCGGTCTTCAAATGCAATCCAACGACGTATCGCATATTCGGAATGGGATATATGACACAAAGGTCCTCTCCCGGCTAAACCGAATAGCGAGCGCTTATTTTAAAAAAATAAAAAGTGTGCATTCAATTTTAAACAAACACAATCAATACCATCCAAGGGTAAATATTGATAGTCGGTTATTTAACTATCAATAAGGATGCGCCACATCATCAGATTCCAAATAATTTTTCCAAAATTATTAAGTCCCAAAATATCTTACGAGAGATATATACATATATACACCATTTCCAAATAACTGCCCCAGTTATTTGTTTTACCAAAACCACTTCACGATAAAATTTTCCACACTTAACCAATTGAAAAACCAATTTCCAATTTACCTTTACCATTTGAAAACAAATTTTCAAATTACATTAACCATTTGCAAACCAATTTCAAATCACCTTAACCATTTGAAAACTAATTTCAAATCACCTTAACCATTTGAAAACTAATTTCAAATTACTTTTCATCCTTTATACCCTTTGAAAACAAATTTCAAATCATCAAATAAATCTTTACCGATTTAATTTAAATTTACGTCCCAAATCCGTAAATTCATTTTCATACTTCAAAATAAATCAATATTTATTTTTAAACAAATTCCCTTCATATATATAAATTCCAAAGTGGATTTAAATTCCAAGCATCTACTAGCATACGATTCCCAAATCGATTTCAAGTTATTTGCTTTCAATTACCTTAAAGGTGAATTCACAAAAACCGTTCCATTTCATATTAGAAAACCATTCCCATGCTTATTTTAAAAATAAGTAATTCACAAATTTATTTATTTTCAACAATTTGGAAATATTCAATATACTTAAGTTACCGTTAAGTATTTTATTCCATTCTCTTTAAGAAAACATTCCTTTATTCACATTTATTTGGGTTAAAAACGAATGTTGCGTAAAACATCGTTACGACAACCCAAAAACACTAGTATATGGATTTGAAATTAAAAATAGATATATAAATCCAATACTATACAAATTATCCCCTTCTGTTTCTCGAAAACGTCTATTTCAACAATCAATGTTGAAATCTATGTTTCGATACTCAATACATTTTAAAACACCTTTAATTCGTTTTAAATTCCATTTAAAACATTCCTTTCCCAAAAACAAACCCATTTTATTTAATAATCTATTCAATATTCAAAATAGTGAATATAGCCCACTTAACAAATTCCCATATTTCAATTTATCAAATTCGATGGATTTCAAATTTATAAACATAGTTTATAAATTCCATTTCTATTATAAACCCCAATTTTATAAATTCCTTTATTAATCCGATGCAATTTTACATAACCCAATTTCATACCCAAAAGCCATATTGTAAGTTAAATACTTATAATATTATTTATTTACCAAATCGTTCCTTTGAACTTCACCAATTTAAAATCTTATCACTTACAAGATTTCTTTATGGTTTATAATAATTTCAACTAATGAAATCTTCATTTATTAACAATTTCTATAAAATTCCCCTTTTTAATGCCCAAATCCATTTCTATAAGTTAATAACTTATAAACTTAAAATTTCCAATAACCGTTCGTTTTATAAATTTCACATTTATTAATCTATAAATCCTAGTGAAATTCATGTTATACATCAACTTAACACTTTATAAATTTATTCTATAACTTCAATAATTTTTATTTAAAAACATCCATTTATAAAATCCTTTATATAAACCATTAATAATAATAACTCCCCAAAAAACCAAATTTAACTATTTTATAAAAACCTATTATTGTTAAAAATTTCTTTTAAGTTATATTTTATAAAAATATAAATTTTTAAAACATAAAATTGTATCCATCTATTTATTTTAAAATTTAATCAATTCAAAATTTTAATAAACCATATTCTTTGAAAAATCGATTTAAAACCCCTTTTAAATTCAAAACCGTTATTTTAATTTTTAAAAATTTGAATCCGATGATGCAACAACATCAGATGGTCAATCACGGGAATAAGTGTCATATATCAATATGATTATCAACAATCAACATAATATTTATAAACAAATAAATATGCGAGGAATCCAGTTGGATCCCTCCAACCTGTTACCCTGCAACCACAGACGTTAGCACAATACCAATTCCACTTCAAGGTGGAATATCGCGGTATATGGGATTTTATAAATATTCCGCTTAATAACGGCGCAATAGGGTCTCATCCGCTATACGAGGCGGGAAATCAAATCCGATATATACATATGCCAATATATATATATCGCTATATATAGTATATATCCTACTATATCTACTAGCACAATCAATCAACAATTATCAATCAATATTAACTATTCAAAATTTTAAACAAAACCTTTCGATTGAGTGAGGAGTTCTCACCTTGGTTTTATTTCCGTTTTCGCGTTCGTTTCGAATAAAATTAAACGAACGTTTAATTTTACCCGAAATTCATACGAGCTCCAATCGACTCCAAACCAGCTGCATTGCGAAGAGCTCGGCGATACGAAGCCAACGCAAAAAATCTCGTTCAATTTGGACCTCGCAGCAAAAAGATATTGATTTTTAAACGTTATACGAATTTAAATAAAAATAGATTCACAAATTCTTTTACAAACCCTACCCCTACCACAGGCCGCACGCACAAGCTTCTCTCCCCCTCCCTCTCTTGCGTGCACGGCTACAGGAAGTTGAACGCAAGCAAACCCATGAACCAAAAACTAGGGTTAAAGGCCACGACCACCACGATGCGCGAAAACACGATCAGGGAGCGCCATTACGCAGCTCTAAACCTCCTCCACCTTCGACCCAAGTGCGGTCACACTCGGCCCCTGCCCATGCCTCGAGTTGCGTGCGCAACTCCCAGGAGACGCGGCCCCATCCTGCCTCCAAACGGCGACGATAGCTGAGATCCACCGTTGGATCTGTAGTCCACACCATGCTCTACAACTTTCATGTTGGAAGTTTCTCGATTCGATGAGCGGATTTGGAGATTTTGAGAGGGGAAAATGGGATGATTTCGGCCATTGGACCTATAGGAGGCGGCTGGTGATAGTGATTAGGGTTTTGGAAAAGAAGATAACATATATGTTAATATTATTTTAATAATAAAATGCCCAATTTAACACTTTTGCAAACGAACTCCAAACGACGCGTGCCGCCAGGCGATCCTAAGGTTTTTCCGCGTTCCGGACACAATGGAACAGGTTTCGTAAGCTAATTCGGAAGTATGTGAGAGATACGGCAATAAACAGTCAATTTAAATTTAAACCGATTTAAGCGATTTCTAGGCGTTTTGGCTTGTACTGGACAAACGACAAATCCAATCGACTTGAAATTTGAAATCTTGCAATAATATCACATTACGGATCCGATGAAACTGGTTTCGTCGAAATCCGAGACCGTTTGAAAAATGGCTATTTTAACTCGCCGAATTTATATTAAAACGATATTGATGCGTTTGGAGCTGCCACGGTCAAACGACAACTCCGTTTGCTACGAAATTTGAAATCCGATAATAACTAACTATTACGGATCCAATGGAACTTGTTTCGTTCAATTCCGAGACTGTTCAAAAATTGGCTATTTTTCAGTCGATAATTAAATATTAAAATATTCAATTTTTACGAATTAACTCCAAATTCAGTTTTACAAGTTCTAAAATATTTCTATAACTTTAATATGATATAACAAAATTTTCCAAACCATTTTCAATCATATTTAACCCAATATCTAATTATTTGTGGAATTTCACTATTAAATAAATCGACTTAATTATCCCATTAAATCCAATATTCGAAAAATAAATTATTCGACTTAAAAATTCCACTTATTAATATTAAAAATAAATTAAATATTCAAATTTAAGTTATCAAAAATTCTGGGTCGTTACAATCTTCCCTCCTTAAAAGAATTTCGTCCTCGAAATTGCAAGTTAAGGAGAATAATTCATAATCCGTTTATTATTTTTCCAAAGCTAATTAGTTTTATCAACTTTTCAAAACAAATCTTTTTATTAAAGATCTACTATCATTTCAACTAGCTTTCCAACTTCAATTTTAGGTTTCAAACAACTTTGTTTGCTTAACAATTCAAATTTAAATTTAAATTCAAATTTTCAACTTTCAAAATTTCTCAAAATTTTTCTAACTCCCTAAATTTTCGAAAAATTTCGCCAGAGTCTCCTTTGCGCGGCTAGATCGGCACGACTACAAAACGGCCCTACGGCCCCTCAGAATCAAAAAGAAAAGAGAAAGCCAAGTGGCTAGAGAAGGAAATCATCAAATCTCATATAAAAACTGAAATACGTACCTTTTTGTCGAGCAATTCAAATTTTTTTTTTTTTTAACTTCAAAATCAAAATTCCAATCCATTATATACCTGTATATCCTGCTAGCATAATATCCAATTATAATATTCAAACCAATTTGCCAATTCGATTATAAAATTTCCAATACATGTTTCTTATACCACTTTTAGTTTACTATTAAAGTTGCATATTCATTTTCATTCAACTTTGCATTTCAATTTTCATTTGAATTCAATTACATAGCTTTCAATTTAGCAGATTCAATTTCGTTAACACTTAAGGAATTTTCATACAATCAACCAACAAGCAAATAACAACCAATGCACATCCAATACAACCAAATTTATTTATTTTACTTACATTCAATTTGGTTCAACTGTTTTAATTCCAATTGGTTTTAACATTCAATTGATTTTCATCCAATTATTCAACTAACTTCAATGAATTTACACTTACATACATCGTTTCATATCAACTTATTCATATTCTATTGATTAACATTCAATTCATACTTTAACTCAATTGCTAGTTCTTTTTTACAAATAAAATTGAATTTCATTTATATAACTTAAGTTCACCTCTTTAACAATTTCATTTACTCACTTTATTCATTTATTTTGATATTAACATCAATTCTTTCAACATTACTTAACTTGCATTCCATTTCAACTTTATTTACATCATTTAATTCACTTGATTATTTAACTTTGATGCAAAGATCGATTTTTTATTCAACTTCACTTAAGTTATACTCCATTTGACATCATTTGTTAATTAAACTTAAGTTCTACTTATCAATTCAATTCGGATTTTAAATTCCAAAGTAAATCCTATTTAACTTTTACTTAAGCCAAATTCATATCAATATTCAAATTCATATTCCATTTTACTTAACTTAATTGTTTAACCACTTCAATAACTGGTTTCACTTACATTTTCCCATTTAATAAGTTATAAAACTTATTATTCAACTTCTAACTTATATTATAAGTTCAAAACCTTTTTCACTTATACTTAACAACTTCAAGTTGAATTTTAATTTCAAATTGATTTATTACAACAAAACTTCAATTTTTAAATTCATTTTTGTAGCAAATCCATCACATAGAAACTCGAAAATGATACTGATGATGCTGCAGTCATCACCCTTATTATTTCCCAGTGACAATAGTGAAATCAATGCTAAATATTCTTTCAAAAATTTCCTTTCTATTCATAAATCACTTTTATAAACCTTTTATATAATTTTACTTCTTATATACATACATGATTATCTTACAATTGTAACTCATTATTAATTATAATTCCATCTTATGATTCATTGGTTTATACCATTATTCTTTTTACAATAGTTGCTTTTATTAGCTCATTCAAACAACTTTTAATTATTTTATATATATATATATATCATTTACAACAACCAAGCAATCAATTATATACACACTTCAATAATTCTTGAAAAATTATTTTCTTTTTATATATAAAATATAATCGAGGTAAAATTATTTCATTTACCCAATTTAAAACAATATTGTGTCGAATTGTTCTATTCAAGTGTTTAGGAACCCCTTCGATTCAGTTTTCGAGGCTGCGCCGACGAAGGTTCATATACCACTCAACAAACCAATCATCACAATATAAAACAATTTTATACTCACTAACAAATACGCACTCATATCTATTATTACACTCACACTCATTCTAGAGTACTACTGACTCTATCTCTAATGAGTAACACCCAACAGAGCAGGTTGTCGCTTAACCATAAGCTCTGATACCAAATGTAACGATCGCGATTTTTCGTTGCCGAAAAATCGAACCGTTAGGGTTTTAGAAGAAGAAAGAGGTAGAAGAAGAAAGAAAAGAAAGAGAAGAGAAAACAGAAAAACAAGTAACAGAACGAGAAACAATAACAGAATCTCACAGTCGCAGCGGAACAACATATAATAGATAAATGAATATTCATTAAAACAAAAGAACTATACATTTTATACATTACATCACATTACATTACATCAATCAGAGTGTACGACAACAACAGCGGAAAGAAATACTATATACAATAGATAATAGACTACGCTATCTGGCTCGCCTCCAGATCTGCACAGCAACTCCCGAATCCAGAATAACCTGACAACCTAACTCTAGACTGCCCGTGTGGAAAATAGTGGGCACCCAGAGTTTAGGAAAGGAACAATAAACTCCAGGTCAGTCATGGGACTGGTGTGAGAACTCAAAACAGTTTATCTTTAAAAAAAAACAACAAGAAAAATTTCAATTTTTGAAATTCGCAATGCTTTTTGGAAAATGAAACTACCATAAGGCCTCCCGCCACACACACAATGCAAACGCAGAATTGGAGGAGATTTCTCCTTATGATAGTCAAAGATGCTTACTACGCGAAAATCAAATCATTTTTGATATTATTACTAGTGCATAGTGTAGAAAACAATTTCGAAAGTAGAATATAAATCCTAGCCAACATAGACATTCCGAACTATGCCTACTATAGCTACCATCCAAACAGTGGTGACCACCATAAGTGAATGGCAGGTAATACAACTAAAACCGTACAAGGCGCGTATTGTTTTGATTGGATTTCCAACAAATGGTCAGGCTAAGGAACTTCCTACTGCCACATGGGATCGCCTCTGGCGGGACGTCCCGAGAAACTAACGTTACGGTTAGATCTCTGCCAACACAAGGCCGGGTTACCTCTGTAACTAGGTAACTACTACACGAATATGTCATCCCCCGGTCCTTTGGGACCTTTATCCGAGCGCTCGATACCAACAACACCACACAGAAATATATATATAGTGTTTCCACATGAGTAAATATCTGGGCTCCATACCATGATACCACCCTTTTCCAGAAGGAAATGACATACCCTAAAGGGCGCGACCCTCATAACCTTGCCGCATATTCCTGTTTCGACCATTTCCGGGGAGTGAGGTCCTGACGAAGTCTCGTCCACAAAGCTACGCTTTGTGCAACAAAGCCATGCTTTGGGTCCACAGATGACCAAAGCAATAATCACAAAGATAAATGATCAAACAAATGATCATATCCAAACGATCAACCAATGATCATCACACAGCAGCACTCAGCATGCCACATTACCAGATTGGGAAATATCGCTGATAACCTTCAACTACATAACCTCTGAGCTCGTACGTCTCAGAGAAGGGTGTTAAGCTAAGAGAATAAATTCTCCGCCACCAACAGAAATGTATTTGAAAGAAATCTGCTCTATCTCTCAAAATGTAATGTCAGACACGTAACCATACAAGTCTGTTCCGGGTTCGAACAGAACCGAAGGCACTTCCAAAGAAGCCCTTGCAATCCGGGTATTCACAATCTCGATAAAATTTCCCATCACAAAGGAAATCTCCATATCGTAGCTAACGATGCGGAGACAATCGATAGGTCATCCTATCGTTCTCACAGATACCCGGTCTTCAACACCGGTCTTCAAATGCAATCCAACGACGTATCGCATATTCGGAATGGGATATATGACACAAAGGTCCTCTCCCGGCTAAACCGAATAGCGAGCGCTTATTTTAAAAAAATAAAAAGTGTGCATTCAATTTTAAACAAACACAATCAATACCATCCAAGGGTAAATATTGATAGTCGGTTATTTAACTATCAATAAGGATGCGCCACATCATCAGATTCCAAATAATTTTTCCAAAATTATTAAGTCCCAAAATATCTTACGAGAGATATATACATATATACACCATTTCCAAATAACTGCCCCAGTTATTTGTTTTACCAAAACCACTTCACGATAAAATTTTCCACACTTAACCAATTGAAAAACCAATTTCCAATTTACCTTTACCATTTGAAAACAAATTTTCAAATTACATTAACCATTTGCAAACCAATTTCAAATCACCTTAACCATTTGAAAACTAATTTCAAATCACCTTAACCATTTGAAAACTAATTTCAAATTACTTTTCATCCTTTATACCCTTTGAAAACAAATTTCAAATCATCAAATAAATCTTTACCGATTTAATTTAAATTTACGTCCCAAATCCGTAAATTCATTTTCATACTTCAAAATAAATCAATATTTATTTTTAAACAAATTCCCTTCATATATATAAATTCCAAAGTGGATTTAAATTCCAAGCATCTACTAGCATACGATTCCCAAATCGATTTCAAGTTATTTGCTTTCAATTACCTTAAAGGTGAATTCACAAAAACCGTTCCATTTCATATTAGAAAACCATTCCCATGCTTATTTTAAAAATAAGTAATTCACAAATTTATTTATTTTCAACAATTTGGAAATATTCAATATACTTAAGTTACCGTTAAGTATTTTATTCCATTCTCTTTAAGAAAACATTCCTTTATTCACATTTATTTGGGTTAAAAACGAATGTTGCGTAAAACATCGTTACGACAACCCAAAAACACTAGTATATGGATTTGAAATTAAAAATAGATATATAAATCCAATACTATACAAATTATCCCCTTCTGTTTCTCGAAAACGTCTATTTCAACAATCAATGTTGAAATCTATGTTTCGATACTCAATACATTTTAAAACACCTTTAATTCGTTTTAAATTCCATTTAAAACATTCCTTTCCCAAAAACAAACCCATTTTATTTAATAATCTATTCAATATTCAAAATAGTGAATATAGCCCACTTAACAAATTCCCATATTTCAATTTATCAAATTCGATGGATTTCAAATTTATAAACATAGTTTATAAATTCCATTTCTATTATAAACCCCAATTTTATAAATTCCTTTATTAATCCGATGCAATTTTACATAACCCAATTTCATACCCAAAAGCCATATTGTAAGTTAAATACTTATAATATTATTTATTTACCAAATCGTTCCTTTGAACTTCACCAATTTAAAATCTTATCACTTACAAGATTTCTTTATGGTTTATAATAATTTCAACTAATGAAATCTTCATTTATTAACAATTTCTATAAAATTCCCCTTTTTAATGCCCAAATCCATTTCTATAAGTTAATAACTTATAAACTTAAAATTTCCAATAACCGTTCGTTTTATAAATTTCACATTTATTAATCTATAAATCCTAGTGAAATTCATGTTATACATCAACTTAACACTTTATAAATTTATTCTATAACTTCAATAATTTTTATTTAAAAACATCCATTTATAAAATCCTTTATATAAACCATTAATAATAATAACTCCCCAAAAAACCAAATTTAACTATTTTATAAAAACCTATTATTGTTAAAAATTTCTTTTAAGTTATATTTTATAAAAATATAAATTTTTAAAACATAAAATTGTATCCATCTATTTATTTTAAAATTTAATCAATTCAAAATTTTAATAAACCATATTCTTTGAAAAATCGATTTAAAACCCCTTTTAAATTCAAAACCGTTATTTTAATTTTTAAAAATTTGAATCCGATGATGCAACAACATCAGATGGTCAATCACGGGAATAAGTGTCATATATCAATATGATTATCAACAATCAACATAATATTTATAAACAAATAAATATGCGAGGAATCCAGTTGGATCCCTCCAACCTGTTACCCTGCAACCACAGACGTTAGCACAATACCAATTCCACTTCAAGGTGGAATATCGCGGTATATGGGATTTTATAAATATTCCGCTTAATAACGGCGCAATAGGGTCTCATCCGCTATACGAGGCGGGAAATCAAATCCGATATATACATATGCCAATATATATATATCGCTATATATAGTATATATCCTACTATATCTACTAGCACAATCAATCAACAATTATCAATCAATATTAACTATTCAAAATTTTAAACAAAACCTTTCGATTGAGTGAGGAGTTCTCACCTTGGTTTTATTTCCGTTTTCGCGTTCGTTTCGAATAAAATTAAACGAACGTTTAATTTTACCCGAAATTCATACGAGCTCCAATCGACTCCAAACCAGCTGCATTGCGAAGAGCTCGGCGATACGAAGCCAACGCAAAAAATCTCGTTCAATTTGGACCTCGCAGCAAAAAGATATTGATTTTTAAACGTTATACGAATTTAAATAAAAATAGATTCACAAATTCTTTTACAAACCCTACCCCTACCACAGGCCGCACGCACAAGCTTCTCTCCCCCTCCCTCTCTTGCGTGCACGGCTACAGGAAGTTGAACGCAAGCAAACCCATGAACCAAAAACTAGGGTTAAAGGCCACGACCACCACGATGCGCGAAAACACGATCAGGGAGCGCCATTACGCAGCTCTAAACCTCCTCCACCTTCGACCCAAGTGCGGTCACACTCGGCCCCTGCCCATGCCTCGAGTTGCGTGCGCAACTCCCAGGAGACGCGGCCCCATCCTGCCTCCAAACGGCGACGATAGCTGAGATCCACCGTTGGATCTGTAGTCCACACCATGCTCTACAACTTTCATGTTGGAAGTTTCTCGATTCGATGAGCGGATTTGGAGATTTTGAGAGGGGAAAATGGGATGATTTCGGCCATTGGACCTATAGGAGGCGGCTGGTGATAGTGATTAGGGTTTTGGAAAAGAAGATAACATATATGTTAATATTATTTTAATAATAAAATGCCCAATTTAACACTTTTGCAAACGAACTCCAAACGACGCGTGCCGCCAGGCGATCCTAAGGTTTTTCCGCGTTCCGGACACAATGGAACAGGTTTCGTAAGCTAATTCGGAAGTATGTGAGAGATACGGCAATAAACAGTCAATTTAAATTTAAACCGATTTAAGCGATTTCTAGGCGTTTTGGCTTGTACTGGACAAACGACAAATCCAATCGACTTGAAATTTGAAATCTTGCAATAATATCACATTACGGATCCGATGAAACTGGTTTCGTCGAAATCCGAGACCGTTTGAAAAATGGCTATTTTAACTCGCCGAATTTATATTAAAACGATATTGATGCGTTTGGAGCTGCCACGGTCAAACGACAACTCCGTTTGCTACGAAATTTGAAATCCGATAATAACTAACTATTACGGATCCAATGGAACTTGTTTCGTTCAATTCCGAGACTGTTCAAAAATTGGCTATTTTTCAGTCGATAATTAAATATTAAAATATTCAATTTTTACGAATTAACTCCAAATTCAGTTTTACAAGTTCTAAAATATTTCTATAACTTTAATATGATATAACAAAATTTTCCAAACCATTTTCAATCATATTTAACCCAATATCTAATTATTTGTGGAATTTCACTATTAAATAAATCGACTTAATTATCCCATTAAATCCAATATTCGAAAAATAAATTATTCGACTTAAAAATTCCACTTATTAATATTAAAAATAAATTAAATATTCAAATTTAAGTTATCAAAAATTCTGGGTCGTTACAAACAACCTCCTGGTTTTGTGAAGAGGGGCGAAGAGGAAAAGGTGTATAAGCTGCGGAAAGCTTTATACGGGCTGAAGCAATCCCCCCGTGCATGGTATGATCGTATCAACAATTTCTTCTTAAAGAATGGTTTTGAAAGGTGTCCTTTTGAACACACTCTTTACATGAAGAAGCATTCAAAAGGAGGTTTCATGATCGTGAGTTTATACGTGGATGATCTGATTTTTACTGGAGATAATATGAAGATGTTATCTGAATTCAAAAATTCAATGATGAAGGAGTTCGAGATGACGGATTTGGGAGAATTACATCATTTTCTAGGGATAGGTGTTCAGCAATAAAAATGTGGGATTTTTATCTCGCAAGAAAAATATGCTGCTCAAGTATTGGAGAAGTTCAATATGATGAATGCAAATCCAGTTTCAACTCCTTGTATTGCAGGTTCGAAATTGTGCAAAAATGGTGAAGGAAAGTTTGTGGATCCAACTATTTTTCGAAGCCTAGTTGGAAATTTGATGTATCTCACTGCTACAAGACCCGACATCATGTACGCAGTAAGCTTGATTAGCAGATTCATGGAGAAGCCTTTCTCAAAGCATTGGGAAGCTGCAAAAAGAATTTTACGATACGTTAAAGGAACTATTGACTATGGCATTTTCTATGAAGCTCATGTGCCTGTGAAGCTTGTTGGATATACGGACAGCGATCTAGGTGGAAGTATCGATGATTCAAGGAGTACTTCAGGTTATGCATTTAACCTTGGAAGTGGAATTATTTCTTGGTGTTCAAAAAAACAACCAGTTGTGGCACTTTCTACCACTGAGGCGGAGTACATCGCAGCATCTCTAGCAGGATGTCAAACTTTGTGGCTAAGAGGAATTCTTGAAAATCTAAGCTTCAAGCAAAAAGATCCTACGATCATTTATTGCGACAATAGTTCTACTATCTCTGTCTCAAAGGATCCTATTTTGCATGGAAGAACAAAACATATTCGTCTACGTTTCCATTTCCTACGAGAACTCGTTCGTGAAGAAGAAGTGAGTCTTGAGTATTGTCGAAGTGAAGAACAAATTGCTGATATCTTCACAAAGCCGCTTGGAGGGACTGCTTTCTCAAGAATTGTTGCTGCATTAGGTGTTCGAAGGAATTTTGGTTTATGGGAGGCATTGTTGGTGTAAACCAAAATTAAGAGTCGTGTCTGCTGATGTGAAAAGTCATGTCTATTCGAATGAAGAGTCATGTCTATTCGAATGAAAAGTCATATCTATTCAGTGAAGAGTCGTGTCCGTTCACTGAAAAGTCGTGTCTATTGAAATGAAGAGTCGTGTCTATTAAGTAAAAGTCATGTCTATTGAAGTGAAAGAGTGTATGTTCAAAAAGGTTATGTCCGTTTGTAAGGGTTGTAAACCACTATATATATGTGGTCATTTTGTTGTGTTGAAAGCAAGTTGTAGACAAGACAAAAAGCAAATTATAAAAAAAAATTGTCTATTCTCCTCTAAAATTATAATTCTCTCTCTTTTTCTACTTTTAACACCACCTTCAGAGTTCAGATTGATGGGTATTCACTCCGATTAGTTGGAATCCCAAAATTAGCACGGGCTAATTTCACAAAATCGCAAGAAGCAGGAGTAAGCGTTTGGTGACGAATAAATTTCCAGATGGAAAAATCAAACCTGTAGGACGAGCGTAAATCTCGGTGACTGGGGTGGCACTTCCATTTCAGATCTGGCATTTTTCGATTCAATACAAGGCTACTGCCAAGATATGGGAACATGCTTCTCGAACGCGATGTGAAATGGGGTCTTATATACGCATTTCGTAAAACTCGATCATCAGCTAAGTTCTAGAATGGAGAACGGGATACGAGGTCGAGATGTTAGATGTTCATCATAGCCACGTGAGGTGAATTGAGAAGAAAGAACTCACGTGAGGAGGCAGTTTCCCTGAGGAGATACATGCAGGATGTGGAATGAAGATTGCGGTTATAATAACCGTTTGGACCAACTCAAATTTCAAAATGCAACAGCTTGTGCAAACTGAGGAAACATAAATGATAAATCACGTGAATCATACATTTCATAGTACCTGCCCTACTCAGTACTGTTACATAGTTCATACCACACTGTCAAATATCTCACTTCTCTTTAGCATCAACGCTATTCAAATCTATTACTTATCCAAATCTGCATCACAATAGCAATTTTTGACAAACAACCATCCAATACCAAACATCAAGATTCCTTTTTTATTTGTTTATTTATTTATTTCACTCCTAGCTAGGTAACTGATTTAACTAAAAAGTAGAAATAACTAATTAATAAAATAAATATGAAAATATTAAACTTTTTTACATTGCACAAGACTTTCAAATCCTTTTTCCAACAAAACTGTAGACAACTTTGATTTGGATCGTAAAATAAATATGCATAAACAAAACTTGCACATTACAAAACAACATGTGTTTCATTGCCAATTAACTCAAAACAGTGTACATCTGCATGTAGGACAAGTATCCTTGTTCTGTAACCAGGGTGAAATGCAGTTAACATGAAAGATATGATTGCAAGGCAACCTGATCCCATCAAACCACTTCAAACGAACATCATCCAAACACACAGCGCAGTCTAAAGAACCCTCACACTCATCATCGACGTCAGCAGCAGCACTTCTGTTCCACCTCCCTTCACTTTCGATCTCCTTCAATAATTCCACGGCTTCATCGTGCCACACAGCTCTCTCTATATGTGCTCTCACATCCATAATTATATCGTGTTTATCATCGGGCAAGGTGCTCAGAACTTCCCAAAGAAAGCAGTTGATCTCCGTTTCAAAATAATGAAGATGTTCCCTCTTTACTGGGTACTCAGCCTTCAACATAAGAGGATGGACTTGAGATCTTTTGATGCTAAAGCCACGAACGAAGGGTTTTTCAGTGAGTGGACAGTCGAAGCTATAATCAATGTTTAATTCTGGAATGAGCTCTCTTGAACACACCTTTAACTTTGTGTGGTCTTCCAGATTGAAACGGAGGTATATGCAAGAATCTTCTTCTTCAGTTGAAGATGGCTTAGCTGATAAGTTTGCTTTGAGAACAATCTTGCATGGACCCATGTATCGTACACGGGACTTGAATTCTTCAATTTTGGTATTATTCAATGAGATGATTTTGTCAGACAGCAAAGTAAGATTGAACCTTCTAGGTAGCATTGAATCGTACGTAATTCTTCTGTTAGCAGCAGAAGAGAACAATTGATGAGAGGGGAGAATAGAATTACTGTTGAATGCTGCCATTGGAATTTATCGATTAAGCCGGGGATATATTGGTGATATAATTGTGTCTGAATATATGAGAACATGGGAAGAAGACTGGTGATATTTATATACATATATCTTTTGCGCGCGCGCTGAGAGTACATATGAAAATTTGAGTGAAATTCTCTGTACGGTGCTAAATGGTCGATATATTTTGAATGGTCGCCAACATCTACGTATATATATTAACTTAGTAAATTAGCAAATGCTACAATTTAATACACAAGGCAAGTGCAATGCATCTGAGCATGGAAATATTTTTGAGAAAAGAACGTTAATTAATGTGTAATTTTAATTATATATGGACTATTTTAAATATGACAAATGCATTATCAAACCAAAAAGTATAGTTACAATGACATTACAAATAGTGGAAAACAGGCACAAGCACAAACACTAAAAAAAAAAGTTAAGTTGAAGAACAACAAGTTTCATTTTTAGGCTGAAGGACAAACTTTAAAAATAATTAAGTTGAAGGACAATGCTAGTTAGAATTAACATTTTGTATAGCGCAAAATCTAAATTAAATGCTAGTTAGAACTAGCATTTTGCACAGTGTAAAACTGAATATAATGCTAGTTAGAACCGACATTGTCGTTCAGCCTAATTTTTTTCAAAGTTTGTCTTTTAACCAAAAAATGAATCTTGGTATTCTTGGGACAAATTTTTTTATCAAAGTTTGTCATTTTCCCTAATTCCCTCTTACAAATAATTTCTCTTAAGAAAAGTACTATTCACAAAGATTGAAAGTTGAATAAAAATATATAAATGTATTTGGTCAGCTCGGAAAAATATATTATAAATGATACATTCATTAATGATATAGAAAATATGAAAATCAATCATAGTTCGAAAACCGAGAAAAAAATGTAGCTTTTGTTAAAATATGGATTCATGCCATAACTATTTATGTATCTAATTTTATGATAAACACTAAAGATATGTTTTTGTTAAGGTTTGGGTTCGAACATTACATCACTGAATTCTCTCCAATTAAAAACATTTAAGGGTATTTTGAACAAAAAAAATATTACAACCATTGTTAAAACATAAGTAGAACGTCAAACTACAACTTTACAAGTGATGAGGACTCTTTTTCCATCCCTAGTGTTCATTATAAGAGTAAATCGAAAGAAAAAAAACCATTACTTTTATTTTACAACTCAAGTTAAATCGGAGACAAAGTACAATAATACCATCACTTAAAAAAATGTAAACTATTTTGTCACAAACTATTCTATATTCAATTTACGTAGTTTATAGAATATATATATATATATATATATATATATATATATATATATATATCATTTTGAAATAAACCAATAAATAATATTTCAAATATACTATGTTTTTCAACTAGAAAGAAAGAATTTTTTTAAAGGAAAATAAGTGGTCCTCTTACAAGGAGTGCACTCGTGTAATTTTAGTCTACATTCAAAATAAGATGCTTCAACAAGCCTAATAGGTAACTCTTCCCTATAAACTCTTATAACAAAATAAAAAAAGTATAATTCTCTCTGCTGAACCTAGTAGCTAGATCTTATATAAATAAATGGAAAGAACAACAAAAATCCTATCTAAACTAGAGCCATAATAAGGTCACAGTGTTAAAAAAATGATTTCAGTATTTTGATGATAACAATATAACAACAGTGCTAGGTGATTTTATCAAGTATCCAAGCGATTAAAGAAGCAAATACATGTGCATAATTCAATATGATAATGTACATATGCACAAGTACAAAATACGAAGGATATTAATCAATTATGGAACGATTTTATCAATTGTAGTGTTTAAAAATCTATTTTGACTCAGATGCACCAAGATGACAAGAGGAAATGGACCCAAGAGCTTCAAAAGAATGTATGTCATAAACTGAGTCTATATCGAATCATTATGTTAGAACTGTTAAAACCCAGTAAACAAATTCCTAATCATTTCAAATTTCTATAAAATCTATAATATATTCTAAAATATGTTTAAGAATTTATTTTAAATTTTTCTGGAATTTTTTAATGTAAGAAAAGTGATAAAAAGATCCAATAATGCAAACATAAAGAATAGTTTTTTTAACAGCAGCAAAGCATAGCAGAACTGCTATGAAAGGCTCCAGCGGCTATACTACAAGAAAATGACCCTTTTGCAACTAGTTATTTACAGCTGATACAATATGATAGTTGCAATAAATAGTCTTTAACAACTGACATTGCCTGATAGTTGCTATAAATGGTCTTTAACAATTGGCATTTCCTAACAGTAGTACTAAAGTTGCATTTTACTATCAATTTCAATAAACATATTTTTAACAAATGTGTTTCCCTGCTGGTTGTAATAGATATATTATTAACAACTATATTTTCATACAAGTTGTAATAAATATATTTTTAACAATTGTGTTTTTTTACCAGTTGCAATGGACATATTTTTAAATATATAACAACAAAGATGTTATAAAGAGAAGAAAATAGAAGTCATTAGAGAGAGAGGTAGAAGATATATTATTCATTCCTGAAAATTAGACATGTTTTACATTACATAGCCTCCTTTATATAAAGGCTTCAGAGCTAAGGATTTAATATATTTCACGATGAAAGACTAAACAAAACAACATAAAAGCATATTCATTTCATGATTTACATATATTGTAACACCCCCCCTTGAATATGCGTCTTCAAAATCTTGAATGATCCGATAACTTGAAATTTTCCGTTTCGAAACGTGTATGATGATTGTTCCCCCTCGTTATTATCTTGCTTGCATTTATCGATTCAGTCGATATAGATATTGTCTATTGCCTCCTTAAAAACCTCTATAAGGAAAACCCAATGGGAAAAGCCTTGAAAGAGGAAAAGAGTACAACTTGTGAAATCATAACTATCATACTAAAAATGATATTCCTTCTAAGAGTTTGATACTTCGAGATTAAAATAATGCATCGTTAAACCCTCACTAAGAAAAACCCTATGGGAAAAATCTTAGTGAAGGAAAAAAGAGTACAATATAGTATTACATATTTCAATATATTACAGTTCAATCCAATACTTCATTAAAAACCTTAGAAAGGAAAAGCCTATGGGAAAAACCTTGGTCAAGGATAAAAATACAATTTAACTAACATGTTTGAGGTTATTTCTTGAAAAAAATATTTTATTCTTCTAGATCAAGATAATGCCTCATTAAAACCTTAGTAAGAAAAACCCAGCGGGAAAAATCTTAAATAAGAAAAAAGAGTACATTGCAACGTATTTTCAAATGTTACTGGGGAGTTGATACTTCTGGATCAAGATAATGCCTCATTAAAACCTTACTAATAAAAACACAGTGGGAAAAATTTTAGTTAAGGAAAAGGAGTGCATTATAAAAATGCTTATGAATGCTCCCCCTGATTTTAAAATTTTCCCTGAGTTCGTATTCATCTTTCAATAACTTAAATTGGTTGTAAATACTTCTGGATCCATAAATAACAATCAAATTTCCAAGATTTTTTCTTTCAAATATGATTTGTATTTTATGCAATTTATTTGCTACCTTTATGAAAAACACATCGTGTGCTTTCACTTTTATGCTTCAGATCAGTTTTGCATATTGCAACTACATCTTTGATGAACATTAAAAATTCCATTACAACAATACTTAAAAGTAGGAAGTAATCTACTCATATTGAAGTGCATCAAGAATTTCATTACAGCAATACTTAAAAGAAGGTTGTAATCTACATTCCATGTTCTTTGCATTCTTTATAATTATCGAAGTTATTTATATTCTTCTGGAATTTATATATTTTAATAAGATTTGCAAATCACAACTAACACTTTAATGGATATTAAGAGTTTCATTACAACGATACTTTTAAATAGGAAGTAATCTACTCATCATGAATTATATCAAGATTTTCATTACAACAATACTTAAAAGTAGGTTGAAATCTACTCTCCTTGTTCTTTGCGTTCTTTATAACAATGGAAGTTATTTATAATCTTTAGGAATTTGTATACTTTTATTATTTAATATGATTTAAACCACATTTATACATTCGGGGTATATTAAGCGTTTCAAGTACTTTCGGTACTTTGCGGACTAAATGTCCATATTTCTCTACTATTAAAGGATTCATGATGGCCAGTCATGTTTCTCCTAGTTCAAGATTCTTAATCTACTTATAAATATAAGCGCTTTATTATTTATATATTTATCATCAATAATTATTCCTTGTCAGTTCTAGACATGATTTATTGAGATCTCTTTGATCATCATGTTTTAGGTACCTAAATCACTTTCTAGGGTTATTTGACAATCATGTCATTAGTCTCTTCAAAAGCACCCTTAAGTGTTTCTTCAAGAAAACTCACCTCTTTTATTTGGAATCTTTATTTCTTACTCCAAAAGTATTTCAAACTGAATTTTGTACCATATTTCAGATGTGGCTTATACATTTTGATCCTTCAGGAATTCAAATCTATATTGGAGAAAGTCTACTTGGGATATTACTAATAATTTATTCAAGTTACTTAAAATTTTGCATCATTATACATGTTAAGGAAAATAAGCGGTCCTCCTACAAGGAGTGCACTCGTGTAATTTTAGTCTACATTCAAAATAAGATGCTTCGACAAGCCTAATAGGTAACTCTTCCCTATAAACTCTTATAACAAAATAAAAAAGTGTAACGACCCGTATAAATTCGATGCTTAAAATGAATTAAATTAATAAGATTTTAATAAAAGCAATAAAAGCCCACAAAACATGTTTTCCTTATATAGCAGGCTGCAGTTTTGTGATTTTGGGCTTGCTAGGATAATATTCCCTACTATTTGAAGAAACATACAAGTAGTGAAATAGTTTTTTTGTTTAACTTAGTCTACTTAGATGTATTTATTTGGTTTTAGTAGATTAAGTAGCCTTAGGGCAACTGTTTGTACAGTACTTTGTAATCTTGTGTTATGTCAAAGCAATAAAAGGAACACATTTTCAAAAAAAAAATTAAAAATTAAAATAATAGATGTGAACGATTTGTGTAAGATATTTATGAAACTATGTTTTTATATGCACACATATAAAATATTTAAATATTTGCATACTTATACTCTCGTCCTAAATCTAATTTTTTATTTTTATTAAAATTTTAGTTTCAAACTAAAAGTACATAGTTTAATTATTAATTCCATGCAGAATTAATAATAAAAAATTAACTGCGGAAATATGAAAAATAATTTTCACAAAATTTAAACAAAATTTAGTATTATATATAAACATATATTCATTTATATGATCGATTTCAGTTGAATAAATAATTATATGTGTTTATTTGTATTTAATATAAAAATATACATTAAAAATTAATTTTTTTGCTATCGAATATATGTTTTATTCAAATAAATTGTATAAAATTAAAAAATGTAATATATTTGATACATAATCTTTATAAATAATTACTAATTTAATGAAATCAATTATAATAATATTTTATTATAAAATATATAACTTTTTTATTTATTAGTCGTGAGCATAAAGCATGATAAACATTCACAAAATATTATTATTATTATTATTATTATTATTATTATTAGCGTAGATGCAATAATATACACAAACAACCAATTTGGGATAGCATTTTGATAAACTAGATTTGTAATATAATCTAACAGCGTATCACATAAACAATATAACATATAAATGTAACATAATAAAGATAAAATAGAGATTTACCTTTCAACAAAGCCCTTGTGCACACATTGAAACAGTGAAATGAACCCGTTGAATCCATTCATAAATCAGAAGTTGCTAGCTCCCAAACTGCCTTACCATTGTGGATTGAATCAAAGAGTTTTTGATGTACTTTTGCACTTAGATTTTTGGTATAATAAGCTACCTTTTTTACACCTAAAGACAACACTTAATACATCTTCAGTATTCGTGTGCTGATCATTTAAGTGTCCAAAAGACAGGTCATTTCGGATGAAGGAAAAAATTACTGAACTGAACAATATATTGTGATGAGAAATAAATAATATACACATGATCTTTACACAAAAAAAGAACTATATTATCTGTGTAGCTATTACCCCGCTACAACCCCGCTATATCTCATGGCGGATTTCTACTGCTACGATTTTTCCATATAGCCCCAAAATATAGTCTTTCCGCTTTAATCCCCGCTATTTCCACTATATCACGTTATTTCCGTTATATTCCTCTATTTCCGCTATATCTTTTTTAATTAAATGAATTGAAAATTTGCATTTACACATTATAAAATTACGAAACTAATTTATTTGATTTAATTTTTAATATATTTTCAGAAATGAAAATACTCTAATATTCTACCAAATTCAATTATGTTATATAACAGTTTTTCGTTTATTTAAAGTATATTCGCACATGTTTTTATTTAAAATTATTTATGTATTATTTATAATTCAATTGAATGATAATTTTTCATTTAATTACCATTTATATATTTGTAAAAACATTAAGTACAAGTTTTATATGCTATTTTACCGCTATATCCCGCTATATCCTCGCTGCATCCCAGCTATGACTTTTTGCACCTCTACCGCTTTGAATCTACCGAGCGCATTAGCTGCACTATATATTATATATACAACATCAGAGTACACTAAACTATTTTCTATCTGGATAGTTAAAACGCCACGTCCTTACAAGTTTTGATAAATAAAGACTGAAACAAAGCGATAACAGCAGAAGAATATAAGATACGTGAATACGTCTTGGAGAATCCGGCTAAATCTGGAAATATGTTAGGGCTGACTGGAGCATTATAGGAAAACAATGCCCGTATCAGTTTGGTAAAACCAACATGAGGAAAGCACGAAATAAAACACATGGATTACTATATTTGAAAAACCTTTCAAAATAGTACAACTCCATGTCATACTTTATCACGAACGTTGTTAGTTTGGAGAAGTTTGGATAAATCCAAAAACCGATATCTCCAAACTAAGCGATAATTTTAGCTAACTCAATTCTAATTCTTTGGAAGTATGAAATAAGTATTCGAGTCCTAAATGGTGAACTCGAATACGCAATCATACTTCTTGAGTCAAAATAAGTCAAGATTTGATCGTTGGTTATTTAACTATCAAATAAACAAACAACAACAATTTAGAGATTTAATTACCCATAGCAACCACTAAACCTCAAACAATTCTGTCATTTATTAAAATCTTTTTCCAAATATGTTATCAAAACATCCATATACTTATCTCACTGACATAAGCATATTCAAAAAATATCAAATTAATCCAAACACCTATAATAAAATAATTGCTTAACTATTATTTATATATTTTTAAATGTAATAAACTTTAAACCATTATCAAAGGGATAAAATGAAATATTTGATATCACAAGTTATGGAAAAAGACTTAGTGACCACAATGGTTCGTATTTTAATTGAGATTTAACTCTCTAATTTATAATATGCGTATTTACATAAAAGCAGATATGTAAAAGGAAACAACACATAACAACCAATCACATATATGCATATATCCATGTTACAATATTAGTAGACGAGGATTTGTGTGATATCCCAGAATTTTTGGCATTATCAATTTAATAATCTGTGTTAAAATTTAAATTGATAAGATTTAAATTGATTTAATAATCTTCTCTTAAATAAATATTTAACTGATAATTTATCTTTTAAAAACTAATAAATTGTTTTATATTTATAATGTATATATATTTGTATATATTGTAAATAGGTAAGCTTTGTTTTAAATTTAACAAGTAAAACATATTTTCTAATTTTAATATTTTTGGTAATTTGTAATTTGATTTAATATTAAGCTATTAAATAATCATATGGCTTTAAAATACTTAAGATAAAAGTTTAATTGTTTAAAATGATTCTAGCTTGAGATTTAATTTGAACAAAAAGGTTTGTTTTGTTCTTTTTAAATATAGCTTGACAAAAATAAGTAATAAAGAGATAATTTCTTTTATAAATTATTTTAATTTAATAATGAGTTTTATTAATCATATAATGTCTTTACAAATGGGTTTTAATGTAAATAGACATTGTTGTTTATATATTTGGAAGAAACTATGGTTTGAAGTTTAAAATAAAATCTTTCAAAAATGTTTAAATTAAAATAAACCTTATTAATATTTAATATAAGTATAAAATAAAATAATAATAAGTAATTGAATATTTGATAGTTTAAGTTAAAATAAAAAGAGAGATAAAATAAGCAAAATGTATGTGAGGTATGCCAGGCAAATAAATATGCCTGTAAAAGAAATGCAAAGGTAAGTATAAACAAAGCAAAATAAAATAAAATAGCTATGTACATAGGATATAACACATACCCAGGAAAATAAGTATTGTATGTAACCTGTAAAGTTTAGAATGCAAGAACAAAGTAAGAATAATATGTACATAAAGTATAAAGCTGCCAGGTAAGTAAAAATGGGTTTGTATGTAACCTGTAAGGCAATATGCTAGGCTAGAACATAGTATAAATAAATATCTATGAACATAAAAACAAAAATGAGATAAGTATAAAAACAAAGTAAAGTAAAAATAAAAATGCAGGTAGCTTGTAAATAAAGATGCAGGCAAGAGAGAAAAAAAATGCAAAGCAAAATAAAATAAGCTAAGTAGGACAAGGTACTCAAACATTTAATGCAAGCAACTTTTGGTCAATTCAAATTTGTTTTTAAAATCAACTCAGCCTCCAAAATAAGATCTCTGATCAAATAATAAGATTATTTATACGTGCAAATTGCTTAACTCAGATATCACCTATCCCTCTAAACTTCCTTATATTTGTCTTCTTATTTTCTTTCGTTCAAAAACTTAGCAAACCTGAAATAATAACAAATACTTTGATTTATACAAACTTAAATAATGTTGCACCTCAACAAGGCAAGAAGATTAGGATCAAAGAAAATCATTCTCAGTTTTTAAGTTCAAAGCTGTTCAAACAAGTGTGCTCTGTTCCGTCTTCTCAAAACTGTGAGTAACATCAATTTAAAACATAAGTATTTAAAACTGGTTGCAAGGTTAAATCTGGAATAAGTGTGATTTGTATGTATGTATTCTTCTATGCATATGGATGTTGTTTGGGTACATAACGAAGTCTCTGTAACAAATCTATTTTTGTTTCCACGCTTGAGTTTGATTCAAATTTGTTTTTTTTATCTCTTGATCTAATAGCTTTCAGGACTTAGAATACAAACAAAAATTGTTTGTTTCATCCTAGTTTAGACTTTAAATTTTATTTAAGTTGAAATAAATTTGTATAATGTTCTGAAAAATCAAAATAACAGAGCAAAACTTGAATAAGAGGAAACCCAAACATTTCAATTTATAAATTCAAGATCGTAAATTGAATCCTTAACTTATAACATGATTTTTAAGATGGAATTCGTAATTTTTAGTTTAAGGATGGGAGAGCAGTTCTTGGTTCATCAGAAAGTGGAAATCTGGGCATTTCTGGTGATCTATTTGGATCTGGGGGTCGGAATCCCTCCTGGTGGTGGAGGAATGTCTGGCGAAGGGTGGAAAATTGCTAGATGTATGATCAAGTCAAGGTGGAGAGTGCGGTGGTGGATTCTTGGTTTTGAACCCTAGTTTTATCAGACTGAGAAAATTCGATCATCTCTCCTTCTATAGTTGATCGAGTGTGAAGGGGCCTTGAGTGATGGAAGGTTGGTCAATGATGAGTAGATGGCCAGGGTTCTTGGGTTTCTGATTGTCGAGGTTGGGCGAACGACGTTATATTCCAGGTTTTGGTGATGAGGCAGTTCAAGTTCCAGGTTTTCGAGTTTAATCTCAAATTCGAATCTGTGTGGAGAATGGGTTTGCTGAAGATCGGAGGATGGGTTGTAGGTGGTTGTCGATGTGCTCGATGAAGCGGTGGCGACTGGAGTTGGTCGCTGGCGACGTGCACGGTGCACGTTTTGATTTCTGGTGTTGTTTTTTTTGTGGATTTTGTTTTCACGGGGAAGACTCGAGTCATTCGAGTTGTTTACTCGAAGCAGGGAAGGTGAAGACTCGAAGCAAGTTTGTTGCCTCAGGTTATTTTTGTATGCTTCAGGTTTTTATAAAAACCTGTTTTTAAGTTGAAATTTTAAGCAAATTTAAATGAACTTTAAATTTGTATAATAGATTTAAACTAGTTTATATCTAGTTTGAAACTTGGATTCAAATTTTTATTTCTGAATTCAAATCTGAAATGTAATAGAAGTTTAGAATATTTAAATGGGGTTTTCAGGTTAAAAAAAAGAACCTGACAGTTTTCAGGTTCTAAAATTTAATTTAAAATCTGAAACAAAATTTAAACTTTGTTTTAAATTAAAAGTTTAAAAGTATAGATTCAAATGAACTTTTGAATCTAAGGTTTTAAAAATGAATTTGGATTTTAAAGCAAGAATTAAAAACCAAGTTTTTAAAAGCAAGTTAAAACCAAAGTTTTAAAATCAAAGTTAAACCAATGGATTCAAGTTCTTCTTTGAATTCAAATATGAAATTTAAATCAGTTTTTAAATCTGAATGTTTAAAACAAGTTTATATCAAATAGTTTTTAACAGTAATTGGTTTCAAATAAATATTTGATTTGATTTTGACATAGTTCGTTTTAAAGGGGATTATTTGGATGAAAGTTAAATAAATTGTTTTTAACTTGCATTTGCATTTTAAAATATTAAACTATTTTGAAAGTTTAATTTTAAAATAAAAATTTAAGTAGTTTAGTTTAAGGGCTTTTCTTATATAAGAAATAAATGTTATTTACATTTTTTTTAGGATTATAAATTGAACTTTAAATTAGATTAATGTTTAAAAGAATAAATAATAAAAATCATTTTGAATCTTAAATTCAAAATGGAATTTGAATTTAAATTTAAAAATGAAATGTTCTAATACACTTTAATATTTTATTAAGTCATTAATAAAGGAATAATTATCTTAGAAATAATTAAGGTATTTAAATGATTAAATGAATAAGATAATTAAGGAATGACTTATGTATTTAATTTATAAATTAATAGTTTAGATTAATTTATAATTAGAGATTAATTAAGAAATGTTATTAGTTAATGAAGATAATTAACTAAGGATTATTAATTAATTAATTAATGTGATTAATTTTGATAATTAATTAGATTAATTAATTTAGATAATCTATTGTAATTGTTAAGTTACTTGATAAAAGTAATTAAGAGATAAATTACTTATTGTAATTAAATTTGATAATATGATTAAATTAAGTTAATTAATTTAGTTTAATTAATTTAAGAAATCATTTGATGATTTGATAAGTGCAATTACTTAGTGTAATTAATAGAGCATAATTACTTAGGGAAGTAATTAGATGATAATTACTGGATGAAATTAATACAAGATGATTTGTAAATGAAGTAATTTGGATAATTACTTTTGTAATTAATCAAAGGATTAATTAATGGAGATAATTAATTATGGGATAATTAATTTGTTAATAAGTAATTAAGGGTAGTTAAATACTGGTTTGTTATTAATCAAGGGTGATTAATAATTGTGTTTAGGTAAAGATTAATAACTTAATGTAATAAATTTAAATAAAGTAATTTAATTTCAATATAATCAGAGATCATTAATTAATATAATTAATGATGTAATTTATAATGTATTAATTAAGGAATAATTAATAATGTGGTGATTAATTTATGTAATTAATTAAGGATAAATGTAATTATTTATGTTTAATTAATAAATGAAGTAATTATATGTTAACTACTATGAATGATTTAAAATAATTAATTTATGGAATTAAATAAAGACTAATTAGTTATTGTAATTAGAAGATGATTAATCAAAGGTGTTTAATCAAGATGAATATCTAGAGAATAATTCATTAATTTGATTTATAATTAATTAATGGTTGTATGAGCAGGACTTATGGAATGAGTAATTAATTTAATTTATTTTAAATTAATTAAATATAGAAGTAATTAATTCAATTCATTTTAAATTAATTATAGATTGTGAATAATAAATCATTGCTTTTGGATGATGATATTGATATTTCATTGATCGATTGTGATCTCAGGTATAAGATGAGTAATATCTATGTGATATGGATGCATGGTTTAAGTATGATAATATTAAGTATCTGTTTGGATGATAATATTAATTATCTGTTTATGATGATAATGTGATTATCCATTATGAGATGTGAATTATCTATCTGTGTGTATATAGATAATATTGAATTTTATTGTTTTAACTTTAAAACAACTTGGCCTTAAAAGATACGTTTTTGAATTTCGATGAGACTGGGATCGGGTTTCCATATTTGGACATCCGAAAACTACATTGATCCAAATTAATGATAGGTCACGAATCTGAAGAGAAGATGAAGATTCAAAGTGCAAGGGTTATTGTCGTTAACTCTGAGGGTGATTCCAAAATGAGTGTAACGAGATAATGCCTTCGGTTTCGTTCGAACCCGGAACGAACTTGTATGGATTGAATGCTTTCAGAACATCGTCAGGTGGGCGATGAGCATTCCAAGAGATGTATTCTCTAAAGGTAATCGTAGCCTCAAGCCTCATCAGCCGGGAATGGCTAAAACAGGGGATGTGCAGCAAGGCTAGTTGGGTCATACCCAAGCAGGACGAGATTTTCCCCTGTCTAGAAGTCCCTTTTTATTCGGCTGTGTGGGGCAGTTGATTGCAATAACTGCCGTGGTTGTCTTGTTCGGGACTGTTCAGTAAGGAATGGTTCCGGCCTTGTGTTGTAAGGGGTCGGGAGTGATCCTCGATACGTTGATCTAGGCCACGTACTGTGACGGGCGGTACCCAGTAGCCCTGCCATTGTATGGAATCCAATCTCCAATAAGTTTCGTATGTATTAGTTGTGCCCAACTATGTTGGAATGTGAGATGTAAGCATTTCAGCTATTTCTGTATTTTACTTGAAACCCTAGACCTATTATAATATCACTGGATTTCCTATCAAATGTTTGGTTAGCGTAAGGTAAAAACTTACCCATGTTTATTTGTGGGAAGTCTTACGTGATACCTTTTGTTTTCAAAGGATTTTCAAAATTAAGCAACTTTAACCTGTTACTCACACCAGACCCATATCTGACCCAGAGTTTATTTCTGTTTTTCCTAAACTCTCGGGTACTCAAATTTTTACGAGTAGCCAAGGGATTCAGGTTAGCTTTGACGATTCTGGAGGAGCAATGGAGTAGGAGGCTTCTACGTTGTAGATTATATATAGTGTTCTGCTGTGTTGGTATCTCTGTGTTGTATTGTATATTGAGTTGTATAACTAGACAGGTGTCTTTAACTGTCTAGTATGTGATGTATTATCTATATAACTCTTATTGATGTTGTGTATTATGTAAATATTTATGTGATTAACATAATTTATCTGTTCCGCTGTTTAGATTATGATGTTGTCTCTTTCTCTTCTATCTTTTCTCTTTTCTATCCCTTTCTTTCTTCAAGATGAAACGGATTTCTGTGGTCAGAAACTCGGGTCATCAGAGTTGGTATCGGAGCGCTAGGTTGAGTGAATACCTAGGCTCTTGAGCGATTTCTTTCTTGAGAGAGCGTATTTGTAATTTTGATATTTATATATATACATTTCTACCTATTTGTTGGATTACCTGTTCCGGTTTTCCATTGAGTTATAAAGGTGGATAGGGTAGTGGTGTGTGTAACACGACTACCAATAGTTGGAGTTTGAATGATTGAGGTTGGAAGTGTATTTGTCGAGACTGTAGACCTAATACCGTCTCGAGTGAGCTTTGGGTGGTGTAAGGATTTCATCGATCTCTGAAGGAAACCTGTTAAGGTTCGGAACTCATCTTTGAAGTTGGATGAGCTAGAGTTTGGATCTGTCGGTTGGATGGGAGAAGGTCATGATATCTTGATACCCCAGGATGAGTAGCTGTGCGATGAGACACAGTGACTATGGATGTCTCCGAAGATGTTTCTTTGGAACAAGTTAAGGAAGAGTGTCTGCTTCGGTGTTGTGGCTGTGTTCAGCTGGGTGTTTCTTTTTGGTTTGAGTTCCGAGTTTCTCGAAGAGCTTTGAATTAGGAAGTCTTCTGGCTTAGCAGTTTCCTTGCGATAACTTCAGAAGCAGCAGAGTAGATCCATTTCTTCGATGGATTGGCTACATAAGTGTAAGCTGTTCTGATTTGTAAAGAGAAAGCGGTATCTTTGGAATTAGGCTGGATTGATCGCAAAAGTGACTTGCGATACTTTGAGTGTTCTCTTGTGTTTTAGAATTTTTCTGGATGTCTTCAAGAAGTCAGAGTTTTGCTAACATTTGAATATTGAGTTTGGTATCGACTGGATTTCAGAAGTGGTACCGATGGATCAACTTAGTAATAGGATGGTTTTTGAGTTTGGTGAAGTAGCTCAGGTTTTAGAGGAACTTCTGAGTTTTCTTTTTGATCTGTGGAACCCTAATGTTTGAATGTGTGTCCAGTCTGTGTTCGACTTCAGCATTTTCATCTGTTCAGTCAGAGTTGCGAAGTGGAAGTATGGTGGCAGCTGTTTTAGTGTGGAACCATTTGGAAGTTGCAGCGTTTGGATTAGAGAGTTTCTATAGGAAATTGTTCAGGATCTTAGGGTCAGATTGGCAGGTGCATCTGTTTTATCTCTTCTAAATAAGAGAAGTGAGATCTGTCCTTTGATTTTGGGGTAGAGTGGCGTTCTGAGATTTGGTTGATCTTGGAAAGATCATTTTGTTAGATTATTTTTGGTTCAGTTTGTTTCTAAGGGCATCAGCAAGGTTTGAGCTAATCAGTAAGGATGCAGGCAGCTAGGATCGTCTGAAGAATTCTGTGGATAAGAATCGGAGATTTGATTTTGGATAAGTGTTTGATCTTCAGGGGTGAATGGTCGATTTGGATAACTGGGATTCGTTGTATTTCACGTATCTCTGAGGGAGTACGTGTAAGATCTATCTCTGGTTGTAGACTCAGCAGTTCAGGGAGTTTTGGTTATTGAGTCAGACTTGTCTGTAATCTGATATCCTGCCTTGTTTTGTAGATCTAGATGAGTGGAAGCTCTGTAGCTTAGTAGTATTGATTGTTTGGATCCTATAGAGCGAGTATCCCGGTATTTATACTTGGGAAACTCGAGAAAATCATATCCGTAATTTTGTCTAGATAGTCAGATTTGTTTGATTGGATGAATTGGTTGCTATCGTTGTCAGCATATGATTGATATTTGTTTGTGTTTTAAAATTTAATCTTTAATTAGATTATTAAATTACATTTGTTTTATATTTCGGGGACGAAATTCTTTTAAGGGGGAGGAATGTGATATCCCGGAATTTTTGGCAATTTCAATTTAATAATCTGTGTTAAAATTTAAATTGATAAGATTTAAATTGATTTAATAATCTTCTCTTAAATAAATATTTAACTAATAATTTATCTTTTAAAAACCAATAAATTGTTTTATATTTATAATGTACATATATTTGTATATATTGTAAATAGGTAAGCTTTGTTTTAAATTTAATAAGTAAAACATATTTTCTAATTTTAATATTTTTGGTAATTTGAAATTTGATTTAATTTAATATTAAGCTATTAAATAATCATATGGCTTTAAAATACTTAAGATAAAAGTTTAATTGTTTAAAATGATTCTAGCTTGAGATTTAATTTGAACAAAAAGGTTTGTTTTGTTCTTTCTAAATATAGCTTGATAAAAATAAGTAATAAAGAGATAATTTCTTTTATAAATTATTTTAATTTAATAATGAGTTTTATTAATCATATAATGTCTTTACCAATGGGTTTTAATGTAACTAGACATTGTTATTTATATATTTGGAAGAAACTATGATTTGAAGTTCAAAATAAAATCTTTCAAAATTTTTAAATTAAAATAAACCTTATTAATATTTAATATAAGTATAAAATAAAATAATAATAATATGTAATTGAATATTTGATAGTTTAAGTTAAAATAAAAAGAGAGATAAAATAAGCAAAATGTATGTGAGGTATGTCAGGCAAATAAATATGCCTGTAAAAGAAATGCAAAGGTAAGTATAAACAAAGCAAAATAAAATAAAATAGCTATGTACATAGGATATAACACATACCCAGGAAAATAAGTATTGTATGTAACCTGTAAAAGTTTAGAATGCAAGAACAAAGTAAGAATAATATGTACATAAAGTATAAAGCTGCCAGGTAAGTAAAAATGGGTTTGTATGTAACCTGTAAGGCAATATGCTAGGCTAAAACATAGTATAAATAAATATCTATGAACATAAAAACAAAAATAAGATAAGTATAAAAACAAAGTAAAGTAAAAATAAAAATGCAGGTAGCTTGTAAATAAAGATGCAGGCAAGAGAGAGAAAAAATGCAAAGTAAAATAAAATAAGCTAAGTAGGATAAGGTACTCAAACATTTAATGCAAGCAACTTTTGGTCAATTCAAATTTGTTTTTAAAATCAACTCAGCCTCCAAAATAAGATCTCTGATCAAATAATAATATTATTTGTACCTGCAAATTGCTTAACCCACATATCACCTATCCCTGTAAACTTCTTTATATTTGTCTTCTTATTTTCTTTCGTTCAAAAACTTAGCAAACCTGAAATTATAACAAATACTTCGATTTATACAAACTTAAATAATGTTGCTCCTCAACAAGGAAAGAAGATTAGGATAGAAGCAAATCATTCTCAGTTTTTAAGTTCAAAGCTGTTCAAATAAGTGTGCTCTGTTCTGTCCTCTCAAAACTGTGAGTAACCTCAATTTAAAACTTAAGTATTTAAAACTAGTTGCAAGGTTAAATGTGGAATGTGATTTGTATGTATGTATTCTTCTATGCATATGGATGTTGTTTGGGTACATTTTGAAGTCTCTGTAACAAATATATTTTTGTTTCCAGGCTTGAGTTTGATTCAATTTTTTTTATCTCTTGATCTAATAGTTTTCAGGACTTTGAATACAAACAAAAATTGTTTGTTTCATCCTAGTTTAGAGTTTTAATTTTAATTAAGTTGAAATAAATTTGTATTTTGTTCTGAAAAATCAAAATATAAAGCAAAACTTGAATAAGAGGAAACCCAAACATTTCAATTTATAAATTCAGGATCGTAAATTGAATCCTTGACTTATAATATGATTTTTAAGATGGAATTCGTAATTTTTAGTTTAAGGATGGGAGAGCAGTTCTAGGTTTATCAGAAAGTGGAAATCTGGGCATTTCTGGTGATCTATTTGGATCTGGGGGTCGGAATCCCTCCTGGTGGTGGAGGAATGTCTGGCGAAGGGTGGAAAATTGCTAGATGTATAATCAAGTCAAGGTGGAGAGTGCGGTGGTGGATTCTTGGTTTTGAACCCTAGTTTTATCATACTGGGAAAATTTGATCATCTCTCCTTCTATAGTTGATCAAGTGTGAAGGGGCCTTGAGTGATGGAAGGCTGGTCAATGATGAGTAGATGGCCAGGGTTCTTGGGTTTCTGATTGTCGAGGTTGGGCGAACGACGTGATATTCTAGGTTTTGGTGGTAAGGCAGTTCAAGTTCCAGGTTTTCGAGTTTATACTCGAATTCGAATCTGTGTGGAGAATGGGTTTGCTGAAGATCGGAGGATGGGTTGTAGGTGGTTGTCGATGTGCTCGATGAAGCGGTGACGACTGGAGTTGGTCGCTGGCGACGTGCACGGTGCACATTTTGATTTCTGGTGTTGTTTTTTTTTTGTGGGTTTTGTTTTCTCGGGGAAGACTCGAGTCATTCGAGTTGTTTACTCGAAGCAAGTTTGTTGCCTCGGGTAATTTTTGTATGCTTCAGGTTTTTATAAAAATCCGTCTGTAAGTTGAAATTTTAAGAAAATTTAAATGAACTTTAAATTTGTATATTAGATATAAACAAGTTTAAATCCAGTTTGAAACTTGGATTCAAATTTATATTTCTGAATTCAAATCTGAAATGTATTAAAAGTTTAAAATATTTAAATGGGGTTTTCAGGTTAAAAAAAAAAGAACCCGACAGTTTTCAGGTTTTAAAATGTAATTTAAAATCTGAAACAAAATTTAAACTGTGTTTTGAATTAAAAGTTTAAAAGTATAGATCCAAATGAACTTTTGAATCTAAGGTTTTAAAAATGAATTTGGATTTTAAATCAAGAATTAAAAACCAAGTTTTTAAAAGCAAGTTAAAACCAAAGTTTTAAAATCAAAGTTAAGCCAATGGATTCAAGTTCTTCTTTGAATTCAAATTTGAAATTTAAATTAGTTTTTAAATCTAAATGTTTAAAACAAGTTTAAGTCAAATAGTTTTTAACAGTAATTGGTTTCAAATAAATATTTGATTTGTGTAACAGCCCGCAAATCCGTACCCCTTGAGTCTACACTATTCTACAACAAACAACTCAAGTTGCACAGAAATACGAACCATTAGGGTTTATGAAGAAGAGGTAGAAGAAGAGAAAACAAAATCAACATCAGAATCTAACCATCGCAGCGGAATAAAATATAATAGAGAATAAATAATCTTTACTCAAAATCCAATATATCCGTTTACATATATTACATCATCAGAGTACATCAATCATAGCTCACATCAATAACATACAATGGATACACAACAACTCAACACAGCGGAAATACATATATAAGTACGAGAATACGTATCGTCATTCAGCTCGTCTCCTGAACTCTACAGCATCATATCCTGCATCCTATAATACTCGGTCTGACCCGAGCATTACAGTTAAATAACACCCCAGTCAGTCTGGAATACCAGCGTGAGAAAATCACACCCAATTTATTTTTAAAGTTTCAAAAATCCTTTGAAAACAAAAGCATCTCGTAAGACCACGCCACAAATAAACATGTCGGGTTTTTACCTTACGATAGCTAAAACAATTTTTATAGAAATCCTCTGATATTATAATAGGGTCTATATACAAATACTTATAAAATAGCCGAAATTGTTACATGATTAAATTCCAGCTACTAGCCACAGAGTGGGTAATACAAACAAAACTCGTACAAGGCTCGTAGGGAAAATGGATTTCCAACAATGACTAGGCACTGGGGTACCACCTGTCACAGTATGGGGCCTAGATCACCGTACCGAGGATTACTCCCTTCATCCCCTGCAACACAAGGCCGGAACCATTCCTTACTGAACAGTCCCGAACAAGATAAACCCCGTGGTTGGCGGACCAACCACCCACTAAGCCGAAATATATATAAGGGACATCTAGACAGGGGAATTATCTTGTCCTGCTTGGGCATGACCCACCTAACCTTGCTGCATATCCCCTGATTTTCAGTCATTCCCATTTGATGAGGCTTGAGGCTAAACGTTACCTTTAGAACGTTTTCACTTAGAATGCCCATCGTCCACCTGACGATGTTTCGCAAGCATTCGTCCATACAAGTCCGTCCCGGGTTCGAACGGAACCGAAGGCACTATTCCTACTACATCCGTTTTGGAAATATCCTCAGGATTAGTAGCGACTAGCCCTTGCACTTCACTGCTCCATCTTCGATTCCAAAATCGTTTACACGAATCGTACAAACCGGATCGAAGTGGTTTTCGAGAAATTAATCTCGATCCCGGTCTCTTCGAAACGATCAACGCATTGTCCAATATTGATAGTCGGTTATTTAACTATCAATTAATATTCACACAACAACCATCAACCAATAAATAAAATTTTCCAAATTATTTATTAATCTCAAAAAAATATCTTCACAAGATATATTTTTATTTCCAATCCTTTGAAAACAGTTTCAAAACCATCTTCCTTTCAGAATAAACTTTTCCAAATATTTTCTATCTCCTCTGAAATTACCAAGCACAAACTAGATTTTTTAAAAATAATTTAAAACACTTTACTTTGAAATATATATTTATATTTTAAAACATTTAAGTTAAAAACTACTTTGATAATTTGTTAACAATACATACTATATAAATTTTTGAAAATAAAGTTACTTAATAAATATAAAACCAGATTTATACTTCTAAAAACATAATACTACTATAATAGATAAAGAGAAATACTTACTTAAGAACTTAAATATTAGAAATAAGAAATTTTCCACACTTGCGTTTTAAACAACCTTTAATCTTTTAACTTATATTTAAGAATTTACTTCGAAAACGTACTTGGTTATCCAGGGAGAATTCCAACTTCAATCACTTAAATCAATTTCCCAAATTGATTTCCAATTTATTTCCTTTTTATTCGAAATCTATTAATTTCAGATTTCATTTCTTGATTACAATTTAAAAAAAATACTTTAACTAAAAATTTCAATTCTTAGATTTCTCAATTACTTCTTTATTCTTTTAAATAAATTTAAACTTTGAATTTTAAGATAATTCTTTTTTTCTTATATTGATATAACTTAAGTTTACAATTCATTAATTTCATTTTATTAAAAATTACATTTCTCTTCATACTCGAAGTTATTTAATATTATTTCATATTACTTCTATTTCTTTTCAATTCATTCTTAATTTATTCAAACTTTCTATAATTATTTTGCTTACAAATTTACTTCTTTTTAATTTCTTTTCAACAATCCAATTCATATAATTTGGTAATTCATTATACCCAAATATCCAATCAAACCATAACATTCAATATCCCAATATAACTTATCATAAGATATCAAATAATCACAACAGAGAATAATGAATAATTTAAATAAATGTGAGGGGTCCAGTTGGATCCCTCCAACCTGTTTTCCCTGCATCCAAAGGTGTTAGCACAATAATATACCAATTTCAGAATATAACATACTACAGCATATTCATCAATTTCAACCATTCAAACAATTTAAATTTAATCATTTAAATTTAGATTTAAACCGAGTGAGATTAACTCACCTTTGCCCTTTAAAATTTGCCATCCTATCCATCTCGACTTGTTTTCATGATCTTTTACCTTGAATAAACAATTCACGTTTTATAAATATTTGAATAAATCGAACACATTGATTATTCTATTTTAATTTAATTTAAACTAATAACTTGGTTTTTAAACTAATAAGTTGATTTTTAAACCAATTTCCCCTAAATAAATATTTTTAAATATCTGAAATAATTGAATAAACTAATTAAATACGTTAACCGCTTCATTTAATTATTATTTTTAAACTAAACAGCAAGTGGAAATATATATATATTTATTCTTCTTTTCACCTGAAATCATATATATATATCCTTATTTATTTAAATTAAATTAACCAATACTGCAAATACATACTATTAATGTACTGATAAGAGGAATAAAAATCAAAATCCTTTTATAAGTTTTAAACCTAATTAAGGTCAAAATTAAATTACCTTGAAGTAAGCAGGAAGACAACGTTAACATCACCTGCTTTACCCCTCGAGTTCATCGCGCCGACCATCGACATCGTTAGGGACCACCAGTCTCACCAACACTCGCGACAACGCCGAGTACGCTCCCCAAAACCCCACGACGACCATGCCCTAATTTCGAGCTTCGACCCCCAGCCACCAATGACAAACGTCTCATGAACTGAACTCGAGCTCGAGCTGCTCTTCGAAGCCCTGGTCGCCGCGATTCGATCTTCAGGTAACTCGATTCAAAGACGATCGCCATTATATATGTTTTTTTTTCTCTGAATGATTTAGGTTTCGAATAGAAGGAAGGGATTCGGCCCTATTTGTGATGCTCGTTTTTTTTTTAAATGATCGAGATCTGATGGGAACGAAAAGGGAGGGTCGGCTTTGGTGAAAAATCGAAAATGAGGGAGAAAGTATATGTATTAGACGTGGCTAAAGCTTCCACTTGAAGCTTCTCTTCTATATTTTATTTAGTTATTATATATTATTTTTGTTTTTGTTTATTTTTATTATTATTTTTTTCTTCTTAATTTTGGCTATTAATATTAAAGAGAGAAACGGTTTGGAGATGCTTGCTACAGTGCTCGAGTAGAAAGCGAATAAATTCTGACGTTCAATTTTAACACTTCTATTATATTCAATGTTATCAGTATAAACTTATAAGCCTTTAAATTATATTTTGAACAGGCTTAAAATCTTAGGTTTCATATTTTATCCAACTTCAAATTATTTAATTCAATAATTTAATTGCCAAATAAATCATGATATTCATAATTTAAGTTAATAATTAACCTTTAAATATTTAAAATCAATTAAATATTCCAATTACAAATGCTAAAAAATTCCGAGTCGTCACATTCCTCCCCCCTTAAAAGAATTTCGTCCCCGAAATTACTAGTTAGGAAGAATGATCCAATACCCATCATTATTTCCCTAAAACTAAATAGTTTCTAGCAATTCAACATCACACCAACTATCTCCTTACCAAAAACCCATTATTATTCTTCTTACCTTTCCAAACCTTTCCCTAGTTTGCAAACAATCCTATTTGCCCAACCATTCAAGTTGTAATCATAAAACCAATTTTGAATTATCAAAATTTTCTCAAAATTTTTCGAACTCCCTAAATTCCCGAAAAATTTCGCCAGCGTCTCCTTTGCGCGGCTAGCTCGGTACAACTACAAAATGGCTCTACGGCCTCCCAAATCCAAAAGGAAAACAAAGGCCAAGTGGCTCAATCCAAATCCAAATCCCAATCAAAATTTCATACCAAAATTTAAATACATACCTTTCTGTCGGGCAATTCAAATTTTATCTCTTGAAATCAAATCCAATTTCCTTTTCCCTTTTATAATACCTGCATATCCTGCTTAGCACTAATATCCAATTACAATATTCCCAAAACATTAAATCAACTTTCTCACAAAATGCCAATATCTATTCATTCAAATATTAACTTGGAATATCTTTATATTATCAATTTCCAATTAAGAATTCACTATTCCTCTCTTAAGTTTGATATAAGTATTTAATATGCTTTTTATATTCCTTTTCACCTCACCACTTAAGTTTATATCTATTCCTATTTAATTTAGTTTTCACATTCCATATGAATTTTATTTATTTTCAACTTTGAACATTTAAATTTTATCTTCCGTTTATAACTAGTTTATGCCAATATTTTAATTAGCTTCATTTGCTAATTTATTTTAGTTTCCAATTCTAAATAGTTTTGTCGTTAACAAAATTTTCCAAAATTTTCCAAAATTTTCTAACTCCCAAAATTTCTGAAATTTTTTGGCAGAGTCCCCTTTGTACGGAGGAGCTTTTGGAATTTGACAAAAGAGATAAATATATATACATCGACCCACACGGTCGGAAAAAACAAAAAACAGTTCATATTTCCTATTTTTATTGCGTAGGCGTACCTTATTTAGCATTTTAAGCAAGCAGCTTATTATTTTAGCAATAGCACAACTCAATCCAGCCTCACGGCTTCCAGGTACCTGTACTTACTCAATTTAAACATGTAAGTGCCAAATATATGCAGTTTAACTATGTTTCATGTAGATACAATGGTTAAACTCATGAATTCTAAAGAAATGCACATCAAACATTTTTCTGTATGCAATTTTTATAGTTTCCATGCTAATTCAACTGTTCCAATTTATTTATAAACTATTTTTATGCAATTTGAATGGTTTTCAATCCATTCGTATACAACCTCATCAATTTTAAAGGGTTTTATTCTCAATCACTTACATTTAATTTATTTTTAAGCAAACTGAGCTCATATTTAATTCAATTGCTTTTAAAATCAATTTATTTTACTACTCTCACTCATAGAATGTTTAATTACCCCATTTACAACAAACAACAATTTATTCCATGCAATTTGATGAGATTTATGTGAATAAATAAGTATTTATGTCTTATAACCAATTTAAATTGATTCCATTCAATTTTATTCTTAATTCCATTCCATTTCCAAATTTATTCATAATCCAATTATCCTCGCTTCCATCTCAGATTTGAATACATTCACTTGTATTACATTATTAACCCAACTAGTTCCATTATTCAAACAAGTTCCATTCCAAATCATTAACAATTTAGGTTTATCTAATTTACCAATTAAACTTCCCTTTTATTTTAATCCATTTGCAATCATTTATTTAACTCGACACATTCCATCTAAATTTTATTTACAATTCATTTATTTACATTTCATTCCATATTTGTTTATTCGATATAATTAGTTTATCCATATTCACTTAAACCACTCTAATAACTCGAAACGTTCTATTTTCCTTATTGACTCAAGTTATTTCAATTCCTTAATAATTGCAAATGGTTACAATAATTTATTTAAACATTTTCATTCCTTTACATATTACCGGCAACACATCGAATTTTATTTCAATTAAATTTTTTTTTTACTTGGTTTAAATCCAATCTACTATTATTAACCTAAATTTTAAGCTGAATGCAATTCAACTCATAAATTTCTCCTTTTAATTTAATTTGATTCTATCTCACTCCAATCTCATTTCAAACTTATTTGATTAGTTATTATAAAATTTAACTTTTCAGATTTAACTCATTCAATTTATTACAATGCCATTTCCAATTTATTTCCACATATCTGGATTTTATTCGCAATTTAAACCATCACTATTTTAATCTACTCTCATTTTTATTCTATACATTTTCACTTATATTTATTTTGTTAACACTTCAAGTCAAATTTTAATTAATAACTCAAGTTTTGATTCTATTATCCACCTTTAGTTTACCATCCAATTTATTAACTCATAATTCAGCTTCATTCTCAATTACTTTCACTTCGTCAACAATTTAAATCAATTTTTATTTATAACTTGAGTTTATTTCCAACATCATCATAAACTCACAATTTAATTTCATTAACTAATTTATTATCTAATTTGTTCTTCCTTTATTTATAATCCAATACTTGAATTTTATTTCCAAATATCACTTCATTTAATTTTTCTTAGTTCACAATATTTTATCATTCAAGTTTGGCTTTTCTTTACATTCTCCAATTCATCAAAATATTAAATTTGGGCTTTGTAGTTTTTATAAGTTACCACTTATTATTTTATACAATTCCATTCGTCATAAGCTTGAATATATTCACCTTTTATTTTTCACTCAAGCCTTCTATTTATTTATTTCAACCCAATCCTTATCCAACTTATTTCCATTTATTCAGGTAAGAACCCACTTCCATTCAATAACTCAACTGGATTTTTATTCCAATTCAATTTTATTTTAAACTCAGATTTATTTAATCTCAATTCGATTTCAACTCAATTCGAATACAACTGGATATTCTTTCAGCTTATGCAATTAATTTCAATCCAGTCAAATTTTTATTTTCAAATCCAAGTTAATTTCATTTTCAACTTTTCTCTTTAAATTTTAATTCCAACATTCAAAGCCTATATTTCCTTCCTGATTTAAAACTCAACTCAATTTTATAAGCTTACAATTTATCTTATCAGGATTTTTAAACTCCCGGCTTTGGCTTCAAATCATTTTGAAATCTCCAATATCTCAAACCACATTTCTCAAAAAATTTAATCCAATCCTGGCTTTTATTTCCAACAAATTTCCTTTGAAATTTTCAAAACAACTAGCTTTTTGAACAAGTCAATTTGGTAGCAATCCGTCACTTAGGAATTCGAAAATGAATACTGATGATGCGGCCGTCATCATCAGAATTATTTTCCAATAATCCAGGTGATCTCAATGCTATATCACTTTCAAAATCCATTTCAAACAAATTTCCTTTCAGAAATACCTCCAAAACAATTGTATTATTATTCATCTTCAAATACTTTGACAAACACTTCCAAATTTCCGGGATTTAAATTTCTAAATCCTGCTTTAAATCAATTTTACTATAATTCATTTGCATAGCTTATGCTCATACAAATTCTTATTTGATTATATTTCAATTTATAAATTTCATTAATAGTTTATATTTATAAATTTCATTTAATAATGAATTTATTCCTTTAAACTTTGTTTATATTTTCAATTTCTAGTTAAATTTTCCATACAATAAGGATAATAATTTACATATCCTTATTTCTAACATCCAAGCAACCATGGATTAGCTAAAATAGTTCACAAAAACTTTTCTTATATCAAAATATATTTTGGGTAAAATTATTTCATTCACCCACCTTTAAAACAATACTGTGTCAATTGTTCTATTCAAGTGTTTAGAAACCCCTTCGATACAGTTGCGCAGACTGTGTCGACGAAGGTTCATATGCCACTCAATAAACCAATCAACACAATATTAAAACAATTTATATTCACTAACAAATACGCACTCATATCTATTATTACGCTCAAACTCATTTTAGAGTACTTCGGACCCTAATTTAAATGAGTAATTCCCACCAGAGCCAAGGTTATCACCAACCTAAGCTCTGATACCAACTGTAACAGCCCGCAAATCCGTACCCCTTGAGTCTACACTATTCTACAACAAACAACTCAAGTTGCACAGAAATACGAACCATTAGGGTTTAAGAAGAAGAGGTAGAAGAAGAGAAAACAAAATCAACATCAGAATCTAACCATCGCAGCGGAATAAAATATAATAGAGAATAAATAATCTTTACTCAAAATCCAATATATCCGTTTACATATATTACATCATCAGAGTACATCAATCATAGCTCACATCAATAACATACAATGGATACACAACAACTCAACACAGCGGAAATACATATATAAGTACGAGAATACGTATCGTCATTCAGCTCGTCTCCTGAACTCCACAGCATCATATCCTGCATCCTATAATACTCGGTCTGACCCGAGCATTACAGTTAAATAACACCCCAGTCAGTCTGGAATACCAGCGTGAGAAAATCACACCCAATTTATTTTTAAAGTTTCAAAAATCCTTTGAAAACAAAAGCATCTCGTAAGACCACGCCACAAATAAACATGTCGGGTTTTTACCTTACGATAGCTAAAACAATTTTTATAGAAATCCTCTGATATTATAATAGGGTCTATATACAAATACTTATAAAATAGCCGAAATTGTTACACGATTAAATTCCAGCTACTAGCCACAGAGTGGGTAATACAAACAAAACTCGTACAAGGCTCGTAGGGAAAATGGATTTCCAACAATGACTAGGCACTGGGGTACCACCTGTCACAGTACGGGGCCTAGATCACCGTACCGAGGATTACTCCCTTCATCCCCTGCAACACAAGGCCGGAACCATTCCTTACTGAACAGTCCCGAACAAGATAAACCCCGTGGTTGGCGCGACCAACCACCCACTAAGCCGAAATATATATAAGGGACATCTAGACAGGGGAATTATCTTGTCCTGCTTAGGCATGACCCACCTAACCTTACTGCATATCCCCTGATTTTCAGTCATTCCCATTTGATGAGGCTTGAGGCTAAACGTTACCTTTAGAACGTTTTCACTTAGAATGCCCATCGTCCACCTGACGATGTTTCGCAAGCATTCGTCCATACAAGTCCGTCCCGGGTTTGAACGGAACCGAAGGCACTATTCCTACTACATCCGTTTTGGAAATATCCTCAGGATTAGTAGCGACTAGCCCTTGCACTTCACTGCTCCATCTTCGATTCCAAAATCGTTTACACGAATCGTACAAACCGGATCGAAGTGGTTTTCGAGAAATTAATCTCGATCCCGGTCTCTTCGAAACGATCAACGCATTGTCCAATATTGATAGTCGGTTATTTAACTATCAATTAATATTCACACAACAACCATCAACCAATAAATAAAATTTTCCAAATTATTTATTAATCTCAAAAAAATATCTTCACAAGATATGTTTTTATTTCCAATCCTTTGAAAACAGTTTCAAAACCATCTTCCTTTCAGAATAAACTTTCCCAAATATTTTCTATCTCCTCTGAAATTACCAAGCACAAACTAGATTTTTAAAAAATAATTTAAAACACTTTACTTTGAAATATATATTTATATTTTAAAACATTTAAGTTAAAAACTACTTTGATAATTTGTTAACAATACATACTATATAAATTTTTGAAAATAAAGTTACTTAATAAATATAAAACCAGATTTATACTTTTAAAAACATAATACTACTATAATAGATAAAGAGAAATACTTACTTAAGAACTTAAATATTAGAAATAAGAAATTTTCCACACTTTCTTTTTAAACAACCTTTAATCTTTTAACTTATATTTAAGAATTTACTTCGAAAACGTACTTGGTTATCCAGGGAGAATTCCAACTTCAATCACTTAAATCAATTTCCCAAATTGATTTCCAATTTATTTCCTTTTTATTCGAAATCTATTAATTTCAGATTTCATTTCTTGATTACAATTTAAAAAAAATACTTTAACTAAAAATTTCAATTCTTAGATTTCTCAATTACTTCTTTATTCTTTTAAATAAATTTAAACTTTGAATTTTAAGATAATTCTTTTTTTCTTATATTGATATAACTTAAGTTTACAATTCATTAATTTCATTTTATTAAAAATTACATTTCTCTTCATACTCGAAGTTATTTAATATTATTTCATATTACTTCTATTTCTTTTCAATTCATTCTTAATTTATTCAAACTTTCTATAATTATTTTGCTTACAAATTTACTTCTTTTTAATTTCTTTTCAACAATCCAATTCATATAATTTGGTAATTCATTATACCCAAATATCCAATCAAACCATAACATTCAATATCCCAATATAACTTATCATAAGATATCAAATAATCACAACAGAGAATAATGAATAATTTAAATAAATGTGAGGGGTCCAGTTGGATCCCTCCAACCTGTTTTCCCTGCATCCAAAGGTGTTAGCACAATAATATACCAATTTCAGAATATAACATACTACAGCATATTCATCAATTTCAACCATTCAAACAATTTAAATTTAATCATTTAAATTTAGATTTAAACTGAGTGAGATTAACTCACCTTTGCCCTTTAAAATTTGCCATCCTATCCATCTCGACTTGTTTTCATGATCTTTTACCTTGAATAAACAATTCACGTTTTATAAATATTTGAATAAATCGAACACATTGATTATTCTATTTTAATTTAATTTAAACTAATAACTTGGTTTTTAAACTAATAAGTTGATTTTTAAACCAATTTCCCCTAAATAAATATTTTTAAATATCTGAAATAATTGAATAAACTAATTAAATACGTTAACCGCTTCATTTAATTATTATTTTTAAACTAAACAGCAAGTGGAAATATATATATATTTATTCTTCTTTTCACCTGAAATCATATATATATATCCTTATTTATTAAATTAAATTAACCAATACTGCAAATACATACTATTAATGTACTGATAAGAGGAATAAAAATCAAAATCCTTTTATAAGTTTTAAACCTAATTAAGGTCAAAATTGAATTACCTTGAAGTAAGCAGGAAGACAACGTTAAGATCACCTGCTTTACTCCTCGAGTTCATCGCGCCGACCATCGACATCGTCAAGGACCACCAGTCTCACCAACACTCGCGACAATGCCGAGTACGCTCCCCAAAACCCCACGACGACCATGCCCTAATTTCGAGCTTCGACCCCCAGCCACCAATGACGAACGTCTCATGAACTGAACTCGAGCTCGAGCTGCTCTTCGAAGCCCTGGTCGCCGCGATTCGATCTTCAGGTAACTCGATTCAAAGGCGATCGCCATTATATATGTTTTTTTTCTCTGAATGATTTGGGTTTCGAATAGAAGGAAGGGATTCGGCCCTATTTGTGATGCTCGTTTTTTTTAAATGATCAAGATCTGATGGGAACGAAAAGGGAGGGTCAGCTTGGTGAAAAATCGAAAATGAGGGAGAAAGTATATTTATTAGACGTGGCTAAAGCTTCCACTTGAAGCTTCTCTTCTATATTTTATTTAGTTATTATATATTATTTTTGTTTTTATTTATTTTTATTATTATTTTTTTTTCTTAATTTTGGCTATTAATATTAAAGAGAGAAACGGTTTGGAGATGCTTGCTACAGTGCTCGAGTAGAAAGCGAATAAATTCTGACGTTCAATTTTAACACTTCTATTATATTCAATGTTATCAGTATAAACTTATAAGCCTTTAAATTATATTTTGAACAGGCTTAAAATCTCAGGTTTCATATTTTATCCAACTTCAAATTATTTAATTCAATAATTTAATTGCCAAATAAATCATGATATTCATAATTTAAGTTAATAATTAACCTTTAAATATTTAAAATCAATTAAATATTCCGATTACAAATGCTAAAAAATTCCGGGTCGTCACAATTTGATTTTGACATAGTTCTTTTTAAGGGGGATTTTTTGAATGAAAGTTAAATAAATTGTTTTTAACTTGAATTTGCAAGTTAAAATATTAAACTATTTTGAAAGTTTAATTTTAAAATAAAAATTTAAGTAGTTTCGTTTAAGGGCTTTTCTTATATAAGAAATAAATGTTATTTACATTTATCTTTTTAGGATTATAAATTGAACTTTGAATTAGATTAATATTTAAAAGAATAAATAACAAAAATCATTTTGAATCTTAAATTCAAAATGGAATTTGAATTTGAATTTAAAAATGAAATGTTCTAATACAATTTAATATTAATGATGTCATTAATAAAGGAATAAATTATCTTAGAAATAATTAAGGTATTTAAATGATTAAATGAATAAGATAATTAAGGAATGACTTATGTATTTAATTTATAAATTAATACTCTAGATTAATTTATAATTAGAGATTAATTAAGAAGTAAATTAAGAAATGTTATTAGTTAAGGAAGATAATTAACTAAGGATTATTAATTAATTAATGTGATTAATTTTGATAATTAATTAGATTAATTAATTTAGATAATCTATTGTAAATTGTTAAGTGTAATTACTTGATAAAAGTAATTAAGAGATAAATTACTTATTGTAATTAAATTTGATAATATGATTAAATTAAGTTAATTAATTTAGTTTAATTAATTTAAGAAATCATTTGATGATTTGATAAGTGCAATTACTTAGTGTAATTAATAGAGCATAATTACTTAGGGAAGTAATTAGATGATAATTACTGGATGAAATTAATACAAGATGATTTGTAAATGAAGTAATTTGGATAATTACTTTTGTAATTAATCAAAGGATTAGTTAATGGAGATAATTAATTATCGGATAATTAATTTGTTAATAAGTAATTAAGGGTAGTTAAATACTGGTTTGTTATTAATCAAGGGTGATTAATAATTGTGTTTAAGTAAAGATTAATCACTTAATGTAATAAATTTAAATAAAGTAATTTAATTTCAATATAATCAGAGATCATTAATTAATATAATTAATGATGTAATTTATAATGGATTAATTAAGGAATAATTAATAATGTGGTGATTAATTTATGTAATTAATTAAGGATAAATGTAATTATTTTTGTTTAATTAATAAATGAAGTAATTATATGTTAACTACTATGAATGATTTAAAATAATTAATTTGTAATTAGAAGATGATTAATCAAAGGAGTTTAATCAAGATGAATATTAAGTGAATAATTAATTAATTTGATTTATAATTAATTAATGGTTGTATGAGCAGGATTTATGGAATGAGTAATTAATTTAATTTAATTTAAATTAATTAAAGATAGAAGTAATTATTTTAATTCATTTTAAATTAATTATAGATTGTGAATAATAAATCATTGCTTTTGGATGATGATATTGACATTTCATTGATTGATTGTGATCTCAGATATGAGATGAGTAATATCTATGTGATATGGATGCATGGTTTAAGTATGATAATATTAAGTATCTGTTTGGATGATCATATTAATTATCTGTTTATGATGATAATGTGATTATCTATTATGAGATGTGAATTATCTATTTGTGTGTATATAGATAATATTGAATTGAATTGTTTTAACTTTAAAACAACTTGGCCTTAAAAGATATGTTTTTGGATTTCGGAGAGATCGGGATCGGGTTTCCATATTTGGACATCCGAAAACCACATCGATCCAAATTAACGATAGGTCATGAATCTGAAGTGAAGATGAAGATTCAGAGTGCAAGGGTTATTGTCATTAACTCTGAGGGTGATTCCTAAATGAGTGTAACGAGATAATGCCTTCGGTTTCATTCGAACCCGGAACGAACTTGTATGGATTGAATACTTTCAGAACATCATCAGGTGGGCGATGAGCATTCCAAGAGTTGTATTCTCTAAAGGTAAGCGTAGCCTCAAGCCTCATCAATCGGGAATGGCTAAAACAGGGGATGTGCATTAAGGCTAGTTGGGTCATACACAAGCAGGACGAGATTTTCCCCTATCTAGAAGTCCCTTTTTATTCGGCTGTGTGGGGCAATTGATTGCAACAACTGCCGGGGTTGTCTTGTTCGGGACTGTTCAGTAAGGAATGGTTCCGGCCTTGTGTTGTAGGGGGTAGGAAGTGATCCTCGGTACGTTGATCTAGGCCACGTACTGTGACGGGCGGTACCCTAGTAGCCCTGCCATTGTATGGAATCCAATCTCCAATAAGTTTCGTGCGTATTAGTTGTACCCAACTATGTTGGAATGTGAGATGTAAGCATTTCAGCTATTTGTGTATTTTACTTGAAAACCCTGTCCTATTATAATATCACTGGATTTCCTATCAAATGTTTGGTTAGCGTAAGGTAAAAACTTACCCATGTTTATTTGTGGGAAGTCTTGCGTGATACCTTTTGTTTTCAAAGGATTTTCAAAATTAAGCAACTTTAACCTGTTACTCACACCAGACCCATATCTGACCCAGAGTTTATTTCTGTTTTTCCTAAACTCTCGGGTACTCAAATTTTTACGAGTAGCCAAGGGATTCAGGTTAGCTTTGACGAATTCTGGAGGAGCAATGGAGTAGGAGGCTTCTACGTTGTAGATTATATATAGTGTTCTGCTGTGTTGGTATCTCTGTGTTGTATTGTATATTGAGTTGTATAACTAGACAGGTGTCTTTAACTGTCTAGTATGTGATGTATTATCTATATAACTCTTATTGATGTTGTGTATTATGTAAATATTTATGTGATTAACACAATTTATCTGTTCCGCTGTTTAGATTATGATGTTGTCTCTTTCTCTTCTATCTTTTCTCTTTTCTATCCCTTTCTTTCTTCAAGATGAAACGGATTTCTGTGGCCAGAAACTCGGGTCATCACAGTTGGTATCGGAGCGCTAGGTTGATTGAATACCTCAGCTCTTGAGTGATTTCTTTCTTGAGAGAGCGTATTTGTAATTTTGATATTTATATTTATATATTTCTACCTATTTGTTGGATTACCTGTTCCGGTTTTCCAATGAGTTATAAAGGTAGATAGGGTAGTGGTGTGTGTAACACGACTACCAATAGTTGGAGTTTGAATGATTGAGGTTGGAAGTGTATTTGTCGAGACTGTAGACCTAATACCGTCTCGAGTGAGCTTTGGGTGGTGTAAGGATTTCATCGATCTCTGAAGGAAACCTGTTAAGGTTCGAAACTCATCTTTGAAGTTGGATGAGCTAGAGTTTGGATCTGTCGGTTGGATGGGAGCAAGTCATGATATCTTGATACCCCAGGATGAGTAGCCGTGTGATGAGACACAGTGACTATGGATGTCTCCGAAGATGTTTCTTTGGAACAAGTTAAGGAAGAGTCTCTGCTTTGGGTGTTGTGGCTGTGTTCAGCTGGGTGTTTCTGTTTGGTTTGAGGTCCGAGTTTCTCGAAGAGCTTTGGATTAGGGAGTCTTTTGGCTTAGTAGTTTCCTTGCGGTAACTTCAGAAGCAGCAGAGTAGATCCATTTCTTCGATGGATTGGCTACATAAGTGTAAGCTGTTCTGATTTGTAAAGAGAGAGCAGTATCTTTGGAATTAGGATGGATTGATCGCAAAAGTGACTTGCGATAGTTTGAGTGTTCTCTTGTGTTTCAGAATTTTTATGGATGTCTTCAAGAAGTCAGAGTTTTGCTAACATCTGAAGATTGAGTTTGGTATCGACTGGATTTCAGAAGTGGTACCGATGGATCAGCTTAGTAATAGAATTGTTTTTTAGTTTGGTGAAGAAGCTCAGGTTTTGGAGGAACTTCTGAGTTTTCTTTTTGTTCTGTGGAACCCTAATGTTTGAATGTGTTGTCCAGTCTGTGTTCAACTTCAACATTTTCATCTGTTCAGTCAGAGTTGCGCAGTGGAAGCATGGTGGCAACTGTTTTAGTGTGGAACCATTAGGAAGTCGCAGTGTTTGGATTAGAGAGTTTCTACCGGAAATTTTTCAGGATCTTAGGGTCAGATTGGCAGGTGCATCTTTTTTATCTCTTCTAGATAAGAGAAGTGAGATCCGTCCTCTGATTTTGGGGCAGAGTGGTGTTCTGAGATTTGGTTGATCTTGGAAAGGTCATTTTGTTAGATTATTTTTGGTTCAGTTTGTTTCTAAGGGCATGAGCAAGGGTTGAGCTAATCAGTAAGGATGCAGGCAGCTAGGATCGTCCGAAGAATTTTGTGGATAAGAATCAGAGATTTGATTTTGGATAAGTGTTTGATGTTCAGGGGTGAATGGTCGGTTTGGATAACTGGGATTCATTGTATTTCACATATCTCTGAGGGAGTACGTGTAAGGTCTATCTCTGGTTGTAGAACCAGCAGTTCAGGGAGTTTTGGTTGTTGAGTCAGACTTGTCTGTAATCTAACATCCTATCTTGTTTTGTAGATCTAGATGAGTGGAAGCTCTGTAGCTTAGTAGTATTGATTGTTTGGATCCTATAGAGCGAGTATCCCGATATTTATACTTGGGAAACTCGAGAAAATCCTATCTAGAATTTTGTCTGGATAGTTAGATTGGTTTGATTGGATGAATTGGTTGCCATGGTTGTCAACATATGATTGATATTTGTTTGTGTTTTAAACTATAATCTTTAATTAGATTATTAAATTACCTTTGTTTTAAATTTCGGGGACGAAATTCTTTTAAGGGGGAAAGAATGTGATATCCCGGAATTTTTGGTAATATCAACTAAATAATCTATGTTAAAATTTAAATTGATCTAATAATCTTCTCTTAAATAAATATTTAACTGATAATTTATCTTTTAAAAACTAATAAATTGTTTTATATTTATAATGTATATATATTTTTATATATTGTAAATAGGTAAGCTTTGTTTTAAATTTAACAAGTAAAACATATTTTCTAATTTTAATATTTTTGGTAATTTGTAATTTGTTTTAATTTAATATTAAGCTATTAAATAATCATATGGCTTTAAAATACTTAAGATAAAAGTTTAATTGTTAAAATGATTCTAGCTTGAGATTTAATTTGAACAAAAAGGTTTGTTTTGTTCTTTTTAAATATAGCTTGATAAAAATAAGTAATAAAGAGATAATTTCTTTTATAAATTATTTTAATTTAATAATGAGTTTTATTAATCATATAATGTCTTTATAAATGGGTTTTAATGTAAATAGACATTGTTATTTATATATTTGGAAGAAACTATGGTTTGAAGTTTAAAATAAAGTCTTTCAAAATTGTTTAAATTAAAGTAAACCTTATTAATATTTAATATAAGTATAAAATAAAATAATAACGAGTAACTAAATATTTGATTGTTTAAGTTAAAATAAAAAGAGAGATAAAATAATCAAAATGTATGTGAAGTATGCCAGGAAAATAAATATGCCTGTAAAAGAAATGCAAAGGTAAGTATAAACAAAGAAAAATAAAATAAAATAGCTATGTACATAGGATATAACACATACCCAGGCAAATAAGTATTGTATGTAACCTGTAAAAGTTTAGAATGCAAGAACAAAGTAAGAATTATATGTACATAAAGTATAAAGCTGCCAGGTAAGTAAAAATGTATTTGTATGTAACCTGTAAGGCAATATGCTAGGCTAAAACATAGTATAAATATCTATGAACATAAAAACAAAAATAAGATAAGTATAAAAACAAAGTAAAGTAAAAATAAAAATGCAGGTAGCTTGTAAATAAAGATGCAGGCAAGAGAGAGAAAAAATGCAAAGCAAAATAAAATAAGCTAAGTAGGACAAGGTACTCAAACATTTAATGCAAGCAACTTTTGGTCAATTCAAATTTGTTTTTAAAATCAACTCAGCCTCCAAAATAAGATCTCTGATCAAATAATAAGATTATTTGCACCTGCAAATTGCTTAACCCAGATATCACCTATCCCTGTAAACTTCTTTATATTTGTCTTCTTATTTTCTTTCGTTCAAAAATTTAGCAAACCTGAAATAATAACAAATACTTCGATTTATACAAACTTAAATAATGTTTCACCTCAACAAGGAAAGAAGATTAGGATCAAAGCAAATCATTCTCAGTTTTTAAGTTCAAAGCTATTCAAACAAGTGTGCTCTGTTCTGTCTTCTCAAAACTATGAGTAACCTCAATTTAAAACTTAAGTATTTAAAATTGGTTGCAAGGTTAAATCTGGAATAAGTGTGATTTGTATGTATGTATTCTTCTATGCATATGGATGTTGTTTGGGTACATATTGAAGTCTCTGTGACAAATATATTTTTGTTTCCATGCTTGAATTTGATTCAATTTTTTTTTATCTCTTGATCTAATAACTTTCAGGACTTAGAATACAAACAAAAATTGTTTGCTTCATCCTAGTTTAGAGTTTAAATTTTATTTAAGTTGAAATAAATTTGTATATTGTTCTGAAAAATCAAAATAACAGAGCAAAACTTGAATAAGAGGAAACGCAAACATTTCAATTTATAAATTTAGGATCGTAAATTGAATCCTTAACTTATAACATGATTTTTAAAATAGAATTCGTAAATTTTAGTTTAAGGATGGGAGAGCAGTTCTAGGTTCATCAGAAAGTGGAAATCTGGGCATTTCTGGTGATCTATTTGGATCTGGGGGTCGGAATCCCTCCTGGTGGTGGAGGAATGTCTCGCGAAGGGTGGAAAATTGCTAGATGTATGATCAAGTCATGGTGGAGAGTGCGGTGGTGGATTCTTGGTTTTGAACCCTAGGTTTATCAGATTGGGAAAATTCGATCATCTCTCCTTCTATAGTTGATCAAGTGTGAAGGGGCCTTGAGTGATGGAAGGTTGGTCAATGATGAGTATATGGACAGGGTTCTTGGGTTTCTGATTGTCGAGGTTGGGCAAACGACGTGATATTCCGGGTTTTGGTGATGAGGCAGTTCAAGTTCCAGGTTTTCGAGTTTATACTCGAATTCGAATCTGTGTGGAGAATGGGTTTGCTGAAGATAGAAGGATGGGTTGTAGCTGGTTGTCGATGTGTTCGATGAAGCGGTGGCGACTGGAGTTGGTCGCTGGCCGGTCGCTGGCGACGTGCACGGTGCACGTTTTGAATTCTGGTGTTGTTTTTTATGGGTTTTGTTTTCTCGGGGAAGACTCGAGTCATTCGAGTTGTTTACTCGAAGCAGGGAAGGTGAGGACTCGAAGCAAGTTTGTTGCGTCGGGTTATTTTTGTATGCTTCAGGTTTTTATAAAAACCTGTCTATAAGTTGAAACTTCAAGCAAATTTAAATGAACTTTAAATTTGTATATTAGATTTAAACAAGTTTAAATCCAGTTTGAAACTTGGATTCAAATTTATATTTCTGAATTCAAATCTGAAATGTAATAAAAGTTTAAAATATTTAAATGGGGTTTTCAGGTTAAAAAAAAATACCTGACAATTTTCAGGTTTTAAAATTTAATTTGAAATCTAAAAAAAATTGTGTTTTAAATTAAAAGTTTAAAAGTACAGATTCAAATGAACTTTTGAATCTAAGGTTTTAAAAATGAATTTGGATTTTAAATCTAGAATTAAAAACCAAGTTTTTAAAAGCAAGTTAAAACCAAAGTTTTAAAATCAAAGTTAAACCAGAGGATTCAAGTTCTTCTTTGAATTCAAATCTGAAATTTAAATCAGTTTTTAAATCTGAATGTTTAAAACAAGTTTAAATCAAATAGTTTTTAACAGTAATTGGTTTCAAATAAATATTTGATTGATTTTGACATAGTTCTTTTTAAATGGGATTTTTTGAATGAAAGTTAAATAAATTGTTTTTAACTTGAATTTGCAAGTTAAAATATTAAACTATTTTGAAAGTTTAATTTTAAAATAAAAATTTGAGTAGTTTAGTTGAAGGGCTTTTCTTATATAAGAAATAAATGTTATTTACATTTATTTTTTTCAGGATTATAAATTGAACTTTAAATTAGATTAATGTTTAAAAGAATAAATAATAAAAATCATTTTGAATTTTAAATTCAAAATGGAATTTGAATTTAAAAATGAAATGTTCTAATACACTTTAATATTAATGAAGTCATTAATAAATGAATAAATTATCTTAGAAATAATTAAGGTATATTAATGATTAAATGAATAAGATAATTAAGGAATGACTTATGTATTTAATTTATAAATTAATACTTTAGATTAATTTATAATTAGAGATTAATTAAGAAGTAAATTAAGAAATGTTATTAGTTAATGAAGATAATTAACTAAGGATTATTAATTAGTCAATTAATGTGATTAATTTTGATAATTAATTAGATTAATTAATTTAGATAATCTATTGTAAATTGTTAAGTGTAATCACTTGATAAAAGTAATTAAGAGATAAATTACTTATTGTAATTAAATTTGATAATATGATTAAATTAAGTTAATTAATTTAGTTTAATTAATTTAAGAAATCATTTGATGATTTGATAAGTGCAATTACTTAGTGTAATTAATAGAGCATAATTACTTAGGGAAGTAATTAGATGATAATTACTGGATGAAATTAATACAAGATGATTTGTAAATGAAGTAATTTGGATAATACTTTTGTAATTAATCAAAGGATTAATTAATTATAGGATAATTAATTTGTTAATAAGTAATTAAGGGTAGTTAAATACTGGTTTGTTATTAATCAAGGGTGATTAACAATTGTGTTTAAGTAAAGATTAATCACTTTATGTAATAAATTCGAATAAAGTAATTTAATTTCAATATAATCAGAGATCATTAATTAATATAATTAATGATGTAATTTATAATGGATTAATTAAGGAATAATTAATAATGTGGTGATTAATTTATGTAATTAATTAAGGATAAATGTAATTATTTATATTTAATTATTAAATGAAGAAATTATATGTTAATTACTACGAATGATTTAAAATAATTAATTTGTGGAATTAAATAAAGACTAATTAGTTATTGTAATTAGAAGATGATTAATCAAAGGTGTTTAATCAAGATGAATATCTAGAGAATAATTAATTAATTTGATTTATAATTAATTAATGGTTGTATGAGCAGGATTTATGGAATGAGTAATTAATTTATTTTATTTTAAATTAATTAAAGATAGAAGTAATTAATTCAATTCATTTTAAATTAATTATAGATTGTGAATAATAAATCATTTCTTTTGGATGATTATATTGATATTTCATTGATTGATTGTGATCTCAGATATGAGATGAGTAATATCTATGTGATATGGATGCATGGTTTAAGTATGATAATATTAAGTATCTGTTTGGATGATAATATTAATTATCTGTTTATGATGATAATGTGATTATCTATTATGAGATGTGAATTATCTATCTGTTTGTATATAGACAATATTGAATTGTATTGTTTTAACTTTAAAAAAACTTGGCCTTAAAAGATACGTTTTTGGATTTCGATGAGACCGGGATCGGGTTTCCATATTTGGACATCCGAAAACCACATCGATCCTTAACGATAGGTCATGAATCTGAAGTGAAGATGAAGATTCAGAGTGCAAGGGTTATTGTCGTTAAATCTGAGGGTGATTTCAAAATGAGTGTAACGAGATGATGCCTTCGGTTTCGTTCGAATCCAGAACGAACTTGTATGGATTGAATGCTTTCAGAACATCGTCAGGTGGGCGATGGGCATTCCAAGAGATGTATTCTCTAAAGGTAATCGTAGCCTCAAGCCTCATCAATCAGGAATGGCTAAAACAGGGGATGTGCAGCAAGGCTAGTTGGGTCATACCCAAGCAGGACGAGATTTTCCCCTGTCTAGAAGTCCCTTTTTATTCGGCTGTGTGGGGCAGTTGATTGCAACAACTGCCGGGGTTGTCTAGTTCGGGACTGTTCAGTAAGGAATGGTTCCGGCCTTGTGTTGTAGTGGGTCGGGAGTGATCCTCGGTACGTTGATCTAGGCCACGTACTATGACGGGCGGTACCCCAGTAGCCCTGCCATTGTATGGAATCCAATCTCCAATAAGTGTCGTACGTATTATTTGTGCCCAACTATGTTGGAATGTGAGATGTAAGCATTTCAGCTATTTCTGTATTTTACTTGAAAACCCTAGACCTATTATAATATCACTGGATTTCTTATCAAATGTTTGGTTAGCGTACGGTAAAAACTCACCCATGTTTATTTATGGGAAGTCTTACGTGATACCTTTTGTTTTCAAAGGATTTTCAAAATTAAGCAACTTTAACATGTTACTCACACCAGACCCATGTCTGACCCGGAGTTTATTTCTGTTTTTTCTAAACTCTCGGGTACTCAAATTTTTACGAGTAGCCAAGGGATTCAGGTTAGCTTTGACGAATTCTGGAGGAGCAATGGAGCAGGAGGCTTCTACGTTGTAGATTATATATAGTGTTCCGCTGTGTTGGTATCGCTGTGTTGTATTGTATATTGAGTTGTATAACTAGACAGGTGTCTATAACTGTCTAGTATGTGATGTATTATCTGTATAACTCTGATTCATGTTGCATATTATGTAAATATTTATGTGATTAATAATTTATTTGTTCCGCTGTTTAGATTCTGATGTTGTTGCTTCTTTCTCTTCTATCTTTTCTTTTTTGTATCCCTTTCTTTCTTCAAGATGAAACAGATTTCTATGGTCAGAAACCCGGGTCGTCACAATTTGTTAGGCTAAACACATGTTCAAGTTAATATAATAGCAGAATAGAATTTGGTTCTGCTAATAGATGTCAAATATAATTTAACTAGTAGAATAGTGATTTATTCTGCTAAACAAATGTCACTGGGTTTCATATTCAATGAAGTTACATAAAGACGATCGACAAAGAAATTCCTTGGATTTAAAATACTCCTTGAAAGAGAGTTGCTTAAAACAAAATCCGATCTTTGGAAATAAAATAGTTTTAAATCTTCAAACTTTTATTTAAAAATTATTAAATAACTTTTAGACTCTTTATTAAATAACGATTGACTTATAAATAATTAAACAATAATTAATTATTAAATAATAATTATCCTTCAATAAATAATTAAATTAAATAATAGTTATCTCTTAAAATCGTAAATAAATCTTTAATTAATTATTAAATAATAATTTTAAATTTAAAATAATAATTAAATATTAATCAACCTTAATTGGTTAATTAAATTATCCTTAAGTAAACTCAAGTAATAAATAAACATTAATTGAAAATAATTAGAACATAATTAAGTTTTAAATTGAATCTTAACTTAAATTTAACTTGACTAGAAATTAATTAACAATTAAACACTTTCTTAAATAAATAAATAATTATATTAATCTTAGTTAAACCTAAATAATAAATTAAATAATAATTAACCTTTCACTAGTTAAATTGTTTAATTAACTTGCTTAAAAATAATTAAGCACTAATTATCCTAACTTAATTAATGATTAAGTACTAATTACCTTAATTACTTAATTAAGCAATCATTAAATAAATAAGTAATTAAATAAATGAATAATAATTGTCTTTAAGTATTTAATATGAGTGAAAATACTTTTCAAAATGATACTTTAGTTAAAACATTTTAAATTCAATAAGAGTTCATTTTCACGAACTGCATTTGTAGCGACTATCGCTATATGACCAAATAGCTTTCAAAACTTCATCCTTTATGATTAACTTACTTTTATAACCTAGAATAAATTTTAGAAAATAAAGATAAGATTTTAAAAACTTTTATAAAACATTTTCATAAAGTAAAGTTAGAAAATAAGCTTTTGAATCAAAGGATCTCGATGTTGAAATTAATAACTCAACATACTAACCTTTCATGTTACATAATGTAACAACCCGAAATTTTGATCGTTTAATTTTGAACATTTAATTTATTTTTAAATGTTGAATTTGAATTATAAATTGATTTTGAATATGGAAGAATCAATGAAATACTTTAACATTTCAAATATAGTGATTAATTGGATTTGTTAAATATAGATTTAATATCTGAAATTAGGTAAACATGGGAATCTGAAGTTAAATGGGAATGAAAATGGTTTATAAGTTGATTTTAAACTCTGTTTGAATTATAGTGATGATAGTGAACTTTTGAAATGGAATTAAAAGTCGATAAGTTAAATTTGGGATTTTATATATTAATTTAATAATGGGATTAATATTATATGGTAATAGTGTAAATAATTGAACTGTGATCTAAAATGAATCAGAATGATTTCTAATATGGATATAAATTATACTTGATTTATAATGGAGTTAATAAGTTTTAAAAATTGAAATTTTAAACGATTTCGACGATTTTGAAAATCGCTCGATTTAATCGACGAGTTAAAATAGCCTTCTGTGCCACAGTATCAGAATTCGATGAAACTAGTTCCACTGGATCCATAATAATTTATTATTATTGGATTTCAAACTTCATAGCAGTTGGAGTTACCGTTTGGTCGTACGGGATAAAAACACGTTGAAATAATATCGAAAATTTAATATTTTAGTTCAATTCAAAAAGCTATCTTCCACATACGATCAAATTAGGCCTCGAAACATGTTTTATTGTGTTCAGAATAGGAGTAAAACATTATAAATGCCTGGCGGCACATCTCGTTTGGAGTTCGTTCGGAAAAGTACGTTAATTGGAAAATAAAACAAAATATTATATGTATACGTGTATACATACGTAGCAAAACAGTAAAACCCTAGCAGAATTTTTACAGCCGTCATCTTATACTCTAATGGCTGAAAGTCACTGCTTTTCCCCCTTGATTTTCACCAAATCCACTCACTTTTATCAAAAACTTCCAACTAGAGAATTGTCAAGCTTGTCGAGCTCTTCGCATCCGACGGTGAGTTTTTGTTGTAGATGTTGAAATTCGCCAAGATGAGGTGGTTTAGGGTTTGCATTCAAGCATGGATACCGAGACATGGAGGGCGCCAAGTTCAACAGGATTTTGGGCGACGGTGGAGTTTGTAGGGGCGCACACGAGGACGTTGGCCGATCGAGTTCTAGAGCAGAGATGGAGGAGAGGCGATCGTTTGAATTTTACGACTTTGGGTTTCGTTTTCTTGTATGTGAAGGTAGAAGATGGAGGGAGCAACTCTGATTTCTTATGCTGGTATCAACGGCCGATCCAGTTTATTTTTTATAAAATAAAAAATTTATTTATATTAATTTATATTCAAACTTTAAAAATCCGTATCTTTGTCATACGAGGTCGAAATCGGACGAAACAAGCGGCGACAAAATCGTGGCATCGAGCACTACGCTCTAGAACAGATCTGGGAATGTTTCAAACGAGTTAAAATTTTAGGTAAAATTAGAGCATTTGGCGAAACTAAAACATAAGGTGAGTTAATCTCACTCAATTTTGGACCGTTGGTATTAATTTTAAATTGATAGAATTAATTAATGATTGATTGGTTGATTTGATACATTTTATCAATTGAATGTGATATTATATAGAGTAGTGTATATATATTGGAGTGATTGATATTCCTGAATATAGGTATAGCGGATGAGACCCTATACGCCCTGTATAATAGCCGATGATCCTATATACCGCGATATTCCACCTCGAAGCAGAATAGGTATTTTTATATTGTGCTAACATTTGTGGATGTTGGAAAACAGGTTGGAGGGATCCAACTGCATTCCTCAGAAATGTTGAATTTAATTTCATATATGCTGACATATGTTTTGTTGGAATAATCTGTGATAGGCTATTGTGTGATTTGAATTGATTTGATGCTATGGCTGTTTTTTGGCTAAATTTTAGGTATTTTTAAATACCAATAACATATGGTTTGAAAAAAATTTAAAGAGGGATTTGTGAAGTGAAATATTTATTATGTATTTTGGGTTAATTAATGGGAAAAGATAAATGGTTTTGGAGTTTGTACTTAACTAAATCAGAATATTCTAAATAGAGATTTTGGGATAAAAATATATAAAAGGATTTTTAAATAATAAATTCTTAAGTGGTACTTGTTTTAAATACAAAAGGTTTAAAAATCTAGATTTTTAATAGATTGAAAGGATAGAGGTGAAATTTGGAAATAAGTATAAAATTGGTTATACTAGATTTAAGTAAGATTTTCAAAATTTACGAAGTGAAATTGGAATCGAGAAATTGGGCTTGTTTTAAAAAGAGGGTTTTTAATATTAATTGAATAACTTTAGAATTATAAAAATATTTTGGAAATTGGTTATTTAATTATTGTAAATTGATTAAGGCATATTTAATTACTAACTAGTTTCCTTATAATGATTGTTAAAGATATATTATTATTTAAGAAATAGTCGGCATTTTTGTTTTAAAAGACAATTTATTAAATATTAATACGGCTTTGTGCCATAACTTTTATTTAAGTATATTTATATGGATTAAACTCGAAATTCTTTTTTAGAACTTATAAGCATTATTTTGAGAAAAAATTTAAATAAAGTTTTTGGGAAGTAATGATATACTCGCATGGCGTAATCAGAGACAGTGAGTGCGTGTAGTTAAGTTTTGGATTTCTCTGGATAGAGACGTAACCATTGAGCTTTGAATCCATGGTTTGATACATCAATAGTACTTTCCATATTAATTTAAAGGGTTTTCAAAAATTTTTGAAAAGATAGTTTGTAAATTTACTAAATTCGATAAAATAAGTATGTATAATTTGGACAAAGAGATTAATGTGTTCAAAATTAAAAATAAAAAGAGACTTAGTATTTTCAGTGTAAAATGGAATATTGGTTGAATGATTGTTTAATTTGATAGTTAAATAACCGAATATCAAATTTGGAGCCAAAATATAAATTTGGGAATATCTAAGGGAAGCGCGGGAATTATATGGTACGGTTACCATTTGAGGTGCTATACTGTACATATAAACTCGTTTCATTCTTCTAGGACGATGTTAAGGAAATCTATCCACTAACGGTTAGGAGGTGATCTCTAATCTTACTTCGTCTGTTTATTTCCCAAAGAACCAGGGTTGAGTTTACCGGAGAATATCGAACTTTGTTTCAAAGAGACCGGGATCGGGTAAGTTATTCGGAAACCACTTCGATCCAACGAGTACATTTTCGAAATGAAGACAAGAGCACGATGCCGAAAATGGAGCAGTGAAGTGCAAAGGCTAATCGCTACTGATCCTGAGGTTGATTCTGTTGAGTCAAGATTTTTTATAGAGTTTTGATTTCTGACAAAGGGATAAGCCGTGATCGACAAAAAGAAGTTATTCAGACACAAAGAGCTCCATATGATTAGAGGTTGATTATTTGGTATGTTAGTTATGATTATTTATGTTAAAATCTATCCTCAAATAATCTTATGCCTTCAATCATCGAATATATATATAAATATATATGAGTGCACATTAACTGTGCAGTCTGGACAAAACCGGTCGACTGGTCAAAACCAGGTGGTCGACCGTTTTTGCCCAGAATGCACAGATAACGTGCACAAGTGAACATAACGTATATATATATTCAAATTTCTGTCTACTAGTCCTTTTTTGACCTGTCGACCGTTTTCAAACAGAAAGCAACCCTTCGTATAGACACTTTCTTTTCTTTAACGGTTGCTTCTCTTTCTCTTCACCAAAGATCATGACCTTTGTTCATACCTTTTCACAAAAGGTTACAACCTTTTATTTCTTATATAAACATCATAAAATCATTATTCCAAACAACAATTTTCTATTCTTCTAATCTCTATTCTATTGATCACTATCTTTTTACTCTCAAGCGTTCAAATTTCTCATATTCTATCATATATCGTTTTGAATCCTGAAATTTATTTAACATCCTTTTGATTTAATACGATATCCACTTCCAAATCTTCATATATACAAATAATCTATTTGAGGATAAGATTATAGGAAGTTTGTGCTACAAGTGACAAAATAGTGTTAGCAAGAACACATACTGTCAACAAACAATTATGTTTATCTTTGTTGAAGTCCTCCGTGTTGTAAGAGGCAAGTGTTGAAGTCCTCGGTGTTGTAAGAGGCAAAGTGTTGAAGTCCTCAGTGTATTAGAGGCGTGAAATCCCGTTCGTCTGCTCGGGTGTTGTAAACCTGTTCCTCCGAGTGAAGCGAGGTAGTTGGTAGTGAAAATCCAGATAGAAGTCTGGGAATGGACGTAGGACGGTGCTCCGAACCAGTATAAAAATCTCTGGTGTGATTTTTCTATTTTTATTTACTTTGCTACTATCATCTATTTCTGCATTTATATTATATTCCATATTACACGATCCATTTGTACTATTAGCACGTGCACTTGCACACCGCATTTTCATTTGGTATCAGAGCCTGGTTTTCTAGAGATCGTAACAACATCCTAGAATAAATGGCTACAAAGAGATCTAGTCAAGGAAATAAGAAGAGGAAGAGCAATAAAGAAAAATCAAAGGAGCAAACAAACAAATGCTTCATGGCAAAAGATAATGAGGTTAGTGATCTAACTTTTGATGATATGATAGAAATAAATTCAGAACTTCTAGACACTTTAAAAAGTCTCAAAAGAAAATATAAGGAAGCTCTGGAAAATCAGAAGAAAGCAGAATTCGAAAGAGATATGCTTAAAGACGAGAAGAGAATATTAGAAGAAGAACTTGAGAAAATTCAAGATTCAGACAATTTTCAACTCGCTCTATTAAGTCAAGAAATAGAAGCTCAAAAAGAAAAGAATAATGCTCTAGCTTCTGAAAATCTTGAGTTAAAAACAAAAATTTAAATTGTTGAGTTAGATAACACTAGTCTCAAAACTAAGCTTGATGACATTACGAAAAATATTTCCAATTTTAATAAAGGGAGAGAAAATTTATCCAGGATTATTGAAAATTTTCAACCTGCTTCAAATAAGAAGGGATTAGGTTATGTTAAGAATTCAAAAGCTCACAATGACAAAAGCGGTTTAGGCTATAAACAAGCTAAAAGTAAAAATAGTACTAGATATGCATTCATGTATACTAACTTTAGTGCTAGTACTAGTAATCAAGATAGTTTTAAAACCAGTTATAGTCATAATAGTACTTTGCTTAGAAATGATAGAAATTATTCTTCAAGTACTAAGCTAATGACTAATAGTATTAAGATATGGATTCCAGCTAATATGATTGATCATGATAAACAACTTTATATTAGCAACTATTATAAGAATGTAATTTGTAATGAAAATTATATTTATAAAGGTTCAACCACACCCAAATGGGTATGGTTTCCAAAGACCTAACCCCCCGGACCCTAACATAGTAAGTGGGTACCGAAAATTATTATTATTTTTTGCAGGTACTCAGAGAAACAAAAGGAAAATGATAGATTTTGGAATTTCAAAGAATGTTCCATATGTTTAATAGAATTACGTGCTTACAATAAAATATGGACTTCGGTAAATATGGTAAAATTTATTTTACTTTTCCTTCATAATTAATAATGAGTTTATCTCGTTATATACAAGATATTTTATATAATTTTATATATTTCCTCATTCTTTTTTATAATGACAAAGGGCGAGAAATTCATATGCATATAAATAGAGGGAGATATTATACTTAGGGGGAGATGTTATACTTAGGTGGAGCTTTAAAGACATTATCTGGCACTTGTACTAAATAGTGTCGTGTTTTAATTCGTACTAGACTTGTGTGTATTATCATCTTGTGTGAATGTTACTTATGATCTGTGATAGTAGTTTTATGTTGCTTATAATCTCTTTTACATCCTCCATTTAAACAACTCCTTTTTGTCCATGACAAAGGGGGAGAAAATTGTGCTAACAGTATATATGCAGGACAAAATCTCAGGGAGATATCATATACAGGGGGAGATTCATAACTAAGTTGTCATCAATCAAAAAGGGGGAGAATGTTGAGTCAAGATTTTTTATAGAGTTTTGATTTCTGACAAAGGGATAAGCCGTGATCGACAAAAAGAAGTTATTCAGACACAAATAGCTCCATATGATTAGAGGTTGATTATTTGGTATGTTAGTAATGATTATTTATGTTAAAATCTATCCTCAAATAATCTTATGCCTTCAATCTTCAAATATATATATAAATATATATGAGTGCACATTAACTGTGCAGTCTGGACAAAACCGGTCGACTGGTCAAAACCAGACGGTCGACCGTTTTTGCCCAGAATGCACAGATAACGTGCACAAGTGAACATAACGTGTGTATATATATATATATATATATATATTCAAATTCCTGTCTACTGGTCCTTTTTTGACCTGTCGACCGTTTTCAAACAGAAAGAAACCCTTCGTATAGACACTTCCTTTTCTTCAACGGTTGCTTCTCTTTCTCTTCACCAAAAATCGTGACCTTTGTTCATATCTTTTCACAAAAGGTTACAACCTTTTATTTCTTATATAAACATCATAAAATCATTATTCCAAACAACAATTTTCTATTAAGGTTACAACCTTTTATTTCTTATATAAACATCATAAAATCATTATTCCAAACAACAATTTTCTATTCTTCTAATCTCTATTCTATTGATCACTATCTTGTACTCTCAAGCGTTCAAATTGCTCATATTCTATCATATATCGTTTTGAATCCTGAAATTTATTTAACATCCTTTTGATTTAATACGATATCCACTTCCAAATCTTCATATATACAAATAATCTATTTGAGGATAAGATTATAGGAAGTTTGTGCTACAAGTGACAAAATAGTGTTAGCAAGAACACATACTGTCAACAAACAATTATATTTATCTTTGTTGAAGTCCTCCGTGTTGTAAGAGGCAAGTGTTGAAGTCCTCGGTGTTGTAAGAGGCAAAGTGTTGAAATCCTCAGTGTATTAGAGGCGTGAAATCCCGTTCGTCTGCTCGGGTGTTGTAAACCTGTTCCTTCGGGTGAAGCGAGGTAGTTGGTAGTGAAAATCCAGATAGAAGTCTGGGACTGGACGTAGGACGGTGCTCCGAACCAGTATAAAAATCTCTGGTGTGATTTTTCTATTTTTATTTACTTTGCTACTATCATCTATTTCCGCATTTATATTATATTCCATATTACACGATCCATTTGTACTATTAGCACGTGCACTTGCACACCGCATTTTCAGATTCCAAAATGGATGTAGTAGGAATAGTGCCTTCGGTTCCGTTCGGACCTCGAACGGACTTGTATGGATTAATTCTATCAGTACATTATCATGGAGGACATTGAGCATTCTAAGTGAAATTTCATTGAAAAGGTAATCGTAGCCTCTAGCCTCATCAACAGGGAATGACTGAAAAGCAGGAGGAATGCACCAAGGTTAAGTGGGTAGCACCCAATTGGATATGTTTATCACCTTTCTAGATACCCTCGGATATTATTACTACGATTCATGGAAGGAGCTTGAAAATGGGTGGGAAAACCCAGGGTGATAGCATATTCGATCTATCCATGTTAGGGATAGTCCGATCCTGTGTTGCATGGGATCCCAACGAGGTCTTCGGTACGCTATTTTAGACGTGTACTATGAGAGGCGATACCCGAGTACCTAGTCATTCTATGGAATCTATTCTCCAATACATGCCTTTACAGTTTTAATTGTAGAGCCTAGTATGCTGGAATATAATTAATGTAACAATTTCAGCTATTTGAATAAGTATTTGTACTTAGACATTATTATAATATCAAAGGATTTGGTATGAAATGTTTTGGTTATCGTAAGGTAAAAACCCATCGTGTTTATGTGTGGCGTGGTCTTACGAGATACCTTTGTTTTTCAAAGGATTTTGATAAAAGTTAATAATTCAAATTGAGTGACTTTTATCATGCTGGATTTCCAGACTAACTCGGGTGTTATTTTATTATAATGTTCAGGTCATGCCGAGCATTATAGGTTCAGGTTAAGATGCTATAGAGCTCAGGAGACGAGCTGGAGACTGAGACATATTTTCGTACTTGTTTTATTCCGATGCAGTGTTTTGTTGAAAGTACCAAAAATTGTGAGGGCAGAGTGTTATAACTGTCCGGGATGGTAATTATTGATTTGTGTACTTTGATGTGAGATATGTATATTACTGTTTTTATTTGTGTAAAGAACTTTTAATATTATATGTTATTCAGTCTGCTGTGAGATTCTATTTTATTTGGCTTCTTCTTCTTCTTACTACTTTCTTTCCCCTCAACAATCTATCTTTCCGGCACTCGATCGTTTGGCATGTTATACAATGAGCATATTTATGTCAATTTTCGTGGGTTGACAGGGCGGTCGTCACATTTGGTATCAGAGCTTAGTTTGGCGATATACATAGGCTTTAGTTGGGGTTATTCATTAGAGATAGAGTCAGATGTACTCTAGAATGAGTTGAGTATATTGATAGATATGAATGCGCAATCGTTAGTGCATATAAAATGTTTTTTATATTGTGTTGATTTATCGGTTGAGTGTTTATAAATTCTGGTCGGTACGGGCAGTACAACCGTATCGATTGGGGTTTCTAACTTGTTAAACAAGGTAAATCGACATAATATTGTTTATAGTGGATAAATGAAATAATTTCATCAAAACTTTTACTTTGATATAAAAGAAACAATTTTCTGAAATTATTATAGTTTATATGTTTGGAATGTTGGTTGCTAATATTATAATCAAAACAGTATTATAAATTGAGATGGTTTTATATATAACCAAATAGAAATTATATAAGAATGATTTGTACAAAGAAGTATAACTAAAATTGGATTTAAACCAGGAATTAAAACCCAAAATTTTTGGAAGGAGAAGAAATTAAAAGTTATAAAGTGGGATTGAACTAAGTGTTTGGAACTTTTAAATCTTAGAATTTTCGAAAATGTTTTCCAAAGTGTTGGAAATGAAGAACGGTGATATTATTTTTGTAGATATTCCTGAAAAGAAATTTTTTTTAAATGAATTTTGGAAATAAGGAAGCACCGAACTCATTATAGTCATTGAAAAATAATTCTGGTGATGATGGTCACATCATCGGTATTCATTTTCATGTTTCTAAGTGACGAATTGCTACCATGGTGGTTGACTAAGATTATTTGCTTTGGTTTGTTGATAAACAAGTTTTGTTTTAGAATTCCAGGGGGAATTTGTTTTTGGGAAAAACCAAGTTGTTTAAGATTTCAAAGTTATGGTATGATATATACAAAAATGAGTGAATGTATAATTATGATTTCAAAATGTTTTTGAAATAGAATCGGGTAGTTAAATTCTGGGATTTCCATTTAAATGTTTGTAAAGTCAGAGAAAATCAGTTACTGAACTTATAATTTGGAGTTGGTATAGACAAGAAGGGAAATGTAAATTTTAATCCTGAAACTAAAATTTAACTTGAGTAAGTTAAAACGAATATTATGAGTTGGAATTTAAGTTAAGATAAGTGAAACAAAGTGAATTGAATGGAACATAAAGTTGAAATGGAGAATAATTATATAATTATAAGTTATAATCATCGAATGAGATTGATACACTTAAGATATAAAGTGACGTATATAATCCAGAGTTATGATTATATGATGTAAATGGAATTAAGTAAGTAAAATGGATTTTTAAGTAAATAAGTTTTTAAACTTGTGAATTGAGAAAGGAAATGGTGAAGGCTAAATGAAATGGTTTGATATTATGGTAAAGGAATGGAAATTCAGCCAAAAAATTGATTTTTAAATGGAGAGTGAATTAAAATGGTGCAAATGGAATATAAATGTGAATTTTGATGTAATTTTATAACTATATGTTATAAATATTGAATGCGAATAAACTTAAGTGGAAGATTCAGGAAATTGTGAATAAGTTGTATAACTTATTAAACCGAGAAAGTGAAAAAAAGAAGAAAGAGGAAAATATGACCAAGATAAAATGGTTAAGTATTTGACAACAAAAAATGAAATCAAATTAAGAGTAAATGAATTTAATATGGTTTTGCAATATGATTTTGAAGTATAGTTGGGTGTATGAACTTAAGTAACAATATGGAATGTTTATAATAAACCTTAAAAATAATTGGGGGAAATGATTTATAAATAAATTAGCTTATAATGAAATGTCATTCACTATAAAATAAAGCGAATAAATCTATGTGAATAAGGTGAAAGTGAATGGAAAAGAGGTAATATAAGTTGGAAGTAAAGTCAATAGAAGTGCAAGTGCAGTAACCATGTTATGATATAATAAATTGTTCGAGAATTGGTTTACATGGAATGATCCTCAAATGATAGTATAAATTGGATATACTAAGTAAATGAAAGCAAATAAGTTGAATGAAAATCAATTTAAAGGAGAAATGGAATTTGGTTGCGATGGAAACTTAACTTAAGTGATTATTTATGAAATGATTCATAAATAAATTAACACGGATTGGAATGTTGTTTAACAAAACATAAAGCAAACAAGTGTAGGTGAATAGCATAAATGGGAATCAAATGGAAATTAGATAAATTGATTTAGAGTTAATTTAAAATAAATAAATTAAGGTTAATAAAAAGGATTTGCATATAATGAAAGTCAATAATGAATGGAATACAAATAAATTGATTGTGAATCAATTTGAAATTAAATAAAAGTGAATTTATGCAAGTAAAGCACATATAAATCAATTTGGAACGAATATGAGTTCAGTTGATTGTAAATATGAATCGAATGCAATAAATTTGGTTGTAAATCATTTCGAATTGAATGAAATGATATATGGACCTATGGAAGAAAATTAAATTAGTGTTGGAACCTTATAATGTCTTGTAATATATGATTGGCATGTTCGGGTTATGAAATTTATATGTTTAGCTAGTCAAAGGAATGAAATGTCATAAAATTTCATGAGTATGAAACTTATGTGCTTAATTTGAGTAAGTACAAGTACAGGGAGCTATTGGATAGATTTTGGGTTGCGTTAATGCATATTAAATAAGCCGCTTGCTTAAAAATGCTAATATGAGATACGTCTACGCAATAAAATAAAGAAATGATAATATATTGATATATATTTCGTTTTCTAACCGTATGGGTCAATGTATATTATTTTTATTATATTGTAATACTGCAAAGGGCTCTCCGTACAAAGGAGACTCTGTCAATTTTTTTTGGAAATTTAGGGTGCTAGAATTTTTTTTGGAATTTTGTTAACCAAAGAGTTGATTTTTGATTCGTATTAGAAATCAAGGATTGTGGAAATTAGAAATGAAAACAAATTGTGTTAGATAAAATGGAAAGGGTTTAGAGAAGTGAATGTAGGGTTTTAATTAAGTAGGTTTTAGATAAGTTAATGGGTTTGGTAGCATTTTTCCTACCTTAGCATTTTCAAGGACAAAAATTTTATAAAGGGAGGAATATAACGACCCGGAATTTTGGTCGTTTATTTTGAACTTTTAATTTATATTTAAATGTTGAATTTGAATTATAAATTGATTTTGAATATGGAAGAATCGGAGAAATAGTTTAACATTTAAAATGTAGCGATTAATTGGATTTGGTAAATATAGATTAAATATCTGATATTGTGTAAACATGGGAATCTAGAGTTAAATGGGAATGAAAATGGTTTATAAGTTGATTTTAAACTCTGTTTGAATTAGAGTGATGATAGTGGATTTTTGAAATGGAATTAAAAGTCGATATGTTAAAATTTGGGATTTTATATATTAATTTAATAGTGGGATTAATATATATATAGTAATAGTGTAAATAGCTGAACTTTGATTTAAAATGAATCATAATGATTTATAATATGGATATAAATTCTATTTGATTTATAATGGAGTTAGTAAGTTTTAAAAATTGAATTTTTAAACGATTTGGACGATTTTGAAAATCGCTCGATTTAATCGACGAATTAAAATATCCTTCCATGGCACAGTCTTGTAATTCGACGAAACTAGTTCCATTGGATCCGTAAGAGTTTATTATTATCAGATTTCAAATTTCGTAGCATTTGGAGTTACCATTTGGTCATACGGGATAGAAAGGCTTTGAAATAAACATCGAAAATTTAATATTTTATTTCGATTCAAGAAGATATCTTCCACATACGATCGAATTAGGCCCCAAAACATGTTCCATTGTGTTCGGAATAGGCGTAAAAGATTATGAATGCCTGGTGGAACATCTCGTTTGGAGTTCATTCGAAAAAGCACGCTAATTGGAAAAATAATAATAAAATATTATATGTATACGTTTATATATTCGTAGCAAAACAGTAAAACCCTAGCAGAATTTTCGCAGCCGCCATCTTATACTTCAATGGCCGAAAGTCACTGTTCTTCCCCCTTGATTTTCACCAAATCCACTCACTTTTATCAGAAACTTCCAACTAGAGAATTGTTGAGCTCGTCGAGCTCTTCGCATCCGACAGTGGATTTTTTTCGTAATGCCAGAATTTGCCAAGATGAGGTGGTTTAGGGTTTGCATTCGAACGTGGATATCAAGACGTGGAGGGCGTCGAGTTTAATCGGATTTTGGGCGATGGCGGAGCTTGTAGGGGCACACGCGAGGACGTTGGCTGATCAAGTTCTAGAGCGGAGATGGAGGAGCGGCGATCGTTTGAATTTTACGATATTGGGTTTCGTTTTCTGTAAGTGAACGTAGAAGATGAAGGGAGCGGCTTTAATTTCTTGTGATGGGATCGACGGCCGATCTAGGTTATGTTATATATAAAAAAATAGAAATTTATTTATATTAATTTATATTCAAACTTTAAAAATATGTATCTTTGTCATACGAGGTCAGAATCGGAGAAACAAGTGGCTACGGAATCGTGGTAACGAACACTGCACTCTGGAACAGATCTGGGAATGTTTGGAGCGAGCTAAATTTTTAGATTAAATCGTTTGTGTTCAATTTAATTTAAAATTGGAGCGTTTGGCGAAATTAAAACTCAAGGTGAGTTAATCTCACTCAATTTTGGACTGCTGGTATTAATTTCAAATAGTTAAAATTAATTAATGATTGATTAGTTGAATTCTTTATTAACTGAATGTGATATTATATATAGTAGTATAGATATATATTGGATTGATTGATATTTCTGCATATATACATATAGCGGATGAGACCCTATGCATCTGTATAATAGCGGCTGACTGTATATACCGTGATATTCCGCCTCGAAGCGAAATTTGTATTTTTATATTGTGCTAAAATCTCTGGATGCAGGAAAACAGGTTGGAGGAATCCAACTGGATTCCTCAAAAATATTGAATTTAATTTCATATATGGTGATATATGTTTTGTTGGAATATGCTGTGATAGACTATTGTGTGATTTGAATTGATTTGATGCTATGGCAGTTTTTCACCTAGATTTTAGGTATTTTTAAATACCAATAATATATGGTTTGAATTTGAAAAGAATTTAAAATAGGATTTGGTGAAGTGAAATATTTATTGAGCATTTTGGGTTAATTAATTGGACAAAATAAATGGTTTTGGGGTTTGTACTTAACTAAATCGGAATATTGTAAATAGAGGTTTTGGGATAAAAATATATAAAAGGATTTTTAAGTAATAAATTCTAAAGTGCTGCTTGTTTCAAATACGAAAGGTTTAAAAATCAAGATTTTTAATAGATTGGAAGGATAGAAGTGAAATTTGGAATAAGTATAAAATTGGTTATGCTGGATTCAAGTAAGATTTCCAAAATTTGCGAAGTGAAATTGGAATCAAGAAATTGGGCTTGTTTTAAAAAGAGGATTTTTAATTATTAACTAAGTAACTTTAAAATTTTAAAAATATTTTAGAAATTAGTTATTTAATTATTTTAAATTTTTTAAAGCATACATAATTATTAACTGGTTACCTTATATGACTGTTAAAGATTTATTATTATTTGAGAACTAGTCAGCAGTTTTGTTTTAAAAGACAAATTATTAAATATTAATAGGGCTTTGTACCATAACTTTTATTTAAGTATATTTATCTGGATTAAACTCGGAAATTTGTATTAGAACTTATAAGCATTATTTTGGGAAAATTTTTAAATAAAGTTTTTGGGAAGTAATGGTATACTCGCATGGCTGATCGAAGGCAGTGAGTGCCTGTAGTTTAGTTTTGGATTGCTTTGGGATAGATACGTAACCATTAAGCTGTGAATCCATGTTTTGGTACCACAGTGGTACTTTCCACTCTAATTTAGAGGGTTTTCGAATATTTTTGAAAAGATAGTTTGTAAATTTACTAAATTCGATACGATAAATATGTATAATTTGGATAAAGTGATTAATGTGTTTAAAATTAAAAATAAAAAGAGACTTAATATTTTCAGTGTAAAATGGTATATTGGTTGAATGATTGTTTATTTTGATAGTTAAATAACCGACTATCAAATCTGGACCCAAAATATAACTTTGGGAATATCTAGAGGAAGCATGGGAATTATATGGTACAATTAACGTTCGAGGTGCTATATTGTACGTATAAACTCGTTACGTTCTTCTAGGACGATGTTAAGAAATTCGTCCACTAACGGTTAGAAGGTGATCTACGATCTTACTTCGTCTGTTTATTTCCTAAAGAACCGGGATTGAGTTTACCGAAGAATATCGAACGTTGTTTCGAAGAGATCGGGATCAGGTAAGTTATCCGAAAACCACTTCAATCCAACGAGTACATTTTCAAAATGAAGACAAGAGCATGGAGCCGAAGATGGAGCAGTGAAGTGAAAGGGCTAATCGCTATTAATCCTGAGGGTGATTCAAAAATGGATGTAGTAGGAATAGTGCATTCGGTTCCGTTTGGACCCATAACAAAATTGTATGGATGAATGTTATCGGTACATTATCACGGGAGGGCAATGAGCGTTCTAAGTGAAATTTCCTTGGAAAGGTAATCATAGCCTCTAGCCTCATCAATCGACAATGACTGAAAAGCAGGGGGAATGCAGCAAGGCTAAGTGGGTAGCACCCAATTAGGATATGTTTATTACCTTTCTAGACACCCTCGGATATTATTACCATGATTCATGGAAGGAGCTTGGAAAAGGGTGAGAACACGCGGGGTGATAACATATTTGGTCTATCCAGGTTAGTGATAGTCCGGTCTTGTGTTGTAGGAGATCTCGGTGTAGTCCTTGGTATGCTATTCTAGACGTGTACTATGATAGGTGATCCTCGAGTACCTAGTCATTTGTAAGGTAAAACTCGTCATGTTTATATGTGGCGTGGTCTTACGAGATACCTTTGTTTTTGAAAGGATTTTGATAAAAGTTAATAATTCAAATTGAGAGTTTTTCTCACGCGGTTATCCAGACCGACTCGGGTGTCATTTTATTATAATGCCCAGGTCAGACCGAGTATTATAGGTTTAGGTTAGGTTGCTATAGAGCTCAACAGACGAGCTAGAGACCGGGACATATTCACATACTTGTTTTATTCCGCTGCGGTATTTTGTTCACATAACTAGAAATTGTGAGGGCAGGGTTTTATAATTGTCTAGGTTGGTAATTACTGATTTGTGTACTTTGATGTGATATGTATATTACTGTTTTGATTTGTGTAAAGAACTATTTATATTATATATTATTCAATCCGTTGCAAGATTCTATTTTGTTTGGCTTCTTATCCTTCTTCTTCCTACTTTCTTTCCCGTCAACAATCTGTCTTTCCAGCACTTGATCGTTCGGCATGTTATACAATGAGCGTATTTATGTCGATTTTCGAGGGTCGAAAGGGTGGGTCGTCACACATAAACTATAAGGGCATGAACACAACATATATGCCATCACAATGTACAGTAAAAAAAATCCTAACTTTCAACCCTCCCTAACCTTTTTAAATTTAATTTCTATTTCTAATCTAAAACACAACATACATAAGTACATGTATATCTATACAAAGCAGCACAACATTAACCAATCAAGCAATGAATTTACGTCAAAGTATACATCATATTACCCAAAAACAACATATTTTTCAACCAATTATGAGCAATAAATTTTCATAAATTTTGAAGTTTTAACTTAAGGTAAAAAGAGATTTTTCTCACCAAAAGTCGACCAAATAAAAGAACATTCCTTTCGAACTTGAATATGACCTAGAACTATGCTTTGACTTGGAAAAATAATTTTTTTGGAGCCCTTTAAGGCCTATGGTTGTTCGGCCTTGAGTGTTTTTGAAGGATCTAGGCTTGCTTTTTGAGAAAAGGAGTTGTAGTAGTAAATGAGAACGATTTAAACAAATGTTTTCATTATTTGGAAGCAAAGAAAGTAGGAATTTTAACTTAATAATTAAGAGGGAAGCCATGAAAGGGTATATGAAGAAGATGGAAGTTTTCATGATAATGAAAATGAATGAAATGAAAATGAAATTTAGAAATTTGGTTTTACATGAAATGTATAAGGTAAATCACCAAAATACCCATGTACTTTGCCCTCCACTCCCCTCCTCCACCTAATCATGTTCTTCCTCCACCCTAGAAATTTCGCCCGCCACTTTGTCTTCCCCCTTCACATCATGTTCCAACATGCCTAAGCACTTCTTGTACTAAATATTTGTATATGTTTTACCTTACTTTTACTTTTATTTTATTTTTAGACATAATTAAACTTTTCATAAAATGTCATCTCATATATTAACACACACACATATGTATGTATGTATCTATGTATGTATGTATTAATGCTAACTTATTTATAAATGAAAGTGAATATTTAACTCAAATGTGCATAAAGTTTTCGACAACTTTTATTCGACGAAAAGTCAAAATATCTGAGAACGAATTCCGATCACATTTTTTATTTTTCTTCGAATTAAGTATTTTTTATAAACAAATAATAAAAAATATTTCACAATCATTATTTATTATTTAAAAGATTTTTTAATTATAAAATCTATTCTTTGAATATTTAAAATTAATTAAATATTCCTAGATTAAAGCGGTGAAATTCCAGGTCGTTACATTCTCCCCCCTTAAGAATTTCGTGCTCGAAATTTTACCACAACCTTAACCCAGAAACAACAATCTCATGCATAACTAACACTATACATCAGTCTGTATGATGTACATAGACCATTCCAATGTAAAATTTGATTTGATCACTTACTCGAATACATTGCTTTATTTCCAAACTAGTATCTTCCACTCGAGTTCCTGGTGCGGATTCTGATCAGGCTTCTTAATTAGAAACCTTCATTCTTCTTCAATAACAATATGTTATGATAGAAAACTTTAGTTTCATATTAATAACACTCACCAACTCTAACATAAGCATGCTCCTCATCCCACTTCAGGCTAACGTAAGATCACCGTGTCTCCATAGAATCTATAAGGGGAATGCTGTTGGTACTGGCCTTTCATCCGAACAATATCTAGTGGTGCCCCTTATCCAAATTTCCCGTGATTTGGATTTATATTTGATCAATTACTACCATTCTTAATATAAGCATGCCCTAGGCTCACCATTTTGTCTAATAGGGAATGCTATTTGACAGGTCCTACTTTCGTCTTTACTTATTAACTTAGGTAAATTATTTAAATAAGCCTTTATATTTTTCTCTGCTATCTATGCTTATTAATTTCTCCTAAGTCTTAAAATAAGCCTTATTCTGTTCTTTTTCTTATTATAACATGCGTTCATGCTTATTACTTAATCCAAGGTCTAAGTGTGAAAATAAGCTTCTTTCATCTTTTACTCTTTTTAGTTATAATTCTAAGTTATAACTAGGCCAATCATTTTAATTCAGTCCAATTAACGTCATAATTAGCATAATTTTAGTTCAATTCCATTTATATCATAGTCTTTTAAATTTACATCTCATATTTCTTTATTTCAGTTTTCTTATAATTTAATCCGTATTCGCGTTAATCCTATTCTAATCCATACGAGAAGAAGAAGGAAGAATAAAAAAACTGAACAAAATCCAAAGCGCCGAAAGAAGATGTATAAATGATAGTAAATAAACTAAAATACTATAAATAAACGGAAAAGCTATAATTAATAGAAATGAATTAAAATTACTGAAAAGAATAGCTGAATGGAAATACACTGAAAATAATTCTAAAAATTGTAAATAAACTACTGAAAAGGCTATTCCAAAAATCGTAGTAAACTACAACTACTGGAAACCCTATTATTTTAAATCACTTAAATAAATCTTAAAATAATTACAATCACTAACCTTCGGTCCTAAGCTCTTCCATTGGTCTTCCCGAATCCACTTGGAGTTATAAAATGATTTAATTTATAACGATTTTCTCATTTGGAAAAATTATTCCGTTTAGGGTCCTTCCTAGAAAGATGAACCCAAGTGGAGAAAACCTAGAATGAGAAAAAAAATGATAGGTCTAGAGGTCTATTTATAGGTGTGGAAGTGGATCTCGGACCGTTGGACTTGGAGATTGAATATGATACAACCACGTCGTAGGCTGAATAGGGGCCATCGGATGCAGAAACGGAGTGACCAGATCAGTTAAAACGATGCAAAATACATGCTCAATTACTGCCGATCCATTCAAACAAATGAACATCCGTTCGCTTGCCAATGGGCAAGGCGGGTCAACTGGGCGGTCGACCGTCCCCTTTCCCAGGTCAACCGGCCGGTCGACCTGTATTTTTTTCATTTCGTTGATTATTTCGTTCTTAGCTCATATTAACTTAATTCTGATGTTCTATATATGGAAATTGACTAAAAAATTACCGCGGACGAAATGGTGCAACTTCCATGGCTTAATTATGATAATTTCACAAAGTTATTCTTTTATCCGATTAATTAACGAATTAACTATTACGGATTAAATTTCGGATTGTTACATTCTCCCCCTTAAGGGATTTCGTCGCCTAAATCCCTAAGGATAAAAGAATGTACTAAATGTTTTCATCCAATTCTACAACCAGCTACAACCATTCATCCATTGTCCTTAAGTTTTTCTAATGCAATTTATGATACTTATGCAATTAGTGTAGTGTAAATGTCCATAACCAATGCAGAATATTAGGTGGTCCACTGATTCAGTTGACCTCCTTTTATGCAATCATGTTTGTATCTTGTATCCAAATGAATGAAAAAATTCCCTAACGGTACTGATATTTCTATTTGCGTGTTACAAACATCATCCAAATGTAAAAATCATGTGATAAACATCCATTTATAACAATCATGGAAATACAATAAAAAGGCGCACGCATTCATATGCATATGCTTTGGTGTCCTAGTTAGGCCGATCCTTAAGGAATAATAGTGCCTAGTGTACCTATATGTGTCCATTGCATCCACTAGCAAACACTTGCTACCACTAGCTTACATCATTCATAATATGTTCTATTAACATGTTTACATCGAATCCTACCATCTATAGGTTAAATCCTAAACTCTACACTTCCAAAGGATAATAAAGGAAAGAACCTATTCAAATCTAAAGATGGAAAAAGAAATTCTAGAACTTCCTATCAAAAAGATGAGGATAGGAAGTGCGAATCTTCTTTTCTGCTTCCCAAGTGGCATCTGCAACATTATCTCCCCGTTGCACCTTCACCAGGGGAACCTCCTTATTCCTAAATCGCTTGATGTCTCTTCCAACAATCTTCGTGGGATACGGCGAACAGAAGCTTCCCTTTCTACCTCCACCTCCTCTAACCGACTAGGCTCTACAACCTCCGCCGAGTCATGTAAGCATTTTCGCAAGTACAAAACATGGAAAACATCATGCACTACAGCGAGCCTCTCTGGTAGCTTTACTCGCTTAGCTATCTTCCCAACTGTCTCTGTGATAGGAAATGGTCTAACAAATCTAGGAGCCAACTTTCCATTAGATCTGAATCTTGCCACCATCCTAAGCGGGGATACTTTGATAAAAACTAAGTCTCCAACTTCACACTCTAAGTATTTCCTCCGCTTGTCCACATACGACTTCTGTCTGTCTTAAGCCATCTTCATCCTTTATCGAATCAAATCCACCCTTCCAGAGGTCTCCCTAACCATATCGGGTCCAAGTAATAACTTCTCCGTAGACTTTATTCAACATGATGGGGAATTGTAAGGTCTTCCATATAAAACCTCAAATGGTGTCATTCCTATACTTGTTTGGTAACTATTATTATACGCGAACTCAACCAATGAAGATGCTCCTTCCAAGTACCTCCAAAGTCCAAAATGAACATTCACAGGAAATTCTCAAGCACCCTATTTACCCTCTCCGTTTGGCCATCAGTCTGGGGGTGATAGGCCGTACTCAACCTAAGTTGCGTCCCTAGCACCTCCTGTAAGCTTCTCCAAAACTCACCAGTGAAAATGAGATCCCTATCACTAAGAACGCTTGAAGGAACTCCATGCAGACGGACCATCTCTCAAATATACAATGATGCCAAATATGAAGCCGTACTCTTACTCTTAACTGGGATGAAATAAGCACTCTTGGTCAATCTATCAATAATCACCCAAATGTTAGTGTTCCCTTTTTTAGAACGGGGTAAACCATCAGTGAAATCCATGGAAATACTGTCCCACTTCTACTCCGGCACGTCTAAGGGCTGAAGTAATCCACCAAGCTTCTGCTAATCTGCTTTTACCCTTTGGCATATGAGACACTTAGCTACGAATTCCACCACGTCCTTCTTCATGCCAACCTAATAGAACATCCTTTTTATATCCCGATACATTTTGCCACTACCCGGATGAATAGGCATACAGGAATGGTGCGCCTCTTCCATAACTGGTGTCAACAAGTCACTGGCACGTGGAACACAAAGCCTCCCATCTCTTCTAACCCACCCTCTGCTATCAATGAAATAGCGTTGGAGATGTCTCGAGACCTCTCCTCGGCTAATCCTATCCATAATGTCCATGAGCTCTAAATCCTCCCACTGCCTTGAGCCAATCTGATCCATAAGGGTAGGCATCATCTCTAATGTTGCCAACAATCTGGGAGTAATGTCCGTAGAGGGCTTAAAATAAAAAGTAGAAATAAACTCCAAGCTCCTCCACTTTATGAACAAAGGACTAAAGGTTGCTTTCTTTCTACTTAATGCATCCGCAACCACATTACCCTTTCTAGGGGTATAAGCTATCTCAAAATCATATGTGGCCAAAAACTCCGTCCATAGTTACTGCCTCAAGTTCAAGTCCTTCTACGAGAATAGGTACTTTAATTACTTGTGGTCGGTAAAATGCTCGAACCTCTCTCCAAGAAAATAGTGCCTCCAAGACTTAAGTGCAAAAACTATGGCAGCCAACTCCAAATTGTGGGTTGGGTAGTTCTTCTCACGCATCCTCAACTACCTACTACCATAACACACTACCCTCCCTTCTTACATCAACACCATTCCTAAACCCATTCCACATGCATCAGTGTATACAGTGAAAGGCTTAGCTCCATCAGGTAAAACTAACACTGGTGCACTAGTAAGGGCTCTCTTAAGGTTCGTGAAGGAATCCTCACAATCCACATCCCACATGAAAGCTTTATTCTTCTAAGTAAGGCGTGCGAGTGGCGTCGAAATCTTGGCGAAGTCTCTAATAAACTTCCTATAGTAGCCAGCCAATCCTAGGAAGCTCCTAACCTCGGTAACGTTCTTTGAGGGCCTTTCCAATCTTACACTACAATGACCTTGGTGGGTTCAACAACAAAGCCTTCCTTCGAGACTACTCGCCCCAGGAAATGAACTTCCTCTCTCCAAAAATGACACTTCGAAAACTTAGCTCTCAAATGATGACTACGAAGTATGCAAAGAACTTCTTTCAAATGAACACATACTCCTCCATATTCTTGAAAAATACCAAGATATCATCCACGAATACCACCAAAAACTTATTTAGAACATCCCTAAAGACATAGCTCATCAAATCAATGAAATAGGCTGGAGCATTGGTTAGCCCAAAAGGCATAACCAACTAGTCGAAGAATCCGTTCGGTATCCTATAGGCAGTCTTATCTATGCTGTCATCAGCGAATCTAAACTGATGGAATCCCATGGCTAGATCAAGATGATAGATAACTGAAGAACCTACCAACTGGTCAAAAAGATCATTGATACTAGGGATTGGAAATGGGTTCTTCTTGGTAAGCCTATTTAATTCCCTATAATCTATGCATAGTCGGAGAGAACTATCTACCTTAGTGGCAAAGACGACTGGCGCTCCCTACTTTGATATGCTCCTTCTTACGAATCCCTTCTCCAAAAGCTCACGAATCTACTTATTCAATTCTTTCCACTTCCTAGGTGCCATGCGCCTCACAGGTAATGCTACTGGCTTGGCATTCTCGGTCAAATAAATTCCGAAGTCAATCTCTCTCTTAGAGGGTAGTCACCTAACCTCCTCAAAGGCATCTACAAAATCTCTGACGACAGGAACCAAATGCAACTCTGATGACGATGAATCGAGGGAATAGAGAAAACTCAACATGACCGACCCTTGCAGGTCGCAGGATACCTCTAGAGTCCTACCACTACAAGTCTTTAGTTTAATGACTCTCCTCTCACAGTCTAAGATAGCTCCGTATGTAAATAGCCAATCCATCCCTAAGATCATACAATACCCCAAGAATCCCAAAACATAGGAGTTGTAGTCAAATTCTATGCCTGGGATAAAGATTTTCAAACCCCTATAAACCATAGATAAGTGTGATAATCCTTCTATGGGGTTTGAAACAATAATGGGATCTACTACTAATGGTATGTCCAAGTGCAAACAATCTACTAAAGAACTAGAGATAAAAGAATGTGGTGCTCTAGAATCAAATAAAGTCTGAATGAGAAAATTAGATATAGAAATCAAACCTTCCACTGTGACTTTCCTACCTCTATCTAGAATGCTACTGGAACGTGCTGCATCTGATGTCTGAATCTGCGCAACTGTATACTCATTCCCTAGGGACAAATCCTACTCATATGACTGGGTTGCCTGCAAGTATAACACACCCTTCATCTTCTCCTTCCAGCAATCCCTGGCCATATGTTCAACCTTCCCACAACTATGGCCCTTTATTTCTTTCTTAATCTGCTTCTGAGGACCCTCACCTTTCTTCTTCTTCTTATTCTTTTTCCATCACTTCTTCTTTGAACCTTCTGACTTAACATCCTCTTTAGACTCTCCCTCTTGGACTGTACCCCACATCAGTGCCATCTCAACCACAGACTCATAAGTAGCTCCCATCGGTACATGAGTTGGAATAATCCTTGAAGGGGTTGATTCAATCCCTTCGCAAACTTCATAGCTTTGTTGTGTTGTGTGTTCACCAAATCCATACCAAACCGTGACAGCTCATTGAATTGATTGATGTATTCTTTAACGGACAAACTCTCTTGCTTAAAATTGATAAACCTCTCCAATTGAACATTCTCTCCCGTCTAAGATAGAAACTTCCTATCGAATCGATCCCAGAATTCAACCTAAGTAACATTTCCACCCTCCAACTCGATCATCTCTCACCAATAAGATGCATCCTACTTTAGCTACCAAGTGGCTAGCTGAACTCATTGCTGACCATCCAATCCCAAAAGATCAAAAATCCTCTCTATGTCCTTAAGCCATGCTCTTGCCTCCACAAAAGTCTCCTTCCAAAAAAAGTCTTCCCGCCCAAACTCGAAAAATCTTTACAAAGCTTAGAGAAATTAATGGCAGCAGGTGGGTTTATTAGATTCCCACCCGTTGGTGTAGTAATGATCACTGGCGTGTGCACCTCTGGAGCCATGGCTTGTAAGTAGTACCTGCGAAACTAGGCTGGGACTGGAATGCCCTCGTGAAGGTTCGGGGCATCATCCATTCTACGGAAAGAAACAGATAGTTTAGGAAAGAGTCAAGGGAGATTGGACTGGACTTGTGAGAGGTTTTTTTATAAAAAATTCTTTTATACTAGAAAAAGTCATTTCTAAATGTTCTTTCCTAAAAAATACTTTTAAAACAAATTATTCTGAAAAATACTTTACTTTCAAAAATAAATTTTTAGGAATCATGTAACCTTAGGCTTTGATACCAAGTGAAACACCCCACACCCTTTAGGTACCAAAAAGGACAAATTAAAGGCATGGTGCATTGTAGATATAACTGAAACTAACTGAGACTAAGATTCATAAAAAAAAAATAGGTAAAAACAACGGAAACTAAAATACTAACTTAATTAAAACAAAGATTCATAATTACTTCATAAATAAGTCAAATACCAATTACAACATCCATATCTCAAAACCCATCATGTCCTATGAAATAAAAATTCATAGTCTCAAAATTAGAGTACATAATATCCCTCATAATAAGCCAGTACACAAAAAGAATTAAAGCTAAAATAAAAGAAATAAATAGTAGAGAACACCTCCTAGAAACCACCAAGCAACAACAATTTACCGACTTCTCCCTTGATTGCCTATGGGGGGAAGGGGAAAATAGAGGAGTGGGCCAGCCTAAAAGTTTGGTGAATGATAGTAATTACTAGAGTCTTTAAGCAAGATAAAAGTAATAGACTCTACAACAGTTCTTGCATAAAGAAGGATAATAAAGGAATTAGGAAAGAGATAAACTGAAATAAATATTTCTCAATTTATAAGATAGGTTAACTTCGATTGCTTGCAATTGTCCTTGACTTCTGCTTCGATTAGACTGGATTCCTAATCCTGTAATTTGGGTGTAACCCTTATCCTACCTTTTTGATCGGCCTGCTACTCTATAGTACCTTTCTGCAGACCAGCTGCTATATATCTCTCTACACAAAATATTACCGTAGACTAAATGGCGTATATAGCTCCCTACACCAAAGGCATTTATTTAATTTGGACCAGACACTATATATAACTCCCTACACTAAATGTTACTGTGGACCAAAAGATATACATAGCTCCCTACACAGAAGGCATTTATTTACTGTGGACCGGACACTATATATAACTCCCTACACAGAAAGTTACCGTGGACCAGACCACATATATAGCTCCCTACCCAAAAGGCAATGGTGTCTACGAAAGACACCATACTAAGCGCTTGGAACTCATAGCTATTACTAAGCACCCGAATGGAAGTCGCACGCATAACTACCACTATGTCCATGCTACCTTTTGCTCCACCCATTAGTCTTCTTATTACCTTCAACTCCAGCATAAGTGCACCCCTCATCCCACTTCAAGCTAATGTGAGATCACCGTGTTTCCATCGAATCTATAGGAGAAATGCTGTTTGTACCGGCCCTTCATTCAAACAACCTAGTTGCGCCCCATATCCAAATCCTCCGTGATTTGGATTTCTATTTGACTAATTACTACCATTCTTAGCATAAGCATGCGCTAGGCTCACCGTTTTGTCGAATAGAGGAATGCTATTGGTACAGGTCATACTTTCATCTTTGCTTATTAACTTTGGTAAATTATTTAAGTAAGCCTTTACATTTTTCTCTGCTATCTATGCTTATTAATTTCTCCTAAGTGTTAAAATAAGCCTTATTATGTTCTTTTTCTTATTATAACCTATGTTATAAGCATGCGTATTACTTAACCCAAGGTCTAAGTGTGAAAATAAGCTTCTTTCATCTTTTCCTCTTTTTAGTTATAATTTTAAGTTATAACTGAGCCAATCTTTTTAATTCAGTCCAATTAACGTCATATTTAGGCGTAATTTCAGTCCAATTCCATTTATATTACAATCTTTGAAATTTACATCTTTTTGTTATTTCAGTTTTCTTACATCGATTCTAATCCATACGCAAAGAAGAAGGAGGAATAAAAGAAAACTGAAGAAAATCCAAAGCGCAGAAAGAAGATGTATAAATGACGGTAAATAAACTAAAATACTGTAAATAAGCTGTACATACACGAAAGAGCTATAATTAACAGAAATGAATTAAAATTACTGAAAAGAATAGCTGAAAGGAAATAGACTAAAAATAATTCTAAAAACTGTAAATAAACTACTGAAAAGGCTATTCCAAAAGTCGTAGTAAAACTACAACTATTAGAAACTCTGTTATTTTAAATTACTTAAAGAAATCTTCAAATAATTACAATCACTCACCTCCGGTCTCAAGCTCTTCCTTTGGTCTTTCCGGATCCACATAGAGTTGTAAAATAATTTAATTTATGATGATTTTCTCCTTTGGAAAAATTATTCCGTTTAGGGTCCTTCCTAGAAAAGTGAACCCAAGTGGAGAAAACCCAGAATGAGAAAAAGTGATAGGTCAGGGGTCTATTTATAGACGTAGAAGTGGATCTCAGACCATTTGATTTGGACATTGAATAGGCTGCAACCACATTATACGTAGAATAGGGGCCATCGAATGTAGAAACGGAGGGACCAGATCAGCTAAAACGATGCAAAATACATGTTCAGTCGCTGCCGATTCGTTTGAACAAACAAACATTTGTTCACTTGCCAATAGGCAAGGCAGATCGACCGGGCGATCGATCACCCCCATGCCTAGGTCGACCGGCCGGTCGACCTATATATATATATATATATATATATATATATATATATATATATATATATTTCGTTTCGTTGATTACTTCATTCTTAGCTCATATTAACTCGGATATGACGTTCTACATATGGAAATTGACCATAAAATTACCATGGACGCAATCGTGCAACTTCCATGGCTTATTTTTGATATTTCATAAAGTTATTTTATTAACTAACGAACTAATTATCACGGGTTAAAACTTGGTTTGTTACATTACTCCTAAATTAAAGGGGTTTAGCTTCTCATCTGTGTTATCATTTCAACACATGCAAATTTCAACATAAAAAACAAAAGAAGTGCAAGCTAATTAAATAAAAAGAGAGCTAAACTACTTGTATAAATTAAAATTAAGCGACTAACATAAAGGGAAAGAGAGCATGTGAATAAAATGAGCATAAAATGAAATAAAAGCATGTAGAAAAGAAGGAGGAAGAAAAGGCTTAGGAAGCCATTTTATTTCTCATTTAATTTTTGGCTACAAGTTGGATAATATGATAAGTAGTTAAAATCTTCATTACATGAACATAAGAGGGTTATTTATACATGCCTAAAACCTTAATCCGTATTTTATAGGATTACCCAAAATACCCCTTAGGAAGTGTAACCTCCAAGTAATTATTAGCATGAGCTTAATCCTCCATTAAATGTGCATATAACTTTAATTCCCACTAACTTCTGCATTAGCTTCTAATTGTAGATTATGGTAAATGGGTAGATAGGGTCCCTCATGATTACATGAATTCATTTATTTCCATCTTCACTTGTCTTCTTCTCTTCTGCATGCATATTTCCATGAAGGTTTCATCATATTTCCTTCCAAATTCCTACAAATAAAACCAAAATGTGCAAATAAATATTCTCAAAATTAATACATGCACAAAATTACCATTTTGCCCCTAAATAAAGATGCATGAATGATGATTTTGATGATATTTGGATTCGTTAAAAATATGTAAAAATACCCAATTATGACATTTGTTTGAATAAAAGTAGATTAAATATGTAAGTAAAAATATGCATGTTCACGTGCACATCATGCGATACGTGTCATATCAACTTCCGCTAGCAACAATCGATAAGTATCTATAGATATGGAGTTGATATACCCTTGAGATTCGCTAAACCCTCTGGCCATGTCCCACCTCTGTTTTTTGTCATTTTATTGATGTCGAGGCTACGTTCAGCATCTTTCACGAGTCTTCATCACTCGAATAGAACACGAATCCCATATGGATTTCATTATCTCGAACAGATCAGAATCACTATATGGATTTGAGCAACTCGAATAGATCTCGGACTCTACATAGGCTCCCTGCGTAAGTCCTCGCATGAATTCTAATGTTGTTCTCTCTCTTGAAGTACTCCTTAAGATAGACAGTCCCACATGGTAAAATCTTTTGAAATGTTAACGCTGACCTCTCCCTTGGATTTAATCTTAGGATAGACCATTCAACTCCATAACATTCCACATCAAAACCGCTTCCAAAACATAAATCGCGTATATTGTTTTAAAGCGATTACAGGTTAAGTCATCTCATATAAGTATACTCTTCCAGCTTACCAGACTATCCAAAACCAATCGATGAATTTTCGATTAACTCAATGTTGGTTCTCTCAAAAGTAACCAAAAGCTACAGATGTTTCATACTAATAGTCCTCCTCGGGGGTTCTCATTAGTATGAAATCAGGAAGACTTTCAATAACTACCGAAGTCAATATTAAATCAAGTTCAACAATCGACTAATCGATTATCTGGTCAAAACAATTGCTTATGCAAATAATATTCGTATACTTAACTCGTTTTTGACATTCCAACCTAATTATTCCTCGCCCAATTGTGAAGGCAGGTATTTTAGAGCACTGGTTGCGTCAAAGCATTACCTAGACACTTCATTCTCGAATATCCCAAATAGGTAAGTCTACCTCATCGCTTTTAGTGTTAAGCAACATTGATGATTTCTATAAACAAGTAAGAAATCAACACGATTAACAGATTTTTGACATTTTCGGACTTACTATTCCTCGTTCAAAAGGAAATCCGGTAGGTTAAAGCTTTATTGCTCCATCCATACTCGAACATCAATTTTAATTCTCCAAATAGAAAACCCATAGTTCATCGACTTTTAGTGTTAAACATAGTTAATTACATTTCAAATAAGTAATTACGCAATTAACCATTTTGCGCCTTTTCTAAATCTTTTGTTTATACTTTTAAAACTCTTTTTAAAATGATATATGTATGTATGTATGTACGTATGTATGTATATGTCTGTATACTAATTTACTTGTAAAACTTGATATGTAAAAAACAAGTTAAAAGGTATTTTATTACAAAAGGTACAAAATAGTCAACATATTTCTATAAACTATGTATAACTAAAAATGCTTTTAAAATACTTTATAGTACTTATAATAGACTTTAAAGCATTTTCTTGAAATATTACATGAAAATAACAAATTTATAATTTTCTTAAAAACTTGGAAAACAATTTTTTATTATAAAATCCTATTCTTTCAAAAATTCACAACTAATTCTTAAATATTCATAAATATCTCAAACCACTTTTTAAATACTCTAATATGAGTTTGTAAATACATGTAGAAAAATTAAAAACGTACTTAAATTTAAATATCTTTTCAAATCTCTATAGTGCAAAAGCCAAGTTTAAATGGGGCAGTTTTGCACAAGTGAAGTTTTGGCCACTTTTTGAGATGTTACTTAACTTTTTACTATTCAAACTTTTATAGCAACAAACATACATATAAAACATTATAGGGAGAAACCCTTAAGGATCTCTCTACAAAGTTCCACTGAAATAATCAAATAGTAGACAATTTCTAACTGTATCTATAGCGATTATCTCTATAAGTGCACTTTTTAATCCAAGTCCAATATAAATCAAAGTCCATCTATAACCTATATGATTTTTCCAAGGTCTTTTTGCATGTCATACAAATACTTTCAAGTTCATTTTACATGAATCACATGTGCCACTTACTTTCAAAACAAGAATTCAAATCAATGTTTTAACCTATGTTAACAACAATTCAAACAACTTAAACACGATCAAACACACCACATATACATACATACATACATACATACATACATGCATACATAGATATATATATATATATATATATATATATATGTTATATTTTCCATTCAAAGAGTTGTGCTAACTCACCTTAAACCTCACAAACAACCAAGATCCAAGCACCCAAGTCAAACCTCCATTTTGCAACCACCTTTCCTTCATCTTTCCTCCTCTTTTCACTTGCTTCTAGCCTCCATACCCTCTTCTAGCTCATGACCTATGCATGTGGTAAGATAATGACTTTTTTTTCATGTTTTGACATTGTGTATGGTGTTATAATATTACCCCAAGGCTTCACTCCTAGTTTTAGTTGATTTGGATTTGATTTGCAATAATTTTCTTTTAAACATTAGGGAAGAAGAAGAAGCCATTGAAGAAGCCTGTATTTGCTTTGTGAATCTGTGATTTATTCTTAAGTGTACGCCTCTCCTTTTATAAGCTAAAGATGGTATTCTTTAAGCTTGCCTTCACCCTCTATCATGCAATGGAAGACTCACCTCGCATCACTTCTCCTTTATTCTAATTACACTTACACCCTTCTTATGATAATTTCTCCTATCCTAATGGAAGCTTCTAGATGTTCCAAGCATAATGAAAAGGTGTATGTATTAATTAATCCCTAACGTGTTCATTTGATCGTTAAACAAGTGCACAAGAGTTTGAATAAATTATATCGATTAAAAAGTTGTTTACCGATAAACCGATTTTCGGTCACATTATCGATTTTTCTTCGAAGAATATATTTTTGTAAACAATTTTCAAAAGCAAGTTTCTTATAATTATTTATTAAATGAATGATGTCTAACAAAGTTATAAAATCAAATTTATAACACTTAGTTATATGTCAAAACATTACAATATTTAAGTATTAGAATTTCTAGGTCGCTACATTCTTCCCCACTTAGAACATTTTGTTCTCGAAATTTAAACAGTAACGATAATCAGAGGAGATGGAAGAATAATATATATATATATATATATAACATATTACAAAACTATATATATAAACTAAACTATAAAGTAAATGCATACTAAGCGACTTCACCTCATATGGTGAGTACACTACAAAAGATATACAGTATTAAGATAAGAAGGAACGCTTAGTCTATAAGCAACTCCGGATGGATCTCCTTCAAACCTCCTCCATCTTCTTTGCACCATCTCAAGCATCCTTGCTCCTTGCACTTCTAACCTTAACAAAGGATAAAGCACACAAATACTCAAATAGTATTCACAATTACTAGTAACCATTGCTTATGGTTCGCTCAGGTTCGAAACACTCCTATCATCCAAGGACGGTAAATAGTCTGCTAAGCATACATTATGCTCAATAGCGCATGTCATGACTTAGATGATTATTCATCCCACTTCATAATAAGTCGAAGAGTCATTCCCCAAACTCTTCATAATCCATGTAGCATATCATGTAAAGTGTAATAAATTCCGTCCAATGTATATATATATCATCTGTATATAATATCCGATCTATTAGTACTTGAGATATTGGTTTTGATGACAACGACTTTAGGAAATCATATAAAATATAAATACTAATGTTTTATCAAGGTATATAGTATATATTGCAGGATATTATATAGGTAATGATTTAAGAAGACCGTATAATATCAAGTAAAGATTCAAGAGATACAAGAGCTGATATAAAGACTCAAGAGCAAGAGAATGAAGACTCGTGAGTATTGAAGAGTTCAAGATTTCAAGATATTCCAGATAAGTTATAGAGTCATGGATTTATGTTAAAATTCTAATAGCACTTGATCACTCTCTCATCTCTCTCTATTTTTAAATAAGTTTTTAAATATTCTTTTCAAAAAAGCTTTTAAAAAGTTTACAATTTCTTATACTTTTAAATATAATTTTCACTATTCGATATTTTACTAAGTTATTGTTTTTACTAACTTTTGATCTATATTGGTTTATTTTTCAAAAATATTATGATATAATTTTACTCAAGTTTTATTATGATTTAAAAGTGTATGGTTTATATTTAAGCATGTTTACAAAGTATCAAATTATTTTACAAAGCAATACATTTTTATAATAATATTTTAAAGTGTTTTTTAAAATTACAAAGAGTATGTCGACGTACTTGTAACGACCCATAAATTTATCAATTTGATAAATTATATTTATTTTTAAAATATTCAAATATAAGATTTTTTAACATAGATTATGATATTTTGAACAATAAATAATAATGGTAATAAGTATTTACAAAAATATTTCCTTTGGAAATATGTTGATAAAATGACTGAAAACTGCTTTATCGATCAATAGCTCTATAATCGAAAAACATTGCACACATAGTTGGATACGTACACTTATTTTTAATTTTAAACAAGAATATGAATTTTGGAAAATTAAATGTATTTATGACATCATTAGTGATGTCCTTATGTTTGATAATTGATTTATGATATTAAATTGAGATTTAATGATTTAATAATTATTATAATTATTCAAATAATTATTTTTAAATAGTTATAAAGTGATAATAAATAATTTATAATAGTCTTATAAAGATTTATAATCAGTTTGAAAGTATAAGGAAAATTGATATCGCTTTATCGGTAAAAGAGCAATTTTTGTAAATAATTGTTAATATTGATTTAAATGGCTTTATAATTCAAATGAGATCAATTTAATTGATTTATAATAATAAGGAATTTATTTTCAAATTTTGTTTATATATGTATGTATGTATGTATGTATGTATGTATGTATGTATGTATGTATGTATGTATGTATGAAATTTAAATTAGAAGTGAAAATGTGGCCAGTAATCGGTTTCCTGATTTTCAACGGTTTATCAAATGAAAGTCGTTTCAAGTTATTGCAACATTAAAAAATGACACTAACACATATTTATATGCATGTATACATATCACATACTCACTTATACATGCATATAACATATACACAAATACACACATGTTAAAAATATCTAAGATATTTTATTTTTCTTCATCCTTAAGCAAATTTAAGTCAACCTTTTTACACCTAAGTAGATGCATCATGAGAGCACATGGAGGGGGGTCTTTTCGGCCATGTGATGAGAGAAGGAGGTGTAAAGGTGATGTAAAAGATGACACAAATATCATGATATTTTAAGCTCTCTTCTTTGCCTATAAATATCAAGCTCCATTCTCTTATTCATTCACAAATTTCCTCAGCTTTTCCTCTTCTTCTTAAGCTTCTTCTTCACCTCTATGGCTTCTCTATATAAATAAAATAATGAAGAGGAATATTTGCAAAAGGAAATAAAATACACACATACACACACACACTCTCTCTCCTTCTTCTTAAAAATTCTTCTCTTCTCCTTAGTTGCCCTAGGCCGTGAGCAAGGAGATTGGGGAGGAGTGATTGCATGGGCATTGGAGGTGATGGACGCAAGGGACATAAGCATGGAGCATTTTTCGATGGTGGTCGAGCACTTGAAAGAGCAGTGGTGTTGTTTAGTGATGTATTAGTGAAGTTTAGTAATGATTTGGATGAAGTGTTGTGGTGATTTGAATGCTGGTAGGAAGATTTGGTTTGATTTATGGTGAGTACTCAACATTTAAATTTATTAATTAATCTCTCAAGTTTAATGATATGAAAGTTTGTTATATTGGACGATTAAACATTTGATTACTTGGTTGATTAGATGATTGTTAAGATCGTTGATAACTTGGTTAATAAATGACAACGGAAATGGTAAGTTAACTAACCATAATAAATAATGGAAATAAAATCCATAATAAATATATGTGTATGAAATTATTTATCCTCTTAATGGATTTGAAAATAAAAAAGTTGAGAATTAATATTATAATAATATAATATTATCAAATGATTTAAAGTAAAAAGAAGATCTAATATGGAAAATATTGGTTTAAATGTTTGAAAATGGTTTATAATTTTTTTTATAAATATTAAAATTCAATTTGGAGAAGTTTTGATGAATATTGTTAATTGAGTCAAAATAGACGCGTCACGTAACGGTAGTTCGCGATTTCGCGTCCCAAAAGTCAAACGTATATATAGAATGGAATATAACTAGAAATTTTTTGAGATAAGAATTTTCCGAACTATTATGTCCATAGTTTTCGAGAAAGAAAAGAAAATCGAGATTTCGATAAGTAGATTTTGAAATATGGGCAAATCAAGTTTTCGATAAAATCACACTTTGGCAGTTCGGTGGCCAAAATGGAAAATATTTTAAATATATATTTTAAAATGTTTAAAAATATGTAATAAATCTTTTAAAATGTTTTAAAAGATATTTGAGTTAAAAAATAGTATTTTAAAAATGATTTGAAGGATTTTTGGAATGGTTAAATGTTAAATGATTTAGAGTCGATCAAATTACTTGACCGTCTTATGAGTGTCAGAGAGATAGTGTCTAGACTTGGGTTTGGAAAACTAGTTTCTTGCTCTTCCTAGCTATCTGGACTAGCCCAACGAAGGGAATAGTAAATTTGATTTACTCGGATCAAAATTTTCCAAAGTATAAAGGATATGATTTTCCGAATATAAATAACCTAGATTTTATGAAGATAATCTTCTTGCACTCGTGTTAAAGCCTGAAAAAAGAACTAGAACTATTCATGGAATTTAAAAGTGATTTTGCCATTATTTCATCTATAGTACTTGTTGAACACAGGAACTAATATTGAGTAGAATTAGATGATTTCTATAGATTCTACTCACTTAATATTTACTATTTTTGGATTAACATTCTAGATAACATGGTTTTAACTCAATCAAAGTTCTGAGTTTTGAATTAAGAAATCTTTGTAAAGATCTAAATAAATGTTTTAAAAATATTTTCCTAAAGTAAAGGATGAAATGAATTGAAATTATTCCAAGATTAAAAAGGCTTTGAAGTTTACCAAATGATTTGATAAATGAGTCTTAGTGATTCCATATACTGTTAAGAAGATAAAGGAATAATTTAATGGATATATCTCTAAGACATATTTATGAATTAATAAAAAGATGAATTAAATTGAATGTTGATTGATAGTCACATATGAACTTAACATCTTTTTTTATCGATGATTGGTTAGAAGGAACCGGGGTAGATTTGGATAATTCCTATCCGAAAACCACTTCGAACCGATGTATACATTCGAAAGTGAAGATATGTTGAAGAAGATGATTATTGAACTCCTCATTGTGTTGAAGATTGGAGATCTTCATAGCGGAAGGACTACTTATTGACATTCTCTGTATTGCTCCCAATATAGAGACATTTATTATAGCAGTGGTCCTATCATGTTTTGAAATCTTCGGATTACAAAGACTACTCGCTACAAATGGTACTAGGAGGAGTGCTTTCGGTTTCGTTCAGTCCTAGAACGAACTTGTATGATTGCATTTCTAAATCACGAACATTTATTTTTACAAACGTACAATTATTGGTGGCATAGGAGGAAACTCTCGTTAGCTTAACACCCTTCATGAGACATACAAGCTTGGAGGTTGTATTTTTATGGAAGCTAATTAGTGATAATTGGAAATGGCAATGTGGCATTCTAAGTGGAATGTGCATTATGGAAAAATAAAGCGTGCTTTGTGAAAAGAAAAGTATGGCTTTATTAAAATTGAGCGTAGCCTCACGAGCCTCATATCTTGGAATGATACAGGATACTATATAGTCTGAAGAACATACATTCGGGCTATTGGTTGATGTATATGGTAGCGTCTAATAGGGGACCCATAGGGGGAAGGTGGCCCTCAAGGTATTAATTGCCCTATTTATGTGAATATAGTAGCTAGCTTGCGAAAAGAGATAAGGCTACCAGATATTGGTAGTGTAGCAAGTGCATTTCCAAGTGACTTTCTTGAGAAAAGCGAAAAAGACACTGTGGATACTATGTTTGTTATGCGTGGATCGAAGAAAAAGGGCCACTAGTTCCATATCATGTTGAAAATCCAATTCCAATATGAGCTTTACGGTTTTGGTTGTATTCTCAAAATATCCGTAATGCTTTGCAAACATTTCAGCTACCCCTTTGTATCATACATTCCATCCGATGTATTCCGTTGACCTAGTCCGGATATACTACCATAGACTTAGTCCAGATATTGATACTTTATTTTAATATATCACTTGAAAAGTGTTTTCAAAATAATGTCATTAATAATAATATCAAATGTTTTGATATAAAGTATTTTGGGTATCATAAGACAAAAACTCGTCCGTTTTTATGTGTGGGCGTTGTCTTATGAGATACCCTTCTTTTCAAAGGTTTTGATTGATATTAGCATTTAAAATTTTCAGTATCTCACGCTGGTTTATAAAGCCTGATCCGGGTATCTTCAATACTCGGGTCAGATCCGAGTAGTTTCAGGTTTGGTTCTAGATGCTTAGAGTATCTATAAGAGAGCCGGAGATCTCCATCTACGTATGGACGTATTCTATTAACCACCGCATCTATTGCATTTGTTTTCATATTTTTAAGCATTTGTAAGGACAGAGGATTTATAACTGTCCGTGCCGAATCTTGGTGAGACTCTGATATTTATTCAAAATTTTCCGCTGCAAAGAGTATTGTTGAAATAATATATGTTATTCCATTCGGGTGAGATTCTATTTTATCTTTATTTATTTTTTTCCCCTAACAATCGGGCTTTTCGACACTTGGATTTGCAGCATGAGAATGTATTAGTGTCGATTTTCGAGGATTGAAAATCCCGGTTGTTATAATACTCTACCTCTATATGTCAGCATACTAGCTGTGATTTTCAAATTTCAAAGGAAGAGTCTATTCGTCGTATCTTTTCATGAACGAACATGACTATTATTCCAATATACGCACCTTTCTTCGCAACGAATTTCATCATCATTTTTCATTCTTCTTCTCTCCTCCTTATCCTCTTTCATTTTTTAAACAAAAGTATAACCATACTTCGTCGAGTTTCAACCAAAATCAAACTCAATAACCATTAGTTTGATTCTTTACCATTTGCTCTGTTATTTCTATCATCTCTCTCACTTCAATTAAGATCAAAGTTCTATTCAAGGGTTATATGATCAATTGTAATCAAGCTCAAAGATCTAAGTCTGTAAACTTTAATCAAATCATACTCTTATACTCTGTGGTGTGCATGGTTTCCCTGAAATCCAAGCAGATGAGATTTTAGCCCATAAATCAATTGGGCGTGCTTAATAGCTCGTAAATCTAATGGGTGTGCTTGTAGCTCAAATGACTCTTCCTAAAGGTCAGGATTCTAGAGGGTCTATCTCGTGGCATTGAAATTTGTATTTACTAGTTGAAAAAGAAATCTGTATGAAGAATTGTGCTGGACTAAATGTAGGGTAACTCCGAACCAGTATAAAACTTTGGTGTGTTCTTTCCTTTTACTTTTACTGCATTTACTTTTATTTGTGTTTTGATTATGTGATTGTTTCTGTGATTAATAATTGCATAATTCTAAGTATGATTTCAAAAATATTCATATAAGTCAGAAAATATGATTCACCCGCCTTCTAGTGTTAACTTAATCTTAAGATCCCTATTCCGCAATCTTACATTTGGTATCAGAGTATTGGTTTTCAAAGTGTTCATAATCTGATTTTTGAAAAGTTTAAATGGTTATCAACATTGGTAATATTACTGTTTGTAACACGGTTAATAGACAGCAAATATCTATTCAATTTCCAACGACCTTCCACCCCTTTAAATACACATTCAAACCATAAATCACTAATTTTCCTCTCTCTTTCTTCTTCATTCCTAAACTCCAAATCATAAACAGTGGCTTCTTATATTCAAATATTAAAAACCTCAAATAAATGCTTGAATCTTTCAAAAACATTCTCACTTTCATCCTATAAAACAAGAGACACTTAGAATTAAGTCAAATGCAGATGATAAAGAAGCAAGAAAGGCATTTCGACACGATTTGATGGATGATCTCAACCCTGAACAGAGAAGAACCTACCGCTAATCTAGACTGCACCATCAGCAGAGACGATGAAGATGGGAGACTATTAAAGTGGATCCCCACTGTAACGTCCTGTATTTTTAACTATTATAAATTATTAAATTTAGTGTAATTAATGAATAAAAATGGTTAAAAATAAACATTTTAAAGACTTATTAATATAGTTATTGAATATAAACAACTTTCGAAGATTTAAGTAATAACAAGTACTGGAAGGAAATGCTATGTATTGAATGTGTTTATAATCAATAGTTGAATTGAATAATAAATGTCGAATTCATTGGAATTAAATAAAGCAATTGGTTGGTAACTAAAATTCATGTGAAAGCTAATATTGAAAATTATTGAGTATTAGACAATTAAATTGTTTAAAATTTGATCTTGAAAATTATATAAATAACTAAGTCATAAATTAAATATGAATGAAATGATTTCAAAGGCTGATTTAGATGTTATTTAAATATGAAGATTGTCAACCCTTAAAAATTGAATTTAAGTGATTAATTTAAAATTTGGAAATTTTATATTTTAATTGACGAGTAAAAATAGCCATTTTGTCCACTGTCTTAGATTTTGATGAAATGTGTTTCATCGGATCCGTAATAGTGAATTACTATAGGATTTCAAGTTTCGTAGCGTTTGGACTTGTCACTTGGCCGTGCGAGCTTGAAGCGCGCAGAAATTAAATTTAGAATTTAATTAAAATAAATATATTTGAAAAGCTATCTTCTGCATACGATCGAACTAGGCTTCAGATGAATAATGTTTTAGATGTTGCCTATAAATAGAGGACCTTTGCCCTTCATTCACCAAAACCCTAAATTGTTAGGGCCAGCCGCCACCTTATAAACCAACGGCCAGGAAGCTCTCCTCTTCCACCCTCAATGTCTCCTCATCCACACAATATTAAGCCACGACTCTAAATAGAAAGTCATGGAGCATCTCAAGCTCGCCATACCCAAGGGTAGGTTTCGTCTATCAACGTCGATTGGAGGGGAAAAGGGGTCGTTTCCATTTGTTCACGTTTTTCAATGCAATAGGGCAGCCGAACTCGGCCAGGTTCTAGGCGATGATGCATGGCGATGGGGGCTTTTGGATGGTGGAGTTCGATCGAGTCATGGTGGGTCGAGGATAGCGCGACAATTCGAAGAATAGAGTCGGCCGTGGGTTTACTTACCTAGAAAGGAGCACGTGATAAAAGACAACAAAAGCGGCCATATTTCGAGCTAACGGATTAATGGCAGATCTGGGTGTATAGAATAATAATAAATAAAAAAGGATATGTAAATTTATATTGTTTAAATTTGTGAAATATTATAAATTACATATCATTTGCATACGAGGTCAAAATTGGACGAAACAAGCAGCAATGGAAACGTGGCGACGAGCACTACGCTCTAGAACTGATTTGGAATCGATTGTATATAGTTAAACATTCAGTTAAATCGAACCTCATTTGATTTGATTTAAAATTGAAAAATCAAGGTGAGTGTTTTATAACGCTCGCAAGTACTAGAATATTTTATGCTAGTTAAATTTGAAATTATGAAGTGATATGAATTTATTGATCTAATTATGATTAAAATTGTTCTTGAATTAACTATTAAAAATTAAAATTGACAGGTAAATTTGAAATTGGAATTTGATTACTCGTAAAATACCCGACATTAATAACTATGAAATAGTTGTGAATTATTTTGACTATTTGGATGATTGATTGTGATGGATGCCAATTCATTGATATTTGGATGATTGGATGTTATATATATATCCTTTTATCACCTGGTAAATTATTTACAGTATATAAAATTGTAAATTGAATTAGTTAGAATAAATTAACAAATATGTTGAAATAATATGTATCTATGACACTGTGATTTGGGTCGAAATGATATATATATATATATATATATATATATATATATATATCCATCCCTAAAATTAAATTGAAATAACTGATCACTTGGTCATAGGTTAGAAAATTACATACGAATACCGGATATGTTAAATTAAATGACTTTAAATTTTGGTTTGAAATTATTTAAATGATTTAAATTTCAGAAATTGATTTGTTTTAGAAGAATTTCAAATTTTATTCGAATTTCAAATATTACTAAGTAAAAGTGATATAAAAACGAGATGTCAAAGTTTAGCTTAGAATTGAATTATATTTGAAATTTTGGATTTTAATTGGGTATTGAAGGTAAATTTAATTTAAGAGTTTTGAATCGATATTTTGAAAATCGGACTTGGAATTGAGGTAAATCAAAAGGATTTTAATTTGGAATTGGAATGGTTTTAATTTGAAATTGAAATTGAAGTCGATTGGAATTGAAAGTGAAATTGAATTAATTTGAAATCGAAGTTGCAATTAATCTGAATTGGAGAATTTGGAAATTGTATCGGTTTGACTTTGAAACCAGTTTCAAATAAATTATTTAGTATAAAACTACTTAAAAGCTTTCTTCTTAAATATACAAATTATTTTGATTTTCAAATTATTTTTCTATACAAACCATTTTAATACTTAAAGTACTTTATATTAAACTATTTTAATCATTTAAACAATTTTTAACTATTTTAACCATTTACATTATTTTTTAATTATTTTAATTATTTAAACTATTTTAAACTATTCAAACTATTTTTCAAAAATGGTCAAACTGGTCAAGTTTGGAATGTTACTTTTAAATCATGGATTTAAATACGAATTGGGTTAAATTGAAGTTAAGCCCAAATTGAAATTCGAAACAATTTTGGAATCGAGATCGAGATATTAAGATGAACATGATTTTGAAATGAAATGATATTTCAAGTAAATATGACGATTTCGTAATGGATTTGATTTTTGAAGCTAATATGATATTTTGATATCAAGTACGAATTGTTTTCAAAATATAAAAGTATCGACCAGTGTGTAAAATGACGTTTGGTTGTTAAAGAGACATGGGCCTCTTATTGGCATACTCTCCGTCAATATTGGAACCATTTTAACAACTGTGTAAGCGGAGGAGACTCCAGAACGAAGTGGTTAGATTTGGCGACGATTGCTGGATTTGAAGAAAGAGAACGATCATGACAAACCCTGACTCTTGTGCCAATTTTAAATGACTAAAACATGACGGTTTGACAGGGCCAGGTGGGCTAATTACCCCTAGCAGACATATGTTCTTCGACTTTCTTAGTCTCGGTCCATATTATTACTCTTGTTGTTAGTTTCGATTGGTTCATCTTGATTTGCGATAGCCTCCCTTTGACCCGATATGAGATGGATGGACGCGGTGGACGGTCATGGCTATGATGCGTTACCATCAGCCTTGCATCCGAACTGGTAGTATCTTACCTTGGGCATTGCCTCACATGCCTTGTCATACTTTTATCCCAATACGAAACCCATACAATTTTAGTTTAGTATTATCGTATCATAGCACAACCCTATCCTTCGACGATTTACCAGTGTTTTATATGCAAACTGTACGACACTGCTTAAAAACGCGTTAAGGGGAATCAATGTAAAGCCTTAATGCTAAGAAAAATATTTATTTTATTGATTAGACATTATATATGTAGCATATTCTACTACATATAAATATTTTGACGGATCCTTAAGAGATGAAAATCTCGTAACATCTCTTGAGTTATTGCATGCATGTTATACACTGGATAAGAGATGTGAAACCCCGTAAACATCTCTGACACCGTGGCACCTATTTATATGCGTTACCGATTTGACTTACATAAGGATATTTTAGTCCTGACTCGAATGTTTTGTCTTTCATTATGCTCGAGTCAGTCCTAAGTTTTTCAGCTTATTGATGATTTATTCTAGAGGACGGATACGAAGATTTGGTATACTATTACTATTAGTGTTCTAAGCATCATGTTGTTTTGTTGCATATATTTTGTTCCTGTTGTGTATACATACATACATATATATATGTATATATGTATATGTATATGTGTATGTATATATATATATATATATAACTCTGATAATTGTTGTAGAAATTATAATCAAAAGTATAGTTTTCATAAGTAATTTATTTGATTATTATTTTTTGTCATTCTGCTGCGAGATTCCGTGTTTGTTTTCTTCTTCTTTTCCTATTTTCTTAATTAACCCCATTGATCATCTATGTTCCCGATTGTTTAAGTTGGACATATGTGGATCATTGTCAATTTAAACCTTTCGAAATTGGGTCGTTACACCCTCTTTGGTGCTAATGGATGGGTTGAAGTACCATGAAATGTCTAGTTTAAAAATAGGTTTTATTGTGTGTGTGTGTGTGTGTGTGTGTGTGTATAGACTTAATTTGATTGGATTGGTTTGTTTGGATTTGAGTTTTGAATTTGTTTGAATTTGAATATTGTTTTGTGCCTGACATTATGTATTCTTGGAATTAATTGAAATATCGAATGATGTTATCTCATTTTACATGTCATATTTCTTATGTATCATTCTTATCATTTTATATTTCATAATCATATTACTTATCACTTCTATATATATATCACTATGAGTATATAATGTTTTATTTAAGGGGGGATTAAAATTAATATTAAGAGATATGGTTAGAATTATAGTTACAGTTAGTTGCTTTTGATTGATGACAAATGGGGAGAAATATATAAAATACTAGGCATAGATTAAGGAGGAGTTTTATTATGCATAGATTAAGGGGGGTTATATTATATTTTATGCACAAAGTTGGCATGATCACAAGGGGGAGATTGTTAGTACTTGAGATATTGCTTTTGATGATAATAACTTTAGTAAATCATATAAAATATAAATACTAATGTTTTATCAATATATAGTGCAGGATATTTGATAGGTAATGATTTGACAAGACTGTACAATATCAAGTAAAGATTAAAGAGATTCAAGATGTTGATATGGAGACTCAAGAGGTAAAGAATTAAGATCCATGTACTGAAGAGTTAATGATTTCATGATATTCTAGATAAGTTACAGAATCATAGATTTATGTTAAAATTCTGATAGCACTTGATCTTTCTTTAAATAAGTTTTTAAAAAATTCTTTTCAAAACAACTTTTAAATAATTTTCAATTTATTATACTTATAAATATTATTTTATGTTTTGATATTTTACAAAGTTATTGTTTTTATTAAATTTTGATTTATATTGGTTTATTTTTCAAAAATCTTACCATATAATTTCACTCAAATTTTATTATGATTTAAAAGTGTATAAATTATATTTAAGCATGTTTACAAAGTATAAAATTATTTTACAAAGAAATACATTTTCAAAATAATATTTTAACGTGTTTTCAAAATTACAAAGAGTATGTCGACTTACTCTACCCTTATATGTCGACATACTAGCTGTGATTTTCAAAAATCAAATTCCAAAAGAAGTGCCTATTCGTCATATCTCCTCACGAACGGACATGACTGTTATTCATCAATAAATACCTTTCTTCCTAATGACTTTCATCATCGTGTTTCATTCTTCTTCTCTCCTCATCCTCTTTCATTTTCTAAACAAAATACAACCAGACTCTATCGAGTTTCAACCAGAATCAAACTCAATCACCATTAGTTTGATTCTCAATCATCTTTTCTCTGATTTCTATCATCTCTCTCGCTCCAATTAAGATCAAAGTGCTATTCAAGAGTTATAGGATCAATTGTAATCAAAATCGAAGATTTGGTTCTGTAAAATCTATCAAATCATACTCTTATACTCTGTGTTGTGCTTGGTTTTCCAAAAATCCAAGTAGGTGAGATTGTAGCCCGTAAATCAATTGGTAGTACTTAGTACCCGTAAATCTAATGGTTGTGCTTGTAGCCCGAAAATCAAGTGACTCTACCAAGAGGTCGGGATTCTATAGGTTGTGTCTTGTGGCCTTGAAATCAAGATTGTATTTGCATTTACTATTTGAAAAGAAATCCGTACAAGAAATTGTGCGGGATTAGATGTAGAGTAACTCCGAGCCATTAAAAATCCTATAGTGTTCTTTCCTTTTACTTTTATTGCATTTACTTCTATCTGTGTTTAGACTAGATGTAGAGTAACTCCGATCCACTAAAAAATCCTATGGTGTTCTTTCCTTTTACTTTTATTGCATTTACTTCTATCTGTGTTTGGATTCAATAATAGTTTCTGCGATTAATAATTTCATAATTCTAAGTATAATTTCAAAAGATTCCAAAAAGATTCATATAAATTAGAAACACCATTCACCCTTCTTTAGTGTTAATTTAGCCTTAAGGTCTCTATTCCGCAATTTTACATGATCTAGTCACTTGTTCGATCGCATAAGTTTTACTTCCAAACTAGTACAGATCATTTGGCATCTTTAGTGCGGACTTCAATCCGATTCCTTGATTAGAAACCTCTGTTTTCCTTGCATAGCCACATACAATGATAGAAAACATCGAGATCGTATCACTAATCCATATCAAGTGTTTGCTGTCAAGAATTGATTGAAAAATCCTTATTCGGATCGGTGTAAACCACCTCAAAAACATGTACTCGAATACTGAATTAAGAAGAGTCATGCGAATAAAATGATCTACGTACAAATTATGTATTCTGATTGGTTTCTTAACAACACCAATTCCTTTTCATTCCCTTTCAATTATAAAATTAGTATGCCATTCAATACTAAAACCATTCATAAATCATTTCATCAAAACCTAATTTCAAGTTCATCCACATTTATAACTTAAGTTCATACTTATATAATACTCCATTACATCCTAAGAGTATATACAAACATCAAATTGTTTTACTTAATAATGATGACAATTTAAACTTTTTTAACTTACTACCTTTTCAATTCAAGTATTATATAAACTCTATTTTATATTTTCAAAAACACTTAACTACAAGTTGTATAATAATTCAGAAGATTTCGACTGTCCAAAATCATTGAAAATTCCATTTTATTTTAACAAATGAAAACCATCAAGCGACATATTATGTCATGATGCACATACAATACTTTCATAATGCATAGTCTACATGTGTCCATGTAATAACCTAACAAGAAAACTTTAAAAGTAAACACCGGTTTTCATTTCAAACCATTTTGAATTAATATATACATATATCTTTCGTAAATAAAATCATACTCGGGGATTAAACCAAAATCCGTTTTATCAAAACAACTTAGTATCCTATACTAATAAATCCGAAAATGAGCGTCGGTGATGTTGCAGTCATCACCGAAATTATTTTCAAACGACAGAAGTGAGTTCGGTACATCTAAACTGTACTTTTTAACAATAATAATTTCAAAGCGGTATCAAATACTTCGTATAATAATACTAAGTATCATAAGCTTAATTTCCTAAATCAACTTCCTAAAAAATTTACTTTCAAGTAATACTGTTATTATTTTCGCCAAAATCATGAAAAACATTTTTAAAGATATTAGGATTTAGCTTCTCAAATTCCTTATTTAAATCCTCTTCGTTTATAAACCATACTTATATATAATTACTTTCTTATATAAACTTTTCACAAATATTTATTTCCTAAAATATTCTACATTCCTTTTGATTATAGTAAACATCTTTTGCTAAATTTCTAAGTTTTAGCCCAATATTATCACCGAACGTCTTATAATCAAACCATAAAACTTAATTCACAAGCTGTTCATTTCAGTATGCCCACAATTATTATCTGCCCAACCTATGATGTAGAAAGATAAAACTTCTCATAAACTGGTTGAACACAAATCGACAACAAACAATAGTCATTGTCCCTAACATGACGAGCAAAAGTAAATAATCAAAGTTATGGGGTATTAAACTATGAAAAACACTAGAGTCAAACAAATCTGAATAGGAAAGCCAAATAATATACCAAATCAAGAATCTACATCCCTTCTTAGCTGCACAAATAGTAATGACGTAAGGCTATTGCTCTTTCTTGAGCATGAGACAATCTCTAACAAAATGGCCAGGCTCAAGCTTCGAAAAATTTTCGATCATTGCTCTAACCATGAAACGCCCCACACCCCTTAGTATAACCAAATGGATGCACTAAAAGGCATGGAGCGTTATTGGTATAACTAAAACTAGCAGAGACTAATATTCACAAGACAAAATAGATAGATAATAACATAGCGGAAGTAACTAAAAATAATAAGTGATTTTAAAAATTAATACTTCATAAATACCTAAGACAAACCACATATGTTCCAAATACCAAATACAATTGTCTTATGAAAATAAAATCTCAGTCTCATCAAAAAAACCAGAGTACAAATACAAACTTTCCCTCAGTACAGTGCTAGTACAATAAAAGAACAAAAGGCTGGAAATAAAAAGAAGAAATACATGATAGGGTCTCCAAGTCTCTAAGAAGCTATGGTCTATCTTTCTTGCTGCTGATTGCCTATAGGGGAAGAGGAAAATAGAGGAGTGTGTCAGATTAAAAGTCTGGTGAATGATTGTAATTACTATAATCTTTAAGAAAAGTAAAAGTAATAGACCTTACAATAGTTCTAGTATATATATATAAAGGAAACAAAGGAAATATGAAGAAGGAATAAGCTGGAAATAAATACGATTTAACTAAATTAACACAATTGATTAACTTTGATTGTTTGCACTTGTCTTTATTAGCTGCTTTGATTAGGTTGAATTCCTAATCCTATAATTAGGCTGAAATCCTAATTCTACCCTTTGATCGGCCTGCTACTCCATAGAATCTACTATGGACTGGACGCTAAAGCTCCCTACGTAGTGGACATTGGTGCCTACGAAAGGTACACACTAAGTGCATAGAACTCATAACGATTACTAAGCACCCGAAAGGAAGTCACACGCGTAACCCCCACCATGCTCATGTTACCCATTGTTCCACCTATTGGCTCTTCTTATTACCTGAAGCCCAGCATAAGCATGCCCCTCGTCTCACTTCAGGATTATGTGAGACACCTCATCTCGCTTGGCACCTCGTTTCACTTCAAGGTTATGTGAAACACCGTGTTCATAGAAAAAATAGGGAAAATGCCATTGGTACTGGCCCGTCATTCAAACAATATCTAGCTGCACCCCTTGCCTAAATCCCTAAGATTTGGACTTCTACTTATTGACCATTTACTACCGTTATTAACATAAGAGTGCCCCTCGTCTCACTTCAAGATTATGTGAGACACATCGTATCACTTCAAGGTTATGTGAGACACCTCGTTTTACTTCAAGGTTATGTAAAACACTGTATCCATAGAAATAGAGGAATGTTATTTAGTACAGGTCCTACTTTAATTCTTTGCTTATAAACTTAGATAAATTATTTAAATAAGCCTTTACTTTTGTTCTTACCATCCGTGCTTATTAATTTATCCCAAGTCTTAAAATAAGCCTCACTTGGTTCTACTTTTTATTATAACCTGTGTTATAATCACGATTATTACTTAACCCATGGTCTAAGTGTAAAAAAAATAGGCTTCTTTCATCTTATAATCTTTTTAGTTATAATTCTAAGTTATAACTATGCCAATTATCTTTAATTAGTCCAATTATAACATTAATACCATAATTAGGCTTAATTTAAGTCTTAATTCCATTTTTATTACAATCTTTGTAATTTACATCTTATCTTCCATTATTTTAGTATTCTTATAATTTTAATCCATATTTACATTCAATATAGTATAATCCATACGCAAAGAAGAAGGAGAAATAAAAGAAAACTTAAAATAGAGGAAAATCCAAAGCGTAGGAAAAAGATGTAAATAACGCATAAATAATAGTAAATAAATTAAAATACTGTAAATAAATGGAAAATCTATAATTAACAAAAATAAACTAAATTAACTGAAAATAATAGCTAAAGGAAATAAACTAAAAATAATTCTAGAAACTGTAAATAAGCTACTAAAAGGTTATTTCAAAATTCGTAGTAAAACTACAACTATTGGAAATCCTATTATTTTAAATTACTTAAAAAAATTTAAAATAATTACAATCACTCAACTATGGTCCTAAGCTCTTCCCATTTGGTCATTCCGGATCCACTTGAGAGTATAAAAATATTTTTATTAAAAAGATTCTCTCCTTGGAAAATTATTCCTTTTAGGGTCCTTCCTGAAAAGGTGAACCCAAGCGGAGAAAATCTAGAATGAGAAAAGGTGTTAGGCCTAGTGTCTTATTTATAGAGATGGAAATGGATCTTAGACCGTTAGAATTGGAGATTGAATAGGATGCAAGCACGTCATAGGTTGAGTATGAGCCGTGGGATGGAAGCTCAAAGGGATTGGATGAGGCTAAAGAATGAAAAATACATGTTCGAAAACCTCTGGAACGAAGAAAATATTCTTTGTTCCATACCGTAGGCGGGTCGATCGAGTGGTTGACCACCCCTCCTCATGTTCTAAAATACATGTTCTAAAATTGTTCTTTTCTTGTTTATTTTGTTTCTAGCTCATATTAGCTCAGATTATGGCGTTCTATATATGAAAATTGACCAGAAAATTACCATGACACAATGGTGCATCTTCCGTGGCTCGATTCTGATAATTTCACAAATTTATTTTATTAATTCATTAATTATCAAATTAATTATTATGGGTTAAATTTCGGGTTGTTACAAACCACCTGCCCTTCTCCATCCGACCTATGCTTATAAGAAAAGTGATCCTTCTTCCCACACTTATATTAATCAAGGGTGGATCGATTCTTTGACTACCGAAGCTTATGCTTTTTTATTCCTGATTGGTGCAGATATAGAAAGCTTTGGAGTCGAACCCTCGAACCAAATATCCGTACTTATGATATCCTTACATGCTTCCTAGATATAATCATCGTTCCTTACATACCATGTCACATAAAATCATCCAAGCCCGGACCTCAATGATTGGCTCGGTGCCGTTGAACCACTTTCTATCCAACATCTCAAACTCATGCCATGACGAAGGAAAGTCTTTCCATGGTCGATCGTCACCACTTCTTCTACTACGCTTTCCTCGACATTAGAAGCCTTCGTATTCACAGTTCTTAGTACCTAGTCAAAGAGGAACAACTTTAAGAAACTAAAGGATGGAGTTGGTTCAAAAAGAGGGGTTCGAAGAAAGAGATATTCCTAAGTACTAACTTGAAAGTCTAGTTTACAAAAAATGCTCTCATATGTATAATACATCTCTCATTCTAGGTTGTCACTTACGCTCTATCGAATGAGTCATACCAAACCAAAGCCAAGGTGTTCTCTCAACCTTGAGTTCTGGTACCAAATGCGACGATCCGACCTTTCGATCCTTGAATGTCGATACTAAATACATCCACGGTATTCGTGTGCTGAGCAGCCACGTGCCGAAAAGATAGAAAGTTAGGGTAAAATAAAAAAAAAAGAATAGAACAAGAAATGAAGAACACACTATCAGAATCTCACAATAGAATGGTAATAAATAATCTCAAAGGAACAGTACAAATGGTTATTCTAAATACAGAAATTTCAAAATTACTAAAACCTAAGTACTACCATCAGCCTGGACAGTTATAACTACTTGTCCCTACAATGATAATATATACAATACAAAAATGCAGCGAAAATAAGAATACCATTGAAGGTAATTATCAAGCTCTTCTTCGTAAGCTCCAAAGCATTCATAGATAAATTTGAAAATATACATGGGGCTGACCCGAGCATTATAAGAAAATAACATCCGGATCGGTCTGTTAAACTAGCGTAAGGGACTCAAGAAATAAGAATGACATATAATTGAACCTTTTTAAGACTATACTAATTACTGCAATGGTTTTCCTCTCAAATGAAACCGACCATTCATTAAGTTCAACATAGAGTGATATTATGGATAATGTTTAGAGTGTAGCACATAAATCATATCACATTGCTCGTGTGTGAGCGCTATAACTATAATAGGTATACAATCAATACCGCAAAGGCGCGTTCATATATGGATTAGTTTATATAGAGATCTCCATGGTCTGGTCGCACCTAAACTCCATGATAAGGATAAAAAACTACCTTCCGAGCATCGTATATCTCTGGATAGAATATACTCTATGGTAAACATAATCACCCTTGATGTGTGATGTGGGTCATATCAACTCCCGCTAGCAAAAATCTATAAGCATCTATAGATATGGAATTTATATGCCCTTAAGGTTCGCTAAATCCCTCTAGCCATGTCCTAACTTTATTTTATGTCATTTATTCGATGTCAAGGCTACGTTCGGCATCTTTCACACAAGTTTTCATCACTCGAATAGAATATGAATCCCTAAATGAATTTCATCATCTCGAACAGATCACGAATCATTGCATGGATTCGAGCATTTCGAACATGCCTTGAACCTCCATATAGGTTCCTTGCATAAGTCCTTTAATGAAAGCTAATCTTGTCCTCTCTCTTGGAATACTCCCCAAGATGGACAGTCCCACACAATAACATCGTTTGAAATGTTAACACTAACCTCCCCCTTGGATTTAACCTTAGGATATACTGTTCAACACCATAACATTCCACGTCACAACCGCTTCCACAACATAGATAGTGCATACGGTTTTGAAGTGATTATGGGTTTAAGTCATCTCATATAAGTACACCCTTCCCACTTACCGGACTCTCTAAAACCAATCAATGAATTTTCGGTTAACTCAATTTCGGTTCTCAGGTGTAAGCAAAAGCTAGAAACATTTCGTACCAATACTCCTCCCCGGGGGTTCTCATTGGTCTGAAAATGCAAATTCTTTCGATAACTTCTTAAATCAGTATTAGGTTAAGTTCAATAATTGACTAACTGATTACTAGTCAAAACAATTGCTTAGACAAATCAATATTCGTATGCTTAACCCGTTTTTGACATTCCAACTTAACTACTCCTTGCCTAAGAATGAAGCCAGGTAAGTTAGAGCACTAGCTGTATCAAAGCCTTGCCTAGACACTTCATTCGTGTATCTCACAAATAGATAAGTCTAACTCATCGACTTTTAGCGTTAAGTATAATATTAATTATTTCCATAAAAAGTTAGAAATCAACACGGTTAACGCGTTTTCGATATTTTTCGACTTGTTATTCCTCGGTCAAGAGGAAAGCAGGCAGGTTAGAGCTTTATTGCGCCATCCCCTCTCGAACATCAATCATAACCCTCACAAATAGATAATTCTTACTTCGTTGGCTTTTAGTGTTAAGCATAGTTAATTACTTTCAAACAAGAAATTATGCAATCAATCATTTGGCCATCAAGCAATTCTAAGCCCTTTCTAAACCTTTTATTTATATTTTATAATACTTACAATAGGTTCTAAAACATTTTCTCAAAATGCTACTTAATAACAACTTTAAAATTTACTTAAGAACTTGGAAAAACAAATTTTTATTATAAAATCCTCTTTTTTAAAAATTCACAACTAATTCTTAAAAATTCATAAATATCTCAAACCACTTTTGAAGTACTCTGATATGAGTTAGTAAAAACCAGTAGAAAGAATGAAATAAAATACTTAAATTTAAATATCTTTTCAAACTTTATAGTGCAAAAGTCAAGGCTAAACGGGGCAGTTTTGCACAAGTGAAGTTTTGGCCACTTTTAAAGATGTTACTTAACTTTTTACTATTCAAAATTTCATTGCAACAAACATACATACAAAACATTATAAATATATGGAGAAACCCTTAAGGATCTCTCTACAAAGCTCCATAGAAATCATCAAATAATAGACAATTTCTAACTATATCTATAGCAACCATCGCTATAAGTGCACTTTCAAATCCATATTCGATCTAAAGCAAAGTCCATCAATAACCTATGTACTTTGTTCCAAGGTCTTCTTACAAGTTATACAAGTCCATTTATATGGATCACATGTGTCACTTACTTTCAAAGCAACAATTCAAACCCATGTTTTAACATATGTCAACAATAATTTAGACAACTTAAACACAATCAAACACAACATACATACATACATTCATACACACACACACACACACACACATATTATATCTTCCATTCAAAGAGGTGTATTAACTCACCTTTAACCTCTTAAATAACCAAGATCCGAGCAACCAAGTCAAACATCCACCTTGCAACCACGTTTTCTTCCTCCTTCCTCCTCTTTCCACTTGTTTTAGCAACCACTACCCTATTTTAGCTCATGGCCTATGCATGTGGGAAGAGCATGGCTTTGTTTTTTCAAGTTTTTACATGGTGGAAGGTGTTATAATACTGTTCTATGGCTTCATTTCAAGATTGAGTTGATATGGATTTGATTTGCAATAATTTCCTTTAGAACATAAGAAGAGAAGAAGAAGAAAAAACCACTAAAGAAGCTTGTATTTGCTTTATGAATTTGTGATTTATTCCAAAGGGTATGTGTCTCCTATAGGCTTAAGATGGTGTTCTTTAAGCTTGTCTTCACCTCCCTCCCCCAACCCTTCACATGCCATGGAAGACTCAACTCCCATCACTTCTCCTTTGCATAACCTCTCCTTTATGCTAATTACACTTATATCTTTCTCATAATAATATCTCTTATCCTAATAGAAGCTTCTAGAATGTACAAGCTTCATGAAGAGGTATGTGTGTTAATTAGTTGCTATTATGTTCGTTTGACCATTAAACAAGTGCACAAGAGTTTGAACAAATTATATCGATTGAAAAGCTATTTACTGAAAAATTGATTATTGGTCACATTATCGATTTTGTTTCGAAGAACATATTTTTTAAACAATTTTCAAAAACAAATTTCTTATCATTATCGTTAATTAAATGATGTCTAACGTGGTTATAAAATTAAATTTATAACACTTAATTATATTTCAGAACACTACGATATTCGAAGACAAAGTGTTCGAATTTTCAAGTTGCTACATCGATCGTTCTCACGTATCGTTTCAACAATATTGTGCAGTATTGTTATGATATACTATCTCCTATTATAACTGTTCAACGGTGAGAGATTATGTTAATTTTTCGCAATGAATCCATAAACTTGGATATTGTGAAAATTTTGACTGATGAAGAAGTAGCATGATTTATGATATATGAGTTGGATTTGTTACATGATCGTTATTAATAGTTTTTAGTCTATTTTTTTTAAATGAATTTGAATTTAAAATTTATTAATTTGTTTTAATGAAATCAAGCAATTTATTCTTATTATTTCCAAGTATTAACATAAATTACACAATAAAAGCAAATAATTAATTAAATATAAATTAATTAAATTAGAAACCAAATTTTAGGTACATTGCTCAAATACTTTGCTCAAATACCTATTTCGCATCGTCACATATATTACCCTTCCCCCTAAATTTTCCGTTTAAACATCTCGTTCAAATTCTCTGTTCGTTTCACCTAGAATGGACCCTAAGTGAGACATAATACGACACGATCACAATCCAAGCCTGATCAAAAGTTTAATAAGGAATGGATCAAAGTTGGAAAGTATAAAATGTTGATGATAGTATGGGTAGTGCTACTCTAATCAGTCTCATTACTAATGCTACTATATATAGAGAATGCTCAAAACCATGCAACTATAGATGTTGCATACAATATGGATTATATAGCTAGCCATGCAAATTTAAATGTTGCATGCTAATACAGATAATCCAATGAGCCATGTAGCCACAACAACTTTCTCTCCAGGAAACATCTATCAATCTTTGATCAATACTTCACTATCCACTCAACGACTGGCCAAAATTTCCACCTAATTCAATCCCTTCGATCTAATACCTGTGATGATATTGTTCCCGGTGACATGACTTTGTTGATGATTTAACTCCTACTCATGCTACTTTTCAATATAGCAATGATCATGTTGATTAACTACATTACCATCCAAAAATTGCTACTCTAAACGACCTTACCTAAATTACATGTGACAAACCGCCTTTTTGGTCAATTCAAGTCGACAATAAACCACACATGTCCGAGCCGAATTGTTCAACAAGACGAATTATCAAGGGGTTTTTTTATAAGAAAAGAAAAGAAGAAGAGAAAAGAACAACATACAGAATCTCTCAGCGGAAGGATAAAATGTAATAATAATATAATGACAAAGCTATTTATCAATATACATTTGATTCCATTTCAATATTATCAGAGTTGTACATTTAACTGAACATACCAATATAATGCAGTGGAATGGTAGTAGCAAGTATGGTCTTCCAATCTCCGTTTTCGTCTTCAAGTACTAATGTCTTCGAGAACTGAAACAACTCGGGCTACTCGAGCGTAATGGAAAGACTGTACACTCGAGTCAGGACTATATATTCTTATGCAAGTAAATTCATTCGGAAGTAAATGCGAACACATCATTATAATTAATAAATTAATACAATATTAGAACGAGGATTTATTAAATTAATACAATATTAGAACGGGGATTTATTCTATTAAATAAATGTCACAAGTATAACAATTTAACTATGCAAACTGTAATTAAGTTCAATCACTAATTTATCATTATTTTATACTTCATAAGTGTACCCAATAAGTTTACTAATGTGTTCTGTTCGTTAACACAAATCTAACGTCGAAATCCACTGGTTAATTGGATTTCATGTGGGAAGATATTTTTTTTTTTTTTAAAGTTTAGAACAATTTAAACTTACTAAACTAATTTATTATAACCAAACGAGTTAAAACATCACTCTTACCCAAATATTAGCAAAGTCCAACAACCCACTAACTGGCCACATGTCAAACCCGAAAGCTACTTGTTATCTAACTGACCATATAAACTAAATTAAACTTATTAATAAACTAAACTATAAAAACAAAGCTTAATTGTATAAAAAAATAACTAAACCAATTAACTCTTACCGACTTGCACAACGCAAGCCCAGCAAGGCCAAATCCATTTACCACACCCCGTACCCATCAAAGTTAAACATATTAATTAACTAAATAAACTATCAACTAATATTATTTAAACTATTTAACTAAAATTCATTAATGACTAATTTAACTTAATCTAACAACTAATCTCACCCAAGGCCCATACGACCCATTCATGCTTCCTCCTCCTTCGGCCCGTACGTGTTTCCTCCACTTCAAATGCAAAAAATTCATTTTTATTTCCACCACGCATGCACAAACCAAACCACCCCTTCTCCATTTGTTTGTTTTATTTTCTTTTGTGCTCGCTTGAAGCCATACATGCTACTACCTACACTCCAACCTTCCATCCTTCACGGCCATGCCCTTGACGTACAAACAACCATTCAAGGCAGCCAAACAGAGCCCAAAGCCAACAACTCATGGCCCATGCATCTCTACTCTTGTTTCCCGTTCCTTTTCCATGCATAGCACTCCCACACACAATCACGCACAAGAATATATATATTTATTTACATTTTCCTACCATGTTTTTTTTTTTTTCATTTGCAGAGAAGAGAGGGAAAATGTGTATCAGGGAACGTAAAATGAATGTGTAAGTGGTCATGTGTGTGTATCGTTTGTAGAGAAAATGAGTTCATTTTCATTTCTTTTGTTTCCTTTTCTTTTTCATATACGCATCTCTTGTCCAATTTTCTATGCATGCATACGTGCACGAGAATCTCCTTCAACATAGCACTCCTACAAAGTGCCGGCCCTACCAATATCGATGCTCTAGGCAGGGCTGTGGAAAACATGAAATATAGAAAGTTTGGAGATAAAAAATTGTGATAGCAGCACTTGAACCCTAGTTGTAAGGTTAGAAGTTACAAATTAAACCAATACACTACCAATCATTTTTATAATAAATTGTCCCGCTATTTTATCATATCAATATTTTTAAAAGAAGATCGAGAATTTTGTTGCCCCTTTGACCATGTTCGACGATGTTGCCCTAGACGAAGGGCTCGCTTGCCTTGCCTCTGGGTCTGCCCTGCTATTACATGCACACAAAATTTCATGAAATGTCTCTCACTTTATATGTTCATTTACTAACATTTTCTAACCAGAACTTTCAAAGCCAAGCAAGGCCTAACATGTGTGCCTCTCCCATTCACAAGCCTGTACACCACACTTCAGTCAAGCCCACACTTTCCCATGCATGCCAGCATGCAACTCCAATATATACTCACGTTTCCTACCTCTCATACTACCTATACACTAAAATTATTTAAATACGTACTCACGTTTCCTACTCCAATATATACTTACGTTTCTACTGTTTATCTCATACTACCTGTACACTCCCATATTAACATTCGTATGCAAAGTTAAGCATTAACTCACAAAAAATAAACAAACTAAACTATTAAAAATTAACCAAATTAATTTCTAATTAACTAATTTACACTAAACTAAATTAACTTGCATAAAAATAAATGTCCTGTTATACACTCACCTTCACGGATTAGAAACAAGAACGGCGACATGGATACGGACACGCCCATACGCAATAGAGCAAGAAGGGAGACTGTTGCCCTGGTGGAATGTTGTCGCATACGTGACTACTTTGGATGCGGGTTGGCTGCTATCGGCTGGAGCGGCGGAGTCGGTTTCGGTGGTTCGGATGAGGAGGGTGCGGTTGAGGAAGGGTTCGACTGCACGGGTTTGGGTCGGCTGACCGGGCAGTTGCAGAACTGGGCCGATGGGGTTGCTGGTCGCGGGGAGGCTCGGGTGGTGGCTTGGGTGGTTTGGTTGAGGTGGTGCATGACTGGGCTGGTGGAGGCAGGAAAGAGGTTACATGAATACTAATATATAGACACACACTTATGTATGCATGCTAGAATTATTTCTCTCTAGCAATGCTCAGAGCAAAGAAAATGAGGAGGAGCAGAAAAATGAAGGGCGTGTATAAATAGAAGAAGAGGAATGCACGGAGCAACTAATAAATGCAGCATTTATTTTCTTTGGCTGTGCATGCAAAGTAGTCTACGAAAAGAATTTAGGCTCTGAAAGAATGAAAGCTGATGGCACGGTCAAGGGCTAGGGTGGACACGGTCGGTTAACCGAACCTATCGGTTAATTTGAATGGTTAACTTATAAAAAACAACAGTTCGATTAACCGTTTCATCGGTTAAAAGTGGTTGCACAAACCGACCGAACCGGTTAAATTTAACCGTGGTTAACCGGTTAAATTTAACCGTGGTTAACCGGTTAAACACTTCAAAGAAAAACCCTAGCAGCCGCCACCCCTTCTTCGTGGCGATCTGGTTCTCACTGTCGCTCCCACCTCATTATCTCGTTAATTCTACCAGGTTTCTGATCCTGTCATTGATCTCCAATGTCGTTCGACACTTCACCTACCTTGCCACCAATTGAGTCCTCTGATTTGACGCCTTCTTCACTAGATCACCCTCCGGGCTTTGCGTCGAGTGAAACAGGACCGACTTCCATCACCTCCGATGATGGATTCACTCCAGTTCGATCGCATAAATGGAAGAGGCAAAATAAACCTACTCCTTCTAGTAATCTGGACAAAGTCGAGAAGCACTCTAATCGCATCCCTTCCTCAAGTTACGTTGGTCGATCTCCTAATCAGAATGCTAATCCAATCCCTAATGGTCATGAATCCCATCACAACGGACGTTTTATTGCTAAGCAAAATCCCCCAGTTTGGAATTTCGCTTCCCAAAAGAGTAAAGCGTGGAATGAAATAGTCAAAGGTAATAATATTCCACTCCCTGTACCACTGAAATTTTATCCGCCTCGAGAAATCAACTCTATAAAATGCGCTAAAATGTCTGCTGAAGTTATCATGAATGCTAGAAAATAATGGAGCAACGCCATAGTGGTTTATGTAGTAGGACCTAAACCATATTATCCATACTTCAAATAATATATCATTAGAGTTTGGAAACCAGTCGAGGAATTTTCGATCTTTTCAATGGAAAATGGTTTTTATGTGATTAAATTCAATAAAGAGCAAGACTGTCTAAATATCTTGGAAGGAGGACCATACTATTATAACAAAAAATTGTTGATGTTGAAAAGATGGCATCCCGGAATGCAACTTAATAAAGAATTACTTCATTCTATTCCGATCTGGATTCGTCTCCCCAATCTACCACTTGACTATTGGACAGAAGAAGGGATCAGTCGCATTGCTTCTGTGCTCGGAACTCCTATTAAACTTGACAAATTCACAGAGGGAATAATAAAGATTGCTTTTGCTAGAGTTCTTATTGAAATTGATAATAAGTTTAATTATCCTAGCAAACTTCCTATTTTAAATGAGAAAGACGAAATAACTTGGCAAGATATAGTTTATGAATGGAAGCCTATCGCATGCCCCAATTGTTCGAGCTTTGGTCATACAGAAAATCAATGTCAATTCACTAAAGCATGGGTTCCAAAACAGAATCACAACACAGAAGTAGGTAACTCTGAGATGATAATAGACTCCACTCCACTCTGAATAATTCTAACATAACTGAAAATTCTATCAAACAAAACTCTGGTTTGGATACCAAGAATCAGGCACAACAAGAGAATGGCACTGAAACTGATCAGAACAGACAAATTGACCCAGTGCCAAATATAAATGAACCAAATCCTATTCATATCACACATATCACCACTCATACAGTACAACCAAATAAAGATTACATCATCAATAACTCTACTGAAGGTCACAACATGAATGACAAACTGGATACATCGTCTGAAGATAAGTACACAGGTAATTCAAATGTACATTCGGAAAATATACATGCTGTAGCTACCGCCATGGAAGAATCTGATAACATAGACGTGTCTCCACTTCCCAATCAACGGAATGGTTGCCTAAATTCAGATTCATCATCAATAGCCAGAACAAAAACAACTCGCAAAACGAGAACAGAGGAAGCTCCTTTTGAATTCAAAGCTTCTTCGAACCCTGATGTTTTGGAGAATCCTGCATGGTCAAATCTTGTCATTCAGCTAAAAAATAGAAGCAAAAAATCTAAAAAAGCCAAGACGAAGGGGAAAGCTACTCCTCTGGAAGAAAGTAGCACTCTTAACAATGAATTCTAATGCAGTTCCTAATTTGGAACATAAGGGGGATTAATGCCCCCCACAAACAACTGGAAATTTTAAAAATCATTAATTCGAATAATTTTTCATTTATTGGCATCCTGGAAAACAAACTTTCTCTTAATGCTATTGAACGCTTCGTGGATAAAATTGATAATAAGTGGAAAATGTCTCACAACATTTCTGATCGAAAAAGTCGTATTATTATTCTCTGGAATTCATTGATATGGACTAATATCATTCTTCACTCCACAGACCAGTACATAACCAGTGTCATGTATAATGATAATGATATCTGTGTAGTGTGCACCATTGTTTATGCTCATAATGAAGAAAATAATCGATCCACTCTATGGGAGGACATCATATCGCTATCCAAAAAAGTTACTCTACCGTGGATTGTGGCAGGTGACTTCAACACTATTCTACATCACAATGAAAGAATGAATTATGGTAGTTTTAACTCTAGTGGTGATCTCTATTTTATGGACTGTATTACTTTATCAAGGCTGGTGGAACCTGAATTTACAGGCAATTTCTTTACTTGGCGAGGAGGTAACTCTTTTTCTATTCATAGTAAAATAGACAGAGTTTTTGTTAATTCGCTATGGTTAGACAAATTTGATAATTTTGGCATTAATTTTGGCAATCACTCTCCGAGCGATCATACTCCTATCTCAATTATGCTACAAATTCAAAATCTTAAAAAGAGGAACATACCTTTTAAGTATAAGAACTCATGGCACACATACTCTGATTATAACCTAATCATTGCTGAGGCTATGGATATTAATCCCCCTGGTAGCCCTCTGTATAAACTGCTCTACAAGATGAAGAGGGTGAAAAGCAGTCTGAAGAATTGGTTAAGTACTAAACCTAATATGCAGCTAATGATTAATAATTTGAAAGAGCATAACAACAACATTTATAATCAATTAGTTAACAACCCACTGGATGACAACCTCCTACAAATATACACTGCTGGTTGTGATGCACTGCATGATATGTTGAGGAAAACTGCCATTGATAATGATCAAAAAATGAAATTCAACTGGCTTCTCAAAGGGGACAGGCCTACAGAATTCTTTTACAGTAAAATTTCAAAATTCAAAAACAGTCGAAGAAACAATTTTACTGTCAACAGTCAGAGAACATGGATCTCAGCATCAGAAAAATTAGCCCAAGAAGCTGTTATGATTTATTTCACTTGTCACAAGCCTCAAATCAATTTCCAACCATTACTTGCAAGAAAGTTCTATCTGAAAATGCTAAAACTAATTTGAGTAAATCTTTTTCGATGGAAGAAATTAAAGAGGCTGTTTTTCAGATTAGTGATAATAGTTCTCCTGGGCCAGATGGATTCAATTCTAAATTTTACAAAGTTTACTGGGACAGCATTAAAAAGGATATTTGGGAAGCTATGAATGGTATTCTTCAAACTGGCAAAATCATTAGAGAAATAAACCACACTTTCATTTGCCTTATACCAAAAATTCCAGAGGCTAAGAATATATCTGACTTCAGAACTATCTCTCTTTGTAATGTCACATACAAAATCCTAGCCAATTTACTATGCAACAGAATGAAAGCATATATGAATGATTTAATCTCAGTTAATCAGAATGCATTCATCCCTAACAGAACTATTTCTGAAAATTCCCTCCTTGCCTATGAAATGATCAGAAGCTTTAATAGAAAAAAATCAAGCAATTTCTGTTTGAAAATTGATTTACACAAGGCTTATGACAAGATCAATAGAGAATTTATCCATCATATGCTGATCTCTATGGGATTTCCTGTCCCCTTTGCTAATATCATTTATGAATGCATATCTACCCCTTCGTTTTCTATTTTAATTGACGGATCCCCACATGGTTTCATTAATAGCACAAGAGGAATAAGACAAGAGGACCCTCTCTCCCCTTACTTATTTGCTATGGTCAAGGAATTCCTCACCATAAAGCTGGACTTAGAATTTTTAAAAGGCAATATCAGTCCAATATATCAAGTTGAGCCAATAATTACCCACCTTCTCTATGCTGATGACATTTTAATTATGGCAAAAGCTACAATTAATAATGCAGAAACTATTTGTCATATTTTACAAGAAATGAAAACTGTCTCAGGCCTTGAACTAAATACTGAAAAATCCAAAATATTCTTCAGTAAAGGTGCCAAAAATAAACAGGAGATTGCTGACACCATTAAATTCAAAATTGATAATTTGCCAATCATTTATTTAGGGATTCCTCTTTCTAATAATTCTTTGAAATCTAGAGACTTCGGATGGCTTATTGACAAAATTAACAAAAAGTTCAATCATTGGCAAACCAGATTTCTTAATATAAGTGGAAGAGCTGAACTTATCAAAACTGTCATCCATCCAGTGTTGCTGTTCTGGCTTCAAGTATCCCAGTTCCCTGCATCAGTTATTCATAGGATCAATTCAGTATGCTCAAACTTCCTGTGGAAAACTAAGTCACATAATATGAGTTGGAATGAAGTATGCAAAACCAAAAACGAAGGGGGTTTAGGAATCAGAAAAATTGAAGACTTAACTGTAGCAGCTGCAACCAAACTATTATGGAACTACATTAATGGAGAATCTTTGTGGGCAAAATGGATGCACAATAGATATTGCAAAAAGAATAACTTTTGGATTATCAATATGGATAACAATGCTTCTCATACTTGGAAAACCAGTACGTGCTAGACAATGGTGTAAAGGATACATAGACAGGAAAATTGTGGATGGTGCTAATACTGATATTTGGTTTGACCCATGGTTACAAGGCCATTCACTGTTTGACAAGTATGGCTGGAACTGCATGAGAAATCTAAAGGGTTGTCATAAACAAGTAGCGCAACTCATTTCGAATAACAACTGGAAACAAAATATCAACTTCATTCCCATGCAATCACATAATGATGTAAGGAAGATTCCCATGCATCACCACATGAATCAGGATTACTGGTGGTGGATTCCTAGCAAACAGGGACAATTTTCATTGAAATCTGCATGGAATACATTTCGAAACAAATATCCTGACCTTGACTGGACCAAAAATATCTAGGAGAAAAGTTGTGCACCCAAAATGTCAATATGCTCAATCCTTGCCATCAAAAACAAACCGAATACTAAAGACAGAATTAGCAAATGGTCCCCGAATATAGACCAAAAATGTGTCTTATGTGCTAACCACAATGAAGACAGAGATCACCTTTTTTTTCAATGCACATATTCGAGGACCATCCTAATGGAAATTCTTCCCAAAATTAATATCACAGGACACTCCAATTTTGAAATCTGTCCTACTCTGACTGCTATTAAACAAGCTCAGGATCAAATGAAAGTTTCCAACTCTAACATTTTTAGCATCATTTTTACTAATATAATATGGAACATTTGGTGCGAACAAAATAACTGAGTGTTTAATGGAATTGAAAACCAGTCGAACTAAGAATTAAACACATTCTTATAGACAGTAAACACTTATCTAACAAAAGACTCAATTTGATGATTTAAATTCTGTTGAGAGACTTATCTTGGTGAATCTCAATATGGCGTCGGATCTCCTTGACCAACTCCGACCCCCTTGAGCCGCTGTAGATTGGTGCCTAGTGATAGTATGTGGTAGTCGATCTTGGACTCTACTGATTTCGTTAATTACTCCATTTTAGGTGGCGAACTTTGTTTCAGATCTCTAATTTTGGGGCTTTGCTTTCCTCTCTCCACGTTGCTGGATAGCAAAAGAATTTATTGCGTCCTTTGACTTGTCTTTTGTTTTAATAGCTATGTTGGAGTTTGGAATGTGTTCATGTCTGGTGCCAGCTGCTCGTACGGGTGATTTTGAGAGTGTTGCTTATGTTTTTTTCTCCTCCATCTGTTTGACAGTTTGGTCCAGTATTTGGATTGTTGTATTGTTAATATACGGAATTGATATGTACTCTTTTTCCTTACAAGGTACCCATATAAGTTAGGGGGGTTGTAAGGTTTTAATGAGGCATATCAAGGAAGTATATGCTTTGTTTTGTCCATCAATAAAAAGTACCTTATTCCAAAAACAAAAATAAATAAATAAATTTAACGATTCGGTTAACCTTTTGAACGCATTGGTTAACCGTTTAAGGCAAACGGTGAATCGTTGCACCGTTAACCGCTGGTTAACCGTAATAATTTAATTCATGGATATTGTATACAGGAAAAAAAGCGTAGGGAAGAAGTTGCGAAAAAATTTAGTCTTAGGGACAGCAAGTTTGTTTTTTAGTCTGAAGGACATTTGTTAGTGTAACCAGAAAATTATAGTTATAACTATCATTTTGTGATTTACACTAAAAGGTGTCCTTCAGCCTAAAAAACAAACTTCTTGTCCTTAGAACTAAATTTTTTTTCAACTTTTTCTTTGAGACTAAAATCCCCTATTATATATATGGCAACATTACTCATTAATATGACTAGTGACATACAATATCAAAATGTATCAGGTCACATACGAAACAATCCAATTAGCACAGCAAAGATCATCACATAATTCATAATCCAATGACACTACAGTCCACAACAATACAGCCCTCAGTTCTTCAATTCATAGTTAATTGTACAATACCACAGGCCTACAGTACTACATAGTCTAAAATACTACAAAATGCAATGAAAGTAGTTAATACAATACAGATACTTTAAAGATTGAGCCTGAGATAGCGAGCTTCAGCCTTCAACTCTATATTTCCATCCATTTTAACAATAGCACAAACACCTGATTAGATATAGATTATAGCATGTAAGCTCAAATACATGTTTGGAACATCCATCCAAATTAGACAAGGATTATGTCAAAAGATAAATAGAACACAATAGCCTAATGCTAGTGATATATATAGATTGTGATGTACATATCAGATATGTAATAGACTGTGATGTACATATCAGATATGTATATAGACTGTGATGTACATATCAGATATGTATATATATATATAGACTGTGATGTACATATCAGATATGTAATGATAGCGATATATATATATAGAGTGATATGTACTGATATGAATAGTTTTATATATTTGATGAACATGTTTAAACTGTAAGTTAAACAAATAACATATTTATATATATGTAAACTATAAATAGACTATTTAATTTACAAATACTCTCATACCTCTTGATGTTAAACAAGTAACAGGTGTTTCTACTTGATCTATTGATGTTTCAACTTTTGCACTAAACCGTGTAACTGGTATACAATATGAGGTGTTTCTACTTGAACTGTGTAACTAAAATGTAAACTACTAATACATTTACTGATACATTTACTGATATATTTACACTGACTAAACTGGTATACACTAAAATGTAACTGGTATACACTTTACACTAAAATTTAAACTACTGATACGTTAGAGCATTGCATTAGAACTGACTGAATTGTATTAGAGCAATGTATTAGAGCATTGCATTAGAACTGTATTAGATCAATGTTAACTAAAATTTGTAACTGTGTTGAAGACATGGATTTGAAGTTTGAACTGTGTATCACCTGTGTATGACTGTGTACACAGTACACAGTAACACGGTTCATATGCTAATATCCAATACATAGTTTAAAACTATAAATTAAAACCGATAAATTAAAAGTCAAAACTATGGATGCACAGACTATTTTAATTTCTCTTTCTCATACCTGATATAACAATAATTCATTAATTCTGAATTATAGGACATCGTTGATATAGCGTCCACTTATCACCTGAAATCAAACAGTCAAACAATCCAATTAGTGAATAAATAAAAATCAAACATCAGTGAATGTTACAATATCAAATACACCATTACTATATCCGTGGAATTATTAACTGTCATTATAAAGTTATATGATTGTATATGAAGAAAGTATATGATTGTTTGAAAGTATATTATTGTTTTGAAAGTGTAAACACTAAACTATATGAACATTTCTACCAAATGAAACTAATCGCGGTGAAGGTGAATACAACGATGATGAACATGGACCATCCATGGTGAACATAAAATTTGATTCAAGCATATACATTATACAGTCAAGTTAAAATGATTATACAGTCAAGTTAAAATGATAGCACAGTTTAATAGTTAGTTTATCATCTAAATTATTCATTTCAGCAGCTACAAATGTAAATATACAAGTTTGTAACAATTACACAGTTTTTTAAAATGTAAACAACAGTTAAACAGTTTACTAAATTCAGGTTAATTCAAGCATATACATTATACAGTCAAGTTAAAATGATTATACAGTCAAGTTAAAATGATAGCATGGTTAAACAGTTTAATAGTTAGTTTATCATCTAAATTATTCATTTCAGCAGCTACAAATGTAAATATATAAGTTTATAACAATTACACAGTTTTTAAAAATGTAAACAACAGTTAAACAGTTTATTAAATTCAGGTTAATTCAAGCATATACATTATACAGTCAAGTTAAAATGATTATACAGTCAAGTTAAAATGATAGCACAGTTAAATAGTTTAATAGTTAGTTTATCATCTAAATTATTCATTTCAGCATATACAAATGTAAATATATAAGTTTATAACAGTTACACGGTTTTTTAAAATGTAAACAACAGTTAAACAGTTTATTAAATTCAGGTTAGTTGAAGCATATACATTATACAGTCAAGTTAAAATGATTATACAGTCAAGTTAAAATTATAGCACAGTTAAACAGTTTAATAGTTAGTTTATCATCTAAATTATTCATTTCAGCAGATACAAATGTAAATATATAGGTTTACAATAGTTACACGGTTTTTTAAAATGTAAACAACGGTTAAACAGTTTATTAAATTCAGGTTAATTCAAGCAAATACATTATACACTACGTCAGGTTAATTCAAAGCATACACAATCTATTTATTCAAGCATATACAGTTACGTTAATTCAAGCATACACAATTTAATCTAACTTAATATCAACTAAAAATAAGCATATAATCAATATAAGTTATAAGAAATATCAGTTAATCATCAAAATTATTGTATAACGACAGCCTTCAAATTTAACTACAAGCTAATCAATATCAGTTTAATAGTTAGTTTATCATCTAAATTATTCATTTTCAGTAGCCACAAATGTAAATATATAAGTTTATAACAATTACACAGTTTAATACTTTAATAAAATGTGAACAACAGTTACAGAGTTTAATAAAGTCAGGATAATTTCAACATATACACTACAGTTAGGTTAATTCGAAGCATATACATCAGGTTAATTTAAAGCATATGCACTACAGTTAGGTTAATCCAGCAGCAAGCTAATTATTACAGTTACACAGAAAGCTAATTATTACAGTTACATAGCTTAATCCAACAACAAGCTAATTAACCCAGCAGCAAGCTAATTAAATGTAATTAACAGTTACACAGTGTAATAAACTTAATCAAATGATTAATACAGTTTATACAAACTAATTATACAGTTTATTCAGTTCATTGAGTACAACGAATTATACAGTCCATACAACCTAAATAAAACATATAAAAACTAAAAAATAAACATAATCAAATGATTAATACAAGCTTATGTTTTTTCTTTTCCTGCTACTATGCACCATATCTGAATTTGTAAATCAGTAGATCGATCTGAATTTGTGTTGATCGGCGATTCGCTACGTAATTGATGGGTGGAGAGGTTTTTTGTGATCTAGGTTTTTCCAAGAACGATCAGGGATTGAAGACGATAAGCTTCCGCTGAATCGCTGAAGCTCCGTAGTCCTTAGTTTGTAGAATGAATTGTGAAAGCGGCGGCCACTCACTAGTCACTAGGGTTTCTATTATTTATGCGATATTAATGATGGGCCGGGTGCGGGTGGCTTGGCTTTGTAGGTCACAATTCTAAAATATTTTCGGTTAACGGTTAACCGTTAACTAACATTTGGTTAACCGTTAACCGAACCGAATTTTATCGGTTAACGTCGGTCGGTTAACCGAATGTTCAGTTAACCAAATTTATTGGTTAATGCAGTTCGGTTATGGTCGGTTGGATCGGTTAAGTCGGTTAGGTCGGTTAAATGCCCACCCTATCATCGACCGCTATCTCGAACATTTAGCACTTTACAACTGAAGTCAGAATATGAAAACAAATATACCATAGAGATAAGTGCGATTAGACAAATTCAATGATGTACTAAAATCTGTGTTACAACATTCGTCGTAAAATTCCATCTGTTGCCTCTGTTAGAGCATCTCCAACAGTTCGGAGTGCGGAAATTCGATTTTCCGCACTCCGAAATGTTGGAGCTCTCATTTCTGCAATAACAATGAAGGCATGCGCCCGTTGAACATGCACATGGGCATCAGGCGCCTGTTCAACAGGCGTCCATGTTTAAATAACATCGGGCGCCTATTGCACAGGCGTCTGATGTCCAGGCGCCTGGTGAAGACGTCTATATCAGGCGCTTTTACCCACCCCCTCATTTCATTCTCTTCCATCCTCTTTTCAGTTAATTTTTTTAATTTAACTTTGCGTCCAAATTTCGTCCCGTCTAGTCAAAACTGGTAGACGCGCCATTCGATATACGACCAATGCCAATATCGGACCTGCTCATGTCCATGCTAATGCTACCGTGACTCTAGACGATCTTCGATCCTTGCACGACTTTCCTCCTACTGTTTTGCATCGACTTACTGCAGCTATAGCGACGCCACAGGTATACGTTTATTTCTTTTTTGCTTGATGAACAACCATGTAAATATATATATGCATGATAATTCTTTGTTTATTTTAACATTAAATAATCATATATTTAGGTTCGTCACGTAGCGATGCGAGGTAGTTGGTATAGGTGTATGTCCGAGTATTTTGATCAGTTACCGCAGCCGATTTTGGATAGGCTATATGCGTCACCTTTTGGTGAATTTCTAGCTTTACCTAGAATTGCACATGTAGATCGTTGCCTAATAGAGGCCCTCATCGAGAGATGGTGGCCTACCACTCACACATTTCATTTCCCTGATTTTGAGCTAGGACCGACTCCTCTAGATTTTTATATGCTCACTGACATAGAGGTTGGTCGACCGGACCGTCTCCCTGTTCCATTTGATACTTTATTTGAGGAGTTCGAGTCATATTCAGCTTATTTAGCAACTTTGGCCGGTGAGGAGGTTAGAGGAGGAGCTGTTACTCCCCCTTGTTTGCAGCGGTATATAGTAGAGTACATGGCGTTGAGGGTATGCACACTCCGGTTATTCGTGCCATCATATTATACCTTTTTGGGTCTATATTTTTTAGTAACAATAAGGGTACTATTAGGCTTATTTTTTGGCTGGATCAGTAGACGTGGATGGACTACATATATATGATTACAGTACTGCTATTATTGGTTATTTGTACGTAACAGTAGATACTTATATGCTTCGGCAGTCTAGAAAAATGTATGGATTTTGGTACATTCTTCCATTTTGATACTAGAAGTATACTGCCAATATGCACCCCCGACTTATTGTAGAGGCGAATGCCACACCTTATATTTACTTTCCTAGATTGTCGTTGGGGTCCTCCTATGCATTTGCCCCGTGTTACACAAGGGTTGCACAATGAGTTAATGGAGGCTAGACAACAGATGGTTATGAGGTGGCGTGGTAACATTATCGTTCGTCCATGGGATCAGTACTTATAGTTCCTAGAATATGGTCCTGATCATCTACTCACTTTTTAGTTTTCCATGTCGCGACGTAGGATTTGCTTTTAGGTTCCTACATATCCATTCATATGGTATTTAGAGGAGCGGTGTTGGCTACAGTTGTATGGTATAGTTCGCGTTGCATCAGATCCGCTACCATGGGATGATATGTATGGTGATATTAGGGTTGGATTAGCTTATATTCTTGCGATGAGGGGTGCGGGATGGGTGAATGGTGAGCCTTTTACAGTTCTTGGAGACTTTGATTCATATATGGCTCGAATAACCCCACGTGCTTACGAGTTGCCTGATTATATTTGGGGTTTGAACTCCGATCATATTGGTCGGCCTACCTCTTCCGGTAGAGTTCCACTACCGCATGCCACCTTTGAGCCTACATCATCTCAGTATACGCAGCCTCCTACTTTCGACCCCCCTCCTCATTCGTTTAGAGCATATGATGTACATGGTTAGGTGGTTGAGTACCTCTTGTAGTATCCTATAGATGATGGTATTACGAATGTACCATCCGTCGGATTGTATCAGCCTCATCAGGTTTGTACGAGTTTTAACTGTTCTTTAAATTACTTGTCATTATATTTTCCATCTATGTATAATTTTTCTTGTGTGCATATCAGTATTCTCAGTACATGGATTATGATAGACAGATGATTGCTGCATTCGAGCGTATGACGCTCGATTATACACAGATGATGTATCAAAGTAGGGGTGGGCATTTAACCGACCTAACCGACTTAACCGATCCAACCGACCATAACCGAACCGCATTAACCGATAAATTTGGTTAACCGAACACTCGGTTAACCGACCGACATTAACCGATAAAATTCGGTTCGGTTAAGGGTTAACCAAATGTTAGTTATAACCGTTAACCGAAAATATTTTCGAATAGTGACCTACGAAGGCAAGCCACCCACACCCGGCCCATCATTAATATCGCGTAAATAATAGAAACCCTAGTGACTAGTGAGCGGCCGCCGCTTTCACAATTCATTCTACAAACTAAGGACTACGGAGCTTCAGCGATTCAGCGAAAGCTTATCGTCTTCAATCCCTGATCGTTCTTGGAAAAACCCAGATCACAAAAAGCCTCTCCACCCATCAATTACGTAGCGAATCGCCGATCAACACAAATTCAGATCGACCTACTGATTTACAAATTCAGATATGGTGAATAGTAGCAAGAAAAGAAAAAAATGTAAGCTTGTATTAATCATTTGATTGTGTTTATTTTTTAGTTTTTATATGTTTTATTAGGCTGTATGGACTCACTACAACAAAAAGACCCTACGATAGCGCCCGAAAAACGCTATTAAATGATATTATAGCGGTTCGATAAACGCTGTATAACGACATGTGATTAAAAACAACCAACATTAGATAGCACAAAAAAAGCACTATAAAAGTTGTTAATTTCATAGCGCAAATATTGCGCTATGTTATTTATTTTCATAGCGGCAAAAAAGGCGTTATTGATTAATATCACAACGCTATTAGCCCGCTATGAAATTCGTTATTAGCCACAAAATACTTTTTGTTTTTTCTAAGATAGCACTAATATTGCGCTATAGAAAGTGTTAATAGCGGATTATCTGCTATAATATCTTATTTTATAGCGCTTACTGACCTATCGTTCATCATTATTTATAGCGCTTTTTGTAATACCATAACGCTTTTTATGGTCTGCATCTTTAATACTAACAGATTTGATAGCGGCCATTAGGCGCTATTAAATATTATAGCGGTTTTGAAGTGCTATAATTTAATTTCACAATTCAAAAGTTTTCTACATCCTACTAATAAACTGCAGTATTAAATACCAATATCATAAAGCACAATAATAATCATAAAAGATAATAAATATAGAGATGTAACACATTACATTAAACATACCAAATATTCATACACATCAAAACGTAGTAGCAAATATTTTAAGCACACCCCAAAAAATAGTAGCATAGTTTAACAAAAAAAACAAGTACATATTTGATTGTTTGCATTAAAATGAAGATCACAACTTTAACATCTTCTTCTTTCACACACCTGCAAATAAGATAAATAATTACATTAAGAACGATACATAATTAATGATAGATGTTTTTACATGTAACAAAAAACTAAATTATTGCATATTATTGCATGTCTCGTTTTATATTCGTACATGTTACTATCCATTTGAATCTACATCAAGAAATAGCAGTTGTGTATTATGAGAACCTTTTCAATAAGAGCAAATGTAAAGTGATGCCAAAAATTTGTTTGCAGGAATATCATTTCAGAGTATGGGAAATTTTATTTAAATGACAGAATAAATAGTTATGAAATAAGAAATGCAATCATGAGCATTATAGATGATTCTTCTCCAGGTCCAGCTGGTCTGAAGGCATGTTTATAAACAAAGTAGATTATACTTACTGAAAATTCATGTCATTACAACGTGTGCAACAGGCCAAGCTATTATTGAATGACACGTTCATCTTGAAGATGTCAAATATGTATTTACTATGTCAGCAATACTCTTCTCGATATCGTATGTCATATAGAACATGCAACAGGGAAAGCACATCGTAGATAAACAAGGGAATAAAATACTTGACAATGTCATGTGCATGTGCTTATGCTTCAACCATTGATGTCTGTACTCCCGATTGAGATGGCAAACTGCAAGCAAGACGGTTGATACATAATATATGGAGTAAATCAAGCAAAGCAGCAACAAATTTTGTTCATACAAAGGACATAATTAGTAATGCAAAACATAAATTTAAGACTGAATACCTTCTCTCTTCAGATGATCTATGACTCTCAAAATCTGAGCTGCCCTCTTTTCATGCGCAGTACAAAGGTTTTCCACACCATTTCCAGTCAAATGTTTTACAGAATCGACGGAACAATTTGCACATGCACGAAGTGGCTTGTCGATGCCTTTGAACAACCGTTTCCTCCCAAGTATCAACCTCCTCTTGGCACGAGATTGGGACCATAACTAAAAATTTGTTAACCAAAAAATTTAAGTATAAGTAGTATCAGTAGGGTGCTGAAAAACCTAGATGATTATTTTGCAGTACACGACCGTTTCAACCACTGAATGAGGCCTTTTCAATTTCCAACTAATTTATCAAAATAAGTAGTTCTACAGCACAGCTGTGTTGTAGGTCCAGAAGTGTATAATGGCATCGTTTGAACAAACATGTGCCAAATATCAATGAACAAAACTTGAGTTAAAGCTAATGATAGTTACATTGAACCACAGTTTAAGTTTGCAATGACTACAAACGTAAAGTAGCATCAAAGCAGAAATACCTACATGCTGCCGGTCTATGCCTACAAAGAGCATGAACATAAAATTACGGAAATTTACATGGAAGTAAATATATAGCTTGCAAGTGGTACTACCACAAATAAGCATAAAACATGTATCAGGTAGAGTCTCAGTAACGTAGACAAATAAATAAGAAACGGGATACAAACATGTTAACTTAAGGAAAATAAAACGTTTCTTACATCAACAGAGCGTGACTATTGAATCGAATCCATCGGTACAGCATAGCACAATCGTAAACTTGTAGCACAGAAATTCAGCAGTTATCATCTTATAAATTAAAACAAGTTTAAAAGTTCAGTACCGCAACATGACATGCTCTATCATGCTGAATAGTTCTTCTATTCCTAACCATAGTAGCAAATCATCCACCTTATGATCTGGAAAAACAAATGAACATGTTAGTCAATACCCAAATAAAATCAGTATAGATGGACAGCACCTGTATTTTAATGCAGTCCTTAGAATTCGATAATGGGTCATGGTTTACATTGCGTAGTTTGTTAGAAGCATGCATGAAGAAGTGTGTGGTAAAACAATTAAATCAACAAATGTCTCCCTTGAACATTTTTATCCAGTAATATCAAACTTAGCAAGTACGCGTATTTGAATTAGTGGCGTTCCAGTACGCAGAACAAATGATTGAAAGATATAGCAGAGATAAGTTAGAAGGAGCAAAGATTTATAACCCAAACTGCAAATCTTATTTTCTTAAGCATTGCTGACCTTAAACCAAGTTTTTTTTACGGCAGCCCGAGTGTAGGGGAAAAATTGACAATGCTATGGCAGATATATGGGAGGGAGGATCGTATGAGTAGGATATTAAGATTTGACTAATTGTAACGATACGTACACAAGATATTAATAATCATTCACATGATTTGTAGTAAACATAGACTCAATGTTGAATTCTGTTAAGGATATTACGATTAACTGAAAAATACATCCCTTTTCGTGGATATAAGTAGAAAGCCTTAAAATAATTAGAAAAAAAACATGAGTGTGGACTACCAGATGTCGTTGTTAGGGATTATCTAACAGTGAGAATAGGACCAAGCGTTGAGTAGCGTATATATCGAAAAACGGTTTATGATGGTGTTGAAGGTAAATTGGACAGGGAGAGCTTGGAATAGTAGGGAACTTTTTTTATCATATGTATTGTTCAGGTAATCTTAACAGTATGGGGAATCGTTGGAGATATCAGTCAACCTCGGTATAACAGGTCTAACTGCATTATTGATAGGATCAACACATACCATATACAAAATTACAAAGTTCCATTTGATAAAATAGAAACTTAGCATAATGGTAAATGACATAACTTAAGAATTAAGCTTACTTTTCATCCTGTCATCAAAATGATCATTAAGAATGTTTGCCTACGGCATTGAAAAAATTTCTGCCTCCTTTTGACAACTCTTAACCAAACCCCTCAAAGACCTTCCGATAAAGCCTGCATTATTGATAGTATGAGGTGCTCTTTGGATAACTACAAATAGCAAATAGATGATTAGAATAGGGAACAATAAGTCATAGTAATATTGCTATTAGGCATCAGGCGAATATTTAAAGAAAACAAATAAAGCTAGTACAGGCAATTTATATAGATATCACATTTGCTACAACCAAGAATTAATGATTTTTTGCATTAAAGTTTAACTTAGTTGGATGAAATGTAATGGAGTATCTTACACTGAGCATGACAACAAACAAAGAAACAAAGTTTAACTTAGTTCGGCAAGGCAGCAATACACATGATGAAGCTCACAGTCCAAGTGTTATATTACAACAAACAACAGAATAATGTGGTGAATGGTATCAAAGTGAATGCCCAACATAACGAATCTCATATGCAAGCTCAAATTTCAAACACGGAACTTACCCATCCTTCTAGCATGGTAGTTGCACACCAAAAACAAGTTGAAGCAAATCAGCAACATACAGTTTCAGATCAATAGGGGAAGCAAGCCATCAGAGATGGAACAGGCGCATGACGCAGGAATGCAAATTGTCAATTCACAACTGGAAACTGAACCTGCAAGAAACAACTGCTAATAAACATAGGATAACTCGAAAGACAAGAAGTGATGAAAAGGATTTTGAGTTTAAATCTACTAAAAATTCTGCTGTGATTGATAATCCACTTTGGGATAAATATGCATCACAACTCAGAACATGGTCAAAGAATTTCAAAAAGAGTAAGTTGAGCCCTACTGCTCCTAGCAGCTTAAATTCTCTTGCAAGTAAACAAGATGTTGAACATTTTGTCACTTACAACTTTAACTTTTTTAGGTCTAGTAAAGAATATACTTCCTTAAACAATATACTTTCTTTCTGTAAATACATTAACCAAAACTAAGCATATGTTTACAGTGATATTTTAGATCCACGGGGTAGAATTATAATAGTTTGGAATTCTAAAATCTAGAACAGCCAAGTACTAGCCAAACCAGATCAGCATATCACTTGCTAAGTTGAAAATAAAAGGGGAATAAAGATAATGAACACTGTTATTTATGCAACGCACCATGATTTTGAGAGAACTAGCCTATGGAATTGCCTAAAATAAGAAGCCAAAAATATTAACATGCCATGCGTAGTAGTAGGAGATTCAACTGCATATTGTATAATGACGAAAAAATCTCCAGAACAAACCAGCTATTAGCTGGCACTAACTTTCAGCCTTGTATAAATGCCACTGATTTGAAGGTACAAATAGAATTTTCTTTTCATGGAAAGGGGGATTAAATTATAGTTTACAAAGCAAAATTGACTATCTGAGAATTTTGAGTATGTTAACAAATTTAATCAGGTTTCAATAACTCTACTAACCACTCTACAAGTGACTGTTTCCCAATATTAGTTGATCTATTCTTTGGTATGATGGTAAATAAACATAAATCTTTCAAGCACAACAATGCATAAAAGTTCCAAGCAGTTTATCAAGAGGTTATATACAGAGTAATACAAAAGATGATGGAAATCCAATTTCAGTTCTATTACAAAACCGAAAAACATACAATCAAGTCTAAAAAGTTGGTATAACAATAGAATGAGCACCATGCTACTTTACGAGGGCATTAGAGAAAGAAATAACACTTTATACCTACAACTTGTTAATAATCCACGTGATTAGAGATCAATACAAGAGTATAAAGGAAGCATGGCACAGTTGCAAGCTATTTTATACCCAAGCCCTAATCAAAGCTGATCCAGTCAATAAAATGGACAGGAACAAAGAAACAAGAACTAATCTAGAAAATCAAAACATAACCAGAGATGTGCTAATATACCACTGCCGTCTTTCTTAAGCAAGCTAAAAACTTCCTTTAACTCGGAGATCTGGTTGTCAGGATGTTGGTCCGCCATCGTGAGAGCTTCAGCTTACTTCACTCGAAACTACGCGGGAGGAACCAAATTGTGAGTCCCTTCAAAAGCGGGGAAAGAAAGACATGGGAGCAATGGTGATAGTTGAACTTCTAGGCGATGTCGACTCGCTTCAATATCAGATCTTGATTTTGGGTGTTAACTCACAAAGAAGATGTAAAAAATGGGGGTTTTTTTTTTACTTTGAGCGAAGTTATTTGGCTGTGAGCAGAAGACAGAGGAAAATTTGAAGAAGAGGGAAATGATTAGAAAATAGGCGGCCATGGAAATATTTAGGAAGAGCCCGCTTTAAAAAATGTTACTTAGCTAATGTCGTTTACAAATAAAACAAATTAAAACAAATTATAACACTATGGAATAACGCGTTATGTATTGGCGTTATAAAAAGTAACTTTTCTTGTAGTGACTGTATAATTCGTTATACTCAATAAACTGAATAAACTGTATAATTAGTTTGTATAAACTGTATTAATCATTTGATTAAGTTTATTAAACTATGTAACTGTTAATTACATTTAATTAGCTTGCTGTTGGATTAATTAGCTTGTTGCTGGATTAAACTGTGTAACTGTAATAATTAGCTTGCTGTGTAACTGTAATAATTAGCTTGCTACTGGATTAACCTGACTGTAGTGCATATGCTTTGAATTAACCTGACGTATATGCTTTGAATTAACCTAACTGTAGTGTATATGCTGAAATTATCCTGACTTTATTAAACTCTGTAACTGTTGTTTACATTTTATTAAAGTATTAAACTGTGTAATTGTTATAAACTTACATATTTACATTTGTGGCTACTGAAAATGAATAATTTAGATGATAAACTAACTATTAAACTGATATTGATTAGCTTGTAGTTAAATTTGAAGGCTGTCAGTTATACAATAATTTTGATGATTAACTGATATTTCTTATAACTGATATTGATTATATGCTTATTTTTAGTTGATATTAAGTTAGATTAAATTGCGTATGCTTGAATTAACCTGACTGTATATGCTTGAATTAACCTGACTGTGTATGCTTTGAATTAACCTAACTGTAGTGTATAATGTATATGCTTGAATTAACCTGAATTTAATAAACTGTTTAACTGTTGTTTGCATTTTTAAAACTGTGTAACTGTTATAAACTTATATATATTTACATTTGTAGTCGCTGAAATGAATAATTTAGATGATAAACTAACTATTAAACTGTTTAACTGTGCTATTATTTTAACTTGACTGTATAATCATTTTCACTTGACTGTATAATGTATGTGCTTGAATTAACCTGAATTTAATAAACTGTTTAACTGTTGTTTACATTTTAAAAAACCGTGTAACTGTTATAAACTTATATATTTACATTTGTAGCTGCTGAAATGAACACTTAGATGATAAACTAACTGTTAAACTGTTTAACCATGCTATCATTTTAACTTGACTGTATAATCATTTTAACTTGACTGTATAATGTATACGCTTGAATTAACCTGAATTTAATAAACTGTTTAACTGTTGTTTACATTTTAAAAAACTGTGTAATTGTTATAAACTTATATATTTACATTTTTAGCTGCTGAAATGAATAATTTAGATGATAAACTAGCTATTAAACTGTTTAACTGTGCTATCATTTTAACTTGACTGTATAATCATTTTAAATTGACTGCATAATGTATATGCTTGAATTAACCTTAATTTAATAAACCGTTTAACTGTTGTTTACATTTTAAAAAACTGTGTAATTGTTACAAACTTATATATTTACATTTGTAGCTGCTGAAATGAATAATTTAGATGATAAACTAACTATTAAACTTTTTAACTGTGCTATCATTTTAACTTGACTGTATAATCATTTTAACTTGACTGTATAATGTATATGCTTGAATCAAATTTTATGTTCACCATGGATGGTCCATGTTCGTCATCGTTGTATTCACCTTCACCGCGGTTAGTTTCATTTGGTAGAAATGTTCATATAGTTTAGTGTATACACTTTCAAAACAATAATATACTTTCTTCATATACAACCATATAACTTTATAATGACAGTTAATAATTTCACGGATATAGTAATGGTGTATTTGATATTGTAACATTCAATGATGTTCGATTTTTATTTATTCACTAATTGGATTGTTTGACTGTTTGATTTCAGGTGATAAGTGGATGCTAATCAACGATGTCCTATAATTCAGAATTAATGAATTATTGTTATATCAGGTATGAGAAAGAGAAATTAAATAGTCTGTGCATCCGTAGTTTTTACTTTTAATTTATCGGTTTTAATTTATGGTTTTAAACTATGTATTAGATATTAGCATATGAACTGTGTTACTGTGCACTGTGTACATAGTCATACACAGGTGATACACAGTTCAAACTTCAAATCCATGTCTTCAACACTGTTACACAGTTTAGTTAACATTGATCTAATACAGTTCTAATGCAATGCTCTAATAAATTGCTCTAATACAGTTCAGTCAGTTCTAATGCAATGCTCTAATGTATCAGTAGTTTACATTTTAGTGTACAGTGTATACCAGTTACATTTTAGTGTATACCAGTTACATTTTAGTGTATACCAGTTACATTTTAGTGTATACCAGTTTAGTCAGTGTAAATGTATCAGTATTTTACATTTTAGTTACACAGTTCAAGTAGAAACACCTCATATTGTATACCAGTTACACAGTTTAGTGCAAAAGTTGAAACATCAATAGATCAAGTAGGAACACCTGTTACTTGTTTAACATCAAGAGGTATGAGAGTATTTGTAAATTAAATAGTCTGTTTATAGTTTACATATATATAAACCTGTTAGTTGTTTAACTTACAGTTTAAAAATGTTCATCAAATATATAAACCTATTCATATCAGTACATATCACTCTATATATATATATATATATATATATATATATCACTATCATTACATATCTGATATGTACATCACTATCTATATATATACATATCTGATATGTACATCACAGTCTATATACATATCTGATATGTACATCACAGTCTATTACATATCTGATATGTACATCACAATCTATATATATCACTAGCATTAGGCTATTGTGTTCTATTTATCTTTTGACATAATCCTTGTCTAATTTGGATGGATGTTCCAAACATGTATTTGAGCTTACATGCTATAATCTATATCTAATCAGGTGTTTGTGCTATTGTTAAAATGGATGGAAATATAGAGTTGAAGGCTGAAGCTCGCTATCTCAGGCTCAATCTTTAAAGTATCTTTATTGTATTTACTATTTTCATTACATTTTATAGTATTTTAGACTATGTAGTACTGTAGGCTTGTGGTATTGTACAATTAACTATGAATTGAAGAACTGAGGACTGTATTGTTGTGGACTGTAGTGTCATTGGATTGTGAATTATGTGATGATCTTTGTTGTGCTAATTGGATTGTTTCGTATGTGACCTGATGCATATTGATATTGTATGTCATCAGTCATGTTAATGAGCAATGTTGCCATATATACAATATCCATGAATTAAATTATTACGGTTAACCATTGGTTAACCGTTCAACGGTTCACCGTTTGCCTTAAACGATTAACCATGCAACGGTTAACCAGTGCTTCGAAAGGTTAACCGAGCCGTTAAATTTAACCGGTTAACCACGGTTAAATTTAACCGGTTCGGTCGGTTCATGCAACCACTTTTAACCGATGAAACGGTTAACTGAACCGTTGCTTTTTATGGGTTAACCGTTCAAATTAACCGATAGGTTCGGTTAACCGACCGTGCCCACCCCTATATCAGGGTTACCAGACTGTGGTACAACAGCAGCAGACTCGGTATGATGCGCAGATACAGGGATTACAGACCCAGATTCAGCAGTTTCAGGAGAAGCTCCATGCCGGAACTGACCCTCATGACTTTAATGACGTCAACGATGACAGTGACGACGATAGTGGAGACGATGAGGAGATTGATAGCGGTTCCGATCATATAGACTGATGTGCTGCATTTAGATGTTTTAGATTGTGTTATTATTTTTCACACCTTACATTAGTTGGTTGCATATTATGTTGGTGATGATGCTACTGTTATATGTGATTGTCTATATGTTATGGCATTGTATTGATTATATGTTATGTTGAGTATTGCATTGTGTTTATCTTAATTTACGTTTGCATATTATTAAGCGTATATGAAGTCAAAATGTTGAAGTAACAAACACAGTTGTGTTTGTTTGTCAAAATTTTTATTGATGTTTGACACGTGGACGTTAATCTCATGCTTCATTTTTTTGATGCGGGTCACGACCTCTTTATTTAAGATAAAGTGTTATATTCTAATGTCACAACATTTAAAAGTTCGGTAAATTCAATCAATGTGTAACATAATATTTTCGGCTACATAATTGAAATGTTAGTAAATTTTTTTTATACAAACTGATCAGATGTGCGATGATGAAGAGATAATGACAACTCAGTTTGAGACACTACTGCTAAACTTTACAATAGCAATGTTGAGGGTAGAAGTGGACATACGAAGGCAGAGTTGAAAACTAGTTATGGGAACTTCTACAACGCCTATACGTGGTACAGTACGATTATGAATGAGGTTATATTTGAAAATTTGTTTAAACCAACTCGTTCCGCATTTGAAGGACATTACTTTCTCAAATATCACAGCACATTCATTGGACATGAGGCTTATATCATACGTCAAAATTGGCTAGAACGATTTGGATATCCATAATTTGAGTGCATTATTGTTGAGTGTATTATTTATTTTGTGTATGCATATTTATTATTGTCTTGTTTATGAGTAATTTAACTTTCTACCGCATTGTCAAATCAAAATACAGCGCTAATAATTAAACATAAATAATTTTTAACATTCACAGGCTTCAATATATATGTAAGAGCTTTTCTTCTCAAACATACAATTCAGTTCTCCGCTCCTTCAATCTTCTAATCCTCATATCAATGCCTTTTTGGTCATCATCTATTGACTCTGATGTCGGGTATGTTCCAACGAAAAGCGAACACACCGATGAAGATTGGAATATCAATTACCAAGACCAGCATTACGAGGACGTTGCTCGTGAATTCCCAAATCTTGACCAACTCACACTTCAAAAAGACAATTGGTTCATCAACAGCCACAGGAGGTTGAACAAGTACCAAATTTGCAACCTTCGGTTGAACAAGAAGTTGACTCTTACACAGTATTTTACCACTGTGGTTATAAGATTGAAGTTGTGGTTAGAGCTGATGGTGAAGATATTGGTCGTCAAATCCAGTTGTGTCCTTTCTGGCCTGAAGGGTGCAATTATGCAGAATGGGTTGATGAACGGCTATGCCTAAGGGCCATAACACATGCTAACGAGCTGGAACGAGAAATAAGACGTCTCCGAAATATCGTGCACAACATACAATTTGACCGTGACCGGTAGTGTCTTAGTGAAGTGTATTATTATTGTGGAGTGTATTATTGTGGAGTGTATTATTATGGAGTGTATTATTATTATGGTTGTATTATTGTAGAGTCTATTATTATGGAGTGTATTATTATGGAGCGTATTATTGTTTGTGTATGTATTGTCGTTGACTGTATTAATGTTTGGGTGTTTCAGTAACATTGACTTGTTTCTTTCTGTATTATTGCGTTAAGAACATGGCAACAGTTGTATGATGGGATGAGACACTGCATCAACAGTCAATAGTGTATGGAGGGGACAAGACAGTGTAGACGTTACACTGCAGACAAGACACTACATCAACAGTTAATAGTGTATTTCAAGAACATGGCTACAGTTGTATGATGGGACGAGACACTACATCAACAGACAATAGTGTTTAGATGTGATGAGACACTGCAGCCGTGACATAAATGGAATATACTTTATAGAGGGTAGTTGAATTGAATTAATGCTACCCACAGGTAATTGTTTGTTTTGTTATGAAAGCCAACATGTGATTTAAGCTGTAAAAGGCTTGCTAGATGCTGAGAAGTATTATTGCTCATTCTTATTTCATACAATTTCAAATATAACAAATGGCGGTAGAAGATTTTTTTTTTGATGATAGCGACGACAAATTTGTTGAAACGATGGAAGATCATTTTCGTCGCGAAAAGAAACTAATAAGTATGGCTGCACTACAGGTTGGTAAATCGAGCAGGCAACACGGTGGATCAGTTGTTGGTCGTCGTTATAAAAATCGTAGACATTCATGACACAACGACAGACTGATGGAAAACTACTTTGTTTCAAATCCTACTTACACAGATGCTGATTTTAGAAGAAGATTCCGCATGCGACGTCCTCTATTTCTTATAATCCTACAATGTATCAAGCAGTATGACAAATATTTTATCTTCTAACCGAATGCATCTCATACAATGGGATTGACTGAAATTCAAAAAATGACAGCTGCACTTAGAATGCTTGCATATGCAGGACTGATGGACGCGCTTGATGAAAATTTGAAAGTGACGGAAAGCACGGTATTAGAGTGTTTGGAGCATTTCTGTCAAGCTATCGTGGACATTTACGGTGATCAATACTTACGCAGACCGAACGAGGCGGATATAGTAATGTTATTAAATATGCATGGTAGTAGAGGTTGGCCTGGAATGTTAGGCAGTATAAAGTGCATGCATTGGAAGTGGAAGAATTGTCCAAAGGCGTATGCTGGAGCTTACTAGGGTAAGTCTCGTAGGTCCTCTATTATTCTTGAAGCCGTAGCGTCGTATGACTTATGAATATGGCATGCATTTTTTGGAATGACGGGTTCGGACAATGATCTTAACGCAGTCGAACGATCTACGTTGTTCAATGATTTAGCAAACTGTAGATCAACTCCTTGTACGTTTACTTTAGGTGGTAACACGTGCGATCAGGATATTATCTTGGCGATGATATATATCCTAAATGGAGTGCCATTGTCAAGACAATTCCTAACCCATAAAATAATAAACAACCAAAGTTTGCAGCGATGCAGGAAGGCCATAGGAAGGACGTTGAAAGAGCATTTGGGGTTCTTCAGTCTAGATTTGCCATAGTCAGTAATCCATGCAGACTTTGGTCACCAGCTAAAATAACCAAAATAATACACGCTTGTATTATTTTACATAATATGGTTATAGAGGATAAAAAAGACATGGAAGAAAATTATTTTTACGAGGGTGCTCCAACACCACCACCTGTTTGGCGCAACGATATGATTGGAAGCGTACTAGGACTCGAGTTTCATGTAGAAAGCCAAATATCCTACCGTAAGTGTTCAACTGCATCGAAGACTGCAAAACGATCTCATAGATCATCTTTGGAGGTTTTCTGGAAATCAATGAAACTATATTTCCGTTCTTACTTTTCCTACTGTTGTTTATGTTGTTGTTACTTATTATTGTTATTGTAATCTGTTTATGTTTAATTAACGTAATGTTGTTATAATCTTTTTTCAATGTAATGCAATTTCAATGAAAATACTTATATTAGTAATTGCTTGCATTTAGAACACAATACAAATAACGGTAATTAAAAGATACAAAGGTTGTATAAAAAGTAATTCATTTAATGACCCTCTTCAAGTCTGCGCCTCATAATTTCTCTCCTTCTTTGCTCCTTATGCTGCAGTTGTTCTGTAGACATGTGTGGCGTATCTATGAACATTATTGCTTCTTCATCTCTTTGTTGGTTTCCAGCAAGAAATTGATCCATTCTTGATAACTTTTCTTGGTGTTGAATTGCTCGAGTGTCTATTGCCTGGTTAAATCTATCTTCAGATTCAAGCAGGAGTTTTTTAATTTCTACTTGATCCGCTCCAGCAGTCTGCTTCTTTTTGGCCGCTTTTTCTCCCTATGGCCTAATAAAATGATCTTCGGTTGGGGTTGAGTCTTCTTCTGATCGTAAACCGTAGCTTCCTTGCGATTCCCTAGGACTAGAGCTTTCTCTAACTCTAGGCGTTTTACCTCGACCACTGTTTGATTGAACTTGTTGAACGGTTTTCTAAAGGGATGATTTCCATTTAACGTGCTCGACCAACATGTCATAAACATGCATGAACTAATAAAAATATGATGCTTGTTTACTATTAGGTTTATAGATTTGTTTGAAAAACTTGTTTGCGGCCATTCTCTGTTAAAAAAATAACTAGTATAATTAGAGAACTATGATAAAAAGTAGAACAATGAAATTATATTAAAGCTCACCAAATGCGTTTCATTTCCAAATCCACTAGGATTCGTTTGCTTTAGCTTAAATATTGAGAATCGAACGTTTGTGTTTGACGATTTATTTTTCCATAATGACCTTTGACTGAAGATAGTGTTCTTTTCCGATCGATGTTCTTCCGATTATAGCAATTAGTAATTTTTTCCCAAAAAGACTCGCCACTTTGATCGGTCCCTCGAATAGGATCGACCGAGAGTGCACAGTAAATGTAGCAAAGATCGTAGTCTTCCACAGCGCTCTAACTTGCATCAGTTACTTCTCCCCCAAACGGAACTGTACGTCTTGTAAGTCATAGTCTTCAAAACTGTACCTTGCAGCATCGACATCCAAATCGAAGTACATTTTCAGTTGAGATTGGTGGCAGTAAAAAATTATAATAGAAGAAGGAAATTAGTTGTGAATGGAAGAAGACGGGGGAGTTATATTTGAAGGGAAAAAATGGCATTTGGAAGTCGACCGTTGGGGAGAATATAAGTGGACGCCTGTTAAACAGGCGCCTGAACGCCAGGTGCCTGTTGAACAGGCGCCTCATAATGAGGCGCCTGTTCAACAGGCGTATGACATCCAGACGTCTGTTTAACAGGTAACTCATCGAATCTTACATTCCCACAGCAACGCCCCACCTTTCGGCACCATGGGGATTCTCATGCTCTGTTGGAATGTGCTCTGGATGCAGATTCGAGAATTTTAAATCTGTTGAAGTTGCTCTTACCACTTTGAATTTGAACGACAAAGACAATTCATGATAAATGAAGCTACAAAGGTCAGAATTGGACAGAACAAACTTTGACGTTTTAATCGGAAATTTTTTAGATCATTTATATGTAAAAATATTTATATTTTAAAATTCGGTAATTCTTACTGAAAAATATGCAAACCGAGTTCGAACAAATTTTGACGTAAAATAAATTTTGTTGGCCTCATTTCAATGGACGCATTTTAAATATCTAGTTTTCGTTACCAAATTTTTATTGTTAAAAATAAATTTAATTTCAAAATCTTCGTTAAATTTCTTATTCAAATCGTTGAAAATTCCAGGTCGTTATAATCTCCTCCGCTCAAAACCTTCGTCCTCGAAAAGAGCAGAATAAGAGAACAGAAAGATAAACAAAAATCTAGTTTTTAAACATTTAAGAATCGAAAATTTTCGTTGTTAAAAAATTCTTTTATAACAAAATACTTTTACATTGAAGAAAATTTTCCTTTCGAAAATAATTTATAACTCGATGTTTCAACAAGTTTATCCTCGTTATTACAGAATCTTGTAATACGTTGATCAGGCGCAAGACCAAAAATCTATAAGTACTTAGCAATCTCATTTTAACACACAGTGAAAATACTTGAAAACCTTTAAAATAGATATGGAAAGTACAATCCAATCACCGAAATCAAACAAACGGGATCATCATGGAACGTAGTTCCTAAGGTCGCTCTCTCGCTAAGTCGAGAGGACAGAGCGACCCGTCCTCAGGTGAATTTAGGCAGTCATTGCCCCAAGTCTTACACCATGATGTCCAAAGAAACCATAAATCTCTGATACACAATAGTTTCGCCTGGGTCTCCTAGATAACATCCATACCTGTGAGCAATCACTGCTCTACAAATTACGCTATGCAAACACTCGCATGGATCGTAGTCTACTTAATGGTAACTCTGGTGGTTACGTCGCTATCACCAATAGACCCAAGGCAATCATCTGCCCCCTCGAATTACGCCATGTAGACCGCAGATACACAATGATTTCACCAAGTTCCCTCAGGAAACATCTGTACCTCAGGGCAATCGCTCTACCGAGACGGATTACGCTGAAAAAGATCATAGATCGCAGTTACACAATAGTTTCGCCTAGGTCCCGTAGGTAACATCCGTAACCGTAAGCCTTCATAGGCCTGCGAATTTCTCTATGCAGCTGAGTCAAAGGAAACTCATGTGTATTATGTCCGGAAAACCTATATCGATTAGGATCCATTTCTGGATCCACCCATGTCCATTTGGATCAAATCAAAGAATCAATAGAATGTATCCACAATGTGGCCATAAAGTAGATAGTCAATAGAAGGTACTTTCCATATCTTTAATTTCAAAATATATATCATACTACACATAATACCTTTTCAAATCATCAATTTCGAATATATCATACTTATACAATTCCGTTATATATAAGATCATCGCTTTTCAAATCAAGTAACTTTCAAAATCAATAGTTTTCGAATTAACTTCATACTTGTACAGTTCATTTTATATAAGTTCGAAAACTTCCAAATCAATTTTTTTTTATTCTTTTAGGTTCATAAACATTTCTCAACCAGTTTATTATAAAAACTTTTCAAAGCTAGATTTCACATTTGTACATAATTAAAATTTGCCTTCAAAATCATTTTGCAAATAAATACGGTTTTATAAGTATTAACGAAGTCAAAAGCATTTCTTAAACCTAATTTAAAGCATTTTGCAAATAAATAAGGTTTTATAAGTATCTATGAACTTAAAACTTAATTTCATTTGAAGCAGTTCAACCAATTTCCTCTTTATATAATACAAAATAATCTTATTTATTTTACGTGTCGAAATATTTAACATTTTAAAAATTATCTAACTTCCATTTACCTTTATTTTAAAATTTTCAAAACTAAACTTCCATATAACTTTCCAAAATATTTTTATACTTTTCGAAAATGCTTAGCTTCAAAAAAATTAATTCTCAATTTGGAAGTGTTCGACTATTCAAAATAGTTGAAAAAGTCAAATCTCAATTAAAAACCGAAAATCTGCAATCAGTCATCTCAATGAGATGCATAATCAATCCATCATCAATCCTAATGCATAGGGTACAAGTGTTCATAGTATCATTCAATCTGAAAACTCGAGAATTAAACACCGGGTTCATTTCAAATAGATATATACGTATATCTTTCACATATCAAATCATATTTCAAGGATTTGAATCAAAATCAATAATGTAACAAAGCTACTAAAGTGGCCTTTCTTCCACTTTTGAAACCCGAAAATAAACGTCGATGATCCGGCCGTCCTTATCGAAATTATTCTCTAACAATAGAAGTGAGTTCTGGACTTTTATTTCCTTTGAAATCATTTTGAAAACATTTCTTATTCAAAAAAAATACTTTCCAAATAGTATAATATTTTCAAAATCTGAATCAATTTCAAGAATCCGAAATTCAGATTCTCAAATTTTCAATATGAATTTCATTCCAGTCTTAAATCGTACTTATACAAATCATTTCTCATATTGAATCATTTCACAATTGTATATGTTTACTTAAATTGAATATACAACTTTTAATCAACTAAAATTTTCATATTATTACCAACGTTTTACTAACAATTGGTATTTATTCAACAAATTCATTACAGATATATTGTTTACAATATTTTCCAAAAGGATTTCAAAACATACTAAACTTCATCCCTCTCAAGTTTCTTCGTTCCTTATGAATAATCTCAAGCTTCTTATCGTATGAAAAGGTATTAAAAGCTTAATTATACATATCATTAGTTCTGATGCATTGACAACCACCAGAGCTAGGATACAATAGGATTTCGTTTTATATAACATAGCTATTACTATGGATACCATGCATTTCCTACTAGTACTCACTTCTGCAAGAAAAGTGCTTAGGTATTTATCCTTCCGGGTGGTGCTTCAACAGGTCTGGTGCACTCTACATCAACATGACCCCAGCTATTGCATTTCTTACAAAAGTACACCGTGCTTCCATCTTCCCTTATGATCCTGGGGTATACAGCTCATTCTGGGCGTAATAGAGCCTGCCTTCCATGTTGTCTCTTGGAATAATTTCTGGCTATGTGTTTCGTCTGCCTACAGTGGAAGAAAATGGTTTATTGGTCGACAGAAATTGTGAGTGCGGGTTTCTTTTTCTTCACCTTCAGCCAGCGACTTGGAAAATCTCCCTTCTCACGACATTTAAAATAGAAAATCTCAGATCGATAACACTTGCCTTCTCTTTTCTTTCCCATATCTCTCTTCTCATACGTGGCTGCAAAATGTCCCTATCCTTGACACCTATAACAAATGATGTTATCATAAGGTCTTGGTTCTGCCCTTTCCCTATGCAGCCTCTCTCATTCCTCTATTGCTTCTTCCCGTTCCTTACGGGCAAGTGCTATTCGTACTTAACGTGCTGCTTTCTGCTCTTCAGATTTTGCCATCTTACAAGTGAATGAGGTATTCTAGTAGGATATTCCTTAAAATTCGATGGTTCTTTACTTTAACAGGTCAGGCTTATAATATACTAACTTCTTCTATAATATCTTTTTTTCCAAGAGTTTTAAGTTATAATAAGTTTATAAAATATTAGTGTGTGTATATATATACACACACACATACAAAATACAAATACGTCTCTTGACTGTTAACTCATTCTAGCGTACTACTGATCCTATCTCTAATGAGTTAATCCTAACAAAGCTAAGGTTCTCGCTTAACCTTTAGCTCGGATCTCAAGTGTGACGACCCGCCTTTTTGGTCAATCCAAGTCGACAATAAACCAAATATGTCTCACCTAAATCGTTCAAAAAGACGAATTATCAAGGAGTTTTTTTTTATAAGAAAAGAAAAGAAGAAAAGAAAAGAAGAAGAGAATATAACAACATATAGAATCTCTCAGCGGAAGAATAAAATATAATAATAACATAATTACAAAGTTGTTTATCAATATACATTTGATTTTCATTTCAATACTATCAGAGTTGTACATTTAACTGAACATACCAATATAATGCAGTGGAATGATAGTGGTAAGTAAGGTCTTCCGATCTCCGTTTTCGTCTTCAAGTACTAATGTCTTCCAGAACTGAAACAACTCGGACTGCCCCGAGTGTAATGGAAAGCTTGAGTGAACTATATATTCTTATGAAAGTAAATTCAATCGGAATCAGGAACACAACATTAGAATTAATAAATTAATACAATATTAGAGTATGTACTCACGTTTCCTACTCCAATATATACTCACGTGTCCAATGTTTATCTCCCTCCTACTTGGACACTCCCATATTATTATCATATGCAAAGTTAAGCATTAACTCACAAAGCAAAAACTAAACTATTAAAAATTAACCAAGTTAATTTAAACTTAACTAATTTCTAACTTAATTAATTTAAACAAAACTAAATTAACTTGCATAAAAATAAATATCATGAGTTATACACTCACCTTCGAAGATTAGAAATAAGAACGGCGACACGGATATGGACATGCGCGCACACACTAGAGCGAGAATGAAGACTGCAGCCTTGGCGGAATGTTGTCATGTACGTGACAACTTTGGACGTATGTTGGCTGCTGTGTGTGTGTGGGGGGGGGGGGGGTTGGTGTGGAGTGAGGCGGTTCGGTGGTTCACATGAGGATGGTGCGGCTGAGGAAGAGTTCGGGTGCACGGGTTCGAGTTGGGTGACCGGTTGGTTGCGGGACTGGGCTGATGGGGTTGTTGGTAACGGGGTGGCTAGGTTGGTGGCTCGGGTAGTTCGGTTGAGGTGGTGCACGACTGGGCTGGTGGAGGTTCGGCTGGGCTAGTGGCAGGAGAGGGTGGGTTGGTGATGCTGGTATGGTGAAGGGTGGACGTTGCGGTTGGTTCGGGTGAAAGCAGGTGCGGTGCGTAGGAGAAAGAAAAGGAACTAGGAAAGAGAAGAAAATGAAAGAGAGAGGAGGGAAGAGGTTACGTGAATACGAATAATATATATATATATATATATATATATATATATATATATATATATATATATATATATACACACACACACACACACACACATACATACTCGAATTATTTCTCTCTAGCAATGCTTAGAACTAGGGCTCTTACGGTTGAACCGATCAATCGCACCAATCTTTCATGCGGTTATCGTCTACAACGGTAACGGTTGAAGAATTTGAAAATCGCGGTTCACCATACCAACCGTACATGATTTTTGTGTGTGTAATATTTAACATTAAATATACAAATTAGTAATTTAAGTTAAAAGAATAGCTTGAAAATTAATAATATGTGTCTAAATGAACTAATAACATGCGCATCCATATTGGTCGTTTTATAAACAAATAAATAAATTTGCAAAAACTAGCTAGAGCAATATTAATTATCATCAATAATGCATATAATTCATAATATATGTATTGATAATATATGTATGACATGCTTAATACGACGGTTAAATATCATAAACGGTTGCGGTAACAATTATAAGAATTTATAACCGTCAACAACGATTACGGTTGGTAGTGATAACGACGGTTGCCGCAACCGTAACACCCCTACTCAGAACAAAGGAAATGAGAAGGAGAAGGAAAGACACGTATAAATAGAAGAAAAGGAATGCATGGAGCAACTAATAATTGCAGCATTTATTTTCTTTGGCTGTGCATGCGTAGAAGTCTGTGAAAATAATTTAGGCTGAGAAACAATGAAGTATGGGACACGGTTACGGACCGCTAGCTCGACCATTTAGCATTTTACAACAGAAATCAAAATATGAAAATAAATACACGTGAAAATCAACGCGACGAGACGAATCCAACGATGTACTAAAATCAGTGTTATGACATTCGTATCAAAACTCAATCTGTTGCCACTGTTACCGCTTCGAATTTGAATGACAACGATAATTCTTGATAAATAGAGCTACAAAGTTTGGAATTGGACGGAACGAATTTCGACGTTTTAATCAAAAAAATTTTTAGGTCATTTCTATACAAAAATATTTATATTTCAAAATTTGGTAATTCATACTGAAAAATATGCAAACTGAGTTTCAAACAAATTTTAACGTAAATAAATTTCGTTGGCCTCATTTCAATAGACACATTTCAAATATCTAGTTTTCGTTGCCAAATTTTTACTGCTAAAAATAAATTTAATTTCAAAATCTTGGTTAAAATGTAATTCAAATCGTTGAAACTGCAAACCCATTCAATCCTTGTTGCTAATTAGTTAACTAATATGCACAAGCAACACAACCATGGCATGGCATGCACACAATCATTCTTCCACCTGACATGCACAACCATGACACTTCTCATATAGTCTCTGCCACCTCATTGACTATATCCAAACGTACGCTTATCTATCCGACTGATTTATTTATTGGCACATAACATATCAACCTTTCCACTCAAGCCTTAAATGTTACTCCTTATTAGGCATTTAAACCTCCTTTATGCTTCACACCACCCTTTATTGAGCATACTCCACCTGATGCCAAATTTATATATGCAATATTATCATGTGACTACTGAGGAAAAAAAAATGCAATACCCCTACCGTGACCTCAAAGAAAAACAAGAATAAGAACAAAAAGAAAGTTGATGATACTTTAAAATGCCTTTAAAAGGCCAAATTGCAGTACCATTGAAAAATCACTTGATGGTGCCACTGAAATGGCTGAGTCGTGCACTTCGTCACTTTCCTTAGGACGATTCATGGTTTAGCCCTAGAGTGCAAGGCTAGCTACGAACTGTTTCATACTCATGATAAACAACCTCTAAAATTTAGTTGAATGACTATTTATATGACAACAAATCATTCTGAATTTCACACTTTCTAATTTAATTGCTTGAGAGAATTCTGCAAGAGAGTAATGACAAAGGAAGAAGAAGAAAAAATTATCGGTTGCCTTATTATTATTGCTATTGCTATTGTTATCATCATTATTATTATTATTGTTATTATTATTATTATTTCTTCTGTTTATTTATCAATTACATACACAAAATGAAAATTGTATGCGTTTCTGAAATGAAGGATTGCTAAGGGATTTCAAATTATTGTCATTTATTACAAATTTATTAACATTAATTTTACAACGGCTCAATAATAATAACTTCTAAATATGTTGCCGTTATACAACATCATTCATTATAAATTTTATTATCGTCAATTTTTTAAAATTAGTTCACTTAAAATTCCAATGAGGTGAAGCCTTGGCGCAATGGTTATGTTATCAACATGGTGATCTACGCGTCAGGTTCGAGTCCGGAAATAGGCTCTTCGTAATGCGAGGGAAAGGCGGTGTACGTTATTGACCTTTTCAGATTTCACTATCGTGCGGGAGCATCGTGCATTAGGTTCCACCTTTCTTTCACTTAAAATTCCAAAGTTACCATCCAGTAACATCTTAAGAAACATCACTAGCAGCTCAACTAAACCGACAAGGTAGGAAGCTGTCTCAATTTCGTTCAATATCCAACGATGATTGAACTTGATGGACGGAATATTATGTAGGCTGACTTGGTAGCTAAGCAAAATGAAAGAAACTTAATATAGGTGCGTTATCTTCAACTTGTTGAAATTCTAGAAACAAAGCTACACATTTCTCTTACTCAAAAATGAGTTCAATCCCTCCATTCCAATAAATAATGAATTAATGAGACAATATCATATGAATATGAATAGTTGATGATAAAAAATCAATAGTAGCTGATATATGTGTGACACGTGGAGACAAGATAAAAAGAGACAGAAGATGTAAGCTTTTCAAAACGTAGCAAACCGCATTGTTCCCAGATGGCAATAGTACAATAACGTTCTACAAGTTGAGCATGGAAGAATTTTAACAGTTTTCGGTCTACCCATTTTCAAACTCTCTCCCATCTTTATAAATAGACAATTTATCCATTATTGGTTCACTCATATGCCTTCCAGTACCTCTATTTTACAAACCATAGATCATGGTGACAACAAAAAAGCCAGGCAGGCTATGCTTGATAGTATCCTCACTCCATTCAGCAACTCACAACCATGGATTTTGCTTAACGATATTAAATGTATGATGTGTTCTGATGAGGGGTAAACTTCTTTCATTATCTGATATCAATCAATTGTACCATGCTACCACGTCTGCTAAGTTCATTGAAATGTCAATTTATGGAACAGGCATAAGAACACTCACTAGAATTGATTGTGCTTTCCACAACTTCAACTCTTTGATTCAGTGGCCTTCTTTATATGCCTTGTCTCCCTGACGTTTTTGACCACATCCCTTATAATTTCCTATGGTGTGGACAGTAGTAAAAAGTCCTCTTTTTTTTTAAAAAAATTCCAATGTTTGGACTGATTATAAAAATTTCTTGTCAATTGTTAAACATGCATGGAACATTCAAGTTAGAGGAAATCCTAGCTCCATTTTTCAAAGTAAATTAAAGATACAAAGCTTGTTCCCGAAATCTGCGCTTACAAAACTTTTGGTGATGGAACTAAAATTTGAACTACCCTAACAGCGCAACTTCACAACATTCAATATGCTAGGCTAGACCACTCCTTAAAAGTGCACCATTTAGCTACAAGATTATACGGATGTTATTCCAACACCGCTAATTAAAACGTCGATGAGACGTCAGAATGGTGTCGGTGAATGCAAACCTACAAAAATATTCCGACGTCCGTTTGATGCCATTGTTGTGGCGTCGATGTAGAATCTGTTTGGCATCAGCCCCAATCATAATACCTCAGTCGATATTCGAAGTCTTACCGCTTTCTCGATACCAGAAGAAAAAAACAATTTCGACATCTGCCTCCTCCTCCCCCGACTTCGAACACCGCCGCCTCAAGCCTCGGTCATCGCAAGCCCCATTTCGCGTAAGCCCTTGAAATCCCCATCTCGTTCCTCGACGTCGAAGCCCTAGTCGTCGGAAGTCGGCCCCTCCTCTTCCCTCGACTTTGAATGCCCTCCGTTTCCTCCTCCCTCGACGTCGCTGCAAAGTCCAAGCCACATATTCCTACCTCATTGGCCACATCGTCGATTGCAGCAAGCCCAAGCCACCGCCTTGTCAATTGTCACAAGCCTAAGCAACTCGTCGATCACTGCAAACCCAAGCCACCAACTTGTCGATCGTCGTAAGCCCAAACCGCAAATCCTTTTCTTAGTCACCGCTCAAGGCTTCATTGGCATGATTTATTGTTTTGATTCATTTTCTATGAAATGATGTGATTTGATTAGCTTCGTATATGATATAGTTCCATTGGTTTATATTCGTTGGTTTATGATTGTTGACATAGGTTCGTTGGAATGTTCATATATGATTTTGAGATATCATTGGTATTGTTATAAATAGTTTGTTAATTCATTGTAATTGATATGATGGTATTATTAAAACCCCATAGATGTTTAATTTGGCATCAAATACTGTATATGATCATTATATAAATATTCGGTTTCTTAAATAAAATGAAAATTGATATTCATTCGATAAATTATTTCTCGGATTTGTTCCAGTATTGGATAAGTTATAAACATAATGATATTTATGTTTCGTAAATCAATAGTTCAAATCAAAATGCTAACAAAATTTCGACGGCACTTCCTTTTTGTTCCCGTACACGCTCTTTTGCATATGGTAGGGAGAATGAGGGACATGCTACCGATATTTGGTTAATCGTTCGATTTGAAATATCGATTTTACGAAACATAAATAAAATTTCATTTGTAATAGTAGGATGACCAGCCATTAAAAAACTATGTAAAATGATAGTGTTATGAATATGTCGTAGGGGCAATTATGTAATTTGTTACATATATCTAATTCAATAATCAATCTAGTTCAAATAAAAGGTTGTTTTCATTCTATTATATATTTGATATAATATGTTATATATTAATTAATTAATCTAATTAAAGATATATTTAATAGAAAATCCTTAAATGGTATATTTTGTGATAGTAGTTACAATGTATTGTAACTATGGATGATTTATCATAACAAAATAAACATGACATTTTAATTATTTTTAGTCAAGATGTACTAAGACTAGATATTGATACATTCATTGAGAATAAAGTATGTAATGCTCTTCAAATGTTGGGCATTATACTACTCAAGATTACTGAAAGGGCGCTAAGAGGTTACATACTGATAGTTATAACACTACAAGAAAATGTTATGTTTAAGACAAAGATCTGGGACTAATTAAATTTTTGTCTCTAATAAAAAACAAGTTAAAGACAGAAGTGCATCTGTCTCAAACAATGAAACTAGTGACCCGAGTTTGATCTCTAATGGGTATCAACTTGATTTTCAATCTCTATTTTACGTGGGACTCGATCTTGACCGTTCATTCATTATCAAACTAAACAAAAAAATTGCCCACATTCTCCTCATTATCATTTAGGGCATTACGTTTCATGGCTACTCAATTGCCCTGCGTCTTCTTGCTCGAATCCATGGACAAACTTCCTTGATTCAATATGAGATTAATCGACATGAAAAGAAGTATTGACGAGGAGTGAAAAGGTAAAGTTTCCCTAATTTAATTTTTCAGATAAAATTTAATCTGTAATATCCAATTGCCTTAAATTTTTTCATATATTTGATTTTATTAGATTTTTTAGTGTTTATTAGTTAAATTCACAGAATATAGAATAGATTTACAATTAGTGTTAGTCAGGGTCTTAGGGTTAGAACGAAACTACAACGTAGGACAGATTCAAAAAATTAATCTTGACATTGAATAATTTGTTTTAATTCTTGTTTAAAGTTTCTCTTTCAAATTATTTAACATAGATCTAATTTAGATTAGTGGACGACTTGACTGAAAAGTACAGTGTTTGTTAGGGCTGTTTTTATGCACTTTACATACAAAATCACATATGTAACTTGATGCATGACTTTTCGTATCTGAAACTGATGAACTACTCTTTTATAGTAGTATTGTACTATTGGTTATGTTATAGGATAGTCTTCGCTATCTTCACTTGTAACCACACTAAATTTTGAGCCTTCACCGGCTATTTCACCAGGTTTACCATCTCTTCCACTCAGTTCCCCACCTGAAGATAGCAAGGATGTAAGGAAGATAAATTTTCCAAGTATGTACATCCAAAGTATAACTTTCTTCCTTTTTGTTACTTATTTTTGGCTAACTAACTCCTTCTATATTACATGTCCTAAAAATTCTCTAACATTGAACTCTGAACCAACAAATAGTTACACTACACAATGGAAACATTATGAATTCAAAAGAAACATAAGCAACTTCCATACTATGTTACTATAATTTTTTTATTCTACCCAATACCATTAGATATATTTCTTTATTTTATACACAATTACTGGCAAGTTATTTGTGCAGTTATACTACATGTATCGGCGAAACAATCGAGATATAAATATTGATCACCAGGTACTTCATGACTTCACTTATATACGCATATACCTGTTCTGCTTTCTCTTTATTATGAGGTGTAATAGCATATAGGATCAACAATAATAAACTTGTTGAACACCATAACAATGCTACAGCTGCATTTCAAGCAGATATCACAACCGCACTTCTCAACTATCACTTTTACCCTTTTAGCATAAAAGCTTTTTTTCCTTCTTTTCTTTAACATCCTTTGCAATTGAAAATGAAGCAAGAATAGTATTTTTTTCTTCTTTCTTTAGCATGCCTTTATTCTCCAATTTTTTATGACATTCATAATCTAATTTCACAGTTAACATCAACATGTTTAGTATTAGATGAACTGAAATGTAACAATGGAAATCATGCTCAAATGATTCATAGATCTAATTTAGATTTATGTAAACTACAAAGGCACTTACAATCATAGTTGACTGTATTTTGCAGCAGCTACTAGGCTTCTCTTGTACATGCTTTTCATTGGAACATCTTCTTGGCACAACCACTACTTGCGGTCCATGTCAGGTTATTCAGCCTACTTAGTTCTGCATTTTCAGTAAGCAAGTGCTTTGTTCATTGCATATATTTTCAGTCTTCATGCACAATTATGTATATGAGTTTATGTCTGGTTTGCCTGCATGTTTTGTCCTTTTCTTTCTATGTCCTATGCAAGCATAATCAAGTGCATGCATGCTCAACCATATGCTTGTCGGTCTTGTGCGTATTAGATGGATTTAATCATATAGGCATTAATCAAGCAAGAATGGATAAGAAGATACAAAGAACCAATCATGCTGCCACTAACAAAAAAATGAAGTATGGATATTGCTTCGATACAAGATACTAGTAGTTTTAGTTTGCTACAATGTATGTTTATCCTAGTGATCACTGATTAGTACCGTGGTTAAAAATTTGTCTGAACTGCTAAATATGTTACAAATTGTAACTTGTATGCTGCACATGCCATGGTTTTCAATCATTTGGGATAATATTGAATATGTTGCATTTGGAAAACACAAATTCGTTTTATGTATTCTTTTATAAATATTTTGCAGATCGAGAAGATTGACACAACTAACCTATATATATTTTTGAACATCAAGTTGGAACTACAATCTGCAAATGCAGTTTCAAACTACAGTTAGTCTACTGCAATTAGCAATGGATACATTCTCCACAATGGGGTTTATTTTGGTAAATTTTTTCTTTTATCTAGCGTTTTTGTTGTTAAACTTTGTATTATTACCTATATTACTAATGGTCATTCATTTAATATAGAATTCGGCTTAATGTTACATTAAATGCACGTAGGCACTGATAGAAGAAATGGAAAAAAGAGGAAATTAGATGGTAACCCTACTGATAAGATAGCATATATTGTACTAAATTACTAATAACACTCAACAATTTACTTATTACCTGCAATTGTTTATTGACTGACCTTTCAACAATTTACTTACTACTAATAACACTCAACAATTTACTTACAACAATTTACAGTATTGTATTTGTTTCATTTTTTGAAGGAACATGAGACATGAAAGCTATCATGTTGAATTGAAGAACAGGCAAAGAAACGAGAAGAAAGAAAAGAAATAAGATGGTCTAGAGAGGTTTCATATCAATTAGCACATCTACTGAATGATCTGTATGTTTATTAATTTATTTTGATTGTATAAACGTAATATTCTTGCTTGGTAATTTGGATGTTGTAACAGCTTTATAATTTGGATTATAGACTGTATTTCAGATTTAGTAATAAATGCACTGGGGATTAGATGTAGTAATAAATGTGTTTGTTTGTTCATGATAATTGTGTTTAGACTATGATCTTTTTAACGTTAAGTTATGGTGAGAATATTAGATGGATTTATATATTGAAAACATAATTCTTGTTTTATTTATATATGTACATAAATGTGTTTGTGAATATCATGAACACTGCCAATGTTAAAAATAATCAATGACCCATTAGTGATTGTAGTTTTGGTCTCTAGTTATTAAATCAGAGACCAAATAATTAGTCCTTAAGGAGTTTCTAAGTTACTTGAGACAAATTTAGGTTGTCTTTAATATTTTAGAGACCTGAAATTTGAAACAATTATATTGGTATCAGTTAGGTCTTAAACAAAACATAGAGACCAAATAACTCAATTTAAAACTAATATATGAGGTCTTTAATCCTTTTTTTTTTCTGTAGTGTAAGATAATAATGAAATGATTCACTTGACAGTTTTTTGTCGATTAATATAACTAAGGTAAAACGAAAAATATCGATGTGACAAAACTACATAGTTCTCTCGGCTTGAGAATACTTTGGTCTTCCATGTCGAAGCTCCGCTTTGATTAGAGTTTAATCGTGGCATAACATTCATCGATCACGGCTATAGTTGGATCAAGTGGAAGCATTGAAAATGAACACTATTCAAAAGAGAATTTGTCTTCTCAATTATATGAGATTAGTATCATGGTCAATCGAAGTCAACTCAGAGTCAAAGTCTCTGACTAGAATAGTTAGCTTATTAATAATCGTTATTACTGAATCAAGTATTTGGACTATAGAGTTGAATATGGACAATATTGGAATTATGACGATTGCTAAATTTCATTAGTCCAAAGTGATATAGTTTTGATGAAGAGAATTGATGTAAATAATTATCACTACTAAGTAAAGCTTAACAAAGTAAAATAGAGTTTTACCGAAACCAAATAAGCTATAAATTAGCCATATTCTCACACCATCTGCTAAATGATGTGTGGACATTAATATTTAAAATATTCAATATTAACTGCTTACGCTTAAGGGTTACACAACCGAAACATTGAATATTCCTTTTATCGTCTGATTTAATTAATTTATAAATTATTATACATTAATTAAGTTAATTAGTATTTATGAAATATTAATTGTAAAAACTTATTTGATGTATATTGAATAATATTAAAGAGTGTGTTTAAGTTAAAAAATATACTGGTCGATATACGATATTGGTATGCGTTTAAATAAGATCTGAAATTGCATTGAATATTATTCAGACTTGGACATGATTTGAGGCCCATATAGGCATGTTATTTACTGTAGTAGAATACATGTTTGGGTGGCTATATGATGACTATTAAAGAGGAATTTGAATGATTAAAAGGGTGGAATTGGTAAGAACGAAATATTAGGATGTAATCCACTTTTCTCTATCTTGACTTCCTATTTATATACCACTTTTACACTATTTCTTTTGATACTTTTTCTCTCCTCTCTCCCTCTCTGAAGTTTTTAAGTGGTAATCATCCTTTCCAAACCTCAAAAACCCAAGTATAAAATACCATCAAAACTCATTTATTCAATCGCCGGTGGTAAGTTAGTTCGGGAGCTAGCAACTTTTGATTTTTGAATCGTAATCATGGGGATCGACTCAATGTTTCAATGGATATGCAAGGATTTTGGTGAAAAGTAATTTTCTATTCTATTCTATTATATCATATATATAATAGTATATTACATTATATTACACATTTTTTATATCGAATGCTGTAACAAATTGGTGTATAAAAAATATTATTAAATGAATTAATTAATCAAAATCCATATTTAGTGGACTAATGTTACATATCATTATGTTATAAGTTTTTAAGACAATGTTTATGTATAATATGTATTTGGAAGTAATTTTTTTTTTAATTTGAGTAAATATCATTAATTATTTATTTAACCCAAAAATTGTTTATGTAATATAAAATATTTGTATGCATGTGTGTATTACAAATAATAAACTTTTGCATAAAATACATAACATATATTATACTAAAAATTTCGAAAATAAAATTTTCATAATTTTATATTTAATTTTTAATTTTAAAGTATATTAAAATTCAAAACCAAAAAGAAATTAAAAAAAATTATATGGTCGAGAGCAATAATTAGCAAGAGCATAATTTTAAAAAGATTATAATTTTTTATTATTTACATTAATACACACACACACACATACATATTTATATGTATTGTATAAATTAATTTAAAATAAAACAAAATATTGTTTTTTAAATTATTTTCGACTTTCATATTATATATTATACACATTATAGGTGTTAAAAATTATTTTATAAACTAATATAATTAATTCAATGATTTAATTATTTTGTACGTATGTTTACATATATACATACATATATAAATTTTATCAATGTTTTATGTAAAAATTATTTATTATTAAAATTTAACATATGTGTGTGTATTTATATTATATATTTACATATATGTTTTTTTATGATATAATCATATACACATTTAGAAAGCAAATCTAATGCAAGAGGGGCTAACATATCCACTGCGGTTTCAACATCTATACACGAGCATATTAAACCATGTATACATTATTCTATTGCACGTACACACATTTGTTATACAAATTATATATAAAATAAAATTTTGTTTATAAATTCAAATAAAATAATGATTTTATTTAACAAATTTTTTAGAAAAGTTCTAAACAAATTAGACTACATTGGCTCAATAAAGATCCAACAAGGAACTATATTTGGGAATTTATTCAATTTCTTCTCTGTGGATTAGCTTGGTTCCAACAATTGTATTAGAGCCCAACAGCCTACATGGTCTAAACTAGTCATACTAGAGCTAATTAATTAAGCCTATAACCTAGTTAGTAGGCCCCTGATAGAAAAGTGTTAGCTAATTTCAAAATTGTTTTGAAATTAAATTTAAAATTTAAAAGTTAAATTTAACATAAAAAATATTATAAATGTTATAATATGGTTTTTCAAATTGTTTTGAAAATTAAAATAAAGGTTTTAAATTTAAAGGTTAAATATAAAATAAAACCCATATTATAAAAGTTAGAAAATGTTTTTCAAAATGTTTGAAAATGTTATAAAATTAGTTTCAAAAAATTATTTATTAAAAAGATTAATAAAATAAATGAATTAATTAAATAAGTTAATTAGTTATATATATACATGTATATATATAATGATATATGTTATGTTGTCTTGAATTGTGTAAGACAACATATGTATACATGCGTGTATAAAAGAATTTTCAAAACTTATAAAATTAATTAAAATTGTTCAATTAAATAAATTAATTAGAAATTAATTAATAAATTAAAATACATACATACATACATACATACATACATATATAAGATATATATGTATTGATGCAAAGGTTATAATGTGTGTATATATCCAATATAATATGTTATAATTGAATAACGTAATAATTAACTAAAGTGTTAATTAATTGAATGAATTAAATAAGATTTATTTAATATAATATTATACATAAAATATTGTATACGTTAAATAAATCATAAAAGTCATATAAAAATAATATAACTTATATAATATAATTAATAAATCAAGCTTTCTAAGTCTCACAACTGCTTTCTCTCATGGTAACTTTGATAATGACAAGCTTCTTCGAAAAGGTTTATCTCAACCGAGACTCCTGCTCCACCTATTTCATTCCTTAGTGACATGCACAGCTATAGCAAGCCTCCAGTTCAACATTGCATTATCCTAATAATCTTGATGAAGGAATTGAGTAAATTGTCGACCTTTTTCCTTCTATGGTCTTGGCAATTATTATATTTGTTAGGCAATAAGTTTAATGGCATATAGTGCTTGGAAGTAGGCTCTTTTTTATTATGAGATCTATGGCATGTTTTAATTATGTGAGGATAGTTTGGGTCAAACTCCTATTGTGTTATTAACAAAAAGTGGACGGGCCAATTAAAAAACTAGCTTCCCTTTTCAATAAAAGTGGAACATTAAAGAAATCCTAAATAGACTTAAAGAAATAATATATACATTAAAGTATGTATACCATAATTTCTGATGTGTCTCATACTTGAATCATGAGGTTATTTCATACGAAGTACGTTATTCCATAAGTCGATATCGCTCAACTAAATATATTGAAGATTATGAATCTTTAATATAAGCATTGTCCTCTACCACTTAAATATTAATAAATTATTTGCGTACTCTTTGGTTGTTGAGCAAACTCAAGCTAGATATGTCATGTGTAGTATCGTTAACATATTGAATAGATATGGTTAGTTAACTATATGTATTTGTTGAGCAAACTCAAGGTACATATAATATACGTAGGCCATCAAGAAATGATAGGTTTAAGTAAATAATTTATTTCGATTTTCTAAGTAAACTCCAAGTCAAAATGAAATTAGGACAAGGAACCACCGGTTAGGAGTTGTATGTGATAAAACCGATAAGAAGTTATCCATCGTTTGTGGGGTTATAATTTGTTGAGCAAATTCAAGGTCAGAATCCCAAGACAGACGAGTCCTAATACTCACTAGTGAAGTCAAAAGACTTTTATCTTTAATCTTAAGGTTTGAAGAAACATAAAATACTAGTTGGAGCCTTATTAGAAAAGTAAATTGGTAACATTTAACCTTTCTAATATTGTAAGGACATATGTTATATAAAGTTATAATAATCTACAATGATAAATTTATGCAATTAATATAAATATTTATCCGTTAAAATATATACAAATGAACTGAATTAATATTGATAAATAAAAATATAAAATATGCTTGCCTATAAATTTTTGCATGTTGACCCATGCAAGCGCCTAATTATAAAACCACTAAATACGTTCGTAACTTGGTCACTTATGAGTTACTTGTTCGAGACTATGTATTGTCTTTTATGAATTCTAAACTCTGAAAGCAATACAAGAATAGGAATATTTGATCTATATATGATAACATATAAATGTTATATGGTGAACGATCGCAATTCGTAATATGTGAAACCTTGATGAAATTAGTTCATTGAAATAAACAAGTAAATTATAGTGTGAGATCGTGAATTCAATATGTAGATTACAATAATGATCTTGTTATGTTAAATGTACCAGTGGACCAAAGGCTACAAAATAGATCTAAGAATTCAGTCACTGAAATACCAGTTTGATAATTTACGTAAAGTGAATTTATTTGACATCCTTAAAAGTTAAGGATGTCCAAATGAAATTTTGTAAAGAGTTTGTTACGATAATGTAGCAAGGATTTCCTTTGGATGGTTCACCGTTTAGAAGGGAATTCGAATGTATATAAATAGATTTAACCTTACGGTTGGGATGAAGAGAGTGAACGGTCATTTTTGCTTCATTAAGAAACTTGAATAAAAAATTGTAAAATAATAATAGATACTTAACATTGGAATGAGAAATATGATTTCAATTCCAAAAATATTTTCACATTGAAAATTGTTTTCTATTGTATTTATCTCTTTGAATTTAAGATACTTAATCAGAAAATTCGCAACTACAAATTCTTTACAATAATTGAAATAAATAGATTATAGTAAGTGACTGAATGGAGATTCATATTTCATATAATATTATAGTAATAGCAAAAATAGTGGGAGTATGTCATATAACATTTATTGGTCACATCAAGTTACGAAATTTACTTTAATAAAAAGTATCAAACATTATTTATGAAATAATAATTAATTTTAAATATTGAATGAAAAATAACATGGTTTTATTTCAAAATGAATATTGTGAATATTAATTAAAAATAAAACTATAAAGGCGGTATTTGTGATGTATTGTAAAATATTGAAATATCTAAAGTTATTTTCAATTATTTTGGAATTATAGACTAAGCTAGAGTTCTGAGAAATAATTATCTAATTATATGATTATTAATCAAATGGTACTAGATTAGTGTATCTCGAACAATTATGGTCAGAGCACCCATTTAGTAGGAGCATCGTAAGAGTTAATGAATGAACTCTACGGACTGATACATATAGATATATGCAACCAAAATCTATTAATTCCAAATGGTTCCACGTACTTTGTTGTATTCATAGATGAATTATAACAAACATGAACATATGCATATGATACACATGTTGTTTGCTAATGGTGAGTTCATATAATATAAAATAGAAGTAAATAAAATAACGTACAACAGAAAATAAAATGATTCGATTTGATAGAATAGGTGAATATATTGAAAAGGGATCCTAATGTACCTAAAATGAATAAAGATTCAATCTCAAAGGTCACTCCTCCCTATGATAAAAAATGACGTATCAATAAGGAGTAATCAAGCTTTGTTTAACAAAGTATGATTAATTATGAGTGAAGTTGAGTTAAATTCTTTCTATAAGATTGGGTACTTAAGAGTAGTGCATAAGGTTAAAAAAATTCTTCTAAATAATTGTTTACAAAATCATAATCATAAGAGTTTATATGAATCCTAACATATCCTAGGCTAAGGAGTTGGCATGTTATATACATCGAAAGACCACACTAATAATTGTACATGATAGATCTTGTATGAATCACCCCAAAAGAATTTTAGGAACAACCGTCGTTGGATGACCAACTTATGTTTGAACATAAGTATCATATAGTAAAACCAAATCGTTTTTATATATAAGGCAAATCATAAAGTATTTATGAATACATATTCTATTGCATTGAGAAACAATTGTTATTTCATAAAATACTAGCTTCGTAACGAAGGAATTTCTTTGAGAAATTATTGATAGTAAAATGGATTTGGATACGATCCAAGGATAAAAGACAATAGAGGTTGAAATGAAATTAACCACACCTAAATGAACATAATACATCAGAATGTTTAATAAATATTCTTACATATTGAGATGAAACTACGAGTTTTTTATCAAATTAAGAAAGATAATCCTTAACTATTAATTAGACCATTAAGAGTATTTATTCCATGATATGGTATGACATACAAATCTGAAGTGTATTCCAAGTAAATTATCAAAACATGATTTTGGTAGTTGTACCTGAAGGAAAATGATCCATCGACCACGATTGTATCTTCAAGAGAAAGACTAATGCAAATGGAATTCATGAGCAAAGTTGATAGAAACAACAATGTGAATTTCAATTATTGAAATCAGCGTAATAGATTCATCATTCAACTTGGTTAAATTAATTCGAATTTACTCACAAAGTCATCGCTTGATATGAATTTGTGTTTGGGTACATATGTATTGAAATAGAATTATGAATAATGAATGGGAATAGAATCTCTATACATAATAACCAAAATGTTCAAAGTCAATGGGATCAATATTTAGTTCGTGAGTTTTAGGATATAATCCAGGAAATGATACGAAAGTATCATTCTATAAGCATCAAATTGAATAAGTATTTTGATGGACATATTGAATAGTTCGATTTTCAATCAAAATGTAGAGGAAACGCGTGTCCATAAGAAAGAACCATTAAAATGTACGTAGATATTTCTAGACTATAAGTAAAAAATTATTGTTGATTATTAGTGATGTACTTATGCTAAAATTAGTAATAGTTTGGTTGTTTAATACTTGATACTGAATTTCTAAATTATATCTATTATATTAAGAATAAAGCATGTTGGGAATGTCCTAAAATGATATGCAAAGACACCCCATTAAGATGTTTAATATGAAACATGTAAAATGTATTCCTTATGCTTTAGCAATAGGCATTATCGTACGTGTTATATTGCCTATAGTATCGTTATTTACTTACATATATGGTACATGAAGAAAATATCAAATCCAAATTAAGATCAACAGATGGTAGTTTAGAGTATTTACAAATATTAGAATTTATTTTATAGAAACAACGAACTCCTTATGGAGGAGTGTACGAACTCATACTTTATGGGTGATATTGAGTATAATATGTCAATTGTAAATTCATGTTCAAATCTTAATTAAGAAGATTTAAGTTGGAAATATTCCTAACAAAAGATTGTGGCTGATACATCCAAAGGCAAAATACATTGCCTTAAATAGCACTGCAACAAAAGCAATATATAAATATAAATGCACAAATTATAACCGAGCTAGGGGTGATTCAAATATTAAGAATACTACATGATTGTTATATGATAATAATGTAATGATAAGAGCTCACTAGAAATTGAGAAACATACTCCGAATAGTTCCACATGATAAATGTGGTTTATTCAACATCAGAGAGAGAGAGAGAGAGAGTTGATTGACAGAGTAGATAATCAAAATAACATAGCAAATCCATTCACGAAGGGTCTAACTTGATCAGTTCTCATTAAACCGATGGAAGGGATAAGATTGAGATTCCATAATTGGCTTCTAGTGCAAGTAGGGGATTGATAGAGTTAGGGGTATGCACTAGGGGAAATTTGTAATTTGTTACATATATCTAACTCGATAATCAATCTTGTTTGAAATAAAAGCTGTTTTCTTTTTATTATATATGTGATATAATGTGTTAAATATTGAGCAACAAATTTAATTAAAAGTATTTTCGATAGAAAATCTATAAATGATATGTTTTGCATAGTAGTGACAATGTGTTGTTGTAACGTCCCGCCTTTTCGCACGCTTTAAATCGACACACGTGCCAATTCAAACCGTTCGGAAGGGCGGATTGTTATGGGGTAAACAAGAAAAACGAGAAAGAAATAAAACAAAACAGAATCTCACAACGGAAGGATAAAATATAATAATCAAATATACAGTTTACAAAGATGTTTTAAAAATATTCGATTATACTTATACAACATATATCAGAGTTACACATACCATATAACAATGCAGCGGAATATAGTGTGGTGTGCAATAATATAAATAATAATACAGATTTTCGTCTTCGTCCTCCAGAGCTAAATCTTCAAATCCTGAAACGCTCGGACTGACCTGAGCGAATTGAAAAACAAAGCACTCGATTTAGAACTAAAGGATCTTATGTAAGTTAAATCAATAGAAATAAATATGAGTGCAGTAACTTAAAAGATGCTCGGGATTTACATCTCTTAAGGATCCGTTAAACTATTTACTATGTAGTATATTTCTCTATTATATTAGTGCCTATTAGTAAAATAAACCTACTTTTAAATAGCGTTAAGGAGTGACCCAATATTCCCCTTTACACAAATAATGCCAATAGTCTATACAGTGCCTGCATATCTCATGATCGGGAGACTACGAGAAGACACTCCATAGGTACGACACAAATAGAAACTCGTATAAGGTGTGATAGAGTAAGTGACACGGCACAACTAGGCAATGCCAGGGTAGATATACCAATTACGCTTCCGGGCTGGTGGTAACGCGTAGCCGTAGCTACCGCCCACCTCGGACAAACTCCCCCCTGAAATCAAAATCAAAAGTGGCCACCGAATCAATCCAAAGTCAGTGTATAGTATCGAAGAGGAATATCCGATAAAGGGCGCTAACCCCCTTGGCCCGTCGATCGCTCCCGTTTTAGCCACCTTATGCCAACTCACGGGAGTCGGATCCACGTATTTACCTCAAAGGAAACGCCGCCACCATCCTACTTCATTCTAGAAACTCCACCGCATACACGGTTGTTAATGTGGTTTTCGGGGTTGGCAGAGAGTATGACAACTTCCGATCCCGGTCTCTTTAACAACCAAATGTTATTATAACACCGCGGTCTTTTCAAAATAGTTTATACTTTAAATCCAGAATAAAATATTCATTTCAAAACCATATAATACGATATCATTTCTATTTTTAAATACCCAAATCAATATGACATCATTTTTATTTCAAATATATCTTTTTTCAAAAATCATAGTACTTTCAAATATATATGCCTTTAACCCATAGCTTTGAAACATAATTTTCAATACTTAAATGGTTAAATAATAAATTACTTAATAAAGTAAATTAGCTTTCAATTTCTCAAATCAATTCCAAATCAGATTTGAATTCCCAAATAAACCATTTATATTTCATATATTTCAAAGTTTAAATATTCCATCATTTCAATACTAAAATTTTCATTCATATATATATATATATATATATTAAATTCACTTTACTATTATTTAATTTTGAAATACTTACTTAATAGATCAATATCATTTACGTAAAATCTTTAAACTTTGAATAACAAGATATTCTTTCGATTTAATTAACTTGATAATATTCATTTAATCGACTTTATATTCATTTAAGTCCTCTAAGCTAAAATCAAGTTATAAAGATCATACCTTTTAAAATCTCAAATTCATTTAAAAAAATTTATAAATTTTATTCGAGGATAATTCTTAAATACTTTAATTCAAATCATATTCACATTTATCTTCAACCTTACTTTTATTTGAGTTATTACAAACTCTATATACAATAGAATTTCAAATATATTCTTAACCATATTATATAAACGAAATCAACTTCATTATTTAGATTATTTTAAAATTTGAAACAAATTTATACATAGCTAAATTCAAGAAATTTTACTCTATATATATATATATCAAAATTTAATATTTATTAAATCGTATTCTTTCCAAAACCATAGAAAATCATTTCAAAATTAATTAATTAATTATATATATATATATATATATATACCGCGGTGCCTGTATATAATTTTCTATCCTATGGTCAAGTGATACGGATATTTATCATTTCAATCCGCAATTTAAAAATAAAAATACGGTTGTATATCATCTCAAACCGCAATCCCGAATGAAATGAAAATGCAATAGTAACTTGCTGTTTATACAATATAAATACAGCATCCATTCATCCATCATATCAATCATCAAACGTTCATCAATTTATCATCCAATTCAAACAATCACATCAATAAATAATAATTAATTGCTGACAGTTAAATTTCCAATAATGAATTAAATAACTGTTTAACTGTATTTTATATGCAATAATAAATAAATTTAACTAGCAGGTTATATGAAATAATAAATTTTATAAAAATTTAACTGATAGTTTTAATGCAATGAATAAATTAATTAACAATTAACTGGCAGTTTTAAATGCAATAATGAATTAAATAACACGTAAATTAAATGAATGCAATTTAACTGAGAAAATGATGAAATATATGCCAAACAGCTACAAATAAAATTTTAAACACATCATAAATCAATTTAACAAACATAAGAAATTTTAGAAATTGTGAGTGGGTTAAAACACTCACCTTTTGAATTAAAATTCAATTTAAACCCAAAAATTTGACAGTCTTAGAATTCGTCCAAACCAGCTCCAACGTGTGCGGAATTTCGATACGAACCTAGCGTAGAAAACTGCGCGTCAATCGGATAACGTATGTGAGAGTTATGAGTTAAAACGATTGAAATAAAAAGTGAACAAAATAGAAATAAAATAAAATAATGAAAAAAACAAACCCATCATCCCCAATACGCTTGAACCACGTCAGCAAGCTTACACGTTTCTCTCTCCCAAATGATATGCACGCACGTCCTAGAACAGCGACGAGAACCCTAACATCGCGACTAAGCACATGCGCCGCCACTACTACGGCTCTTCTATGTTGACGCCGACCACGACGTGACCTATTTGAGATCGCCTCGGCCCTAGAGAACCTCCCCTGCGCCTTCAATTCGCCCTAGAAATCGCCGGCTGCCACTAGGGTTTTGACCTTATTTGAATTGTTGCCATCGATCTACCCACTATCTTCACCTACATACGACTCAGATCGAATCCCCTCGACGATCTCTATCCAATAGCATCAACGCTTTGACGATACGACGAAGTCCATCACGACGTAACGAATGGCTGAAACTTCTTTTATTTTTACTGATCAGACGATGAACCAAAACGAAAAACGAACACCACTAGTGAATTACGCTAGTCGAGAACTTCAACATATATTTTTTTCAGATTTTTCCGAGGAATTTGAATTTTTGACCTTGATTTGCAATTGTGTTTGGATCTAGGCTTTGCATCCACTGAGGAAGAGAAAAAGTTGATTACACACAGATAAATAAGAATAGGCGGAGGCTAGGGTTTAGCATGATATTTATAGGCAAATTGAAATAAATATATGAATCGGGTTGATAGATGTACGTGCTAAGGCAAACGTGGCCCAAAAAGCTCGTTCTGACCCCGGAACGAAATTTGGTAAACCTATATATCGAAATAGGCGTTTTAAAATATTTTAAACGCGATGGAAAAAGTTTCACCTCCAAATTCCATCGTATGAAGAAGTTATGCTGAAATCAATATTTTCAAATTGATTTCAATTTCGTTTATTTCAAGGCGTTTCGAGTCCGTACGATCAAACGACAAGTCCGATCGTTACGAAACTTGAAATCCTATAATAATTCACCGATACAGATCCGATGAAACTGGTTTCGTCGAAATCCGAATCAGTGGCCAAAATGGCTATTTTTATATTAATTAAATAATTTAATAATTAACTAAATAAAATCCAATTCTTGGTTTCAATTCTAAAATTGACAAATTTTATTACCTTTATATTTCCCAAACATTTACAATGCTTTAAACAAATTTATGTGTCGCTTAAATTTGATTCAATCATAAATTTTAGCGTTAAATTCCAATTTCGTTAAATTTAGAAATTATAAATTAAAATTTCAATAATTCCTTTGAATTAAATTTTCATTCATATTATTCAAATTCATTATTACAAACAGATGAAATAAATATTGGAATCAAAATCCATTATTTTGACATTCTCAATTTTCATCTAAATCCTCACTTATGTAATATTTTAATATTATATTCCACTTAATTGCAATAAATCCACTTATTAGATTTCAAATTAATAAATCTTGTTTTTCACTTCTTAAATCAACCAGTCCTCATATTATAAATAAAACTAACATTTATTGCATCTCATAGAATTTACCATCTTAAATGACAAATCAAATCTACCCTAACTGCACAAACTAGGGCAATTAATTGCAATTGATTTCCCATTAAACTACATAAATTATCAAATTGAAACCTGAATAAAACGTTTATTTATTTAAAATCTTGCTGTTTAAATGAATTGACCCTTCACGGGTATAGTTAACATCGATTTCCAATTATTACTTAAATTTACACCCACAAACGTTAAACTTAGATTTATTACAAATTTTTACCAATCAGTCTATCGAAGCCTCAGATTACATCTTTACTATTCATTTATTCGACTCAATTTAGCCTTACTTACCTTGCATTAACATTGTTACTTTAAAACTCTATCCAATTGTAATTAATACTCTAAATAAATACATTTACTCTTTTCGTTATTCTATTAATTTTCATTAACATAATATAAAATGAAAATTATTGTAACTGATTTTCAAATTTTAAATTAACAAGCTACCTCAATAGGCAACATACAATTACTATTTAATTAGGTAATTTAAAATAGTCGTGATTCTACTCTTAAATTTATTTCCAAATAACGTATTACCTGATTACCTAAATTTACGATCAAATACCGTTATAGTGTTTATCGCATTAATCAATTAAATCCTTTCCTTTATTTCAATTAATTGGGTTTGCGCAAATGAAATTTTCATTAACTTCCATTTACATAATTTCATTTGTAAATTAAATGCTTACCTTTATAAGCTTTCATTCCAAACAATATTTCAATTTCTACCGTACATTGATTTAATTGAATTTACTATTTAATATTATTAATGCATTAACTAAATTCACTACTTACCTTTGTGCTCTTATGTGCAATTCTTAGCCTAGTATAACAATTTACATCACTTCAATTTATTCTTCATTTTGTTCCAACGGTAAATACTTAGCCTTAAATTCCTATGGTTTCATTTCATCGTCAGCATTTGCTTCATTATTAATAATAAACTCTTTATTTCTTCTAAATTAAATTTACATAAATCTTAATAAAATGACAAATTTAATTAACGAAATTTACGGGTCGTTACACTCTCCCCCACTCAAAACTTTTCGTCCCCGAAAAGGAAAAAAGAAGGGAAAAGAAGAATTAAGAAATCAATATCATATTAAATATTAAATTTATAAACAAATAAATTTACCCAGTTAATTAATTTAGATAAAATATACTAATTTATAGTCATTAAATTTTTTTACACTCAAACTAACAAAGTTTGGAAAGCATTTTTAAAATATTTTCTAAGTCCAAAATTTATGAATTTTTTTTGGCAGAGTCTCCTTTGTACGGGGAGGCTCGGGAGAAAATATAATATCAAATATATCAAAATATCACATATAATATCCAAAATATAATATCCCAACACGGGAAAATATATAAAATAGCGCTATAAAACCGTAATCCAAAACGTACCTATTTGTCGGGCAATTTGCTCTTAAATTATGGAACCAAAAGCAGTAGCAATTTCTTCCATAACCTGCATTTCACTTATATAATCTAAAAGGGTTAACAATTATATAAAATGAATATTTAAGTTGTTCAACCACAAACAAACAATCTCTTCAACAACCAATTGCTACAAACAGCATACAACCATCACATAAAAATTAACACAAATCAAACATTCATTTATATCAAACAAAACAATTAGTTGTTCGACCTCAAAACTTTAAATTATACGGAGAGAAAAATAAACTACTAAGCGTGCCCTTCACTCAACAGTCTTAGGTGACACTAAATAGATTATTCATACCTTCCAACATATGTAACGTATCGTTGCCCAAACTACCATAAACCAAACAAACAACAATTTCAAATAATAAATCAAGAAAATTTTTTCAATTATATTTCTTAAAATTTGTTGTTTGATTTCTTTTTCATTCATATAATGGTTTATCTTTTTATTTTACATTTTATTTCTTACAGTTTTCATTTATTTATAACATTCAAGTTTAATCCAATTTCTTTGCATAATAATTCATTCAATCACCCATAATTAAATTATTTCATTAGTTAATACACTATTCACATTTGTTCAATGTTTATTTCAATTTTCATTTATTACTTGTTCATATTAAATCAAATTTCTTAGCAGGTAAATTTATTAACTTAAGTAACTTCTTCCTTTTTACTTAAGTTTATGATTAGTTAATTACAATACCTACTTTCCATTATATTTAATTAGTAGCATTTTCAAATATACTTAAATTTACAACAACCACAACATCCAATTCTTATTAATAAAATCAATATATATATATATATATATATATATATATATTTACACTTCATTACACATTCTTACTTGTACAATTTCCCTTACATTCTCTTATTAAACATTTCAACTTTTAATATTTGGTAAGCTATATATGCTTTTTAAGAATGTAATTAAAACATACAAGTTTCTCTTATTTCTTTTAATTAATTAAATGTTCAATAATTTAATCTTTAGTTTTATATATTACAAATTTCAAACTTCCTCTAATTTCATTTATAACCAGGCATTTAATCTCTAAATTTATTTAAAGGTTCCAATTATTAGTTAACTTCAATTTCACTACCCAAAATAAAACTATTAATTAGCGGAAACTTAAGAATTAAATACCGGGTTTAATTTCAAATCATTTTAAAGATAATAGATAATGGTTTATACTTAAAACAATTAAAAACTTATATTTGGTTGTCAAACAAATCCGTAGTAAGACTACTACAGTGGCCTTCCCACTTCGAAACTCGAAAATGAACATCGATGATGCGTGCACTCATCACCGAAATTATTTTCCAGCGACAAAGAGGGGAGTACAACTTTATCTTTCCAAAATTTCTTTTAAAAACATTTCTTTCATATTATATTGAAATACTTGTATCTAAAAATACTTCTTTTAATAATATTATTATTATATTTCAAAATCATTCAAAAGAAATTTCAAAACCCCGGAACTAAGTTCTAAATTTCCAATTTCCATTTATTTTATTTATTTCACTGTTATTTATAAATTTTATTACCTAACAACCAATATATTACGCCCAAGTATATATATATTTATAAAATATGTTTTATATATAGAAAATATAATAGGCAAAATTATTTCATTCACCTATATAAAAACAAATCTTATGTCGGTCTGTCCTATTAAGTGTTTAGAAACCCCTATTGATGTCCCAGCGTCCCATGCACCAATCAGAGTATATAAATACAAAACGGAACAGATTAACACAATATTAAAACCTTTTTATAACCCTAAAAAATACGCTCTCTCATATACACTCAGCGACTCCCATATGGTATTACTACCCTATTAATAAAGAGTCAGACCCCACAAATCTAAGGTTTATCGCTAAACCTCGCTCTGATACCACATTGTAATATAACCGCCTTTTTGCACGCTTTAAATCGACACACGTGCCAATTCAAACCGTTCGGAAGGGCGAATATTTATGGGGTAAATAAGAAAAACGAGAAATAAATAAAACAAAACAGAATCTCAAAGCGGAAGGATAAAATACAACAATCAAATATACAGTTTATAAAGCTGTTTTAAAAATATTCGATTATACTTATACAACATATATCAGAGTTACACATACCATATAACAATGCAGCGGAATATAGTGTGGTTTGCAATAATATAAATAGTAATAATACAGATCTTCGTCTTCGTCCTCCAGAGCTAAATCTTAAAATCTTGAAATGCTCGGACTGACCCGAGCGAATTGAAAAAAAAATCACTCGAGTCAGAACTAAAGGATCTTATGTAAGTTAAATCAACAGAAATAAATATGAGTGCAGTAACTCAAAAGATGCTCGGGGTTTACATCTCTTAAGGATCCGTTAAACTATTTACTATGTAGTATATTTCGCTATTATAATAGTGTCTATTAGTAAAATAAACTTACTTTTAAATAGCATTGAGGAGTGACCCAATATTCCCCTTAACACAAATAATGCCAATAGTCTATACAGTGCCTGCATATCTCATGATCGGGAGACTACGAGAGGACACTCCATAGGTACGACACAAATAGAAACTCGTACAAGGCACGATAGGGTAGGTGACACGACACAACTAGGTAATGCCAGGGTAGATATACCAATTACGCTTCCAGGATGGTGGTAACGCGTAGCCGCAGCTACCGCCCACCTCGGCCAAACTCCCCCCTAAAATCAAAATAAAAAATGGTCACCGAATCAATCCAAAGTCAGAGTATAGTATCGAAGAGGAGTATCCGATAAAGGGCGCTAACCCCCTTGGCCCGTCGATCGCTCCTGTTTTAGCCACCTTATGCCAACTCACGGGAGTCAGGTCCACGTATTTACCTCAAAGGAAACGCTGCCGCCATCCTACTTCATTTTGGTAACTCCACCGCGTACATGGTTGTTAAAGTGGTTTTCGGGGTTGGCAGAGAGTATGACAACATCCGATCCCGGTCTCTTTAACAACCAAATGTTATTATAACACCGCGGTCTTTCCAAAATAGTTTATACTTTAAAACCAGAATAAATATTCATTTCAAAACCATATAATACGATATCATTTCTATTTTTAAAAACCCAAATCAATATGACATCATTTTTATTTCAAATATATCTTTTTTCAAAAATCATAGTACTTTCAAATATATATACCTTTAACCCATAGCTTTGAAACATAATTTTCAATACTTAAATGGTTAAATAATAAATTACTTAATAAAGTAAATTAGCTTTCAATTTCTCAAATCAATTCCAAATCAGATTTGAATTCCCAAATAAACCATTTATATTTCATATATTTCAAAGTTTAAAAATTTCATAATTTCAAAACTAAAATTTTCATTCATGTGTATATATATATATTAAATTCACTTTACTATTATTTAGTTTTGAAATACTTACTTAATATATCAATATCATTTACGTAAAATCTTTAAACATTGAATAACAGGATATTCTCTCAATTTTATTAACTTGATAATATTCATTTAATCGACTTTATATTCATTTAAGTCCTCTAAGCTAAAATCAAGCTATAAAGATCATACCTTTTAAAATCTCAAATTCATTTAAATTTTTTTATAAATTTTATTCAAGGATAATTCTTAAATACTTTAATTCAATTCATATTCACATTTATCTTCAACCTTACTTTTATTTGAGTTATTATAAACTCTATATACAATAGAATTTCAAATATATTCTTAACCATATTATGTAGACGAAATCAACTTCATTATTTAGCTTATTTTAAAATTCGAAACAAATTTATACATAGCTAAATTCAAGAAATTTTACTATATATATATAAATTTAATATTTATTAAATCATGTTCTTTCCACAATCATAGAAAATAATTTCAAAATTAATTATATATATATATACCACGGTGCCTCTATATATTTTTCTATCCTATGGTCAAGTGATAAGGATATTTATCATTTCAATCCGCAACTTAAAAATAAAAATACGGTTGTATATCATTTCAAACCACAATCCCAAATGAAATGAAAATGCAATAGTAACTTGCAGTTTATACAATATAAATACAACATCCATTCATCCATCATATCATCAAACATTTATCAATTTATCATCCAATTCAAACAATCACATCAATAAATAATAATTAATTGCTGACAGTTAAATTTCCAATAATGAATTAAATAACTATTTAACTGTATTTTATATGCAACAATAAATAAATTTAACTAGCAGATTATATGCAATAATAAATTTTACTAAAATGTAACTGACAGTTTTAATGTAATGAATAAATTAATTAACAATTAACTGACAGTTTTAAATGCAATAATGAATTAAATAACACGTAAATTAAATGAATGCAATTTAACTGAGAAAATGATGAAATATATGCCAAACAGCTACAAATATTTTAAACACATCATAAATCAATTTAATAAACATAAGAAATTTTAAAAATTGTGAGTGGTTTAAAGCACTCACCTTTTGAATTTAAATTCAATTTAAACCCAAAAATTTGACAGTCTCAGAATTCATCCAAACTAGCTCCAAACTGTCCGTAATTCCAATACGAACCTAGCGGAGAAAACCGCGCGTCAATCGGATAACGTACGTGAGAGTTATGAGTTAAAACGATTGAAATCAAAAGTGAACAAAAAAGAAATAAAAAAAACAAAAAAAACAAACCCATCATCCCCAATACGCTTGAACCACGTCAGCAAGCTTACACGTCTCTCTCTCCCAAATGATACGCACGCACGCCCTAGAACAACGACGAGAACCCTAACATCGCGACTAAGCACATGCGCCGCCGCCACTACGGCTCTTTTATGTTGACGCCGACCACGACGTGACCTACCTGAGACCGCCTCGGCCCTAGAGAACCTCCCCTACGCCTTCGATTCGCCCTAGAAATAGCCAGCCGCCACTAGGGTTTTGACCTTATTTGAATTGTTTCCATCGATCCACCCACTATCTTCACCTATGAACGACTCAAATCGAATACCCTCGACGATCTCTATCCAACAGTATCAACGATTTGACGATCTGACGATGTCCATCACGATGTAACGAACGGTTGAAACTTCTTTGATTTTTACTGATCAGACGATGAACCAAAACGAAAAACGAACACCACTAGTGAATTACGCTTGTCGAGAACTTCAACATATATTTTTTTTCAGATTTTTCTTAGGAATTTGAATTTTTGACTTTGATTTGCAATTGTGTTTGGATCTAGGGTTTGCATCCATTGAGGAAGAGGAAAAGTTGATGAAATTTTTACGCGCAGATAAATAAGAATAGGTGGAGGCTAGGTTTTAGCATGGTATTTATAGCTAAACTGAAATAAATATATGGATCGGGTTGATAGATGTACGTGCTAACGCTAACTGGCCCAAAAAGCCCGTTCTGACCCCGGAACGAAATTGGGTAAACCTATATATCAAAATAGGTGTTTTAAAATATTTTAAACGCGATGGAAAAAGTTTCACCTCCAAATTCCATCATATGAAGAAGTTATGCTGAAATCAATATTTTCAAATTGATTTCAATTTCGTTTATTTCAAGGCATTTCGAGTCCGTACGATCAAACGACAAGTCCGATCGTTACGAAACTTGAAATCCTATAATAATTCACCGATACAGATCCGATGAAACTGGTTTTGTCGAAATCCGAATCAGTGGCCAAAATGGCTATTTTTATATTAATTAAATAATCTAATAATTAAAATAAAATCCAATTCTTGGTTTCAATTCTAAATTGACCAATTTTATTACCTTTATATTTTCCAAACATTTACAATGCTTTAAAAAAATTTATATGTCGCTTAAATGTTGATTCAATCATAAATTTTAGCGTTAAATTCCAATTTCGTTAAATTTAGAAATTATAAATTAAAATTTCAATAATTCCTTTGAATTAAATTTTCATTCATATTATTCAAATTCATTATTACAAATAGATGAAATAAATATTGGAATCAAAATCCATTATTTTAACATTCTCAATTTTCATCTAAATCCTCACTTATGTAATATTTTAATATTATATTCCACTTAATTGCAATAAATCCACTTATTAGATTTCAAATTAATAAATTTTGGTTTTCACTTCTTAAATCAACCAATCCTTATATTATAAATAAAACTAACATTTATTGCATCTTATAGAATTTACCATCTTAAATGACAAATCAAATCTACCCTAACTGCACAAATTAGGGCAATTAATTGCAATTGATTTCCCATTAAACTACATAAATTATCAAATTGAAACCTGAATAAAACGTTTATTTATTTAAAATCTTGCTATTTAAATGAATTGACCCTTTACGGGTATAGTTAACATTGATTTCCAATCATTACTTAAATTTACACCTACAAACGTTAAACGTAGATTTATTGCAACATTTACCATTCATTCTATCGAAGCCTCAGATTACATCTTTACTGTTCATTTATTCAAATCAATTTAGCATTACTTACCTTGCATTAACATTGTTTTAGAAATTTATCCAATTGCAATTAATACTCTAAATAAATACATTTACTCTTTTCGTTATTCTATTAATTTTCTTTAACATAACATAAAATAAAAATTATTGTAACTGATTTTCAAGTTTTAAATTAACAACCTACCTCAATAGGCAACGTACAGCTACTATTTAATTAGGTAATTTAAAATAGTCGCGATTCTACTCTTAAATTTATTTCCAAATACCGTACTACCTGATTACCTAAATTTACGATCAAATACAGTTACAGTGGTTATCGCATTAATCAATTAAATCCTTTCCTTTATTTCAATTAATTGAGTTTGCGCAAATGAAATTTTCATTAACTTACATTTACATAATTTCATTTGTAAATTAAATGCTTACCTTTATAAGCTTTCATTCCAAATAATATTTCAATTTCTGCCGGACATTGATTTAATTGAATTTACTATTTAATATTATTAATGTATTAACTAAATTCACTACTTACCTTTGTTCGCTTATATGCAATTCTTAGCCTAGTATAACAATTTACATCACTTCAATTTATTCGTCATTTTGTTCCAACTGTAAATACTTAGCCTTAAATTCCCATGGTTTCATTTCATCTTCAGCATTTGCTTCATTATTAATTATAAAATCTTTATTTCTTCTAAATTAAATTTACATATATCTTATTAAAATGACAAATTTAATTAACGAAATTTACGGGTCGTTACAGTTGTAACCATGAGCAATTTATCATAATAAAATAAACATACCATTTTAAATATTGTTAGTCAAGATGCATCGAAACTAGTTATCGATGCATCCATTAAGACTAGAGTACGTAACGCTTTCCAAATATTTGACAGTATATTACTCATGACTACTAACGACACCAAGGGATTATATACCGATAGTTATTGGATAATTACAGAATAACTCACTTGATTGTTTTCTATTAATAATATAACTATGATTAAATAGAAAATATCGATGCGATAGAATTACACGGTTCTCATGATTTGAGACTACTATTGATCTTTAATATGTAAGCTCCACTAAGAATAAATTTAAATCATGGTACGATGTTCATTGAATGACTATTGTTTGTTCGAGTGGAAGTATTGGAAGTGAAGCGCTATTCACGAAGGAATTCTTCTCCTTAGTTATATAAGGTTAGTATCACGGTCAATTTAAGTCAAGTCAAAGTTCGAATCTCTGATCAGAGCAGTTCGATTAATAATAATAATTAGTGTTGAATTAATGACTTTTCATTTAGACTATAGTTTTGAATATGGACATTATTAGAATTTTGACCACTATCAAATTCTGTAAGTTCAAAGTGATATTGTTTTGATGAAGAAAATTGGTGTAAGCAATTATCACAACTGGGTAAGGCTTAACGAAGTAAAATTGGACTTGGTCGAAACCAAGTAAGCGATAAATTTGGCAATAATTTCACACTACTTGCTAAGTGATGGGTGAATGTTAATCTTTGAAATGTTTAATATTAATCGCTGACTAAATTTTCACCAAAGAGACATACAGCTGAAGCGCTGAATATTCCTTTTATCTCCTAATTTAATTGATTTATAAATTATTGTAAATTAGTTAATATTTACAAAATACCGATTATAAAATTTTATTTAATGTATTTTGAACAATACTAAATAGTGTGTTTATAATAGTTATGAATATACTGGACAACATACGATATCGGTATGCTATTAAATAAGATTTAATATTGCATTGAATATTATTTGGATTTGGACTAAATTTTAGACCCATATGGGCATGTTATTTTTGACTACAGAAGGCGTGGTTTGGGTGGCCATATGATGGCTATTGGAGAGGATTTTTAATGGTTAAAAGAGCGGAATCAGTAAGAGAGAGATATTAGGATATGATCCAATTTCTCTCTTTTGACTTCTTATTTATAATCTACCTTTTACACTATTTCTTTTAACACTTTGATTCTCTCTCTCTCTCTGAAATTTCCAACCAGCAACCATTCTTTTTAAACCTCAAAAATCCAAGTACAAAATTAAATTAAAAGTCTTCAACTCGATCATTAGTGGTAGGGCAGTTCGAGAGTTAGCAACTTCTAATTTGTGATTGGAATCAAGGGATCGATTCAATGTTTCACTACGTACACAAGGGATTTGGTGAGAGGTAATTCTCTGTTTTATTTTTTTATATCACACTTATAAATATATTTATATAGTTGGATGTTAGATTATGTTACAAATCTTGTATACCGAAATGCTATCACAAATCGGCTGGTTATGTATATTGTTATAATATATGTGTGTGTGTGTGTAAAATTTATGCTTACCTACTAGATGCACATGACCTGCAAATTTTAAAAAATTATATAATTCATATTATTAAATGAATTAATACTCAAAATTCATATTTATTGAATTAATGTTACATGTAATATGGTTCAAATTTAAGAAAATAATTATTCATGTATAATATGTATTTAGCAGTAAAAAAAACAATTTATTTTTATTTGAATAAATATATTTAATTATTTATTTAACCCAAATTTTTTTATGTAATATAAAATACTTATATATATATATATAATTATATATTTGTTATATATAATAAAATTTTGCGTAAATATATTACATAACATATATTATATAGAAGACTACTACCGAATATTTTTGTTACTTTATATTTAGTTTTACATAGTTTTTAAGATATATTAAAATTCAAAACTGAAAAGAAATAAATAAAAATAATATTTTTTATATGCCGAGAGCAATAATTTGTAGGAGCATAATTAAAAAATTATAAATTTATTTTATTGTTTATATTAATATATATTTATTTAATTGTACATATTTATATGTATCTTATAATTAAAATAAATTATTATTTTGACAAATTATATTTGACTTTCATATTATATATTCTACACATATATAGATGTTAAAAATTATCTAATATTTAATTAATTTAATGATTTAATTATTTCATATATATTTACATATACATATAGATATATATTTATATAAATATATATATATATATATATTGTAAATGTTTTATATAAATTTATTTTATACATTTAATATATGTGTATATATACATATTTCTATTTATATTATATACTTACATATATATTATATTATGATACTAACATATACACATTTAGATAGTGAATCAAATAAAAGAGGGTCTAACATATCCGTTGCAGTGTAAATCACAACAGCTATATACGAGCATGTTAAACCATGTACACATTATTCTATTACACGTGCACATACACACATATGTGTATATGATATACACACGAAAACACACACACTTATATATATACACATACATATATTATAATACAAATTTTATATAAAATAAAACTTTGTTTATAAATTCAAAAAAAAATTCTTTTATTTAAAATAAAATTTAGAAAAGTTTTAAAAAAATTAGACTAAATAGGTCAATTAAAGATCCAAAAAAGAATTGTTTTTTCGAAATTTACCAAACTCCTTTATTGTGGGCTGACTCAGTTTCAATAAGAAATCCCTAATTATATACCTTTGAAATTATTTGCGATAGCGAATAGCATAAAAGAGGGTCTAACATATCCATTGTAGTGTAAATCACAACATCTATATATGAGCATGTTGAACCATGTACATATATTCTGTTGCATATGCACGTACACACATGTGTATATGATACGCACACAAAAACACACACATACACACACATATATATTATAATAGGAAAGGCCAAACACTTCGGGGAGATGAGCAATGACGAGATATTAGGCCCTCCTTGCTGAACAGAATTTTTTTATATAAAATAAAACTGTTTATAAATTCAAATAAAACATTTCTTTTATCTAACATAAAATTTAGAAATTTTTTGAACAAATTATAATACATAAATTTATTAAAGATCCAACAAAGGAATTGCTTTTTCAAAATTTACCCAACTCCTTTATTGTGGGTTGACCCATTTTCAATAAGAAATCGCTAATTACATACCTTTGAAATTATTTGTGAATTTCATTGTTTATAATAACATTTCTAATGTTATTGACATTAATAATAAAATTAATAATGTTACTAAACGTATTAATAAAATTATTGAAAGTACATAATACTAAAATTAATAATTCCCAACTACCTTGTGTGTGTATCATAGAGAAGATTATCCGATGTATTAGAGGAGATCATAAATATGGATGTGAATTCTGATGAACCCTCTTGAACAAAATACATATTTAGAAAATTGAATGACTGAAATGATTCATGATGTTGCTGGTCCGAGTATATGGACCGAAGAACCAAATTAGGAGAAAAATCTTAATTCGAAAGCGAATTTTTTTTCCAGGTTGTTAGAAGCATTGAAACAACCACTCTATAATGGTTGTGAAATGGCACACTTATCAACGACATCTAGGTTAACCATTATTAAATCAGAATATAATGCATCAAATAACCTAGTGAATGCAATTCTTAGCTTATGTAAAGAAAAGCTTCCACCTGACAATGTATTAGTGAAGAATTGATACTCCCTTAAAAGAGAGTCTCTATCGTCGACACATCTTCAGGTGGATGCATGGATTACTGGAAGGAAGATATAGATTTGACGTTGTGTAAATTCTATAAACAACCTCGATATAAGCTAATGAAAACTAGTGGTAAAGGCATAACTTTCACCAAAATGCATTATTTTTCGATTAGATTGATATTGAAATGGTTATATGCACTACAGCTATGGCGAAATTCGATGTCGTAGTGAACAACAATGGGATGAATGTATTTTATGTCATCCTTCAAACATTGAAGCTTGGAAACTTTTTGATAGGATATGTCCCGATTTCGCTATAGAATCGTGTAATGTTAGACTTACGGATGGTTTTGCCCAATTTGCTTCTTTCGATAAGCCTTACAAAATGTGGACACTTAAAATATCACTACTTGGATGTGTATGAAGAATCCATATATGTTTCTAACTATGTTTGTTCGTGGACCTAAAAATCCAAAATGCAGGATAGAGTGTACTTGTATCCTTTGATGAATGAGTTGAAAAAGCTGTGGATATAAGGTATTGGTATGTATGACTTCTCAAATAAAAATAACTTTAGAGTGTTTGCTTTTTGGCTGTTGTGGACGACAAGTGACTTTCATGCTTATGGGATGCTTTCTAGATGGAGTACTAGTGGCAAATTCGTTTGTCCTTTTTGCATGGATTGGACAAATCATTTAGACATACATGGTGGAAAATAGTATCGGTGGGATCAACATAGTCATTTTCTACACGTAAATGATCACTTTAGATTTGATAATAAAAAATTCAAACAAAATACAATTATTACTTTGGATCCACTATCCATTCTGAGTAGTGAAGAAATATACGAGTTTGTGCAAGTTTATCCCAAAATGCACGAGATAAGAAAAGACCCAAAATTCTTGGTAAAGGATAGCGTCACAATAGGGGTAAACAAAGCATATTTTGGGAGTCACCATATTGGAAAATGTTGATTAGATTTTTCGTCAACCTTAAAAACACATATAAGAGGGAGCACTAGCATAATGACTAGTAGACTAAAAATAAAAATGAGGGAATACTAATATATAAAATATAAAGTAAATAAGACTTTTAGAGTGATTCAATCTATAGTGATCTATATCCACTATCATAAATTTCTTATTATTTCACTTCTATTACAGTATCCTATATTATAACATAATGACTAAAAAATTAACAAGATACTTGAAAGCTTATGTTTTTCAATCCTTGTGAAGTGGAAATATACGATGCATTTATAGTAGCTGAAACTGGTGTTTGAACGACTAAGATTGAACTTTAAAGCTTGTAGGAAGCATGCCTGGTCACGATTGGTCGAAGGGACCAAAAGACGACAACTGGAAGAGTGAAAGGAACGTATGGCTAAGATAAGTGCCATTAAGAGAACCATGAAAGGAGAATGCATTTCCTTTACTATATGTTTAACACATTATGTACTGTGGTGGTATGTCATAATGATATGACGTGCCCTTTGTCAGAAGTAGATACAGTTGGTTGTACTTTTTGTCGTTTACCTCTACATGCTTAGGTGGCAAGGCAGGCTGGGTTGGTTAGCTGACCGTCGAGGGCATGAAGAGAACATGTTGTTGCCAAGGTCAAAGCTGAGTTATGCCAGATTGAGCATGAGATGACAAGACGGTGTGCCGATCATAGGTGGCCACAGCAGGGACGGGCTTAAAGCAGGCCAAGCTTGAGCCTCTTGAGCTATGCTTGTCAACAAATAGCTGGAAGAGATGCTTGAAGAAATGGGTATCTTATTTCTATGCCAAAAGAAATTCAACATGAGGGAGTCGATTGTATGTAAGATGGGTTGATACATACCGGACCATTTATGCCTAGGACCAGCTTTTCTCGATGAGTTGGCCGTTGAAAATGCTTTGAGGCACTTCGAAAGTCAGCTAGCTTGATGAGCTAGTCGATTAGTTGCCTGGCCATCCTAGATCTAAGCCGACAAACGAGGGGCCGTAATCGACCTATCCCCAACCTTGGCTTGTTTGCAAGGGACTGGCCAGGATCTAAGCTGACCTAGACCGGGCTAAGCCAAGAAGCCTTGATAAGTTTTTCTACTTATGAAAAGATTGAGTAGTAGGAAAATCATAAAATTCGACACAATATAGACATAATGCATAACGAGAAAAATGTGGTCGAGAACTTCTTTAACACGATAATGAACATGAGAGAAATAACAAAATATGATTTGAAGTCAAGAAAAGATATCACGTTATGCTGTAATCATCTTGGTCTTGAAATTGATAGCAAACGACCAAATTTCAAGCATCTTGCTTATTACAAGTTGGAAAATAGGAATCGACAAAAAAATATTGTGAGTTCAAAATTTTAGGTTTCTAGATGGAATTGATTCGAACATAAGAAGATGTGTTGATACAAAGGATCTTCAATTGTTGAGTATGAAAAGTCACGATTGTCATGTATTTTTAATGACTCTTTTCCCGATAGTATCTTTTTCCACCGAAGGTGTAGCTGCCTATTTATGAACTTAGTTTGTTTCTATAAAAATTATGCTAAGCCATACTTAATAAAAGTGATTTGAAAAAAATAGAAATGATTATACCTAAATTATTGTGTAAATTATAGAAAATATATTTCCACTTGGAGTATCAACTGCATGGAACATTTACCCGTATATCTACCAACTAAAGCTTTAATGCGAGGGTCAGTGCAATATAGATAGATGTATCCCTTTGAGAGGTACGTAAAAAACAATTAGGAGTATTATTTTCTTTTTCAAAATCAACATATATAGTAAGTGTATAATTGATAGCCTTTTGATATGAAGGTACCCGTGTCACCTTAAAAAAAGGTGAAAAAAGCACATGTTAAAGGTTTAGTATGTCAAGTATACATTATTGAAGAGCATCCACATTTTTTAGTTATTATTTTGAAGACCATGTTAACCTAAATTCTAACACGAGTCCTTGCAATAACAATGCTATGCATAAGTCATCTAACATTTCTCTTCCCATTTTTCAAAAATGTAGGGTTCTTGGTTAAATGAAAAAATGGAAATTTTCAAACACTTGAAGAATTTTTCATAGTTTAAACAATGGTGCATCTCAATGTAAAGAATTATCAAGTCTTATAAGGCAACACAATATTTCTTTATTAACTATCAATACCTTGTTATATAGCATAATCTATTTATCATAAGAACATTAGTTGTTTAACATTCAATTTAAGCAACAAAATCTAAGGGTTCACCCAGTAAAGGATTTGAGGCTTGGTTTTAGAAATATGTAAGCATATATAATTGTTGAATAAACTTAGCATGAAATAATTTATTATTACATATATTAATATGTATTATTTTGATGAAATAGGTTGTTGATAATCAAATCGATGATATTTTTTCTAAAGCACTTGTGTTTGGTCCAATGAAAAAATACAAAAATGCCTAATCCTATATGTAAACGGCTTTAAATTTCACACAAAGTAGTTTGGAGCCAGAAAAAAAACTCACAATAGTAGGGTATGTGTTAAAGGCGATGAATAGGGTAATATTTACAGGATCATTATGGAATATTATAGGAAAAAAACCGAACTTGCTTATTCTACGATACCCAAGCTTAAAATATTTTTATTCAAATGTAATTAGTTTGATACTACTCCTAATGTAGGAGTACATCATATACATAAACATTATTCTCTTGTTAAGGTATCGTAAAAGGTAATATAAAGGAAACGATCCATTAGTGCTAGTTATTCAAGCAACAACAGTTTATTATGGGCCTTATCCTGCCATGAACAACAAGGGTAACTAGTGGGATGTTATTAAAAAACATAGATGGTCATTCAGCGAGGATATGACCACTACTGATAATCATAGCAGAATGATACAGCCACTTAACAATGAAGTATTTGATGAAGTTGAAGTAGATGAAGATGTCGAGGTTGACGACGACGTCTATTAACTAGGTTTTTAGCCCAGTAGAATTCAATGGAAATTAGAACGTTCAGATTAAACCAGATGACTCGAAACTTGATCAGAAGGCCCAAAAATACAAGACAAGAGATTCCAAGAATTTTGAGCCATTTTTATACAAACATTTCAGATCGGTACTGATCCGATCCAGTTATTTCGGTACAGATCCAATGTTGCTTTATTAGATCTATGATTCACTTATTTTATACTCCTATTTCTCTATTAAACCTGTCTACCAAGTTTGATTGCATTCCAAGCATCCGAGTTCAAGAAGTGGAGGTTCATCTGATTCAGAATACAGTTCAATCTAACCTAGATGCGAATCATCATCAAAACGAGTCAACAAGGAATGAAATTACATGTAGGGCATCACTATGAAGTAAGAAGCTTGACCAAACAAATTAGAGCGATAAATTAGCTAAGGATTTGGATTGGTACCTATCCAATTGGGTCGGATCGATACCGATCCAAAAAGATGGAAAATTTTAGCTCCAAACTTCCTGAGGTCTCTCTGCATGATGTCTATAAGCTTCAGAAAAAGTGATTCGTGGTCTAACAACTTTCCAACCCCTATAAATACCATCTCATCTGAAACAGAAAGGGGATCGTCTCTGATCTCTGCTGAAAATCTGCCATTATTTTTTCACTCTTCTTCTTCTCCCTCACAGTAGCCATTAAAGATCAACTGTTATCCTTCTAGTTGTCTCTAAAAATGGTGGCTTGGTCTAACATAGAAAAGAAGTATCATATTGTAATCCAAACTCTTTTATAATAGCAGTTGATCAATAAAAGCTATTAATTGGACGTAGGCTACGTTAACAGCCGAACCACTATAAAATCCCTTGTCTCTTTACTTTTTCTGCAATTTTCTATTGCCTTTTCTATTTTATTTGCCTTGATAAATAGGGTGGCGCTTTCACACTCAATCCAGGGTGTTGCCCATCCATAAGCAAACGGGCAAGTGGAGGCAGTGAACAAGATCATCAAGTCCAACATCAAAAGGAGGCTAACTAAAGCTAAAGGAAATTGGGTTCATGAACTTCCACTCGCACTATGGGCTTACAAGACAAAAGTATGCAACTAGGCACTCTCCATTCGCGCTGGCATATGGTTTAGAAGCAGTGATCCTAGCCATGATAAAAGTCCCTTCTCATCGAAGGAAAAATTTCAATCAAAGGCAGAACGTGCAGCTCCTGCTCAAGTCTCCCGATATGGACGATGAGAAGAGAGAAGAAGCCAAACTAATGACTGCTTCTTAATAGAAAAAGGTCGCATATATTTTCAACTCCAAGGTCCATAACCATACTTTCAAAGTAGGAGACCTTATCCTCAAATGGATCTACCCCATACCAGAAACATTCAGACCAAACAGGGAAGGGCCCTATGTGATTGGTTAGAAGTTGGGGGATGGCACATTCAAGCAAACACCATTGATGGAACTCAAATTCCCCGAGCTTGGGATAGTGAGTCACTAGATCTTTACTTTATCAAAAACTATCTTATGTATTTTCTATTTTTCACAGATAAGCCATCTCGGAATACAGAAGGCATTGTAAATAGGTAGAACTTGCCCAAATTTTACTATTGAAATTGCTTTGCTTTCTGAACCCATAAAATTATGTTCACAGAAGAAACCCACCGAGTCGACGAACGACTCAAAACCATCCAATCCTTGCTTGAGATTGTAGAACTACGCTCAAGTATGCTCCGTCTACCTGTCGGGTCGACGAAAGAAAATCTACTCTCGATGGAACTCAATTCCTGCCATCTAAGAATCGGTTTTGCTCTAGCGACACCGGGAAGGCCCAAATCAAAGCCATGCATTTGTAAGCTGCCTACTTCCTCATAGATTGTGGAATCACGTCCAAGCAAACATAATTACCTAAGTCTTGCATCTCGTAAGCCGCGCATTGCTTCTTAGTTCGCAAAACTATGACCATGCAAGCCTCATTCCTTCTATGCGGACTTCGAAAGCCGAACACTACTACATAGATCAGCAAAATTGCTTCCAAAATGGAGGAACTCTCATATTGAAAAAAATCACATATCACCCCTAGAGCCAAGAAAATAGCACTCCAAGAAGCGATACGTGTGCATGATAGCTTGAATGTCAGCATCGTAATGAAATCACTTAACAAAATTTCAAGTAATCGATGTTACTCTGGCATTGCCAATCAATTAAGTACGTAAATCACTTGAGTGCTTAAATTACTCGCCATGAGGCCCTTAAAGAACTTCGTAGGTATCTCAAGTCAGAAGCTTCAAAAGAGAGGAGTTGTATTGTAGACCTGATCGGCGGCACCCGGAAGGCTATCAGGGGCACCCAGTCTTGTATCAAGTGTTTGGAGTAAACGGTCTTGTGAACTAGGGGAGCGCACACACCAACACTTACCCAAAGTAGAAAATACCTCAAATTCTGTTAATTCAAACAATGAATTTTGGCAATGATTATGGGACTAAATAAAACAGTGATAAATTAAAAAAAAGTGGCATAAAAAGGAAACACTACATGGAACATAGATAAGTAGACAAGTGAAGTTACGGTCAAAATTTCAGCAATTTTATTACATATTTTTTTCATGTACAACAACAAACAGCGGGGGCCATGCCTTCATAATATCGGTGAAGAAGACGAAAATACAAACACCACTATTGCGGCAACAAGAAGTGCTAAGTGCAGACTCTGCACTTGTACAAAAAGCAACCGGAAATGAAAAAGACAAATCCTGACTTCTTGTCATCGCTTCCACCGTTGCCTTTTTTCCTTTGATCGACAACTTCTCAGGCTTTTTCCCTATAGAGGTGATCTTGCTCTCTGAAACATAGCCTTTGGAGGAATCTCCTTTGCCTTTATGCTTGTAGGATCTGTGAGAACTCTATGACGACCTTTTTTGCTCTTCAGCCTTCTTCTTTATCGTCGTTATCATCTTTGCTCGGTCATCGGCTGCTCGACCTCTTCTTTATCTGGTTTGCTAGCTTGATCCACATACTTCCGTATATAAGTAGTTGCCAAGCCTTCCTCTTGAGATACAGATGGGTCATCCAAACCATGTAGCGCTGCAATTTGCTCGAAATGCAAATCGGGCTGTGTGCCATATGCGGAGACGACGTTTAATGTGGTTAAAATTGCAAAAGATCCAACATTGTGACGAGAAGGTAACTCGGTAGGAAGAGAGGTTCGATCTATAATAGCTGAATAAGGGGTGGTTATCTCGACAATTTCATCAGGCATAAATTGGTAGTCTTCAAGCGGAAGAGAGATAAGAAAATTACCAACCGTGGGGATCTGTTCATGCCCCACAACTTTGAAGCCTTCACTGCAACCTTCCTTTGATGGCTGCATAATTACAGGAGAAGTAGAAATGATCCCCTCATCAGCACAAAGATGTGAAGATGGCTCACCGGGGCCTGAAGGAAAATGCCCGGTTACAGCCTTAGAGGCGGTCGCGACATTAATAGCTTTCTGTTCCCTCTCCAGTCTCAAGATTTCCAAGCCCTCCACTAAAGCTTGGCTGGATTCATCACTCAGATATGCGTGAACCAACTCTTCTTCAGTATAACCACCACCCATATCTTGAAATAGGGCCAAAATCTCTTTCCAGACTACTGCAAGCGTACGAGGGAACAATGGACCCAAGTAGCTGAGACTCTACTGGTGCAGCACGAAATTGACATAAAAGCCTAGAATAATAACATTCAAGCCTTCCATCGTCTTTGTGAAGGTATCTTGGAGTTCTATAAAGCTGGCATCCATGCTAGCCTTCTCTGCTACTTGCTGCTTTTTCTTAGCATCCAAAGTTGAAATTTGTTCATAAAGAGAGTGACTTCTTGAGCCTGTTCGACGATGGTTTTCTTTTGCATCTCAACCATATCTCACTATCCTAAACTTTTCTTTTAAAGCCTCCTCATCTGTGTGGCATTTCTTTATTTCATTTTTAAAAATGAATGCGGCCTGGTCGGTCGATCAAGATCACTGTAAAAGCCATAAGACATGATTCCTGCAGTAAGCCATAAAATGGCTTTAGGAAAGAGGCATTTGATGAACTAAAACATCCTAGAAAATAATAATAATATAAAGTGTATGATCCAAGTGAAGTGTGTGTTGTAGTTTAACGACCACGGTAGAATACACAAACCAGATCGATCAATGACCAATGTCAGAATATTGATTCTTACAGGGATAATCTGAGTAAGCTGGGAAGGCAACCCTTCCGAAGTGAAGTCATCCATTAAGTCACTCATATTCAAGAAAATGTCGCACGTATCTCCCAAGTCAATATCGACACCTTCCAGAAAAGTGTTGGATACAGGTTCATTCCTAGGAGAAGCTCCTTCAACGAGCTCTTTCAAAGGAGGTGAGGGAGCATGTTCAAGGCTCAACCCCGATGGCTTGTCGTCTTAGTTAACGTCACCTTAGTCATTGTCCCAATTCACCACTTAGAAGATGCTCATCATTGATCTCTCCTTCCCTTCAATCAACGGAGCCTTGCTCTTCCGTTAAATAAACTCTTCTTCTTTCTCTTCTATGATTAGTGGCATTTTGAGTAGACAGTCGACCTCGACTTGAATTTGAATCTCCTTAGGGGTCTTCTCTGACCCATTAGATGAGTCACTTTATTCTTCCCCACCGCCATCATCATCTTCACCAGAGTCATAGGAAGAGGAAACAGAATGGGTCTAGGCTTTGGAGGAAGGAGCACTGACGAATCCAACGGAACTCCCAGTGTGTAGAAACCCATATCGACAATGATTTTCATCCGTGAGTAAGAACCTAATTGTGAATTCCTGAGAATCCACTGTTTTCAAAGAGCCAAGACAATGCCGAGTGCCGGATCATTGTTAATCTTTGGAAGAACTGCAAGGAATATATGATCGTTCAGAAGGCTTCTAGCAATTAGAGGAAATTCCAAGCATGATGGTAGAGGCTTAGCCCCCATGGTCCATAAATGGGTTAATCCCTTTGGACATTTAGCGAAAAAGAACTGATTATTGAATCAAGGAACTTTGCTGGCAAGATCCATTTTAAATTTCCAGCTATGTTATGCCTCAATATAGACAAGTGATAGGTTAGCCTCTCTCTTTTTGAATAATAGAAGATACTGAAATTAGCGAAACTCGAGGCATGATTGAACGGGGGCACTGCACCATACATACACATATATTGGTAGCAAGCCACTTACCAAGAAGATGTAATATGAGCAAATTCTCCTCTCAATGGCAGAAGTACTTCGTCCTCTGGGATACAGTATTGCAAGAAAATGCTTCACAACATCCTGTGTTTAAGGATTGAAGGAATTTTCTCCGGAGGATCAAGAAAGATCTAAAGTTAGGCAGAAGTGCTTCGTCCGCTGGGATACAGTGTTCATCCCCTGGGATACTATATTGCAAGAAAAAGCTTCACAACATCCTTTGTGTAAGGATTGAAGGAGATTTCTCCAAAGGATCAAGTAAGGCTTTGAAGTTAGGAGGAGTGCAATCAATAATGGGGCCGACTGGAATTAGGCGACCATATTGAACTGATGTAATAGATGGGGTGGATCTAACCGAGATCGACAATGACTCCGCTTCAGAAAGAGGTTAGTTCCCCTTAACTAATTTGCGTTGAGATGGTTTGCGCGCCATTATATATAATAAAGCCTGTGTTCAAAACGATCAGGTATTCCTAATCTTTAAATTATGAACTCTAACATAGTTAATACTTGAAGTCCAAAAGATAATTGACGTGTACCAACCACCAATAGGATTCCAAATATTAACTAGGGTTGTGTGTGATGTGTAATCTAAGTGAAAATGGGATCGGTATCCTAAATGTTGTGAATGAACCATTCCTTGTAGATGGCTCACTCACACTAGAAAAAGTGATCTGTATTACCTGTTTATTTTTTATTTTATACTTAACCGTTATCGTTCGACGATCGGTAATGGATCTTCTATCCGAAGCAACACGAAAAGCTCTTCCTATTCCTGGTACACCGACTGTCCAATGACAGGACCAATCCAAAGCAAGCAACTATAGATTAATGGGTACAAATCAAGTAGAGAATTCTCAGCTAAGTCGATTTTAGTTCTCTAGAAAGTGATAACGACATGAGCTACATAAAAGACACTACCCTAAGATATTATCATCTCCCAGAAAAACCAAGATCAATCCGTAAGACATTGTGCCAAGATCGACTTTGTAACTTGGTGCAATTTAATTCCAACTCTGTGGATGAGGATAGCAAAATATGTCGAGCGGGGGGCAAAACCCTAGCGTCGTTCCATGAAGAAATCAAGACTCGATTTACTATATTCTTCCACAAAGTCACAATCAACTTGAATCTTCCACTGTATCCATTGACAACACAACTTCATCACCAACCATTAATGTAGTATATGCCAAAATCCACATCACCAACCTTCAAAATGGAGAAAAGTGATTTGACCTTTGATTCAAGACAACCCAAACTAGGGTGATGGATCGGATCACCAACACCTCGAAATAGAGGAGATCACGACATTAGGACCTGCTTAGAATAGTGGTGGTAGTTTTAAGAAGTGGCGTCTGATGGCGTTCGTGGAGGAGTTCGATGGCGGCAGCTTTTAAATGGATGGAGAGCTTCGATTGGCAGGCTAGGGCTTGAAGAGTTCGGATCTGTTGGAGGACAAAGGCTCGAATAGAATGAAAATGAAGTTAAGTAGGGGGTCGGCTCATATAAAAAGAAAAGGAAATGTGAAAAAAATTGTAAAGTACTTGGATTGGCATCGATCCGATTCGATTGGTTTGTACCGATCCAAATTTACTCCTCCAATCAGTCTCAAATTTTCCATGTTCGACCTACTCGATGTTCATATTCTTTATGGAAATTATTAAATCAAGATCATTTTTTAATTACAAATAATGGAATTCAAACTAGGGACTAGGCAGGTAGCTGGTACATCATAGGTAGCCTTTCAAGGTAGCCAGATACGACCAATGAAACTTCTAAAATAGAAACCCAAAAATAAACAATTCTACAGCACACTTTTTTTAGTGAAAGCATACTCTGGGGGCCAAACGTTAATGGGGCTTTGAACCCAGTAGAATTTGATGGGAATTAGAACATTCAGATTAAACCAAAATAACTCAAAAATTGATCGAAAGGGCTAAAAATACAGGACAACAGATCCTAAGAAGTTTTGGCCATTTTATGCCAACACTTTTGATTGATACCGATCTGATCCATTGGATTAGTACAGATCCAAAATGTTGCTTTACTACATCTTCGATTTACTTTTTTACACTCCTATGTCTCTATTAAGCTTATCCACCAAGTTTAATTGCATTCCAAGTATCCGAGTCCAAGAAGGGGAGGTTCATCTAATTTAGAATACAGTTCACTCTAACCCACAGTTGAATCATCATCAAAACAAGTCAACAAGCTATGAAATTACACAAAGGGGATCACTCTAAAGTAAAAAGCTTGATCAAAAAAATCGAAGCCAGAAATTAGCTAAGGATTTGGATCGATAATGATCCAATTGGGTCGGATCGGTAATGATCCAAAAAGATGGCCAATTTTGGCTCTAAACTTTACGAGCTCTCTCTACATGATGACTAAAAGCTTTAAACAAAGAAATTTTCGGCCCTGGAGCTTTCCCACGCTTATAAATACCATCTCATCTACAGCAGAAAAAGGATCGGCTTTGATCTCTTCCGAAACTCTGCAATTGTTTCTTCACTCTTCTTCTTCTCCCTCACAATAGCCATTAAAGGGCAACCGAGATCCTTTCATTTGTCTCTAACAATAGTTGCTTGATCTAACTTAGGAAAGAAGAATCATACTGTAATACAAACTCCTTTGTAATAGCAGTTTATCAATTAAAAATATAAAGTGGGTGCAGGCTTCGTTAATAGCCGAACTACTATACAAATCTCTTGAGTCTTTACTTTTTCTGCGATTTACTACTACCTTTTCTATTTTATTTGCCTTAGTCAAAAGGGCTGGTGCTTTCACACTATATCCAGGATGTTGATCCATTTTTTGGATTAACAACATCAAAGTAAATGAACATGAATATGGTGATGATATTGTAATTGATGATACTGATAATGATGCTGATGATTGGTAGCTTATGCATAATTTATTGAAAGACTACTTTTATATATGTTTGTTATTTTTATTTTTCTCTGTTTATTATGCCAAGTAAATATATAATTTTTTATTTTATTGGATACAAATCATCTACAAGTTGAGGTTATTGAATATAAAAATTAATTTATTATCTACCAACTATTATATTAAATGGATTTATCATTCTTTATTATATTGTATACACCTATGTATATATTATTATGATAGATATGTCTAGTCGACGTCGACACAGTCGTGGTGGCTCATTACCAGGTCAGGATGGCTCATCATCGGGTCAAAGTGGTTCCCCACTCATCAGAGCATAACATTGATGCACATACAATGTCACCATTCATTCATACTGCTGATGTTCTTATTGCCGCTACCAATCCATCCATCTAGGTATCTAAGATTGTCTCTTCCACCTCCGTTCACCGACTTGATGTCTTTTCGAGAGAGCAAGGATCGAGGTGAGTAATATCAGACTCACATACACGTACATAGACATACACATACATACATACACACACATAAATACATATACACTCACACACATATACATACACAGACATATGTATACACTCACATATACATATACAACATACATATACATCCACATACAGGCATACACACATACACGCACATACACATGCACACACATGTATACAATAATTTACATATTAATTATTCATACATTTACACATAGATACACACACATAAACTTGATTTCAGCAATGGTGTCACATCCGATGTCATCCATGATGGCTTAATTGCATGGATCATGACATTTTAGCCTACGTATGGTGACATTTGTAATGAAGTGAAGAAAGTCATGTTCGAAGAATTTATGGTAAAATAATTTTATTACGCAGCACATTATACACGCACATACGCACACACATATCTATGTGTGTGTATGAATTTGTTTATAATATATTTGTTTTTCATTTACAAAGAAATTCTCTTGGAAAGAGGGCATTCATGAAGGGCCACTGAGATGGGCTTGGTTGGCCTCGGTGTCCAAAAAATACTATGGATGGATGTATGGTATGCGTTGCCATGGCAAGAAGCATCTGGCCCTTGCTAATGAGATATATTAGCATTTCTCACAACATTTGGAGACAAAGGTATTCAAGATAATATCAAAAAAGGATGTCGAATGCAAGAATAGAAATCTTAGATTACATATCGGTAGCTCCAGAGTATACACAGACTACCTAACCATATGGTGTATATTATTTGTTGAATTTATTTAAGATTTTAGATAAATTAAAATAGGCTTATATGATAGTGTATTTAATTCAAATTTCAGTACGAAAAGCAGCATAGTGAGCCTACATCATGGCAACTCTATCACAGGACTCACTAGATTGAGTCAACGGATGGGTCTACCACTAATAGCAATGTAGATGATGCTTCCATTGAGTTTGCTTTATGTTATCCATAAAAATTCAGTTTCATCATATTTACATGTATAATATTCTGATGAATACAAAAACACAAAATAGGCAAAATACCGAGCTTGGATTGAAGAGCTTCAGAGTCAATGTGTAGAGATTACAAGAGAAGTGGACGAAGATGTATTCCACACAAGCACTAGAGCTATTACAAAAATGGAGGACTGTAGGCCCAACTACAATAATATTCCAAAGATACTTAATAGCTTCAGGAGACGAGTTGGATGCCTCCAAGACGTATTTTCAGTATTTTTATTTCAGCTATGTTACTTTTATTATCAGTATTTGTAAGGACGTGCTATTATAACTTTCCACGCTTATGATATGTTAGACGTAAATGTGATTTGAATACTAAATCTTTCTTTCGTAAAGATAAATTGAGTATTATACATTACTCGTTACAATGTGAGATTATGTTCCATCTTTTTTGTCATTTTCTTCTCACCTTAAATATGTCTTTACAGCACTTGGATACTCGAGACGTGAATACTATGGATGTTTTAGTGTTGACTTCTGAGGATAAAAAGGCCAGTCATTACATGTGGTATCAGAGCTGAAGGTTAAGTGAGAACCTTGGCCTTAGTGGGGTAAACTCAGTAAGGAAGGTTAAGAGACACCTTAAAATGCGTTTGAGCACATATATATAAGAGCGTATATTTGTTAGTACTATAAAAATATTTTATGTTACGTTGATTGGTTTGTTGAGTTATGGATTCTAGTCAATGCGCCTAATCAACGTTATCGATAGGGGTTTCTAAACACTTGAACAAGGCAAACCGACATATTATTGTTTTTGAATTAGTAAATGAAATAGTTTTTACCTAGCATTATATATTATAAGAATAATCTTCTAATTTTTTATATAGTTATTTTTGTATGATTTTTTGTTAGAGAATTATGATTTTGTTTATCATTGCTCGAGCAGTTTACGAGCATTAGATGTTTCATTCAAATTAATTACGAACACCTTATGAATTTAGTTTCACGATTTGAATATAAAGCGTTCATTAATAAGGTAGAATTAACAAGTTTACTTGGATAAAGGCATTTTTATAAATTGTTTTATAAGATGTGATTTATAAATTAAAGGGATTTTTGAGAATTTAAATTTCGTTGATTTTTGAAAAAGTTTTCAAATGACTATGTGAAAAAGTAATAATTGCATTACTTGAAAGTATTTATGAGTATATTTCAATTTTTTTAAAGTAATATACAATTTCTTTAGAAAGTTTAGGGAAAACGTCTCAATTTGTTGTGTGGTAATTTGAACAATCCTCTGAGTGACGATCAGTTGTTTGCTTAGAAAAACGTTGTAACGCACTCAATAAATTGTTCGCTTTTTCATTGGGCGATCGAAATGAGTTCTAATCTGAACGAACCTAAAGAAGTTGATAATAGTTATTTGTCATAATTATTTGCATGGAAATATATGCAATAATTGTTTCAAAAAGGGAATTTTTAAATAGAAGAAGTATTTTAATGTTAACTAGTTCGAGTGGCTTGAAAATAACTAAAAATGGGAAAGGGGAGGGTATGGATGGTAAGCATTCCTCTTAAATATTGTCCTTTCGGTAAGGGAATGAATGATACTGTTTAGCAATACCCAGTTCCTTTGTATCATTTTGGGTCACTCGGACAATATATATATATATATATATATATATATGTGTGTGTGTGTGTGTGTGTGTGTGTGTGTATCTATGTGTGTGTGTACTTTTCTATGGGTTAAAAATACACACACACACACACACACATATATATATATGTATGTATGTATAATTTAAAAAAGGGTTTTGAAATAAAAACCATGTATTTAGTTCTATAATTAAATTCTAAATAAAAAAATTATATCAGATCATGTTATTTTCTATGAAATGTTTTCATAAATAATTTTAACAGAAGTAGAAACCAGTAGTAAGAACCAATAAGATAAGTACGCAAATTGAACGTAGATCATTTCTCTTTTTCATATATTTCTTGATCCAAGATTCAAGTACATGACTTTGAGGTGTTTAACACCATTTCAAATAAGATTTTATCACCTGATTCTTGACGACGAACACTTAGTGAGGATTCATAATATGGAACCAAAGTTTGCAACCATAAGTATATGACTTTGTAAGGAGAATCGAGGTTTCTAATCAAAAAGCCTGATCGGAGTCCACACTAGGGAATCAAGTGAGTGAGACTGGTGTAGAAGTGAATTTATGCATTTTAGTAAACATTGAATAATATTTTGCATATGTATGATCTATAAATATCATACAGACTATACAGACTTATGAATAATATTGGGCATTCATGTGGTGAAATTTTAGGGTTGAAATTCTGTTAAGAGGGGAGAATGTAATGATCCAGAATTTTATCACTTTCATTTATGAATATTTATTTTATTTTTAATAGTTCTAAAATTAAATAACTCTCTTTTAATTAATAACTCACGATAAAAAAAAAAATCTATTTTTGAATTTTTTTATGAAAACAGGCAGCTTGATGGAAAACTGAAAATGTGACCAAAAACCACTTTTCAAATTTTTAGCTTTTTATAGAATGACAAGTTGTAGAAAATTTGTAATACCCTTGCAAGTACTTTAAAACAATATTCAAATGATTAATGGAAATTTAAATTGAAATGAAATAATAAATAAAATAATAGAAATAATAATAATATAAAATATAGTTAAATTTATAAAAATAATGAAAAGATGGATTTGAAATTTTTATTTAAATCCTACGATTCCTTAAGTGTAGAAGCGAATAAAGATGGACTTATTGAATGTCATATTGATGACATGGATATGATTTTGCTTAATTAGTGTTTTAGTAGCACTAGGCCTCATTTTCGGTATTTTAAAATATTATAAAATAGCGATTGATTTAAAATGGGGATTTCAAAGCAATTTTGAATATTTTATATGTTTTAAATAATTAATATTGAATTATTTGAAGGTGTAATTTATTTTAAAATCAAGGATATGATTTTTAGATATTATAAATTGATAGATTTATAAAATATTAAATAAAGATTTTTGAAGTATAAAATAAAGATTTTTAAAATATTAAATAACTACGTCTTTTATAATAAAGGGATATGTTTAAAGGAAAACAGAAATATTTTGACATTAATAATTATTAACCATTTTATGTAAAGAAATATATATGTATGTATGTGTGCACATATATGGAAGATTATATACAAATGTGAGATTTATAAGTGTGGTAATTTATGAAAGTGATATTTTACAAGTGAAGTGAAGATTTGTAAAATCGTATTTTGTTAATAAAAGTATGGATTTATAAACGGGGTTTATAAATTAAAGGAAACTATTATCGTTTAATAAATTGGAGAAATAAATCAAACAATTGATTTTTATAAGAAACAGAATGATATTTTAGAAATAGTTGACTTTATTTTGGAAATTGAAGGTGAGGTTAAATTTGGAATATTGGATGATATTTAATAAATAGAAAGGGATTTATAAAAGGAAATTATCTATATGGAAGTAATGTTTAAAATAGACGGTGATTGATATTTTAAATGAGATTTATGAATTAGTGAGATTCATAAAGGAAATGCAGTTATAAATGGAGTTCATAAATAAATTGGTTGTATGGAAGGAGGTTTTATGAAATGGAAAGAGGTTCTTAAATATAGTTTTATAAATATGGAAATGATTGGGTTGAAGATTTAAATATGGATTTTATCAAGGATATATATTATGTTTCAAAAGCTGGTTACTTATATTAATACTGTTTAAAGTTGTTTGTTAATAGTTAAATATTTTGAAAGGTTGATTATTTAAATTTTAAATGTGGTTAGAGATTTATAATAATAATTATTAATAGTAATTTGGCAATATATTATTACTTATACTAATGGTAAAAATTAACGATTATTTTATTCATAATATTTTGAATTATTAATTATTATTTTTAAGATGTTAATTTAAGTTAATAATTATTATTTATTTATGATGCTTATTATGAATAATTACTATTATATAATAGTGTTTTAAAGAAAGTGATTAGGACTTATTTACGATGTTTTCGAGATTCATAAATAGTGTTTTTAAACGAACTTGGATTTTTATAAGAGGAGCTTATAAAATGGTTTGAAGATTTAAAGGAAATTTATTTACAAGGTAATGGGGTTTATAAATAGAAGGATATTTATAAATGAATTTGAGAAATGGATTTATAGATTTACAAAAAGAGTTTATAATAATTGAATGGTTATAAATGACTTGAGAAATAATTTATAACTCGTTTATAAAGGGTTTAGAAATTTATAATGGAGTTTAAAATGATTTTAAAATTTTGTAACAAGGAGGTCTTCCTCGATGTTTTATGACGTCACATGAGATAGGAAATTTATATACTCTCCGGACTCTAAAGGTTGTGATCCTCGTCTGACTGCTCTCTTCTCAAGTTTTTCACATGCTATTGATACATCGTTGGATGTTGGCAGTGATTGTTCTTCCTCTTCTGAGGAAGCTTAGTCATGTTGTTATAGTAGTTTAGGCGCATTAGTCTAGCTTCTGTGCTTTTTTATTTTTTTGACTTTTCTACCCTTTCGTTTTTCTATGCATGTGAAGAACACATATTTTCCCATTATTTATACAGTGGCATGGCCCACTATAAACCCGACTAGCTTTGCTGAAAAAAGATGTGGATATTTTCCAAGTAATGAAAATATAAGGGTTGTGAATATATGTTTGCAAAAGTATTTTGATACAAACATTTACAAGATGAATTTAATCAATGAAAGAGATTAATTAAGGAGGCTAGTGGTTGCTTATGTGGTTAACCAAAGTTGGTTTTTCCTTTGAAAGAAAATCCTGATTTGATGTGTTGTTGTTGATAGTTAAATAATCAACTATCAAATGTGGACCTAAACAAAATTTTGGAAATATCTAGGGGAAACATGTGAGTTATATGGCACATTCATCTCCGATGATGCTGTATTGTGCATGTAAATCTCGTTTCGTTCTTCTAGGATAATGATAAGGAAATTCATCCACTAATGATTAGGAGGCGATCTCCGTTCTTACATTTGACTGTTTATTTCCAAAAGGGGGGTTGAGTTTACCAAAAACCGTTGAATGTTGTTTCGAAGAGAGCGGGATTGGATATGTTATCTAAAAACCACTTCGATCCAACTCAAGCGTTTGAAGTGAAGATATCTTGAAGATAATGGAATTAGAGAAGGAGCTATCAATCATTTCATTTAGTCCCAGAACGAACCTTTATGAAAGAATGCTGGTATTGCATTGTCGCCTAAAGGGCATTGTTAGCATTCCAGGTGGGAAGTGCCATATAAAAGGTAGAACGTTGCTAGGAGCCTTACACCCGAGAAATAGATAGAGCAGGGACATGCGGCAAGGTTAAGTGGGTCGCACCCAAGTAGGGTATGATCATCCTAAATTTAGAGCGATGTTCATGTATGCTTCGGGATCTCATTATGTGGTTGTTGATTTCAACTAAGGGGAGATCATATTCGGTGCTACACGAGAAGGGAGTAGTGCCGGTCTTGAGTAGCAAAGGTGCAACATGTTGTAGCCTTCCGTAAATTTATCTAGATGTGTACGGACTCGATGGGTAAGCCCTTACTCTTTCATAGTTGGAATTCATAATCCACTACGAGGCTTTGATTTTTGGTGGTAGAACCTAGTATGTTGGAATTTAATTAATGTAACAATTTTGGCTATGATTAATAAGTATTTGTTTATATTAGACATTATCATAATATCAGAGGATTTCATATAGAATGTTTTGGTTACTGTAAGGTAAAATCCCGTCCTTGTTTTTGTGCTGCATGGGCTTACGAGATGCTTTTGATTTTTGGAAGGTTTCTATAACTTTAAAAGTTCAGTTGGGTGTGTTTTCTCATGGTGGTTTTCCTGACTCGGGGGTTATTTTATTATAACGCTCAAATCAGACTGAGCATATTTATAGACTGCTTTGGATTCATTGCAGCACAGGAGACAAGCCAGAGGTCTTTAGGTCATATTATATATATTTTTATTTTCCGTTGCTTTGTTATGGAAATTATCAGCAATTACGTGGACAATAGCTTATAACTGTCCAGGCTGATGACATAATTGTTGTTGTATTGTGATGGATATATGTATATAACAATTTCTCTTTTGTAAAGATCATTGATATTATATTATTTATTGTTCAGTTGCGATTGTGAGATTCTATATTGTTTTAGTTTCTTTTCTTCTCTTCTTCTTTCTTCATTCTTTCCCTTCACTATCTGTCTTTCCATTCGATTTGGGTTGGACATGTGTAGTTTATTGTTAGTTTGAATTGTGTGGAAAAGGGGGCTATTACAATGACGAGCGAGACAAGGCGAAGTTGCAAGTGGCTGGATTTCATCGAACAGTAAGCCGTCGACATTATGCACGTGCACGTACATGCACGAGTTGGTACCACGAATTGATTTGGAAATTGATTTTGGGAAATAGTTTGGAAAAGAGGGTGTAGTTTTTAGGTTTGGGTTATTGGGTCGAGTTGTATTGTGAAGTGGGAGGCGTTTTATAATCATTAGGTTAATTAAAAATTATTTAGTTTTGAAATGGTTAACTGTGAAAATTCATAACTCACTTAATTTAGATCCATTTAACACTTTATTTCTTGCACTTGACTCGTATTGACGAGTGTACACTTTAGTAAAAATGGTTATAATTTTGGTGAAGTACAATTTGATGATATATTAATAGTGGTAGAAATAATTACGTAGTTAAATAATTATATTTCAGCACTGACATTCAGTTAGCAGAATAAAACACCATGTACTATATTTAAATTTGATTGATTGTGTTGGACATCTATTTAGGAGAGTAAATCCCCAATCTGCTATTTTATCAGTTTGGATAATGTGATGTATTATCTACTGATTGGTAATTATGGATTTTATTTACATATATGTTTTTTATGTAAATATCAGTGATATGACTTGGAATATTGAAATAGAAATAAGTGGTAGCTTGTTTAATTGTCATTATGGTCGCTAAGCCTCATTTCAAATTTAAAAGAAACACATTTAAATTCTTACAGTAACTTTATAATATTTTGAAGTAAAGTGTTTTATATATTTAGCTAGTTAAGTTAATATTATTTGAATTATAATATTTTAATGTTAATAAAATTATTTAAGTATTTTACTAATTATACTTAAAGTGAATTAGTTATTCTATTAATGATATATAAAGTCAATTAGTTATTCGATTAATGATATTTAAAGTTAATTAGTTTGTTAGGAAATCAAATCAATGATTTCGATGACAATAACTATACAATGGAAATCGAATATGCATATATATTTCTATTTACAGGTGCTTGCTAGAGTAACATCGCTAGAAAAACAAGAACAAGGCTCAAAGAACGTTAAAGAGACTACAAGTCGATAGGATCGATGGAGCAACAAGACAGATGCACAAAGTAAACATGCACAGATTTCAGACGTTTGGGTGCACTAGCCAGACGTCTGAAGAAATCTTTTGGAATTCAAAACAGAAAGGATCAGACGTCTGGTTAATGCACTCAGATGTATGAAAGGCAACTGCATACAAAAAAAATATAGCCAGATGTTTGAAATAAATACCAGGCATCTGATGCTGAACTCGGAATTTAAAATTCAAATTACAACTGCCGCATTTGAAAAGACATCTTTGCTTCTCTTCGCTGCAACTCTTCATCACCATCAGAAGCAACTATAGAGCACTTGTTAATGGATGCAACTACTAGGAATCTCTCTATCACTATATATAACATCAAGAATCAAAGAGAAAAAAACTTTCCTTACTTGCGATCTTTACTTGCATACTCTGTTATATTCTTGATCTCTAGCAATCTATACTTGTATTTCACTATTTCATATGCTCATATCTCCTCAATCAATACTCTTTAGATATAAATATATTGGAAGAATTTGTACTTAATAGTCAATATCCGTGTTATAGAACATATACTTGACAAGAAAAATCTATTGTAACCAAGCCTATTCCTCCGGGCGAAGTGAGGATGTTTGATAGTCGAATTTTGAAGGGGGAGCTTAAGGACCGGACTAGGACGGGAGATCCGAACCAGTATAAAATCCTGGTGTGCTTATTCTATATTTACCAAAATTAATTTTATCTTAGTTGCATCATATAGTTTGTCACATATACTTGCATGTACACTATACGATCCACCCTATAGACTTACAATTGGTATTGGGGCGAGGTTTGATCAAAGTACAGTAACACAATTTTGAATCACTTTAATATGGAAAGTATTTTTCAAGAAGGATAATCCACAGCATGACCCTCATTTTTTAATGGCTCTAACTATGCATATTGGTCAACACGTATGAGAATTATTATGGAAGCTAATGGTCTAGAAATTTGGTCAGCCACTCAACATAAATATGAAGCACCTACTACTGCTATGAACACATGGACCGATGCAACAAAAACGACAGCTTCTAGTAATGCCAAAGCTATGAATGTTTTATTTTGCTCACTAGATAAAAATGAATTTTCGTGTGTCATGTTATGTAACACTGCATTTGATATTTGGCATACTTTACAAGTTACACACGAAGGCACAAACAAAGTTAAGCAAACTAAGATTTCAAAGTTACAAAATCAATTCTCATCATTTAAAATGAAACAAAATGATTCTGTAATAGATATGTACTTTAGAAACCAAACCATTCAACATGATTTAATGGCACTTGGAGTCAATTCACAAATTTTGATTTAGTATCTAGAATACTCTAGTATCTAGAATACTCAATTCTTTAACTCCAGAGTGGGAAAAAATGTATTAGCTATCGAAGAAGCTAATGATCTCTCAGCACTCTTAGTTGAAGAGTTGATAGTAAATTTAATGCTCTATGAAGCAAATTTGCAGGTACGAAAAGAACTAAATTCGGAAAAGAAGAACATAGCATTCCCAGCAACAAATAAAGACTCTGACTTAGACGAAGAAGAAATTGTACTTATTGCCAAAAGTTACAATAAATTCAAGAAGTTTAGGAAAATGACCAAATTTCAGAAAGGAGAAAAATCAAGCTCAATAAATCAAACATCAATCAAATGCTATGAATGTGATTAATTTGGACATATGAAGAAAGACTGTCTCAAGCTCAATAATGATAAAAAGAAGAACAAATTGGAAAGTTCAAAAGGAAGAAGGCTTTCAAAGTAACATGGGTGACTCAGATTCTTCATCATCCGATAGTGATAGCGATAGTGACGGAGAACAAGCTAATGTGTGTTTTATGGAACAAACTGACGAGGTATGTCCCGAACTTAGCTATGACGAATTACTAGAACTTAGCATGGAATTAGATGACAAATTTAGAAAAATTAAAAAATTGAACAAAGAACATATAACCAAAATAAATAAATTAGAACTTGAAGTAGGAATGTTAAAAGATAAAAATTATCTTAGAAGAGGAACTAGAATTATCTCAAGAAAAAATTAACAATAATTTGGTCGAAAATGAGGCTATTGCTATTCATTTTGATAAAACTAAAATAGTAAAGGAAAATTTGTTAAAAGAAAATGTCAACTTGAAGAGTAATATTGAAATATTAAAAATTGAAAATTTAGAATTAAAAGAAAAATTAGACAAAATTACAAATAATGTTTCAAAATTTAATAAAGGAAAACAAGATTTGGAAAATCTTATCAAAATCATCAGGTAATAGAAATGGAATAGGATTTAAAAATACTCCTAAACAAAGAGGAAATGTTCTTAAGAGTTATAATTATAAAATGACTAAAGGTTCACCTAAGTCTAATATGAATACCAAAAATATGAAAATTTGGATTCCTAAGACAAATAATAATTTGATGAGACAAAAACATATTAATAATTTCTTAGAGAATGTAGTCTATAATAAAAATTATATTTATAAAGGTACCAAACCATCTTGGGTATGGCTACCAACTACTCCTAACATCTAGGACCATAACAAAGTATATGGGTACCAATTAAAACATCTTTTATTTTGCAGGTATCCAAAATAAATAAAAAAGGAGAAATGAATACTAGATAGCGGATGCTCCAAGCATATGACCGAAAATTCAAAAACGTTATCTAATATAACATACATTGATGGTGTAACGGTAACCTTTGGAGATAACTCAAAAGGATATGTCGTGGGCATAAGAGAAGCCATCAACTCTGGTATTTCTAACTCTCCTATTATTACAAATGTTTTATTAGTAGAAAATCTAAAACACAACCTACTAAGTATTAGTCATTATGAGATAAAGGTTTTCAAATCAATTTCAAAAAAGATAGATGTAATATTTTTGATAATAACAAACAACTTATATTTGAAGGTTTTAGAAACGAAAATATTTATGTCTTAAATATGAATATAAATAAAAATCCAAATTTATGTTTAACTGCCAAACATGACGATTCATGGTTATGGGATAAACGATTTTGTCATAATAATTTTAAATATATTAATAAATTAGCAAAATATGAGCTAGTTAGAGGTTTACCTAAAATAAATTACGAAGTAGAAAGCTTATGTGACGATTGTCAAATTGGAAAACTAAAGAAAAGTTCTTTTAAATCTAAAAATAATATTTCTACAAAACAACCATTAGAATTATTACATTTAAATTTATTTGGTCCAACACAAGTACGATCTATAAATCACAACAAATATGTTTCGTAATAGTTGATGATTTTTCGAGATATACATGGACTTTATTTTAAAATATAAAAGTAATACTTTTGGTATGTTTAGAATATTTGCTAAAAGAATTAAAACACAAATGAATTTGAAAATTAAAATATTAGAATTGATCATGGTGGAGAATTCGAAAATGATATTTTTACTAATTTTTGTAATAAGAAAGGAATAAGTCATAATTTTTCTTTTCCTCGCACACCTCAACAGAATGGTGTAGCAGAAAGAAAAATCATATGCTACAAGAATGTGCACGAACACTACTAAATAGTAGTGGTCTACCAAAATATTTCTGGGGTGAAGCTATTGCCACTGCTTGTTATGTGTTGAATCGAGTAACCATACGTCCTATGACTAAACAAACTTGTTTTAAAATATTTTTTGGAAGAACCTAAAGTATCATACTTTAAAACTTTCGGAAAAAATGTTTTATATTAAATACAAAAGATAATTTAGGAAAATATGACTCGAAGGTCGATGAAGGAATTATTTCATTAGAATACGTAAATACCGTAAATCAAATAGCAGGCACTAAATGAACATACTTTTATTAAACTCCGACGCGATTTAAGGATATGCTCTCTTAATGATCTTCTAAATTTATAATCACCCCTTAATTAATGCTATGATTAGCTAATAATTTTCTATCCACAAATTGCAATTGATAACTCCTTCTCCTTTAATTTTTTTTAGTTAGTTAGTTTCTGAAAATTATCAATAAATAATTTTTGAAATTATATATAAATATTCATACAACAAGAAAGAAAAAAAAACACAATTCATTTTTTTTCAACAAAATATAGTCATGGCTTTTGAAAATTCTTATTTATCCGTCACGACACCTACAACGGATAGCTCGGCTGATACACCATAATGGCTTCCTACACCCACACCAAATCAGAAACAGACATATAGGTGGCCCTCATATCACACGGGATCTTCCGATAACAAGAAGTCCAAAAGATCTTTATTTGTCTTTCCTAACATAAATGAGAAAATTGATGAAATGCATCACTATCAAAAACAACAAATAGATCTATAGCGAGAACTATATTTTGAACAAAAAGTCACGACACGTCGACTAAGCTTTTTGAAGCAAGTAGCGATGACGTTTTGTACTTCACGGAAGAAAGATGTCCACGAACCACTTCCGATGCCATGCAGTTACTTGGATCCCTCTTCCTCCTATCGTACACCTTTAGACCATTCGCCATGGCGATTCTCTGGTTCCCCGAGAACCCACGAACGTGGAAATATATGGTCTCCACTCAAACCATGGAGAGATAACAAGTCAGATGAACGCAAAAATCCATCGCCATCTATTTTTTTCTGTATTTGTATCTACGTATAACTGTAATTTTATGTCACAAAAATAATACTACATTTCTTTTCATAAACAACAGAGGGTCAAGAAATAAGCGACACCTTTAAAATTTATGCTATTTTTTAGAAAGATTGCTTGTTTCAGACGCCTGGATATGGACCACAGATGTCTGACACTCTGATATCCCATGAATTTTTCATCACTCTACATATATCAGACGTCTGTTATAACCCTCCAAACGTCTGAAAATTTGATCTGCCTCCTTGAAATAGATACCAGACTATTTCAGATGTTTGAACTTTGAACCAGACGTCTGAGTTATGTCTCTACCACAAAATTATAAAAAAACAACCTATTTCAGACGTCTGATAATGTAACCAGACGTCTGAAAAATCTCTCTGACTATCAAATTTTTAAAACTCGACTAAACTAGATGTCTACAAATTAAACCAGATGTCTTAAATTAGTTACTATTTTGAATTAAGGTAAATTAGACGTCTGAATTCGCTTCCAGACGTCTGAAATTCAATCGACAACTTAAAACACCCAGATAACGTCAATTTTTTTTATAATCTCACTTCTATTTTCAGCTGTCCGTCAATGATTTTTTCTCAAAAATCACTTTTCTTTTTACAATTGCTCGATTACAGTGCCTCCTAGAACTAAAAACCCTAAGATATCCAAAAGAAAACAAGATCAACCAACCTCCTCAAATCCTCAAGTTTGCTCGGATGATCAAATCGAAAGATGGATGAATTGAGCACCACACTGGCTCAAGAGATATGAGGATATACAGAAGAAGAAACTTCATACATGTCCATTTTATACCTACTTAAATTTCCAATGTACGATTTGGATGTAATGTGTGAGAATGCCAGTCTAGAAACATTGATGTCATTCACTTCCAATAACATCCAATCGATCAATTGGCTATATTTCTTTTTTGCGTAAATATGGATAGCGCAGCAGTATGGAACACAGAAAATGAAGACAATTGGTTATGGTCTAGCATGTATGGCAACACGATTAGACTCACTCCAGGAATAATAGGTTGAACTCTCAGATGTTCTGATACGGGCGAATATCTATATAATATTTTCGATATGCGCCTCGATCTAAGGAATAATATAACACATCACATATGGGAAGATGAAATGCCTAAATTTGCATCCAAATATCTACGACCAAAAGAAAAACTTCTTACTCGAATGATCATCAATACCATTGTTCCACTTCTAGGAAGTCATGAGCAGATAACTGAGTTAGAATACAAAGCTTTATATGCTCTATTTAGCGGAACAAGGGTGAATTGGGACAAATTTATTTTTGACGAGCTCAAACATTTTTGAACTCGATCACGGCCATCAATTATCTACCCCAAATACATCTTGAGACTTTTACGTGCTCACAACATCCCCTCCTACTTATCAACTTTTGAAGAAATTTCCCCAAAATATGCTTCCACAAAGTTTTTCTCACTAATGCACCTACCGGAAATTCCTTTGAAATTTATCTCTTTTGAAGATTGGATGCAGAATCGTCAAGCCAAACAAGTTGGGACTCCACCTCAACCCCAAAATGAACCATCACAAGAGGAGGAACAACATCGTGAGACAACTCCTCCTGCATCATTTGATTGTACAAGGCAGGAAGAGATTTTGAAAACTCGAACAGAAACAAATCCAAATGAAAGCGTTCGAGATCTGACTCTTAAAAATAAACATATATTGTCTCAAAATCAAAAAGTTTTGGCTAAGTGCATTGATAGCTTTGAAACATCTTCTGCCACATGCCTAGCAATAGTTGAAACATCACTTTCAACTATATTACCGGTTCTCAAAGAGGTTCTTCAAGGATTCGCGGTCCGGCACCTCCTTCTGAAGATTGGCCAACCCCAGTGCCTTCTCCTCCTTCCAAACATTCCAAAATTTTTGAGGACGTACCTCTAAAGCAAACTTCGACATCTCCTACACAGCAACCTAGCTCTTTCCAAAAAGAAGATAAAGAAGGTGATCAAGAAGAAGAATTATTGAAAGACTCATAGATTTTAGGATTTCAACTTTTGTACACTTGACAATATCTATGAATGTACTCAATTTCGAATTATTAATGAAATTATCTTTTTTGTTATCTTCGACAATTGGCAAAATTTTTAGAATTCTTTTTGATAATGCCAAAGGGAAAGAAATATAAATATATATAAAAACTATAAATAAGCACATATTCACAGGGAGATTTATAAATTATATATAAGTACATTGTATAGTTGTCATCATCAAAAGGGGGGAGATTGTTAGGAAATCAAATCTACGGTTTCGATGACAACAACTATGCACTGGAAATCAAATATGCATATATATTTCTATTTACAGGTACTTTCTAGAGTAACATCACTAGAAAGACAAGAACAAGGCTCAAAGAACGTTACAAGAGACTACAAGTCGATAGGATCGATGAAGCAACGAGACAGATGCACAAAGTAAACATGCACAGGTTACAGACGTCTGGGTGCACTAGCCAAACGTTTGAAGAAATCTTTTGGAATTCAAAATAGAAAGGATCAGACGTCTGGTTAATGCACTCAAACGTCTGAAAGGCTACTACACAAAAAAAATATAGCCAGACATCTGAAATAAATACTAGACGTCTGATGCTAAACTCGGAATTTAAAATTCAAATTACAACTACTGCATTTGAAATCAGACATCTTCGCTTCTCTTCGCTGCAACTCTTCATCACCATCTGAAGCAACTATAGAGCACTTATTAATGGATGCAGCTACTCTAGGAATCTCTCTATCACTATATATAACATCAAGAATCAAAGAGAAAAAAAACTTTACTCACTTGCGATCTTTACTTACATACTCTGTTACATTCTTGATCTCTAACAATCTATACTTGTATTTCACTCTTCTGTATATTCAGATCTCCTCAATCAATACTATATATATATATATATATTGGAAACATTTGTACTTAATAGTCAATATTCGTGTTATAGAACACATACTTGACAAGAACAAGCTATTGTAACCAAGCCTATTCCTTCGGGCGAAGTGAGGGTGTTTGATAGTCGAATCCTGAAGGGTAGCTTCAGAACTGGACGTAGGACAGGATGTCCGAGTCAGTAGTAAATCCTGGTGTGCTTATTCTATATTTACCTAGATTAATTTTATCTTAGTTGCATCATATTGTTTATCACATATACTTGCATATACACTATACGATCCACCCTATAGACTTACATAGTTATTTCGTTAATGATATTTAAAGTTAATAAATAATTTTGTTAATGATATTTTTAGTTAATTAATTATTTAATAATGACGTTTTTAAATTGACTAATCATTTTATATATAGTGTTTTAAGTTGAATCAATTAAAAAATGGTGTTCAAGTTAGTTTAATCAATTTAATAATGTGTTTTAAATAATAATACTGTCTATAAAAGGTGTTTAAAAATAATAAATTGTTTTATAAAGAGAATTATTTTTGAATGAAGGGTTTGTTGAAGTTATAAATTGGAAATAGATCTTGAATTTGGAAAGGAAGCTTTGGTTTATAAAACTTTGATGTTGTAGGAATTGGATCACTTATTAAAATCAAGTTCATGGAATTAATAAATATCAATTCTTAATTATGGTGGTATGGAAGCCTATTTTTAATACTTAACACCGAACGGTAATGGTTTGGGTAACAGTGAATAATATTTTGAATGATATTTTTTTATCCATTTAATATGATTTTGAAATAGAAAATCTTTCTTAAATGTTTAGTGAACATTCTTATATCATTGTACAAGTATGTGGTAAAGTTTTCCAAATATTGAAAGTGAAATGGTTTGCGAATATACTAATAGCAATGAGATAAGTATACTAATATCCTTTGGTAAGTAATTAAAGTGATTCAAATGAATGAATATTTACCAAAGAGGCTTAGTGGATTCCATATCGAAGTAAATCTATATTTATTTATTTGTTTATGTGATAGTTAATTACCTGACTATCAAATCTTGGCCAATTTTTAACTATGGAAATATCTAGGAGAAACACAAGAATTATATGGTATAATTATCTTTGTTGTTACTATGATATGCATAAACTCATGGACAAGTAATAAGGAAATCCGTCCACTTAAATGTTTGGAAGGTAATCTCTTCTCTTATATATAGTCTGTATGTTTTCGAAAGAATCAGATTTGAGTTTACTGGGACTATCAAATGTTGGTTCAAAGAGACTGGGATCAAATAAGTATGAGTTATTCGAAAACCACTTCAAACAACTCCAGCATTCGAATTGAAGACATCTTAAAGATGATGGAATTAAAGACAAAGCTCTTGAAGTGTAAGGGCTACTTGCTATTAATTCTAAGGGTGATTCCAAAAAGGATGTAATAGAAGTAATGCCTTTAGTTTGTTCATATGCTGAAAAACTTGTATGGATGGAAGCTGGCATTACACTATCGCTTGGAGGGAAGTGTTAGCATTTCAAGTGGGATTGCTATATAAAAGGTAAAATGTAGCCTCAAGCCTCACAACCGAGAATGACTTAAACGTGGGATTTGTAGCAGAGCTATGTGGGTTGCACCTATTAGGATATTGCCATTACCCATCTAGATTTATATTCGTGGATCCTATATGCATGTGAATTCACGAGATAAGGTTGCAATGCAACCAGGGTGATGAAATATTAGTTATTAGTCAGTAAGAGGTAGGCCAGTCCTGTGTTGATAGAGGGTCCATGTGAGTCCCATGGTACATTTTGTAGAGGTTTACCGTGGTAGACTGTACCCCAGTAGCCTTGAAATTATATGGAATCCATTCTCCAAGAAGTGTCTTCGGACTTAGTTGTATACCTATTATGGTGGAATTTAATCAATGTAACAATTTCGGCTATGATTCAACATTTATTTTAAAACATATACAAACTATTATTGTATCAATGGATTTTCTATTTGAAATGGTTTGGTTATTGTTTGCAACCAAAATGGTCACAAACACCCAAGAGTAGATTTATGTAGAGAAGTAAATGAAGAAAATAAAATTAAAGCTGAGGATTAGAGTAAGCGAACAGATGAATAAAAATAAAAATCAAGAATACGGAAATTTATAGTGGTTTGGCATTATATGCCTACATCCACTTTGAAGATTAGCTTTATTGATCCTCTAATATTCTGAACACAGTAGCAATAAATAGGAAAAACTTGACTATAAAAAAGATTAAAGCAATTAGCAGCGTAAAGATCCTCAGAATGGCCCCTTAGGTCAGTACTTATAGGTGAAGGTGGCCACTAATATCTATGAAACTTCGGTTATAGGACCTTCTAAACCATATGGGCCCACCAAAGGAGTCGCTAGGCCTTAATCCCAATAAAGAGGGATTAGTACCGATCCCTTCTTATGTCAAATTTAGGACAGCGATCCTTATGGTGGCTTCTTCATGCTTAGATATGTGGGCTCTTCAAATATCACGTAATTTGTACTAGTGGAGCTCATGTTGTTGGTTGAACTTTGGTTCCACTCCACGTGTGAGCCATTTTCTGCCAAACCGTACAAATAGTTATGACGATCCCTCTTTCTTTGGCCATTTGATATGTGATCCCTAGGGTGGGTTCCCTAGGGTCCATATACCTTACTCTCCATATTTTATCTACCTTGGACTTTTAGATCCGAGGATATTGATCATTGAATGCAAGAATGCACTTCGTCTCTAACATATGCCAATCCATCTATCTATGCCGACCTCTATTATATGCTATGTTGATCCCTTCCTTATGAGTGGAAGTATAGCTTTCGAGCCAACAAAACCATGTCGATCCATCTACTTTCATCTACGCTGATCCTTTTCTTGCTTCGACCATGCCAACCCCTTGTCTACCCAACCATACCGATCCTTAAGGTGCTTCCTAGCCATGCCGATCCTTTGCTTGTTTAAGCTAAAATTCATATTTCAAGCATCCTGCATTGTTTATCTACCAATTCCATCCAATTCTAGCTTTATGTAACCATTACTCCATGGTCGTTGTTCTTGATAACAATCGAATCTATCTTGTACAATCATTTCAACCTAACCAGGTCAGGATACCGAGTAACACTTGCCTCCAAAGTACGTCTTGTGAGTAACATTACGTGCTTTGAATCGAAATAAGTCTGAACTGTCAAAAATAGGTCCATCTAGCATCCTGAATGATTGCTATTCCTTTGTCAAATCATTTTTCAAAGGCACTGAATTCTTAATCGATTGCCATGATGCTTGGTCGATTTCAAGTAATATACATCCAATTCTGTATTCCGTCAATGTATATAAATTCGATTTTGCAAGACTAATAAACTTTTTATTATATGGTCCAGCCTTAAACTAGAAGGTTTCGGATATGATTTCAATTTTTGTTGATTTCAAAAAGTTGAACCTTTAACCCATTCTCATATGCATTCATATACATGTTTCTGTTGTTGGCTTCCGTATGTGCTCGAACATTTACAGGTCGTTGATAATTTCTGTAATATCGTATATATTCACGTCCATAACCAAATCCTTATAGTTATTTTTTGTTTCTTTAATCTGTAAGGATCGACATTCATTATTGTAACAACCCTGGTTTGGAGGTTATCTGTCAATATTAAATCATAATGGAAATTATAATTTAATATTGTGAATTAAGTAAAAATTTGAGATTTTAAATTGTTTATTTGAAATAAATAATGAATTTTGGAATTCAAAAATGTAAAAATAAGGTTTAGGACTTTATTTTATTTGGTTTGAGTGATAATAAATGGGAAATGACCTTACTTTAGAGAAAATGCAATAATTATATTAATTATTGCCTTTTTTGCTTCTTTTAATAATTTTAAGAGAAGTATTTTATTTTTGAAGGTTTTTTATTTAAATAGAAAGGTGGAAATTGATTTAAAAATATGTCTTCGCTATAAATTATGTTTAGGAATGGTTTAAAATATTTTTCTAAGTGAGAGAAGTATTTTTGTCGAATTTTAGAAGTTAAAAACATGTTTTATTCATTTATTTGAGTAAATAATGCATTTTAGTTAGAATTTAATAATAAAAATGTTTTAAAAATATAAATTTTTCTTTTTATATAGTGTAAATTGTTTTGTTTTATTAGTGTTCAAGTTTACATATTTTTCTTATGTGAAAATATGATGAAAATGCACTTTGGTTTTGTAAATTAGTGTAAATATGAAGCCTTTTTAACATAAGTGTTGATTAATTAACTTAAGCCATGTTATTTTCTTTTAATTTGTGGATCCAAGCCCTTTAGTGTTCACAGCCTGATTAAGGAAGCGAGAAAACTTACTGTACTTACATTCCCTTTGTCTCTTCTTCTTCCTCCAGCCTGTGAAACAAAATACAGTAACCACTCCTCCAAAATTGAAAATCCAAATCAATTTCTCCATAAAATTCAAGAAAATTAAAGTCTTTTTCACTCTAGAGAATAAATTGAAGGTAATATAACTCCAAATCACTTTAACTTCATCAAAAATATATGATTTGTGAAATGATTTCTTGTTTACGGTGAATTTTGTTTTGCATGCACTGTTTATCTTCTCTACAGGTTCTTAGAAGCTATCTCTCAAGCCAAAGCTTTCAATTTGCAACACAAATCCGAGTCTTTTCATCTAAGCAGCAACTTGAGTTGTAATACTAACAAATCCTAGCTAAGCCAAGCTCAAAATTGCAAGAAATCGTAAAAATTTAGTTCCATTTCGTATGTTTCTATTATGGTTTCTCTATTCAAAATTGGTTTTATGTTGCTACTTTGAAAGCCTGTAACTTTTGATTCCGACAATAAAATGTTGTTGGATTTCTTTCATTTGGTAGATTGCATGTTGAACTATGTCTCTACAAATTTTGGTTGATAAATATTATTATTTAGATCGTCAAAATAGTGGATGAAAATCAATTCAAACTTAGATTTTTGCTCGTTCACATTTTGTTGTCCGAGTTGCTGCAAACATGGTCGAAGTCCATGTTTGAGATAGCATATCTCTTTCATTTCTTGCTGGAATTCAACGTTCCTTCTTTTGATTGAAAGATATTGTTTTTTACTATAAGAATACTAATGTTCAGTTCTATCCGATATCATTTATTGCTTTGTTTCATGCAAGAAAGTAGAACCCAAGATGGTTTTCAGGCCCGTACGTTTTTGTTGTTTTTAACTGTTGCAAACATGGCCAGAGTTCATGTTTGAGACAGCGTAACTCTTTAATTTCCAGCCAGAATTAAATGATTCTTTCTTCGTTTGAAAGATGAAGTTTTCTAGTATGTGCATACCTATTTCCAGCTCAATATGAGGTTGTTTGAGCCTATGTTTTAGGCCTGTAGGTTTAACCCAAGATGGTTTTTAGGCCCGGGCACATTTTTGTTTTTGAACTGTTGCAAACATGGCCTGAGTCCATGCTTGAGACAGCGTAACTTTTTCATTTTCATACAGAATTCATTGATTCCTTTTTTTTGAAATATGATGTTTTCTACTATGTGCACACCAATTTTAAATTCAATGAGTGGTCGTTTGGCTACCTTTCTATGTTTGTAAGTTGAACCCGAGAGGGTTTTAGACCTGGGTAGAATTCAATGTGGCCCGAGTCCATGTTTGAGATTTCATATCTATAGATTTCACATTGGAATTCAGTGAATATTTATCTATTTCATAGATAAATTGTTCTGCTTTATGTGTATCAAATTTTAAGCCATTCCGAGGTCATTAAACCTTTCAAATTATGACTGGAAGTTGAACCCGGATAAGATTTCAGGCCTGGGTATTGTTTTGCCCATGAATTTTTATGTTCTTGTTTCGTTCGACTTTTGACTTTTACTTCATGTTTTTGTGATATTTTTGAAATGTTTGAGGGCTATGATGCCCATCAATAGGCTATTCAAGGTTTGAGGAATTTGAAATTCAAATTTGAATTGAATTTGATTGACAGTTTTGAGTGCTTTCTTTGATTTAAAGCATGGATTTTTCCAAACGATTGTGAAATAATTTTTAAAATAAATTGGCATTTAAAATAATTATTATATAATATTTTTAAACTATTTTAAGCTTTAAAATCTAATTATTCTCTATAATAAAATAAATTTCAAATATTGTTTTCAAAATTGATTTCGGAAAATGGTTTTAAAAGTTTGTTTTCTCAAATAAATTATTTTATACATAAAATACACATTTTTTAACTATTTGAGCGAATGAGGAGGAGAATTAAACGGTTTGGTAAAGCATGCGGCATGGGATACATGCATTTATCATACCGGTTAATTCCTAATTTGTCTGTTTGATCGTTTTGACCTTCGGCTCGAGTTTACCGATGAGATGAGGTAAACATTTTTCTGCTTTTAGTGTGAAAATTACTAGTGTTTAGTAAACTGTTTAGTGCGCACGTGTGGTATGGGACGCACGTTAACACTATTTGGGTTCCTATTCGAGAGTTTGTGATACATTTTCCATTATGGCATATTGCCAGTACTAAACCTTCGGGTCATTGCCATTGCGGTGTATTTTTCTTTGAGACGTTTGCCATTGCGGCATTTGCCATTGCGGTGCATTTGTTGTTGCGGCATATTTCTCATTGTGACATGTTTGCCTTCTGGCAAGGTACATATTTTTAGAGATCAGTACTTGGAAGGCTTCAGCCAAAAGTATGTTCAAATTTTTTGAGATGATTTCATTGATTATTGTGATTTCCCTAGTATATCACCTTTTTCATTGTTGGCTATTCAAGCCGTTTTATATATATTTATGGAGATTACCTTATGGGAATTTGCGTTGCCTACACTGGCGTTACTTGAGATTTTATTTTGTCGTTATTATTTAAGATTTTCCTTTTGACGTTATTATATGAGATTTGCCTTTTGGCATTTATTTGGGATTATATCCTCCTATATGGATATATATGCATTTGCCTTATGGAATATTTTAAGATGGTGATTTCTCGAGTTGCTTTTGTGTTTGCCGATATGGCGGGTTTGGGATTTCTTCTCTTTGGAGTTATGTTTTTCTCCAAAACCATATTTGATGTTATGTGGCACACCGATAAGATGGGGAATGCTTTTATTTTCAGATTTTTTATGAAGTTTTATCGCCTTTGAGTTGCATTCATGTAACGTCCCGCCTTTTCGTACGCTTTAAATCGACACACGTGCCAATTCAAAACCATATGGAAGGGCGGATTGTTATGGGGTAAATAAAAAAATAAAGAAGAGAAAAAAAACTAAACAGAATCTCATAGCGGAAGGATAAAATATAATAATAAATATACAATTCATAAAACTGTTTACAAAACATTTGAATCTTCTTTATACAATAAATATAAGAGTTCACATACCAATAATATCAATGCAGCGGAATTAAATAGTGTAGTGGAATAATATAGTAGATAGTAATACTACAAATCTTCGTCTTCGTCCTCCAGAATAAAATCTTCAAATCCTGAACCGCTCGGACTGACCCGAGCGAATTGAAAAGACAAAACACTCGAGTCAGAACTAAAAGATCTTATGAAAATTAAATTGATGGAAATAAATATGAGTGCAGTAACTCAAGAGATGCTCGGGATTCACATCTCTTAAGGATCCGTTAAACTATTTACTATGTAGTATATTCCGCTATTATAATAATGTCTATTTATAAAATAAACTTACTTTTTACTTAGCATTAAGGGGTTGCCTATATAGCCCTTAACACGTAATAGTCCCAGTAGTCCATCCAATACCATAGTCGCTCCTGATCGGGAAGCCACCAGAGGATACCACACGGGCTACGGGAGAAATCCAAACTCGTACAAGGCACGATAGGGTAGGTGATACGACACAACTAGGCAATGCTAGGGTAGATATACCAATTACGCTTCCGGGTCGGTGGTAACGCGTAGCGCGCAGCTACCGCCCACTTCGAACAAACTCCCCCAAATCAAAGAAACCAAAAGTGAAGGTGGCCACCGAATCGATCCAAAGTCAGAGTATAGTATCGAAGGGAAGTGTCCGATCAAAGGTGCTACCTTATTAACCCGTCGATCGCTCCTGTTTTAGCCACCTTATGCCAACTCACGGGAGTTGGGTTCAAGTATTTACCATACAGGAAAACGCCGCCACCAACCTGCTTCATTCTGGAATCTCCACCGCGCACACGGTTGTTAAAGTGGTTTTCGGGGTTGGCAGAGAGTATAACAACTTCCGATCCCGGTATCTTCAACAACCAACGTTATTATAACACTGCGGTCTTTAAAATAGTTTATACTTTAAAACTAGAAAATAATTATCCATTTCAAAACCTGCAAATACGATATCGTTCCCATTTCGAAAACAAATCATTTCGATATTATTTTTTATAAAACCCAAATCAACAATATCATTTTTATTTCAAATATATTTCTTTTTCCAAAATCATACTGCTTAAAATTTATAATATCCGGAAACCAAACATTTGGATTATAACTTTTAAAACATAATACTTCGAAGTTCATAGCTTTAAAACCATAACTGCTAAAAGTTGAATGGTTTTGGATATTCAACAGTATATAGAATAAAATAGTTGATTTTATATTACTTTATAAAATAAATTAATTTCCACGACTTACCATTTATTTCATTTAAGATTAAGTCAAAATCCATAAATTTAAAATCGCTTTCAGTTTCAATAAACCGCTTCAGTTTCAATATATTTCAAACTTTGAATACTAAACAATTGGAATTAAGGTTGGAAATTTCTATTCAACAATTCAAAGTCCTATTATTTATTTTGAAATATTGGCATAATAAATCCTAAATCATTTTAAATAAAACTCAAATTACTTTTAACTATCAAAATTTCCTTCGATTTATTTATACTAGAAATATTCATTTAATCCATCTTGAATAAAATTTCAGTTATAAATATCATACCTTTTAAAATTTCAAGTTAATAAATTCTACATCAACTTATGAAGTTAAATTCTTAATTAAGCTCGATTCCAAATGAATTTTCAACTTGACTCCCAATATAAATCGATTTAAAACATTAAAAACTCTATATATCCTCAATATCTTAACATGTACTTAACCATATAATATAAATAATCAAACTTCATTATTCATTTTTTTTATTTTATTTAACAAATTTATACACAGCTTAAATTCAATAATTTAACCATATATGTACATAAAATAAGATTTTATATAAGGTCAAAAATTAATATTTATCAAACCGTATCCTATCCAAAACCATAGTATCCTTTCAAAAAAATAATTATATATATATATACCGCGGTGCCTGTAAATATTTTTCTACCCTATGGTCAAGTGATACAGATATTTATCATTTCAATCCGCAATTTAATAATAAAAATGTGTTTGTATATCATTTCAAACCACAATCCCGAATGAAATGAAATGCATAACTACTTGCAGTTAATATAAATAAACATTCATTCATCCAAATATCAATCGTCAACCATTTATTACAAATCATCATCCAATTTAAACAAACATCAATATAGAGCATATAAAATATAACAGGTAATAAATACAGGTATTAACTAATAGTTTATATTCAATAATAAATTTAAGAACTGTTTAACTAGCAGTTTATACGCAAATAAATAAATTTTAATTGTCAAATTTTATGCAAAAAAAAATTAATTCCCAGTTAATTTAAATAAATGCGATTTAACTGAGATAATGAATAAAACATGCCAAACAGTCATAAATGAATTTCTACTCATATCATAAATCAATTTAACAAATATAAGAAATTTTAGAAGTTGTGAGTGGTTTAAAACACTCACCTTTTAAATTTAAATTGAATTTAAATCCAATTTAAACTCAAAAATTGGACAGTCTCCAAATTGGTCCAAAACAGCGTCAACAGATCCGAAATTTTATTACGATCCTAACAAAAAAAATCGTACGTGAAACGGAGTTCGGATGAACAAGTTATTAAGATTTTATCATTGAAATTCAAATAAAAATTAAATTAAAATAAACATATTTTCTCTTAAACGTCACCACCCTCCTTCTATTTTCGGCTACAGGAACCGAACCCGCAAACATCACGAACCCAAAAAAAATGCGCCCATTCCAAACTTTGACCGCCGATCTCCCCCACCACCGGCCACCATTGGGACGCCGACTACCACCATCGAACTCCCCATGCGAACGCGCACCTTCCCATACCACCCTTGACACCTCCGCCGCCGCCCATGTGAACGCGCCGCCGGCCCTATTTTAAGGATCCGTTAAACTATTTATTATGTAGTATATTTCGCTATTATAATAGTGTCTATTTATAAAATAAACTTACTTTTTTCTTAGCATTAAGGGGTTGCCCATATAGCCCTTAACACGTAATAGTCCCAGTAGTAGTCCATCTAATATCATAGTCCTTCCTGATCGGGAAGCCATCAGAGGATACCACACGGGCTACGGAAGAAATCCAAACTTATACAAGGCGCGATAGGGTAGGTGACACGGCACAACTAGGCAATGCCAGGGTAGATATACCAATTACGCTTCCGGGTCGGTGGTAACGCGTAGCGCGCTGCTACCGCCCACCTCGAACAAACTCCCCCAAATCAAAGAAATCAAAAGTGAAGGTGGCCACCCAATCAATCTAAAGTCAGAGTATAGTATCGAAGGGAAGCGTCCGATCAAAGGTGCTACCTTATTAACCCGTCGATCGCTCCTGTTTTAGCCACCTTATGCCAACTCACAGGAGTTGGGTCCACGTATTTACCTTACAGGAAAACGCCGCCACCAACCTACTTCATTCTGGAATCTCCACCGCGCACACGGTTGTTAAAGTGGTTTTCGGGGTTGGCAGAGAGTATGACAACTTCCGATCCCAGTCTCTTCAACAACCAACGTTATTATAACACCGCGGTCTTTAAAATAGTTTATACTTTAAAACTAGAAAATAATTATCCATTTCAAAACCCATAAATACGATACCATTCCCATTTCGAAAACAACTCATTTCGATATTATTTTTTATAAAACCCAAATCAACAATATCATTTTTATTTCAAATATATTTCTTTTTCCAAAATCATACTGCTTAAAATTTATAATATCCGGAAACCAAACATTTGGATTATAACTTTTAAAACATAATACTTCGAAGTTCATAGCTTTAAAACCATAACTGCTAAAAGTTGAATGGTTTTGGATATTCAACAGTATATATAATAAAATAGTTGATTTTATATTACTTTATAAAATAAATTAATTTCCGCGACTTACCATTTATTTCATTTAAGATTAGGTCAAAATCCATAAATTTAAAATCGCTTTCAGTTTCAATAAACCGCTTCAGTTTCAATATATTTCAAACTTTGACTATTAAACAATTGGAACTAAGGTTGGAAATTTCTATTCAACAATTCAAAGTCCTATTATTTATTTTGAAATATTGGCATAATAAATCCAAAATCATTTTAAATAAAACTCAAATTACTTTTAACTATCAAAATTTCCTCCGATTTATTTATACTAGAAATATTCATTTAATCCATCTTGAATAAAATTTCAGTTATAAATATCATACCTTTTAAAATTTCAAGTTAATAAATTCTACATCAACTTATGAAGTTAAATTCTTAATTAAGCTCGATTCCAAATGAATTTTCAACTTAACTCCCAATATAAATTGATTTAAAACATTAAAAACTCTATATATCCTCAATATCTTAACATGTACTTAACCATATAATATAAATAATCAAACTCCATTATTCATCTTGTTTATTTTATTTAACAAATTTATACACAGCTCAAATTCAATAATTTAACCATATATGTACATAAAATAAGATTTTATATAAGGTCAAAAATTAATATTTATCAAACCGTATCCTATCCAAAACCATAGTATCCTTTCAAAAAAATAATTATATATATATATATACCGCGGTACCTGTATATAATTTTCTACCCTATGGTCAAGTGATACAGATATTTATCATTTGAATCCACGATTTAATAATAAAAATGCGGTTGTATATCATTTCAAATCGCCATCCCGAATGAAATGAAATGCATAACTACTTGCAGTTAATATAAATAACATTCATTCATCCAAATATCAATCGTCAACCATTTATTACAAATCATCATCCAATTTAAACAGACATCAATATAGAGCATATAAAATATAACAGGTAATAAATACAGGTATTAACTAACAGTTTATATTCAGTAATAAATTTAATAACTATTTAACTAGCAGTTTATATGCAAATAAATAAATTTTAACTGTCAATTTTTTATGCAATAAAAAAAATTAATTCCCAGTTAATTTAAATAAATGCGATTTAACTGAGATAATGAATAAAACATGACAAACAGTCATAAATGAATTTCTACTCATATCATAAATCAATTTAACAAACATAAGAAATTTTAGAAGTTGTGAGTGGGTTAAAACACTCACCTTTTGGATTTAAATTGAATTTAAATCCAATTTAAACTTAAAAATTAGACAGTCTCCAAATTGGTCCAAAACAGCATCAACAGATCCGAAATTTTATTACGATCCTAACAAAAAAATCGCACGTGAAACGGAGTTCGGATGAACAAGTTATTAAGATTTTATCATTGAAATTAAAATAAAAATTAAAATAAAATAAACATACTTTCTCGTACACATCACCACCCTCCTTCTATTTTCGGCTACAGGAACCGAACACGCAAACATCACGAACCCAAAAAAAACGCGCCCATTCCAAATTTTGACCGACGATCTCCCCCACCACCGGCCACCATCGGGACGCCGAGTACCACCATCGAACTCCCCATGCGAACGCGCACCTTCCCATACCACCCTTGACACCTCCGTCACCGCCCATATGAACGCGCCGCCGGCCCTATTTTAGGGTTTCGAACGGAAAATTACAAATTCCCACCACCACACTAACATCCAGGTCAAACGACCACCTGCGCCGAGCTCCATACGTCGAGTTCTACAAAACCCATATTTTAATTTCGTCGATTGATGACGAAATCAAAAATGCCTACTTCAATTTTGACCAAGATTTGACTGACTCGAACATCAATTGCAAAAACAGTAGCTGCGCGTGTATTCGTATCGATGAGATCTTCAACATATAATTTTTTGAGATTTTTCTGAGGACTTTGAATTTTGACTTTTGAATTGAAATTGGATATAGGGTTTGCAGCCATTGGGAAGAGAAGGAGCTGAGAAATGAACACACAAACAAATGAGAATAAATGGAGGCTAGGGTTTATAACTGAGTTTATATAGGTAGGTTAGAAATTTGAATAGATGGATCGGGTTGGATATACGTGCTACCGCTAACAAGGCCCAAAAAGCCTGTTCTGACCCTGGAAAGAAATTGGGTAAACCCATATATCGAAATAGGTGTTTTAAAATATTCTGAACGCGATGTAAAAAGTTTCACGTCCAAATTCGATCGTATGAAGAAGTTATGCTGAAATCAATAGTTTCAAATTGATTTCAATTAAATCGATTTCAAGGCGTTTCGCGTTCGTACGATCAAACGATAAGTCCGATTGACACGAAACTTGAAACCCTACAATAATTCACCGTTACGGATCCGATGAAACTGGTTTCGTCGAAATCCGAGTCCGTGACCAAAAAGGCTATTTTTATATTAATTAAATAAATTTAAATTAGTAAATAAATCCAATTTTTATATTTCAGTTTTAGAATTGGAAATTTTTATCACTTATGATTCCTCAATCATTTACAATAATTTTAAACAAATTAAAATGTAAATTTAGATGATTCATTTATAGAATTAAATATTAATTTTCAACTTCGTTAACTTCAAAATTATAAATTAACTTTCTAATAATTCTATTAAATTAAAGGAAACAATGATTATTCCATTCATATATTTCAAATATAAAGGTTTACCATTGGATTTGAAATTATTACATAAATATTTTCCAATTTTCAACTTAATTTTTAAATTGACGTAATAATTACATATTTGATTTCATTCATTTGCAATAAATCCAGTTATTATAAATTAAATAAATTAACTCAACATTAAAGATTCAAATCCTATAATTCACAAATTTCATCATCTTGATTTACTTATTAATTTATAATCCTTTAAATCAATTTCCGTTTCAATTTAAAGTAACTAAATTTACCAATTATAGTATTTATTCCAATTTCTTTAAATAACCCTTTTATTATAAATTTAATCCAAATTATTTTAATAAATTTCCGATTAAACGGATTAGATTCAATTTCAACTTTTAACTTACACTTAAGTTTAGGCTATAATCAATATATAACGTATTACTTTCATAGTTATTTACATACTTCTCGTATTAATTTCTCAATAAATCATAATTATTAAAATAACGCTTATAATCAATAACGACATTGCAATTACTCACATTCAAATGATCGTTATTTCAAATAAATTTATCGACCAATAAATTAAGGAATTTATAATAATTGTTATCTACCCTTATATTTACTTCCTAATAACGTATTACCTACTCTCCTTTAACCGTGATTTGAATTCCAACCTTTATTTATCATACTAAATAAAATAAACTACATATAGATTGTTATCTATTTCCTTACATGCCTTTATAGGTTTATTACTTAAAAATCATCGTTTAAAATCCCGTGTATACACAAATTATTACTTAACATAAATCTACTCTTTTATTACTTTACGTTCACACTTCCGCTACTATATAATTAATCATCAAGTAACGTTATCATCAAACCAACATTAATTTATATATTAAATGCTTACATTTATTTCTCTACATCCAATTTGTTCCAACTTAATTTATATTAATGCTATTCCCTTATTTGGTTATTATTTATCCACTGGTTCTAACTTTTATTACCTATATTTTCCATTATTGTAAGCCTTAAATATTTCCATTCAAATTAAATATAAATTTCAATTCAATCAACCCTTTTCAACATGCAACTTATAGTAACAGCTTACAAGTACAAATGGAATTATTATTTATTATAATATTTTCTTAATTTACATTAACATATAAATAAATTTCCTTTAAATGAATTTCATATCCAGGTATAATACTTACTCCATTTCATTTATTGAAATTTATTCAAATTGCTAGTAAATAGGTTTTAAGCCACCATTTATAAAATTTAAATTAGCGTTTATTTCAATATTTGTTATAAAGTTTTTTTTTTCTTTTTTATTTTCTCTATTAGATTTAATTACAAAACTTATTAATTTAACCAAATTAAATCCACGAAATTTACGGGTCGTTACAATTCATATTTAGTGATATCCTTATATCAATTGAAATTACTATACCTACTTATTTATGCCATGTGAAGTTACCATATGCCCTTGAATTATTCCTTCTCACTTGAGAAGATTATCACCTTACCTTGTGCTTATAGCATTGTATATCCTATTTAAACTGATTTGTTTAGCTAGACTGACCAGTGTATTTTATACTCGGGTCAAACCGAGGTGTTTCAGGTTAGGTACCTTTGGACTTAGCCTATTCTACTTCCACGTGGACTTTTCTACTATCTTCTTGTTGTAGTCTTTTTGTCGCTACTCTGATATATATATATATATATATATATATATATTGTTTTGACTCATGTGTATATTGTGGTTGTCATACGACATATGTGATGTATCAGTTTATGTACTCTTTGATGTATCTGTATATATGTGTATATATGTGATTATCTGCTGTTCTGTAATGTGTTTTGCATTTGAGTTGTTGTATTTTGTTCTAATAGATCCTATACCCACCTGTGACTTTGTATTAAGTATTTCATTGGATATGTCGGTCCACTTGAAATGGAAAAAAATAGAGCATTTATCGACGTATTCAATAGGTATTTAAGACAAGGCTATAAATGGTCACTTTTAACCAGCCCTATTATCCACATCAGCAGACGGTATTACCCAGTAATATTTTTTTTTAATGTCAGTCTCGAGATGGGCGTCACAGCTTGGTATCAGAGCCGTGTTCAGAACAAAATATGATAAACACAGAAAAAACATATATTACTGTACATCTATGTATAATACAAGTGTTACCAATTCTTTAATCATTGTATCCTTTACAGTATCATGTCTTTTGAGATAGAAGTTTGGGATATGTCTAGGAATATGTTTTATTCCGTAGTACTCCATAATAGAATTGATGATATCTCATCTTAAGAGTAATCCTAATCATGATTGTTTTATTCAGTAATCATTTGTTGATGCTTTTGGATTATTCTTGTCTTTTAAATTCTTTAAGAATTGTGAATCCTATTGAGGGGATCCACAATATTTTAGCATGATGTGTAAGGATTTTGGAATTTTTCCTTGTAACTTATCTTTTCATGCGAATTAGCATAATATTTTTATCTAGAGTTTGGAACGGTTTGGGATGGAGTGGCTTGCATATTATCAAGCCACATTCAGTGAATTGAAAAATCCTATACTTAGGTATCCTAATTTTGGCTAATTTGTTGTTTCTTATTCTTTGGAGTGTTCATTCTAAAGTATCTGTATTCACTCTTGAGCTTTGAGATGTTGATGACATATCTCAAATTTCAGTCATTATGATTTTGTTGATTTATGTGAGTCCTTTCGGGTTTGTCACCCACCGGACAATCGAGAATTGTATTGACCTCCTTTCCAATTCCTAGCCTTTTGGTCATTCTTCCATGAGGATATCCATTAAGGAAATAAGGAGGTTCTTTGAATTTAACTGATATTGTCATTCTTGTCTCCTTTGAGATATCCTCTTTGGATACTCAATTATTGATATACTGTATGGTATCATTTCACTCGAAGTAATAATTTGTCATTAATGTTACTTCTCCTCGTTCGAGAAGATATCTTATCCTTACTCTTATATTTCATTGATCGTTTTAATCTTGAGTAGTGATAGGGTCATTTCTCAACTTGACCTTACATAGATTTTCATTGGATATGAGTGGCGGAGGATAGCGTTCCTCTTACCGCATTCCGCACTCGTATGAGTCTCATGAGTGGCTTGTTATACCGTTAGGAATAACGAACACTTCATTATATTCCATTATTCCTGTGAATCGAGTATTCTGGGAATATCTCGATGAGTTCTTCTTGTGTTTTTGATTTTGAGTATAAGTTGAGTTTTTAAATCTTTCAAATTGAAGATATGTTTTAAGTGAAATTGGACTTTTGAGTGAAATAAAGAATATTTGGAGTATTATGAAGCATTTCTTCTTATAGAAAATAATTTTTGTGTCGGGTCGTCCATCGAGTGCTTTAGGAATTATGATCAATATGCCTGATCAACGTTATCGATAGGAATTTCCTAAACACCATGATGAGGCAATCAGACATGGTAAATTGAGTTTTAATAAGCAAGACTGGAATAAATTAATATGGTTTGAGAATTAAATTTTATTTCGAAAATTAAATGCAGCCATTGAACCATAGTAGTGTTAGAGGAGTACGAGGCAGTTTTGATCACCAATTCAACTCTGTAACTAATTGATGTGTTCATTCGCTATAAAACAATGGTAAGGCAATACCCTTGCATTATTTGAAAAATTTTTGAAACTGAATATGCTTATTTTAAACTTTAATCGTGTGTTTGTGAGCAAATTTTGTTTCAAATTTTGGTTATGTTAAAAATTTGTTGGTGTGAATTTGTAAAATTCTTTTAAAAACAAATTTGAATTAATTTCCAACTTTAATTTGTTTTAATTGAATAATTAAATGGGAATTAAATTTGTGTGACAAAGTGGAAATTTGAGGATGAATTGTTTTGATATATGAACCAATTATGTAGTATAATAATTTAAGTTATGAGAATATTTTCGAACTTTATATACATTCCCAAAATTTATTTTAATTAATGATCAATAGTCATCTCTTGAAGATGGAAAATAATAGTTATGTCTTCCACGAGTTTTCTTAGTTAATTGTTTTTAAAAATTAGATTTTTGGGAAGTGGTGAAAATATTTCCAACTAATGAATTGTTTCTTTTAAAAGACGTTTACATGAAGTTAATTATAATTTTAAACGTCTTAGCTTTTCAGGAAAAAATAAGATCATTTACTAAATGATTTAGCAAAATGGTTGTTTGAAAATTAAAATGGTTTGGGAAAATTTAAAAATTTAAATTGATTTGAAAGAAGAAATTTGGTTGGAAAAGTGTTGTGCTAAAACAACAATAACTTAAGATTTATAACTCTGAATGAGTTAAAACTTTTTGCAAATGAAAGAGCCTTTAGAAAGTTATAAATTTTCTTTGTACTACTTTAGAAAATTTTGCATTATTCCTAGTCTAAAATGGGTTTGAAAGTAGATGGTCATTTCTGTGCTATAAGAGATTTTCTAAGATTTAAATTGAAAATAAATTTAGCATAACTTTCGAACCATTAATCCAATTTTTATGGTCTTTATATCAATGGAAAGCATAGACTTAGTAGAACAACTTTCATTTTATAAGTATTTTCATATTTTGAGTTCTGGGTCAACATTTAAGATCTTTATAGCAGGTTCTTAACTGAAACAAGTTGTTTTCTTATAAGTTAAGTGCATTCTACCTATTTTGTGAATATAATCTGGTTGATGTTTTTGTATGAAATAATATGTTACAAGCTAAAATATATAGTGGTAGAATCTATGAGTTAGACACTTTATTCACGTTAAATAGAGAGTTTAGAGAATAAATTGGATTTTTGTAAGAAGTCTTGAATTTTTTTAGAATATTGAAGTTTGAGAATTCAAATATAAAGAAATTAGGTTTCTGAAACCTTAAAAATCTTTTTTTTTTTTGTAAAATAAGAGTATAGAAATCCATTACTCGGGTTTGTTTTGTCTTTGAGCCATCATCTAACATCGTGCATTATGTGGTCATTGAGTCTGGCGGCCTTTGAAGAAATCAGCTCTCATCGAATTCTCTTTCCTCTCTTATTGTTAAACTTTTGTTGGCGTGGTTCTTTCCGTAATGGCACACGGAAAGTAATTTCGATAATCATCTTATTGATTGGAGTCCGGGATAAAAGTTGAACTAAATTCCGACTCTATTCGAAATCTTCATGAAATAAATTTCACTTGATTGATCCTTCAGATAGCATTCTGTTGTGTTCCTGTTTCGAAGGTGAAGTGCCTACGAAATCATTTCTCATACAATTTCTATAGTATGTTAATCCCGATGAATATATTTGGGAAATTATAGAATTTATCGAGCAATTTTATCTTGGTCTTCTATCGATCTGAGTTGGGAGGAATTTTTTTAAACTCGAGCTTGTCTATCTTTCTTTTGATTGATGAAATTAACGTGTTGAATACAAACTCTTCTCTAGAAATTGCGAGGATGCAATTTTTATAAAAGGGGATTCTGTAACAAGCCTGGTTTGAAGATTACCTGTCAATAGTAAATTATAATGTTAATTATAATTTATTATTGTGAACTAAATAAAAATTTGAGATTTTAGATTATTTATTTGAAATAAACAATGAATTTTAGAATTTAAAAATGTGAAAAATAAGGTTTAAGACTTTATTTTATTTGGTTAGAGTGATAATAAATGGGAAATGATCTTACTTTTGATAAAATGCAATAATTATATTAATTATTGCCATTTTGCTTCTTTTAATAATTTTAAGAGAAGAAATTTATTTTTAAAGGTTGTTTATTTGAATAAAAAATTGAAAATTGGTTTAAAATGTGTTTTGGCTATAAATTAAGTTTGGAAATGGTTTAGAATATTTTTCTAAGTGAGAAAAGTATTTTTGTTGAATTTTAGAAGTTAAAAACAATGTTTATTCATTTATTTGAGTAAATAGTGCATTTAAGTTAAATTAAGGAATTTATAAATAAAAATGTTTTAAAATATAAATTTATCTTTTTATATAGTGTAGAACATTTTGTTTTATTAGTGTGCATGTTTACATATTTTTCTTATGTGAAAATATGATGAAAATGCAATTTGATTTTGCAAATTAGTGTAAATATGAAGCCATTTTAATATAAATGCTGATTAATTAACATAAGCCATGTTATTTTCTTTTAGTTTGTGGTCCATGCCCAGTGTTCACAGCTTGATTAAGGAAGTGAGAAAACTTACCGTACATTCATTTCTCTATCTCTTCTTCCTCCTTTAGCCTGAGAAACAAAATATAGTAACCACTCCTCCCAAATTGAAAATCGAAGCCAATTTCTCCATAAAATTCAAGAAAATTAAAGTCTTTTTCACTCTAGAGAATAAATTGAAGGTAATCTAACTCCAAATCACTTAATTTCATCAAAAATATCTGATTTGTCAAATGATTTCTTGTTTAGAGTGAATTTTGTTTTGCATGCACCGTTTATCTTCTCTACACGTTCTTAGAAGCTATCTCTCAAGCCAAAGCTCTCAACTTGCAACATAAATCCGAGTCTTTTCATCTAAGCAGGAAGGTGAGTTGTAATACTCAAAATCCTAGCTGAGTCAAGCTCAAATTGCAAGAAACTGTAAAGATTTAGCTTCAGCTCGTTTATTTCTATTGTGGTTTCTCTGTTCAAAATTAGTTTCATGTTGTACTTTGAAAGCCTATAACTTTTGATTTGGTAGATTGCATTTTAAACTATGTTTCTGCAAATTTTGGTTGAGGAATATTGTCATTTAGATATTCAAAACAGTGATCGAAAATCAATTCAAACCCATATTTTTGCATGTACACATTTTGTTTTCCGAGTTGCTGCAAACATAGCATGAGTCCATGTTTGAGATAGCATATCTTTTTCATTTCTTACTAGAATTCGTTTATTTTTTTTTTGATTGAAAGATAAAGTTTTCTACTATATGCGTACCAATTTTCCGTTCAATCCTCAGCAATTTTTTCTCTGTTTCATGCCTGAAAGTCAAATCCGAGATGGTTTTCAGGTCTATACGTTTTTATTGTTTCGAACTGTTGCAAACCTGGCCCGAGTCCACGTTTGAGACATCGTAACTTTTTCATTTCTAGTCGAAATTTATTGATTCTTTCTTTATTTGAAAGATAAAGTTTTATAGTATGTGCATACCAATTTTTAGCTCAATATGAGGTCGTCTGGTCCTTTATTTTAGGCCTGTAAGTTGAATCGAAGATGGTTTTCAGGTCTGGGCACATTTTTGTTTTTGAACTGTTGCAAACATGGCCTTAGTCCATGTTTAAGACAACGTAACTTTTTCATTTTCAGTAGGAATTCATTTATTCTTTTTTCGTTTGAAGGATGAAGTTTTCGACTATGAGCATACTAATTTTCAGTTCAATGAGAGGTTGTTTTGATACAAGTTCTATGTCTGTAAGTTGAATCCGAGTAGGTTTTAAACTTGGGCAGAACTCAACATGGCCTGGGTCCATGTTTGATATTTCATATCTTTAGCATTTTATAATGGAATTCAGCGATTCTTTTCCTGTTCATAGATAAATTGTTCTACTTTATGTGTATCAAATTTTATGCCATTCCGAGGTCATTAAGCCTTTCAAATTATGTCCGAAAGTTGAACCTGGAGAAATTTTCAAACCTAGGTATTGTTTTGCTCATGCATTTTTATGTTCTTTTTCTATCAGACTTTTGAATTTTACTTCATGTTTTTATAATATTTCCAAAATGTTTTGAGGGCTAAGATGCCTATCAATAGGCTAGCCAAGTTTTGACGAATTTGAAATTCAAAGTTGAATTGAATTTGAATAACGGTTTTGAGCACTTTCTTTGATTTCGAGCATAGACTTTTCCAAACGATTTTGAAATAATTTTTAAAATAAACTGGCATTTAAAATAATTATTGTATAATATTTTTAAATTTTTTTAAGCTATAAAATCTAATTATTCTCTATAATAAAGGAATTTTCAAATATATTTTTTCAAAATTGATTTCGAAAAATGATTTTAAAAGCTTGTTTTCTCAAATAAAGTATTTTATATATAAAATATATTTTTTCACTATCCGAGCAAATGAGAAGGGGAATTAAATGATTTGGTAAAATATGTGGTATGAGACACGTGCATTTATCTTATCTGTTAATTTCCGACCTGTTCGTTTGATCGTTTTGACCTTCAGGTCGAGTTTACCAATGAGATGAGGTAAACTTTTTACTACTTTGAGTGTGAAATTTACTAACGGTTAGTAAACCGTTTAGTGCAAACGTGTGGTATGGGATGCATGTTTACATTGCTCGGGTTCCTATCTGGAGTTTGTGACCATTGCGGCAAATTGCCAGTGCTGGACCTTTGGGTCATTGCCATTGCAGTGTTTGCCATTGTGGCGTATTTGTCTTTGAGACGTTTGCCATTGCGCCGTTTGCCATTGCGGCATTTTTTCCACTGCGGCGTATTTGTCATTGTGACGTATTTGCCTTCGTGGAAGGTAGAGATGGGTACTTGGTAGGCTTCAGCCAAAAGCATATGCAAAACTTTTGAGATGATTTCATTGATTTTTATGATTTCCCTAGTGTATCGCCTGTTTCATGGTTGGCCATTCGAGCCGTTATATATATATATATATAGTTAATCGCTATATATATATATATATATATATATATATGGCGATTAACTTATGGGAATTTGAGTTAGTGACGTAATTTGAGATTTGCCTTTTGGAATTCTTATATGAGATTTGCCTTTTGGCGTTATTATATCATATTTGATTTTTGACATTTATTTGGGATTATATCCTCCTATATGGAGATATATGCATTTTCCTTATGGCGTATTTTGATATGGCGATTTATTGAGTTGCTTTTGAATTTGCCGATATGGCAGGTTTGGGATTTCTCCTCTCAGGAGTTACGTTTTTTCCTAAATCATATTTGATGTTTTTTGTCACACCAATGAGATGAGGCATGCTTTTATTGTGAGGTTTGTTATGAAGTTTTATCGCCTTTGAGTTGCATTCATATTTAGTGATATCCTTATATCACTTGAAATTACTATACCTACTTAGTTATGCCATGTGAGTAACCATATACCCTTGTATTATTCCTTCTCACTTGAGAAGGTTATCACCTTACCTTGTGCTTATAGTGTCGTATATCTTATTTAAACTGATTTTTTAGCTAGACTGATCCATGTATTTTATACTCGGGTCAGACCGAAGTGTTTCAGGTTAGGTACCTTTGGATTTAGCCTATTCTGTTTTCGCATGGACTTTTCTGTTGTCTTTTTGTTGTAGTCTTTTTGTCGCTACTCTGATATGTATATTGTTTTGACTCTATATTATGGTCGTCATACCACATGCGCGATGTATCAGTTTGTATACTCTGTGATGTATCTGTATATGTGTGTGTGTATGTGATTGTCTGCTATTCTGTGATGTGTTTAACATTTGAGTTGTTGTATTTTGTTCCGATAGATCCTATAGCCACATATGGCTTTGTATTAAGTATTTATTGGATATGTCAATCCACTTGAGATGGAAAAAAATAGAGCATTTGTCGACGTATTCAATAGGTATTCAAGACAAGGCTGTAGATGGTCACTCCTAACCAGCCTTGTTCTCCGCATTAGCAGATGGTATTGCCCGGTAATACTCTTTGTTAATATGGATCTCGGGGTAGGGCTTCACAATTATGCTGATTTATCCTTTTAGCCATGCAAATAGGGATCGGTAGGCTTCTATGCTGACCCATCACTTCTCATTATTCGCTCCATGTCTTGGGTTGAACCCGAACCCTCTTACATATATAAATAAGCCTTTCTTCCATTCCTTTTTCACTTTTCTTATCTTCCATATCAGCTAGCTCATCTTCTTACCGAACTCTCCCTTACTTCCTTATTAATCGAACCCTCTTCCTCCACTTAAGCTTCACCAACCTAATAAGTCATACCTTCATTCGATCTTAAGCCATCGCTACACCTTCGACCAAATGATAGCCTAACCTTATTCATTTTAACAACTTTCCTTTGACTGACTTAGGTAAGCCCCTCTTCTTGCTTTTGATTATAATGCAATACAATGTATTCCGCTTAGTAGATGATAAATTGATGGTGTTCGAGGCCGTGATAACAAGCGGCTTGGGGGAGATGGATGATTGGCGATTCAGTGTGAGTTAGGAGATGGAAGGGGGTAATAAAAGAGAAGACGAGGGTTCAGAGTTGTACTTCTATGGGAGGAAGGCAAGAAGCATACGAATAATGGGTTCAGTGATGTTGGTGACTCTGGATGAGAGATCGATACAGAAGGTTTTGATGGATGGATCGGTAGGGCAGGTTTTGATGGAGGGAATGGTAGGGAAGGTTTTTCTAAAGAGATCAGTAGGGAAGGTTTTGCTATGTGGCCTAGGAAATGGATCAGCCTGTTAATAGGTTGTGGTTAAAGGGAGGGATCGGTATAGGAACTTTTGGGATATGGATCGACATATATCTTTGGGTCGGTATATACCTTGTAAACTAATTTAACTTAATTTGTTCGAACAATGACCGCTACTTTGCCTTGTTGACATTGAATGTATGATGACGATAGACGATTCAACATACTACTTAAAGTATCGAACTTGAAATTGAAATATCAAATTTACGGGACTTTCAATATTGACCAAGCATCAAACTTGCAAATGAACTTAAGTGACAGACTCCATACTATAATATGATGATAGTCGATCCTATAGCTTTCATAGCCGATCAATTTCATTGCCAGTTGAGACGGTCAGCAATGACGATCTCTCTGGACAAAACTCCCAAGTATCGTCGCTTCATTCATTTTTTCGATTTCAAACTATTTATATCAGTTATATACTGCCCTACACTACATTAATTCACACATATCATTGGGAACGGGTTATTTTTACTAATCTCGATTATCTACTGAGTATAGCTGATATAGATTCTAGACGATTGAAGCATTCAACCGATATGTCTTCTGCTTAGGCGATGCGACACATTGGTTCTGAAGCAAATTCAAGTTCCACAACTATGTCTGGCAGGCTTTCTCCCAGCCAGCATGTGAAACAAATGGAAGTTTCTAACGCACGAGCCAATCTTTTCTCAGATATTCCAGTCCTTCCAGCGGAAACATAAACCCTGCTCCTGATGTTGTAGAGGGCAATATTCTTCTAGATTATCAAGTGGATTCATAGGCTTCCCGAAATGGCGAGGCTGCTCTCCGCTGGCTATGTTCTATTCATGGAATTCCATTTAGGGACGTATTGGTTCCTTTAAGAAATGATAGGCCTCATTTTCCCCCGATAAGGTACACAACTTGTAATAGGTTTATTTATTAGGCTAGGTGCGTACCACCCTTCAATTCGTTTATACGAAAAATTCTTAAATACCTTAAGATAGCCCCTACTCAACTTCATCCAAATAGTTACGCTTTCATACATGGAACCTTCTTGTTATTCATGGTTGTTTTATTTCTTCCACATACTCCCAATGATATAAGGTTTATTTACAACTTCAAATGGAGATCAGGAAGCCCTTTCTATGTCTTTCTCGAACCCTTGCCAAACTGCCAAGTTCTGATGGGCGCTTAGAACAAACTCTCATTTTTTAAGCATGAATGGTTTTACGCTTGATGCCCTTTTGGATTTGCGAGAGGATAGTTCGAAGGACGTAAGTATTACCTTCACTTTTTTCTCTAGTTCATCTATCCATATCATATTTTTTCCTTTGAATCTACTAACGTTCAGAGTTCTTTCAGGTGTTCGCCCTCGTCCTGAAGGCGTCGATTTTTCAAGAGCCATTACTACCATTCGTGCCACCCCCATTGAGGATAGGGACATTGAACTTCTCGTAACCGATGAGCAAGGCCATAGTCACCAGTCTGTTGAGGGGAACACTAGGACACTCACAACCACATGTGTAGGATCAATTTCAACCTAGAGGGGGGTGAATAGGGTGATACTACTAATTATAAAAATTTAACGTGGAATTTTATAAAATATTTTCAGTACAGATATATCAGAATAATAGCAACACAGATAATAGTGGAATAATAAATGCGGAAATAGAACAACACAGGATTCACCTAGCTTTGAAAAACCCCTACCTACGTGCTGCCTCAAGGTTTCTACTAGAAATTACGCAGTCAGACACTTACACATGTAAACTCGAGACGCCCGTTATCGACTAACCTTAACTCTATGCTCAAAACCCTACCAGAACTCAGCCACTGAGTTGCGAATTCTCGAACTACACCACCGTAGTTCGTATCCTAGTCACACGTCTAGAAATAACAAAAGTTTAAAAAGGAAAATACAAATTTAAAATACAATTTAAAACAATGACACAAAGCCCTTAAAAATAAAAAAAGGCTGGCCCCATTTTATTTCCTTTTATTTCTACAGCCTTCTTTGCTCTGTAAAAATGGCGGCCTCGTTCTTAACTTGCTCGTTCCTCTTTCAATAATTATGGCTTTGGCATAATTGAAGTCGCTGTCTGCTTGTAAGTCGATTACCATGGTTTTTACTTTGATTTGCGTCGGCAATCGACCGTTTCTTCACTTCGCTCACAGCTTCTCCAATTCGATCGAGTTCGAAAAGGCTTCAGTATGTAATTTTTGCTCCTTTTCTTTTCTGGTTGAATGCTTGAACTCGATCTTGATTTGAGTTGAATGATTATTCCTTTTTGCTTGGACTCGAATGATTTTAAGCCGATGATGATTATTGGTTTATATAGGATTCAATGTCCTATAAATTTGTTCGTATATAATCATTTGAATTTGTCAATTTATTTATCTTGACCGTTCGATGTTGCTTGGATGTTGATGATAATTTCTTACTTTGTCAATTTCGTAAATTTGATTAGCTTGATTCCCATGGCTTTGAATTCTTTCATGGCCACATGGCTTTGAAACATCTGGTACTTTCTTGACTTCGGTCATATTTGTTCAAGCCTGTAGCGTATTTGACATGTACCTTATTTTGTTCGAACTGTACGGTGGTTTTGATTTTCTAGCGTTTTAAACTTGACTTTGTTATAATTGTCAACTTGAGTGCTTGTTGGTATAGTGCTCGTTCCTTCAAGACAGTTTTTTGAATTTGATTGTCTTGTTGAGTTCAATTGAGATTGCACTCCGTTTTTCTATTTGGTTCATGTACAGTCTACTCCATTTTTGTTCCATTGGCGCATGTATCTTGTACTTGTGATGCATTGCATTTGATTGGATATTGAGTTGCATTGAATTTGAATCTGGTTTGCATTTGATGATGCCATGCACTGTGTATATACATGTGCCATTTTATTTTCTGCTCTGATCTTGTTCACATGATGGCATTCGGTCCAAACATTGTTGTTTCACTGTTTTGTTTACATGTGCACTGTTTTGAGTTCAAGTCTTGTTCATGTCTTCACTGGTCTGATCATGCTACTTGTATGTGGTCTTGTTGACGTTGTCTGCATGCATCTATGTTGAGTTGAGTCACTTGATTGAACGTGTACATGTATGTTTGCATATGACGGTTAAAATTTTAACTGTACATCTTTTATTAGTTACTATTCTTTGAATCACTCTTGCTGCTGGTTCGAGTCTTCACTGTTCATTTTGATGCAGAGTCTGTGTGCGCTTTTTAGTTGGACTTATACACTTGTAGTGATAGTTCTGACCATGTTTACCTGAAAGTCTGGCATACCAACTTGTGAGGTCACTTCACTACACATGTATATGTTCAGATCTGCATTTGTAGTTCGTTGAGGCAGTGCCATTGATATTCAAGTCTTCATTTGGTAGTTGCTTTTTTGAATTTGGAGGTTGCATTTGAGTTGTAGCCTTGAGCTGTTGTCTTCACTGTAACCATATTGTATGTTGTATTGTCTGTATAAAACATAGATGGTCTTGTATATTGTCTGGTTGCCTCGAGTTTCGCTGCACATATATACACACACTTGGTTTCAGTTGTTGTTTGTTGTGACCAGACTTGAGTTTTATTCATTTGTACACTGATTCTGAGTTTCTCCCGACTGTTATTGCATTCGTACATTTGGATTTTTGGTCAAGGCTATGATTTATGTGTCTTGACCATTTCATTTGAATTCGCACCTATGTTGAATCCAGCTTATAGCTCGGGTTTGACCTTGTGCTCGTGGCGTTACTTTATTTATATTGCACTTGAGTTGAACCCGACTTTTGATTTGGGTTTGACCTTGTGCTAACCTATCCTTGTAACTTTATCAACTATGTACACGGCCTTGTGGCATGTACAGCGATACACTGTGCATGTCACAAGCTATTCGTGTATGATGAATTCAAAATAAATGATGACGAACAACCCAAATAACCGAGGCAAATAATATTTTCAAAATTACACATTTTATTTTATAATGCAAAAATATTTCATTTAAAATTTTACCGCGTTAATGTATATTTTTGCAGATAGCTCAAACGCTGGATTCAATTTGGAAAGGAGTTGAAGATAATACGAGTGTATGATCGATATGTAGCGAGGACAGTTGTATAAAATGAAATGATTTGTACTTGAAATTTTATGTATATAGTGAGAGCATAAATTTATACTATTCAACATTGTAATGAATATTTGTTTGAATAAAATATCCGTTTGAATTTAAATTCTGTGTTATTCATTTTATTCAACAAATATTTATTTAGTTACGTGAAAATAAAATAGTACATTAACAAATACATTTAAATGAATATATATGTTTATTATCATCAAACAAAAATCATATACTTGCATATTCAACAATCCCCACTTTTGATGATAACAAACATATATTTAAGGTTTCGAATTTTATTAAATGCATTTGATCATTCAATTTGCTCCCCCTATTTGAACGCTCCCTCTGTACACAAAGCTCCACCTTCATATATGCATAAAAATATGTAAATGAATAATGAAGCTGGATGCACATAGAAAATAAAATATTTAACTTTTATTTGCCAAAATCTTTACCTTTCTCTCCCCCTTTTATTATCAGCAAAAGAATAATAATGTTAGAAAAATAGAGATAAAGTGATAGACATTAATAAAACATTAATTCCCAATTGAATATAAATGTTAAATTTCAATAAAAAATCAAACAAAAATCATAAATACTCTTTTAGGTGCATATTCCACTTTAGAATGATAGGGATAATGTCATCATATAAAACCATACAGTTGTTTCTATTTGTGGTATATTTAAATCAGGAATTTGAATATCTACTAACCATGCATAATCTTTAGGACTTTTAAATGGGATTAGTAGTATTCCAATTTGTTTTTAAAAAGAATTCAAGTATCTTCTAACCACACATAATCGTGAGGACTTTTAAATGGGATTAGAATCAACTTGTCTATTTAATTAACGAATTTTGAGATGCGTTCCATACATGCATAACCGTGAGGATTTTTAAATAAGCATGGAAGCACATAATCAAAAATTCCAAGTAATTCACCCATACATAACCGTGAAGACTTTTAAATGAGAGTGAATACTTTATATGTTTTTAAAAAATAATGAAATGATAAACGAATGATTTCTCCTTTGAAATACCACACATTGACAACTATATTGGATTTTGATGAGTGATTGTCGATAGAAATATGATAGAATTAGAGATGGTCCTGGAATTTTTTACCAACAAAAGTTTTTATAACTCTTGTTTAAATTTCTGAAGAATTTTACTAATTATACCGTCTTAAGTCATAATATATGATCAATACCAACACTCATCACTTTTTCAATCACTATTTATCTTTTCGATAATTAGCAAGGAGTCAGATTAGTTAATGTGGTCATTTAAGATCAAATCCAAAAATAATTATAAAATCAAATTTTCTAAAATGACTAATATGAAACAAGGTCAAAAAAATATTTTCTAAAAGGGGTTTTATAAAAAAAAATGTTCGCTAATTGAAAATTATTTGAAGTGTAAAATATGCAGAAATTTTCTGTGAAAGACGATGCAATTTCAGAATGTCTCAACATAAATCACGTTCCACTAGTAATTTTTCTATCAACTAGATTACCAGTGTAATCTGCATATGAATTTCTTTTGACTCAAAATTATCATTCGTTGAATGTCATAGACCAGATAATGAAGTGTGCAAAAAAATATCTCAAAATTATTTTTAACAATTTTTAAATGAAATTGAATTGAAGCTGTGCAAATCAACAAATCAGTGAATGTAGCGACAGATCTCGAATCTAAAAAAATAACCACATATATCCACGTGTAACAACATCATTTGACCAAAAAAATTTATGAACTAGTTCAAAGATGAAAAATGATTGGTCAACATTTTTGTTCAAATCGGAATAAATCAGAATCAACATCAGCATTAATTTCTTTATCAATAACTAGCTGAATTAAATTAAATTGTGGTGCATATTATCACATTTATTAAATCATTCAAGGTGAATATATGTTACCTGTTTTACCTTTGCTGGTAATTTTTCGTTGTTGCCCATTGTGATTCTACCACCTTTGTACTAGGCTAAGGAACTGTGATTTGTCGCCCGTTGTGTTCCTGGAACAGCCAGAATCCAAGTAACACGGTTGATGTTCCTTAGCCTGCCGCCACACCTACATGATAAAAGGTTTTTGTGACCTATTTGTTTTTATAGGTTCATGGTTGTTAGTAGCAATAGATTCTGAAAAATAAGTTTGTGGAGACCCAAAACTATTTATATATGTTCCTTTTGACATCCAGATTTGTTTAACTTTGAGGGATTTTATATTTATGCCTTTTGGAACCCAAATTTGAATAGATTTCACGTGTTTGGGTCCATACCAACAATTATTTTCATTGTGTCCAAATTTTCTACAAATTGTGCACTCGAATTTAACTTGATTAATTTTGCTTCTAACATACTCAAAGTGAGTATACCTAAGTCCTTCTCTATCAGTATGATAGTATGTTTTCTATTAGCATTTTTAGTGAACTTTCACTTTGGCAAAGTTTCCTAAAGTTGTAGACAATTTTTGGACTTGTGTTTTGATAGATTCATTTTCCTTTAATAATTGTGTGCACTTTTTAATAGAGTTCTCTCTCCTAGTATTTTCACTTTCTTTTAAAATCAGAATTTCATTTTCAAGCAATTTAATTTTAATTTCTGACTTTTTAATCTCTTCTTCAAATGTTGGACACTTATCACACTTAGGGCTCTTACTTTGACAGTTTTTAACTAACTAATCAAGCTGTTTATTTAAATCTGTCCAAGTATCTTTTTGTGATTCAAGTTTAGCGTACTTCTTCCTAAGTAGTTCAAAATAGCCATTTACTTCGTGGAAATATATAAGTAATTCTGAGTGAGTAAGTTTTGATACCTCGCTTGACTCGTCATCATCGCTATCGGTTATATCACCTCGAAGGCATAGATCTGCTTTCTCACACTCACTGCTATCGCTTTTATTCCAATGTGCCTGCAAAACTTCTTCTTTTTTATTTCTTCTCTTTGTCGAGTCGAATTCGGGGAAAATTTGGTTTGATGTGACCGATTTTGTTGCACTTATGACAGATGATCTCCCATTCTCCTGGGTTGTTTAGTGCTTTGACTATTCCGCTTTTCAAATTTTGATTTAGAGCTGGATTTCTATATTTGCGGTTCCACTTTTTGAATCTCTTCATTAGTAATCCATCTCAGCTGCTCCATCATCATCATCCTCAACACAACTGCCATTTACCAATCCTATTAAGCCCATTTCTTTAACTGAGTCGGTTGTGGAGGATTTCTCATTGTCGTTGACTTTTGTACTATATATTGCATCAAAAGTATTCCAGATTTCCTGTGTATTTTCACAATGAGAGATAAAGTTAAAATTATCTTGATTAATATGAGAATATATTATATGCATTACAAGAGCATTAATCGAGATAATTTTCTCATATGTTATCTCACACCCATTTTCAATAATATTCGAAGATCCAACATTAACAAATTATAAATACAATTTCATTTTCAATTTCCAATTCAAAAAATCTGTTCAATCAAAATAGGAGGAAAAATGTTGATCTGATCCCCATTAAAAGAAGCCAATTTAAAAATTCAAATTTGTAAAACAAATATTGGTTTTTGAAAAATCAAAATTTAAAAAAAATGGCTTTTGAACCTAGCTCTGATACCACTTGTAGGATCGATTTCACCCTAGAGGGGGGTGAATAGGGTGATACTATTAATTATAAAAATTTAATGCGGAAGTTTATAAAATATTTTCAGCACAGATATATCAAAATAATCGTAGCATAGATAATAGTAGAATGATAAATGCAGAAATAGAACAACACAAAATTTACCCAGCTTCGGCAAAACCCTGCCTACGTGCTACACCCAAGGTTTCTACTAGAAATTAAGTAGTCAGACGCTTACACGCGTAAAGTTACGATACCCGCTATCAACTAACCTTAACTCTACGCTCAAAACCCTGCCACAACTAAGCCACTCAGTTGTGAATTCTCGAACTACACCACCGTAGATCGTCCCCGAGTCACGCGACTAGAAATTACAAAAGTTTAAAAAGAAAAATACAAATTTAAAAAACAATTTAAAAACAATGACACAAAGCCCTTAAAAATAAAACAAGGCCGGCCCCCTTTTATTTCCTTTTATTTCCACAGCCTTCTTTGCTCGGTAAAAATGGCGGCCTCCTTCTTAACTTGCTCGTTCCTCTTTCAATAATTAGGGCTTTGGCATAATTGAAGTCGCCGTCTACTTGTAAGTCGATTACAATGGTTTTTACTTTGATTTGCATCAGCAATTGACTGTTTCTTCACTTCGCTCATAGCTTCTCCAATTTGATCGAGTTCGAAAAGGCTTCGGTATGTAATTTTTGCTCTTTTGCTTTTCTGGTTGAGTGCTTGAACTCGATCTTGATTCGAGTTGAATGGTTATTCCTTTTTGCTTAGACTCGAATGATCTTAAGACAATGATGATTATGGGTTTATATAGGATTCGATGTCCTATAAATTCGTTCATATATAATCATTGAATTCATCAATTTATTTATCTCGGCCGTTTGATGTTGCTTGGATGTTGATGATAATTTTGACTTTTTCAATTCCGTATATTTGATTAGCTTGATTCCCATGACTTTGAATTCTTTCGTGGCCGCACGGCTTTGGAACATCTAACACTTTGTTACTTCGGTCATATTTGTTCACGCCTGTAGCGTATTTCACTCGTACCTTATTTTGTTCGAACTGTACACTGGTTTGATTTTTTGGTGTTTTAAACTTGACTTTGTTATAATTGTCAACTTGAGTGCTTGCTGGTATAGTGATCGTTCCTTCAAGACAGTTTGCATTTGAATTTGACTATCTTGTTGAGTTCACTTGAGATTGCACTCGGTTTTGTTATTTGGTTCATGTACAGTCTACTCCATTTTTGTTCCACTGGTGCATGTATCTTGTACTCATGATGCATTGCATTTGATTGGATATTGAGTTGCATTGAATTTGAATCAGGTTTACATTTGATGATGCTATGCACTGTGTATATACATGTGCCATTTTATTTTCTGCTCTGATCTTGTTCACTTGATGGAATTTGATCCAGACATTGTTATTTCACCGTTTTGTTTACATATGCACTGTTTTGAGTTCGAATCTTATTCATGCCTTCATAGGTCTGATCATGCTACTTGTATGTGGTCTTGTTAACATTTTCTGCATGCATCTATGTTGAGTTGATCCACTTGATTGAACGTGTACATGTGTGTTTGCATATGACACTTCAGGTTTTCACTGTACTTTTTTTATTGGTTGCTGTTCTTTGAATCACTTTTGCTGTTGTTTCGTGTCTTCACTGTTCATTTTGATGTAGAGTTTGTGTGGTCTTTTTAGTTGGACTTATACACTTCTGGTGATAGTTCTGATCAAGTTTACCTGAAAGTCTGGCATACCAACTTGTTGAGGTCACTTCACTACAAATGTATATGTTCAGATCTGCATTTGTAGTTTGTTGAGGCAGTGCCATTGATATTCAAGTTTTCATTTGATAGTTGCTGTTTTGAATTTGGAGCTTGCATTTGAGTTGTAGCCTTGATCCGCTGTCTTCACTGCAACCATATTGTATGCTATATTGTTTGTGTAAAAAATATATGGTCTGGTATATTGTCTGGTTGCCTCGAGTTTCACTGGACATACACACACACACACTTGGTTTCACTTGTCATTTGTTGTGACCAGACTTGAGTTTTATTCATGCGTACACCGAGTCTGAGTTGCTCCCGACCGTTATTGCATCTGTACATTTGGATTTTTGGTCGAGGCTGTGATTTATGTGCCTTGACCATTTCATTTGAATTCGCACCTGTGTTGAATCCAGCTTATAGCTCGGGTTTGACCTTGTGCTCATGTCGTTACTTTATTTATAGTGCACTTGAGTTGAACCCGACTTTTGATTTGGGTTTGACTTTGTGCTCACCTGTCCCTATAACTTTATCAAGTGTATATCGGTGTGCACGGCCTTATGACATGTATAGTGATACACTATGCATGTCACAAGCTATTCGTATATGATGAGTTCAAAAATAAATGATGACGAACAACCCAAATAACCGAGGCAAATAATATTTTCAAAATTACACATTTTATTTTATACCGCAAAAATATTTCATTTTCAATTGTACTACGTCAGTGTATATTTTTGCAGTTAGCTTAGATGCTGGATTCAATCTAGAAAGTTGAGCGATATACTGTGAGGACAGTTGTATAAAATGAAATGTATTATACTTGAAATTTTGTGTATATAGTGAGAACACACAAATTTGTACTATTCAAAATTGTAATAAATATTTGTTTGAATAAAATATTCGTTTGAATTTAAATTCTGTTTTATTCATTATATTCAGCAAATATTTATTTAATTATGTGAAATAAAATAGTACATTAACAAATACATTTAAATGAATATATATAAATGTTTATTATCATAAAAAAAATCATACACTTGCATATTCAACAACATGCACTTCACTATACACTTTTTGTTAACCTTTCATGCGATAGTTACTAATACGCTCTCATTTGATCTTTACAGGTGCGATGTCTCAATCTAGTGCCTTCGATTGACTCAGAAGTTCTTCATCATACCACCAATCTAGCCGGGATACAGAGTCTACCTAGCGTAAGGAGGAGGATGAGGGATGAGATAATAATTTTCACTCAAGGGATTCTTCTTCCTCTTCCAAATGCGAATTCTAGTCCTAAATATCTCGTCAAGGCGAGCAGTCTATCTTTCCTGCTCGAAGTGGAGACCAGCCTTCCTATCGCGGCCCTCATGTCCCTGCATCTCATAAGCAATGTTTTGGCTCCTCGAGCTCTAGTTGTAGGATCGATTTCACCCTGGGGGGTGAATAAGGTGATGCTATTGATTATAAAAATTACCGCGGTGGTTTATATGAAATAATTACAACACAGATATAGTAAAGTAAAAGCAGCACGGATAATAGCAGAATAATAAAAGCAGAAAATATAACACACAGAATTACCCAGCTTCGGCAAAACCCTGCCTACGTGCCGCCCCCAAGGTTTCCACTAGAAATTAAGCAGTCAGATGCTTAACACACGTAAACTCGTGACACCCGCTATCGACTAGCCTTAACTCTACGCTCAAAACCCTGCTACAACTCAGCCACTGAGTTGTGAATTCTCGAATTACACCACCGTAGTTCGTACCCTAGTCACATGACTAGAAATTACAATGTTTAAAAGAGAAAATACAATTTAAAACACTATTAAAAATAAAAACCCTAATTGAAAATATAAGCCCAAAACCTTTTAATAAAACCGCCCCAAAATAAATTAACACTAAAATATGTCGGCCCCTTTTCTCTTTTATTTGCTTGGCTCGCTTTGCTCTGTTAAAATGTCGGCCTCGTTCTTTACTTGATCGTTCCTCTTTCAATAGTTAGGGTTTCTGTAAAAATTGAAGTCGCCGCTTTAATTAACTGTTGATGCTTCGAATTCTTTCTTCTATCAGTGATTGCTTTCGGCTATTTCAATTCGATCGAGTTCGAATTAAAATTGGTATGTTATTTTCCTTTTGGCTTTTCTGGTTTATTGCTTGAACTCGATCTTGATTCGAGTTGAATGATTATTGTTCTCGTTTAGCTCGAACTCGAATGATCTTCTCGGCCGACAATGCATGGGTTTATATAGGGTTCGAATCCCTTTATTTTCATTCATCTTGAATCATTTGAAATTGTTAATTGCTATGCTTTGGCCATTTGATTTCATATGCATGACAGTGATTTTTTCTGACTTGTTCATAATCGTATATTTCCTTTACTTGGTTGTCACAGCATTGAATTCTATGTGACTTCGACATTGCTTTGGTTTCTTGACAACCATGACTTTTGAATTCTTTGACGATGTTGACATTTTTTTTACTTTGGGACGGACTTTGTTCATGAGTAATGGTTGACTTCGGCTATTTTCTGATGCTTAATGTTGACCATTGTCTTTGTGGAAACTGCACTGTGACTTTTGTTTTTGACATCACTGACTTCGGTCATTTTTGAAAATTCTTTCTTGATTATCTGGTCTTTGACTTATGTTTTGTTCGACATGTGTGTTCAAGCCCGTAGTTTCATACATATCACTGTACATGTTGTTTACTATGTAATTGTATGCTTTGCATTGTATTATAGTCACATATGCGAACCTGAAATCTTGTACCTTATCTGGTTCATCTCTGTAGCCTGGTTGTCATGTATGCTTCAGTGTTGCATTTCCCTGTAGTCTTCATTGCACTGTCCACTGAACTTCGAGTCATGTAGTTCTTGTGCAATTTGTAGTATTTTGAAACTGTCTTCACTGCAACCATATGTGTGCTGTATATTTGCTTGAGTCTGGTTCATGTCTGCTGCTTGAATGTTGATTTGGTTCTGGTCTTTGATTTTGAGGCTGCTGCACTATTGTTTGGTTAGATGCACATGTATATTTTGTTCATTTTGGTTTTGCTGTCACTACATGTATGTATACATGTGTATATACATATGTATATATATGTTTGTGCATTGACTTCATGTAGTTTGTATTGGGTTGATGTGTGCACCACTTGTGTACAATCGAGCTTGTTGTATATATGATATGCTAGCGCGAGTTATGTAGTGAGTATATTCTTTGGACATCCTTTTCTGTTTTGTTTCTTGTGCCTTTTGTAATCTCTGGTTGGTTTGACCTGAACTGATCATTGAAGTGCATTGCCTTGCCTTTGTACTTGGATAGTTTGAACTTGATGGTTGGACTTGCTGTGTTCTTGCTGTTTTGAATTTGGAGCTTGTGAATTTCATCCCTGGTCTGGTATGCATGTGCACTGCCTATATATGTGTACATGCTGTAGCTTGAGATTGATCTTGACTATCTCAAACTCCATGTCTGGTTTGCTCCTTTGTTTCAGTGCTTATATATGTTCACTCATATATATGTCTTCAAATGTGTAGCACCGAACCTTTTTGTCGATACTTTTTTTAGTTGTCTTGACCATTTTCTTGAACTTGTGCATTTTTAATTGCACATGTGTTGAATCCGTCTTTGAAGCTCGGGTTTGACCTTGTGCTTGCATCGTGAATTTATTTATATTGCACTTGAGTTGAACCCGGCGTTTCATTTGGGTTTGACCTGCGCTCACATGTCCCTGTAATTTTATCAAGTGTATATATCGGTGTGCACGGCCTTGTGGCATGTACAGTGACACAATGTGCATGTCACAAGCTGTTCGTGTATGATGAATTCAGATTTAAATGATGACGAACAACCCAAACAACTGAGGCAAATAATATTTCCAAAATTACATTTTATTTTACACTGCAAAAAATATTTTCTTTTCAATTTTACCGTGTCGGTATTTATTTTTGCAGATTGCTCGGATGTTGGATTCAAGTTGAAGATAAAATACGAGTGAATGAGCGAATTGTAGTGAGACGCATTTGTAAATGACAAAATTGTGACGTAATCGAATTTGTATTGTCATTGAATTTGTATACATATAGTGAGAGCTCAAATTTGTACCATTCAAAATTGTAATAAATATTTGTTTGAATAAAATATCCGTTTGAATTTAAATATTGTGTTATTTATTTTATTCAGCAAACATTTATTTAATTATGTGAAAAATAAAATAGTACATTGACAAATACATTTAAATGAATATATATGTTTATTATCATCAAACAAAAATAATATACTTACATATTCAACATAGATAATCTTGTGAATGTCGATCAAGCAAACATCCACTTCCTACCTCTGATCCGTCTTTAGCGGCTACCGCTCTCGATGTTTCAGTAGAAAAGTTTGCTGTGCTCAATGCCACTTTTCCAAATATTTTCTTCGATAGGTTCAAATTCCTTCCTTCCATTCACATAATTCCAGTGTGTGCCAAGGAAAGTTCTCTCATGTGTGTCAATGTTGTATTTGTGTAGAATGAATCATTTATACACTTGGCAAAAAAGGTCTTCAAAGTATCCATTGGGCAACAACATGAGATAGACCGCCTCAAGTGGGAAGGTATACATGATAAGGACATAATCATGCATCAGGATGCTGAATTGATATAATATAAAACCCATCTTGCTGAAGTGGAGAAAAATGCTAAGGAAACGACGGAGGTAGTAAGCTATTTGGAAGTCTCTCATAAAAAGGAACTTGACGTGGCAATTCATCGTTGCGAGGCACTGCTCCTTGCAAACGGAAAAAAGACGCTCTGGCTCGTTTCATCGAGGAACTTGAAGATCTTTTTAAGAAGGAAAGGAAGGAAAAATCAAAGCCCAAGAAGAATCGTAGAATATCTGCGAGGAAGTTGTTGAGGCCAAGAGCTTAAAGGCTAAGCTCCATGAGCAGTTCGCTAAAATCAAAGCTCTTAAAGAAGAAGCTTGACAAGAGGGTCGAAAAGAGATTAGTGAAAAAGTTAACTCCCAAGTGGAAGCTGCCATGGAGTCTGGTGAAGCAAGATTAAGGACTTATTTGATCCGTTGATCATTGAATATAATGCCAAAGTCCTAGTCCATCACGACTTAAGTTTTCTCAATGAGGGTTATGTTGAATCACTCACTGAAGTTTGGGAGCACATTATGAAGATGAATAAAAAAGAAATGGGTGAAGCCAAGCACAACGAAGAAGAATTAGTGAGTGAAATTCTTCATGGAAATGAGCCCTCGGATCTAGCTACTGCAAAGCTTCAATTTTTCAATGCGTTTGCACCTATCGAAGGATAAGAACATGTTGCCGGATCTTCAAGGATTGATCCTAAGGGTCCCTCTCCATCCCAAGAAGCTGGAACATCAATCTCTCTCGATATGGAGCAGGATCTTAAATACGGTCTGGACAGGCCTGGCTTCGAATCCAAGATGTTATCCCCTATTATAGAAAGAGGCACCCCGGCAACTACAGAGAGTTAACGAGATGCCAGAATCATGCTTGACTCCTTAGTATATGAAAAGTTTTTGTTCTTCATATGCAACATCTTTTAGTTAATCTCCCTGTTTTAACATATTTTGCAGGTCTTTCTGGCCTTAGTCAGACTGCTAGAAGTGGTACTACCGTAGAACAACAGGAGAAACCAACTGAGGGTCCGACAACTGTTGATGTACCAGGGCCCGATGCCCAAGCCATCGGGGCTCTTGATGATGATAAGGTCGAAGAGCTGCTTCCAACAGATGCGTCTAATGAAGTAATAGTTACCGACGCCTCTGAACACACTACTAAGGTTAGCTTCAAAGAACAGATCGAAAAGGAGGAGTTGTTGAAAAGAAAAGTTAAAAATGAACCTACCGGGATGGACATTGATGATCCGCATCTTGTGCCACTACAAATTATTCCACCTGATGGGTCGATTCTCGGTAGACTTCCTCTTAGCTCTGCAGTCACTCTTGCTAAAGGCGGTAAGGGTCCAGAAAGAGAAGCACAAGTGGCTTTACTTCCGAGAAATCTAAAAAATAAAGAAAGTCGAAGAACTAACTACCACTTCAGCTTAATTTATGTTGTTTTCATCGTCGTTTCTTTCACTATTAGTTGTTGTATGGGCATGAATCCTGATTTTTTTGGGAATAACTTGTTTTGAGATCTCAAAATCTATTATGTGAATAAATTTTTCTGTTTTCCGTTGAGCTTTCATGTGAATTGTTATTTAAGTAGTTGAACTATTACTTTCCATTTAATGTACTTGTAATTCATTATTTGAACTGGTAACGATTCACGAACTCCATCCCAAGGCCTCCATCTGGCCATGGCCTTGAGTCGTATCAAACACTAGGCTCGGGCCCTAGTGTTATGCTATTGGAATCAGTGGTTTTACGAGCAACTGTATTCTTGCCCCCAGTTTTGATTTAGCAAGGCTAGAAGTCGGATAGTCGAATTCCATCCGTAGCGGGTTTATACTCCTCATGTCAGTTTTAGGGCTGAGTTTGTGGGATAGAGAACGGTTGGGTTCCACTCATTTATTCATTCACACTATGGGGATAAGATTTAGTTGAAGGTTCACACCCAGTTTATGTTTATACTCTGGTCCGTACTCCAGGGACTCAGAGTTATATCGTAGGTGGTCGATTCATGCCTCATTTATGTTTATACTCCAGTCCGCACTCTAGGGACTTAGAGTTGTTTCAAAGGTGGTCGATTAACACCCGATTTATGTTGATACTCTGGTCTGTACTCTTAGGATTTAGGGTTATTTTTAGGAGTGGCCAGATTGTACTCTTTTTGATGATTGATTTGCCACCAGGATTTGGGGTTTTATTTATCAAGAGATCAGTCGAATCTCGGTTGCTTTAATTTTGTTTTAGTTCCACAGTTTGGGTAGGAGTTATTCAACCATTAGATTGTCGTCCACATTCATTCCTTATTGTGTATGTCATTCTTTGGATTATGAATGGGAATTGTTAAACGAACAAGTTGATTGAGCTCATCTCATTTGATCCCATTGGGAGTTAGCACGATTGATTGATTCCAAACTCTGGGAGCCCGTTCTCATACATTGATAGTTATCGGTTTCACTATGTAATTAGCATACAATGCGATAGAAAACATAAATACAAAAGAAGCTTGAAACTTTATTCATTAAATGGAAATGAACAACATAAATTGTCTTATTACATATTTGAAAAATCAAATGCTAAAGCAAACATTGAAAGTAAATAAAATTGAAATGTAAACGAAATAAACTAAGTGAAATAGCATTGTAAATGTTCGCAATTCCATTCTTTTGGAAGTGTAATGCCATCATCAGTCACTAGCTTGAAAGTTCCTTCTTCAAAACTCTGTTTAATGACATAAGATCCTTCCAAAACCATATTCATGTGTGACAGAGTAGGAAAAACCCATTTCAGGATGAAATCTCCAATTTAGAAGGTTCTCGGTCGATCTTTAGTGTTATAATACCGGGCGATTCGATGCCAATGTGCAACCGCTCTCAGATCGGCTTCTTTGCGCTTCTCGTCTATAAAGTCTAGAGATTCCAACATGAGATCACAATTTATTTTGGGATCGTAATAAGCTACTCGATGAGAAGGGACTTCGAGTTAAACATGAATAATAGCTTCTGAACCGTAAGCTCGGGCGAATAGAGTATGGCCGATCACGGACTTGTGAGTGGGTCTATATGCCCAAAGTGTCATAGGGAGTTCATCCACCCATTTGCCTCTAGCCTTCTCCAAACATTTCTTCAGAATTGACTTGATGATTTTGTTTACAGCTTCAACTTGTCCATTTTTCCGAAGGTAAACGGCCACCACAAATCTCTTTTCAATACGATATCTACGACAAAAGTCTTTATATTCAAAACTATCGAATTGAGTCCCATTATCCTTTACAATAGTCCGTGGAAGATCGAAATGACATATGATATTTCAGATGATAAAGTTGATTAATTTCTTGGTTGTGATTTTGGCTAAAGGTTCTACTTCATTCCATTTAGTGAAGTACTCAACTACAAACAATAGCGTACTTCGGGCCACCTTTAGAGATCGGTAAAGAGTCGATAATGTCTATTCCCCACACAGTGAACATCCACGGGCTTACCATTTGCGTGATTTCTATGGATGGAGCTCTTGGGACTTTTGCATACATCTATCATTTATCACATCGTTTTACATAATCAGCGGCATCTCGATTTACGGTTGGCCAATAATAACTATAACAGAGTATTTCTTTTCCAGAGTTTGCCCCTAGTGTGATCACCATATTCTCCTTCACGAACTTCTCTTAGAACACAATTTATCTCATCACAAATGATACATAAGAGTAGGACTGAGAAAACTTTCATGTACATAACTCCTTGGATAATATACCATGAGGCTTTGTGAAGGACTAGTCGCTTCACATTTCTTTTATCAAGCAGGGATCCATGGAGTAAATAGTCTTTAATTGGAATCATCCATGATTCCCATTCAGATTCCGCTCCTAGTATCTGGCCGATCTCCATCATGTTTATACTTGGGGTATTCGGTACTTCAACTGGGACCTATTGTGCATCATCGATACTAGGAAACTTTTCCAAAGAATCAGTCTCTTTGTTTTGATCATAGGGAATATGTGAAATATCAACGTATTCAAATTCTGTCAACAACTTCTGAACTCGGGCAAGGTATGGGGCAAGCCTTTGTTCCTTAGCCTGATATTTTCCCCTAACCTGATACACCACCAACTACGAATAGAAAAAAAAATTCAAGAGATTTACTGCAAGTTCTCTAGCGAGCTTGAGTCCAACAATCAAAGCTTCATACTCAGTCTCGTTGTTTGTAGCTGGTAAATCAAGCTTCAAAGCATAACAAAACGACCAGTTTTTAAGGGTTAAAAGCACAATCCCGGCTCTAGAACAATGATCATTAGATGTTCCATCGGTATACAATTTCCATCGTATAGTAGGGATTTCACTACCTTTTGGAAGATTATCTTGCACAGTAAAGTCCGCTATAAAGTCTGCCAATGCCTGAATTTGGATAGCTCTTCGAGGGAGATAAGTAATGTCAAATTGGCTGTGCCCGATTCTCCATTTGAGAACCTCCCAAACGTCTCAGGTCGCTGGAGGACCTATCATAATAGCTGGTCGGTGTAAATATTGATCGAATGTGCCTGGAAGTACGGACGAAGCTTCCGTGATGCAATTCGCATGACTACACCAATTTGTCTATATTTGATTGTTCCTTTTTGCTTCTGTTAATCGTTTACTGACATAATACACCGGCCTCTGGATCCGATTCTCCTCACGAATCAAGGCTACACTTATAGCATATGCTGGTACAGCCAATAAACGTACAAATCCTTATAATCTACCAGCTTTGGCAAGATATGTGTATCTTTAAATGATTCATTAGAGCTTGAAACACGTCCTTACAATTCTACTTCCATTCGAAGTTTCTTTTTCCTTTCCTAATCAAATCAAGGAAAGGAATGCATTTATCAGTAGCTTTGGAGATAAATTGATTTAAGGCAGCAACCTCCCATTTAGACTTTGCACTTGTTTAATAGTTCATGGTGCTTGGGCATCTCGAATAGCCAGAATCTTCTCGGTACTAGCTTCTATTGCACGAGCATTGATGATAAAGCCCAAGAGTTTTCCTAAACTTTCAAAGAATTCCTTTTTATCTTGTAAAATTGGAGGATATCAAACATCTCTGCCAAGTCCCTAATGTGGTCGTTTGATCATCGTGGCTTCACGAGCATATCATCCACATACACTTTTATTGTTTTTCCAATCTGATCTTTAAACTTCCTATTAAACAAACGCTGATAGGTTTCTTTGGAATTCTTCAATCCAAACGGCATTACTACATAACAATATTGCCCAACATCTGTAACAAAACTAGTATGCTCCTAATCGGGGATATGCATTGGGATTTGGTTATATCCTAAATTCGCATCCATAAAAGATATCAATTCATGTCCTACGGTTGAATCAACTAGCTGGTCAATTCTTGGGAGGGGAAAATTGTCTTTTGGACATGCTTTGTTGAGTAATCAATGTACGTTAGCGAGCGTCGCGGAAAAACCCATTGACTTTTAGTTTATCCACCTCATCTTTGAGGGCGACAGATCACCCTGGATCCATGCAGCGTCTTTTTTGCTAACATACTTCGGGTCAGTACTCAATGCATGGCTCATAATGGCGGGTGAGATTCAACACATGTCAGAGTGAGTCCAAGTGAATACATTTGGATCCACTCGAAGAAAACCAGCATGTTCTTTCATCGTCGGGGCGCCGAGATGTGACCTAATCTTTAGGACTTGTGATGGGTCGTCGTGGCTGACCGTGATATCAATCGTCAGCTCAACCAATGCAGCATCGGTCTCTTTAGGCCCCTCTTTGTCATCTCTCGGATCTTAATCTCTATAGGACTGACTGTGGTGCCCGAGCCAAGGCTCCACCGCTGGTTTTCAATCTTCAGTAGCTTGGATGCGAAGTATCTTGTTCATATCCTTTCCTTTTTCTTTGCGCCAAGATTCCCTCAACTCAGCTACATAACAGGCACGTCCAGTCACCTGGTCACCATGAACAACTCCTATACCATTATCCATGGGAAACTTCTAAGTTAAACACCATGTGGCAAGAGCTGCTCGAAATTCTGCCAGGGCCGGTCGGCCCAGAAAAACATTGTATGGAGAGTCAACATCCAATACAATAAATGGTAAGATTCTCTCTCTCTCCTTCGTTCACTTTCTCCTAATTCAACAGGTAATTCAACATAACCAACAGCCTTGGTTGTGATGTCATTAAAACAGTGAATATGAGCTTTAGATAGTTTTAAGTCTTTAGCTTCCACTCTCATATAGTTATATGCCTTTTTGGAGATTATATTCGCTGAACTTACGTAATCAATTAAAATCCTTCTCACCAATGTAGGACCATTCATAGCTGAAATGACCATTAGGTCAATTTTTGGAGCCATTACTTTGTCTGCATCCCTTCTTCTAAACACTATATCATCTGCCATTACGCGCTGTTGTTTTTTCAAAGATCCGTCTTTCGTATTCGTACAACATTCAAAATCAACATGCTTATCGCGCAAGCAAAGTGCTCCATCACTTACCAACCTCTGTCCACATGGTGCGGTCCTCTAACTATCATATTTATCATTAGTGTTCCATCGGGCCATGTAGGCTCCACAGCCCTGCACGGAGCTTGTCCTCGATTGGGGTCAGATGTCCCTTGTCCGCCATTCTGCGGGGTTTTCACAAACTATTGCAATTTCCTTTCCTAAATTATCTTTTTTATAACATCCTGGAGATGCCTGCATTCATTCATATTGTGCCCATAACATTCACGAAACCGATAATATTTCCGAGTCTGCTTCTGCTTTTCTGTTGACTCCTTTGGAGATGACTTCCTATACTGCGTGGTACTGCAAATGAATAGATAAATATTCTTCAGGGACTTGTTTAGTGGCGTATAATTGTCATACATTGGAATCCTAGGCATTAGTCTCTTAGAATCCCTCTTTCGCTCTCGACTCTTGTCTCCATCTCTCTTTTGCTGATTTGGCTTATTCTGAACGTTTACCTCGGTTTTCCCGAACCTGTCATCAAATTGTTTTATTGCAATATTACTCAGTACTACTTCTCCACTCTGTCTTGCAACGTTCCCTTTCTTGGAGGACCTGGCTTCCTCCTTTCTTAGAAACCGAGCTTCCTATCAATAGAAGCGCTCCAAAGTGGCATGCGGTTTTCTGGCCCGCCAATCACCAAACTCAGATTCTAGATCAACCCCTCTCGTCACGACCATAGGCATAGCATGATCATTTAGGTTACCGACCTCTATGGCGGTGGTATGAAATCTCTCTAAATAATCCTTCAACGATTCCCCTGGAGCCTAGGTTGCACTAGAAAGGGACATCACGTCTTTAGAACAAGTCATGTTCATTCGGAATTGTTCCACAAATTTGGTTGCCAACTCGTCGCATCTCGAAATTGATCACGGTGTAGTCTCATGAACCACATCGTTGCTATCTGGGAAAGAGTTATGGGAAAGCATCTGCACTAGGTTGCATCATTGGCTCGTGCAGAATCCATTACCATTCGCATCTCATAATATGCGACTTGGCGTCGGTTTTTCCCTCGTAGACAGGCATTGGTGGCATGTTGAACCTTCTTAGATCTTTGGCATGCAGAACATTGCCATTGAATGGAGTATGGCTTCTCGAAATTCCCCAATCATCATTAGTCAAGCCTTGGTTTTCACTCACCAGACGTCTAACCATTGCTGACAAGTTCCAATGTCTAGATGGCAGTGCCAAGTGGTCGTCATGCTCCACCTTACGTGAATATCCAGTCGATATCTACGGGTCATTTCATGTCTTTTTGGTTCATTATTCTCTTGATATGCACCTTGAACATTTATCCCATCGTCATTCAAGCGGGGTACCTGGTTAGCATTCGATCGAACTCCACCATAAAAGCTTTCGGGAATAACTCCAATGTGATTCCCTGAGTGTAATGGGGAATTCCCTCTCTGGAGGGATCGGTATCAATCCCTAGGAAGGGGTCGACACCGTCGATCTCGGCAGACCATATTGGTCCGTCAAGCAGTGCTCCAAAGTTTCTGCGTGATCTCTTTTGACCCTGCGACACCTATGCATATTCATCCGACGAGCTTGAAATTTCCGATGCCGAGTAAAGAGTGGGACCCCTTATGGCCTTCCCATGCTGTTGCTGAGTAATCTAGTTTATAAGGCTAATATTAGTCTGAATTTTCTTATTTAGTTATTGACGGCTTTCCACCAACTCTCTCATTAGATTATGAAATTTAGCTCTGATTATAGAATCAACAGGGTTTTGAACTTCAACCGGATCAGCATTCAAATTTGTAGGTTGATTGCTTTCCTTGTTGAATGCTAGCAGTCTCACTTCCATCCATATTCAAAGAAATAGATCTAGTATGTCTAACCATTATCGATCTCCTTGCTTAGATTTTAGTAAATATGAATAATATATGCAACTTTATCAAGATAACTATGATATCCTTTGGTGGATTTGCCCAATCTAGTAGTAGCTAAGGGGATCCTAACAAGTTGAGAATTAGGCTTCTTAGTAAAAGCACCAAAAAGTTTACAACCAAATTGGTCACAAACACCCAAAAGTAGATTTATTTAGAGAAGTAAATAAAAAATAAAATTAAAACCGAGGAATAGAGTAAGCTAACAGATTAATAAAAGCAAAAATCAAGAACATAGAAATTCATAGCGGTTCAGCTTTATGTGCCTACATCCACTTTGAAGATTGCCATTATTGATTCACTAGTAGTCAGATTACAACAGCATGAAATAGGAAATACTTGATTACAATAAAGACAGGTAACCAGCAGCATAAAGATCCTTAGAATGACCCCTTAGGTCAATATTTATAGGTGAAGGTGACATCAATCTCTCTAAAACTTCAGCTATAGGACCTTCTAATTCATATGGGCCCACCATAGGGGTCACTGGGTCCAAATTCCAATGAAGAAGGATCGGTACCGATCCCTTCATATATTGATTTTTGGGCATCGATCACTATGGTAGCTTTTTCATGCTTAGATATGTTAGCTCTTCAAATATCATGTTATTGGACTAGTGGAGCTCATGCTATTGTTTGATCTTTGGTTCAACTCCACTTATGAACTGTTTTCGACCGAACCCTTCAAATAGTTATATGTCGATCCCTCTTTCTTTGGCATTTGACATGCGATCCCTAGGGTAGGTTCTCTAGGTTCCATATACCTTGCTTTCCAAATTTCAACTACCTTGGACTTTTAGATCCCCAGACATTGATCATTAAACGTAAGAATGCACTTGGTCTCCAACATATGCTGACCCCTTTTATATGATATGTCGATCCCTACCTTATGAGTTGAAGTATAACTTCCCAAGCCAACAAACCATGCCGATCCATATACTTTCACTTATGTTGATCCCTTTCTTGCATCGACCATGCCAACTCCTTGCCTATCCAACCACACCGATTCCTAAGGTGCTTCCATGCCATGCCGATCCCTTTCTTGTCTAAGTTAAAGTTCATATTTCAAGCATATTGTATTGTTTATATACCAATCCCATCTAATTCTGACTTTACATACCCATTGCTACGTGGTCATTGCTCTTGATAACAATCAAATCTATCTTGTATAATCGGTTCAATTTAACTGGGTCAGGATATTGGGTAATAATTATTGTAAGGTAAAAACCCATCCGTATTTATGTATGGCATGATCTTATGAGATACCATTATTTTGAAAGGCTTTTCAAAATATAAAAATCCAAACGATTTGATTTCTCACACGAGTTTACCAGACTGATCCTGGGCGCTATTTTCTTATAATACTCGAGTCTGGCCAGAGTATTTTTTTTAAATTAGCTTTGGATGCTTTAGAGCTTCACGAGATGAGCTAGATGCCTTCGGGATGAATTTTCAGTATTTTTATTTACGCTATGTTTCTTTTTGTATTTATCAGTATTTGTAAGGACATGCTATTATAACTGTCTAGGAGATGATAGGCTAGACTCTGATGTGATTTGAATATTAAATATTTCTTTTATAAAGATAAGTTGAGTATTATATATTACTTATTATGATGTGAGATTTGTTCATTCTTCCTTTTCCTTTCACCCCAACAATCTGTCTTTTCGGCACTTGGATACTCAGCATGTGAATAACTTGGATTTATTAGCATCGACTTCTATGAACCAAAATGTGTCGACCCACCGTTTTGACCATCAAAATCAACACCGAATACCACCATTGTGTTTAAATGAAGAAAGTCTATTCGACAAAAGGGCAGACTTTTAGGGTAAACAAAAATAAAAGAATAGAGAGTAGAGAAAATAAAAATCCCACAGCGGAATCGATTGTATATGATATAATAAGGACAGTAAAAATGCCACTCCATAAATATAGAGTATATCAGAGTTAAAAATAAACCTCATCATCTAAACAGTCATAAATTCTGACTTTACAATTACTGATAGGGATACTATATAATATAGCGAAAAATAAAACACCACGCTAGGTGAACCTCTAGCTCCTCTCCAAGATCACCATAACACAAAAACCAAGCTAGGAAAATACTCGGTCTGACTGGAGCTTTATAATAAAATAACACCCGGATCAATCTGGAAATACTAACACAGAAAACTCAAATAATGGGGAACATATAAAAGTTCCGTGGACTGCGCCGCTAACGTGGAACGGGTTTTTACCTCAAAAAAGTAACATCCATACAGGAAAGAGTAGAAATAAACAATAGGAAACAAATCAAAAAAAGAATGGGCACAAATAGTATTAAAAAGCAGACTTGAAAAATGAAAATAATCCGAGCAAAATCGAAACTGGAAAGAATGGATAAAACAAGGCAACAATCCAAACTTGATAGAGTGGACAAAACCAATAAATAGTAAATCACTTTTAAGTTGATGATACACCATGAAGAAAGTTGGATCCAATAGCAAATAAATCGAAACTATTGAAGATAACTAAAATGATCATATATCGAAATTAAATATCATACATAAGACGACCCACTTTTCTGTATAGTTTAAGCGGCCAATGAACCACACATGACTGACTCAAATTGAATGGAAAGGCGAATTGTTAGGGGAAAGAAAGAAGAAAGAAGGCAAGAAGAAACTAAACAACACAGAATCTCACAACAAACAAATAATCTATAATATAAAACAAATCTTTATATGAAAAACAAATTATAATATAGGTATATACAGACATTAATCAGAGTATACTAAACTATTTCGGACCGAACAGTTATAACAACTTATCCCTGCAATTGCTGATAAACAAAATAGTGAATGCAATAGAAAATTACCATGTACATAAATACGTTTCTAGGCCTTTAGCCCGTCCTCTTGAGCTCCAAAACATCCAACTAAACCTGAAAATATGCTTGGTACGACCCGAGCATTATATGAAACGCCCAGGTCAGTCGGATAAAACCAACAAGAGAAACACAATCAAATGGATTCTTAAAGTTTAAATAAACCTTTTGAAACAAAGATATTTCCTAAAACCACGCCGCACATAAACACAAACAGGATTTTTACCGTACGTCAACCTAAACCTTTTGTATCATAAATCCAGTGATATTATAATAATGCCTAAGGATGAAAATAATAATAATAATAATCAAGTAGCTGTGGTGCTCCTAAGTGTACATCACAGTAATACTAGGTATATAATCGAAAACCAATAAGGCACGTTTGCTAATTGTGTAGGATTTCCATGAAGGTGTCATTAGTACTTCGAGAATGGTCCTCCTGCATAAGGATCAGAGATATCCTTCAGAAGCAGCATACATCCCTCGAGATGTACTATAGATAAAACATAGATGGTCTTGCTAAGAACGAGTGCATCGCCCATATGCATGCATAACAACTATAAGTAACGTCTAGGAGGAGCCGAATACACCATATGGGTTTGCCAACCCTACTGGTCATGCCTCTTATCTCTGGTTTTAGTAATTTCTACTAGTAAGGCTACGTCCGGCATTCCAAATCACACACCGCCACCATACATGGATTCGAAAACCCCAACGGGTCTCGAAATCACACATGATATCCAATATCTCAAATTTATCTTGGAATCACACATGGATTCACATACCCTAACGGGTTCAGAATACACATGGATTCCAACATCTCAATATATCACCAAACTACTTCACAGAATCATATATGGTTTTCGGAGTGGTTATGGTTTTTGAGTCATCTCTAACGAGTACACTCTTCCGCTTCTCGGGTGCTCAAAAAACCAATCGTCAATTTTTCGGAATGCTAATACCGGTTCTTTTGGAAATAATCAGCAATACATAAGAGCAAAAATCACTCCCTAATTGTTTGAGAGGATGTATCTCGTTGTCATTTTTTCTGAAAGAACAAAACAAGTTTATACGTACAGTATAGCTCCACCGAAGGTAACTATACCATATAAACCCCGTGTTTCTCCTAGATATTTCCAGCATTAAAATCCTTTGGCGTTAAGTAGGGAATATTTCACTACCACCAAAATTAAGAAGAATTATATATTTAGGCCAAGATTTGGTTGTCGGTCATTTATCTATCAAATAAAAAAACATTACAATAGAGATTACATTTCCCATGGAAACCATCATGCCTCCTAAATTAATCTTTCATTAATTTAAAATCACATTTCAAATACTTGGAAATCACTTCCATATTATTATCTCAATAGGATAAGTATATTCACAAATCATTTCACTTTCAAAACATAGAAACTTTTCCATGTACTTAAGTGGTACTATAAGTATATTCACGAAACATTAGGAAAGAATTTTTATTTCAATTCATATTAAAATGACCAACAATCCATATGTCATAAAAATGGAGATATTAATAATCCAAACACTAATTCTTTCCATAAATCTCTTTTATTTTTATAATAAATATTCTCTTTATAACTTTCCAAATCAATTTATAAAATATTTTATAAGTCTCTAATCTATTTATTAAATACTCTTTTATAAATCTCAAAACCCCATTTATAAGACTTTCACTTTTTAGATCCCTAGACCCATTTATAAATATCCATTCTAATATCATTTAAAAACCAAACTCATTTTCAAATTCCATATTCTCTTTCCAATTTATCAACCCTTTGATTAATCCCTTCTATTGGATGGAACCCTTTTTAAACCTTTCACTTAAAAATAAAATTTTAACATTTTTAATCATATAATAATTAGTTAACTTCAGACAACATTAATATATAATATTAAATTATCCTTAAAGCAATATATATATATATATATATATATATATATTAACTTTTAAAACAATATTAATATAATAATAAATTAACTTTGAAATAATATTATAATTAACTTATAGATAATAAAATTGTCATAAAATTAATTTAATTAAATAATTAGTTAAATTTTTAAAAAAAATTACAATATAATTAACATTTCAAAAACAATAACTAAATATCTTGGAAAAGTACTCTTAAATAACTTTATGGAATTCCTTAAATAATCATAAAATAATTAACATTTTATTTTCACTAAAACAAGAATCAATTGTCCTTTAAAACATTATTAATTAATAATAGTTATCTTTAAAGTCTTATTAATAATTTATAATTAATAATAATTATTGTTAACTTTAGCAAATAATTAGCTTTTCAAATTAGAAAGGGGCTTAACACCTCCAATGGTACTTAATAGAGTCACTATTAATTCCATTACTATCAAGTCATTATCTAAGTGTGTAATATCACATATGTAAATTCTTCCAATAATTAACAGTTGATTATGAATACAACACTTATCCAATACTAATCAATTGGAAAGTGATTAACTGTCCACACTAACGTTACCACAGAACGCATTTAATCTATGCTAACATAAAGGTCCAAATTTAACATACCAAGTTAATAATAGCAGAATGGTGATTTATTCTCTAAATAGGTGTTCAATTTAATTAGCAGAATACGGTTTTATTCCGCTAAATAGATGTGCAATTACCATATTCAATCTAATTTAACACAACGATATTTTATTTAACTGAATATACATAAATTCTATATGTTTTAATATATCATGAATTTATACATGGCCAAAACTATCAATAGGTCACACTATAACTTTGTAATCGTTCATACAAGTACAATGCAAAAATCCAGAGGTTGATTGGATTTCAAACGAGCAAGTCGTCAAGTTTCAAACTTACAATATTTAATAATATTAAATAATCGAAAATTATAATGTTTTTCTCACATAAAAGCAACATGGCTGAGTCCACTTAGAACCAACCCACACCAAAGAAATAGTATTTTCTTCCTAAACGTTTCTCCATCCTTTCCTTCGTTGTGCACATGTGTGCACGAATGTATATGCACAAGTATTACTCCCCCCATTTGATGAACCTGAAGTCACCAACAAGTCTGCCTCGCCACTCTCATTCCAACCATCATGTCACCTGCTCCTCCGACCAATCGAATCAAAAAGCGACCCGAACGCATTCCCCTCCAAATCGCGCCCAAGTCCAAAAGGATGCGACAATTTATATCACCAAATCCCACCAAATTTCACCAGGACGAAGCACTCTCCAAGCCCGACAACACGCCACCCTCCGATATTCCCATCGACGCTTGTAGCTTCGATGATCCCTAAACCTAGTTTAGAACGACTGCCAATCATCGACACAGAATTGCGCCAAAACTTCACCAAAATCCTAAATCACCATACGATCCCAATGACACATATGGCATCAATCGATTCGAAGCGAATCAAGAGAATTTAGTATTTGGAGTTTGAAACACTTTATTTTTGCTTATTGTTATTTGATGATGTCTCCATCAACATTCGATGAGCACGTTCAGTTTCTAAAATAGCCGAGACCAAGATGGAAAACTTTCATTTTGGTCGCTAAGGCTAAAACACAGCGGTTTGAGGTAGATTGATTTTTGAATAGGAGATTGGAGTTTTATTCCTATGTTTTCAACAATGACATAAAAAACAAAGAAGGAAACTCCCTACAGCCTTGGGGGTGTGTGTGTGTGTATGGAACGCATACCTCCGCAACCCTTGAACCACGCCCATAGATTAGGCAGGAATCCATGCTAAGAAATACAGTAGGAGAGAACATAGGCAAGGCAGGGAGACAAAAGGACCAAAAAGTGGCTATGTACGAAGGTGTACAAATTGTCGTGTACTGAAAATGTTTTGGAGCATGATGCTGCATATGTGGCTATGAATTATTTCTTTTTGAATTGAAAAGATTTTAGCACTCCACCACACCTTGTCTACTACATACAGCCTCAAACGATAGAAAACAGAATTCAATCTCGTATAGAAAGGTAAAGCGATCTTAAACTAGAAATAAAACACACCGGTTATCGAATTCTATGAAGTTAAAAAATGCCAACATCTGTCGAAAAATACGTTAAATGGAACATCAATTATTTTCAAATTAAAAATTGTGGAAAAATTCTATAAATCAAGTTAAAAGAAGCCATTAAGAATCAAGTAGTAACTGGAAATATAAATTTATTATACAAACCCCAAATCGAATATTTAAAACTAACTAAATATTCCAGAAATCAAAGTGATAAAATTTCGAGTCGTTACACTCTCCCCCCTAAAAAGAATTTCATCCTCGAAGTTTCACCACATGAACAACCATTACTGTTCATAAACCCACATAATGTTCATAGATCATTCATATACAAAATCTGATTCGATCAATCCTCGAATACATAACTCCACTTCCAAACTAGTATCGCTCACCTGGTTTTCTAGTACGAAACCTGATCGGGGTCCTTGATTAGGAACCTTTGTTCCTTACATAGTCATAAATTATGATAGAAAACCTTAGTCCCATATCAAGAACCCTCATCAAGTGCTCATCGTCAAAAATCGAGTAATAGATCCTTATTTGAAATGGTGTGAAACACATCAAAGCCTTGTACTCGAATATTAGATCAAAACCATATGAAAAGAGAAATGATCTACATCCATTCTACTTACTTATTTAATTAGTTCTCACTAATATCAATTCTCTTTCCACAAAATTATTTATAACTATTTTTTCATAAAACATGGCTTAAGTTTACAAACTTGTATAATACCCAACCATACCCTAAGGATGTACACAATTATGATTCAAAATTTTACTTTGAATTTACTTAAGAATTTAAACAACTGTTTTTTTAATCAAAACACTTTTTGAAATTATACTATAATTTTAATCCATAGAAAATATATATTTAGCTCGAGTAACCTTAAAATTATACCAAGGAACTAAGTACTACCAATCAGTATCATATACTTCCTCGCTAGAAGGATAATACTCAAGAGAAGCGTTCACCATCCAAACGCATCTCTTACCTATTTTTAGATATTTTCGAGCCACTCGCACTAGTTAACTTAAAACCTCTTCTTCCTTTTGAAACAAAACTAAATATATTTCTAAATAAATAGTTTTTAACGAACTATCAATTTCCAACTCACTTTGGATTCGTCCAGATTCAAACTCGTCTCGATCATACAATGAAAAAAGGATACAATGACAAAATGAATAATTTACTAAGTGCACAATACCATTAGCCTAAGCAAACATTCGGTCATCACTTAGAAGATTATTCTGATCACCACAAAACAAACCAGGACTCGTTCCTCGAGCCAACCATAGATAACACACCCTTCTATAAAATTCCTTTTCAAAGATACTTATACAAATATATTTCTAAGCAAGCTATTTCCAAAATATTGATATACCAAAAACCCGTTTAAGAAAACTATTATTACCATTTCCACAATCATTTATGCTCTAAAACTATCTCAAATCAAACTTTTATTTCTTATTCCACAAATCATTTAAAATGATAATATACATATTTGTTCTATGATAAATCAATCATACTTTTGGAATCTGATCTAAATTTGTTTGTTAACACAATTATATAGCAAGATCCTAATGGTAGCAAATGCTCACTTAGAAACTCGAAAATGAACACCGATGATGTGGCAATTATCGTCGGATTTATTTTCCAACGAATGAAGTGAGTTCAGTGCTTGTATCCCCTTGAAAATCCTTAGAAATATTTTTATCCCAAGAATATTAAATACTATTATTAACTTTTTAAACCTCGAAAACCCTTTTTTTCCTCAAAATCACCTAAATTTAAACTCTCAAATTCCCTTTATTTATTTATTTATTTTATAAATCAAATTTATAAAATATCCTCTTTTAAAGGAAATTATTCCTCAATATTTATTGCAAAAATATACTAGCTTCCTTAAATAAGTCATTTTTCATGTATTTACTTCAGAAAATATTTAAGTTTTCTTTTAGTAAACCCCAATTAAATACAATCAACTCTTATATTTGATCATTTCTAAAAATATTATTTCAAAATATTCCAAATTCCTTTTAATAAAACAACATTTACTAAAACTTAATTTTATCAAATCAAAAGTTCTTTTCTATCAAATTTTCTTTTAAATAAACAACCTGTAGAAATCAAATTTTAACCTAACGTTATCAAAGAGTGCGTTATATTCAAATTATGAAACTTAATTTACGAGTCATTCATTTCAATGTTCCTAAAATTCCTATCTACCTAATCTAGATTTCGGAAGGAAAATTCTAGATTGATTAACAAATAATTTGTCAATGCTCAGAAATGGACGAGCATGACTCACTAAATCCTAGATGATAATGATGGAATATTATCATTTCCTATCAAACAAATCAAAGAAAAAATGTATTATTTTTTTGGAAAAATACTTCTTATATATATAAAATATAGTTCTAGGTAAAATTATTTCATTTACCAAATTTTTAGAATAATATGTGTCAGTGGTCTTGTTCTAATGTTTAGGAAATCCCTATTGATAACGTTGGCCAAACGCATTGACTAGAATTATTAAGCCACTCAACAGATTAAATAACACAATACAATTTTTTTTATATCACTAACAAATGCACACTCTTATGTATATATACTCTCAAACTCCTCCTAGGGTCCCACTTAACCTATCTCAAATGAGTTAACTCTACCAAAGCCCAGGTGTTCGCTCAACCTAGGCTCTCATACCACGCTATAACGACCCACTTTTATGTAATGATCCCATTTTAAGCCAAATTTAATTTAATAATTAATTTAATTTTTAGGATTAAATTGTGAATTAATTTGAATTTTTTCCAGAAAGATATGTGATTGTTTATGCGTATATATATAGATTGTAAATAGAATTTTGATTTGAAATTCAAAAATAAATATCTTAAAAATAAGTTGGATTTAAAAACTCTATATTTTAAAAACTAATAAAAGTTTGTTTTCTAATTATAATATATATATGTATATGTATATATATTTGGAAGTTATGTTTTGAATTCAATATAATAATTTTCAAAAGCTATTTAAGGGTTGAATTTTAATATAATTTATATGTGTTTATTTATTAATGTATAATTAAATTTTAAATCATTTTCTTTAAAAGTTATATAAGTATAAATAATAAAAAACAAGTAAATAGGCACAAGGAAGAAGTTGCAAAAAAAATTAGTCTCAAAGACGACAAGTTTGTTTTTAGTCTGAAGGACACTATTTAGTGTAAACTGAAAATGATAGGTACAACTATCATTCTGTGAATTACACTAAAAAGTGTCCTTCGGCCTGAAAAACAAACTTCTTGTCCCCGAAACTAATTTTTTTTCTAACTTTTTCCTTGAGCCTAAAAAACCCTAATAAAAAATGTATGAATAAAAATATAAAAACAAGAATAAATAAAAAGCTTTAATATATATATATATATATATATATATTGAAATTAATAAGATAAACATAATAAGTATAAATTTAAAAACATAAAAATATATAAATATAAAACATATGTTAATATAAAAATAAATGTATTAAAACAAAATTGAAAATATAATATAACAATTATATTAAAACATATTTAAATAATAATTAGCATGCAAATTACAAGTGTAAGTATGCAACATAAAATTGAACAAGTGTTAAGTAAATTTAGCATGCAAAAGATAAGTGTTAAGTTGATTATAACATGTAATGACAAGTGTCATTAATGTCGTTTTATTTTTAAAATGATAAATAAAATTAAAAAGAGATTATATACTCGTCTCTACTTCTCTACCCTCTCATTTTCTTTATCTTTCAGTTTTTGCGAAATTGTTATAATTAACGAAAGGATTAATTAAATAGTTTTAATGGTTACTTATGTGCTTAATCATGCTTGGTTTCCATATGAAATTTAATCTCTAGTTCGATTGTTTGCTTATTAGATAGTTAAATAACCGACTCTCAAATCTTGGCCAGTTTAGAAACTTTCGATTGTTGGTTCAAAGAGACTTAGATCGAATAAGCATGAGTTATTTGAAAACCAATTCGAACTGGCATAAACATTTGAATTGGAGACATCTTAAATTTGATGGAAAGCGAAGACGTCATTCTTTGAAGTGCAAGGGTTACTTGCACTAATCTTGAAGGTGATCCCAAAAGAATGTAGAAGAAGTACTACCTTCAGTTTGTTCATATCCTGAATAACTTATGTGGATGAATGTTGGTATTGCACTATTTCTTGGAGGGCAGTGTTGTCATTCCAAGTGGGATTTGCTAAAAATTAAAATGGTAAAACATAGCCTCAAACCCACACCCGGTGGTGACTGAAACATAGGATATGCTTCAAGGCTATGCGGTTTGCTACCATTAGGGTATGGTCACCATCCGATCTTGATCGATATTTATAAATTTATGTATGCTAAGGGCCATGTATGGTTGTAAGCTACAACCTGGGTGATGAAATATTCGATACTATCCAGGAAAGGGTAGGCCGGTCCTGATTTGTAGGGAGTCAACTAAGGCTTTCGGTACAATTTTTTTCTAGAGGTGTACTGTGACAGGCGGTACCCCACTAGCCTTGTCATTAATGTAATCAATTCTCCAATACGTGCCTTAAGGACTTAGTTGTGCCCAAATACTGAAATGTGAGACGCAAGCATTTCCGCTATTTTATGTATTTATTTTAAAACCTAGACATTATTATAATATCAGAAGGTTTCTAAAAAAAATGGTTTGATTATCATAAGGTAAAAATCATCCATATTTATTTATGGCATAATCTTACGAGATATCTTTATTCTTGAAGAGTTTTATAACATTATATAATCCAAATGATTTGAGTTTCTCATGCAGGTTTGCCAGTCTGGTCCGGGCATTATTTTCTTATAATGCTCGAGTCAGCTCAAGCATATTTCCAGATTTAGTTGGATGCTTTGGGGCTTCAGAAGACGAGCTGGATGTCTTCAAGACCTATTCGTATATTTTATGTTCAGCTACATTTCTTGTATTGTATTTATCAACATTTGCGAGCACAAACTGTTATAACTGTCCAGGTAACAATAGGTTAGTTTATTCTGATTGATGCGTGTATGTTATAGTTTTCTTCTGTAAAGATTGTGTGCATATTATATATTACTTTTCACGATATGAAATTTTGTTCTGTCTTCTATTTTCATTCACCCCAACAATCTAACTTTCCGACACTTGGATGCTCAGCACGTGATTACCGTAAATGTATTAATGTCGACTTTTGATGGTCAGAAAGGTCGACTATTACACTCTTATTCTTCCATCTTTAATTTTCAAATTATTAACTGTAATTGAATTCTGAAACTGACGATAATTAATTATTTTAATTTTTTTAATAGGTTTGGAAAAATGTATGTTCTTTTATTACATTTTATAAGTAGCTTACATGCATAAATTTTCCCAAAATATACTACATTTTGTCCTTTAATGATCCATGTTTATGCACTTCATTCTCCGTTTGATGTTGTAGGTAATATACTAAGAGGTTGAAAGGGTGTAGACCTTTGTAATAACTTATGACTATTTCGAGTAGTAAAATTTATTTTATATATTTGCTGAAATTAGAAAATTAATAATGGCAAATATTGAAAGGTTTCCAAGAGTGGGAATCAAGTTCAAGCATATGAAGTTGTAAAAGCAAGCGTAGATGCATTTTCTAATTATATTCGCCTTTACTTGGCATATTCATGGCGATTAATTAATTTAATTCACTTCATAATTTAATTAATTTGTATTTTAGTTTAAAATAATAAGTATGTTAATTTACTTTCACCTTTTGTTATACATGCAAATAGACATATATTTATTCTCATTGTGGACCTATTTTTACATTTGTTAACATGCGAAATTTTTATATTAATAACAATTTACAAATTGAATTAAATTTCGTATCATTTATTTGCTTCCATCGGTTATTTTGATGCTTATTGAATTTGTTATAATATTTATAAATCTAAACAGTATACATTCGCTTCATAGCAAGATTGACAATTGGTGATCATTGGTTTTTTAAAGCATTAAGTTTCCTAAATTCTTACTTTTCACTTTATCCAATTTTAAATTATCAAAAAATATACTTAGTTTTGAATTATATATTAATTAGAGAATATGTGTAATTTACTTATTTAAAACAGTTTTTTAAAAGTAAACGAAGTTTATTGGACTACTACCAGATTCTACATATTTTACAAAGTTAATTGTTTAAGTTGTATCTATAAGACCCAAAGCTATTACAGGTTGGTTTGAAACTTTATATATTTGTTTCTTTGTTGAATATTGATTTGATAAATGATTTAGGCTACGATCCAAAAGGGAATGAATATTCTCTTATTATTCCATCTTTAATATTCACGTATTAATTATAACTAAACTCTCTAAATAGAATTGATTCAAGAATAAATGTGTACTAAATTACCTAATTTGATTTGGTATAAAAATAACGTTAAATTCATGTTGTAAATAATTGCCTGCTTAGTTTTGAATTCAAGTTTAAATTAATAAATATCATTATCTTAATTTACTTCATTTTCTCAATATCGTAAGATATTAAATACAAATTCATACGCATAGCGTCCAGCAATTTGTTCTTTTACAAAATCATGTTGGTTCCTGAAGATTTTTAAATAATCCAGTTATCATAGGTTACAATAATTGTTTGTAAATCTAAAAAGAATTTATGCTAGATACGCTTCTTATTTAAACTGCACGAATGTCAAATACAATGATCCATCATATTTTAATATATTAAAATTTGTCCTTAGTTTAAGAAAGTTATAAATTTGGTAATGAATATGCGTAAACTATTTAATATGGAATTTTATATTATGGTTTCTTTTTACTTTTTTTTTATAGTTGATGGTATAGCATTGTGACACGCTTCAAATTTTACACACGAATTTTTTATACGAATTGTTTTATAACTTTAACAAATGCTTTCTTAATATAGAGAAATAGCAAACTAGGAACTCCCCATCATTCTTAACAAAAAAAACCGCTCATACTTTTAGTAAAAAATAAAATAAATGAAAGAAAAATACGATTCCCTTCATTAAATGAACAAAATATTGTTAAAGTAATATTTTGAAAGGCAATCTGAATTTTAGAGTGGCCCGTCCACTTTTTTATGTATAAATTTTAATAGGTGTAAGGTAAAGCAACTCAGCCAGACTTGTCAACGGATACTTTCAGATGGCACCTTTTTAGATATGGATTTTATCATATCTGCATCCGCATCTGAAATCATTTTCGAATATCGAATATCTACAACCGCGGATACGGACAGATATCGGCTAATTATTCTATCCACTAACGATCAATAAATTGAAAAATATAAATAGAAAATTTTAGTTTAACATAATTTTTGAATCCCATTAATTATATTAGTGTGAAATATAAACAAATATTACGAAAATAATTAGTTTTAAGAACTTAATATGCATTAGATGCATATAATACAAACCGTTGACTTAATAGAAAAATAAACACACGTCTTACCCTATACTAACATATCCAAAATATAAACTATAATCTTGAGAAAATCCGGACGACTAATTTTCGATGCGAATATCTTCGTATCCGCATTTGTATCATTTTTTCGAATATCGGATATGTAACTGTTTTTCAAATACGAATGCAAATGGATTTCGGATTTTCGGATATCTGTTGATAGGCTTGACCTTAGCAGCTTCCACGTGTAAGCCTACAGAGAAAATCACCCATATAATTGCCCAGGGCAATCACTCACTCATGCAGCTTACAATATCCAAGCAAACAACTTGCTAGACTTAGTTATAACAAGCTAACTAACCAGCAATGCAACACACAGCAGATAACATGACTTCAGCAATGACTTACAATAGCGCCATTTCAAAACAAGCAAAGACACACAGCCGGAAATACCCAAAAACAGAATGATAACCAGCTTTTAACATACTTCGTAGGCAAGGCAGACATTTCAACAGGATCAAATATTTGGACAAGTGATACATAAGATATGAAAAACCTGACCAGGCAATGATACATGAACTGTACCATTGGAGAATGATGAGGGAATGCCACCAACCATAATGTCAACACTGAAGCACAAGAACCATCAGCGAAAGTTGAGACCTTCGTTGCAAGCAATCGCCGAGGACACCTACCTTTACTGATGCTGAGAAGATAGCATGGCACGATGACAATCTAGCAAGCAGAAAAGAAGGCACAAGGATTGATAAGGTGACATGGCCAAAGCAAATTCCAAGACACCCAGCAGTAAATAATAAAACTGATCAAGACAAACCACTACATCAGATGTAGGAGACAGGATGCTGAAGCACGTATTGCTACTTCAAAAGCAAATCCCGCAACTAAAAATTGATTTCAGAAATTATGGATGAAGTTCGTGGCAGAATAGAGGCTCGCGATGCCAGATCTGGAGGATCGACAGAAGTACCAGGTAGATCCGAATGATAAATTATAGATCCGAATGATAAATTAGTTTGCAACAAGAGGAGGTGGCATCTGATGCTAGCTTACGACAAAGAAAGCTAAGATTAGGGGAGGAAAGGAGTTTGGAAACGAGGCAGAGAGAAGATAGGCGATGGAGGAAAACAAATGAAAAGGAGGCGGCTAGATAGAGAACCCTAGCCCCATTGTTGCGAAGTTAATTTATTGATTATTATTGAAGTAATATTTTGTATGCTTTTAAAGGCAATATTACATTTTATATGATTATTAATGCTTGAAATAAAACATTATATACTGTATATATGATAAAACATGATTATAATATTTAACTTACATGCAAAGCGAACATATTAGGTTATAAATACTATATTGTGCAAATGTCGTAATGTACAAAAAAAAAATTACAACTAGTCGTAGCGATTTTGAGTTAGATACTCCAAACAAAATTCATGTCTATTGTCCAAAAGGATCTCCAAAAAAAACTCATGGTCAATATTTGGAATCACCATGTATAGAATAAATAAGAACGAATGCTAATTACATGAAAAATGACAAGGTAAAAGTAATGAATCAATAAATTAGAAATTTAAACAAAAAACGCGTTTGAATGTGGAGTTAGGTATAGAATGATGTCAGTTTGTTAAGAAAAATGTATGGCAAACATTTTCATTCAATTAATTATTTTAAAGAATTTTCAGGAAAATATATAAGATTTTTAATGGATATAATTGGTATCGAAATTTTCCCTTTTCACTTTATGGGAAAAGGTGTATTTACTGAGTAAAGTTTTTATATATTTTGGTTCGTATAAAATAAACTAACTTCGGCTACTTTTTGTATTTTTTAAAATCATTAGTTTGCTACACACCGCTAATGCTTTCATTAATATTTTTTCTGTGCATATGTAGATGTGTATGTTACAAAATACTTTTTCATACTTTATAATATAGCCATCTACGGTAAATTTATTCTAATAATAATAATCTATTTTTATTAGTTCGCTTTGTTAATTACATTTCTTTACCTATCTAATCTAAATTTTATTTTAATCAATTATCATGTAATTTTTTTTTTATATGTATCCACAAGTATTTTTTTAGTAATGATATTAGGTAACTTTGACATATACTTATGTCGTAATTTAATTTTAAGTTTTGCATGAAAATTTGAAGTAAAGGTAAGAGTTATTTGGTATTCAAAAAATTTGACTATTGAACACATATATTACATATAATCCTCATGTCATATTACACTATTGGTAGTAGAAAATATAATGTTGCGAAGCATTTATAATATTTTTTCTCAAATTAAATTAGTATTATGCAATTTCAAGAGGTTAATGAAAATGTTGAAATATTATTTCTTTTTACCAAATTTAAAACTTATTTCATTTAGAGCATAATTTTTCTATTTCGGTTTTTTGAATATTGTGATCAAACTAAATTATGTGAATATCAAAATTTATATGTTAAACATAGGATAAGGCTACGTTGAACTTATGTTGCTTATATTAGAAGATTAATAAATAAGAATTCTTAGTAATGTAATGCTTAACAAGTTAGGAGTAACTAATAGTTGTTGTTATTTGTTGCATAAAACCGTTGTGTCTTATATATATCAATCATGCCTTATGTGCTTCCTATTTATTAAATTTAATTTATCAGCAAAGGTTAGTTAGTAGTGTTCAAGAAAAATCTCATCTAAAAATTACAATCCTTAAACATAAGCTTTCACCTTCGTATAACTAAAAAAATCTAAAAAAATATACTGTTAAACAAATTATATGGTGAATCTTATGTGTGTAGTGTTAATACTTTAGGTATTGGTTTTGATGATAACAACTATAAAACTTTGTAAATATAAATACTAATATTTTATCAAGATATATATAGTATATTGTGCAGAATATTAGACAAGCATTGATTAAGAAGACTGTACAATATCAAGATGCTGATATCAAGAGTAGATTCAAGACGTTGATATAAAGTTTCAAGATCAAGAACGAAGACTCATGAGTATTGAAGAGTTCAAGTTTCAAAGATATTCCAGGTAAGTTACAGAGTCATAGAATCTACGTTAAAACCTTGATAGCACTTTCTTAATCTCTCTTACCTTCTCTAATTTTGTTTTAAATTATTTTTCAATATTCTAATCTTTTCAAAATATTTCCAAATGATTTTTAAATAGCTTATACTTGTAAAGATATTATTTTACTTTTTTTAGGTTTATATATATATTGAATTATTATTTATACTTTAATAATTTACAACTATACTGATTTTATATATATTAGTTACATTATACTAAATATTCTTATCAAAACTTCCAAAATTATTTTATAAAGTTTTATTAAGTTTTAATATGATTGAAATATTTATAAACCATGTTTAAATGTTTGTACAAGATTTCAAAATATTTTACAAAACTTAATATTTTCAAAACAATTTTTACTAAAAAATTCAAAATACAAAGGGATGTGTCAATATATCCTTTGCAAGTATGTCGACATACTAGCCGTATTTTTCAAAATTCAAATTTGAATGGAAGTGTCTTTTTGTTGTATCTCTTCGTAAATGGACATGATCGTTGTTTCCATATATATACCAGTCTTCCAAATGAATTTTCATTAACTACTTTCTTATTTCTCTCTCCTCTTTTCACTCTCTTGATTTCTAAAGCAATTTCTATCAAAATTCTACCGAAATTCAAGTATAATCAAATTCAATCATTATTAGTTAGGTTCTCTTTCATATACTCTTTGATCTCTCTCATCTGTCTCAAGATCAAATGCTATTCAAGAGTTACAGGATCAATTGTAATCAAGATTGAAGATCTGAGTCTATAAACTATATCAAATCATACTCTTATACCTTGGTATCCATGAAATCCAAGTAGTTGTGATTGTAGCCTAATTAAATTAACTGGGTGTGCTAAGTAGCCCGTAAATTTAGTGGGTGTGCTTGTGGCCCGAAAATCAAATGGCTCTACCCAAAACCGAGATTTTGGAGGTTGTCTTGTAGCCTTGAATTCGAGACTATATTTTCATTTACCAGTTGAAAAGAAATCCATTAATGGAATTGTGCAGGATTGGATGTAGCATAACTCAGAACCAATATAAAATCCTGTTGTGTTCTTTCCTTTTAACTTTTACTGCATTTACTTTTATCTGTACTTTGATTCTGTTATTGATTTTATGATCGTTAATCCCACCATTCCAAGTAAAATCTTAAAAAAAATTGAATAATATTCATATAATCCATTAAACACTATTCACCCTTTTAGCCTTAAGATCCCTATTCCATTGACTTACATTTGGTATCATAGCATTGCTTTTCAAAGCATTCATCATTTGATTTTTGAGAAAAATTTAAATGGCTTCCAACATTGGTAGTATTACTGTTAGTAACACGGTTAATACATTTATTAGTAACTCATTTTTCGAAGCACAATCCACTGCTAGACCTTCACTTTTTAATGGCAGTAACTACATATATTAGTTATGTAGAATAAAAATTTATTTACAGCCATTTGGTTTAGACACTTGGAATATCACACAAGCCGAGTACACTAAACCCAAAACAAATTTTGCATAGGGGATTGTTGAACAAAAAGCAGTTGCACAAAGTAACTCTAAAGCAAAGAATATATTATTTTGTTCACTAGATAGAAATGAATTTAATAGAGTATCTATATGTACGTTTGCATTTGAAATTTTGAGAACTTTGCAAGTCATACATAAAGAGACAAGTAAGGTCAAATAGATCAAAATTTCCATGTTAATAAACTAGTTTCGGTTATTTAAAATGAGTCCATATCTAAGATATGTAGTAGATTCCAGGATATAGTACTGTCAATTATTACATTGGGTAAAAGTTATTCTGAAGAGGATCAAGTTAGAAAAATCTAGGTTTACTTACTCCCGAATAGGATCAAAAGACTCTTTCAATCAAAGAGGCTAATAACATAAGCATTCTAAAAATTAAAGAGAGAATTAGCAATTTAATGTCTTTTAAAGCATAAATGCAGGGCGGGAGAGAAAGCAAAGCAATAGAGAAGGAATTTATAGCTTTTAATGCAATGATGGATAATCTAGATTCAAACAGCGATGAAGATGAAGAAATTTCTATCATGACAAGGAATTTCAAAAAAAATTGTAACACCCACACCCTTTAGTATACCCAAAAAGACGCACTAAAATACATGTTTCATTGTGGGTATAACTAAATCTAGCAGAGACTAAGATTCACAGAACAAAAATAAGATAATAACAACAATAATAATAATAACTCAACAGAAATAATTATAGTATTTTGCTAAAAACTAAATTCCATGATATAAGATGATAAAAATAAGTCACCAAATACCTAGTACATCATATGACAAAATACCCATACAAGTCTCGTGAAATCCAAAAACCCAAAGTCTCAAATAATATCAAAGTATAACACATCCCTTTCAAAATACCAGCTCAACAAAAGAACTAAAAATTGGAACTAAAGGAAAGAATTACACAATAGAATTTCCAATAAGCCTCCATGAAGCCGTGGTCTACTATCCTTGCCCCTGATTTCCTATGGGGTGAAAAGGGGACATAAAGGAGTGGGTCAGACTAAAATTCTGGTGAATGATAGTAATTATTAGAATCTTTAGCAAAATAAAGCAATAGACTCTACAATAGTTCTAGCATGAATAAGGATAACAAAGGGAGTAGGAAATAAATAAACTGGAAATACGCACGATTAAATATTGCTTAATTTATGAGATAGGTTAATTTTGATTGCTAGCACTTGTCCTTGATTTCTGCTTTGATTAAGCTGAATTCCTAATCCTGTAATTAAGATGTAACCCTAATCCTACCTTTTTGATCGGCCTGCTACTCTATAGTACATTTCTACTAACCGGCTGCTATATAACTCTCTACATAAAATATTAATGTGGTCCAGACAACATATCTAGCTCCCTACACATGAGGCATTTATTTACTGTGGACCAGACACTATATCTAACTCCCTACATAGAATGCTACTATGGACCAAACGACATATATAACATCCTACACAGAAGGCATTTATTAATTATGGACCATACACTATGTATTACTCCCTACACAGAATGTTATTGTGGACCAGACGACATGTATAGCTCCCTACACATAAGGCAAATGGTGTCTACGAAAGACACCCATACTAAGCACTTGGAACTCATGGCTATTACTGAGCACTCGAATGGAGTTCGCACGTGTCACTACCACCATTTCCATGCTACCTTTTGCTCCACCATTGCGTCTTCTTATTACCTCCAATTTCGGCATAAGCGTGTCCCTCATCCCACATCAGGCTAACGTGAGATCATCGTGTGTCCATAGAATCTATAGGGGAAATGCTGTTGGTACTGGTCCTTCATCCAAACAGTATCTAGTCGTGCCCCTTATCCAAATCCCCCCATGATTTGGATTTCTCTTTGACCAATTACTACCATTCTGAGCATAAGCGTGCCCTAGGCTCACCATTTTGTCTAATAGGGAATGCTATTTGGTATAGATCCCACTTTCATCTTTTCTTATTAACTTAGGTAAATTATTTAAAAAAGCCTTTACATTTTCTCTACTATCTGTGCTTATTAATTTCTCCTATGTCTTAGAATAAGCCTTATTATGTTCTTTCCTTATTATAGCCTACGTTATAATCATGCTTATTACTTGATCCAAGGTTTAAGTGTGAAAATAAGCTTCTTTATTCTTTTACTTTTTTTTAACTATAATTCTAAGTTATAACCAGGCCACTAATTCAGTCCAATTAACGTCATAATTAGGCGTAATTTCAGTTCAATTCCATTTATATTACAGTCTTTGAAATTTACATGTATGTTCCGATATTTCATTTTCTTACAATTTAATCCGTATTCATGTTAATACTATTCTAATCCATATGCGAAGAAGAATGTGGAATAAAAGAAAATTGAAGAAAATCCAAAGCGTAGAAAGAAGATGTATAAATAACAGTAAATAAACTAAAATACTGTAAATAAACTGTAAATAAAGGAGAAGCTATAATTAACAGAAGTGAATTAAAATTACTTAAAAGAAGAGCCAAAAGGAAATAAACTGAAAAAAATTCTAAAAACTGTAAATAAACTACTAAAAAGACTATTCCAAAAATCGTACTACAACTACAACTATTGAAAACCCTATTATTTTAAATTGCTTAAATAAATCTTAAAATAATTACAATCGCTCACCTTCGATCCTAAGCTCTTCCTTTGGTATTTCCAGATCCACTTGGAGTTGTAAAATAATTTAATTTATAACAATTTTCTCCTTTGGGAAAATTATTCTGTTTAGGGTCCTTCCTAGAAAAGTACACCCAATTGGAGAAAACCTAGAATGAGAAAATGTGTTAGGTCTAGGGGTCTATTTATATGGGTAGAAGTGGATCTCAAACCATTGGATGTGAAGATTGAATAGAACGCAACCACGTCATAGGCTGAATAGGATTCATCAGATGTAGAAACGGAGGGACTAGATCGGTTTAACCGATGCAAAATACGTGTTCACTTGTCACTAAATCGCTCGAACGAACATTCGTTCGCTTGCCGAAAGGCAAGGCGGGTTGACCAAGCAGTCGACTTCCCCCTTACCCAGATCGATCGGCCGTCGACTTGTATATATATACATATTTTTTCATTTCGTTGATTATTTCGTTCTTAGCTCATATTATCTTGGATTCTGACGTTCAATGTATGGAAATTGACTAGAAAATTACCACAGACACAATGGTGCAACTTCCATATCTTAGTTCTGATAAAGTTATCTTATTATCTAATTAATTAACGAATTAATTATTACGGGTAAAGTTTCATGTTGTTACATTCTCCACCCTTAAGGGATTTCGTCCCGAAATATCCGAGGATAAAAGAATGTAATAAATGTTTTCATCCGATTCTACAACCAACTACTCAAACATCAACCATTCATCCACTGTCCTTAAGTTTTTCTAATCCTAATGATACTGATAATTCTATATGCGTGCTATAAATATCATCCAAATGCAATAATCATGTGATAAACAACCATTTATTGCAATCATGGAAATACAAAAAAATGCATGCACATCCATATGTATATGCTCTGTTGTCCTAGTTAGGCCGATTCCTAAGGAATAATAGTGCATATTGTACTTACATGCATTCATAACATCCACTAGCAAACACTTGCAACACCTAGCATGCATCATTCATAACATGTTCTATTAACCTGTTGACAATAAATCCTACCATCCATAGGTTAAATCCTAAGCTCTATCCTCCTAAAGGATAATAAAGGAAAGAACCTATTCAAATCTGAAGATGGAAAAAGGAAATTCTAAAACCTATTATCGAAGAGACATGGATATGAGATACGTATTTTTTCCTAATCAAATTAGTCTTCTCCGAAATCTCTCTGACCATGTCAGAACCAAGAAGCATCCTTTCTTTAGACTCCAACCAACATAAAGACGTCTTACGCGGCCTTCCCAAAAAGTCAAAAGGTGTCATTCCAATGCTAGCCTAAAAACTACTGCCATATGAATTCCAATAAAGAAAGATACTTTTTCCAAGTTTTTCCAAAATCAAGAATACTCATTCTCAACCATGCGTGCCTTACTATCTTACTAATTTCGCCTTACTGTCTTCTTTAGTCTGCACACATGAATCAACATTCCTACATTCTTACTATGGTCCTATATAATTTATGGAAACTCTATTAATACTTCCAAAAGTAATCAACGCTATCTCATACGTGGTCTCGCATTCCCATTACACCTAGGAAATGATTTCTCTATACTCCATATTTATAAGAGTTTGGTTGGGTATTAATCGCTCCAAAAACTAAGGCGTCTAAAATTTTAAAACATCAAATTCCAAAATCTTTGTCTTTAAAAAGTCTTATTTTTGAGTTTATATTAAATTCAAAAATACTTTGTTACTTAACATTATTTTCCAACTTAGAGAGGAAAACTTTCAAATTTTAGGTCCAAAACTTATTCCTTGTTTTCTCTTAAAGACTTTTAGTTTTCTAAAAATTCGAATTTTCAATTTATGCTTTTATTAAGTTTTTCATTTCCAAACACTTATTTACTTTTTCACCAAACAATTTTACTTTTAAAATATCTTTAAACTACTTTTATGTGTTTCCAAAACATCTTCTTATTATACCTTACGGTCTCATACCTTAATATATTGGAAATGCTTTCTCAAATGAGAAATTATTAAGGCTAAAATCTTCTATGAATTTTAAAAGAGAAATTCGTGTTTATGTGATATTACAAGGAACTTATTTTATATTTTTCGAAATAGGCTATACAAAATATGGTGCTTTCCATACCTTGTATATCTCTTTCATGTATTCCTTGTAACTTGCACAAAATATTTTTACTGGTTCATAGAAAATTATACCATTACTATTTTCATTCCAATGGATTAAAGTACGTTTAATTTATATTCTTCCATGATGAATATTTTCTAATATCTAATTTACACATTTTTCTTTCAGAAAAATTCATCTTCAAAACTGTTGTAATATTTCCATAACTGCAAAAACGCTTCCTTATACTCATTAAAGATAATAAGTGTACTTTACAAACCATTTTATTTCTATACATAGAAATTACCTTTAAAAATACATTTCTATTTGGATTAAAAAGGATGTTGCGTTAAATATCGTTACTACAGCCTAAAAAATAAAATTAGCGTATGGATTCAATTAAACAAATACCAAGAAATCTCATACACCTATGCAAACATATTTCTCTTGGAAGTCACTTTCGATAACAATAATGTTATAGCCCATGCTCCACTTATTTTTCACGAAAACATTTATTACAACAATAAAAGTTGTAATCTATGTTTTCGATACTTGATACACTCTAGGTTTTTATGTTTGAAATCTTTATTTACTTACAATGAAACTAATGAGTTATATATACATATACTCCATAATTCTTCAAAATAATTCCAATTTTTCATTATATAAAAACCAACTTAAATTTCATACCAATCTTCAGAAAACCCTATATTTATTTTCTAAAAAAATATTAACAATAATTTTTTTTTAGTTTTAACAATTACCATATTTCAACTTTTTAAATTTCAAAATTTTCATTTTATTGGGCTTGGCATATATTGGATTTTTTTTCTTACTTACCTAGGAGTACTTTTCCTAAACTAAAGGCTTTTACTCCTATTCCTCTTGTACACTCATATCTATTCTAAGGCATCACTGTCAAATCCACTTATCTAAGACGATTATAATTTCCACAATTATCTACACATGGACTTTTTTCTTTGCATATCTACCTAATTTTATTGTATAACTATAACCTTTTCCTACCTCTCTTTGGATTTTCATAATCTGAATCCCAAATGTACAAAACCGTTTCTTAAAACCCCACCATGTGTAGACATTCTTTATGCCCTACTAAATGCACTTCAAAAGTGATACTTCAAGAACTTTGTCCTCAGCTAATGAACACGAAGCATACAAAGAACCTCCTTTAGACGAATAACATGTTCTCCCATACTTCTTGGAAAATGCCAAAATGTCAACCATGAATACCACCACAAATTTATTTTAGGATATCTCTAAAAGCATGGCTCACCAAATCAACAAGACAGCCTGGGGCATTGGTTAGCTCAAAAGGCCTAACTAGCCACTCAAAAAATCTGTCGTGTGTCCTAAATATCGTCTTATCAATGTTGTAATCAATGACCTTAAGCTGATGAAATCCAATGGCTAGACCAAGTTGAGAAAATACTGAACAGCCAACTAACTGGTTTAACAGAACATCTATCCTAGAGAGTGGATAATGGTCCTTCTTTGTAAGCTTATTCAATTCTCTATAGTTGAAGAAAAGTTGAAAAGAACCACCTGCTATGGCAGCGAAGACGACCGAGGCTCCCTATTCCGATATGTTTCTTCTTATGAAACCTTTCTCCAAAACTCATGGATCTACTTGCTCAATCCCTTCCTTTCCGTAGACGCCATATGCCCTATGGGTAATGTTACTAGCTAGCAACATAAATCCTGAATTCGATCTCTCTCTTAGGGGAGGTAGTCGCCTAACCTCCACAAAGATGTATGGAAAAATCTCTGACGGCAGGAACCGAATCTAACTCTGATGATGATGAATGGAGGAAGTGATGAAAGCTCAACATAACTGATCCTTACGGGTTGCAAGGAATCTCGAGAGTTCTGTTGACGCATGTCTCTAGTCTAACGACTCTCCTCTCGCAATCTAATATAACTCTATATGTGGATAGCCAATCCTTTCCCAAAATCATCTCATACCCCAAAAATTCCAAAATATAAGCGTCATAGTCAAATTCTATGCCTAGGATATAAATTTTCAAACCCCTACAAATCATAGACAGGAATGTCGATCCTCCTATGGGGTTTAAAACAACAATGGGGTCTACTACTAAAAAATGTCCAAGTGCAAACAATCTACCAAAGAACTAGAGATGAAAGAGTGTGATGCTCTATAATCGAAAAGAGTCTGAATGGGAAAATAAAAATAGAAACCAAAATTTCCTACCTCGATCCGGTCTGCTTCTGAAAGGTGTTACATCCAAAGCCTGAATCTGCACTGTACGTGCACTTGCTCCCTGCCCCATCTTCTGGGGACAAAACTTACTAAAGTGACCAAGCTGTCCATAATTGAAACGTCTTCCTTTCATTTTTGCCTTCTTATATTATTTTGTGTAATGACAGTCATTCTACAACGCTTACGTTTTCCACTTTTGCTGATTCACTTTTGAGGTCCTCCAAATCTGACATCCTAAACCTTTGCTCCATAACCTCCAACCAAGCTCCTGCCTCCTCGAAATCCTCTATGTCAGAAATCATTCTGCCACCTAGACTAGTGAAGTTCTTGCATAGATTAGAAAAATTGGCTAGTGTTGGTGGATTAAAGGGATTTCCACCTGCTGGTGTTGTATTGGGCGCTTGCCCATGCACTTCTGGTATCGTAGCTCTATGGAACCAATCGGCCATACTATGAAAAGAGAAGGAGACTTAGGCTTGAAAGAATAGAAAGAAGGTTGAATAGGACTTTAAGGGGATTTTTATAAAACCTCTTTTATATGTGAAAAACTACTTCTATAAAAAGGATTTCTTTCTGAAAAATACTTCTAATTTGAAGATATGCTACTAAAAATAGATTGCTATTGGAAAAATACCTTATTTTTAAAATAAGTTTTTAGGAATCCTGTAACCTTAGGCTCTGATACCAAGTGTAACACCCCCACACCCCTAAGTATACCAAAAAGGACACACTAAAAGACATGGTACATTGTAGGTATAACTAAAACTAGCAGAGTCTAAGATTCACAAGATAAAAATTAGATAATATTAACAATAATAATAATAACGCAGCCGAACAATTATAGTAGTTTACTAAAAATCAAATTCCGTAATATAAGATGATAAAAATAAGTCACCAAATATCCAATACATCATATGACAAAATACCCATACAAGTCTCATGAAATCCAAAAACCCAAAGCCTCAAATAATATCAGAGTATAATACATCCCTTTCAAAATACCAGCTCAGCAAAAGATCTAATAAATGGAACTGAAGGAAAGCAATACATGATAGAATCTCCAATAAGCCTCCACGGAGCAGTGGTCTGCTATCCTTGCCACTGATTGCAGGGGAGAAAGGAGAAATAAAGGAGCGGGTCAGACTAAAAGTCTGGTAAATGATAGTGGTTATTAGAATCTTTAAGCAAAGTAAAAATAATAGACTCTACAAAAGTTCTAGCATGAATAAGGATAACAAAGGGAGTAGGAAAGAAATAAACTAGAAATAAGCATGATTAAATATTGCTCAAATTATAAGATAGGTTAATTTTGGTTGCTTGCACTTATCCTTGATTTCTTCTTTGATTAGGCTGAATTCCTAATCCTGTAATTAGGATGTATCCCTAATCCTACCTTTTTGATCGGCCTGCTACTCTATGGTATCTTTCTACGGACTAGCTGCTATATAATTCTCTACACAAAACGTTACTGTGGACCAGACGACATATATAGCTTTCTACACAGAAGGCATTTAATTACTGCGGACTAGACACTATATATAACTACCTACACAACATCCTACTATGGACCAAACAACATAAATTGCTTCCTACACAAAAGGCATTTATTTACTGTGGACCAGACACTATATATAACTCCCTACACAAAATGTTACTGTGGACCAAAAGACATATATAACTCCCTACACAGAAGGAAATGGTGTCTACGAAAGGCACTCATACTAAGCGCTTGGAATACATAGCAATTACCGAGCACCCGAATGGAAGTCGCAGGCGTAACTGCCACTATACCCCATGCTACCTTTTTCTTAACCTATGGGGTCTTCTTATTACCTCCAACTCCAGCGTTATCGTGCCCTCATCCCACTTCAGGCTAACGTGAGATCATTGTGTGACCATAGAATCTATATGGGAAATGCTGTTAGTACTGGCCCTTTATCCAAACAATACCTAGTAGTGTCCCTTATCCAAATTCCCCATGATTTGGATTTCTGTTTAACCAATTACTATCATTCTTAGCATAAGCGCTTCTTAGGCTCACAATTTTTTATAATAGGGAATGCTATTTGGTATAGGTCCTACTTTCATCTTTGCTTATTAACTTAGGTAAATTATTTAAATAAGCCTTTACATTTTTCTCTACTATCTGTGCTTGTTAGTTTCTCCTAAGTCTTAAAATAAGCCTTAATTATTCCGTTCTTTTCTTATTATAACCTATGTTATAATCATGCTTATTGCTTAACCCAAGGTCTAGGTGTGAAAATAAGCTTCTTTCATCTTTTACTCTTTTCAGTTATAATACTAAGTTATAACTAGGCCAATCTTTTAATTTAGTCCAATTAATGTCATAATTAAGCGTAGTTTCAGTTCAATTCCATTTGTATTACATTCTTTGGAATTTACATCTTATATTCCGTTATTTCAGTTTTCTTACAATTTAATCTGTATACGCGTTAATCCTATTCTAATCCATACACAAAGAAGGAGGAATAAAAGAAAATTGAAGAAAATTCAAAGCATAGAAGGAAGAGGTATAACTAATAGTAAATACACTAAAATTATGTAAATAAACAGAAAACCTATAATTAACAGAAATGAATTAAAATTAATGAGAAGAATAACTGAAAGGAAATAGACTGAAAATAATTCTAAAAACTGTAAATAAACTACTGAAAAGGCTATTTCAAAAATCATAGTAAAACTACAACTATTGAAAACCCAATTATTTTAAATTACTTAAAGAAACATTAAAATAATTACAATCGCTCACATTCGGTCCTAAGATCTTCCTTTTGTCTTCCCAGATCCACTTGGAATTGTAAAATAATTTAATTTATATCGATTTTCTCCTTTGGAAAAATTATTCCGTTTAGGGTCCTTCCTACAACGGTGAACCCAATTGGAAAAAACCTAGAATGAGAAAAAGTGTTAGGTCTAGAGGTCTATTTATAGGCGCAGAAGTGGATCTCGAACCTTTGGATTTGGAGATTAAATATGATGCAACCATGTCATAGGCTGAATAGGGGCCATCAGATGCAGAAAAGGAGGGACTAGATCGGTTTAACCGATGCAAAATGCGTGTTCACTTGTCACTGAACCATTCGAATGAATGAATGTTCATTCGCTTGCAAAAGGCAAGGCGGGTTGACTTCCACTTCCCCAGGTCGACCGGCCGATCGACCGGCCGGTTGACCTGTGTATATATATATTTTTCATTTCTTGATTATTTCGTTCTTCGCTCATATTAACTCGGATTCTGACGTTCTATATGGGGAAATTGACTAGAAAATTACCAAGGACACAATGGTGCAACTTTCGTGGCTTAATTCTGATAATTTCACAAAGTTATTTTATTATCTAATTAATTAACGAATTAATTATTATGGGTTAAATTTCGGGTTGCTGCAAAATTTCTAAAATATAGCAAGATGAACGATTTCAAAACAAATGATAACAAAAATCGAGGAGGAAACGAAAATGGCATTAAATGTCATAACTGTGATGACCCTGGTCATTTAAAATAAGACTACGCACATCCTAATAAATAAAAAAACTACACCAAACATTTATTCATCCAAAAAATGAAGAATAACATATACTGCAACATTAGATGACTTAAATACATCCTTAAGTGATAGTGAATCAAATACGGAAATTGCTAACATGTGCTTCACAGCTATACATAATTAAGAATAAAATGGTGAAATGGATCAGAAAAAGGTACGCATTTAATATAACAAAAGTTTTTCTAATTTCTTGAGTGAGTATTTCTTTTCTTTTGGTTGCTTTGTTGATCGTTTGAAATATCCTTTAGATTAATGATAATATTGGTTGAATATTGTATGATTATGTTTTAAAGATTTTATATATTTTAATAATACAATACTGATATAAAATATTTAAAATTATTGTTTTTTGAGAAAAATGTGTGATCCTCTATAATAAAGGAGTGCATACATGTAAATATGTATATATCACAAAAGATAAGGTGTTGCCAACATGCTTAGCAGGTAGATAAAATATATAAAAAAATAACTCAAGTACCCTTAGAATGAGCTCCGGCAGGGCCACCGCCTATTACACCCCAATATCGAGCTTTGGGAAGGCATCGCCCAGTATTGAGGTGTTACAAGTACCTAAAAAACTATGAAGAATCTTAGTGCCAGGGATACTAGGAGCCAGCTCCATTTTAGAAGGAAAATTACGCTGCAGACTTGAAAGAAATGGAAATGCAAATGATCTGAACTGAAAAGCGCCATTCTATAGACTCGATAGACCTGGAGAGAGCGTCTCGCTGAAAAGAGAATAAGCAGAAAGTAAAACGCTATAATGTAGTTGAAGAAGAACTTAGAAGAACTCCGCACTGCAAACAGCAATCCTCTGAACCTGTAAAAAGAATATAACACCATTTTTAGCCAAAACCTGCATTTGTAAAAGGAGCTAGAAAAATATAAGAATAATACACATATATGTATATAAATGAAATTTATATACATATATATGTATTAAAAAATAAAAGTAAAGAAACAAAAGATAAGATAATATGACATAATACAATAAAGATTAGAAGAGTAGAAAATCCATGATCAAAAGGAATTAAAGATCTATAAACTAAAAAAAACTAAAACTAAAACTAAAACTAAAGCAAATCAAAACTTATCATTATGGTCCTTTGGTCAAAAGGATATTATGATACATAGTGAAATCATCATTTGAGTTTGAAAAAATGTTAATACTACAATTATTAATGTCGAAAATATTGTTTTTTTTGCTTGAATAACTTTTTATTATTACTAACCTTATTAAGATATTTTTTGAACTGATTTTTTTAGTTAATTTATATTTCAGATTTGAGATCCAGTTTAAACAAAATGAAGAAATTATAAAAATTAATTTGTTAAAATGACTATTATTCTTATTAAAAATTCTCTTATTTCTCTCAAACCAAATATATCAATAAATTATAACGAACAAAGTGTCAAGTAAAGATCTATTTTTCATTTTAAACTTAAACCTGAAATTATTCCAATAATGATCGTAATTAGAAATTTTAATTGTAAGACCAAAGCTAAAGATTTTGAGAGTATTATTCAGAATGAAGTATCTATGCAATTATAGTATACATTTTTAATATCTTCAAAATTACAAAAATTAAAATTTCTTATCAATTTGCATTTTTTTATCTTTTTAAAAATTCTATAGTATTTAGTTTTTAATGCATGTTAAACATATGAATTTTAGATTTAAGAGGAGCATTTGTTTTCCAAATAAATTTAAAGAGTTATTAACTACACCCGAGATGTTAAGAAATTTACAAAATGAATTAAAAGTATATTTCTTACTCTTATCTCATTCCCAACGAATATTATCATTTTCATTATTGATATTATAAAGACTCAATCTAGAATAAAGTAAAGAAAGTTGCCTAAGAGTACTACCTACTAAAGTTTTATTAAAAGCAAAATTCTAAAGGGGTCATTTTCGGTAGAAAAAACATCCAAAATTAAAGCATTATTAAAGTTACAAATTTCGTAAGGTCTTTAAATTCTATCCTAAGAGGGATAACAGAAATCCAATGGTCGTGCCAAAAAGAAGTATTATTTCCTGAGTGAACTATTGTATTGGTGCCTAGATTAAAAGTCCCATGACATTTTAAAATTAATTTCCAAAAGTTAGGCAATTTCCTTACAACTGTAGAAAATAGGATTTAAAAGTATTTTTAAAATTATTTTTCTAAAAATAGAATAATTATAAATAGATTTATATAATAAAATAGGAAATAGTTAAACAAAAATTATTTTTGGAAAATTCGACCTATATGTTGGCATACCCCACGAGAATATGTCGACAAATGCGGGCAGAATTCAAATTTCAATTTCAAATTCAAAATTTGAATTTCCCTCCATCTTTTCACTAACTCCTATATTATGAAAAGTTGCCTTTTGGCTAGAAATATGTCATCTAATTCTCCATTTACTTACTCTATCTCCATCCATTCATTTGTCACTCTATTTTCAAATTCAAAAATCATAAACTTTCTTATCTCTTTGAACTGTTCTTCAGTGGCATCCTCAAGCAATACTAAGGCAACCATGAGGATTTCTAAGAAAATAAAAGAATATATTTTCAATGATCAAGAAGCCATCCAAGCCTATATAGAGTACTTATCTTTTAGAATAGTCTTTCCCGAAAGATTTGCTATTTTTGAATATTTTTCTACTTATGATCTTTTCAATCTTTGTTTGCAAAATGAATTCTTAATTTAATTGATGCTTCTTAAAATGATTTTGTATGTTATCCAAATTCAGTAAAGATGTTTTTTAAAAATTGAAAATAAAAAATTTATGATGGTAGAGAAGGAGAAGTTTGGAGTGGTGTCGAACATACAAAAATTGTTTTAAACTGGGAATTTTTGGGTTACATTCTTGGATCCAAACTAGTGGAATGGACCTTTCATCTTTTCAAATTAAGTTTCAAAATCATGAAGTAATCCATGGTATTTTCGAAAGTAATGATGATTTTGAATTCAAAAATAAAAATTCGCGTTCAAAAGCAAGAATTTTAAGGCTTCTTTCATAACAAAGTACCACCCGTAGAATGGGTAATTATAATAATCCGACTCAGAAAGTTTTCAAAGCGCTTTTTCCAATTTATGGTTGGTACAAGTTAAATTGGTCCCAAGTCATTTTGGATTCCTAAGAATCTTTGTAAACACGAAAATACACTATTTCATGGTGTGTATTTTACTCATATTTTCAATTATTTTGGTGTTGACCTTAAAGGAGACGAAACATTTCCTTGAAAAATATTTGACAGGCCAATATTCCACTTATGCATATTTCAACCTTTTTTGAGCCTTGTGAAACGTTTATGAAAAAGGAACAAAGGTTTGCTTGAGAAGAAGAGCATGTAATAAAAGAAGAGGAAGGAGATGAGATGGAGGTTGAGGAGTAAGAATAAGAGAGGAAGTGGATACTTCTTTGGAAAGTATCAATACGCCACCAAACCCATCCAAGAAAGATCTTCTCAAAAATCAAAAGAAAATCGTCCATAAAAAAGAAAGCTGATAAATTCATTTTCAAAGAAATTTACTTCAATTTCCAACAAAATGGATAAATTCATTGGAAAGAACATCTGCAAGCTTGGTGGTTCTTCATTATCTTCATCCGTATCTTTCTAGTTGTTTAAACTATCTTATATTTGAATTTTCTAGTTTTAATTTATGTTCAATCTTATGTATCTTTCCATTTCTTTGTATTCTATGTAATCTCTATCTAAGTGTCAATGAAAATTTGTTTGCTTGCTGATTATACATTGTTTATCATCTTTGAAAAACATAAAAGTATAATAGTCTAAGCTAGATACATTAAAATATCAATAAAAATGTTGTTTTGAATTTTTTTGCATATATCTTGACATACCCCTGTTATGTATATCGACATACAACAGTAAATTTTCAAAAAATTTAATTTTGAAAATTGAATAGATTTTAAATGTCTATTCATTCTAGTGAATTTCCATCCCATTAAATACCTTTAAAACTAGAAAATCATTATTTTCTACTATCTTTCTTCTTCCTTTGCATTCCTGAACCGCAAAACCAAAATAATGGCTCCCCGTATCCAAAAGCTAACCGAAAACCTCGAACAGGCTCTTGATCATTCAAGAACATTCTTACTTTCATCCTAAGAAATTAGAGGCACATAGAATTAAGTCAAATGTACATGATCTAGGAGCAAGAAAGACATGTTGATGCGAATCGGTGGATGATTTCTGTCTTGAACAAAGAAGAACCAACTACCAATCCAGAGTGTACCATCAACAAAGATGATGAAGATCAGTATGCTATCAAAGCATATCCAATCTTTGGCGCTGATGGATGGGTTGAAGTACCTCGAAATGTCTAGTTTAAATAGGTTTGGTTATATATAAATAATAATACTTAGTTTGGTTTGGATTCGATTTGTTTTGGTTTGTATGGATTAATTTTAATGTTGTGTGACATAAACTTTTTTGATTGGATGAATATTTGTATTGACTATTTCATTTTACCTACCACTTATTATTTGTATATAATCTTCCTCATAGTCATTATTTATAATTCTTATACAGATTGATTAGTACTTTATTTAAGAAAGTTAGAGTTAGGATCATAGTAAAAGTTAGTGTTAGAGTTATAGTTTTAGTTAATTATTTTTGTTGATGACAAAGGGGGAGAAATATGAAATCTAGGCATAGATTAAGGGGGAGTTATAATACATTTTATATACAGAGTTGTCATCATCAAAAAGGGGGAGATTATCAATACCGTAGGTATTAGTTTTGATGATAACAACTATATCAAATGTATAAAATACAGATACTACTTTTTTTAAAAATATATAGTATATGGTGCAGGATATCAAACAGGTTTGATTAAGAAGACTGTATAGTATCACGATATTGATATCAAGAGTAGATTCAAGATGCTGATATAAAGTTTCAAGAGTTCAAGAATGAAGACTCATGAGTATTGAAGAGTTCAAGATTTTAAGATATTCTAGACAAGTTATAGAGTAATATAATTTATGTTAAATCTTGATAGCGCTTTCCTAATCTCTCATATATTCTATTTTTACAATAACCTTTCCAAAATATTTCCAAAATAATTTTCAAATCTTTTATGCTTATAAAGATATTATTTTAATGTTTTAAGTTTTTATATATAGAATTATTGTTTATACTTTAATAATTTATAACTATATTGATTTTATATGTATAATTTATATTATATTAAATATTCTTATTAAATCTTTCAAAATTATTTTATAAAGTTTTAATATGATTAAAATATGTATAAACGATGTTTAGATGTTTGTACAAATTTTGGAAGTATTTTACAAAACTTCATATTTTTGAAATAATTTTTATTAAGTAATTTTTCAAATACAAAGAGATATGTCGACATATCCTCTATAAGTATGTCGACATACAAACCGTATATTTAAAAATACAAATTTGAGTAGAAGTGTCTTTTTGTCGTACCTCTTTGCGATTGGACATGACTGTTGTTTCCCGATGTGTACCAGTCTTCCAAATGAATTTTCATTAACTACTTCTCTCTATTTTTCACTCTCTTGATTCTAAAGCAATTTCTATCGAAATTTTGCCGAAGTTCAACCAAAATCAAATTCAATTATTACTAGTTTGATTCAACTTTGTATACTCTCTCTAATTTCCCTCACCTCTCTCAAGATCAAGTGCTACTCAAGATTTATAGGATCAATTATAATCAAGATCAAAGATCTGAGTCTGTAAACTCTATCAAATCATTCTTTTATACTCTATGGCATGCTTAGTATCCCTGAAATCCGAACAGGTGTGATTGTAGCCTAATTAAATTAAAGGGGTGTGCTTGTGGCTCGAAAATCAAGTGGCACTCTACCCAGATGCCGGGATTGTGGAGGGTGTGTCTCATAGCCTTGAAATCGAGATTATATTTGCATTTACTAGTGGAAAAGATATCCAATAAAAAATTATGTGGGACTGGATGAAGTGTAACTCTGAACAAGTATAAAATCCTATTTTGTTCTTTCCTTTTTTACTTTTACTACATTTACTTTTATTTGTACTTTAATTCTGTGACTATTTCTATGATTGTTAAATCCCTCATTTCTGGTAAAATCTTAATGAATTTGAATAATATTCATATAATCCATTAAATACTATTCACCACCTTCTAGTGTTAATTTAGCTTTAAGATCCGTATTCCATTGACTCACATGTAGCACGGGTTCGCACTAGTTCAATAAATCATTCAATTTAATTAAAAAATGAGTAATGAAAGGTTTCGCTCTCCAATTAAAAAAAAATCTTCCCTCGATTAATTAGATAAACTTTATAGAAGAAACAAAATGTTTCCTTCTCGGAAATAACTCTTACAGTAACTATTACATATGTAGGTGTATTTGATACACTAATATTTAAATTTAAACTACTTTTTAACCAATTTTATAATAAAATGGAATTTTCTTTAAAAATTTATTCGATTGGATCTAATACACCTTTAGAATTCTTAGGCTTAAAGATCCAAAGATGGAATTTTTTTAGTTTGACCCGCTTTCGACTGTCTTGGTTCATTCAATGGTATAAGAGCCCAATAACCTAAACGGTCTAAATTAGTCATGTTAAGTCCAACTAATTAAGTTTACCCATTTAATAAGGTGTCGAAAAAAGTAGTGTCTATGTTGGGTTTGGGTACTGTGCTACCTAATTACTAGCTTGGCCTAAAAGGTGACATGATCCTAAAGGTTATCCTTAATAGAAAAGGCCCAATTTGAGTTTTAGCCATAGGATAACTTTCAAAATCTGTTTCAAAATTAAAATAAAATTTTAAATTTAAAAGTTAGTTTAAAATAAGAAAATATTATAAATGTTATAGGATGATTTCCGAAACTGCTTTGAAAATTCATAAATTAATTTTGAAAAATAATTAATTAGATTGATAAATTCAAAAACTAATTAAATAGTTTATTAATTAAATTGTATAATATATAATAATATTGTTACATTAACTTAAATTGTTTAAGTTAATGGTAGTATATATGAAAGTTTTTAAATTAAAATAATAATTTAAAATTGTTTAATTAAATAATTAATTAAATTTTTATTAATAAGTAATACTATACACGTGTATATGTATGTAACTATAAATGTTATAGCACACATATTCAATATAAAAAAATTAATCGAATAATATAAAATTAATTAAAATGTTAATTAGTTAATTAGATTAATTAACCAAATTTGATTAGTAATATCAATGTAATATGTATAAAGACTATTATATAAGGTAATTAAGCAATAAAAGTTATATAGTAATTAAAACATATATGATATGAATGTATAACAAAAGGTAGAACAATAAGAAACCCTAATTAAATTTAATAAATAATAACATGCATATAGTACGTATGCCATGATTTCAGACGTGTCCAACATTTGAATCATGGTATTGCAAAAGAAATACATTATTTTATATAAGCTAATGTCAATCAATTAAATATAAGAAAAATATTATACATGTTATAGGACAATTTTCAAAACTGTTTTAAGAATCCATAAATTAGTTTCAAAAATTAATTAATTATTAACTAGATTAATAAATTAAAATGGTAATTAATTAGTTAATTAATTAAGTTGTATAATATATATAATGATATATGTTAGATTAATTTGAATTGTTTAAGGTAATTTAAGTATATATGAAACTTATGAAATTAAAATAATTATCATAAATTATTTAATTAAATAATTTATTAAATATTAATTAATAAATAATATAATACATATATATAATGATATTTGTATGTAACTGTAAATGTTATAGTATATATATTAAATATAAAATGTTTAATAATAATATAAATTAATTAAAATGTTAGTTAATTAATTAAGATTTAATTAGTAATATTAATATAAGATTATATATAAGACTATTATATAAGGTAATTAAACTATAAAAGTTATATAATAATTAAAAGTTATACAATATTAATGTATAATAAAAGGTGAAATAGTGAGAAATCCGAATTACATTTAAAGAATAAATACATACGTATAGTACGTGTACCGTGATTTCAAATGCGTCTGACACTTGATTCATAAGGGTACTTCGAAAGAAATACATTATTTCATAAGTCAATATCAACCAACTATTAAAAATATATTTTAAATGTCACATGATGCTTTTCAAAACTGTTTTGAAAATTCATTAATTAATTGCAAAATTAATTATTAATTAAATTAATAAATTAAAAAAGTAATTAAATAGTTAATAAATTAAGTTGTACATATTATAAAATGATATATGTTACATTATCTTTAATTATGATGTAAGTATATAGGAAAGATTTTTGAGATTAAAATAATTATTTAAAATTGTTTAATTAAATAATTAATTAAATTTTGATTAATAATTAATATAATACATATATGTATATAAATATAAATGTTATAGTATACATATTCAATATAAAATGTTTTAACTAAATAATATAAATTAATTAAAATGTTAATTAATTAAATTAATTAAATAAGATTAATTACGAGTATTAATGTAGGACTATATACAAGACTATTATATAAGGTAAATTAACTATAAAAGTGCTGTAATAATTAAAACTTATATAATATTATTATATAATAAAAGGTTGAACAATAAGAAACCGTGATTAGATTTAAGGACTAAATACATATGTATAGTACGTATATCGTAATTTCAGATGTGTCTGACACTGAATCATGAGGGTATAGTCAATATCAAACAATTATATATAAGAAGAATATTATAAATGTTATAGGATGATATTTAAAACTGTTCTGAAAATTCATAAATTAATTTCGAAATTTTATTATATATTATAGATTAATAAATTTAAAAAGCAATTAAATGGTTAATTAATTAAATTGCATAATATATATAATGATATATGTAAATTGTTTAAGGTAATGTAAGTATACATGAAAATTTCAAAACTAAAATAATTATTTAAAACTGTTTAATTAAATAATTAATTTAATGTTAGTTAATAAATAATATAGTACATATATATAATGATATATGTATGCAACTATAAATGTTATATTATGCATATTCAATATAAATTGTTTAGCTGAATAATATAAAATTAATTAAAATGTTAATTAATTAAATTAATTAACTAAGATTTAATTAATAATATTAATATAAGATTATACATAGGACTATTGTATAAGATAATTAAATTATAAAAGTTATATAATAATTAAAACTTATACAATATGAATGCATAATAAAATGTGGAATAACAAGAAACTCCAATTAGATTTAAGGAACAAATACATACGCATTACGTATACCATGATTTTAGATCGTCCAACACTTGAATCACAATGGTATTTCAACAGAAATACAATATTTCAAAAGTCAATATTAATCAATTAAACATATTAAATATTATGAATCGTTAATATAAAATTGTTCTCTACCAGTTGTGTATTAATAGATGATTTGCATACTCCTTAGTTATTGTTATTTCTTAGGCTAAGGATGTTATGTGTAGTACTATTAATATATTAAATAAACGAGATAAGATATGTGTATGCATTTGTTGATATTCCTCAAGGTACGTGCATTATGCTTAGGCCATAACAAAATGATAGGTATCGGTGAATAATCTCTTTTGATTATTTCATATTCCTTAAGGCCGAAATGAGATTAAAAAAAATACTATAGATTAGGAGTTGTATATGATCCAACTGAAATGTATTATCCACTACTTGCAAGCCTATGATTTGTTAATATTCCTCAAGGTCACCATCCCAAGGCAAGCGAGTTCTAATGCCTACTAGAAAAGTGGAAAAACTTCTATGTTTCTAACCTTTCTTAATTGTAAGAACCTTTTAAATGTTGAAGTTAACGTAACTGATTCATCACTCAACGTACTTAAATTAGTTTGGATTTTACTCGCAAAATTACCAATTGATATGATTTTGATTTTTGGTATATGAAGCAAAAGTTCTACATGATTGTTAGTGACATAATTAAGTTAAAACCATGTTAACATTGTTGTTTGACACTCAAAATTTTGTTTGAAAATGACATCTTTTATAATTTGTGTAAAAGATATTGGGATTATCCCGAATGATTTATGCCAAGATGATATTAAAATATTTAATATGAAACTTATAAAATGTGTTCCTTGTGTATTAGCAATAGGAATTACTATACATACTATATTGTCTACAATATTGCATTTCATTATGTATTGAAACATAAAGGAAGTATTAAATCTGAACTAAGATAGCTAAATGATGGTTTAGAGCATTTATCGGTATTCGCAAAGTGCTGAAGAATTATTTATAGCAACAACGAACCCTTTATGAAGTAGTGCGTATAAGTTGCAACTATTCCAAACAATAAGTAGTGGCTGATTCAATCAAAGGCTAAGACCATCGCCTTGAATAACACTACAATGAAAGAAGTATAAATGAGTGCATAAATTATAAATGAGCTTGGGTGATTCCAAATGTTGAGAATCCCAAGACATTATTATACGATAATAAATCTACGATATAGTTCATACATGAACCTACAGCTCATTGGAAGGTGAGAGACATACTTTAAATAGTTACACATGATAAAGGCAGTTTATCAATAATGAAGAGAGTTGATTGACAGAGTAGATAATTAAAACAAAATAGCATACCTGTTCACTAAGGGACTTACTTGATTATTTTTGACCAACTGAAGAAGTTAGAACAAGATTCCATAATTGATCCTAAGTGCAAGGAGGGATTGATAGAGTTAGTGATATACACTATGGACAATTATGGGCAACTATATGATTTAATTAATTTATAATTATTTTAGATTAATTAATGTTTATGCGATATTAATTATTACATTTTATTTGTTTGAATGCCTTTAATACTTAATAGAGTGCATATACAAAGTGTAACAACCTGCCTTTTCGACCATCAAAAGTCGACACTAATACATTCATGATATTCACGTACCAAGCATCTAAGTTTTGAAAAGACAAATTGTTAACGTGAAAGAAAGAAAAGTCATAACATAATTTCACACCATGCTAAAAAATGATCTACATACCACTTACGTACTTATTCTTATTATTTTTTACTTATACCAATTTCTTTTTACTTCTAAATTCATTTATTAAACTAATCCATAAAAATACAACAAAAGTTTTAAACTTGTTAATAACCTACTATATCCTGAAAGTATATACAACTATATGATTCAATCTTTTATCTTTTCCTAAATTCAGATGGAGGCCCAAAGTAAATATGGGTCTTAAAATTAAGTTAACTGGTTCAACTTCAAAACCCATCAGGTCTGGTAAATTGCTAAGAACGGTAGGATGCTAGTATCCAAACTCAGTCATAATGTCTACTTTTCCTAAAATAATCTAAGGTAAAGTGGAAGTTTCTAGTGGATTATAGTATATTATTGTGGATAACTAACTAATAGTACAACAAAAATATAATTAGAGTGATGATAAAAAAAGCAGTAGATAAATAAAATCACATCGGAGATTTTATACTAGTTCGGGGCAGCTCTCCTACCCCCAGTACCTAAGCATAGGTGTTTCCTTAGTCAATATCCTCTCAATGAATAGGTTTACAAATTTTGCTTGAGTAGTTAAATAGGTCTTCAAAAAGTAGTAAATTGTTTCAGACAAATGACGTGTCTTTATACACTATTGTTGTCTTTTAATACACCCTTCCTATAGTCTCCTCAAATGATATGAAAATGAATGCACTAAGAGTAAAGAAGCATGATCACAAAAGAATTGCTTTGAAGCTTAGGGTGATCTTCGTAATTGAGAGCAAGCATGCATAAAATATGAATATTTCAATAGAAAGTTTGAGAGAATAACAACTAGTATTTGAATGAGAACATGCAATCTCTATTTATAGGAGTGAAGAGAAATAAGCTAGAAATCCTAACTCTTCATACAGAAGCCATAATCTTTCAGAGAAGATGCGACCTTTCAAAAGAATCAGAGAAGCCTCTTTTTATAGGAAAATTCATTTGGAGAAAAAATAGTCATTGAAATGTCTCTTTAAAATAATTTAAAAATGGTTTCAGATATGCACTATCCAGTCGACTGGTTAATATCACTAGACTACTGGTTCCAATCAATTTGTGAACGCAACCAGTCGACTTCTGGGCTTAAAATTCACAGAAATGTGTGACTTTGAGTTTTGTTGATCTATGTGCAATGTTTGTGTGTTTGAGATACTTGGAAGACTTTACATATTTGAACTATAATACTGGCCCGTGACTAAAGACATCCTACTGTAAAAAAAATCTTTATATCATGAGCTCTAGGTAAGACATTCTATATTTAATTTATGTCTCCATTCAGTCATTTATGCTTTTGTACTTCTTGTGCTATGTATTTTATCCATATTTGTCACTTTTTGATGCTCATGTAGCCGTAAGTTAGCTTAGAGGTTCTTGTATATAATCGTATAATTGTTATCATCAAAATTCATAGAATAGAGGTTCTAACATAAGGATGTTTATTAGTCGGTCCAATAACACCAAATAGTTTATACAACTTAGATGTTAAAATAAATGACATGGTTTAATTAAACAAAGTTTATTAAAAACTTCTTGTTAAATTTAACCCATTAAAATTTGTGTTAAATTATTTCTTCTCAAACCAAAAGTGATATAAACCCATATTAAAAAATTTATTTACCAACACACTCTTTTATTTTGAACCCATTTTCTTAAGGACGCTTAAGAACTAAATACTAGTTTTTGTTTCAAAACCTATTTGAAATGATATTATATATTTTAATCCATAGAACATGTACATATAGACTGGGTAACCTTAAAATGACACCAAGGAATTGGTTCTACCAAATAGCATTATACATCCCCTTACCGAGAAGGGTAATATGTAAGAGAAGTGCTTACCATCCGAACACATATCTTGCCCATTTTTAGACATTTTCAAGCCGCTTGAACTAATTAATATAAAAATACTTCTTCTTTTTGAATCTGTTTTAGGACAATAATATATATGTTTCGATATAAATATTTTTCAACAAAATATCTATTACCACTTGTCCTGGGTTTGTTCGGATTCGAATTCATTTCGATCGTACAATGATAAAGGAAATAATTTACTGAGTGCATTATAATGTTCGCTAAAGAAAACATCTGATTGTCACTTAAAAGATTATTTTGATTACCATAAAACTAATTGAGACTCCTTGAACTATCCAAAGAAAATGTACCTTACTTAAATTTATCTTTTAAGTCACTTATACTTAAAGATACTTTCAAGTAATACAATTATTACTTTTTTCAAAAATCATTTGAAATATTTTTCAAAGACATTGGGATTTAAATTCTCAGAAATTCTTCTCATTTAAAAAATACTTTATAAACCTAATTAAAATTAACTTTACATGAAATTACCTTTATATAATAACTACATTTATTATAGTAATCCTTTGTAACAACATCACTATCGAACACCGTATCGTCAAATACTGAAACTTAGCTCATAAGGTGTTCATATTTAATTTAACCAAATAATAAATGCTCATAAACTAGCCGAACATAAATAATCAATCAACAAATAATGGTCAATGCTCATAAACTGGATGAGCATAACTAGTCAACAATAAATGATAACAATTGAATATTATCGTTTCCTAACAAACAACTACATCATAAATAACTATATCATTTTTCAAAAAAAAATTCTTTTATATAAAAAATATTATCCAAGGTAAAATTATTTCATTTACTGATTTTCAAAAACAATACAACGTCGGTTTTCCTAACCCAAGTGCTTAGATACCCCTTTCGACACCGTGACATCCTATGTCTCGACCAGAATTCATAAACCACTCAACAAACCCATTAAGACGATATAAAATAATTTTATAGCAATAACAAATACGGGATCTTATATTTACATATACACACATACTCAAACTCATTCTAGGTTGTCACTTACCAAATCTTAAATGAGTTTACCCTATCAAAGCCTAGGTTTTCGCTCAATCTAAGTTCTAAGACCACATTGTAATAACCCACCTTTTCAAGCGTTAAAAATCAACACTAATACATCCACGATAATCACATGGCGAGCATCCAAATGCTAGAAAGACAGATTCTTGGGGTGAAATAAATGAAAGGACCGAACAACATCTCACAACATGACGAGTGATATATTATATTCAAATGATCTTTACAACAAAAAACTTTAATATACATACGACAATCAGAGTAAACTAAAATATCATAAGCTTGGATGTTAAAGCAGCTGTCTTGACAAATGATGATTGATACAAAACAAGAAATGCAGTGGAAAATAAAATACATAAATGAGCCTTAGAGGCATCCACCTCGTCTCTTGATGCTCCAAAATGTCGAAAAATAAATATAGAAATATATTCGGGTCCCCAGCATTATAAGAGAAGAAGTCCCGGATCGGTCTGGTAAAATGGTGTGAGAAACTCAAATCATATGGATTGTTATATTTTATAAAACACTTAAAAAATAAAGGTTCTCGTAACACCATGCCACATATAAAAACAGATGGGTTTTTACATTATGATAACCAAACCATTTTATTAAAATCTATGATATTATAATAATGTTTAGCTATAAAATAAGTATATAACATAGCCGAAATGTTTACATTAATTACAATCAACAACATATTTAGTTTACAACTAAGTTGGTAAGACACGTTTGGAAAATGTATTCCAACAATGACGAGGTAGGGACTACTTTCCATATAGTATGCCTATAAAGAAAGTGTACCGAGGCTACAGACATTGCATCTCTGCCAAGACAGAATAGGCCTACATCTTACAAGACAATATTAAATATGATCATCACACTTGATTGACGGCATAAAAAACCGTTTCCATAGGCCCAACAAGCGTAAGCCATAAACATCGATCTAGATACAAGTGATGATCGTACCCTAATGATAATGAACCATATAACCCTACCGCATCTTCCTTGTTTTAGTCATTTCCAGGTGTGAAGTATGAAGATACATTTTACTTTCAAAAAATTCCTCTTGGAATGCTAATAATGCCTTCCAAGGAATAATGTAATGCCAGCATTCATCCATACAAGTTGTTTAAGGACTAAACAAACCAAAGGAACAACTTTTACTATCTCCTTTTAGAATCACCCTCGCAATTAGTATAAAATAGCCCTTGCACTTCAAGTTACTCCATCTCTGATTTCCATCATACTCAAGTTGTCTTGAATTCGAATGATTATGACATTTTGAAGTGCTTTTTAGATAACTCATGCTTATCTGATCCCAGTCTCTCCGACCCAACAATCGATAATTCCGATTGAATCAATTTCAGTCCTTTTAGTAGTAAGCGGACGATATAAGGGTCCTAAGGGGATCTTGAATATTAGCCCTTTAAGCGAGAGACATTTCATCGGAATGAGTTCTCCTAAGGGATCTCAAACCATAGGAAACATGAAACTTCCATATACTTCCTAAGTCAAAACTAGCCAAGATTTGATAGTCGATTATTTAACTATCAAATAAGAAAACAATCAAAGCAGAGATTTAATTTTATATGAAAACTAAGCATATAAACAACCATTAAGCCTCCTTAATTTATCCTTTCATTAATTAAAATCTTCTTTCGCTTGTTTTTGTTAAAATACCTTTACAAAAGATATACATATGTGTACTACTCATAGATTATTCATTTATACTCTTTCAATGCTTGGAAAACTATCCACATAGTTACCTCATTGGTATAATATTATTCACAAAATACTACACTTAGAAAATGTATCCATATACCTACTCAATGATACAAGTATATTCACAAAATATTATGGGAGATTTCATATTTCAAAAGCATCCTTAAATGGGTCAAAACAAATGTCACGTTAAAATATTGTTTACTATAAATCCCAACCACTTACCATTTTGATGTAAGTAAATGGATCATATGGATATTGAACCAAATATACTTACCACCACTTTCTATTTTCAAACTTGTACCATCCCTCGATTAATAGTTAAATTGGATAAGTCAAAGAACTATCCTTACCCCGACGTACATTCTTAATTCTCACAGGTAGAAATTAGTTTCCCTACCTTGAAATTTGGTGTTAATTATGAAATGAATGCTTTCGAACCACCATAATTTGCAAAATGATTATTGTAGACAATAAATCTCCTACACTTTCCACATTTTTGATATTTTCGAACTACTCTATCCCTCGCCTAGAAACGAAGCAGGTAAGTTAAGGCACTGTTTGCTCCAAGCCTCGCCTAGGTGTTTGCGCCAAAAATGGTCATAAACACCCAATTGCAGATGAAAGCATCAAATCACAGTTACAGATCACAGGTAGATTGTATATAATAGAAATAAACATGAATGACGCTCAAAAAAGTAAAAGGAAAGCAGTAGAAAGACAAGATTTATAGTGGTTCGGCATTGTAGCCTATGTTCACTTTGAAGGATTTTCTGTTTTATTGATGGTTCTTGCTGGTTACAATAGATTACAACAGTACACTCCAGATACAATGAAAATTTTGGCAGAGTATAGGCGTAGAAGGGCCAAAAGATCCCATTTTTGAAGCTACTGGACTGCTATTTATAGGTGTAGGCTGCAAATATCTCGCCCAGATCTTGAAAGACTCCTTCTCTCATGTGGATGGGCCCACGTGATCGGTCCCAGGTCATCTGCACTCGGTCCATGATCGATACGAACAAATTTCGTATGTCAGTCAAGATTTGATCCAATCGAGTCGAAATTGAGTAGGAATATTCTTTAGGTTTCGCGTAAGCTTCTATGAAAATTGGTTACATTTGGACTTGTAGATTGTGAGTTATGATCGATGCAAATTTGTACTTCTCGATGGCTGCAAAGTTCGCATCGATCTCGCTCGTACTGATTTGAAGACGGTGACGTAGAGCGATAAGCTAGGGTAGATCCACCTTTCATGTCGTTATGACTGCTTCCTTGTTCGTATCCATCGGGTGATATGCTCTTCATATCGATCACAATGGTCTCTTCGTATCGATCATGGGTTGCTGATTTGTCTGACTTCGTATCTATCCAGAATGTGTTCTTCGTATCGATCAATGGTCGATCGAATGAAATACATGAATGGATTGATCTATTTGAAGTGCATAGACCAATCGATACGAAGAGATAATTTCCCCATGGACACAAACTAGTTGGCGACGATGGATGCAAAGTAGGATGGGCTTGGACTGATACGAAGTGGTGGATGCTTGATGGATACGAACAAGGCCTTTCAGTTGATGGACATGAATTAGCATTCTTTTGATGGATACGAACCAGACGTGGGCTTGACCTACGAACTAGACTTCCTGAATGGGTAAGAAAAAGAGCATTGCTTGAGTTGCGTCGATCATATCTTGATCATATGAACTCCGATGACTTGAAATTTGAAACGTCGGTTTTCATGGCTTTATTTGTCATGCCATGTTAATTGTAGCTCGATCCGAACTCAGCCAAAATTTACCGATATCCATAGCCGACCTGTACATAACTGGCAATCGAGGAGAATTGTTTTTAGTTTCTAGTCAATCTTTTTGTGTCACGGTCTTGCCAAAAGGCGAGATAACACTTGCCCCCCAAAATATGCCTTGTGATAGGAAGGTGTGTTTTGTAGTGCCGTAAGTTGGATGTTCATATCCTGTTGATGACTTGTAAAGAGACTGATAGCCTTGCTTGCCTGTGAATGGCGATCATTCAAGATCGTATGTCATTCGAGGTGATATGTGACTGTTCGAGGTCGGGTGCCATTCGAGGCAAAATGTGACCTTTCACGGTCGGGTGCCATTCGGAGTGAATTGTGGCCGTACGCAGTCAGGTGCCGTTCGCGGTGAATTGTGACCATTCACAGTCGAATGCCGTTCGAGGTGAATTATGACCATTCGTGGTCGTGTGCCGTTCGCGGCGATTGGTGATCATTCGTGGTCGGGTGCCTTTCGAGGCAAATTGTAACCGTTTGCAGTTGGGTGCCATTCCAGCGAATTATGACCGTTCGTGATCGGATGCCATTCGAGGCGAGTTGTGTGCTCGAGGGGGACTCAGTATCATTAATGTCAGATTTCACGTTCGTTTGAGTTTCTGAATTGTTTGTTATGGCAGTTTATCACCATCTTAGAGCATGCCCGAGGACCGTTAGTGATCCCGTACATACGTAAGTGGCTTAGCCATTATGGAATCAAAAATAGTTTATTTACGTTGAAAATGAGTCTTTCAATAGAAATGTCCAACAAAATCAAGTCCTAACTTAAGAAATAGAAAATAAAGCAACATAGAGACGTCAAAGTGAAAACACCTACACTGATGCGATTGATAGTCGTATCAGAGCATGCCCAAAGGTCGTTCGTGATCCTGTATATGTGTAAATGACTTAATCATGTTGGTTTGGAGTTTGCCACAAATTCACCATTATTCTGATCAGTTGATGACAAGCTGACGCCTCGATCCGAAGGCACCTTCATTTGATGCTGATGGCGGTTGCTCTCATTCCACCGTTGTTGCTTGCCTTCTCACATATCACGACAACAGACCATTCCGGATATGTCCCTTAAGCTCATCCTTCAAGTGTCTGCAATCATTCATACTATGACCATTTAGCTCGTGGAATAAGCAATATTTGTCCGATCTTCTTTCATTGTTGGTCGGATCCCTACTCATTGGCTTTCGATAACGAACCTGCCCCCTGGTGTCCTGGTAGATCCGTTCCAAATTTTCATTCAACTCCGCATAATAGGTAAATCTCGGTTCCTTTTGCATTCACTTTGGTCCATCACCGTTATCCTCGGCTTTCCGTTTCCCTTTATCCTTGCCTGAATCTTTTTCAGGAGGATTTCCGCCTTTGACTGCATAAACTTCTACTCTCTCCTTCCTCTCTTTCAACATTTGCACCGTCTAATTGTAAAAACCCTTCGGCCTCATGATAAAATTCTCCTAGATCCATAGGTAAATCCCTTGTTATTGAATTTTTGAACTCCATTCCATCAGCTATGCCAAATACGGCTACCATCAAGACCATGGATAGGTTTGGGTGATCCATTGACGATGCTGCTGCATTACATCGTGTTAGAAAATTCCTCAAAGATTCCCTAGTTTTCTACTTAGCATAGCCAGACTCATCATATTCTTGGGCCTCGAAATGTGAACTTCGAACTGCCTCATAAACTTCTCGGTCAACTCGGTCCACGTTCCAATGAAACCGCTCTCCAATTGTCTAATCCATAGAACTATTATGTCCATCAAATACAATGGGAAGCACCTGACCATGACTTCCTCTAATGCCCCCCGTACTTCCATGTGCCGCATATACTTTGTCAGATGAACAACAGGGTCTATCCTCCCGTCATATGTCTTCAACGTTGGTAGCTTGAATTCAGGTGGGTTCCTGGCCTGCTTGATTGCTGGAGCGAAGGGGCTCCAGTTCACATCTTCTAGATCTCTATTCACTAGTCCGCCTTTCATGGCTAATCTAACCATCTCTGCCAATCTGTCATTATCATCAAGTTGTAGCCCTTGTCTGTTGCTTCCATTTTGTCCCTCGAGTTCACGAGGCAATTCTGGAATCTGCTCTCTCGAACGAGTATCCACTCCTCTTCCAACGCCGTGTTGCGCAACTCCACCTGATATCCTACCCGGGATTGGATCAACATGCTATGGGTGAGTGCCACCTAGATATGGCGCAGTTCCTGATGGTCCCGTCACGCTCTGAATTCTGGTTGCTCTATGCTCCTAACTCCTATCTCCAGCATCTCCTGTAGCTGCGTTAGCTTGATTCTACACTCCAGTTTGTCCAGTTTATCGAAGCAAATTCTACATCATCTCCTCTTGTCTTTTTAGAAGCTCTTCATGCATAGCTCACATCATCATCTCCATCTCATCTCTGGTGATGATGGAAGAGGCCTGATTCTCCCCTGTGGAAGCCTCTTGACTTCCTTCATGCTGACTCCTATCGGTCCTCTGTCTTCTTGCCGATTGCCTTGCCATTGCTTTCCGAATCCAAGTCCTTAAGCCTTCAAATCCAAAATCCAAGCTGTAGAATCCCTGAGTTCAATTCTCAGTGAAAGCACCAAAATGTTTGCATCGAAAATGGTCACAAACACCCACTTGTAGATGAAAGCACCAAATCACAGTTACAGATCACATGCATAATGTATGTAATAGAAATAAATATGAAGAACACTCAAAAAATTAAAAGGAAAATAGTAGAAAGACAAGATTTATAGTGGTTCGGCGTTGTAGCCTACGTCCACTTTGAAGGATTTTCCATTTTATTGATGGTTCTCGCTAGTTACAATTGATTGCAACAGTACACTCCAGATACAATGAAAATTTTGGCAGAGTATAGGCGTAGAAGGGCCAAGAAGATCCCTTTTCTAAAGCTCTTGGACTGCTATTTATAGGTGTAGGCTGCAAATATCTCGCCCAGATCTCGAAAGACTCCTTTTCTCACATGGGTGGGCCTACATGACGATCCCAGGTCATTTGCACTCGGTCCGTGATAAATACGAACGTATTTCGCATCAATCAAGATTTGATCCAATCGATTCGAAGTTGAGCAAGAACATTCTTTAGGTTATATGTAAGCTTCTGTGAAAATATTGTGACATTTGGACTTGTAGATTGTGAGTTATAATCAATGCAAATTTGTACTTCTCGATGGCTGTGCAGTTCGCATAATGCTATTCGCATCGATCTCGCTCGTAATGATCAGACGACGGTGACGTGGAGCGATAAGCTAGAGTTGATTCACCTTTCATGCCTTGACGACTGCTTCCTCCTTCGTATCCATCGGGTGCTATGCTCTTCGTATCGATCACAATCGGTCTCTTCTTATCGATCATGGGTTGCTGATTTGGTTGACTTCGTATCGATCCAGAATGTGTTCTTCGTATCGATCAATGATCAATTGATACAAAATACGTGAATGGATTGATGTATACGAAGTGCATAGAACGATCGATATGAAGCGACAATTTCCCCATGGATAAGAACCGGTTAGCGATGAAGGATGCGAAGTAGGATGGGCTCAGACCGATATGAAGTGTGGCATGCTTGATGGATATGAACAAGGCCTTTCAGTTGATGGACACGAATTAGCGTTCTTTTGAAGGATATGAACCAGTTGTGCGCTTGACCGATACAAAAGAGACTTTCTGAATGGATACGAATGAGAGCATTGCTTGAGTTGCATCGATCATATCTTGAGCACATGAACTCCGATTGACTTGAAATTTGAAATGTCGGCTTTCATTGATTTGTTTGTCATCATGTTAATTGTAGCTCGATCCAAATTCGGCCAACATTTACCGACATCCTTAGCCGACCGGTACATAATTGGCAAACGAGGAGAACTGTCTTTAGTTTCTAATCAATCTCTTGGTGTTACAGCCTTACCAAAAGGTGGGATAACACTAGGTATTCCAAATCTCATAGATACAATATCAATCTACTCACCGGCTTCTAATGTCAACTATAGGACTACTTAATTTCCATAAGTAACCAAATTTTTATACATAAATAATACTTCATATACGTAACACCAATCTTTGATTTCAAACGTAAAATATCATTTGGTTAAAAGTGACGCCATTCAAGTTGGGGTATTATTACTTCTCAAAACTTGATTTAACAACATTCTTATCTTTCAAGATAGGTAGAAGTTTCTATATCTCGAAGTTTAACATCAAGTGTAAGGCTTCATAAATTCCATTTATTTAAAATATAAATTTTTTTATAAACAAACGCCTTTATACTTTTCCTGAAACTATTTATAATAACAAGAATGTTATGATCTATGGTCCCTTCCTACTTTCCTAAGACATCTAATACAACAAAGATGTAATATATGACTTCCTTCCGCTTTAAGATTCCACTTAAATCCTTATAATATACACAATTTTTTATATATAAATTCGCACTTGAAAACCTTTGTTTAAACTAAGTTTGATTTGGAAAATCAAGGTTTCCCTTTTCATAAAAGTATCACCTGCGTTATTGTGTCAAAAATTCTTTAAATTACTTATATAAATTTTAAATCTCTTTTAAAATATTTTAAAACAAAGTTTAAACTTCCATTCAAATCATAACTTAAAATCGTTACTTTTATTAAAATGAATTCGACTATGAAAAGTAAAGGGATTTCCTTTATATAAACCACTTGTTTACATATCCCAAATCAATCTTTTTAAATATTTTTCTTTTCAAAAGTACATTTTTAAAATACTTAAATTATAATTCAAAACTCTTATACAAAACATTACTTGAGGATCTTAAATAAACCCAACTTTGATTTGAAGAGATAAGATTTTTCCTTTATAAAATTTAAACCACTTATTTAGATAAATAAAATAAATTCTTAAAATATATTTAAAACTTCAAAGCTCCTTTTTGGATACTTATACAACTTCAAAACTCCTTTTTGGATACTTTCACAACATGCCGTATTATTTTTTAAAAGCTATTTAAAGTGAGTTATCTCATTTTCAAGCTCGACTAAACCCAAGGCAATGCTCCTAGCTTCTTACCCCTACCTTGCAACAACCAAACTCCCTCCTACCCTTGCATTCCCCTGCACCTACCTCCCTCTACTTTTCAATAGCCCCATGCCCATGCCCTAGAAACTATCCAATAACTCACTACCTAAGTAAGAAAGAGGCCTATACGACCTTAGCTTGACTTCAAACTTTATGGATGATGTCGTCCATATTATTTCAAATTTATATAATAATTTTAAAAGAGAAAGGACCATGTTTTAAGGTGGTTTTTAATAAGAAAGTATGTGGACATGAGAATGAAGAAGATGGTAAAATGGGAGCAAAAGTAAAGAAAATGGAGGTGTAAAAGAGTAAAGCAAAGCTAAGGATGCACTTTTATAGATTTTCAAAAATGGAAAATTACTTCCAATGCTCCTTAGCCAAATTACCACTCTACCCTTCTTACGATTTAGGCCAAGGTACCCTCTTTCCCATCCCTTAGCCACCCTAGGCACAATGCCATACCTTAAGGTACTTACACATCACTTCTTCTGATTTGGACACAAAAAATCTAAGTACTACATCGCATCCCTTATAATAAGGAAAAAAGTCTTCTTTTCTTAAATCTTTAAACACCATCGAGAAATTGATTTAGACAACTCATTTTCTTAGTAAAATTTGCTTTTCTTATTTGCATATGTATGTGTACATATGTATACTAGTGTGCACAACAAGTTTCAACAATTTTTGTTCAACGAGAAGTCGAAAATCCGAAAAACGATTTTGGTCACATTTTCAATTTTTCTCCGTACTCTTTATTATTGTAAAAATATATTCAAAATAAGTTTACTATCATTATTAAATAATAAAAAGAGGGTTATTTTACTATGAAAACCATTAATTGAATATTAATTAAATATTCACAAATTAAAGTGATAAAATTTTAGATTGTTAAATAAAGATTACACATATGTGTATCGGTATACAATGTCGGTAGAATATTTAAATTGGATTTAAAAAGAATGAATGTTAAGAGTATTTTTAAATTAATTAAATTAGTTAATATGTATGAAATTTTAATTATTCAAATTTTAATTATTCAAATTTTAATTGATTTATTTGAATACCATTATTACTTAATAAAGTGCATACATCAAAGTTATAAACGCACACAATGGTTGGTATAACATTTAAATTGGATTTAAATGGGATTAATGTTGGGATTTTGGAAATTTTAAGGGCCCATGTGGCACAGTCTATGGCTAGCCACACATTGTAGAAGGGGGAGAGGATTTTATTGAGATTTAATAAAGAATTTGTAATGATCCGGATTTTCCATCGTCTAATTTTGAATATTTAAACGGTTTTAAATATTGGATTTGGAATATAAATCAATTTTTGAGCACGAAGATTTTGGCTGAAATTATAAAATGAATTTAAATTTCAAATATAGTGATTACCGTAATACGAAAATGGTAAATAATTGAAATTTGAGTTGAATTGAAACGATTTCTAATTTGGATATAAATTCTATTGGAATTATAATTGAGTTAGTGAGTTTTTAAAACTGAAATTTCAAATGATTTCGTCGATTTTGAAAATTGTCGATTTAATTGCCGCACTATAATAGCGATCCGTGGCACAGTCTCGGAATTCGACGAACCAGTTCTATTAAATCCATAATAGCATATTATTATCAAATTTCAAATTTCGTAGCGTTTGAACTTACAGTTTGGTCATACGGATAGAAATGCATGGAAATTAATATCGAAAATTTAATATAATAATTGGGCTCAAAAAGCTATCTTTTGCATACGGTCGAATTAGGTCTCAAAAATAGTTCCATCTTGTTCGAAATAGGGATAAAACATTATGAACACCAGGAGGCATGCCTTGATTGGTGTTTGGGATTTTAAGTTACTATAAACGAGATATTTAAAATATGTGTGTGTGTGTGTGTTCACATCAGCTGTTGTTCCTTCACATCTCAGCCACCCTACTCCTTGAAAGATCCATCCTATCATTTACTTTCCCTATTTAAAAGCCATGTTCTTTCCTCTTCTTCGTTTCAGGCTTTCAAGGAGGAAAAAATACTAGAATTTCAAAAGTTTATAACTTAAATTTTACTCCACGAAAATTTTCCAAACGAATTTTAAAAATCATGTTTCGATTAGATCTTTGCACTGATAGTCTTCTTGGGAGGTGCGGCTATCATTTTGGGTGATCGACTTCTAGGGCAGTCGGCTAGGGTTTGGTTTTATGGCTATGGTGGTCATCGATTCGAGCAATGGAGTTGATATTTGGATTCGCTGTTGAAAGTAGGTACTCGGGATGGATTTTAGGGTGGCGCGGTTTCGATTTAGGGGTCGCAACTGTTAGGTATCTTCGTGGAAACCATCAGGTCGCGATGGGAAGGAGTGGTCATTGAGCAAAGAGTTTGGATCGAGCGCATGGAGATTTCAAAGGGAAACTCATCAGCGTAATCGGTTTTGTTTTTCATCACCCACATCTCCGTGTCACTGGAAATTCATGCACATCAATGGAGATTCGGCCATGCATGTACAAGCATATTTCGATTTAGGGAAGAAAGAACGTAGGGGTATATTCGTTATTTATTTCAAGATGTTTGATTTTTATAAAAATTTAATTCGATAACTTCTAAAATTCATAACTCTTTCATACGAGGTCCGATCGTGACGAAACCTTTTGCGTTGCGCTTGCATCGATGAGAGCTTCGGAATGGAACTTGTTTGGGTGGATTTGGAGCTTGTTAGAATTTTAGGTTAAAATTGAATGTCAGTTCAATTTTTATTCAAAAACAAACCATTTTGGCGACAATTAAAAATCAAGGTGAGTAAATCTCACTCATTTTGGATTGCTGGTTATAATTTAAAATGCTAAATTATTTATTGGTTGATTGGATGGATTGATAAATTATTATCAGTTGGATGTTATATTTATATAGTATTATATATATTAGTAGGTTGGTATATTCCCGTCGATTGGAGCGGATGAGACACTATGCACCCCACATAATAGAGGATGATCCATTTTATTGCGATATCCCGCCTCAAAGCAGGATTAATATTTTATGTTACATATTATCTGTAGTTGCAGGGAAACAAGTTGGAGGGATCCAACTATATTATTTAAGATCGTTGTTTCTAATTTCATATGTAGTGATATATGATGTGAGTGAATATCTGATATAGATTATGTTATGATTTGAATTATTGGATGTTATAATAGCACTGGCCTTAATTTCGGTAATTTAAATACCATAAATATTATTTTGAATTTGAAGGAATTAAAAGGAGATTTTGGATGCAAAAATATTTGTATCAAAATTTAGATTATTTTAAAGGAACTGATTTGGATAAAACAATGATTTGATTTTGGATTTGTACTCAACTGTTCGTAAAATGTTTTCATTAGAGATTTAAAAATAATTTATGTAAGGGATTTTAACAACGGATTTTTAAGTTATATTTCTGGATTTATGGAAAAGGAATTGAAACCGATATTTAAAATAGATTTGAAAAATAAATGGGATTTATAAAGGAATGGATTCATAAATGGAATTTTATAAATGAGATTATTTTTATAAACAAGTGAAACCCAAATGGGTCTATAAACTTATAAACGATGTTTATAAATAAGGGAAAATGATTATCAGTTGATAAATTGTAAATATAAATTCATAGTGTGAATTTATATCGAGATATTGAAATCGGCATTTGAAAAAAATAGTGGATTCTATTTTTTAAATGTGAGAATAGTTATGGAATTGAAACGTAATCAATGTGGTATGAATCGAGAGGGATTTGTAGAATGAAATTAGTAATATTGGATTTTAACAATTGATTTTTGTTGAGAAATTAAGTTTGTTTTAAAAATGGAATTTTTAGTTATTAAACTAGTTAAAGCTGTTTTAATATTGAAATATTTCAAAAAATGGATTATTCAAATATTTAATATTTATTGAAATGAATTCAAATTTTTATGATAAGCTTTGTAAATTAATTAGTTTTATTTAAAAATGAATTAGAAATGAGTTATCGATGTTTATTTAAAGTGGTTTGAAATTTTAATTAATTACTTAAACGTGTTTTTAAAAATAAATTGTTATTCTTTAAAAATACTTATCATATATATAGAGTTTTGAAATGATAGAAATTTATTTATGAATCCTCTCGAGATTTGTAAATGGAGTTTATTCAACAGATATGATTTTGATAAGAGGTATCTTGTAAAAGATTTTAGAAAAAAATGGAATTTCTAAATTGTTTAGATATGGGAACTTCGAAAATAAATCTGAATTCATTAGAGAAGTTATAAATTATTAGTTGGGTTATAAATAAGTATAATCGATAATTTTGAGAAACTGTAAAGGGAATTAATCAAAATTTGGGAGATTTATGAGATAAGTACGAAATATTTTCTATGTATGGATATTAGAAATGATTTTGGAAAATAGACATATAATATTTTCCAAAGTATTGGAATTAAAGGTTTGGAGATAATTTAGCGACGAAATGAGTTATATAGAAATATTTTTCTAAGTAATGAATTATAAGTTGGACTAGGAAATATTTCAAAGTGTTGATATGAGTTGAAATATCCTGTTAGGGATTTAATTATTTGAAATCGTTTCAAATATTGAAATATTAGAAGAGATTTGAATATATACCTCTGTAAAGATATTTTTAAATAAATATTCGAAGATTTATAATATGGGCCTGGTGACTGCTTATGCGTGCAATTTGATAGTTAATGCTCGGATATTATTTTATTATAATACTCGGGTCAGACCGAACATATTACAGACTAGATTAGATTCATGGAGCTTCAGGGGACGAGCTGAAGGATTTTAGGCGTATTACACATACTTGGTTATTTCCTCTATGTGTGTTATGCTGTATACTCAGTATATGCGAGGACAGGTTTTATAACTGTCCAGATTGATAATTGACTATTGTACTATGATGATTGTATATATAATATAGTTATAGTTTCTTTGTAGAAAGATCTGTTATTATATATATATTATATTTTGTTCCACTGCGATTGTGAGATTCTGTATTGTTGTTTCTATTTCTTCTTCTATCCTCTTCTTTCTCTTAGTTAATCGTCTTTTCGTACAATTCGCATTGGACAAAAGTGATGTAATGTCAGCTCAAATGGCATGGAACGAAGGTCGCTAAAGAATTAAAGATGAATGTTTTAACGATGGTATAGGAAAGGTTTCTATTATTCCTTCAAAACAAGCCTCTCTTCATTTCTTTCATCATTTATTATTCTAACAAAATCTTTTCCTCTCTTCCCCCTCAAGTTATAGTTGAAAATTATTTGGGTTCTAAGGCTAAAAATTATAAAATCAAATGTAAATTAAATTAATTTGTAATAGGTGGTTGATGCCTCTTGACTTTGCAAAATATGGATGTTGATTTTTGAACCTAGAAGCCTTTGGTTTATCGTTCAAGGTGTGATTTATAAGCATCCAAAGGTAATTCTCTAGTTAATTTATTCTCATATTTTGTCATTTATATGGTTTAAATCATCTACTCATACATCTCTTATATATGTATAATCATTTGCAATATATTTTAGATCCCTCACCAACTTTGTTTATTTATTAATTTTATGCGTTTAGTTTAGATTCGAGTCCTATTATCACAAATTTGTATGTGCCCAAGTTATCTAATTCTTTTATTTTTTAGGAACTGATTTTTATTGAAAACTATTTTGATTCATTGATTTGAGTTGTAAGTTACAAGTTTGGAAATTGAATATATATGTCACAAGTTATTTTGAAAACAATTTTAGTCGCGAGAATAATAGTTAATTCAATTTAAATTACAAGCGGACTTTTCCATAAAACCTTCAAAAAGGCTTTTAATCTCTTTTTTAACAATTAGGTTTAATTTTTGCATTTTATTGATTGAAGGTATATATTTTTAAACTAAAAACTAATTGAATAAATATGTTACATGTTGTCATATGTTTAGAACATTGACTCAATTATTATATATATGTATATGGATATTACATATGTGTGTGTATGTGTGTCTGTATGTGTGTGTGTGTATAAATGTGTGTGTGTGTGTGTATGTCCTTGATTCTAAGTTAACAAATGGGACTTTAATGTGAAATTATAATTTTTTTTTAAACTATTGCCTAATTAAAAATAGCCTTAAATTATTTCCTTTAATTTTAACATGCAAGCAATAAAAATAAATTTTAGTGTAAAAAAATATGTGTGCATGTGTGCATATGTATGTATATGGGGCGTGTGTATGTGTAGATGCATATATGTGTGTTTTTTTGTATTTATACATTGTTCTGTTTAAAAGAAAAGCTTGGATAACAAAGGCATATATAAAAGACAAATGTGTCCGTTATGGTGTAAATCCCATCAACTAAACACATACACATTAACTATGTACACTTCTCATATATTTCACTTATATAGTATATGCTACAATATATTTGGATATACTTATATTTAATGCTATGTATAAATTTCTCACTAACGATATTTAACAAATCATTCAGTTTAACTAAAAAGAGAGAAATGAATGGTTTCTCTCTCCAAATAAAGAAAAAAAATTCCCCCAATTAATTGCAAAAGTTTTAGATAAAGAAACGAAATGTTCCCTTCACTAAATCAACACTTATAAGCAATTGTTACATATATTAGTGTATTTGATATTTAAGTAAAGTAAGTTTGTTTTTAAAACTTTATCAGATTAGATATGATATACCTTTAGACTTCTGATGTAGCGACCCCGAAATTCGAACACTTCACTTTTGAATATCGAAACATTTTGAAATATAATTAAGTATTATAAATATGATTTTACTAAATTGTTAAACATTGTTTAATAAATGAATAATGATAGGAAACTTGTTTCTAAAATTTGTCTACGAAAATATATATTCTTTAGAAAAATGTCAATAATATAACCGGGAATCGTTTTATCGATAAATTGTTTTTTCTCAACAAAAGTTGTTCAAACTTTTTGTGTATGTCTAATTACTCATTAAGGAGATCGTTAGAAAAAAATATATTTTCATTTTTATAGCTAACTAATTGTGATGATGTCATGCATGATGCAAGAGAGCATAATAAATTATAAAATGAGCAAAAAGGTAAACGAGCAAACAAGGAATCCTTAGTCTTTAAGCTTATGAGGCATAAAGTTGTCATGATAGAAGTAATTAATGATAGCAGGATTTTAAGGGATATTTTGTCTTTTTCCATCACATTCCTAAGCCTATATAAGGAGGGGTACAACCTTAGGAAATATATCACAAAAATATTTCAAAGCTTAAGAGAAAATTTCCATAGCATCTCCTTCTTCATCATCTTAATTTCCTAAAGCAAATAATTTGCAAGCCATCTCCAAATCACTTCAAACTTTGGGAAAACCCATGCCACCACATAACCAAGCCTTCTACTTATTAGAAATTGTAAAAGCTAAGCTGCAATCACTTTAGAAGTTGAGGCCATGAGCTATAAGCAAGGAAAGGAGGCAAAGAAGTAAGACAAAAGTAAGAAGGAAAAAAGGAAAGGTGTTGCTAGCTTGGGTTCAGACTTTGGTTCTTGGATCTTGGTTATTTATGTCGGTAAAGGTGAGTAAACACATCACTTTGAATGAAACATCTAACATATTTGTTGTGTTGATTGTATATATGTTGTTCAAATTGTTGTTAACTTATGTTGAAATAATGGTTCTAACTTCTTACTTCAAAAGTAAGTGACATACGTGATTCATGTATATGGACTTGAATAAACTTGGAATGGACTTGAATCGACTTATATGACTAGTTAATAAACCTTGAACAATGCATATAGGCTGCAATTGAACATAGGTTTGGATATGACTTGGATTTATGAGTGCACATATAACGGTGATTGCTGTAGAAGTAGGTTGGAATTGCCTTTGTTTTGGCTAATTCTATGGAACTTTGTAGAGAGATCCCTAGAGATTTTTTCCATATTTATAATGTTTTATATGTATGTTTGTTGATATTAAAAGCTTGAATAGTAAAACGTTAAGTAACATCTTGAAAAGTGGCCAAAACATCACCAGTGCAAAACTGCCCCATTTAGCCTTGATTTTGGAATGATAATTAAATTTAAGTATTTTATTTCATTATTTTTACTGGTATTTAATAACTATGATAAGAGTATTTAAAAGTGGTTTGAGATATTTATGAATTTTTAAGAATCAGGTGTAAATTTTTAAAGAAGAGATACTTTGTTGAAAACACGTCATTTTCAAGTTTTGAGAAAAACTGTTATGTTTTTATTTCCAAGTAATATGTTGGATAAATGTTTTAAAAGTTATTATAGGTGTTTTTAAGTATTTTAAAATCACAATAAAAGTTAAGAACGGGGTTATATTTACTTAACGGCCAAATGGTTGATTGTTTAATTACCGTATTGAAAAGTAATTAACTATGCTTAGCACTAAAAGCCAACAAAGTAAGGGTTATCTATTTGTGAGAGTTAAGATAAATGACGAGTAGGGATAGAGCAATAAAGTTCTAACTAACCAGGCTTCCCACTTGATCGAGGAATAGTAAGTCGGAAAATACTGGAAACATGTTAATCGTGTTGATTCCTTATTGTTTATGCAAATCATTAATACTATACTTAACATTACAAGCCAATGAGGTAGACTTATCTATTTGTGAGATTCAAGAATGATGTGCCTAGCCAAGGCTTAATGCAAATAGTGCTCAAACTTACCTGCTTCAATCTTGGATAAGGAACAGTTGAGTTGGAATGTCGAAAACAAGTTAAGCGTATGAATCATGATTTCTTAAGCAATTGTTTTGACTAGATAATCGATTAGTCAATTATCGAACTTGATCAAATATTGACTTAAGAAGTTATCTAAAGGCTTCATGATTTCATACCAATAGAACCATCGAGGAGGAGCATTGGTATGAAACATCACTAGCTTTCGCTTACTTTTGAGAGAACTGAAATTGAGTTAACTGGAAATTCATCGATTTGTTTTGGAGAGTCTGGTAAGTGGAAAAAGTGTATTTACATGAGATGACTTAAATCTAAAACCACTTCAAAATCATGCATATGATTTATGTTCTGAAAGCGATTAAGAAGTGGAACGTTATAGAGTTGGACTATTAATCCTAAGGTTAATCCAAAGGAAATGTCAGCATTAACATTTCGAATGATGCTATTGTATGAGACTGTCTACCTTGAGGAGTACCTCAAGAGAGAAAATTGCATTAGCATTCGTTAGAGGACTTATACGGGGAACCAATATGGATATTCGAGATCTGTTCTAGATGCTCAAATCCATGTAATGATTCGTGATCAGTTCGAGATATGGAAATCCATTTGGGGTTTCATGTTCTGTTCGAGTGATGAAGACTCATGTGAAAGATGCCGAATGTAGCCTCGACATGGGAAAATGATAGAGAAGGGAAATGGCTAGGGGGTTTAGCAACCTTAAGGGTATATCAACTCTGTGTCTAGAGATGCTTATCGGTATGTTGGTACGGGTAGTTGGTATGGCTTAGATCACACACCAAGGGTGGTTTAGTTATGTTTACCTTAAAGTATATCCAATCTAAAGATGTACATTAGTTGGAAGGTAGTTTTTGATCTTTGTCATGGAGTTCAGATTTTGCTTCCCTGAAGAGATCTTTATTGAAAATGCATTATGCGAATGCACCTTAGAAGTATTGATTGTATACCTATTATTGTTGCAGCATTCACACAACAACTAATTGATAAGATTTATTGCTATACCCTAGACATTATCTATCGTATCACTATATAAAACTTAATGAATGGTTGGTCTCATTTAAGGGGAAGCCGTTATGGTAATCCATACGGTTTTAATGGTTATTATTAGTTATCTTATATTTCTTAAGTTTTTTACATTTGTTTGCCAGACTGATCCAGCTGTTAGTTTCTTATAATGCTCGGGTCAACCCCGTGTATGTTTCAAAATTCATCTTTGGGCACTTGGAGCTTATGGAGAAGAGCTGGGTGATTACCTACCATAGTATTCTTATTTCCACTGCATTGCTTTATGTGTATATATCAGTATAAGTTAGGACATGTGGTTATAACTCTATAGGTTGATTTCTGTAACCCTAAAAAACTTTGTATTTAGAATGACAATTTATGCTATCTTTTGATATTATTTATGATCATTCCATTTCGTATTTCGGTTGTTATATTCTTTTCCTGTTCTATTCTCTTTTTCTTTCATTTCACCCTAACAATTCGTCTTTCCAGCACTTGGATACTCAGCATGTGAATACTGTGGATATATTAGTACCAACATTTAGGGGTCAAAATTGTGGGTCGTTACATTTGATATCAGAGTGTAAGGTTGAGCTAACACCTTGGCTTTGGTTAGGTATGGCTTATTGGATATAGGGTAAGCTACACCGTAGAATGAGTCAAGTGTATTACACATACGAGAGAATAATTGTATTTTGTAAACTAGATTTTTAAGTTACTCCTCAGGAATATCTTTTTCTTAGAATACTTTTTTTGAAATAACTCTATCCTGCCGTGTCGTAAAGAAAATTTTGTTTGATTAGGTTTTAAGAACTATAAGTACTAGAACCACCAATACTAAAGGTGGTCAAAGTAGTACAACTATAAATGGCGAGAATTGAACACTAAGGAATGTTGCTTTGGTTGAGGAACCAAGGATGAATGTCGTAGAGGAGGTCATGCAGATCAGACCTCAGATGAGTTTTGCATTGCTTTGCCATGATTATGAGAGGTTAAGGGTAAGAGATTTAGTGGTAGAGACTTTTATAGAAATCCAGTCTTGGCTCAGATTATGCGATCAGATATCTGAAGATATGGAGCTTGAAGATATAATGAAGCGTAGATTGTCATTGTGACGTCTGACGGATGCAGCCATGGATTGATGGAGTTCTATCAGTACAGAATTCCAAGAGAAGACTTCTCTCGGGGCCAATTTAAATATGAATTTGAAATGAAGTTTTTTCTGGAAGCCGGAAAGAATTTGTTATTCAAAAGCTTCTTAGATGTAAAGTAAGGGGACATAACTGTGGCATAGTATGAGAATTGTTCATTGCTCTTTCAGGTTCATGTTAGGATTGGTTGATAAGCTAACGAAGAAGAATAAGATGTTCATTGTGGGTATGTGCCCTGAGTTGTAGAGGGATATGACCAATCACCCTTAGGGTCTTTTGTGAATTTGGCGAATATGGTTTAAGGTTCGAGAGTTTAGCACCAAAGCTTGTGGTTTCTGCACTAAAGCCTCTTGTTTCTATACCAACTGGTATCAATCAGCAAATGTTTCGGCAGTTGAAGTATATATCTAACCTTGTTTTCCATCTATGTGGATAGAAGGGCCACTTTGCTAAGGTTATAGAAGGGTGGAGGAGGGCAGGTAGTAAATGCATTAAAAGGGGAGGTATGGTAGTTTGCATCGGAGAGTTTCTACATTTACCATCGGCTTGTCCATTTTATCAAACTTTGTCCCAAGTTTAAGAAGGAGGAACAACCTAGGGTCTTTGTTATTTCTGCAGTTGAGAATGGGCAGCATATTCTAGAGGGTATACAATTTGCTTTTCCTGTTCGTGTTTATCTGACTCTAATAGTTTCTTGTCCCATAACCTTGATTGTATAGTCATGCTCGGCATGTTAGAAAACATTGGGAATTGTTTATTAATTATTTATGCTCAACAAGTTTTTAAGCAGCTTTGCCTTTCTACATGAAGGGTTGGGTAGACAGTAATTGTAGGTACACTGAACAAACACTTTGTGAATAAAGTTTCACGGTTTGACCATAAGCTGTTCTTTGATAATGTTTGGTTAGAAGTTAAGATTTAGTAAAAGATGTTTCCTATAATCAAAAGGAAATATAGAATATTTAGAAAATGAATATTTGTAAAAAGATTTATATAAGAAATTGATTTTATATAAGTATGGCTTATTAAACAAGGTTTATAAATGAAGAAGATTTAAATAGAGAATTTGGGGAATTAAATCCCGGTATCTTTGAAATATTTTTTAAAGATCTTGAAGAAAATAATACTAGTATTATTTGAAAGTAAGTAGCTGAGAAATTGATTTAGGAAATTAAAATCATTATACATAGTATTATTATATGAAGTATTTGATACCGCTTTGAAATAATTTTGATTAAGTACCAAAAGTATGATTTGGATGTATTGAACTCACTCCTGTCGCTTGAAAATAATTCTGGAGACAACTTTATTATCATCACCGTTCATTTTTGGGTTTCTAAGCATGGGATGCTACAAAATTGTTTTGGTAAATGGATTTTGATTTAAATTCCAAAGTATGATTTGATATACAAAAGTATATATGTAAATATATATATATATATATATATATATATATATATATATATATTATTTCAAAATTATTTGAAATGAGAACCATTGTTAGTTTTAAAAGTTCTACTGTTAAGTTATTTCATGAACACATATAGTCTGTGCATTAGGAAAATATGGTATGCGCATCATGATATGATATTTTGTTTGATATTTTTTATTTGTTAAAAATGAATGAAATTTTCAGCGATTTTGGATAGTCAGGAACTTCCAAATTGATATAAAACTTGTAATCAAGTGTTTTTGAAGATACAAAATTGAGTTTATATAAAACTTGAATTGAGAAGATATCAAGTTAAAAACAAGTTTAAACTTACTTCTTAAGTAAAACAAATTTGATGTTAGTATATGCTCTTTAGATATAATGGAGTATTATACGAGTATGAACTTAAGTCATAAAATGTAGATAAACTTGAAGTTATGTTTTATGAAATGATGCATAAATAATATAGTATTGAATGACATACTATTTGCATCAATAAATGTGACTAAGAAGATATTGGTATAGTTAAGAAACCAATAGGATGAATACGTAAGTTGTATAGATCGTTTTATTCGCATGAATATTCTTGATCCAATATTCGAGAACATGTTTTCATGGTGGTTTACACCAACCCGAACAAGGATTTTTCACTAGATTCTTGATGGAAAACACCTTGACATGGATTCATGGTACGATCCCAATATTTTCTATCATACTATGTGGCTATGCAAGGAGAACGAAGGTTTCTAATCAAGGAACCAAATCAAGGTCCACGCTAGAAAGGTCAAGTGATTTATACTAGTTGGAAAGTGAAACTTATGTGATCGAATAATTGGTCAGATATGATATTGCACAGATGATATATGTACATCGTATGGGCTTCAGGACATTTTTATGATATGTTAACTTATGAAGAGTTTGGGTAATGACTTTTCGATTTGTTATGAGGCAGCATGAATAACCGTCTAAGTAATGACATTAGCATGTAGAGCGCAAGGTATTGCTTATTGGATTGTTTATCGTCCTTAGACGATGGGAGAATTTGAATCTGAGTGAACCATGAGCATTGGTGTAACGACCCGAAATTTTGATCATTTAGTTTTGAAATATTAAATTGGTTTAAATATTAAAATATTGATTTAAAAAGTTAATAACTCAAAATTTCAAATATAGGGGCTAAAATTTAAGTTATCAACTGTCAAATACATAAAGTAATTAAAATATTTGAATTTTGAATTTAAAATTGAATAGTGGTTCAAATAGCTAAATTTTAAATTTGAATATAAATTCAATTTATTAAATGGACTTAATTAGTTCATTTTGATTTAATAAATGATAATAGTGAATTAAATTTAACTCCAGTAATCAATGGTTCAAATAAATAATTCGAAAATCTAATTTTATATTTATCACTCGATTTCAATTGATGTATTTTTAATTTATTTTATAGGATTTTTCTATAATTTTTAATTTGGGGATATTTAAAATATTTTTTTGACGTTTACCTTCAAATATTAGTGCTTTTGTGATTTTTCAAAATCCAATAACTAGTGTATATTATTATTGTTTTGTAATCGCGTCATTATTCTAAACACAGCCATATTTTATTTTGTCAATCAGAGCCCGTAAGAAAACAGGAAGGCGGTGCTGCGAGATACTAATATTAACGCACTTTATATATGCCATAACAGTTAGAAAATATCTCACTTAAGAACTTTCCTCTCTTCATTCTTTTCCAAACTACACTGTTACATCAGAGAAAATGCAAGCATCATATCCTTATGAAAACCAAAGACCAAAGAAATTTATGTTGAATATGCTAGTATATGATTTTTGTTTGATGATAATAAACATATGTATATTCATTTAAATGTATTTGTTAATGTAATATATTATTTTTTATATGATTAAATAAATATTTGCTAAATAAAAAAAACATAGAATTTACTTTCAAACAGATATTTTATTCAAACAAATATTTATCACAAATTTTGAATAGTACAAATTAGAGCTCTCACTATATATATACAATTTCAATTAAAATACAAATTCGATTATATCACAATTTATCATTTACATTAGCACCTCACTACGTTTCACTCATACACTAGTATTTTTTCTTCAACTCTATTCCAGACTGAATCCATCATCTGAGCAATCTGCAAAATAAACACTAATGTGGTGAAATTGAAAAGAAAATATTTCGTAGTGTAAAATAAAATGTGATTTTGAAAATATTATTTTCCTCAGTTATTTGGGTTGTTCGTCATCATTTAAATTTGAATTTATCATACACGAACAGCTTGTGACATACACAATGTATCACTGTACATGCCACAAGGCCCTGCACACGGATATACACTTGATAAAATTGCAAGGACAAGTGAGCACAAGGTCAAACCCAATCAAAAGTAGGGTTCAACTCATGTGAAATACAAATAAATTCACGATATTAGCACAAGGCCAAACCCGAGCTATTAGCTGGATTCAACTCAGGTGCAATACAAAACTATGGGTCAAGATACATACAACCCAGCCTCGACCAAAGATTCAAATGAACACTTGAACCCAGAATGAATCAAAGGACCAGAGCACAGATGACATTAGCATGCAACAAAAACAAGCTCCAAGCAGACTAAACTATACAGCATGCACTTACATACATATGAGATAGCAGTTCAAAAAACGACTCAAGTATACAACTCAAATGCAAACTGACTCGAAGGAATAAGCCAATGTGACAGCAATGTAGACCTGACTACAAGTGCAAAGCAACAATGAAGCAATAACATGAATAACACATCATACATACATATGCAAGTACATAAGTGAATGTACAACTTCAAGCTCACATATATGGAAACAATGCAAACACGGTTCAAATGAACAGACTCATGAAGGTATGGAAGTGAGACTACAAACCAGAATGCAACCAGACTCCACAAAGCTACATGTAAGCAAGTGTACAGCTACAACATGAACCAATGGCCACAAATGCTCCAGACCAGACAAATAGGAAATGCGCAACAAAATAAAGATCCTAACATTTATTTTCATCAATCAACCAAGTAGATCAACATATCAAGTACAAAGCACGGTCAAGTCCAAGCATATGTAATCAAGTGCACATATAAAGTGGTGCACCAAACAGTTCAAGTTCAACTGCTCAGTCTAGTGGACGAAATAGTACAGTAGTTGAAAACAACATGCAACTTAATACAAGATTCAAAGCCATATGCAGTGAAATCAGAGGCAGTAGACAAGGAAGAACAGACTAACTTAGATAATGGAAGCAAGGCTACAAACATACATCTGAAACCAGAGGCAACAACAAGTGAATGACCAAAAAAATATGCAAACATATGAAATGCACAACAACTATCAGAGCATAAGCAAGTGACAATGAACCAGTCAGAGTCAACCCAGAAATTCACATAGCAGTATCAAGTGGTTGATGTCAACAGAGTAAAGTCAGGAAGGTCAGCAGCAGGTTTTACAATTCAAAATCAGAGTGGTCGAAGTCAAAGGCCAGCAAATGATGAAAGTAAGAAAAATCAAAGCATCCAGATTATCATAGTACGAAAGTCAGAGCCGTGGTGGCTAAGGAGTCGAACAAATTCATAGCCATGAGTATCAAGTAAAAAAGCAATCGGAAAATATACGCATTGAAAAGGTCAGGATCAATCTCATGCATTCAAGGAACATTGAACGGCTAAGTCAAATTAAATGACAAATTCAAATGAACGAAATCATAGGAATTTGATTCCTATTTAACCCATTCATCATCGGCTTTTAGAAACCATTCGAGTTCAAGAAATAAAGAAGAATTATTCTACTCGAATCAAAGTCGAGCGCAATTGAAATCAAAAGAAACATCACATACCAATTTTATACAAAGCATATGCGCCCGATAAATTGGAGCTGTCGCAAGCAACAATCAGCAAGCCAAATCAAAGAGCATCCAAATATATAACCGAACGATATCAAGCGGTGCTTCAATTTATCGAAACCCTAAATTAGACAGAAATGAATGAGTAACCAAAAGGAAGCAGCCATAATCACAAAGACATCTGGCCGAAGGAATATACAGAGGAAATAAAAGAAAATGGGAAACGAACTAATTTCTTAAAGCCTGAATTTTTTAGGCCGGCTTCTTTCTATTACTACTTTGGATTTAATATTTTAAATTAGGGTTTAATTGTTTTAAAATTATTTTTAAGTTTGTATTTTCTCTTTTAAACTTTTGTAATTACTAGTCGTGTGACTAGGGGACGAACTACGATGGTGTAGTTCGAGAATTCGCCACTCAGTGGCTGAGTTGTGGTAGAGTTTTGAGCGTAGAGTTAGGTTAGTCAATAGCGGTTGTCGTCAGTTTACGTGTGTAAGCGTCTGACTACTTAATTTCTAGTAGAAACCTTGGGGCAGCATGTAGGCAGGGTTTTGCCGAAGCTGGGTAAATCTGGGTGTTCTATTTTCTATTCTGCTATTATCTGTGCTGCTATAACTCTGCTATATTCATGTTGCAATTATCTTATATAAACTTCCGCAGTAATTTTTATAATTAATAGTATCACCCTATTCACCCCCTCCTCTAGGGTGAAATCAATCCTACAAGTGGTATTAGAGCTAGGAACAAAAGCAATTTTTAAAAAATTCTGATTTTGTTTTTCAAAAATCAAATTTTTTTTAAAATTTGAATTTTTAAAATAGCTTCTTTTAGTAACGCTTTTTCCGAAGGTCAATCTTTAGTTAGATCACCAATTTTCAGTGGTGAATATGCTTACTGTAAGAATAGAATGAAAATTTTTCTGAAAACATTGATGCTTGGAATATTGTTGAGACAGGCTATAGAGCACCAACTATAGTTGTAAATAATCAAGAAATAGAAAAACCGATTGATCAATGGACAGGACTAGAAAATAAATTACAGAATGCTAATGCTAAAGCCATGAATTTTATTATCTGTTCATTAGATAAAATTGAATTTAATCGTGTCTCGCATTGTCTAACTGTATAGGAAATCTAGCACACAGTAGAAGTGACTCATGATGGAATATCTCAAGTCATGGAATCTCGCCTTGCCATGCTGAGCAGCGAATATGAGAATTTCACAACGGCCAAGGAAGAAAATATCAAAGAGATGTACGGATGACTTTCCAATGTTGTATACAAATCAAAGCTCTTGAAAAATTATACACAGAGTTGGAGATAGTCTGAAAAATCCTCAGAGTCTTTCCGTAAAATGTTGAAGCAAAAGTTACTACTATTCAAGAATCAAAGGATTTGAAACAAAGCAAAGTTGAAGAACTCATCGAAAATCTCACCACTTATGAGCTAGAGATGAAATTCACAGAAGAACGAGAAGGAAGTGGCACTCGAAAGAAATCAATAGTTCTTAAAGAAACAACAGAAAGTGATGATGATGATGGAGCAGCTGAGCTGGCACTATTAATGAAGAAATTCAAAAGCGGAACCGCAAATACGAAAATCCAGCTCTAAATCAAAAATTAAAAAGCAAAATAGTCAAAAGTTCTAGACAACCCAGAAGAGCAAAAAATCATTTGCCACCCATGCAACAAACCCGGTCATATTAAGCCCAATTATCCTCAGAATCGACACGGTCAAGAAAAGAAACCAAAAAGGAGAAGTTTTGTAGCCACGTGGAATAAAAGTGATGATGATAATAAAAGCACTAGCAGTGAGAGTGAGAAAGCAGATTTATGCCTTCGAGGTAATATAACTGATAGCGTTGATGACGAGCTAAGTGAGGTATCAAAACTTACTCACTTGGAATTACTTATATATTTCCATGAAGTAAATGGCAATTTTGAATGACTTAGGGAGAAGTACGCTATACTCGAATCAAAAAGAGATACTTTGATAGATTTAAATAAACTGCTTGATCAATTGGTTAAAACCTATCAAAGTAAGAGCGCTAAGTGTGATAAGTGTCCGTTATTCGAAGAAGAAATTAGAAAATTAGAAATTAAAATTAAATCGCTTGAAAATGAAACCCTGATTTTGAAGAGAGTGAAAACACGAGGAGAGAAAATTCAATTAAAAAGTGCACATGATTATTGAACGAAAATGAATTTCTTAAAACACAAGTCCAACAGTTATCTACAACTTTAGAATATTTTTCCAAAGGAGAAAGATCATTGAATATGCTATTAGGGACTGTTAATACAAATAGATAAGGACTTGGATATACTCATTCTGAGTATGTTAGAAATGAATTTAATCAAGTCAAACTCAAGTGCACAATTTATGGAAAATTGGGACACAATCACAATATTTGGTGGTGTAGACCCAAACAAGTGAAAACCATTCCAATTTGGGTTCCAAAAGGCACAAATATAAAATCTCTCAAAGTCAAACAAATTTGGGTGCCGAAAGGAACATATATAAATAGTTTTGGGTCTCCACAAACTTATTTTTCAAAATCATTTGCCACTAACAACCATGGACCTATAAAAACAAATAGGTCACAAAAATCTTTTATCGTATAGGTGTGGTGGCCGGCTAAGGAACAACAACAATATTATCTGGATTTTGGCTATTGTAAACATACAATGGGCGACAAATCAAAGTTCCTTAGCCTAATACAAAGGTAGCAGAACCACAATGGGCAACGATAAAAAATTATCGTAAAGGTAAAAAGGTAACGGTTTATTTTGAACGATTATTAAATGTGATAATCTGCACTCTAATATGATTTAATTCAACTAGATAAGTGATAGCAAAATAAATGTTGATTTTGATTCTGACTTATTCTTATTTGACTTACTTATATTTGGTTTGATTTGTGCAAAATGTTGAGCAGTCATCTTTTCATCTTTGAACTAATTCATACACATTTGTTTGGTCCAATGATGGTGTTTTATTGACTGATGATTACTCAAGATATTCATGGATATATTTGTTATTATTTTCACTGATTTTTTTATTTGCACAGCTTTAATACAATTTCATTTAAAAGCTATCAAAAATGATTTTAAGATATTTCGTTGCACACCTCACGGTCTGGTTTATGACATTCGTCTAATGATAATATTGAGTCAAAGAGAAATTCAGATCCAGATTACATTGATAATAGTTGATAGAAAAATTACTAGTGGAACGTGATTTATGTTAAGACACTTAGTAGCTGCATCGTTTTTCAAAGAAAATATCTGCATAATTTTCACTTGAAATAATTTTCAATTAGCAGACATTTTTATTTTGTAAAACTCCTTCCAGAAAATCATTTTTGTTGACTTTGTTTCAGATTAGTCATTTTAGAAAATTTGATTTTATAATTATTTTTGGATTTGATCTTAAATGACTACATTGACTAATCTGACTCCCAATTGATTATCGAAAAGATAAATAGTGATTGAAAAAGTGGTGAGTGTTGATATTAATCATATATATAAATTGAGACAGTATAATTAGTAAATTTATTTAGAAATTTAAACAAGAGTTATAAAAACTTTTTGTTGGCAAAAATTCCATGACCGTTTCTATTTCTATCATATTTCTATCAACCATTACTCGTCAAAACCTAATATAATATGTCAATATATGGTATTTTAAACAGGAAATTATTCGCTTTCAATTTACTATATTTTTAGCAATAAAAACATCCAAAGTATTCACTCTCATTTAAAAGTCCTTATGGTTATGCATGGGTGAATTGCTTGGAATTTTTATTATGCGCTTCTATGCTCATGTAAAAGTCCTCACGGTTATGCATGTATGGACACATATCAAAATCGATAGATTTAATAGACAAGTTGATTCTAATCCCATTTAAAAGTCCTCACGATTATACATGGTTAGAAGATACTTGAATTCATTTTTTAATAAAATTTTGGAATACTACTAATCTCAAAAGTCCCAAAGGTTATGCAAAGTTAGTAGATATTCGAATTCCTGAAATAAATATACTACAAATAGACACAACTGTATGGTTTTATGTGATGACATTATCCCTATCATTCTAAAGTGGAATATGCATCAAAAAGAGTATTTATGATTTTTTTTTTATTTTTTATCGAAATTTAATATTTATACCCGATTGAGTTTTAGTGCTGCATTAATATCTATAACTTTGTCTCTAATTTTTTTAACACCATTACTCTTTTGCTAATAACAAAAAGTGGAGAGAAAAGTTAAGATTTTGGCAAATAAAGGTAAAATATTTTATTTTTGTATTTTCTATTTGCATCTAGGCTCATTTGCATATTTTTATCCATGCATATATGAAGGGGGGCTTGGTGTAGAGATGAAGCATTCAAATATGGGGAGCAAGCAAGCAAATAGAATCTATCAATAATCAAATACATTTCATAAATTCAAAATCCTAAATATATGTTTGTTATCATCAAAAGGGGAAGATTGTTGAATATGCTAGTTTATGATTTTTGTTTCATGATAATATATATATATATATATTCATTTAAATTTTTTTAATGCACTATTTTATTTTTCACATGATTAAATAAAATTTGCTGAATAAAATAAATAACACAGAATTTAATTTCAAACAGATATTTTATTCAAATAAATATTCATTACAAATTTTGAATAATAAAAATTTGAGCTCTCACTATATATATACAATTTCAGTTAAAATATAAATTCGATCACATCACAATTTATCATTTACATTTGCACCTCACTACATTTCACTCATACACTCGTATTTGTTCTTCAACTCTATTCCAGAATGAATCCAGCAACTGAGCAATTTGTAAAATAAACTCTAACATGGTAAAATCGAGAAGGAAATATTTTACATTGTAAAATAAAATATGATTTTGAGAATATTATTTGCCTCAGTTATTTGGATTGTTCGTCATCATTCAAATTTGAATTCATCATACACAAACAGCTTGCGACATGCACAATGTATCGTTGTACGTGTCACAAGGCCTTGCACACCGATATACACTTGATAAAATTACAAGGACAAGTGAGCACAAGGTCAAACTCAATCAAAAGCCGGGTTCAACTCAAGTGAAATACAAATAAAGTCACGATATTAGCACAAGGTCAAACCCTAGCTATTAGCTGGATTCAACTCAGGTGCAATACAAAACTATGGGTCAAGGTACATATAACACAGCCTCGACCAAAGATTCGAATGTACACTTGAACCCAGAATGAATCAAAGGATCAGAGCATAGATGACATGAGCATGCAACAAAAACAAGCTCCAAGCAGACTAAACTATACAGCATGCACTTATATACATATGAGATAGCAATTCAAAAAAAGACTCAAGTATACAATTCAAATGCAAACTGACTCGAAGGAACAAGCCAATGTGACAGCAATGCAGACCTGACTACAAGTGCAAAGCAACAACATGAATAACACATCATACATACATATGCAAGTACATAAGTGAATGTACAACTTCAAGTTCACATATATGGCAACAATGCAAACATAGTTCAAATGAACAGACTCATAAAGGTATGGAAGTGAGACTACAAACCAGAATGCAACCAGACTCCACAAAGCAACATATAAGCAAGTGTACAGCTACAACATGAAACCAATGGCCACAAATACTCCAGACCAAACGAACATGAAATGTGCAACAAAATAATGATCCTAACATTTGTTTTCATCAATCAACCAAGTAGATCAACATCTCAAGTACAAAGCACAGTCAAGTCCAAGCATATGTAATCAAGTGCACATATGAAATGGTGCACCAGCCAGTTCAAGTTCAACTGCTCGGTCTAGTGGATGAAATAGTACAGTAGTTCAAAACAGAATGCAACTGAATACAAGACTCAAAGCCATATGTAGTGAAAGTAGAGGCAGTAAACAAGGAAGAACATACTAACTTAAACAATGCAAGCAAGGCTACAAACATACATCATGAAATCAGAGGCAACAACAAGCGAATGACCAGACAAATATGCACACATATGCAATGCGCAACAGCAAGCAGAGCATAAGCAAGTGACAATGAACAAGACAGGGTCAAGCCAGAAATTCACATAGCAGTATCAAGTAGCTGATGTCAACAGAATAAAGTTAGGAAGGTCAGTAGCAGATTTTACAATTCAAAATCAAAGCGGCCGAAGTCAAAGGCCAGCAAATCGTGAAAGTTAGAAAAATCTAAACATCTAGATTATCACAGTACGAAAGTTAGAGCCATGGTGGCCAAGATGTTGAACAAATTCAAAGCCGTGAGTATCAAGTAAACAAGTAATCAGAAAATATACATATTGAAATGGTCAGGATCAACCTCAAGCACTCAAGCAACATCGTATGACCAATTCAAATTAAATGACAAATTCAAATGAACGAAATCATAGGAATTCGATTCCTATTTAACCCATTCGTCATCGGCTTACAAAAACCATTCATGTTCAAGTAACAAAGAATAATCATTCAACTCGAATCAAAGTCGAGCGTAATTGAAATTAAAAGAAACATCACGAACCAATTTTACACAAAGCATATGCGCTCGACAAATTGGAGCTGCCGCAAGCAACAATCAGCAAGCCAAATTAAAGAGCATCCAACTCCACAATCGAACGATATCAAGCGGTGCTTCAATTTAACGAAACCCTAAATCAGAGAGGAACGAATAAGTAACCAAAAGGAAGCAGCCATAATTGCAAAGACATCAGACCGAAGTAATATACAGAGGAAAGAAATGAAAAGGGGAAATGAACTAATTTCTTAAAGCCCGAATTTTTTTGGGCTATCTTCTTTAAATTTCTACTTGGGATTTAATATTTTAAATTAGGGTTTAATTGTTTTTAAATTTATATTTTCTCTTTTAAACTTTTTCAATTATTAGTCGTGTGACCGGGGGACGAATTACGGTGGCGTAGTTTGAAAATTCGCAACTCAATGGCTGAGATGTGGCAGGATTTTGAGCGTAGAGTTAGGTTAGTCGATAGAGGATGTTGCGAGTTTACATGTGTAAGCGTCTGACTACTTAATTTTTAGTAGAAACGTTGGGGACAGCACGTATGTAGGGTTTTGCCAAAGCCGGGTAAATCTTTGTGTTCTATTTTCTATTCTGCTACTATATGTGCTGTTATGACTCTTCTATATCTGTGTTGCAATTATCTTATATAAACTTCCGCAATAATTTTTATAATTAATAGTATCACCCTATTCACCCCCCTATAGTGTGAAATCGATCCTACAATTTCTATCTTCATATTCTAGTGAGAGGAAAATGGTTCATACAAAAGAGAAGCACTTACTGATAAAACACATAACATATCTCTCTTCCTGTCGTGCTCCATTCTTGGATATCAAAAATGAGAAATCCACTTCTTTAAATTTTAATCTAAAATCATATACTTGATTAAAAATTCTAAAGCTTGTTTCTTCGAAATGATATAGGTGGGATCTACATTCTGTGTGAGTTTGAATGGGTTCGGCGATGATTTGAGGGGCGTGTGTTCATGGCCGCGAGGTGTTCTTGATCTAGGATAAGATTTTAGGGGGTGAACGATCTGCAAAATGGAGTTTTTTCGGTTTAGAGATTGTTTAGCATGTGAAGTTAAAAAGTGAAAAGGTTCGCACGTCGTTTGGGAGCGCGTGTGTCAGGGTTGGAGTCGCGATTTGTGGGGAAAGGCTAGAGTTAAATTTTTGTTGTTTCATGTATTGGATTTTGGGATAACGGTGGTGTCGGTTGCTGATATCGTGAAGGGATGAAGGTGTGAGGTGGAATGGAATCATCGGCTATGGCTAGAGTTAGAAGCAGGATTGTAGCAGAGGAAGTTGAAGTTTAAATGTATTAACGGTAATTGAAAATTTAATTGTAATAAGCCTAATTAATTTTATTATTTTATCTCAGAACTTATAAATGCAATATCGTGATGATACTTAGTCAGGTTTGAATGTGGGTTTTTCGTTAGGGTCGTATTGACATGAACTACTCTTTGGAATTAAATTGGTGATGTTTGGAGCCAGATGGATTTTACACCGAATTTGAACGTTGTTCGAATTCATTCAGAACCAGAATGCTTCAGAAACAACTGGAACTTAGTGAATATAACTCACTGTCTATTCAACCGATAATGTTTTCAGTAGATTAAATTTACTATTTGTGAATGGTTGAAAATGATTGGCTATTTAGTTAAATATTCGATTTTATAAGTGATTGACATTTAAAATTGGAATATAGGGAATTAGTCGAGAAATCTGGATTTCTCATAGTAGAAATTTAAAATTTCCAGTTACATTCATGTTGCTTTATTTAAATCATATGGGTCATTTTGATTGTGATACTAACACTGTGAAAATTTGACCTTTTAGAGTTAAAGAGAAGTAACATCATCTGTTAAATGATATAGTGATTATAGGCCTCAATATAGTATGTTTAAAATCATATAAAGTGATGATTTGGGTTGGTAATGATTTTGTTTTAACGTTGATTTGAAACTCAGCTGTTTTAAAATCGCTTCAATATTTTAATTTAAAGGCATTTTCAAAAACTTACTGTTTCTATTTTAAAATTCTTTATTATTCTTTTTATTATAATTTAATTTAGTAGATGCTTTGAATGATTATTTTTGAAGTATTGGTCTTTATAGAAATTATTTGATAATAAATAATTATTATTTAAAAAAATTAAACGGTTATCTTTGTTTAAAAGGGGATTTTGCGAGTTTAAGGGAAACAGGAATATATGAACAAATATTTGTAAAGTTTTTGTATAAAATAGTGTAGATTTATAAGTGTTATTGTATAAGTGAAGAATTGATTTACCAAAGTGTTTTACAAGATAAAAGGAATGGTTTGTAGGTTATACCCTATAAAAAGGGAAATCGGTATCAATTTGATAGAGTAGAGAAATAAATTCCATTTTGGTAATTTATTAAAAACATATGAAATGATCGTGTTATTTGGAATAAATGAGTTCGAAATGATTGAAACATAGCTATATTTTTGGAGTTCGGGGGTTATATTTGGGATCTTGGTTCGAAAATAGAAACAAATAAAGTTTGAAAATTTTATTTAGAAGATTTAAAAAAGAATTTTATAAATGAATTTGGAGTTTATAAAAGAGCTGTGAATAAGTTAGAAGTTTATAAACGAGTTATAATTTATATTTTGTACAAGAGTTAATAGAAGATTTTATAAATAATATGAGAGATGTTTATAAAGGAGATATTGACTTAAATTGGATATTTATAAAAGAAGGGTGTAATTATGCTATATTTATAAAGGAATGTATAAACAATATTCTATGAAAGAGACCCAATAATTGAATTTTTAACCTATATTTATAAAAAGGAATGTTATAAAAGAGTATTCAATCAACTCATCTAATTAGTTCACTTTCAATTTATATTCCAATATTTGATTTTCATTTCAAAAATCACCTTATTTAGTTTCTTGAGTTTGAATTTATCTCCTACTTCAAATTTTGGCTTTTATTCCTCCACCGAAATATCAAATTATTATTATTCCACTAATTCAAATTTTACAAGCTATACAAACTCATTTATTCACAATTTCCACTTAAATTTTTATGCCATTTCAATTTTGTAACTTATAGTTGTATAACTATTGCATTCAAATTTATATCCAATTTAATTAGTCATTGTCTCAAATTCAATTAAATTTAACTTCCTTAAGTCAAATTTTAAATTCATACAATTCACTTTCCCCATCTCTAGTAACTTCGTTTCCATTAACTCAAATTTTTATAAGCTATTCAAACTTGTTTATTTACAATTCCATAACTTTTCCCCCATTTAAATTTTTATTCCATTCAAATCATAATCCATTAAATTTCTAAAATTTAATCCATTCAACTTAACTTAAGTTGAATTGCATTTTAACTCTCTAAATTTCAATTTTTGCACTTTTTTCCTTATTAATATCATCCTCCAATTATTAGTTCAAAAGCTTATTTTCTGATATTTTCTAAAACGTTAAAATAAGGATTCCATAATTTTTAAACACCTGGTACTTATTTCAAATCACTTGGAAATCAAATACACACACGCACACTCTCTCTGTCCCTCTTTGGTTTGACAAACCACTTCCTTGGAATTTCAAATCAACCTGATTTTATCTAAAAGAATTTCTTTTAGAATTTTAAACAATACTCGTTTGCCCAATATCTAAAATAAATCAATTACGGCGGCAATCCATCACTTAGAAACACGAAAATGAACACCGATGATGTCCCAATCGTTATTGGAGTTATTTTCCAACGACTGTAGTGAGTTCAGCGCTTTTATCACTTCAAAATCTATTTAAAACATTTCCATTCAGAATATTCCAAATAAGTTTGCTATTGTTCATTTCAAAACATTATGGAAAATATTTCCATAAATTCCCGGATTTTTTTTTTCCGCTTTGAATCAAATTTTAGTTTTAATTCGTTTGTATAATTCATTCTTATACAATTTAATTTGGTTTTTATATACCATTTCCAATCTTATAACCTTGTTAGGATTATAATAATAACAATCAAACAATCCAATTCAGTATAATAATTTCAACAAATTATTTCTTTCATATCGAAATATATTTTGGGTAAAATCATTCCATCTACCTACTTTTAAAACAATATTGTGTCCGTTTTATAGTTTAAGCGTTTAGAAATCCCCATTGATACGGTTATCCAAACTGTATCTACCAGAATTTATAAACACTCAACCGATAAGTCAACACAACATAAAACAATTTATATTCACTAACAAATACACATTCATATCTATTAATACAAACAGACTTATTCTAGGGTACTACTGACTCTATCTCTAATGAGTAATTCCCATCAAAGCCAAGGTTCTCGCTTAATCTTGCGCTCTTATACCTAGTGTAGCGATCCAGGATTTTCGACCCTTGAAAATCGACATAAATACGTTCTATGTATAACATGCCGGATAATAAAGTGTCGAAAATACCGACTGATAGGAGTAAAGAAGAAAGAGGTAGAAGAAAATAGAAACAACAACACAGAATCTCACAATCACAGCGGAACAAAATATAATAAATAACATATATTTGTACAAATTATAACTTGTCCACACACGGCGCAAATATAAATCAAATACGAGAATACGTCTCTATCATCCAGCTCGTCTCCTAAGCTTCATAGCATCCTATCTTGAATCTGTAATACTTGGTCTGAGCCAAGCATTATAATAAAATAATACCTGAGTCAATCTGGAAAACTAGCGTGAGAAAACATACTCAATTTGGATTACTCTTATTTTCAAAATCCTTTGAAAAACAAAGGTATCTAGTAAGACCACATCACACATAAACACGACGGGTTTTCCCTTACAATAAAAACTGTACGGCGCTTATTGGAGAATGGATTCCATAAAATGACTGGGGTACCGCACGTCACGGCACACCTCTAGAAAAATGTACCGAGGACCTTGCTTGGATCCCCTGCTAAAACAAGACCGACCTACCCCTGACTTGAATAGTACCGAATGTGTTATCACCCTGAGTGTTCCCACCCTAATCGAGCGCTCTCTTTCCAATGCACAACCATATCCATAATTTTATATATATCCGAGGGTATCTGGATTGGTGATAACATACCCTAATTAGGTGCGACCCACTTAGGCTTGTTACATCTCCCTTATTTTAGTCATTTTCGGTTGATGAGGCTTGAGGCTACAATTGCCTTTTAGCATTAATTCCTGGAATGCTAACATTGCCTTCCAGACAACAATGCAATGATAGCATTCATATACAAATTTTCCTGGGTCTAGACAAACCAGATCTCCTTCAATATCACCATCTACATTTGCTTCGAGATATCACAATTCGTAATGCACAAATTGGATCGAAGTGGTTTTTGGATAATTAAATCTGATGTCGGTCTCTTCGAAACAATCAATGAATTTGGCCAAAATATATAGTCGGTTATTTAACGATCAATAAAACATCCATAGGTAGTCATCGGCCTTATTATAATTTTTCAAAAATCTATTTTCAAAATACCTTTATAAGATATATTTTCGAATCCCTTCCAAATTTTCAATATTTAAGACAACTCAAATACTTATATCCATATCAGGATATTTCAAACCGTCTCTTATTTCAGCACTTACTAAAAAAAATTTAAAATATATTTTTCTGAACCCCTTACTTCTCAACACTTAGGAAAGTTCCATTTATTTCTCTTTTCTCCAAATCCTACACAGTTTATTACGTAAATTCCTTAACTCATTTATAACCAAATTCTATAAGTTTTGGGTTTTCTAAATTTTAACATTTCCAAAGTCAAAACACTTGTTTATAATATCAAATATCCATTTCTAACTTCTTTATGAATCCTAATTCATTTTTCGAAGTTCACTTTTATTTAAATACTTCCTAAATTTTCTTATATTTTCACAAATTCCATGTTGAGAATTTCTCTTATAAATCTCATCTACTGAATAAACCCCGTCCCAAATCTTGAGGAGATTTATAAATAATTTTAAATCATTACAAAACTATATATACATATATAATAAGTATTTAAAAGAATAATAATTTATTTTTAAAACATGTTCAAGTAATTATTTAAAATATCGAAAAAGTTTTTATAAACATCAATGACTCATTTTTAGATAAACAAATCAATTTTCAAAGCTGATTTTAAAAGCTAGAATTTATTGAAATAAATATTAAATATTTGGAAATTTCACTTTTCATTGTATTTTAATTCCACTAGTTCCAAATTACATAGTTTGATAAATAAAACTTCCCTTTTAAAAACAACTTAACTTCTGAATAATAAAAATATATTTCCAAAATCTCAATAACCAATTAGTTTATAATTTCCTATCGATTCACCCATCGATTTCATTTCGATTCCCCTAACCATTTTCACTTTTGAAAAAAAATAGTATCCACTATTTTCCTCTACCCTATTTCCATATTCTAATATAAATTCACCCTATGTATTTCATATTCCTAATTTATCAACTAATATCGTTTGCACTTATTTATAAACACTGTTTACAAATTTTATAGCTCCTTTGAGTTCACCATTTTATAAAATTATGTCTTTTATAAAATTCCATTTTATAAGTCCATTCCTTTATAAATTCCATTTATTTTTCAAATCTATTTTTAATATCGATTTCAACATCTTTTTGCATTTTTCGGATATCATTTAAAAATCTTTTATATATATTATTTTTAAAAACTCTATTTAAACATTTATGGATTAGTTAAGTTCAACCAAAATTAAATTTATTGTTTATCTAATTAAATTATTTTTAAGTAATCCAACTTTCGATATAATTATTTTTATATCCAAAATCTCCTATTATTTTCTTAAAATTCAAATATAATATTTATGGTATCTAAAACGCTAAAATTAAGGCCAATGCTACTATAGCATTCAAAATTAAATCACAGCAAAATCTATATAAGATTTATTCATGATATATGAACAAATAATCCTTTTTTGAGGAATCCAGTTGGATCCCACTAAACCGTTTCCCTACATCCGCAGATGCTAGACAACATAAAATACTGATCCCACTTCAAGGGGGGTATCGCGGTAATATAGGGTCGTCCGCTATTATGCGAGACACATAGGGCCTCATCCGCTCCAATGGCAAGAATATATCCAACTACTAATATATATACTGCTATATATAACATAACATCCAACAGATAGTAATATATAGATTCAACCACGCATCAAATAATTAATTTTAATTATTATAAATTAAACGCAGTAATTCCAAATGAGTGAGATTTAGTCACTTTGATTATAATTGACGCTTCCGCGTTCCTATCCCGAATAAATTGTGCAAAATTCCAATAACTCGAATTTTTGACCAATTCGATTCCATCGCATAAATCTCGTCATTAGAAACGTTTTCATCCAAAATAGTATCAAAACAGAACTTGTATTGCTCTAGATAAGCTGTCAGATCAACTTTAACTTGGGTTCATTGATAGTTAAACCTGAGATATCATGTACAGTTACAATATCATCTTCCTTCCTTAACAACTCTTTTTTTGTTTAAAGGCCTTTTACAAACTCTACTATAGTTGAATGTTAGAAGCCAGCTACTGCATACCACCGGACTGCAACTACCATGCCTTGACAACATCGTCAGCTTCGTTTGTACGAAGCCCTACCACCATCCCATCCTCGCCACGAAGCTACTGCATCCTTATCCATCGTCACCGCTCATCCCTGCTGAAATCGCGCCGCCATCAGAATGCTTGTGACACTCACCTAACCCCTGCGCTGACCGAATGCCTCCCCAAACTTCTGCGAAAACCCTAAATGCGAATCCCAAATGCTTCCCACTCCAGTCGCCTTCCATCACTGGACTACATTCGATCGCTCCACCTCCACCATCGCACGCGAGCTCGTTTGCGTTTTTGCTTTGCTCGAATGATATTCTTTTATCTCTTGTTCGAATAGAATAACTGAGAGGAGAAAGAGGGATCATGGTTTCATTGTATATTTTTTTTATTTAACTAGCCTAGTTAATGAAAGAAGAAGATAATGCGACTTCGATCCTGATTTCTCTATTTTTCTCCACATATGATGCTTTGAAATTTTGTTTCGTTCCTTCCTTCTTCTTATTTTTCTTTTGTGAATCGAATTTGAAGAGAAGAGAAAAGGGGGAAGTTCTGGATTTTAAATTGAAGGAGGTAGATGGGAAAGAAGAAAAGAATAGGCAGGTCAGCCTAAAATCAGACTAGGGTGGCACAATGAACCACAGGATGGGCGAAGGGATGTTAAGACGACTGTAATTTATTTGATTTGAAATTAAAATTAAAATTTCAAAATGTCTAACCCCTAAATTTTGGATCCCAATCGTGGCATGCCACTCGGCGTTTTTAAAGTTATACCACTATTTCGAACCTAATGGAACAAGTCTCGAGGTATAATTCAATCGTATGGAGAAGGTAGCTATTTAAATCGACTATTTAAATTAAATTAAATTAAATTATTTCTAGGCGTTTTCAGATCGTACGACCCAATGGTAAATCCAAACATTATGAAATTTGAAGTTCGATAATAATACACTATTATGAACATAATGGAACTAGTTTCGTTGAATTCCGAGACTTTGTCCCAGATCTTTATTTAAACGCGTTGATTAAATCGACTAATTTCGAAAATTACCAAAATCAGTTGAAATATCAGTTTTAAAATCTTACTAACTATATTAAAATCCCAAAACTAGTATTCAAACCATTTAAATGTTCAAAATTAAACGATAGAAAAATCCAGGTCGTTACACTAGGACTTGAGCCCGTGAGCTATAAGTAAGGAAAGGAGGCAAAGAAGGAAGCAAGAAGAAAAGGAAGGAAAGGTGTTGTTGGCTTAGGTTCCGACTTTGCTTCTTGGATCTTGGTTATATATATGGTCAAATGTGATTGAACACCTCACTATGACTTATAAATATAACATACACATGTTGTGTTGATTGTATATATGTTGTTTGAATTGTTGTTTACTTATGTTGAGACAATGGTTGTAAGTTCCTCCTTTAAAGGTAAGCGACATATATGATCTATGTATCCGGACTTGAGCGAACTTGGAATGGACTTACATGACATGTGACTAGACCTTGAACAAAGCATAAAGGTTGTAGTTGAACTTAGGTTTAGATATGACTTGGATTTAGAAGTGCACTTATTATGATAGTCGCTATAGAAGAAGATTGGAATTTCCTTTGTTTTGGCTAACTCTATGTAACTTTACGGAGAGATCCTTGGAGTTTTCCCATTATATTTTTTATGTTTGTTTGTAGCTGTTAAAAGCTTTTATAGCAAAAGAATTAAGTAACATCTTGAAAAGTGGCCAAGATAACACTGGTGCAAAACCGCCCTGCTTAGCCTTGATTTTGGACTTTAATAGGTTTGAAAAGATATTTAAATTTAAATAATTTATTTCATTCTTTTACAAGTGTTTATTAACTATTATTAGAGTATCCAAAAGCGGTTTGAGATCCTTATGAATTTTTAAAAATTAATTGTGAATTTTTAAGGAAGAGATATTTTGTTGATAACATGTTGTTTTCAAGTTTTGAGGAAAATTGTAAAGTTGTTATTTCCAAGTCATATTTTTGATAAATATTTTAAAAGCTATTATAAGTATTTTCAAGTTTTTAAAGGTGTAAAAAAAAGTTTTAGAAAGGGGTTAGTTGCTTAACGGCTAAATGGTTGATCATTTAATTATTTGTTTGATAAGTAATTAACTATGCTTAACATTAAAAGCTGACGAAGTAAGGCTTATTTGTGAGAGTTAAGATTGATGTCGTATAGGGACGGAGTAATGGAGCTCGAACCTATTAGCCTTCCCTTTTGACCAAGGAATAGTAAGTCGAATAATGTTAAAAATGTGTTAATCACGATGATTTCTTATTGTTTATGGAAATCATTAATACTATACTTAACACTAAAAGCCGACAATGCAGACTTGTCTGTTTATGAGACTCAAGAATGAAGTGTCTAAGAAAGACTTGATGCAACAAGTGCTCAAACATACCTGGCTTCAATCTTGGGTGAGGAATAGTTGAGTTGAAATGTCGGGAATGAGTTAAGTGTACGAATCGTGATTTGTATATGCAGTTTGACTAGATAATCAATTAGTCGATTATCGAACTTGACCACATATTGACTTACATCGAAAGGCTTCATGATTTCATACTAATAAGGGCCCCCGGGGCGGAGTATTGGTATGAAACTTCTCTAGCTTTCGCTTAATTCTAAGAGAATTGGAATTGAGTTAACTTGAAATTCATCAATTGGTTTTGGAGAGTCTAGTAAGTGGGAAGAGTGCACTTATATGAGATGACTCAAACCCGAAAACAATTCAGAATCATGTACACGATCTATGTTCTAGAAGTGGTTGGGAAGTGAAATGTCATAGAGTTGGACTGTCAATCCTAAGGTTAAGTCAAAAGGAAAGGTCAGCGTTAACATTTCGATCGATGATATCTTATGAGACTGTCTATCTTGAGAACTACTCTAAGAGAGAGGACAGCGTTGGCATTCATCAAAGGACTTACATGAGGAACCTATTTTGAGGTTCAAGCTGTGTTCTAGATGCTCGAATCCATGTAGTGATTTGTGACTTTTTAAGATATGGGAATGCATTTGGGGATTCGTGTTCTGTTCAAGTGATAAAGTATCATGTGAAACATGCCGAACGTAGCCTTGGAAATAGGAAAATGATAGCAAATAAAGATGGGGAATGGCCAAAGGATTTAGCAACCTCAAGGATATATCAACTCCATGTCTAGAGATGTTGATCGATATATTGGTACCGAGAGTTGGTATGGCTCAGATCACGCATTGAGTGTGGTCCAGTTATGTTTGCTTTAAAGTATATCCCATCTAGAGATATATGTTGCTTGAAAAGGCAGTTTCTGATCCTTTTCATGGAGTTCGGATTTGGCTTCGCCGAAGAGACCTCCGTGAAAAATCCATTATGCGTACGCACCTTAGCAGTATTGATTGTATACCTATTATTGTTATGGAGTCCATATAGCCACTAATTTGTTTGATTTATGTGCTATACTCTAGACATTATCTATCATATCACTACATAAAATTTAATGAATGGTTGGTTTCATTTGAGGGGAAAAAACCATTACGGTAATCCATACGGTCTCAATGGTTATTGTTCCTTATCTCATATTTCTTGCGTTTCTTACGCTGGTTAGCCAGACCGAGCATGGTGTTATTTTCTTGTAACCTTGGGTCAGCCATGTGTATGTTTCCAGGTTCAGCTTTAGATGCTTGGAGCTTATGGAGAAAAGATGGATAATTACCTACCGTAGTATTCTTATTTCCACTGCATTGCTTTGTGTGTGTATATCTGTATATGGAAGGACATGTTGTTATAACTGTCTAGGCTGATTACTGTAATTCTGAAAAACTTTGTATCTTAGAATGATAATTTATACTATACTTTGGTATTATATATGATAGTTCCGTTATTAGATTCTAATGTTTTTTTTTTTTTTTTTTTTTGAAACTGGGTACTTATATTTACAAAGAAGGCAGCACACAAGTCTGCAAGAATCATCATGGCGCACAGTTTAATATGCCAGAGGCAGGGATCGAACTGCCGACCTTGTCGTCAACAGCCTGGCGTTTTACCACTGCACCAAGGCCTCGGACATTAGATTCTAATGTTGTGTTCTTCTTTTCTTGTTTTATTCTCTTTTTCTTTTATTTCACACTAACAATTCATCTAGCCGACACTTAGGTGCTTGGTATATGGATATCGTGGATGTATTAGTGTTGACATTTAGGGGTCGAAAAGTTGAGTCGTTATCTGACTCGCCCAGTTCCTTCAATAACATCATAAGACATAATGTAACACATAATAGAAGCATAAAACATCTAAATCAGAAAACAACACATATATATCACATAAACATGCAAACATAATTAATTCAACATAAATGTTACAAATGCAAATATCGAGACCAAAAATGTCACAATCACATAAATAACACTAGTTTGCGATGAAATAAAATTAAACATGATCAACAAGAAAATATAAAGCTATACCAACTTTAGTGACTAATCATTAGTGTTCAGGATGCAACCTGGTGAATGAGTATGATGAGAAAATGAAGTCCTGATGGTCCTACATCGCTAACCACCTAGAGCATCCTCAACCATTGTTCTATGAATTGTGGATGCATCTTAATAATGAAATAAATCAGTTCGTTGTCTTCTCTAATTAGTCCAATACCACTTCCCATGTCATTTTTATCTAAAAACCGAGTGTAGAAATCTTCTTGTATATCTAATCCCATTTCCTCGATGACTATTTTATACAAATATGTAATCTTTTTTTACACAAAATAGTTGGTTTAAGATGGCTTTGTTTAAGGAGGTATCATAGGATGGTAGGTGTTGTCTACATCGTTGTCAACTTCATGAAACTCATAATTTCTCGTAAAAACAAAAGTGACTCCTTTCATATATTCAAGCATGCTTGAAAAGTTTCATTGTTGAATATACCAAACCGTCAAAAGTTGTTCAGTCATGACCGTACTATACCTAGTCCAACTTAAAATTAACTCCAAAATGTCCTATCTTCGCAGTTAATGAATTCCTATATGGATTATACCATATAGTCTGCCCAGATCTGTTATTAATCATATTCTTGAAGATAACACTTTCTCAGCTCATTCAACTACCATCTAATATTGCATAGGTAGCTTTTTGAGTCTGTGGGTAAATTTATTAAAACATCATATCTTAGGAATGATATTTTGTTGTACAGTTACCAACCTAACTATATTCCTATGGTTTTCTTGTCTACAAACCCTTTTATTTTAAGTAACATCGTATAATACACTAGCAATACCCATATCCAAATATTCAAATTATGTCTCACTTGCTATATAGACAAAATTGAGCTAACTCTTACCATTCAAACATATACTCTACACCAAAACAGGCAAATTCTAACATTTATAAGTGTTACAAATAATTTCAGTAACACTTTTTAAGTGTTACTAATGGACTGTGAGGAATGGAACGGCCAAATTTGTAGCACTTATAAGTGTTACAAACATATGTATTACTAACACTTATAAGTGTTGGTACCTAAATAAACGGTAACAGTTATAAGTGTTGGTAACGAAATATACGGTAACACTTAAGTGTTGGTACAGAAATATACGGTAACACTTATAAGTGTTGGTACATAAATATACGGTAACAGTTATAAGTATTGGTAACGAAATATACGGTAACACTTATAAGTGTTGGTACAGAAATATACGGTAACACTTATAGGTGTTGGTACAAAACAACAGAAATATACAGTAACACTTATAAGTGTTGGTACAGAAATATACGGTAACTCTTACAAGTGTTGGAAAATGATTATTTAGTAACACGTATATATATACACACCAAAACTTAAACGCAAAGATTAAATATAAACACTCTGCAAATAATGGTTCCCATATCACAAATAATTCATCATACATATCAATGCAAAGTTTAAACGCTCTGCAAATGTAGCATGATATATCATAAACAATTATTTACATATTTCAAATACCATAATGTCATATATTCAGATATTACTACAACATATAATACCACAATGTACATTTTTAGCAATGTTTTCCTACAGATATCAGTAGCATAAGGAAAAAATAATAAAAAAGAACCACGGTTAAGAAGCTTCAGTCTCCACTTGCACAGCCAACACAACCACAGTGGACACATTCTATGACCTTTTCTTCCCTGAGATGTTTAGGAACTCTGCAGACGCAAGTCGTTCCGAAATTGTGATCTCGCGGTTGCATGCATCTAAGGCAACGAAGCCGCTCATACCCTGCCTGCACATCAGTTATCAAAAAATGGAACTTATATTACTCATATTTCATTAGATTTTGAGCATGATATCAAAGAAAGTCAAATGGAAAATCGATTATTACTGATCAAACAAATTTATAGCATTTTTACAACTTAACTTCACTTATAGCTTGTATCATCATTTAAATGGCATTGTAAGGGAATCAAGAAATATGTAAACAAGGTAAATCAAATAAGTCATCTGACAAATTTGAATGCTCCACTATAGCTAAACTTTACTTCTCTTGAATCGGAAGAAAAAAGCTCCAAACCTTGAATTTATTTCCTTTGTTCGGAGTAATCCAACTAATCATTATTAGTTATTTGCTTTCCCTTTTAGCCCTCTTTTATCAAAATGACAGCCTTTAAATTTATGTTCACATAATATTTGGTATTATGCTTTTATAATTGTCATTTAAGTGCTACTAAGAAGTTATGAGGAGTTGGGGGTACCTACTTAATGTGTTGTGACTAAAATGGACATCGCATGTTGTCACTGCCAGCATCGTCATGTTATCCCATTTCATTAGATGCAAGAAGTAAATGATTTCTACCGAGGCGAAATAGTTTCAGCAAGAACAATAACATCTTGATTCTAATAGAAGTGTTACAGCTTACAGAAAAATAACTAAATGAATCAATCATCTTAGCATCTACCTAGAACATAAATTGTGGACCGAGTTATATAGTCAAAGCAATTATAGAAAATGTTAGACATAACATGCTAGTGCATCTTTATTTACTTATATTCACCCTGGGTAAACAAACATGCATGACATGCGTATATTCACATCACCTAAGGCATGTGATTCTACTCAACTTCTATATTGAATTTTAGTATACGATAAATAGACTCAAATAATATTTATATAAATATCTGCAAAACTTGTATCAATATTTATCTAAAGTCGTGTATGTGTAATTTTGTAATAAAAAATTATTTACTGTAGACATAAAAAATTATAGTATAAATAGAACTTCATATTAAAAAGCAAGTAATATTCGGTGGAGTGCTAATAGCTCGTTGAAAGGCTCAATGGTTAAAAAAATGATATAAATTAGATAGAGTGATAGAAACTATATAAACGATAATTTTGAAATTTCAGACTGACATCATCAAACCTTATAAAATTAGTTACTTCTATTGATAATAAATATTTATGTAAACAATATAGCTTCAGAAACCTTTGTCGAAAATAAAGAAACCTTGAACAAAAAGTATCAAAGCCCTTCAATGTTATGCACACACTATATAATCCTTTGTCGTCGTCATTGTATAGTACTAGGACTCGCTGAATGGCTAAAAAGAATTGGTATATTTCGCTCGGCAAATAGTTAATATATTTCAACACACGTAATAAAGTTTATCTAAGATAGGAAAGAAAATTTCATGACGAAAGTACGACCTACATGTGAAGAAATTAGCGAGTCTTCAGTAAAGATGGGTTGCGCCATACGTCAGTTCTGATTCTATATCTGTTTGATTTGATCTTGAATGAAATTATAAAAGAATTCAAGAGGTTATACCCTATGATGCACGATGTTTGCAAATGTGCAAATTGACACATAAAAATTGATCAAACTAAAAATATGAAGAAATATATTAAAAAAATTGAAACTTGGTAAGACTAAAAGTTTAAAACTAAATATATGTCATGCAACTATAGTAAAGAATTATAAACAGTGAAACAATAAATTTAAATTCAGTGATTAACAAAAAAAGGATATGTTTAGACATATAGGATTGCTAGTACAATAAGATGGAGAGCGAAACTGGCATTATATAAACATGATGGTAAGGATTTGCTAATGTAGAGTGATCAGTGTTTGGAAACTTGGGTCTTGATTTTATATAAATTATCGTTCAAAATATGTAAAGTTGATAGTAGTGTTCACGCTAAACATGTTGCATTATACTCTAGGAACGAACAACCCTATAATAATTTGTGCCATGACGGAGGAATATTTGTTTTACAAAGCGCCGAGACCTAATATTACAAACCGTGTTCAGTGCAAATGCAACTGGGAACAATGCTCAGTTGAAGTTCTACAATTGAGTTATTGCAAACCAGCACACTAAGAACAGTGCTAAGTTGCAACAACTGAGCATTGTGTCCAATTGCAAATGCAACTTGGTAGTGCTCAGTTCAGTTGCATTTGCAACTGAGCATTGCTCAGTTTCATTTGCAAATGAACTGAGCAGTATTTAGTTGCAACAATTAAGCATTGTGCCCAGTTTAGTTGCATTTCCAACTAAACCACTCGGTTCAGTGGCAAATGCAACCGAGAATAGTGTTCAGCTGCACCAACAAGTTGCATCATTAAGTGGTCTTTGAATGTTACCAACAAAATCAAGTTCTGTTTAAAATAATTAATATTTCAATAGGATTTACTCGAGATTTAACTCACTGCCAGCTTAAGAAAACTGGGTTGCATTTACATTTAAGGCAAACCCATCCAGTAACCCAATAATAATTAAAGGTTAAACGAGTCTATCCAATATAGTTCCCAACACAGCTAAATTATACTTGGAATAATTAATAAGAATAATCTTGGGAAAGTTTACAAACTAATGGACCAAATAAGATGAAGGGAATGATGATATTGACCACTGCCTTGACATTTAAAACAAAGAAAGAAAGATGATTTCAAATGAATACCTCTTGCCAGGAAAAAGTGGTCTCAGAGTAATAAGCTGGGCCATTATATCACCATTGCCCGAATATCTACACATCAATAAGAACTCATAATTATCATAGGTCAATACGTACTGTTTATGTATAAAATATGTAAGATCAGTTAGTTGTTAACACTCACCAACTGGAGGAATCATATGCAGTAGATTGGAATAAAATTTCAAGTGCCCAATACCTGTAAAATACACACATGTTATACTGATGATTGTGATATCTTTTGTGACTTGACAATACCTAATACCATACAAAATACACACATGTAAAACATTTTCACGTTGGTAACTTATTATCACCATACTAATTTAAACATCACAATTGCTTATTGAATAAATTTCGGCACTTACAATTTTTTTTATTATAGTAAATTTAGACGATAGCAGTTAACAAAATTGTATAAATTGGTAACATTGATTCTAATTTATGGTACTAGTAGATTTGTATATGATTTAAAACTTACTATAGTGTTAAAATATTGGATACAGATAGTAATTATCATATTAGATAATTTTAGCATGTGCATGTTAATAGAGTTGATTTGATTATTATGAATTTTCATATCTATAATCCATGCTTCTAAAAGTTTGCAACTAACTTGTATTTAAGAGTATGGCCTTCATCAATTTGACAAGCACCTTTGCTTTGAGCAAAATTGTGTCAAGCTAAACACAAATTAAGCTTAATCAATCCTAATTTACTATTAAACAACATTAAAGAACATAAAAGGCTGATGATATATAGATTTTATGATAGTGCAGTCTAATAATACTTCAACTTTCAAATTAGCTCATGCAATACTTACTGAGAACATAGATGCACATATGCATGGTGCATATTGCAGTAAATTTTCTTAAATGTGAGTACTACGTATCTCAGTCATAAAACTGGGCAAAGACTTACTCTTAGAGTTTTTGGCACCAGATTTCCACAGTAGCAATATGGTCTTTTTGATACCAAGATACATCAAAATCTGTAAAGGTGTATATGCAAGTTAATATATTTTTAACAAACATTTTTAGGTTTCCTTTTGCAAACAAAAATAAACTAGTAGTTAATAGTTTAGAAGATAGCAGAAGCAAAATTAAAAATTGCAGAGCAGAGAAAGCAAATAAGCAATGTGGTTATTCCTACAAAAATAAAATATGAGTAACTTGTTGTATCTCTAAATTAAATTTTGTTAGCTCGTTATTTTGTACCAAAAAATTCTGTAAGTTATCATTTTCTAACTGTAAAATAGATCTATACGTGAACAATGTACCCAAATAAAGCATCAAAGCTCTCACTTCTTTGTGAACAATGTGTAGGAACAACTACCGCTTCAACAAGGTTACAACTACAACTTACTTTGCTTTGCTAGTCAGACCGCTTATAAAAGACAAAATAAGATGAATCAAACCGAGGGACAGAAATGTGTTCTTTGTACTATAGAAGAGGGATCTTCCTCTCGCCTCCTTTTTTCAAGTGCGGTTACAACTATATAATTTTGGGCAAAATATCAAACTTTATATGTTTGGATACTATAGACATAAATTTTGAATTAGTAGAAGTCGTAATACAAATTAAAAGTCAAGGGAAACAAGATCCAATCAAAACTAATATGATTAGAATAACATTAACTATCACAATTTGGTACATCTAACAAAAAAGAAACAAATATATTTTCATGCTAAATTCTATACAATTGATTTATGCCTTAAATTCATGATACCGAATAACAATATTCTTCGGAATGAATTAAAACTTGTAGTTAAATAAGAAAGACATAAAAAATGCATCTTATAAAACATAAAAGGCCTTATCTCGTCTGGCTTAAGAGTAGCCATCTTAAGATCCACTTCCTATCACCTTGACTTGGCCGGATCTACTAATCAAAGTATTTTTTCCAAATCACCACTTAGGCTGCCCTTTAAGTTGTAGAGTTAGTTTCCAAATCACCACTCAGGAAAACAACATTTTTACCTAATTACTGACCCAAAGCCTAAATATAATTAACAAAATATAATATTTACCTAAAGAAGAGGCAAATGAAAATTTTACCTTAACCGAACCTTAATATAAAGAACCAAAGAAGAGGCAAACCAAAGAAGAACCAACCAACTAGGAACGTTACAACAAAAAATAGCTAAACGAAATATCATTTTTTCTCATAGAAAATAGAGGGAAGAAGAAGCAAAAATTAATAGAATCAAACCTTAATATAAAATTAAACTTTGTTACTGCTAATTTTCTGCCTGAAATCTAAAGGGGCGATGTCGTGCATGAAGAAAATGGACATGCCGCGAGATGAAAAACCCTAGATTACATGAGCTGCCTGCATGAAGAAGAGGAGATGACATCATCGTCGTCGGTGTTGCCACGAAGAGGAGAAGTCGTCAATGGATTTCACGTCGAAGAAGAGAAGCCTGAAACCCTAATAATGAAATTCAATTTTGGCGGCCTGGAATAGCCAAGCGTGAGAAAGTAGATGGTATATGAAAATTACAGGATACTCCCTGTTTTAATGAATTATTTACCTATTTACCAACTGTTATAACATTTATTTGTGTTGTAAATAAAAACCAATGTGTTACAAAGTTTATACTAATGCTTTTTGAGTTTCGTAACACTTTTTTACCGTTGGTAGTTTGTAACATTTATAAGTGTTAGAAATTGAAAAACATAAATTGTTGCGAAATCAATGATATGGTGTGGTGATATCAATTCCATTTACTCCTTAGTACAAAACAAAAATTTAATGACCCGCCTTTTCGACCAACAAATGTCGACACTGATACATGTATGATATTCTTGTGCCGAGCATCCATGTGCCTGGAAGACAGATCGTTGGGGGTAAAATAAGAAGAAAAAGAAACAGAATAATGAAGAAAGAAGATAATGTTAGAATCTCACTGCGAAACGATAACATATTAAAACAGTCACTCCAAGATACATAGCATTTCAGAGTTACAATTCTGTATACTATCATCAGCGTGGATAGTTATAACAATATGTCCTTAAAATGATGATACATGCATAATGCGGAAAAATTAAGAGTACTACTATAGGTAAAACATCCAACTTGTCCCCTCAAGCTCCAAGAATATCTAACTAAAACCCGCCTTTCTCTGGCTGCTTGATAGAGCACACTGTGAATTTACCTATTTCCGATGTGAGAAGCTCAAGAAATATGTGTACAACATATAACAATACTTTTGAGACCGCACAGAATTTTGTAACATTTATCCCCTAAAAAGGACCACCATCTGATAAGTATATAAGGTGATATAATGGATAATGTCTAGAGTGAAGAATATAAATCAGAAAATAGCTATTGGCGTTTATATTAATCAACCACAAAAATACTTAAGTACAATCAAAACCGCTAAGGTACATTCGCATAATGGATTTTCTATGGAGATCTCTCAAATTAATTCGAATCCATTCACCGACACAAGGGTTAGAAACAACCTCCGAGCGTCGTATATCTCTAAATAGAATATGCAATAAGGTAAACATAGTTGGTCCATGGCTGAAAACATGATCCCAAATATCATCAACTCCTGCGCGCAACATCGATAAACATACTCTAGATATGGATTTGATGTATCCTATAGCGGGTTAGCTAAACCCTAGACTATGAGGCCAACTTATTTCCTGCCAATTTTGATGTCAATTTTACATTTGGCATACCACACAAGTCTTCATCACTCGAACAAAACACAAATCCCTAAATGGATTCTAGCATAAGTCGTCCAATGCATGCAAATACTGACCTCTCCCTTGAACTTAACCTTAGGATGGATAGTTCAACTCTATAGCATTCCACTTCACAACTGCTTTCGAAACATAGAAACCATATATCAGTTTTAAAGTGGTTTTCGATAAGTAAAACAACTACCGATTCCGGTCTCTTCAAAACTAAATCGATGAATTTGGTTAATTTCAACAACAATGAAAATGATCACATATGGAAATTAAATATCATATACTTATCTTGATTTTAAACTTCTCAATGTAATATCCCACGATAAAGAGTGAAGCCATATAAGTTAGAGTGCCGGTTGCATCAAAGCTACTTTGTCTAAACACTTCATTCTCAACTCTCACAAGTAGACAAGTCTACTTAGTCGCCTTTTGGTGCTCAGTACATGACTAATTGCTACCCATAAATGAGTAAATACACAACACATGACCAAGTCAAACAAAGCACAATTAAGTCACATAAGCAACTTCTAATCCTCCTTTTATTTAATTAATACTTTTATTAATTAAAACTTCTTTTACCAGTAAAACTTATTTTATCCAATAAAAATTCATTTATCAATTTCTACTATTCGTTTATACTCATCTAATACTTCAAAAAGTATTTATATACTTATCTCAAATGGTACAAGTATATTCACAAATTATTAACAAGGTTTCTAACTTTAAACCTTTATTCTTTCTATCTTTATCAAAAGATTCCGTACTTGTATTACCTTTGAATTATCCATTCAAAAGGTCTAACCATTCACAAATCTACTCAAAAAAAATACAACTAATGTCACTAAAAACCCAAAACCATTTCATTTATGCTTGTCTTTAAAGCATTCTTTTCAAAGAACTATTTATATTCATAAGTATAATAAAAAAGAGTCAAAGATGAACATTGTTAACAAATTGTCACAATGAATCCAAAGCCATTCCCTACTTGTCATTATCTTTGAAATATCCATTTAAAGGTCTAAGTACACTTATTTACAAGATATTAAACTTTTACATAACTTCACAAAACAGTTTATTATAACATAAGTGTAATAATTCAAAACTTCCTTTATTCCTTTAGAAATACTTAACTTGTGTTTCCAAACTTATATATATAAATCATTTAAAAATACTTATAATATATTTTAAATATTTATGTAAATTATTACTTGAAAATGACAAATAGAAAATAAATAGAATGCATGTTTTATATTATAAAACCCCTTTACTTTGAAAATTCATAAATAATTATAAAAAATATATTTAGACGTCAAGCAAAGTTCAAAATACTTAAAAATATGTTTGAAAATGTCCCTAAAAGGATTAAAGAAAATACAAAAATTAAATATCATTTTTAGATAATTTAAACCTCAAGCAACATACTATAACATTTATAAATGCGGTTAACGGTCCTTGATAAAAACAACACAGAAAAGCACAATCTTTGCAATCAGTTTTAACCACTTAAACAAATGAATTTTAACCACCTAAACAAATGATTTAAGATTTTAAATTTTCATTATAAATAAAACCCTTAGGATACTTAAAAATGGAAAGAAACCATTAAGGATATCTTTAAAATAATTTATAACAATTGCCAAAAACAAACTATATTTATAAAGTGTTCGTCTAGCGACCTTCTTGCTCGAAGTTTAACCACTTTGTTTGGCCAATTACCAAACTTTTTAAACTTTTATTTTATTTTAGTAATAAATACACATATAATAATTATTAAAAGTGCAAATAAACCCCTAAGGAAGTCTTATACATTTATTCCAAAAATTCCCAAAAATAGGGTTTTTCAAAGTGCACATTTAGCGACCTTCTCATCGCTATAACATTTTGCAACTTAGTTTCATAAGTTAATGAATGATTTAAACTTCCACATTTTCCAGTAATAAGTGCATTTATAATAGTCATCAACAATTGAAGAAGCTCCTAAGATGTCTCTCAAAGTGACTTTGAAATCGCCGAACATAAGGCATTTTCAAAGTGCATCCATGTCGACCTTTTCGCTTTTAGCTTTCACAACTTTGTTCCATAATTTCTCTAACTTTCTAAACCATTTGTTAACTATTCCATACACCAAAGTAAGTGTAGAGAAAAACCAAAAAATGTTATCACAAGTTAAGTTCATAAATCTTCCATTTACACAAGTTAAATTTGAGGGATATCGAAGTGGACCTATAGCGACTATTCTCGCTTCAAAAACTTTCAAACATACTTCAATTCAACACAAAATTCAAAAAACTATTTAAAATCAAGTCAAGGCCACACCACATGTTATAAAAGGTAATGAGAGTTATATTATATAGTATAAAGTTGTCATTTGTTTTCAAAAGTAAGAGCGGTCTAAAGTTTATAACATTAATCAGTTGTCACTTTAACTTTATATTTGAACACATATATACGCATACAAGATAGTGAGATAACTTATTCAAATCCAAGCCAAACATATGCCCAATAATATGCAAAAACAGGAACTACTTCCTACCATCTCCAAAAGCAAAACGATGTAACCTTTAACAAATCCAAGCTAAGCCGAGACACCGTCGAACTTTGGTGCTCACGGCCCAAATTGGAACCACTAATTCCTATTTACTTCATCCACTTTTGACTGTAGATCTAATCTTTCTAAAGTGTTAGTGAAATTTTAATGGAGTTTGGAGAAGATTTGAACTAATTAGAAAAAGATTAGTGAAGAACAAAGTTGATTAGTGCTAATGCACTTCCATCATTTTTTTTCTTTTGCTTTTTTTCAAGATTTGCAAAATAATGAAGTGTTTAAAGACCCTTCGCCCCCTCTTTGGCCAACCACGAAGACCGCCATGTGCCTTCCATGCTTTTACTTTAACCTCACTTTCCTTAGAAAATTACCGTTTTACCCTTGCACACGAAATATCTTCTATGACCTCATGCATGACATCATTAACACTTATTTCCATAAATGGAAAAATATTTTTATTTCATATTTTTGGTATCCTAAGAATTATAGTATATGTAAAAAATAAACAAGCAACTTCCAACGAGTAAAAAATTGTTTATTGATAAAATGATTTTCAGTTATATTCGATATTTTTTCAAAGTATATAATTCTATGAATATTTTTTCAAAACAAGTTTACCAACATTATTTACTACTTAAAAGGAGGTTAATAATATTATTAAGTCAATTTAATCACATTTAATCCAAGATTCAAATATTTAAATAATTCCGATATTTAAATACGAAGTGTCTGATATTCCAGGTCATTACATTCTCCTCACTTAAAACAGTTTATCCCTAAAATTTCGATAGGAGAAACAAATGGAAATAATTACATAGCAATACTTAATAGTATTTACAATCACAAGCAAAAATTTATCACCGTTTGCTCAGGTTCAAAAACCCTCTAATCGCATGAGGACGAGAAATAATCATCTAAGCAAAGCTTATGCTCAACTATCTCAGGATATAATTGGTCGATTATTCATGCTACCTTATAGGAAATTGAAGTGTCATCATTTAAACTGTCCATAAGCCAAACAAAAATATTATATAAATGTAATAAATCCCGAACGATGCACATAAACCATCTGAACACAATATCTGATCTTATCTGGTCACTTATTTGACCATATAAATTTCACTTTCAAATTAGCACAGAACACTTAACCTCTCTAGTGTGGACTCTGAACAGGTTCCTTGATTAGAAACCTTTGTTCTCTTTACAAAGTCATATACTGTGACATAAAACTTGGGATAATATCAATAATCCATATCAAGTGTTCGCCATCAAGAATTGAGCGAAAAATCCTTGTCTGGACCAGTGCAAGTCACCTCGAAATCATTTACTCGAATCCTAAATCAAGAACTATCATGCGAATAAAATGTTCTATGTACAGCTTATAATATTAATCCTATTGGTTTCTTAACTTATGCCAATAATTTTTTTTTTCACATTCTAATTTCAAAAAAGTACATCTCTCTAATACTAAAATCATTTTAGGACCATTTCATCAACATATAACTTCAAGTTCATTAACATTTCATAATGTAAATTTATACTCATATAATTCTTTACTACATCCTAAGAGTATATACAAAAATATCAAATTCATTCTTACTTAACAAGGATGTTCAACAAATTTAAACACTTGTTTTAGCTTTCCACCTTCTCAAATCAAGAGTTACAAAAGCACAAATTTTATATTTTCATGAAAACAATTAGCTACAAGTTTTATAACGTTTCAGAAGTTTTCAGCTGTCCAAGATCGTCGAAAAATCCTTTCCATTTTAATAAATGAAAACTACCAAACAACTTATCATAACATGATGCATAGACGATGCTGTCCAAATACATAGGATACATGTGCCCACAAAATAACTTAACAAAGTGACAATTATTTATTAAACACACTTTACCTAAAAAGGAAAAACATGAAAAGTTTCAACATTTAATTGGGCTTATGCCTTTACCACTTAGGTCCCCAACATAGCATACATGCAAATCATTTACATATAGAAAGTTTACTTCAAAACCTTTATTGGAGTACTTTATATTTTATATCAAATCTCTTTTAAAGAAAAGATTAGAACTAACCATCGAGTTTTATTTCAAATGATTGTGAAATAATAAGAACATACACATATCTTTTGTATATCAAACTCTAATTTTGGGATTTAATCAAAATCTGTTTTACTAAAACAACACTATAGCATCATCAACTTAGAAACCTAAAATTGAATACCGATTATGCTGTAGTCATTGCCGGAATTATTTTCAAGTGACATAAACGAATTCAGTACATCCAAATCATGCCTTTTCGACTTAACCCAAAATCATTTTCAAATCTATATCAAATATTTCATATAATAGTATAATGTATCATGATCTCAATTTCATGAACCAATTTCCCAAATATTTACTTTCAAATAATATTATTATTATTCTTTCAAAACCTAGAATAACATTTTCGCAGATATCGAAATTTAAGTTTTTAAAATATCAATTTAAATCCGCTTCCTTTATAAACCATGTTTATATCAAAATCACTTTTCTATATAAAATATTTTCACAAATGTTTATTTACAAAACACCTTATCTTTCATTTAGATTATAATAAACATCATTTGCTAAATTTAACCTTTAACCCAATAATCACTAAATGCGTTATAGTCGAACAATGAAACTAAATTAACTAGGTGTTCATTCAAATGTACCAAAAAATACTGTCTACCCAACCCATGAAATGGAAAGGTAAAACTGCTCATAAACTGGTTGATCATAAATCAACAACCAACATATAATAATCTATGTTCACAAGTGGCCGAGCATGACTAATCAATTAAAAAATGATACGATGCTCGTAAACCGACTAAGAATTATTAAGCTAATCATTCTACAAATGATAATAAGGCTCATAAACTAGTCAAGCATGTCAAATCATTCTACAATGGATAACAATGCTCTTAAACTGATCGAGTATGGACAAACTAATTAATGAGGTGTAACGAATGAACATCATTAATCCCTACATCAATTAAACTACACTAGCTACTCATACATTTATAAGTTACCTTATATAAGATCTTTAACTTTATCAATTGTAAGTACATGTAAGGCATATGTTTATAGCTAATACAAATACGGTCTCATATGTTTAATACACTCAAACTCATGCTAGGATATTCCATTACCCTATCTCTAATGAGCTATACCCAACCAAAGCCAAGTATATCGCTTAACCTTTAGCTCTAATACCGATATAACGACCCGCCTTTTTGACCCTCAAATGTCGACACAAATGCACCCATGTTATTTTGGGTCGAGTATTTAAGTGCCGAAAAGACAATTTGTTAGGATAAAATAAAAAGAAAATGAAATAAAATAAGAAAGAAGGAACATAATGTTAGAATCTCATATTGGAATGATAACATATAATATCAAAAGATTGTACAAAACTATCACTCTAAGATACATGGCATTTCAAAGTAACAATTCTAAATACTATCATCAACCTCGATAGTTATAACAACATGTCCTCAAAAATGCTAATACATACATAATGCAGTGGAAATAAGAATACTACAGTAGGTAACATCCAGCTTGTCTCCTCAAGTTCTAAGAATATAAAACTGTAACATGTCTCTTAGACTACTTGAAAGAGCACGTGGGGAATTTAAGGGAAATAAAAACTACGTGACAGACTTAAATCTAGTGTGGGAAACTCAAGAATTATGTGTACATCATATAACAGTAATTTGAGACTGTATGAAATGCCAAAACAGTTATCCCTTCAAAAGGACCACCATCTAATAAGCATATAAGGTGATATAATAGCTAACGTCTAGGGTGAAAAATATAAATCATAAAATAGCTGTTGGTTCTTACATTAATCACACCTTAACAATATTGAATTAGAATCAAAACTATTAAGGTATGTTAGCATAATAAATTTTCCATGCAGATCTCTCCGTTCAAGCCGAATCCAATCTTCTACACAAGGGTTAGAAACTACCTACGAGCATTGTATATCTTCAGATAGAATGTACCATAAGGTAAAAATAGCTGGTCCACAGTCGAAAATGTGATCCTATATATATCAACTTCCGTGTGCACCATCAATAAGCATACTCTTGATATGGAGTTGATGCACTATATCGTGGGTTAGCTAAACCCCAGACAATAAGGCCTTCTCTTTTTTGTCCATTTCCTATGTCGAGATTACGTTCATCATCTCTCATACAAGCCTTCATCGCTCGATAAAGCTAGAATCCCTAAATGTATTCAAGCATAAGTCCTCAGATGAATGCTAACATCGACCTCTCCCTTTGATTTAATCTTAGGATCGATAGTTCAACTCTACAACATTACACTTCACAACCTCTTTCAAAACATAGAACCCGTACATCAATTTTAAAGTGGTTTTTGATAAGTAAAACACTTACTAATCACGGTCTCTTTAAAAAAATCGATGAGTTTGGTTAATTTCAATAGCAATGAAAATGATTACATGTAAAAACTATGTCTCGTATACTTATCACCTTTCCGAACTTCTTAACTTATACTATCCATCGATCAAGATAAAATCTATGTAAGTAGAGCATTGGTTGCATCAAAGTTTTGCCTAAACACTTCATTCTCAACTCTTATAGATAGACAAGTCTACTTTGCCGCCTTTTAATGCAAAGTACACGCCTAAATGCTGTCCAAAAAAAAACACACAAAGCACAATCAAGCCACACAAAGCACGATTAAGTCACATAAGCGAGTTCTAATTCCTATTTTATTTAATTAATACTTTTATTAATTAAAACATCTTCCATTAGTACAACTTCTTTTATCTAATAAATCTTCATTTATCAATTTCTACTATTCATTTATACTCTTTCAATACTTTAAAAAGTATTCATATACTTATCGTAAATCGTACAAATATATTCATAAATCATTAAAACGATTTATTACTTTAAGCCTTTACCTTTTCTATGTTAAAAGGTTCCATACTTGTTATTACCTCTGAAATATCCATTTAAAAGGCCTAATTACATTCACATATCTGTTTAAATGGTTTAAAGGCTAATGTTACTTAAACTTTGTCACAACAAACCCAAAACCATTTCACTTATGCTTATCTTTAGAACATTCTTTTCAACGATCGATTAACATTTATAAGCATAATAAAAATGGATTAATGACGAATGTTTTTAACACATTGTTACAACAAACCTAAACCATTCCATACTTGTCATTATCTATAGATATCCTTTTAAATATCTGTGTATAATTATATACAAGATAATGTATTTTTATATAACTGCACAAAACCGTTTAGTACAATATAAGTGTTACAATTCAAAACTTCTCTTATTCCATTATAGAATACTTAAATTGTTTTCCCAGACTTATAAATAAATACTTTAAAAATACTTATAAATATATTTCAAATATCTACGTAAAATATTATTTGAAAATAACTAATTATAATTTGATGAAAATAAATAAAATGCATGTTCTATGTTATAAAACCTCTTTACATTGAAAATAAATAAATAATTTTAAAATATATATTTAAACTTTAATCCAATTTTAGAATACTGAAAAATATTTTAGAAAACATCCCTAAAGGTTAAAGAAAAATTCCAAATTTAAATATCATTTTTAGACACCTAAAACCACAAGCAGCCTGCTGCAGCATTTGTAAATGCTGTTAAAAGTCCTTGATAAAGAACAACATAGAAAATCACGATCTATTCAACCAGTTTTAACCACTTAAATAAATGACTTAAAACCTACAATTTTTACATTAAGTATAACCCTTATGATACTTAAAGACCAAGGAAAGAAACCATTAAGTATCTCTTTCAGTTTATTTATAAAAAAATTCGAAAATAAGTTACATTTATAAAGTGTTTGTTTAGCGATCTTTTTACTCCAAATTGAACCACTTTGTTCAACTAGTTACAAAAACTTTTCTACCTTAAAATTTTCCGGTAATAATTACATAGGTAATTATTATTAAAAATGCAAAGTAACCCTAAGGATGTTTTTCAAATTGATTCCAAAAATTCTAAAAAGTAAAGTGTTTCAAAATGCTCATATTGCAACCTTATTCTCGCTTTTAAATTTTGCATCTTTATTTAATAAGTTAACAAATGATTTAAACTCCTATGTTTTTACAGTAATAAATACACTTATAGTAATTATTAAAAATGAAAAGAAACCTTTAGGATGTCTCTCATAGTTGACTTTGAAAATCTTCGAACGCAAGGCATTTTCAAAGTTTATCCATATATACCTTTTTGCTTCTTACCTTCACAATTTTGTTCAAACCATTTATTTATCATCCCATATAGCAAAATATGTGTAGAGAACAATTAAAGTAAGCAATTAAAGTAAGTTATCCTAAGTCAATTCATAAATCTTCCATTTACACAAGTTAAATTAAGAGATATCAAAGTGCACTTACAACGACTATTCTCACTTCAAACACTTTTGGACATACTTCAATTAAACACACAATCCAAACAACCATTTAAAATCAATCAAGGCCATGCCACATGTTATTGAAGGTAGTAGGAGTGACGCTATATGATAAAAAGTTTTCGTTTACTTTCAAAGTAAGAGGTGTCCCAAAGTTTATAACATTAATTAGTTAATGTTACTTTAACTTCAAATTTACACACACATAAAAAATATTTACATACAAGATAGTGAGATAACTCATCGAAATCCAAACCAAACACATGCCCAAGCACATACAAATCGAAGAACCACTTCCTACCATCATCAAAAGCATAATGATCCAACCTTTAACACATCCAAGCCGAGCCAAGACCAACCCCCATGCTCATGGCCCAAGTTGGAACCACCACTTCCTCTTTTCTTATTTCACTTTTGACTTTAGATCAAACCTTCAAAAGTTATTCTAAGGTGTTGGAGAAAGTTTGGTGGAGTTTGGAGAAGATTTGAACCAATTAGAAAAAGATTAGTGTAGAACAAAGTAGATTATGCTAATCCACTTTTACCATTTTTTGTTCTTTTATTTCTTTTCAAGCTTTGGAAAATTATGAAATGTTTGAGGACCCTTATCCCCCTCTTTGGCAAGCCATAAAGACCCCCCTCTCATGTGCATTGCATGCTTATACTATACATTTTACTTTTCTTTGCAAATTACCTTTTTACCCTTACGCACAAATTATCTTCTATGACCTCATTCATGACATCAACAACACTTTATTCTCCATAAATAAAAAAATATTTTTTTTCTTCATGTTATTGGTTTCCTAAGGATTTTAGTGTGTGTAAAATAAGTTTGAACAACTTTCAACGAGTAAAAAGCTGTTTATCGTAGACTTGGGCATAAATCGCACCGCCATACGAAAACTGCCTGCAGCAGACTGTAAAAAGAGTGCACAAATCCACAATGAATCTTTTAATTAAAGAAAATACCCTAAATTGGACTAATCCACATCGATACGGTTAGGTTGAGGTTTGGACGATTGAACCAATCATATTAAACCGAACCCAAAATTTACACTATTAATTTTATGATAAAAATTGAGCAACTCCTATCTCATTTTAGATTCTAATGATGTATATTCTGTTTTCAGCATATGTTGTTATTATATCGATAATAATGGTTGTGATAAAAAAAGAAGTTTTACTTTTAGTATAATATTTTCATCTCATTTTTTGGATAAATGCTAATTATAATCTTATTCTAGTCATTTTACATAATGATTATGCATTGATTAACGTTGATGTTTGGTTAATCTACTAAAAAAATCTCACTTGTACCTAAATGTGACATTAAAATATTTATATAATTAATAAATAATCTTTCATTTCAGTATAACCTTGCATGTTTTAACCTTTAAGTGTAAAAGCTACACACAGTTGCTTCATAAATTGATTATGGATGAAAGTAATTATATTATTTCTATTTAATATGAGTTCAAACCGGACCAGACCAAAACCAAATCATATTACATTAAAACGAACCAAAACTGAACCATTTGAAAAGATTAGTATAATGGTTTGTACTATTGATTACATTTGACGTGGTACGGTGGTGGTGTAGGCTCCAAACCGCACCAAACCGAACCGTGCCCAACCCTAGTTTATCGAGAGAAAAATTTCGATCACAATATCAATATTTCTTCAAAGCATTTATTTTTGTAAACATTTTCCAGAACAAGGTTACCATCATTAGCTATCATTTAAAAGGGATTAACAATTTAATCAAATTTAATCCAAGATTTTAATATTTAATCAATTCAGATATTTAAATATGTAGTGTGCAAAATTCCGGGAGGTTACAAAATCATTTCCCATTTCTACTTTATAATCTGCATAAAATACTATCATGCATCTTAAATAAATAACTTGTTCACTTTTTTCCAAAGAGAGAATATTTTCTAATCCAATATTTTCGAAAATATCACCAACACTATTAGATGCAAAATCATAAATTTTTACCAGCCTCCCTTCTAACCGCGGTTCGATGGTATATGTGAATCAGTCCATAGCCTCTTTTTGATTATTGACCCATGCTTTAATTTGAGGTGTAAACTATGAGTTTTGAGGAGGAGAAATAAATGTTGGTTCTATAACAACATGCACCACTAGATACACTGATCCAAAGCCTAACAATGGAATTTTAACTTACCCGTGTCAAGAAATACAAATCATTTGGTTTTTATGGTTTGAATCATACATAGTCATATAAATTTATAAAAAATTCTTTACTTCATATCTCACAGTGGAAGGAAATAAAATATAAGTACTGAAAATGATCCCAATTGACAGTGTTTTCAAATAACCATACTCCATTCAAGTACAAAAAAGATAATTCTCTAAACGATAATACAACAAAAGTCCAAATGATAAATTTATAACATATGGTACATAGGAGAATAAATATAAATTGTGTATCGCTAAAGTGCCAAGTCACCTTCTCATGCACCTTATCTTGATCGCTTCACCTGTTACCTTGACCACCTATGGTAGATTTAAAGAGGGAAAATGAAGGGGATCGGACAAGGTATGGTGAGTGAATTATACGAACAGTGGATAGTGTTGACAAGTAATTGAAGTTCGGTTATAATCTATACATCCTAGTGGAATTCCTTTACGTACATGGAATATTCATAATGAATAAGTTACATTAAGATTATAAGGTCATTATTCTTGATGCGCCCAAATTCAATTATGATTTATGAAAGTTTCCACTCCCAGTGGAATATACCAAAACCGAATAAACCTAGAAATATCTCCAGTATATGGTCTGAATGATAAACCACCTAACTATACACTAATTTAGCTTTCATGATTGTAGTCACATGGGTTGCACTAACCAAGTAGACGTCAAATTCCCTGGTTGTAACAACACGCCTTTTTGACCATCGAAAGTCGACACTAATACATCACGGTATTCATCTACCGAATATCAAATCACCAAAAAGAAAAATTGTTAGGGTAAATAAAAAAGAACAAGGAGAACAAAATCTCACATCGGAACGATAACATATAATATTACAAAGATAGTAAAAGTTATCACTCTAAATACATAGTATATCAAAGTTAAAAACAAACGTCATCAACTTGAACCGTTATAACTTCATGACCTCACAATTGTTGATGGATATACATAATCATACGATAGAAAATAAAATATTATGGCAGATGAACATCCAGTTCTACTCCATGAGCTCTATGTCCTACCAATGATAACCTGGAAAAACTCAGTCTGGCCTAAGCATTATAATAATATAACATCCGAATCAGTTTGGAAAACCAACACGAGAAAACTCAAGAAATTTGGTGAACACATAATAATTCTACGAGACCACACCTCTAAACACAGAACATGTTTCTACCTCAGAAGAATAACATCCATACATGAAACAATGGAGACAAATTTAAACAAAGCCCAAACTTGAAAGAATGGGCACAAACAGGATTAAAATCCAAACTTAAACAATATACACAAATAATTAAAATCAAGAAGAGCCCAAGCACTTCTAGATGCAATTGAGAAAACGTTCAAAGATTTGAATTAAACAAGGAAAAGGAAAATTTCCAACAATCGCTAGGAAGTTGTATCACCTATACCGAAAGTATACCTCTAAAAAATATACTTGAGAAAAATGAGGGCCCTCAGACACGTCCAAGCTGCACCCCTCCAATCTTACCAAGCATTCGAGTATTTCACATCTCCACGCACATACCACCGAATCCAATCTAGAGCATATGTGAAAATGTCCCAATGGAAGCAACCCCACATAGCTTGGCTTCCACTTGCACTTTGGTTTTAGTCATTTTCGACAAAGAATATTAATGGTCAAATGAGTAATAAATCATCTTAGATGGACGAAATGCATAAGTTAATGGAATTGATAGTCAATAAATCCACTATCGGGAATAATCGAAATAATTGCGACGACCCGAATTTTTTTAACATTTGAAATGGAATATTTAATTGATTTTAAATATTTGAAGGTTATTTTAACTTGAATTTCAAATATAAATATGAATTTGGCAATTAAATTATTGAATTTGATTTATTAGCGATGGGTAAAAATTTGAATTTTCAATTTTTAGCTTGTTAAAAATAATTTGATGGCTTATAAAATTTATATTGATAATGCTGAAGATAATGGAAGCTTTAGAATTTGATTTGGAACTGTTTTGTTCAGTTTTGAATTCTTTTCGTTTAATTCGATATTTAAAAATAGCCTTCAGAGGCGCAGTCTCGGAATTCGACGAAACCAGTTCCATTGAATCCGTAATATTGTATTATTATCGGATTTCAATTTCCGTAGCATTCGGAGTTGTCGTGTGATCGTACGATAAGTAAACATGCTGAAATTTAAATTGAAAATTTAATGTTTGAACTAGTTCAAAAGGCTATCTTCCCTATGCGATCAATTTTGGACTCAAAACTTTTTCCATTGCGTTCGAAATAGGCGTATAACATTATAAATACCTGGCGGCACGTCTCGATTGGAGATCGATATTTTGAATTGCGAAAACCAAGATGATTTGAATTTGAATTTGAATTTAAAAATAAAAGTAAAAATAATATATTCCCATTCCTGTAGCAACGAACACGTTGCTTCTATCTTCAACACTTGGCAGAAGTTTCTACATGCGTCTCTTTCCTTCCAAAAAAAGTTACCTATAGTAGCCCAGCACCTGGTTTTCGTAGGAACAAAAATTAGAATTAAAATTCATGATGTAATCCACTTCCCCTTCCTAGATCTAATCGAGCTCGTGCTCGTTCTCCCTCAAATAAATGGCCGTCGCTCTAAAGACAAATCTTTCTTCTTCGTTTCTTTCTTCAACAAAATCTACAAATTTTCCTTTCTATTCAAAATCTCGATACTTAGTAATATCGCGATCTTGATTTCTTACTCGAATGGCTACGTTTGTAAATCCAAAACATTGGAGAAATTGAAGGAGTGAAATCTTTAAGTGATGGCTAATTTCTCTGGGTTCAACATGGGAATCGCGAATCAAATCATAACAAGTTCAGTGAGGTGCAACCTCCGCCGAAAGACTCCGTGTCTAGCATAAGTTCCAGCCCCAAGGTAAATCAATTGGTCGCCACTTCTGGGGATAATCAGGTAGGTGTTGGGAATAGCTAGAGGAAACAGCCAACCGAAAGCATCAACATCACATGACCAGCCGGTTTTGTGCTCTACTTGGAGAGATAATGGAAGCATCATGTTTACTAGAGGGTGTTGTCTGTGTAGGAGGGAGAGGAGAAATGCGTGCAGCTACAACACATTGATCGATGGGTTTTGTAAGTATGCACGAATCGGCGATGCTGCAAACTATTTGAGGAAATGGGAGAAAGAAATTTTGTGATGGACGTTGTCAGTTTTACAAGTTTGATGCATGGTTTGAGCAAAAATGGATTCTTGGATGATGCATTGGAGTTGTTTGAGGAACTAAGGAAGTACGGGAAGAGGCTGCATGCTGGGCCAGCACGAATTTACAGGTATGGGCTTTGTTTCTAAAAGATGAATAAGTAAATAAGTAATAAACATACATTCATATTCAAATTTAATTTTACATATAGATTTTTGGGCAGTCGGTAAAATTATACATATAAGATTTTGGGAAAAGATTTTAAAAACATGAATATGAACATGGGTAAGATTTTGGAAAAATAGATAGGAATTTTAAATATTGAAGGAATTTATATAAGTTAAAATTTTGAAATCTATCTTTCTAAGTGTATATATATTTAAAAAAAAGAAATTTGTTTGAAATTAAATTATTAGATAAAATAAAATTTATTAAACGGTAGTTGATTGTTTGATTATTTCGAATATTAATAAAATTGTATAAATATTTATACAAGGTCTAAAACTATGGAGAAAACGATCTGGAATGGAAATGGATTGCAAATATTAAAAAAAGCAAAGGTGAGACCTTCTCACTCAAATTTTAATAATTGAAAATTTCAGTTATTGATTGACTGTCGAATCGTGATAGTTAAATTTTAAAATGGTTGATTGTGTGCTTGGATGATAAATTATTATCAGTTGTATTGATTTAGACCCTAGCGCCGCGTAATAGCGGATGATATTATATAAATCCCATATACCGCGATATTCCACCTCGAAGTGGAATTGGTATTTACCTCGAACTGGGTTCCTCAAATATTTGAATTAGTTTCAATATTATGTGTTGATTATTTATAATCTGTGTGTGACTATTTATGATTGAAACTGTTGAAGGCTATAATTTAGCCGAATATATTTTTGGTATTGTAGGATACCAGAAATAAATCAAATTGGATTTTTGAAATTTGGTAGAAAATTTATAATAAATTAATTTTGGAGAATTGAATGAATTTAAAAGAAGGAATTTGTTTCAAAAGATAATAAATTTGATGTTTGAAATAAATTTGAGAATCAATTTGAAATTTGATTTGTTGTTTTGAAAATAAATTAGAAAATTAAATTGATATTGATTTGGTAAAAATAATAAATATTTGGGAAATCGATCTAAAATTGACTTGGTGTTTAAAAAATAATTTTCGAAACCCAATTTCGAAAATCGAATTGGTGTTGAATAAATTTAGAAATCAATTTGGAAATTGATTTGGTGTTTGTAAATGATTTTTAAAATCGATATAAAAATCATATATCAGTGAATATTTGGGAATTTGAATCCATAAATGGGAATTTTATAAAAGAAAGAGAAATTTGTTTTATAAATAAATATTGTTTTATTTTTAAAAGTGTGGAAAGAAATTTACGGATTTGGGACGTAAATTTAAAATAAATCAAGAAGGATTTATTAATTGATAAAAAATGATCTATTTTGTAAAGGAAGGTGTATTTTCCTTGAAAAGCCGAGTATGTTTGTAAAATAGCTTTTGAAATGTAAATTAAAATTTCTAAGATTGGTTTTAAAATAACATTTTAGAGAAATTAGTTTCTTTAAGTTATTTTATAAATCTTTAAAGTGATGATTTATTTAATTAATTGTAGAAGTAACGATTTAAAAATTTAATTGATATTGGTTTTAGAAATTGAATATTAAAATAGTTATACCCTATCTACTAATTTTATTTTAAAGTTAGTTTGGACTTGAAATTTTATATGAGACATTTATATAACATTTTCATAACTAATATTTAAATAAATGTTTTTAAATAGTTTTATCTAAATGTTTCCAAGTATATATTTTGAAAAGTGATTTAAAGTATTTTAAAGTATTTGAACTCGACAGACTTTCAATGGAAATAAATAATATCGGGAATCTTATTCCGCGAGTGAAAAGTGATTTGAAATTTGTTTTCAAATGGTTAAAGTGTTAAAAATATATATCTTGCGAAGATATTTCGAAAATAATAATTGGGAAATTATTTAAATCTTGGTGATTGTTGTGATTGTTGTGAATGTTGATTGATAGTTAAATAACCGACTATCAATATTGGCCTTTAAATGGCATTAGAATTTCGATGCGACCAGGAGTCGAATTCCAAATTGATATTCGAAACCCACTTCGAACCTTTGTGATTGTGATGGATCTTTTGTTTAAGGAGATCAACGTGGAAATTGCTGTGTTTTGTTTGAAATCTAATTGAACACTTATTTTTAAAAATAAGCGCACATTATTCGGATTAGCCGGGAGAGGACTTTGTGTCAAAAAACCCATTCCGAATAATGATACGACGAAATGGAATTGCATTTGAAGATAGTGTTGAAGACCGGGTATTTTTGAAAACGAAAGGATTACCTGTCGAATGTCTCTACACCGGGTTGCTCTGGTATAGAGATTTTATCACCTTTTGTGATGGGGATTCCGGACGTGATTAGTGAATGTCCGGATTTGCATGGGCTTCTTTGAAGTGCCTTCTGTTCCGTTCGTTCCCGAAACGGACTTGTATGGATGTGTGTCTGACGTTACACTTTGAGATGTAAAGCTGGTTTCTATCAAATACATTTCTGTTAGTGGCGGAGAATTTATTCTCTTAGCTTAACACCTTTCTCTGAGATGTATGAGCTCATAGGTTATGTAGTTGATGGTTACTAGTGATACATTCCCATTTTGGTAATGTGGCATATGAAGTGCTGCTGATCATTTGTTGATCAAAACATGACTTTGTTAAAAGTGTAGCTTTGCGGACGAGACCTCGCCGGACCTCACAACCCGAAAATGGTCAAAACAGGAAGGATGTAGCAAGGTTATTTAGGGGTAGCACCGCCTGAGGGTATGTCATTTCCTTCTGGAAAATGGTGGTATCATAGTATGGAGCCCAGATATTTAACCTATGTGGTTGCTACAAATTTATTACTTTTTGTGGTTGTTGCTTTGTGGTTAAGGATCCTCGGTTAAAGGTCGCAAACGACCGGGGGATGGCTTACTTGTGTAGTAGTTACCTAGTTACAGAGGTATCCGGCCTTGTGTTGGCAGAGAGCTGGTTAAGTTCTCGAGATTCCCTCCAGAGGCGTACTCATGTGGCAGTAGGAAGTTCCTTAGCCTGACCATTTTTTGGAAATCCAATTCCCAATACGAACCCAGTACGGTTTTAGTTGTATAACCTGCCATTTACTTATGGTGGTCACCACTGTTTAGATGGTAGCTATAGTAGGCATAGTACGGAGTGTCTATGCTGGCTAAGATTTATATTATACTTTCGAAATGTTTTCTGCACTATGCACTAATGATAATATAAAAAAGATTTTGCGTATTAAGAATGTTTGACAATCATAAGGAGAAATCTCCTCCAATTCTACGTTTGCATTGTGTGTGTGGCGGGAGGCCTTATGGTAGTTTCATTTTCCAAAAGCATAGGGGATTTCTTTTTATTTTCTTTATGAAAAATAACTGTTTTTAAGATCTCACACCAGTCCCATGACTGACCTGGAGTTTATTGTTCCCTTTCTAAACTCTGGGTGCCCATAATTTTTCCACACGGGCAGCCTACAATCCGGTTATCATTATTCTGTAACGAAGTCAAAAAATAGATGCTGTGGAGATCAGGAGCAAGCTGGATGGCGAAGCGTATCACTAGTATATGTTATATTCTTTTCCGTTGTTTGTTCTTTTGACACTCTGATAATGTAATGTGATGTAATTTAACAACTGATATAGTTCTCTGTTTTAAAGATATTCATTTATATATTATATTTGTTCCGCTGCGATATGTGAGATTCTGTTATTGTTTTTTTTCTTCTTCTTCTACCTCTTTCTTCTTTAAACTCGAAGACTCGTACATTTGTTCCACTTTGGGCTAAATTGTTGTGGAATTTTGCCAGCTCAAAAGGGGTTTGGATTTGCGGGCCTTTACAGTGGTATCAGAGCATTTGGTTAAGCGACAAGCTTGGCCCTGTTGCGTGTTACTCATTAGAGATAAAGTCAGTGTTACTCTAGAATGAGTGTGAGTGTAATAATAGATATGAGCGCGTATTTGTTAGTGAATATAAATTTTTTTTGTATTGTGTTGACTTATCAGTTGATTGTTTATAGATTATGGTCGATGTAGTCTAGCTAACTGTGTCGATAGGAGTTTCTAAACTCTTAAATGAGATAAACCGACATAGTACTGTTTTAAAATAGGGTAAATGAAATAATTTTACCCAAACTATTTTTGTACAGAAAAGAGATTAATTTTCGTAAATTATTATAGCATATGGTTGCTTGGATGTTGAGAAGTGATAATATTAAATTATTATCAATATTATTGAATAAGAAATTGAAATGATAAACAAAGAGTTAAGAAATAAAATCCATATACGAATGTGATTTGTAAATATAAAATGAAAAAGTGATTTATAATTTGAAATGGAATTCCAGAGTAATATTTGAGAAAAAATTGATAGGGTTTGAAATTTGGAAAAGATTAAATTCCTTTTGAGTTTGAAAATGGTTTTCAAGGGTTTGGAAAAATGTTTTTGGAGGGATAAAAGTTCTAAAATCTTTTTGGTCGCTGGAAAATAATTTCGACGATGATCGCTACATCATCGGTGTTCATTTTCGGGTTTCCAAAAGAGGAATTGCTGCCAAATTATTTTAAATGAAAATTGTTTGCAAACTGGGTTTGCTTTGGAAATTCAAAAGATAATTTGAATTGATTTCAAATATGATTTTGAAAGGTTAAAAGGACTCTGGAATCTTATTAAAAAATAGCTATGGAATAATAAATAAGTTTGAAAACTTACAAAATTCAGATTTTAACTGAAATTAACAGGAGTAAATTTGAATAAAGGTAAATTTGAGAAGTCTTATAGGCTAAATGATTGGAATAAATCTATTGAGGTAGAAAATAAAATTGTGAACGATTAAAGTAAATTGAAATTGAGTGTTGAAATTCGTTTTGAATTTGTAAGTAAATAGAATTGAAATTGGGACTGAGTTTGATTTGTGATAAACAAAGCGAAGTATTAAAATAAAATTAGTAAGTGAAACTAATTGAAGGAACGACAAAAGTAAATATTCTTTGAAATGAATTGGATCCAATATTTATAAATAAAAGGTAAATTAAATTCATATGGAATTTGAAATCTAGTTTAAATATAAGTGGTTGTAAACCAAAACGGTGAATTGAAAATAAATTTTTAGGAATAAACAAAAGAATAAAACTGGAATTCAAACTGAATATTGAAAACCAATTTGAATTGTGTGAAATAAAATGAAGTTATAAAATTAGTTCGAAGTGAACTAAACATAATAAAGGTGAAAAAAAGGGTTGAGATAAAATGAATTGAAATGAATTAGTAAATGAAACTAATTTAAAATAGTGCAGTTGTGAATGAATGATAGTTGATAAAAATTCAATATTCAGAACGTAAGTTGTATCTAAATAGAATTGAAAGTATAAATTGAATTCAAATGAAATTGAAAATGTAAGATTGAATGAAAATAGGATATATAACTTCAATAGTGAAGTAAAAATGGTATTTAAAGTAAGTATTCAAACTTTTGTAATGAAATGTGCAAAAATGATTTTTGAATGTTGAAATTGGACATTATGGATATCGGGATATACAGGTGTGTTAAAGACAAAGGATAAATTGGATTTTGATTCTGGAGATAATTTAAATTGCTAGACAAAAAGGTATGTATTTAAATTTCAATATGAAATTTGATGATTTTCTTGTCCAGCCGCTTGGCATTTTGCTTTCTTCTAAAATCTGGGGGCCGTGGTGCCATTTTTATAGTCGTACCAAGCTAGCCGTGCAAAGGAGATGCTGGCAAATTTTTTTGAAAATTTAGAGGGTTAGAAAAATTTTGCGAATTTTTTTGATAATTTAAAATTTAATTTAAATTTAAATTTGAATTGTGAAGTAAATGAAGTTGTTTGGACACTATGAAGATTTTGCAAAGCTAGTTGAAATGATAATGGATCTTTGATAAAAAGACTTGTTTTGGGCAAGTTGATAAAACTGTTTAGTTTTGGAAAGATAGCAAATGGGTTAAGGATCATTCTTCTTAACTAGTAATTTCGGGACGAAATTCATTTAAGGGGAGAAGGATGTGACGACTCGAAAAATTTTAACATTTGAAATGGAATATTTAATTGATTTAAAAAATATGGAGGTTAGTTTAACTTGAATTTCGAATATAAATATGAATTTGGCAATTAAATTATTGAATTTGATTTATTAATGATGGGTAAAAATTTGAATTTTCAATTTTTAGCTTGTTAAAAATAATTTAATGGCTTAGAAAATTTATATTGATAATGCTGAAGATAATGGAAGCTTCAGAATTTGATTTGGAACTATTTTGTTTAGTTTTGAATTTTTTTCGTTTAATTCGATATTTAAAAATAGCCTTCCGAGGCGCAATCTCGGAATTAGACGAAACCAGTTCCATTGGATTCGTAATATTGTATTATTATCAGATTTCACTTTCCGTAGCATTCAGAGTTATCGTGTGATCATACGATAAGCAAATGTGCTGAAATTTAAATTGAAAATTTAATGTTTAAACTAGTTCAAAAGGCTATCTTCTCCATACGATCAAATTTGGATTCGAAACCTTTTCCATTGCGTTCGGAATAGGCGTATAACATTATAAATGTCTGGCGGCATGTCTCGATTGGAGATCGAGATTTTGAATTGCGAAAACCAAGACGATTTGAATTTGAATTTAAAAATAAAAATAAAAATAATATATTCCCATTACTGTAGCAACGAACACGTTGCTTCTATCTTCAACACTTGGCAAAAGTTTCTATACGCGTCTCTTTCCTTCCAAATTTTTTTACCTGTAGCAGCCGAGCGCCTGGTTTTCGTAGGAAACTAAAATTAGAATTAAAATTCACGATGTAATCCACTTCCTCTTCCTAGATCTAATCGAGCTCGTGCTCGTTCTCCCTCAAATAAATAGCCGTCGCTCTAAAGACAAATCTTTCTTCTTCGTTTCTTTCTTCAACAAAATCGACAAATTTGCCTTTCTATTCAAAATTTCGTTACTTAGTAATATCATGATCTCGATTTCTTACTCGAATGGCTACGTTTGTAACTCCAAAACATTGGAGAAACTGAAGGAGTGAAATCTTCAAGTGATGGCTAATTTCTCTCGGTTCAACACGGGAATCGCGAATCAAATCATAACAAGTTCAGTGACGTGCAACCTCCGCCGAACGACTTCGTGTCTAGCATAAGTTCCAGCCCCAAGGTAAATCACTTGGTCGCCACTTCTGGGGATAATCAGGTTAGGTGTTGGGAATAACTAGAGGAAACAACCAACCGAAAGCATCAATATCACATGACCAGCCCGTTTTGTGCTCTGCTTGGAAAGGTAATGGAAGCATCGTGTTTACTGGAGGATGTTGTCTATGTAGGAGGGAGCGGAGAGATGCGTGCAGTTACAACACATTGATCGATGGGTTTTGTAAGTATGCACGAATCGATGATGCACGCAAACTGTTTGAGGAAATGGGAGAAGGAAATCTTATGGTGGACGTTGTCAGTTTTACAAGTTTGACGCATGGTCTGAGCAAAAATGGATTCTTGGATGATGCATTGGAGTTGTTTGAGGAACTAAGGAAGTACGGGAAGAGGTTGCGTGCTGGGCCAGCACGAATTTATAGGTATGGGCTTTGTTTCTAAAAGATGAATAAGTAAATAAGTAATAAACATACATTCATATTTAAATTTATTTTGACGCATATATTTTTGGGAAGTCAATAAAATTATACATATAAGATTTTGGGAAAGATTTTAAAAACAGGAAATATGAACATAGGTAAGATTTTGGAAAAATAGATGGGAATTTTAAATATTGAGGGAATTTATATAAGTTAAAATTTTGAAATCTATCTTTACAAGTGTATATATATATTTTTTTTAAAAAGAAATTTGTTTGAAATTAAATTATTAGATAAAAAATTTATCAAAAGGTAGTCGATTGTCTGATTATTTCGAATATTAATAAAATTGTATAAATATTTATACAATGTCCAAAACTGTGGAGAAAACGATCTGGAATGGAAATGGATTGCAAATAAAAAAAACAAACGTGAGATCTTCTCACTCAAATTTTAATAATTGAAAATTTCAATTATTGATTGATTGTTGAATCGTGATACTTCAATTTTAAAATGGTTGATTGTGTGCTTGGATGATAAATTATTATCAGCTGTATTGATTTGGACCCTATGCGCCGCATAATAGCGAATGATATTATATAAATCCCATATACCGCGATATTCCATCTCGAAGTGGAATTGGTATTTAATCATTGTGCTAACGTCCGCGGATGCAGGGAAAACAGGTTGGCGGGATCCAACTGGATTCCTCAAATATTTGAATTAGTTTCAATATTGTGTGTTAATTATTTATGATCTGTGTGTGACTATTTGTGATTGAAACCGTTGAAGGCTATAATTTAGCCGAATATACTTTTGGTATCGCAGGATACCAGAAATAAATCAAATTGGATTTTTTAAATTTGGTAGAAAGTTTATAATAAATTAATTTTAAAAAATTGAATAAATTTAAAAGAAGGAATTTGTTTCAAAAGATGATAAATTTGATGTTTGAAATAAATTTGAGAATCAATTTGAAATTTGATTTTGTGTTTTGAAAATAAATTAGAAAATCAAATTGATATTGATTTGGTAAAAATAATAAATATTTAGGAAATCGATCTAAAATTGACGTGGTGTTTAAAATAATTATTTTGGAAGCCCAAGTTTGAAAATCGAATTGATGTTGACATAAATTTAGAAATCAATTTGAAAATTGATTTGGTGTTTGTAAATGATTTTTAAAATCGATTTAAAAATCATATATCAGTGAATATTTGGGAATTTGAATCCATAAATGGGAATTTTATAAAAGAAAAAGAAATTTGTTTTATAAATAAATATTTTTTATTTTTAAAGGTTTGGAAAGAAATTTACGAATTTGGAACGTAAATTTAAAATAAATCCGAAGGATTTATTAATTGATAAAAAATGATCCATTTTGAAAAGGAAGGTGTATTTTCCATGAAAAGCCGAGTATGTTTGTAAAATAGCTTTTGAAATATAAATTAAAAGTTCTAGGGTTGGTTTTAAAAGAATATTTTGGAGAAATTAGTTTCTTTAAGTTATTTTGTAAATCTTTAAAGTAATGATTTATTTAATTAATTGTGGAAGTAATGATTTAAAGGTTTAATTGATATTGGTTTTAGAAATTGAATATTTAAATAGTAATACCCTATCTACTAATTTTATTTTAAAGTTAGTTTGGACTTGAAATTTTAAATGAGACATTTCTATAATATTTTCATTACTAATATTTAAATAAATGTTTTAAAATAGTTTTATCTAAATGTTTCCGAGTATATATTTTGAATAAGTGATTTAAAGTATTTTAAAGTATTTGAACTCGGCAGACTTTCAGTGGAAATAAATAATATCGGGAATCTTATTCCGCGAGTGAAAAAGGATTTGAAATTTGTTTTCAAATGGTTGAAGTGTTAAAAATATATATTTTGCGAAGATATTTCGAAAATAATAATTGGGAAATTATTTAAATCTTGGTGATTGTTGTGAATGTTGATTGATAGTTAAATAACCGACTATCAATATTGGCCTTTAAATGGCATTAGAATTTCGATGCGACCAGGAGTCGAATTCCAAATGGATAGTCGTAACCCACATCGAACCTTTGTGATTGTGATGGATCTTTTGTTTAAGAAGATCAATGTGGAAATTGTTGTGATTTGTTTGAAATCTGATTGAACACTTATTTTTAAAAATAAGCGCTCATTATTCCGATTAGCCGGGAGAGGACTTTGTGTCATAAAACCCATTTCGAATAATGGTACGACGAAATGGGATTGCATTTGAAGATGGTGTTGAAGACCGGGTATTTTCGAAAACCAAAGGATTACCCGTCGAATGTCTCTACACCGGGTTACTCCGGTATAGAGATTTTATCACCTTTTGTGATGGGGATTCCGGACGTGATTAGTAAATATTCAGATTTGCAAGGGCTTCTTTGAAGTGCCTTTGGTTTCATTCGATCCCGGAACGGACTTGTATGGATGTGTGTCTGACGTTACTTTGAGATGTAAAACTGGTTTTTATCAAATACATTTCTGTTGGTGGCAGAGAATTTATTCTCTTAGCATAACAACCTTCTTTGAGACGTACGAGTTCAGAGGTTATGTAGTTGATGGTTACTAGTGATACATACCCATTTTGGTAATGTGGCATACGAAGTGCTGCCGATCATTTGTTGATCAAAGCATGACTTTGTGAAAAGTGTAGCTTTGTGGACGAGACCTCTTCGGATCTCACAACTCGAAAATGGTCAAAACAGAAAGGATGCGGCAAGGTTATTTGGGGGTAGCGCCCCCTGAGGGTATGTCATTTCCTTCTGGAAAAGGGTGGTATCATGGTATGGAGCCCCGATGTTTAACCTATGTGGTTGCTACAAATGTATTACTCTTTGTGGTTATTGCTTTGTAGTTGAGGATCCTCGGATAAAGGTCGCAAACGACCGGGGGATGACATACTCGTGTAGTAGTTACCTAGTTACAGAGGTAACCACGCCTTGTGTTGGCAGAGAGCTGGTTAAGTTCTTGGGACGTCCCTCCAGAGGCGTACTCATGTGGCAGTAGGAAGTTCCTTAGCCTGACCATTTGTTGGAAATCCATTTCCCAATATGAACCCGGTGCGGTTTTAGTTGTATAACCTGCAATTTACATATGGTGGTCACCACTGTTTAGATGATAGCTATAGTAGGCATAGTACGGAATATCTATGCTGGCTAAGATTAATATTATACTTTCGAAATATTTTCTGCACTATGCACTAATGATAATATATAAAAAAATCCGTATTAAGAATGTTTGACTATCATAAGGAGAAATCTACCCTAATTCTGCGTTTGCATTATGTGTGTGGCAGGAGGCCCTATGTTAGTTTCTTTTTCCAAAAGCATAGCGGATTTCTTTTTATTTTCATGTGAAAAATAACTGTTTTTAAGATCTCACACCAGTCCCATGACTGACCTGGAGTTTATTGTTCCCTTTCTAAACTCTGGGTGCCTACAATTTTTCCACACGGGCAGCTTAGAGTCAGGTTATCATTATTCTGGAACGAAGTCGAAAAAGAGATGCCGTGGAGATCAGGAGCAAGCTCGATGGTGAAGCGTATCGCTAGTATATGTTATATTCTTTTCTGATGTTTGTTGTTGTAACACTCTGATAATGGAATGTGATGTAATGTAACAACAAATATAGTTCTTTGTTTTAAAGATATTCATTTACCTATTATATTTGTTCCGCTGTGATATGTGAGATTCTGTTAATTTTTTCTTTTCTTCTTCTTCTATCTCTTTCTTATTTAAACCAGAAGACTCGTACGTTTGTTCCGCTTTTGGCTGAATTATTGTGGGATTTTGTCAGCTCAAAAGGGGTACCGATTTGTAGGCCTTTACAATAATCGTATATGGAAATTAAATATTTATCCTTATCACCACTTGTAGATTTCAAACTTATACTACTCTGCATTTAAAAATGAAGTTGGGCTAGTGAAGGTAGGGTTACCTCTAAGCCTTTCCTTTATAGTATTTTAACCTTTGAGACAGAAACGAATTTCCATACCTCGACATTTAGTGCTAAGAATATGTCTAAATCTTTTTCGCATAAGCTATATCGCTTATGGAAATTAAATTTCTTATACTTTCCACAACGAATCAAACTTTTAAAATTTTAAACTTCTAACAACCCAACTTGTGATTGGCTCTAACTTCACAAACATTTATAAAACACACTTAAAAACACTCTTTAAAATATTCTTCTTAAAGTGCTGATTTTATTGCTAAGTTTATTAAAAAGAAAGGCCAAAAAATGTCCTCAAAACATTATTTACTATAAATCCAAAAACAATTTACACTTAGCTTTATTTCTATGCATCTGTTTTTAAAGATTTTCTCATTTACAAACTATCATTTAAAACAACATTTATTATCTCAGAAGATAATAAATCAATTTAAAACACTTATATAAATTTAAGACAATGTTAATCCCGAAAGGAATTTAATTTAAAACAAGGTTAAAATACTTTTATAACTCTATCATAAAATTAAAACCGCATTAACCATCCAAATAAAATTTAACTAAATTTATAATCTTTTTATATATTTCAAATAGCATAAATTATCCCGAAAGTTAATCAATTAAATTTATAATTTTTTATAAATTTAAAGCAACATTAGTTATCCTAAAAGATAATTAATCAAATTTATAATCACTTTATAAATTTAAATAACATTAATTTCTCCGAAAGATAATTTATCAATTTATTACCATTTAAAAAGTTAAAACAACACTAATTATCCCAAAAGATAATTAATCAAATTTATAACCTTTTCATAAATTTAAACAATATTAATTATCTTGAAAGATTATAAATCTAATTAATAATCTATTTCACAATTTAGAACAACATTACTTATCTCGAAAATTAAGTAATCATATTTATAACTCCTTTTACTGATTTTAAACAACACTTATCCTTTATTTTAAAATCTTCAAAAATACTTTAAAACATGGTTTAAACAACATCCAAAGCACAGAAACGCGACCAAACATTTATTTGTAAAAATAAAAGCACAATTTCAAGACAAAAGGGTTTAAGGAGATGATATTTCATAAGTGACAATACATCGATAATCGATGTAATGACACTCGCACAAATCAAACAGTATGTCCACTCCAGTAATGTTTTATTTATACTGTAAGACTACAAGTACTGTTGTTTTTGTCTTAGAAAATAATGAAGGAAGAGATAAGAAGTGATAAAGGAGAGCCAGTTGAAAATTCCTATGAAATGAGTCAATTCTACTTTTTTTTAGGTGAAGACATGCATGGACCAGGCTGAAATTTAGCCAGAAGAACCTCCAGATCTGTATGCCGTGGTCCAGCAATTTTTGGATCGATCGCACACCATTGGTGCGATCAAGGATGATTGTAATATGAGCTCCAATGGATCTATGGGTGACCATGTGGTTTCTCCATGATGTAAACTACTTGCTCTCCAAATTTCGTGCAATTCCAACGTATCGTTTGTGAGATATCGCATTTTCCATTCGAGTCAATTTAAGTCGCAGTAAATAAAGTTTTATCATTCCATGCTTCATCCAATTGAGCTACGATGGATCATGTAGGTTCCCCATGATGTATGCTACTTGATATCTAAATTTTGTGCAATTATGAAGTACTACTTGTGAGATATCGCATTTTCCGTGAAACTGCGGATTGTTCTGGTTAATTTGCATGATCGTTCCAATTACGATCTGCCTCTTTTTTTAAGATTTGGGAGCTTTGAGATGCAATCGATCATGTAGGTTCCCCATGATGTAATCTACTTGCTCTTAAAACTTTATGCAATTTTGACGTACCAATTGTTAGATACCGCATTTTCCGTAAAACTATGGATCGTTCCGGCTGACTTATATGTTCGTTCCAATAACAATCGGCCTTTTTTCCATGATTTGGGAGTGTTGTCATGCGATCGATTAAGTGGACTCCTTTCTTCAATATATTGATACTTCCAAACTTTCATGGGTAATGAAGTTGTAGATCTTGGGATATTGATTGATCTTTGTCGATTTACGTTGTTTTATGGATCGTTCTAGATCAATCAATATGAATTCTTCATTCGCCCATAACTCGAGCATACGAACTTTGATTGACTTGAAATTTGAAATGTGGCCTTATGGTGCCTTCTCTGTCACTTCATATTGATTGTACCTTGATTAGGACCCGGTTTGAATCTTCCCAACTATTATCTATAGTTCCAAATATCATCGATTATCGGGCTTTATAACCGCCTCTCTGGGCTTCCTGCCTTGATGATCACAGAAGCCATTTAGCCAACTTTTATACCATACTGCCTGTTCAAAGAACAGTATAATGCTAAGGTATAATTTATTAATTAATTCACATTTCTAATTAACTTTAAAGATAATCTTTTTTTACTTTGCAAGCACAAAACGATGATTTATTCTGCTCGATAGACGTACAAAATAATCTATTCAATTTAATTATAGCAAAACAGTATTTTATTTTGCTAAATAAATATCACAATGAAGTATAAATAATTTAACTACGTTAAATGTAATTAAATGAAATCACTATAATCTTATCATCAATTTATACTTCATTAAAACTATTAATTTTCATCCAAGCATTCAACAATAATCTAAAGCAACACAGATATCATATAATTTATTTTTAAGTGAGTAAACACACAAAAATTCCAATTGACGCATTTGTATTCTAGTTCGATCTAAATTTGAACAGCGTTCGATTTTACCTCGAAATTCTACTAGCTCTAAATTCAATGAATCAAACTCAAATGCATAGATAACATTCTTACGAATCGACATGCACCATTGTCCCAGTGGTTAAGTGATTCGATTTTGGTGCGAGAGGTCACAAATTCGAAACTTGCATAGCGTGATTTGAACACTTATTGACACATGATTTGTGGTTTGTTGTCGCAGTGACATGTTGTATCTAAGTACCATTTCAAAAAAAAACATTCTTACGAATCCAAAGCAACTACACGCATCCAAATCCAACCTCATATGAGCAAGATATTAATTTTATAAGTTTTGGATTTAATTAAACTATTAAATAACTTAGTCACTTAATTAATATAATTACCCCTCGACTAATCCACCTTCCTCCTTTTTTAATTCCCAATTTGTGCACACTAACACTAAACCCACTCACATCGTGCACTCTAACCAAGTGATACGGAGCTCTGGTCATCGGATCAACGTATGGACATCACCAATGAGTCCCCCCCCTCGTGAACTCCACTTTCCTACCCCTAAAATTACCACACTCAATCACCTCTGCCTTATCGCGACCTCATTTCATAACCACTTTTGTAGTGCAACATCGCACTACCTAAACACTGAACGGAACACCGAAAAACTCGACTACTAATGCTAGTCGACACAACCAACTCAAATCCAAACTCTGATTAGCCTCATACCTCCCCTACCTCCACCAAACTCTAAACATAGCTTCAAATACCTCACATTAATTACTCTCAATGACAATCGCACACCCCCATCCGACCCTAGATTGAAGCCCTCATCCTCATGAATCTCATGGATCCAATTTCAGGATTTTTTAGTTAAGGGAATGTTTTTTTTTATTAATTTTTGAATAAGGAGTTTTGATTTTTGTTCACTTGAAACGATGAATGTAGAAAAAGAAGAGAGAAAGGAAAATAGGAAATGGAAAGTAAGGGAAAATGATGAAAATGAAATGGAAAATGGCTTAAAAGTTGAATATTCTTTTGATTTTATAAACAAAATCATATACTATACTTCTAACTCAAGTCAAACAAAATTCTCAAGCAAACCAAGATTTCCAAGCTATCAACGCATCACCATTAAATTATGTTGGAAATATGGAGTATGCTTTGATTTTTAAAAATATGTTTTTGTGGCATCCCACAACATAATCTTCTATTTGCGTGCGAGCAGTAGAAGACGGAAATAAAAATATGATCGTGCACCAAAATGCGACATGATCACAATTCAATAATAAAACACATTTCTTTTATTTTGTGAAATTTCAAAAATGCATAATTTGCCGTAAAATACATCAAACGAAAATTCAAATATTTTTCAAACTAAAATTTATGGAAAAACCAAATAAATTAAATTAAAAATACGCACTGAAAAACAAGTCATTTAATTAACAAGTAATTTTTTTATTACCATTTATTAATAAAATGGAATTAAATAATGCTATTAAACCCATCTAATTAAGATTTAATTCACAATTCATATATTTAAATAAAATTCCTATATTTGAATATAAATTTTTATATTTTTCCGAGATGTTACACCCCCTTTAAAGAATTTCATTTACGAAATTATCACGGACCAGAAAATTTAGTACTTAAAAATCAAGTTACATACTTGGCTTTCGGTAACCTGATGAGTTATATTTTCCTTATGGAAAATCTGTATCATCACTAAAATTTCCTAATCACTCTAGGCTAATCCAAACACCTAAGTAATACACCGATTTCCCATGAAATGGATTATGGGAAAATACAATGCACATTTACTAGCTGAAAGACAAGTTAACTAGATATACCAAGCCACCAATTCTTGTGCTACTGGTCAAGTCTAATAATCTTCGCACTAACTTTCCATATAACTTTAGCTAAAGTTTCAAAAAAAATTAACATTACCTCATACCCACAGCTCCATATGAGAAAACTAAAACTTGCCACAACTGGCCCAAAACAAAAAAAAAAGCAGAAGCCTAGAAGTGGGCTCTCATATCCGAGGCATAAAATCATCAATCAATCACCAATCTCTAAATCTACTACGTAACCTCTTTGTCATGTGATTTCTGGCAAACAACTTACTATCCCGACGTGAATGTGTATGCACATGCAATCAAATAGTATTCTCTTACTTTCCTATAATTATCTTGTACTTACATAAATCAAAAGAGGATCATGCTAACAATAGAGCAATAAACTAGTTATTTCTATCATAAGCATAAGAAACATAAAATATATAACAACCACATGCAAGAAGGCACTATGATGCAACCAATAATAATAACATAAGACAAGCAATATAACAACCATAAACTACAAAAGTACAGAGAATACTCTATAATAAATACTATGCATCCAATCTTTTCAAGATAAATTTAGAATTAAATGCCCGGGTTTTTTAACCCAAAATATATTTTCAAACCCCTATAAGGAGAAATAAATCAAAGCCAACACAAATCTTAACAAGGAGGGAGCTCCTTTGACCCCAAGCATGACATAACTTCAGAATCAAACAATATGGAGCATCTAGTGGTATTTTGGTTCCTCGATAATAATTAGAGTAAAAAAATCCCGACGAGTATTCCAAATCAAAAAACCCCCAATTGTCCAACTTTAGTTACAACATAAACTTTTGAAAAAACACTTCACAAATATTCTTTTCGAATGTTCTGAAATAGAAATTATTTCATCAATATTTCAAAATAATACAATTATTACTTCTTTATCAAATTCTTTAAAAATCACTTTTTCAAGAGCATTGGGATTTAAGTTATAATAAAGAACAATTCAAAAAAAATCTTTTTTTATAAATTCAAACTTTATAAACCAATTATATAGAATCACACAACCAATCAAATCAAATCAAATTCCTCAAAGAATAAAATAACACTTAACATTATTTAAAATGTTAAATGACCAAAAAGACAAATCATTTTCTAAATCATATATATATATATATATATATTATTTAGTATATCATTCAATACTAAAATTATTCATGAATCATTTCATTAATTTTCACTTCAGTTTATAAATATTTTTTTAAGACATTTCTTTCTAAAATAATAGATAAAAACTTACTCCACTTTATTTACTTGTACAATACCCATCAAGATCATAAGAGTGTATAAAAAACACCAATTCCATTTTACTTCTCAAATCTAGATGGGCCAATCAAAGTATAGGTCTTTAAAAATTGAGTCGACCTTTCGACCTTTTTACCTTGGAATGTTCTAAAGAAAGATGTTTATAATTGGTCTAATAATATCAAATAGTTTATAAGACTTAGATTTTTAAACAAAAGCTACGATTAAATAAAACCATGCTTACAAAAAGCTTCCTATCCAGGTTAATCCATTTAGAACCATGGCTTCAATGATCTCTTCTTTACCTAAGAGTTAAAAAATTTCATTTATCTAAACATTCTTTTATCAAAATACACTTTTATTTTTAAATCAATTTTCTTCAAGGAAACTTAAGAACTAAATATCCTATTTTTATTAAAAAAACCCTTTTGGAAATCATACTATATACATTTATATATATAAAATAACTTTAACAATTTATTCACAAACACTCGACTTTAGGTTCATTTAGATCCGAACTCATTTTGATCGCACAATGATAAAGAGAATAATTTATTAAGTGCACTACAATGTTCAGCTAAGCAAACATTTGATCACCATTTTGAAGATTATTCATATTACAACAACAAAAATCGAGATGTATTCCCTTAATTATCCAAAGAAAATGTATCTTTGTCAAAAATTATCCTTCAAATATTTGTTAACCAAAATAACGAATCAACACTCTAGAGTATGATGTGAAAGCGCCAACCCTGTTAGAACAAAGTAAATATATAGAATATAGAAGAAAAGTAAACGAGACATAAGAATTTTTAGTGGTTTGGCTGTTAACTAAGCCTACGTCCGCTTTATATCTTTCATTATAGGTTTAATCTAGCTTGAATGAGATTACAAGGTGACTGAGAAAGAAATAGTTACAAGTACAGAGGTTAGACTGATTCTAAATCCTAGAATTGCTTAGAGTAACTACCTTGGTGACTATTGTGAAGTGGAAAGAATTGAAGATTAGATGGAGATCCCGCGTAGTGCTAGCAGAATCCAACCCTTCCTTGGTTGCTCTTTGGTTTGTATTTACAGAGGTAGCAATTATATTTGACTATAAGCTTGCTTCCAGAGAACTCCAAGGATCATTCCAATAGCGCAAGAAATGTCATGACAACATGATTTAAAGGCTAAACTTGGTAACAACTCAAAGCCTTAGCTCGGTGCTAAGTTAAATCTTTAGCCAATCTTTGGTTAATCTTCTTCTTTTGAACACCTTGTTTCATCTAGATGCCTTCCATGTAATTTGGTGGGTTATTAATGAATTTTGATTATAATTTTTCCATGACTTGGATTATTCTAGAGCTTGGACCATCACATCTTCATTCTTGATGATAGGCTCTCTAGAACTCTATGAAACTTCATGAGTATACATAGGAAGACTAGAGGATCGCGTAACAAAAGTATGAAGGTGGAATGATGTGGAATTTTATAGTTAGTGCTGAGTTAAGCGCCTAACTCATGCCGAATCAAGGACTTAGCCTATTTTGGCCTCCATACTTTCTTGAGCCTTCCTTTAGCCCTTCTGAGTGTGCTTGCCAAATTTCTGGTCATCCTATTCTCGTTTTGATGCACTAGCTCCTATTGAAATCTGTTTAGTTAAAAACCCAGTTAACATTTGCCCCTCAGAGTACATTTTCGTTGGAAACAAAGTATGCTCTGGAACAAGATAATCTTGAACTACTATTCTATGAGTTTCAGTCGATCGTCGGATTCTGGTTCGAGATGTTGTTCTTAGCCGGTTAACTTTTTATTTGCTATTTGTCCTAATTTCAATTTTAATTTCAATTCTCTATACTAACGATATAATCTTCACTCTGAAATTTACGTAAGCTTTAAGTCCATATATAGGTCTATTGTGGTGAGTTGGAGCCAACCCAGGTTGGAGTGGTAAACTCGGCACTAAGTTACTTCTTAACTTGTCTTAGGTTAAGGACTTGGCAATTTTTTTAGTAAGGTTTCTCCTACTTATACTATTTCACTTAGCCTACTTCCCTACTTGCCTCACTTCACTTCGAGTATACAAGCTTTCAACCCAAGTTTGTAACCCTACCTGTGATGATTCAAGCTAATTTTCCATCGTCGTGTAACTTCTAGCCTCGTCACCAGGCTCCGCCACCCCTAGTAGTGTTTCACTGTCACCTGATCGGGCAACCGCTTCTACAGTCGAAATTTGGAGGGCTCGGACCTGACTCAATACAAACCCTAAGCTGAGTTTATTTCTTATCTTGGTTTGAAAGTTGGTGATGGTGAATTTTTACTTTGGTCATGATGGAAATACAAATTGGACCTTGGTTGAACTCAATTTGGCATGGGATTGCTTGATCTAGGGTTTTTTGAGTTTGTGGTCATGCTATTTTTCCCTAACCGAACATGCATGACCTAGGGGTTATGTCATGCGTCCTAATTTCAACCATTTCCTTTTAATATATTGACTAAGTATTAATCAAAAAACTGACTTTAATGCGGTGGCTGTCATTGGATCTTAGTGCATTGGATGTTTCCATTACTCTACATTTTTTCACTTCAAGTATTCCTGAATAGAATCTTCCCAAGTCACTTCAAACAATAGATTCATTATCAATCGTCGATTAATAATGGGTAAGTATAGGAGAATAATTTTAAAGGATGATACAGATCGTTTTTCAGTATAAGTGAGCTATCTACACAGGTTGGTCCATTCGTGGTGTCTAGGACACTGGACTTAACCCATATAGGTATCATATTGCACCTACCCCGATCCATACTTGGAATCTGATTGGTCTGCACATGCCGACTTCCTTTAGATTTCAAGCGTTAATCATGCGGGAAATTTATTAAAAATAGAGAAGACTGTGATAAATAAGTTTTATTGTCCAAAATGACATGCCAGTCGACACACTGCAAGTCCGTTGATGGAGCGTCCACGCCTTTAGAATATGAATCATCAACTGCCCCAGTTTCTCCATTCAGGGACCAATTCAACCTACGACTTTAGATTTCTACGGCCCGCTAGTTTCGGTAGGACCTATACTTGAATAGTTACCTCATTGGCTGAGAATTCTAACTGACGCTCCAAAGCATGCTCCCTCAATCCTGCAGCTAAATGCTTGGATATATATGCGTACGTAACCCTTCGTATCTGCACTAATCCTCCGAAGGCTTTACTATTTTTAACCAATACATGTGATTGAGCGGTGCTATGCCGGCGTTCAATCGGCTCTTGTCTATGGTGCTTCAAGATTTAGGATTAGTGCCATTTCAAATTCATCCCAACGATTCACCCTCTTAAGTTCCATGTACATCTAATACATGATCAGACTTGGGCGACCCGCATGGCTAAATGAACTTACATATCTCCTACACTTCAAGAGGAGACAGAACTTCCCATCCTTCATAGTTGTTGAAGTCTAGAGGGGTTGTAAGTTGATAAAGGGACCCCACAACAAATGTTTAGCCTTCAAGAATGAGTTATTCTTCATTCAACGTCTAAAGTGCTACAATCGCTTCTGGTTATTGGGAAGTAAATCCTTATTCTTACCTCTTGCCACTCCAAGTGATTTTCCAGTTTCATAACCTATCATTTTACTTATTGCAGTCATCCTAATGTGGGATAGGAACGACAAGCTCAAAGTAAAGCTTGAAACTCTTAAGGTTATGAGTGCTTAGAGCGCACAGCAGGTTCCTTTTGATAAATGAGAACCTCCAACAAATTGACTTACTTCATCCAGATAGATTTGCTATAGATGATGAGTCGTCGACATTGAGTGGCATTAGAAGATATATTTGTTCCTCAGCCCATGCTTGTGATTTTGACGAGGAGGCTCAAAAAGAAATGGTGGGTCCGTTAGAGGAAGCAGAACTTGAAGAGATTCCTAGAGCTAATGTAGACTTAACCTCCAAAAAGGATGATAAGGGGGATAGGGATGAGGACCACAGGCTGCCTTTGATTCTTGAGGAAAAAGACGAAATGTTTCAAAAAAGAGATGCGAAAAAGTTTATGGTTGAGTAAGGAGAGAAAGAGGTTTCAGATGACGATGATAGCGACTTTCACATCTCAGAAGCGAGAGATGAATCTTTTAGCGAGTCACTGGAGATGAGCCTTGATATCCCTAAGTTTCCTTCCCTAGACTTGTTAACAATTGAGGAATTAAGCCCTAAACTCCTGATTTCTCCTCCGCAAGAACAACCTGCTATCAAGATTTCATTGTCTTCCGAAGGTCAAGTTACCAAGACCCCTGCTGGAGATGCATCTACTTCTGAATTAATAAGGGATGTCACCATCTATGTAGATATACACATGGATATGTCCATTAGCAAACTGATAGCTAAGATTGGCTCATAAATTGGCATTTCCTCAAACGCATTTATGAGTAATGGTGACCAAAAAAACTGACTCTTAAACCAGGCCGATATGATTGGTAGAGTATATAGGGGTTCTTCAGCACTACACGCTTCACTTTAGGATCACAAACACACATCTCTGCATCTCTTTAAGTTCCTAAATTCGTAATTAACTTCATTCTTGTTTTCTTTTCAAGTACCATAGGACTGGGTAATACCATTAGTTACATCAAGACACTAGTTCCTGCAAAAGTAAAACTTGTGATCCGACTTACTACACTCCTCACGAAACATATGAGGAAAGAAGAAAATGAAAGGAGGATAAGGCTTACCACCTGGAGTGAGAGTGCGAAAGGAAGGGAGGAGGAAAGGAAATGATGAAAGTAGTGCTCCTGATGACATGCACAAGCACTAGAGAGACTTTCATGATCAATATGGGCCTTCATTATTGGTTACTCCTCCACGCACTGAAGCTTTGATACGAAAATACAAATAATTCCATCTTCTCAAGTAACTACCATTGCGATGGCCCCTGCTTATTCCAAACGAACTGAGAATTTCATGCTTCTATTGGGTCCACTCGTGCTTCAAGCTACCTTTATAAATCTATTTTGAAGGGAATAAAGTTTGATAAGAAAATAAAACCCCTTAATAGTGCCACTTCTCTTAGCAATCTAGAAATACTCTGTAAGGATTTGGAAGTCGGGTGTAATATGCAGCATTTAGTGAAGGCCCTTTTGGTTTTAAATCACATCAACTATCAAGAGATCCTATCATTTGAGGCCTAAAGGGAAGATCATGCTAAGGCGATCAAAGATCATGACGATGAGATAGTCTAGTTGAAGACTAAAAGGGAAACAATCCTAAAAGGAAAGGCTGCTAGCGACAAGTTATTGACTGAAGCAAACCGAACTCACGATAGAGCCATTATCGTATTAAATAATTAACTCAAAGATGCTCATATTAAATCTAGGAAACCGAAAGAGCAGCTTGCCAAAGCAAAAAACACCATTAAGCCTTGGAACCAAACTATCGCTAGTCGTGCAATTGTCATTACTAAGCAGGCTGCTGAGCTCACTCGTCTTCAGGAGGAGAATGAGTGGTAGGTGGAAGAGAAGGAAGAGGCTGCATCCGACAAAATGGCAAAGGCGATCAAGCATCTAAGCACCATGTCAAGCCTATAGAGCTGCGATCGGAATATGATGATCCGATAAGCCAAATGGATGGTAGTATGCTTCATCTTTATACTAGTTGTGTGATGAAATGGGGAAGATGGAAATCGCTTGGCAATAAATATCCCCAGACTCTTGCCATGGTATGGGAGAAAGTATTGATCAAGTTTGAGGAGGCCAAGGATACACACTCTGAGGAGGAACTGAAGGCTTCTTAGCTTAGCCCTAAGGATATAGACTTCTTGGCTACCGGTAGAGAGATCTTCGAGGAAGAGAGGGAAAAGGAAGTTTTTGATTTTGCAGCCAAAGCTTTTGTTGACCCAAGCTCTTCGATTAGCACCAAACACTTTTCATACTTCTCAAGAGTAGACGACGACCATTCTTATATCCATGGCTCTTATTTCTAAAGTCGTTCATGCCCATGCAACATTCATAGCCTTAGGTAAGCTACGCCCCCTCTCTAGTTGTAGTACGACCTTCAGAGATGAGGACTGGTGGTGAAGCCTTCGAGATTGAAGTCCATGACTAAACCCCTAGCTCAAGTATTTCTCTCGTCTCTTTGGTGCTCCTGAAACTTAGATTTACTCTAGAACCCTTTTCTAAACAGTTCACATGTCTTTCCTAATTTGTAGGTCAGCCAACTCTCCCGCTTCTACTTCCTACTATTCAAGGTTCAAGACCTACTACTATTTTCATTGCTTCCATCGTCGTCTCTGTAGTGGCTTATGGCACAGTTCCCCTCTCAAGCTCCAGGCCTGGGCCCGATGCTGAGGAGATAGAGGTGCTACAAAACTTAGAGGATGTCTCAGCGCTTGTTGATGATGAGGTGGTGATTAGCAACGAGTCAGGGACGAAAGACAAGATCACCATAGCAAATAGACCGGAGGAGGAAAAGAAAGGGACATGTATGAAGAAGGAAAAGGTGGAGCGAAAGCGTAGGACTTCCACTACCATCATATTGAAGGTGTCGAAGGATGAAGTTCAACTACCGAAGGGTCATTGGGTTTAGCCCACTACAGGAGGAGAGACTGATAAGGAAAGCAAGAAAAAGCTCCTGATTTGCCAAAGCAGGGGCAATAAAGCTAGAGGGAAAGGCAGAAAGAATTCATGATGAGGTTGAGCACCGATGGAGCAAGGTACGAGCACCGATGGAGCAAGGTACTCGTTACCTTTTTATGGGTTTTTGTGATGTCAAAATATGTACAAGTACAAAGTCTTTACTTAGCTTATTTTTCCCCTTGTTGTAGCATCAATAATATCTATACTTTTACTTATTGATGTCCAAAATAGGCTAGTATTGCGCAGGTACGACCCCTGCAGTTTAATATTGTATATAAAATGATATAAGTAGTGAAAATGTTTAACATTTCCGCTATAATCTCTTCTGTGTACTTTTCTATATTCTATGTGTTGTGCATGTTTATATACCACTTTATGTGTACATAATATGATTGCTTGTCTTGCAATTTTCATATTATATACTACTGTATTGTGTGATATATAATGTGTTTATTTACCATATTTCTGTATATTTACATAGCGTAAATAATGTAACTTGCATTTATTTAGCGTATAATTTTTTTAGCTCTATTGTGGTTGCTAAAATATTCTGTTCAGCATAATAGAACCGTGGAGTGATTTTCATTCTGACTAAGTCTTAGCGTGTTATGCACCCCCCATCCATGGGGATGGTTACTCCAAACACCTGACATGAGACTGGATGCTTTAGGCAGCTCTTTGGTTGCTCCCTATCTACGATGTATTGCAGCTCCTATCTTTGGGAACTTGTAATTTGATTGATTAATTCTGAGCACCATGTCCTTTGATTGCAATTGATTATCTCCAAGCTCGGTACTAAGGTTCTTCCCACCCATCAGTCTCTACTTCTAGAGAATAATGGATAACTCAATCCCTTCGATCCTCTTTTGACTTTGCCTATCTCCAAGAATGTCGAGTTTTGGGAGGTGGGGATTGATTTCTACCAATTCCGCAAGTGATGAATTTCCCGATGCTGTCGTAACAGTGTTAGTACTTAGGAGATTTTGACAGGCTGACGACATTATCACTATAATAGTGATAATTTGGAGCGTATTTGAACGCGGTTCCATCAGTTCAAGTGGAAATAGAATGGACGCATACTTGGATGTGATTCCATCGGTCCAAGGAGTGAAGAAATGGAGCACATTTAAATGCGGTTCCATCAATTTAAGTGGCAAAAGGATGGATGCTACTTGGACGAGGTTCCATCAGTCCAAGAAGCGAGGCGATGGAGAGTACTTGAACACGGTTCCATTGGTTCTAGTGGCACAAGAATGGAGGTTCACATGGACATTATTCTATCGGTCCAAGAAGCGAGGCACAACTGATGGATGCACTAGGATTAGGCCTTCCTGATGTCACCTGAGAAACACTATTTCTTAAAAGGCTGGGATCAATTTTCCCCATCAATCTGGCAGTTTGAGTCTATTTGATACCTTTGACTCAAGGGTTGCTTACATAATTGCGGTTCCATTGGTTCAAGAAGCGAAATGACTTTACTGATAAAAAATAGAGAAAGGAAAATCCTGCCTATTTACAACTCCCTTAGCTAAGAGGCTTATGTACGAAAATATAAAATACATAGATAAGTAATAAATAAAATAGTGCCACAGCAAGTCACTATTTCAAGCATGGGAAATAAAAATTCCACCGACCGTTGTGAGCTTGAATGTTCCATCTCCAAGTTTCTGGCCGCTAATGTAGGATCCTTCCCATTTTGGGTCAAGTGCTCCCATACCGAGGAAGACTCATTTTAGGACAAAATCTCCCACTTTGAAGTGTGGTTGCGAACTTTGGTGTTGAAGTGTCACGCTACCCTCTTTTGGTAAGTAGTGGTCCTTAATTCCGCTTCTTCTCGCTTCTCATCGATCTGGTCAAGTGACTCGAGTGGAAGCCGCTCGTTTTTCGTTTTAATTGAAGGTTCATCTCTGATAAGAGGGGACTTTTAGTTCTACTGGGATCATTTCTTTTGAATCATATGCCAAGGCAAAGTATGAGTGCTCAGTCGTTGATTTATGTGTTGTTCTATAAGCCCATAGTACAAGTGGAAGTTCATCTACCCAGTTTACTTTAGCTTTCGTTAGTCACTTTTTGATGGTGGATTTATTGAATTTTTTCACTGCTTCCACTTCCTAATTTTCCTATGGGTGCGCTACCATATAAAAAGACTTCTTGATCCGATAACGCTTGCAGAAGTCCTTGCATTCATCACTCTTGAACTGAGTTCCACCATCCGTGATGATTTTCTATTGTACTCCAAATTTGAAAATGTTGTTTTTTGTTACGAAGTTAAATACTTTTTTAGTGGCAATAATGGCTAGCGATTCCACTTCAGCCTATTTGGTAAAGTAATCAACTTCAACGATAGCATAGTTAGCTCCTCCTTTGGCTGCACACTGGCAGTCTTGCCCTCCAATGGGTTTGCCTCTTTCAATCTCAGATACCGACTTGCCTTTCGTTTAAACTCCTTCATGGTAGTTGATTGTTTCATCTTAATCCATATTCCAGAGTATATATCCAAACGGATAGCTCGAACTAAAGCCATGAATACTATATCTTCATTAGGATTGCTTGCTTCAGTAATCATAATAATTAACTAGTTCATAAAGGTTCATAGTGACTCATTTCACCCCTGAAAAGGCCAGATAGAGACATCACAACTTTTGGCTGTGCCGTATGAAGTTTGAACTGTTCTAAGAATTTCCTTGCCAACTCGTCAAAGGTAGAAATAGATCTTGGTGGGAGTCTGGTAAACCACATAGAAGCACCACTTTCTAGGAAGATAGAAAAACATCTACAGTGGGCAACATCTATTGCCCTAGCTTTATCGATATGCTAAGTGCACTTTTACAAGTGATTTTTTGGGGTCCATCGTCTCATTGAAAGATGACATAGTGGGCGTTGTAAACTCCTGTAGGTACACTTCCCTTAAAATGTTTTCAATAAACAAAGTTCGGTTTGGTGTGGAACCCCAATCATCGTCCATTTTGTCCTTATTTCTTCCATCGAGTGTTTAACCATGATCGCAATGAATGCTTACCCAGTCTGGTAGTCCACATGTCGATTTTTAAGGTTTACGTCAAGCATTTGACTCTACAATGACCTTGGTTTGCCTACTGAAGTCTAGCTTCTCCATTCTCTAGGAGAATCAATCCTGTAGAATTCTGCTAACTTGATTGGCTTTATTGTTGTAGTTTAAGCTTCCTTTTTGGCATTTTACCTACCTATGTCAACATTCAATACCAGTCCTTTAGCACCAAGCTGCATGCCATCTTCCAAATCGGAGAGAAGTATTGCAATATTCCCTTGTGGAGCCTTTACTCTATGGTTGAGGTTTGCGGCTAGTTATCCTTTGGCATGAGGGGTACCATTACCTTTAATAACCATTCCGATAGCTCTACCAACTATCTTCTTTTGCTTTTGCTTACTATCCCTTCTATTCAGGTCTGAGACGAAGGAATTATCCGTTTCCATAGCCTTTGTAGTTTCCGGCCTACTCCTTAGGGTAATTGGTGCTTGTAGTGCTAGAAAAGCATCAATCTTGTCCATAAGAGCCTTCTGACTATTAGTCGTCTTCTGATTAAATTGATTAACCATCCGACTAAGCTTTCCTCCTAACCTCCTAATTAAGCGGAAGCACCTGGTGCTAGATTTTCAGCATTATCTTCTATTCGATGATTATTAGCATTATTTACTTCCATTTGCTGGAGATTAGTTTCATCAACACCATGTTGTCCCAACAGATCTTCCAGATGCTTACTTCTTAGGAGCTATTAGAATAGAAATCTCTAACCTCCTTCTAGCAAGCTTTTCTGATCTAACTTATGGATTTGACTTCAATGAGGCATTCTCCCCAGTAGTCAGATTAGCAGCTATCAGAATCATTCTTACTATTACTTTGTATAAAAACTGGAGTATTAGACAACTTGACATTAATAATGCATTTCTGAATGGCATTTTACAGAAGGAGATCTATATAGAGCATCCACGTGGATACAATCAAAATACAAATTATGCGAAGCAAATTAAATAAGGCAATATATGGCCTTAAACAAGCACCAAGAGTCTGCTTTGATAAACTGAAAATTACTTTTAATGAAGTTGGGATATCAGTCTACCAAATCAGACAACTCGCTTTTTGTTAAAGATAGCAGTGAATCCATGATATATATTCTAGTATATATTGATGATCTAATTATTACAGGTGATACCGATGAAGATATCAACAATCTCATTATATATCTAGATAAAAAATTCTCTGTCAAAGATCTTGAGAATCTAAGATACTTTCTTGGCATGGAAATTATGAGAAAGTCGAAATCAGAGATAACACTCAATCCGAAGAAGTATATTACTGAACTAATGCACAAGCCAAAAATGAATGAAGCAAATCCTCAACCAACTCCTACGATAAGCAACAATCAACTCTCCAAAAACAGGGGAGAACCAATTTTTAACATTAAACAATACAGAAGCATTGTTGGTTATTTTCAATATGCAACTATAACTAGGCCTGACATTTCATTCAGTGTTAACATAGTATCTCAATTTATGTAAGAACGATTGAGTGAGCAATGGAGAGCCGTAAAGAGGATCTTAAGATATCTAAAAGGGACTGTGAACTATGGACTATCCTTCAAAAAATGCAACAATCTCAATATAGTTGGTTATACAAATGCTAATTGGGCTACAGATCCAGATGATAGAAAATATGTTTCTGGATATTGTATTTACATTGGGGAAAATTTCGTATCATCATGTTCTAAAAAGCAATCTACAGTTTCTAGATCTAGTACAGAGGCCGAATACATGAGTTTAGCCAGTGCTAGAGTAGAAATCTTATGGATACAATCTTGATTAGGTGAGCTAAAAATTAAATCAGATCTAAAGCCAGTTATATGGTGTGATAATCTAAGTATAGTACATATGTCAACGAATCCGGTACTTCATTCAAAGACAAAACATATTGAAATAGATTTATACTTTGTACGAGGGCAAACAATCAGTGGAAAATTACAAGTTAACCATATATCTACCAGAGAGTTGAAGTTCTTACCAAAGCACTGTCAACAAGAAACTTCATAAGATTCAAAGACGAGCTCCAAGTAAAGTTGATTTCTAGCTGATAATGAAGAATCAGATCTACACCAAACAAGTGTTGGACACTTGACTACAAGGAGACTCCAGTCATAGATCTAAATCAAAACCTCAACAGTACTCAGATCTGAAGATTAAAATGACCTAGATACAAAATCAAGCATGTAATTGCACTGAAAACTTAATCGCAAGGAGAATCTAGCTAGTAACTTAAAAGCTCAATAACTCAGATCTGAAGATTAATCGTCTTGAAGACCAATTCTGGTATATAGACTCATCTCACTTAAGCTCGCTCACAAACTTCTCATCAATTTTGAAGTATAATTATTGATCTGGAAGAACTTGATAAATTTCAAAGGAAATCGCATTTTTCCCCAGCCTTGATTTTGAAGGGGAGTAAAGAATAAGAATGAAGCATAGTATAATCTCGATAGCAGTATACAAACATATATCAAATACGTGTAGCCAGAGAGTTTATCCGAACCGCTTTCTATGTTGTGATGGGCTTGCTTTATAAGGCCCAGCACCAATACGTGTTATATAAATAATGTTGTAATCATATTGTAAAGTGTACCGAGTATCATTCGGTTGAATCAATAAAGCTCTCATTCAACTTCAAACTCTTATATGCATCTTGATGTATGTGGAGGATTCTTTTAGAAACAATAGAAATAAAGCACTGATCATGTGGTCCTTTATATTTGAGTCACATAAAGCGTATGAATGTAAGAAATAGTGTCAAAGCCTAAGAAACTAACATATAGAGATCTAAAATTCATATGTACCCCTAAACTCAAAATTTGTTTCAACCCAAAGCCATCAAATCTTCTAACATTTTTGATTAACTGACAACATTCACCACTGCTAACCATATAAAATTGTGAAAATTCAAACTTAGACAAAAATATTAATTATATAAATGAAAATAAAAAACAATAAATAAATTAGAAAGCTAATATAATGTCTATAACGCTCCAACTGCCAGAAAACACAAAATCAGAAATATAAATAGGTTAATTATTATTTACTTCTCAAAGACCTTCTCATAGAGAATATTGATTGCATATATTTAAATGTGAATAATTAGCCAATTCAGTGTGTGTATGCATCTATGTATATGTCTTTGTGTGTGTGTATAAGAGTGTGTGTGTGTGTGTGTGTGTCTATGTATGTATGTATTTATGTGTGTATAATGTGTGTGCACGCGCGTGCACACGTATATTAACTTTTCAGTGGATTTAAAATATAGTGCAACCAAACTAGGATATCATTGCTTATAACAAACTACTTTATGATAATTATCACAAAATTTCATGCTTGTGGCAAATGATAAAGTATAGTATATCGAAACTTCAACATTTTATATGCATACATATCCAAGTAAACACTGAATAAGTATATAAATGGAATTTTTGTCCGTTCAGTCATGTAAAATATATTCTAGTCAATTTGACTCATAATTTTATTATGCTCGTGTCAATTTTATTAAATATGCTTTACATCTTTTTCCTTATTTCCCTCTTGAGCATATTCAAGCATTCTTTTATGTTACCATACTATTTAGTATATAACAAAAAATCTCTTTGGTAGTTCTCTATTAGAAATTTGGACATTCTTTGCATAAACAGGATTTTCAAAATCTAATCATTTTATGAATGAATATTAGGAAAAACTGAATTTTGCATGAGCAAGAAAGCCATATCCATCTAGTCGACCATCATAGTATAAGGCTTAACTTCCAAAATAGGAAGTGGATCTTGCAACGGGTCAAACTCCAATATGCATAATAATTCACGATAACTCTTCCGTCATTGGATTATAGTAGAAAACTGACTTGGTATAAGATTATTTGACAACTTAATTCCCAAGGTTGTACGCAAGCCCCTGTGAACATTTAATGGCATTTGGACCTGTAGATCTTGAGGTATGATCGATACAAGTTTGGATTTGTTGAAGGTTGCTGAGTTTGCATCGCTTCGGTTCGCATCGATCTATTCGCATCGCTTTTGGGTACGTGATGCCTGATGGCGTGGCGCTAACTTTTTGAATCGATCCACTTTTTATGCCGAGTGACCGAGTCTTCCACTTCAATGTGTTTACTTCGTATCGATCTAGTGCAACTCCTTTTAGTATCGCTCTTTTGCAATTCACTTCGTATCGATGCTCCGTGCTCTACTTCATATTGATGTTATTTATTTCATTTCATATCGATGTTTGGAGCCATTTCGTATCGCACCTCCTATCATACGAAGAACATAAATTCGTATCGATATGAACTTATGTTCTTCGTATGATAGGAGGTGCTGCTGATTCTCTATGTCGACTTTGGATTGACCTGTGGCTGATCGATATGAAGTATTCTTGGTAGTGGATCGTTATAAAGTGACCTGGAGCGATTGATGGATACGAACCAAAGTGGCTTAGAGGACGGATACGAAGGTTCTCGATGGATACGAATAGAGTGGGGTTTCTTGATCTTCATCGATCAATATCCTAAGCATATGAACCCCGATTGACTTGAAATTTGAAAAGTTGGCTCTTATAGCTTTGCTTGTTGTACCTTATCGATTATGGCTCGATCTGGACTCGGACAAAATTCACCAATATCCATAGTGAACCTGTGCATGGCCGATCTTGGGGATGTATTGTCTTTGGTTTCTAGTTAATTTCCTTGCGTCACGGCCTTGCCAAAAGGTGGGATAATATTTGCCCCACAAAGTACGTCTCGTGTGAACATAACGTGCTTTGAAAAGCTGCAACCTTCATTCTAAAAACTTCTAGCCGATCCGCTGAGAAGTTGTTGCTTTTTGTCGATAGATATAACCTTTGATTGATCTTGACCAATACAAATACTGAATTGTTGACTACCAATTGTTGTATTGTGCATTGTTTGAGTATTGAATGATAGAAAACTGTTGTTTGTTATTGTAATTGTCATCAGGTGAGCATTCACTTCTTGTGAATTTTACAAATTGAATATTAGTCTGACATACATGTACGTATGTTAACCTGACTTCCGTTAACATTCGCACATTCATGGGTCGTTGCCGGTTTTGTCGTATCGAATTCTGTATCGATCCTCTCCTGAATCGATGTGAAATTTGAATTGTAACAGTGCTGGATGGTTATCTTGGTGTATCTCTTTGTATCGATCCTCTCCTAGATCGATTCAAAGAATTGAAAGAAAAAAAATTGTATCAATGGTGATAGATATGAATCAGTTGGCCCATTAGGATATCTCGCATCAATGGACACGAATTTACTTGGAGTCTTGATGTTGTTCGTATCGAAGGATATGACTTTCGAGGTATTTGAACAGAGCGATATGAAATTGGCACTTTGTATCAGTGGGTTGTCGATGGGTACGAACAATTTCGTCTTGGACCGATAGCGGATGGATACGAAGACGTCTCTTCGCATCGATAACACGAGAAACTGTTTCCGTCGGTCATTTAGCACTGGGAGATGAAGTTTTTTTGCCTGGTTAGGAAACTGTATCAAAGGACTTGTACTTAGCCAAATTTATTACTTTCCTTCTCTTTTTTTTATCTCTGGCATTGGTATCGATAGAAGCACCGAGAATTGGAAATTGCCTTCATCCCCAAATCAATACAACACTTTAAACTCTTGAATTTACACTTCGATTTAGGTAATTAATGAATAAATCCACATAAAAATGATGAGAAACGGGTTCATGTGCCATTTTACCCTCATTCGAGGCCGATTCTACTGAAGAGGAGGCCGGAGATGGTCAGGGCAAGGTCGAGGAAGGTTGGAATGGTTTTTGTGTTGCTTGGAGAAGAAGGAAGGTGGATGGATACAGAGAGATCACTCGTATCAATCGAAGAATTGTGATTTGCATCGCTCTGAGAGCAACCAAATCTCGTGTAGATGGCCATAGATAGAGTTACATATCGAGAAAGGGAGTGGCTTTATATCGACCGAAGATAGTTGGAGTTCATATCGATCCACGGCGATCGATATGAAGTTCTAGTTGCATGATCGATACGAGGTATTGGTTCTGCAGATCGATATGAAAACGTGGCCACCGATCGATATGAGATGAATGGTTTCAATCGATACGAACTGGCCTTAAGGTAATTGATTCGAAATCTTTTCCTTTGGAAATTCATATGAACAAGATTTCAACAAGATTCGGGTGATCAATCTGAACTTGCATTTTGATGGATACGAACTCTTTGTACAACTGAAAACTTGATTTCGATGAGCTTTAGCCTTGCATGTTTGAACTTAACCATTTCACTGCACAGTCGACTTCCTTTCGAAGCTCGTCGATGGAACTATGACTTGACTGAATTTAACAAACTTTAACTTGGATCGGTATTTATAGTCTGGATGGCACGGTTGTGATGGTCAGCGATGACGATTACTCCAGTTGAATTCCGAAGTCTTGTCGCTTGAACATTTCTCAAATTCTGTAGAATCTTTTAAGTATTATGTAGCACTACATTGCACAACACATTCATGCACTTTACACTAGGGAATACATGGGCTTATTATCATCCAATGATGGTTTTTGATGAGTTGACTAGTTATGGAATCTGCAAGTTCACAACAGCAGAAGCCTCAAAGTTCGTCTTCTTTGATAATAAGATGCCGGCCATTGCAGCCGAAGTAATAGGTTCTGCTCCAAACAAGCTGCTAGGAGCAACTTTTATCGTGAGTCCTCAAGATTCTATGCCATCCAATATTTTCGAAGATATATTGAGGAGAATATGCTTAAGACACGGTTTACCATTAGACGACGTTCTGCTATACGACCCGAATGATAGGCCACACGCTCCTCTAGAAGGATTCAAAACCTTTACTCGCCATTCGTGCACAGCGGAAACACTTCCTCCATTCAACCAGTATATTCAAGAAGTTCTAGCTTTCTTTAGAATCTCTCCATCGCAAATATATCCAAATGGATATGCACTGTTGAACAGTCTATTCATCGTTTTCATGGAACATCTCTTTCGATCCCCGACTCTTGATGAAGTCAGATACTTGTTTAATGTCAAGAGTCGAGGAGACAACCCTTCATTCACGTTTCTAGAGGCAGATAGGAATTTCCAAGTGGTGATGGGATCTTGGATCAGGCTTAGCCACTTTAAGACGGAGTGATTCTATGTACGGTGCCCTCCAAGGTTCGCCAGCCGATGGTTAGTCAGACGTAAGTGTTATAACTCCTCTGATGGCTTATGAGATAGTTGTAATTAACATTGAGTCTAATTCTTTCTTTTCTCTACAGCTGCAATTCCACGACCCTAAGGTGTTCAATTTAAAGAAGCAGTGTGGATTCTCCAAGAAGTGCCTTGTGAGATGAGGTAAATTGATTTGGTGTTGACAGATAGAAACTTGAGGACTGTCGGGCTAATCGATCGAAACCAGAGCATAAGACTTGAGGGATTGCTTCGGGCAGCCCCAGTGAGGCAGGCTAAACATAGAGCGTCCAAGATCGTAATAGCTGAGGAAAGCGATGAAGAAAATACGCCTACTGACGACTAACCCCTAGCTGGGCCTCCTAATAGTTTTCAGAATTTAGAGGGAAGGAGGAAAGGCGAGGCAGTAGCACATACGCGTCATAAGTCTTTGAGATGGAAATCCGTGGTTGTGACCCTGCCAGTCTCCAGTGTTAGAATTTCGGACTATGTGTTGCTCCAACACGACACTAGATTAGAAAGGCTTCAAAGTGCCTTAGATTTAAGCGAATCACTTCCTACAGGTGTGGCTGACATATCCGGTTGGTCGGGGGGTTTAACACATGCGTACATACACTTTACGGCACTACACGATTTCCAATCATAAGTTATTCTTTTTTTGGCGATCACTGACCTTGCTTTTCTTTCTATTCTGCAGATACAATGACTAGGCGAGAATTTATGTTATGAAGCCTTTGCTGGCACGCCATTCATCTAGTTCATACTACGAGTCAAGTAGAAAGGAAATCGATAGAGACCGTGACCGTGGTTATTCGAGTCAAGAACGTTATAAAAGGAGAGGGATAGAGGTAGAGAATACAAACATCGATCCCGATCACGTTCTCCACCACCTCGAGTTCCAGCATAACCCTCCGATCATGGAAAACAACCATTAGAGCCTCCATGTCAAAAACCGTATTCTCAAGCTCCCAAGCCCAAATCACAACGCCGTAGAATCGAGGCCGAAACTCCCACTGTCATTGAATAAGCCATTACCAAGCCCACTGGGAAAGGAGCAATCAAAATCGCCCAGTTGAAAAAAGACTTCTTGAATATTTGTTTCGATGGCTTCGTCTTCCCTCTGCATTTAAAGAGAATCCCAATTGAGGCGGAGCAAACTATGCATGATTACATCCATGATGTATATATCCAATATCGGGGGTGGATGAAGATTGCGGATAAAGTCTCAGTGGTGGCCTTTGAGTGGGCAAAAACAATTGAGAAGTTAGAAAGGATATCGCTCAAAGGACCCGTGTAATTCAAGTGCTTAACAATGAGGCCGAATCCTCCAGGAAGTCGGAAATAAAGGCCACTAAGAAAGCCGATGAGATAAATCGGTCCATGGAAAGGATGCAATAGACACATTTAGCTTTGGTTGAGGAGATGGGCCACTGAAACACCGCTTTAACGGTCGGAAGGGATGTTGCGCTGAAGGAACTTAACGAGCTTAAAGCCAAACTCTCCAAAATCGTCAAAGAAAAAGATGATATGAACAAAGCAGCCCAGGAGGCATGCGAACAAGCTATGGCGCCTCGGGGTGAAAGGGACGCGGCAATGGGAGGCAGAGGCCAGGGTTAAGGATGAAGTTAAGATAGCAAAGGCCAGGTTAGAGGCCGATATTAATGACCTTCTGATCATATACAATGCTAATGTTCTAAAGCACAGTAATCTAACAAGGATCGATAATTATCCAACAACCTGTATAACACTTAGGGCCGATTGGTTGAAGATGAGAAGGCTGAACACCAAGCTGAATCGATCGACGAATTCAAACTTAAGAACCGAGTGCTGAGTGAGGATGAAAGAAAAGTTCTCCATGATATCTCAACCACATACGAAAAGGAGAAACATGGTTCCTAGCATTCGAAAGTTGGAGAAGGTTCTGGTGTCAAGCACCATGATGTAAGTTCACAAACTCTCATGCAAACTCAGCCTAAATCTACAACTGTGGTTGATCTTCAGTATGTTCCTAGTTATAATCTTGATCAACCACGCTTATCTCCGATTCGCGAGCATGTCTCTATAGCTGCTCCGTCACCTGTGAGCCAAACTGAGGAAGGTATTCTAAGCATTCCTTGTGCTCACCCAAAGCTAGAAATGTTGATTGAATTAATTGCTAATACTTTTTATTTGTATCTATTCAGTGATAGTAGCTCCATCTGCCATACCTCCTACAACCCAAGAGTTACATCACGAGTAGGAGGCTGCCATAACGGAATCGACCACGACCATGGCTACTGCACCTACGGATGGGGTGCAAGGGAGCACACTTACTTTCGATGAATAGATGATGAAGGAACTTCTCGGTCATCACAGTGACCCCTTTGCTGATATGTTGTTTGTTATGAGTGGAAGCGCACCTGTGACTAGCTCCTCTGGACTAACTGCTAACGTTCCAGGCGAGGCTCAAACAATTCGTAAGGAGGAGATAATAGCCGAGATTAACGCCAAGATGGAAGCAGCAGCGTGGACCATAGCTTTGGAAGTGGAATGGCGGGTCCTGGCCCGACCCCTTTGTGAAAGATCTCCCTGGGAGGAACGATCATTGATACAAGTGTGCCTCCTCCGCCTACTAACATTGATCATATCCCTATGACGCCACCTTCAAGAAGCATTCCTATCCACGTAAGTTATGAGGAGGAAGTTAACATAATGCCCCCGACTAGAGATCAGCCGCCAAAAGGTAAGGGCTCGAAAAGGAAGCCATGTAGTGAATCCTGTGGGTCAACGTCGAAGAAGAAACGAGAAAAAAGAAAGAACTTATATGTCTTTTTGGCTCATTTTTGGTAGATAGATAGGAATCTACTTTTGCTTTCTATTTATAGGCCGTTTATAGGTGCGGTTTCATCCCCCGCTATTAGGATTTTTGGTATAATTTTGTATTCATCCTTTTTCTACCAAAGAATCAAAGAATAGTTGAAATAAAACTTCATTTTGTCTCCAGCTCAGTTCGTGTTCATTTGTTAAAGTGCTTCAATGCTCGAACTTTATTTCAATACACTTGTGGAATTTTAGTCTTTTAATTGGACCCGGGTTTAGTTGTTATGTTTCGGAGTCACGGTTTCGGGTCGCGATCGAGTGCTAAGTCGAATTCTGATATTGCACGTCTCAATTAGTGGATGCACTTAATTTTTGCCCCCATTTCCAGGGATAAGTTGAAAGGATTGGTTGGCAATCGTGGATTGCCTTTAATACATCGAGCTTAACTTCGCTAAAGCAGAATTGAAACAAGACGAGATCAGGTGGTCAAAACACCCTTGCTCCTCAATTGGTGATCGTATCGACACTTTGGGGATTGCACTTGTAGATCGGTGGTTTGTCACACCCGCATAAGGTTTTGAGATACATCCACACTTTGGGGACTTAAGTTATTTTATGGGCGGTTAGTCACGCTCGATTGATATTCAGAACTTCATCCGCACTTTGGGGACTTAGATTGATTCGTAGGCGGTCAGTCACACCAGGTTTGCGTTTGTACTCTGGTCCGCACTCCAAGGGCTAGAAGTTGTCTTACGAGTGGTCGTTTCACACCTGACTTGTGTTTGTACTCCAATCCGCACTCTGGGGAATTAGAGTTAGTCGATTTTTATACTTTGATTCGCACTCAGGGAGTCCGGAGTTATTTGATGTTTATACTTCGATTCGCACTCTAGGAATTTGGAGTTGTTCGACAGACGATTAGTCACATCTATTGAGGCTTTAGGACTTCGTTCGCACTTCGGGAACGATGGATCTATCAGGATCGTGGGTGGTCGGCTCACATCCACCGTTATTTAACAAGTGAGGTCGTTAGATGGACGAGTCCATCCTCCTCGAACTTGGTTTGAATACGGGTGAGGTTGTTAGGTTGACGGATCCACCCTCTTCGAAACCGCATTTATAGGTTTGTACTCCAGTTCATACTCTGAAAATCTGGATTTAGTTAGAGGATTGTCATGTATCAATCCTCTTTTGGCTTTGGTGTGATGACTTGTCACCGAGCTCAGGTTTCACTTAGCAAGTGATCGGTCGTATCACAGTCACTCCCTATTTGAATAAATCCCACCATATGGTGGAACTTAGCTTTCCGTGCATAGTGATGGTCGTATGACCCATTTAAAAAATCGCAGCTCTGGCTCGAACAGATTGCATTTTGTTGCTGAAATAAGAAAATATGGAAAAGTCAGCTGCCTTATTACAAATTCAAATTTTAAAATGCATAAATGGATTGCAAATGAAAAATAGACTGAATAAATAAACAGAGCCTGTTATGTGTAGTAATGACGTAGACTTTGACTATTCTAGGCTCTTAGCAGAACGAGACCGTCAACGCTCGATAATTTGAATGTGCCATCTCTGAGCTTTTGTTCAATGACATACAGTCCTTCCCACGTTGGTTTCATATGTAAAGGAACTGGTTAAATTCTCTTAAGGACGAGATTGTCGAGTTCGAAGGTTTGGGGTCGGACCTTGGCATTGTATATTCGGGCGACTCGATTTCGATATGCGGCTGCCCTCAAATCAGCCTCTCATGCTTCTTATCCAATAATTCTAGAGATTCGGCAAGTAATATAGCATTTGCTTTCGGATCATAATAAGTCACGCGATGAGAAGGTACTTCCATCTCGACTGGAATAGGGCTTTGGAACCGTAGGAAATAGAGAATGGAGTGTGGCCGGTTGCAGACTTGTGGGTTGTCCGGTAAGCCCATAAAGCCATAGAGAGTTCATCAACCCATTTGCCTTCGGCCTTTTCTAGTCGTTTCTTCAGAGTAGACTTTATAACTTTATTAATAGCTTCAACCTGTCCATTTTCCTGAAGGTGTGCAACCGCAGAGAACTTCTTATGGACGTGGATTCGTAGACAGAAATTCTTAAATTCAACAATGTCGAAATGGTCTCCATTGTCTGTGACGATGGTATGTTGAAGACCAAATTGGCAAATAATGTTGAGCACTACAAAGTTGATTACTTTCTTTGTCGTGATTGTCACAAGGGGTAGCTTTCGCCCACTTGGTAAAGTAATCAACTATGATGACAACGTACCTCGCACTACCTTTGGCTAGAGATAGAGAACCAATAATGTCAATGCCCTATACTACGAACGACTATGGCTGACCATCTAAGACGAGGCTCTAGGAATCCGAGCGTGTTTTTGACATCTGTCACATTTTCTGGCATAGTCTGATGCATCATGGTTTACAGTCGTCCAATAATATCCATATCAGAGCACTTTCTTGGCAAGAGCTTGACCCCCGATGTGATCGCCGCATTCTCCTTCTTGCACATCATGCAATACTCATTTTATTTCATCGTGAGCAATACACCGAAGTAAAGAAACAGAGTACCCTCTTCTATACATGACTCCATTCTGGATAGTGAACCGCGAAGCTTTTCAAAGAACTTGTCTATTTTAACCCCTGCGCTCTGGTAGGGTCCATGCTCGAGATAGTTTCTGAATGGAGTAATCCATGGCTCCTTACCGAGAATGACCTCAAATACCCAATCTGTTTCCATTTGACCGATGCTCGAGAAGATAATGTTTCAATGAGAACGATTCCCATTTGTTGTGCTTCACATGTACTGGCTAACTTTGCCAACGAATCAGCTTTCTTATTGCGCTCTCGGGGTATGCAATAGATGGCATAGTAACAAAACTGATTCAGTATCTCCTGCACCCGAGCAGGTAAGCAGCTAGCCTTCGATCTTTGGCCCGGTACTCTCTGCGAACTTGACACACGATCAATTGCGAATCATAATAAATCTCCGCAGTAATTATTCTTAAATCTCTATAAAGTCTTAATCCAAACAGTATGGCTTCATATTCGACTTCGTTGTTGGTCGCACGAAAATCAAAATTTAAAGCATAACATATAGATCAACGTTTAGGAGTTTCCAGTACAACTCCGATGCCTGCGCAACGGTCATTTGATGCACTATCAGTATGGGGCTTCCAGATATACTTGGAAGATTCATTGATTTCGAGAAAGTTCTCTGCGATCAAGTCTGCCAGGACTTTTCCTTGGATAGCTCGCCTTGGAGTGTAAGTAATGTCAAACTAACTTAGCTCGATATTCCACTTAAGTAACCTACTAGATGTCTCAGGCCGCATAAGGACATGTCGTAACGGCTGGTCGGTGTAAATGGTGATAGGATGAGCTTGGAAATATGGAAGGAGATTCCTTGAGGTAATGATAAGGCAATAAGCCAACTTCTCCAGCTTTGGATATTTTCTCTCTGCTCCCATAGTCGTTTACTAATATGATAGATCGGCTGTTGTATCCAGTCTTCCTCCCGAATTAGAGCTACACTGATTGCGTTCTCTGACACCGCCAAGTAAATGTATAATCCCTCGTGATCAATGGGCTTTGATAGAATAGTTGGTGTGGAGAGGTGTTGAATTAGTGCTCGGAATACGCCCTCACATTCTGCAGTCCATTCAAAGTTTCGTTTCCCTTTTCTAATTAGGTCGAAGAAGGGAATGCATTTGTCAATGATTTTGAGATGAACCTGCTCAGTGGTGCTACTTTCCCGTTGAGGCTTTGGACTTGCTTTATAGTTCTTGGAGTCTCAAGATTTCTGATCGTCCAGATCTTCTCAGGATTGGCTTCAATCCCTCAAGCATTGACGATAAACCCAAGGAATTTTTCGGATGCGACCCAAAGTGACATTTCAACTGATTGAGCTTCATTTTATATTCTCGGAGGATGTTGAACATCGATTCCAGGTCTCTGATATGGTTAGTGGATAATCATGACTTCACAAGCATCTCGTCTATATATACCTTCATGGTTTTTCCAATCTGATTGGCAAACATCCGATTAACCAATTGTTGGTAAGTTGCGGTGGCATTCTTTAGTCCGAATGGCACGACTTCGTAGTAGTAAAGTCCCGGAAGGTTACAAAGCTGGTATGCTTTTGGTCAGGTAAGTGTGTAGGTATTTGATTGTAGCCAGAATATGAATCCAAGACAAATAATAGTTCATGTCCAGCTATTGAGTCTACGAGCTGATCGGTCCAAGGAAGTGGAAAACTGTCTTTAGGGCAAAGCTTTATTCAAATATGAGTAATCGAGACATGTTCTCCATTTCTCGTTCGGCTTTTGGACAAGTACAGTATTTGACACCCATTTTGGATATAATGCACCCCGGACGAACCCATTTGATTTGAGTTTTTTACCTCTTTTTTAAGGGCGGCAGATTTCTCTGGATCCATATCATGCCTTTTTTGCTTGATCGAGACATGCCGTGGGTCAATATTTAACGTGTGGCTCGCGATGTCTGGGGAGATTCTATACATGTCGGAATGTGTCCAGGCAAACACATCGAGGTTTGCTCGGAGGAATTCAACCAATTCCTCTTGCATTTGTTGGCTTAGCTGAGATTCAATCTTTATCATTTTAGAATGGTCATTATCGTCGATCGGGACACCGATCGTCGGCTCGGCCGAGGAAGCTTGACTGTCTTTACTTTCATCTTCACGTTCGGTATCTCTTTGGTCAAGATCCATCAGAAATTGGTTGTGGTGCCTGGGCCTAGGCCCAGGCGTTAACTGTCAATTTTCAACAAAGCGGACGTAGAGAGATTCCTTTATGCCTTTTCCTTTTTTTTGCTGCCTCTCCTAGCTCAGCAATATAACAGGCTCATCCAACAGCCTGGCCTTCCTGAATGACTCCAACTCCATCGTCGGTAGGGAATTTTAAAGTCAGACACCAAGGGGCAATGGCATTCATAAATTCAGCTAGGGTCGGTCGGCCCAAGAAAGCATTATATGGCGAGTCTATGTCCAGTACAACAAACTGTAATTTCCGGACTCATTGACATTCTCTAATTCTCGACTCCACTAGCAGTTCCACCACTATAGCGGGTATAGTTGCGCTCCCATTGAAGCCATGTATTCAAGATGGACAAGGCTTTAAGTCTTTTGTTTCCATTTTCATCTAGTCATAGGCTCGCTTGAACAGTATGTTCACAAAACTTCCATTGTATACTAAAATCCTCTTCATCCAAGCAGGACCTACTTGAGCTGAAATGACAAGTGGATCAATAGTTGGGGCTTCGACCCTATCGGCATTCCTGTCTCGAAATACGATGTCATCTGCCATCGTTTTCTATTGCTTGGCCAGAGCCTGGTCTTCCAAACTACTACAACATTCGAAGCTCGCATGCCTAACGAAACTGGCATACGACTCCATTTCCTTCCAGCTTTGATTTGTTGGATGAGGACCACCACTAACAGTATTTATCACCAACCTCCCATCGGTGCGAGTGGGTTCCTTCTATCTTGTCTTATTTGGTAAATGGTTTTGATTCGATGGGCCCACACCTCCAGACTGTGGCGCACTCAACAAACTTCTCCAACTTTCTCTCACGTATCAACTTTTCAATGATATCATGCAAATGATGGCACTCGTTGATGTTATGGCCAAAGCTATTGTGGAATCTACAAAACTTCCTCGTTTGAATCTGTTTTTTCGATGATTGTTTCGGAGCAGGTATCTTATACCGAAGAGTATTGTAGATATGTAAATACACATTTTCCAGTGACATATTTAAAAGAGTATAATTGTCAAACATAGAAGCCCTACGTCGCGACCCATGATTTTGATCCCGTTTCCTGCTTTGATTTTCATTGCCTTTCTTTTGACTTTTTTATTCTGTATGTTCAATTGCACTTTTTCTAAAGTCTCTTCAGTTTGTCTAACAACCACATTGTTTTGGATTCCTACCATACTAGGCTTTACGTCATCCTTTTTCCTAGACTGTTTCGCATCCTCTCTTCTTAAGAACTGGGCAACCTTGGAATAGAAATGGTCCAATGACGTAGGAGGTTTTTCAACCAACCAGTTGCCGAACTCGGAATCGGGATCAATCCCCTTAGTTAGTGCCATTAGGATTGAGTTATCATTGAGATAAATAATGTCAGCGCATGCAGCGTGAAACGTCTCCAGATAGAGTCTAAGTGTCACTCCAGGAGCTTGAGTGACACTAGACAAGGTATTAACATCTTTCGGCCTTGTGACATGCATGCGAAATTGCTCAACAAACTTTGTTGCCAACAGATCAAAACACGAGATAGATCGAGGTGGTAAACGAGTAAACCATATAGTTTCTATACCCCCTAGAGAAATCGAGAAGCTTCGACACTTAACTTCATCATCGGCTCGTGCAGCGTTCTTCAACCATTCATACTTTAATATATGTTGACTAGGATCAGAGCTCCCTTCATAGACGGGTAGAGTTGGCATCTTGAATCTCCGAGGTGGTTCAACGTGGAGTATATCATCAGTGAAAGGGGTATGACTCCGTGAGATTCCTCAGTCGTCATCGGTGAGACCCTAACTTTCACGGATCATCTGACGGATTATTGTCAGGATGTCCGACATCTGGACATTTTGAGCCTATTAGGCCAAGGTGTGGTTAGGTTCCATAATGCGATGATGCTCCGGACGCTATCGACGGTCCATGTCTCACCTCCTTGGTTCTAGGCTTTCTGGGACATAAGGTTCAGGAGTGTATACATGTCGATGACGGTTCGGATCTGTCCGGTTTCGGGCATCAACTCCCAAATCAATGGCAGTGGTGGCAGCGCGATCGTTGATAGTATGATAAGGAACAATACCTCCCTGGAAGGAGCCCAGTCTGATGGCTAGTTGATGGGCCAACCCTTGATTGCCCAAGGCTCAAGGTGCATTGCTGTCCAGTAGCTTGTGTATAGCTTCCGTCCAACCGTGGGCAGGTGGATCTATGGTGGTAGTCAGAAGAGGCTGAACTCTCGGTGAATGAATAGGAAGCCTGGTCCCTTCTAGATCTACTTCGTCTTTAACGATTCAGTTGGTTGGTCAATTCCTTGTTGGCACGGAGTTGTAGACTAAACTGTTAGCTGCTTTGCGTTAGTTCTTGCAATAGCAATTGAAATTCTTCCCTTGTGATGGGGCCTTGTGGATCTGATGGTCCGGTAGCATTCTGATCGGTAAGAGGTAGTTGTATGGGAATCTGTCTGTCTCGACCTTCTGGATCTGCAGCCGTCGAAGTAGTCCTAGTGTTAATCATGATGAATAGCGAATCTCTTTCCTAGACTTGGTACAAATTTGAATAGGATGGGAGAACTTTTGAATTTGAAACCTGGATCTTCTCCTTAGATTTTCACAATCCAATATCGGCAATAGATCCAATGAGCTGGAGAAAAACTAGGACTTCTCAGTGAAAGCACATGTACGTAAGCTCCTATGAAAATTTGGTGGCATTTGGACTTGTAGATCTTGAGTTATGATCGATGCTAGTCTGGATTTGTTGAAGGTTGCTGAGTTCGTATTGCTTCGATTCGCATCGATCTGTCCGCATCGCTTTTGGACACGTGATGGCTGGTGACGTGGCGCTAACTTTTTGGATCGATCCACTTTTTATGCCGAGTGAGTGATTCTTCCACTTGAATGTGTTTCTTCGTATCAATCTAGTGCAACTCCTTTCATATCGCTCTTTTGCAATTCGACGCTCCATGCTCTACTTCGTATCGATGTTATTGCTTTCATTTCATATCGATGTTTGGAGCCGTTTCGTATCGATATGAACTTATGTTCTTCGTATTGATAGGAGGTGTTGATTCTCTATCGATGGAGGATGTCAACTTCGTATCGATATATGGCTGATCGATACGAAACATTCTTGGTAGTGGATCGTCATGAAGCAACCTAGAGCGGTTGATGGATACGAACCAAAGTGGCTTGGAGAACGAATACAAAGGGACTCGATGGATACGAATAGAGTTGGGTTTCTTGATCTTAATCGATCAATATCTTAAGCGTATGAACTCCGATTGACTTGAAATTTGAAATGTTGGCTCTTATAGCTTTGTTTATTGTATTTTATCGATTATGGCTCGATCCGAACAGGTACAAAATTCACCGGTATCATAATCAACCTGTGCATGGCCGATCTTCTCGATGTATTGCCAAAAGGCGGGATAACATCTACCTTCTCAAAAGTTTTACTTTTAAAATACTCTTGACATAAAATATCATTCTAAAAAAGTTGGCACTTTCGTCTAGGTATCAAACCCCAAATCCTTTTTGCAACATTTGCACATTTTCACGAATCCTTGCCGACATAATTAAATTAAAAAGGTTTTTATTTGCAGATGTTTGAAAATAAAGCAGTCCGTGGAGGTGCAGAAAACATTGAGAAAGTTTATGCATACTATAAACTACTAGGCCTATGGCCTATGTACAATATGTGAAAATTATTTTCTTAAATGAACATTTAAGAAACAATAACATATGTGAGACAACCTAATATAAATAGGGAGGTCAAAGTTTGAACAAATAGTCGTCTACATAGACATTAGCATGTATTCCATAATTTAATGAGATATATTTAGGATTGAACTTAAGTTTCCACCATTATATTACTTCTATGCTCTTATCAAATCATTCCTCTTATACGCATGCATGAGGATTTTGAATAACAATTGCCCAAAAACAATCAAGAAACGTATGCGGAAAAATAGAAGGGAAAAATGGAAAATTTTGAAATATACAAAACCTCTGTAATTATCAAAAAAAGGGTTTTTGTTTTTTTTTTCTATATGATTAATCCCAAGTGCAAAATAATAAGGGTATGATGTAGAACTAAGACCACTAACCAAAATTTCAGTGAAATTTGTTATGTGGATAGAAGCAATATTTCAGATCACTAACCAAAATTTCAGTGAAATTTGTTATGTGGATAGAAGCAATATTTCAGATGCCCTTACAGCTAATTTTTTGAATAGAATTTTGCATGAATCGTTAACTAAGGGTATATTTTCCAGAAATGTGTCCATCTTAAAAGAATTGGATACATCTTTGACCTTCTTAACCGCTAAAAGTTATATCCAAATAGCAAAGTTGGATTACATCCCATCCGTTAGGCAATATGCCAACCATAAACCAAGTTCTTCAACCATCAAACCTAGCTATTTAACTAAAAAATAATTCCTAAATTTTATACACATGCATATTTTTTTCATATCATGTCAGTTGTAATGGATAAAGCATGCCATCAGAAGTTGAGACATAATTCCAGCAAGCTATGTAATCAATGAAAAAAACAGAGAAAAATCACCTGTTGGAAATGTTTTAAAATTTTAAGTGAATAACTAAAAAACAGTAAGTGTAAATGCCTCCCATGTGAATAGTCCACATTTTAGGACTATAGAAAAGAATCTAATATTTATATTTGATTCTTATAAGCTAAATTAGACCCTTTGGACACCCAATGTTGTTTATTTGTCAGAAGAGAGATCATGCTTGACCACCATACGTGTGCGTGCTGACTCGACCCGGACCGGTCTCGGGCTTGTTGTGGTGTAATACTTTATATTTTTGGAGAAAATTTGCTATGCTTTTTTTGACCGTTATTTTATTTGAAATAGTAAAAGTTCATATTTCAATTTTGAGCCAACGTTACCCTAGGATTAAGTAATGTGTTCCATTTCGTATTCCGTCCATTAAATCATTTTTTAGATGAAATCAAAAATAGAACGACATTTTTTCTCTTCTTCAAAGCCCTATTCTCTTCTCCACAAAAACTGTTTTCTTAAAAATCAAAAAGCGAGCAGTCATTTTTAGTGCAACTAGGTCGGTTTCATCTGTGCAAGCAAACCGATATCAGATCAGAAGAAAGAGATGTTGTTTTATCCTATAGACGGCGACGTTAGTTTGACTGTTTTGCACCACTGAGCAAAGCGTCAGAACATCTTCAAAACAGTGAACAAGTACACGACTTAGCCGATGATCATTTGTTTTCAACATCATTTATACGCCGGTAAGGATATATTCAATTTTTGAAATAAAAAGGATATTACCTATCGATGTATGGGAGCGATGCACCCAATTAAAAGAGTTTTCCAAGAATTAATACAAATAGAAAGCAGCAAAAAACATGCAGACGAATCTGTAATTGGATTATTTTTTCAAGCCAAAAACCAACTTGATTTACGTAGACTTAAAGGGAAAATATTATGCAGGTGGGAATTGAAAAGTAATACCAATTTAAGCAAAGAGGCATGTGAAATACCTATATTTCTGTTTAGTCATTTATTGTTCCTCTTTATTTGTCACTTATAATCCATTTCACATTGGTATATCTACGCAAAACAAATTAGAAGCATGCAAAAAAAAAAAAAATCAAAATCCAAGCAGTAATGATTTTAATCCACCTTGATTTTACTGTCAATTGTGAAATTATAAAGGATCTCATTGTATAATAGGTTAAAACCTTGGATTTCCAGGCAATTGAGGGTGTAGGGATGAGAAAGAAAATGACAGACTTTGAAGGCGTGGGGTTGTGAGAGGAAACGCAAGGAGATTAATATTTGCCCCTGTTAATGTAAGTTAATGCATTTTACAATCGAGCATGGATTTTGGTTACTAATTGTTGGTAATGTCTGTAGAATCAGGAATTAAGCTGCAAAAATTAAGCAAGAAAATGTGAAAAATTAGACGTGTTGTAATATACATTAATAATATAGATGAATGTGCTAAATATGAAAGAGCATTATTGTAATCTGCACTGCATAAGTAGTCTATAAATATGGAGCTTGATTGTATTGTAAATATATCTCTCAATTCAATAGAATTGTTCTCTCCCTAATTGCTTCCATTTTCTTTATTCTATAACACGTTATCAGCACGAAGGAATGCGAATTAATTATTGACCTCAACCTGTTCACCTTTAAACTTTCCAACTTCTCAGTAAGTAATTAAATATTAATTACTTTGACCGTTTCTCTTCTGACCATTCCAATTCTAAGGCTATTTATATTCAAAATCATATTATATATATTAGTGCAGACGAGTCTTTTAGAATATATCTACATACATTCTATTTCTTATTTCCTTTAAAACAGCAGGTAAAGGAATTGTTCTTGCATTTCTTTATAAACTCGTTACTTTTTCTCTCTCCAAAAAGATAATTGTCAATATTACATTTTTTTTTGATAAAGCTATCAAGTCAACACATGCTAGTTTAGGGTTTTCATGTCTTTTCTTGTATCACTCTTATTTTTATTTTTTGGCTTCTAAATTCAATATTATTATTTTTTTTCCCTTTGCGTATCTATTGCCAAATAAAATTCAAAAGTTTGGAATGCAATATACGCAAAAGCTGATTTTCCTTTCTTATTTGATAAATACATGAAAGTTGCAAAATCCAAATGTTTGGTTTTGTTGATACAATTTTTTTTTTTGGTATAGTTGTTTGATACCATGAATGAAGACTTTCCATTTTTTTCTTCTTTTTAGCTGGAAACAAACATATAGTGAATGCTGTTGTGGCGAATATTTTCACCTTATGCAATTTATTTTATGTACAGTTCACAAAATGACAAACATCGTCAAGCTTGAATTCAAAGCTTTGGATATATCTGAAGACAACTACTTATCATGGATATTGGATGCTGATATTCATTTGCAATCTCAATGATTAGAAAATGCCATTCAAAATGGCAATACTATGTCCCAGCAGGACAATGCAAAGGCTCTAATATTTTTAAGACGTCATATCCATATCCATGACGATCTAAAAACAGAATATTTGACTGAAAAAGACCCTCTCCACTTATGGAACTCCCTTAAGGAGCGTTATGACCACCAAAAGATGGTCATACTTCCAAACACTAGGCAAGAGTGGTTGAACCTGAGGTTTCAGGACTTTAAGTCCTTACTAGAATATAATTCTGCAATGTTTAAAATCACTTCTAAACTGAAATTATGTGGAGAAAAGATGGATGACGCACAAATGCTTGAAAAGACTTTCTCAACATTTCATGCCTCGAATATACTCCTGCAGCAGCAATATCAAGAGCGTCATTTTACAAAATATTCTGAACTCATAGAATGCTTACTAATTGCTGAACAAAATAATGAATTGCTTATAAAAAATCATTCCTCAAGACCAATTGGTTCAACTGCATTACCTGAAGTTAATGCTAATTTTGCCCACTCTAGAAGAGGTAGGGGTCGAGGTCGAGGTAGAGGACATGGTCGTGGACGTGGATATAACTCTAGCAGAGGTGGTTATGGTGGTTTTAAAGGTAACAAAACCACCAACTTTAAAAAGCAACAAAATAAAATTGAGCCTATAAAGAACAATGATTCAGCTTCAGAAAATAAAAGGCATTATGAGGAAGTTTGTTATAGATGTGGACGATCTGGTCACTGGTCACGTACATATAGATCATCAAAGAAAACAGTTGAAGAATATCATCGCTCGAAGAATATTGAGGCAAATAATGTCGAAAAGTTACCTGAAAACACTAACATGAAGTTAGATGATTTCTTCGAAGATGACAATAGAAATTTCATTAATGATGAAAATCTAAGTGCAATGATCAATGATATGACCGAGTTGATCAATTAGAAATGTCTTGAAGTTTGTTATGTGACTTCCGTTTTATTTCATTAGCTTGCATCAATAAATCAGTTTGAAGTTTGTGTTCATTTAATTGTATTTCCCTTTGCAGTACTAGTAATGTGTAATGTGGATGTTGTTTTTAATCAATAGCTTATTTTAATCATATTACTTTATTTGTTTACATTACATTTATTTATGCATACAAATTTTAAACGATTGACTAATCATTGTCTTTAATTCTTAAGGTATGGAACGCCATTTGGGTGATGATATATGCTTACTAGATAGTGCAACTACTCATACAATTTTGAAAAACCAGAAGTTTTTCTCTAAACTATCTAAAAATTTCTCAGCTAAAGTCTCCACTATAGCTAGATCTGCTAATATAATTGACGGGTCCGGAAAAGCCCATATAATATTACCAAAAGGTACACATATCTTTATTCAGAATGCATTATACTCAAGCAACTCTAAAAGAAATTTGCTGAGTTTCAAAGATATAAGAATGAATGGATACCATATTGAAACTATAAATGAAAATAACAAAGAACATCTTTGTGTTATTTCTAGAATTGAAAGCCAGAAGCTTATCTTAGAAAATTTTGGTACAATTTCAACTGGTTTATATTCTACAAAAATTGGCATAGTTGAATCTCACTCTATAAACATGAGCCAGAAGCTCACAAATACAAAGACATTGATTCTTTGGCATGATCGCTTGGGTCATCCTGGATCAACTATGATGCGTAAAATTGCCAAAAACTCAAACGGACATGATTAATCAAACCAATTGAATTTACCAAGTGATTACTTATGTGCCCCATGTGCACAAGAAAAATTAATCACTCGACCTTCATATAGTAAAATCACCTCTGAATCTCCAACATTTTTACAATGAATTCAAGGTGATATATGTGGCCCAATCCACCCTGAATGTGGACCATTCAAATATTTTATGGTATTGATTGATGCATCAACTCGTTGGTCATATTTACTTTCTACAAGAAATTTGGCATTTGCCAAGGTACTTGCTCAAATAACAAAATTGAGAGCACACTTCCCTGGTCATCAAATTAAATCGATTCGACTAGATAATGCTGGAGAATTTACTTCTCAAGTATTTGATGATTATTGTCTATCATTGGGAATTGAAATTGAACATCCAGTAGCTCATGTTCATACTCAAAATGGACTAGCAGAATCATTAATTAAGCGCTTGCAACTTATTGCAAGACCATTGCTTATGCGATCAAAACTACCTGTTTCAGCTTGGGGGCATGCAATTTTGCATGCATCGAAATTAGTTAAAATTAGACCAACAGCTTATCATCAGCTTTCACCATCACAGCTCTTAACTGGATTTCAACCAAATATTTCACATTTACGAAAATTTGGTTGTGCTGTGCATATACCTATTAATCCCCCACTTCGTACTAAAATGGGTCCTCAACGACAGTTGGGAATTTATGTGGGATTTGAATCCCCATCGATAATTCGTTACCTTGAACCTCTTACAGGTGATGTCTTCACTGCAAGATTTTCGGACTGTAAATTTGATGAGACAATCTTCCCGCCGTTAGGGGGAGAAAAGACCGTTCCAGTAGAACGGCGTGAAATATCATGAAATAATCCATTTATGTCTTATTTGGATCCACGTACTAAACAATGCCAATATGAGGTACAAAGAATTTTGCATATTCAAAATATTGCAAATCAACTGCCGGATGCATTTAGTGACACTGCAAAAATAACCAAATCTCACATTCCACCAGCAAATGCACCAGCAAAAATTGATGTCCCTGAAGGATCAAAAATAAATATAGCAGCAAATGAATCTAAAGCAAGACAAAAACGTGGAAGGCCAATTGGTTCAAAAGAATTGGCGCCCATAAAAAGAAAGTCTAATGAAAAATCATCAATTAAGAAACCTCTTGAAGAGGTTATAAATGATCAAAAAGACCACTCAAATGAAAATCCCAATTCTTCTAGAAGCGCGGAAGGAAATATTATCGCAGAAGAGATAAAAGAAGATTCCAACGATAAAATGGTACCTAATAATAATGAGATCTCAATATTTTATACGAACTGCGGAGAAATATGGGATCGAAGTAAAATAATAATTGATGATGTATTCTCATTCGCAGTAGCTACTGAAATAATTGAAAGTCGTGACCATAATGAGAATAATGACAATGATGATAATGAACCAAATAGCATAAATGAATGTCGAAAAAGACACGATTGGCCAAAATGGAAAGATGCTAGAACTAGATTCACTTAAAAAACATGGTGTATTTGGACCAATAGAGAAAGCACCAGAAAATGTTAAACCAGTAGGTTATAAATGGGTATTCGTTAGAAAACGAAATGATAAAAATGAAGTCGTGAGGTACAAGGCACGACTTGTCGCACAAGGTTTCCTACAGAGACCAGGTTTTGACTTTAAGGAAACTTACTCCCCTGTCATGGATGTCATAACATTCCGATATTTGATAAGCCTTGTAGTTTCTGAAAAACTCGATATAAGATTAACGGATGTTGTGACAGCTTATCTTTATGGTGAATTAGATACCAACATTTACATGAAAATTCCAGATGGATATAAATTGCCTGAAGCAAAATCAAAGTCCATGTACTCATTAAGACTAAGACGATCACTATATGGATTGAAACAATCTGGAAGGATGTGGTATAACCGTCTTAGTAAATATTTGGTAAAAGAAGGATATGAAAACAATCTCATTTGTCCATGTGTCTTTATAAAGAAATCAATAAAGAGATTTGCCATCTTAGCAGTTTATGTTGATGATATAAATTTGATTGGAACTCCAGAAGAGATTGATGAAACAATAAATTATTTAAAGAAGGAATTTGAAATTAAAGATCTTGGAAAAACTAAGCACTGTCTCGGTCTACAGATTGAGCATAGTACTAATGGAATATTAATCCATCAATCAAACTACATTGAGAAAACTCTAAAGCGTTTTCAAATGGATAAAGCATATCCACTTAGTACGCCAATGGTTGTTAGATCTTTAGATATTAAAAAGGACCCTTACCGCCCAAAAGAAGAAGATGAGAATGTGCTTGGCCCGGAAGTGCCATATCTTAGTGCCATTGGTGCATTATTATATTTGGCCCAATGCACAAGACCAGATATTGCATTTTCAGTAAATCTTCTAGCAAGATACAATTCAGAACCAACAAAAAGACACTGGAATGGTATAAAGCATATCATGAGATATCTTCGTGGAACGACAAATTTGGGTTTATTTTACTCTAACACAGGCATTAATCCAAATCTAGTTGGCTATGCTGATGCAGGTTATCTTTCTGACCCACATAAAGCAAGATTACAAACTGGATATGTATTTAATAACAGCAATGCAGCAATTTCATGGCGATCTAGAAAACAAACATTGGTAGCAACATCATCCAATCACTCTGAAATACTAGCACTACATGAAGCAAGTAAAGAATGTATTTGGCTAAGATCACTGATTGAGCATATTCGAAAAAGCTGCCAACTTCCATCAGTAACGGAAAGGTCAACCATTATTTATAAAGACAATGCAGCTTGTGTAGCTCAAATTCAAGCGGGTTACATTAAGGGTGATAGGACGAAACACATTTCTCCTAAATTTTTCTTCACACATGAGCTACAAAAGGATAACAAGATAGAAGTGAAACAAATCCGATCCCAAGAAAATCCAGCGGATTTATTCACAAAGGCGCTTCCGAAATCAACATTTCAGAAGATGGTGTACAAAATTGGTATGCGTCGGTTGCATCAACAAACTAATTGAATAATGCGTTATAATCCGGGGGGAGCATATGAAATACGCTATAATGTACTCTTTTTCCTTCACTAATATTTTTTCCCACTGGGTTTTTATTAGTAAGGTTTTATTGAGGCATTATCTTGATCCAGAAGAATCAACCCTCGTAGTAACATTATAAAATATATGTTACTTAAAGATGAAATCATGTTGTACTCTTTTGCTTGTTTATGATTTTTTTCCACTGGGTTTTTCATAACAAGGTTTTTAATGAGGCAATTACTCTTATCATCTTTACATACGCATATTCAAGGAGGAGTGTTGTAATATACATTAATAATATGGATGAATATGCTAAATATGAAAGGGCATTATTGTAATCTGCACTGCATAAGTAGTCTATAAATATGGAGCTTGATTGTATTGTAAATATATCTCTCAATTCAATAGAATTGTTCTCTCCCTAATTTCCTCCATTCTCTTTATTCTGTAACACTACGGTCGTTTTGTCATATTTAGGTAGGGTGCGGTTTATTATTTTTAGTTTTGAGTTTTCGTCTATACAAAAATGCACACGACGTATTTATATTGTCGAAAATGACTAATTTATTAAACGAAATTAACATACAAAATAGAAAATAACTTTTTTTTATTTTTTGCATTGTGAAATATAATATAAACACATGGAACAATCCATTCATCCATCGTCCCTGTAACAAGCTATAATTTTAATAAATATTTTATTTGAATTTATTTTGAAAACTTTGATTTTTAATCATTTAAATTTTGGAATTTTCCAATGTAATTTTGGATCTTGTTTATAAATTATTTTTCAAATACAATAAAATAAATATTTTCTGAAAATTTTATATTTTGGTCAATTGTGGTCAAATTTTGACTTTCAATTGAAATTTTTAATTTTTAATCTTTTTCTTTGAAACCGTATTTGATTCTGACATTCGTGCTGCCTTTCGTTTCGTAAAATTCTTTTTTAAACTTTGTAAATCTGATAAATTTCAGTGTTTTACACGCGATTATTTTCAGTAATTTTGTCTATTTTATATTTTTATTTTTCTATTTCATTTCTATTTTTCAATTTTCTATTTGATTTTATTTTTTCCATTCTCTACCTTCTATTTTCTTTTATTTGTTAATGGGCTTAGGAAATTCAAGGGACTTCGGTTTCTTTTTCTTTAATTTATGACTTTTCCTTTTCTAGCCTCTTCATTTTCCTAGCCGTGCATTTACAACCCTAGCCGTTCATTTTTACTTCTCAATTCACGTACAAAAGTTTCTCATTCCATCTCATTTTCATTTGCGTTTCTGAAACAAAACTATTACAGTAAGTTTTCTTTTCATGGCTTCCTCTTTCTTCATCTTTTACATTTTCTTTTACTCTTTTTGTTTTCCTCAAGAAAGCTCGGCGACATGCTCTAGCCGAACACATCTCCTCCACCACCGCCACCATGATCGGCCAGCACCACCTCATCACCTCCCTTATGCCTAGTCGTGACCAATAGATCCAAACCCCTCACCTATTTACCTTGCAAACCCTAGCCGAGTCCACCATACCATCATCCCCTTCCTTCTAGCCTCCCCTTATTCCTCCACCATGCCTTGCCTTGCCGTGATCTACACCACCCCAAGCCATGCCTTATGGCCACTTGACCCAAGCCTAGCCATGGCCGAGCACTTTAGACGTAGGGCCGAGCCTATGTGTGCACTTGACCTTTCATTTGCCTAGTTTTTTTTACCTTCCATAGCCTAGCCGTGCTTCTACATGACCATAGCCGAGCATAGATGCTCTTAAACAATATCCGAGCCATGTGATGGTTTGTCTAGCCAAATTGATAAGTGGCCAAGCCCATTTGCCTTGGTGGAGTCCATTTTGCTTCAAATTTGATTCATATTTGTTCATTGTTTTAATATAAAATCTTGGGTTGAATTTTACGGTTATGTATGTTGTATTTTATTCGTTTGCAAGATCTGAATCTTGGCTCTCCATCTACTCGGATCTAAATCGTGCTTTGTTGTGCTTTTCAAAGTTTATTCGTGTGTCTTGAATTATTATCTCCAGCTTTAGAAGGTGAGTTTATCACTGTCGACATTCGTACTTATATAATTGTGAAACAATGGCATGTGAATTGTAGTCGATAATATGATAGTAATTTATATATGCATGTGGTATGATATTTCATGATGTTATAACCTGATATTTATTTGTTACATCACCTGATATGATATTCCATATTATACTGTTTATTCATTTACTGCTTCTCACACTGCAAGTTCCCTGTTAGTATTGAATCACTATGGGTTGAAATGATAATACCCAAACGGACGTTAGAATAAGGAAAAATTGTTATGAGCTGAAATGATAGGCTTAAACTATTTTTATTTTATTTTGTTGACTTGGGATTGCGAGTTTGAAATGGTAGAACCTGAATTTTTATTTTTAAATTACGGATTGAAATGATACATATCCGTATCACTTGACCTAAGTTAGAAAATATTATACAGACCCTTGGTTAATTTTAGATAATTTTTTGAAAATTATTAAGTATTTTTGAAATATAAATATGAAATTTTAACTTAAATTGGATTTAAATGATTTAAATAAATTTTATAGTGATTTTCTATGAGTTAAAATGCATAAGTAAATAAATGGTTTAAAAATGTAATTTAAAATATGACTTAACTTGATAATTGAAATTTAGTTTTCAAATGGAAATTTTAAGCTTAACTTAGTAATAAGAATAAATTATTTATAAAATATGTATTTTAAAGTTAAGGTATTACGTTATTTGTTAAGATAAAAAGTTAAGTAAATAATGTACTTTTGACTTAATAAATGAATTATAGTTTAATTTGGATATTTTATTTATAAAACTTGATTTTATTTAATCATAAGTTAAATGACATCCAAATAAATAATTCTGAAATGTGAAATATGTTTTATAAGTTAAAAATGGTGAAAACTGAAATTTATAATGTTTCTGAAATGTTATAATAAATCTTAGTTTTGTATTGGCAGCATTTCCAAATTGCTGTGGTTTTACGGTAGCGTTTTATAAGTGCTACCATTTCTGAAATCGTACAATACTTATGAAATACCACTACATCTTCAGTAACATTTTCTAAGTGTTGTTGTTTCTGAAAATACATTGCTTTTCTGAAATACCATTATATCTACATAAACGTTTTCTAAGTGCCGCTGTTTCTGAAAATACACTGTTTTTCTGAAATACCATAATATCTACAATAACTTTTTCTAAGTGCCGTTGTTTCTGAAAAGACCATATTTCTATGTATTATCACATTTTCCAAGTGCTACGAATGCTATGATACAATGTGATTTTCGAAATTATTATAATTGAACGAATGAACTTAGAAATGCTACAATTCTGTAAATTAAATATTTGATTTGAAAGGATAACAACTTCATATTTAATGGTTTAAATGAATTATTATAGTTTGGAATATAATTTTTTTTGAAATTTATAACCAAGGGTAATAATAACATTTGGTTGTTAAAGAGACCGGGATCGGAAGTTGTCATACTCTCTCCCATCTCCGAAAACCACTTTAACAACCGTTTACGTGGTGGAGATTCCAGAACGAAGTAGGATGGCGGTGGCGTTCTATTAAGGTATATACATGGACCCGACTCTCATGAGTTGGCATAAGGTACCTAAAATAGGAGCGATTCCAGGCCAGTAAGGTAGCTCCTCATATCGAACACACTTCGTCGTATGCCATTCTATTACTTTGTGATTGATTGGTGAACACCTTTGATTTTTTTAGGAGTGTGGATCGACGTGGGCGGTAGTAGCTGCTACGCGTTACCACCGGTCCGAAAGTACAATTGGTATATCTACCCTGGCATTGCCTAGTTGTGCCGTGTCACCTACACTAGCATGCCTTATACGATTTTGGTTTTGTACGATACCTATAGAGTTCCCTCTGACGACGCCCAGCACAGTTGAGATTATGGTACTGTATAGACTGTGGGAATATATAAAATGTGTTAATAGAGATATTGGGTAACTCCTTAATGCTATTTTGAAGTATATTATACTTTACTTTAGACATTATTATAATAGCGTATATTACTACATAGTAAATAGTTTAACGGATCCTTAGAGGATGGGCAGTCCCAAGCATCCTTTAAGTTACTTGTGCATTTTATTATAGTTCACTTGAGTTGGTTTACATTGTATAAGCGTGTATGTCCTGACTCGAGTGTTTTGTGTTTTGCTTTACGCTCGGGTCAGCCTGAGTATCAGCTTTGGATTTCACCTTATGGAGCTAGAGGATTCGCTGGAAATTATCCATCTATCTAGTCAGTATCTATTTTCTTTCAGTATTTCTATACAGTTTATGTATTAGTAGACATTTATGTATTGGGATTTCTATTGTATTTACTTTTCAGACTCTGGATTTTGTACTTGTTTTGAGACTGTGTTAGAGACTGTGTTTGTAGTAGCTTCATGAACTAGTATGGTTATTTCTATTTCCACTGCGAGTTATTCTGATTTGTCTATGTCTGTGATTCTGTAATTGGTTTTATTTGCTCCAAATTATATTACAATCTACTGTTTTGAATTATTCAAGTCAGACATGTGTTGTTTTATTGTCGATTGGAATGGTCCAAAATAGTGGGTCATTACATTTAGTATCAGAGCTTTGGTTCTAGGAAAACCTTAGCATATGGAGCAAAAACTCATTAGAGATAGGGTGGAAATACCCTAAAATGAGTGAAATCGATCCTCGAATCATTTCTTTGTGAGAGAACATATTTTAAAGTATAAAATGGTTTTCAAAAATTGTTTTGATATAAACTTTTCTTGTTTTGAAATCAAATTTTCTTAACTTCCTCCCTTTCCTTATCCATCTTGTTAGTTATTTCTGTGTTTAGAAATTTCTTTCAAGTTGAATCTTATCTTACCTTATCTAATCTTGTCTTGGCTTCTTAATTACCTCTGTCCTAAAATGCATTCTTGATTTTTCAGGATGGATTGAAGGAATGCTAGAGGTAGGGGACGGGGTGTTGCCCCAGCTCCTGAGCCTGCTGCACCAGTTAGGTTCACTATACTTTGTAAGGAATACACTGAGCTTGGTGGCATCAAGTTTATTGGATTTGAGAACATTATCGAGGCTTAGCAGTGGTTGAAGGATTTGGAGAGGATTTTCTCCGGTCTTGAAATCACTAATGCCCAGCAGCGTCAGTTGGCTGCTTGGTAGTTGAAGGGAGCAGACTTGGATTGGTGGGAGTCTATCACAGCTCACACTGTTAAGGCTGACATTTCTTGGGAGCAGTTTAGGTATCATCTCCCATTTTTTTGAATTTGATTTGGTTTCTCTTTTTTTTTGAAATCTGTCTTATGTTCTTTATCGTGCTTTAAGGATGCTTTTATTGTGAAATGGATGCCCGAAGCAGGGAAGTCTCAGCTATATCGGGAATTCATGGACCTCAAGCAAAATGATATGTCATTTGCTGAGTATGAAAGGAAGTTCAATGAACTTTCTAAGTTTGGCCCTAATCTGATTGACACTCTTATCAAGAAGAATGGGAAGTTCATTGCTGGTGCTCGTCCGGAATATTATGATCGTCTCATCGCTCATGTGCATAGCCCTTTCACCAGTCTGATGGATATAGCCATTAGATATGAGAATCCAACTTCTAAGGATCCTCCAGGTACTCGTTCTGCTTCATCTTAGTCTTTTTCTGGTAGTCCTAAGAAGAGAAAGCCCAACTTGCATCAATAGAGGAAGAATTGGAATGAGACTCCAGGTTCGGGATCTTCTTCTTCGTAGAGGCAGTCTGTCGACCTATCTTCCATTACTTGCTTCAGATGTAATCATAAGGGACACTATGCTAATATCTATCCTACTTTAGTTGGTGCTGCGGTTCCTTCAGCTCAGTTGACCAGGCGTGATCTCTGTCACACTTGTCTACAGCCTTGCCATTTTAAGAACAACTGCCCTACTCAACAAAAGGGCAAGTCATCTGGTAGTTTGTTGTCACCTCTACTTCTTCACCTGCTCCACCTCCTACACCTGCTCCTCCTCCTGGTGATCCCCAAGTTATACTTCAGGGCACTTTTTCTCTGTTTTATTTTCCTGTTCGTGTTCTATTTGATACTGGAGCTTCCCATAGTTTTATTTATATGGATCTTTGTGATAAATTTGAGCATCTCCTTTCTCCCAAGCTTTCTCCTATGCCTTTGTGTGTTTCAAATCCTATTGGTGGTCCTATGAACCTTAGTAGAATTTATAGAAATGTTAAACTCTTCTATTCTGGCTATTGATTTTCTAGTGATTTATATGTTCTGGGTTATGATGCTTTTGATCTATTGCTTGAGATGATTGGCTGAAGAAGCACGATGTTGTTATCTCTTGTAAAACCCAAACTGTTTCTCTTGTTGATGATTTTGGGAATTCTTTGGTGATCTTGTGTTGCATGCCTCAGGATTATGCTGGCAGATTTATTTATTATCTTGATTTTACTATGGATGATCTTGATTCTACTCCTATGGTCAAAATCTATCCCGATGTATTTGGTGAAGCCACTGCTTTACCTCCTAAGCGGTAAATTGATTTCCGCATTGATCTTATTCCTGGAGCTTGACCTATAGTTCTTCCACCCAGAAGAATGGCATCCTGTGAGAAGGTTGAGTTGAGGAAGCAAATTGAGGACTTGTTCTCCAAGGGTCTGATCAGACCTAGCCATTCAGAATGGTGAGCAGTAGAGGTTTTCGTCACTAAGTTTGATGATTCTTTGAGGATGCGTGTTGATTATAGGGAGCTGAACATGCTCACTATAAGGAACAGATATCATATGCCTCGCATCAATGATATGTTTGATCAGCTCCATAGAGCTACTGTTTTCTCTCAACTTGATCTTACCACAGGTTTTCGCCAGCTCAGAGTTGCTGAGGAAAGTATTCCAAGACCGCTTTCCGTACTGAGAATGGTTTCTATGAATCATTAGTTATGCCTTTTGGTTTGACTAACGCTCCTGCTTTCTTTGTTGATTTGATGAATCGTGATTTTCGTGATGTGCTTAACAAGTTTGTTCTAGTCTTTGTTGATGATATCCTTGTCTTCTCTAAGTCAAGGGATGAGCATGAGTCGCATTTGAAATTTGTTCTGAGGACTCTTAGTAGTCATCAATTGAAAGCTAAATTCTCGAAATTCCATTTTTGGAAGGATGAAGTTCGATTTCTCGGGCATATTCTAGTAATGGAGTTTCAGTTGATTCAGTCAAGATCGCTGTGATCAATATAAGTCTTTCCTTTCTTCTATTTAGGTAATTGATCATTCTATCTTTTCTGAGGTCCTTATTTCTCCCCATCATGTTATAGGATTGGGAAACTCCTAGGAATCCATTTGATATTCGCATTTTTTTGGGCCATGCCGGTTATTATCGAAGATTCATTGAGAATTTTGCTCGGATTGCTACACCTCTAACTGCTTTAACTTGAAAGAATGCTAAGTTTATATGGAGTGATAAGTGTAAAGCCGCATTCAATGAGTTGAAGCGTAAGCTTACTTTCGCACGAGTGCTTACCATTCCAAATGGAAATGAGGAATTGACGGTATACACGGATGCTAATCGTAAGGGTTTGGGAGCTATTCTGATGCAAGATAGAAAGGTGATTGCTTATGCCGATCGCCAGTTGAAGACCCATAAAGCCAATTATGCGGCTCATGATTTGGTATTGCTTGTTGTTATCTTTGCTTTGAAGCTTTGGAGGCATCATATTTTGGGTACTAAGTTTGAGCTCTATACCAGTCACCAGTCTTTGAAGTATATCTTCACCTAGAAGGATCTGAATCAGAGGCAGGTTCAGTGGCTAGAGTTCCTTACTTCTTATGATCTTGACATTAGCTATACCCCTGGGAAGGCTAATGTTGTGGCTGATTCTTTGAGTCGGAAGAAGGCTATGTTGTGTCAGCTTGTTGTTTCTTCTTCTCCTCTCTTGGATCATATCATTGCTAAGCAAGATGAGGATAGGATCATCAGATTTATTAAGGAGAGTGTTCGTAGCAAAATTGGTGGTAGTAGCCCTAACTGTAGTGGAGCCCTGATCGATGATAAAGGCATTTTGAGGATTAATAATCGGATTTGTGTCCCGAAAGTTGATGGATTGAGGCAAGAGTTACTTCGGGAAAATCATAGATTCAGACTTTCTATTCATTCTTGTATGACGAAGATGTATCAGCATATGAAGAAACTTTATTGGTGGAGAGGTATGAGGCGAGATATCTCTATCTTTATTAGTAGGTGTGCGACTTGTCACCAAGTCAAGGCAGATCACCCTAAGACCCCTGGTTTGTTGCGCCCCTTAAGGTTCCCAATTGGAAATGGGAACAGGTTTCCATAGATTTTACTAATGGATTACTGAGGACACGGAGGGTGTAATGATAGTATTTGGGTTATTATGGATAGATTGACGAAGTCAGCTCATTTCATTCCGGTCAAAATCTACCCGTTCTGCTTCCAGTTTGGCTGAGATCTATATGAGAGAGATTGTTTATATCCATGGTGTTCCTGTCAGTATTGCTTGTAATCGAGATCCTATCTTTACCGGTCAGTCCTGGAAAGCTTTTCAAGAATCTTCGGGTGCTCGTCTGAATCTGAGCACTGCTTACCATCCGCAGACCGACGGTCAAATGGAAAGAGTGAATCAGATTCTTGAGGATCTTCTTTGTGCTTGTGTGCTTGATTATGGAGGATCTTAGGAAGATCATCTCCATCTTGTTGAATTCACCTATAACAACAGTTATTGAGTATATTTTCAGTCTTCTATTTTGATCTTATCTTAATCTTTTACCTATCTCATTCCTTCTTTGAATTCAGGCTAGTATTGAGATGTCTCCATTTGCTGCTGTTTACGGAAGACCTTGTAGTTCTCCATCTTGCTGGATTGAATCTGGTAATTGTTTGGTTCAGATGTGATTTTGGAGGCTTCTGAGAAGATTGAGGAGATTAAGAGGAAGATGAGGAGTGCTCAGGATAAGCAGAAGAAGTATGTTGATCGTCGTAGGAGGAGTTTAGAGTTTTCCATTGGTGATCTGGTTTTCCTTAAGATCTCTCCCTTAAGGAATGTGATTCGGTTTGGTCAGAAAGGGAAGCTTGCTCCTAGTTTTGTTGGTCATTTCCACATCTTGTAAAGGTTTGGTTCTTTAGCTTATCGTCTGGATTTTCCTTAGCAACTTTCTAGAGTGCATAATGTATTCCATGTCTCGCATCTTCGTAGATATATGCATGATCCATCTTTCATTGTCTAGCCTTCTACTCTCGAGAGTTTGGATATTGAGCCTAACCTTACTATCGAGAGGAAGCCATTTCGTATTGTCGATAGAGGTACGAAGCAGCTAAGAAGGAAATCTGTCAACCTGGTCAAAGTGCAGTGGAGTACGGATGATCGGGATTGTACCTGGGAGACGGAGGAGAGCATGCGTGCTTCGAATCCGGAATTGTTTATTTCAGGTACTATTTGCTTTTCTATCTTATCTTTCCTTGTTTTCGTGTCTCGTTCCTTTTCGAGGACGAAAAGTTTTGAGTGGGGAAGGGTGTAACAACCCATAATTTTAATAAATATTTTATTTGAATTTATTTTGAAAACTTTGATTTTTAATCATTTAAAATTTAAAATTTTGGAATTTTCCAATGTAATTTGGGATTTTGTTTATAAATTATTTTCCAAACACAATAAAATAAATATTTTCTAAAATTTTTATATTTTGGTCAATTGTGGTCAAATTTTGACTTTCAGTTGAAATTTTTAAATTTGAATTTTTAATTTCTAATTATTTTCTTTGAAACCGTATTTGATTCTGACATTCGTGGCGCCTTTCATTTCGTAAAATTTTGTTTTAAACTTTGTAAATCTGATAAATTTCATCATTTTACACGCGATTAATTTAAGTAATTTTGTCTATTTTATATTTTTAATTTTCTATTTCATTTCTTTTTTTCTATTTTCTGTTGTATTTTATTTTTCCCATTCTCTACCTTCAATTTGGTTCAATTGATAATGGGCTTAGGAAATTCAAGAGACTTTGGTTTCTTTTTCTTTAATTTATGACTTTTCCTTTTCTAGCCTCTTCATTTTTCTAGCCATGTATTCACACCCCTTGTAACGACCCAGAATTTTTAGAAATTAAAATTTGAATATTTAATTAATTTTAAATATTAATAAGTGAATTTATAAGTCAAATAAATTTTTATTTGAATTTTTGGATTTAATTGAATAATTAAATCGATAATTTAATATGTTAAATTATGGAAATAATTAAAAAATTGAGTTAAAAATGATTGAAAATAATTTGGAAAATTTTATTTTATCATGTTGAAGTTAGAATGATATTTTAGAACTTTTAAAATCGAATTAAAAGTTAATCTGTGAAAATTGAATATTTTAATATTTAATAATCGACTGTAAAATAGTCAATTTTTGAACAGTCTCAGAATTGAACGAAACCAGTTCCATTGGATCCGTAATAGTTAGTTATTACCGGATTTCAATTTTCGTATCAATCGGAGCTATCGTTTGATCGTGGCAGCTCGAAACACATCGAATTATTTTTAATTTAAATTTGGCGAGTCAAAATAGCCATTTTTCAAAAAGTCTCGGAATTCGACGAAACCAGTTTCATCGGATCCGTAATGTGATATTATTGTAAGGTTTCAAATTTCAAGTCAATTGGATTTACCGTTTGTCCGGTACAAATTAAAACGCCTAGAAATCGATTTAAATCGGTTTAATTTAAATTGAACGTTTTCAGCCATAACTCGCACATACTTTCGAATTAGCTTCCGAAACCTGTTCCATTGTGTCCGGAACGCGGGATAAACCCTAGGTACGCTGGTTACGGCGTCTAAATCGGAGTTCGGAATTTCCGGGATGAATAGTGTTTACGCTTGCCTTTTTCTATAAATAGAAGTTAAAATCTCAAAATTTTATAAAATTAAAAACCCTAATTTCCTATTGATAGCCGGCCCTAGAAACATGGATGGCCAGAAATGATCTTCCTCTTCCCCTTGATTTCTCCAAATCCATCAAGAATTAGCCTTAGGTTTCAACTAACAAATTGAAGAGGACGTCAAGCTCTACGATCTGAACGGTGGTGATCGGAAACGGAGCGGCGTGGAGGGGGATAGGAGGCCGCGTCCTCCATGTGCTGTGCACGACTTCCAAGGCTATAGACATAGCCGAGCCCTATGCTATTGAGGCCGAAGATGAGGTTGGTGATGCTCTTCGATTTGCAACTTCCCGATCGAGTTCAAATTGAGTGTTGAGATCGAATTGTTTAAACCTAGTTTCTTTAAATGGGTTAGTTGTTGCGTGTAAAATAACTGGAGAGGAACGCAAAGAGAAGAAGATGGGGGTGATGATGCGTGCGGCCCAGATGTGAAGGGGGTGAAATCTATGGTTTAGATTAGGTTAGGTTATAAATTATTTAAGTTTAAGTTGATTTGTTTATATAAAATACGTGTAAACTTGTAAAATTCATAACTTTTTCATACGAGGTCGAAAAAATGCAAACTCAGTTGCGTTGGAATCGTATGGACGAGCACTACGCGATGGAGTTGGTTTGGAGTCGTTTGGAGTTAGTGAGAATTTCGGGTAAAATTAAACGCGCGTTTAATTTTATTCGAAATAAAAGCTAAAACGGAAATTAAAACCAAGGTGAGAACTTCTCACTCAATCGAATAGATTTCGATTTTATTTTAAATAGTTAGATTTAAAATATTTGAATGCATGTTTGAATGATGATTGTTATATATTGATTGTTAAAATAGACATTATGCGCCGTTATTAAGCGGATGTTATTTAGTAAAAACATATACCGCGAATATTTCATAAACAGTGAAATTGGTATTATATATAATATCAATATATATATATTGGCATATGTATATATTGCAGTTGTTGATTTCCCGCATTTTTTTGTTTAGCGGATGAGACCCTATTACGCCGTTATTAAGCGGATAATATTTAATAAGAACATGTACCGCGATAATTTCGTACTGGAGCGAAATTGGTATTGTGCTAATGTTTTTGGATGCAGGAAACAGGTTGGAGGGATCCAACTGGATTCCTCAACAGTTTTTATTTGATTTCAGATATTTTGATATTTGATGGATTATCATATCGATATATGATGGATCGTTGTAGTCGTGATTGACTATTTGGTGTGTAGCATCATTGGACCCAGATTTGGGATTTTTAAAATGTTTTTAAAAGTGATTTTGAAAATATACTTTATTTTTGGAAATTGATCCATTATAAATAAATAAACGTTATAATTTTTAAAGTTATAAAAATTATGGTTTTTGTGAAATATAGTTAAAAAGCTGATTTTTAGAAATACGATTAAAAGTTGATTTTTGAGAAATATGAACCAATGATTTTATAAAATAGTTTAAACTGGATTTTTGAGTTTATTATTAAAAGTTTGAATATAAGATTTATAAAAATTTGATTTTTTTTTTTTAAATCAAGAGAACGGTGAAATTTTAAAGGAATTTAAAGACGTTTAAAAGAATAATATAATTTGATTTATATTAAGAGATTTATAAATAGATATTTATAAATCGAAATATTGACATTATAAAACGAGTTTTTATAAGTGTTTGAATGAAGTGAAAAATGAATTTCATAATAGAATGGAATTTATAGAATTATAAACTGTGAAGTTATAAATGAAATTTATAAATAGTAAGATTTATAAATTTGGTGAAATTATTTGAAGAATAGATTGATTAAATAAATAAATCTTATAAGTTATAAGGTTTACAAATTGAAAAGTCTTTAAATGAACGATTTTGTAAAATAATCGTTTATAAGTAATTAACTTATAATGTGAACATTTAGTTTAAAATTTAGTTGTAAACTGGAATAGGTTAATTAAGGAATTTATAAAAAGGAAGTTTTTATAAATAAATAGATATGGGATTTATAAACGTTGTTTTATAAATTCGCAAACGACTTATTTTGATAAGTTAATTGTTATAACCTATTAATGGAGTTATATTCACGTTGTAAACAGTGAATAATCCTTTAAGTAAAAAAGAATAGAAATAATGGAATTTGTGAACATAGTATATTCACGTTTTTAGACTGTGAATAATTCTTTGAATTAAAATGAATAAAAGAATCAAATTTGTTAACGGAGTTTATTCACGTTTTTGAATAGTGAATAACACGTTAAAGAAAATGGTTTAGATTTGATGTTTTAAATTGAATTAAAACCATCTAACGATGTTTTAAATGTGTTGAGATTCGAAACCATAGATTTCAACATTTATTGTTGAAATAGACGTTTTCGAGAAATAAAAGGAAATGTGGACTATAACACTGTTGTTATAGTAAATGATTTCCGAAAGGAAATGTTTTGAATAGTATTGGGATTTATATATCTATTTTAATTTCGAATCCCTATACTAGTAATTTTGGGTTGTCGTAACGATGTTTTACGCAACATTCGTTTTTGCCCAAATAAATATGTTTAAGTGAATGATTTTCTTAAAGAATGAAATATATACTTAATTCGATTTAAGTATATTGAATATTTTCTAAGTGTTGAAAATAAAAAGATTTGTGAATTACTTATGAATAAATAAGTATGGAAATGTTTTCCAATATGAAGTGAATATTTAGAATTTATCTTTTTGAAGATAAATTGAAATGAATGATTGAAATCATATATGCATGGATATTTTGAAATATAAATTCATTATGGAATTTATGAATGAAAAGTGAAACTTGTTAAAAATAAATATTGATTTATTTTTGAAGTGTTGAAATTTAATATCTAGTGAAGATATTTTTGAAAAATAAATAATTTGGAAAATTATTTGGAATCTGGTGATGTATGCATATCAATTGATAGTTCAATAACCGACTATCAATATTTCCCTTTGAATGGGTATTTGATGTGAATATGATTGAATTTGAATGCACACTTATTTTTGAATAAGCGCTCACTATTCGGGTTAACCGGGAAAGGACCATGGGGTCGTATAACCCACTCCGAATATGTGATATGTCGTTGTGAATCGCATTTGAAGATCGGTGTTGAAGACCGGTATTTGCGAGAGTGATAGGATGAACTATCGATTGACTCTGCACCGAGTAGCTACGGTATTGAGTTCTCCATATGTGATGGTGAATCCGATCAGGATTGTGAATATCCGGATTGCAAGGACTTCTTTGTAAGTGCCTTCGGTTCTGTTCGAGCCCGGAACAGACTTGTATGGATTGTATGCCTGACATTACAATTTGAGATATAAAGCCGATTTCTTTCAAATATATTTCTGTTGGTGGCGGAGAATTTATTCTTTGCTTAACACCCTTCTTTGAGACGTACGAGCTCAAAGGTTATATAGTTGAAGTTATCAGCAATATATCCCATTTTGGTAATGTGACATGCTGAGTGATGCTGAAATGATCATTGTGTTGATTATTGTGATAGGATCATTTATTTGATCGTCTATCTTAGTGATCATTGTGTTGATCATTTGTTGACCCAAAGCATGGCTTTTGTATAAAGTATGTTTTTGTGGACGTGAATTCGTCGAGCCTCACATCCCGGTAATGGTCAAAACAGGAATGATGCGGCAAGGTTATGAGGGGTAGCTCCCTTTAGGGTATGTGCATTTCCTTCTGGAAAGGGTGGTATCATGGTATGGAGCCCAGATACTTACTCATGTTGATACACTATATCTTTTTCTGTGTGGTGTTGTTGGTGACGAGCGCTCGGTTAAAGGTCCGATGGGACCGGGGGATGCCATATTCGTGTAGTAGTTACCTAGTGATAAAGGTAACCCGGCCTTGTGTTGGCAGAGAGCTGGTTAAGTTCTCGGGGACGTCCAGCCAGAGGCGTTTCCATGTGGCAGTAGGAAGTTCCTTAGCCTGACCATTCGTTGGAAATCCAAAGAAACAATACGAGACTTGTACGGTTTTAGTTGTAGAACCTGCTTCCTCAGGAGGTAGCTATAGTAGGCATAATATAATGGTACCTATGCTGGCTATGATTTATATCTTTACTTTCGAAAGGATTTGTTCTACACTATGCACTAGTAATAATATCAAATGTTATTTTAAATGCGTATCAAGCATCTTTGACTCACATAAGAAGAAATCTCCTCCAAGTCTGCGTTTGCATTGTGTGTGTGGTGGGAGGTCTTATGGTAGTCTCATTTTTAAAAGCATTGCGAATTGATTAAAAAAAATATTCCTCTCTTTTGATTTTAAAGTTAAATAAACTGTTTTGAGTTCTCACACCAGTCACATGACTGACTCGGAGTTTATTGTTTTCCTTCCTAAACTCTGGGTGCCCACCAATTTCCACACGGGCAGTTAAGAGTTAGGTTTATCAGGATATTCTGGATATTCTGGAGTTGCTGGAGGCAAGCTGGATGGCATGGCATATTACTTATATAGTATTTCTTTTTCCGCTGTATTGTTTGTTGTTGTATGTTGTTATACACTCTGATATGATGTAATAAAATGTAATGTAATAACTGATATAGTTCTTTGTTAAAGATTATTCATTTATTATTATATGTTGTTCCGCTGCGAATTGTGAGATTCTGATGTTGTTCTGTTGTTTTCTGTCCCGTCCTATTTTCTTCTGTTTTTCTCCTTTTTCTCTATTCTCTTTTTCTTTCTATTTCTAAATTTTTCTATCTTCTTTTCCCTCTATCTTCTACCTTTTTCTCTCTTCTTTCTTTTCTTAAATTCTTTTTAAAACCCATAACATCTCGGTTTTCGGCCTTCGATTTCTCGGCAGTCGATAAAGTGAGTGTCGATGTCGGATTTTCGGAAGTACGAAAATCGCAGTCTGTTACATTTGGTATCAGAGCTCTGATGGTTAAGCGACAACCATGGTTCTGTTGGGTATTACTCATTAGAGATAGAGTCAGCAGTACTCTAGAATGAGTTTGAGTGTAATAATAGCTATGAGAGCGTATTTGTTAGTGAATATAAAATTGTTTTATATTGTGATGATTGGTTTATTGAGTGGCATATGAACCTTCGTCAGCACGGTCAGTCAAACTATGCCGAAGGGGTTTCTAAACACTTGAATAGAACAATTCGACATAATATTGTTTTTAAATTGGGTAAATGGAATAATTTTACCTTGATTATATTTTATATATAAAGAAATAATTTTTCAAAATTATTAGTGTATATAAGTGATTGTTTAGTTGTTTGAATAATCTAAATAAAAGAATAATTGTATAAGTATAAAGAATTATAAGAATTAAATTATAAGTAAAGTGATTTACAATTGTGAAATAAACTTATATATATATGAGAAGTGAAACTATATGAATATGAGCTGTAAATAAAGGTGAATTTCAAGTTAAATGGAATATAACTTAAGAGATATTGAATTAAGTTGATTTTGGTATCGAAGTAAATAATCAAGTGGATTAAATGAATATGAACTTGAGTTATGTAATAGAATTCAACTTTGTAATTGAATTGAATGAATGGCCTGAATGTTAATTAATTGAATGTAAATAGTTGATATGAAATAATGAATGTAAGTGTTAATTCATTTAAAATCTAATTTTATTGGAAGTTGAATAAAATTGAATGAAAATCAATTTAATTAAACCAAAATGAATGTAAGTGAAGCAAAGAAATTTGGTTGTAATTAATAATACATTGGTTGTTATATGATTGTAGTTGATTGTATATAATTCATTAAGTGTTAATGAAATTGAAAGCTATGAAATTGAATTCAAATTTGAAGTAAATGAATTTGAATAGAATTGAATGTGAATTGGATTTAAATTAGTAAATGATAACTAATTGAATTGAGAATGAAAGTTGATAAAATCCAATGTAAATAAATCAAATGTGATTTAAATTGAAACCATTTCATTAATATTAATGAGAATATGAATGATAATTGGTTGATGGTTGAAAATATATTGCTTTTCATGCATTTGCTATGTGATATATATAGTTGTTATGTTACTATATGTTGTATATTGAGATTATTTGCATATGTGCATGTTCTCATGTTGTTTGTTGAGTTTAGTAGGTGCGGATCGCGTTTGCTTCGCATTTGGAGTTCGCTTTAGCGCTATATTAGCCGTATATGCTTGCTAATAAAATATAAGGTACATATCTCGGATTAAATATCGCACTTTTACATTTTTTTCCCTTCGGGATGCCTCATTACTTGATGAGATGTATATTTGTGATATATATACTGTCATTTTTTTTTCGGATCGAGCCGCGCAAAGGAGACTATGGCGAATTTTTCCGGAAATTTAAGGCGTTAGAAAAATTTGAGAAAATTGGAAAGTTTTGAAAACTTTTAACTTTGATTTTGAAATTGAAAGTTAAACAATAGTAATTGTTTTTGAAAACATAACTAAGTATGATTTGAAAACTTAGTAAGTTATTGTAAGAAGTTTAACTATGAATTTTGGAAAAATAAATAAATTCTGTAATTTTCTTACTTGTAATTTCGAGGACGAAATTCTTTTAAGGGGGAAAGATTGTAACGACCCAGAATTTTTAGAAATTAAAATTTGAATATTTAATTAATTTTAAATATTAATAAGTGAATTTATAAGTCAAATAAATTTTTATTTGAATTTTTGGATTTAATTGAATAATTAAATCGATAATTTAATATGTTAAATTATGGAAATAATTAAAAAATTGAGTTAAAAATGATTGAAAATAATTTGGAAAATTTTATTTTATCATGTTGAAGTTAGAATGATATTTTAGAACTTTTAAAATCGAATTAAAAGTTAATCTGTGAAAATTGAATATTTTAATATTTAATAATCGACTGTAAAATAGTCAATTTTTGAACAGTCTCAGAATTGAACGAAACCAGTTCCATTGGATCCGTAATAGTTAGTTATTACCGGATTTCAATTTTCGTATCAATCGGAGCTATCGTTTGATCGTGGCAGCTCGAAACGCATCGAATTATTTTTAATTTAAATTTGGCGAGTCAAAATAGCCATTTTTCAAAAAGTCTCGGAATTCGACGAAACCAGTTTCATCGGATCCGTAATGTGATATTATTGTAAGGTTTCAAATTTCAAGTCAATTGGATTTACCGTTTGTCCGGTACAAATTAAAACGCCTAGAAATCGATTTAAATCGGTTTAATTTAAATTGAACGTTTTCAGCCATAACTCGCACATACTTTCGAATTAGCTTCCGAAACCTGTTCCATTGTGTCCGGAACGCGGGATAAACCCTAGGTACGCTGGTTACGGCGTCTAAATCGGAGTTCGGAATTTCCGGGATGAATAGTGTTTACGCTTGCCTTTTTCTATAAATAGAAGTTAAAATCTCAAAATTTTATAAAATTAAAAACCCTAATTTCCTATTGATAGCCGGCCCTAGAAACATGGATGGCCAGAAATGATCTTCCTCTTCCCCTTGATTTCTCCAAATCCATCAAGAATTAGCCTTAGGTTTCAACTAACAAATTGAAGAGGACGTCAAGCTCTACGATCTAAACGGTGGTGATCGGAAACGGAGCGGCGTGGAGGGGGATAGGAGGCCGCGTCCTCCATGTGCTGTGCATGACTTCCAAGGCTATAGACATAGCCGAGCCCTATGCTATTGAGGCCGAAGATGAGGTTGGTGATGCTCTTCGATTTGCAACTTCCCGATCGAGTTCAAATTGAGTGTTGAGATCGAATTGTTTAAACCTAGTTTCTTTAAATGGGTTAGTTGTTGCGTGTAAAATAACTGGAGAGGAACGCAAAGAGAAGAAGATGGGGGTGATGATGCGTGCGGCCCAGATGTGAAGGGGGTGAAATCTATGGTTTAGATTAGGTTAGGTTATAAATTATTTAAGTTTAAGTTGATTTGTTTATATAAAATACGTGTAAACTTGTAAAATTCATAACCTTTTCATACGAGGTCGAAAAAATGCAAACTCAGTTGCGTTGGAATCGTATGGACGAGCACTACGCGATGGAGTTGGTTTGGAGTCGTTTGGAGTTAGTGAGAATTTCGGGTAAAATTAAACGCGCGTTTAATTTTATTCGAAATAAAAGCTAAAACGGAAATTAAAACCAAGGTGAGAACTTCTCACTCAATCGAATAGATTTCGATTTTATTTTAAATAGTTAGATTTAAAATATTTGAATGCATGTTTGAATGATGATTGTTATATATTGATTGTTAAAATAGACATTATGCGCCGTTATTAAGCGGATGTTATTTAGTAAAAACATATACCGCGAATATTTCATAAACAGTGAAATTGGTATTATATATAATATCAATATATATATATTGGCATATGTATATATTGCAGTTGTTGATTTCCCGCATTTTTTTGTTTAGCGGATGAGACCCTATTACGCCGTTATTAAGCGGATAATATTTAATAAGAACATGTACCGCGATAATTTCGTACTGGAGCGAAATTGGTATTGTGCTAATGTTTTTGGATGCAGGAAACAGGTTGGAGGGATCCAACTGGATTCCTCAACAGTTTTTATTTGATTTCAGATATTTTGATATTTGATGGATTATCATATCGATATATGATGGATCGTTGTAGTCGTGATTGACTATTTGGTGTGTAGCATCATTGGACCCAGATTTGGGATTTTTAAAATGTTTTTAAAAGTGATTTTGAAAATATACTTTATTTTTGGAAATTGATCCATTATAAATAAATAAACGTTATAATTTTTAAAGTTATAAAAATTATGGTTTTTGTGAAATATAGTTAAAAAGCTGATTTTTAGAAATACGATTAAAAGTCGATTTTTGAGAAATATGAACCAATGATTTTATAAAATAGTTTAAACTGGATTTTTGAGTTTATTATTAAAAGTTTGAATATAAGATTTATAAAAATTTGATTTTTTTTTTTTAAATCAAGAGAACGGTGAAATTTTAAAGGAATTTAAAGACGTTTAAAAGAATAATATAATTTGATTTATATTAAGAGATTTATAAATAGATATTTATAAATCGAAATATTGACATTATAAAACGAGTTTTTATAAGTGTTTGAATGAAGTGAAAAATGAATTTCATAATAGAATGAAATTTATAGAATTATAAACTGTGAAGTTATAAATGAAATTTATAAATAGTAAGATTTATAAATTTGGTGAAATTATTTGAAGAATAGATTGATTAAATAAATAAATCTTATAAGTTATAAGGTTTACAAATTGAAAAGTCTTTAAATGAACGATTTTGTAAAATAATCGTTTATAAGTAATTAACTTATAATGTGAACATTTAGTTTAAAATTTAGTTGTAAACTGGAATAGGTTAATTAAGGAATTTATAAAAAGGAAGTTTTTATAAATAAATAGATATGGGATTTATAAACGTTGTTTTATAAATTCGCAAACGACTTATTTTGATAAGTTAATTGTTATAACCTATTAATGGAGTTATATTCACGTTGTAAACAGTGAATAATCCTTTAAGTAAAAAAGAATAGAAATAATGGAATTTGTGAACATAGTATATTCACGTTTTTAGACTGTGAATAATTCTTTGAATTAAAATGAATAAAAGAATCAAATTTGTTAACGGAGTTTATTCACGTTTTTGAATAGTGAATAACACGTTAAAGAAAATGGTTTAGATTTGATGTTTTAAATTGAATTAAAACCATCTAACGATGTTTTAAATGTGTTGAGATTCGAAACCATAGATTTCAACATTTATTGTTGAAATAGACGTTTTCGAGAAATAAAAGGAAATGTGGACTATAACACTGTTGTTATAGTAAATGATTTCCGAAAGGAAATGTTTTGAATAGTATTGGGATTTATATATCTATTTTAATTTCGAATCCCTATACTAGTAATTTTGGGTTGTCGTAACGATGTTTTACGCAACATTCGTTTTTGCCCAAATAAATATGTTTAAGTGAATGATTTTCTTAAAGAATGAAATATATACTTAATTCGATTTAAGTATATTGAATATTTTCTAAGTGTTGAAAATAAAAAGATTTGTGAATTACTTATGAATAAATAAGTATGGAAATGTTTTCCAATATGAAGTGAATATTTAGAATTTATCTTTTTGAAGATAAATTGAAATGAATGATTGAAATCATATATGCATGGATATTTTGAAATATAAATTCATTATGGAATTTATGAATGAAAAGTGAAACTTGTTAAAAATAAATATTGATTTATTTTTGAAGTGTTGAAATTTAATATCTAGTGAAGATATTTTTGAAAAATAAATAATTTGGAAAATTATTTGGAATCTGGTGATGTATGCATATCAATTGATAGTTCAATAACCGACTATCAATATTTCCCTTTGAATGGGTATTTGATGTGAATATGATTGAATTTGAATGCACACTTATTTTTGAATAAGCGCTCACTATTCGGGTTAACCGGGAAAGGACCATGGGGTCGTATAACCCACTCCGAATATGTGATACGTCGTTGTGAATCGCATTTGAAGATCGGTGTTGAAGACCGGTATTTGCGAGAGTGATAGGATGAACTATCGATTGACTCTGCACCGAGTAGCTACGGTATTGAGTTCTCCATATGTGATGGTGAATCCGATCAGGATTGTGAATATCCGGATTGCAAGGACTTCTTTGTAAGTGCCTTCGGTTCTGTTCGAGCCCGGAACAGACTTGTATGGATTGTATGCCTGACATTACAATTTGAGATATAAAGCCGATTTCTTTCAAATATATTTCTGTTGGTGGCGGAGAATTTATTCTTTGCTTAACACCCTTCTTTGAGACGTACGAGCTCAAAGGTTATATAGTTGAAGTTATCAGCAATATATCCCATTTTGGTAATGTGACATGCTGAGTGATGCTGAAATGATCATTGTGTTGATTATTGTGATAGGATCATTTATTTGATCGTCTATCTTAGTGATCATTGTGTTGATCATTTGTTGACCCAAAGCATGGCTTTTGTATAAAGTATGTTTTTGTGGACGTGAATTCGTCGAGCCTCACATCCCGGTAATGGTCAAAACAGGAATGATGCGGCAAGGTTATGAGGGGTAGCTCCCTTTAGGGTATGTGCATTTCCTTCTGGAAAGGGTGGTATCATGGTATGGAGCCCAGATACTTACTCATGTTGATACACTATATCTTTTTCTGTGTGGTGTTGTTGGTGACGAGCGCTCGGTTAAAGGTCCGATGGGACCGGGGGATGCCATATTCGTGTAGTAGTTACCTAGTGATAAAGGTAACCCGGCCTTGTGTTGGCAGAGAGCTGGTTAAGTTCTCGGGGACGTCCAGCCAGAGGCGTTTCCATGTGGCAGTAGGAAGTTCCTTAGCCTGACCATTCGTTGGAAATCCAAAGAAACAATACGAGACTTGTACGGTTTTAGTTGTAGAACCTGCTTCCTCAGGAGGTAGCTATAGTAGGCATAATATAATGGTACCTATGCTGGCTATGATTTATATCTTTACTTTCGAAAGGATTTGTTCTACACTATGCACTAGTAATAATATCAAATGTTATTTTAAATGCGTATCAAGCATCTTTGACTCACATAAGAAGAAATCTCCTCCAAGTCTGCGTTTGCATTGTGTGTGTGGTGGGAGGTCTTATGGTAGTCTCATTTTTAAAAGCATTGCGAATTGATTAAAAAAAATATTCCTCTCTTTTGATTTTAAAGTTAAATAAACTGTTTTGAGTTCTCTCACCAGTCACATGACTGACTCGGAGTTTATTGTTTTCCTTCCTAAACTCTGGGTGCCCACCAATTTCCACACGGGCAGTTAAGAGTTAGGTTTATCAGGATATTCTGGATATTCTGGAGTTGCTGGAGGCAAGCTGGATGGCATGGCATATTACTTATATAGTATTTCTTTTTCCGCTGTATTGTTTGTTGTTGTATGTTGTTATACACTCTGATATGATGTAATAAAATGTAATGTAATAACTGATATAGTTCTTTGTTAAAGATTATTCATTTATTATTATATGTTGTTCCGCTGCGAATTGTGAGATTCTGATGTTGTTCTGTTGTTTTCTGTCCCGTCCTATTTTCTTCTGTTTTTCTCCTTTTTCTCTATTCTCTTTTTCTTTCTATTTCTAAATTTTTCTATCTTCTTTTCCCTCTATCTTCTACCTTTTTCTCTCTTCTTTCTTTTCTTAAATTCTTTTTAAAACCCATAACATCTCGGTTTTCGGCCTTCGATTTCTCGGCAGTCGATAAAGTGAGTGTCGATGTCGGATTTTCGGAAGTACGAAAATCGCAGTCTGTTACATCCCTAACCGTTCATTTTACTTCTCAATTCACGTACAAAAGTTTCTCATTCCATCTCATTTCCATTTGCGTTCATGAAACAAAAATATTACAGTAAGTTTTCTTTTCATGGCTTCCTCTTTCTTCCTCTTTTACATTTTCTTTTTCTCTTTTTGTTTGCCTCAAGCAAGCTCGGCCACATGCTCTGGCCGAGCACATCTCCTCCACCACTGCCACCATGATTGGCCAGCACCACCTCATCACCTCCCCTATGCCTAGCCGTGACCAATAGATCCATACCCATCACCTATTTGCCTTGCAAACCCTAGCCGAGACCACCATACCATCATCCCCTTCCTTCTAGCCTCGGCTACCCCTTATTCCTCTACCATGCCTTGCCTTGCCATGATCTACATCACCCCAAGCCGTGCCTTATGACCACTTAACCAGAGCTTAGCCATGGCCGAGCACTTTAGACATAAGGCCGAGCCTATGTGTGCACTTGACCTTTCATTTGCCTAGCCTTTTGCCTTCCCTGCATTTAATTTGCCATCTCTTCACCTTCTATAGCCTAGCCGTTCTTTTACCTGACCATAGCCGAGCATAGATGCTCTTAAACAATCATGGTCGAGCCAGGTGTTGGTGTATCTAGCCAAATTGATAAGTGGCCGAGACCACTTGCCTGGGTGGAGTCCATTTTGCTTCAAATTTGATTCATATTTATTTATTGTTTTAATTTAAAATCTTGGGTTGAATATTATGGTTATGTATGTTGTATTTTATTCGTTTGCCAGATCTGAATCTTGGCTCTCCATTCACTCGGATCTAAGTCGTGCTTTGTTGTGCTTTCCAAAGTTAATTGTCTCGAATTGTTATATCCAGCATTAGAAGGTGAGTTTATTACTCTTGACATTTGTACTTATATAATTGTGAAACAATGGCATGTGAATTGTAGTTGATGATATGATAGTAATTTGTATATGCTTTTGATATGATATTTCATGATGTTATAACTTAATATTTATTTGTTACATCACCTGATATGATATTCCATATTATACTGTTTATTCATTTACCGCTTCTTACACTGCAAGTTCCCTGTTAGTATAGAATCACTATGGGTTGAAATGACACATACCCGAAAGGACATTGGAATAAGGAAAAATCGTTATGAGTTAAAATGATAGGCTCAAGCGATTTTTATTTTATTTGGTTGACTTGGGATTGCGGGTTTGAAATTATATAACCCGAATTATATTTTTAAATTACGGATTGAAATGATACATATCCGTATCACTTGACCTTGGTTGGAAAATTGTATACAGACCGGTGGCTAATTTTAAATATTTTCATAAAATTATTAAGTATTTTTGAAATTTAAAATATGAAATTTTAACTTAAATTGGATTTAAATGATTTAAATAAATTTTATAGTGATTTTCTATGAGTTAAAATGTATAAGTAAATAAATGGTTTAAAAATGTAATTTAAAATATGACTTAACTTCATAATTGAAATTTAGTTTTGAAATGGAAATTTCAAGCTTAACTTAGTAATAAGAATAATTTATTTATGAAACGGGTATTTTAAAATTAAAGTATTACGTTATTCGTCGAGATAAAAAGTTAAGTAAATAATGTACTTTTGTCTTAATAAATGAATTATAGTTTAATTTGGATATTTTATTTATAAAATTTTGTTTTATTTAATCATAAGTTAAATGATAACCAAATAAATATTTCAGAAACGTGAGATATGTTTTATAAGTCAAAAACTATGAAAACTGAAATTTATAAAGTTTCTAAAATGTTGTAATAAATTTTATTTTTGTATTGATAGCATTTCCAAATTGCTGTGGTTTTACGGTAGCGTTTTATAAGTGCTACCATTTCTGAAATTTTACAATACTTTTGAAATACCAGTATATGTACAGTAACGTTTCTAAGTGCTGCTGTTTCTGAAAATATACCGTTTTTCTGAAATACCATTATATCTACAGTAACGTTTTCTAAAATACACTTTTTTCTGAAATACCATTATATCTATAGTAACGTTTTCTAAGTGCTGTTGTTTCTGAAAAGACCGTATTTCTATGTATTATCACATTTTCCAAGTGCTACGAATGCTATGATACAATGTGATTTTTGAAATTGTTATAATTGAATGAATGAACTTAGAAATGCTACAATTCTGTAAATTGAATATTTGATTTCAAAGTATAAAAACTTCATATTTAAATGGTTTAAGTGAATTATTTTAATCTGGAATATAAACCATTTTGAAATTTATAACCACGGGTAGTAATAACACTTGGTTGTTAAAGAGACCGGGATCGGAAGTTGTCATACTCTCTTCCAACTTCGAAAACCACTTTAACAACCGTATACGCGGTGGAGATTCCAGAACGAAGTAGCATGGCGGCGGCGTTCTATTAAGTTATATACGTAAACCCGACTTCCGTGATTTGGCATAAGGTGGCTAAAACAAGAGCGATTCCGAGCCAATGAGGTAGCTCCTCTTATCGGACACACTTCTTCGTATGTCATTCTATTACTTTGTGATTGATTGGTGTGCACCTTTGATTTTTTGGAAGTGTGGCTCGAGGTGGGCGGTAGTAGCTGCTACGCGTTACCACCGGTCCGGAAGTGCAATTGGTATATCTACCCTGGCATTGCCTAGTTATGCCGTGTCACCGACCCTAGCGTGCCTTATACGATTTTGGTTTTGTACCATACCTATGGAGTGCCCTCTAACGACGCCCAGTACGGGGGAGATTACGGTACTGTATAGACTATGAGAATATATAAAATGTGTTAAGAGGGATACTGTGTAACTCCTTAACGCTGTTTTTAAATATATTATACTTTACTTTAGATATTATTATAATAGCGTATATTACTACATAGTAAATAGTTTAACGGATCCTTAAAGGATGGGCGGTCCCAAACATCCTTTAAGTTACTTGTGCATTTTATTATGGTTCACTTGAGTTGGTTTACATTGTATAAGTATGTATGTCGTGACTCGAGTATTTTGTTTTTTGCTTTACGCTTGGGTCAGCCTAAGTATCAGTTTTGGATTTCACCTTCTGGAGCTAGAGGATTCGTTGGAGATTATCCATCTATCTGGTCGTTATCTATTTCCTTTCAATATTTCTGTTCAACTTATGTATTAAAGGACATTTATGTATTGGGATTTCCGTTGTATTAATTTTTAGACTCTGGATTTTGTACTTGTTTTGAGACTGTGTTTGAGACTTTGTTTGTAGTAGCTTCATGAACTACTATGGTTATTTCTATTTCTGTTGCGAGTTATTCTGATTTATCTGTGTCTATGATTCTGTGATTGGTTTTATTTGCTTTAAATTATATTACAATCTACAGTTTTGAATTATTCAAGTCAGATATGTGTGATTTTATTTTCGATTTGAATGATCCAAAGTACTGGGTTGTTACAGTCCCTCTATCCACTTTGTCCTCTCATCCTTCTTTTTTATCCCTTCCGCCGTCTCTCCGTTCTTCTCATATTTGACATATGTATTGAAAACCCAAAACATAAAATTCATTTTTAAACCAAATACTATCTTAGTTTTGGGTTTTCGTTTATGCAAAAATGCACATGATGCATGCATATTGTCGAAAACGACCAATTTAAAAATTGAAGTTAACATAAAAATAGAAAACAACTTTGTTTATTTTAAGTGTTTTGGGAAATAATGGAAGCATGAGAAACAAACCATCCTTCTGTCGTTCCTTCATCCCCTCCATCGTCCCCTTCGTCTTTCTTCGACCTTCTCCATCATTCCTCCACTCTTCTCATGTTTGACGTATATATTGAAAATCGAAAACAAAAAATTCGTTTTTAAGCCAAACATTACTTTAGCATTTGAGATAAGATTGAACGTGGTGAGAGGTAAATAGTGAGATGATATTCAGTTTCCTATGTAATAGAATTGATATCATTGGATATTACGTATATGAAACTGCCAATAAGAAAATGAGGAAAATATTTATTCCATTTTGCCACTTTTGAGATTAGACTTTTTATGTAGTGCTCTACAATGCAATGAAGAATATATTAGTGAAAAAATTATGATAGCTTTTGATATCTTACTTATTTTTTTCAATTCTTGAATTTAAGGAATGTACGAATTAGTAAGTATACAACCCTAAAAAGTGAAACATGGGTCATGTTCATTGACCATCACACTTTTACTCAATAAACAGTATCTTCTACTCTTTCTAGACCATTAATAGCATGCAAGATGAAATAACATAACTATTTTCAAATTTTAGATGTTTCCAAAATAAAATTACAAGACATCTATGTATACGAATAGAATAAAATACATTTAAAGGGAGAGAAAAATGAAAAAATTTGCAAAAGTGGAATTTACCTATGGCCTCATCCTTAGCTTCAAGCCCTAGGGTGAGCTTTATAGAAAAATTTGTAACATTATCTTTATTTCAACATAGTCTAGAAAACAAACTGTAGTTATTCTATTAAGAATTTAACCATATAATAGTTAACTGATATATCTAAATGTTTTCAATTTATTCACATGGTGATAAACATAAATTTTCTTACTTCCTTCACCAATGAAATATTATTTAAGAAGTTTACTAAATTTCATGGTATAAGACATTTCATACTATGCTCATAAGTAGGAGTAATAATATGTTTGAACCTGACTAGTTATAGTAAGCATAGATTATTGTTCATGGTATGTCTTTGTATGAAACAATATTATAGAGTGCCGTAGATTAATAGTACCTGGTTAATTTAAATGTAACAATGGATGGGTTATATGTCAATTTATCCAAGTTTAAGTCGACGACGATAAGCGTTGAGATCAAAAGTACAAAATTAGATTTAATGAGTGGTGATAAAATATATTAGCCGTATATTAACACATAATTATTCCTTTATTGTTCTCTACCGTGACTAAAATAAAGTAGTTATCTATACATGATGAAGATTAAAAAAACCTCCAACACTTACATCTACTTTATAATCCAAATTAAAATAGAAACCACAAAAATAGAAATAAACATAGCAAGTAAATATGATAAATGATAAATTAAATTAGAATAATATAGATATACATATATATAGGAATAAGATAAATCCTTATGTATATTTTGATATAACTTTGACTACTGAAAATGGAAATTGTTCAAGTGTCATAAAGCCACTATATTTTTAAAATTCAAATGTTTCATGTGTATGAAAATATCCACGAATGTTTTTTAATGTTGGGAAAGATGAAATTATGTTTTGTCCCTATACATAAATCTAGAAAAAATAAAAATCTAACATCATGCACCTATCAAATAGATGCTTTATGGCAAAATGAATCAATAATTTAGTCGACTTTGACACGACCTTGGAGAAGCCCAACAGTGGTCATACAACATTTACCTCTACGAAGAACGATAAGAAAGTGCCATGAGTAAAAATTAGGGTTAAGTAAGAAGGCGTGGGAAGGAATCAAAATACAGAGACCTTATTCTGAGACTATTCGGCTTAAGAATACACGTGGCATTACCATATTGGATATATGGAAGAGGGCTTCGGAGGTCACATTCCATACTCAGTATTAATAGTATAGAATAGATAAGGCTAAAAATGGAAATTCTGTAAAAGTCACAATTTGGCTTTGAAAGTTACACTATCGTGTTGGTAACACCCTATATTTTTACAACATTATTTAGGATAATTAATTTGGTAAATTAAACAAATAATGTGGAGACTAATAAGCTAGTAATTCATTAGCTAAGGGTTGCTATGTGATGTTAATGTGCAAACTAAAATGGAATAACCTAAACAAAGGCATTAGAAAATAACAAGGGCAATATGAAAAATAGGTGGAGTTTTTACCCTAAACCCTTCGGAGATAGAAACTCACATTCATTTCATTTTACTCAAACTAAAAACACTAAGGCCGACCACCATTATCATTCTCAAGAGGAAGGTTAAGCTAGGAATCAAGAGAACGAAGATAATCACTTTAATTAACATTTAATCTCACATCATATATCTCAAAGCTAAGGTGAATAATCACTGCATCCCATTTTATTTTAGTTTTTGACTTTAAGGTTAGATCTAAAAAAAATTGCAAGTCTATGCCATGTTTTGATGATTAAAGTTGTATATATGGTTGTTGATGAATTGTATATGTTCATGTTAAATATTATAATATGTTTGACATTAAACCCTATTTAATGACATCAAATGCCTTAAAAATTTAAATATAGGTCAGAATGATATTATAGAGATGGATTTCAATTCTCATAATTTTCTGAATTATGGTGGATTTTATAATAATTTTCTAGTGAAGGAAATGTTTGTTGGGTTATAAGTTATTTTCAGCTAAAATAATAATTGTTTAGGGTTGAAATTTTTATATGTTTGACAATATATTAAAATAGATTTTTTGGGATTTTTCCAAATTTTTCTAGATTTTTCCTAAGTGTTTTGATGGATATATAAAATTATTTAAGGTATGAGACTCAAATGTTTTATATATTTAATTAAGGAGAAGGGGAATTTTTAAAACAAAACAATTGTTTAAATTTAAGAATAGTGGCAGCGCATTTCTGAAAAGAATTTGTTAACCAATGAGGATTTGACAAACAAACGCAGGTTAGTTGAAAAGTTATCCTTTTTAAGTTAAAAACAAAGAAATCATATTTTTAGCATGTTTCAGCCTATTATAGCAGAAACTTTCCGGGTTAGACCTTCCGACCAGGTTGAGAGGTTCAAAGCTTTTAGCAAGGTCAAACCAATGCATATGGTATCAAGTAACTTGGTACGTAATGAATGGACAAGGTAGAAAGGTTCTTAGTCGAATGGTTAATGGCCGAAGAGGTTGGTGTATGTTTGTTTTATAAATCAAAAGCTTCCGCCTGATTTGCTTTTGAATTAGAACTTTTGATTTGGCTGCTTTCAACCTGGTTACTTTCGACCAGGTCAAATGTTTAAAAAAGGTTTTTATTTAAAACCTTTCGACACAGTCAAAAGGTTGCTGCCGCTTTGTTTTGTTTTGAGCCTTACGACAAAGACGAAATGTATACTTGTTTTAAAACCAGCCGCTTCTGCCAATGCTTTCGAAAAGAAGCTTTCGACTTAAATGACTATCCCTTATTTTATAAATCGAAGTACAACCCAAATCTTTCGAAAGAGATATTTTAAAGGATATGTTTAAAGCTTTTAAAGTAGGGCTTTCGACTTAATCGAAAGGTTGCTTCCAATGACTTCGAAAGGTTTAAGCAAATAATTTTGAAAGATTTCAGTTGAATGATTTCAAAAGGTTTTATGATCAACCATGAAAGGTTTGACTTCAGCGATTTCAAAAGATTTAAATGAGTAATTGCAAAATGTTTAAATGAATGACTTTGAAAGTTTCTGGTTGGAGTACTTCGAAAGGTTTAAGTAAATAGTTTCGAAAGGTTTAAGATGGATGCTTTTCCAAAATTTTCTAGGCAATGTTTTAAAAAGATTTTAAAGAATGATGCCCAAAGTCTTAAAGTTTTCAAAAGGTTCGATTTCAAAAGGTTTGGTAGCAAATTTGAAATAAATGATTGCAAAAGAGTAGAAAGAAGTTCTTTCAAATGCCTAAGTGCTTTCATCAACTAAAGCTTGATTAAAGAGTATATGTATAACATGATGATACGATTTTGAGTAAAGTATATAGATTATATATTATTCCTTGTTTAAATTTGGTTTAAAGGTATAAATCAGTTTGGAAATGTTTTCAAGGAAATTATGGGAGGGGATCCTTAAGTGAAAATAACTTAGATATTAGAATACCAGATGAGGCTAGTATAGGGTTGTGCCCTATACATTAGCTATTAGCCGTGGCTAATTGTTGTCCAAAATTCCAATGTGTAGGGCTTGATCACTGATAGGCTAAAATTATGATTACACACTGAAAGGAAGGAATATATGATGTATATAGATAGGTTATTGGTGAGCCTGAAAAACCATTAGGATTGGGAAGACCTGGAAGATGATTAAGTTTGGGACAGACCATCCAGAAGTGAAGTATTTAGCAGATAGTTAAGAATAGATAATCCAGAAGAAGAATACCTAGCAGGTGTTAGGTTAATTTTGATTATATTGTCTGGTAGGCCCGAGTCAGCCAAAGGTTAAAAGTTATCCAAACAAAACTTATTTATTTAAATAGATATTTCATTATTACCTGAGATTTATGTATGTTTACATAATGATTACTTTACAACATTTAACCATTGTGGATGGAAGAGCACCGTATATGGTTTTATAAACGGCTTTGCATAGATATGTTTTAAAAAGGATGTTAGTGAGGGTAAACCAGTTCCGTTAAGCGGCTTGGTGTCACTTAACATATGTAAGCAGGATGTATAGTATTATTCATACCAGGCTTTGTGTCTGACTCATGGTTTATGTTTTCTCCTTAGACTCTCGGGTGCTCAAAATTAATTTGAGTAGGTTGAGGGATTAAGGTCATTTTCAGGCTTAGTAGGATGACAAATAAGGCCACCGGAGGCATGTAAGAGGCAACAGATAGCTATTTAGGACATGCAGTTCTTATTATGTTTTGATGTATTTCCGCTGTGATTGTATTAGGTCGATTATGACCATATGAATCTGATCAACCAAGGGGGTATCATCATATACCGCTCTTGGCATATTTTGTAATAACTATATTTTATCTGTGCCTAGGAACGATTTGGGATTATGTGTTATGAATGTGAAACATTTGGTTTTGAAATGTAAGGAAGTAAAAGTGGTTTTTTAATTTCGTGTTTTGTTTCATATTCAAGTACTTCTGATATTATTGATACTAGTAACATAGCCGTATTTAGTTCTTCGAAAGCTAATACTATAGATGACTGCAACATTTATAGCGCTTAGTTTTAGGCCTCTTGATAGGGGATGTTACAGCTTAGTATCAGAGCATGGTTAATGAAATACTTTACCCACACATGATTTTTGAAAACATAATCCACAGAAATTAGAGGTAAGATCAGGGTATGGGATAATGCTATAGTAACGAACTTGTATTTGCTGAGGTAAGATCAGGGTACGGGATAATGCTATAGTAACGAACTTGTATTTGCTTCATATATATAAGCATAAGCAATATCTCTAAACCCCTATCTGAAGTTAGGCTAATCATTTGTATCTCACGAGGTTTGAATACATATATGGAAGAATGAAGAGGCAAAGTTAATCCTAGAGAAAATAGCACCACCACCAATGGAAATTCCTGGCCAAATACTAAAAGAGGTCCCGGTCAGCCACAAGTAGAAACTATTGGTGCAGGAGTTCCCCAGATGGACATAGGGGCAATGTATCAGTTCTTTGTAAACATGACGCAAGTTGGAATTGCACCTGGAGTTGTCGGAAGTAATTTTGTAGTAGGTGGAGCTCAGGAAGTTCTGATGGTCAATCAGTATGCTAACCTGAGTAGGGATTACACTAGGCTTGGAGGGAAGCCGTTTATTGGTACTGAAGACGCGATCAAGGTGGAAAATTAACTGCTACATTGCTAGGGAGTTTTTGATGACTTAAGATTAAATGATGCACGAAAGAGGAGGTTGGCTTTGAGGAAGTTTCTCTATTCTGGTGGAATACTGTTACTGCTGGGGTTGACGAGAAAACCATAACTTGGGAGGAGTTTATGAGAAGGTTTTTAGAAAGATTTATGTCTGTAATGGCACAGTCGGCATTGGTGATGAAGTTTGCAGAATTGGAACAAGGAGATATGTCCATCTTGAAATATGCGAAAAAGTTTGAGGAGTCGGTCCGATATGGGTATGCTTTGGTAGACACTATGATAAAGAGGAATGAAATGTTTATAAGGGGCTTAAGGGTAGAGTTGATAAGCGCCACTTTGCTGCATTTGAGAGATCCAAGTGATGTAGTGGTTGAAATGGCATTAAGACAGGAAGATGCGTTGGCTTGGTTTGGGAAGAAGATGTAGGAGGCCCAGATGGGACAGGGACAAAAAGGGAAATCTTTCTTAGAAAAAGATGCTTAGAAAGGGGGAGCACAGAAGAAAGGAACGGCTGAAGTGGTTTGCTACAAATGCGACAAGAAGGGGCACTATGCTAATGAATGTCGAACCGGTAAAGGAAAAGGAGGCTAGTAGAAAGAAGAATGTTAGATGTTTTAATTGTGACTAGATCGGTCATTACAAGAATAAGTGCCTAGAGCCAGCAATTGAAGGAAAGGGGAAAGGTTATGTTTTGGAGCCCACAACCTCAAGGCCAGTTGTGCAAGACAAAGGGAAGGCTATTTTGGGAGGCTCGCTGCATATTCACGATATATCCGTTAGCATACTATTTGATACTAGAGCATCTCATTCTTTTATTTCTCGATGTTTGGTAGATAAGCTTAGCCTAAAATCCTCATATATGGTTACTTCCTTAAGGGTTGCAAATCCGATAGTAGGGTATGCAACTCTTGGGATGAGGTGTGACCATTTAGAGTTTGATTTGCCAGGCCATACTTTTGAGTGTTGTTTGCATGTGATTGACTTTCGGGGATTTGGGATCATACGTAGGTTGGATTGGTTAAATAAATATGATGCTAGGATATTTTCCATGATAGAAAAATATCACTTAGCCACCCAGATTGTAGTGATTGGATAGTTTATACTATAGAGAACCCTAGTTGTGCAATGTATGCTTTATTGGGCACTATGGAGTTGGAGGATAAGTCGCATCGAGTCTTTCTAGTTAGAGAGTTCACAGATGTGTCTGAGCCGGTAACTGGGCTACCACTGAAACGATCCATTAAGTTTCGGATTGATTTAGTGCCTCAAGCAGAACTGGTGAGTAGACTGCCAAGTAAAATGTTTCCCACTGAGATGCGAGAGTTGAAGGTGTAGTTGGTAGATTTTGAAGGCAAGAGTTTTATCCGACCAAGTAATTCTCCATGAGGAGCTACCGCTATATTTGCTAAGAAGCTGGATGGATCGTTAAGGCCGTGCATCGATTATCGTAAGTTGAATGAAAAGACGATAAAGAACCGATAGCCATTGCCGAGAATTGATGATTTGCTTGATCAGTTAAGTGGAGCCAAGGTATTCTCTCAGCTGGATGTGGTGAGGGGATTTCATCAGCTTAGTGTAGCGGGGGATAACATTCCTTTGACGGTGTTTAGGACAAGATATGGATCATATAAATGGTTAATTATGTCGTTCGGACTAACTAATGCATCGAAAATCTTTATAGATCTGATGAATAGGATTTTTCAAGAACACTTGGATAGATTTTTGTTGGTTTTCATAGATGACATTTTGTTATACTCTAAGGATGAGAAGGTGTATGAAGTTCATCTTAGGGTATGATCGAAACATTGAGGGAGCATCAGTTGAAGGCTAAGTTTTCGAAGTGTCATTTTTGAAAGAAGGAAGTGAAGTTCCTTGGTCACGTCGTCTCAGAGAAAGGGTTATCTGTAGATCCAACTAAGATTGAGGTGGTGAATAATTGAAAGAGACCCAAGACAATGATTGAGATCAAAAGCTTTCTTGGATTGGCTAGATATTATCGAAGGTTTATAAAGGATTTTTTCCAGATGGATGCACCCATGACTAAGCTTATGCGAAAAGATTTGAAGTTTGTATGGACTGGTAAGTGTGAGGAAGCATTCTAAACCTTGAAACAGTTGTTGACCCATGCACCTATTTTAGTGGTTCCGGAGGAAAATCAAGATTTGGTGGTTTATACCGATGCATGTGCACCTGGATTGGGAGTTGTCTTGATGCAAAGAATTAGAATGATTGCTTATGCTTCTAGGCAGCTCAGACCACATGAAGTTAGGTATCTAACGCATGACTTAGAGTTAGCTGTCGTCATATTTTCTTTGAAGGTATGGAGGCATTATGTTTTGGGAGAGCAGCTTGAGCTTTATACTGATTATAAGTCATCGAAATACATGTTCTCTTAGAAGGATATGAACATGAGACAACAGAGGTGGTTGGAGTTTATTGTTGCTTATGATTTTGGAATTGAGTACACACACGGAAAAGGAAACAAGTTGGTGGATGCACTTAGCCGGAAACACCAGAATGCAGTATTGTCTATGACTGCTGAGCGGAAAGATTTGAAAGCATTGTAAGCTTATAGCGTGCGGTTTAGATTCGGGGAAGGTTCTAGTACCGAAAGTGCTATATTGCCTTCTTTTGAATGTAAACCAGTAATGATTGAGAAGATAGCTTATAAGCAAGAGGAGGGTCCAATTTTGGCTGAACGGATCAAAAGGTTGAGGGTAGGAACGGAGAGCAATGGCCTAAAGGATTTCAATCTTGACCAAAATGGGTGGTTGAGAAAGAAAGGAAGGTTGTGTGTTCCGAATATAGAAAACATGAGGAGGGATGTTTTGGATGAGTGTCATTATTCGAAGTTCACTATCCATCCAAGAGGAACGAAGATGTATCAGAATATGAAGAGAAGTTTCTTCTGGGAATGTATGGAACGAGACATTGGTTTGTGTGTTAAACAGTGCTTGAACTGCTAATAGGCAAAGGCTGAACACCAAAAACTAAGCAGATTGCTTCAACAGTTGGAACTTCCGTTGTGGAAGAGGGATTCTGTTTCTATGGATTTCATTGATGGATTGCCAAGATCTAGTAGAGGTAATGAAAGCATATGGGTCATAGTAGATAGACTGACCAAGAGTGCCCATTTTATTGCAGTAAGCTCAAATAGTACGGCATCCATTTTGGCAAAGTTATTTATGTAGGATATAGTTAGACTGCATGGGATTCTTGGTAGTACCGTCGGTGATAGAGATTCTTTGTTTACCAGTGAATTCTCTACATGAAGCATTAGAAACCAAGCTCAACATGAGTACCGCTTATCATCCACAGACTGATGAGAAAACGGAAAGATTTAACAAAATCTTAGAGGATTTATTAAGAGCTTGTGTATTGGATTTCTAGGGATCATGGGAGGTCCATCTTTATCTGGTCGAGTTATCGTATAACAAGGGTTATCAGACTAGTATTGGGATGGCGCTGTTTGAAGCTTTGTAGGGAAGACCATTCAAGTCTCCTGTATGTTGGTTAGAGACCGGGATAGATTAGTTCTTGGTCCAGATTTGGTGAAGGAAGCTGCGGAGAAGATTGAGTTGATCCGAGTTAGGATGAAGAAAGCTCAATCTAGGCAGAAAAGTTATGCTGATAGAAGATGGAAAGATTTGGAATTTTTCGTCGAAGACTACATATTCATTAAGGTTTCACTGATGAAGGGTGTGATTAGATTTGGAAATCAGAAAAATTAGCACCTAGATTCGTTGGACTATTCCGCGTTATTGAGAGGATCGGGAAACTCACTTATAGAATAGAGTTACCAAGTAGTTTGACTAGAGTTCATGATGTTTTCCATGTTTCTCATCTTAGGAAATGTGTTAAAAACCTAGAGACTACCATAGCACCTACAGCGTTAGAAGATTTAGTAGTAGAGCTGAATTTGACCATAGTTAGAAAGCCGACTCGGATTGTGGCTAGAGATGAGAAAAAGTTGAGAAACAAGACAGTCAAGTTAGTAAAGGTTCAATGGAGTGACGATGCTAGAGACTTTACTTGGAAGATAGAGAGCGGGATAAGGAAAACTTATCTTGACTTGTTTGATGGTACATTTTACCTTTGATTGTTTTTTAGTGTATCTTGTCATAATTTCGAGGACGAAATTCTTTAAGGTAGAGTGTCTATAACACCCTATATTTTTACAATAGTATTTAGGATAATTAATTGGGTAAATTAAAGAAATAATGTGGAGATTAATTTGTTGATAATTGATTAGCTAAGGGTAGACGTTCCATGTTAATGTGCAAATTAAATTGGAATAACATAAACAAAGGTGTTAGAAAATAATAAGGGCAATATGGAAACTAGGTGGAGTTTATACCCTAAACACTTAGGAGATAGAAACTCACGTTCATTTTATTTTACTTAAACTGAAAACACTAAGGTCGTCCATCATTATCATTCTCAAGAGAAAGATTAAGCTAGGAATCAAGAGAAAGAAGATAATAACCTTAATCAACATTTAATCTCACATTTTATATCTCAAAGCTAAGGTGAATAATCGCTACATCCCATTTTATTTTATTTTTCGGTTTTAGGATTAGATCCGAAATGTTTTTGCAAGTATATGCCATGTTTTGATGATGTATATCTTCATGTTAAATTTTTATGATATGTTTGACATAAAAACCCTATTTAATCACATCCATATGCCATGAAAAATTAAATATAAGTCAGAAATGATATTTTAGAGATGGGTTTCGATTCTCATAATTTTTCGAATTATGGTGGCTTTTATATTAATTTTCTAATGAAGGAAATTGTTTATTGGGTTATAACTTATTTTCGGCTAAAATAATTATTATTTAGGGTTTAAATTTTAAATATTAGGCAACATCTTAAAATAGACTTTCTAAGATTTTTCAAGATATTTCCTACGTGTTTTGATGAATATATAAAACTATTTACGGTATGAGACTTGAATTTTTTATATATTTAATTATGAAGAATGGGCATTTTGTAAAACAAAATAATCATTTAAATTTGAGAATAGTGGCAGCACGTTTCTAAAAAGAATTTGCTAACCGATGAGGATTTGACAAATAAAGGTAGATTAGTTGAAAAGTTATCCTTTTTAAGTTAAAAACAAAGAAATCATATTTTAGCATGTTTCAGCCTATTATAGCAAAAACCTTCCACACAGACCTTCCGACCAGGTTGAGAGGTTCAAATCTTTGGACAAGGTCAAACCAATGCATATGGTACCAAGTAACTTGGTACGTAATGGATCAGGCAAGGTCGAGAGGTTCTTAGTCGAAAGGTTAATGGCCAAAGAGGTTAAGGTATGTTTGTTTTATAAATCAAAAGCTCTCGCCTTCTTTGCTTTCAAATTAGAGCTTTCAACTTGGTTGCTTTCAACCAGGTCAAATGTTTAAACAAAGGTTTTTATTTAAAACCTTTCGACATAGTCGAAAGGTTGCTGCCATTTTGTTTGTTTTTTTAACCCTTCGACAAAAATGAAATGTATAATTGTTTTAAACCAAGCCGCTTCTCCCAATGCTTTCGAAAGAAAGCTTTTGACTTAGGAGACTTACCCTTATTTTATAAATTAAAGTATAACCTAAAGCTTTTAAAAGAGAAGTTTTAAAGGATATGTTTAAAGCTTTTGACGTAGAGCTTTCGATTTAGTCGAAAGGTTTCTTCTAATGACATCGAAAGGTTTGATTTCGAAAGATTTAAGTAGGTAATTTCGAAAGGTTTGATGATAAACCATGAAAGGTTTAAGTTCAATGATTTGAAAGATTTAAATGAGAAATTGCGAAAGGTTTAAATAAATGACTTCGAATCGTTCTAGTTGAATGACTTCGAAAGCTTTAAGTGAATGGTTTCGAAAGGTTTCAGATGGATGGTTTTCCAAGGTTTTCCAAGGCAATGTTTCAAAGAGATTTTAAAGAAGGATGTCCAAAGAATTATTGCTTTGAAAAGGTACAATTCGAAAGGTTTGATAGTGAATTTGAAATAGATGATTTCAAAAGAGTGGAAAGAGGTTCTTTCAAATGGCTAAGTGTTTTATCAACAAAAGTTTGATTAAAGAGGATATATTTAACATGATGATATGATTTTGAGTAAAGTATATAGATTATATACTATTCTTTGTTTAAATTTGATTTAATGGTTTAAATCGGTCTGTAAATATTTTCAAGAAAATTATGGAAGGGGATCCTTAAGTGAAATTGACTCAGATATTAGAATAGCAGATGGGACTAGTATGAGGTCGTGCCCTATACATTAGCTATTAGCCCCAGCAAATTGTTGTCCGAAATTCCAGAGTGTAGGGCTTGGCCACAGGTAGGCTAGCATTATGACTACACATCGAAAGGAATATATATTGTATACATATAGGTTATTGGTAAGCCTGAAAAACCATTAGGATCGGGAAGAACTGGGAGATGATTGAGTAAGGGATAGACCATCCATTAGTGAATTATTTAACAGATTGTTGAGGATGGATGATTCAGAAAAAGAATACCTAACAGGTGTTGGGTGATTATATTTTCTGTTAGGCCCGAGTTAGCCAAAGGTTAAAAGTTATCCAAACAAAACTTATGTATTTGGACAGATAGTTCAATATTACCTGAGATTTATGTATGTTTACATAATGAGTACTTTACAATATTTAACCATTGTGGATGCAGGAGCACAATATATGGTTTTATAAAAGTTTTTGCAAAGATACGTTTTAAAAGGATATTAGTGAGGGTAAACCCGTTCCGCTAAGCGACATGGTCTCACTTAACATGTTTAACCGAGATGTGTAGTATTATTCATACCAAGCTTTATGTCTGACTCGAATTTTATATTTTTCCCTTAAACTCTCGGATGCTCAAAATTAATTTGAGTAGGTTGGGAGATTAAGGTCTTTTTCTGGTTTAGTAGGATGACGAATAAGACTATCGAAGGCATGCAGGAGGCAACGGATGGTTGTTTAGGATTTGTAGTTCTTATAATGTTTTGATGTATTTCCGCTGTTATTGTATTAGATGTATTATGACCATATGACTCTGATCAACCAAGAGGGTATCATCATATACTACTCTTGGCGTATTTAGTAATAACTACATTTTATTTGTGCCTGGGAACGATTTGGGGTTATATGTTGTGAATGTGAAACATTTGGTTTTGAAATGTAATGAAGTAAAAGTGGTTTTTGAAATCTATGTTTTATTTCACATTCAAGTATTCTTATACTATTGATACCATTGACATAGCCATATTCAGTCGCCGAAAGCTGATACTATAGATGATTGTAGCATCTATAGCTCTTAGTTTTGGGCCTCTAGATAGGGGATGTTACAGCGTTATTAGTGATTTTTTGATCAGGTATCAATGTTTTGTAAACGAAGGTCAAATGGAAAAGTTATTAATGTTTAAAATTTTCAAATTTAAAATAATTCAAAATGAATCTAAATTTAATTTTTTTGACTAAAGTTAATGTTTCATATTCAAAACACTAAAAAGTATTTTAACATTGATGAGAAATCATAAAGTTTAAGAAAACGTTAAAATAAACGTCAATGTTAATTAAAATAGGAATCAAATAGAAATAAAACCACATTGATGAATATCATTCCAAATATTGGGGATCGATCAACCACCTAGGTCGGTTGAGCATTAGCGGTGGACCATCTAGGATGGAGCGATCATCCAATGAACGGGTGGTGGCTCGGGTTTTGTTAAGCATGAACAACCAGGATATTATTGTTTTAAACCGACTTAATGCCTACGATTTGAACGCCTTTTAACCACTATAAATAAGAGGCTAGATCCCTCCTTTTTATTTTCAAAAATATTTGAAATGCTAGCGAAGTTCTATCAATCTTCTTCCCCGATTAGATTCAAGAGTTCGGGTTCAAGGGGAAATGGTAATAGGTTTATATAAATATACTTTTTTCTAATTCTATTATTTCCCAATTCGAATTCTAAATCTAATATACAATTAAATTATAGTACATTTCAAAGAGAAATAAATTTGAAGGAAAAACGAAGCTGGGAACTATCTATGAATGAAAATATTAGTTTTCGCATATTAGTGTTTGTTTAGTAAAAGTTTGGATTTGTTTTATGCCATGGGAAATTTTGGTTATGAAAACCCTAAAACTAAAACACCAAAATTCCTCCAAAAAAATGTCAATTATTATATTTCTAGAATCTCAATTGTTTACATTAAAATAATATAATTTGTTTTATTATTGCAATTTAAATATTTTATATTCCGTTCCACTTCCAATTTTTCTTTGTTGATGTACTAAAGGATTCTAACAAGAAAATAAATTATAAAACGATGTGTAAAGTGCGAATTCTCTTATTAGTAGTTTGCACTGCCTATTTCCGTAATTCAATTATGAATCGCGTCTTCACTTCAATTTTGTTTGTGTGAAAGTTGAATATAATATAAAGGGTTTAAATTATAAGTTTTAATCTTGAAGCAGAGTGCTGATTCTACTATATTAATATAAATTAAGTTTGACTTTTGATTCAATTTTTTAATGTAAGTCTATTTGCCTGATAAGGATGTTAACTATTTTGTGAATTATGTATGAAGTTATACTTATGTAAGTTTGGAAGTTTTGACATTTTAAACGATTGATATAGAAAGTGGATATCTATGCATGCTTAGAGATATTTAGTTAGCTTAAATTACGTACATATAAATATATTAGCATATAAATATGATATTATTTTATTATTAATATCTTGTAAATCAATAGAATAAATATGTTAGTAAATAGCATTAAAACCCATAGGAATGAAGTAAAGGATAATTATGGAAATTAATCCGTAATTAAAGGTGGAATAAGGAGTTTTCCTTATATGGCCTTAGTACGAAATGTAGTGAGGTTTATATATGGTAGTATGTTAGGAGAGAGGAAATATGACCGTGTTATAAGGATGTGAGATCTGCCTAGCTAATCTGGCTACAAGTAGCGTGACTTTGGGACTGATGTGAGACATCACCTATAATGAGCACCTATGATGGATGCAAGGTTAGTCCCAATTCAGTAGGGTAGGCCTGTTTGGCTACTGGAAACCAGCACCTACTAATAGTCGGACTAATGTGAGATGATATAGTTTGGGTTATGGGTCATATGACGTAGGGCCTGCTTGGGTTGAGGGTATTACGTGCTTGTTGTAGGTTATGCTCCTTTCTTCTTAAAAATATTAAATGGTCGAGATTACCGTTTAGGTGCGGTAGTTGGGAATTTTGAAAGGGGTTTGCTTCAAGGTCGAGGTATCAAATAGCTATTGTAAGGTCCACCTCTTTCCTTAAAGAAGTATTAAGTAGCATAATGAGATTTCATGCGATGCCGGTTACGGAGTGCTAGAGAGAAGTCCATCTTGGTTAGGTATTAAATGACAGGGATCTTCCTAGGACACAAGTATTAAATGGTCAGAGTCTACCTAATTCACATTAAAGCGGCTCAGGTACTTTATCTCACATTATTAGGACATCATTGAAAGTATTGGGTTTGAATGGAAAGGCCTTTAGGCTTACAGTTAGAGGTATTCTATATAGAATATAGTATAGGATGCATAAAACATATTTCTTATCTAAATAATACTTCCTAAATATTATTATGGTAAGAATTGAGATTTACATTCACTATACAGTGTTGTTCTGATCCCCTCCTCATTACAGCATACAGATTAGAGGAGATGATGCTAATTAAGAAAATGAAGACAGATAAGAAGTTTTGTGGCAGTTTATATATCTATTTATGTTTCTGATATATTTTTATGTATCCAATTTTAGACATGTTTTTATTTTGGGATATTATATTTTGGATATTTAAGACGATATGTTTTATTTTTGAGATTTGTGCTTTTATGAATGGGTACTTATTTCCAATATTTTATTTTATCTTTTCTATTGTGAGATTATGGTAACATAAAATAGATGTCTATATATATTGTTTATTGTATTAATTTTACCAACCAACAGCCAGTTTTGGAATGGGCTAAGGCTAGATAGGCTTTTATTGGGTCAATATTATGCACGTTTGAGGCGAGTTATTATATTTGGTATCAGAGCTTAGGTTACTTGACAGGGGGATACATATATGTAAGAGTGCATATTTGTTATTTTTGAAAGTGCTTTTTAAATCCTATTACACACACACACACACACATTCTTTTATGAACATACACATACACATTAGGAAAATCCTTTATTTCAGCAAATAATACCATCTTAGGAAATTTTAACTAAAAGTTCAAACTAAAAGATAATTGATTATGGCTTATAACCATTCCTTTAAGGCTGGGATCCCCACTACCTAAGATATACCCTTAATTTGGGGGATGTGGGAATGGTTCAAGTAATACCTGAGGCATGTAGAGTAAATTCTCATTCCTTAACAAGCTACACCAATGGCACTCGTTGCCTCACTCATTGAAGCAGTACCTCTCCCACTAAACTTCCCCAATATGTGTAAAGACATCCAAAATATGGGAGAATGGGTGTATACAAGAACTGAAGGAATCACGGAGATGAAGGCTGTGATTAATGACTGTTAACGTATAACTCGAAAGCTTGGATGCAAAGACTAGATCAAGAGGTGGATGGCTATATGAAATCTTAAAAAAAGGCCTAGGACTGGGGGACCATAATAGTTGAGGAGAATGCTGAGGAAGGAATCACTTAGATTGAATTCAGAACTCGTTTTGAATAGTGATTCATGTCCAAAGCTGAAGTAAGTTTGCAATTGGAGAAGTGTATACTACTTAGGTAGGGAGACTCCACAATGAAGGAGTATGTTGGTAAGTTCATGCAGCTAGCTAAACTTAGATTAAGTTTGATTGATAACCCCATGAAGAAAGATATAAAGTTCGTTAAAGGCCTGAATTCTCCACTTAGGGAGCTACTTTTGACACAAGTACCCATAAGGCGCCACTTATAAGATGATAGTTGAAATGGCTCTACTGTAAACTGCTAGTAGAAGGTGAAGGTGGGACTAGCGTAAAATCAAGGTGGAGCTAAGAAAGGAGTCATTTGAGTAGATAAGATGGCTAAGGGAAGATCAAGAAGGAAAGTGTGACATGCCGTAGATGTCATAAGAAGGGATATTTTGCTAAGGAATGCAAGGTGAGCTTGATGAGATAGGAGTTCAAAGGAAGATGCTATAAGTGCCATAAGGAGAGACACATCACAAGAATTTGTGTGCAAAGCTAGTAAAGGAGGGACAAAGTAGGCAAGCTTATGCCATTAAGGTTGTACCCATCTCAAGTAGACCACCTCATAGAGATCAAGGAATAGCTGCAATGGAAGGTACAACTATTATTTCCAAGAATACTGTTCGTACTTTTTTAACTTGAGAGCATCACATTCATTCATAGCTAAAAATATGGTTAACTCTTTGAGTCTAAAATCCCAAGTTGTCACCAACCCAGTAGATGCGTCAAATCCTATTGGGGTCTACACACCTTTCTTTAATTGGCAAAGACCTAATCATGGATGTATGTAACCTTAAATTTTTTTTAATGTAATGTGTATGTTCTTCGCTTTGAGAGGTATAGACTTATCCTGTGGATGTATTGGTTATCTTACTATGAGGTTGTCTTAGATTATGTTAGAAAGATTGTATGGTTAAGGGTTGTAAGGAATGAAATAAAGAAGTCCATTTTACAGCCTAAATTTCAATTGAGTTAAGCTATTTATATTTATTGAGCCTATCATAAGATAAGCTCTCATTCATGCCCATAGTCAGAGACTTTCCATACGTTTTTGAAGAAGTTTCTGGTCATCCACCTTGAAGAGAGATCGAATTTACGATTGATTTAGAGAAGGATGCTAGACCGGTCGCTCTACCATCAAGACATATAGTTCCAAGGAAAGGTAAGAGATAGATAAGAAAATTTTGGAGCTGTTTCAAAAGGGATTTATCCACTAAAGTACTTTATAATAGAATGCACTAGCTGTCTTTACCATTAAGACATATTATACTTTAAGGCTATGCTGAACTATAGAGAACTCAACAAATTGACCAAGAAGAATATGTATTTCTTATCTAGAATGGATGATTAATTTGACTCGCTTATTGGAGCTAAAAGCCTTCCTTAGTTGGACTTAGCCACTAGCTTTAATCAATTGAGGATAGTAAGTAGAAGAACGCTTTTGGCATTCTGGATGTAATATATAAATGGGAAGTGATGCCTCTTAGGTTGACGAATTCCCCTACATATTTTGTAGATTTGATGAGTAGAGTCTTTAGCTGAAAGCTAAATAAATTCGTTGTAGTGTTTGTAGATGACATTCTAGTTTTCTCCAAAAGTGAGGTGAGCATGAAAATCACTTAACGGAGGTATTAGGGACCTTGAGACAGCACTAACTAAAACTCAAATTCTCAAAGTGTCACTTTTGAAAGAAGGAGGTGAGATTTTTCGGTTATATTGTTTCCGAGAAGGGATTGTTTGTGGATTCAGCAAAGATGGAAGCTATTCAAGGTTGGAAGATTCTAAGAATTCCAAAAAAGGTAAGAGTTTTCTTAGGATAATGGGTTGCTATAGGAAATTCATCAAGGATTTTACAAAGATAACAGTCCTACTAATTCGCTTAATCAAGAAAAATATAGTTTAGCAAGGGATGTGGAATATATGGAAGCATTCGAGAAGCTAAAAAAGCTATCAACTAGTGCACTGATACTTACCATTCCAGATGTAACGATGCCATTCGGTATTTGCACCGATGCATGTGGTATGGACTTAGGAGTTGTTCATATTCAAGAGGGCAAGGTAATAACGCTAGGTAGTTGAAGGACCATGAGAAGAGGTATCTTACTTATGACTTGGAGTTAGCAGCTATCATCTTTGCTTTGAAAATGTGGAGGCATTATCTTTTAAGAGAAAGGTTTGAATCATTCATCGATCACAAATCCCTTAAATACCTATTTTTCCAAAAATATTTCAATCTTAGGTAGCAAAGGTGGATGGATTTTATAACATCATATGACTTTGAGATAATGTTGTCTCTGATGCCCTTAGCCAGAGGCATGTTGCTTTAGGTGATATATATGAGCTGAGGCAGTTAGAGTTCCTCTTGAATTCAATTTCCAACCACCATCAGAACCCACTCTAAACTATTTTGTAGCAATGGACACCAGAATTAATGGATCGCATTGGGCATGAGTAGAAGAAAGATGCGATGATAGTTGACATTTTGGACAAGTTAAGTAGAGGAGAGATTTCCCTCATAGCGATAGGTGTGCATTAGAAGAAAGAGGATGTTTGAGTAGAGATGGACGCCTTTGTTCCCATGGTGGAGGAAGTTATAGAGAAAGTCCTGGTTAAGAGTCATAATTCTAGCATGACAATTCACCCCGGTGGAGATAAAATGTATTGAGATATGAAGCGGATTCTCTATTGGTCGGGAATAAAGAAGAGGGTACCAAAGTTTGTCTACAGGTGTCTGACGTGCCTAAAGGTAAATGTGAAACAAGGGTAGCCCTAAGAACTATTGTTACTGTTAGATGTGCCAACTTGAAAATGGAAGCATATATCGATGGACTTTATAGATAGATTGCATAGGAGTCAAAGGGATAATGAAGCCATTTGGCTAATAGTGGATAGATTCACTAAAGTGCCCTCTTTTTTCCAATAAGAAGTAATAGGACTACAACATCCCTTGTGCAAATTTATATAAAAGTAGTGGTACGACTACATAGAGTTTTTGTTAACATTGTTAGTGAAAAAGATCCCTTATTCACTAGTGAATTTTGGAGGAGTTTGCTGTTAGCTTAGGAATAAGGTTGAATCTTAGCACCACTTACCATCCATAGACTACTGGTCAGACTAAAAGGGTGAACATGATTTTGGAAGATTCACGGAGAGCTTGCATAATGGATTTTGGAGGACGCTGCAAACAACACTTACCCTTAGTAGAGTTCACGTAAAATAATAGTTATCAAGCGACGATTGGCTTGGCATCCTTCGTAACTTTGTAATGGAGGCTATGCAAATCATCTAATTGCTGGTGGGAAACAACTAACCAAATTCTACTTGGACCAGATTTGACTTGCGAGACCTTGTAAATGATAAATATAATTAGACAAAGAATGAAGACTAAATAAGTCCATTAGAAGTTCTATACTGATAAACGAAGGAAGAAATTGGATTATAAGGTAGGAGATATGTTATTTGTTAAGGTTCCCCTCTTTGAAAGGTTATGAGGTTTGGTACATTAAGAAAATTAGTGCCGAGGTTTTTTGGGCCTTTCTTGATTTTAGAAAGGTTTGGAAAACTTGCATATCGAGTAGAGCTCCCATATAAGTTAGTGGGAGTCCATGACATCTTTCATGTTTTGCACTAGAGGAAATGCCATTACGACACCGCCACTGTGATATCCCGGAATTTTTGACAATATCTATTTAATAATATGTATTAAAATTTAAATTGGTTTGATAATTTTTGTTAATAAAATTTGAATTGATTCAATAATCTTCCTTTAATAAATAATTAATTGGTGAATTTTATCTTTTAAAAATTAATAAATTGATTTCTATTTAAATGAATATATTGTATGTATATATTGTAAATAAATAACCTTTGTTTAAGTTTAATAAATGAATCTTGATTTCAAATTCTAATATATATATTTAATAATTTGGAAATTTTGATTTAATTTAATATTAAGTTTTTCAAAGCTATTTAATAATTAACTATATGGTTTTAAATTATTAAGATTGATGTTTAAACGTTTAAAATGATTTTGGCTTGAGTTTTAAATTTAAATTAATTAACAAAAAGGTTTGTTTTGTTTTTTTAAATATAGCTTAATAAAATAAGTAATTTATTAATAAATAAATAATTTCTTTTATAATTATTTTAATTTGATAATGACTTATTTCTAAAAACAATATTAATAATGTATTGTTATACAATTGGATTCTTAATAAAAATAGCATTGTTATTTCAAATTTAATTTGTATATATAACTTGATTTTTAAATATTAGATTTTAGAATTTGATTTGAATTTGAATATAAAGTTTTGAAATCCAAAGTATAGATTTTAAATTGTTTTGGATTTCTAAATATATGCATAAGCTTTTATTTATAAGTATAATTGGTTCTTATTTTTTTTAAATGTTTTCTATACATATAAAATACTAATTAACCAATTAATTAGGCATAACCTATATGTTAACATTTAAATTAAATACAAATTACTTTAAAAAGACATATGTCGTTTTCCTAAGCTTTATATAACAAGTGTTAAGTGTTAAACATTCCAATTTGACAAATGTTAAGATAATTTACAAGTGTCCTTATTTATTTTCATTTTCTTTTATTATATTAAATCATAAAATTCACTTATATAAATACACTTGCCTCTCACCTTTCTTCCTTTTTCTATCTTCATAATTCAAAATTAGAAACAAAAATGAGAATAACTTATAACCGTCTCCAAAAATCAGTTTACAAACTCAAATTAAACTCCTCATATCAAATCTGAAAACATACAAACCATTTTCAGATTCAAAATCAAACTAGAAATCAATTCCCTGCAAATTATTTTCAAAATAAAATCTGTAATCAACTAAATCAGTAATCATTTTCAAATCCTCAGTTCAAAATCCAGAAATCATGTTCAAATAAAATCAGTAGTCATTTTCCAAAACCTTTGATCAAATAAGCAAAAGTATTCCAGTTTTTCAAAGCAAATCTAGAATTATCTTTGCAAGCAAACCTGCAATTTCAAATCTGTTTTAAAGCCTGCATCTCCAAATTAATGCACCTGCATTTTCAAAGAAACTTCATTTTCAAGCACACAAGTTTTTAAAGAAGCATTTCAGTTTTTTAAAGAGTTCAAGTATCAAGAAGGCTGTTTTCAAATCTGGAAACCAGTTTTCAAGCATTTTCAAAAATTGGTGCTCTGTCTTTTAGTTTCAGGCGAGTAACTTTTAAAATTTAAAACATAATTAGGTTGCATGCTAGTATGGTTAAATATAAATAAGTTTTACATGTGTATATAGGTAGAAATCTGATGTGAATATTTGATTGTGTGCATACTGTTTATATATTTTGTGCTCTGTCTTGTTTCCAGGCTCAATTTTTATTTAAAAAATACTTATCACATGATCTAGTGTTTGATAGGATCTGATTATCAAACAAATGTTGGTTTGATTTAACCTAGTTTAATGTTTAAAAATTTAAATTAGACAAAATAAGGCATGTTGTCTCTGGAAATATTAAAACATCGGTGTATGTTGATATAAATCAAAAATTCAAATTGTGTAATTTATTAATTCGGTATTATAAATCAAAAACATCAACTAAATCATGATTTTTAATACTAGAATCAGGATTTTCAGAAATAAAGTGAAGGTGTAGTTTGGGTTTGAACTGAAATGGGGATATTGGGTTTTTCTGGTGATCTATGTGTCTGGAAGGGGAGGGGTTCTTCCAGATGATGGAGGGGTGTTAGTGGATGATGGGAAAAATACTGGATGGTGTTGAATTTCATGGTGGAAGTTGCGGCGGTGAAATTTATTCTGGAACCCTAGTTTTAACTAGGCTTGGTAAATTGATCATCTCGGTTGTTTCAGTGGATTGAGTGCTTCAAGGTTTAGAGAAATGGAAGCTTGGACGTATACAAGTTCATGGCCGGAGTTGTAGTGTCTCTGGTGGTCGGAGGATAGTGGAAGAAGCGTTGCCAGGTTTTGGTTTGAGTTGTCCAGTTGATCCAGGTTTGAGCAGGTCATCTCGTATTCGATTTCGAGAATGGGACGATGCTTTGATGATCGCGATAGGATGAAGAGATGATTTCCGAGGTATGAAGATCATCGGAGGTGACTGGAGTTGATTGGCGGCACAGTACACGTGCACGGTGCATATTCATCAATTATGGTGATGTTGGGTCGGCCGTAGATTTTGTTCTCGAGTTGCTCGAAGTTGTAGGGTTTTGCTCGGGGAGGTTGGGATTTGAACTCGAAGCAAAATGGGAATGGGCTCGGGTTTAAAGGATATTACAGGTTTTAACCAAACCTGTAATGTTTGTTTAAATTTTTTTAAGAACTCAAGTTTTTAAAATGAAAAGCAAAGATTTAAATGAATTTAAATTTAGCTTTTAAATCTGGAATTTGAGTTTAAGTTTAAATCTCAGTTTAAAAAAAAAAGTTTTAAACTTGAATTGTTAAATTACTTTAAATGGTTAAGTAGTTTGAATTTTTAAAATGAAGCTTTAAAAAATGTGAGTAAGTTTTAAAGTTAAGTTTAATTCTGTATATCAAAGATTTAAATATGTATTTTAGTTTTTGAAATAAAGAAGTTTTAAATTTGAAAGATTCAAACAACCTTGTATATTGAAGGGTATATTTAAATTATTTGAATTTAAAAATGAATTTGGTTTAAACTCTTATAAATTTCTTTTATGAGACAAGCATTTCATTACCATGTAATTAAAATGGTTTTTAAATTGTTTAAACTTTGTTAAGTTAAATTGTATTCATTTTAAATCTCATATTTGAAATGAAATTTTAAAGTAAATTCATAAGTAAATTGTTTTCAAATATTTTTGTTAATGACAATTTAGTTATAATTAAGGATGTTTTTATCTTAAAGTTAAATTAAGATTTAATGATTTGAAATTAATTAAATTAATGAGGCGATTAAGGAATAATTAGTTAATTTAATTAATTAATGATTAGGGATTAAAAAATAATTGATTAAGGGTTAATCAATTGGTAATTAACATCAATAATTAGATAACTAAAGATTATTAATTTATGATTAAAGATTTATTAATTAAGCAATTAAGTTACAATCAAAGTTAATTAATGAAGTAATAAAGGATTAATTAAGTTATAGTTAACACTTAAATTAATTAAATAATTAGAGATTAATTAATGGATAATTAAAGATAAATTAATTTGTGATTAATAATGGTTAATCTAAGTTAATTACTTAAGGAAGTAATTAAAGAATGGTTAATGAAGGTCATTAACTAGGATTATTTAATAATTAATTAATGTGATTAATTTTAATAATTAATTAGATTAATTAATTAAAGATATTCATTTGTGAATTGTTTAAGTGTAATCACTTAATGGAAGTAATTAAGGAATTAATTACTTAATGTAATTAATTGAATTAATGGGATTAGTTTGAATTAATTAATTAAGTTTAATTAATTTTAGACATTGAATGATTTGATGATAATTACTTAATGAAATTGATGGAGTGTAATTACTTGGTAAAGTAATTAATGGTAATTACTTGAATGTAATTAAGGATAATTAATCAGGAATAATTAATTTATTTGATGAACTAATTCAGGGTAGTTAATTACTGAATATGGTTAATCAAGAGTGATTAATAATTATGGTTAATTAAGATTAATTACTTAATGTAATTAATTTAAAGAAGTAATTAATTAAAATGTAATTAGGGATCATTAATTAACACAATTAATGATGTAATTAAGGTTGATTAATTAAGATTAATTAATTAATGTAATTAATTAAAGGTAATTAATTAATGTAATTAATTAAGGATTAATGTAATTAATTATAGTTAATTAATTAATGAAGTAATTAAAGGTTAATTACTATTTTTGGTTAAGGATAATTAATTTGTGAAATTAATTAAAGAACAATTACTTGAATGTAATTGAGGATAATTAATCAAGGTGATTAATTAAGGTGATTAATTCGAATGATTAACTAATTGATTTGTAATCGATTAAATGGTTATGTAAGCAAGATTTTAAGGATGAAGTAATTAATTTAATTCACTTTAAATTAATTAGAGATGGAAGTAATTAATTTAATTCATTTTAAATTAAATATAGATGGTATGATTAAGTAAATCTTTGCTTATGTATGAATGGATGATATTGATTGCCTTGAATGGTTTGTGATCTCAGAAATGAGATATGTAATGCGGTGTGATATGAATGCTTTGGTTGCATTGTGATGATAATATGGATTATCTATTTTGATGATGGTATGGATTATCTGTTTATATGATAATGTGGATCATCTATTTATAATGATAATGTTGATTATCTATTGTGATTTGTGAGTTATCTATTTGTGAGTATATAGATAATTGAATTGTTTAAACTTTAAAACAACTTGGCCTTAAAAGACACGTTTTGGATTTCGATGAGACCGGGATCGGGTTTCCTGTTTTGGATATCCAAGAACCACATCGATCCAAATTAACGAAAGTGAAATCGAAGATTTAGAGTGCAAGGGTTATCGTTGTTAACTCTGAGGGTGATTCCAGAATAAGTGTAACGAGATAATGCCTTCGGTTTCATTCGAACCTGAAACGAACTTGTATGGATTGAATGCTTTCAGAACATCGTCAGGTGGACGATGGGCATTCTAAGTGATGTGTTCTATAAATGTAATCATAGCCTCAAGCCTCATCAACGGGGAATGGTTAAAGCAGGGGAGGTGCAGCAAGGCTAAGTGGGTCATGCCCAAGTAGAACGAGATTTTCCCTGTCTAGAGGTCCCTTTTATTTCGGCTGTGTGGGCAGTTGTGAGCTCCAACTACCGGGGTTGTCTTGTTCGGGACTGTCCAGTAAGGGATGGTTCCGGCCTTATGTCGCAGGGGAGTTAGGGTGGCTCCTTGGTACGTTGATCTAGGCCACGTACTGTGACGGGCGGTACCCCAATAGCCCTGCCATTGTATAGAATCCAAAATTCAATAAGTGCCATCTGTTTTGATTGTATTACCCACTTTTGTGGCTAGTAGCTGGAATTTAATAGATGTAACAATTTCTCCTATTTTCTATTTATTTGAAAACCCTAGACCTATTATAATATCACTGGATTTCCTATCAAATGTTTTGGTTACCGTAAGGTAAAAACTTTTTCATGCTTATGTGTGGGAAGTCTTACGTGATACCTTTCGTTTTCAAAGGTTTTCAAAAGTTAAGCAACCTTAACCAGTTACTCACACCAGACCCATGTTTGACCCGGAGGTTATCTTCTGTTTTTTTAAACTCTTGGGTACTTTAATTTTTACGAGTAGCCAAGGATTTCAGGTTAACTTCGACGAATTATAGGGGAGCAATGGAGCAGGAGGCTTCAGCGTTGTAGTTATATATAGTGTTCCGCTGTGTTGGTTTCCCTGAGTAGATTCCTTATATTGTATTGAGTTGTATAACTAGACAGGTGTTTATAACTGTCTAGTATGTGATGTGTAATATGTGTAACTCTGATAATGGTTGTAAACTATGTAATATTTATGTTATTAATATAATTTATTCATTCCGCTATTAAGACTCTGATGTTGTTTCTTCTTTCTTCTCTTTCTTTTCTCTTTTCTATCCTTTTCTTTCTTCAAGATGATACGATTTTCTATGGTGAGAAGGTCGGGTCATCACAACCTCCATAGTAGAGCGATGGGTTCGAACTGGACTTCGTGATGGGTTCGAACTGGACCTCTGTGATGGGTTCGAACTGAACTTCGTGATGGGTTCGAACTGGACTTCGTGATGGGTTCGAACTGGACCTCTGTGATGGGTTCGAACTGGACTTCATGATGGGTTCGAACTGGACCTCGTGATAGTGGAGCCGACAGCATCCTGTGCCACTCACACATAGTGGAGCACAAAACTAGGAAGCTTCATAACAAAGGAATTAGGCTGGTCCTAATACAATGGAAAGATAATCCAATGGAAAGCACAGAGGAAACCAAAGAGAAGATAAAGGCTTCTCATCTAAAGCTATTCTTCGCAAACTTTCTCTCTCCAAAATATTGGTTTTTGGTTGCATCGTGGTTACTAGATTGGATGTTATGGGACGACTGCTGCACTTTTTACAGTTATTTTTGCACTCATGGAAAATGTTATGCATATTTAAGATGCTTGCATACGTGCCTATAAGTCAAGACCTTACATTCATGCTAGGACTAAGCTCATTATATTATATTGCATACATAATCACAGTGCACTTTTAGTTGAGCAAATGGTTGTGTAGATAACTTGGTAGTAGAGCGCACGTTACACTATCTATCCCTTAAGGATCTCGCAAAACAAAATCTTTTTTAAGGAGGGAGAATGTAACACCCCATAAAAATTAACAAGAAATTAATTAATTAATTAATTAATAGTAAGTCTAAAAATTGGAATTTTGTAAATCTCGGAATTTGGCCGAAAGTTAGACAATCGCGTTCATGGCGATTTTCGATCAACTTTCATATATAGCTTTGTAATCGAAGCTCAAATGGAAAAGTTATTAACATTTTAAGTTTTCGAATTCAAAATAATCAGAAATGAATTTAAATTTAAAAAAATTAACCAATGTTAACATTTGAAATTTAAAACACAAATAAATATTTTATTGTTGATGAGAAATCTTAGCGTTTAAGGAAACATTAAAATAAAAGTCAAAGTTAGTTATAAAATAGGAAACAAGTATAAATAAAACCATAGCAATTAATATTGTTTCAAATATAAAGGATCGGTCGACCATCTCCGTTGGGCTGCTCGACCACTTAGGAAGCAGCAGTTAACCGATGAACATGTGCCGGCTTGGGTTTTGTTAGGAACGAATAGGCTATATTTTATTATTTTAAACTGACTTAAATCCTACGGTCCGGACGCCTTCCAACAACCATAAATAATGCTAGCCCACTTACTTTTATTTACAAAAGTATATGGAACACTGGCGAAGTTCTATCAGTCTTGTTCCTCGATTAGATTCAAGAGTTCAAGTTTAGGGAGAAAAGGTAACAAATTTATATAAATATATGTTTTCCTATTTCTATTCTTCCACAACCTTTGAATTTTGAGTCTAATATACAATTGAATTATTGTACATTTCAAAGAGAAGAAATCTAAAGGAGTGGATAGAAAAAAGCGTAATCAAATACAAAGGAAGTTGGAAGTATCTATTAGTGGAAATCTTAGTTTTTCTCTTTTTAATGTTTGTATAGTAGAAGTTTGGATTTGTTTTATGCCTTGGAGAATTTTTTTCTCAAAACCCTAAAACTAAATCCTCAAAATTCCCCTAAACGAAATGTCAATTCTAAGTTTATTGGAACCTTGATGTTTTATATAAAAATAGTAGAATTTTCTTTGTTATTGCAATTTGAATATTTTATATTCTATTCCACCTCCAATGTTTCTCTATTGATGTGCTAGAGGACTCTAAAAAGAAATAAGTTAGGAAATGGTGTGCTAGGTATGAGTTCTCTTATTCGTAATTTGCAATGCCTACTTTCATAATTTAAATATGAATTCTTTTTTCACTTCAAGTTCGTGTATATAAAGGTTAAACATAATATAAAGAGTTTAAATTGTAAGTTTTAATCCTTGAAGCAGAGGCATTGATTTTACTATATCGATATAAAATAAGTTGGGTATTTGATTCTGTTTCATTAATGCAAGTCTATTTGTTTGGCTAAGGATATTAGTTATTTTGTGATTTATTTATTGAGTTAGACTTGTATAAATTTGGAAGTTTTGATATTTTAAACGATTAGTATAGGAGTAGAAATCTACATACGCTTAGGAATTTTTAGTTAGCCTAAATTACATAAATATAAATATATTACTAGGATATAACTAATAATGTATTAATCGTTTGGAATAAATAGGTAAGTAAGAAGCATTAAAACCCATATGTAGGAAGTTAAGGATAAATATGGAAAATTCCATAATTAAAGGTGAAATAATAAATTTTCCTTATATGGTCTTAATGCACTATGCCACAAAGTGAATCGGACAACAACGGTCACACAACATAAGGTAGATTTTTTATTATCCCAATATTTACCACCGTTTCACACAACGCATGGAAAAACCATCTGTTGTTTTTCATAGCCCCATGAAATCTTTGTTCTATTGAGATTTCATCCATGCCATTCAGATAACATTTTATTTGTTGTATGATTAAAATTATGAAATTTTTATTTTGGCTCCTTACCAAAATTTTGATTTCCCTCTCACCGTTGCTTAAATTATTTCTTGGTCGTGTTCTATCAATTATTTCCCCCTCTTTCTTTCGTTTCCAGAGATAAAAATGGCATTTGTTCTCAAATCATTCCTTCCCTTCTCGGCTAAATCTTGGTTTCTCCCGTTATTATGCCTCCTTCATCCACCGATTCTCTTCTAAATCTAGGGTTCCAAAATTAAAATCAATCCCGAATCTAATCTCCAAGGATCCCAAATCTCGACCGCGGAACCCTAATACCAAATGTGAAATCCTAATCATTCAATGGTCGACTTATTCGATGCTATACTATTCTGGTATGCACATCAATTTTGCTACTTTGCATTTTTATTTGAATTCGACCACGTTTAATGCCGATGATGGTACATATATATAGGAATCGATTTCCTATATTTTTGAATTGAAACGTTCAAACTTTATTTTTAATTTTTACACTTCGTCTTTTGATTTCTAGTTGAAAGGAATGCTTTCTGACTTGCTATCCGGTTGATTTATGTTTGATATATTCAAATGTACTTTGACTATAGTAGAAATTCTGATTTCGATTTTGAATAGTTCTGAAACACCCCACACCCCTTAATATAAACAAAAGGATACATTAAAAGGTGTGGTGCATTATAGGTATAACTGAAAACTAATAGAGACTAATATTCACAAGACAAAAATAGGTAAAAACAGCAGAAACTAAAATAATAACTCTATTAAAGAAAAGTTTCATAATTACTTCATAAATAAGTCAAATATGAAATACAACATCCATATCTCAAAACCCATCATGTCTTATGAAATAAAAATTCGTAGTCTCAAAATCAGAGTATATAATATCCTTCATAATGAGCCACTACACAAAAAGAACTAAAGTTGAAATAAAAGAGATACGTAGTAAAGAGCTCCTCCAAGAAACCTCCAAGCAGCAACAATTCTATTGAGTTCTCCCTTGATTGCCTATGGAAGGGAAGGGTAAAATAGAGGAGTGGGTCAGACTAGAAGTTTGGTGAATGATAGTAATTACTAGAGTCTGTAAGAAGGACAAAAGTAATAGACTACAACAGTTCTAGCATAAATAAAGATAAAATAGGAAAGTGATAAATTGGAAATAAGTACGATTAATTATTGCTCAATTTATTAGATAGGTTAACTTTGATTGCTTGCACTTGTCCCGATTTCTGCTTTAATCAGGCTAAATTCTTAATCCTGTAATTAGGATGTGACCCTAACTCTACCCTTTTTGATCGGGCTGCTACTCCATTGACCTTATTGCAGCTATGTAACTCCCTATACAGCAGCCAATGGTATCTATGAAAGATGCACAGAGCAACTACTGTAGATCTGAATAACATATATAGCTCCCTACATAGAAGGCAATGATGTCTACGAAAGACACTCATACTAAGCGCTTGGAACTCATAGCTATTACTGAGCATCCGAATGGAAGTTGCACGCATAACTATCACCATTCCCATGCTACCGTTTGCTCCACCTATTGGGCTTCTTATTACCTCAACATCCAGCATAAGCATACCCCTTAACCCACTTCAGGCTAAACAATATCTAGTTGCGTCCTTTATCCAAATCCCCCATGATTTGGACTTCTATTTGTCTAATTACTATCATTTTTTAGCATAAGCATTCCTTCATCTCACTTCAGGCTAATGTGGGACCATCGTTTTGTCTAATAGGAAATGTTATTTGGTACATGTCCTATTTTCATTTTCGCTTATTAACTTAGGTAAATTAATTAAATAAGATTTTACACTTTTCTCTACTATCTATGCTTATTAATTTATCCTAAGTCTTAAGATAAGCCTTTGTTCTATTCTTTTTCTTATTATAACCTACATTATAATCATTCTTATTACTTAATCCAAGGTCAAAGTGTGAAAATAAGCTTCTTTCACTTTTACTCAATTTAGTTATAATTCTAAGTTATAACTATTCCAATTATTTTTAATTAGTCCAGTTCTAATTATACTTAGGCGTAATTTAAGTTACATTTATATTACAGTCTTTATAATTTACATCTCATAATCATAAACAAGCAAATCTCTTTAATTTATTAATATCATAATTAGGCATAATTTTAGTCTTAATTCCATTTACATTATAATGTTATAATTTACATCTTATCTTTCGTTATTTCAGAATTATTATAACTTAATCCAACTTTGCGATAATTCTATTCTAATCCATACACAAAGAGAAGGAGAAACAAAAGAAAAACTGAAAATAGAAGAAAATCTAAAGCGTAGGAGGAAGATGTAAATAACGTATAAATAATAGTAAATAAACCAAAATACTATTAATAAACTGTAAATAAATGGATAAGCTATAATTAATAGAAATAAACTAAAATTACTGAAAGGAATAGCAGAAAGGAAATAGACTGAAAAAACTGTAAATAAAACTGCTAAAAAGGTTATTCCAAAATCTTAGTAAAACTACAACTATTGGAAACCCTATTATTTTAAATTAGTTAATGAAATCATAAAATAATTATAATCACTCACCTTCGATCCTAAGCTCTTCCCTTTAGGTCTTCCTGGATCCACTTGAGGGTATTAAAATATTTTTATTAAATAGATTCTCTCCTTGGAAAATTATTCCTTTTAAGTTCTTTCCTGAAAAGGTGAACCCAAGTAGAGAAACTAGAGAATAAGAAAAAGTGTTAGGTCTAGGGGTCTATTTATAGGGGTAGAAGTGGATCTCAAACCATTGGATTTGGAGATTGAATAGGATGCAACCACGTCATAGGCTGAATAGGGGCCATCGCATGCAAAAATGGAAGGACCGGATTGAATAAAAGAGTGCAAATGACGCGTCAAAATCGTACAACACGAAGAAGAAATCGTCTTTGCTTCACACATTAGGCAGGTCGACTGCCCGGTCGACCTAGGTGATGGGTAGGTCGACCTAGCCCATTTAATTATTATTTTTTTATTTTTATTCATAGTGATACATTGTGCATATCATTAGTTGTCTCTATACATGTATATTTGTCTGGCCATGTCTAAAACATGAAGAGAAAACAACCCATAAAATGAGGCAATATTTATATTCAAATTTTATTTTTTCAATTTAGGTTTGTTTCCTTTTCCATTTTGCTACGTTGTTAATTTGACAGGTATAAGAGATGTCTGCATACAAGCTGGAGCAAGCAAATGAAAATCAATATCAAAATAAAGTCGAGTGAGTGTAAGTGAGTGCTAGTAAAAAATGTTATATACGAGTGCAGAGAAAAGTTGTATATATGAAAGTGATAGTGAAAGTTGTATTGTATTTGCAAAGGTAAGAATAGTGAAAGTTGTATTGTGAATTTGATTTGAAATAAAATATTTGTTTAAATAAAATTGGGATGCATTATTCCATTTTGTAAATATAACATAAGTGTAATTGATATGCATATCAGTCAATATTTATATGTTGTCTAATAGAAAATTTTAAAAATGATACTATAACATCAGACAACGTATATTTTTTTTCTTTTGATGTGTTAGCGTATATCAAACGACGGTGCATATCTGTGGTCTGATATGCAATAAGACAGCACAGAAATAGATGACAGATAGGTATGCATCCAAAAAACGGAGCACATCTGCCGTCTGATTCGTTTTCTCATAGTGATGCGAAATGCAGTGATATATATATACACACACACACACACACATATGTATGTATGTATATATATGGTAGTACATTAGGTGAGAGTAAATATGATTAAATTATAGGGATGTAAGGTCAGTCGAAAGCACATAGAAGTCAGCCCAACTAGTTTGGCTACCAATAGTGTGACTTTGAGATTGATGTGAGACGTCACCTATAATAAGTATGGTGGACGCGAGTTAGTCTTCAATTGTAACGTATGTCTATCCAGCTAATCCGGTTACCAACACATATGAATAGTTAGACTAATGTTAGACTTTACAGTTTGGGTTATAGGTCATATGATATAGGGCCTTCTTCTGGGTTGAGGATATCAAGTGGTTATTATATGATCCATCTCCTTCCTACGTAAGAAGCATTAAATGGTCAAGATTATCAATAAGGTGCAGTAATGGGGAATCTCGGAAGGGGTCCTCTTTGGGGTGAAGGTATTAAGTGGCCTAATAAGATTTTGTGTGATGTCAGCTAGGGAGTACCAAAGATGGTTCCATGTTAGGTTAAGTAATAAGTGATAGGGATTTTCTTAGGATATAGGTATTAAATGGTAAGAGGTCTTAAGTGGCTTAGGTACTCATACATTATTATGACTTGATTGACTGTAGTTGCATTAGACTAGAAAGGCCTTTTGGCTTACAGTTGGAGGTATTCTATGCAGGATATAGGATGTGTAAGGCATATTTTTTATTTAAATGATACTTCCTGAATACTATTGTAGTAAAACTTGAGATTATCATTCACTGGACATTGTTTTTTTGACCATTTCCTCATTACATCACACAGGTTAGGGGAAACGATGCTGATTGAGAAGATGAATGTGGAGGCAAAGTCTTGCGACAGTTTATCTATCTGTTTATGTTTTTGATATATTTTGACGTACCCAGTTTCAAACATGTTTTTTTTTGAGATATTGAATTTTGGACATTTTAGATGATATGTTGTGTTTCTAAGATTTGAATTTTTATGAAATGGGTATTTATTTCTGATATTATATTTTATTCTTTTTATTGTGAGAATCTGAAAGCATAGGTAGATGGCTCTATATGTTGTTCACCGTATCAAATTTAACAACCTACAGCCGGCTTTGAAATGGACCTAAGGTTCGATGTGCTTTTATTGGATCAAAAATACGACCCATTCGAGGCGGTTGTTACACTTTTCATCTATGCATTGGTAACCTCCTCGTTAGTATCCATATCCTAAGCTTTATATTCTTACACAAGTAGAAACAAGGGTCTGATCTAACCCTTCTATAGAATTAATAGATCCTACCGTGATGAACTTCTTTACCACTCCTTCTAGCTTTCACTAATAGGTGACTAGAACTGGCTATGAATGATAAGACTTCTAATTGAGATAGAATCGCATGCCACACTAAGTGTCATTGTAACGATTTGCCTTTTCAACCCATGAATGTCGACACTAATACATCCATTGTATTCACATGCCAAGCACCAAATGCCAAAAAGACGAATTGTTACATGTGGTATCAGAGTAGAAGGTTAAGCAAGAACCTTGGCTTTGGTGGGTATAATTCATTAAGAGATATGGTAGTAGAATGCCTTATTATGAGTTGAGTGTATATATACGAGAGTGCTTATATGTTTTTGTTATAAAGACGTTGTGTACTGTGTTGATTGGTTTGTAGAGTGGCTTAAGGATTTTGATCAATACATGTTGTTAATGTTATTGAAAGGGTCTCTAAACATTGGACAGGGCAAATCGACACAGTATTGTTTTTGAAATTGGTAAATGAAATTATTTTACCTAGGATTTATTTTACATATGAAAGAATGATTTTCATAAATTAATATAGTTATTTATGATGTGTTTGTTCGTTAGGAAATGATAATATTCGATTATTATTATTTTTTGTTTGATATGTTGTGCGCGACCAGTTTATGAGCAGTTTTACCTTTTCACTGCATGAATTGGGTAGATAATAACCTGTGGGAATATTGAAGCGAACATCTTGTGAATTAAGTTTCATAATTTGATGACAAGGCATTCGATGATTATGTTGGGTTAAAAATTTAATTTGAACAAAAGTTGTTTATTATAGACTATGGGAAAAGAAAAATATTTTGGAATATACACTTGTGAAATAGTTTTATATAAGAAACTAACTTATATGAATATGGTTTATAAAGTATAGAATTATTAATATGAAAAGGATTAGAATTGTGAAGTTGAGGACTAAAATTCTGGTATTTTAGTAATTGGTTATCAAAGGTTTTGGAAAATAATACTAATATTATTTGGAAGTAAATATTTGGGAATTGGTTTATGAAATTGATATCATGGTACTTAGTTATATTTACGAAGTATTTTATACTGTTTTGGAAAAGATTTTGGTTAAATTCGAAAGGCATGGTTTGGATGCATTAAACTCACTTCTATTGCTGGAAAATAATTCTGATGATCACTGCAGCATCATTGGCGTTTATTTTCGACTTTCAAAGTGAGGGTTGCTACTGTAGCAATTGGCTACAAAGTTGTTTTGTAAAGCAGATTTTGGTATAAGTCTCGAAAATATTATTTCGTATATAAAAAGTTATAAACTTATGTTATTTCAAAATGATTTAAAATGGAAATTGGGTGTTTAATTCTTAAGATTTTTTGTTAAGTGATATTATGGATGCATATATCCTATGCATAGAGTAAGGTTGGTTATGCACCTGGTTTGATCTGTTGATCAATAAATTTCCAGTTGCGAAAACGAAATGGAATTTTCGACGATTTTGGATAATTGAAACTTCAAAATTTGTTATAAAAAATGAAGCTAAAGTGTTTTATGAAGAATATAAAGGTGGGATTATATAACACTTGAACTTAGAAGATGGTTGAATTTAAATAAATTTTAGATTGATCGAATATCCATGTTAAGTAAAATGGATTGGATGTTTCTGTACATACTCTTAGGATGTACTGGAGTATCGTACGAGTATGAGCTTAAGTTATATAATGCTTAATAACTTGAAGTAAATTTTATGAAATGGTTCATAAGTGGATTTAGTATTAAGTAGGAAATACAAAGTGATAATGTATGTGGGTTAAAAATGATAAGTAATAGGTATAGTTAAGAAAACAATTGAATAAAGTACGTAAGTTGTACGTAGATCATTTTATTCGCATACCAGTTCTTGATCTAGGATTCGAATACATGAATTTTGAGGTGATTCACATCGATCAGAGTTAGGTTTTTCACTCGATTCTTAAAGAAGAATACTTAACATGGATTTTTGATACGACCCTGAGGCTTTCTATCATAGTATATGGCTATGTAAAGGTAACAGACGTTTCTAATCAAGGGACCGTATCGGACTGCACACTAGAGAGGGCAAACGATCTATACTAGTACGAAAGTGGAATTTATGTGATCGAGCTAGCAATCAAATTGGTATTGTGTACAAATGGTATCATACAACATACGGGTTTTAAAATATTCATATGCTATGTGTGTTAGCTTGTGGAGGGTTTGGGGAATGACTCTTCGAATTGGTTGGGTTGTATGAATGATCGACTGAGTAATACCTAAGGCTACTGAGCATAAAGTAATTCTTAGTGGATTGTTTGTCACCCTGATGCAATGAAAGTTTTTCAAAACTTGGACGAACCATGAGTTTTATTTGCTAGTGATTACATTAATGTATAATATTATTATGTGAATGTTTCTATGGTTGCCAGTGATTGCAATACCGTTGGGCATTGATGGGTGATTGTTGCTTTTGTAGCTTGTGTTGGAATTTCTGGAGTGAATTTTTTTTTAAGAGGGAAGAATGTAACGATCATGAAGAGAAAGTCATTTGAGGGGATTGAGGGCATTGACAATCGATGTAGCATGGAAGGCAGCACTTTCTCGTTTAGAAGGGATTAAGTTAGGAATCATCGGGTCCATCGAGTCGAGCTCATGAAGAGAAGGTCAATGGAGAAGACGGCGTTCAATTCCGTTGACTCTAGCTTCGGGTCACTGGTCATCATGCACGACACGGTAGGGTTTTAACGTATTAGTATTAAGCGGGAATTTAAAATGGAGAAGAAAAGGATGAGGGATTGGTTTATAAGGTATTTAATTATATTAATTAAGCTTATAGTTAATTAATTATAGTTTATAATTCAAAAACTTACAAAATCTATAACATTTGCGTATAAGGTTCGATTGAGGTGCTATCTTGGCCGTTACGTTTGTATCTAGGTTCTCCATGACTTGTGTTGATTTCGTCAAGTTTAGAGATGGTGGGAATTTTCAGCACTTTAGAAATGCATAACCGTTGGCTGGAACATATCTTTACGACTTATGTTCGATTTTGAACAATTTAGAAATGCGTAACTGTTGGCTGGAACTTAGGCGAGTTTTACTCACCAGTTGATTGAATATTTTAGTGTACATAACTGTTGTTTTATTAAAATATAACTATATAACAAACAATGTAAGTAATTACTTTTGACCCCGCTTTGTTTTATAAAACAAAGTGATAACATTATTATGATTATAATCTCTCTTTTGATCATATGAAACATGTGTCGTAGCCCAAACTACTTGTTTGCATGTTTTATATTGCTTTGTGAAAAGTGGTAGTGCATTATGATTGTTTGATGCAATATAGCCATTATAAACGTGCCTTGAAATCCATGATGTTTGACGTATTTTAAATTGGATAAATTGTGATATATTGTAGAATATATATATATATATATATATTGGATTGTTCTACATACATTCTGGAGTTTTTGACATAAAGAAATTGGTTTGGATAATTATGGAAATTGAAATTGGAAATTGATAGTGTTAGAAGTGAAAGAGTCTTAACCAATGCACTTTGAAATCACTGTAATCAGCGATTTTAAAGTTAATTTTGGAAGACAGCTTCTTTGAATTTATAACAAGTGCTATTAGCATACTTATTATCAGGAAAATATCAAGGTTTATTATATTATTGAAAATATTTGATGGGTTTTTAAGGAGATGGTTTTAGATTATAAAACAATTTTTATGGTTTTTAAGTAAATGTTTTTAAAATATAGCATAAGTATTTTAAAGTATATTTTTAGTATAACCAAAAGTTTTAAAAAGAAAGTGTAGTATTTGTGAAAGGAATTTAAAAGGATTTTCGGGATTATAACACTTATGTTATAATGGATAGTTTTATAAACTGATTAAAAAGACATATAATCTTTTTTAATAAGTGAAGCTACACTTGGAGTTCTAAATGGATATTTCAACGCAAATGGCAAGTGCGAAAGTGATTTTGTGTTTATAGTGGCAATGCTTTACAATTTTTTTAACCCATTTAATTATACTTTTGAAAAGTAATTAGATCTTTTAAATGGAATTTTAAAGAAACGAAATAGTGAAGTGTTTTGGGTTTGTTGTAAATATTGTTTTAGTGACATTTGCTTTAAACATTTGGATAATATTTTAAAATGTTGAAATATTGTTAAATGATTTTGGAAAATTCTTAAATCTTTAATAATAGAATTTTAAAGAAAGTAACATGTATGAATTGCCTTTGGGTTTATCGTGGCAACGTGTTAGTAACATTCACCTTTACCCATTTTGATTATACTTATGAACGTAAATAAATCTTTGAAAAGAATATTTTGTAGATAGTCATTAATAAAATGGTTTTGAGTTTGTAGTGACAGTGCTCGAGCAACATTTGTACGATTGAGATCAGCATATGAACACTTTTGAGAGTATCAAAATGTATTGAGATGAATAGTGATGTTTTAATTAAATAATGGAGTTTAATTAATACATCGAGTTTCATTTACAAATGCGTTTATTGAGTAAAAATGAGTTTTACTAATAAAGAGGTTTTTAATTAATAAAGAAAGATTAATTAAAAAGGGGATTAGAAGTCATTTATATGACATGATCATACTTGTATGTTCTGATCGTACTTTGTGTTGCTTATGGATAGTATATGGGACTTAGTTCCCATTTGCGATTAGTATCATTGTTATTTGATTTGATCAAACATATTTTAGAAATATCTAGAAGAAACATGGAAATTATTTGGTACGGTTATCTTCGGTGATCCTATACCGTATGTATAAACTCGTTTTGCTCTTCTAAGGAATATGATAATGAAGTTCATCTACTTAAATGGCTAGAAGGTGATCTCTAATCTTATGTATTATCTGTTTATTTCCCACAAAACTGGCGTTGAGATTACCAGGAAATCAATCGATTGGTTTTGGAGCAACAGATGAGCCGGGGGTGTATTTATATGAGATGACTTGAAATTGTAACCACTCCAAAACCATACACGTATTCTATACTTTGGAAGAGGATTGTGATTAGTTCTTGATTGCGTCGTGATGCAAGAACCTATGTGGAGATTTGAGATCTGTTTAATATGCTCAAACACATGTAGCAGTTTGTGATCTATTAAGGATGTGGGAATTCATATGTGATTCCAAGACCTATTGAGGTATAGCAATCCATGTATGATTTCGACTTTTGTTGAGGAAGTCATGTGTGATTCCGAGATTTATTGAGTTATGGGAATTCATGTGTGCTTTCATGATTTGTTTAGTCGGAGCTCATATTGAAGATCTGTTCGAGTTGTGACTCGTGTGTTGGAATGCCGGATGCAGCCTCACTATCGGAGATGACTAAAACCAAAGATAGGACGCATAGCCTAGGGTTAGCAATTCATGAGGGTGCATGCCACTCTATGCTAGAGTTACTTATAGATATGTATGCTAGAGCAATGCACTTAGCTAGTTTTGCCAGCTACGTATTTCATATGGTACATTCACTTGGGATGTATGACGCTTCGGAATGATATCTTTTATCCTTGTGTAGTGGATCAATGTCGACTTTGATCCGAGGAGATTTTCTCGAAATTCCTAGACAATTAGCGAACACACCTTAACAATTGTGGTTCTATACCTATTATTGTTGTGATATACACTCACATACATCACAACTATGTGATTATCTATATTTCACACCTTAGACATTATTATATTATCACTGGATTTTATAATAGAATTGGTTTTGTTATCGCAAGGTAAAATCCCATGCACGTTTTTTGGCAACGTGGTTTTACGAGATACCCTTATTTTGAAGGGTTTATAAATTATAATAAATCTATACGATTGAGTTTATCACCCTAATTTACCTGACTGATCCGGGTGTTATTCTCTTATAATGCTCAGGTCAGCTCAAGTATGTTTCTAAATTTAGCTATGGTTCATTGGAGCTCTTGAAGATGAGCTAGATAATTTCTCACCGTATTTATTTTCCGCTGCATTCCTTAGTTTGTATCTGTCAACATTTGGGCAAGTAGTTATAAATATCAAAGTTATTGATATGTTAGTTTTTCTAATTGGTATATGTATATCAAAGTTTCCTTTTTTTGATAAGGACATTTTGAGATATTATATATTATCGTTCTGCATGTTAGCTTTTAATATTGTGTTCTCTTCTTTCTTATTCAATTTCATTTTCTTTTTATTTTACCCTAACAAATCTTCTTCCCGGTACTTGGTTGTTAGGCATGTGAATACCATGGATGTATTAGTATCGATATTCGGAGGTCGAAAAGGTGGATTGTTACAGTCATGTTTAACGGGTTTATGAAGTGAGAATTTAGGGCGTCACCAAGTGTGATACCATTATAGCATGTTGCATGACTCCATTCAGTTACATGAGCTTCCAAATGACAAGGAATGGGAACAAGTTTCCTCGGTTCATCCTACTTGGTCTGCACCGAGTCCAAGTTTAACCTGGGTTTGCTTTAGTAATTCAAGTGTCTGAATTTTGATTAGACGTCTGATCTCCTATATAAAAATTTGGCTATAGGTATTCAGATGTTCAACTCTATATTTAAACGTTTGACTTCAATTGTTGATGTTTGATTAAGGGTTCAAATGTCTAAATCTAGTCAGATTTGAACTATTTCTTTTCTATTTCATATTTTCTGAAATCTAGACTTCTGGTTCATTTTCAATAGGTGTTTCAAGTACAAGTTTCTATCTTGTTTGTATACAACTATAGATGATTTATCACGATGACTATACACAAATTTTCAGTCAATTTTCTATATATTTATCAATCAATAATCTACGTATACTTTAGTGTTAATAGAGTTAAACCTAGGAGATTTCCAAAGATATATTCATTTGCTTTTAATTATTAAAACAGTTCAAACTTATCATATAAAATTAGATCTATAGAATTAGGATTTAGTTTCAATCTAAATTATTCTCCCTGCCAAGTGACAATGATTATCTTACCAATTCATTAGCTAGGGTTTTCCAACTATTTCAATTCACAAGTAATTTTGAATAATAGCATTAATTTAGATTAAAAATCATATTTTAATATTTTTTTAGAAGGTATGTAAATGAAATTTAAATACTAGTTATAAAATAATCACATCATAGATAAACCCACTCACCTTATACACTATTTAAATATATATCCTTTCTAATCTGATATAATTTGGTATTACTCCTTTTCCATTTAGCTCATACATATTTTATTATGCTTCTTCTCTTCTTTTTAATTTGATCCCTTTAACTTGTTTTGGAGGAATTTGAATTACTTTTTTTTGGAGATTTATTTTAGGGTTTGAAGAAGAATAAGAAGAAAAATGAATAATTATAGAAGCAGTGACTAGGGATTTTAAAATTAGAGAGGTAAGACCGAGCCATATATTTATAGGTAGAAATTAGTTGTAATCTAGATCTAGTAAAATTGTTATTTGTTTATGCATATTCATTTATCCTTACATATAGGCAAAATCTTTTTCTTCTTATTTTCTTAAAGAAAATGACTTTTATCTTCGCCCAACTAATGTTATTATAAATTAATGTCATTTAATATAATTCAAAAAAATACTGTGTACTATAATTCAAATCAATACCATTTACTAACATTATACATATAATATATATGTATGTATTATTAACAATTGTAAAGCATCATGGATTGACATTTATACATGTGTGTATGTACACATACATGTATGAATTAGGAACCTTGCCCTTTATTAGTAACTGCTCAATTAATTTATAATTAACTGGCATTAATATTTCCAGATTCAAAAATGGGATTTACCCTTACTCTTTACGAATAAAGAGATAACATACATTTTCCCTGAAGAAATGCATTATTTTAGAGCTATATTGTTACCTACCCTTTTTAAACTATGTAATGTTTCTTTTATTAAATGGATTCTTTTAATAAATATATTGTTACCTTATCTTTCTAATGTACACAATGTACTTTTTCACTAATTATAGCAACAAATTTCATTATCATGGTAATTAATGTTTTTCCCTCTAATGCAGTTTAAGGTTAGTGCATGTAAATATCTTTTCTTCATTTTTTTAATGCACATTAAAAAAATTGCACTCTATTTAAAGAAATCAAACACACTTATAAGTCTACTATATACAAACAAAAGTTATAAATTGCTTACTAAATAAAGTTGACTTATTCATGTGCCCTTAAGCTTAAACATTAAAACAGGTACAAAACTATAATGCGCACTTGGTAAAAGATCCATGTCTCCTTTATACGATACCTGTTTTTGATGTTTTAGATATGGATTTTTGCTTGAAAAATCCAATTGATCCAATGGCAAAATTCTTATATTCCTTCATTTTCAAAAATTCAGCTTTCCAGCTTTATGTAAGTTACCAAAATGTCGTTTTAATTAGTTACTAACTTTTTTGTTAAAAATATAGGGTGTTACATTCTCATCCCTTAAAATAATCTTGTTTCAGAAATTCCAAGAGATGGGAAAGGCAACTCGTGGACTAAAACGTACGTTAGCAATTAGATGTATATATAATACATACACCATAAAGCATCTAAATAAGGCATCCAAACAATTCATATCAAACATATCCATTTCTTAATACTTCTGGCTACATAAGATATGATATCCACACAACAACTATAATCTAAATCCAGGTGGTAATATAAGACAATGGAAAAATAGGTGTAATCGAACAATACATAACGGTGGTAAAATAAATGCAAACAAAAATGTGTATCCAGCAATCAATACATGCCATGCATATGGCATGTGAATAATGAAAAATAAAAATCATGACATATAAACATGGATGCAAAATATCCTAAAATGTAAATATAATTTCTATATGTATACAACATGGTATAAATGAGTCAAGCCACATCTCAAAACATATGCCACAAAACAAAGCATGCCACATCATTCATTTTGCTAATTTAATAGTAACAACTTATAGCAACCATTCATCCATACTTGTCAGTTAATATGTCTAACAAACAAGTAAATGGAAAAATCTTTCATAAAAGAGTTGACATAAAAGATCGTATTATGTTCATCCCTTTCCAAGTACTCTCAACTAGATCATTCTTCCGACCTTAAATTATCGACTTTACTATTGGCATGTGAATTCAATCCAAATCACTACAAATGTATGTGCATAGGTAAATCCCTACCATCCTTACTTCCAATTCAGATAAAATGATGTTAACATGCATCACAACTGATAACTTGAGCACAAGTATGCCTTAATAGAAACACCGCCTTATGCAACCCTCAATGCACGTACACAACGCCTTAAATCATTCTAGTAGTATACCAGTTACTTCATCTAGGATTTATCTCACCTAGCATCAAATAACCTGAATATCTTGTTATTCTTCATTTTCACCTAATGAATTAATCCCTTAAAATGGTAATAATATCATAACTTCTCTTCTAATTTCAACTCAACATAAGAAATATTTTTTTCTTATGATATTACTTCTCCAATCCTTCAACAATTATGATAACGGAGAAATATAATGAGTTTGAGAGTGGTAAATCATGTAGTGGAAAACATGTGGTTAATGCTAAGCTATATAGAGACTATGATGATGGTTTGAGATGTGATTCAATTCATACTTGGACCTTATAGATTCATCCAGTGACTTTGAAATAAGATAACTAGGGTATTATGATACGACTCCATATGTTGTGGTGTATATAGAGCAAGTCTATTTCTCGTGGCTATGGCCTTGGGAATTGATATTTATACACCATTTTTTGCATAAGACATAATTGTCTCGGTAGTGCATGTTGAGTGACATCAACTTAGATATTGGAAACTATCTATCTTAATAGAAAAGATTATGAATCCCTGCCTACATTGTAGCAAAGGTTATTGGTCTCCAAACATTTGCCATAATTTCTATTAGTAACAAATGGTAGCTGTTAGACATGGGTATATTGATTTAATTTCGTTACAATTATAAGTGGTGAACGATGCGGTAACGTGTCGTGGTATATTTATTACATTGATGACCATAATTAGCGGATCTTGGCTTTACCAAGATACATAAAGCTTACTAGTATATTGTATGATGGTTAAGTCACACTTAGTTGCCATAATGATTAGTAGTTGATAAACTGATCATGTATTACGTAGCACTATAGCAGAAATATGCTAACTTGTTGGATGTAGGTGAAGATATAGGTTGAGATATGGTTTCGTTAACTTGTATCATACCAATTGGTTGCACATCAAATATTAACATATTGGTAATTATGCAAGTTAGTGATATTTCTTTTTTCAGTGCACTTTATGTTAGACCTTTCGTATGTTGTCTCTTTTGCTATCTATTCTTTGAAAAGTTGACTTAGAGGAAGAATTCTGCTAGTTGTGGGCAAGTTTTAGAGCTATAGCCATTATTTCTATTATTGTATATACTCGGTATTTTGGGTTATAGATATGTAAGGCTCATTATATCATAAGACATGTTGTATATGTATTTGATGTTCTATTTAGACTCCATTTTCATTATGAGTATATGAATATATTATTAGATCTTACGTTTCATTTATATGATATACATTTAGTCCCATACATAATTATATTGATATTATATTTATTCTTTTCGTTTTGAAGTGATTAGAATATATTATGGTAGACATGCTTTGTTATTTTAAATATTACCTTATGAATCATCATCCACGATACTTACGGAATCCACGTACATTTATGCATGGATTACAAGTGTCATGAATAGTGGGTCTTGCATTGGTATCATAGCTTAAGTTATCCAATCACCGTAAATTAGGACAAAGTTGAGAAAGCATGCTTGTATTTTGTTATATTTATGTATATATAATTTAGGCTCATACTTTTTGTTTCTAGTACTTTAAACTATCTTTTGAAATTTTCTAATGAATCTCATCTACAAACAACTCCAATGAGTCATGCCACCCGAGATACGAATGCTAGAGATGCCATTGAGATATTTGGATCTTCAAATACCAACATGGTTACAATGATACATACAGGCTACACTGTAGAGCACACCACCTCCAACAGAAGTCCCAATTATTCCTATAGCAACAAAAGCAATGCCTATTCCTCCACCATCCACACCGCTCACTCTTGAATTCCTCAGACTTTGTAGAGATTACCTCCATATGGGAGGCAAGCCAGATATAGGAACGAAGTTGTTCATAGAGACTTAAGCATGGCATAACTCCATTAATTGGATATTTAATGATATTCCACTTTAGAGTTTGGTGAAGAGGCAATTAGTCCCCAAGAAACTTTAAGAGGAAGTTTTGTGTTGGTATAACATAGTGATTAGAGAGGTGGAAGAGCATGCTATTACTAAGGAAGAGTTTAAAAGAAGGTTTGAGGTTTAATTTATTTCCAAGACCGAGCAGGTTTGCATGTGGAGAAGCTTACTTATCTTCAACAAGGTGATATGACCTTGAAGGAGTACATTAATGAGTTTGCGATTTTATATAAGATAGGGATGAACTCGATGAACACTCCTACTATGAAGCTTTGAAGTTTGCAAAGGGACTCAACCCTCCTCCTAGGAATCTTGCGCTTAGTCATGTTCTAATGGACAATACTTTTTATAGTCTTATCAGAGTAGCGTCGTTGAACTCTATCACCAGAGAGGCCCCAAAGGAGGATGACACCGAAGTTGAAGCGAACTATAAATTTCAAGGAAAGAAAAATGGTAAATGGTCAAAGGGTGGCCAAGACCAAGCTAAGAAAGAGGGGGTGTGACTTGCAATAGGTGTTATTTGTAGGGGCATATCATTAAAGATTACAAGATCAACCTTCAAGCCAGGAAATAATTTAATTCTGTCTAACCAGGTTCATTTTAGGAAGGATTTTTTGTCTCTTCTCAATTCGAGTACTCCGTCTAAGGTCAACAAAGGGAAAAATCATCCTGGAAGGAGCGGCTTCTATTTACGATTTTTTGATACGTGTTTTATTTAATATGGGGAATAACATTCTTCAATTTCAAGTCATCTAGCTAATATTCTACACCTATTGCCCCCATGTTACCGATGATTCTCTTATAGTGTTGAATGTCATTGGGGGTTGGCACATCTTTCCTTGATATCTGGAAATATTAAATTGTCTAAGGATCTGTGCAAGTTTTCTTATGACACTTATGTACTCTATTTTTTGGGTTGTGGAATTATTATAGGGATGGATTAGATGGAAAGGAATGGGTTATTATCGATTGTGATGGTCGCATAATTCCCATGATGGATAGGTAATGGGCTCAATATCTATTGTCAGACCAAGAGTTCCATAATGTTGAGTTATTTGTACTCATTGGATCTCACATATAATATACACATTCAATTTAAAAATATATAAAATTAATTAAAGTATTAATTAGTTTGTTAATTAAATTAATTAAACATGGTGTAATTATAAAAATGTGATGTAATTTAATTAAATAAAGTGGAACTGTAATAGGCCTGTAACGACCCGCGAATCCGTACCCCTTGAGTCAACACTATTCTATCTAAATCAACTCAAGTTGCACAAAAATACGAACCATTTGGGTTAAAGAAGAAGAGGTAGAAGAAGGAAATAGAAAACAACAACAGAATCTAACCATCGCAGCGGATAAAATTTAATAGATAATAATGATCTTTACTCAAAATCAAATATATCAGTTTATATATATTACATCATCAGAGTACATCAATCACAACTCAATATCAATAACATACAAATGGATACACAACAACTCAACACAGCGGAAATATATATATATATACAAGTACGTGAGTACGTATCGTCATCCAGCTCGTCTCCTGAGCTCCACAGCATCAAAACCTGTAGTCTATAATACTCGGTCTGACCCGAGCATTACAGTTAAATAATACCCGAGTCAGTCTGGAATACCAGCGTGAGAAAATCACACCCAATTGATTATTAAAGTTTCAAAGTCCTTTGAAAATAAAAGCATCTCGTAAGACCACGCCACAAATAAACATGTCGGGTTTTACCTTACGATAGCTAAAACAATTTTTATAGAAATCCTCTGATATTATAATAGTGTCTATAGAAAGTAAATAGAATCTAGCTGAAATGCTTGCATCTCACGTTTCAGCAATAGTTGGGCACAATCAAAACCGTACGGGCACGTAGGGAAAATGGATTCCAACTAATGACTAGGCACTGGGGTACCACCTGTCACAGTACCTGGTCTAGATCAGCGTACCGAGGAGCCACCCTAACTCCCCTGCAACACAAGACCGAAACCATCCCTTACTGGACAGTCCCGAGCAAGATCACCCCGCGGTTGGGATCAACAACCGCCCACTAAGCTGAAATAAAGGGACATCTAGACAGGGATGACCTCACCCTCCAGTGGGGCTACCCACGAAGCCTTGCTGCATATCCCCTGATTTTCAGCCATTCCCATTTGATGAGGTTTGAGGCTAAGCGTTACCTTTTTAGAATATATTCCTTAGAATGCCCATCGTCCACCTGACGACGTTTCGCAAGCATTCATCCATACAAGTCCGTCCCGGGTTCGAACGGAACCGAAGGCACTATTCCTACTACATCCATTTTGGAAATATCCTCAGGATTAGTAGCGACTAGCCCTTGTACTTCACTGCTCCATCTTCGAATCCAAACTCGTTTACACGAAACGTACAAACCGGATCGAAGTGGTTTTCGAGAAATAAATCTCGATCCCGGTCTCTTCGAAATGATCAACGCATTGTCCAATATTCATAGTCGGTTATTTAACTATCAATTAATATTCACAAACAACCATCAACCAATAAATAATTTCCCAATTAATTATTCATCTCAAAATATCTTTACAAGGTATATTTTCACATTCCTTTGAAATAGTTTCCAACCATCATTCTATTCAGGATAACCTTTCCCAAATATTTTCTATCCCTACTGAAATCACCAAGCATAAAACTAGATTTTTTTTAAAAAAAAAAGTAATTTAAAACACTTTATTGAAAAAAAAATACATTTATCGTTTAATTTAGAAAAATTACTTTAATACTTAATTTTAAATAATACTAGAAATAATTAAACAAGGTTACCTCATAACCAAACATTGGATTTCTTCTTTATTCAAAATACCAAATCATTCTTTAAATAATTATTATTATAATAGATTAAAAGGAAATACTTGCTCTAGACTTTAAATATTAGAAATAATTAATTTTACAAAACATAATTTTTTAAACAACTTCAAAATCTTTTAACTTATATTTAAAAATTTACTTTGAAACGTATTTGGTTATCCAGGAAGAATTTCAAATCTCAATCATTTAAATCAATTTCCCAAATTGATTTCCAATTTATTTTATTTGAAATAAATTCTTTTACTTATCAGTTCATTTCCAAAGTCAGTAGTTATGGACTTTATTATTATTATTATTTTATTTCTTCTTTACTCTTTCAATAATCCAAATCTTAAATTCTAAATAAATGTTTGTTCTTTTTAATTAATAATACTGCATTTTAACATTCATTAACTTCCTGTCTGTTCACATTTTCCTTTCCATTCTCAAAATTCATTTATTAGAATTTTAAAGTCACTTTATTTCTTATTCTTAAATTTATTCTATAATTATTTTACTTGCAGTTTCACTTCTTTTAATTTCATTTCCAAATCAAATTTATATTTTGGTTATCCATTATACTCAATTATATCAACCAAGCCATAGTATTCAATACTTCCACATAATTCATTATAGAATATCAAACAATCAAAACAGAGAATATAAAATAATTTAAATAAAAATTGAGGGGTCCAGTTGGATCCCTCCAACCTGTTTTCCCTGCATCCACAGACGTTAGCACAACATAATACACCAATACACAATATCCTACTATATCACATCAATCAATTCAACCATCCAACAATTATTTAAATTTAATCATTTAAATTTAAATTTAAACTGAGTGAGATTTACTCACCTTTGACTTAAAATTTGCAGACCATCCCAATTCATTTTCAATCCAGCTTGTTTCCGTGATTTAAAACCTTGTATAACAGTTATACGATTCATTAATATTTTTAAATAATCAAACTAATTAATCACCATTTATTAATTTGGGTTAACTAATAATTTAATCTCGAATTAATTTTCCTATAACAAATATTTTTGGTAACCTAAATTAATTAATCATCCTAAATATATTATTTTCTCTTTAATGATTAATTTTAGTAACCAAAATTTATTATCGAACTCTATCTGCCAAATTAATTTCTTTTCGGTAAAACAAAAAATGATAATTATTATTAAAAACCAAACTTTATGTTACTGTAAATCTCTTTTTTTTCTGTACTGAGTACACACAAATATATACATATAAATCAATTTTGATTAAAACAAAAATTTAAATTATACCTCACAGTGAATTCGAGCCATCTCCTGCCAACCCCAAAACAATGAAGTCGAATTCTCATGTCTGCATCGCCACCTCCAATCGCGAACGCGGCCGCCCCCTTCAATCGCCACAAATTTCCAGATCGCCACCTCCCATTGCCTCGACGGCGAGCTCGAGGTAAGATGAAACCCAAAAATCGATTAGACACTCTCTAGCCTCGCGAAGTGTGACGCGATTGAAATCGCGAGCCCTTTCCTCCCTACGGCCTTGGTCGCGACGCCATACCTGAAGTTATTGAGCACCACGACTTCACTGCAATGGTCGTCATCCCTCTCTTGGTCGTGCTCACGAACTGTTTCGAGGATAAAGTCAGAAAGGAAGCGGTTCGGCCTTGATTTTGTTTCCCCCCCCCCCCCTGTTTTTTTTAACTGAGTATATGATTCAAGGGGAAGGCTTCAGCGAATTATTTAAGGGGAAATGAGCTTGCGTAAGAAGCTAAAAGAGTGAAGCTTCCAAGAAAATTTTGACTAAGAAAATTAAAGTTAATTAATTCTTCTATGCATTTACGGACTGTACGATCGAACAGTAAACCCACACACTGCGAAAATTGAAATCCGATAATAATTCAATATTACGGACCCAATGGAACTGGTTTCGTCGAATTCCGAGACTGTGCCTCGAAAGGCTATTTTTAAATTCAATTTAAACGATATAAATTTTAAAACTGAAAAAATCACTGTTGATTTCAAATTTTACGACTTCTATTATCCTCAGTATTATCAACATAAATTTTTCAAGCCTTCAAATTATTTTTAACAGACTTAAAATTCTAGATTCAACAAGTTACCCCACTTCAAATTATTCAATTCAATAATTTAATTGTCAAATAAATTATGATATTCATAATTTAAGTTATTTAAATAATTAAAATCTATTAAATATTCCGATTTTAAATGCTTGAAAATTCCGGGTCGTCACATTCCTTCCCCCTTAAAAGAATTTCGTCCCCGAAATTACTAACTAGGAAGAATGGTCCAATACCCGTTAATTATATCCCTAAACCAAACAGTTTCTAACAATTCAACATCACACCAATTATTTTCTTTTAAAAGACTCATTATTATTCTTGCTAACCTTCCAAACTTCTCCATAGTTTCAAACTATACTATTGGTTTAACCATTCAAGTTTCAATTTAAAAAAAAAATTTGAATTATCAAAATTTTCTCAACATTTTTCTAACTCCCTAAATTTTTGAAAATTTTTGCCAGCATCTCCTTTGCGCGGCTGACTCGGTACAACTACAAAATGGCTCTACGGCCTCCCAAATCCAAAAAGAAAACAAAAGGCCAAGTGGCTCGATTCAAAACCCAATCAAATTTCATACCGAAATTTAAATACATACCTTTTTGTCGAGCATTTCAATTTTATCTTTTGGAATCAAAATATCAAACCCAATTTTCTTTTCCCTTTAAATACCTGCATATCTGCTTAGCACTAATATCCATTCACAACATTCCAAAACATTTTATCCACTTTCTCACAAAATACCAATATCTATTCATTCCAATATTGACTTAAATTACATTGGTAGTATCAATTTCCATTTAAGACTTCACCATTCCCCCTTAAGTTTAGTTTAAGCATTTTATATGCTCCTTATATTTATTTTCATCTTCCACTTTAGTTTATATATATTTCTATTCAATTTAGTTCACATTCCATATGAATTTTTATTTATTTTCAACTCTAAACTTTAAATTTTATTTTTCATTTATAACTAATTCATGTCATTATTTTAATTAGTTTCATTAACTAACTTATTTCAATACCTAGTATGAAATTGGTTTGTCGTTAACAAAATTTTCCAAAATTTTCAAAAATTTTCCAACTCCCAAAATTTCTGAAAATTTTTGGCAGAGTCTCCTTTGTACGGAGGAGCTTTTGCAATTTGACAAAAGAGATAAATATATATACATCGACCCACACGGTCGGAAAAATCAAAAACAGTTCATATTTCCTATTTTTATTGCGTAGGCGTACCTTATTTAGCATTTTAAGCAAGCGGCTTATTAGTTTTAGCAAATAGCACAACCAAATCCAGCCTCACGGCTTCCAGGTACCTGTACTTACTCAGTTTAAACTTGTAAGTGCCAAATGTAAGAAGTTTAACACATTTCACTTACTTGCAATAGTTAAAACATATGAATTCTAAAAGAAATGCACATCACACATTTTCCGTAAGCAATTTTTTTACAACTTTCATAGTAATTCAACTATTTCAATTAATTTACAATCCATTTTCATTTAATTTGAAGGGTTTAAAACTCGATTACTTGCATTTAATTTATTTTTAAGCAAACTGATCTCATATTTAATTCAATTGCTTCCAAAATCAATTTATTTTACTTCTATCAACACGTAGAATTTTAGTTACTCATATTTACATCAAATGACAAGTTATTCTATGTAATTCAACGAGATTTATGTGAATAAACAAGTATTTATGTTTTATAACCAATTTAAATGGATTTCAACTCGATTTATATTTAATCCTATTTCATTTTCAAATTTATTCACAATCTAAATATTCTCATTTCAATGTATATCAAATTTTGAATACATTCACTTGCATTTCATTTTATTCATCCAAAACTATTAACAGCTTAGGTTCATCTTCATTACTAATTAAATTCCCTTTTATCTTAATCCATTCACAATCATTTATTTAGCTCAACACATTCCATTTAAATTTCATTTAAAATCCATTTATTTACATTTCATTCCATATTTGTTTATTCCAAACTATTTTATTTAGCTCAAAACAACCCAAGCTATATCATTCAATAACCATTTCTCAACTTATTTAAACCACATTTCATTTCATACTTATTTATTCCATCATTTATTTATTCAATATAATGAGTTTATCCACATTTACTTAAATCATTCTAATAAACTCAAAACATTCTATTTTCCTTATTGTCTCAAGTTATTTCAATTCCTTAATAATTTTAAAAGGTTTACAATTATTTATTTAAGCATTTTCGTTCCATTAAATATTATCAGCAACTCACCACATTTTATTTCAATTAAAATTTATTTTTACTTGGTTTAAAACCAATCCAATATTATTAAACTTTGTTTAAGTTGAATTCAATTCAACTCTCCTTCCTTCATTTAGCTTAAGTCAATTTCCTTCAATTTTATTCAAATTTTATACTTAAGCTCATTCTCATCTTGCAAACAAAGTTCTCCTTTCAATTTAACTTGATTCTATTTCAATCCTATCTCATTTCAAACTACAAATTTATTTAATCAGTTATTATACATTTTAACCTTTTAGATTCAGCTCGTTCGATTTATTACAAGATCATTTCCAATTTACTTCACTTATTTGGAATTTATTGGCAATTCAAACCATCACTATTTTAATCTAATTACATTTTTATTCCATATATTTCAATTATATTTAATTTGTTAACACTTCAAGTTAAATTCGAATTTATATCTCAAGTTCTGAATCCACTAGCCATTTTCAATATACCACCAAATTTCAAGAACTCACAATTCAATTACCTTTACTTCACCAACAATTTAGGTCGATTTTAATTCATAACTTGAGTTTTATTTCCAACCTTCATCATAATCTCACAATTCAATTTCATTAACTAATTTATTATCTAATTAGTCTTTCCCAATTTATAATCCAAAACTTGAATTTCTTTTTTATTCCAAATATCACTTCATTTAATTTTTCTTAGTTCAATTTATTTATTTATTTTATTTTTCTCTTTTTTTCAAGTTTGGATTTTCCTTCGTTTTATTATCCAAAACATCAAACAATATTTATTTTGGATTTTCTATCCCACTTTCAAATTTAACAAGTCACAACTTATTATTTTCACACATTTCCATTCATCCTAGGCTTAAATATGTTCATCTTTATTTTTAACTCAAGCCTTATGCTTATTTATAACCCAAGCATATCTTGTTCCATGGATTTTGATTCCTTTACAAGTTATTCTAACTTATTTACTTCAATCCAATCCTTACCCCATTTTAATTTCCATTTATTCAAGTAAGAATCTAATTCCATTCATTAATTCAATTGACTTCTCATTCCAATTCAATTTCTATTTTAATTCAGTTTTATTTAACTCAATTCAATTCCAACTTAATTCGAATACAACCGACTATTATTTTTAGCTTATTCAATTTATTTTAATCCAGTTAAATTTTATTCTCCAATCCAAGTTAATTTCATTTTTAACTTTTCTCTTTAAATTCAAATTCCATTATCCAAAGCTTAAATTTCTTCCTGATTTACAAATCAGTTCCATTTATAAGCTTATAACTTATCTTATCTGGATTTTTAAACACCCAGCTTTGGTTTCAAATTGTTTTTGAAATCTCCAACATCTCAAAAATCAAAATTCTCAAAAATTAAACCAATCCTGGTTGTATTCTTAACAAATTTCCTTTGAATTTTCAAAAACAACTAGCTCTTTTGAGCAAATCAATTTTTGGCAGCAATCCATCACTTAGAAATTCGAAAATGAATATTGATGATGCGGCCATCATCATCAGAATTATTTTCCAATGATCCAAGTGATTTCAATGCTATATCACTTCTCAAAATTATTTAAAATAGATTTCCATTCAGAAATATCTCCAAAACAATAATACTATTATTTACCATTAAAACACTTCGACAAACACCTCCAAAATCTCCAGGATTTAAATTTTCAAATCCTACTTAAATCAATCTTATCTATAATTCATTTGCATAGCTTATGCTCATACAAATTCTTATTTGATTATATTTCAATTTATAATTCACATTTACGATTCATTTCATTCTATACTGAATTTATCCCTTAAATTTTTAATTATATTTCAATTTCTAGTTAAATTTTCACTTAACAATGATAATACTTCAATATCATCATTTCTAACATCCAAGCAACCATATATTAGCTACATAGTTTTCAAAAACTATTCTTTATATCAAAATATATTTTTGGTTAAAATTATTTCATTCACCCCTATTTAAAACAATATCGTGTCAATTGTTCTATTCAAGTGTTTAGAAACCCCTTCGATACAGTTGTATAGACTATGCCGACGAAGGTTCATATGCCACTCAATAAACCAATCAACACAATATTAAAACAATTTTTATTCACTAACATATACGCGCTCATATCTATTAATACGCTCAAACTCATTATAGAGTACTACGGACTCTATTTTAAATGAGTAGGTCCTACCAGAGCCAAGGATATCACCAACCTAAGCTCTGATACCAAGTGTAACGACCCGCGAATCCGTACCCCTTGAGTCAACACTATTCTATCTAAATCAACTCAAGTTGCACAAAAATACGAACCATTTGGATTAAAGAAGAAGAGGTAGAAGAAGGAAATAGAAAACAACAACAGAATCTAACCATCGCAGCGGATAAAATTTAATAGATAATAATGATCTTTACTCAAAATCAAATATATCAGTTTATATATATTACATCATCAGAGTACGTCAATCACAACTCAACATCAATAACATACAAATGGATACACAACAACTCAACACAGCGGAAATATATATATATATATACACAAGTACGTGAGTACGTATCGTCATACAGCTCGTCTCCTGAGCTCCATAGCATCAAAACCTGTAGTCTATAATACTCGGTCTGACCCGAGCATTACAGTTAAATAATACCTGAGTCAGTCTGGAATACCAGCGTGAGAAAATCACACCCAATTGATTATTAAAGTTTCAAAGTCCTTTGAAAATAAAAGCATCTCGTAAGACCACGCCACAAATAAACATGTCGGGTTTTTACCTTACGATAGCTAAAACAATTTTTATAGAAATCCTCTGATATTATAATAGTGTCTATAGAAAGTAAATAGAATCTAGCTGAAATGCTTGCATCTCACGTTTCAGCAATAGTTGGGCACAATCAAAACCGTACGGGCGCGTAGGGAAAATGGATTCCAACTAATGGTTAGGCACTGGGGTACCACCTGTCACAGTACCTGGTCTAGATCAGCGTACCGAGGAGCCACCCTAACTCCCCTGCAACACAAGACCGGAACCATCCCTTACTGGACAGTCCCGAGCAAGATCAACCCGCGGTTGGGATCAACAACCGCCCACTAAGCCGAAATAAAGGGACATCTAGAAAGGGATGACCTCACCCTCCAGTGGGGGCTACCCACGAAGCCTTGCTGCATATCCCTTGATTTTCAGCCATTCCCATTTGATGAGGCTTGAGGCTAAGCGTTACCTTTTTAGAATATATTCCTTAGAATGCCCATCGTCCACCTGACGACGTTTCGCAAGCATTCATCCATACAAGTCCGTCCCGGGTTCGAACGGAACCGAAGGCACTATTCCTACTACATCCATTTTGGAAATATCCTCAGGATTAGTAGAGACTAGCCCTTGTACTTCACTGCTCCATCTTCGAATCCAAACTCGTTTACACGAAACGTACAAACCGGATCGAAGTGGTTTTCGAGAAATAAATCTCGATCCCGGTCTCTTCGAAACGATCAACGCATTGTCCAATATTGATAGTCGGTTATTTAACTATCAATTAATATTCACAAACAACCATCAACCAATAAATAATTTCCCAATTAATTATTCATCTCAAAATATCTTTACAAGATATATTTTCACTTTTACATTCCTTTGAAATAGTTTCCAACCATCATTCTTTTCAGGATAACCTTTCCCAAATATTTTCTATCCCCACTGAAATCACCAAGCACAAAACTAGATTTTTTTTAAAAAAAAAAGTAATTTAAAACACTTTATTGGAAAAAAAATACATTTATCGTTTAATTTAGAAAAATTACTTTAATACTTAATTTTAAATAATACTAGAAATAATTAAACAAGGTTACCTCTTAACCAAACATTGGATTTCTTCTTTATTCAAAATACCAAATCATTCTTTAAATAATTATTGTTATAATATATTAAAAGGAAATACTTGCTCTAGACTTTAAATATTAGAAATAATAAATTTTACAAAACATAATTTTTAAAACAACTTCAAAATCTTTTAACTTATATTTAAAAATTTACTTTGAAATGTATTTGATTATCCAGGGAGAATTTCAAATCTCAATCACTTAAATCAATTTCCCAAATTGATTTCCAATTTATTTTATTTGAAATAAATTCTTTTACTTTTCAGTTCATTTCCAAAGTCAGTAGTTATGGACTTTATTATTATTATTATTATTTTATTTCTTCTTTACTCTTTCAATAATCCAAATCTTAAATTCGAAATAAATGTTTGTTCTTTTTAATTAATAATACTGTATTTTAACATTCATTAACTTCCTGTCTGTTCACATTTTCCTTTCCATTCTCAAAATTCATTTATTAGAATTTTAAAGTCACTTTATTTCTTTTCCAAGTTATTTTTAAATTTATTCTATAATTATTTTACTTGCAGTTTCACTTCTTTTAATTTCATTTCCAAATCAAATTATATTTTGGTAATCCATTATACTCAATTATATCAACCAAGCCATAGCATTCAATACTTCCACATAATTCATTATAGAATATCAAACAATCAAAACAGAGAATATAAAATAATTTAAATAAAAGTTGAGGGGTCCAGTTGGATCCCTCCAACCTGTTTTCCCTGCATCCACAGACGTTAGCACAACATAATACACCAATACACAATATCCTACTATATCACATCAATAAATTCAACCATCCAACAATTATTTAAATTTAATCATTTAAATTTAAACTGAGTGAGATTTACTCACCTTTGACTTAAAATTTGCAGACCATCCCAATTCATTTTCAATCCAGCTTGTTTCCGTGATTTAAAACCTTGTATAACAGTTATACGATTCATTAATATTTTTAAATAATCAAACTAATTAATCACCATTTATTAATTTGGGTTAACTAATAATTTAATCTCGAACTAATTTTCCTGTAACAAATATTTTTGGTAACTTAATTTAATTAATCATCCTAAATATATTATTTTCTCTTTAATGATTTATTTTTGTAACCAAAATTTATTATCGAACTCTATCTGCCAAATTAATTTCTTTTCGGTAAAACAAAAAATGATAATTATTATTACAAATCAAACTTTATGTTACTGTAAATCTCTTTTTTTTTGTACTGAGTACATACAAATATATACATAAAAATCAATTTTGACTAAAACAAAAATTTAAATTATACCTCACAGTGAATTCGAGCCATCTCCTGCCAACCCCAAAACAATGAAGTCGAATTCTCATGTCTGCATCGCCACCTCCAATCGCGAACGCGGCCGCCCCCTTCAGTCGCCACAAATTTCCAAATCGCCACCTCCCATTGCCTCGACGGCGAGCTCGAGGTAAGATGAAACCCAAAAATCGATTAGACACTCTCGAGCCTCGCGAAGTGTGACGCGATTGAAATCGCGAGCCCTTTCCTCCCTACGGCCTTGGTCGCGACGCCATACCTGAAGTTATTGAGCACCACGACTTCACTGCAATGGTCGGCATCCGTCTCTCACGAACTGATTCGAGGATAAAGTTAGAAAGGAAGCGGTTCGGCCTTGATTTTGTCCCCCCCCTTTTTTTACTGAGTATATGATTCAAGGGGAAGACTTCAGCGAATTATTTAAGGGGAAATGAGCTTGCGTAAGAAGCAAAAGAGTGAAGCTTCCAAGAAAAGTTTTGACTAAGAAAATTAAAGTTAATTAATTCTTCTATGCATTTACGGATTGTACGATCGAACGGTAAACCCACACACTGCGAAAATTGAAATCCGATAATAATTCAATATTACGGACCCAATGGAACTGGTTTCGTCGAATTCCGAGACTGTGCCTCGGAAGGCTATTTTTAAATTCAATTTAAACGATATAAATTTTAAAACTGAACAAATCACTGTTGATTTCAAATTTTACGACTTCTATTATCCTCAGTATTATCAATCTAAATTTTTCAAGCCTTCAAATTATTTTTAACAGACTTAAAATTCTAGATTCAACAAGTTACCCCACTTTGAATTATTCAATTCAATAATTTAATTGTCAAATAAATTATGATATTCATAATTTAAGTTATTTAAATAATTAAAATCTATTAAATATTCCGATTTTAAATGACTGAAAATTCTGGGTCGTCACAAGGCCCAACCTAGATTTAAGAAATAAATACACATGTACAATATGTGTACTGCGATATCAGTGTCTGACACATGAAACATGAAGGTATTTCATAAATAATACATTATTCCATAAAACAATATCAATTAATAGTATATATTGGAGATTATGAATCTTTAATATAAATGTTGTCCTTTACAGTTTATATATTAATAGATTACCTATATACTCTTTAGTTATCGATATTCCTTAAGCTAAAGTTGTTATGTGTAGTACTATTAATATATCGAATAGACCAGGTAAGTTATATGTATTTGTTGCATTCCTTAAGGTATATTCATTTATACATAGGCCATTGCAAAATGGTAGATACGAATTAACAGTCTCTTTCGATTTGTTCATATTCCTCAAAGTCAAAATAAGATTAGGAAAAAGATAATAGGTTAGGAGTTGTATATGATACAACTAATAAAGCATTATCCATCTCTTGCAGGCCTACGATTTGTTGATATTTCTTAAGATTGGAACCCTAAGTCAAGTGAATCCTAACATATATTAGAGAAGTCAAAAAATTCGATGTTTCCTCTTAGAGTCTTGAGAAACACAAAAGTATAGTGAGAGCTTATTAGTAAAATTAAATATAATGTTTAACCTTACTAATAACATAAGAATATTTGCTATGAATAAATGTCCTAATCTACTTAAAATTAAATTTGTAGAAAAATGTCCAAGCCAATATTATTTTTAGAAAATGACAAACTTACTTGACATGGCTACATAGACTGGCTAAGAGCAATCAAAATAGCACTAACTTATGAATTCATATTGTCATCGATACAAGTACCTCTAAGAGTAAGATCATTAAAGATGCGAATCCTGAATTAATAATTTCTTATGATAAATGGGTTGAGGACTTTGAAATTGCCTAAGTTTATATGCTATCTACTTTAGGCAAAACGTTGCAAAGTAAACATGTAAACATGTATGCCTATCAAATCTTCGAAGCCTCAAAGCATTGTTCAGGGAGCGATCTCAATCTGCAAGGCACGAGATTACTAAGAAATTGTTCAACACAAAGATGACGAAGGGCATGCATGCAGCTGAATACGTTTTATTAATAAAAGACTATATTGATAGACTTCCACAATTAGAAGTCATGATATGCAACAAGTTGCAAGTGGACTTGATCTTAGAGTCTCTTACTTTGTAGTTTGAGCCATCCATATTGAAATACAATATGAACCAGTTGACTGTAAGCCTCATCCGGTTACTCACTATGTGGAGGTTGGCCAAGTCTTCATCCAAAGATCAAGGCATGTGCTCGCTATAAAGGGAAGGAAATCATCTTAGAATTCGAAGAAGAATAACCGAGTTAACAAGAAGATTAAGAAGGGCGCTCATAATGACAAGGGTGAATGTCACCACTGTCATAAGGAGGGGTATTGGAAATAGATTTGTCCAGAGTACTAAAACTTCTCAAAAAGATAAAGAACATCGTTCTATCGCTCTTACAGGTATATTTATGATTAAAAATAATTTTATAATCAATAAATTACCTTGGGTTTTAGATACTAGATCCGAGACTCATATTTGTAATTCATTACAGGAACTTAGCAATAAGCAACATGGAGCAAAGGGTGAAATGAGACTTCAAGTTGCTGGTGGATCTCCAATAGATGCAACTACATTTTGAGACTATCGCTTGGCTTTGCCAAATGTATTAGATTTTGTTTTAAATAATTTCTATTATGTGAAAATATTATTCATGGAATAATTATGTGTCTAAATTGCCTAAGACTTGATATGTTTTTTGTCGTGTTGGCAACGCTATGAACATTATGCTTGATACTGCAATAGCGTTTTAGATAATGGAATTTATGTTTAATTCTAATCATGTTTGTGTTGTTAATAGTTTTTCAAGTGTTGACATTAATAATAATTATATATGGCATTGTAGTCTAGGTCATATTAATTACAAACGACGACATAAATAAATTTAAAATCGAAGGTCTTCCACCATCATTTGATACACTTGATTCAAGTTTAAAAGGAAAAATGACCAAGCATCCCTTTAGTAGGAGAAATAAATGAGTTAATGAATTCTTTGGTCTCCTGCATACTAAAATATATGGCCGGATTCCTACAATTACCAAGGATAACTCTTCTTTGCAACTTTTACCAATGATTTCTTGAGACTAGGATATGTATATCTTATGAAGATTATATCCAACGTCTATGAGAAATTTAATGAGAAAAAGAATGTGGTTGAAAATCAAACAAATCATAATCTTAAACTTCTCCAATCTGATTGAGGAGATGAGTATATTGGACATGAACTCTAACAGTACTTAAAAGATAATGAGATTATCTCGCAAGTTACTCCACCCTATACTCTACAATTCAATGATGTTTTGGAAGTAAGAAATCGAACTCTATTAGATATGTTTGCTTCATGATGAGTAAAGCATGGTTACCTCTTCCCTATAGAGGATATGTGCTAGAAACCATAACACATATGTTGAATTTGGTACCCACTAAATCTGTGTTTAAGATGCCATATGATACGTGGCATTGAAAAAAACCCTATATCAAGCATTTAAAGGTGCAGGGTTGCCCAGCCTACATTAAAAATGTTGACCCCAATAAACTTAAGGAAAGATTGGCTCTATGCAAACTTATATAATATCCCAGGAATTCTATGGAATATATTTTCTATAACTTTAAAGAACAAAACGTCTTTGTTTCTCAACATGCTGTCTTTTTGAAAAAGGAATTTATGTTAAATAAACTAATGGAAAAATTGTAGACTTGGATGAGATTAGAGAAATTAACATAGAGGCTGAATTAGTGGGAGAATCAAATTCATCATTACACAAAAACATGCAACCTATTAGAAACTCTAGTAGGGAATCTCGCGCACCAGAGAGATACTATCGTATTTTCGTGAATGGGGAAAAAGAGGATTGCATCATAGAAGACAACACTCCCCTCTCATTCCAACAAGCACTATAGAGTACGGAATTTTTACTTTGGCTTAGAGCTTGAAATCTGAAATGGATTCCATTTATAAAAACAAAGTATGTAATTAGACTGACATTCCCAAAAGGATAAAATGTAATGGCCTGTACTTTTTTCTATTTTAAATTATTAAATTTAATGTGATTATTGGATTAAAATGGGTAGAATTAAAAATTTAATTAATTATTAGAGTGGTTATTGAATATAAAGTTTAATAATTTTTTGAAATAATCAATTTCGACGATTTTGGCAGTAATAAATATTGAAATGAAATTCTATGTATTGAGTATGTTTATAATCAATAGTTAGAATGGGATCATAAGTGTTGCATTATTTAGATGGAAATAACTACTAATAATTAAAATTCATTTGAAATTCAATGATTATCAACTTAATTTAATTGATAACTGAAGTATTTCAATTTAATATTGCAATTGTTTAAATAATTGAATCTTAAATTTAATGTGAATAGAAAATGATATCGAAAATTGATTTAAATTTTATTTAAATATGAATGAAGAGTTTTAACATTAAAAATTGGAATTAAAAGTGAATAAATAGAAATGGGAAATTTTATATTTTAGTTGACGAGTAAAAATAGCCATTTTGTCCACTATCTCGAATTTCGATGAAACCAGTTTTTTCGGATCCGTAATAGAGAATTATTATAGGTTTTCAAGTTTCATGGCGATCAGACTTATCTTTTGGCTGTGAGAGCATGAAATTGTAGAATTTAATTTCAGAATTTAATTAAATAAAATTGATTTTGTAACGCTGTCTTCTGAATATGGTCGAATTAGGTCTCAAAACTAGTTCCATTGCATTCAGAATAGGGATAAAACATTATGAATGCCATGCAGCACGCTTCATTTGGAGTTTGCGATTTTACGGACCAATTGGGCGAGATATTTTATTATTTTAATAATATATATATTTTCCTTTGCTCATCTATTCATTCATCCAGCCCATATCCCTCGTACGCTTCCCTCTCCGTCATTTTAAATTGTGATAGATCTAATAAAAAACAGCAAGCACGAGAGCAAAGCGACGTGGCGAAGCCGCGATGGAGGCACGACCGTGGCGCGAGATAGCATTGGGGAAGTCGCTGCAACCTAGGGTTTTGGCAAGCATTTTTCGCAGGCGCATGAGTTGTTGGTTACATGGCAAGCTGGGGCGGTAATGGCTGTTGGTTTGTGATGGAGGCACGCTTAAAAAACGGCCGCAACTGGAAGTAGAGGAGGCGAAGGCTTGGGGAACGATTCAGAGAGGATTAGGTAGTGTTAATTTGTCATTAATTATAATCGTTAAGTTAATTAATCTTTATAATTACCGTTATATTAATTAAGGCATATCGTTTTCATACGAGGTTCGTTTCGGACAAAATGAGAGGCGTTGGAATCGTATGGACGTCGTCTACAGTTTGGCATTCGATTGGCATTTATTTGAAGCTGAAAATATTTTCAGTTTCAAGTAGAAGGTCGGTGTTTTATATGCTCATGATTGACTAAAATAAATTTTTATGTTAGTTAAATTTATATCTTGAAGCGGTTTAAATTTATCAACTGTTGTTTGGTAAATTTAACTATCATTTTGATTGATATGAATTAAAATGATAGGAATTTGAATTGACAGTCCAAATTCGAAATGGAAATTAAATTTCAAGTTGAATTCTCGATTATTGGTAACTAGTAAATTGTTATGATATTTTGACTGATTTGGATGTTGACTGTGATGGATGTTATTAATTTTGTTTGGATGAATTAGATGCTTATTTGTTTTGGTATATCCTGTAATCACCCTGTTATTACCTAAAACTGTAAATCGAATTATTTTGAATAATATAAGAAATAGGTTGAAATGATATATACCCATGACATATATTTTGGATTGAAATGATAAATATCCATCCTTGAAATTAGTAACCAAATAATTGTTTCCTTTAGCCATAGGGTAGAAAATTATATATGGACATCAGGTTTGGTTAAATTAAATGATTATAATTGTTGATTCCAAATTACTTAAATGAGTTGATTTAAAGAAGTAAAAATCGAATTTTTGGAAATCGAGTTATTTTCGAAATTGAGCTCAAAATGTTGGAATCGGAAATTGTTAAACAAAATTGTTTAAAATTGAAATTTGCGATTTTAAAGTTAAAATCGAAATATGATTTGAATTCTTGAAATTTATTTATTTTAAAAGGATTTGAACTTTCATTCGAACTTTGGATTGTTGCTAAGTAAAAGTAATATAATTGGGTGTATAAATTTGGACTCGAGAATGAAATGTGTTTTTAAGATTAGAATCAAAATTTGAAATTTGATGTTTAATGGGGAATCTAGTAATGTAAATCGATATTTTGAAATTGAACTCGAATTTATATAATTTAAAATGGTATGAAATTGAAATTGAATTGAAATTAACTCAAATTGGAATTGATATTGAAATCTGTTGGAATAGAAATCAAAAGTGAATTAATCTGAAAATGAAATTGAAATTGGTTTGAATTGCAATAGAAATTGAATATTTTGAAATTCAATATTTTGAAATCGAATCGAAGTTTAATCAATTTGAATTGAAATGAGATTTAAAACGATTTGAAACAGGATAATTGAAATTGAATCAGTTGATTGGAATTTGGACCTGTTGAGATTGGTTAAAGTGAAAGTGACAGTTTGAGTAGCAAATAAATTATTTTAATATAAACTATGTAAAATATATCTTTTTAAATATTCAAATTGTTTTGACATTCCAAGCTATTTTATTATTTAAACCATTTTCAATACTTAAAATATTTTATATCAAACTATCCTAAATTTTAAAACTATTTAAAATTATTCAAATAATTTTTTAAAGATTCAAACCGGTCAAGGCTGGAATATTTATATTTAAATCATGGATTTAAATGTGAATCGGTTAAAATGAAGTTATAGCCTAAATTGAAGTTCGAAATGATTTGAAAGTGAAATCGAGATATTGGAGTAAAATGATATTTTCAAGTGAACAACATGTATTGGACTGAATATGATTTTGAAGTGAATATGATATTTCAAAATGAAATTGATTTTGAAGTGAATATGATATTTTGATATTAAGTACGAACTGTTTTTGAAATATAAAAGTACTAACCAGTGTGTAAAATGACGTATGGTTGTTAAAGAAACTGGGGCCTCTTATTGGCATACCCTATGTTAATATTGGAACTACTTTAACAATTGTGTACGTGGTGGATGATCTGGAATTAAGTGGTTGGATTTGGTGAACATTTACTGGAATGAAGTAAGAGAACGATGATAGATAGATTTGACACTTCTGTCATAATTAAAATGACTAAAAGCAGAGCCTATGTCTCGCCAATAAGGTTAGCTATCTCTAGCGACATTAATCCCTCGTATTACTATTGTGATTTTGTACTCGATGGGTGCACCTTTTTGTTTGGATTGACAGTGCGGTCAGTCACGTATGGGTTACGACCAGCCAGAAAGGATAAACTAGTAGAATCCTACCATGTGCATTGCTTCACATGCCTTGTCATACTTATCCTTATACGAGCCCATTACGACTTTGGTTTAGTTTTATACCTATAGGGGACTCACTGGTTACCAACATTACTGGTTATGTTACAGGATTTCATAGACTATATGCTATAAAAATGTGTTAAGGTGGATCAGTGTAAAGCCTTAACGCTATTTTGATATTTATTTTACTGATTAGACATTACGTATATGGCCTATTCTACTATATATTGATATTTTTAATGGATGCTTAGGTGATGGAAAATCCCGTAATATCTCTTAAGTTATTGCATGCACATTATACACTAGATAGGAGATGTCAATACCGTAAACATCTCTAATGCTGTTACACTCTTAATTAATGATATCGATTTGACTTACATAAGAGTATTTTAGTTTTGACTCGAGTGTTTTGTCTTTTCATTACGCTCCAGTCAACCTAATTATTTCAGTATATTGAAGATCATTATTTCTAGGGGACGAAGACGAAGATTTGGTATATTATATTACTAGTACTATTTCATTACATCATTTATTCTACTGCATTATTCTATTATATCGATTGTATGTATTACTCTGATTTATGTCATTAAGTGTAATCAAATTTATTGTTAAATAGCTTCATGAACTGTTTATTTGATTATTATATTGTATCATTCTGCTATGAGAATTTGTATTTTATTTCCTTCTTTTCTCCTATTTTATTATTAAACCACTGACAATCCTCCCTTTCGATTGGTTTGAGTTAGACATGTATGGTTTATTGTCAAGTTGAACCATCCAAAAAAACAGATCGTCACAATTGGTATCAGAGCCAGATTTAGAGATAACCTTAGCTTTATGGGGTTTGACTTATTGGAGATAGGGAAGTAATACCCCAGAATGAATCTATTTGAGTGTATATATATGAGAGAGCGTACTTATTACCTTATAGAATATTTTATATTGTGTTTACTTATCCCTTAAGTTGTTTATCAATTCTAGTCAGTGTGTACGATGCCATGTTACCGATAGGTTTTTTAAACACTTAAACGAGGCAAGTCGACATAATATTGTTTAAAAATCGGGTAAATGAAATAATTTTACCTAAATTATAATTTATATATAAAATTATAACTTTCATAAGCCTATATAATTATCAGTGAATTTTATTTGTTAGGAGATGATAAAATTTAATTATCATCAATTATTGATTGAATTAAATTTAAAAATGAATGCTTAGTGAACTCTGTTTCCGGAAGCATTCCATGATTAAATTGGATTGAAATCCAATTTTAGTAAGAAATTTTTTACAGTAACAAAGTAAAAGTAATGAAATGTTTTGATAATAAGGTAATGAAATTTGTATAAGTATATTTTTAATGTAGCTTATAAAAATGAAGGATTTAAAAGTCGAGAATTTATGAATTTAAAACCTATTGCTTTTAAAAATGGTTTTCAAAGGCTTCAAAGTTAATAATAATATTATTTGAAATTGTTTTGACTAGAAATATATTTTGAAAAGATTTTGAAAGGAATAAAAGCATTGAATCGCTTTAGTCACTGGGAAATAATTCTAAGGATGACTACAGCATCGTCAGTATTCATTTTCGAGTTTCTGGGTGAGAACTGCTACCAAAGGAAATTTAATTTCGATCAAAACTAGTTTTACTGTGAAAATATTCCAAGTATGATTTAATAAACGTATGAAAATAGTTTTAAACTTATAAATTTAAAATAGTGTGGAAGAGGAATTAGTTTGTAACTTATAATTTTGAATAGAAAAATAAAACCAAATTTAAAATGGTTAAACATTTTGATTAAGCGAATAAAAGAATTTGAATTTGAATTTGAATTTGAAATGAAATAAAATAATTAACTTAAGAAATGTTAAATAAATTGAAATGAAGAAAATAAAATGAAGTTTAACTCAAGAAATCTCAAATAAAGGAGAATGGTATTTGGAATGAATTTTTAAGTAAATTAGTTTGTGTTACTTATAGACTTGAGAAATATTAAGTTAAGAAGAAATTCAAATTTGTTCGATGTGAATGACAAGGAGAAAAAAATAAAAATAGAGTTAAATAAACTGAGTAATGGATTATATGAAATAAATTTAACTTAATAAAGATTAAATGAGTTGAGTTGGATTTGAATGAACTAGATAAATTAGCAAAGTGAATTAATTCCACTTAACCTATAAAATGAATTAATAGAATGAATATGAACTTGAATTATAAAATGAAATGCAATTTGTATTGTGAAAGAAATTGAATAAAAATAAACGAATGTAAGTAAAATTAATATGAGTAACTGAATTTAATTTCAACTGGATGTAAATAAATTAAATGCAAATGGAATGAGTTCAATAAAATCGAATGTGAACTAATTCAATATTGAATAAACAAAATGAATTATAATATGAAGTTAACCTAAGAGAAGTTGAATGAATTGATTACGATAAAGAGAAAAATTATTAATACGAATTGAGTTATAAAATAAAATTTACTTAAGAAAAATTATTAAGAAGAATTGAACTAATGAACAAATAAATGAACTAAATCATTTTATAAAATAAAATTTACTTAAGTAAAGAAATTATTAATATGAATTTAAATTTATGAAATGAACTAATCAAATGAATAAATGTATTAATATTAACTTAAGCTGTGAAGTAATAATGAAGATGAGTTGCAATTTATAGAACGTTTATAACAAAATTAAATGATCATGAAATGATTATAAATGGTACTAGTATTAAATTGAATATACTAAGTGCAAATGAAATAACATCTCACTTAAATGATTTATAATATGGTCGATGATTAAATTTATGTGAAATATGTTGAACAAAAAGTGATACAATTAGAATTTAACAAATTAGATTAATGAATCAAATGTAAATTAATAGAATGTGAATGCATTAATGTTGATAAGTGCATGTCAATTGATTGAAAATAAATAAACTGAATAAAAATTAATTGAATGTGAATCAAATTGAATGTAAGTTAACTGAACACAAATGAATTTAAATGAGCCAACTAAATGTTAATAAAAAATTGAATATTTAAAGAAATGCAGTGTATAAATTAAATATTGACATTGAATGAAGATTATGGTAGTATGAATAAGCTAGATGAATATCATCTGGTTGAATGATTTCGTTGGTTGTAAATCATTATTATAATTGCTTTGATCGCATATAATTGGTTTGTTGTGTATTCGTGCTCGTATTTGCAGTTTGAATTCACAACACATGTTATCTTGTTCCATTAGACTCATATATGTTACTAACTCCTTTATAATTACTAATATTCTAAATTGAGTTGAGATAGGTACATATGAAGACCTTTTGGACGCATACGCGGATTTTATTTTGCTTACGCTCGTATTAATAATAATAAGGTACGTATCTTGGATTACATACCACGCTTTTATATTTTTTCCTATGGGATGCCTCACCATTGATATGAGATGCATATTTGATATATTTGTTATATATATCTGTTATATATTGTATTGAAATTTTTGTCCCATCGAGCAGCGCAAAGGAGAATCTGCCGAAATTTTGCGTAAATTCGGGTGTTAGAAATTTTTTGACGTTTTAAAAATTTTATAATTCGTTTTTATACATAAGGTTATATTTTCGTAAAGCCGATAGCGGAGTGGTGTAGCGAAAGCGTAGTAAAGGTTTTCCAATAATATTTTAATGTTTGTACGTTAATTATTTTTAATAAAATATATCAAGTGTTAAAATTCTCTACTTAGTCCCTTTTCGAGGACGAAAAGTTGTGAGTGGGGGAGAGCACAACGAGCCATACTTTTAGTTATTTTAAATTATTAAATTTAATGTGATTATTGGATGAAAATGGGTAGAAATGGAAATTTAATTAATTATTTGAGTAGCTATTGAATATGAACTTTAATAAAATTTTGAAATAATCAATTTTAATGATTTTGGCAATAATAAATATTGAAATGAAATTCTATGTATTGAATGTTTTTATAATCAATAGTTAGAATAGGATCATAAGCGTTGAGTTATTAAGATGGAAATAATTACTGATAACTAACATGCATTTGCAATTCAATGATCATTAATGAAATTTAATTGATAACTGAATTGTTTCAATTTAATATTGCAATTGTTTAAATAATTGAGTCCTAAATTCAATGTGAATAGAAATGATATCAGAAATTGGTTTAAATCTTATCTAAATATGAATGAAGATATCTAACATTTAAAATTGGATTTAAAAGTAAATAAATAGAAATTGAAAATTGTATATTTTAGTTGACGAGTAAAAATAGACATTTTGGCCACTGTCTTGGATTTTGGCAAAACCAGTTTCGTCGGATCCGTAATAATGAACTATTATTGGTTTTCAAGTTTCGTAACGATCAGACTTATCGTTCGGTCGTGCGAGCTAGAAACGTATAGAATTTAAGTAAATAAATTTGGTTCTGAAAAGCTATCTTCTAAAAACGGTCGAATTAGGCCTCGAAACTAATTCCATTGCGTTCAGAATAGGGGTAAAACATTATGAACGTCAGGCGGCACGCGTCATTTGGAGTATGAGATTTTAAGGACCAGTTGGGCGAGATATTTTCTTATTTTAATAATATACATAGTTACCATTCCTCATCCATTAGTTTATCCAGCCCACATCCCTCATGCGCTTCCCTCTCCATCATTTTAAATCATGACAGATCTAATAAAAAACAGCGAGCACGAGAGCAAGGTGACACGATGAAGTCGTGACAGAGGCGCGTCCGGAGTGCGAGATGGCGGAGGGGGAATGTCATTGCGACCTAGGCTTTTGGCAAGTCGTTTTCGCAGGCACGTGAGCTGATGGTTGCGTGGCAAGCTGTGGCGGCGGCGATGGCAGTTGGCATGTGATGGAGGGCATGCTAAAAAGAAGAAGAAAGGTCGCGAATGGAAGTAGTGGAGGCAGGCTTAGGGAACGATTCAGAGAGGATTAGGTATTGTTAATTGGTTATTAATTATAATTGTTAAGTTAATTAATCTTTATAATTATCGTTATATTAAGTAAGGCATGTCATTTTCATACGAGGTCCGTTTCAAACATAATGAGATGCGTTGGAATCGTATCGACATCGTCTACAGCTTGGCATTTGATTGGCATTTATTTGAAGTCTGAAAATATTTTCAGTTTCAAATAGAAGGTAAGTGTTTTATGTGCTCACGATTCATTAAAATAAATTTTAATGCTAGTTTAATTTATGTCGTGAAGTGATCTAAATTTATTGACTATTGTTTAGTAAATTTAGCTAGCATTTAAAGTGATATGAATTAAAATTATAGAAATTTGAATTGGCAGTTCAAATTTGAAATAGAAATTAAATTTCTAGTTAAATTCCCAATTATTGATAACTAGTAAATTGTTATGATATTTTGACTGATTTGGATGTTGGCTGTGATGGATGTTATTGATTGTTATTTTGGATGAATTGAATGCTTATTTATGTTAGTATATCCTGTTATTACACTGTATATTATTTATAGTATATAAAACTGTAAATCGAATTATTTCACATAAATTAACAAATAGGTTTGGTTAAATTAAACGATTATAGTTTTTGATTTCAAATTTTTTAAATGAGTTGATTTAAAGAAATAAAAATCAAATTTTTGGAAATCGAATTATTTTCGAAATTGAGCTCAAAATGTAAGGATCAGAATTTGTTAAACAAAATTGTTTAAAATTAAAATTTAGGATTTTGAAGTTAAAATCGAAATGTGATTTGAATTCTTGAAATTTATTTATTTTAAAAGCATTTGAACTTTTGTTCGAACTTTGGATTTTTGCTAAATAAAAGTAATATAATTGGGTATATAAATTTGGACTTGAGAATGAGATGTGTTTTTAAGATTTGGATCAAAATTTGAAAATTGAGGTTTAACGGGGAATCTAGTAATCTAAATCGATATTCTGAAATTGAACTCGAATTTATATAATTTGAAATGGTATGAAATTGAGAATTGAATTGAAATTAACTCAAATTGGAATTGAAATTAATAGGAACTGAAACGAAAGTGAATTAATTTGAAAACGAAATTGAAATTGGTTTGAATTGCAATAGAAATTGAATTGTTTGTAATTGAATCGAAGTTTAATTAATTTGAAATGAAATGAGATTAAAAATGATTTGAAACGGGATAACTGAAATTGAATCAGTTGATTGGAAATTGGACCTGTCCAGACTACTTAAAGTGAAAGTGACAGTTTGAGTTGGAAATAAATTATTTTAATATAAACTATTTAAAATCTATCTTTTTAAATATTCAAATTGTTTTGACTTTCCAAGCTACTTTATTATTTAAACCATTTTCAATACTTAGACTATTTTATATCAACCTATCTTAACTTTAAAACTAATTAAATTATTCAAACTATTTTATAAAAATTCAAACTGGTTAAAGCTGGAATGTTTATATTTAAATCATGGATTTAAATGCGAATTGAGTTAAGATGAAGTTATAACCTAAATCAAAATTTGAAACGATTTTGAAAGTGAAATCGAGATATTGGAGTAAAATAACATTTTCAGGTGAACAAGACGTATTGAACTGAATACGATTTTTGACGCAAATATGATATTTCAAAATGAAATTGATTTTTAAGCGAATATGATATTTTCATATCAAATACGAACTTTTCGAAATATAAAAGTACCAACCAATGTGTAAAACGATGTTTTTTTGTTAAAGAGACTGGGCTCTCTTATCGGCATACTCTTTGTCAATATTAGAACCACTTTAACAACTGTGTACGTGGTGGATGATCCAGAATGAAATGGTTGGATTTGGTGAAGATTTACTGGAATGAAGTAAAAGAACGATGATGGATAGCATTAACACATGTGTCACAATTAAAAAGACTAAAGCATGAGCTTATGTTTGGCCAATGAGCTTAGCTATCTCTAGCAACGTTGATCCCTCGTATTACTATCGTGATTTTGTACTCGATGGGTGAAAACTTATGTTTGGATTGATGGTTGCGGTCGTCCACGTGTTGGTTACGACCAGTTAGAAATGGTAAACTGGTAGAATCCTACCTTAGGCATTGTCTCATGTGCCTTGTCATGCTTATCCTTATACGAGCCCATTACAACTTTGTTTTAGTATTGTATCTATCGAGGACTCGCTGGCTACCGACGTTACTGGTTGTGTTACTGGACCCACATAGACTACATGCTATAGAAATGTCCCAATCCATGTACATAGATATCATACTGAAGAGGTTCGGTATGGAGAATTCCAAGCGTAGAAAAGTGCTAACACGATCTAGAATCATCCTTCTTAAGAAGGACGCTTGTCACAATGATGAGAAAAATGAGCATATGAAGAGGATACCTTATGCATTTGCAATCTGTTCCATAATCTATGCTACACTATGTACTAGACCAGATGTGGCTTATGCATTAGGAAGCTTAAGTTGATACCAGTCTAATCCTAGTGAGAAGCATTAGATCATTGTAAATTAATATCTAAGTATTTGAGAAATACTAAGGACTCATTTATATAAGGAAACGAATGCCTTCTTATGAAGAGGTATATAGATTCCAACTTTCAGAGTGATATCAATGAAAGCATGCCTTTTTTAAGTTATCCTTTATAGTAAATAGGGGGTTTCTAGTTGGGAAAGTTCCAAAAAGGAAACCGTAGTTAATTCAACAATGGAGGCCGAATACATCACCCTCAATGAAGTAGCTAAAGAAGAAGTCTGGATGCGTAAATCTATGAGTGAGCGTGGGGTGATTCTCAACACGGAGAATCAAATGACATTGTTTTGTGGCAATAATATTGCAATGCCGATCATAAAGGAACCAAGAATCACAAGGAATAAAGACATTCTTTGGAAGTTTCACCATACTAGAGAATTTTTCAAGAAAGAAATTATAATTGTAAGGGTGGATACCTAGGACAATATAATAGATCCATTCATGAACGGATGAGCCCGGTCAGTTCTTAACAAACTAATCGAAGGGATAGCTTAAGATTCTATAATTGGTCCCAAGGGCAAGTGGGAGATAAATAGAGTAGATGTATGCCTTTTGGGGGCAATTCTATAATTTATTAAAATTGTTAACATTATAATAAAATCTTATTTGAAAAAAAGATGTTTTTCTTTCCATTGTACACTCGAAACGAAAGATGTTTCTTCTTCTTCTTGTATACTAGTCATACCATGTTATGGTAATTAATTATTTAATTTAGATATGTTAAATAGAAAATTCCTAAATGGTATGTTACTTGATAGTAAGCACAACGTGTTGTAATCATGAGAAATTAACTGCATTAAATAACATATTATTTTAAATATTTTTTGTCCCGATTTTTCAGGATAGGATATCGATACATCCATTGAGATTAGAGTGTGTACGTTCTTCAAATATTGGACATTGTATTAGTCATGGTTGCTAGGGGAACAAAGGGGTTACGTATTGACAGTTGTTGGATAACTATGGAATGACTCACTCGAGAGCTTTCTGTTGTGTAATGTAACTATTTCCAAATAGAGAATCTTGAAGTAACAATACTGTATAGTTCTCTTGACTTAAAAATACCATTAAACTTAAATGTTGATGCTTAACCTTAATTATAGTTAAATCATGGCATGGGTTATATTGAATTACTATAGTATGGTCTGAGTTGAAGCATTGGAAGTGAAACACTATTCAATATAGAATTTGTCTCATTGGTTATCTAAGATCAGTATCACGGTCAAATATGGTTAGGTCAAAGTCATGGTCTCTAGCCAAAGCTACACATTTGTTGAAGATTGTCATTATTAAATCATGAACTTTATGTTTAGGTTAAATAAGTTGAATGTGGATGATATTGGAATTTTAACTAAAACCAAATTCCATAAATCCTAAAATGATATAATTTTGATGAAAAGAATTGGTGTAAATAATCGCTACTATCAGGTATTGGTTATGGTAGTGAAATTGGATTTTATTAAATCGATAAATTCGATCAAACAATCACACAACTAGCTAAGGTGAGCTGTGTACGTTAATATTTGAATTGTTCGATATTAATCACATACTGAATTTACACCTTTGAGTCGCACAATCACAATGTTGAATACTAAAAAATAGCACATTATTTAATTGAATTATAACTATTATAAATTAATTAATTTTTATTAAATATTAATTATTAAATTTTATTTGATTTGTTTGAATGTCATTAGTATTTAATAAAGTGTGTATATAAGGTGATATACGTACGTACCGATATACGATATCAACAAATATTTAAATTAAATTTAAATTAATTGAATGCTGATTAGATTTGGAGTTGTGGACCCATCTGAACCATATTGTAGTCGGCCATATGGAAGGAGGAGGATTTAGTTTTGAATGCAATAATCTTTTTTTGAGTTGACAAAAAGAAAGAGTAAACAAGAAGATCTGGATCTCCACGTTTTATCAAATTTGGTGTTTGTTTAAACCACACATTTCCACTCATTCAAAATTTACATTTTGCCTCCTCTCCTCCCTATCTTGGCCACAAGAAACAAGAGGTATAGCCCTTCATTTCCAAGTCAAATACAAATCAAAATCAATTTAAATCAAGAATGTTATCCATTTTTAATCTACTGCAAATTCAAGAGGTGTTTGGATCAAATTTAAAGAAATTTCATTCGACATTTAATATGCTTTTCAATTGGCTACAGTTTACTGGCAACTTCTAATTTTAATTGTTATTTATAATCATATATATTGATCACCTCATTTGTGCCAATTATCATAACGAATTCATATGTATATTTGTTGTCCTATATACATAAATATTATATATGCATATGTATATATATTATAATGTATATGTATGTATTATTTAAATAAAAGATTAAATATCGCAATATAATTTAACATCCCTATAGGCCATATATTTATATATTAAAAAATAATTTTTGAAAATATAAAGTGTCATAATTAATTTTAAAATTAAAATATTATATTTGTAGTTAATATTTATAAAATATATGTTTAATAATTTAACTATATAAAAACTAATATTTTAATGATTATATATTTTAAAATAAATGTGTGTGTATGCATTCAAATTATAATTTATAATATAAATATAATTTTATAAATTCTATTGTACAAATAACATATGCATTAATTAAAAATATATATTTTTAATAAAATTCTCTATAGATTTGATATTTTAAAAAAATTATAAATATTTTTTCGGTCGAATGTTTAGAAAATTAATTTTTTTAAACACATGTATATATCTATAAATAAATATGTTTTAAATTAATTTTTTATGTTTTCAGTTAATAAAAAAGTAATGTGTATGTGTGTGAGTATTATATACATATACATATACATAAAATATTTTGAAATTTGAATTTAAATTTAATATAGATATTTCTTTTGTTAAATTTTAAATCTAGTAAGATTTTTTGATATTAATTCAAATTATTTTTGAGTTTGTCAAAGTCTTTAAATAAATAAAATCTTATAATTATTATTTTATCTATGTACATATATACATATGCATACATATATATATATAATTTAAATTATCCCATTTGTACCACTATATATTTGAAGGGACAAATGTGTCTGTTGTGATATAAATCTCAACATCTATATGCGGGTATATTTAATCACGTATATTTTATATGTTTCACATGCATTATACACCCATATGCGTATTTGATACACTTATAAACTATATCTAATAAAAATTAAATAGAACTTTATTTTGAAATTGGGTACTTTGTTGGTAGTACATGGTTGTACTACAAATCTTAGAATGTAAATACCATACTATAAGTCAAAAAACATATAATCGTTCGAACCATGTTATGCAAGATTCGAACCCATGACCTCATGAGTCGTATAATCGTTCGAACCACGTTATGCAAGATTCGAACCTATGACCTCCTGAGTCAAAGCAAGAGCGCCTAGCTACTGGAACAGGGGTGGTTGACAATTAAAGAAAACATTTTCTATTAACCAATTAAATCAAATTAAGTTTTTATTAAAAATACTTTAGATTATATCTAAATAATTTAGACTTCATAGGCCTAATAAGATCTAAAAATGAAAAAAATTCACCAATTTGGCTTATTGCGACCCAGCCCAGTTCTTTCAGAAACTAAAATAGTGAGTGTTGATTACTGCTTCTATAGATGTTTAAGAGGGTTTTCTTAGTCATTGGGCAGGTCTCCTTGCTAGGGATAGCTCGGGAGGTCTTATGGTTGGTTAGGAACATAAAAGTGTTAAGCCACTTCACATTGTCAACAAGCTTAATGCATCTTATTTTCATAGATTTGAAAGAAGATTCATTATTAAACATCATCAATGTATATGGGAAACATGTAAGATTAACATGAGTGTTATTTGGAATGAGTGTCTCAAGTTTAGAACTCTTTTGCTAGGGCTATGCGTTGTATGAGGGATTTTAATGTGACTAGGTTTTCAAGGAAGGGCTTTCCTAACTAATGGGACTTTTCTACTATGGATGAGTTCAACTAGTTTATCATTAATAATGATTTGATAGAATTACCACTTAGTAATAGGCAGTTTACTTGGTTGAACATTAAAGAAGTTCCCTTTATGGTGCTTCTTTTTTTGTTTCTTCTTTAGTGAAGAAAAAGGATGATAGGTTTTTTGTTATGCAAGTTAAAGGGTTTCTAATTATGTATTTCATTCACTTTTCAATCATTCTCTTTTACTAGAACCATAAATTTTTGTATAGAAATTTTAGATTCGAGAAGGTGTGGCTTTTAGAAAATAATTTCATCAATTTACTTACTGCTAAATGGCTCTCTATAAGCAACAACACTATTAAATATTTAAGCAACATTGCTTAAGTTTTTGTTACTAGACTTAGGGTCCTTAATCTATTTCTCAAGAATGGAATAAAGATGTTTTTTGCAACACTAGGATTATAAAAGAAAAACTATTTGCTGAAATTTTAGAACTAAATAAATTAGAACAAATAAGATTCTTAAAAATTTCCAAGCAAAATGTTCTATTAAATCTTAAGAAAAATCTAAACAAAGTAACCACAAAAGAGGAAATAATGTGGAAGCAGAGATTTAGGGTTCAGTAAATGGACGAAGGAGACAAAAACACCATGCTTTTTCATCGAGTGGCTACTGGACGCAAGCGTAGTAACACCATAAACTCTCTATTTATTAACAATATTGAATTTTTTTTTATCAAAACGAGTTTAATAATGCTTTTACCAACTGATACAAAGACATTTTTGTAACCAACAGAGGTTATAGAATTAACGCTAGGTGGAATGATTTATGTCCAGCAAATACATGGACAGCTTTAGATGATTTGGATATTCCATTCTTGGAAATAGAGACCTTGAAGGATATTAACAACATGCCAAGTGATAAATCGCCTGACCTGAATGGATTTTCTATATTTTTTACAACATATTTTGGCATGTTATAAAAATTGACCTAATTAAAAATGTTTACCTAATTTTATAATGGTAATTTACAATTACGAAGATTTAATTTTTCCACATAATTCTTCTTCATAAGGAAGTTGGTGCAGTATAGCTAAAGGATTTTGGACCCATTTTGTTGGTTAAATGTTCTTTTAAAATGATCCGGAATGTTTTAGCTAATTAGTTAAACACTAAAATGAATATTTTAATGATATCACCCAATCCGCATTTAACAAGGGTAGAAATATCATAGATGAGATCCTTATGATCTACGAATCTATAAATTATCATCGTACAAATAATATTATTATGCCTTATTAAAACTGAATTTTGCTAAAACCTTTGATTTTATTGATTGGACTTTCCTTAAAGATTTACTAATAGCTAGGGAATTAGTCTTGGATAAGTTGGATTATATCCTTGCTCAAAACCAGTAACTCTAGTATAATGATTAAAAGAATTGCAAGAAATAAAATTAGGTCAAAATATAGTCTTATGCAAGGAGCGACTTTATTGCTATTGTCTTTTTTGTTTAACTTAGGGGCAGATGTATTCACCAAAATTATAAAACTGAACATAACAAATGGGGCTTTGGAGAGTGTCCGTAATAATATCACTAGCCATGGTATTTTGATTCTACAATTTGCTAATGACACCATGCTTTTTACCACGCATCTACCTCGACACATCACAACTCTCAAATTTATTTTATATTGCTTTGAAAGGCTTTCAGGATTCAATATTAATTTTGATAAGAGTTATGTTTTACTCTTGAATGATGTAGATAATGTCGAAAATTTTATAGCTAATACACTTAATTATAAAAGCAAAACTTTCCTATAAACTACTTAGATGCTAAAATGGGAAGATCGAAAAATAATAATTGACAAAATTAGTAAAAAGTTATCTGATTGAAAATGTAGATTTTATCTATAGGAGGTAGAATCATCCTAATTATCTTTGTTTTATTGGCCTTATTCATATATTAGATGTCATGCTATCTCTTTTCAAAATGGGTAATTGATAAGACAAATTTAGAAGAAACTTTCTTTGGAGCAGGGACAATTCCTGCCGTAGCATTAATTGTGTTGTTAGTTGGGAAATTGTTTGTAAATATAAAAAGGAATGAGGCTAGGAATTATAAATCTACATAACCTTGGCGTGTCTTAGCTAGAAAATTGCTTTGGAAATTTAACAAGAATATTGAAAATCGTATTTGGAAAGAAATAATTTCGAATCAGTTTTAGAATAGAACTCATCATCTCCAACATATTACGTAAAATTCCAATAATATGTCCCATTTTGGAAATTCACTTCATAATCACTAATTTATCCAACTTCGGAATTAGTTCATTCACATAATAACAGTTCGTTCTGGCATGCTAGCTGGATTTCTTTTATATCCCTTTGAATTGAGTATAAAGAGCCTTTTGACATTGGTAACTTTAAAAATACCTTAACTACAAAGGTCTTTGCACTTCATGTTGAATTCCCATCGAACTATAATTTCGATCGTGGTGTTGAAGGTGTTTTTGCTTAACCCAATTTGATTTACTATGTACTATGCTAGAATACTATAACTTAGACAACGATAGTAATACTAATATTTGGTGTTGGAATAACAATAAAATTTACACACCAAACTCGATTTATAAGTTTTACAATTTCATAAGAACCAAGCCAAAGATTTTCAAATGTACTTGAAAAGTAAATACTCCACACAAAACAAAGCTGCACATTTAGTCGACCATACATATGAAATTAAACACAATGAATATCAAAGCAAAAAGAATTTTGTATAGATTAAAAAAATGATTTTTTTGTAGTTTGGACCTTGAAGATGTAACTCATTTCTATTACAACCGTCCCTTAACTAAGTCAATAATTGTAAACACCCTTAACATTTTTGACTTCAGATGGAACAACATTAATTTCAAATGTGACTACTATTGAAATAATTTTAGATTCCAATTTGTTAAAGGCAATCGAATTCTTCTTGATACCATCTTAACTATAATTTATAGGCGCTTACGACAAAGAACGCTTAATAATTCAAATATAACTTTCGATAACCTGATTTATGCTATTGCATTTTTTTGCTACTATTGGGCTTCAAAGGTTAATAATAAATTGGCTAAAAACGACCAATTTAAGGAATATGTTGCCGAATTAAAAAACCACATTATATCATGAAAGAAAATATTGCTAGATATGATAGAAGAAACAATATAGCTTTAAGCAACAACCTAGTTGAAGCATCTAATAAGAACCCTTCAAATGCTTTGCTTTTAATTGAAAACTAATTTAGTTTTACATCTCAAATTTGTTTTGCTTCTCTAGCACACACACATACGCACATATGTTTATGTGCTATATATACATACATACATATATATACATATATATAACACATACATATATGTGTGTGTGTGATGGTATCATCGCGAAAACAAGGAAGGAAGACTTGTCGGTGACATCCCAACCAACCAATGGTTGAAAATGCTTTTAAACATAAGTTTGCTACACTAAGGACGGAAGACAAATAATAATCTATACTATTATATTAATAGTGAGTTCAGTTTCGAGCTCACAGAAGCCCCCACCAATTTTTGGAAATGAACAGTCTTATTAATTTTTTCCCCCTTTCCACTTCTTTCCTTCCTCTCTTCAGCTCTCTACAAATAATTAAAATGTACATGCTTGCTCCTTTCTCTTGCCCGGTTCCGGTTCAATTCTCCCACCGCCAGTCCCCTTTCGGTTTTCCCTTCCCCCCGTTCTATAATCTCAACACAAACAATGATAAAATCGGTTATCCTTAACTCAGTTCGTATCCAACTATCATAATATTCCAAAACAAACACCGATCCCAAAACTTCGCAGGCTTCGCACCTATTATGGCTGTCTTGGATAACGGCAGCAACGAAAGGGATTACGGCGCCATTGAAAAAGGGATTAATCGGCTCCAGATCTACCAACCCCCTGTCGCTTGAGGGCGTTTTTCGCTTCCTCCAAAACTCAAACAGATAGATAAAATTCTGGTACGTCTTTTCCCCAATTCGAATTTTGTGATTATTATTTTTTGACTCCGTATATCGGTTCTCCTTCAAACCTGTATTTAACCTTAATTTCGGCTTTCTTCTGTTCGTTGCACCATTTTCTGTTTGAGGCGTTGGTGGAATAACTTTTCCTGTCATGTTTGATACTAAGAGCTTCGACGTTGACATTCTATGTAAATGAATTTATTTATCGCTCTCCCACGCTGTCGACGCTGCTGTGTTTTTAACTTTGTTCATGTTGGCTTTAGTCGTTTTGGCTGCCGCATTATACATTATTATTTACATGTTATTCATAAAAAGGTAATTTTTTCTAACGTTCAGTTCGAATAATGTGGACTGTATGTGTATGGTTAGTTTTTGCATAAAGTTTCATAGTTTTAAACTGAAGAACAATATCAATAGCTTGATTAAAGTATTATAAGGGCTGGTCACTAACTGTTTCATCTCATAAAACAAAGCATTCTCTGCTTCGGTGTGAAGTAAGGTCAGTATTTGTATATGTACGAGCAAATTGATCCCCCCATGTAACACAAATTTCCAGCCAGGTTGAAGTTACTCAAGACTGTTTATCTTTTACTTTAGTTACTGTATGATTCCATTTTACTTTTCTACTGCTTCATGCATGTGACAGCCTGCAATTGCTAGCATCTCAAAAATATTGTTTGTTCTAAAAGGAATTTGCTTTCTTCATCCTATATACCATCGATGCTTCAGTGATTCTGAATTTAAATTGCTTTCTTATGGACGAAATGATCATTCTAATTTCTTTTTCTCTTTCTATCTATACTGCTGTATTGTTCGCATACACAGAGCAATGTAGTATTCGATAAAGTTATACTTTAGCCGTGGTTTTTTGTTACCCTATTATATTTATGTAGTCTTTACTGTATTTTCATCCTGAAACATTACGTTTAGTTTATTTTTTTAATTCGCAATACATTTACCTAATCATTTTATAGGACATGTAAATAAATTTAATGTTTGCAATCGATAAAAATAATATCCACATGCAACGCTAATCTATGATTCCAGTTATTTAAGATAGGTCTGAACTTATTATAACATTAAATATTTCGTTACTTTTTTTGATACATATCTCATGCATACTAAAATGAATGTTCATCTTATACGCAGGCGTAAACAACGTGGCTATATATCTTTGCAAAAAACATCTTATTTTAATCATGTTTGAATATTACAATTTGTATTTATGATGCACCTCGGTCAGATCTTCAAGACTTAAGGCAAATCACTGCCCTAAATAACAACCATAAAAACATTAGTACCTCAAATCCCCTCTTATATGAGATCGGCTAGTGTATGCACAAGCTAGATATATCAGTTGCAATGAATCTATTTTTTAGTCATACACTTATTTGTTTGATCTTTGGAACACTTCATTTCTGGGACCCCGTAAAGGATATCGTAAATAGTAATTAACCAGTGGTGTGTTCTTATTACCTCTGCACATTGGAATAACTTCAAAATTTTGAAAACTGCATTTGTCTAACACATGTACTCATTCTCCATTGTCAGTCTAACTAAATTTCTATTTCAACTCGATATTTTAAACTGTCAACCATATTGGTGGCGATAAGATGTGCTGTGTTCCGATTAGGTATTTTTTTCCTTCTAACTACACATATGGATGAACTCATACAAATGTTATCCTATTACTGACAACATATAACAAATTGGCCCACTAAAATCTATGTACGCATTGTGTCTTCTTTCTATGATCATATTCCATGATATCTCTTTTGTTTCCCAATCCACTGATAGAGGTGCGACTTTACGTAAACTATTGTGATTTTTTAACTACCTTATTATATTTATGTAGTCGTTGCTGTATTTTCATTGTGAATCATTACGTTTAGTTTCTTTTTCTAATTCTCCATACATTTAGGTAATCGTTTTTTTAATTCTCCATACATTTACCTAATCGTTTTACAGTACATGTACATAAATTTAATATTTGCAATGGATTAAAATAATATTCACATGGAACGCTAATCTATGATTCCAATTATTTAACACATCTCTGAACTTATTATAACATTAAATATTTCATTAGTTTTTTGGATACATATCTCATGCATACTAAAATGACTGTTCATCTTATACGCAGGCATAAACAACGTGGCTATATATCTTCGAAAAAAACATCTTATTTTAATCATGTTTGAATATTACAATTTGTATTTATGGTGCATCTCAGTCAGATCTTGAAGACTTTAAACAAATCGTTGCCCTTAATAACAACCATAGGAACATTACTACCTTAAATCCCCTCTTATATGAGACCATCCAGTGTATGCACAAGCTAGAGATATCAGTTGCAATGAATATGTTCTTTAGTCATACACTTATTTGTTTGATCTTTGGAACACTTTATTTCTGGTGCGCCGTAAAGGATATAGTAAATAGTAATTAACGAGTGGTTTGTTTTTATTACCTCTACACATTGGAATAATTGCAAAATTTTGATAACTGCATTTGTCTGACACATGAAATCATTTTCCACTATATGTCTAACTACATATCTCTTTCGACCCCATATTTTAAACTATCAAGCATGATGGTGGTGGTAAGACGTGCTGTGTTCCGATGGCATACTTTTTTTTCCGACTATACATATGCATGAACTCATACACATGTTATCTTATTACTGACAACATATAACAAATTGGCTCGCTAAAATCTATGTTGGCAATGTGCCTTCTTACTATGATCATATTCCAAGATATCTCATTTGTTTCCCAGTCCACTGATAGAGGTGCGGCTTTACGTAAAATGTTGTGAACTTACAGTTTGTAGTCCCATTTTCGCCAATGTTTCACATCTAAGCTCAGTATCATCTTCGTGACACTGATAACTGCTTTCATTAGGCTCAAGCTGAGGTTGTACTGTATTAAAAATATTACACTCATTTAATTCGTGCGCGTTTCATTCAACAGACAATTACAATTGGCATGCTCTGTTTATTATTCTATTTTATTTAGTTTGAACCTAAACAATAAATATTTTTGCCTTCTCCGTATATTTTTTCCACAACACCGTTTTCTTCCTCAATTCTTCACGTCTTTGGCTCCTATGATTTGTACAAACAATTAGTCAGTGAACTAAATGGGCAGTTTGTACTACATGCTGATTTCGGGTGTTTCTTCCATGTGCTACCTCGCTCGCTTTCTAGCATGAATATTAGTTCACTCGGCATCCACATTTGTTCTCCTATTTTTTTAAACCAGACGTGGTAATGAACAAATCAACACTTTATGCCCCAACATTCAAATAACTTTGTTACTCTTTGACCCCTTGCTCCTTTGTTTCATACAAATTGTCTAACATGTGGCATGTTGCGCACTTCGCGCTGCCTTTTTGTCTCTTGAATTTTCTCTTACTTATTTTTGTGTATTGAGATGGAAAATAGATTTTGCATTAGTCTTATCCCATTTATCTTCGACGTTCGCTGTGTTCAAACCACTATATGTGATTTCCACTTAAAATTCATATGTTCCCTTATTGAAAATAAGAGTCCCTCTTTTGCATGTTTAACATATGAATTTAGGTTATTATTCTCAATTGCATGACAATTGGAACATTTATACGCTCTGTTTTAGACTAATAAATTTCTAATACAGCTGTAGCATTTTTGACAACTGGCCCGTGTGTGAATATAACAATGCTAGGAATATATCAATGCCTTTATGTCTGTTGTATGACGTTGACTGCTTTTGGCGCAGTGGATCTTACAAACGCTTGCTGCAACGCATTTTACATCTGTAGTGGACCTATCCATTTTGTTAGCTGGGTCTTCGCCCCACTGTAAGTAATATTTGGTTCCTTTAATATCGATCATTTTATGAATGCCATGCTCCTGTCTTTTGCTTTAAATACAGATTGAGTTTTGTTATCCTGGTTTTCTACGTACGCCATGGAACTGAAAGCTTTTTCCTTCGGTGTTTTCACATTATGTTTCTTTTCGGTCCATTTATTTATTTGTTGTTCATTTTCTTTTACCTGTTCGTATATTATGAACTGCCTTCTTCAAGCAATTGTAATCCAAGCATGTACAATAAGGTACAAAATTTTGTCTTATATATGACAACCAATAGTGTTTCCATTTCATTACTTAACAAAAAGGCCTAAACCATTTTTAATCCATAGAGGGATGTGCTTCCTTTTCATAATTTAAACTACTTTGAGAATTTATTCACTAAGTATGCAATATTTATTATAATGTTTTTCCCTGCGCTGGTTAGAATAATATGTGCAGTTCGGAATAGTACTGTCATATCTTCAACTTAATATATACAATTGAGGCATGATTATTGCGCTTTGCATTTTGCGTAAACCAACAAATAGTTCTTCTTCGTTCATAAATACATTGTATTAACATGCTTCTATTCTTTGCTTATCTGTTTTACGAACCTTTAATTTAGGCAACGCATAATACTTAACCAAGCATCTACAGTATGTATACATGCTTTGTACATATATCACTTTATCTCCTCTACTCCCTATATTTTCTTATATTTCAGTAACCACATGCAAAAGTTATGGTTGTAAATGTAAAGACACATTCGGATATATGTGAGAATGAACTGCGCATATATTAGACCCGTTTCTTCATTTCCAACCGATAGGAACATAATTAATGCAACAGTGGTTTAGTATAATGAAAATGGCAACCGTGATTTCCTAACTTTTCTGTTTGTACCAGATATAATTTTGGGGATGGAGGCAGGTAACAAAAATAGAAAGAGGAAATCAATCAGCAGGACAACCTCTCCTTCTGACAATTCAACCCCGTTGTTTGAACCCGCGGCCAAACTCTGTGTTAGTGGTCTACACCGGAGCAGTCTTCTTCCCTAAACAACGTCATCCAGTACACATATTACCCATTTAGACTTACCCCCATCTACTGTAAGTATGGTTTCTCCTTAGTTTTCCTTTCTCCGTTACAGACCCATATTACTTGACATATGTACCTTCTCTTTTCTAATAGCCGGTGCGTGTAACGGATGCGGGCCTTACTAATTCGACTGTGAAACGAAGATACAATAGGTCAGGTCAAAACTCGCTGGCAGCAAATCTAAAGAAATTCACTTCTGCAACACCCGATGTTTCTGGTGTTGCATATCATCGAACGTACAATCTACATACATCGACTGATGACGAATATTGTTCTCCGTCGCCACCTTCAGCACCATCTTCTGCCTCCTCTGCTGTACCTTCCTTTACTTCAAATCCGTTAAGCTCTGTTCCTGACGAACGATGCAACAACCAAACAAACCATTCGTCCATTTCAAAGAATAATGGTATGATTTCTCACTTATCTCCCCTCCATCACATCTCTCTCATAATTATGCATTAAACATTCTAAATCATAGCTCCATAAAATGTGCCCCACCATCTCAAAATCATTCCTAATTTATTCAAAAATTTGTTTTCTTCTAAACCGTACAAATAATCATTTTTTTTTGCATCATTTCCGTTATGTATTTTCCATCTTTCTTTTTTTACAAAATAATCCCATTGTTGGCTGATGCATAGCTTTAGAAAACCATAATCCAGTTGGTTCTTCCTATTTGTTCATTTCAATATGTTGAATTAGTCTGACAACATCACGTTGCAGGTGCACCTCCCATTCTCCAACCAAATACGTTTCCTACGCCTAATAGTTTGGATGAACCAACGACAAGTAGATCGACAAGTTCTTTGCGTCCGATTTACCTTCTTCAAGATATAAGTGTTGTTTCAACTATTAATTTGTCTTCCCTCCATACGCTCCTGTTCAATTAAACATCTTGACCAATCGTATGTCCCTGTAGGTAAATGGAGGAAACGACGTAATCGAGTTCTTGTGTTGCAATTAAAGAAAATCTACAATTCAACAAATTTAAGCAATGGTAACCAATTTTTTCATTCGCCTAAGTCCTACATATTTTTTCCCTTCCTTCCAAGTTTGAATGCGAAGTCCCCTAACTTACTAACAATTTCTTTACAACAATGTGCACTCTTCAGTTTTGTTCTTCAGTCGCAAGTACGATGAGGCATAGAGGCGTACAAAATATAACAAACACTGACATATCCAACTCCAGCCTTTGGTTTTGTAGTCCCTTGGCAAATGTTTTCCTTGCCAACCCTAACCTAGCAAAAAATAACATACACCAATGTAGGTAATCCTCGGTACTTTAAACGTGTTGTCGCATTACTTGGTCATGTGAACTTATTTTCATTCCCGTCATTTACATATCTTAGGTTGTATCTTTAAATTATGGGATTTCGGCCTTCCTCCTAACACATGTCGTTATTGCGGTGCCACTGTTTGGTTCGAGGAGAGAAATCGGAAGGATGATATCCCCAGCTCTGTAAACTTCTCAGTCTGTTGTCAAGGTGGAAAAGTTTGCTTACCTCTGTTACAAGAAACCCCACCTCTGCTTAAAAAATTATTAGATTATAAACAAGGTGGAGCGGCTTCCCGTTTCCGAGAACAAATCCGAATGTATAATTCTATGTTTGCATTCACATCAATGGGAGGACATGTGGACAATAGCGTTAATGATGGTAAAGGAGTTTATGTATTTAGATTAAATGGCCAAAATCATCATAAAATCGGATCTCTACTACCCGTTGATGGCGTTCCCAAATTTGCACAGCTGTATATTTATGACATAGAAAAAGAAAAAGAAAATAGGCTGCGCATTTACTCCAGAAACAAGACTACAGACGTGGATCCAAATTTGGTAGAACAACTAATACACATGTTTGATGAAACAAATGAACTTGCTAAAGTATTCAGAATGGCAAGAGATAGATTCAAAGTTGGCACTTTACATGATGTTAGCATTAGAATTCTTTCTGGAAGGAACAATGATGGCAGGCAATATAATTTACCCACTTCTTCTGAGATAGCTGCTTTAATAGTTGGTAATGACAACCAATCGGGTGCCCACAGAGATATTGTGTTGGAAGAGAAAACAGGCATCCTGTGTCGTACAAACGAAAAGCACCTCAGCTTCATGGCAATGCAATATCCAATTCTCTTTCCTTATGCTGAAGATGGATATAGGTCATGTATTGAATATCGCAGTGCTCAGCTTGCCTCTGACGGTGAAAGAATTTTTCTAACAATTCGTGAGTACTATGCGTTTCGCCTGCATAATAGACAGAATGAAGGTCAAACTTTACTTAGAGGAGGCCGTTTGCTTCAACAATATATTGTTGACGCATACACAAGTATTGAGGAAGATAGATTGAGATGGATTAGAAATAATCAATCGAACATACGATCAGACCTTTATAAAGGTTTACAAGACGTCGTGCTTGCAGGGGATACGTTTGCTAAATCGATTGGTAAACAAACAATCTTACCTTCCAGCTTCACCGGCGGTCCTAGATATATGGTTCAAAATTATCAAGATGCGGTAGCTATTTTTCGATGGGGTGGGTGTCCAGATTTGTTTATAACTTTTATCTATAATTCAAAGTGGCCAGAAATCAGGTATATGCTTGAATTAATTCCAGGTCAACAACCTCATCATCGACCTGACATCATTGCCCATGTCTTCCACATAAAACTTAAACAATTTATCGAAGATGTATTTAAAAACGGACATTTTGGATGAGCTAAAGCAGGTACAATCATCATGCCTTTCTGCATATAGACATATATGCACTGCACTGTCCATCTACATTTCAATTATGTTCGTACTGATCGATCTCTAACTTTACGATTTGTTTTCCTATACAGTTATCCACACAGTAGAATTTCAAAAAAGAGGCCTACCACATGCTCATATCTTACTGTTTTTGCAATCCAATGACAAACCAAAGACCACATTGTAGGTTGATCGGATTGTAAGCGCTGAAGTGCCAGACCCTGCCGTAGATCCCATCGGTTATGATGCAGTTGGACAATTCATGGTTCATGGCCCCTGTGGAGTGGCTTATAAACATGCGCAGTGTATGGAAGGTAGTGTATGTGGAAAACATTATCCAAAATCTTTTGCGAATGATACAAGCTTTGACAAAGATGGTTTTCCAATTTATAAACGTAGAAAAAATGGCCATTCCATACGTACATCTTCGGAAATAACAGTTGACAGTAGCTGGATTGTACCTCATAACGTTGACTTATTGGTTAAATATAATGCGCATATAAATGTCGAGGTATGTAATAAAACTAAATCTGTTAAATATTTATTTAAATATATCAAAAAGGGACATGATAGAGCAACAATAATCATCGAAGAAAATGTTAGAAATAAAGAAATATCAACTTATCAACATGATGAGATCAAAAGGTATCTTTATTGTCGATATGTGTCTGCTTCTGAAGCATGCTGGCATATCTTTGAATTTGAGGTTCAATATCGTAAACCGTCAGCACAAAGACTAAATTTTCATCTTCCAGGCGAGCATACAGTTACTTTCACCGATAATGATAGCATATCTGAAATTGTAGGTAGGCGAAATATTGAACGAACTATGTTCACAGAATGGATGAGAACTAATATGCTACATGTTGATGCAAGATGTTTAACATATATGGATTTTCTGTCGAATTGGGTATGGTACGAAAAAGATAAGCAATGGAGAAGAAGGAAACAAGGTGATAAAATAGGCAGAATATACTACGCGCATCCAACTTCCGGGGAAAGGTTCTATTTACGAATGCTTTTAACCGTTGTTAAAGGCCCAACCTCCTATGAGGACATTAGAACTGTAAATGGTACGTTATATTCAGACTTTCAATCTGCATGTATCGCTATAGGATTGTTAGAAAATGACAACAAATGGAATATTGCGCTCTTAGAGGCTGAAAACTGGTCTTCTGGAAATAACTTACGTCAAATGTTTGCGACGATGCTACTTTTCTGTGAAATTTCCAACCCATTTGAGCTTTGGAACAACAACTGGAAAATGCTCTCCGACGACATACAATGGCAACAACGTCGCATCAGAAATAACACAGATTTGTTCTTAACAGAAGAAGAACTAAAGAACTATTGTTTGATAGAACTTGAAAATATACTTAATTTAAACAATCATTCTTTAGCTGACTTTCCTCTTATGCCAATGCCAAATTTATCATTACACCATCCAAATCACAGTAGACTAATAGATGAGGAGCTAAGCTATGATTTTTTTACTTTACAATAGGAAGCATGTACGATGTTGTCTCAACTAAACGTAGAGCAGCAAAATATTTTCGATGTTGTCTCTGCATCAGTAGACGAAAAAGCAGGAGGTTTTTTCTTCGTCTATGGAAGTGGGGGCACTGGAAAAACTTTCCTATGGAATACAATAATTACAACAATGCGTTCACAGGGTAAAATTGTTCTAGCGGTTGCATCGTCCGGTATAGCATCTCTACTGCTTCCAGGTGGTAGAACTGCCCATTCTAGGTTTAAAATACCAATTAACGTCGGAAAAGACACGACATGCGGCATTTCAAAGCAATCAAATCTTGCAAAGCTCATAATACGATCAGATTTAATTATTTGGGATGAGGCTCCTATGGTACATAGAAATTCTTTAGAAGCTTTTGATCGCACCCTTCGAGACTTAATGGACGACAGCGTCAACTGTTTACATGAACATACCTTTGGTGGAAAAACTGTTCTTTTGGGAGGAGATTTTAGACAAGTACTTCCTGTTATACCAAAAGGATCGAGAAATGCAATCGTCCAATCCTCCATAAACAAATCTCAGTTATGGTCCAAATGTCGTGTTTTCAAACTAAACCTTAACATGCGGCTAAAGTCGATGGATGGTGCACCTACTGAAATTAAAAAGTTGGAGAATTTTACAAAATGGGTCCTCTCTGTGGGTGATGGAAAAGTTCCTGCCACTGCATTGCAACAAGGAGCTGAGCCAACATGGATAAAGATACCACAAGATTTGTTAATCAAAGAAGCTTTAAATCCAATTGCAGCAATAGTAGATCATACGTACCCAGACTTAGAAAAACGATTGAAAGAGCCAAATTATTTACGTCTACGATGCATTTTGGCTCCAACTAATGATTGCGTGGAAGAAATTAATAGCTACATAACATCAACTATTTCAGGATCTTTAACTACATACCTTAGCGCAGACACAATAAGCCCGGCCTCTGAAGGAATTGAGGATCAACATATTTTGTTTCCTACTGAATTTTTGAACACTTTGCACCCTTCAGGTATTCCTGGCCATAAACTCAACCTTAAAGTAGGGATTCCGATAATGCTTCTTCGAAATATAAATCAAAGTATAGGCCTCTGCAATGGAACACGTTTGATCGTTACCCAACTAGCAGCAAAAGTAGTTGAAGCTAAAATTATAGCTGGCACCTATGTAGGAAATAAAGTTTTCATTCCTCGAATTGTCCATACATCGGCAAATACAAAATGGCCATTTATTCTCGGTCGATTGCAATTCCCAATCAAAGTTTGCTTCGCTATGACAATTAATAAAAGTCAAGGACAGACTTTAGATCATGTCGGTGTGTATTTGCCACGACCTGTGTTTTCTCATGGTCAACTGTACATAGCTATATCAAGAACAACATCACACCGCGGTCTTAAAATGCTAATCAAGCAACAAGGAGCGGAAGAAGTCGGCTATACTTAAAATATTGTTTTTCACGAAATATTTGAGGATTTGTAGCTACCTTCACCCTGTTTTAGTTGAATATTCCGTTTTTAAATCCATGTACAGAAATTGCTTCCTATATAATTTACTCTACCGCACTATATTTTCTGCTATATTGTAAAGATTGTTCATATTTGCCAGTCAACTTAATTTTCACGACAATAATACTCTTCCCACAAATTTCTTTCAAACATTGATCGTCTTACCTCTTATACAAATTGGTCTTTGCATTTCATTGGAAACGATATAGGAGACTCTTTTGAAAACTCGATTTTACCTTTAATGGAAAAATCATTGGACTTTCTGTCCAGTCACAGAAAATTGTTTACATTTCTTCCTTTCTTAATGACATAATTGATTTCATTACTCAATTTATCTACTGAGTGGCTTAACATATAAGATTTATGTTACCACTTATCTTCAACATGGATCTTTGTAGTAGATCACCTCCACTGCAGCATATTTTAAATCCTTGCCCCTGTTGAAATTACAAGGTTTGTAACTAATCTTTCCACTATGATCTCATAAATATACAACATTACTACAGCCGTATTTCTTTCTCCTACTGTATAAATTATTTGTCCAGCAAACAGTACATGCTTATTTATTACCCATTAATTTGCTGTTAATAGTTTGTCAGCAATTTTTTTTTCCACTTTTAGACAATCTCCCTCACTCACTAAAATTTCCACTACCTCCTGTCTATACCGTCTTAAATGTGGATATGTATGGTTTTTATTTTATGTTCTTCCTTTTTTTTGCTTAAAAGTTTCTTGGTCTTTTTTCTCCTTGAGAGTGAAAATAATGATCGACATAACGTACATCCAAATATGTCAATGCAATTTATAGAACAGAGCAAAAATGACATACAAACTATTTAACTGAATCAGATTTAATTGATATTGATAGATTTTACAAAAAAAAATGTTCATTGTCTAACCGCATAAATTTGTTTGACCATACCAAATGTTTAAGCACATTTAGCATCATACCATTTTGTTCCATGCCGAACTTGAGAAAGAAATCATATAATTTGGCACATTTTAACTTTTCATCGATCAATACTTCGGTTTTCACTTTGCATTCTTCCTTATTTATATTTCTGCCATTGTTTTTTTCTTCATTTATTAATTATGATTCTCTAATGAAACTGAACAAGAAAGTATTCAGATCAGTTTTATCCTTTTCTATGAATAGTTTCCAATTGAGAAATAGTATCTACAAATTTCAACTTATGTTTATGTGCATAATTATATTCAACAGAATGCTATTGCTTTCGTTGCTCGCTTCATGCGATGCTTTTCGGTTATTTTAGTTTCTTTGCAGTAATCCAAATATTTTGTATTATTTTTCATAGGCTTAACGATGTTGTTTCAAATCATATAATAACTACTTATTTTAGTATTACATTTTTAATGGTATGCTACAAAAATAATCATTTAATACTGTATAAATTATTTGTCCAGCTAACAGTTAATACTTAATTATTACCCATTAATTTGCTGTTACTTTTTGCCAGCAATTTTTTTTCCTACTTTTACATAGTTTCCCTCACTCACTACAATTTCCACTGCATCCTGTCTGTACCGTCTTAAATGTGGATATGTATGATTTTTATTTTATGTTCTTCCTTTGTTTCGCTTAAAAGGTTCTTGGTCTTTTTCCTCGCAAACAGTGAACATAATGATCGACATAACATGCATCCAAATATGTCAATGCGATTCATAGAACAAAGCAAAAAAGACATACAAACTATTTGATCGAATCAGCTTGAATTGATATTGCTAGATTTTATGGAAAAAAAATGTTCATTGTCCAAACGCATAAATTTGTTTGACCATACCAAATGTTTAAGCACATTTAGCAGCATACCATTTTTTCCCATGCGGAACTTGAAAAAGAAATCATATAATTTGGCACATTTTAATCTTTCATCGAACAATACTTCGGTTTTCACAATGCATTCTTCCTTATTTATACTTCTGCCATTGTTTTTTCCTTCATTTATTAATTATGATTCTCTAACGAAACTGAACAAGAAAGTATTCAGATCACTTTTATCCTTTTCTATGAATAGTTTACAATTGAGAAATAGTATTGTACAAATTTCAACTTATGTTTATCTGCATAATTATATTCAACAGAATGCTATATTGCTTTCGTTGCCCTCTTGATGCGAAACTTTTGTGTTATTTCAGTTTCTTTGCGGTAATACTTACATTTTCCATTATTTTTCATTGGCTTAAGGATGTTGTTTCCAATCATATAATAACTACTTATTTTTTAGTACTATATTTTTAATGGTGTAATACAAAAATAATCTCAACTAACCTATTAATCATACTCGATTTTCTGAAATACATCTCTAATTTTTTTCATAGTTGTTGCTTCTCTGTTTGAATACAAAAGCACTAGAGTAAAATAGACATGAAAAATATACTATTCTAACACATAAGTAATCAAGGTAAGAAATTTTTAATTACACTTTACCTGGTATTTATACACCTTCACTTACTATAGAAAATAATATAACCAAGTGAACGTATAATGATTTCTCAATTTAAAACATTAATGTTGGTAAAGTTTTTTCTCCCCATTTTTTGATCTCTGAATCATTGTCAGTTGAAAAGTAAAGTTGATACCTTATGAATCATTTCATCAATTATGGCAAGTATGTTGACCAACTTTCCCAAAAAAGGGTAGTGAACGGGTATATTTCAGATCATCCAAAACATAGAGAAGGAGCTAAAAAGGGCCTCTTGATTTACATATCATTTTTTCATATGTTTCTCTGTTTTGAAATTCAAGATTATTAGGGTATGATGTTGTAGGCAGATCATAACACTAATACAATAATTCAGTATGCAATGCCTCATGGTTTATTTACAAAGCATACAATGAAGACGACGAAGGCTTGAAAAAGCTAATTAAGATGGAAAAGTAGGCAAACTCCCATGACATCATATCTAATTTACATCACCACTGATCAATTCATTCGGTAAGATATTTGGATGTGGCAACAAAATGTTTTGCATTGTACGAATATCCTATAGGCTGTTAGGATATGGCGAAGATGGAAGTAAAAAACTTCTTATGCTCTGATGCAAGTTTCCAACATTTCTGGGTCAACTCATATTCCAAAGCAATATTTCTGTAATTCCTTACTACATTATATTAAAATTTTGTTCATTCAAACTATATGGTTACAACTTGAACTTTCTATAATGTATAGGCATTAAATTACAAGTACCAAATTGACATAATCACTTAGTTGTCATGTTCTTTCTAAAAGAAGTCATGTCACAACATGTAAAATAAACATACAAATATGTTTCTTCATGAAATTTGTCAATTGTTTCATGAATTATAGTAATCATTTTTAGATGCAAGTTATTATCGTGAGCTCTAATTTATAGATACTATCAGGCCTATTATTATCCTTCATGATTTATTCGTAACGATTCAATTTGTATAGTTTCGGATATCATTGATCTGCACTATGCAAAAGCAAGAGAGGTGGTTTCAATGACATGTTGATAGAGGTGCAGTTAGTTTTTATTTTGTTTTCAGTAGATGTTGCATTTGTTGATGTGTCAGTGGGTAGATTTTCGTATCTTTTAAGCCCCATTGTGATTTTTCTATTACATTTTTGTAGATTAGGCTTGAGCTGTAGGTTTTAAACTTTTATATGCTTGTGCTGAAACATTTATCTTCCCTTCACCTATAATATATTATAATATTGTAGTGTATACTCAAGAATTGAGCTCATACCGAATTAGCAACTTTATGTTCATTTCAAATCTTTCCTATATATTTTCTACTGTGCTACTTATTTCAAAGAATGATTATATGGAAGTCCACACATTCATTTAAATGGTCAAATATATATTTTGTCAGGTAGAGAACCACATCGATGGCTTACAGATTCGTTGTGCATGTAATGTCAGTTTACAGTAATTGAATGGTATATTTCTGATTCTTATAGGCTTAATTCTTTGTTCAACAATTTGTGTTGAAATATATGAATAAAATTAAGTATTATTATTACTTATACACATAAATAGACTCTTATTCATATATTGTTTATTATAGTATAAGGTTTACTAATCATAGTTTTTTCTAATATATTTTAAAATTTATGACAGTGTATCAAATGATGTGTATATTATAAGCTTTTATCATCTTAGAATGTCAATTTATGATTAATATTATATTTTAAATTGTTAAAATATGGAAGGAATATTATTTGCTGCATGTACTTTTGTAGCTACAATACTTTTTTGTTTCTTACGTGTGTGTCATCGTCATCAAGTGTTCAAATGAATTTTTGTTCATCAAATTAAAATAATAATTACAGACTAACAAGATAAATATTAATGAATAAAATGGTTTTTTCTCCTGTCGTTTGAGGTCATTTTCTTGCAAACGATGGTGATAGATGGAATCATGTCCATTTATGGACTCGCATTTTAGATCCTTTAGCTACAATTACAATGAAAGAGCCTATATGAAATAGGAAAGAGAATAAAGTTATTCTTCACTACATTAAACTGTATACTAACTTTTATTAATATCATTGCTTGATAAAGTTGCTCGGTAGAGGTATTGAATGCAATTGTTTCTAGGGCAATAATTTCAGCTTGAGTTTATAATTCTTTTTTATAATTGACTTTTTTTTTATATCATTGGATTATTTACAACAGCAGTAGCATTTAATCATCACAACTATATATAGAGGGGAAAAACATATGTGATTGAAAAAATCTTTCTTTTCTAACATAGCCTGGTACAGATATCCTTCGTGGTAACCATTATCAACCGAAAGATTATGGAGTATCATCTTACTTACAAGTTCGGTTGCTTTTTTTTTTTGTACCCAGTTGTGGCATTCTACCAAAATAGCTCACAGCCTCCGGTTCTCTTGCACAGTTATAACATTTCCTAGTCGTTGTCGCGTGCATCAAAATTTCATCCTCGACTGGCATAAAAATATGGTTTTTAACCTAATTAGGTGTTGACTCCTATTACAAGAAAATAACAAATAATGAAACTTCTATTATTATATTGAAATCGACTCCTCGATTCCTCAAATTGATAAGTTTGGATGTAATTGTCAATGTAGTATTTTTTTCTTCAATATTGGATAAAATTGCTTTTGTTACTTTGCAGATTTTTTGTACTGATTTTGGCTATGTATTTGTCTATAGTTCACATGAAAATCATTGTTCCATAATTTTTTTTCCTGGTTTGTTTTAGGGTTATGGGATAGTAAACTGAAGCTATGATTTTGTTGGTCACCATTAAAGAGTGTGAATTTGAAGCTTGGGAGCTTGGTACATATCTACGCATTTTTTAGGTGTTTTTATTTTTTTGTTACAGTGCAAACTTGTTGAATGTCCTCATCATTCACAACTTCGACGACGAACCTTCTTCCAGCAGGCAAACTGCACATGCATCCGGTTTCACTCATAGGTACATTTTCAATTACAATTATATTTGCCAGATACAATTTTTTACCCCATGTTATTACGACAAAATATTTTAAAAGAATAATATATATAGTATATTCAACATATTGTTCCAACTTCCTCCTGGAATTTAGTTGACATAAAAATAAGTCATTAGACTGTCCACTGCCTCGAAATTAGATCAATGGGAAATTATGAAACCATTTTTTCCTTCTTTTCTACATTTTTTGGTAGGAACCACATGATTGTTTATGCTGTTTTCAGCTTTTATGTTGCAATCGAATTTGCAGCCATGGTTAAACCAACCCTATGGCATTTTGGGTAATGATCAAGTACACCATCAAACTACGGCAATACCAATTTACTACCTGAAGCCCTTACCAAGTTCATTCAAACAACAATAAAGCGAGTTTGTATGCATTATGAAATATAATGTTCTCCTATGTTTGTAGATTGTCCACGTCCTAATTATTTTGACCGGCTTTGTTTTACCTCTTTTTAATCAATTATCATTCAAAATTAAAAGACAAGGAAGGTCACCATCAACCATTTGTTCTTTGTTGCCTACAGAAATCCTAATGCACAGTAAACGTTGTAGTTCTTTATTTTATTTGTTATCAATTCAATTAGCTGTATTAGAGATAAAACTATAAAAGATGGAACGCTATACATTTTGTAACCTAGCATGATCATTAATATATTCTAAAATGTTTGCCTTTGTTTTCTTACAGACATCCAATTCAAGCATTTGAAATCAATTTTATTAATCATCATATTTCATACTTACTATTTTTCATTTATTATAGCAAAATTTACACAGAGTTAAATTATAAAAAAAAAACTCCTCACTGAAAATGCCAACGCCATAAAATGTATGGTAAACGGGGTTTGAAATATCTTAGTTTTTGCATACTTAATATTACTTTATAGTTGTTTTTATACTCAATGAATAATGGTGTTCTTATGGGCAAAAAGTGCATATTGATAAGAAACAGATTTTATTTCTTTATTGAATAATTTCTGCCTCAGATCCGATTAGAAAACTCACATTTGAATTTTGATATTATTGAGCTATTATGCCATTTGATTTGATAATTTGACGGTACACGTAATTTGATCAACCAACCATTTTGTTTACGAAACACGATTTGTTTATTTTCCACTACTGAAGGTTGAATATCTTTAGGTGTAGGTTAGCCATAGTTTAACTTTGTATCATCTGATTGCAAGTACTGTCTGTTATCATTAAGCAAAATTAGATTGAGATGTAAAAACTACAGACCCACTTAGTTGAATCTGAATCTCTTTTGTGTCAAATTGAAGTATATGAGTGATCTTTATATGTTAGTGAAATATACATTTACAATAACTACATGCAAAACAACATGGTAATGCTCTGCGTGTGCATTTTTCCTTTTCATCCTCAATTTCTACATGTTATATGTTGAGCAGATTCAACACTTTTTGTTCAAAATGTTCAAAACATAGAAGATATGCTATAATGATTGTTTTAAGCTGGTAACATGACTATTTTAATGTAACGGCAATTTTTCACTTTCCAAAACGACATGTAACCGCTATACTATATACATTGGATTTCATATTCTTCCGCTGCCCATCAATACGCCTATAATAACCGACGATTTAATGCATGTTCGAAGCAATAAATTACTATTAAGTATACTGCACCCTATTTTTTCATATCTGTTTCTTTTTAGTTCAAAACATATGTTTTAAAGTATTTTTACTTTTATTTTCTACCAGGAAGAACAGACCATGGGCATTATAACTATAACGGTTTTTAATTGTTATTCCTTATTGCTTTATCCAGGAAACGAAACCGCTGTTTCAAATGCATACCAATAAATTGCCATTCACCTTTACACAAAGACTGTGGAATAGCAAAAGACGTCAAGGCAATAGCAGGTACATTTACTTCTTTCCAAAAAAACAAATTAGAATATGATATTATACTGTCTTAACTATGACTTCTGGATTACTAGCATGAGTTATTGTGCTTAGAATTAATGATGGTGTCTGTTTATATTACGTACCTCCTGGCATTTACACCATAAGATAACTTAAATTTAGCAGTTTTATAATTATTTACACTGCCTCACATTTATTGCGCCAGATAACGAAAAGACACCCAATATTACAAATCCAATCCTTTATAACCTGCAGGCTATCTCTTGCTCATATGCAAATCGGCTAATCACAACATATTTTCTCCTCTTCAGACAGTCATGGAAACTACACACTCATCTATAAATTCGCTGACTGTTGACAGTATTGGAGCAATAATCCGAGTCCGTGTTGCAAGGATGTGGGACTCCATCAACCTGAAGAGCAATGATGTTTTTGGTTTTAACATGCAGTTGCTCGATAACAAGGTTAGCCTTACAAACGTTTCTGAATTTGTTCGTTTTCTACACTTTAATTTTGTCCCTCCATTTTTTTGCTAACATTTGTTGCCTTTACCAAGGTTAAATTAACTTTTATATACATAAAATGTTGGTGACGTGCTATACCCTTTAATTTACTTATCCTAAATTCTTAACTACTAAATTTTAAGTTCTGCACACAAACATTCTCTTCTCACCCTCAATTATTTTCCATACGTTGCCTGACTATGTGTGTAGCCTTTTTCGTCTAAGACTCTACTTACTGTTGTATAGTATTTCATTAATTTTTACTAACAATCTACAAAAGCTCTAAATGTTTTTCTTTTCGTTGTATTGCTTTAACCACTTTGGGTTTCACATATTGTAACACATTCTTCTACCTAATATGACATTCTAGCGGTTTTACAACATTTTTATTTGATGCTCAATATTATCAAACTACGGCAACTGTATAACGGTTGTCTATGCATCAAAATTTTAAAACATTGTAAATTCTAATATTTTACTCTAAATGTTTTAATCTTCACCATATCCTTATATTCTTCATAGATAGCAAATTTATGTTAGAATGTCTACTGAATTTTTTTAACTTCTTGTGTTTAAAGTAGACTATCAATTGTATTTGTTATTATGTTTATCAAATATTATGGTTAGACCCAACCATATAGAAACACAAATGATCTTGGGACTTCAAAGTAAATGCTTATATTTCACAATAATTTTTACTAAAGAGAGAACCAAGGTTTAAACAACTTCAATAATGATGCACTAAGGGCTTTGGTTCCAAAAGTAAATTGTATGCTAATATATTACTTAATTTCCATAGTCCAACTGAAGCTGTTACCATCTTTTGACTTCATGTTTGTAATTTTGTCGTTTTATTTGGTAGCTTACAATCTGCAAATAATATTTCTTCTTATGAAATTAAATGCTTCGCAACATTCTTCTTCCCAAATTAGGATAGTACTAACTACTGCAGTTTTCCTCATTCGTAGAAATAATTTTTAATTTTTAATTTTTTCTCCATTAATTCTTTTTCACACATATTTATATATTGTTCGTACAAAAACCAACAAATGAATATCATATGAGGCCAAATTATCTACCATTTCTTAATGTACATTATACAAATTTTTTGATATTGCACCTGATACAAATACAACCGATACTGCTTTATCCATTTTATTGCAAAGGAGTATACTTCTACTTAATATTTACATTTATTACAACTTTTTGGCTTCTCCAGGTCTGTATTAATTTAACGACATTCTGTCATTTTGCAACACTTCTGTCATTCTTTCCCTTTATACAATTATGCCTTTGACTTTACGATTTATTTATGCTTTCACTCTCTAAACTACGAAAGGGCTGTCATTGAAGTACAAAACATTGTACAACAGTATGCTTTTTCAGCATTAGTAATAAAACGTTCTTTAACTATACCTTTAGCTAGGGGGAGGGAATAATTGTACACAATTCTATATAAAATTTATATAACTTTATTAAGGAATTAAATATCTACTGCAAAGCTTAATTAGTATTTATAAACACAAATTATTTTATGGATAACAGCATAAGATGTGGATTTGTTTAATCCAATACACTATGTACTAATTCGAGTGATCTATATTTTTGAATCAATTATCACCATCTGATTTTAGTTTTTTCCACGAACCGCAGGTTGCTAATACTGTTTGTACAAAATATACATACATATATTGACAATAGCGCAAAAAGTTTTCAGTTGCAACTGCAAAGTACATATCATACCTTTGTCTAATTGTGAATTTACAAGCTTATAATCTATTAAACACTTGGTATGAAATTGCTTTTAATAAACATAATAATTGTGCTTACGCTTTGCTATAAAGCATTATGCATTTAATGTAAAAATCGTTCATTTGTATGTTTGTTTCACATTGAATACTGAATGTAAAGTATGGTAGTTTCAGCAAATAATGATATTAACTTTTGCATAGCTTACCATCATAGATTGGCAAGAGCTGCAACACGTTAACTCATTGCTAATATTTAGATATCATATATTATCATCATTAAGTTTTATCATTTCAAGTACATTCATATGAATATCGGTATTTGTGGTTCACATTTCCAGAATGAAAATATATACGTATTCGGGAACTAATGCTTTCTCTTAATTCAGGATGGAGAAATACATGCAGTTGTAGGGCCCCGTTTCATGCCACTATTCCTTGGCAAGCTAAAAGAAGGGTTGATCTACGACATAGGTGAATTCAATATCATCCCTGCTGGTGACAGATATCTTCCGCTGGACAAAGCCATTAAAATCGACTTCACTGCTTTGACAACCGTGACTGAAGTTGACAACGATGATGACACCATACCAGCTCATAAGTTTTCCTTTGCGGACTATCAATCCATAATTAATAGGACCGATACTGTAAAATACTTAACTGGTAAGTATACTACATCCCGTCTTCTTTCTGTTTCATCTTATTAGCCTGCCAGTTACCCATTTACAAATCCATTACAAATCAACCATTCAAACTAGATGTCATTGGGGTCCTCCACCATGTTGGAGATGTCGTAAATCAATCTGTCGGGAATGGTTCAGTGACTACTAAGCGTGAGCTTATCCTATATCTTAACTGGTATCTGTAACTTCTGTATTATTTCATCCCTCGACATACATGCCATTGAATTTCTACAGTATTCTTGGATGACCATTATTTTATCTCAACTTCAATGGTAACCGCATTGCTGCTACACTGTGGGGCAACAAAGAAGCCTTGATAGACGACTCTGCTATCGTTGACACCACTAAAACAATTATCCGTACATCAATGACCGTAAAGAATTACCGGGGTATGTTTCCTATATCTACATATCCTCCTATACTTTGTATATATATTTGTCAGTATAAAAACATTGCTTCTGCTTTGACGTGCAGGTAAGCCAAGCCCGAGCTCAACTACTGCAACATTTATTCACACCGATTTGGATATTAGTGAAGGATCTGATCTACTGAAGAGGTCAACCCCGCTAACCGCATATCAATATTACTTGCTACGCAAATAGAAAATATGTTAACAGGAAACAGAAATAACAAAACATTTGCTCTATTTTATGTCTCTCTATTTAACAGGAGGAAAATAAATTATTTCAGCCTCCTACTAACACTCCTATTTTTTACAATTTTTTCAGCTTCCGCAAAAGGAAGCTGCCTGCGTTTTCTGCTGAAGACATGCAGTTCAACAAACCAAGTGGGATAATCACTGATAGGTGCATATCAGAAATAATAAGCTCGGATCTCCCATCTGTGTATGACGTAAGTACAGTACTCCTCCCTGCCTGCGTAACTTCCTTAATTGGAAATTTTTTATATTTCAATACATTACGCTTCCTTCAACTGCTATCTAATGAATTGTTTTTAATAGTATGGTTGTCCGACCAGTTGCCCTTTTCCTGGGGTTATACCTGTATTCCTGCATAACGATCTTATGCTGTTTGCCCAAACTGTGCATGGACAACCATCATTTTCAGCTTCGAAATTAACAGTATTAGGTTTTATTGTAGCACCAATTTATTATATTCACCTAAAATACATAATTTCCCCTTTTAAATGTTCTTATGAAAATTCAAAAATCAAAATTTATAATCTGTTCTTCATGTTGCATGATTTGTTTCTTATTCCTCTTATCACCTTTATAAATCATACATGCAATTTGATATGTTTATCTTCATACATCTTTTTTACCTTTGATTTAACCCTCACGATATTACTGTATAACTGCATTTGACTATCTGTTTTCTCTTGCCATAATGACATATAAATATTTGATCATTAGGATGCTTCATTACTGTATTTACAAAATTTATTTACAATACATATGCATAATAACAGTTCAGCTGTCCATATTCCTTTTTTGCCTTTCCAAACGGTTAAGCTTACAAAGCCTTATTTTTAAAACTCTTTATTCCATAAAAAACGTATGTTAGTTCCAATTTATATTCTCTTTTCCTAAATTAATTAGTCTGACAAATAACTGTCTCATCTTCAAAGAACAGTTGTAACTACACTTATCTTTTTTTCCTTCAGATCTTTTAAATCCTAATTTAAAAATATTAACTTTTAAACCACAACATTGCCGAAGTACATTTTCCTTTCGACTCATAAGTTTGTACTCAAAAATTCATCCCATAAATATTTTAATAAGAAACGTTGACTCCTACAACCAGCTTCAAAAATAACTTATTTACATCCTCAGTCATCGTATGGACATTATTTTAGTCCATCTATTTCGACATGCACTATAACATTGATCTAATACTTCATTCTCATTATTACATTAATTACTGTCATCACATACACCATCACCAACAAATTTGTACTTCATTTACATTCATATTTCATAAACTCACAACATCAACTTCTCTTTGTTAGGGAAAAATATTTGCATTCGAAGCAAAAATAACAGGGCTTTCTCTCGACAACGGATGGGAATACTTATCCTGCAACATTTGCAAATCCAGTATAACCACATCAGGACATAAGAATTACTGCAGCAAGTGCGATAGAGATATCGAATTTTCATTGCATAGGTAATGAGATCACAATTGAGCTTCCGCATAGATCTACCTTGACCACTCAGCTTCCTTTGTCTACCCTCCCTTACTTGGTTTCGTTTGGAAGTAATTGTTGATGACGGCACTGCATCTGTTCCAATTGTGATGTTTGACAGGGTGGCTGAGTTTGTTCTGAGATAAAAGGCCGAAGCTTTGTACCTGATTCAAAGAAATGAGGTACTTTTGGATTCATCACAGTCATCGTATATCTATTACAACTCACTATAAAAAATTTAATCTCCCTTCTCTGCTGCAACGTTATACAAGATATTTGCCGCTAACAAAAATTAAATTTTGCCTTAAGGTCGGGGGTGAGAAGAAAGTCACAACCATTCTCCAACATGTAATTGGTAAAACAGAAAATTTTCAGGCCAAACTTGACACATATGCTAAATCTGCTGGAAAGAAAAAATTAACTGCAACTAGAATTACTACTCCTTCTGCCGATAACATAAGCACGCCTCCTGAAAAAAGCCATGCTAAGGTACCTATTTCACCATCCATGTATATACGTCCTTCAACAAGCAACTCTTATGTCCACGAAACTGCATTTATAGCTGCATTTTTTTCAATGTAGCCCTGCATACATTATTTTCTGAACAAGCTATTATATTAACTAACATACTTTAACACTGCAGCTTCCACCTTCCTCGGACAACAAGGTCACTCAGCTTAAAGGAAATCCCCGAAAGAAAAATCATATGGCTGCCGCTTAGCTTCTGCGTTGTTTCTTAACGTATATCCAGTTATGTTGATTGTTGTAATGCAGTTACTTCTTCTGTTCTTTGTTGTCCGTCTTCTATTGCATGTACTCTGTTTGGTTTGAAATAAAGCATTACAACTTTGTGCCCACTGCATATCTCTAAATATCCTAAAAACTAATATTCGTCGCACCCCTTTCGTGCAAATACAGTTAATATTCCATACTTAGCACTTTTACAATTTCATCTTCCCCCAACTGTATAAGTTCATCACATCTGCAAAACCTACCTAATAAACAATACCGTTTTAAAACTATATATCAACTACATGTCGCACTGTTACAAACGGTGCTCCAGTCTGAAATGACAATTCCAACATATATAGTTTTTACCCTCTTTCTTCATGTCCCCAATCAGTATCCACGATACGTAGACAAATATCATCAAAGAGTCATGAATATATGGTTCTAACATTTCAGCTCTCTTTAATTCAGCACAAACATTCAAACTTTTTGCTCTGTTACATTTGCATACATATCCACATTTATTCTGCCAAATTTGACGTAGGTAACACTTACATAGTACATGCACGGAATTGGGGTTATGAACTCTTTGTATCAAACAATCTTCTCAGACAACCAACTGTCCCTAACCAACATATGGAGGCCAACAAATCTTTATTTCCAATACTTAAGGTATTAATTTCATGCCTGTGATTACTCAACAATTAAACTTATATTCTAACCTCCTCATATTTTTTTCACGTTCCTAATTCCTTATTACCCTAATGCATTTATTTTTCACCCTAGGTTGACATCCAAGGACATGTAACGTCACGATCATATCCTCTTATTATCCTTCCTACACTCACTGATATTACATTTATGCGGGCCACCTTTTTTCCATGCTGTCCCCAAAAGGTCGACGAAGAAATAACGCTACTTCAATCCAATTTGCGCTCTAGGGGAATCCAAGTTAACATATCTCCACTAATGGTTATCTCCTCTGGTTACATATAACCAAAACATAGCAACTACACCTTTTTTTAAAGCATTATACTCATGCTATCATCTGTTGCACTGCAGGCCCCACAAGAACTAACTTCTACCCTTGAGAGATCCAGGATTGAAAAAAGACGTCTTCACCATCTGAAACAACAAATCCGCTCAAAAAAGGTAGACGCCATCCACCACCTGAATTACATGTTCCCTGTCAATGCATTTACTAAATTACATTCTGCTCTTTTACAATTGAGATATAGGTCCATAAATACATGTGCTCGGAACAAGTTTTGGACCAAAAAATTAAAAACCTAGAACACTCCCTTCCATTCCACACAAACCGATCAGGCAATGGCATCAATAAGGTAATCGAACTAACTTAGGTAACAACTATCTGTCCTATCATTCTACTTAAATTAAATAACATTACCTCATCTTTTACCAGGTTACAGTACGACTAAACAACTCCTTTGCTGGTGTGTACATTACAAGCTCAGACTTGCTGACTGTTCTTAGCACTCATAAGTTTACAACCGAAAATTCATCCTTCGCCAAATTTACCACTGCATTCGGTTTCAAACAAAGGTGGGTTCACACTTAAAAGTATATTCACCGTAATTTATGCCTGAATCTGTCTGGTGGAATTGACCCTGCGCACATAAAAAACCTTAACACTTCCCGTCTTTTTTTGCGTCCGGAAAAGCTTAGGGTCAAACCTTTTTTCGATAGGTAATAGTAAAAAAAAACAAAAACAAGTTTCAAATTATGCTTCTACAATTCTTTTCTATTACTTTTCTTCACTGTTGGAAAATTATATCTGTAGTTCATACATATTCAATATCTTCAAACTCAATCAATTTTACATGAATATCCGTTTTTTAATATGACATATTAAACTAATGCAGTTCATATTGCACATGAACACGGTTTTAACCTAAATACATTTGGTATGTGAACTTTCATAATTTGCGGGTTATCCTTTTCATTACCTGCAGTACCTAGAAGACATGATTTTCGTTTAATTGCAGACTCAGGCATTTCCTACAAATAACAAATGTCTTGGTCGCTGCAGTACCTATTGAAGTTTAACAATTTGACTTCTTTTAAACTAATCTATTTCATTCAAATTTTTGATCATTGGCAGCCTCTGATTCTACTATCATAGTTTCCATTCAAGTTTTGTGAAATACAACATCACCAAAAAAAAAAGCAACATTGTTTCAGGTATGCTTCTTGTTATATTCAACATGTTTTTGCTACTGTTCTTGCATGTACCGTAATTGTGTTAAATAAGGTCATGAGGTGTTGACTCCCACTGTTCTTTTCAACAGGTTGCTTTTGACCTTTTGTCTGGCTTTTCAAATATCGCAGAAAAAAAAATTCCAATTGCCATCCAACTCATATTGTGAAGATGCAGGACAGTTATTATTTTAACATTTTGTCTTTTTAACGTCTGCCAACATTGAATGAAAATTGTACAATTATTTCGCACTTACTTTGCAACTGTGGTACATTTGTTCTTCAATGCCTAATGTCCTGCGTTTTTGCACCCTTTTATATAAAGTACTGTTTTTGAGTCAGCAGTTGCTATTTTTTATCAGATCCATGTACGCGGTATTAATTAACTTCAAACATTTGTTTGGTCTTACTATTATGATATCAGTTGCTGTTTTAACTGTACATAACCTGATTGTTGTTCATTTGCTCTTTTCCTACTACAGTCTTCCATTTTTTGCGTGCACCTTTTTTTCTCTCTTTCCAGGTGGGAATAAAGGAATGTTCGGCTGTACAGTTATCATTAACCTCAAGTTATGTATTTCAATTATGAGTTTTTTTTTCGTCTTCATACTTCAATGCACGCCAACTTTTATTTGACGTTAGTTTAGTTATTTTAACCATTAACATACATTTGATGTCCTAACGGTTGAAGATGGGCCTAATAGACTGCAATATTGATGTCAGGTTCTACCACTCTTATGTATAAATATTTAGTACAGTAACACATACGTGTTCACTGTATCATGTACTTATAATTGGCATTGAAGGTTGGCTCACTTTCATAGTTATATAGAACCAAAAAAAGTTACAAAGCATGCGATCTACCGGATCTTTATATATTTGTATACCCATTGTTGTAGCAGATCACAAAAAAAAGCACACCAAAATGTAATTGATACTGCTTTTACACGTACTGTACAAATCATACATGTTGTTTAGACAACTTTTATGTCTAAACACATTATCATTTATCATGCCTTTTATGTCTAAACAACTTGTGTACAAATAATGAATTAAGTGAATAAACTCCCATCGAATGCAGTATAAGGACTGCTAATGAAATTTTTTATCCATTACATTTCTAACAAATTATATTTAGATATTTAAAGTTATATTTCATGTAAATTTATATCATCGAAAGATCTAAAATTTTCTTCTTTGAAACCACAGCCTGTTGCCTTTATTCAACAGGTTATTCATCTTGGGCAATCTCATCCTTTCACAGTGCATCATCTTTGGCTTCCTTACAATTAATGGTGATATGCCAATTCTATCGCATCTTCTCCTTTTTTTTTGCCGAATACGTTGACTCTCTTTTGAACTAAATTTCTTTCCTATCTTCAATGTTATGTGTGTGTTTTTTTTATGAACCTGTTTGTACCCTGTTTTAATGTACCGATTGACAGCTTTGATTAATGATGTACTTCTTTCTGTTTCCTGACATTCTTTTCATCCCACTTTGTGTTTCAAGTTTTTGCACTCTGTACGTATGCTTTGTAATAATCTTGATAGTGATAGTACATGTTTGATTTACTGTATATGTGCTTATCATCTCCCATATTCAACAATGATGCAGGCCAGAAAGCATCTTTAGTTCTAAAAGGCAGTGCACATTGCAGTTCTGTTGGTGAATTTCAGGTGAAGTTCAACTTGAACCGCAACTGCTTTGATTCCAGCTGTTGTACATCGCTTCTGCAATTTTTACATCTATGCACTTGGCCATTGACCTTTTTTCCGTTGATGATCTGCATGCTGTCGTCCCTGGTGCTTGCTTATTTAACATGTAACTTTTGCAATTTAGCTTGACTAGGTAGATTAAGGGTTCTGATATTCTTTGTTTCATATCTCTGAATTAACAAAACACCGTCGGCATGACACTAGAATTAGGAATATACACTACATTATTTCACCACTTATTTTGGGACGGTATTCGAGGCCAACCTATTGATATACAATTATGTTCATTCCGTTATTTTAACTGAATTATAAGCATTGCATTAAAATTATTCAGTCTTACACATATCCACTTTTGTAGTTCTTCCAGGTTGCTCCTGATATTTTAGGAAAACATTACATAGGTGTGGAATAAAGCCGACGGGTTGGCTTCAAGTACACTTTGCCAAAGCTGCATCTTAGTGATTTATATTATATTTTGCTACGTCTGGTGTTTCAACAATCAAAAATGCCCGTGTCATAATATTTTCTACTACGGCTGTTGCTTTCAGAATTTTTTGGTTAGCCACTATTTCGACACCTTTTATATATTGTTGTTTCTGATTTTCAAATTTTAATATGTTCTAAGTTATCTCTATTTGCCAAACACTATGTCCTCCAATGTTTGTATTCTTTTGGCATTTTCTAATTGTTTTTTTATGCTACTGATGCTTATTTGTTACATGACTATGACTGTGATGATGCATTATTTTATATAATCAACTTCTTAATATATAAAATTTAAATTTTTGTATATGATCATTTCTTTGTAATAACTACATAATTAATGGGATACATTATTATTTAGGAGTGAAATATGATGTTAACGGCACAAATTATGACTCCGCCTAAACTTTTAATCACGCATTGCTACAAATGTTGTAAAGTTAGTAATATGTTATTCTATTTGGTTAATTAGTTGAAGCACAAAACTAGAATATCCCATAATGATATTTGATCAAGCTGCTTAGAGCATGCAGTAGCATATGAAATTACTTAACTTCGCTTTTGATTGCCACAAGTGAAGTTTGCTTTATACCTACAAAATGGGTCAAGCCATGGCTTTTATATGGTTCGGCAGCTGTTGCGCATGTGCATAATTCACTTTATTCCTCAAGCACCTAACTTTAATTCAAATTACACCAAGCTATTACTATTGTACCCAATTGTAATTGTTTGCAATTAAACAATATGTACAGTTTAATCTGAAGTTTAGGTATCTCACGATGTGTGGCTTTTTATAACCAACAACTAAGAACATACTTACCAACAAAACCAAAATAATAATAATTTCAAACGATATATAACGGCAGTGCTGCATAATCACTCTCTGTATATTATTATCGCAAACTAATAAATCAATTGCAAATAATTATTTCAGCCATTTTCAGTTATTACAACTCTACAATTGATTTTTCCGACCCGTGTGCAAACACGGGTTCACACTAGTTGTCAATTCAAAATCAGCTTTATTTCATAGAATAATAGAGAATGCTCAATCGCAATTATTATTTTTTATGTATTGCGTGAGCAATGGTGAACATTTAATCATCAAAACGTTTAAACACGGTAATAAAGACAATTAATTATTTAAATACTTAAAACACGGTAATAAAGACAATTTAATCATCAAAACATTGCGCACACACATACGAGAGAACTGAAATACATAAGCTATTTCAAGTTTTCAACTAAACCGAATATGAGACAAGTTTCTAATTCGTAGCCCTTGGAATCAAACGAGCGCGCAATGGATATTTCATGACAACAGTAAACTCAGGTATCTCCGACAAATCAACCTCATCTCCTTCAACACACTTCCACTCGAACTCTCTAACCAAGTTGGCAACGAAAAATTCAAGGTGCAACATAGCAAGAGCTAGTCCTGGACAAATTCTTCTTCCAACTCCAAAAGGCATCATCTTGATCTCTCTGCTTCCAGTGATATCCACTCCTTCGCCTTCTCCTCCATTCAAAAATCTTTCTGGTTTAAACTCCATCGGGTCATCCCACGTTTTCTCATCCCACCCCATTTCTGCAACCATAAAATTAACAGTCGCATTCTTTGGTATGACATACCCTTCAATTTCGATTTCCTTACTTACCGAATGCGGCAACACAAAATGACCGGGCGGGTGCCTTCTCAATCCCTCTAAAACAACAGCTTTCAAGTAAGGCATTTTGCCCAGTTCCTCTTCCTTCACTCGCCCTTCGTGCTCCATCACGCTCTCTATCTCCTCAACTAGCTTCTTCTGTACTTGTTGATTTTTCACAAGCTCTGCCATGATCCACTGTAACCCAGTTGCAGTTGTATCGGTGCCTGCAGTCAAAAACTCAGAACAAAGGCTTACCATCTCATCTTCAGTTAAACTTCTACCCCCTTCATCCGGTAATTTTATATCAAGAAGAGAATCTAAATAGGAGTAAACAAATCTTTCTTCGGTTTCCTTTTGCTTCAATTTGTGCTCCCTCCTTGCGTTAATCAAAGGCAACAACACATCCTTCTGTTTCCTTCTCAAATCAATCACAGTCTTCCACCTATTGTAAAATAGGAACTTTGCTATCCTAGGAAAAAACCCAAAAATATTAAGCTTTCTTAAGTACAATAGAATATCTCTTTGCGCCTTCTCAATCTGCCTAATCCCTTTTTCGTCGAGCTTCTCCCCAAAACACATGAGTACCAACAAACAAAACATAGCAAATTGAATGCTATCTTTCACGACAACACGGCCATCTTCTGAATTCTTAGACTTTTCAGTAAGGTCCTTAATCAAAACATCAAGCACCCAATCGCGACCTTCTCCATAAATCTTCACTCGCGATGCATGAAGAATTTCAGACATGAGATTCCGACGAAAAAGCCGCCACAAAGGACCGTAACCAGCGGATGAAATATTATGCTGATTGCTGCTTAAGAATCTGGAAGCAGGAGGAGGGGCTGGCCGATCGGAAAAGGTAGCGCCATGCTCGATGAGGGCTTTGTGCGCAATCGATCGATCCTGGATGAAAATGGCGGGACGAGAGCCGATGTGTAAGGTTACGATTGGTCCGTACTTTTCGAAGAGATTATTGAGAATCGGTTCGATGGATGAGAGGGAGTGTCGGAGCCATAAGAGATTACCGAAGATTGGGAAAGCGAAAGGGCCTGGTGGTAGTTTGCGCTTCCTATTGATGAAAATAATTGAGTAGAGGATTGTTGAGACGAAGATGGAGAGAAGCGTTTGGGAAATGATATTCATGGCTTATGTGAGGGATACGATTTCTGTGGGTGTTATTTTTTAAATTTATAGAGTGGTGAAGTTTTAGACTGTCTTGTTTGTCAAGTATATTTGATCGGTATACGGAATATGGATATGGCTTCAGCGGGACCCGTTAACATGGGACATTCCATTTCGATGGAGAGATTGAATTGAATTTTGGTGATAGGAGTAAATGATGGAACTCTCTCTTGGCTTAATCGCAGCAAATCCTGCATAGTCTTTTAAAACCTAATAAATTGTCAATATTCGGTTCTTCACCCGAAAGAACAAACACATCCCTTCTGGACCTCAAAACCATGAAACAGCAAATTTTTGTTCATGCGTGTTTTTTGTAATCTAGATCTGAAATTTTGAGGTTTAAAAATGATCTTATTTTCTAAATAAAATAGAGTAAAGTGAAAAAAACAAAGTAATTGCAAAATTAAATGAGCTTAATGTTGGAAAAGGTCTTGTTTGTTTGAGTAAGGAAGAGCATAAGCAAACTTATGTTATTGTTGACAAGGAAAGGAGGTTAATAAATACAACTGATATGCAGTGACAAATGACAACAAAATAAGAATGTGATTATCTCAAAAAATTAATTTCACAAGTTTAAAATAGAAAAATATTGTTTTCATACATTCATGATGTATTGTCATGCATAAAATTGAAAATAAAATAAACATCATTAACGTGATGTTTGAATTTGATTATCAATGTGTAAGATTGTATTATTTAATATTTGATTTATAAACAAGTGTGAAGCATCCGTCATGTTCATCGCTAAAGCGGATGGATTCTTGAGATTATGCATTGACTATAAAGAATCAAATAAGTTAACAAGAAAGAAAAAAAATATCATCTACCTTGTATCGATGGTTTGTGTGACCAACTCACACAAGCAACGATTTTCTCTCAACTCAATCTTGCTACGGGGTTTCAACTACTAAAATAGCAACATATATTATTCCACGGACCGCTTTTAGAATTCCTAGTGCATCATATGAGAGGTTGGTTATGCCATTCGATTTTACGAATGCACCCAAGTATTTTGTTGATCTTATGACTCATGTCTTTCGGGATATATTGATCTTTTCTAAAAGTAAAGAGAAGTCATTGCACTTGAGAGAGATGATGGAAGTGTTAAGGAAAAATCGTTTAAAGGCAAAGTTTTTTAAATGTCACTTTGAAGGAGGTAAGAGCGATCCTTAAGCCGTATCATATCCGAGCGTGGAATGTCCATTTGTCCTCGTAAGATCACTTTGGTGCAAGATTGAAAGGTTCTGAGTAATGCAAATGAGGTTTGTTCGTTTTCTTGGGTTAGCAAGATAATATAGGAAGTTCATTAAGAACTCCACAAAGGTTGTTACACATTTGATATGTCCAATTAACAAGAATCAAGTTTTCTTATGAGATGCGCGCAGTGAAGACTCTTTTATTAAGATGATGCAATTGTTGACTTGCTCCGGTTCTCGTTATATCGAGAAGAGCTAAACCGTTTACCATATACATCAATGCTTGTGGCAAGAGACTTGATGCAGTTCTTTTGCAAGAAGGCAAGCTGGCTGCAACTACTAGTGGGAAACTCAAGGCTCATGAAATAAATAAGCTACCTACAACATCTGAATATTTTACTACTTTCTCTTTTTTTTTCTTAATTTTCACTCAAAATAAATAAATTATTACCTTTTCAGAGTTCCTGCTTTTTATTCCATGTATCAGTACAATCATTAAAAAGTCTGAAGTGGACTTAATGATCATTACAAATTAACGAGAAATTTCTACCAGAAAAGCATCAATGTCTTGGCAACCAATTGCTAGTTTATATGTCAGGAAGTTACTATATATATATGTGTGTGATAATAGACACATTTATATGTTAATTGCTTATATGAATGTACACGTACCCTTCACCATATATGATAATGCAGATGCGTTTGTGTATATCATTAACCATCATAAAACAGAAAGAGTGTACATTTGGAAAACTTAACTGGTAATAGATGTACGTAGAGAAATCCAAGTAAAAAATTATCATGTGCACAACCATACGGTTTAGATATTTGTATGTTTAGCTATTAATTCTCAGTTTAAGGGACACATATCTACAAATTGTCTTGTAGGAAAACATAATGTACATAGATATGCGGATTTATCGCAAGTTATGCACACACATGTAACTAAAGCCAAATTCATTTGGGACTCACTTAAACTTATATGATATGTAATTATAACTAGGCTGGAAAAGTGTATTGTGCATCTACTATATACCAACTGGATATTTACAAAATATAAGCAGAGCAATAAGTTAGGGATTTAGGAAGAGCGGACCTTCTTGCTTGCATAGAACCTACCAGTGGCTGTAAGTGTTAACTTTATTTCTATGACTTATGTTATTAAACATGTGGTTGGACCATTATACCCAGGAACACTAGCATAAGTCTTCATGTCATCCAATGTAGTAAATATTTTTTCATTGAGTTGAGTATTAATACAATAACAGTATATCATGGAAAAATATTCATTCAACATCTGAATATTTTGCAAACATTAACTAAGAAATCTAAGTATGTAATATATTCTCTAATCACATTTTCTCCCCTAGATTGTTCATAGTCGAAATTATATGGAAGTTTCTCATGCTTCTTGTAATCTACTTGATTCAAAAATTTAATATAATGTTAAGAAAACATTACTAGAGATGAGTTTTGATTTATATAATATTTCTATAATTAAATGAATTGATATGAATTAACCAAGGGTCGTATACTATGTAAAAATAGTTATAAATTGGGAGTTTTAGAATTTCTATGAAAGAAAATACATATAAACATTTTCTATGATTTTCTAGAAATAGTTAATTTATCTAATTTTTGAAAGTAATTATGCTTAGCCGTAGATATAAAGTTGAGTGCCAGAAGGCAAATTCATGGGCTTTGAAGATAATTTAATTAAAATAAGTGTTTTATAATAGGAAAATATACCAAACATACATTTTATGCTCAACGTGTGAGTAAGGTACAAAATAATGAAAAGGACATACTAAATCAAATGAATTAGGAGATATGTGTACAGCTAGTGTCAGATGTGTAGATAACGATTCTTAACGTGTATCTTAAGGCAATGCCGAAGGATGTGGCACCGAACCTAAAGTAAAATGAACCATAACCTTAAATATAAGGACTATGGTAGAAGCTAATAAATGTTAAGTATAAAACTAGGTTGATAAATTGAAGCTATTAGCTAAGGGCCGAAGGCGGTCGAGGGCTAAGGAATTATGGGAAGAGGAAGGGACTTTGAGAAATTTAAAGATTTAAATATCTTAATTCATCAAAGCTAAACTAAGGCAGGCTTCCCCAAACGAGACTAAAGGTAGTAATTTATGAGGGCTATTTAGCTTTCGGTGTGGTGTATAAACCGGAACTAACTGACTTTAGGACAAAAGTTTATGCTAAGCCTTAAGACGATCGAAATGAGTACTTAAACATAGACGGAATGTAAAAAGTAATATTGTTAGCCGAGAAGCATTTAGACTAAATAGTAGATTAATGAATAACTAAATGAAAGCCTAATAGTAAATGGTTAGGTAGTGTATTCGGTAGTTGACATAAGGCCTTAGGCGGCACTCAAGGGACCAAAAAGAAAAGGTGTAAGGCCTCAATGGTAGCCGCAAATGAAAACGAAGGTGTAAGGCATGGAGTGACATCGAAACCGCGAACATTAGTGTAAGGCTTCGGGTGGAAAGCGTAACTGAAATCACAGGTCTAAGGCCTAAAGTGGCAACCACAATTGAATGTTGGAGCAAGGCCTAAGGTGGCATCCGAACACAATTAGTGTAAGCATGGAGTGGAAACCAAAGATTTGATAGAAAATGTAAGGCCTAAATGACAGTTAAGTACTGAAAGCGAGGTAGGTGTAAGACCTTAGTGGCAACCATAAATGGAAGCGTAAGTCTGCCCGAAGTGACAGCCGAGATGAACGCATAACCAAGCATATATGTGTGGCAATCGAACACGAAGGCAAAGTAGGTATAAGGCCTGAAGTGGGGACCAAAACTAACATGGGCATAAGGCTTACGTGTCGACTGTAAGCTAAATCTAATTTTTTTTTTAAGGTATAAAGGCATAAAGCCTTGGTGGCAAGCGAACACTAATTAGATCTATTATTTATAAAATATGACATAAGGTCCTAGTGGTAGCCGAATGCATATATTAAAGCCTATCATCTATTGTAGAAGTCGTAAGGCCTTAAATAGCAGCCTAGAATCAAGTAATTCAGGTTTTGGTTAGAATGTGTATAATAACAAACAATAAACTGTGTGAAATGGCTATTTAGCCTAATTAAGAAAATTTTGACCTTATATGGGTGTTAGGTCAAAAATTTAGCCTTACCAATATCAAATATGCGAGTAAAAAGAGATCGATCCATTTTATTCAATGTTCTAGTCGAAGAGGAGAGTTGTTTTGTTTAGTATGTGCAACACCTAGGAAATTTTTTAAAAATAAATGAGAAATATAATTAAAGTTAAGTTTAACTTAAAAGCATTTTCATAAACGGCTGTATTGGGCTACAGGACATGCACCATTGTGTCCTTAGCAATTTTGCTAACAATTTCACATATAACTTGTTGTAATCCGGATTACTATGAGAGAGCTACGAATATTAAAATGTTAAACGATATTTAAAAATTAAAAGGTTTTGATATTTAAAATAATGAAGGGGTCGAGTCGATCGCTAGGACCCTAGGTCGACTGTGGGTGGTTTGAACTGCGTTCATGCGAGCGTTCGACTAGAAATCCCAATTAACAAACGATTTTTCGTTCATGCGAGCTTCGTTTGAACTGCATTGATTTCGTGCGTGCAGACCAAGTAAATGATGGAGAGTCAGTATCTGATCAAGGGTGAATCTGATGGCTAGGGTTAGTTAGTTACCTCCATAAATTAACACTAAACCAAAATCGTAATCTCTGTCAGGAACGAAGTGCTTCCAAAATTTTCTATCTCCTCAAACCATAATCTCCAAATTAAATCATATTTCTCAAATCAAACTCAATTCCCAACCAAAACTAAGTCAAAGAGGAAATTAAGCAATTAGAGGGGAAGCTAATCAAGACCTAAGCAAGAGTACACGGGTTAGAGGTCGGATCTCAAGTTTAGAACGGAGGTGAATGGGCACAAAACTGATTCAAGTAGTCAAATTAATTAGCACTAAAAATTTTTTATGTTGATTAGGTGGTTAAACAACTGAATTAAATTATTAAATTATAGATACGTGATTTTAATAGAATTTGATGTTAAATCTAATTATTCTGATAGAACAACTATAAACCTGAAATATTAAACTGTTAATTTATTCTAATATTACTAAATTGGAGACCTATCAATTTGATTTCAAATTACTATTGAAACCGTGAGCGGTCGACCAAGGAAGTCGATGGTTGACCGCCATATACCCAGGTCGACTGTCCTAGTTGACTTTTGGCTAAATTGAGTTTTTGGGCTTCAAGCCCAATTTGATTGATAAGATTATTGAATGTTGAACTGTATAAAGCACCGCTAATGCATATGTGATGTAAAGTTGATTCCCTAGTTATGGGGATAATTTATTTTGCTAAGTGGGTAAAATCTAGTAGATCCGTAAACATAGGCATTTGGAGAAGTCCATTTGGCAAATGTGGAAACTGAGTTGAGCACAATTAGTTCTTGAGGGGCCAGCACTAGTAGTGATTTGCATATGAAAAACATCAGAGTGAGCAATAAGTGGCCAGGGATTTGATACGAGACTAGCTGGAGTCCGGTCCTAGTGATGATTTACATGCGATGAATGCCGGAGTAGGCAATAAGTGCTATAAGTCTCATGATGGTAGTAGGTAGGAGCTTGATCCTGGCGTGATTTGCACGCGGTGAACACCGAACTACGCAATAAGAGGCAGTTTGCCAACACGATCGAGAGATGAGTACGAGTGCATATGATGAGTCACTCTACGAGTTTTCATTTTACGTTCTCCCTTTCCAAACACAGTGAAGTAGTTGAGGGACAGTAGATCTCGATTTGGCTAATCGATAGTGTGAGATTGACCTACAGATTTGACCCTGTGAGTTGATAAATATCCTTAGGTATATTGACCTTAGAAGTGCACCGACACACCTTGTACACTCTATGACACTTAGAGGAAATTTGGAACTAATCACATTTATTCATTTTTCAGTTTTGTTCTTATTCACCATATGTATGTCTGACCCATTCCATTTTAGCCCACTACAGGTAGACAAGGCAGCAGGTGACTGGCACATCATTGCTTTCGGGCTATCATGCTTCGAGTCTACCTTTTTAGCTTTATCTTTTATCATATATTCCCTATTAGTACATATATTTTAACATTTTTCCTCTAAAGGATTACTTTTGTGATATAATCTGATTTTGGAATTTTGTATAGATATTTTATGGGACTACGATATTATGATGTTTTAGGACAATTATTACTGTTTTTTTTGACATTATTTATATCTATCTAATATTATGTTTCCACTGTGGATATTCGGATTAGATAGTTTATCTCTTATTGATATCTTAATCTCAGTGATACTACTTTTACTTCAAACCCAAAATCCATATTTCTTAATATGATAGAACTTGGTCATGTCAGGAGATGTGGGTTGTCACATGTGGTATCAGAGCACATGTTCAATATTCCTAACGATATGAGCGTATTTGAGCCGTATGGATATATATATATATATGGTTTTGAAAATAAAAGTGAATTTTGAAATTGTTTCAAAGTGGATTTTCATAGTATAACTATATATAAGTAATTTTGAAAAATAGGAGAAATTCCTTACATTCGTTCTTACGCTTATTTCTACCATTGTCTGTATTATCTCCTACCAGATAAACTTTATTGAGCTATCTATGGAAGAGGCCGAGTGAATCTTTATTAATCACAGATAGAGATGGCCAATCCCATAGGATCAGGTTCTATCGACATCCCTGAGATCCCTAGCATGAACATGCCTATTTGGTTCCGCCATTACCTATTGGCTAGTTGACAGGCTAAGCATCCAGTTAGAGAGACTGCGGATGCATTGGCTAGTGGGGCTACTATTCGCCCACTTGTCCCTATTGACTGTGTAAGGACGTTTCTAGTTTGGGAGGCAAGCCATTCTTAGGCAAAGAGTCTTATGTTGATTCCAGAGTTTAGATCCATAGAGCGAACAATTGGACTTATGGGTTTAGTAGATGGAGTTATGAGGAAGCTTGCTGCCTAGAAACTATAGGGAGAGGCTTTGAGTTGGTGGGAGGTTCTTGAGGTTGAGGCTGATGGTGGTGAGATGACTTGGGCGGAGTTCTTCGAGAGGATGTTTCTATCTCAGGCTGATGAGGGTATCCAATTAGAGAAGTTTAACAATCTTACGCAGGGTGATAAATTGATTAAGAAATACGTGAAATCAATTTAATGAGCTTGCAAGGTTATGTATGGAATTGACCACGATTCCACACATGAAGGCGCTTAAGTTTGCTAAGGATTTAAATCAGTCGCTTCAGGATTTAGCTGTGAGTTATATTCCAATAAGGGCTACCTTTGAGGGACTTGTAGAGATGACTTTAATTGCTTCTCTTGATAAGAAAGAGGTGAAGGAAGAGGCTTCGAAGGCTAAGGCGAAGAAGTTTTGTAAGGGAAAGAAGGAGGAGGAGGATTTGGGTAAAGGAAAGGTTTAGAAGAAAGATTTGAAGTGCAACAGGTGTGGCAAACCCGATTATTTTGCTAAGGATTGTAGGGTAGAACGTCCTATAGTAAAGTGCCACAACTGTGATCAAATTGGGCATATCAAGAAAAATTGGTAGCACCACCCAAAGCTTCTTCTTAGGCTTCTACTCAAGTGGTCTAGGCTTACGCTCTTGATGATATTCCTACTTTTAATTTGCAGCCAGCATCAGATAAAGGGGAGAAGTTGCCACAGAAGGTGTGTTATCTCTTTTTGTTCTTTCCATTCGTGCTTTATTTAATTCAAGGCTTCCCATTCTTTTTCTCTAGTAGACTTGTTGAGGACCTACATCTAGACACTAGTATTGCGGCCGACCTTATAGTAGTGTCAAACCCCGTAGAATGAATATCCCATATGCCCATGATGTGTTGGGGTTTAATATTGATGATATTGGAGGTCGAGCTTGATTGTGATGCCTATGTATTAGGATTTTTCGGAATTGGGTTGTCTTAAACATGGACTGGGTTGCCATGTATGGGGCTTTATTGGATAGTGATAGGAGGTTTGTTAAGTTGGGCACTTGTAGTGGACGTAGCTTAGAGGTCTGTGATTTGCGAGGGTTAGTTATGTTGAGTTACCTTTATTATTTAGACCTATCGTTGGAAGATCTGGGTTCTATACTAGTAGTCAGAGATTGTCTGGATGTATTTGCTGAGGTTATTAGTCTCCCACCCTAGAGAGATCGAGTTTAGGATCCATCTTGTTAAGAATGCTTGCTAGTTGCCTTGCCTTCGAGCCATATAGCTCCAAAGGAACGACGCGAATTGACTATGCAGGTAAAGGATTTGTTGGAGAAGGGTTTCATTAATCATCGCAGATAGTACTATTTGTGTACAATTGTTATTTTCTTAAAATTTTAATTATAAAGCGTGGGAATTCGAGTAATAAGCACCAATCAATAATTAAAATAGAAAAAAATGCCATTTATCAATAATTATATGTAAATCAAGTCTCACATCTCGTATACAAGGTGCAATGCGCTACGGAAGATAGACAAAATGCCATATATCAATAATTATATATAAATCAAGTCACACATCCCATATAACGTGGGGAATGCGCTGCAGAAGGGGTTCAGGAGCTTTGCACCCAAAATTTTTTTTGGGGAAACATTTTCTTCACAAACACATATTTGAAAATTTTTAAGGCAACATTTTTTTTAAACATTCGAATCTCTCGATCTGCTTCCATTCTGTACACAAGCTTCCATGAATCTCCATCTAGCCATCCACTTCTCATGATCTGCATGCATAGCAACCAACCAACCATCTTTTGCCATGTCACAGAAATCCCTTCCTTCTCATTACCTTAAAATACTAAAATTTGAATAAGTGTGGGAAACCAATTTTCATTTCCCTCATTCCCTTCCAAAATTCATTCGGGTTCGTGCTTCAAAATTCATTCAGGTTCGCTCCAAAATTCATTCCCTTTCGCTCCCAAATTCAGCATGCCGTCCAGATTCGTGCCAATTTTAATTCCTTTAGAAACCTCACTTTATGTCTCTTCCAAAACATTTAACCGCCACTTCAAAAAAAATCTCATCTTCTTATCAATCCAAGTTGCAGCCTAGGAACTCATCGTCGCCTACTCTGGATGCTTGAAATTATCAATCATGTTGCGCCTCCATGCTCTCCTATATGAAATTTGAAACTCTCTTCGATGTATGCGTGGAGTTGCAAATCGAATTCATCGCCTGCTCCAAAAATGCATCGCTCGAGTTCGTGATGGATCTACAAGATGTTGATGACTATTCGAGTTTGATAGTTGAGTTTAGGTTCACTTTCTAGATACTCTTATTGAGAGTCCAGTGTTCACGATTTTTTCTAGAGATGGTCTTGGTTCCTGTTGATGATCCGAGTTATCGACGAAGTTTTCCTTTGGTTGACGATAGATTATGCAGAGATGGTGTTTTTAAAATGCTTTAGACGCTATGCTCTTGAAGTTTTGGGTCATACGTTGTGAGTTTTTCTTGTAGATAGTTTGGAAATGCTTAGTTAAGTCATACTTATTCAAAATTAAGCTCTTTCGTACGTACTTTTATGCCAAAGCTCAATCTATCCAGTGTTCCTAAAATTTGGTTTGTGTCTCTAACCCATGTGCCTTTGACTCATACTTCATTTGTATTTTTAGAATGGACAGGCGTATAAATGATGATACGAATACCAATGGATATATGTATTCTATTGTGCATGGTTGGTGACATTGATGATAACTCGATCTTTTCATGGGCATAAACAGTTGGCCCAGAAAATTGCCCATTCACAGTCACAATTGGTTTGGCATAGCATAGTCTACTCACGTTCTTTACAACAACATCAAGCTCATACTTCTTGATGGCAGCTTCTGCATGAAACAAAGAAATGTTGTTACGACACATGTACTAAACGTGAGAGAAGAGTGCATGAGATGCTATGGGGACGTGAACCGCCTTCAGTGGAAACTTCACATTAATGTAAAGAGCTAACCTCCATTTGATGTTCAGAAAGGGGGAGAAGTGTGTGTGTTTGATGTTTATGAATAAGAGGTTTAGTCTATTAGTATGAATGTTTAACATTATGTACTATGTGTCAAATTTGTACTATTAAATGTTATGTGTTTACATTATTGTTTGTTTCATATATAATCGTCTTTAACATTATTGAGTAATATATAATGTGCTTAAAAAACTAACATCACAAATTACAATTACAAAATTGATTATAATTATATCAAACCGATGTATATGATATTTAATAACATCATGTCTGATAGAATAAGCAGTGTGCACCTAAACCAATTTGCACCACTATTAAGTTTAAAATTGATTTCTAATGTACGTATAAACATCACTATAAACCGATGTTTAAAATTTAGCTATTTTTAACATCACCCATTAACACATCGATACATTTTTTCATTGACATCGGTCCCAGCCTGATGTCTATGAACAAAATTCTATTAGTGGCTCTAAGTGGGAGCCGGGTTTCGACGGTGATTCATACACGGTGAACATCGGAGTAGGAAATAAGAGGCAGTCTGACATTACGATCGAGAGACAAGCGTAGGGGCATACAATGAGTCACTCTGTGAGTTTGCATTTCATATTCTCCCTCTCCAGGCATAATGGAGTAGTTAAGGGGTTGTAAATCCCGGTTTGGCTGATCAATGGTTTGTAGACTAACCTGTAGATCTGACCCAATGAATTGGATAAATATCCTTAGGTATATGACCTTAGGAATGCATTGACACACTATGTACACTCTATGACACGTAAGAGTAAATTTGGAACTAATTACATCTAGTCACTTATTAGTTTTGTTCTCATTCACCAGAGTATGTCCAGCCCGTTCCACTTTTCCCTACCACAAGCGGACATGATAATAGGTGACTGGTCCACCATTGCTTTCAGGCTATCGTGCTTGAAGTAAAGCTATCCAGCTTTATCCTTTATCATTTATTTTCTGTCAGTACATTTATTTCAGTATTTTGCCTCTGAGTGATTGCTTTTATGATATACTCTTTTCTAGGGATTTTGTACTGGTATTTTATGAGACTAAATATTATGATGTTTTGAGACTATTATTGTTTTTTTTTCTTAGATTATTTATATCTATCTAGTATTACTTTTCTGCTATGGTGATGTTTGGATTAGATAATTTATCTCTTTTTGATATCTTAGTCTCTGTGATAGTATTTTTACTTCAAACAGACAATTCACATTTCTTGATATGACAGCATTGGACATTTCAGAAAACGTGGGTTGTCATAATATGCAAGTCAAGGAAGTAATTCCTTAAGTTCAATGTGCCAATCACTAGTCAGTTATGCAAGTTAAGAATCCATATGAGTGTAAATATGTAAATAGGAATTTTGTTCAATCTTTTGATTACAAAACCTTGATTTCAATTTGACATATTTCAGGAGAGACAGCGTGGTGGTGCTTCTGTGAGTTACTGGGATGTTTTTGCGTATACTCATGCGTTGAGCCAGGTCGACGAAGAAGGCAACGTTTCATTCTCCTGAGATCACGATGCCAAAGCGCAGTCCGCATATGTAAGTAACATAATGACTTAACACTTATATAAGTTAATTAAAATAATGTTATCTAAATTCAACTTATTTTGCATAACAGCAAAAGTTTCAGGAAGCATGGACTTCCATTCTCGAGGGCTCTGGGCGCGACGAGTTGACCGCCGATGAGGAGGACGTTATTTTTGAGTTTGTCATGGATCCAGCGGCACATGGCAGACGCTATGGTTTTGCAAATCAATCGGTAATAACTTTAACTTAAAATTTAAAATAATTATTCTAAATCAACCGTTGCAAATTGTGATGGATTATGGTAAACACGAATTACAATTATTAAACACCAATAATTTAAATTTTATTTACAGGCTAAGACGGCTCAGATTGAGTATCAAAGGGCTCAAGATAAGGAGGAGATTGCACAGCTCAGAGCCCAGGTCGCCGCGCTCGAGGAACGCAATATCCGCAACGAAGCCAAGACGGAGGAGCTGAACAGGCGTCTTACGGAGTTTATAGAGCAATACGGCCGGTTTCCGTCTTCTGGTGGTTCTGGAGGAGAGTGATTTCAGGTATGATTTAATTTGTTTTGCTATGGACATGTATATTTGGAGAGTGTGAGGATTTGATACATTCTGATGTTTTGGATGTTGGTTTGGATGTGATTTTTGAGATGTTGACGTAGTATGGATATTGTTGGATGTTGATGTTTTGTTGGATGTTGATGTTGGATTGGACGTTTTGTTGGATGTTGATGTTGGATGGTTCATGTTGTTTTTATTGATTTGTATTGTGTATATTGATTAGTATATACGCTTATTACTTGAATTTACTATTATGATTGATTATATGTGAGATATGCTGTTGTATGTGTTCGAAATTGAGTTTTTATGAGATATACAATGTTGGAGGTGGCTGGAAGAATGCATTGTTGGTTCTGTAAAAAAAACACCCAGATTTCCAACATCTTCCAACCTCCAATTTGATCAACATCTTCAACCACGTGGACAACTTGAACGTTGGAAGACGTTGGTATATGCGCGTTGGTCCCGTTGGCTGACGTTGGGTGGCCGTTGAAATGTATACCAACGGCGTTTCCAACGTCTACCAACGGCTTTCCAATGGCTGGCCGCCGTTGGAATGCGTTGTGTTTCTTGTAGTGTGCTCAATCGCCGTTATTATTTTTTATGTATTGCGTGAGCAATGGTGAACATTTAATCAACAAAACGTTTAAAACAAGGTAATAAAGACAGTTAATTATTTAAATACTTATACTTATACGAGAGAACTGAAATACATAAGCCACTTCAACTAAACCGAATATGACAGAAGTTTGTAATTCGTAGCCCTTGGAATCAAACGAGCGCGCAACGGATATTTCATGACAACAGCAAACTCAGTTATCTCCGACAAATCAACTTCATGTCCTTCAACGCACTTCCACTCGAACTCTCTGACCAAGTTGGCAACGAAAAATTCAAGGAGCAACATAGCAAGAGCTAGTCCTGGACAAATTCTCCTTCCAACTCCAAAAGGCATCATCTTGATCTCTCTGCTTCCAGTGATATCCACTCCTTCGCCTTCTCCTCCATTCAAAAATCTTTCTGGTTTGAACTCCATCGGGTCATCCCATGTTTTCTCATCCCACCCCATCTCTGCAAGCATAACATTAACAGTCGCATTCTTTGGTATGACATACCCTTCAATTTCGATTTCCTTAGTTACCGAATGTGGCAACAAAAAATGACCAGGCGGGTGCCTTCTCAATCCCTCTAAAACAACAGCTTTCAAGTAAGGCATTTTGCTCAGTTCCTCTTCCTTCACTCGCCCTTCGTGCTCCATCACGCTCTCTATCTCCTCAACTAGCTTCTTCTGTACATGTTGATTTTTCACAAGCTCTGCCATGGTCCACTGTAACACAGTTGCAGTTGTATCGGTGCCTGCAGTCAAAAACTCAGAACAAAGGCTTACCATCTCATCTTCAGTTAAACTTCTACCCCCTTCATCCGGTAATTTTATATCAAGAAGAGAATCTAAATAGGAGTAAACAAATCTTTCTTCGGTTTCCTTTTGCTTCAATTTGTGCTCTCTCCTTGCGTTAAGCAAAGGCAACAACACATCCTTCTGTTTCCTTTTCAAATCAATCAGAGTCTTCCACCTATTGTAAAATAGGAACTTTGCTATCCTAGGAAAATACCCAAAAACATCAAGTTTTCCTAAGTACAACAGTATATCTCTTTGCGCCTTCTCAATCTGCCTAATCCCATTTTCGTCGAGCTTCTCCCCATAACACATGAGTACCAACAAACAAAACATAGCAAATTGAATGCTATCTTTCACGACAACACGGCCATCTTCCGAATTCTTAGACTTTTCAGTAAGGTCCTTAATCAGAACATCAAGCACCCAATCGCGACCTTCTCCATAAATCTTCACTCGCGATGCATGAAGAATTTCAGACATGAGATTTCGACGAAAAAGCCGCCACAAAGGACCGTAACCAGCGGATGAAATATTATGCTGATTGTTGCTTAAGAATCTGGAAGCAGGAGGAGGGGCTGGCCGATCGGAAAAGGTAGCGCCATGCCCGATGAGGGCTTTGTGCGCAATCGATCGATCCTGGATGAAAATGTCGAGACGAGAGCCGATGTGTAAGGTTACGATTGGTCCGTACTTTTCGAAGAGATTATTGAGAATCGGTTCGATGGATGAGAGGGAGTGTCGGCGCCATAAGAGATTACCGAAGATTGGGAAAGCGAAAGGGCCTGGTGGTAGTTTGCGCTTCCTATTGATGAAAATAATTGAGTAGAGGATCGTTGAGACGAAGATGGAGAGAAGCGTTTGGGAAAAGATATTCATGGCTTCTGTGAGGGATATTTTTGTGGGTGTTATTTTTTAAATTTATAGAGTGGTGAAGTTTTAGACTGTCTTCTTTGTCGAGCATATTTAATTGATATACGGAATATGGATATGGATTCAGTGGGACCCGTTAATATGGGACATTCCATTTCAGAGGGATTGAATTGAATTTTGGTGATAGGAATAAATGATGGAGCTCTCTTGGCTTAATTGCAACAAATCCTGCATGGTCTTTTAAAACCTAATAGATTTGTCAATATTTGGTTCTTCACCCGAAGGAACAAATACATCCTTCTGGACCTCAAAACCATAAAACAGCAAATTTTTGTTCATGCGTGTTTTCTGTAATCTAAATCTGAAATTTTGAGGTTTAAAAATGATCTTATTTTCTAAATAAAATAGAGTAAAGTGGAAAAACAAAGTAATTGCAAAATTAAACGAGCTTAATGTTGGAAAAAGGTCTTGTTTATTTGAGTAAGGAAGATCATAAGCAAACTTATGTTATTGTTGACAAGGAAAGGAGGTTAATAAATACAACTGATATGCAGTGACAAATGACAATAAAATAAGGATGTGGTTATTTCAAAAAATTAATTTCACAAGTTTAAAATAGAAAAATATTGTTTTCATACAATCATGATGTATTATCATGCATAAAATAGCATATAAAATAATCATCATTAATGTGATGTTTGAATTTGATTATTAATGTGTAAGATTGTATTAATTAATATTTGATTTATAAACAAATGTGAAACATCCGTCATGTTCATCGCTAAAGCGGATGGATTCTTGAGACTATGCATTGACTATAAAGAATCAAATAAGTTAACAAGAAAGGAAAAAAAATTATCTACCTTGTATCGATGGTTTGTGTGACCAACACAGGAGCAACGATTTTCTCTCAACTCAATCTTGCTACGGGGTTTCAACTACTAAAATAGCAACATATATTATTCCACGGACTGCTTTTAGAATTCCTAGTGCATCATATGAGAGGTTGGTTATGCCATTCGATTTTACGAATGCACCCAAGTATTTTGTTGATCTTATGACTCATGTCTTTCGGGACCAACTCAATAAATATGGTGGTATTCGTATGTGATATATTGATCTTTTCTAAAAGTAAAGAGAAGTCATTGCACTTGAGAGAGATGATGGAAGTGTTAAGGAAAAATCGTTTAAAGGCAAAGTTTTTTAAACGTCACTTTAAAGGAGGTAAGAGCGATCCTTAAGCCGTATCATATCCGAGCGTGGAATGTCCATTTGTCCTCGTAAGATCACTTTGGTGCAAGATTGGAAGGTTTCGAGTAATGCAAATGAGGTTTGTTCGTTTTCTTGGGTTAGCGAGATAATATAGGAAGTTCATTAAGAACTCCACAAAGGTTGTTACACATTTGATAATCATGAAAGTAATTATCCAACTCATGATTTGAAGTTGGCAGCCATTGTCTTTACTTTGAAGACATGAAGGTATTATTTATTGAACGAGAAGTTTGAGTTATTTACCAACCACAAATCCTTGAAGTATTTTTTTTCCTCAAAAAGTTCTCAATCTTAGGCAAGAAAAATTGATGCAATTCTTAGTGTCATACGACTTTGATATTTCCTATACTATTGAAAAAATGGAAATGTTATAGTGCATGTATTGAGTAAAAGGCATGCTTTAACACCTTGTAAATTATTAAATAATTAATTAAAGAACTAATTTTGACAATAAAGATTTAAATGATTACATTATTAAATTAAATAATATAATGAAATAAGTATTTGGGTGTACAATTACTTATCAAAGGTAGAATTTAATAAAGCTTAACTTGAAAGAATTAATGAAGAAGAGGGATATGGGCCGACGGCCCAATTATTCATGGGAGTAAAGATAGGTACTTTCCTCTTTTCATTTCATTCTAAATTCAATAATGAAAATAAAAACTTGAGATCTTTAATAGTGGTTGCTGCCTAGGTAAAAGAAGAAGAAAAACAAAATTTAAACTTAAGGGAACTAGAGACTTCGTTAACTAAGAAATCTAAGTATGTAATATATTCTCTAATCACATTTTCTCCCCTAGATTGTTCATAGTCGAAATTATATGGAAGTTTCTCATGCTTCTTGTAATCTACTTGATTCAAAAATTTAATATAATGTTTAGAAAACATTACTGGAGATGAGTTTTGATTTATATAATATTTCTATAATTAAATGAATTGATATGAATTAACCAAGAGTCGTATATTATGTAAAAATAGTTATAAATTGGGAGTTTTAGAATTTCTATGAAAGAAAATACATATAAACATTTTCTATGATTTTCTAGAAATAGTTTATCTAATTTTTGAAAGTAATTATGCTTAGCCACAAATATAAAGTAGAGTGCCAGAAGGCAAATTCATGGGCGTTGAAGATAATTAATTAAAAGTGTTTAATAATAGGAAAATATACCAAACATACATTTTATGCTCAACGTGTGAGTAAGGTACTAAATAATGAAAAGGACATACTAAATCAAATGAATTAGGAGATACGTGTACAGCTAGTGTCGGATGTGTTGATAACGATTCTCAGCGTGTATCTTAAGGCAATGCCGAAGGATGTGGCACCGAACCTAAAGTAAAATGAACCATAACCTTAAATATAAGGACTATGGTAGAAGCTAATAAATGTTAAGTATAAAACTAGGTTGATAAATTGAAGCTATTAGCTAAGGGCTGAAGGCGGTCGAGGGCTAAGGAATTATGGGAAGAGGAAGGGACTTTGAGAAATTTAAAGATTTAAATATCTTAATTCATCAAAGCTAAACTAAGGGAGGCTTCCCCAAACGAGACTAAAGGTAGTAATTTATGAGGGCTATTTAGCTCTCGGTGTGGTGTATAAACCGGAACTAACTGACTTTAGGACAAAAGTTTATGCTAAGCCTTAAGACGATCGAAATGAGTACTTAAACATAGACGGAATGTAAAAAGTAATATTGTTAGCCGAGAAGCATTTAGACTAAATAGTAGATTAATGAATAACTAAATGAAAGCCTAATAGTAAATGGTTAGGTAGTGTATTCGGTAGTTGACATAAGGCCTTAGGCGGCACTCAAGGGACCAAAAAGCAAAGGGGTAAGGCCTCAATGGAAGCCGCAAATGAAAACGAAGGTGTAAGGCATGGAGTGGCATCGAAACCGCGAACATTAGTGTAAGGCTTCGGTGGAAAGCGTAACTGAAATCACAGGTCTAAGGCCTAAAGTGGCAACCACAATTGAATGTTGGAGAATGGCCTAAGGTGGCATCCGAACACAATTAGCGTAAGCATGGAGTGGAAACCAAAGATTTGATAGAAAATGTAAGGCCTAAATGACAGATAAGTACTGAAAGCGAGGTAGGTGTAAGGCCTTAGTGGCAACCATAAATGGAAGCGTAGGTCTACCCGAAGTGACAGCCGAGATGAACGCATAACCAAGCATATATGTGTGGCAATCGAACACGAAGGCAAAGTAGGTATAAGGCCTGAAGTGGGGACCAAAACTAACATGGGCATAAGGCTTACGTGTCGACTGTAAGCTAAATCTAATTTTTTAAGGTATAAAGGCATAAAGCCTTGGTGGCAAGCGAACGCTAATTAGATCTCTTATTTATAAAATATTACATAAGGTCCTAGTGGTAGCCGAATGCATATATTAAAGCCTTTCATCTATTGTAGAAGTCGTAAGTCCTTAATAGCAGCCTAGAATCAAGTAATTTGGGTTTTGGTTAAAATGTGTATAATAACAAACAATAAACTGTGTAAAATGGCTATTTAGCCTAATTAAGAAAATTTTGACCTTATATGGGTGTTAGGTCAAAAATTTTGCCTTACCAATATCAAATATGCAAGTAAAAAGAGATCGGTCCATTTTATTCAATGTTCTAGTCGAAGAGGAGAGTTGTTTTGTTTAGTATGTGCAACACCTAGGAAATTTTTTAAAAATAAATGAGAAATATAATTAAAGTTAAGTTTAACTTAAAAACATTTTCATAAACGGCCGTATCGGGCTACAGGACTTGCACCATTGTGTCCTTAGCAATTTTGCTAACAATTTCACATATAACTTGTCGTAATCCGGATTACTATGAGAGAGCTAAGAATATTAAAACGTTAAACGATATTTAAAAATTAAAAGGTTTTGATATTTAAAATAATGAAGGGGTCGAGTCGATGGTTAGGACCCTAGGTCGACTGTGGGTGGTTTGAACTACGTTCATGCGAGCGTTCGACTAGAAATCCCAATTAACAAACGATTTTTCATTCATGTGAGTTTCGTTTGAACTGCATTGATTCGTGCGTGCAGACCAAGTAGATGATGGAGAGTCAGGATCTGATCAAGGGTGAATCTGATGGCTAGGGTTAGTTAGTTACCTCCATAAATTAACACTAAACCAAAATCGTAATCTCTGTCAGGAACGAAGTGCTTCCAAAATTTTCTATCTCCTCAAACCATAATCTCGAAATTAAATCATATTTCTCAAATCAACCTCAATTCCCAACCAAAACTAAGTCAAAGAGGAAATTAAGCAATTAGAGGGGAAGCTAATCAAAACCTAAGCAAGAGTACACGGGTTAGAGGTCGGATCTCAAGTTTAGAACGGAGGTGAATGGGCACAAAACTGATTCAAGTAGTCAAATTAATTAGCACTAAATTTATTTTAAGTTGATTAGGTGGTTAAACAACTGAATTAAATTGTTAAATTATAGATACGTGATTTTAATAGAATTTGATGTTAAATCTAATTATTCTGATAGAACAACTGTAAACCTGAAATATTAAACTGTTAATTTAGTCTAATATTACTAAATTGGAGACCTATCAATTTGATTTCAAATTACTATTGAAACCGTGAGCGGTCGACCAAGGAAGTCGATGGTTGACCGCCATAAACCCAGGTCGACTGTCCTAGTTGACTTTTGGCTAAATTGAGTTTTTGGGCTTCAAGCCCAATTTGATCGATAAGATTATTGAATGTTGAACTGCATAAAGCACCGCTGATGCATATGTGATGTAAAGTTGATTCCCTAGTTATGGGGATAATTTATTTTTCTAAGTGGGTAAAATCTAGTAGATCCGTATACATAGGCATTTGGAGCAGTCCATTTGGCAAATGTGGAAACTGAGTTGAGCACAATTAGTTCTTGAGGGGCCCAGCACTAGTAGTGATTTTCATATGAAAAACATCAGAGTGAGCAATAAGTGGCCAGGGATTTGATACGAGACTAGCTGGAGTCCGGTCCTAGTGGTGATTTACATGCGATGAATGCCGGAGTAGGCAATAAGTGCTATAAGTCTCATGATGGTAGTAGGTAGGAGCTTGAACCTGGCGTGATTTGCACGCGGTGAACACCGAAGTATGCAATAAGAGGCGGTTTGCCAACACAATCGAGAGATGAGTACGAGTGCATATGATGAGTCACTCTACGAGTTTTCATTTTACGTTCTCCCTTTCCAAACACAGTGGAGTAGTTGAGGGACAATAGATCTCGATTTGGCTAATCAATAGTATGAGATTGACCTACAGATTTGACCCAGTGAGTTGATAAATATCCTTAGGTATATTGACCTTAGAAGTGCACTGACACACCTTGTACACTCTATGACACTTAGAAGAAATTTGGAACTAATCACATTTATTCATTTATCAGTTTTGTTCTTATTCACCGGATGTATGTCTGACCCATTCCATTTTACCCCACTACAGGCAGACAAGGAAGCAGGTGACTGGCCCATCATTGCTTTCGGGCTATCATGCTTCGAGTCTACCTTTTTAGCTTTATTTTTTATCATATATTCCCTATTAGTACATATATTTTAACATTTTTCCTCTAAAGGATTACTTTTGTGATATAATCCGATTTTGGAATTTTGTATAGATATTTTATGGGACTACTATATTATGATGTTTTAAGACTATTATTACTGTTTTTTTGAGATTATTTATATCTATCTAATATTATGTTTCCACTGTGGATATTCAGATTAGATAGTTTATCTCTTATTGATATCTTAATCTCAGTGATACTACTTTTACTTCAAACCCAAAATCCATATTTCTTAATATGATAGCACTTGGTCATGTCAGGAGATGTGGGTTTTCACATGTGGTATCAGAGCACATGTTCAATATTCCTAACGATAGGAACGTATTTGAGCCGTATGGATATATATATATATATATATATATATATATGGTTTTGAAAAGAAAAGTGAATTTTGAAATTGTTTCAAAATGGATTTTTAAAGTATAACTATATATAAGTAATTTTGAAAAATAGGAGAAATTCCTTACATTTGTTCTTACGCTTATTTCTACCCTTGTCTGTATTATCTCCTACCAGATAAACTTTATTGAGCTATCTGTGGAAGAGGCCGAGTGAATCTTTATTAATCATTGATAGAGATGGCCAATCCCATAGGATCAGGCTCTATCGACATCCCTGAGATCCCTAGCATGAACATGCCTATTTGATTCCGCCATTACCTATTGGCTAGTTGACAGGCTAAGCATCCAGTTAGAGAGACTGCAGATGAATTGGCTAGTGGGGCTACTATTCGCCCACTTGTCCCTATTGACTGTGTAAGGACGTTTCTAGTCTGGGAGGCAAGCCATACTTAGGCAAAGAGTCTTATGTTGATTCCAGAGTTTAGATCCATAGAGCGAACAATTGGACTTATGGGTTTTGTAGATGGAGTTATGAGGAAGCTTGCTGCCTAGAAACTATAGAGAGAGGCTTTGAGTTGGTGGGAGGTTCTTGAGGTTGAGGCTGATGATGGTGCGATGACTTGGGCGGAGTTCTGTAGGAAGTCTGGGAGGATGTTTCTATCTCAGGCTGATGAGGGTATCCAATTAGAGAAGTTTAACAATCTTAGGCAGGGTGATAAATTGATTAAGGAATACGTGAAATCAATTTAATGAGCTTGCAAGGTTATGTATGGAATTGACCACGATTCCTCACATGAAGGCGCTTAAGTTTGCTAAGGGTTTAAATCAGTCGCTTCAGGATTTAGCTGTGAGTTATATTCCAATAAGGGCTACCTTTGAGGGACTTGTAGAGATGACTTTACTTGCTTCTCTTGATAAGAAAGATGTGAAGGTAGAGGCTTCGAAGGCTAAGGCGAAGAAGTTTTGTAAGGGAAAGAAGGAGGAGGAGGATTTGGGTAGAGGAAAGGTTTAGAAGTAAGATTTGAAGTGCAACAGGTGTGGCAAACCCGATTATTTGGCTAAGGATTGTAGGGTAGAACGTCCTATAGTAAAGTGCCACAACTGTGATCAAATTGGGCATATCAAGAGAAATTGTTAGCACCACCCAAAGCTTCTTCTTAGGCTTCTACTCAGGTGGTCTAGGCTTACGCTCTTGATGATATTCCTACTTTTAATTTGCAGCCAGCATCAGATAAAGGGGAGAAGTTGCCATAGAAGGTGTGTTATCTCTTTTTGTTCTTTCCATTCGTGCTTTATTTAATTCAAGGCTTCCCATTCTTTTTCTCTAGTAGACTTGTTGAGGACCTACATCTAGACACTAGTATTGCGGTAGACCTTATAGTAGTGTCAAACCCCGTAAAATGAATAGCCCATATGCCCATGATGTGTTGGGGTTTAATATTGATGATATTGGAGGTCGAGCTTGATTGTGATGCCTATGTATTAGGATTTTTCGGAATTGGGTTGTCTTAAGCATGGACTGGGTAGCCATGTATGGGGCTTTATTGGATAGTGATAGGAGGTTTGTTAAGTTGTGCACTTGTAGTGGACGTAGCTTAGAGGTCTGTGATTTGCGAGGGTTAGTTATGTTGAGTTACCTTTATTATTTAGACCCATCGTTGGAAGATCTGGGTTCTATACTAGTAGTCAGAGATTGTCTGGATGTATTTGCTGAGGTTATTAGTCTCCCACCCTAGAGAGATCGAGTTTAGGATCCATTTTGTTAAGAATGCTTGCTAGTTGCCTTGCCTTCGAGCCATATGGCTCCAAAGGAACGACGCGAATTGACTATGCAGGTAAAGGATTTGTTGGAGAAGGGTTTCATTAATCATCGCAGATAGTGTTATCTGTGTACAATTGTTATTTTCTTAAAATTTTAATTATAAAGCATGGGAATTAGAGTAATAAGCACCAATCAATAATTAAAATGGAAAAAATGCCATTTATCAATAATTATGTGTAAATCAAGTCTCACATCTCGTATATAAGGTGCAATGCGCTACGGAAGATAGACAAAATGCCATATATCAATAATTATATATAAATCAAGTCACACATCCCATATAACGTGGGGAATGCGCTGCAGAATGGGCTCGGGAGCTTTGCGCCCAAAATTTTTTTTGGGGAAACATTTTCTTTACAAACACATATTAGAAAAAATTTAAGGCAACATTTTTTTAAACATTCAAATCTCTCGATCTGCTTCCATTCAGTCCACAAGCTTCCATGAATCTCCATCTGGCCATCCACTTCTCACGATCTGCATGCATAGCAACCAACCAACCATCTTTTGCCATGTCACAGAAATCCCTTCCTTCTCATTACCTTAAAATACTAAAATTTGAATAAGTGTGGGAAACCAATTTTCATTTCCCTCACTCCCTTCCAAAATTCATTCGGGTTCGCACTTCCAAATTCATTCAGGTTTGCTCCAAAATTCATTCCCTTTCCCTCCCAAATTCAGCATGCCGTCCAGATTCGTGCCAATTTTAATTCCTTTAGAAACCTCACTTTATGTCTCTTCCAAAACATTTAACCGCCACTTCAAAAAAAATCTCATCTTCTTATCAATCCACGTTGCAGCCTAGGAACTCATCGTCGCCTACTCTGGATGCTTGAAATTATCAATTGATGTTGCGCCTCCATGCTCTCCTATATGAAATTTGAAACTCTCTTCGATGTATGCGTGGAGTTGCAAATCGAATTCATCGCCTGCTCCAAAAATGCATCGCTCGAGTTCGTGATGGATCTACATGATGTTGATGACTATTCGAATTTGATATTTGAGTTTAGGTTCACTTTCTAGATACTCTTATTGAGAGTTCAGTGTTCATTATTTTTTCTAGAGATGGTCTTGGTTCCTGTTGATGATCCGAGTTATCGACGAAGTTTTCCTTTGGTTGACGATAGATTATGCAGAGATGGTGTTTTTAAAATGCTTTAGACGCTATGCTCTTGAAGTTTTGTGTCATATGTTGTGAGTTTTTCTTGTAGATAGTTTGGAAATGCTTAGTTAAGTCATACTTATTCAAAATTAAGCTCTTTCGTACGTACTTCTATGCCAAAGCTCAATCTATCCAGTGTTCCTAAAATTTGGTTTGTGTCTCTAACCCATGTGCCTTTGACTCATACTTCATTTGTATTTTTAGAATGGACAAGCGTATAAATGATGATATGAATATCAATGGATAGATGTATTCTATTGTGCATGGTTGGTGACATTGATGATAACTCGATCTTTTCATGGGCATAAACAGTTGGCCCAGAAAATTGCCCATTCACAGTCACAATTGGTTTGGCAGAGCATAGTCTACTCACATTCTTTACAACAACATCAAGCTCATACTTCTTGATGGCAGCTTCTGCATGAAACAAAGAAATATTGTTACGACACAAGTACTAAACGTGAGAGAAGAGTGCATGAGTTGCTATGGGGACGTGAACCGCCTTCAGTGGAAACTTCACATTAATGTAAAGAGCTAACCTCCATTTGATGTTCAGAAAGAGGGAGAAGTGTGTGTGTTTGATGTTTATGAATAAGAGGTTTAGTCTATTAGTATGAATGTTTAACATTATGTACTATGTGTCAAATTTGTACTATTAAATGTTATGTGTTTACATTATTGTTTGTTTTATATATAATCGTCTTTAACATTATTGAGTAATATATAATGTGCTTAAAAAACTAACATCACAAATTAAAATTATAAAATTGATTATAATTATATCAAACCGATGTATATGATATTTAATAACATCATGTCTGATAGAATAAGCGGTGTGCACCTAAACCAATTTGCACCACTATTAAGTTTAAAATTGATTTCCAATGTACGTATAAACATCACTATAAACCGATGTTTAAAATTTAGCTATTTTTAACATCACCCATTAACACATCGGTACATTTTTTTCATTGACATCGGTCCTAGCCTGATGTCTATGAACAAAATTCTATTAGAGGTTCTAAGTGGGAGCCGAGTTTCGGTGGTGATTCATACGCGGTGAACATCGGAGTAGGAAATAAGAGGCAGTCTGGAATTACGATCGAGAGATAAGTGTAGGTGCATACAATGAGTCACTCTGTGAGTTTGCATTTCATATTCTCCCTCTCCAGGCATAATGGAGTAGTTGAGGGGTTGTAAATCCCGGTTTGGCTGTTCAATGGTTTGTGGACTAACCTGTAGATCTGACCCTATGAATTGGATAAATATCCTTAGGTATATGACCTTAGGAATGCATTGACACACTATGTACACTCTATGACACTTAAGAGTAAATTTGGAACTAATTACATCTAGTCACTTATTAGTTTTGTTCTCATTCACCAGAGTATGTCCAGCCCGTTCCACTTTTCCCTACAACAAGCGGACATGATAGCAGGTGACTGGTCCACCATTGCTTTCAGGCTATCGTGCTTGAAGTAAAGCTATCCAGCTTTATCCTTTATCATTTATTTTCTGTCAGTACATTTATTTCAGTATTTTGCCTCTATGTGATTGCTTTTATGATATACTCTTTTCCGGGGATTTTGTACTGGTATTTTATGAGACTAAAATATTATGATGTTTTGTGACTATTATTCTTTATTTTTCTTAGGTTATTTATATCTATCTAGTATTATTTTTCTGCTATGGTGATGTTTGGATTAGATAATTTATCTCTTTTTGATATCTTAGTCTCTGTGATAGTATTTTTACTTCAAACAGACAATTCACATTTCTTGATATGACAGCATTGGACATTTCAGAAAACGTGGGTTGTCATAATATGCAAGTCAAGGAAGTAATTCCTTAAGTTCAATATGCCAATCACTAGTCAGTTATGCAAGTTAAGAATCCATATGAGTGTAAATATGTAAATAGGAATTTTGTTCAAGCTTTTGATTACAAAACCTTGATTTCAATTTGACATATTTCAGGAGAGACAGCGTGGTGGTGCTTCTGTGAGTTACTGGGATGTTTTCGCGCATACTCATGCGTTGAGCCGGGTCGACGAAGAAGGCAACGTTTCATACTCCTGGGATCACGATGCCAAAGCGCAGTCCGCATATGTAAGTAACATAATGATTTAACACTTATATAAGTTAATTAAAATAATGTTATCTAAATTCAACTTATTTTGCATAACAACAAAAGTTTCAGCAAGCATGGACTTCCATTCCCGAGGGCTCTGGGCGCGACGAGTTGACCGCCGATGAGGAGTACGTTATTTTTGAGTCTGTCATGGATCCAGCGGCACATGGCAGACGCTATGGTTTTGGAAATCAATCGGTAATAACTTTAACTTAAAATTTAAAATAATTATTCTGAATCAACTGTTGCACATTATGATGGATTATAGTAAACACGAATTACAATTATTAAACACTGATAATTTAAATTTTATTTACAGGCTAAGACGGCTCAGATTGACTATCAAAGGGCTCAAGATAAGGAGGAGATTGCACAGCTCAGAGCCCAGGTCGTCGCGCTCGAGGAACGCAATGTCCGCAACGAAGCCAAGACGGAGGAGCTGAACAGGCGTCTTACGGAGTTTATGGAGCAATACGGCCGGTTTCCGTCTTCTGGTGGTTCTGAAGGAGAGTGATTTCAGGTATGATTTGATTTGTTTTGCTATGGACATGTATATTTGGAGAGTGTGAGGATTTGATACATTCTGATGTTTTGGATGTTGATTTTTGAGATGTTGACGTAGTATGGATATTGTTGGATGTTGATGTTTTGTTGGATGTTGATGTTGGATTGGACGTTTTGTTGGATGTTGATGTTGGATGGTTCATGTTGTTTTTATTGATTTTTATTGTGTATATTGATTAGTATATACGCTTATTACTTGGATTTACTATTATGATTGATTATATGTGAGATATGCTGTTGTATGTGCTCGAAATTGAGCTTTTATGAGATATACGATGTTGGAAGTGGCTGGAAGCATGCATTGTTGGTTCTGTAAAAAAAAACACCCAGATTTCCAATGTTTTCCAACGTCTACCAACGGCTTACTGGAACATTTATTCCAACGTCTTTTTACGTCCTCCATCGGATTTTCCAACGTCTTCCAATGATCAATTTGGTCAACATCTTCAACCACGTGGACAACTTGAACGTTGGAAGACGTTGGTATAAGCGCGTTGGTCCCGTTGGTCGCCGTTGAAATGTATACCAACGGCGTGAATTCGAGGACGAATTCCTTCCAACAAGGGAAGGATGATGAAGTACATACCTTAGACCGCAGCCGACCTATCGCCACTTCAGCTACGACCCACGACTCATCCCCCACCGCGACCTACGACTCATCCCCAATTCCCTCCCACGACCCACGACTCATCCACCCATCACCGACTCACGACTCATTCCATCACCGACTCACGACTCATTCCATCACCGACTCACGACTCATTCCATCACCACGACTCACGACTCATTCCTAAATTCCCTCACGCGGCTTCGTCACTCGCGAAACCCTACATCGATTCCAAAACCATAGGTCGCGACACCGCCATAAGTCGCGAACGACTTGCCCTACCCCGCCTCCTCCATATACCGCGCGCGAGCTACCCAGAGTTCGAGCGATCTATTCATGACTCGCGAGTTAATCCTAAGTCGCGAACGACTTATCTTCAGTCGCGTGTGATTTCTTTAGGTCGCCAAGCTTTGAATCGCGCCAAGTTTTAGGTCGCAAACGACTTATCTTCAGTCGCGTGTGATTTCTTTAAGTCGCCAGAAGTAAGTCGCCGAAGTTCTGATGAAGATTTTAAGTCGCGAAGTTTATTTTAGGTCGTTCCTTTTTTTAAGTCTTAAGTCGTGTACTATTGTATAGGTCGTATTTCTTATGTCGTGTGCTGTTTGTCAAGTCGTGTACTATTTTGTGTTGTAATTTTCTCAAGTCATTTGTGTTGTGTTGTAAACCCTATAAATAGGAATGCAATGTCATTGTAAGGGGTTGTTGAAAATTGAATAAAATTTTGCTTGTGAAGCTTTGTGCCTCCATTAAATTGGTAGTCGAGTGTTAACTCCTATCTCCACTTACGTAATTCGAGTGCGTTCGAATTATCGCTTGTTGAAGCCGATTTACGGTATCTTGTGCACAAGATCAACGTTGAAGAATCGTAAATCTCTTTTCACGGAATCATGCGCGATCAACGTGATAGAGATAGTTAGAATTCGGTATCTTCGGATCAACGAATTCGGGCATTACAGGATTATCAATTCATCGCTTGCTACTTTCATCCATTTCATTTGTTTTCCGAATATCCGCTGCGTCAATGTGGCACTGAACCTAAAGTAAAATGAACCATAACCTTAAATATAAGGACTATGGTAGAAGCTAATAAATGTTAAGTATAAAACTAGGTTGATAAATTGAAGCTATTAGCTAAGGGCTGAAGGCGGTCGAGGGCTAAGGAATTATGGGAAGAGGAAGGGACTTTGAGAAATTTAAAGATTTAAATATCTTAATTCATCAAAGCTAAACTAAGGCAGGCTTCCCCAAATGATACTAAAGGTAGTAATTTATGAGGGCTATTTAGCTCTCGGTGTGGTGTATAAACCGGAACTAACTGACTTTAGGACAAAAGTTTATGCTAAGCCTTAAGACGATCGAAATGAGTACTTAAACATAGACGGAATGTAAAAAGTAATATTGTTAGCCGAGAAGCATTTAGACTAAATAGTAGATTAATGAATAACTAAATGAAAGCCTAATAGTAAATGGTTAGGTGTATTTGGTAGTTGACATAAGGCCTTAGGCGGCACTCAAGGGACCAAAAAGCAAAGGGGTAAGGCCTCAATGGTAGCCGCAATTGAAAACGAAGGTGTAAGGCATGGAGTGGCATCGAAACCGCGAACATTAGTGTAAGGCTTCGGGTGGAAAGCGTAACTGAAATCACAGGTCTAAGGCCTAAAGTGGAAACCACAATTGAATGTTGGAGCAAGGCCTAAGGTGGCATCCGAACACAATTAGCGTAAGCATGGAGTGGAAACCAAAGATTTGATAGAAAATGTAAGGCCTAAATGACAGTTAAGTACTGAAAGCGAGGTAGGTGTAAGGCCTTAGTGGCAACCATAAATGGAAGCGTAGGTCTGCCCGAAGTGACAGCCGAGATGAATGCATAACCAAGCATATATGTGTGGCAATCGAACACGAAGGCAAAGTAGGTATAAGGCCTGAAGTGGGGACCAAAACTAACATGGACATAAGGCTTACGTGTCGACTGTAAGCTAAATCTAATTTTTTTTAAGGTATAAAGGCATAAAGCCTTGGTGGCAAGCGAACGCTAATTAGATCTCTTATTTATAAAATATGACATAAGGTCCTAGTGGTAGCCGAATGCATATATTAAAGCCTTTCATCTATTGTTGAAGTCGTAAGGCCTTAATAGTAGCCTAGAATCAAGTAATTCGGGTTTTGGTTAGAATGTGTATAATAACAAACAATAAACTGTGTGAAATGGCTATTTAGCCTAATTAAGAAAATTTTGACCTTATATGGGTGTTAGGTCAAAAATTTAGCCTTACCAATATCAAATATGCAAGTAAAAAGAGACCGGTCCATTTTATTCAATGTTCTAGTCGAAGAGGAGAGTGGTTTTGTTTAGTATGTGCAACACCTAGGAATTTTTTTAAAAATAAATGAGAATATAATTAAAGTTAAGTTTAACTTAAAAACATTTTCATAAACGGCCGTATTGGGCTACAGGACTTGCACCATTGTATCCTTAGCAATTTTGCTAACAATTTCACATATAACTTGTCGTAATCCGGATTACTATGAGAGAGCTACGAATATTAAAACGTTAAACGATATTTAAAAATTAAAAGGATTTGATATTTAAAATAATGAAGGGGTCGAGTCGATCGTTAGGACCCTAGGTCGACTGTGGGTGGTTTGAACTGCGTTCATGCGAGCGTTCGACCAGAAATCCCAATTAACAAACTATTTTTCGTTCATGCGAGCTTCGTTTGAACTGCATTGATTCGTGCGTGCAGACCAAGTAAATGATGGAGAGTCAGTATCTGATCAAGGGTGAATCTGATGGCTAGGGTTAGTTAGTTACCTCCATAAATTAACACTAAACCAAAATCGTAATCTCTGTCAGGAACGAAGTGCTTCCAAAATTTTCTATCTCCTCAAACCATAATCTCCAAATTAAATCATATTTCTCAAATCAAACTCAATTCCCAACCAAAACTAAGTCAAAGAGGAAATTAAGCAATTAGAGGGGAAGCTAATCAAGACCTAAGCAAGAGTACACGGGTTAGAGGTCGGATCTCAAGTTTAGAACGGAGGTGAATGGGCACAAAACTGATTCAAGTAGTCAAATTAATTAGCACTAAATTTATTTTAAGTTGATTAGGTGGTTAAACAACTGAATTAAATTGTTAAATTATAGATACGTGATTTTAATAGAATTTGGTGTTAAATCTAATTATTCTGATAGAACAACTGTAAACCTGAAATATTAAACTGTTAATTTAGTCTAATGTTACTAAATTGGAGACCTATCAATTTGATTTCAAATTACTATTGAAACCGTGAGCGGTCGACCAAGGAAGTCGATGGTTGACCGCCATAAACCCAGGTCGACTGTCCTAGTTGACTTTTGGCTAAATTGAGTTTTTGGGCTTCAAGCCCAATTTGATCGATAAGATTATTGAATGTTGAATTGTATAAAGCACCGCTGATGCATATGTGATGTAAAGTTGATTCCCTAGTTATGGGGATAATTTATTTTGCTAAGTGGGTAAAATCTAGTAGATCCGTAAACATAGGCATTTGGAGCAGTCCATTTGGCAAATGTGGAAACTGAGTTGAGCACAATTAGTTCTTGAGGGACCCAGCACTAGTAGTGATTTGCATATGAAAAACATCAGAGTGAGAAATAAGTGGCCAGGGATTTGATACGAGACTAGCTGGAGTCCGGTCCTAGTGGTGATTTACATGCGATGAATGCCGGAGTAGGCAATAAGTGCTATAAGTCTCATGATGGTAGTAGGTAGGAGCTTGATCCTGGCGTGATTCACACGCGGTGAACACCCAAGTACGCAATAAGAGGAAGTTTGCCAACACGATCGAGAGATGAGTACGAGTGCATATGATGAGTCACTCTACGAGTTTTCATTTTACGTTCTCCTTTTCCAAACACAGTGGAGTAGTTGAGGGACAGTAGATCTCGATTTGGCTAATCGATAGTGTGAGATTGACCTACAAATTTGACCCTGTGAGTTGATAAATATCCTTAGGTATATTGACCTTAGAAGTGCACTGACACACCTTGTACACTGTATGACACTTAGAGGAAATTTGGAACTAATCACATTTATTCATTTACCAGTTTTGTTCTTATTCACCAGATGTATGTCTGACCCATTCCATTTCACCCCACTACAGGTAGACAAGGCAGCAGGTGACAGGCCCATCATTGCTTTCGGGCTATCATGCTTCGAGTCTACCTTTTTAGCTTTATCTTTTATAATATATTCCCTATTAGTACATATATTTTAACATTTTTCCACTAAAGGATTACTTTTGTGATATAATCCGATTTTGGAATTTTGTATAGATATTTTATGGGACTACGATATTATGATTTTTTAAGACTATTATTACTGTTTTATTGAGATTATTTATATCTATCTAATATTATGTTTCCACTGTGGATATTCGGATTAGATAGTTTATATCTTATTGATATCTTAATCTCAGTGATACTACTTTTACTTCAAATCCAAAATCCATATTTCTTAATATGATAACACTTGGTCATGTCAGGAGATGTGGGTTGTCACATGTGGTATCAGAGCACATGTTCAATATTCCTAACGATAGGAGCGTATTTGAGCCGTATGGATATATATATATGGTTTTGAAAAGAAAAGTGAATTTTGAAATTGTTTCAAAATGGATTTTCAAAGTATAACTATATATAAGTAATTTTGAAAAATAGGAGAAATTCCTTACATTCGTTCTTACGCTTATTTCTACCCTTGTCTGTATTATCTCCTACCAGATAAACTTTATTGAGCTATCCGTGGAAGAGGTCGAGTGAATCTTTATTAATCACAGATAGAGATGGCCAATCCCATAGGATCAGGCTCTATCGACATCCCTGAGATCCCTAGCATGAACATGCCTATTTGGTTCCGCCATTACCTATTGGCTAGTTGACAGGCTAAGCATCCAGTTAGAGAGACTGTATATGCATTAGCTAGTGGGGCTACTATTCGCCCACTTGTCCCTATTGACTGTGTAAGGACGTTTCTAGTTTGGGAGGCAAGCCATTCTTAGGAAAAGAGGCTTATGTTGATTCCAGAGTTTAGATCCATAGAGCGAACAATTGGACTTATGGGTTTAGTAGATGGAGTTATGAGGAAGCTTGCTGCCTAGAAACTATAGGGAGAGGCTTTGAGTTGGTGGAGGAAGCTTGCTGCCTAGAAACTATAGGGAGAGGCTTTGAGTTGGTGGGAGGTTCTTGAGGTTGAGGCTGATGGTGGTGAGATGACTTGGGCAGAGTTCTGTAGGAAGTTTGGGAGGATGTTTCTATCTCAGGCTGATGAGGGTATCTAATTAGAGAAGTTTAACAATCTTAGGCAGGGTGATAAATTGATTAAGGAATACGTGAAATCAATTTACCGAGCTTGAAAGGTTATGTATTGAATTGACCACGATTCCACACATGAAGGCGCTTAAGTTTGCTAAGGGTTTAAATCAGTCGCTTCCGGATTTAGCTGTGAGTTATATTCCAATAAGGGCTACCTTTGAGGGACTTGTAGAGATGACTTTACTTGCTTCTCTTGATAAGAAAGAGGTGAAGGAAGAGGCTTCGAAGGCTAAGGCGAAGAAGTTTTGTAAGGGAAAGAAGGAGGAGGAGGATTTGGGTAAAGGAAAGGTTTAGAAGAAAGATTTGAAGTGCAACAGGTGTGGCAAACCCGATTATTTTGCTAAGGATTGTAGGGTAGAACGTCCTATAGTAAAGTGCCACAACTGTGATCAAATTGGGCATATCAAGAGAAATTGTTAGCACAACCCAAAGCTTCTTCTTAGGCTTCTACTCAGGTGGTCTAGGCTTACGCTCTTAATGATATTCCTACTTTTAATTTGCAGCCAGCATCAGATAAAGGGGAGAAGTTGCCATAGAAGGTGTGTTATCTCTTTTTGTTCTTTCCATTCGTGCTTTATTTAATTCAAGGCTTCCCATTCTTTTTCTCTAGTAGACTTGTTGAGGACCTACATCTAGACACTAGTATTGAGGCAGACCTTATAGTAGTGTCAAACCCCGTAGAATGAATAGCCCATATGCCCATGATGTGTTGGGGTCTAATATTGATGATATTGGAGGTCGAGCTTGATTGTGATGCCTATGAATTAGGATTTTTCGGAATTGGGTTGTCTTAAGCATGGACCGAGTAGCCATGTATGGGGCTTTATTGGATGGTGATAGGAGGTTTGTTAAGTTGGGCACTTGTAGTGGACGTAGCTTAGAGGTCTGTGAGTTGCGTGGGTTGGTTATGTTGAGTTACCTTTATTATTTAGACCTATCGTTGGAAGATCTGGGTTCTATACTAGTAGTCAAAGATTGTCTGGATGTATTTGCCGAGGTTATTAGTCTCCCACCCTAGAGAGATCGAGTTTAGGATCCACCTTGTTAAGAATGCTTGCTAGTTGCCTTGCCTTCGAGCCATATGGCTCCAAAGGAACGACGCGAATTGACTATGCAGGTAAAGGATTTGTTGGAGAAGGGTTTCAATAATCATCGCAGATAGTACTATTTGTGTACAATTGTTATTTTCTTAAAATTTTAATTATAAAGCGTGGGAATTCGAGTAATAAGCACCAATCAATAATTAAAATAGAAAAAAATGCCATTTATTAATAATTATATGTAAATCAAGTCTCACATCTCGTATACAAGGTGCAATGCGCTACGGAAGATAGACAAAATGCCATATATCAATAATTATATATAAACCAAGTCACACATCCCATATAACGTGGGGATTGCGCTGCATAAGGGGTTCGGGAGCTTTGCACCCAAAATTTTTTTTGGGGAAACATTTTCTTTACAAACACATATTAGAAAAAATTTAAGGCAACATTTTTTTAAACATTCGAATCTCTCGATGTGCTTCCATTCAGTCCATAAGCTTCCATGAATCTCCATCTAGCCATCCACTTCTCACGATCTGCATGCATAGCAACCAACCAACCATCTTTTGCCATGTCACAGAAATCCCTTCCTTCTCATTACCTTAAAATACTAAAATTTGAATAAGTGTGGGAAACCAATTTTCATTTCCCTCATTCCCTTCCAAAATTTATTCGCGTTCGCGCTTCAAAATTCATTCAGGTTTGCTCCAAAATTCATTTCCTTTCGCTCCCAAATTCAGCATGCCGTCCAGATTCGTGCCAATTTTAATTCCTTTAGAAACCTCACTTTATGTCTCTTCCAAAACATTTAACCGCCACTTCAAAAAAATCTCATCTTCTTATCAATCCACGTTGCAGCCTTGGAACTCATCGTCGCCTACTCTGGATGCTTGAAATTATCAATCATGTTGCGCCTCCATGCTCTCCTATATGAAATTTGAAACTCTCTTCGATGTATGCGTGGAGTTGCAAATCGAATTCATCGCCTGCTCCAAAAATGCATCGCTCGAGTTCGTGATGGATCTACAATATGTTGATGACTATTCGAGTTTGATAGTTGAGTTTAGGTTCACTTTCTAGATACTCTTATTGAGAGTTCAGTGTTCACGATTTTTTCTAGAGATGGTCTTGGTTCCTGTTGATGATCCGAGTTATCGACGAAGTTTTCCTTTGGTTGACGATAGATTATGCAGAGATGGTGTTTTTAAAATGCTTTAGACGCTATGCTCTTGAAGTTTTGTGTCATACATTGTGAGTTTTTCTTGTAGATAGTTTGGAAATGCTTAGTTAAGTCATACTTATTCAAAATTAAGCTCTTTCGTACATACTTTTATGCCAAAGCTCAATCTATCCAGTGTTCCTAAAATTTGGTTTGTGTCTCTAACCCATGTGCCTTTGACTCATACTTCATTTGTATTTTTTGAATGGACAAGCGTATAAATGATGATATGAATACCAATGGATTGATGTATTCTATTGTGCATGGTTGGTGACATTGATGATAACTCGATCTTTTCATGGGCATAAACAGTTGGCCCAGAAAATTGCCCATTCACAGTCACAATTGGTTTGGCAGAGCATAGTCTACTCACATTCTTTACAACAACATCAAGCTCATACTTCTTGATGGCAGCTTCTGCATGAAACAAAGAAATGTTGTTACGACACATGTACTAAACGTGAGAGAAGAGTGCATGAGATGCTATGGGGACGTGAACCGCCTTCAGTGGAAACTTCACATTAATGTAAAGAGCTAACCTCCATTTGATGTTCAGAAAGAGGGAGAAGTGTGTGTGTTTGATGTTTATGAATAAGAGGTTTAGTCTATTAGTATGAATGTTTAACATTATGTACTATGTGTCAAATTTGTACTATTAAATGTTATGTGTTTACATTATTGTTTGTTTTATATATAATCGTCTTTAACATTATTGAGTAATGTATAATGTGCTTAAAAACTAACATCACAAATTACAATTATAAAATTGATTATAATTATATCAAACCGATGTATATGATATTTAATAACATCATGTATGATAGAATAAGCGGTGTGCACCTAAACCAATTTGCACCACTATTAAGTTTAAAATTGATTTCTAATGTACGTATAAACATCACTATAAACCGTTGTTTAAAATTTAGCTATTTTTAACATCACCCATTAACACATTAACACGTCGTTACATTTTTTCATTGACATCGGTCCTAGCCTGATGTCTATGAACAAAATTCTATTAGTGGCTCTAAGTGGGAGCCGGGTTTCGACGGTGATTCATACACGGTGAACATCGGAGTAGGAAATAAGAGGCAGTCCGACATTACGATCGAGAGATAAGCGTAGGGGCATACAATGAGTCACTCTGTGAGTTTGCATTTCATATTCTCCCTCTCCAGGCATAATGGAGTAGTTAAGGGGTTGTAAATCCCGGTTTGGCTGATCAATGATTTGTAGACTAACCTGTAGATCTGACCCTATGAATTGGATAAATATCCTAAGGTATATGACCTTAGGAATGCATTGACACACTATGTACACTCTATGACACGTAAGAGTAAATTTGGAACTAATTACATCTAGTCACTTATTAGTTTTGTTCTCATTCACCAGAGTATGTCCAGCCCGTTCCACTTTTCCCTGCCACAAGCGGACATGATAGTAGGTGACTAGTCCACCTTTGCTTTCAGGCTATCGTGCTTGAAGTAAAGCTATCCAGCTTTATCCTTTATCATTTATTTTCTGTCAGTACATTTATTTCAGTATTTTGCCTCTGAGTGATTGCTTTTATGATATACTCTTTTCTAGGGATTTTGTACTGGTATTTTATGAGACTAAAATATTATGATGTTTTGAGACTATTATTGTTTTTTTTTCTTAGATTATTTATATCTATCTAGTATTACTTTTCTGCTATGGTGATGTTTGGAATTTATCTCTTTTTGATATCTTAGTCTCTGTGATAGTATTTTTACTTCAAACAGACAATTCACATTTCTTGATATGACAACATTGGACATTTCAGAAAACGTGGGTTGTCATAATATGCAAGTCAAGGAAGTAATTCCTTAAGTTCAATATGCCAATCACTAGTCAGTTATGCAAGTTAAGAATCCATATGAGTGTAAATATGTAAATAGGAATTTTGTTCAAGCTTTTGATTACAAAACCTTGATTTCAATTTGACATATTTCAGGAGAGACAGCGTGGTGGTGCTTCTGTGAGTTACTGGGATGTTTTTGCGTATACTCATGCGTTGAGCCAGGTCGACGAAGAAGGCAACGTTTCATTCTCCTGAGATCACGATGCCAAAGCGCAGTCCGCATATGTAAGTAACATAATGACTTAACACTTATATAAGTTAATTAAAATAATGTTATCTAAATTCAACTTATTTTGCATAACAGCAAAAGTTTCAGGAAGCATGGACTTCCATTCTCGAGGGCTCTGGGCGCGACGAATTGACCGCCGATGAGGAGGACGTTATTTTTGAGTTTGTCATGGATCCAGCGGCACATGGCAGACGCTATGGTTTTGCAAATCAATCGGTAATAACTTTAACTTAAAATTTAAAATAATTATTCTAAATCAACCGTTGCAAATTGTGATGGATTATGGTAAACACGAATTACAATTATTAAACACCAATAATTTAAATTTTATTTACAGGCTAAGACGGCTCAGATTGAGTATCAAAGGGCTCAAGATAAGGAGGAGATTGCACAGCTCAGAGCCCAGGTCGCCGCGCTCGAGGAACGCAATATCCGCAACGAAGCCAAGACGGAGGAGCTGAACAGGCGTCTTACGGAGTTTATAGAGCAATACGGCCGGTTTCCGTCTTCTGGTGGTTCTGGAGGAGAGTGATTTCAGGTATGATTTAATTTGTTTTGCTATGGACATGTATATTTGGAGAGTGTGAGGATTTGATACATTCTGATGTTTTGGATGTTGGTTTGGATGTGATTTTTGAGATGTTGACGTAGTATGGATATTGTTGGATGTTGATGTTTTGTTGGATGTTGATGTTGGATTGGACGTTTTGTTGGATGTTGATGTTGGATGGTTGATGTTGTTTTTATTGATTTGTATTGTGTATATTGATTAGTATATACGCTTATTACTTGAATTTACTATTATGATTGATTATATGTGAGATATGCTGTTGTATGTGTTCGAAATTGAGTTTTTATGAGATATACAATGTTGGAGGTGGCTGGAAGAATGCATTGTTGGTTCTGTAAAAAAAACACCCAGATTTCCAACATCTTCCAACCTCCAATTTGATCAACATCTTCAACCACGTGGACAACTTGAACGTTGGAAGACGTTGGTATATGCGCGTTGGTCCCGTTGGCTGACGTTGGGTGGCCGTTGAAATGTATACCAACGGCGTTTCCAACGTCTACCAACGGCTTTCCAATGGCTGGCCGCCGTTGGAATGCGTTGTGTTTCTTGTAGTGTGCTCAATCGCCGTTATTATTTTTTATGTATTGCGTGAGCAATGGTGAACATTTAATCAACAAAACGTTTAAAACAAGGTAATAAAGACAGTTAATTATTTAAATACTTATACTTATACGAGAGAACTGAAATACATAAGCCACTTCAACTAAACCGAATATGACAGAAGTTTGTAATTCGTAGCCCTTGGAATCAAACGAGCGCGCAACGGATATTTCATGACAACAGCAAACTCAGTTATCTCCGACAAATCAACTTCATGTCCTTCAACGCACTTCCACTCGAACTCTCTGACCAAGTTGGCAACGAAAAATTCAAGGAGCAACATAGCAAGAGCTAGTCCTGGACAAATTCTCCTTCCAACTCCAAAAGGCATCATCTTGATCTCTCTGCTTCCAGTGATATCCACTCCTTCGCCTTCTCCTCCATTCAAAAATCTTTCTGGTTTGAACTCCATCGGGTCATCCCATGTTTTCTCATCCCACCCCATCTCTGCAAGCATAACATTAACAGTCGCATTCTTTGGTATGACATACCCTTCAATTTCGATTTCCTTAGTTACCGAATGTGGCAACAAAAAATGACCAGGCGGGTGCCTTCTCAATCCCTCTAAAACAACAGCTTTCAAGTAAGGCATTTTGCTCAGTTCCTCTTCCTTCACTCGCCCTTCGTGCTCCATCACGCTCTCTATCTCCTCAACTAGCTTCTTCTGTACATGTTGATTTTTCACAAGCTCTGCCATGGTCCACTGTAACACAGTTGCAGTTGTATCGGTGCCTGCAGTCAAAAACTCAGAACAAAGGCTTACCATCTCATCTTCAGTTAAACTTCTACCCCCTTCATCCGGTAATTTTATATCAAGAAGAGAATCTAAATAGGAGTAAACAAATCTTTCTTCGGTTTCCTTTTGCTTCAATTTGTGCTCTCTCCTTGCGTTAAGCAAAGGCAACAACACATCCTTCTGTTTCCTTTTCAAATCAATCAGAGTCTTCCACCTATTGTAAAATAGGAACTTTGCTATCCTAGGAAAATACCCAAAAACATCAAGTTTTCCTAAGTACAACAGTATATCTCTTTGCGCCTTCTCAATCTGCCTAATCCCATTTTCGTCGAGCTTCTCCCCATAACACATGAGTACCAACAAACAAAACATAGCAAATTGAATGCTATCTTTCACGACAACACGGCCATCTTCCGAATTCTTAGACTTTTCAGTAAGGTCCTTAATCAGAACATCAAGCACCCAATCGCGACCTTCTCCATAAATCTTCACTCGCGATGCATGAAGAATTTCAGACATGAGATTTCGACGAAAAAGCCGCCACAAAGGACCGTAACCAGCGGATGAAATATTATGCTGATTGTTGCTTAAGAATCTGGAAGCAGGAGGAGGGGCTGGCCGATCGGAAAAGGTAGCGCCATGCCCGATGAGGGCTTTGTGCGCAATCGATCGATCCTGGATGAAAATGTCGAGACGAGAGCCGATGTGTAAGGTTACGATTGGTCCGTACTTTTCGAAGAGATTATTGAGAATCGGTTCGATGGATGAGAGGGAGTGTCGGCGCCATAAGAGATTACCGAAGATTGGGAAAGCGAAAGGGCCTGGTGGTAGTTTGCGCTTCCTATTGATGAAAATAATTGAGTAGAGGATCGTTGAGACGAAGATGGAGAGAAGCGTTTGGGAAAAGATATTCATGGCTTCTGTGAGGGATATTTTTGTGGGTGTTATTTTTTAAATTTATAGAGTGGTGAAGTTTTAGACTGTCTTCTTTGTCGAGCATATTTAATTGATATACGGAATATGGATATGGATTCAGTGGGACCCGTTAATATGGGACATTCCATTTCAGAGGGATTGAATTGAATTTTGGTGATAGGAATAAATGATGGAGCTCTCTTGGCTTAATTGCAACAAATCCTGCATGGTCTTTTAAAACCTAATAGATTTGTCAATATTTGGTTCTTCACCCGAAGGAACAAATACATCCTTCTGGACCTCAAAACCATAAAACAGCAAATTTTTGTTCATGCGTGTTTTCTGTAATCTAAATCTGAAATTTTGAGGTTTAAAAATGATCTTATTTTCTAAATAAAATAGAGTAAAGTGGAAAAACAAAGTAATTGCAAAATTAAACGAGCTTAATGTTGGAAAAAGGTCTTGTTTATTTGAGTAAGGAAGATCATAAGCAAACTTATGTTATTGTTGACAAGGAAAGGAGGTTAATAAATACAACTGATATGCAGTGACAAATGACAATAAAATAAGGATGTGGTTATTTCAAAAAATTAATTTCACAAGTTTAAAATAGAAAAATATTGTTTTCATACAATCATGATGTATTATCATGCATAAAATAGCATATAAAATAATCATCATTAATGTGATGTTTGAATTTGATTATTAATGTGTAAGATTGTATTAATTAATATTTGATTTATAAACAAATGTGAAACATCCGTCATGTTCATCGCTAAAGCGGATGGATTCTTGAGACTATGCATTGACTATAAAGAATCAAATAAGTTAACAAGAAAGGAAAAAAAATTATCTACCTTGTATCGATGGTTTGTGTGACCAACACAGGAGCAACGATTTTCTCTCAACTCAATCTTGCTACGGGGTTTCAACTACTAAAATAGCAACATATATTATTCCACGGACTGCTTTTAGAATTCCTAGTGCATCATATGAGAGGTTGGTTATGCCATTCGATTTTACGAATGCACCCAAGTATTTTGTTGATCTTATGACTCATGTCTTTCGGGACCAACTCAATAAATATGGTGGTATTCGTATGTGATATATTGATCTTTTCTAAAAGTAAAGAGAAGTCATTGCACTTGAGAGAGATGATGGAAGTGTTAAGGAAAAATCGTTTAAAGGCAAAGTTTTTTAAACGTCACTTTAAAGGAGGTAAGAGCGATCCTTAAGCCGTATCATATCCGAGCGTGGAATGTCCATTTGTCCTCGTAAGATCACTTTGGTGCAAGATTGGAAGGTTTCGAGTAATGCAAATGAGGTTTGTTCGTTTTCTTGGGTTAGCGAGATAATATAGGAAGTTCATTAAGAACTCCACAAAGGTTGTTACACATTTGATAATCATGAAAGTAATTATCCAACTCATGATTTGAAGTTGGCAGCCATTGTCTTTACTTTGAAGACATGAAGGTATTATTTATTGAACGAGAAGTTTGAGTTATTTACCAACCACAAATCCTTGAAGTATTTTTTTTCCTCAAAAAGTTCTCAATCTTAGGCAAGAAAAATTGATGCAATTCTTAGTGTCATACGACTTTGATATTTCCTATACTATTGAAAAAATGGAAATGTTATAGTGCATGTATTGAGTAAAAGGCATGCTTTAACACCTTGTAAATTATTAAATAATTAATTAAAGAACTAATTTTGACAATAAAGATTTAAATGATTACATTATTAAATTAAATAATATAATGAAATAAGTATTTGGGTGTACAATTACTTATCAAAGGTAGAATTTAATAAAGCTTAACTTGAAAGAATTAATGAAGAAGAGGGATATGGGCCGACGGCCCAATTATTCATGGGAGTAAAGATAGGTACTTTCCTCTTTTCATTTCATTCTAAATTCAATAATGAAAATAAAAACTTGAGATCTTTAATAGTGGTTGCTGCCTAGGTAAAAGAAGAAGAAAAACAAAATTTAAACTTAAGGGAACTAGAGACTTCGTTAACTAAGAAATCTAAGTATGTAATATATTCTCTAATCACATTTTCTCCCCTAGATTGTTCATAGTCGAAATTATATGGAAGTTTCTCATGCTTCTTGTAATCTACTTGATTCAAAAATTTAATATAATGTTTAGAAAACATTACTGGAGATGAGTTTTGATTTATATAATATTTCTATAATTAAATGAATTGATATGAATTAACCAAGAGTCGTATATTATGTAAAAATAGTTATAAATTGGGAGTTTTAGAATTTCTATGAAAGAAAATACATATAAACATTTTCTATGATTTTCTAGAAATAGTTTATCTAATTTTTGAAAGTAATTATGCTTAGCCACAAATATAAAGTAGAGTGCCAGAAGGCAAATTCATGGGCGTTGAAGATAATTAATTAAAAGTGTTTAATAATAGGAAAATATACCAAACATACATTTTATGCTCAACGTGTGAGTAAGGTACTAAATAATGAAAAGGACATACTAAATCAAATGAATTAGGAGATACGTGTACAGCTAGTGTCGGATGTGTTGATAACGATTCTCAGCGTGTATCTTAAGGCAATGCCGAAGGATGTGGCACCGAACCTAAAGTAAAATGAACCATAACCTTAAATATAAGGACTATGGTAGAAGCTAATAAATGTTAAGTATAAAACTAGGTTGATAAATTGAAGCTATTAGCTAAGGGCTGAAGGCGGTCGAGGGCTAAGGAATTATGGGAAGAGGAAGGGACTTTGAGAAATTTAAAGATTTAAATATCTTAATTCATCAAAGCTAAACTAAGGGAGGCTTCCCCAAACGAGACTAAATGTAGTAATTTATGAGGGCTATTTAGCTCTCGGTGTGGTGTATAAACCGGAACTAACTGACTTTAGGACAAAAGTTTATGCTAAGCCTTAAGACGATCGAAATGAGTACTTAAACATAGACGGAATGTAAAAAGTAAAATTGTTAGCCGAGAAGCATTTAGACTAAATAGTAGATTAATGAATGACTAAATGAAAGCCTAATAGTAAATGGTTAGGTAGTGTATTCGGTAGTTGACATAAGGCCTTAGGCGGCACTCAAGGGACCAAAAAGCAAAGGGGTAAGGCCTCAATGGTAGCCGCAAATGAAAACGAAGGTGTAAGGCATGGAGTGGCATCGAAACCGCGAACATTAGTGTAAGGCTTCGGTGGAAAGCGTAACTGAAATCACAGGTCTAAGGCCTAAAGTGGCAACCACAATTGAATGTTGGAGCAAGGCCTAAGGTGGCATCCGAACACAATTAGCGTAAGCATGGAGTGGAAACCAAAGATTTGATAGAAAATGTAAGGCCTAAATGACAGATAAGTACTGAAAGCGAGGTAGGTGTAAGGCCGTAGTGGCAACCATAAATGGAAGCGTAAGTCTACCCGAAGTGACAGCCGAGATGAACGCATAACCAAGCATATATGTGTGGCAATCGAACACGAAGGCAAAGTAGGTATAAGGCCTGAAGTGGGGACCAAAACTAACATGGGCATAAGGCTTACGTGTCGACTGTAAGCTAAATCTAATTTTTTTAAGGTATAAAGGCATAAAGCCTTGGTGGCAAGCGAACGCTAATTAGATCTCTTATTTATAAAATATTACATAAGGTCCTAGTGGTAGCCGAATGCATATATTAAAGCCTTTCATCTATTGTAGAAGTCGTAAGTCCTTAATAGCAACCTAGAATCAAGTAATTCGGGTTTTGGTTAGAATGTGTATAATAACAAACAATAAACTGTGTAAAATGGCTATTTAGCCTAATTAAGAAAAATTTGACCTTATATGGGTGTTAGGTCAAAAATTTTGCCTTACCAATATCAAATATGCAAGTAAAAAGAGATCGGTCCATTTTATTCAATGTTCTAGTCGAAGAGGAGAGTTGTTTTGTTTAGTATGTGCAACACCTAGGAAAATTTTTAAAAATAAATGAGAAATATAATTAAAGTTAAGTTTAACTTAAAAACATTTTCATAAACGGCCGTATTGGGCTACAGGACTTGCACCATTGTGTCCTTAGCAATTTTGCTAACAATTTCACATATAACTTGTCGTAATCCGGATTACTATGAGAGAGCTACGAATATTAAAACGTTAAACGATATTTAAAAATTAAAAGGTTTTGATATTTAAAATAATGAAGGGGTCGAGTCGATGGTTAGGACCCTAGGTCGACTGTGGGTGGTTTGAACTGCGTTCATGCGAGCGTTCGACTAGAAATCCCAATTAACAAACGATTTTTCGTTCATGCGAGCTTCGTTTGAACTGCATTGATTCGTGTGTGCAGACCAAGTAGATGATGGAGAGTCAGGATCTGATCAAGGGTGAATCTAATGGCTAGGGTTAGTTAGTTACCTCCATAAATTAACACTAAACCAAAATCGTAATCTCTGTCAGGAACGAAGTGCTTCCAAAATTTTCTATCTCCTCAAACCATAATCTCGAAATTAAATCATATTTCTCAAATCAACCTCAATTCCCAACCAAAACTAAGTCAAAGAGGAAATTAAGCAATTAGAGGGGAAGCTAATCAAAACCTAAGCAAGAGTACACGGGTTAGAGGTCGGATCTCAAGTTTAGAACGGAGGTGAATGGGCACAAAACTGATTCAAGTAGTCAAATTAATTAGCACTAAATTTATTTTAAGCTGATTAGGTGGTTAAACAACTGAATTAAATTGTTAAATTATAGATACGTGATTTTAATAGAATTTGATGTTAAATCTAATTATTCTGATAGAAAAACTGTAAACCTGAAATATTAAACTATTAATTTAGTCTAATATTACTAAATTGGAGACCTTTCAATTTGATTTCAAATTACTATTGAAACCGTGAGCGGTCGACCAAGGAAGTCGATGGTTGACCGCCATAAACCCAGGTCGACTGTCCTAGTTGACTTTTGGCTAAATTGAGTTTTTGGGCTTCAAGCCCAATTTGATCGATAAGATTATTGAATGTTGAACTGTATAAAGCACCGCTGATGCATATGTGATGTAAAGTTGATTCCCTAGTTATGGGGATAATTTATTTTGCTAAGTGGGTAAAATCTAGTAGATCCGTAAACATAGGCATTTGGAGCAGTCCATTTGGCAAATGTGGAAACTGAGTTGAGCACAATTAGTTCTTGAGGGGCCCAGCACTAGTAGTGATTTTCATATGAAAAACATCAGAGTGAGCAATAAGTGGCCAGGGATTTGATACGAGACTAGCTGGAGTCCGGTCCTAGTGGTGATTTACATACGATGAATGCCGGAGTAGGCAATAAGTGCTATAAGTCTCATGATGGTAGTAGGTAGGAGCTTGATCCTGGCGTGATTTGCACGCGGTGAACACCGAAGTATGCAATAAGAGGCGGTTTGCCAACACAATCGAGAGATGAGTACGAGTGCATATGATGAGTCACTCTACGAGTTTTCATTTTACGTTCTCCCTTTCCAAACACAGTGGAGTGGTTGAGGGACAATAGATCTCGATTTGGCTAATCAATAATATGAGATTGATCTACAGATTTGACCCTGTGAGTTGATAAATATCCTTAGGTATATTGACCTTAGAAGTGCACTGACACACCTTGTACACTCTATGACACTTAGAAGAAATTTGGAACTAATCACATTTATTCATTTATCAGTTTTGTTCTTATTCATCGGATGTATGTCTGACCCATTCCATTTTACCCCACTACAGGTAGACAAGGCAGCAGGTGACTGGCCCATCATTGCTTTCGGGCTATCATGCTTCGAGTCTACCTTTTTAGCTTTATCTTTTATCATATATTCCCTATTAGTACATATATTTTAACATTTTTCCTCTAAAGGATTACTTTTGTGATATAATCCGATTTTGGAATTTTGTATAGATATTTTATGGGACTACTATATTATGATGTTTTAAGACAATTATTACTGTTTTTTGAGATTATTTATATCTATCTAATATTATGTTTCCACTGTGGATATTCAGATTAGATAGTTTATCTCTTATTGATATCTTAATCTCAGTGATACTACTTTTACTTCAAACCCAAAATCCATATTTCTTAATATGATAGCACTTGGTCATGTCAGGAGATGTGGGGTGTCACATGTGGTATCAGAGCACATGTTCAATATTCCTAACGATAGGAGCGTATTTGAGCCGTATGGATATATATATATATATATATATATATATATATATATATGGTTTTGAAAAGAAAAGTGAATTTTGAAATTGTTTCAAAATGGATTTTTAAAGTATAACTATATATAAGTAATTTTGAAAAATAGGAGAAATTCCTTACATTTGTTCTTACGCTTATTTCTACCCTTGTCTGTATTATCTCCTACCAGATAAACTTTATTGAGCTATCTGTGGAAGAGGCCGAGTGAATCTTTATTAATCACAGATAGAGATGGCCAATCCCATAGGATCAGGCTCTATCGACATCCCTAAGATCCCTAGCATGAACATGCCTATTTGGTTCCGCCATTACCTATTGGCTAGTTGACAGGCTAAGCATCCAGTTAGAGAGACTGCAGATGAATTGGCTAGTGGGGCTGCTATTCGCCCACTTGTCCCTATTGACTGTGTAAGGACGTTTCTAGTCTGGGAGGCAAGCCATTCTTAGGCAAAGAGTCTTATGTTGATTCCAGAGTTTAAATCCATAGAGCGAACAATTGGACTTATGGGTTTAGTAGATGGAGTTATGAGGAAGCTTGCTGCCTAGAAACTATTGAGAGAGGCTTTGAGTTGGTGGGAGGTTCTTGAGGTTGAGGCTGATGGTGGTGAGATGACTTGGGCGGAGTTCTGTAGGAAGTTTGGGAGGATGTTTCTATCTCAGGCTGATGAGGGTATCCAATTAGAGAAGTTTAACAATCTTAGGCAGGGTGATAAATTGATTAAGGAATACGTGAAATCAATTTAATGAGCTTGCAAGGTTATGTATGAAATTGACCATGATTCCTCACATGAAGGCGCTTAAGTTTGCTAAGGGTTTAAATCAGTCGCTTCAGGATTTAGCTGTGAGTTATATTCCAATAAGGGCTACCTTTGAGGGACTTGTAGAGATGACTTCACAAGAAGGCAACGTTTCATACTTCTGGGATCACGTTGCCAAAGCGCGGTCCGCATATGTAAGTAACATAATGATTTAACACTTATATAAGTTAATTAAAATAATGTTATCTAAATTCAACTTATTTTGCATAACAGCAAAAGTTTCAGCAAGCATGGACTTGCATTCCCGAGGGCTCTGGGCGCGACGAGTTGACCGCCGATGAGGAGGACGTTATTTTTGAGTCTGTCATGGATCCAGCGGCACATGGCAGACGCTATGGTTTTGGAAATCAATCGGTAATAACTTTAACTTAAAATTTAAAATAATTATTCTGAATCAACTGTTGCACATTATGATGGATTATAGTAAACACGAATTACAATTATTAAACACTGATAATTTAAATTTTATTTGCAGGCTAAGACGGCTCAGATTGACTATCAAAGGGCTCAATATAAGGAGGAGATTGCACAGCTCAGAGCCCAGGTCGTCGCGCTCGAGGAACGCAATATCCGCAACGAAGCCAAGACGGAGGAGCTGAACAGGCGTCTTACGGAGTTTATGGAGCAATACAGCCGGTTTCCGTCTTCTGGTGGTTCTGGAGGAGAGTGATTTCAGGTATGATTTGATTTGTTTTGCTATGGACATGTATATTTGGAGAGTGTGAGGATTTGATACATTCTGATGTTTTGGATGTTGGTTTTTGAGATGTTGACGTAGTATGGATATTGTTGGATGTTGATGTTTTGCTGGATGTTGATGTTGGATTGGACGTTTTGTTGGATGTTGATGTTGGATGGTTCATGTTGTTTTTATTGATTTTTATTGTGTATATTGATTAGTATATACGCTTATTACTTGGATTTACTATTATGATTGATTATATGTGAGATATGCTGTTGTATGTGCTCGAAATTGAGCTTTTATGAGATATACAATGTTGGAAGTGGCTGGAAGCGTGCATTGTTGGTTCTGTAAAAAAAAAACACCCAGATTTCCAACGTCTACCAACGGCTTACTGGAACATTTATTCCAACGTCTTTTTACGTCCTCCATCGGATTTTCCAACGTCTTCCAACGTCCAATTTGGTCAACATCTTCAACCACGTGGACAACTTGAACGTTGGAAGACGTTGGTATAAGCGCGTTGGTCCCGTTGGTCGCCGTTGAAATGTATACCAACGGCGTGAATTCGAGGACGAATTCCTTCCAACAAGGGAAGGATGATGAAGTACATACCTTAAACCGCAGCCGACCTATCGCCACTTCAGCTACGACCCACGACTCATCCCCCACCGCGACCTACGACTCATCCCCAATTCCCTCCCACGACCCACGACGCATCCACCCATTACCGACTCACGACTCATTCCATCACCGACTCACGACTCATTCCATCACCGACTCACGACTCATTCCATCACCGACTCACGACTCATTCCATCACCACGACTCACGACTCATTCCTAAATTCCCTCACGCGGCTTCGTCACTCGCGAAACCCTACATCGATTCCAAAACCATAGGTCGCGACACTGCCATAAGTCGCGAACGACTTACCCTACCCCGCCTCCTCCATATACCGCGCGCGAGCTACCCAGAGTTCGAGCGACCTATTCATGACTCGCGAGTTAATCCTAAGTCGCGAACGACTTATCTTCAGTTGCGTGTGATTTCTTTAGGTCGCCAAGCTTTGAATCGCGCCAAGTTTTAGGTCGCAAATGACTTATCTTCAGTCGCGTGTGATTTCTTTAAGTCGCCAGAAGTAAGTCGCCGAAGTTCTGATGAAGATTTTAAGTCGCGAAGTTTATTTTAGGTCGTTCCTTTTTTTAAGTCTTAAGTCGTGTACTATTGTATAGGTCATATTTCTTATGTCGTGTGCTGTTTGTCAAGTCGTGTACTATTTTGTGTTATAATTTTCTCAAGTCATTTGTGTTGTGTTGTAAACCCTATAAATAGGAATGTAATGTCATTGTAAGGGGTTGTTGAAAATTGAATAAAATTTTGCTTGTGAAGCTTTGTGCCTCCATTAAATTGGTAGTCGAGTGTTAACTCCTATCTCCACTTACGTAATTCGAGTGCGTTCGAATTATCGCTTGTTGAAGCCGATTTACGGTATCTTGTGCGCAAGATCAACGTTGAAGAATCGTAGATCCCTTTTCACGGAATCATGCGCGATCAACGTGATAGAGATAGCTAGAATTCGGTATCTTCGGATCAACGAATTCGGGCATTACAGGATTATCAATTCACCGCTTGCTACTTTCATCCATTTCATTTGTTTTCCGAATATCCGCTGCGTCAATGTGGCACTGAACCTAAAGTAAAATGAACCATAACCTTAAATATAAGGACTATGGTAGAAGCTAATAAATGTTAAGTATAAAACTAGGTTGATAAATTGAAGCTATTAGCTAAGGGCTGAAGGCGGTCGAGGGCTAAGGAATTATGGGAAGAGGAAGGGACTTTGAGAAATTTAAAGATTTAAATATCTTAATTCATCAAAGCTAAACTAAGGCAGGCTTCCCCAAACGATACTAAAGGTAGTAATTTATGAGGGCTATTTAGCTCTCGGTGTGGTGTATAAACCGGAACTAACTGACTTTAGGACAAAAGTTTATGCTAAGCCTTAAGACGATCGAAATGAGTACTTAAACATAGACGGAATGTAAAAAGTAATATTGTTAGCCGAGAAGCATTTAGACTAAATAGTAGATTAACGAATAACTAAATGAAAGCCTAATAGTAAATGGTTAGGTGTATTTGGTAGTTGACATAAGGCCTTAGGCGACACTCAAGGGACCAAAAAGCAATGGGGTAAGGCCTCAATGGTAGCCGCAATTGAAAACGAAGGTGTAAGGCATGGAGTGGCATCGAAACCGCGAACATTAGTGTAAGGCTTCGGGTGGAAAGCGTAACTGAAATCACAGGTCTAAGGCCTAAAGTGGCAACCACAATTGAATGTTGGAGCAAGGCCTAAGGTGGCATCCGAACACAATTAGCGTAAGCATGGAGTGGAAACCAAAGATTTGATAGAAAATGTAAGGCCTAAATGACAGTTAAGTACTGAAAGCGAGGTAGGTGTAAGGCCTTAGTGGCAACCATAAATGGAAGCGTAGGTCTGCCCGAAGTGATAGCCGAGATGAACGCATAACCAAGCATATATGTGTGGCAATCGAACACGAAGGCAAAGTAGGTATAAGGCCTGAAGTGGGGACCAAAACTAACATGGGCATAAGGCTTACGTGTCGACTGTAAGCTAAATCTATTTTTTTTAAGGTATAAAGGCATAAAGCCTTGGTGGCAAGCGAACGCTAATTAGATCTCTTATTTATAAAATATGACATAAGGTTCTAGTGGTAGCCGAATGCATATATTAAAGCCTTTCATCTATTGTAGAAGTCGTAAGGCCTTAATAGCAGCCTAGAATCAAGTAATTCGGGTTTTGGTTAGAATGTGTATAATAACAAACAATAAACTGTGTGAAATGGCTATTTAGCCTAATTAAGAAAATTTTGACCTTATCTGGGTGTTAGGTTAAAAATTTAGCCTTACCAATATCAAATATGCAAGTAAAAAGAGACCGGTCCATTTTATTCAATGTTCTAGTCGAAGAGGAGAGTTGTTTTGTTTAGTATGTGCAACAACTAGGAATTTTTTTAAAAATAAATGAGAATATAATTAAAGTTAAGTTTAACTTAAAAACATTTTCATAAACGGCCGTATTGGGCTACAGGACTTGCACCATTGTATCCTTAGCAATTTTGCTAACAATTTCACATATAACTTGTCGTAATCCGGATTACTATGAGAGAGCTACGAATATTAAAACGTTAAACGATATTTAAAACTTAAAAGGTTTTGATATTTAAAATAATGAAGGGGTCGAGTCGATCGTTAGGACCCTAGGTCGACTGTGGGTGGTTTGAACTGCGTTCATGCGAGCGTTCGACCAGAAATCCCAATTAACAAACGATTTTCGTTCATGCGAGCTTCGTTTGAACTGCATTGATTCGTGCGTGCAGACCAAGTAAATGATGGAGAGTCAGGATCTGATCAAGGGTGAATCTGATGGCTAGGGTTAGTTAGTTACCTCCATAAATTAACACTAAACCAAAATCGTAATCTCTGTCAGGAACGAAGTGCTTCCAAAATTTTCTATCTCCTCAAACCATAATCTCCAAATTAAATCATATTTCTCAAATGAAACTCAATTCCCAACCAAAACTAAGTCAAAGAGGAAATTAAGCAATTAGAGGGGAAGCTAATCAAGACCTAAGCAAGAGTACACGGGTTAGAGGTCGGATCTCAAGTTTAGAACGGAGGTGAATGGGCACAAAACTGATTCAAGTAGTCAAATTAATTAGCATTAAATTTATTTTAAGTTGATTAGGTGGTTAAACAACTGAATTAAATTGTTAAATTATAGATACGTGATTTTAATAGAATTTGGTGTTAAATCTAATTATTCTGATAGAACAACTGTAAACCTGAAATATTAAACTGTTAATTTAGTCTAATGTTACTAAATTGAAGACCTATCAATTTGATTTCAAATTACTATTGAAACCGTGAGCGGTCGACCAAGGAAGTCGATGGTTGACCGCCATAAACCCAGGTCGACTGTCCTAGTTGACTTTTGGCTAAATTGAGTTTTTGGGCTTCAAGCCCAATTTGATTGATAAGATTATTGAATGTTGAACTGTATAAAGCACCGCTGATGCATATGTGATGTAAAGTTGATTCCCTAGTTATGGGGATAATTTATTTTGCTAAGTGGGTAAAATCTAGTAGATCCGTAAACATAGGCATTTGGAGCAGTCCATTTGGCAAATGTGGAAACTGAGTTGAGCACAATTAGTTCTTGAGGGACCCAGCACTAGTAGTGATTTGCATATGAAAAACATCAGAGTGAGCAATAAGTGGCCAGGGATTTGATACGAGACTAGCTGGAGTCCGGTCCTAGTGGTGATTTACATGCGATGAATGCCGGAGTAGGCAATAAGTGCTATAAGTCTCATGATGGTAGTAGGTAGGAGCTTGATCCTGGCGTGATTCACACGCGGTGAACACCCAAGTACGCAATAAGAGGAAGTTTGCCAACACGATCGAGAGATGAGTACGAGTGCATATGATGAGTCACTCTACGAGTTTTCATTTTACGTTCTCCTTTTCCAAACACAGTGGAGTAGTTGAGGGACAGTAGATCTCGATTTGGCTAATCGATAGTGTGAGATTGACCTACAGATTTGACCCTGTGAGTTGATAAATATCCTTAGGTATATTGACCTTAGAAGTGCACGGACACACCTTGTACACTCTATGACACTTAGAGGAAATTTGGAACTAATCACATTTATTCATTTATCAGTTTTGTTCTTATTCACCAGATGTATGTCTGACCCATTCCATTTTACCCCACTACAGGTAGACAAGGCAGCAGGTGACTGGCCCATCATTGCTTTCGGGCTATCACGCTTCGAGTCTACCTTTTTAGCTTTATCTTTTATCATATATTCCCTATTAGTACATATATTTTAACATTTTTCCTCTAAAGGATTACTTTTGTGATATAATCCGATTTTGGAATTTTGTATAGATATTTTATGGGACTACGATATTATGATGTTTTAAGACTATTATTACTGTTTTTTCGAGATTATTTATATCTATCTAATATTATGTTTCCACTGTGGATATTCGGATTAGATAGTTTATATCTTATTGATATCTTAATCTCAGTGATACTACTTTTACTTCAAACCCAAAATCCATATTTCTTAATATGATAACACTTGGTCATGTCAGGAGATGTGGGTTGTCACATATGGTATCAGAGCACATGTTCAATATTCCTAACGATAGGAGCGTATTTGAGCCGTATGGATATATATATGTGGTTTTGAAAAGAAAAGTGAATTTTGAAATTGTTTCAAAATGGATTTTCAAAGTATAACTATATATAAGTAATTTTGAAAAATAGGAGAAATTCCTTACATTCGTTCTTACGCTTATTTCTACCCTTGTCTGTATTATCTCCTACCAGATAAACTTTATTGAGCTATCCGTGGAAGAGGTCGAGTGAATCTTTATTAATCACAGATAGAGATGGCCAATCCCATAGGATCAGGCTCTATCGACATCCCTAAGATCCCTAGCATGAACATGCCTATTTGGTTACGCCATTACCTATTAGCTAGTTGACAGGCTAAGCATCCAGTTAGAGAGACTGCAGATGCATTAGCTAGTGGGGCTACTATTCGCCCACTTGTCCCTATTGACTGTGTAAGGACGTTTCTAGTTTGGGAGGCAAGCCATTCTTAGGAAAAGAGTCTTATGTTGATTCCAGAGTTTAGATCCTTAGAGCGAACAATTGGACTTATGGGTTTAGTAGATGGAGTTATGAGGAAGCTTGCTGCCTAGAAACTATAGGGAGAGGCTTTGAGTTGGTGGGAGGTTCTTGAGGTTGAGGCTGATGGTGGTGAGATGACTTGGGCGGAGTTCTGTAGGAAGTTTGGGAGGATGTTTCTATCTCAGGCTGATGAGGGTATCTAATTAGAGAAGTTTAACAATCTTAGGCAGGGTGATAAATTGATTAAGGAATACGTGAAATCAATTTACTGAGCTTGCAAGGTTATGTATTGAATTGACCACGATTCCACACATGAAGGCGCTTAAGTTTGCTAAGGGTTTAAATCAGTCGCTTCAGGATTTTGCTGTGAGTTATATTCCAATAAGGGCTACCTTTGAGGGACTTGTAGAGATGACTTTACTTGCTTCTCTTGATAAGAAAGAGGTGAAGGAAGAGGCTTCGAAGGCTAAGGCGAAGAAGTTTTGTAAGGGAAAGAAGGAGGAGGAGGATTTGGGTAAAGTAAAGGTTTAGAAGAAAGATTTGAAGTGCAACAGGTGTGGAAAACCCGATTATTTTGCTAAGGATTGTAGGGTAGAACGTCCTATAGTAAAGTGCCACAACTGTGATCAAATTGGGCATATCAAGAGAAATTGTTAGCACAACCCAAAGCTTCTTCTTAGGCTTCTACTCAGGTGGTCTAGGCTTACGCTCTTGATGATATTCCTACTTTTAATTTGCAGCCAGCATCAGATAAAGGGGAGAAGTTGCCATAGAAGGTGTGTTATCTCTTTTTGTTCTTTCCATTCGTGCATTATTTAATTCAAGGCTTCCCATTCTTTTTCTCTAGTAGACTTGTTGAGGACCTACATCTAGACACTAGTATTGAGGCAGACCTTATAGTAGTGTCAAACCCCGTAGAATGAATAGCCCATATGCCCATGATGTGTTGGGGTCTAATATTGATGATATTGGAGGTCGAGCTTGATTGTGATGCCTATGAATTAGGATTTTTCGGAATTGGGTTGTCTTAAGCATGGACTGGGTAGCCATGTATGGGGCTTTATTGGATGGTGATAGGAGGTTTGTTAAGTTGGGCACTTGTAGTGGACGTAGCTTATAGGTCTGTGATTTGCGAGGGTTAGTTATGTTGAGTTACCTTTATTATTTAGACCTATCGTTGGAAGATCTGGGTTCTATACTAGTAGTCAAAGATTGTTTGGATGTATTTGCCGAGGTTATTAGTCTCCCACCCTAGAGAGATCGAGTTTAGGATCCATCTTGTTAAGAATGCTTGCTAGTTGCCTTGCCTTCGAGCCATATGGCTCCAAAGAAACGACGCGAATTGACTATGCAGGTAAAGGATTTGTTGGAGAAGGGTTTCAATAATCATCGCAGATAGTACTATTTGTGTACAATTGTTATTTTCTTAAAATTTTAATTATAAAGCGTGGGAATTCGAGTAATAAGCACCAATCAATAATTAAAATAGAAAAAAATGCCATTTATTAATAATTATATTTAAATCAAGTCTCACATCTCGTATACAAGGTGCAATGCGCTACGGAAGATAGACAAAATGCCATATATCAATAATTATATATAAACCAAGTCACACATCCCATATAACGTGGGGAATGCGCTGCAGAAGGGGTTCGGGAGCTTTGCACCCAAAATTTTTTTTGGGGAAACATTTTCTTTACAAACACATATTAGAAAAAATTTAAGGCAACATTTTTTTAAACATTCGAATCTCTCGATGTGCTTCCATTCAGTCCACAAGCTTCCATGAATCTCCATCTAGCCATCCACTTCTCACGATCTGCATGCATAGCAACCAACCAACCATCTTTTGCCATGTCACAGAAATCCCTTCCTTCTCATTACCTTAAAATACTAAAATTTGAATAAGTGTGGGAAACCAATTTTCATTTCCCTCATTCCCTTCCAAAATTCATTCGCGTTCGCGCTTCAAAATTCATTCAGGTTCGCTCCAACATTCATTCCCTTACGCTCCCAAATTCAGCATGCCGTCCAGATTCGTGCCAATTTTAATTCCTTTAGAAACCTCACTTTATGTCTCTTCTAAAACATTTAACCGCCACTTCAAAAAAGATCTCATCTTCTTATCAATCCACGTTGCAGCCTTGGAACTCATCGTCGCCTACTCTGGATGCTTGAAATTATCAATTGATGTTGCGCCTCCATGCTCTCCTATATGAAATTTGAAACTCTCTTCGATGTATGCGTGGAGTTGCAAATCGAATTCATCGCCTGCTCCAAAAATGCATCGCTCGAGTTCGTGATGGATCTACAATATGTTGATGACTATTCGAGTTTGATAGTTGAGTTTAGGTTCACTTTCTAGATACTCTTATTGAGAGTTCAGTGTTCACGATTTTTTCTAGAGATGGTCTTGGTTCCTGTTGATGATCCGAGTTATCGACGAAGTTTTCCTTTGGTTGATGATAGATTATGCAGAGATGGTGTTTTTAAAATGCTTTAGACATTATGCTCTTGAAGTTTTGTGTCATACGTTGTCAGTTTTTCTTGTAGATAGTTTGGAAATGCTTAGTTAAGTCATACTTATTCAAAATTAAGCTCTTTCGTACATACTTTTATGCCAAAGCTCAATCTATCCAGTGTTCCTAAAATTTGGTTTGTGTCTCTAACCCATGTACCTTTGACTCATACTTCATTTGTATTTTTAGAATGGACAAGCGTATAAAAGATGATATGAATACCAATGGATAGATGTATTCTATTGTGCATGGTTGGTGACATTGATGATAACTCGATCTTTTCATGGGCATAAACAGTTGGCCCAGAAAATTGCCCATCACAGTCACAATTGGTTTAGCATAGCATAGTCTACTCACATTCTTTACAACAACATCAAGCTCATACTTCTTGATGGCAGCTTCTGCATGAAACAAAGAAATGTTGTTACGACACAAGTACTAAACGTGAGAGAAGAGTGCATGAGTTGCTGTGGGGACGTGAACCGCCTTCAGTGGAAACTTCACATTAATATAAAGAGCTAACCTCCATTTGATGTTCAGAAAGAGGGAGAAGTGTGTGTGTTTGATGTTTATGAATAAGAGGTTTAGTCTATTAGTATGAATGTTTAACATTATGTACTATGTGTCAAATTTGTACTATTAAATGTTATGTGTTTACATTATTGTTTGTTTTATATATAATCGTCTTTAACATTATTGAGTAATGTATAATGTGCTTAAAAACTAACATCACAAATTACAATTATAAAATTGATTATAATTATATCAAACCGATGTATATGATATTTAATAACATCATGTCTGATAGAATAAGCGGTGTGCACCTAAACCAATTTGCACCACTATTAAGTTTAAAATTGATTTCTAATGTACGTATAAACATCACTATAAACCGATGTTTAAAATTTAGCTATTTTTAACATCACCCATTAACACATCGCTGCATTTTTTCATTGACATCGGTCCTAGCCTGATGTCTATGAACAAAATTCTATTAGTGGCTCTAAGTGGGAGCCGTGTTTCGGCGGTGATTCATACGCGGTGAACATCGGAGTAGGAAATAAGAGGCAGTCTGGCATTACGATCGAGAGATAAGCGTAGGTGCATACAATGAGTCACTCTGTGAGTTTGCATTTCATATTCTCCCTCTCCAGACATAATGGAGTAGTTGAGGGGTTGTAAATCCCGGTTTGGCCGATCAATGGTTTGTAGACTAACCTGTAGATATGACCCTATGAATTGGATAAATATCCTAAGGTATATGACCTTAGGAATGCATTGACACACTATGTACACTCTATGACACTTAAGAGTAAATTTGGAACTAATTACATTTAGTCACTTATTAGTTTTGTTCTCATTCACCAGAGTATGTCCAGCCCGTTCCACTTTTCCCTACCACAAGCGGACATGATAGTAGGTGACTGGTCCACCATTGCTTTCAGGCTATCGTGCTTGAAGTAAAGCTATCCAGCTTTATCCTTTATCATTTATTTTCTATCAGTACATTTATTTCAGTATTTTGCCTCTGAGTGATTGCTTTTATGATATACTCTTTTCTGGGGATTTTGTACTGGTATTTTATGAGACTAAAATATTATGATGTTTTGAGACTATTATTGTTTTGTTTTCTTAGATTATTTATATCTATTTAGTATTATTTTTCTGCTATGGTGATGTTTGGATTAGATAATTTATCTCTTTTTGATATCTTAGTCTCTGTGATAGTATTTTTACTTCAAACAGACAATTCACATTTCTTGATATGACAACATTGGACATTTCAAAAAACGTGGGTTGTCATAATATGCAAGTCAAGGAAGTAATTCCTTAAGTTCAATATGCCAATCACTAGTCAGTTATGCAAGTTAAGAATCCATATGAGTGTAAATATGTAACTAGGAATTTTGTTCAAGCTTTTGATTATAAAACCTTGATTTCAATTTGACATATTTCAGGAGAGACAGCGTGGTGGTGCTTCTGTGAGTTACTGGGATGTTTTTGCGCATACTCATGCGTTGAGCCAGGTCGACGAAGAAGGCAACGTTTCATACTCCTTGGATCACGTTGCCAAAGCGCGGTCCGCATATGTAAGTAACATAATGACTTAACACTTATATAAGTTAATTAAAATAATGTTATCTAAATTCAACTTATTTTGCATAACAGCAAAAGTTTCAGCAAGCATGGACTTCCATTCTCGAGGGCTCTGGGCGCGACGAGATGACCGCCGATGAGGATGACGTTATTTTTGAGTCTGTCATGGATCCAGCGGCACATGGCAGACGCTATGGTTTTGGAAATCAATCGGTAATAACTTTAACTTAAAATTTAAAATAATTATTCTGAATCAACTGTTGCACATTGTGATGGATTATAGTAAACACGAATTACAATTATTAAACACTGATAATTTAAATTTTATTTACAGGCTAAGACGGCTCAGATTGAGTATCAGAGGGCTCAAGATAAGGAGGAGATTGCACAGCTCAGAGCCCAGGTCGCCGCGCTCGAGGAACGCAATATCCGCAACGAAGCCAAGACGGAGGAGCTGAACAGGCGTCTTACGGAGTTTATGGAGCAATACGGCCGATTTCCGTCTTCTGGTGGTTCTGGAGGAGAGTGATTTTATGTATGATTTGATTTATTTTGCTATGGACATGTATATTTGAAGAGTGTGAGGATTTGATACATTCTGATGTTTTGGATGTTGGTTTGGATGTGGTTTTTGAGATGTTGACGTAGTATGGATATTGTTGGATGTTGATGTTTTGTTGGATATTGATGTTGGATTGGACGTTTTGTTGGATGTTGATGTTGGATGGTTCATGTTGTTTTTATTGATTTCTATTGTGTATATTGATTAGTATATACGCTTATTACTTGGATTTACTATTATGATTGATTATGTATGAAATATGCTGTTGTATGTGCTCGAAATTGAGCTTTTATGAGATATACGATGTTGGAGGTGGCTGGAAGCATGCATTGTTGGTTCTGTAAAAAAAAAACACCCAGATTTCCAACGTCTTCCAACGTCCACCAACGGCTTACTGGAACATTTATTTCAACGTCTTTCTACGTCCTTCATCGGATTTTCCAACGTCTTCCAACGTCCAATTTGGTCAACATCTTCAACCACGTGGACAACTTGAACTTTGAAAGACGTTGGCATAAGCGCGTTGGTCTCGTTGGCTGACGTTGGTCGCCGTTGAAATGTATACCAACGACGTTTTCAACGTTCACCAACGGCTTTCCAACGGCAGGCTGCCGTTGGAATGCGTTGTGTTTCTTGTAGTGTGCTCAATCGCCGTTATTATTTTTTATGTATTGCGTGAGCAATGGTGAACATTTAATCAACAAAACGTTTAAAACAAGGTAATAAAGACAATTAATTATTTAAATACTTATACTTATACGAGAGAACTGAAATACATAAACCACTTCAACTAAACCGAATATGACAGAAGTTTGTAATTCGTAGCCCTTGGAATCAAACGAGCGCGCAATGGATATTTCATGACAACAGCAAACTCAGTTATCTCCGACAAATCAACTTCATGTCCTTCAACGCACTTCCACTCGAACTCTCTAACCAAGTTGACAACGAAAAATTCAAGGTGCAACATAGCAAGAGCTAGTCCTGGACAAATTCTCCTTCCAACTCCAAAAGGCATCATCTTGATCTCTCTGCTTCCAGTGATATCCACTCCTTCGCCTTCTCCTCCATTCAAAAATCTTTCTGGTTTGAACTCCATCGGGTCATCCCATGTTTTCTCATCCCACCCCATCTCTGCAAGCATAACATTAACAGTCGCATTCTTTGGTATGACATACCCTTCAATTTCGATTTCCTTAGTTACCGAATGTGGCAACAAAAAATGACCAGGCGGGTGCCTTCTCAATCCCTCTAAAACAACAGCTTTCAAGTAAGGCATTTTGCTCAGTTCCTCTTCCTTCACTCGCCCTTCGTGCTCCATCACGCTCTCTATCTCCTCAACTAGCTTCTTCTGTACATGTTGATTTTTCACAAGCTCTGCCATGGTCCACTGTAACGCAGTTGCAGTTGTATCGGCGCCTGCAGTCAAAAACTCAGAACAAAGGCTTACCATCTCATCTTCAGTTAAACTTCTACCCCCTTCATCCGGTAATTTTATATCAAGAAGAGAATCTAAATAGGAGTAAACAAATCTTTCTTCGGTTTCCTTTTGCTTCAATTTGTGCTCTCTCCTTACGTTAATCAAAGGCAACAACACATCCTTCTGTTTCCTTTTCAAATCAATCAGAGTCTTCCACCTATTTGCTATCCTAGGAAAAAACCCAAAAACATCAAGTTTTCCTAAGTACAACAGTATATCTCTTTGCGCCTTCTCAATCTGCCTAATCCCATTTTCGTCGAGCTTCTCCCCATAACACATGAGTACCAACAAACAAAACATAGCAAATTGAATGCTATCTTTCACGACAACACGGCCATCTTCCGAATTCTTAGACTTTTCAGTAAGGTCCTTAATCAGAACATCAAGCACCCAATCGCGACCTTCTCCATAAATCTTCACTCGCGATGCATGAAGAATTTCAGACATGAGATTTCGACGAAAAAGCCGCCACAAAGGACCGTAACCAGCGGATGAAATATTATGCTGATTGCTGCTTAAGAATCTGGAAACAGGAGGAGGGGCTGGCCGATCGGAAAAGGTAGCGCCATGCTCGATGAGGGCTTTGTGCGCAATCGATCGATCCTGGATGAAAATGTCGGGACGAGAGCCGATGTGTAAGGTTACGATTGGTCCGTACTTTTCGAAGAGATTATTGAGAATCGGTTCGATGGATGAGAGGGAGTGTCGGCGCCATAAGAGATTACCGAAGATTGGGAAAGCGAAAGGGCCTGGTGGTAGTTTGCGCTTCCTATTGATGAAAATAATTGAGTAGAGGATTGTTGAGATGAAGATGGAGAGAAGCGTTTGGGAAAAGATATTCATGGCTTCTGCGAGGGATACGATTTTTGTGGGTGTTATTTTTTAAATTTATAGAGTGGTGAAGTTTTAGACTGTCTAGTTTGTCGAGCATATTTAATTGATATACGGAATATGGATATGGATTCAGTGGGACCCGTTAATATGGGACATTCCATTTCAATGGAGGGATTGAATTGAATTTTGGTGATAGAAATAAATGATGGAGCTCTCTTGGCTTAATTGCAACAAATCCTGCATGGTCTTTTAAAACCTAATAAATTGTCAATATTCGGTTCTTCACCCGAAGGAACAAATACATCCTTCTGGACCTCAAAACCATAAAACAGCAAATTTTTGTTCATGCGTGTTTTCTGTAATCTAAATCTGAAATTTTGAGGTTTAAAAATGATCTTATTTTCTAAATAAAATAGAGTAAAGTGGAAAAACAAAGTAATTGCAAAATTAAACGAGCTTAATGTTGGAAAAAGGTCTTGTTTATTTGAGTAAGGAAGATCATAAGCAAACTTATGTTATTGTTGACAAGGAAAGGAGGTTAATAAATACAACTGATATGCAGTGACAAATGACAATAAAATAAGGATGTGATTATTTCAAAAAATTAATTTCACAAGTTTAAAATAGAAAAATATTGTTTTCATACAATCATGATGTATTATCATGCATAAAATAGCATATAAAATAATCATCATTAATGTGATGTTTGAATTTGATTATTAATGTGTAAGATTGTATTAATTAATATTTGATTTATAAACAAATGTGAAACATCCGTCATGTTCATCGCTAAAGCGGATGGATTCTTGAACTATGCATTGACTATAAAGAATCAAATAAGTTAACAAGAAAGAAAAAAAAATCATCTACCTTGTATCGATGGTTTGTGTAACCAACACAGGAGCAACGATTTTCTCTCAACTCAATCTTGCTACGGGGTTTCAACTACTAAAATAGCAACATATATTATTCCACGGACCGCTTTTAGAATTCCTAGTGCATCATATGAGAGGTTGGTTATGCCATTCGATTTTACGAATGCACCCAAGTATTTTGTTGATCTTATGACTCATGTCTTTCGGGACCAACTCAATAAATATGGTGGTATTCGTATGTGATATATTGATCTTTTCTAAAAGTAAAGAGAAGTCATTGCACTTGAGAGGGATGATGGAAGTGTTAAGGAAAAATCGTTTAAAGGCAAAGTTTTTTAAACGTCACTTTAAAGGAGGTAAGAGCGATCCTTAAGTCGTATCATATCCGAGCGTGGAATGTCCATTTGTCCTCGTAAGATCACTTTGGTGCAAGATTGGAAGGTTTCGAGTAATGCAAATGAGGTTTGTTCGTTTTCTTGGGTTAGCGAGATAATATAGGAAGTTCATTAAGAACTCCACAAAGGTTGTTACACATTTGATATGTCCAATTAAGAAGAATCATGTTTTCTTATGAGATGCGCGCAGTGAAGACTCTTTTATTAAGATGATGCAATTGTTGACTTGCTCCGGTTCTTGTTATATCGAGAAGAGCTAAACCGTTTACCATATACATCGATGCTTGTGGTAAGAGACTTGATGCAGTTCTTTTGCAAGAAGGCAAGGTGGCTGCAACTACTAGTGGGAAACTCAAGGCTCATGAAAGTAATTATCCAACTCATGATTTGAAGTTGACAGCCAATGTCTTTACTTTGAAGACATGAAGGTATTATTTATTGAACGAGTAGTTTGAGTTATTTACCAACCACAAATCCTTGAAGTATTTTTTTTCCTCAAAAAGTTCTCAATCTTAGGCAAGAAAAATTGATGCAATTCCTAGTGTCATACGACTTTGATATTTCCTATACTATCGAAAAAATGGAAATGTTATAGTGCATGTATTGAGTAAAAGGCATGCTTTAACACCTTGTAAATTATTAAATAATTAATTAAAGAATTAATTTTGACAATAAAGATTTAAATGATTACATTATTAAATTAAATAATATAATGAAATAAGTATTTGGGTGTACAATTACTTATCAAAGGTAGTATTTAATAAAGCTTAACTTGAAAGAATTAATGAAGAAGAGGGATATGGGCCGACGGCCCAATTATTCATGGGAGTAAAGATAGCTACTTTCCTCTTTTCGTTTCATTCTAAATTCAATAATGAAAATAAAAACTTGAGATCTTTAATAGTGGTTGCTGCCTACGTAAAAGAAGAAGAAAAACAACTTTTAAACTTAAGGGAACTAGAGACTTCATTAACTAAGAAATCTAAGTACGTAATATATTCTCTAATCACATTTTCTCCCCTAGATTGTTCATAGTCGAAATTATATGGAAGTTTCTCATGCTTCTTGTAATCTACTTGATTCAAAAATTTAATATAATGTTAAGAAAACATTACTAGAGATGAGTTTTGATTTATATAATATTTCTATAATTAAATGAATTGATATGAATTAACCAAGAGTCGTATATTATGTAAAAATAGTTATAAATTGGGAGTTTTAGAATTTCTATGAAAGAAAATACATATAAACATTTTCTATGATTTTCTACAAATAGTTTATCTAATTTCTATGTAAAGATTAGAAGGTACCGAGTAAAGCAAATGAGGTTCGTGGTTTTTTTGGGTTAGCGAGATCGTATAGGAAGTTCATTAAGGACTCCATAAAGGTTGTTACACCTTTGATATGTCTAACCAAGAAGAATCAAGTTTTCTTATGAGATGCGCGCGGTGAAGACTCTTTTATTAAGATGATGCAATTGTTGACTTGCTTCGGTTCTTGTTATATTGAGAAGAGCTAAACCGTTTACCATATACATCGATGATTGTGGTAAGAGACTTGATTCAGTTCTTTTGCAAGAAGGCAAGGTGGCTGCAACTACTAGTGGGAAACTCAAGGCTCATGAAAGTAATTATCCAACTCATGATTTAAAGTTGGCGGCCATTGTCTTTGCTTTGAAGATATGGAGGTATTATTTATTGAACAAGAAGTTTTAGTTATTTACCAACCATAAATCATTGAAGTATTTTTTTCTCAAAAAGTTCTCAATCTTAGGCAACAAAAATTGATGCAATTCCTAGTGTCATACGACTTTGATATTTCATATACTATCGAAAAAAGGAAATGTTATAGTCGATGTATTGAGTAAAAGGCATGCTTTAACACCTTGTAATTAATAAAAAATTAATTAAAGAATTAATTTTGACAGTAAAGATTTAAACGGTTACATTATTAAATTAAATAATATAATGAAATGAGTATTTGGGTGTACAATTACTTATCAAAGGTAGTATTTAATAAAGCTTAACTTGAAAGAATTAATGAAGAAAAGGGGTGTGGGTCGACGGCCCAATTATTCACGGGAGTAAACATAGCTACTTTGACAAGCACCATTGTCCAAGTGGTTAGTTGATTCGGCTTGGTGCAGGATGTCACAAGTTCAAAACTTGCTTTCGAACGTTTATTTGACATGGGATATGTTATCCCATTGATTTGTTGTATATAAAGTACCAGTTCAAAAAAAGAAAAGAAAAAGATAGCTACTTTCCTCTTTTCATTTCATTCTACATTCAATAATTAAAATAAAACCTTGAGATCTTTAATAGTGGTTGCTGCCTAGGTAAAAGATGAATAAAAAGGAAATTTAAACTTAAGGGAACTAGAGACTTCATTAACTAAGAAATCTAGGTATGTAATATATTCTCTAATCACATTTTTCATAGTCGAAATTATACGGAGGTTTCTTAGGCTTCTTGTAATCTATTTGATTCGAAAATTTAATATAATGTTAAGAAATGTTATTAGAGATGAGTTTTGATTTATATTATATTTCTATAATTAAATGAAATTGATATGAATTAACCTAGAGTCATATGTTATGAAAAAATAGTTATGAATTGGGAGTTTTAGAATTTCTATAAATGAAAATACATATAAATATTTCTATGATTTTCTAGAAATAGTTTATGTAATTTTTGAAAGTAATTATGCTTTTTACTGATATAAAACTGGGTGCTAGAAGGCAAATTCATGGGTGCTTGAAGATAATTTAATTAAAATAATTGTTTAATAATAGGACAATATACCAAACATACATTTTATGCTGAACGTGTGAGTAAGTTACTAAATAATGGAAAAGACGGACTAAATCAAATGAATCAGGAGATATGTGTAAAGCTAGTGTCAGATGTGTGGATAACGATTCTCAACGTGTACCTAGAGGCAGTGCCGAAGGATGTGGTACCGAACCTAAAGTAAAATGAACCATAACCTGAAATATAAGGACTATGGTAAGAAGCTAATAAATGTTAAGTATAATACTAGGTTAATAAATTTGAAGCTATTAGCCAAGGGCTGAATGCGGTCGAGCGCTAAGGAGGAATTATGGGAAGAGGAAGGGACTTTGAGAAATTTAAAGATTTAAATATCTTAATTCATCAAATCTAAACTAAGACAGGCTTCCCCAAACAAGACCGAAGGTAGTAATTTACGACGGCTATTTAGCTCTCGGTATGGTGTATAAACCGAAACTAGCCGACTTTAGGAGAAACATTTATGCTAAGCCTTAAGATGATCGAAATGAGTACTTAAATGTAGATGATAATGTAAAAAGTAATATTGTTAGTCGAGAAGCAGTTAGACTAAATAGCATCTTAATAAATAACTAAATGAAAGCCTAATATCAAATGGTTAGGTAGTGTATTCGGTAGTTGACATAAGGACTTAGGCGGCAGTCAAGGGACCAAAAAGAAAAGGAGTAAGGCCTTAATGGCAACCGCAAATGAAAACGAAGGTGTAAGGCATGGAGTGGAATCAAAACCGCGAACATCGATGTAAGGCTTAGGGTTGAAACCGCAACTGAAAGCACAGGTCTAAGGCCTAAAGTGGCAGCCACAATAAAATGTTGGAGCAAGGCCTAAGGTGGCATCCCAACATAATAGTGTAAGCATGGAGTGGAAACCAAATATTTGATAGAAAACCTATGGCCTAAATGACAATTAAGTACTGAAAGAGAGGTAGGTGTAAGGCCTTAGTGGAAACCACAAATGGAAGCGTGGGTCTGCCAGAAGTGACAGCTGAGACAAAAGCATAACTGAACATATGGGTGTGGCAATCGAACACGAAAGCAAAGTAGTTATAAGGCCTGATGTAGGGACCAAAACTAACATGGGCATAAGGCTTATGTGTCGACCGTAAGCTAAATCTAATTTTTTAAGGTATAAAGGCGTAAATCCTTGGTGCAATGCGAATGCTAATCTCTTGTTTATAAAATATAGCATAAGGTCCTAGTGGTAGCATATGAGAGGTTGGTTATGCCATTCGATTTTACGAATGCACCTAAGTATTTTGTTGATCCTATGATTCTTGTCTTCTGGGACCAACTCAATAAATATGGTGGTATTCGTATGTGATATATTGATCTTTTCTAAAAGTAAAGAAAACTCATTGCACTTGAGAGAGATGATGGAAGTGTTAAGGCAAAATTGTTTAAAGGTAAAGTTTTTTAAATGTCGCTTTGAAGGAGGTAAGAGCGATCCTCAAGCCGTATCATATCCGAGAGTGGAACGTCCATTGATCCTAGTAAGATCACTTTGGTGCAAGATTGGAAGGTACCGAGTAATGAAAATGAGGTTCGTGGTTTTCTTGGGTTAGCGAGGTAGTATAGGAAGTTCATTAAGGACTCCAAAAAGGTTGTTACACCTTTGATATGTCTAACCAAGAAGAATTAAGTTTTCTTATGAGATGCACGCAGTGAAGACTCTTTTATTAAGATGAAGCGACTGTTGACTTGCTCCGGTTCTTGTTATATCGAGAAGAGCTAAACTGATGCTTGTGGTAAGAGACTTGATGTAGTTCTTTTGCAAGAAGGCAAGGTGGCTGCAACTACTAGTAGGAAACTCAAGGCTCATGAAAGTAATTATCCAACTCATGATTTGAAGTTGACAGCCATTGTCTTTGCTTTGAAGACATGAAGGTATTATTTATTGAACGAGAAGTTTGAGTTATTTACTAACGACAAATCTTTGAAGTATTTTTCTCTCTCAAAAAGCTCTCAACCTTAGGCAACAAAAATTAAGGCAATTCCTTGTGTCATACGACTATGAAATTTCCTATACTATCGAAAAAAGGGAAATGCTATAGTGGATGTATTGAGTAAAAGGCATGCTTTAACACCCTATAAATTAATAAATAATTAATTAAAGAATTAATTTTGACGATAAAGATTTAAATGGTTACGTTATAAATTAAATAATATAATGAAATAAGTATTTGCATGTACAATTACTTATCAAAGATAGTATTTAATAAAGCTTAACTTGAAAGAATTAATGAAGAAGAGGGATATAAGCCAACGGCCCAATTATTCATGGAAGCAAAGATAGCTACTTTCCTCTTTTCATTTCATTCTAAATTCAATAATTAAAATAAAATCTTAAGATCTTTAATAGTGGTTGCTGCCTAGGTAAAAGAAGAAGAAAAAAATTTAAACTTAGGGGAACTAGAGACTTCATTAACTACGAAATCTAGGTACGTAATATATTCTCTAGTCGCATTTTCTCCCTAGATTGTTCATAGTCGAAATTATATGGAAGTTTCTCATGCTTCTTATAATCTATCTGATTCGAAAATTTAATATAATGTTAAGAAAACATTATTAGAGATGAGTTTTGATTTATATAATGTTTCTATAATTAAATGAATTGATATAAGTTAACCTAGAATCGTATATTATGTAAAAATAGTTATAAATTGGGAGTTTTAGAATTTCTATGAAAGAAAATACATATAAACATTTTCTACGATTTTATAGAAATAGTTTATGTAATTTTTGAAAGTAATTATGCTTAGCCACACATATAAAATTGAGTGCCAGAAGGCAAATTCATGGAGGCTTGAAGATAATTTAATTGAAATAAGTGTTTAATAACAAGACAATATACTAAACATACATTTTATGCTGAACGTGCAAGTAAGGTACTAAATAATGGAAAGGACAGATTAAATCAAATAAATCAGGAGATACGTGTAAAGCTAGTGTCAGATGTGTAGATAACGATTCTCAACGTCTACCTTGAGGCAGTGCCGAAGGATGTGGTACCGAACCTAAAGTAAAATGAACCATAACCTTAAATATAAGGACTATGGTTAGAATCAAATAAATGTTAAGTATAAGACTAGGTTAATAAATTGAAGCTATTAGCCAAGGGCTGAAGGCGGTCGATGGCTAAGAAGGAATTATAGGAAGAGGAAGGGACTTTGAGAAATTTAAATATTTAAATATCTTAATTCATCAAAGCTAAACTAAGATAGGCTTCCTCAAACGAGACCGAAGGTAGTAATTTATTAGTGCTATTTAGCTCTCGGTATGGTGTATAAACCGAAACTAACTGAATTTAGGAGAAAAATTTATGCTAAGCCTTAAGACGATCGAAATGAGTACTTAAGCGTAGGATATAATGTAAAAAGTAATATTATTAGCCAAGAAATAGTTAGACTAAATAGTAGCTTAATGAATAACTAAATGAAAGCCTAATAGTAAATGGTTAGGTAGTGTATTCGGTAGTTGACGTAAGGCCTTAGGCGGCAGTAAAAGGACCAAAAAGCAAAGGAGCAAGGCCTCAATGGAAGCCACAAATGAAAACAAAGGTGTAAGGATGGAGTGGTATCGAAACCTCGAATATTGGTGTAAGGCTTGGGGTGGAAACCACAACTGAAAGCACAGATCTAAGGCCTAAAGTGACAGCCACAATTGAATGTTGGAGCAATGCCTAAGGTGGCATCCGAACACAATTAGTGTAAGCATGGAGTGGAAACCAAAGATTTGATAGAAAATGTAAGGCCTAAATGATAGTTAAGTACTTAAAGCAAGGTAGGTGTAAAGCCTTAGTGGCAACCACAAATGGAAGCGTAGGTCTACCCAAAGTGACTGCCGAGATGAAAGCATACCCGAACATATGGGTGTGGCAATCGAACACGAAGGCAAAGTAGGTATAAGGCCTAAAGTGGGGACCAAAACTAACATAGGCATAAGGCTTACGTGTCGATTGTAAGATTAATCTATTTTTTTTAAGGTATAAAGGCATAAAGCCTTGGTGGCAAGCAAATGCTAATTAGATCTCTTGTTTATAAAATATGGCATAAGGTCCTAGTGGTAGCCAAATGCATATATTAAAGCCTTTCATCTTTTGTAGAAGTCATAAAGCCTTAATAGCAGCCTAGAATCAAGTAATTTAGGTTTTGGTTAGAATGTGTATTATAACAAATGATAAACCATGTGAAATGGCTATTTAGCCTAATTAAGACAACTTTGACTTTATATGGGTGTTAGGTCAAAAATTTAGCCTTTTCCAATATCAAATATGCAAGTAAAAAGAGATCATTCCATTTTATACAATACTTAGTCGGAGAGGAGAGTTGTTTTGTTTAGTATGTGCAACACCTAGGAATTTTCTGAAAATAAATGAGAAATATAATTAAAGTCATAAACGGCCGTATTGGGCTACAAAACTTGCACCATTGTGTCCTCAGCAATTTTGCAAACAATTTTCATATATAAGTTGTCATAATATGGATTACTATGAGAGAGTTACGAATATTAAAACGTTAAACGATATTTAAAAATAAAAAGGTTTTGATATTAAAAATAATAAAGGGGTTGAGTCGGCCGTTAGGACCCTAGGTCGAATATGGGTGGTTTGAACTGCGTTCATGCGAGCGGTCGGCCAAAAATTCCAATTAACGAACGATTTTTCATTCATGCGAGATTCGTTTGAACTGCTTTGATTCGTGCAAAGTAAATGATGGAGAGTCAAGATCTGATCAAGGGTTAATCTGATGGCTAGGGTTAGTTGGTTACCTCCATAAATTAACATTAAACCAAAACCGAAATCTCTATCAGGAATGAAGTGCTGTAGAAAATTTCTACCTCCTCAAACCCTAATTCCCTAATTAAATCTTATTTCTCAAATCAAACCCAATTCCCAACCAAAACTAAGTCAAAGAGGAAATTGAGCAATTGGAGGGGAAGCTAATCAAGATCTAAGCAATAGTACATGGGTTAGAGGTCGGATATCAAGTTTAGAACGGAGGTGAATGGGCACAAAACTAATTCAAGTAGTCAAACAAATTAGCACCAAACTTATTTTAAGTTGATTAGGTGGTTAAACAACTGAATTAAATTATTAAATTTTAGATCTGCGATTTTAATGGAATTTGATGTTAAATCTAATTATTTTGATAGAACAACTGTATATCTGAAATATTAAACTGTTAATTCAGTCTAATATTACTAAATTGGAGATCTGATCAATTTGATTTCAAATTACTATTGAAACTATGAGCGGTCGACCGAGTAAGTCGATGGTCTACCGCCATAAACCAAGGTCGATTGTCCTAGTTGATTTTGGCTAAATTGAGTTTTTGGACTTCAAGTCTAATTTGATTGATAAGATTATTGAATGTTGCGATGTATAAAGCACTGCTAGATGCATATGTGAGGTAAAGTTGATTCCCTATCTGAGTTGTGGGGCCAATTTAATTTTCTAAGTGGGTAAAATCTAGTAGATTCGTAAACATAGGCATTTGGAGCAGTCCGTTTGGCAAATGTGGAAACTGAGTTGAGCATGATTAGTTCCCGAGGGGACCGACTCTAATGGTGATATGCATATGAAAAACATTGGAGTGGGCAATAATTGGCCAGGGATTTGGGACGAGACTAGCTGGAGTCCGGTACTAGTGGTGATTCACATGCAATGAACACCGGAGTAGGCAATAAGTGCTATAAGTCTCATGATGGTAGTAGGTAGGACTTGGTCCTAGCGGTGATTCGCACGCGTTAAACACCGGAATAGGCAATAAGAGGCAGTTTGCCAATACGATCGAGAGCTGAGTACGAGTGCATACGATGAGTCACTCTATGAGTTTGCATTTCATGTTCTCCCTCTCCAAACACAGTGGAGTAGTTGAGGGACAGTAGATCTCGATTTGGCTAGTCGATAGTGCTAAATTGACCTATAGATATGACCCTACGAGTTAATAAATATCCTTAGGTATATTGACTTTAGGAGTGCACGAGACACCTTGTACACTCTATGACACTTAGAGGAATATTGGAACTAATTACATTTATTCATTTATCAGTTTTTTCCCATTCACCAGATGTATGTCTGACCTATTCCATTTCCCCCCACTATAGGCAGACAGGGCAACAGGTGACTAGCCCATCATTGCTTTCGGGCTATCATGTTTGGAGTCTACCTTTTTAGCTTTATCTTTTATAATGTATTCCCTATTAGTACATTTATTTTGGTATCTTTTCTTTGAAGGATTACTTTTATGATATAATCTGATCTTGGGATTTTGTATAGATATTTTATGGGACTACGATATTATGATGTTTTAAGACTATTATTACTGTTTTTTGAGATTATTTATATCTATCTGATATTATGTTTCCACGGGATGATGTTTGGATTAGATAGTTTATCTCTTACTGATATCTTAATCTCGTTGATACTATTTTTACTTCAAACCCACAATCCACATTTCTTGATATGATAGCACTTGGGCATGTTAGGAGATGTGGGTTGTCACATGTGGTATCAGAGCACATGTTCAATATTCCTAGCGATGGGAGTGTATTTGAGCTGTATGGATATATATATATATATATATATATAGAGTTTTGAAAAGAAAAGTGAATTTTGAAATTGTATTTCAAAATGGATTTTCAAAGTACAACTATATATAAGTATTTTTGAATAAATGGAGAAATCCCTTACATTCGTGCTTATGCTTATTTCTACCCTTGCCTGTATTATCTCATACCTCATAATCTTGTTTGAGCTATCTGTAGAAGTGGCTGATTGAATCTTTATTAATCATAGATAGAGATGGCCAATCCCGTAGGATCAAGCTCTCTTGACATCCCTGAGATCCCCAACATGGACATGCCTATTTGATTCTGCCATTACCTAGTGGCTAGGGGACAGGCTAAGCATCTAGCTAGAGAGACTGCGAATGCAGTGGCTAGTTGGGCTCCAATTCGCCCACTTGTCCCTATTGACTTTGCAAAGCTGTGTAAGGATGTTTTTAGTTTGGGAGGCAAGCCATTCTTGGGAAAATAATCTTATGTTGATTCAGAGCTTAGATCCATAGTTAAGAGCGAACAATTGGACTTATGGGTTTAGTAGATGAGAGGCTTTGAATTGGTGGGAGGTTCTTAAGATTGAGGCTGATGGTGGTGAGATGGCTTGGGCGGAGTTCCGTTGGAAGTTTAGGAGGGTGCTTCTATCTCAGGCTGATGAGGGTATCCAGTTAGAGAAGTTTAATAATCTTAGGCAGGTTAATATATTGATTAAGGAATACCTGAAATCAATTTAATGATCTTACAAGGTTTGGTATGGAATTGATCAGGATTCCACACAAGAAGGCGCTTAAGTTTGCTAAGGGTTTAAATCAGTCGCTTCAGGATTTAGCTGTGAGTCATATTCCAATAGGGGCTACCTTTGAGGGACTTGTTGAGATGACTTTACTTGCTTCTCTTGATAATAAAGAGGTTAAGGAAGAGGCTTCGAAGGCTAAGGAGAAGAAGTTTTGTAAGGAAAAGAAGGAGGGAGGAGGATTTGGGTAAAGGAAAGGTTTATAAGAAAGACTTGAAGTGTAATAGGTGTGGCAAACCCGATTATTTTTGCTAAGGATTGTTAGGGAAGAACATCCTATAGTGAAGTGCTACAACTGTGATCAGATTGGGCATATTAAGAGAAATTGTTAGCACCACCCAAAGCTTCTTCTCAGGCTTCTACTCAGGCAGTCTAGGCTTACGTGCTTGATGATATTCCTAATTTTAGTTTGTAGCCAGCATCGGATAAAGGGGAGAAGTTGGCCATAGAAGGCGTGTTATCTCTTTCCGTTATTTCCATTCATGGTTTATTTAATTCAAGGGCTTCACGTTCTTTTTCTCTAGTAGACTTGTTGAGGACTTACACCTAAACACTAGTATTGTGACATACCCTATAGTAGTGTCAAACCCTATAGAAGGAATAACCCATATGCTAATGATGCGTTCGGGTTTAAAATTGATGATATTGGAGGTCGAGTTTGATTGTGATGTCTATGTATTAGGATTTTACGAAATTGGATTGTCCTAAGCATGGACTGCGTAGCCATGTATGAGGCTATATTAGACAGTGATATGAGGTTTGTTAAGTTGGGCACTTGTAGTAAACATAGCCTAGAGGTCTATGATTCGCGAGGGTTAGTTATGTTGAGCTACCTTTATTATTTAGACCCATCGTTGGAGGATCTGGGTTCTGTACTAGTAGTAAGAGATTGTCTGGATGTATTTGCAAAGTTTATTAGTCTCCTGCCCTAGAGAGATCGAGTTTAGGATCCATCTTGTTGAGAATGCTTGCCAGTTGCCTTGCCTTTGAGGCATATGGCTCTAGAGGAACGACGCAAATTCACTAAGAAGGTAAAGGATTTTTTGGAGAAGGGTTTCATTAGGATGAGTATTTTTAAGTGGGGAATGTCAATCGTCTTTTCCACCAAGGTAGACGGTTCCCTTAGGCTCTGCATCGGTTACCGAGAGCTAAATAAGCTAATAATGAAGAATTTCTATCCCTTACTCTGCATAGATGATCTTTTCGATTAGTTGGTTGGAGCTAGAGTGTTTTCCCGCTTGAATTAGCTACAGGTTTCCATCAGTTGAGTGTAGCTAAGGATAGTATTCATAGGACTGCTTTTGAGACTTCCGATGGGTTCTATGAGTGGTTAGTCATGCCTTTTGGAGTAACTAATGCTTCAGCTTTTTTTATGGACTTGATGAGTCAAGTGTTTATGGGATTGCTAAATAAGTTTGTAGTGGTGTTTATGGATGACATCTTGGTATACTCTAAGAGTAAGAAGGTGCATGCTTTGCATTTGGAAGAGATGCTTAGGACCCTCCAAGCACATAAGCTTAAGGCTAAGTTTTCTAAATGTCACATTTCGAGTGAGAAGGTTCACTTTTTGGGATACATTGTCTCAAAGAGTGGCTTAGCAATGAATCCAAGAAAAGTGGTGGCAGTTTAGGATTGGCATGTTTCAAAGAATGCTAAGGAGGTATGGAGTTTTCTTGGTCTCCCGGGTTATTGTAGGAAGTTCACTAAGGATTTCGCTAAGATATCTGTCCCATCGATATGCCTTACTAAGAAGAATCTAGCTTTTGTATGGGATGCTAAGTGTGAGGATGCCTTTATTCGATTGAAGGAGGTTTGACTAGTGTACCCATATTAGTGTTACTTGATGGGAGTAAGCCTTTTATGGTCTACATTGATGCTTGTAGTACGGGACTAGGAGTAGTGTTAATCCAAAAGGGTATAGCAGTATGTTGTGTTAGTGGGCAGTTGAGTACCCATGAAAGGAGCTACCCAACGTATGATCTTGAGTTGGAAGCTATAGTTTTTGCATTTAAGTCTTGGAGGCATTATCTTCTAAGGGAGAGATTTGAGCTTTTCACTTATCACAAGTCCTTAAAGTACTTGTTCTCTCAAAAGGACTTGAACTTGAGATAGCAGAGACGGATGGAGCTCTTGGCATCTTATGACTTTGAAATTTCTTATACCCCAGGTAAGGGTAATGTAGTAGCAAATGCTTTGAGTAGACGGAGAGTAGTTTTGAGTTCTCTATCTTTAGAGTGGAGACATTTGGAGTATATTTCTACCTTCAATTTTAGAACATCATCGGATATTATCCCTAGATTACTGGAAGCTTTGGATGTGCAGCCGACTTTGATGGAGAAGATTGCGTTTAGGAAGAAGAGGATGTTGAGTTAGGTGACATCTTAGCTAGGTTGAGCAAAGGAGAGTCCTCTAGTCATCCGAGGCATTATGCTAAAAGACTCTAGAGTATGGTTGTAGATTGTAACGACCCAGAATTTTTAGAAATTAAAATTTGAATATTTAATTAATTTTAAATATTAAGAAGTAAATTTATAAGTCAAATAAATTTTTATTTGAATTATTGGATTTAATTGAATAATTAAATCGATAATTTAATATGTGAAATTATGGAAATAATTGAAAATTGAGTTAAATATGATTGAAAATGATTTGTAAAATTTTATTTTATCGTATTGAAGTTAGAATGATATTTTAGAACTTTTAAAATCGAATTTAAAGTTAATTTGTGAAAATTGAATATTTTAATATTAAAATCGACTAGTGAAAATAGTCAATTTTTGAACAGTCTCAGAATTGGACGAAACTTGTTCCATTGGATCCATAATAGTTAGTTATTACCGGATTTCAAATTTCGTGTCAATCGGAGCTATCGTTTGATCGTAGCAGCTCGAAACGCATCAAATTATTTTAATTTTAATTTGGCGAGTTAAAATAGTCATTTTTCAAAAAGTCTCGGATTTCGACGAAACCAGTTTCATCGGATCCGTAATGTGATATTATTGTAAGGTTTCAAATTTCGTGTCAATTGGATTTACCGTTTGTCCGGTACAAATTAAAACGCCTAGAAAATTGTTTAAATCGGTTTAATTTAAATTGAGCGTTTATTGCCATAACTCGCACAGATGTCCGAATTAGCTTTCGAAACCTGTTCCATTGTGTCCGGAACGCGGGGTAAATCCTAGAAACGCTGGTTACGGCGCGTGAATCGGAGTTCGAAATTTCCGGGATGAATAGTGTTCGATTTTTCTCTATAAATAGTCCCCCACTTTAAAAAAAAAATAATATAAAACCTAACCCTAATTATAACGCAGCCGCCACCCCTAGAAACAACGGCCGAAAATCAATGACCTTCCTCCCCAAATATCTTTCAATCCACTCATCAATTCGAGATGTTGTCAACTAGGAAAACGTAGAGGCTAGTGTGCTCTACATATCCAACGGTGGAGATTGGGAATGGAGTTGTGGATAGACGGCAAAATGGGGTTGAACGTCGCGAGTTCGGCCTCGAACTGCATGCGTATGTGATGACCGAGTTCTTCATGGCTTAGGCCGAGCATGGAGGAGAGTGAGGCGCACGTGTTCATGCTTCCTGATCGAATTATCGTCGAGCGTTGGGGGATCAAAATCAAACCCTAATTTGTAATCATGGGTTTCGGCTATAGCCTGTAGCCGTGTGCGCGTGAAGAAGAGAGGAAGGGGAGGGGTTGCGTCCTACGGTCCAGATGGGGGGGGGAGCTTAGATCTACGGTTGTGAATAGGTTATGTAAAGAAATTGTTGTAAATTTAAATTATAAATTCGTATAAACTTATAAAATTCACAACTTTTTCATACGAGGTCGAAAACGCGCGAAACAAGAAGCGTTGGAATCGTATGGACGAGCACTACGCGATGAAATTGGATTGGAGTTGTTTGGAGTTAGTGAGAATTTCGGGTAAAATTAAACGCGCGTTTAATTTTATTCAAAATAAATCGCTAAAACGGAAAATAAAATCAAGGTGAGAACTTCTCACTCAATCGAATCAGTTTTGATTTTATTTTAAATAGTTAGATTTAAAATATTTGAATGCATGTTTGAATGATGATTGATATCTATTGATTGTTAAAATAGACATTATACGCCGTTAGTAAGCGGATGTTATTTATTAAAAACATATACCGCGAATATTTCATAAACAGTGAAATTGGTATTATATATGATAGCAATATATATATATTGGCATATGTATATATTGGAGTTATTGATTTCCCGCATTTATTTGTTTAGCGGATGAGACCCTATTGCGCCGTTTATTAAGCGGATAATATTTTAAATCCCATATACCGCGATAATTTCGTACTGGAGCGAAATTGGTATTGTGCTAATGTTTGTGGATGCAGGAAAACAGGTTGGAGGGATCCAACGGGATTCCTCAACAGTATTTATTTGATTTCAGATATTTTGATATTTGATGGATTATCATATCGATATATGATATCGTTGTTTGTCGTGATTGACTATTTGGTATGTAGCATCATTGGACCAAATTTTGGAATTTTAAAATGATTTTCAAAGTGATTTTTGAAAGTATACGTTTATAAAATAATTTTGGAATTGATTCATTTTAAATAAATAAACGTATAAATTTTAATGTTATAAAAAAAAATTATATTTTTGAGAAATATAGTTAAAAACTGATTTTTGAGAATATGATGCTAATGATTTTATAAAATAGTTTAATCGGGATTTTAGAATTTATTGTGAAAAATTTAAATATAGGATTTATAAAATTTATTTATTTTATGCATCAAAATGGTGAAATAATAAAGGAGATTAAAGACGTTTTAAAAGAATAATATAAATTGATTTATATTAAGAGATTTATAAATGGATATTTATAAATTGAAATATTGACATTATAAAACGAGTTTTTATAAGTGTTTGAATGAAGTGAAAATGAATTTTGTAAATGAATGGAGTTTATAAAATTATAAATGGTGAAGTTATAAATGAAATTTATAAATAGTAAGATTTATAAATTTTGTGAAATTATTAAAGAATATATTTGGATGAATAATTGAATCTTATAAGTTATAAGATTTATAATTATGAAGTTTAAAAGAACGATTTTATAAAATAATCGTTTTATAAGTATTTGACTTATAATATGAACCTTTGTTTTATAATTGAGTTATAAATCGAATAGGTTAATAAAGAAAATTTATAAAAGGAAGTTGTTATAAAATAATTAGAAATGGAATTTATAAACGTTGTTTTATAAATTCGCAAATGAATTATTTTGATAATTAAACTGTTGAAACTTAGTAATGGAGTTATATTCACGCTTTTAACTGTGAATAATCCTTTAAAATAAAATGTAGAAAAGGATGAAAATTTGTTAACGTAGTATATTCACGTTTTTGAATAGTGAATAATATGTTAAAGAAATTGTTTTGAATGTGATATTTGAAATAGAATTAAAACGATCTAACGATGTTTTAAAAAGTGTTGAGATTCGAAACCATAGATTTCAACATTTATTGTTGAAATAGACGTTTTCGAGAAATAAAAGGAAATGGTGGACTATAACATTGTTGTTATAGTAAAGAATTTCCGAAAGGAAATGTTTTGTATAGTATTGGGATTTATATATCTATTTTAATTTCGAATCCCTATACTAGTGATTTTGGGTTGTCGTAACGATGTTCTACGCAACATTCGTTTTGGCCCAAATAAATATGTTTAAGAGAATGATTTCCTTAAAGAATGAAATATATACTTAATTTCGATTGAAGTATATTGAATATTTTCTAAGTGTTGAAAATAAATAAAATTTGTGAATTACTTATGAATAAATAAGTATGAAAATGTTTTTCCAATATAAAGTGAATATTAGAGAATTTATCTTTTTGAAGATAAATTGAAATGGATAATTGAAATCGTATATGCATGAATATTTTGGAATATAAATTCAATATGGAATTTATAAAAGAAAGTGGAATTTGATTAAAAATAAATATTGATTTATTTTTGAAGTATTGAAATAATATATCTTGTAAAGATATTTTGGAAAATAAATAATTTGGAAAATTATTTGAAAAATGGTGATGTGTGCATATCCATTGATAGTTCAATAACCGACTATCAATATTTCCCTTTGAATGGGTAATTGATGTGATTTGTTTGAATGTGAATGCCACACTTATTTTTGAATAAGCGCTCACTATTCGGATTAACCGGGAAAGGACCATGGGGTCGTATAACCCATTCCGAATATGTGATACGTCGTTATTATAGCATTGAAGATCGGTGTTGAAGACCCGGTATTTGCGAGAGCGATAGGATGACCTGTCGATTGTCTCTGCACTGAGTTGCAACGGTATAGAGACTCCCTAAGTGATGGGAAATCCGATCAGGATTGTGAATATCCGGATTGCAAGGACTTCTTTGTAAGTGCCTTCGGTTTTGTTCGAGCCCGGAACAGACTTGTATGGATTGTATGTCTGACATTGCAAATTGAGATATAAAGCAGATTTCATTCAAATATATTTCTGTTGGTGGCGGAGAATTTATTCTTTTAGCTTAACACCCTTCTCTGAGACGTACGAGCTCAGAGGTTATGTAGTTGAATGTTATCAGCGATATATTCCCAATTTGGTAATGTGACATGTTGAGTGTTGCTGTAAATGATCATTGTGTTGATTATTTGTGATAGGATCATTTATTTGATCGTCTATCTTGGTGATCATTTCTATGATCATTTATTGACCCAAAGCATGGCTTTTGTATAAAGTATGTTTTTGTAGACGTGAATTCGTCGACCCTCACACCCCGTGAATGGTCAAAACAGGAAAGATGCGGCAAGGTTATGAGGGGTAGCGCCCTTTAGGATGTGTGCATTTCCTTCTGGAAAAGGATGGTATCATGGTATGGAGCCCAGATACTTACTCATGTTGAAAACACTTTGTTATGATTGTGTGAATTGATTACGAGCGCTCGGTGAAAAGGTCCCAAAGGACCGGGGGATGGCATATTCGGTCAGTTGTTACTCAGTTAGGGGTAACCCGGCCTTGTGTTGGTAGAGATCTGGTTTGGTTCTCGGGGATGTCCATCCAGAGGCATTCTTATGTGGCAATGGGAAGTTCCTTGGCCTGATCATTCGTTGGAAATCCAAAGAAACAATACGAGACTTGTACGGTATTAGTTGTAGAACCTATCATTCACTTATGGTGGCGCCCTACTGTTTGGATGGTAGCTATAGTAGGCATAGTTCGGAATGTCTATGTTGGCTAAGATTTATATTCTACTTTCGAAATGAATTTTTCCTACACTATACACTAGTAATAATATCAAATGTTCTTTTAAATGCGTATCAAGCATCTTTGACTATCATAAGGAGAAATCTCCTCCGATTCTGCGTTTGCATGTGTGTGTGTGCGGGAGGCCTTATGGTAGTCTCATTTTTAAAAGCATTGCGAATTGACTTTAAAAATATTCCTCTATTTTGATTTCAAAGATAAATAAACTGTTTTGAGTTCTCACACCAGTCACATGACTGACTCGGAGTTTATTGTTTTCCTTCCTAAACTCTGGGTGCCCACCAATTTCCACACGGGCAGTCAAGAGTTAGGTTTATCAGGATATTCTGGATATTCTGGAATTGCTGGAGGCAAGCTGGATGGCATGGCGTATTACTAGTTTATATAGTATTTCTTTTTCCGCTGCACAGTTTGTTGTTGTTGTTGTACACTCTGATGATATGATGTGATGAAAATTAATGTATAAAATGTAATAACTGATATAGTTCTTTGTTTAAAGATTATTCATTTATTATTATATGTTGTTCCGCTGCGAATTGTGAGATTCTGTTGTTGTTCTGTTGTTTTCTATTCCGTTCTATTCTCTTTTTGTTCTATCTTCTATTTTCTTTTTCGTTCTATTTTTCTGTTTTCTTTCCTCTCTATTTTTCTATCTTCTTATTTCTTCTCTTTCTTTTTCTTTTCTTAAAACCCTCAGTGTTCGGTTTTCCGTCGTTCGATTGCTCGGCAGTCGATAAAGTGAGTATCGATGTTGAATTTTCGGAAGACGAAGAATCGGGTCCTGACATAGATAGATGATTGGATCTGTGTTCCCCATAGTATAGATTTGGTGGATGCGATACTAGCATAGCCTCATCGCTTTAGGATGACCATTCATCCCAGGGAAGATAAGATGTATTGCAATATAAGGAGAGTTTTCTATAGGTCCGAAATGAAGAATCAAGTGGCAAAGTACGTAGCTAAGTGTATAATTTTCCAGTGGGTAAAGGAAGAGCAGAAGAAACCTGGATGGTTGTTACAAACATTTTATATTCCTTAGTGGAAGTGGGAGAGCATTTCTATAGACTTTATAGAAGAATTACCTAGATCTAGGAGAGAGGAAATGAAAGCATTTGGTTCATAGTGGACAGATTGACCAAGTGCGCTTATTTCATACCAATGAGGAGTACTAGGACAAAAACATCATTGGCAGCTTTGTATGTGACAAAGGTTGTTAGGCTTCATGGAGTTCCTACCGGTATAGTTAGTGGTCGAGACTCACTTTTTAGCAGTGAGCTTTAGAGGAGTTACAGGAGGCTTTAGGGACTAAGCTAAATTTGAGTATAGCATACCATCCCCAGACGAACGGATAGATAGAGAGGTTAAATCGGATTTTAGTGGATTTTCTTAGGATGTGTATTATCAACTTTGGAGGTTCTTGGGAGGATCATTTATCATTGGTTGAGTTTACCTACAATAATAGTTTCTAGGCTTGCACAGGGATGACACCATTTGATGCTATGCACGACTGACCTTGTAGATCACCATCGTGCTGGTGGGACACGATGGATAGGATCATTCTTGGACCCGATATGGTTAGGGAGACATCGGAGAAGGTGGATTTGATTCAGAAAGAGGATGAAGATAGCTCAGGATAGGAAGAAGCCTTATGCAGATATGAGGCGCTTGGATTTGGAGTTTGCAGTGGGTGACATGTTGTTTGTGAAAACTTTACTCCTAAAGTATGTTATGAGATTTGGTATAATAGGGAAGTTAGCACCGAGGTTTGTTAAACCCTTTTCGATTTTTGCTAGGACTGGGAAGTTGGCATATAAGGTGGCACTTCCAGAGAAGTTGGGTAGAGTGCATGATGTTTTCCATGTTCCGCACCTGAGAAAGTGATTACATGATTCCGCTACATTGTTGAGCCCAATTTGTTAGAGGAGGTTGAGGTTGAGCGTTTTCACTGTGCACCTACCCGCATTCTAGAGCATGGCATAAAGCTGACTTCATAATAAGGAGATTATACTAGTTAAGGTTCAATGGGAAACAATCCAGCAAAGAGTACATGAAAGCCCAAGGAGTAGATTCGAGCTTCCCACCTACAACTCTTTTCTGGTACGTCTTAAATTTCAATCTTTCTCTAATTAAAACTCTTAGGTAGAGACCTTTAGATGATATGCATGATTGTAAACATGTCAGTAAGACATATTATGTGTGATGGATGTATATGAGTGTTCATGGTTTCGAATGGTTGCATTTCTTTGCACTAGGATACTGAGAACTTTAGGCACATGTTAGCAAGATCGATTGTATAGGTACACACACTCATGTCATATGCATATTGTTTCTTGATTGGTTGCTACTTATGGATGTCATGCATATGGATGCTGCATGTGGTTTGTATGGTTGAGCATATAAGTAGAACTATCAGCAATCATTAGGATCTTACCAACATTCGGATGCATAGCATGAGGATATTTGCATAAATAGGAGGTCGACTAAGTCAGTAGACCAACTACTCTTTTCATTAGCATAGGTTTATATGCATTCCACGTTGCATATATATACAATCGCATTAGAAACATTAAGGACTATGGTTGTCGTGGATGTTGGATGAGTAAATGGATGTAGATATTGGATGTTGGTTGTTAGTGCATTTTTCTATCCTTAGAGATTTCGGGGATGAAATCCTTTAAGAGGGAAGAATGTAACACCTTGGAAATTTTCTGAAAATAGATGAGAAATGTAATTAAAGTTAAGAATGAACTTAAAAATAAGATTTTCACAAACGTTTGCATTGTTCTATTTGACTTGCACCTTTTGTCCATAGTAATTTTCCGAATGATTTTAATATATAACTTATCATTATTTGGATTAGTATGAGAGAGTTATGAATATTAAAAGACTAAATGATAATTTAAAAATAAAAAGGTTTAATTAAAATAATAAAGGGGTCAGGTCGACCGTTAGGACCCTAGGTCGACCATGGGCGGTCAACCATGGCCTGGGGCGGTCGATCCGAAAGCCCAAGTAACGAACTATTTTTCATTCATGCAAACTTCGTTTGAACGGTGTTGATTCGTACGTGTGGAGCAAGCAAATGATGAAGAATCAAGATCCGATCAAGGGTTGATCCGGTGGCTAGGGTTAGTTGGTTACTTTTATAAATTAACACTAAACAGAAAACCTAATCTCTAATTTTCAAAGTTGGTAGCGAAGTGGTGCCAAAACTTTCTATCTCCTCAAACCTTAATTCCCGAAGTAAATCCTATTTATCAAATCAAACCCAATTCCCAAACCAAACTAAATCAAAGAGGAAATCAAGCAATTAAAAGGGAAGCTAATCAAGATCTAAGCAAGAGCACATAGGTTAGAGGTTGGATCTTAAGCTTGGGATGGAGGTGAGTAGGCACAGAACTGATTTGAGTAGTTAAATTAATTAGCATTAAATTTATTTTAAGTTGATTAGGTGGTTAAACAACTGAATTAAATTGTTAAATTATGGATATGTGATTTTAATGGAATTTGATGTTAAATTTAGTTACTCTGATAGAGCAAGTATAAACTGCAAATATTAAACTATTAATTTAGACCTAGTATTTGTAAATTTAAGATCTGATCAATTCGACTTCAAATTGTTATTAAAATTGCAAAACCTTGATTTTGACACCAAATTGATTTATAGTTGAATAATTAAAAAAATATGGATTACCTTAAGAATTGTGGAAAATCACTGATTATTGCTGCTAATGATAATTAACCCAAATTAATGATCAATTAAATAATAAATCTCAAACGCATAGTAATCAAAAACCCGAAACCTCGCAAATTGAACTGTAGCGGTCGACCTAGGAAGTTGGAAACCTAGGTCGACCGTCCTAATTGATTTTTGGCTAAATTGAGTTTTTTGGGCTTCAAGCTCAATTTGATTAATAAGATAAATAAATGTCGAATTGTACATCGCACTGATGGATGCACATATGATGTAATAGGGAAGTTGATTCCCTATCTGAGTTGTGGGCAAATTTATTTCTCTAAGTGGGTAAAGTCCAATAGATCCATAAACGTAAGCAATTGTAGCAATCCGTTTGTCAGATGTGGAAACTGGGTTAGGTGTGATTAGCGCCTTTGAGGGCCGGTCTTGGTGGTGATTTGTATATGGAAAACACCGAAGTAGGCAATAAGTGACTATAGGATTTGAGACGAGACTAGGTGGAGTCCAGTCCTTGCGGTGATTTGCATGCGGCTAAACCAAAGTAGGCCATAAGTGGCTACAGGTCTCGTGACGACCACTACTAGAATGTTGTCCATATACATCTCATTGTTTAGATCAGGTAGAAAAACGCATGATATCAAAAATCTTTAGAACATCGTTATTTTTATTATCGATGTTGTAGAAAACACACACATCACATTGATTTTCAAGGCAATGTTAAAATCCTTTTATTATCTTTATAACATCATTCTTTTACATTGATTTTCAAGGCGATGTTAAAATGTAAATTCCAAATTTGTAAAAAGCATGGAAAAACTAACTGTAAATGTTTTGATAGAAAACGCAGAATACACCCAAAATCCATCGACCGTGAGCACAATCGTCGCAAATAGTACTATTTGCGTACAATTGTTATTTTCTTAAAATTTTAATTATAAAGTATGGGAATTTGAGCAATAAGCTCCAATCAATAATTAAAATAGAAAAAAATGCCATTTATCAATAATTACATGTAAATCAAGTCTCACATCTCATATACAAGGTGCAATGCACTGCAGAAGATAGACAAAATGCCATTTATCAATTATTATATATAAATCAAGTCACACATCCCATATACCGAGGGGAATGCGCCACAGAGGTGGTTCGGGTGCTCTTCACCCGAAATTTTTTTGGGGGCAACATTTCCTTTACAAACACGTATTAGAAAATTATAGGGTAACATTTTTTTAAACATTTGAATCTCACGATCCGCTTCCATTCAGTCCATAAGCTTCTATGAATCTCCATCTAACCATCCACTTCTCATGATCTGCATGCATAGCAACCAACCAACCATCTTCTGCCACGTCACAGAAATACCCTCCTTCTCATTGCCTTAAAATACTAAAATTTGAATAAGCATGGGAAACCAATTTTCATTTCCCTCATCCCCTTCCAAAATTCATTCACGTTCACGCTTCAAAATTCATTCACATTCGCTCCAAAATTCATTCACTTTCGCTCTAAAATTCAACATGCCGTCCATATTCGTTCCAATTTTAATTCCTTTAGAAACCTCACTTTATGTCTCTTCCAAAACATTAAATCGCCACTTTAAAAAATATCTCAACTTCTTGTCAATCCACGTTGCAGCCTACTTTGGATGCTTGAAATTATCAATTGATGTCGCACCTCCATGCTCTCCTATATGAAATTTGAAACTCTCTTCTATGTATGCCTGGAGTTGCAAATCGAATTCATCGCCTACTCCAAAAATCATTGCTCGAGTTCGTGATGGATCTGCAAGATGTTGATGGCTATTCGAATTTGATAGGTGAGTTTAGGTTCGATTTCTAGATACGCTTGTTGAGAGTTCAGTGTTAATGAGTTTTTCTAGAGATGTTCTTGGTTCCTGTTGATGATCCGAGTTATTAACGAAGTTTTCCTTTGGTTGATGATAGACTATGCAGATATGGTATTTGTCAAAATGCCTTAGACGCCATGCTCTTAAAATTTTGTGTCATACGTTGTGAGTTTTTCTTATAGATAGTTTGGAAATACTTAGTTAAGTTATACTTATTCAAAATTAAGCTCTTTCGTAAATACTTTTATGTCAGAGCTTAATCTATCCAATGTTCCAAAATTTTTGTTTGTCTCTAACCTATGTGACTTAGACTCATACTTCGTTTGTATTTATAGAACGGACAAGTGTATAAATGATGATATGAATACCAATAGATAGACATATTGTATTGTGCATGGTTGGTGACATTGACGATAACTCGATCTTTTCATGTGCATAAACAGTTGGCCCAGAAAATTGCCCATTCACAGTCACAATTGGTTTGGCATAGCATAGTCTGCTCACATTCTTTACAACAATATCAAGCTAATACTTCTTGATGGCAGCTTCTACCTAAAACAAAGAAATGTTGCCACGACACAAGTAACAAACATGAAAGAAGAGTACATGAGTTGCTATGGGACGTGAACTGCCTTCATTCGAAACTTCACATTAATGTAAAGAGCTAACCTCCATTTGATGTTCAGACAGAGGGAGGAGTGTGTGTGTGTGTGTGTGTGTGTGTGTTTGATGTTTATGAATAAGAAGTATCATCTATAACTATGAATGATTAACATTATGTACTATGTGTTAAATTTTTACTATGAAATGTTATGTGTTTATATTGTTGTTTGTTGTATATATAATCATCTTTAACATTATTGAATAATAAATAATGTGCTTAAAAAACTAACATCACAAATTACAATTATAAAATTGATTATAATTATATCAAACCGATGTATATGATATTTAATAACATCATGTCTGATAGAATAAGCGATGTGTACCTAAACCAATTTACATCACTAATAAGTTTAAAATTGATTTCTGATGTACGTATAAACATCACTATAAACCGATGTCTAAAATTTAGCTATTTTTAACATCAACCATTAACACATCGGTACAATTTTTCATTGATATCGATCCTAGCCTGATGTCCATGAACAAAATTCGAGTAGTGGATCTTAGTGGCCCAGTTCCAGTGGTGATTCATACGCGGTGAACATCGGAGTAGGAAATAAGAGGCAGTTTGCCATTACGATCGTGAGATGAGCATGGGTGCATATAATGAGCCACTCTGTGAGTTTGCATTTCATATTCTCCCTCTCCAGGAATAATGGAGTAGCTGAGGGGCTGTAAATCCTGGTTTGGTCAATCAATGGTGTGAGACTGACCTGTAGATCTGACCCTATGAATTGGATAAATATCCATAGTATATGACCTTAGGAGTGCATTGATACACTATGTACACTCTATGACACTTAGAGTAAATTTGGAACTAATTACATTTAGTCATTTATCATTTTTGTTCTCATTCACCAGACGTATGTCTGACCCATTCCACTTTTCCCCAGAACAAGCGGACATGACAACAGGTGACTGGTCCATCGTTGCTTTTAGGCTATCGTGCTTAAAGCCAAGCTATTCAACTTTATCCTTTATCATTTATTTCCTATCAGTATATTTATTTCAGTATTTTGCCTCTGAGTGATTGCTTTTATGATATACTCTTTTTTGGGATTTTTTACCGATATTTTATGAGACAACGATATTATGATGTTTTGAGACTATTATTGTTGTTTTTCTAAGATTATTTATATCTATCCAGTATTATATTTCCGCTATGATGACGTTTGGATTAGATAATTTATCTCTTATTGATGTCTTAGCCTCGGTGATAGTATTTTTCCTTCAAACAGACAATTCACATTTCTTGATATGACAACATTTAGGCATTTCAGAAGACCTAGGTTGTCATAATATGCAAGTCAAGGAAGTAATTCCTTAAGTTCAATATTCTAATCACTAGTCAGTTATGCAAGTTAAGAATCCATATCAGTGTAAATATGCAAATAGGAATTATGTTCAAGCCTTTAATTACAAAACCTTGATTTCAATTTGACCCAACAACCATTAAAATCCCTATCTTCAGCTTTTTCTTAAGTACATGAGAAGAAAATAAACTGAGGGGGAGGAAGTACTTGGAAATCATCTTCTCCTGGTGGGGTGTGTATGCCTATTTATAAAGATCCCAACCCTTAGATTTATGACACTTGTCGTGTTGGAAAAATGAATGGGCATGATTTGTTGATGTGGCACATGTTCTAGATGACATGTGTCTCATCTTTCTCTAGATTTTTCATGATACACCTATGTTATTTAAATCAGACAATAATGATAACCCAACATATGGTAAAAAAAATTTGTCCCGCCTTTTCACACAACATATGGTAAAATAATCTGTTGTGTGGCACAACAGTGATCAGACTACATTTGTTTTTAGACAATATTCATTTGTAGTTTGATTAAAATTATCAAAAATTTTTAGTTTTGGCTCCATATCAATATTTTGGTTCCCTCTTAATACCCAATGTCTAAACAAATTTATCTTTTATTTCCCTCTCAAAACCTAATCTTTCAAAACTCAATTTCTTAAAAGTAGAATTCGTATTCCTCTTTCACTCTCAAAACTAGAATTCTTATCTATTGTTCGCGATACTCTCTCACTCTAAAAACCAGAATTCATTCTCCCTTTCACTCTATATTCCTCTTCACGCTCATGTTTTACTTTTTTTCCAAAATTAGAGTTCTGAATTTTGACAGCCACCGCTTGAAATTTGTTTGAATCGTCCACCTCCTTTTGCTGATGCTCACGTTCCTCAATTTGCAGTGGTTGAATTTGTGGTTACTATCACTTGTCGAGAGTTATTGGCTAATTGCTCGATATGATTTACTCCTCTTTTAATTTTGTATTAGTTTTGGCTTCAATTGTATGCCAATGATGAATTGGGTACTATTTATAGGGTTTGATTCCCAACATTTTTGGTTTGAGAATTTCAATTTAAATTCTTCAACTTCTTAATATGGCCATTCGATTTTCTGACTGACGTTAGTATTATCTGATTTTCTGATTGATGTTAGTATTATATGATTTTTTTTGATCAAATGGCTTTGATTTCTGACTTCTTATCTCTGCACTTAGCTTGCTATCTGGTTTCTAATTACCCCAGCTTATCCGAGTTTGCGATACTGATTTGCTTTGATGCTGATTTGAAAACAAAGGCATATGTACACTTGTTGATGCTGCCACTTCATTTCAGTGTGCACGTATTTTCTTTGATTATTGCTTGAAGCCGTGTGCTTAGATAAATGAATCGCAACCTTGTTTGAATTGCTACATTGTCCTTTTGTAACGTGTTTACATGTACTTGTATGTTCATGTTGTTCCAATCGTCTATGTACATGAATGATGTTTATGCACTGATCTCTTGAGTTATTTTAGTTTGTAACCATGTTGCATTTGCACCCTACTACATCTAGTTTCAAATCGTACATATGTTTCCCTGTGTGAAAATCCTTGTTGTTTCCAATGTTTTGTGATGTTGCACCTGCTTGTGTGTTCTCATACTTATATCCTTATGTATTTCTTGTGTGGATCAATGCGTTGCACTTGAACTGATTGCTTTACCGATTCATTTACCGATTCATTCAATGACTGTATAAATGTATATGTTAGAACACATATTAGAATATATATATTTGAATTCTGACTTGTTCTATTCTTATATATATGTTTGAATTCTATGATATGTATGTCCAAATATATTTTAACTTGGTATTGGTTTTCTGTTTTTGACTTAGTTGGTCAATCAAATATCGATGGCTTGATTGTCTTCTAACTTGTTCACTACTGCGATATATACTCGAACATTCTGATTATTCTTTGAAAAATATTCTAGTCATTTTGAATTGCTTACATGTGTACTAAGTCCACTTTTGCCTTGCCTTGCCTTGTACATGTACATGTGTTTTTTGGTTATGTCTTGTTATGTTGTTCTATGATTTCTTGTTATGCTCTCTTAGGTTCATCCATACATGCTATTGAGTTGCCTTTATACTCACTATGTACATATATACATGTACATAATTATGTATATTAGTGCCTCTGGCTATGTCAAAATGTGGTTATGTTGAATGTGTGTACAAATTGATCCTTGCTTTCGGTTTTATGTTGTTTATATGTTCACTTTTGCTTGGCCTTATACATGTACATGTGTTTCTAGGTGATGTTTAGTTATGCAGTTCGGTGATTTCTTATTATGCTATCCTGGTTCATCCATACATATTGTTGAGTTGCCTTTCTACTCTCTATGTACATATATACATGTATATACATATGTTTATATATGTATATTAGTGTGCCTGGTTATGTCAAAATGTGTGGTTGGTTGCACTTATATATGCACCGAATTGCTCATATGTTGCACCTAAGTTGAGCCCTAGCCCGAGCCCGAGACCGCTTTGGCTTGAACTTGTGCATACTTGCACTATGTTGAGCCTTCGGGCTTGACCTTTGCAATTGTCCCTAAACTTTATTAACACAAGTGCATTTTGTGTGTGTACGGCCTTATGATATGTACAGTGATACAATGTGCATGTCATAAGTTGTTCGTGCACTTTGATTCCATTTTTAAAGTATGAAAACAAACATCCCAAATAACTAAGGAAATATAATATTAAATTACATTCTTATTTTTTCAAATATCAATTTGTTCCTTTTTTATTTTTACTGTTTTATTGTTTGTTTGACAGGCAAGGTAGAAGACTGGAGCAGAAGCAAGAAGATATCAAATTCAAGTGTGTGAATGAGAGTAAGAGAAATGTTGTATATTAAGAGGGTGAAAATATTGTTATGTGTGAATGTGTGAAATATAGTGGAAGCTCAATGTGCACTACTTGAAATTGAAATGAAATAAAATATAAGCTTGAATAAAATATAAAATTCTGAATAAAATATTTATTATCATCAAACAAAAATCATAAACGTTATACTCTAAAATATTAGTCAATATTTATATGTTGTCTAACAAGGAATTCTAGGAATGATATTATAACATCAGACAATATACCACTTTTTTGTTATGTTAGTGCATATCGGATGATGGATATTTGTAGTCTGATATGCAATAAAACGGCACCGGATTTAACGACAGATAGATTTGCTTTCAGATAGCGAAGCATGTTTGTCGTCTCATGTGTTTTTTTGGCATAGTGATGATTTTGCATAGTTAGTCGAAAAGAAAGATGCCATGTAGCCAGCTAAGGCATTGATTTTTTTTGGTGTATTCTTCATAGTGCGATAGCTCTGACTTATCAACCTCCAATAGCTTAATTTTCCAACAAATGATAGTCTTGAAGCATCAAACTTCAATAGCCCAATCCATTAACACACAATTGCTTAAAAGTATCAACCTTTGCTAGCTCAATCCATCAATGCGCGATAGCTTATAAGTGTCAACCCTCGATAGCACAATCCATGAACTTGCGATGGCTTAGTATCAACATACGATAGCACAATCCACCAACATGTGATAGCCTTAAAGTATCATCCTTCGGTAGCTCATATAACCATATAGCATTAAGGTATCAACATTCAATAGCTCATTTAACCATCATCTGATAGCCTTGAAGTATCAAACATTGATGGCTCGATTCATCAACGCATACTTGCTTAGAAGTATTAGCCTTCAGTAACTCGGTATGTTATATCCTCGAATTATCAGTCTGCAATTGCTCTTCCTTATGATTACCATGCATTAACTTCATTCGTATTGACTTCCAATAGCTTTATTTGTCAGTCTGTAATGGCTTTAATCACTTTATCTTTCAATAGTTTAATGGTATTCAAATTTCTGTAGCTTGTACTTTCAACTTGCAAAGGCACTTCTTAGTATCATCAAGCGATAGCCTACCTAGATCTCAACCTACGATAGCTCCATTTACTTTTAACTTGCGATAGCTTGCCTGCATTTCAAATTGCAATAGATCCATTTACGCTCAACATGCGATAGCTTGCCTTTACGTTTATTTTATAATTGCATTATCTTTATCTTTCATCAACATGCACCGACTTCCTTTTTCAACCTACGATAACTATCATTATTGGGTATGACATTTGCCCTTCCTATAAAAGCATTTTATATTTTAGTATAACAATTAATTCCTATTAGCTTATTTATGACTTAAACTCTCCGCATTTTTAGAATTCTCTATCCTAGCCGTGCATTTTCCTCCTTCTCAATCCAATGACCTAACTGCTTTCTTCTCTCTCTTATAAATAGCTCTTATTCTCCTTCCCTTGTCTTTTACTTGCTTTTTTTAAAAAATAAACTATAAATTACCACTGAATTCTTCTAAAAAATCCCTGATTCTCAAAAGGTTCCCTCTTGGTAACGATTTGCTGGATGTTAGTATAAGGATTATGTTATTGTTTTTTTTGAATATTGACTTATTATTATTTAATTTAGTTTAAATTTGCTAATTTTGGTTTTTACTGAATTTGTTAACTCCATGATTTCTCGTGAGTTCCTACAAATTTCATTTAACCTTCATTTTGATCTAATGATAGCCTTGTCTAAGCTGTTTGCTTAGTTTGTGGGTTTTGACTTCCTATTCTTAGTACCTATTTCAATATCCTACCACTTCAACTATCGACAACTTGCCTTATTTTGTAACCTTATTAGGTGAAAACCCAGAGCGATTATTTAAGTGATAACATATTTTTTATCTTAATATTTGATGACCCAACATGCGATATAACTCATTTTTATTTACCTAACTCGACTAGCGATAGCTCATTTTATTTGCGTTCCTTAACTAATAATAGCTCAATATATGATAGCTTAATTTATTTACCATACCGAACTGCGATGGCTCAACATTTGATGGCTTATTTTTACACCTTTCCTAACCGATGATGATTAAACATACGATAGCTAATTTTACTCACCTTTCTCAATTAACGATAGCTCCACATGCGATAGCTCATTTTATTTTCCTTATTCAATGTGTGATAGCTCAATATGCGTTATCTTGCTTACTCGAACTTGCAATAGCTCAACTTGTGATGACTCTTTTATTTATTTTAATCAACATGCGACAACCTTGCCATTTATTTTTTAGTATTTTACTTAATATTTGAAAATTTAACATGTTTGTTTGCTATGTGATAATTTTAGTCATTTTTTTTATTATCTTGTTACTTAAATTTTTTACTAGTTTAATTATGTTGGAAATTTATTAGATTAACTATTTTTGTAAAGCGATTTATGTTTGAATTTTTCTTTTTCCCATTTAAGAATTTAGTTACTTGTGCATTTAGTAGAAATGACACAAGTGTTATGACTGAAAACAACAAAGAAAGTTCTAAGGCATCACCTAGTACTCTGAAACATAAGGAACACTCTAAAGAAAAAAATCTACCTAATTGGCAATCTTACTTCTCAAAGCAGGAGGATATTGACTTTCTATTGCAACATTTAAGGATTTTTGGAATTGAAATTAGAGCTTATGGGTCCTTTGGATAGGATCGACACCTCTTCCCAGGGATTCTTTGCCTTAACTCCCATTCATATTTGGCATTATTCCTACCTAGATTTTAACACTATTATCACCAGACTCTTGCCTTTTTTCAATTTTTCCCATGTTCAACTTAATTCAAATTCCTACAGTTGCATTCATTTTCTATTTGTGTCACTTAACGAGCTTAAGTTGGAAGATTAGACTCCCTTTATTCTATATTCTCTTGCCTCTTTTTAGAAAGCTAAGTATCAAGCCACATGCATTGTGTATTATTTCTACCCATTTGAAAGCGGGTTGATTCCTGACTCGATCAACGAAACAAGGGACTGAAGCCATCAGTTCTTCTACATAAGCTGCGTCTCTCTTTAGATTTCTAGGAAATTCTCTATTTCTAATATATTAATTGGCCTTATAATCATTTTTTTTCATAAATATTATATTAATTTTTATTGTTTTATTTCTTGTTATTACTTCTAGCTTCTGCCTCTAAAGACATCGATCCTAAGATCGTGGCTAAAATTGATTGCCTTGGGAATATGACCAAATTTTCAAGGAGTTGATTGAGGCTTCTTACTTAAGAGAAACTGAAGAAATACTCTTTGATTCAACCATTGCATTAGATTTGGGCAATCCCCTTGTAATAAAGAGGTACATATATGACTCTTTAGCTCTTGCTGCCGTAAAATTTGAACTTCCGTCTTCAAACTCTTTGGTCCAACTATTTATAGACTTGGACACCCCTTAGTTCCTATTCTTTTCGTTTTTTATGTCAAGGAAAATATTTTTGACTTATATTTTATATTTTATAGATGTGTCCTTATCGATGCAACTTCTTATCATCGGGTTAGGATCCCTCAAATTTACCCATCTTTCCAAAAGCTACCGGAAAACCACCTTTTCCTCCTACTTCTGCTATGGGAGATATTTTTGGTTAGCAAAGAGTAGGAAATGAAAGGAGTCTGATGATGCACATACTTCTACTGAACCATCTCTTAAGAAATCCAAGGAAGCCAATTCTGTTATAATGCTACCCATGGTGCCTTTTCTGATGTTGTTACTACTTCTTCATTATCTGCTCGGAGCCCGACTATTAATATAAAAAATTCTCCACTAAGGAATTCTTTAGCTTTCCTTCGCCCCAATTTTAGGAATAATTCACCCTTTGTGTAGGATTCTCCTCTTTTAAGATCAAGTATAGAGATTCCTCTCCCTTTAAGCTTTGAAGAATTGCTAACGCATATTCTCAATCCCATACTGTTGCTTTCTTGAACTCGACCTCGGCTTCCCTTCCTCTTTCGAGAAAGGCCATTGTCTCTCTTTTCAACAACTTATTCTTGTACGTACCCTATCTTCCTATGCATTAGATCATTCAACTTATTTATTTCTAATAGTTAGAATTATTTTAGATTGGAAAACATCTATTTATCCTCCAGTAATCATATTTGTCTTCCTGTTAGGATATATCATCATTGCGAGGAATAAACTCCTTGGTGTTTGAGAAGGCGGATACACATGAGAAAGAAGTCCAGAACTCCAGACCGACAATAGTTCTCTATCCATTGGAAACATCTAAATTTGAATCATATTCGATTTGGAGAAGAATAAAACTCATGTTTTGGAAGATAAGCTAATAACTTTGGAGGAATAGCCTTCCTTGAGTCATGAAAAAATAAAGCCTAGCTTGAGGCTTTAGCTAAGGTTTCATCTTTATAAAGAGATTTAGAAAAGAAGAAACCTCCTTTCAAGAATCCAAGGGCACTTTTGTGCACTATGAACACCAAATTGTCTTCCTTTCTAAATGAAGCTCTCATTTGTTGGAAGGATCAGAATTCTAAAGCCATCTTATTTACCACATATAAAGATAATGTTGTATGGTGTTTGAATATGGACTTTCCTTCTTTCTATTTCACTAGGATGGATATAAAAGAAAGTTTGATATCCTCGATCGTATCCTTGATGATCTTCTGAATTCGGGAATGATGACCCCATTGATCTTGTTAGGCTTCTAACCTTTAATGATCCTTTATCAGATGACAATGAACTAGAAAGCAATAAGGAAGACAAATTTGATTATAACAACAATTATGACGATGATGAGAGGAATGATAGTGCTGGTAATTAGGTTTGAGATGGTTCACCTAGGATGGATAGAGACGATGGCTCATGCTAGGATGGGTTTAATCTCCCCAAGGTTCAAGTCATACTGCTGGTTTCTCTTCTCCTCATACTTATCACGGTCTTAATGGTTCATCCTATCAAAGAGTCCTTTAGGTGGTTCGACCCTTCATGGCCCAAGTAATCTTGGCCAATCTTCCGCTGGAATTCAAAAAACTCAACGTTTCAAGCCAAGCGCTTCAATAATCCCTCCACAGGAACTTGTCCCCCAAATTTCATTTTCTATTTATCTTATTTTGCGGAAGATAACCTCGATATTACTAAACTACCAGCATAGAAGGAGAAATAAGAACTATGCTGAGATTTTATCAGGTAAAAAGAGAGATGAGATCCTAAGACTTAACAAGGAAGGAGAAATGTTATGTAAGGATATAAATGAGTAAAATGAGATATATATAAGGATCTTAAAAAGCCTCATGCACCCTGAGCACTTCAAGGGTAGACGGGTTGCCCCTCTTCTTTGAAAATCTTTTTTTCATCAATCTAACTTTTGTAAGGAGAATGAAGAATTTACTACCCTCTTCTAGATCGTGGTCGGGGATGAGACCAAGTTAATGGAATGTCTTATATTTATTTTATACCATGTTTCCCACGGTCGACTTTTCCTTCATAGGAGATGATTATTGAGGCCTAATTAGATGTTTTTATAAGATGTACTTAGCTGAGCGTGGATCAGATCCATGTCTTAAAGAATGTTGGAACTTACCTAAAGTAAACACTACTCCTTTAAATGTTAACTCCCTTTCCCTAGAAGATCAATTTCAATAAGTATAAATTCATTACTGAGTATCATAACGAGTCTATTCTTTATGAACCTTCATGACATTGTTGTATAGTTTTAACTTTGTATCTAAGTTGATGTTGTAATGACACACTTATATACAATATATGTTTTGGCTTTTAGCTAACGTGTGGGTTTTTGAATTTGCTTCTATTTCTTCTTATCCCCTATCTCTAGAAATACCCTAAGTAAATTGATTAGACTAAAGGAAAATTCCTCCTTAATGAACAAGTCTTATCTGCAAAATAATACTTCCTTTGGGACCTTCGTCATACGTACATTCAATTTCTTAATCTGGATTTCAATTTCTTAGGAGTAAAAAGGGACTAATATCCTTACAAGATTTGAAGTAACCATGCTAAACTATTGCATGGCGAACTTAGCCACCCTCCTAAACAATAGAATTACTGAGGATTTCCTCGGTTTAATGCTCCTTCTAGGATTGGAACTCTTTTAGCACCACGTTTTCCATTTCTCCTTCATCCTTCCATAAAATTCAAGATGCCCTTTCTTGTCCTAAGAAATAACAAAATTAAACCATACATTTAGTTATTGTTATTATTATTTGTATACAAATGTAATGGTATTGGTTGTATTTCAAACTACCATTAGATTATTTTTATGTGTTTTTTTACTAAAGATTAGTTATTATTTATCTTTGAATTTAGGAAAAGGAATTTCCTTTATCTCTCAATGATCCCAACCTTATTCAACATCTTGAGACCATGTAGTCTAATTTAGCAACAACCATAGGGAATCGCTGCACACGTTCCATTTTAAGTTTATTAACTATTGACAATGCTAAAGCCAACAAGTGGTATGAGAAATACATCCATTTGAAGTCTATTTTGAGAACTTCTCAAGAAATAGTTGACGATCTCAAAAAGAAAATTTATTTCAAAGATGATGATATTCTAGATTTAACTGGAAAGCTTGATTCACGCTTTGACCCTCGATGGTTGAACTACAATGCAAAAATTGCTCAACTTAATCAACGTATTTTGATTTGAAAGTGGACCTACTATAATCTTGAAACGATTGACAATCATATGATCTTATCTGGATCAAATGTGAAAAAGGACTTCCTACTCCTACTCTGACGATATCCTTTAAAAAGACTCTTGTCGATTTCCCCCTCATCTAGAGGTCATTCGACATAAAGTGATGCCATGGCTACTCGATCTCCTTGGTTACCAAAAAATGAATCTGGTGACCTCATTAGACTAAGCAAGTCCTTCAAGTTTGAAAGCAGTTAAAAGACCAAGGAGTATTTGAACAAGAAGAATACCAAAGCCTTTTCAAGTAGATTAGAGGCTGAAACCTTAGAATGTAAAATGAATGAGCTTACATTGAGGATTCAAAAACTTAAGATAGGTAAATGTTGCTTATCTCACTAAGTTTTCTATATAAGAAGTACAAATAAAACATGCAAGAATGCATAAATTCATAGATTGACTCTATCGATTCCCTTAACGTTGTTTGCCATAAGGAAAAATAAATAAAGAGATACCTCCTTATGGAGATTTAGCATATTATTGATCCTCCTTTTGCATGACTTTAGTGAAAGAGGTAAAATATCTTAAAGACCAGTTAGAGTTAATGCAATCCTATTCCACTAGGGTTTCTCAACTTGATTCACTAATGGATTATTTAATTGATTCCATAGTTACTTTTGACATAAAAACTTTTTAGGCTTAAAAATAGATTGCCGGTTAAGAAAAGCCACAGCTTCCAACTACTCAAAGATATCATCATTTCTTCCAGTGTGAATGTTCTAATGCTCTCTAGGAGACTGGGGTCCTCCTATTTTGTTAACTGCTTGGGCTCATCTTGGGATTGATGCTCTTGTGTTTTGGAGGTTGAAGGTAAAGTAAAAGAGCTAGTCTATCAAAATCATCCTCTTCCTCACCCTCTATAACCATGAACTTTTGTAGAAAAATTCATTCTAATTGTAAAAAGGAAATTTATCCTTTGTAGTATAATGAATGTATGGTAAAAAGTCTTTTTGTGTAGTTGTTTTGTGATATATTATCTATTTATACATTTAATGGAATGTTTTTAATTCTCCCACTTACCTACCTTATAAATGCTTCGATTGGACTCCATGGTTAGTTTAAAATGCTTTGTTGGCTATTACTCGGATTGATGTTTTGGCTAGGATTTGAGTTAGAACTTAAGGATTTTCATTCATCGCCTTCAAAGGGGGGGGGGGCTTTAGCTATACCTAGTAGCAGGACCAAAATTTTAATTGACCATCACTTTTTGAATGAGTGCTTCGGCTAGGCATTATAGTGGAACCAAAGGCTCTTTGTCCATCACCCTTGGATGAGTGATTTGGCTAGGCCTGGTAGTATGACCAAAGGCTTAATTGACCATCACTCTTTGGATGGGTGCTTTGGCCAGACCTTATGATGGAACTATTGCCTTTTCATTTGTCACTCTTTGCTAGGTGCTTTGGCCAGGCCATGTGGGGGGGGGACCAAAGGCTTAATTGACCATCATTCTTTGGATGGATGCTTTAGCTGGGCCTTGCGGTGGGACCGAAGGTTTCCCGTCCACCTCCTTTGGATAGGTGTTTTCTCCAAGCCTAGTGGTAAGACCAAAGGATTAACTGAGCATCAATCTTTGGATGGATACTTTGTCCAGGCATTACAGTGGGACCAAAAGCTTCTCGTCCATCTTCCTTGAATATGTTCTTTGACTAGGACTTGCGATGGGACCAAATGTATTGATTAGGTTATCATTCTATTCAATGTCATGCTTTTAAGAATCATGTCCAAGATGTACAACTATCATTTTGAAATCTTATTCGTTCATTGCTCCTATCTTCTTGAAAGTTCATTTTCTACAAACTCCTGCAACTTATCTTTTTTTTTACGTAATATTCTACGGTTCCAGACAAAGCTCTAATAGCATTATATCTATTTGCTTCGTAATAATAGCAATACTCACCTCTTTCATGTCTTTCCCCTTTTCTTGCATTTCTTTGGAAGTCTAATTGTTCATCCTTTCCTTTGTAAGAACTCTCTTGTGAAACCTAAAGGGGAGTAACTATCTTTCTTTTTGGCCCCTTAACTACGTGGCTCCTTTGCTCAATCCAGTACCTATTTTATGGATCCATAACTTCTCGTTAGTTCTCATTTGATTTTCTTTACATTATTAAAGGGTCTCTTTCTTTCTCTTTAATAGATGAACTAATGATGTCTTTCCATTTCTTAGTGAATTTGTTGAAATCATGGCTTAACTTTATTTCAAATATTGTTCCTCCTAGAGATTGAATACTTTATCTAATTTGGGCAAAAGGATTTTTTCTTAACTTAATATTTTTTATATATCCTTGGATTAATTTTTTCTTCTATTTAGTTCATGTGTTAAGGCATACATCAATTTCTCCTCTATATGGAATGGATTTAAACTCCACTTTCTTGGGTTATACCTGGCAAATCTCTACATTTTTTTAAAAGTCTAAAGGGCTAGATTTCTTAGATTCAGTTCTCGTTCCTTGCTAAATTACAGGGCACTTCATAGCTAAGCTGAAGTGTTCAAGTGGAATTCAGAGGATCCTTGTTGAGATTAAATCACCATGTTCAAGTTTTGATGAATCTGAATTCAATTTTATGTTCAAATTTTATGGGTCCTCAAGTTCAACTCTAAATAAAAGCACCTCTAATGTAAAGTTGAAAATTAGTCCTTGTTCGATACCAAATATGCAAGTAACATGCAATAAATCCTTTTTATATGATGTCCTAGTCATAGAGGCAAGTGCTTTGTTTAGTATGCAAGTTAAGGAAGTAATTCTTTTAGTTTAATATGCTAGTCATAAGTCAATTATGCAAGTTAAGCATCCATATGATGTAAATATGCAAACATGAATTTTATTCATGTCGTTGATTATAAAACCTTGATTTCAATTTGACCTACGACCATTAAAATTCCAATCTTAAGCTTTTTCTTAAGCACACAAATAAAATGTAAAATAAGGAAGTAGAAGTACATGGAAATCATCCTCTCCTATAGAGGTACATGTTTATTTATAAAGAATCTTAACCCTTAGACTTATGACAGTGTATTTTAGAAAAAATGACCGATCATGATTTACCGATGTGGCATATTCTCTAGATGACATGTGACGCCATATTTCTCTAACTTTTTCATGATGTCATGGCATAGTTAGCCCAATAGGAGAATGAAATATGGCAAGCTAAGGCATTGATTTTTTAGGTGTATTCTTCATAGCACGATAGCTCTGAATAATCAAGCTCTAATAGACAATTTGTCAACAAGCGATAACCTTGAAGCATTAACCTTCAATAACTTTATCCATCAACATGCAATAGCTTAGAAGTATCAACCCTCGATTGTTTAATCCATCAATGTGTAATAGCTTAAAAGTATCAACCCTTGACATTACAATCCATCAACATGTGATAGCTTAGGAGCATGAACCCTCGATAGCACGATCCATCAACATGTGTTAGCCTTTGAGTACTAACCTTCAATAAGTCATCTAACCATCGTGTGCTTGTCTTGAAGTATCAACCTTTGATAGTTGAATTAACCAACATGCAATAGCCTTGAAGTATTAATCCTTGATGGCTCGATTCATCAACACACGATAACTCAGAAGTATTAGCCTTCAATAGCTCAATATGTTATTGCCTTGAATATTAATCTACGATATCTCTTACTTTTATTTTACCATGCATTGACTTCATTCAAATTGAATTTTGATAGCTTTTTCTTATCAATCAGCAATAGCTTTAATCACTTTATCCTTTGGTAGCCCAAGCCAGAGCCTAAGAAGAGATTTACTCCTTATCAAATGGGGGAGAAGAGGTAACAGTCTAAAGGGAAGATTCTAGAAGGAAGAAGCCGAAAGGACATTTTGAAGATTACTTGTTACAATTTTAGGTAAAAGGGGCACTATATTTTGAGGTGTCCACAACCAAAAGAGATGGTTAAGGTCAAGTGTTATAATTGTAATAAGTCAGGCCACAAGAAGAAACATTATCTAGAGCTAAAGTGGGCAAGGGTATTTGCTTTAGAGGGATTGAAAGGAGGACGTTATGTTGGGGAAAATGGTAGGAATGTAGTGTTGGAAGGTATGATTTCTATTTCTAGTTTATCAGCTAGAGTTCTATATAATACTGGAGCTATACATTCTTTCATTTTGAAAGATGTGGTAGATAAGTCTAGGATAAATGTTACTCATCTAGTTACTTCTTTGCATGTGGTTAATCCCATTGGTGGGTATGCCGCTCTAGGGTTATGGTGCACCGATCTAGAATTTTTTCTATGTAACCATTTATTTTCTTATGACCCTTTTGTACTTGACTTCATAGGGTATGGGTTAATTCTGGGTAGGAGTTAATGTTAGGTATAGATTGCTTGGTGAAAAATGATGCAAGAATTTATTATGCTGAGAGAATCATTGCCTTACGAAACCTAAAAGGAGGAAGCAGATTCTGCCATCTTTAGATGAGATAAAGGAATATCCATGGTTTCATTATACACAATGCAAAGTCTAGAAGAGGAGATAGATAGATTTTTTATGGTTCAGAAATTCGCTGATGTCTTCGACCGATAATGGGAATACCTTTGAGAAAAGTGGTTGAGTTTTGCATAAATTTGGTATCAGGGGCCCAACTCGTGGGTAAACCACCTGCAACATGCCACCCAAGGTTGTGAAAGAGTTGAAGAAATAGCTAGCGAAACCTAGTCATAGAAGTTTCATTAGATTAAGTAGTTCACAAAGGAAGCATCAAAGGTATTAAAGAATAAGTTAGATGGATCACTTTATATGTTCATTGACTATAGGAAGTTGAATGAGATGACAAAGAAGAATTTTTGTCCTTTGCCAAGGATAGACGATCTATTTGATCAGTTGAGTGGAGCTAAGTTATTCTTGCAGTTCAATTTAGCTACGTAGTTCCATCAACCAAGAGTTGCTTAAGAGAGTATTGCTTTGATTGCTTAGGACAATATATGGTTCATATGAGTGGTTGGACATCCCCTTTTGGCTAATTAATGCTTTGAATTTCTTTGTAGATCTTACGAACCGTGCCTTTCACGATCAATTAGACAGATTTTTGTTGGTCTACACAGATGATATTTTAGTGTATTCTAAGGACGAGCAAGATGATGAAGTTCATATTAGATTTTTGTTAGAGACCTTGAGACAACACAAGTTAAAGGTGAAGTTTTCCAAGTGACATTTAGAAGTATGAGGTTAAGATCCTCGACCATGTGGTTTTGATGGAAGGATTGGACGTATATCCTTCGAATGTGGAAGCCTTGAGTTATTGGAAGAGACTATAGACTACCACCGAGATAAGAAGTTTCTCGACGTAAGCCAGATTCAATTAGAGATTTATTAAGGACTTCTTTAGAATAGTTGCACCACTGACTAGACTTAATCAAAAGAATGAAAGGTATGTTTGGATGAAGGAGTGTGAGGTGGCGTTGCAAGAGTTAAAGCTTCAGTTTTAGTAACGTCATAAGGGAATGGAGATATGGTAGTGTATATATAGATGAATTGGGATCAGGGTTAGGAGCACTATTTATGCAGAAGGCAAGGTTATAGCTTATGCTTCTAGGAAGTTGAGACTCCGTGGAGTTCGGTATCCAACTCATTATTTAGAGTTAGCGTTAGTAATCTTTACGCTAAAAATTTGGAGGCATTACGAGAAAGGTTTCGGTTATTTACTGACAAAAAGTCTTTGAGATATTTGTTCTTTCAGAAGGAGCTAAACACGAGGCAACAAAGATAATTTTGGGATAGAGTATACCTAGGGAAAGGAAGCAAAATTGCAGACGCCTTAAGCTAAAAGTAGTAGAGTTGAGTTTTAGCTATGATTAAAGAGTGGAAAGTCTTAGAAATTCTGACCACTCATAATATTCAGTTTTAGTCGGAGAACTAGTTCCAATAAATCATTAATGTTTAGATTGGAAGTTCACTCAGCGCTCATAGTGAGAATTGCCAAAAAGAAAAAAGAGGCCCAATATGTGCCAAAAGGATAAGTAGTCTAAAGGGTCTTGTTAAGACCAAAGAGCCACAGACTTAGGTGTTAATAAAAAGGGATGGCTTTGGTAGAAGGAAATATTATATGTTTCGAATTACAGAGACCTCAGAATTTGGTATTGGATGAATTTCAAAGTTTGCTATTCGTCTAGGAGGCACTAAGATGCATCGAGATATGAAGTAGAGAATATATTCGGAAGGGATGAAAGGGATGTTATGAAATGTGGGAAGAGATGTTTTAAATGCCAAGCAAAACATCAAAAGCCAAGTGAACTTTTGCAGCCTTTGGAAACTCAAGTAGGGTGGTGGGATTAACTTTGATGGACTTTGTACATGGTCGATCGAGGATAAGGGTAGGAAACGAAAGTATATGGGGTCACAGTTGATAGATTGTGTAATGGCCCATTTTTCTGTACCCTTTGAATCGACAGTAAACCACATACATCCAACTCAAATTGCACGAATAAGCAGATCATTAAGGGTAGAAAGAAAATAAAGATACAGTAGAATCTCACACGAATGGAATAACATATATTATTTCAATAATAATCTTTAAAATGGAAAATTTTAAAATATCAATATCCGAGTCTAACCTAGATTTAGCTTGGACAGTTATAAAACCCTATTCTTACAAATGCTGAAAACAACAAAGCAAATGCAATAGATGCAGCTGATAATAAAATTTGTCCATACAATGATGAAGATCTCCAGCTCTCCCTTGGAAACTCCAACCGTCTTCAATTAAACCTAAAAATATTTGGATCTAACCGAAGTATTAAAAATACCCGGTTCAGGCTTGATAAACCAGCATGAGATATTCGAAATTTTAAATGCATAGATCATGACGATGATATCAAAACCTTTGAAAAGAATGGTATCTCAGAAGACCATGCCCACACATAAACACGGACGGGTTTTTAGCTTATGTTAACCAAAACACTCTTATACAAAAATACACTTGATATAATTTTTAATGACATTCATTTGAAAACATTTTTAAATAAACTTATTCAAATAACGTATCAATACCCGGACTAAGTCTAAGGGAATATATCCGGACCGAGTCAACGGAATATATGATCCCAGAAGGGGTAACTGAAATGTTTGTAAAGCATTACAACTATTTTGAGACTACAATCAAAGCCACAAATCTCATATTGGGATAGGATTTCCAACATAATAGGGAACTAGTGGCCTTTTCTCCAATCCACGCATAATAAACATAGTTCCGGCGGTGCCTTAATCACTTTTCTCAAACAAGTCACTTGGAACTGTACTTGCTATACTACTGATAACCGATAGTTCCCCGCTTTTGTCAAGCTAACCACTATATCCAGATAGGGAAATAAATGTCTTGAGGGATGTTTCCCCCAAAGGGCTCGACGTATTGGACATCACCATACGTACTCACTTATTTCGAATTTGTGTCCGTCAAACTACATAGTATCCCATATCATCTTCCGGGATGTGATGCTAGTGAGGCTACACTCAATTTCTTCAAATCCACGCTTTTCATACAAAACCACGCTTTGATCATAACAGGTTCCACTTTGAATGCCACATTGTCATTCCACGTCACATGGCTAATTTCTAGGAAATTATAATATCCTCAGCTCGTATGTCTCAGGAAAGGGTGTTAAGCTAAAAGAAGTTGTCTTCTCCGCCACCAACTGATATACATTTATAAAAACCACTCAAATGTGATTTAGAATACAATGTCAAATAAACATCCATACAAGTTTATTATAGGATTGGACGAAACCAAAGGCACTTTCCTCGGCCATTACTAGGCGAGAAGCCCTTATAATCCAAAAAAACTCCATAACGAGGGGACTACTGCTATAAATAACTCTATAATGGGAGCAATCCAGAGCATGTCAACAAGAAGTCCTCACGTTATGAAGATCCTCGGTCTTCAGTAACCATCATCTTCAACATGCCTTCACTTTCGAATGTATACAGTGGTTCGAACTAGTTTTCGGATAGGGATCACCCAAATCCGACACTGGTTCCTTCGAGGCCAATTATCAATAAAAAAGATGTTAAGTTCATACATGGATATCAATCATCAATCAATTACTTAATCTTTTATTTAAATTAAATATCTTTCTTAGATTATTCTTTTCAGTGTATTCCATTTTCTTTTCAAGAGTATATGGAATCGTTAATCCTCATTTATTAAATCATTTGATTTATTTAAAACTTTCTTAAATCTTTAAATAATTCTAAATCATTTTCTTTTTTACTTAGGAAAATATTTTCAAATCATTCATTGAATCTTAATCGAAGATTTCTTATATTCAAGCTATAACTTTTAACTTAGGAAAAATATTCACAAATTGTTTATTAAATCTTAATTACAGATTTCTTGTATTCAACTATAACTTTTAACTTATAGAAAATATTCCCAAATCATTTATTAAATCTTAATCAAATATTTCTTTCAAAAATTCAAATCGTGTTCCAACAAATCGAAGAATTTCATAACAGAGCGCCATTGCCACTTTAAATATGGTAAATTTCACCTCTCAGGACTAGTGGCAAGTAATCCTACATCATGAAGATTTTATCTTCAATGATCTTTGTCTTCAATATATTTTATTTCTAAAATTAGTTTGAAGGGGTTTTCGGATAGGAATCGTCCAAATCCGGTTTTTCGGATAGGAATCACCCAAATCCGAGCCCGGTTCCTTCGTACCAATCATCAAATAAAAGGTGTTAAGGGTTAATTAACATTCAAAGAATTTGGTTCTTTCTTTTTATCTTGGAAAAACTTAAATATAATTTTTTTAAGCATCCGGGCTTTCCTTTCGATCTGTTCCACCCCTCGTCTAAAAAGAGAAAACATATGCCAAGTAAGTTCAGGACACTGGTTCCTCCATTTCTAACCTTAGTTAAATACCTTGTTTTATCTTCTTAGATCTCATAGGTGGGACAAATGTACTAGTCACTTCCGCATACTCAATTTGTTATTACATTCAATATTATTCACTTTTTATTTAAGTGGTATAAACAACTCCTCTTAACCATTTATTCAAATTATTATTGAAACTTCCAAATCACCTTTAAATAACTTAACTATTCTATTAAAAATCATTCACAAAATATTTAGAAAAGAATTGTTAAGTTTAAAACTACATTTCAAAAGTTATTTAAAACTGCTACGAAATGCGTTGCCAAAGTGTTGCAAATAGTGTTTTAAAAGCTATATTCTTCAAAACAACTTTTATATCATTTAAAAATCCATCTTTTCAACTTAAATCTCTTTTAAAACATTTTAAAATACTTTAAGAATTCATTTCATATAATTAAAACATTTAAAATATCAATTTTAAACTTTGTCACTTTACTGCAAAAGCGTGATTTTTCTAGAAAATTGTTTTGGGCATATGTAAAATATACAAGGTGAAATCTCGGTTTTCTTTCTATATTTATTTAAACATATTTAAATGTTTATAAAACATTTCTAAATCATTTTAAAACTATTTCCAAAAGGTTTAAGCATTCCATATATACCATTTCATTTTCAAAAGGAAAGTGACTTCCTTTGTGCTTACCGACGTGTATTAACGTGACTTGGTAAAACAATTTAACAAGCATATCAAAAAATCAATACTCGAGGATCAAAGCATATATAAGCATCCATAGCAATCATAACACATCATCAAATATACATACATACATACATACATATATTGAATAAAGTTTCTCACCATAAACCAAAGCGATAAACTTCCTATCAACATTTTAATCAACCAACACTTCACTAACTACTTCCTTCTCTATTAAACACTAGAAAACAACACTTATTCCTTCCAATAGCTTAGTGAAGGCTTGAGATGGAGGTTGGCCGAAGGTATAGAGAAGAAGTCTTGGAGCTTTGACTTGAATTCTTAAAATTAGATCTAAAAAATAGGTTATCTGGTATCTGATTTTAAGTCCTATAAACCTACAAATTTGAAAAAGTTATTAACTGGAAAGTTGTTTAAAATTATTTTCTATTGAATTTAAAAAAATGAATCATATGAATCCAAGTATTTTTAAGGGAGATATGATAGGATGAAGAGGAGGTATTGTCATGACGCCCAAAAATGTACTTAAAGAATTGAGTTTCAGGTTTAGCAAACAAGAAAATTTGAAAATGTTCTCGAAGAGAAAGTAGTAGCCACTGGAATTTTGTATAATTTGGGAAAAAGAATTTATTAATTTGATTCAGTAATGATCAAGTTATGATTAAAACAAAATGGGTTATTCTCTATTTCAAAAACTAGGCCAGAGAATGCATTGGAAAGAAGTAGATTTTGGTATAGTTATGTTAAGAATGAGACAAAGTATCATGAAAGTTGTAGCCACTGAAAAATTACATAATTTGATTAAAAAAAATTGCATTTTGGTTCTGTTTTGAACAAGTTATGTCACAGAGAATAAGAGGTAGAATATGGAGTAAAGACGAGTTTGATTTGAAGAGAATGAACATTGCTTTCTTTTGAATATTTTGTAAATATTTTCACATTATTTCTTTCTAATTTTTTTCTATGGCTTATAATCCATTAAAGAGGAGAAGATGAAGAAGCTTGAGGAAAGAAGAAGAAGAAGTGTGAATGAAAGTGAAAAAGGAGGTGGGTATTAATAGAAAAAGAAAGAAGTGGTAAATTTATCAAAATAACCTATTACCAAATTACCAAACTATCCTTACTTCAACCTAAAAAAAACCTCCACTTTTTCAAAACTTAACATCATCCTTTCACTTGTTATTTTATGTATTAATCCCTTAAGAATTAAGCTAAGTAAAATAATAATTATGTTGATTTTTGATGTAATATTGATTTGATGTTTACTTTTTCTTACTTTAGTTAATTATTACTTTTACAAATGACTTACAGAAGTTTTCTAATTATATTTAGTAAAAGTAAACTTGATTAGTGAATTAATTAATGCTTACACTATTTGAATATATGTTCCTATATAAGAAATAAAGGTGTGGCAATGTTGCGATAACCTTTAATCGACAAAACGTTGATTTCCGACAAAATGTTTACGGTCATATTTTGACATTTTAGTTAAACTATTTACTTGTGTAAACCAAAATTAAAAATAAATTTATATAATGTTATTTAAAAATATGGACACTTAAAAATTAATTAAAATAATTTATTTAATCATCATAACATACCTTTTCGAAATCAGCATTTTATCACTCTTGTCGATATAGGCAAATGTTACTATATTTGTGTATACTTCTCTTTCCAAATCATATTTAATATTGTTTGAATCATATAGCCTTGCCTAATTTATATTTAAAATCACTTTAAATATTATATTTTAGAGTGGTCAAATTCTGGGTCGTTACATTCTCCCATACTTAAAAGAATTTCGTACTAGAAAACACCCAAATCAAAAGTTTGCTCAAAACATTTACCTTTAAACTTAATTTCATATAATATACACAGATCATCTGTATAAAATATCTTATCCAGTCTCTTACTCGAATACACCTTTATTTCCAAACTTGTATTGATCCCTCGATCCTCTAGTGCGGACACTGATCAGACTTCTCGATCAGAACCTTTGCTTTCCTTGCATAGTGTTCAACTATGATAGAAAACTCAAGTATCTAGCCACAAACTCTCATCAATGTTCGTCGCCAAGAATCGAGTGATAAATCCTTTTCTGGATCGATGTAAAAACCTCAAAGTACCAAACTCGAATCTTAGATCAAAATTTGTGCGATGAAATGATCTGCATGTAACATATGTATTTACTAACTTTTAAAAACTTTTCATAAACTTTTATCTTAAGTTAAACATTTTATAAAGGTGCTTCTTTATATAATCCCTTTAATTATTTATTTCCAAATATTTTTATTAAAGTAAAATTCTAAAGAAACCATTTTTCACTCAAAAGATAATTTATTTTTACTATAGTTTTTTTTCGAAAATCCTTTAACTTAGTATATTTCCTTTAACACTATTATTATTTATGAATCGTTTCGTAAAATTATTATTTAAGTTTATTTCATTGTAATAACTTACACAAACCAATCACTTTTAAAGAATTAAGTCCAAATCCTTAATTTATGCTAGAATTCATTAATAAAACTTTTTCTGGGTTATAATTACCTTTTTATAGAGTCATTATTTTACTTAAGTGTATAGATAGTCCATGGTTTAAATCTATAATTTTATGTTCTACCTTTACGTCCTAAAATATATAAATCCAAAATTTCAAATTGATTTTACTTAAATCCATCTGTCTAACAAATTTGAACTTTGTTGTAATTTACTGTTATCTCAAATTCATGAGTTATAAAACTTATTTCTTATCTAATACTATTATTAATTTTCTTGCTTTGAAAAAAAAACAAATTTTAGGACAACCCGTATTTAAATCCTCAAACTCTTAAATCTTTTTTTACTTCATAAATTAGATTTATAAATTATCCTTATATTATTTCATTTACTCAAAGTATTTCATAATCTTTTACCAAAAGGTTTCATAAATTGCTTAGCTCCAGCTAGGTGTGATTTAGAAATTTTCGATTGTCCAAAATCGTCGAGAATCCCGCTTTATCCTATCAATTAGCAATTCCAAATTCATCTTTGGTTTAAACACTTTTATAAATATTACCAATCAATTTATCAACTAATGATTCACATTATCTCTATAATTTAAGAAAATTATATAGATCTAGTAACTCTAAAATAACACCAAGGAATTGGGTCTACCAATAGTATCAATATCCTCTTAACAAGAAGAGTAATATTTAAGAGAAGTGTTTACCATCCAAACACATCTCTTTCTCATTTTTAGTTTATTTTCAAGCCAATTGAATTAGTTATCATAAAATACCTTTTTTCAAAATCCTTTAGAGACTACTTTATAAAACCTATTTTATAAATTCATTTTATCTTATATTAATTAATTTCACTTTAATTTCCACAACTCTTTTAAATAACTCGAATTTAAATTCTCATTCTTTTTATATTTATCCTTCTACACAATCATTAAAATATATTTTTATCTTATATGTTCATTCCTTAAACAAATCTTGTTATCAAACACCTTATAGTCAAATCGTGAAACTTAATTCACAAGGTATTTGTACTTAAACTTTTAAATCAAAAAATTGATCAATTTATGATAGTAACTTAACATTATCATTTATTAATTTATTATTTTGGAATAAGTATTAAAGATCGTAATTACCTTATCAGATTTCTTACTTATCGATTATCTTTGTGAAACATCTTATAGTCAAACTGTGAAATTCTAATCACAAGATGTTCATATTTAAATTTCCCTAATCCTGATTTCGAACTATACAACTTTTCAAAATATATACCATAAAATTATTTCATTTACCAATTTTTTCTAAATCAGTGTGCCGGTCCGCCTTGTTTAAATGTTTTAGGAACCCTCATCTATAATGATCAGGCGCACCGATCAGAATTTATAAATCACTCAATAATATATCAACACAAAATAATTTATTAGTCAGTAACAAATACGAACTCATATATAATACACTCAAGCTCATTCTAGGGTGTCACTAACCCTATCTCTAATGAGTCATCCATCCTAGGGTATTGCTAACCCTATCTCTAATGAGTCTTTACCCCATAAAAGCCAAGGTTCTCGCTTAATCTTTAGCTCTCATATCAAGTGTAGTGGCCCATTTTTCCGTACCATTTGAATCGACAATAAACCAAAAATGCCCAACTCAAATTGCACGAATAAGTGGATCATTAAGGGTAGAAAGAAAAGAAAGATAGAATAGAATATCACAAGAATGGAATAACATATACTATTTCAATAATAATCTTTATAGCGAAATTTTTTAAAATACAATATCAGAGTCTAACCTAGATTCATCTTGGATAGTTACAAAACTCTATCCTTACAAATGCTAAAAACAACAAACAAATGCAATATATGTAGCAGATAATAGAATTCGTCCATACAATGATGAAGATCTCCAGCTCTCCTCTGGAAACTCCAACCGTCTTCTACTAAACCTAAAACTACTCGGATCTTACCTGACTATTTAAAATACCCGGATTAGGCTTGATAAACCAACGTGAGATACTCTAAAACTTAAATGCATAGATGATGACGATGATATCAAAACCTTTGAAAAGAATGGTATAAGTCTGTGCCCACACATAAACACGGACGAGTTTTTACCTTATGATAACCAACACTTTTATACCAAAATACACTTGATATTATTTTTAATAACATTCCTTTAAAAAAAAAATTCAAATAAACTTATTCAAATAAAGTATCAATACCCGAACTAAATCCAAGGGAATATATCCGGACCGGGTCAACGGGCTATGCTGGAAGGAATACATGATACCGGAAGGGGTAGCTGAAATTTTTGCAAAGCATTACAGCTATTTCGGGACTACAATCAAAACCGTAAATTTCGTATTGGGATTGGATTTCCAATGTGATGGGGAACTAGTGGCCTTTTCTCCTACCATGCATAATAAACATAGATCCCGCGGTGCCTCAATCGCTTTTCCAAAAAAGTCACTTGGAACTATACTTGCTATACTACTACTGATAACCGGTAATTCCCTAATTGTCTCAAGTTAACCAATTTATCAAAATGGGGCAATAAATGCCTTGAGGGATGTTTTACCCCAAACGACCCAACGTATTGGACGACACCATACATACCCACTTATTCCGAATTTGTGTCTGTCAGAACACATAGTATCCTATATCATCTTCCAAGATGTGAGGCTAGTGAGTCTATACTCAATTTCTTCAAAGCCACGTTTTTCATACAAAACCACGCTTTGATCATAACAGGTTCCACTTTGAAGGCCACATTGTCATTCCATGTCACATGACTGATTTCTAGAAAAGTATAACTTCCTAAGCTCGTATGTCTTGAAAAAGGGTGTTAAGCTAAAAGAAGTTGCCTTCTCCGCCACCAACCGATATACATTCATAGAAACCACTCAAATGTGATTTAGAATACAATGTCAGACAAACATCCATACAAGTTCGTTCTAGGACTGAATGAAACCGAAGGTACTTTCCTCGACCTTATTAGGCGAGAAGCCCTTGCAATCCGAAAAAATCTCTACAATGAGGAGACCACTACTATAAACAACTCTATAATAGGAGCAACCCAAAGCTTGTCAACAAGAAGTCCTTACGCTATGAAGGTCCTCGGTCTTCAATAATCATCATCTTCAACAAGTCATCACTTTCGAGCTTATACACTGATTCGAAGTGGTTTTCAAATAGGGATCACCCAAATCCGACACAGGTTCCTTCAAAGCCAATTATCAATAAAAAGATGTTAAGTTCATATATGGATATCAATCATCAATAAATTACTTCGTCTTTTATTTAAATCAGATTTCTTTTTTATTATATATTATTTTTAATTTATTCCATTTTTTCCAAGAGTATATGGAATCATTATGCCTCATTTATTAAATCATTTGATTTATTTAAACCTTTCTTAAACCCTGGAATAATTCCAAAACATTTCTCTTTTACTTAGGAAAATCTTTCCAAATCATTCATTGAATCTTAATCAAAGATTTCTTATATTCAAGCTATAACTTTTAACTTAGGAAAAATATTCCTAAATCATTTATTAAATTTTAATCAAAAATTTCTTATGTTCAAGCTATAACTTTTAACTTAGGGAACATATTCCTAAATCCTTTATTAAATCTTAATCAAAGATTTCTTTCTTAACTTCAAATTGTATTCTTACAAATCGAAGAATTTCATAACAGAGCATTACTGTCACTTTAAATATGGTAAATTTCACCTACATGGACTAGTGGCAAGTAATCTTACATCATGAAGATCTTTGTCTTTAATGATCTTTGTCTTCAGTATTTTTTATTTCAAAAATTAGTTCAATGGGGGTTTCGGATAGGAACCACCCAAATCCAATCTCGGTTTTTCGGTTAGGAATCACCCAAATCCGATCCCGGTTCCTTCGTACCAATCATCGAATAAAAGGTATTAAGTGGTTAATTAATATTCAAAGAATTTGTTTCTTTTCTTTTATCATAGAAAAACTTAAATATAATTTTTTTAGAGCATCCGGACTTTCCTTTCGATTTGTTTCACCCCTCGTCCAAAAAGTGAAAATATAGGCCAGGTATGTTTAGGGCACTGGATTCTCCATTCCCAACCTTAGTTAAACACCTTGTTTTATCCTCCTAGATCTCACAGGTGGGAGTAATTTAAGAGTCATTTCCGCATACTCAGTTTGTTATTACATTTAATATTCTTCACTTTTTGTTTAAGTAGTACAAACAATTCCTCTTAACCATTTATTCAAACTATTATTGAGACTTCCAAATCATCTTTAAATTAATTAATTATTCTTTTAAAAATCATTCACAAAATATTTAGAAAATAAATGTTAAGTTCAAAACTACATTTCAAAAGTTATTTAAAACTGCTGCGAAAAGCGTTGTGAAAAGTGTTGCAAATAGTGTTTTAAAAGCTGTATTCTTCAAAATGACTTTTATATCATTTAAAAATTCATCTCTTTAACTTAAATATCTTTTAATACATGTTTAAATATTTTTAGAATTTATTTCATATTTTTTAAACATTTAAAATATCAATTTTAAACTTTGGTCACTTTATAACTAAAGCATGATTTTCTACAAAATTGTTTTGGACATATTTAAAATATACAAGATGAAATCTTGATTTTCTTCCTTTATTTCTTTAAACATATTTAAATATTTATGAAACATTTCTAACTCATTTCAAAACTATTTCCAAAAGTTTTAATCATTCCATATACACCATTTCATTTTCAAAGAAAAGTGATTTCCTTTGTGCTTGTTGATGTGTACTAACGTGACTTGAAAAAACAATTTAACAATCATATCAAACAATCAATACTCGAGGATGAAAGCAAAAATAAGCATACATAGCAATCATAACACATCATCAAACATGTATATATATATATATATATATATATATATAGATAATAAATAGAGTTTCTCACCATAAACCAAAGCGATAAACTTTCTACCAACATTCTAATCAACCAACGCTTCATTAACTACTTCCTAATCCATTAAACACTAGAAAATAACACCCTCTTCCTTCTTCCAGCTTAGCCATGGCTTGAGACGGAGACTGGCTGAAGGTATAGGGAAGAAGTCTTGGAGCTTTGACTTGAATTCTTAAAATTAGATCCAAAAAATATGTTATCTTGTATTTGATTTTAGACCCTTTGAATCTACGAATTTGAAAAAGTTATTAACTAGAAAGTTGTTGAAAATTATTCTATATTGAATTTGAAACAAAGAATCATTTTAATCCAAGTTGTTTTGTGGGAGATATGATAGAATGAAGAAGAGGTATTGTCGGATTGACAAAAATGAAGCCCGAAAATGTACTTCAAAGAATTGAGTTTTAGGTATAGCAAACCTCTAAAATGTAAAATTTACTCAAAATGAAAGTTATAGCGATTGGAATTTTGTATGATTTGAAAATAATAATTTCTTAATTCAATTCAGGAATGATTAGGTTATGATCAAAACAAAATGGGTTATTTTTGTCTCAGAAACTGGGTCAGAGAATGCACTGGAAAGAAATGGATTTTTGATATAGTTAAGATAAGAATGAGATAATGAGTTCAACATTAAAGTTGTAGATAATGGAAAAATTAATGCTTTAATATAAATAATTTTGCATTTTTTTTTTCTGTTTTGAAGAAGTTACGGCAGAGAGAAGAAGATGTAAAATATGGAGAGAATATGAATTTGATTTGAAGAAAATGAACATCGATTTCTTTTGAATATTTTGTAAATATTTTGACATTATTTCTTTCTTATTTTTTATGGCTTAGAAGCCATTAAAGAGGAGAATAAGAAGGTAAAAAGATAGAGAAAAGAAGAAGAAGAAGTGTGAATGAAAGTGAAGAAGGAGGTGTGTATTTATAGAAACAACGAAGTGGTAAATTTACCAAAATGACCTATTACCAAATTATCAAACTATTCTTACTTCAAATTAAAGAAACCTCCACTTTTTCAACACTTAACATCGTCCTTTCACTTCTTACTTTATGTCTTAATCCCTCAAGAACTAAGCTAAGTAAAATAATTATTATGTTGGTTTTTGATGTGATATTGATTTGATGTTTACTTTTTCTTACATCTGTTAATTCTTACTTACTTTTACTAATGACTTCTAGAAGTTTTCTAATTATATTTAGTAAAAGTGAACTTGATTAGTAAATTAATCAATACTTACACTATTTGAATATATGTTCCTATATATTAAAATAAAGGCGCGACAATGTTGCGACAACTTTTAATTGACAAATGTTTTACGGTCATATTTTAACGTTTTAGTTAAACTATTTATTTATATAAATCAAATTTAAAAATAATTTTTTATAATATTATTTAAAAATATAGAAACTTATAAATTAATTAAAATAATTTATTTTACCATCGAAACTTACCTTTCTAAAATCAGCATTTTATCACTTTTGTCGATATAGGAGAATGTTACTATTTTTGTGTATACTTATCTTTTCAAATCCTATCTAATATTATTTGAATCATATAACCTTGCCTAATTTATATTTAAAATCACTTTAAATAGTATATTTTAAAGTGATCAAATTCTGGGTCGTTATAGACTGTTAAGAATGCCTATTTCATTTCGGCAAAGTCCAAATGGATGATTACCAGGTTAGCTGAGATATATGCTAAGGCTATAGTGAGGGTTCATGGAATTCCAAGTACTATAGATAGTGATTAAGACCCGTTGTTGGCCAGTGAGTTTCGGCAGGGCCTATAGAGTGCTACGGGTTGGAATTATGTATGGGCACTACTTACCGTTCTTAGGTAGATGGCTAAATCGAGAGGGTCAACCAGTGCTAGAATATTTTCTAAAGGCATTTTTATCAGACTTTGTTGGATCTTGGGAAGATCATTTGCACTTGGTGGAATTTTCATACAACAATAATTACCAATCCAATATTGGAAAGACACCTTTTGAGGTATTGCACAGAAGGCCTTGTAAGTCGTCGATGAGTTGGTGTAGACATAAGATAGACTTGTTCTAGGGCCATATCTTGTAAGAGAAACTTCATAGAAGGTCAAGTTGATTCTGCAAAGGATGAAAGATGCTCGATCAAGGCAGAAGTACTATGCTGATAAAAGGAAAAGGGATTTAGAATATGTTTTAGGGGATCATGTGTTTGTTAAAGTGTCGCCAATGCAAGGCATTGTGAAATTTGGAAAGGTGGGAAAGTTGGCATCAAGATATGTTAGCCTATTCCTGATACTTGAAAGGATGGCAGCAAAGTCGCTTACATAATTGAATTGCCGAGTGCTTTTGCCAAAGTCCATAGTGGGTTTCATGTACCACATGTACAGAAGTGCATCCGAGACCCTAGGGATGTTGTCAGTTTGAGAACAGTGGAAGATTTGGTTGTTGAGTCGAACATGACCTTTGTTAGGAAGTCATTTTGGTTGTACGTTAGAAACGAAGGTTAAAGTCAAGAAGAACTATCTCGAGCTATTTTTTAAGATTAGCATGAATGTTTGCAATGTCTATTGTAAACCTTATGTGTGTAATCTGCGTGTGATGATATGGATGATTTTTTTTATGTATTGCTTATTGCACTAATACTCACATGGGTAATTTATAAGTTTATGCTAGTGTATGCATGGGATAGTTTGAGAATCACTATCATGCCTTATCCGAATTTCGAGGATGAAATTCCAATAAAGGGAAGCCTATAACACCATGTGAACTGACGAACAATTAACTATGATAATAAAATTTTAAGTTATTATACTAAGAACTTAAATAATACAATGAGATAAGTATTTGTGTGTACATTTACTAGTCAGATGTGTTATTTAATAAAGCTTAACTTGAAAGAATAAAATGAAGAAGAGGGGTATAAGCCAATGACCCAATTATTCATGTGATATTGATAACACTTTCCTCTATTCATTTCATTTTGTACTTAAAAATTGAAATAAAAGGTTGAGCAATTTAATGGTGGTTATGTCCTAGGGAAAAGAAGAAGAAAATGAAGATTTAGAGCTAAGAAAACTAGAGACTTCATAATCTATGAAATCTAAGCGAGTGATGAATTCTCCGATCCCATTTTCCCCCATGAATTGTTCGTAGCAAAATAATATCGAATGATCCTCATGCTTCTTTGAATTTATTTGATCCGAAAATTTAATTTATGTGCAAAAACATTATTAGAGATGGATTTTGAATTTTAGAATTTTCTCGTTCGTAAACGAATTCATATGAATTAGTTGAGAGCTGTATATTATGGGAAAATGGATAAATAAGTATATCTTTGGAGCATCAGTTCACCTCCTCCATGCAACTTGCCTTGCCTACATCACTTACTACTCTAGCCATTCATGGTAGGTATAAAGAGGGAAAATTTAAAGGGGTCAGACAAAGTCTCGCAAGTAAATTATATTCACCACTGGTATGGTTTGGACAAGTGATTAAAGTTTAATCATAATCTACTCCAAAGAGTGTTCTTTAATGTGTGTGTTCTAAATGTAAGTAATTACTTACTTTCATAATATAGCTTGGCCAGTCCTAGTGTGACTAAATCTAATTTTTGATTTTAAAAGTTTATACTCATAGGTGCAACATGTCAACTAAATAATTTCAAAAAGCATCTCTTGTAACTAACTATCCATCTATATATCAGGTTAACATTCGCAATGGGTTTGAGTTCTGCTTAATTGGGTATAACTCACCCTACTAAACCTACGCATTCAGGTTCATAATCATGATATAATCTCTTGGGTTAACAGCACCAATATAATCTTTTAGGTTAATAATCCCAATATAATAATTTGAGTTAAGAATCCTAATATAGTATTTTATTTAGTGCTTGTATCCTATGCTATATACCATTACATAAGTAGAATTCTAGAGCAGATTAATAGATCCAACCCTTTATAGGATTAACAGATCCTATTATGACAGACTTCTCCACTATCTCTTTACAACTTCCACCAATAGTGGCTAGGGATAACTATGAATGATAAGAGCTTTTAATTAAGATGTAATCACTAGCCGCGTTGAGTGTCACATTTAACATGATTGAGTTAAGGACATGACCGAGAAGCGATTATGTAATTTGTTACGTGCATCTAACTCGATAACTAATCTTGTTCAAAGTAAAAGGTTTTTTTCTATTATACACTCGTTGTATTGTGATTAATTAATTATGTAATTAATTAAAAGTATATTAAATAGATAATCCATAGATGATTGGTTATGTCATAGTGATTACAATGTGTTGTAATCATGATAAATTTATCACATTAAAATGATATATTGTTTTAAGTATTCATAGTCAAGATGTTTCGATAAGGGATATCAATACATCCATTAAAACCGTAACACTCTCTAAATGATAGGCAATATGTACTCATTGCTACTGGAGAAATCAAAGGGTTATGTTCTAATATCTATTGGATAATTATGGAATGAATGATACGAGGGTTTACTGTTGGCTAATATAACTAAGGTCTAACAAGGAATCTCGAATTCAAGATATTACAAAATTCTCTCGTCTTTAGAATATTGTTCGACTTCAATATGGAAACTTCACTTTAGTTATAGTTAAATTATGGCATGGCATCCATATAATGACTATGGTTGGATCTGAGTTGAAGCATTGGAAGTGAAACACAATTTATTAGAGGATTCGTCTCTTGAATTATAAGGGCTAGTAATTATGATCAACTATAATCAACTTAAAGTCAAAGTCTCTAGCCAGAGTAGTATGGTTAATAGTAATTGTTATTATTGAATCAAGGACTTTTTTTGGACTATTCAAGTTGAATGTGGGCGATGGTGGAATTTTGAACAAAACCAAATTTCGTGAGTTCGAATGTGATATAGTGTTGACAAAGAGAATTCGTATAAATAATCATTACTATCAGGCACTTCTTATAATAACTAAAATTGGATTTTTTACTCAGAAGACGTGTAAGCGATAAGTTCAGCCGAAATATCAAACCACTAGCTAAGGTAAACTATGAACATTAATATTTGAATCATTCAATATTAACTACTGACCGAATTTACACTTTGGGTCACATAAGCGAATTGTTGGTATCTCGAATGTACCACATGATTTTACTAATTTATAATCATTATAAATTAATTAAATTAATTAATACTTATGAAATATTGATTATTAAATTTTATTTGATTGTTTAATACCACTGGTATTCAATAAAGTACCTATAATAGTTATAAATGCACGCGTCGATATACGATGTCGGTAGAATATTTAAATTGGATTTAAATATAATAAATACTAAGTGGGTTTGAAAATAAATTTAATAAACTAATATTAGGAAATTTTAATTTCCATAATTTTATTCGATTTTTTTAAATACCATTAGTATTTAATAAACTGCGTATGTAAAAGTTATAAACATATGTATCGATTTATGATAATGATAGAATATATAATTTAGATGTAATAGATTAAATGCTCAGTGATTTTAGAAATTTTTAAAGGCCATGTGGCATCTATAATGGTTGGATGTAAACAATGAAGGAAGGGAGAGGATTTGTTGAGATTTAATTGGGTATTAAATAGAGAATTTTTAAATAAGGAAATTAAAAGGTTTAAATGTTTCCTTTAAAACATATTCTTTCTAATTCATTTCAGAAGACTCTTAGACAATTCACATGTATTTCTCTCCTCTTATATCCTAGCCAAAAAATATGGCTTATGAAGCCTAATAAGTTTCAAAACTACAATTAAATTATAAAAATGATGATTCTCATCTCTTAATTCTTGCAAATTCTGGAGATTAATTTTATTGAGTCTAGGAGCTTTTGATTCACGATTTCAAGGTGTTATTTATGGACAACATACAAGGTGATTCTTAGATTAATTTACTGATATGTTTTATCACTTATATGCTTGGATTTTGTAAGTTCATCAAGTGTTTAACTAGTCCTTCTGTATATGTGAATCAAACCCTTATGTATCTCAATTGAATTTTGACAAATGTATTATTTTAATTGATATCAACATATGTTCTTCATCCCTTTAAAATATATGTTCATCTCAAATTGAAATGTTTTGATTATTTATCACTATTGTTAATTTGTTGTTAGTAAATGCATTGTTTAGATCCATTTGTTCTTATCACAAAATTACATATGCCCGACTTGTCCAATTTATTTTCTTCTATTTTTGATAATTCTAAAAAAACTTGGAAGCTAATTTTGATTTAAATATATTTTATAATTATATAAAATTTACATACATAATTTTAAATGAATTGTATATGTTAATTATTTATTATTCCATGAAAACTGATTTCTATAGTTATAAGGCTATTTTTGGTTACAAACATTTTGAATTTTGTCATGTAAGAAGGATAGTTTTTTGGTCTAAACTTTAAGTATAGCCTTTTGTTCAAATTTTAAATCATTTATCTCGTTTTATAAGTTTATTTTTTTACAAAAAAAATCTTAAACTATTGTTTCATTTTGAACTATAAACTTAATCCAAATTATTCACTTTTAAATCCAACTTATTACATATATACATATGTATCATAAATTACAATGTCCATAAAACATGTTGCTCTGAATCTAAATGATATGCTGTAATTTTATATACATGGAAATTTTCATATGTTGCTTTAATTCAAATTTATAGATGAGACCTTTTGTAATAGTGTAAGATTTATTGTTAAATCTTTCTTTGAGTGAAATCAAATTCATTAATATTAATTTTGAATTCGAAATAACAAAAAAATATCCAATGTGATTTTAATACATACATATTTCTATCATATTTCCAATATATTTTATATAAATATTATTGAAACATAGGCATATATAAAGGAGAAATAGGTCTGTTGCAGTATAAATCCAAATTCCTACATACGTTCCCATTAACTATGTACGCATCTTATTTGTAGCCAACGCACTTCACACAAACAATTACATTTGATATACATGTGAACTAAAACATTAAAAAGAACCTTTTGAACATAATGAATAAAATGAAGATTTTGTTTTAAAATTTTAGATTGGATCTTAAAGAAATTTAGGCTTCATAAACTTAACTTAGAGCAAAATGGAACGAAATTTTTTAAAACTCACTCATCGAACCTGCTTTCAACCATCTATGTGGTCTAAATTAGCAACGTTAGAACTCGTCGATTAAAGCCTACCAATTTAGTAGGGCATATAAAAAGGTAGTGTGAAAGGATTGAGTTTGGATAATCATGTAGTCTGCCTTACCTATCTAGTGGCCTGGTGCGAAGAATGAAGTAAGCACAAAATGTTATCACCAATATAAATGCCTAAACTGAATTAAGCCTTGTGCCAGAATTTAAAATTATGTTTTAAGTTTAAAAGTAAAAGTTAAAATATGATATATTATAAATGCTATAAACTTTTCAAAATTGTTTTTGAAAGATAACGAATTAAAGTTCAATATGTTCATTCTAATTTTTTAATTAATTAGATTAAATAAATAAAAAAATTATTCATTAAAAGCTATTCATTTAATTAAAACATATATAATGATATTTAAATATTTATCTTAAAATGTTAAGGTAAAGAAAGAAACTTTTTTGAATTTAATCAATGTTATTTTAGTTAAAAATTATTTTAATTAATAAAATGAATTAAAAGTTGATCAATAAATAATGTACGTGCATAATGATATGTGCAATTACTATAAATGTTATAGTCCATATTCATCTTTAATTGTTAAGAAAGAATGAAGTAAAATTCAATAGTTGAAATTTAAATTCAATTAATTAAAATGTTAAATAAATAAATAATGTAATTATTTAAATATGATCTGATTAATAAAATCAAAATTAATTAAATAAGATTTAATTCATAGGATGCACGTTAACCTGCCTTTTGACTATGCAGTATACGGAAGGATTTAACTAAACGAATTTCATAATCACTAAGGTAGGAAACCCAGTAGGGTGATTATCAGCTTCGGAAATCAGGTATAACCAAGGCTATGGATGATAGTCGAGCAAATTCAGATGAATGACATCCTAGAATTGGCTAAGTATGAATTGGTGCTTTCCCTTGGTAGGGGATCAGTACCTCTCCCTTCCCCTAGGCAGGAGACCATATCAGATCACTGTGGCTATGGACACTTAACTCAGTAGCTCAACTAAATGAAAATCGATCGATATCTTCAATTTTCACCTGGGTAACATTGTAGAACAACTCAGGAAACACGAAGTAAACATCGAGGAAGACCTCTGGAAGGGATCGCTGGGCCTCACTCTCCTATCTTGGGGATCAGTATCGATCCCTAAAAGTGGGCCTAGTGTAGCCCATTTAGTGAGTGGGGTCGGTCTGATCTCGAGGTCTTGTGGGTGAATTTTCAGTTGGATATTTGCACGTCCTCCCCTATTAATATAGCGGGCATGACATTCATTTTGGGATCTTTTGGCAGGCACTCTTCTTCCTCCATTGTTATTACTACTCTGCTATCATCCGGACTGTAATTGTAATCTACTGTATAACAAAAGGAAAATTATTGGAGTGGACGTAGGCCAGAGTCAACCGAACCATTATAAAACTTTCTATGTTCATTTCTTTCAGTTTTAATTTGTTGTTCTTCATATTTTATTCTTTAGTAATTCCATTGAAAGTTAGTTATTTGGCATTTTTGTGCTTTCATACTATTTAGGGTGTTGGCGCCATTTTTGACATCAACACTTTGGTGCTTTCAACGAGACTTACTTGCACCTAAAGATTTGAAAGCATGGATAATTGGATCTTAGAAGCAATGGTTTGGCAATCTACAAGGAGAGTGCTTGCGAATAGTTGTCATCATGGAGAAAGCCAGGAAGCTTCCTCAGAATCTAATAAACCGTCTATCTACATCACAAGGAATGGGATAGAGGCAATGATGGATGTAATGCAGAAGAGGAAGATGAAGAGGCAAGTGGAAATGATGCAGAATTTCCATTGCTAAAGTGGATAGGTAGGAGCGGTAGGAGCTACTGGCAATTTGTAATAAGGATTTGGAGCAGCAGGAGCTGTAGAAAATCAGAACAGGGAGCATGGGAATGGAGCCAACAAGCAGGAGATATAGCAGAGCAATTGGGGCCAGTCCCCGACTAACATCAAGGGATTGGCACTGATCCCCCTAGAGGGGTTGGTACCGAACAACCAAGGCTTAGGAGCATGCCTACGGAGCAGGTTGGTTTGGACGTCCATAGGCCAGTGGTCAACGTTGTGCATGGTTAATACAGATCGTAATACAGATGCATATACGAAGGAGTATGTTTCTAAATACCCTCGTAGAGCCACAGCGCAGGTTGGTAATATGGATTGGAGGCCACCTATGGATGAGAACGAAAGGATTTATGAGTTGGTACGTCGAGAGATGAGAGATGGGTTTTCCAATAGAAATTTGGGGGATGTCAATCAAAGTCCTTTTCTCCAAATATTAGGCAAGCTCGGAACCCATCGGAGTTCAAACTACCAACACTAGAGGTATACGAGGGAAGTTGGATCTTATAGGGCACTTGATGAAGTATATCTGGCATATGGAAGTGTTGGGGCGTCGGAGGAAGTAATGGCAAAATGTTTTACTTTATAATTGATGGAATTAGTTGTGCTTTGGTTTAGGCAGTTGGAGAATGGCTCAATCAGGACATGGAACGACCTGGCAGATAGGTTCATGTAGCAATTTTAGCTCCATGTTTTGTGATCCAAGAATTTGATGACATTGATGATGCTCAAAAAAAGGATAGGAGAGTCCTTGAGGTGTTTCTTGATACGATTTAATGCGATGGTTGCTTTATTGGCCCCATCCATCAGTGTTTTTAATAGCATCGGTATCTATGATTACCGATGAGATATACTTTAAGTTTGTACTAAAACGGGATCCACCAATAGATACCTAGGAATTTTACCATGAAGTGGAGAGGTTCCTATGGCAGGAGGATGCACGGACCGACAAATAGGAAGTAAATGCCATGTGAGGTAATGGACCATCTAAAGAATGGTCCAAGAAGGACAAAGGTAAACGGAAAATGGACGTTGGATATGATGGATCGAAAAGGCAAAGGAAAGAACAAGAGATGAAGTTCTCCTCTTATTCGGATTTGATGGAAAGCTTGGAACAGATTTATCTGGACAAAAGGGGGCAACTCCCCAATCGAAAATCGATAAGGAGGGATTCTATGGAGCGGGAGCATAGGTCCGAAAAATACCGCCTATTCCACGAACTAGATTGGCATATTACCAATGATTATATGCACTTGGAGATATGGTTAAGGAACATATAGGGATGGCAGGCTGCCACAACATGTAAGAAATCAAATAGCCAATGTGGAACATGAGAAGACATCATCCCAACAAATCGGAGCGAGTTCGACTTAAGATCACCGATTGTCATCCCCTGATCGGGATGGCATGAACCAAATAAATAATACACTCTTCAACAAAGCGTCTACGTCACTTACACATGTATGGGATCATGAGCAGTCCCTAGGCATGCTCGAAGGTGGCAATGAACCACCATGCCTAGATAGACACTTAGTTATTTCTAGTTCTTTAGCTTTTTATAATTCAAATTTAATAAATGGGTCTTAAAGTACTTGAATCCGCATTAATGCAATGAACAAAACAAGTCACAGTCGTCCTGGTCGGAGAGGAGGGGCGATAGCCAAAAGGTGTGAGTCCCTTCATCGAAGAGCAATAGTATGGATTCGTACATCATGGATTAAGCACTCGACCGAAGAGTCAAGGTCAGAGAAAGGAAGTTGGAATGGAATTGATCACGTTAATGTCCGTGATTGGTGAGTTGGAGACCAAAGTGCAAGAAGTGAGTTGCTTCACTAGAGAGCGATAAGATAAACTTACTTATCGTTTTTCCTCCTTTCGCCGAAAAGTAACTAAATGGGGTCCTGCAAGGATTTAGAGAGACCATGATTGGCCTAGGAACGGCAGGACATTGCATTATGTTCAGGGACATTGAACCGGAGTGTAGGAAGTAATGTTGCTTCATCGAAGAGAAACTGGATCGACTTACTTTTCATTGTTCCCCCTTTATCGGAGAGTGACAGGTGAGATCTAGTAAGAGCTGGGAGAGGCTATGATCGGTCCAAGAGGATCAAGACATCGCTATATGCCCCAAATTGTATAGATTGTAGGGAATGAGTTGCTTCATATGAGAGTGATAGGATTGGCTCACTCAACATTAAGTCCCTTTCGCCGCAAAGCAATTGGATTGGGCTCGGCTATGGTCCGAAGAGACCATTGACTGGTCCGAAAAGACCAGGAACTTGGAAAATGATCCAAGAGATCGCGGATTGGGTTACTGACTTCCAAGATTTCAAATAGTCACAAATTTAGTTATTGACCTAGTGAGGTCATGGATTTGGATAATGATCCGATGTGATCATAAATTTGTATAATGATCCGGTGAGATCGAGGCTTTTGATTTGGCAAACGATCCAGTGAGATCATGGATTTGGTTACTGACTTTGGATGTATATGGATTTGGCTTAGGTTTTGGAATAGCTTTGAATTGACTATCGTCTTGGAACAATCATGGGTTTTACTAACAATCCAGTGACATTGAGGATTCGGCATGCAAAAACTAACTCCTTGGCAAACAAGGGACGGCTTACGACAATCAGGTTTGGCTAAAGACCGGATTTTATATTGGAGATTTCGACTATCAATGGATTTTGGATTGAAGATTTCGAATACCGATGGATTTTGGACTTATGGTAATTCAAAGCACACCATCCTACTGTAAGGCATGTTTGGATGGAGGGGTAAGTGTTATCCTGTCTATTGACCAGGCAGTATACGGGCGGATTTGACTAAACGAATTTTGTACTCACCAATGTAGGATGCCCGAAGGAGGTGATTATTAGGTTTGAAAATCAGGTATAACCAAGGCTATGGATGATAGTCGAGCGGATTCAAACGAATGGCATCAAAAAATTGGCAAAGTACAGATTGGTACTTCCCCTAGGCAGAGGATCGGTACCTATCCTTTCCCCTAGGCAGTGGATCAGATTAGATCACTATGGCTATGAACACTTAACTTAGTAACTCAATAGAAATCAATCGATATCTCTAATTTTCACCAAGGCATCATCGTAGAACAACTCAAGAAATACAAAATAAACATCGAGGAGGACCCCTAAGAGGAAACGTTGGGCTCCACTCCCCTATCTTGGGGATCGGCACCAATTCCCCTATAGGGATTAACACGGATCCTTAAAAGTGGGCCTTCTATGACCCATTTTTATTGAGTAGGGTGGCCTAGTTTTTTGGTCTTATATGTGAGTTTTCAGTTGAATATCTGCATCTCTTCTCTTATAAATACAATGGGCATGATACTCATTTAGGATCTTCTGGCTGGCTCTCTTCTTTTTCAATTTATTGCTATTAGGCTATCATTCGAACTGTGATTTAATCTATAATATAATAGAAGGAAAATTATTGGAGTCGACGTAGGCCAGAGTCAGTTGAACCACTGTAGAACTTTCTTTGTTCATTTCTTTTAGTTTTATTTTGTTAGTCTTCATTTCTTATTCTCTATTTCATTCTTTTGGGAGTTGGTTATTGGAAATTTTGGTCCATTCATGTCGTTCATGGTTTGACATCATTTTTGACATCAACAATACGTACGTGTTATATAAGTGAATGTGACCATAAAAGTTATAAATATATTACTGCATATAAAACTATTTGTGTATAAAATCAATTGAAATGTAAAGAAACCCAAATTATAATTAAGGAGCAAAAACCAACATATAGCGCGTATACTATGATTTTAGATATATTTGGTACTTGAATCATGGGGTTTTTCAAAAGAAATATATTATTCCCTTCATCGATATTACTCAATTAAATATATTAAAGATGATGAATCTATAGCATGAAGGTCATCCTCTACCATATATATATATTAATAAGTTGCTTGCAGACTCTTTAGTTGTTGTTCTTCATCAAGCTAAAGTTGTTATGTGTTGTACTATTAACATGTTGACTAGACGAGGTAAGATACATGCACATATTTGTTGATCTTCCTTAAGGATGTGTATTATACTTATGGTGTAGCAAAATAGTAGCTACGAGGGAATAACCTCTCTCAATTTGTTGATCTTCCTCAAGGTCGAGATGTGATTAGGACAAAGACCACGAGTTAGGAGTTGCATATGATGCGATCGATAAAGTGTTATTCATCGCTTGTAGGCCTATAATTTTTTGATATTTTCCTTAAGGTCAGAATCCCAATACAAGCGAGTCCTAACACCCACTAGAGAAATAAAATAATTTTATGCTTTTCTTAATGTTTTAAGAAACATGAAAATATAATGAGAGCCTTATTAGAAAAATGAAATGGTAACATTTACCTTTCCAATATTATAAGAACATTAGCTATAAAAAGTTAATATAATTTATGAAGATAAATTTGTGGGGCTAATAAAACTAATAAATTTTTTATTTGTTGAGATATACAAATGACTAAATCAAATATTTCCAAAGAAATATAAAATATATTTATCTTAAATCTTTCAACATGTTGCTTCAAGAGCTATGCAAGAGCCTAATTATACACTACTAAACACATTAGTAGCTTGGTCACTTAAGTGTTTATTTGACTTTGACTCTACATTGTTGCCATGAGTTTTGAACCATTAAACAATAAAATAATATAGATATTTCATTTGTATTTGATTACATAAAAATGTTATATGATGAATGGTCGTAGTTCGTATCGAACTGAATTTCAATGAATTTAGTTCATTGGAATAAGCAAATAAAGCATAATGTGAAATAGTGTACTCAATGCGATTGATTACAATAACGACTTACTTTTGAATGATTCAAACATTTAGAAAAGGAAAGTAAATGTACAAGAGTGGATGTAATTTAAGCATAGTTAGGATGAAGAGCTAAATAGTTGACTCTGCTACATGAAGTGATATCAGAAATAAGAATTGTAAAAATGTTAGTAAACACTCAATATGGAATGAGAAATATTTTTTTTCTTATTGAATTTTTTATAGAAATAATTTCTATGAGTTTAAGATATTTGGTCGAAATCTTTTGGCTGTAAATTAGTTACAGTAAAAGTAATTTCTGTAAAATAATAAGTTACATCAAGATATGGAAAAATTGTTTTCACAACAATACCTAATATTATTTATGAAATAAGTATTATTTTCAGTAGTGATTGAAAGTGAATATAGTTTTATTTTGTTATGAATGTTTGAATATTCGTTGTGAAATTAGTGTATTAGAATGATGGTATTTGTTGCATTAGCTAAATAACAAAGAAATACCTATAATTTGTTTAAAGACAAAGCACCTTTTTAGTAGTAGCGACATAAGAGCTAGTGAACTCTTTAGATTGGTACATAAAGGCGTATGCAATCAACCAGTCTAATGATACCAAAAATAGTTCCACATACTTTGTTTAATTCATAGATGAATCAACATAAAATGAACTTGTGTATTGATGCACATATGATGTATTTACGATAAGTTCATTTAATATAAAATGGAAGTGTAAAATGTAACATGAGAAGGAAATAATAAAATTCAATTGATCGAAGATGTGAGTATAAAGAAAAATGGTTCCTAAAGAATTAAAAATGAATAAAGATTTAGTCTCAAAACTTATTTTCTTTATAACACAAAATGATTGATGTGCACGTAAATGTGCATATTTTTACCACTATATTTATTCTATTTAAATTAAATAAATGATCATATTGGGTATTTTAACTTGTTTTAACCAAAATTCATATTAATTCCAAATTTTCACATATTCATCTTCATATAAGGGCAAAATGGCCATTTGTGCGCGTATATTAATTTGAGAGAATTTAAATGGAAATTTCTATAATATTTTGTAGGAATTTAGCTTCTCATATTAGTGGGTTCATGAACAAACATGCATGCACAAAATGGATATAAAGGAATGAAGATGGAAATAATTCAAAGTGAAGATCATGGAGGACCCCACCTACGCACCTACCTTAATGTACAAATTAAAAGCTAATGCACATACTTATGGAGTTAATGGTTTCATGTACATTTAATGGGGGATTAAGACATGTTAATGATTACTTGGCCTCCGCACTTCCTAAGGGGCATTTTGGGCATTCCCCAAAAAGTGAATTAGGGTTTTAAAACTTGTATATATACCCCTTATGTTTCATGTAATCTATCTCTTCTCTTAGTCTCTCTTAGGTCTCCTTCTCTTTAGTTTAGTTTAGATCAAAAATAAAATGAAAGCTCCTCTTTCTCTTTTCATGGCTACTTAACCATTTTTATTTTATGTAATCTTTTTTATTTTATGCAATTTAATACATGCTCTTTCCTTTTCATGTTCATTTACTTTCATGTTGTAGTGTAGATCTCTTCTCTTTTATGTAAGTAGAATAATTTTTCCTTTAATTTTGCTCTCTTTTTCCTCTTCTTTTTATTCAATGTTGTTTGCTACATTTGTTCATATGATGACAAATATGAGAGGCTAAAACCCCTTCAATTTAGGGGTAATGAAGCTCTCTAATTAATGTAGCTTCAACATTTTGTCAATTCATGCTCTCTTTATGTGATTAATGAGAATGATTGAAGTGGTTTAATTTGTTGTCTTTGCTTTGAATTTGATAGTCTATATTGTTGACACCAAATAGGCTATGCTTAAACAATCACTAACAAAAATGCCTCTTCATGAATATATGATTATGGCATAAGAAAGTGATTTGAAAATAAAATTTGATGGTCTATGTTTCTAATCAATGGTTAATAGGCCATATTTAAAATAGATTTCATTTTCATTTTCTTTGTCAAGTTTCATGAAAGTTAGTAAGTGTTTTAAGGGGTGTGTTATAGTTTGATGGCTTATGTTGGCTAATCAATAGCTCAAATATGCCATACTTATGATAAACACATCAATTAAAACACTGATGACCATAAAAGGGAGATCATGATTTCATGTGTTGAACTACATGATCTAGAGAGTGGATTTATTCTCTAAATTGTCATTTTAACTCTCATATTTGCAATTCTTTTCTTTTTGTTAGTTAGTTCATTTTCTCATTTTCTAGCTAAACACACTCTCAACTTTGGGTTAATTTGATTGAGTAGGAAATTTAAATCAACAATTCCCTGTGGATCGACCCGTATTCGCCACGTGCTACATTCGTACACCGTGCGCTTGCGGTTATTTTTAATTTAAATTCGTTCGACGGTTTTCTAAACCGATAGAATTTCCGTCGACGAACAAGTTTTTGGCGCCGTTGTCCGGGAGTTGTTTTGATTTTAAATTTTTATTCTTCGAATTATTTTTTTGATTGATTTTTGTGTGTTTTTGTTTTGTGTGTGTGAGCATTTAAAAAAAAAATTGTGTGTTGTTGTTTGATTTTAGCTTTTAGTTTGTTGTGTGCTTGTTGTTCTCTTTTCATTGTGCATTTGCATCTCTTCATTTAAAAAAAAGGACAATCACAATTTCAAAACAAATTTTTCTTTATTTTTAATTACATTAGCTTTCAAATTTCTACATTTACAATTCACTGTTGCATTGACTGTTTTAAATTCACTGTTGCATTGTATACATTCACTGTTTTTCCTCTGACATTTGCATATACATTTGTTACATTACTATACAGTCACATTCCACAGCCTCTTCACCTCCGGCCAAAACTCCTCTCACTCTCCTCTGCCTTATTACAACTCTAACATCCTCCTCATTCACCCTAACCACACCGCCCACTGCTTACATCACTTCTCTGCCAAACAAACTGCACTAATACAACAGTGCACATCCACCTATACAAACTTCTCTGCCATCCTCCTTTTCACCATTCAACATTCACAACCATTCAATCCTCAATCAACATATAACCACTTCACACTGCCTGACCTCTGCCATTCTCCACTACAACCAATACACTTCTACTCCATTCAACAGCCATCACTTGCCTCTACATATCACCAGCATATCAACTCTGTCACTTGTTTACAGCATATCACTCTGTCTCCTTACTGCCATTTCCCCATCAACTGTACTTAACTTCCTTCTCCAGGAGCATCCCTACTCACCTGACTATAGTAATCTCCCCCATAAACTGTTTTTCCTTACCCCCATCTACAACCACTATTCTCCAAACCACTGAAACAACACACCACCCTCCACTTCCTCAAAACTGTGCATCCAAACCAAATTCTTCCCACCATCTGCCACAATCCTTCAAACAGCAAGTCTGATCAACTTCGACTTCAACACAAAACCATCACCACCCCAAACATCACCTGTTCAACCACAACATCACTATACCACCACAACTTCAACTCTCCGTTCAACTCCTCAACAACTACTGCCCTGAAATACTCCATCACTGTAGTGACAACTACCCAAAGTACACTTACACACCCTCCCGATCAACTGCTACAGCACGCGAACCACATCAAAAACCATCTCCCTGCTTCTCGATCGCCTTTGCCCCACCCATATACAAACCATCTCCACCAGAAACACCGCGACCTCCCTCAATCTCGCCAATCACCTCGACCTCTAGTAACCCACCACACCCCGATACTCAATCTTGAAAACTTCGAGCCCAGAATCGCAAAATCCCCATCCTTGAATAGCAGAATCGAACCGTCAAAACCCCAATTCACCTCCTTCAATTCGAACAGCAGAATAGCGAACTCACAACAATCGGCTGCAGCACCTCCTCAATCCGCCTAATTCGCCAAGTCGACCTCCCAATCGGCAAAAAAAACAGCCTGCAAATCGCCGACTCTAATTTGTGCTTTGCTTCAATTACAATTCGTGTTTTATTTATTTATTTTTAAAAAAAAGGGAGGAAGAGAGAATTGATACTGATCTGGAGTTTTGTAGCCTTTGTGGTATGCGTGAGTTTGATTTGTTTGGTTTGGTAACGATAAAGTGTGGGATAGCTTTCTTTTGGGCCGGGTTGTAGGCCTAAATATAATTTTTTTTTTTGTTTCTTCTTTTAACTTTGGTTTTGTTTGAAAAGTATTTGTTCTTCTAAATTTTTTTAACTTTCCCTTCCTTTTTTTCGTTTTTTCCTTAATTTTTTTTTGTTTTGTTTTAGTTTGTTTTGTTTTGAAATTCATCCTTATATATTAAAAAAAGAAAAAAAAGAAGGGGAATTTGTTTTGTTTTGTTGTGTTTTATTTTGTTTTCAAGTCCTTTCATTTTAGTTTCTTTTTGTTAAAAAAAAATTGTGTATATATATATATATATATCTTGCATTTATTTTCAGGTTGCAGAAGTAGATAAGGAAGGAGCAGAAGTGCTTGTTAAAATAAATTGTTTGCTTTGCTGAGCTTGCCCAAAAAAATAACTGCTTGCTTATTTATAATTTTCGTTTTGCCTTGCATTGTATATATCTATTGTTTTTGTTTATCTTGCATTGTTGTTTTCTTGCATTTAAAAAAATATATACATTCGTAGTTGCATTGTTAATTCACGTTTAATTTCTGCTTTGCATTCATCCTAGAATTTAATTAATAATAACGGGTAGACGTTGATAACTCTTAATTGTGTATTGACAAGTTGTCTTCCTTGAATAATTTAATTTCTTGGTGTCTAGACTACGGCAGAGTAATAACCATTTATAAATATTACGGTGATTCGTAAATATTGTAGTGGTTGTTCCTCTGAAGGTAGTAAACCTTCGGCTGCATTGCTACGGTGATTCGTGGTGCACCGATAAACCCTGCCCGTTACATAGCCAAGAACTATCTTGTTTATCTAAAGACAATTTGTGATTATACAATTTTGGGTTAACTTAGGATAAGTCATTTGTAATTAGACCCTTGCATTCATTTAGTTGCATTAGTTCATGCATATTCAAAAAAAAACAAAAAATTCAACATCCAAAACTAAAAAAAATTGTAAACATTTCTTAACTTAGTTTTTTTTAGAAAATAAAAAAATCCAAAAAAATATAAAATCTTTTCAAAAAACAAAAAATTTGAAAAATCAAAAAACAAAACAAAAATCAATTTTCCATATTGAAAAATAAATTCTACTTGTAAATATTTTTCTTTATAAAAAAACAAAAAAATATTCTTGAAAATGTCTGAGTTTCCTTTTTCTTACTCACTTGAATTTAGTTATGAAAATCAATATATCCATACGAGTTCACTCCAAATTCGTACGGATATTTTAACAACAACTTTTGTTTAAACAATTTGAATTTTGAACCACCAAATTTTCAAATGATGACCAACCTTCGAATCTTGAAAATAGCATTTCATCTTTACTTGAAATCGCTACACAACAAAATCAAATGATAGATAATTTGTGTAATTCATATTTGTGCAATAACTCAAATCAAAGTTTTCAAAATAATCAAAATTTGAATTCACTTCAAAATTCAAACGATTTCGAGTATAACCCATGCCAATTCAATTTTGACCTCCAAAATGAATTTCAAAATCAAAACGAAAATGTGATCCACTTTTCAAATAATTTTGGCAATGGGAATAATCTCAACTACGATGCGATTGAAAATTTTTGTTCTTAACAAATCCAAATCGAAAATTCTCAAGTTACTAACTACAAATTTGATTTTGTTGAACAAATGAATGAAATTTACGATGATCACACGGATTCGTTGTTTCAAGCTTATATGAAACAACGCGAACAACAAAACCAAATCCCAACGTGTGATGAGTCAAATAATAATCCATCTTTTACCCAAATCGATGATTTTCAAATAACAACTTTTGAAATTGAAAATAACTATCTTAATGAAGTTGTTGAAAACACGGTAATTGAGTTGGATTTCAATTCTTTTGAGGGCGTGGAACCAAATTTAAAATTTGATCTTCCTTTTCTCGATTTCGAAAATTTGAATACAAAAACTTTGGATTTTGAACTTGAGACGTGTAATAAAGTTGTTGATGATCCAATAAAGGAAGGCGAATTTAATGAACACGAATTTTTTGGACTTTTGGATGATGAGTTGTTAAATTCTGAAGGGGAAGATTTAAATCACCACTTTGATTTTGAAACCAATAATTTTGAAGAATTTTTCAATGATAAATTTGAAATTCAATTTGGTAAAAATGAACTTGAATTGCAATCAATCGTTATATCTACCCCAAAAATCATCGAAAACAAAACAACTCGTACGATTTTCAATAAAACGACTTTCGTTTTTCTAAATCCACATTCAACTTCGAAATCTTTTGCGATTTGGTTTTTCGTGCTTAAGTTGTGTCTCACACATTTGACGAGACAAATGAATCGGTCTTTAGAAGACCGTTTCATTTACTTTTTGACTGTATACTTTCTCATCTCTTGTAAATAATAATCTTTCATGTAAATATAGGATCTTTATTTTATTTTTCTCCTTCCACTTGGGTTGACTGTGGGGACACAGTCAAAATCAAGTGTGTGGGGGGGGGGGGGGGGGGGTGGAGACTCATCTTCAATTTTTTTTTCATGGTTTATTTTTGCTTTAAAATTTCAAAAAAAAAATCACAAAAACAAAATTTCTTTTGATTTATTTTTAAAAGAAACACTAAGATAAATATATGGTTTTGGTTTATTAAATTGAAATTTTTGAAAGTTTATTTGTCTTAACAAAAATAAAAATGAAGTTTGATTATAAATAATAATGGTTTAACTACTATATAGGAAGATTCATACGTGTTAATTATGAAGTACATCCTAATAGAAAATCTTTGTTTTAAAAAGTGGTTGATTTAAAGTAAAGTATATAACATTTTTTTTGCCTTCTAAGTTAAGTTTTGCTAAGAAGATTTTGCAAAACTCTCCCTCTCTCTCTCTTTTAAAAAAAATATAAAAATAAAAAATAATAACATCCAAGTATTCACTTTCATTTAAAAGTCCTCACGGTTATGCATGGGTGAATTACTTGGAATCTTCGATTATGTGCTTTCATACTCATTTAAAAGTCCTCACGGTTATACATGTATGGAACACATGTAAAAAACAGACTTAATAAAAACCACCTACGGTCGATAGGTGTATGCACGAAAGTGTGTGCACTCGTCATGCTCTATACTCCCCTCACATAAGCCCGAAAGGCAGTGCATGGGTGGTATATCTGACCTCGGTTTACCTGAGCTAGGTGTGTAATTTTTCTTGCAAATAATGAGAGAGCAAGCAATCGAAATCCTAGCACTATTTTTACTTAGTTGGTTTGATTTGTAATTAAAAAGAAATGAAAATACCACTTTGATAAACTTTGATAATCAACTAAGGATCCTTTTCATAGTTACACGTTGTTATTAACCAAAACAACGAGTTAAACTATAGTCTATTTGTTATGATAACTTGATTTTTGTTGGAAATTTTGACGAGCAAATGACATAGATTTTCAAGATAATAGCCAAAACCTATATTTAACTTATTCGTGTCGATTTTAAAATAAATCCTTCATTTGTAAATATTTTCAAAAACTCGCGTTCATCTCTTTGTACATAAATCTAGCATTTTGTAAATATTTTCATCCCGCACTTGGATTTTGTGGGTAGTATCCGCTGAAAACCCTCACGAGACAACACTCGTCCTACTGGGGACACCCAGAGGTTTAACAGCTTGTTGCATACACTCAATGCAATCGTGCTCCATACGAAAATGAATTTATCTTAGTTTTAGTTTATTCGAGGACGAATTAAAAGATAAGTGTGGGGGTATTTGATGTGCACGTAAATGTGCATATTTTTACCACCATATTTGTTCGATTTAAATTAAATAAATGATCATATTGGGTATTTTAACTTGTTTTAACCAAAATTCATATTAATTCCAAATTTTCACATATTCATCTTCATATAAGGGCAAAATGGCCATTTGTGCACGTATATTAATTTGAGAGAATTTAATTGGAAATTTCTATAATATTTTGTAGGAATTTAGCTTCTCATATTAGTGGGTTCATGAAGAAACATGCATGCACAAAATGGATATAAAGGAATGAAGATGGAAATAATTCAAAGTGAAGATCATGGAGGACCCCACCTACCCACCTACCTTAATGTACAAATTAAAAGCTAATGCACATGCTTATGGAGTTAATGGTTTCATGTACACTTAATGGGGGATTAAGACATGTTAATGATTACTTGGCCTCCACACTTCCTAAGGGGCATTTTGGGCATTCCCCAAAAAGTGAATTAGGGTTTTAAAACTTGTATATATAACCCTTATGTTTCATGTAATCTATCTTCTCTTAGTCTCCCTTAGACCTCCTTCTCTTTAGTTTAGTTTAGATCAAAAATAAAATGAAAGCTCCTCTTTCTCTTTTCATGGCTACTTAGCCATTTTTATTTATGTAATCTTTTTTATTTTATGCAATTTAATACATGCTCTTTCCTTTTCATGTTCATTTATTTTCATGTTGTAGTGTAGATCTCTTCTCTTTTATGCAAGTAGAATAATTTTTCCTTTCATTTTGCTCTCTTTTTCCTCTTCTTTTTATTCAATGTTGTTTGCTACATTTGTTTATATGATGACAAATATGAGAGGCTAAAACCCCTTCAATTTAGGGGTAATGAAGCTCTCTAATTAATGTAGCTTCAACATTTTATCAATTCATGCTCTCTTTTTGTGATTAATGAGAATGATTGAAGTGGTTTAATTTGTTGTCTTTGCTTTGAATTTGATAGTCTATATTGTTGGCACCAAATAGGCTATGCTTAAAAAATCACTAACATAAATGCCTCTTCATGAATATATGATTATGGCATAAGAAAGTGATTTGAAATTAAAATTTGATGGTCTATGTTTCTAATCAATAGTTAATAGGCCATACTTAAAATAGATTTCATTTTCATTTTCTTTGTCAAGTCTCATGAAAGTTAGTAAGTGTTTTAAGCGGTGAGTTATAGTTTGATGGCTTATGTTGGCTAATCAATAGCTCAAATATGCCATACTTATGATAGACACATCAATTAAAACACTAATGACCATAAAAGGGAGATCATGATTTCATGTGTTGAACTACATGATCTAGAGAGTGGATTTATTCTCTAAATTGCCATTTAACTCTCATATTTGCATTTCTTTTCTTTTTATTAGTTTGTCCATTTTCTCATTTTCTAGCTAAACACACTCTCAACTTTGGGTTAATTTGATTGAGTAGGAAATTTAAATCAACAATTCCCTGTAGATCGACCCGTATTCGCCACGTGCTACATTCGTACACCATGCGCTTGCGGTAATTTTTAATTTAAATTCGTTCGACGGTTTTCTAAACCGATAGAATTTCCGTCGACGAACAATGATGTATCGATAATGAGTAATCAAACTTTATTGAATAAAGTACAATCGATAATGAGTAAAGTTGAGTTAATTTCTTTCTGTACGGTCGAATATCTAAAATTATGTACATAAGGTTAATTTCAATTTAATCTAAAACAAAGTGTACAAAATCATACAAGATATGACTTGATGAAACAATCTCTACATATCCTAGGTCAAGGAGTTGACAAGTTGTGTGAATTGAGAGGTTGCATGTAATATTTATCCATGAGGAAACTTGTGTGAACGCCCCCAATGCGGTTTGGGACCGATCAACGTTGATTGATCAATTTACACTCTAAACAATAGATCATAAACCTAAAGCCAAATTAGTTTACACATATATACAAACACACACAGTTATACATACACACACACATATACACACATACATAAGGGACTCATAAAAGGTTTATGAATACCTATTCTATTGCACTAACAAAACAATTATTGTTTCGAGAAAAACTAGCTTCATGACATAGGAATTTCTTTTATAAATTATTGGTAGTAAAATATATTTGGATACGATCCAATGATGAAACTGATTGCAATGGATGGAATGAAATTGGTCGAACATAATAGGATACAACTAATTAGAATGTCTAATAAGATCTCTTGCACAATAAAATGAAACATGATTTCTTACCAATGATGAGAAAATAATTTCCGCATTTGTCGATAAACCATTAAGAGTATCGAATCCACCATATGACATAATGTGTGGATTTGAAATGGATTGCTAATGCGTTAGCAAAATATGATTTTAACGGTTGTACCCAAAAGGATAAGATCCATCGACTGAATTTTGTTTTTTTGAAACAATGATGAATGCAGTTACAATAGTAAGCTATGCTAAAAAAATGACAATATAAGTTTCAATTGTTTATATTAGTGTAACAGGTCCATCGTTCAAGGTACTTAAGTTAACTCAGATTTTACTTAGAATATATGAATTTAAGTTTTGTTATATGATGCAAAAGTTATAAATAATAATTTAGAATATGCTATTTTCAATTTACAACCAAAGTGTCTCGAAGTCAGTAGGAGTAGTTCTTAGTTTGTGGTTTACTGGATATGATCTAAGGAATAATATGAACGTATATTCGGTCACCATCAGAGTTAAGCAAGTATTTGAACGTAGAAATCAAATAGTTTTTAATTGCAATAGAAATGTAGAAGAAGCACATGTTTATAAGAAAGAATATTAGAAGGTACTAAAATATTTCCTAAAACATAAGTAAACAACAAAGTTAAGATTGTTAACGATACAGTTTTGTTAAAATAATTTCAGTTTGGTCATTTAGTTCGAGGTATAGGATTTGAAAATATGTAACGACCCGAAATTTCGATCATTTTGTATTTAAATATCTAAATTATTTAAATAATTGAATATTGAATAAATGTGATTATATTGATTTAATAACCGTGTTAATACCCTTTTTAAAAATAACCAATGGTATGAAATTTGTTTTCGAAATTTATTTATAAAAATAAAAAGTTCGAATAAATATCGATAATGTGATCGAAAATCATTTTATCGATAAACGGTCTCGAACATCATGAAATAATCATCCTAGGGCACTATCTCAGATTATAATGAAACTAATGCTATCGAAACCGAAACAATAAGGTGATGTACTTTGACGAGTTTCGTGACGGTCAGACATAGTGAGTGATCGTGCGAGCTCAATCTATGTCATTTTTAATAGAGAATATAAATACAATATATATTATATTATATAAACACCATCCCTCCTACCTTACCCTTTTCTTCTCCTTTATTTTATTTTCGTCTTCCTCCTCTTGTACAGTAGCACAAATAAAGTTGCCACCTCATATAACCAATTAAATCGAGAGCGTCTATCAACAAAAATTAACACTATTAGATTCGCTGAACTCATGTAAGTAAGAACTTTGAATCCATAGTCTCGAATTTTAGTGTAGTGGGGTTTGGTCTTGCATGACTCTATGGTGGCTGAACTAGGGTTGAGGTCTGTTGGAGATTTAGGAGATGATAGGCAAAGGTGATGGTGGATTTGAACTTCTTATTTGAAGGTGAGTTGGCGGTAGTTTGGTGGCGTGCGATTATCTCTGGGGCCGTGCGACGGTTTACTATAGCAAAAACGAGTTACCAGTCGTAATTTGGTAGGTAAGGCTGAAGTTGAGGTGACGGAGCTCGTCGGGTCTGCCATGCAAAATAGAAGGTCATTGGCAGTGGTAGAAGGTTCTCTAGTGGTCCGAGGCAATGGGGAGTTGAATGTAGTGCACGACCTAATGGTGCACAATTTGTATGTGTATAAGAAGTAGGAATTTAGGAAAGAAGAATTTTATAAGGTAATTAATTAAGTTAACATGTTGATTAATTATTTTAATTAATCCAAATTCTTATAAAATTAATAACTTTTGCATACGAGGTTCAATTGAGACATCGTTTTTGCAATTGTACTAGTAGCGAAATTATTTACATCTTGGTTTGGCTGGGTCTTGGATGAGTTTACTCACCATTTATTTAGTATAATGTTTTGTATATAATTGTTATGTTAAAATATAAGTTAAAACATATGACAATGCAAGTTATTACTTTTGGATCAACCCTTGCTTTGAAAAGCCAGTGATAACATATATGTGATGTTCCGCCTTATCAATCCTCGAAGATCGACGGTAATACATCCTTGGAATTCACATGCCGGAAATTCAAGTGCTGGAAAGGCCGATAATCAGGGGTAAAAGAAAATAAAGATAGAAGAAAGAACAAAGTAGATTGTCTCATCACATTTAACAACTTGTAATTATACATATAGAAAGTACATACAATCACTCTCAAAATGAGATATAAGAGTCATAGCAAGTACTAATCTAGCCAGGGACAATTATAACTACATATACCTATAGGTGCTGGTAGATACTTATACATAATACAACGGAAATAGAAACAGAAAAATATCTACATAGGACCCTCCAGCTTCATGTTCCTTACACCTTTCAAAATGCTCCAAGCTGTCTACTTACTTGGCCGCTCGAAAAAATAGGGGCCCCGGAGTTTAGGAGGAAAAGAAATTAAACTTTAGGTCAGTCATGGGGTAGGTGTGAGAAAACTCACAATATAGATATTTCAAAAACAAAAGGTATCTCATAAGACCACACCGCACATAGACATGGAACAAGTTTTTACCTTATGATAACCAAAACAATGGTACGTTAAATTCGGTGATATTATAATAATGTCTAGAGAGAAATACTTATTAATCATAGCCAAAATTGTTACATTTATTAAATTCTAGCATACTAGGTTCTACAATCAAGTCCGAAGGCAATCATTGGAGAATGGATTCTTACAATGGCCGGTAAGGGACTACCTTCCGTATAGTAAGTTTCTAGAGAAATGTACGGAGCGTCAACACTATGATCCCCTACAACTGGCAAGACCGGCCTACCACTTTTTGGTTAACACTATGACTTGGATAGTACCAGAAATGGCATCACACTGATTGTTGCCACCTTTACCGGGATCCCATAGCATACACTACATACTCGACATATAGAGAGCAGTCAAGAAAGGTGATGACCATAACCTAATGGTTGTGAACTACATAGACTTATGGCATACCTTTTTTAAGCCATTTCTTGGTGTGAGGCATTTGGTAACATTTACCTTTCATAGAACATTTACTGCTTTGGATGCTACATTCCATTTCTAATAACAAATGATTGATTTTCAAAAAAGTACAACCTTCGAGCTCATAAGTCTCGGAGAAGGGTGTTAAGTATAAGAGGGTTTACCTCCTACACAGCCAACACATGTACATTTGTAAAAATCAATGTACATGTATCTTCGGAATGAACTGTGGGATATTTGTCCATACAAGTTGTCTAGGAACATACAAACCAAAAGGACTCCCCTACTACATCCTATTGGTTATCAACCCTAGGATTAGTAGTGAGCAATCCTTACGTCGAAGATTCCAAATGAAGATGCCACCACCACCATATATATGATATGGGAATTTATCCCAAGGGTCAATGGAAAGTAGCCGTAATTATGAAGATCTTCGTCTTAAAAATTATTGTCCCTAAGTTTCGAACGCCTATATTGGTTCAAAGTGGTTTTCGGGTAGAAATCACCTAAATCCAACCCCAGTTTCTTCGTACCAATTTTGGAAATTATTATTCCATTAATCAGTATCTTTTTTGTCTAAGTAAAATGTTTTCTTGATATATATATATATATATATATCTTTAAAAGATTTCTTTTCAGTGTATACGGTATTGTTAAGCATATCTTTAACTTTTGAAATATCATATTATCTCTTTCAAATTACTTAGAGAACTGTTTCCATTCTTTTACGGAGATTTTATGTTAATTTTACCCAATACCATTTTCCATATTCAACCGTACTGTTCGTCGAATAATGGTGAAATCACCGTTTAAATTCACACAGATAGTACAAGTCCCCTCCTTGGATTTTAGTATAGGGTTTATCTTATGGGAAAACTCTAAATCTCTTTTTGGTTTATCCTTAGAAAATGTGGTCCGAGTAAATCAAATTCACTATCCCCTACGTCGGGCCAGTCCGGATAGCTAGAGCGGAACTTGGACACTGGTTGTCCAAGCTCGGGTCTAAAGACCATCTCTTTGTCACCCATATGGTGGTCAAGTTATTTGATCAACTCTATACTCATTAATATTCTTGATTTATTATTTTAAAAACATTTAAAAAGGATGTAGGAAGAAAATCTCTAGTTTAAATCTTAATTTCAAAAATTACCAAAAAATGCTGCAAAAAGTGTTTCTAAAAGCTTCTTTGATCAAAACATTTACTTCATTCCACATATGTTAATTTTTATTACTCAAATCCCTTTTAAAACATTTAAATATATTTATGCAATTTATTTTATATTTTTAAAGATTTAAAACTATCTATTTCCAATATTTTACCACTTTGGTTAACGAATTGCCAAAATGCAATGTTTTTGAAAACTTGATTAGGACATATCTCAAGCTTTACTAAATGAAATCTTGATTTTCTTCCTTTGTTTGAAAACTACTTTCATTATGGTACGAAAATTTCTTATTGAAAATATTCTGACTCATATTCCATTCTACACGTTCGTTTAACTTTTCAGATCACGAAATTACGAACTGCCATAACATGACGACTTATTTTTACTCCATTTTCCAAACCTTTTCAAAATTTGCAGAAATGCGGTTTAATGTTTATAAACCATTTATAAATCACTTTAAACTATTTTAAAGAGGTTTTCCTTATGTACCATTTCATTTTATAAAGGAAAGTGATCCTTGGTGTAAATTCGATGTGTTTATACGGTAAATAATTTCTACATCAAACAAACATATCATCAACATCAAAAATTTGTTGACCAAACATAGAAAACTTCCATGTCAAACGAATCATTTCATTTTATAATTTATAAAAGTAATAGTGGAGTTTCTCACTTGATATCCTTTCGATCCAACTTCAATCGACTATAGCTCTACTATTTCGGAACTGGGGCATATGTATCTTTCTTGGGGATTCTCAAGCGTTCTTTCTTGGGCTTGCAACAGTGATGGGATGCTTAGATGGGTACATCCAGTTAGAGAAAATAAGGGGAATAACACTAACTCAATCTCGAACTCGAAGTGGTATATCTCTCTTATTTCAACAGAACTTTGACGCACTTTGAATTTTCCTAAGAGACTATGGAAGCCATTAATGTAGAGAAGGAAAAAGATGAAGAAGCTTAAGAAATTAAAGGAAGTGTGAATGAAAGTGAATTGGTATGCCTTGTATTTATAGGCAAAATTTTGAATCTAAATATCATGATATTTTCACCAAATGTCACATAATCTTTCTAGCTCACCACCACCACTCCCCCCTCCATGTGTATGGCGTATCCCCATTCCATCACCTCCATCACTTCATGCCTCTTTCCTTAGCTCTTAAGGCATGCACTTGGATAAGAATGTGGACTAAGGTGGAGATATGTCATAATTCCTCCTTTATAAATATCTTGATATTCATTTTATCTATCATTAGTAATTAGTAAATGCAAATGTAAATTCTAATGTGTATATATGTGTACATGGATGTATATATGTGTATATGTATGCATTTATGTCACATATGGCATATAATGTTAAACAAATTCCAATGGTTAAACCATTATGAATCCGAATTCCAATTTTCGGTAATATTTTTACTTCTTAGTCAGTGCGTATATATATACATATATAATTTAAAAATGACATATTTATTATTATTTAATAATAAAAAGGTCCTCATTTGATTTTAAAAAATTTATTAAATCATTTAAACTCAATTTTAATTCAAAAATCGATTATTTGAAAATGATGACATCATTGATGATGCTATAAAGACATTTTATTTTCAAAAATAAAATAAATAATTTTATTACATTTCTTACTTATATGGATAGATAAGTTTATGTATTCAGACTCATGTATGATTTCTAATGGTTAAAAAATAGTTATTAATAAAAAGATTTTCAGTCACTTTATCGATATTTTTCTAAAGAGTATATTTTTGTAATTACTTATTCAAAATAAGATTACCATTATTATCCATTGTTCAAAATAATGTAATTTGTGTTATAAAGCCTTATATTTGAATATTTTTAAATTAAATGTTATTTTCCAAACTGACGGATTCATGGGTCGTTACTGACTTCTCCCATAAAAGAATTTCGTCCCCGAAATTTAAGATAAGAAGATAACTCAAAAAGGAATATATTTATCATGATAGAATACAAAGATGTGATAAGTGGCTATGTTAAAGGCGGCAAGTACACTACATCGATTTAATATGCAAACTATGCATCAATCCTAAACTTAGGATAAGCTTTTCTAATTTTATCCTCAGTTTCCTAAGTTCAGTCTTCCACATCACCAGTCCATTGGACTTTAACTATTCATACAACCTTTCTTTGACCCCCTTCAAATCACGATCAACAATTCAAATTGGTCGACTGATAACTGCCAAGTTTAGCTCTACTTCTAGATCTCTTGGGTAGTCGTTTCAATATGTTATTCTGGGTCTTGCACAAATTTCTGTAAGGATACGTGAAAAACATTATGCACAACCGACAACATTTCTAGTAATTCTATTCGATAGGCTAATAGGCCAATCCATCAGCCTATCTACTCGAAGAAAGATGAAAAGGTTCGATATATCAAGGTGCTAACTTCCCAGTCCTTCCAAATCTCACTACTCTCCTCATTGGAGAGATTTCAAACATAAAAAATATCCAACTGAGAATTCTAAATTCCTACGCCTCTGATTGACGTAACTCTTCTGCCAACTTTGAACTTCCATCAGCTTCTTTCTGATTATATCTATCTTCTCCGAGGCTTCTCGAATCATATAAGGACCAAGTACTGACCGTTCTTTGGTTTTGATCCAACATACTGGGGATTTAAATGGACAACCATATAAAGATTCATAATGTTTCATATCAATACTTGCATGGTAGTTTTCATTATAGGATTCCACAAGATGAAGATGATTTTCCAATGAACCTCTAGAATTAAAGATGCAAGTTCTTAGAAGATCTTCCAACACTCGGTTTACCCTTTAAGTTTTCCCAGCAATCTAGGGATGATATGCGGTGCTTATCTCCAACTTCGTTCCCAAAGCTATCTGTATTGCCTCCTATAACTGACTAGTAAAAATTAGATCCTAATCAATTACGATGCTGGTCGAAACTTCATGTAATCGAATGATTTCTCTCATGTATACGTCTACAAGGCTTGAGGCAGTTCATATTAGCTTTACTGGAATAAAGTGTGCACTTTTGGTTAATGATCTATATAACCCAAACTCCTTTATTTCCCTTCCTTGTTCGAGGTAAGCCGTTAATGAAATCCATTGGTATCTGGACCCACTTCCAAGTTGGAATTTCAAGAGGTTGAAGTAAATCAGCAATATTTTGCTACTCACTTTTGATTTGTTGAAAATTTGCACATCTACTAACATGGATGGAAATGTCTCTCTTCATACCCTTCCAACAAAATGTCTGTTTCACATCTTTGTACATCTTGTTAACTCAAGGGTGAATACTTAACTTTGATCAATGACATTAGGTCAACACTTCTTTAATTAAGTTTTCAACATTAGGAACACAAATTCTTCCATTTAACCATACTATACCATGCTTATCTACTTCCTTGCTTGAATTTTGTCCTTTGTTATCTCTTTAATAATCTTTATTATTTGTCGATCTTCTATTTGCTTGTTGGAAATTCCCTCTAGAAGAGTTGGAGTAACCACCAGATAAGCTATAACGGTGTGCTTTCCGCTTAACGCATCTACTACTATGTTGGATTTTTCGGGGTATATAAAATATCAAGTTCATACCATGCGAGAAATTCTACGTTGCCGGCTCATATTTAAGTCTTTTTGAGTGAAAAGATACTTAAAAGATTTTTGATCTGTGAACAAATCGAACTTTCACCTATTTAAAGAAGGAATGTTATTTGCTACGGTCAATTAAAGTTTATTAAAATAAATCATAAGGAATTCTTATCCAGTAAATAATACCTTCAAATTTTTATTGCTAACATAATGGCTAATAATTCTAAGTCATGTATTGCAGAATTCCTTTCATGAGTCTTCAATTGTCTGGTCGCATAAGTGATAACTTTTCCTTGTTGCATCAGAACTACACCTACTCCTTCACCACAAGCATTAGTGTAAACAGATAATCTCCGCTTTCATTAGCAATAGCTAGGACTGGAGCTGTGGTTAATCTTTTCTTGAGTTCTTGGAATGCTTCTTTAAATTTCAGTGTCCATTCAAATTTAACATCCTTCATAGTCAACTTTGTTAGATGGGAGGAAATTTTGGAGAAGTCCTAAATGAATCTCTGGTAATATCCCAATCTTAAGAAGCTGCGGATGTCCTTTGGAGTTTATGGTTGTTTCCAATCTAAAATGGATGCAATCTTCCCAGGATCAAATGCAATCCCATCCTCTGACACAACATGTCCAAGGAACTTACCTCTTTCTCCCAGAAGTGGCATTTTGAGAATTGAGCTTTTAGCACATTCCTTCTTAATATTTCTAGTACAATTTCTAAATGTCTTTCTTGTAAATCTTCCTCGGTTTTTGAACATATAAGGATATCATTAATAAAATCTAGCACGAATTTATTGAAAACATTTTTAAATACACTATTCATAAAGTCTATAAAATATGGAGGCATTTTAGTCAGCCCAAAAGGCATAACCAACCATTCAAAGAAATCATTCGGACCTCTGAATGCAGTTAAAGGAATGCAATCTTCTGCTATCCTTAGTTGATGGAATCCTATAGCCAGATCCATTATTGATTATACTCAAGCCGCATGTAGTTGATCAAACAAGTCATCTATACGGGGTAGAGGATAATTGTTCTTAATCGTTTGTTTGTTCAGGTCTTGATAATCTATACAAAGCCTTAGGAAGCCATCGGACTTTACAAAAAAACTACCGCTGCGCCCCAATTTGAGAGACCAGGTCTAATCAATCCTTACATTAACAATTCATCGGTTTAATTCCTCAACTTATCCTTCTCTTTTGGATCCATCCTTCAAATGGGGTGTATAAGAGGCCTTGCACCAGGAATCAAGTCAATACGGAACTCAATTTCCAATGTGAGGACAAAATCTTCACTTCTTCCAAAGCATCCTGAAATTCATTAACGATCCGTATTTCTTCTAGCCATTTTTGAAACAAATTGAATGGATACATGTAACTATCCCTTACCAAATTTGGTTTTTCATATGTTAATTTAGAATGTTCACCTGATTTACTTTGTAGGAGCACTATCCTCTTAACACGGTCAAGAACAACTTTATACTCGGACAACCAATTCATACCAAGTACGAACTTAAATCCAATAAAATCAAGGACCATTAGGTTATATATGAATTTTTTGGGTTAGGTGGGTAACTCGTACTTTTTCACAAGCCAAACCTAGATTAGTTGTACGTATCTAATATTTTTTGGATCACTTTAATCTATCAACCACTCCTTTACCAATAAAACTATAGGAAGCCCCTCATCAAATAAAACTCTAACTAAATTTTCAATAATATAGATATTACCTTCTAAAACTCCTTTGCCCTTCGCATTGGTAAAAGTTGAGGGTTCATCTTTGATGGAAGAAACTCTGACTTACTCTTCTTTCTTTATCAGTAGGCAACCCTTTGTCATGTGCCCTAGTTGGTGACAATTGTGGAAGGTCCTTCCTGAAAGTTTAGGATTCTTATAGGTGGTGGAAGGATGACCCTTTTGTGGGCAATTATAACAAGTAACATCTTTCAAATGATTTTCCTGAGATCCTCTTCCTAACTTGCCTTGCTATAGCTTCTTCCCCGGATGATTGAACTTTCCCTTCTTCCAATTGTTGTTGCTACTTTGAGTGTTAGGCAGATTCTTCTTATCAAGGTATCATAGCGGAAACCCATATCAGCCAAATCTACAATGGTTCCCTTTACATGTGCGGTCATCCTATATTGATATTGCTCCCTCATTCCAGAAATGAACATCTCATTTTTCATTAAAGGAATATCTATCATCTCGGCCCAACGCGGGGTACTTCGTTGAACTTGTTTAAGTATTCTTTGTGGACATTTCTCTTTGTTTTAGATCCATAAAACTTCTATAGAGACGGGATCTTCCAACAGCGGACATGTATTATTATTCGAAGACTTCTTTGAACTTTACCCATGAGAAATTTGCTTCTGAATTAGTTAGAGTAATAGAATCCCACTGAGCTAGAGCCCCATCTTTCAATTGCTAGAAGGCTAAGAACCTTTTCCATCTTCATCGATGTTTAATCCTTTAAAGATTTTCTTATATGATCAGAGCCCAGCCTAAACTTCGATAATAGATTCCGTGCCTGTAAATGGCTTTTCTTCCAAGCTGGTTTAATCTTTGCATGGTGCGACAAAGTTAACCTGAGGTTGCATAGGAACTACTACTTCTTCGATTACCGAAGCATTTGGAGTTCGACCATTGGTGGCCGTTGTGCAGTTATTTCCCCTCCACATCCTCTTCGATTACTTATTTCCTACTATTTGCATATAGTAAGGAAACAATTTTAGAATCCATGGACGAGATTATCTTAGGAAATGGGTATAAAATACTCGATTATTTTTGTTTGGATAAAAACTACAAATATACACTCTCATTGACTAAACTCATTCTAGGGCACTACTAACCTATCTCTAACAAATCAACCCTATCAAGGCTTAAGTGTTCGCTTAACCTGAGCTTCAATACCGATTGTGACAACCCAACTTTTCGACCCTCAAAGATTGACACTGATACATCCTCGATATTTACGTGCCGTAAATTCAAGTGTCGGGAAGGTAGATAATCAGGTGTAAAAGAAAATAATGAAAGAACAAAGATCACAATAGATTCTCACATCGCATTTAATAACTTTTAATTATACATATAGAAAGTACATATAATCACTCTCAAAATAAGACATCAAAGTCATAGCAAGTACCAACCCAGCTATGGACAATTATATCTGCCAATCCCTACAAGTGTTGATAGATATTTATACATACTATAGCGGGAATAGAAATAGATAAATATCTACATAGGATCCTCCTTCTTCATGTTCAATGATCCTTTTAAAATTCTCTAAGCTATCTACCTACTTGGCTGCTCGGAAAAGTAGGGCACCCGAAGTTTAAGGGGAAAAAAACTCTGGATCAGTCACGGACAGGTGTGAGAAAAATCAAAATATAGATATTTCGAAAAAAAAGTATCTCATAAGACCATGCCGAACATAAACACAAAACAAGTTTTTACCTTATGATAACCAAAATATTTCTATGTAAAATTTAGTGATATTATAATAACATCAAGAGACAAATATTTATTGATAATAGCTGAAATAGTTACATTTATTAAATTTCAGCATACTAGGTTACAAGTCCAATGGCTCTTATTGGAGAATGAATTCCATACAATGGAAGGTAAGGAACTACCTTCCTTATAGCACATTTCTAGAGGAATGTACCGAGGATCAACACTAAGATCCTCTGCATCTGGTAAGACCGACCTACCTCTTTTTGGTCAACACTATGACATAGAGAGTAACGAATATGACATCACTAACAAATATGACATCACCCCTGTTATTACCAACCTTTATCAAAATCTCATAGCATGCACTACATATTTGACATATAAAGAGCAATCTTGAAACGTAATGACCATACCCTAATGGTTGCGATCCATACAGCCTTACGACATATCCTGTTCAAGCCATTTTCAGGCAAGAGGCTTAAGATAACGTTTACCATTCACAGAACATATTATGCTTTGAGCTCCCCATTTCCGTTTCTAATAAAACATGATTGATTTCCATAAAATACAACCTCCGAGCTCGTACATTTAGGAGAAGTGTGTTAAGTATAAAAGTGGTTACCTCCTACACCATCATAGATGTATGTTTGTAAAAATCATTGTACGTGCATCATAGGAGTGAAATGTCAGACATTCGCTCATACAAGTTGTTTCGGAATAGGATAAACCAATGACACTCTCCTACTACATCCTATCGAGAATCAACCATAAGATTAGTAGTGAGTAGTCCTTGCATCGAAGATTCCAAATGAAGATACTACTACCATAATATATATGATATGAGAATTTCCCTCGAGGATCAGTGGCAAGTAGCTATATATTATGAAGATCCATGTCTTCAAAATCATCGTCCAAACCTTTCGAACACGTATATTGGTTCAAAGTGGTTTTCTAATTGGAATCACCTAAATCCAACCCCATTTCTCTAAACCAATTATCGATAAAAAGAGGTCAAATATTGTAGGTGATTATTATTCCATTGATCAATATTTTTTCATCAAAGTAAAATATGTTATTGAGATATATATCTTTAAAACAATTCTTTTACTGTATACGGGATTGTTAAACATCTCTTTAACTTTGTAAATATCATAGTATCTCTTTTAAATTACTTAAAGAACCGTTTCCATTCCTTTATGGATATTTTATATTAATTATACCCAATACCATTTTCTGTATTCAACCCATACAATTCGTCGAATAATGGTGAAATCACATTTTAAATTCACATGGATCGTACATATTCCCTCCTTAGATTTTAGCATAGGGTTTATCTTTCGAGAAAACTCTAAATCTCCTTTTCATTTATCCTTTAGAAATGTGGTCCGTGTAAATCAAATTTATTATCCCATCCATCGGGCAAGTCCGGATAGCTAAAGCGGAACCCAGACATTGGTTGTCCAAACTTGGGTCTAGAGACCATCTCTCTGTCGCCCAAAAGGCAGTCGAGTTATTTGATCAACTCTAAACTCTTTAAAATTCTTGATTTAGTTTTTTTTAATTCATAAAGGAATTGGGATGAAAATCCCAAGTTTAAATCTAATTTCAAAAGTTATCATGAAAAAGTGTTTTTAAAAGATTCTTCGGTCAAAACATTTACTTTATTCCACATATGTCCATTTTAATTACTTAAATCTCTTTAAAACATTTTAATATATTTGTGGAATCTATTTCATATTTTAACAATTTAAAAATATCTATTTTCAAGATTTTATTGCTTTGGTTTCCAAACTGCCAAAACACGACGTTTTTGAAAAATTGATTAGGACATATCTCAAGCTTTAGTCAATGAAATCTTGATTTTCTTCTTTTGTTTGAAAACTACTTTCATTATGGTCTTGAAAATTATTATTGTAAACAATTCCGACTCATATTCCATTCTACATGTTCGTTTAACTTTTCAGGTCATGATCGTAAACTGTGGTTATGCGACGGCTTATTTTTACTCCATTTTTCAAAAAAATTTAAACTTTGCCGAAATGAGTTTTAATGTTTATAAACCATTTATAAATCATTCTAAACAATTATAAAGAGGTTTAACAATGCCATGTATGCATTTTATAAAGGAAAGTGATTCCTTGGTGCAAATTCAACGTGTATAATACCGTAAATCATTTCTACATCAAACCCACATATCATCAGCATCCAAAACATGATGATAAAACGTTGAAAACTTCCATATTAAACATATCATGTCATCTTATAATTTATATAATTAATAGTGGAGTTTCTTGCTTGATTTCCTTTCGATCCAAATTTCAATCGACTAAAGCTCCATTGTTCCAGAACCGGAGCCTATGAATCTTGCTTGAGGACTTTTAAGGGTTCGTTCTTGGGCTTGCAATGTTGATGGGATGCTTAGGTGGGTACGACCAGGTGGAGAAAAGAAGGAGAAGATCACTAACTCGATCTCAAACTCATAGTGGTATAGCTCTCTTATTTCGACAGAACTTCAATGCTATCTTTCAATTTTCCTAAGAAACTATGGAAGCCATTAATGTAAAGGAGGAAAAAGATGAAGAAGCTTAAGAAATTAAAGGAAGTGAAAATGAAACTGACGAGGTAAGCCTTGTATTTATAGGCAAAAGTTTAAATCTAAATATCATGATATTTTCAACAAATATCATACCATCTTTCCACCTCAGCACCACCACTCCCCCCCTCTACGTGCATGGCATATCCCCATGCCATCACCTCCATCACTTCATGCCTCTTTCCTTAGCTCTTAAGGCATGCACTTGGATTAGAATGTGGACTATGGTGGAGATATGTCACCATTTCTCCTTTATAAATATCATGATATTCATTTTATTTACCATTAGTAATTAGTAAATGTAAATGTTAATTCTAAAGTGTATATACGTGTACATGGATGTATATATGCGTATATGTATGCATGTATGTCATATATAACATATAATGTCAAACAAATTCCTCTGGCTAAACTGTTATGAATCCGAAATTTGGTTTCCAGTCATATTTTTACTTCTTAGTATATATATATATATATTTTAAAAATGACATATCTATTATTAATTAATAATAAAAAGGTCCTCATTTGATTTTAAAATAATTATTAAATCATTTATACTCAATTTAAATTCAAAAATCGATTATTTGAAAATGATGACATCATTGATGATTTCATAAAGGCATTTTATTTTCGAAAATAAAATAAATAATTTTATTACATATTCTTTTTTATATGGATAAATAAGTGTATGTATCCAGACTCATGCACGATTTCTGATATTTAAAAAATAGTTTATTAATAGAACGATATTCGATCACTTTATCGATTTTTTTCCAAAGAGTACATTTTTGAAATTACTTATTCAAAATAAGAATACCATTATTAGTCATTGTTCAAAACAATATAAATTGTATTATAAAACCTTATATTTGAATGTTTTTAAATTAAATATTATTTCCAAAGTGATAAATTCATGGGTCCTTACAGATTTCCCCCTTAAAAGAATTTTGTCCTCGAAATTTAAGATAAGAAGAAGATAACTCAAAAGGAATATATTAGTCACAATGGAATACAATATGAAAATTTTGCATCAATCCTAAACTTAAGATAAGCTTTTCTCATTCTATCCTCAGTTTCCCGAGTGCACTCTTTTGCATACCATTCCACTGAACTTTAACTAATCTTACAACCTTTCTTTGAACCGCTTCACATCACGATCAATGATTTAAATTGGTCATCAAATAATTGGCAAGTCTGGCTCTACTTTTAAATTTTCTTGCACAGCCGTTTTAATAATTTGTTTCGGGTCTTGCACATATTTGCATAAATGGGATACATGAAACACATTGTGCACACCCGAAAACATTTCTAGTTTTTCTACTCGATAGGCTAATGGGCCAATCCATTGGCCTAACTGCTCAAGAATAGGAAAAGGTCCAATATATCGAGGTGTTGACTTCCTAGTCCTTTCAAATCTCACTACTTCCCTCATCGGAGAGATTTAGAAAATACAAAATCTCCAACTGAGAATTCTAAACTCCTACGCCTCTGATTGACGTTACTCTTTTGCCAACTTCAAGCTTCCAACAACTTCTTTCTGATTATATCTACCTTCTCCGAGGCTTCTCGAATCTTATCAGGACAAAGTGCTAAACGATCTCTCCAGTTTCGATCTAACATGATGAGGATCGAAATTGACGACCATATAAAGCTACATAAGGTGTCATGTCAATACTTTCCTAGTAGCTGTTGTTGTAGGATTCCATAAGATGAAGATGATTTTCCCATTAACCTCCAAAATATAAGATGTAAGCTCTTAGAAGATCTTCTAACACTCAGTTTACCCTTTTAGTTTGCCCATCAGTCAGGGGATGATATGCGTTGCTTATATCTATCTTTGTTCCCAAAGTTGTCTATAACGCCTCCTAGAATTGACTATAAAAAATTGGATCTAGGTCACTTACGATGCTGGTCGAAACTCCATGTAATCAAATGATTTCCCTCATGTATATATTTGCAAGGCTTGAGGCAGTTTTTGTTGGCTTTACTAAAATAAAGTGTGCACTTTTAGCTAATTGATCTGTAATAACCCAAACTCCTTTACTTCCCTTCATAGTTTCAGGTAAGCCGTCAATGAAATCCATTGATATCTAGTCCCACTTTCAAGTTGGAGTTTCAAGAGGTTAAAGTAATCCAGCAATCTTTTGCTGCTCTCTTTTGATTTGTTGACAGTTTGCGCATCTACTAACATGGATGGAAATGTCCCTCTTCATACCCATCCACCAAAACGTCCGTTTCACGTCTTTGTACATCTTGTTAACTCAAGGGTGAATACTTAGCTTGGGTTAAGTACATTCGGTCAACACTTCTTGTATTAAGTTTTCAACATTGGGAATGCAAATTCTTCTATTTAACCGTACTATCCCATGCTTATCTACTTCTAGGCTTAAGTTCTGTCCTTTGCTTATCTCTTTAATAATCTTTGTTAGTTGTCGATCTTCTTAACGCATCTGCTACTACATTGGCTTTTCCGACTGTATATAAAATACTAAGATCATACAATGTGATAAACTCTAGCCAACAATGTTGTCTCATATTCAAGTCTTTTAGAGTGAAAACACACTTCAAAGATTTGGGATCTGTAAGGAAATTGAACTTTTCACCTATTTAAAGAAGGAATATTATTTAATAAGGTCAATTAAAGTTTATTAAAATGAACCATAAGGAATTACTACCCAATATTTAATGCCTCCACATTTTTAATGCGAACACAATGACTAATATATCTAATGTTGCATAATTCCTTTCTTGAGCCTTCAGTTGTCCGCTTTCATAAGCGATAACTTTTCTATGTAGCATCAGAACTGCACCTACTCCTTCACTACAAGCATTAGTGTATACAGTTAATCCTCTGCTTTCATTAGTAATAGCTAGGACTAGAGCAGTATTTAATCTTTTCTTGGGTTCCTGTAATGCTTCTTCACATTTCGGCGTCCATTCAAATTAGCATCCTTCATAGTCAACTTTGTTAAATGGGAGGAAACTTTTGAGAAGTCCTGAATGAATCTCTGGTAATATCCTGCCAATCTTAAGAAGCTGCAGATGTCCTTCAGAGTTTATGGTTGTTTCCAGTCTAGAATGGCGGTAATCTTCCTTGGATAATATGAAATCCCGTCCTCTGACATAACATGTCCAAGGAACCTTATCTCTTTCTCCCTGAAGTGGTATTTTGAGAATTTAGCTTTTAGCACATTCCTTCTTAATATTTGGAGTAAAATTTCAAGATGCCTTTCGTCTTCTTCCTTATTTTTTAATATATAAGAATATAACAATAAAAGCTAGCAGGAATTTATTGAGTACATCTCCAAATACACTGTTCATAAGGTCTACAAAATAAGCGGGTGCTTTGGCTAGCCCGAAAGGCATAACCAACCACTTGAAGAAATCATTTGGACCTCTAAATTCAGTTAAAGGAATGCAATCTTCTGCTATCCTTATCGATGGAACCCTATAGCCAAATCCATTTTCGATATACTCAAGCACCGTGAAGTTGATTAAACAAGTCATCTATACGGGATAAAGGATACTTGTTCTTAATCGTTTGCTTGTTAAGTTCTCGGTAATCTACGTAAAGCCTTACGGAGTCATCAAACTTTACAAAGAAAAGTATCGATGCGCTCTAATTTGAGTGAATAAGTCTAACCAACCCTTTCATTAAAAATTCACCATTTTAGTTCCTCAACTTATCCTTCTCTTTCAGAGCCATTCCTTAAATGGGGTGTATAACAGGCCTTGCACCAGGAATCTAGTCAGTATGGAACTCAATTTCCCAATGTGGGGGCAAAGTTTTCGCTTCTTCAAAAACTTGCTGAAACTCATTAACAATCAGTATTTCTTCTAGGTGTTTTTCAAACAAACTGAGTGCATACATGTAACTATCCATTGCCGAACTTGGTTTTTCACATGTCAAACTAAAATGTTCACCAAATTTACTATGCAGCTGCACTATCCTCTTAACACAATCAAAAAAAGCTTTATACTCGTACAACCAATCCATATCGGGTATGATCTTAAATCGAATAAAATCAATGATGATTAGGTTACATGAATTTTTTTGGGATAGATGGGTAACTCATACTTTTCACAAACCATATCGAGATTAGTTGTACCACCTAAGAGATTAGACACATAGATGGGGATAATTAATATTTTTATATTAGTTTTAATCTATCAACCGATCATTTATCAATAAAACTATAGGAAGCCCCAATATCAAAAAAATACTCTAACAAAATTTTCACCAATACAAATATTACCTTCTAAAATTCCTTTGCCCTTAGCATTGGTAGACGTTAAGGTTCGTCTTTGATAGCAAAAACTCCAACCTACTCTTCTTTCCTTATTAATGGGCAATCCTTTATCATGCGCCTTAGTTGGTGAAAATTGTGGCGGCTCCTTCTCAAAACTTTAGGACTTTTACAGATGGTCAAATGATGGCCCTTTTGTTGGAAATTAATATAAGTAACATCTTTCAAATAGTTTTTCTAAGATCCTCTTCCTGACTTGCCTTGCCACGGTTCTTCCTCGAATGATTGAACTTTCTCTTCTTCTAATTGTTATTGCTACTTTGAGTGGCGGGCGGATTCTTTTTGTCCAAGGTATCATATCGGAAGTCCATATCTTCCAAATCTACAAAGGCTCCTTTTATATGTGCAATCATCCAATCTTGATATTGCTCCTTCATTCCAGAAATAAACATCTCATTTTCTTTAAAGGGAAATCTATCAGTCTGGCTCAAAGTGGGATAATTCATTGAACTTGTTTAAGTATTCTTTTATGGGCATTACATTTTTTTTAAATCCATAAAATTTCTTTGAAGAAAGGATCTTTCAGTAGTAGACATGTTCTTCGAAGACTTCTTTGAATTTTTTTAAATCCATAAAACTTCTTTGAAGAAAGGATCTTTCAGTAGCAGACATGTATTATTCTTCGAAGACTTCTTTAACCCTTGCCCATGGGAAGTTATCTTCTGAATTAATTAGAGCGACAAACTCCCACTAAGCTAGAGCCCCATCCTTCAATTGCTTGGAGGCTAAGAACCTTTTCCGATCATTATCGATGTTTAATCCTTTAAAGATTTTTTTCATATGATTGGAGCTAAGCCTGAACTTCAATAATTGATTCTGTGCCTTTAAATGGCTTTCCTACCAAGCTGGTGTAAGCTTTGCATAATGCGGCAAACTTAACTTGAGGTTGCATTGGAACAAGTTCCTCTTCAATTATCGTATTATTTTGAGTTCGACACCGGTGGCCATTTTGCCGTTATTTCCCCCTCCACGTTCTCTTCGATTACTCATTTCCTACTATCTGCTTATAGAAAGGAAATTTTTTTAGAATCCATGGATGACATATCTCAAGAAATGGGTATAAAGTACTCGAACATTTTTATTCGGATAAAGATTTCAAAATGCACTCTCATTGACAAAACTCATTTTAGGGCATTACTAATCTTATCTCTAATGAGTCAACCCCAACAAGGCTTAGGTATTCGCTTAACCTAAGCTCCAATGCCAACTATGATGACCCACCTTTTTGACCCTTAAAGATCGATGCTAATACATCCTCTGTATTTACATGCCGCAAATTCAAGTGTCGGAAAAGCAAATAATTAGGGGTAAAAGAAAATAAAGATAGGACAAAGAAGAAAAAAGATTATCACATCGCATTTAACAACTTGTAATTATACATAGAGAAAGTACATACAATCACTCTCAAAATAAGGTATCAGAGTCATAGTAAGTACCGACCCTGCTAGGGACAGTTATAACTGTCAATCCCCCTAGGTGTTAGTAGATACTTACACATAATATAGCGAAAGTAGAAAGAGATAACTATCTACATAGGATCCTCTAGCTTCATGTACCTTGCTCTTTCCAAAATGCTCCAAGCTACCTAACTGCTTGGCTGTTGGAAAAAATAGAGCATCTAGAGTTTAAAGGGAAAAGAAAATAAACTTCGAGTTAGTCATGGGACTGGTGTAAGAGAAATCAAAATACTGATATTTCAAAAATAATGGGTATCTCATAAGACCACGTTGCCAATAAACACGGAATGTGTTTTTACAATATGATAACCAAAACATTTCTATGTGAAATTCAGCAATACTATAATAATGTCTAGATACAAATACATATTAATCATACCCGAAATAGTTACATTTATTAAATTCCAACATACTAAATTCTACAATCAAATCCGAAGGCACTTATTGTCGAATGGATTCCATACAATGGCAGGTAAGAGACTGCCTTCCTTACAGTACATTTCTAGAGGAATGTGCCGAGGATCAACACTATGATCCTCTACATCTAGCAAGACTAGCCTACCCCTTTTTGCATAACACTATGACTTGGATAGTAACGAAAATGATATCACCCCTATTGTTACAAACCTTTACTAGGATCCCATAGCATACACTACATACTTGACTTATAAAGAGTAGTCTAGAAAGGTAATGACCATAACTAATGGTTGCAAACCACGTAGCCTAACCGCATACCCTATTTTAACCATTTCCCGTCGAGAGGCTTGAGGTAACATTTACCTTTTACAAAACATATTCTGCTTTGAATGCCACATTTCCATTTCTAATAACACATGATTGATTAGCACAAAAGTACAACCTCTAAGCCCATACGTTTAGAAGAAGGGTGTTAAGTATAAGAGTGGTTAACTCTCAAACCATCATAAATGTACGTTTGTCAAAATCAATATACGTATATCTTAGGAATGAAATGTCAAAAATTCATCCATACAAGTTGTTGAGAAATTGGACAAACCAAAGACACTCTTTTACTACATCTTGTCGAGAATCAACCATAGGATTAGTAATGAGTAGTCCTTGCATCGAAGATTCCAAATGAAGATTCTACCACCACCATATATATGATATAGGAATTTCCCTGAAAGATCAGTGGCAAGTAGCCCAATATTATGAAAATCTCCATCTACAAAATCATTGCCTCTAACTTTCTAACTCGTATATTGGTTCAAGGTGGTTTTTCAGATAGGAATCACCCAAATCTGACCTCGGTTTCTCTGAACCAATTATCAATAAAAAGAGGTCAAATATATTAGGTGATTATTATTCCATTAATTAATATCTTTTTCATCCAAGTAAAATATCTTCTTGAGATATATATATATATATATATATATATATATATATAATATCTTTAAAAAAATTCTTTTCAGTGTATACGAGTTTATTAAACATCTCTTTAACTTTGAAATATTTTATTATCTCTTTTAAATCACTTAGAGAACTGTTTCCATTCTTTATGTAGATTTGATGTTAATTGTACTCAATACCATTTTCCATATTCAACCCATAGTATTTTTCGAATGATGGTGAAACCACCTTTTAAATTCACACGGATAGTACAAGTTCCCTCCTCGAATTTTTGTGTAGGGTTTACCTTTCGGGAAAACTCTAAATATCTTTTTCGTTTATCCTTGGAAAATGTTATCTGAGTAAATCAAATTGACTATCCCCTCCGTTGGGCCCGTTGGGATAGCTAGAGCGGAACCTAAACAGAGGTTGTCCAAGCTCGAGTCTAGAGACCATCTCTCTATCATCCATAAGGCAGTCAAGTTATTTGATCAACTCTAAACTCTTTAAAAATTTTGATTTATTATTTTGAAAACATGTATAAAGATTTGGGAAGAAAATCCCAAGTTTAAATCTTAATTTCAAAAGTTAACAAAAATGCTGCAAAAATTGTTTTTAAAAGCTTCTATGATCAAAACATTTACTTCATTCGACATATGTCCAATTTTATTACTTAAATCACTTTTGAATTTTTTTAATATATTTATAGATTTTCATATTTTTATAGATTTAAAAACATCTATTTTCCAGATTTTACCACTTTGGTTTTTGAGCTGCCAAATTTCAACGTTTTAGAAACCTTAATTAGAACATATCTCAAGCTTTACTAAATGAAATCTTGATTTTCTTCTTTTGTTTGGAAACTACTTTCATTATGGTTCAAAAAATTCTTATTTCAAATAATTTAGACTCATGTCCCATTCTACATATCCGTTTAACTTTTCAGGTTGCAAAATCTCAAACTGTCGAAATGCGATGACTTATTTTTACTCGATTTTACAAACTTTTTCAGGCTTTTCCAAAATGAGTTTTAATGTCTATAACTATTTTAAAGATGTTTAACAATGCCCTATATGCCATTTCATTTTATAAAGGAAAGCGATTCCTTGGTGTAAATTCGACGAGTATTATACCGTGATTCATTTCTACATCAAACAAACATATCATCAACATCCAGAACATGATGATCAAACATAGAAAACAACCATATCAAATATATCATATCATCGTACAATTTGTTAAATTAAGAGTAGAGTTTCTCACTTGATATCGTTTCGATCTAACTTTCGATCGAACATAGCTCCCTTACTCTGGAACCGAGCCTATAAATCTTGCTTGGGGACTCTTAGGAGTTTGGCATTAGGCTTGCAATGGTGATGGGATGCTTAGATGTGTATAGCCTAAGTAGAAAAAAGAAGAAGAAGGTCACTTACTCGATCACAAACTCGAAGTGGTATATCACTCTTATTTCAATAGAACTTCGATGCTATCTTCGAATTTTCCTAAGAGGTTATGGAAGCCATTAATTCAAAAGAGGAATAAGATGAAGAAGTTTAAGAAATTAGAGAAGGAAGTGTGAATGAAAGTGAAGAGGCATGCCTTGCAGTTATAGGCAAAAGTTTGACTCTAAATACCATGATATTTTCACCAAACATCAAATCATCTTCCACTTCACCACCACCACTCTCCCACTCTATGTACACAGCACATCCCCATGCCATCACCTCTATCACTTCATACCTCTTTCCTTAGCTCTTAATGCATGCACTTGGATGAGAATATGGACTAAGGTAGAGAATGTCATTATTCCTCCTTTATAAATATCATGATATTCATTTTATTTATCATTAATAATTAGTAATTATAAATGGTAATTCTAAAGTGTATATATGTGCAAATGGATGTCTATATGTGTATATGCGTGCATGTCTGTCACATATAACATACAACGTTGGACAACTTCCTTTGGTTAAACCTTATGAATCTGAAATTCGATTTCCAGTCATATTTTTACTTCCTAGTTATATATATATAAGTATGTGTGTTTGTATGTATATATGTAAACAAAATATAAAAATGACATCTCTTTTGTTAGTGAATAATAAAAAGTTGCTCATTGATTTTAAAACAATTATTTAATAATTTAAACTCAAACGATACATCATTGATGATTTCATAAATGCATTTTAGTTCCAAAATAAAATAATTAATTTTATTACATATTTCTACTTATATGGATAAATAATTGTATGTATCCAGACTCGTGCATGATTTTTGTTGCTTAAAAAGTAGTTTATCGGTAAACGATTCTCAGTCACTTTATCGATATTTTTCCAAAGAGCATAATTTTGTAATTACTTATTTAAATCAGATCTCCATTATTAATTATTATTCAAAATAATATAATTATAAAACCTTATATTTTAATATTTTTAAATTAAACATTATTTTCCAAAGTGATAAATTCATGGGTCGTTATAATATACATGCATTATAATTTCTCTTATAATCCCTCTATAATATGTGATGTGGTCGAGACTTATTGTTTACATATTTGATAGCATGCTGTAAATGATTGAAGTGAAATAGTCGGTATAAACGTACTTTGAAATTCCTTGTATTTTACATATATGAAAAAAATTTAATTTGTGATTATATTGGAAATATATATTGTCTTGTTCCTTACATACTTTTTGGAGTGTTGGACATGGAGGAATTGGTTTTGGAAATTTGTAGAAATTTTGGAACGAAGTTGTGAAATTTAGAAACGAAAATGTCGAGATGGATGCACTTTGAAAATGCTTGAGTTTGACGATTTTCAAAGTCAACTTTAAATGACATCCTAGGAATTTTTTTATTCTTTTATAAGTGCTATCAGGGTATGTATTATTGGAAAAATACTAAGGTTTGAATTTTTTTAATACTTATTTATGAATTTTTAAAGTAAAGTGTTTTAAATTATAAAATATGTTTTTAAATAAATTATAAAATATGTATTTTTAAGAAATATTTAATATAAGTGTTTAAACCCATAGTGCAATTATTTTTAAAGTATTTTTAAATATATATGTATGTAAATATAATTTTTTGAAAATTATTTAAATATTTTGTTAAAATAAATAGATGCTTGTGTAATATGATATCATTTTGAATTTTTTTATTATTAAATATTCTGTCTTATATATATATATGTATGTATCATTTTAGAAAGTTTTTAAGTACAAGAAAAACAAATAAATCTTTTATGTAGAAATAATAGAAGATTTGGATTGTAATACTTTACCTAAATAAATGGTTTTGTAAAGTCAAGTAAAAGTATATTAAATTGATATATTTGTATAAAGTTATATTAGAAATATAATTAAGATTATAATTAGAATTATAATCGAGATTATAATTAGAAATATAATCAAGATTCTAATTAAGGAATATAATTAGATATTTAATACTGAATATTTTAAAGATAATTATAAATGAATAATGTTGGGTTGTTGTGACATTGTTTTAGTAACACTTCTCTTCGACCCTTATAAAAGTAATTAAATCTTTAAAAAAGGGTTTTAAAGAAAATGTTTAAAGTGGAAATTGATTTGGGTTTGTCGTAGACAATGTTTTGGTAACATTCGTTTTTAAACCCATAAAAAATAGTTTAAAGTGGAAAAATATTGTAAATTTAATTTGGCCTTTAATTATGGAATTTTAAAGATTATAAAATGTATGGAAGCTTTTGGAATAATAGTACACAAGTTATATGTTTAGTTCATAAAAGAAAAGAGGTTTACAGTGACAAGGTGTTAACCAGGTTTTTAACCTAGCAAAATTCGAAAGGAGTTAGAACACTTAGATTAAGCTAAAATGACTCGAAACTTGACCAAAAACCTAAAAGAGCATCACAAAAGTCTCCAAGAAATGTAGGCTAAAAATATTCTAACTTTTCAGATCGACACCGATCTAATTGGATCGCTACCCTTACGAATTGTATTTATCATTGGCCCTCCAAATTGTTGCATCACACTCCTATGACTCCACTAAGCTCACCCAACAAGTTTGGTAACATTCTAAGCATTTGAGTTTAAAAAAATGAAGGTTCATCTGATTCAGAATACGGTTCACTCTAACTCATAGGTGAATCATCATCGAAACAAATCAACAAGCCATAAAATTACATAGAGAGCATCATATCGAAGCAAGGAAGATAACCAAGTAGTCAAAGCATCAAAAATGCTTAACTATTTGGATCGATACCGATTTGATCCAATTGGATCGGTATCGATCCAAATTGTTTGCTCTGATAACCTCCAAACTTCTTGGGCTTCTCTGCATGACGACTAAAAGCTTTTGGCAAAGCAAGTCTGGTCCAACTGCTCTTCAACACCTATAAATACCATCCCATTTACAACTTGAAAGGCATCTTCGGACTGGTTGCTACAACTCTATCATTACTATTCTTTACTCTTCTTCTCCTACACAATAGTCACAGAGGATCATTTGAGATTCTCTAATTACCTTCAAGTACTTCCAATTTAGGTCTAACTTAGGTGATTCAATCATATTGTAATCCAAATCGATCTCGTAGTCGCAGTTGGTTAATAAAAGATGTAAAGTAGACGTAGGCTTCATTAACAGCTTAAAAAATCTTAGTAATATTTAACTTGGATATTTTACCATTTCAATGTTGAGTAATATTTAACAAAATCTTGTATCCATAACAGGTATTTTACCATTTCAATGCTTAGTAATATTTCCAACTTCCATATTTGTAACACTAAGAAAATATTTCTATCCCAATTTTTTCCACTAAACTATTTTCCAAAACCCTTCCTTCTAATACTTAGGAAAATATTTATACTTAAAATTTCCAAAATCTTCTCAATATTTAACTTGGAAATATTTCATACTTATCTCATAAGTCTCCAAATTTTTTAATAAATTCTTCTTACGATTTTCAATCCATTTATACTTATTTATGACCCCAATCCACCATTTATAATTTCTTTAATTGAATTCAAATTTCCTTTCCGAAGTTATCGCATCTATCATTGGAAATTTTCTAAAGTCCCTATAATTCCATTTATGAGGTTTCTTTTACAAAATCTCATTCTTAATCAAAAATGTTTACACATCTCGAGAGGATTTTATAAATAAATTTTTAATATTTTCAAAACTATATATATAGTCATTTTTTTAGGGAGTAATGATTTAATTCTATTTTTTCAAAAATATTTTTAGGTTATTATTTAAAATATTAACACTTTTAATGACTATCAATAACTCTTTTAAAAATAAACAAATCAATTACAAAGCGGACTACAAAAATTTAAATTTTTTGTTTCATTAAATATTAAATACTTGAAAATCCATTTTCGAAGTATTCCAATATTAACTAATTTAATATTTATTCGAATCAGTTGTCGAGATGGATAAACATGAAGATTAAGGATTTAATAAGTTGATTTTCTTATTAGTTTAAGTAAAATTATATTTTTACCGAATGTTTAAAAATGTACAATATATTCTTACGAGATCCAAATCGAATGAATTCAGTCATATTGAATTCGTGCCTGCGAGATATACAGCCTGGAATTGGTTTAAGATTTTTCCGAGTCAGATGGGAATTTAAATAAATGAAAAATATAGATGCTCGGCTAAATATGAAAATCAAGGTGAGTAAAATCTCAAATGTAGTGACCCGCAGTTCCGTACCCCTTGAGTTGATAATAATTCCTCCTCGTTCAAGCCGAAGTGTATGAAAGAGCGAATTACTAGGGTAAAGAAGAAGAAAGAGGCAGAAGAAAAGTAGAAACAACAATACAGAATCTCACAATCGCAACGGAACAAAATATAATATATAATAGCTGAGTTTATACAAAGAAATCTGTAATAGTTTATACACTTACAATTATCAGAGTACAACCATCAATACATCAAACTAGACGGTTATATAACTCATCCTTACACAGCGGGATATAAATGAAGTACGAAAAATACATCTGAAACTCCTCCAGCTAGCCTCCTAAGCTCCATAGCATTTAACCTGAATCTGTAATACACGGTTTGACCCGAGCATTATAATAAAATAACATCCGAGTCAGTCTGGAAATCCAGCATGAGAAAACACACTCAATTTGAATTGTTAGAGTTATCAAAATCCTTTGAAAAACAAAGGTATGTCATAAGACCGCTTCGCACATAAACACGATGGGTTTTTGCCTTACGATAACCAAAACATTTTTTATAGAAAATCCAGTGATATTGTAATGGTGCATAAATACATATATCAAATAGTTGAAATTGTTACATAAATTAAATTCCAGCATACTAGGCTCTACAAACAAAACCGTAAGCTCATATTAGAGAATGGATTCCAACTGAATGACTAGGCACTGGGGTACCACCTGTCACAGTACACCTCTAGACAATGTACCAAGGACCATTCTGGGATCTCCTACTACACAAGACCAAACTACCCCTAACCTAGATTGTCCGAATAAGATTACACCACGGTTGGGATCAGCAACTGCCACACGGCCAAATAAAAGGGACTCTAGATAAGGGTAACATTACCTACTTGGGTGCGACCCAATTAGCCTTGCTGCATCTCCCTTTATTTTCAGTCATTCTCGGTTGATGAGCTCAAGGCTAAGCATTACCTTTTAAGAACAATTTTACTTAGAATGCTCATCGTCCTCTAATGACGATATTCTAGAAGCGTTCGTCCATACAAGTCCTCATGTGTCTGGACAAGCCGAATCACCGTCTTCATCATCTTCACGGCTTTCTTTCGTAACGTTCAAAGCAGATCGAAGTGGTTTCAGATAACTATATCCGATCTCAGTCTCTTCGAAATGATTAAAGAAATTAGCCATTATTGATAGTCGGTTATTTAATTATCAAATTAAACATCATAAGCAATCATCTGGCCTTAATATAATTTTTTCCAAAATATATACTTCCACAATATCTTTGAATGATATAACAATTTCTTCCAACATTTGAAAACAATTTTTCAAATACTTAAATCCATAACAGGATACTTCCAACATCTCAACACTTAGAAATATTTTCAAATTTCTATTTTCTATACTTAGGAAATTATAACCAGTTTTATTTTCCAAAATCTTCCCAATATTAACGTTTCAAAGAATTATCCCATAAATTATTCCCAAAATCTCCGGAATCACAAATGGATTTCCTCTCTTCAGAGCATATCCTTTTATAAGCCCCTTTTCAAATTTCAAGAGAATTTATAAAATAATTTTTTTTCAAATTTCTTTAAAACTCTATAATATAACAAGTATTTAAAAGATTAATAACTTATTTTAAAATATGTTCAAGTAATTATTAAAATGTCAAAAAAACACTTTCATAACATTAATAACTCATCTTTAGTTAAATGAATAATTTTCAAAGCTGATTCTAAAAAGTTAGAATTCACTAATATAAATACTTCATATTTAAAAACTACTTATCTAGTATTTATATCTCAACTGGTTTAAAATTACATAGTTTTAAAATAATGAAATTTCCCCTTTTAAAACAATCTCACCTCTTATAATTTTTTTTAAATCTCAATAACCAATTTAATTTGTAACCTCCTCTCGAATCACAACATCTTGATTTATTTTCGCCTTCCTAACCATTTCCATTTCAAAAATAGAATTTACTACTTTTCAAAACCCAATTTCCATATTCTGATATAAATTCACCCTATGAATTTATATTCCAATTATCATCTGATATCGAAATTCTTTATTTATAAATATCATTATCAACTCTATAATCCCTTTAGTTTTACTTGTTTATAAAAACAAATCTTATTTATAAAAATCCATTATATAAATTTATTTCTTATAAATTCCATTATTACTTCCAATCTATTTTCCAATATGATTTAAACTTCTTTTTTTATTTCTAAAGTATCATTTATAAATTCTTTTATATGATTCATTTTAAAAATCCCACTTTATAATTCACAATAATTAGGTATGACCAAAAATCAATATATTTTTCTAATTCATTTTTTTTAAATAACTTCAGTTCTGATATATATATATTTATATCAAATCCCTTTAATTCCATAAATTTAAAATTTATAGTATTTAAATTATCAAAATTCAGGCCAGTGCTAGAATAGCATCCAATAATTTTAGTCATCACAATAATCAGTAATAGATTGTTCTACACAAATCCTATATCACTATTTATGAAAAATAAACAATATATTTGAGGAATCCATTTGGATCTCTCTAACTTGCTTCCCTGCATCTACATATGTTAATACATATAAAATAAATACCAATCTCACTTCGAGAGGGATATCGCACAGGGTCATCTGCTATTATGCAGGGAGCATGGGTCTCATCCGCTATAATATGGCGGGAATATAACTCCAAATATTATATATACACTACTATATATATTTAACATTCGACGGATAATAGTTTTATAAAGTCAACCAAACAATCAATTTTTAAATTAAACATTTTTATATTATTCTAGCAATCCAAATGAGTGAGATTTTACTCATCTTGATTTTTACATTTTGCCGAGCTTCCAAAATTTTAATTTATTTGTATTCCCATCTGACTCGAAAAATCCCAAATCAATTCCAGGCTGTATATTTCGTAGGAACGAATTCAATGTGGCCGAATTCATTCGATTTGGACCTCGTATATTGTAAATATTTAAACAATGGATAATTTTTTTTTACTTAAACTAATATGAAAATCAACTTATCAAATCCTTAACCTTCACTTTTACCCATCTCGACAGCTGCCTCCATTCCAAAATCCAAAGCTCGGCATCAGTTGTCGTTGCTCATTCCCGCATCATGACTTTGTGGCAATCACACAACTCCTAGGCGAGCTTTAGCCTTCACCCGACTTCCCTCGATGACCACTCGTCGCCTAAGCTAACTGATTCAAGCTTTTAGGCGCAGCCTTCCCGTCGTGAACCTCACCACCGCCATGCGAATAAGCCGAAACTACGCATGACGCTTCCAACCTCAAGTGCAGTCTCCTCCCCTTGCATGCGTGTACGTGAGCACACACTTCCCCACTGCGACTAAGACCTATCGACCCCGCCCCCTTGTCGCCATTGTGAAGTTCCTTTTATTTTATTTTCTTTCCTCGATTCGTTTGTTCGAACGATTCTCTATTTTTTCTAACTAAAAATTTTCATTTATTCAATTCTTTGCCTTTTCTCTCTTTTGGCTATTGATTTAAAGGAGAAGGAGATACGCAGCCTTGAATTGGTTTCGTAAATTGAAGAACAAGCATGTGATTTAATTTTTTTTTGAATTGCCTCGTGAAATTCGATTTGATTTTATGATTACTGAAAGGTAGAGGAGAAGATGTGATTTAAGGTTGAGGTAGCATGTGGGGGAAAAAGACTCTAGTGGGTTGATGGAAAAGTTAAGCGGTTGATGGGAATATTGTAACTCGAATATATATATATATATATATATATATATATATATATATATATATATCTGTGTGTGTGTGTGTATGTATGTATGTATTCAACTCTTCTCGATCTTGTAACCTAAAATCTCGATCTCCTATCGAAGTGTGCCGCTAGGCGTTTATATTATTATATCCCTATTTCGAACGTAATGGAAAAAGTTTTTAGTCCTAATTCAATCGTATGGAGAAGATAGCTTTTTCGACCCAATTATTATATTAAATTTTCGATATAAATTTCAGCGCGTTTCTAACCTATACGACCGAATGATAACTCCAAACGCTGCAAAATTTGAAATCCGGTAATAATACACTATTACGGATCCAATGGAACTAGTTTTGTTGCATTTCGAGACTGTGCCTTGAAACGCTATTTTTAAATGTCAATTTTCACGAGCTATTTTTAAAATTGAACAGATCACTTTTAAATTCAAAATTTAAAACTTTTATTATCTCTATTACTATTAATATAAATTTTATAAGCCTTTAAATTATTTTTATCGAGCTTAAAACTCAAGATACAATAATTGGACCAATATTCAATTATTAAAATTCAATAATAAAATTATCCAATAGGCCGCTATCTTTAAATTCTGAATTTACCTTATGAATGAAAACCAAAATTTTCATATTCAAATTCAACCTTTAAATTCAAATTCGGTATTTAAAACCATTTAAATATTTGAAATTAAACGACGAAAAAATTTGGATTGTTACATTCCTCCCTCTTAAAAGAACTTCGTCCTCGATATTGCTAAGGCAGAAGAATGCTCCAAACCCATTAATTTATTAAAAAACCCACTTAGTGAAAATTCGATATTTCAAATTTCTAATCTTTTAGACTTTTCCAAAACAATTAGTTTTCAATTGTAATTCCAAAACCCTTATTTCAATTTTGATTCGGAATCAATTTTTCGTTAACAAAAATTTTCCAAAAATTTTCAAAATTTTTCTAACACTCCAAATTTCCGAATTTTTTTGGCAGAGTCTCCCTTGTACGGAGGACCTTTTTCAATATGACAGAGAGATAAATATATATACATCGACCCACACAGTCGAAAAATAAAAAATACATATCGATATTTATATTTTGCAGTATTTAATCCAAAAATGTACCTTATTTAGCGTTTTTAAGAATTATTTAGCAAGTAAATTTACTTCATACGCAATTTCGCCACCCAAATCTAGCCCAGACAGCCTCCGGTTCCCTGTACTTACTTAATTTAAACATGTTGGTACCAAACATATAAAATTAATAACATTTCACTAATTTTAAATAGCTAACACATGGATTCCATAAGCAATGCATACTAAATAATTATCTATAAGCAACTTTAAGGTTTCGATAATAATTCGATTTTCTTTCACCCGATTTTCATATCATTCCATTCAATTTTAGTGATTTACAACTCATTTTACATGCATTCAATTTATTTTTAAACCAAATAAACCCATATTCATTCCAATTGATTTAAAAATCAATTCACTCACTTCTATTAATTCATAGAATTTTTACCTACTTTCGTTTATGTCAAATGACAATTTATTTCCACTCAAATTTTGACGATATCTATTTAATAAAATATCCAGTTAGTTTATAACTATTTTAAATTGATTTCAAATCAATTTATATTTAATCACATTCCATTCAAATCCACTTTCATTATTTTCCAAATCCATTTTATTTAGCTCGAAAACACCCCATACTATTTTATTTAATGGCCATTTCACACATCACTCGAAGCCAAGGTTCTATCCAAGATTTTTAACTTAAGTTAATTTATTTACTTCAATCATTTTAACCATACAACTTAGGCTCATTTCCATTTGCAACAAATTCCATTTCCATGTTAGATTGGTCCATATTCCATCAATTCCATTCCAATTTACAAATTAATTCAATTGGTTCATTCGCTTCATCCATTTAAATTTTTAATTCCCATACTCAATTCCGAATTCATTTAAATGATATCAAGGCCATATTTAATTTATTCATACTCTAATTGAATTTATTTGCATCTCAAACCATTTCTATTTTAATCCAATTTGATTTCATTAGGTAACAGTTCCACTTATATTTAATTTACTCATAATATAAGTTGAGTTTTATTTATTACTCAAATTTCATTTAAAAATCCATTTTTAACAAACAATCCAATTTTATTCGACCAAGTTAAGTTCCGTTTCCGTATTCCATTAACTTTTAATTATCTAATTAGTTTACTTTCATTTTATAATTCAATATCTGATTTTTATTTCCAAAAATCACTTCAATAAATTTACTCGAGTTCAAAATTTATTCAAGTTTGGAGTTTTATTTCATTACCAAAATATCAATCATTTTTATTTTTGGTTTTCTATTCCACTTTTAACTTTTTGTAAGTCACACAACTCATTTTTACTTTTCCATCCATTTATGCTCGAGTACATTCACATTTTAATTTTAATTTTAACTCGAGATTACACACTTATTTATAGCCGGTATATTTTAATTTCATGCATTCCAATTTTTATAAGCTATTGAAATTTATTTATTCCAATTCACTTTTTATTTCTAAATTCAATTAAAATTTTATTTTTCAATTCAACTTATTCATATCCTAATTTAATTCTTAACTAGTATACTTTACTAATTTATTTCATTCAAATCACAATCAATTTAAATTTCTAATTTTTTTATTTATTCAACTTCACTTAAGTCAAATTCTATTTAATTTTATTTCTCAATTTCGATCGATATGATTTCCAATCCAATGTTATTTAACTTAGCACAAGTTAAATTTTATTCTTTTTAACTTACTCAAGTTTAAATTTTATTTTCAAAATTCAATTCTCATGTTTTCCTTACTTTATTAGAATCATTCTCAATTTATAAGTTTAAAACTTATTTTTCGATGATTTTTACATTATTTAAATAAGGATTCCAGAATTTTTAAACACCCGGTATGTATTTCAAATCATTTTTGAAATCACAAATATCCCAAATCATACTTTTTAATCTTAAACCAATCCTGATTTTTATCCAAACAAATTCTCTCCGGAATTTCCAAAACAAAACTCGTCCTTCCCAAATCTCCATATCAAACCACACCGGTAGCAATCCGTGACTTAGAAACTCGAAAACGAATACTGATGATGCTATGCATCACTTGGAATTTTTTCCAGCGACTATTGTGAGTTCCGTGCTATATATCCTTAAAATCCATTTAAAACCATTTTTCTATTCAAATTTTTTTCAAAAGTAATATTACTATTGTTTATTTTCAAACTCTTTAGAAAACTTTACCAAAAACCTCCAGGATATAATATTTCAAACTCTAGTTTTAATCAAATTTTGTTCTTAGTTTAATTGAATAGTCCATACTTATACACTTACCATTTCCAAATTTTACAATCTTATTTCGATTATAATATTGTCAACCAACACTCCAAATGCTATAATAATTTCTAGAAAATTATTTTCTTCGTATAAAAATATAATTTGGGTAAAATTATTTCATTTACCCACTTCAAACCACACCGTGTCAGTTTATCGCGTTCAAGTGTTTAGAAACTCCTATCGGTTTAGTGGTGTCTCGCTATTCGACAAGAATTTATATACCACTCAACCAATGAATTAACACAATATAAAACAGTTTATATCCATTGACAAATAAGCGCTCATATCTATTATTACACTCAACTCATTCTAAAGTACTACTGCACCGATCTCTAATGAGAAATCCCTACCAGAGCCAAGGTTATTACTTAACCTTCGGCTTTGGTACCAAATGTAGCGGTCTAGGCTTTTCAACCATCGACAGCGGCGACTTTCCACCGTGGCATACACTGTACCTCGAATTTTCTTTTACGGCTAACCTCTCGATTGCAACCAACCACTACGGGACATGTAGGGGTAAGAGTCTCCTGCTCGCCACTAAAAATGAAGCGAGAACCCCTTATCATGTTGTAATGAAGCAAATCTGATCCCGGTCTCTTCGAAACGATTAACGAAATTGGCCAATATTGATAGTCGGTTATTTAACTATTAAATTAAACATCCATAAGCAGTCGTTTGGCTTTAATATAAATTTTTCCAAAATATTTACTTTCAAAACATCTTTAAAAGATATATCAATTTCTTCCAACATTTGAATACAATTTTCCAAATACTTAAATCCCTAACAGGATACTTCCAACATCTCAACACTTAGAAATATTTTCAAGTTTCTATTTTCTATACTTAGGAAAATATAACCAGTCTTATTTTTCAAAATCTTCCCAATATTGACACTTCAAAGAATTATCCCGTAACTTATTCCCAAAATCTCCGAAATCACAAATGGATTTCCTCTCTTCAAATCATATCTTTTTATAAGCCTCTTTTCGGATCTCGAGAGAGCTTATAAAATTTTTTTTTTTTCAAATTTCTTTAAAACTCTATATATAATAGTATTTAAAGGATTGATAATTTATTTTAAAATATGTTCAAGTAACTATTAAAATATCAAAAAACACTTTCGTAACATTAATAACTCATCTTTATTAAATGAATAATTTTTAAAGCTGATTTTTGAAAGATAGAATTTACTAAAATAAATACTTCATATTTAAAAATCAACTTACCTAGCATTTAAATCTCAACTGGTTCGAAATTCCATAATTTTAAAATAATAAAATTTCCCCTTTTAAAACAATCTCACCTCTTATAATTAATTTTTTTTAAATCTCAATAACCAATTTAATTCGTAACCTCCTCTCAGTTTCACAACTTCTTGATTTATTTTCGCCTCCCTAACCATTTGCATTTCAAAAATAGAATTTACAATTTTTCTTAACCCGCTTCCATATTCTGATATAAATTCACCCTATCAATTTATATTCCAGTCATATCGTTATCAATTATGTAACCCCTTTGGTTTTACTTGTTTATTAAAACAAATCTTATTTATAAAAATACATAATATAAATTTTATTTCTTATAAATTCCATTAATACTTCCAATCTATTTTTCAATATTGATTTCAACTTCTTCTTTTTATTTCTAGAATATCACTTATAAATTCTTTTATATAATTCATTTTAAAAATCCCATTTAATAATTCATAATAGTTAGGTATAACCAAAAATCAATATATCTTTCTAATTCAATTTTTTAAATAACTCCATTTCCAATATGTATTTTTTTTATCAAATTCCTTTAATTCCATAAATTTAAAAAATATTTTTGTAGTATTTAAATTATAAAAATTTAGGCCAGTGTACAATAGCATCCAATAATTCCAATCATCACAATAATCTAAATAAATTATTCTACACAAATCCTTTATCACTATATATGAAAAATAAACCATATATTTAAGGAATCCAGTTGGATCCCTCCAACCTGCTTCCTTACATCCACAGATATTAATATACATACAATAAATACCAATCCCACTTCGAAGGGGATATCGCGGTTTATACGGTCATCCACTATTATGCGGGGCGTATAGGGTCTCATCCGCTATAATACAACGAGAATATCACTCCAAATACTATATATGCTACAATATATATTTAACATTCCACAGATAATAATTTTATAAAATCAAAAAACAATCAATGATTTAAATTCAACATTTTAAATTATCCTAGCAATCCAAATGAGTGAGATTTTACTTACCTTGATTTTTACATTTTGCCGAGCATCCAGATTTTTCACTTATTTAAATTCCCATCTGACTCGAAAAAATCCCAAACTAATTCCAGGCTGTATATTTCGCAGGCACGAATTCAATGTGATTGAATTCATTCAATTTGGACCTCACAATAATATATTGTACATTTTCCAACATTCGATAAAAATATAATTTTACTTAAACTAATATGAAAATCAACTTATTAAATCCTTAACCTTCACGTTTACCCATCTTGACTACTACCTCCATTCCAATATCCAAACCTCAACATCAACTGTCATTGCTCATTCCCCCATCGTGACTTCCTAGCGATCACGCAGCTCCAAGGTCGAGCTTATGTCTTCACCCAACTTCCCTCAATGACCAGCCGTTGCTAAGCTAACTAATTCGAGCTTCCACGCACTGCTATCCCCCATCACGAACCTCACCACCGCCACGCGAACAAGCCGAGACTGCGCATGACGCGTCCAGCCTCAAGTGCGTTCTCCTCCCCTTGCATGAGCATGCACACGCTTACTCTGCCGCAATCAAGAATTGTCGACCCCGCCCCTTTGTCGCTATCGCGAAGTTCCCTTTTATTTTATTTTTTTCCTTGATTTGTTTGTTTGAACGATTCTCTCTTTCGAAATTGCGTTCCTCTCTTCGAGTCAGATTGATTCCTTTATATAAAAGAAATGATCGAATTGATCACAGTTCGAAATCGTGATGAAGGCAGTGGCGAGAGGATATAACAGGGAGGCGGCTTCGAGCGAGCATGCGTGGTTGAAGGTCTGTGATGGCGAAGCTGAGGGGATAGGCACACACGTTTTAGGGTTTTGAGGAGGACGTATCACAAACTGGTGGTCTAGGCGGTTCATCGTAGTCGTGATGGCAGCGGAGCTGGGTCGGTCCAGGCAACGAACAGCTCATATAACGACCCGTAATTTTCGATAATTAAAATATTTAATTTAATAAGATTTTTTTATATTTTATATTGGAAGAAATAAAAGTTGTAATTTATTTATAACAATAATAAATGGAATGCAATGTGACAATGTTAATTTAAGTTAATTATTAACAGTTTGAATAAAATTTCAATCAACTGAAATGACTTAAAGTTTATACTTGGTTATAAAGTGAATATAGGAAAATAAATGTAAATAGTGAATTAAATAATGAAATGGTATGTAATTTATGGTAATGGAATAAAAACCGTGTTATGTAAGTAATTATAATAATTGGTTGTACATAATAAACATATTAATGTGACTAAAAGTTAATGGTGACAAATATTACATGTTATCTATTTATTTAGCCTGTTAAATTAAAGTTGGAAATCAATTGCAATTAATTCACTTAATTAGTGCAGTTAATGTAGGTTAAATTGATAATGGTAGAATGTTGATTCAATAAGGTGTAACCAATGAAAATTTTATGCATAATATGACAGTTGATTGAATAAAAAGGAATTGGAATCAAGTTGACCAATTATTGGAATTTAAAATTATAATAAATGGATTTATTGCAACTAAATTCAATTAAAGGCTACGTTAATGAAAACTAAGATGGTAACGGTAAAGTATTAGAATAATAAGATATAAATAAATATTAACTGTGTTATTAGTGTAATAATTGATTGAATATAAAGATAGAAATAAAATTTTATCAACTTATTGGAATTAAATTATAATTAATTGGATTTAATTACAGTTAAAATTGAACACTGTAACCAGTGAAATATTTAGCATCGAATTGACATGCAAATTTGTTTTAAACTATTGTAAAAATAGACATTTTGGCCACTGTCTTGGATTTTGAAAAACTAGTTTCATTGGATCTATAGTGATGAATTATTGTTAGGTTTCAAGTTTTGTAGTGATCGGATTTGTCGTTTGATCGTACGGGCTCGATACGCATAGAAATAAATTTAAGTAAATTCAATTGAAATCAACTTGAAATAAGCTGATTTTAAGCTAACTTATTCATCCTATGGAATTAGGGCTTGAAATATGTTCCATTGAATTTAGAAATATTGAAAACATCTATTTTGATATATGGGATGACCAAAAAATTTCGGGAACGAAAAGGGCATTCTAGGTCGTTTATCCTTCAACTTTCAAAATCAATCTTGTCCATTCATTTCTATTTCCGATCTACTTTTAAATAGCTCGTTGTGAACCCTAGTTGTTTCTCATATTTCTTTTTCAGTAGATACGTTTCATCTGTGTACTTCTCCATCTCAATGGCGGACAAGCCAAAACCAATTCCCAATTCCAAATTCAATTGTAAATAAGAATCAAATCTAAAAATAAAACTCCTCAAACTGTATCGAACTATATATCGATTTGAAGCTCTCAACAAGCGCAAGTTTAATTTACAGTTAGTTTTTCGATTTGGGTTTCTGTGTGGCCGAAACTGGACGACTTAATCTTGGCCGTTCATTGGCGAGTGCAACTCATCGTTGCAGTTCGTTTGGTCATTGGGTGGTTAGATCGTCTTCTAAAATTCAAATAGGGTTCCACCATTTTCGACGGCATCGTGGGTTTTGGCATCGATCAAGCAATCTAATGCAGGATAGAGTTGTGATAATCAAGGTGACGTGGATATTAATTTTCGTTATTTTACTGGTTTTATATTATATATCTTATAACTTCTAATATGTATAACTTTCACATACAAGGTCTGATTCATGCGCAGCTTGTTCCGCTAAGATTGTATCGAAATTTTAGACTTTTTGATGCTTGTTTTGCCAATTTCTGAGACTGTTGAATTTTGGGTTTCTATTTTGGACTTTAATTCGGTTTAAAATCAAGGTGAGTGTTTTGACCCACTCACAATTACTAAATTATCTTATGTTAGTTAAATTAAATTTATGATGTGATTAATTAATTAATTGATGTTTGGTATGTTTAAATTGCTTATTCTAGTTAAATATGACTTTTATTGCAATTATTCATTGTTTAATTTAATGTTGAATTTAAATTGTCAATTTAATACCTGTACTGATTATTAGTTATCTATTGATGTTTATTGATTCATTTGGATGATGGTTGTGTTGTATGTTTGATTTTTGACAATGAATGACTAGATGTTGTATTTTATATTGTTGTACTATTGCAAGTTTCCTATGTGTTGAAATGATACGTATCCGAACGATCTATAGAATAGGGAAAATCGTTATGGGTTGAAATGATAGACTCGAATGATTTTATGGATTCTTAATTAATATGGAATTGCAGTTTGAAATGATAACCGTAAAATTGTAAATTGCGGATTGAAATGATAAATATTTGTATTACTTGACCCTAGGTTAGAAATTATATATGGACAACAGATTGGTTAAATTAAATGATTTTTTAAATCTTTGAAATTTTGAATTTTGTTAACTAGTATTTTGAAAAAGAAATTGGTTCATATAAACTAAAGTATTTTAGATAATCCAAATGTTAATGCTGAAAAGGGAATTGATTTTATGAATTATTCAAGAATTTAAATTGGAATCTCAAAGTTGAATTGTCGAATGTAAATGAATCATTGGAATTGAGTCACTGGAAATGTTTGGATATAACTTCGAAATTTATTTAAACTAATTTAAACTATATTAAACCGATATAAACTATTTTATCAATTTAAACTATTTTAATTTATTTAAAATCTATTATAACCTATTTAATACAATTAATTCTATTCCACTTATTTTAAACTAATTAAATTTATTTAATCTATTTTAAATTTATTCAATATAATTTAAATCTATTTGATCTACTTTAAATTTATTTAATCTGTTTAAAATTCTACTTAATATAATTTAAATCTATTTAAACCTATATTTAATCTATTTAAATCATTTTAAAACTAATTAAATTGAATTTATGTCTATTCAAACTATCTTTACTATTTAAACCATTTTAAATCTATTTAAACTATTTTAAACTAAATAAACTATTTATAATTATCTAAGCCATTACTAAATTTCAAACGTGTAAAGTTGAAGTATTTATATTCAAATTCTTGACTTTAAAGCGAATATGGTTAAATAATGTAATAACCTAAGTTGAGAATAAAATGACATATTTGAGTGAATAAAATGATTTTGAAATGAGGAATTAATTGACATATCTTGTCAATCAATGCAAAATGAATATGATTTTTCAAAGTGAATATATTTTGATGGTGAATATGATTTCGAAAGAAATAAAATTTGAAACCGAATATGATATTTTTATATAAATCATGAATCGAATTTTTAAATGTAAAAGAACCATCCGGTGTGAAATAAGCGTTTGGTTGTTAAAGTGACAGGGATCAGATAGTGTCATACTCTCTGCCAAAACCAAAAACCACTTTAACAACTGTGTACGTGGTGGAGATTTCATAAATGAAGTAGGTTATTTTGACGAACGACTTCTATATGAGGTATGACGTGACCCTGACTCCCATGAGTCAGCTTAGATTCGACTAAAATAGGAGCCATGTTGGACCAAGTGAGGTCATTCCTCCTATCGGACACATTTCTTCGATACCATTCTATTGCTTTGTGATTGATTTAGTGGTTGCCCTTGATTTGATTTGGAAGTGTGTCCAAGGTGGGTGGTAGTAGCTGCTATGCATTACCACCAGTCTGGGTCCGCAATTGGTATATGTATCCTAGTGTTGCCTCGAGTGCCTTGTTCACATGCCCTAGCATGACTTCTATGAGTTTGTTTTGTACCGTACCTACGGAGTGCCCTCTGAGTAAACCTCACGGAGGAGCTTACGATTCTGTATAAACTATGGGAATATATAAAATGTGTTAAGGGGGGTATAGGTAACGACTTAACGCTATTTTAATACTTTATTGTAGACATATTATAACAGCGTATTGTACTACATAGTAGATAGTTTAACGGATCCTTAGGTGATGAGAAGCCCTGACATCTCTTAAGTTATTGCACTCACGTTAGACACTGGATAGAAGATGTCAAACCCCATAAACATCTCTGACAACGTTACACTCATATTTATTTACTGTCATTTTAACTTACATAAGATCTTTCAGTTCTGACTCGAGTGTTTTGTCTTTTCAATTCGCTCAGGTCAGCCTAAGCCTTTTAGGGTTGAAGTCCCTATTTCTGGAGGACGAAGATGAAGATTTGTACTAGTATTATTTATTATATTCCGCTACATCATGTTGTTCTGCTGCATTTATCTGTTTATTCTTATTGTCTGTAACTCTGATTCTGTATTGTATAAGAATAATCAATGTTATTTCTAAACATCTTCGTTAACTATTTGTTTGATTATTATATTTTTTCATTCCATTGTGAGATTCTGTATTTGTTTATTTCTTTCTCTTCTTTTTCTTATTTACCCCATAACAATCTTGTAACAACCCGATTTTTCGACGTCTGAAAATTGACATCATTACGTCCACTGTATCAAATGCCGAATAATCGAATGCTAGAAAATCGAATCGTCAGGTTAAAGAAAAAGGAGGTAGAAGAAGAAATAGAAAAAATATCAGAATCTCACAATCGCAGCGGAATAATATATAATGGATAACATCAGATTTTTATACAAAAGAATCTATAATTGTTTATACATTACATCATCAGAGTACAACACAAATTAACAACCAAATTCAGGACAATTATAATAACTTGTCCTCCCAAAGCTGAGTATACTGCTTACACTGCACAGCGGAATATAAATCTACGGAAATACACCTCGTCATCCAGCTCGATTCCTGAGCTCCACAGCAGTCCATTCAGAATTTGTACTCTAAATTACTCGGTCTGCCCCGAGCATTATAGTTAAATAACACCCGAGTCAGTCTGGAAAAAAGAGTGAGAAAATACACCCAATTGGATTATTAATGTTTTCAAAATCTTTTTGAAATCAAAGGTTTCTCGTAAGACTACGCCACAAATAAACATGTCGGGTTTTTACCTTACGATAACCGAAACATTATTATCAAATTCGTCTGATATTATTATAGGGTTTATTGAAAGTAAGATAGAATCTAGCTGAAATGCTTGTATCTCACTTTTCAACATAGTTGGGCATAATTAAAACCGTATAGGCGCTTATTGGAGATTGGATTACATACAATGGCAGGGCTACTAGGGGACTGTTCATCACAGTACGTGGTCTAGATTACCGTATCGAGGATCCACCCTGATCCTCTACATCACAAGACCGGAGCTACCCCTTACTGGATAGTCCGAATAAGATCACCCTACGGTTGGGATTAGCAACCACCCACACAACTGAATAAAAAGGACCTCTAGACAGGGGTGACCTTACCCTAATTGGTTGCAAGCCACTTAGCCTTGTGTGCACCTTCCCTATTTTAGCCATTCCCGGTTGATGAGGCTCGAGGCTATGCGTTACCTTTTTAGCAAACATTCACTTAGAATTCTCATCGTCCTACTGACGATGTTCTGATAGCATTCGTCCATACAAGTCCAATCCGGGTTCGAACAGAACCGAAGGCACTTCTCCTACTACATCCATTTTGGAACCATCCTTAGGATTATTAGCGATTAGCCCTTGCACTTCACTGCTCCATCTTCGACTCCAAGCTTTTGTCTTCCTCATGAAAACATTCAAACCGGATCGAAGTGGTTTTCGAGAAATTAATCCCGATCTCGGTCTCTTCGGAACGATCAGCGCATTGACCAATATTGATAGTATGTTATTTAATTGTCAAAAAACATTCATAAACAACCATCAGGCCTTAATAATTTTTCCCAAATTATTTATTTCAAAATAACTTCGCAAGATATTTTTCTACACTTCGACTATTTGAAAACAGTTTTCAAATCTCATTTCTTTCGCGGAATAAATTTCCCAAATATAGTTTTTATTTTCACTGAAAAAGGACATGTCTTAATAGCTTAGATTTTGAATAATTTAAATCACTTATCAAAGATATGTATACTTTATAACCCTTTAAATAAAACTACTTAAAAGACTTGTTCAAAATAAAAGTTATGAAATACTATACTAATTCCTAACTAAAAACTTTAGTTAAACTACTTTTTAAAATAAAGCTACTTTATAAAATATAAATTTTAATAATTATCATTTAAATCATAATATCAATTTATACTTTAAAATAATTTACTATATAATTAACTTAATAAATAATTACTTTTTAAAAAATTTAAAACCACTAAATAATAATTTCTTTCAAAACATTCTTTAAAACCACTCTTAAACCTCTGCCTTATACTTGGAAATCTTTCTTTGAAAATATACTTGGCTTTTCGGGAAAATGCACTTTCCTTTCCACACCTTTAAAAATAAACCATTATTTATCTTTAAAGAAATCACTCTTTCCCCATAAATTCCCATCTTGAATTTATACTTCCAAATCATCATCGAATAAATAGTTCACATTATTTATAAACCCACTTTATAAATTTCACAATCTCATTCTCCTTTATTCACAGTTTCAACACGTAGTCGGTTGTCAAATCGATTTCCAAAACCAACTCCATTTTAAAATAAATTCCTTTACTTATCTTCAAAACTCACTTATCTATATTCACACCTTTATTTATGATTTAAATTCTTATTTAAATCGGAAATACCAATTTCATACTTTATTTCAAATTCTTCTTTTATTTTCCCAAACTCATTTCAAATCTTAAATTTTTAAAATATATTTCTTCGTTCTTTGCAAAACAATATTGCTAAGGTCCTTACTTCAAATAAAAATTCTTTTCCCATTTATTCAAAATCATTCCTTTAAATTATTTAGATTCGCTATAATTAATTTAATTAGAAATTTCCTTTAAAAATCCAAACTTTATATATATTTCATTTTTCTCAAATACCAATATATATTCGACCATGCCAAAGCTTCAAGGCTGGATATCGTGGTATAAAGGGTCATCCGCTATTTTGCGGGGGGTGTAGGGTCTCATCCGCTATATAGTGCGGGAAATCAAACACTCCAATATATATATATACACAAACACTATTATATATAATATCATATCCAGTCAATTCAATCATTCAACCAATAATTTAAATTTAACTATTTAAATTTAAATGGAAATCCAAATGAGTGAGACTAACTCACCTTTAATTTTCAATTTGTAATCCGATCCAAACCGACTTGTTTTCTTCATGATACCAGACCTTGTATAAACAATTCACGATTTACTACTATTTGAATAAATCAACAATTAATCACCATTTACTCATTTAATTTTTACTTATTATTTGATTTAAACTAATTTTTTCCTTGAAATCTTTAATAACTAAAATAATTAAATTGAAAATAGATATATATGTATATTCATTTTATTTTCTTCTTTGAAACTACATATAAAAATAACCTATATACATTTTTTATATAAACTCTATGACAATTTAAAATCCTTATCTTTTTACCTGAAATCTTATATATATATATGTATGTAATTACGGTTTATTTATGTACATATATTAAATTTTAAAATAGATATGTGTGTGTGTATATCTATATTATCATCTCTTTTTACTGTAACTGTTTTCTCCTAACCTATATATATATTATATTTATATTATAATTTTCCATTACTGCATCGGTATACATACATATATGTATAAATTTTCAAATTGAAAAATAACTTGCATAAAAATCTAATAGTAAATTTGAATACATATATATTACAGAAAACGATACCTCACTGCCTCCCCCTCATACGCAATCCATTCACCATCCTCATGAGCTGCCCAAGTGCGTTGCCATGCTCGCCTTCACCTCGAACTCAATGGCAGCAAAACCCCCCTTTCCTTCACGAATGATCACGAGCCAAAGCCCTAGCTTGCCGTCCTCCTCTGTGCACTCGCGAATGCACCGACCACCTTCTCTCTAATTACCTTGTCGCCTCGTTCTTCCTCCCCTCGATGCCAAGCTCGATAATTGTAATCGCGGCATGATCCTCTCTCTTTTTTTGATAGGGTTTTTGACTTGATTGCAGAGATGGGGAAAAACTGTTCGAACTGATTAAATGAAGAAGGAAGGAGACTAGGGGATTTATAAACAGCGGCTTTCCTTTTTTTCTGCCAATATTTTCTTCTCTAAGAGTTTTATTTCTTCATTTTTTGATTTGTATGTATATTCTTTTTTAAAAAAATTTGCGTGTCCTTGAATAAGAAGAGGGGAAACACTTGTACACAAATTGAAAAGGCAAGAGTATGTGCTTTAGATTTCTCAACGTGTCTGTGCTAGCTACAGTGTTCGATGAAATTATATTATTTATATTTAAATTCAAATTTAAACCCTCTCAATTTTCGTAATTCAAAATCTCGACATCCTATCGAGGCGTGTCGCTAGGCATTTTATAATGCTATACCCCTATTCCGAAAGCAATGGAAAGGTTTCGAGTCCTAATTCAACCGTACGGAGAAGATAGCTTTTAGGACTCAGTTATTACATCGAATTTTCGATGTAAATTTCAGCACGTTTATATATCGTACAATCACACGACAACTCCAAACACTACGAAAATTGCAATCCAATAATAATACTCTATTATGGATCCAGTGGAACTGGTTTCATCGAATTTTGAGACTGTGCCTAGGAAGACTATTTTTGAATATCGATTTAAACGATATAAATTCAAAACTGAACAAATCACTTTCAAATTCAATTTTAAAAGTTCTATTGCCTTCAGTATTATCAATATGAATTTACTAAGCCTTTAAAATATTTTTAAAAAGCCTGGAAAATCCAGATTCAATAATTTTCCCAATTTCCAATTATTAAATTCAATATTTAAATTATCCAATAAAAAGCGATATTTGAAATTCAAGTTAAACATTAACTTTTAAATATTTAAAATTAATTAAATATTCCAATTTCAAATATCTGTAATTTTTGGGTCGTCGCAAATTTGCTTTTTGAATTATATGAGTCTGACATTTGTGTCTGCTTTTGTAAACTGTCCAAAAAGGCAGGTCATTACAGTTGGTATCAGAGCCAGGTTTTAGCGATAACCTTAGCTTTGTAGGGTCTAACTCATATAAAATATGGTAGTAATACCCTAGAATGAGTCGCTAAGTGTATATATGAGAGAGCGTATTTGTTAGTGTTATGAAGGGTTTTGTATTGTGTTAATTTGTTCTATGGAGTATTTATAAATTCTGGTCGGTACATAGGATGTTATGGCATCGATAGGAATTTCTAAACACTGAATAGGACAGACCAACACAATATTGTTTTGAAGTATAGGTAAATGAAATAATTTTTCCTAGTATATATTTTATATATAAAATAATAAATTTTATAAATATATGGTTGGATGCTATATATTTCTTTGTTAGGTAGTGAAATTTTATAAATACTGATGGAAGAATAAGATTCACAAATAAAATGAATATAAAGTGAAAATTTAGAACCGAAGCTTCGAGAGTTTGAATTTTTTTCGAATGTTATAACCCTAGTAGTATTTAGGAGTATTTTCTGATATAAATATTTCAACATGATTTGAAAGAAATGTTTTAAAGGAATTTTGGAGGGAAATAAGTTCTATGCTCCCTTCTCTATCGTTGAAAAATAATTTCGATGATGAGTGCACGCATCATCGACGTTCATTTTCGAGTTTTAAGGCAGGAAGACTATGGATTAATTTTACTGCATAATTGTTTTGATATATTAATCTTGATTTAAATTTCAAATATGACTTGATATATATAAAAGATAGGATTATATATATTATTTAAAATAATTGAAATGAAACCCGGTTGTTTAGTTCTTAAGTTTCTATAAATTAGGAATTGAAATTTAGTAATGAATGGAATCTTGACTACATTAATAATTAAAAACTTCTTAAATGAAAAAGGAAAAAATTTCGATGCTAAAATGATTAATGAAATAGATAAGAAACTGAAATCTTGAATATTGTAAATAAAATGGAAATGGAAAACAAGAAGTGGTAACTATTGATCATTTTTTTAACTAATTACATAAGAGAAACTTGGGTAATATTCAATTGCATTCTTAAACATATATATAACTTACCGAATTATTAAAAGTTGAAATGTTAATATGGGTATGTAATAGAGTAATTTACAAGTAAAACTTTAGTAAATGAAAATGTTCAATGGAATTACTTTTATAAATAAGAATTTTAATGCTGTAAATTGTTGTAAACTTGAATTGATATTAAAGCCATTATAATTAAAACGAGTACTATATAAATTGAATGATTATAACTTCAGAGAACATTGGAAATGATTTAGAAATGGAGGTATTATTCAATAATACTTTAAATATGAAAGAATGAATGTGAAAAAGGAAATAATCTATAAATGGTAAATTGAATTGTAAAGAAACTTACCTAATAATGTATAATTCAATAATTGGAAAAATAACTTATTTAAGCAATAAATGTAAAATAATAAAATAAAAGAAATGACACTGTATGAATAAAGGAGAAATGAACTTTTGTACGTAATAATAGATGTAAATTAATAAAAATAAACATTATAGGAATGAGAAAAGAAAAGAAAAGTGAAAAAAGAAGAAAAGGTGGAAAATCAAATTAAATGAGTAATATGAAGTAAAATTAAAATAAAATGTATACAATACTTCAATATGAATTCATTTATGGTCCAAGAAATTGAAATAGATATCACTTATGTAAGTAATGAATGTAAATTAATGAAATGAGCCTTACAGGAATGAAAATTTAAAAAATAATTGCATGTAATGAGCGTGAATTTAAGAAAATCAATCGTATGGAAAAAAATAAATGAACAATAAATAATGTTAAAAGATAAATAGAGTAAAGTTAAGAATGGTTGAATTCTTTGTTTGTTTGATTCATAGATTGGTTGGGGAATGATACTTCTATTATGTATGATGTACAAATAATCTATGAAGTTTTATCTATGACAGTTAAGTGTATCGTTTACTTCATAATTTATTTATCATTTTATATGATTAGAAGTTCTATACCTGAATAAACCATTTGTTTTGGTTGCTATGGATGGATGATTGCTCTTTTTGTTCAAATGACGATGTACCGTTGTTTGTTTGCAAATGAAATTATTGTTTTGTGGTGATGTTTTGTTTGTTATTTATTGAAACAACTTAAATATTTCTCTTTATATAATTTGCTGACTTCTTTTTGATTATATAAGTGAAAAACAGGTTTATGGAAGCAATTTCTACTGCTTTTGGTTTTATAATTAAAGCGTTGTTTGCCCGAGAAATAGGTACACTCTTGGATTACGGTTTTATAGAGATATTATATTGTTTTCCAGTGGTTTGGGATAATTTTTTTGAGAAATATTATCTATATATATGATTATTATTTATTTTACTATTTTTCCAGACCTCTTCGTACAAAGGAGACTCTTCCGAAATTTTTTGTACTTGGAAAATTTTGGTGAAATGTTTTCCAAATTTTATTAACTTGAACATAAAGGATTTAATTGTCAATAAATTGATATATTTTGTTTAAATTATTTAATTTTGTACATCGATAGTTTATAAATTTATTATTTTGAATAAGGAATATTGATTACTTAATTTCTTCTTTTCCCTCCTTTTTCCTTTTCGAGGACGAAAAGTTTTGAGTGGGGAAGAGTGCAACGACCCGTAATTTTCGATAATTAAAAATAGTTAATTTAATAAGATATTTTTGATTTAATATTGGAAGAAATAAAAGTTGTGATTTATTTATGATAATAATAACTGGAATGCAATGTATCAATGTTAATTTAAGCTAATTATTAACAATTTGAATGAAATTCCAATCAATTGAAATGACTTAAAGGTTATACTTAGTTATAAAGTGAATAAAGGAAAAAACAAAGGTAAATAGTGAATTAAATATTGAAATGATATATAATTTATGGAAATGGATTAATATCCGTGTTATGTAAGTAACTATAACAATTGGTTGTATATAATAAACTTATTAATGTGACTAAAGTTAATGGTGACAAATATTATATGTTACCTATTTATTTAGCCTGTTAAATTAAAGTTGAAAATCAATTGCAATTAATTCACTTACTTAGTGTAGTTAATGTAGGTTAAATTGATAATGGCAGAATGTTAATTCAATAAGGTGTAACCAATAAAAAATTTATGCATAATATGACAATTGATTGAATAAAAAGGAATTGGAATCAAGTTGACTAATTAATTGAAATTTAAAATTATAATAAATGGATTTATTGCAATTAAATCCAATTAAATGTTATTTTAATGAAAACTAAGATGGTGGTGGTAAAGTATTAGTGTAATAAGACATAAAAAAATATTAACTATGTTATTTGTGTAATAATTGATTGAATATAAAGATAGAAATCAAATTTAATCAACTTATTGGAATTAAATTATTATTAATTGGATTTAATTGCAGTTAAAATTGAACACTGTAATTACTGAAGTATTTAACATCGAATTGACGTGCAAATTTGTTTTAAACTAATGTAAATATCCAAGTAATCAAAAATGATAAAAAAAATTGTTAGTTATAAATATTAAATTAAAAAGCGATTAATTATTTAAGATTAATTTATTTGATTAGTGTGAAAATAGCCATTTTAGTCACTGTCTCGGATTTCGATGAAACAAGTTTCATTAGATCCGTAACGATGAATTATTGTAAGGTTTTAAGTTACGTAGCGATCTGAATTGTCGTTTGATCGTAAGGACTAGAAACGCGTAGAAATCAATTTAAGTAAATTAAATTGAAATCAATTTGAAATAAGATGATTTTAAGCTAACTTCTTCATACGATAGAATTAGGACTTGAAATCTGTTCCATTGAATTTAGAAATATTGAAAACATCTATTTTGATATATGAGATGACCTATTTTCGTTTCGGGAACGTAACGGGCATTTCGGGTCGTTTATCATTTAACGTTCAAAATCAATCTTGTCCATTCATTTCTATTTCTGATCTGCCTATAAATAGCTCATTACAAACCCTAATTGTTTCTCATATTTTTGTTTTTCAGTACATACATTTCATCTGTCTACTTCTCCTTCTCAATGGCAGACGAGCCAAAACCAATTCTCAATTCCAAATTCAATTGTAAATAAAAATCAAATCAAAAAAATAGAACTCCTCAAACTACATATCGATTGAAGCTCTTGACGAGTGCAAGTCAAATTTGCAGTTACTTTTTCGATTTGGGTTTCTATGTGACCGGAGTTAGGTGATTTAATCTCAGCCGTTCATTGGTGCTTGAAGATCTTCGTCGGATCGTCGAATTAAGGTTACCGTCACGTGGAGATTGGCGAGTGCAACTCATCGCTGCAGTTCGTTTGGTCATTGGGTGGTCAAATCGTCATCTAAAATTCAAATAGAGTTCCACCATTTTCGATGGCACCGTGGGTTTAAGCGTCGATCGATGGCCGCGTGAGGTCGCATGTTATGGGGAAGGCATGGGTGAAAGGGGTGCCATTCGATGGCCTTTGATCACGTCGTAGTTCACTGGAGACGCATGCATTCGTGGATGAAGCGACGGCGGCTGTTCGATGTCGAATGATCTAATGCAGGCTAGGGTTGCATTAACCAAGGTGACTTGGATATTAATTTTCATTATTTTATTTGTTTTATAATATATCTTATAACTTCTAATATGTATAACTTTCACACACGAGGTCCGATTCACATGCGGTTTGTTCTATTGGGATCGTATCGAAATCCTGGACCTTTTGACTTAGGTTTGGGCGAATTCCGAGACTGTTAAATTTTGGACTCTATTTTGGATTTTAATTCGATTCAAAATCAAATTTGAGTGTTTAACCCACTCACAATTACTAAATTATCTTATGTTAGTTAAACTAAATTCATGATGTGATTATGAATTAATTTACTAATGTTTGGTATGTTTAAATTGTTTATTCTAGTTAAATCTGATTTTTATTGCAATTAATCATTGTTTTATTTAATGCTGAATTTAAATTCTCAATTAAATACCTATACTGATTATCAGTTATATATTGATGTTTATTGATTCATTTAGATGATCGTTGTGTATATGTTTGATTTTTGACATTGGATGAATAGATGTTGTATTTTCTTATTGTTATTATATTGCAAGTTCCTATGGGTTGAAATGATACATACCTAAACGATCTATAGAATAAGGAAAATTCGTTATGGGTTGAAATAATAGACTCGGGCGATTTTATGGATTCATAATTAATTTGGCATTGCGGTTTGAAATGATATATAACCGTAAAATTATAAGTTGGGAATTGAAATGACAAATATCTGTGCTACTTGACCCTAGGGTAGAAAATTATACACGGACACCGGATTGGTTAAATTAAACGATTTTTAAAATTTTTAAAATTTTGAATTTAGTTAACTAGTATTTTAAAAAAGAAATTGATTTATATAAACTGAAGTATTTTCGATAATCCAAGCGTTAATACTGAAAAGGGAATTGATTTTATCAATTATTCAAGAATTTAAATTGGAATCTCAAAGTTGAATTGTCGAATGTAAATGAATTATCGTAATTGAGTTAATGGAAATGTTTGGATATAACTTTGAAATTTATTTAAACTAATTTAAACTATTTTAAACCGATATAAACTATTTTATCAATTTAAACTATTTTAATTTATTTAAATCTATTACAACCAATTTAATACAATTTAATCTATTTCACCTATTTTAAACTAATTAAATTTATTAATCTATTTTAAATCTATCTAATATAATTTAAATCTATTTATCTATTTTAAATTGATTTAATCTATTTAAAAATTTACTTAATATAATTTAAATCTATATAAACCTATATTTAATATATTTAAATCATTTTAAAACTAATTAAATTAAATTTAAGTCTATTCAAACTATTTTTACTATTTAAACCATTTTAAATCTAGTTAAACTGTATAAACTATTTATAATTATCTAAGCTATATCTAAATTTCAGACGTGTAAAGTTGAAGTATTTATATTCAAATCCTCGACTTTAAAGCGAATATGGTTATTGAGAATAAAATGACATATTTGAGTGAATAAGATGATTTTGAAATAAGGAATTAATTAACATATCTTATTGACCAATGCAAAATGAATATGATTTTTCAAAGTGAATATAGTTTGAAGATGAATATGATTTCGAAAGAAAAAAAATTTGAAATCGAATATGATATTTTTATATAAACCGCGAATCGACTTTTTAAATGTAAAAGAACCATCCGGTGTGAAATAAGCATTTGGTTGTTAAAGTGATCGGGATCGGATATTGTCATACTCTCTGCCAATACCGAAAACCACTTTAACAACTGTGTACGTGGTAGAGATTCCAGAAATGAACTAGGTTGTTTTGTCGAACGATTTCTGTATGAGGTATGATGTGACCCTGACTCCCATGAGTCAGCTTAGATGTGACTAAAACAGGAGCCACGTCGGGCCAAATGAGGTCATTCCTCCTATCGGTATCATTTCTTCAATACTATTCTATTGCTATATTATTGATTTGGTGGCCACCTGTAACAGCCCTATTTTTTTAACAAGTTTTTTTCACTTGTATTTTAAAAACTTTGGGGTTTATTTAAAGTGATTAAAAAATAAAAATAAAAACAATTGACCAAATTTTTAATTAAATAATAAGATCTCTGAAATTTTGACATGGTTAAGAATTAACTTTAATTTGGAAATTTGGGTTTTTGTCAAAGATGGTAAATAACTTAATTTCTAGCAAAATCAAGTTTTAATTAAGAAAACATCAATAGCTTAGGTGGTTAAGACATCTGGGCTATTCACGACAGGTCACGAGTTCGAGTCTCAACACGGTCAGAATTTCAAATTTTTTTTTTGTGCATAAATGAACTGGGTAATTACGCGTTAAAAAGGGCACGTACATTTAGGGAATAAATACCGTGTATATATATATATATAAGAAAACGTATAGAATTTTAATCCGTTATTTCGGTGTATTTTGGGCATAAAATATTATGGCTATGGTACACATTCTTAAAAATATGACCTTAGTGTAAATGAGTAAATTTATCAGTGGCATGTGTTTTAGAGGGAAGGAATATTCTAGCATTCAAATCAAATATGTTGCCTCTAAATTCAACGCATTACTTTAAAAATTTGATTTCCATAGATTTTTTTCCATTCAACAAAATTTATTTCTTGCATTTTCCAAAACACAATTTTCTCCTAAATCTCAGTCATGCGCAGTATCCATTCTCCTATCTGCTTGCCTATTTCATATGCGTTTTTCTCTTTACTCATATCTCTTACGTTATTTTCTCTTTCCAGTAAAATTTACTTCCCAATTTATATATATATTAATTAAATCATTTTCCAAAGGTCTAAAAATATAAAATTTAAGTTTTTAATTTTGTTAACTTTGTTAAAAGACAACTCCATTTGGAATGTTAATAAAAAATCTGAATTTTGTATATATATAATATGGAGAATGTAAACCAATTAAATTTTAGTTAAGTATTAATTTTGAAGAATTTAGTGTATTAATGAACTGTTGGATTTCGCGTTTAAAAGGCGCGTAAAATTTATGGTATAAGTAACGTAATAAACGTATAAATTGAAAACGTTATTTTTATATATAAATTTTGGGTGTTTTGTATTGCGTCAGTTTGGCGTATTGTAAAAATCATATTTATATCTATATAGATTAAAATATCAGTCAGTAGTTTCTATAGCAAACGTTAACTCTTTTTCATAGCTTTCAATTGGGTTTAATTTTTGTATATGACTTTAAATTCCAAAATCTTTGCCAATTCTTGCCTTTCATTTAATAAAGATCAAAATTTCATATAGCTGATCACGCAACTATTAAATGGTATAAAATGTTGAAATCAAATTTTCATAAATTGGCAGCATAAATCACGCATATAAAATAACGTGCAAACTAAAGAAACTGGAAAGTAATCAACGCATGCATTTAATCAAGATTTTCGTATAACTGGCAATAATAAATCACGCAACTTTCTGGTCTGCCTAAATGTTTATTATCACTTGCCATTCTTGCCTGCTTGTTTGGTCCCCTATATTTCGCAAGCCTTATCCATGAATACATAAGAAAGAATTTTATAAATTAAGAATCAATCTCTTGCCTAAATTCACGCATCATTCTAGGAATTTATTAAATCAAAATTTTGTATAGTCTATTCAGTTCAAAGCAAATTATATTTGATTACTGTTTTCCTATAATCACGCAAGCCTCCCATATACATTATTGTGCAACTCGCATCTCAGAAGATCTCACGTGCCTTCATAACTCTGAAATTTATGGAACGAATGTGTTTTGTAAGTAAATAAATGAAAATGTTGTTTTCAAATGGAAAGGTGAAATTTCAATTTATGACTTAACTTGAAAATTGGAAATTTGGTTTTAAATAAAATTGTTAAGTTAAGTAAATAAATGAGAATTTAGTTTTATTTAGGAAGTGGGTATTTTTAAATTAAGTGTAAAGTTATTTGGAAAAATATATATACAAGTTAAGTAAAATTGGAAAATTCTGACTTACAAATGATTCATAGTAAATTTGGATATTTTATTTATAAATTTTATTTTATTTAATCATAAGATAAATGGTATCCAAATGAACATTTTTCTGAAGTAGGAATATGATTTTTAAAGTTAAGAATGGTAAAAAAATTAAATTTTAAGGTTTCTGAATTCGACAATGTTTTGAAATTGAAGTGGCAGAGACGTGTTGTAATTAAGGAACAGAGAGAATTTGCATTGAAGAATAGTTTAGGCAGAAACGCAAGTTTGTGTAAATACATATTTTTCAAAACTAGATAAGTTAGGGTATGCCGGTGGAAATAATAATAATAATAATAATAATAATAATAATAATAATAATAATAATAATAATAAAATGTATAATAATAATAAATAGTATTGCCAAGCCTATGAAGTTGGGGTCGGGATGTGGGATGAGGCAGTCGAGCAAAAGCTGAACCAAAATTTCTTTTATTCTATTCGTTCCAGTTGTTTCGAAAATTTTGCTTTGACCGTAATTTTTAAAAGTCGCGTATTTGGTATTTGGATCTTATTTTAGATTTGAATCAAGGCGTGGCATCCGCGGAAACCTAATCGTTCCATTTGTACGATCCTTTATCAAGTGGTAAAATCGTTTGAATCTGATTATCTGCAGTTTAAGGTGAGTATTTCTCACCAGACAAACATACCTATATTTATGTGAATTATCGCAGGTGTATTTGTAAATTATTTATTAAATGTCATCTGTCTGTAATATAACGTATGATGTTAAACCCCATTTTAAATTGACACCTCATCAGTTGTTTATCTGTTGTAATATAGTTGCAGTTATATTATTTAATGCTTATTTACTGTTAAATCATCACTGCAAGTTCCCTGTAAATTGAGATCGTTATAGGCTGAAATGATAGGCCTGTACGATAATTATTTATTCATTTATTTATTTAATTGTTTAATTTCAAATATTTAACTTGGGATTGCGGGTTTGAAATGATAGAACCCGGGGTTTTTGTAAATTGCGGATTGAAATGATATAAATCCGTATCACTTGACCTAAGCTAGAAAACTATACACAGACCCGTGGTTTCTATAGTATTTTTCAGAAATATTTTAAATTTATTTTGGAAGTTTATAATATTCCGATTTAAATGTATGTAAAGGATTTTATTTATAATGATTTTGAATGAGTTAAAAATGTTAAATAAATAAATAAATGTTTGAATAAAATTTTGGAATATAACTTATTTTGGAAATTCTGGGTTTTGGTAAAAGTAAGAATTCAGTTAAGAAAATAATTGATAATAAGTTATATTTGGAATTTAAAACTAAATTGTTAAGTTATTAATCTATTACAGCATTTAAATGCTGTCTTTTAAAATTGGACTGTTTAACCTGTAAACTTTAGGTAGCATTTCATAAGTGCTATAGAAACTGAAATTTGATATTTTTAATCAATTTGTGGAAATAATCTTTGGGAAAAGGGGATTAAAATTTGGAATTTAATATGTAATTAATAAAATAAGGAATTGATTTTTTTTTTTGAATGGGTTTATGGAAGAATTTAATTTTAAAAGGTGAGAAAAGAAAATTTAATTCCTAAATAAATCGAATAGATGTAAATGGTATATTAAAAGGACCAATGTTTAAAAACAATATTTTGATATTGTAGTATTGGAAATATATTTTGATTTATAAAGTAAATACCATTTTTAAAGTTGTAACCACGGGTTATAATAACGTTTGGTTGTTAAAGAGACCGGGATCGGATATCTGGCATACTCTCTGTCGATACCGAAAACCACTTTACCAACCGTGTACGCGGTGGAGATTCCAGAATGAAGTAGGATGGTGGTGACGGTTCCTTTAAGGTAAATACGTGGACCCGACTCCCGTGAGTTGGCATAAGGTGGCTAAAACAGGAGCGATTGACGGATTAATGAGGTAGCACCTCTGATCGGACGCACTTCTTCGTATGCCATTCTATTACTTTTGTGATTGTTTTGGTGCGCACCTTTGATTTGGGAGTGTTGTTCGAGGTGGGCGGCAGCTGCGCGCTGCACGTTTCCATCGGTCCGGAAGCGTAATTGGTATATCTACCCTGGCATTGCCTAGTTGTGCCATGTCACCTACCCTAGCGCGCCTTATACGATTTTGGTTTTGTACCATACCTATGGAGTGCCCTCTGACGACGCCCATTCCGGGGGAGATTACGATACTGTATAGACTATGGGAATATATTATGTGTTAAGGTGGAAAATGTAAAGCCTTAACGCTATTTAAAAGTAAGTTTATTTTACTAATAGACACTATTATAATAGCGAAGTATTACTACATAGTAAATAGTTTAACGGATCCTTAGAGGATGGGCGGTCCCAAGCATCCTTTAAGTTACTTGCTTTATATTACAGTACACTTGAATTACCTTACACTATATAAGTATGTATGTCCTTACTCGAGTGTTTATGTTTTATTTTACGCTCGGGTCAGCCTGAGTTGCAGTTCAGTCATCATCCCGGAGCTAGGACTTCTGTAGATCCTTTCAAGTTGCTGGCTTCTTTCTGTCCGTTATCTTATTTATGAAATCAAGACTTTGGGATTTTTTGGATTTTCTATTTGATGATTTAAACTATATTTGGGATGAAAGACTTTGTAATTTTTATTTGATTGAGACTATTTATGGTGGCTTCATGAACCACCAAGTATTTTTAAATTCCGCTGCGAGTATTCTGATTCTGTGTCTGTGTGTGACGACCCAGTATTTTAGCAGTATTAATTTAATAGATATTTAATCTTATTTAAATAAAAAGTAAACTTATCATTTTAAATTGAATATGACCTTTGAAATAATTGCCATTTATTTGTATGGATTTGTATTTTTGAAAGGAAATTGATTTGAAAATTTAGAATAAAACAATTCTATCCATATTAAATATAAATATAAAATATATAAATGCATATATATGTTATAAACCAAAGAGTTGATAGTTAAATTTCAAACAGAAATAAATTTGAGAAGTTATTCTAACAACAACATATCTGATTAAAATAAAATAGATCTTATAAATACTGAACATAAATATAAAACAAATTTATGGTTATAAACGTAAATATATAAACATAAGTATATAACCATGTCTAAGTAAATGAAATAGGTATGAACACAAACATATATGTGTAGGATAATGAAAATATAATTGCAAGAATAAAAGGGATAAGTTCAGAACTATGTATATACACATACAAGAGAATATGTTTGCATATCTATATATCAATTCAGGTAGTAATGTATGTAGACAAGGTAGGAGACATCATCAAAAAGAAAAAGAAAATATTTAGTCAAGTACATATTTAATCAAATCAGGTTGGATAAGAATCAAATCACTCAAAATAAAATAAAGATATAAAGAATATAGCCTGTACAAAGGTCTCAGGCTTACACTGCATGCTTTCACTATGTATGTAGATACATATTCTTGCCTTGTCCATATTCTGGCATTCAAAGAAAGAATAACCAGAGAAGAATAAAATATAAACAAGCTGCCACTACAAATTAAAAAAATAGAATAAAATCAAAGCAGCTCAGGTTCGAATGGATCAAGTAGGAAGCAGACAGCATATTTTAAAGCATATCATTCTGTGAGTAACCCAAGTTTTGATCTGTTCAAAATAAATTTATAACTAGGCAAAGAAATCTTGTACGTGGGCATAGATAAAATAGGATGAAGATGTAAACATAAAGTACATTCACATTTAATGCTAGCACAACATTGAATCATTTCAAATTTCTTATAAAATCTAGCATGGTCAAATAAGGAGGCAAACAAATATAATATCAGCCTCCTTAGCTAAAGAATATCTCTAATAAAATCATTCCAGCCTCCTAAAAAAAACAAAAAAAAAAATCTAATCTGAGAGTTAAGTTTGTACTAGTTATGACCTCCCCTGATCAAGGCTGTTTCTATATAAACATCCTCTCATGCTTGTTCGTTCTCAACTTTGCAAACCTAAGAGAAGAAAAACAGAAATAAATAGCCTTGCTTTGCAAACTTAAATAGATTCAACTCAGGGCAGAAAAGCTTTCTGGAAATTAAACTGCAGCCTTTCAACACCTTGCTTTCTGATTCAACAAATATTTTGCTGGTGAGTAAACCTAAAATTTAAAGCTTTAGGTTAATTTTTTTTAAAACACTTCAGGATTTATTGATAATGTGTGATACATTCTTTGAACTTGAAAATGTAACCTGTGTTGCTATATGCTTCTCTGTTGATTGTACAGGGTGAATATGATTTGCAATCTCAAATTTATTTTCTGTTAATCATTGCTAGGTTTCAATTTTTCCATTTAACAAGATATTGAAACTTGGATTAAGACTTTTAGAAGTGGATTAAATCATGTTTTTGCAAAACATACTTCTGTAAATTGGGTTTACAGGCAATCAAGTGCTAAATGGCTAAATTCGAATGTTACTAAAAGCTAATTCAAATTTATGTCTTGAATGCTTATTGTAATTCACGATTTTTAAAACAAGAACGAAGATTTTTAGTTTGTTATTATAAGAGCAGTTTGTTTATGACATAAATTTGCATTTCTCTCATTTTTATGCAATTGAATCATTAGTAAATGTTGAAATTTGTTTTGGAGCTAGTATGAGCATCTACGATTTTAGGAAAATTAGCGTATAATTTTTCAGAAGCAAGAATAGGATGAACGAATTCAATTTAGGGTTTTGGGTTTCAAGTTCTGGTCTGCGTCTTAATCATGGCGTGTTGCCTTCTGTGTGTGATCGAGTGTCACGAAATTCAAAGGAGAGGTAGGGAAGGATGTGGACGTGGTGTGGCCAGAGTCGCATCGTCAACGGAGGTCAACGTTGGGGGCCGTGGCGAATTTTTCTTCGATGCATTTGAGCCGCAGTTTGAACGAATACGCATATTTTAATTTTTAGCCTTACGTGATGAATTGGGGTTTGATTGTGTATGTGGGGTCGTGATGGAGTTTGTTGGGGGCGCCGTGGATCGCCGGAGTGAGGGCGATCCACCGCGCACGTGCACGGTGGCACGATGGTGTCAGCGGTTTCCAGGTCGTCTCGAGTGATACTCGAGATATTAGGAAGTTTTTCTTCGAGTTTTCGCCTGGGTTTGTTGCGTGGATTACGTTTTCATGCTCTGTTGTTATAACTTAAAAAAAAGGAGAGGGGAAATAAAACAGAAGAGAGAGGAAGAGTAGAAGAGGAAGAAGAACACGAGCAGAGGGGAGAAGGGACGCGGGTAAAGGGCTTGGGAAACTCGGGCCTTACTCGAGTAATTATCGTGTTGTCTCGGGTCCATTTTAAGGTGGTAAAGCTTAAACGCTTTTATATTATTTCTTTGTTAACAAAACTCAGCATTATGTAAGTAGACTTTGTTACCAAGGTTTAAGCTATGACTTGATGTAAAATTTAGTAAGAATTTTTTTTAAAATAATAATAATAATAATATGGATAATTTAAATGAACGAAATTAATTTATAATGGTGATTAAGTAAATAGTTTAAAATTTAATGAGTTTGAAAATTAAAGATTGGTAATAATAATCTTGTGTAATTAAGAATAATCAAAGTTTGGATTAACTAATGATTAATCGATAAATAAATTGGAAATTAACTACTTAAAGCTAATTAATGAATAATTAGTAGTTAAGTAAGTTCAGTAATTTAATGAACTGGTGATAGGACTACTTAATTTGTAAGTACGACGAGTTAGTCAATAATTAAGGGTTATCAATTAATGGTTAAAGAATAATTAATCTGCAATTAAAATTGATTAATTGGGTTTAAGGATAATTAAGGGATGGAGTAACCGATTGAAATTGAATTGCAAACTAATTAAAGGTAAACTCTTGGAAATTAATTAAATAGAAATGTTTGATGTGATTTAGTGAAGTAATTCATTGTTACATGACGTAATTAATTAAAAGGAATTACCTATTGGGAAGTAATTAGAGGGATTTTACTTAGTAGAAGTAATTAAAGATGAATTACTTGATATATTTAATCAAAAGGGATGAATAATTAAGTAAGAGGTTAATTACTTAAGTAAGTAATTACAAAGGAGCAATTAGTGTTCATGAGCAAATTGGGTTTGATTAATGGATGCAATTAATTAAGGATAATCATTCATGGAATGTGATTAAGTATAATTACTTAATGTAAGTAATTAGATAATGATGATAATTTTAATGTAATTAAAGATAAATGATTATAGGATGGTAATCCAATTGGGTGGAAATTAATAAATAAGCAGGATTTGAAGGTAATTAATTTAATTCAATTATGATTAGACTTATTCGAGATGGGGTAATCGATTATCTTGCTTATGTATGATAAGCGATTGTTTAAATGCCTTGGATTGATTAATACCCTGATATGAAATGGTTCGTGATATGACGTGTTGGGTGGGCAATAATAATGAGATTTATGTCAATGATGAATTGCATTTCACTTGAATAACATGTGTTATGATGAACATGAGTTTCGAAGAGACCGGGGGTCGGGTATTAAAAGATACCCGAAACCACTTCGAATTTTTATAAATTGATTTGTCAATTTAATAGGTTGGAATGAAATTATTTAAGTGAACTAGATTATTCTATCTAGGTTGGTATTTAGAAATTGATGTGTGGAATAAGTGATGTATATAGCAAATTGTAAAGTTGTTAAATTAATATAAGTTACCCGGGTTTTATATAAGTTGTATGTTTTGTATTTCATGTTGGAGGGGTTTACTCACGCTGGTTTCCAGCCTGACCCGGGTGTTACTTTGATGTAATGCTCGGGTCAGACCGAGTATTACAGATTTTCAGGTGAGGACGTCCTGGAGCTCAGGATACGAGCTGGATGGCAGAGACGTATGGAGTGTTCCGCTGTGATATATAACAGTTTATCTGAGACATGTTGATTTTAACTGTCCAGTGTATGTAAATGTTGTAACTCTGATGTAATAATGTAAATTAACAGATTCATTATTCTTTTGTAAACTATTATTATTTGATATTATATTTTGATCCGCTGCGAATGTGAGAATCTGTGTTGTGTTTCTGAATTCTTTTCTTCTATCTCTTTCTTCTATTTCCTAACTATCTGGAATTTTCGGGATCGAAAATTTCGGGTCGTTACATTTGGTATCAGAGCTGAAGGTTAGGCGAGAACCTTGGCTCTGGTGGGGGTTACTCATTAAATAGAGTCTGTAGTACTCTAGAATGAGTTGAGTGTATATATATGAGCGCGTACTTGTTATTTTCTTATATAAAGGTTTTAAATGGTTTTATATAAAAGTATATTTTGATATATATAAAACAATATTTCCTTTTAATAAATATTAAGGTGAATGGGTGTTAAATTATTGGAATTAAGTTAAGTAGGAATATAATACAACCAAATTAAAATTAAATTAATTAAAAATGAAATTCTAGAATTAGAACTTAGAAATAAGGAGTTGTTCGAAACTTTGTTGAAATTAAAAACCAAAGAAGTTAAAACATAAGGTATAATTTAGTAAGCAAATTCATATAAGAGTAAAAGTTGAATTCTTCTAATTAAGTCTAACTTATAGGTTAGGAAGTCCTCTAGAATTCAGTCTTGAGAAAGATGACTAAGAGTGAAGAATGGAAGGTTTGGAGCAGAGAGCAGAGAGCAGCTGTCCGAAGGGATCAAGAAGAAGAAATTCAGGAGAATGAGAGACAGATTAAGGAAAGGGCTGAACCTAGACCTTATGATAATGTCACTTGTTACAGATGTTTCAATAAGGGTCATTACGCAGCCAAGTGCAGTAAAACAAGGAAGGAACTGAAGGGTAAGTTCCATCGATTTCGTTCTGAGATCTCGTGCTTTAAGTGTCATAAGAAGGGGCATTTTCTAAATCAATGCCCTGAGAGGAGGAAGGCAAAGCGTAAACCAGTGGAACCGGTCAATGAGTTGACTATCTGCTATCATTGTAAGATGTCGGGACACATTGCTAGGAATTGTTCCGAGAGGCAGAAAAAGAGTAAGGCTGTGGAACGTACCGTTGGAGGCGTGAAGGTTATCCAGATTGATGACCGGGTAGGAACATTTGGTGATAAATGTTATGAGTGGGGACATCTTGTTGAGAAGTGTATGTTTGGGCTTTGTCCTTTGGAAGGAAGTCCATAGGAAGGATACTTGTAGGAGTTTAGAGCTCTGTTCTTTCCAAACTTTTAAGTAATAGGAAGGCATCTAGATTATGACTTATGTAAGACTCTTATTTTGGATAAATGTATGTAATGTATGAACTACTAGTATATAGTGAATTAGTGTATAGAATCATTTTGGGCTTAAGACTGGAATGTTTAAGATAAAACTTTGAAGGTTAGGTCTTAAAAATTTAAGTTTGGTGATAAATTGAATTCCAAGATTTAGCTCTTTAAAAGAGATTTGAAATATTGGTTGAATTTTGAAATAAGTTTCAAATGGATTCAGGATTAAAAGTTTTAATGAGATAATTTGATTTGATTAAATCAACATTTAAAAATTTAACTCGAATTTATATAATTCGAGGAGGTTTAAATTGAGATTTCAATTTAATTAGCTCAAGTTAAAATTAGTTGAATTCATTAAATTTGGAAATGGATAAGTGTAAAATTCAAATTTAAATGGGAATTGGGATTAATTCTTATAGAAATCGAAATAATTTGAAATTGAAGTGAATTCTATTTGAAATTAGACCAAATTAATTTGAGCAATTTGGAATTGGAATTAAATTAAATGGGATGGATTGGGAATTTAGAATTTTTGGGAAAATTTAAAAAAAAAATTCCTTTGGATTTGGAAGTGGTTTCCAAAGGTGTTGGAGAAATAATAGTATTATTTCAAAAATATTTTTGGTGTTGAATTTAAAATCTGGGAGATTTGAAATTTAAAATATTTGGAAATGTTTTTAAAGGGATAAAAGCATTGAACTCTTTCAGTCACTGGAAAGTAACGTTGGTGATGATTGCGGCATCTTCGATGTTTATTTTCGAGTTTCTAAAGGAGAAATTGCTACCAAATTGTTTTAAAAAAAGGAATTGTTTGTGAACTGAGTTTGATTTTGAAATTCAAAGGGATAATTGAATTTGCCAAAGAATTTTGGATATAGTTGTATTTTAAGGAGATATTGAAATTTTGGAAATTTGTTTAAACTCTGGAATCTTGGTTAAATGTTTATGGAATAAATAAGAATATATTGGCTAAATAAAATGTACAATTCCGAGTTAAAACCAAAGTGTGAATGTAATTGATTATAAATAGAAGATGTAAAATTGAAATTATACTTAAAGTTGTACAAATTTAAAATTTAATGGAATTTGATTTAAAGTTAGAAAGGAGTTGAGAATCACTTCAATTTGAATTGGGAATGAATCGAGTCCAATGGAAATTGGAGTTAATTAAATTGGGATTGGGTTAATTTAAATGGAGTGGAAAATGAATTGTTGGGGAAATGAACAGTTTTGATTCTAGACCATTTTCAATGTAAATTGTTTTAATATAAATAGTTTAAATCTATTTTCTTATCTATTTACTATACAACTTTCTTTTTAAAACCAAAACTATTTTATACTGGTTTTGCCACTACTTTTGGCAACTCTTTACCTAATTGACAACTGTTTTATACACTAATTACTAATTTTCAACTAAGTTACGAATTAATTTCTATTTTACAACTATTTCGCAATTATTTAAGATTTCTATAACTATTTAACTATTTTCCAACTCTTTTACAATTAGTCAATTATTCTACAACTATTGTGTAAACTATTGATTATTTTTCAACTACTTACCTATTTTTAAATTTTTCAAGCTATTTTTCTAAACTGGTCGGAGTTTAAAACTGTTATTGATTAAAATACCCAACTGAGATAAGGATTGAAGTAATAATCCAAATGGGGATTAATGTAAAGGTGAATAAGGAATGTGAAATGGTTCTTTTGAACTGAAAGAATATTTTGAGAAATATGAAATGAATAAAGATGGAAATTGGATATTTCTATGGTTTTTGAGAGTGTTTGGAGTATAAAAGGTGTTTTATACAAGAAGGTAAGGATCCAAAGTTTTAAAAATTTATATATATATATTTGAATATATAAAGGATCTTATGAGGATTTTGAGAAAGGCTTTTGATTTTTGGAAAAAAAAATCAATATTGAGTTTTGGAAAGCCTATTTTGAGAATTATCGATTTTGGATAATCGATTTTGTGTAAAAGAACTTTGTATAATATCATGCTAGGTGTACGATTTGAAGATACTATATATGTATAGTATAAAATGTTTTGATAATGACTCTGGGGAAAAAGGCGCTCCCTTGAAATGAACTTCTCAGGAGTGCCACCGGGTGGTGCTGCCTTGAGCCCCAAGGGGGGTTTCTAAAGTTGATCCTGTGAGGAGTCCGGACAAAACTAGTTCCTGAGGATTATGAGTTGAGTTTACCATGGCGTAATTGAGAGGCCGCGGAGAGCCTGCAGTTACATGGACTTTTGTTGTGACTGTAACGTAACCCAGGATGTAACTGCGACCTATGGTAACATTTCGAAAGTTGTGTGTGCCGTTGAGAGCCAACAGTCTGCGTTTGAGTTTATCTCGGTAGACTGCGACCTATGTAGGAGAGTAGAAGTTTCATTTCGATAGCGAAAATCAGAGGCTGCGGAGTGCCTGCAGTTGCATGGACTTTTGCTGTGACGGCAACGTAACCCTGGATGTAACTGTGATTTGTTGTGTGGGATCCATGGCGTAATTGGGAGGCCGCGGAGAGCCTGCAGTTACATGGACTTTTGTTGTGACTGCAACGTAACCCTGGTGTGTAACTGTGACCATGGATGGGGGTGATGATTTCCAGAGCATACTCACAAAAATATTTCCTCTATTTTCAAAACTGTTTTCGATATTTTCAGTAAAATTGTTTTCCAAGTATTTTCACTGGGTGTTGAAACAGGTTTACCAAGTACTTGTAGATTTTCAGTCCTACGCCTGATCAACGTATGACTGAATCTCTATGAGAACGAGGATGGACTTGTCGAAACATCGAGTTATAAAAGTATTTGTATAAAAACTATTTTTGAAATATTATATAGATTTTTTTTAAGTAGTTTAAAAATAATCAAGGAAAATTTATCTTATTTTAAGCAATTTGATAAATCTGACTTCTTTCCTTTTCGAGGACGAAAAGATTCAAAGGGGGGAGGAATGTGACGACCCAGTATTTTAGCAGTATTAATTTAATAGATATTTAATCTTATTTAAATAAAAAGTAAACTTATCATTTTAAATTGAATATGACCTTTGAAATAATTGCCATTTATTTGTATGGATTTGTATTTTTGAAAGGAAATTGATTTGAAAATTTAGAATAAAACAATTCTATCCATATTAAATATAAATATAAAATATATAAATGCATATATATGTTATAAACCAAAGAGTTGATAGTTAAATTTCAAACAGAAATAAATTTGAGAAGTTATTCTAACAACAACATATCTGATTAAAATAAAATAGATCTTATAAATACTGAACATAAATATAAAACAAATTTATGGTTATAAACGTAAATATATAAACATAAGTATATAACCATGTCTAAGTAAATGAAATAGGTATGAACACAAACATATATGTGTAGGATAATGAAAATATAAATGCAAGAATAAAATGGATAAGTTCAGAACTATGTATATACACATACAAGAGAATATGTTTGCATATCTATATATCAATTCAGGTAGTAATGTGTGTAGACAAGGTAGGAGACATCATCAAAAAGAAAAAGAAAATATTTAGTCAAGTACATATTTAATCAAATCAGGTTGGATAAGAATCAAATCACTCAAAATAAAATAAAGATATAAAGAATATAGCCTGTACAAAGGTCTCAGGCTTACACTGCATGCTTTCACTATGTATGTAGATACATATTCTTGCCTTGTCCATATTCTGGCATTCAAAGAAAGAATAACCAGAGAAGAATAAAATATAAACAAGCTGCCACTACAAATTAAAAAAATAGAATAAAATCAAAGCAGCTCAGGTTCGAATGGATCAAGTAGGAAGCAGACAACATATTTTAAAGCATATCATTCTGTGAGTAACCCAAGTTTTGATCTGTTCAAAATAAATTTATAGCTAGGCAAAGAAATCTTGTACGTGGGCATAGATAAAATAGGATGAAGATGTAAACATAAAGTACATTCACATTTAATGCTAGCACAACATTGAATCATTTCAAATTTCTTATAAAATCTAGCATGGTCAAATAAGGAGGCAAACAAATATCATATCAGCCTCCTTAGCTAAAGAATATCTCTAATAAAATCATTCCAGCCTCCTAAAAAAACAAAAAAAAATATCTAATCTGAGAGTTAAGTTTGTACTAGTTATGACCTCCCCTGATCAAGGCTGTTTCTATATAAACATCCTCTCATGCTTGTTCGTTCTCAACTTTGCAAACCTAAGAGAAGAAAAACAGAAATAAATAGCCTTGCTTTGCAAACTTAAATAGATTCAACTCAGGGCAGAAAAGCTTTCTGGAAATTAAACTGCAGCCTTTCAACACCTTGCTTTCTGATTCAACAAATATTTTGCTGGTGAGTAAACCTAAAATTTAAAGCTTTAGGTTAAATTTTTTTAAAACACTTCAGGATTTATTGATAATGTGTGATACATTCTTTGAACTTGAAAATGTAACCTGTGTTGCTATATGCTTCTCTGTTGATTGTACAGGGTGAATATGATTTGCAATCTCAAATTTATTTTCTGTTAATCATTGCTAGGTTTCAATTTTTCCATTTAACAAGATATTGAAACTTGGATTAAGACTTTTAGAAGTGGATTAAATCATGTTTTTGCAAAACATACTTCTGTAAATTGGGTTTACAAGCAATCAAGTGCTAAATGGCTAAATTCGAATGTTACTAAAAGCTAATTCAAATTTATGTCTTGAATGCTTATTGTAATTCACGATTTTTAAAACAAGAACGAAGATTTTTAGTTTGTTATTATAAGAGCAGTTTGTTTATGACATAAATTTGCATTTATCTCATTTTTATGCAATTGAATCATTAGTAAATGTTGAAATTTGTTTTGGAGCTAGTATGAGCATCTACGATTTTAGGAAAATTAGCGTATAATTTTTCAGAAGCAAGAATAGGATGAACGAATTCAATTTAGGGTTTTGGGTTTCAAGTTCTGGTCTGCGTCTTAATCATGGCGTGTTGCCTTCTGTGTGTGATCGAGTGTCACGAAATTCAAAGGAGAGGTAGGGAAGGATGTGGACGTGGTGTGTCCAGAGTCGCATCGTCAACGGAGGTCAACGTTGGGGGCCGTGGCGAATTTTTCTTCGATGCATTTGAGCCGCAGTTTGAACGAATACGCATATTTTAATTTTTAGCCTTACGTGATGAATTGGGGTTTGATTGTGTATGTGGGGTCGTGATGGAGTTTGTTGGGGGCGCCGTGGATCGCCAGAGTGAGGGCGATCCACCGTGCACGTGCACGGTGGCACGATGGTGTCAGCGGTTTCCAGGTCGTCTCGAGTGATACTCGAGATATTAGGAAGTTTTTCTTCGAGTTTTCGCCTGGGTTTGTTGCGTGGATTACGTTTTCATGCTCTGTTGTTATAACTTAAAAAAAAAGGAGAGGGGAAATAAAACAGAAGAGAGAGGAAGAGTAGAAGAGGAAGAAGAACACGAGCAAAGGGGAGAAGGGACGCGGGTAAAGGGCTTGGGAAACTCGGGCCTTACTCGAGTAATTATCGTGTTGTGTCGGGTCCATTTTAAGGTGGTAAAGCTTAAACGCTTTTATATTATTTCTTTGTTAACAAAACTCAGCATTATGTAAGTAGACTTTGTTACCAAGGTTTAAGCTATGACTTGATGTAAAATTTAGTAAGAATTTTTTTTTAAAATAATAATAATAATAATATGGATAATTTAAATGAACGAAATTAATTTATAATGGTGATTAAGTAAATAGTTTAAAATTTAATGAGTTTGAAAATTAAAGATTGGTAATAATAATCTTGTGTAATTAAGAATAATCAAAGTTTGGATTAACTAATGATTAATCGATAAATAAATTGGAAATTAACCACTTAAAGCTAATTAATGAATAATTAGTAGTTAAGTAAATTCAGTAATTTAATGAACTGGTGATAGGACTACTTAATTTGTAAGTACGACGAGTTAGTCAATAATTAAGGGTTATCAATTAATGGTTAAAGAATAATTAATCTGCAATTAAAATTGATTAATTGGGTTTAAGGATAATTAAGGGATGGAGTAACCGATTGAAATTGAATTGCAAACTAATTAAAGGTAAACTCTTGGAAATTAATTAAATAGAAATGTTTGATGTGATTTAGTGAAGTAATTCATTGTTACAGGACGTAATTAATTAAAAGGAATTACTTATTGGGAAGTAATTAGAGGGAATTTACTTAGTAGAAGTAATTAAAGATGAATTACTTGATATATTTAATCAAAAGGGATGAATAATTAAGTAAGAGGTTAATTACTTAAGTAAGTAATTACAAAGGAGCAATTAGTGTTCATGAGCAAATTGGGTTTGATTAATGGATGCAATTAATTAAGGATAATCATTCATGGAATGTGATTAAGTATAATTACTTAATGTAAGTAATTAGATAATGATGATAATTTTAATGTAATTAAAGATAAATGATTATAGGATGGTAATCCAATTGGGTGGAAATTAATAAATAAGCAGGATTTGAAGGTAATTAATTTAATTCAATTATGATTAGACTTATTCGAGATGGGGTAATCGATTATCTTGCTTATGTATGATAAGCGATTGTTTAAATGCCTTGGATTGATTAATACCCTGATATCAAATGGTTCGTGATATGATGTGTTGGGTGGGCAATAATAATGAGATTTATGTCAATGATGAATTGCATTTCACTTGAATAACATGTGTTATGATGAACATGAGTTTCGAAGAGACCGGGGGTCGGGTATTAAAAGATACCCGAAACCACTTCGAATTTTTATAAATTGATTTGTCAATTTAATAGGTTGGAATGAAATTATTTAAGTGAACTAGATTATTCTATCTAGGTTGGTATTTAGAAATTGATGTGTGGAATAAGTGATGTATATAGCAAATTGTAAAGTAGTTAAATTAATATAAGTTACCCGGGTTTTATATAAGTTGTATGTTTTGTATTTCATGTTGGAGGGGTTTACTCACGCTGGTTTCCAGCCTGACCCGGGTGTTACTTTGATGTAATGCTCGGGTCAGACCGAGTATTACAGATTTTCAGGTGAGGACGTCCTGGAGCTCAGGATACGAGCTGGATGGCAGAGACGTATGGGGTGTTCCGCTGTGATATATTACAGTTTATCTGAGACATGTTGATTTTAACTGTCCAGTGTATGTAAATGTTGTAACTCTGATGTAATAATGTAAATTAACAGATTCATTTTTCTTTTGTAAACTATTATTATTTGATATTATATTTTGATCCGCTGCGAATGTGAGAATCTGTGTTGTGTTTCTGAATTCTTTTCTTCTATCTCTTTCTTCTATTTCCTAACTATCTGGAATTTTCGGGATCGAAAATTTCGGGTCGTTACACTGTGATTCTGTGATTAATTATTTACTGTATATTTTAAGATTTGCCAAATTTTAATTACAACGCGGTATTTTGAACAATTCAAGTCCGACATGAGCGGATGCGAATGGTTGAAAATATCGGGTCGTTACATTTGGTATCAGTGCTTTGGCTCTAGGCAAAACTTAGAATGTATGGTAAATTTGATTTACAGAATCACTTTCATTCGAGCTTGAATCTCTTCCTTTTGATTCGATTTCCTTTGAATTTTGGAACGTTCCCTGCGGTTCCGAAGTTCATTCGTGTCCCTCACTATTCATTTTCTTTCGATTCTGGAGTATCCGATAACTCCATTTCGGATGATCTTTATAGTGAATTGGCGGTCTCACCAATATTCTATTAAAGGGGTGAAACTCCTTTACAATTAGCATGGATTCACCAGAGATTTATATTTAACCTCGGTTTAGATGCTAGTATCTTTGGTTATTCCGAACTCTATCTCTTCGGATCGAATGGTAAATCTACATTCGATCTGACTCTTTAAGTCACGGTTGACCAGGTTAAGGTTGCCCGCGATTTATATAAACTTATCTGGTTACTTATTCTGTTATTTAACCATCGGATCTTCTGATTCCAACTTATCTTTAAATCAAAATTCTCTTTAATTTGATTCCTTCAAAATTTGAATCTCTATCCTTGTTTTGAAAAAAAATTATTCCTATATTTGGGAAAAATCTAATATTATATATATAAGTATAATTTTCAGAATTTAACTAGTTGTTTAGAGATTATAGTGTTTGATTTTATTTATGGTTTTGTAAACCATTGGTTTTGTCTTATATAAATAATTGAACTATAAAACATGGTTATAAATTTATTTAGAAACAAAAATGGATTTAAAACAAGAATTTAAGAATTTAATATCTGATAGTTTCAAACCTTGTGTTTAAAGTCTTAAAAGGATATATTATTATTTAAATTATTTTCGAATATAAATTTGTTTCCAAAGAATTTTAAAGTTTTAAAAATCAGTGCTCTTCTCTTTGTCGCTGGAAAATAATTTCGGTGATGACTACAGCATCATTGACATTCATTTTCGAGTATCGAAGTAAAGAGACCACGTTGTAGTTTTGCATCAAAAGTTTAATTGATTTGTATTTCTAAATATGACTTAATTTATAATATATTTAGATATATGATTTAAATTTGATTTGACATATGCTATATGTCTGTATTTATTTATCTCTAAAGGGTTTGAAGTTAATTGGAAATTTAATTCATAAATTTATGTTAAAAGGTGATTCTAATGATAAAATAAAGTCAAATTTAGAATGAATATTTAAACTTGAATAATATAGTTGGAAAATTTTACTTGTATAATTGCATGCCAATATAACTTACCTAAATCATTCAGAAATTAACTATGTAATTGGATAATGTATAATATAAAAGGATTTTATAAATAAAAATTTAAGTGGTTATAATAAATGTTATACATTTAAAGTTTTAGTTACAACAAGACAAATAGAGGTAAATAGAAATAAAATAATAATTGAATAATATACAATATCAAATGGTGTTAAAGGAAATTTAGAAATATATTGGAATAGTTATATTAAATATAATCTACTTAATATGTGCGATAAAATATATTAAGTAGAATATATTTAATAATAATCTGGAATAAAGAAGAATTAAATTTGTTGAATAAAAGATGATTATTATAAATGACTATACAAATTTCTGATTTTAGAAAATAATTGGATAATAAGATAATTAATTTGGAAATAGTTAAGATTGATTTAACTTCTGTAAAAATCAAATGAATTAAATCAATTATTGAATATTAATTAATTTAAATTGAATTTATATGGATTAGATATTGAGAAAAATATTTGACATAGATGAGAAAAATTTTGAGAAAAATAAATTTAATTATAGTTTGGAATAAAGAAGAAACTAAATGGGGAATTTAGTTTATTTTGGGAAATGGTAAATTTACTTTAAAAATTAAGTTAAATTACCATTTCAAATTTGGACTAAAATTAAACATTTTAAATTAGAATGTTATAATACCTTGTGAAAAATTTGGATTAAAAAAAAATGAATGATTTTTTTTTAGTGTAGGGATATTATACAAGTAAATATGTAAATAAATAAATGTTAAAATTTTAAGTATAAATAGATGAAATCAATGATTAATTTAAAATTGAATTTTTATTGTTTAGATTAATGATTCTAATTTAAGTTTCAATTTAGTTTTCTTTCAGGTTGTTTCTATTCCCCTACCTTCTTCCTTTTCGAGGACGAAAAGTTCTGAGTGGGGGAGAGTGTAACAGCCCAATTTTTTTAACAAGTACTTTTCACTTGTATTTTAAAAACTTTGGGGTTTATTTAAAGTGATTAAAAAATAAAAATAAAAACAATTGACCAATTTTTTAATTAAATAATAAGATCTCTGAAATTTTGACATGGTTAAGAATTAACTTTAATTTGGAAATTTGGGTTTTTGTCGAAGATGGTAAATAACTTAATTTCTAGCAAAATCAAGTTTTAATTAAGAAAACATCAATAGCTTAGGTGGTTAAGACATCTGGGCTATTCACGGCAGGTCACGAGTTCGAGTCTCAGCACGGTCGGAATTTCAAAAAAAAATTTGTGTATAAATGAACTGGGTAATTACGCGTTAAAAAGAGCGCCTACATTTACGGAATAAATACCGTATATATATATATATAAGAAAACGTATAGAATTTTAATCCGTTATTTCGGTGTATTTTGGGCATAAAATATTATGGCTATGGTACACATTCTTAAAAATATGACCTTAGTGTAAATGAGTAAATTTACCAGTGGCATGTGTTTTAGAGGGAAGGAATATTCTAGCATTCAAATCAAATATGTTGCCTCTAAATTCAACGCATTACTTTAAAAATTTGATTTCCATAGATTTTTTTCCATTCAACAAAATTTATTTCTTGCTTTTTTCAAAACACAATTTTCTCCTAAATCTCAGTCATGCGCAGTATCCATTCTCCTATCTGCTTGCCTATTTCATATGCGTTTTTCTCTTTACTCATATCTCTTACGTTATTTTCTCTTTCCAGTAAAATTTACTTCCCAATTTATATATATATTAATTAAATCATTTTCCAAAGGTCTAAAAATATAAAATTTAAGTTTTTAATTTTGTTAACTTTGTTAAAAGACAACTCCATTTGGAATGTTAATAAAAAATCTGAATTTTGTATATATATAATATGGAGAATGTAAACCAATTAAATTTTAGTTAAGTATTAATTTTGAAGAATTTAGTGTATTAATGAACTGTTGGATTTTGCGTTTAAAAGGCGCGTAAAATTTATGGTATAAGTAACGTAATAAACGTATAAATTGAAAACGTTATTTTTATATATAAATTTTTGGGTGTTTTGTATTGCGTCAGTTTGGCGTATTATAAAAATCATATTTATATCTATATAGATTAAAATATCAGTCAGTAGTTTCTATAGCAAACGTTAACTCTTTTTCATAGCTTTCAATTGGGTTTAATTTTTGTATATGACTTTAAATTCCAAAATCTTTGCCAATTCTTGCCTTTCATTTAATAAAGATCAAAATTTCATATAGCTGATCACGCAACTATTAAATGGTATAAAATGTTGATATCAAATTTTCATAAATTGGCAGCATAAATCACGCATATAAAATAACGTGCAAACTAAAGAAACTGGAAAGGAATCAACGCATGCATTTAATCAATATTTTCGTATAACTGGCAATAATAAATCACGCAACTTTCTGGTCTGCCTAAATGTTTATTATCACTTGCCATTCTTGTCTGCTTGTTTGGTCCCTTATATTTCGCAAGCCTTATCCATGAATACATAAGAAAGAATTTTATAAATTAAGAATCAATCTCTTGCCTAAATTCACGCATCATTCTAGGAATTTATTAAATCAAAATTTTGTATAGTCTATTCAGTTCAAAGCAAATTATATTTGATTACTGTTTTCCTATAATCACGCAAGCCTCCCATATACATTATTGTGCAACTCGCATCTCAGAAGATCTCACGTGCCTTCATAACTCTCAACTTGTTTTCTTATATATATATAAAGCCTCACACAAAAACTTTATATTGCATCTAAAATTTGCCTTCTTCTTGTTTTGTGCCGAAGCCTCTATCAGGTAATGGTTTTACCTTTTCTTTTCTTCTTTCAGTTTTTTCCTTTCTTCTTCTTGTTGTTCTCTGTTTCCCTTTTGCCTTGCTCGGCTACTTCTCCACCACGTCACGTCCCTCTAAGTTTTCATAACCAAGCTTATATCCCGAACAAGCCCATGGTTAATATATTATAAAAAATTTCTAAATATTTTTAAGTATTTTTGAAATAAAATTTATGTAATTCAACTAAAAATTTGACTTAAGGCTTTAAAATTTTAAAGGTGTTTTGTTTTTTTAAGTTAAATTTTTGTAAGTTAATAATTGGTTTTAAAGTGAATTTAAAGATTTTATTTACGATAAATGACATAATAATTAAATTTGATTTAATATGGAGTTGAAATCTAACCTATAAATTTTAATATAAGTTATTTCCGAAAATGGATATGTTTGGTATAATAAATAATGTACTTTAAATTGATAAAATGAAAGACGATTGAAATGGAACATTTTGGAATAACTTTTATTTAACTTGAATCATAGTTGAATTGATGTCTAAATGAATAAAGTTGTGAAGAAATTTAGTGTATATTAACTATAAAAGGAAAAAAATTTATGGAACGAATGTGTTTTGTAAGTAAATAATTGAAAATGTTGTTTTCAAATGGAAAGGTGAAATTTCAATTTATGACTTAACTTGAAAATTGGAAATTGGGTTTTAAATAAAATTGTTAAGTTAAGTAAATAAATGAGAATTTAGTTTTATTTAGGAAGTGGGTATTTTTAAATTAAGTGTAAAGTTATTTGGAAAAATATATATACAAGTTAAGTAAAATTGGGAAATTCTGACTTACAAATGATTCATAGTAAATTTGGATATTTTATTTATAAATTTTATTTTATTTAATCATAAGATAAATGGTATCCAAATGAACATTTTTTTGAAGTAGGAATATGATTTTTAAAGTTAAGAATGGTTAAAAATTTAAATTTTAAGGTTTCTGAATTCGACAATGTTTTGAAATTGAAGTGGCAGAGACTTGTAATTAAGAAACAGAGAGAGTTTGCATTGAAGAATAGTTTAGGCAGAAACGCAAGTTTGTGTAAATACATATTTTTCAAAACTAGATAAGTTAGGGTATGCCGGTGGAAATAATAATAATAATAATAATAATAATAATAAAATGTATAATAATAATAAATAGTATTGCCAAGCCTATGAAGTTGGGGTCGGGATGTGGGGTGAGGCAGTCGAGCAAAAGCTGAACCAAAATTTCTTTTATTCTATTCGTTCCAGTTGTTTCGAAAATTTTGCTTTGACCGTAATTTTTAAAAGTCGCGTATTTGGTATTTGGATCTTATTTTAGATTTGAATCAAGGCGTGGCATCCGCGGAAACCTAATCGTGCCATTTGTACGATCCTTTATCAAGTGGTAAAATCGTTTGAATCTAATTATCTGCAGTTTAAGGTGAGTATTTCTCACCAGACAAACATACCTATATTTATGTGAATTATCGCAAGTGTATTTGTAAATTATTTATTAAATGTCATCTGTCTATGATATAACGTATGATGTTAAACCCCATTTTAAATTGACACCTCATCAGTTGTTTATCTGTTGTAATATAGTTGCAGTTATATTATTTAATGCTTATTTACTGTTAAATCATCACTGCAAGTTCCCTGTAAATTGAGATAGTTATAGGCTGAAATGATAGGCCTGTACGATAATTATTTATTCATTTATTTATTTAATTGTTTAATTTCAAATATTTAACTTGGGATTACGGGTTTGAAATGATAGAACCCAGGGTTTTTGTAAATTGCGGATTGAAATGATATAAATCCGTATCACTTGACCTAGGCTAGAAAACTATATACAGACCCGTAGTTTCTATAGTATTTTTCAGAAATATTTTAAATTTATTTTGGAAGTTTATAATATTCCGATTTAAATGTATGTAAAGGATTTTATTTATAATGATTTTGAATGAGTTAAAAATGTTAAATAAATAAATAAATGTTGAATAAAATTTTGGAATATAACTTATTTTGGAAATTCTGGGTTTTGGTAAAAGTAAGAATTCAGTTAAGAAAATAATTAATAATAAGTTATATTTGGAATTTAAAACTAAATTGTTAAGTTATTAATCTATTACAGCATTTAAATGCTGTCTTTTAAAATTGGACTGTTTAACCTGTAAACTTTAGGTAGCATTTCATAAGTGCTATAGAAACTGAAATTTGATATTTTTAATCAATTTGTGGAAATAATCTTTGGGAAAAGGGGATTAAAATTTGGAATTTAATATGTAATTAATAAAATAAGGAATTAATTTTTTTTTTTGAATGGGTTTAATGGAAGAATTTAATTTTAAAAGGTGAGAAAAGAAAATTTAATTCCTAAATAAATTGAATAGATGTAAATGGTATATTAAAAGGACCAATGTTTAAAAACAATATTTTGATATTGTAGTATTGGAAATATATTTTGATTTATAAAGTAAATACCATTTTTAAAGTTGTAACCACGGGTTATAATAACGTTTGGTTGTTAAAAAGACCGGGATCGGATATCTGGCATACTCTCTGTCGATACCCAAAACCACTTTACCAACCGTGTACGCGGTGGAGATTCCAGAATGAAGTAGGATGGTGGTGACGGTTCCTTTAAGGTAAATACGTGGACCCGACTCCCGTGAGTTGGCATAAGGTGGCTAAAACAGGAGCGATTGACGGATTAATGAGGTAGCACCTCTGATCGGACGCACTTCTTCGTATGCCATTCTATTACTTTTGTGATTGTTTTGGTGCGCACCTTTGATTTGGGAGTGTTGTTCGAGGTGGGCGGCAGCTGCGCGTTTCCATCGGTCCGGAAGCGTAATTGGTATATCTACCCTGGCATTGCCTAGTTGTGCCGTGTCACCTACCCTAGCGCGCCTTATACGATTTTGGTTTTGTACCATACCTATGGAGTGCCCTCTGACGACGCCCATTCCGGGGGAGATTACGGTACTGTATAGACTATGGGAATATATTATGTGTTAAGGTGGAAAATGTAAAGCCTTAACGCTATTTAAAAGTAAGTTTATTTTACTAATAGACACTATTATAATAGCGAAGTATTACTACATAGTAAATAGTTTAACGGATCCTTAGAGGATGGGCGGTCCCAAGCATCCTTTAAGTTACTTGCTTTATATTACAGTACACTTGAATTACCTTACACTATATAAGTATGTATGTCCTTACTCGAGTGTTTATGTTTTATTTTACGCTCGGGTCAGCCTGAGTTGCAGTTCAGTCATCATCCCGGAGCTAGGACTTCTGTAGATCCTTTCAAGTTGCTGGCTTCTTTCTGTCCGTTATCTTATTTATGAAATCAAGACTTTGGGATTTTTTGGATTTTCTATTTGATGATTTAAACTATATTTGGGATGAAAGACTTTGTAATTTTTATTTGATTGAGACTATTTATGGTGGCTTCATGAACCACTAAGTATTTTTAAATTCCGCTGCGAGTATTCTGATTCTGTGTCTGTGATTCTGTGATTAATTATTTACTGTATATTTTAAGATTTGCCAAATTTTAATTACAACGCGGTATTTTGAACAATTCAAGTCCGACATGAGCGGATGCGAATGGTTGAAAATATCGGGTCGTTACACCACCCTTGATTTGATTTGGGAGCGTGTCTGAGGTGGGCGGTAGTAGTTGCTATGAATTACGACCAGTCTTGATCCGCAATTGGTATATATACCTTGGCATTGCCTCGAATTCTATGTTTACATTCCCTAGCGCGCTTTCTACGAGTTTTTTTGTACCATACCTATCGAGTGCCCTCTGAGTAAACCTTATGGAGGACCATACGGTACTGTATAGACAATGGGAATATCTAGAATGTGTTAAAGGGGTAATGGGTAACGCCTTAACGCTATTCTAATATTTTAGTGTAAACCTAGTGTATTGTACTACATAGTAGATAGTTTAACGGATCCTCAGGAGATGGAAACCCCAAATATATCTTAAGTTATTGCACTCACGTTAGACACTAGATAGGAGATGTCAAACCCCGTAAACATATCTGAAGCTGTTACACTCATATTTATTTACTATCGACTTAACTTACATAATATCTTTTAGTTCTGACTCGAGTGTTTTGTTTTTTCAATTCGCTCGGGTCAGCCTGAGCCTTTTAGGGTTGAAGACCTTATTTCTGGAAGGCAAAGTCGAAGATTTACACTAGTATTATTTATTATATTCCGCTGCATCATGTCGTTTCGCTGCATTTATCTATTTATTCTTGTTGGCTGTAACTCTGATTCTGTATTATATAAGAATAATCAATATTATTTGTAAACAGCTTCATGAACATTTTATTTGATTATTATATTTTGTCCTTTCACTTCAAGATTCTTTATTTATTATATTTCTTTCTCTTCTATTTCTTATTTACCGCATAACAATCTTCCATTTGAATGGTTTGAGTCCGACATGCGTGTCTACTTATGCAAACTGTCCAAAAAGGCAGGTCGTTATAGCTCATCAGAAGAGACGCCATCGTGCCCTTGTATGTGTTTTTGTTTGAGTTATCGAATGTAGGGAAGAAGGTGTATGCAGCCTGGAGGTGTTTACGATTGAGGAAGAATCATTTAGGTAATTAACATTTAATTAGTTGTTTTAATTAATTAGTGATTAATTATTTTTGACTAAATCGAATGCCCATAAAATTTATGACCTTTATACAAGATCGAAATTGAACAACAAGATGTGATGGGATCGTATTGATGGATGTAGCATCTGAAATTAATTTGGAGTCAATTGGAGTCAGCTGGAATTTTAGATTAAATCAGGATATTCAACAAATAAATCAAGGTGAGAAAATTCTCACTCATTTGGAATTTTTGAATTTAATTTTAAATAGTTAAAATCAAATATTGGCTGCTTGATTGAATTTAGAAATTGTTATCTGTGAATTATGTGTGTGTGTGTGTGTATAGTAGAATATATATACTGGTATTTAGAGTGATATTCCCGCTCATTATAGCAGATGAGACCCTATGCGCCCGTATAATGGCGGATGACCCTATATACCGTGAAATCCCCTTGGAAGTGGGATTTGTATTTTTATATTGTATTAGCATCTGTGGATGTAGGAAAAACAAGTTGGAGGGATCAAACTGGATTCCTTAAAAAGTTAAATTTAATGTCATATATTGTGATATATGATTTGTGTAGAATAATCCATTTTAGATTATTGTAGTGATTGAAATTTTTGAATGCTATTGTAGCACTGGCCTGAATTTTGATAATTCAAATACTATAAATATATTTTCAAAATTTATGGAATCAAAGGGAATTTGTTATAAAAATATATATATTGGAATTAGAGTTATTTTGAAGAAGTGAATTAGAAAAGTATATTAGAGTTTTGGATATACTTAACCATTTCAAATTAGTAAATGGAGATCTTTTCTTAAAAAATAGTAGTTTCTAATTTTGAAGTGAGAAGGGTTTGAAAATCGGAAATAAATCGATATGTTGTGAAATCAAGAGGAATTGTAAATTAAATTGGTTATTAATATTTTAAAATATATTTTTAAGGAGTTAAGCTCGTTTCAAAAGGAAAACTTCATTATTTAAAACCAAGAAATTTTAATTTAGTTAATATTAGAATACTTCGGAAAATGGATTTTCAAATATTTAATATTTATTGAAACAATTTTTTTAATTTTTATAATCAGCTTTGTAATTGATTTGGTTATTTTTAAAAGAGCTATTGATAGTTATTAAAAGTTTTAATATTTTGAATAATAACTTAAAAATATTTAAAAAATAGAGTTAAATCATTACTCTCTAAAAAAATGATTATATATATAGTTTTGAAATGATTGAAAATTTATTTATAAAATCCTCTCGATATGTGTAAACATTTTGATTAAGAATGAGTTTTTGTAAGAGAAACCTCATAAATGGAATTATAGGGACTTAAGAAAATTTCCAATGATAGATGTGATAACTTCGGAAAGGAAATTTGAATCCAGTTAAAGAAGTTACAAATGGTCGGCTGGGTTACAAATTAGTATAAATGGTTAGGAAATTGTAGAAGAATTTATTAAAATTTTTGGAGACTTATGAGATAAGTATGAAACATTTCCAAATTAGATATTGAGAAGATTTTGGAAATTTTACATATTAGTATTTTCTTAAGTGTTAGACGGAAGGGTTTTGGAAAATATTTTAGTGGAAAGATTTAGGATAGAAATATTTTCTAAGTGTTATAAAAATTAAAGTTGAAAATATTACTAAGCATTGAAATGGTAAAATATCCTGTTATCGATACAAGTGTTGAATTTGTTTTCAAATATAGAAATATCGAAAGAGATTGAATATATACCTTGGTGAAGATGTTTTGGAATAAATATTTTGGAGCTTTATAAAATTGGTCTGTGTTTGCTTATGGATGTTTTATTGATAGTTAAATAACCGACTATCAATGTTGGCTAATTTCATTAATTGTTTTGAAGTGACCGAGATCCGATTTAATTACTCGAAAACCACTTCGACCCAGTTTGAGCGTAACGAATGAATACCATGAAGATGGTGAAGGCGGTGATTTGGTTTGTCCAGACCAAAAGAACTTGTATGGACAAATGCTCCTAGAACATGGTCATTGGAGGATGATGAGCATTCTAAGTAAAATTGTTATTGAAAAGGTAACGCTTAGCCTCAAGCCTCATCAACCGGGAATGACTAAAAATCAGCGGAGATGCAGCAAGGCTAAGTGGGTCGCACCCAAGTAGGGTAAGGTTACCCCTATCTAGAGTCCCTTTTATTCGGCTATGTGGCGGTTGCTGACCCCAACCACGAGGTAATCTTATTCTATCTATCAGGGTTAGGGGTAGGCCGGTCTTGTGTAGCAGGGGATTCCGAAGTGGTCCTCGGTACATTGTTCTAGAGGTGTACTTTAACAGGTGGTACCTCAGTGCCTAGTCATTCAGTTGGAATACATTCTCCAATACGAGCTTATGGTTTTGTTTGTAGAGCCTAGTACGCTATAATTTAATTAATGTAACAATTTCAGCAATTTGCATAAGTATTTGTATTTATACACTATTATAATATCACTAGTTTTTCTATAATAATGTTTTGGTTACCGTAAGGTAAGAACCCGTCGTGTTTATGTGTGACGCGGTCTTACGAGATACCTTTGTTTTTCAAAGGATTTTGATAACCCTAATAATTCAAATTGAGCATGTTTTCTCATGCCGGTTTTCCAGACTGACTCGGGTGTTATTTTATTATAATGCTCGTTTAGACCGAATATTACAAATTCAGGTTAGGATGTTATAGAGCTCAGGAGACGAGCTGGAGGATCTCTGACGTATACCTCGTACTTGTTTATTTTTGCTATGTGAGGACAAGTTATTATAACCGTCCAGATTTATGCATTGATTGTGTACTCTGATGATTGTAAGTATAAGTAGTTACAGACTCTTTTTATTAAATTTGTTATTATATATTATATTTTGTTCCGCTGCGATTGTGAGATTCTATGTTGTTTTTTTCTACTTCTCCTTCTTTCTTTCTTCTTTACTCTAATGATTCGTATTTCCATCTAATTTGAGTTGAGCTGAGGTGAAATATTGTTGGCTCAAAGTGGTACGAATTTGCAGGCATTTACATGATCCATTTTTTGGGTTAACACAATGTTTAAGTAACATTTGTTTTTAACCTTTTTAATTATATTTTAAGCTGAGTTAAATCTTGTCAAGTTGTAACAACCCAAGTTTAGCGATTACCTGAGAATATTAAATTATAACGGAGTGTAAATTAATAATTAAAGAGGAATTTAAATTGTTTAATGGAAATAAACAATATATTTGAGTATAAAATGAGAAAATAGAATTTTGGAAACTTTATTAAGATGGTTTGGGTTAAAAGATTGAGGAAATGTGTTTTAGAGTTAAAGCAATAATTTTGTTAATTATTTCTATTTACTGATTTTAATAATTTTTAAAAGAACTAATTAATTTTTAAAATGGGATATCTTTATTAAAATGATGGAATTGAGTTTAAAAAATAATTTGAGCATAAAATTATATTTGAAATGAGCTGTAGAATTTTATTACAAAAAAATGTGATTTTTGTGTAATTTATAATGTTAGTTACAATGAGTTTTGTAATCAAAGATGTAAATTTTCTATTTTATTTACAATAGAGAAATATGATAATAGAATGTTTTAAATGTATAAATCATCTTTTATTTTGAGTGTAAAACATTTTATTCATCAAGAGTATAAAGTTCATAATTTTTAAAGAAGAAAAACTTGTATTATTGTGATTTTATTTGTTAACATACATGGTTAAGTGTTTAAATAAGTGAATGAATATTATCTTAAGCTAATTTTCTTTTAAATGGACCTTAGCCCATTAACCTATTCCTAACTTGGCCTGTAAGAAATGAGAAAAAGAAAACCTGTACGTATCGTTTTCTCACTTCTTCCTCTAGTCTCCAGAAGTATGCTAATGGCTGAAACCCTCTTTCCTCCTTCAATCTATTCTAAATCAATAAAATTAAAAGAAAAGTTGACGATTTAAAAGGTTAAAGCAAGAGCTAAACTCAGGTAATCGATTTCTAAAACCCTTCTCTTCATCAAAAATCTATTTTTGTAATGATAATTGTTGATTTGCTTCTCTCCTTGTTTGTATGTACCTATTCTTAGTTTTACTGGTTTGGATGCTATGTTCTTGGATAAAAGCATCAACCTTTGGCATTTAAATCATAAATCAATCTTCATGAAGGAAAGGTGAGTGTAAAACTCACAAACCCTAGCTCTATATATGATCAAAATGTTATAATCAGTGAATTACTGAAGCTGAAACAAATTTAGGCATAACTTTCTCGTTTTTGATCTGATTTTGATAATTTTGGATGTTCCGGAAAGCATAATTCATGAGCTACAACTTTTATGTTTTGATTTTTCTTTAATTTTGATGTCAGCTATGTCAAAATCTAATTTTTCTACTGCAAACCGGAGAGCAAAACCAATATTTGCTCTATCATTGAAGCTGAAACAAAATTGACCATAACAACTTCGTTTCTTAACCGATTTTGATGATCTTGGTCATTCCGAAAGCTTAGAAACTAAGCTACAACTTTCATTTTATTCATTCTGCCTGATTTTGAAGTTATCTATGCTAAAATTGCAATTGCTTGTCGCTTTTCTGTAAATGCATAAGTTCAGGCTGAGTTTGATGTTTTTTTTATTTTAGTAATTTGATCATAACTTTATTGTTTCAAATCATAATTTTGAAATTTTAGATGTGGTGAAATCCTTGTGAAATATGCCACAACTTTTCTGTTTTCGGTTTGGATTGATTTTGAGGTTTACATAGTGAATAACTGACTTTTTTATCGCTGGCCTGTGTTGATATCCAGTGCACATAAATTTTTTAAGTAGTATTTCGATCATAACTTATACGTAACTGATCGGAATATCGAAATTTTTAATGTTATGGAAACCTATGATGTGGACTAAAACTTTCATATTTTAAGTTTTGTAGAATTTTGAAGTTTAAATGGTGGAAAATTAACGTTTTTACTTCTGGCCTGTCATTGACAGCCACAATATTTATATATTTGTCTGATTTCGACGATTTCATTTGCATTCTTTTGTAATTTTTTTATATGAAATTTGATGCTAATATTTGATCATTTTGTCCAGCAATTGACTAATCAAGTTAGGACGAGATTTGAATTTAAATTTATTTAAATTCGATTTAAATTTGAATATCGGTTTAGGCCGATTAAAATTGCAAATTGATGTTTTCTTGAGTTTTAAAAAAAATCTGAATAAATTCCAGAAAATCTTCTAACATCACAGTTGGAGTAATAAATGTTTTTTTGTATTTTTAGAGGTTTTTAATCAATTATTCTTTATTTTTAAGGCTTTTAAAAATTATTAATATCCTTTTTAATGATGTGTTTTCGCTCAAAATCTTTTAGATAAATTTCTAAAATTTGTTTTATAACCCCATTTTCTCAAGTAAAATCTTTTATAATTAATTTTATTTATTTTAATTACTTTGATGCTTTTTCGGACTTATAAGGAAGTAAATTAAATGATTTATAAAAAAATACGTGGTATGGGACATGTATTTTTGCTTTATCGCTTAATATCGGACTTGAACGATCGAAACCAATTTGAAGTGTTATTTTGAGTTGATTTAGAAGTTACCAAATTTTGGTGAAGATTATTGGTTTAAGAATTACTCTTTGAGTACATTCGATGACGAACCAATCTAGATGCATTTTGTGATGGCCAATGAAATGAAGCAATATTGATGTTAAGTTTTAATTTGCAACTATGGTTAGAAATAACCATCACGATGTTATTTTACTTGCCTAGGAGACGAGGCAAGTTGTTATAATGGATTGATGATGATTTCGATATTTATGATGAATTTTTACTTGTCGATGAAATGAGGCAAGTCTTGATGTCACTTAAAACTCGTCCAAGTAAGAGATAAGACAAGTTAGGTATCTTACACTCGCCAATGAGATGAGGCAGTGTTTATTTGATGATGTTTTATGATGGTTTTCTAATGTGGCATCGACTAACGATTCATAAACCAATAGGTACTAATGTATGGTATGGGACGTACGTTGACGCCTATTGGGCTCTGTTCGAGAAGTTGAGACACATTCATAATGTTACTAGTGCTACAGACCGAGTACTCGATTGGAGTCATCACGATGTTTATGAAGTTATTACTCGACTCCAATCATCACGATGTTATTACTCGGGTTTTTGTGACTGGATGTCATCAAAATGTTTCCGACTATAGTCAATTAAGATGATCATGATGTTATGATGTTATGTGACCCCAAGTCATCACGATGAATGGTACCAAATAATGGTAGTATTAGTCATGATGTAAATGCACGTGCTGTTTTCCATGAGGTTTTAGGTGTTTGGATTTCAATATTTTGATGATGATGCTTTAGTATAGCCTTATGTAAGAAAAAGGCTTATTGACATACATGGTTTTATTTGTGATCTCGAATATGATGTTTTGGATTCTTTCTGGGCTCTATCAAAATGGATTTGAGACATTATATATATTTAGACCAATGAGATGAGGTATAAATTATGGTAATGCTTTTATGATGAGTGTTGATAATAGATTTAAGATATATTTATATTTACACAATGAGATGAGGTATAAATGATTATGGAGATTCCTCTATAATGAGTTTAATGATGGATTTGAGATGTATTTATAACTATACCAATGAGATGAGGTATAATAATTAAGAAGTTTCTATTAGATGAGTTTTATTTATGATGAATTCTTGAAGTTTTAATTATCTTATGAAGATTTACTTTATGGTCCATATCCTCACCCATTTCATTCGGTTATATATATAATTAGATGAACCATGTCTATCTAATATAAATATTGTATTCCTCTATGCAATCATGATGAACCATTGATGTATCACTCTAGAGATAACTTGATGACCTACATCATTCCATTGGTAACCATGGGATGGTTTTCCCCTTATCTTTTACCATCACCTTTACTAATGATAAGTTCTAGCTAGCCTGACCCATGTGTTTTCACTCGGGTCAGACCGAGTTATTTCAGGTATCATCTATTAGGCTTAGCTTGAAGTTGGATATCGGCTCTTCTTTTTCTTGAGTAGTTTTTGTTCTTTCGCATACTCTGATGCGGTAATATTTAATTCGATGTATATAGTGTGGTCGAACACCACCTTTATTGTATTCATATTGTATTGTACTAAACATATATCAGTGTATATGTATATACACGATGTTGATTACTATTTTATGATGTGCTTTTCATTTAGTTATTGCATTATCAACTGATAGATCTGTTAGCCACATATAGTTTTGGATTAAGTATTTACTGGGTATGTCGATCCTCTTGAGATAGAAAAGAAAAATCATATTGCATTTATTGACGTATTCAGTAGATGTTTAAGACAAAATTATAGATGGTCACCCTTAACCAGCCCTATTCTCCACTTTAGTAGACATAATTACTAGTTGATTCTCTTTGCTAAGGTGGGTGTCGGGACGGGGCGTTACAGCATGGTATTAGAGCTATGGTCAAAACAAAGTAGAATAAACACAGAACAATAAGTATATCATGATACATCGAAGTACAATACAAGTGAATCATTGTCCTTTATTCGAGCTTGTTTTAGAATCGAGTCTTGATTCTTTTTCGAGTTTTGGGATTATTCTATTCTTATTTTTGTCCATACGAGTGAGTTTTATCGATGGAGCTGATTGATTTTGTGATATCCCGGAATTTTTGACAATATCAATTTAATAATCTTCAGATAAAATTAAATTGATTTGATGATAATTGATTTATAATATATGATTTGGTTTAATAATCTGATTAAACAAATATTTAATTTATGATTTTTATCTTTTAAAAGGTTAAAATAAATGTTTCTATATAATGTGTGTGTGTGTGTGTATTTGTATATATATTATAGATAATCTTTGTTTTGGAATTTAATAAATAAATAAAGTTTTGTTTTTAAATTCTAATAATATATTTAGTAACTGGGAAATTATGTTTTAAATTAATTTTAAGTTTCTTAAAATTATTTGAATTAATAATTATATGGTTTGTAAATATTTAAAATAAAGGTTAAGTTGTTTAAAATTTTATCTTAGCTTAATTTTTAAATTTAAATAAAAGTTTGTTTTATTTCTTATTAAATATTATTTAGTAAATATGATTTGAAAACATTTTATATATGTTTAAAATTACAAAATAGCATATGGTTTAAATTTATTTATTAATAAAAGTGATTTATAATCTCTTTATAAATCATTTAAAGTTTGTTAAATTAATTATTTTCAAGCCATATTAATAACTATATCATTTTTCCATAAATATAAAAAGAATTAAAAAAAGAGAATGAAAATTTCATTTTAAATTGAATAGATTGATATTAATTTGGATTTCAAAAGTTTAATATGAATTTGGAATTTTATTTGAAATTCAAATTAATAGATTCTTAAAAATATTTGAATAAGTTTTAATTTATAGTTTGTTTTATTTACACTTGCTTTAAATAAGAAATTCATATATATATATATGACATAAGTATAAATAAATTTAAGTAAAATTCTTCATTTACATTTAAAAATATAACTAAATTAAATAAAAGACAAGTGTTAACTATTAATCAATCTAAATCAACATGTGTTATTAAAGAATAAAGGATCAATGACAAGTGTCATTTGTATTTTGATCTCTTCTTTATTTTAATTAAAATTTATTTCAGCCTTTTTAAAAAAAAATTCATTTCCCTCATTCTCTTTGCAAAACCAAAGCTAGTGAATCAAAGAAAACATCACACTTAAAAATCTAAAAAATTTCACTCCTTAAAATTTTAAATGCAAACCAATCCTGTAACAAGATTTTCAAAATTTGCATTCTTTACAAACCTGCAAAACAAATTACTGCAAAAGAAAGAAATCAAATGGTTGCATTTTCAACAACCTGTAGATCAACCTGCAAATTTTTGTTCCTCTCGAAAATAACCATCAGCTTAGCAAATCAAAAAGGCCTGCATGCATCTAATTTTGGTTAGAGTTTCAAATGCAAGCAATCCGGAGTTGAAGTCTGCATTTTTCTCAAAATTTAAAAGATCAAGCCTGCATGCATGAGTGTTTACTGAATTCAAAAGCTTTTCAAAAAAAAAATTAAGGAGGCCGCCTCTGTTAAAATCAGGTGAATAACATTTTTGTTAAATAATTTAAGTTTAACATGGTTGCATGATTTATTTCTGTGATGAGTATGACTTGTGATAAGTAAGTTTCTGTATATATATCTATGAATTATCTGTAGATATTGGGATGAGATGTGTGCATGTTTGCTAATATCTTTGACCTTCTGCTTCTAGTTTAAACTCAGTTTTTATTTTTAATTTATACCCCTACCTTTGGATCTTGCCATTATTATGATTTAAGTTACAAAAAAAATTGTTTGCTGAACATAAATCTAAGAATAAAAATTTAAATAAGGAAAATTAAATTCAAAACCTTCTCTGGAAATTAAATGACCTGGAAACATGATTTTGTTTAAAAACATAAATTCCTAAATTTATTAATTTAAGATTATGATCTGAAAACCTATATGGAAACAAGATTTTTAAATTAGAAAACACAATTTATAGCTTAAGATTTTGGGGGCAGTACACTTTTATTTGGAAAAGGTGAATTTGGGAAATTTTGTTGATTTTGAAAATTTGGGGGTTTGAAGTTCCTTCTGTATGGAGTGGAGTAACCAGACATTTCAGGAAAATTATCAAATTGGTGTATAGGTCATTTGGTTAGCAGTGGTGAAGGATTTAGTTCTGTAACCCTAGTTTTAAACAAATTAGGAAATTTGATCATCATTGCCTCTAGGGTTGTTCGAGTGTGAAGAAGATTTGGGAAAGTGTAGCTGGGACCATGACGAGGTTGTGGACGAGGTTTCAACTCACACGATGGTCGGAGGGGGAAGAACTGGCCGTTGACAGGTTTGGGGTTTTGGGTGTGCACTGTATTTCCAGGTTTTAAAAGGGAGGCTGGTTTTTGATTTTGGGTAAATGGAAATATTCTGAGGATTTGGTGTTCAAGTTGGATTCAAGAGTTGTGGTAGATGAGGATGATCATCGTTGATGATCGGAAATTGACCATAGGCTTTGTGCATGTGCACAGTGGTCATTTGAAGGTGGATTTGTTTCTGGAAAAAAAATTGTGGGGTGAAGTGTTCTTGTGGGAATGCTCGTGTTGATTGAGTGTGTGACTCGAAGATATGAGGGAGCTAACTCGAAGCAAATCAGTTTCTGGCTCGAGTTATTTTTGTTAGTTTCAGGTTTTGTTCTGAAACCTGACTGCGTGCAGGTTTTTGAATATTTATACTAAATTTTAAAAAGTAGCAAAGCAGGTTTAAACCTAAATTTGAGGCAAGTTTAAATTATGAATTCAAATGAATTTGAATTCCAGATTTTAAATAAATAAATTTGCAGAAATAAAATATTTAAAAACTAAAACCTGTACAGTATTTTATAAAGTGATTTATATATCTGAAAAAAATGAGATTTAAAATTAGATTTTTAAATTTAAGATAAAATCTGGATTGAATTCCTGAATTCAAATTTGAATTTGAATCTGAAAGTTTTCAAAAAAAATAAGTTATAAATTCTGATGTTATAATTAAGTTAGAATATTATAATATTACATAACATGTGTTTTTATAAATCTGAAATGAGATTTAAAACAGGATTTTAAATTTAAATTTTTGAATCTGAATCTGAAACATGATTTGAATTCTAGATTGGAATAAAATAATATTTTGAATTTAAATGTTTCAAAATCACTTGAATATATTTAAAGTATAATTTAAATTTATTTAAATTGATTATGGGTTAAACTATTTTAAATTTACTTAAGTAATTCTTTAAAATGAAATAAAAGGGTTTTAAATACTTAAACCTTGTTTAAGTTTAAACTTGATTTCATTTTAATTTAAAGTGGAATTTAGAGGAAATGTAAAAGCAAATTGTTTTTAAATTACTTTGATAATGATATTTAAATCATTAATGAGATTAATGATTATCATTAAGTTTATAAGAACTTAATAATTTATAATTCATTAAATGATTAAGGTGATTAAGTTTTGTAATTAATTAATTTAATTAATAATAAATGGGGTTAATTAATTAAATAATTAAGGATTTTATTTAATTAATTAAACGATTAATAAGTTAATTAAGATTAATTAAATTTTAATTAAGTAATCAATTAATTAAATAAGATTTGATTTAATTTAATTAATGATTTGAATTTATAAATCAAGTAATTGAAAATGAATTAAGTTTTTGATTATCACTTGATTTATTTAATAATTAGAGATTAATTAAATGAGTTTTATAGATAATTAAATTCGTAATTAATATTGATTAACCTCAGTTAATTACTTTAGAGAAGTAATTAAGATTTCTTATTGGTAATGAAGGTCATTAACTTAGTATTATTTTATAATTAAATAATGTGATTAATTTTAATGATTAATTGTATTAATCAATTTAAAGATAATCATTTGAGAATTGTTTAAGTATAATTACTTAATGAAAGTAATTTAGGAAATTAATAACTAATTGTAATTAATTTTATTTAGATAAATTAAGTTAATTAATTAAGTTTAATTAATTTAAATTAATCACTGGTTGATTTGGAAAGTAATTACCAATGCAATTAAAAGTGAATAATTACTTAGTGAAGTAATGAAGAAGATAAATTGCTTGATGTAATTTAATTGAAGGATACTTGGATAATGGAGGGGTTTTGGAATTCAATTACTTTGTGTAATTAATATGTAATTAGTATGTTGAATAATTACTTAAGGAAGTAATTAATAATTAATTACTTAGTGTAATTAATTTAGGTTTTGATAATTAAGTTATTTGAAGATAATAAAGAGAAGTGATTAATTAAATATAGTTAAATTACATAATGATGTTAATCAAGAGTGATTAATCAATATGGATAATTTATAATTAATTTAAATAGGGTAATTATAAATAAAATAATTTGGGATCATTAATTTATATAATGAATGATGTAATTAAGGATTGATTAACAAGAATAATTAATCAATGAAGGAATTAATTAATGTAATTAATTAAGTATTAATGTAATTAATTATAATTAATTAATTAATAAAGTAATTACAGGTTAATTACTGAATTTGGTTTGGATTAATTTATTTGTGAAATTAAATGGAGGTTAATTACTTGAATGTAATTAAGGGATAATTAGTCAACATGATTAATAAGGGTAATTTATTGAGGGTAATTAATTAACTGATTTATAATTAACTAAGGGATATGTAAGCAAGATTTATAAGGAAGAAGTAATTAATTTAATTCATTTTAAATTAATTAAGGAAGAAGTAAATAATTTAATTCATTTTAAATTAATTATAGAATGATGATTAATAAGTCATTGCTTATAAATGTTGATTGATACTGATTACCCTGAATGGTTGAGATCTCGGATATGAGGTAAATGATGTTATGTGATTTGGATGCTATGGTTGCATTTGAGTTGATAATATGAATTATTTGTTTGAATGACAAAATAGAATATCTATTGTGTTGATAATGTTGATTACCTATTATGATGTTGTGAATTATCTATCTGTGTGTATATAGATAATATTGAATTAAATTGTTTTAAACTTTAAAACAACTAGAACCTAAAAGACACGTTTTGGATTTCGATGAGACTGGGATCGGGTATCCATATTTGGATATCCGAAAACCACATCGATCCAAATTAACGATAGGTCGTGAATCTCAAGTGAAGATGAAGATTCAGAGTGCAAGGGTTGTCGTCGTTGACTCTGAGGGTGATTCCAAAATGAGTGTAACGAGATAATGCCTTCGGTTTCGTTCGAATCCGGAACGAACTTGTATGGATTGAATGCTTTGAGAACATCGTCAGGTGGACGATGAGCATTCTAAGAGATGTGTTCTCTAAAGGTAATCATAGCCTCAAGCCCCATCAACCGGGAATGGCTAAAATAGGGGAGGTGCAGCAAGGCTTCGTGGGTAGCCCCCACTTGAGAGTAAGATTTACTCCTGTCTAGAAGTCCCTTTATATTCGTCTGTGTGGGCAGTTGGTTGCAAACAACTACGGGGTTGTCTTGTTCGGAACTGTTCACTAAGGAATGGTTCGGGCCTTGTGTTGCAGGGGAGCGGGCGTACTCCTCGGTACGGTGATCTAGGTCACGTACTATGACGGACGGTACCCCAGTAGCTCTGTCATTGTATGGAATCCAAAGTCCAATAAGTGCCAACGGTTTTGATTGTATTACCCACTTTTGTGGCTAGTAGCTGGAATTTAATGAATGTAACAATTTCGGCTATTTCATATTTACTTGAAAAACCTAGACACTATTATAATATCATCGGATTCTTATCAAATGTTTTGGTTAGCATAAGGTAAAAACTTTTCCATGTTTATGTGTGGGAAGTCTTACGTGATACCTTTCCTTCAAAAGGTTTTTAAAAGTTAAGCAACCTTAACCTGTTACTCACACCAGACCCTTGTCTGACCCGGAGTTTATCTTCTATTTTCTTAAACTCTTGGGTACTCAAATTTTTATGAGTAACCAAGGGATTCAGGTTGGCTTTGACGAATTATGGAGGAGCAAATGGAGCAGGAGGCTTCTGTGTTATAGATATTTAGTTTCCGCTGTGTGTTCTCTGTGTTGGTATCTTTTGTTGAGATGTATTGAATTGTAAATACTAGACATGTGTTTATAACTGTTTAGTGTATGTTGTGTATGTTGTGTAACTCTTATTTATATTGTATATTATCTAAATACTTATGTTATTAATATAATTTATTCTTTCCGCTGTTGAGATTCTAGTGTTGTTTCTTCTTTCTCTTCTTTCTTTTCTCTTTCTATCCCTTTCTTTCTTAATTCATGATATGTCTTTCTGGTTAGTGGAAGACGGGTCGTGACAGTTGGTATCAGAGCATTAGGTTGAGTGAATACCTAGGCTTTGGAGTGGTGTCTATCTTGAGAGAGCGTATTTGTAATTTTTAGTATATTTATATATATTTATTTATTTCTACCTATCTATTGGGTTACATGTTCGGATTTTCCAATTTGAGATATAAAGGTAGGTTGGGGTAGTGGTGTGTATAACGCGACTACCATTGGTTGGAGTTGGAATGTTTGAGTTTGGAAGTGTATCTGTCGAGACTGTAGACCTACCACTATCTCGAGTGAGCTTTGCAGTGGTGTAAGGACATCATCGATCTCTGAAGGTAACCTGTTAAGGTTCGGAGTTCATCTTTGAAGTTGGATGAGTAGAGTTTGGATCTGTTGGCTGAACAAAAGCGAGTGATGGTATCTTGATACCTCAGGAAATAGTAGCTGCATGATGAGATGCAGTGACTATGGATGTTTCCGAAGATGATTTCTTTGGAACAAGTTTAAGGGAGTGGGTCTGCTTCGGTGTTGTGGCTGAGTTCAGCAGGGTGTTTCTGTGTGGTTTGAAGTCCGAGTTTCTCGAAGAGCTTTGGATTGGGAATTCTTTGGCATTGGTGTCAGCAGTGCAGCTCAGAGTGTTCGGTGTGTTGACAGGGAGTTTTCTGGATTAGCAGTTTTCTGGAGGTGGAGTTTAGAAGGAGTAGAGTAGAATCCATCTCTTCGATGGATTGGCAAGACCAGTATAAGCTGTTCTGATTGGTAAAGAGAGAACATTTTTCTTTGGATTTTAATTTGGATTGATCGCAAAAGTGACTTGCGATGATTGAGTATTCTCTTGTATTGTTGGAGATTTTTCTGGATGTTTTCTGGAAGTTAGAGGTTGTCCGCATCTAGAGATTCAGTTTTCTTATCGACCAGGATTCCAAGAAGTGGTACCGATGGTTCAACTAGTTGAAGGTTGGTTCCTTGAGATGGAGTTAGTTGAAGTAGCTTAGGATTTGGAGAAACTTCTGAATTTTCTCTTGGTTATTAGAGATCTTCTTGGTTATGTTGTCAATTTGTGCTTGCGTTCTTCATCAGCATTCTTTTCTACTCCAAATCAGAGTTGTGCAGCGGAAGCAGTTTGGGAGTGCATCTTCTTTTTTTTTCCGGATAAGAGAAGCTTGTTTTCTTCTGATGGTTGTGAGTGGAGTTTGTTCTGGATCTTGGTTGATCATGGAGGATCATTCTGGTGGGTTGGGTTTGGTCCAGTTTGTTTCTTAAGACATCGGCAAGGATTGAGCTGATCAGGTAGGGTGTAGGCAGCCCGTGATCGTCCGAGAGTTTTGTGGATCTGAAGTCGGGGATCTGATTTGGATAAGTTTCTCAGTTTTTAGGAGCTATAAATTTTAATAAGATTGGGTAAGCTAGCTCTGAGATGTTTTGGATTCCTTCTGTGTTCTGTTTTGGATAAGTGTTTGGTTTTCAGGATTGAAATGCCAGTTTGGACAACTGGAATTCGTTGTGTTTCACGTATCTCTGAGGGAGTCCGTGCATGATCTATTTCTGATTTTGGAATCAGTTGTTCTGGAAGATTAGGTTGTCGAGTCAGACTTGTCTATAGTCTGATGTCTTGATCAGTTGTAGATCTAGATGAGTAGGAGCTCTATAGTTCAGTGGCATTGATTATTTGGGTTCTATAGAGCGAGTATCCCGGTGTTTACTTGGGAAACTCAAGGAAACTCTATCCAGAATTTTGTCTGGATAATTAATTTTGTTTGATTGGGTGAATTGATTGCTATGGTTGTTAGCATATGTTTGATATATGCTTATGTTTTGAAATTAAAAATCTTGAATAGATTATTAAATTACCTTTGCTTTAAATTTCAAGGACGAAATTCTTTTATGGGGCAAGGAATGTGATATCCCAGAATTTTTGACAATATCAATTTAATAATCTTTATATAAAATTAAATTGATTTGATGATAATTGATTTATAATATATGATTTGGTTTAATAAACTGATTAAATAAATATTTAATTTGTGATTTTTATCGTTTAAAAGGTTAAAATAAATGTTTCTATATAATGTGTATATATATTTTTATATATATTATAGATAATCTTTGTTTTGGAATTTAATAAATAAATTAAGTTTTGTTTTTAAATTCTAATAATATATTTAGTAATTGGGAAATTATGTTTTAAATTAATTTTAGGTTTCTTAAAATTATTTGAATTTATAATTATATGGTTTGTAAATATTTAAAATAAGGGTTAAATTGTTTAAAATTTTATCTTAGCTTAATTTTTAAATTTAAATAAAAGTTTGTTTTATTTCTTATTAAATATTATTTAAATATGATTTGAAAACATTTCATATAAGTTTAAAATTACAAAATAGCATATGGTTTAAATTTATTTATTAATAAAAGTGATTTATAATCTCTTTATAAATCATTTAAAATTTGTTAAATTGATTATTTTCAAGCCATATTTATAACTATATCATTTTTCCATAAATATAAAAAGAATTGAAAAAAGAAAATGAAAATTTCATTTTAAATTGAATAGATTGAGATTAATTTGGATTTTAAAAGTTTAATATGAATTTGGAATTTTATTTGAAATTCAAATTAATATATTCTTAAAAATATTTGAATAAGTTTTAATTTATAGTTTTTTTTATTTACACTTGCTTTAAATAAGAAATTCATATATATATATATATATATATGACATAAGTATAAATTAATTTAAGTAAAATTCTTCATTTACATTTAAAAATATAACTAAATTAAATAAAAGACAAGTGTTAACTATTAAACAATCTAAATTAACATGTGTTATTAAAGAATAAAGGATCAATGACAAGTGTCATTTGTATTTTGATCTTTTCTTTATTTTAATTAAAATTTATTTCAGCCCTTTTAAACATTTTTCATTTCCCTCATTCTCTTTGCAAAAACAAAGCTAGTGAATCGAAGAAAACATCACACTTAAAAATCTAAAAAATTTCACTCCTCAAAATTTCAATTGCAAACCAATCCTGTAACAAGATTTTCAAAGTTTGCATTCTTTACAAACCTGCAAAACAAATTCCTACAAAAGAAAGAAATCAAATGGTTGCATTTTCAACAACCTGTAGATGAACCTGCAAATTTTCGTTCCTCTGGAAAATAACCATCAGCTTAGCAAATCAAAAAGGCCTGCATGCATCTAATTTTGGTTAGAGTTTCAAATGCAAGCAACCTGGAGTTGAAGTCTGCATTTTTTTCAAAATTTAAAAGTTCAAGCTTGCATGCATGAGTGTTAATAGAATTCAAAAGCTTTTCAAAAAAAATTAAGGAGGCTGCCTCTGTTAAAATCAGGTGAGTAACATTTTTGTTAAATAATTTAAGTTTAACACGGTTGCATGATTTATTTCTGTGATGAGTATGACTTGTGATAAGTAAGTTTTTGTGTATATATCTATGAATTATCTATAGATATTGGGATGAGATGTGTGCATGTTTGCTAATATCTTTGACCTTCTGCTTCTAGTTTAAACTCAGTTTTTATTTTTAATTTATACCCCTACCTCTGGATCTTGCCATTATTATGATTTAAGTTACAAACAAAATTGTTTGTTGAACATAAATCTAAGAATAAAAATTTAAATAAGGTAAATTAGATTCAAAACCTTCTCTGGAAATCAAAATGATCTGGAAACATGATTTTGTTTAAAAACATAAATTCCTTAATTTATTAATTTAAGATTATGATCTGAAAACCTATATGGAAACAATATTTTTAAATCAGGAAACACAATTTATAGCTTAAGATTTTGGGGGAAGTTCACTTTTATCTGGAAAAGGTGAATTTGGGAAATTTTGTTGATTTTGAAAATTTGAGGGTTTGGAGTTCCTTCTATATGGAGTAGAGTAACCAGACATTTCAGGAAAATTATCAAATTGGTGTATAGGTCATTTAGTTAGAAGTGGTGAAGGATTTAGTTCTGTAACCCTAATTTTAAACAAATTAGGAAATTTGATCATCATTGCCTCTAGGGTGATTCGAGTGTGAAGCAGATTTGGGAAAGTGTAGCTGGGACCATGACGAGGTTGTGGCCGAGGTTTCAACTCAAACGATGGTCGGAGGGGGAAGAACTGGTCGTTGACAGGTTTGGGGTTTTGGGGGTGCACTGTATTTCCAGGTTTTAAAAGGGAGGCTGGTTTTTGATTTTGGGTAAATGCAAATATTCTGATGATTTGGTGTTCAAGTTGGATTCAAGAGTTGTTGGTGGATGAGGATGATCATCGTTGATGATCGAAAATTGACCATGGGCTTTGTGCTTGTGCACAGTGCTCATTTGAAGGTGGATTTGTTTCTGGAAAAAAAATTGTTGGGTGAAGTGTTCTCGTGGGAATGCTCGTGTTGATTGAGTGTGTGACTCAAAGATAGGAGGAAGTTAACTCGAAGCAAATCAGTTTCTGGCTCGAGTTATTTTTGTTAGTTTCAGGTTTTGTTCTGAAACCTGACTATGTGCAGGTTTTTGAATATTTAAACTAAATTTTAAAAAAAAGCAAAGCAGGTTTAAACCTAAATTTGAAGCAAGTATAAATTATGAATTCGAATGAATTTGAATTCCAGATTTTAAATAAATAAATTTGCAGAAATAAAATATTTAAAAACTAAAACCTGTATAGTATTTTATAAAACGATTTATAAATCTGAAAAAATGAGATTTAAAACTAGATTTTTAAATTTAAGTTAAAATCTGGATTGAATTCCTGAATTCAAATTTGAATTTGAATCTGAAAGTTTTCAAAAGAAAATAAGTTATAAATTCTAATGTTATAATTAAGTTATAATATTATAATATTTTATAACATGTGTTTTTATAAATCTGAAATGAGATTTAAAACAGGATTTAAAATTTAAAATTTTGAATCTGAATCTCAAACATGATTTGAATTATAGTTTGAAATGAAAAAAGATTTTGAATTTAAATGTTTCAAAATCACTTGAATATATTTAAAGTATAATTTAAATTTATTTAAATTGATTATGGGTTAAACTATTTTTAAATTTACCTTAAGTAATTCTTTAAAATGAAATAAAAGGGTTTTAAATACTTAAACCTTGTTTAAGTTTAAACTTGATTTCATTTTAATTTAAAGTGGAATTTAGAGGAAATGGAAAAGCAAAATGTTTTTAAATTACTTTGATAATGATATTTAAATCATTAATGAGATTAATGATTATCATTAAGTTAATAAGAACTTAATAATTTATAATTCATTAAATGATTAAGGTGATTAAGTTTTGTAATTAATTAATTTAATTAATAATAAATAGGGTCAATTAATTAAATAATTAAGGATTTTATTTAATTAATTAAAGGATTAATAAGTTAATTAAGATCGATTAAACTTTAATTAAGAAATCAATTAATTAAATAAGATTTGATTTTATTTAATTAATGATTTGAATTTATAAATCAAGTAATTAAAAATGAATTAAGTTTTTGATTATCACTTGATTTATTTAATAATTAGAGATTAATTAAATGAGTTTTATAGATAATTAAATTCGTAATTAATATTGATTAACCTCAGTTAATTACTTTAGAGAAATAATTCAAGATTTGTTATTGGTTAATGAAGGTCGTTAACTTAGTATTATTTTATAATTAAATAATGTGATTAATTTTAATGATTAATTGTATTAATTAATTTAAAGATAATCATTTGAGAATTGTTTAAGTATAGTTACTTAATGAAAGTAATTTAGGAAATTAATTACTAATTGTAGTTAATTTTATTTTGATAAATTAAGTTAATTAATTAAGTTTAATTAATTTAAATTAACCACTGGTTGATTTGAGAAGTAATTACCAATGTAATTAAAAGTGAATAATTACTTAGTGAAGTAATGAAGAAGATAAATTACTTGATGCAATTTAATTGAAAGATGCTTGGGGAGTGGTTTTGGAATTCAATTACTTTGTGTAATTAATATGTAATTAGTATGTTGAATAATTACTTAAGGAAGTAATTAATAATTAATTACTTCGTGTAATTAATTTAGGTTTTGATAATTGAGTTATTTGAAGATAATAAAGAGATGTAATTAATTAAATATAGTTAAATTACTTAATGTGATTAATCAAGAGTGATTAATCACTATGGATAATTTATAATTGATTTAAATGGGTAATTATAAATAAAATAATTTGGGATCATTAATTTATATAATGAATGATGTGATTAAGGATTGATTAATAAGAACAATTAATCAATGAAGGAATTAATTAATGTAATTAATTAAGTATTAATGTAATTAATTGTAATTAATTAATTAATAAAGTAATTACAGGTTAATTACTGAATTTGGTTTGGATTAATTTATTTGTGAAATTAAATGGAGGTTAATTACTTGAATGTAATTAAGGGATAATTAGTCAAGATGATTAATTAGGGTAATTTGTTGAGGGTAATTAATTAACTGATTTATAATTCATTAAGGGATATGTAAGCAAGATTTATAAGGAAGAGCTAATTTATTTTATTCATTTTAAATTAATTAAGGAAGAAGTAATTAATTTAATTCATTTTAAATTAATTATAGAATGATGATTAATAAGTCATTGCTTTTAAATGTTGATTGATACTGATTACCCTGAATGGTTGAGATCTCAGATATGAGATAAATGATGTTCTGTGATTTGGATGTTATGGTTGCATTTGAGTTGATAATATGAATTATCTGTAGGAATGACAATATAGATTATCTGTTGTGTTGATAATGTTGATTACCTATTATGATGTTGTGAATTATCTTTCTGTGTGTATATAGATAATATTGAATTAAATTGTTTTAAACTTTAAAACAACTTGGACCTAAAAGACACGTTTTGGATTTCGATGAGACCGGGATCGGGTTTCCATATTTGGCTATCCGAAAACCACATCGATCCAAATTAACGATAGGTCGTGAATATCAAGTGAAGATGAAGATTCAGAGTGCAAGGGTTGTTGTCGTTGACTCTGAGGGTGATTCCAAAATGAGTGTAACGAGATAATGCCTTCGGTTTCGTTCGAACCTGGAACGAACTTGTATGGATTGAATGCATTCAGAACATCGTCAGGTGGACGATGAGCATTCTAAGGGATGTGTTCTCTTAAGGTAATCGTAGCTTCAAGCCTCATCAACCGGGAATGGCTAAAACAGGGGAGGTGCGGCAAGGCTTCGTGGGTAGCCCCCACTTGAGAGTGAGATTTACCCCTGTCTAGAAGTCCCTTTATATTCGGCTGTGTGGGCAGTTGGTTGCAAACAACTACGGGGTTGTCTTGTTCGGAACTGTTCAGTAAGAAATGGTCCCGACCTTGTGTTGCAGGGGAGTGGGCGTACTCCTCGGTACGGTGATCTAGCACACATACTGTGACGGGTGGTACCCAGTAGCTCTGCCATTGTATGGAATCCAAAATCCAATAAGTGCCAACGGTTTTGATTGTATTACCCACTTTTGTGGCTAGTAGCTGGAATTTAATGAATGTAACAATTTCGGCTATTTCATATTTACTTGAAAACCCTAGACACTATTATAATATCACCGGATTCCTATCAAATGTTTTGGTTAGCGTAAGGTAAAAACTTTTCCATGTTTATGTGTGGGAAGTCTTACGTGATACCTTTCTTTCAAAAGGTTTTTAAAATTTAAGCAACCTTAACCTGTTACTCACACCAGACCCATGTCTGACCCGGTGTTTATCTTTTGTTTCCTTAAACTCTTGGGTACTCAAATTTTTACGAGTAGCCAAGGGATTCAAGTTGGCTTTGATGAATTGTGGAGGAGCAAATGGAGCAGGAGGCTTCTGCGTTATAGATATTTAGTTTCCGTTGTGTGTTTTCTGTGTTGGTATCTTTTGTTGAGATGTATTGAGTTGTAAATACTAGACAGGTGTTTATAACTGTTTGGTGTATGTTGTGTATGTTGTGTAACTCTGATTTATGTTGTATATTATGTAAATACTTATGTTATTAATAAAATTTATTCGTTCCGCTGTTGAGATTCTAGTGTTGTTTCTTCTTTCTCTTCTTTCTTTTCTCTTTCTATCCCTTTCTTTCTTCAGGATGATGCGATTTTCTGTGGTAAGAAAGTCGGGTCGTCTCAGATTTCGTTGAGCATTCTTGTTGCATTCCCTTGAGAGTTATGAATCCTATTGAATGGATCCACAATGATTGGCTTGTTGTGAGCATTTTGAGTTTTCTTTTTGTTGCTGCTTTTGTGAGTATTTTTTTTACTCACAATCTTGAGATGCATTTGATTTGAGATGGATTGACTTATTTGATATTAAGTCCAACCCTTTGTTTTATAAGATCCTATTCTATATTAGGTTTCCTACTTTGATTGGTTTATTATTTATATCACTTGGGAATATAATGATGATTTCAAAGTTTCTGAATTCATGCTTGAGTATCGAAATGTTGATGATATAACTCGAATTCCAATCAAGGTGACTTTGTTGAGTTTTGATGGCCTTCGGCTATCCTTCCATGAGGACATCCACTAAGGAATGAGGTGAGTTTCTAGATTATTCAATTTTGATTGAGTTTATCATTCAGTTTCTTTAAGTTATCCTTTCCGAATACTCAATCGGTGTTATCCTTTTAAGCATTACTTTGTTTGAAGTAATGATTTGTGGTTTGTATGCTTCTTCTCCTTCGAGTAGAATATCTTGCTTATCTTGTGTCTTAATGATTTTCGAGAGTGGCTCATCATCTTGTAGGAGTTGACGAACACTCCATCTCCTTCTGTTGATTTTGTGAACCGAGTATTCTAGGAATACCTTGATGCATTCTCTTAATGTTCTTTGGTTTGAGTTTATGACGGTATATATATATATATATATATATATATATGAGTTTTAAAAAGATAAATTCGAGTTTTGAGATATTTTAAAGAATATCTTGAGAACAGATTTACATGAGTAGTATTTATTTTATAGAAATAATTTGAGAGTGTTGGGTTGTCCATCGAGTAGTTAAGAATTTTGGTCGGTATGCCTGATCAACGTTATCGATAGGAATCTCCTAAATGCTATGATGAGGCAATCAGACACCTTGGTTTGTGTTTTAAAAATAAATATTTTGAAAATAATATGTTGATATTATATATTGAATGTATTTTTGAATGGTAATTACAGCCATTGACTTTAAAGATGAGTAACAGAGTGGCGAGGCAGTTTTGATCATTCGATCGACTCTGCAGCCAACGAATATATCTATTTATTAATGATTCAATGGCGAGGCAATGCCATTTATTTATTTATTTATTTTGAAATTTTAAGGATGAGAGTATTCTTGAGCTATACTTTATTGGAAGTATATTTTGAGATTTTAGAATCTATATTATATACATTGGATGTTTTCAGAGAAGAGTTATAAGAGGGTTTGAAGATTGTTTTAAACTATTTAAGTGGTTAATTTAAACCCTTAATTTATTTTGAGGAATATTATTATGGATTTTAAAAAAAATTCTTTGAAAATTAATTTTGAAGTAAGAAAAGAAATTTGGACTTTTAATTTGAGTTTTAAATTACTTACTAAGTAATATAGTAAAGAGTGTGAAAATTTTCAAATGTTGAAAATTGAGATTGAAAATTTAAAAGATGTTGAGATTTATAACTTGTAAATATCTTGGATTGAAAAGTAATTTGAGCTTATATCCTTGTTTCTTGAGTATATTCTATCCCTGAGCTAATATCAACGACATGCATATTTCGTAGTCGTTCGAGTTTGGTGGCCTTGCAAGAAGCCATCTTGTGATTTATCAATCTTGCCTATTGTGTCTGTCTTTGTTGTGAGGATGTTCTTCCCGTATTATTGTGTGGAAAATCTTGTTGTTGATCTTCTTTATTGCTTAGAGATCGGGTTTGAGTGAGTTTAGTCCCAACTCTATTCATAGAATTTTGAGTAATCGATCATTTTTGATTGATTATTTGTTGAGAATTTTATTGGGTTTTAATTCGAGAAGGGAGATCTTCGAAATTATTTCGAGTTGCTTGGAAAATTCGATGGTTTACTAATCACTATATTAGCATATGATGGGCCATTGAATTAAACAAGTGAGTTTTTCCTTGTTTCTTTCTATCATTCTATATTGAGAGTATGAATGGTTTGGAATTTGAGCTTGTCTTTATCCTTCGATGATTGTATCTTTTATGTTGTTTACAGCTCTTTTTCTAGAAAATTGTGAGAACGCAATTTTTGTAAGCGGGGGAGTCTGTAACAACCCAGGTTTTAGCGATTACCTGAGAATATTAAATTATAACGACAGTTATAATTTAATAGTGTAAATTAATAATTAAAGAGGAATTTAAATTTTTTATTGGAAATAAACAATATATTTGAGTATAAAATGAGAAAATAGAATTTTGGAAACTTTATCAAGATGGTTTGAGTTAAAAGATTGAGGAAATGTGTTTTATTTAGAGTTAAATCAATAATTTTGTTAATTATTGCTATTTACTTCTTTTAATAATTTTTAAAAGAAGTAATTAATTTTTAAAATGGGAAATCTTTAATAAAATGATGGAATTGAGTTTAAAAAATAATTTGAGCATAAAATTATATTTGAAATGAGTTATATAATTTTATTACACAAAAATGTGATTTTTGTATAATTTATAATGTTAGTTACAATGAGTTTTGTAATTAAAGATGTAAATTTGCTATTTTATTTAAAATAGAGAAATATGATAATAGAATGTTTTAAATATATAAATAATCTTTTATTTTGAGTGTAAAACATTTTATTCATCAAGAGTATGAAGTTCATAACTTTTAAAGAAGAAAAACTTGTATTATTGTGATTTTATTTGTTAACATATATGGTTAGGTTTTAAATAAGTGAATGAATATTATCTTAAGCTAATTTTCTTTTAAATTGGACCTTGGCCCATTAACCTAATCCTAACTTGGCCTGTAAGAAATGAGAAAAAGAAAATCTGTACGTATCTTTTTCTCACTTCTTCCTCTAGTCTCCAGAAGCATGCTAATGGCTGAAGCCCCCTTTCCTCCTTCAATCTATGCTAAATCCATAAAATTAAAAGAAAAATTGATGATTTAAAAGGTTAAAGCAAGAGCTAAACTCAGGTAATCGATTTCTAAAACCCTTCTCTTCATCAAAAATCTATTTTTGTAATGATAATTGTTGATTTACTTCTCTCCATGTTTGCATGTACCTGTTCTTAGTTTTACTGGTTGAATGCTCTGTTCTTGGCTAAAAGCATCAACCTTTGGTATCTAAATCATAATTCAATCTTTATGAAGGCAAGGTGAGTATACAACTCACAAACCCTAGCTCTTTATATGATCAAAATGTCATAATCAGTGAATTACTGAAGCTGAAACAAATTTAGGCGTAACTTTCTCGTTTTTGATCCGAATTTGATAATTTTGGATGTTCCAGAAAGCTTAATTCATGTGCTACTACTTTTCTGCTTTCAGATTTCTGTAATTTTGATGTTAACTATGTCAAAATCTAATTTTTCTACTGCAAACCCGAGAGCAAAACCAATATTTGCTCCGTCATTGAAGCTGAAACGAAATTGACCATAACTACTTCGTTTCTTAACCAATTTTCACGATCATGGTCATTCCGGAAAGCATAGAAACTAAGCTACAATTTTCGTTTTATTCATTTTGACTGATATCGAAGTTTTCTATGCTAAAATTGCAATTGTTTATAGTTGTCCTGTAAATGCATAAGCTCAGGCTGAGTTTGATGTTTTTTTTATTTTAGTAATTTGATCATAACTTTATTGTTTCAAATCAGAATTTTGAAATTTAGATGTTCTGAAATTCTTGTGAAATATGCCATAACTTTACTGTTTTCGGTTTTGAATGATTTTGAGGTTTACATAATGAATAACTGACTTTTTTTATCGCTGGCCTGTGTTGATAGCCAGTACACATAAATTTTTCTAAGTAGTATTTCACTCATAACTTATAGGTTACTGATCAAAATGTCGAAATTTTTAATGTTCTGAAAACCTTGTGATATAGATTACAACTTTCATGTTTTAAGTTTTGTCGAATTTCGAAGTTTATATGGTGAAAAAGTGACGTTTTTACTTCTGGCCTGTCATTGACAGCCACAATATTTATATATTTGTCTGATTTCGACGATTTCATTTGCATTCTTTTGCAAATTTTTTTAATATGAAATTTAATGCTAATATCTGATCATTTTGTCCAGTAATTGTCTAATCAATTTAGGACGAGATATGATTTTAAATTAATTTAAATTCGATTTAAATTTGAATATCGGTTTAGGCCGATTAAAATTGCAAATTGATGTTTTAGTGAGTTTTAAAAAAAATCCGAATAAATTCCAGAAAATCTTCTAACATCATGGTTGGAGTAATAAATGTTTTTATGTATTTTTAGACGTTTTTAATTAATTATTCTTTATTTTTAAGCTTTTAAAAATTATTAAAATCTTTTTTAATGATGTGTTTTCCCTCAAAATCTTTTAGATAAATTTCAAAAATTTATTTTATAACCCCGTTTTCTCAAATAAAATCTTTTATAATTAATTTTATTTGTTTTAATTACTTTGATGCTTTTTCGAACATATGAGGAAGTAAATTAAATGATTTAGTAAAAAAATACGTGGTTTGGGACATGTATTTTTGCTTTATCGCTTAATATCATACTTGTACGATTGAAACCAATTTGAAGTGTTATTTTGAGTTGATTTATAAGTTACCAAATTTTGGTGAAGATTATTGGTTTGATAATTACTATTTGAGTACATTCGACGACGAACCAATCTAGATGCATTTTGTGATGGCCGATGAAATGAGGCAATATTGATGTTAAGTTTTAATTTGCAACTATGATTAGAAATAGCCATCACGATGTTCTTTTACTTGCCTAGGAGATGAGGCAAGTTGTAATGATGGATTTATGATGATTTCGATATTTATGATGAATTTTTACTTGTCGATGAAATGAAACAAGTCTTGATGTCACTTAAAACTCGTCCAAGTAAGAGATAAGACGAGTTAGGTATCTTACACTCGCCAATGAGATGGGGCAGTGTTTATTTGATGATGTTTTATGATGGTTTTCTAATGTGGCATCGACTAGCGATTAGTAAACCAATAGGTACGAACGTACGATATGGGAGGTACGTTGACGCCTATTGGGTTCCAATTCGAGAAGTTGAGACACATTCACGATGTTACTAGTGCTACAGACTGGGTACTCGATTAGTGTCATCACGATGTTCATGAAGTTATTACTCGACTCCAATCGTCACGATGTTATTACTCAAGTTTTTGTGACTGGGTGTCATCAAGATATTTCCGACTATAGTCAATCTAGATGATCATGATGTTATCATGTTATGTGACCCCAAGTCATCACGATGAATGGTACCAAATAATGGTAGTACTAGTCAAGATGTAAATGCACGTGCTATTTTCCATGAGGTTCTAGGTGTTTTAATTTCACTATTTTGACGATGATGCTTTAGTATAGCCTTATTAAGAAAAAAGCTTATTGACATACATGGTTTTATTTGTGATTTCAAATATGATGTTTTGGATTCTTTCCAGGCTCTATCAAGATGGATTTGAGACATTATATATATTTATACCAATGAGATGACGTATAAATTATGGTAATGATTTTATGATGAGTGTTGATAATAGATTTAAGATATATTTATATTTACACGATGAGGTATAAATGATTATGGAGATTCCTCTATAATGAGTTTAATGATGGATTTGAGATGTATTTGTAATTATACCAGTGAGATGAGGTATAATAATTAAGAAGTTTCTATTAGATGAGTTTTGTTTATGATGGATTCTTGAAGTTTTAATTATCTTATAAAGATATACTTCATGGTCCATATCCTCACCCATTTCATTCGGTTGTATATATAATTAGATGAACCATGTCTATCTAATATAAATATTGTATTCCTCTATGCAATCGTGATGAACCATTGATGTACCACTCTAGAGATAACTTGATGACCTTTATCATTCCATTGGTAACAATGGAATGGTTTTCCCCTTATCTTTTATCATCACCTTTACTAATGATAAGTTCTAGCTAGCCTGACCCGTGTGTTTTCACTCGGGTCAGACCGAGTTGTTTCAGGTATCATCTATTGGGATTAGCTTGAAGTTGATGTTGGATATCGACTCTTCTTTCTCTTGAGTAGTTTCTGTTCTTTCGCATACTCTGATGCAGTTATATTTAATTCGATGTATATAGTGTGGTCGAGCACCACCTTTACTGTATTCATATTGCATTGTACTAAACATGTATCAGTGTATATGTATATACACGATGTTGATTACTGTTCTGTGATGTGCTTTTCATTTAGTTATTGTATTTCGTTCTAATAGATCTGTTAGCCACCTATAGTTTTGGATTAAGTATTTACTGGGTATGTCGATCCTTCTTGAAATAGAAAAGAAAAAACATATTGCATTTATCGACGTATTCAGTAGATGTTTAAGGCAAAATTATAGATGGTTTCCCTTAACCAGCCCTATTCTCCACTTTAGTAGACATAATTACTCGTTGATTCTCTTTGCTAAGGTGGGTCTCGGGATGGGACGTTACACAAGTGATCTGTGAATATACTTATACCATTGAGATAAGTATATGAATACTTTTGAACTATAGAAAGAATATGCATAAATAGTAAATACGTAAATGTTAATACGTAAATTGTAAATATGTAAATAGCAAATACCAAAATAGTAAACGTGAAAATAGTAAATACTGTGAACAATAAATAAGTGAATAGTTGATAACAAGAATATATCTTTTATAAAAGGGAATTAAATATGTATACAAATTTAAATAAAAGAAGTTTTAATTAACAAGTTAAGTTTTAATTAAATAAAAGAAGTTTAATTAATAAGGAAGTTTTAATTAAAGGAGCATTAATTATAAGGTAGCTTCAACTAATTATTAATTATTAGTTTAATTAAATAACGAAGTTTGATTAATAAAGGAATTTAAATAAATATAGGATGTTTTAATTAACAACGAATATTAATTAATATGAAGAAGTTTTATTAGGTGAAAAGGAATTTTACCAATAAAACAGGTTTCAATTAATGAAAAGACTAATTAACCAAAAAAGGATTAAAAGTTGTTTATGTGACTTGATCATGCTTTGTGTGTATTATCGTGCTTTGCATGTTACTTGTTTATGTAGGGTATATAGTCGTGTACTTAGCTCAAAAGCCGATAGAGTAGATATTTGTTTCTATCTTTGAGAGTTAAGAATGATTATTCGAGTAGGGTCTAGAAGCATTATTACTCTAACCTACTGGGATTCACTCTTGACCAAGTGATAGAAGATGTTCAAAAACCCGATAAGTATATGAGACTTAGTTCCCATATGCGATTGTTCTCACTGTTGTTGAATATGACCAAATTCATCGGTTCAGTCTTTGAAGAGACTGGGATCAGTAAGTGTTTTACTTCTCAAAAACCACTTCAAGACTAAGATACATTGTAACGATCCCTAAATTTCAATGATTAAAATTTGTTAAATTAATAAGATTTTTGTAATTAAATTTAGAAAGAAATAATTTTTTTATAATTTATAATGAAGCAAATGTTAAAAATGAAATGCAACCATAGAAATTAAAGCTAAGTATTAACAATTGAAATGAAATTACGATTAATTGAAGTAATGTAAATTGTTATACTAGGCTAAGAGTTGAATACAAGAAAACAAAGGTAAATAGAGAATTAATTTATGAATTAATAATAATAAATAGTAATTGAATAAAATCAATGTCCTGTAAGTAATTATAATATTGTTTGGAAATGAAAACTTACAAAAGTATGAATAAGAGTAAGAGGATTGAATCAACCAGCGGAATAATATATTGATTAATAGTAACTGAATGTAAATTAATGTAATAAGGTTGATGCAAGTTGATAAATAACTAATTTTGTGCAATATCTATTAATTGAAACAATTGTAAGGTGATAATTGATTGAAATTAGGGAATTGGGAAATAAATTCAAAAGTTATATTAATTGATGAAATAATACGTAATAAATTGCAGTTTGATAGAATCAATGCTAGATAAGTAATTATAATAATTGTTAGTTGATAATTAAGTACGAATGTGAGTAAATTTGGCAATAGTGCAAATTTTTAATTGTTTACCAATTCATTTAATGTATTGAATAATGCAACATGTATTTGTTAATAGTAGCTTATAAGTGAAATTAAACGTAAATGGTAACGATTAGTATAAGTTAACCATTTATTTAGTATATTAAATTTTAACTGGTAATCAATTGCAATAAATCTAAATTAAAATGTTAGTATAAATTAAGGAAATAATTGGAAATAATGTCCATTTTATTTATAATATGATAGTTGGTTGAATAAAAGGAATGGAAATAAAGTTTTATCAATATATTGAAATTTAATTTATAATAATAGGATTAATTGCAATTAAATGAAATTAAATATTTAAATATTACATAAATGGGAATTTAGATGAAATGTGAGAATATTAATGTAATGGATTTTGAATCCAATGTTAATCTCATCCGTTTGATAATAATAAATTGAATAATAAAATGAAAAGTAAATTTATTAGAATTATTGGAAATTTAATTTATAATTTTGAATTTAATGATATTGAGGCTAATACCGAAATTGATAAATTAATCAAATATAAATTGACATTTAAATTTGTTTAGATCATTGTAAGTGATAAGTAATCAAAAATGATGAAATTTGTCAATTATCGAATTGAAATTGAAAATTTGATTTAATTAATTAGTTATTAATTTATTTAATTAATGTAAAAATAGCCATTTTGGCTACTGACTCGCATTTAGACGAAACAAGTTTCATCGGATCCGTAACGGCGAATTAATGTAGGGTTTCAAGTTTCGTATCGATCGGACTTGTCGTTTGATCGTATGGGCTTGAAACGCCTTGAAATCGATTAATTGAAACCAATTTGATTTTAGGATAACTTCTTCATACGATGGAATTTGGACCTGAAACCTGTTCCATTGCGTTTAAAATATTTTAAAGCATCTATTTTAATATATGGGTTGACCCAATTTCGTTTCGGAGTCGAAAGGGCTTTTCGGGCCACTTTATCGTTTAACGCGTATATCGATCTTATCCATCCATTTTAATTTCAACTTGCCTATATATACCTCGTTATTAACCTTAATCGTTCCTCATTATTATTTTTCTGTATGTACAATTTCTTCTCACCTCCTCATTTCAATGGCAGACTATTCTAGATCCAATTGCAATTCAAAATCAAATCAAAATTTCAAACTCTACATACTATATCTAATTATATATGGATTTGAAGCTCTCGACGAGCGCAAGTCAAATATATGATTCGTTTTTCGATCTGGGTTTCGTTGTGGATATAAATTGTTGTTTTGTTTTCGGCCTTCCATTGGTTAGGTTTTGATCCTACGGTTGATCTGCATCGATAGGATGATCGGAGGGTGGCGTTTGAATGAGGGCGAGGTGTAGGCCCATGTGATGTTGCTCGTTGTTCGTACGATGGCCGTGAATCGCCAGAAATCAGTTGGAAACGTCAGTGGTGGCGGAGTTAGGTGGAGCGATCGGAGACGTGCGCGTGAGACCATAGGGTGCGGCTGACCATGGGCTTCGTAACGCCGATATCAGATCGATGATTCCACGAGCGTGGAAGCGGCGTTGATTGCTAGAATGGCGGCGACTGTAGTCGAGCGCTTCACTGATGCGGCTAGGGTTTTTCTTAAAGACGTTTGCGCTGTGTAGGTAACGGCGTGATGACGTGGCAAAAGTGGAAGAGGTATATTTGTTTTTTTTATTTTTATTGAATTTCAAACACTCTAATTGACATAACTTTTACATACGAAGTCCGATTTACACGCGGTTTCTTTTGTTAGGATCGTATTGAAATTTCGGACATTTTGGCACTAGGTTGGATGAGTTCTGAGACTGTTCAAATTTTGTGTTTAAATTGGATTTAAATTCAATTTAAATTCAAAAGGTGAGTGTTTTAACCCACTCACAAATTCTAAAATTTCTTATGTGTGTTAAATTAATTTCTAATGTGATTTGAAATTTATTTATTACTGTTTGGTATATTTTTATCATCATTCTAGTTAAATTGAATTTATTGAATTAAATTGTTATTCAATTTATTATATCATATAAAATGCCAGCCAAATTAATTTATTTTTGAATATAAAGTGCTAGTAAATACCTATATTTATTATCTGTTCCTTGTTATTGATTGAATTGGATGATGATTGAGATAAATGATTGATGATTGATATTGGATGAATGGATGTTGTATTTTATATTGTTATAAACTGCAAGTTATTATGCATTTTTATTTCTATCGGGATTGCGGTTTGAAATAATATATAACCATATTTTTTTTAGTTACGGATTGAAATGATAAATATCTATATCACTTGACGACAGGATAGCAAATTATATACAGACACCGTCGGTCTATATATATAAATATTTTGAAAATGATTCCTATGGTTTTGGTATAGAAATACGGTTAAATGAATATTGATTTTATATGTTATACAAATGATATTTTATTATTTATTTTTAGCTATGTTTAAACTTGTTTTGAAATGTAAAATATGTTAAATAATAAAGTTTGATTGTTTCATATAATATGATTTAAGTATCTGTTAAATTGTATTGTATATAGAGTGTATAATGACGTAAACAACATTGAGGTTGGAAGATAAATATGAAATTGATCCGGATTAAATTATTTAAGAATTATACTCGAATAAATTTGATTTGAAATTTAAATAAGATTAAGATTTTAAAGGGTATGATGTTGATAAAGTGATTTTGGTTTAGAGTGATTTAAATAAATATCGAGTTGATATAAATGAATTTATCAAGTAAAATAAATTAAAAGAAGATCCAGTTATTTAAATTTTAAAGTTTTACTTAAATGATATTGGATTTTTAAGTAAACATTTCAAATCTAAATAATAGTATCTAAATTCGATATTTATGGAATTATCAAAGAATTGGCTTTGAAATAGTGGAACAATTAAAGCTTTTAAATATAGGGAAATTGAAATGGGTTATTTGGGGTTTCAAATCTGTATTTGGAATTGATTTGTGAAATTGAAGAAGCTGCTTTATTATATAAACTAATTTAATATTTAAGCCATTTCAGTGGTGTAATTAAGTTTCTAAGTACGGGTTTCAAGGTATTATGATTTGAAAATGCTATGATTTTGGGAAAAGGATATATTTGAAATAAAAATGATATTATTTTGATTTGGGTTTTATAAAAATGATATCATATTGATTTGGTTTTTAAAGCGGAAATGAGATCGTATTTGTATGGTTTTGAAAGGGATATTATATTTTGGTTTTGAAGTATAAATTATTTTGAAATGACCATGGTGTTATAATAACGTTTGGTTGTTAAAGAGATTGGGATCGAAAGTTGTCATACTCTCTGCCAACTTCGAAAACAAATTTAACAACCGTGTACACGGAGGAGATTCCAGAATGAAGTAGGATGGTGGAGACGTACCTTTGAGGTATATACATGGACCCAACTCCCGTGAGTAGGCATAAGGTGGCTAAAACAAGAGCGATCTCGGGCCAATGAGGTCATTCCTCTGATTGGACACATCCCTTCGATATTATACTCTGACTTTTGGATTTATTCGGTGGCCACTTTTGATTTTTTGATTTGGGGGTGTGGCTCGAGGTGGGGGGTATAGCTGCTACGCCTTACCTCCAGCCCGTGTGCGTAATTGGTATATCTACCCTGGTATTGCCTTGTGTGCCGTGTCACCTACCCTGGCGCGCCTTGTAAGAGTTTCTTTTTCTCCCGTAGCCCGTGGAGTATTTAGGGTAGTCTTCCGATTTGGAGATGCACTGATACTGGATGGAGTACTGGGACTATTACGCGTTAAGGCTATATGGGTAACCCCTTACTGCAACGAAAAGAGTAAGTTTATTTTACTATAGACATTATTATAATAGTGAAATATTACTACAGAGTAAATAGTTTAACGGATCCTTAGGAGATGTGAATCTCGAGCATCTCTTAAGTTACTGCACTCACATAAACACTGGATAGGAAGTGTCAAACCCCATAAACATCTCTAATGACGTTCCGCTCATATATTTACCGTTGATTTAACTTGCATAAGATCTTTTAGTTCTGACTTGAGTGTTTTGTCTTTTCAATTCGCTCGAGTCAGTCTGAGCATTTCAGGATTCGAAGACTTTATTTTTGGAGAACGAAGACGAAGATCATATTACTATTATTTATTATATTATTCCTCTGCATTAATACTGTTTCGCTGCATCACATTGTTTCTCTGCATTGTTATTGATTTTCCTCTGTTATGTGTAACTCTGATATGTATTCTATAAGTATAATCAACTGTTTTTGTAAAACAGCTTCATGAACTGTATATTTGATTATTATATTTTATCGTTTCCCTGCAAGATCCTATTTTGTTCTTTTTCTTTCTTTGCTTTTTCTTATTTACCCCACAACAATCCGCCATTCTGTATGGTTTAGTCTGACATGTGTGGTTTATCGTCGATTTAAAGCGTACGAAAAGGCGGGACGTTACATATGGTATCAGAGCTTTGGTTTAGCGATAAACCTTAGCTTTGATGGGTCTGACTCTTTACTAATAGGGTAGTAACACTCTATGATGAGTCACTGAGTGTGTGTGTATATATGTATGAGAGAGCGTATTTGTTAATGTTGTAAAAAGGTTTTAATATTGCGTTAATTTGTTCCGTTTTGTACTTATAAATTCTGGTTGGTGCATAGGACGCTATGACAACAATAGGGATTTCTAAACACTTAATAGGATAGACCAACATAATATTTGTTTTGAATATAGGCGAATGAAATAATTTTGTCTATTATATTTTCTATATATAAAAAATAAATTTTATAAATGATATATATATTTGGTTACAATATATTAGTTGTTAGGTAATAAAATTTATAAATAATAGTTAAAATGGGATTGAAAATAAAATAAATGAAGAATTGGAAATTTAGAACTTAAGTTCCAGTGTTTTGAAAATTTCTTTCAAATGATTTTGGAATATAGTAATAGTATTATTAGAAGTATTTTCTGATATAAATATTTCAATATAATTTGGAAGAATTGCTTTAAAGGAATTTGGAAAGAAATAAGTTTTTCACTGCCCTCTCTGTCGCTGGAAAATAATTTCGGTGATGAGTGCACTCATCATCGACATTCATTTCAAGTTTCTAAGGGGGAAGGCCACTATAGTAGTTTTACTACATATTTATTTTGAAAACAAAAATAAATTTTAATTTTTTTAAATATAATAGGATATAAAGTTGTAAGTATATATTTATCTATTATTTTAAAATGATTTGAGATTAAACCCGGTATTTAGTTCTTAAGTTTCCGTAAATTAATAGTTCAATTATTGTAGTGAAATGGAAAGTAACTATTTAATAATTGGAACCTCTATTAAAATAAGAGTTAAGTTAATGTTTAATGTTATTTATAACTAAATAAGTAGAAAGATGGATAGTAAGTAAAACATCTTGATTTTAAGTTATTATTTGAAACCATTGATAAATAAGAAGATTTAATGCTAGGTTATAAAGGAAATTTCCAGAAGTTGAAATATGTAACCTATGAACTTAAGATATGATTATTGAACGTTAATTATAAAATGACCTTGTATAGTTTTCAATTGCATTCTTAAAAGCATATACATAACTTACCAAAAGATTTAAAATTTGAAATATTTGATAAGAAAATGTAATGGATATTATACAGGTAGTAAACTTTGAAGTAATGAATGTATTTAGTGAAATTCTTTTATAAATAAGAATTTGATGTTGTATTTGTTATAAACGTAAGTATAATTGAAATGCTACTAGTTTAATCGAAATGTAAGTATCATAAATAAATGATAATAAACTTAAGTAAATGGTTGAAGCTATTTATAAATAAAATAAGTAGAAAAGATGAATGCATTAAATATATGATTTTAGACTAAAGTTAATGCATTGAGATGCTAAGTAAATGAAACTGAGAAATGAATGAATGTAATGCGAATAAACAAATAAATAAAAATGAAAATTTACAAGAAATAAATGGGAATTAAAAGAAATCATTATATGAATAAAAAGGAAATCAAACAACAAATGTATGAAATGAAATTAATAAGAATGAACTTGATCTATTGTTTGAAATGTTGTTTGCTTGACTTATAGTTGTTTGGGCAAAGATACTTTAAATTTGTTTGGGTGAATGAATAATTTATTAGTTCCATCTAAGACCGTTGAGTAAATAGTGCACTTAGTAGTTATTTTTCATTATGTACAGTTTAAAGTTTTCGAACCGGACAAATATTGGTTTTGCTTGATGTGAATGAATGATTGATTTGTGTTGATTCTATGTGATGGTTGTATGCCTTGTTGCAAGTGATTGATGTTTGTATTGATTTATTTGTTTATGGTTGAAACCACTTTAAATATTTCATTTTATATAATTGTTAACCTTATAGGATTATATAAGTGAAATACAGGTTATGGAAGCAATTGCTACTACTTTTGGTTTCATAAATAAGCGTTATTTGCCCGACAAATAGGTACGTTCTCGGATTACGATTTTATAGCGCTATTATATTGTTTTTCCCGTGTTGGGATATATATTATTTTGGGAAATATATACTATATATTGTTATATTTGATACTATAGTTTATTCCGAGCCTCTCCGTACAAAGGAGACTCTGCCAAAAATTTTCCGTAAATTTGGACTTAGAAAGTTTTTGAAAATGTTTACCAAACTTTATTAGTTTAAGTATAAAAAGATTTAATGGTTATAAATTGGTATATTTTATTTAAATTAATTAATTTTGTAAATTAATTTTTTCATAAATTTAATGTTTTAAGTAAGATATATTGATTTTTCTAATTCTTCTTTTCCCTCATTTTTCCTTTTCAGGGACGAAAAGTTTTGAGTGGGGGAGAGTGTAACGACCGTAAATTTCAATGATTAAAATTTGTTAAATTAATAAGATTTTTGTAATTAAATTTAGAAAGAAATAAAAAAATTATAATTTATAATGAAGCAAATGTTAAAAATGAAATGCAACCATGGAAATTAAAGCTAAGTATTAATAATTGTAATGAAATTACGATTAATTGAAGTAATGTAAATTGTTATACTAGGCTAAGAATTGAATATAAGAAAACAAAGGTAAATAGCAAATTAATTTATGAATTAATAATAATAAATAGTAATTGAATAAAATCAATGTCGTGTAAGTATTATAATATTGTTTGGAAATGAAAACTTATAAAAGTATGAATAAGAGCAAGAGGATTGAATCAACCAATGGAATAATATATTGATTAATAGTAACTTAATGTAAATTAATGTAATAAGGTTGATGCAAGTTGATAAGTAACTAATTTAGTGCAATACCTATTAACTGAAACAAATTGTAAGTTTAATGTATTGGATTAGATCTAAATCAATTGCAACATTTATTTGTTAATAAAGCTTATAAGTGAAATTAAACGTAAATGGTAACGATTAGTATAAGTTAACCATTTATTTAGTATATTAAATTTTAACTGGTAATCAATTGCAATAAATCTAAATTAAAAGTTATGTTAGTATAAATTAAAGAAATAATTGGAAATAATGTCAATTTTATTTATAATATGACAGTTGGTTGAATAAAAAGAATGGAAATAAAGTTTTATCAATATATTGGAATTTAATTTATGATAATAGGATTAATTGCAACTAATTGAAATTAAATATTTAAATATTACATAAATGGGAATTCAGATGAAATGTGAGAATATTAATGTAATGGATTTTGAATCCAATGTTAATCTCATCCGTTTGATAATAATAAATTGAACAATAAAATGTAAAGTAAATTTAATAGAATTATTGGAAATTAATTTATAGTTTTGAATTTAACGAAATTGAGGCTAATACTGAAATTGATTAATTAATCAAATATAAATTGACATATAAATTTGTTTAGATCATTGTAAGTGATTAAGAAATCAAAAATAATGAAAATTTTCAATTATCGAATTGAAATTGAAAATTTGATTTAATTAATTAATTATTAATTTGTTTAATTAATGTAAAAATAACCATTTTGGCCATTGACTCGGATTTCAACAAAACTAGTTTCATCAGATCCGTTGCGGTGAATTATTGTAGGATTTTAAGTTTCGCATCGATCAGACTTGTCGTTTGATCTTATGGGCTTGAAACGCCTTGAATCGATTAATTGAAATCAATTTAAAATAAGTTTATTTTAGCATAACTTCTTCATACGTTGGAATTTGGACCTGAAACCTGTTCCATTGCGTTTAAAATATTTTAAAGCATCTATTTTGCTATATGGGTTGACCCAATTTCGTTCCAGAGTTGAAACGGGCTTTTCGGGCCACTTTATCGTTCAACGCGTATATCGATCTTATCCATCCATTCTAATTTCAGCTTATCTATATATACCTCGTTATAAACCATAATTGTACCTCATTGTCATTTGTCTGTTCATACAATTTCTTCTCACCTCCTCATTTCAATGGCGGACTATTCTAGATCCAATTGCAATTCAAAATCAAATCAAAATTTCAAACTCTATAAACTATATCGAATTATATATGGATTTGAAGCTCTTGACGAGCACAAGTCATATATATGATTCGTTTTTCGATCTGGGTTTCGGTGTGGCTATAAAATTTTGTTTTGTTTTCGGCCGTTATTGGTTAGTGTTTGATCCTATGGTGGATATACGTCGATCGGATGATCGGAGGGTGGCGTTTGAAAGAGGGCGAGGTGCAAACCCCTGTGATGTTGCTCATTGGTCGTACGATGGCGGCGAATTGCCAGAAATCAGCTGGCCACATCGGCGGTGGCGGAGTTAGGTCGAGCGATCGGAGACGTGCGCGTGAGACGGTAGTGTGCGGCCGACCATGGGCTTCGTAACAGCGATGTCAGATCGATGATTCGACGAGTGTGGAAGCGGCGTTGATTGCTAGAACGGCGGCGGCTGTAGTCGAGCGTTTCACTGCTGCGGCTAGGGTTTTTCTTGAAGACGTTTGCGCGTGTGCAGTTAATCACGTGATGACGTGGCAAAAGTTGAAGAGGTATATTCATTTATTTATTTTTATTGAATTTCAAACACTCTAATTGAAATAATTTTTACATAAGAAGTCTGATTTACTCAGGGTTTCTTTTGTTAGGATCGTATTGAAATTTCGAACATTTCGAAACTTGTTTGGACGAATTCTAAGACGATTCAAATTTGGGATTTAAATTGGATTTAAATTCAATTTAAATTCAATAGGTGAGTGTTTTAACCCACTCACAACTTCTAAAATTTCTTATGTGTGTTAAATTAATTTCTGATGCGATTTGAAATTTATTTATTGCTGTTTGGTATTTTTTATCATCATTCCAGTTAAATTGAATTTATTGAATTAAATTGTTATTCAATTTATTATTGCATATAAACTGCTAGCCAAATTAATTTATTTTTGAATATAAAGTGCCAGTAAATACCTGTATTTATTATATGTTCTATATTGTTGTTATTGATTGAATTGGATGATAATTGAGATAAATGATTGATGATTGATATTGGATGAATGGATGTTGTATTTTATATTGTTATAAATTGCAAGTTATTATGCATTTTTATTTCTTTCGGGACTGCGGTTTGAAATGATATATAACCGTATTTTTATTTTAAATTACAGATTGAAATGATAAATATCTGCATCACATGACCATAGGATAGCAAATTATACACACACCGTCGGTCTATATATATAAATATTTTGAAAATGATTTCTATGGTTTTGGGATAGAAATACGGTTAAATGAATATTGATTTTAGATGTTATACAAATGATATTATATTATTTATTTTTAGCTATGTATAAACTTGTTTTGAAATGTAAAATAAGTTAAATATTAAAATTTGATTGTTTTATATAATATGATTTAAGTATCTGTTAAATTATATTGTATATAGAGTGTATAATGACTTAAACAACATTGAGGTCGGAAGATAAATATGAAATCGATCTGGATTAAATTATTTAAGAATTATACTCGAATAAATTTTATTTGAAATTTAAATAAGATTGAGATTTTAAAGGGTATGATTTTGATAACTTGATTTTGGTTTAGGGTGATTTAAATAAATATCGAGTTGATATAAATGAATTTATCAAGTTAAATAAATTAAAAGAAGGTCCAATTACTTAAATTTTAAAGTTTTACTTAAATGATATTGGATTTTTAAGTAAACATTTCAAATCTAAATAATAGTATTTGAATTTGATATTTATGGAATTATCAAAGAATTGGTTTTGAAATTGTGGAATATTAAAGCTTTGAAATATAAGGAAATTGAAATGGGTTATTTGGGGTTTCAAACTGTATTTGGAATTGATTTGTGAAATTGAAGAAGCTAATTTATTATATAAACTAATTTAATATTTAAGCCATTTGAGTGGTGTAATTATGTTTCTAAGAATGGGTTTCAAGGTATTATGATTTGAAAATGCTATGATTTTGGAAAAAGGATATATTTGAAATATAAATGATATTATTTTGATTTGGGTTTTACAAAAATGATATCATATTGATTTGGTTTTTAAAGCGAAAATGATATCGTATTAATATGGTTTTGAAAGGGATATATTATTCTGGTTTTGAAGTATAAATTATTTTGAAATGACCGCGGTGTTATTATAACGTTTGGTTGTTAAAGAGACCGGGATCGAAAGTTGTCATACTCTCTGCCAACTCCAAAAACCACTTTAACAACTGTGTATGCGGAGGAGATTCCAGAATGAAGTAGGATGGTGGCGATGTTCCTTTGAGGTATATAGGTGGACCTAACTCCTATGCGTTGGCATAAGATGGCTTACACAGGAGCGATAATAGCTGCTTTGCGTTACCACCAGCCCGTATGTGTAATTGGTATATCTACCCTGACATTGTCTTGTGTGCCATGTTACCTAACCTAGCGCGCTTTGTACGAGTTTGTTTTTCTCCCGTAGCCCGTGAAGTATTTAGGATAGTCTCCCGATCTGGAGATGCGCTGATACTAGATGGACTACTGGGACTATTATGTGTTAAGGGCTATATGGGTAACCCCTTAATGCTATGAAAAAGGTGAGTTTATTTTACTATAGACATTATTATAGTTGCGAAATATTACTACATAGTAAATAGTTTAACAGATCCTTAGGAGATGTGAATCCCGAGCGTCTCTTAAGTTACTGCACTCACGTAGACGCTGGATAGGTGTTGTCAAACCCCGTAAACATCTCTGATGTCGTTCCACCCATATATTTACCATTGATTTAACTTACATATGATCTTTTAGTTCTGACTCGAGTGTTTGTCTTTTCAATTCGCTCGGGTCAGTCTGAGCATTTCAGGATTCAAAGACTTTATTTTTGGAAGACGAAGACGAAGATCGTATTACTATTATTTATTATATTATTCCGCTGCATTAATACTGTTCCACTGCATCACATTGTTCCGTTGCATTATTATTGATTTTCCTCTGGTATGTGTAACTCTGATATGTATTGTATAAGTATAATCAAATGTTTTTGTAAACCAGCTTCATGAACTGTATATTTGATTATTATATTTTATTGTTCCGCTGCAAGATTCTATTTTGTTCTTTTTCTTTCTCTACGTTTTCTTATTTACCCCATAACAATCCACCATTCTGTATGGTTTAAGTCTGACGTGTGTGGTTTATCATCGATTTAAAGCGTACGAAAAGGCGGGACACTACATACATGTTCTATCTCTTAGAAGTGGATCTATTCGAGATGCTAGAATTCATTTGGGGATTCATGATCTATTTGAGTGATGGTGGCTCATGTGTTGAGATGCTAAACGTTACTTCATTATCGGCATAAAATTAAAGACAGAGTAGGATGCATGATCCTATGTTTATCTAACTCAAGGGGTATACAAACTCCATATCTAGAGTATGCTTATTGATATGTTGCATGCGGGGAGTTGATAATCTTTGGTTCATATGTCAGGGCATGGTCTAATTGTGTTTATCTTATTGTATATGTTATCTAGAGATATATAACACTCGGAATGTTTTTTTTGATCCTTTAATGATTTGTCTCAGTTTACATACAAGTTTTACTGGAGTAGTTTCCATGGAAAATCCATATGCAAACACGCCTTAGCAGTTTTGATTATAAACTTATTAGATATTATTGCGCCGTGAGATGTAAGCAGCACAACTATTTTTTGATTTATATTCTTCAGCCTGTATATCACAATATGTACTTATTAGATGGTTTAGCTCTTTGAGTGGATAATCATTACAATGGCCTCAAAAGGCTGTTATATTTCACGCATGTTTCTTGAGTTTCTCACACAGATTTATGTCCCACACGTGGCTTTTGTTTTCCTTAAATTGCTCGTTTGCACTTTCGAGCAGTCTGAGAATGTAGTTTTCATGGTTTTTCATTGAGATTTTGGAGGGAAGCTAGATGTTTACTGTCATAGTATTTATTTTCAATGCATTACTCTATGTATACATATCAGCAATTGTAAGAACGGGTTGTTATAACTGTTTAGGATGATGATAGTACTATGATTAGTGACTCTGAAATACTATGTATATTAGGGTAGCTTTGTGTATTATCTTTTGATATTATATGTTATCATTCTGCTATGAGATTCGGATGTTTTGTTCTCCTGTTTCTTATTCATTTTCTTTTCTTCTTTACCTTTACCCTAATGTATTATCTTTTCGACACTTGAGTGCTCGGCCAGTAAATATTGTGTATATATAGTGTCGACATTCGAGGGTTGAAAAGGTGTCCGTTAAAAAATATAATTTTTATAATTAATATAAAAAAAAGTTAGTAATATCCCAGAATTGTATACACAGACTCTGTATTTATTTATTTAATATAGAGCATATATTATGGATTCCTCATGCATTAATAATAGGAATTATCATAGATGCTATATTGTCTACAATATCACATCTTACTTATGTTTGATACATAAAGCAAGTATCAAATTTGAATTAAGATCACTAAATGATAGTTTAGAGTGCACTCTAGTATTTATAAAACACTAGAGAATTGTTTACAAGAACAATGAACTCAATAAGAAGGAGTGTGCAGACTCGAACTTCAAGCGTGATACTGATTATAGTATGTTCATCCTAAGTTCATGTTCAATCTTAAGTCAAGAACATTAAGTTGGAAATATTCTAAACCATAAGTAAAATGCGATTCAAACAAAGGATAAATATTTCCTTAAACAAGAGATGTAATATAAAAAAGTATAAATAAATGCACAAACTTATAACTGAGCTAGGGATGATTTCAAACGTTGAGAATTCCATAATATAGTTATTTGATAAAAATGCTACAATACAATTTGTAAAAGAAGCAAGAGCTCACTAGAAGTTGAAAGACATACTTTGAAAAGTCCCAAACGATTAAGACGGTATATTAGTATCAAAAAGAATTGATTGATAGAGTAGATAATTAAAATAATATAGTGGATTAATTCACTAAGGGACTGGCCCAATCCGTCTTTTAGAAAAAAGATCGAAAGAGTTGGAATAAGATTCTATAATTAACCCCAAGTGCAAGTGGGAGATCGATAGAGTAAAGAGTATGCCTAAAAGGCAATTATGTAATTTTTTTTTACATATATCTAACTCAATAACCAATCTTGTTCAAAGTAAAAAGTTTTTTTCTATTATATACATGTTATATTATGATATAATAAATTAAGCAATTAATTTTGTGATATCCAGGAATTTCAAGGAATTTAAAATGTGATAATCTCTTAATTAATTATTTAAAATTGGTAAAGTTTAATATTTTCAAATAATAATAATAGTATGTTTTTAAACATAGATATAGATTGATAGAATAATTATTTAATTTGTGTTATTTTATAAATATTGATTTTAAATAGACTTATTATTTCCAAATTTAATAAGTATTGTTTAAATGTGTGCGTGTGTGTGTGTGTGTGTGTGTATGTATTTAAGTTGTTTTTGAAATGGAATAATCAATTTCAAATTTAATAATGTGTTTATTTAAAATGTGTATATATATATATATATATTTGAGTTGATTTTTAAATTTGATTTTTAAAAGTAAAATTTGAATCTGAATCTAGATTTAAATTTCAATTTTTAGAGATAATTATTTTAAATATATTTTGATATGTAATGTATGAATAAAGTTTTTTTATTTAAATAAGATTTGTTTTATATTATTTTCCTTAAAATGAGATTTTTTTTATATAAATTTAGAATTATTTATTTAATAGTAAACAAATACAAAAGTTTTATATTAACACTTTAAAATGAATTTAATACATTATATATGATTTTATTTGAATTATAATTAGTTTATATTTTATTTCTTTTAAAAAAATTTATTTATATAAATTAGAAAAGCATTTAAAATATATTTATTAATTAGGAAATCTAATTTTAAAAGCTTTTAAATCATTTAAAAATAATATAAAAGTAAATAATTACAAGTGTTAATTTTGTGTGCTTATTAAATACATCTGTAAGGTAATCAAAGATTGTAATGACAAGTGTCATAATTCAATTCTATTTTCCTTAATTTTAAAAACATATCCTAGTGAATTTATATAAGCTTATATCTTTCCTCTCTTCCATTTTCTTTGTTTATTCTCACATTTTCAAAAATAAAACCAAAACCAGAATCTATCGGTTATAACCTGAAATCATCTCCATAAACCAAAACTGAAATTCATTTCCAAACTCAATAATCGACAACCTGAAACCAACTCTCAACCAAATCTGCAATGTTCTTTCAAAACCTGTAACCATTTATTCTTCAAGCCAATAATCATTTTCAAGAATTCATGCAAGAAAAACCTGAAGTAAATCAAAGCTTACAAGTTTCCAGAGGCCATGGTTTTCAATTTTTCAAAGCTTTTCAATTTTAAAAGAAATTAACGCAGTCAAGTTCAAATCCAGTTTTTCCAAACTCTCTGCCTTTTTAAATCTGTGAGTAAACATTCTATTTCAAAGGCTAAAGTGGATTTAAATTTTCTTTTATGTGATTTATGGAATAAATTATCTATGCATGTGTATATATATGTATAAACAATGTATGTATGTGAGTGTTGAACCGTGCATGTTGTTATATCTCTGTTCCAGGTTTCAGAGTCTACAATACAATCAAAATTCCATATCTTTTTATCTAATCACTGTTAGGACTTGAATTAAAAACAAAATAGTTTAGTTTTAGCATAATCTAGGTACTAAAAATATAAACAAGTATGTAAATTTTGAAATATGCTTGCATTTGGGAAATAACAGTAGAAATCTTTTAAAACTTGTAAAACCAAATGTTGAATATTATTGATTCAAGTGAATGTCTTGTTACATCTCTGGAAAATAAGGTTTTTAAAACAAAAATTACAATTTTGAGAATTGTATTAAGTGTACAATTCTTAGATTACCAGAATGTAGTTTTCGAATGATTTCTGGTGACTGGAGCATATCTGGTGGTCGAGGTTTTTGCTGGAGCTAGATGGATGATCAGTTGTGTGGGCAAAAATGGTAGAAGTGGTGGTAGTTCGCCGTGGTGGTGGCGTTAGGTGGAACTAGGATTTTAACCTAGTTTGGTTGAGGGTTGGATTAGGGATCATTGCTTTGTTTCTGGGTGATCGAGTGGCTTGAGGCTGCGGGGATTGGTTGCGTAGGAGTTCGGAAAGGTGTCGGCGAGGTTGCTCAACCTCCAGTGGTTAGAATTGTTTGGGTGAGGCATTTTCTGGCAGTGGTTTTGGTTCTAGTTTCAACTAGATAGCTCGATTTGGAATCATGGCTTGTGGTTGTGGTTTGATGATCGTGATGGGTTGCTGGAGCGATCGTTGATGTGTGGGAAGTTCTGGCGGTGGTCGGAAGTTCGTCGTGGGTAGTGCAGGGTGCATGTGTGTCAGGAATGACAGTTGGTGTTAAGGTTTTGGGAATGGCAGTTGCCTCGGGGAGGAACTCGCGTAGATTTTATTTTGGCCCGAGTTATTCCTTGGGTCGTACGTGAGCATTTGAGTGAACTGTTAAGGTTTTAACAGCTTAAATTTAAACCAAACTGTTTTAAAAAAAGAAGAAAAAGGAATGTTGTACTTGTATTTGATTTAAGTACATATGGATGAAACCCAAAGCAAATGTTTAAATCAGTTTTTAAATTTTAAATAATCAATTTAAATCAATTTCTGGAAAATTCATTTCTTTGTAATGAATTGTTTGAATAAATTTAAGTTGTATGATTTGTTTAACTTAAATGTATTAAGTTAAATCCTTAAGTTATATTCAAAACTTAATTTGAAATGTAATTAGGTAATTAATAAAGGTAATGTTTTTATCTTAAAATTTGAGAGTAATTTATTAATTCAATTCGTTAATGATTGAGGATAAATTAATTAACAGGTTTAAGTGATTTATTAAAATGCAATTAAGGATTGTTAATTAATAATTAGGGATAAGTAACTAATGATTATTTTACTTTTTAAAACTTAATTAACGATTTAATTAAGTAAAGTTAATTACTAAGAAAAAATGTTTTAATGATAATTAAAGATTATGTTTTATATTAAGAATAATTAAGGTTTTTAATGAGTTGAGATGAATTAAGTTAATTAACAAAATTTAAGTTTAATTAATTAATCAAATTAATTATTGATAAGGATTAATTAAGTAATTAATTAATAATAATTAATTTAATTAACTAATAATTATGATTGATTAACTAATAATAAGATATTAATTAATTTGTAATTAGAATTAATTAATTAAGCGATTAAGGGCTAATTAAACAGGTAATTAAGAAGTACTTAATAAAGTTTTATTAAGTAATAATTAGGTTTTCTTAATTAACAATTAAGAGATTATTAATCTATAATTAAAGTTAATTAAGGACTTTTTAACTATTATTAAGGGTTAATTAATTATCATTAAGGACCGATTAATTAGTAATTATGGATTAATTAATTTGTAATTATGGTTGTTAATTAAAAATTATGTTTTATTAATTAATAATTAAGAGATAATTAATTAGTTAACTAAGGTTAGTTAATTAATTAATTATAAAAGTAATTTGGGATTGATTACTTTGTATTAAAGGATATTGATTAATAATAAAGGTTTGTTGATTAATAAAGAATAATTAATCTACAATTAAGGATTAATTAATTTTTTTAAAGGGTAATTAAGGGATGACTTACTCAATTGTGATTAACGAGATGAATGTGATTAATTTAAGTTAATTAATTTGTTAATTAATTAAAGATAATCACTTGGTAATTGATTAAGTATAATTACTTAATGATATTTGATAAGTGTAATTACTTAGTGTAAGTAATTAATAATTACTGAATATAATTGATATAAGGGAAATTACTTAATGGGAAGTAATTTAAATGATAATTACTTGGTAGAAGTAATTTAGGATTAATTACTTGGTGTAATTAATCAATGGATAAATAAAATTAATTAAGAGTTAATTAAAAAGTAATTACGAATAGTTAATTACTGTTATGATTAATTAAGGTTGATTAATTGAAGTGTACTTAATTAATGTAATTAATTAAGGATTAATGCAATTAATTACAGTTAATTAATTAATGAAGTAATTAAGGGTTAATTACTGTAATTGTTGGTGGATAATTAATTTCTGTAAATTAATTAAGACTAATTACTTTATATAATTAAAGAATAATTAATCAAGGATGATTAATTAAGATGGATATTTATAGGAATGATTAATTAATTAAATGGGTTGTAATTAATTAATGGTTGATTAAGCAGGATTTGGTAATTAATTCTTAAGTAATTAATTTAATTTAAGTTAATTAAATTAATTAATATGGATTAATAATGGTTGCTTATGGATGATTGTTTAAGTAGAATGTCTGATTTGGTAGATATCTGTTGGATGATAATCTATGATATAATATTTGGATATATCTATGATAAATGTGTGATATTTATCCGTGATGAATGCTGTGTGAATTTAAGTATTGAATTGAATTGTTTAAATCTTAAAAACTTGGCTTTTAAGATACGTTTGGATTTCAATGAGACCGGGATCGGGTATTAAATTCGATTATCCAAAAACCACATCGATCCAAGTTAAACGATAGGTCGTGACATTTCAATTGAAGATTTAGAGGAAAGGCTATGGTCGTTAACTCTGATGGTGATTCCAAAACGAGTTAACGGAGATAATGCTTTGTATAGAGATGAAGATTTAAAGTGCAAGGTTTATTGTCATTAACTCTGAGGGTGATTCCAAAATGAGTGTAACGGGATAATGCCTTCGGTTCGTTCGAACCCGGAACGAACTTGTATGGATTAAATGCTTTCAGAACATCGTCAGGTGGACGATGAGCATTCTAAGAGATGTGTTCTCTAAAGGTAATCGTGGCCTCATGCCTCATCAACCGGGAATGGCTAAAACAGGGGAGGTGTAGCAAGGTTAAGTGGGTAGCACCCAAGTAGGACGAGATTTACCCCTTTCTAGAGTCCCTTTTTATTCGGTTGGTGGGCAGTTGGTTCATAACAACTGCAGTGTTGTGTTGTACGGGACTATCCAGTAAGGGATGGTTCCGGCTTTGTGTTGCATGGGGTCAGGAGTGATCCTCGATACGGTGATCTAGGCCACGTTCTGTGATGGGTGGTACCCCAGTAGCCCTGCCATTATATGGAAATCCAATCTCCAATAAGTGTCATCAGATTTGATTGTATACCTATGTATGCTGGAATTTAATAAATGCAACAATTTCTGCTATTTTTTATTTATTTGAAAACCGTAGACACTATTATAATATCATAGAATTTCCTATCAAAATTTTGGTTAGCGTAAGGTAAAAATTTACCCATGTTTATATGTGGGAATTCTTACGTGATACCTTTGTTGTCAAAGGTTTTCAAAGTTAAACAACTTTAACCCGTTTACTCACACCAGACCCATGTCTGACCAGGAGTGTATTTCTGTTTTCTTAAACTCTTGGGTACTCAAATTTTTAGAGTAGCCAGGGGATTCGGTTTAGATTTAACGAATTCTGGAGGAGCAATGGAGCAGAAGGCTTCAGCGTTTGTTGATTTATATATAGTGTTCCGCCATGTGTTCGCTGAGTCGTTTGTGTTGTGTTGTATCTTGAGTTGTATGTTAGACAGGTGATTATAACCGTCTAATTTGTGATATAAAGTTGTGTAACTCTGATAGATGTTGTATACTATGTAGTATCTTATGTGATTAATATAATTTATTCGTACCGCTCTTGAGATTCTGATGTTGTTTCTTTCTTTCTTCTCTTTCTTTCTCTTTTCTATCCCTTTCTTTCTTACTAATGATTCGTCTTTTTGTGGAGTAAAAAAAGAGTAGCTACAGTAGGTATCAGAGCGTTAGGTTGAGTGAATACCTCGGCTTTGGAGTGGTTTCTTTCTTGAGAGAGCATACTTGTAATTTTGATATACATACATACATACATACATACATACATATATATATATATATATATATATATATATATTTCTACCTGATCTGTTGGGTTACATGTTCGGGTTTTCCAATATAAGTGTTGAGGTTGGAAGAATATCTGTCGAGACCGTAGACCAAATACCGTCTCGAGTGAGCTTTGTAGCATGGTGTAAGGATTTCACCCAATCTATGAAGGAAACCTATTAAGGTTCAGAGTCCATCATCGAAGTATGAGTTTGATCGCGCTTTTGTGAGCGGATTTTTAAGAGTTTGGATCTGTTGGTTAAGCAGAAGCAAGTGATGGTATCTTGGCTTCCTCAAGAAGTAGTAGCTATGTGATGAGAGATAGTAACTATGGATGTCTCCGAAGATGTTTTATTTTGGAGCAAGTTTAAGGAATGTGCCTGCATCAGTGATGTGGCTGAGTTCAGTAGGATGTTGTGTTTAGTTTGAGGTCCAAGTTTCTCAGATAAGAAGTCTTTGGCATCTGTGGCAGCGGTGTAGCTGGGAGATGTTTTGTGTTCCAGCTGGAAGATCTTTTGGCTTAGTAGTTTCCTAGAGATAGAGTTCAGAAGCAGCAGAGTGGGTCCATTTCTTCAATGGATTGGTTAGTTAAGCATAAGCTGTTCTGATTGGTAAAGAGGGAACGGTTTCTTTGGAATTAGGCTGGGTTGATCGCAAAAGTGACTTGCGATGGTTTGAGTTATTCTCTTAAGTTGGCAAGAAATTTTCTGGACGTCTTTGAGGAAGATAGAGGTTTGTCCGCATTAGAGATTGAGTTCCGCATCGACTTGGTTCATGGAGCTACCGGTAGATCAGCTAGATAGAAGGATGTCTTCTAAGAAGAGGTTTTGGGGAAGCAGCTCAAGATTTTGTGAGACTTCTATGTTTTCTCTTTATGGATCTGAGAAACCATGTTTTGCGGGATGGGTTGGTCAAGTTTGTGCTCGAGTTCATCGACGGCATTCTCATCTGCTCCAGATCAGAGTTGTGGAGCGGAAGCTTTGTAGCAGTTGTTCTTGAGTGGAGGCAACAGGAAGTTGCAGTGTTGGGATTAGAGGTTTCTACAGGAAGTTTTTCAGGATTTGAAGGCCAGATTGGCAAGTGCACCTGTTTTGTCTTTTCCGGATAGGGAAGTAAGTTTGAAATCTACTGATGATTGAGAAGTAGAGTTTGTGTTCTTGATTTTGGTAGATCTTGAGAGGATCATTTTGTTGAGTTATTTTGGTCCTGTTTGTTTCTAGAGGCATCAACGAAGGTTGAGCTGGTCAGAAAGGATGTAGGAAGCCCAGGATCGTCAAAAGAGTTTTGTGCGTAAGAGTCGGAGATTGGATTTTGGATAAATTTTCTCCGATCAAAGGAGCTATAAGATTTGGTGAGACTAGGAAGCTATCTCCAAGATATTGGATCTTTCTGAGTTTTTGTGAGGATAAGTGTTCTGGCTTCGAGGTTGAATTACCAGTCTGGAAGACTGGGATTCAATGTATGTCACGTATCTCCGAGGGAGTATGTGTATGATCCATCACTGTTTTGGAACCAGCAGTTCATGAGGATTTGGTAGTTGAGTCGATCTTGTTTGTGGTCAGATATCTTGTGTAGATTGTAGATCTAGATGAGTAGGAGCTCAGTGGCTAAGTGGTGTAGCCAGTTTGGATTTAGTAGAGCGAATATCCCGGTATCTATACCTGGGAAACTTCGGATAATTTTAGGAAGCTTATCCGGATCTATGTCCGGATAGCTAGAGTTGTTTGTTTGAATAAATTGTTCGTTTGAATGAATTGTTTGTTTGGATAAAAAAAATTTTTAGATGAATGATTGTTTAGTTGATAGTGTATGGTTGATATGTATGCTTGGATTGTTTAAACAAAATAAAATTAAAAACCTTTGGATTATCTTTTGTTTTAAATTTCGGGAACGAAATTCTTTTAAGGGCGGAGGAATGTGAGATCCTGGAATTTCAAGGAATTTAAAATGTGATAATCTCTTAATTAATTATTTAAAATTGGTAAAGTTTGATATTTTCAAATAATAATAAAAATACGATGTTTTTAAACATAGATATAGATTGATAGAATAATTATTTAATTTATGTTATTTTATAAATATTGATTTTAAATAGACCTATTATTTCCAAATTTAATAAGTATTGTTTAAATGTATATACATATATGTATGTAAGTTGTTTTTGAAACGGAATAATCAATTACAAATTTAATAATGTGTTTATTTAAAATGTATATATATATATATATATATATGAGTTGATTTTTAAATTGGATTTTTAAAAGTAAAATTTGAATTTGAATCTGGATTTAAATTTGAATCTATAGAGATAATTATTTTAAATATATTTTGATATGAAATATATGAATAAAGTATTTTATGTAAATAAGATTTGTTTTATATTATTTTCCTTAAAAGGAAATTTTTTGTATAAATTTAGAAAGTATTTATTTAATAGTAAATAAATACAAAAGGTTTATGTTAACATTTTAAAATGAATTTAATATATTATATATGATTTTATTTAAATTATAATTAGTTTATATTTTATTTCTTTTTAAATGTTTTATTTATATAAATTAGAAAAGCATTTAAAATATATTTATTAATTAGAAAATCTAATTCAAAAGCTTTTAAATCAATTCAAAGTAATATAAAAGTAAATAATCACAAATGTTAATTTTATATGCTTGTTAAATACATGTGTAAGGTAATCAAAGATTGTAATGACAAGTGTCATAATTCAATTCAATTTCCCTTAATTTTTAAAACAAATCCTAATGAATTTATATAAGCCTATATCTTTCCTCTCTTCCATTTTCTTTGTTTATTCTCACATTTTCAAAAATAAAACCAAAACCAGAATCTATCAGTTATAACCTGAAATCATCTCCACAAACCAAAACTGAAGTTCATTTCCAAACTCAATAATCTACAACCTGAAACCGTCTCTCAAACCAAATCTGCAACGTTCTTTCAAAACCTGTAACCATTTATTCTTCAAGCCTGTGATCATTTTTAATAGTTCATGTAAGAAAAACCTGAAGTAAATCAAAGCCTACAAGTTTCCAGGGGCCATGGTTTTCAATTTTTCAAAGCTTTTCAATTCTTAAAGAAATCAAGGCAGTCAAGTTCAAATCCAGTTTTCCCAAACTCTCTGCCTCTTTAAATCTTTAAATCTGTGAGTAAACATCGTATTTCAAAAGCTAAAGTGGATTTTAATTTTCTTTTATGTGATTTCTGGAATAAATTATCTATGCATGTGTATATATATGTATGAACACTGTATGTATGTAAGTGTTGAACTGTGCATGTTGTTATATCTCAGTTTCCAGGTTTCAGAGTCTACCATACAATTAAATTCCATATCTTTTTATTTAATCACTGTTAGGACTTGAATTAAAAACAAATAGTTTAGTTTTAGCATAATCTAGGTACTAAAAATATAAACAAGTATGTAAGTTTTAAAATATGCATGTATTTGGGAAATAACAGTAGAAATCTTTTAAAACTTGTAAAACCAAATGTTGAATATTATCGATTCAAGTGAATGTCTTGAATCATCTCTGGAAAATAAGATTTTTAAAACAAAAATTACAATTTTTAGAATTGTATTGAGGGTGTAGTTCTTAGATGACCAGAATATGGTTTTTGAATGATTTTTAGTGACTGGAGCATATTTGGTGGTCGAGGGTTTTGCTGGCGCTAGATAGATGATCATGTGTGTGGGCAAAAATGGTAGAAGTGGTGATAGTTCGCCGTGGCGGCGGCGATTGGTAGAACTAGGATTTTAACCTACTTTGGTTGAGGGTTGGATTGGGGATCATTGCATCTTATTTGGGTGATCGAGTGGCTCGAGGCTGTGGGGATTGGTGGCGTAGGAGTTCGGCAAGGTGTGGACGAGGTTGCTTAAACTCCGGTGGTCAAAAATGTTTGGGCGAGGCTTTTTCTGGCAGTGGTTTGGGTTCCATTTTCAACTGGATAGCTCGATTTGGAATCGTTGCTTGTGGTTGTGGTTTGATGATCATGATGGGTTGCTTGAGCGATCGTTGATGTGTGGGAAGTTCTGGCGGTGGTCGGAAGTTCACCGTGGATGGTGCAGGGTGCACATGTGTCAGGAATAGCAGTTGGGGTTAAGGTTTTGGGAATGGTAGTTGCCTCGGGGAGGAACTCGCATGGATTTTATTTTGGCTCGAGTTATTCCTTGGGTCGTATGCGGGCATTTGAGTGAACTGTTAAGGTTTTAACAGCTTAAATTTTAACCAAACTATTTTAAAACAAAGAAGAAAAAGAAGATGTGGTACTTGGTTTGGATTTAAGTATATAAGGGTTAAACCCAAATCAAATATTTAAACCAGTTTTTAAATTTAAATAAAAGTAAGTTTTTAAATTTTAAATAATCAAGTTAAATCAATTTCTTGAAAATTCATTTCTTTGAAATGAATTGTTTGAATAATTTAAGTTGTATGATTTGTTTAACTTAAATTTATTAAGTTAAATCCTTAAGTTATTTTAAAAACTTAATTTGAAATGTAATTAGGTAATTAATAAAGGTAATGTTTTTATCTTAAAAATTATAGTTAAAGTTTGAGAGTAATTTATTAATTCAATTGGTTAATGATTAAGGATAAATTAATTAATAGTTAAGGATTTTAAATGATTTATTAAATTGCAATTAAGTGTTTAATTAATAATTAAAGATAAGTAATTAATGATTATTTTATTTTTTAAAATTTAAATAATGATTTAATTATGTAAAGTTGATTACTAAGATAAAATGTTTTAATAATAATTAAAGATAATGTTTTATCTTAAGATTAATTAAGATTTTTAATGAGTTGAGATGAATTGAGTTAATTAAGAAAATTTAAGTTTAATTAATTAATTTAATTAATTATTGATAAGGATTAATTAAGTAATTAATTAAGAATAATTAATTTAATTAACTAATAATTATGATCGATTAACTAATAATTAGAGATTAATTTATTTGTAATTAGAAATTAATTAATTAAGTGATTAAGGGTGAATTAAACTATTAATTAAGAAGTATTTAATAAAGTTTTATTAAGTAATAATTAGGTTTTCTTAATTAATAATTAAGAGATTATTAATCTGTAGTTAAAGTTAATTAAGGATTAATTAACTATTATTAAGGGTTAATTAATTGTCATTAAGGACTGATTAATTGGTAATTATGAATTAATTAATATGTAATTAAGGTTGTTAATTAATAATTAAGTTTTATTAATTAATAATTAAGAGATAATTAATTAGTTTATTAAGGTTAATTAATTAATTATGAAAGTAATGAGGGATTGATTACTTTGTATTAAAGGATATTGATTAATAATTAAGGTTTATTAATTAATAAAGAATAATTAATCTATAATTAAGGATTAATTAATTTGTTTAAAGGGTAACTAAGGGATGAATTACTCAATTGTGATTAATGAGATGAATGTGATTAATTTAAGTTAATTATTTGTTAATTAATTAAAGATAGTCACTTGGTAATTGATTAAGTATAATTACTTAATGATATTTGATAGGTGTAATTACTTAGTGTATGTAATTAATAATTACTGTATGTAATTGATATAAGGGAAATTACTTAGTGGGAAGTAATTTAAAGGATAATTACTTGGTAGAAGTAATTATGATTAATTACTTAGTGTAATTAATCAAAGGATAAATAAAATTAATTAAGAGTTAATTCATAAGTAATTAAGAATAGTTAATTACTGTTATGATTAATTAAGGTTGATTAATGAAAGTAATTAATTAAAGTATACTTAGTTAATGTAATTAATTAAGGATTAATGTAGTTAATTACAGTTAATTAATTAATGAAGTTATTAAGGGTTAATTACTGTAATTGTTTGTGGATAATTAATTTGTGTAAATTAATTAAGGCTAATTACTTTAAGTAATTAAAGAATAATTAATCAAGGATGATTAATTAAGATGGATATTTATAGGAATGGTTAATTAATTAAATGGGTTGTAATTAACTAATGGTTGATTAAGCAGGATTTGGTAATTAATTCTTAAGTAATTAATTTAATTTAAGTTAATTAAATTAATTATAATATGGATTAATAATGGCTGCTTATGGATGATTTTTTAAGTAGAATGTCTGATTTGGTAGATATCTGTTGGATGATAATCTATGATATTATGTGATATGATATTTGTATATATCTGTGATAAATGTGTGATATTATCTGTGATGAATGCTGTGTGAATTCAAGTATTGAATTGAATTGTTTAAATCTTAAACAACTTGGTTTTTAAGATACGTTTGGATTTCGATGAGACCGAGATCGGGTATCAAATTTGATTATCCGAAAACCACATCGATCCAAGTTAAACGATAGGTTGTGACATCTCAATTGAAGATTTAAAGGAAATGCTATGGTCATTAACTCTGAGGGTGATTCCAAAACAAGTTAATGGAGATAGTGCTTTGTATAGAGATGAAGATTTAAAGTGCAAGGGTTATTGTCGTTAACTCTAAGGTAAATCCAAAATGAGTGTAATGAGATAATGCCTTCGGTTTCGTTCGAACCCGGAACGAACTTGTATGGATTGAATGCTTTCAGAACATCGTTAGGTGGATGATGAGCATTCTAAGATATGTGTTCCTTAAAGGTAATCATATCCTCAAGCATCATCAACAGGGAATGGTTAAAAATATGGGAGGTGCAGAAAGGCTAAGTGGGTAGCACCAAAGTAGGACGAGATTTACCCCTGTCTAGAGTCCCTTTTTATTCGGCTGTGTGGGCAGTTGGTTCGAAACAACTGCGGGGTTGTCTTGTTCGGGACTATCCAGTAAGGGATGGTCCGGCTTTGTGTTGCAGGAGGTCGGGAGTGATCCTCGGTACGGTGATCTAGGCCACATACTGTGACCGACGGTACCCCAGTAGCCCTGCCATTGTATGGAAATCGAATCTCCAATAAGTGCCATCGGATTTGATTGTATACCTATGTATGCTGGAATTTAGTAAATGTAACAATTTCGGCTATTTCTTATTTATTTGAAAACCCTAGACACTATTATAATATCACAGAATTTCCTATCAAAGTTTTGGTTAGCGTAAGGTAAAAACCTACCTATGTTTATGTTTGGGAAGTCTTACGTGATACCTTTGTTTTCAAAGGTTTTCAAAGTTAAACAACTTTAACCCGTTTACTCATACCAGACCCATGTCTGACCCGGAATTTATTTCTGTTTTTCTTAAACTCTTGGGTACTCAAATTTCTACGAGTAGCCAGGGGATTCAGGTTTGGCTTTGACGAATTCTGGAGGAGCAATGGAGAGAAGGCTTCAGTGTTTGTAGATTTATATATAGTGTTCCGCTGTGTGTTCTCTGAGTCGTTTGTATTTTGTTGTATGTAAGACAGGTGATTATAACTGTCTAATTTGTGATATAAAGTTGTGTAACTCCGATAGATATTGTATACTATGTTATATCTTATGTGATTAATATAATTTATTCGTTCCGCTCTTGAGATTTTGATGTTGTTTCTTTCTTTCTTTCTTCTCTTTCTTTCTTTCTTCTCTTTCTTTCTCTTTTCCACCCTTTCTTTCTTACTAATGATTCATCTTTCTGTGGAGTGAAAGACGGGTTGTTAAAATTTGAATTATATTAAATATAAAATCCTTAAATTATATGTTATATGACAATAGTTATAATATGTTGTAATCATGTGACATCACATTAAATGATATATTGCTTTAAATATCCCTAGTTTGGATGTTTCGAGAAGGGATATTGATACATCCGTTGAGATTAGAGTGCATAACACTCCCTAAATGTTGGATAGTGTATTACTCATGGCTACAAGTCGCACCAAGGGGTTACATGCTGATAGTTAGTGGATAACTATGAAATAACCCACTTATGAGTTTTCTCTAGGTTAATATAATTAAGATCAAATAGAGAATCTCGAAGTGACGATGTCATACAGTTCTCTCAATTTGAGAATACTATTGAATTAATAATTGGATCTCCGTTTTGATTATAGTCAAAACATAGCATATCCATCGAACGACTATAATTGGGTCTAAGTTGAACCATTGGAAGTGAAGCACTATTCAATGGACAATTCAACTCCTTGGTTATATGAGGTTAGTATCATGGTCAATTATAGTCAACTGAAAGTAAAGTCTCTAGCTAGAGCGGTATGACCAATAATAATTGTGATTATTTAACAGAGGAATTTTTGTTTGGACTATTCATTTGAATGTGGACGGTATTGGAATTTTGACCAAAATCAAATTCCATAAGTTCTATTGATGTAGTGTTGATGAAGAGAATTGCTATAAATAATCGTTACTACCAAGTACTACTTATAATAAGTAAGATTAATTTATTTCCGAATGGTGTGTAAGTGATAAATTCAGTCGAAATGTCACACCACTAGCTACGATGAGATATGAACGTCAATATTTTGAATTATTCGATATTCTTAGAATTTGCATCTTTCAGTTGCACAACCAAAATATTGAATACTCTGAATGCGCCATGTGATTCAATTAATTTATATTAGTTGTAAATTAATTAAATTAATTAATATTTATGAAATATCAATTATTAAATTTTTTGTGATTACTTTAAATGCCATTAGTATTTAATAAAGTGGGCATATAAAATTTATAGACATGCGCATTGATATACGATGTTGGTATAATATTTAAATTGGATTTAACTAGTATAAATACTAAGTAGGTTTTCAAACAAATTAAATAATTGATATTTATGAAATGTTAGTTATAAGAAATTTATTTGATTTGTTTGAATACCATTATTCTGAATAAAGTGCATATGTAGAAGTTATATTAACATATGATATCGGTAGAATGTTTAAATTAGAGTTTGGTAGATTAAATACTAAGTGATTTTGGAAAGTTTTGAGGGTAATGTGGAACCTATTATGACTAGCCATAAGGAAATAAAGAAGGAGGATTTGATGAGGTCTGATTGGGAATCAAATTGAGAAAGTTATAAACAAGGGAATTGAATGTTTTTAATGTTTCCTTTAAAATATATTCTCCACATTCATTTTAGAAGACTCTTTAGACTATTCACATTTATTCCTCTCCTCTTCTATCCCGACCGAAATTAGTGGCTTCCAAAGCCTAAAAATTTCAAAATCAAAATCAAATGAAAAACAAAAGTGCTTCTCATCTCTTGATTCTTGCAAATTTCAGAGATTAATTCCATTGAATCAGGAGCTTTTGATTCGTCGATTCAAGGTGTGACTTACTGGCAGTGCCTAAGACAATTCTAAAATTAATTAGTTTATATGTTTTGTCATTCATATGATTTGGATCTTGTAAGATTCAACATCTGTTTAATTGATCAATTTGTATTTGTGAATCAGAATTCTCTTCCATATCAATTGAATATTTTATTATTTTATTGTTTTAATTTAGATCCACATATATCATTCATCCCTTCATAATGTATGTTCATCTAAAGGTGAAATGCTTAGATTCTTTGTCACTTTGCTAATTTGTTGTAATTATATGTATTGTGCAGATCTGTTTATTCTCGTCATGAATTTACATATGTCTGACTTGTCCGGTTTCTTTTCTTTTGTTTGGATGATTCTAAAAAAAGACTGAAAACTAAATTTTAATTTAGATCCATTTTATACCTATATAAAATTTACATATATAGTTGTGTTAAACCAAAAATTGGTTCAACAACCGAGATGTTGCATAAGATAGTATTATTCGAAGTGGTCCCAATTATGCGCATGAGCTTTAATGTAGTCATAAGGCTATTCAAATATCCATATTGTATGTTCAAGTGAAAATCAGGCAAGTCACATAATTGTGCAATAGTCCATACTTGTTTAATGGACTAAATAGGCAATTTACATATAGTACAATCCTTTATTCATATGCCGATGGGCATAATAGTCATTATGCAAAGTAAGCTTTAGTTTAGGCATCGGCTTAAGTGGCCATGTTCAAATAGTCAATATGCAAGTCCAAATTCAACTCCAAATGCAAAGATAAGTTATATGCACGTCCATTCTCTCAATATTATAAAAAACATATGTGGAAGGCATTATGAAATGCAAAGTTTGTTCAAGTCCTTATGTGCAAAAGTTGCACTTATCTTAAGAAATCTCCAAATCAGTTTGGGGTTGATAACTTTGTAACTTCAGAAGTAGGGAAAGAAATGATTCGCACTTTTCATGTAGCCATGGGGTCCATATTTATAAGGGTGGCAGCAGGCGGTATGGTTGTCATGTGCCCTTCAATATGTTGTGTGAATTGCTAATATTCAATATCACTTTGTATTGCTAACATTTGGAATTCTTGTTGTAATGATGACATTCAACATGCTTTTTGTAACAACCCGCAAATTTATCACTTTGATAAATTATATTTATATTTTAAATATTCCAATACAAGATTTTATAACACAAATTATAAAGTTTTGAACCATAAATAGTAATGCTTAACTTGTTTTAAAGATATATTAACAAATATAGATATTTGGGATTTTCATCAAAAAATGACAAAAGTCAAATTTTGGGAAAATTGAGAGTTTATCAATATTAAAGTGAATGGAATTGGATACATATATTCATTTATCCATTTAAGAAAGAATATGAAATAAAAATTGTTTATTTTATTTTTGAAAATAAAATTTATTTATGACATCATCGGAGATATCATCACTGTTATATATTTTCTAGAATTTTAAATTAAGTTTAAATATCAAAAATTGTTTTAAAATGATAATAAATTATTTTAATAAGTTATATAGTGATAATAAACCATTTATAATAATTTTACAAAAATATATATTTGATTTGAAGATATAAGAAAACTGATAATGCTTTATCGATACAACAACACTTTTTGTAAACACTTGTTTAATATTGGTTTATGGTTTAATAATTAAAATGAGCATGCTTTAATTATTCTAAAATAATAAGAAATATATTTTCAAGATTTGTCTACAAATATATATGGTTTAGCAGAGAAGTAAAAATATGATTGGAAATCGGATCCCAGATTCGCAACGGTTTGATGAACAGAAGTTGTAATCAAATGTTGCACTATGTGTCGTTGCATATGACATATATACGCATACGTACTTGTCATAACATATAAAAAAATATAAGTATACATACAAGAAATTACCATGCACATTAGTTATTTACACAAGGTAAAATTTATAAATATCATGATGTTTGGTTAACCAAATCAAAACAAAACTCACCATTACTTACAAGCACATAGGGTGGCACATGGGGTGGGAAAGTCAGGGCCAGAGGATGACGGGGGAGGGCGATGCAATGGTGATGTGTGGCAAAAGAAATATCATGACATTTTTCTCACATTTTTGCTTATAAATACACAACCACCCTTTCACATTTCTACAATCCAAAACTCAAGCTTCTTCTTCTTTAGCTCCCCTTTAATGGCTTCTTCCTTATAAAAGTTATGAAGAAATAATGGCAAAATGAAAATAAATTATATCAATATAAATCATAAGGTAGATCCACCTCAAAAACCAAGTCAAAACACTCCCTACCACTTCCATAACCCATAGCCACCGCTCTTCAAGGCACCATGGCCGAGCTCCACCACTCAAAGAAGCATTGTTGAACTATATGGAGTCAAGGTGGAGATCCAGAAGCTCTGGATAAAGTAAAAAGAAGGAAATGCTGTCGGAATGCCGCCATTTGATTTCAGGAAGTTTCAAAAAAGTTTGGAGAAGGAAGTAATGGTGTGAAGTGTGGTGATATGTGCTTAAATGTTGGTAGGAAGAGGATGGAGTTTGGTTTGGTAAAAGTGAGTTAACCTCACTTTGAATCGCTTATTAATATTTCTTATTAAATACTTAAATATTTCTCGCTATTAGTGACAATAATATACACTAATTGCTTAAAGTTGTACCCTTGATCATATGATAAAATGATTGCTTATATGATTGTTTAATATGTTTGGATGATGATGGGTTGATTATTTGCTTGCTTGATGTGGAAATAATTCATGTTAAATATACGTTGAATTTACACAAAGAAAATCACTTTCTTGTATGAATTATAAAAGTTTTAGGAATAGTTAAACCTCCTTAAATATGAATAAAATGATTTAAAATGGTTTATAAATTTCTTTACAAAAATTAAAATCCAATTCAGAATTTTTTTGACAAGATATGAAATTGGAATCAAAAATAGGCGCGTCGAGTAACGGTAGTTCGTGATTTCGTGCTAGAAAAGTTAAGTCAATGTGTAAAGTGGAATATAGCTTGGAGTGATTCGAAATAAGAATTTCCTATGCTCTTATAACTATGGTTTTCAAATAAAGAAGAAGAATTAAGATATCATTTAATAGAATTTGAGTTATGTCCAAATTAAATTGTTAAAAACATCGCGGTTTGGCAGTTTGAAAACCAAAATGGAAAAATCTTTAAAAATGTATATTTTGAATTTTTAAAAAATATGAAATAAATTCCATAAGTATATTGAAAAAATTTAAAAGGAATTTGAGATATAATATTATATATACGTGGAATAAATTTAATGTTTGATCAAAGAAGCTTTTAAAAACACTATTCGTAGCACTTTTTGCAGCAATTTTTGGTTACTTTTGAAATTAAGATTTAAACCTGGGATTTTTCCCCAAACTTTTTAGCAATCGTTTAAAATGAAAAATTAAGTATTTTGACGATTATTTGGAAATTTATAATTATTTTAAAGGAGTTTTAAATAAATAGTTAAAGGAAAATTGTTTTAAACAATATTTAAAATTGTATTAAGTAAATGAAAATCATCTCTACAAAGATCATATAAAAAAATGTAATTGATCAAATAACTTAACCTCCCTATCGGTGACAGAGAGATAGTCTCTAGGCTTGAATTTATGAAACCAATTTCATGCTCTCCCTAGCTATCTGGATTAGCCCAACGGAGAGGGTAGTAAATTTGATTTACTCGAACCACATTTTCCTAAGATAAAAAGAGATGTGGAGATTTCCAAAAGTTAAACAAGATTTTAGAATAATAATATTTTGGTGATATATGAAATGTATAGCCTAAACTCTGCATTAAATTTCGAGGAGGAAACCTTTTTACATTACACTATTTCGGAAACCCAAGGACTCAATCGTATGGATATGTAAAATACAGGATTTCCAATCCTAGCAGGAAAAGGAGGGAAACAGATACTCAATTTAAAGTGAGTAAATAGAATTCCATATTCTCATGCTATCCATGTGAATTTAAAAGGTAATTTCACCGTTATTTGACGAACAATACTAATTAAATATGGAAATTAGTATTGAATACAATCGGTCTAAAATTTATGGATCCTTTTTTATTCATAACTAACCGGTTTGGGTTTACACTAAACGATGTCTTAAATAACATTATTTTTGGTCTATTAACGATATGTTTTGGAAATGTTGAATCTTCATTAAGATTTGAATTATGGACTGAAAAAGTAATGGTTTAAAGACGTATATCTCTAGAAGATATTTTATATAGATAAAAGATATTGATAAATTGAATAATAACCACCCACTTACTTAAGATCTTTTACAAATAAATTGATTCGGAGGAACCAAGGTTGGATTGGGGATGATTCCTATCCGAAAATCACTTTGAACCAATATACGTTCGAATGTGAAAATACATTGAAGACAATGATTTTGAAGATGGAGGTCTTCATAATGTAGGGCTGCTTACCACTAACCTCTGGGGTAGTTCTCGTATCATATATATGGTGGCGGTGGTTCCTTCAATTTGAAATCTTCGATGCAAGGAATACTCGCTACTAATCCTTGGGGTGATTCCCAAATAGGATTTAGTAGGAGAAGTGCCTTCGGTTTATCCTATTCCTGGATAACCTGTATGAATGATTGTCTGACATTGCATTTCTATGACCACATATATTAATCTCTACAAATGTACATCCGCTGGTGGTGCAGGAGGTAACCCCTCCTATACTTATCACCCTTCATTAAGACGTATGAGCTCAGAGGTCGTACTTTGTGGAAATCAATAGCATGTTGTTGGACATGGCAATATGGCATTTAAAATAGGATTTGTTTTGTAAAAGGTTAAACGTTACCTTATACCTCGCATATTGGAAATGGAAAAAACAGGGCAAACATAGCAGGGATAAGTGGGTCGCTCTCATTAGGATATGGTCTTCACCTTTCTTGATTGTCCTATATATCAGGTATGTTGTGTATGCTATGAGAAGTCTTGGATAGGTCGAGAACAACCGAAGTGATGGGATATTCGGTACCATCTATGGTAGAGGTAGGACGGTTCTATATCGATAGAGGTTGGAGCCTTATGTGCATCCCTATATAGATGTACTATTGGAAGGTAGTCCCTTACCTTGTAACTATATGGAATCCATTCTTCAATACAAGCCTTTACGATTTTAATTGTAAAACCATTATGTTGTTCGTCTAAGATTATATACATTTATTTGAAAAGTGTTTCCAAGCCAATGTCATAAGAAAAATATCAAATGGTTTGATAAAATTGTTTTTAGTTATCATAAGGTAAAAACCCGTCCGTTTTTATGTGTGGCATGGTCTTATGAGATACTCTTCTTTTCAAATGTTTTGTTAGGCATCAAAGTTGATCTACGACATTATCATATATATTTACGATTTATGTTTCTCACACTGGTTAGCCAGACTGATCCCGGTATTTTTAATACTCGGGTCAGATCCGAGTAGTTTCAAAATAAACTAAAGATGCTTGGATTTTCTAGAAGAGATATGGAGATCTTCATCAGCATATGGACGTGGTTTACTTTTCAACTGTGTTCATCGTTCTTCAGCCTTTGTAAGGACATGTATTTTTAACTGTCAAGGATGAACTTTGGATAGAGTCTGATGTATGTATTTAAAATTTCCTCTCTAAAGAGTATATATTGAAATAATATATGTTATTTCATCCAAGTAAGATTATGTTTCATCTTCTTTTTCTTTTACCCTTAACGGTCCACCTTTTTGTTCAATTTGAGTTGGACGTGTGTGGTTATTGTCAACTTAAAATATATGGAAAAGAAGGTCGTCACACTTCTTCATGTTGATGACATTTACATCCCTATTCGCATTGATGACATTCAAAATCTTTTTTTGTACCAGTGATATATGACATCCTTTATAACTATAGACATTCGATATTCTTTATGTCGTTTAAGTTCGACATTCCTTACAGCTTGAAAAGCTATAAACCACTTACCGCTTGTGGATGCTTTACCACAGTCATAGTTGTAAAGGCTCAATATATATTTTTTGTTTCATAGAGTCTCGATAAATCCTCTTCATGACAATGTATTTGATATCTCTTAATGGTGTGGCACCCCTCTTTAGTCTTATTCCATTAGCACTTATTGTTGTAGTGGTGCAGCAACTACCTCTAATTGTCTTCAGGTTCAATATCCTTCGTACCATAATATCTTGGTACCTTTTGATATTCGACACCACTTTGAGCTTATTATACGGTCGGAATCTTTATAAATAGTTTGTGACACAATATCTCTATTGGATCATAGGTTTTGATTGCTGACAAGACACAACAATTCACGAATCTATGACTATGATAACATCCAGACTCATCGGCTCATTATATGGTTTGTATAGTTATATATTTTAACAATAGTCATCAAATGTGTATATAAAGTTTAGTTTAGTGCTTTGTTAAAATCTCTCCTCAAGAATCATCATTCACATTCAAATAAACTTGCATGCATATTATAATCAAAATCAAGTTTTCAAAAATGCACGGAGCAGGGCTCGAACCCAGGTCAGTAATTTGGAAGGCAAGTACTCTAACCAAATGAGCTATTGTAATTTTTTTTAACAAGAGAATTCAGTCGACTGAATCTGTGCATTTTAACATATATGTGCATGTTTTTAAATTCAGTCTACTGACTGACTGTATTCAGTCGACTGAATTCTACAACAGTCTTTTTTTGTGAAAAGACGCTTCCTTTTTGAATAGCCTTCTTCCTCCCCAAGGGTTGCAACCCTTGCTATTCGCAGAGATCTCTTCACCAGCAGTTGAAAATCCTTAACTACTGTATATGTGCATGAATTTCAAGATCAAATTACTTCACTTACTTGCTTATGCTTGAATCATATTTTCTGAATTAATTACTCTCTTGAATTCATACATTCATTTCTTACGTATTCATTTCCATATTCTTCAAGCAATTTGAAACTTCCTAATCTTCATATACACACAACTACACACATCATGCTTGAGGAAAAGATTATAGGAAGGGTGTACAACAAATGACAAATCCATGTTATTAGAACATACAAAGTCAAAATAATCTTTTGTATTTGTTGAAGTCCCGTTCTGCTGCTAAGGCATGTGAAGTCCTCTTCGGCTGCTGGGGCGAAATCCTGTTTTGCTGCTCAGGAGTTATATAGACCTGTTCCTCCAGGTTAAGCGAGGTTTGTTGTTTTAGTGAAATTCTAGAAGGAGTCTGGGACTAGATGTAGGATGGAGCTCCGGACTAGTATAAAAATCTCTAGTGTCATTTTATTGTACTGATTTTATATTTCGCATTATTTACTGTATAGCTATCATCACTACACTCTGAATTATCATATATCCATATTACATAATCCATAGCGCATTTTCATTTGGTATCAGAACTTGGAATTCTATCGATCATCACAACATCATAGAATAATGACTAGAAATCGATCCAGTAGAAATACAATAGGCAAAATCCCTGTCAAAGCCACCAGTGAGGACTACAAAAAGGTACTTTCTGATTTACAAATTTTAGTAAAAGATAATAATGAATTAGTTAGTATAAGCAATAAGATTTCAAAGATTAATTTATTATTTTAGAAACAAAGAAATCTGTTGAACTTCAAAATGAGAAATTGAAAAATGAAAAGTTAAATTTAGACAATCAACTTGGTGTTTTAAAGAATAATTTTATAACTGTTAAAGATTTTCTTGATGAACAAAACAGCATATTTGAAAAAGAGAGAAAAATTTTGAAAAGAAATTTTTGATTTGAAAAAACAAAATGATTTATTACAATCCTCTTTAGATAATTCAGAACCTCGAAATTCCCTTCTCAAAAATTAGAAGCGTACGTTAAAAAACAAGAATTGTGAATTAAATGAGAAAATTGATATTTTGAATAATAATAATATTTCTTTTGAAAATAATAATTGTGACTTTAAAGCTAAATTTGATAAACTTAACACTGAAGTCATAAAATTTAATAAAGGACAAAACAATTTAAACATGATTTTATCTAGTTCTAGACCTTTACATGATAAAAGTAGTTTAGGATATAATAAAACTGATCGTAGAAATAACACTAGACATGCTTTCATGTATAGTAAATATGTTAGTGCTAGTACTAGATTATGAGAAAATTCTAAATCCAATTCTTATAGAAATTTAAATGCTGCTATAACCAATAATGTTTATAATTTCTTTAGTAGTACAAAATCATTGATGGGAAATATGAATAAAAATTATCTAAATATTTGGGTCCCTGTTAATTGAAAAAATAGAGAAAAATACGTTGATAATTATTTTGATATGGTAGTTAATAATGAAAGCTATATTTATAAAGGTTCAACCACACTCAAATGGGTATGGTTTCCTAAAAATTAGGAAATTATAAGAAACTTCGGTATCGCATGCTTCAAATGTTAATTTTTTCTAATACCCTACATTATAAATAGTATTTTTTTATATTGCTCTATGTCAACAATTATGTAAAATATAATTTATATCATCATATAAATTCTCCTTTTTGTCGATGACAAAGGGGGAGAAAGATATTGATCTAACACTATTTGGAGGAATAAAGCATGCAAGCACAGACTAAGGGGGAGAAAAAATTAATTATTTATAAGAATATATAGCATAAATTCAGTGGCAGAAATCTATAGCACAATTATAGGAATATATTCAGTGAGAGAGATAAGATCAACAAAGCTTGTCAAAGATTCGTTTGTAGCAAATGAAGTTGTCATCACCAAAAAGGGGGAGAATGTTGGATCATAGGTTTTGATTGCTGACAAGACACAACAATTAAGAATCTACGATTACGATAACATCTAGACTCAACGGCTCAATATATGGTTTGTATAGTTATATGTTTTAATAAGAGTCATCAAATGTGTATATAAAGTCTAGTTTAGTGCTTTGTTAAAATCTTTCCTCAAGAATCATCATTCACATTCAAATAAACTTGCATGCATATTTTAATCAAAATCAAGTTTTCAAAAATGCATGGAGTGGGGATCAAACCCGGGTCACTAGTTTGGAAGGCAAGTACGCTAACCAAACGAGCTACTGTAGTTTTTGCTTAACAATAGAATTCAATCGACTGAATACAGTCAGTCAGTTGACTGAATCTGTGCATTTTAACATATATGTGTATGTTTTTAAATTCAGTCGACTAGCTGACTGTCTTCAGTCGACTGAATTCTGCAACGGTCTTTTTTTGTGAAAGGACACTTCCTTTTTGAATAGCCTTCTTCCTCCCCAAGGGTTGCAACCATTGCTATTGAAAGAGATCTCTTCACCAGCTGTTGCAACTCCTTAACTACTATATATATGCATGAATTTCAAGATCAAATTACTTCACTTACTTGCTTATACTTGAACCATATTTTTTGAATCAATTACTCTCTTGAATTCATACATTCATTGCTTACGTATTCATTTCCATATTCTTCAAGCAATATGAAACTTTCTAGTGTTCATATACACACAACTACACGCATCATACTTGAGGAAAAGTTTATAGGAAGGGTGTACTACAAGTGACAAATCCGTGTTATTAGAACGTACAAGGTCAAAACAATCTTTTGTATTTGTTGAAGTCCTGTTCTGCTGCTAAGGCGTGTGAAGTCCTCTTCGACTATTGAGGCGAAATCCTGTTCCGCTGCTCAGATCCCTGTCCGGCTGCTCAGGGGTTGTATAGACATGTTCCTTGGGGTTAAGTGAGGGTTGTTGTTTTAGTGAAATTCCAGAAGGAGCCTGAGACTGGATGTAGGACGTAGCTCCGAACTGGTATAAAAATCTCTAGTGTCATTTTATTATAATGATTTTATATTCCGCACTATTTACTATATAGCTATCATCACTACACTCTGAATTATCATATATCCATATTACACATCCATAGAGCGCATTCATTTGGTGTTAGAGCCTGGAATTCTATCGATCGTCACAACATCATAGAATAATGACTAGAAAACGATCCAGTAGAAATACAATAGGCAAAATCCCTGTCAAAGCCACTAGTGAGGACTACAAAAAGGTACTTTCTGATTTAAAATTTTTAGTAAAAGATAATAATGAATTTGTTAGTATAAGCAATAAGATTTCAAAGATTAATTTTATTATTTTAGAAAAAATGAAATCTGTTGAACTTGAAAATGAGAAATTTAAAAATAAAAAGTTAAACTTAGAAAATCAACTTGGTGTTTTAAAGAATAATTTTATAACTGTTAAAGATTTTCTAGATGAACAAAACATCATATTTGAAGAAGAAAAATTCAAAAGAAATTTTTGATTTGAAAAGACAAAATAATTTATTACAATCCTCTTTAAATAATTCAGAATCTCAAAATTCCCTTCCCAAAAATGAGAACCGTACTTTAAAAAACAAGAATTGTGAATGAGAAAATTGATATTTTGAATAATAGTAATATTTTTTTGAAAATAATAATTGTAACTTTGAAGCTAAATTTAATAAACTTAACACTAAAGTCACAAAGTTTAATAAAGGACAAAACAATTTAAACATGTTGTTATCTAGTTCTATACATTTACATGATAAAAGTGGTTTAGGATATAATAAAACTGATTGTAGAAATAACACTAGACATGCTTTCATGTATAGCAAATATGTTAGTGCTAGTGCTAGATTACGAGAAAAGTCTAAATCCAATTCTTATAGAAATTCAAATACTGCTTTGACCAATAATGTTTATAATTTCTTTAGTAGTACAAAATCATTGACGGGAAATATGAATAAAAACTATCTAATTATTCGGGTTCCTGTTAATTGAAAAAATAGGAAAAAATACATTGATGATTATTTTGATATGGTAGTTAATAATGAAAATTATATTTATAAAGGTTCAACCACACTCAAATGGGTATGGTTTCCTAAAAATTAGGAAATTGTAAGAACCTTGGGCATCGCATGCTTTAAATGTTAATTTTTTTCTGAAACCTTACATTATAAGTAGTATTTATTTTGTTTTATATTGTTCTATGTTAATACTTATGTAAAATATAATTTATATCATCATATAAACTCTCCTTTTTGTCAATGACAAAGGGGGAGAAAGATATTTCTCTAACACTATTTGCAGGAATAAACCATGCAAGCACAGATTAAGAGGGAGAAAAGATTAATTATTTGCAGGAATATATAGCATAGATTCATGGGGAGAAATCTATAGCACAATTACAGGAATATATTCAGTGAGAGAGATAAGATCAACAAAGCTTGTCAAAGATTCGTTCGTAGCAAATGAAGTTGTCATCATCAAAAAGGGGGAGAATGTTGGATCATAGGTTTTGATTGCTGACAAGACATAACAATTCACGAATCTATGACTACGATAACATCTAGACTCATCGGCTCAATATATGGTTTGTATAGTTATATATTTTAACAAGAGTCATCAAATGTGTATATAAAGTCTAGTTCAGTGCTTTGTTAAAATATTTCCTCAAGAACCATCATTCACATTCAAATAAACTTGCATGCATATTTTAATCAAAATCAAGTTTTCAAAAATGCATGGAGCGGGGCTCGAACCGGGGTCACTAGTTTGGAAGGCAAGTACTCTAACCAAATGAGCTACTGTAGTTTTTGCTTAACAATAGAATTCAGTCGACTGAATACAGTCAGTCAGTCGACTGATTCTGTGCATTTTAACATATATGTGCATGTTTTAAAATTCAGTCGACTGACTGACGCATTCAGTCGACTGAATTCTGCAACGGCCTTTTTTTGTCAAAAGACACTTCCTTTTTGAATAGCCTTCTTCCTCCCCAAGGGTTGCAACCATTGCTATTCGCAGAGATCTCTTCATCGGCAATTACAACTCCTTAACTACTATATACGCATGAATTTCAAGATCAAATTACTTCACCTACTTGCTTATACTTGAACCATATTTTCCGAATTAACTACTCTCTTGAATTCATACATTCATTACTTACGTATCCATTCCATATTCTTCAAGCAATTTGAGACTTCCTAATCTTTATATACACACAGCTACACACATCATATTTGAGGAAAAGATTATAGGAAAGGTACTACAAGTGACAAATCCGTGTTATTAGAATACATAAGGTTAAAATAATGTTTTGTATTTGTTGAAGTCCTGTTATGCTGCTCAAGCATGTGAAGTCCTCTTCGGCTGCTGAGGCAAAATCCTGTTCTGCTACTCAGATCCATATTCAGCTACCCAAGGGTTGTATAGACCTGTTCCTCCAGGTTAAGCGAGGGTTGTTGTTTTAGTGAAATTCCAAAAGGAGTCTGGGGCTGGATATAGGACAGAGCTCCGAACCAGTATTAAAATCTCTGGTGTCATTTTATTACACTGATTTTATATTCCGCATTGTTTACTGTATAGCTGTCATCATTAAACTATGAATTATTGTATATCCATACTACACGATCCATAATTCATTTTCAATCTCTTCCTTCTTTCATGCTCAACAACTCCTATAGCTGTTGAAGATCGATATCTCTTCTTCCTTCATTCAAGCCCGATAACACTTGTAGCTCGGCATCCTTAGAGATTCAATACCTTAATGTTATACACTTCTGGTTGTAAAGGTTCAATAACCTTCTTATAATGCTCATGTTCGATAGCTCTAGGTTCGCCAATTGCTTGCAATTCGATACCTTCAAAGACTCGCCATCCCTTCTTAAACATTCAACACTTTTGTTTATAGATGTTCGACATCTTCTTGAGGTTGTTTGAAATTTGATACCCCTTACTGAATGCATGATTGCTTTTCCTTCTTCACACTCGACATCTTGAATTTCAATGTGTTCTTCCTTATTCTTCGCCTTTCTTTGTATTGACAATGTCGAAGCTTGATATTTCCGTTGCTTTATGTGTTCGGTGTTCCTAATTGCTTGATGACCCTAAGTTAGATGCTTGTTTCATTATTGACTTGGAAGTTCAATATACGATCATAATTTTATCAACTCGTCATGCATTTATAATTTCAATATACTTTCTTTAGATGCTAGATACATGTATTTGTAGCAACACTATCTTACATTGCTTCAATACTTCAATAATAGTCAGAAAATATTTGGATAGCATTTGCACCCCCCTCCCCCCTCCCCCGTGTATAAAAGAAGTTTTTTGCACTTTAATGAAAAACCAAGTATCTTCTCACTTTTCCTACTCTCTATTTGTATAATAATTTTTCTTTAAACTCTATTCTCCTGAAAAACGTAAAGTTATGATGCCAACTTCCATTATTTCTTTCACAAATTGATTATTTTTCTTTCCAAATGCCATAGAAATTTGTGGAAAGATTTCTTATTGATTTTCCAAAATTTTGGAAATTTGGTTTTGAAATTCATTTCCCTTTTAGAACCAATAGATTTCTAGACGAGTCCTTTCATAATTGGTAAAGACATAAATCAATTTGCCCTTTTTTCTTTGTGTAAAAGCAGCATTCTAGACTTTAGTGTCTAGCCAAGTTCAATTAAGAAGATCAGAAAACCGTAAATTCAACTGGTAAGAAAACCAGAAATCCATCTGACATGAAGATTATAATTTTCATTTGAATGGAAGGTCAAAAATTCATTTGGTAATAATAGCATAACTTTATCTAGAGAAAAATAGGAATTCATATGGTAATTATATCACTACTTTATCTGAATAAAGAACAAAAATCGATTTGATAATGATACCATAATTTTTTCTAAATAGAAAACCATGAATCTATCTGGTAACAATCCTATAACTTTATTTGAATAGACGAATAGAGATCCATCTGGTAATAACTAGAATTTTATTCAAATAGAAGACCAGAAATCCATTTGGTTTAAATGTTTGTAATTTTACCTGAATAGAAGACAAGAAATCCATTTGGCTATAATACCGTAATTTTATCTAAATAGAAAACTACAAACCCATTTAATAATAATGTTTTGATTTTATCTGAATAGAAGACCAGAAATTCATTTGTTAATAATAACATAATTTTATATGAATAGAAGCCCATAAAATCATATGGTAAGAATACCATAATTTAAAACTTTAATAGATGACTAAAAAAAACATTTAGTAATAATATTTATAGTTTTATCAAAACATAAGATTAGAAATCCATCTGGTAATAATACCATAATTTTATCTAAATAGAAAATCAGAAATCCATCTGGTAGTAATGTTTACGACTTCACATGAATAGAAAATCGAAAATCCATCTGGAAATAATACCATAATTTTATCTGAATAGAAGACTAGAAATCCATCTCGTAATTTATGTCTTAACTAAGTAGGAGACCAAAAATTCAAGCTACAATAGAGATTTCTGTTATTTACTAGAACATCTTTCACCAAGAGATTTTAATATCTCAAAATTTCATATTTGTCGTTCAGTGATAGATAGTTCTTGTCCCTTTCTTGGAAGGTTGCATTTTTCTTAGCTTAGTGTCAGATTAGTCATGTTTCACTACACTTTCTTTTAGGAGGTTGCTTTGATCCACTCTTAGGACGGAGTCATACTTGTTGGATTGATGTTGTTTGCCCCTTGTCACTACTTGGGTGATGATTCAAGCTTTGATTCCTTTTGCCCTTTATCACTCTTCGGGTGATGATTTTGGCTCTGATTCCTTTTGCCCATTATCACTCTTTGGGTGATGATTTAGGCTATGATCACTTTCAACCCTTACCACTCGTTGGGTGATGATTTAGGCTTTAATTCAGCATCTTCTTACTTTATAAGTAGTGATTTAGGCTAGCCGGTGCATTTGGTTAGCCATCTTAGGCAGAATGTAAGTCTTACCCATCCTCCCTCTAGGAGGCACTTTGGTCAGGCCTCATAGACGAAACCAAAGGCTAGTTCGGTACTTTTGCTAGTTCATCTTAGGAGGGACCAAAGGCTTACTCCATCCTCCCTCTAGGAGGTGCTATGGAACGGTCACATGGGTGGCACCGAAGGCTTGCATTGCTTTGGCCAGGCAATCATAAGTGGGACTAAAGACTTACTCTAACCTTTCTCTAGGAGGTGCTTTGACCAGGCCCTTGTGGCGGGATCAAAGGCTTTTCCTTCATATCTTATTACCTTATAGGTAATGATTTAGGCTTTTCCTTATGGTTCCTTTCCTTTGTTTCATTTTCGATTCTCTAGATATACTTGTCTTAATCTCTTTATTCATCCATTATAGGAAAGTATGGTATCAAATTTCGGCATACCATCAGGTCGACATAGTTGGTAGGTTCCTAGCGGGATTAGTTTGTGGATAAGAGGGGTCCTTTCCAGCCTGGTCCAAGCGGCCCATCCATTGGAATTTTGGTATTTTCCATGACCATTTAAAGGACCAATTCTACTTTTTGGAATGTTCTTTCCTTAATCTTCGAACTATAGCATTTCGAAATCCTTTGTCTATATTCGGCCATCCGTATATCCATTTCATCCATCAATTCGTTAATCATGTCCAAAGAGTTCTTTCTTAGCTCTTGATTATGGTTAAAAGCATATGTAATTCTCTGGTTAGATGGTATCGCAATTTCAATTAGAAGCATTGCTCATGTCCATATGGCAAAGAGAATGAAGTATGTCCTATTGCCGTTTTTGCAGAAGTTCGGTATACCCAAAGCATGAGTGTTAATTTTCTACCCGCTTTCCTTTTGCACTGTCCAATCGCTTCTTATGGACTGTCTTAATAGTTTTGTTTGTAGCTTTAACAGCTTCATTAGCCTTAGGATGAGCTACAATTGAAAAACTTTTGATTATTTCATTCTTGCTGCAGAATCTAGTGAATTCCTCATGTTCAAATTGAGTTCCATTATCAGATATTATCTTATTTGGTATTCCAAACTGGGTGATTATAATCTTAAGCATAAACTTTAGTATTTTACCTGATGCATGGTTCTGTTTCTACCAACTTGGTAAAGTAGTCGATAGCTACAAACTTTGGTCTGTCCTTAGACTTAGGCAACAATCCTATTAAGTCGAATCCTTATACATCAAAGGGTCATGAATTCGAGATTGGGGTTAATTCATTTAGTGGTATAACTCTCAGCGTCGTTATTCATATGGGGCCAATAAAAACCGTACCCTATGACCTTTTTTTCCAAATTTATGCCATTATAGTAATTCCCTCAAAACCATTCACGTTTTTCTCTTAATAATTTTAAATCATTTTTTGGGCTAACATGCTTCGAGTAACGGAGCTGAATATCTTTTTATTTAAGCGTTCCATTTAACACTAGTAAAGGTTGTGCTCGGTGCCTTATCCTTCTAGATTCTCCTTTGTCTTTTGGTAATCTCTCTTCCACCAAGTTCTTGACACTGGATGTCATTCGATTATCCTCATATTTACTATTTATTTCTTTATGAATGGTCCTTCTTGGTTTTCATCATTATCACTTCTTGGTTCATCTTTTCCTTTTGATAAAGGCTAGGTATATACATGCTCCTTCGATAAGTTCACAACATCGGAGGAAATTCTTTTACCCGATTCTCTTTTTTTTTGAATACATTTTGCGATTTTGTTAATGATCCTTATTGAGGTTATACAAAACTCGATTTATAGTAATTAATATCTTTGAACTCATATACTGTTGATGTTAATACTTTTCAAAATCCAACAGGCATTTGGGGTACTCTATGTTGGTCCTACTTCCTTGTTCTTATTTGAAATTTTAGAGATAAGACTTTGGCTATTTCCTTTTCAGATAATCCTTCCGAGTTTGGGCTGAATTCTCGGCTAAAAGTATCTTTATGTATAAGTCAGTGTAATAAAGATTCAACCTCTAGTTGGTTGGACGAGTAATTGATTGTTACCTAAATTTCTTCTCCTTTTGAGTCCAATATTGGTTTTCTATTCTATCAAAGTTGTAGGTACGAGTCGGGGCAATGTTAATTTATAGAAAATCGTTGATACTTAGTTTTCCTTAAAGTATAAGTACTTTGTTTTGACTTGCTTTGTGGCTTATTACTTTTTGTCTTGTCTCTTTCTTTACCTTACTTCCTATGGGTGGTATGATCTGTATAGAAATCTTTTCTTGAGTTTCTTCTACTCACTTCTATTGAGTCACTTATTATTGATCAAAGTTATTTTCGACCATGGTAATATATATTTATCATACCAATTTTACCGATGTTCCTTGATCTTTGGTTGGTGCTCACATACTTAATTGTCATTACCCCTTTATTTTTAATATATTGATAATGGTGATTACTTATATTTTCTAGGATTTATCGTTTCGCTATGTACTAGGATTTTTTATCGATACTCGAGATTTAAAGACTAAGATTTTTCTTTTAATAGATGACAGGACCAAATTTTATCGATAATATTAGTTCGATCGATTTATCCCTTTTATTGTTCAAAATCATGGTTCTTAACGAGGACTCTTTTGTTTTTCAACTTCTTGTATGTTATTTGAATAATAACTAAAACCCGATGCCTCAAATAAGAGACTCTTTATCTATTGTTTGAAATTCGAATTTTGGTCGCAAAATCTCATAGGTTGCTTTTGCAATTTGCCACTCTTTTGGGTCAAAATAGGTAATATGCAATTTATTTTAGAAATTTTTAGAGATGACCTCATTAAAACATTATTTGGGTTAAAATTGCAGCCATTATGGTTAAACTATATATTATTTTGTAAATTGCTTTAGAAATAATAATGTGTAAATTTTCTTGGATCGGGGAAACATTCGATAGTAGTTAAGCTCCTAAAATTCTTTCTTTTGGGTAAAGAGTGTTTGAGACTAAAAATATTTTATCATAATAAGGGATAGTTTGTATTTCCCACCTTATTTGGTTGGGTAATATGTTTAAGAATCATGGAATTTTGAAAATTAATTTTTCAAAAAGTCAGAGTACTTCAAAAATAACCCTTTTGGGAGTTGATCCAAATAAGAGAATATGGTGATATCTTCGACCTAAGAAGTCATATCAATAACCATGTCGGGGATGGTGAGCTTGGGCTGCAAGAGACAATCTAAAGTATGTCTATTTAAAACTGCTATCCTTTTATTTAGGCTTATAATCTTTATTCATTTTTGGCATTGCCATGAGTTTAATCGCTTTAATTTCATCAACAGTGGCCTCAATTCCTCGATCATTGACGATATATCCTAGAAAATTAAAAGATTATATTTCGATAGAGCACTTACGTGGATTCATTCTCATTTTGTATTTTTGAAATACTTTTAACAATTCCTCAAAATATTTCTGGTGGTTAATTTCCTTTTGTGACTTATCAATTATATCATCCACATATGCTTCCAGGTCCAGTCCAATTTGTTCCATAAACACTTTATTTACTATCCTTTGATACGTAGCCTTTGCATTTTTTAGCCCAAAGAGAATGATTTTGTAGTACCAAGTTCCTCAATTTGATGCAAATAATAGCAATCTATGAGGCATGCCTTATTTAGATTTGTACAATCGATGCACGATCTCCACTTTCCACTGAACTTTTTAACTATTATAGGATTAGCCAACTATTTGGAGGTAACTCACTTCTCTAACGAATCCATTCTCAAGAAATCTTTTAACTTGTTCCTTATTAGTTCAAACTGTCTTTCCTTTTATCGAACCAGGTTGATATTTCGATCCATATTATAGCATGGCTGATAATTGCTAGATCTATTCTGACCATGTTTTAGTGAAATAAATAATATCTAACATAAAATAAAACAAATTATGCCTTTCCGTGAAGATATATAACATCATCGACATAAATACATCAAACTGTATAGTATGACCATATATTAGTATTAATAAGTATAAACAACCAGCATCACTATTATCTTCTGCCTATCACCAACTCGAGTCCCAAGGGAGATAAACAATCAAAATAACATATCCTATCAAAAATAATCTCATTCTGACCTGATATTATTAAATAAATAACACATTTAGGGCTAGGCTCGAATCAACTACGAGCATATTAGTATGCAATACAATAACATGATGAAAACATATGTGGACTACACATTCATGAAATATCTATTCCGTAGCTCTAACCAATAATACCACAACATCTATTATGTCTATATAAGTCGTGACTCACAATTGCAGATCTGCTCAACCGTGAGTCACACCTAATCGCAATTATTTATTGTCACATTTATTATTAAACACACATCATTTGAACTTTGATCAATATTTATCTATATATAACTAACTAATGCACCCTAATCATTTTCTCTCTACCAGAAGCTAGGTTGACACCATGTGATGTCGCGGCATCCCCCTACACTAAAATATCATGGGTAGGTCACACAATCGATTTGCTGTATTATACGCCTCTTTAAACCTCACTAGTAATCCTAACTACCTATAGGTCACATCATACTTGCCCATCCTCACTTGTTGTGCCCATGTAGTAGATTGTTAGGCCTGTGATAATGAGGCTAAATTGTCATGACTTGGGGCGCTACCCCATATTCGGTCTAGCTAGGATGGATATCTAATCCATCTGGTGTCTCACACCACTTCAATCATTTTTTTATTCATTTGACATGTTCATATTTATAACGGTAACCTATTTAACCATCATTTAACCCTAAGTCACAAGGGGTTATTAACATGATTCAACATCTAATACACTTCATATTGATTCCAAAGGGATATAGTAATAAAATTCTTATTTCTCTAACCTTTATTTTATTCTAAAATTAACATAGATTTCAAAAAGGTTTATTTTGTAAAATTGTCATATTTTTATGTGTTCTTCATTACAAAACCTCTTATTCAATCATAAACTTCAAATCTATTAGACTCATGTAAAACAAATAACTCATACAACCAAAATTTCCACTTTAATATTTTGAATTTTTCAAGTTACTTTTAGAGTCAAATTTGACGTATATTATTTTCAATCCAAGAAAATTCCCCAAAAATAAAATATCTAATTCCAAAAGCAATATTTAAAACCCTTGTTTATTTTTCAATCCTCTTAAAACACCTTTGTAAAAATAATTTATTACATAAAATTTCCTTCTATAAAGTGTTCTAATTTTTTAAAATTAAGACATAAACTTATACATTTCCATTTATAACCAAATTACAAAACTGCCCTCTCCAAAATAATTTCAATAAATCACTTTTATAGTATTTATAAAGGGAATACAACCTAATTTCCTTATATAAGAGATAATCAAATACAAACTAAATTACTTCCAAAGATAGTATTCCAAAGAATATAATAATATTTTTGATTAATAATATTATTATACAATAAATAAATTATGCTGCAACGTTTTATTATTTCAAAATAATTATTTCATAAAACTTAAGTTCTTTTAAATTTCTATAAAGTAAACTCATCGCTTTTGGAATTCAAATTTTTGAGTTCCTTTTTTTTAAAATCAGTCAAATACTTTTGTAAACATAGATAAATAAAATAACAACTAATAAAAATTGACTTATAAAACAAATATCGTAATTTCAATTTTCGACAATTAATTTCTTTTTGAAAGTCTAAAAATATTTGTTATGACCAAATTTTCAATATAAAAAATAAGCATAAAAAGTCGACCTGAGATTTTCAACCAAGACCATATGGATCGATATCGAATTACTCAGGTTGGACACAAAAAAACCTAGGGTCAACTCCAAGTGAGAAAAGAAAAACTCGAGCATAACTATCAAAGGAAATCCTCCACTTAAGCCTGAAGCTAACCCAACTTTCTCAGTTCGGACCATAAGTCAGTTCAGTACCTGTCCAAGAGCAATGGATCAGCTCCTATCTTTGAAGTTATGGGCCGGTTTAACGTCGACACTCCAGTCAGCGATATGTGAACGTGGGGAATGTGGCGAAGCATGTTTCACGGATAATTTCGACGATTTTCTATTGTAATGAGGAAGAGAGATGCACTTGAGAAAGGAATTTTCTTCTTTTCTTTGATAATTTTCATATTTTACGCTCTATTGGGTATTTGTGCCATTTTTAATACGAACATTTTAATACTTTTATTGAGAGGAAGTAGGATTTATTGAAATTAAGAAGAAGACGAGACCATCAACCAGGAGGATTGCTGCTGGAGAAAGCCAATAAGGACATGGAGGCAGCCATGTGGCTTACTCAGGATCTAACTCGTCATCCATCTGCATAACCAAAGATGGAATTGGGATAATGGTGACAGGAGTGCTAGAGTGAATGGTAACCTTCCAGGAAAAGATGACGGAAGGATTCTTCAAATGAGTGGGACAATTGAGAATAGTCGAAGTTGTTATAAACCAAAACCAAAGGCCAGAAGTTGGAATAACACACCTGTTAACAAAATGGAACAAGTTGGAGCGACCTTGGAAAAGATGCCACAGCTCGGTAGCAACCTCCAAGCATAAGTCGGTACCGATCTAGAGGGATTGGAGGCCATGCTGGACTTGAACTTGCACGAAGATGGAGATTGCTCGAGAAATGATGTTGGGCCACAAAACATAAATCATAAAGCAAATATGCAGCCAGAAGAATACATGCCAGAATTTCCCCACTAGGAATGAAAGGTAGAATAAAAATGCAGAACAGAGACTTTCTAAGATAATAGTGATAGAATTGTTGAAATAGTTAAATGAGCGATTAGAGGTGGACCACCTGGCTAGAGTCTCAAGGATGTGAATGGAAATCTTTTCATCCCTAAGATCTGGTATGCATGGAATCCATCCGATTTCAAACTATCGATGTTGGAAATATACAATGGAAAGACAGATCCAATGATTCATTTAATGAGATACATCCAAAAATTGGAGGTGTTACGTACTTCGGAAGAGGTAACAAGAAGGCATTCCTCGTTATATTTAATAGACTAGACGACGATGCGGTTCCGATAGCTATAAAATGGGCCAATCAGCACATGGGCTGAATTAGTGGATAAATTTATAATGCAGTTCGTTAATATCTCTTGACCAAAGAATGTGATAGCACTTTCGAGCATGGAACTAAGGGTCGATGAGACCCTAGGAAGTTATTTGACTAAGTTTAACACAACACACTACTACAAAACAGGTCATTTACGACGGTTGTTTGATCCCCTATTGTGACGGTTCAACAACCTTAGCAAATGCAGATATCGCAATAGGCAAAAACCTATTGCGACGGTTTTTAAACTATTGTAGAAAACTACATTTTGCTACGGTTATTTATGGCAACCATCACAACAGGCATATTTTTTGCGACAGTTCTTCATAACAACCGTCGCAATAGACTGTCATTTTGGCTTCGAAAAGATGATATTTTGCTACGGTTGGATTAAAAAACCATCACAAATTGCCTATTTTTTTACGACTATTCTTCGCAACAATCATCGTAATAAACTGTCATTTTGTCTTCAAAAGGATGACCTTTGCTACGATCAGGTTAAATAATCATCGCAAATTGCTTATTTTTTGCTATGGATTTTTATAATAAATGTCACAATAAACTTGCATTTGGCTTTGAATATTAAATGTAGATTCACATAATGGATTTCATTAATAACATAACTTTCTATTTCTATACATAAATTACTAAAACATAGAACATAAATTACTAAAACATAACTAATAATTGAAAAGGTAGCAGCTAATAAATGTACAACATCTCCTTTATAAATTGAAGTTATATGTACAAATTTACTTATATTTGTATCTCTTCTGTTCCTTTTGCTTCAAGCCAGTCCATTGCATAATGTTGATTGTACAACTTCACTCCAAAAATCAAAAAATAAACATTGTCCATAAAAGTTAAAAGATGAGAATCTTTTATGTTACAATGTTTTTAATACCAATATCATTTATGTTATATTTGATAAATAATATAGAATTTACTATGTTATGTTTTATGTAATAGTCACGCTAACTTATAACATTGTGTACATGATAGAAAAATATAAATTACCAGTTTAAACATAAGCATCTGTAGATGAAATATTCCAGATGAAAATGAATTCAGATGCAACAACTGCTTTCTTTTGCGTACACGATTTCCATGCATCTCCAAATCTTCCTATCCAAAATTTACCTTTAACAATAATCGAACATATTTCTTTTATACAAAAGTTTTTATAAATTGGTTTGTTACAAGAAGCAAATTAGTCATTCAAGTGTCTTTAGAAAGTAATTTTGTCAATTTTTGAGAAAATAAAGTGCATGTTAATTTTCGTGTTGTTAAATTTACCGTAACGAGCCAGTTGAATTGAGTAGGAGGACAACACTTTTGGTATAGTGAAAACTCCAAAAAACAATGCAGTAATTCTAACAAGTTTATTCAGTAATTTAATCAAATGACAAATTTACATTTCACTGCAAAAAAACAAAGATTAGAAAGCCCGGAAACATACAGAGTTTGCATAAGGTCCACATAGTAATGGAATTTCCACATCTGGCCATCACGAACAAAATCACTGCTAACTACCATGTACATACATAAAAATTAAAAATTGAACATTATAGAGTCGATTAAAGGAAGCTAAAAAGGTGTAAATATCAATGAATAAGGGTGCATGGTAAAAACGAATTCAAAAGTAAAAGAGAAGCGATACCCTTATGGCAGTCTGAGGACCTCTAAAAATTAGAGCCTTGATGTTAACTAATACTTTATTTATGTATGGAAGTAATATTCTCAATATACGTATTACATCTTCTTCTCTAATTATGCATTTTTCTTCATTTTCCTTTTCATATTTTATTTTCCTATTACATCTCTCTAGTAGCAAACGAGGGTCAATGAGTATTTTTTTTAACTGCTCACCCCACCAATGCTAAGCAACTTTATCCGATATAATCAACTTTATCCCTCTAATAATGTGTTTTATACACCAAAATATGGAACAATGAAATTCAAAAATGTTTTTTTCTCTGTATTATAATAAGTATGTAATGGTTTGAAATTTAAGATGAGTCATAGTGCCATAGCACTATATGTAGCGTCATAGGTCAGAATCAGTTATAATCCTATGTTACATTCAACATATTAATAACAATGAAGTCTAAAATCTCATCGTAAATAATGTAATTTTGTAGTTTGTATCATATCATACTTTATAATCTTCATACCTTGCTTGCATGCATCTTCCAATGCAAAAAGACTTGCTTGCACCTACAAGGCCAAAAAAACACAAGCATATTTTTTTATTTCAGTATATTTCATTAAAACATAATGTTGAATTTCATTTAAACATAATAGACACCTGATTGAACTTAGAATAACAACATGCAACATTGTAGCTTACAATTGAAGCCTCGTTGTATTCTAGTTTTGCTCCTAGTATTGAAGTTTAAATTTATATTTATGCAAAAAAAATATCCAACTACTAGAAACTAAAGTAAAACAATGTGTAATGAATGAAAAAATAAATAGTAAATAACGACAAACTAAACTTGGTACCGATAACTTATCACCAATACTAAAACTCCATTTTTATCAGCTACTGCCCCATGCAATATTGCATCAATGTAAGTGCTACCATCTCTTCCTCTTATGAATTTGAATCCATATGGTTTATCAATCTCCACCTCATATTCTTCGAATCTCTATCTTCTTAGCCTTTGCTTTCTAATTTCTCTATAGCAGAAGATGACGATGCTTTCACTACAATTTCTACTCTTTTTACTACTAAATATTGTGTGTTAGAAAATATGGCTAAAGAGTGTTTGGATAAGAAGCTTTTGTTAAATTAGTTGTTTTGTTTGGTTATTGATTTACTATTGTTGCTATTGTTAAAAGAAAATTGTAATGAACCACCTTTATAGACGGTTTAAATCGACAATAAACCACACATGTCAACTCAACCCACTCAAAAGGGAGGAATGTTAATGTGGTTTAGTAAAAAGAAAAGCAACATACAGAATCTCGCAGCAAATTGAAAAAAATATAATAATCAAATAAAACTATTCATGAAGCTGTTTACAATATACATTTGATTACACATTTTTTTACGACACTAATCAGAGTACAATAAATAAACATACAAATAATGCAGCAGAAAAATATTAATAGATACAGTCTTCAAACTCCATCTTCGTCTTGAAGAAATAATATCTTTAAGACACTAAAATACTCGGGCTGACCCAGACGTAAAGGAAAATAATACACTCGAGTCAGAACTAAAATTCTTATGCAAATTAAATCAAAATTAGATGAAGGAATGCAGATGGCTACATTTTTAAATGTTCAAATTTTCTGGAAAAGTTATTATTTCCATATTCGAAATACAACTGATTTCACAATAGATCCATCCTAGTAACTTATAAATTTATAGAAAAATTCCCAATTAAATTTCAGAGTTCAAGAGATTTTATTTATAAAAATGTTTCAAAGTTTCAACATTCAATTTTATGGAAACTTCCCCAATGTTTCAAAATTTAATTTTGAAAACTTTCAAATAAGGTAAAGATGGTTTATTTCTCAAAAATCATTTTTTATGGTTCAAATAGTAAATCTAAACATTATGATAACCCGGATTTTTGAACAGCTGTTAATTGGATAATTAACTGATTTTTAACTATTGAGATACTGATTTTATTTGGATTAGACAAATAAATTTGATAATTAAAGATGTCTGGACATATATATAAGTGGATTTGAAACTATAATAATAATGGTTGAATTAAATAGTGAATCTTATAGTAAACTATTAATTATAGAAATAGATATGTGTAAAACTTTATAATGATGAAAATTTTAAGTGTATACACATTGATATAATTTAATTGGGCAAATTTATCTTTTCAAAAACAAATAAATTAGGTGTTGTTTTTGTGTGTGTATATATGTATAACTATTTATAAGCGTTTAAAATTGGGTTTTTCTTTCATTTTCTTTTAGAAAAATGCATAAATAAACAAAAGAAAAGTTAAACATAAAGACATGAATATATTCATGTAAACTAAATTATAGATATTATATGAATATATATAACATATTAATACATTCTAATTATACTTGTAAACAAATTCTCTATGCAAGTGTAAATTCATTTTAACAAGCTTATGACAAATGTAAGGAAATCAACAAGTGGCATTATTGCTGAAAATAATAATAAATAAAGATAAATATGATATGTGCATCATCATTTTCAAACAAGAAAATCTGAAGAAAAATAAAAGGCTGGTAATCAAATCCTCTAACCAGAAATCAAACAAATCAAACCCTGTAACATCTTTTTTCAAAAGCAAGGATTATCAAGCAATTAAGCTTCCAACAAATTCAAGCCTAAAAGAAAAAGATAAGATTGTCTCAGAATTTAAACAAGACCATTTCAACAACTAAATCAAGCTTCAGACCATAAGGCAATTTCCAGTTTCCAGTTTTCCTTCCAGATTCCAGGCCCCTGTTTTAAATAAGGTGAGTAAACATTTTTAAAACAAAAGTCTTTGGTGTTAATATATCTGTGGGATGTTGATTAATACATGTTTGCATGAATGTTTCAATTTGAATTTGGTTTTAATTATGCTATTTAAAAGCATGCCTGTATATATATGGTCACTGTTTTAATCTCAGGTTCAAGATTTGCTTTTTAAAAAATCATATCTTCCCAATGAATCATTATTAAACCTTGATTATTGAAAAGAAATTGGTTGTAACAATGTAATCTTGTTTTTAAAATTAATCTTAAGTGTTTGTATTTACTAATTATCCTGCAAAATTAAGATTACAGTTATAAGCTAAACTAGGTTAAAAATCATGTCAATGATTTCATCTTTGGGTTATAGAATATAAATATTATAAACAAAACAAGAACTTTAGTATGAATTTGGTAATTTTTAAGATGGTATATCACGAGAATTAGTGGGATGAACGGAATTTGCTTTATTGTCAAATTCTGGCGAACGAGTTTTTGGTAAGCGTCGAGACTACTGCTGGAGGAGGCTGGGGCATGTAGGATTTCGAGAAAATTGGAGGAAGGATTTTTAGAGGGCTGTGGAGATCAGGGATTAATGATCTAGGGTTTGTGAGCCTATTTTTGTTTGAGTTGATATCAGGGTGATCTCGATGACAATGGTGAATCAGGTCTAATCGCATGCTGGGGATGGATTCGAGGGTTTGCATCGCGACTGAGGTCAAGGTGGCAGGCCTTCTAGTGGTGGTGTTTGTCGTCGGCAGGGGTTTGTGTTGATCGAGCTTTTGTGGAACTGAGGGTTCATTTGCTCGATTTTGTTCCACTGGCGATTTCGACGAGCTAAGTGGCCATGAGGGATGATGGGAGTAGATGCGCTTACCATCTGTGCACATGCATGCGATAGATTGTTGTATCTAGAAACAAATGTGTGTTTGGGAAGAATGGTTTCTAGGGGAATGTCTCGAGGAAATTTTGGTTTGACTCGAACGAAGGGTAGTATGGTTTATCTTGAAGATTAGCTCGGAATTTTCAAAAGAAAGTCGGGTTGAAGAAAGAAGTTTTTAACTTTTTAAAACAATGTATATCAATGTATCGATGATGATCCAGATTTTGTTGTGTTACCAGATTTTTGATTTTAAAGGAAGCTTGATCCAAGTTTCCAAATTTTATATAAAAATAAATAAATTGTTTTTTTACAAACGTTTGAAATTAAATGTGTTTGAATGGTTTTGAATTAGGATAATTACTTAAAGTAATTGATTAAAGAATGATTAGTTAATTTATAATTTCTTCATTGAAGATTAATTAATTAACTTAAGTAATTAAATGATAATTAATTAAAGGATCATTAATTAGTGTGATAAACTAAAGAGCCCTTAATTATTTAGTGTAATTTAATAAAGTTTAATTAACTATTGAACGTGATTAAATAAAGTTAATTAATGGATATGATTGATTAAGGATTAATTAATTGATGCAAATAATTAATGTAATTTATTATAGTTAATTAATGAGAGCAATTAATGGTTTATCTTAAGGTTAATTAAAACCTTGGATGATTAAGGATTAATCTTTTGAAGGTTAATTAATTTAAATAAAAATTAAAGTTTAAATTAATAAATGATTAAGGTTGATTAAATAAGGATAATTAACCAATGGGATAATTAGGATAATTACTCGATAATAGTGATTGAAGGTAATTTACCAAAGGGAAGTAATTAAGGTTTAATTACTTAGTGTAATTAATTAAAGGGTTGATTAATTAAGTAAGGGAATTTATTAACGGTTAATGAATTAATATTTGTGATTAATTAATGGTTAATTAACCAAGATAAGTGATTATAAGTAATAAAGGACCAGTAGGATTAATGTGAATGGGTGAAGGTTAATTAATTTGTATAAATAATTAAAGGGAAATTACTTAATGTAATTAAGGAATGATTAATCAAGATGAATAATTAAGGGACGATTAATAAATTGAATATAATTAACTAATGTTAATAGGCAAGATTTATAAATAACAAAGTAATTAATTTAATTCATTGGTAGTTAATTAAATTAATTGGAAATGGTATGACCAATTTATCTTGCTTATGGATGATTGAATGATATTTGAATGCCTTGGATAATTGTTATCCCTGGTATGTGATTGTGATGCTTTGTGTTATGAAATGTTTTTGTAATATGAACAGTGATAATGTGGTATCTATGATAAAATGCTGTATAAGAGTGACATACAGTATTTAAAATTAAATTATATTCACTTGAATAATTTGGGTTAAGATGACATTGGATTCGAAGAGACCGGGGTCGGGTATTAGTATACATCCGAAACCGCTTCGATTCGTAGTATAATAATTCCTTATAGATTTGGTATGTGAAATCAATATGCTGGAATGGAATGATTTAAGTGAATTGGACCATTTAATCTAAGTTTGTTACTTAGAAATTGATGTGTGAAATAAGTGTTGTCTATGGCAAATTGTGAATTTGTAAAAATTGATACGAGTTACCCTGGGTTTTAAATAAGCTCTATGTATTGAAATTTCATGTTGGATGAGTTTACTCATGCTGGTTTCCAGCCTGACCCGGGTGTTACTTTAATGTAATGCTCGGGTCAGGCCGAGTATTAAAGATTTTTAGGTAAGGATGTTCTAGAGCTCAGGAGGCGAGCTGGATGACAGGAACGTATGGAGAGTTTCCGCTATGATATTGTAGTATCTGGGACATGTGGATTGTATCTATCCAGTGTTTGTGTATGTTGTAACTCTGATGTATTAAAGTGTAATTTGAGAAATATAGTTTTCCTTTCTAAACTGATATTATTGATATTATATTTTATCCGCTGTGAATGTGAGATTGAGCTTTGGTATTTCTATTCTTCTTCTTCTTCTATCTCTTCCTTCTTTTCTCTAACTGCCTGGAATTTTCAGGATCGAAAATTCTGGGTCGTTACATTTGGTATTAGAGCAGAAGGTTAAGCGAGCACATTAGCTCTAGTGGGATTACTCATTAAGGATAGGGTCAATGGTACCTTAGGATGAGTTGAGTGTGTATATATATGAGAGCGTATTTGTAATTTTCTTGTATAAAGATTTCAAATGATTTTATATAAGCTTATATTTTAATATATATAGGAATAGTTCTTCTAATATTAAGGTAATTGGTCATTAAATTATTGAAATTAATTTAAGTGGAAATCGAAATATAACCAAATTGAAATTAAATAAAGATAAGTTTGAAATGGACTCAAATTAAAATCTTGAATTTGGGAAAGAGTTTCAGAATAAGGTAATATTGAATTGGTTTCCAGATATGATAATCTTGGTTATTATCAAAAATGATTGTTGTGTTTAATAATAAAATATGTATTAATGAGTAAGCAAAATGAAATGTTTTAGGGAAGAAAACATTTAGACAAGTATGACTTATAAATAGGAATTGAAGATGATACAAATTGTGAAGTTTTAAATCTGGGTCCAAAATTTGAAAATTGTTTCAAAGTGATAAAGAAATAATAAATAATGTTATTTATTGTATTTGAATGAAAGGGTCCTATTTCAAACAAGAGTTGTTTGAAAATTTAAAGAAATTTGTTTTGAATTAAAATCAAAGGTGGTTTAAATTTTTAAATTTGTCTTGGTGGGCTAAGAAGTAAATGTGTACATATGTGTGGGTATACCTAATATCAAAGATGGTTTGGAATAAACTTTAAATGTTGAGTTTTAATTTGAAATGAGATGTGATACCCAAAGTGATAAGTTTTTGAACTTAATAAGTGGAAAGATTATTAATGTAAAGTTTAAAATTGGAAATGGGAATTCAAATTAGGTAAGATTGGAAAAATTAAGTAAATTGAATTTAACTTTAGGAAAGTTAAATAATTTAACAAGTAACCTGAATTGGAAATTTCAAGATGAAATTAGGATTTAACTTGGGAAGTTAAATGTTTGATTTAAAATGGGAGTTATGAGTGATCTCAAAATGGGTTTGAGATCTGGAAATTGAAATTGATGCTATAAATCAGTGTTCGGATAAATTTGGATATTTATTTATCCGGATATTATAAATAATCTATGAAACTGAGAATTGGTTTTGAAGTAAAAATTCAATAATAAAATTGGATTCTGAAGATAAAAATGTTTTCAATTCTTATTTGAACTTTAAAAGAAGTTAAGTAAAAATAATTTAAAATGGAATTTTGAAATTCTGACTCAGAATTAAATTGTTTAAAGATCTTGATTGTTGATTTAAAAATAAAAGTTAATTTGATTTAAGGGATTAAATCAACATTTAAAATTTAACTTGAATTTATATAATTTGGGATGGTTTAAATTTGAAGTTTGAATTGAATTAATTCAAACTGAATTTGATATGAATTAATTGGAATTGTGATTGAATATGGATAAGTTTAAAAATTCAAATGGAAAATTTAAATTGGATTAATTTGAAATGAAATTGAAGTTGAATGAGTTCAAATTCAAAAAGGAAGTAGATTTGAATATGGGATGAGAATGGAAGTTAACTTATTTGAATTAAAATGGAAAGTTAATTGAAAATTGGCAATTGATTGGAATTGGGATCAATTCAAATTGGAATTGAATCAATTTAAATCGAAATGGAAATTTAAATTGAATTGAAATTGAATCAATTCAAGGGGAAGTGGAAATTTAAATGGAATTGATGGGAAATGGAGATTGGAAAGTTGAACAGTTTGGCTTTGGACTATTTTCAAAATAAATTGTTTTAACATAAATTTATTTTTCCAAGCTATTTACTATATACAATCTTTCTTTTAAAAGCCCAAACTATTCTATACTTTACAATTATTTTGGAACTATTTAACTATTTGACAACTGTTTTATAAACTAACTATCTTTCAACTATTTTATAACTAATTACTAGTTTACAACTATTTTGAAATTATTTAAAAAAATTATAACTATTTGACTATTTTCCAACTATTTTACAATTACTTAACTGTTTTACAGCTATTTTACAAATTAATAATTATTTTTCAATTACTTATCTATTTTTAAACCTTTCAAGCTATTTTCTAAATTTAAGCTGGACAGAGTTCAAACTGTTTATGATTAAATATCCATTTGAGATAAGAATTGAGGTGATAATCCAAATGAGGATTTAAGCAATTGTGAGTAAGTGAATGGAAAACAAAGTGAAGGTGAATAGAAAGAGAATCGATTTGGCTAATAATTGAAGAAGATAAATACGTAGGATGTACGTATGTTATTTTATTCGTATAGTGATTTGATCCAGATTCGAGCACAGAATTTCAAGGTAGTTATATCGGTCCAAATTGGGTTTTTTCACTCGATTTTCGACGGCGAACCTAGATATGGACTGTTGATTAGGTTCTGGATATTCTCTATCATAGTTATGGCTATGCAAGGAGAATGACGGTTTCTGATCAAGAAACCAGATCTGAGTCCGCACTAGGAAGTCGGGTGAACGATACTAGTTCGGAAGAGAAACTGTGTGATCGAGTGAGCGATCAGATTGATATTGCGTACGGATGATATAGTACATCGTATGGGTTTGAATGAAATTGACATTGAAAATTTGTGGATAAGAACTGTAAAAATATTTTTCGAAACGAAAGTATACTTTGTGAGATATATGATGAAGTAAAGTGGAAATTCGATATTTATATGGTAAAAATTTACTTTATGGAAGTAAGTAAACTGGTAAGTGACTTTATAGAGTAATCAAATTTGAATATTTGATTTGGAATAAACAAAGTTATATATCTTTGTTATATAAAATAAATCTCCCCTTGTTGAATCTGTTACCGGAAGGCAAGGATTTTTGAAAGTGTTTGAAGTGATCCAAAGATTTTTAAAGTTATATATATATGTGTGTGTGTGTGTGTGTGTATATATATGTAAAAGATCTTATGAAAATGATTTTAAGAAAGGTTTTTGGAACCTTTGGATTTGGAAAGGCTTTTTGATTTTTGGGTAAAATCAATATTGGAATTTGAAAAGCCTAGTTTGAGAATTATCGATTTTGGAAATCGATTTTGTGTAAAGGAGATTTGGATGAAAATCATAAAGGGTATGATTTGAAAGATATTATAACAGTATAGTATAAAGTGTTTTGAGGTTGGCTCTTGGAAAAAGGCACTCCCTTGAAATGAACTTCTCAGAAGTGCTACATGGTGGTACTGCCTTGAACCCTAAGGGGGGGTTCTAAAGTTGATCCTGTGAGGAGTCCGGACAAAACTAGTTCCTGAGGATTATGAGTAGTGTGTAGTGAAAGTCAAGGGCGTTGATGCCTACAGAGGCATTTGAGTTATGTTGTGATGATAGTTTAAGTCCATCTCACTGCGATCAACTGCAGACCATAGCGAAAGTCATGTGTTCCGCTGAGAGCCAACAGTCTACATTTGATTTTATATCGGTGGACTGCGACCTATGGTGACATAGCGAAAGTCGTGTATGCCGTTGAGAGCCAACAGTCTATGTTTGATTTTACATCGGTAGACTACGACCTATGTAGGAGTGGAGAAGTTTCATTTTTTCGACAGCGAAAATCGAGGGCGCTGATGCCTACAGTTACATGGACTTTAGCTGTGATGGCAACGTAACCCTGTAATGTAACTGTGATCTATGGCGGGTTCCATGGCGTAATCGAGGGGCACGGAGTGCCTACACTTACATGGACTTTTGCAGTGATGGCAACGTAACCCAGAATGTAACTGCGACCATGGTTGGGGGTGATGATTTCTAGAGCATTCTCACCAAAGATGTTTCCTCTATTTTCAAAATGTTTTCTATATTTTCAATAAAAAAATTTCTAAGTATTTTCGCTAGGTGTTGAAACGGGTCTGCTAAGTACTTATAGATTTTCAGTCCTACGCCTGATCAACGTATGACCAAATTTCTATAGGAACGAGGAGAACATGTGAAAACATCGAGTTATAAAATGATATTTTTATAAAACTATTTTGGAAATATTATATATTTTAAAGTGTTTTAAAAGTGATTTATCTAATATTAAGTATTTTAATAAATTCTGGCTTCGTCTCTTTTCGAGGATGAAAAGATTCAAAGGGGGAGGAATGTGATAACCCGGATTTTTGAATAACTGTTAATTGGATAATTAACTGATTTTTAACTATTGAGATACTGATTTTATTTGGATTAAACAAATAAATTTGATAATTAAAGATGTCTGGACATATATATAAGTGGATTTGAAACTATAATAATAATGGTTGAATTAAATAGTGAATCTTATAGTAAACTATTAATTATAGAAATAGATATGTGTAAAACATTATAATGATGAAAATCTTAAGTGTATACACATTGATATAATTTGATTGGGCAAATTTATCATTTCAAAAACAAATAAATTAGGTGTTGTTTTTATGTGTGTGTGTGTGTGTGTATATATATATATATATATGATTATTTGTAAGTGTTTAAAATTGGGTTTTTCTTTCATTTTCTTTTAAAAAATGTATAGATAAATAAAAGAAAACTTAAATATAAAGACATGAATATATTCATATAAACTAAATTATAGATATTATATAAATATATATAACATATTAATACATTCTAATTATACTTATAAACAAATTCTCTATGCAAGTGTAAATTCATTTTAACAAGCTTATGACAAATGTAAGGAAATCAACAAGTGGCATTATTGCTGAAAATAATAATAAATAAAGATAAATATGATATGTGCATCATCATTTTCAAACAAGAAAATCTGAAGAAAAATAAAACGCTGGTAATCAAATCCTCTAACCAGAAATCAAACAAATCAAGCTATGATGCCCCACCTCTATACCCACACTAGCCAAGAACACTACGGTGTAGTGCTGTCAACTAGCATGGAGAATAAGGATGTTGAGGAGCGACCATCCATGTAATTGCTTATCACACGGTGGCTATGAATAATCTTCGGAAACAAACATAAAAATAATCATAACACAAATCAGTCACAGACATCCATATCACAAGGGCGGAAGAAGATATGAATATATATCTAACACATGAAAGTGTACATCAGAGTAGTGGTCAGTAAGATCCACAATAATACAAAAGAATAGCAACACGTGCTATACAAAAGAATACAACTATGAGTCTATATCTCAAGTGTATACCACAAAAAACTGCTAATCTAAACAGTTAGCCAAAAGTCAGAGTGATGAATCCCTGGGAAGAAGTCAAGCAGAAGCACCTGTAACATCTCGGTCTGACCCGAGTATTATTTAAGAAAATAATAAACGAATCAGTCTAGCTATAAATATCAGATGACATGATATAACATAAAAGATATGGCATAAACATAAAATATCCGTAATGACATACCACTATAAGTATGTAAATAATGATCAACAGAAGATCAGTCAATAAGAGATAATCAATATCACAAGAATCTTCTCAAAGATTCGGAAAGGGCGTCATACCCCAAACTTGTACTCATGACAAGTCAATGGCATAAATTCTAGAAATCAATGCAAGAAGTCCAGAAATCATAGAAAAGAGAAAGAGGCCTATCACATGACGGTCCGAAGACCACGGGGAGCTACCCTACATGTGTGAATGGAATCACACAGATTAAGGTCCAGACTAACCAAAAAGCAAAAAGTTATGTGTGAGTGGAATCACACAAGTGGTGTCTAGTCTAACCTCGCAACAAGAGACATCGCACAGTTGCTAGTCTAAATCATCAGAATGATCGTCATGATCAACGAGAAGTGCCAATTACACTAAGCTAGTAAATATAGAAGTTTAGCTTCATGTCCCATAACCACTTGCTTAACTTAAATATTTACGAACAAACTGTAAGTCTTCACTAATAAAATTGTCACAAGAGGTTCAATCGAACAAGTCCAAGAATTAACCGACGAAGTGAACGCAAGCGTTTCATACCACTTGTTTTACTAAGTCGTTTAATTAGATTTCTCATCCGAGTGAGATAAAGGTTTGTATATACTAATAGATTGGAAAACGGTTTAAGAAAAGAGCTTAGTTATTAAAAATAGAGTTGAAATTGTTTGTTAAAAGAGTTTTGATATTTACTACTAGTATTGAAACTTTTATATTATAAAGTGACAAAACACAGAAGCGATTGTAGAAACAATCAGTCACAAAGATCGCATACGGAGATGTGAATAAAATCCAAGGAAATCAGCTCAATGTTTTTCAGATAAGATCCCCTACGGAGGGGGGGTCCAGGGGGGGTGGCAACCCCCCAAGGTGGGGGTGCGGGGGCAACGCCACCGCTTACGGGGTTCGACCTGCCCGGTCAGGTCGCGGGGGTCCAGGGGGCAGCGCCCCGACAAAACGGTACAACCTAAGTGAAGGCAAGAGGCCTACAACCTAAAGCAAAATGAGGTCTAACGACCTAAGGGTTCACGCGACCTAACACAATGGCTGAGCGACCTAACTAAGTGCGCGACCTGGTGGGTAAGGAGGTCGAGCGACCTAAAGTTCTTTGCGACCTAACGAGGTAGAGGGGACACGCGACCTAAAGGTACGCGATCTAAGAAAGCACGCGACCTATCGGCAACAAGGATCGAGCGACCTAACGGCAACATGGGTCGAGCGACCTAACTTTGCCGCGACCTATAAATATCACGACCTAAGGCCACAACGACCTAAGAAATAAAGGGAAGCGACCCAAAAGAGGAAGGGTTTAACGACCTAAGCAGTGAAGAGGCCAAGCGACCTAGCGTGGTCAACGACCTAAAAGGGTTCGCGTCCTAAGAAAGTGCGCGATCTAAAGCACACGCGACTTACGACCTAAGGAAAGCAGGCGACCTAACTCCACACACAAGGCCTAACGACCTAAGTGTTAAACGACCTACGACCTACGCCACCAACTCACGAGCGACCTAAGTACTAGGTCGTGAACGACCTAACTCCGAACACACGAAAAGTGGTCAGAACGATCTAGGAGCTATCTCGTACGCGACCTACGACCTAAGACCCACACGACCTAACTCCGAACGACCTAAAAATGGCCAGAACGACCTAAATGCAGAAATTTCGCCAAAACGCCAAAAATGGAGTTTTTCGCCAATCCAATCCAAACCAAAAGCAAATATTCATGCTAAAGTGATAGGGAATCATTCCCAACAACCCAAGATAGTTATAGACAAGAATGTGAGTTAAAAATCTCACCTTTGCACTAAAGTTTATGAAGATGAAGCTTGAAAGCAAGGAGAAGCAATCCAAAGCTTGAATCCAATATCTTCTACTTGAATTTGGAGTTGAATGTTGGATTTGCAATTGAATTTGTGCTTGGAGTTTTAATTTCCCATTCTTTTCACCATTAATGCCCAAGCTTGAGTTAGTTAGGAAATTTATGAAGAGTGAGGAGAAGGGGGTTGGAACTTGGGCTTAATAGGCTAAACTAACCCAAGGTCCAAAGCGGGAAAAGTTATTGAAATTTCGCTAACTCCAAACCTATCGATGTTTATACTTAAAAAATTTGTAAACGGCATTTCGAACTCAATGGAAGTGGTCTCGAGTCCTAATTTGACCGTTTTCAAAAAATAGCTTTTCGAACCAATATCTGATTAACGACCTAATATTTAAATAAAATATTTAAATATTAAATCGATAAATATGCGGGTTGTTACACAAACCCTGTAACATCTTTTTTCAAAAGCAAGGATTATCAAGCAATTAAGCTTCCAACAAATTCAAGCCTGAAAGAAAAAGATAAGATTGTCTCAGAATTTAAACAAGACCATTTCAACAACTAAATCAAGCTTCAGACCATAAGGCAATTTCCAGTTTCCAGTTTTCCTTCCAGATTCCAGGCCCCTGTTTTAAATAAGGTGAGTAAACATTTTTAAAACAAAAGTCTTTGGTGTTAATATATCTGTGTGATGATGATTAATACATGTTTGCATGAATGTTTCAATTTGAATTTGGTTTGAGTTATGCTATTTAAAAGCATGCCTGTATATATATGGTCACTGTTTTAATCTCAGGTTCATGATTTGCTTTTAAAAAAAATCATATCTTCCCAATGAATCATTATCAAACCTTGATTATTGAAAAGAAATTGGTTGGAACAATGTAATCTTGTTTTTAAAATTAATCTTAAGTGTTTATATTTACTAAATATTCTGCAAAATTAAGATTGCAGTAAAAAGCTAAAATAAGTTAAAAATCAATGTCAATGATTTCATCTTTGGGCTATAGAATATGATTCGTATAAACAAAACATGAATTTTACTATGAATTTTGTAATTTTTAAGATGGTATATCACGAGAATTAGTGGGATGAACGGAATTTGCTTTATTGTTAAATTTCAGTTAACGACGTTTTGGTAAGCGTCGAGACTACTACTGGAGGAGGCTGGGGTATGTATGATTTCAGAAATATTAGAGGAAGGATTTTTTGAGGGTTGTGGAGATCAGGGATTGATGATCTAGGGTTTGTGAACCTGCTTTTGTTTGAGTTGATATCGAGGTGATCTCGATGACTATGGTGAATCAGGTAAAATCGCATGAGGTCAAGGTAGCAGGCCTTCTAGTTGTGGTGTTCGCCGTCGGCAAGGGTTTGTGTTGATCGAGTTTTTGAGGGACTGAGGGTTCATTTGCTCGATTTTGTTCCACTAGCGATTTCGGCGAGTTGAGTAGCCGTAAGGGACGATGGGAGTGTCGGCGTCTTGCCGAGGGTCATGGTGACGGTCGGAGATGCATCGACCATCTGTGCACGTGCACGCGATAGGTTGTTGTATCTGGAAACAAATGTTTGTTTAGGAAGAAGGGTTTCCAGGGGAATGTCTCGAGGAAATTTTGGTTTGACACGAAGGAAGGGTAGTGTGGTTTATCTTGAAGATTAGCTTGTAAGTTTCAAAAGAAACTCGGGTTGAAGAAAGCAGTTTTTAACTCTTTAAAACAATGTATATCAATGTATCGATGATGATCCAGATTTTGTTGTGTTACCAGATTTTTGATTTTTAATGAAGCTTTGGTCCGAGTTTCCAAAGTTTACATACAAATAAATAAATAATTTTTTTAAAAAGGTTTGAAATTAAATGTGTTTGAATGGTTTTGAATTAGGATAATTACTTAAAGTAATTGATTAAAGAATGATTAGTTAATTTATAATTTCTTCATTGAAGATCAATTGATTAACTTAAGTAATTAAATGATAATTAATTAAAAGATCATTAATTAGTGTGATAAATTAAAGAGTCTTTAATTATTTAGTGTAATTTATTAAAGTTTAATTAATTATTTAATGTGATTAAATAAAGTTAATTAATGAATATGATTGATTAAGGATTAATTAATTGATGCAAATAATTAATGTAATTAATTATAGTTAATTAATGAGAGTAATTAATGGTTTATGTTAAGGTTAATTAAAACCTTGCATGATTAAGGATTAATCTGCTAAAAGTGAATTAATTTGAATAAAAATTAAGGGTTAAATTAATAAATGATTAAGGTTAATTACATAAGGATAATTAACCAATGGGATAATTAGGATAATTACTCGATAAAAGTGATTAAAGGTAATTTACTTAAGGGAAGTAATTAAGGTTTAAGTACTTAGTGTAATTAATTAAAAGGTTGATTAATTAAGTAAGGGAATTTATTAAGGGTTAATCAATTAATATGTATGATTAATTAAAGGTTAATTAATCAAGGTAAGTGATTAAAGAATAATTAATTTGAGTAGGAAATTAAGGACCAATGCGATTAATGTGAGTGGGTGAAGGTTAATTAATTTGTATAATTAATTAAAGGGAAATTACTTAATGTAATTAAGGAAAGATTAATCAAGGATGATTAATCAAGATGAATAATTAAGGGATGATTAATTAATTGAATATAATTAATTAATGTTAAATAGGCAAGATTTATAAATAACAAAGTAATTAATTTAATTCACTAGTAGTTAATTAAATTAACTGGAAATGGTATGACCAATTTATCTTGCTTATGGATGACTGAATGATATTTGAATTCCCTGGATTAATTGTTATCCCTGGTATGTGATTGTGATGCTTTGTGTTATGAAATGTTTTTGTAATATGATATGTTGGGTTGAACATTGATAATGCGGTTATCTATGATAAAATGCTATGTAAGAGTGACATGTAGTATTTAAAATTATATTATATTCACTTGAATAATTTGGGTTAAGATGAGATTGGATTCGAAGAGGATGGGGTCGGGTATTAGTACATATCCGAAACTACTTCGATTCGTAATATAATATTTTTTTATAGATTTGGTATGTGAAATCAATAGGCTGGAATGGAATGATTTAAGTGAATTGGACCATTTAATCTAAGTTTGGTACTTAGAAATTGATGTGTGAAATAAGTGTTGTCTATGGAAAATTATGAATTTGTAAAAATTGATACGATTTACCCAGGGTTTTAAATAAGCTCTATGTATTGAAATTTCATGTTGGATGATTTTACTCACGCTGGTTTCCAGCCTGACCCTGGTGTTACTTTAATGTAATGCTCGGGTCAGACCGAGTATTATACATTTTCAGGTAAGGACGTTTTGGAGCTGAGGAGGCGAGCTGGATGACAGGAACATATGGAGAGTTTTCGCTATGATATTATAGTATTTGGGCCATGTGGATTGTATCTATCCAGTGTTTGTGTATGTTGTAACTCTGATGTATTAAAGTGTAATTTGACAATCACAGTTTTCCTTTGTAACTAATATTATTGATATTATATTTTATCCGCTGCGAATGTGAGATTGAGCTTTGGTATTTCTGTTCTTCTTCTTCTTCTATCTCTTTCTTCTTTTCTCTAATTATCTGGAATTTTCGGAATCGAAAATTCCGGGTCGTTACAAACATACTAATTTTTTTTTCTCATGTAAATAAACGAAATTCATGGATTTATATCTTTGTTTAGTGTTCAAATAATCAATATGAAAATTTATATGATTACAATAAACTATAGGGTGATAACAAGGATATATCAAAATAAATAAACAAATACATATTCAATCACAATAACATCCATCACAACATACAGTCAACGTTCAAATCATTTAATTCAACAAATCAACCAATTCAAAACATTTCACAATAATTACACATATTGGAGTTTATCTATTCAAATTAAATATCAATTAAAATTCCAAACCAACAATCAAAAACTTATCATTATATGACCAGGTTTAACTTGCAATAAAATTTCAGTATTTTGTGGGTGAGTATGAACACTCACCTTATGGATTTTCCTTTTTTGTCGGATTTGGATCAGCTACTACTTCCTCCTTTTGATTTGTTTTATTGTTATCTTAATCTTCTTCTTATTTTATAGAATGTTTTGGAAGAGATGGAGAAGTTTATATAGATCTAGATTTGAAGAAATGGATTTGAAAAAAGAAGAATGTTTGGAAAAGAAGAAGAAAATTTAAAGAAGATGAATAATTGAAAAGGAAAACGAAGCTTTGAAAATGAAGAAGAAGATTTGAAAATTAAGAATAAGAAAAGGGAAGCTCTGAAGAATAAGAGAAGGAGATTTAAAGAAGAAGAAAAAAATGAAGCTACTCGTAGATGGAAACAAATGAAAAGCTAGTAAAGTAGAGATAAACAAACTAAGAATTTAAATAAAGTAAAAATATGAACAACCTTAAAACGATAGTATTGAAAGAGGTGAAGTAAAGGAATAAATATATGAATAAAGGTTAGGATTAATCTTCCGTTCTTTATATGAAGCTTTAGAAGAAAGAGTTGGTAATGAAAGGAAGCTATAAGAGCTAATACCGCACAAATAAAATAAACTTTAGTAATGGAGAATAGTAAATGCAAATCAGATGGCATGACTATTAATTTGGATGTTCATATTAAAAATGAAAAAAAAAGGAAAAAAAATTCAGGTAGTGCACTTGAAAGGAGCAAACGAACATATGCAAATAATGCAAAAATTATTAATTATAAATAAATCAAATGAAGCAACTGTTAATTAGTAATAAACGAATGAGTAATCTAATAATTAAATGGATGCTCGAATGAAACCTACAAAGAACTTGAAAATGAAAAGAAAGAGAATGTGGATGTGCTAATAAATGTAAAGTAAATGAAGGGACCACTTATATACAGCAAGCAAACCTTTAGGATCCAAATTCAAAAATTTCCTCGTATTAATTCATTTCAACAAACCCAAATATACACATATTTATGATTTACTTCGTTATTAAAATATTCGTTTTACGTTAATATATGTCCACACTCTATTAACTCAATCAATCAATTAACAATCAATCAACCAATCAATCTGTTCATTTATTTATGTTACTCAAACCAATTTTATTAATTAATGAATATATATTTATCTATGCATTATAAAATAGTTTGCTTTACTTTTTTTAATTATTGAGCGGTCTCATTAAGGCAACAAATTTACAAGTTTAACCATATATGAAATGAAAAAATGAATATATGTGAACATGTGTAATTAATGTACAATTGTTAATAAAAAGTAATTTCTAATTGATTTAACAACACTTATACAACCATGAACCCTCTGATATATTTTAAAATTCGAACGCTAATAAGTGTGTTTATATATATATATATATATATATATATATTATTCTAAATTTCAATTTTTTCCAAAACCATATTTATTCAAAATGAAAATTTTATTTTTATATGTCTCAAAACATTCCATTTTCTTAATTAAAATGTTCATTCCATATTGACGTAAAAATGCAAGCTTCTATATTAACTCATTCATTACAATTTCATTTATGTTTCCTTTTAATTGAAACATTTCAATTAATCTAATTCCAATTCATTTTGTTACTAATTTCTAACAAATTCTAACTATAAAACATTATTTTCTTTCATTTATACCACTTCAAACATCACTACTACAAATAGGCCATTTGCATCAGTTGTTCACTTCCCTGTTGCATCAGTTCTACAACCGATGCACATGCGACTAATGCAACAGGCTTAATAGGTTTGCATCAGTTATAAACCGATGCAAAACAGTCCTTTTTGCATCAGTTGTTACTAACAACTGATGCAAAATACGGTTGCAACAAAGGAACATGTTGCATCGGTTGTAATGAAAACCGATGCAACAAAGGAACTTGTTGCATAGGTTATTGTTGGAAACCGATGCAAACTAATCCCTCTATTATTGATTATAACAAACAATTATTGCATGCAATATTACAATCATTCAAAATTAAATTTGATGGCAAATACAAACTGAATAACATAATACCAAAATAAACATATATCAATTAAAGTGTTAATAATCTATACAAAATAATGGTTCATACATTCCTTTTTGCAGCATAATTCGGATCTTTAGTAGAATCATTAAGTGGTATAGTCTTAATTCATATCTTTAATTAGTACAACCATTAAGAAATAGCATAGTAAAAACCTTAAAAACTTCATGAAATCTTGAAAACCCAAATTTTTATGTTTCAGCTCAAAACCGTATGTAGCATTTCTTTTTTTGCAATGTCAACTTGAACCTGGAAAAACAAGAAATAAACATGTGAATTATTCATTACATGGTGCATTTTTCAAAACTGCGCATTTCATTTTGTGTTGTGTGATTGTTGATTTGATTATTGCGTTGTGTTTGTGTTGTTGTTGTCTAGTAGTTTTTGCATTTGCATTTCTAGTTTTTCTTCAAAAAAAACATACAGTATTAAAAAAATATTTCTTTTTTTATTTAAGTTTTTCATTTTAATTTAGCATATTGGATTAACATTGAACTGCATTTTCAACTACATTCCACTGCATTTTCAACTACACTCCACTGCATACTTCACTCCTGCCACTTCCCTTACCACTATCACCATCTCTACAAAACCACTCACAATACATAACTGCTGCATCGAAAAATCCATCAGCTCTCCTCCTCACAAACTTCATACTTCTGTCAACAACAACCATTCTTCCAACCATTCGCTGCCTTGCAATCCACCATCATATCTGCACTCTGAACCATCCCCTCTAACTCACATATCACTGACATACTCTTCCAATCTTCATAACTCCATCAAACTTCATCTCTCGACCCTACACCACCATACTTAGCTGCTGTCATCACCACTTACACCGACCCAAACCACCGTACAATCCACACTTACCAATATAAACACACAACTGCTAATAAACCTCAACAAAAAAAGAGAGAAACTCCTGCAACTTCACTTACTGGCTCATCGACCATCATCACAATTCAATCTCCTTCACATCAGTACACTGCCTCCACATCAGTCAATCGAACTGCAACTCTCCATACAAGTGCAACTCCCACCCACCGCTGCCTGATTTACATACATCCCCAGCCTTGCTGCCTTCATCTTCCTTACCCCACTGCCGCAATTGCCTCCAAATTTGTGAACAATTTGAATTATCGAAGACGGCCACAGTGAAGTATTTCTGTGGAGAGACAAAGAACTTTAAAATTACCCACGACTTCATCCGGCCAAAATGCACGTTGTGTAACGAATTTGGACAACACACTAAAATACATGACCTGACTACAACACCTAAATGGATACCAAAAATGTCGAATGCGCCAACAAATCCAGCAATACAAAATGAAAACTCTGCTCACATGCCATTAGCGGAGACTAAACAACAAAATGCGCATCCTTAATTTGAAATACCAAATGCACCAGAAACAGAACCTCCTGATACGCACCCTTTCGATTTTCAACATGCAACCCACTCAGGTACACAACATATTTGGACACTATTAAAACTGGATTTCTTAAATCAAAACTTACCAACATATTTGTATGATGATGAAATAATCGAAAAATGTAGCAGCATATATCGAGGAAGAACCACTGCAGGATGAGCCAGAAAAGGCACCTGATGTTGGTAAACATATTTCAGTTAATGTAATGTATACACAAGATATAAATACTAGAAAAACCACTATTAAAAGCACGTATCCTTCTAAAAGACAGTTAAGGAGCAATGCAAAAATTAAATGGGTATTATATCTTGGAATGTTTGGGGGCATGAATATGACTAAACGAATATATGATGTATTAATGCTCCTAACTAGATATAAATCAACATTAGTTGGTTTAATGAAAAACAAATTAAATGAAAAAATTAGCTTTATTTTTGGAGGAAAAACCACCTAATTGGGTAGGTATCACTAATAACTCTGCTCAATGTAAGGGGATGATTCTATTAATTTGGGACTCAGAAGTTTGGCAACTTGCAACTACATCAATTTCTGATCAACACATGATAGTACAAGCACTTAATTTTGGTGGTTCACAAATAGCTATTTCTATAATCTATGCAGGTAATTTTGAAAACTATAGAGAGATTTATGGTAGTAATTAATAAATGAATCCCAACAAATTGATATTGAATGGCTACTTATAGGAGACTACAACAATGCCTACCACCAACAAATAAGAAAACAGGACTCCTAATTCCTTTTCATCAAATTAAAGCATTCAACAATTGCTTATTACATGCTGGCCTGATAGAAGCCAAAGCATTGGTATTCAATTACACTTGAAGAAGGAGAGAAATTGCAAATAATATAGACAAGATATTTGTTAACCAAGCATGTTTACAAAATTTTCCTTATTTGAAAGCATTAATTCTACTTAATATGTCGAGTGATCACAACCTTTTGCTGGTTCATTTAATTCACACAACCAAAGCAAAGGGACATTTTAGATATGATAATTCTTGGCACTGTTATGCGGGATATGACAATAGCATACAAGAGGATTGTTTTCACAAACATGGGGATCTTACAACTATGTTTTTCTACATAAATTGAAAGAGCGCAAAAAACTTCTAAAAGAGTGGAATAAAGATAGGGAAAAAACAAATACTTACCCACAGCTAGCTGAACAAGAAAATAATTTATTTTAGTAATAGTAGACGAAAGCCCTCATACCCTGGAATTGGATGATAGTATGTTTCAGCTAGACAGAATTTTCAATCTCAGCAAAATAAAGTATTTTGGAACAATAAACAGAAATCGTAAGTGCAGTGGTCACAACTTGGAGATAGTAATACAAATATTTTTCATGCGAAAATCTCAAAAAGCATATGCATTAACAATATTCAAGTATTAATAAAATCAGATAGAGAGTTTTTATACAAACAAGAGGATATAGAGTGGGAAGCTATTTCCTATCACATCGATTTATTTAATGGACAACAAAATTTGAAAATATCCCCACTACCAGAATTTCATGCTTCTATAAATGCAAATGGTAAGGAATTTCTGCTATAGCCTATTACTATGGAGGAAATTAAAATGCAGTTTTCTCAGTTTAAGATGATAAAAGCCTAGGATCGAATGGTATGAATTCTAATTTTTTTAAATTACACCAGAATGCAATAAGAAATGATTTACTTCTAGGAGTATTCAATATATTTCTATCGACAATTGTTCCTTATGGTATTAATCATACTTTTATATCTCTTATTCCTAAAGCGGAAAGACTAGAGAATATTTACCGATACAGGCCAATTGCTGCTGCAATATGTATTACAAGGTATTAATTTAGGTACTTTGTAATAGAATTAAACATTTTATCCCTTTCTTAATTTCTCAAAACCAGAGTGCTTTTGTGGAAGGTAGATACATTAGGAAAAACATTTTACATGCTCATGGATTACTAAGGGATCTCAAGAAAAGAGGAACAAGAATGATGTGTGTTAAAGTTGATTTATGAAAGGCTTACGACAAGATCAATAGAGAATTCTTATGTCATATAATGTCTACTATGGGCTTCCCTACACATTTTGTGAATGTTATATACGAATGTATAAGCACTGCTTTTTCAATTTTACCGCAAGGAATTCCAAAGGGATATATTACTAGCAATAGAGGTATTAGATGGAGGGTCTTTATCCCCCCATCTTTTCTGAATTGCAATGAAATTCTTCAATTACTTAAAGGATGAAGCATGCAGAGAGAATAAATTCATACCTTTGCACAGTTAAGCCTCAAGTAACACATTTGTTATATGCATATGACTTGATGATTTTTTGTGAGTGTAATATACAAAATGCATGTACTATTAAAGATATATACATGAAACCTGAATTTTTCACTGGTTTGGCCATGAAGAAAATGAAACCTAGGTCATATCACCACCATACAACCCCACTGCCCATAACACTGCATATCAATGCACTTCCAACCAACTTCTGCCGAACCAATCCACATCATACAATAACTAGCTATATCTCCTTCTACAAACATCCTTACTGCCTGAACTCCAACAATATATCGTCACCACTGTACATACCCATCAATTTCACATAATAAATTTATTTTATCCCATAATTTATTTTATTCTTCTTATACTTGTTTTGCATTTTGTTGGCTGTAATCGCCATGAGTTTAGATATAAGGTTCTTTTCAACTAAATATTGAAATCTTGAAAGATACTACGTTTTAAATTTAGCATAATATTCCATTTTACTCTCTTAAAATGCTGAAGCATGTTTCGAAACTTGTTAATGGAAGTTAAAAAAAAATCTTTGTTTTCTTTGTTGACTTGATACAAATGCGGAGGTCAACTATATTCAAAGTGGAATGATGAAAAAATATATTCAATTACCAATCTTAGACTCTTAGTAAACAGGATTATCAAAAGGTGAAACTTGAATATGCAGATTACTTCCAAAATCAAAATAATATACATATACTTTATACCATTTACTGTATGACTACTCTAAAAACAGAGTACTGTACTTTTACTTCCAATTATACATTTTCCGTTCGTATTTTTATCCTTTCTTACAAAATTACACCATCTGATTTGGTTTTCCTTAAATAACCATCCATAGTTTATACAAATAAGTCTCTAGAAAAACACATAAATTGGTAAAGGATGCAGATTAGGAAAAAAGATAGTAAAAAGCACACCTCTGGACTTCTTTCCCATTCTGCTGGGCAATCATCTGCAAAATAAAAAATCATTATATTTAATTTAATAATACTACTCGTAAATCACTTGCTTAATACAGTACATAACAATGTCTAAATTCCAAATAATTTAGCAATGTTTACATGTCTGTATCCAAGCTTAGCTAGCCTAAACGGTACCAATACATCAGCTATACAAAATAAATCAACTTCATCAATAAAAATGAATTATAAAGTAAAAAAAAGTTCTACATCAAAGTGGAAAAACTAATATCAACATTCACCAGTTTCCTGAATAACCCTATCACTAATAGAACAACAGAAGCGGTTCCAAGTTCCAACAGTTCCATCTGAAATATACATACAAATATAGAAACAAAGGTCGAAAAAAGCATGAAAGATTGAACCTTTGAAATAAAATCAACAATACTAACCTCATAGGAGGATTTATGCCAAACCATTATCAATCCAACAAGCAAATACTTTCACTTCTCCATAAGAATTTTCAACTCTACAAGTGTCTACAGTAAACTCAAACTTGATGCGAAATAACGTATGGTGACAATCAATTTTAGGGTTTTTTTTGAAGCAGGTGAAATATTCGACGAAAAGAAAGGGAAAATAAGCGACGAAAAAAAATTAGAAGGGCGGGAATTAACACGTGAGCAACGAAAGTGGGTTGATAACCTAAATAATTTGAAATTACATCGCCTTCGCTAGTGAACCGATGCGAAAATAATTATTTTGGATGCAAATTAACGTAGTTGCATCGGTTGGCTTTAAAACCGATGCAACTAAAACTATTTGCATCGGCGTATTCGCATTGGTTATTGGTGACAACTGATGTAAATTTGATTTTTTATTACCTATTGCTTTCCACGTACCAATTACATGGGTTATTAAGACAGAACAGATGCAAATAGTTCTATTTGCATCAGTTTTTACTTCAACCGATTCAAATGAGGCGAAGCAATATGCATTTTTTCTACTAGTGCATGTTTTATAAAATTTCGTGTAAAACAAAATTTATACACTATTTACAAAGTAAATGTTTTATGTTATTGAAAATCAATTTCTCCAAGATGCATTTCAAATAACAACTTATGTTATTCTTTCATTAAAACATTCACTCCATTCTTTATTCGAATTCAATATTTGTTATTCCGGTTGGAGACAAACATACAATTTCACCGTTTATTACAACATTCAATTTATTATCTTATTTGCAATTTATAAACAAATTTAACTTTACGATCATTTTAATCAATTGAAATTGCATTAAAATAGTTGTCAATTGCCTTATATTACCATTACTAACATTACATTCTAATTATTTCTCTCATTATTAAATCTTAAATTTGTAATTTTTTGCAACATTAAATTCCATAACTTATTAACTAATAAATTTAATTATCGAAAATTTATGGGTTGTTACACTCTCCCCCACTCGAAACTTTTCGTCCCCGAAAAAGGAAAAGAAGGAGTTAAGCAATTAATATATCTTATTCGAACAATCAATTTATAAACAATTAATTTACATAATTAAATATTTAAATAAAATATATCAATTAATAACCAATTAAATCCTTCATATTCAAGTTAATAAAAGTTAGAAAATATCTTTACTTTCACAAAAAAAATTAAGTCCAAAAATTCTCGGAAAATTTCAGTGGAGTCTCCTTTGTAGGGAGAGGTCCGTGAGAAATAATGATATCAATAATAAATACATAGACACACACACACACACACACACACACACACACACATATATATATCACATCTCCAAAATTAATATCCCAAACCATGGGAAAATAATAAAATATCGCTATAAAACCGTATTCCGAAAATGCATCTATTTGTTGGAAACACAACTTTATTTATGAAACCAAAAGCAGTAACTATTGCTTCCATAAACTTGTTTCACTTATATAATCCATAACAACAAAAATTATATATTAGAGAGATATTTAAATTATTTCAATCTGCAACAAAAGCAAATCAATATAAAACATAATCGAACAAACAACACAACCATTTATGCAACCAAAGAATCCATCATACATCCATAACAACCAAAACCAATGGTTTGTTTAGTTTAGAAATTTTTAATCATGAAAGGTGATAAATAAACTACCGAGTGTACTCTATGCTCAACAACCTTAGATAATTAATTAATAGATTAGTCATACAACCTTAAACAATTAGAAGTATTCTTTCCCAAACTTCCCATAAGCCAAACAACAAGAATTTTAAATTTATTTAAGTTTATTCTACTGGTTTTTTCCTCATCATTTACCTTTCCATTCATTTATTTATATAAAGATCAATCACTTAAATAATTTGTTTTCCATTAAAGATTTAAGTCATTAATGAATCATTTCATAAAATATTACTTAAGCTCCCACTGCCTTGCCTAAGTTTATAACTTAACTCTGTTATAGAATAAAAATGTAAGTTTTTGGTATTCGCCCTTGAAGGGAAAAGAAATATTTCAATATATCCAAAAATTCAATTAAAACATTTAACCTCATTCACTTAGTAAGAATATAATATATTTCAAACATCTGCGTAGCATTTTGCAAGTATTTTCCAAAAAATTTGAACAATGTTGGAAGTTTATATCAAAACATTATGATAAGATTTAAAAAAAATAAAGTTCCTTCAATTCGATACTTTATTAGACTCATTAGTTTAAATAAGTATAAACTCTATATTATTAAACTGAAACTAATAGTATATTCGAATCTTACATTAGATATCCAAATCAAAGTATCAAAATTTCACATCTTCATAATTAATTTTACACACTTATTTTAAAATGAATACTCATATCATGGAAAAACATTTATTATGGTTTAATACAAAATTCAAATAGTAAATAAACCAATAAATTTACTATTAGTACATCGAAATCAAATATGTATTTCAAACTGTACTTCCAAAATAGAGATTCAAATTTATTTATCAAGTATATATTACTATATATTAACTTCGCAATCACTTTTTCTTTATTTATATAATATCTTTAAATTATACATTCAAAGAAACTTATATAAATTTTACTTGAAATATTCGTTTGAAGACTTCGTTTGCAAATCAATCACTTTTAATACTTTAATACTTTACGAAAAAAATTCATTTGTAAAATTTCTTGCTTCATTTATAAATACCATTTAAAATTTTTAAATAACATCTTTATAACTATATGTAAACTATTTGAAAATGATTATTTACACCGTTACTTATATTTAAAAAGAAGTTATTGAAAACCTTAAATCCATTATTTATAAATTTTATTAGTTTTAAATCTCAAAATACTTTTGAACATCATTAATAAATCAATAATCATTAACTTTAAATATGTTTTATTTAATTAATAAATTCTCACATATTTACAACACTTATAATTTACTATCAAACCATTTTGTACATAAATAAATAATATTTTAAGCATTTTAATGAAGGTATATTGTTTACTTTTTTTATATATTTGCTTCAATACCTTAAGTTATTCTAGTTTACTGCTTATATGACTACAATAAGTATTAAAATTTGATGATTTTTCTGCAAAACTTAATGTTAAGTGCGGAAAATCTAAAATTGTTTATATCATAAACTTGTATACTTTCTTCTCCTTAGTCCGCTGTACTTTATGTAATTGTTTTTTAAAAAAAATTCATGTTGTACATGATATTATATTATCATTCTAATTCCATTATGCAGATTGTACGCATAAATGGCTATAATTATTTACAATTATTTTCTAGTCTTCAGGGCAAATTATAAATAATGGCGTATTTTTCTGCACTATTTTACAATAGTCGCTTATTTTCTACAATTATTTCGATTAACTGCTATAGTATTGTTTTTTTTACTTAGTTATATATATGTTTACCATTCTATCAAGTTTTTTCCATATAGCAATTGGAATTGTCTCTGGTGAATATCAAAATAATTGGATTTGGTATTGTGAACAATTGTAAGACTTTCTTAGAATTTTTTTTCATTTTTGATCGACATCCTAGTCTTTTTGTTGTTGTTCCAAAAGTATATCCGAATTTAGCTCATGGTTCGTGTTTTTATCATTTGAATAATAATTTGAAAGTTGCTTTAAAATCTGAATTTTTGAAATCTAAGAAGAAATGGTTGATAGATTTGTTTGCACGTGTTGCATATGCATCTAACTTAGAAGATTTCAATGTAGCATTGAGAAATTTTAAGGATGTTGGTGGATCTACCGTGACAAAATTTTTGAATGGAATTCCTTTCAATAAGTTTGCTAATGTTTTTGTCCTACATGTCGTTTTAGTGAAATGTCATCTAATTGTTCTGAGAGTTTTAAAAAATGGATTTTTAAAGACAGGCATTTATCGATTATTGTTTGCTTGGATAAAATCATAATTATGTTGATGAAGCTTACGTATGACCGTCAAGTGCTTCCTAGTAGTTGGAATAGCATTTTATGTCTAGTGAATGAAAATTGTTTAAGAAATATACATTTGGAGGGAGCTACATGGTTTGTTATTAGATCAAGTGAACATGTATTTGAAGTTCATTCTTCAGTCTGTTGATCTGTATAATCGGGTTTGTTCTTGTAATTTATGGTAAATATATGGCTTTCCTTGTATTCATGCTGTTAGATGTATTCTAAGTTGTGAAAAGTTGAATGCGTATGATTATATTGAAAATTATTTCAAAGTATTATATTTTCTCTTAGCTTATTCCAATGCAATAAATCTGGTTGTAAACTTCACAGAAGAAGATGTCTTACTTGATGATGTTGATATAACACCTCCAATAGGTAGAAGAATGCCTAGTCGTCCATCAACTTCCAAGAGGATTAAGTCTACTAGTGAGATTACAAAGGCGATTAGATGCAGTTTATGTAAGAACTTAGGTCACAATAAAAGGACTTGTCCTTTTAAACACATGTAGTATTATTTCTTTTTGTTTGGAAATATTTTAGTGTATTACTAAAACATTATGTTTTTTATATTGTGTTTTTTTTTTGTTATTTATGCCACTATTATATTGGATATTTAATGATCTTAAAATGAATGGAAAGAATACTTCTAGCATTTTTTGCAATAGTTGAGTAATATTGCTGTCATATCTGTAGTTTTCCTGAATATTTGTTTATATTTATGCACTTTGTAAATGTTGTTGCATACCTTTTTGCAACCATTACTTTGCTTTATATTTGCGTAAATATTCTTAATAATTGCATAAATGTTCTGAATAATTGGGTAAATATTCTATTAATTTGCAACCTGCCTGATAATCTTGTGAATACTTATACAAATGTCTGTAGTTATTCAGGATTTATGCATACATATCTGTAATAATTTTGAGGATTTCATAAATATTTGTTATTATTGTGGATAAATGCAGACATATCTACAATATTTCTAAAATTTTGCGTTACTGTTTGCAGTTATTCTGGATAAGTGTTGACATATCAACAATAATTTGAAAATTTGCGTAAATGTCTGCAGTAGTTCAATAAATTTTCTTACTTTTCCTTCAATGATACATATAACAGAATTCAACCTCACAAAATACTTATTTAGTAATTTTGATAACTATTATAATAAGAAGTTCGATCCTATTCCTTGTAGTGTGATTGTATATGTTGTATTTTGATTTGTTAATAATGGTGGGTTTTCATGCAATTACTGTAAATGAATTAAAGTGTTTTAATGGATTAAGAGGTTCAATTTTTGTATTATTATCCAAGTATTTACAGACTTCTTTATAGTTATATTAAATAAGTGCAGGAACTGCTGTAAGTATTGTAAATAAATTGCAGATTATAAATTAGTGTAAAATTTGATGAGCGTTCATTGAAGTGGTTGAATGTATTATATATGCTCTTTTATCAGCAAATATTTCCAATTGAAGATGTAATAATTTGTTAAGTAAATATTAGCTTATTTTTATGAAGAGATTTTGAATGTTTGTAGATAACGCTGCAATTATTCTTAAAAATTGCAGAAATTTTTGAAAATATTGATGTTTTTGTTAAAAGTCTTTAAATATTGTCAATGTTTTTCAGTGGGAAAAGTAATAATATATGTTGGAGTTTTAAAAGTTCTTTGAATTGAAATAATTGCATACAACTATTGAAGAATGTAAATTATTTTAAGTGAATAATTGCTAATAAGTAAGCAATTACTCAAAATGATTGCATTTTTCTGTATTTATTCAAAATAATTACAGCATTTAAGTACATTTCTTAACTATGTATGATGTTTGCAGTTAAAGATTTCATTTTTTTATTACAGTTTTTAACTTTATATAATATATGCAGTTATAAAATACACTATAATTGTTCAATGTAACTGCATTTCAATTATGTTGTTAAAAATTTATGGGTTTTTTAATTGCATATTTGATATGCAGTTAACTATATTAATGTATGATATTTAAATACATTGTGTCACCTAATTGCATTCTAAATGCATATTTGATATGCAATTAAAAGTTGCAGCCGTTGAATGCAATTCTTAACCACATATCGAATATGCAGTTTAAAAATACATTTAATGATGCTATTTTTAAGTGTATTTCATTTATGCAGTTAAATACATTTATGTACTACTTCAGTATGTACAATAGTTTATTCAAATGAAATGATTTATCATACTGAAGGGATAAATATAATTATGTTTTTTGTTGAAATAAATTTTATTTTTGATCTTGTATGTAAATTCAGAGTTGTATGCAGTTACGTAAAATAATTACAATGAGTGCTGGACATTTTTGCTTCTTTTATTACAAATAGATAAGGATGTAGCTGCTTTTTATGAGTCAATCACTGGCACTTTTGACCATCAGTTAAGTAAAATAATTGCAGATTTTGCTGCAATTATTGTAAATAATTGTATTATTGCTGTCAAAAAAGTTTATATGAAAATTTTTATATTTTTGAGCAATTATTGTGAATTATTGTATAAATTAATATGTGTTGATTGTTAGAAGTTTGATCCTATTTGTAGTAGTGTGATTGTATATATTCTATTTTTATTTGTTAATAATTGTAGACTTATCGACAGTTATTGTAAATAATGGCAGATTTTTCTACAAATACTGTAAATGAATTAAAGCGGTTTAACAAATTAAAGAGGTTCAATTTTTTGTATTATTATTTAAATTATTGCATATTTGTTTGTAGTTATATTAAATAAGTGCGGAAATGGCTGATATGACGTATGCAACTATTTCTAATAATTGAATAGATGTATGCAACTACTCATTGTAATTGAAAATATGTTTCCAATTATTCTAAATAATATTAATAAATGTATTGTTAAGTTTATTTCCCTTATGATTTTATGAATTACCTCATTTAAGTACATTTTTTAACTGCATATCTGCTATGCAGTTAAAAATTGCAACTGTTCAATGGAACTTTTAAGTGCATATCATATATGAAGTTATAAAAAACTCTTGAATGATGAATTTTATAAGTATATTTCAGTTGTACAGGTATAAGTTCATGAAATTCTTTAAATAATTGCGAGCATACATACAATTACTTCAGGATATTTTCAGACATGTTTGTAATTTTTAGGAGTGAATGCGATTTCAACATAAAATAGTTGTAGAGTCATATGCAATTATTTAGAAATGCTGCAGACTTTTATGTAGTTACTCTAGTCATCTTTGTCTTTGACACTTTATTGATTGTGATCATTATCAGCATGATTGTGATGATCTTAATTTCTTTTTACCATTATCTTTTTCTTAAATAATTTTTTTGTCCTTCTCGATATCTTTATTATTTTCTTCACCTTTTCCCTGGCCATAATTTTTGTTTTCCAGTACTCCATATTTTTCAGCTTCATCACTATCACTATTCAAATTCTTCATGATTTTGATTTATAGACAAAACTTGCCTAGCAAATTTCAGTTCTAGTTTGAGAAGTCTAGTGTGAAAAAAAAATACATACAAGGTGTGAACATGTGTCATTTGACTAGTGCTTGAATGGTTGAGATTGTGGAACAAAGTTCCCACGCTTGATCTTTTGGCTTCTATACATGTCTTCAGTTTTTCCTTTCTTTTTCGAAATTTGACTACGGCTATTCTATGGGATTCATTTTCCTTCTCAATTTGTACCATTGGCTCCTCTATGATAGCCTTCTTTTCTTCATTTTGCTCCATGATTTGTTCAATTTAGACATTGAATCATCCAAAAGCTTACTTGACATCTAAGGAATTAAGACTTGATAACCATCCAAGTAGGCCTGAAGATAAAGAAACAGATTGTGGAGAACTAGTAATTATAAAGGTTATTAAGGTTGTATTCATTTTAGTTTGAGTACTGAAGGAATAATACATAAAATTACCATCAATATTCAAACTAAAAAGGATTGTCAAACAAACAAGAAAACATAGAATATAATTGTAGACAGACATTGAAGAAAATACAGAGATACGATTTTTTACTAAAGAACAAGATATTGAGTAAAGAAAAATAGAAAGAAGAATTTATAAACATACAAAAAAATCTCAATCATAGATATAACTAGTCAAATTATATAAGTTTGGTCAAAATATAGAATTGTAAACTAAGTCGATCACATGAATACTGAACATTTTTGTGTGTTTATTACAAATAGATAAGAATGTAACTACTTTTTATGAGTCAATCACATGCACTTTTGACCATCACTTTTACTACAATGAATTATCCTTTAAAAAACATGCTTTCTTAAAATTCTGTAAGTACTGAGATTTTCTTTCTTTTTAAAATTCTGTAAATATGTTATATATTTTTAGTAAAAAATATTATAATATATGTTGGAGTTGCCACACTTTTTTTAATTGAAATTAATGTAGATATGCATTAAAGAATATAAATGGTTTTAAGTGAATAATAGCATATAAGTAAACAATTATTCAAAATAATTGTTGTGTTTTCTTTAAGATAGTAGAGAAATCTGCAAATATTGAAAATGCTCAAATTTGTAAAAGAATTTACTGTTAAAAAAGGTAGTTGTTGAATGTAATTTTTAATTGCATATCATGTATGCAGTTAAAAAATGCAATTAAATGATGAATTTTCTTTGTTGCATTTTACTTATGGAGTTAGAAATTCAAAAGATTTTTATTATAATTGTAAGGATACATGCAATTATTTAGAATAAATGCATCCATTTTTGCAAATATTATGAATAGTTACATATTGTAAACGTTTGTAAAACATTTGTATAATCAAATAAGAAGAAAAAGATAATTCATATTATTCAGCAAGACAGCTGAGCAAAAAAGAGATTGATTACATTAGGTTTACAGAGATAGGTTTATATAGATAGAAAGCATAAACAAGAAAAAAGGCTAAAAAGCCCAATATGCTAAAAAGCCCTATATGCTAACATCCCCCCTCAAACACGTGATGGTACGGCAAGAAGCATCGAGAGTTTGCCAATGAAAAATCTATGACGTTCGATAGTGTGAGCCTTCATGAAGAAATCAGCAAGTTGCGTCGATGATGAAGTAAAAGGCAGAGAAATAGTTCCATGCAGCAAGTGATACCGAGTGAAATGACAGTCAATCTCAATATGTTTAGTGCGCTCATGAAAAACAGTATTGTGAGCAATTTGAATAGCGCTCTTATTGTCACAATACATAGGAGTGGGAGAAGAAATCGAAACACCCATATCCTCCAACAGCCAACGTAACCAAATAATTTCAGATGTAGTGGAGGCCATAGCACGATACTCTACCTCAGTGGAGACCGAGAAACAACATCCCGTTCCTTGCTCTTCCATGAAATGAGGGAATCTCCTAAAATTATACAAAAGCCAGTTGTGGATTTTCTATCCGTTGAATCACCAGCCCAATCTGCATCAGAGAAGGCACGAAGCTCCAAAGATGTCGATGGGAAAAAAAGACTCTGATAAAGTGTTCCTTGCAAGTAACGAAGAATGCGCATAACATCAGCCCAATGAACAGAGGTAGGGGAAGATACGAACTGGCTAACAATGTGAACAACATAGGCAATATCTGGATGAGTGATGGTTAGATATACAAGGAAACTAACAATAGAACGATATAAAGTGGGATCAGAAAGAGGACTCCCATCGGTCGGAGTATATCGGGCATTTACCTCAAGTGGTGAATCAACATGACGTGTATCAGTAAGACCAGCACGATGAATAATGTCAGTGGCGTATTTGGACTGGGAAAGAAGATAGCCTCTGAGGAAGCTATTTCAATGCCTAAAAAATAACGTAGATGACCCAAATCCTTCATATCAAAGCAACGAGACAATATGGCTTTAATACTCACAATACCATTACTGTCATCACCTGTAATGATCATATCATCTACATATAGTAGAAGAAGAATACAGCCTGCAGAAGTCAATCTGACAAAAAGTGCTGAATCATGGGGACTAGAGGTAAAACCAAAAGTGCTGAATCATGGGGACTAGAGGTAAAACCAAGTGATGTAACTACAGTCGAAAATCTCTCATACCAAGCACGTGGTGCTTGCTTAAGACCATATAGAGCTTTTTTAAGCCTACAAACCTGACCTGGAACATGAGAAACACCAGGTGGAGCAACCATGTAAACTTTTTCCTTAAGATCTCCATTAAGAAAAGCATTTTTAACATCCATTTGAGAGATGTCCCATTGACGACTGGGCGCAACAACAATAAGAACCCGAACAGATGTCATCTTAGCCACAGGAGAAAATGTCTCCTCATAATCCATGCCATACTCTTGGGCAAATCCTTTAGCAACTAAACGAGCTTTGTATCGCTCAATAGAACCATTTGACTTGGTTTTAATCTTATACACCCATCGACAACCAATAGTTTTCTTCCCAGTAGGAAGGTACACAAGATCCCAGGTACCAGTTTTGTCTAAAGCACACATTTCCTCAGACATAGCACGTTGCCATACAGGAGAACGAACAGCCTCCGATGTAACGACCCAGGAATTTTAGAAATTTAAATTTGAATATTTAATTAATTTTAAATATTAATAAGTGAATTTATAAGTCGAATAAATTTTTATTTGAATTATTGGATTTAATTGGATAATTAAATCAATAATTTAATATGTGAAATTATGGAAATAATTGAAAATTGGGTTAAATATGATTGAAAATGATTTGTAAATTTTTTATTTTATCATATGGAAGTTAGAACAATATTTTAGAACTTTTAAAATCGAATTAAAAGTTAATTTGTGAAAATTGAATATTTTAATATTAAAATCGACTAGTGAAAATAGTCAATTTTTGAACAGTCTCAGAATTGAACGAAACCAGTTCCATTGGATCCGTAATAGTTAGTTATTACCGGATTTCAATTTTCGTGTCAATCGGAGCTATCGTTTGATCGTGGCAGCTCGAAACGCATCGAATTATTTTTAATTTAAATTTGGCGAGTTAAAATAGCCATTTTTCAAAAAGTCTCGGATTTAGACGAAACCAGTTTCATTGGATCCGCAATGTGATATTATTGTAAGGTTTCAAATTTCGTGTCAATTGGATTTACCGTTTGTCCGGTACAAATTAAAACGCCTAGAAAATCGCTTAAATCGGTTTAATTTAAATTGAACGTTTATAGCCATAACTCGCACAGATGTCCGAATTAGCTTCCGAAACCTGTTCCATTGTGTCCGGAATGCGGGATAAACCCTAGAAACGCTAGTTACGGCGCGTAAATCGGAGTTCGGAATTTCCGGGATGAATAGTGTTCGAATTTTTCCTATAAATACACCCACTCTCTTCATAAATTAAAAAAAATAAACAAAACCCTAAATTATAACCCTAGCCGCCACCCACATGACCAATGGCCAGAAATGCTCAACGTTCATCCCTCAATCTCTCTCAATCTACAAAGAATTAGCCAAAGTTGTTAACTACAACATCGAAGAGCATGAAGAGAGCTAGAGATCCATAAGGTGATGATGGATTTTGGTGCAACGTGGAGGATGTTAGGGGGGGCCGACCGTGCTTAGTCACGTACGCATTTCCAGGTGCAATAGAGGGCCGATCTTGCTATGGTGGTGGGCGAAGGTAGAGGGGGTTTGGAGCTTTGTGTTGAAGGTTGCTGATCGAATTCTCATCGAGTATTGATGTTGCAAATTCAAACCCTAATTGGGTGTTGTATGGGTTGGGTGCGGCCTGTAGTTGAACGTGATGAAGGAGAAGGCAAGATGCGGCTATGATGCAAAGATGAAGGATCCAGTGGCTAAGGATTTGTGTAGGTTTAAAATTAATTAAAGGTTGTAAATTTATATAAGTATAAAAGTCGTGAAACTTTAAAAATTCATAACTTTTTCATACGAGGTCGAAAACGCACGAAACCAGTTGCGTTGGAATCATATGGACGAGCACTACGCGATGAAGATGGTTTGGAGTCGTTTGGAGTTAGTGAGAATTTTGGGTAAAATTAAACGCACGTTTAATTTTATTCGAAATAAATCGCTAAAACGGAATTTAAAATCAAGGTGAGAACTTCTCACTCAATCGAATCAGTTTCGATTTTATTTTAAATAGTTAGATTTAAAATATTTGAATGCATGTTTGAATGATGATTGTATCTATTGATTGTTAAAATAGACATTATACGCCGTTAGTAAGCGGATGTTATTTATTAAAAACATATACCGCGAATATTTCATAAACAGTGAAATTGGTATTATATATAATAGCAATATATATATATATTGGCATATGTATATATTGGAGTTATTGATTTCCCGCATTTTTTGTTTAGCGGATGAGACCCTATTGCGCCGTTATTAAGCGGATAATATTTAATAAGAACATATACCGCGATAATTTCGTACTGGAGCGAAATTGGTATTGTGCTAATGTTTTTGGATGCAGGAAAACGGGTTGGAGGGATCCAACTGGATTCCTCAACAGTATTTATTTGATTTCAGATATTTTGATATTTGATTGATTATCATATCGATATATGATATCGTTGTTGTCGTGATTGACTATTTGGTGTGTAGCATCATTGGACCCAAATTTTGGGATTTTAAAATGATTTTTAAAGTGATTTTAGAAAGTACACGTTTTATAAAATAATTTTGGAATTGATCCATTATAAATAAATAAACGTTATAATTTTTAAAGTTATAAAAATTATGATTTTTAAGAAATATAGTTTAAAGCTGATTTTTGAAAATAAGGAATTAATGACTTTATAAAATAGTTAAATTGGGATTTCTGAAATAATTGTGAAAAGTTTAAATATAGGATTATAAAATTTAATTATTTTATGAATCAAAATGGTGAAATTATAAAGGAGTTTAAAGACGTTTTTAAAATATTAATATGAATTGATTTATATAAGAGATTTATAAATGGATATTTATAAATTGAGATATTGAAATTATAAAACGAGTTTTTATAAGTGTTTGAATGAAGTGAAAATGAATTCCATTAAAGAATGAAATTTATACAATTATAAACGGTGAAGTTATAAATGAAATTTATAAATAGTAAGAATTATAAATTTGTGAAGTTATTTGAAGAATAGATTTGGTTAAATAAATGAATCTTATAAGTTATAAGATTTATGGTTTGGAAAGTCTTTAGAGGAACGATTTTTGTAAAAAAATCGTTTTATAAGTATTTAACTTATAATATGAACTTTTAGTTCATAATTGAGTTATAAACTGGAATAGGTTAATAAAAGAATTTATAAAAAGGAAGTTTTTATAAATAAATAGAAATGGAATTTATAAACGTTGTTTTATAAATTCGCAAACGACTTATTTTGACAAGAAAATTTGTTGAAACCTATAAATGGAGTTATATTCACATTTTTGAATAGTGAATAATCCTTTGAATTAAAATGAATAAAAGGATGAAATTGTTAATGAAGTATATTCACGTTTGTGAATAGTGAATACGATGTTAAAGAAATTGTTTTGAATGTGATATTTCAAATAGAAATAAAACGGTCTAACGATGTTTTAAAATGTGTTGAGATTCGAAACCATAGATTTCAACATTTATTGTTGAAATAAACGTTTTCGAGAAATAAAAGGAAACGGTGGACTATAACACTGTCGTTATAGTAAATGATTTCCGAAAGGAAATGTTTTGAATAGTATTGGGATTTATATATCTATTTTAACTTCGAATCCCTATACTAGTGATTTTGGGTTGTCGTAACGATGTTTTACGCAACATTCGTTTTGGCCCAAATAAATATGTTTAAGAGAATGATTTCCTTAAAGAATGAAATATATACTTAATCTCGATTTAAGTATATTGAATATTTTCCAAGTGTTGAAAATAAATAAAAATTTGTGAATTACTTATGAATAAATAAGTATGGAAATGTTTTTCCAATATAAAGTGAATATTAGAGAATTTATCTTTTTGAAGATAAATTGAAAGTGAATATTATAAATCGAATTGAAGTCGTATATTCATTAATACTTTGGAATGTAAATTCACTATTGAATTTATAAAAGAAAGTAGAATTTGTTTAAAAATAAATATTGATTTATTTTTGAAGTGTGAAAATTTTATATCTAGTAAAGATATTTTGGAAAATAAATAATTTGAAACATTATTTGGAATCTGGTGATGTTGTGCATATCCATTGATAGTTCAATAACCGACTATCAATATTTCCCTTTGAATGGGTATATGATGTAATTTGTTTGAATGTGAATGCCACACTTATTTTTGAATAAGCGCTCACTATTCGGGTTAACCGGGAAAGGACCATGGGGTCGTATAACCCATTCCGAATATGTAATACGTCGTTATAATTGCATTGAAGATCGGTGTTGAAGACCCGGTATTTGCGAGAGCGATAGGATGACCTGTCGATTGTCTCTGCACTGAGTTGCAGCGGTATAGAGACTCCCTAAGTGATGGGAAATCCGATCAGGATTGTGAATATCCGGATTGCAAGGACTTCTTTGTAAGTGCCTTCGGTTTTGTTCGATCCCGGAACAGACTTGTATGGATTGTATGTCTGACATTACAAGTTGAGATATAAAGCCGATTTCTTTCAAATATATTTCTGTTGGTGGCGGAGAATTTATTCTTTTAGCTTAACACCCTTCTCTGAGACGTACGAGCTCAGAGGTTATATAGTTGAAGTTATCAGCGATATATTCCCAATTTGGTAATGTGACATGCTGAGTGTTGCTGAAATGATCATTGTGTTGATTATTTGTGATAGGATCATTTATTTGATCGTCTATCTTGGTGATCATTGTGTTGATCATTTGTTGACCCAAAGCATGGCTTTTGTATAAAGTATGTTTTTGTGGACGTGACTTCGTCGAGCCTCACACCCCGGAAATGGTCAAAACAGGAAAGATGCGGCAAGGTTATGAGGGGTAGCTCCCTTTAGGGTATGTACATTTCCTTCTGGATAGAGGTGGTATCATGGTATGGAGCCCAGATATTTAACCTATGTGGTTACTGCGAATTTATTACTTTGTGGTTGTTGGCTATCGGGATCCCGTGAGAAAGGTCGTTTACGATCGGGGAATGGCGTGCTCGTGTCAGTAGTTACCCAGTTAGGGGTAACCCGGCCTTGTGTTGGCAGAGTTCCGGTTTGGTTCTCGGGGATGTCTTTCCAGAGGCATCCTCATGTGGCAATGGGAAGTTCCTTGGCCTGACCATTTGTTGGAAATCCAAAGAAACAATACGAAACTTGTACGGTTTTAGTTGTAGAACCTGCCATTTAAAATGGTAGCTATAGTAGGCATAATATAATGGTACCTATGCTGGCTAAGATTTATATTCTACTTTCGAAATGAATTTCTTCTACACTATGCACTAATAATAATATCAAAATTGATTTGATTTTAATGCGTATCAAGCATCTTTGACTATCATAAGGAGAAATCTTCTCCAAGTCTGCGTTTGCATTGTGTGTGTGGCAGGAGGTCTTATGGTAGTCTCATTTTTAAAAGCATTGCGAATTGACTTTAAAAATATTCCTCTATTTTGATTTTAAAGATAAATAAACTGTTTTGAGTTCTCACACCAGTCACATGACTGACTCGGAGTTTATTGTTTTCCGTCCTAAACTCTGGGTGCCCACCAATTTCCACACGGGCAGTTAAGAGTTAGGTTTATCAAGATATTCTGGATATTCTGGAATTGCTGGAGGCAAGATGGATGGCATGGCGTATTACTAGTTTATATAGTATTTCTTTTTCCGCTGCACTATTTGTTGTTGTTGTACACTCTGATGATGATATGATGTAATGAAATGTGATGTAATGTAATAACTGATATAGTTCTTTGTTTAAAGATTATTCATTTATTATTATATGTTGTTCCGCTGCGAATTGTGAGATTCTGATATTGTTCTGTTTTCTATTTTTCTTTCCCCTCCATTTTCTATTCTCTCTAATTTCTATTTTAAAATTTTCTATTTTCTTTTCCCTCTATCTTCTACCTTTTTCTCTTTTTTTTTTCCTAAATTTTTCTTAAACCCCTAAGGGTTCGTATTTTCGTTCATCTTGAATTAATCAATGGAGATTAGTGTCTATTCAAGGAGTACGGATTTACGGGTCTTTAAAGTTGGTATCAGAGCTTATGGTTAAGCGACAACCATGGTTCTGTTGGGTATAATTCATTAGAGATAGAGTCAGCAGTACTCTAGAATGAGTTTGAGTGTAATAATAGCTATGAGAGCGTATTTGTTAGTGAATATAAAAATTGTTTTATATTGTGATGATTGGTTTGTTGAGTGGTATATGAACTTTCGTCAGCACGGTATGTACAACTATGCCGAAGGGGTTTCTAAACACTTGAATAGAACAATTCGACACAGTATTGTTTTAAATCGGGTAAATGAAATAATTTTACCTTGATTATATTTTATATATAAAGAAAATAATTTTTCAAAATTATTAAAGAGTATATAAGTTGATTGTTAGATGTTTGAATAATCTAAATAAAAGAATAATTGTATAAGCAAAAGAATTATAAGAATTGAATTATAATTAATGTGATCTACAATTGTGAAATAAACTTATATATATAAGAAGTGAAACTATATGAATATGAGTAGTAAATAAAAATGAATTTAAAGTTAAATGGAAAATTTACTTTAGAATTGAAATCTGAATTTATTTACAAGTGGGAATTAAGTTAAGTAAAACAAAGTGATGTTTGTAAATGGAATATAACTTAAGTGTTATTGAATGAAGTTGATATTAGTATCAAAGTAAAATAATAAAGTGAAGTGGTGAATGTGAACTTAAGTTATTTAAAATGAAATTCAACTTTTGGTAAATTGAATTGAATTAATGAATTGAATGTAAATCAATTGAATGTGAATTAAGTTGATATGGAATAATGAGTGAAAGTGTAAATTCATTAAAATATAATGTTATTAGAAGTTGAATAATTGAATGAGAATCAATTAATTAAACCAATTGTAAGCAAAGGAATTTGGTTATATTTAATATACATTGGTTATGGATGTTAGTTGGATGATAGTTGATTGATGGTTGCATTTATTGCTTTTCATACATTTGCTATGTTGGCATATATAGTAATTATGTTGCTATATGATGTATATTGATACTATTGTCTATATGCATGATTCTCATGTTGTTTGTTGAGTGATTAGTAGGTGCGGATTGCGTTTGCTTCGCATTTGGAGCTCGCTTTTGCGCTATATTAGCCGCATATGCTCGCTAATAAAATATAAGGTACATATCTCGGATTACATACCGTACTTTTATACTTTTTTCCCTGCGGGATGCCTCATTACTTGATGAGATGTATATTTGTGATATATATACTGTCATTTTTTTTTCGGATCGAGCCGCGCAAAGGAGACTATGGCGAATTTTTTCGGAAATTTAAGGCGTTAGAAAATTTTGAGAAAATTGGAAAATTTTGAAAACTTAAACTTTGGATTTGGAATTGAAAGTTAAACAATAGTAGTTGTTTTTGAAAAGATAACTAAGTATGATTTGAAACTTAGTAAAGATTTGTAAGAAATTTAACTATGAAATTTTGGAAAGTAAATAAATTCTGTAACTTTTCTTACTTAATAATTTCGAGGACGAAATTCTTTTAAGTGGGGAAGATTGTAACGACCCAGGAATTTTAGAAATTAAAATTTGAATATTTAATTAATTTTAAATATTAATAAGTGAATTTATAAGTCGAATAAATTTTTATTTGAATTATTGGATTTAGTTGGATAATCAAATCAATAATTTAATATGTGAAATTATGGAAATAATTGAAAATTGGGTTAAATATGATTGAAAATGATTTGTAAAATTTTATTTTATCATATGGAAGTTAGAACAATATTTTAGAACTTTTAAAATCGAATTAAAAGTTAATTTGTGAAAATTGAATATTTTAATATTAAAATCGACTAGTGAAAATAGTCAATTTTTGAACAGTCTCAGAATTGAACGAAACTAGTTCCATTGGATCCGTAATAGTTAGTTATTACCGGATTTTAATTTTCGTGTCAATCGGAGCTATCGTTTGATCGTGGCAGCTCGAAACGCATCGAATTATTTTTAATTTAAATTTGGCGAGTTAAAATAGCCATTTTTCAAAAAGTCTCGGATTTCGACGAAACCAGTTTCATCAGATCCGTAATGTGATATTATTGTAAGGTTTCAAATTTCGTGTCAATTGGATTTACCGTTTGTCCGGTACAAATTAAAACGCCTAGAAAATCGCTTAAATTGGTTTAATTTAAATTGAACGTTTATAGACATAACTCGCACAGATGTCCGAATTAGCTTCCGAAACCTGTTCCATTGTGTCCGGAACGTGGGATAAACCCTAGAAACGCTGGTTACGGCGCGTAAATCGGAGTTTGGAATTTCCGGGATGAATAGTGTTCGAATTTTTCCTATAAATACACCCACTCTCTTCATAAATTAAAAAAAATAAACAAAACCCTAAATTATAACCCTAGCCGCCACCCACATGACCAATGGCCAGAAATGCTCAACGTTCATCCCTCAATCTCTCTTAATCTACAAAGAATTAGCCAAAGTTGTTAACTACAACATCGAAGAGCATGAAGAGAGCTAGAGATCCATAAGGTGATGATGGATTTTGGTGCAACGTGGAGGATGTTAGGGGGGCCGACCGTGCTTAGTCACGCACGCATTTCCAGGTGCAATAGAGGGCCGAGCTTGCTATGGTGGTGGGCGAAGGTAGAGGGGGTTTGGAGCTTTGTGTTGAAGGTTGCTGATCGAATTCTCATCGAGTATTGATGTTGCAAATTCAAACCCTAATTGGGTGTTGTATGGGTTGGGTGCGGCCTGTAGTTGAACGTGATGAAGGAGAAGGCAAGATGCGGCTATGATGGAAAGATGAAGGATCTAGTGGCTAAGGATTTGTGTAGGTTTAAAATTAATTAAAGGTTGTAAATTTATATAAGTATAAAAGTCGTGAAACTTCAAAAATTCATAACTTTTTCATACGAGGTCGAAAACGCGCGAAACCAGTTGCGATGGAATCGTATGGACGAGCACTACGCGATGAAGTTGGTTTGGAGTCGTTTCGAGTTAGTGAGAATTTTGGGTAAAATCAAACGCACGTTTAATTTTATTCGAAATAAATCGCTAAAACGGAATTTAAAATCAAGGTGAGAACTTCTCACTCAATCGAATCAGTTTCGATTTTATTTTAAATAGTTAGATTTAAAATATTTGAATGCATGTTTGAATGATGATTGTATCTATTGATTGTTAAAATAGACATTATACGCCGTTAGTAAGCGGATGTTATTTATTAAAAACATATACCGCGAATATTTCATAAACAGTGAAATTGGTATTATATATAATAGCAATATATATATATATTGGCATATGTATATATTGGAGTTATTGATTTCCCGCATTTTTTGTTTAGCGGATGAGATCCTATTGCGCCGTTATTAAGCGGATAATATTTAATAAGAACATATACCGCGATAATTTCGTACTGGAGCGAAATTGGTATTGTGCTAATGTTTTTGGATGCAGGAAAACAGGTTGGAGGGATCCAACTGGATTCCTCAACAGTATTTATTTGATTTCAGATATTTTGATATTTGATTGATTATCATATCGATATATGATATCGTTGTTGTCGTGATTGACTATTTGGTGTGTAGCATCATTGGACCCAGATTTTGGGATTTTAAAATGATTTTTAAAGTGATTTTAGAAAGTATACGTTTTATAAAATAATTTTGGAATTGATCCATTATAAATAAATAAACGTTATAATTTTTAAAGTTATAAAAATTATGATTTTTAAGAAATATAGTTAAAAGCTGATTTTTGAAAATAAGGAATTAATGACTTTATAAAATAGTTAAATTGGGATTTCTGAAATAATTGTGAAAAGTTTAAATATAGGATTATAAAATTTAATTATTTTATGAATCAAAACGGTGAAATTATAAAGGAGTTTAAAGACGTTTTTAAAATATTAATATGAATTGATTTATATAAGAGATTTATAAATGGATATTTATAAATTGAGATATTGAAATTATGAAACGAGTTTTTATAAGTGTTTGAATGAAGTGAAAATGAATTCCATTAAAGAATGAAATTTATAGAATTATAAACGGTGAAGTTATAAATGAAATTTATAAATAGTAAGAATTATAAATTTGTGAAGTTATTTGAAGAATAGATTTGGTTAAATAAATGAATCTTATAAGTTATAGATTTATGGTTTGGAAAGTCTTTAGAGGAACGATTTTTGTAAAAAAATCGTTTTATAAGTATTTAACTTATAATATGAACTTTTAGTTCATAATTGAGTTATAAACTGGAATAGGTTAATAAAAGAATTTATAAAAAGGAAGTTTTTATAAATAAATAGAAATGGAATTTATAAACGTTGTTTTATAAATTCGCAAACGACTTATTTTGACAAGAAAATTTGTTGAAACCTATAAATGGAGTTATATTCACATTTTTGAATAGTGAATAATCCTTTGAATTAAAATGAATAGAAGGATGAAATTGTTAATGAAGTATATTGACGTTTGTGAATAGTGAATAAGATGTTAAAGAAATTGTTTTGAATGTGATATTTCAAATAGAATTAAAACGATCTAACGATGTTTTAAAATGTGTTGAGATTCGAAACCGTAGATTTCAACATTTATTGTTGAAATAAACGTTTTCGAGAAATAAAAGGAAATGGTGGACTATAACACTGTCGTTATAGTAAATGATTTCCGAAAGGAAATGTTTTGAATAGTATTGGGATTTATATATCTATTTTAACTTCGAATCCCTATACTAGTGATTTTGGGTTGTCGTAACGATGTTTTACGCAACATTCATTTTGGCCCAAATAAATATGTTTAAGAGAATGATTTCCTTAAAGAATGAAATATATACTTAATCTCGATTTAAGTATACTGAATATTTTCCAAGTGTTGAAAATAAATAAAAATTTGTGAATTACTTATGAATAAATAAGTATGGAAATGTTTTTCCAATATAAAGTGAATATTAGAGAATTTATCTTTTTGAAGATAAATTGAAAATGAATATTATAAATCGAATTGAAGTCGTATATTCATTAATACTTTGGAATGTAAATTCACTATTGAATTTATAAAAGAAAGTAGAATTTGTTTAAAAATAAATATTGATTTATTTTTGAAGTGTGAAAATTTTATATCTAGTAAAGATATTTTGGAAAATAAATAATTTGAAACATTATTTGGAATCTGGTGATGTTGTGCATATCCATTGATAGTTCAATAACCGACTATCAATATTTCCCTTTGAATGGGTATATGATGTAATTTGTTTGAATGTGAATGCCACACTTATTTTTGAATAAGCGCTCACTATTCGGGTTAACCGGGAAAGGACCATGGGGTCGTATAACCCATTCCGAATATGTAATACGTCGTTATAATTGCATTGAAGATCGGTGTTGAAGACCCGGTATTTGCGAGAGCGATAGGATGACCTGTCGATTGTCTCTGCACTGAGTTGCAGCGGTATAGAGACTCCCTAAGTGATGGGAAATCCGATCAGGATTGTGAATATCCGGATTGCAAGGACTTCTTTGTAAGTGCCTTCGGTTTTGTTCGATCCCGGAACAGACTTGTATGGATTGTATGTCTGACATTACAAGTTGAGATATAAAGCCGATTTCTTTCAAATATATTTCTGTTGGTGGCGGAGAATTTATTCTTTTAGCTTAACACCCTTCTCTGAGACGTACGAGCTCAGAGGTTATATAGTTGAAGTTATCAGCGATATATTCCCAATTTGGTAATGTGACATGCTGAGTGTTGCTGAAATGATCATTGTGTTGATTATTTGTGATAGGATCATTTATTTGATCTTCTATCTTGGTGATCATTGTGTTGATCATTTGTTGACCCAAAGCATGGCTTTTGTATAAAGTATGTTTTTGTGGACGTGACTTCGTCGAGCCTCACACCCCGAAAATGGTCAAAACAGGGAAGATGCGGCAAGGTTATGAGGGGTAGCTCCCTTTAGGGTATGTACATTTCCTTCTGGATAGAGGTGGTATCATGGTATGGAGCCCAGATATTTAACCTATGTGGTTACTGCGAATTTATTACTTTGTGGTTGTTGGCTATCGGGATCCCGTGAGAAAGGTCGTTTACGATCGGGGAATGGCGTGCTCGTGTCAGTAGTTACCCAGTTAGGGGTAACCCGGCCTTGTGTTGGCAGAGTTCCGGTTTGGTTCTCGGGGATGTCTTTCCAGAGGCATTCTCATGTGGCAATGGGAAGTTCCTTGGCCTGACCATTTGTTGGAAATCCAAAGAAACAATACGAAACTTGTACGGTTTTAGTTGTAGAACCTGCCATTTAAAATGGTAGCTATAGTAGGCATAATATAATGGTACCTATGCTGGCTAAGATTTATATTCTACTTTCGAAATGAATTTCTTCTACACTATGCACTAATAATAATATCAAAATTGATTTGATTTTAATGCGTATCAAGCATCTTTGACTATTATAAGGAGAAATCTTCTCCAAGTCTGCGTTTGCATTGTGTGTGTGGCAGGAGGTCTTATGGTAGTCTCATTTTTAAAAGCATTGCGAATTGACTTTAAAAATATTCCTCTATTTTGATTTTAAAGATAAATAAACTGTTTTGAGTTCTCACACCAGTCACATGACTGACTCGGAGTTTATTGTTTTCCGTCCTAAACTCTGGGTGCCCACCAATTTCCACACGGGCAGTTAAGAGTTAGGTTTATCAGGATATTCTGGATATTCTGGAATTGCTGGAGGCAAGATGGATGGCATGGCGTATTACTAGTTTATATAGTATTTCTTTTTCCGCTGCACTATTTGTTGTTGTTGTACACTCTGATGATGTATGATGTAATGAAATGTGATGTAATGTAATAACTGATATAGTTCTTTGTTTAAAGATTATTCATTTATTATTATATGTTGTTCCGCTGCGAATTGTGAGATTCTGATATTGTTCTGTTTTCTATTTTTCTTTCCACTCCATTTTCTATTCTCTCTAATTTCTATTTTAAAATTTTCTATTTTCTTTTCCCTCTATCTTCTACCTTTTTCTCTTTTTCTTTTCCTAAATTTTTCTTAAACCCCTAAGGGTTCGTATTTTCGTTCATCTTGAATTAATCAATGGAGATTAGTGTCTATTCAAGGAGTACGGATTTATGGGTCTTTAAAGTTGGTATCAGAGCTTATGGTTAAGCGACAATCATGGTTCTGTTGGGTATAATTCATTAGAGATAGAGTCAGCAGTACTCTAGAATGAGTTTGAGTGTAATAATAGCTATGAGAGCGTATTTGTTAGTGAATATAAAAATTGTTTTATATTGTGATGATTGGTTTGTTGAGTGGTATATGAACTTTCGTCAGCACGGTATGTACAACTATGCCGAAGGGGTTTCTAAACACTTGAATAGAACAATTCGACACAGTATTGTTTTAAATCGGGTAAATGAAATAATTTTACCTTGATTATATTTTATATATAAAGAAAATAATTTTTCAAAATTATTAAAGAGTATATAAGTTGATTGTTAGATGTTTGAATAATCTAAATAAAAGAATAATTGTATAAGCAAAAGAATTATAAGAATTGAATTATAATTAATGTGATCTACAATTGTGAAATAAACTTATATATATAAGAAGTGAAACTATATGAATATGAGTAGTAAATAAAAATGAATTTAAAGTTAAATGGAAAATTTACTTTAGAATTGAAATCTGAATTTATTTACAAGTGGGAATTAAGTTAAGTAAAACAAAGTGATGTTTGTAAATGGAATATAACTTAAGTGTTATTGAATGAAGTTGATATTAGTATCAAAGTAAAATAATAAAGTGAAGTGGTGAATGTGAACTTAAGTTATTTAAAATGAAATTCAACTTTTGGTAAATTGAATTGAATTAATGAATTGAATGTAAATCAATTGAATGTGAATTAAGTTGATATGGAATAATGAGTGAAAGTGTAAATTCATTAAAATATAATGTTATTAGAAGTTGAATAATTGAATGAGAATCAATTAATTAAACCAATTGTAAGCAAAGGAATTTGGTTGTATTTAATATACATTGGTTATGGATGTTAGTTGGATGATAGTTGATTGATGGTTGCATTTATTGCTTTTCATACATTTGCTATGTTGGCATATATAGTAATTATGTTGCTATATGATGTATATTGATACTATTGTCTATATGCATGATTCTCATGTTGTTTGTTGAGTGATTAGTAGGTGCGGATTGCGTTTGCTTCGCATTTGGAGCTCGCTTTTGCGCTATATTAGCCGTATATGCTCGCTAATAAAATATAAGGTACATATCTCGGATTACATACCGTACTTTTATACTTTTTTCCCTGCGGGATGCCTCATTACTTGATGAGATGTATATTTGTGATATATATACTGTCATTTTTTTTCGGATCGAGCCGCGCAAAGGAGACTATGGCGATTTTTTTCGGAAATTTAAGGCGTTAGAAAAATTTTGAGAAAATTGGAAAATTTTGAAAACTTAAACTTTGGATTTGGAATTGAAAGTTAAACAATAGTAGTTGTTTTTGAAAAGATAACTAAGTATGATTTGAAACTTAGTAAAGATTTGTAAGAAATTTAACTATGAAATTTTGGAAAGTAAATAAATTCTGTAACTTTTCTTACTTAATAATTTCGAGGACGAAATTCTTTTAAGTGGGGAAGATTGTAACGACCCAGGAATTTTAGAAATTAAAATTTGAATATTTAATTAATTTTAAATATTAATAAGTGAATTTATAAGTCGAATAAATTTTTATTTGAATTATTGGATTTAATTGGATAATCAAATCTATAATTTAATATGTGAAATTATGGAATTAATTGAAAATTGGGTTAAATATGATTGAAAATGATTTGTAAAATTTTATTTTATCATATGGAAGTTAGAACAATATTTTAGAACTTTTAAAATCGAATTAAAAGTTAATTTGTGAAAATTGAATATTTTAATATTAAAATCGACTAGTGAATATAGTCAATTTTTGAACAGTCTCAGAATTGAACGAAACCAGTTCCATTGGATCCGTAATAGTTAGTTATTACCGGATTTCAGTTTTCGTGTCAATCGGAGCTATCGTTTGATCGTGGCAGCTCGAAACGCATCGAATTATTTTTAATTTAAATTTGGCGAGTTAAAATAGCCATTTTTCAAAAAGTCTCGGATTTCGACGAAGCCAGTTTCATCGGATCCGTAATGTGATATTATTGTAAGGTTTCAAATTTCGTGTCAATTGGATTTACCGTTTGTCCGGTACAAATTAAAACGCCTAGAAAATCGCTTAAATCGGTTTAATTTAAATTGAACGTTTATAGCCATAACTCGCACAGATGTCCGAATTAGCTTCCAAAACCTGTTCCATTGTGTCCGGAACGTGGGATAAACCCTAGAAACGCTGGTTACGGCGCGTAAATCGGAGTTCGGAATTTCCGGGATGAATAGTGTTCGAATTTTTCCTATAAATACACCCACTCTCTTCATAAATTAAAAAAAATAAACAAAACCCTAAATTATAACCCTAGCCGCCACCCACATGACCAATGGCCAGAAATGCTCAACGTTCATCCCTCAATCTCTCTCAATCTACAAAGAATTAGCCAAAGTTGTTAACTACAACATCGAAGAGCATGAAGAGAGCTAGAGATCCATAAGGTGATGATGGATTTTGGTGCAACGTGGAGGATGTTAGGGGGGGCCGACCGTGCTTAGTCACGCACGCATTTCCAGGTGCAATAGAGGGCCGAGCTTGCTATGGTGGTGGGCGAAGGTAGAGGGGGTTTGGAGCTTTGTGTTGAAGGTTGCTGATCGAATTCTCATCGAGTATTGATGTTGCAAATTCAAACCCTAATTGGGTGTTGTATGGGTTGGGTGCGGCCTGTAGTTGAACGTGATGAAGGAGAAGGCAAGATGCGGCTATGATGGAAAGATGAAGGATCTAGTGGCTAAGGATTTGTGTAGGTTTAAAATTAATTAAAGGTTGTAAATTTATATAAGTATAAAAGTCGTGAAACTTCAAAAATTCATAACTTTTTCATACGAGGTCGAAAACGCGCGAAACTAGTTACGATGGAATCGTATGGACGAGCACTACGCGATGAAGTTGGTTTGGAGTCGTTTCGAGTTAGTGAGAATTTTGGGTAAAATCAAACGCACGTTTAATTTTATTCGAAATAAATCGCTAAAACGGAATTTAAAATCAAGGTGAGAACTTCTCACTCAATCGAATCAGTTTCGATTTTATTTTAAATAGTTAGATTTAAAATATTTGAATGCATGTTTGAATGATGATTGTATCTATTGATTGTTAAAATAGACATTATACGCCGTTAGTAAGCGGATGTTATTTATTAAAAACATATACCGCGAATATTTCATAAACAGTGAAATTGGTATTATATATAATAGCAATATATATATATTGGCATATGTATATATTGGAGTTATTGATTTCCCGCATTTTTTGTTTAGCGGATGAGATCCTATTGCGCCGTTATTAAGCGGATAATATTTAATAAGAACATATACCGCGATAATTTCGTACTGGAGCGAAATTGGTATTGTGCTAATGTTTTTGGATGCAGGAAAACAGGTTGGAGGGATCCAACTGGATTCCTCAACAGTATTTATTTGATTTCAGATATTTTGATATTTGATTGATTATCATATCGATATATGATATCGTTGTTGTCGTGATTGACTATTTGGTGTGTAGCATCATTGGACCCAGATTTTGGGATTTTAAAATGATTTTTAAAGTGATTTTAGAAAGTATACGTTTTATAAAATAATTTTGGAATTGATCCATTATAAATAAATAAACGTTATAATTTTTAAAGTTATAAAAATTATGATTTTTAAGAAATATAGTTAAAAGCTGATTTTTGAAAATAAGGAATTAATGACTTTATAAAATAGTTAAATTGGGATTTCTGAAATAATTGTGAAAAGTTTAAATATAGGATTATAAAATTTAATTATTTTATGAATCAAAATGGTGAAATTATAAAGGAGTTTAAAGACGTTTTTAAAATATTAATATGAATTGATTTATATAAGAGATTTATAAATGGATATTTATAAATTGAGATATTGAAATTATGAAACGAGTTTTTATAAGTGTTTGAATGAAGTGAAAATGAATTCCATTAAAGAATGAAATTTATAGAATTATAAACGGTGAAGTTATAAATGAAATTTATAAATAGTAAGAATTATAAATTTGTGAAGTTATTTGAAGAATAGATTTGGTTAAATAAATGAATCTTATAAGTTATAAGATTTATGGTTTGGAAAGTCTTTAGAGGAACGATTTTTGTAAAAAAATCGTTTTATAAGTATTTAACTTATAATATGAACTTTTAGTTCATAATTGAGTTATAAACTGGAATAGGTTAATAAAAGAATTTATAAAAAGGAAGTTTTTATAAATAAATAGAAATGGAATTTATAAACGTTGTTTTATAAATTCGCAAACGACTTATTTTGACAAGAAAATTTGTTGAAACCTATAAATGGAGTTATATTCACATTTTTGAATAGTGAATAATCCTTTGAATTAAAATGAATAAAAGGATGAAATTGTTAATGAAGTATATTGACGTTTGTGAATAGTGAATAAGATGTTAAAGAAATTGTTTTGAATGTGATATTTCAAATAGAATTAAAACGATCTAACGATGTTTTAAAATGTGTTGAGATTCGAAACCATAGATTTCAACATTTATTGTTGAAATAAACGTTTTCGAGAAATAAAAGGAAATGGTGGACTATAACACTGTCGTTATAGTAAATGATTTCCGAAAGGAAATGTTTTGAATAGTATTGGGATTTATATATCTATTTTAACTTCGAATCCCTATACTAGTGATTTTGGGTTGTCGTAACGATGTTTTACGCAACATTCATTTTGGCCCAAATAAATATGTTTAAGAGAATGATTTCCTTAAAGAATGAAATATATACTTAATCTCGATTTAAGTATACTGAATATTTTCCAAGTGTTGAAAATAAATAAAAATTTGTGAATTACTTATGAATAAATAAGTATGGAAATGTTTTTCCAATATAAAGTGAATATTAGAGAATTTATCTTTTTGAAGATAAATTGAAAATGAATATTATAAATCGAATTGAAGTCGTATATTCATTAATACTTTGGAATGTAAATTCACTATTGAATTTATAAAAGAAAGTAGAATTTGTTTAAAAATAAATATTGATTTATTTTTGAAGTGTGAAAATTTTATATCTAGTAAAGATATTTTGGAAAATAAATAATTTGAAAAATTATTTGGAATCTGGTGATGTTGTGCATATCCATTGATAGTTCAATAACCGACTATCAATATTTCCCTTTGAATGGGTATATGATGTAATTTGTTTGAATGTGAATGCCACACTTATTTTTGAATAAGCGCTCACTATTCGGGTTAACCGGGAAAGGACCATGGGGTCGTATAACCCATTCCGAATATGTGATACGTCGTTATAATTGCATTGAAGATCGGTGTTGAAGACCCGGTATTTGCGAGAGTGATAGGATGACCTGTCGATTGTCTCTGCACTGAGTTGCAGCGGTATAGAGACTCCCTAAGTGATGGGAAATCCGATCAGGATTGTGAATATCCGGATTGCAAGGACTTCTTTGTAAGTGCCTTCGGTTTTGTTCGATCCCGGAACAGACTTGTATGGATTGTATGTCTGACATTACAAGTTGAGATATAAAGCCGTTTTCTTTCAAATATATTTCTGTTGGTGGCGGAGAATTTATTCTTTTAGCTTAACACCCTTCTCTGAGACGTACGAGCTCAGAGGTTATATAGTTGAAGTTATCAGCGATATATTCCCAATTTGGTAATGTGACATGCTGAGTGTTGCTGAAATGATCATTGTGTTGATTATTTGTGATAGGATCATTTATTTGATCTTCTATCTTGGTGATCATTGTGTTGATCATTTGTTGACCCAAAGCATGGCTTTTGTATAAAGTATGTTTTGTGGACGTGACTTCGTCGAGCCTCACACCCCGGAAATGGTCAAAACAGGAAAGATGCGGCAAGGTTATGAGGGGTAGCTCCCTTTAGGGTATGTACATTTCCTTCTGGATAGAGGTGGTATCATGGTATGGAGCCCAGATATTTAACCTATGTGGTTACTGCGAATTTATTACTTTGTGGTTGTTGGCTATCGGGATCCCGTGAGAAAGGTCGTTTACGATCGGGGAATGGCGTGCTCGTGTCAGTAGTTACCCAGTTAGGGGTAACCCGGCCTTGTGTTGGCAGAGTTCCGGTTTGGTTCTCGGGGATGTCTTTCCAGAGACATTCTCATGTGGCAATGGGAAGTTCCTTGGCCTGACCATTTGTTGGAAATCCAAAGAAACAATACGAAACTTGTACGGTTTTAGTTGTAGAACCTGCCATTTAAAATGGTAGCTATAGTAGGCATAATATAATGGTACCTATGCTGGCTAAGATTTATATTCTACTTTCGAAATGAATTTCTTCTACACTATGCACTAATAATAATATCAAAATTGATTTGATTTTAATGCGTATCAAGCATCTTTGACTATCATAAGGAGAAATCTTCTCCAAGTCTGCGTTTGCATTGTGTGTGTGGCAGGAGGTCTTATGGTAGTCTCATTTTTAAAAGCATTGCGAATTGACTTTAAAAATATTCCTCTATTTTGATTTTAAAGATAAATAAACTGTTTTGAGTTCTCACACCAGTCACATGACTGACTCGGAGTTTATTGTTTTTTGTCCTAAACTCTGGGTGCCCACCAATTTCCACACGGGCAGTTAAGAGTTAGGTTTATCAGGATATTCTGGATATTCTGGAATTGCTGGAGGCAAGATGGATGGCATGGCGTATTACTAGTTTATATAGTATTTCTTTTTCCGCTGCACTATTTGTTGTTGTTGTACACTCTGATGATGATATGATGTAATGAAATGTGATGTAATGTAATAACTGATATAGTTCTTTGTTTAAAGATTATTCATTTATTATTATATGTTGTTCCGCTGCGAATTGTGAGATTCTGATATTGTTCTGTTTTCTATTTTTCTTTCCCCTCCATTTTCTATTCTCTCTAATTTCTATTTTAAAATTTTCTATTTTCTTTTCCCTCTATCTTCTACCTTTTTCTCTTTTTCTTTTCCTAAATTTTTCTTAAACCCCTAAGGGTTCGTATTTTCGTTCATCTTGAATTAATCAATGGAGATTAGTGTCTATTCAAGGAGTACGGATTTACGGGTCTTTACATCCGAGTAAGAAGAAGGCTCATAGAAAGTGTCAATGGAAACAAGAAATGAAGCAAAAGCCCGAGAGTAACAAGAGTAAGCAAAATCAGATAATTGAGTAGATTTACGTGTGTTAGTGGGATAGCGAGGTTGAACAGGATCAGTCATCACAGGAGGTGTTTGAACAGTCGTAGTAGCAGGGGATAAAGTGTCACCTGCAGAAGGAGGAGGAACAGAATGTATGGATGACGGAGTATCAATGGTAAGAGGTGGTGAATCAGAGGAGTTATCAGCAGGAAATGGATCGATGTGAATAAGATCAGACTAAGTCATACTATGAGGACTAGCTGGAATAGAGTAGAAGGGAATATGTTCAATAAAGGAAACATGACGAGAAACATATAGTTTATTTGAAGAAGGATCATGACAGTGATAGCCTTTTTGTCCAATACCATACCCAAGATAAACACATATAGAAACACGTGAAGATAATTTTGTACGTTCTACGTGTGGACGAAGAACAAAACAAGTGGAACCAAACACTTTTAGGTGAGAGTAATCAGGAGTTTGACCAAACAACTTGGCATGAGGAGAAATACCAAAGTTATGAGAAATCGGGATCTTATTAATAAGATAAACGGAAGTAAGAACAACTTCTACCCAAAATTCTTTTGGAACGCTAGCTGAAAGAATCATAGAACGGGCAGTTTCAACAATGTGTCTATGTTTTCTTTCAGCAACACCATTTTGTTGCGGGGTATCAGTGCAGGAAGTCTGATGCAAAGTACCATCAACCGTGAATATGTTAGAAAGTTCTCCCTTAGTGTATTCCCCCCAAATCAGAACGAAAGCATTTAACAATAGCAGAGTGTTGTGTTTTAACATATGCTTGAAAGGCAGTATATATATCAATAAACTCAGAACGACATTTCATCAGAAAAACCCAACAATAACGAGTATAGTCATCGATAAAAGATACATAATATCTGCACCCACCTTTTGTGGGGATGGGTGCTAGACCCCAAACATCAGAATGAACTAAGTCAAAAGGTGCAGTGGAAGTAGAAACACTTTGATTAAAGGGCAAAGCAGAAAATTTTCCAAGTTTACAACCACTACATTCTGAAATATCATGAGAACGTAAATCTCCCAAAACACCAGAATTACAAAAGAATTTAAGACGAGAGCTTGAAATATGACCAAGTCTAGAATGCCACAAATAAAACTTAGAAGACAATGGAGTTAAATGAAAAGAAGAAAGGTCAATACTAGCAGCAGCGGCATGACTTGGAATGTGCAAGTCATCCAAAACATAGAGACCGCCCTGCCTACGGCCTGTCCCAATCAACTTCTTGGAGTTGGGATCCTGCACAGAGCAAGTGGTAGAAGAAAAATGAACAAGATATCCAAGATCACAAAGTTGTCCGACCGACACAAGATTCATAGTTAATTTTGTAATACAATAAACATTTGGGAGGGAAACGTATGTGGTTTGAATTGTACCGATTCCTGTTAATGGCAAAGTTGTGCCATCAGCAGTCAAAATAGAAGGTGAGTGAGAATCAAAAGACATAGATATAAATGATGAACAATCATGGGACATATGATATGAGGCACCAGAATCCAAAATCCACAAAGGAGAATTCAAACCTGATATGGAGGGAGCTGACATGGCAAAGTGCTGAGATTGAGGAGCAGTCATGTTTTGAGACAAAGACTGGCTAGCAAGGAACTTCTGAAATTGTTCTGCAAGAGAGTCCATAGAGGAATCCACAACTGATTCACCAGAAGGATGCACCAATGCAGCAGTCTTGGGCTGGGAATTACCTCGTGACTGTCCATGTCCTTGTACAGTAGAGAGGGACTGTTGTTGGCTACCACGTTATTGCTGTTGTGATCTATCACCTGGCTTAAAACTTTGATTTTTTTGTCGAGCCGATTTTTTTGTACAGTAGAGAGGGACTGTTGTACAGTAGAGAAGAAGTCTGTGCAACTTTCTTAGTTTGAGACTTCAAGCAAGTTTCTTCAGAATAAAATTCATGTAGAACAGAATCAACAGAAGGTAAAGGAGTGCGATGTAGGATGGACGCACGAAAATGCTCGTACTCTGGTCGAAAAGCCATCAACAATTGAACAAGACGTTGTTCCTCCCTACGAGCGATATATGGAGCAAATGACCTAAGCTCAGCAACCTCAGTCATAGCCAATTGATCCCAAAGAGCAGTAATTTCAGAATAAAAATCTTGAATATTTCGATCATTCTGAGACAATGACCGAATATCAGCCTCTAATTGATATTGAACGGCAAAGTTAGAACGCACAAAAGTCGCTCCAAATAGTTCCAAACTTGCTTAGCAGTATCATACTTAGCCAGTTGCATACCAATTTTATTTTCAACAGAATTATTAATCCAAGTGATGATCTTTGAATTGTTAGTATCCCATTTCTCCATCAATTCAACATTAGCAGCTTTAGGAGCCACAATAACACCAGAAATATATCCCCACATCTGTTTTCCTTTCAGAAAATTTTTCATGACATAACTCCAATAAGAATAGTTTTTTCCATCTAAACGAACACTAATAGCCTGTAACGAATCATCACCTCCTGCCATATTTTGAAGTCAGCAACTGCTTCAGGTCGAGACAGGTATCAATTGGGCTAGAGTTTTGGGGAACTAGGGTTTCGGGTTGATCAGCAGGCTAGGGTTTCGGGACAGGGAGATCGGCATGCTAGGGTTTTGGGGTTCTAGGGTTTCAGCAGGGAGATCGGCAGCCGGGGCAGGGAGATCGGCAGCTGGGGACTTGGGGGCAGGCAGCGAGATCGGCAGGCCGGGGACTTGGGGACGGGGCTATGAGGTTTTGGGAAAAAATCGACGACAGGATAGTTGCTAGGGTTTGGAGCAGATGATGATACTAGGCTAGGGTTTCGGGTTGAAACAGCGATAAGGCAGCGATGAGGCAGCGACGAGGCAGCAGGCAGAAACAGGAACGGGGCTCTGATACCATGTAAACGTTTGTAAAACGTTTGTATAACCAAATAAGAAGAAAAAGATAATTCATATTATTCAGCAAGACGGCTGAGCAAAAAATAGATTGATTACATTAGGGTTACAGAGATAGGTTTATATAGATAGAAAGCATAAACAAGAAAAAAGGCTAAAAAGCCCAATATGCTAAAAAGCCCAATATGCTAACACATACATCTTTTCAATTATCAGGAATAATTGCATCTTTAATTGCGTTTTACTTATAAAGTTATAAATTGCTCCATTTAAGTGCATTTTTCAACTGCATATTTGATATTTGCATAAATATTCTCAATAATTGTGCAAATGTTCTGAATAATTGTGTAAATATTCTATTAATTTGCAACCTACCTAATAATCTTGTGAATGCTTGCATGAATATCTGTAGTAATACAGGATTTATGCAGACATGTCTGCAATAATTTTGAAGATTTGCGTAAATATTGGCTGTTATCATGGATAAATGCAGACATATATGCAATATTTCCAAAATTTTACATTACCGTCTGCAGTTATTCTGGATAAGTGTTGACATATCAGCAATAATTTGAAAATTTTGCGTGAATGTCTACAACAGTTCATTATATTTTCTTAATTTTCCTTCAACGATACATATAATTGAATTTAACATCACAAAATGCCTATTTAGTAATTTTGATAACTATTATAATAAGAAGTCTGATCCTATTCATTGAGGTGTGATTGTATATGTTGTATTTTGATTTGTTAATAATGGCAGGTCTTCCTACAATTACTGTAAATGAATTAAAGTGTTTTAACGGATTAACAGGTTCAATTTTTGTAGTGTTATCGAAGTAATTGCAGACTTCTCTGTAGTTATATTAAATAAGTGTAGAAATGGCTGCAAGTATTGTAAATAAATTGTAGATTATAAATTAGTGCAAAATTTGATGAGTGCTCATCGAAGTGGTTAAATGTATCATATATGCTCTTTTATCAGCAAATATTTTCAGTTGAAAATGTAAGAATTTTTTAAGTAAATATTTGCTTATTTTTATGGAGAGATTTTCAATGTTTGTTGATAACGCTGCAATTATTCTTAAAAATTGCAGAAATTTTGGAAAATATTGATGTTTTTTGTTAAAAGTCTTTGAATCTGCTGGTGAAATTACAAAGACAATTAGATGCGATTTATGCAAGAAGTTGGGTCACAATAAAAGGACTTGTCCTTTGAAACAGATGTGCAATTTTGTTTAGTTTTTTTAATGTAATATTTAAACACCAAATTTTAGTATTATAAATGCAGAATATTTTAAAATTATTCAGTATTGTTGTCATATATGCATGTTTCTTGAATGAGTGTATGTTGTTTTTTTTATGCTAGGATGATGTATTATTATGAAGTTTACATTAATAATTTAGTAATAATGTATGTTATAATGTGTTGTTTTATAAAATATTGTGTATATTAGTTACATGAACTAAAGTAGACAACTAGGCAAGTTTTTAGAATAATATCACAAACGTCTTCTTTTATTTTTGATACAACTATTTTTTTTGTAAATTTAATCTGTGTGACGTAAATTTACATATTTTCCGTTTTTTGCCTATGTGTATACACTTTTTCATTTATGTAATACTAATGGTCTTTTTTCAGCTTGTTTTCTTTTAAAGATTGAACCCTTTTTAAGCCCTAGCAACTTCAACTCAATCTTTTTTATCATTAATTTGTAATTTCAAGCATCGAAATGAAAATTAAATTCGAAATGAAGGAGACAAAGAATAAGGTTGCTAAGGCAATAAGTGAAATTGAGAATTCTCAGCATAGTGTTTCGAAATGTAAGATTAAAAAATATGATGAAAAACCAGAAGAAGGCTCTTTGTTCCGTGTGCGGCATGAAAAACTTTTTAATTCTAAGGTATGTTTGTTCTATATTTCGTTTATTCTATGCATATATTTTTGTTCGATATTGTTATTATTTTGTGTAGTATGATCAATGTTAGTCAAACAGTTGTGTTTTAATTAAATAAGGATATGATTATGTAGTTATTTTAAGTTTTTTTATAATTTTTTTGTTCGTTTAGGTTATGTAGTCAGTTAAATAGGTTTATTTGTTTGTGTTTATCTGCTTTATCGTTATACGGTTATGATGATAGTTTTTATTATAAAATTATATGGTGCATGTCACATATGCAGTTAAACTGTTGATCTATATAGTGCAATATTTATCTGCTTAATCTTCATATCACATATGTAGCTAAAACGTCAATCTATATGGTGTAATATTTAACTGCATAAATGAAATGCAGTTAAAAATTTATTCTAACAGTGCAATATTTTGACTGCATAACTGAAATGCAATTAAAAATTGCATATACTAGTGCAATTATTTAACTGCATTTTGGTTATGCAGTCATGGTTATTGTTTTTCATGTTTGACTGCATTATGTTAGACATTTATGGTTTGTAATAGTTTATGCAGTTATTATTATGCACTTACGTTTATTATTAGTTTATGCAGTTATAGTTATGTGATTGTGTTAATTATGTTGTTGTGCAGTTGTGCTTTTGTATGTATGTTTGCTGACTTTGAAATTTGAATATGTCATATATATATTAAAAGATTTAATATATATTTCATATGCAATTAAAAAAATCAATATAAATGGTGCAATATTTAACTTCATAAATGGAATAAAGTTAAAAAATTCATTCAAATAGTGCAATTTAATGTCGATCTATGTGGTGCCACATTTAACTGCATAAGTGAAATGCATTAAATTTTTCTTCTTCTAGTAGTGCAGTATGTTGACTGCATAATTGATATGCAGTTAAAAATTACACTTACTAATGCAATTATTTAATTGCATTTTGGTTATATAGTCATGGTTATTGTTGTTCGTGTTTGAGAGCATTATGGTTACACAGTTATGGTTTGTAATAGTTTATGAAGTTATTGTTACACGCTTATGTTTAATGTTAGTTTATGCAGTTATGGTTATGTGATTCCATTAATGAATTTTAAAAAATTGAACTAAAATTTGATGAGGGAAATTTGAAAAAAGCAATGATTCATTATTGTATGGCATATAATTTAAAGACAAATTTATGTATAGCAAATATTTTAATGTGCATTATTGTTAATATTTAACCGCGTTATTATAGTAAGTACTATAAGTGTATTAGTTTTGATTGTTGTATTAAAGTTATGAGGGGTATTAATTGGTTTATTGTTTTATTTTATAGAAAGCATTCAAGAAAAAATTGTTCAGAGATCTGTTTTTGAAGAATCTTATGATTCTAAGAAGACTAATTCAGACTCTGGACATGGAATGCATTCTAAAGAAGATATGCGTCAAGATTCTAATGAAAGCATTGAAGAAATTAAAAAAGAAAGTTTTAAAAGAAAACAAGCTTATAGATGTATTTTGAAGCCTCTTCTAGATGTTTTCAATCATTTCAAAAAAATAGAAGGAAAAAGTGACCAGTTATTAGATGTTGTTAAAAAAAATCTTGTTTTTGGAATTTTGTAGTAAGTTTTTTTGAAAATCCATATGATTGTAGTGCTAGAAAATTTATTGATGATATTGATCAAATTATTGATTATTATGAAGACGATGGTTTATTTGATTTTAAAGTTCAAAATGTATTATTTCTGCAAGGTGACTTATCAGATATTTTAGGTTTGAGCAATGAAGGTTTGATTGTTTATAAATATGTTTATTTTATTATTTTACATTAATTTACAGAATGATGTCTATCTTTTTTTATAGGGTCGCATATTTATCCTTTGAAAGAGAAAGTTAGAGCCGAAAATTTTTCTATTGCTACTATGTCTTTTATGCAGACACATAACATACCAAAGAAGGGCTTCACTGGGAAGTTCATTTATCAGGCTCTTATAAGTCTTGTAAATAAAAAAAAGATAACTGTTAATGATGCTTTAGATTTTTTTAGGCTTATAGTTATGTATATGTTTGGCACATTTTTCTTTGTCAATAGCACAGATTATGTTCATAATAATCTTGTTCCTCTTATAATGGACTTTGAAATATTTAAAAATAGTGTTGGGCTCAACTATTCATTTCATTGAGAAGTTGAACAAATATAAGAATACTCCAAGGAAAATGCAATTGCTTTATTAGTAACCTTTTGTTTTGTTATAAAATTTTGTTCTAAATTAGTATATGTTGTTTCTAATTTTTTTTTGTTTTTTTGTTTTCTGTACGGGTTTTGCAACAAATTTGATGTAGTTAAACCTAAGCCACGTTATTGTGAAGTTCGGCCATTGGCTAAAAAGTGAGATTTGGTTGATATTCATAATGCATTTTGTACTAAAATTGTTGTGGGTAAAATTGATAAGGTATGAATGAAGTTCTTAATATGTTCTTTTTATATATAATGTTTTATTAAAATTAATTTTATACGTATTAATAATAGATATACAGTTCTTTGTGTATGTTTTTTAAGTTCGTTTGAATTTAAATTTGTATTTTGTTTATATGCTGATGTTTTTGATTTATTTGCATATCTGCATTTTAGAAAATATGGTTTTTATGGTATTTTTTGTAGCTTAAACCTTCAGGAGAAAGATTATCAAATGAAGATGTAGATACAGGTTCGGATAATTTGCAAAGAAATAGTGTTTCTAAAGAAAATTAAGTCATTCAAGGAACTGAAAACAAGAAGAAAGAAGTTGAAAAGATATTCATTACATTATTAGATAATTAAATTTGACAAGAGTAGTAGATTTTGAGAAATGACAGTTTTACATTTTGTTGTCTTGATATAAGTAGAGATACAAATAATTAGATTTCATTGATAAGTCATTCGCGGTTAAAAAATTTATTCAACTAGTGAAAAAAAATTAACTGCATAACTGAAATGTAAATAAAAATTGAACATATTATTGCAGTTATATAACTGCATTTGGTTATGCAGTTATGGTTATGAATTTCATTTTTATTTTATTTCGATATGCAATTGCGTTTTTATAACTGATTTGTTGTTCATATTTGATTTCATTTTGGATACAAAATTTTGGTTTGTCACAGTGAATGTTTTTATATATTATGTTTGTTGTTAGTTCATGCTGTTATGGTCACGTGGTTATAGTTATGTAGTTGTGATAATTATGTGGTTGTGCGGCTGTGTTTTTGTATTTACATTCACATATGTTGAAAACTGAATATGTTTCATGCATTCAAAGATTTAGTTCATATCACATATGAAGTTAAAATATCAATCTATATGATACAATATTTAACCGCATAAGTGAAATCCAATTAAAAAATTAATTGAAATGGTGCAGTATTTTAACTGCATAATTAAAATGCAGTTAAAAGTTGCACTTATTAGTGTAATTATTTTACCGCAATTAGGTTATGCAGTCTTGCTTACAAATATTTTTTGATTGTCACGTTTAACTTTTATGCATTTAATTGTAGTAGCAATATTTTTTGTTTATATTGTAGTTTATAATTTTTAGTCTAATAGTTTAATTTCAATTTTTGCAGGTCGCTTTTTCCCATGAAGAAATTCTGAAAGAAAGAGACTTTAAATATTAACAAGAAGAATAATGAACTTGAAAATGTTTAAATAGTGTTATTTTAGATTTTTAGTAATTGAAATAATATATGTTAATATGTTTTTTTTATTTGTAGAAAATTGTTTTTCAAAATGAAGAATTTACAAAAGAGAGAGTCATATTGGGATGGAGAAAGATATTTTGGAAAGAGAATAGAAAATTTGAGCAAAATAAACGAAGATTTGACCAAATTTTTTTTCTGTTTTTGAGCAAAATAAAGGATTGAGTACATATGTTGCTAGTTTCAAAGATCTGAAAAAGAATTTCCATATGGAAGTTTGAAAGTAAAAGAAACTCTTGACGAATAAATTAAAATGTTGAAATTGGATAATGAAAGAAAAAATAGAAAATAAAAAAAATCGAAGGATTGAAAAAGAAGTTGAGTTACAGATCATTGATCTTAAAAATGAAAATGAATAGAAGAAGAAACTTCAAGAAGAACATGAAAATAGAATCAAAATTCTTGTTGATGAAAAATATTTGTTGAAAAATGAATTGGAAACCATGAAATATAATTTTATGTCACCTCTAACTTATAGTCTTGGTTTGCCTGATATTCATGCAGATTCCACTTGTGAAATTCAGAATGTAGTTTCTAATGTTGGAGATGATCAAAATGATGGTAAAAATGATAAAAATGAATCGAAGAAGAATCCTAAAAGCAAAATAACTAATAGAGAATCGCTTGTTAAGATGGTAAAATTGGAAAATGGGAAAAGGGAAATTAAGCCTGATTATGTGTATGATGATAAAAATGAGAAAATTAAGAAAAAGAGAATTGTGAAAAGGAAGAAAGTGGTTGAAGATAAAGTTCTTGAAATTATTGAAAATTATGGCCAAAGTATCGTTGAAAAGTTATCACAAAGAAATAAAAGTCCATGGAGTCGTTTGTAAAGAATGTCTTAGTTCAACATTTGCCTGAAAAAATGAAGGAAATTATCCAAACTTATTTGTACTTCGCTTATTACATGTAAGTTCATTTTTTTTATCTTAAAAAAATTATAGTATTAGGTGCATTTTAATTATAAACTTATTTATATTAATCTATGTGTTATTTGTAGGGAAATTGTTTGGCATAGTGATGACTTTGATATTTTGATTCCGAAAATCATAAAAATAAGTAATTTTATTTATAAAATAATTTTATTAGAGAAAATAGAAATTTAAAACCATTTTTCGAAAACGATTATTAAAACCAATATTTGAAATTCCTTTATTATGGGAAATAAATCTATCTTTATTTAGAAAAATAATTTTAAAAAATACTATGTAATAATAATTTGAAATGTCCATGCATTTCAAAAATGGTTTAGTGAAAATCGTTCTCGAAAGCAATAAAAACTTTGAGGGATATCTCAAAACCGTTAACTTGAATTCAATACGAATTTAATTAAAATTTAACCCAAAATCAATTCAAATTCCATTTAAATTTAAATTTCGAATTCTTCAAATATGGCTAGCCTACTGATAGGCATCACAGCTCTCAAAATATCTCAAAAACATCATCAAAACCGAAGAGAATGAGAGTAAAAACGAGCTAATACAATTTTAAGGTCAACAATTGTTTGTTGCTGTACAGAATTGCTTGATGGCAATCAATATATAGATTCTACTATGAGTTTTTTTTTTTTAAAAAATTCTAGTATATTTGAGCATATATTTTAATTTTAATTTTTTGTTAGATTATTGATTGGTATGGAAGATATTTATTGGACTTATACAGTGGACATTTTTTTTCAAGTTATGCCACGGTATGTTCATTTTATAATTTGTTTTGTTTCATTATTATAAGCGATTATATTAATATCTTTATATATACGCATTTTCTTATTTTTGTTTTTCGCAGCATGGTATTCTACTTGATGACATGGATTACACGAAGAAATATTTTGATGATGTCATTGATCAAATTGATAATTCAATTGAAATTCTTAGTTTAGTTTCTCCAGTTTTGAATTCTGGTCATTATACATTGTTGGTTTATGATAATATTGTTGGAATATGGTTTTTGTAAATTCATTAAAAGGACCAGTTCAGGGAATTCATGAAGAAGCAGGAAAGGAAATTGTAAGTTTCTGTTGTAATTAAATTTATATTTTTGTTGGTTTAGTGTACTTCAATTAAATATGTTAACATATAAATAAATATTATGTAGTTAGGTGCTTATTCATCAACACTGTTTGTTTTTTTCCTAGAAAAGTTTTTGTGACTCTGCAATTAAGAAAAAGGCTAAAGAAAAGAAAATTTGTTTGTACCAAAAAAACCAACAGTTATTAAGTTTTCAAAGTGTCCTCAACATAAAAGTAGGTTATAATTTTTCTTATACATTTATTTGTTTATTGTTATGATATATGTAAATATATAAGTGAATATGCTTTTGTGTTTTTCTATTAGTCCCACATCATGGGATATGTTCCATCTCATGCTCCAATGCCTATATATAAAGGAGCCTGTGTAATGTAATTATATGAATCAATCTGATATAACCAATCTCTAAAATGAATAAAATGTCTCCACTCTTTTCCTCTAATGGTTTCTGCTCTTATTTATTTATAACATATTCTTATTTGTTTATAACACGTTATCAGCACGATCTACAATTGTGATAATTTATTGTGAAATCAGATCTATTCTTCTCCAGATCTAATTATAGATTTCAAAACGGTAAGTTATTTTTCTATTATGATTGATCTAATCTTCCAAATTATTTTTTTTTTATATATCTCATTCCATTCTAGATCTACTTCTTCAGATCTAAATCTATTGTATTATTTCTTAGATTTTATTATACTAGTCTTATAATTTTATATCTTATATAGATCTAAACTTTGAGATCTAATTCTTATTTTGTTGGTTATTATATTTCAGATCTAATTTGTTTGTTGTTGCTATTTTTCTGATCATATTATATTGTTGATCTCAATATCATGCTTATTTTTGTGTTTTATAGTTCATTTATTTTGGAATGCAAGTTTGAACTTGACAAAATTTGATATTATTGCTTCAACAAATTTATTGAATTTGATTGCATTTAGTTTGGATATGGATTTGAGAAATCAATCATGGTTGGTAAATGAAGTTTTCATTTTGAAAACATTTTGATTTGATTGAAGGCTTTGAAAATTATTTTGATATATGATTTATATTTCCAGAAGAAATATTTTATTGTTTTTTAGAGAAACAAATATAAAGATAATACGTATATAGAAGATCTATGTTTAGATCTAACATTGATTTTGATTTAGCACATCTGAAGTGAATGGAAACATTAATTAAAGCTTACATGATAAGCTTAATATCTTTCGATATTTCCTTTTTTTTTTTAAAAAAGGGAAAAAGAAAATAAAATTTGAGAACTTATAGATAAAAGGTTGAGTTTTCATAAATCAACGAATTACAAGTTTCCTCAAAATAAAGAACCATAAGTTCTAACTAAAAAAAAAGGAGGATCAGAAAATTTAATCATAAAAAAAAAAAAAATAAGTTTGAACAACCTGAAGTTGTGCAAAGATTTTTTTTTCCAACCAGAAGTTGTATAACTCAAAGTCCAAGACGTGAAGTCTTGAATTATGAAAAGATTTTCTGACAATGTTTTAGAGATTTATTTATATTTATATTGCAAAATCTAACATCCCAGAAGAGATGTTATAGGAATTTTATTTTAAAATTATGTGAAAGGATTGTCTAGTAATACTAACCTGAAGTTAGATCACTTCTTCATTAATGATGAAAATCTAAGTGCAGTAATAAACGATATGGTCGAATTGACCAATAATAGCAGCCTGAAGTCTGCTATGTGGATTTTATTTTATTTCAGTTCAATAAATCAGTTTGAAGTTGGTAAAACCCAAGTATTGATAATCTTTGGGTGTGTTTGCCAAACTATATATTTGAAGAAGTACATTTTAATATTCTCCAGAAGAGATAATCCATATGACATACTCTTGAAGAGATGTTTTATGATTTTTACATTTCAAAATCCAAACATCCTAGAAGAGATGTTGTAGAATTATGTCAATTATGTAGAAAAAGATATTGATTATTGATGACATGCCAAAAACAATGTATATAAAGTATCTTTAGAAGTGATATGTACCACTCTAGAAGCGGTGTTTATGAAATATCCCCAGAAGTGATATTATATCATCGTATAGCACTATAAAAGAATTGCCTATAAAATATTGTCAAATGTGATAATAAATTATCCCAAATTCAATCGTCTATTGTCATGGACCCGTAGCTCCATTAGACAAATAATGATATGTAACCTTTTACTTTTCAGAACTTACGATGAATCAAATATTATATGCACAACTATTCTTGAAGAAATATCTTTATATATGCTCCTGAAGAGATAATCTATATGTCGTATCATAATTTTCACTAAAGCTATATAAATACAGTCTTGAACAAATCGTTATGTGCAACCATTATAATTTCTTATTTTTATAACATTTCAAGGGTCCAGAAGATACTATTATTTATGTTGTAAATATATCTATTTTACTGAACTCTCTAGAGGAGATGTTTATATATAATTATAAGTTAGTATATATTTTCTAATAAACAATCATAATTAATGTTCAATAGTAATATTAGAGATATGATCAAGGAATAATGATATAATTTTTTTTAGTAATAACAATAATTTATTCAAAAAAAAGAAGGAATAATGATATTGAATACCAATGTTACACTCCAGAAGTAGTGGTTTTATCTCTTGCATCTTACTTTCAGTTGGTGAATCTAATTTTGTCACTGTATTTAAAGTTTGATATGCCATTTTAAAAGCAATTACAACAAAAATCTCCAACATGGATATTTTATGCTACTGTAAAAGTAGTAATTATGTAATATGTATAAAATAAACAGTGTATATTGATATGGCATTCAAATAGTGCATATATATATATATATATAAGAGAAAGTTCACTCCAGAAGTGGTGATACTAATATATCTCTAGAAGAGATTTATAAATTTGAAAATGATAACATATCTCTAGAAGAGATTTATTTATATATTTGGTAATTTTATTAAACCAAATAAGTGTACATAAACTTGATTATAAAGGATCCTAATTTAACTTAGATTAGATCCTAAAAGTTTGAGAGCTAAGAGGAAATCTGTATCTGTAACATTCCAAGCATCCATAAGTATTTTATAATGCACTCTTTTTCCTTAACTAAGATTCTTCCCACTGGGTTTTTATTAGTAAGGTTTTAATGAGGCATTATTTTGATCCTGAAGTATCAAACTCTTATAAGAAATATCATTTTTAGTATGATATTTATGATTTCACAAGTTGCACTCTTTTCCTCGTTCAAGGTTTTTTCCCACTGGGTTTTTTTTTAATAGAGGTTTTTAATGAGGCAAATCTATGTCGATTGAATCGATAAATGCAAGCAAGATAATAATGAAGGGGAGCAATCATCATACACGTTTCGAAACGGAAATTTTCAAATTATCCGAGCATTCAAGATTTTGGAGACGCATATTCAAGGGGGAGTGTTATGATATATGTAAATATATAAGTGAATATGCTTTTGTGTTTTTCTATTAGTCCCACATCATGGGATATGTTCCATCTCATGCTCCAATGTCTATATATAAAGGAGCCTGTGTAATGTAATTATATGAATCAATCTGATATAACCAATCTCTAGAATGAATAAAATGTCTCCACTCTTTTCCTCTAATGGTTTCTGCTCTTATTTATTTATAACATATTCTTATTTGTTTATAACATTTTAATGAATTGTAGTTAATGTTTATTTTGTATTTTAAATGCAGTTATGATTGTGCTTTATATGTTACGAGCTTCATGGCTCAGTTAACAGAGTTTGGAAAAGTTTTTTTTTTAGAAATAAGGTACTTGAATTGCAGTACATATTAATACTGCATGTCTCAGGTATCATATGACATACTACATTTCAATGCATGTTCGAATCATGCTACACAAGTTTCGAACCTTTGACCTCTCACACCAAAGTCGAAGCGCCTAACCACTAAGACAATGGTGCGGATCGAGTTTGGAAAAGTTGAGGAAGAAATAGAAGCATAAGACATTTGTTTAGATAGAAGCAAAATTTCGTATCGGCTACTTTGTAATCCTCCAAGAAGTTGGAGCATTACAAAAATTAGTAGTGAGTAGAAATTATAATTATATATGTGTGTGTATATATATGTATTTGACATAATTTGTTTGTTTGTAATACTGATGCAATGTTGATAAAAGATGCACATGATAAGGTGATTATATATTAGTAATGGCTTGAATTTATGTTTTTATGTTGAATTTATGGTTTTATGATTTTATGCACTCATATTACTAATAATCAACTGGATATTTAGTTGTGTAATATTTAACTGCATATTGGTTATGAATTTACGATTTCATGTAGTCTTGTTAATAATAGTTATGAATTTATGCATTTATGTTATGCAATCTTGTTAATAATGTTTTGTGGTTTACAAATTTATAATTTTATGCCAAATCTATTTGGCTAAATTATTTTATATTTTTTCTTCAAATTCGGCAAATATTCTTATATATTTGAAGTAAAAATTGTAATAATATGACTTGGAAGTGGAAAATGTTATTGAATTGATACAATTATAGACATGCATTGAACAATATAAATGACATTATGTGAATACTTGACAAAGATTAAAAATAATTGCAGTTTTTTCCGCAACTTCTCAAGCTATTTGCTGAAAAATCGGAAAATATTTAATTTTTTTAAAATAACTTGGTACAATTTTTTTAAATTTTGTAGTAATGTATCTAATTGTTAAATAAAAATGTAAGAATTTTTTAGCGTAAAATACTTCTTTATATGCAGAGATTTTGAATATTTGCAGTTATTGCAGCAAGTATACTTAAAAACTACAGAATTCTCTGCAAATATTGAGAACTTTATTTAAGTTTTGCCAATATGATGAATATTTGTAATAAAAAATTGTAATAATTTATTATCGAGTCATGCATTGAAGGATATAGATGGTTTTAAGTGAATAATTGCAAACATTTGTTGAAATGAATTTATTTGTACAATTATTGAACAACAAATAATTATTCAGTATAATTGCAGACTACATGCAATTATTCAGTATAATTGCGGACATCTTTCCAATTATCGTGAATAATTACATAGATCTTTGAAAGTATTAGAAGTTGATCTACACATATTTGCAATTATTATTAATAATTGTATTCTTAACTGTATTTCACTTATGAAATTTATTTCTTCATTTGAGTGTATTTGTTAACTGCATATATGTAATGCAGTTAAAAATTACAGCTGTTAAACACAATTTTTAATTGCATATAACATATGCAGCTAAAAATGCATTTACTTAGTGCAATTTTTAACTACATATAAGATATGCAGTTAAAAAATGCATTTAGTTGGTGCAACTAAAAAATGCATTTAGTTGGTGTAATTTTTAACCTCATATAACATATGCAATTAAAAAATACATTTAGTTAGTGCAAATTTTAAGTGAGTTTCACTTATGCATTTAGTTGGTGCAATTTTTAACTATATTTCATATATGCCACAATATTTAACAACAAATAGAATCATGCTCAACTGTAGTTAATAAAATCTAAAAACATCAAGATATAGTTATAGCAATGTAAAACCTGAATAATACAATAAGTTTTTATTATACATTATTTTAGAATGATTAAACAATATTCTCAGAATCATTTTTGACTTCAGTCATGATCTTGTTATAGCTATGTACAATCTGGATAATGCAATCAGTACTTGCTGAAAATGCCATAATGAATAATTTGTTAATGAAAAGGGAAACTCTATTGAACTTCTCTTAGACATGGATAATTCAACTTGCATTTGTTGTACCCCAAATTTGGAGAAAGATTACCTTTTACTTTAATCTCTCATTTGAAATCAAAGACAAGACTATTGAATTTTATCTTGTAACTCATCGTCTAAAACTGAAAAATTATTACATTAAAGAAAATGTAGTGCTAAGAAGAAGAAAAGATAGAATATATAGACACGGAAAAAAATCTCAACCGTAGATATAACTAGTCAAGGTGCGACGACCCGAAAATTTTGACATTTGAAATTGGAATATTTAATTGAATTTATTTGAAAGTTGGTTTAACTTGAATTTCAAATAACATTGTTTGTTTGGCAATTAAATTAATTGAATTTAATAACATGAAATTGGGTAAAATATGAAATATGAAATTCTAAGCCTGTTAAATTGATTTAAAGGCTTGTAAAATTTATATTGATGATACTAGAAATAATAGTACTTTTAAAAGTTGAATTTAAAACTGTTTTGTTCAGTTTGAAAGTTTTTATCGTTGAAATTGATATTTAAAAATAGCCTTCCGAGGCAAATTCTTGGAATTCGACGAAACTAGTTCTATTGGATCCGTAATATTGTATTATTATCCGGTTTCAAATTTCATAGTATTTGAAGTTATCGTGTGATCGTATGGTGAGTAAACGCGTTGAAAATTTAATCGAAAATTCAATATAATAATTGGTCCAAAAAGCTATCTTCTCCATAAGATCGAATTTGGACTCGAAACCTTTTCCATTGCGTTTGGAAAGGGGATTTAACGTTATAAATGCCCAGCAGCACATCTCGATAGGAGGTCGAGATTTTCGGCTCGATTTCAAGTCGTTTAAATTCAAATTTAAATTTAATTTGATATTTTAATCAGTCGTGAACAAAATACTGTGAATTCAACACATTTCATCCCTTCTAGCACGTGTTCATCTATGTTTGACATGCGTTTGATAATATATATATATATATATATATATATATATATATAAACAAAAAAAAGTAGCGGCCGAGCTTCTCTTCAAAAGAAAACAGAATCGAAAATCAACATCGTTCATTAATAAAATGGTGTCCACATCAGGTTTTCGTTCGAACGAAAATAATAAAAATCAAACCCTTCGTATTCAACCCGTACGAATGCCACTCCTCTTCTTCAATTTCAAATCCAAGTAATCAATTGATTGGCGACTTCGAAGGCGGCGACTTCGTTCGATTCAAGATGGCGGCCAATGTCGTGTGCTCGAGTTGTCGAGGGGTTTTATAGTAGAGTTCTCGAACGTGTGAGGTGGGTAGCAGCTTGGAAGCGAGCGTCTGGTGGAAGTGAAGAGTGGAAATAAAAAAGGGTTTTCAAATGTTGAATCAGCTAGGCATATGTATATTTATGTAGACAGAAAGGTAATTTTATAATATATGGAAACAGTTAACTTTATTGTTAATTAATATATTTATTTGGGTAACTAAAATATATGTGTGTATATAAGGTTTTGGAAAATATAAAAGAAAAATAAATATACAAAAATCCATTTTAAATTACTAGTTTATTTTAAAAATAATAATAATAATAATAATGGATTGGATAATGAATTTGTTCAATTAACCTATTTATTTAATTTAGTTACTGAAGATTTTTTTTTAAAAAGGAAAATTATTAGTTTAAATTTAAATCACTAGTTAAAAATAAAATTATTGGTTAATTAAACTTAACAAATAGGAAAATTAATTTGATCGACCAATTCGAATATTAATAAAACCTTATAATGTTTGTTACACAGTTTAAAAATCGTGAAAACGAGCTGGAATGGAAATGGGTTGCATGCGTAGTCAAAGGTGAGATCTTCTCACTCAATTGAAATAATTAGAATTTAAATTATTGATTGATTGTTTGGATGTGATAGTATATATGATAGTGTGTGTATATATATATATATATATATATATATATATATATATATATATATATATATATATATATTGGAGTGACTGATTACCGCATTATATAGCGGATGAGACCATATGCGCCGCATAATAGCGGATGAGATGATATAACCCCATATACCGTGATATTCCACCTTAAAGTGGAATTGGTATTTTATATTGTGCTAACATCTGTAGATGCAGGGAAACATGTTAGAGGAATCCAATTGGATTTCTCAACTTGTTTGAATTTATTTCATATGCCGTGATATGATTTATTAACAATCTGTGGTTGATTATATTGGTGATTGAAATTTATGGAAGGCTATGGTTTGGCCAAATATATTCTGGTATTTTAAAATACCATAAATATATAATTGGAATTTTTGAAAATTAAAGTAGAAAATTTTAAGTAAATTAATTTTTGAGAGTCGAGTAAACTACAAGAAGGAATTTGGAAAAAGATAAAAAAAATTGATTTTTGAAATCCTATTGAATAATTCCAAGTATGGGGAAAAGTTTATAGTAAATTTTGGAAATCCATTTGGAATTTGATTTGGTGCTTTGAAAGTAAATTTTGAAAATCAATTAGGAATTTGATTTGGTGTTTGGAAAATAAATTTTGGAAACCAATTTTGAATTTGATTTGGTGTTTCGAAAGTAAATTTTGGAAATCGATTTGGTGTTTTGAAACTGAATATTTGGAAATCAATTTGAAAATCGTATATCAGTGGACATTTAGAAATATAAATTCACAATGGGAATTTATAATGGAATGGGAATTTGTTTTAAAAATAAATAGTAATTTATTATTAAAGGTGTGAATGGAAAGAGTATTTTCTCTGGAAAGCCGAGTATGTTTTCAAAGTTGCTTTCAAATATAAATTAGAAGTTCTAAAGTTGGTTTTAAACCGAAAATTTTTAGAGAAATTATTTTCTTAAATTGTTTTTAAATATTTAAAGTAAATATTTATTAAGTTAATTATGGAAGTGGTTATTTTAAAGATTTAATTTGTATTTGACTTAGAAAATGGTTATTTAAAAATTACACTCTATTTAATAACTTTGTTTTTTTAAATTTTTTTTTGGGCATAAGTTTTATATGAGATATTAGAATAAAAATTTCGTAACTAATATTTTAAATAAAGTGTTTAAAAATAGTTTTCATTTTTAGTGTTTCCAAGTATATTTTGGATAAGTGATTTAAATTATTTTAATGTATTCGGACTTTGCAAATTTTCAATGGAAATAAATAATGTTTGGAAATTTATTCCACAAAAGGAAAGTGATTTGAAAATTATTTTCAAAAGGGGTCTAAGTGTGAAAATATATCTTGCGAAGATATTTTGAAATAAATAATTTGAGAAATTATTTAAATTTGATGGTTGTTGTGAATGTTGTTTGATACTCAAATAACAGACTATCAATACCGGCCTTTAAACGGCATTTGAATTTCGATGCGACCGAGGTTGGATTCCAAATGGTTGCCCGAAAAGCACATCGAATCTTAATGATGGATCTTTTGTTTAAAAGATCAAAGTGGAAATTTTTTGTGACTTACTTGAAATCTGAATATAACCACTTATTTTTAAAATAAGCGCTTATTATTTGGATTAGCCAGGAGAGGGCATTGAGTTATAAAACCCATTCCGAATAGTGATATGACGAAATGAGATTGCATTTGAAGATGGTGTTGAAGATGGGGTATTTTCGAAAACGAAAGAATTACCTGTCAAATGTCTCTACACCGAGTTGTTCTGGTATAGAGATATATATCACCCTATGTGATGGGGAGTCTGGACGTGATTAGGGAATATCCGGATTTGCACGGGTTTCTTTTCTTAATTGGAGGAAGTGCCTTCGGTTCCATTCAGACCCAGGATGGACTTGTACGGATGTATATCTGACGTTACACTTTGAGATGTAAAGCTGTTTTCTATCAAATACATTTCTGTTGGTGGCGGAGAATTTATTCTCTTAGCTTAACACCCTTCTTTGAGACATACGAGCTTAGAGGTTATGTAGTTGATATTTATTAGTGATATATTCCCAATTTGGTAATGTGGCATGCTAAGTGTTGATCATTTCTTGATCGAAGCATGACTTTTGTGAAAAGCGTAGCTTTATGGACGAGACTTCGTCGAACCTCACACCCCGAAAATGGTCGAAATAGAAAGGATGCAGCAAGGTTATGGAGGTCGCGCCCCTAAGGATATATGCATTTCCTTCTGGATAAAAAGTGATATCTGGTATGGAGCCCAGATATTTAGCTTGTATGGATAAAAAGTGGTATTCTGGTATGCAGCCCAGATTATTTACTTATGTGGTTGTTGGTTGTTGAGGCGCCTCGGAAAAGGTCGGTCTAGACCGGAGGGTGGCATACTCATGACAGTTAGTTACCTAGTTACAGAGGTAACCCAACCTTGTGTTAGGAGAGGTCTAGTTAGGTTCTCGGGGAGTCCCTCCAAAGGCGAACCCATTCGGAAAGTAAGTTTCTTAATCTTGACCATTTGTTGGAAATCCAATCACCCAGTACATGTCCTGTACAGTTTTAGTTGTAGAACCTGTCATTTTAATAGGTAGCTATAGTAGGCATACTATAATGGTACGTATGCTGGTTAAGATTAATATTATATTTTCGAAATCTTTTCCACACTACACTAATAATAATATTAAAAAGGATTTTTGTGTATCAAGCATGTTTAACTATCATAAGAAGAAATATCTCCCAAGTGTGGGATTGCATTGTGTGTGTGTGGTGGGAGGCCTTATGGTATTTCCATTTTCCAAAAGCATGAACGGATTTATTTTTCCTTTTCTTTTGTGCAAGTAATTGTTTTTAGATCTCACACCAGTCTCATGACTGATATGGAGTTTATTGTTCCCTTTCTAAACTCTGGGTGCCAATAATTTTCCACACGGTCGGCCTAGAGTAAGGTTATTTATTGTTCTGGAGCAAAGTCAGGAAAATTTGCTGTGGAGATCAGGAGACATGCTGGATGACGAGACGTATCACTTATATTATGTAGTATCCGCTGCGTATGGGTTGCTACAAGTTCAGTTTTCATACGGACAAGTTGTCAATAATGCCCAAGTGTTGTGTTTTGTTGTTGTAATGCTCTGATAATGTAATGTATAAAGCGATATAGTTCTTTTATTTAAAAATTATTCATTTATCTATTATATATTGTTCCGCTGCAATGGTGAGATTCTGATATTGTTTCTTTTTCTTCTTCTATCTTCTTCTTCTTTAACCCTAACGATTCGGTTTTCTGACATTCGATTGTTCGACATTTAATACAGTGGACATATTGATGTCGACTTTCGGGTGTCGAAAAATCGGGTCGCTACAAAGTGGTATCAGAGCAATTGTTAAGCGAGAACCTTGGCCTGGGGGGAAACTCATTAGAGATTAGGGTCAGTGGTACTCTAGAATGAGTTTGACTGTATTAATAGATATGAGCGCGTATTTGTTAGTGAATATAAAACTGTTTTATATTGTATTGATTGGTTTGTTGAGTGGGATATGGATTTGGTCAATACGAGTGATTAATTTTATTGATAGAGATCTCTAAACACTTGTATAGAACAATTCGACACAGTATTGTTTTAAAATAGGGTAAATAAAATAATTTTACCCAAATTACTTTCGTATATAAAAGGAAATAATTTTCCGTAAATTATTATGGTTATATATGGTTGCTTGTTTGTTAGAAAGTGATAATATTAAATTATTATCATTGATTATTAAATAAGAAATTGAAATCATAACTAAAAGCTAAGAAATAAATTCATTTTGTAAATGTGATTTATAATTTGAAAATAGAATTCTAGAGAAATATTTAAAAATAAATTGAAAGGATTTGAAATTTTGAGATTTGGGTATTTAAATCCCTTTTGAGTTTGAAAATGATTTTCAGAGGTTTTGGAAAAAAGTATAATGAAATTATTTCGAAAATATTTTTGAATTGTATTTGAAATCTAGTGAGATTTGGAATTTAAAAATATTTGGAAAAATATTTTTGAAGGGATAAAAGCACTACACTCTTTTCGGTCGTTGGAATATAATTTCAGTGATGACTGCTGCATCATCGATGTTCATTTTCGAGTTTCCAAGAGAGGAATTGCTGCAAAATTATTTTAAATAGAAGTTGTTTGCAAAACTAAGTTTGTTTTCGGAAATTTAAAAGATAATTTAAATTGATTTCAAATAAAAAAAATGATTTTTAAAATGTTGGAAAGAATATGGAATCCTATTTAAAATATTTATGGAATCATAAGGGATTTGATAATTTATTAAATTTGGAAATTTGCTTGGAATGAAGGTAAGTTGGCAAACTTATAGAAGTTAAAATTTTGAATTGAATTAAAAGTGTGGAATAAATTTGTAAATGAAAAAATGGAATTACATTTCTAAGTAAATGAAATTGGAAACTGGATATTGGAGTTAAATTTAAATTGTGTGATATGTAAAATTTGTCAAGTTGGACCAAATGAAACAATGTATTGAAATAAAACTAGTAAGTGAAACTAATTGAAGAATAACAAATTAAATATGGTGTGAAATGAATTGAATTCAATATTTATAAAATGAAAGGGAAATTGAATTCAAATAAATTTGAAAACGAAAATTTTGAATAAAATATAGATAAAACCAAAGCAGTGAAATCAAATTAAATATAAGGTGTATATAGAATGTTTGAATTGCTTAAGAAATAAAGTGTGAAATTGTTAAGAAAAATTGGTATTGGAGAAAATATTCTCAGTTAAAATTTGAATGAAGCTTTAATAAAAGGAGTGTGAAATGGTAATTGTGAATAAGGGAATGAAAATCAATGTAAATAAAAGAAAAGAAAATTGATATAGCTAATAATCAATTGGAATAAATACATGGGATATACGTATATAACTTTATTCGCATAGCGATTCGATACAGATTCGAGCACAGAATTTCGAGGTAGTGATACCGATCCAAGTTGGGATTTTTCATTCGATTTTCGACGGCGAACCCTGGATATGGATTTTTGGTTGATTCTGCAAATTCTCTATCATAGTTTGAGGCAATGCAAGGAGAATGACGGTTTTTGATCAAGAAACCAGATCTGAGTCCGCAATAGGAAGTCGGGTGGACGATACTAGTTCGAAAGTGAAATTGTGTGATCGAGTGAGAAATCGAATTTGGAATTGTGTACAGATGACATAAGGACATCGTACGGACTTGAATGAAATAATTATTGAAACTTTTGTAAAGAAATGTGCAAAATGATTTTGATTGGATATTATTGTAAAGAAGGATATAGAGGTGTTATAAGAAAAAGGGAATTGGATTTTTGATTTCGAAGATAAATTGAATCGCTTAACAAAAGGTATGCATTTAAATTTCTATATGAAATTTGATGATTTTCTGGTCTAGCCACTTGGCCTTTTGTTTTCTTTTGAAATCTGAGGGCCCGTGGTGGCATTTTGTAGTCGTACCAAGCTAGCCGCGCAAAGGAGATGCTGACGAAATTTTTCGAACATTTAGAGAGTTAGAAATTTTTTGAATTTTTTGATAATTTAAAATTTGAAATTAAATTTATATTTGAATTGTTGAGAAAATAATATTGTTTGAAACTTATGGTTGAGGTTGGAAGGTTAGTAAGAATGATAATGTGTCTTTAATAGAAAGATTGTTTTGGGCAATTGTTAAAAAAATTATTTGGATTGGGAAAATAATGAACGGGTGGTGGATCATTCTTCTTAACTAGAAATTTCAGGACGAAATTCTTTTAAGGGGGGAAGAATGTGACAACCCAAAAATTTTGACATTTGAAATTGGAATATCTAATTGATTTTAAATATTTGAAAGTTGGTTTAACTTGAATTTCAGATATCATTGTTTGTTTGGCAATTAAATTAATTGAATTTAATAATATGAAATTGGATGAAATATGAAATCTGAAATTCTAAGCCTGTTAAAAATGATTTAAAGGCTTGTAAAATTTAAATTAATGACACTGGAAATAATAGACTTTTAAAAGTTGAATTTAAAACTGTTTTGTTCAGATCGAAATTTTATATCATTTAAAATGATATTTAAAAATAGCCTTCTGAGGCATGGTCTCGGAATTCGACGAAACAAGTTCCATTGGATCCGTAATATTTTATTATTATAGGATTTCAAATTTTTTAGTATTTGGAGTTGTCGTGTGATTGTACGGTGAGTAAATGCGCTGAAAATTTAATGGAAAATTCAATACAATAATTGGTTCAAAAAGCTATCTTCTCCACACGATCGAATTTGTACTCGAAACCTTTTCCATTGTGTTCGGAATGGGGGTTTAACATTATAAACGCCTAGCGGCATGCCTCTATAGGAGGTCGCGAGTTTCTGCTCGGTTTTAAGTCGTTTAAATTCAAATTTAAATTTAATTTAGTGTTTTAATCATTTAAAAATAAAATAATGTGGATTCAACATGTTTCATCCCTTCTAGCATGTGTTCATTCGAGTTTGACACGCGTTTGATAAAAAAAATGAAAAAAACGAAAAACAAAAGTAGCGGTCGAGCTTCTCTTCAAAAGAAACCAAAATCGAAAATCAACATTCGTTCGTTAATAAACTGGCGTCCACCATCAGATTTTCGTTCGAACGAAAATAAAAAATCAAACCGTTCGTGTTAAACTCATACGAATTCCACTCCTCTTCTTCAATTTTGAAACCAAGCAATCGATTGATTGGCGACTTCGTTCGATTCAAGATGGTGGCCAATGTCGTGTGCTTGAGACATCGAGGGGTTTTATAGCAGAGTTCTCAAACACATTAGGTGGGCAGTAGCTTGGAAGCGAGCGTCTGGTGGAAGCAAAGGTGAAGTGTGGAAGCACGATGAGATCTAGGATGTGGTCGCGACTATGGCAATCGAGTACGTGCATATCAGAGTCGCGTCGTCGTGGTAGAGGCATGAGCCTACGTGGAGCGGCCATCGGTGCAGATCTGGGTGAGGCAGTTCGTCAAGCTGCGTCGACATTCCTCCCAAGGCTGTGAGGTCGATACATTGCTTTTACTTTTTAATCTAAATTTAATTGATATGTTATGCACATAGAAAGAAATATCTACACTGTGAAAATTATATATATAGTTTTCAATATATATATATATATATATATATATATATGCGTGTAGGAAAATATAATTTTTATGGTGAAGTACAGTAGTAAGTAAAATGTATGTGTGTGTGTATGTATATATCCGTGTGTGTGTGTGTGTAGGATTTTGGTAGAAGTTTTAAAATATTGTTTTTGAAAACATAAAATTTAAATTAATATAGATAAATTTTGAAAATAAAAAGGGGTTTCAAAATGTTGAATTAGCTAGGCATATGCATATTTATGTTGAGACGACCCGACATTTTCCACAGAAAGTCGCATCATCTTAAAGAAAGAAAGGATAGAAAAGAGAAAAGAAAGAGAAGAAAGAAGAAACGACATCAGAATCTTAACAGCAGAACGAATAAATTATATTAATAACATATATGTTACATAGTATACAACACTAATCAGAGTTACACAGATTTTACATCACATACTAGACAGTTATAAACACCTGTCTAGTTATTACAACTTAATATTACTCAACAAAGAGATACCAACACAGAGAACATACAGCGGAAACTATATATCTACAAAGCAGAAGCCTCCTGCTCCATTACTCCTCCAAAATTCGTCAAAAGCTAACCTGAATCCCTTGGCTACTCGTAAAAATTTGAGTACCCAAGAATTTAAGAAAACAGAAGATATACTCTGGGTCAGACATGGGTCTGGTGTGAGTAACGGGTTAAAGTTGCTTAACTTTGAAAAACCTTTGAAAAGAAAAGGTATCACGTAAGACTTCCCACACATAAACATGGAAAAGCTTTTACCTTACGCTAACCAAAACATTTGATAGGAAATCCAATGATATCATAATAGGTCTAGGGTTTTTTCAAGTAAATATGAAATAGCCGAAATTGTTACATTATTAAATTCCAGCTACTAGCCACAAAAGCGGATTTTTAGAAAGTTGGCACTTATTGAATTTTGGATTCCATCAATGGCAGGGCTACCGAGGTACCGCCTGTCACAGTACATGGCCTAGATCAACGTACCGAGGATCACTCCCAATTCCCTGCAACACAAGACCGGAACCATCCCTTACTGGACAGTCCCGAACAAGACAACACCGCAGTTGGCGTACGTTCCAACCGCCCACACAACCAAAATAAAAAGGGACTTCTAGACATGGGAAAATCTCGTCCTTCTTGGGCATGACCCACTTAGCCTTGCTGCACCTCCCCTGTTTTAGCCATTCCCGGTTGATGAAGCTTGAGGCTACGATTACCTTTAGAGAACACATCTCTTAGAATGCTCATCGTCCACCTGACGATGTTCTGAAAGCATTCAATCCGTACAAGTTCGTTCCGGGTTCGAACGAAACCGAAGACATTATCTCGTTATACTCATTTTGGAATCACCCTCAGAGTTAACGACGATAACCCTTGCACTCTGACCCTTCACCTCGAATATGAAAGTACTACTCCGTTAAACTCATCTCGGAATCACCCTCAGAGATATACTGACGAATATTTCTTACACCTCGAGTCTTCACTTTTCACATGAGATTCACGACCTATCGTAAATTTGGATTGATGTGGTTTTTGGATATCCAAATATGGGAACCCGATCACGGTCTCATCGAAATCCAAAGCGTATCTTTTAAGGCCAAGTTGTTTTAGAATTTAAAACAATTCAATTATCTATATACACACAGATAGATAATTCATAGATTCACAATAGATAATCATCATTATCATCACAACAGAAAATCCATATTATCATTATCAAAAGGTAATCCAGATCATCATCACAATGCAACCAATGCATCCATATCACTCAACATTATTTATCTCATTTCTGAGATTCAAACTGTTCAAGGCAATCCATATCATCCGTTCATATATAAGCAATGATTAATAATCATACCAAATATAATTAATTTAAAATGAATTAAATTAATTACAACATTTCTAATTAATTTAAAGTGAATTAAATTAATTACTTCATCAATATAAATCTTTCTTACATTATCATTAATTAATTGTCCATCAATTAATTAATCATCAACCAATTATTCATTTTAATTCATCATCTCTGATTAATTAACCTTTAATTACATTCGAGTAATTATCCACTAATTAATTTCTCAAATTAATTATACTTAACCAAATACAGTAATTAATCTTTAATTGCTTACTTAATTAATTGTCTATACTTAGTTTCATTGATCCTTAATTAATTACATTGATTAATCCTTTCATTTATTAATTATTTCTAGATAATTCCTTCTTAATTACATCATTAATTATAATAATTAATGATTTCTAATTACATTTTCTATTTAAACTAATTACATTAAGTAATTAATCTTTATTCAAACCATAATTGTTAATCACCCTGGATTAACTCTATTCAGTAATTAACTACCCTTAATTACTTCACAAAATAAATTAATTACTCATTAATTAATTATCTCTAATTAATCCTTTGATTAATTCACGAAGTAATTATACCCAAATTACTTTCATCAACAAATCACCTCCAATTAATTACATCCAGTAATTACCCATTAATTACTTTCCTTAGTAATTTCTCTTCATTAAATTACATTAAGTAATTATACTCCACAAATCATCAAATGATTATTCTAAATTAATTAAACTGAATTAATTAACTTAATCTAATCAAATTAAACTCAATTAATTACAATAAGTAATTAATTCCTTAATTACTTCCATAAGTAATTATACTTAACAATTTACACAAATGATTATCTTTAAATTAATCAATCTAATTAATTATTAAAAATTAATCACATTAATTAATTATTAAATAATCCTTAGTTAATAACCTTCATTAACTATTTAAAAATTCATTAATTATTTTTCTAAAGTAATTAACTTATTTTAATCATTATTAATTACAAATTAATTAATCATTAATAACCCATTAATCAACCCCTAATTATTTAATTAACTAAGTGTTAACTGTAACTTAATTAATCCTTTATTACTTGATTAATTAATTACTAATCATTAATCAAAATCTAATCTTATTTAATTAATGAATCTTAAATTACAAGTTAATTATTCTAAGAATAATTAATCATAAACCTTTAAGATTAAACCCTTAATTACTTTAAGTAATTATTCATTAATTTATTAAATAAATTAATTATCCATTTAATTACCCTAATATTTAAATGCATAACAAATCATTAAACACTAATTTAACTTCAACAAGTTTTAAAATCAATTTAAAACCTTTAAATTTAATTGATAAATAATACTTTTCTTATAAAAGAAATTTTACAAGAGTTAAAACAAATTTCTTTTTAAATTCAAAACATTTAAATTTTACTTTACCATTCAAAATCGTTAAACGCTTATATTTATAAAACAAAGATTCAAATTCAGATTTGAATCAGTTTAAACTTTATTTAAAACATTTCTTTACATTTCAATTTCCAATTTAAATTCAAATTTCTTTAAAAAAAAAATTAAACACTTAACCCCCTTTAAAGTATTTTAAACAAATTTGAATTTAAAAACTTATTCATTTCCATCTTAATATTCAAATTAAACTTGAATCCATAATTTAAAATTAGATTTAAAACATATTTTAAATCTTTGTTTAATATTTTAAATTTAAGTTTAGATTTGAAAACATAACAGGATTTTTAACATGTGACAAATCTAACCCGAGCAACAATTAAATTATTCGAGCCTACCCTAGCCTAGCTCGAACAAATCACTAAAATAACTCGAGTAAAACACTAAATAACACGAGTAAACTCGAGTAACATTCCATTTGCATTTATTTAAATCTTTTAGGTACTGACAGGTTTACACATAAATCGGTAACAAACATACACCCGAGTCCACACATCCCTTACTTCGAGTTCAACATCCAAATGCTTCGAGCCACTCACGAATAAACCCGATAAAAACACGAGTACCCCTTCTACCCCAAAACTCAGCTGACACACCAAGTTCCCTCGTGCACCTACACCAACCCCGCCGTCAACTCCGACCATTCACGACCACTCGTGCAAGTCGTCGACCATCACCCAATACCATTTCAACCTTCAAACCAACTGCAGAACCCCAAAATCACAATCGAGCTTATGAGCTCAAAGTGGAAAAAAATTATCAAACCAATTTAGTTTTTAACACAGATTATTATTTATATTGCCAAATTTCCAAGATATCACATTCCTCCCCCCTTAAAAGAATTTCGTCTCCGATATTCAAAAGAAAAGGTAATTTAATAATCTATCTTAAGATTTTATTTTAAAACACAAGCATATATTATCAAACATATGCTAACAACCTTAGCAACCAATTCATTCAAACAAACAAATCTAATTATCCAGACAAAATTCTGGATAGAATTTTCAGAGTTTCCCAAATATAAATACCGGGGATACTCACTCTACAGAATCCAAACAATCTATACTACTAAGCTAAAGAGCTCCTGTCCAACTAGATCTACAAAACTAAACAGGATATCAAACTATAGACAAGTCTGACTCAACAATCACATCCTCCTGAATTGCTGGTTTCACAACCATAGATAGACCATACACGCACTCGCTTAGAGATACGTGAAACACATCAGATCCCAATTATCCAAACTGGCAATTCAACCTTGAAAATCAAACACCATCCTCACAAGAACACAGAAAAGATCTTAAACACCTCGGGGCTGACTTACCCAGTCTTACTCAAAATCAAGTCTCCGACTCCGGAATCCAAATTCCTTCGTCTCTTATCCACGAAACACTTCTGACGATCCTGGGCTGCCTTCATCTCTCCCGATCAGCTCAACCTTCGCTGATGTCTCAAGAAATAAACTGGACCAAAACAACCCAACAGAATGATCTCCCCAAGATCAATCAAAAACTAAGAACACCAACTCTACTCCACAAACATCAGACGACTAACTTACTTCTTCTATCCGGAAAAGATAAAACAAAAGCACTCCCAAACTGCTTCGCTGCACAACTCTGATCTAAAGTAGAAGAAAAACTCGAGCACAAACTGGACAACACATTTTAGAAATATGGTTCAACAGATCTATAAAAGAAAACTCAGATGCGCCACCCGATCCTTCTACTAAACTGAACCACCGATATCACTCCTGGAATCCAGTCGATAAGAAAACTCAACCTCCAGATCTGGACAAACTTCTAATAACTCAAGAGAACACTCAAACTATCGCAAGTCACTTTTGCGATCAACCAGTCCAATATCCAAAGTAAATTGTTCTCTCTTTACCAATCAAAACAGCTTACGCTTATCTAGCCAACCCATCGAAGAAATGGATCCACTTTACTATTTCTGAACTCCACCTCTAGAAAAACTGCTAACCAGAAGACTTTCTTGCTAGCACAGAACACTCCGAGCTGCACTGCTGACACCGACGCCAAAGTCTTCCTAATCCAAAGCTCTTCGAGAAACTCGGACCTCAAACCAGACAAAAACATCCTGCTGAACCCAGCCACAACATCGAAGCAGACATACTTCCTAAACTTTTTCCAATGAAAAAATCTTCGGAGACATCCATAGTCACTGCGTCTCATCACACAGCTACTAATTCCTGAGGTATCAAGATACGATTATTTTCTTCTGCCCAACCGACAGATCCAAACTCTACTCATCCAACTCAAAGATAGACTCCGAACCTTTACAGGTTACCTTCAGAGATCGATGAAATCTCTACACTCTACACAACTCTCTTGAGACGGTATTGGATTTACAATCTCGACAGATACACTTCCAACTTCAACACTCAAACTCCAACCATTGGTAGTAGTCGTGTTACACACCCCACTACCTTATTTACCTTTATAACTTATATTGGAAAAACCCAAACGGGTAACCCAACAAATAGATAGAAGAATATATATATATATATTTATATATATATATATAAATATAATTACAAATACGCTCTCTCAAGAAAGAAATCACTCCAGAGCCTAGGTATTCGCTCAACCTAGCACTCTGATACCACCAGAGACGACCTGACTTTTTCCACAGAAAGTCGCATCATCTTGAAGAAAGAAAGGGATAGAAAAGAGAAAAGAAAGAGAAGAAAGAAGAAACAACATCAGAATATCAACAGCGGAACGAATAAATTATATTACTAACATATATGTTACATAGTATACAACACTAATCAGAGTTACACAGATTTTACATCACATACTAGACAATTATAAACACCTGTCTTGTTATTAAAACTCAATACCACTCAACAAAGAGATACCAACACAGAGAACATACATCGGAAACTATATATCTACAACGCAGAAGCCTCCTGCTTCATTGCTTCTCCAAAATTCGTCAAAAGCTAACCTGAATACCTTGGCTACTCGTAAAAATTTAAGTACCCAAGAGTTTAAGAAAACAGAAGGTAAACTCTGGGTCAGACATGGGTCTGTTCTGAGTAACAGGTTAAAGTTGCTTAACTTTGAAAAACATTTGAAAAGAAAAGGTATCACGTAAGACTTCCCACACATAAACATGGAAAAGTTTTTACCTTACGCAAACCAAAACATTTGATAGGAAATCCAACGATATTATAATAGGTCTAGGGTTTTTTTCAAGTAAATATGAAATAGCCGAAATTGTTACATTATTAAATTCCAGCTACAAGCCACAAAAGTGGATTTTTAGAAAGTTGGCACTTATTGAATTTTGGATTCCATCAATGGCAGGGATACCGAGGTACCGCCCGTCACAGTATGTGGCCTAGATCAACGTACCGAGGATCACTCCCAATCCCCTGCAACACAAGACCGGAACCATCCCTTACTGGACAGTCCCGAACAAGACAACACCGCAGTTGGCGTACGTTCTAACCGCCCACACAACCAAAATAAAAAGGGACTTCTAGACATGGGAAAATCTCGTCCTGCTTGGGCATCACCCACTTAGCCTTGCTGCACCTCCCCTGTTTTAGCCATTCCCGGTTGATGAGGCTTGGGGCTACGATTACCTTTAGAGAACACATCTCTTAGAATCCTCATCGTCCACCTGACGATGTTCTGAAAGCATTCAATCCATAAAAGTTCGTTCCGGGTTCGAACGAAACCGAAGACATTATCTCGTTACACTCATTTTGGAATCACCCTCAGAGTTCACGACGATAACCCTAGCACTCTGACCCTTCACCTCGAATATGAAAGTACTACTCCGTTAAACTCATCTTGGAATCACCCTCAGAGTTATACTGACGAATATTTCTTACACCTCGAGTCTTCACTTTTCACATGAGATTCACGACCTATCGTAAATTTGGATCGATGTGGTTTTTGGATATCCAAATATGGAAACCCGATCATGGTCTCATCGAAATCCAAAGCGTATCTTTTAAGGCCAAGTTGTTTTAGAATTTAAAACAATTCAATTATCTATATACACACAGATAGATAATTCATAGATTCACAATAGATAATCATCATTATCATCACAACAGATAATCCATATTATCATTATCAAAAGGTAATCCAGATCATCATCACAATGCAACCAATGCATCCATATCACTCAACATTATTTATCTCATTTCTGAGATTCAAACTGTTCAAGGCAATCCATATCATCCGTTCATATATAAGCAATGATTAATAATCACACCAAATATAATTAATTTAAAATGAATTAAATTAATTACATCATTTCTAATTAATTTAAAGTGAATTAAATTAATTACTTCATCAATATAAATCTTGCTTACATTATCATTAATTAATTATCCATCAATTAATTAATCATCAACCAATTATTCATTTTAATTCATTATCTCTGAATAATTAACCTTTAATTACATTCAAGTAATTATCCACTAATTAATTTCTCAAATTAATTATACTTAACCAAATACAGTAATTAATCTTTAATTACTTACTTAATTAACTACCTATACTTAATTTCATTGATCTTTAATTAATTACATTGATTAATCCCTTCATTTATTAATTATTTCTAGATAATTCCTTCTTAATTACATCATTAATTATAATAATTAATGATTTCTAATTACATTTTCTATTTAAACTAATTACATTAAGTAATTAATCTTTATTTAAACCATAATTGTTAATCACCCTGGATTAACTCTATTCAATAATTAACTACCCTTAATTACTTCACAAAATAAATTAATTACTCATTAATTAATTATCTCTAATTAATCCCTTGATTAATTCACGAAGTAATTATACCCAAATTACTTTCATAAACAAATGACCTCCAATTAATTACATCCAGTAATTACCCTTAATTACTTTCCTTAGTAATTTCTCTTCATTAAATTACGTTAAGTAATTATACTCCACAAATCATCAAATGATTATTCTAAATTAATTAAACTGAATTAATTAACTTAATCTAATCAAATTAAACTCAATTAATTACAATAAGTAATTAATTCCTTAATTACTTCCATAAGTAATTATACTTAACAATTTACACAAATGATTATCTTTAAATCAATTAATCTAATTAACTATTAAAAATTAATCACATTAATTAATTATTAAATAATCCTTAGTTAATAACCTTCATTAACTATTTAAAAATTCATTAACTATTCTTCTAAAGTAATTAACTTATTTTAATCATTATTAATTATAAATTAATTAATCATTAATAACCCATTAATCAACCCCTAATTATTTAATTAACTAAGTGTTAACTGTAACTTGATTAATCCTTTATTACTTGATTAATTAATTACTAATCATTAATTAAAATCTAATCTTATTTAATTAATGAATCTTAAATTACAAGTTAATTATTCTAAGAATAATTAATCACAAACCTTTAAGATTAAACCCTTAATTACTTTAAGTAATTATTCATTAATTTATTAAATAAATTAATTATCCATTTAATTACCCTAATAATTAAATGCATAACAAATCATTAAACGCTAATTTAACTTCAACAAGTTTTAAAATCAATTTAAACCTTTAAATTTAATTGATAAATAATACTTTTCTTATAAAAGAAATTTTACAAGAGTTAAAACAAATTTCTTTTTAAATTCAAAACATTTAAATTTTACTTTACCATTCAAAATCGTTAAACGCTTATATTTATAAAACAAAGATTCAAATTCAGATTTGAATCAGTTTAAACTTTATTTAAAACATTTCTTTACATTTCAATTTCCAATTTAAATTCAAATTTCTTTAAAAAAAATTTAAACACTTAACCCCCTTTAAAGTATTTAAAACAAATTTGAATTTAAAAACTTATTCATTTCCATCTTAATATTCAAATTAAACTTGAATCCATAATTTAAAATTAGATTTAAAACATATTTTAAATCTTTGTTTAATATTTTAAATTTCAGTTTAGATTTGAATACATAACAGGATTTTTAACATGTGACAAATCTAACCCGAGCAACAATTAAATTATTCGAGCCTACCCTAGCCTAGCTCGAACAAATCACTAAGATAACTCGAGTAAAACACTAAATAACTCGAGTAAACTCGAGTAACATTCCATTTGCATTTATTCAAATCTTTTAGGTACTGACAGGTTTACACATAAATCGGTAACAAACATACACCCGAGTCCACACATCCCTTACTTTGAGTTCAACATACAAATGCTTCGAGCAACTCACAAATAAACCCGATACAAACACGAGTACCCCTTCTACCCTAAAACTCAGTTGACACACCAAGTTCCCCCGTGCACCTACACCAACCTCGCCGTCAACTCCGACCATTCACGACCACTCGCGCAAGTCGTCGACCATCACCCAATACCATTTCAACCTTCAAACCAACTGCAGAACCCCAAAATCACAATCGAGCTTATGAGCTCAAACTGAGAAAAAAATAGAAATTGTAATTCACTTCAAACACCAAAATCCAATCATCAAAGAAGCCTCACCTCCGGCCACAACCACTTCCACACTCCATCAATCATTCTCCTGAATCTGGGACAACTCGGTCACGTATATATGCCGCGGTGATCAAATTACTGATCAACTAATGAAACTAGGGTTATAAATTTCAATCCTAAATCACCACTGCCTCAATGCTTTAACCCTCCTCCCAATATTTTTCCTTGAATCTTCGATCATCACTCTATCACCAGAGAAAACACTGGCCACCCCGACCTCCTAGGTTGACAGTTGAACCCAAAACACCATTACTGGTTAAACCAAAAATACTTAATCATATTCAAACTAAAAATTCTAATTTTAGTTTTAAAATTCAAGTCTTTGTTTATGTAACTTGTTTATACTCTTAAATCAAAGAATCTGAATGATCAAATTCTTATTTTCAAAGGTTTGTTCTGTTGTATTTGTGTTTTCAGAGACATTACAGGGTTTTTTTTATATAAAAATTTAAACTACAAACTTATATTACTCAATTATACTTGTTTGAAATCTAAATCCTTAACAAAGATTTGAATCATGAGATCATGATTTTGATCTGGATTTAAACCAGAATTCTAGAACAGGCCAAAACACATTTTCAACAGCAAACATACATTAAGAAAAACCCATACATATACAAAGAATTTCATCATATTCATCCACACACACAACATGATTATCTCAGGAAACAATCAACAACTATATTTACTTAAATTAGTTTTAAATAAAAGTGTTACTCACTAGTAATTTTATGAGCAGAGCACTATTTTTGAATATGCTTGAAACTGGATTGCTTTGATTTCAAAACTTCAAGTTTCTTCTTTTATTTTTGTAAACTTTAATCCTGATTCACTATAATGCTTCCAGATAAAAGGAAATGCAGGCATGGATTGAGCTTTGCAGTTGCATGCAGGCTTTAGATTGCAGAATGATTTTCAGGTTGATGAATATGAAGAGAGCTTCAGGTTATACTTTGATTTGCACTTCAGTTTGGAAGATGAATTCAGATAGCTTTGAAGAAGATTGGTTTGAATGTTGATTTGGTTAAGGGAAACATTTGTTTTAGATTTGGTTTTGAGGGGAAATTTACAAGAATTATGTTTGAACAGAGTTTTCTGTTTTGAAGAAGATGTTTGCAGATTTTTGATCATGGTTTAATTTTTGATTACAGATCTTTGTTTTGATCAAAATTTATGTTTTGAATGAAGATGATTTCAGATTTCATAGCTGAAGATTTCTCAAGTATTGAAGAAGAAGAATAGAAAAAGAAAATAAGAACAAGGGGCAATGTTTATATAAACACATGATGATTTAAATAAAACAAAAGAAAATGTAAAAATTAATTAGGACACTTGTTTCTTAGTTTTTAACATTTGTCACTTGATTAATTTATGCTTAACACATGTCATATAAGTCTTAAGAAACTTACACTTGTAAATTAAAGTATTTTTATTTTAATTTAAATTGTTTATAAAAACTTTAACTTATTTTATTCCTTATGTATATATAAATTTCCTTTTTTATGTAAAGAGAAATGAAACGAAAAAAATTATAAATATAAGCTTATTCAAATATCTTTTCGTATTTATTCTTTTAAATTTCAAAACATTAAATTCGAATTTAAATTAATTATAAAACCTAATTAAAAAATCAAGTTATATATATATATGCATATATAATTCTTATTAAATTTAAAATATCAAATCCTATCTCTAAAAATTTATCTATGTTCATAAAAACTAAGTATTATCATTTTTTTTAAATAACAAATTAAACAATTTTTTAAAAAAAGAAAATAAAACAAAGCTTTTATGTTAATCTAATTTAGATTCATATTTAAGTTAAATAAAATTTTAAAACAAATAAGATTTACCTTAAGTATAAACCATATAATTTTTTATTAAATTGCTTTGAAAAGTTAAATGTTAAATTTAAATCAAAATTTCCAATTTACCAAAAATAAATTAGAAATTGGTTCATTTACTAAATTCCAAACCAAAGCATATAATTAAATATATACAATTATATATAGATTATAAATAGAAGACAATTTATTTGCTTTAAAAGGATAAAATCTTCCAATTTAAATATTTATTAAAAGAAGATTATTAAATCAACTCAAAAATTATCAAACCAATTTAATTTTTAACACAGATTATTATTTATATTGCCAAATTTCCAAGATATCACATTCCTCCCCCCTTAAAAGAATTTCGTCTCCGAAATTTAAAAGAAAAGGTAATTTAATAATCTATCTTAAGATTTTATTTTAAAACACAAGCATATATTATCAAACATATGCTAACAACCATAGCAACCAATTCATTCAAACAAACAAATCTAATTATCCAGACAAAATTCTAGATAGAATTTTCAGAGTTTCCCAAATATAAATATCGGGGATACTCACTCTACAGAATCCAAACAATCTATACTACTAAGCTACAGAGCTCCTGTCTAACTAGATCTACAAAACTAAATAGGATATCAGACTACTGACAAGTCTGACTCAACAATCACATCCTCCTGAATTGCTGGTTCCACAACCAGAGATAGACCATACACGTATTCCCTCAGAGATACGTGAAACACATCGGATCCCAATTATCCAAACTGGCAATTCAACCTTGAAAATCAAACACCAATCCTCACAAGAACACAGAAAAGATCTTAAACACCTCGGAGCTGACTTACCCAGTCTGACTCAAAATCAAGTCTCCGACTCCGGAATCCAAATTCCTTCGTCTCTTATCCACAAAACACTTCTGACGATCCTGGGCTGCCTTCATCTCTCCCAATCAGCTCAACCTTCGATGATGTCTCAAGAAATAAACTGGACCAAAACAACCCAACAGAATGATCTCCCCAAGATCAATCCAAAACTAAGAACACCAACTCTACTCCACAAACATCAGAAGACCAACTTACTTCTTCTATCCGGAAAAGATAAAACAAAAGCACTCCCAAACTGCTTCGCTGCACAACTCTGATCTAAAGTAGAAGAAAAACTCGAGCACAAACTGGACAACACATTTTAGAAATATGGTTCAACAGATCTATAAAAGAAAACTCAGATGCGCCACCCGATCCTTCTACTAAACTGAACCACCGATATCACTCCTGGAATCCAGTCGATAAGAAAACTCAACCTCCAGATCTGGACAAACTTCTAATAACTCAAGAGAACACTCAAACTATCGCAAGTCACTTTTGCGATCAACCAGTCCAATATCCAAAGTAAACTGTTCTCTCTTTACCAATCAAAACAGCTTACGCTTATCTAGCCAACCCATCGAAGAAATGGATCCACTTTACTATTTCTGAACTCCACCTCCAGAAAAACTGCTGACCAGAAGACTTTCTTGCTAGCACAGAACACTCCGAGCTGCACTGCTGACACCGACGCCAAAGACTTCCTAATCCAAAGCTCTTCGAGAAACTCGGACCTCAAACCAGACAAAAACATCCTGCTAAACCCAGCCACAACATCGAAACAGACATACTTCCTAAACTTTTTCCAATGAAAAAATCTTCGGAGACATCCATAGTCACTGCGCCTCATCACACAGCTACTAATTCCTGAGGTATCAAGATACGATTATTTTCTTCTGCCCAACCGACAGATCCAAACTCTACTCATCCAACTCAAAGATGGACTCCGAACCTTTACAGCTTACCTTCAGAGATCGATGAAATCTCTACACTCTACACAACTCTCTTGAGACGGTATTGGATTTACAATCTCGACAGATACACTTCCAACTTCAACACTCAAACTCCAACCATTGGTAGTAGTCGTGTTACACACCCCACTACCTTATTTACCTTTATAACTTATATTGGAAAAACCCGAACGGGTAACCCAACAAATAGATAGAAGAATATATATATATATATATATATATATATATATAATTACAAATACGCTCTCTCAAGAAAGAAATCACTCCAGAGCCTAGGTATTCGCTCAACCTAGCACTCTGATACCAACAGAGACGACCTGACTTTTTCCACAGAAAGTCGCATCATCTTGAAGAAAGAAAGGGATAGAAAAGAGAAAAGAAAGAGAAGAAAGAAGAAACAACATCAGAATATCAACAGCGGAACGAATAAATTATATTACTAACATATATGTTACATAGTATACATCACTAATCAGAGTTACACAGATTTTACATCACATACTAGACAATTATAAACACCTGTCTTGTTATTACAACTCAATACCACTCAACAAAGAGATACCAACACAGAGAACATACATCGGAAACTATATATCTACAACGCAGAAGCCTCCTGCTTCATTGCTTCTCCAAAATTCGTCAAAAGCTAACCTGAATACCTTGGCTACTCGTAAAAATTTAAGTGCCCAAGAGTTTAAGAAAACAGAAGATAAACTCTGGGTCAGACATGGGTCTGTTCTGAGTAACAGGTTAAAGTTGCTTAACTTTGAAAAACATTTGAAAAGAAAAGGTATCACGTAAGACTTCCCACACATAAACATGGAAAAGTTTTTACCTTACGCTAACCAAAACATTTGATAGGAAATCCAACGATATTATAATAGGTCTAGGGTTTTTTCAAGTAAATATGAAATAGCCGAAATTGTTACATTATTAAATTCCAGCTACAAGCCAAAAAAGTGGATTTTTAGAAAGTTGGCACTTATTGAATTTTGGATTCCATCAATGGCAGGGCTACCGAGGTACCGCCCGTCACAGTATGTGGCCTAGATCAACGTACCGAGGATCACTTCCAATCCCCTGCAACACAAGACCGGAACCATCCCTTACTGGACAGTCCCGAACAAGACAACACCGCAGTTGGCGTACGTTCTAACCGCCCACACAACCAAAATAAAAAGGGACTTCTAGACATGGGAAAATCTCGTCCTGCTTGGGCATGACCCACTTAGCCTTGCTGCACCTCCCCTGTTTTAGCCATTCCCGGTTGATGAGGCTTGGGGCTACGATTACCTTTAGAGAACACATCTCTTAGAATGCTCATCGTCCACCTGACGATGTTCTGAAAGCATTCAATCCATACAAGTTCGTTCCGGGTTCGAACGAAACCGAAGACATTATCTCGTTACACTCATTTTGGAATCACCCTCAGAGTTCACGACGATAACCCTAGCACTCTGACCCTTCATCTCGAATATGAAAGTACTACTCCGTTAAACTCATCTTGGAATCACCCTCAGAGTTATACTGACGAATATTTCTTACACCTCGAGTCTTCACTTTTCACATGAGATTCACGACCTATCGTAAATTTGGATCGATGTGGTTTTTGGATATCCAAATATGGGAACCCGATCACGGTCTCATCGAAATCCAAAGCGTATCTTTTAAGGCCAAGTTGTTTTAGAATTTAAAACAATTCAATTATCTATATACACACAGATAGATAATTCATAGATTCACAATAGATAATCATCATTATCATCACAACAGAAAATCCATATTATCATTATCAAAAGGTAATCCAGATCATCATCACAATGCAACCAATGCATCCATATCACTCAATATTATTTATCTCATTTCTGAGATTCAAACTGTTCAAGGCAATCCATATCATCCGTTCATATATAAGCAATGATTAATAATCACACCAAATATAATTAATTTAAAATGAATTAAATTAATTACATCATTTCTAATTAATTTAAAGTGAATTAAATTAATTACTTCATCAATATAAATCTTGCTTACATTATCATTAATTAATTATCCATCAATTAATTAATCATCAACCAATTATTCATTTTAATTCAACATCTCTGATTAATTAACCTTTAATTACATTCAAGTAATTATCCACTAATTAATTTCTCAAATTAATTATACTTAACCAAATATAGTAATTAATCTTTAATTACTTACTTAATTAACTATCTATACTTAATTTCATTGATCCTTAATTAATTACATTGATTAATCCCTTCATTTATTAATTATTTCTAGATAATTCCTTCTTAATTACATCATTAATTATAATAATTAATGATTTCTAATTACATTTTCTATTTAAACTAATTACAATAAGTAATTAATCTTTATTTAAACCATAATTGTTAATCACCCTGGATTAACTCTATTCAGTAATTAACTACCCTTAATTACTTCACAAAATAAATTAATTACTCATTAATTAATTATCTCTTATTAATCCCTTATTTAATTCACGAAGTAATTATACCCAAATTACTTTCATCAACAAATCACCTCCAATTAATTACATCCAGTAATTACCCTTAATTACATTCCTTAGTAATTTCTCTTCATTAAATTACATTAAGTAATTATACTCCACAAATCATCAAATGATTATTCTAAATTAATTAAACTGAATTAATTAACTTAATCTAATCAAATTAAACTCAATTAATTACAATAAGTAATTAATTCCTTAATTACTTCCATAAGTAATTATACTTAACAATTTACACAAATGATTATCTTTAAATCAATTAATCTAATTAACTATTAAAAATTAATCACATTAATTAATTATTAAATAATCCTTAGTTAATAACCTTCATTTACTATTTAAAAATTCATTAATTATTTTTTAAAGTAATTAACTTATTTTAATCATTATTAATTACAAATTAATTAATCATTAATAACCCATTAATCAACCCCTAATTATTTAATTAACTAAGTGTTAACTGTAACTTAATTAATCCTTTATTACTTGATTAATTAATTACTAATCATTAATTAAAATATAATCTTATTTAATTAATGAATCTTAAATTACAAGTTAATTATTCTAAGAATAATTAATCACAAACCTTTAAGATTAAACCCTTAATTACTTTAAGTAATTATTCATTAATTTATTAAATAAATTAATTATCCATTTAATTACCCTAATAATTAAATGCATAACAAATCATTAAACGCTAATTTAACTTCAACAAGTTTTAAAATCAATTTAAAACCTTTAAATTTAATTGATAAATAATACTTTTCTTATAAAAGAAATTTTACAAGAGTTAAAACAAATTTCTTTTTAAATTCAAAACATTTAAATTTTACTTTACCATTCAAAATCGTTAAACGCTTATATTTATGAAACAAAGATTCAAATTCAGATTTAAATCAGTTTAAACTTTATTTAAAACATTTCTTTACATTTCAATTTCCAATTTAAATTCAAATTTCTTTAAAAAAAATTTAAACACTTAACCTCCTTTAAAGTATTTTAAACAAATTTGAATTTAAAAACTTATTCATTTCCATATTAATATTCAAATTAAACTTGAATCCATAATTTAAAATTAGATTTAAAACATATTTTAAATCTTTGTTTAATATTTTAAATTTCAGTTTAGATTTGAAAACATAACAGGATTTTTAACATGTGACAAATCTAACCCGAGCAACAATTAAATTATTCGAGCCTACCCTAGCCTAGCTCGAACAAATCACTAAGATAACTCGAGTAAAACACTAAATAACTCGAGTAAACTCGAGTAACATTCCATTTGCATTTATTCAAATCTTTTAGGTACTGACAGGTTTACACATAAGCCGGTAACAAACATACACCCGAGTCCACACATCCCTTACTTCGAGTTCAACATCCAAATGCTTCGAGCAACTCACAAATAAACCCGATACAAACACGAGTACCCCTTCTACCCTAAAACTCAGCTGACACACCAAGTTCCCCCGTGCACCTACACCAACCCCGCCGTCAACTCCGACCATTCACGACCACTCGCGCAAGTCGTCGACCATCACCCAATACCATTTCAACCTTCAAACCAACTGCAGAACCCCAAAATCACAATCGAGCTTATGAGCTCAAACTGAGAAAAAAATAGAAATTGTAATTCACTTCAAACACCAAAATCCAATCATCAAAGAAGCCTCACCTCCGGCCACAACCACTTCCACACTCCATCAATCATTCTCCTGAATCTGGGACAACTCGGTCACGTATATATGCCGCGGTGATCAAATTACTGATCGATTAAAGAAACTAGGGTTATAAATTTCAATCCTAAATCACCACTGCCTCAATGCTTTAACCCTCCTCCCAATATTTTTCCTTGAATCTTCGATCATCACTCTATCACCAGAGAAAACACTGGCCACCCCGACCTCCTAGGTTGACAGTTGAACCCAAAACACCATTACTGGTTAAACCAAAAATACTTAATCATATTCAAACTAAAAATTCTAATTTTAGTTTTAAAATTCAAGTCTTTGTTTATGTAACTTGTTTATACTCTTAAATCAAAGAATCTGAATGATCAAATTCTTATTTTCAAAGGTTTGTTCTGTTGTATTTGTGTTTTCAGAGACATTACAGGGTTTTTTTATATAAAAATTTAAACTTTAAACTTATATTACTCAATTATACTTGTTTGAAATCTAAATCCTTAACAAAGATTTGAATCATGAGATCAAGATTTTGATCTGGATTTAAACCAGAATTCTAGAACAGGCCAAAACACATTTTCAACAGCAAACATACATTCAGAAAAACCCATACATATACAAAGAATTTCATCATATTCATCCACACACACAACATGATTATCTCAGGAAACAATCAACAACTATATTTACTTAAATTAGTTTTAAATAAAAGTGTTACTCACTAGTAATTTTATGAGCAGAGCACTATTTTTGAATATGCTTGAAACTGGATTGCTTTGATTTCAAAAATTCAAGTTTCTTCTTTTATTATTGTAAACTTTAATCCTGATTCACTATAATGCTTCCAGATAAAAGGAAATGCATGCATGGATTGAGCTTTGCAGTTGCATGCAGGCTTTAGATTGCAGAATGATTTTCAGGTTGATGAATATGAAGAGAGCTTCAGGTTATACTTTGATTTGCACTTCAGTTTAGAAGATGAATTCAGATAGCTTTGAAGAGGATTGGTTTGAATGTTGATTTGGTTAGAGGAAACATTTGTTTTAGATTTGGTTTTGAGGGGAAATTTACAAGAATTAAGTTTGAATAGAGTTTTCTGTTTTGAAGAAGATGTTTGCAGATTTTTGATCATGGTTTAATTTTTGATTACAGATCTTTGTTTTGATCAAAATTTATGTTTTGAATGAAGATGATTTCAGATTTCATAGCTGAAGATTTCTCAAGTTTTGAAGAAGAAGAATAGAAAAAGAAAATAAGAACAAGGGGCAATGTTTATATAAACACATGATGATTTAAATAAAACAAAAGAAAATGAAAAAATTAATTAGGACACTTGTTTCTTAGTTTTTAACATTTGTCACTTGATTAATTTATGCTTAACACATGTCATATAAGTCTTAAGAAACTTACACTTGTAAATTTAAGTATTTTTATTTTAATTTAAATTGTTTATAAAAACTTTAACTTATTTTATTCCTTATGTATATATAAATTTCCTTTTTTATGTAAAGAGAAATGAAACGAAAAAAATTATAAATATAAGCTTGTTCAAATATCTTTTCGTATTTGTTCTTTTAAATTTCAAAACATTAAATTCAAATTTAAATTAATTATAAAACCTAATTAAAAAATCAAGTTATATATATATATATATATGCATATATAATTCTTATTAAATTTAAAACTATCAAATCCTATCTCTAAAAATTTATCTATGTTCATAAAAACTAAGTATTATCATTTTTTTAAATAACAAATTAAACAATTTTTTTAAAAAAGAAAATAAAACAAAGCTTTTATGTTAATCTAATTTAGATTCATATTTAAGTTAAATAAAATTTTAAAACAAATAAGATTTACCTTAAGTATAAACCATATAATTTTTTATTAAATTGCTTTGAAAAGTTAAATGTTAAATTTAAATCAAAATTTCCTATTTACCAAAAATAAATTAGAAATTGGTTCATTTACGAAATTCCAAACCAAAGCTTATAATTAAATATATACAATTATATATAGATTATAAATAGAAGACAATTTATTTGCTTTAAAAAGATAAAATCTTCCAATTTAAATATTTATTAAAAGAAGATTATTAAATCAACTCAAAAATTATCAAACCAATTTAATTTTTAACACAGATTATTATTTATATTGCCAAATTTCCAAGATATCACATTCCTCCCCCTTAAAAGAATTTCGTCTCCGAAATTTAAAAGAAAAGGTAATTTAATAATCTATCTTAAGATTTTATTTTAAAACACAAGCATATATTATCAAACATATGCTAACAACCATAGCAACCAATTCATTCAAACAAACAAATCTAATTATCCAGACAAAATTCCGGATAGAATTTTCAGAGTTTCCCAAATATAAATACCGGGGATACTCACTCTACAGAATCCAAACAATCTATACTACTAAGCTACAGAGCTCCTGTCTAACTAGATCTACAAAACTAAACAGGATATCAGACTACTGACAAGTCTGACTCAACAATCACATCCTCCTGAATTGCTGGTTCCACAACCAGAGGTAGACCATACACGTACTCCCTCAGAGATACGTGAAACACATCGGATCCCAATTATCCAAACTGGCAATTCAACCTTGAAAATCAAACACCAATCCTCACAAGAACACAGAAAAGATGTTAAACACCTCGGACCTGACTTACCCAGTCTTACTCAAAATCAAGTCTCCGACTCCGGAATCCAAATTCCTTCGTCTCTTATCCACAAAACACTTCTGACGATCCTGGGCTGCCTTCATCTCTCTCGATCAGCTCAACCTTCGCTGATGTCTCAAGAAATAAACTGGACCAAAACAACCCAACAGAATGATCTCCCCAAGATCAATCCAAAACTAAGAACACCAACTCTACTCCACAAACATCAGAAGACTAACTTACTTCTTCTATCCGGAAAAGATAAAACAAAAGCACTCCCAAACTGCTTCGTTGCACAACTCTGATCTAAAGTAGAAGAAAAACTCGAGCACAAACCGGACAACACATTTTAGAAATATGGTTCAACAGATCTATAAAAGAAAACTCAGATGCGCCACCCGATCCTTCTACTAAACTGAACCACCGATATCACTCCTGGAATCCAGTCGATAAGAAAACTCAACCTCCAGATCTGGACAAACTTCTAATAACTCAAGAGAACACTCAAACTATCGCAAGTCACTTTTGCGATCAACCAGTCCAATATCCAAAGTAAACTGTTCTCTCTTTACCAATCAAAACAGCTTACGCTTATCTAGCCAACCCATCGAAGAAATGGATCCACTTTACTATTTCTGAACTCCACCTCCAGAAAAACTGCTAAATAGAAGACTTTCTTGCTAGCACAGAACACTCCGAGCTGCACTACTGACACCGACGCCAAAGACTTCCTAATCGAAAGCTCTTCGAGAAACTTGGACCTCAAACCAGACAAAAACATCCTGCTGAACCCAGCCACAACATCGAAGCAGACATACTTCCTAAACTTTTTCCAATGAAAAAATCTTCGGAGACATCCATAGTCACTGCGTCTCATCACACAGCTACTAATTCCTGAGGTATCAAGATACGATTATTTTCTTCTGCCCAACCGACAGATCCAAACTCTACTCATCCAACTCAAAGATAGACTCCGAACCTTTACAGGTTACCTTCAGAGATCGATGACATCTCTACACTCTACACAACTCTCTTGAGACGGTATTGGATTTACAATCTCGACAGATACACTTCCAACTTCAACACTCAAACTCCAACCATTGGTAGTAGTCGTGTTACACACCCCACTACCTTATTTACCTTTATAACTTATATTGGAAAAACCCGAACGGGTAACCCAACAAATAGATAGAAGAATATATATATATATATATATATATATATATATATATATATAATTACAAATATGCTCTCTCAAGAAAGAAATCACTCCAGAGCCTAGGTATTCGCTCAACCTAGCACTCTGATACCACCAGAGACGACCTGACTTTTTCCACAGAAAGTCGCATCATATTGAAGAAAGAAAGGGATAGAAAAGAGAAAAGAAAGAGAAGAAAGAAGAAACAACATCAGAATATCAATAGTGGAACAAATAAATTATATTACTAACATATATGTTACATAGTATACAACACTAATCAGAGTTACACAAATTTTACATCACATACTAGACAATTATAAACACCTGTCTAGTTATTACAACTCAATACCACTCAACAAAGAGATACCAACACAGAGAACATACATCGGAAACTATATATCTACAACGCAGAAGCCTCCTGCTTCATTGCTTCTCCAAAATTCGTCAAAAGCTAACCTGAATACCTTGGCTACTCGTAAAAATTTAAGTACTCAAGAGTTTAAGAAAACAGAAGATAAACTCTGGGTCAGACATGGGTCTGGTGTGAGTAACAGGTTAAAGTTGCTTAACTTTGAAAAACCTTTGAAAATAAAAGGTATCACGTAAGACTTCCCACACATAAACATGGAATTTTTTTTACCTTACACTAACCAAAACATTTGATAGGAAATCCAATGATATTATAATAGGTCTACGGTTTTCAAGTAAATATGAAATAGCCGAAATTGTTACATTATTAAACTCCAGCTACTAGCCACAAAAGTGGGTAATACAATCAAAACCGTTGGCACTTATTGGATTTTGGATTCCATCAATAGCAGGGATACTGGGGTACCGCCCATGTGATGTCTCGGAATTTTGGGCAATACTTATTTAATAATTTCCATTTATAATTCATTTTGAAATATATTATATATCTAAAATCTAAATTAACCAAATATTATATATTCAAAACTAATAATTAATCTAATTTAACAAATGTTATCTTTTCAAAAACTCAATAATAATGATAATTTAATTTGAATGTTTATTCTTTTCAAATTACAATAATAATATATATGAGTAATTAATAATTAATCCTTTTAAGTTAATAAAAATATTCTATTTGTAATATATATGTACGTATACATTGTAATAAGGAAATTGGTTCAATTTAAATTTAATAAAAATATTTTCAAATTATAATATATATGTTTATATATTGTGATTTGGAGTTCTATTTCAAAATTCCAATAATTACTGAAGTTAATACTTAAGATGTTCTATTTATAATAAATATTTATATTTGGATATTTATTGTAAACAGGAAATGATGAATTAAACTTAAATAGAAAATATGTTTTCAAATTTTTAATATACATAAGTTTTTATAGTAATTTGGAAAGTTTTGATTTGGTTTAATAAAAATATTTTTCAAAAGCAATTTAAAATTAATGTTTATTTATAAAACACTTAAAGGAAAAATCTATTTTTATTAAATGAATAATGGCTTGAAATATAGTACATTATTATAAAGATTTAATTTGTTTTCCTTTAAATTGATTTTTGAAAACAAATTTAGATTCTTAATATAATATTAATGTTAGTTATATAAATTTATGTTAAACTTTTAAAAATAAAATTTAAACAAATGTTACTTTCTTTTAAAACTTATCTTTAGGAAAATGAGTTTAAAATAATTATAAATCAAAAACAAAGTCATAAATACATTCCATAGTTTATATATTAAACATGAGTATTAGTTAATATTGTAATTAAGGTTTAATTTATAAACAAGTAATTAATGAAATCTTTAAACACATGGCATTATAAGAAATTATAAAACACACTTGTGTACAAATTTATAAGGGCTTTTGACATTTGTTAATAAATGGTTTATTCATGAAACAAGTGGCATCCTTGTTTTAAAAAGAAAGTTTTGTTTTTAATTAAAAGTTCCAAAAAAAATCAGTTTTGTTTATTTTTCTTCAGCTAAGATCTTTTGTAAATTCTCTTCAACTAAAAAAAAAAAGAAAAAGAAAAACCCAAATGAAAACTTCAAAAACTGAAATCAGTAACAAAATTCAAACTGTAATCAAAAGCTAATTCAAAATGTAAGAAATCTGAAGCTTTACAAACCCAGATTCAGTTTGCAACCTGAAATCATGGGTTCAAGCTTAACCTGGAAATCTACAACAATCAACATGCAAATGCAAAGGGAAATTTAATGTTTCAACAGCAATTTAATATGCAAAAGCAAATTTAAATCTCAGGAATCAAACTGCAGAAATGCAGTGTTCTCTGTTTTTGCTCAGGTGAGTAAATTTATTTTAAAAACAGTTTTAATCCTTTATAGGTTTGTTCTGTGAAATGAATGAGATAGTAAATATGATATAAATGCTTGCATGTTGGATTTGAGGATGAATTCAAATATAAATATATAGTGACTGTAAATATCTGTAGATATGCAGAATTTTAAACTCTGTTCTTGTTCCAGTTTCATATAAAATTCCTATCTTCTAAGTGGATCACTAATTAACATTGATCATTGAAGAGAATTTGATTATAACACTGTAATCTTGTTTTTAAATATGAATATGAATATTTTTATGGAACAAATATACTGTAAATGTTAAAATTAAAGTGGAATAACAAAATTGAAGAAATTCAACCTTAATAATTTAAATTTCTGATCATATAGCCTGAATTGGAATGCAAAAATATGAATTTTAACATGAATTTGGCAATTTATAATTTGGTATTCGAAGAGAAATTGGGATTTGCTTGAATTTGGGAATTGGGTCGATTTCCGATGATTCAAGCTGAGTTGAATGGTGAGTTTTTGCATGGAGGTGGGTACAGTGATGAGTGATTTGGGAAAAATCATGGAGTATTTTTATGGCGAGCGTGGTGGCCGTGGAAGGAGTTAGTAGGGTTTGGTCGCTGTTCTTGTATGGGTCGGTTTCGTGAGCTATTCATCGTCGTTGATGGTCTTTGGCGAATCGCGTGAGGGGGAATGGGTTCACGTGATCGAGGCGAGTGTGTGGGCGAAGTGGTTGGTACTCTGGCGTTGGAGTTCGTCGTTGGCAACGAATTTTGGGGTTCGGGTTTCTTCCAGATAGGATGTAGTAGCTATATTTTGTATCGACGGAGTTTTTAATAATTCTAGGGAACGAAGTAGTTGAAGAGGTCATAGGCGACTTGGGGAGGGCTGCGGCGTTGATCGCCGTCGACCATGGTCGGCGTGCACGTGCACGAGGCCGACATTTGGAGATCTGCTGTTGTTTTTGGTTTGGGAAGGCAGTTGGCTTTGGTTTCGTTGTTTTGCTCGAGTATTGGATCGTGGTGGTCTCGTGAACAAATCGAAGGGGAAGGAGGGTGAGTCGTGTGTGTTTGGGTTTAGAGCTTTGGTTACAGGAATTTGTTCCTGTTTATTTTTTTCTTCTAAAAACTGCTATTTGTAATTGCTGTAGTTAAAGCAAACTGAGATTTAATGAAGTTTTAAATAGATTAAAAATGTTTATATGTTTAAATTTAAATTTTGTGCTGTAACAAGCTAAGTTAGATTTTTTTTTTAAAATAATTTTTTGTTTTAAAGTTAAATATTAACCGGGTTTATACTTTATAAAAATGAAGGCTCAAGTTTGAAAGCATATTGATGTTTAAACAAAGTGTTTAAATTAGTTTTATTAGGAATGAATATTTGACTTTAAAAAGGAATTTTAGCTTAAAAGTTTGGTTTTTTATAATTTAAACTTTCATTTAAAAATATTTTGGTTTCAATTTTGTTTGTTTAATGATAAAATAATGTTTTCAATAAAATTGTATTTGAAGTAATTTAAAAGAGATTAAGGTGGGGTATTTAATAGTGTTAAATTAAATGATGATGTTTAGTATAAACCAATTAAAAGCTTTTGAATTTAAATATTTAATTCCAAAATAATTTATAAAGGTTAATGAAAGTGTGGTTTATATTAATCAAGTTTTTGATTAAAAAGGAAATTAAGGTAAATTACTTAATTAACTTAAATTAGTTAATATAAGTGATTAAATTAAGGTAAATTAGTTGAGTAATTAATTAAGTGTAATTAATTACTTAATTAAAATTAATTAATCAAGTTTAATTAGTTAAGAATAATTAGTTAATAAATAATTAAGAAGTTAATTACTTAATGATTAAGAAGAATTATTTAAACATAATTACATAATAAAGTAATTAAAGCAATTAATTACTCAGAGAAATTAATTAAGTCATTATGGATAATTTTAGTTAATTAATCAAGTTTAATTAATTGAAAGGGATTACTTAATGATGGGATTAAGTGTAATTACTTAATGTAATTAAAGATGTGTAATTACTTAGTGAAGTAATTAATGAATAATTACCAAGTGTAATTAATTAAAGAAATTACTTAATGAATAGTAATTAGAGGTATAATTACTTAGGGAAGTAATTATGTGGTAATTACATAGTGTAATTAAAGAATTGATTAATGTAATTATTCAAGGTGATGGTTTAATTGGTAAAGTAATTAAAGGAAGTTAACTACTGATTTTGATTTAATCGGGTTTCTTTTTATAATTGTAATTAATTTCATTAATAAATGTAATAATTGATTTATAAGTAATTAGAGTTCATTAATGTAATTAATGAATAATTAATTGTTTAATTAATTAATAAATGTGATTAATTATAAGATAACTAATAAATGAAGTGAGAAAAATAATTATTAATTAGTGTAATTAATTAAAGATTTATGTAATTAATTATTGTTAACTAATTAATTAGAATCAATTAAGATTAATGATTAAAGATAAATTGATCAGTGTAATTAATTTAAGGGTTAATTACATAGTGTAATTAAAGAATAATTAATCTAGGTGATTAATTAAGAATATGATTGAAAGATAATTAATTTGTAATTGAAGATTAATTAATTGAATTATGAAGGTAATTAAAAAGTGATTAATTAATTAATTGTAATTAATTAATGATTGGTTAAGCAGGATTAGTTGTTTAATTCTCAAGTAATTAATTTGATTTAAGATGATTAAATTAATTATAATGGAATTAATAATGCCTATTTGTGTATGATTGTTGTGGAATATCTGAATTGGTTGATATCTATTAGATGATTGATACTGGATGATTTGGATATCTATGAGATATGTGATATGCTGCTTTGTGAGATGAATGTTTGATATAAATTATCTGTAGTGATAATGTGATTCATCTATCTGATTATATCATCCTGAATATAAGTTAATTGTTTAAACCCTTAAGTACAACTTGGACATTAAAATGGCGTTTGGTTTCGATGAGACCGGGATCGGGTTTCCATATTTGGAATTCCGAAAACCACATCGATTCCAATTAAACGTTAGGTCGTTAATCCAAGTGGAGCAAGTGAAGACTCGAGGTGTAAGGGCTTTACGTCAGTATAACTCTGTGGGTGATTCCGTAATGAGTTTGACGGAATAGTGCTTATAGATTCAAGATGGTGATTTAAAGTGCAAGGGCTATGGTCGTTGACTCTGAGGGTGATTCCAAAATGAGTGCAACGAGATAGTGCCTTCGGTTTCGTTCGAACCCGAAACGAACTTGTATGGATTGAATGCTTTCAGCACATCGTCAGGCGGACGATGAGCATTCTAAGTGATATGTCCTATAAAGGTAATCGCAGCCTCAAGCCTCATCAACCGGGAATGGCTAAAACAGGGGAGGTGCAGCAAGGCTTCGTGGGTAGCTTCCACTGGAGAGCAAGACTGACCCCTGTCTAGAGGTCCCTTTCTATTTCGGCTGTGTGGGGCGGTTGATCATGACAACCGACGGGGTGGTCTTGTTCGGGACTGTCCAGTAAGGGATGGTTCCAGTCTGGTGTTGCAGGGGAGTTAAGGTGGCTCCTTGGTACGGTGATCTAGGCCACGTACTGTGACGGGCGGTACCCCAGTATCCCTGCCATTGATGGAAACCAATTTTCCCTACGAGACTCTACGGTTTTGATTGTATTACCCACTTTTGTGGCTAGTAGCTAGAATTTAATAAATGTAACAATTTCGGCTATTTCTTATTTACTTGAAAACCCTAGACACTATTATAATATCACTGGATTTCCTATCAAATGTTTTGGTTAGCGTAAGATAAAAACTTACCCATGTTTATTTGTGGGGAGTCTTACGTGATACCTTTGTTTCAAAGGATTTTCTAAAGTTAAGCAACTTTTAACCGTTTACTCATACCAGACCCCTGCCTGACCCGAGTGTTTATTTTCTGTTTTATTAAACTCTTGGGTACTCATATGATGTATGAGTAGTCAAGTGATTAAGGTTTGCTTTGACGAGTTCTGGAGGAGATATGGAGCAGGTGGCTTCAGCGTGTAGATATATATAGAGAGCGTTTCCGCTGTGTTTGAGTTGTTTTTGTATCTGTGATGTACTTGAGTTGTAATATCTAGACAGGTGTTATAACAGTCTAGTTTTGTGTAGTTTGAGCTGTATAACTCTGATGTATGTGATACTATGTAATATTTTATTTGATTTATATAATTTATTCGTTCCGCTGTGAGATTCTGATGTTGTTTTGTTCTTTCTATTCTTTCTTTTCTCTTTTCTATCCCTTTCTTTCTTCTTAATGATGTGTCTTTCTAGTGGTAGTAAGGCGGGTCGTTACAGCCCATCGCAGTACGTGGCCTAAATCAACGTACCGCGGATCACTCCCAATGCCCTGCAACACAAGACCGGAACCATCCCTTATTGCACAGTCCCGAACAAGACAACCCCGCAGTTGGCGTACGTTCCAACCGCCCACACAGCCGAAATAAAAAGGGACTTCTAGACAGGGGAAAGTCTCGTCCTACTTGGGCATGACCCACTTAGCCTTGCTACATCTCCCCTGTATTAGCCATTTCCGGTTGATTAGGCTTGAGGCTACGATTACCTTTAGAGAACACATCTCTTAGAATGCTCATCGTCCACCTGACGATGTTCTGAAAGCATTCAATCCGTACAAGTGAAACCAAAGGTATTATCTCGTTACACTCATTTTGGAATAACCCTCAGAGTTAACGACGATAACCCTTGCACTCTGACCCTTCATCTCGAATCTGAAAGTACTACTCCGTCAAACTCATCTCGGAATCACCCTCAGAGTTATACTGACGAATAGTTCTTACACCTCGAGTCTCCACTCTTCACAAGAGATTCACGACCTATCGTAAATTTGGATCAATGTGGTTTTCGGATATCCAAATATGGAAACCCGATCCTGGTCTCATCGAAATCCAAAGCGTATCTTTTAAAGCCAAGTTGTTTTAGAATTTAAAACAATTCAATTATCTATATACACACACATAGATAATTCACAGATTCACAATAGATAATCATCATTATCATCACAACAGATAATCTATATTATCATTATCAAAAGGTAATCCAGATCATCATCACAATGCAACCAATGCATCCATATCACTCAACATTATTTATCTCATTTCTGAGATTCAAACTATTCAAGGCAATCCATATCATCCATTCATATATAAGCAATGATTAATAATCACACCAAATATAATTAATTTAAAATGAATTAGATTAATTACATCATTTCTAATTAATTTAAAGTGAATTAAATTAATTACTTCATCAAAATAAATCTTGCTTGCATTATCATTAATAATTATCCATTAATTAATTAATCATCAACCAATTATTCATTTTAATTCATCATCTTTGATTAATTAACCTTTAATTAAATTCAAGTAATTATCCACTAATTAATTTCCCAGATTAATTATACTTAACCAAATACAGTAATAAATCTTTAATTACTTAATTAATTATCTATACTTAATTTCATTGATCCTTAATTAATTACATTGATTAATCCCTTCATTTATTAATTATTTCTAGATAATTCCTTCTTAATTACATCATTAATTATAATAATTAATGATTTCTAATTACATTTTCTATTTGAATTAATTACATTAAGTAATTAATCTTTATTTAAACCATAATTCTTAATCATCCTTGATTAACACCATTCAGTAATTAACTACCCTTAATTACTTCACAAAATAAATTAATTACTCATTAATTAATTATCTCTAATTAATCCCTTGATTAATTCACGAAGTAATTATACCCAAATTACTTTCATCAACAAATCACCTCCAATTAATTACATCAAGTAATTACCCGTTAATTACTTTCTTTAGTAATTTCTCTTCATTAAATTACATTAAGTAATTATACTCCACAAATCATCAAATAATTATTCTAAATTAATTAAACTGAATTAATTAACTTAATCTAATCAAATTAAACTCAATTAATTACAATAAGTAATTAATTCCATAAGTAATTATACTTAACAATTTACACAAATGATTATCTTTAAATTAGTTAATCTAATTAATTATTAAAAATTAATCACATTAATTAAGTATTAAATAATCCTTAGTTAATAACCTTCATTAACTATTTAACAATTCATTAATTATTTTTCTAAAGTAATTAATTTAGTCTAATCATTATTAGTTACAAATTAATTAACCATTAATAACCCATTAATCAACCCCTAATTATTTAATTAACTAAGCGTTAATTGTAACTTAATTAATCCTTTATTACTTGATTAATTAATTACTAATCATTAATTAAAATCTAATCTTATTTAATTAATGAATCTTAAATTACAAGTTAATTATTCTAAGAATAATTAATCTTAAACCTTTAAGATTAAACCCTTAATTACTTTAAGTAATTATTCATTAATTTATTAAATAAATTAATTATCCATTTAATTACCCATAAAATAAATGCATAACAAATCATTAAATGCTAATTTAACTTCAACAAGTTGTAAAATCAATTTAAAACCTTTAAATTTAAGTGACAAATAATACTTTTCTTATAAAAGAAATTTTACAAGAGCTAAAACAAATTTCTTTTCAAATTCAAAACATTTAAATTTTACTTTATCATTCAAAATTGTTAAACACTTATATTTATAAAACAAAGATTCAAATTCAGATTTGAATCAGTTTAACTTTGTTTAAAACATTTCTTTACATTTCAATTTCCAATTTAAATTCAAATGTCTTTAAAAAACATTTTTAAACACTTAACCCCCTTTAAAGTATTTTAAACAAATTTGAATTTAAAAACTTATTCATTTCCATCTTAATATTCAAATTAAACTTGAATCCATGATTTAAAATTAGATTTAAAGCATATTTTAAATCTTTGTTTAATATTTTAAATTTCAGTTTAAATTTGAAAACATAACAGGATTTTTAACCTGTGACAGATCTAACCCGAACAACAATTAAATTATTCGTGCCTACCCTAGCCTAGCTCGAACAAATCACTAAAATAACTCGAGTAAAACACTAAATAACTCGAGTAAACTCGAGTAACATTCCATTTGCATTTATTCAAATCTTTTAGGTACTGACAGGTTTACATATAAACCTGTAACAAACATACACCGGAGTCCACACATCCCAGACTTCGAGTTCAACATCCAAATGCTTCGAGCAACTCACGAATAAACCTGATACAAACACGAGTACCCCTTCTCCCCCAAAACTCAGCTGACGCACCAAGTTCCCCTGTGCACCTACACCAACCCCGCCGTCAACTCCGACCATTCGCGACCACTCGCGCAAGTCGTCCATCATCACCCAATACCATTTCGACCTTCAAACCAACTGCAGAACCCCAAAATCACAATCGAGCTTATGAGTTCAAACTGGAAAAAAAAATCGAAGCTGTAATTTGCTTCAAACACCAAAATCCAATCATCAGAGAAGCTTCACCTACGGCCACAACTACTTCCACACTCCATCAATCATTCTCCTGAATCTAGGATAACTCGGTCACGTATATAGGCCGCGGTGATCAAATTACTGATCAACTAAAGAAACTAGGGTTACGAATCTCAATCCTAAATCACCACTGCCTCAATGTTTTAACCCTCCTCCCAATATTTTTCCTTGAATCTTCGATCATCCCTCTATCACCAGAGAAAACACTGGCCACCCCAACCTCCTAGGTTGACAGTTCCAACCCAAAACACCATTTCTGGTTAAACCAGAAATACTTAATCATATTCAAACTAAAAATTCTAATTTTAGTTTTAAAATTCATGTCTTTGTTTATATAACTTGTTTATACTCTTAAATCAAAGAATTTGAATGATCAAATTCTTATTTTCAAAAGTTTGTTCTGTTGTATTTGTGTTTTCAGAGACATTACAGGTTTTTTTATATAAAAATTTAAAATTTAAACTTATATTACTCAATTACATTTGTTTGAAATCTAAATCCATAACAAAGATTTGAACCATGAGATCATGATTTTGATCTGGATTTAAACCTGAATTCGAGAACAGACCAAAACACATTTTTTCAACAGCAAACATACATTCAGAAAAACCCATACATATACAAAGAATTTCATCATATTCATCCACACACAAAACATGATTATCTCATGAAACAATCAACAACTATATTTACTTAAATTAGTTTTAAATAAAAGTGTTAGTCACCAGTAATTTTATGAGCAGAGCATTATTTCTGAAAATGCTTGAAACTGGATTGCTTTGATTTCAAAACTTCAAGTTGCTTCTTTTATTTTTGTAAACTTTAATCCTAATCCACTAAAATGCTTCCAGATAAAAGGAAATGCAGGCATGGATTGGGCTTTGTAGTTGCATGCATGCTTTAGATTGCAGAATGATTTTCAGGTTGATGAATATGAAGAGAGCTTCAGGTTATACTTTGATTTGCACTTCATTTTAGAAGATGAATTCAGATAGCTTTGAAGAAGATTGGTTTGAATGTTGATTTGGTTAGAGGAAACATTTGTTTTAGATTTGGTTTTCAAGGGAAATTTACAGGAATTATGTTTGAACAGAGTTTTCGTTTTGAAGAAGAAGTTTGCAAATTTTTGATCTTGGTTTAATTTTTGATTACAGATCTTTGTTCTGATCAAAATTTATGTTTTGAATGAAGATGATTTCAGATTTCATAGCTGAAGATTTCTCAAGTATTGAAGAAAAAGAATAGAAATAGAAAATAAGAATGAGGGGCAATGTTTACATAAACACAAGATGATTTAAATAAAACAAAAGAAAATGAAAAATTAATTAGGACACTTGTTTCTTAGTTTTTAACATTTGTCACTTGATTAATTTATGCTTAACACATGTCATATAAGTCTTAAGAAACTTACACTTGTAAATTTAAATATTTTTATTTTTATTTAAATTGTTTATAAAAACTTTAACTTATTTTATTCCTTATGTATATATAAATTTCCTTTTTTATTTAAAGAGAAATGAAACAAAACAAATTATAAATATAGGCTTATTCAAATATTTTTAAGTATTTATTCTTTTAAATTTCAAAACATTAAATTCAAATTTAAATTAATTATAAAACCTAATTAAAAAATCAAGTTATATATATATATATGCATATATAATTCTTATTAAATTTAAAAATATCAAATCCTATTTCTAAAAATTTATTTATGTTCATAAAAACTAAGTATTATCATTATTATTTTTGAAAATAACAAATTAAACAATTTTTTAAAAAAGAAAATAAAACAAAGCTTTTATGTTAATCTAATTTAGATTCATATTTATGTTAAATAAAATTTTAAAATAAATAAGATTTACCTTAAGTATAAACCATATTTTTTTTTATTAAATTGCTTTGAAAAGTTAAATGTTAAATTTAAATCAAAATTTCCAATTTACCAAAATAAATTAGAATTAAAAATTGATTCATTTACTAAATTCCAAACCAAAGCTTATATAATAAATATATACAATTATATATATATTATAAATAGAAGATAATTTATTTGCTTTAAAAAGATAAAATCTTCCAATTTAAATATTTATTAAAAGAAGATTATTAAATAAACTCAAAATTTATCAAAAATTATCAAACCAATTTAATTTTTAACATAGATTATTAAATTTATATTGCCAAATTTTCGGGATATCACATATGTAGACAGAAAGGTAATTTTATAATATATGGAAACAATTAACTTTATTGTTAATTAATATATTTATTTGGGTAACTAAAATATATGTACATATATAAGGTTTTGGAACATATAAAAGAAAAATAAATATACAAAAATCCATTTTAAATTACTAGGTCGTTTTTATAATAATAATAATAACAATGGATTGGGTAATGAATTTGTTCAATTAACCTATTTATTTAATTTAGTTACTAAAGTTTTTTTTTAAAAAAAGGAAAATTATTGGTTTAAATTTAAATCACTAGTTAAAAATAAAATTATTGGTTAATTAAACTTAACAAATAGGAAAATTAATTTGATCGACTAATTCGAATATTAATAAAACCTTATAATGTTTGTTACAAGGTTTAAAAGTCGTGAAAACGAGCTGAAATGGAAATGGGTTGCATGCGTAGTCAAAGGTCAGATTTTCTCACTCAATTGTAAAAATTAGAATTTAAATTATTGATTGATTGTTTTGATGTGATAGTATATATGATAGTATATATATTGGAGTGATTGATTTCCCGCATTATATAGCAGATGAGACCCAATGCGACACATAATAGCGGATGTGATGATATAACCCCATATACCGCGATATTCCACCTCGAAGTGGAATTGGTATTTTATATTGTGCTATAGATGTTGGAAAATAGGTTGGAGGGATCTAACTGGATTCCTCAAATTGTTTGAATTTATTTCATATGCTGTGATATGATTTATTAATAATTTATGGTTGATTTTATTGGTGACTGAAATTTATTGAAGTCTATGGTTTGGTCGAATATATTCTGGGGTTTTAAAATACCAGAAATATATAATTGGAAATTTTGGAAATTAAAGTAGAAAATTTTAAGTAAATTAATTTTTGAGAGTTTGGCAAATTAAAAGAAGGAATTTGAAAAAAAGATAAAAATTGATTTTTGAAATCCTATTGAATAAATTCCAAGTGTGGGGAAAAGCTTTTAGTAAATTTTGAAAATCAATTTGGAATTTGATTTGGTGTTTTGAAAGTAAATTTTGGAAATCAATATGGAATTTGATTTGGTGTTTTGAAAATCAATTTGGAATTTGATTTGGTGTTTCGAAAGTAAATTTTGGAAATTGATTTGGAAAGTGATTTGGTGTTTGAAACTGAATTTTTAGAAATCAATTTGAAAATCGTATATCAGTGGATATTTAGAAATATAAATTCACACTGGGAAATTATAACGAAATGGGAATTTGTTTTAAAATTAAATAATAATTTATTTTTAAAGGTGTGAAAGGAAAGAGTATTTTCTCTGGAAAGTCGAGTATGTTTTCAAAGTAGCTTTCAAATATAAATTAAAAGTTCTAGAGTTGGTTTTAAACAGAATATTTTTGGAGAAATTATTTTCTTAAATTGTTTTTGAATCTTTAAGGTAAATATTTATTAAGTTAATTATAGAAGTGATTATTTTAAAGGTTTAATTAGTATTTGATTTAGAAAATGGTTATTTAAATAATTACACTCTATTTAATTACTTTATTTTTTTTAAATTTGTTTTGGGCTTAAGTTTTATATGAGATATTAGAATAAAAATTTCGTAACTAATATTTTAAGTAAAGTGTTTAAAAATAGTTTTCATTTTTTGTGTTTCCAAGTATATTTTTGGATAAGTGATTTAATTATTTTAATGTATTCGGACACGGCAAATTTTCAGTGGAAATAAATAATGTTTGGAAATTTACTCCACGAAAGGAAAGTGATTTGAAAACTATTTTCAAAAGGGGTTGAAGTGTGAAAATATATCTTGCGAAGATATTTTGAAATAAATAATTTGGAGAAATTGTTTAAATTTGATGGTTGTTGCGAATGTTGTTTGATAGTCAAATAACCAACTATCAATATTGGGCTTTAAATGGCATTTGAATTTCGATGCGACCGGGGGTCGAATTCCAAATGGTTGTCTGAAACCACATCACATCTTAGTGATGGATCTTTTGTTTAAAAGATCAAAGTGGAAATTTTTTGTGACTTACTTGAAATCTGAATGTAACCGTTTATTTTTAAAATAAGCGCTCATTATTCGGATTAGCCGGGAGAGGGCATTGAGTCATATAACCCATTCCGAATAATGATCCGATGAAATGGCATTGCATTTGAAGATGGTGTTGAAGACCGAGTATTTTAAAAAACGAAAGGATGACATGTCAAATATCTCTTCACCGAGCTGCTCCGGTATAGAGATTTATATCACCCTATGTGATGGGGTGTCCGGACGTGATTAGGGAATATCTGGATTTGCTAGGGCTTCTTTCCTTAATTGGAAGAAGTGCCTTCGGTTCCATTCATACCCTGGATGGACTTGTATGGATGTATGTCTAACGTTACACTTTGAGATGTAAATCTGGTTTCTATCAAATACATTTCTGTTGGTGGCGGAGAATTTATTCTCTTATCTTAACACCCTTCTCTGAGACGCACGAGCTCAGTGCTTATGTAGTTGATATTTACCAGTGATATATTCCAAATTTGGTAATGTGGCATGCTAAGTGTCGATCATTTTTTGATCGAAACATGGATTTTGTGAAAAGCGTAGCTTTGTGGACGAGACTTCGTCGGACCTCACACCCCGAAAATGGTCAAAATAGGAAGGATGCAGCAAGGTTATGGGAGCCGCGCCCCTCAGCGTATGTGCATTTCCTTCTGGATAAAAAGTGGTATCTGGTATGGAGCCCAGATATTTAACTTGTGTGGATAAAAAGTGGATTTTGGTATGAAGCACAGATTATTTACATATGTGGTTGTTGGTTGTTGAGGCGCCTCGGAAAAGGTCGGTCTAGATGGGGGTAGCATACTCGTGACAGTTAGTTACCTAGTTACAGAGGTAACTTGGCCTTGTGTTGGCAGAGATCCTGTTAGGTTCTCGGGGCGTCCCTCCAGTGGCGTACCCATTTGGAAAGGAAGTTCATTAGCCTTGACCATTTTTTTGGAAAACCAATCACCTAATACACACCATGTACGTTTTTAGTTGTAGAACCCGCCATTTAACATGATAGCTATAGTAGGCATACTATAATGGTACGTATGTTGGCTAAGATTAATATTATATTTTCGAAATGTTTTCCACACTATGCACTAATAATAATATTAAAAAGGATATTTGCGTATCAAGTATGTTTGACTATCATAAGGAGAAATCTCCCCCAAGTATGCGATTGCATTATGCGTGTGGCGGGAGGCCTTATGGTAGTTCCATTTTCCAAAAGCATGAACGGATTTCTTTTTCTTTTGTGCAAATGACTATTTTTAGATCTTACACCAATCCCATGACTGGCCTGAAGTTTATTGTTCCCTTTCTAAACTCTGGGTGCCCATAATTTTCCATACGGGTAGCCTAGAGTCAGGTTATCATTTGTTCTGGAGCGAAGTCATGAAAGTGTGATGTGGAGATCAGGAGACAAGCTGGATGACGAGATGTATCACTTATATTATGTAGTATCCGCTGCGTTTGGGTTGCTGCAAGTTCAGTTTTCATATTGATAAGTTGTCATTAATACCCAAGTGTTGTGTTTCATTGTTGTAATGCTCTGATAATGTAATGTATAAACTGATATAGTTCTTTTGTTTGAAGATTATTCATTATCTATTATATATTGTTCCGCTGCGAAGGTGAGATTCTGATATTGTTTATGTTTCTTCTTCTATCTTCTTCTTCTTTAACCCTAACGATTCGGTTTTTCGGCATTCGATTGTTCGGCATTTAATACAGTGGACGTATTGATGTCGACTTTCAAGCGTCGAAAAATCGGGTCGTTTCACAAGGAATATAACTTTGGTCAAGATGTTGGACTAAAAGCTGAAAGAATCACATGAATACTGAATGTTTTTTCCCTTTATAACAAAGAAACAAAGATATATCTACTTTTTATAACTCACGAATGACATGAAAGCTGAATGATTTATAAAATGCAATTAAAGAATTTTTAATCTCATTCATTCGCCAAAATTTTAAGGCTGTAGTTATAAAATGCAGTTAAAATTGATACAACAATAAGCAATTAATAAAATACAACTAATGTAACTAAAATAAATTTTATTCTGAATTATTTGTGTATTGAATTTTGTTAATTTTTAACTGCATCTACAATATGCAGTTGAAAATCTAATGAATTTTGAACTATAATATTTTAGAACATGCATGAATTGTGAATTTTGTATTCAGGTTCAAAAAATTATGTAGTTGTTCATAAGTGAAATGCATGAATTGTTCATAAGTGAAATGCATAAATTGTGACTTTTGACTACATAAGTGAAATGCATATAAAAATGCAGTTGTTCATAATAATTGCAAATATATATGCAACTATTCATAATTATTGCATATATGTCTGCAAATTTTTAATGTATTTGCATATAATTGAAAATAATTAACATATCTACATATAAATAAGGAAATATTTGCTTAGCATTTTCTGCATTTTTATTTGCAAAATTCAACACTATTTTTGCAATATTTTATGCATTTAGTCTTGATATTGCAGATATAACTGCAAAAATTGTACTGCAGTGTTGATTTGAAATATTTACAGATTTGTCTGCAAATATTTATTATAGCTGCATATATGGCTACAATTATAGCATATAATTGCATAAAAGGGCACAGTTATTTAAAATTTCTACTAAATTGCAGCAATATATCTCTACAATTGTTTCAGTAAAAAAGCTTTTATAGCTCCAACATATATTTTTACCAAGTTTTGTGCAATTATTAACAACAATTGCCGCAATGACAAAAAAAAGTCGATATATTTGCATATAAATGAGCAAATATTTATTAAAAAATGCACTTTGTAGCTACAATTTTTAACTGCATTAGATATATGCGGTTAAATATAATGCAATTCATAACTTCATATGAGATATCTTATGAATTTTTAACCGCATAAGTGAATTGCACTTCAAAATTTTTTATTATCATATTAAACCATTAGCAACCAACGTAGTTAATAATATATACATTTGTTAAATTTTTGATCAATAACATAGTTACAAAATAAGCAAGATAAAAAAACATCATTCTTATTTGTTGGCATCTGATAATAGAAATTTCAAAATAATTATACGAACATTTGTTATAAACATTCATTCGATAGAAAAATTTCAGGCTATACAACAATTATTGATATTAAATACAGATTTAACTGCAGTTATTTTGACAAAGTGCTTTTTTAACTATGTAATAGACATGCAGCCTTAAATTTCGACAGTACAATACCAATATTTCTAAAAAATGTCATTATTTTTTAACTGCATATGTAAAATGCCGTTAAAATTTGCTTTTAACAGCTGCAATATTAACTACATACAATATATATTTTAACTGCATAAGTGAAATGCACTTTAAAATTTGCATAATTCAAGCATGTGTTTTAACTTCATATGTTATATGCAGTTAAAAATTGCATTAAATAGATGCTTTTTTTTTTCTGCATAACAGATATGTAGTTAAAATGGTGCAATTCATAACTGCATAAGCGAAATGCAGTTAAAACTACAGTTGTTCATAAATAATTGCAAACATGTGCGCAACTACTCATAATAACTGTGTATGCTAAATGCGCTTAAAATTTACATCATTTAACTGTATGTTTCATATGCAATTAAAATTTGCATGTTTCAGCTATAATATTAAGCTGCATAGCAGATATGCATTTAAAAATGATACAATTTATAACTTCATAAGTGAAATGCATTTAAAAATGCAGTTGTTCATAGTAATTGCAAAGATACATATAATTGAATTCAACCTCACAAAATGCTTATTTAGCAATTTTGATAACTATTATCATACCGAAGCATTAAATTCGGCTTTTAAACACATAAGTTTGCCAGTATATGTACATTTCCTAAATTCTACACTAAAAACCACAATTACAAAACATGACTGAAGTTTGTTGGCTTCTGATAATAAAAATTGCAGTGTTAGGCTTTCTTCAATGCCCCAACTGTATGGTTTGCATGATAGAATTTGATATGCTAATTCAGCTCTTTGTATTTCTATAGCATCATATCCATACTGACTGTAACGAACGCGATTTTTTGTCCACGAAGGTCGACATTAATACATCCAATGTATCAACTGTCGAGCAATCGAAGGCCGGAAAACCGAACCGTTAGGGTTAAAGAAGGGGTAGAAGATAGAAGAAGAAAGAAAAAAAGAAACAGAACAATATCAGAAATCTCACAATCGCAGCGGACCAACATATAATATATCAATGAATAATCTTTAAATCAAAAGAACTATATCAGTTATTACATTACGTCACATTACATTTCATTATCAGAGTTTACAACAACAAACAGCGAAAAAGAAATACTATATACTAGTTGATACGCTAAGCCATCCAGCTTGCTCCTGATCTCTACAGCAACTTCTGAATTCCAGAATGACCTGATAAGTTGACTCTAGACGGCCCGTGTTAAAATTGGTAGCCATCCAGAGTTTAGGAAGGAATCAATAAACTTCAGGTCAGTCATGGGACTGGTGTGAGAACTTAAAACAGTTTATCTTTAAAAATAATCAAAGAATTTTTTTTATATAGATTCGCAATACTTTTAGAAAATGAAACCACCATAAGGCTACCCGCACGCACACACAATGCAAATGCAGAATAGGAGGAGATTTCTCCTTATGATAGTCAAACATGCTTGATACGAGCAATTTTCTTTGATATTATTACTATAAGTGCAAAGTGTAGGAAAACATTTTGCAAGTAATGATATAAATCTTAGCCAACATAGACATTTCGAACTATGCCTATTATAGCTACCAACTAAACAGTGGTGACCACCATAAGTAAATGGCAGTTCTATAACTAAAACCGTACAGGGTTTCGTATTTGAGTTTGGATTTCCAACTAATGGTCAGGCCAAGGAACTTCCCATTGCCACAAAGGTACGCCTCTGGAAAGACGCCCCGAGAAACTAACCGGATCTCTGCCAACACAAGGCCAGTTACCCCTAGCTGGGTAACTACTGACACGAATATGCCATCCCCTGGTTGTAACCGACCTAAATCCTGGGATTCACCAACAACCACAAAGTAATAAGTTTGTAGCAACAGCATAGGTTAAGTATCAGGGCTCCATACCATAATACCATCTCTATCCAGAAGGAAATGACATACACTAAGGGGGCGCTATCCCCTAATAACCTTGTTGCATCTTTCCTGTTTTGACCATTTTCGGTGTGTGAGGTCCAACGAAGTCTCGTCCATAAAGCCACGCTTTTTACAAAAGCCACGCTTTGATCAACAAATGCTCAACAACACTTCTTATGCCACATTACAAATTTGGGAAAATATCACTAGTAACCATCAACTATATAACCTCTGAGCTCGTACATCTCAGAAAAGGGTATTAAGCTAAGAAAATAAATTCTCCGCTACCAACAGAAATATATTTAATAGAAACCAGCTTTACATCTCAAATTGTAACGTCAAACACACATCCATACAAGTCCATTCTGGGTTCGAACAGAACCGAAGGCACTTCGAAAGAAGACCTTGCAATCCGGATATTCACTAATCACGACCGGACTTCCCATCACAAAGGATGATAAAATCTCTATATCGGAGACCAGCCGACGCAGAGACATTCGACGGTAATCCTTCCATTTTCAAAAATATCCGGTCTTCGACACCGGTCTTCAAATGTTATCCATTACGACATATCATTATTCGGAATGAGATTTATGACACAAAAGTCCTCTCCCGGCTAAACCGAATAACGAGCGCTTATTTCAAAATAAGTGTAGCATTCAAATTCAAGCAATCATAACAAATACCCGTTTAAAGGTAAATATTGATAGTCGGTTATTTAACTATCAAGGCCAACAAACAAATATCCAGCACCATAATCTTCCATAAATTAAATAACTTGCCAGATATTCACTTCAAACTATCTTTAAAAAGATATGTTCTCTAAACCATTTCAATTTCATATTTGGAAAGCAATTCCAAATAATTATTCATTTTCAATTTATCTTTAAAAGATAAAAACCCAAAACATTTCACTTCATATTGGAAAACATTTCCATACTTATTTAACAATAAGTAATTCACAAATCTATTTATTTTCAATATTTAGAAAATATCCAATATACTTAAAACACGATTAAGTATATATTTTATTCCTTTAAGGAAAACGTTCTCTTAAACACATTCATTTGGGTCAAAACGAATGTTGCGTAAAACATCGTTACGACAACCCAACATCACTAGTATAGGGATTCGAAATTTAGATAGATATATGAATCTCAATACTATACAAAAACATTTCCTTTTGAAAATCATTTACTATAACAACAGTGTTATAGTCTATCTTTTCCTTGTTTCTCGAAAACGTCTATTTCAACAATGAATGTTGAAACTATGGTTTCGATCCTTAACACATTTGAAAACAACTTCGAATCGTTTTAATTCTATTTAAAAGATCATTTCCCAAAACATTTCTCTAATAAATTTTTCACTGTCCAAAATTGTGAATATAAATTGTTTACCAAATTCAACACTTTTACATATTTTATTTAAAGGATTATCCACTGTCCAAAATCGTGGATATATCTCCTTTAATAAGCTATAATAATTAACTTATCAAAATAAGTCGATTTTGGATTTATTAAACAATGTTTATAAATTCACATCTATATAAATTTTGTAAAAACTTCAACTTATAAATCCCTTTATTTACAAATTCTATTTAAATCTCATTTAAATGCCGAAATCTGATTTATAATTTAATTACTTTTAAATCTTTTATTTTACAAAATCTATTCATTTTATAACTTCACAATTTGTAACTTCTATAAATTTCATTCACTTATGAAATCCATTTATTCTTCATTTTGACACTTATAAAAATTCGTTTTATAATTCCAATATTATAAATTTATAAATATCAATTTTATAAATCTTTTATATAAACCGTTTATAAGAATTTCAAAAATCTCAATTTAAACTATTTTATAAAATTCATTAACTCCATATTTCAAAAAATCACATTTTAACTATATTTCTCAAAAGTCATAAATTTTATAACATTAAAATTATAACGTTTATTTACTTAAAATGAATTAATTCCAAAATTCAATAAAACATATACTTTCAAAAATCAATTTAAATACCCTTTTAAATTCGAAATCGTTACTTTAACGTTTTTTTAAAACTCCAAAAATAGGCCCAATGCTGCAACAGCACTAAATATAACAATCACGGCATCCAAAACATCATATATCATAAGATAACAGAATATATCACAATATCTGTAAATAAATCAATACGGGTGAGGAATCTAGTTGGATCACTCCAACCTGTATCCCTGCATCCACAGATGTTAGCACAATACCAATTCCGTTCCAATATGGAATATCGCGATATATGGGCTTTATAAAAATATTATCCGCTATTATGCGGCGCAATAGAGTCTCATCCGCTATATAATGCGGGAAAATCAACTCAAAGTACATATATAATACCAATTCCATTCACGGTGGAATTATCGCGGTATATGTGTTTAATAAAAAACATCCGCTTAATATACGGCGTATAGGGTCTATTTTCCATACAATAGATAATAATTATCATCCAATCATACAATCAAGCAATTTCAAATTTAACTATTTAAAATTTAAGACAAAACAATTTCGATTGAGTGAGAAGTTCTCACCTTACTTTCAATAACAGTTTCACTGTTTTATTTTGAATAAAATTAAATGCGCGTTTAATTTTACCCAAAATTTTCACTAGCTTCAATCAATTCCAATCCAGCTCCATCGCGTAGTGTTCGTCAATACGAACCCAACACAATATGTTTCGTCCAAAACGGACCTCGTATGAAAGAGTTACAGCATTTTAAAGTTTGAACGATTTATAAATAAAATTATATTTACAATTTTCTTTTATATCTTCAACCTTAATCTATCCAGGCCGTTCAATCTTTGTGATGAGAATCTGGCCGCCAATCCCTTTCTTCGTCACGTTCGCTCCCTGGTCATTCACGCAAGAAGAACCCATAGAAGCCGTATTTAGGTTTTGACACCACGGCCACCACGACGCACGAAACTTCGTCACTCCACCACCATTAGAAAGCTCATCGCCTACTCCATGCTCGGCCAGAGCACCATGAAGCTCGGCCGTCCCTATTGCATGCGATTACCTATGAACGAAACGGCTTTGAACTCGATTTCCCATCGATCCGTGGCATATTTTTCGATCTTGACCGTTGATCTTCTAGAGCTCGATTAGCTCTACAAGTTTGCAGTTGGATGTTTGTTGTAATTGCTTACGGATTTGAAGATTTTGAGGGGAGAATATAAGCTAATTTCGGCCATTGAAAGTGAAACTGGCGGCCACAAACCCTAGCCAGGGTTTTAATGAAAATATGAAATTTTTGAGGCCTTTTATAGAAAATTTCCGTGCACTATTCACCCGAAATTTTTTCGAACTCCAAACAAAGCATGCCGCCTGGCGTTTATAATGTTTTACCCCCATTCCGAATGCAATGGAATATATATTGGGAGCCAATTCGATCAAATTTGGAAAATAAGTTTTTGAATCGACTATTTAAATTCAAAATTCACTCGAATCGATTTCTACGCGTTTTAGCTTGCCCCCGACAAACCGTATGTCTGATTGACACGAAATTTGAAACCGTACAATAATATAACATTACGGATCCGATGAAACTGGCTTCATCAAATTCGAGACTGTTTGAAAAATGGCTATTTTTACTCGTTAATTAAATATTACAATATTCAATTTCTGCAAATTAACTTTTAATTCAATTTTAAAAGTTCTAAAATATCGTTCTAACTCCAATATGATTTAATATAACTTTATAAATAATTTTTAGTCACATTAAACCCAATTTCCAATTATTTCTGTAATTTCAAATATAAAATTATCGATTTAATTATCCAATTAAATCCAGATTTTCGAAATAAAATTTATTCGACTTACAAATTTTACTTGTTAATATTTAAAATCAATTAAATATACGAATTTCAATTGACATAAATTTTGGGTCGTTATAAACTTCCCCCTTAAAAGAATTTCGTTCTCGAAATTACCAAGTAAGAAAAAGTTACGGAATCCATTAACTTTTCAAAACCATTCAAATTAGATTTCAAATTCACTTAAGTGTTTAACTTTTCCAAAATCCATAGTTAAACCTCTTACAATAACTTTACTAAGTTTTTAAAACATACTTAGTTATCTTTTCAAAAAAATTCAATTTTCTCAAAAATATTATAACGCCTTAAATTTTCGAAAAATTTCGCCAGTGTCTCCTTTGCGCGGCTCGATTCGAAAAAAAATGGCAATATATATCACAAATATACATCTCATCAAGCAATGAGGCATTCGCAGGGAAAAAAGTGTAAAAGTACGATATGTAATCCGAGATATGTTCCTTATATATTATTAGCGAGCATATACGACTAATATAGCGTGAAAGCGAGCTCCAAAAGCGAAGCAAGCATAATCCACACCTACCAAACACTCAACAACAAATGAGAACATGTATATATGAAAATAATAACAATATAAAACATATACCGGTACAACGGCTACATATGCCAATATAGCAAATGCAACAAAAGCAACAAATCCAACCATCAACCAACTAGCATCCAACTACATCCAATATTTATCCAATCGATCAATAACCAAATCAATATAAATTCACTTCTCATTATATTCAATGAATTGTTTTTTTTTCAATTTATTCACAATTGATTCATTATCATTGGATGTTTTTACTAACATTCATTTATTCATATTCAATTAGTTTACATTCACTAATTCACATTCAAGTTAGTTCACTTTCAAATTAAATCATATTCAATTCTATTTAGATTTACTTACTTCCAATTTGATTTCAATTACTTCAGCTTTCAACTCCATTAATTCAGCTTCGTGTGGAATTTTTTATTCAATCCACTGACAACCATCTAACAATCTATGTATATCCAACATTACCAAATTTCTTTACTTTGCTTACTTTCATTCAATTTGGTTCATCACTTTTAATTAGCTTTAATGAATTAACACTTACATCCGTTATTTCATATCAATTTACTTACATTCAAGTGATTTACATTCAATTTATTCATTCATTTCAATTGCTAATTCATTTAACAAATAAGGTTGAATTTCATTTATATAACTCAAGTTCACATCCATTTAATTCACTTTATTAATTTACTTCGATACCAAAATCAACTTCATTCAACATTACTTAAGTTATATTCCATTTCAAACATCATTTGTTTAACTTAACTTAAATTTCCACTCATAAATCCAATTTATAATTCAGATTCCAATTCCAGTACTATTTACTTACAAATTCGAAATGGATTTCAATTTCATATTCTTGCACTTGCAAATTTTATTTATTCATTCATAATTTATTTTCCAACTTAATAATTGTATTCCAATCATTTAGTCTATTAGACTTCTAAAATTCACCTTTATTCCATAAACATTTTATATAACATTCCAAAGTCTTTTCAATCTTTCAAAACCATTTTTGAAACCAACTCAATTATCCTTTGAATTTCAAAACCCAAACCCAAATTTTCCAAACAACTTCCATTTAAAACAACTTGGCAGCAATCCCTCTTTTGGAAATGTCCCGATCATTATCGAAATTATTTTCCAGCGACCGAAAAGAGTTTAGTGCTTTCTTTCCTTCAAAACAATTTTCCAAAACCCTTGAAAATCATTTTCAAACTTCAAAGAATTTAAATGTCCCAAATCTCAAAATTTCAAATTCTTTAAATTTTTTTCTAATATTACTCTGGAATTCCATTTCAAATTATGAATTACAGTTTACAATTTATAAATCTCATTTGTATATGGATTTATTTCTCAGCATTTTATTGTGATTTCAATTTCTTATTCAATAATCGATGATAATAATTTAATATTATCACTTCCTAGCAACCAAGCAATCATATATGGTAATAATTCACAGAAATTTTTTCTCTTTTATATACGAAAATAATTTAGGTAAAATTATTTCATTTACCCTATTTTAAACAATATCGTGTTGAATTGTTTTGTACAAGTGTTTAGAGATCCCTATCGATAGAGTTGTACGGACAATATCGACCAGAATCCATATACCACTCAACAAACCAATCATCACAATATAAAACAATTTTATATTCACTAACAAATACGCGCTCATATCTATTAATACACTCAAACTCATTCTAGAGTACTTTTGACTCTATCTCTAATGAGTAACACCCAACAGAGCCAAGGGTGTCACTTAACCATATGCTCCGATGCCAAATGTAACGAACGCGATGTCAGTAGCGACCGGTAGGCTTTGTAACCATCCCAGACCCACCGTGGCTCACACTGGTACCCGAAACTTGCTTTTACGGCCAGCCTTTCGACTGTCACGGGTTACGCCTAACCAACCCCGTAAAGAGGACGTGTAAGGGTAAGAGTCTCCCGTTCGCCACCTAACCGCGAAGCGAGAACTCTCCATCACATTTCACTAAGACAAGCAAGTCCCGTCTACAAAGCTACGCTTTTTACAAAAGCCACGCTTTGATCAACAAATGCTCAACAACACTTCGTATACCACATTACCAATTTGGGAATATATCACTAGTAACCATCAACTACATAACCTCTGAGCTCGTACGTCTCAGAAAAGGGTGTTAAGCTAAGAGAATAAATTCTCCGCCACCAACAGAAATATATTTGATAGAAACCAGCTTTACATCTTAAATTGTAACGTCAGACACACATCCATATAAGTCCATTCTGGGTTCGAACAGAACCGAAGGCACTTCCAAAGAAGCCCTTGCAATCCGGATAATCACTAATCACGACCGGACTTCGCATCACAAAGGGTGATAAAATCTCTATATCGAAGATAAGCCGATGCAGAGACATTCGACGGTAATCCTTCCATTTTCAAAAATATCCGGTCTTCAACACCGGTCTTCAAATGCTATCCATGATGACATATCAATATTCGGAATGGGATTTATGACACAAAGGTCCTCTCCCGGCTAAACCGAATAACCAGCGCTTATTTTCAAAATAAATGTAGCATTCAAATTCAAGCAATCATAACAAATACCCATTTAAAGGTAAATATTGATAGTCGGTTATTTAACTATCAAGGCCAACAAATAAATATCCAGCACCATAACAATCACTAGGCCCTTTTTATTAATCTACCATAAATTAAATAACTTTCCAGATATTCACTTCAATCTATCTTTAAAAAGATATGTTCTCTAAACCATTTCAATTTTATATTTGAAAAGCAATTCCAAATACTTATTCATTTTCAATTTATCTTTAAAAGATAAAAACCCAAAACATTTCACTTCATATTGGAAAACATTTCCATACTTATTTAACAATAAGTAATTCACAAATCTATTTATTTTCAATACTTAGAAAATATCCAATATACTTAACACGATTAAGTATATATTTTATTCCTTTAAGGAAAACATTCTCTTAAACACATTCATTTGGGTCAAAACGAATGTTGCGTAAAACATCGTTACGGCAACCCAACATCACTAGTATAAGGATTCAAAATTAAGATAGATATATAAATCCCAATACTATACAAAAACATTTCCTTTCGAAAATCATTTACTATAACAACAGTGTTATAGTCCATCTTTTCCTTGTTTCTCGAAAACGTCTATTTCAACAATGAACGTTGAAATCTGTGGTTTCGATCCCTAACACATTTTAAAACAACTTCAAATCGTTTTAATTCTATTTAAAAGATCATTTCCCAAAACAATTTCTCTAATAAATTTTTCACTGTTCAAAATTGTGAATATAAATCGTTTACCAAATTCAACACTTCTACCTATTTTATTTAAAGGATTATCCACTGTCTAAAATCGTGGATATATCTCCTTTAATAAGCTATAATAAATAACTTATCAAAATAAGTCGATTTTGGGTTTATAAAACAATGTTTATAAATTCACATCTATATAAATTTTATAAAAACCTCAACTTATAAAATCTCTTAATTTACAAATTCTATTTAAATCTCATTTAAATGCCAAAATACAATTTATAAGTTAATTACTTATAAATCTTTTATTTTACAAAATCTATTCATTTTATAACTTCACAATTTATAAATTCTATAAATTACATTCACTTATGAAATCCATTTATTCTTCATTTTGACACTTATAAAAATTCGTTTTATAATTCCAATATTTTAAATTTATAAATATCAATTTTATAAATCTTTTAGATAAAATGTTTATAAGAATTTCAAAAATCTCAATTTACACTATTTTATGAAATTCATTAACTCCATATTTCAAAAAATCACATTTTAACTATATTTCTCAAAAATCATAAATTTTATAACATTAAAATTATAACGTTTATTTACTTAAAATGAATTAATTCCAAAATTCAATAAAACGTATACTTTCAAAAATCACTTTAAAAACCCTTTTAAATTCGAAATCGTTACTTTAATATATTTTTTAAAACTCCTAAAATAGGCCCAATGCTGCAACAGCACTAAATATAACAATCACGGCATCCAAAACATCATATATCATATGATAACAGAATATATCACAATATCAGTAAATAAATCAATACGGGTGAGGAATCTAGTTGGATCCCTCCAACCTGTTTCCCTGCATCCACAGATGTTAGCACAATACCAATTCCGTTCCAATACGGAATATCGCGGTATATTGGATTTATAAAAATATTATCCGCTATCATGCGGCGCAATAGGGTCTCATCCGCTACATAATGCAGGAAAATCAACTCCAAGTACATATATAATACCAATTCCATTCACGGTGGAATTATCGCGGTATATGTGTTTAATAAATAACATCCGCTTAATATACGGCGTATAGGGTCTATTTTTCATACAATAGATAATAATTATCATCCAATCATACAATCAAGCAATTTCAAATTTAACTATTTAAAATTTAAGACAAAACAATTTCGATTGAGTGAGAAGTTCTCACCTTGCTTTCAATAACAGTTTTAGTGTTTTATTTTGAATAAAATTAAACGCGCGTTTAATTTTACCCAAAATTTTCACTAGCTTCAATCAATTCCAATCCAGCTCTATTGCGTAGTGTTCGTCAATACGAACCCGACGCAATATGTTTCGTCCAAAACGGACGTCGTATGAATGCGTTACAGCATTTTAAAGTTTGAACGATTTATAAATAAAATTATATTTACAATTTTCATTTATATTTTCAACCTTAATCAATCCAGGCCGTTCAATCTTTGTGATGAGAATCTGGCCGCCAATCCCTTTCTTCCTCACGTTCGCTCCCTGGTCATTCACCCAAGAAGAACCCATAGAAGCCGTATTAAGGTTTAGACACCACGACCACCACGACGCACGAAACTTCATCACTCCACCACCATTAGAAAGCTCGTCGCCTACTCCATGCTCGGCCAGAGCACCATGGAGCTCGGCCGTCCCTATTGCATGCGATTTACCTATGGACGACGCGACTTTGAACTCGATTTCCCATCGATCCGTGGCATATTTTCCGATCTTGACCGTTGATCTTCTAGAGCTCGATTAGCTCTACAAGTTTGAAGTTGGATGTTTGTTGTAATTGCTTACGGATTTGAAGATTTTGAGGGGAGAATATAAGCTAATTTCGGCCATTGAAAGTGAAACTGGCGGCCACAAACCCTATCCAGGGTTTTAATGAAAATATGAAATTTTCAAGGCCTTTTATAGAAAATTTCCGTGCACTATTCACCCGAAATTTTTTCGAACTCCAAACGAAGCGTGTCGCCTGGCGTTTATAATGTTTTACCCCTATTCTGAACGCAATGAAATATATATCGGGAGCTAATTCGATCAAATTTGGAAAATAAGCTTTTGAATCGACTATTTAAATTCAAAATTCACTCGAATCGATTTCTACACGTTTTAGCTTGCCCCGGAAAAACCGTAAGTCCGATTGACACGAAATTTGAAACAATACAATAATATAACATTACGGATCCGATGAAATAGGTTTCGTCGAAATCCGAAACAGTTTGAAAAATGGCTATTTTTACTCGTCAATTGAATATTAAAATATTCAATTTTTGCAAATTAACTTTTAATTCAATTTTAAAAGTTCTAAAATATCATTCTTACTCCAATATGATTTATTATAACTTCATAAATCATTTTTAATCACATTAAACCCAATTTCCAATTATTTCTCTAATTTCAAATACAAAATTATCGATTTAGTTATCCAATTAAATCCAGATAAATAAAATTTATTCGACTTAACAATTTTACTTGTTAATATTTAAAATCAATTAAATATACGAATTTCAATTGATAGAAATTTTGGGTCGTTACACTGACTGTCTTCATTGTTTATGGACTTGTTTTCACATCTTTCTCTCATTATATTCATTACAAAAGTCCCACTATCAAACCTGCAAAAATTACAGATTTTTTGCAAGTTAGTTAGTATAATTGCGGCATGCTATGCAAATATTTCAATTTTATTTGTTGTGGTGTGCTTACGAATTACTATGTTGTTGTGGGCTCTCTGCAGATGTAATTGAACTTGAAGGTTTGTGATCTTTCTTTCCAATTTTTTTAACAAGGCTAATACATAAACCCACTGTAAAAAATAATTTTTTTATTAGATAATTTATTTTTAGTTTTAAATAATTTATTCTTTTTTAAAATCACATACAAGTTTTCTTGTAGCCTTAGCATGTGGTCCTTCATTTCTTTGTTTTATTAAGTCGTATTGAATCCACTCTCTATCTTCTTTTATGAATTCCAATAGAGTGAAATGTCCGTTTACATGGATTGGAAGGAACATTTTATGATAGTTTGTCAAACTATTTTTAATCGGCTTGTCAATTAGAGCTTGAATGATTTTTTGTATTGCTCGGTAGGAATGTCTATAGTATTATATATTAGTAAACTAATTTATAAACTTTTAAATAATTTTTTCATTAAACAGTTATAAACCTTACAGTTGCATAGACTTTGAAGAACAAAATTGTTGGATGCATCGTTCGCAACTCATGTGCATAACAGCCAACGATCTACAAGAATAGTTATTTTGTTAAAGAATAATATATTTCTGAATTTTAGGGCAACTTTGAAGAATTATCTGCAAAAATTATGAATAATTGCTGACATATATGCAAATACTACAGAAATTTGCAGATTTGTCTACAATTAATATGAAAAATTACAGTAAATATTATGAATAATTGTAAATTCTAATTTTTAATTTAATATAAAAAAACTATTTTCAAACTTATGTACCTGGCCATCAATGAATCTTCCAATAATTAATTCACCAAGGGCAAATTTAAATATTATAATGTCGTTGTTCCCATTTAGGTATGCACTCTTGCTTCAAAATGTTGAAGACTACTATATTATTATCAGTATTCAAACAATATAGCAATTACTGTCAATATTCGATGATATGTATGCAATTAATAGATATATGTCCAGATAGTATAGCAATTATTTCCAATTTCGATTGATATGTCTACCGCTATAGGAAAATTTTATTAACACATCAAACATTTCCAATATATGTGTTCAATTTTTCGGTATATTTACAAAAAATAGAGCAATTATTGGGTATATTTACAACATAGCGATTTAGACAGTTATTTAAATTTTTTACTTTGTTGATATATCTGCATTCATTTTTACCTGAGGTCATTGTTTTTGAAGAATTGTTCAAGCAATATGACTTTTTCATTGCCTAGCCTTTTTACATTTAGACATTGTCTTACATTTATTTTTGCATTTCAAGGAAACTCATTCGATCTTGGTTCTGCTTGATACTCTTTAATTGATTTTGACTGAATTTCTTTTGCCTCTTTGCTTTATTGATATGCTTTTCAATTTCATCTTCAGTTGCTTCACTTGATTTTGATCTTTTCTTCTCTTCCTTGATTTTCGTCATTTGGTTTTTGTTTTTTTCATTCTCCTCTTCTGGCTTTTAAAAGATACATTTAAGCACTTAACTGCTTTTGATACCTTATAGTTCACTGTCGCTTTCACTTGAAGCAATTTTAAAGTTGGGTTAAATTCCAATAGCTCTTCCCATTTTTCGGAACTTTCCTTGGCAGGTTCAACTTGAATTGTGTACTGACCCACATTTCCATACGGTCTAAGCTAAAAAATAAAATGCACCTGTCAGCCCAAATTGAATAAAAAGGTGGATTGTTAAGGGTGAAGAAGAAAAGGTAGAAGAGAATAGATCAACCTTATAGAATCTCACAAACGCAGCAGAAAAATATATAATATATAATAACAGATTTTTATACAAAAGAATCTATAACTGTTTTGTACTTACAATCATTAGAGTACAATAATCAATATATCAATCTGGACAGTTATAATAACTTGTCCTCGTACAGCGGAATATAAATCAAGTACGGAGATAATTCTCTATCATCCAACTTGTCTCCTGAACTCCATACATCTTATCTTGAATCCGTAATACTCGGTTTGACCCGAGCATTATAATAAAATAACACCCAAGTCAGTCTGGAAAACCAACGTGAGAAAAACACAATCGATTTGAATTATTAAAGTTATCAAAACCCATTGAAAAGAAAACGTATCTCGTAAGACCGTGTCACACATAAACATGACATGTTTCTCCCTTACGATAGCCAATTTTTTTATAGAAAATCTAGTGATATTATAATAGTGTCTAAGTATAAATACTTATTATAATAGCCAAAATTGTTACATTAATTAAATTCCAGCATACTGGGCTCTACAAACAAAACCTAAAGGCTCATACTGGGGAATGAATTCCATACAGTGATTGGGCTACTGGGGTACCGCCCATCACAGTACACCTCTAGAAAAATGTATCGAGGACCTCGTCGGGATCCCCTGCTACACAAGATTGGCCTACCTCTAACCTGGAAAGAATCGAATATGTTATCACCCCGGGTGTTCCACCCTTAAAAGTCGAGCGCTCCCTTTTTCATGCACACCCATATCCATAATTTATATATATTTCTAAGGGTGTTTGGAAAAGTGATCATACCCTGATTGGGTGTGACCCACTTAGCCTTGCTGCATCTCCCCTGTTTTAGTCATTCCCGGTTGATGAGGCTTGAGGCTAACGTTTACCTTTCAAGTACAATTCCACTTAAAATGCTCATCGCCTTCTAATGACGATGTTCTGATTGCATTCGTTCATACAAGTTGTTCTGGGTCTAAACAAACCGACTCACTTTCTTTGTAACGACCCAAACTCGACCTTCGAAAATCGACACCAAATACATCACCCGTATTTGAATCCCGCAGATTGAAACGCCGAATCTGGTTCGTTGGAGCTTATAACACATTAAATACAACAACATAGCGGAAGAAAAATGAATAATTTTGTTGATACACAATAGATACAACATCTAATACAAATGAATTATCAATGTCAGAGACAAGATACAATAGCGGAATAACAGCAGCGAAAAGATACTATCTTCAAAGACTCCAAGAGAAAGAGAGAATCCAATAGACTGCTTTTCCTATTCCAAAGCTCTAAACTTCAAGCTCGAACCACCATCATGTTGTATTAAGCAAGGTCGGTCCGGATATTGAAGAGAAGCACAATGTGATTGCCAAAATCCAAAGACTCCAAAGAATTCCAAACAGAAAGCTGAAGGCTACCGAATCTATATCTACTATCTGATTATCTGAAAATCTGAATCTAGGCTGCATGTGTGGAAAATTGTGGGCACCCAGAGTTTAGAAAGGGAACAATAAACTCCAGGCTAGTCATGGGACTGGTGTGAGCAAACAAAAACAATTTTCTTTAAACAAAAAGAATTAAAAAGAAATTCGCTATGCTTTTTGGAAAATGAAACTACCATATGACCTCCTGCCACACACACAATGCATACGCACAATTGGAGGAGATTTCTCCTTACGATTGTCAAATATTCTTCTTTTGATATTATTATTAGTGCATAGTGCAGAAAACATTTCGAAAGTATAATATTAATCTTAGCTAGCATAAACATTTCGTAGTATGCCTACTATAGCTACCAATTAAACAGCAGGTCACCACCATAAGTAAAGGTAGGTTGTACAACTAAAACCGTACAGGACGCGCATTGTTTCTTTGGATTTTCAACAAATGGTCAAGCTAAGGAACTTCCTATGCCATATGGGTACGCCTCTGGAGGGATGCCCCGAGAACCTAACTGGATCTCTGCCAACACAAGGCTGGGTTACCTCTGTAACTAGGTAACAAATAACACGAGTATGCCATCCCCCGGTCGTTACCGACCTTTATCCGAGGGCCCTCAACACCAACAACCACAAAGCATAAATGTGCAGTAACTACATAAGCTAAGTATCTAAGCTCCATACCATGATACCACTTTTATCTATAAGAAAATGGACATACCCTAAAGGGCGCGACCCTCATAACCTTGCTGCATTCTTCCTATTTCGACCATTTCTAGTTTGTGAGGTCCGACGTGGTCTCGTCCACAAAGCTACGCTTTTCAAAAAAGCCATGCTTGATCAACAAATGATCAGCAACACTTCATTTGCCACATTACCAAATTGGGAATGTATCACTAGTCACCATCAACTACATAACCTCTGAGCTCGTACGTCTCAGAGAAGGGTCATAAGCTAAGAGAATAAATTCTCCGCCACTAAACAAAAATGTATTTGATAGAAACCACTTTTACATCTCAAAGTGTAATGTCAGACATACATCCGTACAAGTCTGTTCCGTGTTCGAACGGAACCGAAGGCACTTCAAAGAATCCCGTGCAATTCGGGTGTAACGACTTGTATAAATTCGATGTTTAAAATGAATTAAATTAGTAAGTTTTTAATTTAAATTTAGAAAGAAATAAAAATCTTATTAATTTATATGAAAGCAAAGGTTGAAATTTGATGTATTAAGGGTAATTAAAATTTACAAATTAAACTTTTTTTATTGCAATTAATTGTAATGGTGAAAATTGTTGCATTTGGATATAAAGTTAAAAATAAGTAAATAAAGGAAAGTATTGAATTCATCAATGAGATTAAATATTGATTTATGAAAAGTGAATGTACATAGAGGTAATAAAGTAATGCAGGTCAATAAATAATTTATTTAGTACAATCCCTTTTTATTTGTAAACTATGGTAAGGTGTTAATAAATTGAAAAGTGAAAATTAGGAAATAGATTCAAAATTTATGTTAGATAATGAATTGCAATAATTAAAATTAATAGTTTATAAACTTGAATGAACATTTCAATTTAATAAATTAATTCAAATGTTGTGACTTAGTAAATGGAATAAGACAATAAGAACAATTGCAAATTTTGTATTTAGGGGCGAAATAAATTTTGATAGGTAGTAGTGGTTGTGAAGAATAAATATACAAGTATATTAAAGGTTATATTAGCGGGTTGCGTAAATTCACTCATTTTCCAATACAAATAATTAGATGTGCCTTGATGATAATTAATAACATAACGGGAAGAGTGAATGTGTTCATTAGAATATTAATTGCAATTGGATAGAGATTTTAAGTAACAATGTTAATGCAAGGTAAGTAATGCTAAATTAAAGTCAATAATAATGAATAGTGATTAATTCAAAATTTGTAACATATATTATAAATTACCTGCTTATTTGTTAATGGAATTAGAATTTGTAATAAGTAATAATAAAATAAATGAATGTTACACTAATGTAATAACGTTCATTTAAATGTTGAGTAATTATATGGTCGTGTTTATTATAAGCGTTACTTTAATAATTATGATTTAGTGAGAAATTAATACGGGAAGTATGTAAAGTAATAACTAGGGAGGTAACACGTTATAAACTAAACTTAAGTGTAAGTTAAAAGTTGAAATTGAGTCTAAATCCATTTATATCGGAAACTTATAAAATAATAGGATTCAATTTATAATAAAGGGGTTATTTTAAGAGATTGGAATAAATACTATAATTGGTAAATTTAGTTACTTAAAAATTGAAAAGGGAATTGATTTAAAGAATTATAAATTAATAAGTAAATCACGATGATGAAATTTATGAATTATAGGATTTGAATCATTAATGGTGAGTTAATTTATTTAATTTATAATAACTGGATTTATTGCGAATGAATGAAATCAAATATGTAACTATTACGTCAACTTAATTTTTTAAGTTGAAATTTGGGAATTATTATGTAGTAATTTTTAGATCCAATGGTAAACCCTTATATTTGAAATATATGAATGGAATAATCATTGTTTCCTTTAATTTAATAGAATTATTAGAAAGTTAATTTATAATTTTGAAGTTAACGAAGCTGAGAATTAATATTAAATTTATAAATGAATCATCTAAATTTACATTTTAATTTGTTTAAAAATCATTGTAAATCATTGAGGAATCATAAGTGATAAAAATTTCCGATTCTAAAACTGAAATATAAAAATTGAATTTATTTACTAATTTTAAATTTATTCAATTAATATAAAAATAGCCATTTTGGTCACAGACTCGGATTTCGACGAAACCAGTATCAACGGATCCGTAACGGTGAATTATAGTAGGGTTTCAAGTTTCGTATCGATTGGACTTGTCGTTTGATCATACGAACGCGAAACGCCTTGAAATCGATTTAATTGAAATCAATTTGAAAATATTAATTTCAGCATAACTACTTCATACGATCGAATTTGGACGTGGAACTTTTTTCATCGTGTTCGGAATATTTTAAAACAACTATTTGGATATATGGGTTTACTAAATTTCGTTCCGGGGTCAGAACGGGCTTTATGGGCCACGTTAGCGTTAGCACGTAAATCCAACCCGATCCGTCTATTCAAATTTCTAACCTACCTATATAAACCCAGTTATAAACCCTAGCCTCCATCAATTCTCATTTGTTGTGCGTTCATTTCCTTAACTCCTCCTCTTCCCAATGGCTACAAACCCTACCCTAGATCCAATTTCAAATTCAAATCAAAAGTAAAAAATTAAAGTCCTCAGAAAAATCTCAAAAAAATATATGTTGATGCTCTCGATGAGTGTAATTTTCTAGTGGAATTCGTTTTTTGATTCGACCACTCGTTTGTCCTGAAATTCAAGATTGAAAAATAAAATAAATGAAATTTGGATATTTAGAACATAAGATCCGGGGTTTTGAAATTTTTCGAATAAATTTTGGAATATAATAATTTTGTTTATAAGTATTTTCTGATATAAATATTTCAATATAATTTGGAAAAATTGTTTTAAAGAAGATTTTGAAGAAAATAAGTTTTGTACTTTCCTCTCTGTCATTGGAAAATAATTTCGGTGATGACGGCCGCATCATCGACTTTCATTTTCGAGTTTCGAAGGGGAAAGCCACTGTAGTAGTTTTACTGGAAATTCATTTTTGAAAAAAAAAATTGAATTGTTTTAAATATAATTAAAGAAATATAAGTGGTAAGAATATATTTATCTATTATTTTAAAATGAATTGAAATTTAACCCGGTATTAAATTCTTAAATTCCATTAATTAATTGTTTCAATTATTGTAGTGAAATGAAAGGTAAGTAATTAATAATTGAAACCTCTAATTTAGGTAAGAGATTTAAGGCTAAGTTATAAAGGAAATGAAAAGGAAGTTGAATTGGTAACTTATAAGAAAAAGGGTAAAAAAAAATTGAACAATGAATTAATTGACGGAAATAGAACAAACTTGTATAACTTTCAATTACACCCTTAAATAACATATATATATATATATATATATATATATATAACTTACCAAAAGATATAAAAGTTGAAAATGTTAATAAGAAAATGTAATCAATATTATACAAGTAATTAACTTGAGGTAATGAAAATAATTAATGGAATTCTTTAATAAATAAGAGTTGATGTGTAGTTGTATAAACTTAAGCTTAAATTAATAAATGAATGAAAATGAACTTAAGTAAATAGTTGAAGCTATTCATAAATAAAATTAGTAGGAAAATCAATACTGTAATAAATGAAATTAAGTAATAAATAAATGAGGACATGCAATAATAAATGAATGAATAATTATAACGAAATAAAAGGAACTGGCATGACCTGAGTTAACGGAATTGAATAATTATAAGTAATAAGTAAAAATAAATGAAACAAACATTGAATGAGTAAATGAAATTAAAAGTTTGTTAGAAATAAATGTAAATTATAAAAGGAAAATTTATGTGGTATGAATAAAAAGAGAAATTAATCAACAGATATATGAATGAAAAGAATCAAACAACTAATGTATGAAATAAAATTAATAATGAGTTAATTGATTGGTTAGTTGGAATTGTTGTTGTTTGGTTATGGTAGTTTGGGTAAGGAGATTCGAAATTGTTTGGATGGAAAATATAATCTATTTAGTTTTGTCTAAGGCTGTTGAGTAAATGATGCGCTAGTAGTTTATTCTTCATTCCGTACAATTTAAAAGTTTTGAACCCGAACAACTATTTGTTTGTTTGATTTAATGGTTGTTGTATTGATTTATTATTAGTGATTGAAACCACTTAAATATTTCACTTTACATAAATTTTTAGCCTTTGGATTTTACAAGTGATATGTAGGTTATGGAAGCAATTGCTACTGCTTTTGGTTCCATAAATTGAGCGTAGATTGCCAGACAAATAGGTACGTTTCGGATTACGGTTATAGCGCTATTTTATATATTTAGCGCTATTTTATATATTTTCTCGGGTTGGGAAAAATATTTTGGATAATATATGTAATATAATTGTTATATTTTGATATTATATTTCCTCCTGAGCCTCTCCGTACAAAGGAGACTCTATCAAAATTTTCCGTAAATTTTGGACTTAGAAGTTTTTTTGAAAAGTGTTTTCCAAACTTTATTAACTTGAGTATAAAGGGTTGGTTATATTTGTATATTTTATTTAAAATAATTAATTTTGAAGATTTAGCTATTTATAAAGTTAATATTTTAAGTAAGATATATTGATTCCTAATGCTTCTTTTCCCTTCCCTTCCTTTTCGGGGACGAAAAGTTTTGAGTGGGGGAGAGTGTAACGACCTGTATAAATTCGATGTTTAAAATGAATTAAATTAGTAAGATTTTAATTTAAATTTAGAAAGAAATAAAAATCTTATTAATTTATATGAAAGCGTAGGTTGAAATTTGATGTATCAAGGGTAATTAAAATTTACAAATTAAACTTTTTTTTATTGCAATTAATTGTAATGGTGAAAATTGTTGCATTTGGATATAAAGTTAAAAATAAGTAAATAAAGGCAAGTATAGAATTCATCAATGAAATTAAATATTGATTTATGAAAAGTGAATGTAAATGGAGGTAATAAAGTAATGCAGGTCAATAAATAATTTATTTAGTACAATCCCTTTTTATTTGTAAAATGTGGTAAGGTGTTAATAAATTGAAAAGTGAAAATTAGGAAATAGATTCAAAATTTATGTTAGACAATGAATTGCAATAATTAAAATTAATAATTTATAAACTTGAATGAGCATTTCAATTTAATAAATTAATTCAAATGTTGTGACTTAGTAAATGGAATAAGACAATAAGAACAATTGCAAATTTTGTATTTAGGGGCGAAATAAATTTTAATAGGTAATAGTTGGTGTGAAGAATAAATATACAAGTATATTAAAGGTTATATTAGTGGGTTGCGTAAATTCACTCATTTACCAATAAAGATAATTAGATGTGCCTTGATGATAATTAATAACATAACGGGAAGAGTGAATGTATTCATTAGAATATTAATTGCAATTGGATAGAGATTTTAAGTAACAATGTTAATGCAAGGTAAGTAATGCTAAATTAAAGTAAATAATAATGAATAGTGATTAATTCAAAATTTGTAACATATATTATAAATTACCTGCTTATTTGTTAATGGAATTAGAATTTTTAATAAGTAATAATAAAATAAATGAATGTTACACTGATGAAATAACGTTCGTTTATAGGTTGAGTAATTATAGGGTCGTGTTTATTATAAGCGTTCCTTTAATAATTATGATTTATTGAGAAATTAATATGGGAAGTATGTAAAGTAATAACTAGGGAGGTAACACGTTATAAACTAAACTTAAGTGTAAGTTAAAAGTTGAAATTGAATCTAAATCCGTTTAAATCGGAAACTTATTAAAATAATTGGATTCAATTTATAATAAAGGGGTTATTTTAAGAAATTGGAATAAATACTATAATTGGTAAATTTAGTTACTTTAAGATTGAAACAGGAATTGATTTAATGAATTATAAATTAATAAGTAAATCAAGGTGATGAAATTTATTAACTATAGGATTTGAATCTTTAATGGTGAGTTAATTTATTTAATTTATAATAACTGGATTTATTGCGAATGAATGAGATCAAATATGTAATTATTACGTCAACTTAGAAATTAAGTTGAAATTTGGGAAATATTTATGTAATAATTTTTAAATCCAATGGTAAACCCTTATATTTGAAATATATGAATGGAATAATCATTGTTTCCTTTAATTTAATAGAATTATTAGAAAGTTAATTCATAATTTTGAAGTTAACGAAGCTGAGAATTAATATTAAATTTATAAATGAATCATCTAAATTTACATTTTAATTTGTTTAAAAATCATTGTAAATGATTGAGGAATCATAAGTGATAAAAATTTCCGATTCTAAAACTGAAATATAAAAATTGGATTTATTTACTAATTTTAAATTTATTTAATTAATATAAAAATAGACATTTTGGTCACGGACTTGGATTTCGACGAAACCAGTATCATCGGATCTGTAACGGCGAATCATTGTAGGGTTTCAAGTTTCGTATCGATCGGACTTGTCGTTTGATCATACGAACGCGAAACGCCTTGAAATCGATTTAATTGAAATCAAGGGGAAATTAATTTAAAGGACAAAAATTTCTATATTTTTTGTCTCAAGTACACGACCTCAATATTTTTGCCACAAGGACAAACATTCTTCTAAAATTTATTCACAAGGACAAACATTTTCCAAAACTATTCATAAGGACAACAAAACTGATACCGAGCTAAAAACTGATACCTAAAAACTGCTACCGATAAGTACAAACTGATACCTAAAAACTGCTATCAATAACTAAAAACTGATACCTACAGAAAGTTGTCCTTCAGGATAAAATATTGAAGGTCTGTCCTTGAGGCTAAAAAGCTGTGAAATTTTGTCCTTGACAATAATTTCCTGTATATGAAAATATTAATTTCAGCATAACTACTTCATACGATCGAATTTGGACGTGGAACTTTTTTCATCGTGTTCGGGATATTTTAAAACAACTATTTGGATATATGGGTTTACTAAATTTCGTTCCGGGGTCAGAACGGGCTTTATGGGCCACGTTAGCGTTAGCACGTAAATCCAACCCGATCCATCTATTCAAATTTCTAACCTACCTATATAAACCCAGTTATAAACCCTAGCCTCCATCAATTCTCATTTGTTGTGCGTTCATTTCCTTAACTCCTCCTCTTCCCAATGGCTACAAACCCTACCCTAGATCCAATTTCAAATTCAAATCAAAAGTAAAAAATTAAAGTCCTCAGAAAAATCTCAAAAAAATATATGTTGATGCTCTCGATGAGAGTAATTTTCTAGTGGAATTCGTTTTTCGATTCGACCACTCGTTTGTCCTGAAATTCAAGATGAACCTCGGCCGTTGTAACGATCCTGAATTTTTATTTAATTTAAATTAATAATTAAATGAAATTTTGAATAAAAATTTATAAAATTAATTATAAATAGTGATGCGAGTTTCCCCAAGTTCAAATATATTCTATATAAATCATTTAACTTTTTGAATATTGTATATATTTGTATATATGAGAATATATATATGTATATGTTGGATTTTAAATAAATTCTTAAATAAATGATTTTGAAAAAAATAAATAATATACTTTGGACACAAGTATAAAAATAAATAAATTGATTTGTAAATTTATAAATTATGATAATTTGAGTTATATAAAATATATGTGTATATATAGAGAAATGTAAAACAATAATTTTTAAAGAAAAATTTATGATAAATATTTAAACTAAAAGTAGAAGTAAATATGCAGGCAAGACAAGAGGAAAAATAAAATAGAATGTACAGGCCTGTAAATAAATGCTAGGCAAGTATAAAAACAAAGTTGTAAATAAATTTCAAAGTAACAAGGCCTAAACAAATATAAGAAACAAAACAATGCATAAAACTAAAGCAAAGTACAGGTAAGTATGGACTGAAGTAAGGCAAGTGATATGTGCAGTAGTGTGCAAGACAAGATAATAAATGCATAAACAAACAAAGAACTGTGCAAAACATAATTAGAAAGTATAAGTTATAACAAAAGAAATATCTACTACATAAAAAAAAACAGAGAAGTACAAACTACATACATATAAAAAGCAGAAGCAGGTTCGAACCTGGGAAGGCAAGATAAGTATATAGGCTGTAGCTTATAAAACCAATACATAAAATCATCTCAGCCCATAACTATTGTACAAACAAACATTAATAATCCCTGTACAAACATTTTTCTCTATATGTATACCTCTATCCTATTTCATTCATTCACTAAAAGTTAAGCAAAACCAGAGAGAAAGAAAAAAAAAATATAAGAAGAAGAAGCTTTAGCCTGCAAAATTTCAAACTGCTGTTTCAACATAAATACAAATCAGTTCTTCTTCCTCTCGAAATACGGTGAGTAACTTCACTTTGAACATGAAGTAAAATCCTGGCTGCATGTTACTGTTGTGATCAATATTGTGTTGTGAAGTATATTTGGGTATTGATATTGTTAGAATTTTTGGTTAATGATATGTGCATATCTGTTTATTTAGATACCTCTGTTCTTTGTTTTACCCAGATTTGCAAACAAAAGTCCATATCCCCTGATCAAATCTATGTTACGATTTGATTTTTAAACAAAAACTTGTTGTTAAAGGATAGAGTAGAGATTTAAAATAGGTTCAGATTAAACTAATTTAAGTGTTGCTCTGGAAAATAAAATAAAATATAAGAACAGGAATGTTCAAACTTTGTCACATTTCAGACATTTTTTTTTATCAATTCAAGTATGTAATTTGAATGTATTAACCAGAACATGAATTTTAAAACATAAATTTTAATTTCTAGTTTGAAATTAAGGGAGCAGGCCTGAGTTCATCAAAAGATGGAATTTGGGTAACTCTGATTGTCTCAATGGTTTGGAATGTTGTAAATCTTCAGAAATGATGGTGGATTGATCAAGTATAATAGGAAAATTATCAGATAGATAGTTAAATTCATGTTGGAAAGAACAATGATGAATGTTTGTACAGAACCCTAGTTATTACTGGGTTTAAAGAATCGATCATCACGGCTTTTATGCTTGATCGAGTGTAACAAGGCCTTGGGTGTTGGAAGTTGGTGGGTTGACGAGGAAGTAGACGAAGTTGTGGAGTTCTCGGTGGTCGGAGCGGCGAGTACGACGTGACTTCCAGCTTTGATAGTGAAACCTGAACGTGTTTCCAGGTTTTGGGTTTTTTTTTCTTTTCTCAATTTTGATATCGAGTTCGTGATGATGTTCTGACGATCAGGTGAGGACGCGAAGGTGATCGATGATTTGAGTGAGACATCGTGGGTGGTCGGAAGTCGCTGGTTGGCCCGTGCATGTGCACGGTGTCATTTAAGTCCTGATGAAGTTTGTGGTAGAGGGGAAGCTCAAGAACATGTCGAGTAGTTTGAACGTTTGGCTCGGGGAATCTGCGTTTTGACTCGAAGCAAAAATTGTGGGGCTCGGGTCAGTTTTGTCCAGACTTATTAAACAGAACCTGTTCTGTTTTCTATGTTTTAAAATTAAATTTTGAAACAAAGCTTAAACCAGTTTAAAAACAGAAGTTTAAATATAAACTTAAGTTAGTTTACAACATAGTTTGGGCATAAGTAAGTTTTTAAGTTTAAATTGTTTTAATAACAATTAAGTATATATATATATATATATATATATATATATATATGTAAAAAAGAATTGAATGTAAGATTATAAATTGAGTTGTAAAGGAAAGTTTAAGAAAATTTGAAACAAATCTAGAAACCTGGACATGAATCTAAATATGGAAATCAAGATTTTGAAATAAAATAAGTTTCTAAATTTAAATGTTTAAATGAGACTAAATTGTTAAAGTATACTTTAATTGGTAAACTTAAAGAAAATTTGACTCTAATTCTTTAAAGGTCCTTTGTATAACAAACTATTACTTTAACAAGTAAATTTAAAGGTTTTGAAATCAGTTCAAACTTTAGTAAAGGTAAATTGGGATTCATTTTGAATCTTGGTATTTAAATTAAAATTTAAAAGTAAATTCGAAGATCAATGTTTCCAAACGCATTTGTAAATGATAATTTGTAATTCACTAATTATTAAGTTAATAATAATGGATAATTAAATTATTTAATTAATTAAGGATTTGGATTCATTAAATAAGTAATTGCAGGTTTGAATTTATTAATTAAGGTTTAAAGATTAATCAGGTAAGGAATAATTAATAAATGGGTAATTAAGTTTGATTAATAATTAAGATTTTTTAATTAATGATTAAGGATAATCAATTAAGTAATTAAGACTTAATAATTGATTAAGAATTTATTTGTTAATTAACTAATTTGAAAGGAAATTAACTTATGATTAAGTAACCAGGATTAATGACAAGTAATACATCTGATCTAGATAAATCAGTGGATTCATAAGTTTTACCTATGAATGTTTAGATCTTATTGAATGGTTGAATTGTTGATATCCCTGATGTCTGATGTTTGTGATATATCCTGATTTGTGTGGTGAAAAAAAAATGATGATTAATTATCTGTGATGAAATTTATTATCTGTGATATATATGTATGATCTGTAAGATAAGCATTATAGTTTATACTGCTTATCAACTATATTTCTGTGTTTTAATCTATGATGATTTAATAATGTGGCACTATTGTGTTAAACCCCTGAAACACACCATACACACACAATTATGGATTTCACGAGAAAATCGATTAAGTCGCAGATTTTTGAAATAGTTAAATTTGAATTTTTAAATTCAAATGTTTTGGAAATGGAATCGGAATAAATGTGAAAAGCTTTTAGAATGAAATTTCAAAATAAAATTTATTATTTTTAAATTACTTGATTAAGTTTTGGAATTTAAATAATTTGATTTAAATTTAAATTCAATACTTGAAATTGAATTCTGTAATTTGAAATTAGGGATTAATGATATTATACTAGTCATTATGAGTTAAACCATTTTTAAAGTATTATTTTTGGGAATTTGAATTTAACTCAAGGATTTCAACTCGTATAAATGAATCAGATTTCCAAAATGAAAACTGTTGTTTTCAAATGATAAATACTTTTAGATAAGAACTGAGATTCCAGTTAATTAGGGGAATTGCAAGATTGAATAGAGAAATGATTTTCCTAAGTTATGAATGAATTCTTTTTGAAAGCTATGAATTAAATCTGTTTATTTTTAACAGATTTAAATTGATGATTTGTTTAAATCAAATTGAAATGAAATTGTTTTGAAGGCTATAAGTTAAAACTTTGATTTAAAGATTTAATGAGTTAAATCAAATTGAAATGAAAATTGATTTGGAAAATATGTGAATGAATCTTTTGTTTAAAAGATTTAAACGTGAAAATTGTTTAAACCGTTAAAGGTTGTGAAAATAAATCTTTTTGTTTAAAGATTGAAAATGGTAATTTGTTAAACCATTTGAAAGAAAGTTTGAATTATTAAGTTGTGACTTAATTGAAATCCCATATCCATATGTTTTGAAAATATTTTCGCTCACTATTCGGTTTAACCGGGAAAGGACCTTTGTGTCGTATAACCCATTCCGAATATGTGATACGTCGTATATGGATAGCATTTGAAGACCGGTGATGAAGACCGGGTATTTGTGAAAGCGATAGGATGACCTATCGATTGTTTCTGCACCGAGTCGCGCAGGTATAGAAACTCCCTAAGTGATGGGAAAATCCGATCGGGATTGTGAATATCCGGGTTGCAAGGACTTCTTTGTAAGTGCCTTCGGTTCTGTTCGAACCCAGAACAGACTTGTATGGATTGTATGTCTGACATTACAAGTTGAGATATAAAGCCGATTTCTTTCAAATGTATTTCTGTTGGTGGCGGAGAATTTATTCTTTTAGCTTAACACCCTTCTCTGAGACGTACGAGCTCAGAGGTTATATAGTTGAAGTTATCAGCGATATATTCCCAATTTGGTAATGTGACATGCTGAGTGTTGCTGAAATGATCATTGTGTTGATTATTGGGATAGGATCGTTTATTTGATCGTCTATCTTGGTGATCATTGTGTTGATCATTTGTTGACCCAAAGCATGGCTTTTGTATAAAGTATGTTTTTGTGGACGTGACTTCGTCGAGCCTCACACCCCGGAAATGGTCAAAACAGGAAAGATGCGGCAAGGTTATGAGGGGTAGCACCCTTTAGGGTATGTCATTTCCTTCTGGATAGAGGTGGTATCATGGTATGGAGCCCAGATATTTAACCTATGTGGTTACCGCGAATTTATTACTTTGTGGTTGTTGGTTATCGGGATCCCGTGAGAAAGGTCGTTTACGATCGGGGAATGGCGTGCTCGTGTCAGTAGTTACCCAGTTAGGGGTAACCCGGCCTTGTGTTGGCAGAGTTCCGGTTTGGTTCTCGGGGATGTCTTTCCAGAGGCATTCTCATGTGGCAATGGGAAGTTCCTTGGCCTGACCATTTGTTGGAAATCCAAAGAAACAATACGAAACTTGTACGGTATTAGTTGTAGAACCTATCATTCACTTATGGTGTCGCAACACTGTTTGGATGGTAGCTATAGTAGGCATACGATAATGGTCGTATGTTGGCTAAGATTTATATTCTACTTTCGAAATGAATCTTTCCTACACTATGCACTAGTAATAATATGAAATGTTATTTTAAATGCGTATCAAGCATCTTTGACTATCATAAGGAGAAATCTCCTCCGATTCTGCGTTTGCATTGTGTGTGAGTGCGGGAGGCCTTATGGTAGTCTCATTTTTCAAAAGCATTGCGAATTGACTTTGATAATCCTTTGTTGAATGTTTTTAATAGATAAACTGTTTTTGTCGCTCACACCAGTCCCACGACTGATCCGGAGTTTATTGTTTCTTTCCTAAACTCTGGGTGCTCATTATATTTCTACACGAGCAGTCTAGAGTTGGGTTTTTCAGATAGTCAGATGTAGTAGATTATCTGGAGATTAGTTCAGTCTTTGGATCGCACCAGTCTTGCTGAGCTTGGTGATATGTTATTGGGAGTTCGAGCTACTGCTGGATTGATTCTTGGAAATGGAGTTGCAGTTATTTCTGGAGTTCTTCCTTGAAAACTATTTTCGAGTTATATTGTTCCGTATGTTAGATGTCATCTATTTTCTTTTCCGCTGCTATTTTATTGTATCATGTCTCTGATGTATATTGATATCTATTGGATCATCTGTTGTATCAGATATAGTATCAAAGCTGTATATCAATGTATTATTCTTTTATTCCGCTGTGTTGTTTACTTAATGATTGTTATAAGCTCCGGCGAATCGGATTTGAACGGTCGACTCTACGGCATTCGAATACGATTTGAAGTATGGATGTCGATTTTTGAGCGGGCAAAATCCGAGCCGTTACAGCCGTTCATAGGCCACCTGCTCGATCAACGGTGGATCTTCGTTGGTTGAGTGATCGGGATGTTCGTGCGTGTAGATGGGGCAAGGAGCAGTCAATCTATGCGGTTACTTCGACTGAAGGGTTCATCGAACGGCGGTAATCAGGTGATGTTTGGGCCGACCTTCGAACGGCAGGGGTGCCTCGTGACGCGACCGGAGGTGGCCGCAACATGGGGGTGAGGTCGACGTCGGCTTGCGAGCCAAGGGATGGTTATGGATCAACTCAGAAGTGGCGGCGTTGGCGTGGATAAATTTATGAAGGTGGCGACTGTATTTTTCAGAGTGTTCATTCGCGTGATTAGGGTTTCTGTTGAATAGAAGAGGCGCGTGCTAGAATTGATGACGTGGCAAATTATTTATGTAAGTTTTGTTTTAATTAGATTTTTATTTCAAACAATTTGAATCGATGTAACTTTCACATACGTTATCCGTTTCGCGTGAGAATTTTTTGTTAGGATCGTATTGAAATTCCGGATCTGTTGACACTAGTTTGGATGGATTTGGAGACTGTCAAAATTTTAGGTTTAAATTGGATTTAAATCCAATTCAAATTCAAAAGGTGAGTATTTTTACCCACTCACAATTTCTAAGGTTTCTTATGTTTGTTAAATTGATTTAAGATACGAGTAGAAATTTATTTATGACTATTTGGCATGTTTTATTCATCATCTCAGTTACATCACATTTATTTAATTTAACTGTTAATTAATTTTATTTTTGCATATAAATTGACAGTTAAAATTTATTTATTTGCATATAAACTGCTAGTTAAACAGTTATTAAATTTATTATTGAATATAAACTGTTAGTTAATACCTGTTATTTATTACCTGTTATATTTTATATGCTCTATATTGATGTTTGTTTAAATTGGATGATGATTTCTAGTAAATGGCTGATGATTGATATTTGGATGAATGAATGTTTATTTATATTAACTGCAAGTTGTTATGCATTTCATTTCATTCGGGATTGCAGTTTGAAATGACATACAACCGTATTTTTTTTATTAAATTGCGGATTGAAATGATAAATATCCGTATCACTTGACCATAGGATAGAAAATTATATACAGGCACCGCGGTATATATATATATATATATATATATATATAAAATTATTTTTGAAAGGATTTTATGGTTTTGGATAGGATACGGTTTAATAAATATTAATTTTTGACCTTATATAAAATCTTATTTTATATACATCTATAGTTAAAGTATTGAATTTAAGCTATGTATGAATTTGTTAAATAAAATAAATAAGTTGAATAATAAAGTTTGATTACTTTATATTATATGGTTAAGTACATGTTAAGATATTGAAAATGTGTTGAATTTTAAATGTTTAATCAATTAAGATTGGGAGTTAAATTGAAACTTTTATTTGGAATTGAGCTTAATTATTTAACTTCATCAGTGATGTAAAATTTATTAACATGACATTTTATAAAGGGTATGATATTTATAACTGAAATTGTATTCAAGGTGAATTAAATGAATATTTCTAGTATAAATAAATTGAAGGAAATTTTCTTTTATAAGAAATTTGAGTTTTACTTAAATGATTATTGGTTTATTATGCAATTATTTCAAACTAAATAATAGGACTTTAAATTGTTGAATAGAAATTTCCAACCTTAGTTCCAATTGTTTAATATTCAAAGTTTGAAATATATTGAAACTGAAGTGGTTATTGAAACTGAAAGCGATTTCGAAATCTATGGATTTTGACTTAATTTTAAATAAAATAAATTGTAAGTCGCGGAAATTATTTTATTTTATAAAGTAATTTTAAATGCAAACTATTTTACTCTATATACCGTTTGAATATCCAAACCATCCAAGTTTTTGAAGTTATGGTTTAAAGCTATGAATTTTCGAAGTATTATAGTTTGAAAGTTATAATTCAATGTTTGGTTTCCAATTATTATAAATATTAAAGCAATATGATTTTGGAAAAGAAATATATTTGAAATAGAATGATATTATATATATTAGGGTTTTATAAAAATAATATCAAACGAGTTTGTTTTGAAATGGAAAGGACATCGTATTTTTATGGTTTTGAAATAGATATTTTATTCTGGTTTTGAAAGTATAATTATTTTTAAATGACCGAGGTGTTATAATAACGTTTGGTTGTTGAAGAGACCGGGATCGAAAGTTTTCATACTCTCTGCCAACTCCGAAAACCACTTTAACAACCGTGTACGCGGTGGAGATTCCAGAATGAAGTAGGTTGGTGGCGGCGTTTCCTGTAAGGTAAATACGTGGATCCAACTCTCGTGAGTTGGCATAAGATGGCTGAAACAGGAGCGATTGACGGGTTAATAAGGTAGAACATTTGATCGGACACATCCCTTCGATATTATACTTTGACTTTTGGATTTATTCGGTGGCCACTTTTGATTTTATTTGGGGGTGTGGCTCGAGGTGGGCGGTAGCTGCGCGCTACGCGTTACCACCGACCCGGAAGCATAATTGGTATATCTACCCTGGCATTGCCTAGTTGTGCCGTGTCACCTACCCTATCGCGCCTTGTACGAGTTTGGATTTCTCTCGTAGCCCGTGTGGTATCCTCTAGTGGCTTCCCGATCAGGAGGGACTATGACATTGGATGGACTACTGGGATTATTATTGTGTTAAGGGGGAGATTTGGTAACTCCTTAACGTTATTTAAAAGTAAGTTTATTTTATAAATAGACACTATTATAATAGCGCAATATACTACATAGTAAATAGTTTAACGAGGAGATGTAAATCCCGAGCATCTCTTGAGTTACTGCACTCATATTTATTTCTATTAATTTAACTCACATAAGATCTTTTTGTTCTGACTTGAGTGTTTTTGTCTTTTCAAATTCGCTCGGGTCAGTCCGAGTGTTTCAGGATTTGAAGATTTAGCTCTGGAGGACGAAGACGAAGATTTTTATTACTATTATCTAGTATATTATTCCACTACACCATTTAATTCCGCTGCGTTGATATTTATTGGTATGTGAACTCTGATATTTGTTGTATAAAGTAGAAGCAAATGTGTGTAAACAGTTTTATGAACTATATATTGATTATTATATTTTATCCTTCCGCTGTGAAATTCTATTTTATTTTATTTCTTCTCCGTTTTTCTTGTTTACCCCATAACAATCCTCCTTTCCGTATGGTTTGAATTGGCACGTGTGTCGATTTGAAGCATGCGAAAAGGCGGGATGTTACATCGGGTATTCACAATCCCGATTGGACTCCCCATCACATATGGAGATCTCTATACCGGCGCGACTCGGTGTAGAGACATTCGACGGGTAATCCTTTCGTTCTCGAAAATACCTGGTCTTCACCATCGGTCTTCAAATGCTAACCACTTCGTCGTATCATTATTCGAAAGGGGTTTTATGACATAAAGTCCTCTCCGGCTAAACCGAATAATAAGCGCTAATTTTAAAACCATATGGATATATAGGATCTTAGTTAAGTCACAACTTAAAGCACAAAACCTTTCTTTTGAATAGTTTAAACAAATTTCCACTTTAAATCTTTTAAACGAAAGGCACACCTTTAAGATCCTCTTCAATTTGAAAATAAAGTTTCACCATTATTTCACAAAGATTCATTCATAGCTTTCAAAGCAATTCCATTTCAAACTTGAAATTCTTTCAACAAAAACTGGAAGTTCTTACTTTAAATGAAATCCATTATTAGTTGAAAGCAAATGCTTTTCGTTACGGAAAAATCCGATCAAGTATCACAAGTTATAGCCTTTAAAAGTATAAACCAGAAAATCAGTGAACTGCCGTATCATCGGCAAGTTCTATTTGAATTAAATTCAATTCTCCAAAATGATTTATTCAATATACATCAAAAATGGTTTAAAATCCATATATATATATATATATATATATATTGTATAACTTGTATACCCCTTTCAAACCATAATTTCCAAAATAATTTCAAAACTTAAATAAGATATATTATATTCGAACTAAATTTCAAATTTCAAAACTTCCTTTTCAAAAGCTTTTCATATTCAATCTAATTCCATTTCCAAAACCATTTGGATTCAAAATTAAACTTTTAAATAAAATAATATTTAAATTCAAAATATCTGTGACTTTACCAATTTCCCGTGAAATCCATATTTGTGTGTGGTGTAGTCCCGGTGTTTTACACACGACAATACAATATCACAATCATCATCAATTCAAGCATAGTAATATCGATAAGCAGTATAATTCCTATAACGCTTATCTTCATTCACAGCTTCACAGATAAATGTAAATTCAATATAGATAAATAATTTACACACAGCTCAATTCAAACAATTTACATCACAGAATATTACAGATCAGAGATAATAATCAATTCAAGCATTCAAACATCCATAAGCAAGACTAATTAGTTATTCAATCCCTAAATAATTTAATTTAATCTCCACCTAAATTAATTACTTCAATTACTTTTAAGTCCTGATTAATTAACATTAACAAATTATAAACCGTTTGTTATTACTTTAATTAATTAATGAAATTAATTAATCAATCCTTGTTTTCCCATCTTAATTAATTATCCTTAATTAATTTAATTATCCTTCACATAAATTAACCTTAAGTTAGCTTCAAAATTAATTAAAATTTAATTAATTACCATTTAATTTATTAATTATCCTTAATTAATTACCATAAGTGATTATTCCTAATCACTTATATTAATAAATCACAAATTAATTACATTGAGAAATTATCCTTTAATTACTTGATTTATCAATTTTAATCAGTAATTAATTACTCTTAATTAAGTAATTATATTTAAGTAGTTAATTACCTTAATTACTTATATTAGTTAATCTTAATTAATTAATTATCCTTTAATTATTCTCATTGATTAATTAATCACATTAATCAATTTAGTCACCTTGATTTGGTAACATTAAGTAATTAACTATCCTTTAATTACTCCTATAAATTAATCAACCCCTAATTATGTTAAAGTAATTAACCTTTAAAACCTTTTATCCTTCTTAGTTAACCACCAAGTTACATTATTAAGCTTATTAAAAATAAACTTTAAAATAATGGTTAAATATATCTTAAATACTTTTAAACTTAGTTAATTAGAAATAATTTTATTTAAAAATCTTTTAACCAATTCAAAACTTGGATAAACATTTAGTATTTACAAAAGAACCGGTTTTAACAAAAAAATTAAATAAAACTTGATTTTATTTTAAAAATTAAAAACTATTTTTGTACTTAATCTCCAGATACGAGACAAAGCAACCAAATTCCGTGCTCAACTTCGAGTTAACTCTTCTCACTCTCCTCTTCGAGTCCAAACATGCTCTACTTCGAGCTCGACCCCGAGAAAATCACTTCTTCCCAAATACCTTCGCATTCACTTGATACAGGTGATAATTCGTGCATGTGTACAAGCCACCAGATCGCCTATGACCTTCGCTCCGGCTACGTCCAAGTCGCCTACGATCTCGCTGATGTACTCGACTCCACAACTTTGTCGAATTCGCCGGAATACGAAAATGAGCTATCAAGTGTTTTCTTGAAACCCAATCAACGACTACAAAACCTCCTCGTCCTGACTATCCAGGCCATCATCAACCATGCCACCCTAACCATAGCTGCTCTACTGTCCTATGCTACTTCTTCCCGTGGTTCGATTGTCCCAAGTGCCTTGACGACAACACAGCGACCCCAACTTTGTCATTGACCAGAAGAGCCCTAAATCAACGTTGATCAGCCTCTACGGCCACTTATAATTTTTTCAATCATTTTTTCGATGTTCCCCAGCCTACAATCCTCCTTGGCCACAACCCCGAGACCCCTGACCTTCGCGATCACTAGTATTTGACCAAAATTCCATTTCCATTCAACTCTTAAGTTCTCCATGAATACACACTTAAAAATCATGATTCCACCTTTAAAATTCATCATTTTCGAAAATGTTTTAGATGATATAATTGAAATAAGAAAACATGATATTTGATTTGACACAATTTCAAAGTTTTCATTGCACAGTTAAATTTCCAGATAAATTCATGTTATTCTTGCCAAAAGTATTTTTAAGACCTATATCTTGATCAAACAAACAAGTTACGCTAAGATCATAAAGTCTAAAAAGGATTTGAGGAGGTGCTTTTGATTTTTTTGAAATAGGTTTTTGAAACCTGAAATCAACAGAAGCAACTATGCATGTATATCAGACATGCACACCCATGTCTACACACACACACACACATATATATATACATATTTGTATGCATTCAAACTAATTTACATACATCCAGACATTTTTCACAGCTTCAACATGTTACAGATTAGATTGAAGGGAGTTTACTCACAAGCAAAAATAGATAAAAGGATTTAGTTTAAGGGTTTGCTCACCTTATATTAAAGCAGAGAACTAGAAACTTTGATTTTTATTTGCACTGGATTAAATCTGATCTGTTACTTGATAATTTTGAACTGAATCGGTTTCTTTGATTGCTTTAGGTTGAATCATTGTTGAGTTGATTCACTCTTGAATCAGATTCTAGAACTTGAGTTTGGTTTGTATGATCTGGCAGTATTTTTGATCTGAAGCTTGTTATATTTTGGGCCTGCTTGGTTGTTGAATTGTTGAGTTGCTTCCTGATCTAGTTTTTTTGATTCAGCATTTGATTTTCAAATTTAAGAACTTGATCAGGTTTTGATTTTTTTCTTTTGATTTGTAGCTTTGTTTCAGATTGAGAAGTTTAAACTGAGGATGACCTGATTTCTTTTTAACTCATTTTTTGCATATAATTCAATTTCAAAGGAAGAAATGATTTTTTCCACTTGTTTATCTTTGCATATTACTTAGTTTGCATTTGTTAATTCATGTTACACTTGTAACTGTATGTTGTTACTTATTTTACAAATGTCATTAACATCTACTTTTATGTTTAAATATTTCACTTATTTTAATTTATAAATTTTGTTTTAAACTCTTATGTGATTATATTTATGAATCATGATTTTATAAATATTTATCTCATATATATAAATATATATATATATATATATACAAACCAATTTTTAGTTCATGTATACTTTACAAATGCCCAAACTAAAAGTTTTTATATTATAACATACATATAAAACTAAAAAAATTTACAGGAAAGAAGATTAACCTTTTCATTAATCAAATTTTAAACTTAAGATAACATTTCTTATTGCACATACAAACCATTTTCTTTTTCATTTTCAAAAGATATATATATATATGTATGTATGTATGTATACATTAATAAATAATACATATACGTATATACTAAAATTAGAAAATAATTTTTATTAGTTTTAAATATAGAGTTTTTAAATTCAATTTATTTATAAAATATTTACTATTGAATTTCAAAACCACATTTTATTAATAACATATATGTTTATTTCCAAATTTTCAAATTAATCCACAATTAGTCCCAAAAATTATATTAATTACCAAATTTTAAATTTGGCTAAAAAACCAGGAATGTTACAGATTCCCCACCTTAAGAAAAAAATTTCCTCGAAATCTTCTAGACAGGGAGACAACCAAAGAACAGATGAAGAAATGCTTTACCAGATCAAACTGAATATCAATTATATATTTAGCTTACCAAATCAGAATATCACTAGTAATTATGAGAACGAACTCATTCAATATTTTACGAATTACTCGGGTCATCAGGTATATGAAATATGCAAGGGCATTAGTTAGTTCGAAGGGATAAATAATCATTCGTAGAATATAACTAGACCCAAAAGAATAGAAAAATGGATACAATTAAATTTTAGCTTCATATTTAGTTAACCAATTTATTTCAATTAAAATTTCAAATATATTAATGTTAAAAACGAAAAGATGATAGAAAACTAATGAATAGAACACGAAATAGGAATTAGAAACATTTCTACAACGATTCGCAGGGCCACCACCACACCAAAGCTTCTTCTTGTAGCGGCCAAAAAACCATCAAAGAATTGAAATTGGATAATGAACCAAAGAGATTGATAGAGAAAAATTGTTCTCGTTGTTGCATGATATCGACCATTTATAGTGGTACTCCCTTGTCCCCTATCTCGTCCAGTTCTTGCACTCATACTCACTATCAGTGGATAGTAAGAAAAATTTACCGAGGCATACAGACGGATATCTTAGGGATATACTCATTCTAGGGTATTTGTAATGCTATCTCTAATGAGTCACCTAATTTGTTATACTCCTAAGCTAAAGTTCTTACTCAACCTTTAGCTCTGATACCACTTGTAACGACCCAGACTCGACTTTCAAAAATCGACACCAAATACATCACCCGTATTCGAATGCCGTAGATTCAAACGCCGAATCTGGTTCGCCGGAGCTTATAACACATTAAGTACAACAACATACGAAAGAAAAATGAATAACTTTATTGATACACAATAGATACAACATCTGATACGAATGAATTATCAATGTTAGAGACAAGATACAACGGCGGAATAACAGCAGCGAACATATACTATCTTCATAGACTCCAAGAGAAAGAAAGAATCTAATAGAATGCTTTTCCAATTCTAAAGCTCTAAACTTCAAGCTCGAATCACCATCATGTTGTATTAAGCAAGGTCAGTCCATTTATTGAAGAGAAGCACAATGTGATTGCAAAAATCCAAAGACTCCAAAGAATTCCAAACAGAAAGCTGAAGGCTACCGAATCTATATCTACTAGCTGATTATATGAAAATCGACTCTAGGCTGCCCATGTGGAAAATTGTGGCACCCAAAGTTTAGAAAGGGAACAATAAACCTCAGGTCAGTCATGGGACTGGTGTGAGCAAACAAAAACAGTTTTTTTGAACAAAAACAAACAAAAAGAATTTAAAAGAAATTCGTTATACTTTTTGGAAAATAAAACTACCATAAGGCCTCCCGCCACACACACAATGCATACACACAATTGGACGATATTTCTCCTTATGGTGGTCAAATATGATTGATACGTAAAACCTTTTGATATTATTATTAGTGCATAGTGCAAAAAACATTTCGAAAGTATAATATTAACCTTAACCAGCATACTCATTTCTTAGTATGCCTACTATAGCTACCAATTAAACGGCAGGTCACCACCATAAGTAAAAGGTAGGTTATACAACTAAAAGTATATAGGGCGTGCATTGTTTCTTTGGATTTTCAACAAAAGGTCAGGCTCAGGAACTTCCTATGCCACATGGGTACGCCTCTGGAGGGACGCCTCGAGAACCTAACCGGATCTCTGCCAACACAAGGCTGGGTTACCTCTATAACTAGGTAACTACTGACACGAGTATGACATCCCCCGGTCGTTATCGACCTTTATCCGAGGGCTCTCAACACCAAAAACCACAAAGCACAAATTTGCAGTAACCACATAAGTTAAGTATCTGGGTTGCATACCATGATACCACTTTTGTCCAGAAGGAAATGGATATATCCTAAAGGGCGCAACCCTCATAACCTTACTGCATTCTTCCTATTTCGAACATTTCTGGGTTGTAAGGTACGATGAGGTCTCGTCTACAAAGCTACGCTTTTCATAAAAGCCATTCTTTGATCAACAAATGATCAAAGCACTTCGTATGCCACATTACCGGATTGGGAATGTATCACTAGTAACCATCAACTACATAACCTCTGAGCTTCTACATCTCAGAGAAGGGGGTTAAGCTAAGAGAATAAATTCTCCGCCACCAAACAGAAATGTATTTGATAGAAACTAGTTTTACATCTCAAAGTGTAATCAGACATACATCTATACAAGTCCATTCCAGGTTCGAAAGGAACCGAAGGTACTTCAAAAAATCCCTTCCAATCCTGGTATTCACAATACCGATCGGACTCCCCATCACATATGGAGATCTCTATACCGGCGCGATCCAGTGTAGAGACATTCGACGGGTAATCCTTTCATTCTCGAAAATACTTGCTATCCATTTCGTCGTATCATTATTCGGAATGGGTTTTATGACCTAAAGTTCTCTCCCGGCTAAACCGAATAATGAGAGCTAATTTTAAAACCATATGGATATATAGGATCTTAGTTAATTCACAACTTAAAGCCCAAAACCTTTCTTTTGAATAGTTTAAACAAATTTCCACTTTAAATCTTTTAAACAAAAGGCACACCTTTAAGATCCTCTTCAATTTGAAAACAAAGTTTCACCAATCTTTCACAAAGATTCATTCATAGCTTTCAAAACAATTCAATTTCAAACTTGAAACTCTTTCAACAAAAACTGGAAGTTCTTACTTTAAATGAAAGCCATTATTATTTGAAAACAAATGCTTTTCGTTTCGGAAAAATTCGATCAAATATACACAAGTTATAGCCTTTAAATGTATAAACCAGAAAATCTGTGAACTTCTGTATCATCGACAAGTTCTATTTGAATTAAATTCAATTCTCCAAAAAGATTTATTCAATATACTTCAAAAATGGTTTAAAATCCATATATATATATATATATATATATATATATATATATGTTGTATAACTTGTATACCCCTTTTAAACCATAATTTCCAAAATAAATTCAAAACTTAAATAAGATATGTTATATTCGAACTAAATTTCAAAACTTCATTTTCAAAAGCTTTTCATATTCAATCCAATTCCATTTCCAAAACCATTTGGATTTAAAATTCAACTTTTAAATAAAATAATATTTGAATTCAAAATATCTATGACTTAATCGATTTCCCATGAAATCCATATTTGTGTGTGTGGTGAAGTCCAGGGGTTTTGCACACAACAATACAATATCACAATCATCATCAATTCAAGCACAGTAATATCGATAGCGATATAATTCCTGTAACGCTTATCTTCATTCACAGATTCACAGATAAATATGCAAATTCAAACAGATAAATAATTTACACAAAGCTCAATTCAAACAATTTACATCATAGAATATTACAGATCAGAGATAACAATCAATTCAAGCATTTAAACATCCATAAGCAAGACTAATTAGTCATTCAATCCCTAACTAATTTAATTTAATCTCCGCCTAAATTAATCACTTTAATTACTTTTATGTCCTGCTTAATTAATATTAACAAATTATAAAACATTTGTCATTACTTTAATTAATTAATGAAATTAATTAATCAATCCTTGTTTACCCATCCTAGTTAATTATCCTTAACTAATTTAATTATCCTTCACATAAATTAATCTTAAGTTAATTACAAAATTAATTAACCTTTAATTAATTACCATTTAATTTATTAATTATCCTTAATTAATTACCATAAGTGATTATTCCTAATCACTTGTATTAATAAATCACAAATTAATTACACTGAGAAATTATCCTTTAATTACTTGATTTATCAATTTTAATCAGTAATTAATTACTTTTAATTGAGTCATTATCTTTAAGTAATTAATTACCTTAATTACCTATATTAGTTAATCTTAATTAATAAATTATCCTTTGCTTATTCTCATTGATTAATTAATCAAATTAATCACCTTGATTTGGTAACATTAAGTAATTAACTATCCTTTAATTAATCCTATAAATTAATCAACCCTTAATTAAGTTAAAGTAATTAACCTTTAAAATCTTTTATCCTTCTTAATTAACCACTAAGTTACAATATTAAGTTTATTAAAAATAAACTTTAAAATAATGGTTATATGTATCTAGATCGCCTCTGACCTTCGCTCCGGCCACCTCCAAGTCGCCAATGATCCCCCTGATGTACTCGACCCCTCAACTTTGTCGAATTCATCGGAATATGAAAACGAGCTATCAATTGTTTTCCTGAAACCCAATCACAGACGACAAAACCTCCTCGTCCTGACAATCCAGGCCACCATCAACTACGCCACCCTGACCATAGCTGCTCCATTGTCCTACGCTACTTCTTCCCCTGATCCGATCGTCCCAAGTGCCTTGACGACGACGCAGCGACCCCGACTTTGTCATCGACCATAAGAGGCACTTAAACCCTAAATCAACGTTGATCATCCTCAATGGCCACTTATAATTTTTTCGATCATTTTTTCGATGCTCCCCAGCCTTCAATCCTCCTCTGGCCACAATCCCGAGACCCCCGACCTCTGCGATCGCCAGTATTTTACCGAAATTTCATTTCCATTCGACTCTTAAATTCTCCATGAATACAAACTTAAAAATCATGATCCCACCTTTAAAATTCATCATTTTCGAAAACGTTTTAGATGATATAATTGAAACAAGAAAACATGATATTTGAATTTGACACAGTTTCATAGTTTTAACTATACATTTAAATTTCTAGATAAATTCATGTTAATTCTTCCCAAAAGTATTTTGACGACCTATATCTTGATCAAACAAACATATTTCGTTCAGATCCTAAAGCCTAAAAAGGATTTGAGGAGGAGCTTTTGATTTTTTTTGAAACAGGTTTTTGAAACCTGAAATCAACAGAAGCAACTATGCTTGCATATCATACATGCACACCCATATCTACACACACACACAAATATATATATATATATATATATATACACACACACACACACACATATTTGCATGCATTCAAACAAATTTACATACATCCAAACATTTTTCACAGCTTCAACGAGTTACAAATCAGATTGAAGGGAGTTTTCTTACAAGCAACAACAGATAAAAGGATTTAGTTTAAGGGTTTGCTCACCTTGTTTTAAAGCAGAGAACTAGAAACTTTTATTTTTATTTGCATTGGATTAAATCTGATCTATTACTTGATGATTTGAACTGAATCAGTTTCTTTGATTGCTTCAGGTTGAATAATTGTAGAGTTGATTCACTCTTGAATCAGATTCCAGAACTTGAGTTTAATTTGTACGATCTAGAAGTATTTTTGATCCCAAGCTTGTTATATTTTGGGCATGCTTAGTTGTTGGATTGTTGATTTGCTTCCCGATCTAGTTTTTTTGATTCGGCTCTTATTTTCCAGATTTAAGAACTTGATCAGGTTTTGATTTTTTTTCTTTTGATCTGTAGTTTTGTTTCAGGTTTGAGAAGTTTAAACTGAGAATGACCTGATTGCATTTTAACTCATTTTTTTGTATATAATTCAATTTCAAAAGAAGAAATGATTTTTGCCACTTGTTTATCTTTGCATATTACTTAGTTTACATTTGTTAATTCATGTTACACTTGTAATTGTATGTTGTTACTTATTTTACAAATGTCATTAACATCTATTTTTATGTTTAAATACTTCACTTATTTTAATTTATAAATTTTGTTTTAAACCCTTATGTTATTATATTTATGAATCATGATTTTATAAATATTTATATCATATATATATATATATATATATATACAAATCAATTTTTAGTTCATGTATACTTTACAAATGCCCAAACTAAAAGTTTTTATATTATAACACACGCATACAAACTAAATTTTTTTACAGGAAAGAAGATTAACCTTTTCATTAATCTTATTTAAATTTTAGACTTAAGATAACATTTCTTATTACATATACAAACCATTTCTTTTTCGTTTTCAATATATATATATACACACTAATAAATAATACATATACATATGTACTAAAATTAGATAATAATTTTTATTAGTTTTAAATATAGAGTTTTTAAATTCAATTTATTTAAAAAATATTTATTATTGAATTTGAAAACCACATTTTATTAATAAGATATATATATTTATTTCCAAATTTTCAAATTAATCCACAATTAATCCCAAAAATTATAATAATTATCAAATTTTAAATATGGCTAAAAAACCGAGAATGTTACAATCTTCACTATCTTCATGATATCCAACCATAACGTTCAAACCAGAGCGAAGTTGTTTTCGGATAATTAAATCCGATCCTGGTCTCTTTGAAACGATTAACGAAATTGGCCAATATTGATAGTCGGTCATGTAACTATCAAATAACATCTATAAGCTGTCACTAGGCCATTCATTATAATTCTTTAAAAATTCATTTCAAAATATCTTTACAAACATATATATTCAAATCTCTTTCAAATTTATCAATATTTGAAAACATTCTGAATACTTGTTTCCATAACAGGATATCTCCAACCGTACCTCACATTAACACTTCCAACTTCGATTTATAATCCATTACTTAGAAAATATCACGATATAAATCCTTCGTCTCTGAATATTTTCAAAACCATCATTTTTCAATTAGGGAAATATTATAATCCATTTTCCCAAAATTATTTCTAATATTAACACATAGGAGTTTTTTCTTATCCTAACTCCTATATTTTCGACATTTACACTTAGTCCTTTACATTTTCCACAGTCAATTATACTCACTTATAATCTCGTCTATCCGTTTACAACTTCTAAAAATCATATCCGTTTTCCACATCTCGTTAGAGTTTATAAATAAATTCAAATCATTTTCAAAACTCAATATATATGTATAATAAGTATTCTTAAAGAATGATAATTTATTTTTAAAAACAAGTTTAAGTAATTATTTAAAATTTTAAAATACTTAAATAAACACTGGCACTTCATTCCCTATTTCATTTTCAAATAAAAAATTGGTTTTAAGAAGCTTATTATAAAAAATTAGAAATTTATTACAATTAATATTAAATATTTGAAAAATCCACTTCCAAAGTATTTTATTACTAAAGCAGCTTTAAATTACATAGTTCAAATATATAAAATTCTCTTTTGAAAACAAATTTAATTTCTCGATAAAAATATATTTTTAAAATTCCAATGTCCAATTTCAGTCTATAAATCCTTCTTGGTTCACTACATGTTGATTTCATTTCCGTTCCCTTAACCGTTCTCACATTTCAAAAATAGAAACCACTACTTTTGTAACGACCCGATATTTTCGACCATTCGCATCCATTATAAGTGTATAGGTAGACACTCATGCCGGAATTGAATTGCTCAAAATACGGAGTTGTAAATAAGAATTTGGAAAATCTCAGGATATACAGTAAATAATAATCACTGATCACAGACACAGAGTAATAATAATGCAGCGGAATTAAAAGAGATAGTAGTTCATGAAGCTACTATATAACTATATCAGACTTACATAAAATACAACAGAAGAAATAAAGTACAAAGGAAGTCTCACTACATAGAAGTCTACTAATACAAGAGCTGAAAGGACCAACAGACCGCAAAAGATAAAACTTGACAAGTAGATAATCTCCAGCGATTCCAATCTCCAGAAAGTGGAAATCCAAATCTGTGAATAACTCAGGCTAACCCGAGCGTAAATAAAAAATACAAACACTCGAGTCAGAACATACATACTTATACAATGTAAACCAACTCAAGTGAACTGTAGTAAAGGTATAAGTAACTTAGAAGATGCTTGGGACCGCCCATCCTCTAAGGATCCGTTAAACTATTTACTATGTAGTAATATATGCTATATACAGTAGTGTATAATCAGTAAACTATAATCATATAGAAAATAGCGTTAAGGGGATGGTGAACCTTAACGCGGTCGGATCTTTAAAACCAAAATCGTAGTGGGCTCGATATAAGGATATGACACGGCACGCGAGGCAATGCCAGGGTGGATACACCGTTTGCACTCCCGGACCGGTGGTGACGGCAAGCCAGCAGCTTCCGCCCACCTCGAACAATACCCCCGAATCAAAGTGGCGCCACGTATCGAATCACAAAAGTAATAGAATGGTTTCCGATGGAGCATGCTCGATGAAACGGTGCGACCCTTTGTGTAGCCCGGTATAGCTCCTGTTTTAGTCATATATGCCAACTAACGGGAGTTGGGTCCACGTAATATACCTCGAGAACGTCACCACCATCCTACTTCATTCTGGAATCTCCACCGCGTACACAGTTGTTAATGTGGTTTTCGGTATTGGCCGGCTATAAGACGATATCCGATCCCGGTCTCTTTAACAACCAATCGTTATTATAACCCGTAGTTATAACTTTAAAACAATATTTTATACTTCAAAATAAAATATCATTTCAACCCAAATCTTTATCAAAATAAAGATTAAATCATTTCCAAACCATTTTAATATATCATCATACCATCATTTCAATTCAAATATTTATCAAAATAAATATCAAGTCATTTCTAACCATTTCAATATATTAAATTATCATATCCTTTCAAAACTTCCTTTCAAATCATTTTAATATATCAAAATATCATAACCTTTCAGAGCTTCATTTTCAAAATATCATATCTTTCAGAACTTCTTTCAAATCATTTTAATATCAAAGTATCGTATCTTTCAAAACTTCGTTTCAAATCATTTTAATATATCAAGATACCATATCTTTTCAAAACCACATTTCAAATCATTTTAATATATCAAAATAGCTATATGTTTTCAAAACCACATTTCAAATCATTTCAATATACCAAAATATAATATCTTTCACTACCACATTTCAAATCAATTTAATATATCAAAAGTTATATTTCAAAATAAATTACTTCATTTTAAATCATAAAAATGAAGTTATTACATTTAATAATTAAATTATTAAATTCCAAAAATTTAAAATTTTCAATGTTCATTTATGCACTTAAATTTATTAAAACATTGAAAATTCAAGTTTCGCAGCATTTAGAAAATGCTATAGAAAGTTACATTCAAAAAAATTCAATTTAACAAAGGCAGTATTAAAAATGCTGTTAATTAACTTCAAATATTCAATAGAATTTCACAAACACTTATATTTTTATTTAAATCATTTTTAACTTATAAAATCATACATTTTCACATTTATAAGCATCATTTAATTTTCCTTAAATTCATGATTTTGTAAAGTTAAGTTTCCTTTCAAAAATCAATATTTATTAATAACTCGCTTATTAAATTTCAGCATTCAAATTTAAATTCATTACATTAAATTCCAACTTAACACTTAAGTTTAAAATTTAAATATAACTTAATTCCATTTTATTTAACTTAACTTTAAATTTCACTTTTAAACCAAATTCATAAATTCCAATTTAAGTTATATTTCCAAATTCAACTCAATATTCATTCATTAACATTTTAACTTTATTCAAAAATCATTAATATGTTATAAAATCATTTTAAATTAATTTAAATTCAAAATATCATAAATTTATCATATTTTAAAGTTAATTTAAATTCCATTCAAAATTAAATCAAAATTTCCAAAATAACTTACACTCGGATTTTCTAACTTTTCCATAATTTATTTAACTTATAGATTTCCAGAAAATCAATAATACTTTACAAAAATTATATTTATATTTAATTTTAAATCAAAATATTATAATAATTAAATTGCTAAAATATTTTAAATTTTTTTAGAAAAACATATTTTAACTACGGGCCTGTATATAATTTTCTACGCTAGGTAAAGTGATACGGGTAATGTATCATTTCAACCTGTAATTTACAAAGAAAAATCCGGGTTTTATCATTTCAAACCCGCAGTCCCAAGTAAATAAAATAAGTTGAAAATCGTTCAGGCCTATCATTTCAGCCCATAACGATTTTCTCCTATTCTAAAGTTCGTTCGGGTATGTATCATTTCAACCCATAGTGATTCTAATCTAAAGGGAACTTGAAGTGTGATAAACTGATAAAATAGAAGAACAACATAATATAACAGTAACAGATGTTATAACAGGTGTTTAAGCATGGGTGAACATCATAAAATCATAATACAGCAGGTGTAACATGATAATGCATTTTACAGATTCAAAAGGAGTCAATTTACTAGTTATATATGTACATACTGTCTGGTGAGAATAACTCACATGTTCAAAGATGGAGATATCTACCAAAGCACACAATGCAACACAATGAAGGCATGATGACATGGATATGAATTGAGAGTGGAGAGCCAAATCAATTTGACTTGTTCAAACATTTACACAAAACAATACAAATATATGTAAGTTTCAACACGATTTAAACATCAAATAACATTAGAATTCAAAGCCCAAAACAACATCGAATGAATTGCACTTGTTCTCAACCTTATATACTTCAGTTAGGCAGTGATTAGGATCAACTAACTCAGGGAATTGGGTTAGGTTTGGGTGTGTAAGGGTCGGCCTACACATAGGTTTGAAGGTGGGTTTAGTCTAGGTGCATAAAACTAGGTGTACGGGGCTAAAACTATGCAACATACATCATTTGTTGCTCTTGTTTGGTTCGGCCAGAGGCTAGATGGGCCCAACCAGTAGTGCAGGTGGTGGTGGGTGATGTGGCAGAGGGTGGAGGTCAGGTAAGAGGTGGTGGTGGTGGAGGTAGTGGCGGCTAATGGTGGTAGAAGGAGGAGATGATAAACTAGGCTAGGCTAGTGCAATAGGTGATGGTTTTTGGTGGATTTTGTGGTGGTCCTTGCCATGGATGGTCTCGACCTGAAATGGAGAGGTAGTAGGATGGGTGATGGTTAGAGTAAAGGGGTGGTTGAGGTCAGGTAAGATCTGGTTGAGGAGGAGCCAAGCTATGAAGGTGAGAACAAGTACAAAATTCAAAATAGAAAAGTAGAAAAACAAAGGAAGAAGAAGATAATTTTTACCTCAACTCCTTCAAGCCATGGCCGTATTTTTCTTTTTTTTAGATGAGAAATGGATCTGAGATCCACGTGAAAAATGAAGGAGGAAGTCACGGCTAAAAGAGAAAAGAACAAAAAAACAAAAAACGGTCAAAGAGTACATGAGGAAACAGTAAAAGAAACGACTTACGTTTCAAAAGCTTTTAAAACCTTTCAAATTTCCTTAATTTTGTTTATATAACTTGATATTTCTGGAAATAATAATAATCCCACATAAAATTTCGAAAATTTATCAAAATATAAAAATGTATATAATATTTATTAATTATATAAAGTTAAACTAAGGAAAATAGCTAAAAATAGCAAACTAGTCTAGAAAATTTGAAATTAAATGAAATAAATTTTAGAAAATTCATATGAGCTTGTAATATATTTTTAAACATAAATAATAATATAAAATAAAAGTACATTCACAAAATAAATAAATAAAAAATTAAATTTAACTATAATTTTAATGAAGAAAATTAGAAAATTAGAAAACGGCCTTAAAAAAAAAGAAATCAACATAGTAAACTTTGGAAAAATTGTTTAATTCATTTTAAAATTATTATAATACAAAAATGTACATAAAATAACATATTGACCCAGATTAAAATGAAATATGACAATAAAATATGATTTATACAATTTAAAAATAACAAAATTGCAGAATAAACAAATTGCACTCAATATTGAAATATACATAACTTTCACAGTTTAATTCCGTTTTCAACGAAACGAAAAGCAGTGTTCAAGTTATTACATCTATTTTCGTAATAAAAGATAAAATTTAAGATTTTAAATAATTTAAATTTGAAGTTTAAAAGTCACAGTCTGAACAGCTTGACCAGAAATTCACTTTATAGTGAAATATTCAAATTATACTAGTTTGAACTATAAATCACTTAATAATCATCATTTATATTTAAAAATGAAATGTTTGAAATAAAAAAATTTAAAAAAATTTAAAAGTAAAAGAAAGACCAATTTCAATAATATACAAAAATCTATGGTTGTTACACTCTCCCCCACTCAAAACTTTTCGTCCTCGAAAAGGGATGAGGTACGGAAAAGCACAGAAAAAGATGGAGTGAAATAGGATTAAGATAAGATAACAAGAAGATTGAAATTATATCTGATAACTTTTGTTATAGGTAAGTTTAACAAGGTGGAGATGATCTTTCCAAGATTCTCCAAAATTAAGAACACAAGCACGAAAAAGGTGGATCCAAAATGATTACCAAAGGTTATCAAGGATTATAGAAAGATTTCTGAACAGAAACATTATAGAAAGATGTCTATACCAGTCTGTAGGAAGATAAGGATAATAAGGACAACAAAAAGATAGTTTGAAAAACAAAATAGGGAAATAAATTTGAAAGCATGGAAATTTCATCTTAAATAGAGAATAAATCTTTACACAAGTTAAATAAATCTTAACTATCCCAAATTTCATTATCTTATTATCCAATCATCTTAAATTAACAATTTTTAAAACCATGGGTTTGAAAAATAATCATTTATTACACTCACAACGTACTTAATAAATTTAATTCTTCTTTATTCCTAATTAAAATTAAATTTATTCCTCTTAATATATTTTTCACTTATGTTAAATATGCTTACACTTATTATAACTGCTTTCTTTTATTCTTAGTTCTTTTAACATTATTTTATTGTAAGTTATTCAATTACCCTTTATTATATTTACCTCTGTTAATCATTTTATAATTAAAATTTAAGTGTATAACATTTATTATAACCACTCAAATTTTATTAAAAAAAATCTTTTTATATTGTATACTATCCAATTACATTGTTAACTTCTGAAAGTAAGGTAAGTTATATTTGAATGCAATTGTATTATACAATTAAATCATTTCATGCTTGAATATTCATCCAAAAAATTTATTTTCTTTTTATAATTGAAATTATTCTTTAAAATAAAATTTAAGAATTAAATTTCCGATTTCTTCAACCCATTTAGAGATAAATAAATGTATGTACCTAATTTATCGAATCAAATTTAAATCATATGTCTATATATATTATAGATCAAGTCATATTTTAGAAATACAAATCAAATTGATTTACCAAAACAAAGCTGTAGTAAATCTACAGAGCGGTCTCTTCACTTCGAAACTCGAAAATGAATGTCGACGATGCTGCAGTCATCACTGAAATTATTTCCAAACGACAAAGAGAGGAACACTAATTTTTAAACTTTAAAATCCTTTGAAAACAAATTTCTATTCAAAAATACTTTAAATAATATAATGTTTTAAAACTTAAACACAAGGTTTGAAACCATCGGAAATTAAATTCTCAAATTTCTTGTTCTAAATTCATTTCAGTTCCCAAATCAAGTATTATCACTTCAAATAATCAATTCAAATCAGTTTATTAAGTTTCATAAATTTACTTATATATCAAAATTTATTTCATTAACCAAATTTTAAAATAATATTGTGTCAGTTTGTTCCGTCAAAGTGTTTTAGAAATCCTATCGATAGCGTTGATCAGACGAATCGATCAGAAACCCAACTCAACATCAACAACTCAAACAACACAATATATAAACAAAACATAGATTTACAAGTACAATTCAAAATGTTTGAAAATAGGTTGGAAACAAAAGAAAAGATGATTAAATAACAAAACAGGGAGGTGGATAAGCTTAAATAAATCACGGGCAACATTTACCAGGTCAACCGTGGCTTAAAGGATAAGATCAATATGGATTTTTCTGGTGAATCGATGCGAATTGTAAAGGAGTTTTCCCCCTTTTTTTCGATTCAACTTGAAATTGGCATGACCGCCGAGTCACTTGAAAGATCATTCGAAGCGGAGTTTTGGAATACTCCAGAGTCAAAAGAAGATGAATAGTGAGGGACATGAATGGATTTTGGAACCGTAGGAAATGTTCCAAAATTCAAAGGAATCAAGTCAAAAAGGAAGAGATTCAAACTCGAATGAAAGTGGTTCTGTAAATACATTCACTCCATATGCTGAGTTTTTCCTAGAGCTACCAAAGCTCTGATACTAACTGTAACGACTCGATATTTTCAACCATTCGCATCCATTATAAGTGTATAGGTAGACACTCATGCCGGAATTGAATTGCTCAAATACCGCGTTGTAAATAAGAATTTGGCAAATCTCAGAATATATAGTAAATAATAATCACAGATCACAGACACAGAGTAATGATAATGCAGCGGAATTAAAAGAGATAGTAGTTCATGAAGCTACTATATAACTATATCAGAGTTACATAAAATTCAACAGAAGAAGTAAAGTACAAAGGAAGTCTCACTACATAGAAGTCTACTAATACAAGAGATGAAAGACCAACAGACTGCAAAAGAAAAAACTTGACAAGTAGATAATCTCCAGCGATTCCAATCTCCAGAAAGTGGAAATCCAAATCTATGAATAACTCAGGCTGACCTGAGCGTAAATAAAAAAATACAAACACTCGAGTCAGGACATACATACTTATACAATGTAAACCAACTCAAGTGAATTGTAGTAAAGGTACAAGTAACTTAGAAGATGCTTGGGACCGCCCATCCTCTAAGGATCCGTTAAACTATTTACTATGTATTAATATACGCTATATACAGTACTGTCTAATCAGTAAAGTATAACCATATAGAAAATAGCGTTAAGGGGATGGTGAACCTTAACGCGGTTGGATCTTTAAAACCAAAATCGTAGTGGGCTCGATATAAGGATACGACATGGCACGCGAGGCAATGCCAGGGTGGATACACCGTTTGCACTCCCGGATAGGTTGTGACGGCAAGCCAGCAGCTTCCGCACACCTCGAACAATACCCCCAAATCAAAGTGGCGCCACGTATCGAATCACAAAAGTAATAGAATGGTTTCTGATGGAGCATGCTCGATGAAAGGGTGCGACCCTTTGTGTAGCCCGGTATAGCTCCTGTTTTAGTCATATATGCCAACTCACGGGAGTTGGGTCCACGTAATATACCTCGTGAACGTCGCCACTATCCTACTTCATTCTAGAATCTCCACCGCGTACACAGTTGTTAAAGTGTTTTTGGGTATTGGCCGGCTATAAGACAATATCTGATCCCAGTCTCTTTAACAACCAATCATTATTATAACCCGTAGTTATAACTTTAAAACAATATTTTATACTTCAAAATAAAATATCATTTCAACCCAAATCTTTAAATAAAGATTAAATAATTTCCAAACCATTTCAATATATCATCATACCATATATTTCAATTCAAATATTTATCAAAATAAATATCAAGTCATTTCTAACCATTTCAATATATTAAATTATCATATCCTTTCAAAACTTCCTTTCAAATCATTTTAATATACCAAAATATCATAACCTTTCAGAGCTTCATTTTCAAAATATCATATCTTTCAGAATTCTTTCAAATCATTTTAATATCAAAGTATCATATCTTTCAAAACTTCGTTTCAAATCATTTTAATATATCAAGATACCGACCACATTTCAAATCATTTTAATATATCAAAATAGCTATATGTTTTCAAAACCACATTTCAAATCATTTCAATATACCAAAATATAATATCTTTCACTACCACATTTCAAATCAATTTAATATATCAAAAGTTATATTTCAAAATAAATTACTTCATTTTAAATCATAAAAATGAAGTTATTACATTTAATAATTAAATTATTAAATTCCAAAAATTTAAAATTTTCAATGTTCATTTATGCACTTAAATTTATTAAAACATTGAAAATTCAAGTTTCGCAGCATTTAGAAAATGCTATAGAAAGTTACATTCAAAAAAATTCAATTTAACAAAGGCAGTATTAAAAATGCTGTTAATTAACTTCAAATATTCAATAGAATTTCACAAACACTTATATTTTTATTTAAATCATTTTTAACTTATAAAATCATACATTTTCACATTTATAAGCATCATTTAATTTTCCTTAAATTTATGATTTTGTAAAGTTAAGTTTCCTTTCAAAAATCAATATTTATTAATAATTCGCTTATTAAATTTCAACATTCAAATTTAAATTCATTACATTAAATTTCAACTTAACACTTAAGTTTAAAATTTCAAATATAACTTAATTCCATTTTATTTAACTTAACTTAAAATTTCACTTTTAAACCAAATTCATAAATTCCAATTTAAGTTATATTTCCAAATTCAACTCAATATTCACTCATTAACATTTTAACTTTATTCAAAAATCATTAATATGTTATAAAATCATTTTAAATTAATTTAAATTCAAAATATCATAAATTTATCATATTTCAAAGTTAATTTAAATTCCACTAAAGATTAAATTAAAATTTCCAAAATAACTTACATTTAGATTTTCTAACTTTTCCATAATTTATTTAACTTATAGATTTCCAGAAAATCAATAATACTTTACAAAAATTATATTTTTATTTAATTTTAAATCAAAATATTATAATAATTAAATTTCTAAAATATTTTAAAACTTTTTAGAAAAACATATTTTAACTATGGGCCTATATATAATTTTCTGCGCTAGGTAAAGTGATACAGGTAATGTATCATTTCAACCCGTAATTTACAAAGAAAAATCCGGGTTTTATCATTTCAAACTCGCAGTCCCAAGTAAATAAAATAAGTTGAAAATCGTTCAGGCCTATCATTTCAGCCCATAACGATTTTCCCCTATTTTAAAGTTCGTTCGGGTATGTATCATTTCAACCCATAGTGATTCTAATCTAAAGGTAACTAGCAGTGTGATAAACTGATAAAATAGAAGAACAACATAATATAACAGTAACAGATGTTATAACAGGTGTTTAAGTATGGGTGAACATCATAAAATCATAATATAGCAGGTGTAACATGATAATGCATTTTACAGATTCAAAAGGAGTCAATTTACTAGTTATATATGTACATACTGTCTGGTTAGAATAACTCACATGTTCAAAGCTGGAGATATCTAGCAAACCACACAACGCAACACAATGAAGGCACGATGACATGGATATGACTTGAGAGTGGAGAGCCAAAGCAATTTGACTTGTTCAAACATTTGCACAAAACAATACAAATATATGTAAGTTTCAACACGATTTAAACATCAAATAACATTAGAATTCAAAGCCCAAAACAACATCGAATGAATTGCACTTGTTCTCAACCTCATGTACTTTAGTTAGGCAGTGATTAGGATCAGCTAACTCAGGGAATTGGGTCAGGTTTGGGTGTGTAAGGGTCGGCCTACACATAGGTTTGAAGGTAGGTTTAGTCTAGGTGCATAAAACTAGGTGTACGGGGCTAAAACTATGCAACATACATCATTTGTTGCTCTTGTTTGGTTCGGCCAGAGGCTAGATGGGCCCAACCAGTAGTGCAGGTGGTGGTGGGTGATGTGGCAGAGGGTGTAGGTCAGGTAAGAGGTGGTGGTGGTGGAGGTAGTGGCGGCTAATGGTGGTAGAAGGAGGAGATGATAAACTAGGCTAGGCTAGTGCAATAGGTGATGGTTTTTGGTGGATTTTGTGGTGGTCCTTGCCATGGATGGTCTCGATCTGAAATGGAGAGGTAGTAGGATGGGTGATGGTTAGAGTAAAGGGGTGGTTGAGGTTAGGTCAGATCTGGTTGAGGAGGAGCCAAGCTATGAAGGTGAGAACAAGTACAAAATTCAAAATAGAAAAGTAGAAAAACAAAGGAAGAAGAAGATAATTTTTACCTCAACTCCTTCAAGCCATGGCCGTATTTTTCTTTTTTTTAGATGAGAAATGGATCTGAGATCCACGTGAAAAATGAAGGAGGAAGTCACGGCTAAAAGAGAAAAGAACAAAAAAACAAAAAAGGGTCAAAGCGTACATGAGGAAACAGTAAAAGAAACGACTTACGTTTCAAAAGCTTTTAAAACCTTTCAAATTTCCTTAATTTTGTTTATATAACTTGATATTTCTAGAAATAATAATAATCCCAGATAAAATTTCGAAAATTTATCAAAATATAAAAATATACATAATATTTATTAATTATATAAAGTTAAATTAAGGAAAATAGCTAAAAATAGTAAACTAGTCTAGAAAATTTGACATTAAATGAAATAAATTTTAGAAAATTCATGTGAGCTTGTAATATATTTTTAAACATAAATAATATAAAATAAAAGTACATTCACAAAATAAATAAATTAATTAAATTTAAATATAATTTTAATGAAGAAAATAGCAGAAAATAAGAAAACAGCCTTAAAAAAAAGAAACCAACACAGTAAACTTTGGAAAAATTGTTTACTTCATTTTAAAATTATTATAACACAAAAATATACATACAATAAGATATTGACCCAGATTAAAATGAAATATGACAATAAAATATGATTTATACAATTTAAAAATAACAAAATTGCAGAATAAACAAATTGCACTCAATATTGAAATATACATAACTTTCACAGTTTAACTCCGTTTTCAACGAAACGAAAAGCAGTGTTCAAGTTATTACATCTATTTTCATAATAAATTATAAAACTTAAGATTTTAAATAATTTAAATTTGAAGTTTAAAAGTCACAGTTTGAACAGCTTGACAAGAAATTCACTTTACAGTGAAATATTCAAATTATACTACTTTGAACTATAAATCACTTAATAATCATCATTTATATTTAAAAATGAAATGTTTGAAATAAAATAAATTTAAAATAATTTAAAAATAAAAGAAAGTCCAATTTAAATAATATACAAAAATCTAGGGTTGTTACAATTTTTCCTCAAACTGATTCCCATATTTTGATATAAATTCACCCTATGAATTTATATTCCCAATTTGTCAACTAATATCGTTTTACCCTTGTTTATAAACGTCGTTATGAATCTATAAACTCCTTGAGTTTTCACCTATTTATAAAACTAATCCCATTTATGAAATCTCATTTTATAAATCCATTTCTTAATAGACTCCATTTATTTCACAAATCTATTTAAAATATCGATTTCAACTCCATTTCATATTTTTCAAAAATATCGTTAAGAAATCCATCAAAACATCATTCATATAAATTATTTTGAAATCTCTATTTGAAATAATACTTCTTCGAATAGTTAAGTACAATCCAAAAATCAATTTATCGTTTTATCCAAATCAATTTCTTTTAAAATAGTCCAACTTCGACATACATATTTTTATACTAAAAATCTTCTTTTAATTCCTTTAAATTCAAAAATAAAATTTATGGTATTAAAATATCCAAATTTTAGGTAAGTGCTACTACAGCATCCAATAATTCAAATCACAACAAAATCTGTAACAGATTATTCTAACACTTCATACATTATTATATATGAAAAACAATCAATATAAATTTGAGGAATCCAGATGGATCCTTCCAGCCTATTTTCCTGCATCTATAGATGTTAATACAACCTAAAAATACCAATCCCACTTCGAGGGGGATATCACGGTATATAGGGTTATTCGCTATTATGCGGAGCGCATAGGGTCTCATTCGCTAAAATATGTGGGAATAATCAATCCAACTAGCATATATATATACTACCCTATATATAATAACATCCAAACTGATAATAATTTAACAATTGAACCAATAAATCAAAAATTAATTTTAACTATTTAAAATTGATCCCAATCATCCAATTGAGTGAGATTTACTCACCTTTATTTTTAATTGCAGTCTGTTCCAATTTTGATCCCATTGTGTTTATTCCGTAGCTACACACCACTATGGCTTGTTTTGTTCATTTTAGACCTCGTATAAGCAATTCACCAATTTTATTAATATCGAGATAATTTAAATTAAATTAAATTAGGATCAACAACAGATTTCCTATAAGACTAATCTAAAATACCTCCTTTGCATGCGAAAAACTTCCTGGATATCACGTTCGTGACAAACTCATCACTACAGCGTCGCCACACCTTCCTTCAGAGTGGCTGCCTCATCCAGAACCTTCAGAACCCACCCAAGCTTTGCAGCACCAATATCTATGATCTCAGCCTCCTCCACACCGCCATATGCTAGCATCATCGCTGCCTTCATAAGCTTCACCTTCGCCCTAGAATTCAACCGCCTACATGCCTACGCCTCCAAGCGTCGCTCGACCATCAATCGAGTCTCTGGCCTTCCATTTGCATGCAAATAAGAAATCGATCGTGCTCCCCACGCTTTCCCAAAATCGTGCTACCAGGCAACACCAATTTGCGAGTTCGACTCGCCTCCTTGTTGTCGCTTCAGGCGTTAGGCCGCCGCCCTCATTCTGGTCACACGGGAACACGTGCGCTAAGGAAGTCGCAACTAAGCATGAGCTTAAGCAGAACTCCATCTTCCCCTCACCTCCTGCATGTGCTTCTTTCCCATCTCGATTCGATCTCCATAATTTTTATTTGAGAAGAGGATCGATTTCATTCTATTTTTTTTGTACAGAGTTCGATTTATAGTTTAAAGAAGTGGAGGGAAACGAAAAGAATTCATGACTTTTGATTGAAATGAAGAGATAGGGGCGTGATTTAAAGATAATGGGATGACGTATTTTAGAAGGTAAGGTGGCTTTGATTCGATTTTATCTTTATTTTTATTTTTCAAAATATCTCAAATTTCCAATTGCATAATTACGGACTCCTATTGAGGCTTGCCACCAGGCGTTCTTAACGTTATGTCACTATTCCGAACCTAATGGAACAAGCCTCGAGCTCTAATTCGATCGTATGGAGGTAGTTTTTTAAATCGACTATCTAAATTAAATTCAATTGAATTATTTCTAGGAGTTTTCAGATTGTACGACCAAACGGTATATCCAAACATTATAAAATTTGAAATCCGGTCATAACACATTATTACGGATCCAATGGAACTTGTTTCGTCGAATTTCATGACTGTGTCCCAGATAGCTATTTTAACTTCTCGATTAAATCGACGATTTCCAAAATTTATGAAATCGTTTAAATTTTCAGTTTTAAAATATTACTACCTAACTTATAATTGCAAATCCAATATATAATACCTTTTAATTATTCTAATTCCAGATCGTTTCATTCCTCCCTCCATAAAAGAATTTCATCCCCGAAATTGCTAAGGCAGGAAAAATGCTCCAAACCCAATAACTTATTAAAACCCACCAAGCGTAACAGCCCACTTAGCTAAAACTAAATATCCACTTTTCTAAACTCTTTAGTTCCATCCGACATTTGGTTGCCTTTTCTGGTTCAAGCACTTTTCTTTTAATTTCAATTCAAAAATCAATCTTTTTTAGTTAACAAAAATTTCCAAAAATTTTCTAACACCCTCAATTCCTAAAAAAATTTGGCAGAGTCTCCTTTGTACGGAGAGCCTTTTGCAACATGACAAGAGAGATGAAAATATATACATCGACCCACACGGTCAGAAAACACAATATGTAACAACCGAGATTTTTTGACGTTTGATTTGGAATATTTAAATGGTTTTAAATATTGCATTTGGGTTATAAATTGATTTTGAATATGAAATTTGAGTTTAGTTACAAAAAGATTTCAGAATTTAAATATAGTAATTTATTGGATAAGTTAATTTTTGAATTTATAATTGAGTATTAGTTAAATTATTATATCTTGACTTTAAGCTCGATAAAAATAATTTAAAGGCTTATAAAATTAATATTAATAATAATAAAGATAAGAAAAATTTTAAAATTGAATTTAAAAGTGATTTATTCAATTTTAAACATATATCGTTTAAATTGACATTTAAAAATAGCCTTCAGAGGCACAGTCTAGGAATTGGACGAAACTAGTTCCATTGGGTCCAGGATGAGGGAGCGGTTATGCGATGTCGCGAGCACGATTTGAAGTGGAGGAAGCGATGGCCTGGAGATGAGACAACGAACGTGATGGAGTACAAATTTGATTTGGGTTGGCAGCAAGATCAAGGGCGTGAGGTGATGGCAGAACTGGGGGCGCCAAACTCAGGCGATGGCACATACGCGCACAGTTGGCTTATGGTGTGCGCAGGCAGGGGCAGTTCGAGCTGCGTTAGGTGAAGCAACGGGTTCAATTAGTGGCAGGGTTGTGTTTCTCGCATTCAACTATGGGCATCAGTCGCGAAGTCGATGGTCGCTGGTTAGGTGAAGTCGATGGTCGCTGGATGTGGGGGGAAAGTCGAAGCAATCTTAGGGTTGCGCGTGTGTGAAGGGATGGTGCGCGCGCGTTTATCTCGTTCGAGATTGAAGGGTAAGAATTTAGTTTAAAATTTTATTAAATTAGCCTTTGTAATTAATTAATTATCTTGTCTAGTAATTAATAAATATTTATTTTATATACAAGGTCCAAAAATATATTTAAACAAGTTGAGATTGGAATGACCTGCAAATAAAAGACAAGCTGAGAAAAATTCTCACTCGTTTGGATTACCAAAATTTTAATTTTAAATGTTGAAAATTAAATTTTGGATGCGGATTGAATTTATAGATTATTATTTGTTGAATGATATAATGTATATAATAGTATGTATGTAAATATATATACATATATATACATATTAGTATTTGGAGTGATATTTCTGTACATTATAGCGGATGAGACCCTATGCCCCCCGCATCAATGCAAATGACCCTATATACCACGATATCCCCCTCGAAGTGGGATTTGTATTATTCTTATATTGTACTAACATATGTGGATGCAGAGAAACAAGTTGGTGGGATCCAACTAGATTCCTCAAATATATTGTTTATTTTTCATATATAGTGATATGATTTGTGTAGAATAATCTATTATAGATTATTGCACTGATTTGGAATTACTGGATGCTATTGTCGCACTGGCCTGAATTTTGATAATTTAAATACTATAATTTTTTTTTAAAAAATTTAAGGAATTAAAAGGAATTTGGGATTATATATTTATATATGTATATATGTATATATATATTGGAGCTGGAGTTGTTTTAAAGAATTGAATTAGAAAATATATAGATTTTAGTTATACCTAACTATTGTGAATTATTAAATGGGATTTTAAAAGTGAACTACATAAGGAAATTTATAAATGATATTCTAGAAATATAAAAAGGAGTAAAAATCCATATTGTAAATAGATTGGAAGTGTAAAAAGAATTTATAAGAAATAGATGTATATAATGGAATTTTATAAATAAATTGGTTTATAAACAGGTAAAACCAATGGATTATAAAATTGATAAACAATGTTTATAAATAAAAGAATTCGATATCAGATGATAATTGAAAATATAAATTCATAGGGCGAATTTATATTAGAATATGGAAACGGGGTTGAGAAAAAAAAATAGTAGATTCTATTTTCAAATGGGAATTGTTAGGAAATCGACAATGAAATGATATGTTATGAAATCGAGAGAAATTTATAAATTGAATCAGATAATGAGATTTTGAAAATACATTTAAAATTTTAAGAAGTGGGTTTGTTTTGAAAGGAAAATTTTATTATTTTAAAACTATGGAATTTTAAACTAGTTGAGATTGAAATACTTCAGTAAGTAGATTTTTCAAATGTTAAGTATTTATTTAATGAATTCTAACTTTTAAATTCAGCTTCGGAAATTTATTTGACTACCTAAAAATTAGTTGTAGATGTTATAAAAGTGTTTTGAATATTTTAAATAATAACTTAAACACATTTTTAATAAACAACTATTCTTTAAAGAAATTAATCATTTATATATATCGTGTTGAAATGATTGTAAATTTATTTATAAAATCTCTCGAGATGTGTAGACAGGTTATTAAAGGATGAGATTTTGTAAGAGAAATCTTATAAATGGAATGTTAGAGACTTAAGAGAATTTTCGATGTTAGATGCGATAACTTCGGAAAGATTTTGAATTCATTTAAAGAATATAAAAATGGGTGGTTGGGATTATAAATAAGTATTATCGGTTTGGAAATCGTAAGAAGAATTTATTAAAAACTTCGAAGACTTATGAGATAAGTATGAAATATTTCCAAGTTAGATATGAAAATGATTTTTGAAATTATTCGTATAAATATTTTCCTATGTATTGGAAGGAAGGTTTTGGAAAATAATTTTAGTTGAAATGATTTGGGATAGAAATATTTTTTAAGTGTTGTAAAAGTGGAAGTTGGAAATATTTATAAGCATTGGAATGATAAAATATCATGGTATGGATACAAGTATTGAAATTATTTTCAAGTATAGAATATTGAAGAGATTGAATATATTTCTTGGTGAAGTTGAAATAAACATCTTGGAGATTTATAAAATTGGGCCTAGTGCCTGCTTATGGATGTTATTTGTTGGTTAAATAAATGATTATCAATATTGGCCAATTTCATTGATCGTTTTGAAAAGATTGGGATTGGATTTAATTATCCAAAAACCACTTCGATTCGGTTTGAACGTTACGATTGAATACCGTGAAGATGATGAAGACGGTGATCCGGTCTGTCCAGACCAAGGATAACTTGTATGGACGAATGCTATCAGAACATCATCATTGGAGGACGATGAGCATTCTAAGTAATATTGGACCTTGAATGGTAATGCTTTGCCTCAAACCTATCAACTGTGAATGACTAAAATAGGGGAGATGCAGCAAGGCTAAGTGGGCTACACCCAATTAGGGTATGTTATCACCTTTCTAGATGTCATCGGAAAATCTATTTATTAGGGATCTGATTTTGCATGGAAGGAGTGCTCGATAGTAATGGTGGGAACACCCGGGGTGATAACATATTCGGTTTATCCAGGTCAGGGGTAGGCAGGTCTTGTGTAGCAGGGGGGTCCCGGCGTGGTCCTCGGTACATTGTTCTAGAGGTGTACTGTGACGTGCGGTACCCCAATGGCCCAGTCATTCGTTGGAATCCAATCTCCAATACGAGCTTACGTTTTTGTTTGTAGAGCTTAATATGATGGAATTTAATTAACGTAACAATTTCAGCTATTTGAATAAGTATTTGTACTTAGATACTATTATAATATCACTGGATTTACTATAAAATGTTTTGGTTATCATAAGGGAAATACTCGTCGTGTTTATGTGTGACATGGTCTTACGAGATATCTTTGTTTTTCAAAGGATTTTGAAAACTCTAATAATTAAAATTGTGTGTGTTTTGTCACGTTGGTTTTCCAGACCGACTCAGGTTTTATTTTATTATAATTCTCGGGTCAGACCGAGTATTACAGATCCTGGTTAGGATGCTATGGAGCTTAAGAGATGAGCTGGAGGATTTCTGACGTATATCACGTACTTGTTTATTCCACTATGTGAGGATAGGTTATTATAACTGTCTCGAATGACATATTGATTGTGTACTTTGATGACTAGTATAAACAGTGACAAATTTCTTTTGTATAAATCTGTTATTATATATATATATTTTTTGTTCCGCTGCGATTGTGAGATTCTTTGTTATTGTTTCTTTTTCTTCTTCGATCTTTTCTTCTTCACCCTAATGAACTGGTATTTTCGGCACTCGATTGCTCGGCATTTTATACAGTGGATGTATTAGTGTCGATTTTCGAAGGTCGAAAATCCCCATCAGTTACACAATATTTATATCATTTGCGGTATTTAATCCGAAAACGTACCTTATATTATCGTTTTTAAGCATGCGACTTATTTCATATGCAATTTGCACAATCAAACTCAAGCAAAACTGCTCCATGTATATGTGCTTGCTCAATCTTAAACACGTAAGTCCCAACAACATGAAGTTTAATAACGTTTCACTTATTTCACTAGTTAAACACAATATTTCATAACCAAACATATTAACATATGTTTATAAGCAATTAATGGTTCCGATACTAGTTTAATTTCTTCCAATGGATACATATACCATTCCATTCAATCCAATTGATTTACGACCCAATTCACTTGCATTTATTTCATATTTATACCCAACAAATTTATCTCCACTCCAAATTGACCTAAAATCAATTTATTCACTCTCTATTAATTCATCGAATTTTATTTGCTTCTGTTTACGTTAAACAACAATATTTCCATGCGAATTCGACGATATTCATAACCATTTCAGTTTATAGCTATTTTAAATTGATTCCAAATCAAGTTATATTTAAATTCTTTTTCATTTCAAATAGATTCACAATCAATTCATTTGCATTCCATTCATATCCACATTTATTATATTCAAATCCATTTTATTAAGCTCGAAATCATTCCATGCTATTTACTTATGAATTATTTCGTAGTTTTATTTGAGCCAAGCTCCCATCCAAAATACTAACTTAAGTTAGTTTGTTTATTTTCAATTTATCCAACTATATGACTTAAGTTCATTACTCTTGCAACCAAATTCCATTTCAATTTTTGATCGATTCTTATTCAACCAAATTCCATTCCATTTACTAATTAATTTAATTAGTTCATTCACTCAATCCACTACAAATTTAATTTCAAGCTTGAATTTATTTAAAATGATATCCAAGGCCATATTAAATTTAAATTTTCATTTGCATTTCCATTTACTTAACTATGGTTAAGTTCCATTCTCATATTCAATTAACTTATTTATTTATCAAATTAGTCCACTTCCATTTTATAGTTCAAAATCTGATTTTCCTTTCAAAAATCACTTCATTGAATTTACTTGAGTTCAAATTCCTTTTATAATTCAAATTTGGATTTTTATTTCCTCACCAATATATTAAACCATTTTTAGTTTGGTTTTATGTTTGACTTTCCAATTTTTTAAGTTACACAACTTATTTTTCACATTTCCAGAATTTTCTTTTCCACTTCATTTTTTATTCCATTCACTAACCTATAACTCATAGTTATATAACCACTTTACAATTCAAATTCTATATTCAATTCCATTAAACATCATTTATAATTCTATCCAGTTTTATCTTCAGTTCAATTCAAATCCAGCTCAATTTTATTTAACTTAGCTTAAATTAAATTCAAATCCATACCATTTCCTTTTACCAATTTAATTTAATTAACTTGCATGAGTTAAATTTTTGTTTTATAGTGAAATTTCCATTTCCAAAGGTTTAATTCAAACTTATTTTCTGATCTAATTAAGGATCCCAGAATTCAAACACTAGTATTTATTTCAAATCATTTTGAAACTGTAATATGTATGGCTCTTTCTTGATTTTGAACAACCATTCTTTGGAATTTTCAAAACCAATTTAGTTTTATCCAACACAAATTCCTTTCAGAACTTTCAAAACAACACTTGTTCCAAACAAACATATCCATATCAAATTATTACGATAGCAATCCGTCACTTAGAAACTCGAAAATGAACACCGAAGATGATGCAATCGTCATTGGAATTATTTCCAACGACCGAAATGAGTTCGGTGCTATAACATATACAAAATCCATTTAAAACAATTTTCCTTCATAAACTCTTTCAAAAAATAAGGCTATTTCATTTTCACAACACTTCGAAAAATATTTTCCAAACTTCTGAAATTCCAAAATTCCCAAATGCTTAGTTCAAATCCTTTTGAAAACATTTCTCAAAGGTTCCAGGATTTTAAACTTTCAAATTCTAGTTTGAATCCATTTATATTTTTAATTCAATTGTATAATTCATAGTTATGCAATTTTCACTTTGGTTGTAAATAACCATTTCAATTTTTTAATAATCTTTTCTTGATTATAATAATATCAACCAAACACTTCAATATACTATAATAATTTATAGAAAATTATTTCTTTTATATCAAAATATAATTTGGGTAAAATTATTTCATTTATCCACTTCAAAACAATACTGTCATTTTACCGTGTTTAATTGTTTAGAAACACCTATCGAATATGTGGCGTCCCACTACTCGACCAGAATTTATATTCCACTCAACCGATAAATTAACACAATATAAAACATTTTATATTCACTAACAAATACGCACTTATATCTATTAATACACTCAAACTCACTCTAGGGTAATGCTGACCATATCTCTAATGAGTAATCCCCAGCAAAGCTAAGGTTCTCGCTTAACCTTCAGCTCCAATGCCACTTGGTAACGACCTACTTTTCGTACAGTCTAAGTTGACAAATAAACTGCACTTGTCAACTCAAACTGAACAAAAAGGTGAATTGTTTTGGGTGAATAAGAAAAGGTAGAAGAGAATAGAACAACGATACAGAATCTCACAAACGGAGCGTTATAAAATATAATATATAATAACATATTTTTATACAAAAGAATCTGTAATTGTTTTGTACTTGCAATCATCAGAGTAAAATAATCAATACATCAATCTGGACAGTTATAATAACTTGTCCTCATACAGTGGAATAAAAATCAAGTACGGATGTAACAGCCTGGTATTTTCAACCATTCGCATCCGCACATGTCGGACTTGAATTGCTTAATATATCAGATTGTTAATTTAAATTTGGAAAAACTCATCATATATAGTAAATAAAATAATCACAGACACAGAGTAATATAACAATAATGCAGCGGGAACAAAAGAATAGTAGTTCATGAAGCTACTATATATATCAGAGTTAAATACGATACAACATAAGTCTCGAATACATAGATGTCTCAATACAATAGTCAAATACAAAATCTGAATACATCACTGGAATCAACTGAATAACTGAATGCAGAATCGATAGATGGATCTCTAAGCGAAGCTCCAACTCCAAAGGTGGATCTCGAATACTGGTACACTCGGTCTGACCCGAGCGTAAAGTAAAACACAAAACACTCGAGTCAGGATTAACATACTTATATCAATAAATCCAACTCAAGTGAAATAACAACTGAAATACAAGTAACTCAAAAGATGTTTGGGATAACCATCCTTTAAGGTTCCGTTAAACTATCTAATATGTAGTAATATACCATATTATAATAATGTCTATAGTAAGTAAACTATTAAAATAGCGTTAAAGCTTTATATTTTCCACCTTAACACGTTATATATTCCCATAGTCTATACAGTACCGTAATCTCCCCCGTACTGGGCGTCGTCAGACGGCACTCCATAGGTATGGTACAAAACAAACTCGTAGTGTTCTCAATAGGATAGGTGACACGGCACAACTAGGCAATGCCAGGGTAGATATACCAATTACACTTCTAGACTAGAGGTAATGCATAGCAGCCACTACCGCCCACCTCGAAACACACTCCCAAATCAAAATAATCAAGTGTGGCCACCAAATCAATCACAAAGTCATAGTATAGTATCGAAGAAATGTGTCCGATCGGAGGAGCTACCTCACTTGGCCCTTCAATTGCTCCTATTTTAGCCACCTTATGCCAACTAGTGGGAGTCGGGTCCACGTATATACCTCATATAGGATCATCACCACCATCCTACTTCATCTCGAATCTCCACTGTGTACACAGTTGTTAAAGTGGCTTTCGGAGTTGGCAGAGAGTATGACAACTTTTGATTCTGGTCTCTTTAATAACCAAACGTTATTATAACACCGCGATCATTTCAAAATAGTTTATACCTTAAAAACCAAAATATCGTTGCCATTTCAAAACCATATCAATACGATATCATTTCCATTTCAAATATATCCATTTCCAAAAATCATAGCACTTCAAAGTTATAACACTTTCGAAATTATAAAGCTTCTAATACCATAACACTTTAGAAATCATAATACTTTCCTTTAAACAGTTTAGATATTAATAATAGTATATATAAAAATTAGTTTATAAAAATAGTTATAAGTTAAAATAGTTTATATTAAAATAATTAGTATATTAACTTATTGTATATTAAAAATGGTTTATAATAAAATAGTTTATATCAAAATAATTTATAAAGTAAAATATCAAATAGTTTTAAATATAATTTAAAAATAATTTATATAATAAAATCGTTTCTGCAAATTTCAAAATTTGATTCAAATCAACTCGAATTCCAAAATTCCAATTTAATTCAATCTCAATTCATAAATTTCAACTTAATTCAGTTTCTCAATAAACCATTTCAAATTATATGGATTTCAAATACAGATTTGAACCACAAAATAAACCATTTCAATTTCAATATATTTCAAAGCTTTAAAGATTCCATATTTTCAAAACTAAATTTGATTATTTCCTTGATATCTCAAATTAACTTCATTATTATTTATTTTGAAATATTCACTTAAATAAAATCCAATGTCATTTAAATAAGACTTCAAATTCCAAATTTAAATAAAAGCGAATATACCATTTCAATTTATGTAAATTTGAAATATTCATTTAAGTCACTTTTAAACCAAAATCATATACTTTAAAATCTCAAGTTCACTAAGTTTCAAATCGATTTAATCAAATAAAATTCTTAACTAAATAAAATTTCAAATAAACACAAATTTATCTTTCCAACCATAACTTATAAAATCATTATAAAAATCCATTTCAAAATATAATTTGAGTAAATACTGTAACATATTACATATTAACTAAAACAAACTTTATTAAATTAAATCTTATTATCAAACTTATCTTATATTAAAATTAATTTATATATACTTTAAAAAAAATTATAAGTAAATTCTTAAAATTTATAATTTCAAAACTAACTTAAAATTTAAAAAAAAATCAATCATAAAATTTTAAAATCAAGAATTTAAACTTTATAAAAATACATTTATACATAATATCTTGAAGTCAATATTTATTAAACCATATATTTCTTTCCAAAACCATAGAAATTATTTTCAAACTATTTATATATAGACCAACAGTGTTTGTATATAATTTTCTATCCTATGGTCAAATGATACGGATATTTATCATTTCAATCCGTAATTTAGATACATATGGATATATATCATTTCAACCTGCAATCCCAAATTCAACCCAAATGTAAATCGCTTGGGTTCATCATTTCAACCCATAACGATTTTCTCATATTCTACAAAGCCCGGGTATGTATCATTTCAACCCATAGGGAATTCTATACTAATAGGAAACTTGCAGAGTGATAACAGATATGATAATAATATAACAGGCATATAACATCAATATAAATAACATATAACGGTGTTAGATGTCACAATTGAACAAATACATATAAAAACATATATATAGCAATGTAAATAACTAACAATAGCATATTTCAATCGTCGTTTCAATTGAAATCAAATTTTATAAATATAAGAACACTAATCGTGAGTGATTTCACACCTTCCAAGGCAAGAATAATTTGACGACTTGACAAGATACGAATTGGTTCACAATCTAGACCACCGAACAATCCAAACAACAACTCAAAGCAAAGTAAGCTGAAAGCGATTTTGACGGATAAAGCTGAAAGATAGGAATTGATGAGAACAATACATACTGTAACGACCCGTATTTTACGTGTCGATATATCATAGGATTTGCAGGTCATTGGTGTTGTTTGTGTTAGCTATAGCCTAAGTCGTATGGAGAAGTTAACTCGAATAGAGGTTAACTCGTAGACGAGTTAACGTGTTGGATGTTAAGACATGACCGAGTCAACTAAGGCTTGAGTCGTGTTCGAGTTAGCTAAGGAGATAGGTCGTGCACGAGTTAGGTTTGAGCGACCTAGTGATATGAGCGAGTCAACATGGTAGTATGTGACCGAGTTAAAAGTTAGCTCGTATGACCGACCTAAGGGGCTAGCGAGTTATAGGGAAGACCGACCTTACGGGTTATGGGAGTTAGCTTAGGTCGTAGACAGCTTGGGTCGAAGGGAGCGACCTAAGGAAAACTGCCGAGTTAAGGCTTAGGAATGACCGACCTAGTGGTATGCGACCTATAGGAGTGGACGACCTAAGTTGGTATGTGTATGTTGTTGGGTCGTATGACCTGATGTGTCGTAAGTCGTGACTCGTATACGGGTTAGGTCATAAGTCGTAGCTCGGGTTGTTTTGTTAGGATGACATGTGTTTTAGGTCGTGTGGTGTCTTGAGTCGTATGTTGTTGACTCGGAATGGAGTTAGGTCGGCCTTGCCGAGTTAGAGGTAGGTCGTTAGGTCGGTAACGACCTAATAGCGAGCTCCGAGTTAAGGTTCTGGCCGATCTAAGAGAGAATTCAGCCTATAAATAGTGGAGTTTTTCTCACTTTTTGGCACCGGTTTTTGAAGCGACGAAGTGCTGCCATTTTGAAGACTTGTCTACAACATTTCTTCATCTTCTTTCTCTACTTCCAATCTAATTCTAACATCCATCCAAGATCGAAGATCGAGATCGAAGATCCAAGTGCCAAAGTTGAAGATCTTCATCCGTTCGAGCTAGATTTCATCGTTTCAAGCGAGATTTCGACGAATCGAGCTTGAATCCTTGCTGTCCAGATCTGGAGTTGATTGCTTTTAGGTTGTTTTGGTGATTTGGTGAGTGGTAGTTATCTCTCACGCGGATCCAAAGGAGTATATTGGATTGGTGGCATGTTTGGGTGTTAAAGTTAGAGATTTCATGCATTTTTCTTAGATCGAAGTCTAGATCCATGGTTTTTGAAGATGTTTACTTATGCAAGTTAGTTTAACAAGTATTAGAGACAAAACCCATGTTTTATATTTGATAGATCTATGCTAAAAACTATGGTTTCACATATGTTGGACTTTTGCTCACTTATTTACGAAATTGCCATTATAGTTGATATTGCTTATATTGCTTGTTAGATCTTGTTTGAATGATTGATATTTGAATGTATGATTGATTTGATTGTTTCCAAGTTAGCTAGTAGTTGATTTGGAACAAGAGGATGGAAGAGGATTCAAAAGCTATGGAAGAAGGCTCTTGAATGGTGAAAGCTGCTTAAGGCATATGTAGCGGATGTTGAAGCTCATATGTATAGATTGGATGATGTTGAGATGGGACTTTGCCATGATTTGATGAGGCAAACCATGTTGTTGAGATGAGACTTTGCTTTGATGCGATGAAGCGAAGTATGATGTGAGTTTTGGCTTAATCCAAGCAGGGATCATTCCAAGCATGTTGATAACTTGAAGGGTAGTTCAAGTTGGTTGATAATGGATTGTTCAAGAGGTAGCTTGAGCTTGTATGAGGATAGTCGTCAAGAAGGATGGCTAGGAGGCCTGGATCTCATCGTGGTTGAAGGTTCTAGCATGCTCAAAAGCAAGAGTACATGGGGCGCCCATAACGACTACAGGTAGGTAGTCGGGACACCCAAAAGACTACAGGTAGGTAGTTGAGTACTCTGGGCAAAGTAGATAAGTCCTAGGCACAAGGCAGTGTGCGGAGTTATGGTTAGAACCGGGGTTACCATTAGCCCTTGACAGGTGGTCATTCAACTAACGGTGAAATCAAGGCAAAGTTAACAGTGATAGCCAGAGTCATGGATGTTTGGTTGTATCATCATTCGGTCTCAAGAGCGGTGTTTTCTGGGTGCTTATCTGATCTTGGTTTAGGCCTTGGGGGTTTGTATTTGGAAAACATCGACCTTGACTCGAGTGATAATTACTTTACTTTAATTGCCTGCTGTGTTATGCCTGCTTCTCCTTAGTGTGTGTCTGGGGGCTATCACTGTAGAAAGAGGTGGAGTGGGATGGTTTGGTTCCTATTCCTTTTATCCTTTATGCTCTTTTGGTATGTTTGATAGTTAATTTACTGCTCACTAAGACTTTGTCTGACTCAAGGTTTTATGTCTCCTCTTATTACCTTGGGCTGTTCATCCATGTTTGGGATGGGCAGACTAGGTAGCAGGTGACAGGTGCTGTGCTAGGAGTTCTACGCTGAAGATGACGAAGACGAGCAGGAGGCTTTGCATATTAGTTTTCTTACTATATGTACTGGGTATCCGCTGCTGTATTTGGTTGAGTGATTTGTAGTGAGGCTTTCATGTATGGATTTGTGTAGATGATTGTATAAAACTACTGTGATGCTTATATGATGATGTTTCTGTTCTATGGAGCTTCACTATATTATATTTCTCTATTGTATTTTATCCATGCGCTGTGAGTTATGCGATAGAGATTCTTTTGTTTTGTTTTACCCTGACTATCGTCCATGGCTGCCTGGCACACCTTTCAGCGCATTATTTCCTTGTTTTGGTGCGAGAGTCATGGGCGGTCGTCACATTTGGTATCAGAGCTTTGGTTAATCAATTTTAGCCAACGCTCGCTGACGTAATTACGTAAGAGAGACGTAATTGTATTTTGATGGATGATTACTATATATAATATAGTAGTTAAGATGGATTTGAACTCCTTATGCAGTTGTTTCTTAAGGTGTTCTAATCATTCTTTTTACAGATATTAAGGATGAGTCAAAGAGGAAGACCAGCTGCTAGGGAAGGCCGTGCTACAGAAGGAGCTGCAGATTATGGGGCTATGTTCGAAGCAATGATGACTTCGATCATGAGGAGGATGCCCGTTCCAGGGCCTACTGTTGATGTTGGAGTTCAAGTCCAGGCTCCAAGACCGGTGGATTTTGCCAAGCTTTGCAAGGATTATACTTCTCTCGGAGGAAAAGCTTTCTTGGGAACGGAGTCGACTATTGAGGTGCAGAGATGGATTGAAGCATGTCGAAGGATTTTTGGTGATCTAGGGATTGAGGATGCAACCAAGAGGAAGCTTGCATCGAGACAGCTTCAGGGGAGAGCTGCGGATTGGTGGAATTCTATCACTATAGATACACCAGAAGAAGAGATTACTTGGGAGCAATTCCAAGTTAGATTTGAAGCTAAGTTCATCTCTACTGCTCAGAAATCGGTCTTGTTTAAGAGGTTTGTGGAGCTCAAGCAAGGTGGGAGGCCTGTTCTTGAGTATATTTCTGAGTTCGAAGCTTTGTCTAAGTATGCCAGATCGTATATTGATTCTCCCTACCAGAAGAACGAGAAGTTTGTGACTGGTCTGGATGCTTATCTGGGAAGGCAGTTAGTGGATCATCTGGATGATCCATTTGAGAAGCTTGTGGAGAAAGCTTTGAGGCATGAGAGTTTGTTCCCTAAGGAAAGTTCTGTTGTTGCTGTAACCAGGGAAGTATCTAAACCACAGCAGAGTGGCAACAGGAAGAGGAAGCAGCAGCAACAGAAGGGTAAGGATGGCCAGAAGAAGCCGAAGAGCGAAATGACTTGCTATAACTGCCAGCAGAAGGGCCATCTTTACAAAGATTGTAAGAATCCCAAGGTGCCGGGAAAGTGTTACAACTGTGATAAGCTGGGACATATCAAGAAGGACTGTCCAGAACCGAGGAAAGATAGGCAGGTTGTGCAAGCCTATGCTTTGGGGGCTGTTCCATCGTCTTCGAAAGCTCCTACTGCTGAGGAGAAGGGGAAGAGTGTGGTGGTTCAAGGTACTCTTTCTATTTGTGGTGTTCCAGTTAGAGTGTTGTTTGATACTGGAGCGTCGCATTCTTTTGTTTGTGATGAGTTGGTATGCCGGTTAGGTATGAAACCGGATATTGTTGATAGGCCATTGGTTGTGACTAATCCGGTTGGGGGTTCGTCATGTTTGTGTATGATATGCCGTGGTCTAGTTGTGTCGAGTCATGATTGCTCGTTTGTTTGTGATTGCTTTGTTCTGAACTTTGCGGGGTTCGGAATTATTTTGGGCATGGACTGGCTTAGGAAGTATGCGGCTAGGATTGATTGTGAGAGGCTTGAGGTGACAGTCGGAAATGTGGAAGGGCGAAAGGTTGTGATACGATGTAAGCATGAGGAAGGCGTCTTCATGAGCTTCATGTATTCGCTGGTTGTTCCACGGGATGGACTGTCATCAGTGCCTATTGTGAATGAGTTTGGTGATGTCTTTGAGGAAGTCAAAGGGTTACCGCCGCATAGGGAGATCGAGTTTCGTATCGATCTAATTGAGGGAGCCAGACCTGTTGTGATGCCTCTTAGGCGAATGGCACCGAGGGAGCAGCAAGAGCTGAAGGTGCAAGTTGATGACCTTTTGCGGAAAGGATTCATTCGGAGAAGTGTGTCCGAATGGGGTGCGCCCGTTGTGTTCGCAACCAAAGCGGATGGATCGTTGAGGTTGTGTGTTGATTATCGTGAGCTGAATAAGGTGACTAAGAAGAACAAGTATCCATTGCCGAGAATAGATGACTTGTTTGATCAGCTTCACGAGGCTAAGGTGTTTTCTCAGATGGATTTGGCAACGGGATTTCACCAGTTGAGAGTGGCAAAGGATAGTGTGCCGAAGACTGCTTTCAGAACACCATCCGGGTTTTATGAGTGGCTGGTAATGCCGTTTGGATTGACTAACGCGCCAGCATATTTTGTGGATCTTATGAATAGGGTATTCAGAGATCAGTTGAATAAGTTCGTGCTTGTGTTCGTGGATGATATTTTGATTTATTCCAGAACTGAGGAAGAGCACAAGACGCACTTGAGGATTGTTTTGGAAATCTTGCGGAAACATCAGCTGAAGGCTAAATTTTCGAAGTGTCACTTCTGGAAGAGTGAAGTGAGGTTCTTAGGCCATGTTATCTCTGGAAATGGCATAGCGGTTGATCCCGCTAAGGTGGCAGCAATCCAGGATTGGATTAGACCTAAGAATGCATCCGATGTGAGAAGTTTTCTTGGATTAGCAGGATATTATCGACGGTTTATCAAAGACTTTTCCAAGATAGCTGCACCGTTAACAGGGTTGACGAAGAAGAACCAAGTGTTCAGATGGGATGATAAGTGTGAGCAAGCTTTCGTAATCCTGAAAGAACGACTGACAAGTGCTCCTGTTTTGACTATTCCGAGTGGGAATGATGAGATGGTGGTTTACACCGATGCATGTGGCACTGGACTAGGAGCGGTGCTAATGCAGAAGGATAAAGTTGTTGCGTATGCTAGTCGACAACTGAAGCCGCATGAAAGGAATTATCCGACTCATGATTTGGAGTTAGCGGCGATTGTGTTTGCTTTGAAGATGTGGAGACATTATCTATTGGGAGTTAGATTCGAGTTGTTTACAGATCATAAGTCGTTGAAGTATCTTTTCTCCCAAAAGGATTTGAATCTTCGACAGCAACGGTGGCTAGAGTTCTTAGCATCGTATGATTTTGGTATAGCCTATACTCCGGGAAAAGGTAACGTAGTAGCTGATGCGTTAAGTCGAAGACATGCAGGATTAGGAGCCATGTTTTCGGAATGGAAGAGTCTTGAGTATTTGGCTGGATTTGATTTCAGGCCTAGATGTGAATTGGAACCTGAGATGTTGGCAAACTTATCGATAAGGCCTACTCTTGTGGAAAGAATTGGCGAGAGCCAAAGAAGAGATGATAAGCTTGTCAAGATTTTCCGTGATTTGGAATCTGGGTTGGACCCAGAGAAGGATAAGGGATTCGAGGTCGATCGAGAGGGTTGGCTTCGAAAGCAAGGACGACTAGTTGTTCCCGATATTGATGGATTGAGAGATGAAGTTCTGAGGGAAAGTCATCACTCGAAGTTGACAATTCATCCAGGCGGAAATAAGATGTATCGGGATATGAAAAGATCCTACTACTGGGAAGGTATGAAGAAGGATGTTGGAGATTTTATTTCCAAGTGTATGAATTGCCAGTTGGTGAAGGCTGAGCAGAAGAAGCCCAGTGGATTGCTTCAGCCATTGGAGGTTCCTACATGGAAGTGGGAGCAAGTGTCGATGGATTTTATTGATGGTCTACCTAGGACAAGAGCAGGGAATGAAGGGATTTGGGTCATTGTAGATCGTTTGACCAAGAGTGCAAGGTTCATTCCTGTTCGATCGACTAGGACTGCATCAAAGTTGGCTGAACTGTATGTGAAGTGGATAGTTCGTTTCCATGGTGTTCCGAAGAGTATAGTGAGCGATCGAGACCCATTGTTCACTAGTAGATTTTGGAAGAGCTTCCAGGAAGTTTTGCGAACTGAGTTGTGTTTGAGTACAACTTATCACCCTCAAACAGATGGTCAGACTGAGAGAGTCAACCGAGTTTTGGAAGATCTTCTTAGGGCATGTGTTTTGGACTTCGGAGGATCATGGGAAGATCACCTTCATTTGGTGGAGTTTGCTTATAATAACAGTTATCAGTCGAGTATTGGTATGGCACCATATGAAGCATTATATGGAAGACCGTGTAACTCTCCGACATGTTGGTTGGAAACGGGAGAAAAGCTGATGCTTGGGCCAGAGATGATTCGTCAAACTACGGATTGTATAGAGATCATTCGGCAACGAATGAGGGCAGCCCAGGATCGTCAGAAGAGTTATGCAGATAATCGTCGAAAGGATTTGGAATTCGATGTGGGTGATATGGTTTTTGTGAAGATTTCTCCATTGAAGAATGCTATAAGGTTTGGGAAGAAAGGAAAGTTGACTCCGAGATTTGTTGGACCATTCCCGATTATCGAGCGTATTGGAAAGCTCGCTTATAGATTGGAGTTACCGGAAAAGATGGCGGGTGTGCACAATGTTTTTCATGTAGCTTATCTACGGAAGTATGTGCACGACCCAAAGACAGTGGTTTCTGCTGATAGCTATGAAGATTTGGAGGTTGATCCAGTTGTTACAAGACCTCGTAAGCCGCTTCGTATTGTTGAAACTGATACGAAACAGCTTAGGAGGAAGACGATTATGTTACTCAAGATACAATGGAGTGAAGATGTCAACGATTGTACATGGGAGGAGGAAGAGAGGATGAAGGCAGCTCATCCAGAACTCTTCGAGGTATGACCCTAAGGTGTCGTGACATCTCATGAATTTGCATCTTGATTTCTATCTTAGAATTCTGCATGCTAGGCTAGAATTGGATGCATGGTTTGTTGATTGCTATGGATGGTAGGCATGCGGAATATCTTTGATTGCTGTTGTTTGCTTGGAATTTCGGGGGCGAAATTCCTAAGGAGGAGAGAATGTAACGACCCGTATTTTACGTGTCGATATATCATAGGATTTGCAGGTCATTGGTGTTGTTTGTGTTAGCTATAGCCTAAGTCGTATGGAGAAGTTAACTCGAATAGAGGTTAACTCGTAGACGAGTTAACGTGTTGGATGTTAAGACATGACCGAGTCAACTAAGGCTTGAGTCGTGTTCGAGTTAGCTAAGGAGATAGGTCGTGCACGAGTTAGGTTTGAGCGACCTAGTGATATGAGCGAGTCAACATGGTAGTATGTGACCGAGTTAAAAGTTAGCTCGTATGACCGACCTAAGGGGCTAGCGAGTTATAGGGAAGACCGACCTTACGGGTTATGGGAGTTAGCTTAGGTCGTAGACAGCTTGGGTCGAAGGGAGCGACCTAAGGAAAACTGCCGAGTTAAGGCTTAGGAATGACCGACCTAGTGGTATGCGACCTATAGGAGTGGACGACCTAAGTTGGTATGTGTATGTTGTTGGGTCGTATGACCTGATGTGTCGTAAGTCGTGACTCGTATACGGGTTAGGTCATAAGTCGTAGCTCGGGTTGTTTTGTTAGGATGACATGTGTTTTAGGTCGTGTGGTGTCTTGAGTCGTATGTTGTTGACTCGGAATGGAGTTAGGTCGGCCTTGCCGAGTTAGAGGTAGGTCGTTAGGTCGGTAACGACCTAATAGCGAGCTCCGAGTTAAGGTTCTGGCCGATCTAAGAGAGAATTCAGCCTATAAATAGTGGAGTTTTTCTCACTTTTTGGCACCGGTTTTTGAAGCGACGAAGTGCTGCCATTTTGAAGACTTGTCTACAACATTTCTTCATCTTCTTTCTCTACTTCCAATCTAATTCTAACATCCATCCAAGATCGAAGATCGAGATCGAAGATCCAAGTGCCAAAGTTGAAGATCTTCATCCGTTCGAGCTAGATTTCATCGTTTCAAGCGAGATTTCGACGAATCGAGCTTGAATCCTTGCTGTCCAGATCTGGAGTTGATTGCTTTTAGGTTGTTTTGGTGATTTGGTGAGTGGTAGTTATCTCTCACGCGGATCCAAAGGAGTATATTGGATTGGTGGCATGTTTGGGTGTTAAAGTTAGAGATTTCATGCATTTTTCTTAGATCGAAGTCTAGATCCATGGTTTTTGAAGATGTTTACTTATGCAAGTTAGTTTAACAAGTATTAGAGACAAAACCCATGTTTTATATTTGATAGATCTATGCTAAAAACTATGGTTTCACATATGTTGGACTTTTGCTCACTTATTTACGAAATTGCCATTATAGTTGATATTGCTTATATTGCTTGTTAGATCTTGTTTGAATGATTGATATTTGAATGTATGATTGATTTGATTGTTTCCAAGTTAGCTAGTAGTTGATTTGGAACAAGAGGATGGAAGAGGATTCAAAAGCTATGGAAGAAGGCTCTTGAATGGTGAAAGCTGCTTAAGGCATATGTAGCGGATGTTGAAGCTCATATGTATAGATTGGATGATGTTGAGATGGGACTTTGCCATGATTTGATGAGGCAAACCATGTTGTTGAGATGAGACTTTGCTTTGATGCGATGAAGCGAAGTATGATGTGAGTTTTGGCTTAATCCAAGCAGGGATCATTCCAAGCATGTTGATAACTTGAAGGGTAGTTCAAGTTGGTTGATAATGGATTGTTCAAGAGGTAGCTTGAGCTTGTATGAGGATAGTCGTCAAGAAGGATGGCTAGGAGGCCTGGATCTCATCGTGGTTGAAGGTTCTAGCATGCTCAAAAGCAAGAGTACATGGGGCGCCCATAACGACTACAGGTAGGTAGTCGGGACACCCAAAAGACTACAGGTAGGTAGTTGAGTACTCTGGGCAAAGTAGATAAGTCCTAGGCACAAGGCAGTGTGCGGAGTTATGGTTAGAACCGGGGTTACCATTAGCCCTTGACAGGTGGTCATTCAACTAACGGTGAAATCAAGGCAAAGTTAACAGTGATAGCCAGAGTCATGGATGTTTGGTTGTATCATCATTCGGTCTCAAGAGCGGTGTTTTCTGGGTGCTTATCTGATCTTGGTTTAGGCCTTGGGGGTTTGTATTTGGAAAACATCGACCTTGACTCGAGTGATAATTACTTTACTTTAATTGCCTGCTGTGTTATGCCTGCTTCTCCTTAGTGTGTGTCTGGGGGCTATCACTGTAGAAAGAGGTGGAGTGGGATGGTTTGGTTCCTATTCCTTTTATCCTTTATGCTCTTTTGGTATGTTTGATAGTTAATTTACTGCTCACTAAGACTTTGTCTGACTCAAGGTTTTATGTCTCCTCTTATTACCTTGGGCTGTTCATCCATGTTTGGGATGGGCAGACTAGGTAGCAGGTGACAGGTGCTGTGCTAGGAGTTCTACGCTGAAGATGACGAAGACGAGCAGGAGGCTTTGCATATTAGTTTTCTTACTATATGTACTGGGTATCCGCTGCTGTATTTGGTTGAGTGATTTGTAGTGAGGCTTTCATGTATGGATTTGTGTAGATGATTGTATAAAACTACTGTGATGCTTATATGATGATGTTTCTGTTCTATGGAGCTTCACTATATTATATTTCTCTATTGTATTTTATCCATGCGCTGTGAGTTATGCGATAGAGATTCTTTTGTTTTGTTTTACCCTGACTATCGTCCATGGCTGCCTGGCACACCTTTCAGCGCATTATTTCCTTGTTTTGGTGCGAGAGTCATGGGCGGTCGTCACACATACACACATACATATATATATAATTTAAAATCTAATATTAACTCATATTAAAATAAGATAAAATAAAAGTCCCTATAATATAATTGAAAAATCATACATTACCAAAATCAAAATATGTTTACAAAGATAAATCCAAAACATACATAAAGTAAAATCTATGAATATTTTCAAATCACTATTTAACTTGATGCTTATGGCATAAAATTTCTATATATATATATATATATATATATATATATATATATCTTTTAGGAACTACACTAATGTATACTCATTTATAAAAAATAGTTTATATAGACATATACAATTCCCATTATAACCTTAGAAATATATGTTATAAAATATCAAAACTGTTGTAAATATATATAAGGTCAAATATAAGAGAACCCACTTAAAACTATATATTATACTAACACACCCTGCAACATATTTATGAAATACACACACACACACACACACTCTTCATATAGAAAATAAAACCTATATGTAACTTATATATAGCTAACAGGTTATATATAACTCGCATAATCATATATATAACTCACAGATCAATATGAATTATAGAAGTCCACACATATACAAACTGTATAACTTTTCATATAATGTATCTTATATAAACTGTATATATACATATACTTTTAACACCATATATAAACTTATACTGACATAACCCTTTTCTTTTTTTATATGTTATAACTTATATATGCACACAACCATGACATACCTTACATATATCCCTATCGTACATAAATGTTAGTCACCACATTATAAAATAGAAAACAGTAAATACAGTAGAAAATACAACTAATATCTTATAAAACTAATATAAACTTACAGCTGAAATAACTATATTATATATATATGTATGTATGTATGCAACAAGAAGATCAATATATAACAAAATAGGTATAGATCTATACACCAATAGAAAAGATGTTCGGTAGAGATTGGGAAAGAGGAGGGGGAAACTGGATTGTGCTCGATGCTTGATGGAAGGAAGCAAGGTCGGCGCAGGAGGAGTTGGCCGTTGCGGCCGAGGTCAGATAATGAAGTGATGGGTTTGACACGGGAGGAATAAGGGGAAGCCTGTAACGACCCAATATTTTCAACCATTCGCATCCATTATAAGTGTATAGGTAGACACTCATGCCGGAATTGAATTGCTCAAAATACCGCATTGTAAATAAAAATTTGGCAAATCTCAGAATATGTAGTAAATAAAAATCACAGATCACAGACACAGAGTAATAACAATGCAGCCGGAAGTAAAAGAGATAGTAGTTCATGAAGCTACTATATAAATATATCAGAGTTACGTAAGATACAATAGAAGAAATAAAGTACAACAGAAGTTTAAATATGATAACCAAGTACAAGCTGCATAGAACAACCGAACTGAAAAGATGAAACTTGACAAGTAGATAATCTCCAGCGATTCCAATCTCCAGAAAGTGAAAATCCAAATCTGTGAATAACTCAGGCTGACCCGAGCGTAAATAAAAGTACAAACACTCGAGTCAGGACATACATACTTATACAATGTAAACCAACTCAAGTGAACTGTAGTAAAGGTACAAGTAACTTAGAAGATGCTTGGGACCGCCCATCCTCTAAGGATCCATTAAACTATTTACTATATAGTATATTTGCGCTATATATAGTAGTGTCTAATTAGTAAAGTATAATCATATAGAAAATAGCGTTAAAGGGATGGTGAACCTTAACGTGGTCGGATCTTTAAAACCAAAATCGTAGTGGGCTCGATATAAGGAGATGACACGGCACGCGAGGCAATGCCAAGGTGGATACACCGTTTGCACTCCCGGACCGGTGGTGACGGCAAGCCAGCAGCTTCCGCCCACCACGAACAATACCCTCGAATCAAAGTGGCGCCACATATCGAATCACAAAAGTAATAGAATGGTTTTCGATGGAGCATGCTGAATGAAAAGGTGCGACCATTTGTGTAGCCCGGTATAGCTCCTGTTTTAGTCATTTATGCCAACTCACGGGAGTTGGGTCCACGTAATATACCTCAAGAACGTCGCCACCATCCTACTTCATTCTGCAATCTCCACCGCGTACACAGTTGTTAAAGTGGTTTTCGGTATTGGCCGGCTATAAGACAATATCTGATCCCTGTCTCTTTAACAACCAATCGTTATTTTAACCCGTAGTTATAACTTTAAAACAATATTTTATACTTCAAAATAAAATATCATTTCAACCCAAATCTTTATCAAAATAAAGATTAAATCATTTCCAAACCATTTCAATATATCATCATACCATATCTTTCAATTCAAATATTTATCAAAATAAATATCAAGTCATTTCTAACCATTTCAATATATTAAATTATCATATCCTTTCAAAAATTCCTTTCAAATCATTTTAATATATTAAAATATCATAACCTTTCAAAGCTTCATTTCCAAAATATCATATCCTTCAGAACTTCCTTTCAAATCATTTTAATATCAAAATGTCATATCTTTCAAAACTCCATTTTTCAAATCATTCTAGTATATCAAAATATCATATCTTTTCAAAACCACATTTCAATCATTTAATATATCAAAATATCATCTCTTTTCAAAACCACATTCATTTCAAATCATTATTCATTTTATTCAATTTAAAATACCATTTCAATTCACATTTCAAAACAGTTTATATTCAAAAAAAATCATTTTTAATCATTAAAATGAAGTTATTATGTTCAATATTTAAATTATTAAATTTCCAAAATTTTCAACTTCCAAAGTTCATTTATTCACTTACGTTTATCAAAACAGTGAAAATTCACTTTTCGTGGCATTTAGAAAACGCTACGGAAAGATACATTCAAAACAGTTGAATTTAACAAAAGACAACATTTTAAAATGTTGTAATAGGGTTTACTTAAATTTCAAATAAACTTAGTTAAATTCAAAAATTATAGCACTTACAAAAGTTGCTATAATAGCTTTTAATTCAATTTAGCTTTTTAGTTCATTATCATCAACTACAGCATTTACAAATGCTGTAATATCATTTACACTGTAATTAATAGCATTTCAAAAATGCAGTCAATTAACTTCAAATATTCAATATAATTTCTCAACCAATTATATTTTTTTATTTAAAACATTTTTAACTCATAAAATCATACATTTTCACATTTATAAACATCATTTAATTTTCCTCATGTTCATGATTTTATAAAGTTAAATTTCCATTCAAAAATCAAGATTTAATAATAATTCACTTATAAAATGGCAACGTTCAATTTTAAATTCATTGCATTAAACTTCAACTTAACACTTAAGTTCAAATTATCAAATATAACTTAGTTTTATTTTTATTTACTTTACTAAAAGTTCACTTTTAAGTCAATTCCATAAATTTCCAATTAAGTTATATTTCAAAATTTCAACTTAAAGTATTAATTCATTTCACATTTCAACTTTATTAAAATCATTAATATGATATAAAATCACTTTGAATTCATTTAAATTCAAATTATCACAAATTTATCATAATTTCGTATTCAATTTAATTTACAATTATAATTAAATCAAATTTTCCAAAATAACTTACGTTCAAAATTTTCTAACTTTTCATTAATTCATTTCACTTACAATTATTCAGAAAATCAATAATATTTTACAAAAATCCTTTTTAATTAGATTTAAATCAAAATATTTTAATATTTACATTTCTAAAATAATTTTATAAATTTTAGAAAACATATATTAACTACGGGTCTGTATATAATTTTCTACACTAGGAAAAGTGATACGGGTAATATATCATTTCAACCCGTAATTTACGAAGAAAATCCGGGTTTTATCATTCAAACCCGCGGTCCCAAGTAAATGAAATAAATTGAAAATCATTCAGGCCTATCATTTCAGCCCATAACAATTTTCCCTTATTCTAAAATCCGTTCGGGTATGTATCATTTCAACCCATAGTGATTTCCCTTATTCTTTTTAGTCATTCTTTGGAATTATAATTCATATCAAAACTAAAGTTTGTCATTCAAAATAAATAAAATAAGTTTTTTTTTAAATCAAAAATTCAATTAAAATAATTAAAATGTACAAAAAAAATAAATCACAAAATACAGGGTTGTTACACTCTCCCCCACTCAAAACTTTTCGTCCTCGAAAAGGAATGAGGTACGGGAAAGCACAGAAAAAGATAGAGTGAAATCAGATTAGGACAAGATGACAAGGAGAAGGAAATTATACATGATAACTATTGTGATAGGTAAGTTTAACAAGGTGGAGATGATCTTTCCAAGATCCTCCGGAATCAAGAACACAAGCACGAAAAGGTGGATTCAAAATGAGTACGAAAGATCTATCAAAGATTATAGAAAGATGCATATACCAATCTATAGCAAGATAAGGATGATAAGGACAACCAAAAGATAGTTTGGAAAAAAAAATAAGAAAATAAATTTGAAAGCACAGAAATTTCAACTTAAATAGAGAATAAATCTGTACACAAGTTAAATAAATCTTAACTATCTCAAATTCCATTATCTTATTATCCAATCATCTTAAATTAACAATTTTTTTAAAACCAAAGGGTTTGAAAAATAATCATTTATTATACTCATAATGTACTTAATACATTTAATTCTTCTTTATTCCTAATTAAAATTAAATTTATTCCTTTCAATATATTTATTACTTATGTTAAATATACTTACACTTATTATAACTGCTTTCTTTTATTCTTAGTTCTTTTAACATTATTTTATATTGTAAATTATTCAATTACCCATTTATTCTATTTACCTCTGTTAATCATTTTATAATTAAAATTTAAGTGTATAACATTTATTATAACTACTCAAATTTTATTTAAAAAAAATCTTTTTATATTGTATATTACCCAATTACATTGTTAGCTTCTTAAATTAAGGTAAGTTATATTGGAATGCAATTGAGTATTATACAAATAAAACTTTCCAATTCAATTATCTCAAGTTTGAATTATTTATCCAAAAATTTTTATTTTCATTTTATATTCGAAATTATTCTTTAAAAATAAAATTTAAGAATTAAATTTCCGATTTCTTCATACCATTTAGAGAAAACTAAAGGTATGTACATAGTTTATCAAATCAAATTTAAATCATATATTTATATATATTATAAGTCAAGTCATATTTTAGAAATTCAATTGAATTTGATTTCCCAAAACAAAGCTGTAGCAAGACTACAGGGCGGTCTCTTCACTTTGAAACTCGAAAATGAATGTCGATGATGCTGCAGTCATCACCGAAATTATTTCCCAGCGACAAAGAGAAGACGCTAATTTTAAACTTAAAATTCTTCGGAAACAAATTTCTATTTGAAAATACTTTAAATAATATAACCTTTTAAAACATTAAACACAAGGTTTGAAACCATCGGAAATTAAATTCTCAAATTTCTTGTTCTAAATTCATTTCAGTTCCCAAATAAATTTATAAACAACTATCTATAAATTCATTTATAGAACAATAAATGATAAATCAAGTATTATCATTTCAAATGATCAATTTTAAATCAATTTATTAAGTTCCATAAATTTACTTATATATCAAAATTTATTTCTTAACCAAATTTTAAAATAATATTGTGTTAGTTTGTTCTGTCAAAGTGTTTTAGAAATCCTATCGATAACGCTGATCAGACGAATCGATCGGAAACCCAAATCAACATCAACAACTCAAACAACACAATATATAAAACAAAACATAGATATACAAGTACAATTCAAAATGTTTGGAAGAATAGATTGGAAACAAAAGACAAGATGATTAAATAACAGAGTAGAGAGGTGGATAAGCTTAAATAAATCACGGGCAACTTTTACCGGGTCAACCGTGACTTAAAGAATAAGATCAATGTGGATTTTTCTGGTGTAAATCTACATTCGATCTCAAGAGTTAGAGTTTGGGATAACAAAAGATATTAGCATCTAAACCAAGGATAGATATAAATCTCTGGTGAATCCATGCTAATTGTAAAGGAATTTTCCCTTTTTTTCAATTTAATTTGAAATTGGCGTGACCGTCGACTCACTAAAAAGATCAATCGAAGCGGAGTTATGGAATACTCCAGAGTCAAAAGAAGATGAATAATGAGGGATACGAATGGATTTTGGAACCGTAGGGAATGTTCCAAAATTCAAAGGAATTGAGTCAAAAAGGAAGAGATTCAAACTCGAATGAAAGTGTTTCTGTAAATACATTCACTCCATATGCTGAGTTTTGCCTAGAGCTACCAAAGCTCTGATACCAACTGTAACGACCCAATATTTTCAACCATTCGCATCCATTATAAGTGTATAGGTAGACACTCATGCCGGAATTGAATTGCTCAAAATACCGCGTTGTAAATAAAAATTTGGCAAATCTCAGAATATGTATTAAATAAAAATCACAGATCACATACACAGAGTAATAATAATGCAGCGGAAGTAAAAGAGATAGTAGTTCATGAAGCTACTATATAAATATATCAGAGTTACATAAGATACAATAGAAGAAATAAAGTACAGTAGAAGTTTAAATATGATAATCAAGTACGAGCGGAATAGAACAACCGAACAGAAAAGATGAAACTTGACAAGTAGATAATCTCCAGCGATTCCAATCTCTAGAAAGTGGAAATCCAAATCTGTGAATAACTCAGGCTGACTCGAGCGTAAATAAAAGTACAAACACTCGAGTCAGGACATACATACTTATACAATGTAAACCAACTCAAGTGAACTGTATTAAAGGTACAAGTAACTTACAAGATGCTTGGGACCGCCCATCCTCTAAGGATCCGTTAAACTATTTACTGTATAGTATATTTGCGCTATATACAGTAGTGTCTAATCAGTAAAGTATAATCATATAGAAAATAGCGTTAAGGAGATGGTGAACCTTAACGCGGTCGGATCTTTAAAACCAAAATCGTAGTGGGCTCGATATAAGGAGATGACAAGGCACGCGAGGCAATGCCAGGGTGGATACACCGTTTGCACTCCCGGACCGGTGGTGACGGCAAGCCAGCAGCTTCCGCCCACCTCGAACAATACCCCCGAATCAAAGTGGCGCCACATATCGAATCACAAAAGTAATAGAATGATTTTCGATGGAGCATGCTCGATGAAAGGGTGTGGCCCTTTGTGTAGCCCGATATAGCTCCTGTTTTAGTCATTTATGCCAACTCACGGGAGTTGGGTCCACGTAATATACCTCGAAAACGTCGCCGCCATCCTACTTCATTCTGGAATCTCCACCGCGTACACAGTTGTTAAAGTGGTTTTTGGTATTGACCGGCTATAAGACAATATCCGATTCCGGTCTCTTTAACAACCAATCGTTATTATAACCCGTAGTTATAACTTTAAAACAATATTTTATACTTCAAAATAAAATATCATTTCAACCCAAATCTTTACCAAAATAAAGATTAAATCATTTCCAAACCATTTCAATATATCATCATACCATATCTTTCAATTCAAATATTTATCAAAATAAATATCAAGTCATTTCTAACCATTTCAATATATTAAATTATCATATCCTTTCAAAACTTCCTTTCAAATCATTTTAATATATTAAAATATCATAACCTTTCAAAGCTTCATTTCCAAAATATCATATCCTTCAGAACTTCCTTTCAAATCATTTTAATATCAAAATGTCATATCTTTCAAAACTCCATTTTTCAAATCATTTTAATATATCAAAATATCATATCTTTTCAAAACCACATTTCAATCATTTAATATATCAAAATATCATCTCTTTTCAAAACCACATTCATTTCAAATCATTATTCATTTTATTCTATTTAAAATACCATTTCAATTCACATTTCAAAACAGTTTATATTAAAAAAAATCATTTTTAATCATTAAAATGAAGTTATTATGTTCAATATTTAAATTATTAAATTTTCAACTTCCAAAGTTCATTTATTCACTTAAGTTTATCAAAACAGTGAAAATTCACTTTTCGTGGCATTTAGAAAACACTACGGAAAGATACATTCAAAATAGTTCAATTTAACAAAAGACAACATTTTAAAATGTTGTAATAGGGTTTACTTAAATTTCAAATAAACTTAGTTAAATTCAAAAATTATAGAACTTACAAAAATTGCTATAATAGCTTTTAATTCAATTTAGCTTTTTAGTTCATTATCATCAATTACAGCATTTACAAATGTTTTAATATCATTTACACTGTAATTAATAGCATTTCAAAAATGCAGTCAATTAACTTCAAATATTCAATATAATTTCTCAACCAATTATATTTTTTTATTTAAAACATTTTTAACTCATAAAATCATACATTTTCACATTTATAAACATCATTTAATTTTCCTCAAGTTCATGATTATATAAAGTTAAATTTCCATTCAAAAATCAAAATTTAATAATAATTCACTTATAAAATGGCAATGTTCAATTTTAAATTCATTGCATTAAACTTCAACTTAACACTTAAGTTCAAATTCTCAAATATAATTTAGTTTTATTTTTATTTACTTAACTAAAAGTTCACTTTTCAGTCAATTCCATAAATTTCCAATTAAGTTATATTTCAAAATTTCAACTTAAAGTATTCATTCATTTCACATTTCAACTTTATTAAAAATCATTAATATGATATAAAATCACTTTGAATTCATTTAAATTCAAATTATCACAAATTTATCATGATTTCATATTCAATTTAATTTCCAATTATAATTAAATCAAATTTTCCAAAATAACTTACGTTCAAAATTTTCTAACTTTTTATTAATTCATTTCACTTACAATTATTCAGAAAATCAATAATATTTACAAAAATCCTTTTTAATTAGATTTAAATCAAAATATTTTAATATTTACATTTCTAAAATAATTTTATAAATTTTAGAAAACATATATTAACTACGAGTCTGTATATAATTTTCTACACTAGGAAAAGTGATACGGGTAATATATCATTTCAACCCGTAATTTACAAAGAAAATCCGGGTTTTATCATTTCAAACCCGCAGTCCCAAGTAAATGAAGTAAATTGAAAATCATTCAGGCCTATCATTTCAGCCCATAACAATTTTCCCTTATTCTAAAGTCCGTTCGGGTATGTATCATTTCAACCCATAGTGATTTCTAATTTACAGGGAACTTGCAGTGTGATAAACTGATAAAATATACAGAATAATATGAAATAACAGTAACATATGAAATAACAGGTGAAATATCAGGTGTAATAACAGGTGTGAACATCATATGATAATAATATAAGCAGTTATAACATGATCATATAGTTCTACAGATTCACAGGGTGTCAATTTACTACTTATATAAGTACATAATATCTGGTGAGAAATACTCACTTTTTTTTGCTAGAGATATCAATTAGAATGACACAACGGATCCAGAAGGCACGACCTTTGATTTGAGTGGAGAGAAATAGCCAAGATATCATCTTGTAAACAACCCCAAAACAAGACAATATAACTTATGAATATTCAACCAAAATATATTGAAATAAATTGAAATTGAAAGGCAACAAAGACAAGATAACTTGACCTTGCTACAACCATTCAAAAGCTCGACTAAGGGGTTCGTTTTCTCAGCCATGATGATGATATGAGTGTGGGAGAGACAAGGCTAATAGCCTTGCAAACATTCAACAAAACAAACAAATAACATAAGTTTTCAAACCCAAATTCAATAAAACAATGTTAGAATTAAATGCATAAAACAAAGCCAATGTTTTTGCACTTGCTTTCTACCGCCTATGCTTCAGCTATAGATCTGAAATACATGTCTAAGGAGTGGGTTAGGATCAGGTCTTGGGTTCATATGGGTCGGCCATAGCTTGGAAGTAATGGTGCAAAGGTGGATGGACATAGGTGCAACAAAGCAACAACTACAAGGCAAATTCATCACTTCTATGCTATAAATGGGTTCGGCCATAGGCTCTAGGGGCAGGGCCAGTGGGTCCAGATGGTGGTGGATGATGTGGCAGAGGGTGGAGGTCAGGTCAGAGGTGGTGGTGGTGGTGGAAGTGGTGGCAAAAGGTGGATGAAGGTGATGGTACCAAAACTAGGTCAGCTTGAGTGCATAGGTGATGGATTTGTGGATTTTGGCGGTGTTGTTTGCCTTAGGGTTGCTTGGCCTGCCATGGTGGTGATCTAGGGTGGATGATGTTCAGAGAATAAAGTGGTGAAGGTTGGCCTAGATCTGGTTGAGGAGGAGTGGAGCCATGAAGTTGAGAACAAGTTGCAAAATCACATAGAAAAACTAGAAAACAAGAGAAGAGAAGAAGATTTTACCAAATTTTTGCAAGATGGAGGCCATGATTTTTTTTTTAGGGTAGAGAAGATTTGTTGCGTGAAAAATATGAGGAAGGCAGCTGAAAAAAATGAGGAAAAGAACGGCCAAAATAAAAGATGTATTGATTAGAATGAAACGGTAAAAGAAACGGTGAAACGACTTTACGTTTCTTAGCTTTTAAAATCTTCCATACTTCCTTTTCTTTTAAATCAAGTAAAAAAAAATAAACTTCATCAAGTACATCTAAAACCGAAACAAAGTGAAAAAAAATAAAAATATATAATTAAATTTAAAGAAAATATAAAAAGAATTAAGGAAATTGCTTAAAAATTGAAAACATGGTTCAAAAATTACAATTAAAACATCAATAGCTTTGGAAAAATATCTACTTCATTTTAAAAATATTATAAAGCAAAATTTTGAAATAAAATAATTTATTTATCATTTCTAAAATAAAATAAATAATTAAATTGGAGAAAAATAGAAAAGAACTAAAGAAAATGTTTAAAAATTGAAAACAGGGCATGGAAATTACAAGAAAAATACTACTAGCTCTAGAAAAATTCCTACCTCACTTCAAAAATATTAAAAGACAAAAACATACATAAAATAACATATCAATACATATTACAAAAAAATATGACAAAGAAAAATAAAATTTATACTATTTAAAATAACAAAATTGCAGAATAAACAAATTACACTCAATATTGAAATATACATAACTTTCACAATTTACATCCGTTTCCAACGAAACAAAAAGCAGTGTTCTTAAAATTTTATGTACTTTCAGAATAAAAGATAAAATTTAAATTTTCAAACTTTTAAAAAATTTAAAATAAAAGTCAAAATTTGACTATTTTGACCAAAAATTCACTTTTTGGAAAATATTCTTTTCAGTCATGCTTTGGAATGATAATTCATATCAAAAGTAAAGTTTATCATTCAAAATAAATAAAATAAGTTTTTTTTAAATCAAAAATTCAATTAAAATAATTAAAATATACAAAAAAAATAAATCACAAAATACAGGGTTGTTACAAAGCCGAGCTAGAGGAAAATGGGAGTAGATGGGTTGGCCGATCTTGCTGGCGTAGGGAAGAAGGAAAGGCCAATGTGGAGTTCGAGATGATGGAGGAGTGTGGAGGCTGATGAGGCTACTTGGTCTCGGAGGGTTTGCATGGGTTTTTTAGGTGAACGGTTGGTCGAGAGAGAGTGAAAGAGATGTTAAGGGAGGGTTTGCGTGAACAAGGAAAGCATGGAGGAAGGAACAAGCAAGAAAAATGAGTTATATCATTTTTTTCAATTTTTCTTTCATGTGAAAACTCAGACCAAATTGAAGAATGAAAGAGGGAAGAGAACAAGAGGACGAGATACTTGAACCAAAAAATAAGCAAGAGAAAGAATAACAAAGGTTGGCATGAATACAAATAAAAAAAATGCAAATGTGAAGGGTCAAAAGTTGTTTCAAAATTTAATAAAGCAATTACTATTTTATACGGCGGGAGATTTGAAAAGGGACAAGGAACAAGATGGCCCAAATGCCGTACCGATACGAAATCGTTTCATAGATTTATGTCATCCCTCAAACTCCAGAACACAAAAACAAATATACTGCAGAGCTCAGCATGACGAGACAATCAAAATGGTATACATATATCAGTGGTACGATCATCCTATCAAAAGTCAATGATCGATACCGAAAAAATGTTGCTAATTTGCCGAAAATAAGATAAATGGAGCATTAGCTGTCAAAATTTGGAGAATTTAAATATGACATCTCAATTAGAAGATTATTTACAAATTTATTATATAAAAAATATTCGGGTTTGAAAACTGTTTTATTATCATCAAATATTAATTGATTTAAATTTGAATAAAATTACACAAGAAAATAAACTTTCATATTATCTGATGAAAATTTACCATTTTCTACGTTTAAGTAGACGTATTCCAAATATCAGATTTTTATTTCAAAATTCTATTATTCTATAGTTCATAAAATTTCAGTTTAATTACATTATAAAATCATAAAAAAAAATCGGGTCGTTACAACGGAAATACATCTCTATCATCCAGCTTGTCTCCTAAACTCCATAGCATCCTATCTTGAATTTGTAAAACTCGGTCTGAACCGAGCATTATAATAAAATAACACCCGAGTCAATCTGGAAGACCAGTGTGGGGAAAACACACTAAATTTGAATTAGTAAAATTATCAAAACCCTCAATTAAGCAAAGGTATCTCGTAAGATTGCGTCACACATAAACACGATGGGTTTTTCCCTTATGATAACCAAAACATTTTACAAAAAATCCAGTGATATTATAATAGAGTCTAAGTACAAATAATTATTCAAATAGCCAAAATAGTTACATTAATTAAATTCCAGCATACTAAGCTCTGCAAACAAAACCGTAAAGCCTCGTATTGGAGAATAGATTCCATTAAATAACTAGGCTACTGGGGTACCGTCCATCATAATACACCTCTAGAAAAATGTAACGAGGACCTCATCGGGATCCCATGGTACACAAGGCTGCCCCTAACCTGGATAGAACCGAATATGTTATCACCCCTGGTGTTCCTACCCCTAAAAGTCGAGCGCTCACTTTTTCCATGCACACCCATATCCATAATTTATATATATCTCTTAGGGTATCTAGAAAAGTGATAAAATACCCTAATTGGGTGCGACCCACTAAGCCTTGCTGCATCTCCCATGTTTTAGTCATCCTGGTTGATGAGGCTTGAGGCTAACGTTTACCTTTCATGAACAATTCTACTTAGAATACTCATCGTCCTCCAATGACGATGTTTTGATAGCATTCGTCCATTCAAGTTGTTTTGGATCTGGACAAACCGAATCACAATCATCACTATCTTCACGACATCCAATCGTAACGTTCAAACCAGATTGAAGTGGTTTTTCGGATAATTAAATTTGATCCTGGTCTCTTTGAAACGATTAATGAAATTGGCCAATGTTGATAGTTGGTTATATAATATCAACTAACTTCCATAAGCAATTATTAGGACGTTGTTTATAATTCTTTAAAACATTCATTTCAAAATATCTTTACAAAGATATATATTCAAATCTCTTTCAAATTTATCAATATTTGAAAACATTTCAAATACTTGTTTCCATAACAAGATATCTCCACCCGTACCTCACTTCAACACTTAGCGAAATATTTCCAACTTCGATTTATAATCCATTACTTAGAAAATATCTCAATATAAATCCTTCGTCTCTAAATATTTTCAAAACTTCCATTTTCTCACTTAGGGGAATATTATAATCCATTTTCCTGAAATCATTTCTAGTATCAATACTTAGGACTTTTTTTCTTATCCTATCTCCTACATTTCCAAAATTTATATTAATTCCTTTACATTTTCCAAAGTCGATTTACTCACTTATAATCTCGTCTATCCGTTTACAACTTCTAAAAATTATATCCGTTTTCTACATCTCGAAAGAGTTTATAAATAAATTCAAATCATTTTCAAAATTCTATATATATGTATAATAAGTATTCTTAAAGAACGATAATATATTTTTAAAGACACGTTTAAGTAATTATTTAAAATTTTGAAATACTTAAATAAACACTGACACTTCATTCCCTATCTCATTTTCTAATAACAAATTGGTTTTACGAAGCTTATTATAAAAAATTGGAAATTTATTTCAATTAATATTAAATATTTGAAAAATCCACTTCCGAAGTATTTTATTACTAAAGCAGCTTTAAATTACATAGTATGAATATATAAAAATTCTCTTTTGAAAAACAATTTAATTCCTCGATAAAAATATATGTCTAAAATTCCAATGTCTAATTTCAATTTATAAATCCCTTTTGGTTCACTACACGTCGATTTTATTTCCGTCCCCTAACCATTCTCACATTTCAAAAATAGAAACCACTATTTTTCCTCAAACCAATTTCTATATTTTGATATAAATTCGCCCTATGAATGAATATACCCAATTTATCAACAGAAATCGTTTTACCCTTATTTATAAACATCATTATGAATTTATAAACTCCTTTGAGTTTTCACTTATTTATAAAACTAACCCCATTTATAAAATCTCATTTTATAAATCCATTTTTAATAGACTCCATTTATTTCACAAATCTATTTAAATTATCGATTTTAACTCCTTTTAATATTTTCTAGAAATTTCGTTTAAAAATCCATCATTCAAAATCATTTATATAAGAATTTTAAATTCTCTATTTGAAATATACTTTTCCGAATAGTTAAGTACCATCCAAAAATCAACTTGTCGTTTCATCCAAATCAATTTCGTCTAAAATAGTCCAACTTCGATATACATATTTTTACATTCAAAATTTTCATTTAATTCCTTCAAATTCAAAAATAAAATTTATGGTATTTAAATATCCAAAATTCAGGCCAGTGCTACAACAGCATCCAATAATTCAAACCATAAAAACAATCTATAACGGATTATTCTAAAACATCATATATTATTATATATGAAAAACAACCAATATAAATTTGAGGAATCCAGTTGGATCCCTCTAACCTATTTCCCTGCATCCATAGATGTTAATACAACAAAAAATACCAATCCCGCTTCGAGGGTGATATCACGGTATATAGGGTCATCCGCTATTATGCGGGGAACATAGGGTCTCATCCGCTAAAATATATACGGGAATAATCAATCCAACTACTAATATATACTTCTATATATATAATAATGTCCAAATTGATAATAATTTATCAATTCAACCAATCAATCAAAAATTAATTTTGACGATTTAAAATTAATAGCAATCATCCAAATGAGTGAGATTTACTTACCTTTACTTTTAATTGTAATTCGTTTCAATTTAAACCCCATTGCGTTTATTCTGCAACTACGCACCAATACGGTTTGTTTTATTCATTTTGGACCTCGTATAAGATGTTTATGGATTTTATTAATATCGAGATAATTTAAATTAAATTAGGATCAACACAAGATTTCCTACTAGACTAATCTAAAATACCTCCTTCGCACACGAAAAACTTACTGGATATCACGTTCGTGACAAACCTTACACCACGGCGTCGCCGCACCTTCCCTCTACTAGGCTGCCTCACCTAGACCCATCAGAACCTACCCAAGCTCTGCAGCACCAACATCTTTGGTATCAGCCTCCTCCATACCGCCATACGCTAGCATGATCACTGCCCTCACAAGCTTCAGCTTCGCCCTAGAAATCAACCGCCTGCCTGCCAACGCCTCCATGTGTCGCCCAACCATCAATCGAGTCTTCGGCCTTCCTTTCGCATGCAAACAAGAAATCGACCCCGCTCGCACAACCAGGCAACACCAATTCATGAGTTCGACTCGCGTACTCGCTGTTGCTTCAGGCGTTAGGCCACTGCCCTCATCCTGATCGCAAATGAACACACTTGCTTAGGAAATCGTGACTAATCATGAGCTTGAGCAGAACGCCATCTTCTCCTCCCCTCCCACGCGTGCTTCTTTCCATGGCGATTTGATCGCCGTACTTTTTTTTCATTTGAGATGAGGATCGATTTCGTTCTCTTTTTTGTACGGAGTTCGATATTTGGTTTAGAGAAGAGGGTAAAACGAAAAGAATTCATGAATTTTGATTGCAACAAAGAGATAAGGACGTGATTTAAAGATAATGGGGTAGCGTATTTCAAAAGGTAAGGTGACTTTGATTTGATTTTACCTTTATTTTTATTTTTCAAAATATCTTGAATTTCCTGCTACATAATTACGAACTCCAATTGAGGCATGCCGCCAAGCGTTCCTAATGTTATATCGTTATTCCGAACCCAACGGAATAAGCCTCGAGCTCTAATTGATTGTATGGAGAAGATAGCTTTTTAAATCGACTATCTAAATTAAATCAATTAAATTATTTCCAGGCGTTTTCATATCGTACAACCAAACGGTAAATCCAAACGCTATAAAATTTGAAATCCGATAATAACACATTATTACGGATCCAACGGGACTGGTTTCGTCGAATCCATCAATATTTGATTAAATCGACGATTTCCAAAATTTACGAAATCGCTTTAAAATTTTCAGTTTTAAAATCTTACTAACTTATAATTCCAAATCCAATATTTAAATCCATTTAAATATTCCAAATCAAACGACAAAAAATATATTTGAAATTTAAATATTTAAAATTTTAATATTTGAAATGATAATGAACACATGGAGTTATTTCCCAAATAAAAAGAAAAAATGCATAATATGCAGTAGTTATTTATAATTATTGCAGGGTTTACCTGCTTTTATTCTTTTTAAATGCATGTTTTCCCAAATGTTATGAATAAATGTAGATATATCAGCAAATATTTATGAATAAGTATAAATATCAGAGAATAAGTCAAAAAATTACCGAATAAAGGTTTTGTTTTTTTGGTCATTTGCTTTAGCAACATTTATATCTTCATTTTTCATTTCTTCATCTTGGTTTTTTTCTTCATTCAAATTACTTTCATCAACATTCTTATCTTTTTTAGTTTGTTTTATTTCATCTTCCTTCTTTTCTTCATCATTGTCTTTTTCTTCTTCTTCTTCTTCGTCTTTCATCTTTTCTTCTTCATTTATATCTTCCGCATTTTCCATTTTTTCCTCTGGCTCAACACTTTGAACCATTTTAAGTTTTTCTTCTTCAGTATTTGAAACATCTTTTTCTGCATCATCTTCTTCTTCTTCTTCATTTTCAATCCTTTCTTCATCTGTTTCATCATCTTCTACTTCCTGTTCATCATCTTCTTCCTCTTCTTCTTCATTATCTTCTTCCACTTCTTCTTCATCATCTTCTTCCATATCAACATTTTCCTTTGCCTATATTTCAAATTGTTTAGAAGCGTTATCACTTTCACTTCCTTCAACCTCTTCACTTTCACAGAAATAGTTTTCAGTACCACTTACTTCTTGTAAAGGTAAAGTTATTGTATCAGAATCAGTGGAAGAAGTTTCTTTTTCATATTTACTAAGTCTCATTTTCAGACGGGCATTCTGATTTTGAAGGCTTTTGTTGTCCATTTCTAGCCTTCGAATTATTTCTTTCTATTTTTCCTATCTTGCTTTATATATTTTCTCATATTCATTCCCTTTTTCTGAAGCATCTTTTAATACGTCATTTTTTTTCCTTGAGTATCCTGAAACAAAAGGTTAAAACATTTAGTTTCATAGTTTATTAGCAATAACTGCATATGAAATAGCAAGCATTAAAAATTATTGCAGATATATCTGTAGTTATTGTGGAGTATATAACTCGGCAATTAAGAAATTATTTTCAATATTTGTATTCTATTCTGCAAGTATGTTTTAGAATTGCAGACTAGTCTACAATAATTATATATAATTGCGGATATGTTTGCGAGTGTTGCTGATAATTATTGTTACTAAGTCTAAATCAAACCCATTGAAAGAAAAGTAGGTATGTTTTCATTTAAACATAAAGACACGCTTTAACCCCTTAAGAACCTTTGGTCTCGACCTGTGTAGTTACTACCCTGCTATAACCCTGCTATATCTCATAGCAGATTTCTACCGCTACGATTTTTCCATATAGCCCCAAAATATAGCCTTTCCGCTTTAATCCCCGCTATTTCCGCTATATCCCGTTATTCCCGCTATATTTTGCTATTTCCGCTATATTGGATTTATCATTATAAAAATTATGAAACTAATTTATTTGATTTAATTTTTAATATATTTTCAGAAATGAAAATACTCTAATATTCGACTAAATTCAATTATGTTATATAACAGTTTTACGTTTATTTAAAGTATATTCGCACATGTTTTTTGTTTAAAATTATTTATGTATTAAGTATAATCCAATTGAATGATTATTTTTCATTAAATTACCATTTATATATTTCTAAAAACATTAATTACTCGTTTTATATGCTATTTTAGAGTCATCCGCTATATCCCGCTATATCCCCGCTATGACTTTTTGCACCTCCACCGCTTCGAATCTGCCAAGCGCTTTAACTGCACAGGTCTCGACTTAGTGTCTTCCGCCTTAGTCCAACTCACTCTATACCGAGTTATTGTTACTATGTGCGTTGATTTCGATGGCATGAGGGCGACAACACTTGACCGGAACACCTGTGCCAAAAGTGGCAAAACATGCTAAAAGCATGTAAAAACTGATTTTTTCTTTAAAAGGAATTTCTTTCCAACTAACCTGCCTTGTTTGTCAAAATATTATTGGTTGCTAAATTTCTTTTCCAAATGTACTGCCAATATTTCAGAAGTAAACAATTTAATTTATTTATAAAATAACCATTCTCCTTTTATTAATATATAAAACATTTTAGTCCCATACCTTTAAACAATTTTATATATTAATGAAAACACTTAGGAAAATTCAACAAAAATTCCAAAAATTCATTTTTAATATGTTTTCTAACATATATTAACTCCAGACCTAAAATATTAATTATTTAGCTGTAAATAATTTAAAACCCAAATAATCATTTTGTACATTAAAAAATTAATATAAAATCCACATTAATTCAGAAAATTATGAAAATTGAAACTCATTTCTAAAATATCATTTTTGATCAAAGTCTAAATTCGCAAGGCATTTAGATGTCTTTAAATAGGATTTTCACATTAAAACATATCATAAAATCTATATGAACAAGCATAAATCTCAACAAGCATATATAAACATTTAATCCTTTAAAAACATGGCATAATCATGCAAAATAAATCGCATTCAACCTTAAAACTGAAAAACTTAAGAAAAATGAGATGTTATTATTATACATCTTAGCTTTTGAGATTAAATAGTTTGAGATTTAAATGGATTTAAGTTGATTGAGCTTCCCCTCAATTCTTTTATCTTCCTCTAGTTGCTTCTAATGGTGGCTGGCCTTTATGTTTAATTTTTGCAAATGATTTGAATGTGAGGATACATAGCTAAGGGTTAAGGGCATTAGAATGCTCATTGTCCTTTTTTGCTCTCATCTATTATACATAACCATTTTATTTTAGTTCATTTATTATCATGGCACGGCTACCCCTATTAATCACAAATCACAATCTCCTAATCATCATATTATTTTATTTTATTTAGCTAATTAAATATCCTAAATAATGTTACTAAAAATATGCGGTGTTACATGAAGCAACAGAGGTGAAATGACTAAAGAAATTGGTCAATTCTTCATTAGTGAAGGACACCAAATCCCTATTTTAGTTCCTTTATTTACCCCAAATCTTCCAACTCTTTACAACCCCATAATTAGCAAGTCCTCAGCACATTAGCATATTGACTATTCTAGCTAATCTACTTCAATTAATTCAAGCTTTATAGGTTGTTTAATCCTTTTAACTCTAATAAATCTTCAAGTTAAAATACTAATAGCCTTTTTAATTCAATTTTTCTTTTTACTTTTTTTTATTTTAACATTGTTTCCATAAAACTATCAGGTTTTTAAAACAGTAAATTCTCTATTAATTTTAACAAACGTTCATTTTTGACAAAGATCATGACATGCTTTTTTGCGATTTAGTATTTTATCCAAAACATTGCAACTCAGTTTAGAAAATTGGACACGTAAACATACCTTTTTATTTTTCTTTTACAAATAAGAAATCTTCACAAGGGTATACAAGAAAATGTGATATTTTAACTTTTTTTTCCTTTTTTCACAGTGCGATAGGAAGATTTTCAAAAGCATGGATTTTTCAATACATTTTTTCAATTTACGTTTCAAAAGTTTCAATGCCCAAAAGAAATATATACATCAAAAGATAAGTGTAATTACGTGTCTGGCTCTAGGTTTAAAATAGTTCTACAATTTTTTTTTTTAGTTTTTCCATGTTTGAAGCTAAAAATAAGGAGCTATAAGTTTAAACTTCAAATATATTTTCAAAGATTTCAAATACCGATGTTTCTAACTTACTTTAAAAATTCTTTTCAATTCTACTTTTAATCTTATAAATTTCCATAAACTTTGTTTGAACATTTCATAGGAAATCATGAGCCAGTTTATTTTCTTTTGATTAAATATCAAACATTTAAAGTTTAACTTTTCTGAATACATTTCCAGTCGTTTAGCAATTAAATTGGAGCAGATGAAAAAACCTAATTTACATAAGCCCAACTACATCTAACAATTCTTAAAGTGCAAAAGGTTTTAGCCCCTCATCTTAACTCAAGCCTAACATGCAATATAGTGTCCAACTCTAATATAAGAACACTCAAACCATCAATTTAATTCAGATGAACTTTTTGATACTATTTTTAATATAAGAATAGGGCTTCCACTTAGCTGGGAAGATTTACCCTAACTTTGGTAAGTCCTTTTTTCATATGTCCATTATGCCTTATTTGAGAGTTTCATGTTAGTTACATATTCATAGTTATTCGATAATAATGGACCGACTCATTCGAGAGTTTCATGTTGGTCGATAATAACTATGTCAATAGGAAATCTTAGTATGAGATGTTACATAGCTTTCTTGACTTGGAATGCTTTGCAACTTCAATGTGGATACTGCACCTTGATTGTAGTTAATCATGGCTTGGCAATCCATTGAGTGACCATATTTCATTTCAGTTGAGGTGTTGTAAGTGAATTGTTATTCAAAAGATAATTTGCCTCCTCGGTTGTACATGGTCGATATCATGATCAACTGTAGTCTACTCTATTTCAGAAAGTTTGGCCATAGTAGAATGTTTAATGATAAACATATTATTGGCCAAGAACTTTATTTATGAACCAATCAAGTTGAGTGTGGACCAAATTCCATACATCCTAATGTGATATAATATTGGCAAGGTGCAATGACCCAGATTTTGAACGGTTTTTAAATAACTACCATATTTTTTAAATATTGAGTCTTGGATTTAAAGTGAACAAAAAATGATTCAAAAGCTTATTTAAATTCTGTTAAAATAAGAATGATGATAGTAAACTTATAATTTAGATTAAAAGTGACTAAATTTGTCTAATATTAATTTTTTAATTAACGTGTGAAATTATCATTCTAGGACACGGTCTTGAATTTTAATGAAACAAGTGCCAATGGATCTGAAATAATGAATTGTTGTATACCGATGAGTTTCATGACAATCATACGTACTGTGTGGTCGTGTGAGCTCAAAACACATAGTGATTAATTTTAGAGAATTAAATAATATAATTTGAGTTTAAAAGCTAACTTCTATATATGATGGAGTTAGGTCCTGATACTAGTTCCATTGTATTCAAAATAAGGGTAATTAGCTATAAATTCTAGTAGGCATGCTTCATTTGGAGTATGAGATTTTGGAGGTGAATAATATCGAAGATTTTTCTATATAAGGACCTCACTTTCTTCTATTTTCCAAAACCTAACTCTAACCCTAGCCTCATCCAATGGGCGAAGTTGATCAGCTCCTCTAGGGGCCATTTCAGGTGATGGTCCCAACTAGGAAAATGTTTGTTAGGGTGAGTGGAGTAGATTGACAGGTTGGATCATCGTAAGGAGGTGTGTAGCGGTCGGAATTCACCAATGAACGGCGCGGCTAGGGTATGATTTCATTGTTGACATTGATCTATAGATGATGGCGTTGAGGGAAAAGGTCGAAGTTGATATGGGTTATGGACTAGTGAAGTTCGGTAGGTTGGCGTCGCCTGTGGCGGCGGCTAATGGCAGATGAATTGGGTTTTTAGGGATTCTTCTTGGTCGTAGAGGCACCATTGGAGGACAAGATAGTACCGTTGGGGACGTCGAGGTCTGAGGAGGTGGCGATAGGCGAGCCGCATGCCTGGAGGCCAGCGACGGTGATGATCGAGCGAAAGTCGTGACGTAATGGATTAAAGAACGGTCGACCTGGGTTAAAAGATAGGTAATTAGTTTAATTACTTAGTTAATTAAGTTAATTATTAACTAATAAATCTCATAATGTTCTAATGATCGTATCTTGTTCATACGAGGTCCGATCGAGGTGCTGTTTTCACAGTTGCATTTGTATCGGAATTCTTTACAACATGGATGGATTTCGTTGAGTTTGGAGCTAGTGGGATTTTTTTCCAAAATTGAACGACATTCGATTTTGGACTATTCAGAGAAAAATGGGAGTTGGCAGGAACTTGGGTGAGTTTACTCATCAATTGATTGAGGATTGTTATGTATATAATTATTGTTTTTTTAAAATATAAACTATGTAACAAATAATGCAAGCTAATACTTTTTGGACCCGCCTAGTTTTGTAAACAAGTGTTAGCATTATTATGAGTATAATCTATCTTTTGATCATCTATAACATGTATTGTGGCCTAGACTACTTGTTTACATATTTGATATTGCTTTGTGAAAAGTGATAGTGTGTTATGATTGTTTGAAGCGATATAGTCATTGTAAACGTGCTTTAAAATCCCTGAAATTCGACATATATTAGATTGGATAAACTGTGGAAATATATATGTACATATATATTGGGTTGTTCTACACATGCTTTAGTGTGTTTAACATAAAGGAATTGGCTTGGACATTTGTGAAAATTGGAACTGGAAGTTGAAAATGTTATAAGCGAATGAGTAATTATTGATGCACTTTGAAATCACTGCAATCATTGATTTTAAAGTTAATTTTAGAAGACATACATGGGCTTCTTCATATTTATAATAAGTATTGTAAGCGTACTTATTATTGAACAAATAACAAGGTTTAAATATATTTCTGAAAATCATTATGGATTTCTAAAGTGATGGTTTTAAATTATAAAACGAGTTTTAAAGTGGTGTTCTAAATAAAAGGTTTTAAAATATGGTATAAGTATTTTAAAAGTATATTTTTAGTATATACATGGTTTTAGAAATTGTTAAAGGTTTTATTTGAGAAATTAAAGGATTTTATATTATAATATTTTACGAATGGTTTATAGTACTTTATTATATACTTAATTTTACAAATAAATTAGTGCATGTATGCATATATCTCTGTGTGTATCTTTTTAAAAATATTCTATTATATTTAAAAGTTCATAAAAGTAGTTTAATATTTTATAAAGGGATGTAAAAGGATTTTTTGGATTATAACACTTACGTTATAATGGAGTGTTTTATAAATTGATTCAAAGGGTATATAACCTTGTTTATAAGTGGAGATGTACATAGACCTTTAAAAAGGGATGTTTCAAAGTAAACGACAAGTATAAAAGTGATTTTGGGTATATAATATCAATGTTTGTGCAACATTTTTTCTGACTCATTTAACTATACTTCTGAAAAGTAATTGGATCTTTAGAATGGAATTATAACGATAACGGAATAATAAGGTTTTTTTAGGATTTTTCGTAAACAATGTTTTAGTAACATTTGTTTTTAAACCCTTGGATGATATTTTAAAGTGGTATTATTAAATGAGTTTGGAAAATACTTAGATCTTTAATAGTGGAATTTTAAAGAGAAGAACGAGTATAAATTAATTTTGGTTTGTTACGGCAATGCGTTAATAGCAATCCCCTTTAACCCATTTTGATTATACTTATGAATGTGAATAAAACATTAAAAAGAATGTTTTGAAGATAATCATAATTGAAATGGTTTTGGGTTTATGATGATAATGTTTGAGTAACATTTGTCCTAAGCCCTTTCGAAATTATAGAGAAGTTAATTGACTAAAAATAAATTTTACTAATAAAAGAGGATTTTAATTAATAAACGAAGATTAATTAAAAAGGAGATTAGAAGTTGTTTATGTGGTTGATTGTGCTTGTTTGTTTTGATCGTGCCTTTTGTGTTACTTGCTTATGGAGAGTATACGGGACTTAGTTTCCCATATGTGACAATTCTTATTGCTATTATATTTGACCAAATATACTCCGAAAATATCTAGAATAAACATGAGAATTATATGGCACAATTATCTTCGATGATGCTATACTGTACGTATAAACTCGTTTTTCTCTTTTAGGACAAATGATAAGGAAATCTATCTACTTAAATGGTTAGGTGGTGATCCCTGATCTTATGTATTATCTGTTTATTTCCAATAGAACAGTGGTTGAGATTACCCAAAAATCCATCGATTGGTTTTTGGAGCACCAGGTAAGTGGGGGAGTGTACATATATGAGATGACTTGAAATCATAACCACTTCAAAACCATATACGTATTATATGCTTTTGGAAGAGGTTCATGATTGGTTCATGATTGCGTCATTATGTTGGAATCTATGTGGAGATTCTAAATTTGTTTAAAATGCTCGAACATATATAGTTATTCGCGATCTATTCAACATATGGGAATCCATGTATGATATCGAGATATGTTGAGGTATGAGAATCCATGTGTGACTTCGAGATCTATTATAATGACTCGTACTTTTTTAGAGTCAAATTTTTTTAGTTAAATAAGATATTGATATTCACAATTTCCAAAAATAAAAAATTTATGATTTATTGATGTAAAAAATTGTTGGGTTGCAACAATAACTAGATTTGAAATAACAAATGTTAATGTTGTAAAGAATAAAATGAATATTTATCTCTAATTTGGATATAATTATAAAGTGTAACAAGGAATAAAATAAATGATGTATTAAAGGAGAAATCATATGTTATTTAATAGAAATTGGTTTTAGCATAGAATAAGAAGTTAATTATTTGGTAAATAAATTTATAACCCGTGTTTGTAAATAATAAATTTATAGGTATTTGAATTATTAAGTTGTAACAATTGTTTTATTTCTCATCTCATTAATTAATCTGTTTTGAAAAATTAATTTTGTTATCAATGGAATTTAATGTAATTGAAATATTCCAATTAATATGGAAAAAGATGTTAACTGTAGAGCAATGAGTGTAATAAATGGAAACTTATGTTTAATAAATAAATAAGGGAATTGTGATTTAATTTAAAGAACATTTAAATCAAAATAAAAGAATTTGTTGTAAATTGAAATGTAATGAGCTAGGGTTTTATATATGGTTGTAATTGAATGTTAGAATTAATTTGTATTTAAATCTTGGGTTTAAAATGAAAAACTGGATTTCAAAAGAAAACAATTGGATTAGTTATCTTTCCAATATTAGGGTATGTTATGAGATTTAATTATTGTAATTAATAACAATTAACTCTAGCCATTAATAAGAAACAGAAGTAAATGGTAATTAATAAGTGATATGTGCAACTTACATTTTGTGTTAAGAATATAATGATTATTTCAATGAGAAATATTATGTTCAAATTATTAGTACTCAAATTTGTTTCAAATGTAATGATGATAGAAAACTTGTAATTTAGAATTTAAAAATGATTAATTCAATTTAATAATGATTCATTTTAATTAATGTGTAAAAATAAGTATAATTTAATTTTAAAGCTAACTTTTATGTACAATAGAATTAGGATCTGAAATTAGTTTCGTTGGGTTTAAAAATATTAAAAACCTACATTTTGATGTATAGGATGATCTATTTTTGTTTCGGAAACGAAATGTGTTTTCGAGTCTTATAACGGCTTTGGCCTAAATCAACCTTTCTCTGGTCTATATATATATTTAGTTATGAAACCCTAGCAGTCATATCTCATTCCTTTCTGTTGTATTTTCCTTCTGACCTAGACCTTCTCTAAAGGTCTAACATCTTCTACTCTAATTTAAATTTATCCTAACTATATAATTACTGATTTCAGAATCAATTCAAAATTCAAACTATTCAAAATATATCATATAATATATCATCACGAAGCTCTCGACAAATGGAATTAGCATTTATAATTCGCTTTTTACAACCGAGGCTTTGTTTGACCAGAAACTGATGAAACAATTTCGGCCATTCATCGACTATGTGTGATTAATGGTGGATCTTCTTCCAATTAACGGCCGAAAGTAGTTGCTGCGTAGAGGACAACAAGTAGGGCGATCCATGCTATTGTCTTAGACTAACAGTAGGCTGATTCGCCAAAATCGATGGCTAAAGGTGACGGCGGTTATGGTTTTTCATGGCATTGGAGGTGGCCGTGAGCTTGGTGTAGGGGCGCAAAGGGCTAGCTGTTTAGGTGGTGGATTCAGATCGAAGGCCAATGGCCTTTAGGTGGCGGTGGTGGTGAGTCAACGTGACGATGTTGGGTTTCTACTCAATCAACTTGGGTTGTGAGGGTTGGGTATTTTCTTTTATGCCCTCGATTGTTTTATTTAAATTTTGAAAATCAAATGTTCTAAAGTGAATAAGTTTTGTGGACGAACTCCAATTCATATGTGGTTTCTTGCATTGGACTAGTATTGAAATTCCAGACAATATGAAACTGGTTTGGTTGAATTTGGGGACTATTAAGATTTTGGTCTTTTGTTGGATTTTTAATAGGCTTAGATCAAAGGTGAGTGATTAAACCAACTCATGAAATACTAAAATTTTCCGATGTTAGTTTAATCAAAATTATGAAGCGATTGATTATTTTGATTGTTGTTTAGAAATTTAAATTAACATTTGAATTGATATTAAATTTGAATTGACACCAAAATTGAGTTGATTTTTACTATGAAATTGATAACAAATTGAATTGACCTGCAAATTGATATTGAAATTGAATTTCTATTTAAACACCGATGTTCGATAACTAGTAACTATTGTGATATATTAATTGATTTGGATGTTGATTGTAATTGGATGCATATTGATTGATATGTTGGATACATGGTTGTTATTTATTTTGATATATCGTTGTTATTACCTTATGTATTATTAACATCATATAAATTGTCATATGGATTATTTGAAATGAATTAAGAAATAGGTTCAAATGATATATACCCATGTCAATTAAATATGGTTTGAAATGATATATATCCATCCATGTACTTAAAGTTGATATAACTGATCACTTGGCCATAGGGTAGAAAATTATATATAGACACCTGATTTGGTTAAATTAAATGGTTTTAAAATCTTAAATTTGGAATTGTTTAAATGGTTTTGTTTTAAAGAATAAAAATTAGATTTATACGAATTTAATTATTTCCTAATTCAACCTTTGAAAAGTTGAAATTGAAACTGCTTAAATGAATTTGTTTAGGGATTTAACTTGAAACCTTAGAGTTGAAATTGAGATATGATTTTAATTTATCAAAATTGGATTATTTGAAAGGTTTAAATTTTAATTTAAACTTTGACTTTATTTTAATTAAAGTGGTTTAAATTGGTATTTCAAATTTTGGATGTGAAATGGGTTTAAACTAAATTGCTTAAAATGAGAATTTGAATTGAAACTTTCAGCCATTTTAATAGAACCGCTTAAATTGAATTTTGAGTAAAGTTTGAAATCGTTTTGAATTGAGGCTGATTGAAATTGAATTTTGAATATGAAGTTGACTTGAATAGGAAGACGAAAAATTGAATTCGTTATGATTTGAAATTTGAACCTAAGTACAAATTGTTGTGAAAGAAAAATAATATAAATTATTTTAATATATAAACTACTATAATTTTCCAAACTATTTTCAGCCTTCAAAACTATTCTAATTATCTAAAATATTTTCAATATTAAAACTATTTTATATTCAAAACTATTTTCATTCTTTAAAACTATTTTAGTTATTCCAAACTATTTTTCAATATTCAAACTATTTTAATTATTTAGAACTATTTTCAATATTCAAGCCATTTTAAAATTAGGAAGTATCTAGATTTAAATCATTGATTTAAATATGAATGTTTTGATTTAAAAGTGTAACTATTTTGAATTTGAAATGATTTTGAAGTGAATTTGATATTTTGATATGAAGAAGATTTGTTCTTGAAATTTAAAAGAACCAATAGGTGTGTAAATGGACAATCGGTTGTTAAAGAGATCGGAGTCGGATGAATGACATACTTTTTGTTATTTTACCAAAATCACTTTAATAACCGTGTACACGATGGATGTTATCCCGAATATAGAGGTTGAATTGGTGGCGTTCACTGGAATGAAGTAAGAGAATGATGATGGATGACTCTGACACTTGTGTCAATTTGAAATGACTAAAACAGGAGCCTATGTCTGGCGAAGGGGTTAGCAACCTTTAGGGGCCATCACCCCTTCGTATTACAATATTGATTTTGACTTGATCGGTGCACCTTGATTTGATTTTTTGGGGTGATGGACTCTGTCGACCGTCACTACAACGATGTCTTATGGCTAACCAGAAAGGGTAAACGGGTAGAATCTTACCGTAGGCATTGCCTTACATGCCTTGTCATACGATTATCCTTATATGGACCCACTACGATTTTGTTTTATTATGGTACCTATAGGGGAACCACTGGCTATCGACGTTACGGGTTGGGTTATAGGACATGCATATGCTACCTACTTAAAAATGTGTTAAGGGGGGTCAATGTAAATCCTTAACGCTATTTTAATACTTTACTACTAGATACTACATATATAGCGTATCCTGCTACCCATAGATAGTTTAACGGGTCCTTAGGAGATGAAAAATCTTGTAACATCTCTTAAGTAACTTGTGCACATATTCCTCGTGATATTTATTTAATTTACATTAGAATTTTTAGTTCTGACTCGAGTGTTTTATCTTTTCATTACGCTTGGGTCAGCTGAGTATTTCAATGTTGAAGACATTACTCCTTGAAGATGAAGATATGGATTAGTGATCGTATCTATTAGTATTATTCCGCTGCATTATTTTAGTATGTTTGTTGATTGTACTCTGATTATGTTGTAAAATGAAAGTTAAATTTATTGTAAAATAGCTTCATGAACTGTTCATGTTATCATTATATTTTGTTATTCCGCTGTGAGATTCTGATTATTGTTTTTTCCTTTTGTTTCTTTCTTCTTATTTTCTTATTAACCCCATTTGTTATATATCTTTGGACTGTTTGAGTTAGACATGTTTGGTTTATTGTCGACTTAAATTGTCCAAAACGGCTGGTCGTCACATCTATTGAGGAATTCATATGTGGTTTGGAGATCTATTGAGATACGAGAATCCATGTTGGTTCTATGATCTGTTCGAGTTAGAGCTCGTGTGGAAGATCTGTTCGAGTTGTGACTCATGTGCTGGAATGTCGGACGTAGCCTCACTAGCGGATATGACTAAAACTAGAGATATGATGTAACGACCCGTATTTTTACAATTTAAAAATATGAAATTGAATAAAATATTTTGAATAAAATTATTAGAAATTAAAATTTTATGATTTTATTGATGTAACATTATTTGAATATAAATTACGATCTTCACTTGAATTCTTATTAATAACATAGATTTGCAATAAGTAAGAAGGGTGACATATATTAGAATATAATTTGATGATATTGATCTGAATGTAATTAATTACAAGAATTAGAATAATAAATGTTAATTTTAATAAAGAATAGAATGAATGATTTATTAAGGAAAGAGGCATATGTTTATTTGTTTAAAATGTGTTTTAGCATTAAGACTGATTACTGGAATAAGAGAACTTTTATTTAGTAAGTAATTTATAACTCCTGTGTATACAATAATTTTTAAATATGCTTTAATTTTCATAAAAAGAATACAATTATTTAATTTCTCTTCACATTAATTAAAGTTTGTTTAGAATTTAAGACTAAAATTAATTGCAATTAATGTGATTGGATGTTTCAATTAAAAGGAAAGATGACGTAAATTGTAATTAATAGGTGTAACAAAAGAAACATATGTTTTAATTAAAATAAAAGAAATGTTTGTATTTAAATAAACATAATTTTTTGATCCAAATAAAAGAATATTTAGGAAAAATAAATGAATGTTTTCATTTGAATGTAAGCGTATTTTTTACAAAAGGAAAATATGAATTTGAAATAATGTATAAATACACTTATTAGCGTTCAAATTCTAAAATATATCAGAATGTTTAGGGTTGTATAAATGTTATGGAATCAATTAGAAATTATCTTATATTAACAATTGTACATTAATTACATATGTTCACATATAGTTATATTTCCATGTTATATATTGTTACAACTTGTAAATTGGTTACATTAATGTGACCATTACAGTAATTAAAAAAGTAAACTAAAAATTCATAATCATTTTTATAATGCATATATATATATATATTTTCATAAATTAATTCATAAATTAATGAAATTGGTTTAAGTAACACAAATCAATTTATAGATTGATTGGTTGATTAATTGATTTGTTGATTGATTTTAATTGATTAATTGAGTTAATAAAAATGTACACATATTAACATAAAAAGAATGTTTTAATAAAGAATTAAATGATATACATATGTGTATAAGGCTAATGAAATTAGTAAGGTCGAGAATATTTTTGGGAATTGCATTTCAAAAGGCTGTTTTGGATTGATTACCTGGTCATTAATTTCTTATTAATTAATACCTACTGTAACGATCCCATTTTTAAGCCAAATTTAATTTATTAATTAATATAATTTTTAGAATAAATTTGTGAACTAATTTGAATTTTTTCAAAAAAAAACAAATAAGATATGTGTTTATTTATATATTTATATATATATATATATATATATATTAAATAGGATTTTGATTTGAAATTCAAAAAATTAAAAATAAATAAATACCTTAAAAATAAATTGGATTTAAAAACTCTATATTTTGAAAACTAATATATAGATATGTTTATTTATTAATGTATAATTATATTTTAAATCATTTTCTTTAAAATTATATGAATATAAATAAAAGGAAATATATTAAAACAAAATTGGAAATATAATATAAATTATATCGAAAAACATAAGTACATGCAAATTAACAAGCGTAACCATTTTGACATGCAAAATACAAGTGTCATTAATTTTCTATTCATTTTTAAATAATAATAATAAGGATTTTAAGGCTATATATACACATCTATACTTCTACTCTTTTATTTTATTTCATATATTTCAAAAAACCAGAGAACAAACCGAAGAAAAAAAATTAAAGCAAGCAACAATCAAAACAATGTTCAGATCAACTTAACTTAAAGAAACAGATCAAATCATCTCAACAAGCAAGAACAATTTCCAGTTTTCCAGGTTTTTCAAAAGATCAAGCATTTCCAGGCTTTTTTATTCCATTTCCAGTGAGTAAACTAACCTTCAAAAGAATTAAATCTGTTTATATCTTGTTTGCATGTGATAAATACTTGAAAGAATATTGTGAAAAATATTTGTATAGATGTAAATATGCCTACATGTCTGTATATATATGTAAATGATGGTGTGCATGTCTGTGCTTGCTCTATTCTAAGTTTACAGGTTTTAAAACAAATTCAAAAATCAAAATCTCTTCATTTATTCTCTTATAGGCTTTGATATTTAAACAAGATATGTTTGAATTAACATGATCTAAGTTTTAAAAAATATTTTTAAGTATAATTAGTTTAAATTTTTCTGGAAAATCAGAAAATACAGTAAAATCCTAAGCATGTCAAAAATTCGAGTATCTTGATTTCTTGATTCATTTATATAATCAGATTTGTTTTCGAAAACTATGATTTTTAAAAGAAAAATCATGATCTTTAGGTTTATAAATCGAGAGAGTATACGAATTGAACGAGAATGCGATTTTGGGCAATTCCTGATGATCAAAGCAAGGTAGGTGGTTGGGATCGCTACTGGAGGTAGCTGGGAGGTCGGCGGTCTCGAGAAAAATGATTGGATAATTTTTCAATCAACGTGGCGGCTGCACGGCTTCTTTTTAGGGTTTAGTTGCCTGTGACTGGGTTTGTGAGGCTGGTTCGTCAACGTCGAAGCATCGGACTTGAACGGAGGTGGGGGAACGGAGCGTTGGACTTCGACGGGGCTTTGGTCGGAGTATCGAATTTTTTGATGACCTGAGGCGGCGGGACGAAGTGGTTTTGGGTGTTTGGTTTGTTCCAGGTGGTTGTAGAGGTTGCTCAAATTCGATTTTCAAGTTTGATTTGAGATCTGGGTGGTCGTACTGCAAGAGGAGGACGTCATCGATGTACTGGAGGTGGCACAACTATATCTTATGTCTACCAAATCAGCAAAATACTCCTTCACATGGCATGTCATCCTTTCGTGAAACTTCTTGTTCATCCCTTTAATAATTCTCTCATTCTTCTTAAGAGGGGTATTCACCAATTTAGGTCCAAATTGGGATAACTCATTAACCTTATTTAAGTATTCTTCAAAAGATAGATTTTCTTGCTTCAAATCGGTAAACTCTTGAAACATCCTGGAAATACCAGCAGAAGGCATATAACGCTACTCAAATACTTGCTTGAATCTATCCCTTGTAAACTCATCCTCCGATTCGGCCAAAGTAATGGTCTCCTACCATACCAAAGCTTCTTCCTGGAGCTGCCAGGAAGCCATCAACCTCCTTTGATCATCGTCCAATTTCAATCCTTCAAAAATCCTCTCATAAGATCGAATCCAAGCTTGCGCTTCTATAATAGTCCCCGTACCTTTGAATGGTTTCCCTCTAACTCTTGAGAAATTCCGATATTACTCTACCAGATTTGGCTGGGTTTGGATGGGAAGAGTTTCTCCCTCCATTACTGTTGTTGCAGGGTATTGACCATTTGTAGTGGTACTCCTCTTTTCCCTACCTTGTCCAATTCTTGCACTCATTCTCAATACCTGTAAATAGTAAGAAAATTGATTTAGGCATATGGACGAGTTATCTTAGGGAATATACACATTATAGGGCATTTCTAACCCTATCTCTAATGAGTCACCTAACGAGTTATACTCCAAAGCTAAAGTTCTTACTCAACCTTTAGCTCTGATACCAAATGTGATTACCCCGACTTTCAATCTTCGAAAATCGGCATCCAATACATCATTCGTATCCAAATGCTGGAGATTCAAACGTTGGAGTCCGGATCGCTAGAGTCATAACACATTAGATGATAACAACACAATGGAAACAAAATAACATTCATTCATACACTTCATGAATTACAACATTCTTACAACAAGTGACCATCATCATCAGAGTCCTATATATACTACACAATAGCAGAATACAACATAACAGTGGAAAATAACATCAACATGGTCTTCCAAGAGAGTCCAACATACTGCATCATCGTTTCCAAAGCTCCAAAGTCCTTACCAAAAAGCTCAAAACCAAAAGCTTCCAAACCAATGACTTCCAAATCCACATCTACTTTCCAACTTAGCTCCAGAACCTACTGATAACCTGACTCTAGGCTGCCCATGTGGAAAATTAGGGGCACTCAGAGTTTAGCAAAGGGAACAATGAACTCTGAGTCAGTCATGGGACTGGTATGAACATTTTAAAACAGTTTTTTGTGCAAAAAAATCCATTCATGCTTTTGGAATATAAAACTACCATAAGGTCTCCCGGCACACACTCAAATGCAATCCACACATGGGGAAGGTTTCTTCTTATAGTAGTCAAACATGCTTGATACGCGAAAATCCTTTTGATATTATTTTTAGTGCATAGTGTGGAAAAACATTTTGCAAGTATAATATTAATCTTAGCCAGCATACATACCATTATAGTATGCCTACTATCGCTATCATGTTAAATGACAGGTTCTACAAATGAAATCGTAATGGCTCGTATTGTTCGTTTAGATTTCCAACAAATGGCCAAGGCTAAAGAACTTCCTTTATCCGAATGGGTACGCCTCTTGAGGGACGTCCCGAGAACCTAACCAGATCTCTACCAACATAAGACAGGGCTACCTCTGTAACTAGGTAACTAAGTGTCACGAGTATGTCATTCCTCGGTCGTAACTGACCTTTACCGGGGCCCCTCAAATTCCAACAACTGCATAAGTAAAATATCTTGGCTCCATACCATAATACCACTTTTATCTAGAAGGAAATGCACATACCCTTAGGGTCGCAAACCCCATAACCTTGCTGCATCCTTCCTGTTTCGACCATTTCCCAGGGTGTGAGGTTCGATGAAGTCTCGTCCCACAAACCTATGCTTTACACAAAAGCCATGCTTCGATCAATCAATGCTCAACACATAGCATGCCACATTATCAAATTGGGAATGTATCACTAATAACAGTTAACTACATAACCTCTGAGCTCGTACGTCTCAGAGAAGGGTGTTAGGCTAAGAGAATAAATTCTCCACCACCAAATAGAAATGTATTTGATAGAAACCAGCTTTATATCTCAAAGTATAATGTCAAACATACATCCATACAAGTCCATCCTAGGTCTGAATGGAACCAAAGGCACTTCGTCCAATTAAGGAAAGAAGTCCTTGCAAATCAGGATATCCCCAATCTCGTCCGAACTCCCCGTCATATAGGGTAATCTCTGCACCGGAGCAACTCGGTGTAGAGACAATCAACAGGCAATCCTTTCGTTTTTTAAAATACTCGGTCTTCAACCACCGTCTTCAAATGTAATTCCATTCCGTCGTATCATTATTCGAAATGGGTTTTCGACTTAATGCCCTTCCCCGGCCTTTTCGAATAATGAGCGCTTATTTAAAACATATGGATACATTCAGATCTTAGTTAAGTCACAACTTATTTCCCAAAACCTTTCCTTTTGAATGGTTTACACAAATTTCCATTTTTTAATCTTTTAAATAAAAGATCCACCTTTCATAATTCAATGTAGAACAATATATTCACACAGCAATTCATTACAGATGAATAACTTACATTTATCGCAGCTCAGTCCAAAGCAATTCATATCATAGAAAATTACAGATTAACATACTAGAGATATTAATAAATCCAAGCATTCAATATAATTAATCATCCATAAGAAAGATTAATTAATCATATAATTTATAATTAATTTAATTTAAACCAAATAAATTAATTACTTAGGAATAAATTACCTTACCCTGCTTAATTAACATAAATTAATTACAAACCATATGTTATCATTTTTAGTTAATTAATGAAATTAATTAATCATCCTTAATTACTTACATTAATTAATTATCATATAATTATTAATTAATTAACCTTTAATTATTAATTAATTAACATTTAGTTATTAATTAATTATGCTTTAATCATTAATAAATTAACCTTTAAGTATTAATTAACTAATTATTCTTTAATTACTTATTGATTAATTAATTATTCTTTAATTACTCAAGACCATAATTAATTTAAGATAAACCATTTATCTTGATTAATTACTTGATTATCATTATTAAATTTTGTTTAATATCCTTTGGAATTAATTTATCATTAAGCTATAAATTAACTTAGACCTTTAAGTTAATTAACAATTAAAAACATTTTATCTTCTTAATTAACTTCTTAATTATACTATTTAAAATAAACTTAAGAATTAATTAAAATAAAGGATATATATTAAAACACTTTAAACTTAATTAGTTTAAAATAATTTATTTAAAAACCTTTAATTAATCCCGACTTAAATAAAATAATTATTATTTAAAAGAATCTGTAAAGAAATTTTTTAAACTTGATTTGTTTTAAAGTTTTAAAACTGCAACTTCATATAACCGAGTTAAACCCATATCTATCCTGAGCCCAAACTCGAGCCACTTCCTCTTCTTTTTTTTTAAAAAAACTTTTATGTTTTAATTTTTAAAACTATTAAAAACTTGTTAAACCCACGTGCAAACAACCCGAAGCCAAACTCAAGCCCCTTCTTCATTTCCCCGAGATCCCACCCGAGTCAGCTCCATCTCCTCAAAACCATCCATAAAAAAATCAAAACCCAGATACAACTAACATGCATGCACGTGCACGCCTGAACGCCGACGCTCCGGTCAACGCTGCCACCTCCAGCACGTCCTCCTCTTGTAGTACAACCACCCAGATCTTAAACGAGAAGTATTGGACGAATGTCACAAATCCAAGTTTAGTATCCATCCAGGGTTTAACAAAATGTGTCGAGATATTAAGAGGACCTTCTAGCGGAAAACAATGAAGAGGGATGTATCCATTTATGTTAGTCGATGCGCAACTTGCCAACAAATAAAGAGTGATCTAATAAAGATAGGAGGTTTACTCTAACAACTGGAAGTGCCCGAATGGAAATAGGACCAAGTATCTATGGATTTCATAGATGGTTTGCCATAAACTCGGATGGGTAATGAGGCGTTTTGGGTTATCGTGGATCGATTGACCAAGACTGCCCACTTTATCCGAGTTAAATCCACCCGAACTGCAACGAGTTTGGCAAAGTTATATGTGAAGAAGATTGTTCGACTCCATGGAATACCAAGTAATATAGTAAGTGATCGAGACCCAATCTTCACTAGCAGATTTTGGGAGGCATTTCAAGCCGCGCTAGGAACCAAGCTGAACTTCAGTACTACTTACCACTCACAGTCTGGTGGGAAAACTGAGAGAATAAATCGAATCTTAGAAGATCTTTTGCGTGCTTATATTCTTTATTTTGGAGGTTCATGGGAGGACCATTGGCATTCGGTTGAGTTTTCGTATAATAATAGTTATCAGGCCAGTATTGGAATAGCTCCTTTTGAAGCATTGTATGGTCGTCCTTGTAGATCACCTGCGTGTTGGATTGAGTCAGGTGATAGGCTTGTTCTTGGTCCGGACATGATAAGGGAAGCTTCAGAGAAGGTTGATTTCGTGCGGAAAAAGTTGAAAACTGCCCAGAGTCGACAGAAAGGTTATGCCGACCACACAAGAAGAACTTTAGAGTTCCAGGTTGGAGATTCAGTTTTCTTAAAGGTTTCCCCAATACATGGATTTCTGAGATTTGGAAAGACGGGTAAGCTGGCACCACGATATATAGGTCATTTTTCTATACTTGAGAGGATTGGTCCTTTAGCTTATCGAGTACAGTTACCTAATTGGTTAGCTGGCATGCATAATGTGTTCCATGTTTCACACCTTCGGAAGTATGTGCACGACCCAGATCGTATCATTGAGGAGGCCGCTCAACAGGATTTGGAATTCACGCCTAACTTGGCAGTGAAAAGAGAACCATTGAAGATTATTGGTCAAGATGAAAAGCAGTTATGTAATAAAGTGGTGAAATTGATGAAAGTACAATGGAGTGGAGATCCGAATGATTGTACTTGGAAAACAAAGGAAAGCATGTAGAAGTTCTATCCCAAATGTAGAATGGATATTTTGGCTTGATCTGGTATGCCATTTCTCTATCTTTTTATGTGTTCGTATGTTCTTTATTTGTCTCCATGTCTATCAAATTTCGACGACAAAATTTTGTTAACTGGGGAATTTGTAACGATCCCGTTTTTAAGCCAAACTTAATTTAGTAATTAATATAATTTTTAGAATAAATTTGTGAACTAATTTGAATTTTTTCAAAAAAGCAAATAAGGTATGTGTTTGTTTATATATATATATATATATATATATATATATATATATATATTGTAAATAGGATTTTGATTTGAAATTCAAGAAAATAAATAAATAAATGTCTTAAAAATAAAATGGATTTAAAAACTCTATATTTAAAAACTAATATATATATATATGTGTGTGTGTGTGTGTGTTTATTTATTAATGTATAATTAGATTTTAAATCATTTTTTTAAATTATATGAATATAAATAAAAGGAAATGCGTTAAAACAAAATTGGAAATATAATATAAATTATATAAAAAAAACATAAGTACTTGCAAATTAACAAGTGTAACCATTTTGACATGCAAAATACAAGTGTCATTAATTTTATTTTCATTTTTAAATAATAATAAAATGGATTTTAGGGCTATATGTACACATTTATACTCCTACTCTTTCATTTTCTTTCATATATTTCAAAACTAAAAACCTGAGAACAAACCAGAGCAAAAAATTAAAGCAAACAACAATCAGAACAAAGTTCAGATCAACTTAACTTAAAGAAACGGATTAGATCATCTCAACAAGCAAGAACAATATCTAGTTTTCAAGGTTTTCAAAAGATCAAGCATTTCCAGGCTTCTCTATTCTATTTCCAGTGAGTAAACTAACCTTTAAAAGTCTTAAATCTGTTTATATCTTGTTTGCATGTGATAAATACTTGAAAGAATGTTGTGAAAAATGTTAGTATAGATGTAAATATGTTTGCATGTCTATATATATATGTAAATGATGGTGTGCATGTCTGTGCTTGCTCTGTTATAAGTTTACAGGTTTTAAAACAAATTCAAAAATCAAAATCGCTTCACTTATTCTCTTATAGGCTTTGATATTTAAACCATATATGTTTGAATAACATGATCTAAGTTTTAAAAATATTTTTAAGTATAATTAGTTAATTTTTTCTTGAAAATCAGAAAATACAGTAAAATCCTAAGCATGTCAAAAACTCAAGTGTCTTGATTTCTTGATTCATTTATATAATCCGATTTATTTTCAAAAAATTTGTTTTTTAAAATAAAATTCATGATTTTGAAGTTTATAAATCGAGAGAGCTTACGAGTTGAAAGAGAATGGAATTTTAGGAAATTCCGGGTGATCAGAGCAAGGTAGGTGGTCGGGATTGCTGCTGGAGGTAGTTGGGAGGTCGGGATCACGGGAAAAAATGATCGAAGAATTTTCCGATCATCGTGGAAGCTGCACGGCTTCTTTTTAGGGTTTAGTTGCCGGTTTGGGTCGACTGGGTTTGTGAGGCTGGTTCGTCAACGTAGAAGCATCGGACTTGACCGGAAGTGGGGGAATCAAAGCATGGGACTTCGACGAGGCATTGGTCGAAGTATTGAATTTTCTGATGACCTGAGGCGGCAGGACGAGGTGGTTTTGGGTGTTGGGTTTGTTCAAAGTGGTTGTCGATGTTGCTCAAATTCGATTTTAAGTTTTCTTTGAGATCTGGGTGGTTGTACTGTAGGAGGAGGACTTCGTCGATGTGTTGGAGGTGGCAGGATGACCGGAGTGTCGGCGTTCAGACGTGCATGTGCATGCATGTCAGTTGTATCTGGGTTTTGATTTATTTACCGATGGTTTTGAGGAGATGGAGTTGACTCGGGTGGGATCTCGGGGAAATGAAAAAGGGGCTCGAGTTTAGCTTCGGGTTATTTGCATGTGGGTTTAACTAGTTTTTAACAGTTTTAAAAATTTAAAACATAACAGTTTTTTAAAAAAAGAAGAGGAAGTGGCTCGGGTTTGGGCTCGGGATAGATGTGGGTTTAACTCGGTTATATGAAGTTGCAGTTTTAATACTTTAAAACAAATCAAGTTTAAACAAATTCTTTACAAATTCTTTTAAATAATAATTATTTTATTTAAGTTGGGATTAATTAAAGGTTTTTAAATAAATTATTTTAAATTAATTAAGTTTAAAGTGTTTTAACGTATATCCTTTATTTTAATTAATTCTTAAGTTTATTTTAGATAAAATTCAATAGTATAATTAAGAAGTTAATTGAGAAGATAAAATGTTTTTAAATTGTTAATTAACTTAAAGGTTAAAGTTAATTTATAGGTTAATGATAAATTAATTCCAAAGGTTTATTAAGTAAAATTTAATAATGATAATTAAGTAATTAGTTAAGATAAATGGTTTATCTTAAATTAATTAAGGTCTTCAGTAACTAACGAATAATTAATTAATCAATCATTAGTAATTAAAGAATGATTAGTTAATTAATACTTAAAGGTTAATTTATTAATGATTAAAGGATAATTAATTAATAATTAATGGTTAATTAATTAATAATTAAAGGTTAATTAATTAATAACTAAAGGTTAATTAATTAATGATTAAAGGATAATTTATTTATAATTAAAGATTAATTAATAAGTAATTATAGGATAATTAATTAATGTAAGTAATTAAGGATGATTAATTAATTTCATTAATTATTAAAATAATAATAAATGGTTTGTAATTAGTCAATGTTAATTAAGCAAGGTTAGGTAATTTATTCATATGTAATTAATTTATTGGTTTAAATTAAATTAATTATAAATTATATGATTAATTAATCTTTCTTATGGATGATTAATTATATTGAATGCTTGGATTGATTAATATCTCTAGATGTTAATCTGTAAAAAAAATTGATATGATTTGCTTTGGATTGAGCTGTGATAAATGTAAGTTATTCATCTATGATGAATTGCTGTGTGAATATATTGTTCTGCATTGAATTATGAAAGGTGGATCTTTTGTTTAAAAGATTAAAAAATGGTAATTTGTTTAAACCATTCAAAAGGAAAGGTTTTGGGAAATAAGTTATGACTTAACTAAGATCCGAATGTATCCATATGTTTTATATAAGAGATCATTATTCGGAAAGGTCGGGAAAGGACATTAAGTCGAAAACCCATTCCGAATAATGATACGACAGAATGGAATAGCATTTGAAGACGATGGTTGAAGACCAGGTATTTTCGAAAACGAAAGGATTGCCTGTTGACTGTCTCTATACCGAGTTGCTCTGGTATAGAGGTTACCCTATGTGATGGGGAGTCCAGACGAGATTGGGGATTTCCGGATTTGCAAGGACTTCTTTCCTTAATTGGACAAAGTGCCTTCGGTTCCATTCAGATCCAGGATGGACTTGTATGGATGTATGTCTGACATTACACTTCAAGATATAAAGTTAGTTTCTATCAAATATATTTATGTTTGGTGGCAGAGAATTTATTCTCTTAGCTTAACACCCTTCTTTGAGACGTACGAGCTTAGAGGTTATGTAGTTAATAGTTATTAGTGATACATTTCCAATTTGGTAACATGGCACGCTAAGTGTTGAGCATTGATTGATCGAAGCATGGATTTTGTGTAAAGCGTAGCTTTGTGGGACGAGACTTCATCGAACCTCACACCCTGGGAAATGGTCGAAACAGAAAGGATGCGGCAAGGTTAAGGGGTTCGCGACCCCAAGGGTATTTGCATTTCCTTATGGACTAAAGTGATATTATTGCATACTCGTGACAGTTAGATACCTAGCTATAGAGGTAACCCGGCCTTATGTTGGCAGAGATCCTCGAGAGGTGTACCCATTCAGATAAAGGAAGTTCCTTAGCCTTGGCCATTTGTTGGAAATCCAAACGAAACAATATAAGCCTTTACGATTTCAGCTGTAGAACCTGCCATTTAACATGATATCTATAATAGGCATACTATAATGGTATGTATGCTGGCTAAGATTAACATTATACTTGCAAAATGTCTTTCCACACTATGCACTAAAAATAATATCAAAAGGATTTTCATGTATCAAGCATGTTTGACTACTATAAGGAGAAACCTTCCCCATGTGTGTGATTGCATTTGAGAGTGTACCGGGAGACCTTATGCTAGTTTCATTTTCCAAAAGCATGAACGGATTTTTTTGCACAAATAACTGTTTTAAAACGCTCACACCAGTCTATGACTAACTCGGAGTTTATTGTTCCCTTTGCTAAACTCTGCGTGCCCCTAATTTTCCACACGAGGAGCCTAGAGTCAGTTATCAGTAGGTTCTGGAGCTAAGTTGGAAAGTAAATGTGGATTTGGAAGTATTTGGTTTGGAAGCTTTTGGTTTTGAGCTTTTTGGTTTTGACTTTAGAGCTTTGGAAATGATGATGCAGTATGTTGGACTCTCTTGGAAGACCATATTGACGTTATTTTTCCGCTGTTATGTTGTACTCTGCTGTTGTGTAGTATATATAGGACTTTGATGATGAGGGTCACTTGTTATAAGAATGTTGTAATCCATGAAGTGTATGAATGAAAGTTATTTTGTTTCCATTGCGTTGCTATCATCTAACGTGTTATGACTCAAGCGATCCGGGCTCCAACGTTTGAATCTCCAGCATTTGAATATGGGTGATATACTGGATGCCGATTTTTAAAGGTTGAAAGTCAGGGTCGTCACACCTGCCTATTGAGCCTCATTTTCATTTCCTTTATTTTCCTCATTTCCTATAGCTTCTTTTTTTGAACTTGCCCCTTAATTTAGTTTCTTGTTATTAAACCTACCACTCCATTTTTATTATTAACACCTCCCATTTCCAATCTCCATTTGCTAAAGCCATTTTCAACTTGAGATTTCATTTTTTTTTTCCTTTTTTCTTCACCTCCCTTTTCCTTCTTCCATTTTTCTTTACTTTTCTTCTTCAAAACAATCCAAGTCCAATGATTTACATATCCAAGCCCGTGAAGCTAATCCTAAATCCTTGTTTTATGAAATCTAATCTAGACATTTCTTTGTCAAGATTTGTTTACACTCCTCACTTTAGCAATTTACATTCAAACCTTTCTTCTTCCACTTTAATTTTTTCTTACTTCATGAAATGATAACCGAACCCTCCTCTATTCTATAATCAGAATAAAATCAAATAAATATCAAAAAATTATGAAACTTTAAATCAAGTTTCTCAACACCTATTTGCACCACTACAAGTTGTCAAAGTCTAATTTTGATCAAGTTTGGATGGTAGAAGAATTTTTAGACTGGAGTATTTTTTGGTTTATGAACTAGAAAAGAAGCATGTTTAAAAAGTAATTTTGGGTATCAAAGAAAATAATTATGGTTTCAAATTTTAAGGTGGGTTTTATAATTCACGACCTATATTTTATTATGCAAATAGATTTAAATCTGGTTTGGTTGAGTTGAATTTGAATTGAATGTTTTTGTCCTATTACTAAAAAAAATTAAATTTGAATTGTATGTGACATTATAAAATTAAATTGAAATAAAAATGTAATTTAAATAACTGGAAATACATTTGTTGAAAAAATATTCGAAACTAACATCATTACTTTAAAAATAAAGTTGGTATGAAAATTTCACAGTTTGGAGTCAAATTTAAATTTAAATTGAATGTTTATGAAACACTCCATACCTCTTAGTACACCCAAAAAGGACATACTAAAGGATATGACGCATTATAGGTATAGCTAAAACTTTACAGAGATTAAGATTCACAAGATAAATAAATAAAACTGCAGAAACATTTAATAGTATCTCATTAAAAATTAAACTTTATAAATATGTCATAAAACCGAGTATGTCTTAAAATACCAAATACACATGTCTTATGAAAAATACCATCTCAATCACATCATCAGAGTACATAAAAATAATCATCCCTCTCAAAAAGTACCAGTACATCAAAAAGCAAATGAAATGAAAACTAAAAAGAAAAAGAATACATGAATAACTCTGGAAATATCTCCAAGTAAGTTAAAATATACCGCCCTCGGTTCTGTTGGCCTATGGAGGAAAAAGGGAAAATAGAGGAGTGAGCCAGACTATAAGTCAGGTGAGTGGAAGTAATTGCTTGCATTTTTAAGCGGGGTAAAGATAATAGACTTTGTAACAGTTCTAGCATAAAAGAAAATAAAGGAAAAGATAAAGCTAGAATAAAATACAGTTTAACTGTTTGCTTTTCTTAGATAGTTTTGATTGGATTGTTTACACTTTTCTAAAACTGCTTTGATTAGGCTGAAATCCCAATCCTAGTTTAATTAGGCTAAAATCCCTTATTCTACCCTTCGATCGGCCTTCTACTCTATTGTGACATTGTGAGCTAGTCTCATCCCATGGGTCCCACAGCAAAACGACACCTATTTAGCGCTTTGGAACTCAATAACAACTTATATCCCTACTCCGAGGCCACACGCTAGGCCACCGTCGGCTCGCACTGTCTATTGCTCCCTCTTTTGACCTTTTATTACTATTACTTCAGCATAAACAGCCTCACCTGATCTGTTGGAGACCATTTGTCCTAATTTGACAGGGTCTTGCCTAACCTCACCTAAGTTTTTATGAGATCGCCGGTCCTAGTCTGAAAAAAGGGAATGCTGCCGGTACGGGTCCTAACAAACAAAAACTAGTTGCGTCCCTTGTTCAAATTCCTCAATTTGAGCTTCTATACATTGACCACTTATTTACCATTACTTCAACATAAGTGTGTCCCAGCTTCACCTAATCTATTGTGAGACCATCAGTTCCTGACTGAAGGGGAATGATGCCAGTATGGGTCATACTTCTATCTTTGCTTATTAACATACTGTAAGTCATTAAAATAAGCCTTTTTTATTATTTCTACTCTGTTTGGTTATTAACTTAACTTTAGTCTTAAAATAAGCCTCTTTTGTTATTTCTGCTATAATTGCTTATTAACTTAATTATAAGTCTTAGAATAAGCTTTTACTGTTCTCTCTAATTATAACATGTGTGTTTTAATTTTTCTTATTAACTTAACCCAAGGTCTAGTTTTAAAAATAAGCTTCTTATGTTATTTCTTCTATTTTCTCCTTTTAGTTATAATTACGTGTTATAACTATTCTTGCAAATGTCTTAGATTTACCTACTTCAGTCTATGTCCAATTTATTACAGTCTTTCTTACTTTACATCTAATTTCTATAAATTTAGTGTTCTTATATTTTAGTCCATATTAGTGAATTATTCTTTTTTATTTATTCCGTTCGCGTAAAAAGGAATAAAAAGAAACTAACACTTACACGCTAAATCCTAATGTAGAATATATGTAAATAAAATGTGAATACAGTAAATAACTGTCAACACTATAAATAACTGCAAAATAACTGAAAAAAATTTACTGAATAAAATAGACTGAAAAGAACTTCAAAAACTAGCTATAAATAACTTATATATAAATTTTCTCAAAATTGCAGAAAAACTACAACTACCGAGGGCCCTATTATTTTGAATTACTTAAAAATAAAAAATGATTACTTAAACACTTACCTGTGGTCCTTAGCTCTTTTCCTTGGCCTTCTCGGATCCACCTTTTAGGGTATAAAATATTTAATTAAGAAGCTCTTCTCCTTGAAAAAATATTCCTTTTAGGGTCCAGCCTTAGGTAATGAACCCAGACGGAGAAAATATGAATGAGAAAAATAATAGGTCTAGGGTCGTATTTATAGTGTCACTTGGAGATCTCAGGCCGTTGGATTTGAAGATGAAATCTGGTGCAACCACGTCATAGGCTCGATAGGAACCGTTGGATGGAAGCACGAACGCACAAGATCAGATTAAATAGAAAAATACGTCACTGCTCGAAAACTAGACGAAACAACGTCCATATACATACACAGGTCGACCGACAGGTTGACCTTTGTATGGTGTGGGTCGACCTATAGGTCGATCCATCTATGGGGAAGGTCGACCCTAGGGTCAACCCGACCTGACCCTATATCTTTATATTTTTTTCTTTTCTTTTTTCTTTTCTGATTTCTTCTTTTTTTGGTAAATTCTTAGTTTTAGCTCCGATTTTCACAATCAATGCATAGAAATTGACCAGAAAATTATCACGGACACAAAGGTGCAACTCGCATGGCTCAATTCTAAAAATTTCACAAATTTATTTTTTTATTTAAATAATTCATTAATTAATTATTATAGCTTAAATTTTGAGTTGTTACATTCTCCCCTTCTTAAAGGATTTCGTCTCCGAGATCTCTAAGGACAAAAGAATGAAAATGTTTTCATCGAAGTTCTATAATCAACTACTCAACCATCATCCATTACATCCATTGTTCTTAAGTTTTTCTAATGAAATTCATACAAGCGAATAGTGCAGTGTCAATGTCCTTAACTAATGCAAAAGATTTGGCGGTCTACTGATTCAGTCGATATGCAATTTGTTCGTGCTATGTATCCAAATGAATGCAAATGTCCTAATGATAACTCATAGTTCTATAAGCGTGCTACAATCATCATCCAAACGCAACAATCATATGCTAATCATCTATTAATAGCAACTATGGAATAAAATAAAATGCAAATGCGCACACATCCTGTGCATATGCTTAATGACCTAGTTAGGCCGATCCCTAAGAGATAATGGTGCATAATCTATATATATGCGACCATTAGCTTCCACTAGCAAAAACTTGCAACCACTAACGTCCATCATACATAAGATGTTTACATCCAGTCCTACCATCCATAGGTTAAGTCCTAAGATCTACCTTCCCAAAGGATAATAAAGGAAAAAACCTATTCAAAACTAAAGATGGAAACAGGAAATTCAAAATTTATTATCAAAGAGATGTGAATAAGAGGTACGTATTCTCTCCTAATCAAATCAATCTTCTCTAAAATCGTTTAACCATGTCGGGGCCATGTAGAAATCTCTCTGTAGACTCTAACCAACAAAAAGGAGACTTCCACGGTCTTACATAAAGAGCTTCGAAAGGTGCTATTCCACTGCCTGCTTGAAAACTATTCTTATATGCGAATTCCACTAAAGAAAGATGCTCCTTTCAAGTTCCTTCAAAATCAAGAATAAGCATCCTCAACGCGTGTGTCTTACTATCTTACTAATATCACCTTACTATATAGTCTACACAGATGAAGCAATAGTCCCACGTTCTGACCAGTGTCCTATACACTTTACGGAAACTACTATTATTACTTCTAAAAGTAATCACTGCTATCTTCTATATAGCCTTACACTTTTTCCATCATACCTAGGAAATGATTCCTACCTACTCCACATTCAAAAGTTTGGTTTGGTATTTATCATTTCATTTAAAAAACTAAAACTTCTAAATTTTTAAAACATCAAATCCCAAAATTTTTGGCTTTAAAGGTGTTATTTTCAAGTTTCTGTACTTGGATACTTAACATTTTATCTTTCTAGACTTGCATTCTTTTAGCTTTTTGAATTTGCTAGAGGGGAAAACTTATAAATTCTAAGTTCAAAACTTATTCCTCATTTTATTTTAAAGACCTTTATGACTTTCCATAAAAAATTGGATTTTTAAATTTAATTGTTGCTAAGTTTTTTTTTGGCTTTCAAAAACTTATTTACTTTTTCACCAAACCATTTTTCTTTAATGTATCTCTAAAATGTCCTCACATGTTTTCAAAACATATTCTTTTCGTAGATTTTCAATTTTGCAAAAACTGAAGTAGATAAGAGAAATTATTTTATTAAAAACCCTTAACTTTCCAATTACCTAACCTTGGAGGATTTTCTAACTTACTATAAATTGGGACTTTCTATAAAGGCAAGCAACCAATGCACATAATCAATGAAATTTCCATTGCTTAGCTTTTTTTACTACGGCCTTCTATAATATCTCTCTTAACTAACACCGTCTCTAATTATTACACTTCTTATTACACCCATTAGTTTTATACCTTAATATATTAGAACTACTTTCTTTTATAGGAAACTATTAACGCTAAAACCTTCTATGAATCGTTTAAAATAGGACTTCGTGTTGATGTGAATTTATAAGGAACTTATTTTATATTTTTCGAAATAAGCTATACAAAATATGGTGCTTCCCATACCTTGTACATCTCTTTCCCTTATTCTCTATAACTTGCACAAAACATCTTTATCTGTGACTTGATTTCATAAAAAATTATATCATTATTCATTTCATTCCAATAGATTAAAGTATGTTTAATCTACATTTTCTTACGACAGACCTTCTCTATGAAATTTATTAATTACATAATATTTCCCTTACACCCTTTTTTTCAGAAGAATTCATTTTCAAAACTTTTTTTTAATTTTCATAACTAGAAAACATTTCTGTATACTTATTTAAACAATAAATGTACTTACAAACCACTTTATTTCTATACTTAGAAATTATCTTCAAAACACATTTTTATTTAGGTCAAAACAGATGTTGCGTATAACACCGTTACTAAAACCCAAAAATACTAGTGTATAGATTCAAAAAAATCTAATAAATCTCATATACTATGTAAAAACATTTCCTTTGGTAGTCTCCTACTATAACAGTAGCGTTATAGTCTATGCTCTCTTTATTTTTCATGAAAACGTCTATTACAATAATAAATGTTGTAACCTATGTTTTTGATACTTAATACACTCTAGGTTTTTATATTTAAAATCTTTGTTTACCTACAAAGAAACTAGTGAGCTATACATGCTCTATAATTTTTCAAAAAGAATTTCTCTTTTTACAAAATTTACATCATATAAAAATCAATTTAAATTCCATATCACTTTTATTTTTTTCACAAAACCTAATATTTTATTTCTAAAAAATGTTAACAGTTATATTTTTCAACTTTTCAATTCTAACAATTTCATTTTATTGGGCTAGACATAGAGTGGATTTTCTTCTTATTACCCTAGGAGTACCCTTCCTAAACCTTGGAAATCTCATTTCCTTACTAAAGTCTATTATTCCTATTCCTCTTTTATGCTTATATTTATTGTAAGGTACTACCGTTAAATCCACTTATTTGAAATAATTATGATTTTTGCAATTATTTACACATGGGATTTCCTCTTTTTTCAACTGAATCGATTGTACATCTCCAATCTTTTCCTATAACTCTTTGGATTTCCAAAATCTGAACCTAAACGTATAAAACCATTTCTCAAACTCTTTGCATGTATTGACCTTCACTATGCCCTAAGAAACATACTTCCTTACGCCGAAAAGTGACACTCCAAAATTTTTGCCTTCAACTGATGATCGCGAAGTGTACAAAGAGCCTCCTCTAGATGAATAACATGCTCTTCCATACTCTTGGAAAACACCAAAATGTCTTCCATGAATACTACTACAAACTTATTTAGGATATTTTCAAAGTCACGGATCATCAAATCTACAAAATAGGGTGGGGCGTTGGTTAGCTAAAACGGCATAACCAACCACTCAAAGAATCTGTGTGATGAAGCATTTCTCACCAAGCTGCTTATTTAACTCCTTCCTTTCATGTGTCTCATAGGCAACGCCACTGGCTTAGCATTGTCATTCATATAGACCTTAAATTCGATCTCTCTCTTAAGAGTAATCCCCTAACCTCCTCAAAAATGTCTGGAAAATCTCTAATGACTGAAACAGAATCTAGCTCTCCTAGTGATGAATTATGGGAATAAAATAAGCTCAACATGACTGACCCCTATGGGTCGCAAGAAACCTCGAGGGTCCTACTATTGCATGTCCTTAGTCTAATGACTCTTCTTTCGCACTCAAATATCACTCCATAAGTGGATACCCAATCCATCTCCAAAATCATCCTATACCCCGAAAATCCCAATACATAGGTGTCATAGTCAAACTCTACGCTTTGGATAAAAATTTTCAAACCCCTACAAATCATGGATAAATGTGCCGATCCTCCTATGGGGTTTGAAACTACTATAAGGTTTACTACAAGAGAAATATCTAAGTGCAAACAGTCAACCAAGGAACTAGAATGAAAGAGTGCGATACTTCGGAGTCAAAAAGTGTCTGAATGCGAAAATCCAAAATAGAGATCAAACCTTCTATAGAGACTTTCCTGCCTCGATCTCGTCCACTACAAGAAGGTGTTGCATCCAAAGTCTATACTTGCACTGTAGGTGCGCCTGCTCTCTGCCCCGTCCTGTGAGGACACGCTCTACTAAGGTAACCAGGTTGTCCATAATTGGAACACCTTCCCTTCATCATTTTATTCTTACAGTCATTTGCGTAATGACCAACCAATCCACATTTATTACATTTCCCTCTTTTCTTGATCCGCTTCTGAGGTCCTCCTTCTTTTCTCTTGTCCTTATCCTTCTTGTTCTTCCACCACTACTTTCTAAAGCATTCTGACTTAGAAACCTCTTTAAGCTCTCCCTTCAGCTACCAAGATGTTGGCCGAACTCTTTGTCGGTCCTCTAATCCTAACAGCCTTAACTTTCACACTATATCGTTCAAACTAGCTCGTGCCTCCTCGAAATCCTCTGTGCCAGAAAACTCTTTGCCTCCTAAACTAGCGAAGTCCTTGCATAGATTAGAAAATTTATGTGTTGTAGGTGGATTAATGGGATCTCCACCAGCTGGTGCCATATTGGACGCTTGCCCTTGCACTTCTGGTACCGTAGCTCAATGGAACCAATCGACCATACTATACAAAGAAAAGAGAATTTAAGTTCGAAAGAATCGAAATAAGGTTGAACTGGACCTTAAGGGGATTTTTATATAACTCTCTTTAATACTTGAAAAACTATTTCTATAACAAGAGTCACTTTTTGAAAAATACTTCTAGTTTGAAGATATGTTACTTTTGGAAAAATACTATTTTTAAAACAAATTATTAGGAATCCTGTAATCTAAGACTTTAATACCAAGTGAAACACCCCACACCTCTTAGTATACCCAAAAAGGACACACTAAAGGATATGGTGCGTTATAGGTATTTACAAAGACCAAGATTCACAAGACAAATAAATAAAACAGTAGAAATATTTAAATTGTATCTCATTAAAAAGTAAACTTCATAAATAAGTCATAAAACCGAGTATGTCTCAAAATACCAAATACACATGTCTTATGAAAAATACCATCTCAGTCACATCATCAAAGTACATAAAAATAATCATCCCTCTCAAAAGGTACCAGTATATGTAAATCCAAATGAAATGAAAACAAAAAAGAAGAAGAATACATGAAGAAGTCTGAAAATATCCCAAAGAAAGTCTAAAATCTAATGCCCTCGATTCTGCTGGCCTATGGAGAAGAAAAGGGAAATAGAGGAGTGGGTCAGACTATAAATTTGGTGAGTGTAAGTAATTACTGGCATTTTTAAGCAAGGTAAAAATAATAGACTTAGCAACAATTCTAGTACGTAAGGAAATAAAGGAAAAGATAAAGCTGGAATAAAATACAGTTTAACTGTTTACTTTGCTTAGATGGTTTTGATTGGATTGTTTACACTTTTTTAAAACTACTTTGATTAGGCTGAAATCCTAATTCAACCCTTCGATCGGCCATCTATCTCCGTTGTGCCACTATAAGCTAGTCACATCCCGTGGGCCACACAGCAAAAAGGCGCATGTTTAGTGCTTTGGAACTCAATAACGACTTATATCCCTGCTACGAGGTTGCAAGCTTGGCCATCGTCGGTTCGCACTATATGTTGCTCCCTCTTTTGACCTCTTATTTACTATTACTTCAACATAAGCGTGCTCAGCCTCACCTGATCTATTGTGAGACCATCAGTCCTAGTCTGACAAAGTCTTTCCCAGCCTCACCTAAGTGTTTGTGTGACCATCGATCCTATTTTGAAAAAAAGGGAATGCCGCTGGAACGGGTCCTAACAAACCAAATCTAGTTGCGCCCCTTGCCCAAATCCCCCAATTTGAGCTTCTATCTACTAACCACTTATTTACCATTACTTCAGCATAAACGTGCCCCGGCCTCACCTAATCTATTATGAGACCATCGGTTTCTGACTGAAGGGGAATGCTGCCAGTATGGGTCTTACTTCTATTTTTTATTATTAACTTACTGTAAATCTTTAAAATAAGATTCTTCAATTATTTATGCTCTGTTTGCTTATTAACTTAACTTAAGTCTTAAAATAAGCCTCTTTTGTTATCTCTGCTATGCTTGCTTATTAACTTAATTATAAGTTTTAGAATAAGCCTTTACTCTTCTCTCTAATTATAACATGTGTGTTATAATTTTGCTTATTAACTTAACCCAAGGTCTAAGTTTAAAAATAAGCTTCTTCTGCTATTTCTTTTATTCTGCCTTTTTACTTATAATTACGTGTTATAACTATGCTTGCAAATGTCTGAGATTTGCCTATTTCAGTCTATGTCCAATTTATTATAGTCTTTCTTACTTTACATCTAATTTTTGTAAATTTACCGTTCTTATATTTTAGTCCATATTAGCGAATTATTCTCTTTTATTTATTCTATTCACGTAAAAAGGAATAAAAAGATACTAACATTTACAGGAAAAATCCTAACGTAGAATAGATGTAAATAAAACGTAAATAATAGTAAATAACTGTAAATACTGTAAATAACTGCAAAATATCTGAATAAAAATAACTGAATAAAACCGATTGAAAAAAGAACTTCAAAAACTAGTTATAAATAACTTATATAGAAATTTTCTCAAAACTGCAGAAAAACTATGACTATGAGAACCCTATTACTTTGAATTGATTAAAAATCTAAAATAATTACTTAAACACTAACCTATGGTCCTTAGCTATTTTCCTTGGCCTTTTCAGATCCACTTTTTAGGGTATAAAATATTTTAATTAAAAATATCTCCTCGTTGGAAAAATATTCCTTTTATGGTCTAGCCTTAGGCAATGAACCCAGATGGAGAAAATCTGAATGAGAAAAATAGCTAGGTCTAGGGTCTTATTTATAGTGTCACTTGGGGATCTCCGGCCATTAGATTTGAAGATGAAATCGGGTGCAACCATGTTATAGGCTTGCTAGCAAACATCGGATGGAAGCACGAACGTACAGGATTGAATGAAAACAGAAAAACACGTCACTGCTCGAAACTGGACGAAACAACATCCATATACATATATGGGTCTACCGCTAGGTCGACCTTTGTATGGTGTGGGTCGATTTATAGGTCGACCCATCTATAGGGAAGGTCGACCCTAGGGTCAACCTGACTATATATCTTTATATTTTTCTTCTTTTATCTTTTATTTTTTGATTTCTTCTTTCTTTTGTAACTTCTTTATTTTAGCTCTGATTTTGACAATCTATATATGGAAATTGACCGAAAATTACAACGGACATAGTGGTGCAACTCCCGTAGCTCAATTCCGATAATTTCACAAAGTTATTTATTATTTAATTAATTCGTTAATTAATATTATAGCTTAAATTTTAGGTTGTTACAGTTTATAGATGTTATATTAATGAAATGCATTGTTGAATAGTTGATATGATTGTACTATTGAGTTGATTTAAAATTTATTGCATGTTTATACCCATTAGTTGTTGATAATGGTTAATATGGTGATTATATATTTGTTTGACCATTGATTATACTTGTTACCACCTTGTTTGAACTATTGAAGTTGTATTAATTGTCATATGGATCGTTTGAACATTGTTTGGTATGATAAAAACCCTTGGACATCTTATTTTGATATATAGGAAAGTTAGAATAGATAATTTTATTATTTTGGCCAAAAATTATGATTTTTGACAATTTTGCTGTTTGTACTTGTTTGAATTTTTTTATGCATGTATGTGTTTAAGTCTATATTTTAGATATGTTATAATAAATAAGATACTGAATAGCATAGTCTGAAATTTAGTCGTAAGTTTACACGTAAATATTTTTTAATAAATTATTTAATTTTTTTAGCAAAGCTAGCCGGCTTTATAATAGGCCATGCCACTATGAATATATGATGGAAATAGGTACTCAACACATGCATAGAACAACTAAATTTGATTTTATACTGGACAGTTCACTTAATACAAATAAAGAAAATAGGAGATAGACAGAGAGTCTAAACTACACGAAAGGACTTTTGATATCAACATCAGTACCAGGACTTATTACATTCTGCACAAGTGAAAAGTATGTAGCCAATAATGGATCATAAGAACACGAGAGAGTCCGGCCCCATGTAGGATCCAAGAATTGCCACCAATTATCTGCACCATCTAAACAAGTGGTCATATGAGAAAGCCCATCACCCTCAACATGATACTGAAGCCTTCTAGACTCTTCATTCCCACCTAAAAACATGTGATACCTATGCATCCGCGGGTCATATCTCATTTTCATGGCCACGGGTACCCAAGAACTCTCGTGGTTTTGCCAGAATATAATCTCATCATCAGAATCACTAGCTACCGATGCTGAAACTGACTCAACAGAGGGAGAAACAAGTACTGCACATACAAAGATAGGCGGTGAACTAACCTTGAGGACCTATTTCATTTCCATCCTAGGGAGGGGGACTTTATCGGTAGGAGGAAGATGAGCATTCCTCAAACACTTCTAAGCAATATGTCCAAATGACTGACAGTATGAGGATATAACATTTCCAGCTATAGTTAACTCTTATCTCCATCTCATGACCTTCCATTATTATAACTTTCTATATCGATGGTAGCGGCTTCATTAGGGATATTTCTATCAAATCCCTAGCATAAAGTAAATTGTTACGAGCAATGGTGTTTGCATCATAGCATTTAAAGTCACTAGTGAGGCTTAGGAGACAGTTCAGACAATAAGTGGTCGAAGGATAAATAGTATATTAGAAAACATGGCCAATGCGGAATTGAGAGAATCTGCTCTCTAGCTCTATCAATGCCAACACTCCAAGGTGCAACAATAAAAGGTTTCCCCTCAATTATTAGAAGGCTTGTCTCAAGCACTAAAAGTTTGTCTTCATTGTTCCTAAATTTAAAATAGAAGGAATTAATAACATGGACATGAAGGGTACCTTTCATTTTCCATGCGCATCTACATCGCTAACGAAAAACAGAATAAGAAGATGAAGCATCTAGAAAAAATCCAACCAGGTGTTCTGACCAATGAACCACAGCCTCCTAAAGCACTGCAGGTGGAAGCACGCTAATCCCATCAATAATTGAGTGCTAAATTCTGAGAAGCGTATATACCAGCATTATGTGGCAATGATTTAAACAAAGAAGCCCAAACTGGCTTAACAGCGTTGTTACGAGAATCGACTAGGTTATCGGTGTAATTATGGACATGCATATTATGAACATTTCCAAGAACAACAATAGGGGAAATTGAGTCAGAAGCAAACTGCTGCTTAGAAGGTACAACATAATATTCTGATTCTTTCAACATGGAGTTCCCCACTAAATTCCTATCAAAAGAATTTGCAAGAGTGACTACATTTGCAGAAGCTAGAGCATTGCCCAATTCAGGACATGGAGAAATAGAAGTTGAGTCAAAGCTTTGCCTGGATCCAACTGAAGTTTGACATGGAGTACATTCATTCAACGCTGCCATAGAAACTCGGTTCAACGTAGCAGTATGTGTCTCCCTAAAAAGATTTAATAAGTAGTAACTCAATTGCCTCTCTCGACTGTACTAACTTAGAGTAGACCTGTCAAAATTTGACCCAACCCATTAACCCAACCCATTTACCCTACTTATAAATGGGTTGGGTCAACCCATTTATGAATATTATTAAATGGGTAATGGGTTGGGTTGACCCATTTTTAAAACGGTTATAAATGGGTAACCCATTTACCCATTTATTAAAAACATTAAATTTTAATATAAATTTGAAAAATAAGAATTTTGAACCTACGTTATATTTTTTCATGGAGATCGACAGTTGTACTTAGAAAATAACAGACTACCGCATCCTTATATTTGAATTCCGCCTAGCCGCTATTTTTTTGTTCAGACTGCAATAACTTCTTCGTTCTAACTAGGAACCAAGCGAGACTTCGACTGATCAAATCCAACCTAAATTACGAACATTATGCAACACTCAGATATTTCATCCTGTGAACACACACTGTAGTTCTCCAAGGGGACTGACAATTGTACTTAGAAAATAACAGGCTGCCACATCCCCATATTGAAACTCCGCCTAGTACAGAAGCCGCTATTTTTTTTGTTCGGACTGCAATAACTCCTTCGTTCTAACTCGGAATCAAGCGATACTTTGACCGGTTAACTTCCACCTAAATTACGGACAATATGGAACACTCGGATAGTTCATCGTGTGAACGCACACTGTAGTTCTCCAAGGGGACTGGCAGTTGTACTTAGAAAATAATAGGCTAGCACATCCCCATATTTGAACTCCGCCTAGTGCAGAAGCCGCTATTTTTTTTGTTCGGACTGCAATAACTCCTTCGTTCTATCTCGGAATCAAGCGAGACTTCGACCGATCAACTTTCACCAAAATTACGGACAGTATGGAACACTCGGATACTTCATCGTGTGAACGCATACTGTAGTTCTCCAAGAGAACTGACAGTTGTACTTAGAAAATAACCGGCTACCACATCCCCATATTTGAACTTCGCCTAGTGCAGAAGCCGCTATTTTTTTTGTTCGGACTGCAATAACTCCTTCGTTTTAACTCGAAATCAAGCGAGACTTCGACCGATTAACTTTCACTTAAATTACGGACAGTATGAAACACTCGGATACTTTATCGTGTGAACGCATACTGTAGTTCTCCAGGGAGACTGACAGTTGTACTTAGAAAATAATAGGCTACCACATCTGCATATTGAACTCCGCCTAGTGAAGAAGCCGCTATTTTTTTTGTTCAGACTGCAATAACTCCTTCGTTCTAACTCGGAATCAGGCGGGACTTCGACCGATTAACTACCACCTAAATTATGGATAGTATGGAACACTCGGATACTTCATCTTGTGAACGCACAATGTTTTTTTCCAAGGGGACTGACTGTTGTACTTAGAAAATAATAAGTTACCGCATTCCCATATTTGAATTTTGAGGAAAATTAGAATTACAATTTTAAATTTTTGTCGGATCTCAAAACATAAAAATTAGAATTATTTTATATTTATTTATTTATTTATTAGTCAAATTAAACTTAAATCTTTAAATGGGTTAAATGGGTAACCCGCTTATTAAGTGGGTTGTGTCATAAATGGGTTGGGTCATAAATGGGTAAAAGAGAATGGGTCATAAATGGGTTGGGTCAAACTCGACCCAACCCATTTTGACCCAACCCAACCCATTTGACAGGCCTAACTTAGAGATCGGTGAAGAAGGATATATGTTGGATATTCCAGAGAGTGGGACAACAGAAGTCGATGATTTAGCTAAATCGGCAACAAGATTTGAGATAGGGTTTGGAGATTCAGAAACATCCGCAGCTACAGGCGCTGATAGATGCGAACATGAAACGGAAGAATGGACAACGACATGATGAGAAATTGGAAGGTCAGGAGGCATATCAGTAGTAGAAAATTTTCATCCAGATCTAGTTTTCGAAGCTAATTCAATAGATGCAGCAAAACGAGCCCTGAGCTTCCCATTTTTGGCCATTCAGATAAGAGACGAAATGGAGGCAGAGGAGTGAAGTGGATGATGCGAGCGGGGAAGAGAGAGATGAGATAGTAAAGGGGGGATTTGGGTCGCCATAAACATCAAAGGAAGGTCGCCATTATTAAAAGTTTATTTCATATCACTCTCTAATAAATAAATTATTTAATTAAATATGAAGAAATATGTATATTGTAAAATACTGTTATTTTAACTTGCAAATTTTTCTAAAACTCTATCTTAGCAAAAGAAAAGTATTTTCTAAAGAAACCCATATTAATTTCTATCATATATTATTTTCTATATTTTATACTTTGAAAATAGGATTATTGAAATTTTGTAATTTTGTAAAAATATTTCTTCGACCTAAAACTTTTTTGTAGCTTTGGCATGTTACCTAAGTATTTAATAAAGAGACTTCATCTAATAATTTTCATAATTTAATTCTTGGAATTATATGTTTTGGAAAATTAGGAAAATTATCAAATTGATTTGGAAAAATTCTAAAACATTAATAAAAATTCTAAGAACGTGTTTTAAGAAGTATGAAAATTAATTCAGAAATTTTATGCAAACTATTAGGCTTTTTATAATTTAATTAGTGTGAAATCTAATGTATTTTGACTTTGAAAAATGATAAAAGTTTAAGGAAATTTCCAAAACTTTTTATGTAAATTACTGAAGTAAAATGAATGACTTTTTATAATGAACACTTTCTAGGGTTCTTCATATATTTTTCTATAGAAACTAAAGTGGACAAAATGACATACTTTTATTTATTGAATGATTGGTTATTAAAGAACCAAGACTAGATATTGGCATACTCTCTATAAAATATCAGAACCACTTCAATAGTTGTGTACGTAGTGGATGTTACCCAAAATGTAGAGGTTGAATTGGCGAACGCTTACTGGAATGAAGTAAGAGAACGATATTGGATGATCCCAACATTTGTGTCAGTTTGAAATGGCAAAAACAGAAGCCTACATCTGGCCAGTAGGTTAGCTACCTTTAGTGAACATCTTTCCCTTGTATTACCATCTTGATTTTTGAACTCAATTAGTGCACACCTTTGATTTTGGATTGATGGACGTGGTCGACCAATAGGGGATACGACAAACCAGAAAGTGTAAACTAGTAGAATCCTACCTTGGGTACTGCTTCATGTCCCTTTTCATATGATTATTCCATATGGGAACACTATGGTTTTGTTTTTTATTGTACCTATCAAAGACTCATCGACAACAGCCGACATTACTGGTTGTGTTACATGACCTGCATAGACTACATGCTTAAAAATGTGTTAGAGGGATATAAGTAACGCCTTAATGCTATTTTAATATTTACCTTGCCGATCGACCTTACATACATAGTTAATCTTACTACATATAGATAGTTTAACGAACCGTTAGGAGATGGACAATCCCGTAACATCTGTACGTTATTGTACCCTTATTACTTATTTTGAATTTACTTACATTAGAATGTATAGTCCTGACTTGAGAGTGTTTATTTTCTTTACGCTCTGGTCAATCTGAGTTGGTTCAATGTTTCGTAGACGTTTGTTTCTTGAAGATGAGGATGAAGCTTCGAAGGCCATATTTATTAGTATTATTCCACTACATTATTTTATTGTGTATGTATAATGCATAACTCTGATTATTGTAAAATGTAATCAAATGTATTTGTAAAACAGCTTCATGAACTTTTTATGTAATTATTACATTTTTGTCATTCCATTGTGAGATTCTGTGTATTGTACTCTTCTCTTCTTATTTTCTTTACAAACCCCATTGATAATCTATCTTTTTGAACTATTTGAGTTTGACATGTGTCGTTTATTTTCAACTTAAATTGTCCAAAATGGCAGGTCATCGCAGTTGGTAATAGAGCTTTGATTGAACAAATACCTAAGCTTGTTGGGGTAAACACATTAAGGGGTAGGGTAATGGAATGCCCTATTCTGAGTTGAGAGTATTATATATATAAAAGCTTACTTTTTTATTTCTTATATAACAGTTTTAAAAGTTATAAACGATTTTAAAATGATTTTATATATGAGATGTGTAAATATTTAATACTTAACGAAGAAAATACTTCTTTTGAAATAGTTAATTAGTTTTATGGATTTAGTTAATGTATACAGATAGAAAGCGTGAACTGAAAAACAAAACTAGAAGTGTAAACTTTAAATTAAAAGTGTAAACTTTGAAATTAATAGTGTAAGCTTAAAAGAAAATAAAATTCAAAGGTGTAAATTCAAAAGAATGGAATTAATGTGTAACCTAAGTAAGGTTCAAATATATGTTAAGAAAACCTTATAGAACCTATGTTTGGTTGACGTTACTTCATATGATTTCTTATTGTATTGTCAGTCAATTTTATCTTAAATAAAGTTAGGAAATAAGAAATGGTATTTATAATAAGAAACGTTTTATATAAAGGCAATTTTTATAGGTACGATTTAGAAAATAAATTTTATAAATAAAGAGAATTTGGAAACTATATGTGGTGGTATTGCTTATAAATATTTATGAGTGAAAATATTTTTAAAGGAAATTTTGCTTTGAATAGTTCTAGGAAAACGTCTTGATTGGTTTTATGGTAATCTGAATAATCTTCTAAGTGATGATCAGATGATTGCCTAGGAAAACTTCATAGTGCACTTAGTAAATTATTCTCATTTCCATTGCACGATCGAAACGAGTTTGAATCCGAGTTCTAACATAAAGCAAGCAATAGTAGATAATTGTTGTAACTATTCTTTTAGTATATAGTGATATTTAAAATAAAACACGGGTCTTTAATTCTAAAGGTTCTTGAATTTTTTTTTTCGATATAATGTGTTTTAGTTATACCAAATTTTGATATAAGTTATGTAAATTTTTGAATTTAGGAAGAATAATGTTAACTAGATTTAAATATATTACATTGGAGGAGAAGATTTTAATAAACATTATCATATTAAAACCACTACTGTGAACCCGTGCTATGCACACGGGGTTAGACTTTAGATCAGGTATTAAAGATTTGTTAGTATAAATAGAAGTAATATCTATTTGTTAACATTTGTAAAAATAACATTATAAGCCATTTTCCCTAGGTATAAGGATCTTATACAATCATGTTCTTGAGAGGCTGTACAACTAGTTAATAATCCTTGCACATACTCATATCACCGTGCAATTTAATACTTTTAAAGTTATTTAGAAATATTATTTGTTGATGGTGTATAGATCATTTTGAAATCAATTGCAGTTGAGCATCAAAGCACTACAAAGTGCATCAAATAGGTCATAAATGTACATACTAAGAATATGATCGACAAAAAGTACAAATAACGAGTCTACATTTTGTTAGTGTTAAAAATTGAGTTAAATTTTTTAATCAAGATGTCCAGAATATATTACACAACCAAATCTGTGATAAATTTTTGTAGTTAATAATATAAATACTATCCATAAAATTTCACAGTTTATTGTCTTTGATAGCCTTGATTTTTAAATGCATAAAACCTTAAATCAAACTATAAATTTCTCGGTATGCTTCTGTGAGCAGTTTGGGAAGAAATCACAATCAGCTTCTTCGTTTAGTGGATTCAACATAGGAGTAAATTATATTTGACGCTCTTTATTGGTTGCACTATACTTGATTAAACATTCTCACCATTGAAGCTTTTTGTACCTGTAAAAGGAAAGGTAGTAATTTGTGTTAATTACCTTATTTAAAAGAAAGTATTTATGAACATATACAACAGATATATAAACAGAAATGTGAAAATATGAAGTCAATGTTAGCACGGTAAAACTAATGAAATGTAATTCAAAAAATAATGTATCGGTATAAATGGTTAAACTAAAATGACATCATACCATCCCACAATCTTACTATATAAATTTACCTATTCTAAACATATAACTCTTTTGATTTACACTATCTTTAAAACTCTCATTTTACTTAATGAATATTAAACTTGAAGCTAAATAGTCATGATGTAAACTAATAATCCAACAAATAATTCAACAAATCACCGGGTGCATTTGTCAAAGATTCAAATCAATTTACTATATTATCTATTGCAGAAAAGAAGTACATAATAGAAACGTTGGAAAATATTTATATGTTATACATAAAATGTGCATGGTAATTTTTTTTACTAAATAGATATGTATTGTACATCTCAAATATTAGAAAAAAAATCAATTTTTGGCATACATTGTAGATGTAGGAAGCACACCTTCTGTTATTATTCAATTTCATCATATATCGATTTACAAAACTTGCGGTATTTAGCTAACAGATGCGAACAAATGTAGTACTAAGGCATGTTGAAATGAGTATCAGGTAGTATAGGGTTGCTTTCACATATCATATACCTAGCACTATGATTATTGATTTTTGTTAAATTGCTTGAAATAATCAGTTGTACCTTGAGAGTTGGGACTTTTTTTCATAGTAATTTTTGGTAAAAACATGTTAACGGGTTTAAGCTTTAATAAATCAATACATTGATCACAATTTTAGAATACCTGATAAAGTGCTATAGTGAAAAATATCACGGTGATCCTTTTATATTGTTTGTTCACTTGTATCTTTTACCAACTACTTTTAACAGTTTATCTATGCCTAAAGTACCAAAAAGATTTCTACTTCAATAAGTTATTAGGTGTAACTAATGATTCACACAATCAACTTCTTCATCCCAAGAAAAAAGATTAAAGAAATTCTTTATAATATATAAGATTTCATAAAAACCACATCATGGGCATAATGTAATAAATAAAAATACAAAATAACAAAATATAAGAATATAACACCTACATAATTGTAAGTCTGCCTAAAATTTCAAAAATATCATTGAAATAATTATAATTAAATTCATTTTAATATATTATAAGCGTAACATTGTTAAATTGGTCTAACTATAGAAACATTATCTTGGAAAAAAGCTAAAAATAAGGTAGAGTTGCAAATTTTTAGTGTTATATTACATTCAAAATTACATAACTAAGGCCAGTAAACAAAACATCATATGCTTTCTTTTTTGGTCAATTGTATAACTTCAAAATTAGTTAATAAATTCACCAAATGTCTCGTGTCAATTTTTTATACTCCCTCAAAGCCATTTATTATGACCATAGATAATGAACGAAAGGTGAATTTTAAAAATTTTTAGTACTGTTTTCATTTATCACGAACATGTTTGACATGGCAAGCCAAAACAAAATTACCCATTGGAATTAATTTTAGAAATTATGAATAACATGCAACTTGAACTTAAAAGCATGTAATAAAAATTCAGATTGGCATAGAAACTTAATCTATTTAAAGCTAAAATCTTGCATAATGGCATCTATTAGACCAAACAATGTTGATAAAACATTTTGTACATCCACATCTTCAGCCCTTTAGCAATTTGAATCATATGGAGCAAAAACAATGGTATAAATTCATGAGAAATTTCAATCTAACCTACCCCAAAGCTAACTAATAAATTTTGAGGTTTACCTTAATGTGGTTATAAAGGTTTAAAAAAGAAGTAGATGTGGAGGATAATACGAAGAGAATTTATTGTTTAATGCAAGTATATTAAGTTATAATATGAGTACATGTACTTTCTTAGAATTTAGGAATTCAGACAGATATTTAAGGCCTTTCGTTTTTACTTGGAAAGTAACTACAAAAGTTTAGAATCTGAAATTTACCTATAAATAACTATAACGCTTATGAAATAAGCTTAGAATTTTATAAAAGTGACACTCATTGCAAATGAAGAGCCATTGTGTTCGCACCCCTCATATTCCTATATAAGCCATAGGAGTAGTAATATACGATAAAGAAGGCAATTGCAATGTTGTTGATGCAAAACCCATATTTGCATTCTTGGATTTACTGTCAATTCGTTGATAAATTTCAATTATACTCCATTATCATATAAGTAACCTTTTAATTTATAGACTGGGAAACAGATGCAAAAAACTGAAAAGAGAATTGGGAACAAAATCATACAATAGCAGCCATGATTTGAAACAAAATACAACATCAAAGAAGGAAAGATTAGAACGGCTTATGACTTTTGATTGAGATGGTCAGCTTGACATTTAAATGTCACTTTATTGATTTCTACTCAAATTTGAAAATATCTATTTACCTATAGTTAGTAATCAACAAAAATAATCGACAATGAGAAGTTTCAAGTGAATTTTCATTAATTAAAAATTTTCTAGTCAAAATATATTTAATCATTAGTTAAAGATTGTATATTTTAAAAATATATTTAATCATAATAGATACTCTTTATTTTCGTTTAATATATCTCGATTTAATTTGAAACAAAATACTTGAATTGTTGAACCGTGACTAAAAACTATCAACTGTTAGTCCTTGAGATGATGGTTTTGATGACAACAACCTTAGAATAGAATTATAAAATATAAATACTAACAATATAGTTTAGATATATATGTATATGTAGGATTTAACCATGCAGGTACCAAAAATGAAGACTGTACAGTATAGAGATTCAAGATATCAAGATTGAAGACTCATGAGTATCAAGAATATCAAGATTATCAAGAGTTCAAGATTTCAAGAATAAGTAATTTAATTAGGAATTTTGTTAAAACTCCTAGAAAAGCACCGGCGTCTTAAAATCCAATTTAATCGTGGAATGGAATCCACTTCGAGCCTATTAAAGGGATGGAACCCTAAGTAGGATGGAACCTACGAAAAATCTAGTGTAACATTGTTTTGTATCCGCTAACCTTTTATTCAAAATGTTTTTATAAAATTATATCTTGTTTTCAAAATGATTTCAAAACCTTCCTTTTAAAAGAATCAAAATCATCTATCCTAGTTTTAAATGCTTTTAGCCTCAAAATAATCTTTAATTTCGAAATCAAATTATCCTTAGTTTTAAATTATCTTTTAATAATAGTTCATTTAACTTTTAATATTTGTACTTAGATTTAAATATAAAATTATAGTAAAATTTTATATGTACCAAAATATTATTCACTATATTTATTTATGTATTTTAACTATAGTTAAGTATATTTATAAAAATCTAAAATAGTTTTAATATAAGATAAAAGTTATTTTCAAAGAAAAACAAAACACCAAAATTTCCTTTGGGATGTCGACATGCCCAAGTTACCCTTGTCGACATAGTGTCAGTTGATTTCAAAAATTTGAATTTCAAAAGAAGTGTCTATTCGTCATATCCCTTCATGAATGGACATAGCTGTTGTTCTTCTATAAAAAGGGGCTGTTTTCAATGAATTTCTAACCATATTTTTTCAGTTTTCACTCCTCTTCTTTTTCCACATTTCTTTATACATATTCTTACCAGTACTCTGCCGAAATCAACATTGAATCTAACTAGATCATTTTTGGTTTGATTCTCTATCACTATCTCAAAAAAGATCCTCGGTGCTATTCAGAGTTATAGGCTTCTTTGTAATCATTTCTGTAAGAAAAAGGTTTGATTGTAGCCTTGGAAATCAATCAAATGAGAAAAGGTGTGATTATAGCCCTGGAAATCAATTGGGTGAACTTGTTACCCGTGAAATCAAGTATCTCTATCCAGAGGATTGTGAATTTGGAGGGTGTACCTCGTAGCCTTGAAATCGAGGGTGTAATTATAAAAATTGCTTTTGAAAGGAAATTCATACTTGTGTGTGGGACTGGATGTAGGGTAACTTCGAACCAGTATAAAATCCGGTGTATTCTTTTCTTTCCTGCTTTTACTTTATTTCTGCATCTGTGTTTGTTTCTGTGATCATATCTGTGTTTGAATATTGCATTCATTTGTGTTTAAATTAAAAAAACTCTAAAAGATTTAGTAATTTCTTAAAACACTATTCACCCCCTCTGGTGTTTATCTTAACCTTAAGATCCGTAATCTGCATTTCTAACATTTGGTATCAGAGCAAGGTTTTCAAAGTTATATAATCTGATTTTTGAAAAAGTTTTAAAAAATGGCTATGTTTGTTAATATTAGTTTAGAAATATTCAGATCATCATTGTCTCTTGAGTCTGCATATAATAAATGTTCAAATTCAAGTTGTCTATCAAAATTGTTTGATGTGCAGGAAACATACTTTATGGGGATTAAGGAATCAATCAACAACGAACAAATTGTGCAAATCAAAAAGAACAAATGGATACTCAATAGTGGATGCTCTAGACACAAGACTGGAAATCCAGATATGCTGAATGATATAATATACAAAGACGGAGGGTTGGTTAACTTTGGAGACAATTCAAAAGGACATGTGATTGGCATCGGCAAAGTAGGTAACTCTGAAACTCCTATTATTACTAATGTTTGCTAGTTAAGAATCTGAAACATAATCTGCTAAGTATAAGTCAACTCTGAGATAAAGGATATAAAATTAAATTTGAAAAAGATAAGTGTCACATTGAAGTTAATAATTCAACCATAATATTTGAGGGAAGTAGGAAAAAGAATATTTATATTCTTAGTATGAAATTTTCAAATGATAACCTGTGTCTGTTGGCAAATACAAGTGACCCTTCAATTTGGCATAAGAGATCTGGTAATTTGAATTTCAAACTCTTATCTAGACTATCTAAACATGATCTAATAAGAGGTCTCCCTAAAATGAATTTTAAAGTAGATAGACTATGTGATGCATGTCAATTGGGAAAACTTAGAAAAAATTCCTTTAAATTAAAAATACGATTTCAACCTCAAAACCTCTTGAATTACTTCACCTTGATTTATTTGGTCCATCTCAAATTCTGTCAATAAATCATAGTAAATATATTTTTGTAATTGTAGATGATTATTCTATATTTACATGGACAATATTTTTGAAACATAAAAGCGATACTTTTGAATGTTTTAAGAACTTTACAAAAAGGGTTCAAAATCAACTTTCTCTTAAAATTATAACCATCTGTAGTGATATGGTGGTGAATTTGAAAATGAAAAGTTTGAGGAATTCTGCAATAAAAAAGGAATAACTCACAATTTTTCATTTCCAAGAACTCCATAACAAAATGGAGTTGTAGAGCGTAAAAATAGGACGATTCAAGAGTGTGCAAGAACTATGCTTTCAGATAGTTAATTACCAAAGTATTTTTGGGCAGAACTAGTTGCTACCGCCTGTTATATTTTAAATAGAATCTTAATTAGACCTTTAACTGAAAAGACATCTTATGAACTTTTTCACTCAAAGAAACCTAAGGTATCTTATTTTAGAATTTTTTAAAGTAAATGTTGTATTTCAAATACGAAATATAACTTAGATAAATTTGATCCTAAATCCGACAAAGTTATCTTTATTGGATATTCTAATAGAAGTAAAGCATACAGAGTGTTTAATTTAAAAACTAATACCATCGAAGAAACAATGCATGTTTCATTCGACGAAAATCTCAAAAATTTTGAAGATTCAAATGATGAAGAGGATTTAATCACTCAAAATCAAGAGTTAACTGAAACTAATAATGAAATTAATCATCCTAATAAAAGGATTAAACTTTTAAAATTCATCCTATAGAAAATATACTAGGAGATATGCAATCTGTTGTTAAAACAAGAAATCAACTAAGTCAAATGAGTAATGTATCTTTTATATCAACTATTGAATCCAAAAGTCCAAAGAAGTATCAACTGATGATTCATGGATTTGTCTATGCTAGAAAAATTAAATCAATTCACCAGAAATGATGTTTGGGAACTTGTTCCTAGACCTGAAAATAAAACTCTAATTGGAACTAAATGGGTTTATAAAAATAAAATGAATGAACAAGGAGAGGTTGTTAGAAATAAAGCTCGATTAGTCGCTCAAGGTTATTGTCAAGAAGAAGGAACGGATTTTGATGACACCTTTGCTCCCATAGCAAGATTAGAAGCTATTAGGATTCTACTTGCTTTCGCAAATCATAGTAATTTCAAATTATTTCAAATGGATGTTAAAAGTGCCTTTTTAAATGGATTTGTAAAAGAGGAAGTATATGTTGAACAACCACCACTTTTTAAAAATGAAAAATTATCAAATCATGTTTAGAAACTTAAGAAAGCTCTATATGGTCTAAAACAAGCCCTCGAGCCTAGTATGATAGACTAAGATCTTACTTATTACAATCAAATTTTGAAATCAGTAAAGTAGATAATACTCCTTTTATTAAAAGAAACAAAAATGATATTCAACTAGTACAAGTTTACATAGATGATATCATTTTTGGATCAACTAATTTTGAAATGAATAAAGAATTTTCTAAAATAATGACAAAAGAGTTTGAGATGAGTCATATGGGTGAATTAAACTTCTTTTTTGGATTACAAATAAAACAATTAGATAATGGTATCTTTATTAGTCAAGAAAAATATGCCAAAGATCTAATTAGCAAGTTTGGTTTGACTACTACGAGTGGAAAACCCACTCCCATGGCAACCAATGAGTACCTTCGTAAAGAAGATCTCTCGAAAGATGTAGATCAAAAATTGTATATAGGAATGATTGGATCACTACTCTATATCACTGCTAGTAGACCTGTATCATACATAGTGTTTGTCTCTGTGCAAGATATCAATCCTATCCTAAGGAGACCCACTTAAAAGCCGTAAAACGTATCATAAGATATGTTAAACACACCTCTGATTGTAGCTTATTTTACCCTAAAAATGATTCTTTTGACTTAATATCTTACTGTGATGCTGATTATGCTGGTTGTAAATCAGACAGAAAAGTACAAGTGGAACTTATCACTTTTTGGGGCATTCTTTGATTTCCTGGTTTAGTAAAAAGCAAAACACAGTTTCTTTATCAACAATTGAAGCGGAATATATTTCTGCTGCTTTGGGTTGTTCACAAGTAATATATATGCAACAAACTTTAAAAGATTATGGTTTAAATATCTCAAAATCACCAATTTATTGTGATAATACTAGTGCGATAAATTTAACCAAAAATAATACTCAACATGCTTGGACTAAACATATTGATATAAGACATCATTTTCTCAAAGATAATATAAATAAGGAAGTAATTTCTCTAGATTATATTAATTCCGAGAATCAAATTGTTGATATATTAACAAAACCCTTAAATGAATCTATATTTACTAAATTACGAAGAGAATTATGAATTTGATCAATAACTGAAATATAAAATATAAATAACAAAGTATAATTTAAAATTAAATCAAAATAAATTAAATAGCAAAAAATCAAGCACCATGTCGACATCCCCCTCTACCCATCTCGACATATAACGATTTTTTATTTTTGAAATTTTTCCCACCAAAATTCAAATAATTGGTTATATATTCTTCTTATTTTCGAAATTTTGATCATTCTCTTTGTTCTCTCTCTGTTCCAACTTTTAAAATAAATTAAACCATGGTCTCCTCTCCAAATCAAACAAAAATTCAACCTTTTCATTCCCTTCTCCTACTTCTGGACTGTCTCAACGAACTACGCTCGCTCGAATGACAAAAATGGAGGATTCTCTGAAGGATGCACTGCAATTATTAACTGAAATTCAAGGGAAGTAACTTAGAATGGCGAAAGAACAAGAGAGGCAAGGCAAAATCCTTAGGAATTTGCAAAAATTTCTAGTGGAAAATCATGCTAACCCAATCTTGATCGACGAAGATTCCTCAGGAGATTAATTGCCAGAGGGCAGCGAGAAAGAAGAAGAAGCCTTCATGGAAGAAGAGCACATTGAAGAAGACGACAAAGACGTTTGTGTTGGCGAAGTGTGCTTTGACAAAGATGGAAATCTTGTCGAACAACGTGGAAATTTCCGTTTCCACTATCCAAATTATTCAATTCATAGATCCTCCATTTTCAAAGGCACTAATTAGTTTCTTTTCTCTTTTTCTTATTGTTGTATGTTCTTTCTTACGTTCTTGTAAATATAACTATATAATTAATAAATAGTTCGTGTTCTTATATGTGTTCTATTAAAAGTATTATTATGTGGATACTTAGATAGGATAGTTAGTAGTTTAGGACTATCACTATAATCATATGTCATAGAGTATTAGATTAAGGAGGAGTTATATAGTTTGGAGATTATATAGTTTGGAGTCAGTTTTTGTTGATGACAAAAGGGTAAAATAGGATAGTTAGGCATAGATTAAGGAGGAGTTATTAGGATAGAAGTAATATTTTATAAACAAAGGTTGTCATCATCAAAAAGGGGGAGATTGTTAGTCCTTGAGATGATGGTTTTGATGACAACAACCTTAAAATAGGATTATAAAATATAAATACTAACATTATTGTTTATATATATATATATATATGTATATGTATATGTATATGCAGGATTTAACCATGCAGGTACCAAGAATGAAGACTGTACAGTATAAGGATTCAAGATATCAAGATTGAAGGCTCATGAGTATCAAGATATCAAGAGTTCAAGATTTCAAGAATAAGTAATTTAATTAGGAATTTTGTTAAAACTCCTAGAAAAGCACTGGCATCTTAAAATCCAATTTATTCGTGGAACGGAATCCACTTCGAGCCTGTTAAAGGGATGGAACCCTAAGTAGGATGGAACCTACGAAAAATCTAGTGGAACATCGTTTTGTATCCGCTAACCTTATATTCAAAATGTTTTTACAAAATTATATCTTTTTTTCAAAATGATTTTAAAACCTTCCTTTTAAAAGAATCAAAATCATCTATCCTAGTTTTAAGTACTTTTAGCCTCAAAATAATCTTTAATTTCAAAATCAAATTATCCTTAGTTTTAAACTATCTTTTAATAATAATATATTTAACTTTTAATATTTATACTTAGATTTAAATATAAAATTATAGTAAAATTTTATATATACCAAAATATTATTCTCTATATTTATTTATGTATTTTAACTATAGCTAAGTACATTTATAAAAGTTTAAAATAGCTTTAATATAAGATAAAAGTTATTTTCAAAGAGAAACAAAACACTAAAATTTCCTTTGGGATGTCAACATACCCATGTTACCCATGTCGACATAGTGTCAGTTGATTTCAAAAATTTGAATTTCAAAAGAAGTGTATATTCGTCATATCCCTTCACGAATGGACATGACTGTTATTCTTCTATAAATATAGGCTGTTTTCAACGAAATTCTAATCATATTTTTCTGGTTTTCACTCCTCTTCTTCTTCCACATTTCTTTATACATATTCTTATCATTACTCTGCCAAAATCAACATTGAATCTAACTAGATCATTTATGGTTTGATTCTTTATCACTATCTCAACAAGATCCACAATTCTATTTAGAGTTATAGGCTTCTTTGTAATCATTTCTGTGAGAAAAGGTGTGATTGTAGCCTTGGAAATCAGTCACGTGAGAAAAGGTGTGATTGTAGCCCTGGAAATCAATTGGGTGAACTTATTGCCCGTGAAATCAAGTATCTCTACCCAAAGGATTGTGAATCTGGAGGGCGTACCTCGTAGCCTTGAAATCGAGGGTGTAATTGTAAAAATTACTTTTGAAAGGAAATCTGTACTTGTGTGCGGGACTGGATCTAGGGTTACTCCGAACCAGTGTAAAATCCGATGTGTTCTTTCCTTTACTGCTTTTACTTTATTTCTGCATCTGTGTTTGTTTCTGCGATCATATCTGTGTCTCTGAATATTGCATACATTTGTGTTTAAATTAACAAAAACTCTAAAATATTTAGTAATTTCTTATATTTTAGCCTTAAGATCCGTAATCCGCATTTCTAACATCAACTTCACACGCGCGCACGCACACACACACACAGATATATATATCTGTGTGTGCGCGTGTGTGTGTGTGCATGAGTGTGTGTGTTTTTGCGCACGTGTGCGAGTGTGTATATGTGTTTATGTGTGCTTTGCTATATCTATCATGAAACATATCCCATTAAGTTGTCCTTAAATAGTTACAACCATGGAAAAAAAACTCACTCACCCAAAGACCAGAATCTCCATGGCTTATCTCTTTCCCATATGCACTAATAAAATTTAAATCATTAAACTAAAGTTCTTTGATTTTCCAAGTTAAAGCTAAGATAATATAATAAAAATATACATCCCTTAAAAATGCATAAATCACTAAAAAGGTGAAATAAATGAGGTAGCCAATTTATTTTTCCTTTATGTCATTTTAATAAAACCAATGCAAACATTCATGTGATTTAATATCTAGAATTGACATGACAAATAAGTGTACTTAGCTTTTTGAAATTTACTAAAAGTGTGGACCTATATTCTCTTACCAAATTCAAATATAATAGATAGTCAATAATATTCCAGTCTATATCATTTATTCAATATTTAAGTTAAAATTCAAAACCATTAGTTTGCACATGGATTGACATTCATGTGAACATTAACTTGTATTGGACACAAAGTATAAAATTAAAAATTATGGTTATAGCATTGGCACATTGAAACGTTAATCAAAATAGGCATTCTTATTTTTTGTTAAGTAATATAGCAATGTAACTTGATTTAATGTATTGAATAAGTAATGAAACTTTGGATATTTATTTTTACTACTCACATGCATGTCTATGATACCTAGGATTTTATGGTTAATGAAATCACAAAGCAAGGACGCATAACAGGACAAAACAAAAAAGTAAGGATATTAAGTTGTTTTAGTTAAATGCTCTAGAACATATTAAGAAAAACATTAATATTTCATACCCATTAATATTATTCCAAACTTATAAAATTTATCTGCCATATGACACAAGTGGCATAAGAAAATTCCTTAAATCTTAAATACCTTTTACAACCATGCTATTTTTGCTTCCAAAGGTACACAATCCAGAGAAGTACAAAAAGATTTGAAAAAGTTCACATTTATAACTTAGTTTTATCCTAAATAGATACTGTAACGACCTAGCATTTTGAACCTTTTAAATCGACAATCATCCACACATGTCTGACTTGAATTAGTCAAAACAATAGATTGTTAATATATATCTGGAAAAACTTAGCATATATAGTAAATAAATCAATCACGGAATCATAGACACAGAGAATATAAAAATAAGCAGCGGGATAGATAAATAGTAGTTCATGAAGCTACTATATAAACATTAGAGGTTGAACAAATACAATAGAAATTCTCAAATACAAAGTAGTCTCAAATACAAAAGCAACAGACAAGTCTGAACATAAACAACTGAGATAACTACAAAGTTGAATAGATAAGAGACAGATCTTCAAGCGAAGCTCCCAACTCCAGAGGTGAGTCAAATGCTGTGGCACTCAGTCTGACCTGAGCATAAAACAAAAAAAAAACAAAAAAAGCTCAAGTCAGGATTAACATTCTTATACTAGTAAATCAATTCAAGTGAAATTTCCAAATGAAACACAAATAACTTAAAGAATGTTTGGGATTCCCATGCTTTAAGGATCCGTTAAACTATCTACATACATAGTACAATATGCTACATAAATAATGTCTATAGTAAACTAAACTATTAAAATAACGTTAAGGCATTACCGGTATCCCACTTCATAAATTTTATATATTCCCGTAGTCTATACAGATACTATAAGCTCCACCAAACCGGTGGTTTACTCAGGGAGCACTCCATAGGTACGGTACAAAACAAACTCGTAGAGGGCACGATAAGGCATGTGACAAGGCACGTGGGCAATGTCCAGGGTAGGATACTACCATTTTGGGGATCCAGACTGATGGTCACGCATAGCAGCTACTACCGTCCACCTCGAGATACACTTCCAAATCAAAGATGCATCCAATCAAATCACAAAGTAATAGAATGGTATCGAAGAAATGTGCCCGATCGGGGAGCGACCTCACTTGACCCGGCATGGCTCCCGTTTTAGCCACATCAAGCTACTCGCGAGAGTCAGGGTTACGTTCATACCTTATGTAGACGTCGCCAAACCATCCTACTTCGTTCTGGAATCTCCACATTGTACACAGTTGTTAAATTAGTTTTCAGTATTGGCAGAGAATATGACAATATCCAATCCTGGTCTCTTTAACAGCTAAACGCTTATTTCACACCGTGATCGTTTTTGTCTAAATAGTTCATACTTCATTTCAAAATATCACATTCATTTCAAAAACTATATCACTTTCGAAATCATGTTCACTTTCGAAATCATGTTCGCTTTCAAAATCGTATCACTTTTGAAATCATATTTCTTTCGATAATCAGAACCACAAAATAAGTTAAACCATTATATTAAAATATTGCATTTAAATCCATTAAATCTAAATCACAACATTTCCACCTTAATAGTTTAAATACTGAAAATTCTTTATATATAGAAATGGTTATAAATTAAAAATAATTTATACTTAAAAATACGTCATGGATTAAAATAGTATATATATTAAAAGAGTTTATATCGAAAGTAATTTCAAATTAAAATTATTTCTTCTAATTTCACAAATAAATCCTCGTCCACTTTAGTTCCAAAAATTCAAATTAAATGAATTTCAGTTAACAATTCCAATTTCAATTCAAATTCCCATTAAACCCTTTTTTTATTTATATCGTTTTCAAATCTAGGTTTGAACTATAATTCAGTCCACGTCCAATTTCATTAGGTTTCAAAGTATAAATATCCAGTCATTTATAATTTTCAATTTGATAAATTTCATTTATATTTCTAAACTCAACTTTTAATTCTTATTTAATTTTGAAATATTCACTTAATCATTTTTAATAACATTTAAATAAATTATCAAATCACAAATTTAATCAATATTAAATATTCAATTTCATTTTGTTTAAATTTGAGAATATTCAAATTAATCACCTTTAATAAAATCCATTTATCAAGTTATAAAATCATATCTTTAACATCTCAAAATAAGTTTCAAACCAATTCTTATTTATATTTAATTTCCAAACCAATTAAATTACAAATCAATTTCAATTTATCTTTCCAACCTTAATTTAATAAGTTTGTTACAAAATACATTTTAAAATATTAATATAAATTTCAAATAAATAGTTTTAAAACACATTATATTTATTAGTTAAATTAAATTCTTAAAATTTTTTGTTATATTAATTATTATTAAATTAATCCTATTATTATTAAATCTATTTAAAATATTATTTTATATATTAAAAAAATAAAGTTATAAGTAAAATTTTATAATTCACATTTTAGAACGTAACTTATAATTTTAAGTTTCTCAAAATATAATTTTAAAAAACTAAATTCTTATACATATTAAAATAAAATAAAATCTTTATATTATATTTTTAAACTAAAATACATACACTTCTTTCCTCAAAATATGGAAATTATAAAAAATAGACCAATAGTGTCCATATATAATTTTCTATCCTATGGTCAAGTAATATAGATATCGATCACTTCAATCCGTAATTTAATATTTACAGGTATATATCATTTCATTCCGCAATCCCAAAATTCCAAAATAAATAAAATCGCTTGGGTTTATCATTTCAAACCATAACGATTTTCCCCTAATGTACAAGATCGTTCGGGTATGTATCATTTCAAACCCATAGGGAATTCCAAACTATCAGGGAACTTGTAGAGTGAGAACAACATAACAATATTATAAAATGACATACATATCAATAACATGTATATATCGTCATTAAATATTAAATATAATATATACAACTGGTTATGGTGTCATATGTCATAAGTAAACAATTGTAGATAATTGCATATCATATTTATTAACTAGCAATTCGAATTTAACAACAAATTTCAATTATCATTTCATGTGAATTAAATTTACTAAATGTAAGAATGATAATCGTGAATGATCGGTCACCTTTCGAGGCAAGAGAACAACGGAAAATGAACATGATACATGGATACGGACACGGACACGGACATGAAGGAAAGCAAAAACCGACTGCGACCAATTTTGGACAACGGCGAGACAAAAGTAAAGCACAATGAACTGGATTTGATGAAAATCAATTATATAAGCGAACATATATATATATATATATATATAAGCTATATATGTTTTAAAATCATTATTTAATTTAAAGCACACAATAAAACTAAAATAAAACCTTCATATTATATTTGAAAATCAAAACACATATTTAAAATAAAATATCTATATATTATATTTTAAAAATCAACATATATAAAACCTATATATTTCTTTCAAAATATTTCAAACGAACATTTAAACATAATATTCATACATTTTAAAGCTATTACAAAAATCTGCTTTAACAATAATAACATAAATTTAAGTAAACACTTTAAACACATATTTAAAATTGTTATATATATGTTTAAAATCAATATTCTCCGAAACACATATATTTATATAAACAAGAAGAGGAGAAAAGAACTAATACGCTGCTGTTTTGGGTGAGGCAAGTGACTGTTCGGCTACAGGTTGAAGGCGCTTGAGTGTAGGCGGCTTTGCTCGGCAATGAAAAGAGGATGGACGAGCTTATTCGATCGGCTGCGGCAATGGGAAGAAGAAATAAGCTTCTCAGATAAATATGAAATATAGACCAATATATATATATATATACCATTTTTTTTTTGTTATTTTTTTTTGTTTTTTTTGTTTTTGTTTTAACCTTTATCATACAAACAGAACATATCTTCTATCATATTTATAAACAATCCTAGAACATACCCTGCTAGATTAAAAATTACCATTCTTAAAATAGAAATTAGAAAAAAGACTAAATCGAAGATATTCATACCAGAGGTATTTGGGAAACAGATTCGACGGTACTGCGGAGCGTAGAACAAAGTGGATAATATACTATCTCTCAAAATAATAGTGTAATCTGAAGAAGAGGACGTACTACTGACAAATGATGAGAAAATTTAGGCAGCCATTAGAGCACAATATAAACTCTTTTTTTTATAAGTTTTTCATATATCTTACAGACTAGCAGATGACTCTTATATAGCTGAGTCTAGGATACAAAACCTCGCAACACAATATAACTTATCATACATCAACACACTTAAAATAGTATACAGCTCACTGATGCAAAACAAAGATAATAATAATTAGATTCCCACTTATCTTCTGATGTGACTAAAGTACTAATAATTAGAGTCTCACTTATCTTCTGATGTGACTAAAGTAGATGCCTTTGGCCTAATAATCGATGAGTTGGAAAGTGGACCGTCCTTTAATAATGTTGGTAAGATTCTGACTTTATTTCTTGATAATCGTGCCAAAGTAAAAATCTGTGTTTAATTTGCTCTTCTACTATATCCATTAGTTGTCAATCGGACTGGTTCATATCATCTGGTTCATAGGCTTCTAATTCTCTCCTGGTGGATTCAAGACCACTTTCACCTTCATCTTCTGAACTGATTCTATCATATATAAGTACATCTTGATTAGGATTAAACATATCAATTGCTGCTGGAAGAGGTAACAGAACTTTTAGTTCCATTTCACCCCAAATCTGATAACGTGAAGTTTCTGCCTGTAGAACTAATTTTTCTTTCCAACTTGGGGGAGGACTTAGCGTTGTTGGGTGTTGATGATATTGCCATGGCATATGAGCTTCGAACCAAATTGGAGTTCCTTCATATAATTGATAATAACTGTGAAGACTACGGCTGGCATGTAATCTCGTATAGCCTTTATGCCAAAATATTGCCATACGATGAGTAGCTGGTTTGTAGTAATAATTTGGTCCTGGAAGTATTAGTGGGGTAGTGGAACAAATACATACTATAATACTTGAAAACTGTCTTAAATATTGAGATGCTATAAAATAAAACCTTTCACCAAAACGCTTAAGGACTGAAGTTGGAGTAGTATTGTAAAATGTAATTCTAGAGACCATACCATGATCAAACATATCTACCAGCTCATCGACATCCTTTGGAAGCAGGTTAATGTCGGTTTGAAGTCTTAACATGTTTGACCTTCTGTCTTGTACAACTTTAAATTGAATACCCTGTACTTTGTCTCTATAATAACCTTTAAGAATTTCTTGAAGGTTCTTCTGATGAGCATTCCAGCTTTCATGAACTAACTTCTCAATCTTTAGTTTGATGTCTATGCCCGACTTCTTGTAAAACTCTTCTAAGATCGGCATTGGTTTTAGCTTTAAGTGGTTTGAAAGTTGTTGAAAGCTTAGAGTTTTTGGATATTTTGGCAGATTTCGTTTAAGCTGATCTCTTTCTTCTACTAGATGCTTTATTCTTTGTTCTAAAAGCCTTGCTGTTTGTTGATCATAATGAGTCTGGCTAATTTGTTGTTTTAACTGCTGATTTTCGTTAAGAAGGATTCCTAATTGAGACTGAGACTTCTGATAAAGATTTTGTAGATCATTAATTTGTACTGTCTGGTCATTTATGATTCTGTCAGGAGTTTGAGGAGTGGAAGAGGCCATTTGTGAATAGGTTTTATAGCAATCTTCCTCCACAAAATAGTTGGGTCCAAATGCTTTTCTTGCTTCATCTAAGGCTTCACTAAGCTGATAGTATCCTCTAAACACTGGATTATAAAATTTTTGGGTTGCAAGCTGAACTTGAGAATAATGTTTGAAGACCCCTGTAAAATTTCCTTTAAAAACCACGTAACAAGAAAAATTCTTTGAAAGTGGTTTTTGCTGTATTTTTGAAAAATAATGGGCAAAACAATTACTTAATTTCTGTTTGTTTCGCTTTTCTTGTTCTATGGTTTTCAAGTTCCATAGATGATCTAGCAAGCATTGTTGTGAAGCATCAAGACGAACTAGGGGTTTAAACCTCCTTGGGTCATCTGATCTGTAAATCACCAATTCTTGTTGTCCAAAAGACATACAAGGAATATTGGTCTGTTTACTATTTTCTTTTCTAACTGGAGTAATAGCCTTTGAGCTACTTGGGGAATTACCACCCATACTGTTTTTACATGCTGTCTTTTCTTGGGATGGTGTTTCTTTTTTGATAACATCCACCCTTTGTAAAGAAATTTCTGGAGATTCTACTTCTGCTTTTACAGGCTCTATTCTTTCTGTCATTTCCTGATTCATAAAACAAATATTAGTAGAATCAAAAACTGATAGTAATTTTCTACTTAAAATATCTGCTAAATGATTATTTTTTCCTTTGATGTGTTCAAAACATATATAAAAACCATTTCCTTGAATTAGATTCTGCAAATTTAACCATCTAGTTTTATTTATCTTCTTACTGTTTTCATTGGAAATGAATTTAACAATTGCTTCGCAATCTGTTCTGACAGTAAAGTCTTTATTAAGGAAGATTTTAAATTTATCTAGACTGTTAATTAATGCTTGAATCTCATAGTCAATAGATGTCCATGAGTTGACTGAGTTAAAGTTACCACTAGCATAGGCATCAATTTTTTCTGTATTTTTATCTGCATATTTGGATGGTTTACATTTTAGGACGGCTCCCCATCCATTCTTGCATCCATCACATTCTATAATGATGTAGTCTGTTGTTAGAGGTAATTCAAGTGGTTTAATTCGCTTAACTTCTTCTTTTAGTTTTTGTACTAACTTGATATCTTCGGAATTAAATCTAGCTTCGCCGTTTTTTGATAGTTTTCCATATAATGGACCAACTAATTTGGCCAGGTTTGGAATAAATTTTCTGGCATAGTTTACTAATCCTAAAAAGGCTTGAATTTTATTTTTATTATCAAGCTTGTCTGGAAAATCACTAATCTTTTGCGAAATGTGGGGTTGGAGTTCTATTTTTCCATTTCCAATTTCAAGACCTAAAAATGAAATTTTTAACTTAAAAAGTTCCATTTTTCTTTTACTAACTACTAAACCATTCTTTTCGATTTCTGAAAAGACTATTTTTAAATGTCGTTCATGGTATTTTAAATTATCTGATGCTACAAGAATATTGTCTATGTATACTAAACAAAATTCAAATTTTTTGAATATGTTATCCATAAACCTCTGAAATATTGAAGGGGCTGTATTGAGTCCAAAACTAAGAACATTCCATTCGAAATGTCCTTCTGAACACATAAAAGCTGTCCAAGGCTTAAAATCTTCTTCTAGTTTTAACTGGTTATATCCACTTTTTAAATCAAATTTACTAAAGGATTTTTTTATCTTGGATTAGATTAATCAATGTATCCTTATTAGGAATGTTATAACCATCATCCTCTGTATTGTCATTTAACCTTTTATAGTTATAGACAATTCTGGGTTTTCCTCTTTCTTGTTCAGAATGATTTTGTACAAGGAAAGCAGCTGATCTGCGTTTTGAGTCTGATCTTCTAATAAGGTTTTGTTTTAGCATTTATGATATTTGAATCTTAAATTCTTTAATATCAGCTGGAGAGTAATCAATATTAGCTGTTTTAATTGTAAGATCGGTATTTATTATTTTGATCTTACATGTATAATTAACTTTATTTTTGGTTACATCGTCTCCAATGAAACCAAGTTTTTCTAGTTTAGAAATTATTTGATAAGGTATAAATTTTGTTTCCTTTCCTTTCTCTAAGTCTCTGCTATTTTCAAATGCTAAAATGCTTAAAGCATTCTTATATTCTGAAGTAATCGAAACGTGTTCTGGTTTTAAAAAATCTAATTCGCCTCGCCCACCACGCTTTCGAGCAAGCTCTGAGGAATAATTATTATAATTAGTAGGTAACGTATAATTATGTTTACTAAAGGTAATGCTATTTTTACTAATGGTGATCGCACCTCTGTAATTTAATATGAAGTTTAGACCTAATAAAAATTCTGTTGATTTAATATCTTTTGGAGCAATAGTACAGTGGCCAAGTTCATATTTATTGCTGTAATTATTGCTGAAATCCTTAAATTGTATTGTAGCATTATCAGGTATTTTATGTGTCATTTTCATAAAACTTTGATTAGTTGTTTTACTTGTAATAATATAACTTAATGGTACATGATGTTGTAAAGGAACTAAAGAGTGTCCAATGAGACTCTTTGTACTTCCTGTATCTATAATTGCTATAGTTTCTATAAAACTTTTTTCATCAAACTAGATTTACAAGTTAAAGTAAGTAGATTTGTGTTATACTTATTTATATTGGCTGTAAACAAATCTGTTTGTATTTCATTATTCATGGTTTGAATAACTTCTGTGTTTAATTCTGTATTACTTTGTTCAGCTATATCTGGTGGTTTATTTAACGAATAATTCTTTATCTGTTGTAGTTCTTGTTTTATATGAGTTAATTCTAGTTGTAATAACTGGATCTGTGCATCATGTTTATCTAGTGTTTCTTGAAAAACACTTTTTTCAATAACATTTTGTTTTCTAGTTGTTAATTCTAATTTAAAATTCTCTTTGGCGCATAGAAAACATATTTCGATAAAACATAAGTCACATTGAAATCGTTTTGAGATTTCTGGATATCTATTACAGAAATCACATGGAACATGATCGTTTCCACGACCTTGAATCCAACTATGAGTACATTCTACGAATTTTCCTGTGTTCATTAAGGTATATGTAATTGGGGTTGAAGAACTAGCTTCTTCATGATCTGAAATTATACTATAAATTGAGTCTGTGTCATTAAAATCATTTTCATGAACTGATTCTAAGTCATATTCTCCAATTTCATCTACTAAATTAGAGCGCTGTTTATTATTATGTCTATTGGGACATTTATCTGCAAAGTGATTAGGATCACCACAGATAAAACAATGACATTTCTTATTAGGACGTCTTCGTCTAACGTATCTGTCTTTTTTATATTCATTGTATTTTCTCGATTTCCGTAAATATTTTTTAGGTTTATGATATCCATATGCCTGAGGAGTATAAATGGCTGTTCGGAAAAATGCCCAAGTTTGACGCTTAATCTGTTCTTGTAAGGTAGCTTCCCTACAGCGTTTTTCTAATTCGTAAAAAACAAACATGATTCTTGGTCCAATACCGAGTTTTGGTATATCTCCATACCTTTCATTCCAAGTTTCATGCAACTGTCTACCTAAGTCTCCTGGTAGTTTAGTAAAATATCTATTACAAAGTTCTTCATCTCGAGCTTTGCCTGTTTGTGCAATCATTGTTGCAAAATCTTGTGAAAATTCTTTTATATATTTAAAGTCTTTTATTGTTAATTGTTCTAGATTTCTAAATGCAATTTCTTGTAAAATAGTTCCTTTTTTAGCTGGATCTGTTCCTAAAATTAGCTGCCTTACAAAACTGGTAAAATTATAGGCATTGCTTCCTAACGTTTTTTGTTCTGTAATTAGTTCTGGAACTTCTTTTTTAGTAGACATATAAATTCCTAAGGCTAATGGTCCTTGGGTTGTTTCTAAAACTCCCCACATATCCATATCTGCTTTTTTATTTATTTCCTAAAATCTTACTACATTCTGTTCCCAAACCAAGATTTCTTCTGGCCATAGTTGGGGGGACTGGTTTTCTAATAATAACATATCTCGACTGTAGAGTTTTCCTACTGGTTTTCTATTTCCTTTTCCTATAAAAGGACTTTCTTGGTATTGCCAATCTATTGGTTCCCAAGTTTCTCTTTCTAATGGACCTGTTCTATACTCTGATCCACTAGGTTCAACATCCCATTTACCTCTTTTTTTACTAGGTATCATGGCTTGATCCATAAAGCTGGTGTCTAAGAAAAAATCGCTTAAAGGAATTTTTTGACTCACTATATCATTTATAAGAGGCATATTGTAATACTTATTAAGAGTATTAAATGATTCTTCATAAGTCATATTTAAATCTGACATGCATGATATAATCATATCATCAGATTCTTGTGTAATGTTTTCTACAGTTATCTTTCTATTTATTATATCCTGTAAACATTTTTTAGTTTCTGTTTCAAAATTATTCTGTTCGTCTGACTGTTCAATGTCTTCATATTCTTCGTTATCTATCAAATAACCAAGAATGTCTTCTTCTTCGATATTTAATTTTACTAATTCTTCTTCTAATTCTGACTCGCTATCATATATATGACCATTATCCCAATTCATGTGGTTGGATTGTTCTAATGGTTCCTCTAAAATTATTTCATTCAGACTATTTCTAATTGATCCATCTATTTCGGATTCTGTATCTGTTTCTTCTTCATTTTGCTTAGATCTATAATTGCCAAAACGAAGACTAGGTTCTCCAAATTGATTATTGTATATTACATGACTTTCTGGTATTAAAATACTTTTTTCATTTTTTACAAAATTTTTAAGATCCCATTCAAGTCCAGCTAAATCGTTTGGATCAAATCTTCTGGGTTCTATCATCTTAATTCCCTTAGATGATATGTTTTGTACGATTCCTGCTAAATTAATTTTAAATTTCATTCCCGAACGATTAGAAGCTTTTCCTAGGATTCTAATACTAATAATTAAATTGTTTCCAATATAGTCATCAAATCCAGATGTTGAGAATCCCAGTTTTAAATTTTTTAAATCTTTAATGGATTTAAGAATGTCTGGAACACAATATACCAATGCAGGTTTATCATTAAGATCAATCTCCATTCCGGATAATAAGGCTTTTTCTATATTGGCTGTCCAACTTTGGTCTAATACTAAGGTTAAAAGTTTGGTTCCGGTTCCTTTTCTGGTAAGTGCTTTTATTCCTATTATTATTAATCCTAAATGAAAAAATCTTTTCCCTGTGCTTTTTAGTTTTAAAATAGTCTCTGGTGATAAAATATCTACAGTAATGCTATTGTTTATAACTCTAATTTCTTCTTCTCTAATACTTCTGATTAGAGTAGTGTTGATGTTTGTTATACCAGTTTGGTATAGCATTCTAGGATTTAAAACATCTAACTGGTTTGTATTATACAATTCTAGATTTCGATCGAGATCAATCTCCTCATCTAACTGTATAATCTGTTTATCTTTTCTGGATTTAAATTTTGATAATATACTAGATATCTCATCTTTTGGTTTTCCTTTAGAGGAACTGGATTCAGCTATGGTCCTACTCGAACCAGAAAATGAACTTCTAGGTTGTAGGAACATGATTAACCTATTTTCTTGGTATCCAGAATTTATATTATTCTGGCGTTTTATTAACAGCTTCTACTAGTTTTCCTAATGACAGGTTTACTAACTGTTCAGAAAGTTTATTAAGTTCTTTTTCAAACTTCTATTTTGTTTCTAATTCTTCAAGTTTTTCTAGTATCTGTAAATTAAGATGTATCAAAGTGTTTAATAAAAAAAGGACAAACTTTATCTGATCTACCTTTTCCTATGTAATCTGTAAAGCCTGTTGGTTCAATATTTTGCTTTCCAACCTCTGTGGCTTTATCAACTGCTTTCTTTAAATAAGGGTTCATAAAAAGTTAATTTAACACTATTTGCCTAACTTCTTCGACTAATTGCTCTATTTGTTTGATTTTATTATCAAAATCAATAGCTTTGTGATTTAAAGCTTCAATTAACCTTTTCGTTTCTAATTCAATAGCTTTTGGCTTGTTTGTTTCAAGCAAAAACTTTAGTTCTGTAATTAAAGATTTACTTGGAATAACTGTTTTTAATTGTGAAATAGACTGTAGTAAATTTTCGTTTTGATTTTTTAGAAAATCAAAATTATCTGTTAACTGTTTTAGCAGTCTGTTCTTTTCTTCTATAGATCTAGCGATTACTTCTATGGATTTTTTGATGGAATTATCACACTGTTCTAGATTGAAGGCAAGATTTATAAGTAAGTCTGTTAAACTATTTAACTGTTGGTCTTCTACGTGTAATATATGTTTAAACTGTTTATCGAATCTACAAATAAATTTGTAGTTATCTAAGGAAATTATGCTTCTCGATTTAAAATTATAATCTAAATTTAAGAAGTCTAGCCTTTTGAGATCTGAATTCGCAATTGTTGAAAGCTTTTTCTTTCTGATTTTGAGAATATCATTTGTCAAATAGTATTCCTTCTTCTATTAAAATATTTTCTTTTGAGAGATAACTTAATTATCATAAATTTTCATAGAAAAACAACTCATTCATCAATATCGTATTGGTATAGTTACTTGATTAATTCCCTGGTTATCGCTACAAATGGATTGAACATGTTTAGCTACAAATAGGATTTACGCACACCTAGGCAACCTAAAGCTAACTCAGCGGTCTCCTACTACGAATACCGATAACTTACTATAATCAACCATGCTCTGATACCATTATTTTTTTTGTTATTATTTTTTTTTTGTTATTTTTTTGTTTTAACCTTTATCATACAAACAGAACATATCTTCTATCATATTTATAAACAATCCTAGAACATACCCTGCTAGATTAAAAATTACCATTCTTAAAATAGAAATTAGAAAAAAGACTAAATCGAAGATATTCATACCAGAGGTATTTGGGAAACAGATTCGACAGTACAGCGGAGCGTAGAACAAAGTGGATAATATACTATCTCTCAAAATAATAGTGTAATCTGAAGAAGAGGACGTACTACTGACAAATGATGAGAAAATTTAGGCAGCCATTAGAGCACAATATAAACTCTTTTTTTTATTATAAGTTTTTCATATATCTTACAGACCAGCAGATGACTCTTATATAGCTGAGTCTAGGATACAAAACCTCGCAACACAATATAACTTATCATACATCAACACACTTAAAATAGTATACAGCTCACTGATGCAAAACAAAGATAATAATAATTAGATTCCCACTTATCTTCTGATGTGACTAAAGTACTAATAATTAGATTCCCACTTATCTTCTGATGTGACTAAAGTACTAATAATTAGAGTCTCACTTATCTTCTAATGTGACTAAAGTAGATGCCTTTGGCCTAATAATCGATGAGTTGGAAAGTGGACCGTCCTTTAATAATGTTGGGAAGATTCTGACTTTATTTCTTGATAATCGTGCCAAAGTAAAAATCTGTGTTTAATTTGCTCTTCTACTATATCCATTAGTTGTCAATCGGACTGGTTCATATCATCTGGTTCATAGGCTTCTAATTTTCTCCTGGTGGATTCAAGACTACTTTCACCTTCATCTTCTGAACTGATTCTATCATATATAAGTACATCTTGATTAGGATTAAACATATCAATTGCTGCTGGAAGAGGTAACAGAACTTTTAGTTCCATTTCACCCCAAATCTGATAACGTGAAGTTTCAGCCTGCAGAACTAATTTTTCTTTCCAACTTGGGGGAGGACTTAGCGTTGTTGGGTGTTGATGATATTGCCATGGCATATGAGCTTCGAACCAAATTGGAGTTCCTTCATATAATTGATAATAACTGTGAAGACTACGGCTGGCATGTAATCTCGTATAGCCTTTATGCCAAAATATTGCCATACGATGAGTAGCTGGTTTGTAGTAATAATTTGGTCCTGGAAGTATTAGTGGGGTAGTGGAACAAATACATACTATAATACTTGAAAACTGTCTTAAATATTGAGATGCTATAAAATAAAACCGTTCACCAAAACGCTTAATGACTGAAGTTGGAGTAGTATTGTAAAATGTAATTCAAGAGACCATACCATGATCAAACATATCTACCAGCTCATCGACATCCTTTGGAAGCAGGTTAATGTCGGTTTGAAGTCTTAACATGTTTGACCTTCTGTCTTGTACAACTTTAAATTGAATACCCTGTACTTTGTCTCTATAATAACCTTTAAGAATTTCTTGAAGGTTCTTCTGATGAGCATTCCAGCTTTCATGAACTAACTTCTCAATCTTTAGTTTGATGTCTATGCCCGACTTCTTGTAAAACTCTTCTAAGATCGGCATTGGTTTTAGCTTTAAGTGGTTTGAAAGTTGTTGAAAGCTTAGAGTTTTTGGAAATTTTGGCAGATTTCGTTTAAGCTGATCTCTTTCTTCTACTAGATGCTTTATTCTTTGTTCTAAAAGCCTTGCTGTTTGTTGATCATAATGAGTCTGGCTAATTTGTTGTTTTAACTGCTGATTTTCCTTAAGAAGGATTCCTAATTGAGACTGAGACTTCTGATAAAGATTTTGTAGATCATTAATTTGTACTGTCTGGTCATTTATGATTCTGTCAGGAGTTTGAGGAGTGGAAGATGCAATTTGTGAATAGGTTTTATAGCAATCTTCCTCCATAAAATAGTTGGGTCCAAATGCTTTTCTTGCTTCATCTAAGGCTTCACTAAGCTGATAGTATCCTCTAAACACTGGATTATAAAATTTTTGGGTTGCAAGCTGAACTTGAGAATAATGTTTGAAGACCCCTGTAAAATTTCCTTTAAAAACCACGTAACAAGAAAAATTCTTTGAAAGTGGTTTTTGCTGTATTTTTGAAAAATAATGGGCAAAACAATTACTTAATTTCTGTTTGTTTCGCTTTTCTTGTTCTATGGTTTTCAAGTTCCATAGATGATCTAGCAAGCATTGTTGTGAAGCATCAAGACGAACTAGGGGTTTAAACCTCCTTGGGTCATCTGATCTGTAAATCACCAATTCTTGTTGTCCAAAAGACATACAAGGAATATTGGTCTGTTTACTATTTTCTTTTCTAACTGGAGTAATAGCCTTTGAGCTAATTGGGAAATTACCACCCATACTGTTTTTACTTGCTGTCTTTTCTTGGGATGGTGTTTCTTTTTTGATAACATCCACCCTTTGTAAAGAAATTTCTGGAGATTCTACTTCTGCTTTTACAGGCTCTATTCTTTCTGTCATTTCCTGATTCATAAAACAAATATTAGTAGAATCAAAAACTGATAGTAGTTTTCTACTTAAAATATCTGCTAAATGATTATTTTTTCCTTTGATGTGTTCGAAACATATATAATAACCATTTCCTTGAATTAGATTCTGCAAATTTAACCATCTAGTTTTATTTATCTTCTTACTGTTTTCATTGGAAATGAATTTAACAATTGCTTCGCAATCTGTTCTGGCAGTAAAGTCTTTATTAAGGAAGATTTTAAATTTATCTAGACTGTTAATTAATGCTTGAATCTCATAGTCAATAGATGTCCATGAGTTGACTGAGTTAAAGTCACCACTAGCATAGGCAGCAATTTTTTCTGTATTTTTATCTGCATATTTGGATGGTTTACATTTTAGGACAGCTCCCCATCCATTCTTGCATCCATCACATTCTATAATGATGTAGTCTGTTGTTAGAGGTAATTCAAGTGGTTTAATTCGCTTAACTTCTTCTTTTATTTTTTGTACTAACTTGATATCTTCGGAATTAAATCTAGCTTCGCCGTTTTTTGATAGTTTTCCATACAATGGACCAACTAATTTGGCCAGGTTTGGAATAAATTTTCTGGCATAGTTTACTAATCCTAAAAAGGCTTGAATTTTCTTTTTATTATCAAGCTTGTCTGGAAAATCACTAATCTTTTGCGAAATGTGGGGTTGGAGTTCTATTTTTCCATTCCCAATTTCAAGACCTAAAAATGAAATTTTTAACTTAAAAAGTTCCATTTTTATTTTACTAACTACTAAACCATTCTTTTCGATTTCTGAAAAGACTATTTTTAAATGCTGTTCATGTTGTTTTAAATTATCTGATGTAACAAGAATATCGTCTATGTATACTAAACAAAATTCATATTTTTTGAATATGTTATCCATAAACCTCTGAAATATTGAAGGGGCTGTTTTGAGTCCAAAACTAAGAACATTCCATTCGAAATGTCCTTCTGAACACATAAAAGCTGTCCAAGGCTTAAAATCTTCTTCTAGTTTTAACTGGTTATATCCACTTTTTAAATCAAATTTACTAAAGGATTTTTTTATCTTGGATTAGATTAATCAATGTATCCTTATTAGCAATGTTATAACCATCATCCTCTGTATTGTCATTTAACCTTTTATAGTTATAGACAATTCTGGGTTTTCCTCTTTCTTGTTCAGAATGATTTTGTACAAGGAAAGCAGCTGATCTGCGTTTTGAGTCTGATCTTCTAATAAGGTTTTGTTTTAGCATTTATGATATTTGAATCTTAAATTCTTTAATATCAGCTGGAGAGTAATCAATATTAGCTGTTTTAATTGTAAGATCGGTATTTATTATTTTGATCTTACATGTATAATTAACTTTATTTTTGGTTACATCGTCTCCAATGAAACCAAGTTTTTCTAGTTTAGAAATTATTTGATAAGGTATAAATTTTGTTTCCTTTCCTTTCTCTAAGTCTCTGCTATTTTCAAATGCTAAAATGCTTAAAGCATTCTTATATTCTAAAGTAATCGAAACGTGTTCTGGTTTTAAAAAATCTAATTCACCTCGCCCACCACGCTTTCGAGCAAGCTCTGAGGAATAATTATTATAATTAGTAGGTAACGTATAATTATGTTTACTAAAGGTAATGCTATTTTTACTAATGGTGATCGCACCTTTGTAATTTAATATGAAGTTTAGACCTAATAAAAATTCTGTTGATTTAATATCTTTTGGAGCAATAGTACAGTGGCCAAGTTCATATTTATTGCTGTAATTATTGCTGAAATCCTTAAATTGCATTATAGCATTATCAGGTATTTTATGTGTCATTTTCATAAAACTTTGATTAGCTATTTTACTTGTAATAATATAACTTAATGGTACATGATGTTGTAAAGGAACTAAAGAGTGTCCAATGAGACTCTTTGTACTTCCTGTATCTATAATTGCTATAGTTTCTATAAAACTTTTTTCATCAAACCAGATTTTACAAGTTAAAGTAAGTAGATTTGTGTTATACTTATTTATATTGGCTGTAAACAAATCTGTTTGTATTTCATTATTCATGGTTTGAATAACTTCTGTGTTTAATTCTGTATTACTTTGTTCAGCTATATCTGGTGGTTTATTTAACGAATAATTCTTTATCTGTTGTAGTTCTTGTTTTATATGAGTTAATTCTAGTTGTAACAACTGGATCCGTGCATCATGTTTATCTAGTGTTTCTTGAAAAACACTTTTTTCAATAACATTTTGTTTTCTAGTTGTTAATTCTAATTTAAAATTCTCTTTGGCGCATAGAAAACATATTTCGATAAAACATAAGTCACATTGAAATCGTTTTGAGATTTCTGGATATCTATTACAGAAATCACATGGAACATGATCGTTTCCACGACCTTGAATCCAACTATGAGTACATTCTACGAATTTTCCTGTGTTCATTAAGGTATATGTAATTGGGGTTGAAGAACTAGCTTCTTCATGATCTGAAATTATACTATAAATTGAGTCTGTGTCATTAAAATCATTTTCATGAACTGATTCTAAGTCAAATTCTCCAATTTCATCTACTAAATTAGAGCGTTGTTTATTATTATGTCTATTGGGACATTTATCTGCAAAGTGATTAGGATCACCACAGATAAAACAATGACATTTCTTATTAGGACGTCTTCGTCTAACATATCTGTCTTTTTTATATTCATTGTATTTTCTCGACTTCCGTAAATATTTTTTAGGTTTATGATATCCATATGCCTGAGGAGTATAAATGGCTGTTCGGCAAAATGCCCAAGCTTGACGCTTAATCTGTTCTTGTAAGGTAGCTTCCCTACAGCGTTTTTCTAATTCGTCAAAAACAAACATGATTCTTGGTCCAATACCGAGTTTTGGTATATCTCCATACCTTTCGTTCTGTAACGACCCAGGATTTTTATTAATTTAAATTTGAGTATTTAATTAATTTTAAGTATTAATAAGTGAATTTATAAGTCGAATAAATTTTAATTTGAATAATTGGATTTAATTGGATAATTAAATCGATAATTTAATATGTTAAATTATGGAAATAATTGAAAATCGAGTTAAATATGATTGAAAATGATTTGTGAAATTTTATTTTATCATATTGGGGTTAGAATGATATTTTAGAACCTTTAAAATCGAATTAAAAGTTAATTTGTGAAAATTGAATATTTTAATATTAAAATCGACTAGTGAAAATAGCCAATTTTTGAACAGTCTCAGAATTGAACGAAACTAGTTCCATTGGATCCGTAATAGTTAGTTATTACCGGATTTCAATTTTCGTGTCAATCGGAGCTATCGTTTGATCGTGGCAGCTCGAAACGCATCGAATTGTTTTTAATATTAATTTGGCGAGTTAAAATAGCCATTTTTCAAAAAGTCTCGGATTTCGACGAAACCAGTTTCATCGGATCCGTAATGTGATATTATTTTAAGGATTCAAATTTCAAGTCAATTGGATTTACCGTTTGTCCGATACAAATTAAAACGCCTAGAAAATCGTTTAAATCTGTTTAATTTAAATTGAACGTTTGTAGCCATAACTCGCACAGATGACCGAATTAGCTTCCGAAACCTGTTCCATTGTGTCCGAAACACGGAATAAACCCTAGGAACGTCAGTTTCGGCGCGTAAATCGGAGTTCGGAATTTCCGGAATGAATAGTGTTTCGTCGGTTCCCTATAAATAGACCCCTACCTCTCTCTAAATTAAAAAAATAAAATAAAACCCTAATTGTAAACTGCAGCCGCCACCCCCACTATCAATGGCCAGAAAGCTCCAATTTTCAACCCTTAATCTCTTCCAATCCGTGAGTAATTAGGTGAAACTTTCAACTGGAAGATCGTAGAGCGTATCAAGGGCTTTAATTCTATACGGCTATGATCGAATATGGTGTCGCGTGGAGGGAGCTAGGGGAGGCCGACCGTGATAGCTTGCGCACGCAAATTGATGTGCATATGGTGGCCGAGCTTCGTGCTCTTCTTGGTGGTGGTAGCTTGCGTGTGGGGCTTTGAAGTGGAGGTGCTTGATCGGCGTGAAGATGGAAGGAGGAGGCTCGAATTCAAACCCTAAAATTTTGATAATGGGTTCGGCTATGTGCTGTGTACGCACGTGAATATGTGCGTGAGGGAGATGAAGTTTGAGGCGCGTTGGATCTGCATTGGACGGCCACGATCTTGTGTAGGTTAAAAAGGAAAATAATGTTGTAAATTATAGTTAAAATCGTGTTTAAACTTCAAATAATCATAACTTTTTCATATGAGGTCGAAAACGCGCGAAACCAGTTGCGTTGGAATCGTATGGACAAGCACTACGCGATGGAATTGGATTGGAGTCATTTGGAGTTAGTGAGAATTGTGGGTAAAATTAAACGCGCGTTTAATTTTATTCGAAATAAATCGCTAAAACGAAATTGAAAATCAAGGTGAGAACTTCTCACTCAATCGAATCAGTTTCGATTTTATTTTAAATAGTTAGATTTAAAATATTTGAATGCATGTTTGAATGATGATTGTTATCTATTGATTGTTAAAATAGACATTATACGCCGTTAGTAAGCGGATGTTATTTATTAAAAACATATACCGCGAATATTTCATAAACAGTGAAATTGGTATTATATATAATAGCAATATATATATATTGGCATATGTATATATTGGAGTTATTGATTTCCCGCATTTTTTTAGCGGATGAGACCCTATTGCGCCGTCTATTAAGCGGATAATATTTTAAATCCCATATACCGCGATAATTCCGTACCGGAGCGGAATTGGTATTGTGCTAATGTTTTTGGATGCAGGAAAACAGGTTGGAGGGATCCAACTGGATTCCTCAACAGTATTTATTTGAATTCAGATATTTTGATATTTGATGGATTATCATATCGATATATGATATCGTTGTTGTCGTGATTGACTATTTGGTGTAGCATCATTGGACCAAGTTTTGGAATTTTAAAATGTTTTCAAAGGGATTTTTAAAAGTATAAGTTATAAAATATTTTGGAATTGATCCATTTTAAATAAATAAACGTTATACTTTTAAAAGTTATATAAAATTATGATTTTGAGAAAATATAGTTAAAAAACTGATTTTTTTGAGAATATGATGCTAATGATTTTATAAAATGATTAAATCAGGATTTTTGAATTTATTATAAAAAGTTTAAAAATAGGATTTATAAAATTTAATTATTTTATAAATCAAAATGATGAAATTATAAAGGAGATTAAAGATGTTTTAAAAGAATAATGTAAATTGATTTATATAAAAAGATTTATAAATTGATAATTTATAAATGAAAATATGTGCATTATGAAACGAGTTTTTATAAGTGTTTGAATGAAGTGAAAATGGATTGCATAAGGGAATGGAATTTTATAAGCAGTAGGTTTATAAAATTTATAAAGTTATTGAAAGAATAGTTTTGGATAAATAATTGAATCTTATACATTATAAGGTTTATAATTATGAAGTTTAAAGGAACGATTTTGTAAGCAAATAAATTATAAGTATTTGACTTACAATATGAACCTTTAGTTCATAATTGAGATATAAAGTGAATAGGTTAATAAAGAAAATTTATAAAGAAAGAAGTTATAAAACAAATAGAAATTGAGTTTATAAACGTTGTTTTATAAATTCGAAAACGACTTATTTTAAGAAGTAAATTGTTGAAACCTATTAATGGAGTTATATTCACATTTTTGACTGTGAATAATCCTTTAAAATGAAATGTATAGAAATGATGAAATTGATTACGTAGTATATTCACGTTTTTGAATAGTGAATAATATGTTAAAGAAATTGTTTTGAATGTGATATTTTAAATAGAATTAAAACGATCTAACGATGTTTTAAAAAAAAAAAGTGTTGAGATTCGAAACCATAGATTTCAACATTTATTGTTGAAATAGACGTTTTCGAGAAATAGAAGGAAATGGTAGACTATAACACTGTTGTTATAGTAATGATTTCCGAAAGGAAATGTTTTGTATAGTATTGGGATTTATATATCTATCTTAAATTTGAAATCCCTATACTAGTGATTTTGGGACGTCGTAACGATGTTTTACGTAACATTCGTTTTGGCCCAAATAAATATGTTAAGAGAATGATTTCCTTAAAGAATGAAATATATACTTAATTTCGATTGAAGTATATTGAATATTTTCTAAGTGTTGAAAATAAATAAAATTTGTGAATTACTTATGAATAAGTAAGTATGGAAATGTTTTCCAATATAAAGTGAATATTTTGAGAATTTATCTTTTTGAAGATAAATTGAAATGAATAATTGAAATCGTATATGCATGGATATTTTGAAATATAAATTCACTATTGAATTTATAAAAGGAAGTGGAAATTGTTTAAAAATAAATATTGATTTATTTTTGACATATTAAAATTATATATCTTGTGAAGATATTTTGGAAAATAAATAATTTGGAAAATTATTTGGAAACTGGTGATGTGTGCATATCCATTGATAGTTCAATAACCGACTATCAATATTTCCCTTTGAATGGGTAATTGATGTGATTTGTTTAAATTTGAATGCCACACTTATTTTTGAATAAGCGCTCACTATTCGGGTTAACCGGGAAAGGACCATGGGGTCGTATAACCCATTCCGAATATGTGATACGTCGTTATGAATTGCATTGAAGATCGGTGTTGAAGACCCGGTATTTGCGAGAGCGATAGGATGACCTGTCGATTGACTCTGCACCGAGTTGCTCCGGTATAGAGTTCTCCTAAGTGATGGGAAATCCGATCAGGATTGTGAATATCCGGATTGCAAGGACTTCTTTGTAAGTGCCTTCGGTTTTGTTCGAGCCCAGAACAGACTTGTATGGATTGTATGTCTGACATTACAAATTGAGATATAAAGCTGATTTCTTTCAAATATATTTCTGTTGGTGGCGGAGAATTTATTCTTTTAGCTTAACACCCTTCTCTGAGACGTATGAGCTCAGAGGTTATGTAGTTGAATGTTATCAGCAATATATTCCCAATTTGGTAATGTGACATGCTGAGTGTTGCTGTAAATGATCATTGTGTTGATTATTTGTGATAGGATCGTTTATTTGATCGTCTATCCTGGTGATCATTTCTATAATCATTTGTTGACCCAAAGCATGGCTTTTGAATAAAGTATGTTTTTGTGGACGTGACTTCGTCGAGCCTCACACCCCGTGAATGGTCAAAACAGGAAAGAAGCAGCAAGGTTATGAGGGGTAGCGCCCTTTAGGATGTGTGCATTTCCTTCTGGAAAAGGGTGGTATCATGGTATGGAGCCCAGATGCTTACTCATGTTGAAAACACTTTATGATTGTGTGAATTGATTGCGAGCGCTCGGTGAAAGGTCCCAAAGGACCGGGGGATGGCATATTCGGTCAGTTGTTACTCAGTTAGGGGTAACCCGGCCTTGTGTTGGTAGAGATCCGGTTTGGTTCTCGAGGATGTCCATCCAGAGGCATTCTCATGTGGCAATGGGAAGTTCCTTGGCCTGATCATTCGTTGGAAATCCAATTCCCAATACGAAACTTGTACGGTATTATTTGTAGAACCTATCATTCACTTATGGTGGCGCCCCACTGTTTGGATGGTAGCTATAGTAGGCATACGATAATGGTCGTATGTTGGCTAAGATTTATATTCTACTTTCGAAATATTTCCTACACTATGCACTAGTAATAATATCAAATGTTATTTTAAATGCGTATCAAGCATCTTTGACTATCATAAGGAGAAATCTCCTCTGATTCTGCGTTTGCATTGTGTGTGTGTGCGAGAGGCCTTATGGTAGTCTCATTTTTAAAAGCATTGCGAATTAACTTTAAAAAAATATTCCTCTATTTTGATTTTAAAGATAAATAAACTGTTTTGAGTTCTCACACCAGTCACATGACTGACTTGGAGTTTATTGTTTTCCTTCCTAAACTCTGGGTGCCCACCAATTTCCACACGGGCAGTCAAGAGTTAGGTTTATCAGGATATTCTGGAGTTGCTGGAGGCAAGATGGATGGCATGGCGTATTATTATGTATAGTATTTCTTTTTCCGCTGCACTGTTTGTTGTTGTATATTGTTGTACACTCTGATGATATGATGAAATGTAATGTATGTAATGTAATAACTGATATAGTTCTTTGTTTAAAGATTATTCATTTATTATTATATGTTGTTCCGCTGCGAATTGTGAGATTCTGTTATTGTTCAGTTGTTTCCTTTCTGTTCTATTTATCTATTTTCTTTCCTCTATATTTTCTATCTCCATCTTCTATCTTCTTCTACCTCTTTCTTTTTCTTAAACCACAACATTTCGGGTTTCCGGCCTTCGATTGCTCGGCAGTCGATAAAGTGAGTATCGATGTTGAATTTTCGAAAGTCGAAAATTTTCGGGACGTTACATTTGGTATCAGAGCATATGGTTAAGCGACAACCATGGTTCTGTTGGGTATTACTCATTAGAGATAGAGTCAGTAGTACTCTAGAATGAGTTTGAGTGTAATAATAGCTATGAGAGCGTATTTGTTAGTGAATATATAAAATTGTTTTATATTGTGATGATTGGTTTGTTGAGTGGTATATGAACCTTCGTCAGCGTGGTCTCGACAACTATGCCGAAGGGGTTTCTAAACACTTGAATAGAACAATTCGGCACTATATTGTTTTAAATTGGGTAAATGAAATAATTTTACATTGATTATATTTTATATATAAAAGAATAATTTTTCAGAATTATCAAAGTGTATATAAGTTGATTGTTTAGTTGTTTAAATAATCCAAATAAAAGAATAATTGTATAAGAAAAGAATTATAAGAATTGAATTATAATTAAAGTGATTTACAATTGTGAAATAAACTTATATATATGAGAAGTGAAACTATATGAATATATTTATGAATGTGAGTTGTAAATAAAAGTGAATTTAAAGTTAAATGGAATATAACTTAAGAGATGTTGAATGTAGTTGATTTTGGTATCAAACTAAATTAATAAAGTTAAGTGATAAATATGAACTTGAGTTTTATAAATGAAATTCAACTTTTGTAATTGAATTAATGAATTAAATGTTAATCAAATAAATGTGAATAAAGTTGATATGAAATAATGTAAGTATTAATTCATTAAAATCTAATGTTATTGAAAGTTGAATAGTTGAATAAAAATCAATTAGTTAAACCAATTGATAAACAAAGGAATTTGGTTGCAATTAATATACATTGATTGTTATATGGTTGTTAGTTGATTGATTGTATATAATTCATTAAGATTTAATGGAATTGGAAACTAAAGTAATTGAAATCCAATTTGAAGTTAAGTGAATCTTGAATAGAATTGAATTTGATTTGGAAGTGAACCAACTTGAATATGAATTAGTGAATATAAACTAATTGAAAATGAATGTTAATAAAAACATCCACTGTTAATGAATCAAATGGATTTAAATTGAAAACCATTTCATTGAATATTAATGAGAATGTAAATGAACATTTGTTGGTTATGAATGATAGTTGGTTGATGTTTGCATTTGTTGCTTTTACTACATTTGCTATGTTGACATGTATAGTTATTATGTTGTTATATGTTGTGTATTGATACTATTTTCATATATACATGTTCTCATGTTGTTTGTTGAGTGTTTAGTAGGTGCGGATCGCGTTTGCTTCGCATTTGGAGCTCGCTTTCGCGCTATATTAGCCGTGTATGCTTGCTAATAAAATATAAGGTACATATCTCGGATTACATACCATACTTTTATACTTTTTCCCTTCGGGATGCCTCATTACTTGATGAGATGTATATTTGTGATATATATACTGTCATTTTTTTTCGGATCGAGCCACGCAAAGGAGACTATGGCGAATTTTTCCGGAAATTTAAGGCGTTGGAAAAAATTTGAGAAAATTGAAATTTTTTTGAAACTTTAACTTTGATTTGGAATTGAAAGTTAAACAATAGTAGTTGTTTTTGAAAAGATAACTAAATGTGATTTGAAAACTTAGTAAAGATTTATAAGATGTTTAACTATGAATTTTGGAAAGTTAATAAATTCTGTAACTTTTCTTACTTGTTAATTTCGAGGACGAAATTCTTTTAAGGGGGAAGATTGTAACGACCCAGGATTTTTATTAATTTAAATTTGAGTATTTAATTAATTTTAAGTATTAATAAGTGAATTTATAAGTCGAATAAATTTTAATTTGAATAATTGGAAATGATTGAAAATGATTTGTGAAATTTTATTTTATCATATTGGGGTTCGAATGATATTTTAGAACCTTTAAAATCGAATTAAAAGTTAATTTGTGAAAATTGAATATTTTAATATTAAAATCGACTAGTGAAAATAGCCAATTTTTGAACAGTCTCAGAATTGAACGAAACTAGTTCCATTGGATCCATAATAGTTAGTTATTACCGGATTTCAATTTTTGTGTCAATCGGAGCTATCGTTTGATCGTGGTAGCTCAAAACGCATCGAATTGTTTTTAATATTAATTTGGCGAGTTAAAATAGCCATTTTTCAAAAAGTCTCGGATTTCAACGAAACCAGTTTCATCGGATCCGTAATGTGATATTTTTGTAAGGTTTCGAATTTCAAGTCAATTGGATTTACCGTTTGTCCGATACAAATTAAAACGCCTAGAAAATCGTTTAAATCGGTTTAATTTAAATTGAACGTTTGTAGCCATAACTCGCACAGATGACCGAATTAGCTTCCGAAACCTATTCCATTGTGTCCGGAACGCGGGATAAACCCTAGGAACGTCAGTTTCGGCGTGTAAATCGGAGTTCGAAATTTCCGGAATGAATAGTGTTTCGTCGGTTCCCTATAAATAGACCCCTACCTCTCTCTAAATTAAAAAAATAAAATAAAACCCTAATTGTAAACTGCAGCCGCCACCCCCACTATCAATGGCCAGAAAGCTCCAATTTTCAACCCTTAATCTCTTCCTATCCGTGAGTAATTAGGTGAAACTTTCAACTAGAAGATCGTAGAGCGTATCAAGGGCTTTAATTCTATACGGCTATGATCGAATATGGTGTCGCGTTGAGGGAGCTAGGGGAGGCCGACCGTGACAGCTTGCGCACGCAAATTGATGTGCATATGGTGGCCGAGCTTCGTGCTCTTCTTGGTGGTGGTAGCTTGCGTGTGGGGCTTTGAAGTGGAGGTGCTTGATCGGCGTGAAGATGGAAGGAGGAGGCTCGAATTCAAACCCTAAAATTTTGATAATGGGTTCGGCTATGTGCTGTGTACGCGCGTGAATATGTGCGTGAGGGAGATGAAGTTTGAGGCGCGTTGGATCTGCATTGGACGGCCACGATCTTGTGTAGGTTAAAAAGGAAAATAATGTTGTAAATTATAGTTAAAATCGTGTTTAAACTTCAAATAATCATAACTTTTTCATACGAGGTCGAAAACGCGCGAAACCAGTTGCGTTGGAATCGTATGGACGAGCACTACGCGATGGAATTGGATTGGAGTCGTTTGGAGTTAGCGAGAATTTTGGGTAAAATTAAACGCGCGTTTAATTTTATTCGAAATAAATCGCTAAAACGAAATTGAAAATCAAGGTGAGAACTTCTCACTCAATCGAATCAGTTTCGATTTTATTTTAAATAGTTAGATTTAAAATATTTGAATGCATGTTTGAATGACGATTGTTATCTATTAATTGTTAAAATAGACATTATACGCCGTTAGTAAGCGGATGTTATTTATTAAAAACATATACCGCGAATATTTCATAAACAGTAAAATTGGTATTATATATAATAGCAATATATATATATTGGCATATGTATATATTGGAGTTATTGGTTTCCCGCATTTTTTTTAGCGGATGAGACCCTATTGCGCCGTCTATTAAGCGGATAATATTTTAAATCCCATATACCGCGATAATTCCGTACTGGAGCGGAATTGGTATTGTGCTAATGTTTTTGGATGCAGGAAAACAGGTTGGAGGGATCCAACTGGATTCCTCAACAGTATTTATTTGAATTCAGATATTTTGATATTTGATGGATTATCATATCGATATATGATATCGTTGTTGTCGTGATTGACTATTTGGTGTGTAGCATCATTGGACCAAGTTTTGGAATTTTAAAATGTTTTTGAAGGGATTTTTAAAAGTATAAGTTATAAAATATTTTGGAATTGATCCATTTTAAATAAATAAACGTTATACTTTTAAAAGTTATATAAAATTATGATTTTGAGAAAATATAGTTAAAAAACTGATTTTTTTGAGAATATGATGCTAATGATTTTATAAAATGATTAAATCAGGATTTTTGAATTTATTATAAAATGTTTAAAAATAGGATTTATAAAATTTAATTATTTTATAAATCAAAATGATGAAATTATAAAGGAGATTAAAGATGTTTTAAAAGAATAATATAAATTGATTTATATAAAAAGATTTATAAATTGATAATTTATAAATGAAAATATGTGCATTATGAAACGAGTTTTTATAAGTGTTTGAATGAAGTGAAAATGGATTGCATAAGGGAATGGAATTTTATAAGCAGTAGGTTTATAAAATTTATAAAGTTATTGAAAGAATAGTTTTGGATAAATAATTGAATCTTATAAGTTATAAGGTTTATAATTATGAAGTTTAAAGGAACGATTTTGTAAACAAATAAATTATAAGTATTTGACTTACAATATGAACCTTTAATTCATAATTGAGATATAAAGTGAATAGGTTAATAAAGAAAATTTATAAAGAAAGAAGTTATAAAACAAATAGAAATGGAGTTTATAAACGTTGTTTTATAAATTCGAAAATGACTTATTTTAAGAAGTAAATTGTTGAAACCTATTAATGGAGTTATATTCACATTTTTGACTGTGAATAATCCTTTAAAATGAAATGTATAGAAATGATGAAATTGATTAACGTAGTATATTCACGTTTTTGAATAGTGAATAATATGTTAAAGAAATTGTTTTGAATGTGATATTTTAAATAGAATTAAAACGATCTAACGATGTTTTAAAAAAAAAGTGTTGAGATTCGAAACCATAGATTTCAACATTTATTGTTGAAATAGACGTTTTCGAGAAATAGAAGGAAATGGTGGACTATAACACTGTTGTTATAGTAAATGATTTCCGAAAGGAAATGTTTTGTATAGTATTGGGATTTATATATCTATCTTAAATTCGAAATCCCTATACTAGTGATTTTGGGACGTCGTAACGATGTTTTACGTACCATTCGTTTTGGCCCAAATAAATATGTTAAGAGAATGATTTCCTTAAAGAATGAAATATATACTTAATTTCGATTGATGTATATTGAATATTTTCTAAGTGTTGAAAATAAATAAAATTTGTGAATTACTTATGAATAAGTAAGTATGGAAATGTTTTCCAATATAAAGTGAATATTTTGAGAATTTATCTTTTTGAAGATAAATTGAAATGAATAATTGAAATCGTATATGCATGGATATTTTGAAATATAAATTCACTATTGAATTTATAAAAGGAAGTGGAAATTGTTTAAAAATAAATATTGATTTATTGTTGACATATTAAAATTATATATCTTGTGAAGATATTTTGGAAAATAAATAATTTGGAAAATTATTTGGAAACTGGTGATGTGTGCATATCCATTGATAGTTCAATAACCGACTATCAATATTTCCCTTTGAATGGGTAATTGATGTGATTTGTTTAAATTTGAATGCCACACTTATTTTTGAATAAGCGCTCACTATTCGGGTTAACCGGGAAAGGACCATGGGATCGTATAACCCATTCCGAATATGTGATACGTCATTATGAATTGCATTGAAGATCGGTGTTGAAGACCCGGTATTTGCAAGAGCGATAGGATGACCTGTCGATTGACTCTGCACCGAGTTGCTCCGGTATAGAGCTCTCCTAAGTGATGGGAAATCCGATCAGGATTGTGAATATCCGGATTGCAAGGACTTCTTTGTAAGTGCCTTCGGTTTTGTTCGAGCCCAGAACAGACTTGTATGGATTGTATGTCTGACATTACAAATTGAGATATAAAGCCGATTTCTTTCAAATATATTTCTGTTGGTGGCGGAGAATTTATTCTTTTAGCTTAACACCCTTCTCTGAGACGTATGAGCTCAGAGGTTATGTAGTTGAATGTTATCAGCAATATATTCCCAATTTGGTAATGTGACATGCTGAGTGTTGCTGTAAATGATCATTGTGTTGATTATTTGTGATAGGATCGTTTATTTGATCGTCTATCCTGGTGATCATTTCTATAATCATTTGTTGACCCAAAGCATGGCTTTTGAATAAAGTATGTTTTTGTGGACGTGACTTCGTCGAGCCTCACACCCCGTGAATGGTCAAAACAGGAAAGAAGCAGCAAGGTTATGATGGGTAGCGCCCTTTAGGATGTGTGCATTTCCTTCTGGAAAAGGGTGGTATCATGGTATGGAGCCCAGATGCTTACTCATGTTGAAAACACTTTATGATTGTGTGAATTGATTGCGAGCGCTCGGTGAAAGGTCCCAAAGGACCGGGGGATGGCATATTCGGTCAGTTGTTACTCAGTTAGGGGTAACCCGGCCTTGTGTTGGTAGAGATCCGGTTTGGTTCTCGGGGATGTCCATCCAGAGGCATTCTCATGTGGCAATGGGAAGTTCCTTGGCCTGATCATTCGTTGGAAATCCAATTCCCAATACGAAACTTGTACGGTATTATTTGTAGAACCTATCATTCACTTATGGTGGCGCCCCACTGTTTGGATGGTAGCTATAGTAGGCATACGATAATGGTCGTATGTTGGCTAAGATTTATATTCTACTTTCGAAATATTTCCTACACCATGCACTAGTAATAATATCAAATGTTATTTTAAATGCGTATCAAGCATCTTTGACTATCATAAGGAGAAATCTCCTCCGATTCTGCGTTTGCATTGTGTGTGTGTGCGGGAGGCCTTATGGTAGTCTCATTTTTAAAAGCATTGCGAATTAACTTTTAAAAAATATTCCTCTATTTTGATTTTAAAGATAAATAAACTGTTTTGAGTTCTCACACCAGTCACATGACTGACTTGGAGTTTATTGTTTTCCTTCCTAAACTCTGGGTGCCCACCAATTTCCACATGGGCAGTCAAGAGTTAGGTTTATCAGGATATTCTGGATATTCTGGAGTTGCTGGAGGCAAGATGGATGGCATGGCGTATTATTATGTATAGTATTTCTTTTTCCGCTGCACTGTTTGTTGTTGTATATTGTTGTACACTCTGATGATATGATGAAATGTAATGTATGTAATGTAATAACTGATATAGTTCTTTGTTTAAAGATTATTCATTTATTATTATATGTTGTTCCGCTGCGAATTGTGAGATTCTGTTATTGTTCAGTTGTTTCCTTTCTGTTCTATTTATCTATTTTCTTTCCTCTATATTTTCTATCTCCATCTTCTATCTTCTTCTACCTCTTTCTTTTTCTTAAACCATAACATTTCGGGTTTCCGGCCTTCAGATTTAAATATGACTTATGAAGAATCATTTAATACTCTTAATAAGTATTACAATATTCCTCTTATAAATGATATAGCGAGTCAAAAAATTCCTTTAAGCGATTTTTTCTTAGACACCAACTTTATGGATCAAGCCTTGATACCTAGTAAAAAAAGAGGTAAATGGGATGCTGAACCTAGTGGATCAGAGTATAGAACAGGTCCATTAGAAAGAGAAACTTGGGAACCAATAGATTGGCAATACCAAGAAAGTCCTTTTATAGGAAAAGGAAATAGAAAACCAGTAGGAAAACTCTACAGTCGAGATATGTTATTATTAGAAAACCAGTCCCCCCAACTATGGCCAGAAGAAATCTTGGTTTGGGAACAGAATGTTGTAAGATTTTGGGAAATAAATAAAAAAGCAGATATGGATATGTGGGGAGTTTTAGAAACAACCCTAGGACCATTAGCCTTAGGAATTTATATGTCTACTGAAACAGAAGTTCCAGAACTAATTACAGAACAAAAAACATTAGGAAGCAATGCCTATAATTTTACCAGTTTTTTAAGGCAGCTAATTTTAGGAACAGATCCAGCTAAAAAAGGAACTATTTCACAAGAAATTGCATTTAGAAATCTAGAACAATTAACAATAAAAGACTTTAAATATATAAAAGAATTTTCACAAGATTTTGCAACAATGATTGCACAAACAGGCAAATCTTGAGATGAAGAACTTTGTAATAGATATTTTACTAAACTACCAGGAGACTTAGGTAGACAGTTGCATGAAACTTGGAATGAAAGGTATGGAGATATACCAAAACTCGGTATTGGACCAAGAATCATGTTTGTTTTTGACGAATTAGAAAAACGCTGTAGGGAAGCTACCTTACAAGAACAGATTAAGCGTCAAGCTTGGGCATTTTGCCGAACAGCCATTTATACTCCTCAGGCATATGGATATCATAAACCTAAAAAATATTTACGGAAATCGAGAAAATACAATGAATATAAAAAAGACAGATACGTCAGACGAAGACGTCCTAATAAGAAATGTCATTGTTTTATCTGTGGTGATCCTAATCACTTTGTAGATAAATGTCCCAATAGACATAATAATAAACAGCGCTATAATTTAGTAGATGAAATTGGAGAATATGACTTAGAATCAGTTCATGAAAATGATTTTAATGACACAGACTCAATTTATAGTATAATTTCAGATCATGAAGAAGCTAGTTCTTCAACCCCAATTACATATACCTTAATGAACACAGGAAAATTCGTAGAATGTACTCATAGTTGGATTCAAGGTCGTGGAAACGATCATGTTCCATGTGATTTCTGTAATAGATATCCAGAAATCTCAAAACGATTTCAATGTGACTTATGTTTTATCGAAATATGTTTTCTATGCGCCAAAGAGAATTTTAAATTAGAATTAACAACTAGAAAACAAAATGTTATTGAAAAAAGTGTTTTTCAAGAAACACTAGATAAACATGATGCACAGATCCAGTTATTACAACTAGAATTAACTCATATAAAATAAGAACTACAACAGATAAAGAATTATTCGTTAAATAAACCACCAGATATAGCTGAACAACGTAATACAGAATTAAACACAGAAGTTATTCAAACCATGAATAATGAAATACAAACAGATTTGTTTACAGCCAATATAAATAAGTATAACACAAATCTACTTACTTTAACTTGTAAAATCTGGTTTGATGAAAAAAGTTTTATAGAAACTATAGCAATTATAGATACAGGAAGTACAAAGAGTCTCATTGGACACTCTTTAGTTCCTTTACAACATCATGTACCATTAAGTTATATTATTACAAGTAAAACAGCTAATCAAAGTTTTATGAAAATGACACATAAAATACCTGATAATGCTACAATACAATTTAAGGATTTCAGCAATAATTACAGCAATAAATATGAACTTGGCCACTGTACTATTGCTCCAAAAGATATTAAATCAACAGAATTTTTATTAGGTCTAAACTTCATATTAAATTACAGAGGTGCGATCACCATTAGTAAAAATAGCATTACCTTTAGTAAACATAATTATACGTTACCTACTAATTATAATAATTATTCCTCAGAGCTTGCTCGAAAGCGTGGTGGGCGAGGCGAATTAGATTTTTTAAAACCAGAACACGTTTCGATTACTTCAGAATATAAGAATGCTTTAAGCATTTTAGCATTTGAAAATAGCAGAGACTTAGAGAAAGGAAAGGAAACAAAATTTATACCTTATCAAATAATTTCTAAACTAGACAAACTTGGTTTCATTGGAGACGATGTAACCAAAAATAAAGTTAATTATACATGTAAGATCAAAATAATAAATACTGATCTTACAATTAAAACAGCTAATATTGATTACTCTCCAGCTGATATTAAAGAATTTAAGATTCAAATATCATAAATGCTAAAACAAAACCTTATTAGAAGATCAGACTCAAAACACAGATCAGCTGCTTTCCTTCTACAAAATCATTCTGAACAAGAAAGAGGAAAACCCAGAATTGTCTATAACTATAAAAGGTTAAATGACAATACAGAGGATGATGGTTATAACATTCCTAATAAGGATACATTGATTAATCTAATCCAAGATAAAAAAATCCTTTAGTAAATTTGATTTAAAAAGTGGATATAACCAGTTAAAACTAGAAGAAGATTTTAAGCCTTGGACAGCTTTTATGTGTTCAGAAGGACATTTCGAATGGAATGTTCTTAGTTTTGGACTCAAAACAGCCCCTTCAATATTTCAGAGGTTTATGGATAACATATTCAAAAAATATGAATTTTGTTTAGTATACATAGACGATATTCTTGTTACATCAGATAATTTAAAACAACATGAACAACATTTAAAAATAGTCTTTTCAGAAATCGAAAAGAATGGTTTAGTAGTTAGTAAAAGAAAAATGGAACTTTTTAAGTTAAAAATTTCATTTTTAGGTCTTGAAATTGGGAATGGAAAAATAGAACTCCAACCCCACATTTCGCAAAAGATTAGTGATTTTCCAGACAAGCTTGATAATAAAAAGAAAATTCAAGCCTTTTTAGGATTAGTAAACTATGCCAGAAAATTTATTCCAAACCTGGCCAAATTAGTTGGTCCATTATATGGAAAACTATCAAAAAACGGCGAAGCTAGATTTAATTCCGTAGATATCAAGTTAGTACAAAAACTAAAAGAAGAAGTTAAGCGAATTAAACCACTTGAATTACCTCTAACAACAGACTACATCATTATAGAATGTGATGGATGCAAGAATGGATGGGGAGCCGTCCTAAAATGTAAACCATCCAAATATGCAGATAAAAATACAGAAAAAATTGATGCCTATGCTAGTGGTAACTTTAACTCAGTCAACTCATGGACATCTATTGACTATGAGATTCAAGCATTAATTAACAGTCTAGATAAATTTAAAATCTTCCTTAATAAAGACTTTACTGTCAGAACAAATTGCGAAGCAATTGTTAAATTCATTTCCAATGAAAACAGTAAGAAGATAAATAAAACTAGATGGTTAAATTTGCAGAATCTAATTCAAGGAAATGGTTTTTATATATGTTTCGAACACATCAAAGGAAAAAATAATCATTTAGCAGATATTTTAAGTAGAAAATTACTATCAGTTTTTGATTCTACTAATATTTGTTTTATGAATCAGGAAATGACAGAAAGAATAGAGCCTGTAAAAGCAGAAGTAGAATCTCTAGAAATTTCTTTACAAAGGGTGGATGTTATCAAAAAAGAAACACCATCCCAAGAAAAGACAGCAAGTAAAAACAGTATGGGTGGTAATTCCCCAAGTAGCTCAAAGGCTATTACTCCAGTTAGAAAAGAAAATAGTAAACAAACCAATATTCCTTGTATGTCTTTTGGACAACAAGAATTGGTGATTTACAGATCAGATGACCCAAGGAGGTTTAAACCCCTAGTTTGTCTTGATGCTTCACAACAATGCTTGCTAGATCATCTATGGAACTTTAAAACCATAGAACAAGAAAAGCGAAACAAACAGAAATTAAGTAATTGTTTTGCCCATTATTTTTCAAAAATACAGCAAAAACCACTTTCAAAGAATTTTTCTTGTTACGTGGTTTTTAAAGGAAATTTTACAGGGGTCTTCAAACATTATTCTCAAGTTCAGCTTGCAACCCAAAATTTTTATAATCCAGTGTTTAGAGGATACTATCAGCTTAGTGAAGCCTTAGATGAAGCAAGAAAAGCATTTGGACCCAACTATTTTGTGGAGGAAGATTGCTATAAAACCTATTCACAAATGGCCTCTTCCACTCCTCAAACTCCTGACAGAATCATAAATGACCAGACAGTACAAATTAATGATCTACAAAATCTTTATCAGAAGTCTCAGTCTCAATTAGGAATCCTTCTTAACGAAAATCAGCAGTTAAAACAACAAATTAGCTAGACTCATTATGATCAACAAACAGCAAGGCTTTTAGAACAAAGAATAAAGCATCTAGTAGAAGAAAGAGATCAGCTTAAACGAAATCTGCCAAAATATCCAAAAACTCTAAGCTTTCAACAACTTTCAAACCACTTAAAGCTAAAACCAATGCCGATCTTAGAAGAGTTTTACAAGAAGTCGGGCATAGACATCAAACTAAAGATTAAGAAGTTAGTTCATGAAAGCTGGAATGCTCATCAGAAGAACCTTCAAGAAATTCTTATAGGTTATTATAGAGACAAAGTACAGGGTATTCAATTTAAAGTTGTACAAGACAGAAGGTCAAACATGTTAAGACTTCAAACCGATATTAACCTGCTTCCAAAGGATGTCGATGAGCTGGTAGATATGTTTGATCATGGTATGGTCTCTAGAATTACATTTTACAATACTACTCCAACTTCAGTCCTTAAGCGTTTTGGTGAAAGGTTTTATTTTATAGCATCTCAATATTTAAGACAGTTTTCAAGTATTATAGTATGTATTTGTTCCACTACCCCACTAATACTTCCAGGACCAAATTATTACTACAAACCAGCTACTCATCGTATGGCAATATTTTGGCATAAAGGCTATACGAGATTACATGCCAGCCGTAGTCTTCACAGTTATTATCAATTATATGAAGGAACTCCAATTTGGTTCGAAGCTCATATGCCATGGCAATATCATCAACACCCAACAACGCTAAGTCCTCCCCCAAGTTGGAAAGAAAAATTAGTTCTACAGGCAGAAACTTCACGTTATCAGATTTGGGGTGAAATGGAACTAAAAGTTCTGTTACCTCTTCCAGCAGCAATTGATATGTTTAATCCTAATCAAGATGTACTTATATATGATAGAATCAGTTCAGAAGATGAAGGTGAAAGTAGTCTTGAATCCACCAGGAGAGAATTAGAAGCCTATGAACCAGATGATATGAACCAGTCCGATTGACAACTAATGGATATAGTAGAAGAGCAAATTAAACACAGATTTTTACTTTGGCACGATTATCAAGAAATAAAGTCAGAATCTTCCCAACATTATTAAAGGACGGTCCACTTTCCAACTCATCGATTATTAGGCCAAAGGCATCTACTTTAGTCACATCAGAAGATAAGTGAGACTCTAATTATTAGTACTTTAGTCACATCAGAAGATAAGTGGGAATCTAATTATTATTATCTTTGTTTTGCATCAGTGAGCTGTATACTATTTTAAGTGTGTTGATGTATGATAAGTTATATTGTGTTACGAGGTTTTGTATCATAGACTCAGCTATATAAGAGTCATCTGTTGTCTGTAAGATATATGAAAAACTTATAAATAAAAAAGAGTTTATATTGTGACCTAAAGGCTGCCTAAATTTTCTCATCATTTGTCAGTAGTACGTACTCTTCTTCAGATTACACTATTATTTTGAGAGATAGTATATTATCCACTTTGTTCTACGCTCCGCAGTACTGTCGAATCTGTTTCCCAAATACCTCTGGTATGAATATCTTCGATTTAGTCTTTTTTCTAATTTCTATTTTAAGAATGGTAATTTTTAATCTAGAAGGGTATGTTATAGGATTGTTTATAAATATGATAGAAGATATGTTCTGTTTGTATGATAAAGGTTAAAAAAAAAAAGGGTGTAGGCCGAAGCTTGCAAACATACGAGCAGGTTTATGGATCTAAGAGGCCGGACTGATAAAATATGGGTTAGGCGGTATATTAGGAGATAAGGCGTGGATGGATCGACAACTGACAGTGGAGGATGGGTCTGTCGGCTGGAGTTCAGGGAGGAGCTGAAGGTGACTAAGGTGGCTGAAGCGAGTTGAGGCGGAGCATAAGGGGAGAGGCAGACATTGCCAGGTGGTGGAAAATGGGCACTGGGTTGTTTGGGCGGAGGGACGTGGCCGACTGCTTGTGGATGATGGATGCGTTGTGCTTGGTTCTCATGTGCGGGTGGTCATAGAGGGAGGAGCGATGGAGGTTACAAGGCTCGGTAGGGTTGTGTGGTGGGTTAAGGCTGGAGTTTGCATATGTGGGCGAGTAGGAAGTTGGCGTGGGGTTCGAAGGTTGCGACGAGGCGGCTAGAGGTGGGGAAAAGTGACGATTCTGGTGCAGAGGATGTTAAGTGAGGAGTTGGGCTCGGTTGATATGGTGGAGGGAATAGTGTGGTTGGAGAGAAATAGGCGGACGAGCATGCTTCAGGTGAAAGAAGAAGGTCATGCTCTTAGATCTACATATATATTTTTAGTTCTTTACTTTAATTTTTTTTAGAGATAAAGGTACGAATGGAGAAAGAGACTGAAAATATACGACGAACCAAACAATTAAAATAGGGAATAGTGGCAGCCATAATATTGAATTCTGAAAATATTAATTGCAATTGGATATTGGTATTATACGGTGGATAGATGAAAAGTTATAAGAAACCCAAAAGTCTAAATACAGAATCGATACAACTAGTCCTTTCGTCGATTTTCTCGCGTACTGAGCGTCGAATTACAGAAGAGAGTATACTATGGAGATCAGCACGATGAAACAAACAGAATAATACACAGATATCAGCTATACGATCATCCTATCAAAAATCGATATTCGCTGCCAAAACTACTGCTAAAACGTCGAAAATAATATAACGGAGCTAAAGCAGTCCAAATTTGACGAAACAAAATATGATATCTCACTTAGAAAATTAATTATATTTTTATTACAAAAAATATATTCAGGTTTCAAAAATATTTTATTTTCATCAAATTAACTGATTTTAAATTGAAATTGAAAATTACACAACAGAACCAACTTTCATATTTTCTGATAAAAATCTACCATTTGCTATGTTTAAATAGACGCATACCAAATAGCAAGTTTTATTATCAAATTTTATTATTTAAATTTCAAGAAAAATTTAGTTAATTACATTATAAAAAAAGTTAAAATTTATGGGTCGTTACAGATACCCACTGCTAATATTGCTTGCAATATAATTTTAAGAAATTTTGAACTTTCATGTAGCTTATTCTATTATATTTTGATTCAAGCATTGCACATTTGATACTGCCTTGCTTTGATGAGCTTTATTAACTATCTTATGGCATCCTTTTGTAACCGTCATCTATAGTGTTTTTGCACCATAGCTTGTAAAGGGTAGGATATTATTATGGTTTGTATACTGAAAGGAATGAAAATATGCAATAATAAATAAAATATCGCTCACCAAATATCGTTTAGCATGCTCCTAAGATTATTGAGTGTTGTATGAGCCTTGGAGCTATCCCTATCTGGTTATAGTTTTCATCATATAAATCATAATGAACAAACTCAATCATGACCTCCAAAATTAATAAAAGAAAAAAGCTTACTAATTCTTGGATGTTTGCATATTTTAATATTTATACAATTACTGAAATCGTTTCAACTATCGATATGATTCTAATTCAACAACCAAAAATCAAAGCTACGGAATTTAACATAATCATAAATCAAATATGGCTTACACAATTTTGTCTTGCAAATAGCATTCTAATTTTCCTTTAATTTCTCGGGTACAAAGATCGCACTTCCAATATCTCAATATTGCTCTAATTGGTGTTAGTGCAGATATCAAATGAATGATATAAGTAACTTATAAAAAAAGAAAAAAAACTTTCGGTGAGTCATGAAAATTACCGCACTTCCTTCTGAAAGTAAAATCATTACACCAAAACCTCTCTTGTGTGAGGAGAAGCTAGCTATGGTGCATATTTCTGCATATAAATCAATATAGGATAAAGATAAATAATAAATTTATTTCTTATTATTCTTGTTGAACAATAATATTTTGATATTTGAGCTTGCCTCATTTTGTATTTTGTAATGCACTATATATCTCATTTTATAGAGCTCTATCTTTTTTACGTCAATGAAGACTATCATTTTCTTCTTTGAGAGCATAATTAAACATTATTGCATAGAAATGGATGATTAAGTAAAATTAATGCATAATAATCATAATATAGTTAAACACATCATCTTTTACTAATCAAATTATTGGAAATTATACAAATAAGATAGATGATATATGGCAACATCTTACACACACTTAATCTATAAACCTTCAGGTGGTTGTATTTTTTCCATCTTTGAAAAATAAAGTAGCTTTGAGCGCGAACAAAAAAGGATATAATTGTACTTATACTTTGGTACTATAATAGAAAAAGAGGCCTTGGTTATACGCTACCTTTGGAAAATATTGCAATTGCCGGTCTTAATATAAAGACTTTGTTATAACGTATGAAGTGCCTCGTCTTTCGTTGTTTTCGGTGATTGAATTTTTAATTCATTTAGGGCTGTAACTTTGATTGATTTGACCTAGAAACTGTTTTTTTCCTTCCCAAAATGACAACTTAAGGAATTGTAAAATGTAATTAATCAAATGAGTATTGACGATGTTGAGCTTCTTTTTATAAGCCACTATTTTGTTTGCAGATCATTCCATTACAATTAGCCACGACTAACTCTTGCATGGACATATGAGTATATCGTATTAAAAGCCTATCTATTTGAACATTGATCTTCATTGCGAAAATGGTGATCAGATCAGTCTTAACTAATTATTTTAAAAGTCAATGATTGTCCATAATCTATTCATTTTCGTTGAATAAAAAGACTTGATAGATTTGATTAGTAAATAGCAAGTATTAAAATACGTAGTCTAGATCGTAGAGAAACCTTATTGAGTTTAAGTAAAAAAAGTTACATCTTCATGTTTATCTTCTCATTATATCCTAGTGCTAGATCTTATGTTTATCAAATGAAACTTGAAATTAGTCGATCAGTTCATAACAAAATCTCAACTCACTAAACTAGTAATATATTGAATTTTTATTCTTTTTCAAATTGAGTGAATGCATAAATTATTTGATGATATTATAGAAATTGTAGTTAAAAAATGAATATTTAACATCAATCGTAGTTTTCATTATGTTAAGGTGATTCCATGTTCTCGTTAATGACAGAAACTTAAATAAAATATCCCCTTCATTAATTTGTGCAAAAAAGTATCAAATTAATGTAATTTAGTCTTTTCTCCTTAACTAATGTTCGTACCTCCTAGTTCAGTAAAACCTTTTCGTGCAACTTGAAAGACACAAACACATGAACAATCAATATTCTTGTGAGGTTTAACTGTAAAACCTATGTGGTTCTTATTTTTGATATTGTTTTGTAGTATATGTTTGTTGTTGTGTATATTACGTATGTTTGTATGTTAGCCCAAGTCAATGAAAAATGCTCCTTCTATCCTTGCCTCTACCCGCATTCATAAATGTGTGTAACTTGCATAGCCAACAGATTAATTGATAACCATTAACATTCACTAGTAGATATCTCATTAACATGAGTATTATTAAGTAACATGTGGTTCAAGAGATGATGATGATGATAAGAGATTGGAGAAATAACTCCGAATGAATGGGTACTAAGTCGTTCTTTGTTGGTTAAAAGCAAATTAAAAAAAACTCTATGATTGAAGTTGTTTCTTTATATCATAAACTTCACAAAAGCTAAAGAAAAGATCGTAATAGTTTGGTATAATACTTTAATAGATAAACTTTTAAATTTGTTTGGTTTGAAATTCAGGTTCTATATTATATGTTTTCAATATGTATTGCAAAGGTACGAGAGAAGATGAGATAATAGAAAACCTTGGTTATTACGAAAATTTTAGTTATTACAACAGAAGTGAAGAAAATTAAAGAAGATGCTTTTTTCCGAAAGACGGAAAGAAGAAAAGGTCCTTTTTAGTTTACATGTTGAATTGATTTTTCAAATTGACCATTTTTCACCCTTCTATGTCTTTTAATGTACATACTACAAATGCAAATCACAAAAACCAAAGCTTAAAATAAAAAGGACCTTAGTTTCTTTGTTCATTGACATTCAAGGTTCCATTGTCAGTAATTTTTACATCCACAAAAAGTCTTCAGTCACTATCGATTTGCAATGCACTTCTCCTTATAATAATCTTAGAAGAAAACTATGCTAGTCTAATAGTTAACTAATTATGGATCATTCACAACTAGCTTCTGGGGAAATAAGAAGCTTTCTATTAGTAGTTCACTCACAGTTTCACAACAAAAGGTAATTCCTTCATCTTGAGCAAAAAATAAAGAAAGAGTTCACTTCCTTAGCTGATACTGACAAACATACTAAAAATCAATATAGTCAACCCACTTCTTGCTACAAAAGTAGAAGCTCTCAAAAGAAAAGTAGAAGAAGAAAAGGAAAAATATCAAAACTCGGTCAAAAGCAGTCGAGCGATGACATTGAATAATCTTCAAACCAGGTTGCCAAGTGTGTTTCAGGCTTTAATTGGGTTTGCTGGTGCCTATATCCATAATTTCTAAGGCATATGTGGGTCAAATATACATCATGAGTACATTTCTCCCACTCATTCTAATCACTGAAATAATCTTTATCATTTTCTATGAAATGCAAGAGTTTTACTTAAAATGTTTCAAACTGTTTTCATGTAAAAGATTTAAGAACATGGTTGGGGAGACAAAGTAGTTTATGATGAAAACTGGGCTGAGGTAAATATGAGTGATATTTTGTTGTTTGTGCACGGTACTTTTCCATAGTGCTGGAACTGCTTTAAACTTGTTCAACGTATATATAATATATGCAATAGCATATCTGTAGCCTAAAACAAACGGGTAAATTTTGCTATAGGATAAGAATAATATTGGATGGAAAATAAAACTTGCAAAAACTCAAGAAGTTTAGTGTTATACCATATAATCAAAAGAGTATAATGGTTTCTTTTTCAAGAGGATTATTATAGCTCAAACGATTACTCATACACTACTAGAAACGGCTCGTAAAGCGACGGAGCCTAGCGACGGCTAAAAAAGTGGTCGTCGCTAGCCGTTGCTTGTCGCGAATATACAGATTTGCAGCCGAGAGGAACATTTCATTTCCATCCCCAAATTCTCTCAGCTCCTTCTCCTCCCTCCAGCAACCATCCGCCGCCATCTGCCACCAGAAGCCGTCGCCACCTTCCGTCGCTAATTTGAACCTCTCCAAACTTGCCATCATCTCCTATTTTCCATTATCTTTGTTTAATTTAGGTTTAAATTAAATTAGTTGATGATTTAGGGATTTGGAATTGGATGATTTAGGGGTTTGGAATTGATGAATATACGTTATTAGTTTATGATATATAGTTTATTATTTGAATTGGGAATATAATGGTAAACCTAATTTAGAAAATTAGTTGATTATGTGTTTGAAAATGGTGATTATTGCATATTAGTTGATGATAATTAGTGTTGATTTGGTGGTATTAATTAGTGAACTTATTGTTCACTTTATTGTTAAAAATTATGGCTAATTTAAAATCCAAAAAATAGTACATGATCATTGAATAATATGTTTATTGATAAGTTTACGAGAATGTTTGTTATACTGTTGTAAGTGCTAACTACTTATTTAGTTCACAAAATTGTTAGTTAAAATTTATGTAGTTAAAAAAAAGTTAAAATATGTTTTAAAATTTTAGATTTAATTAATAAATGTTTAAATAGTTAAATGAAATATAAAATAGCTTTTGTAGTTGTTAAAATGGTAACTCATAGTTCTCATTTGTGAGATAAGCAATATTTTCCGAGTTACTGATAGTTCCCATGGATTTTGATTCATAATTAAACGAATTCTATTTGGCTACATTAATAGGAAAAATTTAAGATCATTATTTCACTACAGACCACTAACACTTCAATATTAATATTTTTCAATGTGTGCTTTATTTATGTGAACCCCTTAGAGAATTTTTGGCTCCGTCTGACAAGTGTTGTATATGATCATTATATGGATATTCGTTTTTCTCAGAACGGACATTTATATTCATCTGATACAACATTTGTTGGATTTGTCCTAGTATTTGGACAAGTTACAAACACAATAAAGTAATCATATTTTATAAATCATTTCAGTTTAAACGGTTCAGAAAATTTCGATGGCACTTCTTTTTTTTCCTGTGTACACGCATTTGTGTACGATGCAGGGAAAAAAGGGAAGTGGTGCTGAATTTTTTTAGAATCGTTTAACCTTAAATGATTTATAAAATATGATTACGTTATTGTATTTGTAATGGGAAGTAGGATAACCGGCCATCAAAGTAAAAAAACAATAAACTTAAAAATTGAAAATTTTAATCCAGTATTTATTTGAATTTGTTAAAATAGTAAAGGGTTATATATGAATTTTTACAAGACTTTAATATGAAGTGTGTTATTCAATCTTATAACCTACATTTTATAAATCAAGAAATATGTTCGATTATTTTCTCGATCGTAGTTGGATGTATGAACCACAAAAAGGTATGAAATGATCAATAAAAGAACGTTTCTGTAACGGTATACACGTATTTATTAGATTTACTCAATCTAATAATCGAAATAACGTAGACATTCGTTGTCCGTGTAGTAAGTGCAAACATCTGAGGCATTGGAAACCAGATGTAGTAGAAGTACATTTGTACAAATTTGGTTTTGTGCCAAATTATTACGTATGGGATCGTCATGGAGAACTTGTTCAACCCTGTAGTGTTAGAGGATGATAATACTATGACCAATCCTATAGAAAGCATGGTGCAAGATGCTGCACGATCAATGTTTCGTACCTTTGACCAAGGTGATGATGGGAACGAAAATGTTGACAAAGAGCCGACCGCGGAAGCTAAATTTTTTTATAATTTATTGGATTCTACTAAGAGGCCATTGTGGGATGGATGTACAAGAAGAACCGAATTATCTATAACCGTCGGATACGTCATTATGAAATCGAAATTTAATCTTATAGAAGCTGCATATACAGCAGTTCTACAAACTGCAAAACGACACATGCCACCTAATAATTTGGCGTGTGATAGTCATTATAAAGTAAAAAAATAAAACTTATGTCTGCTTTTGGATTGTCGTACCAGAAGATAGATGCATGTGTAAAAGGTTGCATGCTGTATTGGAAAGAAGATGCTCATCTTACTAATGCAGAATATATAACGAGGAAAGATACAAACCAAGAAAAAAGAAAGGAAAAGAAGTTCCATATAAGAGGATGTTATTTACCCATCACTCCCAGACTTCAACGGTTATATGCGTCTTCTGCTACAGCATGTTATATGCGATGGCACAGTGTGAGAACACCAGAAGAAGGAACTTTGGTACATCCATCTGATGGAGACGCATAGAAACATTTCGATAAGACTTATCCTGAATTTGCGGTAGAGAGCCGTAATGTTAGGCTTGGCATATGTACGGATGTATTTTTTTCCATTTTCTCAGTTTGGTAGTAAATATTCATCATGGTCTATTATTATTACTCTTTATAATTTACCTCCATGGATGTGTATGAAAACTCCATATATGTTTCTAACGATTATCGTTCTCGGGCCCGATGATCCGACGTAAGGAATTGATGTTTATCTACAACCACTAATCGACGAGTTGAAAACACTGTGGCATGAAGGAGTTGAAACGTACAACATTTCGAGAAAAAGGAATTTTCGTATGTTTGCTTCTTTATTATGGACTATTAGTGACTTTCCCGCGTATGGCATGCTTTCAGGTTGGAGCACATCTGGACATCTATCTTGTCCTTATTGTATGGATGAAACACGAGCATTTTCATTAAAGTAGGAAAAGAAAATTTCTTGGTTTGACTATCATCAGTATTTTCTACATATCAATCATAAATTTAGAATGGATAAAAAGAACTTTAAAGTTAACAGAGTAGAGAGTATGCTACCACCTAAGGTTTGGACAACTGAAGAGGTATATGAAATTGTAAAGACTACCCAAAGATACATGAAACTGGGGTACAAGTTGAAATTTCAGGTAAATCAGACATTCATAACTGGTGCAAGTAAAGTATATTCTGGAAGTTACCGTACTGGAAAAATATCCTACTCCGACATAACATTGACATCATGCACAGCGAAAAAAACGTGTTTGACAACGTGTTTAATACAATTTTGAATGTGAAGGGGAAAATCAAGGACGATGCGAATTCAAGACGTGATATATTACACATTTTTAAGCGGCCCGAACTTCAATTATACGATGATAATAAGAAACCCAAAGCATGCTATGAGCTAGACAATAAGCAAGTAAAACTCGTTCTAAAGTGGGTGGAAGGACTTAGATGTCCTGATGGGATTTCTTCTAACCTCCGAAGATGTGTTGACTTTAAAAATAACAAATTAAGTGGGATGAAAAGTCACGATTGCCACATTATGATGGAGTATTTTTTTCCCATGATTTTCAAAGAACAGCTGCCTGCAAAAATATGGAGTGTTATAACAGAATTAAGTATGTTTTATAAACAGCTTTATTCTACGACGTTAAAGGTAGATCGTATACGTAAAATTCAAGCAGAAATCCCTATACTTCTATGCAAACTGGAGAAAATATTTCCGCTTGGTTTTTTTAATGTAATGGAGTATTTACCTGTTCATCTTCCATCTGAAGCACTCCTTCGTTGTCCTGTGCAATATGGATGGATGTATCCATTTGAGAGGTAATTTAATTAATTTCGGTTTTTGTACCACCATATAAATTTAATTAATTTTGTTTTAGGTACCTGAATCATTTGAAGAAAAAAATTAGACAAAAAGCACGAGTAGAAGGTTCGATTTGCAAATCGTACCTTGAAGAAGAAGCTTCATTTTTTCTCTCACATTACTTTAGTAACGATGTGAACTTATCGTTCGTAAGTGTTCCCCGTGATGAAGAAACTATTGAGCAGGATTCTTCTCAAACAATATTATCTATTTTTAGACAACATGGAAGACCTACTGGAAATGTGTGGAAATATGGTTAGATTATAGAGATTACCATGTGGCACACACATATGTTCTTCTAAATTGTGCTGAAGTTGCACCATTTGTCAGGTAATTATGAGTTCATATATAATTCAATTATACGTGTATATATTAATTATAAAGGAATATAATACATATTTGCAGCATATACGAATCACAACATCCATCTGGCGATCTCAGCAAACAATTTGCTGGATGGTTTTCAAAATACGTTCATGATACAGAAAACTATGTTGTTGACGAAGGATTACGACATCTTGCTATCGGACCAAAACGAAATGTCAAGACTTATCCAATATTCTTCGTCAATGGATTTAAATTCAACACTAAAGATTACGGGGCTGAAAAATTAACATATAACAGTGGTGTATTTGTCAAAAGAAGTGATGATCCAGAAGAGCATATAAAAGAATTTTACGGCGTCTTAACACAAGTTTTAGAGTTGACATGTTATATACAACCTGCAGAGAAAGTTTTTTTATTCTAATGCAACTGGTTTAGCAATGTTCCTGATTCTGGAATTAACGTGCATGAAGATTATAAGCTAATTGAAATAAGGAATTCGTTGCATTAATATAGGTATGATCCTTTTGTATTAGCTAAGCAAGCTTTACAAGTTTATTTTGCTCCATGTCCGTCCTTAAAAAAAGATAAAGCAGATTGGTGGGCTGTTTTTAAAATGAAGGCAAGATATACATTTGATGGAAATAATATTCCAGATGAAGCAGCGTATCAAGCGGATCTCGAGCCAAATACTGAAATAGTGATAACCGATGACATTGATGTAGGGTCGTTGACTGATGAATCGAATGTTTTAATAGATGCATTTGTAAGTACCGAAGAAAATGATATAGAGTACGAGACCGAGTCTGAATCTGAATATGACAAAGACTGATCATAGATTGCATCGCTTGTTGTATTAGTGTGAACTATGTATTAACAATAATGACCATGTTCTGCAATATTCTAAGCTATGTAGTAATAATGATGACTATATATGATCTGTATCATTCTGAGTTATGCATTATTCTTTTCATGTACGCTTTTTTCAATGATTATGTGCAAAGTATGTTTATGTGATGATTATCACTTGATTAATAATTATGTCATAATTATGCGATGATTAATGATTATGTGAAATTAATTGATGATTATGTGATGCTTATGTTATCAGTTCTCTTTTCTAAGCAGTGTATGATATTATATATATGTTTGTCAGTTATGTCTGACAGACGACGTGATGGACGTAGTACATTTCGGTCACCTTCACTTGGACTAGGTCCGAGAACCTCTGATCCAGATCTCCTTCGAGTTGTGGAGATAGTTCTGAAAACTGCTGGTTTGTATCAAACTTATTTGAATTATATTATATGAAATATATTGAATATACATCAACATTTCTACGGAGGGTTCGAGGTGGAGCCGTCCGATTTCATTTTACAAGTATCGAAGGAGGCATACAAGAGTAGGATGTCCGGGTATTGGCCTTAGTGGGATAATATCCCAACACATATAAAAAACGCAATATGGGCTGATCGTATGGTAAATAAAATTTTGTAATATATAATTATGCCTTGTATGAAACCAAAAACAATTTGCCATCATGCCTTATGATACCAGTTTTACGTATTCTATTCTGCTGATTGTTTTTTAATTATACAATCTCTTTTACATAACACGTATGATAATTCAATATGCAGGCAGCTGTACTTATGGATCCGCTGGATATGGATGCTTTTGTAAATCATTGGAATAAAAAGATGCGGAAAAATTACAGAGAGACTCTGTCAAGGGCTAAGAGTTCAGGGAAAAAACCAAGTTGGATGGGGGATAATATTTGGGTTAGATTCCAACAATATTGGGAATCTGAAGCATTCAAAGTAAGTTATACTGTCACTATATTTTTACATGTAAATGCGTTAAATTATTTTACTTAATAGTGTGTATAAATTAATAGGAATTGTCGGCGAAAAACAAGGCTAATAGGAACAAAAATCCCGCTTTACATCATGTTGGCTCGAAATCCTTCTAACAACATAGGAGGGAATTGGTAAATAAATTTAACCAATATTTATGTTATGGATGTATATATTTACTAGTGTCTCTTTACCATATATTTTATTCTTGTATATAATCTATTCTTGTATATACTCATGCAAATTATCAACATAATCTATTCTTGTATATATTCAGTGGGCAAAGTATGATAGGGTGCCCACAGCGGCTAAGGTTTTCAGAGTCACACATGGAGTGGAGCATACAGATGAGGGTGGAAATGTTTCATATGATTGGTCGGACGACAAGGCTGCTTCTGTAATGGTAAATATGTTTATTTCTGTAATGAAAATATTTCATATTCGTTTATTTCACAGTAAATAAGTAAATTGTATAGCAATTGTGTCAAATATCTATCGTAATTGTAGGAGAGATATAATGCAGAGTATGCACGCGCGACACAAGCGAGTGGACGGGAGTCGCTTACGGTTGATGAGTCTAATCGGATATGGGATTTAATCATTAAGCCAGCAAGTCGAAAACAGGCTTCACAGTTTCGGCAATATGGTATGTACTCAACGTTTACACAGTAGAAACCTGTATGCCATGAACTTCTTATTCACTTGAGTTTATTACCAATAACTTAAGTTTTCTTATTGTTATTGTATGCCATGAACTTCTTATTCACTTGAATTATTTCACAGGCTCTTAATTTCCAAGGGGCATATAGGAGATCCATAGATGAGGAAGAGATTTCTCGGATGCAAACACAATTGGATGAGCTCAATGATTGGAGGAAGAGTCAGTTGGCGATGCAGATAGATGAGAGTATTGTTGCGTTCTATCAGGAGCATGGGTCAATGCCCAGGGAAGGAGGTGCAGATGATGATGATGCTTAGCTGGTTTGTTTGAAGGGTACGCTTTATATATATGTGTGTGTGCATATTATGATGGGTTTGACATTTGGTACCATGGATGTTGTGATTGATACTTAGTGTTTTGGTGGAGTTGGTATTTTGGTCGTCGTGATTGATATTTGGACAATGTGGTTTGGTTTGGTGGATTTTCATATTTGGTTATGTTGATTTTCTTATATGATTTTGTAAATATATGTTAGAATATGAAATATTTGATGATTTGGTTGTATTGATATTGATTATATGGTACGATGGAATGGTATTACATGTGTGAGATGATGGAATTATATTATTTGGATTGATTGAGATTGAAGGTTGAAGGTGCTGGAAATTGGCTGGAAAAATATTCTAGGTTTGCAACGGCTAGCGACGGCCATTTGGTCAAAATAAGCGACGGCTAGCAACGACCAATTTGCAACGATTTGCAACGGTTTGCATCAACGACCCGGGAAACCAACAACCCAACGGTTGCTTCCACGTGGACACTGAGCCGTTACAAAACGAACAACGGTGCCGTCGCTAAGGCCATCGCTTTCTTTAGCTACAACGATGTATTTTGCAGCGGCTTTTAGCAACGGCTCGCGACGGCTAGCGTCGGCCGCCAACGGCCTTTTGCTGTCGCTCAACATTGTGTCTTTTGTAGTGATATGGAAGCAAACTTGTTACAATATTTAACATATTGACACATCATGTTCTTATTGTTAAAATAATAATGTAGAATCCATTCACATTCATCACCCTTTGATATAATAAAAAAATGTACATATAATTTACTTATAGAAAATCTCTTTTCCTTTATTGTAGTGTTGCATGATATACAACCATTTATGTTGCAAACATATGTAAAAAATACCAACTTTTCATAGTTTACAGTCTTGCATTGAACAGGCAAAGTGTGTAAAGAAAAAAACTACTATAATAATGTGTGAAATTAAAATCAAAGACAGATACAAACCAGTTGCTACATCTATGTTATAGTTGATTTGTAGGAGATCGTCCATTTTCACATAGTAAATATATAATATTTAACCATGATGATGCACAAACGATGAACAACATTTGAAGATGTATTAGAAAGAATGAAGCGAACAAAATTTACCTAATACTTAGCTCAGAAATAACAGCCGTAAAGTGTGGGCTGGCAAAATTCCCAAGGGTACAATTAGTTTGATGTATGCTACGACATTCCTTTAATATGTCTTTATATGCAATGCTCTTTTTATAGCCTTCATTTTCCAACCCTTGACAGTTAAAGTAGGATCCTTAGACCTTGAGCCAATGTAGTTCTAGAGATGGCAACATACAATTGTCCATGCGAGAAAACCGAATGGGGTAAATAGACCCTTGTATTGTCAAGATTTTCCTTTTGACTCTTGTTAATGGTTATCGCAAAGCATACTTTGATGGAAAATTTAACACGATAGAGAATAAATGGCAACCTTGTCTCTTTTTTTGGATGAACGACTCTCGACAATAGAACGGTTATTCCAATGTTTGTACCGCCGATGATTTCCACTCCTTAACGTGGTTGACATTTGACTAGGCGAATATCATGCTCATGATCTAAAATTATCATAGGAGTGAGAAATCATTAATAAAACTATCATTGCTTTCTCAATGCCATGACTTTTTATTATAAGGAAATGAACTAACCTTAATAATTTAGTTATCGATGCTTTCTCCTTGCAAAGACAATTAAATGTCATTATGATCGATTTTTTATTTTGCTAATTGCTACAATAATAAGCGTTTGTTTTTCTCTATTTTGATTGTAAATAAATAATTATTATGTAGACATAAGTTTTACCTTTTTTGCATCTAAGATCTCTCAACAGCAGTCAAGCGTAGGGACCTAACCATTAAGCAATGATGCAATATAATTTAATATTCGAATAGGTGTACATCCTATCATATCAATCAGCAATAGATTTTGTAAAATATAATGCAAAGTCCATGTGTAAATAGTTTCCTTTTTACAAACATGTACATTAAAAAAGAAAATGTTCATAACTACATAAGTTTGGTTGTAAAAAGTAATGATTTCTACATATTTGATTTAATGATCAAACCAAAGATGCTTAATTAACTTTGCAGCTTGCACGTAGCATTTAGTAGTCATACTCTAATTATATGATCAAAATATGAATAGAACATTAGAAAAAGGTTGAAGCTAAAATTAAAGTAGAGAAATACATGCCGAAAACACAAACAAATATGTTTAAGAAAATTCAAATTGAGTATGGTCATATTCATTTTTCGTCCAATTCAGGATATGGTTACAGAACAATCTGTTGGTTATAAAACTACATAGATTGGATGGGTAACCATAGAATAAAAACATTGGAACAATCAAAGCAATCTAAAATGAGACTCAACATATTGCTTTCTGGAAAAAACCGTACTAACCAAGGAAATGAAACAGGTATAAATATGTGTAGGTGGGAGAAGAAATATGACCAAAAAATTTAATTATCCTGAAAGGCAAATTCTATTGCAACCCACTAAATTGATTAGTAGCCCCCCTTAATTTTAATAAAATTAAGAAGACAAAAATACCCTTCATCAACTACGTACATTCTTCTCTTCCTTCTCTCAGTCATCTTCCTCAGTGCAAACCAGTTAATTCAAAAACCCTAATTAACAAATCAATATAAAAAAATTACTCATATTTCAGTACCAGCGAATGGAGAATGAAGAATGAAGAAGATAATCAATCATTATCGCAATCACAACAGGTAATTGGGGTTTTGGGTTTTTTTTTTGAAAAGTTAGCAAATTTTTTTTAAAGCAAATCGTAAACACTCGATTTTGTGGAATGTAACAAATTCACATAGAGACCATACTAGGATCCACATATAACCACGTAGATACATTACGTGGTTTAATCAGTATCCACGCAAGTTTTTCCGTGGATATTTATATTACCACATGTTAATGTTGCGTGGTAGTTTGATTTTTTTCTTTCTGTTTTACCTTTTTCATCATTCGACACTTGGTTTATGCACATTATACCATATTCCAGTGATGAACAAATAAGCGAAGAAATAATGGTTGATTACTCTAACGAGTTTACGACTTATGACGTAATTTTAATTTGCATTTCTTTCGAATAAATCTATATTGCCTACATTTTATTTAACATTGTTAATGCAGATATTTCCTTCTCAACAAAAGTTGATTGATTGGGTTCGTGATAATGGAAAACGACTTGGTTTTGTTATCATTATATTGAAATCGGATGCTAGTGCTTGAAGCAAAAAACCAAGAATTATGTTTGCTTGTGAACGAAGCGGTGTGTATAAGAAGCGAAAAGAGATAAGCCCGAAGAACCTCTGAATGACTGGTACAAAAAATGCAATTGTCCGTTTAGACTTAAAGGTGAGAAACTCCCTACTTTAGATGATTGGAGATTGCATGTTGTGAATGGTGTTCACAATCATTCAGATTTAAAAAATGAGGAAGGCCATTCGTATATTGGTCGACTAAATGAAAATGAGACCAAATTAGTTGTTGAGATGCACAGAAACATGGTAAAAGAAAAAGAAATTTTACACACCATTAAAAAAAATGATCCTACAAATCGTACCACCATCAAAACAATTTATAATGTTATACGAGCACAAAATTCTATTGAGCGAGCAGGGCGTTCACAAGTTCAATATTTGCTTAGTAAATTGAAAGAATTTCATTACTTTGAATGGCACCGTAAGACATTAGATGGAACAGATATTATTCAAGATATATTTTGGGCGCATCCTACCAGTTTAGATTTTTTACATACATTTTCTCGAGTTATCATACTAGACTGCACGTATAAAACCAATAGGTATAGAATGCCTTTTCTTGAGATTGTTGGTGTTACTTGTACAGATCTTACATTCTGTATTGCGATTGCGTATTTAGTTTCTGAAAATGAGGAAAATTATGCATAAGCCTTAGAACGGTTGAAATCTGTTCTGATTGATTGTGAAGTGGAATTGCCATCAGTCTTCATTTCTGATAGAGAAACAACACTAGTTAATGCTATCGGTGTTGTTTTCCCAAGTTCTGCACATATTTTATGCACATGGCACATTAAAAACAATGTTCTAACTTTTATGCAAAAAAGAGTGAAAGGAATGGAGCTTGAGGAGAAGAAGTCATTTTTATTTGATTGGAATGAACTTGTGTGTTTAAAAAATTTAAGCGCTTACAATGAGAATCCACAAGTGTTGCATGAAAAGTATGAGAATCATACTTCACTATTGAAGTATATTCACGAGACATGGTTGGATACATACAAAGATCGATTTGTTCAAGCGTGGACAGATGACTACAAGCATTTTGGAAATTATACTTCTAATCGGTAATTTTGTTTAATAATCATGTTAATATTTATTAAACAAAGTAATTACTGTCATATAACTCGTATGCATGTGTCATATGTAGGGTCGAGTCCGCGCATTCAAAGTTAAAAAAACATTTAGCCAGTTGTCAATGTAATTTCGAACTAGCTTGGGCGAAGATGCATTCACTCTTGGAACTCTCGTTTACTGAACTTAAAGCATCATTTGAGAAAAGTTTAACAAAAGTAAAACACATATTTCATATACGGGAGTTCAGAAATTTACGAGGCTTCGTTTCAATCAAGACACTTGATTTGATACATTCAGAAATACAGAGCAATACAAGATGTTGGCGAGGAAGAATTGTTATGCGGATGCGTCGTTCGTAGAACACATGGATTGCCTTGTGCTCACGAGTTAGCACGTCTTGGACCTGGTACCGCAGTATCGCTTGACATGATTGATGTTCATTGGACAAGACTTCATCTAGTAGAAATAAGTGGAAAGAAAGATGTGGGGATAGTAGAAAAAATGGTACTGCTATTAAACGATGTGAAAAAGATGGAAACTCCTTACCAAATGCAAATTTATAAGAAGATGTTGGAAGTTGTTAGAACCATGTACGTTCTCTCTTGCATCTCCAAAAAGCAAAATAAAGACACGTGGAAGAGAGAGCAAAAAACGTGCTAATACTTCAACTAAAAGGACGCCTTCGGCATTTGAGCTCGTCGAAAGTGTTTATTCTCAAAGTTCATGTACTTCAAAAAAGGCTCGTATTGATAAACTTCCTATTCGTAAGCCGAAAAAGGTATGTATAATACATTTTATTTGAACACGCATTTGAATATAAGTTATGTACTTAGTTACGATAACAAAAATTTCAGTTGGAAGAACTAAGTGAAGACATGAGAACTTATGTGCATCAAATACCATTGGAGTTGAAGGCTTTTGTCACTGATATTACAGACGTTAGATCGGACGGTAACTGTGGGTATCGATGTGTGGCTGCTTTGCTTAGTTTGGGGGAATCAAGTTGGAGCCAAATAAGGAGAGAGTTATATGAAGAATTATATGAAAATCAGAGTTTATACGATCGTGTTTTCATAGAGAATGGTAGAAGTACAAATCTTCTCAAAAGCCTTAAGCATGAAGATGTTTTGCGCCGGTGGAAAAGTGGATGTCTATGCCCGATGTTGGTTATATTATTACAACTAGGTATAACGTTGTAGTATTCACCATTAGCGAAAGACTTGTATTGACAATACCTCCATTGAAAGGAAAAGTCCCACAACCAATACAGCATATGGAAATTGCAATAGCTTTCATTAACCAAGATCATTTTGTTCAGGTAAACAACTTATAGATTAATAAAATTCAAAATAATTTCATTTCTTTTCATACCTCATGGCCCATGACTCATGTCTTGCAGGTAAAACTAGAGCCCAAACACCCGGTTCCTCCCATTTATTCAAAATGGTACACAGCTCGTGATACGGATGCCAGTAAATGGGAGTATATTTACAACGTTAAAAGACAAGATTGGGATGAAAGAAATGCATTTGCAAATCGGAAATTAAGTGAATGTACTTTGTTCGAAAAGTTAGTGACTGTAGTTTGTAGTTTGTTTGCAAAACGTTGTCTGAAAATTTAGTGAATATACTTTATTTGGAAAGTTATTGAATGTAGTTTGTTTGGAAAGTTAGAGAATGTTTGGTTGGTATTTTTTTTTAATTTCTGTTACAATAACGCATGAAAAATACGTGGTTTGAAGAAAAACTACGTAACAGATAAACGAGGAGAAGAAGAAAACCACGTTGAAGTCCTACGTGGTTGCTGAATAAACCACGTTTTGTCAGTGCGTGTTGAAAACCAGAAACGCAAAAAAAAATCCTTCAAAATAAATCAGCGTGGTTTCTTAACTAACAACGTGAATATCAAAAGAGGTTTGAGTTGTTTCCACGTAAGAAGTTCATGTGGTTCTTGAAAAGTCCACGTATTGCCCTTGTGTTGTTTTTAACAAACCACGTCTTGTCAGTGCGACATGAAAAACAGAAACTCAAAAAAATACTTCAAATTAACTCTGAGTGGTTTTGCAACAAACCAAGTTTGCTTCAAACGTGGTTTGGGTTGTATCCACGTATAGATCATATGATGTTGTTTAGTAATCCACGTTGGCTTTCTGCGTGGTTTGTTTTCAAACCACGTCTTGTCAGTGCGTTATGTTAACAAAAAACCAAAAAAAAAATTGATCCACTATAGAACAGCTTATAACAATTTAAACAACAAATACACATCATGAATATACCATAACCACTAACATTCAAGTACACAGCGTAAATTAAGTCCAAAAACTAGCAAAATATACCATTAGCATTCGAATAATCCGTACATATCATAACCGTTCAACTACAAAATAAGATAACATATTCATTTCAGTACATACAACAACCAAAATACAAAACAATCTAAACTTGGGAACTAAACTTGATGTCGGAGGTAGTGTGCAACAACAGCTCGGACAATATCAAGTTGAGGGTTAGCTTCATTCAAAAGACCATGCACATCATGAAGAGTCTGAAAAAAAAATAAAGTTAAATGAAGCACAATATAAACTGAAATTATGTAGTGAAGCAAACTGAGACATACCGAGTACAGTTGGTTATAGGTAGGTTGAAAATGTGAAGCTCCAACCCTTACATCAGCAGGTAAGTATACAGGATTGTGAGCCCGTAAGACACTATGATCCCTATACCACTCCGTATAATCATCAGTGCGACTCAACATAGACTGATTGAGTGGTATTGATCTACGCCCTTCTGCAATCACTTGGTTATACCAATTGTCCCATATACTTTCCAAAAATTGATAACGCACCCATTCTGTGTAGTCGAAGTTGAACCTCGACGTGCAGTTGTTGCTACGGGAGGAATAGGTGTCGTGGGAATGTTCTGAACTCTACAAACTGTCTAAGTACTCTATCAGGATGATATGGCTCCACAACATTTAGGCAGAGAATGCAACCACTATACCAAGATATAGCGTGAAATGGATGATAGTGTCGTGCACAGACGTAAGAATCAAAAATAACCTATTCAAATATGTAACAAATCAAAATTAGTTTTAGTAAATAAATTGTTACTCATGACATGCATCTAATCATAATTACTGTTATTATAAAAGTACTGAATGAAGATAATAACCTGTTCAATTTGAATAGTATCAAGGAATATACGAAGCTCGATTACTGATGCACCACAATCTGTAGATGGATTCCATCGAGCAGCACGGGGTAAACTCTCTTAGTATAGATTGGTCGAAGGATGAAAGCATGGAAAGTGCTCAAATATCCATGACTCAAGTAAACAAAGAAATCCTGCAATCTGTTTCACACCCATACGAGTCGCTAAGCCGAGCTGCCTGTAGAGAAAAGCGAGTGTTGCTGAACCCCAAGAGTAAGTGTTGACAATATCCAAATTTTTTAGTGGATCCAGTAGCGATATGTGCACATGAGACTTGCTTTTGTCAGCAAACAGTGTGTTGCCAACCAAAAATAAAAGATAAGCACGAGCGGCATGCCTAATAGCCCGATCAGTCCACTCATCGCTCACATCTTCAAATATACCATATAACATAGACAAACTTAGTTTATATCCAACCCTCTCATTCATTTCCAACCTAGCTTGTGCTTTAGAAAGACCAAGGTACTTAGAAACAATACTAACCGCTTGTTCCATTTCATATGAATTACTCTGTATAGGTTTACCTTCGACTGGTATGTGTAATAAAGAAGCTACGTCGTCAAAAGTAATAGTCATCTCACCGAATGGTAAATGGAAGGTATTAGTCTCAGGATACCATCGTTCTACGAAAGCTGATATCAGATTCCTGTTAACACTCTTATAGCAAGTGCTAACAGTAGAAGATAAGCCTGACAAGTCAATGATGGCTTTGAATCTAGTAGCATTATCCGGAATCCTCCACTCCGATACCTTTTGTGCACGGTTGACACAGGTGAGTAGTGGTCGTTCCTACACAAATAAAATTTATATTTAATAAAACAAGTAATAAATTGATCGTTTAATATAATAGCCACATACCTGCCCAATACATATCAAATAAGCAACATGAGTATCAAACTCTCTAATCACATCGGTGCTTTTAGGACCACCTTTCTCGTTTACAGCTTCTTCATCTTCAGCTTCTACCTCATCATCTTGACCAGTCTCTGTCTCAGCCCCTGTGTCATCTTCATCTTCATCTTCATCTTCATCTTCTCCCAATGTATCCGAACCATCTCCATGTTCCTCATCTCCAACATCTTCTTCTTGTTGTTGCTCTTCACCTTGCCTTGTATCAATCTCATACTCGGTTGTGTCACCCTCATCCCTATAAACACGCAGGGACTTCACGTGGAAAAAATAATAACCACACATATACCTTACATGGTCACTAATTTTTCCACGCATTCGTGCTACGTGGTAACCTGAGCTCGTCACTTCTAATTCAGTTCACCTCACCTAAGCGAGCATGGTAGGCTTTATTTCCACGTATGGATCTTGCGTGGAAACAATTTTTTCCACAGAGTTTCCTTGCATGGTTTGTAATTTTTCCAAGAAAAAAAATTTGTTTTGCTGAAACCAATTAAATGCTCGATTTTGAAATCAATCGATTTAATGCTCTAATCAGTAACCAACTCAGTAGCAACTCGATTCAGTACTCATTTAAAACCCCTTAAACATTTCAATTATCACTGCATTACTTACTAATCACGAGTAAATCGATTAAACAGACTGAAATACTTACATCGATGGAGGTTCGATCGCCGCTGGAGTTGTTGGAGTCGCTGGAGTTCCTGGAATTGCTGGAGTCATTGGAAGAGGAAGAGGAAGAAACACATTTGGAGAAATAAACGTGGTTTGCCTAGGTTTTTTACGTGATAGCAGAAAGAAAGGGTAGTTTTGGAAAGTGCAGGGGGCTCCTAAGTCACAAAGTGGGTGTACTAGCTTTAGTAAATTTCAGGGGGCTACTAAGTAAAAAATCGTGTTGCAATAGAATTTTCCATCCTGAAAATGCGAAAAAAGAGGGGAAGAAACATGTCAAACCATAGAACCCAAATGATATGAATAGCAACATCAGTCATAACTAATGCAAAAGTGTGATAGTGCGTATAAAATCTATTGTATATCGCATTCTTTGTGTGGATTGAATTGTTGAAACCATGCGTGGTTAAGGAACATATCTGATATTTGCTTCAAAGGGAAAAACATTAATCGGTAGGGGTGAACTTGTAGGCCTCTTCTTCAAATCCACAATCGGTGCGATGGTCAGTATCTGATCTGCTATTTGGGTATGAACGGGGATGAACTGCCAGCAACCACGGCCTTGGAATGATGCCTAGTTCATTCAATCTGGAAAGATAGGGAATGCAATTCAACGGGTACTTCTCGAATTAGGGAAAATGAAAATTTAGGAATGGGATGGGATGAAAGGAAGGGAGATCAATGGGAGTTTGGTTAAGAGCAGGAGGGAAAACTTAATCGGGACGTTTGAGTTTTAGAATCCAAGTGGAATGCACAATTGCTCGACAAACTAAACTCCATGGTAACTGGATAGCATAAATGTTGTTGTTTTACATCTAACTTGTATAAACTATAAGATGCAATTGATCCTTCTTCTGAATTTAAAAGAAAAAAAATTTAAAAATGTTATTTAGTATATGCTCTCAGGACATAGTAGAGTATTCTATGAGTTAAACTTAAGTTATTTTTTGAAATGTTTTCATAAATGATTGTATTAGTAAAACTAATACATTTTGTATAAATAGATTTGAATAGAAAAGATAGGGCTATGGTTGAATAAATAAGTTATTTTATAGGATAAATACCGTAAGTTGGACTTGAATTGTTTTCGCGCAATCACTCTTGATCAAGTTCAAGTATAAAGTTTCTAGGGGACTTACACTGGTATGGACTAGGCATTTTCACTAGGTTCTCAACGACAACTACCTTAGATGAATTCTTAAGTTAATACGAATGTTTTTTTTATCTTAGTTACAACTATATAAGTGAATTTTTTATATTAAATTATAAATTAAGGAATCGAATCAAAATCTACACTGGAGAACTTAAAGTGATCTATACTAGTTTGAAAAGAAAGGCATGTATTAGAGCAAGTGATCAGATCATATATTACGAATGGATAATGCATGCACGTCATATGGCTTAAGAAATTATAAGTTGAGTTGTCTTAGGAAAGTTTAGGGATTAACCATTAATTTTATTCTAAATAGATAGGTAATTTTCAAGTAATAACCAAGGGTTGATGAGCGTAATGATACGATTAGGAGGTTATCTCTGTCTTTGAGCAATCATGAAGGTTGTGAATCTGAACAGAGATTAAGTTTGATTGGGCATTAAATATCTTGAATAATGTAAAGACGGTTTGTTTCCTTATTGATTGTTGTGATGAAATTTTGGGTCGTCATGTCCTTCCCCTCTCTTAAAAGAATTTTGCTTAAATTGTCAAACAATAGACTTAATAACTTAAATTGCCATCTTTCTAAATAGAAGTACCGATGTTAATAATTATTTTCAAATATTTTACATATATTTATAATAATGTCTAAGGTGAATATTTAAAGTGTATTTATAAATTATATCTACCTTACGTGCAGTCAGAAATTTAATAAATGAATCCTTGTAAAGTATTCAAATTTTGAAGATTATTGTGTTTGGCATAAATGAGGTTTATATAAGCTTTCTTCAAGTATGTTATTTAGAGATATTGTATAAAGTGGAAAATAGGATGTAGGACAAACAATTCGCTTTTTTTGCCTAAAAACGTGCGTACAAATTTTTGGGCTGAAGTCTAAACATCTTTATTTTATTTGTCGAGCAAACATTATTTATTCCTCTTTACTTTCTTCTCCTTTTCCCTCGTTTCTTTCTCTTTCAAGTCGCCGTGCAAATTATAATTCTGAGATGCCACTGAGTAACCAGTACGGATTTGAATTGCTTGTCCTTTTTGTTCTTTCGTTCTCACTGTATGGTAACAAATGTAAGTTTAACCTAATTCTTTGATGTCGATTTGAATTTTGTGCTTGATGTGGCTACTTTTCTTTTATTTTCTTACTATTGTACTACCGTTTTGAAATTCTTAGACTATTTACATGTAATATGTCTAATCTGGGTATAAGATTGGGAGGCGAAATCGCATATGATTTCATTGTGCTTGATGTTATGTCCATTTTGCATTTTCAAACTGTTTGATGCTATAAAAATATTTTATATGCATTTGTACCATTTTCTGTTGTTGTCTCATACAGTGTATTTCATGCCTAACACCGTTTATATTTAAGTGCGTATATATTCTTTTACATTTTAGTTACCTTTTGCCTTTTTAATTCACTTTTTTTTCTTTGGCAGGAATGTGTCTTCTTGTACTGTTTTTACTTGATGAAAACAACTACTATATTCGACTTGACATGACTTGTTCTTTGATTGGTGTTAAAAATAGTATATGTGAACATTGGCCGCATCCTACCCCTTGTTCTATTGGTATATCCTATAGTTTGGAAAATAAGGTTATCACAGTTGATATTGATTCGAATTTGCATACCATACTATGCATTCAAATATACAAGAAAATTTCTTATTTTGTTTTTACTGTTAAGTCAAGCATTTGTGTACTGGAGTTCAATTTGGGTAATAGTTTATCAGTTACTTCTGATCGTCAGAGCAGTTCAATTTCTGGTGGTTGTTTGAATATTAAACTTTGTGGTGATTCAAGTTCTTATTTGAAGGATATTATAAATAAAGGATCTCAATTAAATCTTGCGAACTTTATTGGTTATTGTTTCAATGGTGCTGAAGATTTTAGAGAGTTTCTTATGGCTTATCAAATAAAAGAATGGTGTGAATTGATTTTTGTTAAGAATTGTTCAGAAAGAATATCTGTAATTTGTTTGTGGTTTAAAGAAGGTTGTAAGTTCACCATGTATGCTTCTTCAGATCCTGGATGTCTTATGCCTTTTTTTATTAGGATTTACAGGTTTGAACATTCATGTGGTGCTGGGTTAAGAGATGTTAAGAAAGTTCATATAACAGTAGATTTGTAAAAAAAAAAATATTATTGAACAAATTAGAGATGTCTCGATGAAGAAACCGAAAGACATTATTAATGATTTCATAAGAGTATTTAGTTTCACTCCTTCTTATTATTGTGCATACACCGGGAAACAATTGGTGTTGAAGGAAATTTATGGAGATGATGCAATGTCGTATAATGATTTGAATTGGTATCTAGAGGCTATACAAAAAAATAATCCGGGAAGTTATGTTGCTTTGGATGTGGATTCGTCAACTAATCAGTTTGACAGAATTTGCATTGGGTTTAGTGCTTGTTTACTTGGATTTAGGCATTGCCGTCCCATAATATTTTTAGACGCGGCATTTTTGAAGGGCCGACAAAGTGTTATATTAGCTGCTACGGCAAAAAATGGCAATCAAGGTTTGACTTTTGATGTTTGTTCTGTTTTTTTGGCCATGTGTTATTTAGTATATTGTTTTAGTTATGTAGTATGGTAAAATTTTGGTGGATGTTGATATATCTTAGCACTCCATTGTCATTTTAACAATTATATGTTGACTGTATTGTTACTTTATATGAAATTATAATATTACATGAATTTGACATTTGACATTGTATTATATGTCATAGTGCTAGTATTTTTTAGCATTTATTATTCTGTATATTATATGACTGTACTATCAAACACATAAGTTATATTAATTTAGGATTAGTCATATATATTCTTTTTTACTCCTGCAGTCGTGTAAATATGCGAAATTTGTGCTGTGAAAGTAATATACTTTACTAATATTAGTATACTATTTTCTTGTATTAGCATTTGAAAAAAACTACCTTTTTTAAGGTTTCTTTCCGCTTGCTATGGGAGTAGTTTCACATGAGAATGAGTCAAATTGGCCTTGGTTTTTTAAGCATTTAAAAGAGATGCTAAGTGAGGATCGCGAATTGGTTTTCATATCTGATCGCTAGTGAGGTTTGCTCTTAGGTGTTACAAAAGTGTTTCCATCTTCTTTTCATATCTATTGCACATTTCATATGGAGCAAAACATTGGTTTAGTAGTTAAAGCTTGCAAGGGCGATACTTCTATTGTTGATTTGTTTAAACTTTTGACTCCAGCTTCAAATCCATATGATTTTGATCGCTATATGTTAAAGTTTAAAGAACTTGGTGGTGTTGCTGCAATTAATTTTTTAAATGATAAACCTTTTAAACATTGGACTGATTTGTTTTTTCAAGGCAAGAGGTATGGAGAATATTCATCTAATGTGGCTGAAAGCTTTAACTCTTGGATTGTGGATGATAGAGTTATGCCCATTACATCTTGTCTAGATGGAATCCGAGTTAAAATAATGGAACAAATGGCGAAGAGGAGAGAAGAATGTCATCAATGGACTATTACTTTATGTCTGGTTATGGAGCAACGGTTGTATCAATTAGTTAATAAAGGTTTTGAATGGGATACATATAGGTCTTCGGAAAATGTTTTTGAAGTTGGATCGTCAATATCACATCATGTTGATCTTGCAAAAAGATTATGTACTTGTAACCAGTGGAAGATTACCAATTTTCCATATGCACATGCCTTCAAGTATATGAATAGGTCAAGGCGGTCAATATATGATTATGTGGATTATTATTTTACAACTGATGCTTTTAGATCGAGTTATGTGTATGCTATTAATCCAATTCCTAATGTTGGTAAGCCAATTATTAGCGAAGATGAAGTCGCAATTAAACTGCCTAAAAAAATTCGAGGTGCTGGAAGACCTTCTACTAAAAGACATGGTGGCTTTTCTTATTCTCAGAGTAAGCAGAATAAATGTAGTAATTGTAATCAAGTTGGACATAACAAGAGGAATTGTCAAGCTTTAATGAAGATTTAAATTTGAACTTCATTTTTTTTTCTCTTTTTTATGTCATTTTATTCTTTGTATTTCTTTACTGTTTACTTATTTGATATAGTCATACTTTCTTTTTATTTCTGATACTAGTACATGTACTGTGATGATTGATTGTTTCAACAAGAAATTTACCTTTTTTATGGATTTTTTGTGATTTTTATTTGTTTATGAAGCATATTATTTTCACTTGTATATTATATATTTTTTAACTGTAATATTGTATTGTGATGAAAAAATATTGGTACGCTAGTATCAAATGGTTTTTGTTAATTTAGCAATTCATCAAAATAATGTTATTTGTATTTAGCTTTTTTTATTTAGTATACTAGAAAGGTTGGCAAATTTGGTTATCAATTATATATTAATGAACTCTATGATGCTGTTCTGGAAAAATTACAGCAATAGATTTCAATAAAGTGTTGTTGTGAGTATTGGCATTCAGGTCAAATAAATGAGTCTTCTTTTTTATCTACTTTGGGAGCTGATGCATTGATGTTGTTTATCTTTTGTCTTTTATCTTCTGTCTTTCTCTTTCTGTCTGTTTTCATTCTTCTAATTCGATTTTTATAATTTACAGAGGTTCTTCCTTTGAATTTAATATCAAGTTACTAAGAGAAAATAGTAAGTCGTCAATTCTTGTTTACAAGATGTAATCAAAAGCATGTACGGTCAATTAAAAAACTGGCACGAAATAAATTAATGGCATGTCATAACATAGCATGGAATGGAAATTCACGGTGCTGAAATAAAGGGATAGTAATATACAGATGATTATCATTAATTTTAACTTCTCTATAAGAGAGGCAAGGAAGGACAATAAATCATTCAATTAAATACAGCAACTAGTAGATCTGCATATACCACATGCTTAGGTTCTAAATCTTATTTATACTACTTGGCTCTAGTTCTTCAAGTTATTGATGAGTTGTTATTCCTTGAACACTTGAAAGAATTAGCTATGTTGTTTTCTTATAGATGTGGTATAATTCAAGTCGAAAAAATTGGTTGCAAATTCAATATAGCATTTTCCAATATTAATGTTAATTCATAAAACTTTCAGAGCAATCATAAAACGTTCAGGGCAAAATAGACATCAATTAATTACATTTTTTCAATTAGCAATACAAGACATATTTTGCAAAAAAAGAAAACCTTTAAGAGTATGTATAACAAATTACAGCTTTGCAAGTAGTAACACTATTTCACTTGAATTAGAAGTTCAGTAAAATATAAGTATCAATTCAACTATCGTTAGCACTTCATCTTCACTTCAGGTAATTCATATTTAACTATAATCAGTACTTCAACTTGAATTGAGGTAATTCAACTTTAACTACAATTATCACTTCTTCAAATTTTCCAAGTCTTCAATTTTTCTTTTTACTTTAGTTCTTTTTCTTCACTGCTTTTTCAGCTTCTTCAGGAGTTGCATTTGCAAAAAAAGTCATGCGTTCCAACTTCTATGAGGATCATTTAGTATGTTATACACCATTTCAGCTCGTATGAGGTTGATATCTTTTTTGCTGTAATCGATGGGGAGGTTTGAGTCTTTGCCCAAATGTTGAATGAATCTCATGACATATAGAGCACAGTCATTCCTGTTGATTTAAAAAAGAAAAAACAACAAAAAATGTTTGTTAACTAGTAATCAATTTATGCTAATAATTTGTCATTATAGACAGGCTAAAAAAAATTGTACATGGTAAGTATTTAATAATTATGTTCTGTTAAAAGAATTGTACATCATCTTGAGTAACATAGGCTAGATACATAAGGACTTATATGGGTATTTATGAGGTAGCTTTCAAATTAATAGAGTAAAAGAGCGATGGTTTAAAAGATGTAATGCTACAACCATTTAGTATTTCTCTTAACATATAAAATTGGGCTTCATATAGGAATGTATGAAGAATTTTTTCAGATCAGTGGATTAAAAGGGCAGTGGTGTAATATTATAATGGTATGGTCATTTAGCATTTAGAAAAAATATACACTAAAATATATTATACATTTTACTGCTATATCATAAAGTATTTTGTTAAATCTGTGTGTATCAATAACCATACATTTCCTACTGCATAATCATAATGGAACCTGTCAAATTTTTCGGTTTATTGAGCACTGCAACATTGCAAAGCTATGATTATTTAGCATTTACATGAAAATAATTACTTTAATGCATTATACATTTTTACTGCTATTACCATTCAGCACTTTTTTAACATACAATGTATCCCATCTTTTTTTTCTTTTTTTGATGCATTGAATATCATGATGTTGCAATTTTTAGTATAATACATGTGCACTTTACTTGAAGAAGGTTATAAACTTATTAATGCTTCCGAGGAAAGGTCTTGCTGTGGACACCGTGGTTGCTTTATCGTCTTCGTACCAACTACCTTATTTAAGTTTTGTACTCTCTCCACATTTCTTGTAATACTTTTTCCACCTTTTTTCTCTGTTGCAAAAAAAGAAAAAAAATAGAGTTAGATTTTTTCCAAAAAAAATTTTGTTATAAAATGTGGTCTTAAAGTAGCTGAGTTTGTTTGTAATGTTGATTTGATGCCGTTATTGATCTTCTGGACCTTAAAGAATCATAATTGCACAATTGCATTTGGTTGTAATCCAAGGTTAGCAATGTCCAATGATTGATGTAATGCAAGGGGAAAAATATCGTCTCTGTAAATTGATCCATGACTATATTTTGTACTATAGGGTACACCAATGATTGGATTACATTTCCAGTGTGTTTGCAATGCATGCTGCAAATGAAAATTGAATATTAATTTGTTTTTCCATTATATTAAATTTCAAAGCGAAACAATATTTTTTACTGTCATGATTGTGTTGAAAGTGTAGTTATGTTCATATGTTGGTATATTTTCAATAAACCAATCAACAATCTGCGTTAGAAAAAGAATATTGGTTAAGCATATAGTAATAAAGTATTTTGAATTTTTATAAACATGTTATAACAATTATATACTATGATATATATATCTACACACACACAGAGAGACAATGATAGATATATGCTACCATCTTTTAATAATTTCATATATTGTAATGAAAAATTAGCATTTTGTAAGGTCTATGTTGTGTAATCAAAATATTTATAGTCAATCTACATTTTCAGGCTAATATTATACATTTGGTATTAAAAAATTTATTGATACTGTTTTGACTAACAAAAATAAAAATAGAATAAAAATTTATATTAGTGGTGTGTTGTTATAATTCAAATGTCACAGTGCTAGTGCTAGTTAGCATTTCCTAATGTCAAAATTTATTGATACAGTTAGCATTTTCAAATATCATACCTATCCATCTGTAAATTTTTCAAATAGAAAAGCTTCTAGCATGGAACTATCGTTATCCCTTCTTTCTTACATCATCTTTATGCCATGCTGCCGTGCTATATAATTTGTAAATTTCAAATTATTATAAAATTATAGCTTCAATTAAATTATTTAAGTTTTTACTGGATATGAACTACTTACTTTGATGTGTCCTCACATGCAAAAAAAACTCTTATTATATCCTTCTTTTGTGTTTCTAGCATTTCAAAATGTGGCTTTTTACTATGTTTCTTTGACGATACTGTTTTCTTTCGGGTGAGTAATTATCCTCATCGACAAATTCTTCCTTCTCATCTTCATCATCCATGTAAGTTTTTCTTCATTTTGTTTATTCTCCTTTGCATATTCTTCTTCATAATCTTCATGTTCTTTATTGTCTTCTTCACTAGTTTCTTCGTCATTTTCCCCGCTGTCGTTTTCACAGACCTCATCATTTTCTTTACTGTCGTCTCTGTCATCTTTTTTCCCTGTCTTCATTTTTTACTTGTTCAGTTTCTTCACTGTGGCCATCTTCTTCTCCTCCTTCATCCTCATTTTTTGTTTTATCTTCCTTTTTTCCTTCTTGTTTTTCACTGTCATCTTCACTTTTCACTCTTTTGTTGTGATACACTATCTCAAACAAACAATGAGGATCTACTTTTGCCTTTCTTTTTTTCGATTTTAGTCTTTTAATCATTGAAGGAGGTGGGATATTTTTCAATCGTTGAATTCTTCTTTCATTCTTGTTGTCTTGTTTATCTTCTTCTTTGTTTTCTTCTTGACGTACTTCAAAATCCTATGTGTTTAACATCTTGAACGATGGAGGGATAATAATTTCAAAAGCTTCCTTTAGTTTTCTTTTTGTTCCTCTTTCTCAAATTGTTAAAGTTTTGATTTCAGCAATTGGATTTCTTCCTCCATTACAGTTAATTCCTTTTCCCTCTGTTTTCTTACTTCTTTTTCCTTCTCCATATCTCTTTTTGTTTGATCCAAATTGTTTAATGTGGTAGCTTCGTGTTTGAATTTGTTTTTCTTTGTCGCTCAACTCTGACTCTTCTTCAGCATCTGTTTCGCTTTTTTTATTTCTATAATTGCCAATTGCAATTTGGAAGAATCAAGCAGTAGCCTTTCTTTGATTGTTGTATTTTTTAGTCCAATTGAGATCTGTATTCAACTAGCATCACATATTTTATTAATGCTAAAATTATATAGCATTTTATGCTAATGATTCTGTTTAGTAACATGTAAATCTTTTTTGAATGTAAAAAATGAGAATATAAAATCATTCAAGATAACGTTAACATCTTCCATAATTAACTGTAATAAACTAAGTAACAATTTCCTAAAAATTATATGCATAAAAGTTATAAATAAAGATGTAGAAAAAAATATTTTCTGTGTTCTAACTTTGTACACTATATATTATGTTATAATGCTATCATCATCTTGCATTTTTTTCCCATTTATATGTATGTTTGCATAATCTAGTGCACCAAAAAAATTGCTAAAACTATATAGCATTTTTTTAAATATAATTTTATCATCATTTAGCATGTTTTTCCTGTTTATATGTAAAAAATAAGTGACAGTCAACATTAGATGTATATACCTTTTTGCTTTCCACATTCTTTAAATAGTCTTTTGAGACTATGTTCTTCATCCCATTCAGTGACCATTTAGCAAATCTTGCTAAGTCCTTCGACCATTCCTTCCTTGGCTTCATTATGTCCACGTGTTCACATAAAAATAGTAATATATAAAAAACAAAATGTTATTTCACTATTTATTATAATGTAGTAAAATGTAAAATTATATCCTTACCAATAGTATCATCAAGCAACCTGACATATTCCTTGGTTTTTGCTTGAAATTTTTTAATGCTTTAATCAAAGAATAGTGAATGCTTAAAGACCATGACACTTGATTCAATTTTGTCAAATCAATTGCGTATTGGAGATATCCCCACTTAACATTCTTTGATTGTCAGGAAAAAAATGTAATGAAAGAAAGAATGATGATAAATTTTGGTAAACCGTTTTCTTGTTCTTGAATTTCTTTGTCTAATTCTTTCTTTATCTTTTGAATAATGATATCTCTTGTTGTATGGTCAATTATGTCAAAGTTTCTTAAAACAAATTCTTGGCAGTTTTCTGGGGTGCTTTGAAAAGAAACCTTAGGAAATGGAAAAATATTTTTTTCCTTGCATTGGTAATCCAAAAATTAAAGAAATGTCTACTGTTGTTATCTGTAATTTTTTTACTCCTACAATAAAACACACTTCTTCAACACAATAAGAGTCCATTAAATCATCTAAAATTTTTGAACATTTTATAATGTTTTTGCTTCCTATATCACCCTCATAGAAAGCATTAAAAAAGTTGTAGAAAGGTGTTTATTTTAAAAAATTCAACCATTTTAAGTAAAACCTTTTGTTTTTTAATATTTTCAAGCATTTTAACCAAGGCGGATAAACTACACCTATACTGCATAGTTTCCTTATCTGCTCTCTTTCTTCTATGTTTTTTACCGTCCTCTACATGCAGTGAAGATTTTATATTCTACAAAATACAAACAAAGAAACAGTGTTAGCTATATTTATGCAAAATAAATTTGTAGACTTGCACAGTAAATAAATGATGATGGTACAATAAGCAAATATTTAACATCAATAAGCAATAAATAAACCGTGATGCTACAGTAATTTAGCATTTTTGCAACATTAGAATATGTTTAACAAAGTAGATTAAGATGATAACTAGTCTTAGCATTTTTACTAGATGCTAATTTCTTTAGCATATTTGGAAATGATTGTAATTCATGCAATACCTGAACTTTAGTGCTACAGTGATTTAGCATATGCTGTAAAAGTGGATTCTGTTTCCACATTAAATTAAGATGATAAATAGTTTTAGCATTTTTACTAGATGCTAAATTTTTTAGCATAATTAGATATCAGTTTAATTCATAAAATAGCTAAATCATAATGCAATGGTGTTTTAGCATATTATTGTAACAGTGGAATTTGTTTCCAAGTTAAATTAAGATGATAACTAGTCTTAGCATTTTTTCTAAATGCTAATTTCTTTATCATTTTGGATATGATTGTAACTAGTCTTATCATTTTTAATGGATGCTAATTTTTATTGGAAATGCTACAGTTATTTAGCATTTGTGCGCCATTAGATTATGTTTACCCAATCGAATTAATATGATAACTAGTCTTAGCATTTTTACTAGATGTTAATTTATTTAGCATAGTTAGAAATGATTTTAATTCATAAAATAGCTAAATCATAATGCTATAGTGTTTTAGCATATTTTTGTAACAACGGATTTTGATTCTAAATTAAATTAAGATGATAACTAGTCTTAGCATTTTTTCTAAATGCTAGTTTCTTTAGCATTATTGGATATGGTTGTAATTAGTCTTAGCATTTTTAATAGATGCCAATTTTTATTGGAAATGCTACAATTATTTAGCACTTCTGTACCATTAGAATATGTTTTCCTAATCAAATTAATATGATAACTAGTTTTAGCATTTTTATTAAATCAATGAGTAAAATTTAATAAATTAGTCAAATGCTACTAGTAGAAAACAAAGGAGGTTTAAAGTGATGAAAGTTAACAACAATAACTTTGAGTGATCTGATTTGGTTATTAAAATACAGTGATTTCACTAATCTGAATTCAGATCAAATGAGTCATAACAAACTTCAATAGTAACATAATCATTGTTGCTGAAGTTAGAAAATAATGATAAAACCACAACACAAAATCACTATAGATTTCAACAAAATCATTCAGTAACGCTACAGATTTCTACAACAAAGATAAAATCACAGCACAAAATGTTCGCTAGACAAAAAGGATGAAAAATAATATAGCATTTCTTATAAAATTATTCTAAAACGGCAATATATACAGAATAATTCGGTACTATACCAGTTTTTGCTTTTTTCTCCATTTCTCTAGTCTTCCTAGCCTTTGATGCAGCTAAATATAATTTTGACGATACAATTTGGGATTTCGACTGTAGTGAAGAACTAGGAGACTGATTGTTGATCGACAAAGAAGATTTTGACATGCTTTCCATTATAATGTTTCTTTTGATTTTCGATGAAGAATTTGAAATGATTTCAGATAAAAACGACTGCAAAAACCTAATTTGGCAAAACCCTAAGGACGAAAACAATGTCACGTGGTTAGTTTGAAAAGGCGGGTCCTTCGGGCCCAATAATTAAACTAGTTGTCCGGTAACAAATACAATTTTTGATTCTACCACATACATCTCTTTTTTTTAAATAAATACAATGGGAAGTAATATCCATCCTTTCTATATTTATACGAAGATACATGCATATTTCTGTCAGAAAGCGCCAAAATACAAAATTTGACACAATAAATATTGATCATTTGGATATGTTTGTATTTATATAAGGTGGAAATCTATTGTAGATCTAATGATTAAGATTTATTGTGTGACATTTTGAGTATCAATTTATGTCCAAATAGAATTTCCCTTTATAAGTTTGCAATAGCACGGATGTTTATTGCTCAGAGCTAAAGGAAAAATAAACTTAATACTAATGATCAGTATTTCATCAAAAAAAAATCATCAAATAGAAAATTTTGAGCCTATGTAAGCTACTCTGTGCTTGAACTTCCAAGCTTATGTAAGAGACTCTCAAAACTATGTTACTCTCTTTAATACATAGAAGCTTAGAGATTACAGCAGTTTCACAAAAGCTAATTCGTGAACCCTGCTCCTTTTACTAAAAAAGGGTAAAAGGCAAGTATGATCGGAAATAATGGGAATATTCATCTTCTAATTAAAACTAACCTTACATTCAATCTTCAACTAGTTTGATCCCACTTGACTAATACTAACGATATCTACACTTATTGCCTCAATATTTTCACATTTGCTTCTTTAAAACACTCATAATTTAAAATGTGATTGTTACTCAGTTGTATAGTATATCTAGTAGTTAATAATAGTGATTTTTAATCAATTCTGCATTACTTGAACTATCCCATTATTTTCTTATTTTCCACCCTTCTGGCATATTTTAGATACCTTATATATATATATATATATATATATATATTAGGAATTTCCTTCTCTCTCTTAATTCTCTATGGATATTTTATTTTCACATCCTCGCAATTTATTATTATTATAACTATTACAATGTTTCTATCGGTTCTCTCTTCTATCGTTAGACTTTAATACTAATTTTTAAAATTATGTACAGATTTCTTCCAAGTTTTTAACATTATTTTACATTTAAGTCCATATATATTAAATTTAGTTAGGTGATCTTAAATTTAAGCTTTTTAAATAAATACATTTAACGAATATTCATTAATCGATATAATAAATTTTAAAAAATAACAATTCGGTATGCGTACCACATTCATATTGACAAAAATGATAAAACTAATTTTTCATTCAAGTCCAAATTGTTTTAAACTTCTACAATTATATACAAACTATTACAGTGTTCTACTAATATTCTCTTCTATCATTTTGCATTTAAATGCAACATTCAATAATGTTACAATTATTTACGGATTTCTCCTAAGTTTTCATATGTTATTTTACATCGAAGTCCATATATTTGAATTTATCAATTGATCTTGAATTTAAATTTTTTAACTAAATCCAATTAACAAATATAATCTAATAAATCATTAAAAAATGATAATTCAATATGTATAACGCATTTGTACTGACATAAATGGTAAAAAGATATTTTCACCCAAGTCCGTATAATTTAATATTTTCACAATTATATACTGAATTATCTTTAATACTTCTACATTTTTCCACGTTTAAGTTCAGAAAATTTATTTGTTTCCCAAAGTAGTTACTTAATACAGAGAAATACGTACATAATTTTTCTTTCTAAAGTTGGTATTTCATTAGAAACAAATATATACAAAAAATTTGTTTTCAAAATGGTAATCATTACAAATATATATAATGTTTTTCCTTCATAAAATTGGTACGTCAAATGGATTTTTTATCATTATTGAATCATATTTTGTGAAGAATAACATTACGATTATTGATAAGTGATGAATGTTTGTATTCTATAATATTGAAAAAAGAATAAATATTTTCAATCAGTATGTTTTGAACAAAAAGTTACATTTTAATTATTTATATTCTTACTCTGAGTTAATTAATGGACAAAATTATACCATATTTTGATTAGAAATATTTTTTTTCCATATTTTATCATCTTTTTTACACAAATGTTTAATATTTTTTGAAAAGTTTTATTATAAAATAAAAATAGTAAGGTACGAAACAATAGATTAAAAATCATTTTTCACATAATTAAATGACAATGTGATTTGTAAAGTTTTAGGCCTTATTTTCGCTTAATATTTATTTCAGTAGTTAAATAAATATTTTTTTATCACCCTAATAATATCATATAAATATTTAGATAATATGTGCCGCAAGAACTATAAATGCATACAAATACATTGAGTCTTTGATATTGTACTTCAATTTTTAGGTATTTGTCATCATTCTCACTGGTAATATTTGAAATTTAATGTATACATCATTTATCTTTTAGTCAAATATATCAAAATCTAAATGTCAATTTCAGAATATATGTACATGGATATTTATTTATGAAATTTTATAAAAATATTAATTTTAAAATTTATTAAAAATACTTATTTTCATTTATGTGATTGATAAATAATGAAACCTAAAAAATAATAAATCGGTATATAACTCACTTTTATCAACAAAAATGATAATTTAATTTTTATTCAAATATAAAACTATACGAATCTCATAACAAAAACACGGTTGTAAATATAGTAATTTAAATTTACAAGTCATTTATCCTAACAAAATTAATCAGATATTGCATGATAAATTATATTCTTAAAAAAAGTTATAATATTATTTTTCTACAGCATACCCTCTGCAATGCACGGGTTACACACTAGTGTGTGTGTGTGTATTATTGAACCATCCTTTAGCTGTTCTAAGCATGTTGTCCTATTGTTTTCATGTCTCACAAATTTTAGAAGAGTGTCTTATGTGAGTAGAGTTATTTCTCGCTATGTGTTTGGTAAGTTTTATACAGTTATGAAAGTCTTTAATGCTAAGTATTCGGCTTTTGACAAGCACCATTGTCGTAGTGGTTAAGTGATTTGGCTTTGGTGCGAGAGGTCACAAGTTCGAAACTTGTCTAGCGTGATTCGAACGTTTATTGACATATGATATGTTGTCACAATGATTTGTTGTATATAAAGTACCATTTCAAAAAAAAAGTATTTGGCTTTTCAAAACTAGATAAATTATGATAGATGTCGCTAAAGTTATTGGTATTTTCTTTAATATTTACTGTTTAAAGTTGGGAATCTTCTTTATTTTTCAGCCAAAAGTTTGATATACACTATTGTTACTAGACATGCTTGATCGAGTTTAAAAGAACAGTGAATAATTCAAGTTTTGAAGTGGTTATTACTTTATGTTATTTTCTTATGAGTAGTCAATTTATTATTATGCTATTTTATATAGTCATAAATTATTTCATGTTATGCTATATTTAATTTTTTGTCCATTTTTAGGATCCTCTATCGGTTTACATCTGACCTTTAAGGTATCCAACGATTTCATCGTTTATTTTTATTTTTAGTATCACTTGCTAGTAGATAGAGCTTAGAATGTTATATTACGTTCAAGGATTATTTTTAGATGCTTAGAGATTGTTTTAGGTAAAATATGTAGGAACTGGGCCAGTCGAAAGTCGGAAGCGGGTTGAATGGGTGAATTTCAAAATTTTATTTCCATTTTGGTCTTAGTTAAATCTATGAAGCCTAAACGAATTTTAGATCTAATCTAAAATGTTTTAAACAAACTCTTCATTTTATTTAATTGTGTTTAAAAGGTTTTTTTGTTTACAAGTATATCAAATATACTTGTTTGTGTGAAGTGCATATGCTACAGATAAGAAGTACATGGTTAATGGAAACATATGTAGATACCGTATTTACACCGCAACGAACTCATTTTCTCTTTTACATATGCCTTTGTCGTCTATGATATTGATTTAAAATTATGTATAAATATTAAAAATCACATTAGATAATTTTGTTTAATTAAAATCCAAAATTAATATTAAAGAATTAGGTTTCAATTAAAGATTGACACTAAAAGTTACATAATTACATAAGATCTATTTTATAAATTTGATTAAAGTAACGTGTATATTTCCATGTATATTAAAAATTCCATTTTAAATTTTAGAATTAGAACAACATATAATTGTGGACATGGTATTTTATAATATATGTGTGCGTGTGCGTGTGTGTGTGTGCGCATGTGCATGTGTCTGTGTGTGTGCGTGTGCGTGTTTGTGTGTACATATGTATTTACATACATAATTGTATATATATATATATATATATAATTATGTGTGTGTGTGTGTATATATATCCGTGTGTGTGCGTGCGCGCGTAAAGAAGTGGGATTTAAAAGCAAACAGTCTAGGCTAACTTTTAATTAAAAAGGAAGCTGGAGTTTAAGATTTTTTTTTCAATACTATCAAACTTAGAAAAGGTGAAAATATAATGGACACAAAAGTCCATTTTTAAATGTTAGACCAAAGCAAATTCATTCTTACACGGACAATATTCAAATGTTTGTATCCAAAATTAATCATATAATTATAGAAATCGATCTTCAAGGAATAATAAATAATTAGTATAAATAATTCATTTACAATTGTGTATGTTAGTTTATAAAAGTGCAAAATAGATCTGAATCAAAATTAACTTTCATATTTCCTTTTCTTTAAACAAAAGAAAATGAATTAAATGAGTTAGGTATGTGTAAACTCATGATAAGAATAAACAAACTAAACATTATATAGAACAACAACAAATTAACAATGATGACTAACGATCCAAACATATCAATTTGAGACGAGATTATATTAACAAGGAAGGAGAACATATGTTGATAAAAAAATAAAACAATTCAATAGTCGTATATTCAATTGGGATTAAAGAGGATATTGATTTATATATTACAAGATGTTCAATTGAACACATAGTGAATATTACAAAAAAAATCCAAACACATGATTGATGAAGCGTATAAATAAATTAATTCAAAATAACCCTCTATGTTGCCTGTAAATCACATCTTGAAATGATGAATAAAAAAACTCCTAGACTCAACAAAATCAATCTTCGGAATTTGCAAAAATCAAGAGATGAGAAGCACTTTTTTTATTTTGTTTGATTTTTGAAAATTTTAAGCCATGGAAGCCCTAAAAATTTGCCTAGGATTAAGGAGAGAATGAGATTGTCTGAAGAGTTTTCCGATGAGAGAGAGAATATGTTTTAGAGAAAACATCGAAACCTTTCAATTCCCTCCTTTAAAACATTCTCTATTTAATTCCTAGTTAAATCTAATCAAATCATTTCCCTTTCTTTATTGTCTATAGCCAGCCATAATAGGTGGTGCATGGCCCTCATAAATTTCCAAAATCACTTGGCATTTAATCTATTTAAATTTAATTCAAACGTTCTATCAATATCGATATGCACATTTATACCTTTTATATATGAACTTTATTAAAAACCAATGGTATTCAGTCAAATCAAATTAAATTAAATTTTCATAATTATTAATTCACAAATATTAATTAGTTTAATTTATTTAAAACTCACTTAATATTTATTCTATTTAAGTCGAATTTATACAATCTACCAACATCGTATATAGATACGCGTGTTTATAACTTATATGCTTTTTATTAATACTAATAGTATTAAAAAAATCAAATAAAATTTAATAATTAATATTTCATAAATATTAATTAGTTTACAACAATTATAAATTAATTAAATTATCCGGTTCATTCGAAGTATTCATCATTTCAGTTGTACGATTTAAAGGTGTAAATTCAGTCAATGATTAATATCGAATAATTCAAATATTAACATTCACACGTAACCTTAGATAGCGATGTGATATTTTGGCTGAATTTATTGCATACACAACCTTTGGTAAAATTCAATTTTACTTATTATAAGAAGTATTCTAGAGTACAGATTATTCTCTTTGTCAATACTATATCACATTAGGACTATAAAATTTGTTTTAATAAAAGTTTTAACATTGTCTACATTCAACTTGTAAGTCCAAACATGAAATCCTCGATTCAGTAATAACAATTATTATTAATTATATTGTTTTGGACAAAGACTATGAATTTGAGTTGGCTATCGTTGACCGTGACACTAATCTTATATAACTGAGTAATCAAATTCTCTATTAATAGTGTTTCACTTTTAATGCTTTAACTCAGATCCAAGTACAGTCATTCGATAGACGTTGTGCCACGATTTAACCATAATCAAAGTGGAATGTCCGCAATAAAATTTGACGGTATTCTCAAGTCAATGAAACCATGCAACATCATCACTTCGAGATTATATATTTGACCTTAATTATAATGGAAATTAGGGACACATCCATCTTTTATAAGCTTATTTGTTTTACACCTTGTTTTTTGAATTTCTTTCTTATTTACTTCTCTTGTTTCCAAATTTAAAAATGATCAATCCGACGTGTATTACGATGGTAATGAGTTAAGAATGTATATCCTAAAAGCACATGTTTAGAGTAGTAAACTTACCCGGTAACCCTGTGAATTTCACCTTTTAAAAAAAATAGAGATGTAATTTGTAAAAAAAATTGAAAGGGAAATAATGCTAATTTTTTATACCTATAAGGATGTATGCCAAAGAATTTCTTAATTATATTAACCAACATAGATCTCTCGAGAAAGTCATTTTATATTTATTCAACAAATATCAATACGTAACCTCTTAAACAATAATACACCATCCAACATTTGAAGAGCTTCTTGTACTATAGTCTCGACGAATGAATCGATATACTTTCTCGAAACATCTTGGATATGAATATTTAAAACAATATGTTAATTTTCAATGTGATAAAGTTCTAATGATTATAACAGATTGTAATTACTGTCACATAATATATCATTTACGGATTTTCTATTTAAAATATTTTAATTAATTACTTAATTAATTATATCACAATGTAACAAGAATATTATAGAAAGAAAATATCTTTTATTTTGAATAAGATTGGTTATCGAGTTAGATATATATAACAAATTACATAATTGCCCCTATGGCGTATCTTTAACCTTATCAAATTATTTCCTTAGAATTTTGATGCTTGGTAGCAACTATCTTTTCACCCGCACCTCCTCTTCTATCAAATGCTCTTCCACCATTGCTCTCCCATTTGAACTCCACAAATCGAGGTTGTATGAAAATCAGATCCTTCTTGTAAAATGTAAAATGTATATTGCCAAACTTCTAATATGTATTCTATATTTAATATTCCCTTCAAATTTCAGGGTGTATATTTCGCAATAGAATTGATTTTCAAAACATGACTCGGTTTTTGAGGGCTTACAAGAATATGCAGTAACATCAACAGCAGCTTTGGCAAGTGTCTTGAAGCTTAAAGATATTTTTAGGGGTATATATGTGAATAGTAAATTTTGTTCTGATGTTAATCATATGCAACTTGTATTGAAACTAGGAACGTGTAGTATAAAACTGAAAATCTACTGAATAATATCGTAATATTGACATGTTTCCTTTACAATGGGGCATCGAAGTTTGATATGTTGAACTTTGAAAGTGTTTATAATGGAAATGTATTTTGTACACTGAGATATCTAAAAGGGTTCAAATATTATTGTGCATCGGTAAGGTTGAACATCTATTGCCACGTGATATCTTTGCCTTGTTGTCTCTACAAGAAACATATATATGCATGAATATTTAATTTATTAGCAGAGGAGATTATTTTGCTTCATCTGGCACTTGGACGTTGGAATTTTTTAATGATATTGGGAATTTAAGTTATAGAAAATGTTAGACAAATGATAAAAACTATCGACATGAATTGGACCTTAGGTGTTAAGCACTAATTAGTGAGGGAGGAGTAACTTTAGGGTTATCTATATGATGAATTTGGACAATAGTTGAACACGCAATTGATGTCGTATATGAATTATATTTGATCATATTATATGCAATTCACATCCAATCGGAGAGGGTGTATCACTAAACGCAGACGGTTACTTATCATATTAATAAGATATAGTAATTAAACTTCTATGGTCGTAAATTGAAAATTAGGTGATGAAATTGACAATTAAAAAATGGTTTTTTTATTTACACATCTAATTAGGATGTAGTATGCCATGGTTAAATGACTAAAAAAGTGAATTTTTATCGATTGTAATTAACCAAAGTTAATCATTTCATAATTAAAAAGTGTGAAATATGGAAATGTCCCAAATTAGGCATAATGTATATTAGAATTGTAGTTCTTGACGATGCGTGTGATGACCAACCATTTTGACATTCAACGGTTCAAATGACAGATAATCATTGGGGTTTGATTTAAAGAAATAAAGACACAGAAGAACAAAAATATAGAATCTTGCAGCGGAATATAAAGATATAATAAAATAGCAGTACATGAAGTTGCTTTAAAAATTATTACATCAGAGTTTTAAAATAAAGTAGCATAGTGAAAATACAAATGTTTACTCATTAAGAACAACAGAAAATAAGGAAATAACTGAAGCGCTGAAAATTCTCATATCCATCTTCAGCTCCAAAATAAACAATCTCCAATCACTGAAATACTCAGGCTCACCCGAGCATAATGGAAAAAAAACATACTTGAGTCAAAACTAAAAATTCTTATGTGAGTTGACTCAATATCATGTGAAATATGAATATAAATAACTTAAGAGATGTTACGAGATTTTACATCTTCTAAGAATCCGTTAAACTATCTATATGTAGTAGATACGATACATATATAATGTATATTAGTAAAGTAAATATTAAAATAGCGTTAATGCTTTACATTGATCCTCCTTAACACATTTTTAAATATGTAGTCTATGCAGGTCCTTTAACACAACCTATAACGTCGGTGGCCAGTGAGTTCCCTATAGGTACAATAATAAAACAAAATGGTAGTGGTCTCGCATAGGGATAATCGTATGATAAGGCACATGATGCAATGCCCAAGATTGGATTCTAATAGTTTATCCATTCTAGTTGGTCGTAACCCCTAACGACCGACTACATTCATCAATTCAAAATCAAAGGTGCACCAATCAAGTTCAAAATCAAGATAGTAATACGAGAAAAAAATGTCCGCTAAAGGTAGCCAACTCCTTGCAAGTTCATATGGCTCATGTTTTAGTCATTTCAAATTGACACAAGTATCGGGGTCGTCCATTATTGTTCTCTTCCTTCATTCTAGAAAACGTTTGTCAATTCAACCTCTATAGTCTGGAAACATCCTCCTTGTATACAATTATTACAGTAGTTTCGATAAATGACAGAGAGTATACCATTATCTGGCCTCGATCTCTTTAATAACCAATCGTTTTTTAAATTAAGTAGTTGTTTTTGTCCATTTTAATTTTTACAGGAAAATGCGTATAGAATTTCAGAAAGTGTTCAACATAAAAAGTTCTTCAATCACTTCAAAAATCTACAGGAAAAGTTTCAGAAAGTTCCAGAAAATTTTATCGTCGAAATACATCAGATTTTACACTACATAAATCATTAAAGCTCAAAAGTTTTGCAGAAAAATTCTAAATTAAATTTTAGAATTCTTCAAACAATTTTCTAGAATTTTCTGTAAAGTCCAAGATTTTTCCAAATCAATTTAATAATTTTCCTAAATTTCCAAACGACTAATTTCAAAGATGAAATTATTAAAATTATTAGATGACCAAAATAAATATACAATGCTTTATTAAATATTCTCTAAATAATACGCAGGAGCTACAGAAAAAGATTCGGTTAAATTTCATGTTTTACAAATTTTCAAAATTCCAGTAATCCCATTTTCAAAGAATAACATTTTGAAATTATCAGATGACAGACTCTGATATAGGTTTCTTTACAAAAAAAATTTATATTTCTGAAATGGAGTTACAGAAAAAATTTTAACTTAAAATGACGCTATTCACAAATCACCGGTTTATTCGTATTTAGTTAAATTATTTATTTTGATAAATGTACACGTAAACTTCCTATCTAATTTTAGACTTTCACATTCAAAATATCATTATTATAACATATCAAAAATTTAGAGTTAAACATATTCATTTGTGAAAAAAAATCAAATAAAAACAAAACCACGTTTAATTTGGATTTTACATTTTATGGTCAAAATGGTAGAATTTGAGTTTCAATTCTCTTTATTTGAAAACTATATGTCAGGGGTGTTTAGATTGCACTATTAAACAATACAGAAAATTAGTATAACATTCATAAACAATCAATAATGATATGGTGTAATATAGTGTCCATATGGTGTCATAATAATCAATTAAATGGGAAAGACATGGAATAGTAAATTAAAATCATCACAATACAACCATAGCAACCATTCAATAATATAGTAAATAAACATAACATCTATCAACAATCCATGTAAATTCCATATCCAAACTCCTAAATTTACATAAAAGCTAGTTTAAGAAAATAAATCATAAATATACTTTAATCGCTGAATTAAATAAAGGTTCCTTCATTAAATATCTTTCTTATAATGCAAATAAGCTACGACAAAATTTCTAAGTTAAGGTAATAATTTTTAGAAAATACATTTTCCAATAGAGCTATTTTCTAAAATAAATTATAAAAATATATTGATGACCAAATTTAATATGAGTTTTTTTACGAAATATTTCTCATTTTACATAATGTCATGTAAAATTTCTCAAGTCATTTTAGTATACTTTTTAGAAATATATATATATTCTCCATTCGAATTCAAAATTTTATAAACAAGTTTCAAAATAACTTTATGAAAAACCAATTTAACAAAAATTTCCAGAATCTAATCCTTTATAACATATAAAAATTTCAGAGGTAAATTCTTTCATTTAGAAAATTTTCAAATATGACAAAACGATAATTTTGTATGAAATCATTTTTAATCGCCAAAATGATAAATTTTTATAATTTTGATTTTTTCATAAATCAATATCATATATCAAAGAATGTTCTAATACTTTAACACATTATTTGATGTTAATAACGTCAACATATTAGTTATATTAATTCCAACAATTCAACATGCTATTTTATTTTTGTCTAAATTAACTACATATGTCAATAATGATCAGAATGTTAATAGTTTAAACTTGCAATTTAAATTTTATTAACTACCTACACATATCATAACAACATATATAATTATTAAAGCATGCAATCAAGTTATAATAACACTCACAATAATACGCTAATTTGAACATTGCATGACACATATACGTCGATATGAATACGGATCCAATACCATAACGATTACGTACACAAACAAACAGCGACAGACACTTTGACCCGAATCCAACACGACACAACACGATTTATTAGCAGCTGTTACGGCCAGAAGAGCTACTACTTTGAAGGCTCGGTCAGGCCTATTGGAGGCTTCAGGTTCATGTACGAGGTTATTGGACAAGGCTCTGGGAAGGGGATGAGTGAGCAGTCTTGGTCGTGGGTGGATATGGAATTGATGGCCAAAGGTTTTGGGTGTAGTTTCGTGTGATGGAGGGACTGGACAGTAGAGGTATGAGGTAAGGTGGTGACTAGGTGTAAAGGTTGTAGGTAGTTTTAGAAGTGAAGTCGCATGTGTGGAAGGAGAAGATCTTCAAATTTTTATATGTTATAAACAATAAAACGTATAAACAAGCTTCAAATCGCAATAAACAGAGCTAGAAAATTAGAATTTGACGAAACGAACATTTATGTTTTACTCAAACAAATCTCTAAAATATTTTTATGTAAAAATATTTTAGTTTCAAAAAATAATATTTTTCACTAAAATATTAACCAGTTTTGAATTAAAATTGAAAACAGAATATATTTTTGAAATAAACAAACTAATTTTTTTCTTTCTTTTCAAATTAAACTTATTAAAACGCATAATATTTAAATTTTTATATACATTTTATTCAAAATCATTCTTTAATTTAATAATTTAAAATCGGGTTGTTACAATCTCCCCCACTCATAACTTTTCGTTCTAAAAAGGAACAAAGTAAAGAATCTAGCATTTCGATGTATTTTACTAAAATAATCAACTTATACAACATTTAAACTACTTACTTAGGTCTTCTCTAAATTTACAAAAATCAAAACCTTTTAAATAAAACTTTTTGAAGTATTTTTTTATATATGTTAGATGTGTTAATAAATTTATTATTCGTTTCTCAATTTCGAGACCCAAAAATGAACGCCAATGATGCTGCAGTCATCACCAGAATTATTTTCAAGCGACAAGAGTAAGGATCTATTAATATCAACAATGTCTTAAGGAATGTTACATCCATCCTTATTCTTATAGAGTTTAGTCCATATGTTGGCTAGACGCACGCCTACAATCTCTAAGTACTTGGTAGACCAATTTTAACACTTAGTAAAATACTTGAAATCCCTTTTCTTTCAAAAAAAATATTCAAATTCTTTTCCAACATATCATACTATAAATAAAAAATTTCGAAATCATTCCTTCCATATCATAAAATTTCAAATGGAATTTTGTTGTATATAATTCCTTTATATAATATCTCTAAATTTTATACTTGAAGACTATATAAATCTCGTTTATACCAAAATCAATAATCTTCAAAATTCTAATACTTACAAAAAATTATTAATAAAATTCTTTACTTCAAGTAAGCTGAATCTCATTTATAAGTACTATTAAATATTCACCCTAGACATCAACTTTGCATGCTGTCAAAACTAGATACAAAATATCTTACTTTAGTATAAAAATACTTTCATTTTTTGTATAATTACTAGTTTAAAACCCATTACCAAGTGTCTTAACACAGAAGTTTCAAAAGTGAATATAAAATTAAATTTTTTCACGCCACCTACTACTACTAAGACTTTATCTTAAGCCTACCACATTTACATGTAATGAATTCAAATGTATAAATCCAATTATCACTCATTAAAAGACTAACCCATGCAACAATGAGAGTGCACAATAGCGGCCTTTATTTACTTACTTTATCATTATAATTATAATTTGCATGCAAATCAAACAATCATGTAAACACCAAGGCAAGACGGCGATAGATGTTTATAAGCAATGTAAAGGTGAAAATATATTATTTAAGTTATCATTATAAATTAACGTTCAAATCAAAATCCTTAATTAATTAGCATTCAGTTCAACCAACATCATTAATAAATATTCAAATCAGCATTTTCTTAAATTATCGTTAATGTAATCAATGACTAAATTATTATCATTTACTTAAAACTCTTTTAAAATTATTTCAAAATTAATGAGACTTAAGTTCAAATAAATAATAACTTAATATTTTTATTTATTTATATTTTTATTTATTTATTTTTACAAACCATGTTTCATAAACCATACTTATATAGATCATGTTTATAAAATTATTTAACTTCGATAAATGAAATTATTATAAATATTTCTTAAAATCATTTATCTTTTATAGACAAGTAACTTCATATCATTTATAAAATAGAACTAATATATTGATAAATATTATACCTAAAATTAATATTTTCATAAATATTATATCTATGAAAGAAATTAACATTATACTTATAAATGACATTATTATTTTAGAAATATTATTCATATTTGAAATTCTTCAGAAAAACAATTAATTCAGGAATACTTTCTTCTAAAAATCAAAAAACAAAGTCTTTAAAAATTTATTTCAAGATAAATATTTTTTATAACTTTTAATAATCTTCCTTTATTTATAATCTTCATTATATAAATTTCATACAAAATAAAGTTTTTAAATTTTTATTCCAAATATCTTCTTCCATCAAAATAAAGTTCTTTTATTTATAAATTTACATCTTATAAATCATATTTATATAAATTTCCTTTATATAACATTCTTAAATTTCATCGATAAATACTTTAGAAATCCTTTGTAAAATTATTCATTAAACACTGTAAAATATCCTTTATGAAAAATATTTCCTAAATATTCATTTATCTAAAAATAATTTTACCAATTTATTTTATACTCTTAAATGTCTTTTAAAATAATCATTTTTTTAAACATATAAGTAAGTATCCAAAATATTTCATTTAGAATCAATAGTTAATAAGGCTAAGCGATACTAACAATTTTTAATAAAACATTCTTATCTCTAAAAATATTCATCATTTATTCTCAATTATTTTTATACTTATTTTTAACTTTCAAATACTTTTTATTAAAGACATAAGTACATTCATAATTATTAAGCAAATATTATTTGCTTAAAGATATATTTAAAAGGGTTTAAAAATAGATGTATATAAAACATATCTTATGATAAAACCCTTCTTCTTTTTATCATATTTATATTCCGTATTACAAATTCAAATGGAAAACACTTTAAGTTAAAATATAAGTGTTTCCATAAATTATTTTATTAAACCAAGTTTCATATATTCGAAATACGAGGAGTTTTAAAATAGTATTAAAGGCATTTACTATAACAAACTCTTTAAATATATATTTTTATATAATTTATATCATTTTATATTCAAATCTATTTTCACAATAAACTTATATATAGTTCTAATATTATTACAATTTTATGCAAAGATTTCTCGACTTTGAATTTTTTTTTTCAAGATGATATAAAATAATATCTTATACTAATAATATTAGAAAAGTGCAACCAAAAATAGTATTAAACAAGCCTTAAAATAAAATTTCTTTAAAATTCAAGGATTTGTTAAATTCAATATTTTAAATAGGCCTAAACTCAAAAATGTTGGAAACATATTTAATTGGTTTTAATCATAAAATTAAGACTTATAATATACTCAATTTTTTATACTAATTATTCTACTTCAAACCAAGAGTATAAAATTTTCATATCATTCATAAGTAATTTATAAAATACATATTTAAATAATTCTTTTCAAATCATTTGAAAAACTTTCTCTTAGGATTATCATTAGAAGATGCTTATATGGAAATACAAATACACTCTCTTATACTATACTCTCAAATCATAATAGGGCATTCCATTATCCTATCTCTTATTAGGTGTTCACTCAACAAAAGCTCTATACCAATTGTGACGACTCGTCATTTTGACACTCAACGGTCCAAATGATAGATTATCGTTAGGATTTGGTTTAAAGAAATTAAGATATAGAAAAAATAATACAGAATCTCACAGCGGAATATAAAGATATAATAAAATAGTAGTTCATGAAGCTGCTAATTAAAATTGATTACAACAGAGTTTTAAGACGAAGTAGTATGGTGAAATACAAATGTTTACTCATCAAGAACAACCGAAAATATGGAGATAACTAAAGTGCTGAAAATCTTCATATCTACCTTCAGCTCCAAAACAAACAATCTTCAATCACTGAAATACTTAAGTTGACCCAAGCATAATGAAAAAACATATACTTGAGTCAGAACTAATTTTTTTTATCTGAGTTAACTCAATATCATTTGAAATATGGGTACAAATAACTTAAGAGATGGTACGAGATATTCCATCTCTTAAAGATCCGTTAAACTACCTATATGTAGTAGATACGATACATATGTAATGTAATCAATAAATCAAATATTAAAATAGCGTTAAGGCTTTACATTGATCTCTTAACACATTTGTAAGCATGTAGTCTATGTAGGTCCTGTAAAAAAACAGTAACGTCGGTAGCCAATCCTTAAAGGTACAATACTAAAAAAATGATAGTGGTCTCGCATAGGGATAATCGTATGACAAGTACTTGAGGCAATGCCCAAGATAGGATTCTATTAGTTACCTGTCCTGACTGGTCTTAACTGTTAACGGCCGACCGCATCTATCAATTTAAGATCAATGGTGCACCAATCAAGTTTAAATCAAGACAGTAAAAGATGTCCAGTAAAGATACTAACCCCTTAGCCAGTTCATAAGGCTTGTGTTTTAATCATTTCAAATTGACACAAGTGTCGAGGGCATCTATTATCGTACTACTACTTCATTCCATCAAACGTTCAATAATTCAACCTTTACATTTTTATTACATAGTTATTAAAGTGGTTCCGACAAATGACAAAGAGTATACCATTATCTGGCCTCGAACTCTTTAACAACCAATCGTTCTTTTTATAAAAGTATACTGTTTTGTCCATTTTAATTTTTGCAGAAAAATATGTATAGAATTTCAGAAAGTATTCAATATAAAAGTTCTTCATTTTACTTCAGGAATATACAAAAAAAGTTTCAGAAATTTCGAGAAATATTTGTTATTTTCATAGTTAAAATACATCTGATTTTACACTAAATAAATTATTAAAGGTTTAAAAATTTGTAGAAAAATTCCAAATAAAATTTCAGAGTTCTTAAAACACTTTTTCAAAATTTTCAATAATGTCTCAAATTTTTCCCAATAAATTTAACTGTTTTCCTAATTTTCCAAACAGCTAATTTCAAAGATGAAATAATTAAAATTATTAGATGACCAAAATAAATATATGCCATATTATTAGATATTCTCTAAATAATATGCAAGAGCTATAGAAAAAGATTCGGGTAAATTTCACGTTTTACAAATTTTAAAAATTCTAGTAATCCCATTTTCAAAGAATAACATTTTGAATTTATCACGCGATAGGTTTCGATATATATTTCTTTGCAAAATATTTTTATGTTGACGAAATGGAGTTACAGAAAAAATTTCAAGTTAAAGTAACACTTTTCACAAGTCACCGATCATTTCATGTTTAGTTAAATAATTTATTCTGAAAAATATATGCATAAACCATCCTATTCAAAATATTACTTTTTCTAACATATCAAACATTTAGAATTAAAAAATTCATGTGTGAAATTTTTTCAAATAATGACAAAAAGCGTTTAATTCAGATTTTATATTCTAAGGACAAAATAGTAGAATTTCATTTTCATTTCTTTTTATTTCAATACTAAATGTCAAGGGTGTTTAGATTACACTATTTTACAATACAATAAATCAGTATAACATTCATAAATAATCAATGATGATATGGTGCAATACAGTGTCCAAAGGGTGTCAAAATAATCAATTAAATGGGAATGACATAGAATAGTAAATTAAAACCCTCACAATACAACTATAGAAACCGTTCAACAATATAGTAAATAAGCATAATATCTATCAACAATCCATGTAAATTCCATATTCAAACTCCCAAATTTACATAAAAGCTAGTTTTAGAAAGCAAATCATAAAAATACGTTAGTTGCCGAATTAAATATAACTTTCTTCATTAAATACTTTTCTTATAATGCAAACAAACTACGCTTTCCAAGTTAAAGTAATTATTTTTATAAAATACATTTTCCAATAGAGCTATTTTCTAAAAGAAATTATAAAAATATCTATATAACTGGATTTAATATGAGTTTCTTTATGAAATATTTCTCATTTTACCCAATGAAGTCATGAAAATTTTCTCAAGTCATTTTAATATTCTTTTTAGAAATATATATATTTTCTCCATTCGAATTCAAAATTTTATAAACAAATTTCAAAACAAATTTCTGGAAAACTAATTAACCAAAATTTTCAGAATTTAATTCTTTATAACATATAAAAATTTCAAAGGTAAATTCTTTCATATGCAAAAAAATTCAAATAAAGATAAAACATTGATTTTGTAGAAAATCATATTTAATAGCCAAAACAATAAATTTTTATAGTTTCGATTTTTTTTATACATCAATATTATATATCAAGGAATGTTCTAATCTTTAACACATTATTCCATGTTAATAACGTCAACGAGGGAATTAATTTAAAGGACAAAGATTTGTATATTTTTTACCTCAAGGACATGACCTCAGTATTTTTACCACAAGAACAAACATCTTCTAAAAATTATTCATAAGGACAAACATTTTTCAAAATTATTCATAAGGACAGCAAAATTGCTACCGAGCTAAAACTGATATCTAAAAACTGCTACCGATAATTACAAACTGATACCTAAAAACTGCTATCAATAACTAAAAATTGATACCTACAGAAAGTTGTCCTTCAAGATAAAATATTGAAGGTCTGTCCTTGACGCTAAAAAGCTGTCAAATTTTGTCCTTGAAAATAATTTTTGTATCAAAAACTATCACTATATTAATAGGATAAACTTACAATTTATATTTTATTAACTACCTACTCATATCACAACAATATATATAATTATCAAAACATGTAATCGAGTTAAACTTGTGAGAGTTATAAAAACATTCATAATAATACGAGAATCTAAACACTGCATGATATGGATATGGTGATACGAATACAGATCCAACATCACAACCACTACAAACATGAACAAACGGTGATGAACACTTTAACTTCGGGTCTAACACAAGACAACATGATCTACTAGAGGCTGTTTTGGGCAGAAGGGTTAATATTGTGAAGGCTCGGTTGGGACTATTGGAGGCTTCGGGTTTAGGTAAGGGGTGACTGGACAAGGCTCTGAGACGAGGAGGCGTGAGTAGTCTTGGCCGTGGTAGTTTGAGAAGTAATGGCCAAAGTTTTTGGGTGCAGTTTCGTATGATGGAGGGACTAGATAGTAGAGATGTGAGGTAAGGCGGTGATTAGATGTAGAGGTTGTAGGTAGTTTCAGAAGTAGGGTAGCGTATGCGGAAGGAAGGAGGAGATCAGGTAAGGAAGGCTAGGCTGTTGGGAAGGGGAAAGGCAAGGGGCGAAGGTGGAGAGAGGTGGCGTGGGTTGCCAGGGTCGAATATGGGGTGAGATGGCAAGGTCAGTGGTTCAAGAAAGACGAGATGGGGTGGAGGCGAGAGAGAGATGTAGGTGTGTGTGAGGAAGAAGTAAATAATGAAAACGGAGGAGAGAGAAAAAATAATATATAAAATGTTATAATATATGTAAATATAAATAGTGAATATGCGATATACTGTTTTGTATTTAGTCCCACATCATGGGTTTAGTTCTACCCCAAGCTCCTAGGCCTCTATATAAAGGTGCTAATGTAATGTAAATAGATAATCTATTCTCAGGAATAAATAATATGTCTTCTGCCTCTCTCTCTAATGACTTTCTATTTTTTTATTCTATAACACGTTATCAACACGATCTCCACAAAAGTTTTTTTTTTCAGATCTACGATTGTGATAATTTATGAAATCAAATCTATTCTTCTCCAGATCTAATTATAGATCTCAAAACGGTAAGTTATTTTTCTAATATGATTGATCTAATCTTCCAATTTTTTTTATATATCTCATTCCATTCTAGATCTACTTCTTTAGGTCTAAATCTATTGTCTTATTTTTTAGACTTTATTATACTAGTCTTATAATTTTATATCTTTTATAGATCTAAACTTTGAGATCTAATTCTTATTTTGTTGGTTATTATATTTCAGATCTAATTTGTTTGTTGTTGCTATTTTTCTGATAATCTTATATTGTAGATCTCAATATCATACTTATTTTTATGCTTTTGAGTTCATTTATTTCGGAATGCAAGTTTGAACTTGACAAATTTTGATATTGTTGATTAAAGCAAATATTTTGAATTTGATTGTATTTAGTTTGGAGATGGATTTGAGAAATCAAACATGGTTGGTAAATGGGGTTTTCATTTTGAAAACCTTTTGATTTGATTTAGATTTGAATGAAGACTTTGGAAATTATTTTGATATATGATTTATATTTCCAGAAGAAATATTTTATTGTTTCTAAGAGAAACAAATATAAATATAATACGTATCTAGTAGATCGTATTAAGTGAATAGAAACATTAGTAAAAGCTTACATGATAAGCTTAATATCTTCCAATGTTTCCTTTAATAAAAATAAGGGAAAAGGAAATAATAAATGAGAACCTGCAGTTTTCATAAATCAGTAAATTACAAGTTTCCTCAAAGTAAAGAACCAGAAGTTCTAACTAAAAAAAGGATTATATATCGAAACTCAAATATATAAATTTGAGATGCGAAGCTTTGAATTATTAGAAAATCTAATTCAGATTATGGTAAATTTCAATTGCAATCAAACCTGAAGTTTGATAACGAAAATCACGTTGTACCATTTAGGATCTAAAGTACTAAACAAAGACTTTTTTTTAAAGTAAAATTGGAACCTGAAGTTCTAAAAATATTTGCCAATGGTATTAACTACTAAATCAAATAAATGTATAGAAACTTGTTCACTCCAGAAGTAGTGAAAATAATATATTAAAAACAAATCTCCAGAAGAGATTTGTGATATATTTGGTGTTTTTACTAAACCAAATAAATATATAGAAACATATCTACTCTTCTACTCTCTTTCTTTTTAATTAAAAATAAGGCATTCTAATAGTAAGTTTATTTCCTAATTTTTTCCTTCTTCCATGCATCCAATCACTTTTCAAAAGGTAAAATATAATAGATCAAATATAATAGATCTGAAATAATCTTAATTTCCTAAATTTCTAAAATAACTTGTGTTGATTTGAAGATTTACATGTTTGTTTTGATATATTTGGTAAAGAATTATGTAGTTAGTTTTCCTATGAAAATAATAATGATTTGGATCTGAGATTTATAGTTATTTATGATTAAGAATAATATGGATAGATCTGAGATAATTTTGTTTATTTAGAAATTCTGATTATTGGGAAATAAAGTTTCGCTTCAAGATATTCATTTTAATTTTATTATTGAGTAATATTGAACCTATATTTGAGATGAAATTGTGTTACTTTGAGTACAGTTTGTTCAATTAGTTCATATATTTATAATGAAATTATTTTGCTATGACAGTACTTATATCCTAAACCACATAAAGGTTAATTGTAGTTATTTTTATCACAAATGAATTAATTGCAAGTGTTATAGTAATAAATTAAATCATTTATTTTCATAAATGCATTAAATGCATTAATTATTGTAAATTAAATGACGTTGTATGTTTGTGTTTGGGATAAGAATAGACGTATGATTTACTATTTGATGTATTTATTTTGACATGTAATGTCTGTTGTAACGAAAAAAATAGGTTTAACCACACTTGAAGTTGTGCAAAGGAATTGTTTTAATAGAAGTTGTATAACTCAAAGTCCAAGGCCTGAAGTCTGGAATTATGAAAAGATTTTCTGACAAACTTTACAAGCTCGAATTCTTGTCAGTATTTTTTTTAATTTGTCAAAATGTACAAGCTTATAAAAAAAAAAGAAGGGCAGTTTACACAAAATTTAAGAACTCGAAGTTCGTAATAAATTAGTGAACTTGAAGTTTATGAATTAGAAGCCCGAAGCTCTATTGAAATTGTGTAAAATGATAAGGTTGTACTTCTTGAAGAAGTTAAAGGAAAATAATATATTATCATATGAGATAATAATGTTGCATTCAAGAGATTACAAAAATCTCCAAATGAGTTATACCTTACCTTATATCTTCATATTTATATTATATTAACCAAATATCCTGAAGATATTATGTTATATGATATATCAAACATCATTGGATGTGTGTGTATTAATTTCTTGAAAAGATGTTTTAGAGATTTATTTATATTTATATTGCAAAATATAACATCCCAGAAGAGATGTTATAGAAATTTTATTTTTGTTACATTGCAATTCCTTAAAAGGAAACACTATATTCCTTGAAGAAATAACCATATTTTTTTCTGAAGCAATAACAATAATTTTTCAGAAAAAAGGGATATTGTATGCCAATATTACACTCCAAAAGTAGTGATTTTATCTCTTAGACCTTACTTTCATTTGGTGAATCTAATTTTGTTTCTGTATTTAAAGTTTGATATGTCATTTCAAAGATAATTACAACAAAAATCTCCAGTAAGGATGTTTTATGTTATTGTAAAGGTAGTAATTATGTAATTTCTATAAATAGAAACATTGTACATTGATATGACATTCCAATAGTACATACATACATATATATACATACATACATACATACATACATACATATATATATATATATATATCTAGAAGAGATAAATTCACTCCAGAAGTAGTGATAATAAAATATCCCTAAAAGAGACTAATAAATTAGGAAATGATAACATATATCTAGAAGAGATTTGCTTATATGTTTGGTAATTTTATTAAACCAAACAAATGCATAGGAATTTGATTATAAAGGATCCTAATTTAGTTTAGATTAGATCCTAAAAGTTTGAGAGATATACATACATTCCCGAGGAAATCTGTATCTATAACATTCCAAGTATCCAGAAGATACTATTATTATTTTTGCTGTAATTTTTTTTACAGAACTCTCAATAGAGATGTGTAGAAATGTCTATACGCAATTAAAAATTATTCCTTGATAAGTAATCATAATTAGGTTCAAAATTGATATTTGAGATATAATTGAGGAATAAAACTTAACAACTTAAAGTTGTGTGTATATTTTATTCGAACCAAAAGTTCGATATGGTTTCAAACCAAATGTTTTGAAAATTATCATGTTGTTTTGACAGGTTTGCATTGACATTGATTTATAAATAGAAATTAATAGTTTGGATCCTTGTAATAGTTTGTTCTAAAAATCACTAATTCAAATGAGAAAGAATATGAAAATTTTATAATATATATGTGATACGTGGACGCACGTATACATCCATATATGTAAATATTTAGCTAACAACCTGAAGTTTGTTATAAGCTCATCTTATAGATTATGCATAGACATAATTTAGTAATTTAAAATTCAATCAACATAAATGTTGAATGACCTGAAGTCATGTATGTATTCAAATGATCTACACAATAAGTAAATTCCTCCAATAGCTTAGATCAATGAATGAGAACAAACTCTAATAATCAATATCAATTTAATGCATCTTATCAATGAATAAAAGAATTATCCTTCTATTATTAATATGTATGATGTATTTGCTAGTAGCAATATCATAATGGATCAAAATAAGAATCCAAAGACGATAATTATTCAATGTTTGTCAACATTGAGGGGGAGGATAAAGGGATACAAGTTCATTTTGATCATCAGTGTTAAATATTTATTAAAATATACAATGATGCAAAATATTAAAAATATTATCCCTAATAGACTTTCTCCAATATAGATTTGAATCCTTGAAGGATCAAAGTTTGTAAACCGCATCTGAAATATGGTTCAAAAGTCACTTCAAAATATTTTTGGAGTATGTAATAAAGATGCAAATAAAGGAGGCGAGTGTTCTTGAAGAAACACTTAAGGATGCTCTGAAAGAGATCCATGACATGATTCTCAAATAACCCTAGAAGTTGGTTAGGTACCTAAAACATAATTAAAGAGATCTCAGTAAATCATGTCTAGAACTGACAAGAAATAATCATCGATGATAAATTTATAAATAATAAAGCGCTTATGTTTATAAATGGATTAAAGATCCTGGATTAGAGAAAAACATGATTGGCCATCATGAAATTCTCCTTAATAAGAAATCTGAACTTGTAGTCCGCAAAGTACCAAAAGTACTTGAAATGCTTAATATACCCCGAAGGTATAAATGTGGTTTAAAATCATATTAAATAATGAAAGTATACAAATTCCTGAAGAATATAAATAACTTTCATTGTTATAAAGAATGCAAAGAACAAAGAGAGTAAATTTCAACCTACTTTTAAGTATTGTTGTAATGAAAATCTTGATATAATTCATGATGAGTAGATTACTTCCTATTTTTAAGTATCGTTGTAATGAAACTCTTAATATCCATTGAAGTGATAGTTACGATATGCAAATACTTATTAAAGTATACAAACTTCTGAAGAATACATATAACTTTTGTAGTTATAAAGAATGAAAAAGACATGAAGTGTAGATTACAAATTTCTTCTAAGTATTGTTGTAATGAAAATCTTGATACATCAAGATGAGTAGATTACTTCCTGCTTTCTAGTAATGTTGTAATGAAATTTTTAATATTCATGAAAGATGTATAGTTGCAATGCGCAAAACTAATTTGAAGCATAAAAATCAAAGCACATGAAGTGTTTTTCATAAAAGTAGCATACAAATGCATAAAATGCAAACCATATCTGAAAGAAACAATCTTAGAAAATTTGATTGCATCAAAGAAAACTATTAATAAATTGTATTATGAATGAGATACATATTTATGGATCCAGAAGTATCCATAACCAATTTAAGTTATCGAAAGACGAATATGAATTCAGAGGAAAAATTAAAATCAGGGGGAGAATTCATAAGTATTTTATAATGCACTCTTATTCCTTAACTAAGATTTTTCCCACTGGGTTCTTATTAGTAAGGTTTTAACGAGGCATTACCTTGATCCAGAAGTATCAACTCCCTAGTAACATTTGAAATAAGCTATAATGTACTCTTTTTTTTCCTTATTTAAGATTTTCCCACTGGGTTTTTCTTATTAAAGTTTTAATGAGGCATTATCTTGATCTAGAAGAATTAGACGTCTTTTCAAGAAATAACATCTCAAATATGTTATTTAAGTTAAATTATATTTTTATCCTTGACTAAGGTTTTTCCCATCGGGTTTTCCTTTGTAAGGTTTTTACTGACGTATTAAATTGATCCAGAAGTATCAAACTCTATCTGATGCAATAAATTATTGAAATATGACATACTATATTGTACTCTTTTTCCTTCACTAAGATTTTTCCCATAGGGTTTTACTTAGTAAGGTTTTAGTGAGGCATTAGTTTGATCCAGAAGTATCAAGCTTCATTTAAAGAAATAAGAAAATAAAATATGTCATTGTACTCTCTTTCCTTCACGAAGATTTTTCCCATCGGGTTTTTCTTAATAAGGGTTTAATGAGGCATTATTATGATCCCGAAGTATCAAACTCTTAGAAGGAATATCATTTTTAGTATGATGTCTATAATTTCACAAGTTGCACTCTTTTCCTCTTTTAAGGTTTTTCCCATTGGGTTTTCCTTACAGAGGTTTTTAATGAGGCAACGGACAATATCTATATCGACTGAATGGATAAATGCAAGCAAGATAATAATGAGGGGGAGCAATCATCATACACGTTTCGAAACGAACAATTTCTAGTTTTCAGAGGATTCAAGATTTTGAAGAAGCATATTCAAGTGGGAGTGTTATAATATATGTAAATATAAATAGTGAATATGCTATATACTGTTTTGTATTTAGTCCCACATCGTGGGATTAGTTCTACCCCAAGCTCCTAGGCCTCTATATAAAGGTGCTAATGTAATGTAAATTGATAATCTATTCTCAGGAATAAATAATATGACTTCTGCCTCTCTCTCTAATGGTCTCCTATTTTTTTTATTCTATAACATAAAATGAATTTGTGACTGCCATGAAGAAGTGCATTTGAAAAAGCAGAGAGAGAAAATGACGTGGCTGAGAAGAAGTGCACTCAAATTAATGGATCTGAACTTGGACAAGTCCCCAAGCGCACACGTACAAAAATATTTGTGTGTACTACTCAATTTTAAAGTCTAGATTTAATATAAAGGGAACCAAATAATATTAAAATTAAGAATGCGCACATAAAATACTCACATACAAAACATGCGCACATTCCACAAATAAAGTGCAAAACTGGAAAACACGGATGACCATAAATCCAAAAAAATAAACCCCTAAATTCCCTCATCAGAGTGCAAACATAGAAATAGAAATATCGTTGCAATAAGGGAAGACAACATAGCCAACGTAAATCTATGCTGCAGCAAACGTGTCTAAAATTCACTGTTGCCGCTAAATAAACTACCGCAAAACATATAAACAATTTTTAAATCGCAATAAACTATAACAACCCAAAATTTAACCCGTAATAGTTATTTAGTTAATTAACTAAATAGAAAAATAACTTTGTGAAATTATTAGAATTGAGCCATGGGTGTTACACCATTGTGTCCGTGGTAATTTTCTGGTCAATTTCCATATGTAAAATGTTAGAATCTGAGCTGAAATGAACGAGACAATAATTAAACAAAATAAACAGAAAAAATATAGGCCAGGTCGACCGGCCTATCGACCTGGGCACAAGGGCGGTCGATCGCCCGGTCGACCTGCCTTGTTTTTTTTTAGCAAACGAACGTTCGTCCGTTCGAACGTTAGTGACGTATTTTGCATTCTTCAACTCGATATGTTCCTTCTGTTTCTGCATCTGATGGCCCCTATTCAGCCTATGACATGGTTGCATCATATTCAATCACCAAATCCAATGGTCTGAGATCCACTTCTACCCCTATAAATAGAATCCTAGGCCTAACACTTTTTCTTATTCTAAGATTTTCTCTAATTGGGTTTGCCTATTCAGGAAGGAACCTAAACAGAATAATTTTCCAAGGAGGAAATCGTTTTAAATAAAAATATTTAACAATCGCAAGTGGATCTGTGAAGGCCTAAAAGGATGAGCTAAGGACCAAAGGTGAGTGATTGTAATTATTCTAACTTTCTTTAAGTAATTTAAAATAATAGGGCTTTCAATAGTTGTAGTTTTACTACGATTTTTAGAGTAACCTTTTTAGTAATTTATTTACAAATTTTAGAATTATTTTCAGTCTATTTCTTCTAGCTATGCTTTTTTATTAATTTCAGTTTATTTCTAGCATTTCTATTTATTTACAGTTTATTTACAGTATTTTAGTTCATTTACTGTTATTTATGCGTTATTTACATCTTCTTCTTACACCTTGGATTTCCTTCTATTTTCAGTCTTCTTTTATTCCTCCTTCTTCTTCTTCGCGTATGGATTAGAATAGAATTAACGTGAAATTGAATTAAATTATAAGAAATCTGAAATAATGGAATATAAGATGTATATTATAAAGACTGTGATATAAATGGAATTGGACTGAAATTATGTCTAATTATAATATTAATTGGACTGAATTAAAGAGATTGGCCTAGTTATAACTTAGAATTATAACTAAAAAGAATAAAAGAAGAAAGAATCTTAGTTTCACACTTAGACCTTAGGTTAAGTAATAAGTATGATTATAACATTGGTTATAATAAGAAATAGAACATAATAAGGCTTATTTTAAGACTTATGATAAATTAATAAGCACGGATAGTAAGAATAAGAGTAAAGGTTTATTTAAATAATTTATCTAAGTTAATAAGCAAAGAATTAAAGTAGGACCTGTACCAAATAGCATTCCTCTATTATTTTCTATGGGTACGGTGTTTTCATATAAACCTTAAGTGAGACGAGGGTCACGCTTATGCTAGTAGTGGTAGTAATTGGTCAATATAGAGATGTTCAAATCATGGGGATTTGGACAAGGGCGCTATTAGATATTGTTTGGATGACGAGCCAGTACCAGTAGCATTCCCCTTTCTATGGACACGATGTTTCACATAATCCTGAAGTGAGATGAAGGGCATACGTATGCTAGGTCGAGGTAATAATACGACCCAATAGGTGGAGCAACATGTAGCATGAGCATGGTGACGGTTACACATGCAACTTCCATTTCGGTGTTCAGTAATCGCTATGAGTTCCAAGTGCTTAGTATGTGCGTTTTTCATAGATACTATTGCCTTCTATGCAGGGAGCTATGTATCTAGTCCACAGTGGGTGCTTTGTGTATCTTTCGTAGTTACCATTGGTGGTTGTGTAGGGAGTTATATAGCATCTAGTCTATAGTAAGATCTATGGAGTAGTAGGCCGATCAAAGGTAGGATTTCGGCTAATTATAGGATTAGAAATTCAGCCTAATCAAGAAGCTATCAAAGACAAGTGCAAACAATCAAAGTAAACATATCTTATTAATAGAGCAATAGTTGAATCGTATTTATTTTCAGTGTATCTCTTTCCTAATCCTTTTATATACTAGAATAATTGAAGGGTCTAATACTTTTAATTTTCTTAAAGATTCTAGTAGTTACTATCACTCACCGGACTTTTAGTTTGACCCACTCCTCTATTTTCCGTTTTCCCGCCATATGCAATCAATGGAGAGGATAGTAGACTACGGTAACTCGGAAGATTCGTATAGAAGATTTCTACCATGTATTTCTTTTATTCTAACTTTCGCTCTTTCTATGTACTGGCTTATTATGAGGGATATTTGTACTTTGATTTTTGTTGAGACTACGAGTTTTACTTTCATGAGACATGTTGGGTTTTAGACATGTATGTTGTATTTGGATTTTGATTTATTTGGTTTATGAAGCAATTATGAAGCCTTTGTTTTAAATAAGTTATTATTTAGTTTCCTCTATTTTTACCTATTTTTGTCTTGTGAATCTTAGTCTTTGTTAGTTTCAGTTATACCTAAAACGTACTATGCCTTTTAATGTGTCTTTTTGGGTATATTAAGGTGTGTGGGGGTGTTTCACTTGGTATCGGAGCCTAAGGTTTCAGGATTCCTAAAAAATTATTTTAAAAGTAAAAGTATTTTTCAGAAAAGAACTCTTAGAAATAGTTTTTAAGTATAAAAGAGTTTTTATAAAAATCCCCTCTAAGTCCAATGCAATCTTCTTTCGATTCTTTCGAGTCTATATTCTCTATTCTTTGCATAGAATGGCTGACCAGTTCCGTAGAGCTACGGTGCTAGAGGTGCAAGGGCATGTGCCCAATACAAAACCAGTATGTGAAAATCCCTTTAATCCACCCACGTCAGCTTCCTTTTCTGAGCTATGCAAGGACTTCGCTACTATAGGAGGTAGAACGTTTTCTGGCACAGAGAATTTAGAGGAGACGCGGGTTAGTGTTGAGAATTTGGTGCAATGGTTTAGGCGGTTAGGGTTGGAGGACCTACATAGTGTTCAACATATATCTTGGCAGCTGGAAGAAGAGCTTAAAGAGGTTCCTACATGCTCTAAGGAGCCATCGTGGAAGCACAAAAGGATAAGAGGAAAAGGGAAGGCCCTCAAAAGAGAATCAAGAAAAAAGTGAAGTGTCGTAGTTGCAGAATGATTGGTCATTACGCAAGAGACTGCAAGAGAGAGGGGATGGGAGGAAAGTGCTATAGTTGCGGGCGGCCTGGTCATTGGAGCAGGAGTTGCCCCCAGCAGACGGGGTAGGATGCAGGTGTACCAATATCATAGATTCAGACTTTGGATACAGCACCTTCCAGCAGCAGACCAAATTTAGGCAGGAAAATTTGATTTCTATTTCTGATTTTTCCATTTGGACTCTTTTCGATTCTAGAGCATCACACTCTTTTATATCTAGTTCCCATGTGGATTGTTTGCACTTAGACATTTCTTTAGTAGACCTCATCTTTGTTTCAAACCCCATAAGAGGATCGGAACCCTTATCTATGGTTGGTAGGGGTTTGAAAATTTATATCCTAGGCGTAGAATTTTACTGCGACGCCTATGTTTTAGGATTCTCAGGGTATGGGATGATCTTGGGTATGGATTGACTATCCACATATCGAGCTATATTAGACTGTGAGAGGAAAGTCGTTAGATTAGAGACATGCATCAGTAGGACTTTCGAGATTTCTTACAACCCGCAATGGTCAGTTATGTTGAGCTTCATTTATTCTCTCGATTCATCGTCATCGGATTTAGATTCAATTTCTTTCGTCAGAGATTTTTCAGACATCTTCGAGGAGTTTTAGTAGACTACCCCTCTAAGAGAGATATTGACATCAGGATTTATTTCGCTAGCTAGTAGCATTACCCGTATGGCATATGGCGCCTAGGGAAAGGAAGGGAATGAGCAAGCAGATCCGTGAGCTTTTGAGAAAGGTTTCATAAGAATAAACATATCGGAATATGGAGCGCCAATCGTCTTTGCTACCAAAGAGGTGGTTCTCTTTGACTTTGCATTGACTATAGAGAATTGAATAAGCTCACAAAGAAGAACCATTATCCACTCCCTAAGATAGATGGTCTTTTCGACCAGTTAGTTGGCTCTTCGGTATTTTCTCAGCTTTGTCTAGCCATTGGATTTCATTAGCTTAGGGCGGATTTCATTAGCTTAGGGTGCTAATGATAGTTCGTCGGATTCTTTGAGTGATTGGCAATGTCTTTTAGGCTAATAATGTCCCGGGCTATTCTATAGATTTGATGAACCATGTTTTTAGAGATGTCCTAAAATAAAGTCCGTAGTGGTATTCGTGGTCAACATTTTGTTGTTTTCCAAGAAGTATGGAAGAGCATGTTATTCATCTAAAGGAGGTTCTTCGTACGCTTCATGTTCACCAACTGATGACAGAGTTCTTGAAGTATCACTTTTGTAGTGTGTTTGTTGGTGCATAGAGAATGTCTACACATGGTAGAGATTTAAGAAATAGTTTTGTACGTTTAGGATCGGACTATGGAAATCCAAAAGGAGGTAGGAAAAGATTAGGGGATGTACAATAGGTTCGGTTGATATGAAAAGATGAAAGCTATGTGTAGATAATTACATAAATTATAATTGTTTCATAGAAGTGGATTTAATGGTAGTACCTTAGAATAAATCTAATAAAAGACTTTAGTAAGGAAATGAGATTTCCAAGGTTTAAGAAAAGTAATCCTTGGTTAGTAAGGACAAAATCCACTTTATGCCAAGCCCAATAAAATGAAAATTTTGAAATTTAAAAAGTTGAAAAAAATGTAATTATTAGAATTGAAAATTTTCATTGTTAATATTTTCTTTTAGAAAATAAATGGGGGTTTTTAAAGAATGGTATGAAATTTAAGTTGGTTTTAATATAATGAAAAATTGGAATTCTTTTTAAAGAATTATTAAGTGTGTGTGTGTGTATATATAACTCACAAGTTTCTTTGTAAGTAAACAAAGATTTTAAATATAAAAACCTAGAGCGTATCAAGTATCAAAAACATAGATTACAACTTTATTGCTGTATTAAATTTTTTTGTGAAAAATAAGAGGAGCATAAGCTATAACACTATTGTTATAGTAAGTGACTCCCAATAGAAATATTTTTACATAGGTATATGAGACTATTGGTATTTATTTAATTGAATCCATACACTAGTATTTTTGGGTTGTAGTAACGGTGTTTCATGCAACATCCATTTTAACCCAATAAAAATGTATTTTTAAAGGTAATTTCTAAGTATATAAACAAAATGGTTTGTAAAGTACATTTATTATTTTTAATAAGTATAAGGAAGTGTTTTTCACTACAAGAAAGTATGTTATTAATAACGCCATTCGATAACGCATTATTCTAAAGCGTTATTGTTTAGTGTGGCTAGTTACTATTTTTCTTTATTTATTCTCTTCCGTACACTCTTACCACGTAACGCTTTGGCCCAAAAAGAAAATTATCCCTCCCAAAATTTTCGTCTCCCTCTCAAAATAATTATTCAGTTTATCTTCCTTCCAAGATTAAAATTACACTTATTCAGTTCATCTCCCTCCTAATCGCTCATCCCTTGCCCTCTCCGATCTTCGATCTCTGATCTGGCTTGCTTCGCTTACCGCGCTTTGCCCATTCTGAAGTATACACATCCTACCCTAAATCATCTGCTCAGAGTTCTAGTTACATTTCCCTCCCAGTCGCTCATTGCTTGCCATTTCCGATCTCTGATCCAGCTCGCCATCTCCGATCTCTGCTTATCACTCTTCAGCAGTTTCGAAGTCGACACGTCTAGAACCTTAAATCATCTGCTCAGATTTCTAGGTTAGAAATTTATAGGTTATGTTTATTATTATTTTTATTTTGACTTTATTGTTTGGTTATGATTTTAATTTTTTTTATCGTTAGGTTATGATTTTATCATTTGGATATGTTTGTTAACTATTTTATTTACTGTTTCTAGGTTATGTTTTACTAGAAAACAATTTATTTGTCTTATTTCATAGGTTTATTAGCTGTTTTTCATGAGCAGGATATGGCACGGCAAAGTCATTCTTGTAACAGCAGAAGACACTATACTCAAAGTAGTAATGCTTTGTAATTATTCAGTTAACAATAAGTGTGTTTGTAAATAAAGCTCATGTCTCTACCGAGTCATTGCTAGACAAAGTCAAATCGACAAACAACTATTGCAAAATTATATCATAATCTCCAGAATTCATATTGGATTGCTATTGTCAATGACCTTACTTGTTACTTAGCTATCACATAAGCTTATTTTTAGCATTGCTAAAATGCCTCTGATTCTTTAAATTTTACTATGGAACATCGATGATCTCAAATCACTTATACAAAAGGCAAATTATTTCCCATCATCAAGAAAATGTTTACGGTTTTCATTGGGTTGACCGGGTATTAAATAAAGACCAATTTTCATTGAAAATGACTGGATATTGAATTAATTATGCCAACTTGTAACTTAATCGTATCATATAATGAGATGTAAAAGTTTATGCACACTTTAACGAGTTTATAGTATTGGAATGCTTCTTAAATTCTGCTTCACATAATGTTAGAAAATTGAATTAGAAAAGGCCATTTATATTGCTATCCCGCTTGGATATATATTATAATAAGTGAAATCAAAATGATTTAAAGGGTTTCCTTTCCTAACTTAATGCATATTGACTTAATTGTTTTAGGGACATCTATAGTAACAATTGTTAATCCTCAATATAATTGTGTACAGGTTGAAGAATTGGAGCAGATGGCATCAGAGTTGCAGCAGACTTTCAGGGACAAACAAGACAAGAGCATGCCATGATTAAGGTTTTTTTATTGTTGAATTTTTTCCTATTACATCTTGATAATGTGATGTATACATATTTTTCTCTTGTAGGTTTTGATGATGTTGGAACAAGAACAAAAGCTAACTGAAGATGCTCGTGTACTCGCTGAATAAGAGGCTGCTAAACACAAACTTATTGCTCATGAGCTTCAAATACATTATTTGGTACATTTCTTTGTGGATGACCTTATAACAAATTGATACAAGCTCAAGTTCTAATTTTAAATTCTATGGTAATCTCTGATTTTTACACATTTGTTCTTTTGCAAATTTTGTTATTTGTTAGAAAGTAGACATTTTATTTTGTTGAATAGAACATCGGCATATTTGCTTGTTTCAATTTCATGGAATTTCAGCATTGTCGTTTTACTTATTATTATAATCAAATGCAATATGTTCTATGACGTTAAATGCTCGGTTATTGACATACTTAGCCTTTGTGGGTTCACAGGTACATTTTGGCTGTGAAGGATTTGTATTTTGCTTTAGTTGTTGTGGTTTGTCAATTTTTGGTTCAAAGTGATTCAGTTGAAGTAATATATAGTTTACAGTAAACTTTATGCCAGAATCTATGTTTCTGAAATTCTAAAATTAATCATTCATGTTGACTAGTTCTGCCTACGATAGCTAAAGTGTTTTTGCTGTCCTTGAATCATATGGTAGATGAACTTTCTTAAATATTTCAGTAATATCTTAATTTATGCAAAAAGTTTGGTTTTATGTTTTTTGTGTTTAATCCTCATTCTGTTCCATCTGTTGTAGATTTGTGCACGATTCAGTAAAGCAAAAATGGTTAACTTTGGGAAGAAATTGATGGCAGATCAAGTTCTAGAATGGAAAGGGTATGCATGTATCAGTACATTATTTCGTAATTATATTTGACGTATAGAATTTGATTAACTTCTATTAAAGGCAAGATATACATTGGATGTAAACTGTCATTTTTAGTGTATGGTAGCGGATGAGATGATGCAAAAAAGGATGATAGTGGATCAAATTAAATCACAAGCCGTTTATATGCAAATTAAATTTAAAACTTTTGTTCTCAGACTCGCATATTTCTCCCTTGATATAAATTTGTAGATACTACATCAATTACAAGTTACTGAAGAAGAAAGTTAAACAATATCTTCGCCAAAGGCCAGAAATAGATGAAAAGGACCATCGTCAGATTCGCAAAAAAATTTCAAAAATGCTCGATGACCAAGCAAGTGCTGCTACATAGGACATCGTATGCTTTGTTAATTGTTATATATTGCACATGTTCTGTTTATAGGTTCTCTTGCTTATATATCTCTATTTTATTTCCACAGATAGAAAAAACAGTTCTATTCCTATTAGAACAACAAGGAATTCTTGCACAACGAATTCAAGAACTGAACACAAAAAACATGCATTGCTCGTAGAACAACCAGATATATCACAAATCTCTGCACTAGGAGAGGAATATAGAGAAGTTGGAGTTGATCTTCTGAAACTTCTTAGATTTGTTGATATGAATGCTACTGGCATCAGGAAAATTCTGAAAAAGTTTGACAAGCAATTCGGATTCAGGTTCACTGACAAGCAATTCGATCTAACCATCCTTTTTCTCAATTACAACAAGTTTTCAAACATGTGGTATAGTTTCTAATCCTTTATCCAAAAGTAAAATAAACAAAATATAAGAAATAGTGAAGTACTATTGATATTTTGTTATTTGTAATATAACCTAAAGGGAATCAGCGCAGTTGTAGGTGCACTATCTCACAACCTTGTAGAGCTTCAAGATCGCCAAGGGAGTTACTCATCTGTCATCGATGCACTGAGAGGAACTGATGCATAATTGGATACTAAATCTGACATAAGACCATCAATACCATTATCAAGGGAGAAAAAATAATTATTTACCACTATTTCATCTTTAGCAGAAGAATCCACATCCATGTTATGCGTAACAGATTCTCACTCTAATTGCAGTTCCGAAACCAACAAGTTTTTTAATATCTCATTCTCAGGTACGAGATCAAAAATCACCATGAGATACAGCAGTCTCATTAGCAATCGCAAATCGATTTTCGAAAGCAAATCCAGAATCTTCTGAATATTCAAGGCATTCAAAACTATTCGGATGGGTAACAACTTGCACCAGAGGTAGTGCCTTTATTTTATAAGCTAAATTGAAGAGCATTTGGAATCTTCAACCTAATTTGCTATAATATTACATGTTTTAACATAGTATGATACATTTATCTTAATAGTGAGGTTCTTATGTCAAAAATTTACTTGGAAAAAATTGCGGCATCCGAACTTGGCAGCTGGTGATAGCTCTTCAAGTTCTGAATCTGCTTTTCTTTTAACATGTGGATGGGCATGGGCTATGTATAGAAAATACTATCATTATATATGGTTTTTTTTCTATTGTGTGTTTGTTGTGCTCAAGTGTCTTGGACTGTGGAGACTGAACCTATGATATGTTTTGTGAATGAATATAGATGTTAACACAGGTGCGTTTACAACAAATAATCCCGATTTGGTAAAATCTGAATTATAATTTTTAACACAGGTGCGTTTACATCAATCATAGATGTTGTCACTATGGTATAAGGTCTAAATGGTATCGATGAAGCATAGTTAAATAGCATAAAAATTGGGAAGATTCCTAAATTTTATGCTATTTAACTCTTGCCTTATCAATATCATAGGTAATCTGAAGATTGTGGACTTTGGTTAAGCGCCTTTACTGGGCTGGATGTGTTGCTTCACCCTACGTGTGGGACTCCAGCTCATGCTGTGATGGCGCAAAGGTAACCTAAATTCTCATCACGCAAAGGTAACTAATAATATTATTTAGTTATTTTCAGCAAGTAATTTCCTTTATGTTATATACCTGATTATTTCAGTAAGCAATCTAATTTGGTCTTTGAAGTATTATACTTCATAGAATTTTTTTAATTAATAAATGCTTCAACTCGGGTTTTAAATACAGAATTAGAAATAACATCTATAATTTATAAATGCTTCAACTCCAGTGCATTTCTAAAACTTCTTTTGCTATATGTTGTCTCAATAAATGTTGGAATAAGAGTGTCTTGATTGCATATTTGCTTAATTGACGCACTTGGTGATAAATTTAGCCAAGATTTTCCACTAGAATTATTGTTCGTTAAAGAATTTCATTATTATTTGTAACAGCAGGTGACATTTTTTGATTGAGTTGCATTGTTGTTTGGTTGGCTGGACTTATCTGAGTGGATGAGCGACAGAATGCAAAAGCTTTTAAGAAGAGGAACATCAGGAGCGGTGCTGTTATGTCATAAAGAAGCTCCTCAGGGTAAATTTTTTGTTGCAATTTTAGATAAGAGTGATTATTTGAAATGGTTCAAGTGATGGTGATCTTGGTAATTGTGTGCAGGCAAATGGATGAGTTGCAGGATTGGCGGTGATGCTGATTTTGATGAGAAAGGAGCAGGGAGATAGTCGATGAAGAATGGTTTGGTTGTAGAAAATGGTTTCAGTGATAAGTAGGCTAAGTTGCAGGTTGCTTGTGACTGTGGTGAACTATTTTTGGTATTGTGTTTATGAGTACACTGTAATGAAAAATATATCACATTTATTTCTGAGCATGCTCTTGTGTTATATTTGTTGATTATAATCTTTATTCGTTTATGAAGATTTAGTTTGATTGCTATTATTAAAATGTAATATATAGGCATAGCTCTTGAAAAGTGTATCTACGATTTTTATAGAGGCATATATGAGCTGTAAAAGAATTTATCCATACTATAACATGTTGATTTAATAGCGTGAAATGACCGCTATTGAATAAATATTTGAATTAACATACCATAGCGGCGAATTTGCTTTATAAAAGTAAGCTCAACCATAGCGGCATATTTTGTATTATAAATATTCAACAGTTTTTTATAACATATCGATATACAGCGCTTATCAAACTGCTATGGTTGTGATTAATAGCGGCTATATGCCGCTATAAAAGACACTTTTTGTTGTAGTGTTTACAGTTATGGAAATATTAAAACAGTTTTAGAGATGAGTTTTTCCGAAAGGAAAATGTGGAAGTTAGATATTAGAGAATATTTATCATGAAAGAATATAATTATACATATTCTGATCTATTGGAATGAAAAGAACAATGGTATGATTTTCTATGAAACTAATAAAAATGTTTTGTGCAAGTTATAAGGAATACATGAAAGAGATATACAAGGTATGAAAAGCATCATACTTTACATAGCCTATTTCGAAAAATATAAAATAAGTTCCTTGTAATTTCACATAAACATAAAATTCTCTTTTAAAAGGTTCATAGAAGATTTTAGCCTTAAGAAGTTCTCATTTATGAAAGTAGTTCCAATGCATTAAGGTATAAGACCGTAAGGTACAATAAGAAGATGTTTTGAAACACATTAAAATAGTTTAAAGATATTTTAAAAGAAAAAGGTTCGGTGAAAAAGTATATATGTTTTTGGAAATGAAAAACTTAATAAAAGTAGAATTTGAAAATTCAAATTTTTATAGAAAACTGAAAAGGTCTTTATAAGAAAACGAGGAATAAATTTTGGACTTAGAATTTGAAAGTTTTTCCCTCTAGGTTGGGAAATAATGTCAAGTAACCAAGTATTTTTGAATTTAATAGAAACTCAAAAATAACACTTATCAAAACAAAAGATTTTAGGATTTGATATTTTGAAAATTTAGAAGTCTTAGTTTTTGAAACGATAAATACCCAACCAAACTCTTATAAATATGGAGTATAGAGAAATCATTTCCTAGATGTAACGGAAAACGTACAAGACCATGTTAGGGATAGCAGTGATTACTTTTAGAAGTAATGATAGAAGTTCCCATGGAATGTATAAGACACTAGTAAAACCCTAGGAATGTGGATTCATGTGTGCAGACTAAAGAAGACAGTAAAGTGAAATGAGAATAAGGTAGTAAGGCATACATGGTTGAGAATGGATATTCTTTATTTTGGAGTAACATGGGAAAAGAATATTACTTTAGTGGAATTCACATAAGATAGTAGTTCTCATGCTAGCATTAGAGTGACACCTTTTGAAGCTCTTTATCAAAGACCGTGCAAGTCACCTTCGCGTTGGATAAGGTCCATAGAAGTCAAAAAGACTTCGAAGAAGATTAAATTGATTAGGAAAATGCGCACTTCTTATCCACGTCTCTCTTTGGTAGTAATTTTGAATTTCTTATTTCCATCTTTAGTTTTGAATAAATTCTTTCCTTTATTATCCTTTGGGAGGGTAGAACTTAGGATTTAACCTATGAATGGTAGGATTTGACGTAAACATGTTAATAGAACATGTTATGAATGACGTATGCTAGTGATTGCAATTGTTTGCTAGTGGATGCTAATGGACGCATATAGTACACTAGACACTATTGTTCTTTAAGGATCAGCCTAACTAGGACACTAGAGCATATGTATTTGGATGTGTGTGCATTTTATTCTATTTTTCATGGGTGCTATAAATGGATGATTTTCACATGATTGTTGCATTTGGATGATGTTTGTAGCATGCATATTGAATTATCGGGTATCATTAGGAAATTTTCGCATTCATTTGGATACATGGCACGAACATGATTGCATAAAAGGAGGTCAACTGAATCAGTGGACTGCGCAATCTTTTGCATTAGTTAGGGACATTTACACTACACTAATTACATAACTATCATAAATTACATTAAAAAAAACTTAAGGACAATGGATGAATGGTTGATGATTGAGCAGTTGGTTGTAGAATTGGATGAAACCATTTAGTACATTCTTTTATCCTTAGAGATTTCGAGGATGAAATCCCTTAAGGAAGGGAGAATGTAACAACTCGAAATTTAAACTGTAATAATTAATTCATTTATTAACTAAATAATATAATAACTTTGTGAAATTATCAGAATTGAGCCGTGGGAGTTGCACCATTGTGTCCGTGGAATTTTCTGGTCAATTTCCATATATGGAACATCAGAATCCGAGCTAAAATGAACGATATATGAATTAAACAAAATAAACAGAGAAAAAATATAAGCCAGGTCGACCGGCCGATCAACCTGGGCACAAGGGCAGTCAATCGCCCGGTCGATCCGCCTTGTTTATTTTAGCGAACAAACGTTCGTTCGAACATTTATGATGTATTTTGCATTCTTCAACTCAATCTAGTCCTTCCGTTTCTGCATCTGATGACCCCTATTCAGCCTATGACATGGTTGCATCATATTCTCTCCCCAAACCCAATGGTCTAAGATCCACTTCTACCCTTATAAATAGAACCCTAGGCCTAACACTTTTTCTCATACTAAAATTTTCTCCAATTGGGTTCACCTATTCAGGAAGGACCCTAAGCGGAATAACTTTCCAACAAGGAAATTGTTTTTAATAAAAATATTTAACAACCCCAAGTGGATCCGTGAAGGCCTAATGGGAAGAGATAAGGACCAGAGGTGGGTGATTGTAATTTTTTAAATTTCTTTAAGTAATTTGAAATAATAGAGTTTCCAATAGTTGTAGTTTTACTACGATTTTTGGAATAAACTTTTTAGTAATTTATTTACAGTTTTTAGAATTATTTTCAGTCTATTTCTTTTAGCTATTCTTTTCAATTAATTTCAGTTTATTTCTAGCTTTTCCATTTATTTATAGTATTTTAGTTTATTTACTGTTATTTATGCATTATTTACATCTTCTTCTTATGCCTTGGATTTTCTTTTATTTTCAGGTTTCTTTTATTCCTTCTTCTTCTTCTTGGGGTATGGATTAGTAACGTAAAATTTGACTAAATTATAAGAAATCTGAAATAACGGATTATATTATGTATATTATAAAGACTGTAATAGAAATGAAATTAGACTGAAATTATGCCTAATTATGATATTAATTAGACCGAATTAAAGAGATTGGCCTAGTTATAACTTAGAATTGAGACTAAAAAGGATAAAAGAATAAAAGAAGAAAGAAGCTTAGTTTCACACTTAGACCTTGGGTTAAGTAATAAGCATGATTATAACGTAGGTTATAATAAGAAATAGAACAGATTATGGCTTATTTTAAGACAGGATAAATTGATAAGCACAAATAGTAAGAACAAGAGTAAAGGCTTATTTAAATAATTTATCTAAGTTAATAAGCAAAGAATTAATGTAAGACCTATACCAAATAGCATTCCTCTATTATTTTCTATGGATCGGTGTTTCACATAAACCTTAAGTGAGACGAGGGGGACGCTTATGCTAGCAGTGATAGTATTCGGTCAATATAGAGATGTTCAAATCACGGGGGATTTGGATAAGGGCGCTATTAGATATTGTTTAGATGGTGGGACAGTACCGGTAGCATTCCCTATATTTTCTATGGACACGGTGTTTATACATAATCCTGAAGTGAGACGAGAGGAACGCTTATGTTGAGTCGAGGTAATAATACGACCCAATAATTGGAGCAATAGGTAGCATGAGCATGGTGGAAGTTATGCATGCGACTTCCATTTCGGTGCTCAGTAATCGCTATTAGTTCCAAGCGCTAAGTATGTGTGTCTTTCATAGACACCATTGCCTATTGTGTAGGGAGCTATGTATCGTCCAGTCCATAGTGGGTGCTTTGTGTATCTTTCGTAGTTACCATTGGCTGTTGTGTAAGGAGTTATATAGCGTCTAGTTCGTAGTATGGAGTAGCAGGCCGATCAAAGGGTAGAATCAGGATGTTAGTCTAATTACAGGATTAGGAATTCAGCCTGATCAAGCTGCTATCAAAGATAAGTGCAAACAATCAAAGTAACCTATTTTATTAATTGAGCAATTGTTTAATCGTATTTATTTTCATTTTATCTCTTTCCTATTTCCTTTATTTCCTTTTATATACTAGAACCATTGAAGGGTCTATTGCTTTTACTTTTCTTAAAGATTCTAGTAGTTACTATCGTTTAGCAGACTTTTAGTCTGACCCACTCCTCTATTTTACTCCTTCCCCTCCATAGGCAATCAAAGGAGAGGACAATAGATTACGGTTACTCGGAGGATTCTTGAAGAAGATTTCTACCATGTATTTCTTTTATTCTAGCTTTATCTCTTTCTATGTTCTAGCCTATTATGAGGGATATTTGTACTTTGATTTTTGTTGAGACTGCGAGTTTTTATTCCATAAGACATGTTGGGTTTTGAGACATGTATATTGTATTTGGATTTTGACTTATTTGGTTTATGAAGCAATTATGAAGTCTTTGTTTTAAATAAGTTATTATTTTAATTTTCGATGTTTTTACCTATTTTTGTCTTGTGAATTTAGTCTCTGTTTGTTTCGAATACCTACAATACACCATGCCTTTTAGTGTGTCCTCTTTGGTATATTAAGGGGTGTTGGGTGTTTCTCAAACGGAGCTAAAAAGATCAGATTTGACGAAACGAACTTTGATGTTTTATTTGAAAAATCACTAGAATATTATTATGTAAAAATATTTATATTTCCAAAAATTAATATTTTTTACTAAAACATTAATCAGTTTAGAATTAAAATTGAAAGCAGAATAGATTTTCGAAATAAACAAACTATTTTTTTTCTTCCTATTCAAATTAAACCTATTAAAACATATAAAATTTAAATTTTTTACATGCATTTTATTCAAAATCATTCTTTAATTTAATAATTTAAAATGGTACAACGAAAACCCACTGGTGGTTTTCGTTTGTTGATCTAGTGCATGAATTAATCGTAAAACGCAATGAGAGTTTGACAAATGTGAACCATTCATTTCAATCCAACAGTGAATCATCGACGATATGACGATCGAGGATGTGAATAGGAAGATGGGTAGACGGTCACAATAATGTTGGATTAGTTGGTTGTCAAGATCAGCGACAATCGATGATAGAGCTCGAAGGCAGCTAAAATGGGAGGTAGTGCCAAAGTGCCAATCGGTGGTGGTGAGTTCATAGGGAGCCGCTAATGGTAGTCCATTAACGGTTAGACGCCTATAGGTGCGGTGACGAAGTGAACATGGTGGCAGTTGGTATACAAGGTCGGGTTTTCGCTCTACATAACAGTGCATTATTGAAAATTTTATTAAGTAAAATAATAGTAATATTGAATAATAAACTGAATTAATTATTATACGAAAATGTCCTTGATCTTTAAACGCTTATAACTCTGACATACGATCTCCATTTCATGTATGGTTCGCGACATCAGATCATGGAGAGATGAGGATATGTTGTTTGCTATGTTTTGAGACACTTATTAAAAGTTCCTTCTTTAGGTAGATTCAATATATGCTGTCCAATAGGGCAAATAGTGGGCTAAGACATCTGTTCCTCGGTAGCGAGTCGCTTATAACTAGACGACGGTGGGCTGAGACATTTCATTTTCTAGTAGTGAGTTGCTTACGATTTGATGATTGTTGTCCAAGACATACAGTTCCTTGATATCGAGTCACTTATGATTAGATGATAGGAGGCTAAGGCGTATAGTTCCTCGATAGTGAGTTGTTTACGATATGACGATAGCGGATCGAGACATATAGTTCTACGGTAGCAGTTCACCTACGAATTGACGATAGTGGGCTAGGACGTATAGTTCCTTAGTAGCGAATCATTTACGATATGACGATAGTAGGCTGAGACATGTAGTTCATCAGTAATGAGTCCCTTACGATTTGACGATAGTGGGTTGAGACATATAGTTCCTCAATAGCAAGTCGTATACATTTATGAGGATAACGAGTTAGGAATTGGGCTCAATCGTTTTGTTGTCAGTGTTTGACATGCAAGTTGGGATTTCAAACTCAGTCATATGCATATGATTAGACATAGTATAGATTTTTCTGAGACCTTAGCATATGATGTCATTATAGTATTATATTGTTTTTAGCTGACTTGTTGGGTGCAGATGACACGGGTTAAGATACGATTTTCGAGCATAAGTGCTGTTTTACTAGCTTTTTAGTATTATACACTTGCATGATGTGTTTTACTCACCAAACGTATTTTTGATCCCCTTTATCCTTTTCGTATTTTTAGTTATACTCTGATAGGTCGATGGAGAGGACTGATGGTGACTTGAAGGCATGATGGTATGATAGAGAAGCACATTTATTTATTAGATATCTACTATTTTATTTCATTTATTCACCGGCATTATACTATTTTCATTACGAGTATAAAGAGATGTTGTATTATGATTTTATTTTATTATTGTAGCATCTTATTTGAATGGGATTGCATTATTGGTTATTATTATATTTTATTCCTTATTGTGAGTTTTAGAAAGCGTAGCATATTACGGATAACTCTATGACCTATTTCATATATCTCAAAATTATCCGTCATTTATGAGGTTTGTGATGTTTGCATCTGTTTATAAATAAATGGGGGCATTGTAGGTGGTGGGTTTTTATATGTGGTATGAGAGCTTAAGTTAGGTGATTCCTACTAAATTAGAGTGTATGAGATGCATCTGTAATTTTCTATTATTTATATCATATGTTTGTTTATTTATACAACACACTTTATATATTTTGACTCATAAAGGTAGTTGTTGGATTATCCCTTATTGAAGTAAGCAAGTAGTGTTAAATAAAATGATTAAAAATAGATTTTGGGTGAAAATAAATCCATCACATTTGTTATAATTTATTCCATAAAGAGTTGCTAATGGAGGGTCCTTCTAACAACTAGCAATTATAAATAAATTATATGGCTTTAGATCGAATTTTTAGTGTGATGTCGATAAGGCATAATGGAGTTACTTAAAGCATGGTTAGATTGCATGACGTAGTTGGTCTTATGTAAGTTATGATATACTCCAATTAAAGTCATTAAATTATTTGAAATGTCTCCTAAAAAGTTAAAACCATTAGTGTTTGATATTTTGGAAAATATAGTAGTTGAATTTTTCTAATGTACCGAAATAATAACCTCTTATGTTAGTTTTTAAAATAGGGAATATTAATCAAGAAGTAATTTTATAGGAATAATTTAAAGCTTGTATTTTTATAAAATGGTTAGTGTAAGTCGTATTTGTTGCACATATATTTTGATGTGTACTTTTTTTTAATAAAGAAACATTAGAAAGTAGAATTACAAAGTAAGTTAAAACACATTATTTTGAATGTATTTTGTTTACAAATATGTCTGTCAAACTTTGGGAAAAAATTTAAATTGAAAATATTATATTTTCTTTACACTTTTGGGACATCTTTTAATTATAAAAGTAAACTTTAAAATGGTACCTTTAACATGTTTATTTTTCTAAGTTGAAAAACCATTTTGAAAAGGTCCAAACTGAAAAAGTGTTTAAATTATTATTTGAAACTTGCTGTATTTTTCAATTTCAATATCCATTTATTCTGAATGGAAATTGAAGTATTTATGACACACACTCTTGAAAGTATGCAGTAGTAAATAATTTAATATTTTGGAAATTATTTCTAGATTCAATATGAAAATAATTAGAACCCGGTGGTTTTCAATTTAAAATTAAAATGAAACTGTCATGCTGATCACATGTAGTTTAGATTGGAGTTAGAAAAGGATTACAAAGACTATAATGTTTGAATCAATTCTAGTGAACTATCTCGAATGGTAAATATATTGGAGCATTAAGGACTTCTAGTATTGAATGTAATAGATTTGTGAAGTGTTGGAAGATTTGGGTGAAGGAAAATTAAGCATGGAAATTTGGTAGCGATTCCATTAGACATTCTAGTTGTAAGGGTAAAGTACCAGATTGAAATTTTCCATAATAGTAAAGGGATAAATACCATTTGTGTCATTTACTCAAATATGGTTTAAGTCATTAGAGTTTAGCACAAGACTGCTTCAGAGAGGTGATTTGGCTAAAATTTATTAAATATTAAAGTAAGACAAGAGTAAGCCAAAATATTTTGCCCTAAAATCTTAGAGAAGAGGCACTAAGCTAAACAACGATATGTTTAAGTTAAGGGGTGGGATACACTTACATAAGATATTATGAAGCATTGGAGGCCAGTTGAGTCTGAAGTTCCTTTAAAAGGTTGAATAATAGAAGATGGTTGCATGATATTATTGATGATAAAGGATGACTATGCTTGTTTAAGGAGAGTGTCTTTATACAAACTTATTGGTTAGTGTTATGACATATGTTTGTTTTGGTTTATGATAGACCCATGTATTGTTGTTATTTCATAGTAGATGCTCTTGGGTTATTGTTGTGGTATGTTGTACATGAGTATATTTCCTATGGGTTATGATTATGTATAGATTGCCCAAGGAGGGGAATCGATCACATTTGGGTCGCGGTTTTAGCATTTGGGCGAGTATCGTTAGGGTGAGTGGTTTAGTGTAACAAGTGCTCGACGCCATGTCACTATGTTAGGATATCGATCCATTTTTCGATGTTCTTATACGAAATTTATGGAGTTTATGGTAGCTATTTTATTTAATAACCTAATATATTTTTTTTAGTTAGTTTGGTGAGAGACTTTTTGATATTTGAGTTGCATCATCCTGTATACTTCGAATGTGACTCAATGAGGGCTCTATGTTAGAAAAGATAACAATAAGTTATATGTAAAGTGTTTTTTGAGTATAGTGATGTATATAAAGGCTCCCTAGCCATATGTTAATTCATGGGAGCTTACAAGCGTGTGGAGTTAATATTATTTTTGAAGTATCAAGTGTTGTACAAGCGAAAGACATGAAGTAAATGTTTTGACTTGCATGTACTAAGGTATGAAGGCAATTTTAAAGAAAGAGAATTGTCGAGTTTGAAGAAAATTGATAAGAAGTAATATTAACTCTTTTCAGTCATCACTTGGAATGAAATAATTGTTTTACTAAGTCAATTTTATGAAATAGTGAACTTTGTGCATAACATACTTTCAGTGCTCGACGCACGTGAAAAATAAGTGAAAACTGCATAACTTAGTCTATGAGATTATTATAGCAATATTGTGTTCAGTGAAAATGGGCATCATCCGTTGTGGTATTAGTAAATAACATAGTGGTGGAGTATGGGGTTCGCCTAAGGATCCTAATTATTAGTCCACTTAGAGGGGAGACACCGTCCATTATCGTATTGTCATGCCTATGGACTTAATAAAGAAACTTAGTAAGTTATGTCACATAAGATGTAGAGTTTGTTAATATTTTTCAGCATTTAGAGAAAGGCGAGCAATCTGATCTTTTGGAGCACTATTCCATTTATCGTGAAGGCATACCTAAGTTGGATGGAAGGTTATGCGTACAAGTGATGTAATGAATGAGATGCTAGTGAGTATCATCGTTTTATGACTATTCATCCAAACGGTGATAAAAAGTACTACAACACGATAAAGATTTTCTATTGGTCGAAGCCAAAGAAGCAAGGGATGAAGTAATTTGCAAGGTATTTGACAATGGAGATATGATGCTATTTAAATTTAAGTCATACTTGGATAGTATATGATTAGAGACACCTCAGTAAAAGTTTAAGTGGTATGCAAAGGAATGAAAACCACATGGGATAAGCATATGTAGATATTTCACGGTGGGGTCGCACGGTGTAGGTTGAGGACTCGTATTGAGATATGTTATGTCGGAAAGCTAGCACCATCAGTTGTTAGGCCCTACTTGGTTGTATAGAGAGTAAGGAAGTCAGCACGTTGAGTTTGCTTCTTGAAAAGTAAGTAGGTGTTCACACGCATTGTTTTTATCCCATTTACAAATGTACATTGGTGATCTAGCAGTTATGGTAGAGCACAATCATCTTGATGGGGTGAATGTCGAGGAAAATTCTAGGATACTCTATTATCATATTTGCATCTTCGAGTTTGAAGTGATATGGCATAATCCGAGTTTCCCATCATGAGCCCTCTTCCAATAAGTTCCTCTTTTGATTAGTTTGTAGGTTAGTTGGCTCATTAGGCCGCTTATATAATGCATGGTTTCTTTAACTAGCTAGTCGACATAGACATCGATGTAAGAATGATAGGATTGGTTGTATGCATGTTCTTATAATGTGTTTGGTTGCAATGGTTTCTTTCTTTGAGTTATTCCAATTTAGTTTTTACTTGTCAGATACCTATACTCATGGTTATTCTAAATTAGGTTAGATGATTATTATTTTTGATAGTAAAAGTGGTATTTTTATTCAAGCAGAGTACTCAATTTGATATCTCTGGGGTCCGAAGTCATACAACTAACCAGTTAGGCCAGTGGTCTTTGACAAATTATGTTAGATGATTATATATATACACTGTTTATTGTTTTCTAATTTGCATTTACTTATTACTTATTTATAAACATGGTTGTTTACTTGCACTTTATATGTATGTTGTATATGGATGTATGGATATGCATAAGTATAGAAATACATACATACATACATACATACATACATATATATGTATATGCATATATTAGGATATTTTCGTACATTTTTGGTTGTCACCACATATGCATTCATATAGGAGGCCGATTTAATTGTATTTGCACCCATTTCACATCATATCATTCTATTTTTATCTATCATATGTACTATACACTCTTGGTTGTATTTTTGTTTTTGTTGTATAATGGATGCTAAATTGATGTAACTTTGGTTTTTTTGTATATTTTTATGCTATAAAATGATTTGCATCATTTGCTTAGTGAAATTTCGAGGATAAAATTCTTTTAAGAAAGGATGCAATAACATGTAGTGTTAAGTAATTAAATAACTAAATTAAAAGGGTAAATTCATAATCTTACCTAAAGACAAAAGTAGTAAATTTTCTACATGGGCTATAAATAGGGTTCGAGACCTATTCTATTACATCCGAAATGCCTTTTATGGTCAGAAAACATATATAACTTGTTAAATTGGTTAAACGGCTTGGAAACTAGAAGAACTTAAAACCCCATGGCATTTGTGTAGTATAATGATTTCGAGATTTTAAGCTAAATATATGTTTTTTCTAACCTATAAATAAAAAGGCAAACACCAATTCAAATCCTATTTTAATCTTAACACCTTACAACTAATCTCCACCATCTTCGTCATCGATCCTCCAAATCAAATCCGAATTAAACAAATCAATATATTAAATCGGTCACTACGAGGAGAGCTACGCATTTAAATCAATGCTATTAAGAAATTTGAAGTTTTGAAGGAGAATAATTTCTGAACAGCGAAGAAGAATGAGAATTCACTCCGGATCGGAGAGAATGTGTGGCTAATCGATGAGGATGCATGGCTAATCGATGAGTGGGATTAATCATATATGGTTATGTATTAACTAGATGATGAAATTGATAATTAAAAATGATTTTTTTATACACATTTGATTATAATGTAGTATACCATGGCTAGATGATTAAAAAGTGAATTTTTATCGATTTTAATTAGCCAAAATAATCGCTCTCTAATTTAAAAGTGTGAAATATAAAAATGTCCTAAATTAGGCATGTTATATATCAAAATTGTAGCTTCAATGACATGAACCCACTTGTATTGTTCGTTCTTCAATTTGGTATTTGGATTGATCGAAAAACGCATTGGGAGTTCGATGAACATGAACCATTCATTTCAATTCAATGGTGAAATTTGATGATATGACGATTGAGGACCGAGAATGCGAAGTGGACGACGACCAGATAGTTAAGACAATTTGGATTACTCATTAGTTGTCAGGATCAGCCAGAATTGACGCTAGAGCTCCGTAGAGTTGAAAACAGGTGGTGGCTTAGAAGTTCCAAGGGACATTGGCGATTTCTGGGCTCATCATGGGGGAGCCACTGGCGGTAGCCTATCGTCGGTTAGACACCTATAGGCTTGGCCGCAAAAAGATCTTGGTGGCAGTTGGCAAACTTGGTCGAGGTTTTGCCCTATTGTAGCAGTGCATTTGAATAAAAACATATTAAACTAAATAATAATGATATAAAATAATAATATTAAAGTATTTATAATATTTAATAATTATAAAAATGCCTTTGAACTTTAGATGCTAATAATTCTTGTACACGATCTCCTACGAATGTTTTGGTATATTGTTTATTGTGTTTTGAGACATTTATGAAAGGTGCTTGGTTTTGGTAGATTCGTTATACATTGTTCGATATGTCAAAATTGGCCCGAGACATTTTGTTCCTTAATAGCGAGTTGCCTACAACTGGCAATAGTGGACCGAGAAATTTTGTTCCATTGTTGTGAGTTGCTTACGTATCAATAGTGATCTGAGACAAAAAATTCATCAGTAGCAAGTCTCTTATGATTTAATGATAGAAAGAAGAGACATATAGTTCTCAATGGTGCATCATTTACCATAGTATAACAGTCGGCTGAGACATATAGTTCCTCAGTAGCAAGCCGCTTATGATTTGACGATATCGGCCTGATATGTATAATTCTTGCAATGACCTAATATTTTAAACATCTAAAGTTAATTATAAACGACGTCAAGATACGCTTAGAACTAATTTCAGGTATTAAAAAAGTGGACCATAGGTTGATAAAAATTAAAAATTCTAAAACAATGAAAAAGTAAAACCTCAAACAGAATTTAAACATCAACATATATATAATTTCATGTTAATAATTAGTTATTATGCAAACCTTGTACATCAAATATCATACTTTTTTTTTCAATCCATCAATCATTAAAACAATAACTGTAACTATTTTGGTATAAGAGATATAGCAATCCATCATACCAATATAACTACTTCCAAATGCTTTTCTCATTCCTTTGCTTCACATGTAAACTTACAAATGCTTATGTATACATATGACAAAGGAGGAAAAAGGTTTCAACCATGTTTGGACTGTGCCCAATCTTATACATTACAACCACGAGCTCAATAGTTATTGCACAGAAAATGACTGCCTAAGTAACCCTTTTTGGGGAATCAAGCCTACATAGTTTTGTTTTCTGCTCTTCACCTACATCCAAATAATTATTAGTACATTACAACCACGACAGCCATGCAACCATCATAGCCAATTCAATTAATGCAACTAATGCAACCATCGCAACTAAGCAACCAATACAACTGATTAAAATAGAAAAGGCATAAAAAAAATATTCCTACTTAGCAATCACAACATATGGAGTAACAAGAATAATAATGCATAACCATAAAACATCAACAATATTCAGTAACAACCCCAATCACCAATAAGGAGACAATAACACAAGTATACTAACAAATATTATTAATTATAATAATGCATCACCAATGTAAGTATAAGTTATCCAGTTTATACTAATCACTCCAATAGTAACACAACATCCATCATCAATTAACCATAATTAATTACACATCAACCATTAGTAAAAATGATAAAGCATTGCATATTCGTCCTAATGCATTCTCGTTGTCATCATCGCAAAACAAACATACCTTTTCTGAAATTCCAGTAAATCCGGCTTCATCTGCAATACCTAAGGGGTACATAAGAAGACCTGCCACAACCTGCTTTCCCAATTTAAGCCAGCCTTGTCAGATGTCTCAATGCGGTAGCCAGGAATTGAACCCTCTCCCTTCTATGAGGGGGTCGATAACATACTATATTTTTCATACATTCAAACACTATACTTACTACAATTATTTTTCCTTAAGTATCGAATTTATTTTACTATTGTTTATTACAAAAATGCCTTTAATTATCTCCAAATAATAATAATCTTTTGAAACGATGAAATACTTAAGAAATGCTTTATTATAATTTCATTACTTCATATCCCTCAAGCCGTTTGTTTTCCATCAAAAATAGTATTTCACACCATATTACTTTTCAAAGCAATAATATTATTGTTTTATGTCATAATAAGAAATAAGGTTACTATAACAGTCCACAAACCAATTTATTACTATTTATCTCAGAAATAATAATATTTTTCCTTAAATCGCAAAAGCCCCTTTTTTTCCTATTTCTCTCAGAATAGTAATTATTTATCCAAAAAACTTTTGGAAAACATTTCTTTGTTATTTTTATACTTATTCAGAAATACCACCTTATTTTATTACTTAAATAATAATAATATTTTATATCATAATCAGCGTAGAATCAATCATTTTTTCATTTTCATAAAACAATACTATTTTCATTGAAATTTGTATTATTATTATTTAAAATCTCATTTTATTTATAAATACCAATAAACTTTCAAAACCTTAATTTAAAATATATTTTTAGTTATTATTTATGAATTTTCCCAGAAATTAATAAATAATAATCTTGTAAATTCCACACATTAATCTTGGTAAAATTTCTTAAATCATTGTTATTTATAGATATCGTTGAAAATATGGTAATAACCATATTTATTTATCTAATTTTTACATTATCCACTTTTTATTTCAGTTAATTATTTTTCACTTTTAAACAATAATTAATTATAATTAAACACCCAAAATTACTACAATAAACAATAGATATCCATTCAAGGCATAACACATCTAAAATGTCATCAATCCATACAAACATCCAATAAACATAACATATCTTAGTAAATATGATTTTTCATCAATAGATATATATTTAATATCCTAAAATTAAATTAAATAATTCATACCAACACAATTTTTCCAACTGTCTCTAAACTCAGCAAACCAAGTTACATATCATTCGGAATTTCATTACAAGTGTAATGGAAGAAACCGCACGTGAATCGAAGTTCGTATGTCGAAGATACAAAGGTTAGAAGAACCAAGAGTCTAAAAATATCATATTTGTAAGGACAAAACAGAAAAATAGAAATTACGCTATAGTGCTTGCTTTTCCCCAACTTCACGTTGAAACTACCTTGCGTGCCTTTGAATGAGCAACCGCCGCCACCTCAAACGCCTAACCCCGAAACCAATGACTCCGCTATGCTCTCTACTTTGTCATCTAAAAGAACCCCCACGGCCAAACCTGCCACTGTGGCCTATTGTGGCTTCCAAATCAAAATTTTGGTTGGCCATGGTAAATGTAGTTGAGACGAACGATGAACTCCATTCGTTGGTATCTACATATTTGTATCTTTAATTTCTCCAATTGCTACTAAATCAAAAAGCCCCAAATCAACGCGTAAGGTTTCATCAGATTTTCCTTTGACCACGATTCTTGGTTAACTCAAGCATTTTTACTACAAACCGACACCTCTTGTTGATTTTTATCGTCGAGAGCTTCGAAATGGTATATTGTTTGATGTTATTAGAGCTTTTGATTTTTGAATTAATTTATAATTAGCTAAAATAATCCACCATTAAAAAGTGATTAAAGGGGACTTGTGATTGAGGAAGAAAAGTAAAGATAGAGGTGAAAGCTAGGGGTTTCTAGTCTCACGTATGTAGTTGTTAGGCCAGGTTATGGGCCATGTATCCATTTTAGTCCGATTAAGCTATGTACGATGTTTAAATACAGTACCGCTTCTATTTAAAAAAATGTAGCTCCAAATATATCATAATTACATATCAAACCGATCATTTCGGAAAGAACTTTGCAACATTTATAAATACGTCACCCAATTCTCAATTCTATTATAAATTCATTTTTAATTACTTTAATATTAAAAGCGTAAAATTTGTGGGTCCTTACATTCTTCCCCCTTAAAAGAATTGTGGCCTTGCAATTCCCTAAATACAACTTTCAACCAAATTAATAAAGTTTTGTCATGGACTTAATCATAAAATACAAGAAAACATATCAATCACAAGTTAACATAAAAATAATGTGTGAGACCACAAAACACCATTAGTTATAACATAATAGAATTCATTCACAACAAAGAATTCATATTACAATACCACGTGCACTTCCTCAATCATACAATCCAAACTAAAGCATGTAGAAATAACACTCCACCAACAAAAGGTAAAAAAATATCAATCATAGATTAGCCTATATCATGAATCTCCATAATCCACAACAAAGCATTAGCTGATGAAAACATGCATGTATAAATAAATGAAGACACATAAGTCAATAACCAACATAGCCCATTGAAATAAACACGCCACTAAATTAATACGATATAATCACCATACTAACCAATCAACCAATAACATGTGTTTGTAAATTCCTATGTTGACTGCAGATCCATTATAATATGTATATCCTCAAAACCATCATTGAACTTCCTCATAGTTTCATCTTCATAATAATCAGTGTATCATTCCATTTTCACACCATCTTAAATATCATGTGCACTCATTATCACATCTCAAAATAACAAGCATGAAGTCATCTCTATATACTCAAAATAATATGCCTAGTCATGGATGAATCCTCAAAGTATTATGGCCATCAAGTCATACTACAGCTGCATCAATCATCGATCCTCAGACCCACATCATAAGGTCTCTTCCAAATGATCGCCATCATAAGGTCAGTAAATACTCACCGTCATTAGAGTATCGTACTTTAAGATCTATGAATATTTATCATCATTTGGTTACCATGCTTGCATCCATGCCACTTAGACGTCCAGGAACTAGACTACCCTTCTGGCTATGTAGGGTAAGATGAATCTCCTATTTGAAGATCCGGGGCCTGTTTGTCCTAGGTGAGCATCCTCTCATACCCTTGTTATATGAGCACACATTGAAACCTTCGAGCATCAACGATCCCTTAGCACACTTCATATCCATTGTAGAGTGCGTTCTAGCTCCACTTCGCAAGTTCCCATCATAGAATTTGTCCTTATGGATCTCGTTATTGAGTCATTAAGTCTGGAACATAAAAATCAAATCTCGTCTGTTCCAATCTTTGTATCAAGTCGAAAAACCTAATTCCAAAATCATTTTATAGAAACTTCTCCATTTTTATGACAAAGATAACCCACCCAAAATACCAAAGAGAGATCCACCAGTGAGGAGTGTTCCAATATATCTTCGAAATAAAACATTTTTATTTTCAAGTCAAAGCTTCCACGTATGTTTAAAACCAAAAATCTTTTTCCATCCTAAAATACCTCCACTATTTTACAAACAAATTCCTAAAATATTTTCACCATTTTAAACCAATTTATAAATAATTTTTGAGAAAACATTGCTTTTAAAAATTCTAAAGTGAAAATTATTTGCTCAAAATATTTATGGAAGCTGATAATTATTTGAAAATATGTAGATTTCTAATCACATATTTTGACAAATATGTATTGAACCTTCTTAATCGTTATTTGGATTCCTCAGTGCACTCATCAAGTCTGTAGTCAACTGAATTTTCTAACTACAATTATTATCTTTAAGGTCAAATCTTTTAGTCATCCTGAATATCTAGTCTTCCTCGGCTTAGGAAACTATACTACGCCATTATGACTAAACTAAATATGCCTCTTATCAATCCTCTAGTTTCCCCAATGTACGTCCCATCAAAAGTTAATATTGGATAACTAGCTCATCCTACATTTATCATACATAGAAATCAAACAAATAGACAACCAAACAAGCAACCAAGTAAACAAGCAAGTAAATAAACAATATATAAAACCAATCATAGCAAATTAGACAGTCAACACAATACAACAACAGGTAACAATTTAAACAAGCATGAAATGAATTAATTAAATAAATAATACAATATAATACATATAAGAGGAAATAATTCAAACAAGCACAACATGAATTAAGTAGCGCATACAGTATAACCAAAACGAACAGATACAATAAAAGGGTCATATTCCAAACAATGAAATGAGTAGTCATTACACCATATCCCACCCTCTTCTATGAAAGAGAATAACTAGCCATTCCCACAACTCCGAATGGAAAGTCACACATAACAGTCATAAGGTAACTTCGTCATAATTGGTGTTAGGTAGACTCAAAATCATCTAACCTAATCATCTTACATTGCGGTCCTCAAAATTTATGAATAAGACATATTTTTAATAAAACGCTTTAAAATCACCTTAAGAGTTTGTTATTCATTAAATATTTTACCTTTCAACAATTTACTTTACAAATAAAATCATCCTCATATTTCCTTAAAGCATTGTAAATCTAGATACTTTACAATATTTATATTTTCTCCATGATATATTTGCAGATATGTTATCAATAAAACAATCTTCAAATTATGTCTTTTCTACCAAAGCTCTTTACGCAAAATAAATTTTCTTTTCAAAACATCATATTTCAAAGAGTACCCATTAAATGAAATTCCTTACAATCAAAATAAATTTTCAAAGCTAAATTTTTCTAAAATAAGATATACTCATTTGATAAAACTTCTCCTCCAAATGAGTATTGCGTCGCATTCTTAACTCAACAAAATACTCCTTAAATAAAATGCCTCCATCAAACCATTTTCAAATACTTCAACCAATAAAATAGTTTCTCAAATAAAAATATTTCCATTGTACTATTTTCAAAGTCTTCTTTTGAGAAAATCATTCCTTCAAAATAAAATATATTTTTATGGAAATAACCTCCTTTTAATAAATCTTCTCAAATTTATATAATATATATTGTAGATAATGTGTCAACAAAATATTTTTTTCATTTAAAATAATGATCCTCATTAGATATTCTCCAACAAGGTACTTTTGACAAAAACAAAATTCTATACTATTATCAAAAAAAATTCTCTTCTACAAAACATATTATTAATTAAATACTCCTCAAACCTTACAGTATTTACTTTAAAATATCCTTAACAAATATATTTCTTTCCAAAATACCTCTCGACAACATGTTTTTGCAAAGAACTCTAGGTAATATTGAGCTTACAAATTATCTTTTCAAAGGATATTCCAAAATTGAAGATATAAATGTTCCTACTAAAATATTTCTACCAAAATAAGTATATTAAGCTGAACATCCTTCTATAACAATATTTTAAAATTTAATATTTACCAACAAAATTTCTCTTTTCCTAGATAATTTTTTCTCGCTTCCAATAAAGCATTTATTAATCATAATACCATCATAGAAACACATTCCAAAAAATGTTTTAAAAACAACTAAAATTTCACAGTAAAAAAAACAATTATAGTTCTTACACAAAAATATATTATCAAAGGCTGAAATAAACTTTCAATATCTAATTAAAACACCTTTTTACTAATAGTATTTTCAAATAAAATATTTTTACCACTTCACTTTTCCTTTTGGAAACATCTTTATAAAATATTTTATTTTCAAATTAAGTAATTACGTTCTCATAAAAATTTCAACAAATTGCTTCTATGTTAAAAAACCATTTTCCCTTTTTCAATAAAATATATTTTAAGTCATAAGTGTATACTTTACAAATTTCCAAACAAATATTATTCACTTTAAAAGAAAAATTGGTTTGATCTTATTAATGTCATTTTTCAATTGTAATTTAATATAGGATGTGGTCACTCAGGTTATAACCAACACTTAACCCCTCTTATAAGTGTTTATCCAACCCCACTCTTACTTTTTTTATCTTCAATCATCATAAATTAACATCATTTTATGGTCAAGGAATGGTGATTAACAAACAACCCATACACACCAAACATACAATTATTAACTAAAAAGCTCACTCATTCTATATTTTAATCCAACTTAAGGTGTAAATTATTATAACATAATGATCAAACACACCTAAAGCTCACGGAATCACTAAACCTAAGCTCTAATACCAAGTGTGATGACCCATTATTTTAAACGATTAAAACTAATTATAAATGACATCTCAATATGCTTACAACTAATTTTAGATGATAAAAACAATCGACTATAGGTACATGAAAATTCAAAATTTTAGAACAATAAATAAAAAGGAAAACCTCACAACAAAATTTAAACATCATATATAAAATCGCACGTAAATAATTAGCTATCACACAAATCTTGTAGATAAAATATCATTCAATTTTTTTTCAATCCATCATTATTAAAACAATAATTGTAAAAAATTTGACATTATAGATATATCGTTCCATCATGCAGATACGACTCCTTCCAGATGCTTTGCTCCTTCCTTTGCTTTGCCTGCAAACTTACAACTGCATATGTTTACATATGATAAAGGATGAAAAAAGTTTCAACTATGTTTGTACAGCGTCTAATCCTATACACTACAGTCATAGGCTCAATAATCATTGCACAGGAAAGGACTACTTACATATCTCTTTTGGAGGATTGACCCTGCATAGTTCTGTTTTCTGCTCTTCTTCTATATCCAAATACTTGTTAGCGCATTACAACTATAGCATTCATGGAACGTTGTAACCATTACAGCCAACTAGTGCAATCGCTACAACCATCGCAACCAATGCAACTAATACAACCTATGCAAATAGAAAAGGTGAAAAATAGTATTCCTATTTATCAAATAAAACAAATCATCATATTGAGTGATAACAATAGTAGTACACAGTCATCAAACATCAACAATATTTAACGACAAGCACAATCACCAAACAAGAAAACAACAACACAAGTATACTTGCATACATTACTACTCATCAATTATAATAATACATCACCAATGTAAGTATAAATCATCTACTGTATACTAGTCACTCCAACGGCAACACAACATCCATCATCAATAAACCATAATTAACTACCCATCAACTAGTAGTAAAAATGGTAAAACATCACATACTTGTCCTAATGCGATCTCATCGTCCTCGTCGTTGCAAAACTAACATATCATATATTACATACATTCAAACATTGTACTTGCAACAATTATTTTTCCTTAAGTATCGAAGTCATCTTACTATTGTTTAGTACACAAATGCCTTTATTTATCTCCAAACAATAATAACCTTTTAAAATGATAGAATACTTAAGAAATACTTTACTATAGTTTTGTTACTTCAAATCCTTAAACCATCATATTTTTCATTAAAAATAGTAATTCACATCAAACTACTTTCAAAGAAATAATATTATTATTTTATGTCAAAATAAGAACTAATGTCACTATAATAGTTCACAAACTAATTTATTACTATTTATCTCAGAAATAATAATATTTTGTCTTAAATCACCAATGCTCCTTTTTATTCCTTTCGTCTCAAAATATTAATTACTTTACCCAAAATAAACTTTTGGACACATCTCTTTATTACTATTATTCTTAGGAAAATACCACCTTATTTTATTACTTAAACAATAATAATATTTTATACCATAAACGTAGAATCAATCATTTAGTCATTTGCGTAAAACAATACTATTTTCATTGAAATTCGTCCTATTATTATTTAATACCTCATTTTATTTATAAATATTACTAAACTTTCCAAACCCTAATTTAAAATGTTATTTTAGTTATTATTTACGAATTTCCATAGAAATTCATAAATAATAACCTTATTAAATTCCATACATTTCTAAAATAAATTTAAAATCATCGTTATGTACAGCTATCACCCAAAATCTGTTAATAACCTTATTTATTTATTTATTTTTCCCATTGCTATCCATTTTTTATTTCAATTAATTATTTTCCAATTCTAAACAATAATTAATTATAATTAAACATCTAAAAATACTACCAATAATAAATATGCAATCAAGGCACAACACATCCGAAATGTCATCAATCCAAACAATATCCAAATAACATAACATATATCAATAATTATGATTTTTCATCAATAGATATATATTTTATATCCTAAAACTCTATTAATTAAATAATTCATACCAATATGCTTTTTCCGACTATTTCCAAACTCAGCAAACCAAGAGCCATATCGTTTGGAATTTCTCTACGTCCAACGGAAGAAAACGCACATGAATCGTAGTTCGTATGTGAAAGATATTAAGGTTTGAAGAAGCAGGGTCCCATTTGTATATATTATATTTGTAACAACTAATTGAAAAAAAATGAAATTATGCTATAGTGCTTTTCCTTACCCGACTTCATGTTGAACCCACCCTTGTGCGTCTTTGACCAAGCAACTACCACCTCAAATGCCTGACCTGAAACCAGAGATACCGTCGTGCTCCTTACCTTCGGTGCCACCTAAAAGACCCTCCATGACCACCTGGCCCAAGTCCGCTACCGCCACCTGACATGATTCCGAAATAAAATTTCGGTCGATTTTGGCCATGCTAAATGCAACTGAGACCATCGATGAACTCCATTCGTCGAGGCCCACACATATACATTTTTAATTTCGCTTACTGCTACCTAAATCTAGAGGTGGACGTGGGTCGATTTGGTGCGCTTTGAAGCCCAAATTGCTTTTGCACCGCATCAAGCGGTTAATCAAAAATACAAACCATTATACTAACCATTTAAACGGTTTGGTTTCGGATCGGCTTGATGTAATACGGTTCGATTTTGGTCTGGTTCGTTTTGAACCCATATTAAATGTAAAATAAGATAATTACGTCCATCAATAATCAATTAACGAAGGAAACTGTGTGAAGTTTTTATACTTAGAGGTTAATACACACAATGTCATATAAAAATGAAAGATTGGTTCTTAATTGAATATTTCAATTTGACATTTAGCTATAGGTGGGAATTTTTCCAGTAGATTAACTAGTCATCAAAGTTAACCAATGCATAATCATCAGTAAAAGAACTAGAATAAGATTATGATTAGAATTTATCCAAAAGATGAGATGAAAAATATCATACTAAAACTATAACTTCTTCCTTTAAGAAAATGGTTATTGTTGATACAAGCTGAAAAAAGAATATACATCGTTAGAATATAAAATAAGATAGGAGTTGCTTATATTTTTACCATAAGATTACTAGTGTAAATATTCGGTTTGGTTTAGTTTAGTATGGTCGAATCAATCATCCAAACCGCAATCGAACCATATCGATGTGGGACCGTCCAGTTTAGGGTGTTTGCATTGATTAGAAGATTCAGTGTGGGTTTTCGCACTATTTTTACGGTCTGGTGCAGGTGGTTTCTGTATAGTGGTGCGGTCTATGCCCATCCCTGCCAAAATCAGAAATCCCCAAATCAACGACTAGGGTTTCATCAAATCTGTCTTTGACCACGATTTATGGTCAACTCGAGCGTTCATATGACAAACCGACACCTCCTATTGATTTGTATCGTCAAGAGGTTTGAAACTATACATTATTTAATGGTATTTGGGCACTTTAATTTTTGAATTAATTTGTAATTAGAAAGAATAATCTACCGTTAGAATGTAATTAAGGGGAATTTCGGGATTAAGGAAGATACTTGAAGAATGAAGTGACTGTATGGTTTCGTAGCCTTATATACGTAGTCATTAGACTGATTTATAGGTTGTTTACCTATTTGGCTCGAGAAAACCATGTATGTTGTTCAAACATCGTAACGCTTCTGTTTCATAATCAATAACTTTAGATATATCAAACTATTCGGCTCGGAAAGAGTTTCGCTGTAGTTATAAATATGACACCCAATTCTCATTTCTATTAGAAATTAATTTTTAATCACTTTAATATTAAAAGCATACAATTTGCGTGGTCGTTACTGTTCCTCAGTGGCGATTCGTTTATGATATGATTATAGTAGGCCGAGACATGTAGTTCCATGGTAGTGAGCCACTTATGATTTCAAGATAGTGGACCGAGACATGTAGTCCATTAATAGCAGGTTACATATGATTTTGGCGATAATGAATTAGGACTTTAAGCCCAATCATGTTGCAGTCGGTCTGCAACATGCAAGTTAGAACTTTGGACCCAGTCATGTGTATATGATTAGCGATGGTATAGATTTTAGTGAGACCTTATCATATGACATCGCTATAATATTACATTGTATTTAGTTGATTTGTTGGGTGCATGTGACGTAGGTTAAGCTAAGATTTTTTATCATAAGTGTTGTTTTACTAGCTTATTAGTATTTTACACTCATATGATGCATTTCACCTACCAGACACATGTTTAACCCCTCATTATTTTCTTCTTTTTAGCTATACTCTGATAAATTGATAGAGAGGACTAGTGGTGACTTGGAGGTGTCATGGGATGATGGAAAAACGCATTTATTTAGTAACTAACTACTATTTTATTTCACTTATCTCTAGGCATTATACTATTTCCATTACTAGTATAAAGAGATGTTGGAGTTTGTTTGATATTGTATTGTTTTTTTTGTAGGATTGTATTATAGATTATTATTTTATTTTATTTCTTCCACTGTGAGTTTTAGAAAATGTAGAATATTTTAATAGCTCTGTAATCTGTTTAATATTTTTATCACAAAACATTCATTGTAACCGGCATCCGCGATGCCAATGCCACTTTAAATCGTGGGTCGAGATGTTGTAGATGGTGGGTTATTACATTTAGTTGATTGCAATTATTATATGTTAAGCGTGATCCAGTATATTTTTTGTTGCTTCAAATGATATATTTATTATTTATAATATGATATTTTGAGATATACATGTTGTGAAATATATGTGTATTATAGAGTTGCATAAAAAAGAATTAAGGTTGAAAATAAAATGTACCATAGAAATTCGTTAGAATTGCCGATGAATTCACTAATGTTAGAGAAAGAGCTGGTAAAGGTTAAGAAACGCCAGTGATGCGTTGGTAAAATAGATGATGAATTCAAAACTAGTTTGTCGGTAATTTGTCACTATATTCTGATGAATATGCAAACATTTTACTAAAGTCAACTTTCAACCCATATGTTTGAAAATTAGTTGGAGGATTTTTCTATATGCAATTATAAGTATTATTATATAATTGTTGCAACATCGTCGGTAAGGATTGACGTTTTCTTAACTACAACGTTGGGAAATAAGTCAGAAAGTTTAACGACGTTCTATTTATTGACGCTTTATTTTCATCGATAATCTCGTCGATGGCTTATTTTTTCGATGAAATAACAATGCTTTTGTATGTCGAGAAACATGCATTTCTTGTAGTGCTCCCATAGATCATGGAGTTCACAAACATATCATTCTTCGTAGGTAATAAACATAACAATATGACCACCGCCGCTTCATCTTTAATATCTACATCCACTGCCTTGAGCTTCATTACCAAAGCAGTCAAGATATCTATGTGCTTCGAAATTAAGTTTCCGTGTTTCGTTCTAAAGTTATAAAGATGCTGCTAAAGAATAATACGGTTTGCCAATGATACGCTATTATCAATGCATCTCATAGATTCTTTGCCTCCTTTATGTGAGAAAACTCCCTAGGGATCTCATCTGAAAGGTGCAACTAAATGGTTGTAAGACACTCTTCTTCCTTTTCTAATAGGAATTCCAATTTATCTGTGTTTGAGACTATTTTAAAAGTCTTCTCATCCTTAAGCACCGTCTCCATCTTCATCCTTCAGGTTCTCAATATCTCATATTCCATTGAATTGATTCACAACATAATTATTCAAATTATCATTGATCCTGCCAAAACCAACTAACCTTCAATGATTTCGTAGCTCTGGTACCAACTGTGAACTGAAATGATATAGTCACCGATTAGAGGACTAAAAGATCTGCTAATATGAATAATTATAGAGTCAATAACAAGAATATAAAATTTGACCAAAATCTTTCCTTTGTTAATAATTTGAGGAGATACATGAGAGATTACAAATTAGAAGAGAAGATTATTAGATAAAAAATGTTTTTATTATTACTTTATGTTTTTTTGATAGTAATGGATAATGCCTTTATGATATATAGAAGAGAGATGGTTTGAAGAGTATGAAACCTTAAAGTTTTTTGCTAGAAAATATCTCCTCGAAAATAGCATCTGACTTTGACTCGATATCAACCCTTTGATTTGATATATCATTGCCGATCATTTCAATAGCTTTAACTGAGTTTAGCATTTTTTTTTCCTTTTAATTTTAATGACAGTGTTGGTTTTTTATTTGCTTAGAATTCTTTAAGCTTGAATGGAGTATTTTTTTGTGCTTAATTGTCAAGTTCAAAGTTTGTTTTTGATTTAATGATTTATTAATGAATATACCAATACTTTTTTAATAACATTAATTGGAATATACGGTTTGATTCTTGTATTGTTCCTGCATTTTTACATACAAAAAGACCGTACTAAGTGTATTAGTCTATTTACACCACATTTGAAACAACTAAATACAATGTAAAGCGTATTTATTACCACATTACTTTTTTCCCATTCCTTTTGACATTTAATTAAGGTGAAAAAAAATCTTAATGTAGCGTATTGTTTGCATATTGTGTTTAGTTTTTACCGCACTTGAATATTGATAAGAAAATAAATAAAACATTAAACATTTCATAAACAATCTTTGAAAATATGATGTATTTTTTTAGAAGAATTGTAACGACCCATAAAATTCGATAACTAAAGTGGTTAAATTTATAAGATTTTTTGTAATTAAATTTAGAAAAGATAATATTTTTTATAATTTATACCGAAGTAAATATTAAAAGTGAACTGTAGCATGGATATTAAAACTAATTTTAGACAAATGGAGTAATATCCTAATAATGAAAGAGTGGAAATTATGCACTTGGTTATTAATTAGAAGATAGGTAAATAAAAGTAAGTGTTGAATGAATTAATGAAATAATATAGTGTTAATGGTAAGTAATAAACTTTTAAATGTAAGAAAAGTAAATAGGGGACAACTAATATATGTTATTTATTTATTTAGTGTGTTAAATGAAATTGGTAATCAAATTGCAATTTGAGGAAATAATGTTAATTTTATCTATTTGGTAATAATGGATTAATAACGGGAATGAAATGTAAGAATGTTAATGCACGTTAATAAATAAATAATTAATTCAATGCAGTCCCAATTGATTGAGACAATTGCAGGGTTATAATTGATTGTAAATAGGAATATTTGGTAATAAAATTAATATAAGATAAACAAATACAAATATTGAATTGAAGGGAATACCAATTAACGAAGATAAATCCAATTGTTATAAGTTAACCATTTATTTAGTCTATTAAATTAAAACGGGTAATAAATTGCATTAAATCTAAATTAAATGTTACGCTAATGAAAATTAAGGTAATAATTGGGAATAGCGTAAATTTTATTCATAATATGATAATTAGTTGAATTTGAAGAATGGAAGGCGGGATTTATTAATTTGTTGGAATTTAAAGTTAAATAATTGGATTAATTGCAAATGAATGAAATTAAATATTTAATTTTTGCGTTAATTGAAATTAAGATGAAATTTGTGAATAATAATGTAACAAACGATGAACCAGTGTTAATTTCATCCGTTGGATAATAATGAAATGAATAGTAGAATGAAAATATATTTTAATAGAATTTTTGGAAATTAAATTTATAATTTTTTGAATTTAATAAAATTGTGGTTAACACTGAAAATGATAAATTAATCAACTCTAATTTGACATTCAAATTTGGGTAAATTAATGTAAATGATTTAGAAATTTAAAGATGATGAAATTTATTAATTATAGAGTTGAAATTGAAAATTTGATTTAATTTGTTAATTTATTTAATTAATGTAAAAAAAGCCAATTTGGCCGCTGACTCAGATATTGATGAAACCAGTTTCATCGAATTCGTAAAGGTGAATTATTGTAGGATTTCAAGTTTCATATCGATCAGACTTGTCCTTTAATCGTACGGACTCGAAACGCCTTTAAATCAATGAAATTGAAATCAATTTGAAAAATATTGATTTTAGCATAACTTCTTCATACGATGGAATTTAGACTTAAAATATTTTCCATTTCGTTTAAAATATTTTAAAACATCTATTTCGATATATGGGTTGACCCAATTTTGTTCCAGAGTCAGAACGGGCTTTTCAGGCCATTTTATCGTTCAACGCGTATATCCAATCGGGTCCATCTATTCTTTTTTCAGCCCTACCTATAAATACTCTATTATAAACCCTAGCCTACCTCTATTTCTCATTTGTCTGTGTGTACAATTCCTCATTTCAATGGCAGACAAACACCTAATTCCAACTGTAATTCAAAATCAAAGCCAAATTTCAAACTCCACAAAATATAGCAAATTTTATATGGATTCGAAGCTCTCGAAGAGCGTAATCTTCTGGTGTGATTCGTTTTTCAAATTGATACACCGTTTCCCCAGAATTCGTCAAACAAATCTCGGCCATCCGTTGATCGTCGATGAACTTTAACGGATCATCAAATTGATGGTACAGTTGGGTGGAGATCGACAAGGGGAGTTCATCGACGCCGGTTGTTGATCGATTCATTGGTCAGATCGACGATAGAAATTCGATTAGGGTTAAAATCCTATGGAGGCGGCTGTCACCACGTGGACACGAACGACCCGTCTGGGGGTGACGCTGGTGGAGGACGAGCTCGGGGAGGGTCACGATGGCGTGATGGTGGACCGGTCGATCGCGTTATGGGAGGAGGCATCGAAGTTTTCGAACTAGTAGATCTCGTGCGCAATGGTGAAGTTCTATAGCGTGTCGAAGAGGGAGGTGACGTGGCTTGTTTGAGGGGGTGATTTTGTTTCGTTTTTTTATAAATTTAATTCAAGTCGCTCTAATTGCTATAACTTTCACATACTATGCCTGATTTACATGCGATTTTTTTGTTCGGATCATATCGGAATTTCAGACCTTTTGATGCTGGTTTGGATAGATTTGGAGACTGTGCAATTTTGGATTTAAATTGGATTTAAATTTAATTTAAATTCAAAAGGTGAGTGTTTTAACCCACTCGCAACTTCTAATATTTCTTATGTTTGTTAAATTAATTTTGGTGTGATTTGAAATTTATTTATTGCTATTTGGTATATTTTTATCACTATTCCAGTTAAATTTTAATTTATTGAATGAAATGGTTATTTAATTTATTATTGCATATAAACTGCCAGTTAGATAGATTGTTTAATTTATTATTGAATATAGACTGTCAGTAATTACCTGTTATTTATTATATGCTCCATATTGATGTTATTGTTTAAATTGGATGATGATTGTAATAAATGATTGATGATTGATATTGGAAGAATGGATGTTGTATTTTATATTGTTTTGAACTGCAAATTTGCTATGCACTTTATGTCATTCGGGATTGCCGTTCGAAATGATATATAACTGTATTTTTATTTTAAATTACGAATTGAAATGATAAATATCCATATCACTTGACCATAGGGTAGAAAATTATATACAGACATCGTGGTCTATATATAAAAATATTTTGAATGTTTGTAAAGAAATATATGATTTTGGAGATATTGATTGGGATATTTTATAAAGGTTCTTTTATATATAGTTAAATTCTTGGATTTAAGCTATGAATAAGATTTGTTTAAAGTATAAATAAGTTAAATAATAAAGTTGGATTTTATTAAAATATAATATGGTTAAGTATTTACTTAAAGTATATTTTTTGTATAGAGTTTATATTAATTTTATAAATCAAGGTTGAGAAGATAGTTTTGAAATTGATTGGAGATTTTATTTAATTAAAGAATTATATTTAATAAGAATACTTTTGGAACTTATTGAAATTGAGATTTTAAAAGAATATGGGTTTATAACTTAATTCGGGTTTAAGGTGATTTGACTGAATAAACTGAGGAATATTTCGTTATTGAAAATTTAAGTTTTATTTAAAGGATATTGGATTTAGCAAGCAAATATTTCAAAACTAAATAATAGAAAAAGTGAAATTAGTGGATTGTATTAATTATAAAATTTAGTTTTGAAATATTGAATATTTAAGATTTGAAATATATTAAATTAAAATTTAGAAATTCGGGTTGTTTTGGAATTGATTTGTGGAAATTAAGAGGCTATTTTATTTTATAAAGTAATTTAATATATAAACCATTTAAGTGGTGTAGTTATATTTCAAGGTTATGAAATTCAAAGTTTTATGTTTCATAAGGCTATATTTCAAGCATTTGGTTGCGAAATATTTAACTTTGAAAATGTTATGGTTTTAGAAAAGGATATATTTGGAAATGATATCATATTGATTTGGTTTTAAAAGGGAAAATGATATCGTAATTATATGGTTTGGAAATGGATATTATATTCTGGTTTTGAAGTATAAATTATTTTGAAATGGCCGCGGTGTTATAATAACGTTTGGTTGTTGAAGAGACCGAGATCGGAAGTTGTCATACTTTCTACCAACTTCGAAAACCACTTTAACAACCGTGTACGCAGTGGATATTCCAAAATGAAGTAGGATGGTGGCGGCGTTTTCTATGAGGTAAATACGTGGACCCGACTCCTGTGAGTTGGCATAAGGTGGCTAAAACAGGAGCGATCGACGGGCTAATGAGGTAGCACCTTTGATCGGACACATCCCTTCGATATTATACTTTGACTTTTGGATTTATTCGGTGGCCACTTTTGATTTTCTTTTTTGGGGTGTGGCTCGAGGTGGGCGGTAGCTGCGCGTTACCACCGGCCCGGAAGCGTAATTGGTATATCTACCTTGGCATTGCCTAATTGTGCCGTGTCACCTACCTTATCGCGCCTTGTATGATTTTGATTTTCTCCCGTAGCCCGTGTAGTATCCTCTGGTGGCTTCCCGATCAGGAGGGACTATGATATTGGATGGACTACTGGGACTATTACGTGTTAAGAGTTATATGGGTAACCCCTTAATGCTATTAAAAAGTAAGTTTATTATACAAATAGACATTATTATAATAGCGAAATATTACTACATATTAAATAGTTTAACGGATCCTTAGGAGATGTGAATCCCTAGCATCTCTAGAGTTACTGCACTCACGTTAGACAATGGATAGGAGATGTTAAATCCCATAAACATTTCTGACGCCGTTACACTCATATTTTTACCGTTGATTTAACTTACATAAGATCTTTTAGTTCTGACTCGAGTGTTTTGTCTTTTCAATGCGCTCAGGTAAGTCCGAGCATTTCAGGATTTGAAGATTTTATTCTGGAGGAAGAAGACGAAGAGTGTATTACTATTATCTATTATATTATTCCACTACACCATTGTATTCCGCTGCATTATTAATATTCTCTGGTATGTGTAACTCTGATATGTATTGTATAAGTAAAATCAAATATTTTGTAAAACGGCTTCATGAATTGTTTATTTGATTATTATATTTTATCGTTCCGCTGTGAGATTCTGTTTTGTTTTTATTTCTTTCTCTGCTTTTCTTTTTTACCCAATAACGAACCACTCTTCTGTATAGTTTGAGTATGACGTGTGTGGTTTATCGTCGATTTAAAACGTACGAAAAGGGGGGGCGTTCTGGTATCAGAGCTTTGGTTCAGTGAAAACCTTAGCTTTGTGGGGTTTGACTCTTTACTAATACGGTAGTAATACCCTATGATGAGTCACTGAGTGTATATATATGAGGGAACGTATTTGTTAGTGTTATAAAAAGGTTTTAATATTGTGTTAATTTATTCCGTTTTGTATTTAAAAATTCTAGTTGGTGCATGGGATGTTGTGACATCAATAAGGATTTTTATGCACTTAATAGGACAGACCGACACAGTATTTGTTTTGAATATAGGTGAATGAAATAATTTTGCCTATTATATTTTCTATATATAAAATAAAAATTTATAAATAAGATATATATTTGGTTGCAATATATTGATTATTAGGTAATGAAATTTATAAATAATGGTTGAAATAAGATTTAAAATAAAATAAATGGAAATTGGAAATTTAGAACTTAAGTTCCGGGATTTTGAAACGTTCTTTTAAATGATTTTGAAATATAATAATAATATTTTAGAAGTATTTTCTATAAATATTTCAATATAATTTGAAAGAATTGTTTTAAAGAAACTCTGTAAAGAAATAAGTTGTACTCCCCTCTCTGTCGCTGGAAAATAATTTCGGTGATGAGTGCACGCATCATCGACATTCATTTTCGAGTTTTGAAGTGGGAAGGCTACGGTAGTAGATTTAATGCAGGTTTATTTGGATAAAAATATATATATTTTAAATCGTTTTAAATATAATTGAATATATAAATATGTTTATCTATTATTTTAAAGTGATTTGAGATTTAACCAGGCATTTAGTTCTTAAGTTTCCATTAATTAATAGTTTCAATTATTGTGGTGAATTGGAACGTAGGTAATTAATAATTGAAACCTCTAAAGAAAATAAGAGATTTAATGCTAAGTTATAAATTAAATAAAAAGAAAACTTAAATTTGTAACATATAAAACAAAGGATTATTATTGAACATTTAATTAATTGAGAAAAACTTGTATAACTTTCAATTACATTCTTAAAGGCATATATATAACTTACCAAAAGATATAAAAAGTTGAAATGTTAATAATAAAATGTAATAGATATTATACCAGAAATAAACTTGAGGTAATGAAAGTAATTAATGAAATTCTTCAATAAATAAGAAGTTGATGTTGTAGTTATTATAAACTTAAGTATAATTGGAAATGTTACTATAATTAAATATAATGGAAAGATAAGTAATACAAAAAAAAACTTAAGTAAATAAGTTAAAGTTAATTCTAAATAAAATTGTAAGAAATAAATGTAAATTAAAAAGATAAACCATTATATGAGTGAACAAGAGAAATCAAACAACAAATGTATGAATGGAATTAATAAGGATAAACTAAATCTGTTGTTTGAAATTGTTGTTGTTTGTTTTGGTTTATGGTTGTTTGGGTAAGGTTACTTTAAAATTGTTTGGATGAATGAATAATCTATTTATTTTCACCTAAGACTGTTGAGTGAAGGGTACACTTAGTAGTTTATTTTTCATTCCGTACAATTTAAAGTTTTGAACCCAAACGACCATTTGTTTTGTTTGATATGAATGAATGATTGATTTGTGTTGATTTCTATGTGATGGTTGTATACCTGGTTGCAAGTGATTTTTGTATGTATTGATTGTTGGTTTGTAGTTAAAACAACCTTAACTATTTCATTTTATATAGTTATTAACTCTTTTGTATTATATAAGTGAAATGCAGGTTATGGAAGCAATTGCTACTGCTTTTGGTTTCATAATTAAGCGTAATTGTCCGACCAATATGCACGTTTCTTGAATTATGGTTTATATCGTTATTATATTATTATTTTCTGTGTTGGGATATAATATTTTGGAAAATATGTTGTATATTGTTATATTTGATACTATATTTTCAACCAAGCCTCTCCGTACAAAGGAGACTCTGCCAAAATTTTCCGTAAATTTTGGACTTAGAAAATATTTTGAAAATGTTTTCCAAACCTTATTAATTTGAATATAAAAGATTTAATTGTTTATAAATATATATTTTTTTTTATTTAAATTATCCTATTCTGTAAATTTATTGTTATGAATATAATGTTTTGAATAATATATATTGATATATAAGTTCATCTTTCTCATCTTTTCCTTTACGGGGACGAACAGTTTTGAGTGTGGGAGAGTGTAACGACCCGTAAAATTCGATAACTAAATTGGTTAAATTTATAAGATTTTTTGTAATTAAATTTAGAAAAAATAATTTTTTTTTGTAATTTTGTATTGAAGTAAATATTAAAAGTGAACTGTAGCATGGTTATTAAAACTAATTTTAGACAATTGGAGTAATATCCTAATAATGAAAGAGTGGAAATTGTGCACTTGGTTATTAATTGGAAGATAGGTAAATAAAAGAAAGAATTGAATGAATTAATGAAATAATATAGTGTTAATGGTAAGTAATAAACTTTTAAATGTAAGAAAAGTAAATAGGGGACAACTAATATATGTTGTTTGTTTATTTAGTGTGTTAAATTAAATTGGTATCAAATTGCAATTTAAGGCAATAATGTTAATAATGGATTAATAACGGGAATGAAATGTAAGAATGTTAATGCACGTTAATAAATAAATAAATAATTCAACGCAATCCCAATTGATTGAGACAATTGCAGGGTTATAATTGATTGTTAATAGGAATATTTGGTAATAAATTTAATATAAGAAAAACAAATGCAAATGTTGAATTGAAGGGAATACCAATTAACAAAAATAAATCCAATTGTTATAAGTTAACCATTTATTTAGTCTATTAAATTAAAACGGGTAATAAATTACATTAAATCTAAATTAAATGTTACGTTAATGAAAATTAAGGTAATAATTGGGAATAATGTAAATTTTATTCATAATATGATAATTAGTTGAATTTAAAGAATGGAAGCAGGATTTATTCATTTATTGGAATTTAAAGTTAAATAATTGGATTAATTGCAAATGAATGAAATTAAATATTTAATTTTTGCGTTAATTGAAATTAAGATGAAATTTGTGAATAATAATGTAATAAACCATGTACCAGTGTTAATTTCATCCGTTGGATAATAATGAAATGAATAGTAGAATGAAAATATATTTTAATAGAATTTTTGGAAATTAAATTTATAATTTTTGAATTTAATGAAATTGTGGTTAATGCTGAAATTGATAAATTAGTCAACTCTAATTTGACATTCAAATTTGGGTAAATTAATGTAAATGATTTAGAAATTTAAAAATGATGAAATTTGTTGATTATAGAGTTGAAATTGAAAATTTGATTTAATTTGTTAATTTATTAATTTAATTAATTAATGCTAAAGTTATCCATTTTGGCCACTGACTCGGATTTTGACGAAACTAGTTTCATCGGATCCGTAGTGGTGAATTATTGTAGGATTTCAAGTTTCATATCGATCGGACTAGTCGTTTGTTCGTACGGACTCGAAACGCCTTGAAATCAATTTGAAAAATATTGATTTTAGCATAACTTCTTCATATGATGGAATTTGGACTTGAAACCTTTTCCATTGCATTTAAAATATTCTAAACATCTATTTTGATATATGGGTTGACCCAATTTCGTTCCAGAGTCAAAACGGGCTTTTCGGGCCATTTCATCGTTCAACGCGTATATCCAATCGGTTCCATCTATTCTTTTTTCAACCCTACCTATAAATACCCTGTTATAAACCTTAGCCTACCTATATTTCTCATTTGTCTGTGTGTACAATTCCTCTTCACCTACTCATTTCAATGGCAGACAAACACCTAATTCCAACCGCAATTCAAAATCAAAGCCAAATTCCAAACTCCACAAAATACTGCAAATTTTATATGGATTCGAAGCTCTCAAAGAGCGTAATCTTCTGCTATGATTCGTTTTTCAAATCGATACACTGTTTGCCCAGAATTCACCAAACAAATCTCGGCCATCCGTTGATCGTCGATGAACTTTAACGGATCATCAAATTGATGGTACAGTTGGGTGGAGATCGATAAGGGGAGTTCATCGACACAGGTAGTTGGTCGATTCAACGGTCAGATCGACGATAGAAATTCGATTAGGGTTAAAACCCTATGGCGGCGGCTGTCACCGCGTGGGCACGAACGAATAGGCAACGCGTCTGGGGGGTGACGCTGGTGGAGGACGAGCTTGGGGAGGATCGCGATGGCCTGATGGTGGACCGATCGATCGCGTTGTAGGAGGAGGCATCGAAGTTTTCATACTAGCAGGTCTCGTGCGTGATGGTGAAGTTCTGTAGCGTGTTGAAGAGGGAGGTGACGTGGCTTGTTTGAGGGGATGAGTTTGTTTCTTGTTTTATAAATTTAATTCGAGTCACTCTAATCGCTATAATTTTCACATACGATGCCCGATTTACGTGCGATTTTTTTTGTTAGGATCGTATTGGAATTTCGAACCTTTTGGCGCTAATATGGAAGGATTTGGAGACTGTGCAAATTTTGGGTTAAAATTGGATTTAAATTCAATTTAAATTCAAAAGGTGAGTGTTTTAACCCACTCACAACTTCTAAAATTTCTTATGTTTGTTAAATTAATTTTGGTGTGATTTGAATTTATTTATTGCTATTTGGTATATTTTTATCATCATTCTAGTTAAATTTTAATTTATTGAATTAAATTGTTATTTAATTTATTATTGCATATAAACTGCAAGTTTGATAGATTGTGTAATTTATTATTGAATATAGACTGTCAGTAATTACCTGTTATTTATTATATGCTCTATATTGATGTTATTATTTAAATTGGATGATGATTGTAATAAATGATTGATGATTGATATTGGATGAATGGATATTGTATTTTATATTGTTTTAAACTGCAATTTTGTTATGCACTTTAATTCATTCGGGATTGCGGTTTGAAATGATATATAACCGTATTTTTATTTTAAATTACGGATTGAAATGATAAATATCTGTATCACTTGACCATAGGGTAGAAAATTATATACAGACACCGTGGTCTATATATAAAAATATTTTGAAATGATTTTCTATGGTTTGTAAAAAAATATATGATTTTGGAGATATTGATTGGGATATTTTATAAAGGTTCTTTTATATATAGTTAAATTCTTGGGTTTAAGCTATGAATAAGATTTGTCTAAAGTATAAATAAGTTAAGTAATAAAGTTGGATTTTATTAAAATATAATATGGTTAAGTATTTACTTAAAGTATATTTTTTGTATAGAGTTTATATTGATTTTATAAATCAAGGTTGACAAGATACTTTTGAAATTGATTGAAGATTTTATTTAATTAAAGAATTATATTTAATAAGAATCTTTTTGGAACTTATTGAAATTGAGATTTTAAAAGAATATGGGTTTATAACTTAATTCGGGTTTAAGGTAATTTGATTGAATAAACTGAGGAATATTTCGCTATTGAAAATTTAAGTTTTATCAAAAGGATATTGGATTTAGCAAGAAAATATTTCAAAACTAAATAATAGAAAAAGTGAAATTGGTGGATATATGAATTATAAAATTTAGTTTTGAAATATTGAATATTTAAGATTTGAAATATATTAAATTAAAATTTATAAATTCGGGTTGTTTTGGAATTGATTTGTGGAAGTCAAGAAGCTATTTTATTTTATGAAGTAATTTAATATTTAAACCATTTAAGTGGTTTAGTTATATTTCAAATTTATGAAATTCAAAATTTTATGTTTTGGAAGGCTATATTTCAAGCATTTGGTTTCGAAATATTTAACTTTGAAAATGTTATGGTTTTAGAAAAGGATATATTTGGAAATTATATCATATTGATTTGGTTTTAAAAGGAAAAATGACATCGTAATTATATGGTTTGGAAATGGATATTATATTCTGGATTTGAAGTATAATTATTTTGAAATGACCGCGGTGTTATAATAACGTTTGCTTGTTGAAGAGACCGGGATCAGAAGTTGTCATACTCTCTACCAACTTCGAAAACCGCTTTAACAACCATGTACGCGGTGGAGATTCCAGAATGAAGTAGGATGGTGGCGGCGTTTCCTTTGAGGTAAATACGTGGACCCGACTCCCGTGAGTTGGCATAAGGTGGCTAACATAGGAGCGATTGACGGGCTAATGAGGTAGCACCTTTGATCGGACACATCCCTTCGATATTATACTTTGACTTTTAGATTTATTCGGTGGCCACTTTTGATTTTCTTATTTGGGGTGTGGCTCGAGGTGGGCGGCAGCTGCGCGCTACGCGTTACCACCGGCCCGGAAGCGTAATTGGTATATCTATCCTGCCATTGCCTAGTTGTGCCGTGTCACCTACCCTACCGCGCCTTGTATGATTTTGGTTTTCTCCCGTATCCCGTGTGGTATCCTTTGGTGGCTTCCCGATCATGAGGGACTATGATATTGGATGGACTATTGGGACTATTACGTGTTAAGGGCTATATGGGTAACCCCTTAATGCTATTAAAAAGTAAGTTTATTTTACAATAGACATTATTATAATAGCGAAATATTACTACATAGTAAATAGTTTAACGGATTCTTAGGAGATGTGAATCCTGAGCATCTCCTGAGTTACTGCACTCACGTTAGACACTGGATAGGAGATGTCAAATCTTGTAAACATCTCTGACGACGTTACACTCATATTTTTACCATTGATTTAACTTACATTAGATCTTTTAGTTTTGACTTGAGTGTTTTGTCTTTTTAATTCGCTCGGGTCAGTCCGAGCATTTCCAGATTTGAAGATTTTATTCTGGAGGAAGAAGACGACAAGTGTATTACTATTATCTATTATATTATTCCACCACACCAATGTATTCCGCTGCATTATTAATATTCTCTAGTGTGTGTAACTCTGATATGTATTGTATAAGTAAAATCAAATATTATGTAAAACAGCTTCATGAACTGTTTATTTTATTATTATATTTTATCGTTCCGCTGTGAGATTCTGTTTTGTTTTTATTTCTTTATCTGCTTTTCCTTTTTACCCCATAACGAACCGCCCTTCTGTATGGTTTGAGTTTGATGTGTGTGGTTTATCGTTGATTTAAAGCGTACGAAAAGGCGGGGCATTACAAGAATAGAAATGTAATATTCGGGTTTTGAATTAAAAAGGCAAAGTAGAAGAGTGAAAAATATGCTAATTAATAATGTAAGTGTGATAAGAGAGTAGTGAAACAATTGGTTGGATGAGAGCATAAATGAATGACAAATTTAATTTGATGTCAAGATAAGAGAGGAGGTTAGTAAGAACTGAATCCATCGATGAGGTTCATGAGAACCGATTCCTAGATAATAGAGGAGCTTAAGATCCAGGTTTAATACAAATAATTTAATTAACACAAACAACCCTTAACATCCATTATTTTAGGTTTCATGAAACTAAAAGACTTTGATACGTGCTATTTCTGTTATTAGATCAAATAAGAGGGAAAGTGGAAACTGTATTGTACTAGGGAAATGAATCATGGAAACTATATAGTACTAGGGAAATGAATCATTATCAAGTATAATATGTTGTTACGCCTTTTGGCAAGGCCGAGATATCAAGGAATTGACTGAGAACTAAGGATCGCTCATACCGAATGTTGAGTATGCGCAAGTTTGCTATGGATTTCGATGAATTTTGTATGAGTCCGGATCAAGCTATAATTGATATGACATGACAAACAAAGATATGAAAGACAATGTTCCAAGTTTCAAGTCAATCGGAGTTCGTATGCTCAAGATATGATCGACACAATTCCAAACAGACAAACTGTTCGCATCGATCTGCGCACACTATTTCGAATACATCGAATAGTGGTGCTTCATATCCATCTGTTGTCTAGTTCGTATCCATCCTAGAAAACCCTCTTTCGAATGCATTAAGTCCAGTTGCTTCGTATCCATCGGGAAGCCCTTGTTCGTATCCTTCATGTCATAGCTATTCGTATCGATCGAGCTATTAATGCTCGAATCGATCCGTCCACTTCAACTTCGTATCGATCGACTGGAGTCGTTTCTGATCGATTCGAACAGGGCATAAAATCAACATATTCTGCGTGTTTTCCATCGATACGTATAGGGTTCGTTTCATCGATACGAACAGAGTCGTCTTCCATCGATGCGAACTAAACAATGGTTATCGATGCGAACAAGGCGAGAATCTTTGAAAGACTCGGTCGACTCGGCATAAAAAGTGGATCGTTCTGAATAGCGAGTGCCACGTCAATTTGAAGGCACGTGCCTGGAACAATTCGAACAGATCGATACATTTTTATTCTTCACTTTTATCTCTTTAATACTTCCGAAGAGTGTTATGCCCATTTTTGGTACAAACAGTTTGGTGCTTTCACTAAGAAAACATAGTTTTTCTCCTGCTCCTTGGATCTACTATTGATACTGGATTTCACAAATCCACAAAGAAGATCCAGATCTCAAGTTTAGAATCCTTCCAACCTACTTAGATTTCCATAAAATCTAGAAAAGGAATTCACTATTCGCCATGGTTAGCACAAGGACCGCCTCTACAGCCGTAGACCAAGAAGGATGGGATGGACAGAATCCCGTGCAATTGCCTCCATCCAACCATAATGCTACCGGACCCTTAGATCCATCAGGCTCTGTTGCCAGGGAAGAGTTTCAGATGCTACTTCAAGAGTTGACCTAGAGTCGGCAATAACTGACTGAGCAACTGCGCGCCAACGCTTAGTTGACCAACCAGCTAAACCACCAAAGACGTAGGAGATCCACGAGGGTCACGCCTCTTACTCATCCATTAAGAGTTCAGCCTCTTCTGACCATCGTCATCGATCTACACGTCCTTGGCTAGACGGGAGTTACACACAAGCCACTGTACATCAACCTACTATGACCGTCGGACAACTGAGAGTTGGCCCATCAACCAGCTTCCAGGCTAGACCCTCCTCCTAGGGAGGTACAGTTCCTCACTATACCACATACAATCGCGCTACCATCACCGCTGTTGAACCAAGGATTGATGCCCGGATTCAGCCAGACCTGAACCATTATCAGCGTGGACGTACTCCTGAACCATACGTCCCTGAAGACTTGGAGCCAAAGAGGCGAGACATGGACCGTCGACAGCATCTAGTCCAGCCTCGCATTGTGGAACCCGACCACACTCTGGCTCAACGTGCGCAAAATGTACGGATGCCGGATATACCAACTATGATTCGGCAGATGATTCGAGAAAGCCAAGGCCTCACAAATGACGACTGGGGAATCTCCCGAAGTCATACCCTCTTTACAGATGAGATATTTTATGCTGAACCTCCTCGACGATTCAGAATGCCGGCTCTATCAGTCTACGAAGGAAGCTCTGATCCGAATCAACATATCTTGAAATACGAATAGTTGATGAATGCTGCGAGAGCTGATGATGCAGTGATATGCCGTAGTTTTCCTATTTCTTTAGGGGGCATTGCTATTATGTGGTTCACACGATTACCACCTCAATCCATTTCTTTCTTCGACTAATTGGCCAACAAGTTTATAGAGCAATTCCGAATGCATGTTGCGCGGCCAAAGGACGTTAACACTCTATCTAGTGTCACTCAAGCTCCTGGAGAGACACTCAGACGCTACTTAAAGAGATTTCATGATGCGTGTACAGAGATAAACAATCCCAATGACAACTCTATCTTTATAGCATTGACTAAGGGGATTGATCTTGATTTTGAGTTCAGAATTTGGTTGGCTGGGAAGCCTCCTGCGTCGTTGGGCCAATTCTACTCCAAGGCAGCCCAATTCTTGTGAAGGGAGGATGCCAAACAGTCTAGTAAATAGGATGATGCGAGGCCCAGTATGGAAGGGATACAAAGTAATGTTACGGTTAAGCAGTCCAGGGAGAGTTTCGGAAAATTTCAGTTAAATATCCAGAACAAGCAGACTCAGTAGAGGAATAATGACAATCAAAACCAAAAACGAGATCAAAACCGTGGTCCGCGACGTAGAGCTCTAATGCTCGATAATTACACTCCACTGAGTACGTCGCTAGAGAATGTATATCTAAAAACCTGCAATACTATGCAATACAAGAAACCTGCTCCGAAGCCATCGTCGGAGAGGCAAATCCAGACTGGGAAATTTTGTAGATTTCATGAAAGCTACGGCCACAATACAAATGAGTGTCGTCATTTGCAGGATCTCATTGAAAAGCTAATGCATGAACGGAAGCTAGATCAGTTTGTGCGGGCGCCGCAATCAGGAGGTGCGGGCCCATCAACTCAAAATCGTGCATCAAACCAGGAAAGACAGTAGGAATCCGCTCGTACCGATGGGAGGTTGGTATTAAATACAATAAGCGGTGGTCCTCGTCCAGCAGATCGAAGATGGAGGGAAATGGAGTCGTATGTCATCTCTATCAGGCATGGGTACTTTGAGTGTTGCAGTAGTTGTGATAATGGGGCTCCGGCCAAGCAATAGAAGATGATGACCGATGACATCATGTTCCATAAAAAAGATGCCGGTAAGGTCGAAGCCCGAACTATCGATCCACTTGTCATATCTGCTCAAGTAGGTCCTGCTTGGATAAAGAGGATCGTGGTTGACAGTGGAAGCTCTGTGAATATTTTGTTTAAGCGAGCTTATGATTTGATGAAGATGGAAGCCAAAGATTTAAAACCCTGCCAGACTGGAATCCATGGCTTCGATGGAAGTACTACTATACCCACTGGAGTGGTGGAACTGCCAGTGGAGTTAGGAGTTAGAGAATGCCGGAGAGTCCGGATAATGCAATTTTTTGTTTTAGCCATGGACTCCCCTTACAATGCTTTTTTGGGCCGACCGACCCTTGCTGAATTCAGGGCAGCTATTGCCCCATGGTTCTTGACTTTGAAATTCCCCACTGATCATGGGGTTGAAGTCGTTCAAGGAGATCAGGCTGCTAGACGAGCCTGTTATGCTACTGAACTGCGCTGGGTGCAGCAAAAAGAGAAAGGAAAGGGCGTACAGGAATCTCTCTGTGTCCGTTTTGCTGATAATTGACAATTGGTGCTTGGGCCAATGCCTGGACACCCCAATCAATTCCAGAGGGACCTTGACCCGAGAGACACTAGAAGTAAAGACAAAACTAAAGACAGTCAAGCTTCCCCGGCCAAACTGACGATCGATGTTTCGATTGATGACGACAACTATTCAAAGATGATAAAGATTGGATCTCAGTTAAGCCACCAGACGCAAAAGGAATTGGTTGAATTTCTCCGAGCGAATCTTGACGTACTCGCCTGGATGCATTCTGATATGTGTGGGATCTTGCCAGACATCGCAAGCCGCACCTTGAATATTGACCCACGGTGTATCGTGGTCAAGCAGAAAAGGCGTGATATGGATCCAGAGAGATCTGCCGCCCTTAAAGAAGAGGTCGATAAGTCAAAATCGAATGGGTTTATCTGAGATTCCTTATACCCAGAGTGGGTGTCTAATCTCGTACTTGTTCGAAATCTAAAAGGGAAATGGAGGACGTGTGTTGATTAGTTTGACTATAACAAAGGTTGCCCGAAAGACAGTTTTCCACTTTCCCGAATCGATCTGCTCGTAGATTCAACGACTAGACATGAGTTATTATCTTTTATGGATGCTTATTCCGGTTACAACCAGATACCCATGCACTTACCCGACCAAGATCATACCAACTTCATGACCGATCTGGGGCTTTACTGCTACAAAGTCATGCCTTTCGGACTCAGTAATGCCGGGGCAACGTACCAACGACCAGTCAATCGGATGTTCGCCAACCAGATCGGGAAGACTATGGAAGTATATATAGACCACATGCTGGTAAAGTCGCGATTCTCCACTGATCATGTCAGAGGCTTAGAATCAATGTTCTACATCCTACGAGAATACAAGATGAAGCTCAATCCACTGAAATGTCATTTTGGAGTCGCATCCGGAAAATTCCTTGGGTTCATCGTCAATGCTCGAGGAATCGGAGCAAATCCTGAAAATATTTGGGCAATCAGAAATCTTCAAACTTTGAGAACCATGAAGTAAGTCCAGAGCCTCAACGGGAAGGTAGCAGCGTTGAGCAGGTTCATTTCAAAGTCCACCGACGAGTGCATTCACTTCTTCGATCTGATCCGAAAAGGAAGACGAAACTTTGAATGGACCACGGAGTGTGAAGGCACATTTCGAGCACTGATTCAACATCTTTCCACACCACTGATTGTGTCAACTCCCATCGATCATGAACAATTATACCTTTGCCCAGCGGTATCAGAAAATGCAATCAGTGTTGCCTTAGTTCCGAAGGAAGACAGAGTGTAGAAACCGGGCTACTATGTTCGTGAACGGTTAACCGAAGCTGAGAGAATTATTCGAAGCTAGAGAAATTGTCTTATTACCTTTTTATTGCCTCAAGGAAGCTCCGTCCATATTTCTAGGTTCATCCCATCACTGTTTATACCGATCATCCGTTACCATAAATCCTTACGCGGCCTAAGACATCTGGTAGGTTACTCAAATGGAACATTGAACTGAGCCATTTCGACATTACCTACACTCCAAGGCGAGCTATTCAAGGAAAAGTCCTAGCAAATTTCATGGCCGAATTTATCATTCCAGAGGACTTTTCCGAGACCAGTAAATCTCCCGAATATATCTGGAAGCTGCATACTAATGGTGCATCAAACAATCAGTGCTCGGGTGCTGGAGTAATACTTGAAAACCCCCGAAGACCGATCCATATGCTATGCTCTGAAATTTTACTTCCGTGTGACCAATAATGAAGATGAATATGAAGCCTTGATTGCTGGATTGAAACTCGCACGCGATTTGAGGATTATTACCATGGGAAATTTATCGTGATTCGTCAAATGCCAAGTCCAAGGGAATATCAAGCCAAAGATCGAAGACTGGCCGTTTATCTAGCTCGAGTCCAAGGAATACTTGATTAGTTTGATTATTATACCATCTTCTACATATCCCGCGAGCGCAATCGAAAGGCCAATTCATTGGCAAAGTTTGCCAGCACGGGCGAAGCACAGTAGATGTGACTAGTTCCTATTGAAACTTTATCCTCCCCAAGCATTAATCAGATGGAGACAGACTTTGTATTTGAAATCACTCCCAGTAAGGAATCATGGATGACTCTGTATCGAAATTACATCGAGCATGGAACACTGCTTGAGCGCAGAAGTGAGAAAAGACAAATTCTTCAAAAGCTTCGCGGTTCACCATTTAGAATAAAGTCATGTATAGAAGAGGATATTCCGTTTCTCTCCTCCGATGTATCGCACACAATGAAATTAAATGAGTGTTACATGATATACATGAAGGAGACTGTGGCGATCACACCGGAGGGCAAGCTGTCACTAAGAAAGTACTCCGATATGGGTATTATTAGCCAACTGTAAATCGTGACGCAGTAGACTACGCCAGAAAGTATTATATATGTCAAAAGCATGCTCGAATTCCTAGATCCCCACCTACTGTGATAACCCAAATGGTCAGTCCATGGTCGTTTATAGTATGGGGTATTGATATCATTGGCTCTCTTCCTTTGGCTAAATGTGGTGCGAAATACGCCATCGTTGCAGTTGATTACTTTACCAAGTGGGTCGAAGCTGAACCTCTTGCAACAATCACAACGAAGAAGGTGATCAACTTTGCATTTCACAACATTATCTGCCGATTTGTTCTCCCTCATACCATCATCACCGATAACGGAGCCTAGTTCGACAGTGTTGAATTCAAGGATTTCTGGCATCGATTCCACATCCACAAGAAATTCTTTGCAGTTGTGCACCCTCAAGAAAATGACCAAGTTGAAGCTGTTAATAAGGTTATCAAGTTTATTCTAAAGAAGCGACTGGAAAAGGCCAAGGGCAAGTGGGTTGATGAACTTCCTATGGCTTTATGAGTTTACCGGACAACCACAAGTCTACGACTGGACACACTCCATTCTCTCTATGCTATGGTTCAAAAGCCGTTATTCCAATCGAGATGAAAGTACCTTCTCATCGTGTGACTTTCTACGATCTAAATATAAATGCTATATTGCTTGCTGAATCCTTAGATCTGTTGGATGAGAACCGTGAAGAGGCTGATTTGAGGGCAGCTGCGTACCGAAGTCGAGTCGCCCGACTATACAATGCCAAGGTTCGACCACGAACCTTTGAAGTCGTCGATATCATCCTCAAGAGAATATATGCAGTTCCATTGCACATGAAACCAACATATGTGATTGAATGAAAGCTCGAAGAAGGCATGTTCAAGTTATTGACCATTGACGGTCTTACTTTGTCGAGAGCCTGGAACAGCGAGAGTCTCCGTCGCTACTATACATGACAGGCTTTATTTATTTAGTCTTTTTCTCATTTGCAATTTGTTTTTCATTTCGAAATTTGAATGTGTAATAAGGCAACTGACTTTGCCATATTTTCTCATTTCAGCAATAAAATGCCATCTCTTCGAGCCAGAGCCATGATTCATTGAATATGACATACAACCATCATGACACACGATGAGCTAAGTTCCATCATACGGTGAAATTTATTCAAATAGGGAGTGACTGTGATACGACCGGCCGCTCGCTAAGTGAAACCCAAGCTCGGGGACAAGTCACTATACTAAAGTTAAAAAAGGATTGATAATGGCAATCCTTTAACCAACTCCAAACTCCCAGAGTGCGAGTTGGAATATAAACTCATAAATGCGGTTCTGAAGAGGGTGGACCCATCCACCTAACGACTTCGACCATATCCTAACCAAGTTCGAGGAAGATGGATCCGTCCGTCTAACGACCTCACTTGTTAACTCGGAGTGGATGTGAATCGACCATCCATGATCCTGATAAATCCATCGTTCCCAAAGTGCGAACGAAATTCTAAAATCCTAACTAGATGTGACTGACCATCTGTTGGCCAACTCCAAATTCCCAGAGTGCAAATTGGAGTATAAACATCAACTGTAGGTTCCCGGAGTGCGAACTAGAGTATAAACATCAACTCTAAATTTCTAGAGTGCGAATTGGAGTATAAACATCAACTTTAGGTTTCCGGAGTGCGAACTAGAGTATAAACACCAAATAAAAGTTCCTGGAGTGCGAACTGGAGTACAAACGTCGATTATCTTTGGATTCCCAGAGTGCGAACTAGATTATCTATCGAAAATAACACTAAATCCCTAGAGCGTGATCAGAGTACAAACACAACTCGAGTGCGAATGACCACTCATAAACTAACCTAAGTCCTAGAGCGTGGACACGTTCTTAAAACTTAAACAGGCGTGATCAACCACCAAAGTTAAAATACAAATCCGCAGGAAGCGGATGTGATCATTATTAAGTGAGCGAGTAGGATTCGACCACTCGAGTTAAGTGAGCAAGTAGGATTCGACCACTCGACTCACGCTGGTATTAGCATCGATTCGACGATGTTAAGCTCGGCGAATGAAGGCAAAATGCAGTCGCTGGCCGAGTTTTACAACACATCCCCGAAGCTGTGAGCATGGCTTAAGTGTCAACCATCAACTGAAGCAGTGCAATATCAAAGTTCAACATAATCTCCAGTTATGACTCATGTCTGTGACTTCTGGACTTAGCAAATAAAAACAAATTCGACTCAAAGGTTGAAACTCTGCAAGTGCACTGGACTGAAATTCAAACACTGGAACACTTAAGCATAAAAGACAGTAATAGAGTCAAAGCCAAAAACAAAATTTCATTTCAGTTAACTGTAAATTAAGTTCATGTACAAGTTTTCCAAAATTCCTACTAGCAGCGGCCGAATCCGCATCTAGACCTATGAAAGAAAAGCAAAAACAAATTCCTATCTACCAAAAAATGCACCGAGGAGGCCTATCTACTCTTTCTTCTTCCTCGGTTTTTTCTTCGGCATAGACCCGCTGGAGCCGCTAATGATTTTCCGCTTTGAACTCTTTCCGTTTGGCGGATGGTCTCCAGGCAGAAGCATGATCTCAACGTCCTCCTCCAAACTCGAGTGCATGGGAATATTTCTACAGGTGGAGTTGGAGGAGTCGGATCTACTACAAAGGGCGGAATATGTTCACGGGTATCAATAATTGTACCACCAGGTGATATCATCCTCAGCAGAGCTGGGCCAGGCGCCGCCACTCCGCCTCCAGAACTACCACCATGTGTCGCTGCCTCCATTTTAGCATTGATTTCGGCAAGTATTTTTTCTTCGCGAATCGATTGAGCCTCGCTGGGGGCAGAGGTGGTCTGCATTTCAGAAACTGGAAGCAGGCACGAGTCCACTTATGACAAATGGTATGTCCACAAAGGGGTCACTGTGTCGACCGAGGAGTTCATTCATCATCTTCTCGTCGAAAGAAAGTGAGCTCCTCTGCGTTTCACCGATCGACGCAGTCGTTGTCGTGGAAGCCACTTCAGTAATAATGGCCTCCGGCACTTGGTGTAATTCTTGGGTTGAAGGAGGCGCTATTAGTGTAACTTCAATCACTGGACAAAGAATAAAAGAGAGTGTTAGTAAACGCTTCAAGACAAGCTCCTTATTTCGAACGCATATGAGAAATGTTCAGAATACCTTCCTCAGTTTGGTTTGCGGACGACCGAGCAGCTTCGGAGGTGTGCTATTTAATAGGGGATAGCTGCAGCTATTCTAGATTATAAGCAGGGACAGACTGGGGCTCAACCGCTGGTATAGGCTAAGATTAAGGTGGAGCAGTAATCTCAAGGCTCGTAGTGTGATGCTCAACACCTGAGCCTTCCGGAATCTCCTGGTGCTGAGCTTCTCCCTTTCATGAGAAATCATTGACTCGTGGAGAATCTTCCTTTCATCTTCGGTCAGCACGTGATTCTTGAACTCGAACTTGTCGAATGGTTCGGCCAGATGCACTACCTTCTCCTCCTCGACCAACTGGCTCCAAGCGTCATAGAGTTGTGTCGTATAATTTTCGAGCCAGGCCAAATTTCTATGTTTCAGCACGTTAGCATTATAGGTGACGAGAAGGTCTTCTATATCAGCCTCTAGCCTGGATTCCGCCATTCGAACCTTCTCCTCAACCTCAGCCTCCGCCGTGCAGACTTTCTCCACAGTCGCATCCCGTTCGCTTTGAAGCACAATGACTTGATCACATGCCTCCTGTGCTGAGGTGTTGACGGCATCCCTCTCTTTAATGATTTCAGAAAGTTTGCACTTAAGCTCATTAAGCTCTTCGAGGGCCGCATCCCGCTCAGCAGTGAGGGTGCTGTTTCGATGACCTATTTCCTCCACCAGGGCGTAGTGTGATTTCCTCATCCTCTCCATGGCCGAGTTGGCCTCGTCATCTTTTTTAAGGGCTTCCATTTCTGATTTTCAAGAGGACTCAGCTTCAGTATTGAGCACCTGAATGATACGGTCCTTCTGAGCAAGCTTTTTCTCCAACTTCTCAATGACAACTGCTCGCTCAAAGGCTAGCTTTGATGCTTTTCTCACGGCCTTCCCCCAGTCCTTATATTGAGTATAACTGTCATGAATGTAATAATGCATCGTGTTCTCAGCCTCCGTTGGAATTCTCTTCAAGTGCAGGGGGAAAATATAACCGTCAAAGCATTTGTCTAGAAAATCCTTCTTCAGTTGAGCAAGTTTAATTGCTCCTTCCCCCGAAGGCTCGGTAAGGACATGCTCTACAATTATGGGAGCCGTTGTTTCAGTTTTATGATGTTGAGTTTCATGCCTTGAAGCGTAAGAAGACGGCTTGTGCCATGAAGTTTGCGGAGGATGTGAGACATAAACAGGAGGCTGGGCAGGATTTCTAGGAGGGGGAGAATGAGATTGGGACCGGTTCCTGTACTCCTTATCTATGTCGTGTCGCTCCTGACTAGAGTACCCATGATCGTAGTCCCTATCTAACTCTCTCACGCGTGGCACATAATACGTAGAAGATCGGTGAGCTTTTCGATAACTTCGAGCCTCGACCAGACATTGTATCTAGAAAGTAAAAGAAGAACGAAGTTAATAATCTTCCAAAGTAAGCGACTTACAGTCGGGAATTGTGCAATGCCGTGAAGTGTATATGTATATGCAACCCCCGACCAACCGGAAGTGTCGGCCATGCTTGTGGGTAGAGATTCGCTTATTCGGATATCGGGATATAATCCAAGATTGAGATATCGGCGAGCCCTTTGAAGAGGTTTTCCACCTATCAAGGAGGAACCTATGAAATTTTAATCCTAGGAATAGGTAAAGAAACGACCTTAAATTTCCATCTCTTAGATTTAAAGCATTTGAAAGCAGCTGCCTTGCCTTTTCTCTTTCTTTCGAAACCCTAAAAGTCATTAAAAGTCTCGGCCACGAGGTCATCATCAGTGGGTGTTCTCTTTGGATCAACCCCCTCGATTATAACAACTCTGTACGTCTTATGCTTAGCTCGTTTCTTCGAGACAACCCTTAACGTTCCTTCAAGCCTTATGTTATGGCCACGCTCGATCAAGCCCACGATTCTCAAATTTCTATACAGAACCGAGTCAATGTCCCTCTCTTCACTCAAAACTTCTTGGAGAACCCGAACTATCTCTTTGAAATGTCACCTTCGGGCCGTGGAATTACAACTATAAAGGAGAAGGAGATATAAGTTAGGCATCAGTTATGATGGTCTAATTAGCGACTTGAGAAGACTGCGATACTTACGTCTGAATAACCATCGACTGGAAAATTCTAAGGGGAATCAGACATAAAACCATTCCGTTTTGAAGTAACTTAACCTAGTCCATGACCCCGTAACTACTTAACATCTTCTGGCCGCTTCCAAGAATGTAAAAGAAGGGCTATCTCCCCTGCTCTTGGCATTGAATAAATATATAATCTTGATCGGTGTCAGGGGGTCGAAAGAGATGCTCCATAAATACGATGAATAAACTGTTCAACAAAGCGTACATGTTGGGGTGTAGTTGAGATGGAGCGATTCCCAGAAAAGATAACACTTCCTCGATGTATTGGTTGTAGGGGGAAAGTGTTCCAACTACGCACGCATGACGATTGAATGCGGTGAACACTCCCGATCGATAGTGCGGTCTATCATTCAAACCTGGAAATAACACATCGTCCAACGACAGGCCATGCCTTAAACATATTCATCCCAACCTGTCTTCGGAAACATTGGATGGAACGATATCTGGCGGATTACCGATGAAAGAGGCGCTAGGTAGCTCGTCCGGAGCTGGATCTATGACCTCGGCCGCGATGGCCAGTATCTCGATTGTTGAGGGGAGTGAACTCTGAACTTCCTGCTGTTGTGAGCTTGAAGGTTCCATAACTAACTAACTAACTTATGAGAAATCATCATTAGACGATAATAAACCCGTGCATCCCCCAATGTGAAGTGTGTGAATGTGTTGTGCATTGTAGTGCTACAGATTACTTGAGAAATTTAACACATATGAAAAGACATGCGAACGGTGAGACTTCGAAATTCAACTGGAGTGATCGTCATTGCTGACCGTCACAACCATGCATCCAGACTTTAGAGACCGATCCGAATTACAGTTTGTTGAAATTTTTTTAAGTTACTGTTCCATAAATGAGCTTCGATAGGCAGTTAAGTATGCAATTCAATGGTCAAGTCCAATTATGCAAGGCCGAAGCTCATCGGAATCAGATATTCAAATTTTCACGAAGTTCATACCCGTCCGATCGATGTTCGGATCGATCATTTCAGGGACTCAGTTTCGCATTGGTCAGAGACTTCGAAATCGTATCGATCAGTCGCAAAGCCTTCATTTCGTATCGATTGATACGCTTTAGGTTGCATATCGATCGGTGCACCTTAGATTTCGAGTCGATCAAGGCACATTGTCTTTACATCGGTCGGGTTGCAACAAAGTTCGTGTCGGTACAAAGCTTTCATTTCGTATCGATCAACACTTGCTAGTTTCGTATCGATCAAAGCCGTGAAGTTCGTATCGATCGATTACAACAGGCTTTATTACAATTGGAGGACATCCGACTTCACATCGATCGACTTTGATCGACACGAGCTATCATTAACCCAGACCGATACAAAATTCACCATTTTATCAGTTCACTTTTCATCGATACGAAACTTATCCTCCAAATCGTTGCAAAGCAAAGCCTTCTTCTTCTTCTCACCGATACAAAATTGAAGTCATGCTATCCTCCACACTTCGCCTTCTCCAAAGTTATGCAAGATTCTTCTCCACACCTCGCCTTCTCCAAAGTTATGCAAGATTCTCCTCCTTCCTCGACTTCATTCCGATCATCTTTGGCCACCACTTCATCAGAACTAGTCGCAGAGGAAAAAGGAACGGAAAAGGATTTCAAATCTCATCGTTTTCAATGCAAATTCATGTTTTAATTACCTAGCTTGAATGATCGGTTGGAAGAGTTAATAGGTTAATCGATTTGGAGACGAAGGCAATTTTATTTCTCAGTCTTTCTGATCGATGCGAAGGCAAATGATAGTTATGAGAGCGAATAGAAAAATATTTCTAAGTGCAAAATGGTATTTATATGATTCGACCCCCCTAGACGATGGATGGTTCACCTCCCAGTTATCTCGACTGGATACCACAGGTCAACCATTGAATCGATACAAATTGGTCGTTCATGTCCCTTGACTTAAAACTAACCGACGTGAAAAGAACAGCCAGAGTGGACTGAAGCCGTGTGACTCCATCGATGCGAAATGCTTTGTTCGTATCCATCAAACACGCGACACATTGAAGATTTATATCCATCGATATGAATAGTACATGAGGGACGAGTATCTCTGTTCGTATCCCTCATTGGTGTATCGGTGCGAAGTCATTTGCTCGTATGCACCGACGCACGGCGCATGAGAACTCGTATCCATCGATACGAGAACGATCTTTTGGCCTTTTAAATCGATCCAAGAGGGGATCGAAATGAAGGGACATTGAAAAACAACTGTCGAACGTTGTTACAAGTCGAATCCCACGTCGATTCAGGATAGGATCGATACTGGACTTGATACGGGAAAATTGACAACGACTTGTAAATGTGTGAACATTAACGAAAGTCAGGTTAACATATGTACATATATGTTAGACTAAATTTTCAATTTCCAATTTTCAAAATTCACAGGTCAAACGCTCACTGGTGATGATTACAACAGCAAACAGCAAATCGCTATCATGCAGCAACCAGTTACAACAATACATGGTACAACGGTTGGCAATCGACAGCTTATATTACTGAAAAATCAGTCAGGAGTTACAAACTTCAACGAAAAGACAACAATCATTCAACAAGTCGGACAGAACTATTCAGGATGAGGGTTGCATTTTTTCAAAGCACGTCATGTTCATACAAGATGTCCTTTGGGGGGCAAGTGTTATCCTGCCTTTTGACAAGGCCGAGATATCAAGGAACCGACTGAGAACTAAGGATCGCTCATCCCGAATGTTGAGTATGTGCAAGTTTGCTATGGATGTCGATGAATTTTGTCCGAGCCCGGATCAAGTTATAATTGATATGACATGACAAGCAAAGCTATGAAAGCCAACGTTTCAAGTTTCAAGTCAATCGGAGTTCGTATGCTCAAGATATGATCGACACAATTCCAAATAGACAAATTGTTCGTATAGATCCGGGCACACCATTTCGAATCCATCGAACAGTGATACTTCGTATCCATCATTTGCCTAGTTCGTATCCATCTTAGAAGACCCTTGTTCGAATCTATCAAATCCAGTTGCTTCGTATCCATCGAGAAGCCCCTATTCGTATCCTTCATGTCATAGCTATTCGTATCGATCGAGCTATCAATGTTCGAATCCATTCGGCCACTTTAACTCGTATCGATCGACTAGAGTCATTTCTGATTGATTCGAACAGAGCCATACAATCAACATATTCCGCGCTTTTTCCATCGACACGAACAAGGTTCGTTTCATCGATGCAAATAGAGTCGTCTTCCATCGATGCGAACTAAACAATGGCTATCGATGCGAACAAGACGAGAATCTTGGGAAGACTTGGTCGACTCGGCATAAAAAGTGGATCTATCCGAAGAGCGAGCGCCACGTCAATTTGAAGGCACGTGCTTGGATCGATTCAAAAAGATCGATACGAAGGCATCGATTCGAACGTGACAGCCTTCATAAAATCACAAGTTTGTGTCGATCATAACTCGAGATCTACACGTCCAAATGCTATAAAAATTTCATAAGAGCTTACGGACGACCTAAGGAAGGTTCATGTCAAGTTTCGACTCGATTGGATCAAATCTCGATCGATACGAAATTCGTACCTATCGATCACGAATCGAGCCGAAACTTCATTGGATCGATTGCATGGGCTCATCCACGTGCCAGAAGAAGTCTTCCGAGATCTGAGCGAAATATCATCCTCCTACGCCAATAAATAAAGCCCCAGGGCCTATAGAAGAAGGATCTTTTGCTCTCCGACGTTCAGACTCTGCCGAATTCAACTTTCCATTCCATAGCTGTTGTTGTACTCGAATTTCAAAACTGTAATTCGTTGTAATCTGCTGTATTCAATTGTAATCGACAAGTGAATATCAATAAATCATCAAACTTCGTTGTGGACGTAGGCAATACGCCGAAGCACTCTAAGTCGCTGTGTTTTTACGTGTTTTTCATATCTGATTTTGAAGTGTTTGTTAGATAACCCTCATTTTACATTTTTATTCTTCACTTTTATCTCTTCAAATACTTACAAAGAGTGTTGTGTCCATTTTTGGTGCAAACACAATGTATACAAATATTCATTTTAACACAAGAGAATGCATAAAAATAGAGTGGTGCTAAATGCATAGTATTACCTGTGTTTAAATTACCCAGTTTTATTCGGCAATAGGACATCAAGTTGCTTCACAATCATTCAATAATATATCATCGAATGAATTTTCTGGATAAAATAGAGTATTTAATGTATTGCATTTAGGAGAAAGCATAAAGTTGAATCTCATATCAAGTTAATCCTAAGATGAGAACAAATCCTCTGTCTCTAACTCTCATGTCTGATGTGTTCTTTTTAATCTCATACACTCATCACTATAATTTGTTATCCTATAAGATTCACTGTATTACAAAAAAAGATGGATGATTTATTGACCAGTGATTAGAATAAAATGAATAGATGAGATAAGTAATTTGAGGATAGAGGATTTGACCTCATTCTAGGATTTACTCACCTGAAAAAATGGATGATTTATTGACTAGTGATTAAAATAAAATGAACAGATGAGATAAGTAATGTGAGGATAGAGGATTTGACCTCATTCTAGGATTAACTTACCCTGGGATTTCTCATAATATCATATGAGTATAAATTTACACATTAATTAATTTCCATTCTCATTTTTTATTTTTTTATTTTTTTTATTTTTTTTTTGATAGACCACACCTATAAATTAAACCAAAACATTCGTAAAAATCATATCACTTGCATAAACCATGAATATCTTTTCCCAGGCCGCTCTCTCCATTTTCATTTCAACAGTCCTACATGCAATAATATTCATCAATAAAAAGCGGAAACTACCACCAGGCCCTTTCGCTTTCCCAATCCTCGGCAATCTCTTATGGCTCAGACAATCTGCCTCATCAATGGAATCAGTTCTCAAGAACCTCTTCAAAATGTACGGACCGATCATAACCGTACACATTGGTTCTCGTCCCATGATATTCATTCAAGATCGATCAATTGCGCACAAAGCCCTCATCGAGCACGGCGCTACCTTTTCCAGTCGACCAGCTCCCGGTCCTGCTACCACATTCGTAAGCAGTAATCAGCATACTATTTCCTCAGCTGGTTACGGTCCTTTATGGCGTCTTTTACGAAGGAACCTCATGTCCGAAATCCTTAACGCATCGAGAGTCAAAATTTATGGAGAAGGTCGTGATTGGGTGCTTGAAGTTCTGATCAAGGATCTTTCTCAAAAGTCCAAGAATTCAGAAGATGGCAGTGTTGTTGTGAAAGATAGCATTCAGTTTGCTATGTTTTGCTTGTTGGTGCTCATGTGTTTTGGGGAGAAGCTCGATGAGAAAGAGATCAGAGAGATTGGAAAAGTGCAAAGAGATATCCTTTTGTATTTGAGAAAGCTTAATGCTGTCGGGTTTTTCCCTAAGATTGCGAAGTATGTGTTTTACAAAAGATGGAAGACTGCAAATGATATGAAAAGGAAACAGATAGATTTATTGTTGCCTTTGATTAAGACGAGGAGAGAGCATAAACTGATGCAAAAGGAAACCAAAGAAAGATTTGTTTACTCCTACTTAGATTCTCTTCTTGATGTTAAATTACCAGACGAAAGGGGTAGAAGTCTAACTGAAGATGAGATGGTAAGCCTTTGTTCTGAGTTTTTGACTGCAGGAACTGATACAACTGCAATTGGGTTACAGTGGATCATGGCAGAGCTTGTGAAAAATCAGCATGTACAGAAGAAACTAGTTGAGGAGATAGAGAGCGTGGTTAAGCATGAAGGAAGAGTGAAAGAAGAGGAACTGAATAAAATGCCATACTTGAAAGCTGTTGTTTTGGAAGGTTTGAGAAGGCATCCGCCTAGTCATTTTTTGTTAGCGCATTCGGTGACTCAAGAAGTTGAATTTGAAGGGTATGTTGTACCGAAAAATGTGAATATTAATTTTATGATTGCAGACATAGGGTTGGATGAGAAGACATGGGATGATCCAATGGAATTTAGACCAGAAAGGTTTTTGAATGGAGGAGAAGGTGAAGGAGTAGATATCACTGGAAGCAGAGAGATCAAGATGATGCCTTTCGGAGTTGGAAGAAGAATTTGTCCTGGACTTGGACTTGCTATGTTGCACCTGGAATTTTTTGTTGCCAATTTAGTTAGAGAGTTTGAGTGGAAATGCGTCGAAGGAGACAAGGTTGATTTATCTGAGTTAACTGAGTTTCATGTTGCCATGAAGCATCCTTTGCACGCTCGCTTGATCCCAAGGAGGAATTAAAGGATGAATTTGATACCTAATAACAGCAATATTGCTCTTGGAATGTTTGATTATACTTTTGTCTTCATCAGTTTTATGTTACTGCATTGATTTGATCTTCAGTATGTTTTGTAGTCGCAATAAATAGCTTATAAATTCAATATAAGCATGTTTAAATAATTAGTTATCATTATGATTGTGTTCTTAACTTAAGCCAGATTTAAATTCAAACAAATGATCTTGCACAATGATAAAATCAGATGTGCAATGTCATTATTATATTTATAATTACAATACACAAATATGAAATGAGTAAAGTAATTTTCTAGCATGTTTTTATTAAATTTGCTCTTAAACGTATTTGTGAAAAAGAAACTCGAGAAGCCCAAAAAATGAGAGGAAATTGGTATATAGATAAAAGGTTATGGGACTTGTGAATCCCTATTTTTCCTTCTTAAATTTTAGTTTTATACTAACTACTTTTGCTTTGAATTCTGCGGCCTTCTAGCACTGCTCTTTGTGATATCTTTTAATTAGTACAACCGCACAACGGTGAAAACTGACCTTTTGTTGTTTAATTTTGAAAAGAAATATTTACCTTCATTTTTCAACAAGTTTGGCTACATATGTATATCTTTACGAGTCATAAAAGCAATCTCCTCATCATATCATCATCATCTGAATCTTGATCATCAGTTGTAGCATTAAATGCAATTGATTTCTCTTCGATTGCCTTGTTTTCTTCATGCCCTACAATTGTGCTACATAAGACATTAGAATTCTTCTTATAATCAGTTATTGCAAACTTTAGTTATAATGTAAATGATGCGCTAACTTTAATTATTTGCGGCCACTTGCTTGCTGTAGAACACAACACAAAAATGGAGTCTTTGACTTGTTTGTACCCTTTTCGTGTACACACAATTTTAATTCTTTTTTTTACATGTTTCTTTCATGCTACCTCAGAAACTACAGAAAACAAACCAACTAAATAAAATACGGATCTCCTATTCAAAGAAAATTAAAGATATCTATTCTTTAGCTCAACACAAGTTAATTGCATCATGAGATTCTCAAAATATTAACACTGATCAAAACATATTCATAAGAACATGTATAATTATCTTCGGATCTAATCTTGTTCACAACTAATCTAAGAGAGCAAGTCATCCTCATCGCAGCATCTTCTCAATCAAGAGAAAACTTCAAGCTCAAGGCTCTCAGTTATAATTGACTCAAACACTACTACAAATCTACGGTTTTCTAACAAACATTTGACATCGCTAAATTGTTTAACGATTCCAGAAACGCTGAAAGAAAAATAAGTAACACTAAATTGTTTGTCGTCACTAAGACGTCACAAAATCAAAATTTAAACACATCATTATGTCGTTATTTTTCTAATACAAAACATGGATAGCCTAACGCATAACATAATCATAATTTTTTAATCTTGGTACTAGCAAAAAGTAAATCAGTTTTTTTAGTTTACAAAATACCAAGGCATTAAGTGTTCGCTTGAAAAAAATACTTACAAAAGTACTTAACAAATCGAATAAAAACTAATAAAGAGGTGTTTGCATATTGCTTGAAAGCTTTTATGATACATCATTACTGAAGGTTCTCTTCGGCCAGTTGCTGATTGAACCCAATGATAACTTTCTCCACTTCTTGACCCAACAAACTGACGTTTCCTTCTTGATTATTTCTCCAAACTTAATAGAAAATATCACTGGAAACAACCTCATCTTTGTCTTAGTCTCTGCAATTTCTTGCTTGAATTTGTCCATAAGCTCAGCTTTCTCTTTCTCGAATTTCCTCAAGCATTGGAACCTCGCCTGGTTGCATGACCTTTGGGTGTTGAACTTTGAAACCTCGAGCAAGGCAACTTTCTCCTCAAGTTGAGGTCTCTGCTCTTGGGCCTCTTTTCGCATTTTCTCCAGCTCATCATTCTTTGCCATAATCTCATAATTAAGGCCCCTCGGCCTTGATCACCTGGGCGAGTTAGATAGTGGCAACAACACCCTAAAAAGTAAAGAAAGTTAAAACACGTATAAAGTATTTTTAGAAAAAGAAAATAGGGCTCTTAACGTATGTCTAGGGATCGAACTCAAAGTCCAACAATTCAAGATAAAAGTCCAACGTTTGAGATAGTGGTCACTGGCAAAAAGTGCAATGCCTTTCAAACAATATTTGTAAACCGTCTTCTATGTAAATTGAAGATACATCAAAATGTTAAAGCGCTGCTTATCTTCCTTGCCAGCAATTGCAAAATTGCATATGCAAAGAAAGTTAAAACACGGGCAGGGTATTTTTAGAAAAAGAAAATTCGGCTCTTAATGTCTGTCTAGGAATCGAACTCAAAGTCCAACAATTCAAGTTATAAGTTTAACATTTGAGGTAGCATCACGGGCAAAAAGTGCAATGCCTTTCAAACAATATTTGTAAACCATCTTCTATTTAAATTGAAGGTGACATCAAAATGTTAAAGCACTGTTTATTTTCCTTGTCAGCAATTGCAAAATTGCATTCATAAGCATGTAAAGCTACTAAATATATCAAAAAATATGGAGGTTCTTCGTGTAATCAATTCAGAATGTCTTTCCTCATGCTGATTGCAACCTTCGGCTTATCACAACAATTTTTTATACAGTAGTTCCACAATTAATCTATTGTGATAAACATATTGAATTCATATTCACCCACTCTTAGTACTAGTTAAATAGAATATATTATCAAGCTTCTAGAATTTCTCATGAAAATAGATTATTTATAATAAAAATCTTTCCAGTACAGTTGAAATATAATATTGTACAAAAATAAAACTTGGATAAAACTTGAAATATAATACTTGTGCCCATATTATGGCTACACACATAGCACTATAAGGAACCTTTGATATATCATGATATATAAGGTTAGTAAAAGAAATACATTAATTTCTTGCACATTTTTTTTAAAATTATTTGTTTAACAGCCTTACGACACAATCTTCTTGTTAGACAGACATACCTTAAAATGTATTGATACATCACAAGTTTAGTTAAGTGAATGATGGCCTATAGAACAATTCTTCTTCGTTGGTTTTATATACATATTACATGCTATGATGTCGTTATATTATTTTATAAACATGCAAACTCCATTAAAGGCTCACAAGATGATAAGGAATAACAAAGCTACCCAAACAACAGAATAAAAGATATAGGGAGCTGATAATCAATGATGTTTTACAGAATGTTTAATAGTGTATACAAGAGAGATACGGAAGATTACTTACATACAGAAGCAGATATCTATATATCCAAAATGATCATCAGCTATGCAGAAAAGAAAATATTAATTTTGTTACAGGTGAGTAAAAAAGGAAAACTTAAAGGCTTAAAACTTTAATAAATGAGCTTTAAAAATGTTTATAACCACATAGCTCGGATCAATACGCAGACATTCAGTATCAAGAATTATCAAATAATTTCAAGCCCAATAATTATACATACGTACATACATACAATATGTATGTATGTATATCTACACACAGACACACACACAATAATGAAAAGATACAAGGATAAAATAGATGTAATCAAAATGCTTCTCAAGAAGAATTTTAAGATAAGGTACAAAGGACATGGATAAGAACTCATAAAGTAATCTTTAATGTACCAGATAAACCATTCCCATGAGAACTCATGAAGCCAATAAAAACTTCATAACCAGCAGTTGAACGTGCTAAATGAACCTGAAAAAATCATAGTCAAATGATGATAGATTCAGAACTTATATCATAGAACATAGGGTTTTAATGTTCAAAAAATAGTTAAATTTGTTCTGTCATAACTAGAAGCAAAGCCAGTAATTTTGATATCGATTTTTTCGAACTCAATTGAATCATACTTTGATGCCAATACATTGGATTCTTTATAGCTATTCAATCAATAATAGAAAGTGAATAAATTATGAGAATCTAATTTATCATACATGCAGATGATGTTTGTAAGGGTCTGCTGATGGAGATACAGTAAAATACTAATGGCGGGGTGGATCTAGTGGTCTATATTTGGCAAAATAACAGCAATGACAAAGTGATCTTGATGGTGCGATGGTTGGCTGTGGTGATGTGGTTAGGTAAGCTAATTGTGAAGAGGATTACATTATTTCTATCAACTACTTCCCTATCTTCACAAGCTTACTAGGAATAAACAACCATACCAAAGTATATCACTTTCTAACAGGAATAATAAAGGATGCATCATTTATATTATATATCAATCTAAATGGAATCGCAAACATATATATTTATAAAACAAATCAATCATTCACAGAACTAAATGAATCTACCATTTGTTCACATCTACAAAATAAAATACATTAACAGTTTGTTGATAGCAAGTTCAAAAATCATACTGAAGGTCAACAAAAAAATAGAAAATAAAACTAGTGAAGATATATCTATATATGAAGAACAATACATACATGAAGAATAATATATACATATACTAGTTTTATTAACACTACAGATAATAATAGACGTATATAAAACTGTTCTAATCAAGCTAGGCAACACATGTATTGGTATCAGGTTTTCCTAACGGTCTTATTGCACTAATGTTAAAATACAAGAGCATCAACATATTTGTAGAAAACAAGTAATGTATTAAAACACCTTGAAGACGTTGACAGTGAATGAAAAATGAATCTTCTAGAAGATGTAGATCTCGAAGGTCCAAATTGATTTAGGATTAGGGTTTTGGATTGAACAGCCTCTAAGATCTGTCCATTGAAATGAAATTGATTTGCGACCTTAAGGATTTTAGATTGCACGGAGATCTCTGAAACCACCCTGAATTGCGCGTTTTAAATTGAGAATCGAGAGAACAGGGAATTAGGGATTTCGAAGGAGAAACGGGCAGAGAAGAAGAAAACGGGGTAAGGCAGAAAAACAAATGGAGTACTATTTTAGCCTCAATATTTTGTTTTGGTCAAGTAACACTCCAAAAATAAAATCAACAATTAAATATGCTTTACAAATTCAAAACACTTCTAAAAATAGGATCTAAAATTAAATTTTCTTTGCAAATTCAAAATATTTTTTCACAAATATACAAATCTTAATATCACTTGAAAATAAAAAATTATTTTTTTAACTGATCTAAATATTTATACAATTTATAAGGAAAATCATTCACGTGTGAAGCTCGTGCCATAACACTCGTGATTATAATTAATGTACAAAATACTTTCTCCTTCCTTTTTACAAAATTCAAAATTTGTTATGACAAATCTATCGATCGTTTTAGATGTTTTTTTTTTCCATTTCATATATTAATAATGAGCATTGCGGCATACACTTCACGCAAGATAATGATACGCGCTTCACGCCTAGATTATTTTTCTACAAATTGTATATATTCAACACATTCAAAAGAAAATGATTTTGCATAATTTTTTAACCATATTTTTAAGTTGAAATCGTGTGTAGTTAGTTTGTATTTTTATTTCTAAGTTTTGACATTTAATTTTCTTTAGCTTGAATTTTTATTTCTACTATCAATTAATAAAGAACGAATTAGTAAAGAAAGTTTATCTATTAGATTTAATTTTTAAGTAATATTAAGATTTGTTAATGTTTGTAGATGGATGTTTCGAATTTGTAAGGAAAGTTTAGTCGATAGATCATATTTTTAAGTGATATTAAGATTGGGTAATATTTGTGGAGGAGCATTTTTGATAGTTCACGTCGACACCCGATTATTTTGTAGAGCGCATTCTGAATTTGTATAGAAAATTTAGTTCATAGATCGTATTGTTAAGTGATATTAAGTTTGGTGAATATTTGTAGATAGGCATTTTTAGTCGTTCATGCTTACATCAAAAATTTGTTACACCAAAAGTACTACAACTATTATTAAAGATTAGTTTAATATAATAGAAATGTGATATATGGTCAAATATTGTTTTTAAAAATAATTACGAATGACATTAATCATGTCTTATGCAATTTATTTATAAGATCTAATATAAGCTACGATATAAAATCATAGGGTGGTATAGTGGTATGATGTCTAGTTGGATGGTAAATGGATATAAGTTCAAGTTTCATTAACGACAATTTAAGTCCAATGTAGTACTAACCCATTATAACCTTAGTACATTTTTTCTGTAATGAAGAGTGATACTGTTACTAAGGGAACATATCAAATAACTTGGATCAACTCTTCGAACAAAAACAAAACTATGGATTAGGCGGTGGAGGAATAAAAGCCACACTCCCAACCTTATACTGTCCTCCAACTTGGCTCCATCCAATTTAACTTTTCTATTTACTGTAGGATCGACGTCACCCTGGAGGGGTGAATAGGGTGATACTAATAATTATAAAAATTTATGCGGAAGTATATAAAATAATTACAGCACACATAATAGCCAAATAATAGCAACATAGATAATAGCAGAATATTAAAAGCAGAAATAGAATAACACAGATTTACCCAGCTTCGGCAAAATCTTGCTTATGTACTGCACCCAAGGTTTCTACTAGAAATTAAGCAGTCAGACGCTTACACATGTAAACTCGCGACACCCGCTATTGACTAACCTAACTCAACGCTCAAAACCTTGCCACAACTCAGTCACTGAGTTGCGAATTCTCGAATTACACCACTGTAGTTTGTCCCCTAGTCACATGACTAGAATTTAAAAAAATTTAAAATACAAATACAAAATAAAACACACTAAAACAATAATATAAACCCTAATTTAATTAAAAGCCCAATTATAATCCGGCACAAATTAAAAAATGCGGTAATAAAAAATATTCCCCTTTTGATTTTATACTATTTTGTTGGTATCCTTTCTTTCTCAAAATGGCTGCTTCCTTTTTCGTTCGTTCCTCTTTAAGAAAATTAGGGCTTCTGAAATTTGAGTACCCGTTTGATTGTTGATCGATTGAATTGATATTCTCGTGATTGCCTTATCGATCTATCGTCTCTTTGATTTGCTTCGGCTGCTTCTTATTGTGGCGAGCGCGTATACTTGGTGGAAAAATTGGTATGTGATATTCCTTTTCGATTTCGATTATGCTCGACTTTTGATTCGAGTTACCGATTTGATTTCGATTTGAGAATATACCCTGAATTTTTGTCTTGAAATCGAACGCCTTACTGCCTATGATGTTAACGGGTTTTATAGGGTTGAAAATCCTAAATTTTTGTTCGAATATATTTTTGAAATCGTCTGATAATTTTAGCTCAGCCATTCGATTATGCTTGAATGCTTGAGATTTCTCTCACTTTTTCAATTCATGTATTTTTGTTGCTTGATTATCACGGTGTGCATTTTCTCTGGATTTGGTTCTGTTCTTTTCTCAGCTGACATTGGCTTCTTTGGTTTCGTTTCTACTATGACTTTGACACTTTGATTTGTTCAATTCGAATTTGTTATTACCTTCTCACCACAGCTATTGACTTTGTTTGAAATTGCTACTTCTTTGAACAGTGATTCATACTGTGTTCATGTGGTCTGTACTTGATTCATGTGCATATATATATATATACATATGTATAAAGTCTAAATGAATGTTTATCCTTTGTCCTCTTTGAGTACTTGCATTTGAACTTGTGTCCATTTTTGTATGATTCTGCAATTGGTTTGGTTTCTTTTTGGAGACTAGGACCTGACATGTAATGATCCACTATTTCGAACCATTCAAATCGACAATGTCAGACTTGAATTACTCCAAATAATAGATTGTAAATATATTTATTTGGCATAACTTAGCATATACGGTAAATGAATTAATCATAGAATCACAGACACAAAGTTTACAACAACAACAGAATAAAATATATAGTTGTCCAAATCTACTATAGAAATAACATAGTCTGAAACAGAATACATCAGAAATCCTAGTACATAGAAGTCTTTAGTAAAAAGCAAATGACATGTTTGAACATACAATTGGAAATAACAGAAATAAATTGAAAGATGAAATAGATAAATAGATAAGCTAGATCTTCCAACGAACTCCAGCTCCAACGGATGAATCTCAAACTGTGACAGTCAAGCAGACTTGATTGTAAAGCAAAACAAAACACTCGAATCGGTATTAACATTCTTATGCAGATAAATTAGGTTCAAGTGAAATGTCAAGTAAATGCAATATAACTTAAAGGGATGTTCGGATTCCATCCTTTAAGGATCCGCGGAACTATCTGCATACATAATACAATACGCTACATAAATAATGTCTATAGTAAAGTAAAATATTAAAAAAGCATTAAGGCATTACCCATATCCCCTTAATACATTTTATATAATGTCGTAGTCTATACAGATACTGTAAACTCCACTTGCAAGTGGGCTATCAGGGAGCACTCCATAGATATGACACAAAACAAACTCGTAGAAGGCACGATAGGGCATGTGACAAGGCACACGATGCAATTCCAGCGTGGATATACCGTTTGCGGATCCGGACTAGTGGTAATGCATAACAGCTACTACCGCCCACCTCGAGACACACTTCCAAATCCAAGGTGTGCACACCAAAATCAAATCACAAAAGCAATAGATATGATTTTAAAGAAATGTGCCCGATCAGAGGTGCGACCTCACTTGGCCCGGCATGGCTCCTGTTTTAGCCACATCAAGGTGACTCACGGGAGTCAGGGCTACGTAAATACCATGCTGGATCGTTCGCCAAACCACCCTACTTCATTCGGGAATCTCCACTACGTACACAGTTGTTAAAGTGGTTTTCAGTATTGGCAGAGAGTATGACATCATCCGATCTCGGTTTTTTTAACAATCAAACGCTTATTTCACGCTGTGGTGATTTATAAAAAAATTTCTATATAAATATTCAAATAAATCTCAAATACAAATTTAAGCCAATCGAATATCAATTCTAATTCTATTTACATTTTAAGGTATTCATTTAATCACCCTTATTAAAACAAGTCATCAATCATTTTCAAAATCATTAAGTTCTGAATGAATCTTTATTTAAAGAAATTAATAACCATTTTGAGTTACAAATCAAATTCCAATGTACTTTCCCGACCTTTTTATTATTTAATTTTAAGTTAGAAAAATCTATTTTTAAATAAAATTTAAATGAACTTTTCAAAAATATCATATATATTAAATAGAAACTAATTTTACATAGTTTAAAATAAATTAAGCCTTTTTATTTATCTATTTAAATTCTTATTTTATATATTTTAGAAAATAAAACTATAGGTAAAATTTTACAAATTACCCATAAATTAAACTCATACTTTTATATTTCCAAAATAAGCACTTAAGATTATAAATTTTACAAGAATAAAATGGAGTACTTACTACAATTCAAATCAACTCATATATTCCCTTTCAAATATTTAAAAATCATTTTTTCAAACTAGACCAACGATGTCCGTATATAATTTTCTATCCTATAGTCAAATGATACGGATATTTGTTATTTCAACCCGTAATATTTTAAATTTTTACGGGTTTATATTATTAAAGCCACAATCCCAAAATTTCAATAATAACCGAACATCGCTTGAGTTTATCATTTCAACCCATAACGAAGTTCTCATATTCTAAGTTCCATTCAGGTATGTATCATTTCAACCCATAGTGATTTCTAAGCTAAGGGAACTTGTAGCCTGAGAACAATAAACAGCATAGCGTAACATAACAATTACCAGCTAAATAGATTAACAAATAACAGTGTAAGTTTTCAGAAGTGATCAAAATAACTTATCATATTTAATAGTCAACAGCTAGCAATTCAGTTTCAACAGTATATTTAAATTGCCATTTCTTATGAAATTCATTCAATAAGCATAAGAACATTAATCGTGAGTGATTGCTCACCTTTTATAGCTAGAGAGCGATGGAAAAACAGCTATGGAAAAGAACGATGGAATTGAAAAGCATCTGACATTGGTACGGACACGAGCACGACACAACGCTTTCAAATAGCTGCGACACTTAAAACAGTTTCTTAGCACAACAAGTTGATGGGAATAAAAATATATAATTCCTCAACACAATTCCAGAAGTGGTATACAATCAGCTTTGCCGATTAATATGTAAATGTGCGAAACACATCACATACATGAGCTTAGGTGCGACGCGTGTCATTCTTCCCTTGTACAAATTCAACAATGTATATTGTTTGCGTCAAAATTGACCACAAACACCCAATATCGTGAAAGCACCCGTTTATGAACGCAAATCAGCAACAATCAATATAGAATTCAGATCTAAGCAATAAAAATCACAATAATTCACAAATAATAATCTCAAACACAGGATTTATAGTGGTTCGGTGATCTTGCCTACGTCCACTCTAAAACTTATGTCTTTATTGATTCACTTGATGATTTCAATTGATTACAGCGGATTACAATTGATGATAGCTTTCAAATCTGATTACAACAACGATAATGGAGTATGGAATTGAATCCGGCAGAGTCTGGATGTTGAATGGCAAAAAGATCCCCTTTTCTGAAGGCTTCAGGGTGCTATTTATAGGCGTAGGAGGCCCAGATCTCGCTCAAACTTCGGGAGACTTTTTCTGGCACGTGAGTGGGCCCACGCGACCGACCCCACCAAGTTTCGACTCGATCTGAGATCGATATGAAGTCATTTCGTATCCATCAAAAAATGATTCAATCGAGATGAAACTTGGCAGGAACAATCTTTACCTTGTATGGAAGCTACTGTGAAAATTTCATTGCATTTGGATCAGTGGTTTAGGAGATATGATCGATTCAAGTTGTGGTTTTTTGTGAGGGCTGTTGCGTTCGAATCCATTGGTTCGAATCCACTCCCTTCGACTCGATCGGCCACGTGCGCATCGATGACGTGTCGCGAAATCCCTGGGTTGATCCACCTTTCTTGTGTTGCTGAACGCTTCTCTCGTGGAGACGTGGGCTTGCATCCATGTTTTATGCTTCGTCCATATCCATAACTTCACAACGGCATGCTCGCATCCATTAACTCGTGTCTCTCTTCGCATCGATTCCACGAGTTCATTCCGTATCGGTCCCATGCGAGCTGATCGATTCAAAACGAGTATGGGGGACATCGATACGAAGTGGTCGTGAAGGATGGATACGAACGAAGCTCTTACCTGATGGATATGAAGGAGACTTTCAAAAGGCATGGAGTCGAAATGCGCCATCTGCACCCATCCTGATCGATACGAAGCACATCGATTCGAAGAACCTCCACATGCTTATTACCACTCTGGGTTTGTTGCCATCGAACCGAGATCCATCTAGCCTTCCTATCTGATCGATACGAGCCTATCGAGTCGAACCAGTAACTCGATCGATTCGAACACTATCGAGTCAAACCAACACCTGATGTGAACTTCACTGAGCCGAAGCGCGCCAATCGATACGAACGGCATCGATTTGAAATGGTATCGACACGAACGGTATCGATACGAACGCAACCCCTGATCAATTCGAAACTGATTGATTCGAACTGACCGATACCATGCCTGATCGGTTCAAACTCGATCGACTCGAAGCATATGCAAACTGACAGATTCGAACAAGACAAACAGTGATGGATACGAATCCTATGGATTCGAAATGAGCATCTCCTCAACTTTTTGATGGGTTAGAACAACATACTTTGGCTAACTTGCATCGATCATATCTTGTTCATACGAACTCCAATTAACCTGAGATTTGGAACACTGGCTCTCATGGCTCTGCTTGTCATGTCCTACCAATTATAGCATGATCCGGGCTCGGACAAAATTCATTGATATCCATAGCGAAGTGAGGTACAACCAATCTCTGAGACGAACTTTCTTTTGTTTTCGATCAATCTTTTTGTACCATGGCTTTGCCAAAAAGTGGGATAACATTTGCCCCCCAAAATATGCCTTGCATTAGGAAGGCATGTTTTGTAATGCCATGAGTTGGATGTTCATATCCTGTTGATGTCCTGCAAAGGAATTTACAGTTTTAAGTGACCTCAAATAACGACCGTTCGGGATCGAGATATTTGAGATGAAGTGCGACCGTTCATGGTGAAGCGCCTAACTTCAAATGACGATCGTTCGGGATCGAGCCATTTGAGGTGAAGTGCGACCGTGCGCGGTCAAGTGGCGGACCTCAAATGACGACCGTTCGTGATCGAGCCATTTGAGGCGAGGTGAGCTGTGCCGTTCGGGGCGAGTTGTGCCGTTTGAGGGAGTTGTGCCGTTCGAGGCGAGTTGTGCCGTTCGAGGCGAGTTGTGACCGTTCGTGGTCGGGTGCCGTTTGAGGCGAATTGTGACCGTTCGCGGCCGGGTGCCGTTCGAGACGAGAAAGTATGCCTGGGAGGGCTTGGTGTTATCGATGCCAGGGTCCTGCTCGGGTGAGTTCCTGGATCGTTTGTGTGCCTATTGGAGGCAAATAAGTGTGCCTGGGGGGCTTGGTATTGTTGATACCAAGTTCATGTTCAAGTGGGTCCCTAGATCGTTTGTCAGGGTGGCATATCGCCATCTCAGAGCATGCCTAAGGACCGTTCGCGACCCCGTACATGTGTAAGTAGCTTAGCCATTTCAGAGTTATCAGAATCAAATATCTATTCAACGGATGAGTTTTAAAATAGAAATGTCCAAACAAACAAACTATAAATGTTCAAATCAAAACGAAACGAAACAAAAACAAAGCAAGGATGTCAAAGTGTAAGTTCCCACTACGAAACGGTCAATGATCATTCAGAGCATGCCTGGGGATCGTTCGCGATCTCATACATGTGTAAATGATTTAATTGTGTTGGTAGGAAGCTTACGGCTTGTCCATCATTATTTCAATCAATTGATAATCATACGGTGTCCCAATTCAGGGCCACCCCTAGCTGATGTAGACGGTGGCTGCTCCGACTCCACCGCTGGAGCTCGCCTCCTCACGTATTGAAGCAGCATGCCATTCCTGATGTGCCTTCCACCTCATCCTTCAGATGCCTACAGTCGTTAGTGTTATGGCCGTTTAATTCATGAAATACACAAAACCTATCTGATTTTCTTTCGTCAGAAATTGGATCCCTTCGCATCGGTCTACGATACGGAACCTGCTCTTTGGTATTCTGACAAATTCGTTCCAGACTCTCATTCAGCTCTGAATAGGTGGTGAATCGTGCCTCTCTCCGCAGCCGCTTTGGCCCGTTACCACTATCCTCAGCCTTTCATTTTCCTTTATCCTTGCCTAAGTCCCTTTCGAGAGGCTTTTTGTCTTTAAGCACATAACCTTCTATTCCCTCTCCCTCTTTTCTTTCGGCGTTTGCATCTTCCAATCGTAAAAACTTTTCTGCCTCGTCGTAGAATTCCCCTAGATCTGCAGGTGGATCTTTAGTTAAAGAATTTTTGAACTCTGTGCCGTCAGCTACTCCGGACACAGCTGCCATTACCACCATAGATGGACCTGCTTGATCCACCGAAGCTGTTGCTGCATTGAACCGCGTTAGATAACTCCTCAAAGTCTCTCCGGCTTTCTGTTTTAGAGTTACCAAAGTCATCACATTCTTGGGTCTTGTAATGTGAACCCTGAATTGCCTCATAAATCTCTCAGTTAAATCATTCCATGTTCCGATAGATCTACTCTCTAGTTGTCTGAACCATAACGCTGCGATATCCGCCAAGTACAATGGAAAGCACCGGGCCATAACCTCCTCAGATGCCCCCAGCACTTCCATATGCCTCATATACTTCGTCGGATGAACCGTGGGGTCCGTTCTTCCGTTATACATGTCCAACGATGGTAACTTGAAATCCGGTGGGTTCCTAGCTCGTCTGATTGCTGGGGTAAAAGGACTGATATTAACATCCTCCAAATCTTTGTTTACCAAACCGCCTCTCATAGCTCTTCTAACCATCTCCGCCAACCTGTCACTGTCTCCGAGATGCAATCTTCGTTCATCACTTTCGACCTGCCCCCCGAGTCCACGAGGGAATTCTGGGATCTGCCCCCTTGACTGAGCGTTCACTCTCTGCTACTCCCGGGCTGCGCAGATGCTCCTCTCTCTCTCTCTTCGAAATTGGATCAACGTTCTTCATGGGTGTGTCTCCTAATCCAGGTGCTATGCCGGATGGTCCTGCTCCGTTCTGGACTCCATCCGCTTCTCTATTCTGTGCTCCAAGTTGTCCTATCTGTTGAAATAAACTCTGTATCATCTCCTATTGTTTCTTCATCATCGTCTCCATCTCGTCCCTAGTGATGAAGATCGATGCTTGATTCGCTCCTGAGGAAGCCTCTTGACTTCCTTGGTGTTCACTTCGCTCTGGCCTTGGCCTTTTGCTCGATTGTCTCATCATAATTTCTCAAATCTGAACTTTCAAACTTTCTGAATCAACTTCTAATTGGTAGAACTCCTGAATTAGCCTTCTCGGTGAAAGCACCAAAATGTTTGCATCAAAATTGACCACAAACACCCAATATCGTGAAAGCACCCGTTTATGAACGCAAATCAGCCACAATCAATATAGAGCTTAGATCTAAGTAATAACAATCACAATAATTCACAAATAACAATCTCAAACACAGGATTTATAGTGGTTCGGCGATCTTGCCTACGTCCACACTGAAGCTTATGTCTTTATTGATTCACTTGATGATTTCAATCGATTACAGCGGATTACAATTGATGATAGCTTTCAAATCTGATTACAACAACGATAATGGAGTATGGAATTGAATCCGGCAGAGTCTGGACGTTGAATGGTAAAAAGATCCCCTTTTCTTAAGGCTTCAGGGTGCTATTTATAGGCGTAGGAGGCCCAGATCACGCTCAAACTTCAGGAGACTTTTTCTGGCACGTGAGTGGGCCCACGAGACCGACCCCACAAGTTTCGACTTGATCTGAGATCGATACGAAGTCATTTCGTTTCCATCAAAAAATGATCCAATCGAGATGAAACTTGGCAGGAACAATCTTTACCTTGTATGGAAGCTACTGTGAAAATTTCATTGCATTTGGATCAGTGGTTTAGGAGATATGATCGATTCAAATTGTGATTTTTTGTGAGGGCTGTTGCGTTCGAATCCATTGGTTCGAATCCACTCCCTTCGACTCGATCGGTCACGTGCGCATCGATGACGTGTCGCGAAATCCCTGGGTTGATCCACCTTTCTTGCCGTGCTGAACGCTTCTCTCCTGGAGACGTGGGCTTGCATCCATGTTTTATGCTTCGTCCATATCCATAACTTCACAACGGCATGCTCGCATCCATTAACTCGTGTCTCTCTTCGCATCGATTCCAGGAGTTCATTCCGTATCGATCCCATGCGAGCTGATCGATTCGAAACGAGTATGGGGGACACCGATACGAAGTGGTCGCGAAGGATAGATACGAACGAAGCTCTTACCTGATGGATACGAAGGAGACTTTCAAAAGGCATGGAGTCGAAATGCGCCATCTGTACCCATCCTGATCGATACGAAGCACATCGATTCGAAGAACCTCCACATGCTTGTTACCACTCTGGGTTTGTTGCCATCGATCCGAGATCCATCTAGCCTTCCTATCTGATCGATACGAGCCTATCGAGTCGAACCAGTAACTCGATCGATTCGAACACTATCGAGTCAAACCAACACCTGATGCGAACATCCCTAAGCCGAAGCGCGCCAATCGATACGAACGGCATCGATTCGAAATGGTATCGACACGAACGATATCGATACGAACACAACCCCTAATCGATTCGAAACCGATCGATTCGAACTGACCGATACCATGCCTGATCGGTTCGAACTCGATCGACTTGAAGCATATGCAAACCGATGGATTCGAACAAGACAAACAGTGATGGATACGAATCCTATGGATTCGAAATGAGCATCTCCTCAACTTTATGATGGGTTCGAACAACATACTTTGGCTAACTTGCATCGATCATATCTTGTTCATACGAACTCCAATTAACCTGAGATTTGGAACACTGGCTCTCATGGCTCTGCTTGTCATGTCCTACCAATTGTAGCCTGATCCGGGCTCGGACAAAATTCATTGATACCTATAGCGAAGTGAGGTACAACCAATCTCTGAGATGAAATGTCTTTTGTTTTCGATCAATCTTTTGGTATCACGGCTTTGCCAAAAAGCGGGATAACATATATGTACATCACAGAGCTCTTTGCTTATCAAAACTACCACATGCCTACATGTCGATCAACCTAAATGCCTGCACTCCTATATTGCTCTATCACATACGAACATATGCGACAATTTCAAAAAAGAAAAAAAAAGAGTGCAAAAGATCGTTAAGTTATATACGTATACACACACACACATATAAATGCACATACGAATAGAATATGCTTTAAATAATATAGATTTTTCCTCTGCCAACATATGCATTATAAACAGTATGTATATATGTTGACCAAAACAAAACATATATAACATAGAAGTACCATAACATAAGAGCACAAAACATATAAATAAATGTATATATATATATAAAGAAAAATATATAATAATAATGATAACATAAAAGTACAAAACATATAAATAAATAGTGGGCATCGTATATCATTGTTATATATATGAGACATATATATATATATATGTGTGTGTGTGTGTGTGTATGTATATGTATATGTATATGTGTGTGTGTGTGTTCCCACTTCTAAGGCACTTATATAAGCACACTCATATTAATAATATACTCTGTCGCGCTATCCTATACAGCAGCAACAGCAACCGAGAATGTTAGAATATGATATATATATATATATTTACGTACCATATATATACACCACCATATACGAAATTTAAATCATAAAAAGGAGGAAGGGTTCAGTCTAATAACCTTTGATAACTAGAGCTAAATAAAAAAAGAGTTTAGCATTATCAACAGGCAGCAAACATGCCATAAAAAGATAACAACAAGCATAAAGCTTCATTCTATATACGAGCATTATGCCATGCGCTTCGCGCATGAATTGTTTTTATGCAAATTAAAAATGTTTACGTTTAAGAAAAAATGATTTGTAGAAAAACTTAACCATATTTTTGCGTTGAAATCATTTTTGTTAATTTAAATTTTATTTCTAAGTTTCAACGTCTATTTTTTTAGATTTGAGTTTTTATCTATATTACAAATTAATAATTTATTTGTTAGATTTTATTTTTAAATGATATTATGATTAAATAATATTTGTAGATAGATGTTTTGAATTTGTAAAGAAATCCAACGATTAGATCCTATTTTCAAGTGATATTAAAATTTGATATAAAAAGCATTTTTTGTAGTTCGCGCCGATAACAAAAAAATACGATACCAAAGGTGTTATAATTATTATTAAGGAAAGATATACAGTGGGAATAATTTAACTTTTGAAGTTATCAAAACACCCAATAGACAGCCTCTTTATTTTGGTAATAAATAAGAAAATCTCAATGGAATGTTGGACAGGGTGGAATTTCCCACTTGTCTCCTTTTAGTTTCCCATGTATATTTGTTTAAAGTTATCAATGCATTCGTTTCTTTTAGTAATTTAGTTATTGTATTAAATTTAAAGTATATCATGCATTCATCTCTTTACGTAATTTATCCTTAATTAGCATCAAAATTTGACGTGCATTGCGTACTAATCTATATTATAATATAAGAATACCTTCATTTGAACGTTTTATAACTACCAAAATACCCACTAAACAACATAAGAATAAAAAGGTATTTTCATTATTTAAAATCCCATATTGCTAAATCATTATGGATGTTGCCAAAATACAGTACAAAACCATTAATTTATAATAATAAGAGTACACTCTTTTACAACAATAGAAGAAAATAATAATTTGAAGTTCGATTTTAAGGAAGATAAGTAATATGTACATGTCATCTATCTAATTATGTGTTTTATTACCACATTTATTTGGTAACAGATAAGTTAATATTCATATTCTAATGGCAATGCTATTGCTTCCATAACTCTGATTTTGTCACTTCTTAGCCATTTTTATTTGATAAGAGAGTAACGGAACTGTAATCAGAAAGTAGGGGCATTTTAGAAATTTAAAAAAGACATCGAGTAAATTAGTTCAGTGAATTTTCTTTATTAGTTGTAGAGATAGAGACATACGCATGTATATAGATCCAGCAAATGAAGTTTTATCAGGTGGAAGTGGTGGCTATGCAGCCGGGGTGAGGTAGTCGGTGGTCGAGCTACCTGATGCGGAGGAAAAGGCTGTGGGTTTGGCACTTAAGCTTGGTGGTGAACAAGGTGGGAAAGTAGGTGGGTGGGTGGAGCCTCAGGTGGAGTATGGCGAGTGGATCCATGGTGTGGTGGCGGTCAGGCGGCTTCCGATGTAGGTTGGAGGCGTGGATCTGGTGAAGGCTTGGGGTCATGCTTGGGAAAAAGGAAGATGGCTGCGGGCTTGCTTTGGGTTTGGATGTAGAAGGCACGGGAGGGCTCGAAAGAAGAAGAAGAGAGAAAAAAAAACATGCCTGATTTTCTGAAGAGAGAGGTGAGCGTGGATTTGCTTGGGGAGAAGGGGTTTGCTCTCAGGTCTGTCTCGAGAATAGAAGGGAAAAAAATTTGGGTTGGTTCAGGTTTGGATAAGAGAAAGGAAGGGAAGAAATATATAGAGAAGAAGATAGGCTACAGAGAAGAAAGTAGAACAAAAAAAAAGGAAACGTACCTTATATAAAGGTGAGCAAAGTGAAAGGCAAGAATAAATATAAAGTCAAATGAATAGCAACGGTCCCTTTACTTCAGCTGAAAATAACTAAAGCAATTAATTTTGTCTGGGCAGCACGTTTCCATTTTGAAACCGAAGGAATGAGTAAAGTCACAATTTACGGTACCGTTACAACGAACCGTTTTATCGCTTTCGTCACGTACCAGACCTCAAAAGGTAGAAATAAATATACCGCGGAGATCAACATAACGAGACGAATAGAGTGGTACACAGATATCAATGATACGATCAGATTATAAAAACTTGGATTCTACTGCCGAAAATGCTGCTAAACTGCAGAAAATAAGATAAACAGAGCTATAGAAGTCCGAATTTGACAAAATGAATTACGACGTCTCTTTAAGAAAGTGATTTACATTTTACTATATAAAAATATTCAGTTTTCAAAAGTATTTAAATTTCACCAAATAAACTGATTAAATTTATATTTTTAAATTTTACAAATAACTTAAATTTAATATTTTTCACTAAATTTTTACCAATTACTAAAATCAAATAGACGCATTCCAAATATCAAAATTTTATTTCAAAATTTTATCATTTTTATTTTCAAGAAATTTTCGATATTTACGTCATAAAATCATTGAAAATTCACGGATCGTTACACTTTCCTCCACTCAAAATTTTTCATCCCCGAAAAAGAACGATATTGGAGAATAGAAATAATTGAAGAGATAAAAGAAGGCAACGAATAGTACCTGAGCCAAACAATTCAGGATTTGAAGCACGTATGGATTCCTTGGTTTCTCGGATGCAATCCCGGTCGTCTGTACTCCATTGTACCTTAACAAGACTGACAGATTTTGTTCGAAGCTGCTTCGTACCTCTATCGACAATACAAAGTGGCTTCCTCTCGATAGTGAGATTTGGCTCAACGTCTAAATTCTCCAATAAAGCTGGTTGAACAATCAAAGATGGATCATGGAGATACTTGCGAAGATGGAAAACGTGAAACACATTGTACACATCCACTAGTTTCTCCAGCAAGTCGACTTTATTAGCAAAGGATAAACTCTTTCCAAAATGCGGAAAGGACCAATAAATATGGGAGCAAGCTTCCCTCTCCATCCAAATCGAATCACATTCTTCAACGGCGAGATCTTAAGAAAGACCTGATCACCTATTGAAAATTCCAAATCCCTTCTATGCCTATCTGCATACTTCTTTCACCTATCCCGAGCAATCCTCATTTTCCTTCTAATCTCCTTGACCTTCTCGGATGCTTCCAGAATCATATTAGACCTAAGAACCAAGTGATCACCAGACTCAATCCAACAAGATGGAGATTTACAGGATCGTCTGTAAAGAGCAGCAAATGGAGACATCTCGATACTTGCCTGAATTCAAAGGATTTGAGATTAATAGATGGATTAAGCTTAAAAAGATTCAGATTCAAAGATATGGTTATATCCGATAACTATTATTATAGGTGAATTCAATGAGATGGAGATTATCTTCCCAAGATCCTCCATAATCAAGAACACAAGCCCGAAGAAGATCTTCTAAAATCTAATTCACCCTTTCCGTCTGACCATCAGTCTGAGGATGATAAGCCATACTAAGGTTCAAATGAGTACCCAAAGCTTCCTAAAAAGCTTTCCAGAACTTGCTGGTAAAGATAGAATCACGATCGCAAACAATGCTAGAATGAACACCATGGAGACAGACAATCTCCCTCATATAGATTCCAGCTAGACTCGAAGCTGTTAGATTCGACTTGACGGGAATAAAATGAGCGTACTTGGTCAATTGGTCGACAACTACCCAAATACTCTCATTACGCATCAAGTCTTTGGTAAACCATCGATAAAATCCCTAGAAACCTGATCCCACTTTTAATGGGAATCTCAAGGGGTTGCAGCAATCCAGCGGTCGTCTGGTGATCAGCCCTAACCTGCTGACAAGTGGAATATCTACTAACAAAGATAGAAATGTACCGCTTCATACCATTCCACCAATACAACCTCTTCATATCCTGGAACATCTTGTAATACCAGGATAGATGGAGAGTCTGGACTGATGATTCTATTTAAGAACTTCTTGCCTCGGTCCATCAACATTCGAAACACAATTCCATCCATTAATCCTCAAAACTCCATTCTGATCAATTTGTTCTCCCAACTCCTTCTAATATCCACCTTCCCTACTTTGAATGTTCTCCTTCATAAGTCTAAGCATCGCATCCTCATCCTGCTTCGCTGTGATATGATCCATAAGAGATGGAGTAACCACAATCTGACACATCAATGCTTTCATCCGACTCAAAGCGTCGGCCACAACATTAGCTTTCCTAAGGGTATAGTTGATGTTGAGGTCGTAAGATGCTAAGAACTCAAGCCATCGAACTTTCCTTTGGTTTAAATCCTTCTGGTTGAAGATATGCTTAAGAGATTGGTGATCGGTGAAAAGCTCAAACTTGGTTCCTAGAAGGTGGTGCCTCCACAACTTCAAAGCAAATACAACAACAGGCATCTCTAAATCATGGGTGGCATAGTTGGCTTCGTGTGGTTTTAACTGACGACTAGCATAAGCTATGACTTTCCCATCCTACATCAGCACAACACCCAATCCTTCTTTACTACCTTCGGTATAAACCGATAATCCATCCTCCCTATTCGGAATAGTAAGAACAGAAGCAGAGGTAAGCTTTTGCTTCAACTCATTAAATGCAGCTTCACGCTTCTCATTCCAATTAAAATTGGTCTTCTTAAGAGTCAAAGCAGTGAGAGGTGTAGCTATACAGGCAAAATTCTCAATAAATCTCTGATAATAACCGATAAGGCCCAGAAAGCTGCGAATATCAGTCAGAGTCTTAGATGTCTCCCAATCTTGGAAATGGATAAGGGAATAAGTCCAAGGATAGATAAGATAGATGAATTCAAGAGAGAAAAGATGGAGAGACTTACATTAATCGCAGCGACCTTAACTGGGTCAATCGAGACTCCATTCTCTGAAACAATGTGTCCAAGGAATCGGACTTCATCTGTCCAGAAGTGACATTTAGAAATTTTGGCTTTCAACTGGTGACTCCTAAGAGTTTCCAGTATATATCCCAAATGAGATTTATGCTCCTTCTCTGACTTAGAAAAGACAAGAATATCATCAACCGAAACCAGAACAAACTTATTGACAACATCAAGGGATACGCGATTCATAAGGTCGACAAAGAAGGCAGGAGCGTTGGTTAATCCAAAAGGCGTGACTAACCATTCATAGAAACCATTTTATTTTCAAAAAGAAGTATTAGGATGCTTTCCTCAGCTACACGAAGTTGGTGGAAGACGGTAGCAAGATCAAACCGAGAGAATACTTTAGCTCCATAGAGCTGATCAAACATATCACTGATGTGAGGCACCGGATAACGGTTCTTGAAAGTAAGCTTGTTCAGCTCTCTATAATCAACACACATCCTCAAAGAACCATCAGATTTGGTGACATAGACCACAGCAGCATCCCATTCAGAAAAACTTTGCCTAATCAAACCCTTAGAGAACAAATCCTCAATTTGCCTTTTCAACTCAACCTTCTCTTAGGGTGCCATTCATCTGGGAGGAAGGACAATAGGTCAAGCACCAGGAATAAGTTCAATGCGGAATTCAATTTTCCACTTAGGAGGAAGAGAAGTGACTTCTCCAAATATATCCGAAAAGAGTTAGACAACAGAAGTGGAGTCAAGATCACTAGGCTGAGCATCAAGGGAAAAGATAAAGCTGCCTGAAAAATCCTAAGGCGTCCGACATTCAATTACCAGAGGATTGCCCTGGTCGTCTACTAGAGAAATGGTTCAGGCCTTGCAAGAAATGACTACATCATAACCTTTCGACCAATCACCTTTGAGTAAAATGTCAAATGCATCGAAACCCAAAACATAAAAATCTCCGGTGAATCGACGCTTCTTGTAAAGGAGTTTCACCCTTTTACAAATCATACTAAGATTGGTGGGGCCACCAATGGGATTAATCATGCATAATGATGCGTCGCCAATTGAGGTTGCAAAATATGCTCGAATTTATTACAGAGATCGATTGATATAAAACTATAGGACGCACTAGTGTCAAATAAAACTCTAACAGGAAAACCATGCAAAGGAAATGAGCTCTGAAGGGTGCCTTCGTTATCACTGATAGGCGATGTTGGAGGAGTGGAAGAAGTCATGGCAAAGACTCCAGATGTCTTGCCTCTCTGCCGAGTGGGACAATTATTCTTAAAATGGCCAGGTTGAAGACAAAGGTGGCAAAGGTTGTTTTTGGTAGCCTGAGGTGAGGGAATAGTGGCACTGGCAGGAGATGGACAACTATTGGCGCAATGACCCTATTGGTTACACTTGAAACAAGTGACGGTAGAAAGGTCAAGAGATCGCTTCTGAGGAACAGATCCAATACCATGAGCATTCTACCAATTCTTCTTTTGCTGCTGGAAGCTGGGTTTCCTTTTCTTAGAACCACTGGAAGTACCCTGAGATGTAGAAACTACATGCTTACCCTTGGAAGTAGGATTCTTGAATTTAGTGGCCATATCCCAGAGAAGTGAAAGTACCATAGACATGACTAATCAAGCGGTCATAATACTCTGGGCAAGCACCATAAATAAACTTCTCATTTTTCTTCAGCTGAGTGTCAATCAAACTGAGACCAAACTTGGAAAGTTCATTGAACATCCTCTCATACTCAACAAAAGTCATATCACCCTGCTCAAGATCCATGAATGCCCTATATAACTGGGATTTCCTAGCTTCGGGCATCCATTTTGCCACAACAGCATCCTTGGAAAGAGGGATCAAGATAAGTGAGATAAATTTTGAAGAAATTGATTCGACAGAGATCAGCTAGAATAACAACTAATAATCTCACCTAAACTTCTACTAAGAGATATTAGCCTTAACAGTCTGAGCGGTAACAGATTCCCACCAATCCTGGGCGGACTCCTGTAAGTACCAAGTAGCTAAATGACGCATCTGGGCATCGGTGATCTTGAGTCAAGTGAAAATCCTCTCAAGGCTTTTCAGCGATTGTTGGGCCTCAATAATGCTCTCGACTCTCGTGAACTTAATACCTCCAAGCTGAAAATACTCCTTACAAAGCTTAGCGAACCTAACAGGCTGAACAGGTGCGACAACAGGAGAAACAATAGGCGGTGCAGGGGCAACTAGGGTATAGGAGCATTGCCATGACCCCTACCATGAACATTCCTATGGTTACCCATCTGGAGAAACAAGAATTTTGATTTCAGAATAAGGATACAGATTAAAATTCAAAAGAAATCCTAATTAAAGGGAACTCTAATTTAGAATTTCAAGCACGAACGGATATGACTCAGTAATCAATTCAACTCTATCTAGGTTACAACCACCCTATCTCTAATGAGTTCTTTTACTCCATATACCAAGTTTGCCAAAATCAGAGCTCTGATACCAAGTGCAACAATCCTTTATTTCGAACCATTCAAATCGACAATGGCAGACTTGAATTGCTCCAAATAACAGATTGTAAATATATTTATTTGGCATAACTTAGCATATACAGTAAATGAATCAATCACAACATCATAGACACAGAGTTTACAACAACAGCGAAATAAAATAAGTTGTGGTCCAAAATCTACTACAGAAATAACATAGTCTGAAAAAGAATACATCAGAAATCCCGGTACACAGAAGTTTCTATGTATAAAGAAAATGACATGTCTGAAAATACAACTGGAAATGACAGAAATAAACTGAAAGCTGAAATAAATAAATAGATAAGCTAGATCTTCCAACGTACTCTAGCTCCAAAGGAAGAATCTCAAACTGTGAAACTCAAGCTGACTTGAGCGTAAAGCAAAGCAAAGCACTTGAATCGGGATTAACATTCTTATGCAGATAAATTAGGTTCAAGTGAAATGTCAATTAAATGCAATATAACTAAAAGGGATGTTAGGATTCCATCCTTTAAGGATCTGTGAACCTATCTACATACATAATACAATATGCTACATAAATAATGTCTACAGTAAAGTAAGATAATAAAATAGCATTAAGGCATTACCCATATCCCCCTTAACACATTTTATATAATGTCGTAATCTATACAGTACTATAAAATCCACTCGCAAGGGGGCTATCAGGGAGCACTCCATAGGTATGACACAAAACAAACTCGTAGAAGGCGCAATAGGGCATGTGACAAGGCATGCGAGGCAATGCCAGGGTAGATATACCGTTTGCGGATCCGGACTGGTGGTAGTGCATAGCAGCTACTACCGCCCACCTCGAGACACACTTTCAAATCAAACGTGTGCACACCAAAATCAAATCACAAAAGTAATAAATATGGTTTTGAAGAAATGTGCCCGATCAGAGGTGCGACCTCACTTGGCCCTACACGGCTTCACATCAGGCTAACTCACGGGAGTCAGTGCTACATAAATACCATATAGGATCGTTCGCTAAACCAGCCTACTTCATTCTAGAATCTCTTCCATGTACATAGTTGTTAAAGTGGTTTTCAGTATTGGCAGAGAGTATCACAGTATCTGATCCTAGTCTCTTTAGCGACCAAACGCTTATTTCACACCATGGTCATTTATAAAAAATTTCTTTATAAATATTCAAATAATCTCAAATACAAATTTAAGCCAACTGAATATTAAGTTCTAATTCTATTTACATTTTGAAATATTCATTTAATCACCCTTAGTAAAACAAGTCATAAATCATTTTCAAAAACACTAAGTTTTGAATGAATCTTTATTTAAATAAATTAATAACCATTTTGAGTTATCAATCAAATTCCAATGTACTTTCCCGACCTTTTTATTACTATTATTATTTAGTTATAAAAATCTATTTTTAAATAAAATTCAAATGAACTTTTCAAAAATATCATATATATATATATATATTAAATTGAAACTAATTTTACACAGTTTAAAATAAATTAAGCCTTTTTATTTATCTATTTAAATTCTTATTTTTTATATTTTAGAAAATAAAACTATAATTAAAATTTTACAAATTACCTTTAAATTAAACTCATACTTTTATGTTTCCAAAATCAACATTTAAGGTTATAAATTTTACAAGAATAAGATGGAGTACTTACCACAATTCAAATCGACTCATATATTACCTTTCAAATCTTTGGAAATCATTTTTTCAAAAATAGACCAACAGTGTCTGTATATAATTTTCTATCATATGGTCAGGTGATACAAATATTTGTTATTTCAACCTGTAATAGTTTAAATTTTTACTGGTTTATATTATTCAACCCGCAATCTCAAAATTTCAATAATAACCAAACATCGCTTGAGTTTATCATTTCAACCCATAATGAAGTTCTCATATTTTAAAATCTATTTGGGTATGTATCATTTCAACCCATAGTGATTTTTAAACTAAGGGAACTTGCACCATGAGAACAATAAACAACATAACATAACAATTACTAGCTAAATAGATTAATAGATAACAGTGTAAATTTTCAGAAGTGATCAAAATAACTTATCATATTTAGTAGTCAATAGCTAGCAATTTAGTTTTTATAGTACATTTAAATTGACATTTCCTATGAAATTCATTTAATAAGCATAAGAACGTTAATCGTGAGTGATTGCTTACCTTTTGTAGCTAGAGAGCAATGTAAAACAGCTACGGAAAAGAATAATGGAATTGAAAAGCAATTGACATTGGTACGGATGCGTGCACGACACGACGCTTTCAAATAGCTACGACACATAAAGCAGATTCTTAGCACAACAAGTCGATAAGAAAAGACATATGTAATTCCTCACCACAATTCCAGAAGTGGTATACAAACAGCTTTGCTGATTAATACGTAAATGTGTGAAACACATCACATACATAAGCTTAGGTGTGACACATGTCATTCTTCCCTTGTACAAATTCAACAATATATATGTACATCACAGAGCTCTCTACTTATCAAAACTACTGCATGCCAACATGCCGATCAACCTAAATGCATGCACTCCTATATTGCTCTATCACATACGAACATACACGACAATTTCGAAAAATAAAAAGAAAAAGAATGCAAAAGATCATCAAGATATGTATATACACACACGCGCGCATATATAAATGCGCATACAAATAGAATAGGCTTTAGATAAGATATAGATTTTTCCTCTACCGAAAAATGTATTATAAACAATATATATATGTTAACCAAAACAAAACATATATAAAAAGTACAATAACATAAGAGTACAAAACATATAAATAAATGTGTGTGTGTGTATATATATGGAAAAATATATAATAATAATGATAACATAAAAGTACAAAACATATAAATAACAATAGGCACCGTATATCATTGTTATATATATGAGACACACACACATATATATTCCCAGTTCTAAGGCACTTGTAAAATCACACTCATATTAACAATATACTCTGTCATGCTATCTTATACAGTTGCAACAGCAACCGAGAATGCTAGAATATGCTATATATTTACGTACCATATACATACACCACTACATATGAAATTTAAATCATAAAAAGAGGGAAGGGTTCGGTCTAATATCCTTTGATAACTAGAACTAAATAAAAAAAGAGTTTAGCGTTATCAACAGAGAGCAAACATGCCATACAATGAAAACAAGAAGCATAATGCTTCATTCTATATACATACACATGTATGTAGATCCAGGAAACGAAGTCTTGTCAGGTGGAAGTGGTGGCTATGGGGCCGAGGCGAGCTAGTCGATGGTCGAGCTACCTGACGCGGAGGCGAAGGCTACGGGTTTGGCATTTAAGCTTGGTGGTGAACAAGGTGGGAAGTGGGTGGGTGGAGCCTTGGGTGGAGTACAGCGAGTGGATCCATGGAGTGGTGGCGGTCAGGCAACTTCGGGTGTGGGTTGGAGGCGTGGATCCAGTGATGGCTTGGGGTCATGCTCGGGAAAAAGGAAGGTGGCTGCGGGCTTTCTTTGGGTTTGGATGGAGAAGGCACGGAAGGGCTTGGGAGAAGAAAAGGAGAAAAAAACAAAAAAAAGCATGCCTGATTTTCTGAAGAGAGAGGCGAGGGTGGATTTGCTTGGGGAAAAGGGGTTTTCTCTTGCGTCTATCTCGAGAATAGAAGGAAATTAAAAAAAATTGGGTTGGTTCAGGTTTGGATAAGAGAAAGGAAGGGAAGAAATATATAGAGAAGAAGATAGGCTACAGAGAAGAAAGCAGAACGAAAGAAAAAGAAATGTACCTTATATAAAACTGGTGTAAACCCGTGCTACGCACACGGGTATCGTTAGCTTTTACTTAAACAAAATGATAAATAGAAATTTTCAGTAGTAATTTGTTTAGTGGACATATTGCATTGCAAACTGATAATCTGAATAATGAAAAAACAAAATGATAAATACAAATTTTCATTAGTAACTTGTTTGGCGTACGTATTGCATTCTAAACTGGTAATCACTGATTTAATTTTAGCTCAGGCAGCTTGATTTTATAACCTATGTTCAAGTAATCTGAGCCTGCATAATGAAAAAACAATGTGGCTAGAACAATTTATATGCATAAAATTCAAATTAGAACCTAACAAAAATTAATATAGTTATATTACATTTTTTCGCAGAGAAACCATAATTTAACGCAAGCAATAGTAAGCCATAACATATTGAAATTATTTAAGTTTACATACACAGTAAAAGACAATACTTATTCTTGAACCGCGGTTATTTGCAACTCCAGGTAGCTATTATTTGCAACTTCAGGTAGCTTCAGATAAGTATTTCACCATGGGATGCATCATATAGCATTAACTTCCATTTCTTAGCCCTGATTTTGCTTTTAGGTCATGATATCAACATAAAAAATGTTAATGTCGTATATAGAAACATCAATAAAGTCAAAAACTGATCACATACAATGTAATTTTAATGCCAATTGATAATTTCACCAGGATTTCCTACATTGTTAATAAATCATTTAGTTTCACCATTAATGGTCAATATGCATTCAAAACACACACAGACAGATAAAAATGAAAAATCTTGTAGTATCAGAAGTTCATAGAAAATGCAGGCTATAAACTATAGTGTACCGATAAAATGGTAATGATGTTGAATCCCCATGCCTACAACTGATAATAAAGATCATTGGAATAAATTCATTGGCACATATAGCCAAGGAATTTTTTGTTGAAATTTCAAGATTCAAGATCTGTCTATCGTAAAGTATACTTCTATACTAACCAATTTAAAAGGTATAGTGAAAAGTACCACTCTGTGATGGTTAGGAAAACTACGTGTAACTATAACTAAGAAAAGTGAAAAACATGGATACAATACTTCAATTATTTTGCATATTCTAATTTTTATTTAGTGAACCTCTACTTGTATGATGGTGTCATACATTAAAAAATAACTAAAAACAAATTTTAGTTCTCAGATCTAGGAAAAATTGCTAGTTACAAACATATATTTAGCAAAGAAATCATAATTAATGTCCATGAATTTTATATTTATTTTCAACTGGTAACCATGTATTGAAAATATCGTAATAAGTATATCATCGTAATTTTACTTATGAAAAAATCTTAATATTCCATGAATATTTGATAACTTAAAAGAAAATCATAGCTAAACAATGGAAGTTAATGTTATATGCTACCTTATTTCATGAAATCCCTATCTGAAGTTGCTTGGAGTTGCATATAATTGAGGTTCAAGAATAAATGTTGTCTTTTATAGTGTACATAAAATTAAGATTTCAATATGGTCTAACTTATACTACTACTTGCATTAATTCGTTCTCTCTCTAGAAAAAACTGTACTGGACCCGTATTTTGATAATAATTTGTATTTTGTTATTATTCAAATTGTCATGGATATAAATAGTTGTAGCTATATCGTTCTTTCATTATGTAGGCGCAAATTACTTGAATATAGCTTATAGAATTAAATAGCCCAAGCTAACAATAAGTCTAATAATTTTACATTTGGCGATGCATTATGTACAACAAATAAACCTTGTGTCTGAACGTTTATTTTGTCTACTTTTTTGGTTGCTTTTACTGTAGGCGGAGTCTCTCCAATTTCAAACTGTTTGTGTATTTTATGACAGAATGTGTTAAGCCTGCTTTCACGCTTCTTACAGTAACGATATGCACAATTGACTATATTGTGATTAAGTATATATATAATATATCGCAAACACAAAACTATAGGGTGAAAAAATATTGATCGCCTTAAAATTTATCTACTTTTTGTTCTAATAGTCAACCAACCTCAACTGAATATACTACTTTGTGGGCGTGTTTTGTAGTAAAATGTTTTTTTCCACTTGGTACCACTGATAGTGTAAAATGTTTTTTGTTTACTTGGTACTACTGATGGTGTAGTCTTAGAAATTTTAGTTTATTTGAATATTTTCTAACTGAATGCTCTGGTGGCTGCTGCAACACTTCACCTAATAATCATTTCTTCGAATGCCTATTCCGATTGTGTATATATTTTACGTGTTGCATTATATCGTGCTTCTTGATGCTGTTGGTACTAATTTCAACTAACCTTATTATATTGCGTTCTTAAGGCTACAGTTCATTCATTTATGTTGAAAATCATGTTGTATTATAACACGTGCTACGCACACGGATGTAATAGATAACTTCTTTATGATTGTAGCACTTGTTGTTTATCGGCATTGCTAGTTTTGGCGAATACTATATAATTGTTACCTCAAATTCAGAAGATCATGTATTAGAATTTGTAAATGATTAATATCTACATTCTATGTTAGAAACAATTTTCTTATATTACTTTTCATTTACGGAACCTATTTTAGCAACAAAGAAATCCCTATTTATTTAGCAATAAATAAATCCCTAAATATATCATCAATGTATGATTTATGTGGTTGTAAAATTTCTTTATATGAAATCTGATATACCGTACACATATTAATTGTGTAGTATATTTTTGAGAAATGGAAAATATAGAAAATGAACTGCACAATTATTATTTAATTATCGGAAAGCAAGTCACTATTTTTTGTTCTCTTTTCAAATCTGATGCATAGTGATTCTTCATGTCAAGTTTCAATTTCAGTCCCAATAATAACTTTCCCACTTCTGATTCAATAGGTAAATCATTTTATCAACCTTTAATCTTAGTACAACTACATGAAATCAGTTACTTTGCTATACCAAAAGATAGGTAAGCATTAAAAATACATTTAACCACAACATGTTATGTGACTTATCCACGGCCTTAACCTATAGTGCAGGAAAGCATGAAGCATAAGGTCAGAACTGTTGCAAATATTTTACTAAATATTAGTGAATTTGAAGCATCCATTAGTCCACAACCATCAACAATCATCCAATACTAAAGTCCGGCTATTTATATATCCCCTGGGCCTACAAATTTCATGCTCAACTTGCTGGAAATGGATAGACAACGCCATTAATCTATTCACCAATTCTGCTAAGTTGAATATGGTTAAGATGGATAATATGGTCGAAAAAAATGGACTGTAAATAATTTGGATAACATGCGCAACATTTAGAAATAACAGCTAAAACCACAATACCTTCGCTTAGTCTTACACCCAATGGACTTTCTCATGCTTCAACACATATTGCTCGACACCTGTCCAATCAGATGTGTGTAGTATATGCAAAGAAACTTACACACAAATATAATATAGATATAGTATGTAAAACAGGGAACAAATACAAAGCTCTTTGTTATATAGCACATGATAACACAATATTGCACTTATTCCAATTGTAATAAAAAAAACCGGGGAATATGCTTGACAACAAACAACATTTTATGATATGCAACATATTCATTTCCTGTATAATAAATATATATTGGCACTTTATATTATGTGTTTTTCCCTATATGAAACGTTGTATTTCTATCCATGGCATAATATCTGTTAACCTACTTTAATTAGTTATTAACATAAACAATCTTTCAGTTTAGTTTTTAGAATTATAGTATATGGTCATGGCTCATGCTTGTCTTTGAGATCTCTTGAATGCTAATATAATGATTAAGACCTAATAAATGTTATTTTAAATCTTCTCTTTCAGCTTGTTTTTCTTTTTTTTCTCCACCTCTTTATGGTAGTTGACTCAAAATGCATGAACATCTTTGTAAACCTCTTAATGGCAGTAGGTTTGCATTGTTTATCATATAAAACAACTCATAATTAATATATAAAATCTTCAAAAATATCAGGGGAAAAAAGTTTGATCAAAATCAACTTAACTGATGTAAGTTTGTGGCGCGCGTGTGTGTGTTTTGGTAAATTACTTTTACTTATACCATTACAAATTTAAGCACAATATTTGTATACTGGTTGAAAACCTAAGTATAATAATATTACGCTAATTTATAATTTATAATTTATAAATAATCATAAATTAAGTGATCATTTTTCATTTTATATCTAATTGACATTTGTATTCATCAACAACGATTAACCATTCAATAACAAAAAAGTTCAAAAATTAATTTATGACTCGACGTGGATGAATATTATGATTACTGTTGCAATGCATATTGAAACATAAATAGAAATCAATAAAAATGAAAACAAAACAATAATTAATAAGGGATAAGAACCACATCGTACCTGAAATGCGGGAGATGAAAAGATTAAGATTTTCATCTCAACCATGGTAGCAAAATATTGATGCCCATGTCTATGTCATTTTTCTTTTTCCATCTTTAAAATATATAATTCTTAAATTGAAAATAAAAAAGCAATTAAGATTTTGCATAACCTAATAGATGGAATCTATGTATTAATTTATCGTCTAGGTTATTTAAAATATATAGTTCCCATATTTCTGACTTTTAGCATATACCAAAGTACAATGGGATATATACAACAGTATTATAATACTTTTAACCACATGAGTGAATAGCATCAGATAATAGTATCATAAACAAAAAAAACTAAATAGCCATGTAATTATGTTCCATACTTCTGAACTACCATAAAAAAGGGGAAAATATAGTTAAAACTTGATAATTACTGTCAGATAGCAATACCATTTTCAGGTTAAGCACATTATAAAGATCATGTTCAGTTAAACCTTAGGAACAGATGACTGTAGGACTACAATGAATAATAAATAGCTAAAACTACAATGATATATGGATAACTTATAAGGGACTGCAGTAAATAGATGTCAATCATAAATATATATTCTAAAAGGTAGATGTTAACAAATGAAATTCAACAAAAAATTCAACTGAGAGAGAGCAATAACCAAGTTTTTTGGACATATGGAATAAAATACTAATCACAGAAAATCTTGATGCAAGCAAACACAATATGAAATCTTAGTATAAGCTAAACAACTACAATTAATAATTAGTAGATGCTGAAAGTAAGAAATATAACATAAGTAATATGATGTCAAAAAATAGTACAACCAAACACAACTAAATTATGAAATTTTCCAATCACAGCACCATGCATCTTATCAACTTTGAAGTTAATAATAGCTAAACGTCAAAAAAAGCTTACATGTTATGCAGCAAAATTGCGCTGCTGCGTACAGTAGCAGTCATATGGCTGCTATGCAGTAGCACTGTACTACTGCATACAGTAGCAGTCAAACGGCTTCTATGCAACAGGATGTGCTGGCTATTGCTGCTATGATGTAGCACAGTGATGTTGCCATCTGAGCTAAGCGCTGATATGCATAGAAAATCTTTACTTTTTTTCCTTTTGTTATAAGCATGTAATACCTCTGTTTTTGTAGCAACGCCGTCCACATCTATCGGCCTGCACCAGTGTCGATGAGAAAAGGAAAAGTGAATAAATAATTTCACATGATAGACTCTTATTCCTCCAGACATGTCTGATAACCATAGGTGTACATGAAAACCACCAAATACCATGTTCCGCTAGAAAAAATTATTCTACATAACAAATAAAAATATATAAACTGTCACAGTACATAAACTTATATGTGAATAGCCACACTTGAGGCAGTATAATGTACTAACCGTGACACAAATTAGTTGATTGCTTGACACAATATTGTTTTTTTAGTAACTTGAGTTAGAAATTAGATGCTGTTAAAAAGTTATATTTTTAGTTTGTTCTTGTGTTAGAGTCACCATGAAACGAAGCAAATAATTAGGTACCAAGAAGCAAAAATAAATCATTAAACAATATGAAGTGAAAGTAAATGGTTAGAACATCATGCGGTGAAATTGAATCTTGTAATAAATTACAGAGATAGAGGATAAGAAAACAGACTCAAACCTTGGCTTTTTATATTTCAGTAATAGCTCGCACACATGATGTCTTGGGTGTTTGAAGTTGTCCTTTGAACCTATGTTACTCCTAGGCCAAATTGAGTTATGGCTTCACACAAAAGCTCTTTTGTTAGTAGTAGTATTTTGCGGAAATTTGGAAAGCCTTTTACAGAGAATATGCCTTAGTTCCCTATCTTGACTATCAATCACCTGAAATTCACTCTCAACAAAAAAGTTCACAACTTCTTGCATATATGAAACAAAACATAAGATGAAAATATAAAAACTTAACAAAAATACCAATATATAAGGAAAAAGAAATGTTCATTTTATATTTGAACCATACCTGGTAAAACATGGTTCAACATTTTGGCTCATCTAAAATATTAGAAAACCTTTTGCATCCTATCAGCATTTATTAACTGACCGTGTGTTGCTTTTTTGAAATTTATCAAATTTGGGGTACATCTTTATTTCAGTGATTTTATTTAGAGATTTTCATGCCCAAAAAAAATAATTTTGATTCCTTCTAAAGAAACAATCGTAGGATTAAGTTGTTTTAACCAATGAGAGCATCTTGCCTGCTCAGTAGTATTTTATATATTGAAGATGTATTCAACTATATTGCAAGGATATAATATAATTTTGAACATTGAATAAAGATAGACAAAATTGATTTTCAAATGTAGCAATTTCATGGAATATTTCCTAGAAACCTAAATGCCATTTACGAAGAACTCAACTTTAAGCCTTTTCCATATGACACATTCTGGAAATCTGCAAAGGTATACAAACCGGGTTGTAGATTTTAGCTGATGAAATAAAGAATATACACCACCAAGATAAGTTCTACAGCTCAGCTCCCTTAAAATAAAATATTGATCCAATATGAAAACCTATCACATGCTATTTCTTAACACAGAGGAAACAGAATAATCCTATGAACATTCAGCCCACCCAAACTTTTGTATATATTATTATCGGAAGAATTAATCTTAACTCATATTATTAATCCAAACCCTATACTAATTTTAACTTTCAGAAAATAAATTTTCAAAATGAGATTAAAAAAACATCGCAACCTTGAACTCAATACAAAGTAAAGACAAAGATGTTGACATTTTGCCCTCCTTGTAATCATTAGTCTCTTAAAATATCAATCCCATTTTAATACTAACATGATGGCTGCATTTTATTTTAAAAATAACACACTAACGATATTTACTACGTTGCTATTTTGATAATATATAATTGCTGTAAAAGAAGTGTTATATGCCAAGAAATATAAACCACGGATGGAAACATAACTTAAACCAAAATTGATTAGCATTGAAAAAATAACAAACATTTGACTCTATAATCATGTATATTCCTTACTAAACAACATTCAAGAATAGTAAAAAAAAATATTTCACTCAAAAGTAGTAGTTTAGCAGCAAAACCTAATTAATCACAATGGTATAGAGAAAAAAATGCAAACAATTGAAGTCAAGGATTTACCATAGAAAAGTGGAAGTTGTCCATCAAACCTGTAGAATGTTCTTTCATACTGGTATAGTATTCATCGATCCCTTAATTAGTTTTAGCATTATATTTTTAAAAAATTAATAAGGTACTAATCCATAATAATATATAATATAGTTGTGTGTGGACGAAAAACAAAGCAAAAGAATTTGATACTTATTAGAAAGAAATCCAAAACAATGAAGGTTAAGAAAATCTATAGATTAAAACCATTCAGTAAGGTGAATAAGATAAAATTTCATGATTTCTAAATGTTCAGTTAAATCATAAGCACAAAATTTCAACTTTTATCAACTGAATTTTTTTGTCAAAATTGAAGTACTCTACAATATGAAAGTTACAACAACCTAAACCAAAATTTGTACGTTTAAGTGGATGAATGTTTGAGTCTAGTACGTCAGTCTGTCCTTAAATCGACTATGAAACTAATGAAAAGAAACATAAATGAATTGAATTTGCAGAATAATGTAATATATCGTATTTTTTCAACAAAAGCAAACCCATGGAAAAAGCCATAAATGAAGAATTGAATTTGCAGAACATACCGAAATTGAATTGAAGAACGTCAGATCTGACCATCAACCTTGCCTTTGTTCTCCTAGTTTCCACATTCAATTCCACTTCCGTCGCTCTGCTCTTCTATTGCCTCGCTAACTCGGCTTTCTGAACAAAAATATTCATATGAATAAGTTCACAAATACATTAAATATCTATTACTTATTCCTCACAATAGATGTAAGTAACAAACCCTAGATACATACACCAGTGGAAATAATAATTGTTAATAAACATTTAAAAGGGATCAATCGCTATAAAAATCCATGTAATTCCTAATCTGCGAAAGCTTTTGCAACCAACAACCAATTCGTATTTTTTAAATTTGATGTGAAAATTACCTTCAAAGCAGCTTCAATGTTAGTCTCGATGGCAGTGAGTTTGGCAAAGCTATCGTCACTTGAGACATTGGGAATGGCGCGATGCTTGTGGACATTATATTTGTCGTTTTTGTTGCAGATCGCATCGATAGTAGTTATAACGTCGATCATGCTCATTTTTCATGTGATTTGGCTTCTTTAGGTAACAGTGCTGGAAGTAATTGCGTGGAAAAATCGCTTGGAAACCCTACTATTTTTTAGTTCTACTTTATGAAAATAGGATGAAGCAGAGAGCAACGTAGGGAAGAGGAGATAAGCGTAAGTAGAGTCGATGGATTTCGGGTGGAAGAAATTGGGAAATGGAGATTAGGGATGGGGATGACGAAATTTTCAGGTGGAGGAAAGATGAGAAATTCATGGATAATGCACGTAGAAACAAATTTGGAGACGGTTCATTTTCCAAAATTCAGAGGGCTTGGGTGCTCTTGAAATCAAACTCATTAATCATATAATAGTATAGATGAATAGGCGAGCAAAGTGAAAGACAAGAATAAATATAAAGTGAAATGTCCCTCTAATTCAGCTGAAAATAACTAAAGCAGTTAATTTTGTTTGGGCAGCACGTTTCCATTTTGAAACCGAAGGAATGAGTAAAATTACAATTTACGGTACCGTTACAACGAACCGTTTTATCGCTTCCATCACGTACCGGACCTCAAAATACAGAAATAAATATACTGTGGAGATCAACACGACAAGATGAATAAAATCATACATAGATATCAATGATACGATTATATTATAAAAACTCGAATGTCTCCTGCCGAATATACTACTAAACTGCAGAAAATAAGATAAACGGAGCTATAGAAGTCCGAATTTGACAAAACAAATTATGAGTCTCTCTCAAAAAGTGATTTACATTTTACTATATAAAAATATACAGTTTTCGAAGGAATTTAAATTTTACCAAATAAACCGATTAAATTTATATTTTTAAATTTCACAAATAACTTAAATTTAATATTTTTCGATAAAAATTTACCAACTACTAAAATCAAATAGACACATTCCAAATTTTAAATTTTTATTTTAAAATTTTATCATTTATATTTTCAAGAAATTTTCGATATCTACGTTATAAAATCGTTGAAAATTCATGGATCTTTACATGACCCACGACTTGATTCTTTGGCATTCCATGATTATTGACTTTCTTACAATATTTACTTTGTCCACTGTGTTACTCTCTGACTTCTTCGGCTTGATTAATTTGAGAAATAAAAATTTCTCTGACTTGTTTATCGCACTGCAATGTTTATTCATATATGCATATCCTAATTTGCACTTATTTTCTTGTTCCACTCAAAGTGTGTCATCATATATGTACATACATACATATGTATGTGTTTGTTGAATTGCACTGCACTTGTATCGGTTGAGCTTACACTTGGTTGAAGTGTTGCATTCACCTGTTTTCATGTGTGCTAACCTGTTGTGGTGCACTTGTTTCATCACTGCTGCAGTGCCCTGATGCCATTGATATTTGGTTGCATTAAGCTCTGAGTTGCATCGAGTACATGTCCATATGCATTTAGTCCAAACATTGTTGTTTTCTGTTCTTCATGTATACTTGAATCGGGTCTTGGCCATTTGATTCTTGTGTACATATAAGCTAACGTATACATATCTGTATTGTGTTGGTATTTGTAGTCTTGAGTCAGTTAGACTTCATGTAGTCTGTGGCTTCACTTTCATATTGAACTGCTTCCATTTGTGTGTTGTTCACCACTTTAGCACTGTGTCACTGTTATCTTGATATTGATTTGTTTGCGTTGAGTTGATGTGCACTGACTTGAGTTTTATTCATGTGTACACAATTGTGTTTTTGGTCGAGGTTTGTTCCAGTCATTAATGATGTGTATTGACTTGAGTTTTATTCATGTGTACGCATTGTTTTTGGTCGAGGCTTGTTCTAGTCATTAAAACTTGACCATTCTATTTTGCTTTTGTATTGCAACTGAGTTGAACCTAGCTTTAGCTCGGGTTTGACCTTGTGCTCATATCGTGACTTTATTTGTATTGCACTTGAATATTTGTACTTGAGTTGAATCCAACTTTTTATTGGGTTTGACCTTGTGCTCACCTATCCTGCAGTTTTATCTAATGTATATCGGTATGCACGGCGTTGTGGCATGTACAGTGATACAATGTGCATGTCACAAGTTGTTCATGTATGATGAATTCAAAATAAATATGACGACGAACAACCCAAATAACTAAGGCATATAATATTTGCAAAATACACATTTTATTTTACACTGCAAAAATGTTTCTTTTTTAATTTTTCTGCGTCGGTGTTTATTTTGTAGATAACTCAGATGCTGGATACAAATTGGAATACAGTTGAAAAACGATTATGAGTAAACGAGTGATATGTAGTTATGAGCTGATGTAAATGATAATTGTATAACGACAAATTATGATGCAATTGAAATTGTATTGTAATTGAAAATTGTGTATATATAGTGAGAGCTCAAAGTTGTACTATTCAAAACTGTAAATAAATAATTTTTGAATAAAATATCTATTTAAATTTAAATTCTGTGTTATTTATTTTATTTAGCAAATATTTATTTAATTGTGTGAAAATAAAATAGTACAATAAAAAATACATTTAAATGAATATATATTTGTATATATGTTTATTATCATCAAACAAAAATCATATACTAGCACATTCAACATTTACTCCTTCAACCTCCTATGATGCAAATCTACACCACAAGAGAGCTTGTCGTTATTAGAACAAGATTGGTTTTGATGACAACAATCAAGTAAATATTAGTACAGATGACTTTTTAAGTTTATGCATGATATAGTACAAAAAAAAAATTATCAAGATATATTGTAGGATAATCAAGTAGAGATATAGTATATATACCAAGGCGGATCAATACAAGTATTCAAGTAAATGACCAAGTAGATCAAGAGGAAATAAGATCAAGGAGATAAGAAAACGACTAGAAGATTCAAAGACATAACTATGAGAACACAAGAGATTTAAGGAACAAAGACTGAAAGAGTACAAGACATAAGTTGGACGGTTTTTTTTAATATACTCAAGAAAACCGACGGACCTGTAAGCTCCTGAGAACAATTAACTTGTATTTGTCGCTTCTACTCATGGAACCTATAACCTCCGGGTACTATTTTTTGTAAGAAGTGTGTGCAAGTAAGATCTCGAATTTGGGTCTATCACCAAACCTAGGCGCCCCTTTTCCATTACGCTACACCCGCGGATAGTGAGTAGGTTTTTAAAGAATATCGAGTCATAGATTCAATTATTAAATATCCTATAGCAATTCTTTGAATTCACTCTTTAAAAACTCTTTATTTTATTCTTCATAATCATGTGATAAAAGTTAAAATTTAATTTTCAAGCTAAAAGAATATAAATAATTTTTATAAAAAAAATATCATTTTACACTAGGACATGTTGATATATCCAATAATGTATGTTGACATATTAGCTGTTGGATGCAACTTTTCAATATAAACGAGCGAATTCTTCATTTCACCCCTTCGTGAAAAGTCATTTCTCTTAATTTTCTATTTAAAGGCTTTAGACAACGAATTTCATAATTTCCTCTCATTTCTCTCACTCTCTACGTTCTCACATTTTTCTTAAAAATCGTATTACTCATATATACTTATACTTTAAAAATCCACACTCTTTTTCCGTATTTCTTCATGGAATTGCAATATGTTAAAAAGTCAAAAAGTCTACATGCCATTCTTTATCGTTTACACTTTGCTCTTATCCTATTTCTCAAAGAAATCAAAGATATATTGCTATTGGAGATCTATTGGAAGTTATACTGAAGACTATGTAGAAATTGTAATTGAAAGGTTTGATTTCTTATAGATATTATGCTGCTATTTATTTGTAAATATGTATTATACGACCCAAAGAAAATCAGGATTGTATAGATGATCTTGACTACCCACAGAAAGTTAAGAGGTCGGGTTTTCTTACCACCTACAGAAGTGCAAAAGTTTAGGTGTGCCCGTCACCCATGGAAAGACAAGATAAGTGTTGTTTTCCACTTGATTCAAAGTCAAGTTGTAATGATTTACTTGCCACCCGTGGAAGAGCAAGTTGGTTATAGTGAAATTCGATATAAGGTACATGACTAGATGTAGGATTGGAAATCAAAACCACTATAAAATTCTTGATATCTTCTCTTTTCTTTTATTGCTTTTACTTAGTGCATTCTTATATTACTTCTTATTAAACTAATTATGTATTATTAATTTTGGTAGTCACAAAGTAAACTGATAATAAGTTTAAAAAAATATTCACCCCCTTTATAGTGTTATGTTAGCCTTAAGGTCCATTCGCATAGCATTTGGATGACGCATGACAAACCTCACAATTTGGTATTAGAGCTTTAACGTAACGACCCGGTATTTTTAACCATTCGCATCCGCACATGTTAGACTTGAATTGCTCAAAATATCAGATTGTTAGTTTATATTTGGTAGAACTCAAAAAGTAATAAATCAATCATAGAATCACAAATACAGAGTAATATAACAATAAGCAGCGGAAAAGATAAATAGTAGTTCATGAAGCTATATAAGCAACAGAGTTTGAAGTAAATACAACAGAATATCTCAAATACAACGTAGTCTCGAATACAAACAGATGACAAGTCTGAACAAAACAACAAGAAACAACTGTGAAGCTGAATAGATAGGTGGATCTCCAAGCGAAACTCCAAACTCCAAATGTGAGTCTCAAATGCTGCGACGCTCAGTCTGAACCGAGCATAAAGAAAAACACGAAACACTCGAGGTAGAATTAACATTCTTATATAGTAAATTCCACTCAAGTGAAATATCAACTGAAATACAAGTAACTTAAAGGGTGTTTGAGATTTCTATCCTCCAAGGATTTGTGGACTACCAACTATGTAGTAATATACGCTATTATAATATGTCTATAGTAAAGTAAAAGTATTAAAATAGCATTAAGGCATTACTTATACCCCTCTTAACACAATTTATATATTCCCGTAGTTTATACAATGTCGTATGCTCCCCCAAACCGGTAGCACACAGAGGACACCACATAGGTACGGTATAAAACAAACTCGTAGAAGGCGCAATAGGGCATGTGGCAAGGCACTCGAGGCAATGTCAGGGTAGATATACCATTTGCGGATCCGAACTGGTGGTAACGCATAGCAGCTACTACTGTAACGACCCAAAAATTTTAACGGTTTTAATAACGTAATTAGCTGAATTTTTGTGAAATTTTAAGTAATTGAATTTGAAAATAAAAATTTGATATTTGAAATACGTCTATTTAAATATAGCAAATGTCAGATTTTCATCAGATAATATGAAAGTTTATTTTGTTGTGTAATTTTGTTTCAATTTGAATCAATTAAACATTGATGGAAATTAAATATTTTCGAAATCTAAATATTTTACACAATAAAAATGTAAATTATCTACTAAGTGCGACGTTATATTTTGTTTCGTAAAATTTGGATTGCTACTACTCCGTTTATCTTATTTTCGTCTTTTTAGCAGCATTTTCGGTACCGATTATCGACTTTTGATAGGGTGTTCGTACCGCTGCTATCTGTATGCCATTTTGATCGTCTCGTCATGCTAATCTCTGCACTCTATTCGTTTGTGTGTTTTGAAGTCCAGAAGACGGCGAAATCTACAGAACGATTTCTGTATCGGTTCCGTATTTGGACCTTTTAGCTTTCCATACCATTTTATTATCCACCGTATAACCAATGGTCACTACCTTTTAATATTCTCAGATATTAATATCAAATTCTTACCATTCCATCGGTTTCTTTTATTTTGGTTGGTCACTTCGTTTCTTTCTCATTTTCGCTCTATTCATTTGCTCTAATATAAAATATATAAAATTTTATAACACAAAAGTATTGTTGCCTGTCACCTTTCTTCTTTATCCTCCCTCTCTCATGTCGCTCGCACCTCCAAAACTGCAGCCCCCTCTCCTTGAACCCCTCTTCCCTCTCTCTTATTCCTCTTCGTCCGCGCCTCTCACCACGCCACGAACCACCCTCACCATTGCCGAGCTCCACACAATCGCACCTCTCAGCTTACCTCCACCAACACACGCAAATCCTCCATCACCCAGCCTACAACGTGACCCATCAATCCATCACCTGCTTCGCCCACCTTGAAAACCTCAACCCTCCGAGCCTCCTCCGCCAATCACGTCACCCGCCTCCACCTTTAGCCTTCCCCTTCTCCTTCCCAGCCTTGGCCACGCAAGCTCCAGGCCGAACTCCATTATAGCTCGTCCCTATCCTATAGCCTGTAGACACGTAAGTTGCACCCTTCCTTTCGTTTTGGATATATATCGCATGTTTATTGTTTGCACATCTATTTAGTTGAATATGATTTAGTTAACTATATACATATTATTGATGTTCTATATATATTATAACATATGCACGTTATATATAAATTGCTCTTTTGTTTACACATAGGTAATGTTTAAATAAATTATTTTGTTTTAAGTAAGACATATTATGTCAGTTTATGTATAGATTGATTATATATGAAGTTATTTATATGGTATAAGATCTGAGTGCATAAGTTTTATATAAGTTGTATATTAGTATTCATGAGTTGATTTTCTTCCATATGTACTATGCATATGTTTTATTGAGATGTGATGAATGTTATAGATATTTATGTAGTAGTATTATACTTGTAATAGTATATGTATTTTCTTATATTGTTTTATATATAATATATAGTTAATGTGACAATATATGAGTATTTTGATCTTGGAATTTTATAAAGATTTATATATATAGTATATAAGTATTGTGATCTATAGGTTACATATGATATGTTAGTTATAACCTGTGCAGTTAAAGCGCTCAGCAGATTCGAAGCGATGGAGGTGCAAAAAGTCATAGCGGGGATATAGCGAGGATATAGCGGGATATAGAGGATGACTCTAAAATAGCATATAAAACTCGTACTTAATGTTTTTACAAATATATAAATGGTAATTTAATGAAAAATTATCATTCAATTGAATTATAATTAATACATAAATAATTTTAAACAAAAAACATATGCGAATATGCTTTAAATAAACGTAAAACTGTTATATAACATAATTGAATTTAGTAGAATATTAGAGCATTTTCATTTCTGAAAATATATTAAAAATTAAATCAATAAATTAGTTTCATAATTTTCTATAATGTATAAATCCAATTTTTTAATTCATTTAATTAAAGTGGATATAGGGGAAATAGCAAAAATAGCGGGAATAACGGGATATAGCGGAAATAGCGGGGATTAAAGCGGAAAGGCTATATTTTGGGGCTATATGGAAAAATCGTAGCGGTAGAAATCCGCTATGAGATATAGCGGGGTTATAGCGGGGTAATAGCGGGGCATTAACTACACAGGTTATAACACATAAGCTTATACAAGTTTATACATTATGTTTAGTTATATATGTAAATTTATATAAGTTATCTATATAGGGTGGTATTATATATATATATATATATATATATATATATATATATATATATTGGGTTATCCAATTTCAAGCATACACTGTGCGGATACAGGTCTGCGTATAATGGTTTATGTATATGGGATATGCATACATATTTTTATTGTACATATATATATTCTGCATAAATATAGTTTGTTGCAGCTTTCTTTTATTTGCATATACTACCTATTTTAGATTGTCTGCATATAATATAATGATATTTCTACATAGATATATTGATTAATAATCTATAATATAACGTGTGTATATATATAAAGATTATTATTTTAAAAGTATGGGTTTATTTATTAATGTTGGATTTTTAGTATATATAGACTTTGCTAATGTATTATGTATATATGTATTTACAGTATGAAAATTTTATTTTTAAAAATGTGTATTTCTTACTTTAATTTTTAGTTTTATACAATATATATTTTGTTTCAGCTATATCTAGATGATTTTGATTCGTTCTCATCAATTCAAACTATCAGCCTTGTTCGTCGAGTCTATGTTCACCTGACTTTACTTTGTGATTTGTCGTTTGGGTTGGTTGATTGTCTAATTTAGGATTTAATTCGTAGCTACTTCTGTTGTCAAACTCCTCTAGCCTCGAACGGTGAGCAATTACTCACGATTAACATTCTTATATTTATTAAATTTGATTTCATTTCTAACGACAATTGAAATATGCTGCTAGATTGAACTATTAATTATATGATTGTTATATATGATATGCTATTATCTGTAATTGTTCACCTGTGAGATATGACAGCATATCCTGTTTTTATATTTTATTTAATTTATCACCGATGATATATGCCTGTTGTTGATATATTATATTATTATCATAATTGTTCTCACTCTTCAAGTTCCCTGTTAATTTAGAACTCCCTATAGGTTGAAACGATACATACCCAAACGATTTGTAGAATAGGGGAAAATTGTCATGAGTTGAAATTATAAACCCAAGCGATTTTCATTTATTTTGAAATTTTGAGATTGCGGGTTGAAATGATATATACCCGTAAAATATAAAATTACGGATTGAAATGTTAAATATCTGTATCACTTGATCATAGGATAGAAAATTATATACGGACATTGTTGGTCTAATTTGGAAAATGATTTTTATAATTTTGGAACGAAATATATGGATTTTGTTAAATATTTATTTTTAAATATAATAAGGAGATATTTTATTTTGTAAAAATTTGATTTTTAAATATATGTTTTCGAAATTTTACTTTATTAGTTTTTTTAAAAAAGAAATATAAAATTTAAGATTTTACTGTTCTAAAAATATATAAATAATATTTAATGTAAAATATACATTTAATAATAAAATTTAATTTAATAAAATTTAATTTATAATATGTTTAAGTATTTATTTAAATTTATATTAATATTTTAAAAAAATGAATTTTTTTAACAACTTTAATAATAAAGGATAGGAAGATAAATAAATGTTGACTTGGAATTTAAATTGGCCAATAATTGAATTTAAATAAGAATTTATTTAAACTTATTGATTTTTGAGATTTCGAAAGAAATGATTTATAACTTGATTTGATAAAAGGTGATTAAAAAAATATTCTCAACTGTAAATAAAAATTGAGATTGGATATTGAATATTGATTTAAATGTATAAATTAGGATTTCAACAAATTGTTGTTTCAAATAGTTAAGTGAATATTTTCCAATTTGAAATAAAATAAAGTTAAATGTTGAAATATAAATGAAATTTATATTGTAAATGGTTGAATATATAAACTTTAATCTTTGAACTTTAAATTAAAATGGTTATACTGGAATTGATTTAAATTGAATTTCGGAATTTAAGAATTATTTGAAACGATTTGTGAAATTGGAGGAAACTATTTTTATCATATAAAGTATTTTTAATGTATATAAATTATTTTAATTTATAATTATTTTAATATATATACTAATTTCAACATCTAAACTGTTTAGGTAGAAACTGTTATGATTACAAAAGTGCTATGATTTCAAAGTGTTATTGTGGTGACCCAGAATTTTAGATATTCGAAATTGGAATATTTAATTGATTTTAAATATTTAAAAGTTATTTTTTTAACTTGCATTTCAAATATCGCCATTTATTGAATAATTTAATTTTTGAATTAAACAATTGGGAATTGGGTAAAATATGAAATCTGGAATTTTAAGTTTGTTAAAAATATTTTGAAGGCTTATACAATTTATATTGTAATACTAAAGATAACAGAACCTTTAAAATTGGGTTTGAAAGTTATTTGTTCAGTTTTAAAAATATATCGTTTAAATTGACTTTCAAAAATAGCCTTCCGAGGCACAGTCCCGGAATTTGACAGAACTAGTTCCATTGGATCCGTAATATTGTATTATTATCGGATTTCAAATTTCACAGCGTTTGGAGTTATCATGTGATCGTACGATAGGTAAACGTGCTGAAATCTATATAAAAAATTTTATATAATAATTGGGTCCAAAAATCATCTTCTCCATACGATCGAATTAGGACTCGAAATCTTTTCCATTGAGTTCGAAATAGGGGTATAACATTATAAACGTCTGACAGCATGCCTCGATAGAAGGTCAAGATTTTGAGTTGCATTTATCAAGATGATTTAAAATTTGAATTTAAATTTGATATATATTTTATATTTTGAGTAATGTTTTCACGATTTAACACGTTCCCTTCCTTACAACACTTGTCCTCCCAATTAACACGTGGCATCTCTAAAATAAAATAATAAAAAGAAGAAGCTCGCTTTGGGAATTTTAAATGGCCGAGCATTTTACAGTCATTCCAGTTCCCTCTTTTAAAATCATGGCCGCAATTTCATTTCAAATCGCCCTTCTTCTTCTTTTCGTTTGATAATCAATGGATCTCATCCTCCTAAAAAACGATCGAAATCAAATCAGTTTTATTCAGAAAAAGGCAGACGATAGTGAAGTCGCGAGCTCGTAATCTTATGCACGAGTGGAGGTTAGGGTTAACTGATCGGAGTCTCGCGTTCGATGGAAGAGGGGTCGTCGCGGTGCGCATCGATCAAAGTAGCTAGGGCACGTTGGTTCGCTCATCAAGGGCACGCGTGCGAACGAGGCAGAGCAGAGGAAGGTAATGGGAATTGCTGTCGCGAGGCGGCACGGATAGTGTCGTCGCAGGTTGAGCCAAAGGGGGGAGATCGCATTCCATATCGATCTAGAGCATGGGTGGTGGAGGTGTTGCATCCGTGTGCTAGGGCTGTCGCCTTTTTTGGGAATCTCGAGTTCAATTGTCGTGTCCAGGGCAGTAGGGTATATATATTTGCAGTTTTCCAATTATATATATATACACACACACGCATGCAGAAAATATAATTTTTACAGTGAGGTATAGCAGTTTCAATGTATATGTATACGAGCATACAGTACAAGAAAAGTTGAATACAAAATATACATATTTTAAATTTTCATTAAAAATATATAGATTATTCTTTGGGGCATTTCACCAGAAGGACAAACTATGCAGTCCAATTAGTTTCTAGGACACACATTCAACTTTCAAGGCCAAATTCAGCAGAACAGTTACTTTTACGGACAAAGTCAGTAGTCTATTTACTTTCAATGACATAATTTCATTGGTTTTTAGGCCCTAGAAACTAATTATTTTACGTCTCATCCTTGAAAGTAATTATTTTAGTTGTGTGTCCTAAAAACTAATTCCACTTGATAAAGAGGCCCTTATGGCTAATTTTCACTTATTCTTTTTTCTTTGGAGTGTGTAGTTTCAAAAATAAAATAAAGAATAAAAGGATATGTATATATACACATTTTAAATTTGCTAGCTATTTTAAAATAATATATTCTGTGATAACTCATTTAATAAACTTATTTAGTTATTTAAGTTATTAAGAACTTATTATTTATTGCAACAAAAATGAGTTTAAACAAATTTCTAGTTGATTAAATAAATAAATGGTATTTAATTGTTTGATTAGGTCAAATGATAATAAATCATACAATGTTTATTCAAGGTCTAAAATCATGAAGAAGACAAGCCTGTTTGGAATGGATTGTAAAATGAAAACAAAGGTGAGTAAATCTCAATCATTTGGATTACCATTTAAATTTAAATAGTTAAATTTAAATTATTGGTTGTTCTAGTGAATTGACTGGATGTGGTATATTATATATAGTAGTATATATATATTGGAGTGATTGATTTCCCACATTTTATAGCGGATGAGACCCTATGCTCCCCGCATAATAGCGGACGACCCTATATACCGCGATATCCCCCTCGAAGTGGGATTGATATTTTTATGTTGTGCTAATGTCTGTGGGTGCAAGGAACTGGATTCCTCAAATTATTGAAATTGTTTTCATAATCTGTGATATGACTTATTGATTATCTGTGATTGATTTTATTGGAATTTGGAAAATTGAATGCTATGGGTTAAAGGAATATATATTTTGCGTATATTGAGATATCAAAAAAAAAAAAAAAAGATTTTTGAAGAAATTAAAAAGAGAATTTCTAAGTAAAATAATTTAGCTATTTGGATAAATTTAAGAATGAAATTGGAAAGGAATAAAAGTGATTTTTAAATTCTAATAAATAAATTCTGAGTATGGAAAAAGAGATTTTTGAATAAATGGAAATAAATGAATTTTAAATACTTAAGTGACGTTGTTTAAAAATTAAAGATTTTTTTTAAATTTAGGATTTAAATGGTTTGGGAATAAATAAAAGAAGAATTCTAAAATAAACTGTGAAATTGATATTTTCAGTTTTAAATAAGATTTTAAATCATAATTAAGAAGTAAATCTGGAATTAAAGGATTTTGAATAAACTTGAATAAATCGAGAAATAATACTATAGGGAATTAAATTTATAAAATCGATTTTTAAATCGATTAAGTGATTTGAAACAGTAATTAAAAGAGAATGAGGTATGGAAATTATAAACTAGGTTTATAAATAAAGTGAAATATCTATTGGTGGATAAATTTGAAAGTATAAATTCACGGTAGGAATTTATAAGGAGATGGGAAATGTGTTTTAAAAATAAAAGTGGTTTTATTTTTAAAGTGTTAAAAGAAATTTATGGGTTTGAAACGTAAATTAAATCGGGATAAATCGAGAAGGTTTATTAACTGATTAAATGAACTATTTTGTAATGGAAAGTGTATTTCCCCTCAAAAGCTAAGTATATTTCAAAGAAAGATTTCCAAATATAAGTTAGAGGTTTTAAATTGGTTTTAAAATAATGTTTTAGAAAGAAATTATTATTTAGTGGTTTTAAAAATTTTAAAAGTAAATATTTATTAATTTAATTACATAAGTAAATTATTTTAAAGGTTTAACTAGTATTATGATTTAAAGATAATTATTTAATATTTATACCTTATAGAACAACCTTTATTTTTAAATTTTTTTGGGCTTAAGTTTTACACGAGAAATTATTATAAAATTTCATAACCAGTATTTAAAGTGTTTTAAGTAGTTTTCTTTAAGTGTTTTAAGTAGTTTTTATTTTAAGTGTTTTAAAGTATATAGCTTGGATAAAGTGATTTAAATCATTTAAAAATTTAAAGTATTAAGACTTAGTGATTTTCAACGGAAATAAAACAATTTGGTGGAAGTTTATTCCGCGAGAGAAAATGTTATTTGAAAACTATTTTCAAAGTGTTAAAGTGAGGAAATATCTTGCGAAAATATTTTGAAATAAAGAATTTGGGAAGTTATCAAAGCCTGATGGTTGTTTGTGGATGTTATTTGATAGTTAAATAACCGACTATCAATATTGGCCAATGCGCTGATCGTTTTAAAGAGACCAGGATCGTGATTAATTTTCCAATAACCACTTCGATCCGGTTTGAACGTCTTCGTGAGGAAGACAAGGGCTTAGAGTCGAAGATGGAGTAGTGAAGTGCAAGGGCTAATTGCTACTGCTCCCGAGGGTGATTCCAAAATGGATCACTACTACAAAACAGGTCATTTGCATCGGTTGTTTACCCCCATTTTGCATCAGTTCAACAACCGATGCATATGCAACCGATGCAACAAGCTTAACACTTTTGCATCAGTTCTGAAACCGATGCAAAAAGGTCCTTTTTGCATCGGTTGTTACTAACAACTGATGCAAAATATCATGGTTGGTTGCTTGGACACAGCCCCCATGTTGCATCGGTTGTAATGAAAACCGATGCAACAAAGGAACTTGTTGCATAGGTTGTTGTTGAAAACCGATGCAAACTAATCCCTCTATTGCATCGGTTTTTTATAACAACTGATGCAAACTAATCTTTCTATTGCATCAGCTATTTATACCTGATGCAAAGAAGCCACTCTCAGAAATCATTATTATAGACAATTTATATATATATACATATATATATTATTGATTATAACAAATAATTATTGCATGCCATATTACAATCATTCAATAGATTTCATTATAAAACATATACAAACAACCAAACTGATCAATAATAGAAGTTGAATTTGCTTTACAACCAGTCTAAAACATGTATTTAACAACATAACCATACTATAACCAAAATATAGTTTAAGACAAAAAAATATATTTAACAGCATAACCATACTACTACCATCACTACTACTGTTCCATCACAGCACCACATTTGCTAAAACTCCACTGTCATCATCCACCACTTCAGCATCCTCTGTCCAGAACTTCACACAAGCATTCACTCACTAACCACTTCACTGCTCCTCTGTTACAAAAACAAAATATCCTCTGTCATGGTTAATTTTTTAAAATTCATTCCAATCAATGTAAAAGCGGATGTAGTTAATTTATACAGTACAGAGACATAATTGAAACTAAATATGTGTTATTGATGTTAATGAACAGAGAAATAGTTAGCAATAAAACCTTAGTATATACTCTCAATGAAAAAAACATACATACATTGAAAATTTACAAATGAGAAATAGCTTAAGCTAGAAAGGGTTTTATGATCAAATCAGCCTAATTTAATGGCTACAATTATTCACAAAAATTAGATGATGGTCATGCAATGCTTAGAATTATCAGTTAGGTAGGGACATAAAATGACAAAAGGATGCAAATTTTTTCAATGCAATTTTTTTCACTTACTTTCTTCATCCTGCCATGCTTCTTCCCTCTACAAAACTCCAAATACCGAAACCAAAGACCCAGATCTCCACGATACTTAACTGAAACTAGTCTATACAAATCCAAAATCCTTGATACTCCTGCCCAATCTGAAATTGAATTCTTCCACTTCTTAACCTCCTTATTCCCCCCAATAATTTTCCTCTGCCAAACCATTGCATTTCCATCCTCCCACTAGACCACTGCTGTTCACAAACATATCCCCTGTCATCAACAACAAACCACATTCCTTTGTAACAGCCATATTCACAGCAAATCTCCCCTCTGACCCAGCAGCAGTTCCACCACCACTTTCATCAATACAACCATCAATACAATCCACACACTTTCAGCCTTTGCCTGATCACCTAAAACCACCATACCACCATCCTATAATCTTCACTTGCATTACTATTAACCATTGTTAACAGTGCATGCCAAACAACTTCCAAACCAAGTCAATCTGACCACCACATCATTTCTACAGAACTTCCTCCCCACTGCAACTGTTCTGCCATTCATCAAAGCCATTACAACCCAACTCTCACACTCCACAAACACACTACACCTCTCCTCACCATCTAGTCTTCTAAAATCATTCAACTTAATTGCCTGTCAACCGCATTCAACCTGAAATAATCATCACCCTTAACCGCCTGCTGTCAACCCAGCAACCTCACTACCTCCACTTATAACCAATCACCTCTCTTTAACATCAGTTTGCTTGCAATTTACTCAATCACCTCCACTCATTGCCCTGCTCCAAAATTTCCACTGCATAGAGCAGCCAAACCCCAGCCACCAATCATCACCATATTCAACTACTTAGCACTGCTATATCCCACTCCAATAACTCACCTCTTCATCTATTCCTCACCACCGTACACCTACCATCACTTCCCTCAAATTGCTGTGACAACACATCGGCATGGAAATCGTACATAACCGCAAACACCCTCACCAGAAACCACTTTAATTCCACATACCTGCTCAAATTAAGGATTGCCCTTAATTGCAAACCACCCTTCCCAAATTCACTTCACTTACCTTTCAACCATCATTTAAGTTCTCTACTTACAAATCTAAACGATAAATAGATACAAACCTGAAAAGGACAGATGGATTGTTGCAGCTGGTGATTATGGTGGCTTCTACTCTTAAGCTCCAATAGAAAACAGCTATTGCAATGGTACTCTTAACCTGACATTATAATCACTGACTAACACTAAGAAAAATGCTTATAAGTGAAAACATGGTTAGCATAGTCAATAGAATATTTTTTTACAGTTAATGCTTAACCTGTTAGTCCATCATAAATGTACACTGCATTAACCAAATAGCCATGCTAACTCATAAGGATATAGATAGTTAATTCACATTGAGTTACTGAAAATTCTTCAGTTGGTGTGCACACTGTACATAGGACAATTAGCTATTTCACATGTTGAATGACATCCTTTTATGTTTAACACGTATGTATAAATTAACAGCAAAGGAACATTATCATTTCAATTTAAGATAAAGCTGGAGTCTTGTACTGGGTGTGGAATGGTGATTAGCATTTCAATTTAAGATAGATAACTGGTAAACATACTCCCGTTCAAACACTCTCCTCCTTCATCAAGCTTTTCAATGATGTAAAATTTAGTTTAAAAGATAATAGGAATTGTAAGAGAGGATACAACAAGGGGTGTGTTTATTATTCACTCATTTGTTTTTTGATGAAGAATTTTATTTATGTGTTTTAACTTTCAGACAGAGATGGTTCGCATGTGTACCATACCGACAACCCAAATCTCTTGGATATCACACTCTTATAAGACATATTTGCAGAAGTATAATAATTCAAGCAGGTGATGCTTAATCCAAATAAACTGTAAAACTGTAAGCATCCCGCTAAATGGTTGTAGATATCACTCATGGCAGAAAACGTGTGCCCTTTACATAGAGCTAGATGGTTTAGGGACCTGTTTTTATCATTATGTGAAAAGAATATAATGTAGTCCCCAGATTATGATCTGTTCTATAGTGGGATTCATTCGAGTATGGATGATAGAGAAAGTAAGTTATTTTAAGTAACATGTTTGGCTAAAGATATGCATAAACCCTCTGTTTAATTATGTGAATACAAAGAAGCAAATTCATCAAGTAAAAAAATTTGCTAGACGCTACTGTTTGATATTGGAAGGTAATGTTCCAACTCCATCAAGTGGTCCTATTAAAATCATTAACAGCCTCCCTCAGCCATCATTGCTGAAAGTTATGGTTATATTGAAAAGCTTGATGAAGGAGGAGAGTGTCTGAACGGGAGTATGTTTACCAGTTAACTATCTTAAATTGAAATGCTAATCACCATTCCACACCCAGTACAACACGTATATAACTGCTCTGGAACGTACGCTTGAACTATCAGTTGATTCAAACAATGAAGAGAAAAATGGAAGAAAGACAACAACTATGAAGAACTCCAAATGAAGATTAATAACAAAAGAAAATTTAATTGAAATTACAAAAAATTTGAATTAGTTACAGCTCAAACCCAAGCCACAGATTCATCAGTGTTTACATGTATGCATTTTTTTTTTAATACTGAGTTTATTTGTAAAAAAATAATACTTGATCAATTTTAAATGGAATAGCCTGATATGGACCAAATTTTGAGATGGAAAAATGCATGCCTTAGAAATTAAATGCACACATGAATAATTTAACAATTCATTTAACACATGAAAGTTGTGGTTTTATAACCGACAATAGTTAACTAAGTTAACTTGAAATAAATAAGGGAAAATAAAATAAACTTCCTTACTGAGCTATGCGTATGAAATTAGAAATGAAAATTATTATACTCAAATTGCACTAGTAAGCATTGACTGAAAAAACATACATGTACATATGTTTACCATTTAAAGCCATGCTGAGATGTACCAGAACTTCCTCAATGCATTACCTACATCACCTATAGTTGTTAACTCATTTCTTTCTCCTGCATTTGATTTCGTTAAAAAATTATTTAAGCAGATAGAATTCAATTTCTATTTCAAATAAAGGTTGCATCAAGTATTTAATCAGTACCTGAAATTGTTAATATGGTTTTCCCTATATGACACTGTCGGCGTATTCATTCAAAAACCACAACTGTATCAATGAATCACCCACCTCAGCTGTAGTTATTTACATCACTTGTAGGTCCATTACATGCTTCTTCAAAGTTTAGCATTGATCTTGATCCTGAAATAAATAGAACAAAGTAAGTTTTGAATCAAATACATAAGCATATCGACCATACTCATAAGTACCACTAGTATAGAAATAACAATCACAGTTCAAATTTCAAAGCTTCCAAGTACCAGACATGCATCTTTATAAATGTACAATTTATGTACTTGACGGATTTATCAAAGACAAGGCAAATTATAAACTCATTGCAACATAGATCTATTAAATCAGTCGGTTCTCATGCAGTAAGTTTACATTAAACCATACAGTTAGATTTGTATGCTTCTCAAGAATGTTTGTCCAACAGTCAAATTTTTCTATCTCGGTAAGAATCATAATCAAGTTTCCAAATTTTGATAGTTCTATAAAATTCTTGTTAACATGGTATATCCAACTATACACACATAAATGATTCAGAAGGCAATAAACTTACCGGCAAATCCAGCATGAGAAGAATCCGAGGAGAGCAAAGCCTGAAAATTTCCAGCAGAAGAATCTTCATTTTGCAACAAAACTTTCACTTCTGAACCTCTGTAAACTCTTCTACCGGCCATAATTAACTTGTTTACTTCTGTAAACAAAAAAGCCCAAGCTCTTAATCCTGTTCCTACCACAATCGAGCACCTCCGCAGTCGAAGTCGTCACCATCCCCAGTCACCGCTGCCAGTACCCTCAATCGCCACAAACAATACCTCCTCCGCACTTTACCGCTGCCATAATTAACTTGTTTAGGACGACATCATGTTTCCATGTTCAATACTGATAAGCTTGGGTCGCAAATCCTACAAGATAATCAGCTATTTCCTGAATTATTACTAGAAACTAGAAAAATAAAGCATAAAATCAGTACAATCCCTATTAGTACAAAACACTCTACTAATTTTTGTGACATCAATGGTAAAGCACAATTCAACTTTGCAACAGTGTGTCATCAGATACATGAAAGATATGATAAAATGGACTGGTATCGTGTGATATGGCATAAACATAATGCAAAAAAGATGTCTTTTTGTGCATTTAAAGTCACGATGCAGAGATTACCTACTAAGGACAAATTAATTTGCAGTTCATGCAACTTCACTATAAATAATTACCGTGCAAAATTTTCCGAAGATATTAGTTGTGTTTTCAACAACATTCGAATACTTTAGCTTACGAGTTTAATCTATAATGGTTCCACTATTAAAAAAATGTATGCCTACCTCTAATATACATTTAGGTAAACCAAAGATGTACTTAATTCGTTACTATGGTTCAAACTTGCAACGTTGTAACATCCCGCCTTTTCGCACGATTTAAACCGACACACGTGCCAATTCAAACCATACGGAAGGGCGGATTGTTATGGGGTAAATAAGAAAAAAACAGAGAAGAGAAAAAAAAACTAAACAGAATCTCACAGCGGAAGGATAAAATATAATAATCAAATATACAGTTTATAAATCTGTTTACAAAACCATTTATATAATACATATCATAGTTACACATACCAATAACAATGCAGCGGAACAGTGTGTAGTGCACTAGTATAAATAATAATATTATAAATCTTCGTCTTCGTCCTCCAGAGCTAAATCTTGAAATCCTGAAATGCTTGGACTGACCCGAGCGAATTTGAAAAGACAAAATACTCGAGTCAGAACTAAAAGATCTTATGTGAGTTAAATTAACAGAAATAAATATGAGTACAGTAACTCAAGAGATGCTCGGGATTTACATCTCCTAAGGATCCGTTAAACTATTTACTATGTAGTATATTGCACTATTATAGTAGTGTCTATTTATAAAATAAACTTACTTTTAAATAGCATTAAGGCTTTACATTTTCCACCTTAACACGTAAAATGCCAATAGTCTATACAGTACCGTAATACCTCCTGATCGGGAAGCTACCAGAGGATACTCCATAGGTACGACACAAATAGAAACTCGTAGTAAAGGCTCGGTAAGGTAGGTGACACGGCACAACTAGGCAATGGCAGGGTAGATATACCAATTGCTATCCAGGCTGGTGGAAACGCGTAGCCGCAGTTACCGCCCACCTCGGACTAACTCCCCAAAATCAAAATATAGAAGTGGCCACTGAATCAATCCAAGTCAAAATATAATATCGAAGAGGAGGGTCCGATCAGAGGGATGACCTCATTGGCCTGAGAATCGCTCCTGTTTTAGCCACCTTATGCCAACTCACGGGAGTCGGGTCCACCTATTTACCTTACAGGAAACGTCGCCACCACCTACTTCATTCTGGAATCTCCACCGCGTACACGGTTAATCAAAGTGGTTTTCGGTATCGACAGAGAGTATGTCCATATCCGATCCCGGTATCTTTGCCAACCCATCGTTATTATAACACCGCGGTCCTTTAAAATAGTTTATACTTTAAACAGAATAAAATTTCCATTTCAAAACTATGAATACGATATCAATTTAAAACCCAAACAATATGATATCATTTTATCTCAAATATTTTTCTTTCCAAAATCATACTGGTTTAAAATTTAGAATATCTTGAAACCAAACAGTTGAATTATACTTTCAAAATATAATATTTCGGAATTCATACCTTTTAAAACCATAACTTCTAAAACTTGAATGGTTTGGATATTCAACGGTATATAAAATAAGTGGTTTAACTTTATGGTTACTTTGTAAAGAAAATAGTTTACATGGCTTTACAAATATGGTTCTTTATTTAAAGTTTAAACCATAATTTAATTATCACTTCAAGTTCCAAAAACCCCTTAAATTTCTATATGTATAAATCATTTGGAGTATTAACAGTCAGAACTAAAGTTGGAATTTATTCTTTCAACAAATTAAATGTTTTATTGTTTAGGTTTGAATATCCACATACAATTTATAAATAAAACTCCAAATTCTAGTAATTAAAAAATTTCTCAACTTTACTTTATACTAGAATATCCATTTCTAAGTTTATTTAGGAAAAATTCAGTTTATACATATCATATCTTAAAATTTCCAAACTTAACATTTAAACATATGATATAAATTATCAAACTCCATTTTCTTAATTTTTTTTCCATTTTTAATAAAGAGATTTATACACCTTTTAATTTCAAAATTTTCAACTTCATATGTATATATATGGAAGAATAATATTTATACAATATAAAATTTAAGATTATTATAAACCGTATTCCATCCAAACCATAGAAATCACATTAAAATAGTTATATATAGACCGCGGTGCCTGTATATAATTTTCTATCCTATGGTCAAGTGATACGGATATTTATCATTTCAATCTGCAATTTAAAAGATATAAAATTTTGCGGTTTTATATCATTTCAAACCACAATCCCGAATGAAAGGAAATATGCATGATAATTTGCAATTTAATGATATACAATAAAACATCCATCAACATCACCCATCATCCAATCACAATCATCAAGCAATATCAATCAATAACAATTTATATTTGATAATATATAACAGGTAATAACTGGCAATTTTATTCAGATTAAATTTAACAACTATTAATCTAACAGTTTATATTCAGTAATAATCTATATAACTGTTAACTAGTAGTTTATAGGCAAACAAATAAATTCTAACTATCAATTAATACGCAATAAATAAATTAAATTAACAGTTAAATTTAATAAATGCAATTCAACAAATATGAGTGAAATAAACATGCCAAATACTCATAAATAAATTTCTATTCATTTCTAAAATTAATTTAACAAACATAAAAGCTTCTAGTAGTTGTGAGTGGGTTTAAACACTCACCTTTGGAATTTAAATCGAATTTAAATTCAATTTAAACTCAAAATTTTGACGGTCTCAGAATTTGTCCAAACCAGCGTCATCAGATCTGGAATTTAATTTCGATCCTAACAAAAAAAGTTTCGCGTGAATCCGAGGTCGTAAGAAAAAGTTATGTCTATAGATCGATTCGAAATCAAAATTAATTAAAAACAAATTAAACAAAACTCACTCACATACTCCCGCCACGTCACCTCCCCACTTTCTTCCTCACCGTTTCAATTGCTACAGGAGCACGCACCCGAGACCTACCCACGCACGCAAGCACAGGAAAAAAACAAACCCTAGCACGCACCACGAAGCCGCCGCACCTCCTACGAGCCCTCCAGACGCTGCGCCGAGCTCCACTCCTCCCCCTTGACCACTCGCGTTCGCCCCACGTGGCCACCATCGGCCATAAACCCAGCAGCCGCCGCCCCTATGCCAAACCCTAATCGAATTTTACAGCCCCATCCGACCGTCAACTCGTGAAACCAACCACACCGATGAACTCCGCTAAGGCCTCTCTACCAAACCCAGAAAAGGTTTGACGATCCGACGAAGTTTGCGACGACGATGATGAATGGTCACGGACTGTTTGAATTTATTCTGGGTACACGATAACTCCATTTGAAAAACGAATTTCACCATGAGATTACGTGTTTCGAGAACATTGACATATATTTTTGTGGAATTTTTCTGGAGAGTTTGAATTTTCATTGAAATTTGGATTGAAGTAGATCTAGGTTTTGCAACCATTTGAGGAGGAGAAAGAGATGAAGAAAAATGAACGTACAGCCAAAATGACAATAGAAAGGAGGCTAGGGTTTATGATCGCATATATATGGACAAATAGAATAAGGCTAGGTGGGTATGGATAACGAACGTGCTAAACGGTAGTTGGCCCAAAAAGCCCGTTCTGACCCCGGAACGAAATTTATCAAACCCATATATCCAGATAGGTATTTTAAAATATTCTGAACGCGATGGAAAAAGTTTCACGAGCAAATTCGATCGTATGAAGAAGTTATGTTGAAAACAAAATTTCCAAATTGATTTCAAATTGATTTCTTAATTAAATCGATTTCAAGGCGTTTCGCGTCCGTACGATCAAACGACAGGTCCAATTGATACGAAACTTGAAACCCTATAATAATTCACCGATACGGATCCGATGAAACTGGTTTCGTCGAAATCCGAGTCCGTGGCCAAAATGGCTATTTTTAATATTCATTAAATAAATTAAATAAATTATAAAAATCCAATTTTTACATCTAAATTCAAAAATTGACCAAATTTCCTCCCTTTAAATTTTTCTTAACTATTTACTCCAATTCTAAACAATTTAAGTGTCAATAGTTGTTCTATTCATCAATTCAAATATAAATTCTTAACTTCAATATTAATTCCAATTTTAATAAATTCAACATTATAAGTTTGATTAAATTTATTAAATTCACTTTCTTTCTATTATTCAAGGTTATTGATGTCAATTTAATGAAACTAACATTGGCTCAATATCTATACATTAAAAATCTCAATTCTAAACTTAGATCTCAACTTATGAAATAGTTAAATAATAAATTCCATCTAAATCTACATCTTCCTACTATCTAAATATTTAGAAAAATTACTTACCACTTTTTATTGTAAATTTCTAAACTAGTAGATTTGTATCATTTCTAGCCCTCTGGATATTTTAAATTAACTAAAAGAAAATTTACATATAATTTCCATCGTCAATTATTTTAGTGAATAAATCTTCAAAGGTTACTGCAATTAATCCCATAAATTGCAATAAATTCTAATAAATTTGACTCTATTTGATTACAACTCACAAATAAATCAATTATTCCCCAACTACAAAGTTACCGTTTCTTATATATATATCACTACAGTAATACTTCCAAATGTTCATCCTTTGTTTGCATAAATTACTGTATTCAATTGAATTGTAATATTGTTAACTTACACATAAATAAAACTTAACAACTAATAGAATAAATAACTTACAAAATTTGTTGTCATAAATATATTTTATAAGTCTACACTTAATTATTATCTTACAATACGTTTTTACGTTACTATAAAATTTATACACTCTTCCGTTACCATATTAATAATTACTAAAGTAACGTTCATTCTTAATAACTATATAATAACTATTCAACATATACAAGAACCCTATTCCCAAATACATTCATTTATATTTTATTTCCTTAAAGTTCTCCTTTATTGACTAGACACATCAATACCCAAAATAATTTATTTAGATTCATTTACGTCGAGTGCCCTTCTTAGCTATATACTCAATACATGTTAAATCTACATAATTTTTACCCTTTTATTCAAATTCACTTATACCATCAATAACAAAATGTTTCCCTAAATTTAGATTCAATTATATACATTAGATAAATGAGTAAGCTTTTGTAATTATCCCATATATGAAAATATTTTTATGCATACATTTCCACTTACTTACTATGCATTCATTTATTAAATTACTAATTGCCTTAGTCAACTTATCCCCTATTTACTACCAAATTTCAAATTTAATTATAGCTTATCAATACATAAAATTTACATAGGCAAAACAAATTTTATTACTATCTTAAGTCCATTTATTATTGACAACATTCATTAAATCTCCTTATCAACACTTATTGCATTGATTTATTCAGCGGTCACCTTTTATTTAGTTACTATCCATTTTACAATCCAATGTAAGTCTTCCACTATTTATTTTATATTAAACGAATTCCATTCTACTTAATCTTTTTATTGATATTCACTAATTCAACCCTTATATCAGTTTCTTATATTTAACTTTAAATCAAATTGTGACAATCTACATTATCCAAATCTATTGTCATAAAATTTTATTGTTACACTAAATTACAACTACTATACCCAATTTCTACATTTATTCCCAATTAGATTAGAAATTATATTAATTCAATTCATTTAATATTATTAATTTAACGGGTCGTTACAATCTCCCCCACTCAAAACTTTTCGTCCCCGAATAGGAAAAAAGAAGGGAGAAGGAAGAATAAACAGTACATCTTATTTCAAATATTAACTTATAAACAATAATTTACTGGATTAATTTCCTTTAATGAAATATACCCGTTTATAATCATTACAACCTTTTTATACTTAAATCATTAAAGTTTGGAAAATATTCAACAAAATTCTAAGTCCAAAATTTACGAAAATTTTTGGCAGAGTCTCCTTTGTACGGTGAGGCTCGGGAGAAAATATAATATCAAAATAAAAAAATATATTACATATATTATCAAAATATTATATCCCAACACGGGAAAAATAGCGCTTTAAACGTAATCCGAAAACGTACCTATTTGTCGGGCAATATACGCTTATTATTTTGGAACCAAAAGCAGTAGCAGTTGCTTCCATCACCTGTATTCACTTATATAATCTAAAAGGTTAAATATTTATTTTAAAGTGAACTATTCAAGTGGATTCAATCATTAATCAACCAAACAATTCAACAATCATCAACCTTACAAACAACGTACATACACAAAGCAAAGCAACCATTTAATCCATCAAACAAATAGTTGTTTGGGTTCAAAACTTGAAATTTGTATGAAATGAAATTAACTATCAAGTGCATCCTTTACTCAACAGTCTTAGATGGAACAAAGATAGATTATTTATTCATCCAACAACTTCAAATTTCTTACCCAACAACATAAATCAAACAACACAATTCAAACCAACACCCAAATTTGTTTATTATACATTTATCTCATGCTTCAATGGTTTGATTTTCTTTCTTTCATTTATGGAGTGATTTCTTTATTTCTTACAAATTTTCATTTTCCATTGATCACAAAATTCATTATATTTGTATTCCAATTTATTTACTAAAGTTTTTATCATCTATTTATACTACTTACCTTTACTTATAGTAAAAATTTCAATTTAACTTAAGTCTATACAATTAATTCTCATTAATAATAGCAAATTAATAGAATACCTTTGTTACCTTACTCTTTACTTGTAAGATTTCCCCTTACATTTTCCTACTAACATTGCAACTTTTTATTATATGGTAAGTTATGTATGTTTTAAGAATGTAAGTGAAAATTTACAAGTTTCTTCTCCATTCCTTTAATTAATATATATATTTGTTTTATAAATTACAATTTCGACTTACCTTTAATCTCATTCATTTATTTAATGTTGAAGTTTCCATTATATTTAATTACAGTAACCCTCTACTTACACTTAATTTATTAACCTTATAACTTGCATTCCTATGAGTGAAAGATTTTACTCATTCATTAACTATGGATTGCAGTCATTTATATTTTTCCTACTTTCCATTATATTAGAATAGGGGAAATTAAGGCGTACTTAAGTTAATAACCCTACAATCAAACTTTATAAATTAAGGAATTTCATTTTTTACTTTCTTAAGGTTAAAATCACCTATTAATAATACAACCTTTAATTTTAGTAAAATTCCAATCATCACTTAAGTTAATACCATTATATTCTTATTTATAACAGTAATTTATTGAATACTTCATTATTTCCAAAAATTCTACTTGCATAATATTCTATTCCACTCTTAATTTACATTTCAACTTTTTATACCTGGTAAGTTATTTATGTTAAAGAAAAAGCAAAAGAACTTATACAAGTTTAATCTCAACCCTTTTAATTCATTGATTACTTAACCTTTATTTCACTAACCTAAATTATTATTATTAATTTTTTTTACAACTAATTAATGGAAATTCAAGAATTAATACCGGGTCAAATTCCAAAATTACTTTAAAATAATAGATAATTAATTTCTTACAACTTTTATATCTCTAATTACCTTTAAACAATTAAAATTTTAAATAATTTCAAAACAAATCTGCAGTAGAGTTTACTACAGTGGCATTTCCCTTCGAAACTCGAAAATGAAAGTCGATGATGCGGCCGTCATCACCGAAATTATTTCCCAACGACAGAGAGGAAAGTACATACTTATTTTCTTCAAAATCCTCTTTAAACCAATTCTTTCGAATTATACTAAATATTTATATAAGAAAATATTTATAAACCAAATCATTATATTTCATAAATCCTTTGAAAGAAGATTTTCAAAAATCCCGGACTTAAGTTCTAAAATCTCCAATTTGATTTATTAAAATTTCAACTTAGCTTTAATTCATTACAAATATTTTTATTACCTAACACCCAACTATAGCAACCAAAATATATCTTTATAAAAATATTTTTATATATAGAAAATATAATAGGCCAAATTATTTCATTCACCTATATTAAAAACAAATATTATGTCGGTCTGTTCTATTAAGTGTTTAGAAATTCCTATTGATGACATAGCGTCCCATGCATCAACCAGAATTTATAAATACAAAGCGGAACAGATTAACACAATATCAAAATCTTTTATTAATACTAACAAATATGCTCTCGTATATATATATATATACACACTCAGCGACTCCCATATGGTATTACTACCCTATTAACAAAGAGTTGAACCCCACAAAGCCAAGTTTATCGCTAAACCAAAGCTCCGATACCAACTGTAACATCCTGCCTTTTCGCACGATTTAAACCGACACACGTGCCAATTCAAACCATACGGAAGGGCGGATTGTTATTGGGTAAATAAGAAAAAAAATAGAGAAGAGAAAAAAAAATTAAACAGAATCTCACAGCGGAAGGATAAAATATAATAATCAAATATACAGTTTATAAATCTGTTTACAAAACCATTTATATAATACATATCAGAGTTACACATACCAATAACAATGCAGCGGAACAGTGTGTAGTGCACTAGTATAAATAATAATATTATAAATCTTCGTCTTCGTCCTCCAGAGCTAAATCTTGAAATCCTGAAACGCTCGGACTGACCCGAGCGAATTTGAAAAGACAAAACACTCGAGTCAGAACTAAAAGATCTTATGTGAGTTAAATTAACAGAAATAAATATGAGTACAGTAACTCAAGAGATGCTCGGGATTTACATCTCCTAAGGATCCGTTAAACTATTTACTATGTAGTATATTGCGCTATTATAGTAGTGTCTATTTATAAAATAAACTTACTTTTAAATAGCATTAAGGCTTTACATTTTCCACCTTAACACGTAAAATGCCAATAGTCTATACAGTATCGTAATACCTCCTGATCGGGAAGCTACCAGAGGATACTCCATAGGTACGACACAAATAGAAACTCGTAGTAAAGTCTCGGTATGGTAGGTGACACGGCACAACTAGGCAATGGCAGGGTAGATATACCAATTGCTATCCAGGCTGGTGGAAACGCGTAGCCGCAGTTACCGCCCATCTCGGACTAACTCCCCAAAATCAAAATATAGAAGTAGCCACTGAATCAATCCAAGTCAAAGTATAATATCGAAGAGGAGGGTTCGATCAGAGGGATGACCTCATTGGCCTGAGAATCGCTCCTGTTTTAGCCACCTTATGCCAACTCACGGGAGTCGGGTCCACGTATTTACCTTACAGGAAACGTCGCCACCACCTACTTCATTCTGGAATCTCCACCGCGTACACGGTTAGTCAAAGTGGTTTTCGGTATCGACAGAGAGTATGTCCATATCCGATCCCGGTCTCTTTGCCAACCCATCGTTATTATAACACCGCGGTCCTTTAAAATAGTTTATACTTTAAACCAGAATAAAATTTCCATTTCAAAACTATGAATACGATATCAATTTAAAACCCAAACAATATGATATCATTTTATCTCAAATATTTTTCTTTCCAAAATCATACTGGTTTAAAATTTAGAATATCTTGAAACCAAACAGTTGAATTATACTTTCAAAATATAATATTTTGGAATTCATACCTTTTAAAACCATAACTTCTAAAACTTGAATGGTTTGGATATTCAACGGTATATAAAATAAGTGGTTTAACTTTATGGTTACTTTGTAAAGAAAATAGTTTACATGGCTTTACAAATATGGTTCTTTATTTAAAGTTTAAACCATAATTTAGTTATCACTTCAAGTTCCAAAAACCCCTTAAATTTCTATATGTATAAATCATTTGGAGTATTAATAGTCAGAACTAAAGTTGGAATTTATTCTTTCAACAAATTAAATGTTTTATTGTTTAGGTTTGAATATCCACATACAATTTATAAATAAAACTCCAAATTCTAGTAATTAAAAAATTTCTCAACTTTACTTTATACTAGAATATCCATTTCTAAGTTTATTTAGGAAAAATTCAGTTTATACATATCATATCTTAAAATTTCCAAACTTAACATTTAAACATATGATATAAATTATCAAACTCCATTTTCTTAATTTTTTTCCATTTTTAATAAAGAGATTTATACACCTTTTAATTTCAAAATTTTCAACTTCATATGTATATATATGGAAGAATAATATTTATACAATATAAAATTTAAGATTATTATAAACCGTATTCCATCCAAACCATAGAAATCACACTAAAATAGTTATATATAGACCGCGGTGCCTGTATATAATTTTCTATCCTATGGTCAAGTGATATGGATATTTATCATTTCAATCCGTTGCGGTTGTATATCATTTCAAACCACAATCCCGAATGAAAGGAAATATGCATGATAATTTGCAATTTAATGATATACAATAAAACATCCATCAACATCACCCATCATCCAATCACAATCATCAAGCAATATCAATCAATAACAATTTATATTTGATAATATATAACAGGTAATAACTGGCAATTTTATTCAGATTAAATTTAACAACTATTAATCTAACAGTTTATATTCAGTAATAATCTATATAACTGTTAACTAGCAGTTTATAGGCAAACAAATAAATTCTAACTATCAATTAATACGCAATAAATAAATTAAATTAACAGTTAAATTTAATAAATGCAATTCAACAAATATGAGTGAAATAAACATGCCAAATACTCATAAATAAATTTCTATTCATTTCTAAAATTAATTTAACAAACATAAAAGCTTCTAGTAGTTGTGAGTGGGTTTAAACACTCACCTTTGGAATTTAAATCGAATTTAAATTCAATTTAAACTCAAAATTTTGACGATCTCAGAATTTGTCCAAACCAGCGTCATCAGATCCGGAATTTAATTTCGATCCTAACAAAAAAAGTTTCGCGTGAATCCGAGGTCGTAAGAAAAAGTTATGTCTATAGATCGATTCGAAATCAAAATTAATTAAAAACAAATTAAACAAAACTCACTCACATACTCCCGCCACGTCACCTCCCCACTTTCTTCCTCACCGTTTCAATTGCTACAGGAGCACGCACCCGAGACCTACCCACGCACGCAAGCACAGGTAAAAAAACAAACCCTAGCACGCACCACGAAGCCGCCGCACCTCCTACGAGCCCTCCAGACGCTGCGCCGAGCTCCACTCCTCCCCCTTGACCACTCGCGTTCGCCCCACGTGGCCACCATCGGCCATAAACCCAGCAGCCGCCGCCCCTATGCCAAACCCTAATCGAATTTTACAGCCCCATCCGACCGTCAACTCGTGAAACCAACCACACCGATGAACTCCGCTAAGGCCTCTCTACCAAACCCAGAAAAGGTTTGACGATCCGACGAAGTTTGCGACGACGATGATGAATGGTCACGGACTGTTTGAATTTATTCTGGGTACACGATAACTCCATTTGAAAAACGAATTTCACCATGAGATTACGTGTTTCGAGAACATTGACATATATTTTTGTGGAATTTTTCTGGAGAGTTTGAATTTTCATTGAAATTTGGATTGAAGTAGATCTAGGTTTTGCAACCATTTGAGGAGGAGAAAGAGATGAAGAAAAATGAACGTACAGCCAAAATGACAATAGAAAGGAGGCTAGGGTTTATGATCGCATATATATAGACAAATAGAAGAAGGCTAGGTGGGTACGGATAACGAACGTGCTAAACGGTAGTTGGCCCAAAAAGCCCGTTCTGACCCCGGAACGAAATTTATCAAACCCATATATCCAGATAGGTATTTTAAAATATTCTGAACGCGATGGAAAAAGTTTCACGACCAAATTCGATCGTATGAAGAAGTTATGTTGAAAACAAAATTTCCAAATTGATTTCAAATTGATTTCTTAATTAAATCGATTTCAAGGCGTTTCGCGTCCGTACGATCAAACGACAGGTCAAATTGATACGAAACTTGAAACCCTATAATAATTCACCGATACGGATCCGATGAAACTGGTTTCGTCGAAATCCGAGTCCGTTGCCAAAATGGCTATTTTTAATATTCATTAAATAAATTAAATAAATTATAAAAATCCAATTTTTACATCTAAATTCAAAAATTGACCAAATTTCCTCCCTTTAAATTTTTCTTAACTATTTACTCCAATTCTAAACAATTTAAGTGTCAATAGTTGTTCTATTCATCAATTCAAATATAAATTCTTAACTTCAATATTAATTCCAATTTTAATAAATTCAACATTATAAGTTTGATTAAATTTATTAAATTCACTTTCTTTCTATTATTCAAGGTTATTGATGTCAATTTAATGAAACTAACATTGGCTCAATATCTATACATTAAAAATCTCAATTCTAAACTTAGATCTCAACTTATGAAATAGTTAAATAATAAATTCCATCTAAATCTACATCTTCCTACTATCTAAATATTTAGAAAAATTACTTACCACTTTTTATTGTAAATTTCTAAACTAGTAGATTTGTGTCATTTCTAGCCCTCTGGATATTTTAAATTAACTAAAAGCAAATTTACATGTAATTTCCATCGTCAATTATTTTAGTGAATAAATCTTCAAAGGTTACTGCAATTAATCCCATAAATTGCAATAAATTCTAATAAATTTGACTCTATTTGATTACAACTCACAAATAAATCAATTATTCCCCAACTACAAAGTTACCGTTTCTTATATATATATATCACTACAGTAATACTTCCAAATGTTCATCCTTTGTTTGCATAAATTACTGTATTCAATTGAATTGTAATATTGTTAACTTACACATAAATAAAACTTAACAACTAATAGAATAAATAACTTACAAAATTTATTGTCATAAATATATTTTATAAGTCTACACTTAATTATTATCTTATAATACGTTTTTACGTTACTATAAAATTTATACACTCTTCCGTTACCATATTAATAATTACTAAAGTAACGTTCATTCTTAATAACTATATAATAACTATTCAACATATACAAGAACCCTATTCCCAAATACATTCATTTATATTTTATTTCCTTAAAGTTCTCCTTTATTGACTAGACACATCAATACCCAAAATAATTTATTTAGATTCATTTACGTCGAGTGCCCTTCTTAGCTATATACTCAATACATGTTAAATCTACATAATTTTTACCCTTTTATTCAAATTCACTTATACCATCAATAACAAAATGTTTCCCTAAATTTAGATTCAATTATATACATTAGATAAATGAGTAAGCTTTTGTAATTATCCCATATATGAAAATATTTTTATGCATACATTTCCACTTACTTACTATGCATTCATTTATTAAATTACTAATTGCCTTAGTCAACTTATCCCCTATTTACTACCAAATTTCAAATTTAATTATAGCTTATCAATACATAAAATTTACATAGGCGAAACAAATTTTATTACTATCTTAAGTCCATTTATTATTGACAACATTCATTAAATCTCCTTATCAACACTTATTGCATTGATTTATTCAGCGGTCACCTTTTATTTAGTTACTATCCATTTTACAATCCAATGTAAGTCTTCCACTATTTATTTTATATTAAACGAATTCCATTCTACTTAATCTTTTTATTGATATTCACTAATTCAACCCTTATATCAGTTTCTTATATTTAACTTTAAATCAAATTGTGACAATCTGCATTATCCAAATCTATTGTCATAAAATTTTATTGTTACACTAAATTACAACTACTATACCCAATTTCTACATTTATTCCCAATTAGATTAGAAATTATATTAATTCAATTCATTTAATATTATTAATTTAACGGGTCGTTACAAACGTCCTCTCAATAACTTGGTGGCCTAACCACCAGACCATCCTTAAAGGTAAATAGTACTTCCACAGTTCCACTTATTCTATGTTATTGCTACAAAAACTATCCAATGTAAATAAGTGCAGCTCGACTATAAATAATTACACAACAAAAATGTAGTATTGTTTTGATGTATTCATACAATTTTCAGTTCAATATTTATAATAAATATATATTCAAAATGGGTTCACTAATGACCGAGGAAAAGAGAAAAAAAATCAGTTTCTAAGTACAGTAAAATAAGCATACAAATAAAATGAAAAACATGGTAAGAATGAAGTAGGATAAAACATTAGAGCATAAGAGACTCTGAAAATATCTTAAGTAAGGGTGAAGACAAAATTTTGCAGTGACAACACCAACCAAACCCGAGTTGTTCACTTTGACAATAAGAATACTGGTAAAAGTGTAAAACTTGTTAGTAAAACTTCTTAAACACCAAGTGAAATGCTGATTTTATAATGTTGTTTCTGCCAACCGTATGAATTATTATTAGATATAAAAGCTAGTTTTATACATCTTGTGTTAATTTTCCGTTCAAATCAACTTTAATTATTTGTTATTATTAGCACCGTATCACCATGGTAGCATTATAAGATAAATAAGACACTAAAGCAAGACTAAATTGGCTTCAAAATAGTTACTAACTATTAATTGGCAAGTTAGCCTACACTTTTATGGCCATAACACATTAAAATGAGTGATTGTTTCAACGGCGGATCAGTTCATCTAGATGTACCTTATAAGTTATTTATTAGCATGCTACCACTTATTGTAAAATTTCAAGATAAAAATTGACTAATATGGTTGTTGTGAAACATAATCTACATATCTTAAAGATGTAGCTTTTTAGTTCAAAATATAATGTCATTTATCTTCATGTAATAAAGGTTTCATTTGTATGTAACATGTAACTGAAATAAGTGAATAATAGCATAAAAAATAGCTAAACAGAATACTAAGCCATATTCTTTGACTAACCACAATCAAAGTATAAAGCAGCCACTTAGCAAACAATAAAGCGTTTTCAACCAATAATGTAAGCAACAAATTTAACCAAACTTGCTTAAAAACAAAAACTTCATATAGTTTGTTAACAAATATTATGACATCAAAAAAGTTTCAATTTCAACATCAAAAGTCCAAAAAAAATTAGCTGATACTGAATATTCACCCATGAATAAATTGAAACTACAACATACAAATAAAAATATATGATTTAAAATACGTACAGTACCTTATTCGTGACACCGTTGACAATACTGTTCTCCCCTTCACCAGCTACTCATCTATTAGTAAAATCAAATCCCCTTTTGTTCCTTTAGCCCTACCCTCGAACTCCTTGGTTGTCAGATCTAAAAACTACATAAACTCGAAGCTCGAAATCAATCCAGCAAACGGTGATTTTAGGTTTTTTTTTAAGCTGGCGAATTATTTGAGGGAAAAGAATGGGAGCGGGGGAAAAAAAAGGAAAGGCGGGATGTGAAAATGAGCGACGAATGACCTATGTAATTTGAAATTGCATCGCCTCCGAAGGGAACGGATGCGTAAATTATTTTGGACTTATTTGCATCGGTTGACTTTAAAACCGATGCGACCAAAACTATTTGCATCGATAAATTTGCATCAATTGTTGGTGACAACTGATGCAAATTTGATTTTTTTTATTAGCTATTGCTTTCCACGTACCAATTGCATCGGTTATTAAGACATAACTGATGCAAATAGTTCTATTTGCATCAGTTTTTACTTAAACCGATTCAAATGAGGCGATGCAAATGGCCTGTTTTGTAGTGGTGGATGTAGTAGAAGTAGTGCCTTCGGTTCCGTTCGGACCCAGAACGGACTTGTATGGACGAATGCTATCAGAACATCGTTAAGAGGACAATGAGCATTCTAAAATATGTGTGCTAAAAAGGTAACGCGTAGCCTCGAGCATCATTAACCGGGAATGGCTAAAACATGGGAGGTGCCACAAGGCTAAGTTGCTAGCAACCAATTAGGGTAAGGTCATCCCTGTCTAGATGTCCTTTTTTTCGGCTGTGTGGACGGTTGCTGATCCTAACTGTGGGGTGATCTTATTCGGACTATCCAGTAAGGGTAGCTCTAGCCTTGTGTTATAGGAGATCAGGGTGGATCCTCGGTACGTTGATCTAGACCAGATACTGTGACGGGCGGTACCCCAATAGCCCTGCCATTGTATGGAATCCAATCTCTAATAAGCGTCTGTACAGTTTTTATTTTGCCCAACTGTTGCAGAAATGCGAGATGCAAGCATTTCAGCTAAATTCCAGTTTACTTTCTACAGACACTAGTATAATATCAGACGGAATTGATAAAAATGTTTTGGTTATCGTAAGGTAAAAACCCGGCATGTTTATTAGTAGTGTGGTCTTACGAGATACCTTTGATTTCAAAGGATTTTGAAAACTTTAATAATCCAATCGGGTGTGTTTTCTCACGCTGGTTTTCCAGACTGACTCGGGTGTTATTTCACTATAATGCTCGGGTCAGACCAAGTATTATAGAGTATAAATTCTGGATGGACTGCAATGAAGCTCAAGGGATGTGCTGGATGGCAAGACATATCATATGTATCTGACTTATTTCCGCTGTATATGGTATGCTGATTATTCAGCTTTGTGTGGACAAGTTATCGTAACCGTCCAGTGTTGTGCTTTTATTGATGTTGTACTCTGATGATGTGTATATAAAACATTTACAGTTCTTTTGTGTAAAGATCAGTCATTTATCTATTATATATTGTTCCGTTGCGTTTGTGAGATTCTGGTGTTGTTTTGATTTTCTCTTCTTCTACCTCCTTCTTCTTTCCCTTACAGACTGGTTTTTCGGCACTCGATTGTTCGGCATTTGATATAGTTGACGTATTGATGTCGATTTTCGGACGTCGAAAAATTAGGTCGTTACACTTGGTATCAGAGCAGAAGGATAAGCGAGAACTTTAGCTCTGGTAGTACTCTAGAATGAGTTTGAGTGTATTACTAGATATGAGAGCGTAATTGTTAGTGAATATAAAAACTGTTTTATATTGTGTTGAATTATCGGTTGAATGTTTATGAATTCTTGTCGGTACGGGAAGTACAACCATATCGATAGGGGTTTCTAAACTCTTAAACAAAGTAAACCATTATAGTATTGTTTTTAAAGTGGGTGAATGAAATAATTTACCCTAAATTATATTTTGATATAAAGGAAATAATTTTCTAAAATTGTTATATATATTTGGATGTTTGGTTGTGGACATTTTTAATCAAATAAGAATCTAAAATTTGAAGTGGTCTATATTTATAACCAAATAGAATTATGTAAGTATGAAATAAATGGAACATAATCAAAATTTGATTTAAACCAGAATTTAATTCTCGAAAATTTTGGAAAATATATTTAAATAAATTTGAACAAAAGTTTGGGAATTTTTGAAATATTTTTCAAAGTGTTTGAAGAAAATAATGGAGAATTATTTTTGAAAATATTTTTGAATAGAAATTATTTTGAAATAAAATTTTGGAGATAAGGAAGCACTGAACTCACTTCAGCTGCTGGAAAATATTCCTGATGATGGTGGCCACATCATCAACATTCATTTTTGAGTTTCTAAGTGATGGATTACTACCGGAATGGTTTGGTATAGTTATTTGTTTGGATTTGTTTGACAAACAAGTTTGTTTTAGAAATGTCAAAGGGAAATTATTTTGGTAAAACCAAGATGTTTGGAAGTCCGGAGGTTTGATTTGATATATCAAGAGGATATGTGTTATTTATGATTTCAAAATGGTTTTGAAATAAACCGGGCAATTGAATTCTGGGAATTCTATTTAAATGATATGAAAAGTCAAAAAGAAATCGGCATTGAATTTATAAAGTGAAGTTGATGTAAATAAGAAAGGAAAATGAAATTTTAATCCTGGAGTAAAAATTCAACTTGAGTAAATCAAAGGGAATAAGATACATTGGAATTTAACTTAAGATAAATAAAAGTGAATTTTGAGGAAATGAATCTAAGTAAGCTAATTGGAATGGCCATTGAAATTAAATTTATTAAGTTTGAAATAAATTTGTGAATGAAGAAATGAATTAACATTTGTAGGTAAATGGAAATTGAAACTAAATATTGAAATCAAATTTAAATTATGGCAAATAAAGTGATATGGAAAAGTAGTCGAGTTGGACTAAATAAACAAAGGATTGATAATAATATTAGTAAGTTAAACAGATTTGAAATTAAATTTGATTGGAAACGAACTAGTTAATGGAACTAATTTAAAGAAATGGTTAATTAAGAGTGGTTTTGAGATAAGGTGAATAGAATTCAACATTAGATTTGATTTGGAAATAAATTAAGAACTGAAGATAAATTGAATTCAGAATGGAATTGAAAATTTAAGTTAAATAAAAATAGATGTGGAAACTTAAGTGGGGAAGTGAAAATAAATATAAGAAGTGTATAAAATATTGAACTTAAGAATGGGATGGTGAAATTCTTAAGTAAATTTAGTTTGGGGAAATATACTAAGTTAATATTTGAATGAAGATCAAGTAAAATTGTGTAAAGGATAATTGTAGATAAGTGAATGGAAACCAAAATGAATGTGAATAAAAAGAGAGTTGACATAATTAATATCAATTGGGATAAATACGTAGGATGTATATTATTCGCATAGCGATTTGATCCAGAGTCCAGCACAGAATTTCAAGATAGTTATATCGATCCCAGTTGGGATTTTTCACTCGATTTTCGACGAAGAACCCTGTATATGGATTTTTGATTGATTCTGAAATTCTCTATCAAATTTTGTGGCTATGCAAGGAGAATGACGGTTTTCGATCAAGAAACCAGATCTAAGGCCGCACTAGAAAGTCATGTGGACAATACTAGTTCGAAAGTGAAATTGTGTGATCGAGTGAGCGATCAGATTTGATATTGTGAATGGATGATATGTGTGCATCGTATGGTTTATGTAAAACGAAGAGTGAAAATTTGTAAAATGATGAATAAAATAATTTGAATTCTATGATTGGATATTATTGTTGAATAAGATACAGGTAATTAAAAGCAAAGGATAAATTGGTGATTTTGATTTCAGAAATTAAATTTGAATTGCTCGACAAAAGGGTATGTATTTTAATTATCATAGATGGTTTTTCTGGTCTAGCTACTTGGCCTTTTGTTTTCTTTTGAATTGGGGCCCATAGAGGCATTTAGGGAGTTTGAAAAATTTTGTGAAAATTTTGATAATTTAAATTTGATTTTAAATTATAATTTGAATAGTTGAGTAAGTAATGTTGTCAGGAGCTATGGTTGAGTTTGTGAGGTTAGTAAGGGAAATAGTGTGTCTTAATGGAAAGATTATTTTGGGAAGTTGTTTAAAACTGTTTGGTTTTGGGAAAAATTTAACGGGTTGTGGAACATTCCTCTTAACTAGTAATTTCGGGGACGAAATTCTTTTAAGGGGGGAGGAATGTGACGACTTGGAATTTTAGATATTTGAAATTGGAATATTTAATTGATTTTAAATATTTAAAAGTAAAAAAATTTTAATTTGTATTTCAAATATCACCATTTATTGAATAATTTAATTTTGAATTAAACAATTGGGAATTGGGTAAAATATGAAATCTAGAATTTTAAACTTTTTAAAAATATTTTGAAGGCTTATAGAATTTACGTTGATAATACTGAAGATAACAGAACCTTTAAAATTGGATTTGAAAGTTATTTGTTCAGTTTTAAAAATATATCGTTTAAATTGACTTTTAAAAATAGCCTTCCGAGGCACAGTCTCGGAATTTGACGAAACCAGTTCCATTGGATCTGTAATATTGTATTATCAACGGATTTCAAATTTCGTAGCATTTGGAGTTGTCGTGTGATCGTACGATAGGTAAACGTGCTGAAATCTATATCGAAAATTTTATATAATAATTGGGTCCAAAAAGCTATCTTCTCCATACGATCGAATTAGAACTTAAAACGTTCTCCATTGCGTTCTAAATAGGGGTATAACATTATAAACGCCTGGCGGCATGCCTCGATAGAAGGTCAAGATTTTGAGTTGCATTTATCGAGATGATTTGAAATTTGAATTTAAATTTGATATATATTTTATATTCTGTGTAATGTTTACACGATTTAACACGTTCCCTTCCTTACAACAATTGCCCTTCCTATTAACACGCGGCATCTCTAAAATAAAATAATAAAAAGAAAAAGCTCGCTCTGGAAATTTTAAATGGCCGAGCATTTTACAGTCAATCCAGTTCCTTCTTTTGAAATCATGGCCGTAATTTCATTTCAAATCGCCCTCTTCTTCTTTCCGTTTGATAATTAATGGATCTCGTCCTCCTCCAAAAAGATCGAAATCGAATCGATTTTATTCATAAAAAAGGCAGACGAGAGTGAAGTCACGAGCTCGTAATCTTATGTGTGAGTGGAGGTTAGGGTCAATCGATCAGAGTCTCGCGTTCGATGGAAGAGGGGTCATCGCAAAGTCGATCTGGGCGCGGATCGATCGAAATAGCTAGGGCATGTGGGTTCGCTCGTCAAGGACACGCATGCGAATGAGGCAGAGCAGAGGAAGGTAACAGAATTTCTATCGTGCGGCAGCACGGATGGTGTCGTCGTAGGTTGAGGCAGAGGGGGGAGATCGTGTTTCATATCGATTTAGAGCATGGGAGGTGGAGGAGTTGCATTCGTGTGCTAGGGCTGTCACGTTTTTTGGGGAATCTCGAGTTCGGCTGTGGTGTCCAGGGCAGTAAGGTATATATATTTTTAGTTTTTCAATTTATACATATATATGTGCATGCAGAAATATAATTTTTATAGTCAGGTGTAGCAGTTTTAATATATGTATATATATGTATATGAGCATACGGTAAAGGAAAAGTTGAATACAAAATATACATATTTACGCATACCTATTTTCATTAAAAATATATAGATTATTCCTTTTTCTTTGGTGTGTGTAGTTTCAAAAATAAAGTAAAAATAAAAGGATATATATATACACACACGTTTTAAATTTGCTAGCTATTATAAAATAACATATTATGGTGATAACTCATTTGATAAACTTATTTATTTTTTAAGTTATTACAAAATTATTATTTACTACAAAAAAAATTAGTCTAGATAAATTTCTAGTTAATTAAATAAATAAATGGTATTTAATTGTTCGATTAGTTCAAAAGATAATAAATCATATAATGTTTATTCAAGGTCTGAAAACGTGAAGAAGACAAGCCTGTTTGGAATGGATTGCAAAACAAAAACAAAGGTGGGTTGATCTCACTCATTTGGATTATCATTTAAATTTAAATAGTTAAATTTAAATTATTGGTTGGTCTATTGAATTGAATGGATGTGGTATATTATATGTAGTAGTATATATATATATTTATATTAGAGTGATTGATTTCCCGCATTTTATAGCGAATGAGACCCTATGCACCCCGCATAATAGCGGATGACCCTATATACCGCGATATCCCCCTCGACGTGCGATTGGTATTTTTATATTGTGTTAACGTCTTCGGGGGCAGGGAATCAGGTTGGAGGGATCCAACTGAATTACTCAAATTATAGAAATTGTTTTCATAACCAATGATATAATTGATTGATTATCTTGATTAATTTTATCGGGATTTGGAATATTAAATGCTATGAATTGACGGAATACATATTTTGGGTATATTGAGATATTAAAAATATTGAAAAAATGGATTTTTGAAGAAATTAAAAAGAGAACTTTTAAGTAAAATAATTTTGCTAATTTGGATAAATTTTAAGAATGAAATAAAGGAATAAAAGTGATTTTTAAATTTTAATAAATAAATTCCGAGTATGGGAAAAGAGATTTTTGAATAAATGAAAATAACTGAATTTTAAGGACTTAAGTGATATTGTTTAAAAATTAAAGATTTTTTTTAAAATTCAGGATTTAAATGGTTTGGGAATAAATAAAAGAAGAATTCTGAAATAAAGTGTGAAATTGATATTTTCAGTTTTAAACAAGATTTTAAATCATAATTAAGAAGTAAATCTGGAATTAAACGATTTTGAATAAACTTGAATAAATCGAGGAATAATACTATGTGGAATTAAATTTAGAAAATCAATTAAGTGGTTTGAAACAGTAATTAAAAGAGAATGAGGTATGGAAAATTATAAACTGGGTTTATAAATAAAGTGAAATATTTATTGGTGGATAAATTTGAAAGTATAAATTCACAGTGGGAATTTATAAGGAGATGGGAAATGTGTTTTAAAAATAAAAGTGGTTTTATTTTTAAAGTGTTAAAAGAAATTTACGGGTTTGAAACGTAAATTAAATTGGGATAAATCGAGAAGGATTTATTAACTGATTAAATGGACTATTTTGGAATGGAAAGTGTACTTCCCCTAAAAAGCCAATTATATTTCAAAGAAAGATTTCCAAGTATAAGTTAGAGGTTTTCAAGTGGTTTAAAAGAATGTTTTAGAAAGAAATTATTATTTAGTAGTTTTGAATTTTTTAAAAGTAAATATTTATTAAGTTAATTATATAAGCAAATTATTTTAAAGTATGATTTAAAAGGTAATTATTTAATATTTATACCTTATAGAACAATCTTTATTTTTAAATTTGTTTTGGCTTAAGTTTTACGTGAGAAATTATTATAAAATTTCATAACTAATATTTTAAATAAAGTGTTTTAAGTTGTTTTTATTTGAAGTGTTTTAAGTAGTTTTCATTTTAAGTGTTTTAAAATATATAGTTTGGATAAAGTGATTTAAATCATTTAAAATTTAAAGTATTAAGACTTGGTGATTTTCAATGGAAAAAAACAATTTGGTGGAAGTTTATTCCGCAAGAGAAAATGTGATTTGAAAACTATTTTCAAAGGGTTAAAGTGAGGAAATATCTTGCGAAAATATTTTGAAATAAATAATTTGGGAAATTATCAAGGCCTGATGATTGTTTGTGGATGTTATTCGATGGCTAAATAACCGACTATCAATATTGGTCAATGCGTTGATCGTTTCGAAGAGACCGGGATCGTGATTAATTTTCCGAAAACCACTTCGATCTGGTTTGAACATTTTCGTGAGGTAGACAAGAGCTCGGAGTCGAAGATGGAGCAGTGAAGTGCAAGGGCTAATCGCTACTAATCCTAAGCGTGATTCCAAAACGGATGTAGTAGGAGTAGTGCCTTCGGTTCCGTTTGGACCCGGAACAGAATTGTATGGACGAATGCTATCAGAACATCGTCAGGAGGACGATGAGCATTCTAAGTGTATTTGTGCTCAAAAGGCAACGCGTAGCCTCGAGCCTCATCAACCGAGAATGGCTAAAATAGGGGAGCTACAACAAGGCTAAGTGTCTAGCAACCAATTAGGGTAAGGTCATCCCTGTCTAGATGTCCCTTTTTTGGGCTGTTGGGCGGTTGCCGATCCCAACCGCGGGGTGATCTTATTCGAACTATCCAGTATGGGGTAGCTTCGTTTTTGTGTTGTAGGAGATTAGAGTGGATCCTCGATACGCTGATCTAGATCAGGTATTGTGACGGGCGGTACCCCAGTAGCCCTGCCATTGCATAAAATCTAATCTCCAATAAGCGCCTGTACAGTTTTGATTGTGCCCAACTATTGCTGAAACGTGAGATGCAAGAATTTTAGCTAGATTCTATTTTACTTTCTATAGACACTATTATAATATTGGATTTGACAAAAATGTTTTGGTTATCGTAAGATAAAAACCCAGCATGTTTATTTGTGGCGTGGTCTTACGAGATACTTTTGATTTCAAAGGATTTTGAAAACTTTAACAATCCAATCGGATGTGTTTTCTCACGCTGGTTTTCCAAACTGACTCGGATGTTATTTCACTATAATGCTCGGGTCAAACCGAGTATTATAGAGTATAGATTCTGGATAGACTGCTATGGAGCTCAAGGGGTGTGCTGGATGGCGAGACGTATCTACGTATTTGACTTATTTCCGCTATATATGGTATGTTAAATATTCAGCTTTGTGTGGACAAATTATCGTAACTGTCCAGTGTTGTGCTTTTGTTGATGTTGTACTGTGATGATGTATATATAAAAAATTTACAGTTCTTTTGTGTAAAGATCAGTCATTTATCTATTATATATTGTTCCGTTGCGCTCGTGAGATTCTGATGTTGTTTTCTTTTTCTCTTCTTCTACCTCCTTCTTCTTTCCCTTACGGACTGGTTTTTCGGCACTGGATTGTTAGGCATTTGATACAGTGGACGTATTGATGCCGATTTTCGGGCGTCGAAAAATCGGGTTACTACAGTTATGATTTGAAAAGTATTACAATCATTGAAAATGTTACGAATCTAGGAATAAATATTATTTAAAGTAAATAATGATATTGAATTGATATGGTTTGAAATGAATATGATATTTTGATATGAAGTATGAACTATTTGAATTGAAATGACTAGGGTGTGAAATTAGCGTTTGGTTGTTAAAGAGACCGGGATCGGATATTGTCATACTCTCTGCCAATACCGAAAACCACTTTAACAAATGTGTGCGTGGTGGAGATTCCAGAATGAACTAGGATGGTTTGGTGACGATTCTATATGGTATTTTTACGTAGCCCTGACTCCCATGAGTTAGCTTGATGCAGCTAAAACAGGAGCCACGCCGAGCCAAGTGAGGTCATTCCTCCGATCGAATACAATTCTTCGATACCATTCTATTGCTCTTGTGATTTGATTGGGTGCACCTTTGATTTGGAAGTGTATCACGAGGTGGGCGGTAGTAGCTGCTATGCGTTACCACCAGTCCGGATCCGCAAATGATATATCTACCCTAGCGTTGCCTCGAGTGCCTTGTCGCATGCTCTATTGCGCCTTCTACGAGTTTGGTTTGTACCATACCTATGGAGTGCCCTCTGATAGCCCTCCAGTTTACAGAGGGAGTTACGGTATTGTATAAACTATGAGAATATATAAAATGTGGTAAGAAGGATATGGGTAACACCTTAACGCTATTTTATTATTTTTTTACTTTACTATAGATATATTATAATAGCGTATATTACTACATAGTAGATAGTTCCACGGATCCTTAGAGGATGGAAATCCTAACTATCCTTTAAGTTACTTGTAATTCAATTGACATTTCAGTTGACTTGAATTCATTAATATAAGATTGTAAATACTGATTCGAGTGTTTTATTTTTTGCTTTGCACTCGGGTCAAACTCAGTGTCATAGCATTTGAGACTCACCTTTGGAGATTGAAGCTTTGTTTGAAGATCTATCTACCCAGCTTTCAGTTACTTCAGTTTATTCCAGTCATTTATGTTCAGACTTGTCAGTTGCTTATGTATAAGAGGTTCATTTGTATTTGAGATTCTGTTGTATTTTATTTCAAACTCTGATGTTTACATAGTAGCTTCATGAACTACTATTTATCTATCCCACTGCTTATTGTTATATTACTATATGTCTGTGATTCTGTGATTGATTTATTTACTGTATATGCCGAGTTTGCCAAATATAAATTAACAATCTGTTATTTTGAGCAATTCAAGTCTAACATGTGTGAATGTGAATGGTTCGAAATAGCAAGTCGTTACAACTACCTCCCCTCGGGTGACACATTCCCAAATCAAAGGTGCACCCAATCAAATCACAAAAGCAATAGAATGTTATCAAAGAAATGTGTCCGATAGGAGGAATGACCTCACTTGGCCGGCATGGCTCCTGTTTTAGCCACATGAAGCTGACTCATGTGAGTCAGGACTACGTAAAAAACATATATAATCGTTGCCAAACCATCATACTTTATTTTGGAATCTCCACCACGTACACGGTTGTTAAAGTGGTTTTCGGTATTGGCAGAAAGTATGACAATATTCGATCCCGGTCTCTTTAACAACCAAATGCTTATTTCACACCTTAGTCATTTCATTTCAAATAGTTCATACTTTATATCAAAATATCATATTCATTTCAAAACCATATCACTTTCGAAATCATTATTCACTTTAAATAGTATTCATTTCCAGAATCGTAACACTTTAAAAATTATAGCACTTACAAATCATAACACTTTGGAAATCATAATATTTTGGAAATCATAACACTTCTGAAATCATAACACTTTCAACTTAAACAGTTTAAATATTGAAATAATATATATTAAAAAAGTTATAAATTAAAATATATATTAAAATAGTTTATTTATATTAAAAATACTTTATATAATAAAAATAGTTTCCTCCAATTTTACAAATCGATTCAAATCAGCTTAAATTCCAAGATTCAATTTAAATCAATTCCAATTTAACCATTTCAAATTTAAAGTTCAAAGGTTCAAGTTTATATATATTTACAATATAAATTTCATTTATATTTCAACGTTTAACTTTAATTTATTTCAAATTGGACAATATTCACTTAATCGTTTTCATAACAATTTGTTTGAATCCCAATTTATAAATTTAAATCAATATTAAATATTTAATATTAATTTTATTTAAAGTTGAGAATATTCATTTAATCACCTTTTATCAAATCAAGCTATAAATCATATCTTTCAAAACCTAAAAAATCCATAAGTTTAAATCAATTCTTATTTAAATTCACTTATTAACTAATTCAAAATTCCAAGGCACATAAATTTTATCTTCCCAACCTTTATTATTAAAGTTATAAAATCCATTTTTAAAACATTAATATAACTTTAAATAAATACTTAAACATATTATAAACCAATTAAATTAAATTATATTAAAATAAATCTTGTTATTAAATTTATTTTATATTAAATCCTATTTTATATGTATATTAGAATAATAAAATAATAAGAAAACATTAAAAATTATATCTTCAAAACTAACTTATAAATTTAAAATTTCCAAACATATAAAAAATCTAATTTTACAAAATAAAATATCTTTTTATTATATCTAAAATCAATATTTAATAAAATCCATATATTTCCTTCCAAAACTTTAAAAAAAATCATTTTTTAAAATAGACCAACGGTGTCCATATAAAATTTTCTATCTCATGGCCAAGTGATACGGATATTTACCATTTCAATCTGCAATTTAATATTTTACGGGTATATATCATTTCAACTCGCAATCATAAAATTTAAAATCAATGAAAATCACTTGGGTTTTATCATTTCAACCCATAATGATTTTCTCCTATTCTAGAATATCATTCGGGTATGTATCATTTCAATGCATAGGGAATTCTAAACTAACATGGAACTTGCAGAGTGAGAACAAATATGATAATAATATGACATATCGACAACATGCATATATCATCAGTAACAAATTTAATTATAATATAAATAACAGATTATAGTGTCAGCTGTCACAAGTGAACAGTTACAGATAATGGCATATCATATATATATAATTAAATAATAAGCAGTTCAAATTTAGCAGCATATTTAAATTGTTATTTCAATGTGAATTAAATTTATTAAATATAATAATGTTAATCTTGAGTGATTGCTCACCTTTCGAGGCTAGAGAAAGACGAGAACAATATGAAAACGGGGACGAACAGACACAGATAATTGACAAATCACCGAACTAATGCAGATAAGCATGAAGTGACAATAGGACAGCGACGCAACAAAGCAAATCTTCCCAAATTCGACGAAAACACAATTCAGAACAACTTGATATAAATGGAATATATATATATATATATATATATATATATATATATATATATATAAAAGAAAGGATCAAATACTAAAACTCAATATTTATAACATGCAAGCTTATATATCTACATACAATCATATATAACATAAGCTAAAATATGTATAACGTACAAATTAAAACTCAACAGACCATATGTATGAACTAGTATATATATACAATATGTATATATATATATATATATCATTTAGGACAAAATGCAGAGTTTGAGGAGAATAGAACACTGGATGCACGGTTGTACGTATGTGTGTGTATATTATATATATAGCTTATACACTTTCATACACTTACAAATATCAATGACAGGTTTGTATACAACTTTCTTGTACATAACAAATTACATATATTTCTATAAAACTTATGTAAACAGATCTTATACCTTATACATAACTACATATATTTATATAAACACACTTTAAAATCAATATTTGGTAACATACATATATATATACACACACACTCTTTAAATACTAACATAAATATACATATGCCATATATAACATACGTATTATGTAGACAAAAGTCAAGTTCTCAAAAGCAATGAAGAAGAAACAGTAGAAGGTTGACGGAAGATCGAATATAATATCAATATATATGTATATATACAAAAACATGGTGAAATAAAATAGTAATAAAGGAAATGGGTTTAAAATAGGGACAGGGGACAGCACTTTCATGTGAACATGCGAAACAAAACCATATATCCCTCTCAACAAAACAAGTAAATAAGCAATTGGTAAGGTATGCAGACCTTATTCGGTGAAGGCTGTCATGTCTGCATATGCGGCTATTTGTGCTACAATGAGAGGAGATCGGTCGTCCGGAGAGGCTTGCGTGGATGGGTGTTTGTCTGGTCGAACTCGGGTAGGAAATGAGGTGAGCTGTAACATGTGGAGTGGGGATTCATGGCAGTGGTGGTCGAGTGGAGGGTGTTTGTGTGGGGCGTGAGCGGATGAAGGCGAAGGGGAGCAGACTGCTGAAGGGCTCGGAGATGGTGGTATCGGCCTGCTATTTGGCGATGGGAGAGGGTGGTGGTGCGTGAGTGAGTGGAAGGCTATGAAGGAGGGTTACGAGGCAGGTCTGGTTGACTCGGGAGGTGGATGCCATGCGCTTTGTGGCGGCGTACAAGGGACAAGTCACGTAAATGGTGGTTGCGAAAGTTTCAGTGTTGGCCAGGGATGGGTTGTCATAGTACAAGGTTGGTTCAGCTAGGGGAGGAGGGTGGTGCGGTCAGTTCGGTGGTGGGGCTCTGGAGTGAGGAGGTGGAACGACGGAGCAGCGTTGTGGGGGTGGAGAACGAGGCAGGGCGATCCAAATATAAATCATATACATGAGAGTACGTTATATTTCTTTGAGCAGATCCAAAAAGAAAAAGGAACGGGCAGATCGAACAAGAAAGGAGGCAAGAAGTTTTTAAACAAATATATGCCTCTTATATTTATTATATTTTTTGAATTGAATGAACGGAATGAAGAAACAAAAGGACGAGAGTTAAGCAATATATTGGAACTGGTATATTTTGGAACCAGTGTGGAAAGAAAAAAAAGCCAAGCATGAGAATTTTGAAAATATAATTGCAAATAGCTATTGGTATTGTAAGGTGAATATACGAAAAGACAGAGAAACTCAAAAGGCCTAAATACGGAACCGATGCGGAAATCATTTTGTGAATTTCGACGGGTATCGGACGCCGGAATACTGAAATAAATATATTACGGAGACCAGCACGACGAGACGAATAAAATGGGTACACAGATATCAGTGGTACGACTATACTATCAAAAGTCAATATTCGGTGCCAATTGCTGCAAATCCGTTGAAAATAAGATAAATGGAGATAAAGAAGTCCAAATTTGACGAAATGAATTATGAAGTCTCACTCAGAAAATAGTTTACATTTTTATTATATAAAAATATTCAGATTTTAAAAATATTTTGTTTTCAATCAAATTTAACTGATTTTAAAAAATTAAAATTACATGACAAAATAAACTTCCATATTATCTGATGAAAGTTTGAAATTTGCTACATTAAGTAGACGTATACCAAATATCAAATTTTTATTTCTAAATTCAATTATTTAAAATTTTACAAAAATTCAGTTAATTACGTTATAAAAACCGTTAAAATTTACGGGTCGTTATACTCTCCCCCACTCAAAACTTTTCGTCCCCGAAAAGGAAGGAGGTAGGTGAATAGAAGTAACAGTAAGAAAAGATAGATTTGAAATACATAATATCATATACACAATAAATTCAAAACCATATAAATTTCACTAGTTTGAAAATTGATTTATATTCAATTAATTGATTTCAATTCATTTTATTTAATCCGATAGTGTTCACATTTGATTGGTTTTAATTCCATAAATTTTCATTCAAATGATTTGTTTTCAATTTTTAACATTTATTATAAAATTTATTTCAAAAAAACATTTATTTGATTTAAATTATTTATTAAATCCATTTGACCTTAACTTTAGTTAAGTTGATTTCACTTAAAATTCTAATTTCACCATTCTTAAGTTCATATTTATTGTCTTAAATAGCATCCCTTTTCTCATTTAATTTATTCCACTTGACATATTTTACAATATATGTTAAGTGCATAGACATTTATTATTCAACCAATTAATTCTCTTTTTAATGTTCAATTCATTATTCAATTTATTATTATAAATTCCTTGAACAAAATATCATTTTTGGTAATCTTATTGCACGCATTTATATTGTATATTATTCAATTACCTATTCTCATTAACATTTAACTATTTCTAGGTAAGTTATATTAAGGTTCTCAGTGTAATTAAATACTATACAAATTTTCCTTTTATTTACAACATTTATATTAAGCCAAATTTTAGTTTGAACAATTTGTTACTTAAGTTTTCTTCTTGTATAACCTTTAATTATATATTCACCCTAACATTTTAACTTTTTGAATGTTTTAGGTAAGTTATATATATTAGATTGAAATTTAGTATTATACAATAAGTTTTTATTCAAATTCAACTATTTCAAGTTGGTTTAGTTTCATTTATCGTTTTAGATATTCCAATTATGCAAAAATTTCACTTTATTTCAATAATTGAAACCATTTCTAAATATAAAACATAAGATTCAAATTTTCGGTTTCACTTCAAACTATTTTGAAATAATTATATACATACATACATACATACATATATATATATATAATCATACTCAAGAAATTAAAATCAAATCAATTTTCCAAAACAAAAGTGTAGCGAAGCTACTAAGTGGTCTCTCCACTCTAGGACCCGAAAATGAATGTCGATGATGTTGCAGTCATCATCGAAATTATTTTCCAGTGACAGTTGAGGAGAGTACTGACTATCTTCTTCTAAAATTATTCTTTAGAAACAATTTCTATTCAAAAACGCTTTTAAGTAATATAAAATTTAAGACTTTAAAACCAAATTTGAAAAGCACCAAATATTTAATTCTAAAATCTTTAATTTAAATTCATTTCAAATCAAATTTATAACCTGTATTTTAAAATTGCACTTCTTATAACATACAACAATAGTTAATGGTTTAGAAATGTTGATAAAAAAATAAATAATAATCTAGTATTATCATTTCCAAAAACTAATTCATTTAATAATTTAATTTCAGAAAATTATACCTATACATATAGAATATAGTCATACACAAAATTATTTCATTTATCAATTCAAAAACAATATTGTGTCAGTTTGCTCTATTCAAGTGTTTTGGAACTTCTATCGATAGCGTTGGTCAGGCGAGTCAATCGAAATCTAAAATTCAAACTTAACAACTCAAACAATACAATATAAAACACTTTTATATTAATTACAAATACATCCCTCATACGATGATTCAAGAATAGATTTTTAAAACAAGAACAGAGATTCAAATAAAAGGGAACTTTAATCAAAGAGAATTCTAACCAAGATGATATGCTCGAAAGGATGATAATATTGTTAAATTATAAAAGAGGAAAGGTGGATAGACATACATTAATCGCCGGTGACCTTAATCGGGACAACCGAGACTCTAAGAATAGGATCAATTGTGGAATTCAATTTCCTGCTTAGATGAGAGAGATGTGGCTTCACCAAAAGCATCAGGATAACCCCTGACTATCCTGGTGGAGTCGAGATTACAAGGTGGAAAATCAAGCGAAAAGATAAAACTACCTGCATATCCCTGAGGCAATCTACATTCGATTACAAGAGAATTTCCCATGTCGTCCACTAGAGAAATAGATTGGGCTTTGTGGGAGATAACGGTATTTAAACCAAGGATGTAGAAATCTCTGATGAATCGACGTCTGTTGTAAAGGATTCTCATCCTTTTACAAATAATGCAAAGGTTGGTGGGACCGCTGATGGGATCAGTCACACTTAAGGACAAAGCTGCCAATAGAAGTGGCAAGATGAGCTCGAAATGACTTTAGAGATTAACGGAAATGGAGCTATGGGATGCTCCAATATCAAGAGGACACGAACAAGAGAAGACAGGAATGGATTTCAGAACAAAGGGAAAAAGTTTCAAAAATTCGAAGGAAACCCGAGTCAAAGAGGAAGAAACTCAAGCTCGAGCGAAGGTGATTCTGTAATTAATTTTTACTCTATATGCTAAGTTTTTCCTAAACCAAATCTCTCATACCACTTGTAATGACCCGGTATGTTGAACCATTCGCATCTGCACATGTCAGACTTGAATTTCTCAAAATATCATATTGTTAATTTATATTTAGCAAAACTCAGCATATACTGTAATAAATAAATCATAGAATCACAGATACAGAGTAATATAACAATAAGCAGTGGAAAAGATAAATAGTAGTTCATGAAGCTACTATATAAACAACATAGTTTGAAATAAATACAATAGAATATCTTAAATACAATGTAGTCTCGAATACAAACAGATGACAACTCTGAACAAAATAACAGGAAACAACTGTGACGCTGAATAAATAGGTGGATCTCCTAGCGAAGATCCAAACTCCAAAAGTGAGTCTCAAATGCTATGACGCTCAGTCTGACCCGAGCATAAAGAAAAACACGAAGCACTCGAGTCAGGATTAATATTCTTATATAGTAAATTCAACTCAAGTGAAATATCAATTGAAATACAAGTAACTTAAAGGATGTTTGGGATTTTCATCCTCTAAGGATCCGTGGAACTATCTACTATGTAGTAATATAAGCTATTATAATATGTCTATAGTAAAGTAAAAGTATTAATATAGCATTAAGGCGTTACCCATATGCCCCTTAACATAATTTATATATTCCTGTAGTCTGTACAATGCCTTACGCTCCACCAAATCGGTGGTTTACACAGAGGACACCACATAGGTACGGTTCAAAACAAACTCGTAGAAGGCACGATAGGACATGTGACAACGTACTCTAGGAAATGCCAGAGTGGATATACCGTTTGCGGATCCGGACTGGTGGTAACGCATAGTAGCTACTGCCACCACCTCGTGACATACTCCCAAATCAAAGATGCACCCAATCAAATCACAAAAGTAATAGAATGGTATCGAAGAAATGTGTCTAATAGGAGGAATGACCTCACTTGGCCCGACATGGCTCCTGTTTTAGCCACATCAATCTGACTCACGGGAGTCGAGGCTATGTAAATACCATATAGAATCGTCATCAAACCATCCTGCTTCATTCTGGAATCTCCACCACGTACATAATTGTTAAAGTGGTTTTCCATATTGGCAGAGAGTATGATAATATCCGATCCCGGTCTCTTTAACAACCAAACGCTTATTTCACACAGTGGACATTTCATTTCAAATAGTTCGTACTTCATATCAAAATATCATATTCATTTCAAAACCATATCACTTTAGAAATCATTATTCACTTTAAATAATATTCATTTCCAGAATCGTAACACTTTAAAAATTATAGCACTTAATAAATTATAACACTTTTAAAATAAAAATACTTTCGAAATCACAACACTTTGAAAATCATAACACTTCTGAAATTATAACACTTTCAACTTAAACAGTTTAAATGTTGAAATACTATATACATTAAAATAGTTATAAATTAAAATATTTTATATATTAAAATAATTTATATATTAAAATAGTTTATATAGATTGAAAATACTTTATATAACAAAAATAGTTTCCTCCAATTTTACAAATCGATTCAAATCAGCTTAAATTCCAAGATTCAATTTAAATCAATTCTGATTTAACATTTCAAATTTAAAGTTCAAAGATTCAAATTTATATATATTCAAACATTTACAATATAAATTTCATTTATATTTCAACATTTAACTTTAATTTATTTCAAATTGGAATATATTCACTTAATCATTTTCATAACAATTTGTTTGAATCCCAATTTATGAATTTAAGTCAATATTAAATATTCAATCTCAATTTTATTTAAAGTTGAGAATATTCATTTAATCACCTTTTATCAAATCAAGCTATAAGTCATATCTTTCAAAACCTAAAAAATCAGTAAGTTTAAATCAATTCTTATTTAAATTCACTTATTAACCAATTCAAAATTCCAAGCCACGTAAATCTTATCTTCCCAACCTTTGTCATTAAAGTTATAAAATATATTTTTAAAACATTAATATAACTTTAAATAAATACTTAAACATATTATAAACCAATTAAATTAAATTTTATTAAAATAAATCTTGTTATTAAATTTATTTTATATTAAATCCTATTTTATATATATTTTAAAATAATAAAATAATAAGAAAACCTAAAAATTATATCTTCAAAACTAACTTATAGATTTAAAATTTCCAACATATAAAAAAAATCTAATTTTACAAAATAAAATATCTTTTTATTATATCTAAAATTAATATTTAATAAAATCCATATATTTCCTTCCAAAACTATAAAAATCATTTTTCAAAATAGACCAACAGTGTCTATATAAAATTTTCTACCCTATGGTCAAATGGTATGGATATTTATCATTTCAATCCACAGTTTAATATTTTACGGGTATATATCATTACATCCCGCAATACTAAAATTCAGAATCAATGAAAATCGTTTGGAATCATTTCAACCCATAACGATTTTCTCCTATTCTAGAATATTGTATGTATCATTTCAACCCATAGAGAATTCTAAACTAACAGGGAACTTTCAGAGTGAGAAAAAATATGATAATAATATAACATATCAACAATAGGCATATATCATCAGTAACAAATTTAATTATAACATAAATAACAGATTATGGCATCAAATGTCATAGATGAACAGTTACAAACAATGGCATATCATATATATACAATCAAATAATGAGCAGTTCAAATTTAGAAGCATATTTCAATTGACATTTCAATGTGAATTAAATTTATTAAATATAAGAATGTTAAACGTGAGTGATTGCTAACCTTTTGAGGCTAGAGAAAGACGAGAACAAGATGAAAATGGGCACAAACAAACACGAATAATTGACAAATCACCAAACTGATGCGGATAAGCATGAAGTGACAATAGGACATCGAAACAGCAAAGCAAATCTACCCAAATTCGTTGAAAACACGAATCAGAACGACTTGATATAAATGGAATATATATATATATATATATATATATATAAAGGATCAAATACTAAACCCAATATATATAACAAGCAAGCTTATATACCTACCTACAATCATATATAACGACCACTGATATATATAACTTATAAATTAAAACTCAACAGACCATATATATGAACTAATATATATATATACACACACACACAAACATTATATATCATATATATATATAGCTATATCGTTTAGAACAAAATGTAGAGTTTGAGGAGAACAGAACACTGGATGCACGGTTATATATATATATATATATATATATCTTATACACTTTCATACACTTACAAATATCAATAACATGTTTGTATACAACATTCGTGTACACAACAAATTACATATATTTATATAAAATTTATGTAAACAGATCTTATACCCTATACATAACTACATATATTTATATAAACACACTTTAAAATTAGTATTTGGTAACATATATATATACACTCTTTAAATACTAAAATAGATATACATATGCCATATATAACTTACGTATTATACAAACAAAAGTCAAGTTCTCAAAAGCAATGAAGTAGAAACAGTAGAAGGTAGAAGGAAGATCGAGGATAATATCAATATATATGTATATATAAAAAACATAGTGAAATAAAATAATAATAATAAAGGAAGCGGACAACTTTACTGTACCCTTTTCAGATGTTTACCAGCCTGCCGGGTTCTTCTGGGATTTCAAAATAATAATAATAATTTTTTAAAATCTAAGGTTTCCTTTCAGCCATGGGGGAAAATCATCTCCCTCATCTTTCTTCCTCCAATCTCTCCCAATCTTCTCTAATCAGACCACCTGAGGCATCTCACATCAGAAAGCCATAAGGGGTTACCAATGTTGATAGTGATGGTTTTATATTGGTCCAATCTAAACAGCAGAAAAGGAAAGAGGCCAAGAAAACACAGGAGTTGCTACCAGGTTTTTATAGGGGCAGCAGAAAAGGCAGAGATGAGCAGCCTACGACCAACAATTATACAATGAACGTACAAAGTTTGCCCCCAATGAAAAAACCGATAGCCATCTCACTGAATAGAGAACAAGGCCAGAAATCCTAGGCTGATATTGTTGCTGGTCTGCCTCAAGAACCCAATGATGAATATTTTAATCTAGAGCACATTGCACCAATCAAGATTAACAACAAAAAGTATGGTCTCGTAAAGGAAGAGGTATGTAAAAGGGCAACTGAAATATGGAACAACTCTGTTCTTGTGTATATTGTGGGCACCAAACCATACTATATGTTTTTTAAATCTTATATCCAAAGAGTCTGGAAGCCGATCAGTGATTTTGAAGTTTTTACAAGAGAGAATGGATTCTTTGTCAAATTCAAAGATTCTCTAGATTGCTCTTCAGTAGTGAAGAATGGACCATATTTCTATAATGGCAAACTCATCATAGTGAGAAAGTGGTCTGATTCTTTGAAAATGGACAGAGACTTGTTAACATATATGCCCATTTGGGTAAGATTACCCTGTGTTAATCTAAAACTGTAGGACAGAGAAGCTTTTAGTGTCATGGCCAGTATTATAGGAAAACCCATTAAGATGGATGCAACCACTACCTTAAAGACGAGATTGAATTACGCTCGCCTTCTTGTGGAAGTTTCTGTGACTGATGAACTTCCAGAGGAGATCAATATCACTCTGTATAATGGTGAAAACATCTCACAAAGAGTGGAATATGAATGGGTTCCATCGAAATGCAATATCTGTAAATGCTTTGGTCACACCAGAGAGCAGTGTAATCCAAAACTAATGTGGATACCTAAAACCAGTAATCAAAAAAGAGATAATCTTCAAGAAGATAGCTCAGGCGTTATTCAAGAGCCAAATTTTAATAAAGATTCAATAATTCAATCAAGAAGTAAAGAAAGACAATGATCGGATCAATCAAGAATGTATCATTTCCGATTAAGAAAATAATACCGTGGTGCTCACTGATCAAGAAGATCAGATCACAGCAATGGAAGTTCATCAGTTTAAAGAATCTAGTAATATCTCAAATGTTCTAAACCAGTATGCAATGGAGGGGAATGTTAATGTAAAGGTTTTTAGCTCTGAAACCTCTCATATTTCAGAGCCATGTTTAGTTACAGAGATTGATGGTACAAAAATACATAATATCTTTCATAAAGATAACAGTCTAATCAGTAATAATCCAACACTAGAGGAGTCTCCTTCGGAAATTGCTGCAGATATTGAGGACAGGGTAGACATCAACTCAACATTGCCTCGCAAGAAGGTCTCTCCTCCGAAGAAGGCTGCAATAGTAGAGCTCGTTGACTCTACATTGCCTCGCACAGCTAATTGCGATATTTCTCTGATTAAGGTTCCTGTAACAGAATATAAGGAAGATAATGAATTAGATATGATAGAAGCTACATACCAGTTTGATATTTCTAATCTACACATTCCAAAACCAAAGGGAAGTAAAGAGAAGAAAGCTTTCAAACAAAAATACATCTCTATTAATCCAGAATGGGATGAGATGTCTACAAGGTTAAAAGCCAAGAGTGCTGATAAGAGAAGAGGTAAGCGTTCCTCTGTGTTAGGTACCATCTGAATTTTCTCTTAATATTATTATTATGTCTGTGTTTGTTTGGAATGTCAGGGGTATGAATTCCCCTGCTAAGCAGTCTGATATTTTATATATGATTAATATTTACAAACCTACCATTATTGCTCTCCTAGAAAACAAGTTGAATGATGAAAGTTATAAGAAATTTTGTTTAAAGTTATCTAGTAATTGGAAATCTACAAATAATAATGATTGTAATTGTAAAGGTAGAATCATTATTATTTAGGATTCAAATATTTGGATAAACTTAAATATAAATAAAGACAAACAGTTTATAGATTGTCAATTTAAAAATATAGGTGGTTTTTTGATTCAAATTACTAGTGTTTATGGGAGTAACTTTGAAATTGAAAGAAATGACCTATGGCATAAACTGACATTCATGAACTCAATATACAATTTTCCTTGGATTATTTTGGGAGATTTCAATATATGTTTCATGTTTCTGAGAAATTTGGAGGAAACAAAATCCCTCATAGAAAATTTGATAAAGTTAATAATTTTCTCTTAAACACTGGTCTTATGGAACCAAATATTAGTGGAAATAAGTTTACTTGGAAATCTGGTTTGGCTAAGAACATTCATTATAAATTGGATAGAATTTTAATCAACAAGGAATTTTCAAATAATTTTTCAGATTTTATATGTTCAACCCTTGAACAAAATTCTAGTGATCTTACCCCTCTTATGATAAACTTTGCTAACAATGTTAATCTAAATAAGACAACTGCCCCCTTTAGATTTAAAAACAACTGGGTTTTGGAAAAGAATTTTAATAATTTGATGGAAAATAGTTTAAAATTTTCATGTAGTGGCACAAAACAATTTCAATTTAGTATGCTTCTGAAAAATATAAACTAATACCAAAATTTGGAATAAAAATAAAAGTGAGAATAATAATAGTCTGGACTTTTTTAGAAAGGAGGGTAAAATTTTACAAAATCAAGTGGATGGTAATCCGGGTAATTTGAAAATTGTTAGCAGTTTTTTTAATAATCAGAAAAATCTTTCTAATGAAATCTATAAAAATACTGTTAATGCCAAACAAAAGGCAAAGGTAGATTGGTTAACTCTTGGGGATGAATGTACAAATTTTTTTAATGCTAAAATGAGTAATAGAAAGCATACTAATAATATTGGCAATGTCACAGATTTTTCTGGTAATATTTCAAATGCTTATTCCAAAATTGCTAATGAAGTTGCTGAGTATTTTGAAAACCTTTACTTTAATGAATCTGTTGTAAAAGAATTTCCTCATATTATCTGTAAAAACATTTTGAAAGACAATGCTTCTGATTTTTTACTTGCTCCTGTTTCTATAGAGGAGATAAAACTTATTATTTGTAAAGCAGGTGATAACAAAAGTCCAGGCCCAGATGGGTTTAATGTAGAGTTTTATAAAAATCAATGGGATAATATTAAAGATCAAATTTGTGAAGTCATTAATGAATTTATGGTTAAAGGCAGAATACTTAAAAGCATTAATCATACTTTCATTACTCTTATTCTTAAAAAGAAAAATACTTCTAATATTGGAGACTATAGACCAATTTCATGCTGTAACTTCATATACAAAATCATTTCTACTATATTAAGCAATAGAATTAAAAACTTTCTGCCTTTCATCATCTCTGAAAATCAGAGTGCTTTTGTTCCTGGTAGGCTAATTTCTGAAAATTCCATGTTAGCCCGCGAGATAGTGAGGAATTTCAATACAAAAAAAGGTGACAATGTGTGTTTAAAGATTGATTTACAGAAAGCATATGATAAAGTTAATAGACAGTTTATTTTTCATATTATGAAGTGTATGGGTTTTCCAAGTAAATTCTATGATCTTATTATGGAATGTATTGATACCCCTACATTTTCTATACTTATTCAAGGCAAACCAGTGGGATTTATCGAAAGTAATAGGGGTATTAGACAAGGTGACCCCTTGTCTCCTTACTTATTTACAATGATTATGGAATATTTTTCTATTTTAATTGAAATAGAAACTATTAAAGGGAATATTAATCCCATAAATAGGGTCCAACCTTGTATTAATCACCTTATATATGATGATGATCTGATGGTTTTTATTAAGGCCAACAGGAAAAATGCAATTTCCATTAGAAGTGTTTTTGACAATCTGAACAAATATGCAGGTTTGCAAATAAACATAGATAAAAGTAAAGCATGTTTTAGTTAATTCAACAGCTATAAAAATGATGTTCTAAAAATTTCTGAAGGTAATCTTCCTATTAAATATCTGGGTTTACCCTTATCTGTAAATCAGTTAAAGGATTCTGACTGTGTTATTTTATTGGACAAAATTCAAAATAGAATGGAAACTTGGTCTAGTAAACTTCTTTCTATAGCAGGAAGAGTTGAACTAATCAAAAATGTTGTTTATGCTATTATTATATACTGGTTACAAACTTTTCATATTCCTACTGCTTCTATAAAAAAATTAGATAGCAGATGTGCAAATTTTTTATGGAGATGTAAATACCACAAAATTAATTGGAATACAGTTTGCAAACCTAAGGATGAAGGTGGGTTTGGCATTAGAAATATGAAGGATCTTAGTCTTACTTGTCATTTAAAACTGTTAGAGATTTCTCAGTGCAGATTCATTATGGGCCAGTTGGATGAAGGCTAAGTATCTCAGAAAAGGTAATTTCTAGAATGTTAGTCCAAACAGCAATCAGTCCAATACTTGGAAACATATTTTAAATTGCAGAGATATTGGTAAGTTTCTTTTGGAAAGAAATTTTAAATCAGGTAATGAAACCAGCTTATGGTTTGATCCATGGTTTAAAAATAACTCTTTTGTCAATAAAATAGGTTGGAGTAATTTAGTTATTTTTGGGGACTCTAATGCAACAGTGTCTTTTATTATTATAGACAATCAATGGCAACCACAAATCCACCCAATTACATATCCTCACAGAGATGAAATTTATAACATTCATTGATAGTAATGCAGACTGTGATTACTGGACTTGGAAAGCAGATAATAAAGGGAAATTTTCTTTTAAAAATACATGGAATGCCATTAGACATAAAGTCACCAAAGTTGATTGGTATGACTGTATTTGGAATAGAGTGAACAACCCCAAGATGGCTTACTGTACTTTTTTTGCCTTTCATAATAAATTGCCAACTTGGGACAGAATAAATAAATGGGGCAATAACTCAAGTTCACTTTGTTCCTTATGCAGTCTAGATAATGAGAGTTCTAATCATTTATTTTTTGTTTGCAGCTATTCACAGTTTATATGGAAACATATTAAAGCTAAACTTGATATTCAAATCAACAATATAGTGGAGCTCAAACAAATTATTCAGCTGATTAATAATAAGTTCAAAGGGAAATTATTCGAAAGAGATCATGCTCACATATATATTACTACTGCAGTGTATCATATTTGGAGAGAAAGAAATACTCATGTTCATAATAAAGCTAGCAGCAGTAAAGAGCAGTTATGGCTTAGAATTGAAACAGACTGTAAGATCCTGCTTCATAAATCTAAGAAAAAGTGAAAGATCAAACCAAATTCGCAAATTTAGCTGATGGTTGGAGTATCGAAGCTGGCAGTAAGCATCTGGAACAAATCCTAACCCATCCAAAGAATATTAGGACGAATATTCAGATTTCTGATGAGCTTATCCCTACTAGTGTCGACAACAGAGCTAATTCGGTCTCTAATCAAGTTAATATGTCTAACAGAGCCTAAAAGACTACTAATCAAGTGCGCAATTCTTTTCAGAGGGATAAATCAACAGATCTGGGTCGCTTGGACAACAGATCTGTTGATCTCACCAGGAATTATCTTCATCAGATATGTATTTTCACTACCGAAGAGATTAATGGTATGAGAGGCAAGCTTAATGAAGGCCTCTCGTATTGGGAGAGTGGCGAAAGCGGTGGAGTGAAGAATGGAGGTGGCGATGTATAGATCTGTAATCGGTTGCCATTATTATTTGCGTCTGCTTATTTTGGTGATATTGTTTGTGTCGACGATAGGGTTTGTTTTTGTTTTGGTGTGAGTGGTATCAGGTTGGTTACCCGATTGATTTATTTTGTATTTGGGATGGGCCCTGTTTACCTCCTTTCAAAAAAATAACAATAATAAAGGAAATGGGTTTTGAAATAGGGAAAGGGGACATCAGTTTCATGTGAACATGCAAAAAAAAAACCATATATCCCTCTCAATGTAACAAATAAATAAGCAATTGGCATGGCATGTAGACCTTATTTGGTGAAGGCTGTCATGTCTCCATATGCGGCAATTTGTGCTACAATGAGAGGAGATCGGTCGCCTGGGGAGGCTTATATGGATGGATGGTTGTCAGGTCGAACTCGGGTGGGAAATGAGGTAAGCTGTAGCATGTGGAGTAGGGATTTATGGCAGTGGTAGTCGAGTGGAGGATATTTGTGTGGGGCGTGAGGGGATGAAAGCGGAGGGGAGCAGATTGCTGAAGGGCTCGGAGATGGTGGTCTCAGCTTGCTCTTCGACGATGGGAAAGGGTGGTGGTTCGGTGCATGAGTGAGTGGAAGGCTATGAAGGAGGGTGACGAGGCAGGTCTGGTTGACTCGAGAGGTAGATGACGTGCGCGTTATGGCGGCGAATAAGGGACAAGTCACGGCCATGGTGGCTGCGCATGTTTCAGTGGTGGCCAGGAATGGGTTGTCGCAGTACAAGGTTGCTTCGGCTAGGGGAGGAGGGTGGCGCAGTCAGTTCGGTGGAGGCACTTTGGAGTGAGGAGGTGGAACGACGGAGCAACGGTGTGGGGTGGAGAATGAGGCAGAGAGATCCAACTATAAATCATATACATGAGAATACATTATATTTTTTTGAGCAGATCCAAAAAGAAAAAGGAACGGACTTGTCGAACTAGAAAGGAGGTGAGCAGTTTCTAAACAAATATATGCCTCTTATATTTATTATATTTTTTGAATTACATGAACGGAATGAAGAAACAAAAGAATGAGAGTTAAGCAATATATTGGAACCGGTATATGTTGGGAGAGCAAATCCCCTTTACCAAACTCTCATGTTCCCCCTGTCCCCAACCAATCGGGGACACCGATTTTCAGGCATTTTGCATTTAAACCCTTCTTCTTTCACCTGCTGTTGTGGGTTTAATTGCAAAATGGCTAAAAATCGGTGTCATCGATTGGTTGGGGACAGAGGGAACATGAGAGTTTGGTACAAGAGATTTGGTCTCATATGTTGGAACCAGTATGAAAAGGCAAAAGTCAAGCACGAGAATTTTGCAATATAATTGCAAACAGCTGTTGATATTGTACGGTGAATATATGAAAAGACATAGAAACTCAAAAGGCCTAAACACAGAACCCGATGCGGAAATCATTTCGTGAATTTCAACGCGTATCGGATGCAAAAATACCGAAATAAATATACTACGGAGATCAGCCTGACGAGACGAACAAAATGGTATATAGATATCAGTGGTACGATCATCCAATCAAAAGTCGTTATTCGGTACCAATCGCTGCAAATCCGTTGAAAATAAGATAAATGGAGGTAAGTAAGTCCAAATTTGACGAAACAAATCATGACGCCCCACTCAGAAAATAGTTTACATTTTTATTATATAAAAATATTTAGATTTTGAAAATATTTTGTTTTCAATCAAATTTAACTTATTTTAAAAAATTAAAATTACACAACAAAATAAACTTCCATATGATCTGATGAAAATCTTACATTTACTACGTTTAAATAGACATATATCAAATATCAAAATTTTATTTTCAAATTCAATTATTTAAAATTTCACGAAAATTCGGTTAATTACGTTATAAAAGCCATTAAAATTTACGGGTCATTAGATTTGTGGTTCTCAAATTTGTGCAATCTTAGTTTTAAAAATTGTAAATGGCTAGTAACACAAACACCCTATTTTAACATATTTGTAGAAAAATAATCAGCTAATTAGCGACCACTTTTGAATGATGGTAATTATGCTTATTGGTCATGTAGGATGTAAATTTATTTATAATTTAATGGTTTAGATATATAAATATCACACAAATTGAGTACATTGAGCTCCAGACTAATGATGCATAATGGTCTAATGATCAAAAGCTACAAGCACCCAATAATTCAAAGACAATAAATATTTTACTCTGTCGCCTAGATAAAAATAAGTTGAATAGAGAGTTTGTTTGTAAAAGTGCATATGAAATTTTGAGGACATTACAAGAAACACATGAAGGAACTAGAAAAGTTAAGCAAATCATGATTTCTATGTTAAATAATCTATTTCAATTATTTAAAATAAAATCCAATGAGTCCATTTCTGAAATGTATTTTAGATTCCAAGATATGTTACATGCTTCAATTTTTACTAGTCTGAAAGATTCTAAATTCACTTTCAAGTGAATGAGATCAAAAGACTTTAGCAATATAAAAGGTAACAATATAAGTAGTATAAGAATAGAAGAGTTAATAGGTGATTTAATGTCATAAGAAGTTTAGTTGTAGGGATATCCAGACAAATGAAAAGAAGTTACCCGCCTTCTATGCTATAGTTGAAGATTAAGAGTCGAACGATGATAACGAAGATATAACATTTATGGAAAGGAATTTCAAAATATTTTTGAAATATAGAAAAAGGAACAAATTTAGGAGGATGGACTACAACAACAATAACAGTGACTTTGGAAGTTTAGTAAAATGTTTTGAATGTGACAAGATTAGACATCTGAAAAGGGATTGCCTAATACTAAAGAAACAAAAAAAGACTCCAAACACATATTTGACCAAAAAGAGGAAATGAACATTCAAAACAACTTGGGAAGATTCTGACACCACTTCAAGCAATACAGGTTAAAATTTAGAAAATGCATATTTTTTCCGTATGGCAGAAGGAGAACTTAACTCTTGATAATTCGGTAACCCTAATCTCTAGCTTATTTTTGGAATATGCATAATAGTATATGCATGTTTAAATGTGTTATGACAACAATAATAATATAATTGAAAATTGAAAAGATATTTCAAAGATAATAATATATAAAAGTCTTTTTTATATTTAAATTAACAATATAAGTATAAAGAAAATTTATTGATACAAATATATAGATGAGTTAATAAAATAGATGTTTAAATAAGATAAATATACTTATTACATATAAATGTATATACAAATAAAAACAAATTTATTCTCATGAATAAAATTATTTTAAACAAATAAAAATAAATAAATAAATTTGTTTAACTAAAAAAATAGTAAATAAATATATTAAACATTTGTCTATAAATGAAACGAGTGTAATAAATATAATATTTATATATAATAGATAAGAATAACAACACATGTATTTTGTTTTTCTTTGATTATGTACTTTGTTTCTAGTTAATGTAATCATTTGAATTATCAAATATATAAGAAATATGCATTTTTTATTCTATGAAGACAAATACAAAGAAAACACAAATTTGACAAATAATTTACACACAACACATTTAAAAAGAAAACAGCATGCAAAAAAATAAAGTGTATCGGCACTATAGAACATGTCAACATATATGCAATTAGTAATTTTATGTTGACATACACAAACATATATGTCGATATATAATCGGGTTTTTAGGATTTAAAATTTTATAACTAACATGACTATAAACTCATGACTTACTAAAAGAATTTCCTAACATCCATCACTCTATTAATGTTCCTTAAAGTCTGAATATAAAATTATTTTATCCAATTTTTGTTGATGACAAAGGAAGGGAGGAAAAAGTATAAAATATAATAGTCAAAAAGATACAAGGAGCATTAACATATGGGAAGTTAATGGTGCTGGAAAAAAATCCCACAAGATTGCCTTAAGAACAAAAAAACCAACCTTGCGGAAAAACAAATAGGACCGGATTGATGGTGAGGCAAAACAAACAACAGATAGTCACCAGTAAAAGCAATCATAGGTCAAGCAATAAAAGAAAGTAACACACGAGATTTGTAGTGGTTCCACTATGGCGAGATAGTGTATATCCACTCAAGGAGAGGAAATTTTATTACTTTATAAGAGGAGAAATTTTTACAAGATTGATAATGGAGAAGAAGAATAAGAAATACAACTGAGAGAGATAATTCTACTCATGCTGATCTCTGCTATTATACAATTGTTATTGCTTGGGTTGAAATAATTGATTTATGGTCATAAATCAATGTCTCATTAATTCTCCTATTCATACAGGAAACATTTATTCATTTGATTTTCCAGATTCTCCGAATTTACATGTGTCTACAAGATTTCTTCTTTAATCAGCTAATTAGGGGATTAATTGATTACCTCAATATTCCGAAATAATTCTTCTTCTCATGTAGGTAATTTATTCCTCTCTTTAATGCTATAAAAGAGACAATATATATTTGAGTAATTAACCCAAATATCTTTCAAATCATTTGCAATTGGAAATATTTTATCACTAAAATAAACAATATCTTCCAAAATATTCTGCAATTGGGAATATTGTATCACCAAATCTTACAATCTCCACCTTGATACTATATTTCTCCGCAAGCCTATCAACTCCACCTACATCCTCTAACTCCATATAGCTCTCAGATAAGACATCACAAATACTTTCTCAATGAGCTTCCGTATAGCCATTACCTATTGCACTTTGTCAACGAATTCCGGAAAGGCCACCGCCCGCCAACAAAGTTTTAAAAGTACACTCTCTAAGTAGGACCTATCAATCTCCACAATGAAAAAAATGTCTTTATCCATCAGCTCACTCTCCCCCATGCCACCCTGTGGCACCTAGCACTTCATCAAGCGAATCAAGTTTGAGCAATGCTTGAACTTTGCAATAGGTAATGACTTGGTAAACATATCCGTTGTATTCTCCTCTGTGTGAACCTTCAGAAGACGTGTGAACCTTTAGAAGATGTGCAAGCTTCTCTTCATCCATAGATACAAGAGAGGACTCTCTCACCTCAATATGCTTCGATCCTTGATCTAAAAGCTAGATTTTCAGCTAAATGAATTACACTTTCGATCTCATAATTTCACTTTTATACCTTCATACTCAAAGCTCAAGTCACACAACAATGCTTCAAGTAAAGGCCTCCTTAGCTGCTTTAGCCGCTGCTATAAACTCCGTCTCTGTAGTAGACAAAGCCACAACTGCCTGTAACCTCGCTCTTTAACTAATAGTTGTCCCAATAATGGTGAACACATGACCTGAGCTTAACTTCCTTCAATCTCTATCACTGGCATAGTCAGAATCACAAAATCCAACTAAGTTGAAATCTCTATCTCCACCGTCAAAGACAAACCCATGGTCAGGAGTCTCTCTAAGATATCTAAAAATATACTTCACTGCCTCCCAATGCATCTTTCTTGGATTTGACATGAATATACTCACCAATCCAACTGCTTGTGCAATGTCAGACCTAGCGTAAACCATGGCATATATCAGACTACCAACTGCACTCTCATAGGGAACCTTTTCCATATAGGTTATGTCCTTCTTCAAGGTTGGAGAGCCTCTACTAGAAAGCGGTATGTGCAAAGGCATAGGTGTGCTAATTGTCTTTGCTTTTTCCATGCTAAACCAAGCAAGCACTCTTAGAATATGTTCTTTTTGAGTGAGCCTCAAAAGTCCAAGCTTCCTATCCCTTTGTATTTCCATACCCAAAATCTTCCTTGCTTCCCCTAGGTCTTCATCAAATTACGCCTTAAACTTCAACTTCAAACTATAAATTTAAGCTTTATCCTTAGAAACAATCAACATATAATCCACAACTAGAATAAATACAACCAATAACCAATCTTCAAATGCTTTAAGCATGCAAAATTGTCTTTGATGTTATGATCAAAACCAAGTGAAAGCATAAAAGAATCAAACCCATTGAATCGCTGTCTTGGCGACCGCCTAATCCATACAATGAATTATTTAGCTTGTTAATCCAATTCTCTTTTCCATCTACGACATATTCGTCTAGCTACTTCATGTAAATGGTCTCATCCAAGTCCCCATGCAAGAAAGCGGTCTTCACATCAAGTTTCTCTAACTCTAAGTCATGAGCGACAACTATAGCAAGCAAAATACGGATGGAGTTGTGTCTCACTACAGGAGAAAAAAATCTCAACATACTCTAATCCCTTCCTCTGTGAAAACCCTTTAGCAACAAGTCTAGCCTTGTATCTTCCATCAACATTCACCTTGAACGCTCACTTGCAACTTATGGCTCGGCTTACTTGAGGAGGAGGTACAAATCTCAAGCCGCATTCTTCTTCAATGACTCTAGCTCCTCTTTCATAGCGCACATACACTTTAAACTGTCACATGACTTCAAAGCTTCATCAAGGTCAAGCGGCTGCTTATGAACCAAATGTAGAGCATAATCAAACTGATCACTAAGGTTAAGGTTTGCATACTGTCACCATACCTCTCAAGCGGCCTAATAGTCCTACGTCTGGCCCGAGTAGGTACAAATTCATCTAAACTTCTTTCAACTCCACCTTGAACTGAACTTCCTCTAATCTCATGCACGTCACCAACAATACCAGAATACACCTATGGACTACTCTGTGATGTAACATCGGCTGCATTTATCTCACTCTCAACAGCATCAACAACTCTACCGCTAGGCTATAAAATAGGAACCTCTTTCATCTCCTTAGGTCTGTTAGAAATATCTGATGTGGTAGGAAAGTCTTTTTTTGGATTGAACATCGCTAACTCATCAAAAGTAACGTGTCTTGAATGAACAATCTTCCTATCAACGGGTGCCAAACGTGGTACCCTTTGATACCGTCTATGTATCCTAAGAGGATGCCCTCGTATGCTCTAGCCTCCAACTTATCATCACCTGTATGGTAAACATACACAGGACAACCAAAATACGAAAATAACCAAGGTACATGGCTCTATCTCTTCACTTTTCTTTTGGAATCTTCTCATTTATGGTTGAACATGCACCGCAATTCAATGATGCCTCAGCCTAAAAGCCTCTAGATAAGCTCATCGTCAATTTCAAACAATGAGCCTTCTCAAGTAAAGTCCTATTCATCCTCTCAGCAACCCCTTTGGATTATGGATTACCTGGTGTACCGAAATGTATCTTAATGTCATGATGTCTAAAATAGTCGAGGAACTCACAGAGACAAGCTTGTCGCCGTTATCAGATTCTGCACCTTCAACTTAGAACCAGATTGGTTCTCAATAAGCACCTTCCAAGCCTTAAACTTCTCAAAGTTCTATGATTTGGCCTTTATTACATACATCCAAACTTTTCGAGAAAAATCATCAATAAAAGAGATAAAATACTTCGCTCCCCCAATGGAAGCTGTAGCAACTGGTCCCTAAACCTTCTATATGCACATAGTCAAGTACACTCTTTGATCTATAGAGTCCAACTCCAAAGTATACCTTAGTTTGCTTACCTAGCACACACTCCTGGCAGAAATCCTACTTGTCGAAATCGCTTATGATCATATTTCATCCACGAAGCAACTCTAAGCCCTTCTCAGAAATATGACCCAACCTGAGATGCCAAAGTCTAGTAGCACCTAAAGTATGAGAACTATCAACTCCAACACACGACTCTTCAAGAACTATGGACCCCTTAAGCAAATACAAATTCTAGAGCACCCTTCCCTTCATAAAAACAAGAGCACCCCTCGAAACCTTTAAACCATCTTCTCTAAACTGACCTTGCACCTCATGGATGTTAACTTTCCTAAAGAAATAAAAGACTTCTGAAGACTCAAAACATAATAGACACCTATCACGACGCGTATCACTCCGTCAAACACCCTAATCCACACTGTACGTCTTCCATGGCTCTACAACTAGCATCATTACCCATAAGGATTGTACTTTCTTCTCTGTCGGCCAAAGAACTAAAGTAATCCCTATTAGGCATCATATGTAAAGACACCCCAAATCAAGCACCCAATGGTTTGATACATCTGATATGCAGATAACACATCATCAGATACAGTTTTCTCCATAGGAAATGGTGAAGAACCATCTTCTTCTTCTTCCTTCCATTCAGACAGTCTCTTTTTCGATGTCCTGGTTTCTTGCCATGTGACACTTTCCATCCTTATATTTTCCTCTATAATTATTACCAAGCTTTCTAGATTTGAAACGCCCCTTAGAGTTCTAATTCTTCTTCTCCTCTCCCCCTCTCTCAACAAATAGGCCTTGACCACTACTTCCTCCTCTACCTTCACCCATCACCTTCATCTGATCCCTTATGTCCTCAGGTTGAAGACCCGACTTTACATCTTCAATGGCCAAAGTATCTCTCTCAAAGATAAGGCTATTAGTGAAACCTGTGTGACGCTCCGAAAGGGAACACAACAACATCATTGCCATATGCTCTTCATCTACTTTCAAATCCACAGTCTTCATCTTCATCAAAAATCTAGATGCTCTTTGATAGAAGTACCATCTCTCATCCTTATAGTGAAAAACCTCTTCAATAAAATCAGATGGTTAGTCAAAGATTATTTCAAATAGTGATTTTTCCAACTTTGTCCAAACACCCTTAGCAGTAATTTCACCACTAATCTCAGAAATAACATTTTCTCTCATAGCTAATTGCAAAGTCATAAATGCTCATTTTTCCATCTTCTTCCTTTCCGTGGCTAGAATTTCAACCATCAACTCCTTAGGAGAAAACACCATAGGATGAACTTCATTTCTCATCAAAATGGCTTTCATCCTCCATTGTCACTTCTCGAAGTTTGTCCCACTTCTTTTTGTTAAACTAGAAACTAATCAATATAGGTCCCTCTAACATAGGGACTTGGTACAACCGATGGAGTCTCATCATCTTCTACCATAATGCCTAACACCCTTTTTCAATCAACCTTTTCGCTCTGGTACTAGACTGTTAGGGAAAAACCACTCAAGATCGCTTTAGGAAAAAATCCAATCATGTGGAAAAAAATAAGATCAGATTGATGGTGAGGTAAAACAAAAAAAAGATGGTCACCAGCTAAAATCTATCACAGATTAAGCAATAATAGAAAGTAACACATGGGATTAATAATGGTTCCACTACCGTGAGGTTGGGTACATCCACTTAGAGAGAGAATTTTTTTACTTTCTAAGAGGATAAAATTTTACAAGATTGTTGAAGAATAACAAATACAACTGAAAGAGATAATTATACCTATGCTAATCTCTGCCTTTATATAAAGATCATTACTTGGGGTAGAAGTAATTTATTTATGGTCACAAATCAATGCCTGATTAATTCTCCTATTCATATAGGAAACGTTTAACCATTTGATTTTTCAGTTTTCCTCAATTTATATGCGTCTAATAAGATTCCTTCTTTAATCGGTTAATTAGGGGATTAATTTATTACCTCAATTAGTTTAAGTAGTCCAGCAGCCTTTTGCTGATCACTTTTTATTTGTTGATAATTTGCATATCTACTGACATGGATGGAAACGTCCCTCTTTACACCTTCCCACCAGAAAGACCTCTTCATTCTTGGTACATCTTGGTAACTCTTTGATGTGTTGTAAGTCGAGAATTATGACATTCCGCTAGAACTCCCTACCTAATCCCATCAATATTCGAAACACAAGTTTTGTCATGTATTCTTAAATTTCCTTGCTTATCCACATTGAATCTCGTCCATCTTCCTCGTATCATGCTCTCCTCAACTTCCTTGGCATTCCTTATAATCAATGGATCCCTAAGCTAATTCTCCTTTATACGATTAATCGAGGTTGGATGCACCACTAAATAAACTATAACGACATGCCTTTTTCTTAGCGCATCTGCTTATTGGCTTTCCCAAATCTATATAAAATATCAAGATCATATGAGATGAGAAATTCTAACCAACGTTGTTGTCTCATTTAAATCCTTTTGCGTTAAAAGATACTTTAAAGATTTGTGATCTGTGAAGTGATTGAAATTTTCAACTATTTGAAGAAGGAATATTATTTACTAAGGTCAATTGAAGTTTATTAAAATAAACCATAAGGAATTCTAGCCAATAAATAGTGCCTCCACATTATTAATGCGAAAGCAATGGCTAATAATTCTAAGTTTTGTGTTACATAATTCCTTTCATGAGTCTTCGGTTGTCTGCTCGCATAAGCTATAACTTTTCCATGTTGCATTAGAACTGCACCTACTCCTTCTCCAGAAGCATCAATATATACAGTTAAACTGTGGCTTTCATCAGCAACAAATAGGACCGGGGCATTGGTTAACCTTTTCTTCAACTCATTAAATGAATACGCACATTTTCAGTGTCTAGTTAAACTTAACATTCTTTATAGTCAAGTTTGTTAGATGGAAGTAAATTTTGAGATGTCTTGAATGAACCTCCTATAATATCTTTCCAATCTTAAGATGCTGCAGACATCCGTCAGAGTTTGTGGTTGCTTCCAATCTTATATAACTGAAATATTCTCTAAATCTATAGAAATTTCGTCTCCTAACACAATATATCCAAGGATTCTAAATTCTTTCTCCCAGAAGTGACAATTTGAAAATTTGGCTTTAAGCACATGTCTCCTTAATACCACTAATACAATCTTTGAATGTCTTTCATGTTCCTCCTCGGTCTTTGAATATATAAGAATATCATCAACAAAAACCAACATGAATTTTTTAAGCACATCTTTGAATATTCTACTCATGAGATCCATAGAATACGCAGGCGCATTGGTCAGTCCAAAAGGCATAACCAACCACTTGTAAAAAAAATCCAGACCTCTAAATGCAGTTAATGGAATACGATCTTTAGTTATCCTTAGCCGGTAAAACCATATGACTAGATCCATTTGTGAAAACACTTGAACATTGTGAATGTAACGATCCAGAAATTTGGACATTTGAAATTAGAATATTTAATTGATTTTGAATATTTAAAAGTTATTTTTTACTTGAAATTCAAGTATCACTATTCACTGGATAATTAAATTATTGAATTTAATTACTGATAATTGGGTAAAATGTTAAATCGGGAGTTTTAAGCTCGTTAAAAATAATTTGAAGGGTTGTAAAATTTATATTAATAATATTGAAGGTGATAGAACTTTTAAAATTGAATTTAAATGTGCTTTTTTCATTTTTGAAAATATATCGTCTAAATTAACGTTAAAAATAGCTTTCCGAGGCATAGCCTTGGATTTTGACGAAACCAGTTCCATTGGATCCATAACACTGCATCATTATCGATTTCAAATTTCGTAACGTTTAGAGTTGTCGTGTGATCGTACGTGATATAAACGCACTGAAATTTCGTATCAAAAATTCAATAATATAACTGGGTCCAAAAAGCTATCTTCTCCATACGATCGAGTAGGGACTCAAAACCTTTTCCATTATGTTCGAAATAGGGGTATAACATTATAAACGCCTAGCGGCATGACTCGATAGGAGGTCAAGATTTTAAGTTGCATTTACTGAGACAATTTGAATTTGAATTATATATATATATGTATGTATGTATATGTATATATATATTTGCATATTTTAGTCAACCATCAGCTGAATTCTATTCACATCACAACTTTTCCCTTTCTTATCAAAAGCACTGTAGCAGCCAGAAGACAGCACGCAACCTTCCTTTCAAAACTATGTTCCTTCTTTTAGAAACATCACGAAATTGTCAAAAGCACACTTCCCTCTCCCTTTATTTTAAATCACACAGCCGAGTTCCTCTTCCCCTTCAAAACGAACACATTCTTTTCTCTCCATTCTTCAAATCGAACTCAGAAAAAAAATCATGCCCTTATTCCTTCTGATTTTCAATTCTCGACACAAATTCAAATCGAATCAGAAAGAAATTCGTTCTCGTTCAAGTCTTAAAAAAAAGAAGAGAATCAAAATCGCGATGCCTTGTTGCTCGCATGGAACGAGAGCTCGAGATGGAGGGGGAGGATACTGAAAAGGGGAGGCGAGGTTAGGGCGGCCGCTAGCATCGTGGAATGGATCGCGATTTTTGGTAACGCGGCGGGGATGCAGTGGTGAGGCGGCGACTGTAGGCGGTAGGGTGAAAGTGCGTTCATTTGAGCTGGGGTGTCGCGAGCTCGAATCCTTAAAGCACAGTTATTGATGGCGGATGTCGACACCAGGGGGGAAGGTCACGATGGCATCGAAGTCAGGGTGAGGTATATGCTATGTTTTTTATGTTATATATATATATATGTATACAAAAGAAGATTTTTTTCCAGTGAAGTTTAAAACCCTTTCTGTTTTTAAATTTAATATATATGTTAGGAAAAAACTTTATTTTGATTAGAATTTAAATAAATATATATTTTCAAGTAGGACAGGAAACATATATGTATATAGGTAATCAGAAAGAAAATAAAATATACACACACACACGTATATAGGAAAAAAGTATTTTTTTTTATAGATTTTGGAAAATAAAGGAGTTTATATAAAAATTAGAGTTTTAAACCTATATAGATTATTTTCATAAGTATGTATATATATATATATGTAGGTTCAAAAGAGAAATAAATATACATATTTTAATTTACTAGTTTAAATTAAATCATTAGTTAATGAAATTAAGTAAATGGTAATTAATTTTTCGATTTATTTCAAATATTAATAAACCGTATAATGTTTATAAAAGGTCTAAAATCTGAAGAAAACAAGCGGGTTTGGATCAGATTGCAAATTCAAAGTCAAAGGCGAGTAAATCTCACTCAAAACTGGATTACTAATTAATTTAATCAGTTAAATTTAATTATTGGATTGATTGCTTGAATTGATAATTTATTATCAGTCTGGATGTGATATTATATATAGTAGTATATATATTGGAGTGATTGATATTCCCGCATTATATAGCGGATGAGACACTATGCGTCCGGTAAATAGGGGATGATCCTATATACCGCGATATCCTCCTCGAAGTGGGATTGGTATTTTTGAATTGTGCTAACATCTGTGGATGCAGGGAAACAGGTTGGAGGGATCCAACTGGATTCCTCGAAAATATTGAAATTTATTTTCATAGTCTGCGATTGTGATTTATTTGATAATCTGTGATAGATTATATTGAAAACTAAAGCTATTGAATACTATTGAATGACTAAATATATTTTGGATGTTTTTAGATATCAAAAGTAAAAGTATCGGATTTTTGGAAAGAAAGAAAATGGAAGGAAAAAGAAAAGAAAATTGGTTTCAAAGTTTGTTTATGGTTATATAAATTAAGTAATTTTGACCTTAAGTTAATTTAACCTTAGAATTGGTAATGGCTAGGATAAATGAATAATTTGAATTTAAAATTAATAAAGTTTAGGTAATTATATATATATATATGTTAATTATTAATTACAGAAGTTTACTAAAGAAATAGTTGTGATTAGTTAATAGTTAGTGATAAAATAAAATGATCTAAACCTTTAATTTGTTAAAGGTCTTAGTTAATTATACTTGTTAATTATTAGTAAATTCCAGGTATTCAATTAGAATAAAATAAAATGGTTTGTAATCAGTTTAATGATAACTAAACATGATTTGAAAATAATTAATTAATTCTGTTATATGTAAATTAATGATTTGTGTGACTAATAATCTAGTCTATGAATAGTTTGAATTAGAATAACCTGAAATGAACGTTTAAATATAAATGTGAGACGTTTTATTTGAATAGATATTATGATGAGATTTTTATGTGAAGGTTGACATTCTGAAACCGAATTGTTTTGTTAAAAGAAACTTGGCTTAAAGGATGGCGAAGAGACCGGGATCAGGTATCAGCAATATCCGAAACCACTTCGATTAATAACTACTTCAATCCTTATGGGTTTGATTTGTAGAACAAAATAGGTTGGAATTAAATAAATCAATTAAATCCTACTATATTTGGGTAAGTAACTGCACTTAGGTATTATTTTAAATAATGGATTTGGCAACAATATGTTGGTAATAACAAGATAAGAACTTGTAATGTTGGACGAGTTACCTTGATTTTCAAAGATGTTTTTACAACTTTAGTATTTCAAATTAAATGGGTTTACTCAAGCTGGTTTCCAGCCTGACTCGGATGTTACTTTATTGTAATGCTCGGGTCAGACCGAGTATTACAGATTTTTAGGTTAGGACGTTTTGGAGCTTAGGAGGCGAGCTGGGTGGTAGAGGCGTATTGATTCCCGCCGTGTATTAGAGATTTTATAGATAGTATTCAGGGACAAGTTGTTTCAATTGTCCGGATTCGTTATACTCTGATGTATTGTATATATATTGATAGTTACAGCTTTCCTTTGTATAAATGCTGTTATTTTATATTATATTTGTTCCGCTGCGTTTGTGAGATTCTGATGTTGTTTTCTATTTCTTCTTCTACCTCTTCTTCTTTTTCCTTTACGGTCCGATTACTTGGCACTCTACACAGTGAACGTATTAGTGTCAACTTTCGGAGGTCGAAAAACCGGATTGTGACATTTTGGTATCAGAGCTGAAAGGTTAAGCGAGAACCTTGGCTCCGGTGGGTATTACTCATTAGAGATAGGGTCAGCAGTATCCTAGAATGAGTTGAGTGTATTATATGAGAGCGTACTTGTTATTTTATTATATAATGATTTTAAAAACGGTTTTAAAAATGATTTTTATATAAGCTTAAATTTATATATATAAAGAAGTAGTTTTTTTAATCATTACATATATTAAAGTAATTGGTTGTTGTTATTAAAATTAAATAAGGCCATAAGATTTAAGTGGTAAAGCACATATAACCAAATAGAAATTTGAGTAAGGATTTAATTTGCAAATAAGCTAAGTAAAAATGGATTCAAATCCTAAAATTAAATCTTGGGACAATTCAAAGGAATTGTCAAAGTGTTTCAAATAAGTTACCTTTATTATATTTTATAGTGAATTATGATGGAATGTATGGCGTGTTTGATTTCTTGATATGATAATAATCATAAATTGGTTTTCGGGTTGTAATAAAGAGATGTTTATTTTTAAAATAAATAATGACAAAGCAGAATGAAATGTTCAAAGGAAGTAACACTTTATATAAGTATGATTTATATATTGAAGTGGATTTAAATTGGAAAGTTTTAAAATCTAAGTCCAGAAAATTTTAGGGATTGTTTCAAAGTGTTTAAAGAATAATAAATAATATTGTTCAGAATATTTTTGAATGTAGGAATCTTGTTTTAAAGCAAGAGTTGTTTGAAAATTTCAAAGGAAATTGTTTTGAATTGAAAACAAAGAATGATTTAGAAATTTAAGGTATGATTTGGTGTGCAAATGAAATAATGTACATATATGTGTGGATATACATAATAATAAAGTTGATTTGTAGAAAACACTAAGTGTTGAATTCTGAATTTCCCCCTAAAGTGAGAATATAATCCAAAGAGAAATAAGTCTTTGAACTTATAAGTGGGAAAAGATATTGATAGAAAATTTCAATTTGAATGGAAAATTTAAATGAGTATGGCAGAATGGATTAAGGGAATTGAGATTTAATATAGGGAAGTCAAATGTGTTAAATTTAAAAGGGTGTCATGTGTGATCTCAAAATAGGTTTGAGTTCTGGAAATTGGTGATGAATGCTATTGATTGATGCTTTAGATAATTTGGATGTTTATTCATTTTGACATATCCTGCTATCATTGTATATATAAAACTGTGAATTGAATTATTTTGAATGAACTAATAAGTAGATTGAATATACATCCATTGCTGAGATTAAATGGAAATAAAACATTATTTTGAAACTATTTAGATTGATTTTGATTTTTAGAAATAAAATTGAAATTATGGAAACCGAATCACTTTGAGCTTAAGATTCAAATGTTAAAAATGAACTTGTCAGCTGAAATTGTTTAAGAATTGGGTTTTAAAAGCTTGAAGTTAAAATTGAGAATTAAATCGGATCCCTAAAATTTAGTTGTTTAAAAAGATTTGAAATCGCACACCAACCTTAGAATAAGTTTGAGTAGAAGTGATTTAATTTGAAATTTGGACCCAGAATTAAATTGTTTAAAAACTTGGGTTGTTAAATTAAATGTTAGGGCTTAATTTGATTTAAGGGATTAAATCAACATTTGAAAATTTAGATCAAATTTGTATAAATTGAGGTGGTTTAAAATTTGAAAATGAAATTGGAATTAATTCAAAGGTGGAATTGAAATAAATTAATTGGAATTGGAATCGAAAAATTCAAATGGGAATTGATTTGAATTAAAATGGGAATCGAAGTTAATTTAAATTGAAATGGAATTGAATCATTTTAAATGGAAGTGTAGATTTAAATTAAAAATTAAATTAAGATGGGAATTGGGAAATTGAACCAGTTTGACTCTGAAATTATTTTCAACTAAATTGTTTTATTATAAACCATCTTACATATATTTTCTAAGCTATTTGCTATACAACCTTTCTTTTTTAAAACTCAAACTATCTTATAATAGCTATTTAATCATTTACAACTATTTAACTATTTTACCACTAATTAACTATTTTAAACTATTCAAACTATTTTCAAAATTTCAAACTGGTCAGAGTGGAACTAATTGATTTTTAAAGGCTTTTGATTTTGGGAAAAATCAATTTTTGGATTTTGGAAAGCCAAGTCTGAGAATTATCGATTTTGAGATATCGATTTTGTAGTTTATATATGATACATATAAAGAGTATGATTTGAAAGATACTATATGTGTATAGTCTAAAATGTTTTGAGAATGCTGTGGGGAAAAAGGTGCTCCCATTTATAGTTAAAACTTATAGTAGGAGATCCACGGGGTGGTTCTACCTAGAGCCCTAAGAGGGGTTCTAAATTTTGATCCCATAGGACATACGAACTAAACTGTAGTTCCTGTGGATTGTGATCAGGGTAGCGAAAGTCGAGGGCACTGATGTCTACAGAGACATTTGGGTTATGCTGTGACGGCAGTGTAACTCTGTGTAACTGCGATCTACTGCGTTTCCAGAACGTAAGTCGAGGGGCAGTGATTGCCTAAATTCTATGTTTGATTTCTCTGGGAGAGCGACGAAACATCAGTAGATTGCGATCTATGAGGACATAGCGGAAGTCGTGTGGCAGTGAGTGCCTATAGGCTACATTGGGACTCGACTGATGTATTCTGCGATCTATGTAGTGAAGTTTCATTTGGCAGCGAAAGTCGACGGTGCAGATGCCTATAGTTACATGGTTTTGTTGTGATGTCAATGTAGCCTTGGGTGTAGCTGTGATCTGTGGCAGTTCCATAGTGTAATCGAGGGGCACGAATGCCTAAAGTTTTATATGGATTTCGCCGGGATAGCGACGTAATCATCGGGCTAACTACGATCCATGAAGGGGGTGATGATTTTCAGAGCATTCTCACAAAAGTCTTTTTCCATGTATGTTCACTGGGTGTTGAAAATAGGTTTACTAAGTACTTATAGATTTTCAGTCCTGCGCCTGATCAACGTTTGACTGAATTTCTATGACAACAAGGATGGACTTGTTGAGACACCGAGTTATAAAAAGTATTTTTATAAAAGATAGTTTTGGTGATAAATAAAAATGAAAGGTAAATTGAATTCAAATAGAATTGGAAATTTAAGTTAAATGAAAATAGATATAAAAGCTTATGTGGTAAAGTGAAAATAAATATAAGGAGTATGTAAAATATTTATACTGGACTTAAGAAATGGATGGTGAAATTCTTAAGTAAATTTGAAGTCGAGAAATATACAAAGTTAATATTTGAATGAAGGTTTAGTAAAAGTGGTAGGAAGGGAAATTGTGAATAAATGAATAGAAATCTAAATAAATGTGAAAAAAAATTATATAAATAAATCGGAAATTAATGCGTGGGATGTACGTATATTATTTTATCCGTATAGCGATTTGATCCAGATTCGGGCACAAAATTTCGGGATATTTACATCGAACCTAGTTGGGATTTTTCACTTGATTTTCGACTGTGAACCCTAGATATAGATTTTTGATTGATACTGTAAATTCTCTATCATAGTATATGGCTATGCAAGGAGGATGACGGCTTTTGATCAAGAAAACAGGTCTGAGTCCGCACTAGAGGGTCGGGTGGACGATACTAGTTCGAAAGTGAAATTGTGTGATCGAGTGAGCGATCGGATTTGATATCACGTACGGATGATATGTGTACATCGTACGGCTTGAGTAAAGCTAATATTGAAATTTTTGAAAAGAAATGAATAAAATGATTTTGGAATTTGTGATTGGATATGATTTCTAAGTAGGATATACATGTTTTATAAAAGCAAAAGGATATTGGAGTTTGTGATTTCAGACGATAAATTTGAATTGCCCGACAAAAGGTACATGTTTAAATTATCATATGAAATTTGATGATTTTCTAACCTAGCCACTTGCATTTTTGTTTTCTTTCAAAATTTGGGGCCCGTCGAGGCGTTTTGTAGTTGTTCCGAGTTAGCTGCGCAAAGGAGATGCTGGCGAAATTTTTCAAAAATTTAAGGAGTTGGAAAAATTTTGAGAAAATTTTGATAAGTTTAAAATTTGTTTAAATTATAATTTGAATGGTTGAAGAAGTAATATTGTTTGGAAACTACGGAAGCGTTTGGAAAGTTAGTAAGGGTGATAATGTATCTTAAATAAAAAGATTGTTTTGGGAAAGTTGTCAAAAACATTTGGCTTTGGGAAAAAGTTAACGGGTTGTAGACCATTCTTCTTAACTTGCAATTTCGAGGGCGAAATAATTTTAAGGGGGGAGGAATGTAACAACCCGAAAATTTGGACATTTGAAATTAGAATATTTAATTGATTTTAAATATTTAAAAGTTAATTTTTAACTTGAAATTCAAACATCACAATTTACTGGATAATTAAATTATTGTATTTAATTACTGGAAATTGGGTAAAATTTTAAATCGGGAGTTTTATGCGCGTTAAAAATAATTTGAAGGGTTGTAAAATTTATATTAATAATATTGAAGGTGATAGAACTTTTAAAATTGAATTTAAATGTGGTTTGTTCGGTTTTGAAAATATATCGTTTAAATTGATGTTTAAAAATAGCTTTCCGAGGCACATTTTTGGATTTCGACGAAACTAGTTCCACTGGATCCATAATACTTCATTATTATTGGGTTTCAAATTTTGTAACGTTTGGAGTTGTCATGTGATCGTACGTGATATAAACGCGCTGAAATTTCACATCGAAAATTCAATAGTATAACTGGGTCCAAAAAGCTATCTTCTCCATACGAACGGATTGGGACTCGAAACCGTTTCCATTATGTTCGAGATAGGGGTATAACATTATAAACGCCTAGCGGCATGCCTCGATAGGAGGTCAAGATTTTAAGTTGCATTTACCGAGACAATCTGAATCTGAATTTGAATATATATATATATATATATATATATATATATATATATATATATATATATGCATATTTTAGTCAACCATCAGCTGAATTCTATTCACATCACAACTTTTCCCCTTCTCATCAAAAGCACTATAGTAGCCAGAAGACAAGACGCAGCCTTCCTTTCAAAATCATGTTCCCTCTTTTAGAAACATCACGAAATTGTCAAAAACACGCTTCCATCTCCCTTTATTTTAATTCACACAACCAAGCCCTTCTTCCTCTTAAAAAACAAACGCATTCATTTCTCTCCTTTCTTCAAATCGAACTCAGGAAAAAAAATCATACCCTCATTCCTTCTGATATTCAATTCTAGGCACTAATTCAAATCAAATCAGAACGAGATTCGATCTCGTTCAAGTCTTAAAAAAAAGAAGAGAATCAAAATCGCGATGCCTTGTTGCTCGCATGGAACGAGAGCTCGAGATGAAGGGGAAGGATACTAAAAAGGGGCGGCGAGGTCAAGGAGCCCGCTAGCAACGTGGAATAGGATGCGATTTTCGATAACGCAGTGGGGATGCAGTGGTGAGGCGGCGACAGGGTGAAAGTGCGTTTGTTTGAGATGGGGTGTCGCAGGCTCGAGCTCGAGTCCTTGGGGCACAGTTATTGGTGGCCGATGTCAACACCGGGGGAGGGGTGGGGGGGGAGGGCGGGGAGGGGAAGGTCATGATGGCATTGAGGTCGGGGTGAGGTATATGCTGTGTTTTTATGTTATATATTTGTGTGAGTGTGTGTGTATGTGTACAAAAGAAGAATTTTTTTCAATGAAGTTTAAAACCCTTTCTATTTTTAAATTTAATATATATGTTAGGAAGAAACTTTATTTTCATTAGAATTTAAATAAATATATATTTTCAAGTAGGACAGAAAACATATATGTATATAGGAAATCATAAAGAAAACAAAATACACACACATACACGTATATAGGAATAGATTTTTTTTATAGATTTTGAAAAATATAGGAGTTTATATAAAAATTAGATTTTATATAAAAATTAGATTTTTAAACCTATATAGATTATTTTTATAAATATATATGTATATAGTTTCAAAAGAGAAATAAATATACATATTTTAATTTACTAGTTTAAATCAAATCATTAGTTAATTAAACTTAGTAAATGGTAATTAATTTTTCGATTTATTTCAAATATTACTAAATCGTGTAATGTTTATACCAGGTCTAAAATTGTGAAGAAAAGAAGCCGGTTTGGATCAGATTGCAAATTCAAACTCAAAGGTAAGTAAACCTCACTCAAACTGGATTACTGATTAATTTAATCAGTTAAATTTAATTTTTGGATTGATTGCTTGAATTGATAATTTATTATCAGTCTAGATGTGATATATATATATATATATTGGAGTGATTGATATTCCCGCATTATATAGCGGATGAGACACTATGCACCCCATATAATAGCAGATTACCCTATATACCGTGATATCCCCCTCGAAGTGGGATTAGTATTTTTATATTATGCTAACATCTGTGGATGCAGGGAAACAGGTTGGAGGGATCCAACTGGATTCCTCGCAAATTTTGAAATTTATTTTCATAATCTGTGATTGTGATTTATTTTATAATCTATGATAGATTATATTGAAAATTAAAGCTATTAAATGCTACTGAATGACTGAATATATTTTGGATGTTTTGAGATATCAAAAGTAAAAGTATCGGATTTTTGGAAAGAAAGAAAATGGAAGGAAAAATAAAAGAAAAATGGTTCCAAAGTAATTAGTTTATGGTTATATAAATTAAGTTATTTTAACCTTAAGTTAATTGAACCTTAGAATTGGTAATGGCTAGGATAATGAATAATTTGAATTTAAAATTAATTAAGTTAAGGTAATTATATATATATATATGTTAATTATTAATTACAGAGGTTCATTAAAGAAATAGTTGTAATTAGTTAATAGTTAATGATAAATTAAATGATCTAAACCTTTAATTTATTAAAGGTCTTAAGTTAATTATACTTGTTAACTATTAGTAAATTCCAGGTATTCAATTAGAATAAAATAAAATGGTTTGTAATCAGTTTAATGATAACTAAACATGATTTTAAAATAATTAATTAATTCTGTTTTAAGAAAATTAATGATTTGTGTGACTAGTAATCTAGTCTATGAATAGTTTAAATTGGAATAACCTGAAATGAACGTTTAAATATAAAATGTGAGATGTTTTATTTGAATAGATATTATGATGGGATTTATATGTGAAGGTTGGCATTTTGAAACTGAATTGTTTTGTTAAAAACAACTTGGCTTAAAGGATGGCGAAGAGACCAGGATCGGGTATCAGCAATATCCAAAACCACTTCAATGTAATAACTGCTTCAATCCTTACGGGTTTGTTTTAGAATCAAATAGGCTGGAATCAAATAAATTAACTAAATCCGAATATATTTAGGTAAGCAACTGCACTTAGGTATTATTTTAAATAATGGATTTGGCAATAATGTGTTGGTTATAACAAGATAAGAACTCGTAATGTTGGACGAGTTACCTTGATTTTCAAAGACGTTTTTACAACTTTAGTATTTCAAATTAAATGGGTTTACTCACGCTGATTTCCAGCTTGACTCGGGTGTTACTTTATTGTAATGCTCGGGTCAGAGTGAGTATTACAGATTTTCAGGTTAGTACGTTTTGGAGCTCAGGAGGCGAGCTGGGTGGTAGAGACGTATTGATTCCCGTTATGTATTAGAGACTGTATAGATAGTATTTAGGGACAAGTTGTTACAACAGTCCGGATTCATCATACTCTGATGTATTGTATGTATATTGACAGGTACAGCTTTCCTAATTATAAATGTTTTTATTTTATATTATATTTGTTCCGCTGCATTTGTGAGATTCTGATGTTGTTTTCTATTTCTTCTTCTTCCTCTTCTTCTTTTTCCCTTACGGTCCGGTATTTCCGGCATCCGATTGCTCGGTACTCTATACAGTGAACGTATTAGTGTCAACTTTCGGAGGTCGAAAAACTGGGTTGTGACAGTGAAGGTGATCAAACAAGTCATCTATGTGGGGGCAGAGAATACTTATTTTTAATCATCTGATTGTTCAGGTCTCGATAATCCACAAAAAGTCTTAGGGATCCGTCTGGTTTTGCAATAAAAACTACCGTTGTGCCCTAGCTGGAGCGACTTGGTCTAGTTATCCCTTTCTTTAACTTACTCATCAGTTTCCTTTACCAAATTATTCTTTTCTTTCGGAATCATCCTTCGAATTGAGTGAATAACAGGACTTGCACCAGGAATCAAGTCAATATGAAACTCAATCTCCTGATATGGGGGCAAACATTTTACCTCTTCAAAACCATTTGTGAAACACCTTAACAATTGGTATCGTCCCTAAACCTTTTTGGAATGAATCTAGTTCATACAAGAAACTATCCTAACTTAGTTCATCACAAGATATTTCTATAAATTTTCCAAAGTTGGTGCATAATGACACCGTCCTTTTAACTTGATCGAGGATAGCTTTATTCTTGGATAAACAATTCATAAAAGCAAAGCCTCAAACCTAGAAAAAATCAAGGGCTAATAGGTCATATGAAAAATGATAGGGATGGTAAGTGATTTGGACAAGATTAGTTGTACCGCCTATGGGAATAGACATACAGATATAGGTTTCTACTATTTTTGTGATTATTTTTTAATTTATCTACCAATTCTTTAGAAATAAAATTATGGAAACCCTTGCATCGAATAATACTACAACTAAATCATCATTGACATAGATATTACCTTCAAGAACTCCCTTGCCTTTTACATCAGTAGAGATTGAAGGCTCATCTTTAACAACATAGACTTTAACCCGCTCTCCTTTCTTTATTAACCGACATTGGTTTTTTTGGTGTTTCGGGTTGATGGTAGTTGTGCCAGAGACTATTCTGAACTATAGGAGAGACGATTCATTGCAGCTGCCTTTGAACCTTGGGACTCCTACAGTACTTTATATAATGGCCTTTCTTTCCACAGCTAAAACATTTAGCCTCTTTAATATGATTTTCCTAAGATCCTTCTATGGGCTTGCCTTGACATGGCTTCTTTCCATTGTTATTAAATGTCCTCTTGTTGTTGTTGTTATTTTGGGTTGCGACCAGATTCTTCTGTTCCAAAGCTTCATAAGGGAAACCCATATCTATTAAATCCACAAAGTTTTCTTTTACATGAGCAGTCATCCTACCTTGATACTACTACTTCATACCAGAAATGAACATCTCATTATTCTTTAGAGGAATGTCTATTAGTCCAGGCCCAAACTGAGATAATTCGTTGAATTTGTTGAAAATATTCTTCCACAGACATCTCTTCTTGTTTCATATACTAGAAACTTCTATAGAGGTGGGGTTTCCAGGTGGTGGGGATGTATTGGTCTTCAAAATCTTCTTTAAACCTTGCCCAAGAGAAATTATCTTCCAGCTCATTAAGAGTAATGGACTCGCACCAAGCTAGAGCCCCATCCTTCAATTGCCAAGAGGCCAAGAACCTCTTTCAATCATCATCGATGTCTAATCCTTTAAAGATTTTCTCATAGTATCAGAGCTAAGCTTTAACCTCAATAATAGACTCGGTTCCTTTGAATGGCTTTCCTCCTAAGATGGTATAATCTTTGACAAGTGCGGAAAAGTTAAACTGAGGTTGCATAGGAACTAATACTTCTTCAATTACCATAGCATTTGGAGTTCGACCATTAGTGGAAGTTGTGCTACTACCTTCCCTTCCATGTCCTCTTCGGTTACTCATTGCTCACTATCTTGATATAGCAAAGAGATAATGTAACATCACCTTACATGGAGGCCCAAAACTAATAGCTGTGGATGCTGCAATCATCCATAGTGATTAATCTTCGACGACCAAATATGTGGTGTTAGATTCATTAATACAAAGAAACACATGAATATGGAAAAAAAATTAAAACATAAAACAAGTCATATACCATTTCAAAAAATTTCCAATTCATTACGTAATCCCACAATCGTTTACTACATTTAGAGAAAATATATTTATTACAAAATACGCTAAGAGTGACATATGAAGATGCCGCATTGGATGATCAAAGTATCTACAGGAAAATATAACAACTTTGCTATTAGAAACAACATAGCTAAATCAATATAAAAGTGAACTTTAGGTATCATGCCTCCTACACGTTTTCGGAAGCTTATTCATCTAAAGAGGTAGCTGAAAAGCTCAACTCTCAAACTACTCAAAATCAATCGAGTACCGAATGTTTAAGGGGAAAACATAAACTTCGAGTCAGACATAAAGCCTATTATGAATAATAGTCTACCATGTTAAATTATTCATATATCTGGCGAGACCGTGCCACTTAGTAGAGCAGGTTTTCTTCTCAGTAGTATCTTAAATTTTATATGAAACGATATACTGTGATCCTGCATCCACAATGGTTAAAAACATAATAATTTCAACATATTATGATGATATGCAACAAGTTAAAACGTACCGGATTTCCCGTCCTCTGTTTAATTTATATATATAGTTTTTTGGGTCACTATTAACCTATTAGTTTTCATGGGCTTACAAATAACCTTTATATAATATATGGACTCCCTACCCTATTACATAGTTTTCTTAGGCACACTACGAACCTATTAGCCCCTTCCATTTAACATAATTAATTCATGGGTTCTTCTGAACCTATTGGTGACTATAATAACTTCTCTCTTATCCTAATTTTCATGGGTTGACTAGGAACTTATTTGCCTCTACCAATATCTTTTCTTCTTATCCTAGATTTCATGGGTTGACTAGGAACCTATTGACATTTGTCAATAACTTATTCCCAATATAGTTTTTATGAGATCACTACAAATCGGTTGGCCCCTGCCAATCACTCTTTATAACATAGTTATGGGATCACTATGTACCCATTGGTAACTCCAGTAACTTCCTAATCATATTTTTCATGGATGAACTATGAACCTATCTCCGTGACAACTTTCATATTTAGGCATCATGTATTCTGATCTTCCTAACCTCTTGGATGCAATTCTACTTATATAGGAATTTAATCAATTTATATTCACTACTGGGTCAACTAGTTGGTTCTCCTGCTCTTTATTCCTAAAATGCAGTTATGGGTCCATTATAATGTGGATATATTTATATTTGAAGAAGCAACCATAATTACAAGTCAATACCACTCCTGCGGGTTTTAATGTGCTTGAAATACTTTTCATATAAAACATGGTTCTTTTAACTATAATTTTTATCAATGAAAGCTCCTTCTTAAAAACATTTGGTTTCTTTATGAATACCATGGCCACTCCCCAAGGCAAACTGCTTGGCCTAATAAAATTCCTTCCTTCTTGATCTACTAGCCGCACCTTCAATTCCTTCATCTCAGTCGGTATCATCCTGCTAGGTAGTCTACTCATAGGTTCAGCTCCTGGTATAAGATCTATATGAAACTCAAAAGCTCGTTTCAATGGTAGTCCGGTGACTGGCTCAAAGACATCTGCAAAGTCTTTTGCTATTCGAACCTGACTTAGATCTTCTCCAACTTCCATTGCACTTAACAAAGCATGGCTACTCTGAATAGAGTTCTCCACTGAGAATATAATTCGATTATGACTATTAGTTTGTCTCAAAGATATCTCTCCATATTGGCAAAATATCCCAGCCTCATATCACCTCAACCAATTCATACCCAAAATGATTTCAAAATCTATGTAATTGAAAACATACAGACTGCATGCAAACATATGACCTAATAAGTCAAGTTATAACTGGTCACATCTCATCCCCCGAGTTGCATACCCTCTTTTTTGATTCACAACCCTTAAGGAAGTTACAAGGTACGTAGGTTCTAAGCATAACCTATGAACTAAATATTGTGATATAAATGAATGTGATGCACCGGTATAAAATAGCATCCTAACTGGTATACTTTGAATCAAAAAAGTACCTTCCATCATAGTCTTTTCTTTATCAGCCGTAGTAGGCTCAGCCGATGATCCAGTAGAAAAGACCTTCCTATTGTTTGCCCTAACTGGCTCTGGAAACTAGTTCTTGTAATGCCCAATTGATCCCAGTTAAAGCATTTCGCATTCTTCTTATCTACAACCTTCTTCCCCTTGCCTGACCGACACTCATGAGCACAGTGATCCTTTTTGTCACACTTGAATCACACTAGATCAGCCTTTGCCTTCTTAGCAGCATTCCCTTTCTAGGCTCCCTGCTTCTTTAAGAATTTACTCTTCTTTCCCCGAGGGATCTGGGATTCAACTAGCTTCTCTCTAGCACAACCAGCCAGCATCTCTTCATGGCGAATGGCCATCTCCACCAACACACTACAAGGTTCTCGGATATGGGTCATGGTCATTCTAGCAAGCTCCGTTCTCAGTCCTCCAATGAATCTCTCATTCCTTCTGATCTCAGTGTCAACCATAGCATATCCATATCGAGACAGCTCATCAAACTTAGCAGCGTACTCGATTACTGACATCTCTCCCTGAACTAGATATATGAACATCCTCATCAGTGCTTCCTTAGCAAACTCAAATAGAAAATTCTGCTCAAACATCCTTCTAAAATCAGCCCATGTCAATTCTTCCTCCGAAACTCCGGCAGTCACACTATTCCACCAATGAAGCGCTGCCCCTTACAATGGCCTAGAGACCAGCCTTCTCTTTTACCCATAATCCAATTCTAGATCAGTAAAGATCCTCTCATAGTGTAATAGCCAATTCTTAACTTCAACATGATCCTCCATTCCAACAAACTGCTTTCTACCCAGACGGTTGAATTCTCTACTCAACTTAGCATTGTTATTCCTAATTGGAACTATATGATTAGCTCCTCTAACATTACGAACAACCCTAGCTTGCAAAAGATTGGCTAATAACCAATACACCATCCCCGCATCTACTGGCAAATTTCCAGCACCCACCTTGGCTTCAGCATTTGGGTTAGCATTAGCCTATCGACCTTGGTTTCTCCTGCTATTAAGTTGAGCATCTCTGTTGGCTATGGTGCTTCCTCCTCCTAGAGTTCCTCTTTCGTTTCCTGCTTCCATATCCTCTTTCTTGTAAATCTGCATACGAGCCTTAGTAAGATAAAGAAGAACGGTCTAAGATAGAGGGAAATAATATATATATATATATATATATATGTGTGTGTGTGTGTGTGTGTGTATCAAATATAAGTAATTACTATAACGTTAACCCAAACCCCGATCATATTTCTTATTTTTTGGATTATATTTGAAAAAGATTTTAGGTTTAACTTTCTTTTAAAGTTTCATAAACCATGCTCTGGTACCAACTTGTAACATCCCCCTACTTGAGGACTGAAAACTAATGGCTATGGATGTCGTAGTCATCTATGGTTATTAATCTTCGACAGCCAAATATGGAGGTGTTAGATTCAATGATACACAAAAACACATGAATATAGAAAAAATTTAAAACATCAAACAAGTCAGATACCATTTCAAAACATTTCCAATTCATTACATAATCCCACAATCGTTAAACATATTCAGAGAAAATATATTTATTGCAAAGTACGCCAAAAGCGACATATGAAGATGCCTCCTAGGACGGTCAGAGCATCTACATGCAAATATAACAACTTTGTTATTACAAACAACATACCGAAATCAAAATAGAAGAGAACTTTAGATAGCTATCATGCCTGCAGGATCGATTTCACCCTAGAGGGGGGAGGTGAATAGGTGATACTATTAATTATAAAAATTTAACATGAAAGTATATAAAATAATTGCAACACTAATAATAGCAGAATAATCGCAACATAGATAATAGCAGAATATAAAAGACAGAAACATAACAACACAGACTTACCCAGCTTTGGAAAAACCTTGCCTCCGTGCTGCCCCCAAGGTTTCTACTAGAAATTAAGTAGTCAAATGCTTACATACGTAAACTCGCGACACCCGCTATCAACTACCTAACTCTACGCTCAAAACCCTGCCACAACTCAGCCATTGAGTTGCAAATTCTCGAACTACACCACCGTAGTTCGTCCCTAGTCACACGACTAGAATTTACAAGAGTTTAAAATACAAATTTAAAAACAATTTAAAAAACAAAACACTAATTTAAAATTTTAAGCCCAAATTAGATAAATAGCCGACTTAAAATAAAATAGTGAAAGAATGTCCCTTTATTTCTTTATTTCTTCAGCCCGTTCCTTTTCTTTTATTTACGATTATGGTTGCTTCGTTCCTCTCTGAGAAATTAGGGTTCAAATTTGTTGAAGCTGCCGACTTTAGTTGATTGATCGAATGATGTTTTCACGTTGCTGCTTTGTCAATTTATATATGGCTACTTCAATCAAGTTGAGTTCAATTGTTGTGTGAATTGGGACGTTCGTTCCTTTTTCGATTTATACTATACTCGACTTTGATTCGAGTTGAATGATTATTCTTGTGTGTTATTGTTTGAGCTCGAATGCTTTTATTGCCAATGATGTTAACGGGTTTTAAATGATTGAAAACCCAAAATTTTCGATCAAAAATATTTTGAATTCGTCAGTCAATTTAAGTTTTTCCGTTCGATTTATATGCTTTTGTTTGAGCTTTGTGCATGTTCATTGTTGAGTTGAATTGTTTTCATGTGTACATAATTGAATTTTTGATCGAGGCTTGTTCCCGTCATTTAAAAACTTGACCATTTTATTGAACTTGCACATTTGGATTGCACCTGTGTTGAATCCAGCTTATAGCTCGAGTTTGACCTTGTGCTCGTGTCGTGACTTTATTTGTATTGCACTTAAGTTGAAACCGGCTTTTGATTGGGTTTGACCTTATGCTCACCTATCCCTATAATTTTATCAAGTGTATATCGGTGTGCATGGCCTTGTGGAATGTACAATGATACACTATGCATGTCACAAGCTGTTCGTATATGATGAATTCAAAATTAAATGATGATGAACAACCCAAATAACCGAGGCATATAATTTCAAAATATACTCTTTATTTTTCACTGCAAAATATTTTCTTTTCAATTTTACTACGTTAGTTTTTATTTTGCAGTTTGCTCAGATGCTGGATTCAATCTGGAATAGAATTGAAGATCAAATACGAGTGAATGAGTGAGATGTAGTAAGGTGAAAATGTATTTTGGTGAAAAATTTTATGTGATTGAAATTGTAATGTAATTGAAATTTATGTATTTGTATAGTGAGAGCTCAAATTTGTACTATTGAAAATTGTAATAAATATTTGTTTGAATAAAATATCTGTTTGAATTTAAATTCTGTGTTATTTATCTTATTCAGCAAATATTTATTTAATTATGTGAAAAATAAAATAGTACATTAACAAATACATTTAAATGAATATATATGTTTGTTATCATCAAACAAAAATCATATACTAGCACGTTCAACAATCTCCCCTTTTTGATGATAACAAACATATATTTAAGATTTTGAATATATTAAATGTATTTGATTATTCAATTTGCTCCCCCTGTTTGAATGTTCCCTCTTTACAACAAAACTCCCCCTTCATATATGCACAAAAATACGCAAATGAGCCAAGATGCAAATAGAAAATATAAAATAAAATATTTGACCTTTATTTTCCAAAATCTTAACTTTTCTCTTCCCCTTTTGTTATCAGAAAAAGAGTAATAATGTTAGAAAAATAGAGATAAAGTTATGGACATTAATACAACATTAATACCCAATCGAGTATAAATATTAAAATCAAACAAAAATCAAACAAAAATCACAAATACTCTATTAAGCGCATATTCCACTTTAAAGTGATATGGATGATGTCATTATATAAAATCATATAGCCGTGTCTATTTGTGGTATATTAATACCATGAATTTGAATATCTACTCACTACGCATAACCGCCAGGACTTTTAAATGAGATTAGTAGTATTTCCAAATTTTATAAAAAATGAATTCAAGTATCTTCTAACCACGCATAACCGTAAGGACTTTTAAATGGGATTAGAATCAACTTGTCTATTTAATCAATCAATTTTAATATGTGTTCCATACATGCAAAACTATGAGGACTTTTAAATGAGCATGGAAGAACATAATCAAAAATTTCAAGTACTTCACCCATGCATAACCATGATGACTTTTAAATGAGAGTGAACACTTTGGATGTTTTATTGCTAAAATATAATAAAATGAAGAACGAATAATTTCTCGTTTAAAATACCATGTATTGACATACTATTTTGAATTTTGATGAGTGATGGTCGATAGAAATTTGATAGAAATAGAAATGGTGATGGAATTTTTACCAACAAAAAGTATTTACAGCTCTTGGTTAAATTTATAAAGAAATTTACTAATTAAGCCGTCTCAAGTTATAATATATGATTAATATCAACACTCATACTTTTCCAATCATTATTTATCTTTTCGATAATCAGTAGGGAGTCAGATTAGTTAATGTAGTCACTTAAGATCAAATACAAAAATAATCGTAAAATCAAATTTTCAAAAACGACTAATCTGAAATAAGGTCAACTATTTTCTAGAAGAAGTTTTACAAAAGAAAATGTCTGCTAATTGAAAATTATTATGAAAAATATGCAGATTTTTTCTTTGAAAACAATGCAACTACTGAATGTCCCAACATAAAACTTGTTCCGCTAATACTTTTTCTATCAACTAGACTACGAATGTAACCCGCATCTGAATTCCCCTTTAACTCAAGGTTATCATTAGATAGTTATCATTAAAAAAATAAGTGAAAATCAATTTTCTGTAAGGGTGTTTTGTGAAAATGACTTCAAGTTGAAAATCAATGTAAATAATTAAATTATTGCAAAAATGATTTCAACATGAGATCATATAAGATACCACTTATATTTTAGATATTCATAGTGATATATAGTTATAAAAAACGTGTATTCCTCAATGCCTGAATTTGTTTTGAAATTTTCAACACACCCATTTATATCAAGCACAAGTAAATCTAAATTGAGCAAAAAAACACATATTCAGATAAATTTGTCAAAACCGTTTTTCATGACATTCCAAAGTGAATAAAAAATCAGAGAAGTTGCAGCATTATCGATTAGCTTTTCAAAAACTTCAAGAATTCCACAAATCAAAGTTGAGATGATTAAGATATGTCAGAAATACTTCAACAATGTTAATCGAAACCTAAATAACAATATATGAACAAAATTGAGTTGAGAGATCATACCTCTCTTTCCTTATATTCCGTGATATCAAAAATGCGATGATCTTCGTCTAATCTTTATAGGCTAAGGAACGTTTATATTTTAGTTTACCAATCACTAAAAAAACTCTTAATCTTTCTCCATCAAAGTTGTTCCTTAACCCACTTGTGTGTCTAAATTTTGGGGAAGGCAAGTGGCCCAACTAAGGATGTATGACCACTTTTATTATTTTTTGAATTCTTTAATACCCAAGTTTGTCTATATAACAAACCGTTAGCATTTACAATTGTACCCTTAGGAATCCAAATTTGTTTAAATTTCAAACCATTTATATTCGTACCTTTTGGAATCCATATTTGTTTAACGGTTTTGTGTTTGTATATATTTCGACAATTAATCTTGCTATGTCCTATATTTTCACACTTTACATATTAGGATATCATATATTTCCCCTTGACATTGTTATTAATTGTTTGTTCATATTTTGACACTTTTTCAAATCCAAGTCCTTCCTTTTTTTCACAAAGAGTTGATTTTCTATGAGCATATTAAATAAATTTTTTCTAGGGAAATTTTTTTGAGCAACTAACTCAAGTTTATTAATTTTGGATTTTAAAAGTTTATTTTCATTTAATAGCTTCAAACAACAACTAATGCTATTATCTCTCTTTTCAAAACTATTCATTTTTAATCGCATATTTTCATTTTGAAGCTCTCTAATTTTATTCTCAATTTCAAGCATAGCAGTTTCAAAGAGTTGGAGTTTTTTATATTTATTTTTTTCAAAATCCTTGAATTCTTCAATCTCCTTTTCAAACTCGTGATTTAATTTAATAGTTTCAGAATTACTCATAATCACATTTTCTTTTCAAGAGTTTTGAAATTTACGTTGATCTCATTTAATGTCTTTTCAAAAGTTGCAGTTTTAGAGCTTTCCGACTTCTTAAAACTATCCAACTCTTTTTGCAAAATATTATTTTTACAAATCAACTCAGTTTTGTTTTTCTCTCGAATTAGAATTTTGTTTTCTAACTTTTGAAAGTTTTCATGTGAACGGGCAAATTCTTTTTCATGGGCCAAACACTTTTGCAGTTAGAACTTTTATCTTTAAGCTTATTTTCCAAATCATTATTTTTCCGATGAAGCTTTGTTTGTTCCCTTTCAAATTATTATTTTTGATCTCAAGAGCTTTATAATTTTAATTAATTTTCGACACAAGAGAACTAAATCATTGAATGAAAAATCACTTATCTCATCGGCTATTGAATCTTCATCACTGCTTCCCTTTGCCAATCCTATTAAGAACGTTTCTTTAATTGAGTCGATTATTGAGGATTCCTCATCGTTGTTGACTTTTGCATCGTATATTGCATCAAAAGTATTTCAGATTTCCTGTGCATTTTCACAATGAGAGATAAAGTTAAAATTATCTTGATTAATACGAGAATACAATATATGCATAGCAAAAGCATTAATCGAAGTAATTTTCTCGTTTATTATATCACAACCATTTTCAATAATATCCCAACATTTAACATTAGCAGATTTTAAATAAAATTGCATTTTAATTTCCAATTCAAAAAATCTATTCCATCAAAAACAAGAGGAATAATATTGGACCGGCCCTCAGCAAAAGTATTATTAAAGAAGCCATTTTCAAAATTCAATATGTAAAACCAAAATTGGTTTTTGAAAAATCAAAATTTTAAATCAAAAATGGCTTTTGTTCCCAGCTCTGATACCACCATGATGATTGAAACCGAACTTGCTTGATCACCGACACTGCTTCATCGATATGTGCATGTCTTGTTTTTCGATACACACACATCTTTGTTTTTTTGTTCTTGAGGTCATGTGTATTTTGGTCTTGAACTATATATAAATATATATGTATGTATAGTCTACACTTCATTGTCTACTGCCTTTGGTCATTGCATATGGCTTTAGTTCTGTTGGTTCATCACTGCTTGATCATTAGTTGATGTTGAAACTGGTCAGTTGTCAATTTTCTACATTTCATATATATGTTTCTTGGTTGCACTATCCTCATGAGTTCATATGCTTATCGATGGTTTGAGTTGCTCTGACCAGTTGACCATTGATTGTGCAGTCTGTACTTGTACTGTTGAGTTGCTTTCTCATTATGATCTAGTTTGTGGTTCATTTACATTTGGGTCTAGTTCGAACTGTTGTGTTCATTAACTTGGTCTGTGCAGTCTTTAAGTGTATGGACTAGCTCGAGTTGGTCTGGTTCATTGTATTCTTTCCTATACTTGATTTCTTGCATGTATATATGCATACATATGCGTTCATCTGGAAGTTTTTCTTATGTACATTCCAGCTGGTGTGGCCTTTATTTGATATCTGCTGCACCATGTAGTAGCTTTGCTTGCATATACTCTTGTTGCCTTGAGTACATGTATATTGTTTCTCTACTCTATACATGCTTTTATTTGAGCTTTGTACATGTTCATTGTTGAGTTGAATTCTTTTCATGTGCACACAATTGAATTTTTGGTCGAGGCTTGTTCCAGTCATTTAAAAACTTGACCATTTTATTGAACTTGTACATTTGGATTGCACCTGTGTTGAATCTAGCTTATATCTCGGGTTTGACCTTGTGCTCGTGTCATGACTTTATTTGTATTGCACTTGAGTTGAACCTGGTTTTTGATTGGGTTTTACCTTGTGCTCACCTTCCCTGTAATTTTATCAAGTGTATATCGGTGTGCTCGACCTTGTGACATGTACAGTGATACACCGTGCATGTCAAAGCAGTTCGTGTATGATGAATTGAAAATTAAATGATGGTGAACAACCCAAATAACCGAGGCATATAATTTTTTCAAAGTATACACTTTATTTTTCACTGTAAAATATTGTCTTTTCAATTTTACTGCGTCGGTGTTTATTTTGCAGATTGCTCAGATGCTGGATTTAATCTGGAATAGAGTTGAAGATCAAATACGAGTGAATGAGTGAAATGTAGTGAGGTGCAAATGAAAAAATGTTATGTGATTGAAATTGTAGTGTAATTGAAATTTGTGTGTATACATAGTGAGAGCTCAAATTTGTTCCATTAAAAATTGTAATAAATATTTGTTTGAATAAAATACCTATTTGAACTTAAATTCTGTGTTATTTATTTTATTCAGCAAATATTTATTTAATTATGTGAAAAATAAAAAAGTACATTAATAAATACATTTAAATGAATATATATATGTTTATTATCATCAAACAAAAATCATATACTAGCATATTCAACAATGCCTACTGCATGTCTCCAGAAGCTTATTCATCTAAAGATGTACCTGAAAACCTCAACTCTCAAACTACTCAAAATCATTTGAGTACCTATGAGTTTAAGGAGAAAACATAAACTTCGAGTCAGACATAAAGCCTGGTATGAATAATAGTCTACTCTCAAATCATTCAGATATCTAGTGAGACTACACCGCTTAAAGAAATGGGTTTTCCCCATGCTAGTATCTTAAAACCTTTATAAAACCATGTACTGTGCTCCTGCATCCATAGTGGTAAAAAATATAGTCATTTCAAAATATTATGATGACATGTAACAAGTTAAAACATATTGGATTTCTCCTCCTTTGTTTAATTGACTCTCTGTCATATATATAGTTTCTAGGATCACTATTAAACTATAAGTTTTTATTGGCTTACTAATAGCCTTTATATAATATATGGACTCCATATGCTATTTTATAGTTATCATGGGTGCAATATGAAGCTATTAGCGCTTCTAATTAACATAATTAATTCAAGGGTTCCCCTAAACTTATTGGTGACTCCAATAACTTCTCTCTTATCCTAGTTTTCATGGGTTGACTAGAAACCTATTGGCCTTTTCCAATATCTTTTCTGCTTATCCTGATTTTCATGGGTTGACTAGGAACCTATCTACATCTGCCAATAACTTAATCCCGATATAGTTTTCATGGGTTCATTACAAACCAATTGGCCCCTGCCAATCACTTTTATAACATAGTTTTCAAGGATCACTATGAACCTATTGGTAAATCCAATAGCTTCCAAATCATAGTTTTCATGGGTGCACTATGAACTTGTCTCCCTGATAACTTCCATATTTAGGCACCTTATATTCTGGTCTCCCTGACTTCTTCGATGCAATTCTACTCATCCATGAATTTAATCAGTTTATATTCACTATTGGGTCAACCTAGCTGGTTCTTCTACCATCTATACCCAAAATGCAGTTATGGGTCCATTATAATGTGAATATATTTATATTCGAAGAAGCAACAATAATTACAAAACGATACCACTCCTATGGGTTTTAATGTCCTTGAAATACTTTCCATATAGAACATGATTAAACATTTAACCTATAATTTTAATCAAGGAAAGCACCTCCTTAAACCTATAACAAAACTCTTTTAATTTAGCCATGGTTTTTTCCTTTAAAAATGAGTTTGGGTCACAAAACCCTTCGAAACCTTGCTTTCGACCTCCTTGGATACCCTCCATCGAAAGCATATAAATCAATTTTCAAAACATTTGGCTCCTTCCTTTCAAAGACTTTAAAACTCTCTTTCAAAAAAAATTCAAATGTATTAAAGTATCCACATTTAAATTTAGAACAATTGCTTCGAAACTAATTGAAAGTACCCCATTCGAAATCATTGAAAGTAACCCTTCCAAAACTAGTGAAAGTCCCCCTTTCGAAACCATCGGAAGTTACCCTTCCAAAACCATTGAAAGTCCCCCTCTCGAAACCATTGGGTTTATACTTAAATTATTATTTGGGTCAAAATGAATATATTCGAAAGTATCTCTTTCGAAACCATCCTTTAATATATAAAAATATTGGGGAAAACTTGATGGCTTCGACACCATCTCTTTCGAAAGCTCCAAATCATTTAAACAAAACCTTGAAGCATAGCGTCGAAATCCCTTTTGAAGCCATTGCCTTCGAAACCCTTGGACCCCTTTCGAAAGCATTTAGGAAGAGGCTTAAAATATCTTTAAAAACAAACACTACCTTTCAAAAGCATTAATGACTTCAATGCCATTGAAAGTCTAAAGAACGACAGTAAAGTTTCGACTGGGTCGGAACCTCCTCTTTGGAAAACGTTAATTTTACAAGTAAAGAACCCCTCCAAAAGTTTACTCTTTTAAAACATAAGTTGATGGCAAACCTTTCAAAAGAATTTAAAAATCTCTTTCGACACCAAATGCTTCGACTCCTTCGAAGGCCTAATGAAACAATGGTGGGTACTTATCTTTTTAAATCAAACCAAGGTATCGACCCCTTCGGAAGCCATGCTTTCGACACCTAGCCTTCCACCTTTCTCCAATACATTGCGTACCATCTTTGTGATACCTTGTGTATGGGTTTTGATTCTATAGGTTTCGATTGGGTTGAAGGCGGAAGCTTTGAGTCGACAGATACTTCTAAAGAAGGCGAAACCCACTTTTCTAGGTAAACCTGTTTTTATTCTAATTAAACCAAACATTTTTCTAACTAATCTGCCACGTGTAAATAACAGATTGGTTGCCTTTAACTTTTCAAATTTTTTCTAAAATAACTGCCGCTAATTTCATATCTAAGCCATGGTTAAGTTAAATGAATAAGCCCTTCCATTAAGCAAAAACCAACATTGCAAAGATGTCCCTCTTCTAAAATAATTTAATTTGCATAGCAAATCACTTTGGAAAAATCACCAAAATTCCAAAAATTCATTTTAATAATGTTATCTAACATATCAAAATTTCAGACCCAAATTCTCAATATGTTTTTCAAAATAAATTTACAAACCAAAATAATCATATTTTCCTTTGAGAATTCGTAATAGTCTTTTCATAACTTGGAAAATTATCGAAATTAAAACAATACCCCGAAATCATGTTTTATACAATATAAAAATTTTCCACGGCTTTTAATCATCAACATAAATATGTTTCTCCCTAAAACCGCGTATAATCCATTTAAATAATCTTGTCTAAATTAAACAAATTAATATTATCATTATCCAATTCATCATAAAAAAATTACCCTTAAATCCAGAAACATATGATTCAAATAATCCCTTAAGCTTGAATCTCTAGCTTTTAATTGAATTCCACTTTCCTTAATGGTCGGCTTTTCTTTAAGATTTTGGTTTACGTTTTCAAAATGACGTGAATAAGAAGTAAAATGATAGGAACGAAAATATATAGGTATAAGGGTTATGCGCGGCAAATACCCGATATACCCTTATGTAGATTAATTAACCTAAACTCATTCTTAAGCCCATCTAATTATTTATTAAGCATGACCTTAATTAGATTTGTTCAAATCTCTACTCCCTTATCAATTAACATTTACATTATTCTATTTAATTTATCTAATTAAATCTTCTGAATAATGTTATCAAAAATTAGGGGTGTTGTAGATTATTTAGAATATTGATAAGACTTCTTAAGGAATGGGGATAAAATTCGAATATATCTATTTGGATAAAAAAATTAAATATGCTCTTTTATCAACGAAACACATTCTAGGGCATTACTAACCTATCTCTAATGATTTGACCCCATCAAGGCTTAGGTATTTGCACAACCTAAGCTCCAATAGCAACAATGATGATCATCTTTTCGACCCTTGATGATTGACACTAATACATCCACGGTCTTACGTGCCGCAAATTCAAGTGCCCGAGAGGCAGATAATCAGGGATAAAAGAAAGAACAAAATAGATTCTCACATCGCATTTAACTTGTAATTATACATATAGATAATACATACAATCGCTCTCAAAATGAGATATCAAAGTCATTGCTAGTACTAACCCAGCCAGGGACAGCTATAGCTGCCTCTCCCTACAGGTGCTAGTAGGTACTTATACATAACACAGCGAAAATAGAAATAGATAACTATCTACATAGGACCCTCCAACTTCATGTTGCATGCTCCACCCAAAATACTCTAAGCTAACTACCACTTGGCTGCTTGGAAAAATAGGGCACCCAAATTTTAAGGGAAAAATAAAATAAACTGCGGGTCGGTCATGAGGCTAGTGCGAGAAAACTCAAAACACAGGTTAAACAAAAGAATATGCCATACATAAACACGGACGAGTTTTTACTTTATGATAGCCAAACCATTTGTTCCGCCAAACAATATTATTTTCCATGACATTCTTTGAAAAATCTTTCAAATGAATATATATAATCTTAGCCGAAATTGCTATACTTATTAAATTCCTACATAATAGGTTTACAACTAAAACCATAAAGGCTCATATTGGAGAATGGATTTCGTACAACGACAAGGTAAGAGACTACCTTCCGGCAGTACATCTCTAAAGTGATGCACCTGAGGCTCCAACCTCTACCAACACAAAACTGTCCTACCTTTACCATAAACAGTACAGAATATGACATCACCATGGTCATTACCGACCTTTGTAAGGATCCCAAAGCATACTCAACATATCCGAAATATAGAGGGTAATCTTTAAAGATGGGGAAAATATCCTAACCCATATAACCCGCCACATTTACCCTATTTTTGTCATTCCTGATGTGTGAGGCTTAAGGTAACGTTTTTCCCTTCACAGAACAAATCCTACTTTAAATTATGCATTATTATTTCCCGCAACACATTATTTATATCCACAAAAGTATAACCTCTAAGCTCGTACGTCTCAGAGAAAGGTGTTAAGTATAGGAAGGTTTTCTCCTACACCACCAACAGATGTACGCTTGTAGAGATCAATGTCCATTGTCTTAGAAATGCAATGTCGGACATTCCTCCATGCAAGTTGTCCAGGAACAGGACAAGCTAAAGGCACTTCTTCTACTACATCCTATTTGGGAACATCCTTAGGATTATTAGTGAGTTGACATTGCATCGAAGATTTCAAATTGAAGGAACCACTACTTCCATATATTTGATAAGGGAATTACACCAGAGGCTAGTGGCAAGAAACCCTACATTATAAATATCCCCGTTTTCAAAATCATTGTCTTTAACATATTTTCGCTTTCGAACGTATATTGGTTCGAAGTGGTTTTCGGATAGGAATCACCCAAATCCAACTCTGGTTCCTCCAAACTAATTACTAATAAAAGATGTTAAGTATGTGGGTGATAATTATTCAATTTATCAATATCTTTTATCCAAATAATATATCTTCTAGAGATATACATCTTTAAACCATTCCTCCAAATCTGACCTTGGTTCCTCCAAACCCATTTATCAATAAAGGATGTTAAGTACGTAGGTGATTATTATTCAATTTATCATTATCTTTTGTCTAGATAAAATATCTTCTAGTGATATATATCTTTAAAGCATTCTTTTTTCGGTATATACAGAATCATTAAACCTCCTTTTAACTTTGGATACACTAAACCATTTCTCATTAGTTACAAAGGAAAATACTTCCATAGTTTAATAAAAATTTAATAGAGGTTCCATATTTTCAAAACGTATTTTTTAAATGGGTTGAAACCATGTTATCTAAGATGGTAAATTCAAAGCCAGTGAGTAAATAGGATCAAAAAGAATTATAGTAATTTACTCAGTACTAATTTCCATATTCAACCTTCACTATTTGTCGAACAACGGTGAAATCACCTTTCAAATTTATTTGGATAGCAGGAGTTCCCTCCTTGGAATTTATATTGAGTTTAGCCAGTATGTTTCATTCATCACCAAAATATTATTATTAAAATCTTGTTTAACTTTTAGAAATCTCTAAAAATCTTTTTATCTTAGAAAAATATGGTCTAAGTAAATCCAATTTACTATCCCCTCTGTCAGGCCCAGTCCAGATAGCTAGGGAGAGCAGACAATTGGTTTCCCAAACTCAAATCTAAAGGTATCTCTATGTCACCCATAAGGTGGCCAAGTTATTTGATCAACTCTAAACCCTTTAAAATACTTGGTCTATTTTTTTAAAAACGGTTGCAAAGGATTTGGGAAGAAAATCCCAAGTTTAAATCTTAATTTCAAAAGTTACCAAAAACTGCTGTGAAAAGTGCTGCGAATATTGTTTTTTAAAGCTTCTTTGATCAAAGCATTAACTACATTCCATATATGTTCATTTTTACAATTCAAATCCCTTTTAAAACATTTTAATATATTTACAAAATTTATCTCATATTTTTAAATATTTAAAAATATATATTTTAAAGATTCCGCCATATGGTTTTCCGAACTGCCAAAGCGCGACATTTTTGAAAAATTGGTTTGGACACATCTAAATTTTACTTGATGAAATATTGTTTTTACTTATTTATTTGAAAATTATAGCTATAAGAGTTCGTAAATTATTGTTTCAAATCATTTCGAGCTATATTCCACATTATGCATTGATTTAACTTTTATGGCATGAGATCGCGAATTGCCATTATGCGATGCGCCTATTTTTGATTCCAATTTCATGTCTTTCCAAAACTTTTTCGAATTGAATTTTAATGTTTATAAAACATTTATATACCTTTTTATATCATTTTAAAGAGGTTTAACTAAGCCATATCACTTTTATAATTCATATAAAAAACGATTTCCTTTGTGTAAATTTCACGTGTATTTAACATTAAACAGTTTTTACAATCAAATAAACATATCATTTCACCCAAATACGGTAAATTAGTATGGAAAACAAGCATATCATATTAGCATGTAATTTATAATAAAAATAAGCAGAGTTTCTCATTTGATATCATTTTGATCTAACTTTCAATTGGCTATAGCTCCGCTATTCCAGAATCGGAGCTTATGAATCTTGCACTAAAACTCCTAAGGGTTTTAGCCTTGGCCTTGGCCTTGTAAGGGTGGTAGGATGCTTAGATGGGTATGACCCTAGTAGGAGAAGAAGGAGGAGATCACTAACTCGATCTCACATTCGAAGTGATATATCTCTCTATATTTTACAACTTATTTTAACAGAACTGCGACCCTATTTTTGAATTTTCCTAAGAGGCTATGGAAGCCATTAATGTGGAGGAGAAAGAAGATAAAGAAGCTTAAGACATAAAGAGAAGGGAGTGTGAATGAAAGTGAATATGGATGGCTTGTATTTATAGGCAATAATGTGAGAAAAATATCATGATATTTCTTTTGCCACAAATCACTATTGCATTGATCTCCTCCGTCATCTTCATGGCCGAACCTTACCCCACCATGTGCCATATCCATGTGCTACCCATATGTGTACAACTGATGGAGAGTTTTGTTTGTTTTGGTTAGGAAATATCATGATAGTTATATTATTTTACCATTAATAAATATGAAATGTAAATGGTAATTCTTAAATGTTTTCATATGTTCATGGAGGTGTATATGTGTATATGACATATGAAATGTAAATGGTAATTCTTAAGTGTTTTCATATGTTCATGGATGTGTATATGTGTGTATATATGTCATATATAACCTATAATGTTGCACAACTTTCTACGTCAAATCGTCACGAATTCTGATTTCGATTTTCGGTCATATTTTCATTTCTTAGTCAAACTATATATATTGGTAAAGAAAGTTTAAAAATAATATTTCTATTATTATTTTGTAATCAAAGGGACTCGATTTTAAAACAATTATTGAATCATATAAACTCAATTTAAGTTCAAAAATCGATTATTTGAAAAAATGACGTCATAAAAACATTTTATTTCAAAAAAATAAAATAATTAATTTTATTATATATTCCTACATATATGCTTAAAATAAGTGTACATATCCAGACTCGTTCGTGATTTCTAGTGGTTAAAAAGCAGTTTATCGATAAAAGGATTTTCTATCACTTTATCGATATTTTTCCAAAGAATATATTTTTGAAATTATTTATTCAAAATAAGATTATCATCATTAATCATTATTTTAAACAATATAATTTTTGTTATAAAACCTTATATTTGAAAAAATTTAAATTAAATATTATTTTACAAATTGATAAAATCATGGGTCGCGTTATAGGTCAAAACTCCTATATATCCATATTCGGCTTGAATGGTCCATAAACAAAGTCTTCGGTTAATTAGTAATATTTTTTTATCGACCGTTCTACGCTGGTTAGAAATTTTGACTTTGAGTTGACTGTACTTTGCCATGATGCTAAACTCATTAAATTGAGGAGATGAAATCTTCATTAAATAGTGCTTCACTTCCAATGCTTCAACTCTGGCCTAACTATAGTTAATCGATGGACGTCATGCCATGAGTTAACCATAATCAAAGTGGAGTATCCCCATTAAAGTTCTACATTATTCTCGGGTTTAAAGAACTATCTAATAGTGTTATAAAGTTCCTTGCTTAGCCTAGTTGATATCTATCAATAGGAAATTCTTGGATGAGCCATTCTATAGTTATCTAATAACTATGAGTACATAACCCTATTTTCCCCTTCAACATAACTCTTTTAATATTTCACTTGCACTTGGGGTCAATTATAGAATCTTAATCCCATTTCTCTGATCAGTTCATAACTGATCAACTTAGTCCTTTAGTCGACAGATTTGCTATATTATTTTACTATTTACTTGTCATCCAACATCACTCCATCATTGATAAACAACCTTTATCATATGGAACTTTCAGAGAATTTGTCTAGTCATCATGTGCATGCATGTTTTTTTTTGTAAACTATATCGCAACATTTTTTTCATAGAGCAATGTAATGAGATTCTCAATATTCGAAATCATCCCTTGCTCAATTATAAGTTGTGCATCTATGTATACTTCTTTTAGTGCGATGCTATTTAAGGTGATGTATTTGACCTTTGGTTTAATCAATCACCACCACTTGTTTAGAACATTTCTAACTCAAAACTCCTTAACTAAGGTTGAATATGAATTTTGGATTGACATATCACATTCTATAGCACTTATGAAGTTTGAGTTTGAATATTCCCTTACAAGGAGTTCGTTTTTTCCATAAATATTTCTCTAAAATTCACAAATACTTGAGAATAATCATAACTACTATTTAGTGGTCTTAATTCGGATTTGATACTTGATTGAAGCATCAATTACATAAGTGAATAGCAATGTAGTAGAAAATATAACATATATGATAATTCCAATTATTGATGCTAAGCAATTCATCTTATATGCTCTACATTAAACATTTTAATATAGTATTTATGTATATCATTTGGGACAAGCCCAACATCCTTACCTATAGTTCTAGAAATATTTTAATACCTCTTGATATTCTTTTTTTCAAACACACGATTCCCATGCATTTTGATGGATAACCAAATTAGTTGAGTTCTCTCAGAATATTTTCTTAATTCTAAGGCTTGTCAAACAATACTATGTATCAGCTCTTGGATCTTATCCAACATTTACAAACTCAACTATCTCTCCCGCTGACATCATTACATTTTAATTATCATATGCAAACATTCTATTCTAAATCATTATTTAAAAATTCTATTTCAACAAATATGTACCAAAATTCAAAGTCATAATGGGTGATAATTTTGAGGGTAGAATCTGAATTATCCTAAGCATTTTTTCAAAGAATATATCATGTTACTTTAGGAACTAAAATGTACGAGGTTATTCTCAATAACGTTACTTACTATATTCCAACCACGTTAATCTTCCTTTTGAAGACACACCTATGGTCGATGGATCATATCCTTGGGGAATAATTATCAAAATATTATTTGATAATGTTCTTGGAATACATTTTGGGTTTAAAGCATCGGTCGTGTAGTAGAGTCTATACTCTTTATGTCTTATTAATAGTTGAGGAAATTGTTATTACTAATTTTTTCTCTCGATGTTGATAAGAAACTCGTAGTTTCTCTTTTAATGTACAAGAATTTTATTATACGGTCTATTGAGTTGTGTCCATTTAGGCTTGATTAATTTTATTTCATCTCATTTAATTAATTTCCATGTTAAAGTTTTGGATCTTATCCAAGTCCATTATATCGCCACTAATCCCTATTGTTGGTCGATCTCAAACTCCTTTAGGGTGGTCCGCTCAAGTTACCTCATGAGGGAATCTTATGTGTAGTGTCTCGACTTACACAATATTTTATTCTTGAAACCAAAATTGTTTCTTAGTGCGATAGAATATACATTTAGAAATTTTTACGAACTACCTTATACATACATAAAACTTATTTTGTTTTGAATTTATGAAACTTTTGTTCATATTATAAGCTGAACGACAACACATCCTAAACTATTTAAGATCAGGATTTTTTTTATCAACTCATTTCTTATTTGCTCATAAATGAGATTTGAATGAAATAAAATTTAACATATTCCTGCCCTTATGCCATGACCCGATTTTTCAATGCCCAAAAAAAACCGAACCATGAGGGTTAAAGAAGAAGAGGTGGAAGAAGAACATAGAAACAACATCAGAATCTAACCATCGCAGTGGAATAAAATATAATAGATAATAAATGATCTTTACACCAAAACAAATACACCTTTTTATACATTACATCATCAGAGTATACATAACACACAACTGGACAGTAATCATAACCTATCCTCACTATCTGAATACACATCGGAATAGTTAGCACAAATACGAAAGTACGTATCGCCATCCAGCTCGTCGCCTGAGCTCCATAGCATCCTTTTCCTGTATCCTATAATATTCGGTCTGACCCGAGCATTATAATTAAATAACACCCGAGTCAGTCTGGAATACCAGCGTGAGAAATCATACTCAAATTGATTATTAAAGTTTCAAAATCCTTTGAAATCAAAAGCATCTCGTAAGACCACACCACAAATAAACATGTCAGGTTTTTACCTTCGATAGCTAAAAACACTTTTTATTAAAATCCTATGATATTATAATAGTGTCTATAGAAAGTAAAATAGAATCTAGCTGAAATGCTTGCATCTCATGTTTCAGCAATAGTTGGGCACAACCAAAACCGTACAGGCGCGTAGGAAGAATGGATTTCCAACTAATGACTAGGCACTGGGTACCACCTGTCACAGTACGTGGCCTAGATCACTGTACCGAGGATTACTCCCAATCCCCTGCAACGCAAGACCGGGACTACACCTTACTGGATAATCCCGAGTAAGATCACCCCACGGTTGGGATCAACAGCCGCACCACTAAGCCGAATAAAAGGGACATCTAGACATGGATGATCTCACCCTAATGGGCGCTACCCACATAGCCTTGCTGCGTTAACTTTTTATAACGTTTCACTTAGAATGCCCATCGTCCACCTGACGATGTTCTGAAAGCATTCATCCATACAAGTCCGTCCCGGGTTCGAACAGAACCGAAGGCACTACTCCTACTACATCCATTTTGGAATCACCTTAGGATTAGTAGCGACTAGCCCTTGCACTTCATTGCTCCATCTTCAAATCTAAACTCTTGTTTTCCACACAAAAACGTTCAAACCGGATCAAAGTGGTTTTCAAGAAATAAATCCCGATCCCGGTCTCTTCGAAACGATCAGTGCATTGGCCAATATTGATAGTCGGTTATTTAACTATCAATTAACATTCACAACAACCATAAATCAATAAATAATTTCCCAAATTATTTATTAGTCTCAAAATATCTTTGCAAGATATATTCCCATTTGCAACCCTTTTTAAACAGTTTTCAAATCACACTCTTCTCATGGAATAAATTCCCAAATACGTATTTCCACTGAAAACATCAAGTACAAATACTTTAGATTTTTAAATTGATTTGAATTTAAAAAATTATTTTGGTTTTAAATTCCTTTAAACTTCCTTTATAAATGAGTAATTAATTTATTTAATGAAGTAAATAAAAAGATAGTTAATTACAGGTTGAGATTAATCAAGAGTGCTTAATATTGTGGTTTAATTAATGTAATTAATTTAGATTAGTATAAATTAAAATGATAAGTGATATATGAGAAATTAATTAATATAAGTAGTTAAGGATTAATGTAATTAACTATAGATAATTAATTTGTGAAGTAATTAAAGATTAATTACTGTTTTTGGTTAAGAATGATTAATTTGTGTAATTAATTAAAGATAATTACTTGAATGTAATTGAAGGATAATTAATCCAGGTTGATTAATTAAGATGGATAATTAAGGGATGATTAATTTATTGATTTGAAATTAATTAATGTCAAGTGAAGAAATCTAAGTGATTGAGGTTAGTAATTCAATTACAAGTGATTAAATTTATTTTGGAAGTGATCAAGTTTGCTTATGGATGATTGAATGGTATTGGATGCCTTGAATGAGTTGACATCTCTTATATGAAATGTTTTGTAGTATCATATGTTTGAGCGGACAGGATATTATGGTTATCTGTTAATGCCAAATTGTTGTGTAAAGGGACATCCTGTATTTAAAGTTTGAAGTGTATTTCAATTGGAATAACTTGGGTTAGGATGACATGAGACTCGAAGAGACCGGGGTCGGGTATTAGAAAATACCCGAAACCACTTTGAATTTTTATAGATTGATATATGGAATCAATAGGCTGGAATGAAATAATTTAAGTGAATTGGACTATTAAATCTAAGTTTGGTACTTAGAAAATTAACGTGTGAAATAAGTGATGTCTATAACAATTTGTGAATTGATACGAGTTACCCCAGGTTTTAAATAATTTTTATGCATTGGAATTTCATGTTGGATGAGTTACTCACGCTGGTTTCCAGCCAGATCCGGGTATTACTTGATGTAATGCTCAGGTCAGACCGAGTATTACATATTTTCAGGTAAGGACGTTCTGGAGCTCAGGAGGCGAGCTGGATGGTAAGAACATATAGAGTGTATTGTATTGTTGTATATCTGAGGCATGATGATTGTGTATATCAGTGTCTGTATATATGTATAAGTCTGATGTATTATAAATGTATTTGACGGATACAGAATTCTTTTGTAAAATGTGATTATTTGTTATTATATTTTATCCGCTGCGAATGTGAGATGTTGGTGATTACGTTCTTCTTATTCTTCTATCTCTTTCTTCTTTTTCCTAACTATCTGGAATTTTCGGGATCGAAAATTTTGAGTTGTTACAGCAGATATACCAATTATGCACACGGGCCGGTGGTAACGTAGCAGCCACATACGCCCACCTCGGAACACACTCCCAAATCAAAATCGGAGAATGGCCATTAAATCAACCACAAGTAGAGTATAGTATCGAAGAAATGTGTCCGATCGGAGGAATGGCCTCACTTGGCCCGAGATCGCTCCTGTTTTAGTCACCTTATGCCAACTCACGGGAGTTGGGTCCACGTAAGATACCTCAAGGACTTCGCCACCATCCTACTTCATTCTGGAATCTCCACCACGTACACGGTTGTTAAAGTGGTTTTCGGAGTTGGCAGAGAGTATGACAACTTCCGATCCCGGTCTCTTTGACAACCAAACGTTATTATAACATCGTGGTCATTTCAAAATAGTTTATACTTCAAAAATCAAATCATTTCATTTCAAAACTATATTCCCTTCAAAATAGTTTATAGTTCGAAACCAAAACCATTTTATTTCAAAACTATATTTAAATAATACGATATTATTTCCATTTTAAACATATATTCACTTTTCAAAAATCATAATATTTTCAAAGTTATAACTCTTTCGAAACCAAAATACTTGAAATTGTTACACCTTGAAAATCATAACATTTCAAAATCATACATTTGAAATCATGGAGCATTCATTTAATAATTTACATTTTACAAATTTATTCAATTAAACCCAAATTTCAAATTTTCAATTTAATTCAATTCAAACCATCAGTTTCAATTCAATTCAGTTTCCCAACAAACCATTTCAAATCTTATCAAATTAAAATACAGATTTAATACACATAATAAACTATTAAATTTTCAAAATAAATTTAAAGCTTTAAATATAACATATTTTAAAAAAAAATTAAAAATCTCGTATACATACATACATACATACATACATACATACATACATACATATATATATATATATATATCAAATTCACTTCGATAATATTTAGCTTTGAAATAATCACTTACAAAAATACAATTTCACTAAAATAAACCCGAATTACAAGTGAACCAAAATATCCCTTCATACTAATATAAACTTGAAATATTCATTTATCAAAATAATTCGAATAAATCAAAATCAAGTATCATTCCAACCTCACATTCTTTATCAAATAAAGATTATGTCATTCAAAACCATTTCAAAATCATTAAAATATCATATCCTTTCAAACCTCATTTATCAATCATTATTTGCATTCAAATTCAAATATGTCATTCATTTATTATTTCTAATATCATTATAAAACACATTTCAAAATTCCATTCAAAAATTCATTTATCTCATTTTATATCATTCCATTTAATATATAACCAAGTAAACTTTATTTAAATTCAAATTCTATTTAAATTCCTTAAAAATTCAAATTTAATTATTAAATTATATTCAAAACTCCTTAAATTTTACAAATAATCAATTTCAAAAGTTAAATCATTTAACAATTTAAAATATAACTCAAACAGTATTAAAATCTATAACATCTCGTAACATTGTCAAATTATAGCAACGACGGTATTTATAAAGTGCTACCATAGCTTATAGTTTCTAAATAGATTAGTTTAGGAATAACGGATAAAATGCCGTAATAGATATTTAGTTATTTCAACATAGTTAAATTCAAAACAATAACACTTAAAAATGCTGTCATAAGACCACATCATTTTTAGAAATGCTATCAATAAAATTTCAAGTTATATTATAACTTCAGAAACATTAACACTCCAAATTCTTGTTATTTTGAATTTATAAATCATATTTCTAGACTTCAAAATTTCACATTTAAATCGTTTTAACATATAATTTATCACAATTAAATTTTAAAATAAAATATTCAATTTAAAAACTCAATTCATTTATTAAGTCAAAATTTCACTATTTATTTACTTATAAATTTAATGAAACTTAACATTTTACTTCAAATATCATTTCAAAACTTTAAATTTAATTTCCATTATTTACTTACATTTTGAAAATATAATTTAAAGTCAAAAATCACATTTACTTTAAATTCACATACTAAATTCACAAATTAATATTTAGCCTTCTCAAAACCAATAAATAAATATTTTTAAATCAAAATTTCATACTTAAAAAATACATATCTATATAAAAATCATTTAAAAATATACCACATGGTATGTATATAATTTTCTAACCTAGGTCAAGTGATACAGATATATATCATTTCAATCCGCATTTTAAAAAGAAAACACGGGTTCTATCATTTCAAACCTGCAATCCTAAGTAAATAAAAGTAAATAAAAACCACTCAGGCCTATCATTTCAGCCCATAATGATTTTTCCCTATTTTAAAGTCCGTTCGGATGTATCATTTCAACCCATAGTGATTCTATTCTAACAAGGAACTTGCAGTGTGATCACATACATAAACAATTTCAATGTCACAATATAATGTCATTTATCATATGTCAGGTGATAATTAATAGAGTTAACATGATAATAACATTGCATGGCATAGCATATCATATGATCATCATAAACTTGCATAACATTTTTAATTTACTAAACACTTGTCATCAATTCACTATTTCATAAGTAGAAATGTCAGAGTGAGAAAGACTCACCTTTTCAAGTTGGAGTTAGCAAATCGAACTGCACGAATGAATTCCAGAAAGCACGATATGGCATGATACAACACAACAATGATTCAAGTGAGTGGAGAGAGAGCCAAGATATTGATCTTGTATGCAACAACCAAACAAGACAATGAACACATGAATATATAACACAAAACAAAATTGAATGAATTGAAATAAAAAGCAACAAAAGAAAAAGTAATTCAACCTTGCTTTTAACCATCCAAATGCTTGACCAAAGAGTTCAAGTGCTCGGCCATGACTGCAATAGACTCGGGTTTGGGTTATAGATGCATAGCAAAATGGAGTGACGATAGGTAAAAGTTGCAACATAGGAATACAAAAGGAACAAGGCAAGAAAGGAGTGGTTTGTTCAACAACTAGGCTCGGCCTAGATCAAGTGGGGCTTGGCTCATGCTTGTACAGGTCTAAATAGATTAGGTGGTGGCTGGAGATGCGGCCAGAGGTGATGGAGTGGCTGGTGGCGGCGGCTAAAGGGGTGGCCAAGGTGAATAATGAAGGGTATGGTGAATTAAGCTTGGCTAGCAATGTTTTCAAGGAGTTTGTGCGAAGTATTGTGGTAGTGGCTTCATTTGGATGGCACAGCCTGACATGGTCAAAAGGAGAGGCTGATGTTGCAACTGTAGATGGAGGAGGTGATGGTCGGTGGTGCTGGTGGAGAGTGGGGCCGAGCAAAGCTTTGCAAAGGAGGAAGCAAAATCATAGAAAAAGAGTAGAAAATGAGACAAAGGAAGCCATGAACATTTTGTTTTCTTTTTCTCCTCTTAGCCATGATTTTGAAGATGAGAAGAATTGTTTCTCACGTGAAATGAGATGGGAAACACGGCAATGCATAGGAGAATGGGCGGTCAAAGCATGAAAAGGCAAATTGAAAAATGAATAGACAAAAGAAATGAAAAGACATAGAATATTTAAGGACTTTGACTCTTTGATTTCAAATTTCCTTTAAATTAAAATAAACTAAATACAATTCAGAAAATAAAATAAAATACTGAAAAAAATAAAATGAAAAATAAAATAAAATATAATTTAAGGAAAAGTAGAAAATAATTAAGAAAATAGCTAATATATTAAAACTAGCATTTAAAAATATAAACAATGTACAATAAACATTTTAAAATTATAACAACGCTTTAAAAATGTTTTAAAAATAAAATAAATACATAACATGTCATGTCAAACATATATGCACAAATTAGGACAAACAAAATATTATTTTTATAATTTAAAATAAACAACTTTGTTAAATAATCAATTTACACACAATATTGTAAGAAGCATAACTTTCACAATATAAATCGGATATCAATGAAACAAAAAGCAGTATTCTTGAAATTTAATTTATCATCATAATAAAATATAAAATTAAAAAATTAAAATATTTAAAATTTAAATTTAAAAGTCAAAGTTTGACCATATTGACCAAAATTCACATTTTTGGAAAATATTCAATTTATTCATGTTTGAAATTCTAATTTACATAAAATCAAAATTTATATTTAAAATGACAAAATTTATTCATTTTAATAAATAAAATATATTTTTTAAATCAGGAGTTAAAGTTAAATAATTAAAAATATCAAATTAAAATAATCACAAATTACAGGGTTGTAACACCAAACCCTGCGCTGCCACAGAACCATGATCGACAACAAATTAATGTCGGCCGCCACCTCCAAACGAAACCATAGTCCACCAATTGCCGATGATCCAGCCATCAACTCGACATACGAACCACTCAGATCGAATCCCCTCAGACCCCTCTACAATACTCACAATTCAATTTGGCGATCAGACAAGGATGATCATCGCGCGATGAACGACCGCGATTTATTCTCAAAATTCTGGACAAATAGAGATTCAGATTGGAAAACGAATTACAGTTCTGAGATGCACTTGTCGAGAGCTTTTCGACGATATAAAATATTATATAGTTTAAAGAGTTTTAATTTTGAAGTTGAAATTTGAACTGGAATTGAACTGAGGAGTTTTACGTTTTTCAGCCATTGGAAAGAGGAGAAACAAAATTCCTATACGTACGGAAATGAGAAATACAAAGGCTTTAGGGTTTTGATGACATATATATAGGCAGAACAAAGTAGGATTGAATGGGCTCGATTGGTTTGGAAATTTGAATGATAATGACCCGAAAAGTCCGCTTCGACTCTGGAACGAAAATGGATCAACCCATATATCAAAATAGATGTTTTTAAATATTTCAAACGCAATGGAACATGTTTTAAGTCGAAATTCCATCGTATGAAAAAGTTATAATAAAATCAAGTTATTTCAAATTGATTTCAATTATCTCAATTAAATTGATTTTTAGGCGTTTCGAGCCCGTATGATCAGACGACAAGTTCGATCACTACGAAACTTGAAATCTTACAATAATTCACCGTTACGGATCCGATGAAACTGGTTTCGTCAAAATCCGAGTCAATAGCCAAAATGGCTATTTTTCAGTTAATTAATTAAATAAATATTAAATCAATTAAATCAAAATTTTCAAATTCCAATTCCATAATTAACAAATCTTATCATTTTTTATTTCTTGAACAATTTCAATAATTTAAAAAAAATTAGATGTCAATTTAAAGTTGATTAATCCATCAATTTCAGCATTTAATTTCAATTTCATTAAATTCATAAGTTATAAATTAAAATTCCAAAAATCCATTTATTAAATTTTAAACCTTGTTATTCAAGTCTTTCATTACAATAAGGTTATAACTAACATTGGATTACCTCTTAGTACACTAATGTTTCCCAATTTCATCTTAATTTCCATTCACGTAATATTTAAATATTTAATTTCATTTATTTGCAATAAATCCAATTACTATAATTTAAATTCAAATAAATAAGTAAATAAATATTGATTCCCATTCTTTTTATTCAGTCAATCATTATCCTGTTCATACTTTATTATCAACCAACAATTATTACAATTTATTATCTAATATTGATTTTTCCAAATTACAGCTTATTATGTATTATTTCGTCAATTAATATAACTTTGAATTTTATTTCCCAATTTACTATTTACAATCACTTATGACCTTGCAATTGTTTCAATTAATTGGGTTTGCACTAAATTAGTTATTTATTAACTTGCATTAACATTATTACCTTTATTTTAGTGGTTTCATTATTAAATTACAGATTTTTATTTTCTTTCCGAATTAAATTACCAAAACTTATTAAATTAACAAAATTTAAATATTTAAAACTACCGGTCGTTACACTCTCCCCCACTCAAAACTTTTCGTCCCCGAAAAGGAAAAAGAAGAGAAAAGAAGAATTAAGAATCAATACATCTTACTTATTAAATTTATAAACAAATAAATTTACAAAATTTATTAATTTAAATAAAATATACCAATTTATAACTGTTAAATCCTTTTATATTCAAATTAATAAAGTTTGGGAAACATTTTCCAAAATTTCTAAGTCAAAAATTTACGGAAAATTTCGACAGAGTCTCCTTTGCATGAAGTGGCTTGGGAGAAAATATAATATCAAATATAACCATATATATCACAATATCTCAAAATAATATCCCCCAACAATGGGAAAAACAATATAATAACGCTATAAAACCGTAATCCGAGAACATACCTATTTGTCGGGCAATTAACGCTTATTTACGAAACCAAAATCTGTAGCAATTGCTTCCATAACCTGTATTTCACTTATATAATCCAAAAGGTTAATAATTGTATAAAATGAATTATTTAAAGTTGTTTCAACCACTAACAAACAAATCAATAATAATCACTTTCAATCACAACATACAACCATCATATGAAGTCAATAAAATCAACCATCCATATATCCATAGCAAACAAAACAAATAGTTGTTCGGATTTAAAACTTTAAATTGTACCGAATGGATAATAAACTATTAAGTGCATCATTTACTCAACAGTCTTAAATGAAACTAAATAGATTATTCATACATCCAAACAATTTTAAAGTATCCTTGCCCAAACAACCATAAACCAAACAAACACCAATTCCAAACAATAGATCAAGTTAATTTTTTTTTTATCAATTTCATTTCATAACATTTGTTGTTTGATTTCCTTTTCATTCATATAATGATTTATCTTTTTAATTTACCTTTATTTACATTTACTTCTTACTAAATTTTATTGTATTACATTCATTTATTCACTACTTAATTTCATTTATTTACATTCATTTATCCATAGTATTCATGTTCCATTAAATTTCTTAGCATTTCAATTCATTTACTTAAGTTTATAATCATTTATTTATAATACTTACCTTCTATTATATTTAATTATAGTAACATTTCAATTATAACTTAAGTTTATAACAATATATCCTCAATTCTTATTTATTAAAGGACTTCACTGAGTACTTTCATTACTTTAAGTTTTACTTGTATAATGTCCTATTACATTTTCTTATTAAACATTACAACTTTTAATTAAGTTATATATATATATATATATATATATATATATATATGTCTTTAAGAATGTAATTGGAAATTTCACAAGTTTATCTTATTTCTTTTAATTAATCTAATATTCAATAATCATATCTTTTGTCTAATAAGTTACACATTTCAAATTTTCTTGTAATTTCATTCATAACCTAGCATTTAATCTCTTACTTTAATTAGAGGTTCAACTTATTAATTAGTTACATTCAATTTCACTACAATAATTGAAACTATTAATTAACGGAAACTTAAGAACTAAATACCGGGTAAAATTCCAAATCATTTTAAAATAATAGATAAATGTATATACATACAACTTATATATATATCTAATTATATTTAAAATAGTTTAAAATTTATAGTTGTTTATCAAAATCAATCTGTAGTAAAACTACTACAGTGGCCTTCCCACTTTGAAACTTGAAAATGTATGTCGATGATGCGTGCAATCATCATCGAAATTATTTTCCAGCGACAGAGAGGGGAGTACATAAGTTATTTCTTTCCAAAGTTTCCTTAAACGATTCTATCAAATTGTATTGAAATATCTATATCGAAAAACACTTCTAATAATATTATTATATTCCAAAATTATTCGAAAAAAAGTTTCAAAACCCCGAAAACTAAGTTCTAAAATTTGCAATCAATATTTATAAATTTCACTACCTAACAACCAATATATTACAACCAAATATGACCTTTATAAAATTTATTTTATATACAGAAAATATAGTAGGCAAAATTATTTCATTCACCTATATTCAAAACAAATATTGTGTCGGTCTGTCCTATTAAGTGTTTCGAAATCCCTATTGATGTCATAGCGTCCTACGCACCAACCGGAATTTATAAATACAAAATAGAACAAAGTAACACAATATCAAACCTTTTATAACATTAACAAATACGCTCTCTCATATATATACGCTCGGCGACTCATTATAGGGTATTACTACCCTATTAATAAAGAGTCAGACACCACAAAGCTAAGGTTTATCACTAAACCAAAGCTCTGATACCAAAGGTAACATCTCGCCTTTTTGTACGTTTTAAATCGACGATAAAACACACACGTCAGACTCAAACCATACAAAAGGGAGAATTGTTATTGGGGTAAATAAGAAAAAGGAAGAAAGAAAACAAAATAGAATCTTGCAGCGGAACAACAAAATATAATAATCAAATAACAGTTCATAAAGCTATTTTACAAAATATTCAATTATACTTATATAATACATATCAAAGTTACACATGCTAGAGTATAATAGATAATAATGCAGCGGAACAGTATGAATGTAGTGGAATATTATAATAAATAATAGTAATACGATCTTCGTCTTTGTCCTTCAGAAATAAAGTCTTCGAATCTTGAAATGCTCAAGCTGACCCGAGCGAATTGAAAAGACAAAACGCTCGAGTCAGAACTAAAAGATCTTATATAAGTTAAATAAATGGTAAATAATATGAGTGGAACTGCGTCAGAGATGTTTACGGGATTTGACATCTCATATCCAGTGTCTAACGTGAGTGCAGTAACTCAAGAGATGTTTGGGATTCCTATTTCCTAAGGATCCATTAAACTATTTACTAGGTAGTAATATTTCGCTGTTATAATAGTGTCTAATAGTAAAATAAACTTACTTTTAAATAGTGTTAAGGGGTTACCCATATAGCCCTTAACACGTAATAGTTCCAATAGTCTATACAGTACTGTAATCCCTCCTGATTGGGAGGCTACCATAGGATTCTCCATAGGTACGACACAAAGAAAACTCGTACAAGGTGCGCTAGGGTAGGTGACACGGAACACAAGGCAATGCCAGGGTAGATATACCAATTATTCATCTGTGCTGGTGGAAACGCATAGCCGCTACTACCTCCCACCTCGAGCCACACCCCCAAAACTAAAAATCAAAAGTGGCCACCAAAACAATCCAAATTCAGAATATAATATCAAAGGAGTGTGTCCGATAAGAGGGGCTACCTCCTTTGCCCAAGAATTGCTCCTGTTTTAACCACCTTATGCCAACACACGGGAGTCGGGACCACGTATATACCTTAATAGAACGTCGCCACCATCCTACTTCATTCGGAAATCTCCACCGCGTACACAGTTGTTAAAGTGGTTTCCGGAGTTGGCAGAGAGTATGAAAACTTCCAATTCTGGTCTCTTTAACAACCAAATGTTATAATAACACCGCGGTCATTTCAAAATAATTTATACTTCAAAACCAGAATATACTATCCATTTCAAAAACCAAATCAATGTAATATCATTTTTATTTCAATTATATCCTTTTCCAAAAATCATAGCACTTTCAAAATTAGACACTTCGAAACGTAACTTCATCACTTAAATGGTTTAAATAATAAAATACTTAACATAACAAAATAGCTTCTTCAATTTAACAAATCGATCCAACATAACTCGAATTTCTACATCTTTATTTAACCAAATCCCAAATCATAAATTTCAATTCAATTCATTTTCCAAATAAACTATTTCAAATTTATCGATTTCAAAACAGATTTGATCCACAGAATAAACCATTTCAAATTCAATATATTTCAAACTTAAGTATTCAACATTTTCAAAACTAAGTTTGGTAATTCCGATTTAACAATTCAATTTTCTATTATTTAGTTTTGAAATACTTTACATAATAAATACGTTATCATTTAAATAAAGCTCAAATACAAATAACTAAATATTTCCTTCCATTTATTTATACTTGAAATATTCATTTGATTCACCTTAAACCAAATCAAGGTATAAAAATCATACCCTCTAAAATTTCAAATTAAATGAATTTCACATCAAACTTATTAGATTTTTATTCTTAAATAAATTCAACTTGAAATAAATTTATGATTTATCTTCCAATCTTAATTTATTTAAATCATTATAAACTCTATATTAAAATATATTCAAATACTTAACCATATACCCTTCAATAAAAAGTCAAACTTATTATTAACCTTATTTTCTATCAAAACTAATTTATACATAGCTTAAAATCAAGAATAAAATAATATTTATATAATATCTGAAATCAATATTTTTTAAAACCATATATTCCTTTACAAAACCAAAAAAATCATTTCAAAAATATTTTTATATATAGACCACGGTGTCTGTATATAATTTTCAATCCTATGGTCAAGTGATACGGATATTTATCATTTCAATCCGTTATTTAAAATATAAATACGGTTATCTATCATTTCAAACCGCAATCCCGAATGAAATAATCCATAACAACTTGTAATTTATAACAATATAAAATACAGCATCCATTCATCCAATATCAATCATCAAACATTTATCATAATCATCATCCAATTCAATCAATAACATCAATATAGAACAGATAATAAATAACAGGTATTTACTGACAGGGTATATTCAATAATAAATTAATAACTAATTTATCCAAATAAATTCAAATAAACTGAGATGATGATTCAACATATGCCAAACATTCATAAATAAATTTCTAATCATATCATAAATTAATTTAACAAACATAAGAAATTTTGAAGTTGTGAGTGGGTTAAAACACTTACCTTTTGAATTTAAATTGAATTTAAATCCAATTTAAACCCAAAATTTGAACGGTTTCAGAATCTATCCATACAAGCGCCAATATATTTGGAATTTCAGTACGATTCCAATGGAGAAAACTGTGCCCAAAACCGACCTCGTATGTAAAAGTTATTCATGTTAGAACGTTTGAAATAAAATTTAAATTGAAATACAAGGAAATGGAAAAAAACAAAGGCGCGGACCAATACCCTACCGCCATGTCGTCGACATCTCCTTAAGCTCAAACCCTATGCACAAACGAGGAAAGTTACAGGTTGCCACCGCTACTCACGATCGCCTCGCTCCTAGGCCATTCGCGGCCACGCGTGTCACCACCCAAGGTCACCGTGGCACCTCTCGACCCCTGTCCGAACCCACGCGGCGCCACAGAACCACGACAACAACAAATTCATGCCTACCACCACCTGTAAACGAAAGCCTAATCCACCAATTGCCAACGATCCAGCCATCAACTCGCCGTACGAACCACCCAGATCGACTCTCCTCAAAACCCTCTACGATACTTACAATTCAATTTGGCGATCAGACAAGGATGATCGTCGCGCGATGAACGACCGCGATTTGTTCTCAAAATTCTGGACAAACAAAGATTCAGATTGGAAAATGAATTACAGATCAGAGATGCGCTCGTCGAGAGCATTCCGACGATATAAAATATGATATAGTTTGAAGAGTTTTAATTTTGAAGTTGAAATTTGAATTGGAATTGAACTGGGGAGTTTTACGGTTTTTAGCCATTGGAAAGAGGAGAAACAAAATTCCTATACGTACAGAAATGAGAAATACAAAGGCTGCTAGGGTTTATAATGACATATATACAGGCAGAACAAAATAGGATTGAATTGGCTCGATTAGTTTGGAAATTTGAACGATAATGACCCGAAAAGTCCGCTTCGACTCCGGAACGAAAATAGATCAACCCATGTATCAAAATAGATGTTTTTAAATATTTCAAATGCAATGGAATAGGTTTTAAGTCGAAATTCCATCGTGAAGTTATGTTAAAATCAAGTTATTTCGAATTGAATCCAATTAAATTGATTTTTAGGCGTTTCGATCCCGTACGATCAGACGATAAGTCCAATCGCTACGTAACTTGAAATCCTACAATAATTCACTATTACGGATCCGATGAAACTGGTTTCATCGAAATCCGAGTCAGTGGAAAAAATGGCTATTTTTCAGTTAATTAATTAAATAAATTTAATCAATTAAATCAAAATTTTCAAATTCCAATTCCATAATTAACAAATCTTATCATTTTTGATTTCTTGAACAATTTCAATAATTTAAACAAATTTAGATGTCAATTTAAAATTGATCAATCCAGCAATTTCATTAAATTTAGAAGTTATAAATTAAAATTCCAAAAATCCATTTATTAAATTTTAAACCTTGTTATTCAAGTCTATTACAATAAGGTTATAACTAACATTGGATTACCTCTTAGTACACTAATGTTTCCCAATTTCATCTTAATTTCCATTCACATATTATTTAAATATTTAATTTTATTTATTTGCAATAAACCCAATTACTACAATTTAAATTCAGATAAATAAATAAATCTCGATTCCCATTCTTTTTATTCAACCAATCATTATCCTATTCATACTTTATTATCAACCAACAATTATTACAATTTATTATCTAATATTGATTTTTCCAAATTACAGCTTATTGTGTATTATTTCGTCAATTAATATAACTTTGAATTTTATTTTCCAATTTACTATTTACAATCACTTATAACCTTGCAATTATTTCAATTAATTGGGTTTGCACCAAATTAGTTATTTATTAACTTGCATTAACATTATTACCTTTATTTTAGTGATTTCATTATTAAATTACATATTTTTATTTTCTTTCCGAATTAAATTATCAAAACTTATTAAATTAACAAAATTTAATTATCAAAAACTATGGGTCGTTACAGTTAAGGATTTATTACTTAGTATAATTAATTAAAGAATTGATTAATTAAGGTAATAAATTAAAGGGTTGGTTAATTAATGAACGTGATTAATTAAAAGATAATAAATCAATGTAAGTTATTATAGAATAATTAATTAATGTAGTTAATTAAGGATCAATGTAATTAATTATAGTATAATTAATTAATAAGAGTAATTAAAGGTTAGTTAATGTGAATGGTTGAATGATAATTAATTTATATAATTAATTAAAGGCTAATTACTTAGTGTAATTAAAGAATAATTAATTAAGGAAGATTAATTAAGATGATAATTAAAGGATGATTAATTGATTGGTTTGTAATTAATTAATGTTAAGTAAGCAGGATTTAAAAGTGATTGAAGCAATTAATTTAATTTATTTAAATTAATTGGAAATGGTGTGACTGATTAATCTTGCTTATGGATGATTGAATGATATTGAATGCCTTGGATTATTTGATATCTCTAATATGTGATATATGTTGCTCTGTGATATGAGATACTTTGGTTGAATTGTGATAAAATGGATTATCTATCTATGATAATGTGAATTATTCTATCTATGTGCATATGTTATTCTAAATATAAATTAAATTGTTTTTAACTTAAACAGCTCGGACATTAAAACGGCGTTTGGATTTCGATGAGACTGGCATCGGATTCCAAATTGGATATTCGAAAACCACATCGATCCAAATTAAATGATAGGTCGTGAAATCTCAAGTAAAGATCAAGATTCAAAGAGGAAGGTCTATTGTCATTAACTCTGAGGGTGATTCCAAAACGAGTTTAACAGAGATAGTGCCTTCAATCAAGATGAAGATTCGGAATGCAAGGGCTATTTTCGTTAACTCCAAGGGTGATTCCAAAATGAGTGTAATGAGATAGTGCCTTTGGTTTCATTCGAACCCTGAACGGACTTGTATGGATGAATGCTATCAGACCATCGTCACTGGAGGACGATGAGCATTCCAAGATATGTTTTCTAAAAAGTAATCGTAGCCTCAAGCCTCATCAACCGAGAATGGCTAAAAAAGGGGAGGTGCAGCAAGGCTAAGTGGATAGCACCTAAGTAGGATAATATTTTCCCCTGTCTAGAGGTCCCTTTTTATTCGGCTGTGTGGGCGGTTGGTCGCGCCAATTGTGGGGTTGTCTTATTCGGGATCATCCAGTAAGGGATAGTTCCGTTCTTGTGTTGCAGGAGATCCGGGTGGATCTTCGGTATTCTGATCTAGACCAGGTACTGTGACGGGCGGTACCTCAGTATCCCTTCCATTGTATGGAATCCAATCTCCAATAAGTGCCGTATGTTTTGATTGTGTCCAACTATGTTGGAACGTGAGATGTAAGCATTCCAGCAATTTTCTATTTTACTTGAAAACCCTAGACACTATCATAATATCACTGGATTTCCTATCAAATATTTTGGTTATCGTAAGGGAAAAACCCGACATGTTTATTTTTTACGTGGTCTTACGAGATACCCTTTTTTTTCAAATGATTTTCAAAGTTAAGCAACTTCAACCCGTTTACTCACACCAGACCCATGTCTGACCCAGAGTTTATTTTTTGTTTTCTTATACTCTTGGGTACTCAAATTTTTACGAGTAGCTAAGGGATTCAGGTTAGCTTTGATGAATTTGGAGAAGACTTGGAGCAGGAGGCTTCAGCGTATATAGATGTTTTATTTCCGCTGTGTTGATTTCTTGTTTGGGATTCTGAGTTGTAATGATAGACAAGCCTTCACGACTGTCTGATGTGTTATGTATAATCTGTATGACTCTGATAGATGATGTCTATTATGTAAATAATATGTGATCTAATATATTTTATTCGTTTCGCTGTGAGATTATGATATTGTTTAGTTCTTTCTTTTCACTTTTCTTTCCCTTTCATTCTTATTGACGATGCGTCTTTCTGTGGAATGAAAGGCTGGTCGTCACAGGTGAATAGAGGCCAACATACACACACACACACACACACAGTTACATACACACAAACATGTATACAATGTCCAGAGCATATTCATCTATATTCTAGTTTTAAAAACATTCATGCAGATCATATATACAATATTACTTCACAGATTTAAGAAAAAGCATCAAAGTATAAACACAATTTTTTAGATTTTAAAAGATGTTTACTCACCAGAGAATTGAGAACAGAGGAATAGTTTTAATCTTTTGATCTAGAAGTTTGTATTTGATCTGTAACTGATAGTTGATTTTAAACTAAATCTTCATTAGCTCAGGTCAAAACTGAGGTTGAATTTGAATCTTGAAGTTGATTTGAATTTATTTGAGTTGAATTTGGTTGAAAATGCCTTGCTTGATCTTTGAATTTACATTTGGTTTTGGTTTTTAGTTTTGAAAATGAAACAAGATTGAGAAAGAAAGATGTTTGAACTGAAATTAAAATGGTCAAGTTTCACAAATTCTTTTTGTTATAAAAGTAAATTTTAAAGAACAAATCTTGCCACTTGTTATTTCAAATTATACTAAGCTACACATCTAAGTTGCATGTTATTATTTCTATACAAATGTTAAATGTATATATTATTATCTTACAAGTGTTAAAAACTCATTATTTAATTAATTGCTTATGTTTTTATATTTATGTAATATGAATTTATGTTTTTATTTATTTATATATTAATTATGTTTTTATATTTATGTAATATGAATTTTGTGCTTATATTTATTTTTATTTTACTTATGTTTTTATATTTATTAATGTATTATATGTTTTTATATGTTTATGGATTTTGTTTTAAACTTTTATATACATCTAAAATCATATTTAGATCAAGCAAGTTTAAAAGAAAGTAAAACAAACCTTTTATTAATCTTATTTAAATTTGAAACTTAAGCTAAGATATTTTTAAATAAATAAATATTTATAGATATTATCTTTATTGTTAAGAAATATAAATTTTAACTTTAAGTAGCCTTTGAAAAGTATTATATTGAGTTTAAAACATAATTTCCCCATAATATATATACATATATATTATAATTTGAAAACATATCTTTTATTAAATTCAAACCAAAGCTTTCTATTCACAATGTATATAGAACATTTTTATTAGTTTTGAAAATGATAAAGTTTGCCAAATTAAAATAATTATAAAAAAATTATTAAGCCAATATTGCCAATTTAAATAATTATTTTAGGAGATTATCAAATTGTTATTGCCCAAAATTCTGGGTCATCACTCTCCTCCCTCTTAAAATAATTTTGTCCTCAAAATTTAAAAGCATAGATAATTTAATAATCCAGCAAAGGTTTTTGTTTCCAATTAACAAAGCATACATATCAACCATAAACTAACAACCAAAGCAACCAATTCATTCAAACAAGCAAACCTAACTAACTAACTATCCTGACACAATTCAGAATATGCTTTCCTAATACTATCTAGAGTTTCCCAGGTACAATCACTAGGATCCTCGTCCTACTGAACCTTAACTAGCTACACTACTCTGATTCTGAGCTGCCTCCATCTTTTCTTGATCAGCTCAACCTACGCAGATGCCTCTCGAATCAACTCTGGACCGAGAATAAGTCAATCTTCGGATTCTATCCAACAAAATGGTCCTCCCAAGATCCACTGAAATCCAGAACATAAACTCTACCCTACAAGCATCAGTAGACTTCGAACTTACTTCTCCAATCCGAAATAACCAGAACAGGTGCACTTGATAACTTCTCCTTAAGATCCTGAAAATCTTCTACGTACTTAGGGGTCCATTTAATCTTCGCTCCCTTCCTAGTCAGTTTGGTCAAGTGAGAAGAAATCTTAGAATAATCCCGGATGAACTTCCTGTAGAAACCCTTTAATCCAAAACAAATGCGAATTTCCGTAGGAGTCTGCGATTGCTTCCACTCTAGAACAGCTGCTACCTTACTTCCGCTGCGCAACTCTGATTTGGAGTGGATGAGAATGTCGTCGAAGGACACGAGCACATACTTGATAAATACATCCCATAAAACACGGTTCAACAGATTCACAAAATAAGCTGGAGCGTTGGTTATCCCAAAAGACATAATCAACCACTCAAAGAAACAAATGAGTTCTCTGAATGCAGTCAAGGGTACTATCTTCAGCTACCCTTAGCTGGTGAAAACCCGAAACTAGATCTAACTGAGAAAACACAGAAGCACCAAGAAGAAGATCAAAAAGATCACCAATATGAGGAAAGGGATACTTATTCCTAATGGTCACCTCCCGATGCGGGCAAATCTTTGACTTCTTTGAAGATATTCGGAAAAATTCACAACAACTTAAATAGCTCCTACTTCCGTATAAGATGCCTCAATTCCAAGCAAAAGATTACCCAAGAGAACACTCAAACTATCGCAGGTCACTTTTGCAATCCTACCCAGTTCAATTTCCAAAGATACCATTCTCTCTTCACAAATCAGAACAGCCAACGCTTAACCAATCTATCGAAGAAATGGGTCCACCTTCAAAAGCAAACACCTCCGAGCTGCATTGCTGCCACAGATGTAAAGACCTCTTATCCATAAGCTTTTCGTACCTCAAAACCATATCTACTAATTCCATAATGAGTCTTTGAGATGGGAAGTCCTCTTCTCAAGAAACTTGGGCCTCAAATCGAGCACAAACATCTCGTTCTTCTTAAGAGGGTGTCAATAAGACCAGATCCATAGCGAGACAACTCATTGAACAGGGTCTCATACTCCGATACAGAAAAACACCCTTACTTGAGATCCAGAAATTCCTATACAACCAAGTCTTCCTTGCGGTAGGTATAACTGCTCCTTCGAATACTTCCTTAAATTGGCTCCTAGAGAAAACATCTTTGGGAACATTCATGTTCATTGCGTCTCACCATGTAGCTGCATCTTCCTGAAGTAGCCAAGATGCTGTCACTCGCTTCTACACATCTGACCGATCCAAACTCTTGAAAATCCTCTCATACGAGCGCAACCAAGCTTACACTACAATGATGGACTCTGTACCTTTAAAAGACTTCCCCCGAGATTGGCGAAATTCTTGCACAATGCCGCAAAGCTTACTCAAGGCGGTATTGGGTCTACAGCCTCAGCAGATATTCTTCCAACCTCAACTTCGGGCCTCTTCCATTTGTGGTAGTCGTGTTACACACACCACTAACCCTCCTACCTCTAGCTCATATTGCAAAACCTGAATAGTCAACCCAACAAATCAGATAGGAATATAGATATATAATAAAAATACAAGTATGCTCTCTCAAGATAGATATCACTCCAAAGCTTAGGTATTATCTAAACCTATTGCTCCGATACCTCAAGTGAAAACAACAGAGGCCAACACACACACACACACACACACACACACATACACACAGACATGCATACAATGTTCAGAGTATATTCAACTATATTCTAGTTTTAAAAACATTCATTCAGATCATATATACAATATTACTTCATATATTTAAGCAAAAACATCAAAGTATGAACACATTTTTTAGATTTTAAAAGATGTTTACTCACCAGAGAATTAAGAACAGAGGAACAATTTTAGTCTTTTGATCTAGAAGTTTGTATTTGATCTGAAACTGAGAGTTGATTTTAAACAGAATCTTCTTTAGCTCAGGTTGAGCTGAGGTTGAATTTGAATCTTGAAGTTGATTTGAATTTAGTTGAGTTGAATTTGCTTGAAACTGCCTTGCTTGATCTTTGAATTTACTTTTGGTTTGGTTTTTAGTTTTGAAAATGAAATAGGATTGAGAAAGAATGATGTTTGAACTGTAATTAAAATGGTCAAGTTTCACAAATTCTTTTTGTTGTAAAATTAAATTTTAAAGAACAAATCTTGCCACTTGTTGATTCAAAATATACTAAGCTACACATGTAAGTTGCATGTTCTCATTATTATACAAATGTTAAATGTATGTATTATTATCTTACAAGTGTTAAAAACCCATTATTTAATTAATTACTTATGATTTTATACTTATGTATTATGAATTTGTGTTTATAATTATTTATATATTACTTATGTTTTTATATTTATGTAATATGAATTTATGTTTATGTTTATTTATATATTACTTATGTTTTTATATTTATTAATATATTATATGTTTTATATGTTTGTGGATTATGTTTTAAACTTTTATATACATTTACAAATCATAATTAGATCAAGCAAGTTTAAAAAGAAAGTAAAACAAACCTTTTATTAATCTTATTTAAATTTTAAACTTAAGCTAAAATATTTTAAATAAATAAATATTTACACATATTATCTTTGTTGTTAAGAAATATAAAGTTTAACTTAAAATTGCCTTTGAAAATATTATATTGAATTTAAAAAATAATTTCCAAATCACAATATATGTACATATATATTATAATTTGAAAAATCTATTAAATTCAAATCAAAGCTTTCTATTCACAATGTATATACATATATATACATTATAATTAGGAAACATTTTTATTAGCTTTGAAACTGATAAATTTTGCCAAATTAAAATAATTATAAAAGAAAATCATTAAGCCAATATTGCCAATTTAAATAATTATTTTAGGATATTATCAAATTGCTATAGCTCAAAATTCCAGGTCATCACATTCCACCCCCCTAAAAGAATTTCGTCCTTGAAATTTAAAAGCAAAGATAATTCAATAATCCAGTAAAGGTTTTTATTTCCAAATAACAAAGCATACATATCAACCATAAACTAACAACCAAAGCAACCAATTCATTCAAAGAAGAAAACCTAACTAACTAACTATCCCGACACAATTCATGATATGCCTTCCTAATACTATCTAGAGTTTTCTAGGTACAATCACTAGGATCCTCGCCCTACTGAACCTTAACTAGCTACACTACTCTGATTCTGAGCTGCCTCCATCTTTTCTTGATCAGCTCAACCTACGCAGATGCCTCTCGAATCAAATCTGGACTGAGAATATGTCAATCTCCGGATTCTATCCAACAAAATGGTCCTCCCAAGATCTACTGAAATCCAGAACACAAACTCTACTCCACAAGCATCAGTAGACTTCGAACTTACCTCTCTAATCCGGAATAACCAGAATAGGTGCACTTGATAACTTCTCCTTCAGATCCTGAAAAGCTTCTACACACTTAGGGCTCCATTTAAACTTCGCTCCCTTCCTAGTCAGCTTGGTCAAGTGAGAAGAATTCTTAGAATAATCCCGGTTGAACTTCCTGTAGAAACCCTCTAATCCAAAACAATTATGAATTTCCGTAGGAGTCTGCGGTTGCTTCCACTCTAGAACAGCTGCTACCTTGCTTCCACTGCGAAACTCTGATATGGAGTAGATGAGAATGTCGTCGATGAACACGAGCACGTACTTGATCAATATATCCCAGCAAACACGGTTCAACAGATTCCCAAAATAAGCTGGAGCGTTGGTTATCCCGAAAGACATAACCAACCACTAAAAGAAACAAATGAGTTCTCTGAATGCAGTCAAGGGTACTGTCTTCAGCTACCCTTAGCTGGTGAAAACCCGAAACTAGATCTAACTGAGAAAACATAGAAGCACCAAGAAGAAGATCAAAAAGATCACCAATATGAGGCAAGGGATACTTATTCCTAATTGTCACCTCCCGATGCGGGCAAATCTTTGACTTCTTCGAAGATATCTAGAAAAATTCAAGACAACTTAAATAGCTCCTACTTCCTTATAAGATGCCTCAATTCCAAGCAAAAGATTACCCAAGAGAACACTCAAACTATCGCAAGTCACTCTTGCAATCCTACCCAGTTCAATTTCCAAAGATACTGTTCTCTCTTCACAAATCAGAACAGCCTATGGTTAACCAATCTATCGAAGAAATGAGTCCACCTTCAAAAGCAAACACCTCCGAGCCGCACTGCTGCCATAGATGCTAAAGACTTCTTATCCATAAGCTCTTCGTACCTCAAAGCCATATCTACCAATTCCATAATGAGTCTTTGAGATGGGCAGTCCTCTTCTCAAGAAACTCGAGCCTCAAACCAAGCACGAACATCTCGTTCTTCTTAAGGGGGTGTCAATAAGACCAGATCTGTAGCGAGACAACTCATTGAACTAGGTCCCATACTCCGATACAGACGAACTCCCTTACTTGAGATCCAGAAAATTCCTACATAACCGAGTCTTCCTTGCGGTAGGTATAACTACTCCTTGAATACTACCTTAAACTGGCTCCAAGAGAAAACATCTTCAGGAACATCCATGGTCACTGTGTCTCACTATGCAGTTGCTCCTTCCTGAAGTTGCCAAGATGCCATCACTCGCTTCTGCACATCTGAGCGATCCGAACTCTTGAAAATCCGCTTACACGAGCGCAACCAAGCTTACACTTCAGTGATGGACCCTGAACCTTTAAAATACTTCCTTCGAGATTGGTGAAATCCTTGTACAATACCGCAACGCTTACTCGAGGCGGTATTGGGTCTACAGCCTCGGAAGATGTTCTTCCAACCTCAACATTCGGGCCTCTTCCATTTGTGGTAGTTGCGCTACACACACCATTACCCCTTCTACCTGTAGAACTCATATTGGAAAACCCGAACAGTTAACCCAAAAAATCTGGTAGGAATATAGATATACAATAAAAATACTAGTACGCTCTCTCAAGATAGATATCACTCCAAAGCTTAGACATTATCTCAACTAGAGCTCTAATACCACCTGTGAAAATAACAGAGGCCAATACACACACACACACACACACACACACACACGTACACACGAACATGCATACAATGTTCAGAGTATATTCAACTATATTCTAGTTTTAAAAACATTCATGCAGATCATATATACAATATTACTTCACAGATTTAAGCAAATAAAAATCAAAGAATGAACACATTTTTTTTTAGATTTTAAAAGATTTACTCACCAGAAAATTGAGAACAGAGGAACAGTTTTAATCTTTTGATCTGGAAGTTTGTATTTGATCTGAAACTGATAGTTGATTTTAAATTGAATCTTCATTAGCTCAGGTTGAAACGAAGGTTGAATTTGAACCTTGAAGTTGATTTGAATTTAGTTGAGTTGAATTTGCTTGAAACTTCCTTGCTTGATCTTTGAATTTACTTTTGATTTCGGTTTTTAGTTTTGAAAATGAAAGAAGATTGAGAAAGAAAGATGTTTGATCTGAAATTAAAATGGTCAAGTTTCTTTTTGTTATAAAATTAAATTTTAAAGAACAAATCTTGCCACAATTCAAATTATACTAAGCTACACATGTAAGTTGCATGTTATTATTACTATACAAATGTTAAATGTATGTGTTATTATCTTACAATTATTAAAAACCCAATTTAATTAATTATTTATGTTTTTATATTTATGTAATATGAATTTATGTTTATATTTATTTTATATAACTTATGTTTTTATATTTATTAATGTATTATATGTTTTTATATGTTTATGGATTATGTTTTAAACTTTTAATGTACATTTACAAATCATATTTAGATCAAGCAAGTTAAAAAAAAAGTAAAACAAACCTTTTATTAATTTTATTTAAATTTTAAACTTAAGCTAAAATATTTTTAAATAAATAAATATTTATAGATATTATCTTTGTTGTTAAGAAATATAAAGTTTAATTTTAAATAGCCTTTGAAAAGTATTATAATGAATTTAAACATAATTTCCAAATCACAATATATACATATATATTATAACTTGAAAACATATCTTTTATTAAATTCAAACCAAAGCTTTCTATTCACAATGTATATACATATATACACATTATAATTAGGAAACATTTTTATTAGCTTCGAAAATGATAAATTTTTCCAAATTAAAATAATCATAAAAGATAATTATTAAGCCAATGTTGCCAATTTAAATAATTATTTTAGGAGATTATCAAATTGCTATTGCCTAAAATTCCGAATCATCACAAATACACTCGAGTTAGAACTAAAAATTCCTCTGTAAGTCAAATCAATATTACGTAAAATATGAGTGTGATAGCTTCAGAGATGTTTACAAGATTTTCCATCTCCTATCAAGTGTACAATGTGAATGTAATAACTTAAGAGATGCCATGAGATTTTCCATCTCCTAATCAAAATTCGAAATACCAATTTAAACCACTTAAATTAAAGTAAATCAAATTATTGATTTCTTTAAAAAAATATCATCCAAACCAATCCAAATTCAAGATTTTGAAACCATTCAATTTAACCAAACCCAATTTTAAAATGATTCAAATGACCATTTAAATGATGTCAATAATATACAAGGTGATAACAGGGATATATCAAAATAAATAAACAACCATACATCCAACATATCAATCAATAAGCATCCATTTCAAACAACATCCAAATCGACCAATATATCTCAACAGTTACTAGTTATCAATTGTCGAGGTGTTAAATCGACAATTAAATTTCAATAAAAATTTAAATGTCTAACCAATTCAATGTCAGTTTAGATTCGGTATCAATTCAAATATCAAATTAAATCAACAAACAACAATCAAAGATTTATACATTACATCATAAATTTGAATTAACTTGCACAGGAAATTTTAGTATTGCATGAGTGGGTTTAATCATTCACCTCTAACTTAAAGCCCATTAAAAATCCAGTAAAAGCCAAAAATCTCAACAGTCTTCAAATTCAATTAAACTAGTTTCACGTTGTCTGGAACTTCGATACGAATCTAACGGAAGAAACCACAGATCAATCGGAGTTCATATGCAAAATTTATACGAGTTATAATATTTGAAATTAAAATAACACAGGGGAAAATCGTAAACCTATTCAAACCCTACCGCATAGAACAACCGAACTTCCATCGATCTACAGCCGCCACCCAAATCGATCAAATGCCGCTGCTTTGTACCTCTATGCCATGATCCAACCTCGCCACTAAGGCTGCATCGCTAAGCCGCACCCCCTTATGCCGGCGCAACCACCTTCGGTCTTTCCCATGCTGCACCATCGCCACCATTCATGGCCAAATTCTGGCAAAATTTGTCGTCGAATGACACGGTCCAATCCGATGGATCAACCCCCCTAATCGTCCTCTACCATGCAGCACTTTCTGATCGTCTATCGCCCGACAATCCACCATTAAACGCAAACCCTAATTTGAACGGCCGAGAATGATTCGCCAATTTTCAAGCCAATGGAGCCTCCAGTCAAAAAAAAATTCTAACATCGAGTGTTTCGCGATGATATATTATATGATAGGTTGGAGCAGTTTGAATTTTTGGATTAAATTTGAAATCAGAAATTAGGGTTTGGGATATTGACCATTGAGAAAAGAGCAGACTAGAACTGAAATGTATGCATAGAAAATAGAGCAGAAGGATGCTAGGGTTTATAACAACATATATATAGACAAAGATGAATTAGGAATAGTTGGAACAGATCGATTGGTCGAAAGCGATAACAAAGGTCTAAAAAGACCGTTTCCTTCCCAAAACGAAAATTAGTCATCCCATATGTCAAAATATAGGTTTGAAATATTTTTAAACTCGATGAAACTAATTTCAAACCCCAATTCTATTGTATACAGAAATTACGTTTAAAATCAAATTATACTTATTTTTACACTTAATTAAAAGGAATTATTATTAAATTGATTTAATGACTTTTAAAGTATAAATTAAAAGTTACTAATCATCATTCTTAGTTAAACACAAATTAATAATCTTTTAAAATTAAAATTTTCATGTTAAACCCAAGATTTAAATATTAAATTTATTTCAACATTTAATTACAACTGTAATAATACATTAGTTAATTACATTTTAAATTTTCAACAAATTATTTTATTTTGTTTTAAATTCTTATTATTATCAACAAATACCTTATGCGTTAATTAAACACAAGTCTCTATTTTATTACACTCATAGTTTAAAGTTAACATCTTCTCTCATATTAATTGAACTATTTAATTACACTAATTCCAATTGATTACCCAATTAATTTCAAAATGGAATAAATAATAAGATGAGAAATAAACAATTGTTATATTTTATAGTAATTAATGAAAGTCTATATGAGTGGGTCGTATACGATATAGATGCAAGTATGAACAACTAACTATATAATATAACTAGATAGATAATAATAGCACGTAAATTAAAATAATCACACCAGGATTTTATACTGGTTCGGACCTCCCGTCCTACGTCCAGTCCCGAAGCTCCTCTTCGGATTTTCCTTTCAACTAACCCTCACTTGACCCGGAGGAATAGGTTTATAATAGCAGAGTTTCTTTGTCAAGAATGTGTTCTATAACACTGATGTTGACTATTGAGTACAAGTGCTTCCAATATATATATCTATCTAGAGGATATTGAATGATGAATTCTAAATATATGGAAGTGTTAAATACAAGTAGTTGATTGCTAGAGAATATGTACAAGTCAGAGTATAGGAAATAAGAGCATAAGTAAGCAAGGTAAGAAAACTCTTTGCATTCTTGATGCTATTTATAATGATGAAGAGTTTTCTTGTATAGTTGCATCTGTTGTAATCTTCCCAAAGTCGCTTCTGATGGTGATGAAGGGTTGCGATAAAGAGAAGCAGGTGTGTCCTTTCGAATATGACAGTTGCTCTTGAAATTGCTCAGCCGAGTTCAAATTCAGACGTCTGGAGGAATGTTTCAGACGTCTGGGTTTCATATGTTTTTTTGTGTCTGGTTGCTATTCAGACGTCTGAGTTTATTATCAGACGTCGGGTTCCTTCTGAATTGTGAACCAAAGAGTTTAACCAGACGTCTAAGCTTATTTCCAGACGTCTATTTCCTTCTGAATTGTGAACTAGAGAATTTATCCAGACGTCTAAGCATATGTACCAGACGTCTGATTTCTCTGATTTGCAAACCAGAGAAAACATTCAGACGTCTTGCTATTGCATTCAGATGTCTGAAAATGTATATGATGCTTTATTTGTGTCTGTGCCATTTCTTTTCAACTTCTACCGATTTGACGTCTTTTGATACTTCTCTTGAGTCTTGTTTTTGTCTCTTTGGTGATGTTACTCTATCATCTACCTATAAATATAGATACACACACACACACACACACACACACACACACATTCGGTTTCCATTGCATAGTTTTTATCATCGAAACCATAGAGTTGATTTCCTAACAATCTCCCATTTTTTGATGATGACAACTATTCAATGTATTTATATATAGATTAAAAATCTCCCCGTGAATGTGTCCTTATTTTTATTGTTTTATGCTTATATTTAAATTTCTCCCCCTTTGACATTATCAAAAAGAATTCCTAATAATTAAGCTAATCGTCAAAAAAGAAAATTTTCATTAATAGCATAAAGGAGTTACATTCGAGGATGTGTACAAAAACATAAACAACTACGATTCCTAATTTTTAAAGTTTCTTTGGAGAAGATTGATTTGGATCATCCTCCTTTGGTGAAGCTTGATTTGTATCCCCCTCCTTTGGTGAAGCTTGATTTGTATCACCCTCCTTTAGTGAAGCTTGATTTGTATCATCTTCCTTTGGTTCTTCTTTAGTAGAAGTGCTAGCTTTTGAAGGAGATGTTAAAGCTTCCTTTGGAAGTTCGTCCTCAAATAATTTAGAATGTTTTGCATGAGGAGAAGGTACAGGGGTTGCCCAATCATCAGAAGGTGGAGTTGTACCACGAACCCTTTGTAACACTTCTTTAAGAACCGATAGAACAGTTGAAAGAGAATCTTCAACTGTGGCTAGTCGTGTAACGAACGAAGTTTCAAAGATCTCAATTCGGTTAGCCAAATACTTTTGATTTAGAGATAGTATATGTTGGTTCCAGAGAGTTAGATCTCGAATACTTTCATTTGGATTTGTTTCTAGTCGAGTTTCTAAAATTTCTTCTTGTCCCGGATAATCAAAAGGTTTAGGAGGAGGAGGAGTACTTTCTCGTTGTTGCTCTTCTTGTTGAGATGGAACCATGGGTGGTTGAGAAGGATTTTCAACTCTTCTAGATTGTCGATGATGCGTCCAATCTTCAAAGGACATGAATTCCGGAGGAATTTCATGTAAGTGCATTAAGGAAAAGAATTTTATGGAAGCGTATTTTGGCGAAATTTCTTCGAACGTTAAGAGATAAGAAGGAATATTATGTGAACGAAGAAGTCTCATAGTATAGGTAGGATAGATGATCGATGGCCTTGATCGAGTCCAAAAGTGTTTGAGCTCGTCGACGATAAATTTTGCCCAATTTACTCTTGTCCTACTAAATATAGCATATAATGCTTTATGCTCCAATTCAGTAATTTGCTCGTGACTACCCATTCTTGGAATAATTGTATTAATTAACATCCGTGTTAGGAGTCGAGCTTTCGGACGTAAATACATTGAAGCAAACTTGGGCATTTCGTCTTTCCAGATTTGGTGAGTAATAGTATTTCGAGGCTTGAATATCATATCTGGTATGTTGTGTAAGTCTTCCCCGGTGTCGGAGCAACCTAGGGTTCGTCCTATCAAACCAGGGGTCAATCGAATCGTATTCCCGTATATACTAGACCAAAGCCAATTGTCCTCGTCCTCAGTGTTCCATACTGAGGTACTATCTAGATTCACATAAAATAGAAAAATGGATAATTGGTCTATTTGGATATCATTTGATGTAAAGTTAATTAGAGTCTCTAATCCGGCATCTTCACATAACTCATCCAATTCATACATAGGGAATTTTAAGAGATTGTAAAAAGGTCCTATGTGAAGTTTCTTTTTCTGGATATCTTAATACCTTTTTATAGAATGTGAAGCTCTATTCATCCACCGTTCAATTTGGTCGTCCGAGAAAACCTGGGGATGAAGATGTAGTCGGTTGATCTTGCTTTCTTTTGGACATTTTAGGATTCTTAGTACGAGGCGGCATCGTGGTAATATTTGGTGTAGGATAGCGAAACTGGAGCGAAAATTTTCTTTGAGAAAATCGTAGGAAGTAATAATTTTGAGATAAAAGAAAAAAAAAGTGACGTTATCTGATCGATTTTAAATGGTCGATTGGGAATCAGACGTCTGGATTAGAAATCAGACGTCTGGTTTGCCCTAATTTTTGTCCAGAGGATAAAATCAGACGTCTGCTTTGTGACCCAGATGTCTGGTTTTGAGCATAGTTATAAAATTGTAGATACAGTGAGATTTTTCAGACATCTGGAATTTAAAACAGATGTCTGTTTTTGTTTAATTTTGAAACAGAAAGTTAAGGCAGACGTCTGGATCTTATTTCAGACGTCTGGATTGTTCTGAATTTTATTTGGAGGAGACAGAACAACATTTCAAACGTCTGGGGGGTATATCAGACGTCTGATATATGCACACTCCTAAATTTTGAAAAGTATATCCTTGTGTCAGACGTCTGGAAGTTGTTGATAGACGTCTGAAAATTGCAGATGGGCTAAAAATGACTTAAAGTGTGATGATTTCACTTATATATCGAATGTAGATAACAAATAACTTTATTGTTGTAAAAATATAATAACAAATAAGTTTTGATACATTCAATAATTAATACAATTTATTTATTTAGATGGAGATGGAGTTTTTGGATTTTCTGACTCATTATCCTTCCATGGTCTAAGTGGAGACCATATATTTCCACGTTCGTGAGTCCTTGGAGAGCCAGAAAGTCATCTTGGTGAGGGATCTGAAGAAGTACGATACGAAGAAGATGGATCCAATGAACTACAAGGTTTTGGTAGCGGTTCATGAACATCTTTCTTTCGGGACGAACAAAACTTCATCACCACTAGCTCGAGAAAGCTTAACCTTCGTGCCGTAACATTTTGTTCGAAATAAAGCTCTCGTTGAAGATCCATATGTTGTTTTTGGTAATGATGGATTTCATTAATTTTCTCCTTTGTGTTAGGAGAAATAAATAGAGAACTTTTAGTTTTCTTATTATCCGGAGTAAAACCCGTACGATACTAAGACCACCTATATGTTGGCTCTTGCTTTGGTGTAGGTGTCGGAAGTCGTTGTGGGGTGTCAACCGAGCTGTCTGTTGTTGGTGTTGAGACGGAGATAGATATATAGGAATCTTCTGACGACATTGTTATATTTTGTTTCTTCCTTTTTATTATTAAAAAATTCAATTGTTTAAATGTAGTTTTTCTGTTTGGCTATATTTATATGCTGAAAATATTAAATATAGGCAAACTAATTTTCTAAAAGTTTAAAGGTGCAGAAATCAATGATATAAATTGTGGTGATTACTTTGGTGACTAATTATAGCCTTAAAAAAAATTATTATATATATATATATATATTATTAAGGAAGAAGGTCATTTAGTGAGCAAATACATAAACTTCGTCGAAGTTTAGAGAAAATTTGTTCATTTAATGTTTTTGTAAAGATATCGGCTACTTGATTTTCGGTATTTACGTATTCTAATGAAATGGTTCCTTTCTCAACATTGTCTCATAGAAAATGATGTCGTATATCTATATGTTTGGTTCGTGAGTGATTAACAAGGTTTTTTGACAAATTAATTGCACTTGTGCTATCACAATAAATTGGAGATTTGGTGATAATTTTACCAAAATCCGTTAATGTTTGTTGAATGTATATTACTTGCGCACATGCTAGAGCGGCGGAGATGTATTCGGCTTCGCAAGTAGATAGAGAAACACTATTTTGTTTTTTTACTAAACCATGAAACCAAAGATTGTCTGATAAAATGACAAGTTCCACTAGTACTCTTACGATCTGTTCTACATCCACCAAAATCTGCATCGCTATATGAAACAAGTTCAAACGATGATCCTTTAGGGTAGAACAAACCATAATCTTTAGTGCTAGATAGATAACGTAAAATTTGCTTAACCGCTCTTAGATGTGATTCTTTTGGTTTTGCTTGAAATCGAGCACAAAGACATACACTCATCATAATATCCGGTCGACTAGCCGTTAAATAAAGTAGAGAACCAATCATGCTACGATATAATTTATCATCAAAATCTTTTCCGTTTTCATCTTTTTCTAAGTGAATGGTGGTGCTCATTGGTGTTGGTTTGCTTGATGTTTTATCCATTTAAAATCATCGTAATAAATCGTTACAATATTTTTCTTAATGAATAAAGAATCCATTTTCGAGTTGTTTTATTTGTAAACCTATGAATAAATTTAATTCCTCCATGTGTGACATTTCAAATTCATTTTTCATAATATTAGAAAATTGATTACATAGTTTTTCGTTGGTTGAACCAAAGATGATATCATCAACATAGATTTGTACAACCAAAATATCGTTATCTTCTCTTTTAATAAATAAAGTTGTATCTATTTTCCTATATGAAAACTGGATGTTATTAAGTGATTTTTAAGACGTTCGTACCATGCACGAGGTGCTTGTTTTAATCCATATAGTGCTTTATTTAATTTAAAAACATGATCAGGATATTTTTCGTGAACAAATAGTGGTGGTTGTTCGATGTATACATTTTCCTTAATAAAAATATTCAAAAAGGCACTTTTGACATCCATTTGAAATAGTTTAAAATTGTTATGAGTTGCAAAGGCGAGTAATGTACGAATGGCTTCAAATCTTGCGACTGGAGCAAACGTTTAATCGCAATCTATGCCTTCTTCTTGATTATAGCCTTGAGCAACCAAACGTGCTTTATTTCTAACAATATTTCCATTCTCGTCTGCTTTGTTTTTAAATACCCATTTTGTTCCTTTTACCGATTAATCTTCAGGTCTTGGTACTAATTACCATACGTTATTACGTTCAAATTGATTTAATTCTTCTTGCATAGCTATTATCCAAAAATTATCATTTGATGCTTATTTATAATTCTTTGGTTCAAAATTTGACACAAATGCTATATGGCTTATATGATTGAGTTGATTTCTAGTTACTCTTGAATTAAGATCTTCAATAATATTATCTATTGGATGATCCTTAAGAATTCTAGGAGATGATATCAAAGTGTTATTTTGACTATTTGTTTCATTAGTAATAGAGTTTGTTGAATTTATTAGTGGAATAATTTCTTCTTCATCATTAGTATGATGTTTAAAAAGATTTTCGTCGAATGAGACATGTAAGCTTTCTTCAATAGTATTATTTCGTTTATTAAAAATTCTATATGCTTTGCTACGTTCCGAATAACCAACAAAGACACCTTCATCGGCTTTTGGATCAAACTTTCCTAAATTATCTTTTATATTTAATATAAAACATTTTGAACCAAAAATTTTAAAGTACGATACTTTAGGTTTTTTATCAAAAAAAAATTCAAAACAAGTTTGTTTAGTCGTGGGGCGAATAGTTACTCGATTTAGTACATAACAGGATGTTGCAATAGCTTCAGCCCAAAAGTGTTTTGGTAATCCACTACTATTTAGTAATGTTCGTACACATTCTTGTAATGTACGATTTTTTCTTTCTACGACACCATTTTGTTGAGGTGTACGATGAAAAGAAAAATTATGAGTTATACCTTTCTTATTGCAACAGTGTGTAAAAAGATCATTTTCAAATTCTCCTCCGTGATCATTTCTAATATTATTAATGTTTACATTCATTTGAGTTTTAATTCTTTTAGCAAATATTTTAAACATACCAAAAGTATCGCTTTTATGTTTTAAAAATAAAGTCCATGTATATCTTGAAAAATCATCGACTATTATGAACACATATTTGTTGTGATTTATAGAACGTACTTGTGTTGGACCAAATAAATCTAAATGTAATAATTCTAATGGTTGTTTTGTAGAAATATTATTTTTAGATTAAACGAGCTTTTCTTTAGTTTTCCAATTCGACAATCATCACATAAAATTTCTACTTTGTAATTTATTTTAGGTAATTCTCTTACTAACTCATATTTTGCCAATTTATTAATCTTTTAAAATTGATATGACAAAATCGTTTATGCCATAACCATGGATCATCATGTTTGACGGTTAAACATAAGTTTGAATTTTTATTTATATTCATGTTTAATACATAAATATTTTTGTTTCTAAATCCTTCAAAAATGAGCTGTTTGTTATTATCTAAAATATTACATCTGTCTTTTTCAAAATTTATTTGAAAACCTTTATCACATAATTGACTAATGCTTAGCAAGTTATGTTTTAAATTTTCTATTAATAAAACATTTGTAATAATAGGAGAGTTAGATATACCAAAGTTGATGACTTTTCCAATTCCTATGACATATCCTTTTGAATTGTCTCCAAAGGTTACCGTTCCACCATCGATGTGTGTTATATTTGATAACATTTTTGAATTTTCGGTCATATGCTTGGAGCAACCGCTATTTAGTATCCATTTCTCCTTATTTCTTATTTTGGGCACTTGCAAAATAGAAAATGTTTTAATTGGTACCCATATATTTTATTAGGGTCCTATTTGTTAGAGGAAGGTAGCCATACCCAAGATGGTTTGGTACGTTTATAAATATAATTTTTATTACAGACTATATTTTCTAAGTAATTATTAATATGCTTTTGTCTAATCAAATTATTATTTGTTTTAGGAATCCAAATTTTCATATTATTGGTATTCAATTTAGTCTTAGACAAACTTCTAGCTTTTATATGTCTACTATTTTTAGCATTATTTTCTTTTTGTTTAAAAGAATTTTTGAATCCTATTCCATTTCTATTACCTGATGGTTTTGAGGTTTTGATAAGATTTTCCAAATCTTTTTTACCTTTCTTAAATTTTGACACATTATTGGTAATTTTATCTAATTTTTCTCTCAACTCTATATTTTCAATATTCAGCAATTCAACACTATTTTTAAAATCAATATTTTCTTTTAACAAATTTTCTTTTTCTATATAAATATTCTCACTTTCTATCATATTATTTTTGATTTTTTGTTGAGATATTTCAAGTTCTTCTTCTAGAATATTTTTTTTATCTTTCAACATTCCTACTTCAAGTTCTAATCTATTTATTTTGACTATATATTCTTTGTTCAATTTTTTTATTTGTCTATATTTATCGTCTAGTTCCATGCTAAGTTCTAATAGTTCATCATGGCTAAGTTCAGGACATACCTCTTCAGTTTGTGCCATAAAACATACATTAGCTTGTTCTCTGTCACTATCGCTATCACTTTCAGAAGATGAAGAATCCGAATCATCCCAAGTTACTTTGAAAGCCTTCTTCTTCTTGAATTTTTGAATTTTGTTATTCTTTTTGTCATTATTGAGTTTAGGGAAATCCTTCTTCATATGTCTGTATTGATCACATTCGTAGCACTTGATTTGAGATATGTTTGTTGTGTTGGACTTCCCTTCTTTTTGAAACTTGGTCATCTTTCTAAATTTCTTGAATCTATTATAATTCTTAGCAATAAAAACATTTCTTCTTCATCTAGATCAGAGTCATCATTTTTTGTTGCTGGAAATGCTATATTCTTTTTCTCCGAATTTAGTTCTTTTCGTGCCTGCAAGTTAGCTTCATAGGACATTAAATTTCCTATCAACTCTTCAACTTTGAGAGTGGAAAGATCATTAGCTTCTTCTATAGCTAAAACCTTCATTTCCCAATCTGATGTCAAAGAGTTGAGTATTCGAGATATTAAATCAAAATCGGTGAATTTAACTCCTAATCCATATGATCATGTTAGATAGTTTGAAATCTAGAATACATGTCAACAATAGTTTCATTTTGCTTCATTTTGAATGAAGAAAATTGGTTTTGCAGAATCGAAATCTTAGTTTGTTTGACCTCTGTTGCTCCCTCATGTGTAATTTGTAAGGTACGCCAAATATCGAATGCAGTGGTGCATAACATGACACATGAAAATTCATTTTTGTCTAAAGAACAAAATAAAACGTTCATAGCTTTAGCATTATTTGATGCTAAGGTCTTTTGCGCATCAGTCCAAGTGTTCATAGCAGTGGCAAGTACTTCATATCTATCTTGTGTGGCTGACCAAATTTCAAGACCATTAGCTTCCATAAAAATTCTCATACATGTTGACCAATATGCATAGTTAGATCCATTAATAAGTGGGGGTCGTGTAGTGGATTGTCCTTCTTAAAAAATACTTGTCGTATTAAATTGATTCAAAAACGTGTTACGGTTATTTGATCAAAACCTTGCTCTGATACCAATTGAAAGTCTATATGAGTGGGTCGTATATGATATATATGCAAGTATGAACAACTAACTATATAATATAACTAGATAGATAATAATAGCAACGTAAATTAAAATAATCACACCAGGATTTTATACTGGTTCGGACCTCCCGTCCTACGTCCAGTCCCGAAGCTCCTCTTCGCATTTTCCTTTCAACTAACCCTCACTTGACCCGGAGGAACAGGTTTACAATAGCAGAGTTTCTTTGTCAAGAATGTATTCTATAACACTGATGTTGACTATTGAGTACAAGTGCTTCCAATATATATATCTATCTAGAGGATATTGAATGATGAATTCTGAATATATGGAAGTGTTAAATACAAGTATTTGATTGCTAGAGAATATGTATAAGTCAGAGTATAGGAAATAAGAGCATAAGTAAGCAAGGTAAGAAAACTCTTCGCATTCCTGATGCTATTTATAATGATGAAGAGTTTTCTTGTATAGTTGCATCTATTGTAATCTTCCTAAAGTCGCTTCTTATGGTGATGAAGGGTTGCGATAAAGAGAAGCAGATGTGTCCTTTCGAATGTGACAGTTGCTCTTGAAATTGCTCAGTCGAGTTCAAATTCAGACGTTTGGAGGAATGTTTCAGATGTCTGGTCTTCATATGTTTTTTTGTGTCTGGTTGCTATTTAGACGTCTGAGTTTATTATCAGACGTCTGGTTCCTTCTAAATTGTGAACCAGAGAGTTTAACCAGACATCTGAGCTTATTTCTAGACGTTTGTTTCCTTCTGAATTGTGAACCAGATAATTTATCCAAACGTCTAAGCATATGTATCAGACGTCTGATTTTCTTTGATTTGCAAACCAGAGAATACATTCAGACGTCTGGCTATTGCACTCAGATGTCTGAAAATGTATATGATGCTTTATTTGTGTTTGTGCCATTTCTTTTCAACTTCTACCGATTTGGCGTCTTTTGATACTTCTCTTGAGTCTTGTTTTTGTCTCTTTGGTGATGTTACTCTATCATCTACCTGTAAATATAGATATATATATATATACACACATTCGATTTCCATTGTATAGTTGTTATCATCGAAACCATAGAGTTGATTTCCTAACAATTCAAATATCAATAAATTTGTTGTTTAAAAACACGGGTTATTAAATTACTTACCAATTAATTGATTTATTATTCTATATTAAAACCGATTTCAATTAAATAACATAGGATTTCACCATTTAATATATCATTGATTTTATTCCTCATTGAACTTTATAATTATAACAAATTAACTTTACAATTATATTTCAATTAAAGATAAACATTCAATTTATTCTTTCCAAGTCAAAGCTTAACTTCATTAGAATGTTCGTTTTCATTTAATTTAAAATGTAACTTTTTATGTTAAATTTATTAATTACAACATAGCAATCTTTTCTTTTCAATTAAAGGAATCCAACAACTCTTATTACACTTTATATTCGTTATTGTTTTCAAACGTATTCTCATTATACCACAACCTTTTCTGTTCATTTCATATTTTCCAACATCCATTCGTTAAATTATTCCATTCTTACATTAACATCTATTATTATAATCAATGGAACTTACATCCAAACCATTATTAAATAAATCATACTCAAATCAATATCATTAGATTATATTCTAATATACCTTGTAATCTTTTACCTCATTAAAATTAGATGTTTTAACATTTATTTAAGATCATGTTTATAACCTAATAAATTTACATACATAAACCATAAATTTTTAATTTCTGAAAATTTGAATTTCAAACCTTATTTAATTTAATATTTTTTATCGTCAAAAATATGGATCGTTACAACTTATACTGTTGAGATAAGTATATAAATGTTTTTCCAAGTATAAAAAGGATATAAGGGGTTTAGGAATAGTGTTTTGTAAAGAGCTTTTGATCAAATGTTTATAAAGTGATTTTAATTAATTATAGATTAATTAAATAAGGATTAGTGGATCTGATATGGATTTATAACAATGTTTGAATGATTGATTATTTGATAGTTAAATAACCGACTATCAAATCTGACTAAAACGTAACTTTGGAAATATCTAGGAGAAACACGTAAGTTATATGACACGGTCATCCCCAATGATGTTGTACTATGCATATAAATCTCATTTTGTTCTTCTACGATAAATGATAGGGAAATCCATCCACTAACAATTAGGACGTGAATTCCACCCTTGTTTTTGTTTGTTTATTTCTCAAAGAACCGAGGTTGAGTTTACTGGAAATTATCGAAAGTTGCTTCGAAGAGAGCAAGATCGGATATGTTATCCAAAAACCACTCAATCCAACTTAAGCATTTCGAACTAAAGACATCTTGAAGAGTATGGAATCAATGATGGAGCTTTTGAAGGGTAAGGGCTACTTGCTACTAATCCTAAGGGTAATTCCAAAATGGGTGTAGTAGAAATAGTGCCTTCGGTTTCTTTCAGTCTTAGAACAAACTTGTATGGATGAATGCCAACATTGCATTGGTGCCTGGAGGGCAGTGTAACATTCCAAGTGGAAAGTGATAAATAAAGGTAAAACATAGCCTCAAGCCTCATCAACTGGGAAATAATAAAAATCGAGCATGTAGCAGGGCCCAATGGGTTACTCCCATCTAGATATGGTCATCCAAAAATCTTGATCAATTACAACCTACTCGAGTATGCTTCGTGGCCAAAATTAGGGTGGCCCTATTCAGTACTACTAGTTAAGTGGTAGGCCAGTCCTATGTGGCAGGGGTACAAGATGTTCTTGTCAGACCCTGGTGCATTTTATATAGAGATGTACCATCGAAAGGTAGTTTCTTACCTTGTCATATTATGGAATCCATTCTCCAATACATGCCTTTATGTTTTTGATTGTAGAACCTAGTATACTTTAATTTAATTAATGTAACAATTTTAGCTATGATTAATAAGTATCTGCACACTAGACACTTTTATAATACTAATGGTAGAAAACATTTTTGTTATCGTAAGGTAAACAACCACCCATGTTTATATGCGGTGTGGTCTTATGAGATAACTTTGATTTTAAAAGAGTTTAAATATAATAATTCAATTGTTTGAGTTTACTCATACCAGACCCATGTCTAACCCAGAGTTTTATTTTCTTCCCCTAGAACTCTTGGGTGCTCACTTTATTATAAGCAGCCATGTAGTTTAGGTTTCCTACAGATGCATGTTGGAGGAGTTTGGAGCGGGAGGATTCATCGATAGCTAGTTATTTTCTTCTTTTCTTCTATGTTATATGTACCCTATATTTGATATAAAGGGATGGGCCGTCATAATTGTCCAAGGGTAGGATTGTATAGTATGACTCTGATGTATCATTTTTGAAATAACTTTGTAAAATATCATGTTGATCAATATATGTTATTCAATCGTGTTGTGACATTCTGCAATTTTTATTCTTCTATCTCCTAATTTCTTTCTTTTCACCGCTAATGACCTATCTCTTGGGCATCAAATGATCAACACATGAATACCGTGGATGTATCAAGTGTCGTCTTTCCGTGTAAGAAAGGCAGATCATTACAATTCGTATTAGAGCATAAGGTAAGCAAGAACCTTAGCTTTGGTGGGCAAACTCATTAAGAGATAAGGTCGTGGAATGCCTTGTAATGAATTTGTGTGTGTGTGTATAAGAGCACATATTCGCTACTGATATAAATGTTTTATATTCTGTTATTTGATCTGTAGAATGGCTTATGAGTTCTGGTCGACGCGCTTGATCAACATTATCGATAGGGATTCTTAAACACTTGAACAAGGCAAATTGATACAATATTGTTTTGAAATTTGGTAAATGAAATAATTTTACCCAGAATATATTTTATATATAAAGAATGATTTTCAAAATAGTATAGTATAGTATGGTATAGCTAGTTGAGGTGTTGTTGTTCAGTTGAGCATTGACTATTGTTAGTGTATATGAGTAGCTTTCCTTTTTAAGATTTAGTTTGGGTAAATTGAAATAGGGAAAATACTGAAACGAACACCTTATGAATTAAGTTCACAATTTGACTATAAGGCATACGATTAATAATGTAGGGTTAAATTTGATTTATTAAAAGATGTTTATTAAAAGCTAGAATATTTGAAAAAATGGATTTATAAAAGTTTATTTTATAAATGAATTTATATGAAGGTTTCTTTTAATTAAAAGAATTCAAGTTAAAAACTTGAGAACTTAAATACTGGGATCTTTGGAAAATGTTTCAAGGTTTTGAAAGATAATAATAGTATTATTGAAGAAAAAGATTGGGTTAAGAATATTTTGGGGATGAAAATGTTAAATAAGAAGCATTTTCTATGGATTGGTTTAGGGAAATGTGTCTTGATTGTTTTGTAATAATCTACATAATCTTCTAGGCAACGATCAGATGTTTGCCTAGGCAAACATTATGGTGCACTGAGTGAATTATTCTCTTTATCATTGTACAATCGAAACAACTTCAAACCCGAACAAACCCAAAGCAAGTGGGGTGATAAATGTTTTGTTGGAAATGTGAGAAATATTGTTTTCAAAATGGGATTTTAAAATAAAAGTAGTATTTTTAAGTTAACTAGTTTGAGTGGATCGACAATAACTTAAAAGTAGGAAAGAGATGTATTTGGATGGTAAACACTTCCTTTGAGTTTCACCCTTTCTAGTAAGAGAGTGTATGATACTGTTTAGTAGTACCCAGTTCCTTGGTATCATTCCAGAGTTACTCGGGCTATATATATATTACATGATTAAAATATATTGTTTTAATTCAAAAAGTTTTTGAAAGAAAACTCAGGTATTTATATCTTGAGTTTTCATATGGAAATAAGTGCAAAATGGAATAGTGAATCTAAGAAGGATATATACTCTCAGGATTTGGAGGAGTATTATACAAGTTGAATCTAAGTTTAGTTTTTATGAAATGTTTCATAAACAATTTAATGGAAAAAGAATTGGTATTAAGGAGAACCAGTTAAATAAGTGCATAAGTTGGATGTAGATCATGTCTCGTTGTATACAACATAATGTCAAAATTTCGAGTACATGACTTTAGGGTGATTCACACCAATCCAAATATGGATCCATTACTCAATTTTTGACAATTAGCGCTTGATGAGGATTTTTGGAAGGGACCAAAGTTTCCTATCATAGTTACAGCTAAGTGAGGAGAATAGAGGTTTTAAATCAAGGAGCCTGGTCATAGTCTGCAATAGAGAATCAAGTGAGCGATACTAGTTCGGATGTGAAACTATGTATTTAAGTAGTGATCAAATCATATATTTATATAAGGATGATCTATGTACATCATACGAACTTATGTATGGTGTTCAGTGTTTTCTAGGATGGATTGAGGTGTAATTCGGAGGATGAAATTCTTTTAAGCGGGGAAGAGTGCAATGACCCGGAATTGTCACCCCTTTGATTTGCGAATATTTAATTAATCATAAATATTAAAATAATAGGTTTTATAATTAAAATAAAAATCTTTTAAATAATATTTAATGATGGTGAAATCATTTTCAAATTTTTCTTGCAAAAATAATTAGGTCAAGAAAAGTCGAAAATGTGACCGGAAACTATTTTCCGAAATTTTTCCATTTCGTCCACTAAAAGTTATTGGAAACGTTATGAACTCCTTAGCATAAGTATTCACACTTGTAGATAAGTTAGTATTTGTATATATATGTGTATTAGTGTATGTGTATGTATGCATTAATACCATAGTATATTAAGTAGAAAAAAGAATGTCAACATCATCAAGAGACATAAATACATTAGAGTACGTATGCATGTTGGCTTTGATTTGATGGGAGGGTGGCTAGATGTAGGTTAAAATGGGTGAGATGGAGGAGAGGGTGTGATGTGGGATGCATGTGTGGAGGGTAGAGTACATGAGGCTAAAATGGTAATTCACTATTTCTATTTCATATAAAACTATTTTTTTCACTTTTCTTTCTCATATTATTTTCATTTCTTATTCTCCCATCTTTCTAAAAGTTTCATTAAACCTTTTAACGATTTCCATTCATAATTTTAAGTTTTTAAATATCCAAGTTTAAACTTTTAAAATGATTTAAAACTTGTTTAATCTTTTCCTTTTCATTTTAAAAACTTCTCCATTTTCTCTCACATCATGGCCATAATTTCCTCTACAATACTCCAAATCAAGATTTTCTTTTTTATCAAACCATTTAAAATTTTAGTGGCTGTAACTATTACTATACAACTTTTCAAATTTTAATTATTTTTGTGTCAAAATTGCATTTCTTTCTGACTCATTTTCGGACCCATATGATCAAGGTCGAAAATACGACTCCTTCTTTTGATCATATCTCTCTCAAAACAAATCGAAATTAAGGGTTCTTTTCATCTTTTCACCTGTCCAAATTTCGAAAGTAAGATGGCCAAAAATAAAAGAGAAAATGACTCATTTTCATGTGATTTTCGTGTGATTTTCCAAGCTTTGCAAGTTCTAAAAAGTTTGTAAAATATTTGGTGAGTAAACTTTAGCTTTTTAAAAATTATTTTTTAGCCTTTGTACTATATGAATTGTATATGTTTTGTGTGTTGAATTGGTTAGATATGTTATGTTGAATATGCTTACATGTTGTTGTTATGAGTTGAAAAGTTAGTCTTGAGATTGAAGTTAAATATGGTGTTGTTTGGAAAGTTATACTTTGGTTATATTGTATGATCTTGCTTATTTTTTAGTTTGTTTCATATGTACATTGTTATGACATGATTATGTGTTAGTTTCTAAGAAAAGTTAGCACTTTGATTGGTTTATCAAAGAAGAATCCTTGTGTTAAAATACGAGCTTTGGTTTTAAAGACCAAATTGTAGCTACTGATGCAGTTTCGATAAAAACCCAATTCTCAAAAGTTTGAATTTTTTTCCTATGAAAGTTTTGTAAATGTTTGTAAGCCCAATAAAGATGTTTCAATAAGTTAATTAAGAATTTAATAATTAATTTAGTTATTTTCAAAATAACTAAAGATTAATTAAGTATTAAGAAGGATTTAATAATTATAATTAAGTAGAGATTGGTTCTTAATTAATCATATTTTAAAGTAAGATTAATTTTAAATTAATTACTAATTAAGCTAGATAAATTTTATTAATTATGAATTAAGTATAGAATTAATTTTAATTAATTCTTATTTAAAAATAGGGTTAATTATCAGTTGATTATTAATCAAGTGTCGAATTATTTTTAAATATAAATTAACTAACGATTAATTTATTATCTAAGTCTTAATTAAAATATTATTTAACTAATTAATAGTTAACTATTAATAATGGTTATAAATTGTTATTTAATCGTTAATAAAGGAATAATTATGGTTTTAATTTATAAATAAATTACTTATTAAAGGTTTAACTATTTATTAATTTATAATTAAATTAAGTTCAAATTTAACAAAGATTAATAATGATTTTATAAAGAGTTTAACTTGTAATTAATCATTTTAAAAGGGAGTTTAAGTTTTAAATCCTTTGTTTTCGAGAATCAAATTATTTTAAAGGTACTTCTTTTCTAATGATGATTTTAAACATAAGGGATTCAAATCTCGATACCATTAGTGGACAAAAAATTGTGAATGAGTTATGTAAATGGTTTGTTTGCGTATACATGTGTTAGCAAAATAAATCCTCATTCTCCTATAAGTTGATTGTTTGGCCATCCGATAGCAGAATAAATCCTTGTTCTACTATAATGAAACTGTAAGTTGATGTGCACGTAAAAGTTTTATATTTCTATTTCCATATTTAATCATCTTTTATTAAAATAAATGAGCAAATTAGAGTATTTTACATGTTTAAACCAAAATCTAAATTGTTTTCAAATCATCATTAATCTTCATTTGGAGGAAAATGGTAATTTTATGTATGAATTAATTATAAGAAAATTATTTGCACATTTTTATTTTTATTTGTAGGAAATTGAGTGTAAATTAGATGGAGCTTCATGGATATATGCATGCACATATGTTGAAAGTAAATGAAGAAAGGAATAAAAGAATTAATGCAACATGGAGGAACCCACATGCCCACCAACTAATGGCCATATTAAAATCACATACACATGTTAATTTAGACTTGGAAACATGCTAGTGGGGACTGCTTAATTCCCTAATGATTACTTGGAGGTTACACTATCTCAAAGGCATTTTTGGTAGTCCTCTAAAAATGAATTGGAGTTTTAAGCATGTATAAATATCCCTTTTGTTTCATGTAATTAGCTTCTTTTTTGATGCAAGTGGTAGCCACAAAAGCAATGATAAATAAAATATCCTTTTAGTGGCTTCTTAGCATTCTTATTTTCTTTTGTTTACATGTTCTTTTCTCTTATGCGATTTTTATTTTATGCTCTCTTATTTAGTATATGCTTCTCTTATTTCATGGAAGTAGAATAGATTTAAATTCTGTAACAAGTAGTTAGCTATCTTTTCTTTTAATTAGCTCTCATTTCCCTTGTTTTTTAATGTTGAAATCACTTTATGTTAAAATGTATTCATATATGAGAAGCAAAAATCCCTTCAATTTAAGGGTAACGAAGCTCTCGTGGAACATATTAAATTAACATAATGATTTCATTTATGATCTCTTTTTTGTGCTAAATGGAATTTAGTAATGATGGCAGTTTATGTGTTTTTTAGTGAATTTGATAGTCTACATTGATATCTCAAATAGGCTATGCTTGATCCAATATAAACATAAACTATTTGATCATTGGCCTAAGTGATTTTGGTGATGAAAGTCCAACTAGAATCAAAATTTGATGATCTATGTTACTAGTTCATATTAAGTAGATTATGCTTAAAATAGATCTTATTTTTAATTTCATGTCATATTCATGGGAATTATAAGTGGGTTTGAATGGTGCGTTAGAATTTTACGGTTTAAGTTATACTAGTTATTAGCACAAATAAATCATATTTATAATAGACACTTCAATCATTTCTACTTAAAATTAAAAGGTGAGATTATAGATAAATTTTTTGTCAATTTATATGAATGATTGGAAGTAGATGTACCACTAAATTTCTCCTTAATCTTATAGTTTTATTCTCTTTTGCACTAGTTTATTTTCTATAATTTTCTTCATTTAAAACAACTTCAAAATTTTGGGCTAATTTGATTGATTAACATTGGAATTTAATTCTTTCCTTATGGATCGGTCCGTACTCACATACATATTATGATTGTATGCTGTGCACTTGCAGTTTTATAATGATTATATTTTTGAAGGTTTTCTGATCGATAGATTTTTTCGTCGTTCATCATTTATCTGAACATGTGTTTTAGCAGAATAAATTCTCGTTCTATTATAAATTGATTGAATTGTTTTGAACATCTATTTAGCAGAATAAATCACCATCCTACTATTATGTTATTTGAAAATATATGTGCCAATTAGTTTATATTTACATGTTATTCCTGATTTGGATATGAAGTATATTTATATATATGTTGACTTATGTAAATAAATTGTTGAATGACTTGCAAGTGAAGTTAAAATTAAAGGGCAACTTAAATTAGTATCATTGGGTTTACTAAGCCTCTTTTTGAATTTATAGAATATGATTTTGAATTAACTTCAATTCATTAATCAATTTTAGGGTTTAAAATTTATAAATGATTTTCAAGTTGTATAATTATTTTATAAAGATATTTATAAATAATGACTTGTTTATAAAAATGGGTTTTACTAAGTGAAAAAGTTTATTTAAATTGATTTAAACGGATGAGTTGCAAAAGATATTATGTAAAGGATTTTGTAGGATCTAGATTAACCCTAGAGGGGGGTGAATAGGGTTATAGCAAATTTTCTCGAGTTAAACGCAAAAACAAAGTGCAGAGAAATAAATATGCTGAAAAGTAAATCACACACAAAATTTACCCAGCTTCGGCAACCCCTGCCTACTGCTGCATTCCCAGATTTCTATTAGAATTAAACAGTCTCCCACTTACAAACACTCTAACAGACTCGCACACCCTGCTACCGCCTATAGAGTTTTGCAAACTCGCACACCCTGCTCACTGAACTAATTCTAACTAGACAATCTGACACTACCTAAAACCTATGTGGTGATTTACCAAGACTTTGACTCGAAAAGAAAAGCAGACTTCAAAAATAAAAGCAAGAGCAAAAATTAAAATACAAACTTGAATCCATAATTTTTGCTCAAATAAAACTAGATTTAAAAATTAAACCCTATCAAAAAATAAACCCCAATGAAAAGCTAAACCCTAATAATAATTATGCCCTAATTAAAACACGGCCACCCCATTTCTATTATCTTTCACTCGGTTTCGATTTCCTCTGGAAGAAAAAATGGTGGCGATGAGATCTTCGATTTCTCTGTCAAATTAGGCTTGAGAGATTTGAAGCTCGATCGAAGCTCTGTAATGCTCGGTTTCCTTGAGATAGTATCAGACGCTCTCGTTCTCTTCTTCGCTTGCATTTTAGGGCTTTCGAGATTTAGGGCTTCTGGAAACTTTGATCTCTGGTATGTCGGTTGTACTTTTGATTTCCGATTGATAGCTTGATTTTCGACTTTGTTCGCTCATAGCCGATGATGATAATTGGGTGCGAATTTATATGGATTTCATACTTTCCTATTTCATGATTTGATGACTTGATGCACACGGTTTCTATCCTGTAGCGTTCGATTTTACCTTGGTTGATACGGCAAAAACTTTCCTCTTTTGATTTTTGACTTTTTCAAAAATACGCAGATACATACTTGATTTTTTACTTGGTCATCTCTGCACTGTTGAACTTCGTTCATCCCTGTAGCATTGATTTACACGGCGGAAACTAACTATGCCTTGTCTGATGTTCACCGATATAATTCATGATGTATTCATGAAGTCTGGTCCATTGTTGTTCCATTTTTACTGCTGTATCACTACTTGTGTCTGCACTTGCTCGATCCATTTATATTTGTAGCCTGCTGCTGTTGGTCTTCATGTGCCCTTGACTTTGTTGTTTTTTGCTGTGCATTGCATTGATATTTGAAGTGTTGCATATTTGTTGCAGTGGTTCTGATCATGTTGCTACTGGGTTGCTTATTGTTTTGACCTCTGTTTGATCATTGAAGTATTGCTATATATGTTGCATTGAGCTCGACATTTTCATCATTATGGTGGCTGACCATCTTATCTCTGTTTCACTGGGCTTGATAGCATGGTGTACATGTGAGTTGTACTCTCTGTTTTGATTTGAATTGCATCATGAGTCTTGATAGTCAAGTTGCACACTTGCTTGTTAACTACTGCTTCAACTTGTCACTTGATCTGTTTCATTTGAGTTGTAGCTTGAAGGCTTGGAGTCTTTGTGCTTCATGGACTTGGTTCGACATTTCAGTTTGATTCACCGTTGAGTTGTAATGTGTACTTGGTTGAGTTTATTTGCATTCTGCAGTTGATCTTGATGTTTGGTCTGACCTGAACTTTGATATTATGTAACCTGGTCATGTTTATATTGAACTAGTCTTTAAGTGCAGCACTTGTCTCTCTTGTCATTTCTTTTTACTGATTTGCCTTTGATCTTGTTTGTTGGTTTAGTTGTGCACTTACCCGGCCATTTAAACTGCACTTGTACTTCCGGTTCTTTATTCTGGTTGGTCTGCATTTCTGGGTACTTGAATACAATAGCTTTCTTTTGTGTCCATGTATATAGTTGTGTAGCTTGACTTGAGTCACTGTGTTGAATCCAGTTTCACAACTCGGGTTTGACCTTGTACTGAAGTCGAGATTTTATTTTTATTACACGTGAGTTAAACCTGGCTTTTCATTTTGGTTTGACCTGTGCTCACCTGTCCCTGTAGCATTATCAAGTGTATATCGATGTGCACGGCCTTGTGACATGTACAGTGATACACTGTGCATGTCACAGTTCGTGTATGATGAATTCAAATGTAAATGATAACGAACAACCCAAATAACCGAGGCAAAAAATATTTTCAAAATCCATATTTTATTTTATATTGCAAAAATATTTCTTTTTCAATTTTACTGCGTTAGTGAATATTTTTGCAGATTGCTCAGATGCTGGATTCTAACTGGAATGAAGTTGAAGATAAACTACGAGTGTGAGTGATATGTAGTGAGGAATTTATGTAAATTGAATTGTAATGTAATTAGAATCAAAATTGTATATGTATAGTGAGAGCATGAATTTGTACTATTCAAAATTGTAATAAATATTTGTTTGAATAAAATTTCTGTTTAAATTCAAATTCTTTGTAAATTATTTTATTCAACAAATATTTATTTAATCTATGAAAAATAAAATAGTACATTAACAAATACATTTAAATGAATATATATATATATTTTTATTATCATCAAACAAAAATCATATAAGCGCATATTCAACAATCTCCCCCTTTTGATGATAACAAACATATATTTAAGATTTTGACTGTGTTAAATGTATTTGATCAATGAAATACTCTAATTGATCCCCCTATTTAAATGCTTCCTCTCTACAAGTTGCTCCCCCTACATATATGCATACAAATAAATGAGCCTAGATGCAAATGGAAAATTATTTGACCTTTTCTTGATTTTATTTGACAAAATCTTAACTTTTCTCTCCCCCTTTTGTTATCAGCAAAAGAATAATAGTGTTAGATAAAATAGAGACAAAGTGATCGATATTAATCCAACATTAAAACTCAATTTGTATATAAATATTAAACTTCAATAAAAATCAAACAAAAATTATAACTACCCTTGTTAGGAGCATATTCCACTTTTAGAAATAATGGTAATGATGTCATCATATAAAACCATACAGTTGCATCTACTTGTGGTACATTTATATCAGGGATTTGAATATCTACTAATCATGCATAACTGTTAGAACTTTTAAATGAGATTAGCAGTATTCCAATTTAATTTTAAAAATGAATTCAAGTATCTTCTAATCACGCATAACCGTGAGGACTTTTAAATGGGATTAGAATCAACTTGTTTATTTAATAAATCAATTTTGATATGCGTTCCATACATGCATAACCGTAAGAACTTTTAAATGAGCATGGAAGCACATAACAAATTCCAAGATATTCACTCATGCATAACCGTGAGGACTTTTAAATGAGAGTGAATACTTTGGATTTTATTTTGTTTTATAAAATGGAAAACGAATTATTCCTGTTTAAAGTACCACATATCGACAAACTATATTGAATTTTTGATGAGCGATGGTTGATAGAAATATGATAGACATAGAAATGGTTATGGAATCTTTACCCAACAAAAAGTTTTATAACTCTTGTTTGAATTTCTAAAGAAATTTTTCTAAAATATACCGTCTTGAGTAATGTATGAAAAATATCAACACTCATCACTTTTTTCCAATCACTATTTATCTTTTCGATAATTATTAGGGAGTTTGACTAGTTAAAATTGTCATTTAAATCAAATTCAAAAATAATTATGAAATCAATTTTTCACAATGACTAATCTGAAAATATGATTAAAAATGATTTTCTCGAGGGGGTTATATGAGAAAAATTTTTGCTATTTGAAAATTATTTGAAATGAAAAATATGCAGATATTTTCTTTGAAAAACGATGCAGTTACTAAATGTCTCAAGAATCACGTTCAACTAGTAATTTTTCTATCAACTAGATTACCAGTGTAATATGCATCTGAATTTCTTTTTCACTCAAAAATTATCATTAATTAAATTTGATAGACCAAACCATGAAGTGTGCATCAAAAATTTCAAACTCAATTTTAACAACAATTTAAATGACATTCTTTTAATTTGAATTGAAGCCGTGTAAATAATCAAAAAAACCGTGAATATAGAGTTAGCCAAATTATAGCCAAATGTATTAATATCCAACAAAACACTATGTTTAATCCAAACGTATAGGAAGTAATTCAAAGAATAGTGTTTTTGGTATAAATATAATTGGCCAACTATGTTGAACAAGTCAGAATCAAAAAATCATCATCTCTTTATCATCACATTATTGGCTGATTTAATTCAGAGTACGGTGCAGATTATCACATTTAATATATCGATCAAATAAATATACCTTCACCTGTTTTACCTTTACGATAATTTTTCGTGGTTGCCCATTGTGATTCTGTCACCTTTTTACTAGGCTAAGGAACTTTTGCTTTGTTGCCCGTTGTGTTTCTGGATTAGCCAAAATTCAGAGAACACTGTTGTTGTTCCTTAGCCTGCCACCATACCTACACGATGAAAGATTTTTGTGACCTATTTGTTTTTATAGGTCCATGGTTGTTAGTGGCAGAAGCATTGTGAATAGACAATCCCTTTGGAACCCAAACTTGTTTTGTCCTTTCATTCTTGTTCCAATAGACATGAAATTTGTTTGTAGAATTCTTAGGAACCCAAACTTGTATAAATTTTGTGTTCTTGTTCCTATGACTACAATTTTCAACACGATGTCCAATTATTTCACATCTAGCAAAGACACTCTTACCTTTTGCATTATCATCAGCTTATGTTTTCCCAAAGCCTAGTCCTTTTCTGTTGTTAGCAAAAATTTGATTTCCCAATAACATGTTGAATGATTTTTCTCCTCCTGAAAAGTTATTCAGAGATTTCTCAAGATTTTGGACTTTGGTTTTTAGTGTTGTGTTTTCCAGTTACAAGTGAGGTGCATCTATTTATAAAATCCTTTTTCCTAGTGTCAAAATGGTTTCCTTAAAACTCAAGTTTTCTTTTTCAAGATTCTCAAATCTATTCTTAAGTCTTGATAATTCTGAATCTAAAATTTTACATTTTTTACAGTCTAGGTTTTGAATATTTTCAAGTTCAGTTTCTAACCTAAAATTTTCTCCTATCAGATTTCAATTTTTCAATTTTAGATTCAAGAGTATCAACTACTTTAGTAAGGTCACAACACATAAAAACAAGTTCTTTATAAGAATAGTCACCTACCTCGCTAGATTCCTCTGAGCTTGCTTCTGAATCTGATTTTGCCATAAGACACAAGTTAGCCTCCTCTGAGCTATTATTCGAAACTTCCTCTTCTTCTTCATCATCCCAAGTTGCTGCAAAGATCTTCTTTTTCTTTCCTTTGTTGTTTTTGAGAAGTGGGCATTTTTGTTTGAAGTGGCTAGGCTTGTTGCAGTTAAAGCACATCAATTCATTATCGGAATTGTCAGAATCTTTTGTCCTATTACCATTTGTTTTCTTCTTGCGTGGCTTGAATCTTGACCATTTTCTAAGATTATTGACAGCCATTGCAAGCTCTTCAATTGGATCTTCTTCTTCTTCATCGCTCTCTTCTTTGCTCTTTAAGGCAATCGTCTTCTTCTTTGATTCAGAATTGTTGCGTTCCTCCTTTACTCCTCCATGCTTAGTTTACTCAGATCTTTTGATTCTTGTATTGCCGTGACTTTTGCCTCAAAGCTCATCGGTAGCACCTTCCTCACAAGCTCTACCTCTGTGAATACCTTCCCAAGCGCTCTAGCATTGTACACCAAAGTTGAAAAGCGACCAAACATGTCCTTTATGCTCTCGCCTTTCTCCATCACAAAGTTCTCATACTCATTGCTGAACAGGGCTAGACGAGACTCCTTGACTTGAGAAGTTCCTTCATGTGTCACCTCCAAGGTATGCCAAATTTCCTGTGCAGTTTTACAATGAGAAATTCTATTAAATTCAGTCTTATCAAGAGCACAGATAAGAGCATTCATGGCTTTAGCATTTATAGTTTTTAATTTCTTATCATTAACATCCCACCTATCCTTAGGTTTAGGAATCTCAATATCACCAACAGTTATAGTGGGAGATTTATAGCCAGTTTCAATAATGTCTCAAACATCATAAACAACAGAACTAAGATAAATACCCACCCTAACTTTCCAACAAGCATAATCATTCCCATCAAACATGGGTGGCCTAACAATAGATTTCCCCTTAGAAAAAGCATTGTTTGGTGAATTCATGACTCTAGAGTTAAAGAAAAAATACCATGCTCTGATACCACTTGTAGGATCTAGATTAACCCTAGAGGGGGGTGAATAGGGTTATAGCAAATTTTCTCGAGTTAAACGCAAAAACAAACTGCAGAGAAATAAATATGCTGAAAAATAAATCACACACAAAATTTACCCAGTTTCGGTAACCCCTGCCTACTGCTGCATTTCCAGATTTCTATTAGAACTAAACAGTCTCCCACTTACAAACACTCTAACAGACTCGCACACCCTGCTACCGCCTATAGAGTTTTGCAAACTCACACACCCTGCTCACTGAAATAATTCTAACTAGACAATCTGACGCTACCTAAAACCTAGGTGGTGATTTACCAAGACTTTGACTCGAAAAGAAAAGCAGACTTCAAAAATAAAAGCAAGAGTAAAAATTAAAATACAAACTTGAATCCATAATTTTTGCTCAAATAAAACTAGATTTAAAAATTAAACCCTATCAAAAATAAACCCCAACGAAAAGCTAAACCCTAATAATAACTATGCCCTAATTAAAACACGGCCACCCCATTTCTATTATCTTTCACGCGGTTTCGATTTCCTCTGGAAGAAAAAATCGAGGCGATGAGATCTTCGATTTCTTTGTCAAATTAGGCTTGAGAGATTTGAAGCTCGATCGAAGCTCTGTAATGCTCGATTTCCTTGAGATAGTATCAGACGCTCTCGTTCTCTTCTTCGCTTGCACTTTAGGGCTTTCGAGATTTAGGGCTTCTGGAAACTTTGATCACTGGTATGTCGCTAGTACTTTTGATTTCCGATTGATAACTTGATTTTCGACTTTGTTCGCTCATAGCCGATGATGATAATTGGGTGCGAATTTATATGGATTCCATACTTTCCTATTTCATGATTTGATGACTTGATGCACACGGTTTCTATTCTGTAGCATTCGATTTTCCCTTGGTTGATACGGCAAAAACTTTCCTCTTTTGATTTTTGACTTTTTCAAAAATACGCAGAAACATACTTGATTTTTTACTTGGTCATCTTTGCACTGTTGAACTTCGTTCATCCCTGTAGCATTGATTTACACGGCGGAAACTAACTATGCCTTGTCTGATGTTCACTGATATAATTCATGATGTATTCATGAAGTCTTGTTCATTGTTGTTCCATTTTTACTGCTGTATCACTACTTGTGTCTGCACTTGCTCGATCCATTTATATTTGTAGCTTGCTGCTGTTGGTCTTCATGTGCCCTTGACTTTGTTAGTTTTTGCTGTGCATTGCATTGATATTTGAAGTATTGCATATTTGTTGTAGTGGTTCTAATCATGTTGCCACTGGGTTGCTTATTGTTTTGACCTCTGTTTGATCATTGAAGTATTGCTATATCTGTTGCATTGAGCTCGACATTTTCATCATTATGGTGGCTGACCATCTTATCTCTGTTTCACTGGGCTTGATATCATGGTGTACATGTGAGTTGTACTCTCTATTTTGATTTGCATTGCATCACTGAGTCTTGATAGTCAAGTTGCACACTTGCTTGTTAACTACTGCTTCAACTTGTCACTTGATCTGTTTCATTTGAGTTGTAGCTTGAAGGCTTGGAGTTTTGTGCTTCATGGACTTGGTTCGACATTTCAGATTGATTCACTGTTGAGTTGTAATGTGTACTTGGTCGAGTTTATTTGCATTCTGCAGTTGATCTTGATGTTTGGTCTGACCTGAACTTTGATATTATGTAACCTGGTCATGTTTATATTGAACTAGTCTTTAAATGCAGCACTTGCCTCTCTTGTCATTTCTTTTTACTGATTTTCCTTTGATCTTGTTTGTTGGTTTAGTTGTGCACTTGCCCGGCCATTTAAACTGCACTTGTACTTCTGGTTGGTCTGCATTTTTGGTTACTTGAATACAACAGCTTTCTTTTGTGTCCATGTATATAGTTGTGTAGCTTGACTTGAGTCACTGTGTTGAAACCAGTTTCACAACTCGGGTTTGACCTTGTACTGAAGTCAAGATTTTATTTTTATTGCACGTGAGTTGAACCTGGCTTTTCATTTTGGTTTGACCTGTGCTCACCTGTCCCTGTAGCATTATCAAGTGTATATCGATGTGCTCGGCCTTGTGGCATGTACAGTGATACACTGTGCATGTCACATTGTTCGTGTATGATGAATTCAAATGTAAATGATGACGAACAACCCAAATAACTGAGGCAAGTAATATTTTCAAAATCCATATTTTATTTTATATTGCAAAAATATTTCTTTTTCAATTTTACTATGTTAGTGAGTATTTTTGCAGATTGCTTTGATGCTGGATTCTTACTGGAATGAAGTTGAAGATACACAACGAGTGTGAGTGATATGTAGTGAAGAATTTATGTAAATTGAATTGTAATGTAATTAGAATCAAAATTGTATATGTATAGTGAGAGCTTGAATTTGTACTATTCAAAATTGTAGTAAATATTTGTTTGAATAAAATTTCTATTTGAATTCAAATTCTGTGTAAATTATTTTATTCAACAAATATTTATTTAATCTATGAAAAATAAAATAGTACATTAATAAATACATTTAAATGAATATATATATATATATATGTTTATTATCATCAAACAAAAATCATATAAGCGCATATTCAACAAATTTTTCTTAAAGAAGATTTATCAAAGGAATTTTAAATGAGGAAATATTTTATAAATGGTTTTAGTGGTTTGTAAAGAGGTTTTTTAAATTGAATTCTAGACTTATAAAAGTGTTTTATAAATTGATTTTGGACATTTATAGAGATATTTAAATGTGAAGGGAGCTTTTAAAAAGGAACTTTTATTAAGGATAAGTGGATCGGCTTATAGTAAGTAATGTCTTCAAAAAGAAATTTGAAAGGAGGAATTCTCCAAAATTTTTGATAGATATTTATACTGTTGATATAAGTATATAATTTTTTTTCCAAGTATAGAAGGGATGTAAGGGGTTTGGTAATAGTGTTTTGTAAATATCTTTTGATCGAACGTCTATAAAGTGTTTTGAATTATTTAAAGATTAACTAAATAACGCTTAGTGGATTTCATATGCAATTAAATCATTGTTTGAATGATTTTTTATTTGATAGATAAATAACCGGCTATCAAACTTGGACCAAAACGTAACTTTGGAAGTATCAAGGAGAAACACCTGAGTTATATGGCACAGTAATCCCCAATGAAGTTGTACTGTGTGTATAAGTCGCGATTTGTTCTACTAGGATACATGATAAGGAAATCTATCCACTAACGATTAGGAGGTGAACTCCACTCTTATCGTTGTCTATTTATTTCCTAAAGAACTGGGGTTGAGTTTATCGAAAATTATGGAAGTTATTTTGAAGAGACCGAGATCAGATATGTTATCTGAAAACCACTTCGATCCAACTCAAGTATTTTGAGCTAAAGACATCCTGAAGAGTATGGAATCAAAGATAGAGCTTTTGAAGTGCAAGGACTACTTGCAACTAGTCCCGAGGATGATTCCAAAATGGATGTAGTAGAGGTAGTGCCTTCTGTTTTGTTTAGTCCTAGAACAAACTTATGTAGATGAAGCTAGCATTGAATTGATGCCTAGAAGGTAGTGTAGCATTCTAAGTGGAAAGTGATAAATAAAGGTAAAACATAGCCTCAAGCCTTACCAACTGGTAAATGATAAAAATCGGGCATGCAGCAGAGCCTGGGTCGTTCCCATCAGGGTATGATCATAATAAAATCTTGATCGATTACTATGTACTCATGCATGCTTCGGGGCCCAAAGTGGTGTGATCATATTCTGTACTACTAGTCAACTGTTAGGCCAGTCATAAGTGGCAGGGGTATAAGATGATCTTGTCTGACCTCGGTGCGTTTTATTTAGAGACATACTATTGGATGGTAGTTCCTTACCTTGTCGTTGTATGGAATCAAATATCCAATATGTGCCTTTACAGTTTTGATTGCAGAACCTAGTATGTTGGAATTTAATTAATGTAACAATTTCGGCTGTGATAGATAAGTATTTATACTCTAGACACTATTATTATATCAGTGAATTTTCTATAGAAAATGTTTTGGTTATCGTAAGGTAAAAGCCCATCCATATTTATGTGCGGCGTGGTCTTACGAGGTACCATTGATTTTAAAAGAGTTTTAAACATAGTAAGTCAGTTGTTTGAGTTTACTCCCACCAGACGCATGTCTGACCTAGAGTTTTATTTTTTCCCTAAAACTCTTAGGTGCTCAAATTTTAATGGACAACCAAGTAGTTTTGGTTTCCTACAGATGCAATTTGGAGGAGCTTGGAGCAGGTGGCTTCGTCGATGACTAGTTATTTTCTTGTTTTATGTTGTATATATGTATCCTATATTTGATATGTCTAGATAGGCGGTTATAACAGTCTAAGGGTAGAATTATATTAGTATGACTCTGATGTATAATTTTTGAAATGACTTTGCAAAGTATTATGTTGATTAATATATGTTATTTCGTTGCGTTGTGAGATTATGTGATTGTTTTTGTTTCTTTTATCTTCTAATTTCTTTCTTTTCACCCTCTATGACCTGTCTTTCGAACACTTAAATGATTGGCATATGAATACCGTGGATATATTAAATGTCGTCTTTAGGTGTAAGAAAGGCAGATCGTTACAAACTAGGTCCATTTTATACTAGGTTAAACATGTAAATTTCAAGATTTTCACCTACTTGGATCTTAATATGCCTTTAAATTTTATTAACCAACTTTAGATCCAGTCTATCTACTTAAATAAAATTATTATTTATTTAAAATAATTTATATTTAATTAATTAATCACAATAATTAATTTTATTCAATAATTACTTTGAATATATGTCATATATTCATAGCATGGCATGATATTATGATGATGTATAAACATGTGTATAACTATATATACATACACATATGGGTATTGGGATTTATATCTATTATATATACATACATATTATGCTTACATCTGCAAATGATAATTTCATATGCAAATCGAGAATATAAATGACTAGGTATGTGTGTGTGTGTATACGTTTAAAATATTATAATATGTATTTATCGTTTGTATACAAATTTATAGTATTATATATGCATGTGTGTATTGTTTAGACATTTATATGTGTATGTAGCATACGTATATTGCCTTATAAATTAAATTTAGATAAATAATAATCATATTGATGAAACAAATTTTAAATTAATTTCTTTGGCTTAGGAGATATCTAATTGGCATCTAAAAGAAAATGAAAAGTCCCTTACTAGATTTAAATCATATATTTTAACACATATATACCGTATTTAATTGTAGCTCGAAAAAAATGAATAAGAGATTTGATATTACACAAATCATGACTTGCATAAAATGACCAAAAATTTGTATGTATATACACAAAAGATAAACATCTTTGGCCAACTATTATATATAAATATATATGAGTTTTAACTGTTTAAATGAAATAGCATTTTTAGATATATGTGTATAATATAAATTAAATTCCTTATAATTATAAATTAAGTTTATATGTGTGTGTGTAATCCAAAATAATTAGCTTCATAAATTTTAAGTTTCATTTTTATGAAATAAGCAAGCAACAAAAAATATATATCATAATTCGAAACAAATTCAAGGCACCAATTTTTAGGTCCACATTAATATAAATGCTTGGTTACAGCCAAAGTAAATAATCAATGTATATATTTATGTGTACATATAAATATATCATTCGGTAATATATTAAAACATATTTTAAAATATTAACTTGTAACGACCCGATTTTTCGACGTCCGAAAATCGAAAATCGACATCAATATGTCCACTGTATTAAATGACAAACAATCGAATGTCGGAAAAACAGACCGTTAGGGTTAAAGAAGAAGGAGGTAGTAGAAGAAAATAGAAAACAATATCAGAATCTCACAACCGCAACGGAACAATATATAATAGATAAATGACCGAATCTTCTTACAAAAGAACTGTATCTGTTATATACATTACATCATCAGAGTACAACTAAATCAACAACACAATTCAGGATAGTTATGATAACTCGTCCTCCCAAAGCCGAATACACAGCTTATACGGTACAACGGAATATACATCTACGAAAATACGCCTCGTCACCCAGCTCGTCTCCTGAGCTCCACAACAATCCATCCAGAATCTGTACTCTATAATACTCGGTCTGAACCGAGCATTATAGTTAAATAACACCCGAGTCAGTCTGGAAAACTAGAGTGAGAAAACACACTCAATTTGATTATTAATGTTTTCAAAATCCTTTGAAATTAAAGGTATCTCGTAAGACCAAGCCACAAATAAACATGCTGGGTTTTTACCTTACGATAACCAAAACATTTTCTTATCAAATCCTCTGATATTATAGTAGTGTCTATATACAAATACTTATTCAAATAGCCGAAATTGTTACATTCATTAAATTCCAGCAATATTAGGTTCTACAATCAAAACCGTAAAGACACGTAGGGAGAATGGATTTCCATCAATGGCAGGGCTACTGGGGTACCGCCTATTATAATACGTGGTCTAGATCACCGTACCGAGGATCCACCCTGATCCCCTGCAACACAAGACCGGAGCTACCCCTTACTGGGTAGTCCGAATAAGATCACCCAGCGGTTGTGATTAGCAACCGCCCACACAGCCGAACAAAAGGGACATCTAGACAGGAATGACTATACCCTAATTGGTTGCTAGTCACTTAGCCTTGTGTGCACCTCCCTTATTTTAGCCATTCCCGGTTGATGAGGCTCGAGGCTATGCGTTACCTTTTTAGCACACATTCACTTAGAATGCTCATCGTCCTCTTGATGATGTTATGATAGCATTCGTCCATACAAGTCCGTTTCGGGTCCAAACGGAACCGAAGGCACTACTCCCACTACATCCATTTTGGAATCACCCTCAGGATTAGTAGCGATTAGCCCTTGCACTTCACTGCTCCATCTTCGACTGCTGGCCCTTGTCTTCCTCACGAAAACGTTCAATCTGAATCTAAGTGGTTTTCGAGAAATTAATCCCGATCCCGGTCCCTTCGAAATGATCAGTGCATTGGCCAATATTGATAGTCGATTATTTAAATATCAAATAACATCCACAAACAACCATCATGCCAAATAATTTTCCAAATAATTTATTTCAAAAATATCTTCGCAAGATATTTTCCTACACTTCAACCCTTTGAAATAGTTTTCAAATCACTTTTCTCTCGCGGAATAAATTTCCAAATATTATTTATTTCCATTGAAAAATCGCCAAGTCTAGATACTTGGATTTTAAAATAAGTTAAATCACTTTATCCCAAAATATATACTTAAAATACTTAAATTAAAAACTATTTAAAACACTTTATTTAAAATACTAGTTATGAAATTTATAATAATTTCTTATGTATAACTAAAGCCAAAACTAATTTTAAAATAAAAGTTATTCTATAAGGTATAAAGATTAAAAATTATCTTTTAAATCATAATACTAGTTAAACCTTTAAAATAATTACTATTACAATTAATTTAAATGAATATTTACTATAAAATTCTAAATAATTTAAAATAAATAAATTTCTCCAAAACATTCTTTTAAACCACTTTCAAAATTCTAACTTACGCTAGGAAATCTTCCTTCGAAAATATACTCGGCTTTTCAGGGAAATATACTTTCCTTTCCACACCTAAAAAAATAAACCACCATTTATTTTTAAATGAGTCACCCTTCCATTATAAATTCCCATCCTGAATTTATACTTCCAAATCATCCTCTTATAAATATTTCACTTTATTTATAAACCCCGTTTATAAATTTTAATCTCATTCTCCTTTAATCCTAGTTCTAAGTCTTCAAGTTGATTTCAAAACTAACTCCATTTTAAAATAAATTCCTTTACTTATCCAAATTTATTACAAAACCCATTAATTCTATAACGACGTGCCTTTCATTCCATGGAAAGACGTATCACTAATAAGAAAGAAAGAGGTAGAAATAGAATAGATAGAAGAAAGAACTCAACAACATCAGAATCTCACAACAGAATGGAACAAAATATAACATGTCACATAGATATTACATAGTTATTTACATATCAGAGTTACACAGATACATCGACATCATCACATTAGATAGTTATAAAACCTATCAATCATACATCCCACAAACAACATAGAGATACAACACAGCGGAAACACTATATATCTACAAATGTTGTAGCCTCCTGCTCCATCTCTCCTCCAGAATTCGTCAAAGCTAACCTGAATCCCTTGGCTACTCGTAAAAATTTGAGTACCCAAGAGTTTAGGAAAAACAGAATAAACTCCGGATTAGACATGGGTCTGGTGTGAGTAAACGGGTTAAAGTTGTTTAACTTTGAAAAACCTTTGAAAACAAAAGGTATCACGTAAGACATCCCACACATAAATATGGGTAAGTTTTTACCTTACGCTAACCAAAACATTTGATAGAAATTCTGGTGATATTATAATAGGGTCTAGGGTTTTCAAATAAACTAGAAAATAGCTGAAATTGTTACGTTTATTAAATTCCTGCATACATAGGTATATAATCAAATCCAATGGCACTTATTGGAGATTGGATTTCCATACAACGGCGGGGCTACTGGACATATCACAGCATATCACAGCATATCATCCAATTCAGACATTCTACATAAACAATCATCCACAAACAAGAATTATTAATTCATGTCATAATTAATTCAAATTAACTTAAATTAAATTAATTACTTAAGAACTAATCACTTAATCCTGCTTAATCAATCATTAAATTAATTACAACCCATATAATTAATTAATCACTTCTTAATTGCCTTATCAATCAATCAATTTCTAATCACAGATTAATTATTCTTTAACTATTAATTAATAAACCTAAATTATTAATCAATATCTCTCAATACAATTTAATTAATCCATAATTACTCTTATTATTAATTAATTAATCATTAATTAACTAATTAATTATCTCTTAATTATTAATTAATAAACCTTAATTATTAATTAACAAACTTAATTACAAATTTAGTTACTCCTTAATCACTAGTTAATTACCCATTTGATTAATCCTTAATTAACCATTAACCCATCCTTAATTAACAGTCAACCAATCCTTAATTATCATTTGATTAATCCTTAATCATCATTTGATTAATCAATTAATTACCACTTAACAACTTCTTAATTAATCTTTAATTATAGATTAATTTTCCTTTACTTATTAATTAATAAGACTTAATTATTAACTAATAAAACTACATTACAAATTAAGCACTTCTTAATTACTAATTAAGTAACCTTTAAATACTTAATTAACTAATCACTAATTACTAGTTAATTAATCTCCCATCATTAATTAACCAATCTTAATTACATAATTAATTAATCTTTAATCAATAATCAATAATCTTTAATTATCTAATTAGTTATCTTAAATTACAAATTAAATAACCCTTAAATTTATTAACTTTTAATCCTTAATCATTTATTAATCAAGTAAATTAATTACCCTTAATTAATTGCTTAATTAATCCTTTATAATTAATTAAATTAATTAATTATACTTAATTCCCTTTAATTAATTTAATTAATATCAAGACACTAAACCTTAATTATCTTAAGATAAATCATTATCTTATAAATGCCTTAGTTACCCTTAACATATTTACATTATTATCTTTATCATTAACTATACTCAATTAATCACTAATTAAGTTTAAAATAAAATAGTTATTTAACTTAATAATTTAAAGTTATCAAAACATAACTTTCTTAAAATAACTTAACATTTATCAAATATAGTTTTAAAACTAGTTTCAAATTTGAATTTAAAAACATGCTTTTATATAAGCTTTTAAAAATTCCATTCCTAACTTAAATTTAAAATCACTTTAAATTTATTTAATAAATTTAAATTTAACAAACTTCAAACTTCTTTAACCAAAATGTTAAAGAAACATTTATTAAATATAAAATAGTTTATATAAAAAGATTTAAACAAATTTAAATTTTAAATTTCAAAAACCTAGTTTTTAAAACTTTTAAAACCGTTTAAAATTTTCTGCTTCGGGTTGAACCCGAAGCTTACTCGGGTCAAACCCGAGTTTTCCCTTGCTTCTTTTCTATTACCCAAAAATTTTGCTTATTTATTTTTATTAAGTTTGAAACCTACAGGTTAATCACCCTCAACTACTCGAATCATCTATCCCATAACCCGACCCTGTCTTCGAGCAACCCACAACAAAATCCCACAGACACACAAGCTCCACCGTGCACATGCACCACCACCTGAAGCTTCTCCGACCATCGCCGCATCCTCCGGTACATCACCCAAAGTCGCAGCAACCAATATCGACCCCTAAAACACAATCGCGATCCCTCAAACAAGATCGAGCTACGCAATTGAGTCTAGAACTAAAGCAACCTTTAGCAAAACTTCTCGACCACACTGCTCCGACCACCAGAGGTCAGACGACTTTGGCCATCCCCTACCGAACCACCACGCTACCATTCCCTAAAGTATCAAGCAACTCGCATCATCAGAGACGATGCAACGACCACCAACTCCAGCTTCAACAAAACTAGGGTTAAAAACTTGACTTGACCACCACCGATGCCTCTGCAACATATCCACCCTTCAGACATTTTTTGCCTAGGCCACCAGACCTCGCTCCACCTCCAATGATGTTCACGACCACCCCAGATGCTCCGGCCACCAGAATTCACCCAAAATCCCAATTCCAGACATTCCCAAAATTCACATTCATTTCAATATTAAAAATTGTGATATTTGTTTTAAAAATCATAACTTTTAAAGTGGATTCAAGTTATGATCTTGAAACAACAGATTTCAATGACTGATTTTAACATGTTTCAAAGGATTTCCACTGTATTTCCATTTTTCAAATAACCCTCTAAATATTTTTACTTAAATTCATTTTTAAAATTGAATTTATGCCTACAAACATTTAATGTTTGAAAACTCAGCCTTAACAGAAATCAAGGGAAAAGAGAATGAGTTTTATCTGTATTTAGACTTTGTAATATGAAACAGATAAGAACAAGAATACAACCAAACATGCACACCTGTACACACTCATATACAAAGATTTTATACTTATATCTACACATGCAGGGCATCATCATCACAGAAATTCACAAGCAACAACCATAAATCTACTTAAGTTTTAAATTAGATGTTTACTCACTTTTCGAAAATGCAAAGAGATTAGAAACTGGATGAAAACTTGCAAACTAGATTGAAACTGAAGCTTCTGAAAATTTGAAAACTGCATATTGTTGTTGTTTTGATTTCTGAAAGCTTGTCTTGCTTGAAACTTAAAAACTGAAAAGGCTTTAAAGCTTGATTGTTTTGAAGCTGGAATGCTTAACTGGACTGGAACATGATGATTCAAATTTGGTTTTAAGCTTGCAGTTTTGAAAAATGCTATAGGATTATTGTTTGAGGAGGTTACAGGGTTTTGAGTTTTGATCTTGAATTTGAAAAAAATGGTTTCAGGTTGTGATTTTTCTCTGATTGGCATTTGTTTTTCTGAGGAATGTTTACAGGGTTTTGCCGTTTTGAGAAGATTACAGACTTTGATTCACTTTTGGTTGAAAAAGGAGGTTTCAGGCTTTGAAAATGTTTGCAGTGTTCTTATTACAGGCTTGATAAAAGAGGGTTACAGGGTTTGATTATGAGTTTGAAAGTAAATTTTCAGGCTTGGATTTGAGGAAGTGATTGCAGGATTGGCCATTGATTTTTTGCTTTTGAAAATAAGAAGATATGAAAAGAATAAAGAAAGAAATGGAAGTTTTATATGATGTAAATTATGGTTTATTGAAATTAAAGAAAAAGAAAATTATAGAAAGACACTTGTTAAATTTGTCACGTTTGTCACAAACCATTATTAAATTCATAACACATGTCAACAATGAGTATATAAATTAACCACTTGTCATAACTTATTTTTAAATTATTTTCAAATGATTTTGAAAGCTTTATTATTAATTTTCCTAACTAATAAGTACTTTTGTTAATTTATAAATGCTTTTTTAATTATATAAATAAAACTTTTAAAAGAAAATAAAATAAAAACCAATTAGATTCTAAATAAAATCATATAAAATCATATAATCCATTTTTAAATGCTAATTTAAAAGCTTTTGTATTTATTTACTATTAAATAAATATCTTCTAAATTTACATAAATATAATTCTTTTGTTTAAATTAATATAAAACAAATCTTATTTTAAATAAAAACTTTATTCGTATATTCTTTATATCCAAAATAAATTCAAGATATATATCCTTTTAAATTCCAAATTTAAATCTAAATTCCAAATTCAAATTCAATTTAAAATTCAATTTAAAAATCAACCAAATATATCTATATTAATTTAAACATAGTAAATTTGGAAATATTAAATTCTAATTTTAAAGCTAACTTAAATAAACATATATACATATATATTTAAACAACACTTATTAAATTTGAAAATAATAAGTCTGTTTAAAATCAAATTTATAAAATAACACAAATTAAATAATTATTCTATTTAAAAATCAATCTATAATTATACATTAAAAACATCACATTATTATTATTTTTGTTATTTATACTTGAAAATAACAATTTTATCAATTTTGAAATAATTTAATTAAGAGATTATCACATTTTAAATTCTTTGAAATTCCGAGATATCACATTCCTTCCCCTTTAAAAGAATTTCCTCCTCGAAATTTAAAATAAAGATAATCCAAAAATCTTTTTGTTCATTTTAACCATTCAAGCATACCTATCAGCCAAACACTATCAACCAAACAACAATTCATCCAAATAAACAGTTTATTCAAACAAACAATTCATTCAAATAAACAACACTTGCTATCGGGACACAGATCTGGATAAGTCTTTCTAAAACTATCCAGAGTTCCTCAAGACAAACTCTGAAATCCTAGCTTCACAACAAAAAATAGATCGTTCACGTATTTCCTCAGGCGAGATACGTGAAAAACATTGTGAATTCCAACCATCCAAACTGGCAATTCAATCCTGAAGACCACATCACAAAATCTCCCTTAATAAGCTTCACCAACACGAACACCTCACGGATCAAACCTGGGCCAAGAACCAGACAATCTCCCAACTCTACTAATAGAATAGGAATCTACAAGGTCTTCCAAACAAACCTTCATAGGGTGCCATCTAGATACTCGTCTAATAAATGTATGAGAATTCCAATAAATACATATGGTCCTCCCAACATCCATCAAAATCCAAAACACAAGCCCTCAGCATAACCTCTAGAATTTGATTCAGCCTTTCCGTCTGATCGTCATCTGGGGATGATAAGCTGAACTCAAACTCAATATAGAACCTAAAGATGATCTACAAAGCCTTCCAAAACTTCGTTGGAGAAGATAGGATCACGTTTGCTAACAATACTGACTGGAACACCAAGAAGGCAGACAAACTTCTTCAAGAAAAACTCATCCAAATATGCTAAAGTACGGATTGCTTTAACCAGAATAAAATGGGCATTCTTGGTTAACCGGTCTACAATCACCCATATTCCTTCATTTCCCTTTTTGGTCCTTGGCAAACCGTTGATGAAATCCAAAGAAATCACTTCCCACTTCCACTTTGGAACTTCCAAAGGCTGTAACAAATTTGCGGTCTTTTGCAGATCACCAACACCTGCTGATAGATCGCATATCCAAGGCGAAAGTAGCTACATCCTACTTCGTGCTTGTCCACTAGAAGACTCTCTTCATCCATATACATCTTGAAATCCCTGGGAGGATACTAAGTCTGGAGCGTGACTCTCTGCCAGAACTTCTTCCTTCAAAATCCAAAAATTCGGAACACAAATCCTTCCGATGATCCTCAATGTTCCTTGGCCATCAAAACACAAAACTGGAATTCCGACCATCCTTGACTTAGTTCATCCATCTCTGGCACACACAAATGAACGAGTATACCTCAAGCTTATTCTTGCCATCGGAAATAGCTAGAACATGCACACTAGTCAGTCTTGCCTTCAAATCCGAGAAAGCCTTGGGTCCACCTAAACTTTTGCTCCTTCCCGAGTCAACTAAGTGCGAAGAAATCTTAAAATGGACCCAATAAATTTCCTATAGAACTCTTCCAAACTCATAAAACTGCGGTTGCTTCCACTTCTGAATAGTAGCTATCCTGGCTTGATCTATAGAAATAACCTTACTAGAAACAAAATGCCTCCTTAAAAATTCTTGGGTCTGCCTCTCCAACTCTTCTCTCTCCTTCGCCGCCATCCTTCCACTAGGCTGAACAACAGGCACTGCTCCCAGAACTAAGACGATCCGAATCTCTATCTCCTGACGAGGTCTAACTTTTCACTACCTCGAAAACATCCGGAAAATCTCTGACCACTTCGATGGACTCTACTCCTTCTGAAGATGCCTCGACTTCATGCAAAAGATTACTCAAAAGAACTCCGGCATCATCGCAAGTCACTTTTGCAATTCTTCCCAACTCAGTCTCCAAAGATACAATACTTGCTTCACACACCAAACAGCCCAATACCATCCAACCAGTCCAAATCCAAAACAAGATCAAAACCCTTTAAAATCCAATAAAAAGGGTCTTTAGAAAAACAATGGGGGAGATAAGAAGATCTTAACCCTCTACAGATCTTATCTATCTCGGTTACTCCATCTATAGGGTTAGATACAAAGGTATGAAGGTCAAGCAAAACAAAGAGAAAGAAAATCTTCTCTAGAACTCATGTTGGAAACCCGAACAGATACCCAACAAATTTTATATAGGTATATAGTTATATAAAAATTACAAATACGCGCTCTCAAGATAGACACCACTCCAGAGCCTAGGTATTATCACAGCCTCGCTCTAATACCAAGTGTAACGACCCGCCTTTCATTCCACAGAAAGACGTATCACTAATAAGAAAAAGAGAGGTAGAAATTGAATAGATAGAAGAAAGAACTCAACAATATCAGAATCTCACAGCGGAATGGAACAAAATATAATATATCACATAGATATTACATAGTTATTTACATATTAGAATTACACAGATACATCGACATCATCACATTAGACAGTTATAAAACCTGTCTATCATACATCCCACTTACAACATAGAGATACAACATAGCAGAAACACTATATATCTACAAACACTAAAGCCTCCTGCTCCATCTCTCCTCCATAATTCTTCAAAGCTAACCTGAATCCCTTGGCAACTCGTAAAAATTTGAGTACCCAAGAGTTTAAGAAAAACAGAATAAACTTCGGGTCAGACATGGGTCTGGTGTGAGTAAACGGGTTAAAGTTGCTTAACTTTGAAAAACCTTTGAAAACAAAAGGTATCACGTAAGACTTCCCACACATAAACATGGGTAAGTTTTTACCTTACGCTAACCAAAACATTTGATAAGAAATCTGGTGATATTATAACAGGGTCTAGGGTTTTCAAATAAACTAGAAAATAGCTGAAATTGTTATATTTATTAAATTCCAACATACATAGGTATACAATCAAATCTGAGGGAACTTATTGGAGATTGGATTTCCATGCAATGGCAGGGCTATTGGGGTACCGCCCGTCACAGTACGTAGCCTAGATCAATGTACCGAGGATCACTCCCGACCCCCTACAACACAAGGTCGGAACCATTCCTTACTGGATAGTCCCGAATAAGACAACCCCACGGTTATAGCTAGCAACCGCCCACACAGCCGAATAAAAAGGGACTCTAGACAGGGAAAGATCTTATCCTACTTGAGCGCGACTCACTTAACCTTGCTGCACCTCCCCTGTTTGAGCCATTCCCCGTTGATGACGCTTGAGGCTACGATTACCTTTATAGAACACATCTATCTTAGAATCTCATCGTCCACCTGACGATGTGTCGAAAGCATTCAATCCATACAAGTTCATTCCAGGTTCGAACGAAACCGAAGACATTATCTCGTTACACTCATTTTGAAATCACCCTCAGATTTAACGACAATAACCCTTGCACTCTAAAACTCCATCGAACCTGAAAGCACTATCTCCATTATACTCGTATTGGAATAACCCTCAGAGTTTTATGACAGATAGTTCTTGCACTTCGAGTCTTCAACTTGATCTTCACTAGAATTCACGATCTAACGTTTAACTTGGATCGACGTGGTTTTCGAATAATCAAATTTGACATCCGATCCCGGTCTCATCCAAATCTAAACATATCTTAAAGGATAGGTTGTTTAAAGTTTAAACAATTTATTCAATTCAATACTTGAATTTACACAGCATTTACACAGATAAATATCACACATTTATCACTGATATATTCAATATCATACCACAGAATATCATAGCATATCATCCAATTCAGACATTCTACATAAACAATCATCCACAAACAGGAATTATTAATTCATGTCATAATTAATTTTAATTAACTTAAGTTAAATTAATTACTTAAGATCTAATCACTTAATCCAGCTTAATCAATCATTAAATTAATTACATCCCATATAGTTAATTAATCACTTCTTATTTGCCTTATCAATCGATTAATTTCTAACCATAGATTAATTATTCTTTAACTATTAATTAATAAACCTTAATTATTAATCAATATCTCTCAATAAAATTTAATTAATCCATAATTACTCTTATAATTAATTAATTAGTTAATTAATCATTAATTAACTAATTAATTATCTCTTAATTATTAATTAATAAACCTTAATTATTAATTAACAAACTTAATTACAAATTAATTACTCCTTAATTACCAGTTAATTAACCATTTGGTTAATCCTTAATTAACCGTTAACCCATCCTTAATTAACAGTTAACCAATCCTTAATTATCATTTGATTAATCCTTAATCACCATTTGATTAATCAATTAATTACCACTTAACAGCTTCTTAATTAATCTTTAATTATAGATTAATTATCCTTTAATTATTAATTAATAAAACTTCATTACAAATTAAGCACTTCTCAATTACTAATTAAGTAACCTTTAATTACTTAATTAACTAATCATTAATTACCAGTTAATTAATCTTCAATCATTAATTAACCAATCTTAATTACATAATTAATTAATCTTTAATCGTTAATCAATAATCTTTAATTATCTAATTAATGATCTTAAATTACAAATTAAATAACCCTAAAATTTATTAACTTTTAATCCTTAATTATTTATTAATCAAGTAAATTAATTACCCTTAATTAATTGCTTAATTGATCCTTTATAATTAATTAAATTAATTAATTATACTTAATTCCATTTAATTAATTTAATTAATATCAAGACATTAAACCTTAATTATCTTAAAATAAATCATTATCTTATAAATGCCTTAATTACCCTTAACATATTCACATCATTATCTTTATCATTAAGTTTACTTAATTAATCATTAATTAAGTTTAAAATAAAATAATAATTTAACTTGATAATTTAAAGTTATCAAAACATAACTTTCTTAAAATAACTTAACATTTATCAAATATAGTTTTAAAAACTAGTTTCAATTTTGAATTTAAAATCTTCTTTTATACCAACTTTTAAAAATTCCATTCCTAACTTAAATTTAAAATCACTTTAAATTTATTTAATAAATTTAAATTTGACAAATTTCAAACTTATTTAACCAAAATGTTAAAGAAACATTATTAAATATAAAATAGTTTATATAAAAAGGTTTTAAAAAATTTAAATTTTAAATTTCAAAAACCTAGTTTTTAAAACTTTTTAAACTGTTTAAAATTTTCTGCTTCGGGTCAAACCTGAGTTTTCCCTTGCTTCTCTTCTATTCCCCAAAAATTTTGCTTATTTATTTTTATTAAGTTTAAAATCTACAGGTTAATCACCCTTAACTACTCGAGTTTACACTCGAGTCATCTATCCCATAACCCGACCCTGTCTTCGAGCAACCCACAACAAAATCCCACAGACACACAATTTCTACCGTGCACATGCACCACCACCTGAAGCTTCTCCGACCATCGCCGCATCCTTCGGCACATCACCCAAAGTCACAGTAACCAAGATCGACGCCCAAAAACAATCACGATCCCTCAAACAAGATCGGGCTACCCGGTTGAGTCTGGAACTAAAGCAACCTTCAGCAAAACTTCTCGACCACACTGCTTCGACCACCAGAGGTCGGATGACTCTGGCCATCCCCTGCCAAACCACCACGCTACCATTGCTCAGAGTATCAAGCAACTCGCATCATCGGAGACGATGCAACGGCCACCAACTCCAGCTTCAACAAAACTTGGGTTAAAAACATGACTCGACCACCGCCGAAGCCTCTACAACATATCCACCCTCCAGACATTTTTTTTTCCTGGACCACCAGACCACACTCCACCTCCAGTGATGTTCACGACCACCCCAGATGCTTCGGCCAGTAGAATAAACCCAAAAACCCAATTCCAGACATTCCCAAAATTCACATTCATTTCAATATTAAAGACTGTGATACTTGTTTTAAAAATCATAACTTTTAAAGTGGATTCAAGTTATGATCTTGAAACAGCAGATTTCAATGACTGATTTTAACATGTTTCAAAGGATTTCTACTTTATTTCCATTTTCCAGGTAACCCTCTAAATATTTTTACTTAAATTCATTTTTAAAATTGAATTTATGTCTAAACAAACATTTAATGTTTGAAAACTCAGCCTTAACAGAAATCAGGGGAAAAGAGAATGAGTTTTATCTATATTTAGACTTTGCAATATGAAACAGAGAAGAGCAAGAATACAACCAGACATGTACACCTGTACACACTCATATACAAAGATTCTATACATATATCTATACATGCAGGGCATCATCATCACAGAAATTCACAAGCAACAACCATAAATCTACTTAAGTGCTAAATTAAATGTTTACTAACTTTTTGAAAATGCAAAGAGTTTTGAAACTGGATGAAAACTTGCAAACTGGATTGAAACAGAAGCTTATGAAAATTTTAAAACTGCATATTGTTGTTGTTTTAATTTCTGAAATCTTGTCTTGCTTGAAACTTAAAAACCGAAAAGGATTTGAAGCTTGATTGTTTTGAAGCTGGAATGCCTAACTGGACTGGAACATGATGATTCAAACTTTGATTCCAGGCTTGCAGTTTTGAAAAATGCTACATGCTTATTGTTTGAGGAGGTTACAGGGTTTTGAGTTTTGATCTTGAGTTTGAAAAAAAATGGTTTTTAGTTGTGATTTTTCTCTATTTGGCATTTGTTTTTCTGAGGAATGTTTACAGGGTTTTGCTGTTTGAGAAGTTTACAGACTTTGATTCACTTTTGGTTGAAAAAGAGGTTTCGGGCTTTGAAAATGTTTGCAGTGTTCTTATTACAGGCTTGATAAAAGAGGGTTGCATGGTTTGATTATGAGTTTGAAAGTAAATTTTCATGCTTGGATTTGAGGAAGTGATTACAGGACTGGCCATTGATTTCTTGCTTTTGAAAATAAGAAGATAAGAAAAGAATGAAGAAAGAGATGGAAGTTTTATATGATGTAATTTATGGTTTATTAAAATTAAAGAAAAAGAAAATTAGAGAAAGACACTTGTTAAATTTGTCACATTTGTCACAAACCATTATTAAATTCACAACACATGTTATCAATGAGCTTATAAACTAACCACTTGTCATAACTTATTTTTAAATTATTTTCAAATGATTTTAAAAGCTTTATTATTAATTTTCCTAATTAATAAGTACTTTTATTAATCTATAAATGATTTTCTTAATTATATAAATAAAACTTTTAAAATAAAATAAAATAAAAACAATTAGATTCTAAATAAAATCATATAAAATTATTTAATCCATTTTTAAATGCTAATTTAAAAGCTTTTGTATTTATTTGCTATTAAATAAATATCTTCTAAATTTATATAAATATAATTCTTTTGTTTAAATTAATATAAAAAAATCTTATTTTAAATAAAAACTTTATTCATATATTCTTTATATCCAAAATAATTTCAAGATACATATCCTTTTAAATTCCAAATTTAAATCCAAATTCCAAATTCAAATACAATTTAAACTTCAATTTAAAAATTAACTCAAATATATCTATATTAATTTAAACATATTAAATTTGGAAATATTAAATTCTAATTTTAAAGCTAACTTAAATAAATAAATATACATATATATTTAAACAACACTTATTAAATTTGAAAATAATAAGTCTATTTAACATCAAATTTATAAAATAACACAAATTAAATAATTATTCTATTTAAAAATCAATCTATAATTATACTTTAAAAACATCACATATTATTATTTTTGTTATTTATATTTGAAAATAACAATTTTATCAATTTTTAAATAATTTAATTACGAGATTATCACATTTTAAATTCCTTGAAATTCCGGGATATCACAAATTCCATATTCACTCCTTTATTTAGATTTTAAAAATCTTATTTAAATCTGAAATATTAATTTCATATTAAATTTCAAAATTCTCCCTTTATTTTTTTCCAATCATTTCAAAATCTTAAAATTTAAAAATAAAATCCTTTAATTCTAAGGCAATATCACTTAAGTCTCCAAAACCCTTTCGATTTTATTTATTTAAAATCTCTATCTTTATTACCATACTCAAAATTTATTTAATAGAATTTAAAAATCAAAATTTTAAATTTTTTCCAAATTCAATCTTATTTTTACCCAAATTCACTATATTATTTTACTTCAAAATTTCCTTTTTTATTTCCTTTTAGAAAAAACCAAACTTATATATTTTTCATTCTCTTAAATACCAATATATATTCAACGAAGCCATAGCATTCAAAAATTTTAATTCCCAATATAACCAATAAAATCATCATAGATTATCACATAAATCACATCTCTTAATATAAAATTAATTCAACGTTTTGAGGAATCCAGTTGGATCCCTCTAACCTGTTTCCCTGCATCCACATATGTTAGCACAATATAAAATACCAATCCCACTTCGACGTGGAATATCGCCATATATGGGGTCATTTGCTATTATGCGGGACGCATAGGGTCTCATCCGCTATATAATGCTGGAAATCAATCACTCCTATATATATACATATACATATAGACACGCACACACACACACACACACACACTACAAATAATATGCCACATCCAACTGATATTAAATTATCAATTCAAGCAAACAACCAATAATTTAAATTTAACTATTTAAATTTAAAAGGGTATCCAAATGAGTGAGATCAACCCACCTTCACCATAAAACCAATCTGTGAAATGAACCAGCACCTCCACGTACATGCAGAAATCCTAAGCCCAATTCGACAATTTCACCGTGCGAAACAAGGTTCGAACTCACCATCTTGATCGATCGATCCCTTCTAAGTTACAAATTGAAATTCCTCGGTTGATTAATTTACAAAATTGAAGCCGTGATTTTTATTTTTTCATGAAGAGGGAAAGGCTTCGTTTAAACAGGTAAGGAGAAGAAGGGAGTGCGATCTGATTTGTGAATGAAGAATAAGGTGAGGTTGATTTTTTTAAAATGCTCGACATTATTATCTTTTTCGAGCTTTTATTCTTTTCTCCGCTGAATAAAAGAAAGAGAAGGAAACATTTGTACACGATTAGAAAAGGGTAGGTGCCACGTTTCACAAAACACGGTAGGGGACTGGAGAAAAGAAAGAAAGGGTGTAGATGTGAATTTGGTCAAATATTATATTCAAATTTAAATTTTAAATCGTCTAGAATTACGCAACTCAAAATCTCGACCTCCTATCGATGCATGCCACTAGGCGTTTATAATGTTATACCCCTTTACGAACACGAAGGAAAAGGTTTCGAGGCCTAACTCGATCATATGGAGATGACTTTTTGGACCCATTTATTAAATTAAATTTCGATATAGATTTCAACGCATTAATCTACCGTACGACCATATGACACCTCCAAAAGCTACGAAAATTGAAATCCGGTAGTAATAATAGACTATTACGGATCTAATGGAACTGATTTCGTCGAATTCCAAGACTATGCCTCGAAAGGCTATTTTTAGATATCAATTTAAATGATAAATTTTCAAAACTGAACAAAACACTTTCAAAAAAATAAAAACTTCTATTTTCTCCAGTATTATAAATATTAATTTTCCAAGCCTTTGAAATATTTTTAACCAGCTTAAAAACTAAGATTCACTATTTCAACCAATTTTCAATTATTAAATTCAATAATTTAATTGCCAAATAAACAGTGATATTTGAAATTCAAGTTAAACTAACTTTCAAATATTTTAAACAAATTAAATATTCTAATTTCAAATACCCAAAAGTTCTGGGTCGTCACATTCCTCCCCCCTTAAAAGAATTTCGTCTCCAAAATTACTTGTTAAGAAGAATGGTACATAACCCGTTAACTATATTCCTAATCCAAATAGTTTTTAACAACCTCTCAAAACCAAACAGTTTCAAGAACTTCTTTAAACAATTTTTTTTATTAAAGACACACTGTCCCTCTTATTAACTTCCCAAACTTATTTATAGATTCCACCAATATCGCTTACTAAACAATTCAAATTTAAATTTAAAATCAAAATTTTAAATTATCAAAAAATTTCTAAGTCTCTAAATTTTTTGAAAAATTTCGCCAGCATCTCCTTTGCGCGGCTAGCTCAGTACAACTACAAAATGCCTCTCCCCCGCCCTCTAGATTTCAAAAGAAAACAAAAGTCAAGTGGCTAGATCAGAAAACCATCAAATTTCATATAGAAATTTAAATACATACCTTTTTGTTGAGCAATTCAATTCATCTTCGAAAATCAAAAACCCTAATTTCCTTTTGCTTTTTAAATACCTATATATCCTACTTTGCAATAATATCCAATCATAGCTTTCAAAATCATTTTATGAATTCCTTTTTACAAAAGTTTAAATACCTATTTCATTCAAGCCTGTACGATGTACATATATCATCCTTATGCAATATTAATTCGATCGCTCACTCAATCACACAATTCCACTTCCAAACTAGTATCGTTCACCCGACTTCCTTGTGCGGACTCAGGTCTGGTTTTTTGATCAGAAACCACCATTCTCCTTACATAGCCGTAAACTATGATAGAGAGTTTGAGAACCAATCAAAAATCCATATTCAGGGCTCGCCATCGAAAATCGAGTGAAAAAACCCAAATCGGATCGATATAACTATCTTGAAATTCTGTGCTCGAAACTGGATCGAATCGTTAGGCAAATAAAACAATACATGTATATCGTATGTATTTATCGCAATTGATTATTAGCTACATCAATTCTCTTTTCTTTTATTCATATTTATTTTGGTTTCTATTTCCTTATCCACACTTATCATCTCACACGTCTTTATAATACCTTCATTCAAATATTAACTTAGAATATTTTGCCAATATCAAATTTTACTTAAGAATTTCACCATTTTTTAAGTCAATATAAATTTTTTATATACCTCTTTTAACAACTATAACTACACCACTTAAGCCTTCACATCTAATTTCATTTAACTGAATTTCTAATTCCCTTTCTGAATTCAATTCACCTTTCATTTCTAAATATTGAATTCAATTCATTTCAAACCATATTTAATTAATCTTTTCTTTAGTTAGTTCCAATTACTAATTTATTTTAAATCTCAACAATTTTTATTTCCAAACTTTTATTATTTAGTTCACTTCAAACTAATTCTTCAACTTTACTTAACCCAATTCAAATTGAATTTAAATATATAGTTTAAATTCCATTTATTTACAATTTAAATTAGTTTGTTCCATTTCCACTTTTATTTCCAACCTAATGAATTTTATTTCAATAGACACTTTACTTAGTCTTCTTATATTTTCCTTAAAATTCATCTTTATTTTTCCTTGATTCAGTTACACTTCAATTTATCTATAAGTTTACCAACTTATTTACTTTCCATTTGCTAACTTCTTTTAATTTACTTCATTTAATTGTCTTACATTCTAACTTATTTCATTTCCTTACTTGTTTCCAAAATTTTAACTCTTCTTAAGTTAAATTTTATTCTAAACAAATTTTAAATTTCTTTAAGTTTCCAAACTTATTTATTATTCCATAAACATTTTTAATAAGATTCCAGAGTCTTTTAAACAATTACTCAACATTTCAAAATCATTCTTGAAATCAATTATACCCAAACCAAATTATTCATTGCACTCCAAAATCAATACCAATTTTGCAAACAAATACCAATTCAAAAACATTTTGGCAGCAATTCCTCCCTTGGAAACTCATAAAACATCAATGATGCTGCAGTCATCACCGAAGTTATTTTCTAACGACCAAAAAATTTCGATGCTTTTATCTCTTTAAATTCCATTCAAATATTTTTAAATTCCAAATCTCACCAGATTTTAAATCCAATTCAAAATATTTCTCACACAATATCACCATTATTCCTCCAAAACCTTTGAAAACCATTTTCAAATCAAAGGAATTTAAACTTTTCCCAAAATTTCAAATCCTTTCAATTCATATTCAATATTACTCTCGAATTTTATTTCAAATTATAAATTACATTTATAATCTACATTTTCAAATTCCATTTTGTTATATAATTATTTCTTAACTTTTGTTTATAATTTCCAGTTCTTACTCAATTTCCACTTAACAATGATAATAATTCAATATTATCATCTTTTAACAACCAAGCAACCATGTATAACTATAATAATTTATGGAAAATTATTTCTTTTATATACAAAAATAATTTGGGTAAAATTATTTCATTTACCCTGTTTTGAAACAATACTGCGTCGGTTTATCTTGTTTAAGAGTTTAGAAACCCCTATCGATGACATGGCATCTCATACATCAACCAGAATCCATAAACACTCAACCGATAAGTCAACATAATATAAAAACAATTTTTATATTCACTAACAAATACGCGCCCATATCTATTAATACACTCAAACGCATTCTAGAGTACTACGGACTCTATTTCAAAATAGTAATCCCCATCAGAGCCATGGTTCTCGCTTAACCTTCAACTCTAATGCCAAGTGCAACGACCCAATTTTTCAACGCCCGAAAATCGACATCAATATGTACACTGTATTAAATACCGAACAATCGGATGTCGGAAAAACGGACCGTTAGGGTTAAAGAAGAAGGAGGTAGAAGAAGAAAATAAAAAACAATATCAGAATCTCACAAACGCAGCGGAACGATATATAATAGATAAATGACTGAATCTTTATACAAAAGAATTGTATCTTTTATATACATTACATCATCAGAGTACAACAAAATCAACAGCACAATTCAGGGCAATTATGATAACTCGTCCTCCCAAAGCTTAATGCACAGCTTATACGGTACAGCGGAATATACATTTATGGAAATACACCTCATCATCCAGCTCGTCTCCTGAGCTCCATAGCAATCCATCCAGAATCTGTACTCTATAATACTCAGTCTGATCCGAGCATTATAATTAAATAGCGTCCGAGTCAGTCTGGAAAACTAGAGTGAGAAAACACACTCAATTGGATTATTAAAATTTTCAATATCCTTTGAAATCAAAGGTATCTCGTAATACCACGCCATAAATAAACATGCTGGGTTTTTACCTTACAATAACCAAAAAATTTCTTATCAAATCCTCTGATATTATAGCAGTGTCTATATACAAATACTTATTCAAATAGCCCAAATTGTTACATTCATTAAATTCCAGCAATACAAGGTTCTACAATCAAAACCGTAAAGGCAAGTAGGAAGAATGGATTTCCATCAATGACAGGGCTACTGGGGTACAGCTCGTCACAGTACGTGGTCTAGATCATCGTACCGAGGATCCACCCTGATCCCCTGTAACACAAGACCTGAGCTACCCCTTACTGGATAGTCCGAATAAGATCACCCCATGGTTGGGATCAGCAACCGCCCGCACAGCCGAATAAAAGGGACATCTAGACAGGGACGACCTTACCCTAATTGGTTGCTTGCCACTTAGCCTTGCGTGCACCTCCCCTGTTTTAGCCATTCCCGGTTGATAAGGCTCGAGGCTATGCGTTATCTTTTTAGCACACATTCACTTAGAATGTTCATCGTCCTCCTGACGATGTTTTAATAGCATTCGTCCATACAAGTACGTTCTGGGTCCGAATGGAACCGAAGGCACTACTCCTACTACATCCATTTGGGAATCACCCTCAGGATTAGTAGCGATTAGCCCTTACACTTCATTGCTCTCTTCGCTCCTAGCTCTTGTCTTCCTCACAAAAACGTTCAAACTGGATTGAAGTGGTTTTCGAGAAATTGATCCAGATCCCGGTCTCTTCAAAACGATCAGCGCATTGGCCAATATTGATAGTCGGTTATTTAACTATCAAATAACATCCACGAACAACCATCAGGCCTTAATAATTTTTCAAATTATTTATTTCAAAATATCTTCACAAAATATTTTCCTACACTTCGACCCTTTGAAATTGTTTTTAAATCACTTTTCTTTCGTGGAATAAATTTCCAAATATTGTTTATTTCCACTGAAAAATCACCAAGTCTAAATACTTAGATTTTAAAGTAATTTAAATCACTTTGTCCAAAAATATATACTTTAAACTAATTAAAATAAAAACTATTTAAAACACTTTATTTAAAATACTAGTTATGAAATTTATAATAATTTCTTATGTAAAACTTAAGCCAAAACTAATTTTAAAATAAAAGTTATTTTATAAGGTATAAATATTAAATAATTATCTTTTAAATCATAATACTAGTTAAACCATTAAAATAATTACTACTACAATTAACTTAAATGAATATTTACTTTAAAATTCTAAAAAATTTAAAATAAATAAATTTTCCAAACATTCTTTTAAAACCCCTTTTATAATTTTAACTTATACTAGGAAATCTTCCTTCGAAAATATACTCGGCTTTTAAGGGAAATACACTTTCCTTTCCAAATCTAAAAAAATAAACCACTATTTATTTTTAAACGGATTACCTTCCATTTTAAATTCCCATCCTGAATTTATACTTCTAAATTATCCTCTGATAAATATTTCACTTTATTTATAAATCCCGTTTATAAATTTTATAATCTCATTCTCCTTTAATCCCAATTCCAAACATTTAAACAGTCTTCAAGTCGATTTCAAAACTAACTCCATTTTAAAATAAATTCCTTTACTTATCCAAATTTATTACAAAACCCATTAATTCCATGTTCACTCCTTTATTTAGATTTTAAATTTTTTATTTAAATCTGAAATATCAATTTCATATTAAATTTCAAAATTCTCCCTTTATTTTTTTCCAATCGTTTAAATCTTAAAATTTAAAAATAAAATCCTTTAATTCTAAGGCAATATCACTTAAGTCACCAAAACCCTTTTAACTTTTATTCATTTAAAATCACTATCTTTATTTCCATACTCAAAATTTATTTAATAAAATTTAAAAATCAAACTTTTATATATTTTTTTTCCAAATTCAATCTTATTTTTACCCAAATTCACTATATTATTTTACTTAAAAATTTCCTTTTTTATTTCCTTTTTAAAAAAACCAAACTTATATATTTTTCATTCTCAATACCAATATATATTCAACCAAGCCATCGCATTCTATAATTTCAATTCCCAATACAATCAATAAATCATCACGGATTATCACATAAATCACATCGCTGAATATAAAATAAAATCAATGTTTTGGGGAATCCAGTTGGATCCCTCTAACCTATTTCCCTGCATCTACATATGTTAGCACCATATAAAATACCAATCCTACTTCAAGGTGGAATATCGTGGTATATGGGGTCATCCGTTATTATGCGGGGCGCATAGGGGCTCATCCGTTATATAATGCGGAAAATCAATCACTCTAATATATATACACACTGCTATATATAATATACCACATCCAACTGATATTAAATTATCAATTCAAGCAAACAAATAATAATTTAAATTTAACTATTTAAATTTAAAAGGGTATCCAAATGAGTGAGATTAACTCACCTTCACCACGAAGCCAATCTTCGAAATGAACCAGTGCCTCCACGTACATGCAGAAATCACAAGCCTAAATCGACAATTTTGCCGCACGAAATAATCGAACTCGCCATCTCGATCGATCGATCTCTTCTATGTTACGAATTGAATTTCCTCGATTGATTAATTTACGAAAAAGAAGCTGTGATTTTTATTTTTTCGTGAAGAGGGAAAGGCTTCGTTTGAACAGGCAAGGAGAAGAAGGGCGTGCAATCTGATTTCTGAATGAAGAATAAGGCGAGGTTAGTTTTTTTTAAAATACTCGGCATTACAAAAAAATTTCAAGCTTTTATTCTTTTCTCTGCTGAATAAAAAGAGGAAAAGAAACGTTTGTATGCGATTAGAAAAGGGTAGGTGCCACATTTCAGAAAACACTGTAGGATGATTGGGGAAAAGAAAGAAAGGGTGTAGATGTGAATTTGGTCGAATATTATATTCAAATTTAAATTTTAAATCGTCTCGAATTACGTAACTCAAAATCTCGACCTCCTATCGATGCTTGCTGCTAGGCGTTTATAATATTATACCCCTATTACGAATATGAAAGAAAAGGTTTCGAGGCCTAACTCGATCGTATGGAGAAGATAGCATTTTGGACCCAATTATTAAATTAAATTTCGATATAGATTTCAACATGTTAATCTACCGTACGGCCACACGACAACTCCAAAAGCTACGAAAATTGAAATTCAGTAATAATACACTATTACGGATCCAATGGAACTGGTTTCGTCGAATTCTGAGACTGTGCCTTGGAAGGCTATTTGTAAATATCAATTTAAACGATAAATTTTCAAAACTGAACAAAATACTTTCAAATTCAAATTTAGAACTTCTATTATCTCCAGTATTATAAATATAAATTTTCCAAGTCTTTGAAATATTTTTAACCAGCGTAAAAACCAAGATTCACTATTTCAACCAATTTCCAATTATTAAATTCAATAATTTAATTGCCAAATAAACAGTGATATATGAAATTCAAATTGAACTAACTTTCAAATATTTAAAACTAATTAAATATCCCGATTTCAAATATCCAAAAATTCTGGGTCGTCACATAACTCACAAATACATAAAAAAAATTAAATAGATAAAAGTTCCATGTTTGGTTCCCCCTTTTCGAGTTTTTATAACACACCATATTTTAGAGTGCAAAATATGTGGAACTAATCAAATAATTAGTTGATTAAACACAATATGAAATAAAATGAAGTAAGGCGAGTTTATTAATAAAAATGAGCGGTAAATTTATGATGAAGAGTTAAGGGAATTAATAAGAATAAGTTAAAATTCTATTTTAGCCTAATCTCAAATTGCTAACCCCCTAATACTTCCAACATCCCATCCATATCTATGTTACTCGAAAACAAACTAAAATAAAACAAGAGATAGGCCAGCCGTATTTCCATAGAAAAGAAGAAGGAAACCAAGATAAAAGAAGGAGATTTCATCATTAAGAAGATTTTTAATCAAGTTCTAAACAACCTTAGTTTAGTAATCATTTCTCTAAACCTTTAAAATCTATTTAGCTTAGGATTGTGTGTAAGTAAGTTTCTCTCAATGATAAAGAGCAAGTTTATGAACTATAGAGAACCATCGTTCATGTTTGGGAATTTAACTATGACGGTTTTTGATGTGTTTAAGGTAAAAATGTGAATCGAGCCTTCTTTGAATCATTTGAAATTTTTATATGATGTGTAAAATAACATAATAGAAACATGGTTTTAATTTTGTAATTTTCTGAATTCATTTGGATTTCATAGAAATTTTCTAAGTGAGAAAATGCTTAATTTAAGGATTTAATTATTTAAAATATGGACAATATTTATTTTTTTACTTAGACTTTTATATAGGGTAAAATCCGATTAATATGATTTTTTATTTATTTTTGGGTTTTCCCATGCGTTAATGAATTAATAGGAATTATTTAACAAAGGGAAGAGTTAAATATTAATGGCAATTTTAGATAATTAACTAGTAAAATAATTAATAATTCTTGAAAAGACAACTGCCCTTGGTTAGGCTGGCCAATGATAATTCGACATATAATAGTGTTTTATGTAAAACAATTATTTTTAATGGTTGTACAACAATTTTCAGCTTAATTGTAGAACTGGCATTTAAGCATGTGATAAGTTATATAGACCTTGATATTTGATAGCACTAGGTTCATAGCATGCGGTAGCCTAATAAGTAAGCACTCGATAGCTTTTTTGACTCTAGAAACTCGACGAACTTAAAATGGTTAACACTTAAAGTTGAACATCAACATCTTTGTGAACCATGATACTCGAAAGCTTATGAAAGCCTTGTCCTTCGATAGCCTTAAAATGAGTAACACTCAAGAGCTTAAAAATTTAATATGCAATAGCTTCTGACACCGGATAGCATTCAATATGCAATAGGTTTGGGCCTATAGTAGCATGTCATACGATAGCTTTGGCCCTTTATAGCTTTTGTGTAACAACCCAGTTGTTAATTACCTGATTAATTAGTGTGATTGATTTAAATTTGGAATTTTGTAATCTATTTACAAAGTTTAATCTAATTTGAATAAAATGATTAAAATTATGGAATCCAGTTTAGTTGGAAAAAAAAGCTTATTAGATTTTTAAAATTTTAAATATAATGGTTTACAAAATTTTGAATTATTTCATAGATGATAATCTAATCTAGCTTGGTTAATTTAATTAGTTAGGCTAATTAAATCTTTTGGTTAAGTTAAGAAAAGAATTCTCTTATTTAAATCAATTGGGCCTTAAGTTCAAATCAAGCCTATTTGTACCATTAACCTAATTCTATTACTTAAATAAACAAAAACGTTTACTTCCTCTTCTCTATTGACTTCCTGTAAACAAAATCGTTCAAGTTTTTTTTTTTTCTTTTAGCAAACTTCAATTTGAAATTACAGAAAGTGGGAAAAACTAAAGAAAATAAAAACATAGCTAATCACGGTAACTGTATCTCGTTCAAAGCAAGGAGAGCAAGGCTTAGGACTGTGGGGGAGGTTGAGGCACTAGTTCGAGCAAGCCAGAGGTAGACGAAGACCTAGGGCGTCATGGCGATTGCAAATTTGTTAGCAATAGTATCAGTGAGTTAATTACTCACAAAAGCTATCTCTGAATTTTTGAGTATATGCCTTGATTTGATATGTTGTTCATTGTTTATTTTTGTTCGGTATATGTGTTTCATTCATTGAAAAGTGAAATGCCCATGGCCTTACTTACACTTCGAACGCTGCCTGGTGCCTTTATTGCGTGCATCCCTTATATTAGCTATTGCCTTACTTTGTACTTCCCTTCCTATGCTCAGTTGACCATATTTGCATGGACCTAAGTGTAAATTTATTTTAGTGAATGATGCTCCATTTTTTCATTGCCTTTTTTAGGTGCCTATAGCTTGTAAATGAGATGCACACCATGCCTATGCTTTGATTTATGGTTGTCCATACCTATGCTTTGATTTGTTTCATCCTTGCCTGTTACATGAAATAGGATCACACATTTATTTCCTATTCTCTTGTTTTGTACGTCCTTGTTATTTTAATTGGTCATTCCTTTTTGTAAAGAGTTGCTCATGCACATACCTATATGTCTATGTGTGGCTGTGCATTGAATTTTGTCCCTGGTTGTTTTGAATAGATGGCTATTTTTTTTACAACTTGTTGCTTTCTTTTTGTTTCAGAGTTTTATAAATGTGAATCCATTTCTTTGATGAATTTTTGTGAATCAAAGTTTCCATTAATTGTATTATATTTATGTGGATCTTCAATTGAGTTTTTCTTACCAAATATGATTTATATATATTAGAAATCTGGTTATAAACCCATAATGGTTTGAGTTTTGTTTAGCAATTTATATTGTCACGCTTGGTTTTCTAATCAGACTCTTGGGTACTTAAGAAAGTATTTCATAACTTTGTGAATTATGTTTTTATAGATTACTATATATCTATTGAAACTGATTTCTAAATTTATAACATGTTTTGGATAAGCATAAAGATATATGAACCTGTATATATTAGCAGCAGATTTCACAAGTCATTTTGTATGAACTGCTTTGAACTAAGAGCTATATCTTGCACTCTATATTTAAAAATGCTCAACAAAATGTGTGTATGTATGTATTAGTATTGATATTATACCAGTTTTTGTATTATAGCATGGCACTATGCTTTGTACTTGTTTATTTTGGTAGCCTGGCATCGCTTAAATGCAAATAGGATGTATCCTGTTCTTGTCCACTATTATATATATTAGAAGTAATACAAATGGATGCCAAGTACATTTTCTTCTGAAATGGTAGCCTGACAGCCCTTAGATGCGCTATTGTCCATGCACTATAGCCAAATCTACGCTTAAGTATATAATAATAATAATAATCTGACATTTTTTGCTTTGTGAAATCACAGCCTATTTTGAATATATATATAATATATATATATATATATATATATATATATATATATATATAGAGAGAGAGAGAGAGAGAGAGAGAGAGAGTCTAACATCTATTATTTTTACTTTAAAAGAAGAACCATTTTGTTTAAGAACTTGCAATTGAATAGAAGTTAGTGCCTAGAGTAGTAGCAGATCAAAAACTTATATAAATATTTGCATTTTATAAACTTAGGTTCTATAAAAAATATGTTTTGTTTGAAATAAGTCATTTTGTTCTACCTTGCAGTTACAGTACCGTGCTTAATTTATTAGTACTCATTGCTTTCATGTGTGAGCTCCGGACTGCTTTTTCACGTGTGAATGCATAATTTCCTGAGCGAATGGTTTTATTTTATAGTCCTTTGTTTTGTTGCTGTTGATTTACTAAATATTTGATATGTTATTGTTGTTAGTCTTCATATTCATGTATATGTAAATTTTAACTAGCTATGTATAAAATAAAATTTCCTACATCCTGTAGATTTCAAACTTGTTTCAAAGTAGTTATAATTTCTTTTATAAATGATTCTAGTGACCAAGTATGTATATACATGAATATATAGAGACACACACACATTGCTTTCATTTGTAAGCACTAAACAACTTAGTTTGACATACCAATTATTTTAAACAAACAAATATATTTTATGGTTATTAATATGTGATATAAAGTGTAAACTTAATTTGTATTATATAATTGATTTAAACATCAAATTGTTTTTTTAAGCTATGGTTTTATAAATTCAAGGGCTTGTATAAAATGGATTTGTAATGTAGATTGATAACTAAATAACGGAGTAGTTTAATAAGTGACAAATTAAATAAATGTTTTGAGAACCTTAATTCTATAAATTGAGGAGTACTAATAATCAACTTAGTGTCATCGATTGTTTCAAATGCTTTCGAATAACGCTTCATCGAATATGGTATAACTCATTAAATAGAATGTTTGAGTAGAATTTACTAGCCCATTAAAGAATGCTCGAATTTCACCAGGTAGTATGGGATGGCTTGGTTAAATTCCTATGCTCGAAATTGAGAAAGTACTTAACACTTTAGAGTTGTATTCTCTTATGGTGTATGACATGTGGTTTCTAGATCCTTAAGAGAATATAGTTAGGTTTTCCAGTGGTATTCATAATAAGTAATATTTACTAGTTTTTAGTAAATACTTGGATTTCACCATATGGTATGTGACGTATTGGTTAAATTATAGTAATTACTATAGGCGATAGTATTTTACACTTCAGACTTTACTCTCTTTTGTTGTGCGGCAAGTGGCTGCTAGATCCTTAAGAAGTTTATTCCTAAATTTCTTTTCAAACATAATAATTTAGTAATATTAAATAAATGTGGATTTATGGAGTCATGGTTTCTATGATCACGTTGATCAGTATGGACTATTCTTGAGAACATTCTGTGATTTTGTGTTCCCGGTCTAAGTACGATCCTTAGTATCGGATCGGTCCGAGGGTTACCCATTTTTTTGCTTATTTGCCATGGGTTTTGAGTACAATCATTGCGATTGTTTTGGATGATCATTACGATCGGTTTGGATTAAGATCTCTTGGATTCTGGATATTTGGATTATGTGACTGTTCTGTATTCATGAAATAAGTATATATTCTTATGTCTTATGTTTGTGAAATAAACATATATTCCTATGTCATGTGTTCGTGAAATAAATATATGTTCCTGTGTTTTGTGATGGACGTTAAGTTAATTCTATGGTTTTGTGTTTAGCGACTAGTTCTTTTTTGTGACATAAACATATAACGCTCTATCGAGTTAATCAATGATATTTGCATACTTAGAGATATTGTGTTTTGTTCTGTGAATTCAATCTTGAACATCTGGATTTACTTTTATATTGTTTGTTCATGTGCTATATCTTGTTCTCACCCTTTTGGATATTTAGAGATGGTCTGATCCGAGTGCTATTTTGCTTAGGTCAGGCTAAGACTTTTTAGGTTACATGATAGATTGACCTTTAAGTGGTTGTGCTAGCAAGGAGATAAACGTTTGGACTTTTAGTTATCTCATTTAGGAATTTGGACCTTGTATATAAAATATAATTGAGAATGAAGAATTGTTAAATTTGTATAACAATCGAGTGTAATATTCCTGTTTTTGAATCAAATTTAAATTGGTGAGTAATTTAATTTTTGAAATTAAATTGTGAATTTATTTGGTATTTTCCAAATTAAATAGATGTTTGTTTGTTTATTAATATAAATGTATATAAATATGGTTTTAAAATAGAATTTGTAACTGGAAATTCAGAAATAAATATTCTGAATAATACATTGATTTTAAACTTAGTTTTGGATTGATTTGAAAATGTGGCAATAAAAATATATGTTGAAGATAAAGATTTGGAAAATAAATAAATTATGATTGGAATAAAATATGTATTTATAAAAAGATATTGTTTGATTTTATATTAATTTTTGAAATTGAAATTTAAAAATAAAAGTTTTGAATAGATATTGGATTTGAAAAACTCCATTTCAAAAATTTATGGAAACTTGTTTTCTAATTTATAATATACATATGTAATATATATTTTGAAAGTTGTATTGGAAATTCAATAATAAAAATCTTTGAGAATAAATTGAATTTAAAATTTACATTTTGAAATTGATAGAAATTTGTTTTCTAATTTTATTAAACATGCATTTTGGTTTGAAAATGATATTTTGAATTCGATATAATAAATTTTTCAAAGGTTAATTAAGAACTAAATTCTAATATATTTGTTCATGTATAATTAAATTTCAAAATCCTTTTTTTAAAAGATTCTATAAATGATAAATTAAGAAAATGTATTTATTTAATAGGAAATATAATATAAAGTCATATTTAAAATATTATTTAAAATGTTTAAGATATAAACATAAAAAGAGTTAAGTAATTTATAAAACTAAAAGGGGTTTAAAACAAAGTTTTAATTTAAATAAATTAAGGGTTTTAAAACATATTTATAAATAAATTAAAGAAAAGGTTTTAAAACATAAAACTTCTTATTTGTGACATTTGTAAAACAATAAAACTATGTAATTAACAATGTAATCTTCTTAACCAAAGAATAAAACAAGTGGAAGACATGAAGAGAAAATAAAAACAAGTGTCATGTGTGATTTTTTTTTTGTTTGAAATTAATGAAGAAAAAAAGAAAACAGCTTCTCCTCTTTCCCTCATTTTCTTTTGATCCATTCAAACTGAAAATCAGAAACAAAAAAGATGATCAAACCTAAGAAATGTAAAGGCAAGTAAACTTAAATAAAAAAAATCAAAAGCCTGAAACATTCAAGCAAGCAAAATTCAAAGATTTTCAAATCCAGAAATCAAAGCTAAGATCATTTTTCAAATTAAGTACATGCAGTACAAGGTCAAAGTAAAAACAATCTCAGCAATTTAAAAATCTACAACTTGGAAATCAAAGTAAAACCAGAAAATAAACTCAAGCAAGCAAGAGCTTTCAACTTGGAATGGTAGATCAGGGGAAAAACATTTCAAACCTTATCAAGCATGGAAATGAAGCAATTTGATCAAGATCTCAGACAAATTTCAAACATGGAAAAAATATACAATCAAACAAACACAATCAAACAAACTTCAAACTAGAAGCTTTAAAACAAATCAAAGCAGGCTTAAAAATCTGTCTCCGTTCTTCTCTGTTCTCTGCAGTCAGGTAAGCAAACCATTCTTAGAACTTGATATATCTGTTTTGCATGTGATAAGTCTTGAATGCAAATTGTGAAAGGTGATTGCACGCTCGTAAATATGTGTGGATGACTGTATGTATGATTGATAACCCACAGAGCTGATTGTGTACAGGTAATATGCTTCTGTTTATACATGACAGGTTGATAAACTTGTTTAAAAATCTTTACCACCCAAAAGAATGTATGTTTAAGCTATGATCCTTAAAAGGAAAATAATTGTAATATAATAGCATCATTTGTTTAAATAAATTCAGATGGATTTATTGAACAATTATTTCAAAATCAGGAATTTACAGTGATAAATTTAAGTCAAAAATCAATGATTTTAATTTCATTTTTTGGCTTTACAAATCGATTCATATTACAAAATTATGAATTTTGATAATCATTACATAATTTTTTAGTTTGAAAATCTCGAGCACGAGGAAGTTGAACGGAAAATATAAAATCGCCGATTGCCAACGATCAACATGAAGTCGAGCTTCGAGCTCGAGTCTGAAGTTAGACGATGTGATGCTGGTCAGTGAAAAAATGGCATGAAATTTTCTTGATGATCATTAGTCTTGGGTTCGAAGAATTAAGGTTTAAGAGCCCCAGATTTGCCGATATGTTCATCGAAATCGTGTATTGACGAGAGTTGATCGGGTTTGTCCGGTCTTGTGGGAATCGAAGCTGGGAGGTTGGGCGAGGCTCCAGTCATAGTCGCATGATCTACGGTGGTCGGAGAGCGATGGTACGTGGAGTTTTGGATGACTGGTTCCATCTTTCGTTCCACTCGATTTTGATTGGTTGGGTCATTCGTAAATCTAGGTGGACAGGTCGCCTGAGAGGAGCATCAGTGACTTGCTGGTGGTGGTAGGGTTGGTCGGAGTTGGCCTGATGTGTGTGCACGATGCACACATCGGCATCGTGTTAGAATGTTTTGTGATGTTGGAAGACGAAGATTGACTCGGTGATGGTATCGAGTAATATTGGTTTTGGCTCGAGTATTATGTTAAGGCGTTCGTGTATGGGTAATGTTTTAAAAGTTATCTCAAAACAAAGTCAAAAAAAGAAAAAAGAAAGAAGAACACGAGTAACTTGGATTTGGGCTCGGGAAATATGTGTATGAGCTCGGGTTTTTCTTTTTCTTTTATAAGCTAATAAAGTTTCAAAAGCAAAAGAAGAGTCTAATTTTAAAAAGGCAAGCAAGTTTTAAATTAAGTTTTTAAATTTTCTTTGTGTGTAAGTTTTTCCAAAGTAAAGCGAGATTTTAAATAAGTTTTTTTTAGTACGAATGTTCCAAGTTTTAAAAGTGTATTTAAAGTAAATTGTTTTGTTTTAGAATAAATTATATATATATATATATATATATATATCCTTAAGTATATAATTGATTTCTAAATGGTTTCTAATGAAGTGTTTAAATTAAAATAACGAACTTATCTTTACTTAATTAATATTTTGATTTATTAAGTGTAATCAATTAGTAAAATAAATTTAAAGTTAATCACTTATTTTAATAAAGAATAATTGCTTGATGAGGTAATTTAGTGGATAATTAATGAATGTGATTAATTAAGGTTAATTAATGAATGTGATTAATTAAGGTTAATTAATGAATGTGATTAATTAAGATTAATTAAATCATGTGATTAATTAATTAAGGTAACTAATTTGAGGATGATTAATTAATTAAAGGTTAATTAATTAATGAAAGTGATTAAGGAATGAAAATTAATTAAGGAGGAATTAATTAATTAAGGATAATTAATTAAATGGTAATTAATTAAGGGTTAATTAATTAACTAATTAATTAATTAATTAAAGGATAATTAATTAAGGGTAATTAAATAATTAAGATTAATTCTTTAATAATTAAAGGCTGATTAATTAATTAAGGTTAATTAATAAATAATTAAATGATAATTAATTAACATAAACTATAATTAACTAATGCTAGTCAACCAGGATTGGTGATTAATCTGATTTCAATTAATCAGGTGATCAATTTATCTTCCATATGGATGATTGTATTCTATTGAGTGCTATGAATTGTTTGATATCTCTGCTGTGTGATGCTTTGTGATATGAATTGTTTTAATTCAAGCTGTGATGAATGTAATTTATTTTATTTGTGATAAATGTATATTATTTATCTGTGATGTTGTGTATATAGATAAGCGTTATAGGATTATACCGCTTATCGTTATTGATATGCTTGAATCTGTGATGATTGATGATGTTGCACTATTGTGTAAAACCCCTGGGCTACACTATACACACACAAATATGGATTGCACGAGGAAATTGGTTAAGTCACATATTTTAGAAAATAATTTTTAAATTTGAATTTTGAATCCAAATGGTTTTGGAAATGGATTTGGGTCAAATGTAAAAAGCTTTTGAAAAGAAGTTTTGAAGATAATATTTATTTTGAATAACTTGCTTAAGTCTTGAATTCAAAATTTGAAATTGAATTCTATGTTTAGAAATTATGATTTAAAAGGTTACACATGTTATAAATGTGTCTATATGGATTTAAACCATATTTTAAAAGTATTGTTTTGGGAATTTGAATGTAACCCAAGGGCTTTAACTTGTATAAATGAAATCGGATTTTTTCGAAACAAAAACTATTTGTTTTCAAATAATAAAAGCTTTCATATAAGGAAAGAATTTCAAATTTGTGTTACAAGGATTTCAAGCTTGAAATGAAAATGGTTTACCAAGTTATGAATGAATCTCTGAAAATGGTTTTGAAAGCTATAAACTAAATCTTTGATTTAAAGATTAGATGAGTTAATCCAATTTGAAGTGGAAATTATTTTGAAATCTGTGAATGAATCTTCGTGAAAAATGGATGAACTTTGTGGAATAAATATCTTTGTTTAAAATTATTTAAAATGGTAATTTGTTTAAACCATTTAAAGAAAGGTTTTGGGTTTTAAAGTTGTGACTTAACTGAAATCCCAATATCCATATGTTTTTGAATATTACGTCCATTATTCGGTTTAGCCAGGAGAGGACCTTTGTGTCATATAACCTATTCTGAATAACGATACGACGTTATGGGTAGCATTTGAAGACTGGTGGTGAAGACTGGATATTTTCGAAAGCGAAAGGATAACTCATCGAATATCTCTGCACCGAATGGTCTCCGGTATAGAGATCTCCATATATGATGGGGAGTCCAGACGTGATTAGGAATTATCCGGATTTGCAAGGGATTCTTTGGAAGTGCCTTCAGTTCTGTTCGAACCCGGAACAAACTTGTATAGATGTGTGTCTGACATTACACTTTGAGATGTAAAGTTGGTTTCTATCAAATACATTTCTGTTTGGTGGTGGAGATTTATTCTCTTAGCTTAACACCCTTCTCTGAGACGTACGAACTCAAAGGTTATGTAGTTGATGGTTACTAGTGATACATTCCCAATTTGGTAATGTGGTATACGAAGTGTCGTTGATCATTTGTTGATCAAAGCATGGCTTTGTGAAAAAGATTAGTTTTGTGGACGAGACTGCATCAGGACCTCACACCCCGGAAATGGTCGAAACAAGAAAGATGAAGCAAGGTTGTAGGGGTCGCTCCCCTAGGGTATGTCCATTCCTTCTGGAAAAGGGTGGTATCATGGTATGGAGCCCAGATACTTAACTCATGTGGACACTGTAAATTTTATTACTCTATGATGTTGCTTTGTGGTTGAGGATCCTCGGATAAAAGTTGCAAACGACCGAGGATGGCATATCTTAGGTGTTACTCCCGGGAAGGGAGTAAACTGGCCTTGTGTTGGCAGGGATCCGGGTAGGTTCTCGGGGTATCCCTCCAGAGGCGTACCCATGTGGCAATGGGAAGTTCCTTGGCCTGACCATTTGCTGGAAAACCTTTACCAATACACGCCTTGTACGGTTTTAGTTGTAGAACCTGCCATTTAACATGGTAGCTATAGTAGGCATACTATAATGGTACGTATGCTGGCTAAGATTAATATTATAATTGAAAATGTTTTCCACTACGCACTAATAATAATATCAAATGGTTTTCGTGTATCAAGCATTTTTGACTATCATAAGGAGAAATCTCCCCCAAGTGTGCGATTTCATGGTGTATATGCCGGGAGGCCTTATGGTAGTTTCATTTTTCAAAAAGCATTGCGGATTTCAATTTTTTAAATCTTTTGTTGTTTGTTTTAAAGAAAACTGTTTTTGTTTGCTTATACCAGTCGCATGACTAACCCGGAGTTTATTGTTCTCTTCCTAAACTTTAGGTGCCCACAATTTTCCACAAGGGCAGTCTAGAGTTGGATTTTTCAGATAATCAAATAGTAGGTGTAGATTGGATAGCCTTCGAAGTATTTGGTTTGGCAATCGCATTGGGATGGAGTTTGTTCATTTCAGCATTGATGGTGGTTCAAGCTTATTGGATTGGAGTCCTCATAGCTTTTGGGATGAGTTTTTGGTTTGGAGTTGCAGATTTTGGATTCACTCTTCATCGAAGATCATATTCGAGTTATCTCTTCCGTTGTTATCATATTCCTTTGTGTATATTTGTCTCTTATATTGTTGTATCATATTGTATCAGATATTGTATTCATTGTTGTATCAATGATATATTATTCATTTTCTTCCGTTGTGTTGTTTTACTTAATGTGTTATAAGCTCCGGTGAGCCAGATTCGACGTTTGAATCTACGGCATTCGAGTACAAGTGAAGTACGGGTGCCGATTTTCTAAGGTCGAGTCAGGGTCCTTATATCGAGTTTACTATTTCATTTTGTAAACTAAATAATTTGTATATGTATAAGTTGAGATTTATTCCACTGTGATTTGTGAATGTTTTCATATGATACATTGTTCCGATTCTAATCGGTGTGTAAGTTACTATGTATTAATATTGTACACGTTAAATTCAGTTTAGATATTAAGTGAAAAGGTATAAATGACGTGTCAGTATTAGTATAAAAATATATTCACATTCAATCGTCCTTAACAAGCCGTATTCTCCGGATTAGCAGACGACATTACTTGTAATGTTCTTTGCTGATCTGGACATCGCGGTTGGGTCATTGCATTTTGGCATGCAATATGTGCAGGCATGCGATAGTTCCTTGACATTCGATAGCTTTTATCGTGCGATAGGCTTTGTCGTGTGATCACAGTACAATATTTAACATACAATAGCCTGAGATCTACATGCGGTAGCTATATGGAATCAGCGTTAGATAGCATTTCATAAACATGCGATAGCTATGTAACGAAAACATGCGATATCTAAGGATGTAGAGAAATTTGAAGTAAATAAATGAAATTTTGGTACCATTTTGGATGCCATTTTCCCAAAATGATGGTGGAGAATTTCATAAAGATGAAATGGCCATAGAAAATAACATGTTAAAATGAAATAACATATTTAGAAATGGAAAATAGAGAATAAGCTTAAGAAAGTTATGAGATTATAGTTAGAATCATTTAAGACAACCAAATGTGGATGGAATGCTATAGTGGCTGCCAAATGTCTAAACACAGTACTAGATTTAGTAATGTTGAAGGAAGGCCTTAGTGGGACCATATTTTCGAACATGATATTAGATTCAGTAATGTTGGTGAAATGTCTTAGTGGCAAACATACGTCTATTTACGCCAATATATGACAGTGAGGGTATAAGGCTATCGTAGCATCTAAATGTTATTCATGACAATATATGAGAATGAAGGTATAAGCTTTAGTAGCATCCAGATGTCTAATCATAACAATATATGAGAATATGGTATAAAGCTTTTATAGCATCCAGATGTCTATCCACAATAGAAAATGCAAGCGAAAGTACAGGCTTTAATGGCAACCCGACTATTCGTTTATGCAAAAAATGAGAAACTAAGAATACGACATGCACGACAAATTAAAATGAACTGATAATAGAAACTGTCAAAACATGTTGTTTAAGTAAAGATCATACTTATGATGTTGTTAATGACCTATATTTAGTCATGATTGATGATATTTACATAGTATTATGTAATTGATGATTGGTTAGAACAGCGACGGGATAACCCGTTTCGTGGTTTAGCGGCATTGTCTCACTACGTGATTTATCATTGGGGTAATTTTTTACTCATACTAGACTTGATATCCGACCCATGTTTTTATTATACTATAAACTCATAGGTACTCATACGAGTAGGCTGAGTTTATGGTATAGATAGTTAGTTTTTAGAAAAGATGGATAAAGACTCCAAATACGAAGCATGAGACTTATTTTGCAAATAAAAGTTATTTTTAAAGTTCCATTGTGTGAAACCAGAGTTTGTAACTGGTTTTTTGTTCATGTCGGCATCTTCATATGTTAGGCCTAACACTCTATCTATGTTTTATTATATTTAACCCCGCTTATGAACGAATTAGTTTAATAAATGTAATAAAATAATTTGATGTAATGAAAACTATTTATCTACTCTACTTAGTGTTTTGAAAGAATACTTCTAATCTCGGTTTGTTACTTGAAAATATTTATGGTGAAGGTTGCATCATCATCTACATTCATTTTTAGGCCTTCAAGTGAGAGATGTTAAAACTTGGTATCGGAGCTTAAGTTAGGGACACCTAAGTGGAACAAAGCTATTAGATATTAATTAGTTAAAAATTATCACCTACTATTTTTCTTTCTCTCTCTTTTACTTCTATTCCTTATGAATGCTTGCTTATTCTAAAAACCAAAATAGATCTACACAGTAGATATTTGACTTTAGGAGGTGGAAGAACAAATGCTAGTAGAGGAACTGCTTGTACCCAGACTAACGACCAAAGAGAGGATGCTTCCTCGAAGTTTCTTGTTGAAGCTGGTACCAAAATGCTTACCCTAGCTATAGGAAACATGGATATGAATGCATTATTTCAGTAGTTTTTAACAAACATAGTGCAACAAAAAGTACCACTGCATGCCCTAAATGTAGCTAGAAGCCTAGTGCAGCCAATTAGAGAAGATTTTTTCTAAGATGTACAAGGATTTAAAAAGTTTAGGAGGAGAAATGTTCAATGGAACAAGTAGGCACTAAAGGCAAGTGATTGTTGGGAATGTGTGGAAGGATTTCAGAAGAATTGGAATTGACAGATGCCAAAATGTGAAGTTCGTGTCTAATAATTTAAGGGTTGACATGTGTTTAGTGGAAGGACACTGAGAGAAGATATTCCTAAGTAGGGAATCAATTGGCAAAGGTTTGGTGAGATGTTTGAAGAGTAATATATTCTTGGATTGGAGTTGCTAGTAATGTTTCAGGAGTTTGTTGAGTTACAGTAGGTGAGTTTGACGGTGCCAGAATAAATGCAAAAATTCAATTCTTTTTCCATGTATGGGGTTGATTTGATTCGAAAACCTAAAAAGAAAATGGATAAGTTTATTCTAGGATTGATTACAAGATTGAATGACTGAACAATGGCTCATCTAGCACTTCTATTCAGCAAAGTGGTGGACATAGCAAGGAGAAATGAGCTGATATATACCGAGAGGCATGCTCTAGGGTAGAAGGCTCAGGCTGATAAGAAGAAGAACTTTACTCCTTACCAAAAGGCAAGAGAGGCCGAAAACAGAAGGGAAAAGGCTTAAGGTGGAGGATAGCGAAAGGATGTTGCTGATATGGCCTACTATAATTGTACACAAAGGGTCGGTATACAATTTAGTGTCAAGAGCCGATCGAATTGGTAAAGCAAAGTGCTTTGTTTGTGACAAACCCGGGCACAAGAAGAAAGAGCATCCTGAGATAAGACGGCCAAAGGTCCTCGCTTTTGAAGGACCCTCAACTAGAACAACGACTAAAGAAAAGGGGAATGTAACTCCTTGGAAAATTTAATAATGAATCGAAATATTAATAATGCTAAAAATATAATATTACATAAAAGATCAAGACATTAAATTTTCCATTGCATTTGGAGCATCGTTCATAGTTAGAAGCATATATAACTTGTTGGATTTTATGAAGCAGTTCAGAATTGGCAGAAATAGGACCCGGTATCAGTTTCTTAATTAGTTATTAATAGATTAAGCCATATTAACCCTAAATTTCAATAATAAATAAGTAACTAAGGCATGCTTTTCATTAGAAACCCTAACCTCGGCTAATAAACTCTAATCTTCTTCTTCCTCATCGAAACTTCTTAACCTAAACACTATTTTTCTATATCTCTTCTCCAGTTTCTAAATAAAAAACAAATCAAATTAAAGAGAGAGAGGAGCAAACAAATCAAGGGATAAAGATCCAAAAAAAGGGCTCACAAAAGGGAATTTCAAGGTTAAAGAGAAGGGAAAGCTAACAAGGTGAGTGTATTTATTATGATGTGCTTATGATTCAAGGAATTGAATTTTATTTATATATACTTAAAATGGAAAAAATGTTTTCAATGAATTATAAAATGTAAATTTATTTAATTTACATGTATTAAAATATTGGAAAAACCTTAAGTAACGACTGTGTAATGTATATCAATGACACTTAGGAAATATGGTAGATTGAACATAAATGTCTTTAAAACTGTATAGAAATGATTTATTAGAAGAGTTTAAATTGATCAAATGAAATAAAAATAGATCTACACATATACCTTAGAAATTTGCCTTGATCCGACTCTATTAATTTTGAAATATACATATATAAATGAGAGAATATCTATATATAATTAAATACATAAACTACGTGAAGTTGGAAAGGAAACAAACAAGAGTTGTACATAGTTATCTGCCCAAACTTGAATTAAAATGAAAACAAAGTTTATAATAAAGTCTGAAAGAATAAATGAAAGTAAAACATGAAAAATGAAAAAATATTACCTAGTTTAGATGTCTGAATTAGAAAACAAGACATCTAAAGTTTTAACAATGCAAAGTAGAAAGAAGACGGTTCAAATTTGACATGATTTAGACCTCTAAACCTATATCAGTGGTCAGAATCAAAGTTAGATGTTAGAATAGTAGGTTAAACGATCGAATACTTGGCGAATGTTTTTTATAGATAATCAGATGTCTAGACCAAAATCCAAATGTCGGAACGAGAGTCGAACATCTAAATATGTCATTCAGACATCCGAATGGCTGAAGCTAGCCTAAGTTGAACCTAGAACTGGTATCAGCCAAGTAAGATGAATCAAGGAAACTTTATCCCACTACATCTAACATTTTGGAAGTTCACGTAACTATATAGAGCTATGCCATATGCAGGATCAGTTTCACGCTTGGTGACTTATCTAGGTTCACAATTTATTACATGTATAAAGTGACACTTAAAAAGGCATGTGATTTATCGAAACTAATTGCTCTTATCATTGCTATAGTAGACTCGATCACTTATTTGATGTGTTCATAGTGGGGAAGTGTTAGAGGCCCTTTATAGTGAATGAGATATTGTCCCACATTACCAAAAATAAGCTAATGTTTATGCTTATACACTACTTTCCTCAAACCCTTAGGGTTAGGTAATTTTGTGCGAGGAGGAGGACCTATATGGCCATGAAATAACAAATGCGCGTGCGCCGCTCGCTCGTTTCGAACCGATCCAGTTGCGGCTCCAATAAAAGTGGACTGTGTTATATTTTTGCTGCACAAAAGCAAACAATTTTCTATTGTTTAAATTCAAATAGAAGCGACTAGTGGATTCGAAATGCATGTCGCGAACTATCCGACCGATATGGCTTTTCAAACAGAAATAGGAGTTGCAAACTAAGAGATGCAACTGTTGCAAACCGCGACTGTTTTTAGCCGTTCTAAATGAAGAGACGCGACTGTTGCAAGCCGTGATAGTTTTTGGCCCTTGCAAATGAAGAGACACGACTGCTGCAAACCGCAACAGTTTTTGGCCATTGTAGACGAAGAGATGCGGCTGTTTCCAATGTAACCATTGGGAATTAGCCTATAAAAGGAGAAGGAAACCTAATTAGTGGACTACTCTAAATTTTCTCTTCTTCCTCTTCATTTCTTAATCTCTACAATCCGTGAACTTCTGCATATCACACCAAAGATCATGCACATCACAATCTGGAGCAGATCACGTCTGTTGTATTTTGGGAGACTTTGAATAAAGTCTTAATGAAATTATTACGACAAGCCTCACATGAAATTTCCTTCTTTATCTAGTTTGATTCCTGTTTACTTATACATTATATACATCGTTCCGTTATTTTTAGGTTTCAACGTTGCGTTGTTTCTGCGAAGTAGTACAACGCTTGTTTATCACTATAGTTTAATACAGCAATTTGTTATTGTTATTGCTATAGTTTGCTCTTGTAAATTAATTACAACATAGGTATCATTCAAAATTACTAATACATAATTCCAAAGTAGTGAAAATCTGATTTGCAAACTTGTGTGACGCGTTTATAACATATTGGTCTCTGTTTTGGTATACTGATCATATAACATCTTAAGACTTTCATGTTTTCACTAAAACTGAGATGGCGACAGTTGAACTATCAACAAAAACTACTGCCCACAACAGGCCTGATCCGTTCAAAGGAGATGATGATGACTTCATAACATGGAAAAATCATATGCTATTTTATCTCACCACGTTAGGGCTCCAGAAGTGCATTAAGGAGGATGTACCAAAGCTTAAAGACGGACAAACTAGAGAAAAAGACGCAGTTTTTTCTCGAATTGACTCATGGAAGCATTCGGACTTCTTGTATCGAAATTATATTTTGAACTATCTAGTTAAAGTACTATATAAAGTATATTAGCCACACCAGATAGGAAAATCCCTATGGACTACATTTGAAAATAAATAAAAGACACAGAATGTCAGTTTGAAGAAGTTCATATTAGATAAATTCATGGAATACAAAATGGTGGATTCTGAATCCGTAACTAGTCAAGTGTAGGAACTCCAACTTATAACTCATAAACTTGAAGCAGAAGGACATCAAGCTGGAGACTCTTTCCTAGTTTAAGTGATAATAGGAAAATTAACACCATCCAAAGAGACTACCGCAATTATTAGAAACATAAGAAAAAGGAGATTTCCTTAGAAGATCTCATTGTCGGATTAAAAATCAAGGCAGATAATCACTGAATAACACAACCCAAAGGCGAAGAGGCACTGGTTACAGAAGGATCAAAGAAGAAATGACACTTCAACAACAAAAAGAAAAAGTAAAAGGCACCAAATAATCAATCCAAAGATAAGCAAAGCAAGAAGTTCAAAGGCGAATGTTGGGTCTATGGAAAGACTGGACATTGCAACTAAAGATTGCAGGCACAAGAAGATGAATAATAAATCGGTGGCAAATATAGTGGAAAATTTGAGTTCAAAGGTTGAGGAAATGAACTTTTCAGAAGTTGTTTCAGAATGCAACTTAATACAGAACCCCGCATAGTGGTGGGTAGACACAGACGCTACTCGTCATGTTTGTTCTGATATATCTATGTTCTCTACTTAGAAGAAATACGATCAGGAAGAAAAACTCTACACGGATAATTATGCAGTTTCCATGATCGAAGTTAATGGTACTGTCGTCCTCAAATTTACATCCAAAAAAACTATGACACTAAGTGAAGTTCTTCATGTTCCGGATATCCGTAAGAACCTTATCGCTGGACCTGTGCTCTCAAAGAAAGGCTTCTGTATGGTCTTCGAGTCAGATAAAGTAGTTCTATCTAAGGCTGGAATTTATATAGGAAGGGGTTATTTATGTGATGGCCTATTTAAGGCAAATGTATCCGTAGTCGGCAATAAAACTATGTATTCTATTTGTGCTATTAATAAAAATGATGTTTCTTATTTGGTTGAGCATGAAATTTTACTACGGCATGATAGATTAGGGCACATAAATTTTTGAAAAATGAAAAAGTTAGTAAACTTGGGATTAATTCCTAAATTCCAAGTAGATAAAAACTACAAATGTGAGACATGTATAGAAGCAAAAGTGGTTAAAAACCATTTAATATAGCTGATAGAAGTAAAAAACCACTAGGTTGGGTTCACACTGCTTTACGTGATTTAAATCATTACCTACAAGAGGTGGGAAAAAGTACTTTATCACTTTTATTGACGACTATACACGATATTGCTATGTATATCTTTTGAGTAGTAAAGATAAAACAATTACATCGTTTATAAAATATAAGGCTGAAGTCGAAAATCAGTTAAATAAAAAGATAAATATATTAAGATCTGATCGAGGTGGAGAATATGAATCACCATTTGAACAATTCTATGCATAAACTAGTATAATTCATCAAACAACAGCTCTATATTCACTACAACAAAATGGTATTGCCGAAGAAAGAATAGAACATTAAAAGATATGATAAATGCAATACTATTGACCACTGATCTACCGACGAACTTATAGGGGGAATCCTTAAATATATCTAATCACATATTAAGTAAGGTTCCCCACAATAAAACATGAATAATTCCATATGAGTTATGGAAAGGGCACATACCAAGTTTCAAATACCTTAAAGTGTGGGGTGCTTGGCAAAAGTTTCAGTTTTTCCTCCCAAGAAAGTCAAACTTGAACTAAAAACTGTTAGAAATGCGGATTATGGATTTTAAGGCAAGGATAAACTCTAGAGGAGGGTGAATAGTGTTTTAAGAAATTACTAAATCTTTTAGAGTTTTTGTTAATTTAAACACAAATATATGCAATATTCAGACACGGATACGATCACAGAAACAAACACAGATGCAGAAATAAAGTAAAAGTAGTAAAGGAAAGAACACACCGGATGTTATACTGGTTCGGAGTTACCCTACATCCAGTCCCGTTCACAAGTACGGATTTCCTTTCAAAATCAATCTTTACAATTACACCCTTGATTTCAAGGCTACGAGGTACACCCTCCAGATTCACAATCCTCTGGGTAGAATACTTGATTTCCCGGGCAACAACTTCACCCAATTGATTTTCAGGGCTACAATCACACCTTCTCTCACTTGATTGATTTCCAAGGCTACAATCACACCTTTTCTTACTTGATTGATTTCTAATGCAACAATCACACCTTTGCTCACATAATTGATTACAAAGAAGCCTATAACTCCGAATAGCACTGAGGATCTTGTTGAGATAGTGATAGAGAATCAAACCAGAAATGATCTGGTTTGATTCAATGTTGATTTCAGCAGAGTAATGGTAAGAATATGTATAAAGAAATATGGAAGCAGAAGAGGAGTAAAAGCCAGAAAAATGTGACTAGAAATTCATCGAAAACAGCCCCTATTCATAGAAGAACAACAGCCATGTCCATTCGTGAAGGGATATGACGAATAGACACTTCCACTTCTTTTGAACTTCAAATTTTTAAGATCAGCTGACACTATGTCGACATGGGAAATTTGGGTATGTCCACATCCCAAAGGAAATTTTGGTGTTTTATTTTTCTTTGAAAATAACTTTTATCTTATATTAAAACTATTTTAAACTTTTATAAATATACTTAACTATAGTTAAAATACATAAATAAATATAGAGAACAATATTTTGGTATATATATAAAATTTTACTATAATTTTATATTTAAATCTAAGTATAAATATTAAAAGTTAAATATATTATTATTAAAAGATAGTTCAAAACTAAGGATAATTTGATTTTGAAATTAAAGATTATTTTGAGGCTAAAAGTATTTAAAACCAGGATAGATGATTTTGATTCTTTAAAAGGAAGGTTTTGAAATCATTTTGAAAACAAGATATAATTTTGTAAAAAACATTTCGAATAAAAGTTAGTGGATACAAAACAATGTTCCACTAGATTTTCCATAGGTACTATCCTACTTAGGGTTCCATCCCTTTAACAGGCTCGAAGTGGATTCTATTCCACGAATAAATTGGATTTTAAGATCCTAGTGCTTTTCTAGAAGTTTTAACAAAATTCTAAATTAAATTACTTATTATTAAAATCTTGAACTCTTGATAATCTTGATATTCTTGATACTCATGAGTCTTCAATCTTGATACCTTGAATCTCTATACTGTATAGTCTTAATTCCTGATACCTGCATGGTTAAATCCTACATATACATATATTTCTAAACTATAATGTTAGTATTTATATTTTATAATCCTATTCTAAGGTTGTTGTCATCAAAACCATCATCTTAAGGACTAACAATCTCCCCCGTTTTGATGATGACAACCTTTGTTTATAAAATATTACTTCTATCCTAATAACTCCCCCTTAGTCTATGCCTAACTATCCTATTTTATATTCCTCCCCTTTGTCATCAACAAAATTTAACTCCAAACTATATAATCTCCAAATTATATAACTTCCCCTCATTCTTGGGCTAAAGTTCCTGCATTTATAAACTATACAATGGAGTATACAATAGATAAATTAAGAGATAATTATACTGATAGACATGATAATTAATTAAGGATCATATAAATATCAATGCATAATTATACATGTTTTTCACACCAAATATCAATCCAAATCAAAACAAATCAAATCAAAGCAAACAATTTGAATCAAACAAACCAATCAAATCAAACATTACGAGGAACTTCCACCCAACCTTCTTCTCGAAATATAGGGTCTGCTTTAATGGCATCCCAATTTTCATTATCATTAGCGAGAGTGACTGGAGGATGTGCTTCATCATCATCCTTGTGCAGGGAGGAAATCATCCATCGTATTGCATCGAAATGCCTTTCTTGCTCCTTGATCATCTGCATTTGACTCAACTCTCTGTAATGACCCTAAAATAAAATAAAATGAAAGTTACATTTATTTTAAGAATTTCTGAAATTATAAAAAAAATGATGCATTAAAATAGAAAAGCTTGTTAATAAATAAATGTAATGTGCATAGGAGTTTCTGCTTGATAAAATGCAAGGAGTTAAGGTGATTAAAAAATTTGGACTTAAAACAAATATAATTCCATGTCTAAAGAATTATATAAATACATATATTTAATATATGGGGTGTTTTCTGTTTTATTTAAAGACAGAATAAAATGGAGTTTAATATAAGGCTTAAATGTCTTATGTATGTATGCTAGAAACAATTAACATGATGTATGTGATTTTTATCACATAAAAGTGTATGAGGAGTTGCTGTTTTAACTAAAAGCATAATAAAAACAAATATAGGATCAAATATGAATTTTATATCTTATATTTATTTCAAGCAAACAACATAGTGTGAATGATTTTTACATTACATGATTATATATGATAGTATACATGATTGAATGGAGATGGTAGTTAGGTAGAAAACACAAGAGGGTTTGCAGTTTCTTTAAACTTAGAAGAAATAAAAATAAAACAAGGGGTCACATGCATATGGCATGAGTAAAATAGAGTCATGAAAATGGAATGAAGTGTTAAAAATGCTTGATTCCCGAAATAACTAATTGAGGTAACCAGATGTGTGCATTCCCAATTAAGGACCAAACAGGGAAATGATTTGTGCATGAATATCTAAGGGCATCTAGGGAATTACCCATTTTTCTTAAACCCTAGAATGGTTTTATAAAAACCTGCACATAAGCATATCCATCATTCCCTCAGGATCAAAACAAAATAAAATAAAAATAGGAGAAATATTAGCTTGAAACTTTGGAGGATTTGCTGTTCAGGGGATTAAGGCAGTAAAAAGAGAACACTATGTGAGTATTTATCCCTTTGTATGAAATGGCATTAAGTTCTCTTATATGCAGCCTAAAATGTTATAAATCATTTAAAATCTCTGAAATGATTTGTTATGGGTGAGATGGATGCTTGTTTGTGCATTCTTGTTTGGGGTTTTAATCTGTATGTGAGTTTTCAAGTTAAAAATGGTTTGAACATTTTTGTTCTATTTTATTATTATGAAGTATGGACCTAAATTATTTAGGAAATAGGCAGCAAAACAGTGATCTAGCTCATGTTTATTTCCTAGAGAATGAAGCATGAAACTAAATATTCATATCATAAGTCAGAGGAGAATTTCTGGGTTTTTGAGGGATTTCCTTAATAAAACCCTTATCCATATATTCACAATAATATAGAAGAAAGATAGTAGGATCATGATGCTTAAATTATTTTTAGGAAAACCATAGGCATGTTGTATTTTCTGTAATAAGGAAAAATAAATGGAGAATATGGGGCTGAACCAGAAAGTATAAAAGTAAATATGCCTTTCTGAAACATGAATAAATTAGAAGTTTTTATGATTGAATTCATAAATGGAAGCTTAATAAAATAAGCTGAAACTGGAGGGGGATTTATTAAATTAATAAACCCTATGAATGAATGAAAGAAAAATTAAATTGGTCATTTGAGAGTTAGTCAATGATCTGCTTGCTTCAGGTGGGAGTAAGTATATGCATGGTGCAATTGCACCCTGAGGCCTTTGTGTGTTGGAATAAATTAAATAACCTGGGAGTTTCTTCACAATGCATACATGGTGTTCATTTGACAGAGAGTTAAAGACCATAAAATGAATGGAGGATGGGGTTTAAAAATCTGGGTTATAAATATCCAGGCATGGAATTAAATTAATCAAGTTTGAATATTATGCTTTGATTAATTGCTGGGTGAAATTGGGAGTATAAAGTCTGAGCTTACTTATTCAGAAATGGATGAAAATGAATCAAGAATAATATATTTATTTTGATTATTTGCTGGGTGTTGTTTGAATGAATGAATGTGTCTTTGTATCATTTGGCATTAACCAGTAATATGCAAAGTATGTAACCTGCTAAATTAGGTAGATATTGCATGTTCACCAAAAATTATGAATATGAGTATAAAGTTTGATATATGCTCATACCAGTGAAAACTGACCCTTTTGGTTGCCCTTGCAATCATCTGGGTGTCTCAATGAAATTGGGGCAGCTCAGTGAATTGCCTGCAGGAAATTGAAGTTGGCTTGATGGATGAAGAAGGCATTAGCTACTAGTATAAATAAAAGAAACCACTTTTAAATTTGCAGTTGTTTTGTGATGAATTTATTAGTCATATTATATGTTGTAGTTGAAGCTAGTTGTAGGAAGTTTTCTGGGTATTTGAATTAAGATATGTACTTAAGTAAACCTATTTTGAATGACTATTGAGAATATTTGGTTAACTACTGATTTTATGAATGTCTGATTTGGAGAAACAAGGGGATGGAGATATCATATAAATATGATATGTGTAGGTGATAATCTCTGATTCTTATTGCTTGAATTTATATTGTGATTTACGAAAATTAAAGAGCTAAGGTGATTGATAAAAAAAATGGGCTCACAAGGTCTGAGTAGGGGTATTCAAGAGAAATGAATTTGTGCATGGCAGGTAAGTGATACAGGCTTGTGCATGAAATTCTGGAGAAAGAATTAATCATAACATGCATCTGTGTATTTGATTTTAAAAAAAAAGGGATTATGAGGGAAACAAACCTGGAAATAATTGTATTTCTGGCTAATAGATTGAATGTATATGGATGCATTCCCTGGAATGTAAATTAGACAGAAACATGCTTGTGTTAGGAATAGATCTTTGTAAAAATTTGTTAACATGAGGAATATGGGTTTGAAAGTGGTAAAAGAGGGACTATGGCCAGCCTAGATGGCCATGGGTCAAACCCTTGTAGCCTGGAACCATTTTACTTCAACTCATGAAGTGTAAGAGTTTCCAGATCAAAAAAAAAAACTCCAAGCAACACTCAAAAAGACTCAAAGTATTTTCAATAAAACACCAAGTACTCAAGTCTGCACCATGATAAACTTAAAAATGCAATATGGATTTATTTGTTCAACCTGAAATGGTGAATAGGAATTCGTTCCAATGTTCATGCCTGCAAGTATAATTTTTGAAGTTATTTCATACAAGAACTTGATAACTATCATAAGAACAATCAAATGCCATATTAGTGTTAATAGACTTATTCAGGCAGAAAATCTAGAAACCATGGGAAAAGAAAAAATTACACTGTGCATTGCAGTATTATACACATAAGTATTATGATTACCCAAAAATATATCTCTTGCAGTGGAACAAAAATTAGGGAAAAAATTATATATCCTCAAATATATAATTGTCTTAATATGTTTTGTGTACTGATATGATTATATTGGTAATCCAGGGTCTTGGGAAAAATATTTGGAAATTTATCTAAATATTTAAATATAGTAGAAATGGGGTTTAGTGATGAACTCCTTTTGTATGTAAAAAAAATCTATGTGTTTGAAAGGAGGGCCTTCACAGTTTGGTATCAGAGCTATGTTTTAAATAACATAGTAAATATTATTGTATGCATATGGATGTTTGAATGCATTGTTTGAATTATTGGTGTTGGATGCTTTTGTTTTATGTCTGAATAAAATAAACAAAGTAAAGACACAAAAAAATGATGGGGGTAAACAAACTAACATAAAAATCATATTTATAGCAATATGGTAGGAGCAAGACATCACACAGGTGCAGGACCATCACGTGAGCCACCTGTGATAAACATGGAGGATTTTGTGAGAGCTTTAAGAGATGGAGTAGCACCAAGGCATGACAACCCTCATGAGGAGCTCTCCAAACTGCTTAAGACATGCATCAATTTGGGAGGAAAGGATTTTGAAGGCACTGAAGGAGCTATGGGTGTTCAAACTTGGATTAGAACTATGGAGAGAGTCTTTGCAGATACGCAAGTCAATGACCAAAGGAAGAGACAGATAGCTTCAAGGAGGTTGAAGGGGGTTGCACTGGATTGGTGGGAGGTTGTGATAGCAGGAAGGCCAAAGAATGATATCACTTGGGATGAATTCAAAGTCATGCTTGAGGCTAGGTTTGTCCTAGCATTTGCCAAGGCCACACTGCTAGAAGACTTTATTAGATTAAGGCAAGGAGGCATGAGTGTGAATGAGTACACTCAGAAATTTGAAGGATTGTCTAAGTATGGAATGGTGTTAATAGGGAATGAAGAAACAAAGAATGCAAGGTACATTCAAGGCTTGAACCCTAGTCTATCAAGGGCAATGTTTCCATACAAGGATAAAACCTTTGATCAAGTAATTGATCTAACTCTCTCATTTGAGCAACATGACACCTCAAGAGAGAAATTCAGGAACATGAAGTTCAATAAGAAGAAGGGAGGTCAGAACAAGGTGCAACCTTATGACAAGAAAAATGCAAACAAAGGAGTTAAGAAGGGGGAAGGAGCAGTAGCACCTAAAAGCAAGAAACTCGCTCATTGTTTTAATTGTGGAAAAGATGGACATTATAGCAACCAATGCCCTGACCCTAAAATACCTAGAGGAGGCTGCTATGATTGTGGAAGGATGGGTCATCTAAAGAAGGATTGCCCAGAGTCTAATAGAAGAACAACAAGGGTAGGAGCTTTGGCAGCAAACAACACTGGAAATGTCGGGCAAATAGAAGGTATAATTTTAATCCCTACCCAACCAATATCAGTAATATATGACACTGGTGTCTCACATTCACTAATATCTCTGGAAGTTGCAAAGAAGTTAGCACTTGCTTGTGTTTCTATTGATCAACCCTTAACTGTATACAGCCCCATAGGGAGTTATTGCATGTTAGGGATGAAGTGTATGGGTCTGAGATTAATTATAGGGGGTTATGAATTTAATTCAGATCTATATACTTTAAATTATCCTGGTATTGGGGTTATTTTGGGGGTGGATTGGTTAATGAAAAACAAAGCAATTTTAAAATTAGAAAATCTTACTATTTCTTTGGAGACAAATGAAGGCAAAAGAATTACAATTCTAAGTGAAATAGCAAAGAATACATGTTTTAATAAAATATGGAGTATTAATGAAATTCAAAAGGAATTAAAAATAGAGGAAATTCCATTAGTCAATGAATATATAGATGTGTTTGGAAAAGTGAGGGGAATTCCTCAAAACAGGCTAGTTGAATTCAAAATAAAATTAATGCCAGGAACTAGCCCAATCATTAAGAAGCCTTATAGAATGGGTCTAAAAGAGTTAGTGGAATTAAAACGCCAACTAGAAGAATTAGAAGAGAAGGGGTTTATAAGATCAAGAAGTTCTAGTTGGGGTTCCCCAGTGCTCTTTGTCAAGAAGCATGATGGAACAATGAGAATGTATGTGGATTATAGGGATTTAAATAAGGTGACCATCAAGAATAAGTATCCACTGCCTAGGATAGATGATCTATTTGATCAATTGCAGGAAGCTAAAATATTTTCAAGGTTAGACCTAGCCTCTGGATTTCACCAAATGAAGGTTGCAGAGGAAAGCATTGAGTACACAACCTTTAACACAAGATATGGCCTTTATGAATTTCTAGTAATGCCATTTGGTTTAACCAATGCTCCCTCCTATTTTGTAGATTTGATGAATAGAATTTTTAGAGACTTTTTGGATAAATTTGTTTTGGTATTTATAGATGACATATTAATTTATTCAAAGTCAGAAAATGATCATGCTATGCACCTACATTTAGTATTATCCAGGCTTAGAGAACATGAATTAAAAGCCAAGTATTCAAAGTGTATATTTTGGCAACATGAAGTGAAATTCTTAGGACACATAGTGGTACAGCAACGGGTGAGTGTGGATCCAAGCAAGGTCGTTGCAGTTCAATCATGGAGTAGACCCAAAACAGTGACTGAGGTTAGATCATTCTTAGGATTGGCAGGGTACTATAGGAGGTTCATCAAGGATTTTTCAAGAATAGCCGCACCAATGACCAAGCTAACAAAGAAGAACCAACCATATGTGTGGACTGAGCAGTGCGATCAAGCCTTTGAAAAATTGAAGCAAGCATTGGTGGAGGCTCCTGTCCTGCAAATCCCAAAGGTGAATGAAGGAATGGTTGTATACACTGATGCTAGTGGGTCTGGGTTAGGTGCAGTGCTCATGCAACATGGCAAGGTGGTGGCATATGCATCAAGACAGCTTAAACCCAATGAGACCAAATATGCAACTCATGATTTAGAATTAGCTGCAATAGTGTTTGCATTAAAACTTTGGAGGCATTATTTGCTTAGGGAAAAATTTGAATTATTCACAGATCATCAAGCATTGAAATATTGATTTTCTCAAAAAGATTTGAATATGAGGCAAGCAAGGTGGATGGAATTTCTAGCTGCATATGATCTAGATATTTTGTACACCCCTGGAAAAGCTAATAGAGTGGCAGATGCTTTGAGTAGAAATCATATTAGATTAGCAAGTTTGATGATTGATGAGTTTAAAGACCTTGCAGTGCTTGGGGAGGCAGATATATATAGCAAGGATGGAGTGAATTTTAAAGAGCATGGTGATATGGTGGAGTATGGTACACTGGGATTAATCATAGTGAAATCTAACCTGGTGGAGAAAATTGATGGCATGCAAGATCAAGATCAAAATTTAAAGGAGAAGAAAGAAATGTTATTAAATAACATTGAGTTAGAGAACTTTAAAATAGATCCCAAGGGATATTTGAGAAAAAACGAAAAGCTTTGTGTACCAGACTTTGCAGAATTAAAGAAAGAAATCATGAATGAGCATCACAAAACCAAGTACACCATACACCCTGGTGGCACTAAAATGTATCATGATTTGAAAAGGAGCTACTTGTGGCCAGGAATGAAACAAGCAGTGGCAAAATATATGGCAAAGTGTTTAACCTGTCAGCAAATCAACGCAGACTATCAAAAGCCCTCTGGCATGTTGCAACCTTTGGAGGTACCTCAGTGGAAATGGGAAAGTATTTCCATGGATTTTTTGGATGGTTTGCCTAGAACTAAGAAAGGTAATGATAGTATATGGGTAATTGTTGATAGACTAACCAAGTCTGCTCACTTTATCCCTGTCAGGTCAGACAGAAATGCACATAGGCTTGCACAATTATTTATTAAGGAAGTGGTGAGGTTACATGGCATACCAAAGACCATTGTAAGTGATAGAGACACTTTTTTCACCTCAAGATTTTAGGAGAGCTTCCAAGAAGCAATGGGAACCCAACTTTGTTTAAGCACTGCCTACCATCCTTAAAGTGATGGGCAGACAGAGATAGTGAATAAAATATTGGAGGATTTACTGAGAGCATGTGTGCTTGATTTTGGGGGTAATTGAGAGGATCATATGCACTTGGCAGAAATCACTTACAACAATTGCTATCAGTCAACAATAGGAATGGCTCCCTTTGAAGCCTTGTATGGGAGACCCTGCATGTCTCCTGCATGTTGGTTGGAAGTGGGAGAGGGTATAATATTGGGGCCAGATCATGTTAAAGAAACTTCCAACATGATTGAATTAATTAGGCATAGGATGAAGGCAGCACACTCAAGACAAAAGTCTTATGCAGATAGAAGGAGGAAGCCAATGGAGTTTGAAGTAGGAGAGTATGTTTTTCTGAAGGTATCACCAATGAAGAAGGTGTTCAGGTTTGGGAAATCTGGTAAGCTCTCACCAAGATTTGTAGGATCAGATGAAGTCATACAGAGAATTGGTGCTATGGCCTATAAGCTTAAGTTACCAGAAGAATTGAGTGGTGTACATCCAGTATTTCATGTTTCTCAATTGAGAAAGTGGGTACATGATGAAGGAGCAATTTTAGAGTCACCTACTCAAAGTCAAATTCATAAGAACTTGATCTATGCAAATGAGCCAGTGAGGATTGTTGCTAAGGAGGAGAAGAGGTTGAGAAACAAGGTGATCAAACTGGTGAAAATTCAATGGAGCTTGGACACTAATGATTGTACATGGGAGGTTGAAGACAAAATAAGGGCTAAATACCCCAATTTGTTTTCTGATGGAGAGGTGCATTTAAGTAGCTTTATGATGGCTTTCTGAATATTTTTATATATTGCTTGCTTTCATAAAATGTGAGTATGGGGTTATGGAGTTAAAACAGACTATGGATTAGTGCAAGAAGGAATTATGGGGACATAATTCCTTTAAGGGGGAGGGTATGTAATGACCCTAAAATAAAATAAAATGAAAGTTACATTTATTTTAAGAATTTCTGAATTATAAAAAATAAAATAAATGATGCATTAAAATAGAAAAACTTGTTAATAAATAAATGTAATGTGCATAGGAGTTTCTGCTTGATAAAATGCAAGGAGTTAAGGTGATTAAAAAATTTGGACTTAAAACAAATATAATTCCATGTCCAAAGAATTATATAAATACATATATTTAATATATGGGGTGTTTTCTGTTTTATTTAAAGACAGAATAAAATGGAGTTTAATATAAGGCTTAAATGTCTTATGTATGTATGCTAGAAACAATTAACATGATGTATGTGATTTTTTATCACATAAAGGTGTATGAGGAGTTGCTGTTTTAACTAAAAGCATAATAAAAACAAATATAGGATCAAATATGAATTTTATATCTTATATTTATTTCAAGCAAACAACATAGTGTGAATGATTTTTACATTACATGATTATATATGATAGTATACATGATTGAATGGAGATGGTAGTTAGGTAGAAAACACAAGGGGGTTTGCAGTTTCTTTAAACTTAGAAGAAATAAAAATAAAACAAGGGGTCACATGCATATAGCATGAGTAAAATAGAGTCATGAAAATGGCATGAAGTGTTTAAAATGCTTGATTCCCGAAATAACTAATTGAGGTAACCAGATGTGTGCATTCCCAATTAAGGACCACACAGGGAAATGATTTGTGCATGAATATCTAAGGGCATCCAGGGAATTACCCATTTTTCTTAAACCCTAGAATGGTTTTATAAAAACCTGCACATAACCATATCCATCATTCCCTCGGGATCAAAACAAAACAAAATAAAAATAGGAGAAATATTAGCATGAAACTTTGGAGGATTTGCTGTTCAGGGGATTAAGGCAGTAAAAAGAGAACATTATGTGAGTATTTATCCCTTTGTATGCAATGGCATTAAGTTCTCTTATATGTAGCCTAAAATGTTATAAATCATTTAAAATCTCTGAAATGATTTGTTATGGGTGAGATGGATGTTTGTTTGTGCATTCTTGTTTGGAGTTTTAATCTGTATGTGAGTTTTCAAGTTAAAAATGGTTTGAGCATTTTTGTTCTATTTTATTATTATGAAGTATGGACCTAAATTATTTAGGAAATAGGCAGCAAGACAGTGATCTAGCTCATGTTTATTTCCTAGAGAATGAAGCATGAAACTAAATATTCATATCATAAGTCAGAGGAGAATTTCTGGGTTTTTGAGGGATTTCCTTAATAAAACCCTTATCCATATATTCATAATAATATAGAAGAAAGATAGTAGGATCATGATGCTTAAATTATTTTTAGGAAAACCATAGGCATGTTGTATTTTCTGCAAAAAGGAAAAATAAATGGAGAATATGGGGCTGAACCAGAAAGTATAAAAGTAAATATGCCTTTCTGAAACATGAATAAATTAGAAGTTTTTATGATTGAATTCATAAATGGAAGCTTAATAAAATAAGATGAAACTGGAGGGGGATTTATTAAATTAATAAACCCTATGAATGAATGAAAGAAAAATTAAATTGGTCATTTGGGAGTTAGTCAATGATCTGCTTTCTTCATGTGGGAGTAAGTAAATGCATGGTGCAATTGCACCCTAGGCCTTTGTGTGTTGGAATAAATTAAATAACCTGGGAGTTTCTTCACAATGCATACATGGTGTTCATTTGACAGAGAGTTAAAGACCATAAAATGAATGGAGGATGGGGTTTAAAAATCTGGGTTATAAATATCCAGGCATGGAATTAAATTAATCAAGTTTGAATATTATGCTTTGATTAATTGCTGGGTGAAATTGGGAGTATAAAGTCTGAGCTTACTTATTCAGAAATGGATGAAAATGAATCAAGAATAATATATTTATTTTGATTATTTGCTGGGTGTTTTTTGAATGAATGAATGTGTCTTTGTATCATTTGGCATTAACCAGTAATATGCAAAGTATGTAACCTGCTAAATTAGGTAGATATTGCATGTTCACCAAAAATTATGAATATGAGTATAAAGTTTGATAAATGCTCATACCAGTGAAAACTGACCCTTTTGGTTGCCCTTGCAATCATCTGGGTGTCTCAATGAAATTGGGGCAGCTCGATGAATTGCCTGCAGGAAATTGAAGTTGGCTTGATCGATGAAGAAGGCATTAGATACTAGTATAAATAAAAGAAACCAGTTTTAAATTTGCAGTTGTTTTGTAATGAATTTATTAGTCAGATTATATGTTGTAGTTGAAGTTAATTGTAGGAAGTTTTCTGGGTATTTGAATTAAGATATGTACTTAAGTAAACCTATTTTGAATGACTGTTGAGAATATTTGGTTAACTACTGATTTTATGAATGTCTGATTTGGAGAAACAAGGGGATGGACATATCATATAAATATGATATGTGTAGGTGATAATCTCTGATTCTTATTGCTTGAATTTATATTGTGATTTATGAAAATTAAAGAGCTAAGGTGATTGATAAAAAAAATGAGCTCACAAGGTTGAGTAGGGGTATTCAAGAGAAATGAATTTGTGCATGGCAGGTAAGTGATACAGGCTTGTGCATGAAATTCTGGAGAAAGAATTAATCATAACATGCATTTGTGTATTTGATTTAAAAAAAAGGGATTATGAAGGAAACAAACCTGGAAGTAATTGTATTTCTGGCTAATAGATTGAATGTATATGGATGCATTCCCTGGAATTTAAATTAGGCAGAAACATGCTTGTGTTAGGAATAGATCTTTGTAAAAGTTTTTTAACATGAGGAATATGGGTTTGAAAGTGGTAAAAGAGGGACTATGGCCAACCTAGATGGCCATGGGTCAAACCCTTGTAGCCTGGAACCATTTTACTTCAACTCATGAAGTGTAAGTGTTTCCAGATCAAAAAAAAAACTCCAAGCAACACTAAAAAAGACTCCAAGTATTTTCAATAAAACACCAAGTACTCAAGTCTGCACCATGATAAACTTAAAAATGCAATATGGATTTATTTGTTCAACCTGAAATGGTGAATAGGAATTACTTCCAATGTTCATGCCTGCAAGTATAATTTTTGAAGTTATTTCATACAAGAACTTGATAACTATCATAAGAACAATCAAATTCCATATTAGTGTTAATAGACTTATTCAGGCAGAAAATCTAGAAACCATGGGAAAAGAAAAAAATACATTGTGCATTGCAGTATTATACACATAAGTATTATAATTACCCAAAAATATATCTCTTGCAGTAGAACAAAAATTAGGGAAACAATTATATATCCTCAAATATATAATTGTCTAAATATGTTTTGTGTACTGATATGATTATATTGGTAATCCAGGGTCTTGGGAAAAATATTTGGAAATTTGTCTAAATATTCAAATATAGTAGAAATGGGGTTTAGTGATGAACTCCTTTTGTATGTAAAAAAATAATCTATGTGCTTGAAAGGAGGGCCTTCACAGTGTCGCTGGTTTCGAAGAATGAATGAAAGAATATTCTTGAAAGAATTAAGAGTCTCTTCAAGATTTTCGGATAAATTATGAATTGTATTGGCCATATTTTAGTTTGTGAGAGACAAAGTAGATAAGAAGTAATATTGAGTAATGAATTCTAGAGAAGTAGGTATTTATAGGTGTAGAAATTCGTTTGAAATGAATATGCATAAGGTAGTTATTCAAATTTCAAATGCAAAATGAAATGTCATTTCTGACCATTACATGTCGACTTGTTCAAAGAGAGGATGTCGACATGGTGTAGTGAATTTTGACGGCTTATTTTGATTTTTTGAATAATTATGTTTGTATATATTTATATAATATACTAACATTTATTCTGGAGATAATCTAAGCTAGATAACAGAAAGGAAATTCAACTTCATTTCATACTAAGACGATACAATGATTAAACATTAAAAACCACACGAACATTCAAATCAAAATAAACTAAAGCTAATACAACAAGACATGAAAAGGTAAACTAGTTAGAGGATGATGAACATGAAGATAATCCAAGTTTCTTGCTGACTTTGGAGATAAACTTGTTCATCTTGGATGAAATTTTGTCCAACTTCTTACTAACGGATCGTTTAACAATCCGTTGATTCTCAATGGTCTTTTGGTATTTAAGAAGGGTTTTGTTGGATGGATTAGGAGGATAGTCAACGCTTTCCAAAGAGGTTTCACCTTCTTCTTCTTCAATTTCCATTTCATCCCCTTCTTCTACTTCCTCTTCCTCCTCTTTCATCTCCTCATGAGACAGCCGCTCTTCTTTTTCAGCAAGAGTCTCATAAGGCTGAAAAACAAATGGAAATTTCATAAGGGAAATATTGGAATGATTGAAAACCTTTCTTGAAACAAATTATTCTCCTTTGAAATATACTCCAAAATAGTTAAAAATCCGAGTGAGACAGATACCATGATACAAAGTATTCTCACCCATTTCAAGATTTTTGGGACGAAGTTCATTCAAAATAACTTGCGCCCAATTAATATCATAATTTTCAAAAATAACAAAAAGTGCTTCGCAAACTTTTAAAGTAGGATTGTTAAAATTCCCGACCTTGGGGTAAAGTATGCTGTAAAAGAAGATTGTCAATTCTAGCTTTTGGTCAAAAGTTTCGATTTTTGAATTCAAAATCATCATTTCCTTCGAAAATGTGATGAAATTTCTCATGATCATTTTCATCAATATTAAAACTAGAAAGATCCATTCCCGTACTCTTGTAATTGAGATGGTATCCAAAAGATCACAATTCAAAACAATTCTAGTGCCTTTGACACTACTCTAAATTTCATCATCATTTCTAATATAAAATCCACGATTAAGATTTGTATAGAAAATTTTAACAAGGTTTGGATAGCAAACAAAATCATTTTGAGAAGCATCAATAAGACTAAGAATTTGATAGTTTGTAGAAAGAGAATCTATTTCATAAGAATAAAAATCTTGAAATATAACAAACTTTCCGGGATGGACTTTTCCATAGTTAGCATAATTGATGTATACTTTAGTGGCCTCCGGATCATTGAAGAGTTGCTCTTTTATCTTTCTAGAAAGTCTCATGGTGGAGGAGTTGCTTGAAGAAGCCATTAAAGTAGAGAGTAGAGAGCTTTAAGTTTTGAAGAGAGGAATTGAAAATGAGAGTGAAAAGATATGATAGAAGATAGTGAATAAATAGATTCTTAAAGGACATGTTCTCTGGTCAAAAGATGTCTTTTCAGAGAATTGAATGAAGTGAAAAGGAGGAGGAAAATTCAACCATTTGAATTCAAATTTCGAATTCAAATTTTGAATTTCAAATTTTGTACCCATGTCGACATCATGGCAAGGACCATGTCGACATATGTCTTTGAATTTCTATGATTTATTTTTCCTAATTATTCTAATATATATATACACACACTTATTATTTTTATGTATATATATATCTGGAATAATTCTGAAGTTATAGTATATTCTGTAAAATATTATAATACTATTAAAATTAAAAATAGAAGTAAAAATAATAGTAAAATAATAATAAAATAATAGTAAAATAAAATTTTAAAATTCAAACAACACACCAATTCAAAATCAAGCAACCAATTCTAATCATGCAATTTCAGCCAATTGTATTGTAAATGCGTACCTTTTTCTGAGTCTGTTTCTCTGAATTCGTCGGAGTTGTGAACTGCTATGAAACACATATTTGAATTATCTGTCTTCTGATCATCATCGCTTGTGGACGAGTCTGAGTCATCTAGAGTAGCAGTAAATGCACGTTTTCGTTTCTTTACGGAATCACTGTTTATAGGAAGATTTTGCCTATCTGGATACGGACAGTCTCTTTTGATATGGCCTGGTTCGTCACAGTTGAAATATTTGATATTGTTTGGCACTACGTTCTGATTTCTAGAATTCTTATATTTGTTTCTCTTGAAATTATTCATCTTTCTATATTTCAGGAATTTCCGAAAATTCTTGGTCATAAGAGCTATCTCTTCATCATTATCGCTGTTTGAGTCTGATCCATCGGTCAATCCATTGAATGCCATTGATTTCTTTTTAGATGTTTTACTTTCTCTTTTTCAATCATTTGGACTTCAAACGATATTAGATTTCCAATTAATTCTTCTATCTTTAAGGTACATATGTCATTTGCATCTTCGACCGTAAGTGTCTTTTGATCATTCCAGAGTAAGATAATTTAAGATTTTTCTGACTTGATCTTCTTTCGAAAATTTCTTTCCCAAGGATATTAGAGAATGCACAATATCTTGAAATCTACAATACATATCCGAAATAGATTCATTAGAATTCATTTTAAATAATTGAAACTGATTTGTAAGCGTGGAAATTTTGGTCTGTTTAACTTTGCTTGTTCCTTCGTGAGTAACTTGTAAAGTTTTCTAGATTTCATATGCAGACTTACAAACTGACACTCTATTAAATTCATTCCTATCAAATGAACAAAACAGAATATTCATTGCCTTAGAATTATTTTGTGCAACAGTCTTTTGCTCAGCGGTCCACTATGCAAAATCAGTTATGGGTTCAAAATATTCACTCTGTGTGATATTCCAAGTGTCTAATCCTACAGATTGTAAACATACTTTCATCCTACATGCCCAATATGCATAGTTACTGCCATTAAAAAGTGGTGGTCTGATGGTACACTGACCTTCTACAAATGAACTAGTGATAGGGATGATAGAACTATTGTTGGTAGTGTTACCAGTACCAGTGTTGGTAGCCATTTTGAAAAAATTTCAAAATTTAGATTATGAAAACTTTGAAAACCTTGCTCTGATACAAAATGTTAGAAATGCGGATTACAGATCTTAAGGCTAGGATAAAGACTAGAGGGGGGTGAATAGTGTTTTAAGAAATTACTAAATCTTTTAGAGTTTTAGTTAATTTAAACACAAACGGATGCAACATTCAGACATAGATATGATCACAGAAACAAACACAGATGCAGAAATAAAATAAAAGTTGTAAAGGAAAGAAGACACCGGATATTATACTGGTTCGGAGTTACCCTACATCCAGTCCCGCACACAAGTACGGATTTCCTTTCAAAAGCAATCTTTACAATTACACCCTCGATTTCAAGGCTACGAGGTACGCCCTCCAAATTCACAATCCCTTGGGTAGAGATACTTGATTTCACGGGCAACAAGTTCACCCAATTGATTTCCATGGCTACAGTCACACATTTTCTCACTTGATTGATTTCTAAGGCTACAATCACACATTTTCTCACTTGATTGATTTTCAAGGCTACAATCACACCTTTTCTCACAGAAATGATTACAAAGAAGCCTATAACTCTAAATAGCACCGATGATCTTGTTTAGATAGTGATGGAGAATCAAAGAAGAAATGATCTATTTGGATTCAATGTTGATTTCGATGGAGTAATGATAAGAATATGTATAAAGAAATGTGGAAGAAGAAGAGGAGTGAAAACCAGAAAAATATGATTAGAAATTCGTTGAAAACATCCCCTATTCATAGAAGAACAATAGCCATGTCCATTCGTGAAGGGATATGATGAATAGACACTTTTTTTGAAATTCAAAATTTTGAAATCAACTAACACTATGTCAACATGGGTAACTTGGGTATGTCGACATCCCAAAGGAAACTTTGGTGTTTTGTTTTTCTTTGAAAATAACTTTTATCTTATACTAAAACTATTTTAAACTTTTATAAATATATTAACTATAGTTAAAATACATAAATAAATATAGAGAACAATATTTTGGTGTATATATATATATATAAAGTTTTACTAAAATTTTATATTTAAATCTAAGTATAAATATTAAAAGTTAAATATATTATTATTAAAAGATAGTTCAAAACTAAGGATAATTTGATTTTGAAATTAAAGATTATTTTGAGGCTAAAAGTATTTCAGGATAGATGATTTTGATTCTTTTAAAAGGAAGGTTTTGAAATCAATTTGAAAATAAGATATAATTTTGTAAAAACATTTTGAATAAAAGTTAGTGGATAGAAAACAATGTTCTACTAGATTTTTCGTAGGTTCCATCCTACTTAGGATTCCATCCCTTTAACAGGCTCGAAGTGGATTCCATTCCACGAATAAATTGGATTTTAAGATGCCAGTGCTTTTCTAGGAGTTTTAATAAAATTCCTAATTAAATTACTTTTTTTTGAAATCTTGAACTCTTGATAATCTTGATACTCATGAGTCTTCAATCTTGATACCATGAATCTCTATACTGTACAGTCTTCATTCTTGGTACCTACATGGTTAAATCCTGCATATACATATATTTCTAAACTATAATGTTAGTATTTATATTTTATAACCCTATTCTAAGGTTGTTGTCATCAAAACCATCATCTCAAGTACTAACAATCTCCGTCTTTTCGATGATGACAACCTTTGTTTATAAAATCTTACTTCTATCCTAATAACTCTCCCTTAATCTATGTCTAACTATCCGATTTTATATTTTTCCCCCTTTTTCATCAACAAATACTAACTCCAAACTATATCATCTCCAAACTATATAACTCCCCTCATTGTTGGGCTAAAGTACCTGCATTTATAAACTATACAATGGAGTATATAATAGATAGATTAAGAGATAATTATACTGATAGACATGATAATTAATTAAGGATCATACAAATATCAATGCATATTTATACATGTTTTTCACACCAAATATCAATCCAAATCAAATCAAATCAAATCAAAGCAAACAATTCAAATCAAACAAACCAATCAAATCAAACATTATGAGGAACTTCCACCCATCCTTCTTCTCCAAATATAGGGTCTGCTTTAATGGCATCCCAATTTTCATTCTCATTAGCGAGAGAGACTGGAGGATGTGCTTCGTTATCATCCTTGTGTTGGGAGAAAATCATCCATCGTATTGCATCGAAATGCCTTTCTTGCTCCTTGATCATCTGCATTTGACTCAACTCTAAGTGTCGCTGGTTTCGAAGAATGAAAGAAAGAATATTCTTGAAAGAGTTAAGAGTCTCTTCAAGATTCTCGGATAAATTATGAATTGGATTGACCATATTTTAGTTTGTGAGAAATAAAGTAGATAAGAAGTAATATTGAGTAATGAATTCAAGAGAAATAGGTATTTATACGTGTAGAAATTCGTTTGAAATGAATAGACATAAGGTAGTTATTCAAATTTCAAATTCAAAATGAAATGTCATTTCTGACCAATACATGTCGACATGGTCATAGAGGGAATGTCGACATGGTGTAGTGAATTTTGATGGATTTTTTGATTTTGTGAATAATTGTGTGTGTGTGTGTGTATATATATTTATATAATATACTAACATTTATTCTGGAGATAAGATAAGCTAGATAACAGAAAGGAAATTCAACTTCATTTCATACTAAGACGATACAATGATTAAACATTAAAAACCACACGAACATTCAAATCAAAATAAACTAAAGCTAATACAATAAGACATGAAAAGGTAAACTAGTTAGAGGATGATGAAGATAATGCAAGTTTCTTGCTGACTTTGAAGATAAACTTGTTCATCTTGGATGAAATTTTGTCCAACTGCTTGCTAACAGACCGTTTAAGAGTCCATTGATTCTCAACAATGGACTTTTGGTTTTTAAGAAGGGTTTTGTTGGATGGACTAGGAGGATAGTCAATGCTTTCCAAAGAGCTTTCTCCTTCTTCTTCTTCTTCTTCAAATTCCATTTCATCACCTTCTTCTTCTTCCTCTTCCTTCTCTTCCATATCCTCATGAGCCAAATGCTCTTCTTTTTCGGCAAGAGTCTCATAAGGTTAAAAAACAAATGGAATTTTCATAAGAGAAATATGGAATGATTAAAAACCTTTCTTGAAACAAATTCTTCTCCTTTGAAATCTACTCCAAAATAGTTAAAAATCCGAGTGAGATAGATTCCATGATGCAAAGTATTCTCACCCATTTCAAAAAATTTGGGACGAAGTTCATTCAAAATAACTTGCGCCCAATTAATATCATAACTTCCAAAAATAGCAAAAAGTGCTTTGCAGACTTTTGAAGTAGGATTGTTAAAATTCCCTGATCTTGGGGTCAAAGTATGTTGTAAAAGAAGATTGACAATTCTAGCTTTTGGTCGAAAGTTTCGATTTTTGAATTCAAAATCATCATTTCCTTCGAAAATGTGATGAAATGTCTGACGATCATTTTCATCAATATTAAACTAGAAAGATCCATTCCCGTACTCTTGCAATTGAGACTGATACCTAAAAGATCACAATTCAAAACAATTCTAGTGCCTTTGACACTACTCTAAATTTCGTCATCATTTCCAATATAAAATCCACGATTAAGATTTGCATAGAATATTTTAACAAGGTTTGGATAGCAAACAAAATCATTTTGAGAAGCATCAATAAAACTATGAATTTGATTGTTTGCAAAAAGAGAATCAATTTCATAAGAAGAAAAATCTTGAAATATAGCAAACATTCCGCGATAGACTTTTCCACAGTTAGCATAATTGATATATGCTTTTATAGCCTCCGGATCATTGAAGAGTTGCTCTTTTATCTTTCTGGAAAGTCTCATGGTGGAGGGGTTGCTTGAAGAAGCCGTTAAAGTAGAGAGTAAAGAGCTTTATGTTTTGAAGAGAGAGTTTGAATTTGAAAATGAGAGTGAAAAGATGTGATAAAAGATAATGAATAAATAGATTCTTAAAGGACATGTTCTCTGGTCAAAAGATGCCTTTTCAGAGAATTGAATGAAGTGAAAAGGTGGAGGGAAATTCAACCATTTGAATTCAAATTTTGAATTTCAAATTCTGCACTCATGTCGACATCATGGTGGGGACCATGTTGACATATGTCTTTGAATTTCGATGATTTATTTTTCCTAAGTATTCTAATATATATATATATACACACTTATTATTTTTAATGTGTGTATATATATATATTTGGATTAATTCTGAAATTATAGCATATTCTATAAAATATTATAATACTATTAAAAATAAAAATAAAAATAAAAATAATAAAATAATAGTAAAATAAAAATTTAAAATTCAAACAACACATCAATTCAAAATCAATCAATCATGCAACCAATTTTAATCATGCAATTTCAACCAATTATATTGTAAATGTGTACCTTTTTCTGAGTCCATTTCTCTGAATTCGTCGGAGTCGTGAACTACTGTGAAACACATATTTGAATTATCCGTCTTCTGATCATCATTGCTTGAGGATGAGTCTGAGTCATTTAGAGTAGCAGTAAATACACATTTTCATTTCTTTATGGAATCATAGTTTATAGGAAGATTTTGCCTACCTGGATACAGACAGTCTCTTTTGATATGGCCTGGTTCATCACAGTTGAAACATTTGATATTATTTGGCACTACATTCTGATTTTTAGAATTCTTATAGTTGTTTCTCTTGAAATTATTCATCTTTCTACATTTCATGAATTTTCGAAAATTCTTGGTCATAAGAGCTATCTCTTCATCATTATTGCTGTTTGAGTCTGATCCATCGGTCAATGCATTGAATGCCATTGATTTTTTTCCAGATGTTTTGCTTTCTCTTCTTCTAATCATTTGGACTTCAAACGACATTAGATTTCCAATTAATTCTTCTATCTTTAAGGTACTGATGTCATTTGCCTCTTCGACCGCAAGTGATCCCATTCCGGAGTAAGAGAATTTAAGATTTTTCTAACTTGATCTACTTTCGAAAATTCCTTTCCCAAGGATATTAGAGAATGCATAATATCCTTAAATCTACTATACATATCTGAAATAAACTCATTAGAATTCATTTAAAATAATTGAAACTGATTTGTGAGCATGGAAATTTTGGTCTGTTTAACTTTGCTTATTCCTTAAAGAGCAACTTGCAAAGTTTTCTAGATTTCAAATGCAGACTTACAAACTGACACTCTATTAAATTCATTCCTATCAAGTGAACAAAACAGAATATTCATTGCTTTAGAATTATTTTGTGCAACAGTCTTTTGCTCAGCGATCCACTGTGCAAAATCAGTTGTGGGTTCAGAATATTCAGTCTGTGTGATATTCCAACTGTCTAGTCCTACAGATTGTAAATATATTTTCATCCTACATGTCCAATATGCATAGTTACTGCCATTAAAAAGTGGTGGTCTGACAGTAGACTGACCTTCTATAAATGAACTAGTGATAGGGATGATAGGACTAGTGTTGGTAGCCATTTTGAAAAAATTTCAAAATTCAGATTATGAGAACTTTGAAAACCTTGCTCTGATACCAAATGTTAGAAATGTGGATTACAGATCTTAAGGCTAGGATAAACACTAGAGGGGGGGTGAATAGTATTTCAATAAATTACTAAATCTTTTAGTGTTTTTGTTAATTTAAACACAAATGTATGCAATATTCAGACACAGATACGATCACAGAAACAAACACCGATGCAGAAATGAAGTAAAAGCAGTAAAGGAAAGAACACATCGGATTTTATACTGGTTCGAAGTTACCCAACATCTAGTCCCGCACACAAGTACGAATTTCCTCTCAAAAGCAATCTTTACAATTACACCCTCGATTTCAAGGCTACGAGGTACACCCACCACATTCACAATCCTCTAGGTAGAGATACTTGATTTCACAGGCAACAAGTTCACCCAATTGATTTCCAGGGCTACAATCACATCTTTTCTCACTTGATTGATTTCCAAGGCTACAATCACACCTTTTCTCAGTTGATTGATTTCCAAGGCTACAATCACACCTTTTCTCACAGAAATGATTACAAAGAAGCCTATAACTCTGAATAGCACTGAGGATCTTGTTGAGATAGTGATAGAGAATCAAACCAGAAATGATCTAGTTAGATTCAATGTTGATTTTGACAGGGTAATGGTAAGAATATGTTATAAAGAAATGTGGAAGAAGAAGAGGAGTGAAAACTAGAAAAATATGATTAGAAATTCGTTGAAAACAGCCCCTATTTATAAAAGAACAACAGTCATGTCCATTCGTGAAGGGATATGATGAATAGACACTTCTTTTGAAATACAAAATTTTGAAATCAACTGACACTATGTCGGCATGGATAACTTGGTTATGTCGACATCCCAAAGGAAATTTTGGTGCTTTGTTTTTCTTTGAAAATAACTTTTATCTTATATTAAAACTATTTTAAACTTTTATAAATATACTTAACTATAGTTAAAATACAAAAATAAACATAGAGAATAATATTTTGGTATATATATAAAATTTTACTATAATTTTATATTTAAATATAAGTATAAATATTAAAAGTTAAATATATAATTATTAAAAGATAGTTTAAAACTAAGGATAATTTGATTTGAAATTAAAGATTATTTTGAGGCTAAACGTATTTAAAACCAGGATAGATGATTTTGATTCTTTTAAAAGGAAGGTTTTGAAATCATTTTGAAAATGAGATATAATTTTATAAAAACATTTTGAATAAAAGTTAGTGGATACAAAACAATGTTCCAATAGATTTTTCATAGGTTCCATCCTACTTAGGGTTCCATACCTTTAACAGGCTCGAAGTGAATTCCATTCCACGAATAAATTGGATTTTAAGATGCCAATGCTTTTCTAGGAGTTTCAAAATTCCTAATTAAATTACTTATTCTTGAAATCTTGAACTCTTGATAATCTTGATATTCTTGATACTCATGAGTCTTCAATCTTGATACCTTGAATCTCTATACTGTGCAGTCTTCATTCTTGGTACCTGCATGGTTAAATCCTACATATACATATATTTCTAAACTATAATGTTAGTATTTATATTTTATAATCGTATTTTAAGGTTGTTGTCATCAAAACCATCATCTCAAGGACTAACAAAAACTATAGACTGTTACTGTCTAGGGCCGTCCCAAAATAGTAGTGCCTATAGATTTTGGGTATTCAAGTCTGATATAGCTGATATTAATGTCAATACAATCATAGAGTCGAGATTCCTTATTTTTTGAAGATGTGTTTTCCTACAAAAGGAATGATGAAAATTATGTCCCTAAAAGGACAAGAGAAGAATCAAGCAAGCCACATAACGATGAAACTCATCGTGAAATTGAGGAAGTTGAACCAAGAAGAAGCGTAAGAGCAAGAATGTCCAAGACGTTTGGTTCGGATTTTCTAACATACATGTTAGAACACGAACCTCAAACATACAAGGAAGCAGTGTCATCTTCTGAATCTTCATGTTGGAAAGAAGTAGTCAAAAGTGAAATTAATTCAATTCTAAGTAATAGAACTTAGGAAATATCTGATCTTCCACCTGGAATAAAACCGATTGGTTGCAAATGGATCTTCAAAAAGAAGATGAAACCAGATGGCTCTATTGACAAATATAAAGCAAGATTAGCAGCCAAAGGATATCGTCAATAGGAAGGTTTAGACATCTTTGATAGTTATTCACCGGTTGCACGAATGACCTCTATAAGAATGTTAATAGCAATTGCATCCATGTATAATATAGAGATTAATCAAATGGATGAAGAGACAACATTCTTAAATGGAAATCTTGACGTGGACATTTACATGGAGCAACCTGAGGGTTTTATTTCCAAAGGAAATGAAAACAAAGTATGTAGATTAGTAAAATCGTTTACGGACTAAAATAAGCTCGAAAATAATGGCATGCAAAATTTGATAATGTCATAATGAAAAATGGTTTCCGTATAAATGAATATGATAAATGTGTTTATTATAAACAAGTTGGACGATCATACGTGATGATTTGTTCATATGTAGACGATATGCTAATCTTTGGTCTAAATAGTAAAATAATAGAGATCATCAAGAAAGTGTTAATCAACAATTTTGACATGAAAGATTTAGGAGTTGCAGACGTTATTTTGGGAATCAAAATAATAAAAACACAAAATGAAATTGAACTATCTCAGGCACACTATGTGAAAAAGGTGATTGAAAACTTCCAAAATTACGGAATTAAAGAAGTAAGAACACCTTTTAATCCATCGGAAGTATTGCATAAAACACTAATGAGAGTGTAATGCAACTGAAATACTCTCGTATAATAGGATGCCTAATGTACCTCATGAATTGCACAAGACCAGATATAGCTTTTGTAGTAAGTCGACTGAGTATGTATATAAGCAACCCAGGGAAGGAACACTGGAAAGCACTAATGAGAGTGTAGAGATATTTAAAGAGTACCATGAACTTTTCCCTACATTACTGAAAATATCCTACCGAATTGGAAGGATATAGTGATACAAACTGGATTTCTGATTCAAAGGAATCTAAATCAACTAGTGGTTATCTCTTCACCCTAGCAGGAGTGGCAGTGTCATAGAAATCTACAAAACAAACACGCATAGCTCGATTCACTATGGAATCAGAGTTCATCGCTTTAGATAAAGCAGTCGAAGAAGCAAAATGGATTTGTTAATTTTTAGAAGTAATTCCATTTTGTCATAAACCTGTATTGGTCATATGCATACACTGTGATAAACAAGCAGCGTTATGCAGAGCACAAAACTTTGTGTATAATGGAAAGTCACGACATATTCGTTGACGCCATAGCACAGTTAGGTAGTTACTCTCAAATGGAATTATTTCCATTGATTATGTGAGAACTACCGATAACCTTGCAGATCCATTTACTAAAGGATTATCAAGAGAGAAAATTGACTGCGCATCGAGGGGAATGAGTTTAAAAGTCTAAACCAACAAGAGTCATCTTATACGGAAACCTACCCTAGCGACCACGGACTAGGACTAATAGGCAAACTAGTTTTGGGTAACTCAAGAAGTAATGCATTTATTTGGACTAAGTCCTACTCCATTCCTATGGTGCACAATAGAATGTATGCCTACAGAAGTATTAAAAGGATAAAGCTATGCTTTTTAATGATGACCATATCTTAAAAATAACAAGTAGGGTATATGTAGGATACTCTTAATGGTTACGATCACCTATGTTAGTGTGAGCTGGGTCGGCTCTATGAGAATATTGAAGGCTTAAATTCTCTAAAACACTCGCAGAACCAAATTTGTTCAGGACCAAAATGAACACAACCAAGAGATTGGATGTGAAGGGAAACAATGCTTTGTAAAGATTATTGTCCGGTTATGCATAAATGGCTGACGGTTCAAGATGAAATAACTCACCGATTAGCCAAGTATATCAGATAAATTTTAACTAGGGAAAGTTCAAAGTGAAATATCTACTTATCCTCGATATAACATTATTTTTACATGAACTGTGTGATATTACACTTTTTGTGGGGAATACATATATCATCATTCATGCGGGGGATTATTAGAGGCGCTTTATAGTGAATGAGATATTATCCCACACAGAACTAACACACGCACACGCCGCCCGCCCGTCCCATACCGAGCGGGGCCGGATCGGGTGCAATAAGACTGAACTGTGTTATATTTTTACTGCACAGAAGTAAACAGTTTTCTACTGTTTACATTCAAATAGAAGCGACTAGTGGATTGGAAATGCATCATGCGAACTGTCTGACCGGACGTGGCTTTTCAAATGGAAATAGGCGTTGGAAATGAAGAGGCGCAACTATTGCAAAGCACGACTGTTTTTAGCCGTTGCAAATGAAGAGCCGCGACTGTTACAAACCACGACAGTTCTTGGCCGTTGCAAATGAAGAGACACGACTATTGCAAACCGCGATAGTTCTTAGCCATTGCAAATGAAGAGACGCGACTGTTGCAAACCGCGATAGTTTTTGGTTGTTGCAGACGAAGAGACGCGGCTGTTCTCAACATACATAACCACTGAGAATTAGCCAATAAAAGGAGAAGGAAACCTGATCAGTGTACAACTCTGAATTTTCTCTCCTTCCTCTTCATTTCTTAATCTCTACAATCTGTGCGCTTCTGCATATCGCATAGAAGATCTTACACATCACAATCTCGAGCAGACCACGTCTGTTGTATCTTGGAAGACTTTAAATAAAGTCTTAAGAAAATTGTTACGACAAGCCTCAGACGAAATTTCCTTCTTCATCCGGTTAGATTTCTGTTTACTTATATATTTATATACATCGTTCTAAAATCTTTCGGTTTCAACGTTGTGCTGTTTCTGCGAAGTAGTACAACACTTGTTGATCACTATAGTTTAATACAACAATTTGTTGTTGTTATTGCTATAGTTTGTTCTTGTAAACTAATTACAACATTGTTATTGTTCGAAGTTACTAATACAGAATTCCAAAGTAGTGGAAATATGATTTGTAAACTTGTACGACGAGTTTATAACATATTGGTCTCTGTTTTGGTATACTAATCGTATTACAGGAAGTAATGGCTGAGACGTCCTCAATAGTAGGGATGACGACTGGTTAGGCTATTGAACTTATAAGAGAGTCAAATTATTAGTTGGCCATTTAGCTTTCAGATTGAATGATATAGATCATAAGGCAGATTTACTACTTAGAAGGTTACCTAAATGCTTTTGTAGTTCTTAAATCGCCGAGGTTGTATACTCGATGCATGCTAAAGCATTGCGATGTATAATCAGTATGTATGTGCGGTGTTGGAGATTTACCATTGAGGATTTTAACAAATGCATAGTTAAGCGGATTATTATCAACACCTTATACTAGGGATTCTCCTAGGTTTAGTTAGTTTTTGGATGTCCAACCTTCAAGTTGAAAATTTTGTAAATTGTATTTGGCTTTAGGCAGGTTAAGGAAGGTTACTCCATAGCACGTAAATTGGTTACTTCTCATACATAGCACACGAACACAAATGAACAACCCTAGAGCGTATATATTATAACTACAATTTAATTACTTGTCAGAACCATATCATAAGTGATATAATTCACTCACCAGACTTTGTCTGATCCCTTGTATTTCTCTCTCTTTGTATATACCAGTGCGTATGGCATGTCCGTTAGATATGCGGAAAAAATAAGACGCACTAATCTTTTAGTGCAAAATAGTACGTAGTACTAACATATATAAAACTTAATACACTAACTTTCAAATAGTATTTTTAACTTCTCCATCTATGTTATTTTGATTATTGATGACGGCGTCAAGTTAAGATAAAACGTGGAGAGAAGATATGATAAAGGTATGGTATATTGCTAGTCGACGTGGGATCAAAAGTTGTTAATGAACCAAACTAAACGTTCAGCTTTCAAGGTAGTAATCCGGTTATTTGTACTTCTCTTCTAACTCTAAGTGATCATTCATGCAAATCTTATATGGTCAACATCATGAAATTCTCTGTGTCATATATTTTAGAGGTTGGAATTAAATGTTAAGCCACAGAACTGCAATAATTAAATAATTGACTGTTTACAGACCAGTAAACTTATGATCTTTCACTTAAAGTATTATTCTAATGCCATTTCAAAATTCAAATAACTGTGATTGAACTCTATCATTGAATCCTCGAATTACATCAAATAGCCCAATACTAAAATCTGAATTTCAAGCAAAAATACAAAACAATAACAATAATGCCCTTATCACAAAATTTAAATTCAGTATAAAAACTCCTAAAAATGAGCGGTTTTAAGAAGAAGAAGAAAAAAAAACTTTCCCTTATAATACAAATAATGCCTATTTTCTTCAGTTCTATTCTTTAAAAGCTTCCAAAAAACACGACAGTGTTTTTTCTTCCCTTCTCTACACTACTTCAATGACCGAGGTGTTGACTATTTTGTCTCTATGATCACGCATGTCGCTGCAGTTCTTCGTCCTTGAACACTTGCATGGCAATTCCTGGCGAGGCTACTGCTCATTTGGTGCTCGAGAGGCTGATGCTGGAGGGATCAAGTTCAAAACCTAGATCTAGCATGATATCATCTAATGTGGTGGATGTCACTACCTGACCAAAAGGTGAAGTCAATGGTACTAGATATGCATCGACATGGTTAGGGATTGCCTTGGAGTATTAAATCGTGTGCCCGAGTGCTGCCAAAGATGGAATATGCTAAACTGATGCTGAGATGATTTAGACGATTTGTTGAGACTGTGATGCTGGCTATGTGCTTTGACTTTGCTGGGTGCTATTAATTGTATTTCATCTGAGTTTTTTTTCCTTATGGTTGGAGAGTGCAATGTTGATGAGGCTTGTTGTATGATGTGCCGGTGAGATGTATTAATGTGTCTGAAGAATGGTTATATGTCTGAAGCACTATTACTGTGTAAAATCAGTATTTGCTGCTGGTAGATTGCTCTTGTTATCGAGTTCTTATTATGGCTGTGTGCATGTCGTACCTTTGAGAATGTTGTTGTTTTTTAGATGATGACTTGGTACTATCTTTTTCGATAAATGATCAGAGATCTTGTAAGATGGTGATTGCCTAGTAAAGTATCGTTGCTTGAATTGGTGGTAATAAAAAATTATGGTTGAAATTCTCTAATTAATAATTTGTGATGCGATAATGAGGACACTCCTAGATATGATAATATAAACTTAAAATCTTAAGATTGTTGTGATGACCTGATTGATTTATGTGTGCAGAGTGAATGACTTATATTAATGATCAGATTAAAGATTACCAACTTTTCAAAATGTTATGCATTGGAGAAGTTTTGCATTGGATAAACTGAGGTGTTGAAATGACAAAAATAACCATATCATATAGTACAATTTTAAACGGATAATTTGGATATTTCAAAAGTTTTATTTGAATGTATTCTCAATATTGAATTTTCACTTATAAGACTATTTTTGCAGGATAATAAGATTTAAGGATGACACAACTGAAAAATTAGTTTAAAGGACAATTTTTAGAAAAAATATAAATAATATTATTATTTTTCTTTATAACTTAAAAAAATATAATGAATTTATCATTTTTCTGTTCTTAAAATTAACTATTCAAAAATATTATCCTTAAAACTTATTACCCTGAAATAAGGAGTCCTTCAACCTAATTTCTATATCCTCAATATATATAACTAAGTAGGCAAGTTAATTCCACATGAGTGGAAGAAATAGTAAGCATTTTCTATTTTTGTTGCAGCTTTTAAAAATAACATCAGACATGTGGAAAAGTCTTGCAAATCTAAAAATTAATTTTTCATTTCTTAAATATAATTAACATTTCCAAGTAATCATAAAAGAAAGTAAGGTATCTCTTTGTTAACTTTTGACCTTAATTATGTATATCTTCTTTAACAAAAATAGTTTGTCTCCAATAAAAATAGAAGCGCTACATACACGAGAATACAAAGCAATAACACAGCTAGTGCCACAATGAATTTCAATCATTAGATTACCCTCTGATTTCAAATCTATGTGTGAACATGATGAGATACAACATGAAAGCAACGCACATAACATAGCTCGTGTACTACTAATATATATATATATATATATATATATATATATATATATATATATATATAAAGCCAATTTATATACCACATCCATATATCTCTACTACTAATAATGAGAATTCCTTGAATAGGGATTCAACCGTGTCTTTTGGAAATGCCGTAAATACCCTTCTCATTGTTCGCTTTTACATTTTCATCCCGTTCGCTTCTTCATCATCTCATTTTATTCAACTTTCTTCCCTAACCCTAATTATGGTGCCGGTTCATCGCTGTCAAGCAAACTAATCCATTATTATTGCCAACCCATTATCAATCCTAACTCATAACTAACCTTAGTCCATTACTTTCACACAAATTGACGATACCTGAATCCATGCCATCACTTAATAATCACATTCTTGGCCCCTTCAATCGACAATATTACCTTCACTCCGTCATCCGTCGAAGCTCTACTTACACCATAGAGTGCCGATCTACATTCAATGGGTTCTAAGACCAAAGATTTTTGCCTCCAAGGGGTAATCAGCTGCGTAAAGTCTACCTAATACTGTGTTGAGTTAATCGCAATTTTATATCTCGGTAATTTTAAGTATCATACTTCCAACCTTATCTGTTCATTCTAATCTGTTAGTATTGCAATAAAATTTTGCATTCTGCTGAATTTGTTCAAGTTTATATCTGTTATGAATTATGAATAAGCATGTGCACCACTGAGTCTGATGTATAAACTTTTGTAAACTCTGAGATTTGAATCTGTGAATTATTGTATATGTTTGCCATGGTGTCTCAATCTTAATGAGGAAAGTACATTCGAAGAGTGTAAGATGTTTAAACCTGACTATGTTCTCGATTTTGTCTTTTTTAGGTGCATCATATACTCATTCTATGATATATATACTATACTTGGTAAGAAAAAAAAACTACATATATACATAGAAATTACATTATGTAATACACACACACATACATACATACATACATACATACATGTGTGTGTGTGATGTAAGATATATGATAAGTTAATATAATTGGCCTAAATTTGATTCTAAATTTGACTAACTAAATTTTTTACATTCAATTTGATTGATTACATTTATAATGATGAGAATATATCAAAAGTTAGTCCAATTACGTCTAAAATGATGCAATGATGTATGTATATGATTTGATACTTTTATTATACGTATAAGAGGCACGCACACATGATGTGAATTGCGGAGGGTAGATTGGGAATTTCAAAAAGACACGGTTGAATTCATTGGAGTGAATTTACATTATTAGCAGTAGAGATTATTATGATGTAAGCTTTTGATTAGAAAAATAGAATAGATGTAATATTATAATGTACTCTTAGGATAGATAAAAGCCAAAAGTTTAATTAGCCTTTACAAAGAAGTTGTAAATTCAATCTATTTTGTGCAATTTAAATTTTTAGCTATTAGTTTATTTTAATTTATTTTGTATACTAAATTCATCTATCGATTAAAAAAAAATCTTAAAACTTTGCATAATTTGAGTTTATAATATTTGATACATTAGATGAAGATTATATCCCCTACTTGATTGTCTCAACTAGCATAACTAGAGTCAAATTTATTTAATATTTTCATATGTTCTCATTAGCTAATTTGGAAATTGCTTCATAGATGAATTGAATATAGATATTACCTACCCATACTTTAATTCTTTTATCATAGCGCATTGGTTGTTCAAACTATGGAGCTCTTACTAGAAATAAACAGAACATGTCTTGCCTTTCACCAAAATAGAACCCAAACATACATTTAATTTAACATTTGAATGATGTTTACAGTTAAGAATAGTTATCGATAATTAGCTCTGAATTTTTGCAGTTAAATGCATGAAGCATAGGAGCATGAGCAAAAAGTATGCTTAATTATGTACTTATTGCGAGTTTTTAGTAGACTTGGCTAATTGTGTCAGTTTTTCATCAAACGTTCAGACATATAGTAGTTTTGTTTCAAAATAAGATGGATACTGAATGAGTTAATTCTAAAAATTAATTGTTTCTATCCTAATTGAACTTACTTTGAGATTACCTTAAAAAAATTATTTGATATATATGTATTCCTTTTACCACATCATTGTTGCTTCATTGTTTCTACCGTGCATTTAATGTAAGGTACATAATTATCTGTTTTAAGACTTGAATCAATGTAAGGTGCACAATTATAGTTTATGTCATGGCCCCGAACAAATGTCTTCAAACGATGCGCTCATATACCAGATGAGTCATAGCTCCAGCCAAATATACCACCTACAACACCTATTAATTTCCCCCTTCTACCCTTGCCAAATGTACCGTTTGTATGCCTATGACATCACCATTCACATTTGCTTCAATTTATTGTTTTGGAAAAATTCAGATTACAAGTCCTTCAGTGATTATTATGGAGTGAACATCAAAATAGGTATTTATATTTGTTTTTGTTGTAGATGAGTTAATACTGTAATAGAAAACTCAAAAAATGACCAGTGGTGCTCTAATTTCTTTGTTGTTGATATTCAGTAAGCAAAAATAAATTGAATATTCAATAAACATATTATAAACTGAATATTTATTAATATGTACTTATGTTCTTAAGGGCTGCTATAATTGCAATGTTCGAAACTGCGTGATACCTTTTGTATTCAATAAACATAAAGTAATTGGTTGCTCTTCTTCTTGAAGAAATGCTTGGTTGCTGTTATCTTGGTCAATTAAAGGACCATTGAAGGACACTTATCAAATTTTTAGTACCACTTAAATATTCATTGTATAATTTTCTAATATGGTTTTAGTACATCTTTTACAGAATCTGCTGCTGTTGATTTTAACATCAAAATCCCTTCATCTTCTTTCTTCCCCTTAACGATTATTATACCACATGCGTTGGTATTATCTATTGCTGTTTCTACACCTGCAATACTTGGTGACTGGAACCCGATATATAATGCCACCCTTGCACCTTTATTTTTTAAGTGGTGAGGGTCCAAAATAACAGGTTTAGTCGAATATTAGTTTGCTCACGTAACTTCTTTTATAAAGTATGCTCATCTTTGGCCTAAAGTACCTTTATATTTTGAAGATGTGTGTACTGTTATAATTTCTCACAAAACAAGCTGTGAGATATAGATTGATTCATTTAATTTGTAGAATAAAAAACACAACAATCAATTTTCTACTTCTATGGCGTCTTCTCAAGAAACTCGCTCTCGAAATTGTCTGTATACTATATATTCTTCATCCCAAAATTGCTCTAATCTGATCAATCGCTTCTCGCTACCTTATTCATATGCTCAAGCCATCAAGAACCATCTACCTTCTCAATCTCAAGAACAGTTTATTCGTAATCCAAAAGCAAATTGGATCGATTCTAGAAAGGGAAAGAACTTCTGTTTCAGATGTGGAGATCTCAATCATGTCGCAAAACTTTGCCGAGACCCAATCAGATGTTTTGATTGTGGTGTCTTCAGTCATAAAAGAAAGGATTGTTTTTTGAAATCGGCCTCCTCTGAATTTTCTTCGCCATCGATTAATCATGATTTTTAGTTTGTATTGAAATTCTTGAAACTGAAGGGGTTGTTACTTGATTATCATTGGTATATGAGAGATATTGGAATCAATTATCTGGAAGAGTTACTGAATCATTTCGACATTGTTAATGAGCCAAATATAGGAAAAGGCTATAAATAAAATTTTGGTGATCCAGAAGATTTTTTCGGCAAATCATAATTGTGTGCTGTTAATAGGTGAATCTCTTCCCCAAGTTTAATTAATCATGGATTCCAGTTTGCTTTAAAAAATTTGTTTCTTAGGGAAATTTTGATTGATCGTCTCTGGTATAATAAAGAGACAGGAATTAAGCATCTTGACAAACTGTATTACCATTTCGACATAATAAACTCGCCAAATATTGGTAATGGATACATTGAAAAATTTGGTAATATCAATGTGATAAAGGGAAATTCTGTTGACTCGATAAAATCTGATTTCACAGAGGATACCATATTAGATTCAAACATTATTATGAAACCTGCTGCTATGGAAGTCAATTCGGGTTTTGATCCTTTGCTGCTAGATCCAGTTGTTTCTACTTATTCTAATGTGCCTTCTTCATCATTGAATGCCTTAGAAATTGTTGAAGAGCAGCTAGAAGTTGTTGAACGGAGGGAGACTTCACTTTTACTAATTGTAAATGTCGTAAATCTAAAGTCGGCGTTCATGATAGTTTTGTGATAAATTTATCCAATAAATTCGACTGTCTCTCTTCGGGGCCAGATTATGATAGTTCAGATGTTGATGGGGGTTTGGTAGTTATCTCTGAGCAATCTGGTAATGATATATTGATTAATTCAAACAAGTAGGTTACCAAGTTGCTAGGCAGTAATATTTCTGGTGATCTTGTGACTTTTGATATCGAGAATTTTGATGATTATTCGAAGAATGATGTGAGTCTTGATATAGAGTTGGATTTAGTAAGTTTATCTATGGAAGTCTCAACTGTGGAAGAGAATTTAACCTTTATTGACAACAATGTTTCCAAGTGTTATTCTGTTCTTGAACCAGTTGTTTCAGACGAAGAAGTTGTTTCAGGAGATGTTCGTTTGTTCGAATTTGAAGTTTTTCGAGATTGGATATTGATCTTTGAAAAGAAAAAGGAGGATGACTTATCTATTGATCTTGAGTATCGCATTTCTATTGTGTTTTCAAATTCAACCTTGGTTCCACTAGATGATGCGCATGCTGTTGATGTGCGCATGGTGCACAGTTTTCAATTCCAGTTGAGGGAGTTTTTATCGATCAAGAAGTATCATATACTTGTGATGCTTCCTTTCCATCAGTTTTAGGTAGGAATGTTTACAATAATGAAGCATATTTTGATGAAATGGATTAGCTTCTGTCCTTCGATCATCAAAATGATGAAATTGCTGTTAAGTTAGATCCTAGACTTCCTGATGTTTTTTCAAATACTTTATCTACTTCTCTAGATGATTTACACGATGTCACTGTTGTATGCGGAGAGAACTATTATGTGGCTTCTAAACCAGAAATGAAAGATGAGTTAGTAATAGTTGATTCAGATGTTTTGAAGTCTGGCAGGTTGGAGAATAATTATTGCTCTATCCCTAACTCCGCATCTTCGAAGAGACGAAAGCGTAAGCGATCAGTAGCTTCTAGCAGTTCAGTTCGTCGAAGTGCTAGAATCTGCCACTGTCAGTCTTCTCCTATAGGTGAGTTACCTGGATCGAGTGTCACGAGTGGTACTGCGTATGCAGGCTCAGGTATGACCTCTACTTTGGGTAGTAAATTTTCTACTTATGCTTTAGGTGGTCTTTCTTCTGCTGAGTTTACTTAGCTAGATCGTGACACATCTTTTATTTTTACTGATATTGAATTAGATCGGGAGTATATTAGATGTAAGGATTAGAGAGGGCTAGTTCAGTTCATCTATGAGGATCATTAGTTGGAACATTAGAGGTTTGAATGATATAAAAAAATGTGATAAGTATAGAGTATTTTTTAAAGACTACTCTATAGATATTTCTTTACTTCAAGAAACTAAAATTAACTGTCCTGATGTTCGTTTCTTTAGAAGATTAAGTGGTTATCACTTTAGAAAATGGGTTTTTTACCTTCCATTGGCTCTTCAGGGGGATTAATGATAAGTTGGCTAGATAGTTGTTTTAAATTACTTCAATGTATTGTTAAGCAACATTCTCTCATGTTATTCTTATTATCTGATAACTCTTTATTAAATATTTCTAATGTTTACGGGCCTAATTCTAAAATTAATCGGAGAATTTTATGGAATGAATGCCTAGAATTTAGATCCCTAGCCCCAGATTCTTGGATATTGGGGGCTGATTTTAGTGTTACGCGTTTCATAGGTGAGCGATTTCCAAGGGAAGGGGATTACTCTGCTATGGAGGAATTTGATCAATTTATTTTTAACTCTAATTTGATTGAAATTCCTCTTTCTAATAGAGAGTTTACTTGGAGTAACGCTATGGAGTCTCCATCCATGGCTCTTCTCGATAGATTTTTTATTAGTGATGAAATTGAGGACAAGTTTCCAATCTATAGAGTCAATGGCTTACCATATACCTTCTTTGACCATTTTCCTATTATCCTTTCTTGCGAGTATCATAGAGCTATTATGAACAATTTTAAATTTGAAAAGATGCGGCTTTTGGAATCTAACTTTGTGAACTTAGTTATATGTAAATGGAATTCTTTGAGTTTTCATAATTTCAGAAATAAGGAAAATTCTACAAAAGCTTTTATTTCTAAACTTAGAGATCTTAGAATTTTTCTTAAAAATTGGAACAAAAATGTTTTTGGCAATTTAAAAATTAAAAAAGATAATATTCTTAATGAAATGCTTAAAATAAACAAGGTATAAGAATCTAGACCTCTAAATCTAGGTGAACCTAATGTTCTTTCTAATTTAAAAGATGAACTAAATTCTATTTTAGAAAAAGAGGAGGTGATGTGGAAGCAGCGATCCGAAATTCAATGGATCAACGAAGGCGATAATAATACCAAATTTTTCATAATATTGCTAATGGTAGAAAATGTAGTAATACAATTAACGCTATATTTGTTAACAATATAGGGTTAGTTGATCAAAGAGATCTCAACAAGGCTTTTAAAGACTATTATAAGGATATTTTTGGTTCTAAAATCAAACATAGAATCAATGTTAGATGGATAGATCTGTATCCATCGGATTCTATTGTTGATTTATTAGAGTTAGATAATTCTTTTACAGAAGAGGAAATTAGGAAAGCAATTAATGATATGCCAAGTGATAAATCACCGGGACCTGATGGGTTTCCTATTTTATTTTATAAAACTTTTTGGGATGTTTTAAAATTTGACTTAGTTAATTTGTTTAATGATTTTTATAATGGTAATGCAATTAGAGAGATTTAATTTCGCAAATGTTATTTTACTGCATAAAAAAGTAGGAGCTAACAACTTAAAAGATTTTAGACCTATTTCTTTGATTAACTGTTCAGTAAAACTCATTTCTAAAGTCCTAGCTAATAGACTTAGTACAAGAATGAACGATTTAATTGATTGTTCACAATCAGCTTTTATTAAAGGGAGAAATATTACTGATGGAGTGGCTGTTGTTCAAGAGTATATTAATTATTGTTGTAAGAACAACATAACCTGTGCGATTTTAAAACTTGATTTTGCTAAAGCTTTTGATTCAGTGGATTGGGATTTTCTTGCAGATATTTTTCATGCTAGAGGATTTGGACATAGATGGATTAGTTGGATTTTGACTTTGCTTAAAACTAGAAATTCTAGTATTATGGTTAGTGGTATATTTGGTAATAGAATTCAGTCAAAGAGAGGTTTAGGGAAAGGGGATCCCTTATCACCTTTGTTGTTTAACTTAGCCGCTGATGTTTTTGCTAAAATTATTAAAAGAGCAGTGGATAATGGATCTCTAGGAAGTGTTGGCAATGACATATCACGTAATGGTATATCGGTTCTGCAATTTGCAGATGATACCTTACTTTTTTATTCTCATCTTCCTAGACACATTATTACTCTCAAGTTTATTCTTTATAGTTTTGAGCTTTTATGTGGTTTAAAAATAAATTTTGATAAAAGTTCAGTTTTTGTTTTAAACGATTTTGAAAAAGCAGAAAACTTAGTAGCTAATACTTAAATTGCAAAAGTATGAATTTTCCTTTTGAATATCTAGGGTTTGTGATTGACCTACCAAACTCAAGCATGATGATTAGCTTATTATTATTGATAAAATTAAAAATAAGATATCTAATTAGAATGGGAGATTTCTATCTAAAGCAAGTAGGCTAGTTTTAATAAACTCGGTTTTATCAGCCTTACCGATCTATTGGATGTCTATGCATCTGTTTCCAGATTAGATTATTGATAAAATTGATAAAATTAGAGGAGATTTCTTATGGAGTGGGGATAATATTAATAACAGTATAAAATGTCAAGTAAACTGGAAAACTATTTGTAAAGCTAAAAAGGAGGATGGTTTAGGAGTTATAAATTTGCGAAACATGAATTTATCTCTTTTAGGTAAATGGCTTTGGAAGTTTAAAGATATAAATAATAATGCTATTTGGATAGAGATCATTTCTAAATATTACTATAACGGTAATATCAATTTATACCAAATTTATTATTCATTTTCCCATAAAATTTTCTAATTTTTGGAAAAACATTTTAAAATGTTATGAAAATTTTAACTTAGGAACTAAGACGATAGTACATTCAGGAAATTGTACTTCTTTTTGGCATGATTGTTGGATTTTGATCTTGCATCTTAAGTTTGAATTTAAGGATTTGTATGATATTTGTAACTTTAAATTTTCTTTAATTAATGAAGTTTATACTCCAGAAATTGATCCTCCTTGGAATTTCAGTTTTAACATAATTTTAGTAGGATCATGGGAATGAGATAAGAGGAAGAAATATACTCCAAATTCTTTTTGTAGATTTATTAATTTTTCGGGTACTATAAATAACTCTTTTAAATATATGTGGAAATCAAATGCTCCTCCTTAATCCAAAATTCACATGTGATTTTAACTTCATGGAAAACTTAATACAATAGAATTTTTAAAGAGAAAAAACATTCAAAATGATAATAAATGTTATTTTTGTAATCTGCATCTTGAGGACATTAATCATATATATTATGATTGTTTGGACTCTAATTGCATCCTAATTAATGCTCTTAAATTTTTTAACTTTAATATAATAACTAAAATTTCGGATTGTGAACTCTACTAGAAAAATTATAGATTCAAATTCAATAAGAATATTAGATTTCTACTAGACACTTTATTTATTGTTATTAGCTGGTTTATTTGGTTTGAGAGAAATCAAAGAATTTTTAATAATAATAATAGTCATTTTAACAATTGATTTTTTCAATTTCTACATTTTGTTTTAATTGGATTTCTAATCCCAAATATAAATTAGCTAAAAATATCCTTTTCAAATGGTATCTTAACAAGGTTAGTTATAATATTAACTTTTTAAAACATAATAATAACTTTTATAGCACTAATAATAGTATTATTAATATTTTTCCAAATTTATATGATGATCTCACTTTTAATCATAGCTTACATATGATTAAAGATAAACAAGTCACATCCATCTCAATTTTTATTCTAGTCTCTGATTGGTATTAGTTTTCAGCTTTTTCATTTCTTTAGTTTTAGTCCTGATAGTCTTATTTAGGTTTTTATTTCATTCCTTATAAATACATATATATGTACATTTACTATATAAATATACATATATATGCATCATTCTAATTTTTTCCTTAGTCATGTTTCAGATACAGGTTCAGGAGATAGGATATCAGGTTCATTTTTCAGGTTTCTCTTATCTTCAGATGGCTGGATATCAGATTGTAGAGAGGTCATCAGAGCAGAGTTTCTTCATCCAGGACTTCTTGCAGTTATCTCCTTAGATATAAGATTCTGTTATCTTCATTATGGAGTGCTTTTTCAGGATGATCTATTCTCCAGTTTGAAACTCCTTCTTCTAGATCAGAGCCTTCAGAGTGGCCTCTCTATTTAGGAGGTCGTCTTCAGAGCAGATGCTTATTCACTTCTTCTAGTTCAGACTTTTGAAGCTTTCTTATTAGTTTGAGTCGTCACTTTGTGTTTTGTTTTTTCTTTAGTCTTTTTGGTACTTCTAACATCTTAATATCGGGCGGTGGCCATACCGGAGCTTGATATTGAGGTGCAATGGGTGGTGGCCTTGCTAGAACTCATCTTAGCATTACCTGAGATTAGTTATATGTATATTTGTTTTTGTTACCTTCCAGGCATGTTGGTAGCTCCTTATCCGTGATATATATATATATATATATATATATATATATATATATATATATATTCACATGTGTGCTCTCCTCTATGCAAAGAGGATCACATATTAAAATATAGATAGAAGAAGTAGAGGGCTCCACACATCGTACTCATGAATTGTATATTAATTTACCATCCTACTAAATAATTTGAAATATGAGCCTAGCCTATTGAATTTTTCTATTGTTTTTTGCATGATTTCGCTCTCTTTAAATTTTTTTTTACAACACATGACTTATGAAATATGCATGCCCGGAACAACAAATTCTTCAAAAAGTATATCCGCTTCATGCTTTATTTAAATAACTTCAATATGCCCGAAACCAAAAAAATTATTGTTAGCTAGACAACTAAACTTTTTCCTTCGATATCTTTTTCGAAATAATGAATAGTAATAAGAACCAAGTCTTATGTGGGAATACATGATTTCAAACTTGAAACACAGAGGAAACTGAGTCACGACTTCTGATATTAAATTGCCATAAACAAATTAATGGGCATTCATCATAAAGGCATCTGGATTAATTTCCAAATAACAAACACAAAAATTTCAAAAATTTTCAAATGCTGTAAAATATAACTGTTTTTTGTTTGTTTTGTGAAATGCAAAAAAAGGAAGCAGCAGGAAGCAGGAAAACTTCAACCATGTATAAGCAGTTGATAAATGCCATAAAGCTAATAGCCACAGTAAGTAATTGCAGAGTAAGTTCATGCAAGTGCTCTATGATACCAAACAATCGGTTACATATTTATTAAGGAATGATGTGAATACATAACATAATGTAGCCACTAGGTCCATTATTCACTTGCTTGAAATGATCAAAAGATGCATTTTGCTTGGAAATACCAAAAGCATTATTGACTAGGGTAAATCCTCCATCAATAGAAAAATTATGGCCATTATTAGTTTCGTCGTATAATTCAACTAAACTTCAACTTTATTCTATATGTTTATTAACAAATACCTTCAGATACAAGAAGTTGATATCCATATCTGGATTTATTTTTGAATACCAGATAGTAGTATTGTGGACAGAGGATATATATCAGTATTGTGGATAGAGGAAAAAACTCCAGTTTAGTGTAAAACTATTTCAGGTACGATGTTTAAAAATGCGGGAACTAAAATATACAGGGTAATAAAAATAGTTTTTAAGCAGCAATTATGCGTTTGTTTATGCACATAGTATAAAATATTACTCTCCATAACAATAATTACTAATTGTTCATTGTATTAAATTGCACATAATATAAACAACTATCGTGGTAAAACCTGATGATTGCTTTTCGAATTTGGATGTAATCATATTAACATCCATACCAATTTTTCAGATTTAGATTTTTTTATGGTAACGGATTTTAGATTGAGTACCCATTGACAGATATGTTAATGTGACAATCACACAAAAACAAGTGAGTTAACTACGGATTGGCCTTCTGCATTTGTTATGCACTTTTGTGAAAACATATTGTTTTACTCCATAGTGAAACTTTTTTATTTGCGGAATATAATAAGGTGCCAACTTAAATTATTATACGGTGCATGATCCATGCAGTACCCTACAGTTTCTATGAATTGTAATCTTTATTTTTAGTTGTGGATACGATGACATAATTTTTATTCTTTTATATGTTTTGAAAATATATATAGTGTTTGATGTTCAAATTTAATCTAAAAAGCGTAAAATGATGGTTGATTGGTATGACAATAAGATGAAATTGCTTGAATTTTAAATTGTATGAAATACGGAGACCGCAAGAGAATATTCTATAAGATTATGGATAAATAAAAAATGATTGGAATTTAGATTTTCGTTCCTTCTTTCCTACTAATTCATTGTACTGCATTAATAGCCTATAATCATTTTGATGCACCTGGCTTTTATAAACATGAATCATTAGCACTACATAACTGTGCATGTCTAGTACACATTATCATTATCTGAGGTATTGTTTGATATATGAACTATAGTTTACCGATTAAGGTGAAGTGAACCTATGTCAACAAGAAACAATAGTTATTAGAATGCATATCGATTAGATTTTCTTATTCAGAAGCTTTAGCAATTCACACATTTCAGATATTCATAAGCATGTAGAAAAGTTTGTAACCTTTTGTTAACATAGTTCATATGCATAAATTTGAGATTACGCATAGTAAATGGCGAATTTAACTCTATACAACTAAACTTATCCACTTTCAGCTACTTTCATATATTTTTAGAACTGCTTTCCCCTGTTAAATGAATCAACCTAGCTGCATATGCATTGATTAAATGCATAACCAATTTAGATAAGTAAATTGGGGAAATTACATGCTTGATCTTCATAATATGCAATCAGTTTTGACTATCAGATTTGACTAGCAAAACTGATTTTACTATCAATTTGATAAGTAAATAGCGGAAATTCCATTGATAAGGAGATGGATTGGAAATTAATTAAATGGAAAGTTCATAATTAAACGAATAAATTCTAAAGAAAATGTAAAAAAATTCGAATAAGGAAATTTGTCTCCTCTAAGATTTATTTTCTCCAATCACTGGATAAATTTATTATCAATCTTTACTGTGATTTTAGAAAGTTGGGATTTATAAGAAGAAATAATTGTGGTCTTCTTTGTTTTAACTCAATTATTTAAACATGCCAACTTCTAATCCTACAAACATTTTTACTTTATTAAGCAAAAAAACCAAAAAAGATTATGAAAATAAAAGAAACAGATAAAAGGTTAAAAAAAGGTAAAAGACAGAGAAAGGAACAAAGAATTTTGGGTAAATTTTAGGTTTTACTGACCATGCAGGAGTTTGAAATTGTAGGGGAAAACTGAAATAAATTACTGACAATCAAATAGCAAGTGGCCATGCAGTCATTATTTATTAGCCAACAACATAAAGGGTAAAAAAAACAAGTGAAGTTGAAAAACGGAAAGTAATAGAGTTTGTACAAGAATTAAGTATGCATGATGCAGATTGTTTGTGTTGAGCCCTGAGCTTCATATCAGATAAAAGATTCGGTAGATCTTAATGGATAAATTTTTCAATGAATTTGCCATAACGGATGTGAGGGTTTCTTTGTTCCCCAAGAAACATTTGTTTATTATTTGTATTAGGGGGTGGTTGTACTTCAATTATTAGTATTTGCAACATTATGTTTTGATATGGATTAGCTAATAGTTGATTAATTTCTAAGATTTATGTTAGAAATAAGCTACAATATCCAACAATCAGAATGCGAATTAGTGATGTCTAAGATTGGAAAATACAGAGGTTTCGGATTGCATATTTAGGTTAGCTTATTCATTTAATAAGGCAAAGCAGTTTGGACAAATAAGATCATTTATCAATGGATTTTCAAAACATTATTAACATTATTTTATTTTTTGAAATAACATAAGATGGAAATTAATTTAGTAATAAGTATTGCAAACGAATGTAACGTTTATGTACCATTTTTGATATATGTTTATATATAAGATAATACTCCTTAAAATGTCGAAGAACACAGAAAATTGCATTTGGTTTAATTAAGAAATAAATATAATTTTTATTTGAAAATAAACTTTAAATACTATTTTAAAAAATACAACAAATTAAAGTCTTTAGTCCTAAAAGACTTTTATTTATTTTAAAATATACAACGACAACACGCCCCTTGGATGCAAAGTTATGGGTACAAGAGAAAGAAGTGAAGTGTTGTCGAAATTAAAGCATTTAGTCTCAAAATGCTTTAATTTGTTTTAGACAGAAGTGAGGTGTTATACACATTTTCACAAAGGTGTTTTGACATCAGCAAACAAGGCAACCATTGACCAAATATCTTTCATTCATTGAAAACAGCTATAATTATTTTAATGTGCATCCTTTTTTACACTTGACTATATAATACATGAGTTAGGATTAAAAATTCTAGGATAATACTTACATTTGATACATCTACTGATACATGCATTAAAAAGGATATTTATTTGTAACTAAAAAAATATCTACAAACTTACGCATGGATTATTACCTTAAAAAAAAGATTCACATAAATATATAATCACAAGAATACTTTAGAAACAATACTTTATATAAAAAGACAACATTTCGTTCAATAATGCACTAATTGGAATAAAAAAATTTGAACTGAACATAGCTGGTATTATTTGTAGAATAGATTGAAATTTTAGAGATTATTAAGGATAGTTTTCTACGCCGATTTTATCTCCTACTGTATGCTAAAAAATTGAAAATACTTTGAAGTAGTATTTATAAGCATTATATAAATATTTTCTTACTAGGAATAGTTATGTTATTATCTCAAATTAAGTAAACAACATAGTTTACTTAACAATTTAGTATTTTTTTTACCATTTTTGTACATACCTTAGTTCTTACACAATAATGGTTTATAATCTTTACTTCTTCCTAAATTAAACAAAGTAAATATTCTATTTTTAGGGTCAAACAATTTCAATCTTGAATCTATGCATTTCACTACCAAACTATGGAAGTTAACCAACTTTCCGAATCAAAACCATGTAGAAGTCCTAGAATAATCGAAAAACCTCAAATTCAAGCAATGGAAGCCAGCGAAGTTGTTCACTTACAAAGGACAACAAATAACAATAGAATTCAACACAACCCAATGGAATCAAACTACAGTTCTCAGAAACCAATGTCAAGGAGGAACATCTAATCAATCGCCATCTTTGATACTTCATAGAAGCCCTAAAATCATTGAGAAATCTCAAAAATAAGCATTATTAGATGCTCAAATCAAGGGAGAAAGAAAAAGACAAAGTCGATCTGAATTAAATGTAGAATAAAGGGCTCAACAATCAGAGTGTCATAACATTTATGATAGAACGAAAAGAAATTCAATGACAGAAGCTGAAAAAGAAGCAAAAAGAAAGCAAGTTCGCTCTAATTATTAGAAAATCCAAAAGATTTGAAGAAAATATCAATGATTATGAATCACAAACAAGCACAGATAGTTCTCTTTCTTTACCTTGCACTCAAAATATAGAAGGTATTACTAAGAAAACCATTTACTATAATTCTTTATTATATATAATATATATTAAATATAATAAAAAATATATTTGAATTTCATGCTAATAAATACTTATAAATTTTATTTGTCAATAACTTGTGTAGATCAACATATCGATGGATCAGTGAACAATGAAGAGGAACAAAACACTAATACACCATCTTTTAAAAAAAAAGTCAACATCAATAGAAACACAATACATAGAGTTACTCAACCATGTCGAAGTGCTACAGCAAGACATAATTGTGCAAGAAACTTTATAGATCATTCTGGTTTTAAAGATTCTATTTGCCACAATCAAGAATATGCATACATTGTTAGGCAAAACTCTTTCACCGAGAATCAAATAACTTCTATTGTCTAAATTGAAAAATCATTTTACAATCAATTTCTTCACCCGATGAGATCTTCAATTTGTACAATGACCAATAAAAATGAAGGGAAAGAATTCAGAAAAAACATACGAGCTTATAACCACATGTTTTCATTTACATCGATGGGAGTACATGTTGACGAGAACTTGGCTACCGGTAAAGATGGAGTATACACATTTTGAGCTCAAGGAAGTATCTATCATAAAATAGGCAGTTTGGTACCTACATCTGATAATCGTCCAAGATTTCTACAACTTTATATTTACGATACAGAGAACGAAATTAACAATCGCTATCGGCTGAAAATAATACTTTGATTTGAGTTATCGTAGAGAAATTACAAAAAACTCTTAGTACACATAATAGGTTTGCAGTTGTATTTCGATAACTTGGACAAAAACTAAATATCCAACATTGTACTCTCCCAACTTCTTCACAAGTTGTTGGAATTTGGGTAGAAAAAGCTGAAAATGAAGAAATACATGAAAGAGATATTGTAGTAGAGACAAACTATGGACAACTCATAACTGTTTCTGAAACAGCTGGTTATTATGATCCATTGCAATATCCACTTTTATTACAATATGGAAGTTATGGATGGGATATAAATAGTCAGGATGAAAATGACAATAAAATTTCATGTCGTGAGTATTATGCTAATATTCTATAGGTACATACAATTTAATATAAAACACATTTTATATATTTATATTTTTTACTTCTTAATATTCATCAATATGTAATGTTCTTTTATAGATTCGAGAAAATGATAAATCGCTTTTTCTTCGAGGTGGACGATTTTTTCAACAATACATGGTTGATAACTATGTTAAGATAGATACCAGCAGGCTAAGATGGTATAGGAGTAATCAAAAAACCATCAGAGCTGAAATGTACCAAGGATTACAAGATGCTTTAAACGCAGGGGAAAATGATGCAAGTGCGTAGTTTGTGAATTTGAAAACCCACTCTTATATTAAGTACATTTTTATACCTTTACGTAATCAAAATTTCATATTTATGAAGTTTTTAACAAAATTCTCTTATTTAGGTAATGTTGGAACATGAACAATACTACCTTCTTCTTATATTGGTTGTCCACGTGATATATACCAACTATATCAAGATGCAATGGCTTTAGTAAATAAGTATGCCAAACCCGATTTATTCATTACAATGGCATGCAATCCACTTTGGGATGAAATTGTTAGCGAGTTGCTACCCTGTCAGGACCCTCAAGACAGACTGGATTTGACGACAAGGATATTTCGGGAAAAATATGAGGAATAAAAAAAAAAATTTTACTGAAGGAGCATTTGGAAAAGTAGCTGCTCATGTCCATGTGATTGAATTTCAAAAAAGAGGTTTACCACATGTTCATATGCTAATTGTCTTCAAAGATGAAGACAAATTGACTAACCTAGATGAATATGATGAAATTGTTAGAGCAGAATTACCAGATTCTAACGAAGAATCAGAATTACATGTGACAGTAACGAAATGGATGATTCATGGACCATGTGGTACTCAAAATCGAAATTTTCCTTGCGTGAAAAACGGTAGTTGCAAAAGAGAGTATCCAAAACAATTTTCAAATGTGACTATTCAAGGCACATATTCATACTCAATTTACAGAAGATGCGATATTGGAAAATTTATTTCTATTGATAGAAATGAAAAGTTGATGGTAGATAACAGATGGGTTATACCTTACAATCCTTGGTTACTATGAAAATATAACTGTCATATCAATGTAGAGATATGTAGTAGTAAAAAGCATTAAATATCTTTACAAATATGTCTACAAAGGTCCAGACCGCGTTTCAATGCAAGTTCGACCTGTACCTAACTATGCTAAGATACAACAATTTATAGATGCAAGGTGGATTTCTGCTCTAGAAGCATTATGGAATATTTTTAGGTTCTCTCTTAGCAAGATATATCCATCAGTTGAACGTCTTCAAATACATCTTTCAAATAAACAAAGTATTATGTTTTCCAATGATCAAACCTTCAATGAAGTTTTAGCCAATGAAAGCAACCTACACATAATGTTGAAAGATTTTTTCTATACAAATTCAATTGATGAATAGGAAAGGCAAATTTTATAACGTGAATTTCTAGAGCACAATTGTTGAAAAAATAGAAAAGAAGAGTATCTAATGTAAGGGTGATTGGTAGAATATGTAGAGTCCTACCTATAGAAGGAGAACGTTTTTTCTTGAGAATACTTTTGAATCATATTAGAGGACCGACTTCTTTTAATGATTTATTTACAGTTGATGAAGTTAGAATTCGAACATTTAAAGAAGCTGCTCAGAAAAGAGGGCTTTTAGAAAACGATGATAGCATTAACGAATGTTTGACCGAAGCCTCAAGTACAAAAATGCCAGTTTCTTTAAGAGCATTATTTGTTACTATCTTGGTTTTCTGCAATCCATCAGGTGTGCGAAGGTTATGGGATCAGTTTTTCGATCATATGGTGCAAGATTACTGAAATTCAAGTACTACTAGCCAAATGCTTCTAACAAATCGTCTTTTGAAAGATTTAAACATGTTACTTCTCCAACACAAGAAAACCACAACTGGTTATGATTTTCCAAATGTCTCAAGAGCATATAATTATGATGAATGTGATAAAATTTTAGAGCTAATAGAAGAAGAGTTAGTGATTCCTATTTCTGAGGATGATTTTCCAGCTACTGAAAAATTGAATGAGGAACAATTGAAGGCCTACAATACAATTATGAATGCAACTGTGAAAAAAGAAAAATGTTTGTTTTTTACAGATGATCCTAGAGGGACGGGAAAAACTTATCTATATCATGTTATTCTATAAACGGTTAGAAAAGATGGTGGTATTGCAATTGCAACAGCTACATTTGGTATCGCTGCAACTATAATACCTGGTGGAAGAATAGCACATTCAAGCTTAAACTTTCATTACAACCAAAAGCGGCATCAACATGCTCAATAAGCAAATTGTCAAAATAAGCTAAACTTTTAAAACAATCAACTGTTCTTATGTGGGATGAAGCTACAATGGTACATCGTTATGCTTTTGAGGCATTTGATAGAACTATGAGAGATATAATGGATGTAACTGAACCATTTGGAGGTAAAATCCTTATTATGGGAGGAAATTTTCGACAAATATTGCCAGTTGTGCCTAAAGCTACAAGAAATGAAGCGGTTAATGGATGCATCATTAAATCAATTTTGTGGAAAAAATTAAAATTTTGCATTTAAAGAAAAAACATGCGAGCAGCAAACGATATCGCATATTCAAAATTTCTAATTCAAATTGGAGATGGTACCGAACCTTAATCAATGAAAAAATGATTCAACTACCAATAAATATGGTCATAACATTAAAAAATGATGTTAATCCACTGTCAAAGTTGGTAGATACAATTTTTCCCAACTTATCAAAAAAATTGCATTTGACAAAGAGTGCATAGTTAATAGAGCATTAGTTACACCACAAAATGAATATGTCGACAAGCTCAATGAACATGTACTCAATATATTTCTTGGAAATGAAATCATTTACTATTCATATGATGCAGTAGAAGACGATGCTCGCAATTTATACCAACAAGAATTTGTAAACTCAATCACTCCTAGCGGGCTGCTTCCACATTGTTTAGAATTGAAGCTTGAAGCACCGATAATGTTGTTAAGAAATTTGAATCCGAAAATTGGATTATGCAATGGAACGAGGCTTATATGTAAACAACTCAATAAGGATTGCATTGATGCTGAAATCTTCACTAGACATTATGTTGGTACCAGAGTTTTCATTCGAAGAATCCCACTAAAGCCACCTGAAAATTTGAATTTACCATTTGTGTTAATACGAAAACAATTTCCAATTCGTTTGTATTTTGCCTTCACTATAAATAAGGCACAAGGGAAAACGATAAAAAATACCGGTATTTTTCTACCTGAGCACGTATTTGGTCATGGACAACTATATGTGGCACTTTCACGAGGAGTTTCAAGTGCTAATACCAAGGTGTTGGTGGAAAAGGGACATGTAGTTGGAAAAACCGGAACTTCCACTAAAAAAGTTGTCTACAAAGATGTTTTACTAACTGGATAAGAATAAAGGTACTTAATTTGATCTTCATCTACATACATCATCAACTTTCCAAGGTACATCCTTGCTGTATTTACCTCTTCTTTTACGCTACCTACAGATGAATCTATAGTATATGGAATAGAGAAATTTCATTTAAACATTTCCACAGCTTCTAGGATATTCTTTGCCTTTTGAATCTATAGTATATGCAATGGAGAAGTTGTGGACATGTCATCGACTTTGCTTTCTGATTACAGTAAAAGGTTCATTCATGATTATAGTAAAATGTTTTATCTTCATTGTTTTAGACACTTTTATGGGGACCTTATCGAATTTTATCATTAATTGCTTCTTATATTGGATCTTTTAAACATGTGTTTCCAAAAAAAATTAATAGAGATAATATATTTTAAGCCATTGTTGTTTTAACTTCATTAATAGCAACCAGTTGCTGAGTTGCCTAGCAGAATTTCAAAATAGTGAAAAACCCCTTAATTGCTGATTTGCCTCCTGTCGGAAAAAAAATCCAAAATTACTCTCCCATGCAATGCACCACTTGGTGCCTTCAAGGCACCATGCAATGCCATTTCAAATTTTATTTGCCATCATTTTTTTTCAGTGTTACCATTTCACAATATTTTTAGTTTAAGATACAAGGGGTGAATTTTTTACAGTGGTGATATTTTTCGATTTTTTAAAGTAATTGTTCTTAGAAACTATATATTGAATTCATGGACTATGTGTTTTGCAATGAAACTATATATTTATTTGCCCTCAAATCTTGCTACAAAATGTTTAAAATTTGTTTAAATGCTAAATTCATGCACAAATACATATGATGTACAACATGTTGCTTCACTTATAATGCTTTCTGCATTAGAGAATGGAGGTAGATGAAAAGAGAAATTGAGTTCAAGGGTTAATACAAGAATGAATACATCATGTTCATCCTAAATATCCACTACAAGTTCTACATTTTATAACCATTTTCTTCTCCAAAACTAATTTTAATTTTAGTAAAAAGTATTTCCAGTAAAGGTCTGTTTTGCAACGACTATCAACGAAAGTCAGGAGTAGACTTTAAACCATCTCAAGGTTTATTTACCAAGTTTAGTGTTTACGCACGGTCAATCGTATGTTGGCATATCAAGGACAACATACGAACAAGGGCTGGAGATAAAGCTGGGGGACCAGAATGACAAGTGGGAAATATACACTCAAAACATAGTGTATAGTGTATAAAGAGGTGTTTAGCAATTTATCAAATATGTTTTCTAACCTCATATTATAGTCAAATTGTATTTCAATCTACAAATTCATTTCCATTTCTCCTTTTTTCTGGTGTTGCAGTTGTGCAGGATGTGCCCATGCAACCAGGTTAATATACCAAACAGTATTTATACTACTGTTATACCACCATGCCTATCTTCCAATTGCAAAAGGTATGAAAACTTAGACTGTATGTAATTGTATTAACTAGAATTTGTGTCTCTATATGTTATACCATTTTATTCTATTTTTTTCATTTTTTTTCACACACAGTGATAGCCAGTGTCTTTATTGCTATTTCTAAATTCAAATGCATTAACATTGTGTATTTTAATTATGAATAAAGCTGGCTGAAATTTCTAATGGTTAAATTATATTATAAAAATAACATGCATAATAGATTAGGTACAATAAATGTTAACTTTAAGAAATTTTGTTTGATGAATTAAAATCCTTAACTATCATTTATGTCAAAAGTTTTATTGCCCTTAGTAGACATGCAAATAAGTTTGGATGTCCCATATTTTATATTGTCCTTTGGTGGTTCAACAACCTGGCTTTGGCGGTATGGAATCATAAGTTTGAAGAACGGGGCAAACATGAGAAGATTATTATGGTAGTTGATCGTCTTGGGTTGTGATGAAACCTGAAATTTGTATGAAACTGCAATAGCAACAAATTTGTGGTTTTGTACTTTCTTCATGCTGTTTTAAATCCAAATTTTCTCTTGCTGTATGTTTCAAATTAATGTTAGAACTAGCATGGTATGATTTAGTATATGCAAACATTAAGTTATTTGTTGTGTATAACATGTCGAAGTGTTTTGTATTATATGATTCAGTATATGCTACATTATAAGTATTCCAGCTCTATACGATAGCACATCACAATACAAACACATCCATGGTGTAACGACCCGTAAATTTTCAATAATTAAAATTGGTTAATTTAATAAGATTTTTGTAATAAAATCTAGAAAGAAATAAAAAATTTATAATTTATAATGAAGCAAATGTAAAAAATGAAATGCAACCATGGAAATTAAAGCTAAGTATTAACAATTGAAATGAAATTACGATTAATTGAAGTAATATAAATTGTTATACTAGGCTAAGAATTGAATATAAGAAAACAAAGGTAAATAGTGAATTAATTAATGAATTAATAATAATAAATAGTAATTGAATAAAATCAATGTCCTGTAAGTAATTATAATATTTTTTTTGGAAATGAAAACTTATAAAAGTATGAATAAGAGTAAGAGTATTGAATCAGCCAATGGGATAATATATTGATTAATAGTAAGTGAATGTAAATTAATGTAATAAGGTTTATGCAAGTTGATAAGTAACTAATTTAGTGCAATAGAGGTATTAATTGAAACAAAATTTAAGGTTATAATTGATTGAAATTAGAGAATTGGGGAATAAATTCAAAAGTTATATTAGTTGATGAAATAATACGTAATAAATTGCAGTTTGATAGAATCAATGCTAGATAAGTAATTATAATAATTGTTAGTTGATAATTAAGTATGAATGTGAGTAAATTTGGCAATAATGCAAATTATTAATCGTTTACCCATTCATTTAATGTATTGAATTAGATCTAAATCAATTGCAACATTTGTTTGTTAATAATAGCTTATAATGAAATTAAACGTTAACGATAATGATTAGTATAAGTTACCATTTATTTAGTATATTAAATTTTAACCGGTAATCAATTGCAAAAAATCTAAATTAAAAGTTATGTTAGTATAAATTAAGGAAATAATTGAAAATAATGTCAATTTTATTCATAATATGACGGTTGGTTGAATAAAAGGAGTGGAAATAAAGTTTTACCAATATACTAGAATTTAATTTATTATAATAGGATTAATTGCAATTAAATGAAATTAAATATTTAAATATTACATAAATAAGAATTTAGATGAAATGGATTTTGAATCCAATGTTAATTTCATCCATTTGATAATAATAAATTGAATAATAGAACGAAAAGTAAATTAAACAGAATTTTTGGAAATTAAATTTATAATTTTGAATTTAATGAAATTGAGGTTAATACTGAAATTGATAAATTAATCAACTCTAAATTGACATTTAAATTTGTTTAAATCATTGTAATGATTGAGAAATCAAAAATGATGAAATTTGTCGATTAAAGGATTGAAATTGAAGATTTGGTTTAATTAGTTAATTTATTAATTTAATTAATTAACGTAAAAATAGCCATTTTGACCACTGATTCGGATTTCGACGAAACCTATTTCATCAGATCCGTAACTGTGAATTATTGTAGGATTTAAAGTTTCGTAACGATCGGACTTGTCATTTGATCGTACGGACTTGAAACGCTTAGAAATCAATTAATTGAAATCAATTGAAATCAATTTGAAATAATTGGATTTTAGCATAACTACTTCATACGATGGAATTTGGAGTTGAAACCTATTCCATCGAGTTTAAAATATTTTAAAACAACTATTTTGATAAATGGGTTGACCCAATTTCATTCCGGTGTGAGAACGGGCTTTTTGGGCCACTTTATCGTTTAACGCGTTTATCAATCTGGTCCATCTATTCTACTTTCAGCTTTGTCTATAAATACCCTATTATAAATCCTAATTGTTCCTCAATGTAAATTGTCTGTACGTGCAATTCCTTCTCACCTCCTCATTTGATGAATTCCAAATCCAATTGCAATTCAAAAATCAAATGAAAAAAATCAAACTCCTCAAATAATATCAAATTTTATATGGATTCAAAGCATTCGACGAGCGTAAGTTGAATACGCTATCTGTTTTTCGATTCGGGTCTCTATCTATCTAGAAATCCCGAATTAATTCTCGGCCGTTCGTTCATCGTTGATCAACTGCGATCGATCGTCGTTTGAAGGATATGGGACTGTGGAGATCATCGCACGCAACTCATCGGTTTAATTGGTGCATCGATTCAATGGTCAAATCGAGCAAATTAATTTGATAAGGGTTTAATTTTGGGTGCGGCGGCTGCCCTATCGGCCGTGTCCAGTGGCGTTTGGGCGTTCGCACCTGGTGGCATGGGGAGGTCCTCGCGTGGACGGCAGTGCGCGGCACGAGCCGGCGGCGCGATGAAGTTTGGCGGCGTGGTTTTCTTTACGTTAGGATTTGCTGTAAGCTTCCGGTTCGTGCATTTTTCTGGAGTAAGGTAGAACGTGGGAGACGATGACGTGGCTGTGAGGTGAGATCGTTCTGTTTTTTTACTTTATTTAATTTAAACTTAAAAATTAACTCGTTTGAACGATGATAACTTTCTCATACGAGGTCCTTTTCATGCGCAATTTTCTTCACTAGGTTCGTATTGGAATTCCAGACATTTTGACGGTAGTTTGGACGGATTCTGAGACTATTCAAATTTTAGGTTTAAATTGGATTTAAATTGAATTTAAATTCAAAAGGTGAGTGTTTTAACCCACTCACAACTTCTAAGATTTCTTATATTTGTTAAATTAATTTTTGATGTGATTAAAAATTTATTTATGACTGTTTGGCATATTTTTAGTCATCATCTCAGTTAAGTTGGATTTATTGGATAAAATTGTTATCTATTTTATTATTGCATATAAACTGCCAGTTAAATTATTATTTAATTTATTATTGCATATAAACTTTCAGTTAAATTGTTTAATTTATTATTGAATATGAACTACCAGTAAATACTTGTTATTTATCTTCTGCTATATATTGATGTTATTGATTGAATTGGATGATTATTATGCATTTTATTTCATTCAGGATTGTGGTTTGAAATGATATATAACCTTATTTTTATTTTAAATTACGGATTGAAATGATAAATATCTGTATCACTTGACCATAGAATAGAAAATTATATACAGACACCGTCGGTCTATATATAAATATTTTGAAATGATTTCTATGGTTTTGGATAGAGATGTACGGTTTAATAAATATTGATTTTTGATATTATATAAATATTATTTTATATATAGTTAAATTCTTGAATTTAAGCTGTGTATAAATTTGTTAATAAAAACAAGAATAATAATAGAGTTTGATTTTACTAAAGATAATATGGTTAAGTATTTAAATCATATTTTAATATATAGGTTATAATGGTTTAAAAAAAATTAAGGTTGGAAGATAAATATGAAATTCATTTGAAAAAAATTATTTAAGAATTATGTACGAATAAATTGGATTTGAGCTTTTAGTAAAATTGAGATTTAACGAGTATGATTTTTATAACTTGATTTCGGTTTAGAGTGATTTAAATGAATATCAAGTTGATTTAAATGAATATATCAACTTAAATAAGTTAAAAGAATATCTAGTTAATTGAAGTTTAAAAGTTTTACTTAAATTATATTGGTTTATTTAGTTAACATTTCAAATCTAAATAATAGTAATTAAATTTGGTATATATGGAATTATCAAAGAATTAGTTTTGAAATGGTGGAATATTTAAAGCTTTGAAAAATATGGAAATTGAAATGGTTTATTTGGGGTTCAAATATGTATTTGGAATTGATTTGTGAAATTAAAGAAGATATTTGATTATATAAAGTAATTTAATACTTGAACCATTTAAATATTGGAAGTTATGTTTCAAAGTTATGGGTTTCAATGTATTATGATTAGAAAGTACTATAATTTTGGAAAAAGGATATATTTGAAATAAAAATGATATTATCTTGATTTGGGTTTTATAAAAAATGATAGCATAATGATTTGGTTTTTGAAATAGAAAGGATATCGTATTTATATGGTTTCGAAATGGATATTATATTCTGCTTTTGAAGTATAAATTATTTTGAAATGACCGTGGTGTTATAATAACGTTTGGTTGTTAAAGAGACCGGAATCGGAAGTTGTCATACTCTCTGCCAACTCCAAAAACCACTTTAACAACTTTGTACGTGGTGGAGATTGCAGAATGAAGTAGGATGGTGGCGGCGTTTCCTTTGAGGTAAATACATGGATCCGACTCCCGTGACTTGACATAAGATGGCTAAAACAGGAGCGATCAACGGGCTAAGAAGGTAGCACCTTTTATCGGGCACATCCCTTCGATATTATACTCTGACTTTTGGATTGATTCTGTGGCCACTTTTGATTTTTTTTTATTTGGGGGTGTGGCTCGAGGTGGGCGGTAGCTGCGCGCTACGCGATACCACCGGCCCGAAAGCGTAATTGATATATCTACCATGGCATTGACTTGTGTGTCGTATCACCTACCCTGTCGCGCCTTGTACGAGTTTGTTTTTCTCCTGTAGCCCGTGTGGTATCCTCTTGTGGCTTCCCGATCATGAGGGACCATGATACTAGATGAACTACTGGGACGATTATTGTGTTTAAGGGGGAGATTGGGTAGCTCCTTAATGCTATTTAAAAGTAAGTTTATTTTACTATAGACATTATTATAATAGCGAAATATTACTACATAGTAAATAGTTTAACGGATCCTTAGGAGATGTGAATCCCGTGCATCTCTTAAGTTATTGCACTCACGTTGACATTGGATAGGAGATGTCAAATTCTGTAAACATCTCTGGCACCGTTCCACTCATATTATTTACTGTTGATTTAACTTACATAAGATCTTTTAGTTCTGACTCGAGTGTTTTGTCTTTTGAATTCGCTCGGGTCAGCCTGAGCATTTCAGGATTTGGAAGACCGTATTCTGAAGGATGAAGACGAAGATTTGTTATTATTTATTATAGTATTCCATTACCTTCATATTGTTCCGCTGCATTATTTTATTATTCTCTAGTATGTGTAACTCTGATATGAATTGTATAAGTAAAATCAGATATTTTGTAAAACAACTTCATAAACTGCATATTTGATTATTATATTTCATCATTCCGCTGCAAGATTTTGTTTTGTTCTTTTTCTTTCTCTGCTTTTTCTTATTTACCCCATAACAATCCGCCCTTTTGTATGGTTTAATTATGACGTGTGTGGTTTGTCGTCGATTTAAAATGTATAAAAAGGCGGGATGTTACATCTGGTATCAGAGCTTTGGTTTAGCGATAAACCTTAGCTTTGTGGGGTCTGACTCTTTATTAGTAGGGTAGTGATACCATATGATGAGTCGTTGAGTGTGTATATATGAGAGAGCGTATTTGTTAGTATTATAAAAATGTTTCGATATTGTGTTGATTTGTTCCATTTTGTATTTATAAATTCTGGTTGATGCATGGGACGTTATGACATCAATAGGGATTTCTAAACACTTAATAGGATAGACCGACACGATATTTGTTTTGAATATAGGTGAATGAAATAATTTTGCCTATTATATTTTCTATATATATAATATAATTTTTTTATAAAGGGATATATTTGGTTATAATATATTGGTTGTTAGGTAGTGAAATTTATAAATATTGGTTGGAAATAAGAAGAAAATAAAATAAATGAAAATTGGAAATTTTAGAACTTAAGTTCCGAGATTTGAAAATTTCTTTCAAATGATTTTGAAATATAATAATATTATTTAGAAGTATTTTCTGATATAAATATTTCAATATAAATTGAAAGAATTGTTTTAAAGAAAATTTGAAAAGAAATAAGTTCTGTACTCCCTTCTCTGTCGCTGGAATATAATTTCGGTGATGAGTGCACGCATCATCGACATTCATTTTCGAGTTTCTACGTGGGAAGGCCACCGTAGTAGTTTTGCTGCAGATTTATTTTGATGAACAAATATAACATTTCAAATTGTTTAAATATAATTAGATATATATGTTGTAAGTATATGCATTTATCTATTATTTTAAATGATTTGGATAAAACCCGGTATTTAATTCTTAAGTTTCCATTAATTAATAGTTTCAATTAGTGTAGCGAAATGAAATTCAACTAACAAATTGAAACCTATAAAGGAAATAAGAGATTTAATGCTAAGTTATAAATGGAATTAAAAAGAAAGTTGAAATTTGTAACTTATAAAACAAAAGATAAAATTTTTGAACATTAAATTTAAATTAAAAGAAATGAGATAAACTTGTATGATTTTCAATTGCATTCTTTAACATATATATGACTTACCAATTATAAAAACTTAAAATGTTAAAAGAAAATGTAATACGAAATTTTACAAGAAAAAATTGAAATAATGAAAGTATTCAATGAAATTCTTTAATAAATAAGAATTGGTGTTGTAGTTGGTATAAACTTGAGTATAATTGTAAGGTAAGTATTATAAATAAATGAATAAATGAAAATAAATGAAAATTGTAAGAAGTTAAATGTAAAGTAAAAAGATAAATCATTATATGAAATAAAAGGGAAATCAAACAACAAATGTATGAAATGAAATTAATAAGAATGAACTTGATCTATTTTCTGAGATTGTTGGTTGTTTGTTTTGGTTTATGAGTTGTTTGGGTAATAGATACTTTTAATTGCTTAGATGTATGAATAATCTATTGAGTTTATCTAAGACTGTTGAGTAAGTGGAATACTTCGTAATTATTTGTCATTCTATACGATTTGAAGTGTCTTAATCGAAAAAGTCAATTGCTTGCCTTGCTTGGATGGTTGATTTGTATTTGATGTGTATGATGCGCTTGCATGTGATTGTTGTTGTTTGATATTGATTTGTTTGTCAGTGGCTGAAACAACTTTAAATATTTCATTTTATATAATTGATAACCTTTTGGGATTAAATAAGTGAAATTCAGGGTATGGAAGCAATTTCTACTGCTTTTGGTTTCATAAAATAAGCGTTAATTGCCCGACAAATAGGTACGTTTTTGGATTACGGTTTTATAGCGCTATTATATTGTTTTTCCCGTGTTGGGATGTATATTATTTTTGAAAATATTGTTGTATATTGTTATATTTGATATTAAATTTTCTCCCGAGCCACTCCATACAAAGGAGACTCTGCCGAAATTTTTTGTAAATTTTGGACTTAGAAAATTTTGAAAATGTTTTTCAAACTTTGTTAATTTGAGTATAAAAAGATTAAATGGTTATAAATTGGAATATTTTATTTTAATTAATTAATTTTTTAAATTATTTTTTTATAAAGTTAATATTTTTGAATAAGATATATTGTTTATTTAATTCTTTCTTTTCCCTTCTTTTCCTTTTCGGGGACGAAAAGTTTTGAGTGGAGGAAAGTGTAACGACCCGTAAATTTTCAATAATTAAAATTGGTTAATTTAATAAGATTTTTGTAATAAAATCTAGAAAGAAATAAAAACATTTAATTTATAATGAAGCAAATGTAAAAAATGAAATGCAACCATGGAAATTAAAGCTAAGTATTAACAATTGAAATGAAATTACGATTAATTAAAGTAATGTAAATTGTTATACTAGGCTAAGAATTGAATATAAGAAAACAAAGGTAAACAGTGAATTAATAATGAATTAATAATAATAAATAGTAATTGAATAAAATCAATGTCCTGTAAGTAATTATAATATTTTTTGGAAATGAAAACTTATAAAAGTATGAATAAGAGTAAGAGTATTGAATCAACCAATGGAATAATATATTGATTAATAGTAAGTGAATGTAAATTAATGTAATAAGGTTTATGCAAGTTGATAAGTAACTAATTTAGTGCAATAGAGGTATTAATTGAAACAAATATTAAGGTTATAATTGATTGAAATTAGGGAATTGGGGAATAAATTCAAAAGTTATATTAGTTGATGAAATAATACGTAATAAATTGCAGTTTGATAGAATCAATGCTAGATAAGTAATTATAATAATTGTCAGTTGATAATTAAGTATGAATGTGTGTAAATTTGGCAATAGTGCAAATTTTTAATCGTTTACCCATTCATTTAATGTATTGAATCTAAATCAATTGCAACATTTGTTTGTTAATAATAGCTTGTAATGAAATTAAACGTTAATGTTATTGATTGAATTGGATGATGATTGTGATAAATGGATGATGATTGATTTTGGATGAATGATGTTGTATTTTATATTGTTATAAACTGCAAGTTGTTATGCATTTTATTTCATTCGAGATTGCGGATTGAAATGATATATTACCATATTTTTATTTTGAATTACGGATTGAAATGATAAATATCTGTATCACTTGACCATAGAATAGAAAATTATATACAGACACCATCGGTCCATATATAAATATTTTGAAATGATTTCTATGGTTTTGGATAAAGATATACGGTTTAATAAATATTGGTTTTTGATATTATATAAATATTATTTTATATATAGTTAAATTCTTGAATTTAAGCTGTGTATAAATTTGTTAATAAAAACAAGAATAATAATAGAGTTTGATTTTATTAAAGATAATATGGTTAAGTATTTAAATCATATTTTAATATAGAGGTTATAATGATTTAAAAAAATTAAGGTTGGAAGATAAATATGAAATTGATTTGAAAAAAATTATTTAAGAATTATGTACGAATAAATTGGATTTGAGCTTTTAATAAAATTGAAATTTTAACGGGTATGATTTTTATAACTTGATTTTGGTTTAGAGTGATTTAAATGAATATCAAGTTGATTTAAATGAATATATCAAGTAAAATAAGTTGAAAGAATATCTAGTTAATAGAAGTTTAAAAGTTTTACTTAAATTATATTGGATTTATTTAGTTAACATTTCAAATCTAAATAATAGTAATTAAATCTGATATATATGGAATTATCAAAGAATTATTTTTGAAATGGTGGAATATTTATAGCTTTGAAATATATGGAAATTGAAATGGTTTATTTGGGGGTTCAAATCTGTATTTGGAATTGATTTGTGAAATTAATGAAGCTATTTTATTATATAAAGTAATTTAATATTTTAACCATTTAAGTATTGGAAGTTATGTTTCAAAGTTATGGGTTTCAAGGTATTATGATTAGAAAGTGCTATAATTCTGGAAAAAGGATATATTTGAAATAAAAATGATATAATCTTGATTTGGGTTTTATAAAAATTATGTCATAATGATTTGCTTTTAGAAATAGAAAGGATATCATATTTGTATGGTTTAGAAATGGATATTATATTCAGGTTTTGAAGTTTAAATTATTTTGAAATGACCGCTGTGTTATAATAACGTTTGGTTGTTAAAGAGACAGAGATCGGAAGTTGTCATACTCTCTGCCAACTCCGAAAACCTCTTTAACAACTATGTACGCGGTGGAGATTCCAGAATGAAGTAGGATGGTGGCGGCGTTTCCTTTGAGGTAAATACGTGGACCCCACTCCCGCGAGTTGGCATAAGGTGGCTAAAAACAGAAGCGATCGACGGGCTAAGAAGGTAACACCTTTTATCGGACACATCCCTGCGATATTATAATCTGACTTTTGGATTGATTCGGTGACCACTTTTGATTTTTTTGATTTGGGGGTGTGGCTCAGGTGGGTGGTAGCTGCGCGCTATGCATTACCACCGGCCCAGAAGCGTAATTAGTATATCTACCCTGGCATTGCCTTGTATGCCGTGTCACCTACCCTATCGCGCGTTGTACGAGTTTAGTTTTCTTTCGTAGCTGTGTGGTATCCTCTGGTGGCTTCCCGATCAGGAGGGACCATGACACTGGATGGACTACTGGGACTATTATTGTATTTAAAGTGGAGATTGGGTAACTCTTTAACGCTATTTAAAAGTAAGTTTATTTTACTATAGACATTATTATAATAGCGAAATATTACTACATAGTAAATAGTTTAACGGATCTTTAGGAGACGTGAATCCCGAGCATCTCTTAAGTTATTGCACTTACGTTGCCACTGGATAGGAGATGTCAAATCCCGTAAACATCTTTGACGTCATTCCACTCATATTATTTACTGTTGATTTAACTTACATAAGATCTTTTAGTTCTGACTTGAGTGTTTTGTCTTTTCATTTCGCTCAGGTCAGCCTGAGCATTTCAGGATTTGGAAGACCATATTCTGGAGGACGAAGACGAAGATTTATTATTATTTATTATAATATTCCACTACCTTCATATTGTTCCGCCGCATTATTTTATTATTCTCTGGTATGTGTAACTCTGATATGTATTGTATAAGTAAAATCAAATATTTTGTAAAACAGCTTCATAAACTGTATATTTGATTATTATATTTTATCATTCCACTGCAAGATTCTGTTTTGTTCTTTTTCTTTCTCTGTTTTTTCTTATTTACCCCATAACAATCCGTCCTTCTGTATGGTTTAAGTCTAACGTGTGTGGTTTATCGTCGATTTAAAACGTAAAAAAGGCGGGATGTTACACATGCCATGTTCATGTTCCATATGTCGCCTGGCACAACAAGTCACTTTTAAATATATAAAGCCTATTAATATTTCATTATAAGTATATGTTGATTTTAATTTAAGTAAAAGAAAAAAGTGTAGTAAAATTTCTGTTATGATTTTGCCTTTGTTTTCTTCTATTGCAGATGATGTGTGAGAAGATTATACAAATGATGGTTTAGTTGCTTAGGTAGGAATAGTTTGGTCTCAAAATGAGTGGAAAATTCAACATGTTTTATTCCCTACAATGAGACTTTTCCTTAAGCCCTACAAAGCAATGACATCAAACAGGATTTTTGTTCAGATTGCAAAATTAAGTTACCTTATTCCTAGGACCAACATTGAAAAAGTAACACAAAATGAGTTTCCATGTTGCAAAAATAGAAGATAGTTACATTCATGATTGGTATCTTATCGGTTTTGATCTTTTTTCAATGTAAACATGGTATTTAATAGGTTTCTTTAATTTATTTTTATTTCTATTTTTACAGTACGCAAGTCATTTCATTAGAAGACCAATGCACGATGATTACAATTAGTGCATTCTACCATTTTATTCCTTAAATGCTACTGTTCATTTTGATGTTTCATAATAAGTTACCTTAAACCTAATTTGAGTAAGCTATGTGTTACCATAAATACAATTATAGCAATTACGTGAAATCCAAATCTTGAACCTTTTATCACCAGACCTGAATCATAGAAAGCATGAAAATATATTTCACTGCATTTTTACATTTCATTCGCATTTGTATTTAACCAAGTTTAAGGTAAGAAAGAAAAAATAATTAACATTTCGCCCAATGGTGGTAAATATAATGATCATCAAATAAGTTATATTGAAGGGAATAAAGCAATGTGATTAATGAAAGTGATAATATAAATGTTACAATACATAAAGTTCAAATATTCAAGTGACTAGGCAAGTCCATGTGGATGGGTATATATACTCTTTCGAAATCCGTCTATATCTCTATTCGAAATATGAAATATTTTCCAATATCCAAAAAATAGATACGGGCCATATCCGCATTCGATAATTATCCGTACGGTGTTTTTCAACATTACAATAATTTTTTGTTCTATTTTAGTATAGAAAATGGTTATCATATATCATTTTATCTAGGTAAAAAAAATTAATATGTGAATAAAAATCAATATTTGCTGCTCAAAATTATATTTCTTAGTATATTTATTATTTTTTATATTTTCAGTACTGAAATGGATTTATAATGAATCAAATTTCCTATTTATTTGTTTAGATTTTTGAGTTGTGAATTAGTTGATGAAATCCACGAATATAGATATCCGATATCCAAAAATATTTTAGTATATACGGATATGAGGCTATCTAAATCCATATCCCGCCTTTTTCCGACCTAAAAATACATTCATAAATGCTGATGGAAACAATGTCAGATTAAGTCATGAACAGTTTCATTGCGTCAAAAGTTACTGCTTGGATATTTCATAGACATATATAGCCAAAAAATTGCCAACAACTCTGATGAGATTTTTAAGTGATGCATCCCAAACTGGCATAATAATAATTTATTGGAAGCTACCTTTCAAATTTAAAAATATAAACATGGTCGTATATCAGGATCACATTCAACTTTGAAATTTCAAAAAGCCATGATGTAATTCCTTTCGTTGAATTCTGGCTATTAATAAAAGAGATGAAGCCATGTTGTGAAGTGATGATTTTTGCTCATAGCCCACATTAGCTAAAAGAGCATATGTATGTATAAGTACACATATTATTTCCATTGTCAGTAGTATAAAATAAACTAAGACAAAAGGAAACGAATGATAAAACTTTGGTATTACAAAAAAAATTGGTTCTATGACTGTTCTTCAATTGTTTCGGTCTTCTCAGATGCTGTTTTATGTTTAGTTTATGCTGGCAATGATACGTTAAATCTAATTCAAGGGGTGAAGTATAAATGCATTCATATTGTGATTAACTGCAGGCCCACCTGGGCGTACATATACTCATACCACATAATGCATCAAAGTCTGGTATATAGCCATATCTGATTGCTTGTTCATTTTCAATATCATCTTTTCGCTCACTAAGCATGCTCCAATCTTTACATAGTTTAAACTATATGATTTTAGATTCAATATGAAAAATAAAATAAAATAAATGTTGCTGATAGATCAAAATATGAGTTCATTATACGTTAGGTAAGGCACTGTTTTTCTCTTATTATTTACCAATATAAAGATTCAATATGGTCGACATATTCCCTTATATCATTGTTTTTGCATGAATGACTTAGGATTTTGTGTAAAATTATTTTGTTTATCATTATAGAATACCAACTTCAAAGGTTAAAGCAATCTTCTTGTATATTTTCAAATCGTCTATTGCATATTTTGGTTATGTTGACTACTTTACACTAAAAATATAAAATACTCTCAATGATTTTATGTTTATATCATATTACTATTAAGCTTAGAAATTTATCTTTTAATTGATATGTCTCCAAAATCCTACAAAGTAAAGACTTAGGTAGTGTTTGGTTTTTTGTTTTTAGTTTGGGTTTTCGTCCATACAAAAATGCACATGGCGCATGTATATCGTCGAAAACGACCAATTTAGAAAACGAAGTTAACATACAAAATAGAAAACAACTTTTTTATTTTCCATGTTTTGAAAAATAACACAAGCATGTGAAACAATCCATTCTTCTGTCGTTCGTCTATCCCCTTCGTCCTTCCATCCATCTTTCTTCCATCCCCCCTATTGTCTCCCCATTCTTCTCATATTTGACATACACATTGGAAACCGAAATCTCAAAATTCATTTTTAAACCAAACGCTACTTTTCTTTGTAACATGACAAAATAATACAAATATCATTTGGAATACTTAATGCGTTTCTCAAGCTTTAATTTATGTTTCATTCTTTGCTCTAAGGCTTATGTTTCTTTACTCATTTCCTGACTAAAATGATAGTGCCTTATTTTCATTTTGTATGAAGGAGAAACATTAAAAGAATAAAAAACAAAAAGTTTAGTAAGATGAACAATATACGATCCTGTCCGACCAAGCTATGAAACATTTGTTGTTTTACAATCGATGACAAATTTTATTGAACATTGTCACGTAGCCCGAGCTTATTATTGCATTTTATTTCTACAATAACTTTGTTGTTTAGTACACAAATGACAACCATGAGTAAATGGTGTTTTATGTCCTATAAAACAAAAGTAGGCCTTACTTATAGAAGGTGCATGTCCTTGCTTCCACAATAGCCAGCAAATCAGTGGCTTTGCCTCCAATTTCCTCCACCTACACCATTCTCGTGTTTAAGCAAGCCATTTGCAAATTTAATTCACTATTTTAGAGTAAGAATCAATTAGATTATTCTAAAAATGTCAGTAACTCAAATATCTAAAATTAATTATAGATTCACTAACTTTTACATCACAACAACTACATAGGCAGTCATTTCTATACACATGCATATAACTTAGAAACCTCAAATTTTCGAAATTTTAAGAGATTCAATAGGATTTGTCATCACCTTCACTGCATTTTTGAACATTTTTCAAACAGCTCCTCTCTACTATCATGTTTAAATTATCTTGTGTGGTGGTAAGTTTAGCTCATAACTGTTTGTTGCTGAAAATTAACAGTAACATCGAACTTTTTTCCATTGTGGGCCCTTCTAAAAGTAAAATCCAAGTATGCGATACTTGTCGCAAGTTCAAGCATGTCATGATAAGTCTACATCTTATCATCAAAGATTGACATAATTTACTCAACTACACGTATAGCCCTAAAATCATGCTTTTGTCCAGCTAGCACATGGGACCTTTAGGACATGTAATTTCACATGTAATTTCGTATAAAATTAAAGTAGATTTTCCAACATGTTCAAAGCAAGGTTTGCATAATATGAAGTATCAAACTGTTTCAGTTCATATTGACTTAGTTTAAGGACATTTACATCATTCATCTCATATTTAATGTCCAAATAACAATAGATAAACCCAAAGAGAAAAACTTGTAAAAGTAACCCGGTTACCTCTCAGTTCTCAGTTTATGTTTCGCCTTTTTCATAGCTAAACTTGCACAACAAACTGCACTACTACCTTTTGCTTTATCTCCACTTTATATAGTTTCTAGTTCAAAGGCGTTCCGCGTCTTGGATATCCACGCCATGGTTAGACTAACACGTGTAGATGATGGTGAAGGAGACTGGTTCGCTGCGTCTTCTAGGGTTTTGTTAGGTTCGATGGAGACTTGATTTTATTTTTTATAAAAAAAATAGGAGATGAGGTTGTGTGGAAAATTTCTTGCATGAGAACACGGTAAAGGATATTTTAAACATTAGTAGTGATCAAGGATATTTTAGACATCAGAGTACAAAAACTGCCCTCCATTGTTTAATTGAGAGCTATGAAAGATATTGGGGAATTTTGGATAAGCTTCAAATGAGGGTTTCCTCATTATATATAGATTGTAGGAGGATAGGGAAAAAGTAAAGTGATCGGGATAAGGTGCATGGAGGAGGTGACTTGTAACGACGGGGATTTTCGACTCACGAAGATCGACATTAATACGTCCACTGTATCAACTGCCGAGCAATCGAAGGCCGGAAAACCGAATTGTTAGGGTTAAAGAAGAAGAAAAAGATAGAAGAAGTAAGAAAGAAAGAAAAGCAACAGAAACAACATTAGAATCTCACAATTGCAGCGGAACAACATATAATAGATAAATGAATAATCTTTAAATCAAAAGAACTGTATCAGTTATTACATTATATCACATTACATTAAATTATCAGAGTTTATAACAACAAACAGCGGAAAAGAAATACTATGTACTAGTTGATACGCCATGCCATCCAGCTTGCCTCCAGATCTTTACAGCAACTCCTGAATTCCAGAATAACCTGATAACCTAACTCTAGACTGCCCGCGTGGAAAATGATGGGCACCCAGAGTTTAGGAAGAGAACAATAAACTCCAGGTCAGTCATGGGACTGGTGTGAGAACTTAAAATAGTAATATCTTTAAAAACAAACAAAGAGATATTTTAAATTAGATTCGCAATGCTTTTAGAAAATGTAACTACCATAAGGCCTCCTGCGCACACACACACAATGCAAACGTAGAATCGGAGGAGATTTCTCCTTATGATAGTTAAATATGCTTGATACGTAAATTTCTTTGATATTATTACTATAAGTGCAAAGTGTAGGAAAACATTTCGAAAGTATAATATAAATCTTAGCCAACATACGACCAGTATCGTATGCCTACTATAGCTACCATCTAAACGGTGGGGCGCCACCATAAGTAAATGGCAGGTTATACAACTAAAACTGTACAAGGCTCGTATTGTTTCTTTGGATTTCCAACAAATGGTCAGGCCAAGTAACTTCCCATTGCCACATGGGTACGCTTTTGGAAAGATGCCCCGAGAACCTAACCGAATCTCTGCCAACACAAGGCCGGGTTACCCCTAACTGGGTAACTACTGACACGAGTATGCCATCTCCCGGTCGTAATCGACATTAATCCCGGGATTCACCAACAACCGCAAAGAAATAAATTTGCAGCAACCACATAAGTTAAGTATCAGGGCTCCATACCATAATACACCCTCTATCCAGAAGAAAATGAACATACCCTATGGGGGCGCGATCCTCAAATAACCTTGCTGCATTCTTCCTGTTTTGACCGTTTTCCGGGGTGTGAGGTTCGACGAAGTCTCGTCCACAAAGCTACGCTTTGATCAACAAATTATCAGCAGCACTCAGCATGCCATATTACCAAGTTGGGAATATATCACTAGTAACCATCAACTACATAACCTCTGAGCTCGTACGTCTTAGAGAAGGGTGTTAAGCTAAGAGAATAAATTCACCACCACCAACAGAAATGTATTTGATAGAAACCATCTTTACATCTCAAATTGTAACGTCAGACACACATCCATACAAGTCCGTTCCGGGATTGAACGGAACCAAAGGCACTTCCAAAGAAGCCCTTGCAAATCCGGATATTCACTAATCATGTCCGGAATTCCCATCACAAAGGGTGATAAAATCTCTATATCGGGATCAGCCGATGCAGAGTCATTCGACGGTAACCCTTCCGTTTTCGAAAATATCCAGTCTTCAACATCGGTCTTCAAATGCTATCCATTACGACGTATCACTATTCAGAATGGGATTTATGACCCAAAGGTCTTCTTCCGGCTAAACCGAATAACGAGCGCTTATTTTAAAATAAGTGTAGCATTCAAATTCAAGCAAATCACAACAAATACCCATTTAAAGGTAACTATTGATAGTCGGTTATTTAACTACCAATTGATATGCACATCATCACCAGATTCCAAATAATTTCCCAAATTATTTATTTTCCCAAAAATATCTTTACAAGATATATTTTCCACACTTCAACCATTTGAAAATAAATTTCAAATCACTTTTCACCTTTACAACTTTTGAAAACAAATTTCAAATTATTTTCCTTACGCGGAAACACTTCCAAATATTTATTCATTTTCAATTTATCTTTAAAAGATAAAAACCCAAAACTTCATATTGGAAAACATTTCCATACTTATTTAACAATAAGTAATTCAGAAATCTATTTATTTTCAATACTTAGAAAATATCCAATATACTTAAAACACGATTAAGTATATATTTTATTCTTTTAAGGAAAACGTTCTCTTTAAACACATATATTTAGGTCAAAACGAATGTTGCGTAAAACATCGTTACGACAACCCAAAATCACTAGTATAGGGATTCGAAATTTAGGTGGATATATAAATCCCAATACTATATAAAACATTTCCTTTCGAAAATCATTTACTATAACAACAGTGTTATAGTCCGCCATTTCCTTATTTCTCGAAAACGTCTATTTCAGCAATGAATGTTGAAATCTATGGTTTCGATACTTAATATATTTTAAAACAACTTCAATTCGTTTTAATCCTATTTAAAAGTTCACTTCCTAAAACATTTCTTTAATATATCATTCACCGTCCAAAATCGTGAATATAAATTGTTTACCAAATTCAACACTTCTACATATTTAATTTAAAGGATTATCCACTGTCCAAAATCGTGGATATATCTCCTTTAATAAGCTTTCATATTTACTTATCAAATTCAATTGGTTTTGGATTTATAAAACAACGTTTATAAATTCACATTTATATCAAATTTATAAAAACTTCAACTTATTAAATCCCTTAATTAACAAATTTTATTTAAATCTCATTTAAATGCCAAAATCCAATTTATAAGTTATTTACTTATAAATCTTTTATTTTTGCAAAATCTATTCATTTTATAACTTCACAATTTATAAATCTATAAGTTTAAATTCACTTATGAAATCCATTTATATTTCATTTTAACACTTACAAAAACTCGTTTTATAATTCCAATATTTTAATTTATAAATATCAATTTTATAAATCTTTAATATATACCGTTTATAATAATTCAAAAATCCCAATTTAAACTATTTTACAAATTGATCATCTACTTATTTCAAAAATCACATTTCGGTTACATTTCACAAAAATCATAATTTTTATAACATAAAAACTAAAACATTTATTTATTTAAAAATGAACCAATTCACAAATTCAATAAAACGTATACTTTCAAAAATCATTTGAAAATCCTTTTAAATTCAAAATCGTTATTTTAACATTTTTAAAACTCCAAAAATAGGCCCAATGCTGCAACAGCACCAAAACATCAACCACGGCATCCAAACATCATATATCAATATGATAACAGAAATATCGCAAATATTTGTAAATAAATCAATACTGTTGAGGAATCCAGTTGGATATCTCCAACCTATTTCCCTACATCCACAGATGTTAGCACAATACCAATCCCGTTTCAAAATGGAATATCGTGGTACATGGGTTTGTATAAAATATTATACGCTATTATGCGGCGCAATAGGGTCTCATTCGCTATATAATGCGGGAAAATCAACTCCAAGTGTGTGTATATATATAATACCAATTCCACATCAAGGTGGAATATCGCGGTATATGTGTTTAATAAATAACATGCGCTTAATATACGGCCTACAGGGTCTATTTCAATACAACAGATAGCAATTTATCATTCAATCACACAATCAAGCAATTTTAAGTTTAACTATTTAAAATTTAAATCGAAACACAATTCGATTGAGTGAGAAGTTCTCACCTTGCTTCAATAACAATCGCAGTGTTTTATTTCGAATAAAATTAAACGCGCGTTTAGTTTACCCAAAAATTTCACCAGCTCCAATCAACTCCAATCCCGCTCCGTCGCGTAGTGTTCGTCCATACGAACCCAATGCAATTCGTTTCGTGATTTTTCGACCTTGTATGAAAAAGTTATTGCATTTTAAACATCACACGATTTATATATAAATTAATTTACAATTTCCTTTATTTTTTTAAAACCTTAAAAATTCTGGACCGTGCATTTTGGGATTTCAGATCCAGGCCGTTGTTCTCTTCATCTTCCCCAGCGTGAAAATCACATATGCCTCAAACCCATCGGCCGCCACCTTATGCCCTAATTGTCGCGCCATCTATGAGCAACTCCACGACGATCAAAGGCCGCCATCTCGAAGAGCTTCGCGCGACACCCCAACGGCTAGAGGCCAGCCCCACTCGGTCGTCCCTATGCCTTGATAAACATGCGCTACTACCGCATCTTTGAACGAGGATTATTGTCAATCCGTAGCTCAAAACCCAATCTCGACCGTTGGATTTATAGTTCTTGACATTGTCTACAACTTTCGTTTAGGAAGTTTCGCGAATTGGTTGGTGGATTTGAGGAAATCAGAGGAAGAAGGAGACAAGTTTTCGGCCATTAAACTTTAAGTGGCGGCTGAAGCTTTTAGGGTTAGGGTTTGGTGTAAAATTGAAAAATAGAGGGCCTTTTATAGAAAATTGCAAAACACTATTCACCTGAGATTTTTTTTGAACTCCAAACGAAGCGTGCCGCCTGGCATTTATAATGTTTTACCCCCATTTCAAATGCAATGGAATATATATCGGGAGCGAATTCGAAAGTATTTGGAAGATAGGTTTTCAAATCAACTATTTAAATTTAAAAATTCACTTAAACCGATTTCAGTGCGTTTTAGCTTGCCCCGGACAAACCGTAAATCCGATTGATACGAAATTTGAAATATTACAAAAATATAACATTACGGATCTGATGAAACTAGTTTCATCGAAATCCGAGAAGGTTTGAAAAATGACTATTTTTACTCGTCAATTAAATATTAAAATATTCAATTTCTGCAAATTAATTTTTAATTCAATTTTAAAAGTTCTATAATATCATTCTAACTCCAATATGATTTAATACAACTTTACGAATCAAATCAAATCACTTTAAACCCAATTTCCAATTATTTGTGAAATTTAAAATATTAAATTATCAATTTAATTATCCAATTAAATCTAGATATTCGAAATAAAATTTATTCGACTTACAAATTTTACTTGTTAATATTTAAAAATCAATTAAATATACGAATTTCAAATGACATGAATTCTGGGTCGTTGCATGATTTGATGCTTATGAGATATATTTATTTGTAGTTATTCCCCTATGTACTTTATATTGTAATTATCGTTTAGACTTATGTGGTATTACCATTTGGAGACTCTATTTTATCTGTACTTGTGTGGACCATGGTTATAATGAGACAATTCTAATTTTGTTTATTTATAGTAATTATATTTTAATTTCCTTCGCTATAAGGTCTAAAAGTGTAGAATTTTTTAAATCTATATTAATTTTTTATCATGCAAACCATAAAAACTTAACGATTTGTACTTCTTAAAAAATGTTAATTCAAATGCCATTTTTGGTTTTGGATTAGTATGTCCAGAGGTGTGGGTTATTACATTTGGTATCGAAGCTTAGGTTTAAGATTCCTTAGGAATTAAGCATATATAGAGAGAACATACTTGTATGCTTTTATACATTATTTTGTGTGTGTGTGTATGTATAAAACAAACACACCCACATATTCTAGTACTGCTTAATACCATCTAAGGAATGTTGCTAATAATTCCTAATTACATAAAAGTGAGATAAACAAAGAAACTGGTAACGGATATAGTGAGGCAGTTGAAGTTCTAGGCGTAAGCGTTCCAACATGGTTCCATTGGTATCTTCAGGCTAAAGTCTAGGTTGAGATTAACCCTAATGAAGGACCCATCGCATAAGAACAAGGTGTAGTATTAACTCCTCTGCATTCATTGGACTTTCCTATGTTATGTTGTGATTTCTAGAGTTTGTTTGGAAAGAATTACTTTGGACCAATCATTTGTTGAGATGCGTGCTTGGCTGTGTAATTATGATTAGATGTTTGTTATGATGTGGTAGAGGACACAATGAAGAGTCAACTGGCTTCATGAAACTTGTAAGGCCATGAACTAGCAGGATATAGTTATTTCTAAGGCCAAAGAGGGTGGGATTACATGAATTGATGTTAGGAGGTGCTTGGACGCTAAGTTTCTATCCGAGGTGGAATGAGGAGTGGAGCTAGAGAAGTTCATCATGGTGTCAAGGAATATGATAATGAGTTCAATCAACTAGCAGTGTATCGCTTAGACCTTTTCAATACACCTGTGAAAATGGTGACAATGTTTGCTAAATTATTATATTTATCTTTGAAGGATACTTATTTAAGCCATGTACTTATTGAAGCTACTTTTGAGAGCTTGATTAAGATGGCATTGGTGGATTTAATTAGGAAAGAAGAACTTACGAAGGCATAAGGGAAGCCATTTCAACAACAACGTATGGGCAAAATAGGAGCTCAAGGAAAAATAAAGAAACCAAGGTTTAAGTGTAAGAAATGCCATGTCAAGGGGCTGCTAACAAAGGATTGCAAAATGAGTATTACTTAAATCAAATGCTACAACTGCAACCAACTTAGGCACATGAAAAGGAAATGTCCGACCTTGTCTAATATTTTTACCTAGGTGGTTCCAGATATGCACTTGATGTTATTCATAGCTTGAGCAGGGCCCCAACTGCGGAGAAGGAAAAGAAAGTCATCATAGAAGGTGTATTAATTCTCTCTGATTTATCTATTTGCACTTCATTTGATACCATAGCATCATAATCGTTTATTTAAAGTAAGCTAGCAGATCATATGCACTTAGAGCCTGGTACAGTTGCATACTATGTTATGGTATCGAACCATGTCCATTTATCCATAATTTGTAACAGTTTGAAATTGTATAGTTTGGGTGTGGAATGAAAATGCGATGCGTTTATCTTAGGATTTTCTAAGTGTGGTTTAATTTCGTGGATGGATTGGATAACCATGCATGAAGTAGTATATGATTACGATAGGAAGGTGTTTCATTTGGGTACTTGCAGTAAACGCGGCCTTGAGGTTTATCATGATTCCAATAGTTCAGTTATGTTAAGTTACCTATATTCCCTAGACCTATCGGATGAAGAGTTTGCTTCCATACCAATAGTTCATGACTTCCTAAATATCTTTACCAAATTTTCTATCTTCCTCCTCATAGAGTGATCAAATTTCAATTTTATTCCAAAGTGAATGCTTGACCTATTGCTTACTCCTAAGTCATATGTGAAACACCCCACACCTCTCAGTGTACCCAAAAAGGGCACATTAAAGAATGCGGTGCGTTATAGGTATGGCTAAAGTATCACGGAGACTAAGATTCACAAGACAAATAAATAAAAACAACGGAAACATTTGAAATATTTATCATTACTTCATAAAATAAGTCATAAAATGGAATATGTCTTAAAAACCAAATACACATATCTCGTGTAAAATAAAGTATCGGTCTTATTTTCAGAGTACATAAGAAATAAAAATTATCCCTCTCATAAAGTACCAGTACATCAAAAGACAAATGAAAGGAAAACTGAAAAGAAGAAGAAGAGTACATGAAGAACTTTCGAAATGTATCTCTAAGAAATCTGAATCTACTTTCCTCGACTTGCTGGCTTATAGGGGAAAAAGAGGGAATAGAGGAGTGGGTCAGACAATAAGTCTGGTGAGTGAATGTAGTAACTAGCATTTCTAAGCAAGATAATGATAATAAGCTAAGAAATAGTTCTAGTATGGAAAAAAATACCGAGAAGATAAAACTGGGGTAAAATACTGTTTCTGATTCTATTTGCTTGTTTAATTGTGATTGTTTGCACTAGTCTTAAACTGCCGTGATTAGGCAGAAACACTAATTCTATTTTAATTAGGCTAAAATCCTAATTCTACCCATTGATCGGCCTTCTTTCTCTGTTATGGCACTGTGCATCAATCCTGTTGGTCATTGCAAAAGACACTTGTTTAGCGCTTGGAACGCAGTAGCGAATTATTTACCCTAATCGATGTCGCACGCTCAATCATCGTCGGTACACAAACTATCGCCCTCTATTTTGATCTCTTATTACCCTAATCAGCATAAGCGTACCCGCCTCACCTAACTGCCATGAGACCATCGGTCCCGGTCTGAAAGGGAATGTGGTCCAGTCTCACCTAAGTGTTGTGAGACCATCAGTCCTAGTATAAAATAGAATGTTGTCGGTACTGGTCCTAGTAAACAAATTCTAGTTTGATCCCCTTGCCCAAATCCCTAGATTTGAGCTTCTATCTATTGGCCACTTTTATACCCTAATTAGCATAAGCGTATCCCAATTTAACGATCCGCCTTTCATTCCATAGAAAGACGCATCATTAAGAAGAAAGAAAGGGATAAAAAGAGAAAAGATAGAAAAGAAAGAACAAACAACATCAGAATCTCCCAGCAGAACGAATAAATTATACTATATCACATAAAATATTACATAGTATCATATACATCAGAGTTATACAACTAATACAATACAAACTAGACAGTTAAAACACCTGCCTAGTTACTACAACTCAAGTACAACACAGATAGACAGAAACAACACTAGCACAACAGAACCCTTACATATCTACACACTTAAGACTCCTGCTCCATATCTCCTCCAGAACTCGTCAAAGCAAACCTGAATCCCTTAGCTACTTGTAAAATTTTGAGTACCCAAGAGTTTAATAAAACAGAAAATAAAATCTGGGTCAGACATGGGTCTGGTGTGAGTAAACGGGTTAAAATTGCTTAACTTCAAAAATCCTTTGAAAATAAAGGTATCACGTAAGACTCCCCACAAATAAACATGGGTAAGTTTTTACCTTACGCTAACTAAAACATTTAATAGGAAATCCAGTGATATTATAATAGGGTCATAGGGATTTCAAGTAAATATGAAATAGCCAAAATTGTTACATTCATTAAATTCCAGCTACTAGCCACAATGTGGGTAATGCAATCAAAACCTTAAAGGGCACATAGGAAGAATGGGTTTCCATCAATGGCAGGGCTACTGAGGTACCGCCAGTCACAGTACGGGGCCTAGATCACCGTACCAAGGATCCACCCTAAATCCCCTGCAACACAAGACCAGAACCATCCCTTACTGACAGTCCTGAACAAGACAACCCCATAGATGGCCGTCGCCAACTGCCACACAACCGAATAAAAAGAGACTTCTAGACAGGGGTAAATCTCGTCCTACTTGGGTGCTACCCGCTTAGCCTTGCTGGACCTCCCTTGTTTTTAGCCATTCCCTGTTGATGAGGCTTGAGGCTACGATTACCTTTATAGAACACATCTATCTTAGAATTCTCATCGTCCACCAGATGATGTTCTAAAAACGTTCAATCCATACAAGTTCCTTCCGGGTTCGAACGAAACCGAAGGCACTATCTCGCTACACTCATTTTAGAATCACCCTCAGAGTTAACGACAATAGCCCTGCACTTTGAATCTTCTTCTCGAACCTGAAAGTACTAACGCCATTAAACTCGTATTGGAATCACCCTTAGAGTTTTAACGACGAATAGTCCTTACACCTCAAGTCTTCACTTGAGATTCACGACCTAACGTTTAATTTGGATCAATGTGGTTTTCGGAATTCCAAATTTGGAAATCTGATTCCAGTCTCACCGAAATCCAAAACGCCATCTTAATGTCCAAGTGATTTTAGTTTGAACAATTAACTCAATTTAAAACATTGAATTCACACAACATCATTCACAGATAAATATCACACATTTATCATAGCTATAATCAATATCACATCATAGCACATCACAAATTATTCAAATTATAAGCATCATTCAGTTTAGATATTCCACTCAATCAATCATCCACAACAGGAATCATTAATCCTTATTATAATTAATTTAATCAACTTAAATTAAATTAATTACTTGAGAATTAATCACATAATCCTGCTTAAACAATCATTAACTAATTAATTGCAAACCTTTTAATTAATTAATCAACCTTTAATTACTATAGAAACCCATTAATTAATCTTTAATTATAGATTAATTATCCTTTGATTATCTTCTAAATTAATCACCCTTGATTAATTAATAGTTAATTACATTAAGTAATTAGCCTTCAAATTAATTACACAAATTAATTATTCTTTAATCACTTAGATTAATTAACCTTAATTACTTCTATTAATTAATTATAATTAATTGCTTTAATTAATTTATATCTTCATCACTTCACTGATTAATTATCTGATAACTAATCACATTTATTAACCAATTAAACCTTTAATTATTATCATTACTTACATTAATTAATGATCCTCTGATTACCTTCATTAATTAATTATTCTTTTAATTACCTTTAAAAATTAATCCTTAACTTAAATACGTTCACTAATCAACCCTGATTAATCACAATTGGTAATTGACTTCCCTTAATTACTTATATCAATTAAATCAACTCCTTGATTAATTACATTAATTAATCCTTTAATTGCATTGAGTAATTATCACTTAATTACTTCCCCTAAGTAAGTATCCTTTAGTTACTATCCATCAAGTAATATCCCTTTAATTAATTACATCTAGTAATTATTCACTAATTACTTCATTAAGTAATTACCTTCATTAATTACATTAAGTAATTATACTTAATCCATCTTCAAGTAACTTTTAATTAATCAAACTTAATTAATTAATTAACATTAATCACATTAACTTAATTAATTACACTGGGTAATTAATTACTTTAATTACTTTATTAAGTAATTACCCTTAATAACCTTCTTAACATTAAGTAATTAACCCCTTAATTACTTATTACTTAATTATTTCTTAATTGATTAACCTTGATTAATCAAACTTTAATTAAGAAATTAATTACACTTAATTAATTTCACAAATTAATTTATCTTAATTTAACTACCCATATCAATCATTTTAGTTAATTAAGTAATTATACTTAATTACTTTAGTTAATAAAACATGATCAAATTAAAATAAATCATTTATTACATTAACTCTTAACTTATATTTTAAAATAAATTAAATTTTAAAACTTGAATATGATTTATTAAAATCATTATTCTTTGATTCAAGATAAATACTTTTTACTTAAATCATAATTATATTCCAAAAATTGTTACTTAAGTTGAAACAACTATAACTAATTACAAATTTATTGTAACGTAATATTTATATAAATCAAAACTATTTTAAAACAACATTTAAACTTTAAAATCCATTACTTTAAAACTTAAATTTGTTTAAACATTATTTCTAACTTTAAACATTTCATACTTTTAAAACTGGTCAATGCTTGCTTAAAAATTTGCTTTGCTTTTTAAAATTTGAAATCATTTAAGTTTAAAATATGGATAAGTTCAAAAACAAGAAACAAACATTGTTTCCGAGCAAAACAAAGCAGTTTTCGAGCAAAAAGAAATTTCCCCGAGGCTGTCACGCAATTTTCCTGAGACACAAAATGCTTCGGCCGAACATCTTCTTTCCAAATCTCGACACCCAGATGCACAAGAAATGTCACCGTGCACATGTACGGCTGGAAATCTCGCCGCCGTTCAACTTTCTGGCCTTCGACAACTCACATTTGACCTCGACACACACCACGTCGATGCAGCACAACGAAAATCCAAGGCAATCGCAAAATTGCAATCTCGATCGAAACAGGCAAATGCACACGATCGAAAAATCAACTATCAGCGATGAACCACGGCACCTGAAACCAAACTGCTGCAACCCTAGACGCGCCTCGAACCACCGAAGCCATCCCTCCTATGCGATCTATCCCGATTCACCACAGCCACCGCACGAACCCCGTCAATATCGACAACACAACTGAGCACAAAAACCCCACTTCCACCTCCTTCGACCACCACGGCCCAAAATAAAATCAACCATGATTTTTCCAGTGACCCTTGAGACTCTAGCCACCACCACGCCAAACCCCGAGCAACCAAACATCGCCGATCAACGGCTATTGGATAAAATCCCAATTTCAAGAAAACCTTAATTTCTCGTCTAAAACACCATTAAAAATTACAAAATTTATTTCTAAATTCATGATCTGGATTCAATATCCAGATTATAAAATCAGATATATAAATTGACATATTTGATTTTTACTTTTTTTTCTAATTTTTACAGTAATCTTTAAACTTACACTATATTTAACAAATAAAACAACTTAAAATTATTTTTAAAAACAATAACACATTGTTACTTACATTTTCTTTTCTGTAATCAAACTCTAATTTTGATTTTGCATGGAGATAGGAATTATTTTATGATTGAAGTTAGTCAGTTACTCATAACAGAGCACAAGTATAAATATTTACAGATATTCACACATGTAATCAAGCATCTTCATACATACATTCAGATAAAATGAAGCATGCAAACCATATCACAACTTTATCACATAAGATCGTCACATGCGAACCTAAAAACTGCTTTTAAATATAAGTTTACTACCAAACATTGAAGCAGAAAGCATTGTTTCCTGGAACAGCTAAATTTGAACTTTCTGTTTTGAATTGAATTTGCTTGCAATTGATCTTCACAAAGATGTTGATTTTACTTGTGTAGAAAAGATTACTTTGATTACAGGTTGTATTTAAAGTTGAAACTTGCTACAGGCTTTGCTTTACATATTTTTGAACTTTAAATTTTTGTTGAGTTTGTTGTAGTTCCAGAAAACCTTACTGTAGTTGATTTACAGTTTGCAATTGAATTTGTTGATGATCTTCATTTTTGCAAGACCTCGGTTTTGCAGATCTTTGAACAGATGTTTGTTTTTGATTTTACATGCTTTTGAGAAAATGATGTACAGATCTTTGAACTGATTTTAATTTTGATTTGGAAACTTCTTTTTATAAAAAATATGATTTCGATTTTAGAAGAGAAGAAATTTTGAACACAAATGATTTTTGCGAATTTTCTCTTAATACATTTTTAATAAATGCTTTCAAAAATAAACAAAACAATGCCACTTGTAATCTTAAGTTATTAGAATGTTTACAAGTGTAATTTGCAAGGTTTAATTGTTTTACAAATGTAAAACAAGAAATTTTATGTTTATCTCCTTACTTTAATTTTATTTATATTTTACAAGTGTTAAAATTACATTTTTCATTAATTTCCTATTTATTTTAACATGTTTTAAATGCTTATTTCAATTTATCTTTTAATGTTTACATATAAATTACCTTCATGCAATTACATACTTTTAAGTTTTATTTGTATATTTTTAAAATATATTTTCAAAGCTAAACTTTAAAGAAAGAAAATTTAAAAAGGAAAGAATATTGAATTAAACCTTATTTCAAAGTTTCATAGTAAAAATATTGTACTAAAATATATATGAACTAAATTTATTTCAAAAACCAATTTTTAAAGGAAAACAAATTAAACTTTTATTATATAATATACTATTTTGAACTATTATATTTTTAAACAAAATAAATATTTACTTTAATTACTTTTGAAAATGTAATATAGATTTTAAAATAAGCTATCGAAAAGTTACTATATTAAATTCAATCAAAAAATTTCAATTCACAATATATACACGCATATATATACATTATAAATTTGAAAACATTTTTATTAAATTTAAATTTAAATTAAAATCAAAATCCCTATTACAATGCATACACTTATATATACATTATAAATATAATATATTTTAGCTTAGAAAGATAAATTTTATCATTTAAATATTCGTAACTTTAAAAAGAATAAAATTCCCAAATCAAATTATTATCATTATTATAAATTTTGAAACGATAACATTTGTCAAATTAAACAATTATTAGTTTTTGAAAAGATAATTCGATTATTAAATCAATATTTCACATTTTAAAATAATTATTAATTGAAATTATTAAATAAATATTGCCTAAATTTTCGAGATATCACATTCCTCCCCCCTTAAAAGAATTTCGTCCCCGAAATTTAAAAGCAGGGATAATTTAATAATCCCACGTAGATTTTAATTTTAAAATGGCAAGCATATGCTATCAACCAAATACTAGCAAACATAGCAACTAATTCAAATAAACAACTCTAACTATCCATACAAAATTCTGGACAGAACTTCCTAGAGTTTCCCAGGTACAAACACTGGAATACTCGCTTTACTGAATCTAACTAGCTACACCACTCAGATCTAGAGCTCCTAATTCTAGATCTACAAATCTAAACAGGATACTGGACCACAGATAATTCCTGTTCAACTTCAAAATCTCTCAGAACTGCTGGTTCTAAAACTAGTGATAAATCATACACGCACTCCCTCACAGATACGTTAAATAAATTACGATTCCAGCCATCCAAATTGGCAATTCAATCCTGTAGATTAAACACTTAACCTTAAGAGAATACAGAAAGGTCCAATACACTTCTGAACTAGCTTCCAGTCTTACCCAATCTTATAGCTCTTACGATCGGAGAAAACTTATTCAAAAACTAAATCCACGACTTCGAATTCTGAATTCCTTTGTCTCTTACCCACAAAACTCTTTTGCTGATCCTGGGCTGCCTTCAACCTTCTTGATCAGTCCAATCTTTGCAGATGCCTCATTAATCCAATCTAGATAAAGAAATAGATGATCTCTGGATTCTACTCAACAAGATGGTTCTCCCAAGATCCATCGAAGTCCACCACTCAAACTTTACTATACAAACATCAGAAGACTTCAAACATACTACTCCTATTTGGAAAAACAAAACAGGGGCACTAGACAACCAAGCCTTCAGATCCCGAATGAATTTCCTGAAGAAATCCTCTGATCCAAGACAAATACAAACTTCCGAGAAATTCGAGGTTGCTTCTATTCTAGAATAGATGCTCCTTGCTTTCGTTGCACAACTCTGATATGAGGCAGATGAGAATTCAATTGATGAACACAACACATACTTGATCAACTCATCCCGGAAACATGTTCATCAAATTCCATAAAATCTAAGTGACCTATCTGATTCGGTCACACACACCACATCAAAAATCTAATCGGAAAACTAGATCCGATCAATTCTAACTGCTTCACCAGACCTCTCTCTCAAAGAGCCTCCTTTACCTAGGCTGAACCACCGGTAATGCTCGAAGAACCAAGTCGATACAGAATTCAATCTCCTGATGCAGATGCTGTTACCTGGAAAATCGACCAGGCAACTAGAACGTTCGGCATGCAGGGTCATACTCGGCACAAATGAGCACTCGACACGTTTGAACGTTCGGCAGTCAAGGGTTGTACTCGGCATTGAAGAACGTACGTCCATCCAGGTTTGCACTCGGCACGAGACCTTCAGCATTTCACTCGACACTCCCTCCACTCGGCCTGCTCTTCACTCGGCATACCCTTTGTTCGGCACATCCCGTGCTCGGCATACCCTTTGTTCGGCACATCCTGTGCTCGGCATATCCTTTTCTCGGCATGTCCTTTGTTCGGCACATCCTGTGCTCGGCATATCCTTTGCTCGGCATGTCCTGTGTTCGACATTCCCTCTACTCGACGTATCCTTTCACTCGGCATCCCAGCATCGTTCGGCCCGCTTCCTCCATTCAACAGAGAGATCCATCGACTTGGAAAGGAGGGCTCGGCATGCCGACCGTTCAGCATGTTCCACTCAACATGCAGGGCGCGTCCTATCTAGACCGAGCTGTCTAGCCATCTGGCCCACCAGGGTAGTCCAACCCACATTCGTCTATAAATAGAGGGGCAGGGGCACAGAAAAGAGGGATCAGATTTCAGAGAACACAGGGGAGACTCTGCCTCATCCAAACCTCATCCAAGACTTCTACTTTTATTTCACAATTGTATTCGAATACTTAAAAGCGGATTGTATCTGTAATCAAGTTTAAAGTGAAGAAATAAAGGATCAACTTCAAAGTGGACGTAGGCTACAACGCCGAACCACTATAAATTCTGTGTTCTCGTCTCCCGCATGTTAATTTATATTATCTTCTCTATTTTAATTTATCTTCTTCATTAATCTCTCTACACAAACTCTCTAACGGTGTTAGTGACCAATTTTGGCACTAACATTTTGGTGCTTTCGCTGAGAACCGAATTCTCAGGTTGTGAGGATCTACTTTATAGCTACTGGATTGCATAAATCCCCCGAAGAAGATCCGTAATTATTCATAAGGCATCTGTTGATTCTACTCATAGTTACAACCAACAACTCTACCATGGGAAGACCACGAACAAGATTGACCTCCCAAAATATAGATGCCCGCGAAACCGCTAGTGTTCAACAACTTGGACCTAACGATCAACAAGCAATTCGAGGCACGGGGCCCTCCAGCCAAAACCAAGCGGAAGCTGTTTCACGAGCAGAATTGAATGACTTGATAAAAGAGCTTACGGAAAGCAGAAGGCAACTCGCTGAGCAAATGCAAGTTAATGCTGACCTCATGGCCCAACTTGCTCAACAGCAGCATCAGAATGCTGGAGGTAGCCCTGTCCCCTACTCCGAAGATGATAGCTCAAATTTAGCTGATGAACCTCCCAGGCGTAGACCCCGCAAGGATGAAGATGACCAAGCAGGTGCCACTGATCGCTCTACTAGAAATCAAGCCCGTGGAGCAGAACCCAACCTTCCTCCTATAATACAAACCCCGGATTTGACGGCTATGGTCAGGCATTTGATGAGAGAGAATCAAGGTCTGACTAATGAAGATTGGGGAATGTCTAAGAGTCATACTCCCTTCACAGTACCATTCTACAGGCTGAATACCCAAGGAAGTTTAACATGCCCACCATACCCGCCTATGAAGGAAAAACTGACCCTAGACAACATGTAATGAGGTATGGATGGATGATGGATTCAGCAAGGGCCAACGACGCAACTAAGTGCAGGTGCTTTCCAATAACTCTGTTCGGAATTGCCACCATGTGGTTCACTCGACTTCCTTCACGGTCAGTCTCAAACTTCGACGAATTAGCAAGGAAATTCATAGAACAATTCAGGATACACGCCACTCGACCCAAGGATGTGATGTTCTTATCAAGCGTGACCCAAGCTCCTAGAGAATCACTGAAAGCATACTTGCAGAGATTTCATGTTGCCGCTACTGAAGTGAGAAATCCAAACGACCACGTGATTTTGATGGCAGTAATGCGTGGAGTGGATCCAAACTCTGAATTTGGGATTGGTTGGTGGGAAAGCCACCAGCTACGTTGGAACGTTTTTATTCGAAAGCCCACCAGTTCATAAGGAGGGAAGAGGCTCGGTGGATAAGGAAAGACAAGACACCAGGGTCCGTTCAGGAGTCTGTAAAGGGCAACATCGCCATGAAAGCAACCGACGATAACCCTGGAAAGACTCAGGCCAGCGTCCAAAATAAGCCCGGGCAGTCTAAGGGAACTGGAAGTGGAAATCCTGGAAAGAAGAAGGAAACGGGGAGATGGAAGTCAAGGATCCCAACCTACAACGAATACACTCCACTGAATGCGTCTCTTGAAAACATCTACTTATCGACCTACAACACTTTTCAATACAGAAAACCACGCCCTAAGGAATCAACAGAGGAGCAAAAGCGGACTGGAAAGTATTGCCGCTTTCACGAGTCTTATGGGCACAACACAGACGAGTGCAGACATCTCCATGACGCTATTGAGAAATTGATTAGGCAGAAGAAGCTGCAGGAATTCGTCAAAGATACGCCAGAAGGAAGACAAGAGACTTCAGACCCCGGACGTGGCCCAGCTCTACACCAACCAGAGCAACCTACTCGAACCGTGGGAAGATTGATTATTAACACAATTGCTGGTGGACCTCATCATGCGGATAAAAAATGGCAGGAAATGGAGTGATATGCTAATTCCTTGAGACATACAGAGCATGAGTGTTGTTCAAATGTGGAGGATGGAACTCCCGCAAAGCAGCAGCGCACGATGCACGACGATATTGTATTCAGGAATAGAGACGCGGATAAGGTGGAAGGCCCCACCATCGATCCCTTGGTCATATCCGCAACCATCAGACCGGCATTCGTAAGGAGAATCCTAATTGATCGTGGAAGTTCCGTTAACATCATCTTCAAGAAAGCGTATGACCAAATGAAGCTGGAGACTAAGGATTTGAATCCATCCAAAGCCCAAATCCATGGCTTTAACGGCGCAGCCACAGACGCAGTAGGATATGTGGAGTTACCAGTTGAACTGGGACAAGGTGAACGCAGGAGAGTGCGAATCCTACCATTCATAGTGCTGGATGTTGATTCACCATACAATGTGTTTTTGGGACGACCAGCCCTCGCAGATTTCAGGGCAGCCTTGGCCCCGTGGTGTCTCACACTGAAATTCCCGACGGACAAAGGAGTTGGCATAGTGCATGGCGACCAAGCAACCGGACGTGCATGTTACGTGGCTGAGCTGAGAGAGGCCCAGCGTAGAGAAAAGGGGAAGACTGCGGACAGCATCGTCCGCATCCAGAATTCTGATGATTGACAATTAGCGCCCGAGCCCTGGCTCGGGCGACATTCTCGGATCGTTGGAGACATAGATCCGAGAGATGACAAAGGGGAACCCAGGGAACCAGACGCAGCACCGGCCGAACTAACAATTGATATTCCAGTTAGCCACAGCGACCCGACACGAGTTCTTAAAATTGGGTCACAGCTCGATCCCCTAATGGCAGAGAATTTATCTGATTTCCTCCGAGCGAATCTTGATGTCTTCGCCTGGACACACTCTGATATGCGTGGGATTTCCCCTGCAATTGCGAGCCATATGTTGAATATAGACCCGAAACACGTACCTGTGAAGCAAAAAAGGAGAGGCATGGACCCGGAGAGGTCTACAGCTCTCAAAGAGGAGGTGGATAAACTCAAAGCCAATGGGTTTGTCCGCGATGCCCTCTACCCGTAATGGGTGTCCAACCCTGTGTTGGTAAAGAAAGCAAACGAGAAATGGAGAACCTGCGTTGACTATTCTGATTTAAACAAAGCATGCCCGAAGGATAGCTTCCCGCTACCACGAATTGATCAACTGGTCGATTCAACTGCAGGGCATGAGTTATTGTCATTTATGGATGCATACTCTGGATACAACCAAATTCCGATGCACATTCCAGACCAAGAACACACCAGCTTTGTCACAAATGTTGGGTTATACTGCTATGTAGTAATGCCCTTCGGACTGAAGAACGCCGGAGCAACTTACCAGCGTCTGGTAAATCGAATGTTCAAAGATCAGATTGGGAAAACAATGGAAGTCTATGTGGATGACATGCTTGTGAAGTCACGGCAGTCAAACGACCACATTCGAGACTTGGCGGAAATGTTCGATATACTAAGGCTCTTCGAAATGAAAATCAACCCCCTGAAGTGTTCTTTCGGCGTAGCGTCGGGAAAGTTCTTGGGTTTCATTGTGAATGCATGAGGAATTGAAGCTAACCCGGAAAAGATCCAGGCCATTCGAGATATACAGGCACCTAGAACCATAAAACAGGTACAGAGCTTGAACGGAAAAGTAGCTGCGCTCAGTCGATTCATATCCAGAGCCACAGATAAGTGTGTTCCTTTCTTCAATTTCATAAAGAAAGGAAAGAGAAACTTCGAATGTACGACTGACTACGAGGAAGCATTCCGAGCCCTGGTAAGACACTTGGAAAGTCCTCCAGTGTTGTCAAAACCAGTAGACCACGAGACGTTGTACGTATATTTGGCTGTGTCTCAACACGCTATCAGTATAGCCCTAGTTCGCGAAGAAGACAAGGTTCAAAGGCCGGTGTACTATGTTAGTAAACGACTGACGGGGGCAGAAAAGAATTATCCAAAGATCGAGAAACTTGCCTATTGCCTGGTGATTGCATCACGCAAGCTTCGTCCCTACTTTCAGGCGCACTCAATCAGTGTTTACACTGACCAACCCTTGCGGCAGATACTCCAACGACCGGAAACTTCTGGTAGGATGCTAAAGTGGAACATCGAGTTAAGCCAGTTTGATATCACCTACCTGCCGCGAAGGACCATCCAAGGGCAAGCATTAGCTGACTTCGTTGCTGAGTTCACCATTCCGGATGAACCGAGTGAAAATCATAAAGTAATCCCTCCTGTCCGATGGAAGATGTTCACTGACGGGGCATCTAACGACCGTTGGTCGGGAGCTGGGATAGTTCTGGTAACTCCCGAAAACCGATCGATTTGCTACGCTTTGAAGCTCGAATTTACAGCGACAAATAACGAAGCCGAATACGAAGAGGGTAAAGTCCATCGAAATCTTCTGCGACTCACAGCTGGTGGTATATCAGGTACGGGGAGACTACCAAGCGAAAGGACAGAGACAGGCTCCTTACCTTGCTCGGGTCCGGGAGCTACTATGGAATATTATGACATTTCGCATGTCCCGCGCGAACAGAACAGGGAGGCCGACTCGTTGGCTAAATTCGCGAGTACTGGCGATGCACAGCAGATGGGATTGTTCCCTGTCGAGACTCTGCTTGCTCCAAGTATAGACATGATGGAGATAGATCTCGTCTTGGAGACCGAACTCGAAAGGGGATCATGGCTGACCCCGATCAAACAATACTTTCTATACGAGGACTTACCTGAGAAAAGAAGCAAAAGACGCCAAATCCTTCATAAGGCTTCACGTTATGTAATGCAAGACGGGATAATGTATCGGAGGGGATTCTCGACCCCCCTACTCCGGTGCGTGGCCCATGACGAGGTAAAACGGGTGTTGGAAGAAGTCCATGAGGGAGAATGTGGTGATCATACCGGGGGGAAAACTTTGGCGAGGAAAATCCTCCGCTATGGATATTATTGGCCGACTGTAAATCGGGATGCTGCAAACTATGCGAGAAGATGCGACAAATGCCAGATATATGCAAAGATTCTAAGAGCTCCGCCAACGGAACTCACACAAATGGTTAGTCCCTGGCCATTTGCAATGTGGGGAATCGACCTAATTGGATCTCTGCCCATAGCCAAAGGAGGCGCGAAATATGCAATAGTGGCAGTCGATTATTTCACCAAGTGGGCGGAAGCAGAGCCAATGGCCACAATCACCACCAAGAAAGTCATTAATTTCGTTGTACGAAATATCATATGTCGTTTTGGCCTCCCACGGACCATCATAACGGACAACGGAACTCAATTCGAAAGCAAGGAATTCAAAGAGTTCTGTCAGAGGTATGGCATTGAGAAAAGGTTTGCAGCAGTTCTCACCCGAAGGCGAATGGGCAGGTAGAAGCCGTCAATAAAATCATCAAGTCCATATCGAAGAAGCGTTTGGAAAAGGCTAGAGGCAAGTGGGTGGATGAACTCCCAGCAGCGCTTTGGGCCTATAGAACTACCCACAAGACCGCGACTGGCCACTCACCATTCGCACTGGCGTACGGCACGGAAGCCGTCATACCCGTAGAACTTGAAGTTCCATCATACCGGGCAACCTATTACGATCCTGCGTCAAACTAGGATCTCCTATTGGAATCATTAGACTTCATTGATGAGAAACGCGAAGAAGCTGATTTGAGAGCAGCCTCATACAGACACCGAGTCGCTAAATATTATAATGGAAAAGTCCAGCCAAGAACCTTTAGTGTGGGAGATCTCGTTTTGAAACGAGTCTTTCCAACCCCTTCGCACATGAATCCCGCATGGGAAGGTCCATACGTCATCGAACGGAGGCTTGGAGAAGGAACTTTCAAGCTAACGACCGTCGATGGTGCGACACTCCCCCGAGCATGGAACAACGAGCATTTGCGGCGTTATTACACTTAGTCTATTTCCTTTATGCGGTAGTTGCATTTATTTCCAGTATGCTTTCTTCTTGGCATGTAATAAGATAATCTAGCTTGTTTTCATCAATAAAGGCTTGAAGCCATCTTTTCCATGAATGACCAATGTCTCTTCGTATGATATTCCTATGACGCGCAATTAAAAATTATGATATCTTGGCTAGCGTACGAACTCTTATAATAAATGACAAAAAATCTCCAAGTCCCCAGAGTGCGGACTGGAGTACTCTAAGTCCCCAGAGTGCGGACTCTAGTATAAGCGACAAAAAATCTCCAAGTCCCCGGAGTGCGGACTGGAGTACTCTAAGTCCCCGGAGTGCGGACTCGAGTATAAACGACAAAAAATCTCCAAGTCCGCGGAGTGCGGACTGGAGTACTCTAAGTCCCCGGAGTGCAGACTCGAGTATAAACGACAAAAAATCTCCAAGTCCCCAGAGCACGGACTGGAGTACTCTAAATCCCCGGAGTGCGGACTCGAGTATAAACGATTCTAAATCTCCAAGTCCCCGGAGCGCGGATTGGAGTACTCTAAGTCCCCAGAGTGCGGACTCTAGTGTAAACGATTCAAAATCTCCAAGTCCCCGGAGCGCGGACTGGAGTACTCTAAGTCCCCAGAATGCGGACTCGAGTATAAACGATCCGAAATCTCCAAGTCCCTAGAGTGCGGACTCGAATACAAATGAGTCGAAATCTCCAAGTCCCCGGAGCACGGACTGGAGTACTCGAAGTCCGATGTATAGACTTAATTACAAGCAGTTCGGACCTCCGTGTTCCTTGAATAGGAACTACGACGCAAATGACTTGGATATGTCAAGTCCCCAACATACGGGCTATGAAATATTCTAAGTGCTTGAAGCACCAAGTGGAGATTGATCAAATCCAGGGAAGCTCCAAGCCATGTAAAGACGAACCAAGAAGTCTAAGTTACCCATAACAATTCAGATTTCAATCACAACCATAAAAGAAACTGAATAATAAAAGTCTTTTGAGAAGACAAAATTGAAGATCAAATTTTATTCACAAAAAGCTTCCCGTTACAAAAACGCTCCGAAGTCCAGAGCCAACAGCCTATTTACACAGTCTACAAAAATTAGTACATGACTTAAACTAGTTCTCGTTGAACGGGGACGACGGTCATTTCTTGTGTTTCTTTGACTTCTTCCCAGATGGTTCCTTTCCAGAGCGCTTACTCTTGGAATCCTTCCCTGACGGAGGGGTGACGACCGAAGACGTAGGGGGAACATCCATGGGATGGGACTTGTCAGGAAGAATGATCTTCAATGGTTTGTTCAGAGGATCGTCCAGGTCCACTTCACGCGGCTCGACCTTGACTGAGGTCGTATCTCTTTTCTCTTTCTCGAGCCGTTCCTTCATGCTCAAGTCGGATGTGTGCTCAGAGGCGCCTGTGATTTCTACTTCGAAACTCTCCGAGGAAGAGTCAGATTTGCCTTCATCCAGCGCCCCGATTACTTGAGCATCTGGACCAGGATCTTCGCCAACTTGAGTAGCCTCACTCACCTTTACCTCCACCTCCTTGGCGGCATCGCTCCTCGGAGTGGGCTCGGGGTCAGAACAGCCTGCACAGAAGACACGAAAATAAACAAGTGTTAGAACACAACAACTTCTGAGGGAACGAGAATGATCTTTGTGAATCCCAGAGGCTACTCACCAGATGCCGGTGGGTTCTCAGTTGCCAGGGGTGTCCCGCCCTCCGGGATGGGAGATAAAACATGAATGCCAAGCCCGGGGGCTTCCGGGTCATAACCAACGTGCTGCTCGAAGGGGTCAAGTGTGGACCGACTGGCCGATTGGGTAGGCACGTGAACTGGGGGCACAACGCCGGAAGGGTCCGTAGCCACCTCTTTCCCTTTCCTGGAGGGAGAACCTTTGCTGTAGAGGGCTTTAGCCGCCGATAAATCTGAAGGCTCCTTCCCCCTCAGGAATTCTTTTATCATTGCTTCTTCGTCGACCTCATCGGCGCCGCTCTCAACCTTCCTGATCTGAATCAGGGTCTCCCATGCCTCGGCCAATGACTCAAGGTAGCCGTCGCCCAGAAAAGTTAGATCTCGATGCATGAGAACTCGGGCATTGAACTCAGCGATAAGCGGGTCAAATTCGGTCTTTATCTCCTCCCTGCCTTCTTCCCTGGCCGCCTCGAGGCGAGAGTCGATGTCGACAGTTGCTGCCCTTTTACCTTCCTCACAGGCCTCATTCCTCAGTGCCTCGACTTTGGAGAGATCGTCTTCAAGTTTCCCCTTTAGGAGTCGGGTGGCGACAATTTCATCACAATAATGTTGTGCCTCAACCTGGGCAACCACTTTCTCTTTCCTCTTCTCGAAAAGTTGCTCTTCGAGTTCCTTAACCCGATAACTAAGTGTGTCCCGCTCCTTCTGAACGGAGTCTTTCTCCAAAGCTAATACCCCACAACGTTGAACCGCTTCATCGAGCTCTTTCTTATGAGTCATTTCAAGGCGGGAAACAGCCTCGGCGGTGTCCTTAGCGCTCTGACGAGTAGCTTCAAGCTCGGACTTATAGGCGGCAATTTCTTCATCCTGGGCCTTAATGATATCCTTGTCATGAATAGCTTCAAGCTTTAGGCGGTCAATTTCGTGCTGGCGCTCCATAGAGACTTCAGAAAGTTTCTCAGCCAGATGGACGAACGCGTCATGTTGCACGTAGATGTCATTGGTACAGGCGATAGCATTTTGTTTGACATCTCCGGGAATAGGATAAATCGTCGGGAGGAACTTTAACCCATCAAAACAAATCTTCGGAAATTTAGCCTTAAGTTCGTTCAATCTCTCCGACACTGTCGGGTCTGTTACAGGAGCGGGAGGAGACGGCTTTGAAAGTTCGCCCTTCCTATGAGAATCTCGGGAGTGCCGGGTAGAAGAAGAGTCAGAGTGTTGGTCCTGGGGAGCATCAGAATGCGACCTCTTATGGCCACGTTTGTCTTTTCTTCGCTCCTAATAAGAAGAGGTCTCCTAGCGATGTTCGGGCTGATAATAAGTTTTCTTCCGAGATGACGAGTCCCGGGCATGATAATCTCGGTCGCTGTCGCTGTCTCTGTCTCGGCGCTTCCCGAGGCCCGAGTCCCGACCAGACTGGCGTAAAGTCGACGAACCGCGAAGGCGGTCGTATCCGTGAGAGCGCCCCATGTCACCTGCAATCAAACAATAGCGAATTAGCGAGAGGGAAGAATGGTGAAAGAAAAGTAGGTGCAAAGTGAAATGCATGTGTCTGTGTGTGTCCTAGTGCTACCCCCAGACGGACCAGTGGCTTTGCTAACGGGAGTTTTTTCCCCTTGGATCGGGGTTGGGACGCCCGCATCACCCCTGACGGGTGAACGAAACTTAAACAGCTCCGGGTCATCGAAATCATAGTCGAGCAAGTCATCGGGAATGGAGAGGTTCTATAAGCCTTTCAGAGAACTTCCAACGCGCTGTGAAGAAGTCTCTTTCTCTGGCTGAACAGGCGTAGCTTTGGAAGTCCCACCAGCCTTCTCTTTCCTCAACTTGCGCGCCAGCTCCTTTCTCCCCTTCGAAAGGGAAGATGACGTTTCGACATCATGAACTTCAGCTGCAGGACCTAAATCCTCACCTCGCTTTTTAGGTGGCTCGCCTAGATTTCCCCTTCTTCCGGTGCTTCAAGAGAAGGGCGAACGGATGATTCAGGCAATTTTTTCCCTCTGACGGGCACGGACTTGGGAAGCGATACGCCCTTTGGAAAGCTAACCCGACGGCCAGGGGCTAGCATGCCGAACTTCGATAGTGATTCATTGGAAATGAGGGCTCGGATATCTCGCTCTTCAGCAGGAAGAGCTCTAATGGCGTCGACAGCATCGAAGTACCCCCGGCCCTCGGGACGGGGGACGAGATCTAAAAAAATAGAACAATGAGTTAGGAGAAGTTCAACCTCAATCGGGAACGGACATCAACTCAGAGAAAGGACTTACTTCCTTCAACCCACCGCCTCGCAAAGCCTTGGGGGCAGCGCACATAAAACCACTCCTGTTTGTACAGGGCGAATTTGCTACTCCACGCGCTAGTGAAAAGTTGGCACTTCCGATGTGGCTCAAGAAACATGTAAGAGGGGCTTTCTCCCCGTTTCTTGGTCATATAGATGTACCTTATATCGCCGGGAGTTGGAGGCCTGGAGAAGACGGCCATGAAAAGCATGTACGTGCCATAAATGAAAGCGTGACCATTTGGATGAAGTTGAGACGGGGCGACGTCCAGATACTGCAGCACATCGCGAAGGAATAGATTGAAAGGTGGCACGCTACCAACCCAGCACATGAACTTGCTACACGCCGTATATCCCACTGGGGCCAGATGTGGGCGGTCATGCCCCGACGGAACGAGCACGTCAGCAAACGGAATGCCATGAATAGAACAAATCCGCTTAAGAGCGGCCTCAGTGACTCTCGAAGCCTGTGAGTCAACTGGGTCATCCAGTGAAATCGACGATTTCAAAGTATCGGGAGCCCAGTCATGAGCGGGAGAAACTGACGGGTCAGTTGTGTCGGGGGCCGTTCGCTTAGAAGACGGCCGAGGTTTGTCGGAAAGTGTAGCCGAACTGGATCTTTTGGACATCTTGAATAAATAGCAGACCCAACCAAGCACCTGTGTGAACTATACTCGAAAAATGATTGACGTTAGAATTAACAACGCAGATAACCCCCCCGTGTGGTGTGTGAACTAGTGCAATCAATCGTGCATAAGCATTTAATATAACGTCAAGCCTAAAAACATCGCTTCCGAAAAGCGTCATCGCTGACCGTCTCCGAAAGCCTTCTGAATAACGACTGCAGTAAGACACTAGAGGTAATTATCCGATTATGCCAAGTAAAGACCAGTTATGAAATTGGGCAAGGAGAGTATGTTCGGCATTTGTATATGTCCGACATTTATGTGTGCTCGGCACTTAATTATGCTCGGCATGCTAACTATGTTCGACATGAAGATAGGTCCGGTACTTATGTATGTTCGGCATGTTAAGTATGTTCGGCATTTTCTTGTGTTCGGCATTTAGGTGTGTTCGGCATCTAGTTATGTTCGGCATGATAGTTTGTTCAGCAGGATAGTTTGTTCGGCACTCAAGTACGTTCGGTATGTTGGTTTGCTCGGCATGGAGGTAGGCTCGGCATTTATGTACGCTCGGCATAACAGTTTGTTCGGCTAAAGTAGTGGCTCGGCAGGGCTACAATTCGGCATAAGGCCATCATCCGGCCCAGCTTCAGTTCCCAATGAGCTAGTGTCGTTCGGCCAAAACTACGCCGTGCCAAACTAAGATTATGCCGAGTCCAAACACTCGGCATATCCTCCATACCTTCTCCTCCTCCGCCGAACACTCACTAATGATCCTACAAGGCATTCCAATTTGGTTCTCTCTCTCTACAACTAGACGCTCGACCTTGGAAACATTCCAAATCGAACTTAAGTCCCCACCAACAGCGAATCGATGGGAAATTGCCAGAAGAGGAACTCGGGTAAGAAGATACCTAGTACGAGGATCGAACGTAGGAAAGTTATGAGAAACCCTTGAATTCTAATTGCACGAATGGTTTGTGAGCTCAGAATTGTAAAAGTAAGAAGTGAGAAAAGAGAAGGAAAGAAGGCGGCTTTTATAGAGAAGAAGAGGAAGATGAAGGGACTCTGACCGGCTCTACCGGTCAAAACGGTTTCACTCGGCTTCCAGTCATTCTGCACTCGCATCGTTCGACATCCTTGGCATTCGGCAGCAATGCACCAATCCAGTAGTTCAAAGCACACCCTGTTCGAACACATGGTGTACTTTGGGGGGCAAAATGTTACCTGGAAAATCGACCAGGCAACTAGAACGTTCGGCATGCAGGGTCGTACTCGGCACAAATGAGCACTCGACACGTTTGAACGTTCGGCAGTCAAGGGTTGTACTCAGCATTGAAGAACGTACGTCCATCCAGGTTTGCACTCGGCACGAGACCTTCAGCATTTCACTCGGCACTCCCTCCACTCAGCCTGCTTTTCACTCGGCATACCCTTTGATCGGCACATCCCGTGCTCGGCATACCCTTTGTTCGGCACATCCTGTGCTCAGCATATCCTTTGCTCGGCATGTCCTTTGTTCGGCATCCCAGCATCGTTCGGCCCGCTTCCTCCATTCAACAGAGAGATCCATCGACTTGGAAAGGAGGGCTCAGCATGCCGACCGTTCGGCATGTTCCACTCAGCGTGCAGGGCGCGTCCTATCTAGACCGAGCTACCTAGCCATCTGGCCCACCAGGGAAGTCCAACCCACATTCGTCTATAAATAGAGGGGCAGGGGCACAGAAAAGAGGGATCAGATTTCAGAGAACACAGGGGACTCTGTCTCATCCAAACCTCATCCAAGACTTATACTTTTATTTCACAATTGTATTCGAATACTTAAAAGCGGATTGTATCTGTAATCAAGTTTAAAGTGAAGAAATAAAGGATCAACTTCAAAGTGGACGTAGGCTACAATGCCGAACCACTATAAATTCTGTGTTCTCGTCTCCCGCATTTTAATTTATATTATCTTCTCTATTTTAATTTATCTTCTTCATTAATCTCTCTACACAAACTCTCTAAGGGTGTTAGTGACCAATTTTGGCACTAACAGATGCAAACCTTGACTTCTTCGAAGATATCTAGAAAATCTCAAACCTCTTTGATAGCTCCAACGTCCTTTAAAGATACCTTAATCCAAAGCAAAAGATTACTAAGAGAACTTCCGAACCATCACAAGTCACTTTTGCAATTCTACCTAGTTCAGATTCCAAAGAAACCGTTCTCTCTTCACAAAACAGAATAACTTAAGCTCTTCTAACCAAAAGAAGAAACTGATGGTCTACCCAAATCACGACCTTATACCCTGCTGAGTTTCCAGAAGAAGTGGATAATCCTTCATCATCAGTCCGGCCTAATGATAGAAGAATCACAAAGACTCCTGAACCATCAAAGAAACAAGCCACTCTACTACTTCCGGACTCCCTCTAGGACACCGCTAAGCCAAGAGACCTTCCTAACAGCACACTCAACACCTCCAAGCCACCACTGCTGCCAAAGACTTCTTTATCCAAAAGCTCCTCGAATCACAAAGCTATACCAGCCAACTCCACAAAAGAGTCTTCAAGATGGCCGATATCTCAAGAAACTTGGCTTCAAACCAAGCACAAACACCTTACTGAACTGAGTCTCAAACTCCACTACAGACAAGACTCCTTCCTATGGTTGCCAAGATACCATCACTGCTTCAGTACTTCCAACCGATCCAAATTCTAGAAAATCCGCTCGCACGAGCGCAACCAAGCTTATGCTTCAAAAATGGACTCCGAATCTTAAAATATTTTCCTTCAGAGATTGGTGAAATCCTTAAATTATGCTGCAAAGCTTACTTGAGACGGTATAGGGTCTACAATCTCGGCAGATACACTTCCAACCTCAACACTCAAACTTCTTCCACTAGTGGTAGTCGTGCTACACACATCCCACTACCTCTCCTACCTCTAAATCTTATATTGGAAAACCCGAACAGGAAACCCAAATAATAGGTAGGTGTGTATATATGTATGTATGTATGTATGTATGTGTATATATATATATAAACACACACACACACACAAGTACGCTCTCTCAAAATGAAATCACTCCAAAGCCTAGGTATTCACTCAACCTAGCGCTCTGATACCACAATGTAATGACCCACCTTTCATTCCGTAGAAAGATGCATCATTAAGAAGAAAGAAAGGGATAGAAAAGAGAAAAGAAAGAACAAACAACATCAGAATCTCATAGCGTAATGAATAAATTATATTATATCACATAAAATTTACGTAGTATCATATACATTAGAGTTATTCAACTAATACAACATAAACGAGACAGTTATAAACAACTGTCTAGTTACTACAACTCGAGTACAACACAGATAAACAGAAACAACACTAGCTCAGCAGAACCCCTACGTATCTACACACTGAAGCCTTCTGCTCCATATCTCCTCCAAAACTCATCAAAGCAAACCTGAATCGCTTGGCTACTCGTAAAAATTTGAGTACCCAAGAGTTTAATAAAACAGAAAATAAACTACGGGTTAGACATGGGTCTGGTGTGAGTAAACGGGTTAAAATTGCTTAGCTTTAAAAATCCTTTGAAAATAAAGGTATCACGTAAGACTCCCCACAAATAAACATGGGTAAGTTTTTATCTTACGTTAACCAAAACATTTGATAGGAAATCCAGTGATATTATAATAGGGTCTAGGGTTTTCAAGTAAATATGAAACAGCCGAAATTGTTACGTTCATTAAATTCCAGCTACTAGCCACAAGTGGGTAATACAATCAAAATCTTAAAGGGAACGTAGGAAGAATGGGTTTCCATCAATGGCAGGGTTACTGGGGTACCGCCCGTCACAGTACGGGGACTAGATCACCATGCCGAAGATCCACCCTAAATCCCCTACAACACAAGGCTGGAACCATCCCTTACTGGACAGTCCCGAACAGGACAACCTAGTAGATGGCCGTCGCCAACTGCCCACACAGCCGAATAAAAAGGGACCTCTAGACAGGTGTAAATCTCATCTCACTTAGGTGCTACCTACTTAGCCTTGCTGCACCTCCCCTATTTTAGCCATTCCCGGTTGATGAGGCTTGAGGATACAATTACCTTTATAGAACACATCTATCTTAGAATGCTCAACGTCCACCTGACGATGTTCTGAAAGCATTCAATCCATACAAGTTCGTTCCGGGTTCGAACAAAACCAAATGTACTATCTCGCTACACTCATTTGGAATCACCCTCAGAGTTAACGACAACAGCCCTTGCACTCTGAATTTTCTTCTCGAACCTGAAAGTACTACCCCTGTTAAACTCGTATTGGAATCACCCTCAGCGTTTTAATGACGAATAGTCCTTACACCTCGTGTCTTCACTCTTCACTTGAGATTCACGACCTAACGTTTAATTTGGATTGATGTGGTTTTTAGAATTCCAAATTTGGAAATCTGATTCCAGTCTCACCGAAATCCAAAATGCCATCTTAATGTCCAAGTGATTTTAGTTTGAACAATTGATTCGATTTAAAACATTGAATTCACACAGCATCATTCACAGATAAATATTACACATTTATCACAGCTATAATCAATATCACATCATAGCGCATCACAGATTATTCAAACTATAAGCATCATTCAATTCAGATACTCCATTCAATCGATCATCCACAACAAGAATCATTAATCCTTATTATAATTAATTTGATCAACTTAAATTAAATTAATTACATGAGAATTAATCACATAATCCTTCTTAAACAATCATTAATTAATTAATTAATCAACCTTTAATCACTTTAGAAACCAATTAATTAATATTTAATTATAGATTAATTATCATTAATTATCTTCTAAATTAATCACCCTTTATTAATTATTACTTAATTACATTAAGTAATTAGCCTTCAAATTAATTACACAAATTAATTATTCTTTAATCACTTAGATTAATTAACCTTAATTACTTCCATTAATTAATTATAATTAATTCATTAATTCTTAATTAATTACATTAATTAATTTATATCCTAATCACTTCATTGATTAATTATCTTACAGCTAATCACATTTATTAATCAATTAAACCTTTGATTATTATCATTAATTACATTAATTTATGATCCTCTAATTACCTTCATTAACTATTATTCTTTTAATTACCTTTAAAAATTAATCCTTAACTTAAATACGTTCACTAATCAACCCTGATTAATCACAATTGGTAATTGACTTCCCTTAATTACTTATATCAATTAAATCAACTCCTTGATTAATTACATTAATTAATCCTTTAATTGCACTGAGTAATTATCACTTAATTACTTCCCCTAAGTAAGTATCCTTTAGTTACTATCCATCAAGTAATATCCCTTTAATTAATTACATCCAGTAATTACTTCACTAAGTAATTACCTTCATTAATTACATTAAATAATTATACTTAATCCATGTTCAAGTAATTTTTAATTAATTAAACTTAATTAATTAATTAACATTAACCACATTAACTTAATTAATTACACAGGGTAGTTAATCACCTTAATTACTTTATTAAGTAATTACCCTTAATAACCTTCTTATCATTAAGTAATTAACCCCTTAATTACTTATTACTTAATTATTTCTTAATTGATTAACCTTGATTAATCAAACTTTAATTAAGAAATTAATTACACTTAATTAATTTCATAAATTAATTGTATCTTAATTTAATTACCCATATTAATCATTTTAGTTAACTAAGTAATTATACTTAATTACTTTAGTTAATAAAACATAATCAAATTAAAATAAATCATTTATTACATTAACTCTTAACTTTTGTTTTAAAATAAATTAAATTTTAAATCTTGAATATGACTTATTAAAATCATTATTCTTTGACTGAAGTTAAATACATTTTACTTAAATCATAATTATATTCCAACAATTTTACTTATGTTGAAACATTTATAACTAATTACAAATTTATTCTAATGTAATATTTATATAAATCAAAACTATTTTAAAACAACATTTATACTTTAAAATCTATGACTTTAAAACTTAAATTTGTTTAAACATTATTTCTAACTTTAAACATTTCATACTTTTAAAACTGGTCAATGCTTTGCTTAAAAATTTGCTATGCTTTGTAAAATTTGAAATCATTTAAGTTTAAAATATGGATTAGTTCAAAAACTGGAAACAAACGTTGTTTCCGAGCAAAACACAGCAGTTTTCGAGTAAAAAGAAAATTTCCTCGAGGCTATCACGTAATTTTCCTGAGATACTTAAAAAAAGCTACCCACTGCGCCCACTCCGAGTCGAACGCGAGAAGAAACACAAAATGCTTCGGCCGAACATCTTCTTTCCAAATCTCCACACCCAGATGCATAAGAACTGTCACAGTGCATATGCACGGCCGAAAATCTTGCCGCCTTTCAACTTTCTGGCCTTTGACAACTCACTTTCGACCACGACAAACACCTAGTTGAAGCAGCACAACGAAAACCAAAGGCAATCCCAAAATCGCAATCTCGATAGAAACAGGCAAATGCAAACGATCAGAAAATCAACTACTGGTGACAAACCACGCCACTTGAAACCAAACTGCTGCAACCCCAGACGTGCCTCGAACCACCGAAGCCATCCCCCCTATGCGATGCATCCCGGTTCACCACAGCCACCGTATGAACCCATCAACATCGATGATACAACCGAGCACAAAAACCCTACTTCCACCTTCCCCGACCACCACGGCCCAAAATAAAATCAGCCATGATTTTTTCAGTGACCCTTGACACTCCAGCTACCACCACGCCAAACCCCGAGCAACCAAACATTGCCGATCAACGACAGTTGGCCAAAATCCCAATTTGGGGAAACCCTTAATTTCTCGTCCAAAACACCATTAAAAATTACAAAATTTATTTCTAAATTCATGATCTGGATTCAATATCCAGATTATAAAATCAGATATATAAATTGACATATTTGATTTTTACTTTTTTTTCTAAGTTTTACAGTAATCTTTAAACTTACAGTATATTTAACAAATAAAATAACTTAAAATTATTTTTAAAAACAATAACACATTGTTACTTACATTTTCTTTTCTGTAATCAAAGTCTAATTTTGATTTTGCAGGGAGATAGGAATTATTTTATAATTGAAGTTGGTCAATTACTAATAACAGAGCACAAGTATAAATATTTACAGATATTCACACATGTAATCAAGCATCTTCATACATACATTCAGATAAAATGAAGCATGCAAACCATATCACAACTTTATCACATAAGATCATCACATGCGAACCTAAAAGCTTCTTTTAAATATAAGTTTACTCATCAAACATTGAAGCAGAGAGCATTGTTTTCTAGAACTGCTAAATTTGAACTTTTTGTTTTGAATTGAATTTGCTTGCAATTGATCTTCGCAGAGATGTTGATTTTACTTGTTGTAGAGAAGATTACTTTGATTACAGGTTGTATTTGAAGTTGAAACTTGCTACAGCTTTGCTTTACATATTTTTGAACTTCAATTTTTTGTTGAGTTTGTTGTAGTTCTAAAAAACATTGTTGTAGTTGATTTACAGTTTGCAATTGAATTTGTTGATGATCTTAATTTTTGCAAGACCTCGGTTTTGCAGACCTTTGAACAGATGTTTGTTTTTGATTTTACATGCTTTTGAGAAAATGATGTATAGATCTTTGAAATGATTTTAATTTTGATTTGGAAACTTCTTTTTATAAAAAATATGATTTCGATTTTAGAAGAGAAGAAATTTTGAACACAAATAATTTTTGCTAATTTTCTCTTAATACATTTTTAATAAATGTTTTCAAGAATAAACAAAACAGTGCCACTTGTAATCTTAAGTTATTAGAGTGTTTACAAGTGTAATTTGCAAGGTTTAATTGTTTTACAAATGTAAAACAAGAAATTTTGTGTTTATCTCCTTACTTTAATTTTATTTATATTTTACAAGTGTTAAAATTACATTTTTCATTAATTTCCTATTTATTTTAACATGTTTTAAATGCTTATTTCAATTTATCTTTTAATGTTACATATAAATTACCTTCATACAATTACATACTTTTATGTTTTATTTGTATATTTTTAAAATATATTTTCAAAGCTAAATTTTAAAGAAAGAAAATTTGAAAAGAAAAGAATATTGAATTAAACCTTATTTCAAAGTTTCATATTAAAAATATTGTACTAAAATATATATGAACTAAATTTATTTCAAAAACCAATTTTTAAAGGAAAACAAATTTATATAATATACTATTTTGAACTATTATATTTTTAAACAAAATAAATATTTACTTTAATTACTTTTGAAAATCTAATATAGATTTTAAAATAAGCTATTGAAAAGTTTCTACTTTTAAATAAGCTATTGAAAACTTTTTTATTAAATTTAAATTTAAATCAAACTCCCTATTTACAATGCATATACTCATATATACATTATAAATAGAACATATTTTAGCATAGAAAGATAAATTTTATCATTTAAATATTTTTAACTTTAAAAAGAATAAAGTTCCCAAATTAAATATTATCATTATTATAAATTTTGCAAAGATAACATTTGTCAAATTAAACAATTATTAGTTTTTGAAAAGATAATTAGATTATTAAATCAATATTGCACATTTTAAAATAATTATTAATGGAAATTATTGAATAAATATTGCCTAAATTTCCAGGATATCACACCCAGCCTAACCTAACTATTGTGAGACCATCAGTTCCTGATTGAAAGGGAATGTTGTTGGTACGGGCCCTTCTTCTATGTTTGCTTATTGACCTAGTGTAAGTTTTAAAATAAGCCTCTTCTGTTATTTCTGCTATATTTTCTTATTAACTTAATCTAAGTTTTAAAATAAACCTTTTCTATTCTTTCTGCTTAATTATAACTTATTTTATAATTGATATTCTTCTATTCTATCTTTTTAGTTATAACTACTAGTTATAAACATGCTTACAAATGTCTCAAATTTACCTATTTCGGTCTATCTTCTTTTTATTACAGTTCTTTCTTATTTTAAATCTAATTTCTGTAAATTCCGTGTTTATTTCTATTTAATCTATATCAGTGAATTCTCCTCCTTTTATATTCATATATTTTATTCGCATAAAAAGGAATAAAAAAGAAACTAACATTTACAGGCTAAATTCTAATGTAAAACGGATGTAAGTAAATATAAATGACTGCAAATAACTGTGTAAAATTGCTGAATAAAAATAGCTAAATAAATAGACTGAAAAGAACTTTAAAAACTAAATGTCATTAACTTATACAAAAACTATATCAAAACTGTAGAAAAACTACAACTATTGGGACCTCTATTATTTTAAATTACTTAAAAATCTAAAATAATTACAAATTATTCACCTGTGGTCCTTAGCTGTATTCCTTGGGCTTCCCGGATCCACTTCTAGGGTGTAGAATATTTTTACTAAAAAGATCTCCTCCTAAGGAAATTTTTCTTTTTAGGGTCCAGCCTCAGGCAATGATCCAAATTGGGAGAAAATATGATTGAGATAAATAACTAGGTCTTATTTATAGTGTAGATTAGGGATCTCAGGCCGTTGGATTTGAAGATTAAACCTGGTGCAACCACGTCATAGGCTCGCTAGGAACCGTCGAATTGAAGCACGAACACACAGGATTTGAAGAAAATTGAAAAACACATCATAGGCTCCAATCTGGACACTTCCTCATCCAAAAAGAAGGCGGGTCGACCTAGCTACTATGGGTGGTCGACCTTACACAAGCCTGGGTCGACCTGGCTTATGGCTTTTGTCGACCCATGCCTATATTATTATTTTTCCCGTTTTATTTTCGATTTCTTATTTCTCTCATATCCTCTCTATACTGACTCGGATTTCGACAAGTTATATATAAAAATTGATCAAAAAATCACCATGAACACAATGGTGCAACTCTCGTAGCTCGATTCTAACAATTTCACAAACTTATTTTATCATTTAATTAATTCTTTTATTAATTATTAGGGCTCAAATTTTGGGGTTGTTACATTCTCCCCTCCTTAAAGGGGTTCGTCCTTGAAATTTCCGAGGACAGAAGAATGAAATAAATATTTTCATCAAAATTCTACAACCACATATTCAACCATCATCCATTACATCCATTGTCCTTAAGCTTACTAATGCAATTTATGTTATATGCAATAGTATAGTGTCAATATCCCTAACTAATGCAAAAGATTAGGCGGTCTACTGATTCAGTCGACCTTCTTTAATGTAATCATGTCCATGCCATGTATCTAAATGAATGCAAATTCCCTAATGAAAACTGATTGTTCTATATGCATGCTACAATTATCATCAATGCAACAATCATATGATAATCTTCCATTTATAGCAACCATGGGAATAAAATAAAAATGCAAATGCACACACATCCATATGCATATGTTTTAGTGACCTAATTAGGCTTATCCCTAAGAGATAATAGTGCCTAGTGTACATATGTGCGTCCATTAGCATCCACTAGCAAACACTTGCAACCAATAGTGTCCAACATACGTAACATGTTCTAGTAACATGTTTACATTCAGTACTATCATCCATAGGTTAAATCCTAAGATCTACCCTCCCAAAGGATACTAAAGGGAAGAAATTATTAAAAACTAAAGATGAAAATAGAAAATTCAAGATATACCATCGAAAAGATGTGGATTAGAGGCACGTATTTTTTCCTCAGCCGCCCACGTAGCGTCCTCGATACTATTTTCCCACTGCACCTTAACCAAAGGGACTTCCTTATTTCTAAGCTTCTTGATATCATGTCCAACAATCTTGGTAGGAATGCGACGAACCGATTCTTCTCTTTACACTTCAACTTATTCAAGTTAACTAGGTTCTACTACCTCTGCTGAATCGTGTAAGCACTTTCTCAAATGCGAAACATGAAAAACATCATGAAATCTCGTGAGCCTCTCTGGTAGCTTTATCCGATACGCCATCTTGCTTGCTCTTTCCACAATGGGGAACGGTCAACGAATCTGGGAGCAAGTTTCCCACTTGATCCAAACCTCACTATCTTTCTTAGTGGAGACACCTTAATGAAAACCAAATCTTCTATCACAAAATCAATATCCCTTCTCCGCTTATCTGCATAGGATTTTTATCTATCTTAGGCCATCATCATTCTCCTCTAATCAAATCAATCTTTCTGAAGTCTCTGTAATCATGTCGGGACCAAATAGCATCTTTCGGTAGACTCCAACCAACACGAAGGCGACTTGCAAGGTCTTCCATAAAGAGCTTCAAAAGGTGTCATCCAAATGCTTGTCTGAAAACTATCATTATATGCAAACTCCACTAAAGGAAGATGCTCCTCCCAAGTTCCTCCAAAATCAAGAATGTAGATTCTCAACAAATCCTCAAGAACTCTATTAACTCTCTTCGTTTGGTCATCCGTCTGGGGTGATAGGCCGTGCTTAATCTGAGCTGTGTACCTAAAGCCTCTTGCAAGCTCCTCCAAAACTCGCTAGTAAAGATAGGGTCTCTGTCGCTTACTATGCTAGAGGGAACTCCATGAAGTCGGACTATCTCATTAACATATAAGCATGCCAAATAAGGTGTTGTCCTCTTACTCTTGACGGGAATGAAGTGGGAACTCTTAGTCAAACGATCTACAATCATCCAAATACTGGTATTTCCCTTCCTTAATCGGGGTAAACTATCAATGAAATCCATCGAAACACTATCCCACTTCCAATTGGGTACATCCAATCATTAAAGCAATCTGCCGGGTTTCTGTTGCTCCGCCTTAAATCTTTGGCACGCAAGATACTTAGCTACAAACTCTACCATGCCTTTCTTCATGCCGCTCCAATAAAACACTCTCCTCATGTCCCTATACATCTTATCACCACCCGAATGAATAGTCATTCGAGAATGGTGTGCTTCTTCTAGAACCGCTCTGCTATTAATGAAATAGCATTAAAGATGTCTAGAGCCTCTGCTCTATTAATCCTATCCAAAATATCCATAATCTCTAAATCCTTTCATTGCCTTGAGCCAATCTGATCTATGAGGGTAGGCTTAATCTCAATTGCCACTAATAATTTAGGGGTAATGTCCGCAGAGGGCTTAAAATCAAAGGTGGAAATAAATTATAGGCTTTTCCACTCCACGAACATTAGACTAAGGATTGCTCTCTTCCTGCTTAACGCATCCACAACCACATTCCCTTTACCTAGGGTGTAGGCTATCTCAAAGTCATATGATGCCAAAAACTCCATCCAACGCAGCCACCTCAAGTTTAAATCCTTTTGTGAGAACATATACTTCAATGATTTATGGTCAGTGAAAAGCTCAGACTTCTCTCCTAGCAAGTAATGTCTCCAAGACTTGAGCGTGAAAACAATAGCAGCTAACTCCAAATAATGGGTGGGGTAGTTCTTCTTATGAGTTCTCGACTATCTACTTCCATAACATACTACCCTCCCTTCTTGCATCAATACTGCACCAAGACCCATCCCACATGCATCGGTTTATACTGTGAAGGCTTAACTCCATTAAGTAAAACTAACACTAGTGCACTAGTAAGGGCCCTCTTCAGCATCATGAAGGAATCCTCACAATCTACATCCCACACGAATGTCATATTCTTCTTAGTGAGGCGAGTAAGCGGTGCTGAAATCTTACCAAAATTTCTGATATTCTTCCTATAATAGTCAGCCAAACCTAGGAATATTCTAACTTTAATAGCATTCATGGGGGCCTTCCAATCTTGTACCGCTATTATCTTAGCGGAATCTACAACTAAACCCTCTCTTGAGACTACATGCCCCAAGAAACGGGCCTTCTCATGCCATAAGTGACACTTCGAGAATTTTGCTTTCAACTGATGAACATGAAGTGTGCAAAGAACCTCCTCAAGATGAATAAGATGCCCTTCCATACTCTTGAAAAACACTAGAATGTCATCCACAAACACTACAGTGAACTTATTTAGGACTTCTCGAAAAACATGGCTCATCAAATCTAGAAAATAGACCGGGGCATTAGTCAGCCCAAACGGCATTACCAAACACTCAAAGAATCCATCGGGTGTCCTAAATGTTGTCTTATCGATGCTATCGTCAGCGACCCTAAGCTGATGAAATCCAGTGGCTAAGTCAAGCTAAGAAAATACTAAAGAGCTAACAAACTGATCAAAAAGATTGTCTATTCTAGGAAGTGGGTAAAATGGTTCTTCTTCATGAGCTTATTCAACTCTCTATAGTCTATGCAAAGTCAAAGGGAACCATCTGTCTTTGTAGCGAAGACGACTGACACTCCCTACTCAGTTATTCTCCGTCTGATGAAGCCTTTCTCCAATAGCTCACCAATCTGCCTACTTAACTCCATCCTCTCCCTAGGTGCCATACATATCACGGGCAATGCCACTGGCTTAGCATTGTTATTCAGATAGATCTTAAAGTCAATCTCTCTCTTAGGAGATAGTCCCCTAACCTCTTCAAAAACGTCTAGGAAATCTCTAAAAACAGGAATATAATCTAACTCTCCTTGTGATGAATCAAGGAAATAAAGGAAGCTCAACATGACTGACCCTTGTGGGTCGCAATAAATCTTGAGAGTCCTTCCACTACATGTCTCTAGTCTGATGACTCTCCTCTCGTAGTCTAATATCGCTTCATAAGTGGATAACCGGTCCATCCTCAAAATCATCTCATATCCCAAAAATCCCAGTACATAGGCGTCATAGTCAAATTATACGCCTAGTATAAAAAATTTCAAACCCCTTATGGGGTTTGAAACAACTATAGGGTCTACTACTAGAAAATATCTAAGTGCAAACAATCAACCAAGGAACTAGAAATGAAAGAATGCGATGCTCCAGAGTCAAAAAGAGTTCGAATAGGAAAATCCAAAATAGAGATCAAACCTTCTATAGAGACTTTCCTCGCTCGATCCGGTCCACTAGAAGGTGCAGCATCCAAAGCTTGTACTTGTGTTGCAGGTGCGCCTGCTCTCTGCCCTACCCTTTGAAGAAAAGCTGTACTAAGGTGCCCAGGCTGCCCACAATTGTAACACCTCCTCTTCATCGTGTCCTTTTTACAGTCTCTTGTGAAATGCCCAACCTATCAACAATTTTGATATTTTTCGCCCTTCTTGATCTGCTTTTGAGGTCCTCTCTTTTCTTCTTGCCTTATCCCTCTTATTCTTCCACCACTGCTTCCTATAGTTTTCAGAATTAGAAACCTTCTTAACCTCTTCTTTCTTAGCAACATCTGACATGAGAGCCATCTCCATAAGTGACTCATACGTCGCTCCCATAGGTACATGTGTCAATGCGAACCCTTGGAAGGGATGGTTCAAACCCTTAGCAAACTTGATGGCCTTCTTATGCGGTGTATTAACAAGCCCCATTTCAAACTGCGATAGCTCATTAAACTGATTTATATACTCCTTTACTGAAAGACTCCTTTGCTTTAGATTAATGAACTTATCCAACTGCATGCTTTCCTCGACTTGCGACAAGAACTTTTTCTCAAACCTTTTTCGAAATCCAAATCACCAATGTCTCTACCTTCTATCCCTATGATCTCCCACCAGTAAGAAGCTTCTCACGTCAGCTGCCAAGATGCAAGTTGAACTCTCTATCGGTCCTTCAATCCTAATAGCCCAAATATCTGCTCTGTATTCCTCAACTAAGCTCGCGTCCCTATAAAATCCTCTGGGCCAGAAAATATCTTGCCTCCTAAAATAGCGAAATCCTTACATAGCTTAGAAAATTTTGTTGCCGCAGGTGGAATAATGGAATCTCCACCCACCGATGCCACATTGGACGCTTTCCCTTGCACCTCTGGTGTCGTAGCTTGAAGGTATCTACGATACCAACCAGGGACTTGGACACCCTCTGGAAGATCTGGGGCAGCCGCCATTCTATGCAAAGAAAATAGAGTTTAGGCTCGAAAGAATTGAAAGAAGGTTGAACTAGACTTTGAGGGGATTTTTATAAAAACTCTCTTGTACTTGAAAACTATTTCTATAATAAGAGTTTCTTGTTGAAAAATACTTTTAGTTTGAAGATATGTTACCTTTGAAAAATACTTTACTTTTAAAACAAGTTTTAAGGAATCCTGTAATCTTAGGCTCTAATACCAAGTGAAAAACCCCACACTCCTTATTATACCCAAAGAGGGCACACCAAAGAATGTGATGCGTTATAGGTATAGCTAAAACATCATAGAGACTAAGATTCACAAGACAAATAAATAAAAACAACGGAAACATATAAAATACTTATCATTAATTCATAAAATTAAGTCATAAAAACAGAATATGTCTTAAAAACTAAATACACATGTCCCATGAAAAATACAATCTCTGTCATATCATCAGAGTACATAAAAAACAAAAAACATCTCTCTCATAAAGTACCAGTACATCAAAGGCCAAATGAAAAGAAAACTGAAAAGAAGAATGCATGAAGAACTCTGGGAATGTATCTCCAAGAAATCCAAATCTACTATCTTTGGCTCTACTGGCCAATGAGGGAAAAGGGAGAAACAGACGAGTGCGTCAGACAACAAGTCTGGTGAGTGAAAGTAATTACTAGCATTTCTAAGCAAGATAAAGATAATGGACTAAGAAATAGTTCTAGCATTGAAAGAAATACCAAGAAGATAAAACTGGGGTAAAATACTATTTCTGATTCTGTTTGGCTATTTAATTGTGATTGTTTACACTTGTCTTAAACTGCTGTGATTAGGCTGAAACCCTAATCCTATTTTAATTAGGCCGAAATTCTAATTTTACCTATTAATCGGCCTTCTATCTCTGTTGTGCCACTGTGAACCAATCCTGTTGGACACAACAAAAGACACTTATTTAGCGCTTGGAACGCAGTAGTGAATTATTTACCGTAATCGATGATGCACGCTCGGTCATCGCCGTTACACACTAACGGTCACCCCTATTTGACCTCTTATTTACCCTAGTCAGCTTAAGCATGCTCAGCCTCACCTAACAGTTGTGAGACCATCAATCCTAGTCTAAAAGGGAATGCTACCCGGCCTCACCTAATTGTTGTGAGACCATCGGTCCTAGTCTGAAAGGGAATGCTGCTGGTACTGGTCTTAACAAACAAATTCTAGTTTGCGCCCCTTGTCCAAATCCCCAAATTTGAGCTTCTATCTATTGGCCACTTTTATACCCTAATTAGCATAAGCGTGTCACAGCCTCACCTAACTATTGTGAAACCATCAGTTTCTGACTGAAAGGGAATGCTGTTGGTACGAGAACCTTCTTCTACGTTTTCTTATTGGCTTAGTGTAAGTATTAAAATAAGACTCTTCTGTTATTTCTGCTATATTTTCTTATTAACTTAATCTAAGTTTTAAAATAAGCCTTTTCTGTTCTTTCTGCTTAATTATAACCTATATTATAATTGTTACTCTTCTATTCTATCTTTTTAGTTACAACCATTAGTTATAAACATGCTTGCAAATGTCTCAAATTTGCCTATTTCAATCTATCTTCTTCTTATTATAGTTCTTTCTTATTTTACATCTAATTTCTGTAAATTCCGTGTTATTTCAGTTTAATCCATATTAGCGAATTCTTCTTTTTTAATACTCTTGTATTTTATTCATGTAAAAAAGGAATAAAAAATACTAACATTTACAGGCTAAATTCTAACGTAAAATAGATGTAAATAGATACAAATAACTGTAAATAACAGTAAATAACTGAATAAAATAGCTAAATAAAAATAGCTGAATAAAATAGACTGAAAACACTTTAAAAACTAACTGTAAATAACTTATATAAAAACTGTCTCAAAATTGTAGAAAAACAACAAATATTGAGAACCCTATTATTTTACATTATTTAAAAATCTAAAATAATGACAAAACACTTGCCTATGGTCCATAGCTCTATTCCTTGGCCTTCCCGGATTCACTTCTAGGGCATAGAATATTTTTATTAAAAAAAATTTCTCCTAAGAATTTTTTTCTTTTTAGGGTCCAGCCTCAGGCAACGACTCAATTGGAAGAAAATTTGAATGAGAAAAATAGCTAGGTCTAGGATCTTATTTATAGTGTAGCTTAGGGATCTTAGGCCATTAGATTTGAAGATTAAATTTGGTACAACCACATCATAGGCTAGCTAGGAAACGTCGAATGGAAGAACTAACGCACGGGATTTGAAGAAAATTGCAAAAAACAATATAGGGCTCGAATTTGGACACTTCCTCGTCCAAAAACAAGGGGGGTCGACCTTACACAAGCCTGGGTCGACATTTAGGTCAGCCTGGCGTATGGCATGGGTCAATGCATGCCTATATTATTATTTTTTCCTGTTTTATTTTCGATTTCTTATTTCTTTCATATCTTGTCCATACTAACTCAGATTCGACAAGTTATATATGGTTTAAGTCCCGTAGCTCGATTCTAACAATTTAACAAACTTATTTTATCATTTAATTAATTCGTTAATTAATTACTTTGGCTCAAATTTTGGGGTTGTTATAATATAGCTCCTAAAGAAAGGCCGAGCTTGATAAGCAAGTGGTTAAATCATTAGAGAAGGGATTTATTTACAGAAGTACTTCAAAATGGGGAGCATCGGTTGTTTTTCTACCAAAGCAAATGGCCCTTTAAGACTTCGCATCAATTATTGCGTGAATAAGCTGAGAAAGAAGAATCTTTATCCAACGTCGCACTTAGGCGACCTCTTTGATCAGCTATTTGGAGCAAAGGCATTCTCTCAACTTGACTTGGCTATCAGACATAATTAGTTGCATGTGGCCGAGGATAATATTTAAAAAACTGTTTTTGTATACAGATGGACTTTACAAGTTGTTAGTCATGCCATTTGGGCTTACTAATGCACCAACGTTTGTTCTCAACCTCATAAGCCGAGTTTTTAGAGGGTTGCTGAATTAATTTGGTGTGGTATTTATTGATGATATGCTTGGCTATTAGGAAAGTGAGGAAGAGCAGAACTTGCATTTAGGAGAAGTGCTTAACACCCTTCATAGACCTAAGCTGAAGGCAAAATTTTCCAAATGTCACTTTGGCACAAGGAGCCTTGCAACCTAGGATACGTTGTTTCCGAGCATAGACTGTCAATAGATACTAGTTAAATTATTGCAGTACAAGATCAACACATATCAAAGAATGCTACAGATATAAGAAGTTTTCTTAATTTGGCTGGCATTTATAGGAAGTTCATTAAAGATTTCCCAATATTTCTACACCACTGAGATGCCTTACCAAGAAGAATTTAGTTTATTTATGGAACTTAGAGTGCAAACATATTTTTATTAAGATAAAAGAGTTACCGACTTGTGTATCTAGCTTAGTACCCCTTAATGGTTCAAAGGCATTGTAGCATATACCAATGCTTATTGTATAGTAGTAGTGCCTTTTTAATGTAGGAGGGTATGGTTGTTTGTTATGCTAGCCAACAGTTGAAAGTGCACGAGAGAAACTATCCAACCTATGATTTTGAGTTGGAAGCTATTGTTTTATCCCTCATGTCTTGGAGGCATTGTCTTTTGGGAGAGCAATTTGATTTATTCAGGGATCATGATTCTATAAAGTATTTTATCTCCTAAAAAGATCTAAATTTAAGGTAGCATAGGTGGTTGGAGTTCTAGCCATTGTATAATTTCAGTATCTCATATACTCTGGGCAAAGGTAGTGTTGTAGCCAACGCCTTAAGAAGGAAGCATGTGATGCCAGGCTCTATGTTTTAGGAATGGAAGTGCTAGGAGTTCATTTTTATGTTTAATTTTAACCTTCATTGGACCTTACACTAGCACCTTTAGATGTTCATCCATTACTTAAGGACCGTATTGGTTCAAGTTAGAAGTAAGTCATAGAGTTATTCAGTATTTTTTAGAAGCTATATAGAGAAGAGCATTCAAGTCACTTGGAACATTGTTCCATTCATTCAAGGGGATGGCTACAAAGAGATAGGAGGTTGTATGTTCCTCTTATTAAGGAGTTGGTTGATTGGATATTAGATGAGTTCTATCGTTCTAGGAGGACTATTCATCCCGGTGGTGACAAAATGTATCATGATGTGAAGAGAGTGTTTTACACGCTAAGTATGAAAAGATATTTAGCGGAGTTTGTTTTCAAGTGTGTGACTTATTAAAGAAGAAAGGAGGATCAGAAGAAGCATGGTGGATTTGTACAATCTTGGATATTCCATAGTGGAAATGGGTGAGTATCTCTATGGATTTTCTTAACTGTCTACCTAGGAGTAGAAGAGGAATGAGAGCAGGTAAGTCATAGTCATTGTTAGCACCAAAATTGGTCGCTAACACCCAAATCCAGATGAAAGCACCCAATCACAGTGACATATCACAAATAGAATGTATGTAGAGAGTATAAATATGAAGAACGGTCAAAATAAAAAAGAAAGCAATATAGACACATAATTTATAGTGGTTCGACTGACTCCAGCCTACGTCTACTCCAGAAATTTCCTTTTTTTGATGTTAGAATTAATTACAGTTACAATCCAAAGTTTTTAGAACAATAATGGCAGAGAAGACGTTGTGTAGAAGACGAAGGGAAACAGAATCAAGATCCCTTTTCTGAAGCCCCACATGCTGTATTTATAGGCAAATCCCGAGTTACTGGGCTTCCTGAGTGGTCTGGGCCCATTAAGACCATAGCCGATCCAGACTCAACACCACGACCCACCCTGAGTTTAGAATATTCCGACCTGACATTTCCTAGGTGATGACCTGAAGTACGCCTACCTGCGACTTGAAGTAAATAAAGCTAGGACTCGAAGCAGTAAACATGCTGATCTACTCTGTCCCAATGAGCCACACCATCCTGTCGATCCTCTCCGTCCCACAGAGCCACACTATCTTGTCGGGCCACACTATCTTGCCGAGCCACACTATCCTGCTGAGCCACCTCAACATGCCAAACCACCTCAACCTAACTAACTTGGTCGATCCACCAATCCATCGATGTCGAACCCTTCGAGGCCGAACCACCAATGCCAAACGACTTACGCCGACCTACCTTGACCAAACCATATCCACAGTCCAACACCGAGCCACTCCCCACTCCACTACCGATCTACTCGATGCCGACCTAAACCAGGCCAATCTATAGCCTTCCTGCCGATCCCAACCTTACGCCAGGTGCCAACCCATCTCTATCCAACTTACGCCAATCCAGCCCAGTCCCTTCCATGCCGATCGACACTAACTCGCCGAACCAAGTACAACCGAGCCACCTTGGTCGGTCAAGCTACGTGGCCGAACCACCAATGACCAAACCGTGTTATGCTACCTCTCCTCGACCGAGCCATGTTTGACCGACCAGCCGAACCACATGGCCGAACTCCAACCATACTGAACCATATATCCATCCAACTAGCTTAAACCTATCGTATTCCGATCTCAACAAACGAGTAGTCGACTTAGTTAGATCCTCCTGTCCACAGCCACGCCAAAATACGGGTTAACATTTGCCCCCCAAAACATGCCTTGCTATTGGAAGGTGTGTTCTGAATAGCCTCAAATTCGATGCCCGAAGTCCCTATGTTATCCATAGATACCTTATGATTCATAATCTAATCCATTTGATCCAAGTGCCATTGCCGTATTCTTATCCAAATCTACAACTGCTCCGAGTCGATATTCGATTCCTATCATGTAACCAAATCCTTATCCAATTCCACATCCATTCGAAATCAGTTGACCGAATTTTAATCCATCCATAACCAATAGCCAAATCTATCACCTTTTTGATTTGATATCCAAATTCGGGACCACTCTGAGTCCTTTTCCAAATCTAGGACCCCTTTGAGTCCATTCATCCAAAGCCGAAATCCGAATCCAGGCCCTCTCCGGGTTTGACTTCAAAACCATAGACCTCGTCGGGTCGCGTTATCCTGCTCTGACCCCGACTCCTCGGTCAAGGGCTTTTATGCTCTCCGGCCTTGGCTCTCCGCCCATGGACTTTTTTGTATTCATCGGCCTCGGCTTTTCAACCAAGTACTTTTATATTCTCCGGACTCGGCTCTCTAGCTAAGGACCTTTTATATTCATCTGCCTCAGCTTTCCGGCCAAGGACTTTTATATTCGTCGGTCACGGCTCTCTGACGAAGGACTTTTATATTCTTCGGCCTCATCTCTCCGGCCAAGGACTTTTATATTCTCCGACCTCGGCTCTCCAACCAAGGACTTTTATGTTCACCAGCCTCAGCTCTCCGACCGAGGACTTTTATATTGCGTTTGAGTCCAGTCCATCACTCTCCGGCGAAGGGACTCGTAATTCGCGATTACTATCCCGTCTCCCCGGTCGGGACCGTAATCACGAGACCTTCATTATTCATTACATTGTCCCAATCCAACCATTCAAAATAATAGTTTTCACATCCATGGAAAACCAAATAAATGTTTGTACATCCAAGGAAAAAACAAAAGTTTTCAGGAAAATGAAAAAGAAAAACAGGATTTTACAGACTCGAGCAACAGGATTTATCATTGTCTCGGAGCATGCCTAGGGACCGTCCTTGATCACGTACATATATAAGTGATCTAGTCAAATTACTTCGAGTTCTACTACTTATTTCAAGCCATAAATCTATTTAGTTGATAACAAGTTGACATTGCCTAGGTCCAGTGCTATCTTCGTTCGAAGTGAGTGGTGGCCGCTCCTGTTCCACTGCCACGGCTCGATTCCTTACATACTGATGTAGTTGTCCATTCCTTACATGCTCCTCAATGATATCCCTCAAATGCCTGCAGTCGTTCGTGTTGTGCCCATCCAGATCATGGAATAGGCAATGCCTTCCGAATGCCCGCTTGTAATCAGAAGGTTCCCTTCTTATTGGCCTTCGATACTAGAGCCGCCCTCAAGTATCCAAGTAAATCGTTTCTAGAGTCTCTGTTAAATCTGTGTAAGAGGAAAACTATGACTCCCTTCGAAGCCTTTTTGAAGTGCCACCGTTGTCATTCAGTTTCTGTTTGCCTTTATTGTCTTTGTTTGAGTTTTCTCTGGGTGGACCTCCATCCCGTACTGCATAAGCTTCAGCTTCTCTCCCTTCTCTTTTAGCCTGCGCATCTTCTTGTCTCAAAAACCTTTCTGCCTCATGATAGAACTCTCTGAGATCCCTTGGTGGGTCCCGTTCCAACGATATCTTGAATTCTAAATTGTCTGCAATTCCTGAAACCGCTGCCATCAAAACAGTCGATGGATCAGGTCGATCCACCGAAGCCACCACCGCATTGAATCTGGTTAAGAAATCCCTGAGCGACTCTCCTTTTCATTATTTCATCAATGTTAAAGTCATCACATTCTTAGGTCTGACTATATGGACCCGAAACTTCCTCATAAACCTTTCAATCAGCTCCGCCCAAGTGTCAATAGAACCACTCTTCAGTTATCTGAACCACATAGCTGCGATATCCGACAAATACAAAGGGAAGCATCGAGCCATGACCTTGTCCAATGCCCCCAGTGCCTCCATATGTCTCATGTACCTCGTCATGTGAATGGCGGGATCCGTTCTCCCATCATACATCTCCAACGTTAGTAGCTTAAAATCCGACGAGTTCCTAGCTTTCCTGATAGTAGGAGTAAAGAGACTCCAATTCACATCCTCCAAGTCTTTATTTACCAAACCACCTCATATAGCTCGTCTGACCATCTCCGCTAATCTATCATTGTCGCTAAGCTACAATCCTTGTCCACTACCTCTGAACTATCCCCCATGTTCATGAGGGAATCCTGGCACACACTCCTCATCATGTACTCCAATATTCCTGTTGGCGTCGGGCTGCACAGAGTCATCAGGTATCCCTCTATGGATTGGTCCAGCATTTCCTGGTGGTATGCCCTCGATCCTAGGTCCATCCAGATTGATAGCTGTTTGTTGATTGAGGGCTCCTCCCTACTGAACCACTCCATCTGCTTGCTAGTTGAGTGCTTCAGGTCCATCTCCATGGATCTGAGCTCCTGCAGTTCCTGCTTGTCCAAATTGTTTGAGAAGAGTCTGCATCATCTCCTCTTGCCTTTACAGCATCGCTTCCATCTTATCTCTGGTGATGTAGATGGATGCTTGACCTGCTCCAGCTCTAGAGGAGGCCTATTGACTTCTTTCTTGATTGCTTCTTTCTGTCACTTGCTTTCTCGTTGATGGCCTAGGCATTGTTTTCTAGAATCCAAGTTCCTAGCTCCAAAATTCCTAAGTGCTTGCCTTCTCGGTGAAAGCACCAAAATGGGTCACTAACACCCAAATCCAGATGAAAGCACCCAATCACAGTCACAGATCACAGATAGAATGTATGTAGAGAGTATAAATATGAAGAACAGTCAAAATTAAAAAGAAAGCGGTAAAGACACAAAATTTATAGCGGTTCGGCTGACTCCAGCCTACGCCCACTTCAGAAATTTCCTTTTTATTGATGATAGAATTAACTAAAGTTACAGTCCAGAGTTTTTAGAACAACAATGGTAGAGCAGCCTTTGTGTAGAAAACGAAGGGAAACAGAATCCAGATCCCTTTTCTGAAGCCCCACATGCTGTATTTATGGGCAAATCCCAAGTTATTGGGCTTTCTTAGTAGTCTGGGTCCACCAAGATCATAGCCGATCCAGACTCAACACCACGACCGACCCTGAGTTCAGAATATGCCGACCTGACATTTCCTAGGTGATGGCCCAAAGTATGCCTACCTGTGACTCGAAGTAAATAAAGTTGGGACTCGAAGTAGTAAACACGCCGATCCACTCCGTCCGACCGAGCCACACCATCCTGCTGATCCACTCCATCCCACCGAGCCACAATATCTTACCGAACCACACTATCCTGCCGAGCCACACTATCCCACCGAGGCACCTTAACACGCCAAACCACCTCAGCGTATCTACCCTGGTCGATCCACTAATCCACCGATGTTGAACCCTTCGAGGCCGAACCACCAGTGCCAAACGACTTACGCCGACCCACCTTGACCAAACCACATCCATAGTCAACCACCGAGCAAATCCCCACTCCACTGCTGACCCATTCGATACCAACCCAAAACAGGCCAATCCCTAGCCTTCCTAACGATCCTAACCTTACGCCATGTGCTGACCCATCTTTATCCAACTTATGCCAATCCATCTTTATCCAAGCCAATCCAACCCAATCCCTTCCATGCCGATAGACACTAACTCGGCCGAACCAAGTTTGACCAAGCCACCTTGATCGAACGGCCGAGCCACATGGTTGAACCACCAATGACCAAACTGTGTTATGCCACCTCTCCTTGATCGAGCTATGCTTGACCGACCAACCCAAGCACATGGTCGAACTCCAACCATACTGAACTATATATGCATCCAACTAGCTCAAACCTATCATATTCCGATCCCGACAAACGAGTAGTCGACTTAGTTAGATCCGCCTGTCCACAGCCTCGCCAAAAGGCGGGTTAACAGCGTTGACTAACCAAATTTGCTCATTTTATTCTGATTAGGCTTATAAGGATAACTACAACTTTATCGACCATATATGTAAGGGAGATTGTTTATTTTTATGGGGTTCCTTTTAGCATTGTCAATGACCGAGATCTGCTTATTACTAGTTTTGGAGGACCCTTCAAGAGGCCTTGAGCACTAAACTAGTTTTAAGTATCATTTATCATCCATAAATGGACGGATAAACTAAGAGGGCAAATCAAGTATTTTTTGAATTTATTGAGGATGTATATCTTGGATTTCAGTTGTTCTTGGGAGGTTATTTGTCATTAGTATAGTTTGCATATAATAATGGCTATTAGGAAAGTTTTGGGATGACACCGTTCGAGAAGTTGTATAAGAGGCCATAGGTCTCTATTTTTTTGGTGGAACACTACAGATATTATTATTATTATTGAGCTAGACATGACCAAAGAGACTTTGAAAAAAGTATATTCGATCTTCAGGGGGATGAAGACTATGCAGGATAGACAGAAATCATATGCTGGCAAGAGATGGATGGAGTTGGATTTTGCAGTCGGCGATGTAGTCTTTGTGAAGGTCTCACCACTTAGACATGTTACATGGTTTGGTAGTTTAGGGTAGTTGGCATCGTTAAATCCACCTGTCCACGGCCTTGCCAAAAGGTGGGGATCTAGATCGTCATTTCTGGATAGTCATTTCTGGGACGTCATTTCTGGGTCGTCATTTCTGGATCGTCATTTCTGGTTCATCATTTCTTGCTCGTCATTCCCGAGTTGTCGTTCCTGGGTCACATTTCTGGATTGTCATTTCTAGGTTGTTATTTATGGAACTGCTGGAGGCATCAGAGGAGGTTATGGCCTAGTGTTTCCTCGTGTATTTGACCGATATAGCTGCTATGTGGTTCAGACAGTTGAAAGATGGATCTATTGAAACATGGATAGAATGGGTGGACAGGTTTAACGCATCAGTTGCTTCAATGGATCGGCCAGATCCATCATCGGTTCCAATGGCAGCGGTGTCAAGAGTCTAGCATAATTCAGATTTCAAAGGATCGTTGATACGGGATTCAACAATGGATCTCGGGGAATTCTTTCAAGAAGCTGAGAGATTTCTTCGACAAGAGGATGCATTTTGGATAGAAGGTCAAAGGAAGTAAACATGGTTAAGGATGAAGAACCATCTGGTGAGAGCTCAGGTAAAGATAAGGATAAAGGGAAGAGGAAGCGCTGGGGAGAACCAAACTTCTCCACTTACATGTGACTGAATGAGACATTGGAATGAATATACTTGGACAGTCGAGATCTCCCTCCTTATCAAAGGCCGGCAAGGAGGGAACCCTCAGAATGCAAAAGGGCATCGGGAAGGCACTGTCTCTTTCATGACTTGGACGAGCATGATACTAAGAGCTGCATGCATCTGATGGATATAATCGAGGAGCATGTAAGGAATGGTTAGTAGCAGTAGTATGTCGAAACTCAAAATGCGGTGGTAGAATAGGAGCAGCCATCGCCTACCTTGAAAGACTATGGCGCGAGGCTCAGGAATGGTGGTCGGTTGGTCATTAACTAATCATGATGGTTTGGAATAAGTAACAAACTCTAGGCAGGTGGTTAAGTCACTTACTCATGTACGGGGATGAAGACAACCCCTAGGCCTGCTTTGAGATGATGATAAACCATGATGCTCTAGTTTGTGAAATTTTCTTTTTCTTTTTGGCTTGGACATGATAAACCATCACAAAATTGAGCCGAAGCTCCACAAACGGCCCGAAGACCATGGGTTGCTACCCCACCAATTTGAGTCGAAACTCCACAAAACGGGGTTTAGTCTCCCTCGCAGACAAAGAGACATCGCACATTGCTAGTCTAAATCACAAAAATGATCGTCGTTGATCATCAAGAAAGTGTCAATTACACTAAGCTAGTAAATATATGAATTTAGCTTTATATCCCATAACCACTAGCTTAACTTAAATATTTACGAACAAACTGTAGATCTTCACTAGGAAATTGTCACAAAAAGGCTCAATCGAACAAGTCCAAGAATTAACCGACGAAGCAAACGCAACCATTTCATACCACTTGTTTTCCTAAGCCGTTTAATTCGATTTCTCATCCGAGTGAAGTAAAGGCTTGTATATACTAATAGATTGAAAAACGGTATAAGAAAAGTGCTTAGTAATAAAATAGTTTTGAAATCGCTTTGATGAAAGAATTTTGATATTTACTACTAGTATTGAAACCTTTATATTTTTAAAGTGACAAATCACAAAAATGGTTGTAAAACAATCAATCACCGAAATTCACATTCGAAGACGTGAATAAAATCCAAAGAAATCGATATCAAATCCATCAAAATGGATCTTTCGAAAATTCCCAAAGAAAATGTCATCAAAGTCGATAATAAATGATAACAACAAAAGGGAAACAACACGAATCGATTAAAGTTGGAAATTCAACAAAATAGGCAATATACGCAAAATTGGAAAATAGGAGCAGGTCGGTCAATCGGACTCCCTGAGTCGGTTGACCGAACCAAAGATGGAAGTGCTCGGGTAGCAGGTCGGTCGATCGGACCCTGAGCTCGGTCGACCAGAGCCTGTAACCTGCACTTCCAAAACAGAGGCAGGAAGTGCTCGGGTAGCAGGTTGGTCGACCGGTCCCTGAGCTCGATTGACCGGAGCCTGTTGCTAGCACTCCCATGCCTATCTAACGAATGCCAATCCCTTCCGAATTGCAATCGGTCGAGCAACGACACTAAGGATTTACGCCATCGACTACCCGGCCATATAAGCTCTTCGATTCATCACCAAAAACATGATCAAAACATCAAAGTTAGGATTTTTAAAGAATTGAACTCAAAACACTAAAAATTGGAATATTCACCAAATCAATCCAAACCAAAAGCAATTGCACAAGAATAAGTGTTAGGAATTCATACCTAACAATCGAAGATAGTTATAGACTAAGATGTGAGATAAAAATCTCACCTTTTCACAAAAACAATGAAGAAGAAGCTTGAAAGCAAAGGGAGAATCAACCACTCTTCAACACAACCCAAACGAGATTGAATCTATGCTCAAAAAGAAGAACATTCCCAAAGTTAGGTTTAGGAATTTCTGAAATTGATAAGAGAATGAGTTGGAGAAGAAGAAGAGGCTTACCAAAGTTTCTTCTATAAGTTTGGAGCTAGAGCTTGATTTGCAAAAGAAAACTAGGGCTTGAGTTTCAATTTTCCACTCCACTCTCCATTGTTATAAAAGCTTGAGTATTAGGTAAATAGAAAGGAAGTAAATGAAGAGGAGAGGGTTGGGACTGAGTTAATAAGTGGGGTTATAGGGCTCAGCCCAAACCAAAGCCCCAAGTGAAAAGTGGAAAAATCCCACTAACTCCAAACATATCAAAGTTTATACTCAAAAGGATCGCAAACGGCGTTTTGAACTCAATGGAAGTGGTCCCGAGTCCTAATTCGACCGTATGCAAAAAAAGTAGCTTTTCGGACTAAATTCCGAGTATCGATAAAATATTTAAATATAAAATCGATAAATATGCAGGTTGTTACACATTACTTAACACAGGTCATTTAGTGCCGATTGTGCTTGGCAAGAACCTGGAGAGGTTACTGATTTTCATATTGGCTATGAACAGCTAAGGATTTGGACCCGATAAGATCCTGGTATGGATTCTAGGACCCAGTGAGGTCCCAGTTGTGGAATAGGGCCCAAAGAGGTCTAGGACTTGGATAAAATGATCCGAAGAGATTATGGATTCAGTTAACGGATTTGGGATAGATTCGGAATTGAATAACGACTTGGACCAGTCGCGGAGTAGACTATCGGATTTGGAGGGAATTGCTTGATGATGAATGGACAAGGGTGGAAAGTCACGAGTGGCTTGACCTGAGTGGGTCGGTAAATGTGGCTCGGTGGTGATCTGCATCGTCATTTCTGGGTCGTCATATTTGGGTCGTCATTTCTAGGTCGTTGTTTCTGGTTCGTCGTTTCTGGGTCGTCATTTCTGGGTGGTTATTTTTGGGTCGTCATTTTTGGGTCGTCATTTCTGGGTGGTCATTTTTGGGTCGTCATTTTTGGGTCGTCATTTCTGGGTCATCCTTTTTGGGTCGTCATTTTTTGGTCATCATTTTTGGGTCGTCGTTTCTGGATCATCGTTTCTCCTTCTTTGTTATTTCTGGATCGTCATTTTTGGATCATCCTTTCTGGGTCATCATTTTTGGGTCGTCATTTCAAGGTTGACATTGTTAGTGATGGGCCCGGATCATTCAGGAAGCCAAATAACTTAGTTTTTGCCTATAAATACAGCATGTGGAGCTTCAAAAAAAGATCTGATTCTGTTCCCCTTCCTCTTCCTCACTAAGGCTACTCTGCCATTGTTGTTTTAAAAACTTCGGGTTGTAATTATAATTGTAATTGATTTTCATATCAATAGAAAGGAAATTTCTAGAGTGGACATAGGCCGGAGTTAGCCGAACCACTATAAATCCTGTGCTTTCTTTTTAATTCTCGCTGTTCTTCACATTCTTACTCTCTACATATATTGTATCAGTGATATGTGACTGTGATTTGGTGCTTTCATCTGGATTTGGATGTTAGTGACCAATTTTGGCGCTAACAGACACTAAGGCTTATTGCGCCTAAAGAACAATGAAGTTAGATATAGAGTGGAGCTTCCTTAAAGGTTAGTGGGAGCTCATAATGTATTCAATGTGTCACACTTGTGGAAGTGTTTACATGATTCAACTATTATGGTCAACTCGACTCTGTTAGAAGATGATGAAGTAAATATAAATTCACTAGTTCGTCTTGCACCTACTTGCATTTTTCAGCATGGGACAAAGTGACTCCATAATAAACTAAATAAGATAATTTCTGTCTAATGGAGAGATGATCTAGCTAAGAGTACTTAGGAGCTAGAGGAGAGGGATTAGAGACTCACATCCCTCATTCCTTTCCCGATGTTTTCCCTATTCCTCTATTGGTAGTTATATTAAAAAAAATTAGATGGTGTAGTATGCTTTGATTGTGTGATATATTTTGCTAATGACTTGATTTATCGTACATCTTGTTGCATACTTATAGAATTATTAGTATATATAGGATGTTTTGCATCCATTCCTATATGCTATGATCTAGCACTCATATAGTATCTGCGTTAATATTTATGCATTTATCACCTGCCAGGCTCCCATGTTCATGGAATAAGTTGATTGATGGATATGCATTTTTATTTGCACTTATTTTGCTATTACTATATCTTGGTATTATATGCAGGCCGTAATTGTACCATTATGGATACCATATCTTACCGCTAGTAATGTTAGGAATTAGATTTGTTTGATATGAATTTTTTGGATGTTTTCGAATGTTTTTCCTATGTTATGGTTTGAGTGTATTTCTTACACAGACACATGGTTGCTACTTATTAGAATGTAGTAGAGTCTACGAGTTGTATTTTTCCATCACATGGAATTTCAGGAATGAAATTCATTTAGGTGGAAGAATGTAACACCCCTAAAATTTTAGTAATAAATTAAAACATAATAAGGGTAAAAGTGTAATTATACATAAAAGGACAAAATGGTAAATTTTAATAGAAACTGGAATTGGGCTTCGAGGCCTATTCCATTGCATCTGAAATGCCATTTACAATCAGAAACATATACAACATTTTGAATTTGATGAAACGGGTTGGAATTGGCAGAAACTGGACCCAATGGCATTTTCTATAATTAGTAATTTAGGATTAAGTCCTAATAACCAAAATTTCAACTATAAATAAGTGGCTTAGGCCTGAGCTTTTCATTAGAAACCCTGGCCTTTGCTAAGAAACTCTATTCTTCTTTTTCCTCGTCCAAACTTCTTAATCTAACATTATTTTTTTAAATCCCTCCCCAAATTTCTAAATCAAAAATAAAACAAATCAAATTAAAAAGAGGGGTGGAGAGAGGAGTAAACTAATCAAGGGATAGCGATCTAGAAAAAGGGTTTCACAATGGCGCAAGGCTAAGAGAAGGGAAGATAAAAAGGCGATATTAAGATATGCTTATAATGTAAACAAGTAATTGCATTTCTTTTATATATGTAATTAAAATGGAAACCATAATTTCAATCGAATTAGCAACCTTAATTTTATGTACTTTACATGGATTTAAATGTTTGAAAACCCTTAAGTAATGATTCTGGTAACATAAATGATGAAAATTGGGAAAAAGGATAGACCAAACAAAATCCATCTTTAAACTATATAGATCTGATTTATTAGAAGGGTTTGAATTGATCTAAGAAAATAAAAATAGATCTATATATACATTGGAAATTTACCTAGATCTGACTATAATAAGTTTGTAGTATATGTTGACAAATGAGAGAATATTTATACACAATCAAATGGATAAATACATGAAGTTGGGAAAGAAATAAATAAGAATTTTTTATAGTTATCTGCACAAATTTAAATAAAAATGAAGTCAAAGTTATAATAAAGTCTGGAAAGAAGAAAAGAAAGTAAAACATTAAAAAAAACATACCAAGGTTAGACTTTTGAATTAGAAAATTGGACATCTAAATTTTTAATAGTGCAAAACAGAAAGAAAATAATTCAAATATAGCACAATTCAGACCTTTAAACCAATATTAGACATCTACATCAAAGTCGTCATTAGAATAGAAGGTCAGACAACCGAATACCTACAGTCAGTTTTGTATAGGTAATCCGATGTCTAGACAAAAATCTAGACATTGGAACCGGGGTCAAATGTCTTGACATGCTATTCATACATCTAAATGGCTGAAGCAAAGCTAGGTATAACCTAAACCTTAAGCTTTTCAGGAGTTCACGTAACTGTACGGAGCAGTGCAATAACCATGGTCGGTTTCACACTTGGTGACATGCCTAGGTTCACACTTTATTATATGCATAAAATAATGCTTAATGAGGCCTGCAAATGTTTCAAAACTAGAAGCTCTAATCATCACTCGATCATATGTTTGACATGCTGCAGTGGGGAAATGGTGATGGAGATGTCCTGTAATAGTAGGGATGACGACCGATCAAGAGGTTGAACCCAAAACAGAGTCCACTTGTTAATCAATCCTTTTAGCCATCAATTTGAATGACATAGAGCATAGGATATGCGATTATGATTGAAAAGATTACCCAAATGCTTAGGTATACCCTAAATCGTCGAAGTTGTATACTCAGCATATGCTTAGGCATTACGATGTATGCATAGTGTGCATATGCACTTTGGACAGCATTGCGGAAGTTTACTCAATGTATGGTTAGGTGTTTTATTATTAAGACCATACATTAAGGATATTCCTAGTTTTACTTAGTTTCTAGACATCCAACCTTTAGGAGGAAATTCTCATATATTGGACTTGGGTTTAAGCATGTTGGGGATAGTTACCTTATAGTGCGTTAATCGACAACTTCTTATACATGGAACATGAAAATAAACAAATGCCCTTTGGTCATTTAGATTATAACTACAATTTGATTTTTTGTCAAAAACCCATACACTAATTAAAAAATTCACTCACCGGACCTTATCTTATCCCATTCATTTCTCCTCTTTATACCTATTATAAGAGGACATGAAGTAAGTGAAGTGATCAGGATAAGGTGCGTGGAGAAGGTGACTAAGCTCTTTTAAGATATATTTATTTATAGTAATTCCACTATGTACCTTATATTATAATTATCATCCATACTTTTGTTATATTACCATTTGGGGACTTTATTTTATCAGTACTTGTATGAACTATGGTTATGTTGAGATAATGTTGATTTGATTTAGTTTTAGTATTTATATTTTATTTCATTTCCTTGTGAGGCCTTAAATCATAGAATGTTTTAAATCTATATATGTGTCTATATTATGCAAACCATAAAATCTAACGATTCATACTTCTTCTCACGATGCAAAATCAAATTCCATTTAGGGCTTTGGATTAGTGTGCCTAAAGGTGCAGTTTGTTCCATTTGGCATTAGAGCTTAGGTTAAGGATTCCTTTGGAATTAAGCACATATGGAGAGAAAGTACTTGTAAAATTTTAGAATCTACTATGTTCATATATAAGCATAACACAACACACCTGCATATTCTACTACCGCATAATGTCATCTAAGTAATGTTGCTAATAGTTCATAGTTACATATAAGTTAGATGAGCAATCAAATTAGTAATGGATCTAGCGAGGCAGTTGAGGTTCTAAGCATGATGTTACAATCCAATTCCATTGGTATCTTCACACTAGAGGCCAAGTTGAGATTAACCCTAATGAAGTACCTGCAGCATAAGAACAAGGTGTAGTCCCAATTCCTCTGCCTACTTTGAACTTTCTTAAGTTAAGTTGGAATTTCTTGAGTTTGGGTGGAAAGAATTACTTTGGGACCAAATCATTTGTTGATATACGGGATTGGCTGTGGAATTGTGATCAAATGTTTGCTATGATGGATATGGAGGATGTAATGAAGAGATAATTTGCTTCATGGCACTTTCAAGGGGAGGCCTTGAACTAGTGGGATACAGTTATTACTTAGGCTAAAGAGGTCAGGATTGCTTGGACTGACTTTAGGAGGTGCTACAAGACTAAGTTATATCGAAGGCAGTATGGGGAGTGGAGCTAGAGAAGTTCATCATACTATTAAAGAATAAGTCAATAAGTTCAATCAGCCGGCAAAGTATGGTGTAGACCTTATCAATACACCTAGCGAAAAGATGACAGAGTTTGCTAAATTCTTAAATCTAGTTTTAAGAGATATTAATTTGAGCCATGTACCTACTATCAGATTAGTGAGTATGCTACTCTCGAATTAATTCGATTGATGAGTATGCTACTCTCCGATTAAGATACAGTATCTTGTGTCTAAGTTGTGAGGCACTTGCCTCTATGCAACCCATATGTGTTTTACTTCATAGAGCATGAGGTAATTTTGGGTATTGGTTGTTTAGCGCATAACAATGCAAGGATCTTTTGTGCTGAAAGAATTCTCACTTTGTGGATTCCAAGTGATGGGAAAAGGACCATTGTGACGTTGGATGTGGTAAATAAGAAGTAAGGGTTGACGTGGTGTGCGATGAACGATCATAAGGTATGTAGAGTATCGGTAGTTCTAGAATTTACAGATGTTTTTAAACCCACAATAGCATTATCATCGAGAAGAGGGATTGAAATCCGAATAGATTTGGTGTCATGGGTACAACTAGTAGTATACCACCTAGTAGAATTCCGCTCAAAGAGACTGAAGAATTGAAGAAGCAACTGGTGGAACTTGAGGTCAAAAGTTTCATTTAGCCAAGTAGTTCGCTATAGGGAGCATCCATGGTATTTGTAAAGAAATTGGATGGGTCGTTACAATATGTATTGAATATCAAAAGTCGAATTAGCAACCTGTGAAGAATCTTTATCTAATGTTTAGGATATACTACTTTTTTGACTAGTTGAGTGGAGCTAAAATAATACCATGGCTAGATTTGGCAATGGGATTCCACCTACTAAGGGTGGCGGAGGATAGTGTTCCATTGATTGCATTTAGAACTAGATATGGTTCATATAAGTGGTTGTGATACCGATTGGACTGACTAAATCCCCAACGTTCTTTATAATACTTTTGAACTAGATCTTTTGGGATCAATTGGATAGATTTGTTTTGGCATTCCGGTATAACATTTTAGTATATTCTAAGAATGAGATAGACTACGAGGTCCATCTTGGATTAGTATTAGTGATGATGAAACAACACAAGTTGAAGATGAAGTTTTCTAAGTGTATCTTTTGGAAACAGAAAGTAAAGTTTCTTGGTCATATGATTCCAAAAAAGGATTAGCGGTAGATCCATCGAAGATAAATAACATTAATGATTGGATAAGGCCAGAGATGGTAATAGAGATGAGAACTTTTTTAATGTTTATTGGCTATAACCGTAGATTCATTAAGGATTTCTCGCATATAGTAGCACTTTTGACTAAGTTGACTAGGAAGAACAAGAAGTTTGTATGGACCGATGAGTATAAAGAGTCTTTTAGGAGTTGAAAATGTTATCGATGAATGCTTCTGTTTTCATTGCACTTGAAGGGAATCGATATTTGGAAGTGTATACCAACGCATGTAGGATTGGTTTTGGCGTAGTGTTGATGCAAAAAAGCGAGTGATAGCTTATGCGTTGAGGAAGTTAAGGCTACATGAAGGTTTGTATTCGACTCATCACTTGGAGTTGGCAGCAGTGATCTTCACCTTGAAGATTTGGAGGCATTATATTTTGGGAGAACTATTTGAGTTGTTTATGGACCATAAGTCTCTCAGGTACTTACTCTCTCAAAAAGCGTTGAATATGAGGCAATGAAGTTGGTTAGAATTCTTAGCAGCCTATGGGTTCAGTATAGAATATGCTAGGAAAGAGGAACAAGGATGCATATGCTTTAAGTAAGAACCAATAGAATGTAGTATTAGCCATGATGGAGTAATGGAAGATGTTGGAGATGTTAGCTCTTACAAAGTGCATTACAGGCTGAACATTGGATCAAGTAAAGATCTAAGCATGATAACTAGTTTGGAAGTACTACCATGACTAGTAGACAAACTACTGTAAGGTAGAGAAGACACGTTGTTAGCCAAAAGAAATAGGCAATTAGAGGTGGGTGATGTTGAAGATCCAAGAGGATTTGAGATAGACTCAATGGGCTGGCTTATGTAGAAAGGGAGACTCTGTGTTTCTAATGTAGAAAATATTTGAAAGGAGGTCTTAGAAGAAAGTCATTGATTTAATTTTACGATTCATCCTGGGGGAACGAAGATGTATCATGAAATGAGGAGAGAATTATTTTGGAAAGGGTAAAGTGGGATGTCATTGAACGTATAAAGAGATGATTAACCTGTTAGCAGTTAATAGCTGAGCATCGAAAACTGAGTGGTGTAATTCAACCTTTGGAAGAACCAACTTGAAAGTGGGATTTAGTGTCTATGGATTTTATAGATGGCTTGCCTAGGTTGAGGAGGTGAAATTAAAGCATTTGGGTTATGGTTGATAGATTGACTAAGAATGTCTATTTTATCCCTGTGAAGTTGAAAGAAACAATAACTTGTTTGGTGAAGCTATACATGAAGAATGTTCTGAGATTGCATGGGATTTTGGGCAGTGTCGTTAGTAATATCGACCCATTGTTCATGAGTGAGCTTTGAAGAAGTTTGTAGAGTGCATTAGGTACAAAGTTGAGTATGAGTATGGCTTACCATCCACAGGCTGATGATCAAATAGAAAGGGTAAATCATGTGCTTGAAGATTTGCTGAGGGTATGTGTTTTAGGTTTCTGAGTGTCTTGGGAAGATCATTTTCATATGGTAGAGTTTACCTATAATAATTGTAACCGATTAAGTATCATGGAGGCCCTGTTTGAGGTGCTTTATAGGAGATCGTGTTAGTCACCTATTTGTTGGTTGGACCTGGGAGATAGGCTCTCGTTAATGATAAAGTTAGGGGTATGTCCTCAGGGCAATTATGTAATTTGTTGCATATATCTAACTTAATACCTAATCCTATTCATAATAAATCGTATTTTTCTTTCTATTATATACTTGTCATATTTTGATATGTTAGTTAAATGTTTAATTTATATTAAACAGAAAATCCTTAAAATGATATGTTATATAATAGTAATTTCTGTATGTTATAATCATGAGTAATTTATCATATTGAAAGTAATATATTATTTTAAATATTTCTAGCTAAAATGTTTTGATAAAGGATATCGATTCATGTATTGAAACTAGAGAATCCAATGCTCTCCAAATTTTGGATATTGTATTGCACATGGCTATTGGAGGCACCAAGGGGTTACGTACTAATTGTTATTAGATGACTATAGAATGACTCACTTAAGGTTTTTTGTTAGTTAATATAACTAAGGTCAAACAAAGAAACTCAAAGTGAGGATGTTACACAGTCCGATTGACTTGGAATACAGTTGAACTTCAATGTCAACACTTCACTTTGATTATAGCTAAATTTTGGCATGGCGTCCATAGAACGACTATAGGTTGGTCCAAGTTGAAGAAATGGAAATGAAACACTATTTGATATAGAATTTATCGCCTCGGTTTTACGAGGTTAGTATAACGATCAATAGTAGTCAACTCAAAGTTAGTGCGGTATGGTTAATAATAGTTATTATTACTAAACTAAGGGTTTGATGTTTGGACTAATCAAGTTGAATGTAGATGATATTGGAATTTTGACTAAAACTAAATTCCGTATGTTCTAATGTGAAATAGTTTTGACAAAGAGAATTTATGTAAATAATCGTTACTAATAGGTACCACTTATAATAGTAAAATTAGATTTTACTGAAAACATATGTAAGCAATAAATTCAACCAAAATGTCACACCACTAGCTAAGGTGATGTGTGAACGGTAATATTGAATTGTTCGATATTAATCACTAACTAAATTTACACCCTTGAGATGCACAACCGTAACGATGAATACCCAAAAAACACTATTTAATTAATTTATAATTATTGTAAATTAACTATTAATTAATATTTATGTAGTATTAATTATTATATTCTATTTGATTTTTTTGAATACCGTTAGTATTTAATAATGTGCATAATTAAAAGTTACATAAAGTGCATCGATATACGATATTGATAGAATATTCAAATTAGATTTAAATAGAATAATTACTAAGTGCTTCTGGAAAAAAATTAAGGCATGCATTGCAACTTTTATGGTCATTCATGATGAGTGGGAGAGGATTTGATGAAAGTTAATGAGGTATTAAATATGGAAGGTTTTAAAGGAGCGAACAAAAAAGTTTCAATGTTTCCTCTTAAATCAAAATTTTCTTCCATCATTGATCCATTCCACTGACAATTCATGTTCTTCCTCTACTCCTCTCCCCAAATGGCCTAAAATTAATGGCTTTAAAGCCATAAAATTCCTAAAACAAAAATCAAAACAAAATAAACAAAAGTAGTGCTTTAATTTTTGCAAATTTTGAAGATGATTGAGTTAGACCTAGGAGTTCTATTCTTCATGTAAGATGCGATTATTAGCTGCATATACAAGGTAATTTTTAATTTATTTTATTACGAAATACATGATGATAATATAGTTAGATCCCATACATGTTGTATCTCTTTTGATTATTTGTTCATCTTGTACGTATAATTTTCATTTCTATCATTCTTCAACGAGTTTACATATACCTAAGTTGTCCGGTCTATTTTTATTATAATAAAATTGATGTTTAACAAACTTCTTGATTGAAAACAAATTTCAGTTAGTTATTGTAATTTATTAATTATCTTATACACAAACATTAAGTATTAAACCATTTTGAAAATTGATTTAAAGTTTATAAGTAGGTTTTGAATGTAAATTAATTGGTTATTGTTTGCATATGTTAAATGTTGTATTGGTTCAAAAGTTATAGTGGAATTTTATGCAAAATAACAAACCTACTTTGAATCCTCCTTGAATTAAGCTAGTTTTCCACCTAATTAGATCTTAGTTTTAAAACATATTACAATTACAAACTTCATATACTTATGTTGTTTTAAATTTAAAATATATTTTGCAATTATATATATATATATTATATATATATATATATATATATATATATATATATATATATATATATATCTGTGTGTGTGCATGTGCATGTGTGCGTGTGTGCGTGTATGTGTTAATGTTATTTCATCTCAAAGTTTGAAAATGGAGCTTTTGTATAGAATCTTTGGTTTTATTTAAATCCTTCCTAAATTAAAACTTGAATTAAAATTGTTTATTTTAGATTTTTGAATGACGAGTAAATGAAAGGAGATAACTCCCCCATCTCTTCATGTCCTTCTTAATTGCTTACTTAAACACAATTGATTGTCATTTCAAATATAAGTAGACTTTTGACCAATAAAAGTTACTTCAAAACATATTATATATATATAAATACAGGTAAACTATATGTAATATATGTATACATATATTGTTATTTTATATAATTTCAAAAAAAACCATGAACAACAAAGGCATATATATAGGGACAACCGGGTCCGTTGTGGTGTAAATCTCAGAATTTATATACGGTCACATTAGCAGTGTACATTACTTGTATGTCTCATTTTCACTTTACACACATAAATGTACTTGATATACTCGTCATACTATAATACATTTAAATTTAATTCGAACTCTTTAAAAAACAAGATTTAATTTAAAACATTATTATATTACACCTAATAAACCTTTAGGCTTCACAAGCTAAATATATGACCAAAAAAAATTAAATCTACCTATTTCACTCTCTTCCAACTGGTTCGATTCCATTAATGGTATCAAAGCCCAATGGTCTATGGGTCTAAATTAGTACAGTTAGGTCTAACTGATTAAAGCGTACCTATTTAGTAGGACATCAAGAAAGGTAGTATCTAAAATTGGGTTTAGGTAACAAGTACTCTGCCCTACCTTGCTACTCGATTAGTCCAAAGGATAATACGAACCTTAAGGTTATCTCCAATATAAAGGCCCAGAATATCTTGGGATTTAGGCTAATTTTCAAAGTTTGTTTGAAAATTTGAAATTAAAGTTTAGATTTGATGGTTTAGTTTAAAAAGAAAAGGGAAAATTTTATAAAAGTTATCAAATGCATTCAAACTTTCCAAATTTATTTTAGGAAATTAAGTAACTAGTTTCGAAAATTAAAATTTAATCAGTATGACTAATAAAATTAAATAATTTATTAAAATTTAGTTAATTAACACGTGTATATTATTATATCATATAACTATAATAATTGTAGTTATATATTTATTGTAAAATTTGTTTGTGATAAATTAAATTAAAATTCTGGATTAGTTCAAAAAATTAATTTTTTTAATTAAATAAGATTTATCAAAATTTATACATATATTGATATGTACATATAAATAAACTATAAATGTTATAATTGATTGATTGATTATCTTAAATAGTTTATACGAGTGATATAAAATTTTAGAAATTTTATATAAAATAAATTAATTAAATATGATTTAATTAATGTGAATTAAAATTAATTAATAAGATTTAGGTAATAATAATAAGGATCATTTACATATTGTGTGAGTAAATTAAATTATGCAAGTTATAAACAAGTTAATATTATATAATTATATATGTATAAAACTAAGTAGAACTGGAAATAAACCCTAATGAGATTTAAAGAATAAGTACATACGTATAATACATATATCGTAATTTTGGATGTGTCTGGCCCTTGAATCATGAGTTTATTTCATAAAATACATTGTTCCCTAAATTGATATCACTCAAAATGTGTGTGCTTGTGTATTAAAGATTATGAATCCTTTATATATTAGTTGTCCTCTACCATTTATATTAACAGATTACTTACATACTCTTTAGTTGTTTAGTTTCCTTAAGGTAGCAATGTTATGTGTTGCACTGACTATATACTGACTAAATGAGGTAAGATAATGTGCGTATTTGTTGAGTTTCCTCAAGGTACATGCATTATACTTAGGCCGTCATAAAATTGTGGGTATGAATGAATAATTTATTTTGATTTGTTAAGCTTCCTTCGGCTTGAGGAGAGACTAGAACAATGACCGTGGGTACGGAGTTGTATACATGCAACCGATAAGGTGTTACCAATCATAAGTGGGCCTATGATTTGTTAAGTTTCCTCAATACCAGAATCCTAAGTAAGCACTCATAACATTCACCAGAGAAATCGAAAGATTTCTATATATTCTATTAGGTATTGGGCAACATAAAAGTTTATTTGGGAGCCTTGTCAGAAAAGAAAATGATAACATTTAAATAATATTGTAAGAATATATGTTGTACAAGCCAAAATAATCTACTTTGGAAAATTTGTGCAACTAATAATTGATAAAATGTTTATCAGTTAAATTATATTATCTAACTAAATTAAGATTAAAACGAAAATATAAAATAAACTTACCAATAAATCTTTTGACATGTTGTCGCTTCAAGACTTATGAAAAAGCCAGTTTATACAACCATTAAAACATTTGTACCTCTTTCGCTAGAGTATTTTTTGTACAGGACTGTGTATTGTCTTCCATGAGTTTTGAAATCTAAAATCAATATAAGAATATGGACATTTGATTCATATTCACAAATATAAATGTTATATAGTGAATAGTCACTATTTATATTGTACGAATATTTGACGAAATTAGTTCATCTGAAATAGGCAAGTAAACTAAGTGCGAGTGTGACAACCCGCATTTCCAAACACACCAATTCAAAGCCTAAAGTGGCTTTCAAACTCACATCATGCCAATAAATAGGAGTGGTTGGGGTTTTAGGACATTACAAATACAAGGACTAATATAAAATTTAAAGTATTCTTGTATCGACCCTAATTTTTAGTAACATTATTTAAGATATTTAAATTAAATAAAATAAAATAATAGGTTGATTAGGGGATTGATATTTGATTTTAATTAGGGGTAGCCGTGCCATATAAATTGAAGAACTAAAGAAGAGTAATAGTGAAATAGGGGAAGGGTAAAATAGGAAAGAGGATAATCTTATACCCTAAACCTTTAGTCGTGTATTCTCATATTCATTTTTTTGCAAAACTAAAACAAAGAAGAGGCCGACCACCATTTAAAGAACTAAAGGAAGAATGCAAAAGGAAGGAGGTAAATTAAAATCAAATTCACTCAAATCTCAAATCCTTAATCTCAAAGCAAAGGTGAATAATGACTACATCTCCTTTTCCTACATATTTTCAGGTTTAAGGTTAATCCAAAATATTTTGTATGATTATTCCATGTTTTTGAAGGATTATATGTTTATATATGCTTGTTGATGATTTATGTTTGTTCATATAGATTTTATGATATGTTTAGATATGAAAACCATTTTAAATGACATCCTAATGCCTTATGATTTTAGATTTATATTATAGATGATATTTTAGAGATGGGGTTTAATTTTCATAATTTTCTGAATTAATGTGGATTTAAATTATTTACAGCTAAATAATTAATATTTTGGGTTTGAAGTTAATATATGGTAGAAAAAAATATTAAAAGAGATTTTGTAGAATTTTTATAGAATTTTCATAAGTGTTTTAATAGATATATAAAATTATTTAAGGTATGAGACTTAAATACTTTGTATATTTATAAAAGAAGAAGGAGTATTTTGTAAGTAAAATTATTTGTTTATTTCGAAAATCTTAGCAGCACATTTGGGAAATAAATTTAACAGGCAATGATAATTTGACAAACATAGTAGGTTAATTGAAAAGTATTTCTTTTTAAAGTTGAAAACAAATTTTACATGCTTTTTACATGTTTCACCTCTTTCGACATAGAGGTTCCGACCTCAACGTTCCGCCACCATCAGTATCGAAACTAGTGCGCATGGTATCAATACACTTGGTATATAGTGAATTAGATAAAGGCAAAGATGCTGGGTCGAAACATTGGGTTTCTGTAACGACCGAAATTTTTGACCCTCGAAAATCGACACTAAAACGTCCACTGTATTACATGCTAAGAAATTGAATACCGGAAAACCCGATTGTTAAGGGAAAGAAGAAGAAATAAGATAAGAAAAAAACTAAACAACATAAAATCTCATAGCGGAATGAATAATCTATAATATACCATAAATCTTTACACAAAACAAAATTGTAATAGATGTATATACAGACATCAATCAGAGTATACTAACATATTTCATCCTGGACAATTATAACAATTTGTCCTCACAATTGCTGAAACGCAACAATGTATACAGTGGAAAATATAACCATCTACATGAATACATCTCTAGGCCTCTAGCTCGTCTCTTGAAATTTCAAGCACCCAAACTAATCTGTAATATACCCGGTCAGAACGGAGCATTATAATAAAATAACACCCGAGTCGATCTAGAAAACTAGCATGAGAAAAAAACACACCCAATTGGATTTAAAGTTATAAGAAAATCTTTGAAATCAAAATGGCATCTCGTAAGACCAAGCCACACATAAATACGATGGATTTTTACCTTACAATAACCAAACCACCTTTTATATAAAAATTCTATGATATTATAATAGTGTCTAAGTACAAATACTTATTAAAATAGCTAAAATGCTTGCATCTCACATTTCAACATAGTTGGGCAATATCAAAACCATACGGCGCTTATTGGAGAATGGATTCCATTCTATGACCAGGGAATGAACTACCACTGTTGGGTGCATCTCTAAATCAATACACCCGGGTCCGACAAGAACATCTTATACCCTACCACATAAAACCGGCCTACCTGTTGACCAGTAGTACTGAATATGTCATCATCTTGGTCTTCAACCTTAATCGAGATCTCTCATGCACAACCAAATCCATAAATATTGGGTAATCTAGGAAGACGATGACATACCCTAACGGGAGCAACCCGCTTAGCCCTGCAGCATGCCCTATTTTAGTCATCTCTCGGTTGATGAGGCTTGAGGCAACGTTTACCTTTTTGAATAGCAATCCACTCGAAATGCTAACATTGCCTTCCAGGAAACAATGCAATGATAGCATTCATCCATACAAGTTGTCCAGGGTCTGAACAAACCGAGTCTCTAAAACCACCATCTTCATGATATCACAATTCGCAATGCTCAAATCGGATCGAAGTGGTTTTCGGATAATTAAATCTGATCCCTGTCCCTTCGATACGATCAACAAAATTGGCCACATTTGATAATCGATTGTTTAACCATCAAATTACACACATAAGCAGTCACTAGGCCTATATTATAACTCTTTCAAAACATTTATTTCAAAATATCTTTACAAAGATATATATTCAAATCTCTTTAAGTATTCCAATATTTGAAAACGATTTCAAATACTAAAATCCATAACAGGATATTCCAAACCATATCAACACTTAGAAATATTTCCTAATCCAAATTATAACTCGTTACTTAGAAAAATATTTCTATCTAAATCGTTTCATCGCTAAAATATCTCCAAACCTTTAATTCCAATACTTAGGAAAATATTATAAGTCTATTTTTCGAAAATCATTTCTATTTCTAATATCCATACTTAGGAAATATTACGTACTTATCTCATAAATCTTCGCGATTTTTATTAATTGCTTTTAAAACTGCCAAAAAATTACAGATTATACTTATATACAATCCAGCTAACAATTTATAACCCTTTTAATGAATTCAGGTTCATTTTCGAAGTCCCCGTATCAAATTTTTTTTCCCAAATTTTCTTAGTTTCCCGAATTCCATTATAAGATTTTCTCTTATAAAATCACATCCATTAAATAAAACCTGATTCACAAATCCTGAGAGCATTTATAAATAAATTTCAATCACTTACTTTTAAACTATATATATAATAATAATTTCAAAACGTGGTTAAGTAATTATTTAAAAAAACAAAGCACTTTTAAAATAAACATTAATAACAAATCTCAATTCATTTATAAAATTTCTAATCGATTTTCAAAACTTGTATATAAAAATTAGAATTTCTTTTCAACAAATTTAAATATTTAATTAACTAACTTTCTAAAATATTTTACTCCAATTAATAGTTTTCTAAAGACTACATAGTTTAATAAATAAAAATTCTTTTCTAAAAACAAACCGTAACTTCTTGTGAAACCAATTTTAAAATTCAGCATACCCAATTTGTACTTATAAATCTCTCTTGGTATATCACCAATCGATTTACATTTCCAATTTCATATCTATTCTCAAATTCCAAAATAGAATTTACTATTTCTTTCTAAACCGATTTCCATATTTCGATATAAATTCACACTGTGAATTTACATTTCCAATTCATCAATTGATACCATTTCTCCTAATTTATAAACATCGTTTATAAATTTATAAACTAATTTGAGTTTCGCTTATTTATAGAAATAATCCCATTTATAAAATTTCATTTTATCAATCCATTCCTTTATAAATCCCATTTATTTTCAAATCTATTTTAAATATCGATTTCAACTCCTTTTCCATAAATCCGAAAATATCACTTAAAATCCATTTTTTAAAATCCCCTATATAAATTATTTGAAAATCTCTAATTAAAACATTTACGAACAGTTGAGTACAAATCCAAAATCAAATCAATGTTTTATCCAAATCAATTTCCTTTAAAATAATCCAAATTTCGATATAAACATTTTTATGTCTAAAATCTCCTTTTAATTCCTTTAAATTTAGAAATAATATTTAAGGTATTCAAAATACCAAAGTCGAGGCTAGTGCTACTATGGCATCCAATAAATCAAATCATAACATAATCTATAACAGATTATCCACACACATCATATATCACTATATATGGAATTAAAAACAACAATCATGAGGAATCTAGTTAGATCCCTCCAACCTGTTTCCTTGCATCTCCAGATGTTGTAAAATCACAAAAATATAATCATCGCTATGAGGTAAGATATCGCAATAAAAAGGGTCTTCCGCTATTATGTGGGGCGCATAGTGTCTCATCCGCTCCAATCGGTGGGAAATATATCCAATTACTAACATATATACAAATATATATATATATATATATATATATATATATATATATATATAACATCTAACTGATAATAATCTATAAATCCATCCAATCAACCAATAAATTATTTTTACAATTTAAGACAAAACGAGTATCCATACTCATCTTGATACCAGTTGTCGCTTCTGCGTTCTGGTTCGTCTAAAATCAAAAGGCATTTTATTTTAGCTTGAAATTCCAATAGCTCAGATCTCGACCAATTCAGTTCCATGACATAGTATTCTCGATAATGAACGCAACTCAACTCATTTCAACTCAATCGGACATTGTGTGCGAGAGTCATTAACATTATAAGTTATCGATTTATATAATTTTAATTAAAAATGACTAATTACAAAGTTAAAACTCTAATTACCCTTCTTCAATTTAAGTTCCGCTCTAATCTCCCCCATTCCTTCTAGTGTTGACCACACCATGCCACCCTTCGACCGCATCCCTCCACCGCCTCAGCCACCCAACAGCCACCGCTTGATCACCGAAGCATCATCTCCACGCCGCCGTTCTTACGCCATAGGCCATGACCCTTCATTCGATCCCACCACCTCGGCCGAGCTCTAGGTTCCATTTTCGTTCAAACCCAACCAACTTCTCCGTTGATCATATAAAGACCACCAAACTCCACCATGATGCAGCCTCGTCCTCCCTCTCCACCTTCCCTTCAGAGCTCACCAACCGAAACTCGACGTCGACGATGGAATCAACCAAAAACCAAAACATTCACCTTCCCATTCACGAACTGATTTCCCTCACCTTCGATCTCCTCAGTCCATCTCCGGCATTGGTTAAGTCGAGCTCCCTTCCATGACCATTTTGGTAGTTGATGACTTCGCGTGATGAATTCAAAATTGGCACTGATGATCTTGGGCCATTGGATTTGTGAGGCATTTGAATTTTTATGTTTATACCCACGTTTATATAACTAGGATGATGGAAGAAAATCTCTTGAAGGGTATGTGGCTTGTATAGGTAGGTAGGGTGCTGAGTGAATGTAGGGTGGCTTGAAATGAAAGAATATTGGCTGAAGAGTTAAATTGATATAAATATATATTATTTAATTTTAAAATATCAGGCTATTACATTTCGAATCTTGGTTGAGACGTACCGCCTGGCATTCCTAATGTTATGACCCTATTCCTAATGCAATCTCGAGCCTTAATTCAATCGTATGTAGAAGATAGCTTTTTAAACCCAACTATTATATTAAATTTTTGATATTAGTTTCAACGCATTTTTATCCCGTATGACCAAACGATACATCTGATTGCTATAAAACTTGGCGGTATATTATAATCCATTATTATGGACCCAACGACATTGGTTTCATCGAAATTCAAGACTGTGCTCGGGAATGCTATTTTTATATGTTAAATTAAAACGAGTTATTTTCAAAATCGAGGAAATCATTTTTTAAATCAAATTCAAAAGTTCTATCATCTTCATTCTTGTTAAATAAAAAATTTAATAAGCCTTTTTAAAAAAATTATCCAAATAAAATCCAAGATTTCAACTATTTAAATGATTTTCGATTATTAAATTCAATAATTAAATTACCCAATAAATCGTTATATTTGAAATTGAAGTTATTAAATCAAAAAATTTAACTTATTTTTCAAATATTTAAAATTAATTAAATATTACAATTTCAATTAACCTAAAATTCTGGGTTGTTACATTCTTCCCCTTTTAAAAGAATTTTGTCCTCGAAACTGTCAAGGTAGGAAAAATGCCCAAACCCATTTCTTTCTAAAACAAATTAGTTGCAATAACATCCCAAATCCACTTAAGCCTTTAACTTCCCAAAATAAATTCATTGAATGCTTGTTATTTCCTTTACTAAATTTTCATATCCAACCATAGGTTCCAAATAACATTAACCATTACGGGTTATAATCCAAAAATCAATTCTTAGTTTTTAAAAAATTTCTTTAAATTTCTAACTTTTTAAATTTTCGAAATTTTTTGCCAGAGTCTCCTTTGCGCGGCTAGATCAGAACAATCATAAATCGCCACTACGGGCCTAAACCAACAAAAGAAAACAGAAGCCAAGTGGCTCAAATATAAAATCATCAAATTCAAACAACAATTTAAACACATACTTTTTGTTGGGCGACCAAATTTTCTTATGAAATCAATGACATCAAATTAGCTCTTGCTTTTGAATACTTGCTTCTTATTTCTCAATGATGTCTAATCATATAATTCAAATTATATTAATTTGCATTTTCAATTTTTAATATCTTCTTTACTAAAACCGTACGATGTACATATATCATTCGTACACACATCTCAATCTGATCACTTGCTCAATCACACAATCTCACTTTCGAACTTGTATCGTTCACACGACCACTCTAGTGCAGACTCAGATTCGGTTCCTTGATTAGAAACCATCATTCTCCTTAAATAGCCATATACTATGAATAAATCAAAAACCCATATCTAGTGTTCGCCGTTGAGAATCGAATGAAAAATCCTAACTCGGATCGATATAAATTATCTTGAAATCCTGTACTCGAATCTGGATCAAACCATAATCTGAATAAATAATATACGTAGAACTTACGTATTTATTACTATTGATTTCTTAGATATCCCAATTTCTTTCCATTTACATTCATTTCGCTTACAATCAATTATTCACAATCGTTATTCACATTTTCTTATTTACTTAGTATATTCCTTTCAATACTAATCACCTCTTAAGAATTATTCCATCAAATTTTCTTAAGTCTATTATAAACATTTTATACAAAAGTTCTTATGCTTATTACCACTTCACCACTGAAATCTATGTCCATTATAACTCAATCCAATTTCCATTCCATTTGACTCAATCCATTTTTTCAAATTTCAACCATATTCCAAAATCATATAGACTCACTAATTTATTCAATTAGTTCATTCCTTAATTCATTTCCAAAAATTATTTTATTTAACCTAAATTAGGCTAAATTTCCTTCCATAATTCATTTTATACCAAACTAAAGTTAAGTTTAATTCCATAGTTCAATTCTAAATTTTCCTTCTTTAATATATTCACATGCAACAATTTTAAACATTGCTTTAACTCGCTAATTTTCAAATTTTATAAGTTATCAAACTTACCCATATTCAATAAACATTTTAAATCAAAATCCCAGAGTTTAAACACCTCGTTCTTAAATATTCCAAATCATTTTTGAAATCACACACACACACACACAATTCCTTTGGATTTTAAAACCAAAACCAGTTTTACCAAACAAAACTCCAATGATAGCAATTCCATCCTTGGAAACTCGAAAATAAATGTCGATGATGCTACAGTCATCACTGAAATTATTTCCTAGCGACCGAAGTGAGTTCAATGCATTCTATTCCCTTTAAAAATATTTCCCTTATTTCCATTAAAAAAACATTTTCCAAAGAATGCAATTATTATTATTTTCCAAATTTTTGAAAAATCATTTTCAAAACCAACGGATTTAAGTTCCCAAGTTTCCTGCTTTGAAATCCTTTTTCAATTTATAAATCACTTTTACAAATCATATTTATATAATTTCACTTTGGTTATACAAACCATTTCCTTAACTGTTAATCTTTGTTATCATTATAATATCAATTTTTATTCGATCACAAGAATAAGCAACAAATGATAATAGTTTAACACTATCATTTCTAACAGCCAAGAAAACCATATATACCATAATAATTTCTGAAAAATTATTCCTTTATTTATAAAATAATCTGGGTAAAATTATTCCATTTACTCAATTTTAAAAAATACAATGTCAAGCTGCTCGTTCAAATGTTTAGAAATCTCTATCAATAACGCTAATTACCCGCATTGACCAAAATCCATAAGCCACTCAACAAATCAACCAACATAATATAAAACATTTTTATGTCACTAACAAATACGCGCTCATATATACACACATACACTCAAATTCATTATTGGGTGCTACTGACCCTATCTCTAATGAGTTACCCAACCAAAGCCAAGGTTCTCGCTTAACCTTCAACTTTGATACCAAGTGTAACGGTCTAGGATTTTCAACCAACAACAATGGCTAAAATCCGCTATGGCATACACTGGTACCTCGAATCTGATTTAGCGGCCAGCCTCTAGACTTTAAGCTCCAAGTAAACCAACCACTCAGGGACATGTATGAGTAAGAGTCTCCTGCTCACCACCAAACACAAAGGGAGAACCCCAATCATGCGAGAACCTATCACCAATCAAATCTGATCTCAATCTCTTCAAAATGATCAACAAAGTAGGCCAAATTTGATAGTCAGTTATTTAACTATCAAATTACACACATAACAAGTCACTAGGCTCATATTATAAATCTTTTAAAAATTTATTTCCAAATATCATTAAAAAGATATATATTCAAATCTCTTCAAATATTTCAATATTTGAAAACGATTTCAAATACTTAAATCCATAACAGGATATTCCAAACCATATCAACACTTAGAAATATTTCTCAATCCGTCTTATAATTCATTACTTAGAAAAATATTTCTATATAAATCATTTCATCGCTTGAATATCTCCAAACCTTTAATTCCAATACTTATGAAAATGTTATAAGTCTATTTTCCAAAAATCATTTCTAATATCCATACTTAGGAAATATTCTGTACTTATCTCATAAATCTTCGAGATTTTTATTAATTCCTTTAAAATTTCCAAAAAATTACGGATTATACTATATATAATCAACAATTTATAACTTCTTTAGTGAATTCGGATTCATTTTCGAAGTTCCCGTATCAAATTTCCTTTTTGTCAAATTTTCTTAAGCTCTCAAATTCCATTATATGATTTTCTCTTATAAAATCGCGTCCATTAAATAAAACCCGGTTCACAAATCTTGAGAGCATTTATAAATAAATTTTAATCACTTAGTTTTAAACTATATATATAATAATAATTTCAAAAACATGGTTAAATAATTATTTAAAATATCAAAGTACTCTTAAAATAAACTTTAATAACTAATCCCAATTCATTTATAAAATTTCAAATCGATTTTTAAAACTTTTTTATAAAACTTAAAATTTCTTTTCCATAAATTTAAAATTTAATTAACTAAATTCCTAAAATATTTTACTCCAACTAATAGTCTTTTAAAAACTACATGGTTTAATAAATAAAAATCCTTTTCTAAAAACAAACCTTAGCTTCTTATGAAACCATTTTTAAAATTCATCATACCCAATTTATACTTATAAATCTCTCTCGGTTTATCACCAATAGATTTACATTTCCAATTTTATATCTATTACAAAATTCCAAAATAGAATTTACTACTTCTTTCTAAACTGATCTCCATATCTCAATATAAACTCACATTGTGAATTTATATTGCCAATTTATCAACTGATATCATTTCCCCTTATTTGTAAACATCGTTTATAAATTTATAAACTCATTTGGATTTCACGTATTAAAAAAATAAACTCTGTAACAACCTGGAAATTTTAACGGTTTTTATAACGTAATTAACTGAAATTTTTATGAAATTTTAAATAATTGAATTTGGAAATGAAAATTTGATATTTGGTATGCGTCTATTTAAACATAGCAGATGGCAAATTTTCATTAGAAAATATGAAAGTTTATTTGGTTATATAATTTTATTTAAATTTTAAATCAGTTTATATTTGATGAAAGTAAAATATTTCCCAAACCTGAATATTTTTACATAATAAAAATATTTATCATCTTCTGAGTGAGATGTCATATTTCGTTTTGCCAAATTTGGACTGCAATTGCTCCATTATCTTATTTTCGACGTTTTAACAGCATTTTCAGCACCGAATATCGACTTTTGATAGGACGGTCGTATAGCTAATATCTATATACCGTTTTGTTCATCTCGTTATGCTGATCTCCATAGTATATTTATTTCTATATTTTGAGGTCCAATGCGTGGCGAAACGATTGAATAATTCATTGTAACGGTACCATAAATTATGACTTTTAAGTTCGCAAACCTTTTCAAATTTGAAACGTGCAGCCCAAACAAGCAATAAATTGCTTTAATTATTCAACTGAAAAGATAGGTAACCCTTGCCAATTCTTTCACTCTATATTTATTCGTCCACTGTTTGCTTTATTTGTTGGTACATTCCATTTCACCGTCTCTCTTTGTATTCTCCCCTATGTTAGTTTAACAAAGTAATATATATAATAATAAAGTTTTTCATTGCCAGCTCATCTTCTTGCCTTATCCTCTCATCTATTTTCATTTTGTATTATTCAAAAAATAAATAGAAGGATGAAAGCATGACGTTTGCCCCTGACAACTGCCAAAGCCTCTACATCATCCCTTGCCTCCGCCTGCTCCCGCAGCATCAACCCCACGCCTAAGCACAGCCTACGCCGCTTCTCTTCCACCTTCCACCTCCGCACACATGCAGCAGCGCCACACTAGCACATGTCCTGTTTCCCACTCGAGCAGGCTCTGCCGCCACATCATCTATACAGCATCGCCACCTGCCAAGTGCTGAACACCACCTATCTCCCCTTCGCCTCACTACAGCTCGCATCGCCAAGTCTGTCGCCACGTCATCATGCCTTGCCTCATTGTAACCGCATCCACTTTGCCTCCCTCTCTCTGCCTGTCCTCCTCCACGCGGCAACGGCCGAACGACACCATATCAACCGTGCTCCTCTACCTATGTGACCTACCTCCTACCTATTTGTTTTGCCACCTTTCTATATTTTATATACATATCTCTATATGTAAGTACGATTTCTTTTGTATATATACTCAATTTACGTATTCATATGGTATGTTAGTTATAATATATAGGTTTTCTTTTCAAAACTGTTAGTTTAAAGCTATCTATTAGTTATAATGTATAGGTTTATACAAGTTTAAAACTATCCATTCGTTTATATATTTAACACGTTTGTAATGAAGGTCGTGCATATATATTTTTCATTTTGTGCTTGGTATAGTTGTGTAGGCTTGCTTTTCAAAACGGTTGAGTTAAGTCTATATTATAATAAAAGAAGGCGTACATAGAATTTTATTGATTTTAATATATAATATGTATATTGATTTATGTCAGTACTATTTAGTGTTATAAATATAATCTGTTACATGAGTTATAATAGTGTTATAAATATATGTTTATATAAACTTATATTTGATCTGTTGTATGGTATATAATTTATAATAAAGTAAGTTGTTTGTTATATATATATATATATATATATATATATATATATATATATATATATATATATATATATATATAAACTATAAGATCTGCACATGCTCACAGTAGTATAGATATGATTATGGTATAAAGTATACTTGGATCACACTTTTGAAGTATATACAAGTATTCGTTTTAAAGTATAACATATAAATCTTTTATTTTTAATATTTGAGTTTTAAGAATAATTAGTTTGAAATTTTATTTTTGGTCTTAAATGAAAATATTGAAATATATATATATATATATATATTTACTTATTTATATAATAATAATGTATATATTTTCAGTTTATATCAAAACTGGTTTGATTTGTTTTCGTTGATTCCAATTTATCAGCTTGTCTTTCGAACTCGTGCCCATCGTGCTTTGCTTCGAAATCTGTGCTTGGATTCGCAACCCATTTCATTGTGAAATCTCTCTAGCCTTGAAAGGTGAGCAATCACTCACGATTAACGTTCTTATAGTTAGTAAATTTGATTTCACTTGAAACAACAATCGAAATATACTATTAAATTTGAATTGCTATTCATTTAATTAATAAATATGATATGTCATTATCTGCAATTGTTCACCTTTAATATATGACACCATATCATATTATGTATATTTTATTTAATTTGTTACTGATGATATATGCATGTTGTTGATATGTTATATTATCATATTTTTTTGCACTCTGCAAGTTCCCTGTTAGTTTAGAAAATTCCCTATGGGTTGAAATGATACATAACCGAACGATATTATGGACTAAGGGAAAATCGTTATGGGTTGAAATGATAAATCCAAGCGATTTTCATTGATTTTAAATTTTTGGGGTTGCGGTTTGAAATTATATATACCTATAAATATTTAAATTATGGATTGAAATGATAAATAACCGTGTCACTTGACCATAGGATAGAAAATTATATACAGACATTGTTGGTCTTTTTATATTTTGAAAATGATTTTCAAAGTTTTGAAAGGAAATATATGTAAATATTGATTTTAAGATTTTATATATAAATGTTATTTTTATAAAGTTTCAAATTTTAAGTTTTTAAAACTATATGTTTGGAAATTTTAAATTTATAAGTTAGTTTTGAAAATATACTTTTTAAGATTTTACTTATAATTTAACTACTTCGATATATATAACTAGATTTAATGTAAAATAAATTGAGTAATAAGATTTAACTTAATAAAATTTAATTTAATTAGTTTATAATATGTTTAAGTATTTACTTAGATCTATATTTTAAAAATAGGTTTTATTAACTTTGATAATAAAGGTTTGGAAGATAAATAAATGTTGACTTGGAATTTAAATGGGTTAATAACTTAATTTAAATAATAATTTATTTGAACTTATTGATTTTTTTAGATTTTGAAAGATACGATTTGCAACTTGATTTGATAAAAGGTGATTAAATGAATGTTCTCAACTTTAAATAAAATTGAGATTGAATATTGAATATTGATTTAAATGTATAAATTAGGATTTCAACAAATTGTTACTAAAATGGTTAAGTGAATATTTTTCAATTTGAAATAAACTAAAGTTAAATGTTGAAATATAAATGAAATTCATATTGTAAATGTTTGAATAATAAAGTTGAATGTTTGAACTTTAAATTGGAAATGGTTAAACTGGAATTGATTTAAATTGAATGTTTGAATTTAAGCTGATTTGAATCGATTTGTGAAATTGGAGGAAACTATTTTTAATATATATATATAAACTATTTTAATATAGGAATTATTTTCATAAACTATTTTAATATATAAATTATTTTAATATATAAACTATTTTAATTTATAACCATTTTAATATATATATATATATATACTATTTTCAGTATCCAAACCGTTTAAGCCAACAATGTTATGATTTCAAAAGTGTTATGATTACAAAAGTTTTATTGATTTCAAAAGTGTTATGATTATAAAAGTGTTATTGATTTAAAAAGTGTTGTGATTTCAAAAGTGTTATGATTTCAAAAGTGTTACGATTTCGAAAGTGTTATAATTTTGGAACTGTTATGATTCTGGAAATGAATATTATTTAATGTGAATAATGATATCGAATTGATATGGTTTTGAAATGAATATGATATTTTGATATGAAGTATGAACTATTTGAAATGAAATGACCACGGTGTGAAATAAGGGTTTGGTTGTTAAGGGGACCGGGATCAGATATTGGCATACTCTCTACCAATACCGAAAACTACTTTAACAACCATGTGTGTGGTGGATATTTCAGAATGAAGTAGGATGGTTAGAGGTGATTCCATATGGTATTTTACGTAGCCCTCACTCCTGTGAGTCGGCTTGATGCGACTAAAACAGGAGCCATGCTGGGCCATGTGAGGTAATTCCTTCGATCGGACACATTTCTTCAATACCATTCTATTGCGTTTGTGATTTGATTAGGTTCACCTTTGATTTGGGAGCGTGTCACGAGGTGGGAGGTAGTAGCAGCTATGCGTTACCACCATTCTGAATCCGTAAATGGTATATCTACCTTGGCATTGCCTCGAGTGCCTTGTCGCATGCCCTATCGCGCCTTCTACGAGTTTGATTTGTACCATACCTATGGAGTTCCCTCTGATAGCCTTTCGTTTACGGAGGAATTACGTGCTGTATAGACTATGGGAATATATAAAATGTGTTAAGAGGATATGGGTAACGCCTTAACGCTATTTTAATAATTTTACTTAACTATAGACATATTACAACAGCGTATATCACTACATAATAGATAGTTCCACGGATCCTTAGAGGATGGAAATCCCAACTATCCTTTAAGTTACTTGTATTTCAGTTGACATTTCACTTGAGTTGAATTTATTAACATAGGAATGTTAATCCTGACTTGAGTGTTTTTGTGTTTTGCCTTACTCTCGGGCCAAACTGTGTGGCACAGCATTTGAGACTCACCTTTGAGTTGGAGCTTCACTTGGAGATCCATCTATATCTGTTCAGCTTTCAGCTATCCTATTGTTTTGTTTATACTTATCATCTGTTTGTATTCGAGATTATATTGTATTTAAGATATTCTTTTGTATTTTATTTCAAACTCTGATGTTTATATAGTAGCTTCATAAACTACCATTTATCTATTTTGCTGTTTATTATAATAATACTCTGTATCTGTGATTCCGTGATCGATTTATTTACTGTATATGTTGAGTTTTGCCAAATATAAATTAACAATTTGATGTTTTGAGCAATTCAATTCTGACATGTGTGTCTGAGAATGGCACGAAATATCGAGTCATTGCAGTTGTTATCAGAGCCTGGTTTAGGCAAAACTTAGCGTATAGAGTAAATTTAATTACAGAATCAACAGAATCACCTTCGTTCAAGTTTGAAATTCTTCGTTAGGATCCTCCTAAACTAGAATTTCTTCCGGATTTTGGAACTTTCCCCTTCGTTTTGAAATCGATTCTTGTCTTCTCCGGTTCGTTTTCTTCATGAGTTTGGAGCACCCCATAGCTCTATCTCTGTCGATCTCTGAAATAAAGTTGACCCTAATTAGAAATCTTATCCTGGTGTAATAAATCCCATCGGCAGTCCTGCCAACCTGAGTATGATTTGTAAAGGGGTGAAACTCCTTTATAACAAGCTCCATTCACCGGAGACTTTTATATCCTCGGTTTCGATGTTGTTATTTCTTGTAAAGCCCGAACCGTCCCTAGTAGATGCTCAGGGTAATTATCTTGTAATCTTGACCCCCTCTGATAATCAAAGATTATCCTTGTAATGGGTGAAGTCGCTTCTCTCCCGTTTAAGCGGGAAATCGAATTTCTGCCTTGATCTTATTCTCGAAATCTCGGTTGACCCGGTTAAAATCACCAGCAATTTATATAAGTCTATAGATTTTTTCTCTTTTGTAATCTATCTATCTTCTTTACGAGCCTATCTTCCTTGTTAGAATTCTCTTTGATTAGAGTCCCTCTAAATTTGAACCTCTATCCTTGTTTTGAGATCCATTCCTGAATCATCCTGTGAGGGAGTGTATTTGTAATTAATATTAAAATGTTTTATATCATGTTGTTTGAGTTGTTAAGGTTGATTTGGGGTTTCGATCGATTCGTCAGGCCAACGCTATCGATAAAATTCGAAAACACTTAAACAGGGCAAACTAACACAGTGTTGTTTTTCAAAATTTGTAAATGAAATAATTTTATGTATGATTGTATTTTGTATATAAAGATAAAATTTTCTAAAATTGGATTGTTAAATAAATTGGTTGTTAATTGTCAACATTTCCAAATCATTAACTATTATTCCTTGAATTTTTAAAACATGGTTTATAAATCTATTTTGAATTGAAATGAATTTAAATTAAGAATTTAAGAATTAAATTTTCGGTATTTTAAAAAAAATTGGTTGTTAAAGTTTTGGAATATATTATTTAAAGGTATTTTTGAATAGAAATCATTTCCAAAGAATTTTAAAAGTTTAAATCAGTACCCTCCTCTGTTGTCGCTGGAAAATAATTTCGGTGATGACTGCAGCACCATCGACATTAATTTTCGAGTCTCGAAGTAAAGGTCCCTTAGTAGCTTTGCTACACTTTTGTTTTGGAAAAATAGGTTTGGTTTAAATTTCTTGTGAATAATTTGATTTATAATATATATATGTATATAATTATTTCAAAATAGTTTGAAGTGAAACCGAAAATTTGAATCTTGAGTTTATATATTAAGAAATGGTTTCAATTATTGAAATAAAGTGAAATTTTGAATAATTGGAATATGTAAAATGATAAATGAAATTAAATCAACTAAAAATAGTTTAATTTGAATAAAATTTATTAGTATAATAATCAATTGCATTCTAATATATATAACTTGCCTAAAATATTCAAAAAACTAAAATGTTAGGGTATAATAAAGGGTTGTACAAAGAAGAAAACTTAAGTAATAAATTATCTAAAACATAAAATGTTTAAACTAAATTCTGCTTAATATAAATGTTGTAAATAGAATGTAAATTTGTATAGTGTTTAATTACACTCAGTAGCATTATTATAACTTGCCTAGAAAAGTTTAAATATAATGAGAATGTAACTGGATAGTATACACCATGATATAAGTAATAGAATGTAAAAAAATGATATTATTTTTAAAGGAATTTACAGATAGTAAACTGAAAAATAAATTGAATAAAAAAGAGAATTTATTTGTTGTATAATATATCGTTATAAAATGTTTATACACTTAATATATGTTGCAAAATATGTTAAGTGAAGTAAATTAAAGAAAGAAAAGAAAATTACTATCTAAGTAAATAAATATGAACTTAAGAATAGTTAAAATTGCATTTTGTGGAATAAACTTAGCTGAAATAAATGGATATAATAAATTAGTTAATTTAAAAATGAATTTGTTTGAAACAAATGTTGATATATTGAAAGCAAGTTCAAAATTTTGAATTGAATAACTATTTATTGATTTAATAAAATGGATTAAACCAAAGTGTCGAATATTACTTGATTCAAATTGAAATTTATATGGTTTTGAATTTATTGTTTTAATTTGTATTTCAATCTATCTTTTCTTTCTGGTTGTGTATATCCTCTTAATTACCTCATTCCTTTTCGGGGACGAAAAGTTTTGAGTGAGGGAGAGTGTAACGACTGAAAATTATAACGGTTTTTATAATGTAATTAATTGAAATTTTTGTGAAATTATAAATAATTGACTTTGGAAGTGAAGATTTGATATTTGGTATGCGTCTATTTAAACATAGTAGATGGCAAATTTTCATTAGAAAATATGGAAGTCTATTTTGTTGTATAGTTTTATTTAAATTTTATATCAGTTAATATTTGATGAAAATAAAACATTTCTCTTACATGAATATTTTTACTTAATAGAAATGTTTATCGTCTTCTGAGTGAGACGTCATATTTCGTTTCACCAAATTTGGAATGCTATTGCTCTGTTATTTTATTTTCAGCGTTTTAGCAGCATTTTCGATACCAAATATTGACTTTTGATAGGATGATCCGTGGTATATTTATTTCCGTATTTGAGGTCCGATGCGCGGCAAAACGATTGAACAGTTCATTGTAACGGTACCATAAATTGCGACTTTAACTTCTCTGGTCTTTTCAAATTTAAAACGTGCAGCCCAAACAAGTAATAAATTGCTTTAATTATTCAGCTGAAAAGATAGGTGACCGTTGCCAATTCTTTCACTCTATATTTATTTGTCCACAGTTTGTTTTATTTGTCGGTACAATCCATCACACCCTCTCTCTTCGTATTCTCCCCTATGTCAGTTTAACAAAGTAATATATATAACAATAAAGTTTTTTTATCGCCTGCTCATCTTCGTGCCTTATCATCTCATCTATTTTCATTTTCTATTATTCAAAAAATAAAAAGAAGGATGAAAGCATGACGTTCGCCCTGACACTTACCACCGCCTCTACATCATCCCTTGCCTCCGCCTCCTCCCGCAGCATCAACCCCACGCCTAAGCACAACTTACCCCGCTTCTCTTTCTCCTTCCACCTCCACACACGTGCAGCAGCGCCACACTAGTACTTGTCCTATTTCCCACTCGAGCAGGCTCTGCCGCCATGTCATCTATACAGCACCGCCACCTACCAAATGCCGAATACCACCTATCCTCCCCTTCACCCCCACTGCAGCTCGCATCGCCAAGTCTATTGCAACGTCATCAGGCCTTACCTCATTGTAACCGCATCTACTTCGGCCTCCCTCTCTCTGCATGTCCTCCTCCATGCGGCAACGGTCGAATGTCGTCATATCAACTGTGCTCCTCTTCCCATGTGACCCACCTCCTACTTATTTATTTCACCACCTTTCTATATTTTATATACAGATCTCTATATGTAAGTACGATATCTTTTGTATATATGCATGTTGTTGATATGTTATAGTATCCTACTTGTTAGCACTCTGCAAGTTCTCTGAGAGAATGTAGGGTGACTTGAAATGAAAGAATATGGACTGAACGGTTAAATCGATATAAATATATATTATTTAATTTCAAAATATCAGGCAATTAAATTTTGAACTCCGATCGAGACGTGCCGTCTGGCGTTTCTAATGTTATAACCCTATTCCGAACTCAATAGGACTAGTCCCGAGCCCCAATTCGATCTATGCGGAAGATAGCTTTTTGAACCCAACTATTATATTAAATTTCCAATATTAATTTCAACGCGTTTCTATCCCATACGACCAAGCGATACGTCTAATTGCTACAAAATTTTGGTGGCGTATTATAATCCATTATTATGGACCCAACGACACTGGTTTCGTCGAAATCCAAGACTGTTCCCCGGAAGGTTATTTTTATATGTTAATTTAAAACGATTTATTTTTAAAATTGAGCAAATCATTTTTCAAATCAAATTCAAAAGTTCTATCATCTTCATTCTAATTAAATAAAATTTTTAATAAGCCTTTTAAAAAATAATTTATCCAAATAAAATCCAAGATTACAATTATTTAAACGATTTTCAATTATTAAATTCAATAATTAAACTACTTAATAAATCGTTATATTAGAAATTCAAGCTATTAAATCTAAGAATTTAATTTTTTGTCAAATATTTAAAATCAATTAAATGTTGCAATTTCCATTTGTTGAATATGTTAGTGTATGATTTTTATTTGATGATAATAAACATATATGTATGTGTGTGTGTTTATTATCATCAAACAAAAATCATACACTAGCATATTTATGTATTTATTATTGTACTATTTTATTTTTCACATTTATAAATATTTGATGAATAAAATAAATAACACAGAATTCATATTCAAACAAATATTTTATTCAAAAAATATTTTTTTGCAATTTTGAATAGTATAAATTTGAGCTCTCACTACATATATACTTTTTCAATTACAATACAATTTCGATTACATCACAGATTTCACTTTACAATGTTCACCTCACTACATATCACTCATTCACTCATATTTATTCTCCAACTCTACTCCAGTTTGTATCCAGCATCTGAATTATCTGCAAAATAAATACCGAGGCAGTAAAATTGAAAAAGAAAATTTTTGTAGTGTACAACTAAAGTGTGTGTTTTTGAAAATGTTATTTGCCTTAGTTATTTGGGTTGTTCTACTTCGTCATCATATTCTTTTAAATCATCATGCACGAAGAACTTGTGATATGCGCGGTGTAGCACCGTACATGCCACAAGGTCGTGCACAATGATATGCACTTGCGTGTTAGAACTATAGGGACAAGTGAGCACAAGGTCAAATCTGAGCCAAAGCTGGATTCAACTCAGGGTAGTGCACATATAATCTGAACCAAAGACCTGCTCAAATGTACACAATCAGGCATGGTGATAAGAAGACTTCATGTATATATGGTGGTCAAGGAAAACAGAGATCAGACCCAACAAACCATCACAAATCCATATAACATGAAGTACATGATGCAATAGAGCAGTGGACACGAAATCAACTTGAAAGCATTTCAAAAGGAAGCAGTCGAAGCAAACAATACACACCAGACAAACATGTCTACATGAAAAAGAGGACCAGACCAAACCAGACAACAATACTACAACCAAACTCGACCACATTCACTGGACAACCAACAGTGCACAAGTTCAAGAACAATTCACAAGCCAGTGCAATCAATAATGAACTGAATCAGACTACAAGACCACAGCAACAATACGCAGCCAAACCATAATTACTTATGCAACAGAGCTTGAGTCTCACCAAAAAAACATGTCAAGATAAATGCAACTAGAACAAGACATAATACAATATCAAATGGCACAAGTACAGGTAAATACCGATAAGTCAGTGAATTGAACAAGCCAATGGTCAAGACAATATGAACTAAATGAAGCAAGTGAACAAACTCGAGTGAACACGCTTAATGAAATAGATAGAAGTTCAATGACACTCGAACTCAACCAAACGACTGACAATATTGGACTCAATGCAACAAGGCAACTCATCATAAAGTGTACCAAGACCAAACTACAATGACAGACTAGAATCAAGTTTTGGTCAAAGGCATGAATAGCCAGGGAGCAGACTCAAGGAAACATGAAGATAAGAGCAATGAAAACTACATTCATATGAAACAGGACAGCAACACTACACATAATGGAATGCAAGGTTACCAAGTCCAATTATTAACATCAGCAGTTTTGAACTTATCAACCAGGGAATATGCTTAAAATATATAAAACAAAAGCAGTTCGATGAGTCATGAACGAAATAAAAATCAATAGGAGTCAACTATATTTGAAGATAGTTCAAATTCGTATGTATACTAACACAATGAACAAGTCAGAGCAGAAAGGAATCGAACAAGTCAGCAAATAACAAATATATATCTCAAATTCAAATACCAAGCTACAATCAAGGAATGAACTAGTCAGAGGTCTCAAGATTACACGATCAAAAATAAATGCAGAAAATAAAATCACGAATTATTCAAATCGAAATTATACGAACGTAAACTATGGGATCCAAACCCTATAAATACCCATTAACATCACCGGAAAAAGGTACCCGAGTTCAAGCGAAATAAGAGAGCAAGCAACTAAATCACGAACAAATCTATAACTTAAATCGAAGTCAGCAAATTCAAAATTGAACAAGAAAATTACGTAACAAATCATAGCATTCAAGCTTGACACAACATAAACCCGCATATTAATCGAAGCCAAGATCAGTAGATAAAGCTAAGCCGAAGTGAATTCAACACTCAATCGATTAATTTTTAAATCGGCGCTTCAAATTTTACAAAGTCCTAGTTTTCAAAAGTAGAATGAAGCAGACATTACAGAGCAAAAGGAACGGCCGCATATACAAAGAAAGGAAGACGTCTTTATATTTTTATTGGGCCGGCCTCTATTATATTTTACTTTGGGCTTAGATTTATAGTAGGGTTTTGTTTATGTTGTTTTTTTTTATTTTGTTTTTTTTTTCTTTTAAAATTTGTGCCAATTCTAGTCGTGTGACTAGGTTATGAACTACAGTGGTGTAGTTTGAAAATTCGCAACTCAGTGGTTGAGTCATGGCAATGTTTTGAGCATAGAGTTAGGTTAGTCATTTGCGGATGTCGTAAGTTTACGTGTGTAAGCGTCTGACTACATAATTTTTAGTAGAAACTTTATGGCTAGCACGTAGGCAGGGTTTTTCTAAAGCTGAGTAAATTTGTGATGTTCTATTTCTGCTTTTATTATTCTGCTATTATCTATGTTGCAATTATTATATATATTTCCATATTAATTTTTATTAGTATCAAACTATTCACCTCCCTCTAGGGTGAAATCGATCCTACACAATTAACCTAAAATTCTGGATCGTTATAGTTCCGATAGGCTTGAATCAATTCTTGGTTTTAAATGAAATAGCGTCGTCTTTGCTTTCAAAGGTAGTCCTATTGACTTGGTTGGTTTACGACCATGTAAAATTATTTTAAAGGAATGGTTTTAAATAGGTTGCGCCTTTATTTTAAGTTAAATGCTTTCGAAGGGGTTGAACCCCCTAGCTGTCGCTTTTTATAACTTTTGAAGTCAATGGTTTCGGAAGGTATACTTTGCTTTCAAACTTGGCCGGTTCTCCAATGCTTTTGGAAGGTCGGTTCTGGCACCATCATTTCTTTACTTAGGAATAGCTTTCGAAAGCGAGTTTTCAAATTAAATGGTTTTAATGACCATTTTGCTCTATTGAAGTATAACCCAAGTGGTTTCGAAAAGATGATTCTAAATGGTTTCAAAAGGTGTCTTCCGCATGTTTTAAATTGAACCAAAATGCTTTGGAAAGGTTTGGTTTTAATATTTTTGAAACAATTTAGGGAAGGGTTACAAAGGGAGGCTCCCTCAGGATTGCGAAAGGTTTACAAGGAAGGTTTCCATGGGTTTCGAAAGGTTTGAAAGGAAAGGTTTTCCAAAGATTTCAAAGGGCAATGTTTAAGGGTTTTAAAAGAAAGATGTCTAAGGTTTAAAGCTTTCGAAGGGAAATTTTCCACAGTTTTCGAAAGGTTTGTTTGAATGGATTCAAAAGGAAGGTTTTGGCCTTTCGGCCCAAGTTATAAAAATGGGTACTTTAAATGGATTCGAAAAGGGTACTTTCAAAGGTTTAAAGTTTTCATCAACAAAGATTTGAGTAAAGTGCATATATAACATGGCCGAGTGTTTTGAGTAAAGCATAGAGTATATATATTGTTATTATTTAATCTTGATTTAGAGGATTTAAATAAGTTTGAAATGGTTTTCAAGGAAAATTTAAGGGAAATTTTCCCTAAGTAAAATGACTCAAATATCAGAATATCAGATGTGTAACGGCCTGTACTTTTAACTATTTTAAAATACTAAATTTGATATGATTATGGAATAAAAATGAATATAAACAAAAATTTAATGATTTATGAATGTAATTTATTGGATATGAATTTGTATAAGATTTTGGACAACAAAATTTAAGAAGATAAGAGATTGTAACTTATATTAGGAAGTAAATCAAATAATATTAGTTTGTAAGTAAATGCATTAATGTCGAATTATTTAGATGAAAATAAAGTAATTGTTGATAACTAAAACTCATTTGAAATATAATGATCTATTAATGTGGTTTATTGAATAATTAATTTATTTAAATTTAATATTAGAATTATTCAGATCATTGAATTCAGGATTTAATATGAATAAAAATGATTTCAAGAGTTGGTTTAAATTTTATTTAAACAAGAATGAAGATTTTTATGTTTCAAAATTGAATACAAAAGTGAATAAACTTATTTTTGAAATTACTTATTTTAATTAACGTGTGAAAATAGCCATTTTGGCCATTGTCTTGGATTTCGACGAAACTAGTTTCATCGGATCCGTAATAGTGAAGTGGGTTTCAAGTTTCGTAGCAATTGGACTTATCGTTTGGCCGTGCAAGCTTGAAACGCGTATAATTAATTTAATTAAAGTAAATTTATTTTGAAAAGCTATCTTCTACATACAATCTAATTGGGCCATGAGACTAGTTCCTTTGCATTTGAAATAGGGGTAAACATATAGAATGCCAGGCGGTACGCCTTGTTTGGAGCATGAGAATTTCGGGCGTTTAAAGGCGAGATATTTTCAAATTATAATAATATATATTTCTTCCTTCCTCTAACATATCATACATGCCGCCTCTCTTTTTTCTTTCCCTTAATAATCATCCCCTCCCCTCTTCCTTTTTCGAAACGTTACAGCCGATAAAAAAAGAAAAATGAGAGAAAAAAAATTTCAATCGGAGCACGAGATGGAGATTCGCGCGATGGAGCGCTGGAGCTTGGCACGGCCGTGGCAGCCTGGAGGAGTGGCAGTTGGGTCGATTCCTCAATCTGGAATGCGCCAATGGCATTGGAGGTTGTAGCCCTAGTGTCGTTGGCGAAGGACGAGAGGAGCGAAGGTCGGCAAGCTAAATGATGGCCTGAGAGATGGCCGAGGCTTCGTGGTGGCGTGCGTGGAAGGACGATCGCATGCGCTGGATTTTATCGAACTGGAATGAAAGGCTAGAGAGGAAAGGTAATGGGTTTTAATTTAATTTTATTTTATTTTGTTAATAAAGTTTAAATTATATCGTATATTAATAAATTGCGTAACTTCTCCGTACGAGGTCTGATTCGAGCGAAACAAGTCACGGTGGATTCATATCGACGTCATCTACAACATGGAATTGAAATGATATTTATTTGAAGCTGAAACTATTTTCAGTTTCAAATAAAGGTGAGTGTTTCAAACGCTCATAAATGACTAAATTATTTTATATTAGTTAAATAGCAATCATAAAGTGATTTAAATTTATTGATTGTTATTTAGTAAATTTAACTGATATCGAAATCAATACAGAAATTTATATGGTAGAAATTTTAGAATTAACAGTTAAATTGAAATTAGAATTAAACTGCTAGTAAAATTCCCGATTATATTGATAATTGGGTCATTGTTATGATATTTGATTAATTTGGATGATTGATTGTGATGGATGCCAATTGGTTGATATTCTGGAGGATTGGATGTTTATTTATTATATATATATATCATGTTGGCACCATATGAATTATTTATAGTATATGAAACCGTAAATTAAATTATTTCAAATAAATTAAGAAATAGGTTGAAATGATATATACTTGTGGCACTTTGATTTGAATTGAAATGTTATATATCCATCCTAGAAACTAAATTGAAATAACTATTTGCTTGTTCACAAGATAGAAAATTATATATATGGACACATTAAATAATTTTAAAATTTTGATTTGAAATTATTTAAATGATTTTGATTCAAAGGAGTAAAAAATCAAATTTATGAAAATTGAATTATTTTCAAACTTGAGCTTGAAATGTCGAAATTGAAAGGTTTTTATAGGGATCGTATAAATAATCGCATTTGAGATTTTGAGCATATAATTGAATATGACTTGAGTTTCGAAAATTAATTTGTTTTAAAAGATTTGGATTTTTTTCAAACTGTGAAATATTACTGGGTAAACGTAATTTAAATCGATATTTCAAAATTGAGCTTTAAATTGAATTATTTTGAAGATTTGAATCTTAAATTGAATATTAAAGTTAGATGGATTTAAATGATTTCAATCGATATTTTGAAATTGAACTTGTAATTGATATAAATTGAAACGGTTTAAATTTAGAATTGAGTTGAAAATTAAATCTTTGACTCGAATTGTTGAATCGAATTTGAAGTTAAAAATGAAAATCGAAATTGATTTGAATTGAAATTGGAATCGGAGTTAGTTCAAATTGAAATCGAAATTGAATCAATCTAAATGCAAATGGAAATTGAAATTAATTTGAATTGGATGATTTGGAATTGAATCAGTTTGACTTTGAAACTATTTTCCAACAAAATTATTTTAATATAAACTATTTAAAACCTATCTTTTAAATATTCAGATTATTCTGAATTTCCAAGCTATTTTACTATATAAACCGTTTTTAATACTCAAACGATTTTATATAAAATTATTTTAACTTTTAAGCTATTTAAAACTATTCAAACTATTTTCTTAAAAATTCAAATTGGTCAAGGGTGGAATGTTCATATTTAAATCATGGATTTAAATTCCAATTAGATTAAGATGAAGTTATAACCTAAATTGTAATTTGAATCGAATTTTGAAGTGAAAATGGCTTTCAAGTAAAAATTGACGTATTTTGATAAATATGATATTTTGAAATTGAAATTGATTTTAAAGCGAATATGATAATTTGATATCAAGTATGAATCATTTCGAAATGTAAAAATACCAACCCGTGTGTAAAATGACATTTGGTTGTTAAAGAGATCGGAGCCTCTTATTGGCATACTCTTTGTCAATATTGAAACAAGTTTAACAGCTGCAAACGTGGAGGAGACTCCAAAATAAAGCGGTCAGATTTGGGGTCGTTTGTTGGAATTCAAGAAATAGAATGATGATGGATAGACCCTAGCACTTGTGCTAATTTAAAATGACTAAAATAGGATGGCTTGACAGAGCCAAGCGGTCTAGCTACCCCTAACAAATATCCATTCTTTGATTTTCTTGGACTTGGTCCAGATCATTGCTCTTGTTGTTGGTTTCGGTTGGTGCACCTTGATTTTGGGTAAACCTCCCTTTGACTTGATATGGGATAAATGGACGCGGTAGGCGATCGTAACTACGAAAATCTACCACCAACCATGCGACCCGAGCTGGTAGTATCCTACCTTGGGGATTGCCTTACGTGCATTGTCACACTTTTATCCCAATACGAGACCCTATAATTTTGGTTTAGTGTCGTTGTATCACGGTGCATCCTTATTCCTTGACGTGTTACTAGGGTGTTATATGCAAACTGTATGACAATGCTTAAAAATGCATTAAAGGGGATCAATGCAAAGCCTTAACACTAAGAAAAATATCATTTTACTAAATAGTCATTATACATATTACGTATTCTACCATATACAATATTTTGACGGATCCTTAGGAGATCGAAAATCTATAACATCTCTTCAGTTATTACACGCACGTTATACACTAGAATGGAAATGTGAAATCCCATAAACTCTCTAATGCTGTTATACTCATGTTATGTGATATCGATTTGACTCACATAAGGATATTTTAGTCCTGACTCAAGTGTTTTGTCTTTTCATTACGCTCGTTCATCCTTGAGTTTTTCAGCACATCGAAGATCATTTTTTTAGAGGACGAAGACGAAGATGAAGATTCAGTATATTATTACCAGTATTATTCCTTGCATCATGTTGTTCTGCTACATTGTTCCATTATCTTGTTGTATTTATAACACTGATAAATGTTGTATAAAATATAATCAAATGTATAGTAAACAGCTTCATGAACTGTTTATTTGATTATTATATTTTGTCATTCCGCTGCGAGATTCTATGTTTGTTTTCTTGTTCTTTTCTTATTTTTCTTAATTTCACCCCATCGATTACCTATGTTCCGGATTGTTTGAGTCGGATATGAGTGGGTTATTATCAATTTAAACCTTCCAAAATGTGGGTCATCACAGTTGGTATCAGAGCCTTGGGTTAGCGATAACCTTAGCTTTGTGGGGTTTGACTCATTAGAGATAGGGTAGTAATACCCTAGAATGAGTTTGGTTGAGTGTATATATACGAGTGCGCGGACTTACTAGTGTTATAAAATGTTTTATATTGTGTTTACTTATTTGTTGAGTTGTTTATGAACTCTTGTCGGTATGTGGGATGCCATATTATCGATAGGAGTTTCTAAATACTAAAACGAGGCAAGTCGACATAATTTTGTTTTAAGATAGGGTAAATGAAATAAGTTTACCTAAATCATAAATTATATATAAAAAGAAATTGAATGAGAACAAATAAGCAAGTGAAATTATTGTGAGTAATTGGATTTGATTTAAATTTGATATAAATAAATTGAATGCAAATGAAATGAGTGAATTTTGAATAAAGAAGTGTTGATACACTTAAGTATAAGAGGTTAGAAATATAAGTTTAAATTATGAAATGGATAGATCTATAAAATAAATTTAGTATGAAAAGATAGGTTGAAAACTAAGTTTGGAAATATTAACTTAACTAATTTGTGTTTAGGAATGTTTATGAACTTAAGTAATGAGTTATGAAATAAAAATCTAGTCTTAGTTTAAGTTAAAACGATAGATTTAAAAAAAAATTGAATTTCGGAACTTGAATTCAATTGAGAATTTTCCAAGATTTTTAAAAAATAATCTTAGTACTATTTAGAAATACTTACGAACGGAAATTATTTCAAAAGGAATTAGAAGGAAATAAATCCTGTACTCCTCTCTTCCGTCACTAGAAAATAATTTTGGTGAAGACGACTGCATCATCGACATTCATTTTCGAGTCTTTGAGTGGGGTAGTCCACTTAATAACTTTGCTATGCATTTAGGTTGGTAAATAGATTTTGATTTAAAATTTCTTAATATGATTTGATGTATATAAAAGATGCGAGTTTATATGCTATTTCAAATGATTTAAAATAAACTCGGTATATGAATTCTTATGTTCTTGTTACTTAATGATTTTCAGTTGTAGAAATAAAGTGAATTTTTGAATAGTTGGAAACTTATAAAATGAGAAATAAGAAATATAAGCGAAGTGTTTAAATAAAACATGAGAATTTAAGTTATAACTCTTAAACTTTAAGGCAACGGAAATTTAAACTTGTGTAAATTATTGAACGTTCTTGTTAACTAAAATAAATGAGATAAATTCGTATAACATTTAATTACATTCTAAAAACATATATAAAACTTACTAGAATTATTAAAAAAAAGTTGAAATGTTAAATATGAATGGTACTAGAATTTTATTCTATTGTGTTTCTGAATGGTAATAATCTGATAATATTGTATAAAAGAAAATACATCGGTACAAAATGATTAATAAAATAAGAAGTTGAAATTTTGAATTGTAAAATGAAATTTTACTTAAGTCAAGTTGAATGGAATGAATTGATGAAATAAGTTAATGAAATAAATTATAAAATGAAAATTAACTTAAGAGAAGTTAATTAAATTGATTGTGATAAAAAGAAAATTATTAATGTGAATTTGAGTTATAACATAAATTAACTTAAGTAAATTTAATGATATGAATTAATGAAATGAACCAATGAAGTAAATAAACGGATTGATATGAGATATTAAACATAAAGTGAAACAATTGGATTTAACAAATTGAATTGAATAAATTGAGTGTAAATGAAGTAGATGTGAATAAATTTGAAGCAAACCAATTAAATGTTAATAGAAATTAGATGTTAATAAGAAGTGATGTCTATAAATTAAATATTGACCTTGGATAATGCAAATTCACATAGTTATAAATTAATTGGTTGAATATTAATTATTGAATGATTTCTTTTGTTGCAAATTTCTATTATGACTACTTTTGACTGCATATGATGGTTATGTTGTCAATTGGTGCTAAAGCTTATGATTTGGATTCAAATTTCATGTTATATGGTCTGTTAAACTCATATATGTTTTCTATACCTTTATAAATGACTAATATTTCAAATTTGAGTTGAGATAGGTACATACGAAAACCGTTTGGACGTAGATGTGGATTTTATATGCTTTTGCTTGCTTAATACGAGCAAACTCACTTGTATTAAACATATCTCGAATTATAGACCGCACTTTTATATTTTCCCCCTTCGGGATGCCTCATCATTGAGATGAGATGTATATTTGGTATATTTGTGTTATATATTGTATTGTAATTTTGATTTCAAACGAGCCGCGTAAAGGAGATTCAACCAAAATTTTCCGTAAATCCGGTTGTTAGAAATTTTTTGAAGTTTTAAAATTTTTATAATATGTTTTTATAAATAAGTTGTAATTTTTCTAAAGCTAATATCAGAGGGGCGTAATGGAGGCGCGGTAATTGTTTTGTAAATAAGATTTTAAATGTTTTATAAGTACATTATTTTGAATAAAATATATCAAATGTTAAATTCCTCACTTAACCTCTTTTCGAGGACGAAATTTTTTGAGTGGGGGAGAGTGTAAAGACTAGTATACTTAACTATTTTAGATTATTAATTTTAATATGATTATAGAATAAAAATGGATAGAAATAAAAATTTAATGACTTATGAATGTAATCTATTGGATATGAAATTGTATAAAATTTTGGATAACAAAATTAAAGAAGATAAGAGATTGTAACTTATATTAGAAAGTAAATTAAATAATATTGATTTGTAAGTAATTACATTAATGTCAAATTATTTAGATGAAAATAAAATAATTGTTGATAAATAAAACTCATTTGAAATTTAATGATTTATTAATGTAGTTTATTGAATAATTAATTTGTTTTAATTTGTTGTTAGAATTATTTAAATAATTGAATTTTGGACTTAATATGAATGAAAATGAGTCCAAGAGTTGGTTTAAATTTGTTTAAACAAGAATGAAGATTTTTAAGTTTCAAAATTGAATTCAAATGTGAATAGTATTTTTGAAATTACTAGTTTTAATTAACATGTGAAAATATTTATTTCAGCCACTGTCTCGGTGCGAAACCAGTTTCATCGGATTCGTCATAGTGAAGTTTGTAGGATTTCAAGTTTCATAGCAAGCGGACTTATTGGTTGGCCGTGCGATGTTGATACACATAGAAATTAATTAAAGAAATATAATTAAAACAAATTGATTTTGAAAAGTTATCTTCTGCATATAATCAAATTAGGCCTCGAGACTAGTTCCGTTGCATTCAAAATAGGGGTAAAACATATGAAATGCCAAGCGGCACGCTTTATTTGGAGGTTGAGAATTTCAGACGTTTAAAGGCAAGATATTTTCAAATTACAATAATAAATATATTTCTTCTTTCCTCCAAAGTATCATACATGCTGCCCCTCTTTTATCTTCCCTCCGTACTTCATCCTCTTCCCTCTTTCTTTTTTGAAATGCAGCAGTTGATAAAAAAAAAGTGAAAAATTTTCAAATCACGAACACGAGATGGAAATTCGCGCGATAGTGCGCTGGAGCTTGGCACGGTCACGGCAGCTTGGAGAAGTGGTGGTTGGGTTGGTTCCACAATCTGGAATGCACGAGTTAGAGGTCATAGCCGCAACGGCGCTGGCGGAGGGATGACAGGAGCGAAGGACTGCAAGTTGAACGATGGTCTGAGGGATGGTCGTGGCTTCATGGTGGCATGCGTTGAAGAACGATCGCGTGCTTGGGGTTTTATCGAACTGGAATGAAAGGCTTGAGAGGAAAGATAACGCATTTTTTAATTTAATTTAATTTAATTTTGTTAATTAAGTTTAAATTATATTGTATATTAATAAATTGCGTAACTTCTACATACTAGGTCCAATTTGAGTGAAGTAAGGCGCGGTGGATTCGTATCGACGTCGTCTACAACATGGAACCGAAGTGGTATTTATATGAAGCTAAAAATATTTTCATTTCAAATAATGGTGGTTGTTTTAAACGCTCACGGTTGACTAAATTATTTTATGTTAGTTAAATTGGAATCATGAAGTGATTTAAATTTATTAATTGTTGTTTAGTAAATTTAACTGATATGCAAATCAATCTAGAAATTTTATGGTGGAAATTTTGGATTAACATTTAAATTGAAATTAGAATTAAACTGCTTGTAAAATTCTCAATTATTGATAATTGGATAATTTTTGTGATATTTGACTGATTTGGATGATTGATTATGATGATGCCAATTAGTTGATATTTTGGATGATTTATATATATATCCCGTTGTCACCCTGTGAATTATTTACAGTGCGTAAAACTATAAATTGAATTATTTCGAATAAATAAAGAAATAGGTTGAAATGATATATAGCTATGACACTTTGATTTGGATTGAAATGATATATATCCACCTTTGAAATTAAATTGAAATAAATATTCACTTGGCCATATGATAGAAAATTATATACGGGCACCGGATTGGTTAAATTAAATAATTTCAAAATTTTGATTTGAAATTATTCAAATGATTTTGATTCAAAGGAGAAAAAAATAGAAAATTGAATTATTTTTGAACTTGAGCTCAAAATGTTGAAATTGAAGTTTGTTTACAGGGATTGTTAAAAAAATCACATTTGAGATTTTGAAGTTATAATTGAAATATATTTGAGTTTTGAAAATTGATTTATTTCAAAAGATTCAGATTTTTATTCAAACTTTGAAATATTGCTAAGTAAAAGTAATTTAAATTGGTATTTCAAAATTGAGCTCAGAATTGAATTGTTTTGAAGATTTGAATCTTAAATTGAATATTGTAGTTAAATTTGATTTATATGATTTAAATCGATATTTTAAAATTGAACTTGAAATCGATATAAATTGAAATAGTTTAAATTTATAATTGAGTTGAAATTTAAACCATTGACTCAAATTGTTGAATTGAATTTGAAATTAAAAATGAAAATTGAAATTGAAATTGATTAGAATTGAAATTGGAATCAAAGTTAATTCGAATTGAAATCAGATTGAATCGATTTAAATGGAAATGGAAATTTAAATTGATTTGAATTGGAAGATTTGGAATAGAATCATTTTGACTTCGAAACTATTTTCCAATATAATTATTTCAACATAAACTATTTAAAATCTATCTTTTAAATATTCAAACTATTCTGATTTTCTAAGCTATTTTACTATATAAACCATTTTTAATACTCAAACTATTTTTTATTAAACTATTTTAACTTTCAAACTATTTAAAGCTATTCAAACTATTTTCTAAAAAATTCAAACGAGTCAAGGGTGGAATATTCATATTTAAATTGTGGATTCAATTATGAATTGGGTTAAAATGAAGTACAAACCTAATTTGTATTTCGAATTGAATTTTGAAGTGAAAATGGCTTTCAAGTGAAAATTGACCTATTTTGAGTAAATATGATATTTTGAAATTGAAATTGATTTCAAAGCAAACATGATAATTTGATATCAAAGTATGAATCGTTTCGAAATGTATAAGTACCAACCGGTGTGAAACGATGTTTGGTTGTTAAAGAGACCGAAGCCTCTTATTGGCATACCCTCCATCAATTTCGGAACCACTTTAACTATTATGTACGAGGAGGACACTCCAGAACGAAGTGGTTGGATTTGGCATCGTTTGTTGGATTTGAAGAAAGAGGATAATGATGGATAGACCCCGGCACTTGTGCCAATTTCAAACGACTAAACATGATGGCTTGACAGGGCCAAGCGGGCTAGCTACCCCTAGCGGACATTAGTTCTTCTTCATGAACTGTTTGTTTGATAATTTATAACTTTGATTAATGTTGTATAAATTATAATCAAATGTATCGTAAACAGCATAATGAACTGTTTATTTGATTGTTATATTTTGTCATTCCGTTGTGAAACTCTATGTTTGTTTTCCTCTTCTTTTCATATTTTTCTTAATTAATCCCATTGATTATCTCTATTCTGGATTGTTTGAGTTGGACATATGTGGATTATTGTAAATTTAAACCTTCCAAAATATGGGTCGTCACAAGATGGGACTGGTATACAGTCGCGCCTTATAGATAATAGCCCTAGCTAATTAAGTCCAAAAATCCATTGTGTAGCGCTTTGTCACAGGTTGGACTAAAATTATGGTTACACATAGAAGGGAATATATGTTTGTATACAGTTATGTTATTGGTGACCCCACAAAACCATTAGGATCATGTGACTCTTGGAGATGTTAAATTGGGGATAGACCATCCAGTAGAGGAGTGTCTAATAGATGTTATATTATTTTGATTATATTGTTTGGTAGACCCAAGTCAGCCAAAGGTTAATAGTTAACCAAACAAAAATATAGCGTTTAAGCAGATAGTTCATTTATTACCTAATATGTATGTTTACATAGTGATGTTTTATAGTTTTAACCAGTTTTGGCTATAGGAAAAGATTTGCAAAAGATATGATTTAAAAGGATGTTAGTGAGGGAAAACCCGTTCTGCTAAGCGGCGTGATCTCATTTAATGTCAAATAATTTAGATGTTTAGTATTTATACTAGGCTTTATGTCTGACTCGAAGTTTATGTTTTTTCTCATAAACTCTTGGATGCTCAAAATTGATTTGAGTAGGTTGAGGGCTAAGGTTTTTAGGTTTTAGTAGGATGATGAATAAAGCTACCAAAGACGTATAGAGGCTGACGGATAGTTATTTAGGAGTTGTAGTTCTTCTTGTTGTTTTATTTCCGTTGTGTGTATTAAGTCAGTTATGATAATATAGTTCTCTGGTCAACCAATGGGGCATCATTATATGTCGCTTTTGGAGTATTTTTGTAATAATTATAATCAATCTTTACCTGGGAAATGTTATGGGATTGTGTAATCTGGATCTAAAACTTGAGTTTTGAAATGTAATGAAAAGTGTTGTTTTCAAATCTGTGGTTTTATTTTATATTCAAGTGCTTCTGATATTATGGATACCATTAATATAGCCGTACTTAGTTGTCAGAAGTTAATATTATAGATGACTGCAGCTTCTGTAGCGCTTACTTTTAGGCGTCTCGATAAAGGATGTTACAACTTCGTATTGAAGCATAGGTTTATGAAAAAATTTAACTAAAAATGATTTTTGAAAACATAATCCTAAGGAATCAGAGATAAGATCGAGTGTGGGATAACACTATTGTAACGTACTTGTATTTACTATATTTAAGTATGCGCTATATCTCTATTTTCCTATCTCTCTTAGGCTATTCTGTTGTATCTCACATGGCTTGAAGATAGATGGATGCTAGAAGAGGCAAAGTTAACCTATGAGGGGATAGCACCACCACAAATGGACATGCCCGATCAAATACGTGAAGGAACCAAGGTCAAGCTCAAGCTGAAAATATTGGTGCCGGAGTCCTACAAGTGGATATAGGAGCTATGTATCATTTTTCTGTGAATATGATGTAAGCTGGAATTGCTGCTGGAGTGGTTGGAGGAAATGCAGGAGTAGGAGTTCAGGAAGCTCTAGTGGTCAACCATTACGCTAACTTGAGAAGAGATTATGCTTGGCTTGGAGGGAAGCCATTTATTGGAATTGAAGATGCTATAGAAATGGAGAACTGGTTGCTGCATTGCGAAAGAATATTTACTGACTTAGGGCTCAATGGTGAGAAGAAAAGGAGGCTTGCTTCGAGACAACTTTAGGGAGCAGCTTTATTTTTGTGGAATAGTGTGATAGCTGGTGTGGATGAGGAGACGATGACATGGGCAGAGTTTAAAAGGAGGTTCCAGGAGAGGTTCATGTCAGTGATGGTGCAGTCTATTTTGATTAGAAAGTTTGATGAGCTAGAGCAAGGAGAAATGTCTGTTTTGGAATATTTTGGTAGGTTTGAGGAGTTAGCAAGGTATAAGTGTTCTATAGTGGATATAACGATGAAGAGGAATGATAAATTTATCAAGGGGTTGAATCTTGAGTTGGAAAGGGCTACCTTACCTCATATTAGAGATCCCTATGATGTGGTTATGGAGATGGCTTTAAGGCACAAGGAGATACTTGCTTGTTTAGAGAAGAATAAGACTAAGGAGGTCCAGGTTAGGCAAAGTCATAAGAGAAAATTCTTTCATAATAAGGGTACTCAGGAGGGTGGAGCAGCGAAAAAAGGAAAGTCCGAGGTTGTTTTCTTCAAGTGCGATAAAAAGGACATTTTGATAATGAGTGTCGTACTGGAAAGGCAAAGGAAGTGACCGGGAAGAAGAACATCAGGTGATTCAACTACGATCAGATAGGCCAATATAAGAATCAATGCAAGGTGCCTGCTAAGGATGGAAAGGGCAAGGTGTATGCATTGGAGCCTGTTACTTCAAAGCCAACATTGTAGAAGAAAGGAAAGGGAGTGTTGTGAGGTACGCTTCAGATCTGTAGTAAGTCTGTTAGTGTTATGTTTGGTACTGATGCATCACATTCTTTGATATCTCGAGGTTTGGTAGATAAGCTTAACTTAGAACCCTCATATTTAGTTACTTCCTTAAGAGTTGCAAATTCGATAGGAGGGTATGCGACATTTGGGATGAAATGTGACCACTTAGACTTTGATTTGTTAGGTCATAACTTTGTTCTTGGTTTGCATGTGTGTGACTTTGTAGGTTTCAGAATTATATTGGGTAAGGATTTGTTAAGTGAGTATGATGCTAGGATATTTTGCCATGATAGGAAAATATTGCTTAGACACCCTGATCTTAGTGATCGGATAGTTTATACCATAGAAAACCCTAGTTGTAAGGTGAATGCTTTGTTGGGTTTTATGGAGTTGGAAGACGAGTTGAACTGAGTTTTCATGGTTAGAGAATTCATGGATGTGTTTGAGCCGGCAGTAGGATTGCCACCAAAATGAGCTATTGAGTTTCAGATATATTTGGCACCTGGAGCAGAACCGATGAGTAGACCACCAAGCAGGATGACACCTATAGAGATGAGAGAGCTGAAGGTGCAGTTGGTGGATTTGAAAGGCAAGAATTTTATTAGATCGAGCAGCTCTCCTTAAGGAGCAGCCATAGTGTTTGCTAAGAAGCCAGACGGATTGTTGAGGCTATGTATCAATTATCGTAAGTTGAATGAGAGGACAATAAAGAATTGATATCCATTGCCAAGAATTAACTATTTGTTTGATCAGTTGAGTGAGACCGAGGTATTTTCTTGGTTGGATTTGGCAACAGGTTTCTATTAGCTTAGAGTAGCAGAAGATAATATACCTTTAACGTCGTTTAGGACAAGATATGGGTCGTACGAATGATTAGTTATGCCATTCGGACCAACTAATGTGCCAAATTCTTTATGGATTTGATGAATCAAGTTTTCCGAGAGCACTTGGATAGGTTCGTATTGGTTTTTATAAATGATATTATGATATACTCTTAGGATGAGAAGGAGCATGAAGATCATCTTAGAGTGGCTCTAGAGACACTGAGACAGCATCAACTGAGGGCGAAGCTTTTAAAGTGCCATTTTTGGAAGAAGGAAGTGAAGTTTCTTGGTCCTGTAGTCTCAAAGAAAAGGTTATTAGTAGATCGGACTAAAATTTTAGTGGTGAATAATTGGAAGTGACCCGAGATAGTGACCATGATAAAGAGTTTTCTTGGATTGGCTGGATATTATCGGAGGTTTACGAAGGATTTTTCATGGATAGCAGCACCGATGACCAAGCTTACGTCGAAGGATGTGAAGTTTATGTGGACCGATAAGTGTGAGGAAGCATTCCAGAACTTGAAAAACCTATTGACTTATGCACCTGTATTAGTTGTTCCGAAGGGGAATCCGGATTTGGTAGTTTATACATATGCGTGTGGAACTGGATTAGGTGTTGTGTTGATGCAAAGAGGTAAAGTGATTGCCTATGCTTCTATGCAGCTTGGACCGCATGAGGTTAGATATCCAACGCTGATTTGGAGTTAGCCACGGTGATTTTTGCATTGAATGTGTGGAGACATTACCTTTTGGGAGAGAGGTTTGAGCTATACATGAATCTTAAGTCGTTGAAGTATTTGTTCTCTCAAAAGGAGCTGAACATGAGACAACAGAGATGGTTAGAGTTTATTTCTGCTTATGATTTTGGGATTGAATATACCTTAGGGAAAGGTAATAAGGTGGAAGATGCACTTAGATGGAAGCATCAGAATGCAGTGTTGGCGATGATTGCTAAGTGGAATGATTTGGAAGCTCGAGGGCTTGTAGAGTTCAGTGGAGATCGGAGGGTGAATCTTGTGGAGAAACCGCTGTGTTGCCATGTTTAGAAAATGACCTGTAATTATTGAAAAGATTGCTTCTAAGCAGGAGGAGATTCCGACTATAGTTGAATGGATCAGAAATTTAAAGGATGGAACCGAGAGCGATGACTTAAAGGATTTCAGTCTTGACCAAAATGAGTGGTTGAGAAAGAAAGGAAGGTTATGTGTCCCGAGTGTAGGAGACAAGAGGAGAGAAGTTTTTGAGGAATGCGATCGTTCAAAGTTCACTATTCATCCAGGAGGAAGCAAGATGTACCAAAATATAAAGAGGAGTTTCTTATGTGAAGGAATAAAGAGGGATATTGGTTTATGGGTATAGAAGTGTTTGAACTGCCAACAGGTAATGGCTAAACATCATAAGCCAAGCGGGTTGCTTTAGCCACTGGATATTCCAGTATGGAAGTAGGATTCTATATCTATGGACTATGTAGACAGGTTGCCAAGATCTAGTAGAGGAAATGAAAGTATATGGGTCATAGTGGATAGATTGACCAAGAGTGCTCTTTTCAATCCAGTTAAGTCAAGTAGGACAACACCTGTTTTGGCTAAGTTGTTTATGAAGAATATGGTTAGACTACATGGAATTCCTAGTAGTATTGTTAGTGATTGAGATTCCTTTTTCACTAGTGAGTTCTGGAAGAATCTACATGAGATTTAAGAAACCAAGCACAAGCTAACTACCGCTTGCCGTCCACAGACCGGTGGGCAAACGGAAAGAGTTAACAAAGTCTTAGAGGATTTGTTAAGAGCTTGTGTGATAGATTTTAGGGGATCATGGGAAGACCATCTATGCTCAGTCGAGTTTTCGTATAACAACAATTATCAGACTAGTATAAGGTGGCACCATTTGAAGCTTTGCATGGAAGGCTATGCAAATCTCTCATGTTACGACCCAGATATTTTAACGATTTTCAATAACGTATTTAATTGAATTTTCCATGAAAATTTAACAATAAAATTTGATAATGAAAATTTGATATTTGTGATATTTCTATCAAAATATAGCAAATGGTAAATTTTTATTGAAAAATATGAAAATTAATTCTACCACGTAATTTTCAATTTCAATATTAAATCAGTTGAAACTAGATCAAAATAAAATACTTTTGAAACCTGAATATTTTAATATAATAAATTTTAAAATCAATTTCTGAGTGAGACGTCATATTTCGTTTCACCAAATTTGGTCTGATTTGACTTCGATTATCTTATTTTCGGCGTTTAGCAGTAGTTTGGTAGCGAAATTCGACTTTTGATAGGATGATCGTATTGCTTATATCTATACACCACTCTGTTCGTCTTGTCATGCTGAACTCCATAGTATATTCATTTGTATATTTCGACGTCCAGTGCACAACGAAATCTGTGAAACGGTTAGCCGAATTGGTAACCGTTCCAGCCTTTTGTTTTATGTGTGAACTTTCATTTATCTACCGTATAAACCAATAGCCTCTAGCATTTATAATTTCTGAATTCAACGGTTGACCTTTCTTTTCCTACTAGTTGCTTTTATTTGTTGGTCCATTTCTATTGCTTTTCATATTCTTCGTTCTGTCATTTCTTAATATATATATATATATATATATATATATATATAAAGAGCTTTCATCTATTAGCCTGTTCTCGCCCCCTACCCTCTATACATTTCTCTTCTTTCTTTCCTCTTTTCTATTCATACCTTAAAAATTTATAAGAATATATATATATATAAGGCAAATTTATAAGCTTTCTTACAATGTTTAAAACCCTATTATGTCAGACCCGATCCCCTCCTTTATCCACCATCTTGACTGTCGACCGTGCTTCGTTCTCGCTGACTTGCCATTCACTGATCAGAGACCCTTCGCCTCCTCAACGAAAAGCACCCAAGGCCTTCCTCTAACTATGAACGCCACAACACCCTCTTCCTATCTCTGCCCACACCACCACGCAAGCAGCACTACGCACACCAGAACCCGCTTGCCCTTCCATGTCCGCCACCATCCACCTTGCCGCATCAACCAAACTCCCGTGACAGAAACACCATCAGACCAAGCCATGGCATTGACCATCATCACCAACTTCCCTTCCTCCGACAGATCACTAGACCCCATCCATGCAGTAGCCTTGTTTTCCACTCGCCCACCATTTCCTCCACTTGGCCATGGAAACCACCTCCTCACTCCAATAACCCTTGCCGAGCTCAACCCCATGCAGACAGCCTCCTCCGCCTTGAACCCAGACCAACGCCTCCGTCCCACCACGTGCAGCAACGGCCTTCACCACTCAAGCAGCCTTGCCTCTAGCTTTCTTCAGCCTTTCCATTTAGAGCGGTTTCTCTTATGGGTTGATATACATACATACATACATACATACATACATACATACATACATACATACATACATACACACACATATATTTGGTTTTCTAGTTTGCAACTTCTCCTCTATAATAAAAATAAAGAAGAAAACGATGAAGTGAATGCATGTATTATTGTTCTGTGAAGCCAGCAGCCTCTGTAGCCTTCTCGTCTTACATGTGGTAAAAAATTTAAGATATACTTACAATTTTATTAATTTTAAAAATATATGTATAAAGATATTATTTTTATACATGTTATAAAATTTCACATTAATTTTAAAATATAATGATCTGAAGTATAATACATTATGATTTTGGTAGGTGTTTCAAGAAATATTGATTTTTATTCTATATATATAAGATTTTATTTGATTTTTAAAATATAAATATCGATGGGTTTTATTATATATATTATATATGTATTGATATTTTGACTTCTAAAGTATATATAGAGTTTTAAATATAATATATATATATATAAATGAAGATTTTATTTTAAATATGGGTTTTAAATTGAATATTGATTTTAAAAGAAAAATATATTTTTTCATCGATTTATAGTCCTCCTTGCTCTGATTGTTCCCATTGTTGTCTGGAGATTTTTCTGCAATTCTAGCTTGTTCGTGCGTATCGGTGTCACTGTTTCCATTCTCATTATTCTCAAGCCTCGAAGGGTGAGAAATCACTCATGATTAACATTCTTGTATTTAGTAAATTTAATTCACATGAAATGATGATTAAAATATGCTGTCAAATTTGAATTGTAAAGTTATTTAATTGTTAAATACGATATGTCGTTATCTAGAATTGTTTACCTATGACATATGACACTATAACTATTGTATATATAATATTTAAATTTGTTACTGATGATATATGTCTGTTGTTGATATGTTATATTTTTATCATATTTATTCTCACTCTACAAGTTCCTTGTTAGTTTAGAATTCCCTATGGGTTAAAATGATACATACCCGAATGATCTTGTAGATTAAGGAAAAATTGTTATGGGTTGAAATGATAAACCCAAGCAATTTTTAAAGATTTTTAAATTTTGGGATTGCAGGTTGAAATGACGTACACCCGTAAATATTAAATTTTTTGCAGATTGAAATGATAAATACCTGTATCACTTGACCATAGGATAGAAAATTATATACGGACACCGTTGGTCTATTTTGAAAAAAATGATTGCTAAAGTTTGAAAGGAAATATATGGATTTAATTAAATTATAATATAAAGAATTTATTTTAATATATGTGCAAAATTTTGATTTTAAAATTTTATGTTTTGGAAATCTTAAAGTTATAAGTTAGTTTTGAAAATATAAATTTTAAGATTTTTCTTATAACTTTATTGTTTTAAAAACTATAATATGATTTAATTTAGTAAAATTTAATTTAATTAATACATACATTATTTTTAAGTATTTATATAAGAATTTTATAAAAAATTAAGAATTGAAACTTATTGACTTTGAGATTTTAAAGATAGGATTTTATAAATTGATTTTTATAAAAGGTGACGAAATAAATATTTTCAAATTCAAATAATTTAAAAATTGAATATTTAGTTTGATTTAAAGGTGTAATTAGAGATTTTATTTAATTGTTATTAAAACGATTAAGTGAATATTTTCCAATTTGAATAAAATTAAAGTTAAATGTTGAAATATAAATCAAACTTATCATTGGCATTTGGAGATTTGGAGCTTCACTTAGGGATCTATCTTCATCTACTCAGTTGTCTAGTTACTTCAGTTTATTCCAGTTGTTTTGTTTAGACTTGTCATTGGCATTTGTATTAGTAACTTCTGTATATTCGAGAAACCTATTATATTTTGTTTAACTCTAATGTTTATATAGTAGCTTCATGAACTACTATTTTTCTATTCTGCTGCTCATGGTTGTATTACTTTGTGTCTATCATTCTATGATTTATTTATTTACTATACATGTTGAGTTTTTCCAAATAGAAATTAACAATCTGATAGTTTGAGCAATTCAAGTCCGACATGTATGGATGCGAATGGTTCAAAATAGTGGGTCGTTACAAGTGGTATCAGAGCTCAGGTTTAGGAAACTATTAGCATATAGAGTAAAATCTCATTAAAGATAGGGTAGTGATACCCTAGAATGAGTAGAATCAATTATATAATCTCCTTAACTCGAGCTTGATTTTCTTCATCTTTGTCTCAGATTTCCTTTGAATTTTGGAACTTTCTCTTCATTTCAAAATTCATTCTTGTATTCTTGTTCGTGTTCTTCTTTATTCCGAAGCATCCCATAACTTCATTTCTATTGATTTCTAAAATAAATTTGAGCTCATCTTGTCACCTCAATTAGTAGCTTTGTCCTCATTTGTGACTAATTCCATCGGCGGTCCTGCCAATCTTAAAAATATTTGAAAAGGTATGAAACTCCTTTGAAACAAGCGTCGATTCATCAAAGATCTCTATATCCTGGTTTGATGTTGTTGTCTCTTGCAATGCCCGAATGTTTCTCTAGTAGATGACCACGGTAATTCTCTTGTGATCAAATGTCGATTTCCTCGGTATTGTGCAGAAAGTTCCATCTTTCACTTGATGCTCAGCCCTATGATCTTGACTCCACCACTGTTGTCCAATTATTTCGGGATGTTTTGGTGAAGTCATTTTCCTCCCTCTCAAGCGGGAATATGAATTCCACATCGATTTATTCCAGGAGCTCGACCTGTTGTCCTCCTTCCTCTCCGACGAATGGTTTCTATGAATGGTTAGTTACCCCTTTGGACTAACCAATGCTAATGCCTTCTTCGTTGACCTCATGAATAGCGTTTTCCACGATGTACTCAACAAGTTCGTCCTGGCTTCGGTTGATGATGTTCTCATCTTGTCTAAGTCTTGGTTGACCCGATAAAAGTCACCCATGATTAAAATAAGACTATCCACCTTTCTCTTTTCTCAATCAATTATCTTATCTTCCTTTCGAGCCTATCTCCTTAGTTGGAATTTGCTTGATTTGTATTCTTCTAAATATGAATCTATATCCTTATTTTGAAATCCATTCTAGAATCATCCTGTGAGGGTGTGTATTTTGCAATATATAGAAAAGTTTTATATTGTGCTGTTTGAGTTGTTAAGTTTGAATTTTGAATTTCGATCGATTCGTTTGGCCAATGCTATTGATAGGAATTCCAAAAAACTTGAATAGAGAAAACTGACAAATATTAATTTCATGGTAAATGAAATAATTTTATGTATGATCATATTATATTATATATATATATATATATATATATATATTATAATTTTCTGAAATTTGATTTTTAGCGAATTGGTTATTAGAAATGATAATATTGTATTTTCATTTATTGTTTATTAACATTTATAAACCATTAACTTGTGTTGTAGGTTATAAGGAGATGTAATTTTGAAAACATAGTTTACAAATCTTATTTCTAAATGAAATGAATTTAAATTAAGGATTTAAGAATTAAATTTCGATGCTTTTAAAATTCTGGTTTTCAAAGTTTTGAAAGTATTATTTGAAATTATTTTCGAATGGAATTGTTTCTGAAGAAAAAAAATAAGTAAGTCGATACTCTCCTCTTTTTTCATTGGGAAATAATTTCAGTGATGACTGCAGCATCATCGACATTCATTTTCGAGTCTCAAAGTGGAAAAACCACTTAATAGCTTTGCTATACTTTTAGTTTGGGAAAAATGGATTTGATTTAGATTTCTTATGTATAATTCGATTATAATATATATATATGTGTGTGTGTGTGTGTGTGTGTGTATTTATTTAAAAATAGTTTGAAGTGAAACTAGAAATTTGAATCTTAAGTTTTATATTAATAAACGGTTTGAATTATTGAAATAAAGTGAAATTTCAAATAATTAGAGTATCTAAAACGATAAATGAAATTAAACCTACTTGAAATAGTTGAATTTGAATAAAACTTATTTGTATAATACTCAGTTGCATTTGAAAGCATATATAACTTACCTAAAATATTCAAAAAGTTAAAATGTTAATAAATTTGGTAACTGAAGGTTATACAGGAGTAAATTAAGTAATAAAATCTTCAACTAAATTTTTCTTAATAGAAGTGTTGTAAATAAAATGGGTAAATTTGTATAGTACTCAATGAAAAGAAAATGTTCTTTGAGTAAATAAATATGAACTGATAAACGGTTAAAATTGAATTTTGAAGTGGAATTAGCTTAAGTGAAGTTAAATGGATTAAACAAATAAGTTAAATAAAATAAATTTTTGTTGGAAATAATTTTTTTAATAACTGTTAATAAATTGAAGCAAATAAATTAAATGAAAATACCTTGAATTGAAATCAACTAAATGTGAATATAATGAATATTTGTTGATTTAACAAAATAGATTGAAACCAAAATTTGTTGAATATTAATCAATTTAAAAATTGATGAAATTTATATGGTTTCAAATTAATTGTTTTATCTAATACTATGTATTTCAAATCTATCTTATCTTTCTGTTTGTTTCTATTCTACTATCCCGTTCCTTTTCGGTGATGAAAAGTTTTGAGTTGGGGAGAGTGTAACGACCTAGATATTTTAACGATTTTTAATAACGTATTTAACTGAATTTTCCATGAAAATTCAACAATAAATTTTGATAATGAAAATTTGATATTTTTGATACGTTTATCTAAACATAGCAAGTGGTAAATTTTTATTGAAAAATATGAAAGTTAATTCTACTGTGAAATTTTCAATTTCAATATTAAATCAGTTGAAAATAAAGTATTTTTGAAACCTGAATATTTTTATATAATAAATTTTTAAATCAATTTCTGAATGAGACTTCATATTTCGTTTCGCCAACGTTGAACTGCTCTGACTCCGTTTATCTTATTTTTGGCGTTTAGCAGCAGTTTGCTAGCGAAATTCGACTTTTGATAGGACGATCATATTGCTCCCATCTATGTACCATTTTGTTCATCTCGTCGTGCTGATCTCCATAGTATATTTGTTTATGATTTCGACGTACGGTGCATATCGAAATCTGTGACACAGTTAGCTGAGTTGGTAACCATTTGTGCCTTTTGGTTTACGTGTGACCTTTCATTTATCTATCATATAAACCAATAGCCTCTAGCATTTATAATTTTTGAATTCAATGGTTGACCTTTCTGTTCCCACTGGTTGCTTCTATTTGTTGGTCCATTTCTATTGCATTTCACATTCTTTGTTCTATCATTTCTTAATATATATATATATATATATATATATATATATATATGATGTGCTTTCATCTATTAGCCTATTCTCATCCCCTAACCTCCATGTATTTCTCTTCTTTCTTTCTTCTTTTCTATTCATACCTTCAAAATTATAAGCATATATATATATATAATTTGGCAAATTTATAAGCTTTCTTGCAATGGTTAAAACCCTGCTATGTCAAACCCGATCCCCTCCTTTATCTACCGCCTTAACTGTCGACCGTGCTTCGTTCTCGCTGACTAGCCATTCACTGATCAGAGACCCTTCGCCTCCTCACCGAAAAGCACCCAAGGCCTTCCTCTAACTAAGAATGCTAATGCACCCTCTTCCTATCTCTGCCCATACCACCATGCAAGCAGCACCACCCACACCAGAACCCGCTTGCCCTTCCATGCCCGACACCGTCCGCCTTGCCGCATCACCCAAACTCCTGTGACAGCAACACCATTAGACCAAGCCATAACACTGACTGCAATCACCATTTCCCCTCCCTCTAGCAGATCACCAGACCCCATCCATGCAGCAGCCTTGTTTTCCACTCGCTCATCATTTTCTCCACTCGGCCATGGAAACCACCTCCTCACTCTACTAACCCTTACCGAGCTTAACCCCATGCAGACATCATCCTCCGCCTTGAACCCAATCCAACGCCTTTGTCCCGCCACGTGCAGCAGCGACCTTCACCACTCGAGTAGCCTTGCCTCTTTCTTTCTTCAGCCATTCCATTTAGAGTAGTTTCTCTTATGGTTTGATATATATATATATATATATATATATATATCCGTGTGTGTGTGTGTGTGTATATATATGCATATGTATTTGGTTTTCTAGTTTGCAACTTCTCCTCTATAAAAAAATAAAGAAGAAAAAGATGAAGTGAATGCATGTATAATTGTTTTGTGAGCCAGCAGCCTCTTTAGCCTTCTCATCTTACATGTGGTAAAAAGTTTAACATATACATACAATTTTATTAATTTTAAATATATATATAAAGACATTATTTTGATATGCGTTATAAAATTTCATGTTGATTTTAAAATATAATGATCTGAAGTATAATACATAATACTTTTGATAGGTTTTTTAGGAAATATTGATTTTTATTATTATTATATATATAAGATTTTATTTGATTTTAAAATATAAGTATCGATGGGTTTTATTATATATATTTACATATGTATTGATATTTTGATTTTTAAAGTATAAATAGAGTTTTAAAATATAATATATATATATATATATATATATAAATGAAGATTTTATTTTAAATATGGGTTTTAAATTGAATATTGATTTTAAAATAAAAATAATATATATATATATATATATATATATATATATTTCATCAATCTTTAGTCCTCCTTGCTCTGATTGTTTCCGTTGTTGTTCGGAGATTGTTTTTGGAATTCTACCTTGTCCGTGCATATCGGTGTCACTGTTTCCATTCTCATTGTTCTCAAGCCTCGAAAGGTGAGCAATCACTCATGATTAACATTCTTATATTTAATAAATTTAATTCACATGAAATGACGATTGAAATATGCTGTTAAATTTGAATTGTTAAGTTATTTAATTGTTATATATGATATGCCATTATCTAAAATTGTTTATCTATGACATATGACACTGTAACTGCTGTATATATAATATTTAAATTTGTTACTGATGATATATGCATGTTATTGATATGTTATATTTTATCATATTTGTTCTCATTCTACAAGTTCTCTGTTAGTTTAGAATTCTCGATGGGTTGAAATGATACATACCTACGTTTTTATAGATTAAGGGAAAATTGTTACGGGTTGAAATAATAAACCCAAGTGATTTTTATTGATTTTGAAATTTTAGGATTGGGGGTTGAAATGATATACACCCTTAAATATTTAATTTTTTATGGATTGAAATGATAAATATCCGTATCACTTGACCATAGGGTAGAAAATTATATACGAACATCGTTGGTCTATTTTGAAAAAAAAATGACTGCCAAAGCTCGAAAGGAAATACATGGAATTTATTAAATATTGATTTTTTTTAAATTGTAATATAAAGAATTTTTTCAATATATGTGTAAAATTTAGATTTTAAAAATTTATGTTATGGAAATGTTAAATTTATAAGTTAGTTTTGAAAATATAAATTTTATGATTTTTCTTATAAATTTATTATTTTATAATTATATATAATAAAATTTAATTTAATCGAATTTAATTTAATTAATATATACATTGTTTTTGAGTAGTTATATAAGGATTTTATGAAAAAATAAGAATTGAAACTTAATGAATTTGAGATTTTAAAGATAGGATTTTATAACTTGATTTTGATAAAAGGTGACGAAATGAATATTTTCAAATTTAAATAATTCAAAAATTGAATATTTAGTTTGATTTAAAGGTGTAATTGGATATTTTATTTAATTGTTATTAAAATGATTAAGTGAATATTTTCTAATTTCAATAAAATTAAAGTTAAATGTTGAAATATAAATGAAACTTATATCGAAAATGTTTGAATATTTAAACTTTGAATCTTATTGGAACTGAAATGATAGTTAAAACCTGGATTTGAAATCGATAAAAATTAAAATGGTTTATTGATAATTTGAATTAAATCTTTAACCTTTTAAATTGAAAGTGTTGAACAGGGATTGATTTAAATTAAATTTTGGAATTTAAGTTGATTTGAAACGATTTGTGGAATTGGATGAAACAATTCTAATTGGGAAACTATTTCAGTACGATCTCTTTAAATAAATATAACTAATTTTAATTTACAACTATTTTAATATATAAATTATTTTAATATATAAACTATTTTAATTTATAACTATTTTAATATATATACTATTTTCGATTTCTAAACGGTTTAAGTTCGAACTGTTGTGATTACAAAAGTGCTATGATTTCAAAAGTGTTATGATCTCGAAAGTGTTATGATCTCAAAAGTGTTATGATTTCAAAAGTGTTATAATTTTGAAAGTATTACGATTCTAGAAATGAATATTATTTAAAGTGAATAACAATATCGAATTTATATGGTTTTGAAATGAATATGATATGTTGATATGAAGTATGATATTTCATTTGAGTTGAATTTACTTGTATAAGAATGTTAATCCTAACTTGAGCGTTTTGCGTTTTTCTTTATGCTTTCGTCAGACTGAGTGTCATAACATTTGAGACTCACCTTCGGAGCTTTGGAGTTTCGCTTGGAGATCTGTCTTCATCTACTCAGCTGTCCAGTTACTTAAGTTTATTCCAGTTGTTTTGTTAAGACTTGTCATTGGCATTTGTATTAGTAACTTCTTTGTATTTGAGATATCTATTGTATTTTGTTTAACTCTGTTGTTTATATAATAGCTTCATGAACTACTATTTATCTATTCCACTGCTTATGGTTGTATTACTCCGTCTCTATGATTTTATGATTGATTTATGTGCTATATATGTTGAGTTTTGCCAAATATAAATTAACAATATGATATTTTGAGCAATTCAAGTCCGACATGTGTGGATGCGAATGGTTCGTAAAGTAGGTCGTTACATCCCATTTGTTAGTTAGAGACCGGGGATAGATTGGTTCTTGGTCTAGATTTAGTCAGAGAAGCTGCAGTGAAGATTGAGTTGATTTAGACTAGAATGAAGGTGCCCCAGTTTAAGCAGAAGAGTTATGTAGACAGAAGAAGGAAAGACTTAGAGTTCTCTATTGGAAATAATATTTTTTTTATGGTTTCACCAATGAAGGCTGTGATTAGATTCAAAAAATCAGGGAAGTTGGCATCGAGATTCGTTGGACCTTTTCGTATTATAGAAAGGATCGGGAAATTCGCATTTAAATTTAAGTTACCGAGTAGTTTGGCAGGAGTCCACAGTGTTTTCCATGTTTCTCAACTTAGAAAATGTCTTAGAGACCCGTAGACTACTATTGCATCGACCGTGTTAGTCGACTTAGTAGTAGAATCGAACTTGACTATAGTTAGAAAGTCGATTCGTATAGTCGCAAGAGATGAGAAGAGGCTAAGGAACAAGACAGTCAGACTAGTGAAAGTCCAATGGAGCGACGATGAGAGAGACTATACCTGGGAGACTGAGAGCATGATTAGAGACTCTTTTCCTGATTTGTTTCATGGTATGTTTTACCTTTTTGGTTGTTTTGTTGTGTACCTTATCGTAATTTTAAGGACGAAATTGTTTAAGGATGGGAGTTTGTAACGACCCTAATTTTTGGTAACATTATTTAGGATATTTAATTATTTAAATTTAATAAAAAATGGGTTGATTGGGGGATTGAAATTTGATTTTAATTAGGGGTAGATGTGCCATAAAAATAAAAGAACTAAAGAGGAGTAAAAATGAAATAGGGGAGGGGTAAAATAGGAAAGCGGATAATCTTATACCCTAAACCCTTAGCCGTGTATCCTCAAATTCATTTTTTTTGCAAAACTAAAATAAAGAAGAGGTCGACCACCATTTTAAAGAACTAGAGGAAGAAAGCAAAGGGAAGGAGCTAAATCAAAATCAAATTCACTCAAATATGTAATTCTTAATCTCAAAGCTAAGGTGAATAATGGCTACATCTCCTTTTGCTAAATGTTTTCGGTTTTAAGGTTAGTCCAAAATATTTTGCATGATTATGCCATGTTTTTGAAGGATTAAATTTTTATATATGCTTATTGATGATTTATGTTTATTCATATAGATTTTATGATATGTATAGATATGAAAACCTAATTAAATGACATCCTAATGCCTTGCGATTTTAAATATAGAGCAAAGATGATATTTTAGAGATGGGTTTCCATTTTCATAATTTTTTGAATTGATGTGGACCCTATATTAAATTTCTAGTGAAGAAAATGATTATTTGAAATTTAAATTATTTACGGCTAAATAATTAATATTTCGGATTTGAAATTAATATATGTTAGAAAACATATTAAAAGAGATATTCTGGAATCTTTATAGAATTTTCCTAAGTGTTTTAATAGATATATAAAATTATTTAAGGTCTGAGACTTAAATGTTTTACATATTTATAAAAAAGGAGGAGTAATTTGTAAATAAAATTATATGTTTATTTATGAAATGTTGGCAGCACTTTTGGAAAAGAAATTTAGCAACCAATAAGAATTTTACAAAGATAACAGGTTAGTTGAAAAGTATTTCTTTTTAAAGTTAAAATTTTTTTTACATGCTTTTGGCATGTTTTGCCTCTTTCGGCGCAGGGTTCTGACCCAGACGTTCCCCCACTATCGGTATCGAAACCAATGCGTATGGTATCAATACACTTGATACGTAGCGAATTGGATAATGCGAAAGGTACTGGGTCGAAACATTGGGTTTTGATAATGTCGAAGTATGTCTTGGTTTTAAATGAAATAGCGCTTGCTTTGGTTTAAAAGGAAGTGCTTTCGACATGGTTGGCTTAAGACCAGGTCAAATTATTTTAAAGGAATGTTTCAAATGGGTTGCGCCTTTGTTTAAAGTTAAATGCTTTCGAAGGGGTCAAAACCCCTAGCTGTTGCTTTTCTTACATTTCGAAGTCAATAGTTTCAAAAGGCATACTTTGCTTTTAAACTGGGCCACTTCTCTAATTCTTTCAGAAGATTGGTTTCAACACAATCACTTCTTTACCTAGGAATAGATTTCGAAAGATTGCTTTTGAATTAAATGGGTTTAATGACATTTTTGCTCTGTTGAAGTAGGTTCTAAATGGTTTCGAAAGGTGTTTTCTACATGTTTTAAATTAAATCCAAATGCTTTCAAAAGGTTTGGTTTTGATGTTTTTGAAATGTTTTGAAGGGGTGGTTCCCCAAGGGTTTCAAAAGGTTTATAAGGAAGGTTTCCAAGGGTTTTGAAAGGTTTTAAAGGAAAGGTTTTCTAATGGTTTTGAAGGGCAATGATTAAAGGTTTTAAAAGAAAGATGTCTAAGGTTTAAAGCTTTTGAAGGGAAGGTTTTTATGATAACCCGGATTTTTTATGGTTATTAATTGGTAATTAAACTGGATTAAATTTTTAGAAATACTGATTGATGAGTTGAACAAATAAAATTATGATATATATATATATATATTTATATATGGAAATGAGTATTAATTTAATAATCTTCTTATATAATTTAAATTTGCAAAAATTATATTTTTCAAATAAATTATAAATATGCTTTCTATTTACTATTACTTATATATATATATGTAGATTGTAAATAAAACTATGATTTAAAATTCTATATGTATGTCTCAAAAATAAATTGGATTTAAAAACTCTACATTTTAAACTAGTATATATATATGGTTATTAATTAATATATAATTACATTTTGTATCATTTTCTTTAAAGTTATATAACTATAAACAAAAAGAAAATGAATTAATAAAAATATAAAAACATATAAAAATATTAATGCATGCAAAAAGACAAGTGTAAGCTTAGTATAGCATGCAAATTACAAGTGTAAATTTATTAGTTTTCTTCATTTTTAAAAATCATAAATAAAAAGGTTGTACATTCTTATATAAACATCTCTACTCCTTCTCTTTCATTTTTAATTCATCTTTCATTTTTCGGAAGCAAAAACAGAGAAATAAAAGCTAAATTAAAAAACCTCTTTTAAATTTCGAACCTAAAGCTTAAGCAAAGATTTCAACTTCAAGCTTAAACAAAGAAGATCAAAATCAGTTTCCAGTTGCAAAAGTTCAAGTTTTTGGATTTTCATAATTTAAATCATTTCCAGATTTTAAAAGGCTTCTCTGTTCCAAAAATATACGGTGAGTAAACTAACTTTAAAAAAAATTAAATTTATTTTATATTCTGATTCATGTGATAAATTCTTGAAGTAATGATGTGAAAATGTTTTGCATGGATGTAGAAATGAATTTTTACTGTGTATATTTAGTGCATATCTGGGTATATGAGTATATTAGCCTTTGTTTGATTTTAACAGACTAAATCAAGTTCAAAAAATGCATATCTCTTTATATATACAGTTTTATGTTATGATCTTTAATAGGAATTTGTTTGTATTTACCAGATTTAACCTTCAAAAATATTTTTAAAGTATAATTAGTAGTAAATTTTGCTGGAAGAAGAAAGAATAGCAAAGTTCAATTAATGTCAGAAATTTGATTGTTCAATTTCCATGCTTTGATTATGTATTAAAATTCATTTTCGAAAATAATGAATTTTGACGATAATATCTTGATTTTTAAGCTAGGGACTATTGAGATTTTTCGAGTTGAATGGGATTTGGTTTTTCAAGAATTATTGGTGATCGGGGAAGAGATGAGCGTCATGATCGATGCTGGAGGTAGTGTGAAGGATGGAGATCAAGGGAAAATTAGTCGGAGGATTTATCGATCACCGTGGCGGCTTGTCACCGGCGATCTAGGGTTTTAGCCACTGCTTGAGACATCTATGTTCGCGAGGCTTTGCGACGTCGTTGATGCATCGGAGTGGACCTGAGTGAGGGGGATCGAAGCGTGGGACAGTGACGCAGCTTTGGGTTGATCGACGGGGTGTTCGATGGTCGTAGGTGGCGGCGCAAGAAGGATTTCGACGATGAGTTTGGGTCCTTGTGATGCTTGGCATTCTCGATTTCGATACAGGTGGTCGGCATGGATTCTGGGTGGTCGCTTGGGTCGAGATGGTAGATGATGAATTGCTGGTGGTAGTGACGTTGTTTGGAGGGGTGTCGATCATTTGTGCACGTGTATGTGTATCTTTGTATATGGGTTGATGCTGTAGGAAAGAAGAAGAAGGATAGGCTCGGGTGGGAACTCGAGTTTGCTTTCGGTTTGGTATGCAAGTAGAGAGAGAGAGAGTTCGGGAAAAAGAGGAGTTGACTCAAGTTTGAGTATGGGTTTCCACCGGGTTTGACTCGGGTATGGGCATTTGTTTAATAACAGGTTTAAAAATGTTGAAATTTAAACAAGTTTTACTTTAAAATAAATTCTTAACTAATTTTTTAAATTTTTTTTTTTTTAAGCTTTGGATTAGTTAAAGGTTTAAAATAAATTATTTGAATTAATTAAGTTAAAATATTTTATTATATGTCCCTATTTTATTTAATTCTTAAGTTTATTAAAAGAAAATTAAATAGTATAATTAAGTAGTTAATTAAAGAAGATGAGATGCTTTCAACTATTAATTAATTTAAAGATCTTAGTTTTTCACATGTTAATAATAAATTAAGTCCAAAGGTTTATTAAATAAAATTAAATAATGTAATTAAGTAAATAATTAGATAAATGGTTTATATTTTAATTAATCGAGGTCTTAAGTAGTTATAAATGATTAATTAATTAATTCAATAATTAATTAAAATAAAATAAAATGGCTTGTAATTAATTAATGATGATTAAGCAGGGTTATAAGGTATCAATTCATTAATAATAAATTTAAGTTGTGATTTAAATTAAATTAATTATAATTTGTATGATATAATTAATCTTTCTTAGGGATGATTAATTATATTGAATGTTTGATTTGATTAATATCTCTAGTCTGTTAATTTGTGATGTTCTATGATATTAAATACTTGGATTGAACTGTTGATAAGTGTAAATCATTTATTTGAATATTTATATAAGGTGAATTGCTGTGTGAATATGATATTCTAAAATTTAATTGAATTGTTGTTTTACATAAACAATTTGGCTTAAAGGATGGCATTGAATTCGAAGAGATCGGGGTCAGATATCAGCGGTATCCGGAACCACTTCGATTAGTAATCTATAATTCTTTATAGATTTGATTGTAAAATCAAATAGGCTGGAATGGAATAAATTAAGTGATCTTGGCCATTTAAACTAAGTAATGATACTTAGATTTATTTTGTGGAATAAATGTTGGCTATAGAAAAATAAGAACTCGTATTGAGGTACAAGTTACCCTAGTTTTCAAAGAAGTTTTATAACTTAGTATTTCAAGTTATACGGGTTTACTCAGGCTGGTTTCCAGCCTGACTCGGGTGTTACTTTAATGTAATGCTCGGGTCAGACCGAGTATTACAGATTTTCAGGTTAGGACGTTCTGGAGCTCAGGAGACGAGCTAGATTGCAGGGACGTATGGAGTATATTCCGCTATTTATTTGGGATTGTATTGATGGTAGCCAGGGACAAGTTGTTATAACTGATCAGTTTATTTGTAATGGTTGTACTCTGATATATTGTTCGTATTGACATTTACAGCTTTCTTTGTGTAAATGCTGTTATTTGATACTATATTTTAATTCGCTACAAATGTAAGATTTTGTGCTGATGTTTTCTGTTTCTTCTTCTATCCTTTTTTCTTCTTTACCCTAACAATCTAGAATTTCCGACATTCATTTTCTCGGCGCATCTACAGTGAACGTATTAGTATCGAATTTTCAGGGTCAAATATTTTGGGACATTACATTTGGTATCAAAGCTGAAGGTTAAGCAAGAACCTTGGCTCTGATGTGGGTTACTTATTTAAAAAGGGTCGGTAGTACCCTAGAATGAGTTGAGAGTATTATATGAGGTCGTACTTGTTATTTTCCTATATAATGATTTTAAAAACAGTTTTAAACATAGTTTTTATATAAGCTTATAATTTGATTTATAAAGCAATAATTTTTCTAATTATTATATATATATTAGGGTAATTGGTTGTTTATTATTGAAATTAAATATAATAGTAAAAATTAAGTGGTAATAAATATACAACCAAATAGGAATTCGGGTAAGATTTAACTATGCAAATAAATTGAGCTAGAAATGGATTCAAACCAGAAATTAAAATCCTGAAATTTGTAGAAATGTTTTCAGAATGTTGATTTTATTTTTCCAACAAATTGTGAGATAATATATAGTGAATTGGTTTCCAGATATGATAATCTTGGTTATTATCATAAAATGTTGTTGCTAAATAAAGGGATGTTTATTTTCTAAAATAAATAATGATAAAGAAAAATGAAATGTTTTAAAGAAGTAACAATTTAGATAAGTATGACTTGTAAATTGGAAAGGATTTAAATTGTGAAGTTTTAAAATCTACGTCCAGAAAATTTGAAATTGTTTCAAGGGGTTAAAAGATAAAATAAATAATATTATTTGGAATATTTTTGAATGTAGGGACCTTATTTTAAGACAAGAGTAGTTTCTTTTAAAAAAACTTTTGAATTTAAAAACAGAGAATGATTTAAAATTTTAAGTATGACTTAATGTGCAAAGGAAAAAAGTATGTATATATGCGGGATATACATAATGTCAAGTTGATTGGAAGTAAACACTAAGTGTTGCGCTTTGAATTTTCCCCTGAAATGTGATGTAAACCCAAGTGAAATAAGTTTTTAAACTTGTAAGTAAGGAAGGTTATTGATAAGAAATTTAAAATTTGAAATGGGGAATTCAAATTGAGTAAGATTAACTGGATTAAATGAATTGAATTTAACTTAGGGGAAGTTAAATAAGTTTAACGAGTAACTTGAATTGGAAATTTCAAGATGAAAATTGAGATTTAACTTGAGGAAGGTAAATGGGTTGAACTGAAAGGGAGTTATGTGTGATCTTAAAACAGGTTTGAGTTCTAGAAATGGGTAATGGATGCTATTGATGGATGTTTTAGATAATTTGGATGTTTATTTACTTTGACATAACCTGCTATCATCATGTTGTCTGTGAATTTGGAATCAAAATCGAGATTAATTCAAATTGAATGGAAATAAAACCTTATTTTAAAACTATTTAAAAGATTTTGATTTTTGAAGTAAAATTGGAATTATGTAAATGGAATCACTTTGAACTTAAGATTTAAATGTTAAAAATGAACTTGAAAACTGAAAATTTGTTAAGAATTGGTTTCAAAGTTAGAAGTTAAAATTTGGGTAATAAATTGGATTTCGAAGATTAGTTCAATTTGAAATTTGAATTAAATTAATTAGGAGTATAATCAAAGTTGAATAAGTTTAAATTAAAATGGGAATTGATTTAAATTTGGGAAAGGAATTGAAGTTAATTCAAGTAAATTGAAATTGAATCAATTTAAATGAAAGTGAAAATTGAAAGATTGATTGGAATGGGAGATTGTGAAATTGAACCAGTTTGACTTTGAAACTATTTTCAAATAAATTGTTTTAATATAAACTATTTTAAATCTATTTCCCTAACTATTTACTATACAAGCTTTCTTTTTTTAAAAACCCAAACTATCTTATACTATTTTACAACTATTTTGAAAACTAATTACTATTGTACAACCATTTTACATCTGTTTTACAAACTAATCACTATTTTACAATTATTTTGCAATTAATTAACTATTCTACAATTATTTAACTATTTTATGATTACTTAACTATTCTACTACTATTTACAACTAATAACTATTTTACAACTACCTATCTATTTAAAAACTTTTCAAGCTATTTCCTAAATTTAAGTTGGTCAGAGTGCAAACTGTTTATAAATAAACACCGAATGAGATAAGAATTGAAGTTATAAACCAAGTGGAAACGAAGCAATTGTGAATTAGTGAATAGAAGTCAAAATGAATGTGAATAAAAGGAAAATTGATTTAGTTAATAATCAATGAAGATAAATACATAGGATGTACGTACATTATTCTATTCGCATAATGATTTGATCCACATTCGAGCACAGAATTTCGAGATAGTATATCGATCAGAGTTGGGATTTTTCACTTGATTTTTGACGGCAAACCTGGATATGGATTTTTGATTGATTCTATAAATTCTCTATCATAGTTATCGCTATGCAAGGAGAATGACGGTTTCTGATCAAGAAATCAGATCTGAGTCCGCACTAGGAAGTCGGGTGGACGATACTAGTTCGAAAGTGAAATTGTATGATTGAGTGAGCGATCGGATTTGATATTGTGTACGGATGATATATGTACATCGTACGTGCTTGAATGAAATAGATATTGAAAATTTTGAAAAGAAGTGTAAAAATAATTTTTGAAATGAAAAAGTATATTTTGAAAATATATGATGAATAAGAGTGGAAGTTGGATATCACTATATCTGAAATTCACTTTATAAAGAGTAAATAATATGGCAAATAACTTTATAAGCGAAATCAAATTTGAATATTGATTTGGCATAAATAAAGTTATATATATATATTTGTTTTATATGATTAACTCTCCTTGTTGAGTTTATAATCAGAAGAAAGATGTTTGAAAAATATTTGAAGTATAAAAATGAATTTATACAAATAGGAAGTGATCCAATAATATTTTTTTCTAGTTAAAAGAATAAACTTATATGTATCTATATATAAATGATTTTATGAAATTGGGAAAAAGGTTTTGAAACCCATTGATTTTGAAAGGCTTTTGATTTTGGGAAAAAGCAAATTTTGGAAGATTGGGACTATCGATTTTGTGTAAATGGGATTTATATGTGATACATATAAGAGTATGTTTTGAAAGATACTATATGTGTATAGTATAAAATGTTTTGAGAATGCCATAGGGAAAAAGGCGCTCCCATTCAGAGTGAAACTTCTAGTAGGAGATCCACGGGGTGGTTCTGACTTGAGCCCTAAGGGGGTTCTAACTTTGATCCCAAGAGGATGTCCGGACAAACTAAAGTTCCTGAGGATTATGGTTGGGGTAGCGAAAGTCGAGGGCACTGATGCCAACAGAGACATTGGGTTATGTTGTGACGACAGTGTTACTTGGTGTAACTGCAATCGACTGCGCACCATAGCAGAAGTCGAGGGGGCAGTGAATGCCTAAGGTCTACATTTGATTTCGTTGGGAGAGCGACGCAACATCAGTAGACTGCGATCTATGAAGACATAGCGAAAGTCGTGTGGCAGTGAGTGCCTACAGGCTACATTAGGACTCAACTGATGTAGTATGCGATCTATGTTGTCTGTATGGAGAAGATTCATTTAGCAGCTAAATTCGAGGGAGTTGATGCCTATAGTTACATGAGTTTTTGATGTGGTGGCAACATAACCCTGGATGTAGCTGCGATTTGTGGCGGTTCCTTAGTGTAATCGAGGGGGCGTTGATGCCTACAGTTACATGAGTTTTTGCCGTGATGGCAACGTAACCCTGGGTGTAGCTGCAATCTGTGGCGGTTCCATGGTGTAATCAAGGGGGCGCGGAAGCCTACAGTTTTCTATGGTTTTGCCGGGATGGCGTCATAATCATCGGGTTAACTATGACCATGGAGGAGGTGATGATTTCCAGAGCATCTCACCAAAAATGTTTTTTGCATTTTCACAAAAGTTTTCTAAGTATTTTCATTGGGTGTTGAAATCGGGTCTGCTAATTACTTATAGATTATCAGTCATATGCCTTATCAACGTATGACCGAATTTCTATGAGAACGAGGATGGACTTATTGAGACATCAAGTTATAAAAAGCATTTTTATAAAAATCTATTTTTGTTATATTATGTAGACTTCAAGGGTTTTAAAACTTTGGAATAAAAGGAGTTAAGAGTTCAAAATGTTTGGATAGTTAGGATTGTTTATTTGAATGAATTGTTTGCTTTGGTTGCTAGTATATGGTTGATGTGTATGCTTTGTTGTTAAATATAAAACCTTTTGGATTATCTTTTGCTTTAAAATTTCATGGATGAAACTATTTTAAGGGGGGAGGAATGTGACAACCCGGATTTTTTATGGTCATTTAACTGGATTAAATTTTTAGAAATACTGATTGATGAGTTGAGCAAATAAAATTCTGATAAATATATATATCTGGAAATAAGTATTAATTTAATAATCTTCTTATATAATTTAAATTTGCAAAACTTATATTTTTCAAATAAATTAAAAATGTGCTTTCTATTTATTATTGCTTATACAATATACATATTGTAAATAAAACTATGATTTAAAATTCTATATGTATATCTTAGAAGTAAATTGGATTTAGAAACTCTACATTTTAAAACTACTATATATATATGGTTATTAATTAATATATAATTACATTTTGTATCATTTCTTTAAAGTTATATAATTATAAGTTAAAAGAAATTGTATTAATAAAAGTATAAAAACATATAAAAATATTAATGCATGCAAAAAGACAAGTGTAAGCTTAGTATAGCATGAAAATTACAAGTGTAAATTTATTGTTTTTCTTCATTTTTAAAAATAGTAAATAAAAAGGTTGTACATTCTTATATAAACATCTCTACTCCTTCTCTTTCATTTTTACTTCATCTTTCATGTTTCAAAACAAAAACCAGAGAAATAAAAGCTAAATTAAACAATCTCTTTCAAATTTCAAACCTAAAGCTTAAGTAAAGATTTCAACTTCAAGCTTAAACAAAGAAGATCAAAATTAGTTTCCAGTTGTAAAAATTCAAGTTTCCAGATTTTCAAAGTTCAAATCATTTCCAGATTTCAAAAGGCGTCTCTGTTCCAAAAATATACAGTGAGTAAACTAACTTTAAAAAAAACATAAATCTATTTTATATTCTGATGCATGTGATAAATTCTTGAAGTAATGATGTGAAAATGTTTTTCATGGATATACAAATGAATTTTTACTGTGTATATTTGGTGCATGTCTGGGTATATGAATATATTGGCCTCTATTTGATTTTAACAGACTAAATCTAGTTTAAAAAATTCATATCTCTTTGTATAAACAGTTTTATCTTACGATCTTTAAAAGGAATTTGTTTGTATTTACTAGATTCGACCTTTAAAAATATTTCTAAAGTATAATTAGAAAGAAATTTTACTAGAAGAAGAAAGAGAACGGTGAAGATCAATTAATATCAGAAATTTGATTGTTCAATTTCCATGCTTCGATTATATATTCAAATTCGTTTTCGAAAATAATGAATTTTGATGATAATATCTTGATTTTTAAGCTTGGGATTGTTGAGATCTTTCGAATTGAACGGGATTTGGTTTTCGTTGATTACCGGCGATCGAGGAAGAGATAAGCGTCGTGATCGATGCTGGAGGTAGTGTGAAGGATGGAGATCAAGGGAAAATTAGTCGGAGGATTTATCGATCACCATGGTGGCTTATAATTGGCGATCTAGGGTTTTAGACCTTTCTCGTGGCGTTTGGGTTTGCGAGGCGTTTCCGATGCCGTTGTTGGATTGGACCAGACCGGAGTAAGGAGGATCGAACGTGGGACAGTGACGCAACTTTGGGTTGATTGGCAGGGTGTCTGGTGGTCATAGGCGGCGACCCGAGAAGGATTTTGACGATTAGTTTAGGTACTTGTGATGCTTGGCATTCTCGATTTTGATACAGGTGGTCGGCATGGGTTCGGGGTGTTCGCTTGGTTGAGATGGTCGATGATGACTTGTTGGTGGTAGCGACGTTGGTCGAAGGGGTGCCGATCGTTTGTGCACTTGTACGTGTATCTGTGTGTATGGGTTGATGCTGTAGGAAAGAAGAAGAAGGATAGGCTCGGATGGGAACTCGTGTTTGCTTTCGGGTTGGTATGCAAGCAGAGAGAGAGTTTAGGAAAAAGAGGAGTTGGCTCGGGTTTGAATATGGGTTTGCACCGGGTTTGACTCGAGTATGGGTATTTGTTCAGTAACAGGTTTTAAAATGTTAAAATTTAAACAACTTTTACATATAAAAAAATTCTTAACTAATTCTTTTAAATAATAAATGTTTTGTTTAAGCTTTGGGTTGGTTAAAAGTTTAAAATAAATTATTTTAATTAATTAAGTTTAAAGTATTTTATTATATGTCCTTATTTTTTTAATTCTTAAGTTTATTAAAATAAAATAAAATATTATAATTAAGTAGCTAATTAAAGAAGGTGAGATGCTTTCAACAATTAATTAATTTAAAGATCTTAGTTTTTCACATGTTAATAATAAATTGAGTCCAAAGGTTTATTAAATAAAATTAAATAATTTAATTAAGTAAATAATTAGATAAATGGTTTATATGTTAATTAATTAAGGTCTTAAGTAATTATAAATGATAAATTAATTAATTTCAATAATTAATTAAAGTAAAATAAAATGGCTTGTAATTAGTCAATGATAATTAAGCAGGGTTATAAGTTATTAATTTAGTAATAATCAATTTAATTTGTGATTTAAATTAAATTAATTATAAATTGTGTGATATAATTAATCTTGCTTAGGGATGATTAATTATATTGAATGTTTGATTTGATTAATATCTCTAGTCTGTTAATCTATGATGTTCTGTGATATGAAATGCTTGGATTGAACTGTTGATAAGTGTGAATCATTTATTTGAATAGTTAAATGAGGTGAATTGCTGTGTGAATATGATATTCTAAAATTTAATTGAATTATTGTTTTGCTTAAACATTTTGGCTTAAAGGATGGCATTGAATTCGAAGAGATCAGGGTCGGATATCAGCGGTATCCGGAACCACTTCGATTAGTAATGTATAATTCTTTATAAATTTGATTATAAAATCAAATGGGCTGGAACGGAATAAATTAAGTGAACTTGGCCATTTGAACTAAATAACAGTACTTAGATTTATTTTTGGAATAAATGTTGGCTATAGCAAGATAAGAACTCGCATTGAGGTACGAGTTACCCTGGTTTTCAAAGAAGTTTTATAACTTAGTATTTCAAGTTATATGGGTTTACTCAGATTCGTTTCCAACCTGACTAGGGTGTTACTTTAATGTAATTCTCGGGTCAGATCGAGCTTTACAGATTTTCAGGTTAGGACGTTCTGGAGCTCAAGAGACGAGCTGGATGGAAGGGACGTATAGAGTATATTCCGCCGTGTATTTGAGATTGTATTGATAGTAGTAGGGGACAGGTTGTTACAACTGACCAGTTTATTTATGATGGTTGTGCTTTGATATATTGTTGTAAATTGACATTTATAGATGCTATTATTTGATATTATATTTTAATCTGTTGCAAATGCGAGATTTTGTGCTATTGTTTTATGTTTCTTCTTCTACCTTTTTTTCTTCTTTACCCTAACAATAAGGATTTATGGCGTTCGTTTGCTTGGCACTTCTACAGTGAACATATTAGTGTCGAATTTTCAGGGTCGAGAATTTTGGGTCGTTATAGTTCTTCCAGATTTCTGAAAGATTTGTTTGAATGGTTTCGATAGGAAAGTTTTGGTCTTTCGGCCAGAGTTATAAAAGGGTTACTTTCAATGTTTTAAAAGGCATACTTTCAATGGATTTGAAAGGGGTTCTTTCATAGGTTTAAATGTTTTCATCAACAAAGATTTGAGTAAAAAGTATATATGACATGGCTGGGTGTTTTGAGTAAAGTATAGAGTATATATATTTTTCTTACTTAAGTTTGATTTAAAGGTTTTAAATCGGTACGGAAAGGTTTTCAGGAAAATTTAAGGGATGGTTTCCCTAAGTAAAATGACTCAGATACTAGAATACTAGATGGGTATGGTATAGGGTCGTGCCCTATACATTAGTTATTAGCCTCAGCTAATTAAGTCCAAAATTCCACTGTGTAGGGCTTTGTTATATGTAAGACTAAAATTATGATTACACATAGATGGGAATATAGGTTTGTATACATATTGGTTATTGGTGAGCCCGTAAAACCATTAGGATCAGATGACCTTGGAAGATGTTAAGTTAGTGACAAACGGTTCAGAAGAGGAGCATTTGACAGATAGTTAAGGACAAATCGTCAGAAGAGGAGTGTCAAACAGATGTTAGATTATTTTGATTATATTGTCTAATCGGCACGAGTCAAACAAAGGTTAGTACTTAGCCAAACAAAACTATTATGTTCAAACAAATAGTTCATTTATTACCCGATATGTAGTTTACATAATGTTGCTTTATAGTTTTAACCAGTTTTGGTTACAGGAAAAGATTTCGCAAAAGATATGATTTAAAAGGATTGGAAAACCCGTTCCGCTAAGCGGCATGATCTCACTTAATGTCAAATAACCAAGATGTACAGTATTATTCATACAAGGCTTTATGTTTGACTCAAAGTTTAGGTTTTCCCCTTAAACCCTCGGGTGCTCAAAATTGATTTGAGTAGGCTGAGGGTTAAGGTTTTTGGGTTTTTAGTTTGTTGACGAATAAAGCTACCGAAGACGAGCAAGAGGCTGACGGATAGCTATTTTGGAGTTGTATTTTTTTGTTATTTTATTTCCGCTCTGTGTATTAAGTCAGTTATGACAATATATTACTTTAGTCAACCAAGGGGGCACATCATATGTCGCTTTTGACGTATTTTTATAATAATTATATTTAATCTTTACTTGGGAAATGTTATGGGATTGTGTAATCTAGATATGAATATGTGTTTTGAAATGTAATGAAAATTGTTTCTTTGAAATATGTGATTTTGTTTCATATTCTAGTGCTTCTGATATTATGGATACCATTAACATAGTCGTATTTAGTCATTAGAAGTTAATACTATAGATGACTGCAGCATCTGTAGTGCTTATCTTTGGGCTTCTAGATAAGGGATGTTGCAATTCTACACTTTCAGATCTCACAGCGATGGAAATAAAATATATATACTGAAAATAACAAAATAAGATAATAGTCTGAACATGATGTAATTGATGTAATAATGTCTCCAAACAATGACATAAAGTCTGACTTATAGAATGATATACTATAAGGTAAATAAAGAATAATTATAAATTATATAACTTTAGGCGGCAAGTCCTCTCTCCATACACATAGTGTCCTGGCTAAATCTCATACTGGCATGTCTTCCTTTAGTGGATAAAAAGAGGAAGAGAAGGAGTTCATCAGACAAAGTCTAGTCCATGAACTGTATTACTGGTGTATAATGTTGGCAAGCAATTAACTTTATTTATAATCTACACAACTTAGGGTGTCCTTTTGCATTCGTGTATTACATATAAAGGATTGGTTATTTTATAAATCATAAGGTATAATTCTAATTACACCTACATCCATAAACTACTTACGACATTTTCCGACCGAGGGTTGTACAACCAACAACTGATAACTCTAAGTCAATTCCAAGTACATGTCCTTATAGATAATCTCCTAACCAACACTGAGTTAACACTCTCGGTGGTGGACTACATATAATCCATTTATAAACTAGGCTAACATCACAATGCCTGGGCTCATGCCAAGTAGATGATTTATGGCCTACCAAAGCATTTGTATTAGATTCTCAAAGGTAAATGTGTCTTATGCTCTTTATCATTCAACCTGAAGCTAAAGAAATCACTATAGTAACTTCCCCATAAGTCTAACCACTACCCGGCTATATAGAGCTACTATTGCGGATATCTCCGTCTCTCTTACCCTGATTCCAACATGTATAACATGCGGCCAGGTGTGCCTCACAACAATAAGAGCTCTTAGTTGCACTGCTATTGCATGCCTTATTGAGTTCCATGTTATGCCCACCATGAAGTATGAACCTAGGTATGTAATCAAATGTAGAACTAATATTCCCTATTGCACCTGCTTCATGAAACTATATGAACTCCTAAAAGTCGAGAAAGTGGAAACAAGTCCCCTTATTTGCCCTACTTGCCTTACATAGGTCTAGGTTCAACCTAGCCTTATTTAACCATTCAAACATCTAACCCTCCTTTAAGAAAAATTTCAAGGCATTTACATGTGTGACTTCCTTTCTTATATGTCCGACATCGATTCCAAACTTCTAAAAAAGAACCCAAACTACAGAATCAAGAAGAATTTGAATTAATTGCTTTAGGGTTAAGATTGTTTGAAATCCAAACGTCTGAATCTTAACTCAGATGGTTGATTTCCACTTTAGATCTCCAGTTTTATGTTTTCTAGGTTTTATAAAAAATTTTTTTTTTTTTTTTTAATTGTATTCTTCACAGATTCTAGTATGGTTCAAGGTCCATTTGTAATCAAATGTTATTGTAGTTTATATCTTTGTTTACATGCTAGTTCATTTTAATGATCGTTTATATATAACTTTTCAATAAGCAACCTTTACACCCTTCAAACAAAGATCTATAAAAATATATTCCATGTTATAAAATTGATTCAAAGCAAGATAAAAGGAATATTCGATTACTTTGTTTATCCAATCAAACCAGGCTTTATCAATAATGATTTAGCTTCATTGAATTTGATATGAATTTTACTGGTCTATCCTTTTCCCTTTTCAATAGTTATTTCATTATGTTAATGTTTAGTGTTTTCCATCATTACTATCCTTTTTGATTTATATCTGAAATTATGAATCAAATAAAATTTAGGTTGAAACTTGTAACGACCCAGAATTTTTATTAATTAAAATTTGAGTATTTAATTAATTTTAAATATTTATAAGTGAATTTATAAGTCGAATAAATTTTTATTTGAATTTTTGGATTTAATTGGATAATTAAATCGATAATTTAATATGTTAAATTATGGAAATAATTGAAAATTGAGTTAAATATGATTGAAATTAATTTGTAAAATTTTATTTTATCATATTGAAGTTAGAATGATATTTTAGAACTTTTAAAATCGAATTAAAAGTTAATTGGTGAAAATTGAATATTTTAATATTTAAATCGACTAGTGAAAATAGTCAATTTTTGAACAGTCTCAGAATTGAACGAAACCAGTTCCATTGGATCCGTAATAGTTAGTTATTACCGGATTTCAATTTTCGTGTCAATCGGAGTTATCGTTTGATCGTGGCAGCTCGAAACGCATCGATTTATTTTTAATTTAAATTTGGCGAGTGAAAATAGCCATTTTTCAAAAAGTCTCGGAATTCGACGAAACTAGTTTCATCGGATCCGTAATGTGATATTATTGTAAGGTTTCAAATTTCAAGTCAATTGGATTTACCGTTTGTCCGGTACAAATTAAAACGCCTAGAAATCGATTTAAATCGGTTTAATTCAAATTGAGCGTTTTCAGCCATAACTCGCACAGATGTCCGAATTAGCTTCCGAAACCTGTTCCATTGTGTCCGGAACGCGGGATAAACCCTAGGTACGCTGGTTACGGCGTCTAAATCGGAGTTCGGAATTCCCGGGATGAATAGTGTTTACGCTTGCTTTTTCTATAAAAGGAGACACACACCCTTCATTAAAAAAAAAAAAATAACAACTCAAAACCCTAGCCGCCACCCATGGGTTCAATGGCCAGAAAACACCCAACTCTCCTCCTCGATATCTTCCAATCCGTCGACAATTAGCAAGAATGTTCAACACGAAAGATGTAGAGGACGTCAAGCTCTACAAGATCAACGGTTGAGATCGGAAACGGAGCAACGTGGTGGCGTCAGGGGGGGGGCCATTCTCTTCAGTTTTGGCACGCATTTCCACGCAGCACATGAGGCCGAGCTTCATAGGGTGGGGGCCGAACATGGTGGAGGTGATGGGCTTCGCAACGGAGTTCCCCGATCGAGTTCTAGTCGAGTGTGTTTGCAGTATTATGTAACCCTAATCTATATGATGGGTTCGGCCAAAATTCTTGATGCCTGGGGATGAAAATACGTGAGAAGGAAGAAAGGGGGGAGCCGTTGGATCTGTGATGGATGGTGGATGTTGAGTGTGAGTTTAGAAAGTTAATTTATGTTGTGAATTATATATCTGAAATCGTGTACGATCTTTAAAAATTCGTAACTTTTTCATACGAGGTCGAAAAAATGCGAAATCAGTTGCGTTGGAATCGTATGGACGAGCACTACGCGATGGAGTTGGTTTGGAGTCGTTTAGAGTTAGTGAGAATTTCGGGTAAAATTAAACGCACGTTTAATTTTATTCGAAATAAAAGCTAAAAACGGATTTAAATCAAGGTGAGAATTTCTCACTCAATCGAATCGGTTTCGATTTTATTTTAAATAGTTAGATTTAAAATATTTGAATGCATGTTTGAATGATGATTGATATCTATTGATTGTTAAAATAGACATTATACGCCGTTAGTAAGCGGATGTTATTTATTAAAAACATATACCGCGAATATTTCATAAACAGTGAAATTGGTATTATATATAATATCAATATATATATATTGGCATATGTATATATTGCAGTTATTGATTTCCCACATTTTTTGTTTAGCGGATGAGACCCTATTACGCCGTTATTAAGCGGATAATATTTATTAAGAACATATACCGCGATAATTTCGTACTGGAGCGAAATTGGTATTGTGCTAATGTTTTTGGATGCAGGAAACAGGTTGGAGGGATCCAACTAGATTCCTCAACAGTTTTTATTTATTTCAGATATTTTGATATTTGATGGATTATCATATCGATATATGATATCGTTGTTAGTCGTGATTGACTATTTGGTGTGTAGCATCATTGGACCCAGATTTTGGGATTTTAAAATGGTTTTAAAGTGATTTTTGAAAATATACTATATTTTTGGAATTGATCCATTATAAATAAATAAACGTTATAATTTTTAAAGTTATAAAAATTATAATTTTTGAAAATATAGTTAAAAGCTGATTTTTGAGAAATATGGGTTAAGGATTTATGAAATAGTTTAAATTGAGAAAATTTGAATTTATTATTAAAAGTTTGAATATAAGATTTATAAAATTTGATTATTTTATAAATCAAGAGAACGGTGAAATTTTAAAGGAATTAAAGACGTTTAAAAGAATAATATAAATTAATTTATATTAAGAGATTTATAAATGGATATTTATAAATTGAATTATGGACATTATAAAACGAGTTTTTATAAGTGTTTGAATGTAGTGAAAATGAATTTCCTAAATGAATGAAATTTATGAAATTATAAACTGTGAAGTTATAAATGAAATTTTATAAGCAATAGGTTTATAAAATTTATAAAGTTATCGAAAGAATGAATTTTGGATAAATAAACAATCTTATAAGTTAAGATTAATAATTTAGGAAGTTAAAAGAACGATCTTATAAAATAATCGTTTTATAAGTATTTAACTTATAATATGAACTTTTAGTTTATAATTGAGTTATAAACTGGAATAGGTTAATAAAGGAATTTATAAAAAGGAAGTTTTTATAAATAAATAGAAACAGAATTTATAAACGTTGTTTTATAAATCCGCAAATGACTTATTTTGATAAGTTAATTGTTATAACTTAGAGATAGAGTTATATTCACATTTTAGACAGTGAATAATCCTTAGAGTAAAATGAATAGAAAAGATGAAATTTGTTAACATAGTATATTCACGTTTTTGAATAGTGAATAACACGTTAAAGAAAATGTTTGAATGTGATGTTTTAAATAAAATTAAAACGATCTAACGATGTTTTAAAATGTGTTGAGATTCGAAACCATAGATTTCAACATTGATTGTTGAAATAGACGTTTTCGAGAAATAAAAGGAAATGGTGGACTATAACACTGTTGTTATAGTAAATGATTTCCGAAAGGAAATGTTTTGTATAGTATTGGGATTTATATATCTATTTTTAATTTCGAATCCCTATACTAGTGATGTTGGGTTGTTGTAACGATGTTTTACGTAACATTCGTTTTGACCCAAATAAATATGTTAAGTGAATGATTTCCTTAAAAAAAATGAAATATATACTTAATTCGATTTAAGTATATGGAATATTTTCTAAGTGTTGAAAATAAAAGATTGTGAATTACTTATTTTTAATAAGTATGGAAATGTTTTCCAATATGAAGTGAATATTTAGAATTTATCTTTTGAAGATAAATTGAAATGGATAGTTGAAATTGTATATGCATGATATTTTGAAATATAAATTCATTATGGAATTTATATGTGAAAGTGGAACTTGTTAAAAATAAATATTGATTTATTTTTGAAGTGTTGAAATTATATATATCTTGTAAAGATATTTTGGAAAATAAATAATTTGGAAAATTATTTGGAATCTGGTGATGTGTGCATATCAATTGATAGTTCAATAACCGACTATCAGTATTTCCCTTTGAATGGGTATTTGATGTGAATTGATTGAATTTGAATGCACACTTATTTTTGAATAAGCGCTCACTATTCGGGTTAACCGGGAAAGGACCATGGGGTCGTATAACCCACTCCGAATATGTGATACGTCGTTGTGAATCGCATTTGAAGATCGGTGTTGAAGACCGGTATTTGCGAGAGTGATAGGATGAACTATCGATTGACTCTGCACCGAGTAGCTACGGTATTGAGTTCTCCATATGTGATGGTGAATCCGATCAGGATTGTGAATATCCGGATTGCAAGGACTTCTTTGTAAGTGCCTTCGGTTCTGTTCGAGCCCGGAACAGACTTGTATGGATTGTATGTCTGACATTACAATTTGAGATATAAAGCCGATTTCTTTCAAATATATTTCTGTTGGTGGCGGAGAATTTATTCTTTGCTTAACACCCTTCTTTGAGACGTATGTGCTCAAAGGTTATATAGTTGAAGTTATCAGCGATATATTCCCAATTTGGTAATGTGATATGCTGAGTGATGCTGAAATGATCATTGTGTTGATTATTTGTGATAGGATCGTTTATTTGATCGTCTATCCTTGTGATCATTGTGTTGATCATTTGTTGACCCAAAGCATGGCTTTTGTATAAAGTATGTTTTTGTGGACGTGACTTCGTCGAGCCTCACACCCCGTGAATGGTCAAAACAGGAAAGAAGCAGCAAGGTTATGAGGGGTAGCACCCTTTAGGATGTGTCCATTTCCTTCTGGAAAAGGGTGGTATCATGGTATGGAGCCCAGATACTTACTCATGTTGAAAACACTTTATGATTGTGTGAATTGATTACGAGCGCTCGGTTGATAAAGGTCCCAAAGGACCGGGGGATGGCATATTCGGTCAGTTGTTACTCAGTTAGGAGTAACCCGGCCTTGTGTTGGTAGAGATCCGGTTTGGTTCTCGGGGATGTCCATCCAGAGGCATTCTCATGTGGCAATGGGAAGTTCCTTGGCCTGACCATTTGTTGGAAATCCAATTCCCAATACGAAACTTGTACGGTATTAGTTGTAGAACCTGCTATTCACTTATGGTGGTCACCACTGTTTGGATAGTAGCTATAGTAGGCATACGATAATGGTCGTATGTTGGCTAAGATTTATATCTTTATTTTTGAAATGATTTGTTATTACACTATGCACTAGTAATAATATCAAATGTTATTTTAAATGCGTATCAAGCATCTTTGGCTATCATAAGGAGAAATCTCCTCCGATTCTGCGTTTGCATGTGTGTGTGTGCGGGAGGCCTTATGGTAGTCTCATTTTTAAAAGCATTGCGAATTGAATTTAAAAAATATTCCTCTATTTTGATTTTAAAGTTAAATAAACTGTTTTGAGTTCTCACACCAGTCACATGACTGACTCGGAGTTTATTGTTTTCCTTCCTAAACTCTGGGTGCCCACCAATTTCCACACGGGCAGTCAAGAGTTAAGGTTTATCAGGATATTCTGGATATTCTGGAGTTGCTGGAGGCAAGCTGGATGGCATGGCGTATTACTAGTTTATATAGTATTTCTTTTTCCGCTGCACTGTTTATTGTTGTATGTTGTTGTACACTCTGATGATATGATGTGATGTAATGAAATGTAATGTAATAACTGATATAGTTCTTTGTTTAAAGATTATTCATTTATTATTATATGTTGTTCCGCTACGAATTGTGAGATTCTGTTGTTGTTCTGTTGTTCCCTTTCTGTCCCGTTCTATTTTTAAAATTCTCTGTTTTCTAAAAATTTTCTATCTTCCTCTCTCTCTATTTTCTGTTATCTTCTCTCTTCTTCTCTTTTCTTTTCTTAAATTCTTTTTAAAAACCCATAACTTTCCGGTTTTCGGCCTTCGATTTCTCGGCAGTCGATAAAGTGAGTGTCGATGTCGAATTTTCGAAAGTCGAAAATTTTCGGGGCGTTACATTTGGTATTAGAGCAGATGGTTAAGCGACAACCATGGTTCTGTAGGGTATTGCTCATTAGAGATAGAGTCAGTAGTACTCTAGAATGAGTTTGAGTGTAATAATAGCTATGAGAGCGTATTTGTTAGTGAATATGAAATTGTTTTATATTGTGTTGACTTATCGGTTGATTGTTTATAGATTCCGATCGATCTAGTCTAGCTAACTATCGTAGATAGGGGTTTCTAAACTCTTAAACAAGATAAACCGACACGATATTGTTTTAAAATTGGGTAAATGAAATAATTTTACTTGATTATATTTTATATATAAAGAAATAATTTTTCAGAATTATTAAAGTGTATATAAGTTGATTGTTAGGTTGTTTGAATAATCTAAATAAAAGAATAATTGTATAAGTAAATAAATTATAAGAATTGAATTATAATTAAAGTAATCTACAATTGTGAAATAAACTTATATATATATAAGAAGTGAAACTATATGAATATTTTATAAATATGAGTTGAAATAAATAAAAATAAATTTAAAGTTAAATGATAGATATAAACTTGAGTTATATAAATGAAGTTCAACTTTGTAATTGAATTGAATTAATGGATTGAATGATTAATCAATTAAATGTAAATTAAATTGGATATGGAATAATGAATATAAGTGTTAATTCATTAAAATCTAATGTTATTTGAAAGTTGAATAATTGAATGAAATCAATTTAATTAAACCAATTGAAAGTGATGGTGTTAAACCAGATGAATGAATAAGCAAAGTAATTTGGTTGTAATTATATATACATTGGTTGTTATATGATTGTTAGTTGATAGTATATAATTCATTAAGTATTAATGAAATTGAAAGCTAATGCAATTGAATTCAAATTAGAAGTAAATAAATTTGAATAGAATTGAATGTGAATTGGATTTAATTAGTGAATGTAAACTAATTGAATTGAGAATGAATGTTAGTAAATCCAATGTAAATGAATCAAATGTGATTTAAATTGAAAACCATTTCATTGAATATTAATGAGAATATGAATGAATATTATTGGTTATGGATGTTAGTTGGATGTAGTTGGTTGATGGTTGAATATATATTGCATTTGTTGTTTTGAATGCATAGCTATGTTGACGTATATAGTTATTATGTTGCTATATGTTGTATATTGAGATTATTGTCTATATGCATGATTCTCATGTTGTTTGTTAAGTGTTTAGTAGGTGCGGATCGCGTTTGCTTCGCATTTGGAGTTCGCTTTCACGCTATATTAGCCGTATATGCTCGCTAATAAAATATAAGGTACATATCTCGGATTAAATATCGTACTTTTACACTTTTTTCCCTTCGGGATGCCTCATTACTTGATGAGATGTATATTTGTGATATATATACTGTCATTTTTTTTTTCGGATCGAGCCGCGCAAAGGAGACTATGGCGAATTTTTCCGGAAATTTAAGGCGTTAGAAAAATTTGAGAAAATTTGGAAAATTTAGAAAACTTTAACTTTAATTTTGAAGTTGAAAGTTAAACAATAGTAATTGTTTTTGAAAAGATAACTAAGTATGATTTTGAAAGCTTAGTAAAGTTATTGTAAGAAGTTTAATTATGAATTTTGGAAAGTTAATAAATTCTGTAACCTTTCTTACTTATAATTTCGAGGACGAAATTCTTTTAAGGGGGAAAGATTGTAACGACCCAGAATTTTTATTAATTAAAATTTGAGTATTTAATTAATTTTAAATATTTATAAGTGAATTTATAAGTCGAATAAATTTTTATTTGAATTTTTGGATTTAATTGGATAATTAAATCGATAATTTAATATGTTAAATTATGGAAATAATTGAAAATTGAGTTAAATATGATTGAAATTAATTTGTAAAATTTTATTTTATCATATTGAAGTTAGAATGATATTTTAGAACTTTTAAAATCGAATTAAAAGTTAATTGGTGAAAATTGAATATTTTAATATTTAAATCGACTAGTGAAAATAGTCAATTTTTGAACAGTCTCAGAATTGAACGAAACCTGTTCCATTGGATCTGTAATAGTTAGTTATTACCGGATTTCAATTTTCGTGTCAATCGGAGTTATCGTTTGATCGTGGCAGCTCGAAACGCATCGATTTATTTTTAATTTAAATTTGGCGAGTGAAAATAGCCATTTTTCAAAAAGTCTCGGAATTCGACGAAACCAGTTTCATCGGATCCGTAATGTGATATTATTGTAAGGTTTCAAATTTCAAGTCAATTGGATTTACCGTTTGTCCGGTACAAATTAAAACGCCTAGAAATCGATTTAAATCGGTTTAATTCAAATTGAGCGTTTTCAGCCATAACTCGCACAGATGTCCGAATTAGCTTCCGAAACCTGTTCCATTGTGTCCGGAACGCGGGATAAACCCTAGGTACGCTGGTTACGGCGTCTAAATCGGAGTTCGGAATTCCCGGGATGAATAGTGTTTACGCTTGCTTTTTCTATAAAAGGAGACACACACCCTTCATTAAAAAAAAAAAAAAATAACAACTCAAAACCCTAGCCGCCACCCATGGGTTCAATGGCCAGAAAACACCCAACTCTCCTCCTCGATATCTTCCAATCCGTCGACAATTAGCAAGAATGTTCAACACGAAAGATGTAGAGGACGTCAAGCTCTACAAGATCAACGGTTGAGATCGGAAACGGAGCAACGTGGTGGCGTCAGGGGGGGGGGGCCGTTCTCTTCAGTTTTGGCACGCATTTCCACGCAGCACATGAGGCCGAGCTTCATAGGGTGGGGGCCGAACATGGTGGAGGTGATGGGCTTCGCAACGGAGTTCCCCGATCGAGTTCTAGTCGAGTGTGTTTGCAGTATTATGTAACCCTAATCTATATGATGGGTTCGGCCAAAATTCTTGATGCCTGGGGATGAAAATACGTGAGAAGGAAGAAAGGGGGGAGCCGTTGGATCTGTGATGGATGGTGGATGTTGAGTGTGAGTTTAGAAAGTTAATTTATGTTGTGAATTATATATCTGAAATCGTGTACGATCTTTAAAAATTCGTAACTTTTTCATACGAGGTCGAAAAAATGCGAAATCAGTTGCGTTGGAATCGTATGGACGAGCACTACGCGATGGAGTTGGTTTGGAGTCGTTTAGAGTTAGTGAGAATTTCGGGTAAAATTAAACGCACGTTTAATTTTATTCGAAATAAAAGCTAAAAACGGATTTAAATCAAGGTGAGAATTTCTCACTCAATCGAATCGGTTTCGATTTTATTTTAAATAGTTAGATTTAAAATATTTGAATGCATGTTTGAATGATGATTGATATCTATTGATTGTTAAAATAGACATTATACGCCGTTAGTAAGCGGATGTTATTTATTAAAAACATATACCGCGAATATTTCATAAACAGTGAAATTGGTATTATATATAATATCAATATATATATATATTGGCATATGTATATATTGCAGTTATTGATTTCCCGCATTTTTTGTTTAGCGGATGAGACCCTATTACGCCGTTATTAAGCGGATAATATTTATTAAGAACATATACCGCGATAATTTCGTACTGGAGCGAAATTGGTATTGTGCTAATGTTTTTGGATGCAGGAAACAGGTTGGAGGGATCCAACTGGATTCCTCAACAGTTTTTATTTATTTCAGATATTTTGATATTTGATGGATTATCATATCGATATATGATATCGTTGTTAGTCGTGATTGACTATTTGGTGTGTAGCATCATTGGACCCAGATTTTGGGATTTTAAAATGGTTTTAAAGTGATTTTTGAAAATATACTATATTTTTGGAATTGATCCATTATAAATAAATAAACGTTATAATTTTTAAAGTTATAAAAATTATAATTTTTGAAAATATAGTTAAAAGTTGATTTTTGAGAAATATGGGTTAAGGATTTATGAAATAGTTTAAATTGAGAAAATTTGAATTTATTATTAAAAGTTTGAATATAAGATTTATAAAATTTGATTATTTTATAAATCAAGAGAACGGTGAAATTTTAAAGGAATTAAAGACGTTTAAAAGAATAATATAAATTAATTTATATTAAGAGATTTATAAATGGATATTTATAAATTGAATTATGGACATTATAAAACGAGTTTTTATAAGTGTTTGAATGTAGTGAAAATGAATTTCCTAAATGAATGAAATTTATGAAATTATAAACTGTGAAGTTATAAATGAAATTTTATAAGCAATAGGTTTATAAAATTTATAAAGTTATCGAAAGAATGAATTTTGGATAAATAAACAATCTTATAAGTTAAGATTAATAATTTGGGAAGTTAAAAGAACGATCTTATAAAATAATCGTTTTATAAGTATTTAACTTATAATATGAACTTTTAGTTTATAATTGAGTTATAAACTGGAATAGGTTAATAAAGGAATTTATAAAAAGGAAGTTTTTATAAATAAATAGAAACGGAATTTATAAACGTTGTTTTATAAATCCGCAAATGACTTATTTTGATAAGTTAATTGTTATAACTTAGAGATAGAGTTATATTCACATTTTAGACAGTGAATAATCCTTAGAGTAAAATGAATAGAAAAGATGAAATTTGTTAACATAGTATATTCACGTTTTTGAATAGTGAATAACACGTTAAAGAAAATGTTTGAATGTGATGTTTTAAATAAAATTAAAACGATCTAACGATGTTTTAAAATGTGTTGAGATTCGAAACCATAGATTTCAACATTGATTGTTGAAATAGACGTTTTCGAGAAATAAAAGGAAATGGTGGACTATAACACTGTTGTTATAGTAAATGATTTCCGAAAGGAAATGTTTTGTATAGTATTGGGATTTATATATCTATTTTTAATTTCGAATCCCTATACTAGTGATGTTGGGTTGTTGTAACGATGTTTTACGTAACATTCGTTTTGACCCAAATAAATATGTTAAGTGAATGATTTCCTTAAAAAAATGAAATATATACTTAATTCGATTTAAGTATATGGAATATTTTCTAAGTGTTGAAAATAAAAGATTGTGAATTACTTATTTTTAATAAGTATGGAAATGTTTTCCAATATGAAGTGAATATTTAGAATTTATCTTTTGAAGATAAATTGAAATGGATAGTTGAAATTGTATATGCATGATATTTTGAAATATAAATTCATTATGGAATTTATATGTGAAAGTGGAACTTGTTAAAAATAAATATTGATTTATTTTTGAAGTGTTGAAATTATATATATCTTGTAAAGATATTTTGGAAAATAAATAATTTGGAAAATTATTTGGAATCTGGTGATGTGTGCATATCAATTGATAGTTCAATAACCGACTATCAGTATTTCCCTTTGAATGGGTATTTGATGTGAATTGATTGAATTTGAATGCACACTTATTTTTGAATAAGCGCTCACTATTCGGGTTAACCGGGAAAGGACCATGGGGTCGTATAACCCACTCCGAATATGTGATACGTCGTTGTGAATCGCATTTGAAGATCGGTGTTGAAGACCGGTATTTGCGAGAGTGATAGGATGAACTATCGATTGACTCTGCACCGAGTAGCTACGGTATTGAGTTCTCCATATGTGATGGTGAATCCGATCAGGATTGTGAATATCCGGATTGCAAGGACTTCTTTGTAAGTGCCTTCGGTTCTGTTCGAGCCCGGAACAGACTTGTATGGATTGTATGTCTGACATTACAATTTGAGATATAAAGCCGATTTCTTTCAAATATATTTCTGTTGGTGGCGGAGAATTTATTCTTTGCTTAACACCCTTCTTTGAGACGTATGTGCTCAAAGGTTATATAGTTGAGGTTATCAGCGATATATTCCCAATTTGGTAATGTGATATGCTGAGTGATGCTGAAATGATCATTGTGTTGATTATTTGTGATAGGATCGTTTATTTGATCGTCTATCCTTGTGATCATTGTGTTGATCATTTGTTGACCCAAAGCATGGCTTTTGTATAAAGTATGTTTTTGTGGACGTGACTTCGTCGAGCCTCACACCCCGTGAATGGTCAAAACAGGAAAGAAGCAGCAAGGTTATGAGGGGTAGCACCCTTTAGGATGTGTCCATTTCCTTCTGGAAAAGGGTGGTATCATGGTATGGAGCCCAGATACTTACTCATGTTGAAAACACTTTATGATTGTGTGAATTGATTACGAGCGCTCGGTTGATAAAGGTCCCAAAGGACCGGGGGATGGCATATTCGGTCAGTTGTTACTCAGTTAGGAGTAACCCGGCCTTGTGTTGGTAGAGATCCGGTTTGGTTCTCGGGGATGTCCATCCAGAGGCATTCTCATGTGGCAATGGGAAGTTCCTTGGCCTGACCATTTGTTGGAAATCCAATTCCCAATACGAAACTTGTACGGTATTAGTTGTAGAACCTGCTATACACTTATGGTGGTCACCACTGTTTGGATAGTAGCTATAGTAGGCATACGATAATGGTCGTATGTTGGCTAAGATTTATATCTTTATTTTTGAAATGATTTGTTATTACACTATGCACTAGTAATAATATCAAATGTTATTTTAAATGCGTATCAAGCATCTTTGGCTATCATAAGGAGAAATCTCCTCCGATTCTGCGTTTGCATGTGTGTGTGTGCGGGAGGCCTTATGGTAGTCTCATTTTTAAAAGCATTGCGAATTGAATTTAAAAAATATTCCTCTATTTTGATTTTAAAGTTAAATAAACTGTTTTGAGTTCTCACACCAGTCACATGACTGACTCGGAGTTTATTGTTTTCCTTCCTAAACTCTGGGTGCCCACCAATTTCCACACGGGCAGTCAAGAGTTAAGGTTTATCAGGATATTCTGGATATTCTGGAGTTGCTGGAGGCAAGCTGGATGGCATGGCGTATTACTAGTTTATATAGTATTTCTTTTTCCGCTGCACTGTTTATTGTTGTATGTTGTTGTACACTCTGATGATATGATGTGATGTAATGAAATGTAATGTAATAACTGATATAGTTCTTTGTTTAAAGATTATTCATTTATTATTATATGTTGTTCCGCTACGAATTGTGAGATTCTGTTGTTGTTCTGTTGTTCCCTTTCTGTCCCGTTCTATTTTTAAAATTCTCTGTTTTCTAAAAAATTTCTATCTTCCTCTCTCTCCATTTTCTGTTATCTTCTCTCTTCTTCTCTTTTCTTTTCTTAAATTCTTTTTAAAAACCCATAACTTTCCGGTTTTCGGCCTTCGATTTCTCGGTAGTCGATAAAGTGAGTGTCGATGTCGAATTTTCGAAAGTCGAAAATTTTCGGGGCGTTACAAAACTATTATTCCAAATTTAATAGTTTTATTTTTAAATCTGGTAAACTTATAAATAAATTTAATTACTTATGATTCATTATAATGTCGTAATCAATTCACTCACCCTGAAGGAGTTCCTCTTCCAGTTTGATCCAAGTCCGCCGCTTCCCTACTTTATTGGTTTGTTCTTTCTGCCTTTAATTTAAATCTTCTGCTCTTTTGTTCTTCGCTTCTCTCCCTTTCTCTTATTTGATTTAATTCGATTTTGTTTTAATTTCAGAAATTTGAGAAGAGATTTAAGAAATTGGAGTATTTGAAGTGGAAAAAGAATGAGAATAAGAAAACGAATGTATAGAAATGAGGATGCGATGGCTAGGGTATAGGATAAAGAGGAATGAGCATTTAAATCTTATCTATAGTTGAAAACTAGGGTTATCTTGTCTAAACCCGAATTAATAATCATAAAAATGCCATTGTTTATAGTTTTCACTCATTTTGGCCCTTTTTGTCATTTTACCTGGTTATATATGTTTTCTAACTATAAACGACATTCTAGATGCAATGGAATTAATCTTGTGACCTAATTCAAATTTTTGTGAAAATTTTACATTTATTCTTTTTACGTAAAATTACATATATACCCTTATTTATATTTTATTTTATTATTAAAATTTTTGGGGTGTTACATTCTCTTCGTACCCCTTAAGGATTTTGTCCTAAAACCTCCAAGGACAAAAAAATGCAACACACTCATATAACCAATATCTGCAACCATCTATTCAACCATCAACCACTTGCAAACAGTGTCCTTAAGTTCAAAATTTATAATGCGCCATGTACATGTAGTTATGGAATGCATATGAACATATAAGTAAGGTAAAGTTAGGTAGTCCCTTAAACTAGTCGACCCCCTGTAATACAAGTTTTTATGTCATGAATCCTAAATGTATGTAATGTCTTATACTTGCAATTCTATATGAATGAGCAAACAGTCAATACGTATGCGAAAATGGAACAACCATTACACATATAATTTATAAAATATAATAGGTAATGTGAGATGTGTCATAGGCCAACATGAACATCAAACTATTGAATTTTGTTTCGAAGAGACCGGGATCAGATATGTTATCCGAAAACCACTTCGACCCAACTTAAGCATTGCGAAGTGAAGACATCTAAAGAATGATGGAAAATTAAGATGGAGCTCTCAAGCATTTTGCTCAGTCCTAGAACAAACTTGTATGGATGAATGCTGGTAGTGCATTATTGCCTGGCGGGCAGTGTTAACATTTCATGTGAGATGTGCTATATAAAGGTAAACATAGCCTCAAGCCTCATTAACCAGGAATGACTAAAACATGGGAGATGTAGTAGGATTAAGTGGGCCACTCCCAAGTAAGGTATGATTATCACTATCTAGAGTTGATATTATCTCTCAATTGTATGCTTCGGGTCCAATTAACGGAGGGGTGATCATATTCAGTGCTATCTAGTAAGCGGTAGACCAATTCTGCATTGGTAGGGGATCCAGGCTAGGTCCTCGGTGTTATTTTATCTAGAGTTGCACCGTGATGGGCGATACCCCAGTAGCCTAGTCATTGTATAAAATCCATTTTCCAATACGAGCCTTTACGGTTTTAGTCGTATACATATTATGGTGGAATTTAATTAATGTAACAATTTTAGCTAAGATTAATATGTATTTGTACCTTAGACACTATTATAATTCAAAAAAATTCATATGAAATGTTTTGGTTATCTTAAGGTAAAAACCCATCCGTGTTTATGTACGGCGTGGTGTTACGATATACTTTTGATTTCCAAAGGTTTTCTAGAACTATAAAATTCGGTTGCATGTGTTTTCTCATGCTGGTTTTCCAAACTGTTTCGAGTGTTATTTTATTATAATGCTCGATCAGACTGAGCATATTTACAGATTGGTTTGGATGCATTGGAGCTCAGGGGATGAGTTGGAGGTCTTCAATTGTATTCACGTGTATGTTTATTTTCAACTGTTTTGTTGTTGAAATCATTAGCATTTGTGAGGACATATTGTCATAACTGTCCAGGCTGATGATCGTGATTTGTTGTACTATGATGGATGTGGGTATATAACAGTTTCTTTGTTATAAAAATCATTGATATTATATTATATATTGTTCCGCTGCGATTGTGAGATTCTGTGTTGATTTTAGTTTCTTTCCCGTCTTCTTCTCTCCTTCTTTCTTCTTTCTTTTTCCTAACAATTAGCTTTTTTGGCATTTGATTGCTCAACACCAATATAGTGGTGGACATATTGGTGTCAATTTTCTAGGGTCAAAAATCCCGGTCGTTACATAGATGGTCTTCCTGCACCACAAACCTCTTTAGGAGACCTAATCAATACATCATTTTCAACAACAACCGGCTTATCAAAAACTAGAATTGGATTGATATCACTAGTATACGAAGATCCAAAAACATTAAGAGTAAAATAGTCCACCACATAATCATAAACTAATAAACAAGACTTGTTAATGCACCTAATTACATGGGCACATGGAAAACAAGTAACTCTCCATTGATTACAAATACATAAACGATTTTAAAGGTTAACAGCCTGTGACTTAGGAGATCTAACTTCAAACAAATATTCTAAAGACTTATAAATATCCCAACCAAAGCCATCATTGACTAACTTAGACAAACGTTCCTCCATAATAGGACAAAGATTTGTTGTCCACAAACGACATTCCTCTCTCCTTCTAGCCATTTTCTCCATTACTTTCACTTGTATAACATCCAAACAAGTAGTTACTGGCATAAATTTATCTTCCAAAATGAATTAAAACCTTTTGCAACATTTGAAGAATATTTACCATAACGCTTACCTTGAAAAAAAAAATCTTCCTAATGGTCAAAAGGTTAAAGAAATTCCGCAGACATACCCCCAACATCCTTAAATTTAGAAAGATACCGCTCAAAATCATACATATTAGAAGCTCTAGCACAAAGTTTAAACAACTCAACAATTGATAACCACTTTAACCGCCTTAACAATAGTACCAATATTTTGTTCCATATAAAGTAAACAATAGCTATGATAAGAAGAAGGAAATATTTTCAGAACACTTGAAATGAGACCTCATTGACGATTAGACATAAAAACTAAAGATTGATCTTCATGTAGCATTTCTTTCAAATGGGACAAAAACCAAGACTAGTTAGCTTCGTTTTCATGTGAAACAATACCCAATGCAAGTGGAAAGAAACCTAAAAAATAAATAATTAATGACTGATTAGTAGTAAGAAACTTGAAATATATTAAATATTTAAATCTGGATTAAATGTTAATATTTTCTATTGTAAACAATCGAATTAGCTTCAGAATGATATATGAATCTAGCATATGGTATTTTAAAGTCTATTATTTACTGTTGCATAAAAATTGTAATTCCTGCTTTTGTAAACATTTCTACCATAAATATTTCTAAAATTAGAGCAAATAATTCTAGTGTAAATATATCTACTATATAAATTATGTACTACTGTAGAAAATGATAGTTACATATATCAATACCTAAAAAAACAAAAGGTTAACAAAATTAAAATGAAAATCATACTTTGGTTGCCATTTTTAGAAGTAACAGCTAATAAAACACTCAGTCTTCCCTTTAAAGTAGCTCCATCTAAAAATATTAATAACCGACAATGCCTTAATCTAAGTAGACAAACACCAAAATCAATGCAAACTCTTTCAAATTGATTCGTTGAAGGATTATCTTCCATAGCTACATAACTACTAGGATTATATTTTGCAATGCCTTCAAAGACCAACCTAAATCATTATATGACACAACATCATCCCCATATATTTCTTCCAAAGCCAATTGTTTTCCACTTTATGCATAATAATATGAAAGATTAAAATTTTACTCTCTTCTAAACTCTTTGATAATATCTTTTGGCTTCTTCATAGGAACATCTCGAACTTGATCAGTAATTAATGATTTAACAAATCTACTTGAAATATTAACTCTATTAACATCTTTAAAATCGGCTCCACTTGAATGATCAAAATTGTAGGTTTTAATAAAAAAAAAGGGAGAGTAGACCATTATACAAAGAAGCATTAAGATAAAACTTATACCATCTATAGACCAAGAGCAATTAACTGAAATTCTATCGAGAGAATTTCTAAAAAAATCAAATCATAACCATTTTTTATTTGATATGCCATTAAAAACTCTCTAAAACCCTCAGCTCCATTAAAACAAAAACCAAGAAAATCCACAATAGTTTTTGAAATCCTCTTTTCAACGTATCTTTCAGATAATAATAAGAAGCGGCATATGAATCACTATTTGTAGCAGAACTACTACTAATTGAAGTGCTTTGAACACTTGAATTGTCTAAACCACTGCCCCTAATATCAACTTACACAGCACAAGCATTTCTTTTAATAGTAAACTTAAAATATTCACTCTTCTCGAAAATTAGAAAGCACACTGTACTAATCAAATCTAAATCAGTAGCAATGATTATATTCTTATTTTCAAGAGCATAAGATATCTCGATAGGAAACGGACTAAGATGTGGCCAATCTGTACTAATTTCAGTCTTAACACCAAACAAAGAAGAACCATGGTAAGTCGAGTAGAATAACAATTCCCATTATATTTAAAAATAATTAGCAAACTATTTGGTTCATCATTGTTAATACGGTACAACAAAAGGAAAAAAATGAATTAGTAACTCAATTTTATGAGTACAACAACAGAAAATGCTAGATTAACATAGCATAATAAATGAAAAGCTAATTAAATTAATTATGAATACAACAAATGCTAAATTAACATAAAATAGCAAAATAGAAAAATCAAATGCTAAATGCTAAATGAAAGCAAAATAAATTAATTAAAAAGAAAATGCTAAATTAACACAACATAACCAAATTAAAACAAAATACAGTAGAGAATGCTATATAAACATAGCATAACACAACAAACTAACATATAAAATTAACAGATGTCATATGAAAATTAAAAGTGTACAATAATAAACAATGCTAAATAAACATAGCAGTACACATTAAATCTAACTTTTCCGTTGAAATAAATCTGAAACTGGAACCGAAATCTGGAAGGAGATAAAGTATACAACCTAGAAAACAAAAATATACTTAATAACCAATACATATATATAAGAGGAAGATAAACAAAATATCGAAAGAAATAAGATTAACATACCTGAAACTAGAAATTGTTTGATGAAGATCGAGAGCTAATTATATGACGAAGATTGATGCAAGATCGAGAAGATTGAGAAAAAAATAAAGCACATGTTGTTTAGTTGAAGATCGACGCATGAAGACTAGCAAGGTCAAGAAGAAGACAGGAAGCAAGCTGATCAATGATAATTAATGGTAGGTCTAAATTTTACAGAAGTATTTTCTTTGGATAAAAAAATAAAGCTCGCGTCCTTGAAATGAAAAAAACAAGTCCACGTCCATAGGCCAAAAATAGAAATGAAAAGTTCCTTTAGCTAATTTTCCTGTTACCATTTTGTGTTGTTATTATATAGCTACATGTTGAATGATAGTTACATATAGCATTACCACAGAATGTAGTATTACAAATTTCTGTTGTTATTACTGAAGAATAAAGAATGATAGTTAAATATATCATTATATGAAAAATGACAGTTATATGTAGCATTAGTTTTATTCACTATCTATTACTAATACATTATTATTTTACGCTATCATATAGATTTTCATTGAGATAAGAAATATGACTGAAGATGAAAAGACACTTCTTGAACAACCAAACCAACGAAGAAGTTTTTTTGCTGGATTCTAATGAACAAGTTGGAATAGAAAAAAATTTGGAAGCACCGTCAAAAAAGAAGGTCTGATTGCTATAGCAGTACATTATAGAAGTGGAAAAAGTTGAAGAAGACTGAAGAGCAATTAGAGAAAGAGAGATAAAAAAAGGATAGAAGGAGAAGGCATTAAAAAACAATTGAAAAAGGAAATCAAGGTTTGGGAATAAAAAGCAAGAAAGGAAATACAACCTCCAACATTTGATCTTAATATAACTTAGAAAATTCAGTTAATGCATGAAAAAAAACATCAAAAAGATCAAAAGAAACGTGCCGAGGCAGCATGAAAATCCCTGGGATTGCATGAAAAATCACCTAAGAAATCAAGCTCATTAATTTTAAAGGTTAAAAAACGCCCAAAAAAGAAAAAAACTGATCCTGACTGCCAACACAAAATTGTTGTAACGATCCATATTTTTGATAATTAAAACTATCATATTAAATAAGATTTTGAAATTTAATATTGTGAGAAATTAAAATATATGATTTATTAATGAGAAAAACAATTAGAATATGATTTAGTAATGTTGTTAAATGATATTAACAACCATTTTAATGTAATTTCAATCAATTGAAATAATGGTAAAGTTAATTCGATAAATAAGGAATAAATTAAATGTTGGTGTAATGACCCGCAAATCTGTACACCTTTGAGTCGGCAATATTCTCCATTAGTTCAACTCAGATTGGATCGAAAAACAAACCATTAGGGTTAAAGAAGAAAAGGTAGAAGAAGAGAAAACGACAACACAGTATCCCACAATCACGGCGGAATATTATATAATAGATAAAAACCGATCTTTATACAAAAAGAACTATTGCTGTTTTATACATTACATCATCAGAGTACATACAAAACAATAGCATAATATTGGACAGTTATAATAACTTGTCCTCGCAAAGCCGAACATACAGCATACCATACACAGCGGAATATAAGTCAGATATGTGATATATGTCTCCATCATCTCGCCTCTTGAGATCCATAGCATCATATCCTGTGTATGTGACACCGGGTCTGGCCCGAGCATTATAATAAAATAACACCCGAGTTAGTCTAGAAAATTAGCATGAGAAAACACAATCAATTGAATTATTAAAGTTTTCAAAAACCTTTGAAAATTAAAGGTATCTCATAAGACCACGCCACAAATAAACATGTCGGGTTTTTTCTTACGATAACCAAAACATTTTATATCAAAATCCTCTGATATTATAATAGTGTCTAAGTACAAATACTTATTCAAATAGTTGAAATGCTTGCATCTCACATTCCAGCATAGTTGAGCACAATCAAGTCCGTACGGCGCTTATTGGAGAATTGGTTCCATATAATGGCAGAGCTACTGGGCTACTGTCCGTCATAGTATCTAATCTAGATCAGCGTACCGAGGACCATTCCCAATCCCCTACAACACTAGACTGGAGCTACCCCTTACTGGATAGTCCAAATAAGATCAACCCGCCGTTGGGATCAGCAATCGCCCACACAACTGAGATCAAGGGACTCTAGACAACGATGACCTTACCCTATTTGGGTGCTACCCACTTAGCCTTGATGCACCTCCCATGTTTTAGCCATTCCCGGTTGATGAGGCTTGAGGCTACGATTACTTTTTTAGCAGACATTCTCTTAAAATGCTCATCGTCCTCCAATGACGATGGTCTGATAGCATTCAACCATACAAGTCTGTTCCCGGTCTGAACGGAACCGAAGGCACTACTCCTACTACATCTATTTTGGAAACATCCTTAGGATTAGTAGCGATTAGCCCTTGCACTTCACTGCTCCATCTTCGACTCCAAGCACTTGTCTTCCTTTCGAAAACTTACTCGTTGGATCGAGATTGTTTTCGGATCACAAATCTGATCCCGGTCTCTTCGAAACAATGTTTGCTATTCCCGGTAAACTTAACCCCAGTTCCCTAGGACATAAACAAACGAGAATAAGATCGGAGATCGCCTCCTAACCGTTTGTGGACAGATTTCACTATAAACATCCTACAAGAATGAACGAGTTTATACATACAGTATAGCACCTCGAACATTAACTGTACCATATAATTCCCGAACTTTTCCTAGATATTTTCAAAGTTATATTCGGGTCCAGATTTGATAGTCGGTTATTTAAATATCAAATTAAACAACCAATTCAACCAAATATTTCATTCCCACTGGAAACTCCAAGTCTTATATTTAATTTATATTTTAAATAAAATAAATCACTTTATCCAAAGATATACACTTAAAATATTTGACATAAAGCTACTTAAATTCTTATTCAAAATAGTACTTATGAAATTCTATAAGAATTCTCCAAGTAAAACTTGGCCAAAACTACTTTTTAAAATAAAACTACTATATAAAGTATAAATATTTAACAATCATCCTTTAAATCATAACCAATTTAACCTTTAAAAGTAATTAACTACTAAAATTAACTTAATTACTATTTACTTTAACACCTTTAAAAAAATTAAATAATAAATTTTCTTAAAAACATTCTTTTATAAACACCTTTAAAACATCTAATTTTACTTATTGAAAACATACTTAGCTTTTCAGGAAAATACAATTTCCACTCCATGCAGCACCTCTAATCATTAATAAATCCTTCTCGATGCATCTCCAGTTTAGTTTACGTCCCAATCCCATAAATTTCCTTCCCCATATTGTTTAAAAAATAAAATAAAACCACTATTTATTTTTAAAAAGCATCACCATCTCCTTATAAATTCCCATTGTGAATTTGTAAATTCAAATTATACCAAATAAATATTCACTTTATTTATAAACCCAGTTTATAAATCCCATAATCTCTTTTCCCCTTGTAATCACTGTTTCAAAACACTTAATCAATTTCCAAATTGCTTTCCTTGAATGAAATTCCATTTAAAGTTTTATTTCTTCATTTACCCAAATTTATTCCATCCCTAATTTTTAGGTTCATTTCCCTTTTCCGATTTAAAATCTTATTTAAATTCTATACATCAATTTCATACCTTACTTCAAAATTTCCCTTTTATTTTTCCCAAACCATTTAAATATTACATTTTAAAAAAAGTATTCCTTTGTACTTAAATCAATATTGCTTAAGTCCTTATTTTTAAATCCTTTAATTCACATTTATTCAAAATCCCTATTTTTCCCATAATTTCGGAATTGATTAAATAGGATTTTAAAATCAAACTATTTATTCTCCCAGTTTTTTCTTTTTTAATTAATCCAACTTAATATAAGTATTTTACTTAAAATTCTCTTTTTATTTTCCTTCAAAAATCCAATCTTTCTATTTTTGATATCTTAAAATACAAAAATATATTCAGCAAAAACATAGCATTCAATAATTTCAATTTTCGATATAATCTATCACAGATTATCAAATAAATCATATCACTGAATATGAAGATAAATTTCAATATTTTTGAGGAATCCTGTTGGATCCCTCCAACCTGTTTCCCTGCATCCATAGATGTTAGCACAATACAAAAAATACCAATCCTACTGCAAGGGGGATATCGCGGTATGGCGGGTCATTCGCTATTGTGCGAGGCGCATAGGATCTCATCCGCTATATAATGCGGGAATATCAATCTCTCCAATATATATACTACTATATATCTAATATCACACCAACTGGTAATAATTTATAAATTCAACAATCCATCAATCAATAATAAATTTTAACTAATTAAAATTTTCCAGTAGTCCAATTTGAGTGAGATTAACTCACCTTTCATTTTATTTGCAACCCAATCCAAACTGGCTTGTCTCTCCATGATTGTAGATCTTGTATAAACATTATATAGTTTATTAACATTTGAAATAATCAAACAGTCAATTACCATTTATTATTTTAATTTAAACTAATAATTTAATTTTAAACTAATTTCCCTATGATAAATAAGTTTTAGTAACTAAAATAATTAAATAAGTTAATTAAATAAGTTAATCACCATAACCGTTATTTTAAAATAGTCTAGTAAGTTTTAAAATGTGTACATGTATATCCTTTTATTTTATTTTATTTCATTTTTTGAAACTACATACACTAAATATAATCTATATAGATTTAAAGATCAAATCTTTATATAAACTCTTCAACATTTAAAATCTCTATATTTTCCTTTCTTATCCATATATATATATATATATTCTGTTTAAACCTTATATACATATATATATATATATATATATCTTTAAAATAGAACTTAACCTTACTGTAAAATTCTCTTCCTAATATATATATATTAAATAAATTTTAAATTGAAGAATAACCTGAATAAACCTCACCTCGATGACATCACTCATCTCCCTGCTTGAGATACCCATCGCGAACATGAACCCCAACATACTCGACGCCGCAGCTTCCAGCTCCTGCCCTATCGCCGCTACCACACGACACTATCGTCCTTGCCAAGTCCACCATGTCGCCTCGAATCGCGTCACAGCCCGCGACTATCCAAAATCTAACGCCTTCCTAACCATAATGCCACCGCGAGCTCACTTCATATCGCGCTGCCCCATATCCACCGCAATACAATTCTAATGCCATTCGATATATGGTTTTGTGAATTTGGGTTGTCAAACGAGGCTCTGCCATTAGCACGATTATTATTATTTTGAGGAACGAACGTGGCTATTTGATTTGAGGAGGAAATATCGACTTTGAACTTCGTGAAGATGAATAAGGCCAAGGATTTTAAATTTCAAAGATTTGATTTTCTTTTTTCTCAACAATGAATGAGGAAGTAGAGGAGGAAGAGGGGTTGCATGTGTTTTGTTCTAGGAAGGTTTTTGAAATGTAGGCTCATATAAAAAAAATTATTTTTAGTTTAAGGGCCAACAACTTTTTCTTTTCTCTCTTTGGTTTTAAAATGGGAAGTGTGTTAGAATGGGTATAGTAAAGTGATGTAAAGAGAATTGAAAAAAGCTCGATGTGAAATTATTTCAACTGAAGGTTGACTGGTATATATGAATATATATATATATATATATATATATATATATATATTAATTCAAATTCAAATTGTCTCGATAAATGCAACTTAAAATTTTGAACTCCTATTGAGGCATGTCGCTAGGCATTTATAATATTATACCCCCATTCCAAACGCAATGGAAAAAGTTTCGAGTCCTAATTCGGTCGTATGGAGAAGATAGCTTTTTGGACCCAGTTATTATATTGGATTTTCGTTTACCTACCGTACAATCACATGACAACTCCAAACACTATGAAATTTGAAATCCGATAATAATACAGTATTACAGATCCAAGAGAATTGCTTTCGTCAAATTCCGAGATTGGACCTCGGAGGACTATTTTTTTGTATCAATTTAAACAATATATTTTTAAAACTGAACAGATCATTTCCAAATTCAATTTTAAAACTTTTATTACCTTTAGTATTGTTAATATAAATTTTACAAGCCTTCCAGTTACTTCTAACAAGCATGAAATTCCAGATTCAACAATTTGCCCAATTTCCAATTATTAAATTCAATAACTTAAATCACGCGATAATAGTGATATTTGAAATTCAGGTTAAAAAATGACTTTTAAATATTTAAAATCGATTAAATATTCCAATTTCAAATGTTCAAAATTTCGAGCCATTACATTCCTCCCCCCTTATAAGAATTTCGTCCTTGAAATTTCTAGGTAAGAAGATTGGTCCAATACCTATTTACTATTTTCCCAAAGTCAAACAGTTTTTAACAACTTTTCGAAAATAATTTATTGAAAAGACACTATCATCCTTTCTGTAATGCTCAGTCTGACCCGAGTATTATAATAAAATAACACCCGAGTCAGTCTTGAAAACCAGCGTGAGAAAACAAACTCAATTGAACTATTAAAGTTTTCAAAAACATTTGAAAATCAAAGGTATCTCGTAAGACCACGCCACAAATAAACATGCCAGGTTTTTACCTTACGATAATCAAAACATTTTATATCAAAATCCTCTGATATTATAATAGTGTCTAAGTTCATAAACTTATTCAAATAGCTGAAATGCTTGCATCTCACGTTCCAGCATAGTTGGGCACAATCAATTCCGTACGGCGCTTATTGGAGAATGGGTTCCATGCAATGGCATGCTACTGGGGTACCCCCGTCACAGTACCTGGTCTAGATTAGCGTACGGAGGACCATTCCTGATCTCCTACAACACAAGACCAGAGCTACCCCTTACTGGATAGTCCGAATAAGATCACCCTGCGGTAGGGATTAGCAACCGCTCACATAGCCTAGATCAAGGGAGTCTAGATAGGGATAACCTTATCCTAATTGGGTGCTACCCACTTTTCCTTGCTGCACCTCCCATGTTTTAGCCATTCCCGGTTGATGAGGCTTGAGGCTACGATTACCTTTTTAGCACACATTCGCTTATAATGCTCATCGTCCTCCATGATGATGGTCTGATAGCATTCATCCATACAAGTCCGTTCTCGGTCCGAACGAAACCGAAGGCACTACTCGTACTACAACCATTTTGGAATCATCCTTAGGATTAGTAGCGTTTAGCCCATGCACTTCACTGCTCCATCTTCGACTCCAAGCTCTTGTCTTCCTTTCAAAAACGTACTTGTTGGATCGAAATCATTTTCGGATCACAAATCTAATCCCGGTCTCTTCGAAACAATGTTTGCTATTCCCGGTAAACTCAACCCCATATCTCTAGGACATAAACAGATGAGAATAAGATCGGAGATCACCTCCTAACCGTTTGTGGACAGATTTCATTATAAACGTACTAGAAGAATGAGCGAGTTTATACATACAATATAGCACCTCGAACATTAAACGTACCATATAATTCCCAAACTTCTCCTAGATATTTCCAAAGTTATATTCGGGTCCAGATTTGATAGTCGGTTATTTAAATATCAAATTAAACAACCAATTCAACCAAATATTTCATTCCCACTGGAAACTCCAAGTCTTATATTTAATTTAGATTTTAAATAAAATAAATCACATTATCCAAAGATATACACTTAAAATATTTGAAATAAAGCTACTTAAATTCTTATTCAAAATAGTACTTATGAAATTCTATAAGAATTCTCTAAGTAAAACTTACCCAAAAACTACTTTTAACAGTAAAAAGATTATATAAAGTATAAATATTTAACAGTCATCCTTTAAATCATAATACCTATTAAACCTTTAAAAACAATTAACTACTAAAATTAACTTAATTACCATTTACTTTAACACCTTTAAAAAATTAAATAATAAATTTTCCTAAAAACATTCTTTTAAAAACACCTTTAAACCTTCTAATTTATACTTAAAAATCTTCCTTTGAAAACATACTTAGCTTTTCAGGAAAATACACTTTCCACTCCTTGCAGCACGTCTAACCATTTATATCCTTCTTGATTTATCTCCAGTTTAATTTACGTCACAATCCCGTAAATTTCCATTCCCATATTTTTTTAAAAATAAAATAAAACCACTATTTATTTTTAAAACACATTACCATCTCCATATAAATTCCCATCATGAATTTATAAATTCAAATTATCCACTGATAAATGTTGACTTTATTTATAAACCTAGTCTATAAATCCCATAATCTCTTTTCCCCTTGTAATCACTATTTCAAAACACTTAACGATTTCCGAATTTTTTTTTCGTGAATTAAATTCCATTTAAAGTTTAATTTCTTGATTTACCCAAACTTATTCCATCCCCAAATTTTAGGTTCACTTCCCTTTTGTGATTTAAAATCTTACTTAAATCTGAAACATCAATTTCATACCTTACTTAAAAATTCCCCTTCTATTATTCCAAACCATTTAAATCTTACATTTAAACATATATTCCTTTGTACTTAAAAAGTATTGCTTAAGTCCTTATTTTAAAATCCTTTAATTCACATTTATTCAAAATCCCTATTTTTTCCATATTTCGAAATTGATAAATAGGATTTTACAATCAAACTATTTATTTTTCCAATTCTTTTCTTTTTTAATTAATCCAACTTACTATAAATACTTTACTTAAAATTCTCTTTTTATTTTCCTTCAAAAATTCAATCTTTATATTTTTTGACATTTTAAAATACCCAAATATATTCAACAGAACCATAACATTCAATAATTTTAATTTTCAATATAATCTATCACAGATTATCAAATTAAATCATATCAATGAATATGAAGGTAAATTTCAATATTTTGAGGAATCCAGTTGGATCCCTCCAACATGTTTCCCTGCATCCACAGATGTTAGCACAATATAAAAAATACCAATCCCACTTTGTGGGGGATAGCGCGGTATGTAGGGTCATCCGCTATTATGTTGGGCGCATAAGGTCTCATCCGCTATATAATGCGGGAATATCAATCACTCTATTACATATAATACAATATATCAAATATCACACCAACTGATAATAATTTATAAATTCAACAATCCATTAATCAGTAATAAATTTTAACTAATTAAAATTTTCCAATAGCCCAATTTGAGTGAGATTAACTCACCTTTGATTTATTTGCGACCCAATCCAAACCGGCTCGTCTCTCCATGATTTTAGACGTTGTACAAACATTATATGGTCTATTAACATTAGAAATAATCGAATAGTCAATTACCATTTATTAATTTAATTTAAACTAATTATTTTAATTTAAACTAATTTCCCTATGATAAATAAGTTTTAGTAACTAAAATAATTAAATAAGTTAATTAAACAAGTTAATCACCATAATTCATTATTTTAAAATAAACTAGTAAGTTTTAAAATGTATACATGTATATCCTTTTAATTTATTTTTTATTTCATTTTTGAAACTACATACACTAAAAATAATCCATATAGATTTAAAGATCAAATCTTTATATAAACTCTTTAACATTTAAAACCCCTATATTTTCCTTTCTTATCCATATATATATTTTCTGTTTAAACCTTATATATATACATACATATATATATATATATATATTTAAAATAGAACTTGACCTTACTGTAAAATTCTCTTCCTAATATATATATGTGTGTGTATTTATTAAATAAATTTTAAATTGAAGAATAACCTGCATAAACCTCACCTCGATGACATCACCCATCGCCCTGCCTGAGATACCTATCGCGATCACGAACCCAACTGTACTCGACGTCGCAGCTTCCAGCTCCTGCCCTATCGCGAATCCAATCGTGCCACTGCTCCATCTGGCCGAGCCGCTACCACACGTCACTATCGTCATTGCCCAGTCCACCATGTCGCCTCGAATCGCGCCACAGCCCGCGACCATCCAAAATCGAACGCCTCCCTAACTATAACGCCACCTCGAGCTCACCTCCACATCGCGCTACCCCGTATTCGCCGCAATACGATTGCGATGCCATTTGATATACGGATTCGTGAATTTAGGATGTCGAACGAGGCTCTGCCATCATTTTTTTGAGGAACGAACACGACTATTTGATTTGAGGAGGAAATATCGAATTTGAACTTCGTGAAGATGAATGAGGCGGAGGATTTTAAACTTAAAAGATTTGATATTCTTTTATTTTTTTCGGCAATGAACGAGGAAATAGAGGAGGAAGAGGGGTTGCGTGCGTTTTTTTCTGGGAAGGTTTTTGAAATGCAGGGTCATATAAATTTTTTTCCTTCTAGTTTAAGGGCCAACAATGTTTTCTTTTCTCTGTTTGGTTTTAAAAGGGAAAGTGTGTTAGAATTGGTATAGTAAAGTGATGTGAAGAGAATTGAAAAAGGCCTATTGTGAAATTATTTCAGTTGGAGGTTGACTGGTATAAATGAATATATATATATATATATATATATATATATATATATAAATTCAAATTCAAATTATCACGATAAATGCAACTTAAAATTTCGAACTCCTATCGAGGTGTGCCGCTAGACATTTATAAAGTTATACCCCTATTTCGAATGCAATGGAAACGGTTTCGAGTCCTAATTCAGTCATAGGAAGAAGGTAGCTTTTTGGACCTAGTTATTATATTGGATTTCTAATATAAATTTCAGCGCATTTACCTACCGTACGATCATACAACAAGTCCAAACCTTACGAAATTTAAAATCCGATAATAATACAATATTACAGATCCAAGAGAACCGGTTTCGTCGAATTCCGAGACTGTGCCTCGGAAGACGATTTGTAGATATCAATTTAAATAATATATTTTTAAAACTGAACAAATCACTTCCGAATTCAATTTTAAAACTTTTATTACCTTTAGTATTGTTAATATAAATTTTACAAGACTTCCTATTATTTTTAACAAGCATGAAATTCTAGATTCAACAATTTACCCAATTTTCAATTATTAAATTCACTAACTTAAGTCACCCGATAATAGTGATATTTGAAATTCCAGGTTAAGATTTAACTTTTAAATATTTAAAATCGATTAAATATTCTAATTTTAAATGTCCAAAATTCTGGGTCGTTACAGTTGGATTTAAGGTTGAAATTATATGTTATAAATTGAAGTAGGTTTATTATGGAATATGAAATAAATTGATTAGTACATAAATATATTAGCTTTTGTTTGTAAACAATAGACTTAGAAATGTGTTTGAATTACTAATGTGTAATAATTGTTTTAATTATTATTATTTAATCTATTGAATTAATTTGGAAATTAATACAATTAATAGAATTGAAATATTGCAATTAATATGAGGTAAGATGATAACTGTAAAATATGAATGTAATAAAGTGTAAACTAATGTTAATTATATTCAAAGGCAATAGTTAATTCAATGGTAAGAGTTTAAATCGAAATAAAATATTATGATTGAAATTAAATATTAATTAACTGGGATTTAATTACAGTTGTAATTGAGCACTGAAATTTATGCAATATTTAAATATTGGATTTAACATGGAAAATTAATTTTAAAATGTTATATATTTCTATGTAACCAAGAATGATAAAATCGTCAACTTTAGAATTTGAATTAAAAGGTGATTAAATCAATTTAATAATTTAATTAAGGTGAAAGTAGCCATTTTGGCAATTGTCTCGGATTTCAATGAAATCAGTTTCACTACATCCATAAAAGTGAACTATTATAGGATTTCAAGTTTCGTAGGGATCAGACTTATCTTTTAATCATGCGAGCTTGTAACGCGTAGAAATCGATTTATGGAATTTAAATGAATATAATATGATTTTGAAAGCTAACTTCTATATGCAATGAAATTAGGGTTTGAAGCTAGTTCCATTGATTTTAAAAAAATGAAAACCTATATTTTGATCTATTGGATGACCTACTTTTGTTTCGAGGATGAAATGGACTTTTTGGGTCGTTGTTATCGTTTCGACCTAATTCGATATGTCTATTCATTCTTATCCACTTCTGTCTATATAAATAGATATTTCCTTAAATCTTAGCTGTCTATTCCCGTTTCCATACGTATCTGTTCAAATCATCTGCTTCTCCCTCCTTCCCAATGGCTATCAACCCAAACCCTAATTCCCAAATTCAAAATCAAATTGAAAATTCAAACTCTTCAAACCATATCAAATTATATATCGTTGCAAAGCACTCGACGAGCGTAATCTAGATATGTTGTTTATATTTGCAAACGAATAATGGTTTGGCCAAAAATTGGCAATCTTTCTTAGCCATCTGTTTCTAAGGTTTCGCGATCGACGGTGGATCTTCATTCAATCAATGATCAGGGAGTGACGTTTGGAAGAGGATGACGAGCAGGGGTGATCAGTGCTATTCATTCGTCTCAAAGAGGCCGAGGATCGCTAGAAAATGGCGATTATGGTGGCTGCAGTGGTGCTGGCATTTTTAGGTGGATATGGAGGTCACACGGCTAGGATCTAAGGCGGCCAGTGACGAGTAGTTGACAATCCTCCCTTTTGAATGGTTTGAGTTGACATGTATGATTTATTATTGATTTAAACCATCCATAAAGGTGGGTTGTTACAATTGTTCGTTGCAGGAAAACAGAGAAAAAATTAAAGACATTACTGAACAAAAAGAGGAAGCTAAAAAAGAAGAACCTGAAAAGGAAAATGAAGAAAATCTACCTGAAAGAAAAAAATGATTTAGCTCAAACAATAGAAAAAAAGCATGAAAATACAAATGAACAAGAAGAAGACGAACAAAATGAAGAAATCGATTATGAAAAAGAAACTGAAACAGACAATATGGAAGGAAAAAAATGAAGAGGCCAAAACAGTTGATAATGAAGAACCCATTGATTTTATTGTTAATCTCTATCAAGCAAAGCTTATAAAAGTAGAGATACCACAAAAAGCAAAATTCTATGACTACCGAGTGAAGAACAACAGAACAAAGTTCTAACTTCCTTCAAATTCGATAAAAACGAGAAGTAAGATTTCTGATCTTGTTTCTTTAATTATATTTTTAATTACATAAAATTGAATAAACTAACCTGTCAATTTTTTTTCAATTATAGCACTATATCTTATGTAAAGGGTGAAGGAATAAAGAAGGAGTTACAGTAGTCAAATCTATGCTTAAAGCTTTTCTGTTTGAGGAGTTCATAGACGGACACAAATCAAATGAGAAATATGACAGTTAAAAAATGCATATAAATAAGAATAATAGTTAAAACTAGCATTCATATTTTCAAAGTGCATATGAATGTATTGAATGAGAGAATGACTGTTAAAAATAGAATTAGTATTTGTAAAGTGCATACATATGTATAGAATAAGAGAATGGCAATTAAAATTAGCATTCAAAATTTCAAAGTGCATATAAATATATAGAATGAGAGAATGGCAGTTAAATAGCATTCATATTTTTAAAGTGCATGTAAATGTATAGAATGGTAGAATGATAATTAAAACTAGAATTCAAATTTTCAAAGTGCATATAAATGTATTAAATGAGAGAATGACAGTTAAAAATAGAATTGGTATTTGTAAAGTGCATATAAGTGTATAGAATGAGTGAATGATAGTTTTTTGGCAAAGCCAGTGGGGAGAAATGACCCCTACCGTTTATTCATAAAATGTACAAAATGACTTACATCCATAAACAAGAAAGCGCATAGAAACTAGGGAAAAGAAAGACCAAAAATACACACAAAACATTACAGAAGTAAGGAACACTCCTCATATACCATCTCTCAATTTCATAGGATTTGAATTTGACATTAGCATATTTCATAGCACTGCATATACCCATGACCATGTCCTTGAACAAAAATCCTCTCATTCCTTGCCTTCCACGGTTTAGAATTTGAATTTTGACTAGAATTTGAATCTTTCAGCTTAGTTGCTTAAAATATATTTGACCATTCTCTCTCGCTGTCGCTAACAAGAGCTTCACACAATCCTCTCTAATTTATTTTCTTTCAGAGGAAAACAGAAAATGGACAAGTAAAGAATAAGTGGTGATTATCTTCTTGACTATATCTCCAGAAGACACAAGAATTATTTATATCAATCCCTTTGCTTGACGTATTAGATAAAGTGTGTAAAGCATTCCGCGGTACTTTCCACAACATGAAATTCATCTTTTCATTTATGTTCCTGTACCAAACTCTGCTGTACCAGGGGAATTTAGGTATATTTTCAACAATATTTATTGCCTTGTATGCTAGAGATATAGAATGCAAATAGAAAAGAAATAGATTGGTTTTATTGCAAAGTGACGACAGTAATAGATACATAACATAATTACACGGTATGGTATTTATATACATAAAAGATGGGCTGAATACAAAAGCCCATAATACCGATTGCAATTCGTGTGAACCCAAATGATACATCTGGATCGTTGATGAAAATGCACGGCTGTGATATATGCTGGTGGTTGCTTCGGATTACAATCTGTGCTTTGTGAAAGAGGAAACCTTGTTTCGATTATATCATAATATGCCGCCTCAAATAAAACTAGGGTTTTATCTCCTCCTCTATTTTATGTCGGCTGAGAAAATTTTGAGTTCATCTCGAAAGTGATTAAAATTTCTAGCTGATAAAGCTTTAGTCAGGAAGTCTGCTCTTTGATAAAAGGAGGGGACGTGGTTGATGGCGAGCTTGCCGCTTCCCGTTCTCTCACGAACAAAATGGAGATCTATCTCCATGTGCTTTGTGCGAGCGTGTTGAACTGGATTCATGGATAATGATATGGCGCTGAGGTTGTCGCACCAAATAGTGGGTTTCTGAGTTGAGCTAAACCCTAATTCACCAATTAGGGTTTCGATCCAAATAATTTCGGCAGCGGTGCTTGCGATGCATCTATACTCTGCTTCAGTACTGCTCCTAGAGATGGTGGACTGCTTCTTTGTACACCACGAGATTGGATTCTGTCCAAGGTAGATGCAGAATCCTGAGATGGATTTTCTGTCGTCAATGTCATTAGCCCAGTCTGAATCACTGTAAGCACGTATGTTTATGTCTTTACATGTCTTTAAGTGTAAGCCATATGCCAAAGTCCCTTTGAGATATCTGAGAATGCGTTTTACTGCACACCAATGTTCACTTAATGGGTTTTGCATGTATTGGCACACTTTATTAACACTGAAGCATATGTCGGGTCGAGTTATAGTGGCATATTGAAGAGATCCAACGATGCTTCGATATTGTTTGACATTCTCAATAGGTTCACCTTTGTTTTTGGACAATTGTTTGTGATTTGTCATTGGGGTTGGTAGAGGTTTGGCTTTATCCATATTGGCCCTGACCAGAATGTCACTAATGTGTTGTTTTTGTGACAGAATAATCTCATTGTCTGATTTTCTTTGAATGTTAATTCCCAGGAAAATTTTTAGTTCACCCATGTCTTTAATTGCAAAGTGCTTGTCAAGTAGTTTTATGACTTGATCGATATCTTGTTGATCATCTCTTGTAATGAGAATGTCATCGACGTACACCAGTATATATATACTCGTATGCTTTCTTTTCCTTGAGTATAATGAGTTATCTGACTTTGTAGCACTGAAACCTAATTGTGCAAGAGTGCCCTTTAATTTCTCATGCCATGCTCTGGATGCTTGTTTTAGTCCATATATGGCCTTATGTAGTTTGCAAACAAGACCTTTACCAGTATTTGAATTATATCCTTCTGGTTGTTGCATGTAGACTTCCTCACATAACTCACCATTCAAAAAAGCATTATGCACATCTAGTTGCTTTATTTTCCAATTTTTGTGAAGTGCTAGTGTCAACATAATTCTTATGGTTGTGGGTTTGATAACTGGGGAAAAGGTTTCTGTGAAGTCAAAACCATACTGCTGGGAATATCCTTTAGCAACTAACCTGGCCTTATTCTTAATTATGTTTCCATCTGCATCTCTTTTGATTTTATAAGTCCACCTACACCCTACTATGTTCTTGTGTCTTGGTGGTTTGACAAGGGTCCAGGTTCCATTTTTAATTAATGCATTGAATTCTTCATCCATAGCCTTTTTCCATTTCTCATGCTTGATGGCTTCAATATATGATGTTGGCTCCACTTCACTCTTTTGTGCTGTGTATATTTTAGGCTTGAAAATCCCACTTTTAGATCTTGTGATCATGGGGTGTGTTGTTTCTGCATGCTGATCATAAGTATCTTCCAATTGATCTTTATTGCCTGCTTCTGCATTATTTTGCTGACTATCATTGGATACATTATCATTCTGATCATTGTTCTCCCTATTGTTTAGCTCACTGGTATACTGCTTATCATTTGTTTCATTTGGTAGAAAGCTAGTGGTTTCATTATCTTGGTCTGTGTTGTACCCAGATGCAGTGCTTGATATGGATGCAGTTTTATTATTGAGCCTTTGGTCATAGAGAATTTGCTGACCATTATTTTCTGCATGTTGAGATAATTCTGGAATGTGCATGATATGTGTTGTTTTACTGCTGATTTTCCTGTCATGTTTCTCCTTATCTTCAAATGGAAAAGCATACTCATTAAAAACTACATGTCTTGAAATATAAATCTTGCCTCTACTGTCCATGCATTTATACCCCTTTTGATTATGAGCATATCCTAAAAATGTGCATGGACTGGATCTGAGGCATAGTTTATGCTTGTTATATGGTCTAGTGTAAGGAAAACACAAGCACCCAAAAGTTTTTAAATGATCATACTTTGGTTTAACTCCATAAAGTTTTTCATATGGAGAAATGCTGTTTAATACTCTTGTTGGCATCCTATTAATAAGATATACTGCAGTGGCAAAGGCCTCACTCCAGTATTTTAGTGGGAGTGATGCTTGAGACAAGAGTGTTAAACCAGTTTCCACTATATGCCTGTGTTTTCTTTCCACTAAACCATTTTGTTCTGAGGTGTGGGGGCATGTAACTCTATGAAGTATTCCTTTTTGGGTAAAGAAATCTTTCAGTGTTTTGAATTCTCCCCCACCATCAGTTTGAAAAATTTTAACACATTTGTTAATTTGTTTTTCAATGTGAGTGATGAACTGTATGATAGCATCTCTAGCATCAGATTTTGCCTTGAGAAAATATATCCAAGTGTGTCTGGTGTGTGCACGCACAATTGATAGATAATACCTGTATCCCTGAGTAGTATTGACTGGTGCTGGACCCCACAGATCTGCAGCAATTAACTCAAGAGGATTTTGATATATGGTTTCAGAAATAGAGAAAGGTAATTTATGCATTTTACCCATTTGACAGTGATCACATAAAAGTAAATCACACATGTTTGGAATAGAAATATCATCTTGTATCAAGATCTGTTTTACAATATTATAACTGGGGTGTCCAAGTCTACAATGCCACTTGTAAAAATTTTTTACATCATTATCATGTCTGGTACTAACATTATTAGACCATATCTTTACATTAGCAGCCTCATTATTTGTCATGTTGCTGAATTTGTACAGCCCATTATCCAGTTTACCATGTAACAATATATTTCTAGTTAATGAATCTCTAACTAGACAGATTTTGGGGTGAAACTCAAAATACACCTTATTTTCACTGGCAAGTTGTGAAACACTAACAAGATTTTTTTTGATACTTGGTACTCTTAACAAATTATTTAGATAGAGTAACCTTGTACCTTTTATGCAGCCAGTGCCAACATGTGTTATGTTTGTAGCTTCACCATTTCCCATAAGAACAGATTGATTACCTGTGTATTCCTTGTTGCCCAAGTTTAAATTCTGTAGATTGTTGGTGATGTGGTTTGTAGCACCTGAGTCTGGAAACCATTCATCAGTATTGTAGTCATTTGACTTGACTGTTTCATCAGTGACATTGTCTCCATTATTCTTTTGTTGAATTTGAATCATATTTGCATTAACTTGCTTATTGGTATGAGATGACTGGCCATTATTAAGTTCTTCCTTGTATCTGAAATAACACTTGTTTGCCATATGTCCAAATTTCTCACAAATCTGACATTTAACTCTATTGTAGTAATTGTTTCTCCCCCTACCTCTGCCTCTTTGATTGTAACCTCCTCTCTGGCTGTGACTGTCTAGTCTGGGTTGACTAGATATACCTTTTTGATTTTTGTTCTTTGATGTAATTGCATAATTGACATTAAAATCTTCTTGCATTGACTTTCTTTGATCAATTCTTCCTTCATGAGCAAGGAGTGCTGTGTGTATGTAGTCCAGATCTGGCAGAGTTGGTTGTGTTGCTATGTATGTAATTAAAGATTCGTAATCTTGATCCAATCCATTGGTAATGACAAGAATTTGTTCACTGGTTGAGACATGATGGCCTACACCCTTCAATTTGTCACATAGGTTCTTGATTTTTGCAAGATTGTCTCTCATGGGCATATCATTCTTCCTTGCATTTTGCAGTTCCCTCCTGTAATGCATGATTCTAGCTGCTGATTGTGAACCAAAAATACGTTGAATAGCTGACCATATTTCATAGGAACTATTACATCCCACAATTTGTGACAATAAATTTTGGCTGATTGAAGATAACAACCATGATGATAATAAATTGTCTTGCTTTTGGTACTGTTTGTATTCAGGGTTACTAATGGTTTTTCCTTCCTTGTCAGTGATAACAGGAGGTGGGACGATCTTGGTGCCATTGACATAGTCATGTAAGTCATATCCCTTTAATGCAATCTCAACTTGATATTTCCATAGAATATAGTTATCTTCGTCTAATGAAGTATTGATGACTTGACCCTTTGGCTTGATCAGGACCAGATCTGAAATCTGCTGATCTCTTTGTGGATTTCCCGAAGTTCCCGATGTTACATCTTCTTCTTCAAGTGCCATGGTGATTCAAGAATCTTGAAATGCCGGTTTCTTGGTGATGAGAAGTGTAATGGCGACGCTAATCTTGGAATTAGCAGCCAAGAATCTGATCAGGATTATGTATACTACTGTTTTAGCAAAAAACAGTAATGTACATAAATGAAACAAAACTGCACAACCAAAGAAGACAAAATGAGGATGTTTATCTGATTTCTTCTTTAGGATGGTGTAGAAAAGATATAGAACTGATAGAATGGATCTAAATGAGATTATGGAGAGGTATGCCTCCCCGATGATGACATCTTCCTGAGGGGAGTCGAATAATCTCAATACTTTGATTTTCTTGATTTGGTTTTTTTTTTTGAGAGGATGCCATTCGGCTATGATGCTCCGATACCAAAATAGAAAAGAAATAGATTGGTTTTATTGCAAAGTGACGACAGTAATAGATACATAACATAATTACACGGTATGGTATTTATATACATAATAGATGGGCTGAATACAAAAGCCCATAATACCGATTGCAATCCGTGTGAACCCAAATGATACATCTGGATCGTTGATGAAAATGCACGGCTGTGATATATGCTGGTGGTTGCTTCGGATTACAATCTGTGCTTTGTGAAAGAGGAAACCTTGTTTCGATTATATCATAATAGCACCTTCTTATATCCAATCCATCTATATTTTTGCACTTCAGAAAAAATGTATGAGCAGTTGTTGTATTTTCTCCACATATCATCAATCTGAACATTCCCTGATAGAGGTATGAATATAACTCCATTTCTTATGTAAGAAGTAGCTCTTGCATTTTGAGGGATTCCAGACAACATAATTTTCACATGGCTAAACGCTTTCATCAGTATAACTACCCTATCTATCCATGGCACAGTCCAGAATTTTTATCTGCACGTTCTATTCATTTCTATTTGCATATATGGAAGATATATGCCTCTAGTCTTCATGATAAATTTCCACACAAACTATGGGCTTGTTTAGCTTCAAAAATACATATGTCTTCATTCTTCAAATTGTAAGTCAGGGACCATTTAACCCAAATGCTGTCAGATTTGTTGAGGATGCAATAAAAATGTTTAGAAAAAGCAGCATAATTCCATGCTCTTATGTTTATTTATCCCAAACTACCATTCCTTTTTGGCATCTCGGTTTGGTGGAAAGTAATAGGAGAGATTTGTTTCCAATTATAGATCCCGACTATAAGAATCTAGTAATGGTTGTTCTAATCATATTCAAAAGTTTGATAGGTAGTATGAAGGTTCTACACCAGTAAACAGTCATTGATATTATCAAAGAGTTTATTATCACCAATCTACCAGGCTGAGACAAAATTCTATTCTGCCATCTATTCATAAGCTCTGTTATTTTCTCATACATAGGAATGCAGTGGAGAAGAGAGATTCTTTTAGTTGCTAGGGGAACTCCTATATATTTCATCATGTTGTTCTCAAGAGGTTTCATTTTAGTGATCTCAAAGCATTGCCTAGCCAAGCTATCAGAGATACCTGCCAGAAGAATATGTGACTTCTTATAATTAATGCGAAGACTAGAGAACTTATGAAATTCCTCCAAAGTGTTAGCGATAGAAGATAAAGAATCTGCAGATGGCTCTGTAAATATAACTAGGTCATCAGCGAATGCGAGAGCAGTTATCAAAGGCTATTTACATTTGGGGTGTAGTTCATAATTCTTTCCAGCAACTTGTTTCTGAAAGGCAAGGGTCAAAATCTCCATAACCAAGATGAATAAATATGGGGATATAGGATCACCTTGTCTCAATCCATTTTTCACTTTGAAATATCTTACAGATTGAGCATTATAAACAAGGAGTACCTAACAGTTGATATGCATTGATATATCCAGTTGCAAATTTTGTTTAGGAATCTCATATTTTCCATTATGTGAATAACAGCAGATCATTTTATGCATCAAAAGCCTTCATTTTGTCAATCTTCATCATAGCTCTGGGAGATATATTTTCATTTGAGTATCCATTCAATAGTTCATGAGATAGTAAGACATTAACTAAAATTCTTCTTCTAGGAATAAAAGCAACTTGATTTCTAAAGACTAAATGGTCCATCACCTTCTTTATCCTTGAAGCTAGAATTCTTACTATGCTTTTATATATTATGTTGCAGCATGCTACAGGCTTGCATTGGGTCACATTAGTAGGACAAGCTACCTTGGGGATCAGGTCAAGGTTAGTTGAGTTTATGGATGAAAGGATTTTTCCAGTAGTGAAGAAGTTATTAATAGCTTTAATAACATCATATGGTATTATTTCCCAGCAGTGTATAAAGAAGACTACATTAAAACCATCAGGACCCCCACATGCAGATTTCTTCATTATGAATATTGACTCTTTAATTTCAATTTCAGTTACAGGAGAGATGGGAGCTGCTTGTTCATTATTCAGAGTTTCAAGAGGAAGAAGCAAAGTAAAAGAATTATCCAAATCAGACATTTCATTTGGTCCATACAGAGTAGTGTAGTAGTCAAGAAAGGCTTTATTTACTTTTGTAAAGGAGTTTTGAAGAATGCCATACTTGTCTTTGATGGAATGAATGTTAGCTTTAGAATTCCTTACCTTTAGGGAGGCACGATAAAATTTGGAGTTTTCGTCTCTATATAATTCCAAGTTTTCCCTATTCTTCTGTCTTATCATATGTGTTTCATCCGATATTGCTTCCTCCAAATTCTTTACTAGGTTAGATTCTATGAGAGATAGAGAAGGATCCATTGAAGAGTTCATGATTTGCTGCTGTACCTTTTCAAGCTCCAATTGAATTGAGAGAGATATTTTATTACCAGAATCATATTTGGATTTTGCCCATAGTCTAAGTTGTGTCTTTGTGTTCTTTAGTTTTTGTTGAAGTTTGAGCATTGGATTGCCATAGGATTGCATAGACCAAGCATCTTTTACTACGTGCATGAAAGAATTTTTTTTCCATATATTAAACATTTTAAAATTAACCTATCTTTCCATGACAGCATCTCCAAGATTTCGAATGAGGCGGCAATGATCAGAAAGAATGGGTATGGGAATGTGTATATTAATGGATGGCCATTGAATGAAAGTTTTGAAGTTGGCAAATCCATGATCTATTCTGGATAGAGCCCTCATACCACTTCTACTCTTGTTATTCCAAGTAAATGGAGAGCCATTATATGGAATTTCAAAAATAGAAGCATTCTTCATAGTATCAAGAAGAGGGTTAAGATTAGAAAGGGAGAGAAGGATACCGGATGATTGATGAGAAGATAAGAAGGAGCAATTGAAATCCCTTATAACAATCCAAGGATGTGGAATTTTTTTCTAAGATGACGAAGGTAATTATTGAGATTTTGCCTAATAGTAGAGGAGTTTTCTACATAAATGACGGTGAAGAGCATGGAAATGGAGGAAGAGAGAAGTTGAGCATGGCGATGAATGAACTGTTATCTTCCAAAATGGTTTCAAGCTTGAATATCATAGGATTATAGATTATGAGGAGTCTGCCATAGGGGGCATGAGAAAGATTCGTGATATAAGACCAAGAAGGGTTTATATAAGAAGCTGCCTTTGCAGACAGATCACGATTAATCTTAGTTTCTGATAGGGATATCAAGGATAAGGATAATGCTTTTATCAGTTTTTTAATTTGAATCAATTTGCATTCTTTGTGGGCTCCTCTAACATTCCATGCCGCTATTTTTGTCATCATATATTATACATAGGGGGGATTTATATGAGTTTCTGGTTCTTCTCTGAGAAGAGGAAGGAGTATTTTCAGGGTATGAACTAAGAGATTCAAATTGTTCGTCCTCAGAGCAAATTGGGGAGAGCATACAAGATTTATGAGGGTTGGAGTTGCTTTTGAAATGAGAAAATTTGATTTTGCTACCACTTTAACGGATAAACGGGATTTTGTATTAGTGCTCTTTTTTTGGATGCTTGGTTTTTTTGAAACAATGGGAAGGAGAGGAGGAGATAATTTATATGAAGATTTCATCATGTCAGGAGATTGAAAAATGGATATGCTTCCTATATTCAACTTTAAAGAGGAAGAGGAAGGGGTTACATGTGTGGATTCAGCAAGATCTGGTGTATCAGTGTGCAGCAAATGCAGTCTTTTATCAACATAGTTACAAATAGAAGTGGGATTTATATCATTGTCTATATTGGCTAACATTGCCCCATTTAACATATCCACTTGATTCTGGTGCACCCGAATCACATTAAGTTCATTCACTATTCATGCAAGCTTCTGCATTTCTTTTCCTTTGTCACAACCTTCATTATCTAAAGATACATTATGTTCTTTTGCATTTGTTTCCACCTTGTGCATATCATCAAGATTATTATTATCACTGTTTTTATCATTCTCTTCACTTTCAATTTCATTTATTTTTGTTCCTTCTTTATCATCTGATATCATTTCACCCTCTTCTATCTCATTAAGAGCATCAAAAGTATTTCTTGTTATTATTTTATCATTCACTTCTATTTCCTTTTCTTTTATTACACAGTTGACATTTCCTTTATGAGAAATTTGAATATTATTTCTTTTCATCTGCCTTTCTTCATAAATCACTTGATTATGACTAACAATCTCTGGATCCTTATCTGCACTATGATTGTTATTGGCTATCACAAAGCTTCTCTTGTTTGTAACCTTTCTCCAAACTTGTTTCTTATGTATTCTTTCTTGTCCATCACCTCTATCATTGTTAATATTTTCGTTTGGTCCTTTTTCTTTTTCTCTGTCTACTTCATTATCAGATGTCCTCCCATTTTGTTTTCCCCAATTATCTTCTACTTCTCTTTTCTGACATGAACTAGTTAAATGCCCAAACACTTTGCATATAGTACATATTTTTATTTCCATAGATAGTTCATATAAATCATTTGGCAGTTACCATCAGGAGATAGCACCAAAAAAGATTCCATCAGTTCATTGTTAGGCAGTATTTCAATTAAGAACCTTGCATATTGGAGTCTCAACATTTTTTCAGTGTTTTCGTCCAGGCAAACTAATTTTCCAAGTCTGTTTTCCAACCAGTTCGTACCTAGCGGAGACCAAGCAAACGTGGGAAATTTTGAAAATTGAACCCAGACTAGTACAACTCTAACTAAACCATATGCAATATTCACATTAGGATCCCATTGCTTTACTATAAAAAATTTTTTTTGATAATGGTGGGATCACTTTGAGTTATTCGCTATCTGTCCTCTCCATTAGACAATAGAAGCAGAAAAATTGAGCCATAAGATTTTACTTGAATGTTACCTCCGAGCCTTCAAATTTTCTTTAAATGCTTCACAATAGCAGTGTGTGATAGTGGTTTGTTTAGGAAGAAACCTACTAAGTAATTACCTGACGCAGCGGATTAACAAAAAAACTTGAATGGTCGATGGAATTAGCAATCGATGAGTTGAGAATACTGAAATGCCCAAATCCATTGATCCAAAGATGTCGGATTCTAGCTATCTTCGTCTCGTTGATCGCGCACGATACCGAGAAACAAAGATCTACGATTCTTCGACGTTGATCAAGCGCACTTGATTCCGCGAATCGGCTTCACAAACGAAGATTCGAGCGCACTCGAATGACGTAGGTGGAGATAGGAGATTTTCACTCGACTACCAATTTAAAGAAAGCACAAAGCAATCAAATGGAAATTTTATTCAATTTTCAACAACCTTTACAAATGACACAGCGTGCCTATTTATAGGCTTACAACTCAATACACGACTTAACAAGGCGGTACAACAAACACACACAAACAATCTAAACACTATACAGTACATGACTCAACTTGACTCGGGACTTAAAATAACTCGGAATCGACTTAATGTGACTCGGCCACGTTCAAGTGACTCGGTAACGACTCAGGGAGATTTCAGCGACTCAAAGAGATTGCCGCGACCTTATGAAATTGTCACGCGACTTACTGGGAGCAACTCATATTTCGTTCGCGACTTTCAAAATAAATATGAGTCGTTCGCGACTCAATGAAGTTTCACCCTACTGGAAATTGGGGAAACTCATTCGCGTTTAGGTTTTTTTTTGTTTTTGGGTCGGGGAACGAGCTAATCGTGGCTATGGGGAAAAGAGTGGTTCGCGAGATTGATCTGTGTCATGAGTCGGTGATGGATGGATCGTAGGTCGCGGGGTAGAGTTGAGTCGTGAGTCGGTGGTGGGTTGAGTCGTGGGTCGGTGAGGGGGACGAGTCGTGGGGAAATGGATGGGGATGAGTCGCGGGTTGTGGGAAATGGCGATGGGGATGAGTCGCGAATTGTGGGAAGTGGCGATGGGGATGAGTCGCGAATTGTGAGGAGTTGGGTCGTGGATGGGGAAACGGTGTTAGGTCGACCACTGACGCAGCGGATTAAGGTACGTACTTCATCATCCTCCCCTTGTTGGATGGAATTCGTCCTCGAATTCACACTCTCGTCAACTTCATCAAGTTCCTTCCCATAATACGGAATTAAATGTTTGACATTGAAAACATCAGAAGTATGAACATTTTCCGGCAACTTTAACCGATATGCATTATCATTGATCTTCTTCAAGATTTCTACTGGTCCAATCTTTCGAGCCTTCAATTTGTTGTAAGTTCCAACCGAAAAACGATCTTTCGTCAAAACGGCATATACTAAATCTCCCGCTTTAAAGACAACATTTCTTCGTTTCTTATCCGTCATTTGTTTATATTTCTCATTTGTCTTTTCCAATCGTTCCTAAACGATTCTATGGCATTCTGTCAACCCATCAACAAAATCAGCAGCTCGTTTAACTGTCCCCTTCGGTTGTGGAACCATCGTCAAATCCAACGGCCCCTTCGGTAAGCTTGAATATACAATCTGAAATGGACCGAAGCCTGTACTACGGTTATTTGCACGATTGTGAGCAAATTCAGCTTGACACAACTTCACATCCCAACTCTTTAAATTGTCTTTCACAAGACATCGTAACAAGTTTCCCAACGATATATTCACCACCTCTGTCTGCCCATCTGTTTGCGGATGATAAGCACTACTAAAATTCAGCTTCGTTCCCACCATCTCCCACAAACTAAGCCAAAAATGACTTAAAAATCTGGTATCCCTGTCGGAAACAATAGACTCCGGCAACCCATGTAAACGATAGATTTCTTTAAAGAACAACTGAGCCACTCGAACTGCATCCGCTGTCTTCTTACAGGCTATAAAATGTGCCATCTTCGAAAACCTGTCCACCACAACAAATATAGAATCATTTCCCCTTTGAGTTCTCGGCAAACCCAAAACGAAATCCATGCTGATATCAACCCATGGTCTGGTAGGCACCGGTAATGGCATATATAACCCCGCATTGGTCGCTGTTCCCTTAGAAACCTGGCATATATGACATCTCTCCACAAACCGTTCAACCTCCTTCCTCATTGACGGCCAATAGTATGATTGAGCAATCAAATGTAAAGTACGGTCACGGCCCACATGTCCTTCCTCGTGTAACTCCTTGATAATCTTCAATCTCAAACTGCTCTCTGGAATACATAACCGATTTCCTTTAAACAGAAAACCATCAACTAACACAAATTCATCAGTACTTCCTTCCTTGACTTTCTCAACAAATTTCATAAAGTAAGGATCTTCTTCAATCAGCTCTGGCAATAATTCAAACCCTGTCACTTCAACTTTCATTGTTGTCAATAAATGATTCCTCCTGCTCAAAGCATCAGCTACACGGTTCGTCACCCCTGATTTGTGTTTAACGACAAAAGTAAACTGCTGTAAATAAGCAATCCATGATGCATGTCTCGCTGAAATCTTGTCTTGCCCTTGCATATGCTTCAACGCCTCATGATCGGTATAAAGAACAAATTCTTTCTGAAATAGATAGTGTCTCCAATGCTTAATAGCTTGTACCACAGCATAGAATTCGACATCATAAGTGCTATATCTCATCTTTGCTCCCGACAACTTTTCACTGAAATATGCAATAGGACTCCCATTCTGACTCAACACTCCCCCAATTCCAACCTTCGACGCATCAGTATGCAATTCAAACAACAATTGAAAATTGGGTAAAACAAGAATCGGTGCTGTCGTCAATAGTTCCTTGATCTTCTCAAAAGCAACCCTCGCTTCCTCTGACCATACATAGTGTTTCCCTTTCATGCAATCAGTAACTGGAGCCATCACGCTACTGAAGTGTGGAATGAATCTTCGGTAGAATGACGCTAGCCCATGAAAACTTCTCACTTCCGTAATTGTCTTTGGCTGTGGCCAATTCCTGACTGCTTCAACTTTATTCTGGTCCACCTGTATACCTTCTCCTGACACAACATATCCCAGAAATAAAACACTATGCGTCATGAAAACGCATTTCTTCGTAGCAGCATGAAATTGTTCCTCACGAAGAATAATCAGCACTTCCCTTAAATGTTGAACATGCTCCTCCGTACTCCTGCTATATATCAGAATATCATCGAAATAAACCACCACGAATTTCCCAATGAATGGTCTAAAGATTTGATTCATCATCCGCATGAATGTACTAGGTGCATTTGATAAACCAAATGGCATAACCAACCATTCGTACAACCCCTCTCTCGTCTTGAAGGCTGTCTTCCATTCGTCTCCAGGTCTAATCCGAATTTGATGATAACCACTCTTCAAATCAATCTTCGAAAATATAGTAGCTCCACTCAACTGATCCAGCAAGTCATCCAACCTCGGCATAGGAAATCTGTAGCGAACAGTAATCTTGTTCAAAGCTCTACTATCTATGCACATCCTCCATGTTCCATCCTTCTTCGGCACCAACAAAGCTGGCACAGCACACGGACTCAAGCTTTCCTGAACATGTCCCTGCTCAAGTAACTCTTCCACTTGTCTTCTCAACTCCTCATGTTCCTTTGGACTCATTCGATAATGTGGTCTATACGGTAATACTGCTCCTGGAACAAGATCGATTTGATGTTGAATGTCTCTCAGTGGCGGTAACTCCTTAGGCAACTCTTCTGGAAATACATCCTCAAATTCTTTCAAAACTGGCTTTGCTTCTTCTGGGATTTCAACCTCTTCACTACAATCTAACCCAATCAACAGGAATACTTCAGGCTCCTCTTCAACTTCCTTAACAAACTCTTTCAACGATAGTAAAGTTTTTAGCTCTTCAATCTCCTCAGATTTACTCTCTCCCTGCTGTCTCTTCTTTGGAACTAGAATAATCTTAATGCCTTCAAACATAAAACTGTAATTATTGGTTCTACCGTCATGCTGCACCGCTCGGTCATACTGCCACGGTCTACCCAAAAGCAAATGACAAACATCCATCTCAACTACATCACACCAGATTTCGTCTTTATATTTCTTCCCAATAGAAAATGGAACTCGAACTCGCTTATCCACCTTCACCTCTCCTCCTTTTCTCAGCCACGCTAACTTATAAGGATTTGGATGTTTTTCCGTTTTCAGTTTCAATTTTCTCACCGCTTCTGTAGAAATAATGTTGTCACAACTTCCTGCATCAATCACAAATTTACAAACTTTTCCCAGAATAGTGCATGTCGACTGAAAGATGTTACTCCTCAACCAACTAGCTTCAACTTCTTGCTTTGGTGTTAAACAAGACCTTCTCATCATTCGATTACACCCTTCGTCTCCCGATGCGATGTCCTGTTCATTCTCCTCAACTGGACTATCTTCACCATCAACAGCATTCTCACTTTCAACCTCAGCTATCATAGTTCTCTTCTTCGGCTTCGGACACTTGTTGCTTTTATGACCCATCTCCTGGCAATTGTAACATTTGAATCCACTGTTAACCTTCGCCTTCTCAGTCTCCTTTACTACGGGTTTACTGACAGGTTTAGAAACATTAGAACTTCCGCTAACACCCTTCACTTGATTGTTAGAATTAGTAAACACACCACCTCCACGCCTTCCCTGCTTCTCCCAAGCCAACGCCTTTTGGTGTGCTTCCGCCACAGATCTCGGATCAAACATATTAACCATATCCTGGATCTGCATTCTTAACCCTCCAACAAATCTAGCAGTCAATTGTTCTTCGTCTCCATTATATCATTCCTGGCAATGAGTTGGTAAAATTCATCGGCGTAATCATTGACTGATTTCATTCGCTGCCTTAGATTCTGCAATCTCTGGTACATAAGTGATTGATAGTTGTATGGTAAAAATGTAGCTCTCATCAATTTCTTCATTTTCTCCCAATCTACAATCTTCGACTTTCCCATCCGTTCTCGTGTAAGTTTAGTTTGCTGCCACCACGCCAAAGCTCTTCCCCTCAACCTAGTAGCAACTAACTTCACTCGGCGATTCTCCGGAATCTCCTTGAAATCAAAGATCTCCTCAACATTTGACAACCAGTCTAAGAATTCCTCAGCAACCATCCCGCCTTTAAATTCTGGAATCTCCATCTTCATTCCCGATTCCCATCGACGATCATCATCTACGTCTCGATTCTGACGTCGTGTTTGTTCTCTATCTCGATAATGAACACTTCCCCTATCACCATCAAACTCCTCATCAAAGTCTGATGTATGGCGTTGTCGATTACGACCTTCAACATCTCTACTACCACTCCTTCGATCAACATTCCTATCACGATTATCAATACTTCTATGATCTTGATCTTCCCTTCTCTCCCGATCTGAATTTATCGAAGCTCTACTTCTCCCATGGCTCGATTCAGGTGAAACTCTTCTTCTACTTTGATTCATTTCAAGCATCATTCTCTCTAATCGACCAATTCCTTCGTTCAACTTTTCAGTAAAACTCTCGTGGATTCATTGCTCCATTTCATCAGCTTCTTCTCTTCCATACAAGGCATTAATATTGCGATGACGTTGAGCTCGTCTCGGTGGCATGATTGAACTTCAAACAAACTTCAAATTCTCGAAACCCAAGTCTCCAAATGATGCAACTTCTTACGATCTAGCTCTGATACCAAACTGACGCAGCGGATTAACAAAAAACCTTGAATGGTCGACGGAATTAGCAATCGATGAGTTGAGAATACTGAAATGCCCAAATCCGTTGATCCAAAGATGTCGGATTCTAGCTATCTTCGTCTCGTTGATCGCACACGATACCGAGAAACAAAGATCTACGATTCTTCGACGTTGATCAAGCGCACTTGATTCCGTGAATCGGCTTCACAAACGAAGATTCGAGCGCACTCGAATGACGTAGGTGGAGATAGGAGATTTTCACTCGACTACCAATTTAAAGAAAGCACAAAGCAATCAAATGGAAATTTTAACCAATTTTCAACAACCTTTACAAATGACACAACGTGCCTATTTATAGGCTTACAACTCAGTACACGACTTAACAAGGCGATACAACAAACACACACAAACAATCTAAACACTATACAGTACATGACTCAACTTGACTCGGGACTTAAAATAACTCGGAATCGACTTAATGTGACTCGGCCACGTTCAAGTGACTCGGTAACGACTCAGGGAGATTTCAGCGACTCAAAGAGATTGCCGCGACCTTATGAAATTGTCACGCGACTTACTGGGAGCAACTCATATTTCGTTCGCGACTTTCAAAATAAATATGAGTCGTTCGCGACTCAATGAAGTTTCACCCTACTGGAAATTGGGGAAACTCATTCGCGTTTAGGTTTTTTTTTGTTTTTGGGTCGGGGAACGAGCTAATCGTGGCTATGGGGAAAAGAGTGGTTCGCGAGATTGATCTGTGTCATGAGTCGGTGATGGATGGATCGTAGGTCGCGGGGTAGAGTTGAGTCGTGAGTCGGTGGTGGGTTGAGTCGTGGGTCGGTGAGGGGGACGAGTCGTGGGGAAATGGATGGGGATGAGTCGCAGGTTGTGGGAAATGGCGATGGGGATGAGTCGCGAATTATGGGAAGTGGCGATGGGGATGAGTCGCGAATTGTGAGGAGTTGGGTCGTGGATGGGGAAACGGTGTTAGGTCGACCACTGACGCAGCGGATTAAGGTACGTACTTCATCATTACCCCATACTAGAGAGGCCGCAGAGATGACTTCAGGAGGGGAACCAAAGATTCTCCAATAAAGGAAGAAGGGACATGAATAGGTGTGTACTTCCTAGCATTGCGAGGCATACGCTTAAAAAGAGAAGTCCAAGCTTGTTCAGACTGGAAAGAAGGAGGAATAGATCTCGAAGAAGAAGGGGAAAAGTGATAGAGAAATGAGAGGAAGGCGGTCGAGGTGGGACAGAGGGAGGGAGAGGAGGAGGAGGAGGAAGAGGTACGGGACATACCTCGATGGGGCAAGGAGAAGGTACATGAGGTATGGCGGTTGGAGAAGAGACGAACAGTTGAGTTGACGGGGAAGGGATGGAGACCGAAGAAAAAGACGGGGAAGGGATGGAGGGAACTGCCGTGAGAGAACGATAGTTAAACCCAGCATTCATATTTTTTAAGTGCCCATTGTTGTATTGAATGAGAGAAGGACAGTTAAAAATAGCATTAATATTTGAAAAAGCATATAAATGTATAAAATGAGAGAACGATAATTAAAACAAGCATTTATATTTTTAAAGTGCATATTAATGTATAGAATGAGGGAATGATAGTTAAAACTAGCATTCATACTTTCAAAGTGCATATAAATGTATTGAGTCAGAGAATGATAATTAGAAATAGCATTAATATCTATAAAGCGCACATAAATGTATTGAATGTCCAAAATGATTATCTACACTGTCATTTGCATTTCTAAAGTGAATTGGAATGTATTAAACATGCAGATGATAGTGAAAACAAGCATTCGTATTTCTGGTTCAGAAATATAAAAAATAATAATTATCCCATAAAACTTACTATCTTCTTAGTTTGGTTAATCAGTTTATTGATTTGTTTATTACTAACAAGAGATGTATGAACACGGTTACTACTTCACTACCATAATGATGGTAAGTATAAGATTTTCATTATAAATGTTAAATAACAATATAAAGTATTCTAATACTTATTAATATGCAGACTTTAATACATGTTCAGGAAACTATGATCAATGACATAGTCAATCCAACAATAGAATTCATATTGAAGGATGAATTTACATAGAAGATTTTCTTCCCTCTACATTACATAAACCAGTGGAGCTTACTGATGCTAAGCTATAAGATAATAAAGTGGAGTCATTATGACTCAACCAAACAAAAGACCTGATCAACAAGGACATCAAACCCCAGCGATAGCCCAAGCCCAGATTCTTATAAGAAAAATATAATTTTAAAATCAGTCTATTATTAACATACAACACTAATTTTTTATCTTCCAGAGAAACAATATTGAATTGATGTTCATGAAGAAATGGACAGAAATAGGAATACTCGACAAAGAACTTAACAAACTAAAGTGTTGCAACCGAAAAGCCATAAGATCCTAATTTGTAAGTAAATAATTTCATTTCTTCTCTTGTCATGTAAGTTGTATATTCATCTAAGTTTTGTTGTTTTTTTTCTGTTCCAGAATGTTCATTGGAATACAACAAAAAAATTCTTCATTGGTTCGCCTTTTCATCTTCAGTCATATATCCCATCTCAACGGAAATCTATATAATAATATAAAATAACAATGAGTGATCAACATACAGTAAATGAACTAATGCTTTATATAACTGTCGTTTTTCATATAATGCTATATATAAATATAACTCTTCATTCTTTAGAAATAATAATAGAAAAGTATAATACTACATTCTACAGTAATGCTATGTGTAACTACCATTCAACATATAGCTGTATAATAACAACAAAAAATGGTAATGTACATTATGTTATGATTTATTTAACTATCATTATATATCTTTTGTACTTGTATGGAAAATGATAACCTTCTACTGTCCATCTTCTTGAGAGCTTCTCTTGAAATCACATTTTTAAAGTTTTTGATATTCCATGTCCCAAATCTAGTTAAGGCAGCGCTGTATTTTGCATTTGGAGAAATTAAATTTACATTGTAATGACCCAGAAATTAGTCGCTATTTAAATGAATATTTAATTATATTTTAAATAATTAATTAATAGAAATTTACAATCAAATAAAACTAATCACTTTCAAAAAAAATTTACCAAAATATAAAGTTCACGGAGAAATAGTGGCCGAAAATTATTTTTTGAACTATTAATTTTTCATTAGTTAAAAGTTATTTAAAAGGTCATAACACTATTGTGAACATTTGTGCACACTACAAACCACTTGAACATGTGTACATGTACACATGTATTCATATGCAAGTTTCTTCTTAAGTGTGTACATAAATATAAGAATAAAAGAATATATTTATAAAAGAAAAGATATGCATACACACACGCGTGCACATAAATAATGCTCTTTTTTAACATAATTACACACGACATGGTATGAATAGTTGAAAATAAGGGAGGAAGTACAATGGATGGTTGTGAAGGGGAGGGAGAGGTATGGCTATGCATGCATACTTATATTTAAATATAAATTACTTAATGATATAATCAAATCCTATGCATATATATACCCCTTTACCTCCATCTTTTTTCATTTTACAAATCTCCTTCTTCATTTCAAAATCCTAAGAATTTAAGAAAACATAGCGATGGCCTTCTTTTCATAAATTCTAAAATAAGAAAATTCACTTCTTTTAGTTAAAAACTCCTCTCTTATTCACAAGATCACTTCTACATATCCTACAACATCTCCTTTTCCAAAATACAACACTCCATTCACCAAAGCACACCATAGCCGAGCCAAGGCCATTGATAGCCGAGCCCAAACATCACTAGGCTGAGCCATATTAGCCTAGGCCTAGCCAAATTCAAGTGTCCAAGCATCCAAAGTTCATATTTACAAAGTTTCTAAAGCATTTTTCAAGTTTTGGCAAAGTTAGTTTTGATTTAGAAAAGTTTCGGTGAGTAAATATTTTGTTTTTGGAAAATAAATTTACTTGATTTTTGATGGAGTATATGTTGAAAAATATGGTGATTATTTTGTTGAATTACCATGTTGTATTGATGGTATATGATGATATGTTTATGTTTAAACGTGGATTTGGTGATTGGTTGATATGTGAATATGTTTGGATATGTATATGGATATGGATATGTGATATTAGGTATGATATTATGGTAGTATGTTTATGAAACAAAACCATGTGTTTGTGATGTAAATGTTGTAAAGTTTGCACCTTGAAAAGTCGTAAAGGACGTAAGATCTAATTTGAAAATGAAAGCTCTTTTTCTAGCTTTGGATTTTGAAAATGTTTTCTAAGTTTTCACCTTTTTTTAAAGATTTCAAAAAATTTCTATTTGTGTTTTCAAATATGTAGTGGCTAGAGTTACGGTGAAATTTTCACCTATAAATCAATTCTACCAAACTACGCTCATAGCGATAGTCGCTATGGACGCACTTCAGAAAATTTCACGATTTCAAGTTTAAGTGTTTTCTTTTGGATTGTTTTTGAAAACTCATTTCAAACGAATTAAATAAGTCAAAAAGTTTAAGGTTTTCATTATTTAATGATATATTCATTTATTTTAGTAATTAGGGTAATTATTAATTAATTAAGTAAGTAATAGGGTTAAATAATTAAATTTTAAGAAGTTATTAACAAAGTTAATTATTTTTAATTAAGTTTAAAATAATGATTAATTAAGATGAAAAGGAAACTAATTTTTATTTGATAAAGTATATTTTTTAATTAATTATTTAATTAGAGTTAGTTATTTAGTTAATTATTATTTAATCAAAGTTTAATTATCCACTTAACTTGGGTTTAATTTTAAATAAATGTAGTAAATTAAAGTCTAATTATAAGTAAAATTAGGGTTATTTATGATTTAATTTGATTTAATTGAGATTAATTAAAGTTTAATTGGAGGTTTAAAACTTATGATTTAAATGGGAATCTATTTGTTTTATTTAAAGTTTTCTTTTATACTCCATCGGTTATTTATGTTTACAAACTTCCTTGTTTTAAGCAAATTGTTTTGAAAAACCAAAGGATCTCTTGTCCATGCTATTTAGTAGCCACATGAATTAAAGTAGTTGTAGTAAAACATCAACATGTTTTATTGAAAGTAAGTCAACTTATACTTATCACAATGTACCGCACTTTGGAAAACATGATGAATACAAGAGGGTTAATTTCGATAAGTGGGTAATGATAATCTAAGCATATGGAATGTATGTTTATATATAAATCTTTACACTCTGATAGTGGAATATTCCACTATAAACCACTTGACCTTTAAAATTATCGAATGTTTTTCTGGAGAGATTGGGATCGGATATTGGTTGTTATCTGAAAACCCCTTCGAACTAATGTAAACGTTCGACTTAGAAATAGTACAGGCAAGGCCCAAGATAAAGGCTTTGAAGTGTAAGGGCTATTTGCTACTAACCCTGAGGGTGTTTCAAAACGGGTGTAGTGGAAATAGTGCTTTTGGTTTGTTCATCTGCAGAACGGCTTATATAGATGAATGCTTACTTTGTGTCAACATATGAAAGGCAATGTTAGCATTCTAAGTGGCAATGGTAAAATAAAGGTAAACGTAGCCTCAGGCCTCGTCAACTAGGAATGACCAAAACATGGGAGATGTAGCAAGGCTAGGTGGGTCGCTCCCATGAGGGTTAGGTCATTCCTACCTAGAGTCCCTTATATTAACTCACGTATGCATCAATACGGTTACTGATCACAACCGAGGGGTGATCTTATTCGGTACTATCCAGTAAAGGATAGGTCGGTCTGGTGTTGGCAGGGATCGACAGGTTCGACCTTGGTGTTATTTTATCTAGAGATGCATCGCAACGGGCGATACCATAGTAGCCCAGTTATTGTATAGAATATATTTCCCAATAAGTGCCAATAGACTTAGTTGTATACTTATTATGGTGGAATTATTTAACAAAACAATTTCGGCTATGTTAATTATTTTACTTGAAAACCCTAGACATTATGATAATACAACTAGATTTCCTTATAAACTGTTTTTGTTATCATAAGGTAAAAACCCGTCTGTGTTTATGTGCAACTTGGTCTTATGAGATACTTTGATATTTAAAGCATTTTATAAAAGTAAAAATCAAGTTTTTTGAGTTTACCAAACCAGAACCATGTCTAACCCAGAGTTTTGTTTTCTTTTTCTAAAACTCTTAGGTAATCAAATTTTTATGAGTAGCTAAATGATCCAGGTTTCTTACGGAAGCATTTTGAAGGAGCTGAAGCAGGTGGCTTCACATAGCTAGTTATTATCTTTTTCCCCTGTGTTTTTGTATAATTTATATATTTTGTAATGGGCAGGCGGTATAACTGTCTAGTTGAAAGTTGTAATGAAACGACTCTTATGTATTATTATTATCGGGATGACTATTTAATATCTTAAGTTACCTATTATATGTTGTTTGATTCGTGGTAAGATTTTGATTGTTTTAATTTCTTCTTATCTTTCGTTTTCTTCTACCCTTAATGGCTCTTCTTTCGGTGTAAGAGAGGTGGTGGTTACATTATAGTGTCAAAGCCTTGGTTGAGCGAACACTTAGGCTTTGGGTTAGGGTCGACTTTGAGAGTGCATATTTGTAATTTTTATTCGGTCATGGTGGGTGTGTGTGTGTGTGTATATACCAGCTTGATAAGTTGATTAGTCCCCTTCTTTTAAAATTATCTCGTCCAAGTATTCAAAGAATTATCTTACTATGTTCAGGTAGTTAGTTATGAGAAACAGAGGTAGATAAGATAGGGAAGCAGGTAGCACTACAACTATAAACTATTGAACCCCGAATCCTGGAGGCTTTCAAACTACCGAAGAGGCAGTGTCGGAGCAACCAAGAGTAAATTTCACAACCTTATACAAGGATTACACCAACCTCGGAGGGAAACCATTTAAAGGAACTGAGTCTATCATAGAGATGCAAGCTTGGTTGCGATCTTTCAAGAAGATTTTCAAAGGTCTTGGTTTGTCAAATGAGCAGAAAACGTTCTTAGCAGCATGCCCACTATAAGATGGAGCAACAGATTGGTGGGACTCCTTTATTGTAAATATTCCTGAGGAAGAATTCTCATGGGCCCGATTTAAAGAGGTTTTGAGGATAATTCTTGCCGGCAATAGGAAGGACCTGTATGTACTGCAACTTTACAGATTTGAAACAGGGAGATCTATCAGTTGCAGGGTACAAGACGAAGTTCAACGAGTTATCTTATTTTGGGCCAGAATTAATCAACACCAAACTAAAGAAGAATGAGATGTTTGTATTGGTCATGAGGGAGGATTACCATGAGAAAATGACTGCTCATATTAAAGGTACATTTGTGGATATAGTTGATATGGCTTTGAGGTACAAAGCACTGGAGAAGAAGAAGCCTACTCCAGTAGCGCCTAGTGGAAATACCCATGGAAACGGTTCTAACAAATGAAAGTTCAATCCTAATTGAAAGAATCAAGAAAAAGGGAAACATGGAGTGGGTCAAGGTGGCAAGTTCAAGAATATTAGTTGTTACATTTACAAGCAGAGAGGTAATATTTCAAGGTGTTGTCCAAACCATGAAGCACCTTAGCAACAAAATAGACACATTTCTCCAATTGTCCTAAAGTCGCTTTGTTTCAATTATCATCAGCTAGGCCATATGATTAAGGACTGCCCACTCATGAAGAAGGTGCACTAACCCAAGGTGTATGCCATTAAGAATGAACCGTCCACTTTAGTGGATGTGAACGAAAAAGGCATCTTCGAAGGTACCCTACTGATTAATGGTATTTTTGTTCGATCACTATTTGATACTAATGCCTCTCATAGTTTTATCTCTTGTGAATCAATAGATAAGTTTCATCTTATTCCTATTATTATAGGATACATTATGTATGTGTCTAACCTCATAAGTGGTGTAGCCCATTTGAATATGATTTGTGAGAACATGCCAATTTCCTACCTTTCTCATCACTTTTGCGACCCGCATATTTTAGACTTTAAAGGATTTGACATTATTTTGGGTATGGATTGGTTATCGAAATATGGAACTATTTTAGATTGTGTTGAAATGACTATATCATTAGAAACTAAGTTGGAAAGAACAGCTAAAGTACCATGTAAAGAACTTGGTATTAATATATGTAGTTTTCTGTATGCCAAGGAATCATTCTAGGATGACTTAAGTTTTGTAGAAGTTAATTGGGATTTTCCTCATGTTTTCTAAGAAGTTAATAGCTTACCCCCACACTAAGAGATAGATTTTCATATTGATTTGGTCCATAGTGCTAGACCTGTAGGTCAGCCTAAGAGGAGGATGTCCCTGAAAGAGGGGAATGAATTGGAAAAGTAAACCAATGACATGTTAAGAAGAGGATTGATTCGGCCTAGTTTTCAAGTTGGGGATCAACTATAGTGTTTGCAGCAAAGTATGATGGATCTTTAAGGTTGTGCATGGACTATAAGGAGGTCAATAAATTGACCATTAGAAACAAGTATCCCTTACCCTGCATAGATGATCTTTTTGATTAACTTCATGGAGCTATGGTATTTTCTTAGATGGATCTAGCGACTGGATTCCATTAGTTGAGGGTTGTGGAAGATAGTATACCCTTAACTGCTTTTAGAGGCCTTGATTGTTTCTTTGAGTGGTTGGTTATGCTTTTTGGACTAACCAGTGCATCTGCATACTTTGTAGATCTCATGTACCATGTTTTTCGAGATGTTCTTAACAAGTTTTGTTAGATTTCATCGATGAGATCCTTGTTTACTCCAAATTCTAGGAGGTGCCTGAGAATCATTTGGAAGTGGTGTTGGAGACATTGAGAAGAGATATCTTGAAGGAAAATTTTTCTAAATGCCCTTTTTCAAAATCCAAGGTAAGATTCTTAGGACATATTGTGATGGGAGAAGGTATTTCAATGGATCTAGGGAAAGTGGAAGCTGTTTAGGAATGGAAGCAACCACGGACTCCTACTGAGGTTCGTAGTTTCTTAGGGTTGGCTGGGTAATATAGGAGGATTATTCAATATTACTCTAAGATTTTCTCCCATTTGACTAAGCTGACTCTTCGCAGTTTCTTAGGACGATGAAGGTTTATTCAACAAACCCGTTTTGGCTGTTTCAAATGGAAGTAGTGGATTCATGGTTTACACATATGCGTGTAGAGTAAAACTAGGTGTGTTTCTGATGCAGCATAGTAGAGTGATTACATATGTAAGAAGGCGGTTGAAGCCTTGCGAGAAAAACTATGTTACGCATGACCTGGAGTTGCTGACTGTTGTCTTTGCATTAAAATTATGGAGACACTACTTGCTGGGTAAGGATCCTTCTATTCTTCTTAGTTATTTCTAATCTTTAGAGATTTTAGGAACAAGTTTTCTTTCTTTAATTAGGTGAAAAATTCAAGCTCTTCGTAGATCATAGATCCCTGAAGTATCTTTTTACTCAGAAATATCTGAATCTGAGGCAACAGAGATGGTTAGAGTTTCTGGCAGCTTATGACTTGGATATTCTTTGCCCGCCAAGGAAGGCTAATGTGGTGGTAGATGCCTTAAGAAATAATGTTGTTTTGACTCTTTCGAAGGTTACCCCAAGTCTCCTAGAGAGAGTAGCAAGAAAGCAAAGGATGGATAGAAGCTTAATAGCAATCATCAGGAAGGCTGATGAGGTGTAGTGTACAAGTTTTAAGATTGATAGCCAAGGAGTTTTGAGGATAAATGGAAGGATCTGTGTATCGAATGACAATGGTCTTAGGCATGAAGTTTTGTCAGAATTCCATTGTTCTAAGTTGAGTATTCATCCGGGTGTCTCAAAGATGCATAGGGACATGAAGAAGATGTTTGTGTGAAAGGGAATGAAGAGTGGTATCTCTATCTTTGTTAGCATGTGTTCGTGCTATCAGTAAATCAAAGGAGATCATCGGAGGGTGGCTGGATTATTGCAACCATTAGCAATACCTAATTGTAAATAGGGCATGATATTAATGGATTTTTATCAATGGTATGCCTAGAATCAGTAAAGGAAAGGAAGGAGTGTGTGTTAAGGGATCGGCTAACAAAAAGCGCATATTTTATTCCAGTGAAACCAACAAGGACCGTTGCTTCTTTAGCGAATTTCTTTATGAGAGAGATAGTCAAGTTGCATGGAGTTCCTTGAGTATTATAAGTGATCAAGACCCATATTTACTAGGTTTTCTTGGGAAGCATTGCAAACAAGCCTTGGAACAAGGTTAAGCTTAAGCACAACATATCACCTCTAAACCTATGGACAGACAGAGCGGGCGAATCGAATTTTAAAGAATCTCCCAAGGGCTTGTATTCTAGGCTTTGGTGGATCATGGGAGGATCATTTTCATTTAGATGAGTTCTCCTGCAATAATATTTTCCAAGAAAGTATCAAAATGGCACCGTATGAAGCCCTATATGGAAGACCGTGCAAGTCACTAGCATGTTGAGTTGAGATAGAAGATAGATTAGTTCTTGGATCGGACATGATCTGAGAGGCTATAAAGAAATTTGCAGTGATTAAGAAAAGAATGAAGGAAGCCCAAGATTGCTAAAGAGTTATGCAGATAAGAGGCGAAGGGATTTGGAATTCATGGTTGGAGATCTGGTGTTCGTAAAGATTTCACCCATAAAAGGAGCGGCTATAAAGTTAGCTCCAAGGTATGTTGAAACCATCCATATTCTTGAGAGAATCGGATCTCTTTCTTATAGGGCCGAGTTGCTAGAGAGATTGGTGGCATTTCATAATGTGTTCCATATGTCTCATTTGAGAAAATATATTCATGATCCATCTTTGATTATGGACCCACCGGTTCAAGATGAACTAGAACTTGAATCGAACCTAACAGTGGTTAGACATCCGATGTATTAGGGATCAGGATGAAAAGAGATTGTGTAACAAGGTGGTGCGACTAGTTAAGATTCAAAAGAGTGAGGATCCTAGAGACTACATTTGGGAGACGGTGGATCATATGAGAGAAGCCTATCCTGAGTTGATGTTAGGATAGCTAGTCTTAGGTTGTATATATATTTATGTTTGTCTGCTATGGATGTTTAGTGCATGTCATTGCATGTGTAAAATATGAATATATAGCATTTTGCATGATTGAATTATCTCCTGGCTTGTAAATTTTGGGATGAAATTCTTTTAAGAGGGGAGAGTATGACGGCCTAAAAATTAATCGCTATTTAAATGAATATTTAATTCTATTTTAAATAATTAATAAATGGATATCTATTAACAAATAATTCGATTTTAAATAATAACCAATGATAATAAAATCACTTTTAAAATTTGTTTACCAAAATATATAGTTCATAGAGAATAGAAAATATGACTGAAAATTATATTTCGAAATAACGATTTTTCATTAGTTAAAAATTATTCAAAAGGTCATAATATTGTAAACATTTTTGAACACTACAAACCATTTAAACATGTGTGCATGTATACATATATTCTTGTATATGTTTCATTTTAAGTGTGTGTATATATATAAGAATAAAAGAAGATATTTATAAAGGAATATATATATATATGATGCTCCTTTTTCAACATAAGTACACATGACCTGATATGAATAGTTGAAAGTGAGGAGGGAAGTACAATGGACGGTTTTGAAGGGGAGGGAGACGTATGGCTATGCATGCATACTTATATTTAAATATAAATCACTTATTATTATTTTAATCAAATCCTAAGCCTATATATGCCCCAATATCTTCATGTTTATCATTTTACAAACCTCCTTCTTCATTTAAAAATCCTAAGAACTTACCATGGCCTCCTCTTCAAAAATTCTAAAATAAGAAAAATCGCTTCTTTTGGCTAAAATCTCTTCTTTTATTCACAAAATCACTTTTAAATCTCGTACAACACCTCCTCTTCCAAAATACAACATTCCATCCACAAAGCAGACCATGGATGAGCCAAAACCCATAATGGCCAATCTCAAACATCATTAGGCCGAGCCATATTAGCCTAGGCCGAGCCAAATTCAAGTGTCTAAGCATCCGAAGTTTCATAGTTGCAAAGTTTCTAAAGTAATTTTCATGTTTCGGGAAAAGTTCATTTTGATTTAGAAAATTTCATTGGGTAAAACTTTATAATTTTTTTTTAATTTTTGATGGATTATATGTGCTGAAAATACGGTGATTGTTATGTTGGATTATCATGTCATATTGATAGCATATAATGATATGTTTATATTTGAATTTGGATTTCGTGATTGGTTGATATGTTTGGATATGTATGTGGATATGGATATGTGATATTGGGTATGTATTATGGTAGTATGTTTTTGAAACAAAACCATGTGTTTGTGATGTAAATGTTGTGAAGTTTGCACCTTGAAAAGTCAAAAAGGACTTGAGATCTGGTTTGAAAACGAATGCTCTTTTTCTAACTTTGGATTTTTGAAACTATTTTCCAAGTTCTCGCCTTTATTTAAAGATTTCAAAACTTTTCCATTTGTGTTTTCAAAGAGGTGGTAGCTAGAGTTAAGGTGAAGTTTTCACCTAAAAATCAATTCTAGCGAACTGCACTCATAACGATAGTCGTTATGGATGCATTTGGGAAAATTTCATGATTTCAAGTTTTAAGTGTTTTCTTCTGGATTGTTTTTGAAAACTCATTTCAAACAAATTAAGTTAGCCAAAAAAAATTGGGTTTAACTTATTTAATGCTTTATTTATTTATTTTAGTAAGTAGGGTAATTATTGTTTAATTAATTAATTAAGTAATTAAGTTAAATAATTAGATTTTAAGAAATTATTAACTAAGTTAATTATTTTTAATTAAGTAAATTTAAAATAATGATTAATTAAGATAAAAAGGAAATTAATTTTACTTAATAAAGTTTTTTTATTTAATTAATTATAGAGTTAGTTATTTAATTAATTATTATTTAATCAAAGGTTAATTATCCACTTAACTTGGGTTTAATTTTAAATGAATGTATTTTAATTAAAGTTTAACGATAAATTAAATTAGGGTAATTTATGTTTAGTTTATTTAAATGAGATTAATTAAAGTTAATTGAGGGTTTAAAAATTATGATTTAAATAGGAATTTAGTTGTTTTAAAGTTTTATTTTAAACTATATTTGTTATTTATTTTAAGCAAACTTCCTTGTTTTACATAAATTGTTTTGAAAAACCAAAGGTTCTCTTGTCCATGCTATTAAGTAACCAAATGAGTATAAGTAATTGTAGTAAAAAGTTGACACGTTTTATTGAAAGTAAGTCGACTTATACTTTTCACAATATACCGCACTTCGGAAAACGTGATAAATACAAGAGGGTTAAATTCGATAAGCGGGTCATGGTAATCTAAGCATATGGAACATATGTTCTATGTAAAACTTTACACCTTGATAGTGGAATAGTCCACTATAAACAACTTGACCCTATAAAATTATCGAACGTTGGTTTGGAGAGACCGGGATTGGATATTAGTTTTCATCTGAAAAACAACTCGAACAAATGTAAACATTCGACTTGAAAATAGTAAAGGCAAGGTCCAAGATGAAGACTTGAAGTGCAAGGCTGTTTGCTATTAACCCTAAGGGAGATTCCAAAATGGGTGTAGTGGAATAATGCCTTCAGTTTATTCATTTCCTGAACGACTTGTATGGATGAATGCTAACTTCATGTCAACATATAGAAGGCAATGTTAGCGATCAAAGTGGCCATACTAAAATAAAAGTAAACGTAACCTTAGGCCTCATCAATCAGGAATAACTAATATAGGTGAGATGTAGCAAGGCTATGTGGTCGCTCCCATAAGGGGTAGGTTATCCCTTTCTAGAGTCCCTTCTATTAACTCATGTATGCTTCTATACGGATGTTGATCCCAACCGAGGGATGATCTTATACGGTACTACAGTAAAGGGTAGGTCGGTCTTGTGTTGGTAGGGGGCAATAGGTTCAATCTTGATGTTTTTTTATCTAGAGATGCATCATGATGGGCGGTACCCTGTAGCCTAGTCATTGTATGGAATAAATTTTCCAATAAGTGCCATTGGACTTAGTGGTGTGCCTATTATGATGGAATTTATTTAGTGTAACAATTTCGGCTATGCGAATTATTTTACTTGAAAACCGTAGATATTATGATAACAATAGTAGATTTCCTTATAATGTGATTTGGTTACCGTAAGGTAAAAACCCGTCCATGTTTATGTGCAGCGTGGTCTTATGAGATACTTCTGATTTTCAAAGCGTTCTATAAACGTAAAAATCAATTATTCGAGTTTACTCACATCAGACCAATATCTAACCTAGAGTTTTATTTTCCTTTCCTAAAACTTTTGGGTATTCAAATTTTATTGAGTAGCCAAGTGATCTAGGTTTCTTACGGAAGCATTTTGAAGGAGTTAGAGTAGGCGGCTTCATCGTAGGTAGTTATTATCTTATTATGATGTGTTTATGTATAATCTATGTATTTTGTGATGGGCGGGTAGTATAACTGTCCAGTTGAAGTTGTAATGAAATGACTCTGATGTATTATTATTATGGAGATGACTATGTAATATCTTATGTTATCTATTATATGTTGTTCTTATTCGTGGTGAGATTCTGTAATTTTTTTAGTTTCTTCTTATCTTTCTTTTTCTTCTACCCTAAATGGCTCATATTTTGGTGCAAGAAAGGCGGTCGTTACGTACATATTCACATAGGACAAACTACAAACGAAAATATTACTTATTCAAACATATAATGTATAGAATTTATATTATAGAGACAGATGCATTAACATAAAGTTATAATGTTGTACTTACGATTGGGACCATAGAACAACCAGACATGTTTCTTGGCTTTGTTTTGAAAGTAGTCAAAGCTCTAATCTAGGAATAATGAATTGAAATAATCTAAGATACCGAGTTCATTTTTTCTTCATTGAGTATATAAGGAATATACCTGGAAAATACATTCATTTAATCTTTTTGTTGGATTGTAGTCTATCTATGAGTTTAAACAAACTAAATGCCTATTCTCTGCCATATTCCATACAACTGAATACTTTAGGTTTCAAGTTTCCACTAGTTATGTCAAATTTTCAAGTTAGCAGATGCCTTAACACATTAAAACTAGAGAAAAAAATGATAGTTAAAACGAGCATTCTTATTTAAAAGTACCATAGAAATGTAATAAATGTGAAAATGACGGTTAAAACTAGCATTTGTATTTTTAGAGTGCATATAAATGTATTGAATGCCCGAAATGGTAGTTTAAACTTGCATTCATATTTTTAAAGTGTGTTGGAATGCGGTGAATATGCAAAATGATAGTCAACAGTAGCATTTGTCTTTCTAAACTACCATGGAATGCATTGAACATGCAAAATGATAGTAAATACTAGCATTTATGTTTTTGAAGTACATCAAAATGCATCTAATGAACAAATGATAGTTAAACCCGGCATTGATATTTTCAAAGTGCATAGAAATGGGTCAAATAAAAAAATGACAGTTCAAATTATCATTTGTATTCATAAAGTGCATATAAATTTGTCAAATGTCCAAAATGGTTGTTTACACTAGCATATGTATTTTGAAGTCTATTGGAATACACTGAACATGCAAAATAATAGTCGAAATATCATTTATATTTTTAAACTATAGTGGAATTCACTGAATACGCAAAATGGTAGCTAAAACTTGCATTCTTAATTTACAATGCTCTAGACGCAGGCAAAGTATCTCTATGAATATATTAATCAATATTATGTACAAAATACAATGTTATATTTTAGAATGCTAGATTAAAGAATGCTATCTTATTTTAGCATTAGATTATACTATAATGTTTACTAATATTTCTATATCTAAAACAGACTTGATTGTGCATTCTTTGTGACAGCAAACATGAAAAAGCTCGATAAGGATGAGATGCCAACAAAATTCGCAAAGGAGACAATTAGAAACTAAGAGCTGCAGCAGTATATGACATACTCAACGATCCAGAATATAGTTGTTCGGAGGAGAAGTCCTACAAAGACTCTACATAGGACTAGCTGTTGCACTTAAATTTCTTAGAACTTTGGATTTTATTTGAACTAAACCACTTCTTTTAATTAAACTATGATAGATTAGTATATGTTTTCCAATGGTTATACTGTGTTAAGTGTATAAACTGCTGTGATGGATTTGAACTTTTCGATTTGAATTTGATTCGATTATAATTAACAGTTTTTAATGCATGAACTATGATGGATAAAGTATGGATATATTCGAGTTTCAATTGTATATTCTTTTCAAGGCTTATACTGTGTTTCTGAAGAGGTGAATAACGATTATACGAAATGCTAGATAGAACTAGCATTCTACGAAAATACATTTTTCAGTGATCGAACTATGATGAATAAAGTGTGATTTTATCCATCTAGCATTTGTATGTGCTTTTCAATGTTTGTACCATGTTTCAAGCGTGATGTATACTATTTATACTGAAATTCTAGTTATAATTAGCATTCGACTGAAATGTTAAATACAACTAGCATTCAATTGAAATGTTAATACTGAAGTGCAGCTCATGCAATTCCTTAGTTCATATTGAAATTTTGCATTATGAGTAAATAATGAATTCCTAAAAACAAAACTTCAGCAACAATGGAAAATAGAAATACGCAAACTGACTAAAACAATGGAACTTATATGGAAAGTAATTAAATACCTTAGCAATGCATGACTAGTTCACAGAGTAAAGAAGAAAATCAAAAAATAAAGATAAATGTTTATACTGAATGTACAGATAAATGAAAAACTAGTACTAAAAGTACTGACATTTAGAAGAGATCAAAGCATGTGCAAAGATGAATCATTTAGTTTGTTACACAAAAATAACTTATAAATATAGAACATTTTTTTATATTTTCAAACCAATAATAAAAAGACTAAATGATAATAAAAACATTTTCAAACATAAGTACAGCTGATATTAGAAATTAAAATAAAATGACCAAAAAATTTCATGTTTTATTTTGTAATGATTTCACATTAGCTGACTTCATTCTTCTATAAGCTTTAGTACCTTTACACTAAAAAAACTATAGACCAGCCACATGAATTTCACTACAAGTACATTACATTAAAAAAAACCACTCCATTGGACTAAAAAAATACATAAAATTTCTAACTATTTGAAGAAGCAAGACAATTCCTTCTGGCATGACCAACTTCGTTACAATGATTGCATCTGTTTCTTTTATTTTGAGAATACCCAAATCCACCACGCCTCTATGTATTCCTACACCACGAACCTCTTTAGGAGGCCTGATCAAAACATCATTTTTAGCAACAACCGGCTTATCAAAATCATGAATTGGATTGATAGCATTAATATATGAAGGTCTAAAAGCATTAACGGTAAAATAGTCCTCCATATGATCATAAACTGATAACCTGTACATGTTAATGCAGTTAATTGTATGGGCACATGGAAAACCAATAACTCTCCATTGATTACAACTATGTAAATGATTTTGAAGATTATCAACCTGTAACTTTGCAGATTTGAATTCAAACACAAATTTCAAAGATTTATAAACATCCAAACCAAATCCATCATCGACTAATTTAGACAAACATTCCTCCTCAATAGGACAAAGATTCGTTGTCCACAAATGACATTTCTCTCTTCTTCTAGCCATTTGATACATTAATTTCACTTGAATACCATCCACAAAAGAAGTTATTAGCATAATTCTATCTTCCAAAATCCGTGAATTAAAACTTTTTGCAATGTTAGAAGCATATTCACCATAACATTTACCTTGAAAAAAATAAATTTATTCAATGGTCAAAAGGTTTAACTCTTGAAAAATTCCACGGACATACCCCAAATATCCTTAAAATTGGAATCGCTCAAAATCATACATATTTGAAGCTCTTGCACAAAATTTAAACAACTCGACAATAGATGAATCTCCTTTAGCAGCCTTAACGGTGGTACCAATATTTTCTCCATATGAAGTAAATAGTAGCTATGATAAGAAGAAGGAAATATTTTCGAAACACCTAAAATGAGACCTTTGACGATCAGACATAAAAACTAAATACCGATCTTCATGAAGCATTTCTTTCAAATAGGACAAAAATCAAGACTAATTAGCTTTGTTTTCATGTAAAACAATACTCATTGCAAGAGGAAAGAAAACTACAAAATAAATAATTAATGACTGATTAGTAGTAAGAAACATGAATTATATTAAATATTCAAACATGTATTAAATGTTAATATTTTCTATTGTAAACAACTTAATTAGCTTCAGAATGATATATAAATCTAGTATATGTTATTTTAAAGTCTATTATTTACCGATCCATAAGAATTTTAGTTCTTGTTTTTATAAACATTTCTACTATAAACATTTCTAGTATAAATAGCTCCACCGTTGAATAAAATTATAACAAACAATTCTATGTAAACACGTCTATTGTAAAAACTATGTACTATTGTAGAAAATGATAGTTACATATATCATTACCTATAAATAAATAAATTAAAATTTGAAACTCATACTTTGGTTATCATTTTTAGAAGTAGTAGCTATAAAAACACCCGATCTTCCTTTTAAAGTAGCTGCATCTAAAAATATTAATAGCCGCCAATGCTTAAATCCAAGGAGGCAAGTGCCAAAACCAATACAAACTCTTTCAAATTGATTGGTTGAAGGATTTTCCATAGTCACATAACTACAAAGATTATATATTTTTGCATCGCCTCTAAATAAAAATTTAAATCATTATATGATATAGCATCATCCTTATATATTTCTTTCAAAGCCAATTGCATTTCACAATACGCATAATAATATGAAAGATTAGGATTGTACTCTCATATAACCTCTTTGATAATATCTTAGGGTTTCTTCATAGAAGCATCTCGAATCTGATCAATAATCAACGATTTAACAAATATACTTGAAATATCAACTTTATTAACCTCTTTAAGGCTGGCTCTACATGAATGATCAAAATTGTAGGTTCTAACCAAAAACAGGAGAGTAGACCATGATCCGAAGAAGCATAAAGCTAAAACATATAACCAACCATAGCCCAAGGGCAATTAAGTGAAATTCTATTAGGAGAATTTCTAACAAAAATCAAATCATAACCATTTTTATTTGATATGCCATTAAAACACCCCTAAAACCCTCAGTTCCATTAGAAAAAACCATGAAAATCCATAATAGTTTTTTAAAAACCTTTCTTCAACATATTTTCAAATAATAAGAAGAATCGGTATGTGAATCACTATTTGTAGCAAAATTACTATTAATTGAAGTGCTTTGAACACCTGAATTGTCTAAACCACTACCACCAGTATCAACTTCCATAGCACAAACATTTCCCTTAGCAGTAAACTTAAAATACTCACTCTTCTTAAAAATTAAAAAGCACACAATATTAATCTGAAGTGGTATCAATGATTATATTCTTATTCCCAGGAACATAAGATATCTCAATAGAAAACGGACTAAGATATTGCCAAACTTCACTAATTTCAGTCTTAAAACCAAATAGGGAAGAACTCATGGTAAGTCGAGTAGAATAACAATTCTCATTATGTTCAAGAATAACTAGCAAAATGTTTGGTTCATCGTTATTGATATCAGTACTGCAAAAGGAAAAAACAATTAATAAACTTAATCTTAAAAATACAGCTGTGACGACCCAGGTTCCGACGCCCGAGAATCGGCATACAATACATCAATCGTATTCGAATGCTGGAGATTTAAACGTTGGAGTCCGGTTCGCTGGAGTTTATAACACATTAGGTGAAAATAATACATCGGAAACAAAGAAGAATTGATTTTGTTGATACACAAAATGGATACAACATGGATATAATAAACTGATAACAAATGAACAACAATATCAGAGCCAAAATAGACACAACAGTCGAAAGAAATAACAAAACTGGGAACAAGAGCAAAAACAGCGGAAAGATATCTGCAAATGTGACGATCTAGCCTTACAACCATCAACAGGGTCCCCAAAAGAAAGAGAGAGAGTGAGAATCCGACAAACTACATCTTCAATGCCAAAGCTCCAAAGATCTCCAAGAGAAAACTCAAACCAAAAGCTATCATGCTGCAATATAGCAAATGCGATTCCAAACCAAAGACTTCAAAGACTGTCGAATATACACCTACTGATAACCTAACTCTAGGCTGGCCGTGTAGAAAATTGTAGGCACCTAGAGTTTTGAAAGGGAACAATAAACTCCAGCCCAGTCATGGACTAGTGTTAGCAAACAAAAACAGTTATTTGAACAAAAGAAATAAAAAGAAAGAAAAAGAAACCCGCTATGCTTTTTGGAAAATGAAACTACCATAAGGTCTCCCGGCACACACACAATGCAATTGCACACTTGGGGGAGGTTTCTCCTTATGATAATCAAACATGCTTGATACGCAAAAATCCTTTTGATATTATTATTAGTGCATAGTGTGAAAAACATTTCGAAAGTATACTATAAATCTTAGCCAACATATGTACCATTATAGTATGCCTACTATAGCTACCATGTTAAATGGCAGGTTATACAACTAAAAAAGTATAGGGCGCATGTTGGATGATTGGATTTCCAACAAATAGACAAGGTTAAGGAACTTCCTTTTCGAAAGGGTATGCCTCTGGAGCAATGCCCCGAGAACCTAACCGGATCTCTACTAACACAAGGCTGGGTTACCTCTGTAAATAGGTAACTAACTGCCACGAGTATACCATCCCCTGGTCGTCACCGACCTTTACCGAGGCGCCAACAACAAATTCCAACAACCACATAAGTTAAATATCTGGGCTCCATACCATGGTACCACTTTTTATCCAGAAGGAAATGCATATACCCTAAGGGGCACAACCCCCATAACCTTGCCGCATCCTTCCTGTTTCGACCATATTCGAGGTGTGAGTTTCGATGAAGTCTAGTCAGCAAAGCTACGCTTTTCACAAAAGCCATGCTTTGATTAACCAATGATTAACACTTAGCATGCCACATTACCAAATTGAGAATATATCACTAGTAACCATCAACTACATAACCTCTGAGCTCGTATGTCTCAGAGAAGGGTGGTAAGCTAAGAGAATAAATTCTCCGCCACCAAGCAGAAATGTATTTGATACAAACCAGCTTTACATCTCAAAGTGTAACGTCAGACATACATCCATACAAGTCCATCCTGGGTCTGAATAGAGCCGAAGGCACTTCGTCCAATTAAGGTGCAATTTCGAATATTCCTTAATCATGTCCGGACTCCCCATCACATAGGGTAATCTAAATCTCTATACTGGGGCCACTCGATGTAGTGACATTCGATAGGTAATCCTTTCGTTTTCGAAAATACCTGGTCTTTAATTACCATTTTCAAATGCAATCCATTTCGTCGTATCATTATTCGAAATGGGTTTTACGACTTAATGTAATCCCCAGTTTAACCGAATAATGAGCGCTTGTTTTAAAAACATGTGGACACAGTCACGACAAATTTCCATTTTTAATCTTTTAAAGAAAAGATCCATCTTTAAGATTCGATGTGGTTTTCGGATAACCATTTGGAATCCAACCCCCGGTCGCATCGAAATTCAAATGTCGTTTTAAAGGCCAAGTTGTTTAAGTAAACAATCTTAATTCAATTCAGAAGTTCACATTCGCACAGTAATTTATCACAGATAAATAATCATAGCTCAATCTAAAGCAATTCATACCACAGAACATCACATATCAGAGAAATCAAACAATTCAAGCCATTCGATATAATCCAGTCATCCATAAGCAAGATCAATTAGTTGTTCATTCCTAATTAATTTGATTTAATCTCCAAGTAAATTAAATTAATTACTTTAATCACTTTTAAAACGTCCTGCTTAATTAACATTAAGTAATTGCAAACCATTGGCTATTATTTTAATTAATTAATGAAATTAATTAATCATCCTTAATTATTCATCTTAAGTAATTATCCTCAACCTACTTACATTAATCACCTAAATCAATTAACCTTAAGTTAATTACATTAATTAATTATCCCTTATTAATAACATTAAGTAATTATTCTTTAATCATTAATTAACCTTTAAATATTAATTAATTAATCTTTAATTAATAAATTATACTCTAGGCAATCACATAAGGTAATTATCCCTTAATTACGTTAAGTAGTAATCTTTTATTAATTACATTAAGTAATTATCCTTAATTAATTTCATTAAGTAATTATCCTTTAATTACTTAATTAATTAACCTATAATCATTAATCAATTATCCTTTAACCATAAATTAATTAACCTTTAATAAATCAATTAGTTAAACTTTAATTATTAAATAATTAACCTTTAATTATTAATTGTCATCTAATTACTTACATTAAGTAATTATCCTTTTAAGTAATTAATTATCCCTTAATTACTTACATTAATTAATTAACCTTTAATTAATTAATTGTTCTTTAATTAATTAATTGTTCTTTAATTAATTTAGTAATTATCCTTAAATTACTTACATTAAATAATCATCCTTTAATAAATTACATTAAATAATTATCTTTATCCTTAATTAATTAATAATGATCCTTTAATTAATTAAGACCCCAATTAACTTAAGATAAACCATTTATCTTAATTAATTATTTAATTATCATTTAAACCCTATTAAATAAACTTTTGAAATTAATTATTATTAACATATAGATTAACTAAGATCTTTAAAATAATAATTAAACACTTACCTTAAATACTCACTTAATTACATCATTAAATTCTTTGAATACACTTAGGGATTTAAATCAAATAATTAACCTAATATATAATTATTTTAAACCAAATCAATTTAATCTTAAAAATAACTAACTTTAAGAATTTTACTTTTGAAATAAATTTATTATTAACCCATAAATTAACTTGGAACATTAAGTTAATTCAAAAACATTTATCTTCTTAATTAACTTCTTAATTATACTATTACATTTATTTAAAATAAATTTAAGAATTAATTTGAAATAACAGGTATAATATAAAACACTTCAAACTTGATTAATTAAAATAATTTATTTTAAAACCTTGAACTAATTCCAAAACTAAAATAAAACATTTATTATTTTAAAACAATTAATCAAGAAAGTGTTTAAAATTGATTAATTTAAATTTGAAAACTTGTTTTTATTTTAAAATCTAAAAACTGCTTCATCATATACCTGAGACCAACCCGAGTGCTAACCCGAGACCAACACAGTTTTTCCCGAGTTCTTCCCTCGGCCACTTTTTCTTTGTTTTGATTTAATTTTAAAACTTGTTAAAAATACATTAAACCCATTCGAATACCCCGAAATTAAACCCGATCCACAATCCAAACTTCCCGAGTTCATATTCGAGCCAACTTCTTCTTCCCCAACAAACAAACCAAACATACATACACGTGCACCGTGCACCTGCACCCACACTCCGATCGACTCCGACCAACACCGCGATCATCAACGGATTGCCGACCACCTCCTCTTACAATTCGACCATCCAGGTCCTTCGATTTCGCCATAAATCAGAATTGAACTATTCGAAATTACCTAGAACCCAAAACTGATCGACTAAATCCTCCTCGCGTAGCTGCATACGACCACCTGGAACCACGTCGACCAACCTAAAGCCTCGCCACTGTCCAACGCTTTGTTTCCCTCACCACTGGTCGAGACCGATGCATCGAGGACGCTACAGCAACCCCAATTCCGACATCGACTATAACCTGGGATTAAACCTTACTAAGGCATCGTCTCGCCAACATGGTGGTCAGGAATTCCACCCACCATTTTTTTGATGATCTCCAGACTTCCAGCCACCTCCACCCTCGAGCACGACGCTCATTCCTTCTCCGATCGTCGAGAATCGACAAATAAGCATTTTCCGTTTAACTTGAGAAATCATGACAAATATGGATATAAAAATCATGATGTTATTATTAAAATTCACCATTTTCGAAGACGAATTCGATTATATAATCAAAGCATGGAAATTTAACCATCAAATTTCTGACATAAATTGGTTCTTTACTGAAATACTTACTAAATATTTTAACTTGAATTTATTTTTAAAAATGATGTTACACATATACAAACATTTTTCATTCAGAGATCAAAGCCTAAAAAGGTTTAGGGGAGGAGATTTTGAATTATTGAACATGTTTGAAACAAGTAACTTAGAACAGAGACCTATATATATCCAGATATGCATACAATTTTCTATATACATACATTGTCACGACCCGAAATCCAACGTTCGAAAAATGACATCAAATACCTCACTTGTATTCGACTGCCAAAGATTCAAACATCGAACTCCAGTCGGATGGAGCTTATAACAACATTAGATGAATATAAAACAGTGGAAAATAAAATGAATATCATGCATTACAACATAGATACAACATCATAATAATATCTGTTACAACATCAGAGTATCATAATACATGAATCACAACTCCAAATAGAATGTCATAATAAAACAACAAGAGATCATACGCAAAAGTCTTCAAAGAAAGAGAATGATAGCGAACATCCAAATCTAAGCACCTTGAGATCCAAAAGCTTCCAAAATGTCTCTAAGGTATAAGCCTCCAAAAATCGATAATCTCCAAACCAAAATACTCCAAAATATAGCTAGAGCCAAAATACGGAAAACCTGCTACTAGGCTGCCCATGTAGAAATAGTGGGCACCCAGAGTTTAGAAAGGAAATAATAAACTCCGGGTCAGTCATGGGACTGGTATGAGTAAACAAAGACAGTTGCTTTTAAATAGAACAGATTTATACAAGAAAATTCGGTATGCTTTTGGAAAATGAATCTACCATAAGACCTCCCGCCACACACACAATGCATTCGCAGAATTGGAGGAGATTCCTTCTTATGATAGTCAAATATGCTTGATACGGGAAAATTCTTTGATATTATTACTAGTGCATAGTGTAGAAAACTATTTCGAAAGTATAATATCAATCCTAGCCAGCATACGACATTTCGTCGTATGCCTACTATAGCTACCATGTTCAATAGCAGATTACCGCCACATTCCATGGCAGGTTATACAACTAAAACCGTACAGGGCGCGTATTGTTTTGATTGGATTTCCAACAAATGGTCGGGCAAAGGAACTTCCTACTGCCACATGGGTACGCCTCTGGCGGGACGTCCCGAGAACCTACCCGACTCTCTGCCAACACAAGGCAGGGTTACCTCTGTAACTAGGTAACTACTACTCGACTATGCCATTACCCGGTCCTTTGGAACCTTTATCCAAGGGGCTCCCATCACAAAGCAACAACCACACAGTAAACGAGATTGAAGCAACCGCATAGGTAAGTATCTGGGCTCCATACCATGACACCACCTTTTTCCAAAAGGAAATGACATACCCTAAAGGGAGCGACCCTCATAACCTTGCCGCATCTTTCATGTTTCAACCATTTTCGAGGTGTGAGGTCCGATGAGGTCTCGTCCACAAAGCTACGCTTTACATGAAAAGCCATGCTTTGATCACAAATGATCATTAATATACAGCAGCACTTAGCATGCCACACTACCAAATTGGGAGTATATCGCCGATAACCTTCAACTACATAACCTCTGAGCTCGTACGTCTCAGAGAAGGGTGTTAAGCTAAGAGAATAAATTCTCCGCCACCAACAGATATGTATTTGAAAGAAATCGGCTTTATATCTCAAAGTGTAGTGTCAGACACACAACCGTACAAGTCTGTTCCGGGTGCGAACAAAACCGAAGGCACTTCGTCCAATAAAGGAAGAAACCCTTGCAAATCCGGGAGTCCACAATCTCGATCGGACTTCCCATCACTTAGGGAATCCTTATACCGGAGCAACTCGGTGCAGAGACAATCGATAGGCTATCCCATCGTTTTCAAAGACACCGGTCTTCACCACTGTCTTCAATTACTATCCATTTCGTCGAATCACTATTCGAAATGGGTTATATGACACAAAGGTCCTCTCCCGGCTAATCCGAATAGTGAACGCTCATTTTAAAAACATGTGGGTGTATCAATCACAAGGATTCACAATCAAGGTTCGATGTGGCTTTCGGATAACAAACTGAAATCCGAATCCCTGTCGCATCATAGTTTAAATGTCGTTTTACGGACAAAAGGGGTTTCATATACATATAGGAACAAACCTCAAATCACAGTTCATCATAAAGCAATCACAATATCACAACAGAAACATCAATCCAGTACAGAATATTTGATGATGCTCAATCATCTTTGATTTAGGTGATTGTGGTTAAAGTGAATTAACCGTATAATTAAAATTTTTAATTATTTTTTAATTTTACTTAATTATGAATTAATTTAATCTTAGAAGGCTTTATCAATTAATTATTCTTTAATCGGTTATTTTAATTTACTAATTCCTAATTGTTAACTAATTAAGTTAAATTACCTTTATTCATTGACTATTGTTTAAATTAATTATTATAAACCATAAAATCATTACGAAACATTAATTGTTAATTACTATTTCATCATGATAAATTTGGTTTAAAATTACATTTGAATATTTGATTTATTTTTAAAATTTTTATTAAGTTAAACTTTAAAACAACTTTTCGTTTAAAGGAAAATATACGATCTGAAATATTTTTTAACTCATAAATTTTAAATAATTAATTCAATATCATTTACTTCATATTCCATTAACAATTATCATTAATTTAAAAAAGTTGATTTAGAAAAAATTACTTAACTTGAGTTTCAAATTTTAGTTAAAACTGGGTTTGATGTTTTTGTTAACCAACCCGGGGATTGCTTCAAGTTGTTCCCGAGGGAACCATCTCCCTACTTTGGGTTTTAACCAAAATTGACCCATGTACCATTTTTTTCAAAAATTTGTTTAAGTTTAAAAGGTGACCCGATACAACGTCCAAACCACTCGAGCATGACTTCGAGTCCGCACGCGATTCCCCCGCGCTTTGCTTCGAGCTACCACCCTTCTTACCCAAATTATCAACCTGACACATAACCAACACATGCACGTGCACGGTCACTTCCGCCGCTATTGGTCGGAGCTGCGGCCACCAACGAGTCGACCACCATCCCCCAAGACGACACGAACACCCACAATTCAAATTTATTTCAAAAATACAAATCGAAGCATTACGACCAAACAATCATTAGGAATGTCATCCGTAAATCGTCTCGCGCCACCACCTCTGGCTGTCAGCGGTCACCGAACTTTGACCGAAGCTCCATACACGTGCGGCACATCGATTTGCACCGTCGCTACACAATTCGATCACTCTTAGATGGCGTAGCACCATCATTTCAGTCGCGAACAAAAATGGGTTCTTAAACCCTAATTTGACCTCAAATCGCAAATTTAAGGATTTAAAATTTATACTCGTATTTTTCTGATGATCTCTTTCCTTCAATATTTCTACCACAACGAACTCGAGGCTTATAATTTCATAGATGACCAGAAATTGACGAAATTGCATTTTTCTGATCAACCCCAAATTCTCAGTGAAAATTCAATAAAAATTTTGATTTTAGTTTCAAAAATTATCATTTTTAGAGTGGATTCACATGATATTATTGAAATTAAAATTTATGAAGTTCGAATTTCTTGAAAAGTTTGAATTGTGACAGTGCTTCATTGTTTCCAAGAAGAAAGAACTGTGTATATTGTTTTAATTCATTACTGACAAACATAGTACAAGTTTGAACAAAAAACTCCAACTTGTTTTCAATTTACTTTCAGAAGAAATGAGGGAGAGAAGATTAGGATTTGACCATTGTTTTTACTGTAAATCAGAAAGCTAAAGAAACAGGGAAAAGGAATGACAATCCCAGGTATGCATTCAAATTTTGATTCATACAAATATTTTTAAATTTCAATTTAGATGCATCTGAACCATTTTAATTTTAACACTTCAACCTATACAAAGCTATCAACAAATCAAACTTGGGGTTTGTCAAGTTTTTTTATTTTCCTGAAGTTAAACAGGGTTTTGTATTTTTTCTTCTTCTGTACAATCAACATGCACAGGCCAAAGTTCAATCACATACCCAAGATTCTTGCATGCCAAACAAAGATTAAGTTTTCCTACATCATCCAAGCATTCACAGCAATAAAAGATTGAAGAAAGACAAGGGTTTACTCAACTATTTTCAGAAGCTCCTGACAGTTTTTATCAAAACGGAGATGAAAATGAAGGCCAGCAACTTCTTTTTTTCTTTTTCTACTATAAAGTTTAGGGTTTTAGATCTGCAAGTTATCAATGAAAATCTTTGCTTATTCTTTGCCATATTTATTTACTAAATTCATTATTAGCAGTGGTTTTTAATTTACTTACAGTTAAATGACAGAGAAGTTTCTTTTTTTTCTTTTCTGCAACTAGAAAACCAAAGGTAGATTAAAGCTTTGCTCTTGATTTCTCTCCTGCAACAGATTGGATATTGTTGTATTAAATTCCTTGTTGTATTTATTTACTTAATTATTAATAACAAAAAATCTCAAGTTGACTTACAATTTGAATTTCCTTTTATACTAAGAAGGAACAGATCTGCAGTTTTGAAACCAGAAACCAAATTTAGCCTTGCACTTGATTTTTACTGCAATTGATTGAATGTTATTGTTTAATTCTTGCTTCATCATAGATTATAACTTCAAATTCAAAATAAAAAAAAGGTTGCTTTCCTTTTCCTTATTTCAAGAATTACTATGCACTGCTCTAAAACCTGAAACTTCACCTCTAAGGCAAATCTGCAGTTTTTGTTTTTTGAATTTGTTGTTGAAACTTGATTTAAAAATCATAATTTTATAAACTATAAAGTTTAAAAAAAACTTACCTGAGAGATGAATGTATCACTATAGTTTGAAAACACTTCAGATTTTACTTTTTGAATTGAGTTGAAGAAAAGCTTGAGAGTTTTCCTTTTTTCTGAATTTTTTCTTTCTTGAGAGTTGAAGTTAAGATTGCTAAATCTTTTTTGGTTACCGAACTTCAGAGATTAGGAGCTTTAAAAATTTGAATTGGAAGGTGAAAAGTTTTTCTAAATTTTTTTTATTTGATTATTTTATTTGAGTAATGATGTCTTGTGCCATTTGTAAAAAGATATCTTAAGCTCTAGATTTTGTTCATTATTCTACTCCATTCTTCCATGTGCTATGTATATTCACTTTTGTGATTTTGTTACAAGGCAAAAGAAAATTATAGATTTTACTTTCTATACTATATACACTTTTATAAATAAATGTATTCTTTTTTTCATTTGTATATATATACATATACATATGTTCAATGTTAAAAGAATTTAACCATATTACACTATATATATTATATCTTAATAATTTTTTATTAAATGCTACTTATTTTTAAAACACTTATTTTAAATTTAAATTCAAAGTTTAATTTCAAACTTGAAATATAGCCTTTCATGTCCATTTATATATTCACACTCACCTTGAATAAATTTAAATAAATTTTCAATGTGTATTCTATTTTACTCATATATGTAATATACATGTATATAAGATTTTAAATTAATATGCCTCTTTAAAACATTCATTATCTCAATATTTTCAACTCAAAATAAAATAGAAATTTATTTATATATTATTATCACTTATTTAATTTGTTTTTAAGATTTTTTTTCTTTTTTTCAATTTATTTTCAAATTAAATCCCAAGGGTTTAAATATATTATTTATTTTTATTGATAATTTTAGGATGTTACAGATATCCCCTCCTAAAGAAAATTTCATCCTCGAAATTGAAAGAGAGAGAAAAACAAACAAAGAATATACGAATTCAGAAAGAATAAGGAAATGGCTTACCAGCCTAAGCCGAGATATCCACTCTGCAATTGGGATATGATTTCTGCATATTATCTTTAGTTTCCCAAGTGCAGTCCTTTGGATCGCCACTCCACTGAACTTTAACAAGCTTTACAACTTTTTTCCTCAATTGCTTCTCTTCATGATCAACAATCTTTATCGGTTCTCTTTTGACTGCTAAGTTGGGAGTGATGCCGAGATCCTGTTGGGCAGCTTCTTCAATAATACTATCCGGATCGTGCACATACTTCCGAAGGTTAGAAATGTGGAATACATCATGCACACCCGATAACCAGCTAGGCAACTGCACTCGATAGGCTAGGGAACCAATCCTCTCCAAAATAGGAAAAGGACCAATATATCGTGGTGCTAGCTTGCCGGTCTTCCCAAACCTCAATATACCCCGCATAGGAGATACTTTAAGAAAGACAAAGTCTCTAATCTGGAATTCCAAATCCCGTCTTCTACGATCATAGTAACTCTTTTGACGACTCTGAGCTGTCTTCAATTTCTTCCGAATAAAATCAACTTTTTCTGTGGCTTCTTTAATCATATCCAGTCCAAGAACGAGTCTATCACCTGCCTCAATCCAGCATGCCGGTGATCGACACGGACGACCAAATAAAGCCTCAAAAGGAACCATCTTTATACTGGCCTGATAGCTATTGTTATAAGAGAACTCGACCAAATGCAAATGGTCCTCCCAAGAACCACCAAAATCAAGTATACAAGCTCGCAATAGGTCCTCCAAGATTCAGTTGGATTCTCTCAGTCTGCCCATCAGATTGTGGGTGATAAGCAGTGCTGAAATTCAGCTTCGTTCCCAATGCGTCTTGAAATGCCTCCCAAAATCTACTAGTGAAGATCGGATCGCGATCACTCATTATGCTGATAGGAATGCCATGGAGACGGATAATTTCTTTCACATACAATTCGGCTAAACTTGCTGCCGTGCGGGTAACTTGTACTGGCAAGAAGTGGGCTGTCTTAGTCAAACGATTCACAATGACCCAAATTGCTTTATTGCCTTTACGAGTACGAGGCAAACCGTCGATGAAATCCATCGATACTTTGTCCCATTTCCACTTGGGTACCTCTAAAGGCTGAAGTAAACCCGTCATTTTCTTTTGGTCGCTCTTGATTTGTTGGCAAGTAGCACAGCGACTCACATATATAGAAATGTCCCTTTTCATCGTCTTCTACCAGAAAGTTCTTTTGATATCACGATACATCTTGTTGACTCCTGGATGGATGCTGAATTTAGATTTGTGACATTCATCTAACACTTCTCGTTTCAAATCAGGGATGTCGGGGACACAAATTCTGCCTTTCAATTTGATAATCCCATTATCATCAATTTCAAAACTAGAATCTTCACCTTCATGAATTCTTTTACAAATTCCATGAAGGAATTGGTCTTCTTTTTGCTTGTTGGCGATCTTTTCAAGGAGAGTAGGAGTAACAACAAGATATGCAAGAACAGCATGCCTCTTACTTAAAGCGTCGGCAACTACATTGGCTTTTCCGGGCGTATATTGAATACCTAGGTCATAAGATGCCAGAAATTCCAACCAACGTTGTTGTCACAAATTCAGATCTTTCCGGGTGAAGAGATATTTCAAAGATTTGTGGTCGGTGAATAATTCGAATTTTTCACCTAGAAATAAAGAGAGTTCGATAAGTATATTTGTTATGTTAAGTTAAATTAAATTAAATTCGTAGATTGTTAAGAAAGCTGAAAAGATTCTTACCCAGAAGATAATTTCACCATATTTTTAAAGCAAAGATAACAGCTAGAAGCTCCAAATCTTGGGTTAGATAATTTCTTTCATGAGGACGTAATTGTCTACTCACTTAGGCAATCACCTTCTCGTTCTGCATCAATACTGCACCCAAGCCTTCACCGCAAGCATCGGTATAAACAGATAATCCCTGATTCCCGTTGATAATAGCGAGAACAGAAGCTGTGGTTAATCTCTTCTTCAACTCCTCAAAATCTTCGTCGCATTTTGGAGTCCAGATGAACTTTGCATTCTTCATTGTTAACTGGTCAATGGACTAGCTAACTTAGAAAAGTCCTGGACAAACTTCCGATAATAACCTGCTAAGCCCAAAAAGCTTCGGACTTCCTTTGGGGTAGTAGGCTTTCTCCAATCAAGAATGGCGGAAATTTTGCTAGGATCAATAGAAATCCCTTCTTCATTAACAATATGGCCAAGAAATTTGACTTCTTTGACCTAGAAATGGCATTTGGAAAATTTTGCATATAGAATATTTCTCCTCAATATCTCCAGAACAATTCTAAGGCGTTCGGCATGCTCCTCTTCAGTCTTGGAATAGAACAAAATATCATCAATAAATACGAGCACAAATTTATTCAATACATCCCGAAACACACGAGTCATAAGGTCCACGAAGTATGCTGGGGCATTGGTTAGCCCGCAAGGCATGACTAACCATCCGTAAAAAACATATTGGGACCCCTGAAAGTTGTCAAATAAACACAGTCTTCGACGATTCGTAGTTGATGGAACCCTTGGGCTGGATCCATCTTCGAAAGGAAACAAGCACCGTGCAACTGATCAAATAAATCATCAATTTTGGGGCGTGGAAATTTATTCTTGAGAGTCTGCTTATTGAGATCGCGGTAATCAACACACAACCTCAAAGATCCGTCCGATTTAGCAACAAATACGACGGCGAAGCCCCATTCAGAAACACTGGGTCGAATCAATCCTTTCTCTAGTAAATCTCTGGTTTGCTCGACTAATTCAACCCTTTCCCTGGGTGTCATCCTACGACTTGCATGAACGACAGGACAAGCATTGGGTACAAGGTCGATTCTGAATTCTATTTCTCGGTATGGAGGTAGAGATTTCACTTCTTCAAATACATCTGGAAAATCTCTAACAATAGGAATGGACTCCAGACTAGGTTCAGGATAATTGAAATTATACATCAACCCTTCTCTTTTAGGACTAGGGTCCTTACAAGAAATCTCGATGAAATCTCCAAATTCGGTTTTGATTGAAATCAATCGATTATTGCAATCCAATTTGGCTTCATATTTTGCTAGCTAATCCATTTCGAGTAAGACTTCAAACTCGTTGAAATCAAGAACAAAGAGACCAATAGGGAATTGGTAGCTAGAATATGAGATAGGAACATCTCTACATCGGAGACAAAGATTTGTGGGACCTCCAACTGGATTCTTTACGCATATAGGCTCATCAACAAAAGCAGGTTCAAGATTCAATTCATTAATAGCTTGTTGAGAGATAAAATTGTGTGTAGCGCCAGTGTCAAAAAGAACTCCAACAATGCTATCATAAATAGTAAGATTACCTTCCAGAACTCCTTTCCCCTTTTCTTCTTTGGAAGATGTGGGCTTGTTTTTGACTGAGTACACTTTAGCTGTCTGGGCTTGCTTCATAACTAGGAAGTCTTTAACTTCATGTCCCACTTTCTGATAGTAGTAGCATTTCCTGGGCTTTGCTTGAGCGGAGTGATTTCTCTTTGGCTTCTTGCAGCTGTTAGAATAGTGGCCCTCCTCCAAGCAATTATAGCAAGTGACATTCTCCGCAGTGCTTCCCTGTTTGCTTTTATTTTTCTCTTTACCATGCCATGGTTTCTTGCCTCCAAATTTCCTCTTCTTCCAATTCTGATTGCTTGAGTTTCCTTTCTCCACTGGGGCTTCTTGCATGTCAAGTGTAGCATAACGGTATCCCATATCAACCAAATCTGAGAAGGGTTCTTGGACGTGGCCAGTCATCCTTTCGTGGAACTTCTTATTCATCGCACGAATGAACCTCTCATTCTTCTTCAAATGTGTATTCACTAATTCTGGACCAAAGCGAGACAATTCATTGAATTTGTTGAGATACTCCTCGAACGACAAATTTCCTTGCTTTAAGTCCATGAATTCTTGGTACATACGAGAAATCCCAGCTGATGGCATATAGCGCTTCTCAAATACTTCTTTGAATCTCCTCCAAGTAAACTCGTCTCCAGGCTCATCAATAGTGACTGTCTCCCACCATGCTAAAGCTTCATCTTGGAGTTGCCAAGAAGCTATGAGACGCATCTAATCATCTTGCAGCTTAAGCCCTTTAAATATTTTCTCACATGATCTAATCAATGATGGGACTCAACAGTCGTCTCCTTGTCGGTGAACGGCTTACCACTAAGGCTTGAGAAATTCTTATATAAATCAGCCAGATTCAGCTGATGCTGAGTAGGTAAAGCTGCCTCTGCTGTAGGGGGGACTTGGCTAGGTGTTGTGGCATTTCCTCGCCCCCCAGCTCTTCCTCTTCGTCCGCTCAGCCTTACTATCTGTAATTAGTAAGAAAATTGGCTTAGATATTTGGATGAGATATCTTAAGGAATATCAGCAGTTAAAGGAAATAGACTAAGAAAATTTGAGGTTCCGATCTATTATACTCATTCTAGGGTATACTTCACCCTATCTCTAATGAGCCATCTAATCTGTTATACTTCGTAGCTAAAGTTCTTACTCAACCTTTAGCTCTGATATCAACTGTCACGACTCGAAATCCAACGGTCGAAAATTGACATCAAATACCTCACTTGTATTCGACTGCCAAAGATTCAAACATCGAACTCCAGTCGGATGGAGCTTATAACAACATTAGATGAATATAAAACAGCGGAAAATAAAATGAATATCATGCATTACATCACAGATACAACATCATAATAATATCTGTTACAACATCAGAGTATCATAATACATGAATCACAACTCCAAATAGAATGTCATAATAGAACAACAAGAGATCATATGCCAAAAGTCTTCGAAGAAATAGAATGATAGTGAACATCCAAATCTAAGCACCTTGAGGTCCAAAAGCTTCCAAAATGTCTCTAAGGTATAAGCCTCCAAAAATCGATAATCTCCAAACCAAAATACTCCAAAATATAGCTAGAGCCAAAATATGGAAAACCTTCTACTAGGCTGCCCGTGTAGAAATAGTAGGCACCTAGAGTTTAGAAATAAAACAATAAACTCCGGGTCGGTCATGAGACTGGTATGAGTAAACAAAGACAGTTGCTTTTAAATAGAACAGATTTATACAAGAAAATCCGGTATGCTTTTGGAAAATGAAATTACCATAAGACCTCCGCCACACACACAATGCAATCGCAGAATTGGAGGAGATTCCTACTTATGATAGCCAAATATGCTTGATACGGGAATATTCTTTGATATTATTACTAGTGCATAGTGTAGAAAACCATTTTGAAAGTATAATATCAATCCTAGCCAGCATACGACATTTCGTTGTATGCCTACTATAGATACCATGTTCAATAGCAGGTTACCGCCACATTCCATGGCAGGTTATACAACTAAAACCGTACAAGGCGCGTACTGTTTTGATTGGATTTCCAATAAATGGTCAGGCTAAGGAACTTCCTACTGCCACATGGGTACGCCTCTGGCGGGACGTCCCGAGGACCTACCCGGCTCTCTGCCAACACAAGGCCGGGTTACCTCTGTAATTAGTTAACTACTACTCGAGTATGCCATTCCCCGGTCCTTTGGGACCTTTATCCGAGGGGCCCCCATCACAAAGCAACAACCACACAGTTTGAAGCAACCACATAGATAAGTATCTGGGCTCCATACCATGACACCACCTTTTTCCAGAAGGAAATGACACACCCTAAAGGGCGCGACCCTCATAACCTTGCCGCATCTTTCCTGTTTTGATCATTTCCGGGGTGTGAGGTTCGATGAGGTCTCGTCCACAAAGCTACGCTTTACACGAAAAGCCATGCTTTGATCATAAATGATCAACAAATGATCATCAATATACAACAGCACTTAGCATGCCACACTACCAAATTGGGAGTATATCGCTGATAACCTTCAACTACATAACCTCTGATCTCATACGTCTCCGAGAAGGGTGTTAAGATAAGAGAATAAATTCTCCGCCACCAACAGATATGTATTTGAAAGAAATCGGCTTTATATCTCAAAGTGTAGTGTCAGACACACGACCATACAAGTCTGTTCTGGGTTCGAACAGAACCAAAGTCACTTCGTCGAATAAAGGAAGAAGCCGTTGCAAATCCGGGCGTCCACAATCTCGATCGAACTTCCCATCACTTATGGAATCCCTATATTGGAGCAACTCGGTGCAGAGACAATTGATAGGTTATCTTATCATTTTCGAAGACACCCAGTCTTCACCACCGTCTTCAATTGCTATCAATTTCGTTGAATCACTATTCGAAATAGGTTATATGACACAAAGTTCCTCTCCCAGCTAATTGAATAGTGAACGCTCATTTAAAAAACACGTGGGTGTATCAATCACAATGATTCACATTTAAGGTTCGATGTGGGCTTCGGATAACAAACTGAAATCCGACTCTCGGTCGCATCGAAGTTTAAATGTCGTTTTACGGGAAAAAAGAGTTTCACATACATATGGGAATAAACCACAAATCACAGTTCATCACAAAGTAATCACAGTATCACAATAGAAACATCAATCCAGTACATAATATTTGATGATGGTCAATCATCCTTGATTTAGGTGATTGTAATTAAAGTGAATTAACCGTATAATTATTTTTATTAATTATTGTTTAATTTTACTTAATTATGAATTAATTTAATCTTAGAAGGATTTATTAATTAATTATTCTTTAATCAGTTATTTTAATTTACTAATTCTTAATTGTTAACTAATTAAGTTTAAGTACCTTTATTCATTAACTATTCTTCAAATTAATTAATTACAAACCATAAAATCATTACAAAACATTAATTGTTAATGACTATTTCATCATGATAAATTTGGTTTAAAATTTACATTTGAATATTTGATTTATTTTTAAACTTTTTATTAAGTTGAACTTTAAAACGACTTTTTGTTTAAAGGAAAATATACAGTTTGAAATATTTATGAACTCATAAATTTTAAATAATTGAATCAATATCATTTATTCATATTCCATTAACAATTATCATTAATTTAAAAAAGTTGATTTAGAAATAATTACTTAACTTGAGTTTCAAAATTTAGTTAAAACCGGGTTTGTTGTTTTTGTTGACCAACCCGGGGCTTGCTTCGAGTTGTTCCCAAGGGAACCATCCCCTTGCTTCGGGTCTTACCAAAATTGACCCGTGTACCTTTTTTTGGAAAATTTGTTTAAGTTTAAAAGGTGACCTGATACAACGTCCAAACCACTCGAGCATGACTTCGAGTCCCTACGCGATTCCCCCGCGCTGTGCTTCGAGCTGCCACCCTTCTTCCCCAAATTATTAACCTGACACACAGCCAACACGTGCACATGCACGGTCACTTCCGCCGCTGTTGGTCGGAGCTGCGGCTACCAACGAGTCGACCACCATCCCCCAAAACGACACGAACACCCAGAATTTGAATTTATTTCGAAAATACAAATCGAAGCATTACGACCAAACAACCATCAGGAATGTCATCAGTAAATCGTCTCGCGCCACCACCTCTGCCCGTTAGCGGTCACCGAACTTTGACTGAAGCTCCATACACGTGCGACGCATCGATTTGCACCGTCCCTACATAGTCCGATCACTCCTAGATGGCGCATCACCATCATTTCGGTCGCGAACAAAAATGGGTTCTTAAACCCTACTTTGATCTCAAATCACAAATTTAAGGATTTAAAATTTATACTCGTATTTTTCTGATGATCTCGTACCTTCAATCTTACTAGCACAATGAACTCGAGGCTAATAATTTCATAGATCGCCAGAAATTGACGAAGTTTCATTTTTCTGATCAACCCCAAATTCTCAGTGAAAATTCAATGAAAATTTTTGACTTTAGTTTCAAAAATTATCATTTTTAGAGTGGATTCACATGATATTATTGAAATTAAAATTTATGAAGTTTGAATTTCTTGAAAAGTTTGAGTTGTGACAGTGCATCATTGTTTCCAGGAAGAAAGAACTGTGTATATTGTTTTAGTTCATTACTGACAAACATAGTACAAGTTTGAACAAAAAACTCCAACTTGTTTTCAATTTACTTTCAGAAGAAATGAGGGAGAGAAGATTGGGATTTGACCATAGTTTTTACTGTAAATCAGAAAGCTAAAGAAACGGGGAAAAGGAATGACATTCCCAGGCATGCATTCAAATTTTGATTCATACAAATATTTTTAAAATTCAATTTAGATGCATCTGAACCATTTTCATTTTCACACTTCAATCTATACAAAGCTAGCAATAAATCAAACTTGGGGTTTGTCAGGTTTTTTTATTTACCTGAAGTTAAACAGCGATTTGTTTTTTTTCTTTTTCTGTACAATCAACATGCACAGGCCAAAGTTCAATCACATACTCAAGATTCTTCCATGCCAAACAAAGATTAAGTTTTCCTACATCATCCAAGCATTCACAACAACAAAAGATTGAAGAAAGACAAGGGTTTACTCACCTATTTTCAGAAGCCCTAACAGTTTTTATCAAAACAGAGATGAAAATGAAGGCCTGCAACTTCTTTTTTCTCTTTTTCTACTTTAAAGTTTGGGGTTTTAGATCTACAAATTATCAATGAAAATCTTTGCTTATTCTTTGCCATATTTATTTACTGAATTCATTATTAACAGTGGTTTTTAATTTACTTACAGTTGAATGGCAGAGAAGTTTCTTTTTTTCTTTTCTGCAACTAGAAAACCAAAGGTAGATTAAAGCTTTGCTCTTGATTTCTCTCCTGCAACAGATTCGATATTATTGTATTAAATTCCTTGTTGTATTTATTTACTTAATTATTAATAACAACAAATCTCAAATTGACTTACAATTTGAGATTCCTTTTATACTAAGAAGGAACGAATCTGCAGTTTGAAACCAGAAACCAAATTTAGCCTTGCACTTGATTTTTTCTGCAATTGATTGAATGTTATTGTTTAATTCTTGCGTCATCATAGATTATAACTTCAAATTCAAAATAAAAAAATGGTTACTTGCATTTTCCTTATTTCCAGAAATACTATGCACTGCTCTAAATCTTGAAACTTCACCTCTAAGGCAAATCTGCAATTTTTGTTTTCTGAATTTGTTGTTGAAACTTGATTTAAAAATCATAATTTTATAAACTATAAAGTTTAAAACAAAACTTACCTGAGAGATGAATGTATCACTACAGTTTGAAAACACTCCAGATTTTACTTTTTGAATTGAGTTGAAGAAAAGCTTGACAGTTTTCCTTTTTCCTGAATTTTTTCTTTCTTGAGAATTAAAGTGAAGATTGCTAAATCTTTTTTGGTTACTGAACTTCAGAGATTAGGAGCTTTAAAAATTTGATTTGGAAGGTGAAAAGTTTTTCTGAAATTTTTTTATTCGATTATTTTATTTGAGTAATGATGTCTTGTGCCATTTGTAAAGGATATCTTAAGCTCTAGATTTTGTTCATTATTCTACTCCATTCTTCCATGTGCTATGTATATTCACTTTTGTGATTTTGTTACAAGGCAAAAGAAAATTATAGATTTTACTTTCTATACTATATACACTTTTATAAATAAATGTATTCTTTTTGTTATTTGTATATACATATATATACATATGTTCAATGTTAAAAGAATTTAACTAATATTACACTATATATATATATTATATCTTAATAATTTTTTTTAAATGCTACTTATTTTTAAAACACTTATTTTAAATTTAAATTCAAAGTTCAATTTCAAACTTGAAATATAGCCTTTCATGTCCATTTATATATTCACACTCACCTTGAATAAATTTAAATAAATTTTCAATGTGTATTCTATTTTACTCATATATGTAATACACATGTATATAAGATTTTAAATTAAATTGACTCTTTAAAACATTCATTATCTCAATATTTTCAACTCAAAATAAAATTGGAATTTATTTATATATTATTATCACTTATTTAATTTGTTTTTAAGATTTTTTTCTTTCTTTTTTTCAATTTATTTTCAAATTAAATCCCAAGGGTTTAAATATATTATTTATTTTTATTGATAATTTTGGGATGTTACATACATATATATATATATATATATATATATATATATATATATATATATATACATGCACGCAATAACTACATTTATGCAAACATTTTTCACATCACATCCTCAATGACCATCACAAGCATCAAGATATCAAACAAAATCAGCTTTTCGAAATGGTGTTTACTCACCTGGGAAAAAGAACAGAGAACCAGGAAAATTAAAAACTGGAAGTTGATTTGATCCTGGAAAATGAAACTTGGTTTTGATTATTGAGATGATCTTACTTTGTTAAAGATGGATTGAACCTTGCTTGATACTTGATAAACTGAGTTGAATTTATGCTTATCTTTGCTTTTGAGTTGAGTTGAATCTTGATTCGAATTTGCTTTAAGCTTTGCCCAGGTTTGATTTTATTTTTAAAAACTAGAAATGCTTTTGATCAGGTTGAGATTTGGAAAGATTGTTTGCTGTCTTCATATCTGGTTTTGATTTCTTTTCTTTGCTTTAATTCTCTCGAGTTTGAAAATTTTGAGTACATAAATTTTGAATGAAAGAAAATAGAAGTAGGAGTAGAAAGATACGTACATATAGCCTTGTTCATCCCTTTATTTATTAAATTGAAAATGAAAAGAAATTTAAAAATATGTGACACTTATTATATTTGCATGATATAAATCTTACAAATGTTAAATACATGCTAAATTAACTTACACTTGTCAAATCTCATGTTGTAGTTGTTACACTTGTAAGTTTGCATATTATAATATCTTTAATATGATTTTATATTATTTTTAGTTTTGTATAATTTATATATATATATATATATATATATATCTATTTTTATATTTTTATATATTTACAAACCACATGTATAATTTTTAAAAGAAAGAATATTAACCTTTTTATCAATTCTTATTTTAAATAAATAAATACATTCCCTTTTATTCAATTCTTATTTCAAACTATCATTCTTTTAAATAAATAAATATTTATACATATAGTTAATATTATAGTTTTTTCAATTTTAATAAATACATTTCCTTTTATTTGTATATTTATAACTTTAAAGAATATGATTTGAAATTAATTATACATTAATAAATAAACACGTATATATATATTATATATAAGTTTTTTTAAACATAGAATTTTAATTTTAAATAGCTTTTGAAAAAAATTATTGTATTAAATTCAAAATATAATTTCTAAATCACAACATATATACACACATATATATATTATAATTAGAACAAATTTTTATTAATTTTAAAACATAGATTTTTAAATCCAATTTATTTTTAAATATTTATCTTTGAATTTCAAATCAAAATTCTATTTACAATATATATATATATATACACATAAACAACACATTTCTTATTTGTTTTGGGAAAATTCAAATTAATTCACAAATTAATCCTAAAAATTATATTAATTACTGAATAAAATTTGACTTAAAAAGGGCATCGTTACAAACAGCAACAACAGAAAATGCTAAATTAACATAGCATAAAAAATGAAATGCTAAATAAACTAATTATGGATACAACAAATGTCAAATTAATAGAGAATTGTAAAAGCTAAATGAAAGCAAAATAAATTAATTAGAAAGAAAATGCTAAATGAACATAGCAACCAAATTAAAACAAATTATGAATATGACAATAGAGAATGTTATATAAACATAGCATAAGACCACAAACTAACATATAAAATTAACAGGCGTCATATGAACATTAAAAATGTACAACAATAAGCAATGCTAAATAAAGATAGTAGTACAAATTAAATCTACTTTGCTATTGAAACAAATCTCAAACTAGAACCGAAATCAGGAAGGTGACAAAGTATACAACATAGAAAACAAAAATATACTTAATAACTGATACATGTATGTCAGAGGAAGATAAACAGAAGGTCGAAAGAAATAAGATCGAAAATATATTTGAATTTATTTCTTAGTGTATGTACAATATTCAATGTGCTATAAAATACTCCCAAAAGCATTTTAAGATCGAGACAAGCACCATTGTCCAAGTGGTTAATTGATTCGGCTTGGTGCAGGATGTCACAAGTTCGAAACTTGCTTTCGAACGTTTATTTGACATGGGATATGTTGTCCCATTGATTTGTTGTATATAAAGTACCAGTTCAAAAAAATAAATAAGATCAAAATACCTGTACTTGGAAATTATTTGATGAAGATCGAGAGATATGATGAAGATCGATGCAAGATCGAGATGATCAAGAATAAAAATAATAAACACGCGTCCTTGAAATGAAGATCGATGCACGAAGATCGGCAAGATCAGGATGAAGATCTACAAGGAAGAAGATAGGAAACAAGAAGACCGATGATAATGAATGACAGGTTTAAGTTCTATAGAAGTATTTCCTTTGGATAAAAAAATAAAGCATGCATCCCTGAAATGAAAAAGAACAAGTCCACATACGTTGGCCGAAAAAAAGAAATAAAAAGTTCCTCCAGCCCATTTTCCTGTTAAATAAATTAGTCGCAACTAACATTAGGATAGTGATGAATTTAGTATGCAGTCCCTGATGTAATATCTTTCGTCGGCGTTCTAGTTTCGCTGTTTACTATATTCCTAGTAGTGAAGGACTACCGTTACTCTAGCTAATGTTTAAGCAGGGTTGAATAGCGATGTTTTGATAGGGAAGCTGGATGGTAATTAAAGTGGATACGGTTTGGAGGCTATGTTTTTAAGTGGAGAAAGCAAAAAAATCCAAACAAGGCAGTGATAGATCAATGTCGAGAGTCAAATCTAGAGGACCTAAAAATTGGATTTGTTACTCATGTAACCTAAGTATTATAAGTATGAGTTCCCATAATCGAAGAAGAACAGAGAAAAGAAAGTAGAAGAAAAGACATCAGCGTCTACAGCAAAGGTACAAACATCAAATAAGAGCAAAAATGATGATGTATATTTTTTTCAGCTAGTGCGTCTCTTAAGAAGTGTGGACAATGGATTATTGAGTCTGAAGCATCTTATCATATGAGACCACATAGGACTTGTTTCATTTCTTATAGGGAAGCTGATGAAGGTTTAGTTCTTTTGGGAAATGACATGTCCTTTTGACGTTGGAAGTGTGAGGATTAGGATCTTTGATGGGGCGGTTAGGAAAACTACTGATGTGAGACTTGTTTACATTCATGTAGAAGTTTATTACCGATTGTAGCTTTTTGTAAGCTTGGTTTGAGGATTGTTGTAGAAGGCGAGAGGTTGACTATAGTGAAGGGTTTATGAATTTTAAAGTAAGGTGTAATGTGGGAAACTTACTTATGTTGAATAGGAGATCTATTATAGGAGAGTTCGCTACAACAATTGGTTTTTCTGATCTAAACTTGAATCGCTTGTGGCATATTAAAATATGACATGTTGGAATATGGAGTTTGAAGTGGTTACACGGGCATCGCTTAACTGATTGAGTCGATAAGTCAAAACGTGAGTTCTGTGAGGGATGTGTGCTCGACAAGCAAAAGAAGGCTTTGTTTGGTATTGGTTCACACAAGACAATGAACATGTTATAATATGTGCATACTGATGTAGGAATCCCTCACCACATGCTTCTCTAGGTGGAGCAAAGTATTTTGTCTCATTTATCGATGATTTCTTGCAGAAATTCTAGTTACTTTTCATGACGTTTAAAGATTGGACCTTTAGCATGTTCCTTAAGTGAAAAGCAGTGGTGGATAAGTAGTGTAACGACCCGCATTTTTTCGATAATTAAAATTTTGAATTAAATAAGATTTTTGTAATTTAATATTGCAAGAAATTAAAATTTGTGGTTTATTAATAAGAATGACTAGAATGTAATGTTAAAAATATTAATTCAAGACAATTGATAACTACTTTAATAAATGTCCAATTAGTTGAAATAATTGTAAAGTAAAAATGGTCATAGGTTGTAAATAAAGAAATAGTGTTTAATAATGTAAATTTAATATAATAAATGACTAATTGAATTAAATCTTAAATAATTGTAATAAATTGTAAAGTTACATTGATTAGAAATTGTAAATAAGAAGATAAAATCAATGTGTAGTTATTTGTTTTGTTAGTTAACAATAAACTTAGAAATGTGTTTGAATTGGCAAATTGTAACAATGGTTAATTAATCCATTGAAATTTAATTAGTTATAAATGGTAAATAAGAGAATACATTAAATATTATAATTAATTGGTGAAATAGTATGTAATTAATTGAAATTGGAAAAAATCAGGGTGATGTAAGTAATTATAACATTTATTTAAAGATAATAAACTTAAAAGTGTGATTAAAGTGGGAAAATGTGACAATTGTTATATGCTACATATTTAATCAATCTGTTGAATTTAATTTGTAATAAATTGTGACTAAATATAATTAAATATTACGTTAACCCAAATTAAGATGAAATTGGTGAATATTAATGCAATAAGATATAAAGCAATGCTAACTATGCACATAGGGTAATGATTGATTGTAATAATAGATGTTAATATAAGAATGGAATAACTTAAGAAATAAATGTTGGAATATGAAATGAATAGTAAATAGTTGTGGCATAATGAGAATTTGTTTGAAATCTAATATTGAATATAAACTGCAATAATAGTTTTAGGGATCCTTTAATTGAAAAGAAAAGGCAAGTGCATTGTAATTAGTAAGTTCAACATAAGAACTTACATTTTAAATTAAACTAAGATAAATATTTTAATGAAATTTAAACTTTGACTTATAAAGAATAAATTATGTGTCTTGTCCTAACCGAAATAACAAATGTTTAATTTGAATGAAGATGGAGTGAATGTTTTAGTGAAAGAATAACATAATTTGTTATTTGAAATGCATCTTGGAGAAGTTGATTTTCAATAAGATAAAAATATTTACTTTTTAAATAGCATGTAGATTTTGTTGTATGTGAAATTTTATAAAACATGTTTGAATTGGTATAAATGAAAAGAAAACGGTGTTTGTAATTAGAATTTATTGAAATTAATAATGAAATGAATTGAAATTAGATTAATTGAAATGTTTTCAATTAAAAGGAAACATAAATGAAATTTAATGAATGAGTTAATATAGAAACTTGCATTTTGTGCCAATATGGAATGAACATTTTAATTAAGATAATTACATGTTTTGAGATGTATAAAAATAAAACTTTCATTTTGAATAAGTACGATTTTGGAAAAAATAATTGAATTTTAGGATAATACATACACACACATTAATATCCAAATTTCTAAATATACCAGAGGGTTCATGGTTGTCTAAATGTTGTGGAATCAATTAGAATTACCTTTAATTAACAATTGTACATTAATTACACATATTTACGTATATTTATTTTTCCATTTCACATATAGTTAAAATTTGTTGCATTAATGTGACCCTTATAGTAATAAAAAAAGTAAAGTAAATCATTTTATAATGCATATATAGATATACATTCATTAATTAATAAAATTGGCTTGAGTAATATGAATAAATGAATAAATTAATTGATTGATTGATTGTTAATTGATTGATTAAGCTAATGGAGTGTGCATATATATTAACATGAAACGAATGTTTTAATAAAGAATTAAATGATAAATATGTGTATATTTGGTTTGTTGAAGTGAATTAATAGGAGTAAGTTTTGGAATTTAGATCCCAAAGGTTTGTTTATAGTATATAAGTGGTCCCTTCATTTACTTTGCATTTATTATCACATCCACATTTTCTTCTTTTTCAATTTCAAGTTCTCCGTGTAGGTTTCATTTGAGCATCCATTTAATTATTAGACTACTCATTCATTTCTTATTAATTAATAATTGTCTCATTCTTTTCATTTGTTTCTCATTTGTTCGTTTGCTCCTTTCAAGTGTTTTACCTAAAGGCTTTTTTTCTTTTTCTTTTTCCATTTTCAATGTGAACATCCAGATTAATTTTCATGTCATCTAATTATCATTTACTATTCTCTATTTTTGAAGTTTATTTTGTTCATGCGCTATTAGTTCTTGTGGTTTCCTTTCATTAGCGACTCTTTCTTCTGAAGCTTCGTATTAAAGAACTAAAGATTCATTTTTACCTTTATTCATACATCTATTTCTTTACTTTACCTCTTTCAATACCACCATTTTAATGTTGTTCATATTCTTACTTCATTCCACTTACTAGTTTGTTTATATATACTTTATTAGCTTTTCATCTGTTTCCATCTTCATTCCCGTATCCTCATTTCATTTTTCAAATCTCATCTTCTATACTTCATTCCTCCAAACAAACTTCCATCGCATTTTTTTCTCTCTGTTCATTTTCCTCCACCTTCATTTTTTTTCTTCCTCAAATCTCCTTCTTCTTCTTTTTTTCCTTTCAAAGCTTCCCTTTTTTTATTCTTATTCTTCAAATCTTCTTCATCTTTTTCAAAGTTTCTTTTTCAATTCTTCATCTTCTATAAATTTTCTTCTTCTTTTCCAAACATTCTTCTTTTTTCAGATCCTTTTCTTCAAATCCAGATCTATACAAACTTCTTAGTCTCTTCCAAAAGTTTTTATAAAAAAATAGAAGCTTTAAATGGGAAGGAAACAAGTCAAAAGGAGGAAGTAGTAGCGGATCCAAATCCGATTAGAAAAGGAAAATCCATAAAGTGAGTACTTTAACCCACTCACAACTACTAAATTATCTTATGTTAGTTAAATTGAATTTATAATGTGATTTGGAATTGATTGGTTGATTTTTGGTATATTTAAATTGTCATTCTATTTAAATTTAACTTTAATTGCTTTTATTCATCGTTTAATTTAATACTGAATATAATCGTCAATTTAATACCTGTTAATAATAATCGGTTATCTATTGATGTTTATTGGTTGATTTAGATGATGATTGTGATGTATGTCTAATTATTGATATTGGATGATTTGATGTTATATTTATATTGTTATAACACTGCAAGTTCCCTTGGTTATTGTTAGAAAATCCCTATGGGCTGAAATGATACATACCCGAACGATCATATATAATAGGAGAAAATCGTTATGGGTTGAAATGATAAACCCAAACGATTTTCATTGATATTGAATTTGGGATTGCGGGTTGAAATAATATATACCCGTAAATTTAAATTTTTACGGATTGAAATGATAAATATTCGTATTACTTGACCATAAGGTAGAAAATTATATACAGGCACAGGATTGGTCAAATTAAACGATTTAAAACCCTAAAATCTTGAATTGGATTAAATGATATTTTGAAGGAAATTGATTTATATAAATCTAATTACTTCGAAAATCCAAGTTTGAAGGTTGGAATTGGAAATTCATTTAAATCTAAATTCTATAAGTATTTTAATCTATTTCAAATCTATTTAAAGTATTTTAACCCATTTTATTCAATTTAATCTATTTTAAATTATGTTAATCTATCTTAATCTATTTTAAACCATATTAAAATGTTTTAAAATTATATCAATCTATTTTAATATGTTTAAACTATATTAATCCATTTTAATGTATTTTAAACTATATTAACCTGTTTTAATCTATTTTAGCTATATTAAACTATTTTTAAAACTATTTTAAACTATCTAAACTATTTCCTGAATTTTAGGTTTTGTAAAGTGGAAGTTTTATATTTAAATCCTTTATTTTTATGTAGAGTATAATTAAATGATGTTATAATATAAGTAGGGATTTAAATGACATATTTGAGGAATATGATGATTTAAATGAGGGTTTAATTTATTCTTGGAAATATAAATTCGAAAGCGATGATCTAAAATGTGATATAATTTCGGAAGTAAATATGATTTTGAAAATGATATATTTTTGAGATTATGATATTTTGATATAAATTATAAATCAGTTTTGGAAATGTAAAAGAGCCATCCAGTGTGAAATAAGCATTTGGTTGTTAAAGAGACCGGGGTTGGATATTGCCATACTCTTTGCCAATACCGAAAACCACTTTAACAACTGTGTACATGGTGGAGATTCTAGAAATGCAGTATGATGGTTTGGAGAATGATTCTGCATGAGGTATTTACATGACCTTAACTCCAATAATCCAGCTTAGATGTAACTAAAATAGGAGCCATGCCAGGCCAAGTGAGGTTATTCTTCCGATTGGACAAATTTCTTCGATACCATATTATGACTTTGTGATGATTTGGTGGCCACCCCTTGATTTTGATTATGGGAGTATGTTCCAAGGTGGGTGGTAGTAGCTGGTATGCATTATCAATTGTCCAGATCTGCAATTGGTATATCTACCATTTTATTGCCTCGAGTGTCATGTTCACATGCCCTATCGCGCCTTATACGAGCTTGTTTTGTATCGTACCTATGGAGCGCTTCCTAATAGCGCACCAGTTTACGGTGGAGTTTATAGTATCTGTATAGACTACGACATTATATAAAATGTGTTAAGGGAGATATGGGCAATGCCATAACACTATTTTAATACTTTACTGAAGTCACTATTAGAATAGCGTATTGTACTACATAGTAGATAGTTTGACGGATTCTTAGGAAATGGTAATCCCGAACATCTCTTAAGCGATTGTACTCATGCTGGATACTGGTAGGAGATGTCAAAACCTGTAAACATCTCTGACGCTGTTACACTCATATTTATTTACTGTTGATTTAACTTACATAAGATCTTTTACTTTTGGCTCGAGTGTTTTGTATTTTCAGTTCGCTCCGGTCAGCCTGATCTTTTTAGTATATCGAACTCTGCTTTCTAGAGGACGAAGACGAAGATTTGTATACTATTATTACTTATTATATTATTTCTACTACATCATGTTGTTCCGCTACATTGTTATTTATTTCTGTTGAATGTAACTCTGATTTTGTATAAAGTATCATCAAATGTTATTTGTAAACAGGTTCACGAACTGTTTATTTGATTATTATATTTTGTCATTCCGCTGCGAGATTCTGTATTTGTTTTATTTCTTTCCCTTATTTTTCTTATTTACCCCATAATAATGTGCCACTTTGGATGGTTTGAGTCTGACGTGTGTGGTTTATCGTCGATTTAAATCATCCAAAAATATAGGTCGTTACTGTTGGTATTAGAGCTTTGGTTTAGCGATAAGCTTAGCATTATGGGGTCTGACTCATTAGAAATATAGTAGTAATACTCTAAAATGAGTCTTTAAGTGTATATATGAGAAAGCATATTTGTTAGTGTTATAAAAGAGTTTTGCATTGTGTTAATTTGTTCTGTTTTGTATTTATAAATTCTGATCGGTACATATGACGCTATGGCATCGGTAGGGGTTTCTAAATACTTAATAGGGCAAACCGACACAATATTGGTATTGAAATACAGGTGAATGAAATAATATTACCTGGCATATATTTTGTATATAAAATAATAATTTTGTAAATGTTATATTTGGTTGTAATATATTTGTTTGTTAGGTAGTGAGATTTGTAAACGTTGGTTGAAAAATGAGATTGTAAATAAAATAAATATAAATTTGAAATTTTAGAATTTAAGTTCCAGGATTTTGACAAATTCTTTCAAAAAGATTTTGGAATATAATATTAGTAGAATTTAGAAGTATTTTCTGATATGAATATTTCAAGATGATTTGAAAGAAAAGTTTTAAAGGAATTTTGGAAGGAAATAAGTTTTGTACTCCCCTTTCTGTCGCTAGAAAATAATTTCGATGATGAATGCATGCATCATTGACGTTCATTTTCGGTTTTCAAGGTGGGAAGACCGTTGTAGTAATTTTACTGCACATTTGTTTTGATTATGAATCTTAAAATTTTCTAAATATGATTTGGATATATAAAAGATATTATTATAGATATTATTTTAAATGGATTGAAAAGGGAACCCGGTACTTAGCTCTTAAGTTTTCTACAAATTGGAAATTTTAATTATTGTAATGAAATGAAATCTTGACTATTTTAAAAATTGAAAACTTTTAATATGTGTAATTAGAAACTAGATGCTAAGCAATAAATGAAAATATAAGAAATTGAAAATTTGTAAACTGTAAATAAAAAAGAAATGAAAATAAGAAATGGTAACTATGGAATATTTTGTTAAATATATAACTAAGAGGAACTTGTGTAACATTTTATCGCATCCTAAAAGACAAATATAACTTGATGTAATGTTAAAAGTTGAATTGTTAATAAGAATATGTAATAAAATATTATACAAGTAAAACTTAATTAATGAAAATGTTCTGATGGAATTCTTTCTATAAAAAGAATTAAGATGTATAAGATTGTTATAAACTTAAGTTAATGAATTGATATGCTATATAATTGAATTGAACATGAATACTGTAAGTAAATGGTTATAAACTTAAGTAATGTTTGAAGCAAATTATAATTGAAGTAAATAGTAAATGTGAATACTACATTAATGGAAAGATTATAACTTCAGAAAACATTGAAATGATTTGGAAATGGACTTAATATTCAGTAATACTACATATGGAAAAATGGATATGAAAGGAAATAATATATAAATGGTAAATTAAATTGCAAAGAGATTTACTTAATAATGGATAATAGTTGAATGGAAAGAACATATGTAAGAAAATGAATATAAAGCAATGAACAAGTGAAACTGGTGAACAATAAATGGTATGAAAAGAAATTAGTAAGAATGAACTTGAATAATATTTGAAATTATTGTTTGTTATGGCTTATGGATGTATGGGAAGTGATGCTTTAAATTGTTTAGGATGTATAAATAATTTATTAAGCTTTATCTAAGACTGTTGAGTGTATGGTATACTTAGTAGTTGTTTATAATTCTATATGATTAAAAGTGTCTAAACCCAAACAAACAATTTGTTTGGATGCTATGGTATGATTGATTACATTGATTTCATGTGATGATTGTATGCTTTTGGTCATAAGTGATTGTTATTATGTTATATTGATTTGTTTTATTATTAATTGAGACAACTTAAATGTTTCACTTTTATATAATTATTAATCTCTTTGAATTATATAAGTGAAATACATGTTTATGGAAGCAATAGCTACTGCTTTTGGTTTCATAAAATAGGCGTTGTTTGCCCGACAAATAGGTACGTTCTCGAATTACAGTTTTCTAGCGATATTATATTGTTTTTTCGTGGCTTGGGATATATTATTTTGAAAAATATGCTATATATTGTTATTATTGATGTGATTATTTCTTCCAAATCTCTCTGTACAAAGAAGACTTTGCCAAAATTTTACATGATTTTTGGAATTAGAAAATTATTATGAAAAATATGAATGTTTTCCAACTTTTATTGAACTTGAATATAAAAGTAATTAATTGTTTATAAATTGATATATTTTATTTAAAAAATTTAATTATGTAAATGAATTGTTCATAAATTAAATATTTTGAATAAGATATGTCGATTACTTAATTTCTCATTTTCCTTCGTTTCCTTTTCGACGACGAAAAGTTTTGAGTGGGGGAGAGTGTAACGACCCGCATTTTTCCGATAATTAAAATTTTGAATTAAATAAGATTTCTGTAATTTAATATTGGAAGAAATTAAAATTTGTGGTTTACTAATAGGAAATGACTAGAATGTAATGTTAAAAATGTTAATTCAAGACGATTGATAACTATTTTAATATATGTCCAATTAATTGAAATGGTTGTAAAGTTAAAATTGGTTATCAGTTGTAAATAAAGAAATAGAGTTTAATAATGTAAACTTAATATAATAAATGCCTAATTGAATGAAATCTCAAATAATTGTAATAAATTGTAAATTTACATTGGTTAGAAATTGTAAATAAGAAGATAAAATCAATGTGGAGTTATTTGTTTTGTTAGTTAACAATAAACTTGGAAATGTGTTTGAATTGGCAAATTATAACAATGGTTAATTAGTCCATTGAAATTTAGTTAGTTATAAATGGTAAATAAGGGAATACATTAAATATTATGATTAATTAGTGAAATAGTATGTAATTCATTGTAATTGGGAAAAATCAGGGTGGTGTAAGTAGTTATAACATTTATTTGAATAATAACAAACTTATAAGTATAATTAAGGTAGGAAAAGGTGACAATTGTTATATGTTACCTATTTAATCAATCTGTTGAATTTAATTTGGAATAACTTGCATTTTGTGTCGATATGGAATGAATATTTTAATTTAAAAAAATGCATGTTTTGAGATGTATAAAAATAAAACTTTCATTTTGAATAAGTGTGGAAAAAAATGAATTTTAGGATAATACACACACACATCAATATCCAAAATTTTAAATATATCAGAGGGTTTATGGTTATGTAAATGTTGTGGAATCAATTAAAATTAACATTAATTAACAATTGTATTTTTCCATTTCACATATGGTTAAAAGTTGTAAATTTGTTGCATTAATGCGACCGTTACAGGAATAAAAAAATAAAGTAAATCATTTTATAATGCATAGATAGATATATATTCATTAATTAATAAAATTGGTTTGAGTAGCATAAATAAATGAATAAATTAATTGATTGATTGAATGTTAATTGCTTGATTGCTCTAATGGAGCGTGCATATATATTAACATAAAACGAATGTTTTAATAAAGAATTAAATGATAAATATGTGTATATTTGGGTTTGTTGAAGTGAATTAATAGGCGAAAGTTTTGGAATCTGGATCCCAAAGGTCTGTTTATGGTATATAAGTGGTCCCTTCATTTACTTTGCATTTATCATCACATCCACATTCTCTTTCTTTTCATTTTCAAGTTCTCCGTGTAGGTTGCATTTGTGCACCATTTAATTATTAGACTACTCATTCATTTCTTATTAATTAATAATTGCCTCATTCTTTTCATTTGTTTCTCATTTGTTCGTTTGTTCCTTTCAATTTCTTTATTTCAAGTTTTTATCCTTTTTCTCTTTCCATTTTTAATGTGAACGTCCAAATTAATTTTCATGCCATCTAATTAGCATTTACTATTCTCCATTTTTGAAGTTTATTTCGTTTATGCGTTATTAGTTCTCGTAGTTTCCTTTCATTAGCAACTCTTTCTTCTGAAGCTTCATATCAAAGAACTAAAGATTTATTTTTATCTTTATTCATACATTTATTCCTTTATTTACCTCTTCCAACACTACCATTTAAGGCTATTCGTATTCTTACTTCATTTCAATTACTAGTTTTCTTACATATAATTTATTAGCTTTTCATTTGTTTCCAGCTTCATCTCTATATCCTGTTATGACTTGCCATTTTTTATAGTTTATATCGATAATAAACCACACATGTCAAACTTAAACCAGTCAAAAGGAAGGATTATTATGAGGTAAATAAGAAAAAGCAGAGAAAGAAAGAAAAACAAACACATAATCTTGCAGCGGAATGACAAAATATAATAATCAAATAAACTATTCATGAAGTCTTTACAAATAAGATTTGATAATACTTTTAAAATATAGATCATAGTTACATACAACAGGAATAAATAAATAAATGCAGTGGAACAATATGATGCAGTGGAATAAATATTATAAATAATAATAGTATAAAATCTTCATCTTCATCCTCTAGAAAGCAGTCTTCGATAAACTAAAAGCTTAGACTGACCTGAGTGAGTTGAAAATACAAACAATCGAGTCAAAACTAAAAGATCATATGTAACTTAAATCAATAGTAAATGAATATGAGTGTAACGGCGTCAGAGATGTTTATAGGGTTTGACATCTCCTATCCAGTGTCTAACATGAGTGCAATAACTTAAGAGATGTTTGGAATTCTCATCTCATAAGGATCCGATATACTATCTACTATGTAGTAAAATATGCTATTATAATAGTGTCTACAGTAAAGTAAAGTATTAAAATAGCGTTAAGGTGTTACCCGTATCCCATTAACACATTTTATATAATGTCGTAGTCTATATAGATACTGTAAACTCCACCCGCAGGTGGGCTATCACGGAGCTCTCCATAGGCGCGACACAAAACAAACTCGTAGAAGGTGCGATTGGGCATGTGAACACGACACTCGAGGCGATGCCAGGGTAGGTATACCAATTGCGGATCCGGACTGGTGGTAACATACAGCAGCTACTACCGCCCACCTCAGAACATACTCCCATAATCAAAATCAAGGGATGGCCACTGAATCATCACAAAGTCATAATATGGTATCGAAGAAATGTGTCCGATCGAAGGAATGACCTCACTTCGCCCAACGTGGCTCCTATTTTAGTCACATCAGTTAACTCATGGGAGTCAGGGTCACGTAAATACCTCATACAGAATCGTTCACCAAACCATCCTACTTCATTTCTGGAATCTCCACCACGTACATTGTTGTTAAAGTGGTTTTCGGTCTTGGCTGAGAGTATGACAATATCCAATCCCAACCGCTTTAACAACCAAATGCTTATTTCACACCGAATGGTTCTTTTACGTTTCAAAAGTCAATTCACAATTGATATCAAAATATCATATTTTCAAAACCATATCATTTTTGAAATCACATTTGCTTCCAAAATTATATCACATTTGAAAACATATCACTTTCGAATTCATATTTCCAAAAATAGATTAAATCCCCATTTAAAATCATCATTTTCCTCAAATATGTCATTTATATCCCTACTTATGTTATAACATCGTTAAACCTTATTTGCTTAAAATTCAAGGCTTCAATTATACATATTTCCACTTCACTATCTGAAATTTAGAAAATAATTTAGATAGATATAAAAAGTTTAATTAGTTTACAAAGTTTTAAATGGAGATAAATTAGGTTGAATAGGTTTAAAATAGATTAAATTACTTTAATTAGATTTAAATAGTTTAAAATAGATTAAATAGGTTTATTATGGATTAATTAGATTTAAAATAGGTTAAATACAATTAAAATAAATTAAATAGTTTAAAATAAATTAATTTTTTTAAATAGATTAAAATAGTTTAATAAATATTAATAAATTTAAAATGATTTAAAATATATTAAAATATATTAAATAAATTAAAATAGATTAAGATAGGTTAATTAGTTTAAAACAGGTTAAATTAGATTAAAATGAATTAAATACTTTAAATTGATTAAATTGGTTTAAAATAGATTAACTTATTTTAATAGTTGAAAATCTTAAAATTAGAATTTAAAAGAACATTTACAGTTTATATTGAGATAATAAATTTTGAAATTAACATCATATTTAATCATTTCTTCCATGTCAACATTTCAATAACTTAATTTCGATAAATGACGTTTATACTTCAATTACAACTTCAACATTTCAATTTAAGCCAATTCCTATTTCAACATTTAAAATTCGGATTTCCGAAAATAATTCAGTTTCTATAAATCAAGTTCTGTTCAAAATATCATTTAACTAAATTCAAAATTTAAGGATTTAAAATCATTAAATTTAACTAATCCGGTGTCCATATATAATTCTCTACCATATGGTCAAGGGATATGTATATTTATCATTTCAATCCGCAATTTAAAATTTTACGGGTATATATCATTTCAACCCGAAACCCCAAAATTTAATTTCAGTACATGAAATCGCTCAAGTCTATCATTTCAACCCATAACGATTTCTCCCTAATCTATCAATCATTCGAGTATGTATCATTTCAACCCATGGGAAACTTGCAGTGTTACAACAATATAAAATATAACATCCAGTCATCCAATATCAACAATCAAACATCCATCAAAATCATCATCCAAATCAATCAAAAAACACTAATGACTAACTGATTATCAATAATAAGTATAAACTGACAAATTAAATTTTAATATTAAATTAAATGACGATTAAATGCAATAAAAGTCATATTTAACTGGAATAACAATTTAAATATACGAAACATCAATCCATCAATTTATATTTACATCATAAATTAATTTAACCAACATAAGGTAATTTAGTAGTTGAAAGTGGGCTAAAACACTCACCTTTGATTTTAGCCCATAAAAATCCAAACAGAAGCGCAAAAACTCAACAGTCTCAAACTTCAACTAAATCAATTTCATGTTGTTCGGAATTTAAATATGAATCCAACAAAAGAAATCGCGCGTGAATCAAAGTTTATATGCAAAAGATGTAACGACCCGTAATTTTCGACAATTAAAAATAGTTAATTTAGATAAGATTGATTGATTTGAAGTTGGAAGAAACAAATTATTAATGAAATAATAACTAGGATGAAAGGTAATAATATTAGTCTAAGTTAATCATTAAAAATTTGAATGAAACTCCAATTAATTGAAGCGATTTAGAGGTTGTACTTGGTTATAAATCGAATATAAAAAAACAAACCTAAATATTGAATGAATTTATGAAATAGAATAAAATTAATGGTAACTGAATAAAAGCAGTATTATATAAGTAATTATGATATTTAGTTGCAATAATAAACTTAAGAATGTATTAAATGTAGTAATGGTGATAAATTGTTGTCTGTTACTAATATATTAAATCAATTGCAATTAAAGGTAATAAGTGTTACATTAATGTAAGTTAAGGCAATAACTGCAAAATGTGAATGAATAGAAGGTATAAAAATGTAAATTATATTTACCTAGGTAATAATTGATTTAATAAAAGAGTGAAACTAGGGTAACGTAATTAAATGGGATTTGGAATTATAATTAATGTGTAAAATTATCAAGATTCAATATGATTGAATTATAGTAGTTAATACAAATAAAAGATGGAAATTGGAGGATATTATGTAATGAAATATTAAACAATGTTAAATATGTTATTAGAGTAATTATTGATTGAATATGGAGATTGAAATCAAATAAAATCAGTCTATTGGAATTGAATTTTAGTTAGCTGGATTAATTGCAGTTGAAATTGAACACTGTAATTATTGGAATAACGAACACTGAAATTGATATGTATATTTACTTTAAATTATTCTAAATGTCCAAGCAATCGAAAATCATAGGAATTTTTAGTTATTAACTTTGAAATAAAAAGGTGGTTTAATTAATTTAATTATTAATTTATTTAATTAAGGTGAACATAGCCATTTTGACCACTGACTCGGATTTCGATAAAACCGTTTTCATCGGATCCATAACGGTGAACTACTGTAGGATTTCAATTTTCGTAGCGATCGGTCTTGTCTTTGATCGTATGAGCTCGAAACGCCTAGAAATCAATTTAAATGAAATCAATAGAAATCAATTTGAAATAAGCTGATTTTAACATAGATTCTTCATACGATGGGATTCGGCTTGAAACCTGTTCCATTTAGTTTAAAAATATTGAAAACATCTATTTTGATATATGGGATGACCCATTTTCGTTTCGGCAATGAAACGGCTTTTCGGTCAATTATCGTTCAACTTTCGAATCAATTTTGTCCATTCATTTTTTCATTTACGATTTGCCTATAAATAGTCCATTATAAACCCTAGTTATTTCTTATTCCTCATTTTAGTATGTATAGAAGTTTTGTCGCTCCTTTTTCTCAATGGCTGAAAACCCTAAATTACCCAATTCAATTTCAATTCAAAATTCAACTTCGAAATCAAATCTTCTCAAACTATATCATATTATATATCGATTTGAAGCTCTCGACGAGCGCAAGTCAAATCTGCATTCTATTTCTTGATGTGATTTTTTGGGTGCCTAGAATTCGATGGTTTATTCTCGGATGTTCGTTGGGCTATGATCGACTTCGATCGATCATCGAATCGACAACATGGATTTGCAGAGATTATCGAGCATAATCCATCCATGCAAGTTTTACGGCGATTCAATTGTTAGATTTATCGATTTAATTCGATTAGGGTTCGATTTTCAAGTGGCGGCCAGTGGTTCTGGGTGATCGCACCTCGGCCGGCGGAGGCGTCGAAGTCTGGCGTGGCACGTGGGAGGTCGTTCAAGGATTTGTGACGGCGTATGGGGGTGCGATTCGATGGTCAACAACGGTTTAGTGGCGGCTCTGTTTGCTCAAATAGAAACGAGCGCATTAGGGTTAGGGATGAAGACCGGGGACGTGTCTTGGGTACGTGGATTTCTTTCTTTTTTTATTTTATTTAAATTTTATCTTCGAAGGCTCTAATGTGTATATCTTTCCCATACGAACTCAGATTCATGCACGGTTTGATCTACTAGGATCTTATCAAAATTCCAGACCTTTTGACGCTTGTTTGGGCGAATTCTGAGACTGTTTGAATTTTGGGTTTAAATTGGATTTTAATTCAAAAAGTGTTTTGACCCACTCACAACTTCTAAAATTTCTCATGTTTGTTAAATTAATTTATGATGTAATTGGGAATTTATTTATGACTGTTTGGTATATTTAAATTACTATTACTGTTAATTTGAATTATTTGAATTAGATTGTCATTTAATTTATTTTTGAATTTAAACTGCTAGTAAATTTCCTGTAAATGATAATCTGTTATTTGTTGAATTTATTGGTCGAATCGGATGATGATTATAATGGATGTTGATTGTTGATATTGAATGATTGGATGTTATATTGGATCTATATATTGTTATCACTCTGCAAGTTACCTATGGGTTGAAATGATACATAGCCGAACGATCTATAGATTAGGGAAAAATCGGTATGGGTTGAAACGATAGACTCGAACGATTTTATGGATTTTGTTATTAATTCGGGATTGCGGTTTGAAATGATATATAACCGTAAAATTTTAAATTACGGATTGAAATGATAAATATCCATATCACTTGACCCTAGGGTAGAGAATTATACGGACGCCGGATTGGTTAAATTAAATGATTTTTAAATCCTTAATTTTCTTGAAATTAGCTAAATGACATTTTGAAATAAAATTTGATTCATATAAAATTGAATTATTATCGAAATTCAAATTTTATGTTAAAAATTGGAATTGGTTTAAAAGAATTGTTTAAAGAAACTAAATTGGAGTTTTAAAGTTGAATTAGAAGTATATATGTAGTTTTCAGAACTGGGTTATTAAAATTGTTCGAAATATAACTTTGAAATATGTTGAAATTGGAGTAATTTAAATTGATATTTCAAACATGGATTTGAAAGCGATATATAATTAATATTTTATTGGGAATCTGAATTGAAATTGGGAATCCGTTATCTATAACTAAACTATTTTAAAGTATTTAACTATTTATAGTAGTTTTAACTATTTATAGCTATTTAAACTATTTTCTAAATTTTCAAACTAAGTAGAGGGAAGTCTTCATATTCAAATTCACTGGTTTAAAGCAAATGCTATAAAATGATGTTATAACCTAAGTTGTAATTTAAATGTTATAATTAATAGAATATGATGATTTTGAAGTAAGGAATTAACCTATTTTGGAAATACGATTTTCAGAAGAAATTATGATTTTGGAAACGATATGATTTGAAAGCGAATACGAGTTCAAAGTGAACATGATTTCAAAAGTGGTATTGTTTTGAGAATATGATATTTTGATATAAGTGTGAATTAACTTTTGAAACGTAAAAGAACCATCCGGTGTGAAATAAGCGTTTGGTTGTTTAAAAGTCCGGGATCAGATATTGTCATACTCTTGCCAATACCGAAAACCACTTTAACAGCTGAGATTCCAGAAATGCAGTAGGATGGTTTGGCGAACGATTTTATATGAGGTATTTACGTGACCCCGACTCCCATGAATCAGCTTGATGCGGCTAAAATCAGGAGCCACGCCGGGCCAAGTGAGGTCATTCCACCGATCGGGCACACTTCTTTGTTACTATTATCCGGCTTTGTGATTTGATTTGGTGGCCACCCTTTATTTTTGACATGGGAGTGTGTTCCGAGGTGGGCAATGGTAGTTGTTATGTGTTACCACCAGTCCGGATAAGCAAATGGTATATCTCCCTTCATAATTCCTCGAGTGTCGTGGCGCATACCCTTTCGAGCCTTCTACGAGTCTGTTATGTACCATACCTATGGGGTGCCCTCTGGGTAAACCTCCAGTTTATGGAGGAGCTTACGGTACTATATAGACTATGAGAATATATAAAATGTGTTAAGGGGGATATGGGTAACGCCTTAATGCTATTTTAATACTTTTACTTTAGTGTAGACATATTATAATAGCGTATTATGCTACATAGTAGATAGTTTAACGGATCCCTAGGAGATGTAAATCTCAAACATATGTTAAGTTATTGCACTCACGTTAGACCCTGGATAGGAGATGTCAAACCCTGTAAACATCTCTGACGCCGTCACACTCATATTTACCATTGACTTTGTAACAGCCCAAAATTTTCGACCTCAAAAAGTCGACACTAATAAGTTTGCTGTATAGAGTGCCGAGCAATTAAGTGCTAGAAATCCCAGTCTGTTAGGGTGAAGAAGAAAATAAGATAGAAGAAGAAACAGAAAACAACAGCACAGAATCTCACAATCGCGGCGTTACAATTTATAATATACAAAATGTAGCATTTTATATAAATAAAACTGTAACTTCAATATTCATACAATATCAGAGTACAACCATCAACAAATACATCTAGATAGTTATATTAACCTGCTCTAGAATGCTATCTATACAGTCTCAAATACATAGCGGAATATCTCAATACGTCTCTGCTATCCAGCTCGCCTTCTGAGCTCCAGAACGTCCTAACCTGAAAGTCTATAATACTCGGTCTGAGCCGAGCATTACAATAAAGTAACACCCGAGTCAGGCTGGAAACCAGCATGAGTAAACCCATTTAATTTGAAATATTAAAGTTATAAAACTTCTTGAAAACGTAGGTAACTCGTTCATCAGTACGAGTTTTATCCTGCTAAAGCCAAACACTTACTTCACAAAAATATCTAAGTATCGTTACTCAGCTTAAATGGCCAAGTTTACTTAATTTATTCCATTCCAGCCTATTTGATTTTATAATCAAATCTAAAAAGATTAATAGTAGTTACTAATCGAAGTAGTTCCGGATATTGGTTATATTCGACCCCGATCTCTTCAAATCCAACACCATCCTTTAAGCCAAGTTGTTTTAGCAAAACAATTTCAATTTCAGAATGTCATGTTCACAAAGAAATTTCCCTCACCCATATCTGTTTCAAATAACATTTCACGTTTATATTCATTGTTCAGATTAGGGTACAGAACAACTAGAAATAACACACTAGATAAATCAAACAATTCAAAATACCCAACCATTTAAAACTATCCATGGACTAGATTAACTAGTCACAAAAGCGTCTCTTTAATTTAAACAGAATTATTTATCTTCGAATCCTGTTTTATCATTATAAACTAATAACAACCCATTTTGTTTTATTTTTATTAAATATCTAGAATTAATTTAAGATTAACGGGTATAATTAACTTAAGGCTTTTAGTAAATTAAAGGTTGAGATCATTTTATTTCATCATTAACTATTTACTAATTACAACTATTTCCTTTAATAAACCCTAGGAATTAATAGATAATTAACATATATATAATTAAATTAACTTAATTAATTTAAATTTAAAATATTTTTATTACCCTAGCCATTTCTAACCTTAAAGTTTAGGTTAACTTAAGATTTTTAAATTACTAATATATATAACCATAAATTCATTACTTGAACCATTCCCTTCTCATTTAAAAACTTTTAGATTTATTTATTTTTCTTTTCTTTCTTCTTTTTTCCTTACCTTATCTTTTCTTTACTTACTTTTCTTCTTATTTCCCTTTCTGTCCGGCACAGCTTCTCCCCCCTCCCCCCCAGGCCCAACTCCCTTCTTTTCCCTTTCCTTTCTGCTATCATCTCTACTTCACCTGGAGGCCAAAGTGTGCACGCATACGTGCATATTCACGTGCATGCTTCCCTACCGGTCGCCATTCGCTACCGACCCACTGTGTGAGTCACCCATGGCCCCACGACTTCACTCAACCGTTTGGAATCGCACAACCATCCTCGATCAAAATTTGACCTTGACCATTCCTGGAACAACTACATCCACCACCAAAAAAACCTCACGCCACGTCACCACGACCACCCGCCACCGATGAAACTCCTCTGTAACACGCACCACACCCCTCTTCTCCTTTTTCCCCTGGTGCATGCGTCATCATCTTTCTATACTCCCCACCATTCTCCTCGAACCGAAGTCACACGATCGCTACCACCAAACCCTAAATCACCCTACAACCGGCCACCACACACACCTAAAAAATCCCGCACCATTTTTCCCTTACTCCACCACCTCCGAGCTTCCTCCTGATCCAACGCCGATCCCCCACTAGCTCAACCTGCCGTAATTTTCTCAAAGACCACAAATTGATCAAATTCCTTTATCTCATAAATTACCACACTAAAAATCGAGATAATTCCACCAAAATTCATTCCTCCACATGTCGATTCCATTCATGTCAGTGGAAACATAAATTAAAATGGTCGAATTTTCTAAAACATTTGATTATTTACTGTAAAACTTATTTGTCAAAGTTTTACTCAACAATATTTTACGAGAAAATTTTTAAAACGAAGCATACTTGAATGCAAACATAAATCCTTCACACATCACAACCTAACACTCTATAGAGGAAGAGATATAGATTTTGAAAGATTAATCATGACAGGAAATGAAACAGAGGTAAGAAATGTTGAAGAGCCTTTACAATTATCCATATACATGCACATATACATCCATTCCTAAACAAGCAGCTCATTTGTTCTTTATTCCATTTTAAGTATACTCATATTATAAGAAAGATTGGGTTTTAAGATGAAGTTTACTCATATTTGATTTTTTGCAGTTTGAACCTTGTTTTCTTTGTTCTTGCTCAATAGAGTATTGCAGTTTATTCTTATTTCCCTTGCTTCCTTCTTTTTAATACTTCATTTGTTTTTAGTTTGTTTCTTTTCACTGGCACCCTCTTACTTATTATTGATATCTCTTTTCGTAAATATTAGCGTGTGTAAGGATTTTTGCATATACACACACACACACGGAGAGAGTTGAAAAAGACAGTGTGACAATGTGGAAGCTGCAAATTTTGCACAAGCTATGTATACAATTTATTTTTAGATTTGAAAGATGTAGACTTGAGTTTGATTAGATTTTTACTTTAGCAGATTTGGTTTTGATCTTGTTGCAAGATTTTGTTCATTATGTGGGTTACATCCTTATGTGACCTAAAGTTGAGGTTGCCATCATGATGTTCCTTTAGATGCTTACATAAATATATATACTCCAGACCCATCTATATTAACATACATTTCACTTATTACATATATATTTATACATCTTCATATTACAAATTCCATACACATGTATTTAAGACTTTACATGTACATTTCTATATACATATGCTTAGGCATATTTTATGTTTACATATATTTATATATTTCCCAACATCATAAAGCTTATATTTTCTTATATACATTTATGCAAATTCCCTTATTACTTTATATGTTTATTTATATATTCTTATATGCTATTACAAAAATGAACATCATTAGCTTTTATGTAATTATATGTACATATCAATGTATTCTACTTTTAATTTTTTTTTCTTTTAGTTGGTTATATACACATATCTATTTATATACATTACTTTGTATAGGCATATACATATATATATTATTTTTATATATATATTATTCACAATTAAAGTTTGTATATATTTTTCTACAAATATTTATAGGTATTTTATCCTAATTTAAATGATGGGGTTTATCATTTATTTTTTATGAGATTTGACATGCCCAGAGATTTATAATCCAACATCTAATATAGTTTTTAAACCAATTTATATTTATATCCAGATATTTTTAATTATCATAATTTTATTTGTTCGACTTATAAATTAGTATTTCTAATGATTTAGTCAGATAATTACCAATTAACGATCTTTAAAAATCTGGGTCCTTGAATTCCTCCCTCCTTTAAAATTTTTCGTCCTCGAAAGGGAACGAAGCGTGAATTTAATGCTTCATTTTAGTTAAGTTTATTATCTATTCCTTTACTCTTTTATTTTAAAAATTTTAAACACTTTAAAATTTATATAATATTACCAAAAATTGTTTTTATATAAAAATACTTTTTATAGCTCAATGTTTCAAAAAGTCCATCCTTGTTCTCATATAAATTCGGTCATACGTTGATCAGACATAGGACTAAAAATTTATATGTACTTAGTAGACCTATTTTCAACACCTAGTGAAAATAATTGAAGAACATTTTTGAGAGAATGCTCTGGAAATCATCACCCCTCCCTGGTCGCAGTTAGCCCGATGATTAAGTCGTCATCCCCGCAAAAACATATCAGACTGTAGGTATCCACGCCCCTTGATTTCACCATAGAACCGCCACAGATCGCAGCTACACCTAGGGTTATGTTGCCGTCATGGAAAAAACCATCTAATTGTAGACATCAGCGCCCTCGAATTTCGCTGCCAAATGAAACTTCCCCGCATAGATTGCGGACTACATCAGTCGAGTTCCAATGTAGCCCGTAGGCACTCACTGCCACACGACTTTCTCTATGTCCTCATAGATCGCAGTCTACCGATGTTACATCACTCTCCTAGTGAAATCAAATGTAGACTTTAGGCAATCACTGCCCCTCGACTTACGCTATGGAAACGCAGTTGATCGTAGTTACACCGAGTTACACTGCCGTCACAGCATGACCCCAATGTCTCAGTAGGCATCAGTGCCCTCGACTTTCGCTACCCCAACCACAATCCTCAGGAACTACAGTTTAGTCCGGACATCCATTGGGATCAAATTTAGAACCCCCCTTAGGGCTCAACGTAGAAATACCCAGTGGATCTCCTACTCCAAGTTTCAACTCTAAATGGTAGCGCTTTTTTCCCCACAACATTCTCAAAACATTTTATATTATACACATTGTATCTTTCAAATCATACTCTTATATGTATCACATATAAATCCCATTTTCACAAAATCGATATCTCAAAATTGATAGTTCCCAAACAAGGCTTTCCAAATTCACAAAATTTTCTTTTTCCCAAAATCATTAGCCTTTAAAAAATCAATGGGTTCCAAAACCTTTTTCCTAATTTCAAACAATCATTTATATATGTAGATATAATATATATAAGTTTATTCTTTTAACTAGAACAAAATATTTTTGGATCACTTCCTACTTATATAAATTTCTTTTTATATTTCAAATATTTTCAAATATCTTTTCTTCTAGTTATGATTCAACAAGGGAAGTTTATCATATATAAAATATATATATATATATATGTATATAACTTTAATTATGCAAAATCAACATTCAAATTCGATTTCCTTTATAAAGTTATTTACTACCTACTTACTCTTTATAAAATGAATTTCAGTTATAGTGATATCCATCTTAATTTCAGTTATAGTGATATTCATCTTCCACTCTTATTCATCATATATTTCTCAAAATATACTTTTCCATTTCAAAATCATTTTTACTTCAATATCTGGATTTGCTTTCACCTCACAGTTGCTTCAATTTCCATTTGGGTTATCACTTCAATTCTTATCTCATTTGGTATTTAAATATAAATAGTTTCTACTCTGACCAGTTTGAATTTAAAAAAATAGTTTGAAAAGTTTAAAATGGATAAGTAGTTGTAAAATAGAAATTAGTTGTAAAATAGTTGTAAATAGTTAAGTAGTTATAAAATAGTTATTAGTTATAAAATAGTTAAATAGTTGTAGTATAGTTAGATAGTTGCACAATAGTTGTAAAATGGTTGAATAGTATGTACAAAATATTTTGAATTTTAAAAAGAATGTTTTGTATAGTAAATAGCTTGGAGAGATAAAATAAATCTAAATATTTTAGGAAATAGATTTTAGACAGTTTATATTAAAATAGTTTATTGAAAAATAGTTCAAAGCCAAACTGTTCAATCTTCCAATCTCCCATTCCAATCAATTTTCAATTTCCACTTGCTTTTAAATTAATTCAATTCCAATTTAATTTGAATTAACTTCAATTCCTTTCCCAAATTCAAGTCAATTCCTATTTGAATTTAAAATTATTCAACTTTGATTACATTTCCAATTCCATTCTCAAATAAATAAAAAGTGATTTTATAATAGATCGTACTGCCATAAAATATTCCAAACATTGATAGACTACTTACTGGTAGTTCAAACATTACATTCATTTATCCAAAATAAGAGCCTTTCAGAAGTCATAAATCTAGTCGCCTTCATCATCACCTAGGAGTTTAGAAAAGAACGGAGCCCTAGTATTCTTACGAGAATCATTCCTATGGACTTCCTTCCAATGGGCAAAGCCCGAACATGCACTTTTCAACAGGATGTCCCCACTTATAACATTTGCCACAAAAGGTTTCTACCCTTCCGTCTATCTAGATAACCTTCACGCCTCGTGCAGGACTTTCCACAACCTTACTCTTCTTCTGTCTCTTGCGACAATTCCTAGCAATGTGTCCCGTCGTCTTACAATAATAGCAAATAGTCAACTCATTAACTGGTACTACGGGTTTACACTTCACCTTCCTCACTTCAGGGCAATGGTTTAGGAAATGTCCTTTCTTATGACACTTAAAGCATAAGATCTCAGAGCGAAACCGTTAGAATGTACCCTTCAATTCCTTCCTTGTTTTACTGCACTTGGCTGCGTAATGACCCTTATTGTAACATCTATAGGAGGTGACATCATCATAAGGCCCTGGTGCAGCCCTTTCCTTAACCTGTTTCTCATACTCCTATATTGCTTCTTCTCGTTCCTTACACGCAACTGCTCTCCGCTCCCTGCATCTTGCCTTCCATTCTTCACTTTTAACCATCACACTCTTAGACTGGATTTTAGTGGGACTTCCTAACCTATTTTAGACTTTGATTATTAAAATTTCCAATTTTTATTCTTATTTTCCACATATATATATATATATATATATATATATATATTTTAAATTCGAAATCCGTTTTATTTCAAATCAACTTTGAAATATATATACATATCTATTTCGTTTACACACCAAGTCATACTTTCAATTTTTAAACCATTCTTGGTTTTCAATTCAACAATTTCCCTTGAAATTTTCAAAACAACTCTTTTTTTAAAATAAGATTCCTACATTCAAAAATATTCTGAATTATATTATTTATTATATCTTTTAACATTTTGAAACAATTTCAAATTTTTTGGACTTGGATTTTAAAACTTCACAAATTCAATACTTTTTAATTTATATGTCATACTTATCTAAATTGTTACTTCCTTAAAACATTTCACTCTTGTTTCATTATTGTTTATTCTGTAATAACCATTCTTTATAAAGATACAGCAATCAATTTATGATAATTATCATATCTAGAAATCATACTCACCATATATTCCATAATCATTTGCTGGAAAATCAAATCAAGGTAGCTTATTTATTTCAAATACTTGGAAAACTCTTTTGAATTTCCCGGATTTAAGTTCAAGTTTGAATCCATTTCCAGCTTAACTTACTTGCAAAATTATTCTTACCCAAATCCTAGTTTGTTATATTTAAATTTTTATGATCTTATTTAATTTTAATAATCAACAACCATAATCTTAATATATAATAATAATTAGAAAAATTATTGTTATATATATCAAAATATAAGCTTACATAAAAATCATTTCTTAAAACGTTTCTAAAAATCATTATATAAGAAAATAACAAGTACGCTCTCATATAATACGCTCAACTCATTCTAGGGTACTACTGACCTTATCTCTAATGAGTAACCCCATCAGAGCCAAGGTTCTCGCTTAATCTTCTGCTCTGATACCAAAATGTAACAGCTCGAAATTTTTGACCCCGGAAATCGACACCAATACGTTCACTGTATAGAATGTCGAGCAATCAAGTGCCAGAAATCCCAGTCTGTTAGGGTGAAGAAGAAAAGGAGATAGAAGAAGAAACAGAAAATAACAGCACAGAATCTCACAATCGCAGCGGATACAATTTATAATATACAAATAGCAGCATTATATACAAAGAAAACTGTAACTTCAATATTCATACAATATCAGAGTACAACCATCAATAAATACATCTAGATAGCTATAATAACCTGCTCCAAAATGCTATCTATACAGTCTCAAATACACAGCGGAATATACTCAATACGTCCCTGCCATCCAGCTCGCCTTCTGAGCTCCAGAACGTCCTAACTGAAAATATGTAATACTCGGTCTGACCCGAGCATTACAATGAAGTAACACCTAATTCAGGCTAGAAACCAACGTGAGTAAACCCATTTAATTTGAAATGCTAAAGTTATAAAACTTCTTGAAAACCCAGGTAACTCGTTCATCAGTATGAGTTTTATCTTGCTAAAGCCAAACACTTACTTCACAAAAATATCGAAATACCATTACTCAGTTTAAATGGCCAAGTTTACTTAATTTATTCCATTCCAGCATATATGATTCTATAATCAAATCTAAAAAAATTATAGTAGTTACTAATCGAAGTGGTTCCAGATATTGCTGACGTTCGACCCCGATCTCTTCGAATCCAATGCCATCCTTTAAGCCAAGTTATTTTAGCATAACAATTTCAATTTCAGAATGTCATGTTCACATAGAAATTTCCCTCACCCAAATCTATTTCAAATAACGTTTCACGTTTATATTCATTGTTCAGTTCAGGGTACAGAACAACAAGAAATAACACACTAGATTAATCAAACAATTCAAAATACCTAACCATTTAAAACTATCAATGGACTAGATTAACTAGTCACAGAATCGTCACTTTAATTTAAATTGAATTAATTATCTTCGAATCCTATTTTATTACTATAAACTAATTACAGTCCATTTTGTTTTATTTTAATTAAATATCTGGAATTAATTTAAAATTAAGGGTACAATCAACTTAAGGCTTTTAGTAAATTAAAGGTTGAGATCATTTTATTTCATCATTAACTATTTACTAATTACAACTATTTCCTTTAACAAACTCTAGTAACTAATAGATAATTAACATATATATAATTGACTTAATTAATTTAAGTTTAAAATATTTTTATTTACCCTAGCCATTTCTAAGCTTAAAGTTTAGGTTAACTTAAGATTTTTAAATTGCTTAATTATATAACCATAAACTGATTACTTGAACCATTTTCTTCTCATTTAAAAACTTATATATATATATATATATATGTATGTATGTATATGTATATGTATGTATTCTTTTTCTTCTTCTTTTTCCCTTACCTTATCTTTTCTTTTACTTACTTTTCTTCTTATTTCCCTTTCTGTTCGGCCCAACTTCTTCCCCCCCCCCCCCCCGGCCCAACTCCCTTCTTTTCCCTTTATTTTCTTTCTGCTATCATCTCTACTTCGCCTGGAAACCAAAGTGTGCATGCAGACGCGCATATTCACGTGCATGCTTCCCTACCGGTTGTCGTTCGCCACCGACCCACCGTGTGAGTCACCCATGGCTCCATGACTTAACCCAACCACTTGGAACTGCCACAACCATCCACGATCAAAATTTGACCTTGACCATCCCTGGAACAACTAAACCCACCACCAAAAGCCCTCACACCACGTCACTACAACCACCCGCCACCAACAAAACTCCTCCGTAACACGCACCACACCCCTCTTCTCCTTTTCCTCTTGGTGCACGCGTCATCATCTTTCCATACTCCCCACCATTCCCCTCGAACCAAAGTCACACAATCGCCACCACCAAACCCTAAATATCCCTCCGACCGGCCACCACACACGCCTAAAAAATCCTGCACCATTTTTCCCTTACTCCACCACCTCCGAGCTTCCTCCTAACCCAACGCCGACCCCCCACTTAGCTCAACCTGCCGTAATATGCCCAAAGACCACAAACTAATCAACTTCCTTAATCTCATAAATTACCACACTAAAAATCGAGATAATTCCACCAAAATTCATTCCTCCCCGTGTCGATTCCATTCATGTCGGTGGAAACATGAATTAAGATAGTCGAATTTTCTGAAACATTTGATTGTTTACTGTAAAACTTATTTGTCAAAGTTTTACTCAATGATATTTTACGAGAACATTTTTAAAACGAAGTACACTTGAATGCAAACATAAATCCTTCACACATCACAACCTAACACTCTGTAAAGGAAGAGATATAGATTTTTGAAAGATTAATCATGACAGAAAATGAAATAGAGATAAGAAATGTTGAACAGCCTTTACAATTACCCATATACGGGCACATATACATCCATTCCTAAATAAGCAACTCATATGTTCTTTATTCCATTTTAAGTATACTCATATTGTAAGAAAGATTGGGTTTTAAGATGAAGTTTACTCACATTTGTTTTTCTACAGTTTGAACCTTGTTTTCTTTGTTCTTGCTCAACAGAGTATTGCACTTTATTCTTATTTCCCTTGCTTCCAGCTTTTTAATACTTTATTTTTTTTAATTTGTTTCTTTTCGCTGGCACCCTTTTACTTATTATTGATATCTCTTTTTGTAAATATTAGTATGTGCAAGGAGGTTTTCATACACACACACACAGAGTGTGACAATGTGGAAGCTGCAGATTTTGCACAGGCTATGTCTTCAATATATTTTTAGATTTGAAACACGTAGACTTGAGTTTGATTAGATTTTTACTTTATGCAGATTTGGTTTTGATCCTATTGCAAGATTTTCATTATGTGGGTCAGATCTTTATATGACCTGAAGTTGAGGTTGCCATCATGATGTTCCTTTAGATGCTTGCATAAGCATATATACTCCAGACCCATCTATATTAACATACATGTCATTCATTACATATATATTTATACATCTTCATATTATAAATTCCATATACAAGTATATAGGACTTTACGTGTACATTTCTATATACATATGCTTAGGCATATTTTATCTTTACATATATTTATATTTTTCCTAACATCATAAAGCTTGTATATTCTTATATACATTTATGCAAATTCCCTTATTACTTTATATGTTTATGTATATATTCTTATATGCTTTTAAAAAAATGAACATCATTAGTTTATGTAATTAAATTTACATACCAACGTATTCTACTTTTAAATTTTTTCTCTTTTAATTGGTTATATACACATATCTATTTATATACATTACTTCGTATAGGAATATACTTACATATATTATTTTTATATATGTCATTCACAATTAAAGTTTGTATATATTTTTCTACAAATATTTATAGGTATTTTATCCTAATTTAAAAGATGGGGTTTATTATTTATTTTCTATGAGATTTGACATACCCAGAGATTTATAATCTAATATCTAATATAGTTTTTAAACCAATTTATATTTATATCTAGATATTTTTAATCATCAGAATTTTATTTGTTCGACTTATAAATCACTATTTCTAATGATTTAATCCAGATGATTACCAATTAATAATCGTTAAAAATCTAGGTCGTCGTAGATTTAACTTACATAAGATCTTTTAATTCTGACTCGAGTGTTTTTTCTTTTCAATTCGCTCGGGTAAGCCTAAGCATTTCAGGATTTAAAGACCTTATTTCTGGAGGACGAAGACGAAGATTTATGCTACTATTATTTACTATATTTATTCCACTACATTCATACTGTTCCGCTGCGTTATTTACTTATCTCTGATATGTGTAACTCGGATTCTACGTTGTATAAGTGTAATCAAATGCTTTGTAAACAGTTTCATAAACTGTTATTTGATTATTATATTTTGTCATTTCGCTATGATATTTTGTTTTTTTTCTTTCTCTTCTTTTTCTTATTTACCCCAATAATAATCTGCCCCTTTGTATGGTTTAAGTTCGACGTATGTGTCCGCACAAAACGCCCAAAAAGGCAAGTCGTTACAGTTGGTATCAGAGCTTTGGTTTAGTGGTAACCATAGCTTTGTGGGGTCTGACTCATACAAATAGGGTAGTAATTCCCTAGAAATGAGTCATTGTGTAACGACCTGGGATTTTGACACTATTATTTTGATAATTTTTTAACTTAATTATTGATAATATAAGCTTTTATCATTTAAAACAAATAATATATTCTGGCTATTTACTGATTGTCTATATATATATATATATATTTGGAGGGAAACCATGGTTTGAAATTTAAAAATAAATCTCTCAAAATATTGAAAGCCTTTATAATACTATATATAATTATATATAGGAATATAATTAGATATTTATACTTAAGCTTTGATATAAAAATTTAAAATAGAAATATATATGCATAAAAATAGGAATAAATTTACATAAGTGGATAACAGTTGTTTATATGGAAAATAAGTGAAAAACTTATACAAATGACAATGATAGGCATTTATGAATGTATGTATATGTATAAGGCAAACAAGACAAAATATTTGTATACATATGTATGTATATGAATGAATATATGTATGTAAACCAAGGGCGAAACACAACATTTAATGCACATCCCCTCGAGCACATAAAACATCAAATCCCATTTCAAATAAATCACACCTTTTCAAATGATCAATCAGGTCAAGAAATCTCTGACCAAAGAAAATAAATATAAAAAATAATAAAATAAAAGTGGAAAAAGGAAGCTTACTGTAAAAAAAATGCAGCCTACTCTCTCTTATATATACCTTCACTTGTTTCACACTTTTTTCATTCAAACAAAACTAAGTAAGATAGAAAAACATTCTGCCATTTCAAAACTTAAAGAAAATCAAACAACCCAAGTAAACAGGAAGCTCATCAACAAAGCAAGCAGATTCTTTTAGAAAACAAATCTTTATTCAAAAGATATACATCGAGTACACTTTTTTAGAAAAAACTAGATCTTTCTTAAATATGAGTATGCTTAAAAGTAAAATAAAATAACAGTATTTGTTATAGAAATAGATGTGTGTGTGTGTGTATGCATGTATATAGATGAATGCAGTAGCATGTACAACATTTTGCCTCTTTTCTGTTTTCTGCCATGTTCAACCTTTCAAAAATCTAAATCTTTTCCTCTAGACAGTTTTAGGTCATGATGTTTGAATGGTTTGTGTTTTTATTGGAGTATACTTTATTTTTAAAATGATTTCGCAAAATAATATCAAGTAATAACACTGGGAAATAGGATTTACAGGAAGTAGCCAGATATTTCAAGAAATTCAAACATTTAAATTTGTATTTTCATTGTTATAAATGGAATCGGCATGGGAAGAAACAAATTTTGGTGGAATTATCTCGATTTTTAGTTGAAAAATTATTGAGGTAGAGAGGGATGGTCGATTTTTGGTTATGGGTCGGTTTTCAGCGGTTTCGGTGGTAGTAGGTGTCGGGGTTGTGGTCAATGGTAGTTAGGTGGTAGTGGGCCTCAGGAAAAATGAAGGTGGAATTTTCTGATCGGCGTGGCGATGGGTCAGAAGGAAAGTAAGGGTTTAGGCCCGTTTTCCGACGAGGTCAGTTTTCTGGCAATGGCGGCGACGTGGTGGGGACTTGGGGCTGCAGTGTAGGGGGAAGATAGCGGGGAGCAAGACGAAGCATCGGGCAAGGTGGCATGGGTTCCGGTGGACGGTGACGGCGGTGCGAGATGGTGAAGTGATCGAGTTTTCTTATTTGGTGTGGTGATTGGCTCGTTTTTTGTTTTGGCTTTGTCGAGGAGATTTGGGTAACTTGAGCAGTCAAGGGGGTTGACGGAGACTTGAAGGCGAAGTCGACGGTGATCGACGTGGTTTTGTTAGGGTGTGCACATGCACATCGAAGTCGTGCAATTGGGGGTAGCAGGAAGAAATAGAATTAGAAAAAATAAAAGAGAAGAGAGGAGAAGGAGGGGAAGTCTGGATCAGATTTTGGGCCAGTGGGCCGATGTTTTTAAAAAATATATATATAAATATTATTAAAGTTTATTTTCCTAAATCTAATTACTTTAAAACTATTTACCTTTTTAAACTCTAAGTTCCCTGATTTTATAAACATAGAACCGAGTTTTTTCTTATCTCCTTAATGGTTTGTTAATACCTTATTAAATAATAAATTTTAAATTTATAATTAGTTAATGGTTAATGTAAGTAAAATGATTTGAAACTTTAAGTTAATTAAACCTTAGGTTGATTTTATATATTTTAATTATTGATTGATCCCTAAGATTTATTTAAAGTAAAATAAATAGTTGTAATTAATTTTAATAATAAGTAAACAGGATTTGAAAAATGATTAAATTTGTTTTTAAATTAAATAGATGATAATATGACTGGTTAATATAGACTATGAATGGTTTAAATGGTTCAGTACATTAGATTGCCTTGATTTCTCTAGTGTGTTCTTTCCAGTTATTCTGTGATATGAAGTACCGTAATTTAGATAGTAAAATATAAAACGTGAGACATTTTATTTGAATAGATATTGTGGTGAATTTTCTATGTGAATGTTGACATTCTGAAATTGAATTATTTTTGCAAAAAAAAAAAACAACTTCGCCTTAAAGATGGCGTTTGGATTTCGATGAGACCGGGATCAGATATCATTTGTTATCCGAAAATCACATCGATCCAAAATGAACGATCAGGTCATGAAGATGTCAAGGGAAGATCCGGAATGAAGATTCAAAATGCAAGGGCTATTTGTCGCTAACTTTGACGGTGATTCCCATACAAGTGTAGTGGAGATAGTGCCTTCGGTTCCGTTCGGACCCGAAACGGACTTGAATGGACGAATGCTATCAGACCATCGTCATTGGAGGGCGGTGAGCATTCTAAGTGGATGTATGCTAAAAGGTAAATCATAACCTCAAGCCTCATCAACCGGGAATGGCTAGAAGGGAAGAGGTGCAGCAAGGCTAAGTGGGTAGCACCCAATTAGGGTAAGATTTCCCCTATCTAGAGTCCCTTTATTTGGTTGTATGGGTAGTTGCTGGCTCCAATCGCGGGGTGATCTTATTCGGACTATCCAGTAAGGGGTAGATCATGTCTTGTGTTGTAGGGGATCGGGAGTGGTCCTCGGTATGCTGATCTAGCCAGGTACTATGACGGGCGGTACTCCAGTAGCCCTGCCATTGTATGGAATCCAATCTCTAATAAGTATCGTACGTTTTGATTGTGTCCAACTATGTTGGAATGTAAGATGTAAGCATTCCAGCTATTTTCTATTTTATATTGAAAACCTTAGACACTATTATAATATCACTGGATTTCTTATGAAAGTGTTTTGGTTATCGTAAGGGAAAAACCCATCCGTGATTATGTTCGGCGAGTCTTACGAGATACCCTTGATTTCAAATAATTTTCAAGTTAAATAAATTCAACCATTTACTCACACCATACCCATGTATGACTCAGATTTTATTTTTTTGTTTTTCCCAAACTCTTAGGTACTCAAATTTTTATGAGTAGCCAAGTGACTCTAGGTTTTCTTTGACGTATTCTAAAGGAGGACTTGGGGCAGGAGGCTTTCGCGTATCTAGTTATATCTGCTTCCGCTGTATTAGTATTTATGTCTGCATTTTGGTTTGTAATGAATAAGCAGGTCACCACGACTGTCTAGTATGATATATGTAAAACTTATGACTCTGGTGTACGGTATTAGTGACTTTTGTGATATATATGTGATGTAATATATTTATTCCATTTCCTTGTGAGATTCTGTGATTGTTTTTAGTTCTTTCTTTCTATTTATTTCTTTTCTACCAATTTCTTTCTAATTCACGACTCGTCTTTCAATGGAATGAAGGGTGGGCCATCACATGCTGAGTATATATATGAGAGAGTGTATTTATTAGCGTTATAAAAATATTTTCATATTGTGTTAATTTGTCCGGTTTTGTATTTACAAATTCTGGTTGGCGCATAGGACGCTATGACATCGATAGGGATTTCTAAACACTTAATAGGGCAGACCAACACAATATTTATTTTGAAATGTAGGTAAATGAAATAATTTTGACTATTATAGATTTTGTGAATAAAATCAAAAAAAATTAAAAATGTTATAGTTTATTGTTATATTTGTTTGTTAAGTAGTGAAATTTTATAGATATTGATTGGGAAAAATAATATTTTCAAATAAAATGGATATAAATTGGAAAATTTGAGAACTTAAGTTTCGAGATTTGAAAATTTCTTTCAAAAGATTTAGGAATATAATATTAGTATTATTTGGAATTATTTTAAATAAATGTTTCAATATGGTTTGAAAGAAAGTTTTATAGAAATTTTGAAAGGAAATAAGTTCTGTACTCCCCTCTCTATCGCTGGAAAATAATATTGAAGATGAGTGCAGACATCATTGATGGTTATTTTCGCGTCTCAAAGTGGGAAGACTATGTAGTAATTTTACAGAATATCTTTTTGATAAATTAATCTTGATTTTTAAATTCCAAATATGATTTGACATATATATAAAAGATATGATTATATACATTATTTTAAAATAATTGAAATAAAACCCAGTTATTTAGTTCTTAAGTTTCTGTAAATTAGAAATTGAAATTATTGTAATTAATGGAATCTTGACTATATTAATAATTTAAAGTTTCTAAGATGGAAATAAGAAATTTAATGTTAAAATTATTAATGGAATATATAAGAAAATGAAATTTTGAAACTATAAATAAAAAGGATATGAAAATGAGAAATGACAATTATTAAGCATTAAGTAACTAAAATAAGTAAGATAAACTTGGGTAATATTCAATTGAACTCTTAAAACACATATATGACTTGCCAAAAGATTTAAAAGTTGAAATGTTTAATAAGGAGTTGTAATGGAATATTATACAAGTAAAACTTAAAGTAATGAAAGTGTGCAATGGAATTACTTTTATAAACAAGAATTTTTGACATTATAATGGTTATAAACTTAAGTTATAATTGTAGTGCTACTAAATAAAATGAAATAGAAAAATGAGTACTGTAAGAAAAGGATTATGAAACTTAAGTTAATGTTTGAAGCTATTAATAATTAAAGTAAATAATAAAATGAATACTATATTGAATTAAATGGTTATAACTTCATAAAAGTTGAAATTATTTAGGAAATGAATTCAATATTCAATGACATTAAATAAGGAAAGATGAATGTAAATAAAAAGTAAGAAACTAGAAAATGAATTTATGCACTAATGAATATTAATATCTAATAGAAATCAAGTATATAAATTAATAAATTTGAACTAAACTACAATCTAATGTATGTAATACTTGAATAATGAATTCATTGGTCATTATAAACAATTGAATAGAAATAACTTATGTAAGAAATGAATATAAAGAAATGAAAAGAAATTTTCATTATATGAATAAATGAAGAAAATGAATTTTGTAAGTAATGGATGAAAATAAATGAAAATAAACACTGAATGAATGAATGTGAATTCATTTACAAATAAATCTATATAGTACTTTAAAAATTGAATTACATATCTTATTTACATATGTTTAAATAATTATATATAAGTAACATATGTAAGAAAATTTAAATAACATATGTAAATAAATGAAGGTGAATGAATGAAATAATCACCGTATGAGTGAAAATTTTGAACAGCAATTGATATAAAAGGAAGTTAATAAGAATAAATTTAAATAATGTTGGAATTTTTTGTTTGTTTTGGCTTATGGGTTTCCCAAGAAAGGATAATCCTAATTTTTATGATGTATGATTAATCTATTGAGTTTATCTAAGACTGTTGAGTATATGGTATACTTATTAGTTATTTGTCATTCTATACAATTAAAGGTGTCTAAACCCAAACAAATCATTTGTTTTGCTTGCTACGGATGGATGGTTGATTAAATTGATTTCATGTGATGATTATATGCTTTTGGTTGCAGGTGATTGTTGTTGTATTATATTGATTTGTTTGTTAGTGATTGAAACAACTTTAAATATTTCATTTTATATGATTATTAACTTCTTTGGATTATATAAGTGAAATGCAGGTTATGGAAGCAATAGCTACTGCCTTTGGTTTCATAAAAAAAGTGTTAATTGCTTGAAAAATAGGTACGTTTTTGGATTACGGTTTATAGTGATATTATATTATTTTTTCCTGTTGTTGGGATATATTATTTTGAAAAATATTTGATATATATTGATATTATTATTTCTCCCAGACATCTTCGTATAAAGGAGACTCTGTCGAAATTTTTCGTAAATTTTGGACTTAGAATTTTTTTTAAAGTATTTTCCAACTTTGTTAATTTGAATAAAAGGATTTGATTATTTTTAATCGATATATTATATTTAAACTATTTAATTATGTAAATTAATTTTTATAAATTTAATATTTTGAATAAGATATATTGATTACTTAATTCCTTCTTTCCCTCTTATTTCCTTTTCGGAGACGAAAAGTTTTGAGTGGGGCAGAGTGTAACGACCCGTAATTTTTGACAATTAAAAATAGTTAATTTAGATAAGGTTGAGTGATTTAAAGTTGGAAGAAATAAAATGTATGAATTATTAATGAAATAATAACTAGGATGAAAGGTAATAATATTAATCTAAGTTAATCATTAACAATTTGGCTGAAACTTCTATTAATTGAAGTGATTTAGAGGTTATACTTGATTATAAATCGAATATAAGAAAACAAATCTAAATATTGAAGGAATTTATGAAATAGTATAAAATTAATGGTAATTGAATAAAAGCAGTATTATATAAGTAATTATGATATTTGGTTGCAACAATAAACTTAAGAATGTTATTAAATGTAGTAATGGTGACAAATTGTTGTCTGTTACCAATATATTAAATCAATTGCAATTAAAGGTAATAAATATTTTTAATGTGAGTTAAGGCAATAACTGCAAAATGTGAATGTAATAGAAGGTGTAGAAATGTTAATTATATTTACCTAGGCAATAATCGATTTAATAAAAGTGTGAAACCAGGATAACATAATTAATTGGGATTTTGAATTATAATTAATGTGTAAAATTAACAAAATTCAATATGATTGAAGTATAGTAGTTAATACAAATAAAAGATGGATATTGGAGGATATTAATGTAATGAAATATAAAACAATATTAAATATGTTATTAGAGTAATAATTGGTTGAATATGGAGATTGAAATCAAATAAAATCAATATATTGGAATTAAATTTTAATTAATTGGATTAATTGCAGTTGAAATTGAACACTATAATTATTGGAATAATTAACACTGAAATTGATATGTAAATTTACTTTAAATTATTCTAAATGTCCAAGCAACCAAAAACGATTGGAATTTTTAGTTATTAACTTTGAAATAAAAGGTTATTTAATTAATTTAATTATTAATTAATTTAATTATTAATTTATTTAATTAAGGTGAAAATAGCCATTTTGACCACTGACTCGGATTTCGACGAAACTAATTTCATCGGATCCGTAATGGTGAACTATTATAGGATTTCAAGTTTCGTTGTGATCGGACTTGTCGTTTGATCATATGGGCTCGAAACGCCTAGAAATCAATTTAATTGAAATCAATTGAAATGAATTCAAATAAGCTGATTTTAACATAACTTCTTCATACGATGGAATTTGGACATGAAACCTATTCCATTGAGTTTAAAAATATTGAAAACATATATTTTGATATATGGGATGACCCATTTTCGTTCCGGGAATGAAACGGACTTTTTGGTCAATTATCGTTCAACTTTCGAATCAATCTTGTTCACTCATTTTTCTTATTTCTGATCTGCCTATAAATAGTCTGTTATAAACCCTAGTTATTTCTTATTCCTCATTTTAGTACATATAGAAGTTTCTATCGCTCCTCTTTCTCAATGGCTGGAAACCCTAAATTACCCAATTCAATTTCAATTCAAAATTCAACTTCAAAATCAAATCTCCTCAAACTATATCATATTATATATCGATTTGAAGCTCTGGACTAGCGCAAGTCAAATCAGGATTCTACTTCTTGATCAAAGTTTTTGGGTACCCAGAATTCGATGGTTTATTCTCGGCCGTTCGTTGGGCTGCGATCGACTTCGACCGATCGTCGAATCGACAACATGGATTTGTAGAGATTCTCAAGCGTAATCCATCCATGCAAGTTTTACGGCAAGTCGACGGTTAGATTTATCGATTTAATTTGATTAGGGTTCGATTATCCAGCAGCGGCCAATGGTTCTGGGTGATCGCACCTTGGTCGGTGGAGGCATCGAAGTCTAGCATGGCATGTGGGAGGTCGTTCTAGGATTTTCGGTGGCGTTTGGGGATGCGATTCGATGGTCAATAACGGTTCGCTGGCGGCTTTGTTTGCTTAAACAGGGATGAGGGCGTTAGGGTTAGGGATGAAGAATGGGGCGTGGCTTAGGTATATGGATTCCTTTCTTTTTTTCATTTTATTTAAATTTTATCTTCGAAGGCTCTAATGTGTATATCTTTCCCATACGAACTCGGATTCATGCACGATTTGATCCATTGGGATCGTATCGAAATTCCAGACCTTTTGACTCTGGTATGGACAAATTCTGAGACTGTTTCAATTTTAGGCTTAAATGTGATTTTAATTCAATTTGAATTTAAAAGGTGAGTGTTTTGACCCACTCGCAACTTCTAAAATTTCTTATGTTTGTTAAATTAATTTGTGATGTGATTGGGAATTTATTTATGGCTATTTAGTATATTTAAATTGCTATTACTATTAATTGGAATTATTTGAATTAAATTGTTATTTTATTTATTTTCAAATTTAAATTGCCAGTGAATTTTCTGTAAATGATATTTTGTTATTTGTTGAATTTATTAGTCGAATTGGATGATGATTATAATGGAAGTTGATTGTTGGTATTGGATGTTATGTCAGATCTACATATTGTTATCACACTACAAGTTCCCAATGGGTTGAAATGATACATACCCGAACGATCTATAGATTAAGGAAAAATTGTTATGAGTTGAAATGATAGACTCGAACGATTTTATGAATTTTATATTTAATTCAGGATTGCGGTTTGAAATGATATATAACCGTAAAATTTAAATTGCGGATTGAAATGATAAATACCCGTATCACTTGACTCTCGGGTAGAGAATTATATACGGACATCGGACTGGTTAAAATAAATAATTTTTAAATGCTTAATTTTCTTGAAATTAGCTAAATGATATTTTGAAATAAAATTTTATTTATATAAAATTGAATTATTATCGAAGTTCAAGTTTTATGTTAAAAATTAGAATTGGTTTAAAGGAAATGTTTAAAGGAATTAAATTGAAGTTTTAAAGTTGAATTTGAAGTATACACGAAGTTGTCAGAATTGGGTTATTAAAATTGTACGAAATATAACTTTGAAATATGTTAAAATTGGAGTAATTTAAATTGATATTTCAAACATGGATTTGGAAGCAATATAGAATTAAATATTTTATTGGGAATTTGAATTGAAAGATTTGAAATTGGGTTTTGGGAATTGAAAATAGTCCAAATGTGTTGAAATGTAATAAATAGTTTAAATTGATATAAATTTCAAATTGTTTTAATATAAATTGTTTTAAAAAATTATTATTTTAGAGGTTCTTGAAAGAGGCTATGAAGTAGGATCGTGTAATATGGAATAACGGAATAGTCTAGGTAGATAAAGTAGGTAAATGCAAGGAGACACTAGGATTTTATACTGGTTCGGACCTCTAGTCCTACGTCCAGTCCCTAAGCTTCACTTAGGAATTTCACTAACTAACACCCTCACTTCACCGAGAGGAATAGGTTTACAACTTACCCGAAAAACCGAACGAGATTTCTTGCCTCAACTACCGAAGAAGACTTCAACTCAATTACTAAAATACAATATTCGACTTGTTGTGTTCTTGCCAACAATAATGAGTCTAATGTAGTACAATATTCCTATAATCTTATCCTCGAGAGTATGCAATGTGTTTGTGAAGATTTAGGAAATGTGAATTGCTATGAATCAAAAGAATGTTACAAAAACAGTGATTCAAGCAATAGATTGGTGATTGCTTTGAGAATATCTAGAGAATATGAACAAGAGAATCATAAGATTAAAGCAAGAGAATTCGGTGAGTTAAATGATGTTAGAATCATGTATATATACTTGTAGAAGTGGTGCAATTGTTGTCAAAGGTTGCAAACAATAGATGCTTCCATTTCCATTGATGAATGGTTGCAACTCTTGGGAGGAAGGTTCAAATTCAGTCGACTGAGCAGGGAATTCAGTCAACTGAAAATATGAAGTAAAATTTTCGGGAGCAAATTCAATCGACTGTGCAGGAAATTCAGTCGACTGAAACTGTGTATTTTTATATATTTGCTCCAGTTTCAGTCGACTAGCTATTCCTGTTCAGTCGACTGAACTTATAAAATATGCACAGTGAAAACTTTAAGTAAAAATGAAGTTTTATAAATTGTTTTCTAGTGTTCGTGCAAGCCTCTTGAGGATAGATTTTAACAATAAATCTAGACCAAGACCTATATAAAAATCATACTTATGTTTGTTTGGTCTTCATCGATCTTCCTTAAGCGTTGCATATATTTCTTCCTTGTTTCTTGAAGCACATTGTCATTGATCAAAATCTTCACGTATCAACATTCTCCCCCTTTTTGATTGATGTCAATATTGATTTATTCTAGAGATGTATTTACTTATTTTCTCCCCTGGATGTATGCACTATCTTTCCTACAAAACAAAGTTAGTACCATAGATTTTCTTCCCCTTTGTCATCGACAAAAAGGAAAAACTAATAGTAGAAATATTTTATCAAAACAATCACTAAAGCATAGAGAATATTTGCATAATCATGGCTTAAGAAAAGTTAAAAATGTTGCGACAAACAAGCATAAAATGGCTATTTATACAAGCCACTAGAACATTAGAAATAAACATCAAACCAGAAAAATTACTCATCTCTATCCCAGTCATATGAACCTTCTCTTCCTGTTGGTTCACGTATGACGGGTCCTCCTGTTGGTGGTCTGTTCGCTCTTCCTCCTTGGCTACAACTAGCTCCGCTTGCGCTGCTACTTGTATGCTCTTCGGATGTCGTCCATGTAAACGTAGGTGTTGGACGTTTGCCATGAGATGTCGAAGCAGTAGTGGTGCTTGAGCATGAGATTGCATCTCATAGCTTGTTGAAGAATCCTTTGATTTTGTCAAGCTTGTGATCTACCTTTTTAAGACGAGCGTCAAGAATTTGTTGATTTCTTGACAATGTCCCCAAAGATTGGTTGGTAGTGAAGCTTGGGTCAACAAGACGAATTTCATCATCTTGCTCGAGATGTTCTTCGTGGTGAGGTTGAGGAGGTTGTTGTTGTTGTTCTTGATGCCTTGCTTCCCATTCGGCGAGTGATATTATGCGAGGAGGTCAAGATGGGAGTTTCATTAGGCTTATGGTCCGGTGGTTAATTAGATGGACCATTGTATTCTTCGACTCAGGTAATGGCGTATCGACATTGAGGAGAAGTCGCATGATGTACTCTCCAAAATAGATAGTGTGCATTTTGCCATTATTAAAAGTGAGAAACTCATCAAGAATAAGTTGTACCCAATTGACTTGTACATTGCCAAAAATAGCATATAGAGCTCGATAGTTATTTGGATAGACAATTTCATACGAGCCCGTGCGAGGAGTAATTGTTCTCATTAGGGATTTGTGGAGGATTCTTGCCATAGGTCGAAGAGAGGTGGACTTAAAATCTCTAAAGTTGATATTATCATCCATAAATCGATGGTTTATGTTGTCGCGAATATGTGGATTGAATCCTATCTCCTCTAGCTTTCTCCCGACATTTGGTGATTCTAGAATGTGTGCCATTCTATCCAAGGAAAACCAAACTTTCTTTCCGCATACCATACTCCAAACACTATTGTTTGGATTTCTTGTAGTTTGGTGTCCAAGATTAAGGTTAGCGTAAAATAATTTGACCATTACATGATTTGTGGCATGGTCATTTCTTTTCAAATCCAAAAGAGAAGTTAAACCTGCTGGATCGGTTAACGCTTGGATGTTGTAGGTTTGAAAGCTTTGGAAATCAACAAAAGAATGCTCGAAAATTCGAGAATTCTTCATCTTATTCCATCTTGTGACAGCGGTTCCATCGTAAAGCCATTGCGCTATTTGAGCATCAATTGGCTCAGAGGATGAAGAAGAGGAAGCTCTTGATCTCTTTGGTGCCATTGAGATTTGAATGGATTTTGAGGAATTTGGGGGCTAGGGTTTCAAAAATAATTGGGGAAGAAGGTTTTTAGGAAGTAAAAAGTGAATTGATAGGGTAAAAACTGGTGGTTAAAAGAGGAAACTTGCCTGGGAATTGGCGTTCAGTCGACTGAATACACTGTTCAGTCGACTGAATTGAAGGCCGAAATTTTCTGGGCTGAATTCAGTCGACTGAACAGGGTTTTTAGTCGACTGAATGTTTGCCTGAAAGTTTCTGTTAGTATTTCAGTCAACTGAGCAGAGGATTCAGTCGACTGAATTGTAAAAAATTTGCATTCTGTCTTAAGTTCAGTCGACTGAACATGGGGTTTCAGTCGACTGACTTATGTATTTTGTTGTTCTTTATTAATTTTAAAGATAAACTCTTTATTCAAGGAAATAATTACAATTATATAGATGTAATATCATGAATAGATTTCCAAACTAACTATTTCTTAGGGGATGGACTTGGATTCTTTTTCCCTTCATTCTTCATATAATTTATATCCCATGAATTTGGACTATATTGGGGAGTCTTAGGGGACATCCAAGGATTCACAGGATCGGTTGGTGTACGATAAGATGAAGACGGATCAAGTGAGCTAACGGGGCGAGGTAGGGGTTCAGCCACTTCGTTCTTTTTTGATCCACAAAAGCGTAAACCGATTTTCTCAAGGAAGCTTAAATGTCTAGCCGTAACCTTTTGTTCGAAGTATAATTCTCGTTGAAGATCTATTTGTTGTTGTTGAAAGTGATGAATTTCATTAATCTTTCTTTTTGTGTCTGGAGAAATAAAGAGTCCGCGTTTCGCTTTCTTGGATTCTGGTGTGTAGCCGGTACGATAATTGTTCCATTTGTAAACTGGCTCATGTGTCGGTGTTGGAGTGGGAAGTTTTGGAGATGTAGGAGTGTTATCGACTGAAGAGGTGATGTTGATCGGAGAAAGAGAGTTGCTGGACGACATTTTTATAATGAATTTTCAAGCTTTTATTTGTGAGAATGAGTTGTGAAAAAAATAATATTTTTAAGGTGTATTTATAGTTGGAATTTTCTATATATATAGTGGTTATAATTCTTTAAAGTTTTTCATCCACTTAATGATTTAATGGTTACCATAACTCTGTTAAAAATGTATGGTTTATAAATGAATATTATTTTATAATATATTATGTAACATATTTGAAAAATAAATTGAAAATCCCATTGTTTTTCTTTATTCAGTCGACTGAACAGATAGTGTTAGTCGACTGAATTGTGTAGATTTTTCTCTATATGATATCTTTAAAAGACATTATTCCTAACTCTCGTCGTAATTTTATGAAGGAGTTTTCTAATAGAGGTTTAGTAAATATATCGGCAATTTGATTTTCGGTAGAAATATGTTCTAAATTAATTATTCCTTTTTCGATATTGTCACGTAAAAAATAGTGACGAATATCTATATGTTTTGTATGAGAGTGATTAACCGGATTTTTAGATAAGTTTATTGTACTTGTATTATCACAGTATATTGTAGAATTTGTTAAATTTATATTAAAATCTTTAAGTGTTTGTTGCATGTATATAACTTGAGTTCAAGCTAAAGCAGCTGATATATACTCTGCTTCGCAGATGGAAAGCGAGACACAATTTTTTTCTTACTAAACCAAGATACAAGTGATTTTCCAATGAAATGGCAAGTACCATTTGTACTTTTTCTATCTGTTCGAGATCCACCAAAATCAGCATCACTGAATGATACTAACTCAAATGGACACTCCTTTGGATAGAAAAGTCCGAAATCTTTAGTGTTGTTAAGATATCGCATTATTCGTTTTATCGCTCTTAAGTGTGAATCTTTAGGATCGGATTGAAAACGTGCACATAAACAAACACTCATCATTATGTCAGGTCTACTAGCGGTTAAGTAAAGTAAGGAACCTATCATACTTATAAACAATTTTTGATCTACACTTTTTCCATTTTGATCTCGATTGAGATGTGCAGTGGTACTCATAGGAGTAGGTTTAGCAGAAGTGTTTTCCATACCGAATCGTTTAATTAAATTAGCACAATATTTTTCTTGGTTTATAAAAATTCCATTTGTTAATTGTTTGATTTGAAGTCCGAGAAAATATGATAATTCTCCCATATGAGACATTTCGAACTCATTAGTCATTATATTTGAAAATTCTTTACATAAATTTTCATTTGTTGAACCAAAAATAATATCATATACGTATATTTGAATTATTAAAATATCTTTGGTAGTATTTTTAATAAAAAGCGTTTGATCTACTTTTCCAATTTTAAATCCCGAGTTTAATAAATAACTTTTAAGTCTTTCATACCAAGCCCGAGGTGCTTGTTTAAGACCATATAGTACTTTCTTTGATTTAAATACATGATCCGGATATTTTTCATGTATAAATAAAGGAGGTTGTTCTACATATACATTTTCTTTAATAAAACCATTTAAAAATGCACTTTTAACATCCATTTGATAAAGTTTAAAATTGTGAAAACATGCAAAGGCTAATAGTATACGTATTGCTTCAAGTCTTGCAACGGGAGCAAAGGTTTCTTCAAAATCAATACCTTCTTCTTGATTATAGCCTTGTGCTACTAGTCTTGCTTTATTCCTTGTTATATTACCTTGTTCGTCTACTTTATTTTTGTAAATCCATTTTGTTCCAATTACTGATTGATTATTAGGACGGGGAACTAATTCCCAAACATCGTTATGTTCAAATTGATTTAATTCTTCTTGCATTGCGATAATCCAATAATCATTTGTTGATGATTCTTTAGGATTTTTAGGTTCTATTGATGAAATGAAAGCTACATGACCCATTTGATTTAGTTGATTTCTTGTCCTAACTTGAGAATTTATTTCTCCTATTGTATTTTGAGTTGGATGATCTCGTAATATTCTAGGAGGAGATCTTAGTTCATTATTATTATTTTCAAGGTTTGTTTCTTCTATATTTATCAATTCTTCATCATCTTTTATATTTAACTTTTTATTAAAATTTTCATCAAAAGATATATGCAAAGTTTCTTCAATTAAGTTTGTTCGTTTATTAAATACTCGATATGCTTTACTTCGTTCTGAGTATCCTATGAAAATTCCTTCGTCAGCTTTTGAATCGAATTTTCCTAGTTGATCTTTTGTATTTAAAATGAAACATTTTGATCCAAATATTTTAAAATAAGATATATTTGGCTTTTTATTATTAAATAGTTCATAAGAAGTATTTTTAGTTAATGGTCTAATTGATATTCTATTTAATACATAACATGCAATAGCAACGGCTTCTGCCCAAAAATGTTTTGGTAGAGAACATCCATTTAATAATGTTCTTGCGCACTCTTGTAATGTTCTATTCTTTCTTTCTACAACTCCATTTTGTTGAGGAGTTCTAGGAAATGAAAAGTTATGATTTATTCCTTTCTTTTTCAAAAAGTTTCAAAAGCTTCATTTTCGAATTCGCCTCCATGATCGCTTCGAATATTTTTAATTTTCAAATCTTTAGTGTTTTGAATTCTTTTGGCAAATGTTTTAAAATGCTCGAAAGTGTCACTTTTATTTTTCATAAAAATAGTCCATTTATATCTTAAAAAATCATCAACTATTACAAATACGTATCGATTATGATTAATGGATTGAACTTGTGTTGGTCCAAATAAATCCATATGTAGTAATTCTAATGGTTGTAAAGTCGAAATATTTTTCTTAGATTTGAAAGATGATTTCGTTAATTTTCCTTTTTGGCAATCATCACAAAGATTATTTATTTTAAAGTTTATTTTGGGTAAACCTCTTACTAATTCATTTTTATAAAGTTTTCTAATAGTTTTAAAATTTATATGACAAAATCTTTTGTGCCATAACCAAGGATCATTATCTTTGGCAAGTAAACACATACTTGTATTATGATTAATATTAATATTTAGAACATAAATATTTCTATCTCTATTTCCTTCAAAAACAAGATTTTGGTTTTGATAAAAAATACTACATTTATTATCCGAGAAAGTTGTTTTAAAACCTTTGTCACACAGTTGACTTATGCTAAGTAGATTATGTTTTAAACTTTCAACTAATGAAACATTTATTATAGAAGGAAAATTTGATATACCGTAATTGTTCACATCTCCTTTGCCAATGATATAGCCTTTTGAATTATCTCCGAAGGTAACCGAGCCACCATCAAAGTATGTGATGTTTGTAAGCATATCTTTGTCTCCGGTCATGTGTTTTGAACAACCACTGTCTAATATCCATTTCTTATTTTTGAGTGGGACCTGAAAATTAATATGAAATTATTGGTACCCACCTTTTAATAGGGTCCTAAAAAGTTAGAGTTTAGGAAACCAAACCCAATTTGGTTTAGTATCCTTTTTATAAATATAGTTTTCATTATGATGAACATTATCCATAAAAGTTTTAATATATTTATTTCTTATTAATACATTGTTAGTCATTGGTACCCAAATTTTAACTACCTTGGTTTCTACTTTTATTTTCATAGGTTTCTTTAGTAATATTTGTTTTTTTGAATCAACATTCCTGTTAAGTTTTATTTATTTTTTATTAGGAATTTTTGACTCCTTTTTATAACCTAAACCTTGTTTATTTGTAGATGATTGAGAATTTTCTAATATCTTAGATAAATTTTCTCTTCCTTTGTTAAAGTTAGAAACATTTTTAGTGATGTCATCTAATTTAGCTTAAAGACTATTATTTTCTAATTTAACATGTTTAATCTTAATTTTTAACTCGTGATTTTCAAAAACAAATACATCATTCTTTTTCTTTTGAGTTTCAATTTCTTGACTTAAAAGTGATAATTGAGTTTCCGAATTTGAATAAGATTCTCGAACTTTTTCAAGTTCTTCTTCAAGAATTTTCTTTTCATCATTTAACGTATCTCTCTCAAACTCAGCTTTGTTTTGATTTTCACGAATTTCTTTAATTTTCTTTTTAAGAATTTTTATTGTGTTTAAAAGTACAGTGTTTACTTCAATTAAATCATCGAAAGTTAAATTACTTACCTCAGAATTTTGAGCCATGAAGCATACATTTGCCTGTTCATTGTCGCTATCACTATCATTTTCGAATGAAGATGAGTCTGAATCGTCCCATGTTATAGAAAATGCCTTCTTTTTGAATTTATCCTTCTTGTTTTTGTTGTTGAAGCTTTTCTGATTTTCCTTCATTTGTTATTGACAATCTTTTTGCATATATCCTTTCTTGTGACAATTGAAGCATTCTATATTTGAGGATGAAGGTTTGTTCAAGAAATTCTTTTTGAATCCGTTTTTGTTTCCTTTTCTATACTTTAAGAATTTCTTGAAATTTTTGTCTATAAATGCTAGATCCTCATCTTCAGACTTTGATTCTTCCTTTTCCGCATGAAAAGCAACATTCTTTCTTTCTTGAGCTTGATCTTTCTTAGCTTGCATATTTACTTCATACGACATAAGATTTCCAATCAATTCTTCTGGTTTCATTGTAGATAGATCATTTGCTTCCTCGATTGCTAGTACTTTTCTCTCCCATTCATCAGTGAGTGAACTTAGAACTCTAGACACAATGTCAAAATCCATGTATCTTTCTCCTAGTCCGATTAGAGCATGATGAATGTCTTGAAATCTTGAGTACATGTCATTGATGGATTCATTTTGTCGCATTCTAAAGTTTTGGAATTGATTCTTCAGCATGGATATCTTTGTTTGTTTAACCTTGTTTGTGCCTTCATGTATGACTTTAAGTGTTTTCCATATCTAGTATGCAGTAGTACATATGCTAACACAGTTGAATTCATTTCTATCCAGGACGCAAAATAGCATATTCATAGCTTTGGCATTTGCACTAGCTTCATTCTTCTGAGTTTGTGTCCATGTAGGATAATCGGTTGTAGGTACAATAAACTCTGCTTGAGTAGCATTCCAGGCTTCGAAACTTGTTACTTGCATATAAATCCTCATCCTTGTAGCCCAATAGTTGTAGTTTAGTCCATTGAATAGGGGGGTCTTTGGGTAGATTGTCCTTTTGCAAATGTAGAACTATAGGCAGATGTTGTGCTTATACTTACGTTATTTTCCATATTATCAATATGTCTAATAACGGTGTTATGGTTATAGGACGGCCTTGCTCTGATACCAATTGAAAGAGGCTATGCGGTAGGATCGTGTAATATGGAATAACGGAATAGTCTAGGTAGATAAAGTAGGTAAATGCAAGGAGACACCAGGATTTTATACTGGTTCAGACCTCTAGTCCTACGTCCAGTCCCTAAGCTTTACTTAGGAATTTCACTAACTAACACCCTCACTTCACCCGGAGAAATAGGTTTACAACTTACCCGAACAACCGAACGGGATTTCTTGCCTCAACTACCGAAGAGGACTTCAACTCAATTACTAAAATACAATATTCGACTTGTTGTATTCTTGTCAACACTAATGAGTCTAATGTAGTACAATATTCCTATAATCTTATCCTCGAGAGTATGCAATGTGTTTGTGAAGATTTAGGAAATGTGAATTGCTATGAATCAAAAGAATGTTATAAACAAAACAGTGATTCAAGCAATAGATTGGTGATTGCTTTGAGAATATCTGGAGAATATGAACAAGAGAATAGTAAGATTAAAGCAAGAGAATTCGGTGAGTTAAATGATGTTAGAATCATGTATATATACTTGTAGAAGAGGTGCAATTGTTGTCAAAGGTTGCAAACAAGAGATGCTTCCATTTCCATTGATGAATGGTTGCAACTCTTGGGAGGAAGAAGGCGTCTTTTCAGAGAAAATTCGCAGGTTCAAATTCAGTCGACTGAGCAGGGAATTCAGTCAACTGAAAATATGAAGTAAAATTTTCGGGAGCAAATTCAGTCGACTGTGCAGGAAATTCAGTCGACTGAAACTGTGCATGTTTATATATTTGTTCCAGTTTCAGTCGACTGGCTATTCCTGTTCAGTCAACTGAACTTATAAAATATGCACAGTGAAAACTTTAAGTAAAAATGAAGTTTTATAAAATGTTTTCTAGTGTTCGTGCAAGCCTCTTGAGGATAGATTTTAACAATGAATCTAGACCAAGACCTATATAAAAATCATACTTATGTTTGTTTGGTCTTCATCGATCTTCCTTAAGCGTTGCATATATTTCTTTCTTGTTTCTTGAAGCACATTGTCATTGATCAAAATCTTCGCGTATCAACAGTTCTAAATTTTGAGATTTCCATTATTTTAAACTATTTTGACCTATATTAACTATATTAAATCATTTAACCTATTTTAAACCATTTAATTTATTTTAAAACTAATTAACCCATTTTAACTTGTTTTGAATCTAATTAATCTATTTTAAAGCTATTTAATCTATTTTAATTATATTTAATATATTTTAAACCTATTTAACTATATTAAATCAATTCAACAATATCCTTTAAACTATTTTAAAGTATTTAAGTATTTAAATGTTATAATTAATTGAATACGATGATTTTGAAGTAAGGAAAGCCTATTTTGGAAATATGATTTTTGGAAGAAATTATGATTTTGGAAACGATGTGATTTGAAAACGGATACGATTTCAAAGTGAATATGATTTTGAAAGTGGTATGGTTTTGAGAATATGATATTTTGATATAAGTGGGAATTGACTTTTGAAATGTAAAAGAACCATCCGGTGTGAGATAAGAGTTTGTTTGTTGAAGAGCCCTGGATCGGAAATTATCATACTCTGCCAATACCGAAAACCACTTTAACAACTGTGTATGTGGTGCAAATTCCAGAAATAAAGTATGATGGTTTGGCGAACGATTCTATATGAGGTATTTATGTGACCCTGACTGCCGTGAGTCAGCTTGATGCGGCTAAAATCAGGAGCCACACCGGGTCAAGTGAGGTCATTCCTCCGATCGGGCACACTTCTTCGATACTATTTTTTGACTTTGTGATTTGATTTGGTGGCCACTCTTGATTTTTGATATAGGAGTGTGTTCCAAGGTGGGCAGTAGTAGCTGCTATGTTTTACCACCAGTCCGGATACGCAAATGGTATATCTAACCTGTCATTTCCTCGAGTGTCGTGGCGCATGCACTATCGAGCTTTCTATGAGTTTGTCTTGTACCATACCTATAGGGTGCCCTTTGAGTAAACCTCAAGTTTACGGAGGAGCTTACGGTACTGTATAGACTATGGCAATATATAAAATGTGTTAAGGGGGATATGGGTAACGCCTTAATGCTATTTTAATACTTTTACTTTACTGTACATATATTATAATAGCGTATTATACTACGTAGTAGATAGTTTAAAGATACCTACGAGACGTAAATTCCGAACATCTTTTAGGTTATTGCACTCACGTTAGACACTGGATAGGAGATGTCAAACCCCGTAAACATCTCTGACGCCGTCATACTCATATTTCCCGTTGATTTAACTTACATAAGATCTTTTAGTTCTGACTCGAATGTTTTGTCTTTTTAATTCGCTCGGGTCAGCCTGAGCATTTCAAGATTTGAAGACCTTATTTATGGAGGATGAAGACGAATATTTGTGCTACCATTATTTACTATATCTATTCCACTGCATTCATACTGTTCCACTGCATTATTTATTTATCTCTAATATGTGTGACTCTAATTCTGTGTTCTATAAGTGTAATCAAATGCTTTGTAAATAGCTTCGTGAAATGTTATTTGATTATTATATTTTATCATTCCGCTGGGAGATTCTGTTTTGTTTTTTTCCTTTATCTGCTTTTTCTTATACCTCAATAACAATCTACCTATTTGTATGGTTTAAGTTCGACATGTGTGTCTGCTTAAAACGTCCAAAAATGCAGGTCGTTACAAAAGATATTCATGTTATAGGAAATATTATTAAAATAATAATTAGTACGCATAAAAAAATAAACTAATTTTAATACTTATGTTTCTCTCAAGATGAGGCTTAAGGAAAAGATTGAAGAACAACTAAGATGAGGGCATGATGTGTATGGAAAAATGAAAAAAAAAAATCATGTTTCATAAAAGAAATCTTTTGGATTTGCAAGGATAAGAGCTTCTGAATATAAGGTATCAGGAGAAACAAAACGTAAATGAAGAAATAAGCTGCATGTTATTAATAATTAGGAAATGAAGGTAGTGGGACAAAAATAAATGTCATGTTTTATTTTGAAAGCTCCACACATTAATAATGCATAAGAAAATGCATGTAGGAATGGAAAAGTTTGCAAGCCAAAGAGAAGTAAAACTTATACTTGAAAATGAGGTGGCAAGGATTAAATACAACCAAAAAGTCTAGGCTCAAGTACTAAATAGAAGGATAAATGAACGGATCAAATATTAATAATAAGGTAACTATTTTAAAAAGTTCATGTAATAATTAATGACAAAAGAAATGAAAGGACCATGTACATCGCACAACCTTCTGAAATTAATTTTTTTTCTAAAACATAAACAAGTTAACTTCATTAACTCAAATAATATTCAAATTTGTACGCATATAGGTTTTTATCTATGCATAACGAAAAAATTTATACTTACCTTAAAAGTGAAAATGTTAAATTTGGTTTTCCCAAAATGATCTTTTATTTCCATTAAAACATCCTTTTTGTTTAACACAAAACGTGCATTTCTTTTATTAAATCTATTAATTACAATCAATATTTTCTTTCCTTTTAATTGAAATATTTGAATTACATTAATTGCAATTACTTACAAAGTTAAATTTCAAAATAAATAACTAGAATGGATGAAAAATAGAACAACTGTTTAATTAAACACGTTTATAAATTTGTTGTTTATACACAAGAGTAACAAATAACTTTGAAATAGATTATTTTCCTATTCTTGTAATCAATCTATAAGCTAAAACACAGTTCAAATAAACATATATTTCTTCCTTTAAAATCAATCATTCTATTCTTTATTTTAATGAAATTAAACCTACATTCATAAATGAAACATTCATTTTATTTGGTGTAAATGTTCTTTTCATCAAATCAAACTTTCCTTATATTTTCACAAAACATAAACTACTTTTAATTACATCTATTAATTTACGATTTATTATTCTCTCTTCTATTAACTGAAAATTTTCAATTACATTAATTTCAGTTGATTAAGTTTCAAAATGGACTAAATGAATGTAATGAGAAGTAAAACAATCATTTCCTATCTAATGGTAATTTAAACATATTTATACACTATTGGATACGAAGGGTAATTACACATTTCTTACTAAATAATGGTTTCTCTTCTCTACAATCAATCTTTCAACTACCAAACATTTCAAATAAAGAAACATATGTTTACTCCTTTACTAAACTTATTCATTTTTATTCTTTTATTTTGGTTTACACTCCTACTATTAAATCAACCAATACCTTATGAAATTGTTAACATTGGTTTCTTTATTGTTATCCTCATTTTCTACAATTGACGCATTTTCTTACATTAACCACAATATTTAATTACATTAAATTCCAATTGATTATATTTAATTCCAATAAATTGATTTAATTAGATTTCAATCTTTTTATTCAATCAAACATTACTCTATGGACATAGTTAACCTAGGTTTGTATCGTATTACATTACTATTCTCCAATTTCATCTTAATTTCTATTAACGCAATATTTAATTACATTTATTGCAAATTATTTCCAATTTGATTTTTCAACAAGTTAAAAAAATAGGTAACAAATGACAATTGTCAACTTTAGCTTAATTTAATCACATTTATAAGTTGATTGTTTACAACAAATGTTATAATTATTTACACAACATTAATTTTATTCAGTTATAATTTATTACATACTATTTCATTTGTTAGTACAACATTTAAATTATCAATTACTCTTTTAATCCAATTACCAATTAATAGACACATTATTACAATTAATTTACAATATATAACCAATTATAACTTTTCAATCATTTTAATTAATTGGAATTACATTTAAAGCAGTTATCAATTACCTTAAATTAATACTGTTACATTTCATTCTAGCTATATTCTTACTGTTAAAGAATAAAAAAAATTCCTCTCACATTAAATCATAAAACCTTATTAACTAATTTTAATTATCGAAAATTACAGGTCGTTACACTCTCTCCCATTTAAAACTTTTCATCATCGAAAAGGGAAAGAAGCAATTAAGAAATTACTATGTCTTATTCAAAATATTAAATTTATAAACAATCAATTTACATAATTAAATAATTTAAATAAAATATATCAATTAAAATAATTAAATCCTTTTACATTCAAGTTAACAAAAGTTTGGAAAACATTTCACAAAATATTCTAAGTCCAAAATCCACAGAAAATTTCGGCAGAGTCTCCTTTGTACGGAGAGGTCCGGGAGAAATAATAATATCAATAATAACAATATATCATTTTTTTTCAAAATAAAATATCCTAAATCACGGGAAAAACAATATAATATCGCTAGAAAAGCGTAATCTGAAAACAACTCTATCTGTTGGGCAAACAATGCTTAATTTATGAAACCAAAAGCTGTAGCTAATGCTTCCATAAACCTGTATTTCACTTGTATAATCCAAAGAGGTTAATAATTATATAAAAGTGAAATATTTAAGTTAGCTCAATTGGTAACAAAACAAACCAATATCATATAACAACAATCACTTGCAACCCAAAAGCATACAATCATCACATGAAATCAATGTAATTAATCATGCATCCATAGCAACCAAAACAAATAGTTTGTTCGGGTTTAGAACTTTTAATCGTATGTAACGATAAATAAACTACTAAATATACCATACACCAGCCGTTTTAGATAACTTAATAGATTATTTATACATTTTAAACAATTTAAAGTATCACTTCCTAACGTCCCATAAGCCAAAACAAACAAAGAATTCAACATATATTTTAAGTTTATTCTATTAATTTTTTTTTCACATCATTTATTGTTCATTTTTTTCTTTTTCCTATTTTCATACAATGATTTTTATTTAATTCACGTTCATTACTTACAAATTTTAATTCTCGTTCATACATATAAGGCTTACTTTATTAATTTACATTCTTTACTTACATAAGTTATATCCGTTTCAATTATTTGGATCATAAATGAATTCATTATTGAAGTATTGTATATATTTTATTTCAGTTTACTTCACATCTACTATTTAGTTTGATTTCCCTTTTTATATAAATATTCATTTGTGAAACAACTCATACGTATAAAACATTTTCTTCTTTCACTTTTATTTCTTTCATATATAATATCCACTTTTACTATTTACTCTAATTATAATTGGCTTCAAACAACACCTAAGTTTATAATCATTTAATTACAGTATTCACTTTTCTATTGATTATAATTACTAGTATTTCAAATTATTAACTTAAGTTTATAACAATTTACAACATAAGAATCCTTATTGTTGAATATGCTAGTATATGATTTTTGTTTGATGATAATAAACATATATATATATATATATATTCATTTAAACATATTTGTTAATGTACTATTTTATTTTTCACATAATTAATAAATATTTGCTGAATAAAATAAATAACACAGAATTTAAATTCAAATAGATATTTTATTCAAACAAATATTTTATTACAATTTTGAATAATACAAATTTAAGCTCTCACTATATATATACACAATTTCAATCATATTACAATTTCAATCACATCACAATATTTCATTTACAAATGCATCTTACTACTTATCACTCATTCACTCATATTTATCTTCAACACTTTTTCAGATTGAATCCAGCATCTGAGCAATCTGCAAAAATACACACTGACGTAGTAAAATTGAAAATAAAATATTTTTGCAGTATAAAATAGAATATGATTATGAAAATATTATTTGCCTCGGTTATTTGGGTTGTTCGTCATCATTTATTTTGAATTCATCAAACACGAACAGCTTGTGACATGCACAGTGTATCATTGAACATGCCACAAGGCCATGCACACTGATATACACTTGTTAAAATTACAGAGACAGGTGAGCACAGGGTCAAACCCAAATCAAAAGCGTGGTTCAACTCAAATTAAATAAATATTAATTCATGACACGAGCACAAGGTCAAACCCAAGCTATAAGCTAAGATTCAACACAGGTGAAAATTCAAATGAAATGGTCAAGACACAAAAATCAAGCCTCAACTAAAGTTCAAGTCGTTCATAAGAAAACAGAGACTAGATAGTCCATGCATATATACATGTCCAGACTAAAATACAATGCCACTTCAACTACAAATTCACTTACAACTTACAACAACAACCTAAACCAGACATAAGAGTGTACAACATGACACACTACACTAGACCAGAGCATTAACCAAATAATGAAAATAGCAAATGAAAATGAAGCTAGCAGATCACATGAAGACTCCATACAGACCACATGAATGTACAGAGCCAAGGTCATGGTGAACGTCATGGTACAAAATGCATGCTACAAAGGACAGAGAAAACGTCAATCTATACTAGATATATGAATGACCAGACCAACCAAGTAGTAAAATAACAATGTATAGACATATGTATATGCAACCACCACTGACTCAAATTCTAGTAGACAAAACAAAGTACCAAACTGCAGTGCAAATTCAACTCAGTACATATGCATACACACTTGAATACATGATGAACAATGTTGCAAGTCCAGTATCTAAATGAAGACTGCACGATGATATCCAACAGTGAAACAAATGTATATGAACCACAAATCAAAGCTTCATAAATATCATGAGCCAGACTTTGAATCAAGCATGCAGACAACCGGGTTTAGTTCAATATGGTTGCAGTGAAGACTACAAGTACAAAGCATGCACATCAAATTCACTATACAATGCAACCTTCTTAGGTCAAAATCAAAATGTACAAGACTGAAGTGATAAAACACAGCAGTGAAACCAGAGGCAACAGCAAGCACTTTACAATGTCAGCCGAAGTCAAGGTCAAACATTTTTTAATGGTAGAAGTTTCAAAGTAACCAAAAGTTAATTAAGGTAGAAGTCGGTAAAAAAACAAACAACAATAAAAATCAAAACTTCCAGATTCTCAGCAAAGTCGGAGCCATGGTGGCCAAGGAGTCGAACAAATTCAAAGCCACGAGTATCAAGTAAACAAGCAACGAAAATATACGAAATTGAAGAAGTTGAAAATCATCTCAATCATTCAAGCATAATCAAATGGCCAAACAAATTATCAGACGAGTTCAAACAATTTATACGAACGAGATTATAGGAATTAAGATCCTATATAAACCATTAACATCATCGGCCAAAAGATCATTCGAGTTCAAGCAACAAAGAATAATCATTCAACTCGAATCAAAGTCGAATACCGTATAAATCAAAAAGGAACAAACGCATCAATTCTTTCAACAATCAAACTCGACTGATTGGAAGCGACCGTAAGCTAAACTGAAGAAGCATTGAAGCCAACTAAGAAACGATCAGCAATTGATTAGAATCGGCGCTTCAAAATACAAAGCCCTAATTTTAGCAAAGAGGAACGAGCAAATAAAGGAACGAGGCCGACATTTCTACAGAGCAAGCTAGAGCAACGAAATAAAAGAGAAAAGAGGCTGGCAATATTTTTCTCTATGATAAGGTTTTATTGTGCCGGTTATATTATCATTTGGGCTTTAAAATTTAATTAGGGCTTAGTATTGTCTTTTAATTTGTATTTTTATTTTAAACAAATGTAATTTCTAGTCGTGAGACTAAGGAACGAACTACGGTGGTGTAGTTTGAGAATTCGCAACTCAGTGGTTGAGTTGTGGCAGGTTTTTGAGCGTAGAGTTATGGTTAGTCGATAGCAGGAGTTGCAAGTTTACATGTGTAAGCGTCTGACTACTTAATTTCTAGTAGAAAACTTGGAGGCAACACGTAGGCAGGGTTTTGCCGAAGCTGGGTAAATCAGTGTGTTCTATTATCTGCTTTTAATATTCTACTATTACCTGTGCTGCTATAATTCTGCTAAATCTGTGTTGCAGTTATTTTATATAAACTTCCGCAATAATTTTTATGATTAATAGTATCACCTTATTCACTCCCTTCGAGGGTGAAATAGATCCTACAAGTGGTATCAAAGCTAGGAACAAAAGCCCTTTTTGTTTATTTGATTTTTCAAAAACTAATTTTGTTTTAAAATTTGAATTTTTAAATGGCTTCTTTTAATAATGCTTTAACTGAGGGTTGGTACAATATTATTCCTCATGTTTTTGATGGAATAGATTTTTTGAATTGGAAATTGGAAATTGAAAATGAAATTTTATTTAAAATATGTTAATGATAAATGTTGGAATATTATTGAAAATGGGTGCGATAGAATAGATGAGAAAAATACTTTGATTTTTTCAAAATCCGTTGCCACTAACAATCATGGACCTATAAAAACACATAGGTCACAAAAAACTTTTCTCGTGTACGTGTAGTGGCGGGTTAATGAACTACAATAGTGTTACTTGGATTCTGGCTGTTCTAAGCACACAACGGGCGATAAAGTAAAGATTCCTTAGCCTAGTACAAAGGTTGTAGAATCACAATGGGCAACAACGAAAAATTATCATAAAGGTAAGAGAGTTAATGGTATATTCATCTTGAACGATATATTAAATGTGATAATCTGCACCATAATCTGATTTAATTCGGCCAGTTATGTGATGAAGAAATGAATGTTGATTTTGACTTTTCAAAATTGTTGGCCTATTATACTTTTTATATCGAGAACACTACATGCACCTCTAGAGTCTTTGAACTGCTACATATATATTTTTTTGGACTAATGATGGTGTTTCATTGATTGATGATTACTCTCGGTGCATGTAAATATATATTTTTTATCCTACGGCTTCTAGATTTGACACTATGTTCACTTTATTTGCACGACTTCAATTAAATTTCATTTAATAGCTGTTAAAAATGATTTTTAGATATTCTGTTGCACACTTCACGGTCTGATCTATCACATTCAACTAATGATAATCTTGAGTCAATAAGAAATTCGGATGCAGATTACACTGGTAATCCAGTTGATAGAAAAATTACTGGTGGAACATGATTTATGTAGAGATATTCATTAGTTGAATCATTTTCAAAGAAAATATCTACATATTTTTCATTTCAAATAATTTTCAAAATAGCAGACATTTTTCTTTTATAAAACCCCTTCCAGAAAATCGTTTTGTTGACTTTGTTTCAGATTAGTCATTTTTTTAGAAAATTTGATAATTATTCTTGAATTTGAGCTTAAATGATTACATTAATTTATTTGACTTCCTACTGATTATCAAAAGGATAAATAGTGATTGAAAAAGTGATGGGTGTTGATATTAATCACGTATTATAACTTGAGACAGTATAATTAGTAAATTTCTTTAGAAATTTAAACAAGAGTTATAAAAACTATTTGGTAAAAATTCCATGAACATTTCTATTGCTATCATATTTTTATCGACCATCACTCATCAAAATCCAATATAGTATGTCAATATGTGGTATTTTAAAATGAGAAATCATTCATTTTTCGTTTTATTATATTTTTAAGAAATAAAAACATCCAAAGTATTCACTCTCGTTTAAAAGTCCTCACGGTTATGCATGGGTGAATTACTTGGAATTTTTAATTATGTGCCTCCATGATCATTTAAAACTCCTTACGGTTATGCATGTATGGAATGCATATCAAAATTGACTAATTAAATATACAAGTTGATTCTAATCCTATTAAATGTCCTTACGGTTATGCATGGTCATAAGATACTTGAATTCATTTAAAAAAAAAATTGGGAATACTACTAATCTCATTTAAAAGTCCTAACGGTTATGCATGGTTAGTAGATATTCAAATTCCTGATATAGGTTTACCACAAATAGACACAACTATATGGTTTTATATGATGACGTCATTCCCATCATTCCAAAGTGGAATACTCGCCAAACAGAGCATTTATGATTTGTTTGATTTTTTATTGAAATTTAATATTTATACTCAATTAGGAATTAATGTTGTATTAGTGTCTATCACTTTATCTCTATTTTTCTAACACTATTATTCTTTTGCTGATAACAAAAGGGGGAGTGAAAGGTTAAGATTTTGGCAAATAAAAGTCAAATATTTTATTTTCTATATGCATCTAGGTTCATTTATTCATTTACATATTTTTATTCATGTTACATATTTTTATGCATATATGAAGGGTAAGCTTTGTGTAGAGAGGGAGCATTCAAATAGGGGGAGCAAATAGAATCTATCAATGATCAAATACATTTAATATATTCAAAATCTTAAATATATGTTTGTTATCATCAAAAGGGGGAGATTGTTGAATATGCTAGTATATGATTTTTGTTTGATGATAATAAACATATATATTCATTTAAATGTATTTGTTAATGTACTATTTTATTTTTTTCATAATTAATAAATATTTGCTAAATAAAATAAATAACACAGAATTCAAATTCAAACATATATTTTATTCAAACAAATATTTTATTACAATTTTGAATAGTACAAATTTGAGCTCTCACTATATATATACAATTTCAATTACATTACAATTTCAATCACATTACAATTTTTCATTTACAAATGCGCCTCACTACATATCACTCATTCACTCGTATTTATCTTCAACTCTATTCCAGATTGGATCCAGCATCTGAGCAATCTGTAAAAATACACATTGACGCAGTAAAATTGAAAATAAAATATTTTTGCAGTATAAAATAGAATGTGATTTTAAAAATATTATTTGCCTCAATTATTTGGGATGTTCATCATCATTTATTTTGAATTCATCATGCACGAATAGCTTGTGATATGCATAGTGTATCACTGAACATGCCACAAGGCCATGCACACCGATATACACTTATTAAAATTACAGGGACATGTGAGCACAAGGTCAAACCCAAATCAAAAGCTGGGTTCAACTCAAGTGAAACAAATGTTAAGTCACGACACGAGCACAAGGTCAAACCCAAGCTATAAGCTGGATTCAACACAAGTGCAAATTCAAATGAAACGGTCAAGACACAAAAATCAAGCCACGACCAAAGTTCAAGTCATTCACATGAAAACAGAGACTAGACAGTCCATGCATATATACATGTCCAGACTAAAATACAATGCCACTTCAACTACAAATGCAATTACAACTTACAACAGCAACCTAAACCAGACACAAGAATGTACAGCATAACACACTACACTAGACTAGAGCATTAACCAAACAATGAAAATAGTAAATGCAAGTGAAGCCAGCAGATCACATAAAGACTCCATACAGACCACATGAATGTACAGAGCCAAGTTCATGGTGGACATCACGGTACAGAATGCATGCTACAAAGGACAGAGAAAACATCAATCTATACTAGACTAATATATGAATAACCATACCAACTAAGTAGTAAAATAATAATGTATAAACTTATGTATATGTAACCACCATTGACTCAATTCAAATGCAAATAGACAAAACAATATATCAAACTGCAGTGCAAATTCAACCCAGTAAATATGCATACACACTTGACTACATGATAAACAAAGTTGCAAGTCCAATATCTAAATGAAGACTGCATGACGATATCTAATAGTGAAACAAATGTATATAAACCACAAACCAAAGCTTCACAAATATCATGAGCCAGACTTCGAATCAAGCATGCAGACAACAGGGTTTAGTTCAATATGGTTGTAGTGAAGACTACAAGTACAAAGCATGCACATCAAACTCACTATACAATGGAACCTTCTCAGGTCAAAATCAAAATGTACAAGACTGAAGTGATAAAACACATCAGTGAAACCAGAGGCAACAGCAAGCACTTTACAAGGTCAGGCCGAAGTCAAGGTCAAACATTTTTTAACAGTAGAAGTTTCAAAGTAACCAAAAGTTAATCAACATAGAAATCAATCAAAAACAGAAAAAATAAGAATCAAAACTTCTAGATTATCAGCAAAGCTAGAGCCATGGTGACCAAGGAGTCGATTAAATTCAAAGCCGTGAGTATCAAGTAAACAAGCAACGAAAATATACGAAATTAAGGAAGTCAGAAATCATCTCAATAATTCAAGCATAATCAAATGGCCAAACAAAATTATCAGACGAGTTCAAACAATTTATACAAACGATATTATAGGAATTAAGATCCTATATAAACCATTAACATCATCGACCAAAAGATCATTCAAGTTCAAGCAACAAAGAATAATCATTCAACTTGAATCAAAGTCGAGTACTGTATAAATCAAAAAAGGAACAAACGTACCAATTCTTTCAACAATCAAACTCAACTAATTGGAAGCGACTGCAAGCTAAATTGAAGAAGCATTGAAGCCAACTGAGGAACGACCAGCAATTGATTAGAATCAGCGCTTCAAAATACAAAGCCCTAATTTTAGCAAAGAGGAATGAGCAAATAAAGGAACGAGGCTGACATTTGTGCATAGCAAGGTAGAGCAACGAAATAAAAGAGAAAAGAGGCCGGCAATATTTTTCTCTGTGACAAGTTTTTATTGGGCCGGTTATATTATCATTTGGGCTTTAAAATTTAGTTAGGGCTTAGTATTGTCTTTTAATTTGTATTTTTATTTTAAACAGTTGTAATTTCTAGTCGTGAGACTAAGGAATGAACTAAGGTGGTGTAGTTCGAGAATTCGCAACTCAGTGGCTGAGTTGTGGCAGGGTTTTGAGCGTAGACTTAAGGTTAGTCGATAGCGGGTGTCACAAGTTTACGTGTGTAAGAGTCCAACTACTTAATTTCTAGAAGAAACCTTGGGGGCAGCACGTAGACAGGAATTTGCCGAAGCTTGGTAAATCTGTGCATTCTATTATTTGCTTTAATATTCTACTATTACCTGTGCTGCTATAATTCTGCTAAATCCGTGTTGCAATTATTTTATATAAACTTCCAAAATAATTTTTACAATTAATAGTATCACCCTGTTCACCACCCCTCTATGTTGAAATCGATCCTACACTTGTTTATAGAAAAAAAATCTATTGAACTCATTCATTATACTTAAGCTTTACTTGTATAATATTCTATTACATATTTCTATTAACATTTCAACTTTTAATGTTTTGGTAAGTTATATATTGTTCTAAGAATGCAATTGAATGCTACACAAGTTTATCTTATTCACTTTAGTAAACAAAATGTTTAATAATTACATCTTCTAAAATTTTATTATTCTTTAACCTGTAAATTACAAATTTCCAATTTCTTATCTATTTCATTAATGATTTTAACGTCAGATTTCTTATTTTCATTTTAGAACTTTCCAACTATTAATATAGTCAAGATTCTGTTCTTTACAATAAATTCAATTTCTAATTTACATAAACTTAAGAACTAAACAATGGGGTTCCATTTCAATCCCTTTTAAAATTATATATATATATAGACACACACACACACACACACATACTCATAACTTATATATATATATAATCAACCTTCAAAAATTAAAATTAAGATTCATTTATCAAACTGGATGTGCAGTAAAACTACTACGACAGTCCTCCCACTTTGAAACTCGAAAATGAACGTCGATGATGTGTGCACTCATCATCGAAATTATTTTCCAGCGATGGAGAAGGCAGTACAGAACTTATTTCCTTTAAGAATTTTCTTTTAAAACATTTCTTTCAAATCATCTTGAAATATTTATATCAGAAAATACTTCTAAATAATACTAATATTATATTCCAAAATATTTCCAGAACTAATTTAAAAACCCTAGAACTTAAGTTGTCAAATTTCATTTTATATTCATTTTAATTATAATATAAACTTGCAACCAATATTTATAAATTTCACTTCTTAACAAACAAATATATCAAAACAAACTATATCATTTATAGGATTATTATTTTATATACAAAATATAATACTAGATAAAATTATTTCATTTACCTACATTTCAAAACAATATTATGTTGGTCCGCCCTTTTAGTGTTTAGAAATCCCTATCGATGCCATAGCGTCCTATGTACCGAATAGAATTTATAAATATTAAACAGAATAAATTAAAACAATATAAAACCTTTTATAACACTAACAAATATGCTCTCTCATATATATACACTCAGTGACTCAGCCTAGGGTATTTCCACCCTATCATATATGAGTTAGACCCCATAAAGCTATGGTATTGCTAAACCAAAGCTCTGATAACAAATGCAGCGACCTGCCATTTAGGACGGTTTAAATCGAAAATATACCATACATGTCAAACTTAAACCATTCAAAAGAGAGGATTATTATGGGGTAGATAAGAAAAAGCTGAGAAAGAATGGAAAACAAACCCAGAATCTCGCAGTGGAATGGCAAAATATAATAATCAAATAAACAGTTCATGAAGCTGTTTACAAATAACATTTGATTATACTTTTAAAATACAGATCAAAGTTACAAACAACATGAATAAATAAATAAATGTAGTGCAACAATATGATGTAGTGGAATAAATATAAGAAATAATAATAGTATAAAATCTTCATCTTCATCCTCCAAAAAGCAGTTTCGATAAACTGAAAGCTCAGACTGACCCGAGCGAATTGAAAATACAAAACATTCGAGTCAGAACTAAAAGATCTTATATAAATTAAATCAACAGTAAATACATATGAGCGTAACGGTGTTAGAGATGTTTACGGGGTTTGACATCTCCTATCCAGTGTCGAACATGTGCAATAACTTAAGAGATGTTCGGGATTCCCATCTCCTAAGGATCCGTTAAACTATCTACTATGTAGTAAAATATGCTATTATAATAGTGTCTGTTAACGTGAAATTCTGACGCTAACACCTCGGTGTGTGTAGAAACAGTGTGAAAGCACCACCCGTGAATGCGGGAATCAAGAAATAGCAGTAAGTCACAGAAAATGCAGTAAATGAACACAGAGTTTATAGTGGTTCGGCTTATGATCAAGCCTACGTCCACTTCAATCCTTTTATTGCTGATTGGATTACAACTTATTACAATCTCTTCCAATTACAATCCAATTTCATTCAAAAGACAAGTAGCTAGAGAAAACTCCGATGCAACAAAGTTCTTCGAATCCATGATTGAATGTGTTGAATCTTTGTGTGAAGTTTTATCTAAGCGTCTTGCGTGAGCTTGAAGTGATGGAATGTAGCTTGCTTTGAAGATAGTAAAGTTCCAATGCCTTGAAGAAGAATGATCCCCCCTCCAAAAGTCCCCTGAATGTTGGAGGTGGTCACGTATTTATAGGGGTTTTCTTCCTTTAAGTCGTAAGCCGTGCTTGACTCATGGTTAACTCGTGGACGAGTCAAGTTGGGTCGTGGACGACTTAACTGGCTGAGTCCAAGCTTGGTATCAGAGCACCCTCGGTCTCCTGGATATAGCACAAGTCCTAAGTCGTCCACGAGTCAATCCTCTTCGACACAAGTATTGTGACAGCGGGCTACGACTCAGTGGTTTTAAGGTTGTAGGCGAGTCATACTGAGTCGTGAGTCGTGAGTCGTGGCCTATGTGCAACCCTAGCCTCTTGCTGTCTCGAGTCCTTAAGTTGTGTACTTGCTGAGTCGGTAACTAATTAGGTCGTTGAGTCGATAGTCTTGATGAGTCGCGTATCAGTTAAGTCGCAATACTTTTTAGATCGTGTACCCACTGAGTCGCTGACCTCTTCAAGTTGCTTGGGGCTTCAAGTCTCTAACTCGTTAAGTCGGTGATTCACTGAGTCGGCATGTCTTATGAACTGTTTCCCCCTTTAGTCGTTTTGTTCCTTTAAGTTGCCTTAAGCCTTAGCTCGTCAGCTAATTGAGTCGCAACCAGTTGAGTCGGTCCATTTTTTAAGTTGCTGAGGCTTATTGAGTTGCAGGTCCACTGAGTCGTTAAGGACCTTAAATTGATGAGTCGGCCCAGATTTTAACTCGTTGGCAGAACGGGGTTAACATTTGCCCCTCGAAGTACATGCCTAAGTCGTAGGTCGTGTGCTTCGACTCATCTTAGCTCGTGTGCCGACTCAAGCTCTACTGCCCAAAACTATAAAAACCTGAGTCGCTCCCTTTTTCTTATCATTCCCTAACCTTTAAACCGTGTCTGCCATTAACGCACCTTCAAGCTCCCAAAGGCGATTTCGACCAGATTCATCTCCGATCATCTCTAACATCATACTGCGTAAGCGATCTCACTTTCCCTATGACTGTCGATCATCTCTAACTTATGCGCCCCATCTTCATCTTCGATTTGCCCCTTTAATCCCTGCGAACTTGGTTGTTTTGGTCATCAACGGACTTAGGGTTATCTATTCTGATGATCCACGATTCGAAGCGATTCAGTGGTGTGATAGAGCTAGGATTGTTGATCGAGAGTTTATTGGGTTAACGGGTTAGGAATTAGAAGGTTCATGGGATAGGAGGGAGGCAATTCATGGGTTAAGAGCTAGAAGGTAGACGAGTTTAGGAATTGTATGGTAAGCAGGCCAATCAGAGTGGAGCATTGCCTTGGATGCGACTCAATAATTCTGGGTGACCTGATATCCTTCGTGGCTTAACTCTGGACCGGCTTACTAATCCTCACGACACAAGTCTTGAGTCATGGCCGAGATAGGACTTGGAGAATTTTCTCATAACTTTGAACCGAAATCTTTACTCCCTTCTATGCCTTACGACTTAAGCATTGCCGACTCAAAGGGTTGACGACTTATAGCATAAACGACCTAAGCCGCCTCATAACCTTTAAATCGTGGGCGAGTTAATATATCGAACTGTCTCGGAGCATAATCCTGACTTGAACTTTAACTTGAATTGCTGAAATGAACTGCCTGAATATTGATTTGTTTGGACTTTAACCTGTTAAACTTTGTTGCATATTTTAGTTTTACAGATTGCTTCAATTTGCGAGTCTACAACCTGCTTAATACAATAGTCACAGAAAATTGGGACGAATATACTGCCACTGATTGCCCCCATCCAATGACAGATTAGTTAATAGAAGATAATTAACTTAAATAGATTGTGTGAACGAAGTGCTTCAATTCAACGAATTCAAGTAGAGTATTAAAGCAACATTGAGATAGTCAATTGAAATCGACCGGTTTGCACCAATACTGCACTTGAACTTTTTAAATTAACAAGTCCTGAAATTTAGTAATCGATCAATTGTCGACTAGTTTAACTTCAGTTATATCTACTTGTCATTATTATTAGTTCTGCACAACACTTCACACTTTTAGGAAACGTGCACCTTCATGTTTGAACATCCAGTTAATTATGTAGAATGGCTTCACATCAAGGAGAAGAAGAAACGGAAGCTCAAATGAGGGAGACCTTTCAGGTAGCTGTTCCCGTGGCAAATCCCCCAGAGAGAGTTTCGACTAGCCTTACCCCGAGAGTGTTTATTCAGATACGCACTCATTTTGGTTTTGCTGAAAATGAAGTACTTTTTCCTGGGCCAAATGATATTGCTGACAGCCCTCCCCGTGGTTTTGTCGTAGTCAACCGTCAAATGTACTTAAGCGGGGTGATTCCCCCCTTCAATGACTTCCTTCGAACCTTCCTTTTTCGGCTGACAATTTCTCTGTACCAACTCCATCCTAACGGCTATGCTATCTTGATGGGGTTGTGTGTTCTGTTTAGGAGAACTCTTGACCACTTGCCGAGCTTCGAAGAAATCTGTTACTTATGCTCTTTCACAAAAATTAAAGATCATCCTTCTATCATAGCTATAAGGAGCGCTAGGAATCGCAAACTCATCGCTGATCTCTCTGACAGCGCTCATGGATTCTTAAGTCAGTATTTCTTTGCTCGCTGCCCACCAGGGTTTTACCCCATTTGGAGAGTAGGAAGTAAGATTAGCTGCTTTAATTTTTCCATTCCTGAGCTTTTTTGAGATCAGAGTTGCTAAGTGCTAATTTCGCTCTTTCCTTTTTCAGCACTTCCTCCTCCTTCTAAAGATCCAAGTCTCAAACAAATTTTTGAAAGACTAAGTGTCGTGGCCAAAGAAGAGAGGAGTATAAAGTTTTTGCTGAGGGATGAACTTCTACATTAATATGGGCTTCTACATACTTCTCGCTCTACGCACCCTCACGAAGCCCCGGATTCTCCAGCTGAAACTCCAGATGCCCCGCCTCCTGCTAAAGAGCCTGTGCAGGGAGAAACTACCATTGAAGCCTCACTAGTGAAATGTTCGACTCCGAAAGATGCTGCGAGGCCGTCTGATAAGTCTGCACTTTCCCCAATTATTGAAGAAGAGGAGCCCCTTCATCAAACATGGGAACATATTGAGGAAGGAATCGATGGAGGGAGCCTTGTTAGGCACGATGATGATGACATCTTTGGGAGTTTAAGCGACATAATGACCACTTCTCAAGAACTCTTTAAAGATGACTCTGCCAGTGTTAAGGTTATATCTCCGGCGGTTGAAGCGACATCCGCCCTTAAACAGACTCCTTTATCCCAAGAACTGTCACCTGCGGTGAAATCAATTGCTTTCCCCCAACCGAGGAGCGGTTCGTTAGTTCAGCGCACGTAGTTTGCACATCACACACGACTAGGATTCTTTGACATCTTATACGCTTAGCTCTTCATACTTTCCAAAAAATTCTAAAGTTGTGTTTTTTCCAATTTCAGGTTCTTCAATGAAGCGAGGTGGCTCGTATTATGATGACTTCCAGCGATACGGGAGACGCGGCCAGTATGACTATAAGCGCTATCTTCCTGTTCACAGAGAGACTGATGAAGAGAGGGCCGCTCGGAAGGCTCGGGAGAGACGTGCCCATGAAGAACGTTATGGAAGACCGGATGACCGATACGATTCTTCCCACAAAGAGGGTGACTCCCACAAATGTAAATCTCACGATGACAGAGGGAAGAGTCACATAACTGATGACCCAAGTAAACGGGCTAAAGTCAGTGAGCAACCAATGCCTGCAACTTCTGAAAAGATTACCGCTCCTATTCCTTCTCAGTCTCCTGCCCCTTCCCGTACTGATATCCAGGCAATCATCAACAGGCCTTCTTACCAAGTTGGACCAGGTCCAGCCACTCTCCAAAGTCGATTTCCAAATTGGTGCTTAAAAGGAGTTCGCTTTGACCTTTACCCGGTTCCCATAGATAAAAATGCCATGTTACGGAACCTTGATGCCGTTAGAATTGACATTGAGAGGATGTCAAATTGGCAAAAACTTGTTGATGAGCTCCAAAGGGTGAATCGGGCCAATCTCGAAGCTATGCTGACCATGGAGAATGACAAAACCGAATGGCAAAAGACCCTTAAGCAGCATGATGCAAAAATGAGGAGCATTGCCGATTATAATGAAAAACTTGAAGCGGAAGTTGGGAAACTCAAAGAGGAGCTTGCCACTTCCTCCACTTCTTATTCTCAAAGGGAGAGTGTGCTCCAACAGAAGGTGCGGGATGCTCATGCTGCGCAAAGGGATGCCGAGGCCAAGGCTGATGGGCTGGAGCAAATTGTAGAGGGCTACCGTACTGATATTACTCAATTACGAGGGCAAACTAACTTTCAGGTTGCGGAAATTGAAAAATTGAAAGCTCAACTATCTAAAGTCGAAAGAGAGCGAGATGAGGCTATTGCTGGTAGAATTACAGCTGAAGAAGCTCATGAAGCTACCAAAGCTGACATCGGCTCGACATTATTTGAATTCTATTTGCAAAGTGTGTTAGGGCGTGGCAGTCTTGCATTTCTAGGTCCCAAATATGAGGTTACCCTAGCTGAAGTATGGAAAGCCGCGCTTGATATGTTTAAAGGCACCGGGTACACTGAAGAGGAGCTAGAGGCGCACTATTTAGACTTCGAAGCACGCACAGCTCTTGCTAGAGGGAATGAGCAACTTGCTAGATCGCGAGTTGAAATGATGGGGGAAGAGCATCAAGAAAAAGAAACAACTTTGACTGCCTCTGTCCCTCCTTCAACTTCAGTCGATGTTGACATTGCTGGTTCTAGCTCTCTACACCGATTCCTACTAAAGCTGATACCGGAGCCATAATTACACAAGCCGTAAATGAGCCACAAGAGAGTGCTGAAGCTCTAGACTACGAAATTGATGTGATACCACCAACTTCTCCAGGTAACCCTAATAATGCTCAGGGGGACAACTTGCTAGTTTCTTACGGATTTGACGAGCTTCTTGATTATTTCTTGAATCTCGACGAGCCATTGTCTCCTCTTTTTGCGGGAATTACTGACACTTTTAACTTTTCCTTTGTAGAGAAAGCGCCGAGCGTCATTCAAACTTCTTCACCTCCAGTTACTGTTCCTCTGCCTCCCCCAATCACTCCTACTCCTCATCTGGGATCACAGGAAGAAATAATAGGTGCCCTTCGGGGCTTGGATGACCCAGCTGCTTCGCAAGAGTAAAAGGACGAAGGACTTGAGGGAGCTAAGATATCTCCGGAGCGGACTCCTTCTGATGACATAACTTTGTCTAAACTTGTTACTCCAGGAAGTGAATCTTCTTCAAAGAGGAAAAAGAAGCGCGGAATATCAAAGAAGAGGAGGAAGAGCATCATTGCTACTGAAGAGGAACCGGAAGTTGAACCAGTTGTACCTCCCTCTCCTTCCTCCCTCATGCCTAAAGATCGACCCAAAAAGCTAACCATCCGGCCGGGTGAAGGGTCCAAAGGTGGCAAGAAGAAATGAAGATTCCAGTTTTTAGCTTTTTGTTTCTTGCACGTACTGGTCGGGGATTGTGCGGGTACCGGCCCCCGCTTTCTTTATTTCGAAACTTGTATCTGTAAGAAATTGTAATAGAACTGAATAAAATGATCCTTTATTTGTACAAACTTCTTGTTTGTATTTGAAAATGCATTTATTTTTTATTTTTGTACAAGTTTCTTTATATAATATTGCAGTGGGCTTATGGTATGTTGTTTGAGCATTACTTTTGCCGATGTAGCTATACCATGTTGCCCCCATACCATAAGCTCGTTGCAATACTTTCAATTTCGAGGGGACTTGTACTCTTTTCTCTTTTTGGAGAATACTTATTCCGTTCTCGGAGGAATACTATTCTACTTGAAATAGAGTTCTCCTCGTTTCGTATGAGATCTCACGCCCTACTCTTCGGAAATATCACTTTTTCTTTGCATATATATATATATATATATATATATATATATATATATATTTACAAAGTGAATTCTCCTATGTAGTAGAGCGGGCCTCCGAAGAACACTCTAGTCATTGTAGGAAGGGTCTCTCTTTTTTTTTTAAATATAGATGAACCGATTTTCCTTCAAGAGCTAAAGTGTAGCTTTAAAGAGGACTTTTTTTTCGCATTTCTGATGAAATGCTTCTTTAGAAAGTTGTACCTCTGAGGAGGGATTTTTCATGTTTCAACACTTGGAAGTTTTATTTCAATCTTGGTGAAACGTGTACCTCCAAAGAGTTGTGCCTCTGAAGAAAGCCTTTTCATGTTTCAACACTTGGAAGTTTTATTTCAATTTCGGTGAAACGTGGGCTTCCGAAGAGGTCTTTTTATCATTTCAGCTCCTGGTGAAGTGGACCTCCGAAGAGCGACTCTTACATTTCAACTCCTGGTGAAATGGGCCTCCGAAGAGGGCTTTTTCGCGCTTCAACACTTGGAAGTTTTATTTCAATCTCAGTGAAACGTGTGCCTCCGAAGAGGTCTTTTTATCATTTCAGCTCTTGGTGAAGTGGACCTCCGAAGAGCGACTCTTACACTTCACCTCCTGGTGAAATGGGCCTCCTAAGAGGGCTTTTTCACGCTTCAACACTTGGAAGTTTTATTTCAATCTCGGTGAAACGTATGCCTCTGAGGGGGCTACTGCCTGGGAGTTACTCTCTCATGGTTGGATGGATTTACGGGGCGGTCACAAGTTACTTGGACGTTCGTTGTGCAAACTGTCTCAACTAGTGAACAAGTGCCTTGCCTCCCCGTAGGGAAGAAGGTGCCTCTGGTCGTCTTATGGACTGCCAGGGCGAACACAAGTTACTTGGACGTTCTTTGCATAAACTGTCTCAGCTAGTAAACAAGCGCCTCGCCTTTACATAGGGAAGGTGCCTCCGATCGTCTCACCCATAGAGGAAGAAAACTCTCATTTTGCGGCTTGAGCCGTCAGGGGTCTTTATCCTCCGAAGAGTTGTGCCTCCGAAGAGGGCTTTTCCACGTTTCAACACTTGGAAGTTTTATTTCAATCTTGGTGAAACGTGGGCCTCCGAAGAGGTCTTTTGTTGGTGCTGGTCAGCTTGCCCATTTCTTTTTGCTGGTTGTCCATATTGGTAATCTCTTGGTACCATCTTTAAGCATGCGTCATTTTATTATTGGGTTGCTTTATCCAAAGGAATGTATTCCAGCGGAACTATGGTTTGCTTAAAGTACTTCTCAAAGGAATGTACTCCAGCGGAACCATTGTTTGCTTAAAGTACTTCCTATATAGGACTTCGGCCCTAGAGTCTTTTGCTGCTTAAAGTTTGCTTACTTTTGAGTGATGCCAAGGATTGCAATTGCTTGGTACTGCGATGGGTAAGTCTGCTTTTTTTTTAGAATTGCCTGCGAATTTAAATCGATATTTCAGCAATATATTTGAAGTACTTTACCTATCGAAATAAAATAAGCAACTTGTAACAGTAAAGAGCACAAGATTTATAGTGGTTCGGCCAAAAGTCGGGCCTACATCCACTTTATAGTTCTCATTATTCACTCGCACTGGTTTTACATGAGCTTTCAATACAAGAATCATACATTCATAATTCTTTTACAACATTTCAGTAAAGCTTTTAAGTAAAATATGGACGTAAGTGATTGCTGTTCCAGGCTCTCGGGATTGAATCTCCTTCCACAGTTATGAGTTTGAATGTGCCATCAAGAAGTTTGCTGCCTATGACATATGGCCCTTCCCAGTTTGGCCCGAACACTCCTGTTGCTGTCATAATTCTTTTGAAGACTAAATCCCCAATTTCAAAGCTGCGATGGCGGACTTTGGAGTTGAAATGCCTGGCTATTTTTTGCTGATGAGACGCAACTCTGAGCTTAACCTCTTCTCTTTTTTCATCAAGGAGGTCAAGTGCCTCAAGTTGAAGTTTTTCATTTTCAGCTTCATCGAAGTGAATTCTTCTATGTGAAGAGACTTTCGTCTCTACTGGAATCATTGCTTCTGATCCATATGCTAATAAGAATGGAGTGTGCCCAGTTGCAGTTTTATGAGTAGTTCTGTATGCCCATAGTGCCAGTGGTAGCTTATCGACCCAACCACCTTTTGCTTTTTCCAATTGCTTTTTGATGGTTGACTTGATGATTTTGTTTACTGCTTCCACTTGCCCGTTTGCCTGCGGATGAGCCACTGCTGAAAAACTCTTTTGGATTTTGAATCGTTTGCAGAAGTCCTGGAATTACTCGCTTTCAAATTGAGTACCATTGTCTGTGATTATTTTCTATGGCACACCATACCTGCAAATGATATTTTCAGTCACAAAATTTATCATTTTCTTAGAGGTAATAGTAGCCAAAGGTTCAGCTTCAGCCCATTTAGTAAAATAATCAACTGCAACAATAGCATATCTAATCCCTAATTTGGCAGTCGGTAATGGCCCAATGAGATCCATTCCCCAAATGGCAAATGGCCACGGACCGACCATCTGTGTTAGCTCAGTGGAGGTGCTCTAGGAATTTTGGCGAATCTTTGGCACTTGTCACATTTCCGAGAATATGCAGCAGCATCTTGATTAATTTCCGGCCAAAAATATCCATAACGGAGAATTTTCTTTGCTAATGTCTGACCACCCGTGTGATCTCCACATTCCCCTCCGTGTACTTCAGCTAGAATTGTCTTGGCTTCATCTTTAGTTACACATCGGAGTAATGGCATTGAAAAACCCCGCCTGTACAATCGGCCATCTTGGACTATATATTGGAGGCTTTCCTTAGAAGCTTCTGTCTTTCTCTCGAATTTTCTGGCAAAGAACCTCTGAGTAGATAGTCCAGTATTGGAGTCATCCATGATTCTTGTTCCTGAGATACATTCATAATCCATTCAACATCCATCTCATCTATACTTGGTGCTGACAGGACTTCTACGGGGACTAATCCCAATAGTTGAGCTTCACCAGTACTTGAATACTTTGCGAGGGAATCTGCCTTCATATTCTCTTCCCGGGGAATATGGTTTATTGAATAATGATCGAAATCCTCAAGAAGCTCCCAAGCCTTTGACAAATAAGCGGGTAGATTTCCTCCTTTAGCTTGGAATTCCTTCTTGACTTGGCATACGATAAGCTGAGAGTCACTGAAGATCTGTAATATTCTGATATTTAGCTCTTTAGCGATTCTCAAACCTGCAATGAGAGCTTCATATTCTGCCCCATTATTCGTCGAAGGAAATTCCAGCCTCAGTGCATAGCACAATGATCGTCCTTTAGGGGTTTCAAGAACAACCCTTTTCCCAGAACAGTAGTCATTCCTTGCGCCATCAACGTATAATTTCCATCTCACCGGGACGTCATTAGTTTCCTCTTCCTCACTATCACCTTTATCTGTGCATTATGCAATGAAGTCTACTAAAGCTTGTCCGTTGATAGCTCTTCGGGGATGGTAAGTGATGTCATATTGACTGAGTTCAATATTCCATTTTAAAAGATGGCCCGAAGTCTCAGGGCGAAACAGGACTTGCTTCAGAGGTTGATCAGTGAGGACTTTGATGGGATGAGCTTGAAAATACGGCCTCAATTTCCGTGATGCAATCAATGGACAATAGGCGAGTTTCTCCAGCTTCCAGTAATTCATCTCTACCCCAGTGAATCTTTTACTAATGTAATAGACTGGTCGCTGGATTTTTGTATCTTCTCGAACCAATGCTGCACTCAGAGCGTGAGATGATATTGCCAGATATATGTAGAGATCTTCACCATTGTCGGGCTTTGAGAGTATTGGAGGCTCTTCCATATGACGAACCAGCTCATCAAATGCGTTCTGGCACTCAGGAGTCCAATCAAAGTTTTTTCTTCCTTTCTTTAGAGCGTCAAAGAATGGAATGCATTTATCAGTAGCCTTAGAAATGAATCGGCTCAAAGCAGCAACTTTTCCGTTAAGACTCTGCAGTTCCTTCTTTGCTCTAGGAGCTTTGACTTCCTTCAAGGCAGTGATTTGAGCAGGATTAGCCTCAATGCCCCTAGCGCTTATAATAAATCCCAAAAACCTTCCGGACTCCACTCCGAATGAACATTTCAACGGGTTAAGCTTCATTCCGTATCTCCGGAGGACCGCGAACATTTCCGCTAAGTGATCCATGTGGTCCACTGCTTTCTTCGACTTTACCAACATATCATCGACATAGACTTCCATTGTCTTTCCGATCTGCGGTTTAAACATGGTGTTAACAAGCCTTTGATAAGTTGCCCCCGCATTCTTGAGTCCGAAGGGGATGACTTTGTAGCAGTAAAGACCAACATCTGTTATGAAGCTCGTGTCCTCCTGATCTGGCTCATGCATCATGATCTGATTGTACCCGGAGTAAGCATCCATAAAGGACAACAATTCATGTCCCGCCGTTCCGTCCACCAACTGATCAATTCTAGGCAGCGGGAAACAGTCTTTGGGGCAAGCTTTATTCAGATCTGAGAAGTCAATGCGTACTCTCCACTTTCCATTAGCCTTTTTAACCAGGACAGGATTTGAGACCCAATCCGGGTAAACAGATTCTCTGATGAAACCATTCTCCATGAGTCGGTCGACTTCTTCTTTCAGCGCTGCTGACCTCTCTGGACCCTGAGTTCTTCTTTTCTGTTTTACCGGCGTGAACTTTGGATCAATGTTGAGAGCGTGTACCGCAATCTCTGGTGATATTCCGCACATGTCGGCATGAGTCCACACGAATACATCTAAATTCGCCTTCAAGAACGAGATCAGAATATTCTGTGCTGTAGTGTTGAGTTGTGAACCCACATTCAGCACCTTGTTTGGGTCCTTTAAGTCAACAGGTACTGGCACTATCACCTCTACCGGCACTACTCTATTCTCCCATGCACTAGCTTTTCTTGGATCCATCTCTCTCCGAGCACCGCTATGTTCGCCAGTGCAGGGACCAACCTGTAGTTGCTACAAGGTTCGTTCTTTGATGCGGACTGAAGGCGCCGCATCTTTTCCCATTTCCCTCTTCTTTATTTCACGTAGCTCTGCAAGATAGCACTCCCGTCCCACGTTCTGATCCCCTTTAATTACCCCAATTCCGTTATCAGTGGGAAATTTTATAGTTAGGCACCATGGGGTGAGAACAGCTTTGAATGCAGCCAGGGTCGGTCAGCCCAAGAAAGCATTATAAGCAGAAAATTCTTCAACAACTATAAAGGTCTGCTTTCGAGCTACCTTTCTCGGCCCCTTTCCGAGCTCTACAATCAAGTCTATAGTCCCAATCGGCTTCTTTGGCTCCCCAGCGAAGCCAGCAATTTTCAATGACGAAGCCTGAACGTCAGCCATTGGTATCTTCATCTAGTCAAAAGTTTTCTTGAAGAGAATATTACACGAAGCCCCGAATCGACCAGAATTCTTCTCACAGTGGCCGGGCCAATACCGGCAGAAATGACCAGAGGATCTATCGTAGGGGCTTCAATACCCATAGAGTCCCTGGCGCTAAATATGATGTCATCAGGGAAAGCTTTCTATTGTTTCAATGGCGCAGCATCCTCTAACACAAAAACACTTTCCTCTGTGGGTGCATGCTTCAGTGCACGAGCATATCTTTCCATCTCACTCCAGCTCCTGCCTGCTGGGTGAGGACCTCCCGTTATCACATTAATGACAGGCCTGTCTGACTCATGCTCTACGGCCTTCTCACTCGAGCTTGGATGATGAGCGGGAACTTGTTGCCTTTGGACTGATGAGGTTGTTGTGTCCCTACCCCTTTTAACATACTGTTGAAGCTTGTTCTCTTTCAACAGTTGCTCAATTACTTCCTTCAAGTGTCGGCATTCGTTAGTGTCATGACCAGACTGATTGTGAAACTGACAGAATCTTCCACTTTTCTCCATTTTACCTCCAACCCTCATCTTAGGTGGCGTAGGATAACTGATATTATCTTTGGTTGCAAAGAAGATATTTTCAGGGGTATTAGTCAAGGGTGTGAAGTTGAAAGCTCGACCCTTCTTTGCATCCCCTTGTTTCTTTCCGCCGTCATTCCCCCTTTTCTGAGCATTGGATTCCTTTTTGTCTGGAGCGTTACTATCATTCTTCGTTTCTGCTGACGCCACCTTAGCCGATGCTTGAAGGCTTTCCAAGCGCATGAACTCATCGGCTTTTTTATAGAATTTATCGAGTGAATTTGGTTCTTTCATTTTCAACCATTCTCCAAACATGCTCAATTTATCAATTGCCCTCATCAAGTATGTTAAGACCATGCGTGGCTCAGCATTATCAACCTCGGCCAAAGCTATGTTGAATCGATTCAAAAACGATTTGATGGATTCTCCTGGGTTTTGCTCCAGACTTGACAATGACATTATATCCTTTGCTTTAGAGGCGTACAACCGGAACTGCTCCTTGAACTTCTTAGTTAAGTCCGAGAACTGATCAATGGATCTAACTGCCAACATGGTAAACCATAATAAAGCTACTCCTTCCAAATACACCGGGAAGTACCGGCACTTAATCTCATCGGATGCCCTGGCGCCAGTCATATGCCAGTCATACTTATACAGAAATTCGTTAGGATCACTTGTACCTTTGTAAGCTGGAATAGTGGGCGGAACAAATTTTCTCGGGAATTCAGCCTTCAGGATCCTCTCGGTGAATGAAGTTTTGCTTGGAGCAAAGCCCCACTCTTTCTCGTCCTCGTCCTTTCGCATACTTTCTTTCATGATTTGACGGACCATCCCTGAAAAATATTCTTCATCATCCACAGGCCCTGCGGGGAAAACGTCAGCCATTCTTTCAGAGTTCTACCTTAACAGTCGTTCACGAAGGGTCGGTTGAGGTCCTGATCCTCCATCCTGAGGAAGTGGCCTTTCAACGGGGCTTACCGCCCTTTGAGAAGTATTCCCTCTAACATCCTGAGCTCTATCAGCAGAGTTCCCTTCTTTATTTGTTGGCTGACGATTAGCCTCGAGCAAATCATTTAGCTTATTCAATATCAAGGTATTTTGAGCATTCTGAGCCTCTAATTGTTGATTCAATCCCAAAACCACAGCGTCCAATTCCGCTCGCGTAACTCCCACGGTTGGAGTTGTCCGACTCATAGGAGGAGAAGTAGCGGTGTTCTCTTGAATATCATCAGATCTGGCAGATCTACGTTTCCTTCCGGGAGCCATAATTTCTGTTAGACTTCTGGTCTTAACGGAGATTCTTTCCTCAAAGTTTGGTGAAGCAATGATGTAAATACCCTGAGATCGATGTTCTCGGTGAAAGCACCAAAAATGTTAACGTGAAATTCTGACGCTAACACCTCGGTGTGTGTAGAAACAGTGTGAAAGCACCACCCGTGAATGCGGGAATCAAGAAATAGCAGTAAGTCACAGAAAATGCAGTAAATGAACATAGAGTTTATAGAGGTACGGCTTATGATCAAGCCTACGTCCACTTCAATCCTTTTATTGCTAATTGGATTACAACTTATTACAATCTCTTCCAATTACAATCCAATTTCATTCAAAAGACAAGTAGCTAGAGAAAACTCCGATGCAACAAAGTTCTTCGAATCCATGATTGAATGTGTTGAATCTTTGTGTGAAGTTTTATCTAAGCGTCTTGCGTGAGCTTGAAGTGATGGAATGTAGCTTGCTTTGAAGATAGTAAAGTTCCAATGCCTTGAAGAAGAATGATCCCCCCTCCAAAAGTCCCCTGAATGTTGGAGGTGGTCACGTATTTGTAGGGGTTTTCTTCCTTTAAGTCGTAAGCCGTGCTTGACTCATGGTTAACTCGTGGCCGAGTCAAGTTGGGCCATGGACGACTTAACTGGCTGAGTCCAAGCTTGGTATCAGAGCGCCCTCGGTCTCCTGGATATAGCACAAGTCCTAAGTCGTCCACGAGTCAATCCTCTTCGACACAAGTATTGTGACAGCGGGCTACGACTCAGTGGTTTTAAGGTTGTAGGCGAGTCATACTGAGTCGTGAGTCGTGAGTCGTGGCCTATGTGCAACCCCAGCCTCTTGCTGTCTCGAGTCCTTAAGTTGTGAACTTGCTGAGGCGGTAACTAATTAGGTCGTTGAGTCGATAGTCTTGATGAGTCGCGTATCAGTTAAGTCACAATACTTTTTAGATCGTGTACCCACTGAGTCGCTGACCTCTTCAAGTTGCTTGGGGCTTCAAGTCTCTAACTCGTTAAGTCGGTGATTCACTGAGTCGGCCTGTCTCATGAACCGTTTCCCCCTTGAGTCGTTTTGTTCCTCTAAGTTGCCTTAAGCCTTAGCTCGTCAGCTAATTGAGTCGCAACCAGTTGAGTCCGTCCATTTTTTAAGTTGCTGAGGCTTATTGAGTTGCAGGTCCATTGAGTCGTTAAGGACCTTAAATTGATGAGTCGGCCCAGATTTTAACTCGTTGGCAGAACGGGGTTAACAGTGTCTATAGTAAAGTAAAGTATTAAAATAACGTTAAGGCGTTACATATATCCCCCTTAACACATTTTATATAATGTCGTAGTCTATACAGATACTGTAAACTCCATCCGCATGTGGGCTATCAGTGAGCACTCCATAGGTACGACACAAAACAAACTCGTAAAAGGCGTGATAAGCCATGTGAACACAGTACTTAAGGCAATGTCAGGATAGATATACCAATTCCGGACCCGGATTGGTGGTAAAGCATAGCAGCTACTACCGCCTACCACGAAACACACTCCCATAATCAAAATCGAGGGGTGGCCACCAAATCATTACAAAGTCATAATATGGTATCGAAGAAATGTGTCTGATCGAAGGAATGACCTCACTTAGCCCCGCGTGGCTCTTGTGTAGTCACATCTAAGTTGACTCGTGGGAGTCAAGGTCACATAAATACCTCATACAGAATCGTTCACTAAACTATCCTACTTTATTTCTGGAATCTTCACCACGTATATAGTTGTTAAAGTAGTTCTCTGTATTGGCAGAGAGTATGATAATATCCAATCCCGATCTCTTTAACAACAAAATATTTATTTCACATCGAACGGTTCTTTTACATTTCAAAAGTCAATTCACAATTGATATCAAAATATCATATTCTCAAAACCATATCATTTTTGAAATCGCATTTAGTTCCAAATTATATCACATTTGAAATCATATCACTTTCGAATTCATATTTCCAAAAATATATTAAATCCTCATTTAAAATCATCATATTCCTCAAATATGTCATTTGTATCCCTACTTATGTTATAATATCATTAAACCTTATTCGCTTAAAAATCAAGGCTCTAATTATACACATTTCCACTTTACACCATCTGAAATTTAGAACATAATTTAGATAGTTATAAATAGTTTAATTAGTTTACATAGTTTTAAATGGAGATAAATTAGGTTGAATAGGTTCAAAATAGATTAAGTAAATTTAAAATATATTAAAATACTTTAATTAGATTTAAAATAGTTTAAATGGTTTAAAATAGATTAAATAGGTTTATTATGGATTAATTAGATTTAAAATAGATTGAATGAATTTAAAATAGATTAAATAGAATTAAAATAGATTAAATAGTTTAAAATAAATAAAAATAGTTTTAAATAGATTAAAATAGCTTAATATAGTTTAATAAAGTTTAAATGATTTAAAATAGATTAAAATATATTAAAATAGATTAAATAAATTAAAATAGATTAAGATAGGTTAAATAGGTTAATTAGTTTAAAATAGGTCAAATTAGACTAAAATAAATTAAATAGCTTAAATTGATTAAGTTGGTTTAAAATAGATTAACTTATTTTAATAGTTGAAAATCATTAAATTAGAATTTGAAAGAACATTTACAGTTTATATTGAGATAATAAATTTTGAAATGAACATTATATTTAACCATTTCTTCCATTCCAACATTTCAGTAACTTAATTTCGATAAATGTCGTTTATACTTCAATTACAACTTCAACATTTCAATTTAAACCAATTCCAATTTCAACATTTAAAACTCAGATTTCCAAAATAATTCAGTTTATATAAATTAAGTTTTCTTCAAAATATCATTTAACTAAATTCAAAATTTAAGGATTTAAAATCGTTTAATTTAACCAATCTGGTGTCCGTATATAATTCTCTACCCTATGGTCAAGTGATATGAATATTTATCATTTCAATCCGCAATTTAAATTTTACGGATATATATCATTTCAACTCGAAATCACAAAATTTAGTTTCAATACATGAAATCGCTTGAGTCTATCATTTCAACTTATAACGATTTATCCATAATCTATCAGATCGTTCGGGTATATATCATTTCAACCCTTAGGGAACTTGTAGTATTACATCAATATAAAATATAACATCCAATCATCCAATATCAACAATCAAACATCCATCAAAATTATCATCCAAATCAATCAACAAATACTAATAGCTAACTGATTATCAATAACAAGTATAAACTGACAAATTAAAATTTAATATTAAATAAATGACGATTAAATGCAATAAAAGTCATATTTAATTGGAATAACAATTTAAATATAGAAAACATCAATAAATCAATTTCTATTTACATTATAAATTTAATTTAACCAACATAAGGTAATTTAGTAGTTGTGAGTGGGTTAAAACACTCACCTTTGATTTTAGCCCATAAAAATCCAAACAGAAGCGTAAAAACGCAACAGTCTCGAACTTCAACTAAATCAATTTTATGTTGTCCTGAATTTAAATATAAATCCAACAAAAGAAATCGCACGTGAATCAAAGTTTATATGCAATAAATATTCATGTTATAAGAAACATTATTAAAATAATAATTAGTACACATAAAAAAATATAAAAAAATTAATACTTACGTTTCTCTCAAGATGAGGCTTAAGAAAAAGATTGAAGAACAACTTAGATGAGGATGGGACATGTATGGAAAAATGGAAAAAAAAATCATGTTTCATAAAAGAAAGCTTTTGGATTTGCAAGAATAAGAGCTTTTGAATATGAGGTGTCATGAAGAAATAAGCTGCGGATTATTTATAATTAGGAAATAAAGGTGGAGGGATAAAAAAAACTGTCACTTTTTATTTTGAAAGCTCCAGACATTAATAATGCATAAGAAACTGTACGTAGGAATAGAAAAGTTTGCAAACCAAAGAAAAGTAAAACTTATACGTGAAAATGAGGTGGCAAGAATTAAATACAACCTAAAAGTCTAGGCTAGGGTATTAAATTGAAGGAGAAATGAACGAATTAGTATTAATAATAAGGTAACTATTTTAAAATGTTCATGTAATAATTAATGACAAAAAATGAAAGGACCATGCACATCGCACAACCTTTTGAAATTAATTTTTTTTTTTTGAAACGTAACCAAATTAACTTCATTAACTCAAATAATATTCAAATTTGTACGCATTTAGGTTTTTACCTACACATAATAAAAAAATTATACTTACCTTAAAAATGAAAATGTTCAATTTGGTTCTCCCAAAATGATCTTTTATTATTATTAAAACACCCTTTTTGTTTAACAAAGCATGCGTTTCTTTTATTAAATCTATTAATTGCAATCAACGTTTTCTTTCCTTGTAATTGAAATATTTGAATTGCATTACTTGAAATTACTTACAAAGTTTAACTTCAAAATAGATAACTAAAATGGATGAAAAATAGAACAATTGTTTATTTAAACACGTTTATAAATTTGTTGTTTATACACAAGAGTAATAAATAAATTTGAAATAGATTATTTTCTTATTTTTGTAATCAATCTATAAGCTAAAACACGGTTCAAATAAATATATATTTCTTCCTTTAAAATCAATCATTCTATTCTTTATTTTAATGAAATTAAACATACATTCACAAATGAAACATTCATTTTATTCGATGTTAATGTTCTTTTCATTAAATCAAATTTTCTGTATATTTTCACAAAATATAAGCTACTTTTAATTACACCTATTAATTTACAGTTTATTATTCTCCTATTAATTGAAAATTTTCAATTACATTAATTTCAGTTGATTAAGTTTCAAAATGAATTAGATGAATGTAATGAGAACTAGAACAATTATTTCCTATCTAATAGTAACTTAAACATATTTATACACTATTGGATACAAACGGTGATTACACATTTCTTACTAAATAATAGTTTCTCATCTCTACAATCTATCTTTCAGCTACCAAACATTTCAAAGAAATAAACGTATGTTTACCCTTTACTAAACGTATTTATTTTTATTCTTTTATTTTGATTTGCACACCTACTATTAAATCAACCAATACCTTATGAAATTGTTAACATTGGTTTCTTTCTTGTTATCCTCATTTTCTACAATTGACGCCTTTTCTTACATTAACCACAATATTTAATTACATTAAATTCCAAATAATTATATTCTAATTCCAATAAATTGATTTAATTAGATTTCAATCTTTTTATTCAACCAAACATTACTTTATCGACATAGTTAACCTTGGTTTGTATCTTATTACATTAATATTCTTCAATTTCATCTTAATTTCCATTAAATCAATATCTAATTACATTTATTGCAATTTATTTCCAATTTAATTTCAACAAGTTAAACAAATAGGTAACAAATAACAATTGTCAACTTTAGCTTAATTTAATCACATTTATAAGTTGATGGTTTACAAAAAATGTTATAATTATTCACACAACACTAATTTTATTCAATTACAATTTATTACATACTATTTCATTTGTTAATACAACCTTTAAATTATCAATTACTCTTTTATCCAATTACCAATCAATAGACACATTATCACAATTAATTTACAATCTATAACCAATTATAACTTTTTAATCATTTTCATTAATTGAAATTACATTTAAAGCAGTTATCAATTACCTTGAATTAATACTATTACATTTCATTCTAGTTATATTCTTATTGTTAAATCACAAATTTTTTTCCTTCTAACATTAAATCACAAAACCTTATTAAATTAACTAATTTTAATTATCAAAAATTACGGGTCGTTACATGTCCTTATTTTATTTTTCAAATCTCATCTTCTGTAGCTTCATTCCTCCGAACAAACTTCCATCTCATTTTTCTCTCTCTCTTCATTTTCCTCCTTCATTTTTTTTTCTTCCTCAAATCTCCTTCTTCTTTTTTTCCTTTCAAAGTTCCCTTTTCTTATTCTTATTCTTCAAATCTTCTTTTTCTTTTTCAAAGCTTCTTTTTCTTTTTCAATTTTTCATCTTCTTTAAATTTTCTTCTTCTTTTTCAAACATTCTTCTTTTTCCAAATCCTTTTCTTCAAATCAATATCTACACAAACTTCTCTCTCTTTCAAAACTTTCTATAAAAAATAGAAGGCAAGGAAATAAGTCAAAAGGAGGAAGTAGTAGCGGATCCAAATTCGAATAGAAAAGGAAAATCAATAAAGTGAGTATTTTAACCCATCCACAACTACTAAATTATCTTATGTTAGTTAAATTGAATTATGATGTGATTTGGAATTGATTGGTTGATTTTTGGTATATTAAATTGTCATTCTAGTTAAATTTAACTTTGATTGCATTTAATCATCGTTTAATTTAATTGTCAATTCGATACCTGTTAATGATAATTGGTTATCTATTGATGTTTATTGGTTGATTTGGGTGATGATTGTGATGTATGTCTAATTGTTGATATTGGATGATTTGAAGTTATATTTATATTGTTATAACACTGCAAGTTCCCTTAATTATTGTCAGAAAATCTCTATGGGTTGAAATGATACATACCTGAACGATCATTTGAGTAGGAGAAAATCGTTATGGGTTGAAATGATAAACTGTTATGGGTTGAAATGATAAATCCAAACGATTTTCATTGATTTGGAATTTGAGATTATGGGTTGAAATAATACATACCCGTAAATTTAAATTTTTGCAGATTGAAATGATAAATATCCGTATCACTTGACTATAGGGTAGAAAATTATATACGGACACCAGATTGGTTAAATTAACGATTAAAACCCTAATATCTTGAATTGGATTAAATTATATTTTGGAGGAAATTGATTTACATAAATTGAATTACTTTGAAAATCCAAGTTTGAAGGTTGGAATTGGAAATTGGTTTAAATCGAAATTTTAAAGTATTTTAATCTATTTTAAATATATTTAAAGTATTTTAACCCATTTTAATCTACTTTAAATTATATTAATCTATTTTAATCAATTTTAAACAATATTAAACTATTTTAAAATTATATTAATCTATTTAAACTAAATTAATCCATTTTATCTATTTTAAACTATGTTAATCTATTTTAATCTATTTTAACTATCTTAAATTATTTTTAAAAACTATTTTAAAATATCTAAACTATTTTCTAAATTTTAGGTTTTTTAAAGTGGAAGTTTTATATTTAAATCCTTGATTTTTAAGTAGAATACGATTAAATGATGTTATAACATAAGTAAGGATTTAAATGACATATTTGAGGAATATAATGATTTAAATGAGGGTTTAATCTATTTTTGGAAATATAAATTCAAAAGTGATATGATTTCAAATGTGATATAATTTCGAAAGTAAATATGATTTCGAAAATGATATAGTTTTGAGAATATGATATTTTGATATAAACTATAAATCAGTTTTGGAAATGTAAAAGAACCATCCGGTGTGAAATAAGTATTTGGTTGTTAGAGAGACCGGGATCAGATATTGTCATACTCTCTGCCAATACCGAAAACCACTTTAACAACTGTGTACGTGGTGAAGATTCCAGAAATGAAGTAGGATGGTTTGGCGAACGGTTCTATATGAGGTATTTACGTGACCCTGACTCCCGTGAGTCAGCTTAGATGTGGCTAAAACAGGAGTCATGCCGAGCCAAGTGAGGTTATTCATCCGATCGGACATATTTCTTCGATAACCATATTATGACTTTGTGATGATTTGGTGGCCTCCTCTTGATTTTGATTATGGGAGTGTATTCCAAGGTGGGTGGTAGTAGCTGCTATGCGTTACCACTAGTCTGGATCCGCAATTGGTATATCTACCTTAGCATTTCCTCGAGTGTCGTGTTTACATTCCCTATTGCGCCTTCTACGAGTTTGTTTTTTCTAATACCTATGGAGTTCTTCCTGCTAGCCCACCAGTTTATGGTGGAGTTTACAGTATCTGTATAGACTATGACATTATATAAAAATATTAAGGGGGATATGGGTAACGCCGTAACACTATTTTAATACTTTACTGTAGAAACTATTATAATAGCACATTGTATTACATAGTAGATAGTTTAACGAATCCTTAGGAGATGGTAATCCCAAACATCTCTTAAGTTATTGCACTCATGCTAGACACTGGATAGGAGATGTCAAAACCCGTAAACATCGCTGACGTCGTTACACTCATATTTATTTGTTGTTGATTTAACTTACATAAGATCTTTTTGTTCTGACTCGATTGTTTTGTCTTTTCAATTCGCTCGGGTCAGCTTGAGCTTTTCAGTATATCGAAGACTACTTTCTGGAGGACGAAGACGAAGATTTGTATACTATTATTACTTATTATATTATTTCCACTGCATCATGTTATTCCATAGCATTGTTATTTATTTCTGTTGAATGTAACTCTGGTTCTGTATTATAAAAGTATCATCAAATGTTATTTGTAAACAGCTTCATGAACTGTTTATTTGATTATTATATTTTGTCATTCCGCTGCGAGATTCTGTATTTGTTTTATTTCTTTCTCTTCTTTTTCTTATTTACCTCATAACAATCTGTCCCTTTGAATGGTTTGAGTCTGACGTGTGTGGTTTATCGTCGATTTAAACCGTCCAAAAAGGCAGGTCGTTACAAGCAGCGAAAGAAGAATCTAAAGTTTCTAGGGTCAAATAGTGGTGATGAATCTGTGCCATAAGAATTCATCCTCTATTGTGAGTCTTAAGGAATTAGTAGGTATTATACCATGCCATATGATCCACAATCGAATAAAAGGATGAATCAAACGTTGTTCGAGAGGATCCTATGTTTGAGATTGATTATTGGGGTTCTAGAGTGTGGCCCTATCTATAATGGTTTTCTCATCAATCACAAAATTTCTTCTACCATAGATATGATAGTCCCCAAGGATGTATGGAAAGGTAGGCATGTGATTTATTCACTCTTTATGGCGTTTGGAGGTCTAGCTTATGTTTATGAGAGTAAAGATTAGTTAGATTCAAAGGTGGGCAGCTGTGTTTTTCTTAGTTATTCTAAAGGAGTAAGGGGTAGAGAATGTATTATCCTAGTAAAAAGAAGATTGTGACTTGCAGGGATGTTTCATTTAATGTGCGGACTATGTTAAAGGTGGAATCTAGATCAGCTGATGACGGTTTGAGAATGGAGGAGTATCAAATATAGGGTAAACCAACAGATTTTTTTCCATAAAGTGGTAGTTGATGGTATTGCAAATGGAACTATGTTTGATGAGAAGGTTCATACTCATGGTGGAGCTTAGTTTAAATCTAGGTCAGTTAGAGAGAGGTGGAAGTATACTTGGCTTCATGATTTTATTGAGCTTAGTATTGAGAATATTGATTTGATGATATGACTACATAGCTTAGCTTTATGGGTTATTTATGATGAGGCGAGGGACTATAGAGTCGCTACTTTGTCAGCTAATTATGATAGATCGAGGCTAGCTATGGAGGAGGAGAATGAGTCATTATGCAAAGTCACACTTGGAATTTAGTGCCTTTTCCTCCGGGAAAGCGAGCAATTTGTAGGAGATGAATCGGTAGAGTGAAAGAAAATGGTGATGAAGCTGTGAAATATAATACGAGATTGGTGGCGAAGGGTTATGCACAGTGCAAGGGTGAGGAGTTTCATGACATATTCCCTCTAGTTGTGAGACATACTCGATTTGTGTATTATTGGCTCTAATTGCTCATTTTGATTTGGCAACTAGATGTAAAGATCGCACTTTCGCATGGAGATCTTAAGAAAGATATCTATATCTATTGGCCAAAGGGGTTGATTGAATCTATTAAGCCAGATTATGTGTGCAAGCCGAACAATTCTTTGTATGAACTGAAGCAACCCCCATGATTGTAGTGCGAAATATTTGACAGGTGTATGTTTTCACAAGGATTTGCCAAGATCTACAAAGACCACTGCTTGTATTTTAGGAGATATGAGGCTGGTTTATAATTAATTGCTATTATATGTGAATGATATATTGATTACTTAACATTGTATAGTGAGTATTGTTGAGTTGAAGTTGGAGCTTGGTAGGAAGTTTGATATAAAGAAAGTAGGAAAGGCACAACAAATACTAGGGATGGAGATTATTAGAGATACGTAGAGGAGAGAGTTAAGACTCACTCGGACATAGTATATTGAGAAAGTTCTCGCTCGATATGAAATGGAGAAGGTGAAATCTGTTGCTACTTCATTGGGCATTTAGTTTATTTTATCTCCACATATATTTACTACATTGGATGGGAGAAAGTTTTTATGGAGGATTTTCCATATGCTTGTGATGTGGGGAGTTCATTTTATGCTATGGGGTGCACCGGACAGATTTGACTAAAGTAGTAGGTGTTGTGAGTCGACATAAGTCCAAATTGAGCAAGTTCATTGGTGTATGATCGAATTAACCCTAGAGAGGTGAACAGGGTTTGTAATAAATTCATAGATTGATAAAATTTGCAGTACAAATAATAACAAAGTGAATGCAAAAATAAAGTGACATACAATTATACCCAACTTCGGCAAAACCCGCCTGCTGCTGTCCTAATTTTTCTAATAGAATTAAGCAATCGACCGCTTACAAACCCCATAAACTTACGACCATCGCTAACATGATTTTTCTAACCTACGCTCAAAACTCTGCCACGACTCAAATCCTGAGTTACGAATACCCGAACTATGCCCCATAGCTCGATCCTAGTTAAAACTAGAGTTTTATAAATTTAAAGAAAAAATACCATTAAAATAAACAAATTGTTAAAACCCTAATAACAAAATTAAAAATGCGGCCCAATTAAGATAAGTTTCCGTTTTCTTTTAGCCCGCGTTCATTTTGCTACAAGCCATTCTCTTATGGTTCTTCAAGTTAGGGTTTCTGGCTGAAGCCCCTGCTCTTTGATTTGATGATGAAATATCTTTGTTTCTCTTGTCAATTGATTGCTAGCTCATGCGATGCTTTGTTGCTTTTAGCGTCAGGTGCCGAGTTAATTCTCATTGCGGATTTTTGTATGAACCTTTTTCCCCTTTTTAATGTATTCGAACTCGAGTGCCCAATATTTCCAATGATGATTGGTCTTTATAGCATTTGATTTGGGAATAGAAACCATGATTTTAAATTTAACATTTTCAAATTTTGACTTCGATTTTTAACTTTAGCCATTAATTTCCTGATTATTGGTCATATGATCTTGGACTTGTTCAATGCTTTGATATATATTCGAAAATTCTAAATATGTTTCGAATATACCTAACTGTTACGATTTTGATTTTGACTTTTGTTAGACTTGTTCCAATTTGACGCTTTGGTTGAATTTTTTATTACCCTTGTCCGGATGTTTTGATTCTGTACCCTGAAAAGTTGATTTCGAATTTTTCATTTGGGTTTCTTGTCGTTAAATAGATGTTTTTTTAGCTTGATTGGAAGTTGGTTATTGATCTTTTGATATTTTTTTTGCTTTGATGCTTTCTTACTGAATATCGATAAGGGTGACGATGGGTTTGATCGCAAAGTGGGTTGTTGAGAAGGTGATTGTATTGTATGCCTGAGTGTTGTTGTGCTTGAGTGTGCATGATGTCGATCCATTTCGTTGAGTTAGATACACTGTCTTGCCTTGTACATGAGTTGATCTGTGTGTGATGAACTAGCACCGAGATATTGAAGTATATAATTCCACTTTGAGTGTTGTTGTCGAGGTTCTGATATGTTTGGTCAGAAGTTGCTTATCTGCGTTTGTAGCTGAATCAGCACTTGATAAGATGCGGCTTGATTCTAAAAAAAATGGAGAACTCGGTTTTGTTTCTCTGAATTGCTTGCTGTTCATCTTGGTTTGTACATGCCTGCGTGTTTGCCATCTTGTTTCCATGTGTGTTGTTGCATCAGCGGTTCCATTTGCATGCTTGCCTACTCGATCTTGTGCTTTGCTCTACTTGTGCACGTGCATTTTAACTTGTTGTTTGCATGCTGTCATGGTTCACTTTTGTCTTTAGTTGCTGCACCAATGTACTTATCTTCATCACAATGCTGCTTGTTTATCCTTTAGAAATATTGCTAAAACATTTGCATTCTAGTTTGCCTGCTAGCATTTGTCCCTGAAATTTAATTTGTGCAAATGGGTTTTGTGTACTCGATCTTATGGAATGTACAGTTATACACTATGCATATCATAAGATTCTCGTGTACATTATAAATAATTTTGGTGCCTATTTCAAAAATATGAAAAGAGTAAAACCTATAGGCTAAGGCAATTGTCGAGTTCAAAACTATTTATATTTTTGTAGTTTGAATTTTTATTTTGTTTTTTAACTATGTAGTTATTTGACAGGCAAAGCAGATGATTGAAGAAAAAGAGTTGGAGCAAAAAGATAAAAAGATTGAACTCAAATGAGTGTGTTAGCGAGCGAGCAAATGAGTGTGTTGTAAATGAGGGTAGAAAACGACGTTGTTTACGAGAATGTAAAATAGAGTTGTACTTGAAAGTGTAAAATAGAGTGGAAGATATGTTGTAAATGTATACTATTTGAAATTGTATTGAAAAATATCATTTGTTGAAATAAAATTTCATTTCTTTACTTCTATCTGTGATTTTATAATACTGAATCAAATACATTTAGAAATAACATACATGTTTATTATCATCAAATGAAAATCATACACTGTTATATTCTACAAACTTCCCTTTTAATGACAACAAACATGCATCAAGATTTTGTACCTAGCAGATGTATTTGATGTGTTATGATCAAGCTCCCCCTGTTTACATAACCTGTTTACATAACCCCCCGCACTAGACTCCTCCCCCCCTCCCCCCCCCCCTCCCCCCCCCTCCCCCTCCAACATAGATGCATGCAATTAAAAAATTAGATTGTCGAAAAAACAACCGTCGAAAAACATTTCTTGAATATCAATAAGGTTATTACTCACCAAAATTTTAACCTCTCTTTTCCCCTTTGTTATCATCAAAACGATAATAATAATAATTGAAATAGTGATGAATTTTTATTAAAACCATAAATCATACAAAGAGAAAAATACACACACATATACGTACACACACACATGTATGTATGTATACTGCAAATTCAAATCAATCAAACAAAAATAATAATTTTTATTTCTTAGACACAAATCCACTTTAGAGTGATGATAAAGTTATGGTTTAGGGAAATTTATACAATGATAGCAGTGTGGTAATTTTAGTAAAGAGAAAATTTGTAAATTACTCTTTTAAATATTATACAAAAAATGTTAAGCACTTTCTAACTATCCATAACCGCTAGGACTTTTAAATGATGTTAGTAGTTATTTAAAAGAATATCAAGCATTTTCTAATCACGCATAACCATGAGGACTTTTAAATGAGCTAAGAAACTTAATGTGCATGTAAATATGTATATTTTTACTTTCATATTTAATCGAATTTAATTAAATAATTGAGCATATAGGGTGTTTTTACATATTTAAACTAAAATTCAAATTGTTTTCAAATCGTCATTTATTCATCTTCATTTAGGGGCAAAATTATCATTTTTGTGCATATATTAATTTGAGAATTTTACTTGGACATTTTTTATGTTATTTTATAGGAATTTAGATTCAAATGAAAGAGGTTTTCAGGGAAAATATGCATGAATAAGAGAATACAAGCAAATAAAGATGGAAGTAAATCATTACATGGCAGTATGGAAAACCCCACCTACCCATTTACCATGATCCTCTATTAAGAGTTAACGCACATGCTAATGAAGATTAAAGCTACATGCACATTTGAGTAGAGAATTAGTTCATGCTAATGATAATTTGGTGGCCACACTTCCTCTGTGACGACCCGGAATTTTTGAGCATTTGAAATCGGAATATTTAATTGATTTTAAATATTTAAAAACTAATTTTCAACCCGAATTCAAATATTAATATTATTTAGCAATTAAGTTATTGATTTAATAAACTGAAATTGGGTTAATTATTGAATCTTCAGTTTTAAGCCTATTAAAAATAATTTGAAGGCTTGTAAAACTTATATTGATAATACTGAAGATAGTAAAAGTGTTAAAATTGAATTTGAAAATGTTTTGTTAAGTTTTGAGATTATATCGTTTAAATCGATGTTCAAAATAGCCTGCCGAGGCACAGTCTCGGATTTCGACGAAACCAGTTCCTTTAGATCCGTAATATTGTATTATTATCGGATTTTAATTTTCGTAATGTTTGGAGTTGTGTGAGCGTATAATATATAAACGCGTTGAATTTATATCGAAAATTTAATACAATAACTTGGTCAAAAATCTATCTTCTCCATACGATCGAATTAGGGCTCGAAACCTTTTCCATTTCTTCGGAATAGGGATATAACATTATAAACGCCTAACGGCACGCCTTGATAGGACTTTGAAATTTCGAGTTGCAAACTCAAGACAATTTAGATTTAAATTTGAATTTAAATATAAAATATACTTGGTTTGAACTGGTCAAATTTCGTCTCATATCAGCCCTTTTTCCAAAGCACTGGCCACCTGTTCAGCACACAAGAAAATCACGTCAATACTTTTGATTTCACCTTCAAAACACTGTAGCCAAGCGTCTTCACGTAAGTATCTTCCACCATCTTTTTATTAGTAGCCGAGTTCTTCTTCTGGAAATAAACCCGTTCGTTCCTCTTAAATAAAAACATTGCTTCCTTCAGGAAAATAGTTCGAACCAAATCCCCTTCTTCCTTTAAAAAAAATAAAAATAAATCAAAACAGCTCTTTCATTCAAAAACAAGGGGATCGAACTGATAAAGCCTTCATCTTTTATTTCTAGTTTAAATCAAATCGTTTTCGATTCAGAGAAACTTTAGAACCAAGCTCCTTGTTTCAAAATCGACTCGGCAAACCTAAAAAAAAAAGAGGGATTAGTTCGCGATCGATTGGGGAAGTCGTTGTTCATCGATGAGGATGGGCTCGTTCGTATGGAAGCGGCGGCCTGACCTAGTGTGGGTGACGAGAGGGTAGGGGGTTTCGAGAGTCTTCACGCGCTTTCTCCAGGAGGCTCGAGTGGCGGCGGCTTCGTAGAAGCGTGAGTCCCGATAAGGAGAAGGGTTTGGACCGAGGTGGAGATAGCTCAATCTCGAGCTACGAGAAGCCGTTCAGGATGGCGTTCGAAAAGCAGTGGGAAGCCGGCGTTTGGGTCGCATCGTAACGCTGATGATGGCGATGACTTGATCGATCGAAGTCAGGGTACGAGCAGCTGTTAGAAGGAGAGCGAACTCGTGATGCTTCGAGTTGCAGTTGTTCAGCTAGGGTTTTGAGTTCTTGGTGGAACGACAATCAGTGTAGGGTAAGATAGTTCTGTTTAACTTAATATAATGAATTAATATATTCTCACACCTATTTTAAATTCAAAATAGTAATTTTAAATATGGTTAATCCTAATTTAATTTGTATACAGCTAGGTACAGGAAATATGAAAAATTATTTTTTCTATAAATTAGATTTGGAAAGAAAATAGGATTTTGAATGTTTAATACTTATATAGATTGTTTAGCATGTGCAGTTTGGAAATGAAGAAAAAGAAAGGAAAAAAAGGAAATAGAAATAAATATACATGTTTTAATTTACTAGATTTATTTAAGAAAATAATGGAGTAGATGATTAATTTGTTTAATTTACTTATCTAATTATTCTAGGCACTAAAAATATTTTATTATAAGAAGATTAGTTTAAAATTTAATTATTGGTATTTCTAGTAAAATTAAATCATAGGTCATTTAAATTTAGTAAATGGAAACTGATTTTTTTCAATTCATTTCGAATGTTAATAAACCGTGTAAATGTTATACAAGGTCTAAAAATCATGGAGACAACAAGTCAAGGTTGGATCGGATTGCAAACAAAATCAAAGGTGAGTTAATCTCACTCATCTGGTTATACTTTAAATATAAATGTAAATTTAAATAATTGGTTGATTGATTGATTTGATTGGATGTGCAATATTATATATAGTAGTATATAATATATCTTGGAATGATTGATTTCCCGCATTATATAGCGGATGAGACCCTATGCGTCGCATAATAGCGGATGATCTTATATTTAAAACCCATATACCGCGATATTCCACCTCGAAGTGGAATTGATATTTTATGTTGTGCTAACGTCTGTGGATGCATGGAAACATGTTAGAGGGATCCAACTGGATTCCTCAAAAAAAATTATATTGTTTAATATTCTCTGTTATGAATATTCGATATTCGGTAATGAATATTATTGATAATTGGAATATTGAATGCTATGGTTTACTTGAATATATTTTGGTACACCGAGTTATCAAATATATAGAAATGGGATTTTTGAAAATAGAATAAAAGGAAGAGAATTTGTAAGTGAAATAATTATAGAGAATTTAAATAAGTTAAGAATGAACTAGATAAGAATATTAGTGGTTTTAAATTTCTAATAAATAAATTCCATATATGAAAAGGAAATTTTGAATAAACAGGAAGATAATGAATTTTAAACTTCAGTGTTATTATTTAAAAGATTAAAGCATTTATTTTAAATTTTAAATTTAAATTATTAAAAAGAATAAAGAAGAAATTTGGAACATCTGAAATTGGTATGTTTCAGTTAAAAGATTTAAAATCAAAACGAAAGAAAAATAATAATAAAGTCTATAATTAATGGATTTTGAAATGAATTGAGTAAGTAAAGGAATTTATTTTAAATGGAGTAAATTGGAAATCAATTTGGAAATTGATTTAAATATTTGAAATGTAACGTTTGCGATTTTTCGTTGCCGAAAAACCGAAATGTTATGGTTTTAAGAAAAAGAATTTAAGAGAAGAAAAGGGAAAAAGATAGAAGATAGAAGAAAATAGATAATAGAGGGAAGAGAAAACAGAAGGTAGAAAATTTTAAAATAGAAGAAAAAGAGAATAGAGAAGAATAGAAAGAAAAGAGAATAGAACGGCACAGAAAGAAAACAGAAGAACATCAGAATCTCACAATTCGCAGCGGAACAACATATAATAATAAATGAATAATCTTTAAACAAAGAACTATATCAGTTATTACATTACATTTCATTACATCATATCATCAGAGTGTACAACAATATACAACAACAAACAGTGCAGCGGAAAAATAAATACTATATAAGTAATACGCCATGCCATCCATCTTGCCTCCAGCAACTCCAGAATATCCAGAATATCCTGATAAACCTAACTCTTGACTGCCCGTGTGAAAATTGGTGGGCACCCAGAGTTTAGGAAGGAAACAATAAACTCCAAGTCAGTCATGTGACTGGTGTGAGAACTCAAAACAGTTTATTTATCTTAAAATCAAAATAGAGGAATATTTTTCAATTCAATTCGCAATGCTTTTAAAAATGAGACTACCATAAGGCCTCCCGCACACACACACAATGCAAACGCAGAATCGGAGGAGATTTCTCCTTATGATAGTCAAAGATGCTTGATACGCATTTAAAATAACATTTGATATTATTACTAGTGCATGGTGTAGGGGAAAATCATTTCGAAAGTAGAATATAAATCTTAGCCAACATACGACCATTATCGTATGCCTACTATAGCTACCATCCAAACAGTGTTGCGACACCATAAGTGAATGACAGGTTCTACAACTAATACCGTACAAGTTTCGTATTGGGAATTGGATTTCCAACAAATGGTCAGGCCAAGGAACTTCCCATTGCCACATGAGAATGCCTCTGGAAAGACATCCCCGAGAACCAAACCGGAACTCTGCCAACACAAGGCCGGGTTACCCCTAACTGGGTAACTACTGACACGAGCACGCCATTCCCCGATCGTAAACGACCTTTCTCACGGGATCCCGATAACCAACAACCACAAAGTAATAAATTCGTAGTAACCACATAGGTTAAATATCTGGGCTCCATACCATGATACCACCTCTATCCAGAAGGAAATGTACATACCCTAAAGGGTGCTACCCCTCATAACCTTGCCGCATCTTTCCTGTTTTGACCATTTCCGGGGTGTGAGGTTCGACGAAGTCACGTCCACAAAAACATACTTTATACAAAAGCCATGCTTTGGGTCAACAAATGATCAACACAATGATCACCAAGATAGACGATCAAATAAACGATCCTATCACAATAATCAACACAATGATCATTTACAGCAACACTCAGCATGTCACATTACCAAATTGGGAATATATCGCTGATAACTTCAACTATATAACCTCTGAGCTCGTACGTCTCAGAGAAGGGTGTTAAGCTAAAGAATAAATTCTCCACCACCAACAGAAATATATTTGAATGAAATCGGCTTTATATCTCAACTTGTAATGTCAGACACACAATCCATACAAGTCTGTTCCGGGATCGAACAAAACCGAAGGCACTTACAAAGAAGTCCTTGCAATCCGGATATTCACAATCCTGATCGGATTTCCCATCACTTAGGGAGTCTTTATACCGTTGCAACTCAGTGCAGAGATAATCGATAGGTCATCCTATCGCTCTCGCAAATACCGGGTCTTCAACACCGATCTTCAATGCAATTCATAACGACGTATCACATATTCGGAATGGGTTATACGACCCCATGGTCCTTTCCCGGTTAACCCGAATAGTGAGCGCTTATTCAAAAATAAGTGTGACATTCAAATTCAATCAAATCACATCATATACCCATTCAAAGGGAAATATTGATAGTCGGTTATTGAACTATCACTGGATATGCACACATCACCAGATTCCAAATAATTTTCCAAATTATTTATTTTCCAAAAATATCTTCACTAGATATATAATTTCATTTCTTCAAAAATAAATCAATATTTATTTTTAAACAAATTCCACTTTCACATATAAATTCCATAATGAATTTATATTTCAAAATATCCATGCATATACGATTTCAATTATCCATTCCAATTTATCTTCAAAAAGATAAACTCTTAAAATATTCACTTTATATCGGAAAACATTTCCATACTTATTTATTCATAAGTAATTCACAAATTTTATTTATTTTCAACACTTGGAAAATATTCAATATACTTCAATTGAGATTAAGTATATATTTCATTCTTTAAGGAAATCATTCTCTTAAACATATTTATTTGGGCCAAAACGAATGTTACGTAAAACATCGTTACGACAACCCAAAATCACTAGTATAGGGATTCGAAATTAAAATAGATATATAAATCCCAATACTATACAAAAACATTTCCTTTCGGAAATCATCTATTATAACAACAGTGTTATAATCTATTATTTCCTTTTATTTCTCGAAAACGTCTATTTCAACAATGAATGTTGAAATCTATGGTTTCAAATCTCAACACATTTTAAAACATCGTTAGATCGTTTTAATTCAATTTAAACATCTCATTCAAAACATTTCCTTTAACATATTATTCACTATTCAAAAACGTGAATATACTTCATTAACAATTTCATCCTTTTATTCATTTTAATTCAAAGGATTATTCACTATTCAAAAATGTGAATATAACTCCATAAATAAATCATAACAATTTACTTATCAAAATAAGTCGTTTGTGAATTTATAAAACAACGTTTATAAATTCCATTTCTATTTATTTATAAGAACTTCCTTTTATAAATTCCTTTATTAACCTATTCGATTTATAACTCAATTATAAAACAATGGTTCATATTATAAGTTAAATACTTATAAATTTATTCGTTTGCAAAATCGTTCCTTTGAACTTCATAATTATAAATCTTATAACTTATAAGATTCAATTATTCATCCAAATATATTCTTTAATAACTTCACAAAATTTATAAATCTTACTATTTATAAATTTCACTTATAACTTCATCATTTATAATTTTATAAATTCCATTCACTTATGCAATCCATTTGCACTTCATTCAAACACTTATAAAAACTCGTTTTATAATGTCAATATTTCAATTTATAAATATCCATTTATAAATCTCTTAATATAAATCAATTTATATTATTCTTTAAAACGTCTTTAATTTCCTTTATAATTTCATCATTTCTCTTGATTTATAAAATAATCAAATTTTATAAATCCTATATTTAAACTTTTCCTAATAAATTCAAAAATTCCGATTTAACTATTTTATAAAATCATTAGCATCATATTCTCAAAAATCAGTTTTTTTACTATATTTCTCAAAAATCATAATTTTTATAACTTTAAAAATTATAACGTTTATTTTTTTTAAAATGAATCAATTCCAAAAATATAGTATATTTTCAAAAATCACTTTATAATCATTTTAAAATCCCAAAATTTGGGTCCAATGATGCTACACACCAAATAGTCAATCACGACTACAACGATATCATATATCAATATGAAAATCCATCAAATATCAAAATATCTGAAATCAAATAAAAAAAACTGTTGAGGAATCCAGTTGGATCCCTCCAACCTGTTTTCCTGCATCCAAAAACATTAGCACAATACCAATTTCGCTCCAGTACGAAACTATCGCGGTATATGTTCTTATTAAATATTATCCGCTTAATAACGGCGTAATAGGGTCTCATCCGCTAAACAAAAATGCGGGAAATCGATAACTCCAATATATACATATGCCAATATATATATATTGCTATTATATATAATACCAATTTCACTGTTTATGAAATATTCGCGGTATATGTTTTTATTAAATAACATCCGCTTACTAACGGCGCATAATGTCTATTTTAACAATCAATAGATATCAATCATCATTCAAACATGCATTCAAATATATTAAATCTAACTATTTAAAATAAAATCGAAACTGATTCGATTGAGTGAGAAGTTCTCACCTTGATTTTATTTCCGTTTTAGCGATTTATTTCGAATAAAATTAAACGGACGTTTAATTTTACCCAAAATTCTCACTAACTCCAAACGACTCCAAACCAACTCCATCGCGTAGTGCTCGTCCATACGATTCCAACGCAACTGATTTCGCGCGTTTTCGACCTCGTATGAAAAAGATATGCAGTTTTAAAGTTTACTCGAATTTATTTATAATATTTACAACATTATAATTATAATTTGAACCTAAGCAAAATAGACCATAGGATCCAAGCCCATCTCCATCATAGCCGTACGTGCACCCCCCTTTCTTCTTCATCTTTCACGCATCCATCTCCAGGTCATAGCCGTGAAACCAAACCCATAAGCTCATATTAGGGTTTAATTAATTTGATTTCCACGAGCAACACGAACACGATCAGGCAACCCCAAATCGAAGCCACTTGAAGGCTCCACCCTCGGCCAGAAACACACGCAACTCGGCCCCCCAGGTTGTCTCGACTTTCGTGCGCAAGCATGGCCGAACGCACCCCTGTAGCTCCTCCCACGTTGCTCCGTTTCCGATCATCTCCGTATGAAATTAAAGCTCTCGTCGAGCTCTACAAGTTTCATGTTGAACACCTTGGCTAAATCTTTGTAGATTGAGAGAGATTGAGGGAGAAGTGAGAGACAATTCTGGCCATTGATTGAATAACTGGCGGCCGGCCATTAGTTTTAGGGTTAGGGTTATAAAATTTTTTATTTTCTTGTGATTTATGAGCCTATTTATAGAAGAAAATCGAACACTATTCATCCGGAAATTCCGAACTCCGATTTACGCGCCGAAACTGACGTACCTAGGGTTTATCCCACGTTTCGGACACAATGGAACAGGTTTCGGAAGCTAATTCGGACATCTGTGCGAGTTATGGCTACAAACGCTCAATTTAAATTAAACCGATTTAAGCGATTTTCTAGGCGTTTTAATTTGTACCGGACAAACCGTAAATCCAATTGACTTGAAATTTGAAACCTTACAATAAGATCACATTACGGTTCCGATGAAACTGGTTTCGTCGAAATCCGAGACTTTTTGAAAAATGACTATTTTCACTCGCCAAATTTAAATTAAAAATAAATCGATGCGTTTCGAGCTGCCACGATCAAACGATAACTCCGATTGACACGAAATTTGAAATCCGGTAATAACTAACCATTACGGATCCAATGGAACTGGTTTCGTTCAATTCTGAGACTGTTCAAAAATTGACTATTTTCACTAGTCGATTTTAATATTAAAATATTCAATTTTCACAAATAAACTTTTAATTCGATTTTAAAAGTTCTAAAATATCCTTCTAACTTCCATATGATAAAATAAAATTTTACAAATCATTTTCAATCATATTTAACTATATTTTCAATTATTTCCATAATTTAACATATTAAATTATCGATTTAATAATCCAATTAAATTCAATAATTCAAAATAAAATTTATTTGACTTAAAAATTCACTTATAAATATTTAAAATTAATTAAATATTCAAATTTTAATTATTAAAAATTCTGGGTCATTACATGAAATTGGAAATTTAAAAGAGAATGTGACTATGAAGTTTATAAACTGTGTTTATACAAGTAAAGCAATATATCAGTGGATATTTGAAAGAATAAATTCACGATGAGAATTTATTAAAGGAATGGGAAAATTTGTTTAAAAATAAATAGTGATTCATTTTTAAAGATGGAAAGAGAAGAGTATCTCCCTGGATAGCCAAGTACGTTTTCCACGTAAATTTTGACATATAAGTTATGTTGTTTTAAAGAGCATGTTATAGAAAATTTATTATTTCTAAATATTTAAATTCTAAAGTAAGTATTTTTCAAATCTATTTATAGCAGTGATTATTTAAAGGTGACTTGGTATTTTGTTTTAAAGGAGAAAATCTAATTTAATATTTTATAAAGTAACCTCATTTTTAAATATTCCCAAAGTATATATTTTTAATAAAGTATTGAAGTAGTTTTTAACTTAAATGTTTTAAAGGATAATTTATAATAAAGAGTTTTAAATTATTTTAAAAATCTAAAGTTTTGTGCTTGGTTGTTTTCAGTGGAAATAAATACTTGGAAATTTATCTTATGAGAAAAGTATGGTTTGAAACTGTTTTCAAAAGAGTTGAAAATAGAAATATATCTTGTGAAGATATTTTGAGGTTAATAAGTAATTTGGGAGATTATTTATTGTTTGATGGATGTTTATAAATGTTAATTGATAGTAAAATAACCGACTATCAATATTGGTCAAATGCGTTGATCGTTTCGAAGAGACTGAGATCGGGATTAATTTCTCGAAAACCACTTCGATCCGGTTTGTACGTTTTCGTGGAAAAACGAGTTCGGACATCGAAGATGGAGCAATGAAGTGCAAGGGCTAGTCGCTACTAATCCTGAGGATATTTTCAAAATGGATGTAGTAGGAATAGTGCCTTCGGTTCCGTTCGAACCCCGGACGGACTTGTATGGATGAATGCTTTCGGAACATTGTCAGGTGGACGATGGGCATTCTAAGTGAAACGATCTAAAAGGCAACGCTTAGCCTCAAGCCTCATCAACCAGGAATGCCTGAAAATCAGGGGTTATGCAGCAAGGCTGGTGGGTAGTACCCATTTCAGGTAAGGTCATCCCTGTCTAGATGTCCCTTTTTATTCGGCTTAGTGGTGCGGTTGCTGATCCCAACCATGGAGTGATCTTACTCGGGATTGTCCAGTAAGGGGTAGTCCCGGTCTTGTGTTGCAGGGGGTCGGGAGTGATCCTCGGTACGGTGATCTAGGCCACGTACTGTGACAGGTGGTACCCCAGTGCCTAGTCATTAGTTGGAAACTCATTTTCCCTACGCGTCCGTACGTTTTGATTGTGCCCAACTATTGCTGAAACGTGCATTTCATCTAGATTCTATTTACTTTCTATAGACACTATTATAATATCAGAGAATTTTAATAAAAAGTGTTTTAGCTATCGTAAGATAAAATCCCGACATGTTTATTTATGGCGTGGTCTTACGAGATGCTTTTGTTTTCAAAGGATTTTTGAAACTTTAATAATCAATTTGATTGTGGTTTTCTCACGCTGGTATGCCAGACTGACTCGGGTGTTATTTAACTGTAATGCTCGGGTCAGACCGAGTATTATAGGATATAGAAAGGGATGCTGAGAAGCTCAGGAGACGAGCTGGATGTCGATACGTACTTTCGTATTTGATTATTATTCCGCTGTGTATCCAGTTGTATGTTATTGATGTTGAACTCTGATGACGTACTCTGATGATGTAATGTATAAACCGATATATTTGTTTTTGTGTAAAGATCATTTATTATCTATTATATTTTATTCCGCTGCGATGGTTAGATTCTGATGTTGTTTCCTATCTTCTTCTTCTAACTCTTCTTCTTTAACCCAAATGGTTTGTATTTCTGTTCAACTTGAGTTGATTGATGTAGAATAGTGTTTCTCAAGGGGTACGGATTTGCGGGTCGTTACATCCTTAAAGGCAATATGGGTAGTTACCAATAAAACGATTAGGGTTTCCAAACATGGATAAATATCTCATATGTTCATGTAATTAATCTCCTAGAAGACTCCTCTTTAGTTAGTTTATTTTTAGGGTCAAAATAAAATATAAGCCCTCTTTCTTTTTCATGACTACTTATTCATTTTCTTCTTTCATGTAATTTTTTAATGCAATTTTAATTCATTCTCTTTTCTATTTACATGCTTTCTTTCCTCTTATGTTAGTAGCTTAGTTACATTATTATGCAAATAGATTAGCTTTTAATACATTTTAATTAGCTCTCCTTTTATATAGCTTGCATTTTCTTATTATTTTTGTGTTGCAATCTACATTTGCTGAAAATATGTGAGGCTAAACCCCTTCAACGTAGGGGTAACGAAGCACTCTTAATCACGTAAATTCAATATTTTGATGATTTTTTATTTCTTTTGAGCTTAATGGAAATGTTTGATTGTGTTAAACTTGTTGTTTTAGCTTTGAATATGATAGCCTATGTTCTTGACACCAAATAGCCAACATAAACAAATTACCTCCTCATCTAAATATGATTATAATAATTAGTGGATTTTAAAATCAAAATTTGATGGCCTATAATTCTAATCAATAGTAATAGATCATGCATAGAATATATTTTATTTTTGGATTAATTGTCATTTTCGTGGGACTTAAAAAGTGATTTAGCGGGTATGTTAAAATTTGATAGTTTGTATTGGGCTAATTGATAGTACAAATATTTCATACTTATGATAAACATGTCAACTAAATTCACTAATGACCAAAAGAGATATCATAATTTTATATATGTTGATTTATGTGATCCTGAGAAGGACATTGCCCTTAAATTGCCTTCAAAATCTCATATTTTTATCCATTCTAGCTTTTGTTTTTTTTACATTTTTTTAGCTTAACACAACTTCAAATATTGGTTTAATTTGATTGGATAGAATTTTAAATTCAAACAATTCCCTACGGATCGGCCCGTACTCACCACGTACTAACATTGTACGCCGTGTGCTTGTGATTAATTTTTAATTTAAATTTATCTGTGATTTTCTAATTTATAGAAAAACCACGCTAAACAAGTTTTTGGCGCTGTTGCCGGAAAATTTGATTTGATTTTATTTCAATTCAATTCATCAAATTATTTGTTGTTTGATTTTACCGTGTGTTTGTTTTGTGCGTTATCTTGCATTTTTTTAAAAAAAAAAATATTTTTATGTGTTTATGCGATTTTTTTCTCAAATGATTTTATGCTTGTTCTTTTCTATTTGCATTGCATTTTCATTTTTTTTTAAAAAAAAATCTTGTGTTGTGTATGCTTTTTGTGTTTATTGTGTTTATGTGCTTGTTATCTAGTTTCATTTGCAACTGCATATTAAAAAAAATTACACAAGTCCATTTAAAAAAGAAAAGAAAAAAGATTGCATTCACAACTTTCTTTTACAAGTTTGTATTTACATTTTCATATTGTTTCTTTTTACAAATTTTCATAATCTCATTTCTGCCTTCTCATATTTTCATATTCACTTTTCTACCTGACATCACCTCTGCCCACTGTTGCTTTGCCCACTGTTGCAGTGTTCCTCTGCCACAAGTCATCACAACAAACTTTCCTTTGTCAATATAAAACCATATACACTGCCTGCACATATACACCCCCACTCCAATACATCACTTCCACAATCAGTGTCTTCCCAAACCATCCCTCTGTCTAGACCTGATCATATAATTGCAATGCCCCCTCCTCTGTCATCTATCATTCAAAACATCGCCATACTCAAACTGACAGCAAGCCTAAAACCACACACTCTCTCCTAACATCAAAACTTCAACTGCAACAACCATTCTTCATCTCCACGTAAAAACTTTTTACTTTCATACATTCACCACTGTCATCCTGCACTTAAACAAAGTTGCACAAAACAGCAGTCACATCCACCACTTCTCCTTTCCTCTGCTAAACACACCACTTCACTTGCACATTCGCACATATCAGTGCAACAGCCACAACACCAATGCTCTGCCTCATCATAAACCACACTTCATGAACCAAACTTTATCCAAAGATTGCTGAAAATCCCCATCTTTGACCATCAGCTTTCAGCCACTACTTCACCAAACATACCAAAACAACACAGAGCATCACAATATCTTCTCAATCCGTCAGCCACAAAACAAACACATGTTCCCCTTAATCAACCAACTCTCTTCATACTGCCATCTGAACTGCCACCAACCACCCCAACCTCCTGCTGTCCCATACTTCTTCGAATCAACTCTCAGCCATCATCACCATTCCATATCCTCTACAACATTGTCAACCTCTCACATTCAACAACTTCTTGATCATAACTCCCTTCCAATAGTAACACTGCCTTGGTAACATATGCTCCGCTTGCCTGCACTGCTTCAATAATAACACTCTGCCTTCCAACCAAACCACAATTCAAACAGCCACCAGTGCATTACCACTTCCTTGCTGCCAAACTGGCATCACCACTCCCCCAGTCATCTTCCTTGCTCCTCATTCACCCTCCCCCTATCAAACTCCACTGCTACTACCCCTCAATAGTGCCATAACCTCTGCATTTCCCCATAACCACCTACAACTACTTCATCACACTACAAAACAAACCAGAGAACCACTGCTGCTGCTGCTGCTTATAGCTCTGCCACCACAGACACACTTCTCTCCATTAACAACCCTGTTGCATACATATATGCCATTTCAAGAAGCATTCACTTCCTCACTTCAACCATAAAACAAACTTTCTGCTACCTTCTACCACCCTACAGCCTTCCTACAAACTTAAGAGCTACAGTTGCCATACCACCATCAACCCCCGCACTTCACAAGCATCCAACCTCACAACAACTTCACCACCAACATCATCGAATACACCCACCAGAATTGAAAAGAAAAGAAAAATTCATCACCGAATCACTTGCCTTCCCCCTCATAAACGACCAACACACAGCACCACGTAATTTCATCGCACTCGCGACCCGCCAGAACCCAAAACAACTCTACCTCCCACACTGCATCCAAAACCCAAATCAAATTCCTAAACCCACCAATCGACCATTCACCTTCGACACCCGAATCAATAAAAATTCAAACTTGACTTCCTTCTCCGCCAGAGACCACTACAACGATTTCCATTCCTGGATTAGCAACCGCGACACCAGCGAATAATCGCAACCCCCAATTGCACCCGCGAGCATAGATCACCACCTTCGACCATACTTCGAATATGCGCAAATGAACCTGAGAAATTGAATGTGGAATTGGATTTAATTTCGATTTGAAATTTTTTAGGAATAAACGAAGCGATTTTAGTTTAAGAAACGTCAATTTTCTCCTGTGTGTTTTTTAAGAGTTGGCAACAATTTTTTTTGTTTTAGAGATTCATTTGTTTGGGCCGAGCCTTGGATATTTTGTTCTTAGTTTAATTCTCTTTAAATTCTTTTACAAGTTGTGATGAAATTCCTTTGTTCAAATCTTCTTTAGTTTATTTGGGAAAAAAAAAAAACATTTATTAGGGTTTGGGCTGAGTTATCTTGTTTTATTTTGCTAAATGTTGAGTGGAAATTATTTGTTTTATTTTGTTTTAAAAGTTGAGTTGTTTTGTTTAGTCAAATTTTCATATTCTATTTAGTTCTTCCTGATATAATTTTTTTTTTATATATATATCTTATTTTTAATTTTCAGGCCGCAAAAACAGATAAATAAGAAACTAGCTTGCTAAAAATTTTTATTCTGTTTTGCTTGCTTATATAAAAAAAAATAGCTGCTTCGAAAAATAAATAATTTGCGAATAATTTTGTACACTCTGGTATTGTTGTCTCATATCTTGTTTTTATTTTGCTTTGCATTATTGGTTGCTTGCATTTTATTAAAAAAAATTCAAAAAAAAAATTCATTTAGTAGTTGCATTGTTTAATACATGTTTAACTTCTGTTTTGCATTCATATCATTTTATTTTATTTTTTTAACGGCAATACCCAAATCCACATAAGGTGGGGGATTCCATCACCCCTTCCTTGGCCCATAAACTGCATTTCATCATAGAATTTTGACTAATAATAAAGATTAGATATTCGACTCAAGGGTGTCGCGAGCTCACCTAGGGCTTTATTGTATTTTGACAGTTGTCTTCCTTGAACAATTTTATTTCTTATGTGTAGGCTATGACAAAGCAATAACCATTTATAAATATTATTGTGATTCGTAAATATTATAGTGGTTGTTTTTGCAAAGTTACTTAAACCTACGATTGCATTGCTACGGTGATTCGTGTTACACCGAATACTCCTGCCCGTTACCTGGCTAAGAAATATTTTATTGGTTTAAGACAAAGTGTGATTATACAATTTTGGGTTAGGAGCTACCGGGGACAAAAAATTTATAATTAAGTTCTTTACATTCATTTAATTGCATTGGTTTATGCATATTTAAAAAAAAGAAAAAAGAAAAATCCAAAACTAAAATAAATTGTAAATATTCCTCAACTTAGTTTTAAAATCCTTTTCCTTTACAAAATTTCAAAAATAAAAAAATCCAAAAAAAAGTTAGTATTTTTTGAAATAATAATAATAAACTTTTCAAAAACAAAAATAAATTGAAAAATCCAAAAAGAAAAACAAAAATCAAAATTTCCTTTTTCTTAAATTCTCTTTGGTAAATATTTTTTTCTTTATAAAAATAACTTTTGAAAATGTCCGATTTCCCTACTCGCAAGATTTTATAATAGTTGTGGAAATTAATATAATCCAAATAGTTTCACATCAAATTTTTATGGATATTTTAGTAATAACTGTTGTATAAATAATTTGGATCTTGAAGAACAAAGTTTTCAAAATGATGAGCAACCCTCAGCTGTTGAAAAAAGCATTGAAATGGTTTTATTTTTGCTTGCACTCTCTACACAAAATAATCAAAGGATAAATGATTTATGTAATTCATATTTGTGCGATAACTCAAGTCAAGGATTTCAAAACAATGAAAATTTGAATTCACTTTAAAATTCAAATAATTTTGATTATAACCTATGCCAATTCAATTTCAAACTCCCAAATGAATTTCAAAATCAAAATGAAAATGGACACAATTACTTAAATGATTTTAGCAATGGGAATTATTTCAACGATGGTGGAAATTTTTATGCTCAACAAGTTCAAATTTTCAAATTAATAATTATAAATTTGACTTTGTTGAGCAAATGGACGAAATTCACAAAGTTCACATGGATTTATTATTTGAAACATATATGAAACAACGTGAGAAACAAGATCAAATCCCAACATGTGACGAGTCAAATAACAATCCATATTTTATCAAAATTGATGATTTTCAAATAACAACTTTTGAAATCGAAAACGACAATCTTAATGAAGTTGTTTAAAATACAATAATTGAGTTGGATTTCAATTCATTTGAGGGCGAGAAACTCGATTTAAAATTAGATCTTCCTTTTTTCGATTTTGAAATTTTAAATGCGACAACTTTAGATGTTGAAATTGATACATGCAATGAAATTGTTGATAATCCAACAAAGGAAGATGAATTTAGTTAACATAAAATTTTTGAATTTTTCGAAAATGAATTGTTGAATTCTGAATGGGAAGATTTAAATCACCATTTTTATTTTAAAATCAATAATTCTAAAGAAGTTTTCAGTGATAAGTATGAATTTCAATTTGGTGAAAATAAACTTGAATTCCAACTAATTGTTCTATCAACTCCGAAAATCATCGAAAATAAAATAACTCACATGACTTTTAATAAAAAAGATTTGTTTTTCCAAATCAACATTCAACTTCGAAAGCTTTTATGGTTTGATTTTCTGGGTTTAGGCTGTGTCTCTCATACTTGACGAGACAAACGAATTAGTCTTTGGAAGACCGTTTCATTTACTCTTTGATGATATACTTTCTAATGTCGTGCAAAAAAATAATCTTTTCATTTTCATGTAAATATAGGTCATAATTTTAATTTTATTGTTCTCCTTTCACTTGGATTGACTGTGTGGATAGTCAAAATCAAGTGTGGAGGAGTCTCATCTTCATTTTCTATTTTCCACGGTTTTTTTGCATTTTCTTTCCAAAACTCAAAAAAAATCAATAAAAATCAATAAAAATCCTAGAAACAAATTTTATTTTTAATTACTTTTGAAGAAACACTATACGATAAATATATGGTTTTGGTTATTAAATTGAAATTTTTGAAAATATATTTGTCTCAACAAAAATAAAAATAAAGTTTGATTACAAGAAACTATGGTTTAACTAGTACATAGGAAGATACATGGGTGATAATTATGAAGTACATCCTAATTGAAATTCTTTGTTTAAAAAAGTGGTGGATTAAAGAAAAGGATATAACCTTTTTTATCTTTTAAATTATATGGTGCTAGGATGATTTTGCAAAAATTAAGACAGTAAGCGATTGAAATCCTATCACTATTTTTACTTATTTAATTTGATTTGTTATTCAAAATAAATTAAAATACCACTACAAAAACTTTGATAATCAACTAAGGATCCATTTCATAGTTGCACTATGTTATCAACCGAAACAAGTAGCCAAACTGGAGTCTATTTGTTATGATGACTTAATTTTTATTAGAAATTTTGACAAGTAAAAAGACTTCAATTTCTTCATAATGACCAAAACTTATATTTAACTTATTTGTGTCAATTTAAAAGTAAAATTGTCATTTGTAAATATTTTCAAAAATTTGCATTCATATCTTGTAAATAAATCTTGCATTTGGATTTGTGAGTAATATCCGCTGAAAACCCTCATGAGACAACACCCGTCCTACTAAGGACACCTAAAGGTTTAACGGTTTATTGCATAAGCCCAATGCAATCGTGTTTCCTACAAAAACAAATTTATCTTAGTTTTAGTATATTTGAGAATGAACAAAAAGATAAGTGTGGTGGTATTTGATGTGCATGTAAATGTGCATAATTTTACTTCACATTTAATCGAATTTAATTAAATAAATGTCCATATAGGGTGTTTTAACATGTTTAAACAAAAATTCAAATTATCATTTATTCATCCCCATTTAGGGGCAAAATGGTCATTTTTGTGCATGTGTTAATTTGAGAATTTTTACTTGGACATTTTTATGTTATTTTATAGGAATTTGGGTTCAAATTAAGAGGTTTTCATGAAAAATATGCATGTACAAGTGAATACAAGCAAATGAAGATGGAAATAAATCATTTCATGACAACAGGGAGGACCTTACCTACCCACCTGTTATGATCTCCTATTAAGAGCTAATGCACATACTAATGAAGATTAAAGCTACATGCACATTTAAGTAGCGGATTAATTCATGTTAATGATAACTTGGTGGCCACACTTCTTAAGGCCAATTTGGGTAGCTCCCAAAAAAATGATTAGGGTTACCAAACATGTATAAATACCTCATATGTTCATGTAATTAATCTTCTTGAAGCCTTCTCTTTAGTTAGTTTAGCTTTAGGCTTAAAAATAAATATAAGCACTCTTTCTTTTCCATTGCTACTTAGCCATTTTCTTCTTTCATGTGAATTTTTTATGCAATTTTAATTCATTCTTTTTTCGATTTACATGCTGTTTTTCCTCTTATGTTAGTAGCTTAGTTTCATTTCTTATACAAGTAGATCTGCTTTTATTTCATTTTAATTAGCTCTCTTTTTAATTATCTTGCATTTTCTTCTTGTTTTTGTTTCATGATGCAATCTATATTTATTGAAATGATAACAAATATGAGAGGCTAAACTTCTTCAATTTAGGGGTAATGAAGCTCTTCTAATCATGTAGATTCAACATTTTGATAGTCTAACATTTTATGCTTAATGGAAATGTTTGATTGGGTTAAACTTGTTGTTTTAGCTTTGAATTTGGTAGCCTATGTTGTTAATACTAAATAGGCTACTCTTAAACAAACAAAAACACAAATTACCTCTTCATCTACATATAATATGGTAATGAGTGGATTTTAAAATCAAAATTTGATGGTCTATATTCGTAGTCAACAGTTAATAGATCATGCTTAGAATAGATTTTATTTTCAAGTTCATTGTCATTTTCATGAGAGTTAAAAAGCGGTTTAGTGGTTATGCTAAAGTTTGATGGTTTATATTGGGCTAATTAATAGCACAAATATTCCATACTTATGATAAAAATATCGATTAAATTCACTAATGACCAAAAGAGAGATCATAATTTCATATATGTTGATTTATGTGATCTTGTAGAAGGATATTGCCTCTAAATTGCCTTCAAACTCTCATATTTTTATCCATTCTAGCTTTTTTTAGTTTTCATATTTTTTTAGCTTAACACAACTTCAAATCTTGGTTTAATTTGATTGAATAGAATTTTAAATTTAAACAATTCCCTATGGATCGACCTGCATTCGCCACGTACTAACATTTATGCCGTGAGCTTGTCGGTTAAATAAAACTACTTGAATATTTATCTCTCTCTTGTACAGGAGTGTCATCCATGCATAAATGCGAGGACTTTCAAATGGGAATGAAAACACATATATAGATATTAAAGCTATTCACCCATGTATATACTTGAGGACTTTTAAATGAGAGTGAATATTTGTGATAGATTTATAAGTTACAATTAAATTATAATTCCTTATATTTGAAATACCAATTTCCGTACACTATATTAAATTTTGACATATGGGTTTTACGAAGGATGATAGTGATAGAAATGATCATGGAATATGTAGTAGTTTTAAAAATATTATAAAATTTGTTCAATTTTCATGAAAATTTTAACTTCCTCTAGCTATGTGTATAATTCAATCACTACCCATCACTTTCTCGATTACTATTAATAATTTTTGATAAATTTCAAAAGATAATCAATCAACAACATCTTTTCCAGAGTAATTCCCATACCAAAATAAACAAGCTTTTTTTACATAAAGAAAATCAGGTTAAAAATTTGAATTATTTGAAAACTTTCTAAACCCACAAATTATGAAAATCTATTTTCTGTAGGGAGTTTTGTAAAAATGTTATTTGCTAATTTTATAAATAATTTAAAATATAAATACGTCTCAAATCAAGTGATGTCTAATACCACTTGTACTCCAATTGCCCAAAATGAAATATTATTAAACAAGTAGACTGTGAACTTCTCAATATCACTCGAATTGGTTCACAAAATTTTCAGCAAAGCAATTTTATATCAGATAGAGGCAAAATCATTTATATAAAGCAAAGACGTACACAATTAAATATTCTTCAGCAACTGATTTGTTAGACATGAAGAAAGGCAATGAAAATTAATCATTGTACTAAACCAATTAATAATCCTATTTTGAATATTCAGTCCATTTGAAAGCACTTTTGAAAGCTTTAATTTTGTACTTTGATTCAGCATAACATAAAAGTTTAAATATTCAAAATTTCTACTAGTCAAAATTGGTTTCAAGTTAAAATGATAAATTGCTCAAAAGTTATATCTGAAATGCTATAACTTGTGTGCATAAACCAGAGAAACATTTCAAGTGGTATGCTGAATTGATTTCTGTAATAATTTTAGAAAATGGATCAGCAAAAACTCAAAGTATCAAAATCTTACTACTATTAATTAGCTTTCCAAAACTCCAAGAGTTTAAAAATTTGAAGTAAAGATGTCCAAGTTACGATCGAATTAATACGGCTGTGTTAAGAAATTCAAAAATAAATAATTTTCCAAATAATTTGTAGTTTTTCTGTGGTTTAAGTTCAAATTCTAGAAAAACACATAAATAAAATTTATATAATTTTCTACCTATTTTCCAAATCATCTTGAATTTTGCAAATTAGAGTTAAAGAGCGCAAGATATGGCAATTATACTACAGTACTATTAACAAAAATAGAATTAACAATAAGAAATGAAAGCGGAGTTAAGAGACCATTCATTTACTTACATTCAATATCGTGATATCTAATGTGTAGATCTCTATCTTATTTTTCTAGGATAAGGAATATTAGAATTATAGCTTTTCAACCATATAGAACAACTCGAAGTTACCTTTATCGTAGTTATTCCATAGCCCACTTATGTACCTAAATGTTAGAGGAGTCGAGTGGTCTAAAAAGTGGTAGGACAACTCTTATATCATTTGTAGCCTTTGGTACCCAAATTCATCTATATGGAAAACCATTAATTTTAACAATCATACACTTGGAACCCAAACTTGTTTAAATTTAGGAAAATTTATATTCGTACCATTTTGAATCTAGATTTGTTTAACGGTTTTATGTTTGTTTTTATTTGAACTAATATTATCATTGTGTCGTATAATGCCACATTTTATCATTTGAGTATCACATATCTCCCCCTAATGGTTTTATTAATAATTTGGTTATATACTGACGCTTTTTCAAATCCAAGTCAATTTTTGTTATTCATGGAGAGTTTATTTCCTAATAACATAATAAACGATTTTTCTCCTATGGAAAATTTTCGAACAATCAAATCGAGTTCATTAACTTTGGATTTGAAAAGATTATTCTCGTTAGTTAGCTTAGAACAATGACTAATTGAATTCTCCCACTTTTTAAAATCATTTTTTTTAAGATCAAATTTTCATTTTCGAGCTCTTTTATTTTGCTTTCAATTTCAATCATCTCAGTTACGAAAAATTTTCCTTTTTAATTTTAAAATTTTAGAACCCTTGATTTTTTTCTTATTTTTTTCAAATTCATAATTTATTTGAATAATTTCAATTTTTCTATTTTTCAAAATTATGTTTTCATATTCAAGGTTTTGGAGTTTTCTTCGACCTCGTTTAATTCTTTGCCAAAATTCGCACATTTGAAATTTTCGGACATCTTAAAACTTTTCAATTCCTTTTGTAAAATATTGTCTATGCAGATCAACTCAGTTTGTTTTTTCATCAAAATACGAGTTTCCTTTTCTGGCTTATGAAAAGTTTACTAAAAACAAACAAATTCTCTTTCACCATTCAAACATTTTTGCAGTTATTAATTTTCTTAATGTTCTCAAGCTTATTTTCCAATCTATTAGTTTTCTAAAGCAATTTAGATTTTTTACTTTTTAGCTTGTGATTTTTTAGTTCAAGATTATCAATGGTTTTAGTTAATTTTGACATAAGAGAACTAAATTTTTGATTGGAAAATAACTTTTATAATCATCTGTTGCGTCTTCATCACTACCTTCATTACTCTCATCATCCAAATTGATTTTCATAAATCCTATCAAGTAAAATTATTCAATTGAATTAGTTTTGGAGAGTTTCTTTCCATTGCTGACTTATCTCCTGTATATTACATTGAGAGTGTTCAAGATTCTATGCAATTGAACATTGAGAGATATGGTTAAATTCATGTTGATTAATTAGAGGGTAAAGAATATTCATAACATAAGCATCAATCGAAATATTTTTCTTATCTACCTTATCACAACCATTTTCAATAATATCCCAACAGTTAAAATTAACAGATTTTAAATAAAGCTTCATTATCCATTTTTCATTTAAGAAACTTGTTCCATAAAAAATAGGTGGATTAACACTGGACTAACTTTCGCTAGATTTTAAACTAGGGTTAAACATTTATGCTAGTAACCTTACTCTGACACAACTTGTAGGATCAAACTAACTCTAGAAGGGAGTGGATGAGGTTTATAATAAATTCACAATTTAATTAAAATTACAGCACAGATAATGACATAGTAAATGTGAGAATAAAAACGACACACAATTTTACCCATCTTCGGTAAAATCTGTCTACTACTGCTTCAGATTTTTTTATTAGAATTAAAAAATTGATCGCTTACATGCCCTATAAACTTGCGACTATTGCTAATATGATTTTTCCAGTACTATGCTTAAAACTCCGCCTCAACCCAAATCCCGAGTTGCAAATTCCCAAACTACACCCCGTAGTTCGATCTTAGTTAAACTAGAGTTTTATAAATTTAAAGACAAACTATAATTAAAATAAACAAATTGTTAAACCCTAATAACAAAAATAAATACGTGGCCCAATTAAGAGAAGTCACCCTTTTTCTTTTAGCCATTATTCATATTTCTTCAAGCCAATCTTCTCTTCATTCTTCAAATTAGAGCCTGAAGTCCCTGCTCTTTGATTTCATAATGAAATATCTTCATATCTCTTGTCAGTTGATTGCTATCTCATGGGATGCCTTATTGCTTCAAGCATTAGGTGTCAAGTTAATTCTTATTGTAGATTTGGGTATGAGCCTTTTTCCTTTTTTGATTATGGATTCGAACTCGATTGCCTAATATTGTCAATGGTGATTGATATTTATAGTACTTGATTTTGGAATAGAATCCATGATTTTATATTTGAAATTTTCCAACCTTGACTTTGGTTTTTAACTTTAGCCATTGATTTCCTAATTGATGGTCATATGATCTTTGACTTGTTCAATGCTTTGATGTATATTTGAAAATTCTGAATATATTTCGAATATGCTTTACTGTTATGATTTTGGTTTTGACTTTGTTAGACTTGTTTCAATTTGATGCTTTGACTAAATTTTTATTACTCCTGTCTGAATGCTTTGATTCTAAACGCTGAAAAGTTGATTTCGAATTTTTCATTTGGGTTTCCTATTGTTGATTAGATGTTGGTTATAACTTGATTGGAAGTTGGTTGTTGAGATTTTGATATTGGTTTGCATTGATGCTTTATTACTGAATACCGATGAGGGTGATGATGGATTTGATTAGAAAGTTGGCTATTGACAAGGTGATTGAATTGTACGCCGGAATGTTGTGCTTGAGTGTGCATGTCCCTGTATGTGTTGATCCATTTCATTGATTTCGATACACTTCCTTTCCTTGTACATGAGTTGATCCATGTGTGATGAACTTGAATTGAGATTGTGAAGTATATAATTCTAATTTGAGTGTTGTTGTGATATGTTTGGTCAGAAGTTGCTTGTGTATGTTTATAGCTGAATCAACACTTTATAAGATGCTGCCTGGATATAAAACAATAGAGTGCTCAATTGTGTTTCTTTGAGTTGCTTGTTGCTCATCCGGGTTTGTACATTCCCGTGTGTCTTCCATCTTGTTGTTGTGTGTGTTGTTGCGGCAGTGGTTCCATTTACATGCTTGTCTACTCGATTATATGCATTGCTCCACTTGTGTACTTGCCTTTTTTACTTGTTTGCATTTTGACCTGGTTCTCTTTTGTCTTTGGTTGCTGCACTAATGCATTTGTCTTCATTAGAAATGCCACGTGTTCATCCCTACTTTATAAATATTGCTGAAAACATTTGCTTTCTAGTTTGGTTTCTTTCTTCTATCCTAGAAATTTAATTTATGCAAATGGGTTTTGTGTACTCGATCTTATGGCATGTATAGTGATACACTATGCATGTCATAAATTGCTCGCGTGCATTATAAATAATTTTGGTGCCTATATCAAAAAACAAAAATCAAAAAACTAATACACCGAGGCAATTGTCAAGTTTGAAACTATTTATATTTTTGCAGTTTGAATTTGTTTCTTTCTTTTTACTGCGTTGTTATTTGACAGGAAAAGCAGATGTGAAACACCCCATACCCCTTAGTATGGCCAAATGGACACACATGAAGGCATGGTGCATTGTAGGTATAAACTAAAACTAGAAGAGATTAAGATTTACAAGACAGAGATAGGTAAAAACAGCAGAAACAATTTAAATAATAACCCATTTACAACAGAACTTCATAATTTCTTTAAAAACCAAATGAGTCACCAAATACCAAAATACATCAAGTGTTAAAATATCATATATATATGTCTTATGAAATCAAAGAAAACCATAGCCTCAAAAATCAAAGTACAACTATTCCCCAACATGTGCTAGTACAAGTAAAGAACAAAACGCTGAAATAAAAGAAGTGGAAGTACTTAGTGGAATCTCCTTCAAAGAAACCTCCAAGCAACTGCAACTTATTGTCCCCTTTCTTGATTGCCTATGGGGGAGAAGGGGAAAAATAGAGGAGTGGGTCAGACTAAAAGTCTTGTGAATGATAGTAATTACTAGAATCTTTAAGTAAAGTAAAGGTAATAGGCTTTACAACAGTTCTAGTATATAAAAAGAAACAAAGGACATAAATAAGTAATCAGTTGGAAATAAATATGAATTAACTATTAAATATGATTGATTAACTTTGATTGTTTTCACTTGTCTTGATAGCTATTTTGATTAGGTTGAAATCCTAATTCTACCCTTTGATCGGCCTGCTACTCTATAGTACCAACTACGGACTAGACACTATATAACTCCTTATAAGGTAATGACATCTATGAAAGACACACAAAGTACAATGGTGTCTGCGAAAGACGCACAAAGTATCTAATGTGGACTAGATGTTATATATCTCCCTACGTAGAAGGCTATGGTGTCAATGAAAGACACACATACTTAAGCGGTTGGAACTCATAACGATTTATGAGCCTTCACTAGAAGTCACACGCGAGACCACCACTGAGCTTGCATTACCAGTTATTCCTCCTAATGGGTCTTCTTATTACCTCAAGCTCCAACATAAGAGTGCCCCTCATCTCACTTCAGAATTATGTGAAACACCACATCCATAAAAATAAAAGGGGAAATGATGTTGGTACTTGTAACGAACCAATAATTTCATCCATTCGCATCCGCATATATCGGACTTGAATTGCTCAAAATATCGAATAGTAAAGATAAATTTGGCAAAACTTAGAATATACGGCAAATAAATAAATCACAGAATCACAGGCACAGAGTAACATAATGCAACAGAAACAAAGAAATAGTAGTTCATGAAGCTACTATGTAAATACATCAGAGTTAAACAAGATACAACAGAAGTTCAATACAATAATCAAGTACAAAGCTGAATACATTACTGAATCAATTGAATAACTAGAATTGAGATAGATAGCTGGATCTTCAAGCAAAGCTCCAACTTCGAAGGTGAGTCTCTAATGCTGTATCACTCAGTCTGACCCGAGCGTAAAGTAAAACACAAAACACTCGAGTCAGGACATACATACTCATACAATGTAAACCAACTCAAGTGAACTGTAATATAAAGGCACAAGTAACTTAAAGGATGCTTGAGACCGCCCATCCTTTAAGGATCTGTTAAACTATTTACTATGTAGTAATATTTCGCAATTATAATAATGTCTATTGTAAAAAAAATTACTTTAAAATAGCGTTAAGGCTTTACATTTTCCACCTTGACACATTATATACTACCATAGTCTATACAGTACCGTAATCTCCCCCATACCGGGCTTCGTCAGAGGGCACACCATAGGTATGGTACAAAACCAAAATCGTATAAGGCGTGCTAGGGTAGGTGACACAGCACAACTAGGCAATGCCACGGTAGATATACCAATTATGCTTCCGGGCCGGTGGTAATGCGTAATGCGCAGCTATCGCCCACCTCGAGCCACAACCCCAAATAAAAAAATCAAAAGTGGCCACCGAATCAATCCAAAAGTTAGAGTATAATATCAAAGGGATGTGTCCGATCAAAGGAGCTACCTTATTAGCCCATCAATTGCTCATGTTTTAGCCACCTTATGCCAACTCACGGGAGTCGGGTCCACGTACATACCTCAAAGGAACGCCGCCATCATCCTACTTCATTATGGAATCTCCATCGCGTACACGGTTGTTAAAGTGGTTTTCCGGGTTGGTAGAGAGTATGACAACTTCTGATCCCGGTCTCTTTAACAACCCAAAGTTATTATAACTCATGGATATTTATTTCAAAATCATTTGTACTTTAAAACCAAAATATCATATCCATTTCAAAAACCAAAGTAATGATATCTCATTTAAATTCCAAAACCAAATCAATATATTATTTAAATAAAAACCAAATGTCAAATAACTGAATATTTCCTTCAATTTATTAGACTTGAAATATTCCTTTAAATCATCTTAAATCAAACCACTTTATAAAGTCATATTCTTAAATCTTCAATTTCAACAAGTTCAAATTTATATATTTAAATACAAGTCTTATTTAAATACACTTTCAAATAAATTCATTTCCAAAGCTAAATTACTTTCAAGTTATAACAACTCTGAAACCAAACACTTTGAAACATATTTATTTAGACCATTTAAATTCAATGTTAATATCTTCCAAATAAGATTCATTCAACCATTTAAATTCAATGTCAAATAATATTCATTTCAAAGTTATAACATTTATAAGTCTATTCATTAAATTATAACTTTCCAAAACATTGTATATTTCAGCTACACTAAAGTTTCAATTTTTAGCCAATTTAACTTATAAAAATCACACTTCACGCTTCAAAAATATTCATTTGGATATCATTTAACTTAAGATTTAATAAAATAAAGTTTTATCAATAAATATCCAAATTAACTATAATTCATTAATAAGTCAAAGTTTACCCTATTTTACTTAACTTTTATTTTTAGCAAATAACTTTACACTTTATTTTAAAATATCCATCCCACAAATAAAATACCCTATCACTAAATTTACTTAACGTTCATTTGAAAACTATATTTCCAATTATCAAGTTAAGTTATTTTAAGTTGCATTTTTCCAATTAAATCATAATCATTCATTTTTACAAAACATAAACATAAATCAAGTATTTTCTCATAGTTAATATAACAGTCCAATCCTCTTTATAAATCTATTCATCTAGACATGAATTAACTATGATTCCAAATTAAACAAATTTTATTACCAAGTCTAATCAAAACCCTAGCTCATTTTATCCACTCAAAATACATTATTTACTATACAAACCTTATTTACTTCAAGAAACATCCTTTATTAAATTTACTAGGTTAGATTCTAGATTCCAAATTAAATCAAACTTAATTATTAAAATATTGATCATAAATAAAATCTTTAAATTACAATTAAAAACCAAAAATATTTTAAATTACAATCTAAACAAACTATCAGCTTATACAATTTTAACTTATAGGAAACCAGTATCTCAATATCTCTTTATATTCAAATCTTTAAATCAACTTTTTAATCAAAATTCCATATATTTAAAATTCAAAATACTTAATAATTTTAGAGAACTATTATAAAAATTTATCCATAGGGCTGTATAAAATTTTCTAACATAGATCAAGTGATACGAATATATATCATTTCAATATGTAATTTAAAAAGAAAAATCCAGGTTCTATCATTTCAAACCCGCAATCCCAAGTAAAATAAATACAATAAAAATCACTTGAACCTATCATTTTAGCCCATAATTATTTTTTCTTATTCTACACTCTGTTCAGGTATGTATCATTTCAACCCATGGTGATGGGAACATATAGTGTGAAAACAGGACATAAAATAATAGTATACCGTACAATATCATATCAGATGATGTAACAGGCATATAAACAACATTTAATATCATATAAACATATCACAGGAAGGTATGAACATAGCATATTAATTTCTACAATTCACTTGTCATAATTTCACAATTGTATAAGCACGTAATGTCTAGAGTGAATAACTCACCTTTTTAAAGCTAGGATTGAAATTCATACCCAAATCTAAACTCCGCAAAGCACAATAATGCACGACAAAGCACGACTATATTCTTTTGAGTGGAGGAAGAATCGGATCCAAATATTGTATACAAACAATTACACAAACATAAGTGTAAAATTAAACATACAAGATTATGAATCAAACAATGAACAATATGGATCAAAGGGACATAACCTTTTGATAAAACAAAGCAAGATGCAAACTTGAGTGAAAAGAGAGCCAAAAATCCTCATCTTGTAGATAACAAAATAAAGAAAACAAATATCACTAACATAAGAACATGATTCAATACAAAGAATAGAGATTACAACAATGGGAATATAAGAAATAAAATGACATAACCTTGATAAATCAAAGCAAGGTGATGAATACATGTGCTTGGCTAGGCTTTGCATCAATTTTGGTGATGTAGTCTTCATCCATAGTCATAGCTTGGTCTTTGTGGTGATGAGAGGGTAATGGTTGATGGAGGTGGTCATGGTGGTGGATAAAGGCCGAGCCTAGCTTTGAAGCAAAACAAAGAAAATAAAAGAAAAAGGAGAAGGAAAGAGAGGAGAAGCCATGGAAATAACCTAGAGCTTGCTGTATTTTCTTCACGCAAATAGAAATGAAGGATGAGAAATTTTTTCACGTGAATAAGAATATTGGGTGGCGGCTAGGGTTTACAAAAAGCACGGCTAAGACGAAAGTACGGCTAGGAGATTTGAATGGTTAGGAAAAGGAAAAGGTAAAGAATAAAGAGGCTAGCGAATGCAGGAGATTTATTTCCTATTTGATAAAAGAAACTTACTGTAAACTCTTTCAATCAGAAGAGGAAAATGAGGAAGTGAGATATTGAGAAGATTTTTATGTGATTTGAAATAAAGAGTAGGCAATTTGAAAAGGCAAGCAATTAAGACAATATAACGTATACCCTTTGATTTTTTTCCAATCCATAAATAAAAGATATAAACTAGCAACAATCAAATAAAAATGACTGTCTAGACAAAATAAAAATAGAAAGATAAAATAGAGATAGATATAGGAAAATTATAAAATATACACATATAATAAAAGTGCAGAAATTTATTGCGTGTAAAACGCTGTAATTTATCTAGTTTAAAAAGTATAACTTTTAAATTCCTAATAAATCCATATATTTGATTTCTCAATCTTGTTATCCAATAAATTATTAACTTATTCTCTTATGGACAATATTAACATTGGTTTATATACTAATACATTTATAATTTCCCAATTCATCCAAATTTCAATTTACATAGTATTAAGTTTTATTTACCTACAATAAATTCATTTATTACGGATTGAATTCCAATTAATTTATTTCCAATAACTGCCTTGTTTCAATTCTACTCTTTTTATTACATCTATTATCACTCTATAAACCTAGTTATTATTTGTTTATATTTCATTACATAAATATACATTCAAATTTTCATCTTTATTTTGTAATAACTATTATTTTCAATTATATTGAATTTGCCAAATATATACATTTATCATAATTAAAACCTCAATCAATTTATTCAACTTGGTTTCATTCTTTATTTAATCTTATGAATAAAATATACATTTCCATTTATGTCATTACATTCACACTTTACAGTTACAGTCCTATCTCATATTAATGAACATTTATCTACATTTAAAATTAATTGATTTCCTACTCTGAATTTAACAGCCTAAATAAAAAGGTGACTTGCATAATTGTTATCACTAACTTTACATTACACTCAAGTTTATTATTTCCACTAATTATCAGAATTTCTTATATAATTTTGAATTCATTCAATTACCACACATTTATTTACTTATATCCAATTTTATACCCAAATGTAACAGTTACAGCTACATTAATAGACCAATTAAATAGTAACTTACAACCATTACTATATCCTTTAATTTACATATCATTTTTAACACTCACTTCATTATAAATTATTAATTTTTTTCTTTCTAAATTTTATTACAAAAATCTTATTAAATTAACCAGTTTAATTATCGAAATTTACGGGTCGTTACACTCTTCCCCACTCAAAACTTTTCGTCCCCGAAAAGGAAGGAGGTAGGAGAATAGAAACAACCAGAAAGAAAATAGATTAGAATGCAATTAAAAAAAATTAAGTTTAAGCCATATAAATTTCAATTTAAATAAATTTATATTCAATATTTGATTTTAAATTCAAGGTATTTCATTAAGTTGATTTTATTTCAATTAATAAATTCCTTCAAAACAACGTTTATTTATCTGATTTATTATTTAATCAACTTGTTATTCAATTTATCTCAATTAATACTTTATAATCAAAATTTAAGTGTATAGCATGTATTATAACCACTCAAATTTTATTTATAAAATTCTTTTTATATTATGTATTATTCAATTACATATTCAACTTCTAATAATTAAGGTAAGTATATTGGAATGCAATTTGGTATTATACAAATAAAATTTTCTAATCCAATTATTCAACTAAAATATGTATTCAAAATTTTGGTTTCATTTTATGACTGAAATTATCCTTTAAGATAAGATTTAAGAATTAAATTTCCGGTTAACTTCAAACTATTTTAGAGACAAAGAAATATATGTATAATACACATCAATCAAATTTAACTTCCAAACAAAAGTGTAGCAGAGCTACAAAATGGTCTCTCCACTTTCAAAGCTCGAAAATGAATGTCGATGATACGGCCGCCATCACTGGAATTATTTTCCAGTGACAAAGAGAAGAGCGCTGATTTAAAACTAAAAATTCTTTGAAACAATTTCTACTTGAAATACCTTAAATAATGTACCCTTTAAAACTTTAAACACAAGGTTGAAACTATCGAAAATTAAATTCTTAGTTTCTTGTTTTAAATTCATTTAAATTTCCAAATTAATTTATAACCATGCTTTATAGTTCAATTATTTATATATGTAACAAAAGCCAATGGTCACAAGCTATATTAAAAGTCAAATATTCTTTCTTAACACCCAATTCAATTAACTATCAAAATTCAGAAAACTACAACTTATATATATATATATATATATATATATATATATTCGAAAATACTCTAAATAATACACCTTTTAAAACTTTTAAAACCGAAGTTTGAAAACAATATGGTGTCGGTTTGCTCTGTTCAAGTGTTTTGGAGATCCTATCGATAACATTGATCAGACGAATCGATCGGAAACCTAAATCAACATCAACAACCCAAATAACACCATATATATAAAACATTTTCAAATATAGATTTACAAATACACTATACAGGAATAGACTTTCAAAGTAAGGATAGAGATTCAAATTGGATTGACTAAAGTCAAAGGAAATTTTGATTTAAGGATAAGTTGGAACAAAAGATAAGATAACTGGCTAACCGAATAAGGAAATGGATAAGCTTATATAAATCATGGGCAACATTAACCGAGTCAACCTTGATTTAAAGAATAAGATCGATGTAGAATTCTGGGCAAGTCTACATTCGATCTCAAGAGATAGAATTCAGGCATAGAAAGAGCTAGCAGCAACGTAAACCGAGGATACCGAAATCTACGGTGGATCAATGCCAATTATAAAGGAGTTTCACCCCTTTACTAGTCATTCAGTGGAGCTATGGTTGCTCCACAATTCAGAAGGATACGAAGAGTGAGGGATAAGACTGGATTTCGGAACCGCAAGGAACGTTCCAAAATACAAAGCAAACCGAGTCGAAAGAAAGAGATTCAAACTCGAATGAAAGTGATTCTGTAAATAAATTTACCATATTTGCTAAGGTTTGTCTAGAGCCAAAGCTCAGATACTATATGTAACGACCCGACATTTTCAACCATTCGCATCCGTACATGTCGGACTTGAATTGCTCAAAATACTGAATAGTAAAAATAAATTTGGCAAAACTCAGAATATACAGCAAATAAATAAATTATGAAATCAAAGGCACAGAGTAATATAATGAAGCGGAAACAAAGAAATAGTAGTTCATGAAGCTACTATATAAATACATCAGAGTTAAACAAGACACAACAGAAGTTCAATACAATAATCAAGTACAAAGCTGAATACATTACTGGAATCAACTGAATAACTAGAATTGAGAAAGATAGTTGGATCTTCAAGTAAAGCTCCAACTCCGAAGGTGAGTCTCTAATGCTGTATCACTCAGTCTGACCCAAGTGTAAAGTAAAACACAAAACACTCGAGTCAGGACATACATACTTATACAATGTAAACCAACTCGAGTGAACTGTAATATAAAGTTACAAGTGACTTAAAGGATGCTTGGGACCGCCCATCCTCTAAGGATCCGTCAAACTCTTTACTATGTAGTAATATTTCTCTATTATAATAATGTCTATAGTAATATAAACATACTTTAAAATAGCATTAAGGCTTTACATTTTCCACCTTAACACATTTATGTATTCCCATGGTCTATACAGTACCGTAATCTCCCCCGTACTAGGCGTCGTCAGAGGGCACTTCATAGGTATGGTACAAAACCAAAATCGTATAAGGCGCGCTAGGATAGGTGACACGGTACAACTAGGCAATACCAAGGTAGATATACCAATTATGCTTTCAGGCCGGTGGTAACGCGTAGCGCGTAGCTACCGCCCACCTCGAGCCACACCCCCAAATAAAAAAATCAAAAGTGTCCACCGAATCAATCCAAAAGTCAGAGTATAATATCGAAGGGATGTGTCCGATCAAAGGAGCTACCTCATTAGCCCGTCAATCGCAAATGTTTTAGCCACATTATGCCAACTCACGGGAGTCAGGTCCACGTATATGCCTCAAAGGAACGCCGCCGCCATCCTACTTCATTCTAGAATCTCCACCACGCACGCGTTGTTAAAGTGGTTTTCGGGGTTGACAGAGAGTATGACAACTTCTGATCCTGGTCTTTTTAACAACCCAACGTTATTATAACCCATGGATATTTATTTCAAAATCACTTGTACTTTAAAACCAAAATATCATATCCATTTCAAAAACCAAAGTAATGATATCTCATTTAAATTCCAAAACCAAATCAATATATTATTTAAATAAAACCCAAATGTCAAATCACTGAATATTTCCTTTAATTTATTAGACTTGAAATATTCCTTTAAATCATCTTAAATCAAACCACTTTATAAAGTCATATTCTTAAATCTTCAATTTCAATAAGTTCAAATTTATATATTTAAATATAATTCTTATTTAAATACACTTTCAAATAAATTCATTTCCAAAGCTAAATTACTTTCAAGTTAAAACAACTCTGAAACCAAACACTTTGAAACATATTTATTTAGACCATTTAAATTCAATGTTAATATCTTCCAAATAATATTCATTTAACCATTTAAATTCAATGTTACATAATATTCATTTCAAAGTTGTAGCATTTATAAGTCTATTCATTAAATTATAACTTTCCAAAACATTGTATATTTCAGCTACACTAAAATTTCAATTTTTAGTCAATTTAAATTATAAAAATCACGTAAATATCCAAATTAACTCTAATTCATTAATAAGTCAAAGTTTACCCTATTTTACTTAACTTTTATTTTTAACAAATAACTTTACACTTTATTTTAAAATATCCATCCCACAAATAGAATACCCTATCATTAATTTTACTTAACTTTCATTTGAAAACTAAATTTCCAATAATCAAGTTAAGTCATTTTAAGTTGCGTGTTTTCAATTAAATCATAATCATTCATTTTTACAAAACATAACCATAAATCAAGTATTTTCTCACAGTTAATATAACAGTCCAATCCTCTTTATAAATCTATTCATCTAGACATTAATTAATTATGATTCCAAATTAAATAAATTTTATTATTAAGTCCAATCAAAACCGCTGTTCATTTTATCCACTCAAAATACATTATTTACTATACAAACCTTATTTATTTTAAAAAATAACCTTTATTAAATTTACTAGGTTAAATTTTAGATTCCATATTAAATAAAACTTAATTATTAAAATATTGATCATAAATAAAATCTTTAAATTACAATTAAAAACTAAATAAAGATTTTTAAATTACAATCTAAACAAATTATCAACTCATACAATTTTAACTTGAAACCAATATCTCAATATCCCTTTATATTCAAATCTTTAAATCAACTTTTTAATCAAAATTCCATATATTTAAAATTCAAAATACTTAATAACTTTAGAGAACTATTATGAAAATTTATCCATCGGCCTGTATAAAATTTTCTAACCTAGGTCAAGTGATACGGATATGTATCATTTCAATCCGTAATATAAAAAGAAAAATCTGGGTTCTATCATTTTAAACCCGCAATCCCAAGTAAAATAAATACAATAAAAATCACTCGAGCCTATCATTTCATCTCATGATGATTTTTCCATATTCTACAGTCCGTTCGGGTATATGTCATTTCAACCCATAGTGATAGGGAACTTGCAGTGTGATAAACAGAAAATAAATTAACAGTATAGCATACAATATCATATCAGATGATGTAACAGGTATATAAACATCATTTAATATCATATAAACATATCACAGGCAGGTATGAACATAGCATATTAATTTATACAATTCACTTGTCATCATTTCACAATTGTATAAGTACGTAATGTCTATAGTGAATAACTCACCTTTTTAAAGCTAGGAATGAAATTCAAACCCAAATCTAAACTCCGCAAAGCACGAAAATGCACGACAAAGCACGACTGTATTCTTTTGAGTGGATGAAGAGTCGGATCCAAATCTTGTATACAAACAATTACACAAACATAAGTGTAAAATTCAACATACAAGATTATGAATCAAACAATGAACAATATGGATCAAAGGGACATAACCTTTTGATAAAACAAAGCAAGATGCAAATTTGAGTGAAAAGAGAGCCAAAAATCCTCATCTTGTAGATAACAAATATAGCAAACAAATATCACAAACATAAGAACATGATTCAATGCAAAGAATAGAGATTACAACAATGGATAGATAGGAAATAAAATGACATAACCTTGATAAATCAAAGCAAGGTGATGAATACATGTGCTTAGCTAGGCTTTGCAACAATTTTGGTGAGGTAGTCCTCATCCATGGTCACGGCTTGGTCTTTGTGGTGATGAAGGGGTGATGGTTGATGGAGGTGGTCATGGTGGCGGCTAGAGGTAAGAGGACGAGCCTAGCTTTTAAGCAAAACAAAGAAAATGGAGAAGGAAAGAGAGGAGAAGCCATGGAAATAACCTAGAGCTTGCTGTATTTTCTTCACGTAAATAGAAATGAGGGATGAGAAATTTTTTCACGTGAATAAGAATATTGGGTAGCGGCTAGAATTTACAAAAAGCACGACTAAGATGAATGTACGACTGGGAGATTTGAATGGCTAGGAAAAGAAAAAGGCAAAGAATAAAGAGGCTAGTGAATGCATGGGATTTATTTCCTATTTAATAAAAGAAACTTACTGTAAACTCTTTCAAGCAGAAGAGGCAAATGAGGAAGTGAGATATTGAGAAGATTTTTATGTTATTTGAAATAAAGAGTAGGTAATTTAAAAAGGCAAGCAATTAAGACAATATAACATATACCCTTTGATTTTTTTTCCAAGCCATAAATAAATGATGTAAACAAGCAACAATCAAATAAACATGACTGTCTAGACAAAATAAAAATAGAAAGCTAAAATAGAGATGGATATAGAAAAATATAAAATATATATATGATAAAAGTACAGAAATTTATTGCGTGTAAAACGCTGTAATTTATCAAGTTTAAAAAGTATAAGTTTCAAATTCCTAATAAATCCATATATTTGATTTCTCAGTCTTGTTATTGAATCAATTATTAACTTATTCTCTTATGGATAATATTAACGTTGGTTTATATACTAATACATTAATAATTTCCTAATTCATCCAAATTTCAATTTACATAGTATTAAATTTTATTTACCTACAATAAATCCATTTATTACGGATTGAATTCCAATTAATTTATTTCCAATAACTGCCTTGCTTCAATTCTACTCTTTTTTTTACATCTATTATCACTCTATAAACCTAATTATTATTTGTTTATCTTTCATTACATAAATATACATTTAAATTTTCATCTTTCTTTTGTAATAACTATTATTTTCAATTATATTGAATTCGCCAAATTTATACATTTATCATAATTAAAACCTCAATCAATTTATTCAACTTGGTTTCATTCCTTTATTCCATCTTATGAGTAAAATATACATTTCCATTTATGTCATTACATTCACACTTTACAGTTACAGTCCTAACTCACATTAATGAACATTTACCTACATTTAAATGTAACTGATTTCCTAATCTGAATTTAACAGCCTAAATAAAAGGGTGACTTGCATAAATGTTATCACTAACTTTATATTACACTCAAGTTTATTATTTCCTCTAATTATCAGAATTGCTTATATAATGTTGAATTCATTCAATTACCATACATTATTTACTTATATCCAATTTTATACCCAAATGTAACAGTTACAACTACATTAATAGACCAATTAAATAGTAACTTACAACCGTTACTATATTCTTTAATTTACATTTCATTTTTAACACTCACTTCATTATAAATTATAAATTTTTTTTTCTTACTAAATTTTATTACAAAAATCTTATTAAATTAACCAGTTTAATTATCGAAATTTACTGGTCGTTACAATACTAGCCCGTCATCCGAAAAATATCTAGTTGCGCCCCTTTGCCTAAATCTCCATGATTTAGACTTCTACTTATTGACCAATTACTACCATTATTAGCATAAGCGTGCGCCTCACTTTAGGATTATGTGAAACATCGCGTCATAGCAATAATAGGGGAATGTTATTTGTTACAGGTCCTACTTTACTTCTTTTCTTATTAACTTAGATAAAATATTAAAATAAGCCTTTATAATTGTTCTTACTATCTATGCTTATTAATTTATTCTAAGTCTTAAAATAAGCCTCATTCTATTCTGTTTTCTTATTATAACCAACGTTATAATCATGCTTATTAATTAACTCAAGGTCTAAGTGTGAAAATAAGCATCTTTTATGTTATACTTTTTTAGTTATAATTCTAAGTTATAAATATGCCAATTATCTTTAATTAGTCTAATTCTAACATTAATATCGTAATTAGGATCAATTTCAGTCTTGATTCCATTTTTATTACAGCTTTAGAATTTACATCTTATCTTTCGTTATTTCAGTATTCTTATAATTTTAATCCATATTCGCATTTAATCTATTCTAATTTATATACGAAGAAGAAGGAGAAATAAAAGAAAACTGAAAATAAAAGAAAATTCAAAGCGTGGGGAAAAGATGTAAATAACGCATAAATAATAGTAAATAAATTAAAATACTGTAAATAAACGGTAAATAAACGGCAAAAAAGGGAAAATCTATAATTAACAGAAATAAACTAAAATTAACTGAAAAGAATAGCTAGAAAGAAATAGACTAAAAATAAATTTAAAACTGAAAATAACTTATAAAAATGTATTTCCAAAATCGTAGAAAAACTATAACTATTTGAAACCATATTATTTTAAATTGCTTAAAAATTTAAAATAATTACAATCACTTACATGTGGTCCTAAGCTCTTCCCTTTTGGTCTTCACATATCCACTTGAGGGTATTAAAATATTTTTATTAAAAAGAATTTCTCCTTGAAAAATTATATCTTTTAGGGTTCTTTCTGAAAAGGTGAATCCAAGCAGAGAAAATCTAGAATGAGAAAAAGTGTTATGCCTAGGGTCTTATTTATAGGTGTAGAAGTGGATCTCAGATTGTTGAATTTGGGGATTGAATAGGATGCAACCACATCATAGGATGAATAGGAGCCATGGATGGAAGAACGGAAGGAACAGATTAAACAAAAGAATGTAAAATGAGGTGTTGAACATTACTGGAATGAAGGAATAATTCCTTCATTCAATTGCTGAAGCGGGCCGACCTACAGGTTGACCATCCATATAGCCAGGTCGACCGACCGGTCGACCTAGGCAGTGGGATGGTCGACCTCTAGCTCGACCCCCTAATATAATTTTTTTTTCTTCTCGATTTTCTCTTATTCTTGTTTAATTCATATCTTGTTCATTTTAGCTCGGATTCTGATGCTCTATATATGAAAATTGACCAGAAAATTGCCAGGAACATAATAGTGCAACTCCCGTGGTTTAATTCTAGTAATTTCACAAAGTTATTTTATCATTTAATTAATTCGTTAATTAATTATTATGGGATTTTGGGTTGTTACAAGATGATTGAAGAAGAAAATTGGAGGAAGAAAATGGAAAAGATTGAATTCAGGTGAGTGAGTGAGTGTATTATATATGAGTGTTATATTAGAGAGTGAAAAACAATGTTGTATATGAGAATGTAAAATTGTATTATATTTGAAAGTGTAAAATATAGTGGAAGCTATGTTGTAAATATGTATTATTTGAAATTGTATTGAAATAAATCGTTTATTGAAATAAAATTTCATTTTTTACTTATATTTATGATTTTCTAATTGTACCAAATCAAATACATTTAGAAATAATACTATGTTTATTATCCTCAAACAAAAACCATAAACTATTATATTCTATAATTGGCAATCAGTAAACTAGATTCTTAGATATTTAAGAGGAACTTTGGATGTTGACTTGTAATTTAGGGGAGTTGGTAAGGATCTTGTCCTTGCTAATATTCTGACATTACATTATATAATAGATAGGATGGTCGAAATTTGCTGTTGGACTATGTATTTACACTTGGCATAGGGCACATTTCATGGTGGCCATTAAAGAAGGATTGTACATGTTGTAATTTGTAAAGGGTTCTGATATAATGTAGAGGACCATAGAGATTCATCTAGATAGTTAGAGTGCTATAAATTTGGCGAAGAATCAATCCTACAGTCCATGCACCAAACAGATAGATGTATGTGGGTTCATTTGTATGTTGGACAAGCAGCATTAGAAGATAAATTTAGAAAGGTGCATAAAAAGGATGATCCAACGGATATGATGAGGAAATGAGTTCCAATACAAAAATGTGAGCATTGTTCAAACTTATTAGCTTGGCTAAATGCTAATGGCACCTAATGGCGAGGACCCAGTGAGATTTTTCCTTCATTTATCGAGTTGGCAAGTCGGGATGGGTGGAGAGACATTGTTGATTTGCATATTGCATCATAGTGGACTGTTGAAATTATTAGTCAAACATATTAACTCAAACGGTAGATACCGAGTTAGAGGCAGACGCCATATTCGAGGAGATATTTTCTAGTAGAAAACTTCAAAGTTTCTTACTCTCAAACCCATTATTTTTTATATAATTGTGGAGACTTTAACCATTTTAATCAAGCAGATAAAGTGATAAAAAAATACATTTTTTTATCTAGTATTCTTCTCTTCTAATTTGTAATATCTCTTATGTGTCCTAAAATTAATTAATAAAGGAAAGATCTGATTCCAATTTTTCTGTCTTGCTATTGAATTATAATTATTTATATCACCGGATCTTTTAGTCCCTTAATCAATGACTCTAGATCATTTCAGGAAAATTGCACTTACAAAAATTGGCAAGAACGAAATAAAATTACCTTATAATTTCCATACAAATCATCATTTACTTCTTATGGAGATTACCTTTACTATTATTGATGTGCAATTGACTTTATTTATAGAGATGTGGTTTGTAGATAGAATTGTTACTTTTGTTAGTGATAGATATATGTGGGTTAGACTAAAGCTAATAATATATATGGGTGATAATATTTACACATCAACAACACTCTCATCCAAACAAACACTTTTCTCACCCACCCACACCATCCTTTTCCTTTTACCATTCGATAGAAAACACATTGTTAGTTTCAATATCCTCCACTATGAATCGATGATATGAAAAGCAGTTATTAATTTTAATAATTAGGGTTTTGGTTGTTTTATATGTAACATTTGATTTTGCATGATTGGATGACTATCTTATCACTCGGTATTGCATAACTAGACGACTTTTTTTCACTCGATGTTGCATAACTTATGGAAGTGGATTTTTATAGTAGCCTTTCTGATTTAATTTTAAATGCTTTTTAAGTGGCGTTAATGATAGGTTTGGTGTGCATAGAAAGTAACACCGATACAGTCATTTATACTTCTTTTAAATTTGTAGACCATTAACTTTACTACTTCACACTACTTCATAATTTACAAATTTTTACTCAATTATTTGTGACAATTAAAAATCCCAAAAACTATCCATTCCTTATGATTACGAAAACCAACTTCAGGTTCTACCTCTATCGTGATTCTTGATTCCTCATCCTTTCTTCATCTCAACTTCATCATTTGTAGCCATCTAATTTGCTGCTATTTCTTTTCTACCACTACTACGTTCTCCACCTACTCAGAAAGTGATTCTGACACATTTTCAACCAACACCTTTTGGACTCTTTTATTTCATAAAGAACCTTCTCTACTATCAATTATAAGTGAATTTAATCAATACATTTACAACATGTCTTTTCTAGATCCTAAAATTACCCTATCCATTTTTGCATCATGCCTAAGGCACTGTTCCTTTAAAATGTTGAATTTTGAATTCTTATTTTTAAACTGTGAATCATGAAAACTTCTAACAATTATGTTTATTTGATAACAATACCTTGATATCATTTGGTTCCTAAATAAGGATTACTGAAATTACGAATTTTAAATTTCAACTTTTTTAAACTAAAAAAGTTTGAATTAGGAGAAATTTGGATATTGGAAGAAAATTATAGAAATATTAAGTCTGAATGGTTAAATTTTCAAATCTAATTATGTATTTTTTTAATGTTTGAAATTATATTTTCTTAAGTGGAAAATAGGCACAAGGACAAACTTTTGAAAAAAAATTAAGCTAAAGAACAATAAGTTTCATTTTTAGGCTATAGGACAATTTGAAAAAAAAATAGATTGAAGGACAAGCTAATTAAAACTAGCATTTTGTACAACGTAAAACTGAATATAATGCTAGTAATAACTATCATTTTGTATAGTGCAAAAACTGAATATAATGCTAGTTATAACTGGCATTTTCCTTCAGTCTAATTTTCTTTCAAAATTTATCCTTCAGCCCAAAAATTAAACTTGATGTCCTTTAGTATTAATTTTTTTTCAAAGTTTATCCTTGGGCCTAATTCCCTCTTTTCTAAAAGCAATGAAATTGAGATTTTTAATTTTAGAATTTATAACTAAAGCAAATAGTATTCAGAAAAATTAATTCTAAAAATTCAAAATTCAAAATATTGAATTATCAAATTTATAATTTTTAGAAAATACAGATTTTTAAAGTACATTGGATTTTCTAATTTGAATTTTCTGAAATTTTAGGTTTCAAATGGTAATATAATTTTGGATTGTGGGAGCAAAGGTCACGAGTTCGATCCTCGATAAATGATAGCTATTGACATTGATTAACCATGTTAAAAAATGTTAAATTAATTTTGAATTCGCATTATTATTTTTTATACAATAAGGCAATCAAGTGAATAAATTATCATTTAGTAGTCAGAATAAATATAAGTAAGAAAAAGTTCTAAATATTTCCTTTTAAATAAGTGATTTTAGTTAGAAGAAAGATTAAAAACAAACAACAAGATAAGTTCTGATTAAAAATTAGAAGTTCTATTAAGAACATACTAACAAAAACACATCCTTCGTTTACAAATCATTCTAACCGTAACATCCCTAATTTTTGATAACATTATTCAATGGATTTAATTAGATAAATTAAATAGAATAATGAAAAAATTAGAATGATAAGGAGATTGAAATTTAAATAAATAATAAGGAAGCCATGCTTGACAAATTAAATGGGCTTAAGATTGGTTTATAAGTTAACTAATCTACACAAGGGTATATTGGGAAATGGCCACACATAACCCCTTATCCTTATATATTTCTATCCCTTATACCATTCACGTTCTCTTTCCTCATTTTCGCAAAAATAATCAAAAACGCAAATTAATTAAGGAGCCGGCTATTAACAAAGAAAGAAAAGAGAAATTCAACCAAAAGCTAGGGATTCAAGCTTAGCGGAAATTAATCTCAATTCAACCTCCTTGTCCCAATCAAGGTGAATAATAATTTATACCATATTTTTTTTATGCCAATACGTTCTTAGATTTAAGATTAAGTTCATTTTTATGACGACTTAGATGATGATATGCTTGAATTATAATTTGCTTGATTTAAACAAAATTGATTAAGTGGGGATTTATACGGTTTTAGGAAAAAACCGATTGTAAATGATCTTTGAATGCCATGGAAAAAATTTATGTTATGTAAAACATGATTTTGGAGTTGGGTACAATTTTGATAATTTTCCAAGCCATGGAAAGATTATTATGAATTTTCAAAGGAAAATATGGTTGATTGGGTTTAAAAATTTATTTCAGAAATTATATTGAGAATTTAGGTCTGAAATTTAAATATGTTAATAACATGAATAAAGTGAATTTCTGTGACTTTTGAGGATTTTTCCTAATTGATTTACTATGGAAATTAAATTGTTTTAGAAGGAAGGAATTATTTGCATTACTGTTTTTATTGAATGGAATGGCTTATTTGCTAAATTATTCTTGATTTAGATCTTGAATTATGTGGCAGTTAATTTGAGAAAGAATTTGAAAAGTTAAGGGAACCAATCAAAATTTACAACTAGGCAGGCTAGTTGTAAAATAATTGCTTTTATTGGCTTTAATTCAGCCTTTACCCAGAGAAGTATGTTCCGCCTCTTTTAGAAGCTGCCTTTCGACTCTATGCTTCTGCCTCGACCAAGTCGAAATCATTCAAATCGAGACAAACCTATGCCAAAACCAATACATAAGGCATCAATGAGAATGGTGCATAGTGGATTGGAAAGGGGCCAGAAGGCATGATGTCAAAGCCAATGCTTTCGATAGGGGTCGAAACTTTTGTTTGTTTTCTGAAGAAAAGCACCCGTTTTATTTTACTAAAGCTTTAGAAGGAGTCGAAACAAAAGCTTTCGAAGGAGTCAATACACATGCTTTCGAGAGGCGTTTTATAATAGCTTTCGAAAGGGTTGCCATTTTATATTTTAAAAGTATAGGATTTCGAATGGGTTCCTTTACTTATAAAATAATGCTTTCGAAAGTGGTTTTTCCAATTAAGTCGAAACCCAGCCACTATTCTTTTACCTTTCATGAGTACTGAAGCCATCAATGCTTTCGAATGGTAGCTTTTGTTTTAAGGATCTACTAAGCCACTTCTTAAATGATTTCGAAAGGGTTCATGGGTTTCAAAGGCAATGACTCCAAAAGGGGGTTTCGATGCTAACCTTCAATGTTATACTTAAAGGTTTTGAAGCTTTCAAAAGGATGGTGCCGACGCTATCAAGTTTTCTTAAAACAATTTTATATGATGATTAAGGGTTTTTAAAGGGATACTTTCATTTATATTCACATTGAACCGAAAGATGTTTTTAAAGAAAAACTCAATTGTTTCTAAAGGGATACTTTCATTGGTTTGAAGTTATGTTTTAAATATTATCAAGTAATGTTTTGATATTTCCGAAACATATATTTTAGTTTCGAAAGAGATGATTTAAAGAGCTTCGAAAGGTTGATATGTAATGTTTTAAAAAGAAATTTCCTGTGCTTTCGAAGGGGGTTATCCAAGGGTTTCGAAAGTGATGTTTAAAGGTTTCGAAAGTCTTAGTTTTCAAAACAGATAACCCAGTCTCAATTTAAAAGAGAACCATGTCATAAATAAAGTGCTTTGAAATGGAGTTTTGAACAAGATTTCCTTGATTAGTGGGTTAAAGGGATTAACCAAGTTTATATGAAATGATTTCAAGGATATTAAACCACAGGGGTCGGTATTATTATGTCTAATTCTTCATATACGCACTTAAATAGGTTCACAATAAGCCTATGAAAACTGTGTATAGGAAAAGATATTGGCATGGGCCAATAGGTTTATAGTAAGCCCATGAAAACTATGTATAAATGAAGATGTCAGGAAGAAAGGTTCATAATTAGCCCATGAAAATTATGATTTGATATTGGCAAGGGCCAATAGGTTTGCGATGAACCCATGAAAACTATATCCGGATTAAGGTATTGATAGAAGTCAATAGGTTCATAGTCAACCCATGAAAATTAGGATGGAAGAGAAGATATTGAAGTTACCAAAAGGTTCAAGGAGAACCCATGAAATAGAATAGATATCGGCAGGAGCCAATAGGTTCTTAGTGATCGCATGAAAACTATGAAATCGGGTAGGGAGTCTATATATATTAAACAAGTTATTAGTAAGCCCATGAAATCTAATATGTTAATAGTGACCCTAGAAACTATAAATATGGTAGTCAAAAATAAATGGGGATAGGTAATCCAAAATTGATTTACTTATTTTCATATCATCATATTATGTTGAACTACTATGTTTTAACCATTGTGGATGTCGGAGCACAGTGTATTGTTTTATAAAGGTTTTAGGATACTAGTGAAGGGAAATCACGTTTCGCTAAGCATCGTGGTCTCACTAGATATCTAAATGATTTGAGATGGTAGATTATTATTCATATCAGGCTTTATGTCTGACTCGAAGTTTTTTGTGTCCTCTTAAACTCTCGGATGCTTAATTAATTTTGAGTTGTTTGAGGGTTAATGTTTTTAGGTTCTCTTTTTAGACCAATAAAGCTTCAGGAGACGTGCAGGAGACAATCTAGTTAATAAGAGTTCCTTTTATTCCATTGTGTTTTGGTTGTAAAGGCATATTTATTATTGCCTTATTATATACTCTGATCAACTAAGGGGGCATCTTCATACGTCGCTCTTGGCGTATGTTGTAATAAATACATTTCCTCTAAACGTGGTTTGGGATTATGTGATGAATTTGAAATTTTTTAAAATGAAATGTGGAACCTGTGGATGTCTTAATTTTTTTTATATTCATGTGTTTTTGTGTATAACTATATCTAACATTATCGTATTTGGTCGTCGATGATTAATAACTATGGATGACTGCAGCATCCATAGTAGTTAGTTTTGGGCCTATAGGTGGGAGATGTTACAAGTTGGTATTAGAGTGTAAGTTTATGAAACTTAAAAGAAATTTAAACCTAAAATATTTTATCAAAAAATAATGAATCAAAAAAATAAGATCGGGTTTTGGGTCAATGCGATAGTAATGTACTTGTATTTGATATATATATATATATATATATATATATGCATAAGTATGTATTCCCCTCTCTCGTAGACCATTCTTCTATATCTTACCAAGGCTTGTATGTTGATTTACGAGAAAGAAGATATGGAAGCAGGAATGGAAGGCAAAATCTCGATGGAGGAAGCGCCACAACTAATGGGAATGCTCGACCCACCAGAAGGAAACCAGGTTGACGGGCTAAAGCTAACCTTAATGCTGATGCCAATGTGAGTGCTGGAAATCCACTAGTAGATATGGGGCGATGTATCAATTCTTCATCAATATGATGCAAGTAGGAATAGCTGCTGGAGTTGTTGGAGGAGCTGATCCTATGGCTCTGGTTGGGAATAATTATGCTAAGCTGAGCGGGGATTACACCAGTCTTAGTGGAAGCCATTTGTGCGAAAAGAGGATGCTATAGAAATTGAGGATTGGCTGTTACATTGCGAGAAAATCTTTACTGATTTGGGTTTGGATGATGTGCAAACGAAAAGGTTGGCCTCTAGACAGTTGTAAGGGTCAGCACTTCATAGGTGGAATAGTGTTACTACCGGGGTTCCAAAAGAGGAGTTGACTTGGGCAGATTTTAGAGGAAGATTTGAACAGAGGTTTTTATATGAAGTTGCTAAGTCAGTATTGTTGAGAAATCTTATGGATTTAGTGTAGAGAGAGATGTCGGTAATCGAGTATGCTACTAAGTTTAATGAGTTGTCCCTATATGGACATGCTAATATAGACACCGACATGAGGGAAAATGAGAGCTTAATTAGGGGATTGAGGCCCGAGATTGCTAGGGCTACCCTGCCACATCTTTGGGATCCCATTAATGTATTAGTGAAGATGGAAATTCGGTATGAAGAGATGGTTGCTGTTTGTGCTAGAGAGAAGACAGTTGAAACCTAGGGTTCTGAAGGAAAGAAGAGAAAGTTCTTTAAGAAGAAGGGAGAGCGGAAGGGAGATGCTGCCAAGAAGGCAAAGGTTTATTTAGTTTGATTTAAGTTTGACAAGAATGGTCATTATGCAAATCAGTATCCAAAATCGGTTTGGGCGGACACGGGAAAGTTTTTTGCTATCGGACCATCATCTACTAAGTCAATTGCAACTGGAAAAGGAAAGACTGTGAAGGAAGGTATGTTTTTGATTTAGAGTATACTAGTTAGAATATTTTTGATACCGGCGCATCACATTCATTTATATCCCAAGGTTTGGTTAATAGGTTATGCTTAGAACCCACATACATTGTTACTTCCTTAAGAGTTGCAAATCCAATAGGAGGGTATGCAACACTAGGATGAAATGTGACCAGTTAGAACTTGATTTGTTAGGTTATAAATTTGCATGCAGTCTGCTTGTTTTTTATTTCATAGATTTCGTGATCATTTCGGGTATGGATTAGTTGATTAAGTATGAGGCTATGCTATTTTGCCAAGATGGGGAGATATCATTAAGACACCCTGACAGTCATAGCCGAATCATTTTCTCAGTGGAGAATTTTGACTGGAGTAGTTATGCTTTGTTAAGTGCATTGGAAGCGGGAGAAGAGCTAAGTCAGGTTCGAGTGGCAAGAGATTTTGCAGATATCTTTGAGTCGGTCACATGACTACCACCGTAATGAGCTATTGAGTTTCAGATAGATCTTGTGCTAGGAGCTGAACCTATAAGTAGACCATCTAGCATGATGATACTGACCGAGATGATGGAATTCAAGGTGCAGCTGGTGGATCTAGAAGGAAGGAGTTTTATTAGACTAACTAGATCTCCTTGGAGAGATGTCGCGATGCTCGTGAAGAGACCAGATGGGTCATTAAGGATGTGTATCGACTATCGCAAGTTGAACGAGAGGAAAATTAGGAATAAGTATCCTTTGCCAATAATAGATTATCCATTTGATAAGTTGTATGCAGTTAGAGTGCTTTCCCGGTTGGATTTGGCAAATGGGTTTCCATCAGTTAAGAGAGATAGAGGAAAGTGTTCCTTTGATAGCATTTCAGACCTGGTATGGTTCGTGTGAGTAGTTAGTGATGTCATTCGGGTTAATGGATGCACCTGCTTTCTTCATGGATTTAATGAATCGTGTTTTCCTAAAATACTTGGATAAGTTTGTATTGGTGTTCATAGATGATATTTTAGCATACTCTAAAGATGAAAGAGAGCATGAGGATCATCTTAGATGCTTGAGACGTTGAAACCGCATAAGCTAAAAGCAAAGTTTACCAAGTGTCATATTTGAAAGGAAGATGTTAAGTTTCTTGGTCACATGGTTTTAGAGAAGGGCTTGTCAATTGATCCAGGTAAGAGTGAAGCTGTTAATAATTGAAAGAACCACAGATGGTAACTGAGGTTAGAAGTTTTCTTGGATTTTCTGGCTATTACCGAAGATTCGTAAAGGATTTCTCGTAGGTAGCAATGTCTTTGACTAAGCTAACCAAGAAGGATGTGAAGTTTGTTTGGTCCGACAAATGTGAGGAAACATTCCTTAAGTTAAAGCATTTGTTGACTAGTTCACCTGTGTTAGCAGTACCAGAAGGAAACAAAGGGTTGGTGGTGTATACTGATGTATGTGGAATTGGATTAGAAGCTATGCTGATGTAGAAGGGTAAAGTGATTGCTTATGCTTCATGACAGCTTAGACCGCATAAAGTGAGAAATTCTACTCATGAATTGGAGTTGGCTACGGTGATCTTCGCATTGAAGATTTGGAGACATGATCTCTTAGAAGTGAGGATTGAGCTATACATAGATCATAAGTCTTTAAGATATTTATTCTCTTAGAAGGAGTTGAATATGAGACCGCAGAGGTGGTTGGAGTTTTTGGCTGCTTATGATTTTGGTATAGAGTATACACCAGGGAAAGGTAACAAAGCAACGGATGCTCTTAGTAGAAGACGTCAGAATGTGGTGTTGGCCATGTTAGCAGAATGAAAGGATTTAGAAGCTTTGACTACCTGTAGTGTGCAGTTAAGATCGATTGTTATTTCTAGTCAGATTACCACCATGTTGTCCTATTTAGAAGTGATTGAGAGAATTGCTTCTAAATAGAAGGAGGATCCATTATCATCCGGGAAGATAGTTATTCATGAAGAACATAGTTAGACTTCATGGAGTTCCTAACAGTATAGTTAGCGATGTATATGCTTTGTTTACTAGTGAATTCTAGAAGAGTCTACAGGATGTGTTAGGGACTAAGATCATGATGAGTACTGCATATCACCCTCAGACGGATGAACAGACAGAGAGAGTCAATAAGGTACTCGAGAATTTACTAAGAGCTTGTGTATTGGACTTTGGTGGATCTTTGGAGGATCACCTACATTTAGTTAAGGTTTCCTATGATAACAGTTATCAGACTATTATAAGAATGGTGCACCTTGAAGCTATGTATGGAAAGCCATACAAATCGCCAACATGTTGGTTGTAGTCTGGAGATAGATTAGTTTTAGGTCCGGATTTGGTTAGAGAGGAGGAGTCAGAGAAGATTGAGTCGATCCAAGAAAGGATGATGGAAGCTCAGTCTAGATAGAAGAGTTACATAAATAAGAGGTGTAAAGACCTATAAGTCTCAGATGTAGATAAGATTTTCATTAAGGTATCACCTATAAAGGGTGTGGTGCGATTTGAAAGTCAGGAAAGCTGGCACCAAGATTTGTTAGTCCATTCCAGATTATAGAGAGGATTGGAAAGCTCGCATATAGAGTAAAGATGTCAAGAAGTATGGCAAGTGTCCATAATGTATTTCATGTGTCTCATTTTCGCAACTATGTGCATGATCTAGAGACTACTATTTCTCCGTTAGGGTTGGAAGATTTAGTAGTAAGCCTAATTTGAATTTTGTTAGACAACTAGTTCAGGATGTAGCGAGAGATGAGAAAAGATTGAGAACCAAGACAGTCAAGTTGGTGAAAGTACAGTGGAGCGACAACGAGAAGTACTGTACTTAGGAGACGGAGGACATGATTCGAGATACTTATCCTACTCTGCTTTGATGGTATGTCTATATTAGATTTACATAGAAAAGTTGCTAGTCAGGTAGGCTAGTATGGATGTTAGGAGTCGCTACAAATGATTGCTATGTTTAATGCTTAGTCTTACTGAATTTTGAGGCCTAAATTCTTTAAGGTGAGGAGCCTGTAACATTCCTAATTTTTGATAACATTATTTGGATGATTTAATTAGAATTAAATATAATAATGAAAGAATTAGAATGATAAAGAGATTGAGATTTGAATAAATAACAAGGAGGCCATGCTTAACAAATTAAATGAGCTTAAGAATGGTTTATAAGTTGATTAATCTACATAAGGGTATATTGGGAAATAGCTAGACATAACCCCTTACCCTTATATATTTCTGTTCCTTATACTATTCACGTTCACTTTTTTGACTTTCACAAAGACAATCACAAATGCAAATTAACAGAGTAGCCGGCCATTAACAAAGAAAGAAAAGAGAAATTCAGTCAAAAGCTAGGGATTCAAGCTTATAGGAAATTAACCTCAATCCAATCTCCTTGTCCTAATCTAGGTAAGTAATAATTTATACCATCTCTATTTTTTGTAATCATATGTTTTCTAATTTAATATTAAATTTGTTTTTACTACGAATTGGATGGTGATATGCTCGAATTATAATTTGTTTGATTTAAAAAAAATTGATTAAGTGTGGATTTAAACGGTTTTAGGGCAAAAACGATTGTAAATGATCTTTGAATGCCATAGAAAAAAATTATGTTATGTAAAACATGATTTTAGAGTTGGGTTTTAATTTCGATAATTTTCCAAGCTATGGAAAGATTATTACAAATTTTCAAAAAAACATATGGTTAATTGGGTCTAAATTTTTTATTTCAGAAATTATATTGAGAATTTAGGACTGAAATTTAGATATTTTAGTTAACATGATGAACGGGAATTTCTGCGATTTTTGGGGATTTTTCCTAGTTGTTTTGATATGGAAATTAAATTGTTTTAGAAGGAAAGACTTATTTGCATTATTGTTTTCATTGAATAGAATGGCTTATTTGCTAAACTAATCTTGATTTAGATCTTAAATTTTGTTGCAGTTAATTTGAGAAAGAATTTGAAAAGTTAAGGCAACCAATTAAAAGTTTACAACTAGGCATGTTAGTTATAAAATAATTGCTTTTATTGGCTTTAATTCAGCCATTACCCAGAAAAGTATGTTCCACCTCTTTTAGAAGTGGCCTTTCGACCATATGCTTCCGCCTCGACCAAGTTGAAACCATTCAAGTCAAGATCAACCCATGCCGAAACTAATACACAAGGAATCAATGAGATTGGTTCATAGTGGATTGGAAATGGGGCGGAAGACATTGTGTCAAAGCCACTGCTTTCGATAAGGGTTGAAACCTTTGTCTGTTTTCCAAAGAAAAGCACCTGCTTTGTTTTTTTCGAAGGGGTTAAAACACATGCTCTTTCGAAAGGGGTTTTCTAATAGCATTCGAAGGAGTTGCCATTTTATTTTTAAAAGTATAGGCTTTGGAAAGGGTTCCTTTATTTATGAAATGATGCTTTCGGAAGTAATGGTTCCGATTAAGTCGAAATCCAACCACTATTCTTTTTTCCTTTCATGAGTACTAAATCCATCAATGCTTTCTAATGGTAGCTTATGTTTTAAAGATGTAAGCCACTTCCTAAATGCTTTCAAAAGGGTTTAAGGGTTTCGAAAGCAATGACTTCGAAAGGAGGTCTCGATGCTAACCTTTAATGTTTTACTTAAAGTTTTTGAAGCTTTTGAAAGGATGGTGCCGACGCCATCATGTTTTCCTAAACAATTTTATATGATGATTAAAGGTTTTAAAATAGCTACTTTCGTTTATATTCACTTTGACGCAAAAGATGTTTTTAAATTAAAACCCAATGGTTTCAAAAGGGGCACTTTCATTGGTTTTGAAGCTACATTTTAAAGACTATTAAGTAATGTTTTGACCTTTCAAAAGTGGTGGTTCTAATTAAATCGAAACCCAACAGCTGTTCTTTTTCCTTTCATGAGTATTGAACAAATCAAAGGTTTCGAAGGGTAGCTTTTGTTTTAAAGATGTAAGCCACTTCCTAAATGCTTTTGAAAGGGTTCAAGGGTTTCAAAGGCAATGACTTCAAAAGGGGGTTTCGATGCTTACCTTCAATGTTTTACTTAAAGGTTTTGAAGCTTTCAAAAGTATGGTGCCGGCGCTATCAAGTTTTCCCCAAACAATTTTATATGATGATTGAGGGTTTTTAAAGGGATACTTTCGTCTATATCACATTGACCCAAAATATGTTTTTAAAGCAAAACCCAATGGTTTCGAAAGGGGTACTTTCATTGGTTTCGAAGTTACGTTTTAAAGATTATCAAGTAATGTTTCGATACTTTCGAAACATATATTTTAGTATCGAAAGAGATGATCTAAAGAGCTTCGAAAGGTTGATATGTAATGTTTTGGAAAGAAATTTCTTATGCTTTCGAATGAGGTTACCTAAGGGTTTCGAAAGTGATGTTTTAAGGTTTAGAAAGCCTTAGTTTTCAAAACAAATAACCCAATCTCAATTTAAAAGAGAACTATGACATAAATAAAGTGTTTTGAAATGGAGTTTCGAACAAGATTTCCTTGATTAATGGGTGAGAGGGATTAACCAAGTTTTATATGAAATGATTTCAAGTATATTAAACTACAGGGGTTGATATTATTATATTTGCTTCTTCATATATATATTTTAATAGGTTGATAGTAAGTCCATAAAAACTGTGTATATGAAAAGATATTGACTGGGGGCAATAGCTTCACAGTAAGCCCATGAAAACTATGTATAAATGAAGATGTCAGAAAGACAAGTTCATAGTTAGCCCATGAAAACTATGATTTAATATTGGTAAGGATTAATAGGCTTTTCGTGAACCCATGAAAACTATTTCCAGACTAAGATATTGATAGAAGTCAGTAGGTTCCTAGTCAACCCATGAAAACTAGGATAAGAGGGAAAATATTGGAGTTACCAAAAGGTTTACGGAGAACCTATGAAACAGTAAAGATATTGATAGGGACCAATAAGTTCTTAGTAATCCTATGAAAACTTTGAAATTGGGCAGAGAGTCCATATATATTAAATAGGCATCAGTAAGCCTATGAAAACTAATAGGTTAATCGTGGTCCTAGAAACTATAAATACGACAGATAGTCAAAAATGAACGGGGATGGATAATCCAAAATTGATTCAATTATGTGCATATCATCATATTATGATGAACCACTATGTTTAACCACTGTGGATACAAGAGTGCATTATATGATTTTATAAAGTTTTTAGGATACCTGTTGAGGGAATACCAGTTCCGCTAAGCAGCATGATCTCATTAGATATGTAAATGATTTGAGATGATAGATTATTATTCATACTAGGCTTTATGTCTGACTCGAAGTTTTTGTTTTTCATTTAAACTCTCAGGTGCTCAATTGGTTTAAAGTAGTTTGAGGGTTAAAGTTTCCAGGTTCTATTTTTAGACGAATAAAGCTTCCGGAAATGTGCAGGAGCCAAATTAGTTAATAAGGCTCTTTTTATTCCACGGTGTTTTGGTTGTAAAGGCAAATTTTTTATTGCCTTATTATATACGCTGATCAATCAAGGAGGGCATCTTCATATATCGCTCTTGGTCTATGTTGTAATACATATATTTTCTTTAAACATGATTCTCGTATTGGGATTATGTAATGATTTTGAAACGTTTTAAAATGGAATGTAGATTAACATATATAGTCATAGCATTTTTTTCGGTGCAAATGATATGGGCAATATTTTTGATAGTGTATTATAAAGAAACATTATCATTGTTTCTAGTTTTGGAATATGTCTTATGAACACAAGACTTAGACTCAGAGAAAGGTTTACACACAAAAGATTATGTTGAACATGTTTTACATGTACAACTAAAAGCATAAACGATCACTTTAAAATTAAGCTAACAGTGAACTCAAGGGAGTAGTACAATGTGTGATATGCTCTGGTACTCTAATTAAATGCACTATCTTTTGTTACCAATACGGTACTATCTTTTGTGCTAATCGTGGTCTAATATAAAAAGAGATTTCAACTTTTTGAGAAGATGAGTGCCACATGCTCTGGTACTCTAATTAAATGCACACCCCTATGTAAACCATTCACAAATTCAATCTCTTAACTCACCATTACACAATTTCTCAACTGTGTTCTTACGTGAACGACTGCCTAAAAAAGAGTTGAGTATGGGGGGCAGTTAAAGGATGGGTTTATTAAGCATACACTAAATTGAGAGGCTGAATACAAAAGTACCAATAGGGAGGATATGGTTAGAGGTAACTCATTGTTATTATTTTGGCGACAGGAGCATAATTGATTGTGCGAATAAACTGTTTGATTTTTCTAATGTCTCTGTTTTAAGGAAAAATACTCATGCTGATGGATCATTATTCCTAAAGATTAGTATAGTAGTAATAAGTAGGTAAAAGGGAAATTTGCCCTGAATTTTTAGTCTTTGTTTGCAGTTTGGGATGTTGGCCATACAGATGATGGAGTTGTTAATGTAGTGAACACCAATTGAGAATATTTACATTCCTATTAGTGGTGTAAATATTAGGATTCAATGGTAATTTTTATTACTATACATATTGAAATAATACCTCAATGGTTAGCGTGGTTGTATTCGATTAATGTATCATTATTCATGTAGGGAACAAGAACTTTCCTTTATTGTTCATGAAGCTTGGAGCTATTAATCTATTTGTACAACTAAAACTAATTTCATTCACTTTTATGCGTATAAACTAAGTTTTTGTTTCAGCTATAGGGTTATTAAGCATGCTTTTGGGTCTTATTTACCATTATGGATAATGAGTTTTTTATGTATGTGCTAACCAGTACAGTTGTTTTGTTCTACATGCAAAAGTAAACGGGCTTAAGATTATTTGCATTGTTTTTGCATATAAAGAATTTAGTATTTTCAGGCCATATTATCTTTGGTCCAGTAAGATATATAGATACAAAATTTGGGTTTGCAAATTATATATATTTTAAATGCATAGATCCATTTATGTATGATGAATATGATTTGGTTATTTTATAGAGATTCTTTGATATTTCTAAAGAGTTGTTGAAATACTGTTAGTCAATTAGATTGCCAATAGAGTTAAAAGTGTAGTATAGGAGAGGTGCGATATAATGAAGGTGACTATTAATTTTCATTATTGATACTATGACATAGTTTAATTTATATACTGTACATAATGAACATTCTTAATGGAAGCTATGGACATATAAAAGTTTGAAGTAGTGTAGCACTTTCAATAATTATTGTACTGAGAAAATAATTAAAAAATATATTCTTATACCATTACCGTTATTTGCATGCAACTAAGGAACATCGAGTTCAACACATAGTTTTATAACATTACCATCATTTGCATGCTTTACATTCCAGAATACCTCAAGGGGTGGCTATGCAGCAGAAGTAATTAAACCAAGTAAAGAGGACGAACATTTATAATCCTCACTCCTCAGTCAATTTGGTTTGGTAGTGGTGAGCCCTTTATTAACTTCACAAGCTCATAATTTGTTCTCAGACACATCCACAGCCATAGTAAAGACAAATCCAGAGTACAAGTTCTTTTTTGCTATAAATCAAGTTGTTCTTACAAAAAATAGAAAATTAACCTGTTATTTTTAGAAATTTGATGAAACTAATTGCATCATGAAGATATTAAGAGCCAGAATTATAGAGATATCATGAGCACAAAGAATTGAAAGTATGATATAATGTTGTAGAAGAAGTGATATGAAATTAGTAGACATATTATTGCAACTCCATCCTTTAAAGCACTATCATAGACTATTCTAAAAAGGCTGATCTGAGATATTTAGTATTATGTAACTTTTGCTTTTATACATTCCAGATTCATTAAAGGCAAGACATTAGCATTGCTCATGTAAAAATATATTCAAATTTATTTTATAAAATTCCTGTAAAAGCAAGATACTTTTGAGAAGTAAGTTTATTTTAGATTTTTATGTGTGCAAATTATTGAAGCATGTTTGATTAACTTTAAACAGTTGTGACAAAAGCAGGGGTAAAATATTCAAAAAAGTTTAAAAAACAAACTTAAATAACATCTCATTTTGTTTTTGATATGAGTTATAAAAACCCATATGAGTAGCATAACCTGAATTTTACATTTATGGTATTTCGTATTAAAAACATTTCAAGTAAAATTACTTATTCATCAATTATGACCTACGATGTTCCATGGTTTTCTTAATATATAAAATATGGTAGTTTTTCTTTACTAAGTGATTATATACCAAGCCTTATCTTCAATTATTATTATTATTATTTTTTTTTTTTGGAAAACTCAAAAGACTCACGTTAACTGTATGATAAGATTCAATTGTTCAGTGTGAAAATAATCTCTTACAATTCCTGTACATATATATCTGACAAAATACTCCAAATACAAATTTGCTCACTTCTTTATTTGTTAATATAAGCACCTATAAATTGTGAATTATACTTTATAACTAGTTATATATATGGTTGCAGTGTATCTTGAAAAATCATCAGAAATTCTCAGCAAAATAAGCTCGGAGAAATTTCTCTTTAGGTTCAGAAGGAATCCGCATTGGACGATAGTTTCCATCAAGCCATACTGCAGTGGCTTTTGCTTCGACAACAAGCTGATTACCGGACAATCTGTATATGAAATCTTCCAGAAATATTCTTGTAGCTGAAATGCTTGATACCATTACTTTCACTACAAATTTGTCCCCACTTCTTAGAGGTGCATAAAACTTCAAAGACATGTTAGCAAGCGCCAAAGCCTGGCCATTTTGAGCCACCCTGTCTGCATCGATTCCAAGGCCAACCCTTTTGAAAAACTCATGGTGACCATGTTGGCAATAACTTGAATAAACAGCATTGTTAACGACGCCATATTGATCTAGTTCACAATCTCGTACTTGCAGTTCACATTCCACAAATTGCTTTATCCTGAAAAGAACATTAATTATCTTTTTTTTTTTTTTTTTTTTTTTTTAAGGAGATATATAAATAGAAAACAGAAGCTGTCAACAATCCTGACAGCTAACCCAAAGAAAATAAGACCAAAAGCCGGGGAATAAAGCCGAGGAAGATAAATACCAAATAAAGCAGAAAATACAAAAAAATGTGCCAACAGAAGGTCCATAAAACAAAATACGGCGAAGCAGCCGTTTATAAATACCCCAAAATCAGAAAAAGCGGAGATAGCTGCCGAAGGTTACTCCCAGAAGGGAAACAAAACAGAACGATGAGATTCAGCAGAGGAAGCCGAAAAAGAGAACGGCGAAACAAGAACCAGAATAGCGACAGCCCAAATCCAAGCATAGTAGAAGAAATAACCGACCCCAAACCAAACCTAGAAAACCAGGCCCCGCAACCAGAAGCCACTAAATCAGGGGAAAAAAAGGGGGGGGGGGGGAGGGAAAGACGGAGACGGTTAAGCCAGAACTACCTGGCTTAAGGACGGACATCAACCAACGCCCGCCCTGTCGGGAGGCTGAGAACATGTAATGGAAAACAGAGCCACAAGATGGGCAAAACGAGAGCTAATCGAACCCTTGAAAGGTCTGCCACGAAAAGCAAGAAAAACATCATTCCTCACTCGGCGAATAACAGAGACGGGATCCATAGCAGACTCCTCAAAAATAGCCTTATTCCGCGCACACCATAGGTGCCAGCAGATAAGGCAAGGAATTAAGCGGAAAACAACAGAACGAAGAGATTTACCTTTGATACCGTTCCACCAGGTCATCTGTAAATCCTCCGACGAGTTGTTGCAACCTCTAATACCTAATAGATTACCGAAATAATTCCAGCAGGATCTGGCAGAGAAACCGGTAAAGATTAAATGATCCAAAGATTCCGAATTCCCGTTGCCGCAACCTCTGCAACAGAAAACAAAAGGAATACCAATCCGCTGAAAGTTCTCATCAACTGACAATCCCTTATGAAGGGTTCGCCACATGAACAGAGACACTTTAGGAGGGATTCTGGCGTCCCAAATGAAGGAGAATAAAGGTTGAATGGGGGAAGAGAGACGAACCGAACTCCAAGCTTTCAAGATGGAAAACGAACCACCATCCCAACTGGATTGGCCGCCGTGGGAGTCAGAGAAAGGTTTGATCGATTGCATGTGCTTCCAAGTTTCACTGGCATAGGATGGAGATCCGAAAAAGCCTGCGGAGGTCAGACTTTGGTACTTGGCTCGGAGGAACTTCGTCCAAAGGGAATCGGTAGTCCCAAACCTATACCACAGCTTGCAAGCAAAAACCGAACAAATGTCCTTTGGATTTCGCAATCCTAGCCCGCCCTCTTCCTTGGGATGACACACCACGTCCCACGATACCCAGTGATGACGGTGGTTGTCAACCTTCGACCCCCAGAAGAAAGAAGAAGCCAAAGATTGGAAAGACCTGAAAAAAGAGGTGGTAGGAGACATCGCTGCGAAGACATGAGTACCCAGCGAGCCTAATACCGACTTGATAAGAACCAATCTTCTTGCCTGAGATAGAAACGAAGCATTTCACCGAATGATCTTTCCCCTAACCTTATCCGTCAGAGGATCGAAAAGGGCATTAAGTTTTCGGCCCCTGTAGAGAACAATACCCAAGTAAGGAAGAGGAAGGGAAGCCTCCCTGAATCCTGTGAACGTATGGATCCAGGAAACCCTGGTAGAATCCATATCCTTCGCATGAACGAATCAACTTTTCGACGAGTTAACGCGCTGGCCCGAGCATCGCTCGTACTGATGGATAAAGCGAATGAGGCGACGAACAAACGACCGGTTACCATTGGAGAATATGACAATGTCATCCGCAAAGGATAAGGAAGAGATGAGCGGGCACCTACTCAGAAGACAAATCGGTGAACCTGGCCGAAAATTGTTAAGGTGTGGATCTCTCGAATGAAAGCTTCAGCCGCAATCACGAAAAGAGAAGGCGATAGAGGATCACCCTGACGGAGACCCCTACCAGCCCTAAAGAATCCATTGGCCGATCCGTTAATGAGGACGGAAAACCAACAGTTAGAGATAAGTCTCCAAACCAAATCGATATGGGTTTCTGGAAGCCCAAAAGCACGCAGAACTCTAATGATGAAAAACCACGACATACGATCATAAGCCTTCTCCATATCAAGTTTGAAAACAACAGTGGAACCTCTAACCTTCCTGTCAATCTGGGAAATCAGTTCCTGGGCTAACAGGACGTTATCAGTGATAAGACGACCCTTCACAAAACCTGCCTGAGAGGAGGATATGATACGATCAAGGAACGGAGCCAAACGAATGGCCAACACCTGAGAAATAACTTTGTTGGAGAAATTACACAAGCTGATGGGATGAAATTCCACGCATGACCGAGGGTTATCACACTTCGGAATTAAAACCAAGTTGGTGGAAGACCAACTAATGGGGAGAAGACTGCCGGCAAAGAATTGCTGGATAGCTAAACAAAAATCCAATTGAATGATAGGCCACACACACCGATCGAAAGATCCGTTGAAACCATCCGGACCGGAAGCACTATCCTTGCTGAGAGCAAAAACGCAAGCACGGATTTCCTCCGGAGTAGGCGGATCCGCCAAACCGTCCACATCCTCAGAAGGGATCAATCTGGGAATGAAAGAGAGGATATCCAGATCCTGATCCGCCACCGAGGGAAAACCCAGGAAAGATTGAAAATGAGACACTATGATCTCCTTAACTTCAGCCGGAGAGGACGCCAAAGAAAGATCCGGTCTTAAAATTTCTCGAATGGAAAGAAGGTTGGCTTTCTTACGAATGGATAATGAAAAAATTTGGAGTTCGAATCCCCATCGACCACCCATTTTACCCTCGCCTTTTGGCGAAGATAAGAGTGTTCGATACGAAGCTCTAAAGAGAAAGCCAATTGGGCCGACGCCCAATTCTCCCTGTTTTCGGACGAAGGGTTCTCGTCGAACAAAGATTCGGCAAGAATAAGGGACTACTCAGCCGCTCTAACGCGGTCGAAAATGTTCCTGAAAATAAGGGAATTCCAGGACTTAAGTCTAGCCTTTAGACGTTTCAGCTTTTGGGAAAAAACCCCCATGGGAGAAGCTGAGATAGGAGCGGACCACGACTCCTCGACAACCTGAAGAAAGGAGTGATGGGAACACCACATACTGAGGAAGCGGAAAGAAGATGGCCCCGAGATAGATCGAGGAATGCATCGCAAAACCAACGGGGCATGATCAGAGCAGGCTCGATGGAGATGCGTTGTAGAGAAAGAGAAAGGAAGATTGAGCCATTCAGGTGACCCAAAAATTCTGTCCAACCGAGAAAGGATCCGGTTTGGACCCTCCTGGTTATTAGACCAGGTATAAGCCGATCCCACAAAAGGAATTTCGGAGAATCCTGAGCTCACAATGAACGAATTGAAATCAGAAACCGAAGAGCGGTTAATGGCCGCCCCCCCCTGTTTCTCAGCCTGATTAGCGACAACATTGAAATCACCGCCCACAACAGAGCACGGAAAGCCCATCTCAGCTAGATGAAGAATATCATCCCACAGGGGTAATCTCTCCATCCTATCACACTTGGCGTACACCGCCGAAAACAGAAATGGATGAGGAAAAGGAGAAGCAGAGCAAACACAGAGATAAGCTGGTCCGAGTCAAACAAAGTGTGGGCAACACAACATTTGGACCAAAGAATCCAAATCTTACCCGAAACATTGGACACAGCACCTCCAAACCCAAGCGATAGGACAACCCTGGAAATCTCTCCAGATCCTACAAAAGGTTCTAACAGAGCAATCAAGCAAATAGAATGTTTACGGACAATGCGCTTTAATCTAGCGCAAGTGCCAATACCACGAACATTCCAGAAAAGAAAGTTTGACATGAAAGCCTGAAAACAGAGGACAGGGAGAACAGAACAGACCCAACTCAAATAAGATACAACGATGAAAAAGCAGACCGATCTGTCTGCTCAGTCGCCGCTATAGAGCGAGTACATACAGTACGAGGAGTGGAGAGGGGATCTCTCGTGCGACGACGATAAGGTCTCTGCACACGGGAAGTCGATACCCGAGGGATGGGATCGGCAGAAGCCTGAGCCGGCTCCATCGAACCCGAGAGCCTAAGAGAAGATCTGGATGGAGCCGAGTTCTTAGTTAGGCGAGAGAGGCGATCATTAATGATCGCAATCTCCGCTTCGCTAAGCATCGGGATGGTAATGGATAAGGAACAAGCGGACGATGGCAAGGAGCATAGAGAAGAGCAGCAATCAGACGATGAGGCTGAAGACACCTCGACAGACGGAATAAAACGTAAGTATGTAGGGCTACATATAATACGCAACCCACGGTGCTGTAGGAACCTAACCCAAGCCGGACTGTCACTGATAAGACAGCCCCACGCGACAGGTGTGGTTCGCACGATGGTCGTAACAGAGAGATCAACAGAGGGAGTCGAGGAAAGCCGACAAAGTTCCCGGCTTTCCGCATAGTGATCCAAATCTGAGACCACTATGCGAAAAGACCAAGAATATCGCCCGGGCCTCTCAATCCTGGATGAGTGAGTTATCCGTAAAGACCGCAGAAGACCAACCAGCGAAAGAAGACCCAAGATAGCCATATACGACACAGAATCGGGCTCGCAATGGCAGAAAATCAAAAACCAATAATAAGACCTGCACTGACCACTCCACACGAAGCGCTCACTGTCTACATGACCTGTCATGTCACCCGTCCAGGACAGAGCAACCATGCAAGGGAGCACACACCAAAGTGTGTCATGGCTCATAGGCAATAAAGAAACAACAACAATCCAAGAACAAGCAACAACAACGACTTCGCCAACAATGACAAAAGTAGAAAACAGAGAAGATGAACTCACCTGACATCCCCACCCACAACATACCTGGGGAGCTCTCTCAAGGATAAGACCGATAGAATCAACCACCAAGATCCCCCTCGCCAAACAACTGACTGAATGACCACCAACATCCCACCGAGAACCCACAAGCCAACCATCCAGCACAACCTCACCAAAAGAAACGCAAAACCCATCAAACACTAGGAATGCCTGGTACGAGACAACAGAGACGTCGGTCAAGACATCACCGAGCTCAGGCCCAGAGGGGATTACAGCAAGCTGCAACCGAGGCAAGAAATCACCGATCTCTTGGCTACATGGGGCGGTGAAATCCCCATCAACCACGGTGGCAACCAAGAGCCCCCCAACGCTAACCACACAACCATCAGAAGGCGACACAAAACCATCTGATACTAACTGAGACGGAGGCAAGGAAGCAGGTAGAGCAGAGTTTGATGAGGCGATTAAACCCCCATCGATCTGCTCTCTAGCCACATACCCAAAAAAGCAATCCACCGAACCCACCGTCACCCCCTCCTCCCCACAATGCACAAAGGCGCAAGCCGTCGAGAAATTCAGAGAGGGCTCAAACCGGGCGATGAAATCCCGACTCTGGCCATACCCAGAATCGCCATAACAAGTAGCCGACAACAACAAGTCAACATCCAAAGACCCACGGCAGTAAGGAGGAGGGCGCGACACCAAATCATCGGTGAATAACGGCGAAATCTCCATAAAGCAATTGTCAACCAACAAGAATCGAGATTGAGACAAAGCCCCAAATTGACTCAAAGAGTAAGCCCTAATGTCCACTGATCTATCACCAGAATAAGTAATCGAAATAGGAGCAGCCACCTCCGCCAATAAAGCCGAGGCAATAGCGACAAACGGAGGGCAATCGCACAAGAACTTGCCTGAGAGAGCGAACTCGGCAACACCCAAGAAAGACATCGAGTCACCCAAGAAACCACAGATCTGTCGAAGCCAAGGAACGATAGTAAAGAGAGCGCAATATGTTAGAGCGAAGTAAGAGAAGAGGAGCAGGGGTTAACGAGAAAGAGAAAATCGCTCAGTGAAGAGAAGCCATTAATAAGACCGTTGAGAGTCTTGTTAAAAGAACATTAATTATCAATACCTCACCTTCAATTTGTATTTTCAAACAACTGTGAGTAAATTAAGGCTCTTATATTAAGAAGGATAGAATTCAAATCATTAATTAATAATTCACTTAAAGACTCAAATTCGTGTATGTAGCATGAGTTCATAGTAGTTATGTATGTATGTATTAAGTTTGAATTAGATATGAGGACTTGTATGCAGATAAGAGGACCTGGATTCCTTTATTTGTTCAATGGTCCCTAATGGCGGCATTGCGCAAATTAAAAGGACACCGGTAATTATTTCTTTTTGTACTCTCTTTATTTCCCTTTTTCTTATTTCACATGGGTTATCCTAAAGGTCTTTTATATACTTTAAGAAATGTATAAATTAAACATGCTCCTACTTTCAAATGCCTCTTACTTTAGGCATATTTTATCCATTTTACTAAAATATTGATTGTTATATAATGAATACCATGTATTTGATAATCAATTATTATTTAAGGGACTACCAAGCCTATTGTGCGTAGTATATGTTGAGAGGTATTTTTTTTATGTTACTTAGATACAACATGTCACTGGGATAATAAACCCTAAATCATGTGTCAATAAATATTCGAATCATGCTACGTAAGTTTCGGGCTTCTGACCTCTTACACCTAAGTCGAATCACTTAACCACTGGAACGATGGTGCTTGTCTGAGAGAGGGGTAAAATTTGCCAATAAGTTAGCACTTAATCGGTTAAATATAACAAAAAAGTAACATGTCTTCACTTCATAACAAAACTATAAAAGATATCACCTTGGGTTGTTTTTGTATAAAACTGAAGCATGGTTTTAATGTTTAGTTCCACGTAGCCTGCATGTAGTTATGGAGTTGACATTATCTGCAGACAAATTAATTTGCAACTTTCAGGTCCAAAATGTACTTGGTCTTTTTAGATATATAAAATGGTGTTTGGCTATCCTATAACATCACAACTTACTGCAATCTTATATTCATAGCAATCAGATTCATTGAATCTTTGATGGTTTCAGTTTATAATGAAATAAAAATTTAGCATGACCTACATCACTCTCAGCTTGTGAATTTTCACTTATACATATTTTGTAAATATACCATTTTTGTGCCTCTGCATTTTGTTTTCAGTGAGAAAATTCACTATCTTGAAACGTTATTTTTCCAACCATGCTTCATAATCAAATCTCTAAATTGCAGAACTCCATGTTATAGCATCCGAGCATGTGAAAACTCCATGAATTGATGCAATCTTTGGTGACATAAGCGACGAATTGTCTCTAACCCAATCTATGCCAACATATTCTGGTCATATCCGATAGATTAATTTATTTTACAATTGTGTAACATTATTTATTTGTTTGTCTTTATTTTTGCAGATCAAATCCTTGTAGCAACCACAAAACCCGTTTACTTAAAGGATACAAAATATTCATTAAATGACATAGTATCTATGTATATTCCCTTACTATTTTTATAAGCATTAACTAACATGAACTAAGTTCATGAACGTTAAATAAGTTTATAAAAAATAATTAAGTTTATTTATAAATATATATACTATATCAATTATATTACATTAAATGTATATTTGTAAATTATACACATATACTATAAAATTATATATGAATTGATTATATTATGTATGAATTATACTATGTGATACGTAAGAACTAATATAAATAATAATTATAATAATATCTTAATAACTTGCATATGTCTAGTTGACATATGATTAACTATTTAATTCTAGTAACTTGGCATCTTTTTTAAGGAAAAATCCTTTTATGTTTGTGCTTCTTTCATCATAGGCAAACTTCATGGATAGTCATACATTATTATGTTTCATTTGAATAAGATAGTATTATATTGTCATTTGAATACCGTACTGATCTCATCTTTGTTAATTTCCTTTGCATGCAAGCATCTATAACCTAGCGGTATGTGGCCATTCTTGTTTCACATTTCCTTTGCTAATAAAAGGCACATTTTATGCATTTAAATGTATGTTATCTTGAAGTATATTTTGTTATATATGATATGGATCTTATTTTATATTAATCATGAAAATTATATATATATATATATATATATATATATATATATATATATATATAATTGGGGTGTGCGGGAAAGCACTAACCGTGCAAATGAGGTGTTGTCGAAAGTTTATGTAATCCGATAAGCCTATAAAAATTAACAAATTTTTATAAAAATTTAACTAAGTTGATTTTTTATAAAAATTAACAAAGTTTACAAAAATATCTATTTTTTTACAAAAGATAAATATGTTAAACAAGTTTTATAGAAATTAAAGTACACATCTATAAAAATTAACTAAGTTTTACAAATTTCCAACTAAGTTAACAATGTAAATAAATTAACTGTTTTTATTGTATGTTTTGGCTAGCAGAATGGCCATTTCCTATCAAACTAGAAATTTGCATGAAATAACAAGTCTATTTGAAATAACTAATCTTGTGCGAGTTGATTGTATACTTTGAGTTAGCTTTTGTGGATGTTTCTTAGTTATTTTGAGTGATTAATTCATACAGTTTCTGTTTGAAACCATGATGTGTAGTACATTTCTACATTTATGACTAACATACGCACATATGTGCTTCTTTTTGACAAGTGTTGTATGATACTTTTGAGGTTGCCATATGATGTCGCACTCTTTCTCCTTCAACTCGGTCATACTTGCATTAATTATTGTCTATCGACCTAATACGTCTTTGTTTTTAGTATGCATCGTTTTGGCCAGCTGCATATGTAAATTGTTAATTTTGGTCATAAATATTTACATGCTTAATACTCCATGTATGAAGTATTATGGATATATATATATATATATTGTTTGTCTTATGACACCATTTGATTACATACATTACAACGTGATAAGGTGGTTGTTTAAATTATTATAGTATATTAGTTTAAATAAGTTTAGTAGAATTGAAAATTGTAAGCTTGAATATATATGGAAATAATAAAATGCAATGGAATTTTTTTATCCGTTTTAACTATGCTTTACAAAAAGAAAAATTGTTATAGCTTTCATATACTATAGCATTATGCTAGTGCTATATAAAATATTCTGCAAGGATTAAACAGTTTTCAGAGCAAAAAACAATACTACAATAGATAGTAATGAATTTTCTACAACGTTTAAATGCGTAATAAAAGATTAACATAATATTTCTATAGCATTTTTAGACACTATAATAATATGACATGTCAACATTTTATAACAATTAAATGATGTCAGAATTGGTAGTTACATAAAACACAATTTTTTGTAGAAGTTCTGTAGCAAGCTTCAAAATGCTATACAAAAGTAGTTGTATCGATATGTCTAGTCTAAGATAGCAACAAAAACGCCGTTAAAAGTCAGTGTTCCATTGCAATTTTGAAACGCTATTGTATCTATCACTTATTACAACTTGTCGATCTATGGCGTTTATAGAAACGTTGTAGAAGGCTTCAACAGTGGTTTTTAAACGCTATCAAAAGGTCTGTTTAATGTAGTATGTGTTTCTATGTATCAGTATATTTAACATTACCGTATTTGGTCGTCGAAAATTAATAACTGTGGATGACTACAACATCTGTAGCCATTAGTTTTGGACCTCAAAGTGAGAGATGTTACACTAAACCAACTTCCCAAAGAGAAAAACCTAATGCATCAACATCCCTTTCGATGTGCCAATGACACAACCTCTTCTTCGTTGGTGGCATCTTTCGCTTCTCCATCTTCATCGATTGGTTATCAATCTTTATTCAAAAATCCTATCTAAATCAACTTTCTCCATCTTAGAAATGAAATCTAAGTCAATTTTACTACATCTTCCTATGCCGAAGCTGCTGGCTACTCCTACAGTAATGTTGAACTCGGTCGAAAAGTTTTATTTGAATTTCTAACCAATCCTTAAATGGAGAGATTGTTGATATCTTGTTTGATTTGATGCACACATTTTTTGTTTTACAATATTTGATTATTTAAAAAGAATTTTTTTATTTTTGGTTTGAAACTTTATACGCACACATGTATATATACATAAGTACATACATACATATGTATATACATATATATACATAGATATATATACACGCATATATACACATACATTATTGTAGCTTGATCTTTATATATATAAAGATCAAGCTATAATAATGTATGTATGTATGTGTGTGTACATTTAAACATTTATATTTTACATTCTTAAGGAATGTATTTACAAAAAAATTCTTACAAATTTATTTTTCAGCGAATATTTTAAAATTGAGGCAATATTATATGTATGTTTAATAGAGAATATATATGTGGTTGATAAATCCCAATATCTACACATGTATATATTGGCCTTATTATTGTTTGCTACTTTTGTCATTTTAAATAGATTATTGTAACATATCATCCCATGTATATTGATTAGGTGCAGTATTAATTAAATGTTTGCAAATGAGAAAAGATGGAACCAACCATGATGTCGTCGTCATGTCCATCCTTTTAGACCTTGATGTGATTATATTTATCTAAGTTCATGTTTGTTCTTACCTTCAACCACCAAACAATTACACTAATTGTATGTTTCATGTTTAGTGACTAATTTTCCATCGGATTAGAAAGTAACCGAAAAAATAACCACAAGCGCACGGCGTACAATTTTAGTACATGACGAATACGGGTCATCCGTAGGTAATTGAATTGATTTTAAAAATTTCCACTCAATCAAATTAAACCAAAGTTGAGAGTGTTGTTAACTACAAAAAATTGCAAAAACTAACTACTACAAAAGTGAAGGAAAACTATGAGATTAAAAGACAACTTAGAGATAAATCCACTCTCATGATCATATAAATCAACACAACATGAAATTATGATCTCTCTTTTTGGTCATTTGTGAATTTAGTTGATGTATTTATCCTAAGTATGTCTATTTGTGCTATTAATCAGGCCAACATAAACCATCAAACTTTAACAAACCCTCCAAACCTACTTATCAATTCTCATGAAAGTGACAATGGAATTAAAAATAAAATACATTTTAAGAATGGATTATTTAATATTGAATTAATTACATAAACCAGCAAATTTTGATACTAAATCCACTTCCTTTACCAAAAAACAATTAGTCAGATGATGATGTAAATTGTGTTTATTTGAGTAAGAATAGCCTACATGTGATTAACATCGTAAAATATAAAATTCATTAATAAACATACATCAATATGCAACTTTCCATTAAGAAAAAAGAAAGAACATAAATGAGCAAATTATGTTGAATATACATGATTTAAGAGAGCTTCATTATGCAAAACACAAACCAATCGATCGCAAAACTTGAAATGAAAATAAGTTAATTAGCTACGTCTATAAGTGAACATGAACTAGGTACATTCATAAGCCAACCTTCCCAAATCTAAGAAATCAAAACGCAAATTCGCATCAAGCCCATGTTGTTCAAAATAGCAATGTCACCCAATTAAATGCTATCACGACTCTGTGTTCTGGTAAACAAGTCGATCATCAAGTCGTTATTTCAAATGATTTACCGACAAAGACACTTCTAAAATAACAAAAGAATCTGAACAGAGCATGGAGCCAAACGTTGAATCGAATGCCAATCAAAATTCTTCTTCTACTTAAGTAGACCCACTTACTAAGTATCGTGTTCCATTTCCATATCGTCTTCGACCAAAGAAACACTTAGACCAATTGGAAAAGATGTTGAAATTTTTTAAACAAGTGAAAGTTAACATCCCACTTCCTGACATCATTCAGCAAGTCCCAACACTTGAAATTTCTTAAGGACTTGTGCACCCAGAAGCGAAACACTCAAGTACCCAGAAAAGTCTTCTTAGTGGCAATTTTGAGTAAAGTCTTGTCCCAATCCATGCCCGTTAAATACAAAGACCCAGGCTACCCTACGACTTCATGTACAATTGTAGGCCAAACGATTAACAAATGCTTGATAGACTTAAGCGCGAGTGTCAGTTTGATTCCTTACTCCATGTACGAACAATTAGGCATAGGTGAGCTCAAACCCACAAAGGTCGCGCTTCAATTCTTTGATCGTTCCATTAATAATCCCATGGGAGAAATTGTGGAGTGCTCGTTAGAGTAGGGCAATTCATATTCCCCATTGATTTTATCGTTCTTGAAACACGACCGGTGACAGACCTTGTGAGTCATATTCCATTGATTTTTCGCCGACCACTCTTTAGCCATTTCAAATGCCTTAATCAATTGTCGCAACGATTCGATGAAAATTTCTTTTGGAAACATGACTTTGGATCTTAAAATTTTCTATCTCAAAAGCTAATCGAATGAATCTCATGACCAAACGTTAGAAGTTAGTGCCATTCACGAAAACTTCGAAAATGAGATGATTGACCTTAACAATGAACGCGAGCTTGAGTACGAAAGATTGTTTCACAAAATCCCAAATGAGACTGAATGCACACTCCCCTTTGAATCACTTCCAAATGAGTCTGAACCTCAACCTAATTCTTTAATCGAGCAACTCCCGAAGTTGGAACTCAAACCACTTCCCAATCACCTTAAGTACATATACTTAGGTGATAACAAAACGTTTATCGTCATAATTTCTACGACTCTCTCTCTCTCTTGATCGAGAAACTTCCTTACTTTCAATTCTGTCCAAATACAAGGAAGTAATTGGATGTTCAATCACTGATATAAAGGGAATTAGTCCCGCTCTTGTCCAACATCACTCCATTTGATTGACAACGCCAAGCCTGTTCATGATGTGCAATGAAGGCTTAACACAAAAACGAAGGATGCGGTGCCCGATGAAATTCTCAAAATTACTGACAATGGAATCATTTACGCAATATATGATAGTTCATGGGTTAGCCCAATTCATGTTGTATCGAAAATGTCTAGACTTACCGTTGTCAAGAACGATTCTAATGAACTTATTCCAACTCAACTTAAAAGGGTTGGCGTGTTTTCATTGATTATCGAAAAGTAAATGCCGTGACATGTTAGGATCACCTCCCTCTTTCTTTTATCGACCAAATGCTCGAATGTTTAGCTGGTCATGAATTCTATTGCTTTCTTGATGATTATTCTAGCTATAACCAAATTCCAATTGCTCTCGAAGATCAAGAGAAGACAACTTTCATGTGTCCCTTTGGCACTTTTGCTTATCAACATATGCGCTTTCGCCTTTGTAATGCTCCTGCTACGTTTCAAAGATGCATGGTTAGCATCTTTTCTGATATGATCAAATATTTTCTCAAAGTATTTATGGACGATTTTTCTATCTTTGGAAACACTTTTTTCGAGTGCTTACACCATCTTGAACTTGTTCTTGAATGATGCAAGGATAAACACTTAACATTAAATTGGGAAAAATGCCACTTTATGGTCATTCAAGGCATAGTCCTTGGACATGTCGTTTCAAATAAAGTCATTGAGGTATATAAAGCGAAAATCAATGTCATTGCAAATCTACCCATTCCCAAATCTGTTAAAGGCATTTGCTCTTTCCTTGGACAAGTGGGATTTTATCGACATTTTATGAAAGATTTTAGCAAGATTGCTCGACCTCTTACAGCTCTTCTTAGAAAAGACGTTCCATTCGATTTTAACTCTGATTGTATATCTTCTTTCGAATGTCTCAAAAACAAACTTTTACTTCTCATGTAATTTGCTTACCCAATTGAGATCTCCCATTTGAAATAATGTGTGATGCCTCGAACTTTGCAGTTGGTACTCTCTTAGGACAACATAACAACAAGATCCTTTACGTTATCTATTATGTTAGCCTGACTTTGAACGATGCAAAACTTAACAACACAACCATTGAAATAGAGCTTCTAGCGGTAGTTTTTTCTCTCGAAAAATTTCGACAATACTTGATAAGGTCACAATTACTATTTTTACAGATCATTCTGCGCTTTGATATCTCTTCGCTAATAAGGACGTTGAGTCTCGCTTAATTCGTTAGATCCTTTTACTACAAGAATATGATATTATAATCACGGAAAAAAAGAGATCCAATAATGTCATAGCCGATCACTTGTCTCGTCTTCCCAACGCACCATCGCCTTTACCGATAAATGAAAACTTTCGTTATGAACAACTTTTGTCAATTTCTATCGATCTATGGTTCGTTAATATAGTGAACTACTCACTAAAGAAACTCTGTCATTTTGGTCTAAACAGGACAAATACAAATTCATGTCCTAAGTGAAATATTTCGATTGGGACGATCCATACTTGCTCAAGTATTGTCCTGACCAAATCATTCGACGCTGCATCTCGGATAATGAAATAAGGGGCGTTCTTTCGTTTTTCCATGATCAAGCATGCGATGAACATTTCGGTCCTCGAAAAACAGATGAAAAGCTGCTTTAGTGTGGTTTTTATTAGAATTCTCTCTTCAAAGACTCATTCGAATTTTGTAAAACTTGTGATCGATGTCAAATGCTTGGACGAATTTCTCGAGGAAATATGATGCCACTAAACCCCATTCTTACTATCGAAATCTTTGATGTTTAGGGAATCGATTTAATTGGACCTTTTTCTAATTCCTTTGGAAAATTATATATACTTCTTGTTGTCGATTATGTCTCCAAATGGGTCAAAACCGTTCCATGTAAAACCAACGATCATAGAATTGTTGTGAAATTCCTTAACGAAATCATCTTTTCAAGGTTTGGCACATCTCGCAAAATAATCAATGATAACGGAACCCATTTTTGCAATTGCTCTTTTGAAACATTGATGTAGAAATACTCGATAACTTACAAGTTAGACATTCCGTATCATCCACAAAATTATGGCCAAGTTAAAGTTTCAAATCGTCAAATAAAACAAATTTTAGAGAAAAAAGTTTACGGAAATCATAAAGATTGGTCTTAAAAACTGACAGACGCGCTTTGGGATTACTGCATCGCCTTTTAAAACTAACCTTGAGATGTCCCCATTTCCTTTAGTCTATGGAAAAGCTTGCCGTTTACCTATTGAAATCGAACACAAAATGTTGTGGGCAATAATAAAGTTAAACTTTAATCTCGAGAAAGCAGGTGAAAATAGAAATTTGCAACTCAACAGACTAGAAGAACTTAGGAACGATGCATATGAAAACAAAAATATTTACAAAGAAAGAACAAGGGTTTAAAAACGTCTTCACCGAACGAGAAAATACTTGTATATGACTATAAATTTCATTATTCCTTGGAAAACTAAAATTGAAATGGATCGGACCATTTATTGTACGAACTGTTTTTCCATACGGTGCCACAGAAATACAAAATCTAAGAGATGGGTCGATTTTCAAAGTTATGGTCATCATTTGAAACCTCTTTTGGAATTTCCAAGTGACCAAGAGGAGGAGCTCATGATTTTTCATGAGCCAAGCTACATCTAGTAAGAATGTTAACCCTCTGTTATAAATACGTATATATTTTTCCCGTTACACTCATTATATCATGCATTGACTGTAGGGACACAACCAAAATTAAGTGTGGAGGGAGTCCCATCTTCATTTTTTTAATTTTCATGGCATTTTTGAATTTTCATGGCATTTTTTAATTATCATTTTCTTTAAACTCAAAATTACCAAAAAAATTCAAAATTTCTAAATCTTGGAAACATTTTCTTTTTAGCATTTTGATTTATTTTTGAAGAAACACTATTTGATAAGTATATGTATTGGTTATTAAGTTGAAATTTTTGAAGATTTATTTTTCTTAACAAAAATAAAAATAAAGTTTGATCACAAGTAACGATGGTTTAACTAGTATATTAGAAGATTCATGGCTGATAATTATGAAGTATATCCTAATTTAAAATCTTTGTTTAAAAGAGTGGTTGATCTAAAATAAAGGCGATAATATTTTAAATCTTTTAAGTTAAGTCGTACTAAGATGTTATTGCAAAACACTCTCTTATAAAAAAAGCAAAAATATATATATACAAAATATATATATATATATATATATATATATTTGTATGTATGTATGTATTTTTTATTAACACCTAGAGTTATGTGTTCACACTCGAGTGTTCACTCATCATGCTTGTACCCTTCTCACTTAAGCCGAAAGGTAGTGCACGATCAGTATATATGGCCTCAGTTTATTTGAGTTAGATGTATGAATAAACAAAAAATTCATTCATTAATAACGCCCATAGTCGATAAGTATTCACGCTTGTGTGTTTACTCGTCACGCCCTGTATTCTCCTCACATAAGCCCAAAAGGCAGTGCATGGGTAATATATATGGCCTCGGTTTTTTGACATAGGCATATGTTAATATTGTTAATATCAATAAAAAAATTGAATAAAAAGAGAGCAAGCAATTGAAATTTAAGCACTATTTTTACTTATTCGATTTGATTTGTTGCTCAAAAGAAATTAAAATGCCACTTTAATAAACTTTGAAAATCAACTAAGGATTCATTTCATAGTTACATTGTGTTATCAACCGAAACAACCAGCCAAACTATAGTCTATCTCTAGTATAACTTAATTTTTGTTGGAAATTTTGACAAGTAAAAGGAATTAAATTTCTTCATAATGACCAAAACTTATATTTTACGTATTAGTGTCGATTTGAAAGTAAATCCTTCATTTGTAAATATTTTCAAACTTGCATCCATATCTTTGTTAATAAATGTTGCATTTAGAGAATTTCTCATTTTGCATTTGGATTTTATGGGCAGTATCCGCTGAAAATCCTCACGAGACAACACTCGTCTTACTAGGGACATCTAGAGGTTTAACAGCTTGTTGCATACGCTCAATGTAATCGTGCTCCCTACGAAAACAGATTTATCTTATTTTTTCGACGAATAAAAAGATAAGTGTGGGGGTATTTGATGTGCACGTAAATGTGCATATATTTACATCCATATTTAATCTATTTTTAGTTAAATAAATGTCATAATTAGGTATTTTAATATGTTTAAACCAAAATTCAATTATTTTCATATCATCGTACATTCATCTTCATGTAGGGGCAAAATGGTCACTGTTGTGCATATGTTAATTTTAGAATTTTTACTTGGACATTTTTTGTGATATTTTATAAGGATTTGGATTCAAATGAATAGGTTTTCACAGAATATATTCATGCACAAGAGAATACAAAGGAATGAAGATGAAAATAATTCAAACTCATGATCATGGAGGACTCCACCTACCTATTTACATAAATCTACAATAGAAGCTAATGGAAAACTAAGTGGAGGTTAAAGCTTCATGCATACTTGATGATGAATTAATTAAAGGCTAATGGTTACTTGGTTGCCACACTTCCTAAATGGCATTTTAGAAAGCCCCCTAAAAATTAAATTAGGGTTTTATTCATGTATAAATTGCCCTCTTATGTACATGTAAAGGGACTTCTTCCTCTTTGAATTTCTAAGGGAATTAATTGCAAGTTGTACACTCAAAGTTATATGAAATAAAAATAGCTTCCTAAGCTTCTTTCCCTTTTTCTTCTACTTCATTCTTGTCTTATTTTCTTGTTCATTTTTATTTACATTCTCTTTTATTTCATGTTCATAACTTAGTTTTATTTTATGCATCTAGTTTAGCCTTTCCCTTTTCATTAGCTTTTACTTATTTACTTGCCTATTAAAGTCGAAATTTATATGTGTTGGTATGATAGCACAAACGAGTAGCTAAACCCCTTCAATTTAGAGGTAATGAAGCTCTCTAATATTATGTAAATTTAACATTTCTTATGATTTATGGCCTCTTTTAATGCTCATGAGAATTAGATTTTGATGTAAGTTTATACAAATGGACTATTCTTATTAAACATAAACACAATTTACATCATCATTTACTAATTGATTTTTGATAATGAAATTAAGGTAAAAACAAAATTTGAAGATCTATATTACTAAATACAATAGTAAATAGATCATACTTAAAATAGCCTTTGCTTTGACTTCATTTTCATGAGTATTGATAGGTTGTTTATTTGTTGTATTGTAGTTTGATGGTTTAAGTTATGTTAATTAATAAGCCGTACTTATGATAAATACAATATTTATTTCACTTGATATTAAAAATAGGGATCATTGATTATTTGTTTGTTGATTTATAAAAATATTAGAGTGGATTTGCCTCCAAATTGTTTTCTTATCTTATTTTTTACATTACTTTTTGTTCTAGCTTTTTGTGTACATTTCTTCTTAGCTAATTAAAAATTCACCTCTTGGTTTAATTTGACTGAACAGAAAATTTTAAAATCTATATAATTCCATCCAGATTGATCGTACTCGCCACGTACTATCATTGTACGCCATGCATTTGCGGTAATTTTAACTTAAATTCGATCGACCATTTTCTACACCGGTAGAAAATTAGTCGATGAACATCAGGAAAACATTTACTTTGGGTAAGCAATTGGTTAGCTTCGGGTTGGCTATAGGAACAACTCGGTTGACATATTTGCTTGAGGTCGGCATTGCTTGGGGTCGGTGTTGAAAATACTTCCAGTCCGCATGTTTGTTTGGGATCGGCATTCACTTCGAGTCGGTGTTGAAAATACTTCGGGTCAGCATGTTGGGTACTTTGGGTCAGCATATGGCTTTGGGTCGGTGTTGAGGAGAGGTTGCATCAGGTTGGCATATTAAAGCTACTTCGGGTTAGCATTAGTTTGCCTTCGGGTCGGCATTGCTTTGGGTTTTGGTCGGCAAGGGTTTGGTTGCATCGGGTCAGCCTATTGGAGCTACTTCGGGTCTGCCACAAGCTTACTTTGAGCCAACTTCAAGTCACTTCGGGTCAGCATCAAGGTTGCTTCGGGCCGACATGTCATCTACTTCAGATCGACATGGATGGACGAGTTGGAATTGGCGATCATCATGCCAGGCCCATGTAGGTGAGAAGGCCATGTAGCTGGAGTTTCACTTATAAATACAGTTGGTGTAGCTTCAGAAAGTAGGATCTTCACTTTCTTTCTCTTCATCTTCCACCAAGAGGATACTCTGCCAATTTTATTCAGAAATTCCGGATTGTAACTTTAATCAAATTTATGATAATAAAAATTATTTTTCTAGAGCGGATGTAGGCCGGAGTTAGCCGAGCCACTATAAACGTTGTCTTTTTTACTTGCTTTCATTTTAATTTCGGTTATTCTTCATATTATATTCTTTACCTATACTCAATCTGTGACTGGATATTAGCGCTTTCACTTATTATTGTGTGTTAGTGGCCAATTTCGACGCCAACATTGATCGCGACACTAACTTCACTCTACATATGTCCATTTTTGTAACTCAAATCCCTTTTCAAACATTCTAATATATTCATAGAATTTATTTCATATTTTTAAAAATTTAAAAATATCCATTTTCAAGATTTTGCCATTTTGGTTTCTGATCCCAAAGCGCAACATTTTTGAAAACTTGATTTGGATATATCTCAAACTTTATTAAATGAAATATTGATTTTTCATCTTTTTTTGCAAACTATATTCATTATGGTCCGCAAAATTCTTATTGCAAAGAATTCCGGCTTATATTCCATTCTACACGTCCATTTATCTTTTTAGGTTGCAAAACCGTGACATGCCGAAACGCAACGGCTTATTTTTACACCACTTTCCAAGAATTTTCAAACTTTGCTGAAATGAGTTTTAATGTTTATAAATCATTTTAAACTATTATAAAGAGATATAACAATGCCATATATACCATTTCATTTTATAAAGGAAAGTGATTCCATGGCATAAATTGGAAATGTATTATTCCATAAACCATTTCCATTCCAAAGTGATGGATTCCTGGGTCGTTACACAAACATAACCAGCCCATATATGGGATTCAATACCATTTACAGCCCAAACAAAATATTTTACATTTAAGTCCAATTTAAATACTATCGATATCATATATCGATTAATATATTTTTAAATTTTGTAAATAATATTTCGTAAATTTAATTAACTAATAACAAGTACAAGTTAATAAATCATTTGGGCAAAAGAGTATTTATCTTTTCAGTTATGTGACTCGTCAGGTGTAAATTTGGTTAGCAATTAGTACCAGACAATTCAAATATTAACATTCATACGTCACTAGCAGGTGGAGTGATATTTTGGCCAAATTTATCGCTTACTTGATTCCCGTAAAATCGAATTTTAAGTGTTACCTGATTGTGACTATTGTTCACACCAATTCTCTTCGTCAAAACTATATCACTTTGCATTTATATAATTTTGTAATGGTCAAAATTCCAATATCGTTCATATTCAACTCTATAGTCTAAACAAAAAGTCCTTGGTAAAATAATAACATTTGTTATTAACCAAAATACTTTGGCTAAAAACTTTGATGAGTTGACTTCAGTTGATCGTGATGCTAACTCATATACTTAGGAGACAAATCCTCTTTTGAATAAAGTTTCACTTCCAATTCTTCCACTTGACCTAACTATAGTCGCTCGATGGATGCCATTCCATGATTTAACTATAATCAAATTGGAGCTTCCATATTGAAGATCAATAGTATTCTCAAGTCAAGTGAACTGTGTAATTTTGTCACATCGATTTTCTATTTGACCTTCGGTATACTGACCAACAAGAAACTATCAAGTGATCATTCCATAGTTATCCAATAAATATCAGTATGTAACCCCTTAATGCCATCGATAGCCACGAGTAATACACAGCCTAATAATCGAAGATCATTGCATAATCTGGTCTCAATGGATGTATTGATGTCAAGTCTAATGCAAAACCATGCAGAAACGTTTCCTCGCCAATATAAGTAATGCAGTGAATCATCCAAACATTAAATCATCATCCAAATATAATAAATCACCAAGTAAAATAGGGATAATTTTATAATGTCCGTAATAGATATAAATGCACATTCTTGGGTCTGTCAACATAAATGGTGTCACCCTATAACCACGGTACCCAAGCGTATTACTAAATAATAATGTCGAACAATATAGAGAATGAGGCGAGATAGGGTACACACGTTCATACACTGCTCGTAAATTACACTTGATCTCATAATACATTTTATACCGAGTCTAAAGAATAACTAGAGAAATATTACCTATTGCCCCATCCTAGATAGTATTATAACTCCATTTTTTCAAATTCCTTATCATACATAATTTAAATACCTGAAATAGATATATCTCAATACCATTAATTCATGATGAAGGACGCCATCACCGTATCACAATAAAACATTACTCAAATCGATATCAACGGTGAATCATTCATATGTCCAACGTCAACATAGAAGGAAAATGATTAATATAAAGTAAAATATTTTATCAACTATTTACATTGAGTAAGAGTAAATGTTTCTGATTTAATACACTTTATTTATTTATATAAATTCATGGTTTCCAAAATAATTAACATATACCATATGACCATTTGATACTTTAAAAATAAGAATTTACTAAATCTTTATTTAAATAATATTATTAGCCACTACATTTACTTATTAAAAAATTTAAATAATATTTATAACCAAGTATAAAGCATAAATACGAAGTAATAAACTCTGTTTATATTTTTGTTATTTTATTTTAATTCTATTTTAGTTTATAAAACAAATCATTATATGCTGACCGGTTGGTACATAGGCGGTCGATCGTTTCGAGCAACTAGTGTTGCATACCCCGGTGCCTAAATCAGCTCACTTCAGGCTATCTTCTTCTTCTAGTTGACCATTCCTTTCTACCATTGATTGTCTACAACCTTTAACTATCTAAACAATGATTCATACATGACCAAACAATCATCCATTATTCAATAACAAACAAATTCAAAGTGATCGGAACAAGCAGTTACTTTATAGTAACGGGCTTATAGATGTGAACATATACATATTCACCATTACATACATCTCGTCATGAATATAAACACTTTAATGAGAGAGATTACTTACGTTAACAACGAAGAACACAATTGTTATGCTAATTTCTCCTTGATCTTCTCTTGCTTTATTTCTTAATTTTACCATAAGTTTCCCATTTCAATTTGATGATTGAATCTTGGATTCAACTTTCTAATTTGTGTAATGATGTGTCAAGAAGATTTGATCTAAATCATGGGATGTATAGAATTTATTTTCATTTTAATTTTATTTTCAAAGTGATGGAGTTTGGTTGGATTTTATATTTTCCAAAGAAAGAAATTTTTTTGTTCAGGATATATTTATAAATGATGATGAAATCTCTGGACGAAGAATTGACTAAAGGTGGAAAAATCATGAAATAATGATTTAGGTTTAGGTCTGAGAGATATTAGGCTTAATTTATTAACTAATTCATTTTCTTTCTCTTCTTTCTTTTCTCATTCCATGAAATAATTTATATATTTATGCCCAAATACAAAACTTATTATACTGCACTAAATATCTTATAAGCAAATCATATAACTAGCTATTTGTAAAATTATTTTCTATAATTTATTTATTTAATTTAATCATTTTATTTAAATCCATTTACTAATTAAATTCAAACTTCTTTGTAATAAAATGCTTTATATTATCAAAATAAATTTGAAATTTATTTATTTCCATTATCATTTATTATGAAATTCAATTTAACATTTTATTCCAAATAATTTCTTTACATTTCAATATTTTAACTAATCAAATAAACTACTAAATCTATTGCATCTAATTAGTGTCCTCGCCAGTATAAGCCATGTTATTAATTATCCAAATATTAAATCATCATACATGCATAATAAATCATCAATTGAATAGGGATAACTCAATGATGCCTGAAATAGATATAAATACACATTCCTGGGTCTGTCAGCATAAATAGTGTCACCCATATAAGCATAGTACCCAAGCGTATTACTAAATAATAATATTGAACAATATAGAGAATAAGGAGAAATAGGGTACACAATTTTTATACACTTCTCATAAATTACACTCAATCTTATAATATTCAATATACCGAGTCCCAAGGATAGCATGAGAAATATTACCCAATGCCTCATCCCAAACGGTGTTATAGCTCCATTTTTTCAGATTCCTCATCATACAGAATTTAAATACCCAAAAAAGAAATATCTAAGAGTGGCAATACCATTAATTCATGACAAAGGATGTCATCACCGTATTACAGTAAAATATTACTCAAATCGATATCAACGGTGAATCATTCATATGTCCAACATCAACATAGAAGAAAAATAATGAATATAAAGTAAAATATTTTATCAACTATTTATACTAAGTAAGAGTAAATAATTCTAATTTAATACACTATATTTATTCATATAAATTCTAAGTTTCCAAAATCATTAACATACATTATATGACCATTTGATACTTTAAAATAAGAATATACTAAATCTTTATAACTTTTCATTATAATAATATTATTAGCCACAACATTTAGTTATTAAACACTTTAAATAATATTTATAACCAAGTATAAAGCATAAATACGGAGTAATAAATTATATTTATATTTTATTTTTTAATTTAATTTTATGTTAGTGTAGAAAACAAAATTGTAATATGTTGACTGGTTGGCACATATAAAGTAATATAAATACTCCAATGCCCAAATCAGCTCACTTCAGGCCATCTTCTTCTTCTACTTGATTATTTCTTTCTACCATTGAGTGTTTACAACCTTGTACTATCCAAACAATGATTCATACATCACCAAAAAATCATCCATTATCCAATAATAATCAAATTCAAAGTGATCGGAAGAAGGAGCTATGTTACAGCGAAGGTTTTATAGATGTGCACATACAAATATTCACCATTACATACATCTCATTGTGAATATAAACACTGTAATGAGAGAGATTACTCTCCTTGACCATGAAGAACATAATTGTTATTCTAATTTCTCCTTGATCTTCTCTTGCTTTACTTCTTCATTTTACCGTAAGTTTTCCATTTCGATTTGATGATTAAATCTTGGATTCAACTTTCTAATTTGTGTAATGATGTGTCAAGAAGATTTGATCTAAATAATGGGATTTATAGAATTTATTTTCATTTTCTTTTGATTTTCAAAGTGATGGAATTTGGTTGGATTTTATATTTTCCAAAGAAAGAAAATTGTTCGTTTAGAATTTATTTATAAATAATGACTAAATCTCTAGACAAAGAAGTGTCTAAAGATGGAAAAATCATGAAACAATGATTTGGTTTTAGGCCTAAGAGATATTGGGCTTTGTTTATTGACTAATTCATTTTCTTTCTCTTCTTTCTTTTCTCATTCCATGAAACAATTTATATATTTAAGCCCAAATAAAAAAAACTATACTGCATTAATATCTTACAAACAAGCCATATTGTTAACTATTTGTAAAATTATTTTCTATAACTTATTTATTTATTTTAATCATTTGATTTAAATCCATTTACTAATTAAATTCAAACTTATATCTAATAAAATACTTTATATTATAATAATAATTTCAAATATATTTATTCCATTATCATTTGCTTTGAAATTCAATAAAACATTTTATGCCAAACTTTTACATTTCCATATTTTAAGTAATCAAATAAATTGCTAAATCAATATTCCTTCACATCAAATACATATCATTTAAATAAATAATCCTTAATTGTTCCCACAGTTCCATATTTATATTTCAAAATACATTTAGTTAAATAATTTTTATTACTAAATTATTAATTAATGTTTGCTGACAATGGGTGTTACAGACTCCCCCCTAAGAAAATTATTTCATCGTAGTTCCTTCTTATGGAAAATCTATAGCTGGTTAGTTGAGTTCTAACTCATCTACACCATTTATTAATTTTCATTTAATGCTTAACAATCATTCATAAAAAAGTTCTTTTACATTTATAAGCACCAAATACTTATTTATCTTCAAAACATATTGAAACATTAACTTATAATTCACTCTTCAAAATCATCTCACTTTGGAATCATCAAAACTGAATAAAGAACAACTCATTTAAAAAATATTAAATTTCGATTTCACTTCCCTAAAATTTATAATTTACACAATTCACCCTCTTAGTAAAAAGCCATTACTAAAACAACATCGTGTTTTTACCCTTACTTTAATCATAAATTTCAAATTTCCCTTATTAGTTTCTAAATCTCTTTCACTTAATTTAGTCTTCTTTCAAAATTCCTTTCCTTAAAATTTTCACCTAAAAAATAATATAAGTATTTATCAAATATTTCATTCCAAGAACTCATTTCGCAAAAACCTTAGTTAGTCATCACTTGTCAAATAAATCTTGTGAACATTATATCATACTATAGAATATTCTTCCACTTCGTAATACTTTTTTACAAAACATTTCTTTCCTTAAATTATCATTTATTTATAACTTGAAAATCAATTTATATGTAACAATCTGAAATTTGATCACTTTAAATATTCAAAATATATATTATTTTTTATAAATAATTAACTTTTTAGTGATAAGTATAATTGATGAACTTATTTTGGATAAATGTTCGAAAAAATATTTTCTTTGGAAAGATATATGTGTAAAATAGCCGAAAATCATTCGATACATAAACAACTCTATAATCGTAAAACATCACGCACAAAGCTAAGTACGTATACTTATTTTTATACATGAAAAAGAATATGATATAAGATCAATTAATTTATTTTTGGAAATAAAATATATTTATGGCATCTTAAGTGATGCCCTTATATTTAAATATAGATTTATGAAATTAATTTGAGATTTAATAATTTAATAATTATTTTAATTACTCAAATAATTTTTTTAAATGATGATAATTAATTTAAATAACTATGAAGTAGTAATACATCATTTGTAATAACTTTATGAAGATATATACTTGATTTGAAAATATAAGAAAATTCATATCACTTTATCGATATAACAGTGGTTTTGTAAATATTTGTTTTATATATATTTATATGATTTTATAACTCAAAAAGATCATTTTTATACATCTAAAATGACAAGAAGATAGTTTTCAAATTTTGGTTAAAATATATGTATGTTAATTAATAAGTGAAAATATGACCGAAGATCGGAATTTAAAATTCGTAAGGGTTTGACGTATATAAGTTACAAAACGTTGTTTATATGACTTGTACGCCTTTGTGGCATGCAAACACATATATTAACATATATATACATATAACAATGGTAGAAAAGTAGAAATATATTTACATATGGTAAATATAAAAAATATCTAAGATCTATAAGTTTAAAAATCAAACATTTTCTCACATCAAATCCACCATACACCACCACCATCACATGGAAGGGGATGGGCTGCGGTGTGCCTAAGGGAGGCTAGGAGGGGATGGTTGAGGGTAATTTTATCCATCCATATTATGATATTTTGGTTTTCTAAAATCCTAAAATACCCCATCCCTTCTTCATATTTTTTCACATAATTTTCTTCACTTTCTTCTCCACATTCTCTAGCTTATTAGTGGCTTCTGATCTTAACAAAATTATGGATAAAAATATCCCAAAAAGAAATTAAATTAGTATATTATATATATAGAAGTAAAACACCTTAAAACAACTTAAAAACTCCTCTTTTCCATCATAGAAACCCACGACCACCACCTTTCTCCACCCTTGGTTGAGCCCCCCCACTATAGGCCATGACTTTCCTAGTTAGGCTGAGCGCATTCAAGGCTCTCGAGCTCTATTTGGTGGAATTTTATTTCGTGATAGCGAAATTATATCCAATCTTTAATTAGCTCGGGGAAAATGAAGGTGAGAAACTCTTATTTATATTATATTTTTGGATGATGATGTGATGTTTACAATGGATGTTTAATATGCTTTGATCATCATGTTTGGTTGTTTAATATTGTGGTTTAATTGTAATAACAAGTCATGTTTAATACACGTCGAAAATCACAAAGGAAATCATTTTCCTTTTACTAATGAAATGGTGTATATGGAATGTTCAAACCTTTTAAAAATGATTTAATATGGTTCAAAATATTTTATAAACATTTAAAAGTATTTTGGAAAAGTTTAAATAAATATCGAAATTTATCCAAAAATAGGCGCACCATGTATGACAATTTGCGATTTCATGTCTCAAAAGTTAAATTCATTTATAGGATGGATTCGAAGTCGGATTGCATTGAAATAAGAATTTTCTGAACCCTTGTAATCATGGTTTTCAAACAAAAAAGGATTGATATTTTGTTTAGTAGGTTTTAAAATATGAGCAAATCAAGCTTTAATAAAATCACGCTTTGGCGATTCGGAGTCGAAAGTAGTAATGATTTAAAAATGGATAATTTTTAATTCTTTAGAAATATAAAATAAATTCTATAAATCCTTTAAAATGTTTTAAAGAGATTTGAGTCATAAAAATGGATTTTTAAATGATCGAAAAGTTATTTTTATCAAATAAGCTTCTAAAACACTATTTGCATTACTTTTTCATAACACTTTTGCAAACAATGGTTTTAACTTAATTATTCTTTCCCGAATATTTTGTGAACCTTTTCAAATAAATAATTAAGTAATATAAGGATGATTTAGTGGTTTAAAGTTGAATACACAAAAATGACTAGTACATTTGTTTCTTTTATGGGTGTCATGGAAAATCCAATTGAAGAATGGAACAGATCGAAGGGAAAACTAAGGTGCTCTAAAATAATCAAAAGTAAATTGAGTACGTTATAACATTTAGAGTCACTCAAATACTTGATCAAGTTATGGGTGACACAGAGGTGGTCTCTACGCATGCGTTTGGGAAACAAGTTGTCTGCCCTCCTTAGCACCCGAATTAGCCCGACGAAGGGATAGTAAATTTGATTTACTCAGATCAAATTTCCCAAAGTATAAAAGATATAATTTTTCAAATTTAAATAACTTGGATTGCATAGAGATAATCTTCTTATACTTGGTATTAAATTTCGAGGAAGGAACTCGTACTATTCGTGGAATTTAAAAGGTGATTTCGCCATTATTCCACCCATAGTGCTTATTGATTACGGAAATTGATATTGAGTAGAATTAGATGATTTCTATAGATTATTCTCGCTTAATATTTACTGGTTCTGGATTAATATCCTAGATTACATGGTTTCAACTTAATCAAAATTTTGATTTGGAATAAAGAAATCTTTGTTAAGATTTAATTAAATAATTTTCCAAAGATAAAGAGAGGTTTAATAGTTCTGTACATACCGAAAAGAAATGGTTAAAAAAATTATATCTCTAAAAGTATTTTTGATAAAAAGGAATGAATTAATCAAATAATTACCCATATACTTAACATCTCTTTTATTGATAATTGATTTGAAGGAACCGGGGTTGGATTTGCGTAATTCCAATCTAAAAACCACTTCCAACCAGTATACGCATTCGAAAACAAAAACATGAAATGGAAACGATTTTGAAGATTGGATATATGGCTTCTCGTCACTGACCCTCAAGGGAAATTTCCCATAATGTATTGATGTGACAGTTATTCTTCACTTGATCATCAATGTAGAATACAATAGCCTATGATTTTTGTTTGATGATAATAAACATATATATATATATATATATATTCGTTTAAATGTATTTGTTATTGTACCATTTTATTTTTCCACATAGTTAAATAAATATTTGTTGAATAAAATAAATAACTCAGAATTCATATTCAAACAAATATTATATTACAAATTCAAATAGTACAAATTTGAGCACTCGCTGCATTTTCACATTTTCAGTTACAATATAATTTCATATTACAACACAATTTTCACTATACGATTTTTACATACGTTTTACACTCACTACATAATCCACTCAACACTCATATTTGATCTTCAACTCTACTCCAGTTTGTATCTATCATCTTAGCTACCTGCAAAATAAACAATAACGCAGTAAAATTAAAAAAGAAAATATTTTGCAGTGCAATGTGTTTTGAAAATATTATTTGCCTCGGTTATTTGAGTTGTTCGTCATCATTTTTCTTTTGAATTCATTGTACACAAACAACTTGTGACATGCACATTGTATCACTGTACATGCCACAAGGTTGTGCACTCCGATATACACTTGCTTGTTAAAACTGCATGGACATTGCACATGAAACAGAGGCAACATCAATAGGCACCAGTCATGTACATGTTCAATGAAATGGATCAGAAAAACAAGGCCAACCACAGACAAGATTTAGGAATTCAAAACAAAACAAGAACAGACCAAACCAAACAACATGCGAATTAGTTTACAAAGAAAGGACTCGATAAGCATGACTCGAACATATTCAAGCTCCCGACAGACCCAAGTGAAAAAAGACAAAGTGGTGAACCAGTAATGTGTACAATGGATCGGACATATATCAGTTCTAACATGACAACATGAATACAAATTTCAATCTAGTACAAAGCCATAAACACACTTGTACTAGACTTCAAATCAGAACAGTGGTGAACACATGGGATGGAACCAGCCTCAATAAGACCAAAACAGAGGCATGAATACAAAAAAAGATTACCAATTGATACAAGAGCATCAACACATGCAACCAAATTCAAAATAAATGAAGGCATATTACATGTTTATAGTAAATAACAGTAAGGCAGTTCGAAAAGTCAAGAATTGTCTCAAAAACACAGAGAAATGGACACAACAAGTCAAAGCCGAGATAAAAATAGCACAGTGAAGTCAAACAGAAGAAACAAGATGAGCAAGTCAATTGTGAACAAGTCAAATTCCAGATTATCTCAAAACTTCAAAAATTCCAAAGTCGCAGGAGAGAAGTTCGAAACAAAATTCACGTCATATTCAAACGTATCAAGTAAAGAACAAGTCATATTTATCATAGACATTCAAAAAAATCGAACGGCCGAGCAAATGCATGAAGAATTCAAATGAGAAATATACGAACAAGAACTAAGGGTTTCAAGCCCTATAAATTCCCATGTCATCGTCAGCATTAGGAAGTATTCGAGTTCAAGCAAAAATAGAAAGCAAGCACCAATCCAGAACTCGAATCAAAGTCGAGCGTAATCAAAATCGAAAAAGGAAAATCACGTACCAATTTAATCCAAGCATTCAAGATCGATGATTAAAGCATCCGCAAGGAAATACGAAGAAGCATCGAAGCCAATTGAGGAACAAGAGCGTTCTAGCATTCAATTTGAACGTTAATTCAAGCGGAGGCTTCAATCGAACAGAACCCTAATTATAGAAGAAGAACGAAAATAAAAGAGACGACCGAAGTTACTATTGAAAGAATAAAGGGAAGATGTCTTTGTATTTTTTAGTGGGCCTGTCTTTATTTTTTAGGCTTTATTTATATATAATAATAGGGATTTGTTGTTTTATTTTATTTTGTAATTTTCTTTTAAAATTTTGTAACTCTCTAGTCGCATGATTAGATTACGTAGTACGGTGGTGTAGTTTAAGAATTCGCAACTCAATAGCTGAGTTGTGGCAGAGTTTTGAGCGTAGAGTTAGGTTAGTCAAGTAAAGAGTGTTGCAAGTTTATGTCTGCAAGCATCTGCCTACTTAATTTCTAGTAGAAACCTTGGGGGCAGTACGTAGGCAGGGTTTTGTCGAAGTTGGGTAAATTTGTTGTTGGTCTCTTCTATATTATTTACTATTATTGTTTTTATTTCCACGTTAATTTTTATTATTATTATTATCACTCTATTCACCTTCCCCCTCTAGGGTGGAAACGATCCTACATGTGGCATTAGAGAAAGGTTAATAGCATAGATGTCTAACCCTAGTTGCAAATCTAGCGAGAGTCAGTCCAGTATTATTCCCCCTATTTTTTATGGAATAGATTTTTTAAATTGGAAATTAAAAATGGAATTTTATTTAAAATATGTTAATTTTAAATGTTAGGATATTATTGAAAATGGATGTGAAATAGTAGACAAGAAAAATACTTCGATTAATGCTCTTGCTATGCATGCACTATGTTCTCATATTAATCAAGGTAATTTTCATTCTATCTCTCATTGTGAAAGTGCACATGAAAGCTGGAATACATTTGATGGAATATATGGTGCAAAAGTCAACAACGTTGAGAAATCCTTCATAATCGACTCAGTTGAACATGCTTGACAGGATTTGCAAAAGATAGTAGTGATGAAGGTTCAATAGCCGATGAGATAAGTGATCTTTCATTCAATAATTTAGTTCTCTTGTGCCGAAAATTAATTGAAAATAATGAAGCTCTTGAGATGAAATATAATAAGTTGAAAAGGGAACAATCTAAACTGCGTTGGGAAAATAATAATTTGGAAAATGAAATTAAAAATATTAAGAAAAATAAAAAATCTATTTGCAAAAGGTGTTTGGTCTATGAAAAAGAAATTGCTTGTTTACATGAAAACTTTCAAAAGTTAGAAGGAAATTTTAATTCGGGAGAAGAACAAAACTGAGTTTATTTGTAAAAATAATATTTTGCAAAAAAGGTTGGATAGTGTTAAGAGATCGGAAATTCTAGATGTGTGATTTTTGAAAAGAAATTAAATGAGGTCAACGAAAATTTCAAAACCCATGAAAATGAAAACGTGATTTTGAGCAAATCTATAATTATTCGATTAAATCACGAGTTTGAAAAGGATATCGAAAAAGTCATGGATTTTGAAAAAAATTGAATTTAAAAAACTCCAACTCTTTGAAACCGAGATGCGAGAAATTGAGACTAAAATTAGAGAGCTTGAAAATGAAAATATGGGCTTGAAAATGAATAACTTTGAAAAGAGAGACAGTACCATTAGTTGTTGTTCAAAGCTAATAAATGAAAATAAACTTTTAAAATCCAAAGTTAATAAACTTGAGTTGATTACTCGAAAATTTTCACCGGAGAAAAATCATTTAATATGCTCCTAGAAAATCAACTCTTCGTGAATAAAAGGAAAGGATTTATATTTGCAAAAGTTCTAAAATATGAACAAGCGACCAATAACACTGTTAAGGGGAAAGATGTGATGGCCAAATGCGTAAAGTGTGGAAATATTGGACATGGCAAGAATAATTGTCAAAATATATACAACACAAAATCGTTAAATAAATATGGATTCCAAAAGGTACAAATATAAATCTTTTGAAATTCAAACAAATTTGAATTCCCAAGGGTACAATTGTAGATGATCATGGTTTCTTACATAGACAAATTTGTGGTATCAAAGATTTCAATAGATAATATAGTGGTCCTACATCCTTAGTTAGGCCCCTTGCCTTCTCCAAAATTTAGACACATAAGTGGACTAAGGAACAAATTTGATGGAGATATATTTCGAGTTGTACTAGATGATTGATAAATTAAAATTTGAATGTTCCTTAGCCTATAAAGATTAGATGGAGATCATCACATTTCGGATATCCCGGCATCAAAGGAAAGTGAGGTATGATCTCTTAACTCAATTTTATTCACATATTGTTAATTATGTTTTCATCGACATTGTTGAAGTATTTATGCCATATCTTGAGCTTTTAACTCCAATTTGTAACATTCTTGAAGTTCTGTAAAGTTAACTGATAATGCTATAATTTTCTGTTTTTTATAGATTCACTTTGGAATGTCATGAAAAATTGCTTTGACGAATTTTTTTCGAATATGTGTTTTGGCTCAATATAGATTATTTTACTTGTGCTTGATATAAATGGATGTGCTAAATATTAAAAAAAAACACTTCAAGTGTTGAGGAGCACACTTTTTATACACCACTATATATCACTATGAATATCTCAAATACAAGTGGTATCTGATATCATCTCATGTGAAATCATTTTTGCAATTATTTAATTATTTGGATTGATTTTCAACTAGAAGTCATTTTCACAAAAAAAACCCTTACAAAAAATTGATTTTCACTTATTTTAATTTTTGAAACCCGAGCTTTCATCATGATAAAAATACTCTAGTTTATTTCCAAAGAGTTTTACTCTATAAAACATAATCATTGACTAATCGAATCTTTTGGAACTCATCAAGATTATTATAGTGCTTCAAAAATGATGGATAGTGATTAAATTATATTTCACAACAAGAGGAAGTATAATTTTATAAGTTCATGAAAATTAAAAAGATTTTGTAATATTTTTAGATTAGTACTTATTCCATGATCATTTCTGTCACTTTTACTTTTCTCTCAATCCATACATCATAATATAGTGTATCGAATTTGGTATTTCAAAATAAGGAAATATTATTTTGTAAAATAATTATATCCTAAAATATTCACTCTCATTTAAAAGTCCTCGCGGTTATGCATTGGTGAATTACTTGAATTTCTATATATGAGCTTCCATTCTCATTTAAAAGTCCTCGCGGTTATGCATGAATGGGACGCATATAAGAAAGAGATAAATATCAAGTATATTCTAATCTCATTTAAAAGTCCTCACGATTATGCATGGTTAGAAAATACTTGACATATTTTTTTTAAAAAAAGGAGTAACTGCTATCCTCATTTAAAATTCCTAACGGTTATGCATGTTAGTAAGTGCTTTACATTTTTTGTATAATATTTGAAAAGAGAAAATGCACAAATTATTTCTTTATTGAAAATATCAAACTCTTGTCACTATATGAAATTTTCCATAATCCTGCTATTTCTCTAAAGTGGAGTTTGTTTCTAATTAATAAAATATTATGATTTTTGTTTGATTAATTGGAATTTGAAATTATTATTTCCCTCTTGACATGATTTTACATTTTTGATCAAAATAGTAGCTGTTTCAATTACTATTCTTCTTTTTGGTGATAACAAAAGGGGGAGAGGAGTAAGATTTTAGCAAGCATATTATTGTATAGGCTCATTGCACTTGTTTTTTAATTTTATTTGCATTTTTTCATGCATATACGAAAGGGGGGCTTTGTTGTAGGGGGATCATTCAAGTAGGGGAAGCAAATTGAATTCATCAAAATCAAATATATTTAACAGAATCAAAATCTTAATATATGTTTGTTATCATCAAAAGGAGGAGATTGTAGAATCCAATAGCCTATGATTTTTGTTTGATGATAATAAACACACACACACACACACACACACACACACATATATATATATATATATTCGTTTAAATGTATTTTTATTGTACTATTTTTTTCCACATAATTAAATAAATGTTTGTTGAATAAAATAAATAACTCAGAATTCATATTCAAACAAATATTTTATTCAAGCAAATATTTTATTACAAATTCAATTAGTACAAATTTGAGCTCTCGCTATATTTTCGCATTTTCAACTATAATACAATTTCATTTTATAACACAATTTTCACTGTACAATTTTTATATACATTTTACACCTCACTACATAATTCAATCAACACTCATATTTGACCTTCAACTCTATTCCAGTTTGTATCCAGCATCTGAGTTATCTGTAAAATAAACAATGAGCAGTAAAATTAAAAAAAGAAAATATTTTGCAGTGCAAAATAAAGTGTGTTTTGAAAATGTTATTTGCCTCAGTTATTTGGGTTGTTCGTCATCATTTTTTTTGAATTCATTTTACTCGAACAACTTGTGACATACACAGTGTATCACTGTGCATGCCACAAGGTTGTGCACACCGATATACACTTGCTTGATAAAACTGCAGGGACAGATGAGCACAAGGTCAGTCCTAAGCAAATGCTAGATTCAACTAAGGTGCAATACAAAAACATCACAAAATGGTCAAGTATAAGTTCTCATGCAACAAGACTTCAAAAAGAACCACAACAGACTACAAGATCACAATACAACTCAGATGAAACAAAACTAACCAAGGAATCTCAAAAGCACAATAACACATATGTAAAAAAGGAGACAGCATACATACATACATACATACATACATATAGGTACGACCAAACAGAGTTCAAGTCAGAACCAAAATAGATATGCATAAGAATAATGCAATGACCAGGCTTACAAATCAAAGACATAAACATAAGTGAATGCAACCAGAGCACCAAGTTCACTCAACCAGACTCCAAATAGTGGTGCAACCGGACTAGATTTCAAACAAGAACAAAATACCAAGAACAATACATATGGAACCAGGGCATTGCACATGAAACAGAGGCAACATCAATAGGCACCAGTCATGTACATGTTCAATGAAATCGATCAGAACAACAAGGCCAACCTCGGACTAGATTTAGGAATTCAAAACAAGAACAGACCAGACCAAACAACATTTGAATTAGTTTACAAAAGAAAGGACTCAACAAACATGACTCGAACATATTCAAGCTCCAAACAGACTAAAGTGCAAAAAGACAAAGTGGTGAACCAGTATTATGTACAATGGACCAGACACATATCAGTTCTAACATGATAACATGAATACAAATTTCAAATTAGTACTGAATATACTTGTACTAGACTTCAAATCAAAATAGTGGTGAAAACATAGGATGCAACCAACCTCAATGATACCAGAACTGAGGCATGAATACGAAAAAAGACCACCAATTGATGCAAGAGCATCAACACATGCAACCGGATTTATAACAACTCAAGGCAGATTATATACTTATAGTAAATAACAGTGAGGTAGTTCAAAAAGTCAAGAATTGTTTCAGAAACTCAGAGTACTAGACACAACAAGTCAAGGCCAAAATTAAAATAGTGCACTGAAGTCAATCAGAAGAAACATGATGAGCAATTTAATTGTGAACAAGTCAAAGTCCAGATTATCTCAAAAATTCAAAAATGCCAAAGTCGTAGGAGATAGGGTCGAAACAAAATTCAAGTCATATTCAAATGTATCAACTAATGAACAAGTCATATTTATCATAGACGTTCAAAAAAATTGAATGGCCAAGCAAGTGCATAAAGAATTCTAGTGAGAAATATACGAACGAGAATTAAGGGTTTCAATCCCTATAAATTCCCACATAATCATCGGCAATAAGAAGTATTTGAGTTCAAGCAAAAATAGAGAGCAAGCACCAACCCAGAAATCGAACCAAAGTCGAGCATAATCGAAATCGAATAAGGAAAATCACGCACTAATTTAATCCAAGCGTTCAAACTCGACTGTTGAAGCATCCGCAAAGCAGTACGAAGAAGCATTGGAGCAAATTGAGGAACAAGAGCATACCAGCATTGTAATATCTCGGAATTTATGGCAATATAAATTTAATAATCTGTGTTTAAACTTAAATTAATTTGATTTTTTTTTAAATAAATTTGAATTGATTCAATAATCTTCTTTAACAAATAATTAATTAGTGAATTTATTTTTAATAAGCTAATAAATTATTATCTATTTATAATATGTGTATATATTTATATATTTTTTAAATAAGATAAGTTTGGTTTTTAAAATTTAATTAGTATAGCATATTTTATAATATTTTGAAATTTGGAAATTATGTTTTATTAAATGATTTAGCTTTTTAAAACTATTTTATAAAATAACTTAATGATTTTAAATATATAAGATAAATGTTTTATGTGTTTAAAATATTTTGACTAAAGTTTGAATATTAAAATAAAGTTATAAAAATGTTGTTTTATTTCTTTTTAAAATATTGATTAATAAATGTGATTTGTAAAATTTAAATATGAAATTTAAAATACAATTAATAAATGAAACACTTATTCATTTAAACAACAAATAAGTTATAATCTCTTTATAAATTTATTTTAATTGATTAAAAATGTTATTTTTAAATAATTGATTTGTATATTGTTTTTATATATAATAATATTTTGTTGTATTCTTTAAAAATTATTTATCTATATACATAACTAAGTATTAAAACTAATTAACTAAGTTAAACTTTCATTAACACTTAATTAACAATATTAATTAATTAAAGATACATGTGTAAGTTTATTAAGGCATAAGTTAACATGTGTTGAGTGTTTAAATGAGGATATTAACAAGTGTTAACATTTAAGCCATGTGTCATGATTAATTTTATTTTTCTTTGTTTTTAAAAATAAATCATAAAGTGGTTATATAAAAACCTATATTTTCCCATTTCTTCTTTTTTCATCTTCATTTCTTAACAAAGAAATTGTTTTCAGCTGAAACCCATTCTCTCAAAACAATCCTCAAATCATATTTAAACTAAGAATCAAATGCATAGAAAACTTCATCTCTTCAAAATTTCATATCCCTGTAATTCAAGCTTCCTGCATTCTTCACCCCTCTTCAAAAAGCAAATTAAAGCATCTGCAATTCTTTTAAGAATATGGAAATAATGCAAACAAAGGCCTGCATTTTTTTGGAAATCAAGGAAAGCTTGCATTCCATTTTCAAGCAAGTTGCCTGCATGCAAAAATTAAAGCCTACAGTTTTCAAAAATCTGGAAAAAAAAGCAAGGAAGTCTGCATTTCATCAAAACCTGGAATTAAAGCAAGTTAAGTCATCAACAACAATCAAGGTTGAAGGCAAACAAAAGCAAGTTTTAAAGCATTCATTCAAGAGTTTAAAGAATTCAGAAGCTTTTCAAAACTGGTGCTTTGTTCTGCATTGTTTTAAAAGGTGAGTAACTTTTCTAAAAAAAGATTTAAAGGTCAAAAATTTGTTGCATGTTAGTATACTAAAATGAATAAATTTTGCATATGTTTATAAATAAACTGTCTGCTGAGCAAATGTATTAGTATGTATGCTGCTAAATTTCCTTGTTCTGTTTTGTTTCCTGATGCAAGTTTTTATTAAAATCCCGATTTCTTAAATTAGTTTCTGTTAAAATGTAGGATTTAAACAAGATATATATAAGTTGACTTTAAAGATTAGAATTTAAGATTTTATTCAAGTTAAAATTAAATAGGAATTCACTGTAATCCATGAATAACAGAGCAACAGTTATATAAAGTGAAAATCCAAAAATTTCAAAACAATGTTTCAGGATTATGAATCAAAAATTCATCCAAATTTATGATTTTTAAAAGAAGAATTACAATTTTAATGCCATATCTAGAGAGCAGTTCAAACATTACTGTATTTTACATTTTGGAGTAACACAGATGATATTTGTGTTTGTTTGAGTTGAAATTTCTTCTGGAGATGGTGGAATAATCAAAGATATTGTGAAAATTATTAGAATGGGTGGAAATTTGTTTTTGATATTGAGATTTGGATTTAAAGTCTTGAACCCTAGTTTTCACCGGGTTACTGTTTTTGCTTGAATTTGATTTCCTTGGCTGATCGAGTTCAACCATTTCTGGGGTATTGATAGATGGTGGTCTGAGGAAGACGTCGCCGGAGTTTCGAAGGTGATGGTGGCAGGAGTCACGTCAACGAGGTGTTGACAGGTTGAAGGGTTAGGTCACTGTTTTGTTCCAGGTTTGAAATTGGGTCTCGATCTTGAATTTGAGCAAGTGATGATAGGATGGTTGTTTGGTTGGCCTGAGTCGTTGATTGTTGACTGTGGGATGGTCGTGAGGTTTTCCAGCGATGGCCAGAGGCGGTGTACAGGTGCACGGTGGAAGGTGGACATGTTTGGTGGTTTCAGGATTTTGTTGCTCGAGATGGTCTCGGGTAATTTGAGTAGTGACTCGAAGTAGCATGATTTATGACTCGAAGTAATACATAGAGAGGCTCGAGTAAATCTGTGTTTCAGTTTTTAGAGAACAAAACCAGAAAACCTGTTTACAGTTTCTAAAATTAGAAGTAGAGTTTAAAAATATAAACTAAATCTGAACTGAGTTTAAACCTAAATTTGAATATGAATTCAATTAGTTTGTATTCTGGTTTTTGAAATAATTCAAATTTTAAAATTTTTAGTTTGGTCTTAAACAAAACAGAAACCTGTTTTCTGTTTTCAAAATTAAAAGAAAGTATAAAATGCAAAATGAAATTTTAACTGAATTTTTAAAATCTGAAATTGAATATGAATTCAAATTAGATTGTCTGAGAATTAAAACCATTTATGTTTTTAAGTTTAAATTTGATTTCAAAACTCATAAGTGTAAAAGCATATATGTGCTTTGGGTTTGAATTGGAAGTTTAAATTTTTAAATTAGAAATTTAAAATGAGATTAAATCTGGGTTTTTAAATCTGTAATTAAATTTGAACTTCAGTTTTTAAAATAAAATAAGTTTAAATTTAAATCATTTAATTACATTAAAAGGTTAAATGATTTGAAGATTTATGTAAGTAAGCTTTCAAGGATTTACGTTTAAATCTGTAATTAAGGTTCAGGTTGTATTTCAGTTTTGAATTTAAAAATAATTTTTAAATTGAATTTTTTAAAAAATAACATGGAATGTTTAGGTGTGTTTTAAAATTGATTTGAATTTAAATTGGGATTTAAATTCTTTTAAACTTATTTATAAAGTAGATGTTTTTTTAGCATATGAGATAAAGGTATGAATTGTTTTTAAAACCTTATTAAAGTTAAAATTTGTATTCATTTTTAAATGTTAACTTTAAAATGAAGTTTAAAATGGAATCTAAAGTAGATTTAAAACAATTTGTTTTTAAATGTTTAAATAAGAAGAAATGTTTATCTTAAAAATAAATAAAATTTGAGAATTTGGGATTCGTTTAAATTATTAAGTTAATTTAAATAGGTAATTAATTATTTAATTAATTGATAATGTGAATGATTAATAAGTAATTAATAATTGTTAACTTGATTAATTAAGACTTAAGATTAATTAATTAAGGTTAATTAATCTATAATTAAGGATTGTTAATTAAATTTTAATCAATGATTAAGTTATTAATCAAGTGATTAAGGATTAATTAATTTGCAGTTAATACTTAATTAATTTAATAATTAGAGATTAATTGATTGGTAATTAAATATTAATTAATTTATATTTAATAATGATTAATATAAGTTAATTTCTTAATTAAGTAATTAAGAAATGTTAATGAAGGTCATTAACTAAAAAAATTATTTAACAATTAATTAATGTGATTAATTTTTGATAATTAATTAGATTAATTAATTAATAATAATCAATTGTTTAAGTTTGATTACTTAATGAAAGTAATTAATGAATTAATTACTTAGTGTAATTAATTTGATTAACGTGATTAGTTTAGATTAATTAATTAAGTTTAATTAATTTAAACATTTGTGGATTGATGAATAATTACTTTATATAATTAATGGGATTTTAATTACTTAGGAAAGAATTAATTGATAATTACCTGATGTAATTAAAGATGTTTCTTTATGGAAGTAATTTAGATTAAATTACTTTGAAATTAATCAAGGGGTTAATTGAGATAATAAATTAAGGATTAATTTATTTATGAAGTAATTAAAGGTAGTTAATTACTGGATGGTTATTAATCAATGGTGATTAATATATATGTGGTTTAATTGCAGATTAATTACTTAATGTAATCAATTTATATAGAGAGATTAATTAAATATAATTAGAAATCATTAATTAATTAATGATGTAATTTAAAATTGATTAATTAAGGAATAATCAATAAGTGAAGTAATTAATCAATAAAGGATTAATGTAATTAACTTTAGTTAATTAATTGATTAAGTAATTAAAGGTTAATTATTGCAAAGTGTTAAATATAATTAACTTATGTAATTAATCTAAAGGGCAATTACTTATTGTAATTAGGCAATTGTTAATCAATAATGATTAATTGAATTGAATATTGAGATGGTGATTATTTAATCAATTACTTATTGTAATTAGGCAATTGTTAATAAATTTTGATTATTTAATTGAATACTCTGACGGGCGGTACCCCAGTAGCCCTGCCATTGTATGGAATCCAAAATCCAATAAGTGCCAACGGTTTTGATTGTATTACCCACTTTTGTGGCTAGTAGCTGGAATTTAATCATGTAACAATTTCGGCTATTTTCTATATACTTGAAAACCCTAAACACTATTATAATATCACTGGATTTCCTATCAAATGTTTTGGTTAGCGTAAGGTAAAAACTTTTCCATGTTTATGTGTGGGAAGTCTTACGTGATACCTTTCTTTCAAAGTTTTTTCAAAGTTAAGCAACTTTAACCTATTACTCACACCAGACCCATGTCTGACCTGGAGTTTATTTCTGTTTTTCTTAAACTCTTGGGTACTCAAATTTTTACGAGTAGCAAAGGGATTCAGGTTAGCTTTGACGAATTATGAAGGAGCAATGGAGCATGAGGCTTCTGCGTGTAGATATATAGTTTTTCTGCTGTGTTGGTATCTCTGAGTGTTTTCTGTGTTGTGTTTGAGTTGTAATAACTAGACAGGTGTTTATAACTGTCTAGTATGTGCTGTATTGCCTGTGTAACTCTGATAACTGTTGTATACTATGTAATATTTATGTTATTAATATAATTTATTCGTTCCGCTGTTGAGATTCTTGTGTTGTTTCTTCTTTCTCTCCTTTCTTTTCTCTTTTCTATCCCTTTCTTTCTTAAGGATGATACGACTTTTTGTGGAGAAAAAGTCGGGTCATCTCATTTGGTATTGGAGCACTAGATTGAGCGAATACCTAGTCTCTGGAGTGGTGTCTATCTTGAGAGAGTGTATTTGTATTTTTAATATATATATATATATATATATATATATATATATATATATATATATATTTCTACCTCTATATTGGGTTACCTGTTCGGGTCTTTCCAATGTAAGTTATAAGGGTATATGAGGTAGTATTGTGTGTAACAAAACTACCATTGGCTCGAAGACATCTAAAAACTGTCTTGCTACCCGAACCTGACTTACTCATCTCCTAGCTCCATAGCATTAAGTAATGCACTAACTCTTCGAACAATATTCTCTACCGAGAATATCACTCGATTATTACTATTAGGGTGTCTCAATGATATCTCCCTATTCTGGAAAAATATTCTAAACTCATACCTACCCAGCAAATCCACTCCCAAAATGATCTCGAAATCTAAGAAATCAATAACATACAAACTGTATGCAAATTTATGAACTAAGAAATCAAGTTCTAACTTGTCACGCATTAATCCTAAGGTTGCATACCTTCCTATTGGATTTGCAACCCTAAGAAAGTAACTAGATAGGTAGGTTCTAAGAATAATCTATTAACTAAACACTGAGATGTAAATGAATGTGATGCGTTGGTACCAAAAAGTATTTTAACTGGAGTACTCTAAATCAAAAGCGTATCTACCATCACAGTGTTTCCCTTATCTGTTATAATAGGCTTAGCTGATCTGATAGCAAAGACCTTTCCATTATCTGTACTGAATGGCTCTAGACACCGATTCTTGTAATGCCTAACTTGATCACGGTTGAAGCACTTCACATTCTCCATGGTTGAAGCTTTCTTACCATTTCCTGAATGGAACTCATTCGCAAAGTGACCCTTCTTGTCACACTTATAACAAACTATCTCGGTCTTTGACTTCTTAGCAGTACCTCCCTTCGAGGCTCCTTTCATTTTAAATAACTTCCTCTTCTGCCCTTGAGAACCATGAGCTTCCACTGACTTTTATTTAGCCTGATCAGCAAGCGACTCCTCATGGCAAGTGGCCATCTCCACCACCACATTTCACGAATCACGAACATGTGTCATGGTCATTTTAGCTAGCCCAGGCCTTAGTCCCTGAATAAACCTCTCATTCCTTCTAATGTCAATATTTATAACAACATACCCATATCGAGACAACTCTTCAAACTTTGTGGCATACTCGACTACTGACATCTCTCCCTGAACTAATTCCACGAATTCCTCATCAACTCAAACATAACAAACTTAGATACAAACTTTTGCTCAAATCTTTTAGTAAAATTCGCCCAAGTTAACCGCTCTTCCGGTATTCCGACAGTAACTTTATTCCACTAATGTAGTGCTGACCCCTATAACTGTTTAGAGGCCAATCTTCTCTTTTGCTCATCATTTAGACCCATATCAGTAAATATATGCTCATAATGCAATAACCAATTCTGAACATCAATGGCACTTTCCATTCCCAAGAATGGCTTCCTACCCAAACTGGTGTAATCTCTGCTCAGCAAAGCAATATTCCCAAATGGAGTCACAGGGTTAGCTCCTCCTACATTTCCAACAACTCCAATAGCAGCTCCTGCTTGCATCAAACCAATAAAGAACTGATATATCGCCCCCATATCTACTGGTGGATTTCTAGCACCCACATTGGCATCGACATTTTGATCACTTGCATTAGCCGGTCGACGTTGGTTCCTCCTGGTAGTGGGTCGAGCGTTTCCATTAGTTATGGTGCATCCTCCACCGAGATTTCCTCTTCCATTTCCAGCTTCCATATCTCCTTTCTCATAAATCTGCATAAGAGCCTTAGTAAGATATAGAAGAACGATCTATGAGAGCAGAGAATACGTACTTATATACATAACTATATATATCAAATACAAGTATGTTATTATAGCGTTAACCCAAACCTCGATCTTATGATCTAATTCATTAGATTATGTTTGAAAAATCTTTTATGTTTAAGTTTCTTTTAAAGTTTCATAGACCTATGCTCTGATGCCAACTTGTAACATCCTCCTACTTAGAGGCCCAAAATTAACGGCTATGGATGCTGTAGTCATCCATAGTTATAAATCTTTGGCGAACAAATACGATGATATTGAATACGTCGATACACAAAAACACGAGAATATGGAAAAAATTAAACAGCAAACAAATTCCACATTCCATTTCAAAATATTTCAAATTGATTACATAATCCCAGTTTGCAGACCAGGTTCAGATAACATATAATAATTACAAAATATACCAAGAGCGACATATGAAGATGCCCCTTTGGTTAATCATAGTGTATAATAAGACACTAAACAATTTGCCTTTACAATCAAACATACAACGGAAATAAAAGAACTCTAATAATAAGGTCATCTCCTGCATGCCTTCGAAAACTTTATTCGTCTAAAAGAACACCTGAAAACCTTAACTCTTAACCTACTCAAAATCAATTGAGTAACCGAGATTTTAAGTGAAAAACAAAAACTTCGAGTCAGACATAAAGCCTGGTATGAATAATAATCTACCATCTCAAACCATTTGGATATATAGTGAGACCATGCCGCTTAGTGGAACGGGTTTCCCCTCACTAGTATCCTGAAACATTTAGAAAACCATATAATGTGCTCCTGCATCCACAATGGTTAAAAATATAATATTTCAAAATTTTATGATGATATGCAAAACAAGTAAATCAAATCAGGATTTTTCATCCCCATTTATTCAGACTATCTGCTTAATTATGGTTTTAAGGGCTACTATTAATCGTTTTAAATATTTATGGACTATCTATCTGATTTCATAGTTTCATGGGATCACTTAGAACCTATTGGTAACTCCAATATCATTTTACATATCCTAGTCTTTAAGGATAATAAGGAACCTATTGACTATTTGTCAATATTTTAATCCGGATATAGTTTTCATGGGTTGATTACAAACCTACTGGCCCCTGCAAGTATCAAATCATAGTTTTCATGGGCCGACTATGAACTTGTTTGCCCCTGCCAATATCATATAGTTTTCATGGGCTTGCTGTAAACCTATTGTCCCCTGCCAGTATCTTTAGTTTTAAGGTTTTATATTCATAATTGGGTCAACCTTACTAGTTATTCTGCCCTTTCCCAAAGTATAGTTATGGGTTAGTAATAGTGTGAATATGTATATGAAGAAGTAAACATAACAACAAAATAATACCAACAAATGTAGATCATTATCCTTGAAATCCTCTTTATATATATGTATATGTATATATATATATGTATGTATGTATGTATGTATATGTATATATATGTCCAGCTTAAACCCTTTGACCTTTTAAATCAAGGAGAACTTCTTCATTTCAAAACACTTTGTTTATTTAGGCCATGGTTATTAATTTAAATTGAGATCGAGTTTATGTTTTGAAATCTTAAAACATCTCTTTCAAAACCTCTAGATGACATCCATCGAAAGCAAAAACTTCTTTTCAAAACATAGTATACATACCCTTCGAAGCCCTTGATCAAGGTTCTCTTTTGAAACCAATTATACCTCTCGATGGTATCAAATCAACTTTTTAAATATAGAGATTTGAAACAAATGAAAGTAATCCTTTCGAAAGCATTGGGTTTACTCTTTAAAACATCATCTAGGTCAAAATGGTTATATATGAAAGTATCTCTTTCCAAACCAATTAAAAATTAATTTGACAAAAAGTTGTTGGTGTCGGAACCATCTAGTTGAAAGCAAAAACCTTTAGAAATTTAAAACTTTGAAGGACAGAGTCGAAATCCCCTTTTGACTCCATCACCTTCGAAACCCTCACCCCTCTTTCAAAAGTAATTAGGAAGCAGCTTAACTTAGGTAAAAGCAATGATTACCTTTCGGAGGCATTGATGACTTCAATACATTGGAAGGAAAATAGCGGCTAGGTTTCGACTAGGTCGGAACCAACCCTTTCGAAAGCTCTTATTTATAGAAAAAGGCACCCCTTCGAAAGCTAATAATTTAACATGATATGACAACCTTCTTCGAGAGCTATTTATAAAACCCTTTCGAAGCATATGTTTTGACTATGTCAAAGGCTTTAAGTAAAATAAGGCAAGGACTTAACTTTTGAAAACAAAGAAGGATTTCGATCCCATTGGAAGCTTACCTTTCGACATCAAGGCTTCCGCCTTCCTTTCAATCCACTATGTACCACTAGGTGATACCTTGTGTATATATTTTGACTACATGGGTTTCAACTAAGTATGTTTCGACTAGGATGGGGCGGAATCATTAGAGTCGAAAAAGGATACTAATTAGGCGGAATACCTATTTCTGAATTAAAGACTGAAATGTTGCTTCTTTTAGCAATTTCTTTATATCAACTTGTCTATTTGTAAACTATTGATTCGCCGCCATGAATTTCTTCAAGTACTATACATTTAAAACCGCCGCACTTACATCCGACCGAAACCATAAAAATATGACGTTTAAGCTCTTCCATATACCAAAACCAATTATTTCGGTAAAGTCCTTTTAAAATAATTTATTTTCCATAGTAAATCTACTAGGAAAATTCCCTAAAAATCACAGAAATTTAATTTCTTCATGTAATCGAACATATTAAAATGTAAGACCCAATTTCTTCCTGAAACTCTCGAAATAAATTTTAAACCAGTTATATCATATCTTCCATTAAAAATTCATAATAAAATTTCCATATCTTGAAAAATTCATAAAATAATTTTTTTCTTGACATAAATTTTTTCCATGGCATTCTAAAATCAATAACCTACTGTTTTGACCCTAAAATCATACAACTTTTTCATATGAATAAATGGTTTAATCCATAACTTCAGCATATCATCATCCAAAATATCATAGAAATGAATAAATTCGAATTCATTGGATTATAGAAACCAAAACGAGATGGAGTGAATTATTATCCACCTTATACTTGATAAGGAATTTAAGATTTATTGTTGATTAATCCTTGCTAGCCTTGCTCCTTGCTTTAGATTGAAATTTCCTCTTTTTCCTTCCTTGTTAATGGCCGGCTTTTAGAGTTTTAGGTTTGTGTTTGTGAAAAATGAAAATGGAATGTGAATGCGCAAGAATAAGAAGTGTCTAGCCATTTATAATAAGGAGGCTATTTTACTAATATGCCCATGTGTAAATTAGTTAACCTTTAAACCAATTTAAACCCCATTTATTTTATTAAGCACGGCCCTATAAATAATTTATTCAAATCTCAATCCCTTTGTCACAATTATTCTATTTAATTTATCTAATCAAATCTTCTGAATAATTTTATCAAAAATTAGAGATGTTACAAATACTACCGGACAATACGAAGATTGAGGCGATATGCAGTACACATGTGATGATTCTCTTGTACTAACACTGGTAGTATCTTATATCATATAATGCTCCCCATAAATCAACATGGTCTTAATACAATGTAATAAACATGATTTACTCTAGGATAGAACAATACATAGTATAATCATTGACAGAGAGAACATAGAGTCAACAACACAACGACAATATATAATATAAAGTATATATACTACTAAGTGGGATAAACAAGTCAAATACCCACTATCTTAGAAATATACAATGTATGCCCAATATACTTTTCGACGCTCGAAAACCCGACCTCAATACGTACACTGTATCAACTGCCGAGCGATCGAATGCCGGAAAACCGTATCGTTATGGTTAAAGAAGAAGAAAAGATAGAAGAAGAAAGAAAGAAAAAGAAAGCAACAGAAACAATGACAGAATCTCACATATCACAGTGGAACAACTATAATAGATAAATGAATAATCTTTAAACAAAGAACTATATCAATTATTACATTACATCATATTACATTACATTATCAGAGTGTACTACAACAACAACAATAAACAGCGGAAAAGAAATACTATATACTAGTGAATACGCCATGCCATCCAGCTTGCCTCCAGCAACTCTTGAATTCCAGAATATCCTGATAACCTAGCTCTAGACTGCCCGTATGAAAATTGGTGGGCACCCAAAGTTTAGGAAGGAAAACAATAAACTCCGAGTCAGTCATGGGACTGGTGTGAGAACTTAAACAGTTTATTTTTAAAAAACAAAACAGAGGAATATTTTTAAAGTCAATTCGAAATGCTTTTAAAAATGAAACTACCATATGGCCTCCCGGCACACACACAATGCAAAAGCAGACTTGTGGGAGATTGCTCCTTATGATAGTCAAAGATGCTTACTACGTAAAATCAAATCATTTTTGATATTATTATTAGTGCATAGTGTAGGAAACATTTCGAAAGTAGAATATAAATCTTAGCCAGCATAGGTACCATTATATTATGCCTACTATAGCTACCATATTAGATGGCAGGTTCTACAACTAAAACCGTACAAGGTTCGTATTGTTTCTTTGGATTTCCAACAAATGGTCGGGCCAAGAAACTTTCCATTGCCACATGGGTACGCCTTTGGAAAGACGACCCGAGAACCTAACCGGATCTCTACCAACACAAGTCCGGGTTACCTCTGCAAAAATAGGTAACTACTGACGTGCATATGTCATTCCTCGATCGTAACCGATCTATATCCGAGGATCTCGTTTCCAACAACCACAAAGTAATAAATTTGCAGTACAACATAGGTCAAATATTTGGGCTCCATACCATGATACCACCTCTATCCAGAAGGAATGACATACACTAAGGGGCGCTACTCCCTAGAACCTTGCCGCATCTTTCCTGTTTTGACCATTTCCAGGGTGTGAGGTCTGACGAAGTCTCGACCACAAAGCCACGCTTTATACAAAAGTTGTGCTTTGTTCAACAAATGCTCAACAGCACTTAGCATATCACACTACCAAATTAGGAGTATATTACTAATAACCTTCAACTACATAACCTCTGAGCTCGTACGTCTCAAAGAAGGGTGTTAAGCTAAGAGAATAAATTCTCTGCCACCAACAGAAATATATTTGAAAGAAATCAGCTTTATATCTCAATTTGTAATGTCAGACATACAGTCCATACAAGTCTGTTCCGGGCTCAAACAGAACCGAAGGCACTTCCAAAGAAGTCCTTGCAATCTGGATATTCGCTAATCACGTCCGAACTTCCTGTCACTAAAGGTGATAAAACCTCTATATCGGAGATCAGCCGATGCAGAGTCATTCGACGGTAATCCTTCCGTTTTCAAAAATATCCAGTCTTCAACACCGGTCTTCAAATGCAATTCATAACGACGTATCACATATTCGGGATGGGTTATATGACCCCAAGGTCCTTTCTCGGCTAACCCGAATAGTGAGCGCTTATTTTTAAAATAAGTGTGGCATTCAAATTCAAGCAAATCACAACAAATACCTATTTAAAGGTAAATGTTGATAGTCGGTTATTTAACTATCAATAGGTATGCACAACATCACCAGATTCCAAATAATTTTCCAAATTATTTAATTTCCAAAATATCTTTACTAGATATATAATTTCCACATTTTAATCATTTGAAAACAATTCCAAATCACTTTCCACCTTTACAACTTTTGAAAACAAATTTCAAATCGTTTCCCTACACGGGATATATTCACAAATCTTTTTTCATTTTCATTCAAAATGGTTCATTTAAACCAATTAAATAAATCCTTACCGATTTACTTTATATTTACATTCTTAATCCGTAAATTTATTTCCAAACTTTAAAAATAAATCAACGTTTATTTTTAAACAAATTTCCCTTTCTTTTATAAATTCCATAGTGAATTTACAATTTCAAAATATCTATGAATATACGATTTCCAAATCGATTTCTAATATTCATTTTCAATTTATCTTTAAAAGATAAAATCTTAAAATATTCACTTCATATTGGAAAACATTTCCATACTTATTTAATAATAATAAGTAATTCACAAATCCATTTATTTTCAACATTTGAAAAATATTCAATATACTTAATCGAAATTAAGTATATATTTCATTCTTTAAAGAAAACGTGCGCTTAAACACATTTATTTGAGTCGAAACGAATGTTGCGTAAAACATCGTTACGACAACCCAAAATCACTAGTATAGGGATTCGAAATTTTAGATAGATATATAAATCCCAATACTAATTAAAACATTTCCTTCCAGAAATCATTTACTATAACAACAGTGTTATAGTCCACTATTTCCTTCTATTTCTCGAAAACGTCTATTTCAACAATGAATGTTGAAATCTTTGGTTTCGACACTCAATACATTTTAAAACAATTTCAAATCGTTTTAATTCCATTTAAAAGATCACTCCCTAAAACATTCCTTTAATATATTATTCACTGTTCAAAATCTTGAATATACTTCACTAACCAAATTCAATATTTTCCACATATTTTATTTCAAGGATAATTCGCTATCCGAAATCGCGAATATATCTCCTTTAATAACCTTCTATATTAATTTTATCAAATTCAATTGATTTCGGATTTATAAACAATGTTTATAAATTCCATTTCTATTTATAAAAACTTCAATGATAAAATCCCTTTTATAAATCAATTCAATTTATAACTCTACTTTATACCCAAAATCTGATTTATAAGTTAATTGTTTATAGATCTTTTATTTTACAAAATCTATTCATTTCATAATTTCACAATTTATAAATCTATAAATTTTATTCACTTGTGAAATCCATTTATACTTCATTTTAACACTTAATAAAACTCGTTTCACAATTCCTATATTTTTAATTTATAAATATTAATCTTAGAAATCTTTTATATAAACCATTTATAATAATTCAAAAATCTCAATTTAAATAAACCAATCCTTTTAATAAATTACGTAACGTTATTTAAAACTTATATAACTCCAAAATCATACTTGAGTACTATTTTCCAAAAATATAACTTTTATAACAATAAAATTATAATGTTTATTTATTTTAACAATTCAAAATTTAATAAAACGTATACTTTCAAAAATCACTTTAAAATTCTTTTTAAAATCAAAAATCATTATTTTAAAACTTCAAAAACGGATCCGATGATGCAACAACACCAAATAGTCAATCAGACAACAAAGACATCATATATCAGTATATGATAATTAACAAATATCACAATATCTGTAATCAAATAAATATTGGTGAGGAATCCAGTTGGATCTCTCCAACCTGTTTCCCTGCATCCACAGACATTAGCACAATACCAATCTCGCTTCAAGACGGGATATTGTGGTATATGGGATTTATAAATTATTATCCGCTTAATAGGCGGCACAATAAGGTCTCATCCGCTATATAATGCGGGAAATCAACTCCAAGTACATAAATAATACCAATTTCACTTTGCAGTGAAATTATCGCGGTATATGTTTTTAATAAATAACCTCCGCTTAATAACGTCGTATAATGTCTATTTCAATCAATAACATATAATAATTTATCATTCAGGCATACAATCAACAATTTTAAATCTAACTATTTAAATTTTAAATCGAAACTATTTGATTGAGTGAGAAGTTTTCACCTTGATTCTAATTCGGTTGCAGCGTTCTATTTCAAATAAAATTAAAAGCGCGTTTAATTTTATCCAAAATTTTCACTGACTCCAATCGACTCCAAACCAGCTTCATTGCGTAGTGCTCGACAAAACGAAGCCAATGTAAGTCGTTTCGTCAAATTCCGACCTCGTATGACAAAGTTATACATTTTTAAAGTTCGTACACATTTATAATATAAATTTATTTACAAATTCTATTTATTTATATACCCAGATTCAATCCAGGCCGTCCATTTTCAACCCATCAGATCTGGCCGCACATGAGTTCTTCCCTCCTTCCCAATTCACATTCGTTCACGATCAAAGAAACCCATGAAGCCGAAATTAGGTTTAAACATCACGGCCACCAAGATGCATGAAACTTCATCACTCCAGCACACGCTGAAGCTCGTCGCCTCCTCTATGCTCCGCCGTGACAAGGTTGAACTCGGCCTTGCCTCTGCCCCAAAAAACGTGCCTAACCGCGTGATGTTCAAGCAAAGATTGCCGTTGATTCGTGGCTCTAAAAACTATCTTGACCGTTGCGAATATAGAGTTCGTCGTGCTCTTCAACATTGTAGTTGAAGTTTTCTTGTAATTGTTAATGGATTTGAAGATAATTGAGGGAGAAGGAGAATGATTTTCGGCCATTGAACATAGAGGTGGAGGCTGAAGCAAATTTAGGGTTAGGTTTTGATGTGTGTTGCAAATTGAAGATGTGAAGGTCTTTTATAGAAAATTGCCAAATTACTATTCATCGAAATTTTCCGAACTCTAAATCTCGCGCGATGACTGGCGTTTCTAGGGTTTACCCCACGTTCCGGACATAATGGAATAGGTGTCAGAAGCTAATTCGATCATCTGTGCGATTTACGGCAATAAACGATCAATTTAAATTAAATCGATTTAAACTAATTTCTACGTGTTTTGGCTTGCTCCGGACAAACCGTAAATCCTATTGACACAAAATTTGAAACCTTACAATAATATCACATTACGGATCCGATAAAATTACTTTCGTCGAAATCCGAGACTGTTTGAAAAATGGCTATTTTAACTCGTCAATTAAATATTAAAATATTCAATTTTCACAAATTAACTTTAAATTCAATTTTAAAAGTTCTATAACGTCATTCTAACTCTATTATGATTAAATAAAATTTTACAAATCGTTTTCAATCATATTTAACCCAATTTCCAATTATTTCTGTAATTTCAACTATTAAATTATCGATTTAATTTTCCAATTAAATCCAGATATTCGAAAAATAAATTATTCGACTTATAAATTTTACTTGTTAACATTTAAATTCAATTAAATATACAAATTTTAATTAACAGAAATTCTGGGTCGTTACAAATACCCACTATCTTAGAAATATACAATGTATGCCCAATATACAACATAATGTTATGCATACATGAGATAACTTAATACATAAAGATATACAATAATATCCTATCCTCCATCTACGCCTAACGTCCAAAAACTAGTCATTTTAAGCTTGAACATGAAATATTTCAGACGGAGCTAAGTATTATAACAACGTACGGTTCAAACAATGATAGATGTCAATAATATATAATGATAAAATATCTAATATAATGGTAATGACATACACAATATCCATAAATAACTTCCAATGCAAAACCATGAGAAAAGTGTCCTTACCTATATAAGTCATGTCAATAAGAAATCATGAAAACCAAATTAAATGGGCGAATCATCCAAACATCAAATCATTAACCATATATAACAAATCATCAAGTAAAATAGGGCTAACTCAATCATGCCTAAAATAGATATAAATACACTTTTCTGGGTTTGTTAACATAAACGGCTTCATCTGCCTATAAAATATAAATGAGTAACCCACCTAATAGAATGAAAGTGGCGTAACCTGTCTATGATAATATAATGGTGAACCTATGCTAAAGAAGGTGGTAGGAATTGATTGTATGGTAGACACAAAGTCTCAAGTAAAGTTATATCTCAACAGGTGGTTTACCCAACCCATATCCATACTTATGTGAGGTGTATCAATAGTACACATTCATCTATCACTCAGTTAGAACTAGAAGGGAGACTCGCCTACTCTAGGAGCCAAACTGTTAGCCACCCTGATCCACTCCTACAGTCTAACGTTACCTCTATGGTAATCTTGACACACATCCACTAACGTACTTGTAAGCGCGAGGACTTTCTAGCCATGACTTGGATTCATCCCTTATGGTAACTAAATGCTAGCCAAGGTGACACAAGGGGCGAGGACTAATAATTGTTTTAAGAAGGCCTTCAGTTGCTGCTTGATCCAAACTTTGTGGATTTGATGATGTGGCTGAGCTTTCATCACCCATGATGAAGAATCTTGAGCAAAATGAAGAATTAAAAAACTCAGAAAATTCTTTTCGGTAGACAAGAATTGCAAGCTGAATCTCACAGGTATGTTGCAGCCAGAAGATTAAATGATGATTACTTTCTAATAATTTTATTGGCAAGGCACTGCCTCTTTCTCTCTGTCTGATGCAACTTCTTGTTTTCTGTTTTCTGAATTTTGAATCTTTCTGAAAACTTCTTCTTTGAGAATTCTGAGCAGCCAGAGATTGTATGATCTTCTTGGCAGTGCACAAATTCTCATAGGTAGGTTTTGAGAAAATAATCCAATGATGAAATTAATCTGAGGGTTAAAGATAACACAAAGTGATGAAGATCAAACTGATGATGTTATCTTGATTTCTTCTGATTGAGTGATTTTCTGACTGAATTTTGATGAAAATGCTGTTAAGCTGTTTCTTCAGATTGAATGATTTAGTATGAATGATTTTCTATGATTGAATTTGGATGAAAGTGCGGTTAGGCTGGAAGTTTTGGCTCTGATACCATATCGAGAATTTGAATGAAATGATGAAATTTGTATTATGAGCAGAAACATAATTACATTGCTACTGTGACCAAGTATTTATATACAATACGACCCAACACAAAATCTTATTTTTAGTGCTTGGGCTGAAACATAGGCCCAAGCCCATTAGTATTATTGCAAATATCATCAAATAGAGAAAGGGTATTAGGCTTCAGATGAAAGGTATATCCACATTTCTCTTAACAATGTTCCAAGCATCCGCTCTTTATATCTCTCTTCTCCAAATCAGAAACATGCTTCAAGAACACAGCAACAGCACACAGCAGCCAAACTGTATGATTATAAGCAGCCAAATGGTATACGATTCAATACATTAACGATTAAACAGGGAATTCATATTAGGGTGTGTGTGTAAAAAATAAAAAAAGTAGTGAAGATAGTGAATGGAGCATACCATCCTTCAAGACAACCATTAGATTGCTGGGGAGGAGGTGGTTGTTGATAGACATTAACCTGAGGAGGCGGTGGCTGAGCGGTGTACCCCCCTTGTGGCGACGGGTATGGAGGCTGAAGGGGGGAAACCATTTGTGGTGGTGGGTACGGCGGCTGTGGAGTGTACCCTCCTACTTGTGGCTGTGGTGGTGGATACCCTGAAGCTGCACCAGTAATTCCAAATCATGAAATTCAAAGAATAAAACAAAATGAAAAGAAAAAAAAACTATAGAAATAATAAAAAGAAAATGCAACCAAAAAATAAAACAAAATTTGAATTAATTGAAAAGTTTTCATCCCAAAGGATTACCTGGAGCTGGAGGTGGAACAGGTGCCGTCGACCCTTGGTTTTGATAGTAACTCATTCTTTTTTCCCTTTATAAACAATGCAATCAAAATGATATATAGCGAGCTTTGTATTAACAGCGGTATTTATAGGCTGCAAAAATGTAAGAGTAGAAGCATTAAAGCGTTTCTTTAGTCTGGTTCGTTTAATGTTCTAAACAAACGATCAGATTATGTTTGATGTTTACAGAGAATATATGCAGGTTTCTATCCCTTTCAAGAGTATATAGGGTGTATGAACCAGGTTGGATTTATTGAAATTTTATTTTATTTTTAATGTGCAGTGCATGTAAATAACAGATGATGTGTATGATATATATTTGGTTAAGAAAATTTGGAAACGTATTTAACTGTGGATAATATTATACTTAAAGCATTTTTTAACAAGGAAGAATATATAAATGAGCTAAGCTTTAAGGAGATGTGGTAATAATATTTGGTTAAGAAAATTTGAAAGCATGCCTAACCGTGGGAAATGTTGTACCTTCAAGCATTTCTTAATGAAGGAAGGAAAATACTATTGTTCATTACTGATCAAATTAGTCATAGTATAGATCTTCAGAGATACACTTGAGCATACATGCTGCAGATCTTTCTTTTTTGGTTTTTTTGTTTTTGTTTTTTGGTATAAGAAATTAAATTCATAGTAAATCATTATATCACAAACAAATTATGTTTTTATACATTTTCGCATGCAACCAAACTTTGAAACTAACATAACTATTAAAATACACTTAACAAATGCTAAATTCATTAAAACCGAATAGTATTGAAAGTGGAGTTGAATATTTGATCAGCATTAACATTTCGTATCTTTATTTTTAATAATATTTGTAATACCTTTTGTGTTTGTCATTACACTTTTTCGTGTAAACTTTTAAGAATGTCATTTAAATTTAAATTACATTTCAATATATCTAAATATACTTTCATCTTGGTTAAAATTCAAAATTTTGTATCCTATTACGTGATTGATCACTCTTATCCTTTGACTAAAACTGCTATTACCATAATTAAAATGCAAATTTTTCATTAATAAAACCGAGTCAACCAATTATATCTTAATTAAATTTTAAACTAAGCTACGTCTACCTTAATTAAAATGCATATTAACGTGTATTAAAATCGAATCAATTGGTTTTATACCTCAGGCTTTAATTAAAATGCAAAATGTTCATTAATTAATATGCTAATTTTTCATATAGCCAATTACGAAAATACTTATTCAACAAGTTTTCAAGCATGATTTAATGACCGAAACAAATCCAACCACCCCCGTATGAAACCTTTTGAATCTCAAGTTTCAGATCTTCTCCGTATGTAAATCGGGCAAAAAAATTTCCGTTGAAGCAGCAAAGTCCAACCAATTATATTTTAGTTAAATTTTAAATTATATCTTAATATTGCATATTCGTAGAACAAAAATTTCATGTGCCAAGCGCGTGTGCTTGTTAACATAAATATTTTATTATGTTAGGGGATCCAGCGATTGTCATATTGCATCTTTAATAGTAGTTGTAATATCTTTGCTATCACGCTACTTTAAATGTAAATATAAACTTCTGGAAATACACTATAAATTTAAATTACATCTAAATTATCTAGATATACTTCCACCTTAACTAAAATTTAAAATTTTATATCATATTACTTGGTTGATCTCTCTTATCCTTAACTAAAACTGCTATAACCTTAATTAATATGCAATTTTTTTGTCTAAAACCGAGCCAATCAATTATTCACAATTAAATTTTAAACTAGACCTCTCTACCTTAATTAAAATGTAAATTAATATGTACTAAAACCAAGTCAGTCAGTTTTATTTTTAATAATAATTGTAGTGCCTTTGGTGTTATATTTTTTGGTAAACGCAAACTTTTCAAAATACATTTAAATTCAATAGAACTCAATATATCTAGATATACTTCCAACTTAATTAAAATTTGAAATTTTATATTCTATTACTTGGTTAACCACTCTTATGCTTTAACTAAAATTGCTTTTATCTTAATTAAAATGCAAGTTTTGTGCCCATTTTTCACATATTCCCTCTATTTTGCAATCTTTGGTTGGCTTAAACTAGATGGCTAGTTTAGTTCGTAGCCTCAAGTGTTTAGATGCGAATACGGTTTGCTAGAAGCGGGATATTTTATTTCAAGGCCGTGATTGAAATTTCTTCGTATAAGCCTCTTGCTTCAAAGCTCTGTGTGTGCCCCGTTGAAGGGCATGTTGCTATAGTTTATGTTTGTTATAGCTAGATGCCTGAAATTTGCGAGTCTTGTCATTATTTTGGTCATTTGGCATCTGCTTGTAAGCATAGTGCTCCTAATCCTTTGGTTGTCCTTCTGGTCCCTATCTCTGCTAGGATCCCCCTCCCTTAGCCTCCGCTAAGGAAGTGGGTTTCGAAATCTCGCCCAACTGCTTTGGTTGTTCTAGATACTTCTCTAGGTTCGGATCCCATCCATGCTTCTGCTACTACTGCAGCCCTTGGGGAGACCCTTGTCTCCCCCGCTAGTTTTATTTAAGGTTTTGCTGCTTTGGATTCTGTTTTGAATCCCCCCCTCCCCCCGAAGACACTTTATGGAGTCCGAGAGAGTAAGCTTGGGTCCATGAAAATTCAGATATGAGATATGATCCGGAGTATGCTAGTTTTTATAAGTATGTCGGTAATGATGGTGAAAAGGGATGTCTATATTATCGGTTGGTGGATGGTGATCTTTCTCTTATCGATAGTGGTGAACAGCTTGGTCGGAGGAACACGTCTTTTCTTTCGGATACCTCTTGGGATAGGACATTCTTCTACAGTGTGGATTCGTTGGATTGTCTTCCCATTTTAGCTACTATGTTCTCAGAGTACCTCCATGATCTTAGGCTAGATTCTTCGGATGAAGGTAGTGGATCCTCTTCCTTGAAAGGGACTAGTACGTTCTTTATAGTAGCTTTGGCCTGTCTTTGCCAATCTCCTATTTTTTATTTTCCCTTTAGTTATTCTATGCATGTAGACAGTATCTATTTTAAATTTCAATAATGGTGGCACAACCCATTATAAAGCCGGCTAGCCTTGCTAAAAAATTTAAAAAAAAATGCAAGTTATTCGTCTATTAGAATCGAGTCAATCAATTGTATCTCAATTGAATTTAAAATTAAAATGCTCCTACCTCAATTAAAATGCAAATTAATGCGGATTAAAACTGAGTCAATTAGTTTTATCTTTAATAATAATTGTAATATCATTGGTGTTATATTATTTGTGTGAGCGTAAACTTTCCAAAATACCATTGAAATTCAAATTAAACAGAAATATATCTAGATATAGGCAAATTCTATTCCAACATAGATAATTACTTAGTAGCCCCCCTAAAAAAATTTAAAGACTAAAATACCCTCAAAAGCTGCGTACTTTTTTTCTTCTCAATTCCATTATCTTCTTACGTCGGTTTCTTACTATCTAAACCACCGCTTCTTCAAAATCCTAGTTTCTAAATCAATGAAGAAAAAAATTTAGTTTTTCACTACTAAGTTATTTTTTGGGTTTATAGACCTTTTTAATTGTAGTTCTGAAGAAAATATGAATTGGGTTTCTAAATTAGTGAAGAAATAATTCATTTTTTCACTGCTAAGTTATTTTTTGGGTTTATAGCCTTTACAAAGTAAAAATTCAATTTTTTCACTACTAAGTTTCTAAGTCAGTGAACGACAAATTCAACCCTAGTTTCTAAATCAGTGAAGAAAAATTCATTTTTTCAGGTTTTGCATGATGAGAAGGGTAATTCTGGACATGGTAGGGGATACTAAGTTATTTTTGGGTTACGGACTTTTTTAATTTTTGGGTGCTACTACGTAAATATTCGGGTTGAAATAGAATTTGCCCTAGATATATTTCTATCTTAATTAAAAAACAAAATTTTCTGTTCTATTACTTAGTCAATCACTCTTACCCTTTGACTAAAATTGCTGTTACCTTAATTGAAATGCAAGATTTTCATCTAGTAAAACCAAGTCAATCAATTATATCTCAATTAGATTCAAAATTAAATTGCTCTTATCTTAACTAAAATGCAAATTTATGTGTATTAAAACCAAGATAATAGATTTTATACCTTAAACTGTTCATGTCTCATTTAAAATGCAAAATGTTCGTTAATTAAAACACTAATTTTTCATATACTACAACCAAGTCAACTAATTATATCTTAATTAAATTTTAAATTATATCTTAGTATTTCAAATTTATAGAAGCAAAGCGCGTACCGTAATGCTCGTTAGCATAAATGTACTAATATGTTTGGTTACCTAACTATTGTCATGTTATTATAAGAAAATAATTGATAAATTAAAAGTAACCTTACAACAAATATTGACCGGAGCAACCACCGAAGGTTTACTAACATAGAAAGGAAGTATTATATTATCAAAAAAAGAAATCTATAAACCAACATAAAAATTTACGACAAGAAAGTATTTTTGTAGCCAGTGCCTATCATTTGGTAAAAATGCAAAAACATGACGATGATAAGGATTATGGTATTCAAAATTTTCTTCACCAGATAAAAACAAATTGTAACGAGTCGCAAATTCATGCCCTTTGAATCGACAATAAACCACACATGTTCGACCCAAAAAGCATAGACTGACGGAAAGTCAAGAGAAAGAAAAGAAGAGAGAAGATGAGAAGAGAAGAAAGAGAGAAGATAGAACCAAAAAGAACAATATAGAATCTCACATCGCAGTGGAAAAACATATAATATCATATCAATGATCTTTACAAAGCAGAAACTGTATATACATACGTCAATCAGAGTTCAACAATTAATCACTAGTTATCAGCCTGAACAGTTATAATAATCTGTCATCACAATTGCCGATAATATAAACAATTAAGCAGCGGATAATCAAAATTGATATGTGTATATGAAATGAAAATCTCCAGTCTCCGGCTAAAGCTCCAAAAGCATCAAATCTGAACCTGTAAATATACTCGGTCTAACCCGAGCATTGAAAGGGAAGAATGCTCGGATCAGTCTGGTAAACCAGCGTGAGAAACACATTCAACTGAATTTATTAAATTACCAAACTTTTCCTTTATCAAAACAAAAGTATCTCGTAAGACACGCCCATACATAAACATGGACATGTTTTTACCTTACGATAACTAAAACATTTCATATCAAATCCTCTTATATTATACTAGTGTCTAGTGTACAAATAATATCAATCATAGCCGAAATGGTTGCCCATATAGCATTTCGGGTTTATTCATTACACCATTACAAACAAAATCACAGCTCGTAGTGGGGTTTGGATTTCCATACAAATTGCTAGGTGAAGAGACTACCTTCTGGCAGTACATCTCTCTAGAAAAATGTACCGAGGACCATCACAAAGGATCCTCTACCAACACAAGACTGGCCTATCTAGATGATACTGAATATATCATCCTTCGGTCGTTACCAACTTTTACCGAGGACCCTCGAAGCATACAAACCACAATAATAAGATACACGATGGCATAGTGTGTAAAGATATATCTAAAAGAGGATAATCATATCCTACTTGGGAGTGACCCACTTAGCCTTGCTGCATCCAACCCTGTTTTGGTCATTTTCGGTTGATGAGGCCTTAGGTAACGATTACCTTTCACATATCACAATCACATCACTTAGAATGCCACATGGCCATTTCCGTTGACTACTAATTGTCTTCTACAAAAATACAACCCTTAAGCTCATACGTCTCAAGGAGAGTGTTAAGCTAAGAGAAGTTGCCTTCTCCACCACCACTGATGTATGTCTGTAAAAACCAACGTATGTAATCTTAGAAACGCAATGTCAGACAAACATCCATACAAGTTGTCCAAGAACAAGACAAACTGAAGGTACTTTCCAACCACATCCTGTCGGGAAATACTTAGGATTAATAGCGAATAGTCCTTGCATTGGATATTTCATAACGAAGAGACTACTGCTACTGGATGTATATTGGGATTTTAACCCAAAACATTCAACAAGCAGTCCTCTACTATGAAAATCAATAACATCAATATCATCACAACAAACCTGCACAATCGTCACATAAATGTTGGTCCGAAATGGTTTTCGGATAAACCGATCCCGGTCTCTTCACACCAATAACGCAAAAACATTTCTCAACCTCACATAGAAACTAAGTCTCATGGACTTATCTTGTCTCCAACTTTCAACTTGCTATCCTTCGGCCAAGAAGGAAGCTCGATAGATTGGAGTAATACTCCGCACTACACGAATCAACATCCTCAACATAAATGATAATCAAGCCTACATAGAAGGCTATGTACTAAGTGTACGACTAAATAGTTCCAACATCAAGTCGAGGAACTAAAATGGCCAAATTTGATAGCTGGTTATTTAACTATCAAAGCAAACAAACAAATATTTAGCACAATATGCAATCACTAGGCCCTTTTAATTAATCTTTTATTAATTAAATCACTTGCTAAATATTCACTTCAAATTATCTTTAAAAAGATATAATTCTCAAAACCATTTCAACTTTTCAATATTAGAAAACATTTCCATATACTTATTTAACAATAAGTAAATCACAAATCTCTTTAGTTTCAACACTTAGAAAATATTACATATGCTTAAATCACGATTAAGTATATATTTTATTTTGTAAGGAAAACATTCTCTTTAAACACATCTATTTAGGTCAAAACGAATCTTGCATAAAACATCGCTACGACAACCCAAAATCTCTAGTATAGGGATTCGAAAATTAGATAGATATATAAATTCCATATACTATACAAAACAGCTCCTTTCGAAAATCATTTACTATAACAACAGTGTTATAGTCCATCATTTCCTTACTTCTCGAAAACGTCTATTTCAACAATGAATGTTGAAATCTATGGTTTCAATATTTAACACATTTTACAACATCTTCATACAATTAAACTTCATTTAAAATCCCACTTCCAAAAATCTCCATTTTATTTAAAAGATTATTCACTATCGAAAATCGTGAATATAATTATCTAACCAAATTCAATACTTCTACACATTTATTAAAGGATTATCCACTGTCCAAAATCGCAGATATATCTCCTTTACCAAATTCATTGCTATTGCAAATTTAATTTAAAGGATTATCCACTCTCCAAAATTGTGGATGAAATTCCTTTAATAAGCTTCCATATTTAACTTATCGAAATAAGTTGATTTCGGATTTACAAAAAAAGGTTTATAAATTCACATTGCTATTTTAATAAAAACTTCAATTTATAAAATCCATTTATTTATCAATTTCATATATATCTCATTTACACGCCAAAATCCAAATTATAAGTTAATTACTTATAAATCATTTATTTACAAATTCATTCCTTTATAACTTCACAAATTTACAAATCTTATTTACTTATAAAATTTAATTATAACTTCTTTTTAACATTTACAAAACTCCTTTATAATTCCATTATTTTTATTTATGAAATATCAATTTTACAAATCTTATGTATAAACCATTTATAATAAATCCAAAAATCTCGATTTAAACTATTTATAAAATAGTTAACTCCATATTCCAAAAATCACATTTTAGTATATTTCCCAAAAATCATAATTTTTATAACATAAAATTTATAATATTTATTTAAAATAAATCCATTTACTTAACAATTCAAAATTAATCGAACGTCTATTTCCAAAATCACTTAAAAATCCTTTTTAATTTGAAATCATCATTTTAATATTTTTAAATTATCAAAAATAGGCTCATTGCTGCAACAACACTAAATATCGTGGCATCCAAATCATCATATATCACATGATAACAGCATATATCACAATATCTGTAAATAAAACCAACACTGGTGAGAAATCCAGTTGGATCCTTCCAACCTGTCACCTGCAATAAATATACATATATTAGAATATGTGTACAATGTCCGCTTCGAGGCAGACGTGCATACAAAGGGTCATCCGCTCATACACGGGAACGTATAGGATCTCATCTTCTCCAATAGGCAGGAATAATCCAAATACCAATCAATAAATATATAATATATCATCCAAATAATCATCAATCAGCATAAAATAAATTTATTCTCACTTATATGGAAATATCAGTGAGTTGAAAGAGTGAGTTGTACTCACATTGATTCCAATAGCAGTTACAATGTTTTGTTCCGAATAAAATTAAATAGCCGTTTAATTTTATCCAAAATTTACACTAGCTCCAATTAACTCCAACCAGTTCCAAATGTAGCGATCGTCAATATGAACCCAACGCAACTTATTTCTTCAAAGATGGACCTCGAATGAAGAAATTATGCATTTTAGAAGTTTATAACAATTTTATTTTGTATATATAAATTTACAATTTTTATTTTACTTTTAACCTACATCTCATCATAGCCGTTCGATTTCCTCTACTTCAGATCGACCATTGTCTTCTTCTTTCCCCTCCCCACATTTATCTCATGCATGCAAGAACCCATGTAACCACCTCCCATCTTTGAATTTTCGCGATCATCATAACCATTTTGACGACGATCGGAGACCTCCACTCGACTCGCCTAGGCAAGCACCCCCATCGGCCTCAACCACGTGTGGCTTGGCTGTCCATAGGCGTTCAAAATCATGCACGAACGCACGCCGTTCAAACGAAAATCGCCGCCGATCCATCACTTCATTTTCGATAATCACCGTTGGATTTGTCGATCTCGTCGCCCTTTTGCAATATTGTAGTTGAAGATTTCTCGAAATAATGCGTGGATTGGAAAAACAACATGGAAGATAAAGATGGTTTTTCGGCTATTGAAAGTAAAGTGGCGGCTTGCCCTTGTTAGGTTAGGGTTTTGTGAAAAATAGAAAATAATGGGACCTTTATAGAAAATTCTCGCACATTATTCATTCGAAATTTTTTTGAACTCCAAATGAAGCGCGCCGCCTGGTGTTTATAATGTTTACTCCTATTCCAAACACAATAGAATATATATCGAGACCTAATTCGATTGTATTTGAAAGATAGTTTTACGAATCGACTTATTTAAATTTAAAATTTACTTAAACAAATGTCTACGCGTTTCAGCTTGCCACGGCTAAACCGTAAATCCAATTGAAACGAAATTTGAAATCCTATAATAATATAAAATTACGGATCTAATGAAATAGGTTTCGTTAAAATCCAAGATAGTTTGAAAAATGTCTATTTTTACACGTTAATTAAATATTAAATATTCAATTTCTACAAATTAACTTTTAATTCAATTTTAAAAGTTTTCTAACATCAATCTAATTCAAATAGAATTTAAGTCAACATATAAAACATATTTATTCATATTAGATCCAAATTTCAATTATTTCTGCAATTTCAAATATTAAATTAATAATTTAATTATCCAAATAAATCAAGATATTCAAAATATAAGTTATTCAACTTATAAAATTTACTTGTGAATATTTTAATTAAAAATACCACTTTCAAATGATAGAAATTCTGGATTATTACAGATGGTTTGGCGAACGATTCTATATGAGCTATTTACATGACCCTGACTCCCGTACTTAAATGTGACTAAAACTGGAGCTATACCTATGCCAAGTGAGGTCGCACCTCCGATCGAACATGCTTCTTCGATACAATATTATGACTTTGTGATTGATTTGGTGGCCACCGCTCAATTTTATTATAGGAGTGTGTTACGAGGTGGGCGGTAGTAGCCGCTAAGTGTTACCACCAGCTAGGTTCTGCAAAACGGTAGAGTCCTGCCCTAGCATTGCCTCGAGTTTCGTGGTCGCATGCACTATTTGGCCTTGTAGGAGTTTGTTGAAAGGGAGTATGGATTAAGAATCTTAAGGCTAATTTAACACTAGGGAGGGGGCAAATAGTGTTTAATGGATTCTAAGACTTATATGAATTAATTTAAAAATTATGATATAGACAATGCAGAACTTAATTACAGAAACAAACACAGATGTAGAAAATAAATAAAAAGTAGTAAAAGGATAGAACACACCGGATTTTATACTGGTTCAGAGTTACCTTACCTCCAGTCCTGTACCAAGGCAAATACCTTATATATATTTTTATTATAATAATGTTGAGATTACATTCCTTAATTTTTAAAGGCCTTAAGGTACCCTCCTGTCTCACGAGTTCGGGGCAAACTCTCTTGATTAACGAGACACAAGATCACCCAATTGATTTTCAGGCACAACCACACCTTATAGAGAGACTCGATAAACCTTTGATTACAAATTGATCATATAACTCTATATAGCAATTTGATCTTTGAGAGATGACAGAGAATCAAACAAGAATGATATTCTAATTTGTTTCACTTGAGAATTCGAATGAATTTTAGAACGATTTGAAAATATGAAAATTTTAGAATATGAATTTATGGGGAGGAAGAAGTGAAGAAAATAAGAAAATAATTAGTTAAAATATTCGTTTGTGTAGGCTATTTATAGAACACCAACGGTCATAACCATTCATGAAGAGATTTAAACGAATAGGCACTTCTTTTGAAAATTGAAACTTTTGAATTCAACGGCCACCACGTCGAGATGGGGTATCCCATGATGTCGACATCCTTAGTTAAAAAACTACGTAAAATTTGTTTTGAAAATGGTATTGAAAGGAAAACAAGAAGAAATGATTCTGGAGTAAAATAAACTAATTTTCCTATGATTTAAAACAAAGAAGAGTAGAAAATATATTTTTAGAATGTATATATAAATTTGATTTTAAATCTCAAGTGTGTGTGGGTATTATAAAGAATTTTTAAAAATCAAAAGATAGCTTTTAAAAAACAAATGAAGTTTAAAACAAGAGTTTATTTAAAAACAAAAACAAAGAATATTTTAAGGCTAAAACATCTATTTGAAAATCATTTGAAAAGATAATTTTTAAGGCTAAAACATTTTTAAAAGAAGTTTTGAAAATCATTTTGAAAAACCATTTTAAAGTAGTTTTGCAAGCTTCTTCCTACATAATATCTCATCGCATCAGGACTTGAGAACTTGCACAAAACCAGGATGTTCGTGGGTTCGTAAGCCACTTGTCGTAGGTTTGTAAGCTACTTATCGTGGGTTTGTAAGCCACTAAGAAGATAGAAATGGGTTCCTTCCCAAATGAAATTTGAAATGAAGATTTCTGTGCTATTATGAAGTTTTAACAAAAACTAGACACATATCTTGAAATCTTGATCTTGATACTCTAGAGTTTTCAATCTTGATATCTTCATTCTGAATCTTGTGTCTTGAGTCTTTATACTGATCAGTCTTCAGTAATTAATAGCTGCATATATGTATGTATGTATGTATGTATGTATGTATGTATGTATATGTGTATATATATATGTGTGTGTGTATATATGTATGTATATCTTGCATATACATATCTATCCAGACAATAGTGTTAGTATATATTTTATAATAAGATAAGTTAAAAAAAGTTGTTGTCATCAAAACCAACATCTCAGTTCTTAACAATCTCCCCTTTCTAATGGTGACAACCTGTATTTATAAAATATATTTACCATACCATAACTCCTATCATAACTCTCCTTACTCCATGACCCCCCTTAATCTAATCATAACTCCCCCGTACTCCAAGCCAACTACTATTTTATAACTTTTCCCCCTTTGTCATCAACAAAAACTTCTTACTAATAAATCCCCTGAACTTGATATAAGATAATCAAGCATAATAGAGTAATCCACATATAACTGTAATAAATGCTAAGTGTGATCATAAGTATGAAATGTGATCATAAATGTGAAATGTGATCATAAGTGTGATCATAAGTGTAATCAGAAGTAAATCAATCATCATCCATTCATATTTATAGTAATTATTCAATCCAATCATATATACAAACCATATCAAATGTTTTAAATAAGTCAAGTCAATCAAGTTTAAAACACACCAATCAAATCAAACTAATAGCGTATAGAATGACTAGACATTCCTAGGTACTTCCACCCATCCATCTTCTCCAAAGATAGGGTCTTCTTTGATGGCATCCCATTCTTCTTTATCTTTTTCAAGAGTGACTGGTGGATTTCCTTTGAGATCGTCCTTATTAAGGGCTAAGATCATCCAACGAAGGGCGTCGAAATGTCTATCCTGCTCCTTGATCATCTGCATTTGACTCAATTCTAAGTGACGCTGATTACGAAGTATGAACGTAAGGATATTTTTTAAGGAAGCGAGAGTTTCCTCAATATTATCACTTAGATTCTTAATCGGAGAAGCCATAATTCAAGAAATAGGAAGAAATATGAAAGGGAGTGATTAGAAATGAAGTTTGATAATTTATTCTAGGAGAAACAGGTATAAATAGGGGGAGAAAGTCGATTAGAATGAATAGACATGAGTTAGTTACATGAAATAAAAACTTGAAAGTGCAACTTCTTTCTGCCATTGAATGTCGACATGGGGGGATGATTGATGTCGACATGCCTCTGCCTAAAGTGACAATTTGCTTTGTTTTGAATATTATGAACAATCTATGCAAATAAAATTTGTATAATATAAAAACAAGCAATTACAGAGACAAGTGAAGTTGAATAACAGGAAATAAAAGATTTCATTAACGATTCTAGTTAACATTACATGAAATAATATAATATTAACGAAAATAAAGAAATGCTACATGGATAGAACTTGAAAAAACAAGATAACATGAACTAAAACTGATTAGATGAAGATGAAGAAGACGATAGTCCAAGCTTTCTACAAATTTTCTCGAAGAACTTGTCGATTTTAGTGGAAATCTTGTCCATTTTCTTGCTCATTGATCATTTAAGTGTCTTTTGATCTTCCACTATAATACTTTGATTATTGAGAATGGTCTTATTGGATGGATTAACAGAATTAGTAGGATATTCAATACTCTCTAAGGAAGTTTCTTGATCTCCCTCCTCTTCAATTTCCATTCCTTCTACTTCCTCTTCTTCTTCTTCTTCTTCCTCCATTTCTTCCATCTCTTCGTGAGCAAGCCTTTCTTCTTTTTCCAAAGTGTTTCATATGGCTGAAACACTAATGGAATTTGCATAAGAGAATGTTTCCATGGTTGAACACTTTTCTAGATATAAATTCTTCCCTTTTGAAATCAACTCCAAAGTAATCAAAAATCCGAGTGCGATAAATTCCATGATATAATGTGTTTTCACCCATAGTAAAATTCTTGGGCCTTAGCTCATCTAAAATAACTTGAGCCCAACTAATATCATAATTTCCAAAAATTGCAAAAAGTGCTTTGCAAACTTTCAAAGTCGAGTTGTTGTAGTTTCTCGATCTTGGTATAAGAGTGTGTTGAATAAGAAGGTTAATAATTCTTGCTTTTGGATGAAAATAACGATTTTTGAATTCGAAATTGTCATCCCCTACAAAGATGTGATGAAATGTCTCTCGATCATTTTCATTCATTTGAAATTCCGAGAGATTCATTCTGGTATACTTGCATCCCAAAATATTTCCTAAAATTTCACAATCCAAAACTATTGGTGTTCCTTTAACACTACTCCAAATTTGTCCATCTTGCCCATCATAAAAACCACAATTCAAATTTGCATAAACATGTTAACAAGATTTGGATAACATAAAAAATCATTTTGTTTGTTATCTACTACACTAAGAATAGAATATTGTTGAAAAAAAAATTCAATTTCATAAGAAGGAAAATCTTTAAAAATAGCAAATTTACCCATATGAATTTCACCAAAGTTTACATAGTTGATGTAAGCTTTGATAGCTTCTGAGTCATTAAAAAGAAAGTTTTTGATAGCTTTTGGAAGCCTAATGATGTTAGGAGTGCTTGAAGAGGTCATTGAAGAAGTTTGAGAGGAGTAGAAGATAATGAAGATAAATTTGAAATTTGAAATAAAAGTGAAAAGTGATGATAAGGAGAGTGAAATAAATAGAGATTCTATAGACATGTTCTCTGGTCAAGAGGCATCTTTCCAGAGCACTGAAGTTGGTGAAAAGGTGGAGGGAAATTCAAAAGTTTGAACTCAAATTTTGAAATCAAATTCTAAGGAGCATGTCGACATGGGGTATCCGGGTATGTCGACATGTGCACATTGAATCAAAGGACAAGTTTCTATTCCTAATTTCTAATAAAGGTATATATGATATCCTATATTCTACTTATATAATTCCTGTGATAACATTAAATATAATAACACTTAAATATTAATAATTTCATATTTAAAATATTATTGAAATAATATTATTTTTGAATTTAAAATTCAAATATCAAGGGATAAATTCGAATTTAAAATTCAAATTTCAAGGGATAAATTTGAAATCAAAATTCAAGGAATTTTAAAAAAAATCAAGCAAACAAATAAGCATCCATTCAAACAAGAAAAATTAAATAATGTAAAAGCATACCTATTTTTAGATTCATACTCTCATTGTCGTCTGATTCATGAATAGCAGTGAAACACAGATTTGAATTATCCGACTTCTTTTCATCATCACTGGATGATGATTCTGAGTCATCAAGAGTTACTGTGTATGCTTTCTTTCTTTTCCTTGACGAATCATTGTTTGGAGGGAACAACTGTTTATCTGGATACGGACAATCTTTCCTAAGATGCTCGACATTATTGCAATTGTAGCATCTATCCTTGTTGACGTTCTTCGTATTATTTCTGGAATTCCTTTGATCATTTCTTTGTAATTATTCATTTTTCTATATTTTAGGAATTTTCGAAAGTTTCTTGTCATGAAAGCAATCTCCTCATCACTGTCTGGTTTCGTATCTTCAGTTGCTGCATTTAATGCTAATGACTTCTTTTCTGTAGCCTTGTTTTCTCTTCTTTCTTGCAGTTATACTTCATAAGATATCAGATTCCCAATCAATTCTTCTATTTTCATTAGACTGATATCATTTTCTTCTCTGATTGCAAGTGTCTTTTGATCCCATTCTGGAGTGAGTGAATTTAGAATTTTTCTGACTTGGCCTTCCTCTGAAAAGCTTTTTCCCAGTGCAATTAGTGAATGAACAATATCTTGAAATCGACAATATATGTCGAAAATGGACTCATTTGCATGCATTTTAAACAAATCAAACTGATTTGTTAATATGGAAATTTTAGTCTATTTAACTTTGCTTGTTCCTTTTTAGTAACTTGCAAAGTTTTCCAGATTTCAAATGCAGATTTACAAACAGACACCCTATTAAACACATTTCTATCTAATGAACAAAATAATATATTCATGGCCTTTGAGTTATTTTGTGCAATACCCTTTTGCTCAGCAGTCCATTGGGAAAAATTGGTAGTTGGTTCAATATACTCAGTTTGTTTGATATTCCAAGTGTCTAATCCTACTGATTGTAAATAAATTTTCATTCTACAAGCCTAATATGCATAATTACTACCATTGAAAAATGGCGGTCTGACAGTAGACTGACCTTCTACAAATAAACTAGTGTAAATGTTAACAGAACTAGTGCCAGAGTTGACATACCAGTGTTGGTAGCCATTAAAAAAAATTATAAGTTTCAGATTATGAAAACTATGAAAACCAATGCTCTAATACCAATTGAAAGGGAGTGCGGATTAAGAATCTTAAAGCCAGTTTAACATTAGAGGGGGTTGAATAGTGTTTAATGGATTCTAAGGCTTATATGAACTAATTTAAAAATTATGATATAAATAAATGCAAAACTTAATTATAGAATCAAACACAAATGCAGAAAGTAAATAAAAAGAGTAAAAGGAAAGAATACACCGAATTTTATACTGGTTTGGAGTTACCCTACATCCAGTCCTGTATCAAGGCAAGCACCTCATACAGATTTTTATTATACTAATGTTGAGATTACATTCCTCAATTTCTAAAGGCCTTGAGGTACCCTCCTGTCTCACGAGTCCGGGGCAAAATCTATTGATTTACGGGACACGAGATCACCCAATTGATTTTCAGGCACAACCATACCTTATAGAGAGATTCAATAAACTTTTGATTACAAATTGATCCTATAACTCTGAATAGCACTTTGATCTTCGGGAGAGGATAGAGAATCAAACAAGAATGATATTCTAATTTGATTCACTTGAGAATTCGGCAGAATTTCGGCACAATCTTAAAAATATGAAAATTTTAGAATATGGATTTGTGGAGAAGAAGAAGTGAAGAAAATTGTTAGTTAAAAAATTCGTTTGTGAAGGCTATTCATAGAACACCAACGGTCATAACCTTTCGTGAAGAGATTTAAACGAATAGATACTTCTTTTAAAAATTAAAACTTTTGAATTCAACGGCCACCATGTCGACATGGGGTATCCCATGATGTCGACTTCCTTAGTTAAAAACTATGTAAAATTTGTTTTGAAAATGGTATTGAAAGGAAAACAAGATGACATGATTCTGGAGTAAAATAAACTAATTTTCCTATGATTTAAAATAAAGAAGAATAGAAAAATATATTTTTAGAATGTACGTATCAATTTGATTTTAAATCTCAAGTATATATACTATAAAGAATATTTAAAAATCAAAGTATAGTTTTTAAAAAACAAACGAAGTTTAAAACCAGCGTTTATTTAAAAACAAAAAAAAAGAATATTTTAAGGCTAAGACATCTTTTTGAAAATCATTTGAAAAGATAATTTTTAAGGCTAAAATATTTTGAAAAGCAGTTTTGAAAATTATTTTGAAAAACCATTTTGAAGTAGTTTTACAAGCTTCTTCCTGCAGAATATCTCATCACATCAGGACTCGAGAACTATTACAAAACCAGGATATTTGTGGGTTTGTAGGCCACTTGTCGTAGGTTTGTAAGCTACTTGTCGTGGGTTTGTAAGCCACTAAGAAAGTGGAAATGAGTTCCATCCCAAATGAAATTTGGAATGAAGATTTCCATGCTATTATGAAGTTTTAACAAAAACTAGACACATATCTTGAAATCTTAATCTTGATACTCTTGAGTCTTCAATCTTGATATCTTCATTCTGAATATTGTGTCTTAAGTCTTTATACTGATCAGACTTTAGTAATTAATACCTGGATGCATATAATTATATATCCTGCATATACATATCTATCTAGACAATAGTGTTAGTATAAATTTTATAATAAGACAAGTTAAAAAGGTTGTTGTCATCAAAACCAACATCTTAGTTCCTAACATTTGTTTTGTACCATACCTATAGAGTGCCCTCTGGGTAAACCTCCAGTTTACGGAGGAGCTTACGGTACTATATAGAGTACGGGAATATATTAAATGTGTTAAGGGAGATATGTGTAATGCCTTAACGCTATTTTAATACTTTACTTTACTGTAAACACTATTATAATAGCGTATTGTACTATGTATGTAGATAGTTTAACGGATCCTTAGAAGATGGTAATCCCGAACATATCCTAAGTTACTGCAGTCACGTTAGATACTGGATAGGAATGTCAAACCACGTAAACATCTTCGATGCCATTACACTCATATTTATTTACTGTTGCTTTAACTTACATAAGATCTTTTAGTTCTGACTAAAGTGTTTTGTCTTTTCAATTCGCTCGGGTCAGTCTGGACTTTTCAGTGTATCGAAGACAGCTTTTGGAGGACGAAGACGAAGATTTAGTACTATTGCTATTTATTATACTCATACCACTGCATCACATTATTCCACTGCATTATTTAATTATTATAGCTGTATGTACTCTGATTCTGTATTGTAAAAGTATAAACAAATGTTATTTGTGAAATAGCTTCATGATTTGTTTATTTGATTATTATATTTTTTTCATTCCGCTGTGAGATTTTATGTTCGTTTTCTTTCTTTCTTAGCTTTTTCTTATTTACCCCAGAATAATCTGCCCTTTTGAATGGTTTGAGTGTTATGTGTGTACCGTCAATTTAAACCGTCCAAAATGTCAGGTATTTATAGTGGGCGTCATAGCTTTGCTTTAGCGATAAGCTTAGCTTTATGGGGTCAGACTCATTTATAATAAGGTAGTAATGCCCTATAATGAGTCGATGAGTGTATATATCTGAGAGAGTTGTTAGTGTTATAAAAGGTTTTATATTGTGTTAATTTGTTCTATTTGATATTTATAATTTCTAGTCAGTACATAGGATGCTATGGCATCAATAAGAATTTCTAAACACTTAATAGGACAAACCGACACAATATTGTTTTGAAATATAGGTAAAAGAAATAATTTTGCCAATTATATGTTTTGTATATAAAATAATAAATTGTATAAATGAAATAGTTGGATGTAATATTTTGTTCGTTAGGTAGAGGAATTTTATAAATATTGATTGAAAAATAGGATTTACAAATAAAGTAAATATAAACTGAAAGTTTAGAATCGAAGTTCTGAGATTTCTAAAAAATTCTTTCGAAAGATTTTGAAATATAATATTAGTAGTATTTAGAATTATTTTCTGATATAAATATTTCAAGAATATTTGAAAGAAATGCTTTAAAAAGAATTTTTTTTAAAGGAAATAAATTCTGTATTCCCCTCTTTATCGCTGGGAAAATAATTTTGGTGATGAGTGCACGCATCATCGATATTCATTTTCAAGTTTCAAAGTGGAAAGACCATTGTAGTAGTTTTAATGCACATTTGTTTTGATAAATAAATCTTGATTTTGAATCCCTAAATATGATTTGATATATAAAGGATATATATATATATATATATATATATATATATATATATTATTTTCTAAATGACTGAAATGAATCCAAGATTTGGTTCTTAAAACATTTTGATAATTAATAGCTTTCAATTATTGCAATGAATGAAATCTTGACCATATTAATAATTGGAAACTTCTGAAATAAGGAAAACAAGAAATTGGAAGCTAAATAATTAATGAAAAATATATGAGACGGGAAATTGTCATACGTAAATCAAAGGATAGGGAAATTAAGAAATGTACTATTGAACATTTTGTTAGCTTAAATAAATAAGAGAAACTTGTGTAACATTCAATTACATTCTAAAAGACATAATGTATAACTTACCAAATATTAAAATTTGAAATGTTTAATAAGAATATGTAATAGAGTATTGTACAAGTAAGCTTAGGAAATGAAGTGTTCAATGGAATTATGCTTATAAGTGAAGAATTAAGGTGTATAAAAATGCTATAAACTTAAGTTAATAATTTGAAAACGCTAGTAGTTATGATTTAATAAAAAGGAGGAATATTGTAGGTAAATTGTTATAAACTTAAGTAATGTTTGAAGCCAATTATAATTTGTGTAAATAGTAAAAGTGGATGCTATATATGAAAGAAATATAAGCAAATGGTGAAAATCTTTGTAAGTATGAGTTGTTTCACAAATGAATATTTATATAAAAATGGAAATCAAACTAAATAGTAAATGCGAAGTAAACTGAAATAAAATGTATACAATACTTCAATAATGAATTCATTTATGATCCAAATAATTGAAATGGATATAACTTAAGTAAGTAAACAATGTAAATTAATGAAATAAACCTTATATGAATGAATGAGAATTAAAATTTTGTAAGTAATGAAAGTGGATTAAAGAAAAATCATTTTATGAAAAAAGGAAAAATAAAAAAATGAACAATAAATGATGTGAAAAAAAGATAAATACAATAAACTTAAAATATGTGCTGAATTCTTTGTTAGTTTTGGCTTATGGGACGTTGGGAAATGATACTTTAAATTTTTTTAAATGTATAAATAATCTATTAAGTTATCTAAGACTGTTGAGTGTATGGTATACTTAGTAGTTTATTTATCATTCTATATGGTTAAAATTTCTAAACCCGAACGAACCATTAGTTTTGGTTGCTATGGATGGATGGTTGCTTTCTTCGATTTGCATGTGATGATTGTATGGTTTTGTTTGCAGGTGCTATTGTCATATTGTGTTGATTTGTTGTTATAAGTTGAAACAACATAAATATTCTCTTTTACTTAATTATTAACCCCTTTGGATTATATAAGTAAAATATAGGTTTATGGAAGCAATAGCTAATGCTTTTGGTATCATAAATAAGCGTTGTTTGCCCAACAAATAGGTACGATTTCGGGTTATTGTTCTAAAGCGATATTATACTGTTTTCCGGTGGTTTGGAATATTTTATTTTGAAATATATGGTATATATTATTATTATTATTGATATTATTATTTCTCTCAGACCTCTCCGTACAAAGGAGACTGCCGAAATTTTCTATGAACTTTGGATTTAGAAAAATTTTGTGAAATGTTTTCAAAACTTTTGTTAACTTGAATATAAAATGATTTAATTATCATAAATTGATATATTTTATTTAAATTATTTAATTATGTAAATTGATTGTTTATAAATTTAATATTTTGAATAAGATATATTAGTTCCTTATCCCTTGTTTTCTCTTTTCGACGATGAAAAGTTTTGAGTGAGGAAGAGTGTAACGACCTGTATTTTTTTCGATAATTAAAATATTGAATTAAATAATATTTTATAATTTAATGTTGGAAGAAAATAAAATTAATGATGTAGGAATGTGAAAATAACTAGCATATAATTTTAATAATGTTAATTTAGGGTAATTGATGACTATTTGAATGTAATATCAAGTAATTGAAATAATTTGAAAGTTAAAATTGGCTATAAATTGTAAATAAGTAAATAAACTAAATGTTACATTAATTGGCGAAATAATAGGTAATTAATTGTAATTGGATAAAATCATTGTTGTGTAAGTAGTTATAATATTTGTTTGTAGATAATAAACTTATAAATGTGATTAAATTTAGAAAAGGGATCAATTTTTATTTGTTACCAATTTATTTAATCTTTTGAGTTAAATCGGAAATCAATTACAATTATATATTACATTAATATAAGTTAATATGATAACTGAAAATTTGGATGTAATTAAATGTAAAGAAATGTCAATTATATTCATAAGGTAATAATTGATTTAATAAAAAGAGTGAAACTAATATAAATGAATTTATTGGGACTTTAAATTATAATTAATGTGAAAATGGACAAAAATTCAATATAATTGAAATATTGCAATCAATATAGTAAAAGATGGTAATTGTAGAATATTAATGCAATAAGATGTAAACAAATGTTACTATGTCCATAGAGTAATGTTTGATTGAATAAAAAGATTGAAATCTAATTAAATAAATTTATTGTAATTATAATATAATTGGCTAGAATTAAATATAATCAAATATTATGCTTAATGTAAGAAAAGACGCCAATTGTAGAAAATGAGGATAACAAGATAGAAACCTATGTTAATAATTTCATAAGGTATTGATTGATTTAATAGTAGGAGTGTAAATCAGAATAAAAGAATAAAAATGAATAAGTTTACAAAAGAAGTAAATATATGTTTATTTATTTGAAATATTTGGTACATGAAAGAATGATTGTAGTGACAAGAAACTATTATTTAGTAAGAAATGTATAATTACTGTTTTATCTAATAGTGTATAAATATGTTTAAATCACTATTAGGTAGGAAATAATTGTTCTACTTCTTATTACATTCATTTAGTCCATTTTGAAACTTAATCAACTGAAATTAATGTAATTGAAAATTTTCAATTAATAGGAGAAAGAATACTGAATTGTAAATTAATAGATGTAATTAAAAGTAGCTTATGTTTTGTGAAAATATAAGGAAAGTTTGATTTAATGAAAAGAACATTTACATCAAATAAAATGAATGTTTCATTTGTGAATGTAGGTTTAATTTCATTAAAATAAAAAATAGAACGATTGATTGTAAAGAAAGAAATATATGTTTATTTGAACCGTGTTTTAACTTATAGATTGATTACAAAAAAAAGGAAAATAATCTATTTCGGTAAGTAATTTATTACTCTTGGGTATAAACAACAAATTTATAAACGTGTTTAAATAAACAATTGTTTTATTTTCATCCACTTTAGTTGTCTGTTTTGAAATTTAACTTTGTAAGTAACTGCAATTACTGCAATTCAAATGTTTCAATTAAAAGGAAAGAAAATGCTGATTGCAATTAATAGATTTAATAAAAGAAACGCACGTTTTGTGTAAAAAAAGGGTGTTTTAATGGAAATAAAAGATCATTTCGGGAAACCAAATTTAACGTTTTTCCTTTTAAGGTAAGTATAATTTTTTTTATTATGCATAGATAAAAACCTAAATGCGTACAAATTTGAATATTATTTGAGTTAACGAAGTTACTTTGGTTACATTCAAAAAAAATGAATTTCAAAAGGTTGTGCTATATACATGATCCCTTCATTTATTTTGTTTTTAATTGTTGCATGAACGTTTTAAAATAGCTACCTTACTATTAATACTTGACCGTTCATTTCTCCTTCTATTTAATACCCGAGCATATACTTTTAGGTTTAGTTTAATTCTTACCACCTCATTTTCACGTATACAAAATTTTACTTTCTATTGGTTTGCAAACTTTTCCATTCCTACGTGCATTTCCTTATGCATTATTAATGCATGCAGCTTTCAAAATAAAATGTAACATTTATATTTGTCCCTACACCTTCATTTCCTAATCATAAATAACGTGCAGCTTATTTCTTCATTTGCGTTTTGTTTCTCCTGACACATCATATTCAAAAGCTCTTATTCTTGCAAATCCAAAAGCTTTCTTTTATGAAACATGATTTTTTTTCATTTTCGTACACATCATGTCCTCATATTAATTGTTCTTCAATCTTCTCCTTAAGCTTCATCTTGAGAACAACATAAGTATTAAAATCTGTTTATTTATTTATTTATTTTTATGCGTAATAATTTTTATTTTAATGATATTTCTTATAAAATGAATATCTTTTGCATATAAACTTTGATTCACTCGCGATTTCTTATGTTGGATTCATATTTAAATTCCAGACAACATGAAATTAATTTAGATAAATTTGGAGGCTGTTGAGTTTTTGCGCTTCGGTTTGGATGTTTATGGGCTAAAATCAAAGATGGGTGTTTTAACCCACTCACAATTGCTAAATTATCTTATGTTGGTTAAATTAAATTTATGATGTGGCTAGAAATTGTTGATTGATGTTTGGTATATTTAAATTGTCATTCCATTTAAATATGACTTTTATTGCATATAATCATCATTTAATTTAATATTGAATTTAATTGTCAATTTAATACCAGTTGATGATAACTAGTTATTGATGTTATTTATTGGTTGATTGGTGCATGTTTGGTTATTGATATTGAATGATTGGATGTTATATTTTTATATTATGATAACACTGCAAGTTTCCTTAGTTATTATTAGAAAACCCCTATGGGTTGAATGATACATACACAAATGATCGTATAGAATAGGGGAAAATCGTTATGGGTCGAAATGATAAACCCTAGCGATTTTCATTGATTTGGAATTTGGGATTGCTGGTTGAAATTACATATACCCGTAAATTTAAATTTTTACACATTAAAATGATAAATATCTGTATCACTTGACCATAGGGTAGAAATTATGTACGGACATCGAATTGGTTAAAATAAACGATTTTAAAACCCTTAAATTTTTAATTGGATTAAATGATATTTTAAAGGAAATTGATTTATATGAATTGAATTACTTTGAAAATCCAAATTTGAAGGTTGGAATTGGAAATTGGTTTAAATCGAAAATCGAAACATTTTTAATCTATTTTAAATCTATTTAAAGTATTTTAACCCATTTTAATCTATTTAATCTATTTTAATTTATTTTAAACCATATTAAACTATTTTATTCTATTTTAATTATATTAATCTGTTTTAATTTATTTAAAACTATATTAAATTATTTTAATCTATTTTAAATTATTTTAATCTATTTTAAATTATTTAAACTATATTAATCAATTTTAATCTATTTTAAACTATATTAATCTATTTTAATCTATTTTAAACTATCTTAAACTATTTTTTTAAACTATTTTAAACTATCTAAACTATTTTTTGAATTTCAGATTTTGTAAAGCGGAAGTTTTATATATAAATCCTTGATTTTTAAGTAGAATACGGTTAAATGTTGTAATAACGTAAGTAGGGATTAAATGACATATTTGAGGAATATGATGATTTTAAATGAGGATTTAATCCATTTTGGAAATATAAATTCGAAAGTGATATGATTTCAAATGTGCTATAATTTCAAAAGTAAATATGATTTTGAAAATGATATGCTTTTGAGAATATGATATTTTGATATAAATTATGAATCGGTTTTGAAAATGTAAAAGAACCATCCAGTGTGAAATAAGCATTTGGTTGTTAAAGAGACCGGGATCGGATATTGTCATACTCTCTACCAATACCGAAAACCACTTTAACAATTGTATACATGATGGAGATTCCAGAATGAAGTAGGATGGTTTGGCGAACGATTCTATATGAGGTATGTACGTGACCCAGACTCTCGTGAGTTAGCTTAGATGTGACTAAAACAGGAGCTATACCTGGGCCAAGTGAGGTCGCACCTCCGATTGGACATGCTTCTTCGATACCATATTATGACTCGAGTGTTTTGTCTTTTCAATTCGCTCGGGTCAGTCTGAGCTTTTCAGTGTAATGAAGACTGCTTTTAGAGGACGAAGACGAAGATTTTACTACTATTGTTATTTATTATATTCATACCACTGCATCACGTTGTTCCACTGTATTATTAAATTATTACTGATGTATGTACTCTGATTCTATATTGTAAAAGTAAAATCTAATGTGATTTGCGAAACAGCTTCATGATCTGTTTATTTGATTATTATATTTTGTCATTCCACCGTGAGATTCTATGTTTTTCTTTCCTTCTCTGCTTTTTCTTATTTACCCTATGATGCCCTTTTGAATGGTTTGATTCTGACTTGTCCTTTTTATCGTCGATTTAAACGGCCAAAAAAGCGGGTCGTTACAGATTCGATTCATAGAAGTACAAGAAATGCAAAAATAAGCAGAAAGCATATACCAGAAGAATGACAAGGTAGTCCGAGGAGTTGAGTCTTCTATAGCCCATGGGGTTAAGTCCAAAAATAGGAAGCAGAAAAGTAGAAAATCCCCAAAGTAAAATAGAATACGGGTAAAATACTATGAAGCCATCATTAGTTACTTATGGAAGTGTCTATGCGTTGTAGTTACCATGGTCAATCTATGTTAGTTAGAAAAGTTATAAGGGATAGGTGAGTCACTTATTCTCCATGCACCTACCTATATTTTTGAGCATAGGACAAACTGACTCGGTAATGAAATAATTAAGCTGGTTAGAATCTAGTAGGGAAACGATCCAATTGAGAGTACAAGGGTGCTTAAGGAGAAAGTCCGAGCTACTCATCCCGGACTCTTTTCTGGCCCATTTCCATTTTAGTTGGAAAAGTACAAATTATTTTCAAAAATAGGTTCTAGCTTAGGAAGGACAATTGAATGGTAGGAATGGTTGCAAATGTATTGTTATAACATGTTATGGTTGATGGATGCTAATGGATGTATTGTTTGGACTGTTATCTTTTACAGGTTTAGGACAGCATATCCTCTGGGTAGTACATACACATTCACATTATCCCTTATTATTGTTTAGCTTTGTTAGATATGATACATATGGATGCTTGATTGATTTTTATTATTCATATGGATGTTGCATATTGATGGAATGGTTGTGCATACATGTAAAATCGCAAGTATACTTACGTTGGATTTTGTATAAATTTGGATGCATGTATGAGCATTTATATAATAGGAGGTTTACTGGATGAGAACACTGGTTAATCATTACACTACTATAGGTTCATGTGCATTTCACATTGCATATATATGTACATATCGCACTATAAAATTTCCAAGGATTGTGATTGCCCATGGATGATGGATGAGTAGATGATTGTAGGTATTTTTTGTTGTGTGTGTAAGTTGCAGTTTTTTATCCTTTGAGGATTCGAGGATGATATCCTTTTAAAGGGGAAGAATGTAATACCCTGAAAATTTTACCAAAATTTAATAGGAAAGTTAAATTCAATAAAACAAGGACTAAAAGGAAAATTTTCGAAAACAGTTGAATGTGGCAGCAAAACCTACACTATTTCATTTGTAGCGATTTTCTAGATAATTTTTCGTATATAACACTCTAAAATCAGAGTTAGTACAAAGAAGTAATGCACATTTAAAGATCTGAAAACAAAATAAAAGAAAAAAAATAAAGAAAATTTAAAAATGTATAGGTTGACCCTAGAAAATGAATGGTTGACCCATGGATTTGAATGATTGACCCCTATAGGTCGACCCATGGGCGCGAGTGGTCAACCCTTAAAGTTGAATGGTCGACCATTCATGTACAAAATCGACAAAACTGCATGAGCAATTCATGGTTGTGATCGAACCAAATATTTTTCTTCATAGCCAAGTTTTTAATGTGCGATCGAGATAAAAATAGATATTTCTTAGGATAAATCTAATGCTCCAAATCCATCTCTAACCTCTATAAATTGGATCCTAACCTAGCCTTAAAATCAACATAACATTTTACTACAAAGAAACTCTGCCCAGTTCTAACCACTCCTCTAACCCTAAAATTCTTCGAAAATCAAAAATCAACCTAGATGAACACAAGTAATTGGATCTTGAAACCCCTTATTTGAAACCTATAACATAAGGTAGAAATTGATATCGTTATAAATTGTTAAACCTGATATTGATACTAGCACATCTCTTTTTCTAATTAAACTGCAAACCCTGGATCTTACAAATTGATATTGAAATTCAGGATATGAACTAGTCAAATTAGTGTTTAAGGTTCACTAGAAATTGAAATCAAGAATTGAAATTAAATTAATTGAAATCGACATTAAAAAAGTAATGAACCTTAAATTTAGCACACGACCGATCGACCCCTGATCCCCCATGGTCAATCTTTAGCAGTCAACCAGACAGGGTCAGCGGTCGACCAGTACACGTGTAAATTGCAAAATCGAACCTCAGCCTAAGGCCTAAATTAATAGTAAGAAATCCATGCTATTGCTAATGGTTTTATGGGCTTATTTTGGGTTAAATGATTAGAGATATTAAGGAAGCTAGTTCCTTATGAGAGGAAGCTCGGTCAATATGGTATTGAGAAAATGTTATTTACCCAGTTGAGGTTCGATTATTCGACTAGGGCGATGTATTTTCACAAATGACACTCCATGAGGATGCCTGATAGAGTGCGATTTGGCATAACGGGAATCCTATTATGCATGATAACTGATGCGACGTGATATAGTTTAGATAGGGGATCTTGGCACATGCAATAAGAGGCCAATGCTACAATCGAGAGGTGGAAGTGGGTATAGCCTATGAGACACACCAACGATTTGGCATTTCTGCTTCTTCCTCTCCACGTTTAGTGAGAAATGGAATTTGACCACATCGTATATTTGTGCATACACTAGAGTAAAATCTGTTACCTGCACCCTCACTTTTTAATGGTGATAACTGTGCATATTAATTTGCACACACAAATTGTATATCTATAAGAAATTGGCTTGGAAGTTTACGAAATGAGTTTAACAAGCTACTACAAATATTGAGTTTACCACCATATATGAAAAATTAAAAACTAGTAACAACACTTGAATATTATATTTCCTACATTGAATGGATTTGAGTTTAAACAAGTCATAATATTCAATAAACACGTTGGAAATGTAGAAAATTTTAGGAATAACTTGAAAGAACTAGTAAAATCAAATGCACCAAATCACCACCCTTACATAATAATTTTATAACGAATCCAAATGTGTCTATTTCCAACATTTGTTCAAGACTTCAAGACATATTACAAGCATTAATAAATTAGATCAAAAGTTTATTGATCTATAGATTATTATCAAAATTAATAAATTCTATAGTTGATAAATGAGAAAGAAAAATATTATGTAATAAGGAAGCTAATGAATTATTGCAAATAAGGTTGAATATTTAATAAGGAACCTAAAATTTTGTTAAAACTCATTTACAGACAAAAAGGAACGAGCTTAAAAAAATAATTATAAGTATTCAAAGATGAACCAATGATGTTGATTCAAATTTGTAAAGAAGTGGAAGTAACAAAGAATATAGTTATAAAAATCTAAAAAGAAAAAAAGAAATAGATACAAGTTTCTAGAAAATGAAAGAAATATATATGTTTTAAGTGAAACGAAAAAGGCCAATTAAAAGGAATTGTCTAAATGCCATGAAATAATATTGAAAATCCAAAATTAACAAGAAAAAGAAGAATATTTGCAATGAATTAGATGATTATGGAAATAATGTTGGTAAACAAACAAATCTTTGATTGTGGCTTCAAATGACGAGCTAACTCATGATTATCAAATAAAGAACTTTTTAAATTTACACAAGGTTAATTAAAGAGAAAATCAGTCTATGGAAAAAATAAGAAATGATTATTATATGAATAAGAATTATGTATGTTTAACAACAAAATATTTTTTAAGTAGACTGAGGAAAAATGTAAGAATTAGAACATTCCAAAAAGGTTACATAATTAAAAATTAGAACATTCCAAAAAGGTTGATAACTTATAAATAAATGTTGAAATGATAAATAAAAAGGTTAGTGGTTACAGAACTGAATGTGATAGCACTAGTTACAATGTTCCAAAATTTTAAAAAATCTAAAGATGACGGAAACACACTTTTACCTTCTTCCATGCCTTATAATAAAAAATGGGTTAGGATTTAAGGATAAATCTAATTGAAAAAATAGAAGCTATAAATCATGCTTTTTGTATACAAAATTGTATAATCTAATACCTTTGGTTCTATCCCTAATTCTAACCCTTTTTAAAGTTTCATGAAAAGTAAGTAAACAAAATTCTTCGTACAAGGTTATTTTGGAAACATCATCTTTCATATTATGCTCATTCATGAAATTATATTAGTTTTACAAGGACAATGTGTAATGCCCTACTATCTAGAACGCCTAAAGTTAACACAAAACATTGTTCTTTAATGCTTGTGATTAAAACATAAACGCTAAAGACAATGAATCATTAGGTGAATATTTTCTTTAAATGATATCAAAATGTAACAGATATCAAAAAATACAATATACATTCTGTATAATACAAATAAATAATGCAATTAACGGTTATCCCAAGGTTTACATGCATTTTCGTTTGCATACATAATGTCTCAACGTTCAAACATCGAAATAGTAGTGGTGAATTACACAATAGAAGTATGTGAAGTGGGAAACCTATAGATGGGGTTATAAATGATTTGATCTCATTTCAATATCTTTCTTTCAAACTGGATAATATATATAAATTTATATACAAATAAAGAGTGTGAAGAAAAAGTGTGAATTAACTAAAGAAGCTACATCACAACCACCGCGACTACCTATGTATCAGCTCACATCATGTGTGAGATAAAGCTCACATGGTTATTTTTTCTTAGGTGTCTAATTTCATACTTTAACATGTCAAAGTGGAGTGACTCTGACCTAAATAAACTAAACTCAATCTCCCTCCATTAGCCAAACTGGTTAACGCATAAACCATATGTTCATAACAACTAATATACTAGCATAATAGAAGTAAATAACATATTATAATATAAACTACAATTATGTGTCAGCGGTGTCGGGGAATGCTAAATAATCAAAATGAATGGAAGGTTTCATGTAGGCATCCACAAATACCCAAATCTACCCAACATTACTATTAAGAGATATTCGTTATATGTCAACAAATAAATCGGGGATATTTTAATATCCAGGCTTTTCCTTATTATAATATGTTTCCTATTGTACAATTACTTAGACTCCAAGCAATATGGCTATAAATAATCAGTTATGAATTGTATAACATCATCAAGTCATTAATAAAGATTACTTCATCTTATCTCTCATCATCTTTTTTCCTACTTTATTTTACTTTCTTCAATAATTCCAACATGGTATCAGAACGGTTTAATATGTATGCTTAACCACTACACCCATTCCTTCTCACCTAATATGTATATCCATGTGTTTGGCTCATTATATGCCATATGTACGAGACCGTGTTGATATTACTCTCACATCAAGTAATTAATAAAATAAATATATAAACACTAAGAGACCAACCTTCACATCACTGATTGGTTTTGTGATAATATGTGGTTCCCTAATATGGTATTAGAGCTTTCTGCCTTACAAAGGACAGGTACTTGGGATTTGATTCCCCTAACTTATGGTAAGAGCATCATAGGTTGTCATTGGGTATAAAAAAGAAAAACCAAATCTAACGGATCAAGTAAAAGATATAAAGCTAGATTAGTTGCAAGAGGTAACTCTCAACAATATGTCATGGATTATCAGGAGACGTTTGCTAGGTTATAAAAATGACTACCGTTCATACTCTCATTGTTGTAGCATCCATTCGAAAATGGTCATTTCACAACTTAATGTTAAAAATGCATTCTTAATTGGCGATGAAGTTTATATGGAACCTCCTCCTGGTGTTCCACATGAATCTGGATATGTTTGCAAGCTTAAGAAAGCATTGTATGGACGTAAACATGCATCTCGTTCTTGATTAGATAAAATTTATATTGTAATTAAATCTCTTGGTTTTGTCTCTAGCTTTCATGACAGTGCCTTTTTTTAGAAACATTTATTAAGAACGTATCATATTATCGTTATAAGTTAATGATATGATTATTACAGGAGATGATATACATGACATTTCTTCCTTAAAAAAGGAGTTAGCAAAAAAAATTGAAATGAAAGATTTAGGTCCTCTAAAATATTTCTTAGGAACTAGGGGGGCGTACTTACCAAAAGGTTATCTTCTTTCTCATTCAAATGTGTCGTAGATATTCTAGGGAAAGCTAGCTTACTGATAATAAGTCATTGACACTTTTATTGAAGTGAATGCAAAATACTCCTTCTGATGGTATACCACTATCAGATCCTGCTTTACACTATAACATTGTTGGAAGTTTGGTTTGTCTTACCATCACTTAACTGGATATATCATACATTGTTCAAGTTGTTAGTCAGCTTGTAGATTCCCTTATTATAGTTCATTAAGCATCCGTCCTTCGCATTTTAAGATATCTTAGAGGTACTCTGTTCCATAGCCTTCAATTTTCATCCACCTTTTGCATGCCTATGCTAACGTTGATTATGATAAGAATCCCATAAATGCAAGTCGATTACCAGGTTTTGTATTTTTCTTGGTGATTCTCTTATATCTTGGAACAGTAAGAAGCAATATGTTGTTTCTCATTCTTCAACTGAAGTAGACTATCATGCAATGAAATCTACTACTAAAGATATTGTTTGGTTACGTAGGTTACTTGCTGATATGTGGGTGCCTCTTTCTGATCCTACTTCTATGTATTGTGATAATAAAAGTGTTGTTCAGATTTCATGCAACTCAGTTTTTCATGAGCGAACCAAATATATTGAGATTGATTGTCACGTCACACAACATCATCTTGAGAAAGCATCATTACTCTACCTTTTGTTCCATATTTCATGCAGATTGTAGACCTCTTCACCAAGTCACATTCAGTTTCGCATTTTCGATTTTTAATGGGTGAACTCTCGATGCTTTTGGCTGCCGCATCGTGAGTTTGAAGGGGGACGTTATGAGATATTCATTATATGTTAAGAAATAAATCGTGGATATTTCAATATCCATGTTTTCCCTTATTACAATAGTTTTCCTATTGTACAATCACTAAATTCTACGCAAGATGACTATAAATAGTTGGTTATGAATTATATATCATCATTCAAGTCATTAATAAAGATTATTTCTTCTTATCTCTCGTCATCTTTTCTTTTCTACTTTATTTTTCTTTCTTTAATAATTTCAACAATCGCATTAACTTTAGATCTTATTAAACAACAGCATATATGTACTAGTTCCTCTGCATTAATAACACAATCATCAAACACATCTTATGTGTACTAATTAGTATATTTTAGTAACACAACCATCAAAGAATATCATATGTATAATAATTACTTTATATTAATTACTTAAACATCAAAAATGGTATAATAATTCCGTATTAGCCACATAAATTATATACGATCAAATCACATACAAACCCAAATGGGGATATGAAAGCATAAATAATAAGTCCAATCAACTACTTAAAAATGCATAAAAAAATTCAAAAATCACATCAATCGAGAGTTATAGTACATGAACACACAGTATTGCAAAATGAACTTAATTTCGATAATACACTAGAGAGGAATGAATAATTTACTTGACTATTTTAGATTATTTTTCAAATAATGCACAAAGTTCTCCACAGAATACTATATTCAAGTTACATGCATACAAGAATCAAGTTTATGCAAAATTAAGTAAAGTGGATGTAGAAGAGCTAGAAGTACCATTATTTATACACTGGTTAGGATATCTAATCCAACATCTAGTCCTACAATGACCTATAAGGATTTTAATTATTAATCCACTTGATTTCACCCGTAATAAAGGTTTACAATGGCACCATCTCTCAAAAAGGATTTTTCCTTCTTATCCCTAAAGGAATTTAAATTTATACCTTCTCCTTGAAGGACTTTTACAACTTCCCTTCAACTCGAATGTTTTCTTACTATAATAGTTGTTCAAAATAAATATCTTGTTGTTTCAGCACAATGGTCCATTAGGTCTTCAATAGTAATTTATAACTTTGAACTCTAAGAGAATGGAAATTAGTACAATGTAAAGTGAATGATGATTCAAGTTTAATTTTTTTGTAGATTGCAATTCCATAAAGAATATAAACAATATGCGGAGTGGGATTTCCAATATGCATTCATATTAAAGTTACAGGAGTGAAAAGCGAAGTATTTAAGAAAATGGTATATGTAAATATGAAATTTTGACCTCAATTTCTAGTGCTTAAAGGTCAAATCTATTGGTGAAGAGATATGGAGCCAAAACCTTTGAATCCAAATACGAAATTCAGATAAATGACGGGTCTTTGACAAATAATATGAACTTTTTCGATGAATCGGAGCAGTTGTTTAATTTGGGAATGGTCTAAAAGTGTTTTTTTGCTTAGAAAAACTTATTTTAAAATATTTTTAAGGTTAGAAGTGAAAGAAAAAAAATTAACGATGTTAAGAAAATTTACATGACTAGAAAATTTCTCAAAACATTATTGTTGGATTTTGACGACACTATATGGAGAATTGAAGTGGTTGGAAGTAAATTGGTGACAGAGAAGATGGCGCAAATCGGTTAGCTCGAAGGTGAGAGTTATGGCGTGTTGAAGGCAGTATATACATAGTGAGCAGCTGATCGGATGTATGAAATGTAGTTTTGAGGAATCCGAATGATGCCTAGACATCTCAACATAATATCTTGCATCCCAAGACTTGTTTCAGACGTCAGGTTAGGGAAACCAGACATGTGATCACCTAGTGAAAGCATCCGTTTGGAGTTAGACGTTTCTATAAGTTGGATTCGACATCTCGAGAGTTTGCTCAAATGTTTGGTGGTAGGGACCATACGTATGGGCATTTGGAATGAAGAAATTTTGTCTTTGAGTCATACATTTGAGTTGAGGAACCAGAAGCTTGATCGACTGTGTTGTCTCCAAATTACCTGGGCTAGTTGCACTAGTTTGTAAACGTTTCAACGAGAAAATTAGATATTTGCCTAGGCTCAAATTCTCCTTATATAAGCTATTTTCATATTCAAAAAGGTAGATCACTCCCAGGGTTTAATCAAGGGTTTTATCCTCCATTAACTAGCGTTTAACAATAACCTAGCTTTCTTCAATTCTAATCTCCACAAAATCATATTCGAGAGTGAATATTATGATCATTGTAATCAGTCTCTTGTACTCTTCTCATTCGTATTATAAAGGCGCTCTCTCAAAGTGGATGTACGCTAACAAATATTAGCAGAACCATTATAGGTGTGTGATTTATCTTTATCGTTATTGCTTTTTTTTCTCTGTTGCTTGTTTGGTGATTGTGATTGGATTAAGATTTGGATTGAAATATGATTTGTTGTTTTTGCACTTCTTACCATGATCTCGCTTTTTTTCTTTGCTTTGAGGTTTTGATTTGGGTAGTTTCGAGTTAGAATTCCCATAACATTTGGTATCAGAGCTTTTTGGATGTTGGTAGATGGTTGTAGAAATGTCAAAATCGGATAATACATTGAGTAATCCCTCGGTGATTAGTCAAAATGGGTTAGTCTCTATGTACGTGGATTGTACGCGGCTTTAAGATCACAATTGATTATAGACAAGTATACTGGCGATAATGATTTTGAAAAGTGGCAATGGAAGACGAAAGCGGTTCTTAGACAAAATTGAGTGCATCGGGTAGTGTTTGATGCATATTTGTTGTCGGCGGACATCTCAGATGTTGAGAGAGTGGAAATGGAAGAGTGGGCATTCAGTATACTTCAACTTTTTATGGAAGAGAATGTATCTTCGAAACTAACATTAGGGACAAGTTAGAGGAGTTGTATATGAAGAAGTCACTGGCTAATATTTTGATCTTATTGCGTTCTTCACCTATGAGATGAAAAAGGGATCTTTGCTTAAGGTGCACTTGAATGTTTTTAATGATTTTCTAATGAACCCGAAGGCGGTAGATTTGAAGATCGAGGAAGATCTAAAGGCGATAATATTGTTGTGTTCGTTGCCAAACTGTTATGTGGTTTTCTCAAATAGTTTGATCTATAGTTGGGATACTTTGATGCTTGATGATGTCAAAACGGGTCTTCTTAGTTAGGAGTTGTGTGATCAAATGAAGGAGTTAGGTGATGGAAGTAGTGGTGCTAGTAGTGGTCATGGTTTATTTATGGAGAAGGAGAGATATCTGAAGAAAGGAAATCAGGGGCATTCTAAACCAAGAAAGACCTGTTGGAGAGGAAAGTCAAAGGAAAGAAATGGTAAGTGTTTTATTTGTAAGAAGCCCGGTCATTGAAAGAAGAAGTGTCTGGACAAATAGAAGTCAAAGAAGGAAGTTACATCTTCATTCACTACGGTGGAGAGTGGAGTTGGTGATGAAGATGTAGATGTGTTGATGGCAGTAGCATCGGATATTTCAGGTAGCAAATGGATACTCGATTCGGGGGCATTTTAACGTATGATGCTAATTAGGAATTGTTTTACTTTTCATGTCGACAAAGAGGGAAATTCAATTATTATAGCTAATGGTGTTATTTGTAAGTCAAAGGGAAATGGTTCCATGCAAATTTGAATGTTTGACAAAGTGGTCCATACTCTCACTAATGTACGCTATGTTCCAGGACTTCGGAAGTTTCTTATCTCTTTGGGACAACTTGATTCTTTGGTCAAAGATCACTATTGAGAGTGATAGCTTGAGGGTTTTGAAGGGTGTGCTTATGGTGATGAAATGCACTAGGAGTCATGGTGTTTATTTGCTTCAAAGAGTGATTATTGAAGGCAAAACTTGCATTGGTGTTTGTAGTTCTCGTGGCTTGGATGCGAATAGGTTGTGCCATTTGAGATTAGGTCATGTTTCAGAGAGGAGTTTGGATATTCTTTAGAAGAAGGAGATGATCGATGGAAATAGTTTCAACAAACTTTAGTTTCGCTAGGAATCTGCCATGAGAAAGCAACCTAAAGTTTCATTCGGTGAAGGAAAACATGATTCGAGAGTGGTTCTTGAGTATATGCACACGGATGTTTGGGGACTAACACCGGTAGTTTCTTTGGGAGGAGAAAGGTATTATTTTTTTCTTCGTTGATGACTTTTCTTAGAAAGTATATATGTATGTAATGGGTCCATGTCGGTGGAATTTGCAAAGTTCAAAGTTTGGAAGGCTCTTGTTGAGAATAAAAGTGATAAGTCTTTGAGGTTTTACGACATGTTGGAACTGGACTTGCCCACAGCGGAAGTTATGGGTGAATTTCAAAATTTTACCCTATTGGATCTTTTATTAGGCCTATGAAGTCTAACTGAATTAGAACGTTTCTAAATTTCATTCAAATAAAATCATTGATTTTATTTAAATTCAAATTCAAATATATTAAGATATGAAATTAATTTTATTTAATTCATATTATACACAAATGTATCATACACATGTATGTGTGAGTGCATGTGTAGCATAATAATCCGTGAAAGGTATAATATGCCCATATGTAGATGTTGGGATTTACATCGCAATAGACATATTAGCTCATTTTGTATGTCATGTATATTGTCTAAATATGTGCATGTATATGTATTACAAAATATAAATACACATGCATGTGTATGTATAAATATATTATATATAATATGTGAACACAAAACATTTATATATAGATAAATATATATATATATATATCTATATATAGAAAGAGAGAGAACAATTATTAAAAATTATTTATAATTCAAAATTAACTTAGTTTTGCAAACATAATAATTTTAGTATTTTAGTTTGTATATATTATGAATAAAATAATGTTTTCATCCATAAATAATTAACATAAAATGGCTTCCCTCCCTCTCGTCCCTTCCGTCCTTGCTTCTGTCCCTCCCGTTCTTGCTTCCATCCCTCCCGTCCTTGCTTCCGTCCCTCCCGTCCTGGTCTCTGACCACCCAACTATCCCCGATCCCACCCCTATTTCAAATCTTAATTATGATTCCATCTTCATCCACCCTTCGGCCCCTCCTTCGTCGTCCTCTATCCACAGACCACTGGGGTCTTCCAACACATACCCGTCATTGCGCTTCGAATCATCAAACCCTCCTTAATCGGTCCCCTCCTCCATCCCACACTTGTCCAACCAGCTATCAAAAAATCGTATGCTCAGGTGCCTGATGGCTCCCCTCTGCCCCCTTGTTACCTAAACCTCCGATCATCAAGCATCACAAATTTCTTCCCATCTTCAGATCGACACACACGACTATTGAATTCCTGAAGTCCAAACGTCGTTGTCTTCGATGCGTGGGAAAAGACCACGTGGCAAGAACATGTAGGGACGCTAAGATTTGCTTCTTCTTTAGGTTTTTCGGTCATTCGCAATTGTTGTGTCCTAAGAAAATAATTAATAATCACAACACTACGACATCTGTGCGTATATTACCAAATCAACAGAAAGTTTAAATCGCACATACTACGAGGGCCCCACCTATTGATCCTTCTGCCAAACGAAATAATCCACAGCCAAAATGGGTCCCACCTTCTGATCCAATTGGCAAACAAAAATCTCAAATCGCGCAGCCTAAGTGGACCCTGCCTTCTGATTTTATTGGCAATTGCAATTACACTCCTCAATCTAACATACACAATCAACCTTCCTTCTAAAACATTAACACAAAATCCCCCTCTCCTCTTTGCTTCCCCATGGATAATCCCATCAACTATTTCACTGCCACCACTATCGACGGTTTCTGGACCAACGAAACACTTTCCATCACCCTAGTGGTCCACCTACAGATCCCGAAATGGCCGATATGGCTATTATCAGACAACCGTTTTCTGCTCTTCTGCCCCTCCGTAATTGCCCGAGAACAAGCATTAAGGCTCAAGACGATCACCAAAATTAACAGCACTGGATGGGTCCTTATAGAACTCTGGACAGATTTCATATCGCCGTCTGCACCAAGCTTAGAACCCTGGTCTTGGGCAATGGTGCGAGGTTTTCCCGAGCTGGTATGCAATAATTTAGAGGCGATGAGTACCGCTCTGAGTTCTGTTGGCAGACCTGTAAGCGTAGACGAATGCGACTGGGCACATCTTATTCATCGTTTTCTATACATAAAAATTTAGTTCTTTGAAGGAATAATAACTCCATGCACTTTTGTAACCCGAATCAATAAATCAGACCACTTGCTTACTATTGACCGTTGTAACCATGAACATCCCAACAGACGTCCAGAAACTCTCATCCTCGGCGCTATCTTTGAGAGAGACTGGCAATGCTTCAACGAGCCTCTCATCATCACATCTGATTAATCCGACTCAAAAGCCCCTTTTAATGCCATGAATTTTGAAGCTGTCTTGTCTCCACCCAACCTCTCTCCTGCTCCCCAACATCGTATCCAGGATGACTCGTCGGAGATAATGGGTCCACTTTATGGTAGTGACATGTCAAATCCTGAACCTCGCTGGGACCCTCTAGCCGATCTTGACCGCTCCGTCCCAATCCACCTCCAACTCCCCGAGCCACAAGCTGAATCACCTCTTCCGTTTGTGACTCACCCTCCGCCCCATGTCTCTACTTCAGCGCCGTTACAATTATCCCCTCTCTCTTCTGCCCTGGTTCATCGGAGCAATAGGCTTAACCAAGAGGCGTCCGCTTCAGGGAGCTCTGGCAGTTTTTTTAAACCAGTCACCTTTTCCTCAGCTAACTCTAAAATAAATAAATAAATAAATGGGTCGTTGCATGGGCATTAATTTATCTAATGAACAATACATTTCCATGCAACGACTAGAATCTGAGCGCATGTCCCTATCCCAATGAAAATTGTCTCGTGGAATGTAAGGGGTTTGGGGGACTTGAGCCTTCTTTTGATAACTTTGTCAAACTTGCTTGGTCCAAACCCGCCCAGTTTCAATCCGCCACTGCCAAAGTGGTTTCCAAACTCCGTTCGCTCAGAAAGCTTATTAGACCTTGGGCTAAATCTATCTGGGGCTCGCTCCGCACTCATATTGCGGAGACCCAAGATAACATTTTACACTTCAACATTCTCCAGGAATCCCGTCCCCTTTCTGTTTCTGAATCAGCTCGCCTACAAAAGTTGGAAGTAGATGTAGACAGACTCATCAAGCAAGAAGAGATAGGCTGGAAGCAACGTTCCAAAGCCAAATGGACTGAAGATGGGGATAAGAACACTGTCTACTTTCACCGTATTGCTAATGGTCGTCGTAGATCCACTTTCATTTCGAAAATCCTATATAACAATTCCACCATCACCAACAAATCCGACATCCTTCATCTCTTCACGGAATACTATTGCAACCTCCTTGGCAAAACCTCTCCCCAGCTCCCCTTTATTGACTGGAATCTCCTCTATCACACTCCTTCCCCTACCCCAATCGACTCCCCCTTCACTGAGGAAGAAATCTGGTCGGCCGTTAATGGCATGGCCGATGATAAATCCCCTGGTCCAGACGGCTTTGGACCTCTATTTTTCAAACACTTTTGGGCAACCTTAAAATCCAACATTATCGATAGTTTAGAATTTCAGTTTAACCCCTCCCTGATTGCTAGACTTAACTATGCCAATATCATCCTCATCCCCAAATCACCTGGCTCCACCACCCTCCCTTCCTTTCGCCCAATTAGTCTCCTCAACACAACCTTCAAAATTATCACTAAACTCATCGCCAATCGTCTTCAAAAGGTTATTGGTTCTCTGGTCGGTATTGAACAGTTGGCATTCATCCAAGGCCGAAACATCTTAGACTGTGTTGCAGCTACCCAAGAAGCTATCTCATTCTGCCATCACACCTCCACTCTAGGAGCCCTCCTCAAATTAGACTTCTCCAAAGCTTTCGACTCTGTTAACTGGTATTTTTTGCTTGGACTCATGAAGCATAGAGGATCTCATATACTTGGTGCAACTAGATCAAATGTTTCCTAGATACAAGTTTTTCAGCGATCTCTATCAATGGTTCATTTGGTGGACATATAAAATCTTCCAGAGGTCTTAGACAAGGCTACCTTCTCTCGCCACTTCTTTTTGTGCTTATCTCATATGTCTTCAATCGCATGATACAACTCGCCGAAACCAACAACCTCCTTGCCGGCATCAACCTCCCCAATTCTGAGTTGTCAGTCTCCAACTTGCAATTTGCCGATGACACCATATTATTGGTCTCCCCTAATCCAGATCACCTCCACTTTCTCAAAGTCCTATTATATACCTTCGAACTCGTCTCTGGTCTTTCCATCAACTTTTATAAGAGTTCTATCATTATGCTTGGTGGCGCCCATCATCTCGGCCCCTTTGTTGCATCTCTTCTCAACTGTAAACTCGACCATTTTCCCATCACTTACCTTGGTATCCCTCTTCACCCCACAAACTTGCCCGACGAGACTAGTACCTGCTTACCTTCAAGATCGAAACTCGTTTATCGTCATGGAAAGAAAATTCCCTATCTACCGCTGGCCGCCTAGTCCTCGTCAAATAAGTACTTTCCGCCCTCCCCACATACTGGATGTCATTTCATATACTACCGAAATGGGTTATAAATAAAATTGACTCTTGTAGACGCGCTTTCCTCTAGAATGGCTCTAAAGCAAAATGCTTAATTAATTGGAAATCGGTCTGCTTGCATGTGGACCACGGTGGTTTAGGGCTAGTTAATCTTTGCTCCTTCAACTTCGCTCTCTTATCCAAATGGCTTTGGCGTATCATCACTCTTGGCCACTTCATTTGGAAAGATTGGATCCTTCAATATCATTATCATTCCAACCCTCATTTGGTATTCCATACTTCTCCGCGCTTTTCATCCTCTCCATTCTGGGGAGGCATTACAAAACTCATACCCCGAGTCAAATCTCTATTCCATGTATCCATTGGCAATGGCCGCAACTGCCTTTTCTGGCTTGATATCTGGCAGGGTCACTTCCCCCTCGCCCGCTCCCTCAATAATTTATTTCCCCATATCTCCAATCTACACAAAAATGTTGCGGATTTAACCTCCCTCGGTCCATCTAGCATTTTCCTTGTTTCTCTCTTCGATCTTAACACGCTGCCAGACCTTAACTCGGTCTCTAACATACTCCTCTCCGTTCAACTCTCGGACTCTCCAGATCAATATACCTGGGATTTGGCTCCAAATAAGGGCTTTTCAGCTGCGACTTTCTATTCACTCCTTAATCATCCTGGTAGGTCATTCTGTTTTGCAAGACTTTGGAAATGCAAACTACCTCCATGCATCCTTTTTTTCCAATGGTGCCTCATCCATGGCAGTATTAACATTAAAAATAGACTTAGTCGTTGGAACACTCAACTTGACCCTTGTTGTGTTTTGTGCTCTATGCAAGAAGAAACCACTGTTCACCTTTTTTTCGAATGTGACTACTCTTACTACATTTTAGCCTCGACCAATGCCATCCTTATTGGCTTCATCCCGACTATACACTCATTTTTTGATCATTGGCAATATTGCAGTCCGAATGAGGTCCTTGATTCCTTCATTGGCATTTACAGTGGTGCATCTAGAAAGAAAGAAATGCGTATGTTTTCAATAAACCTAAAAGCAGTATTACTGGAATTTGTAACAAAATCTCTTATTTATTTGCTCTATGGACAGGCTTAGTGCATCGACGTCCCTTCACTTGGTGCCTTCCTCCCAGTAGAGACGATACTTCAGATTGACTGCTCATGATCGAGCTTATTCAGTGGATCCCTCTCCATTAGCCGGACCTTCAACCCAGCTCACACTATGCAAGGCCCTCACTCTGACTGGTTGCATATAACTTTGTTTCTACTAACGTATTTATATCTCGCTACTTTGTCCCTTTTGGTTTTGTTATATCTGCGAATACTTTTATTGGCTACCGATCAGGCTTTTGATCGGCCTTGACTCACATTTCATATATTATAATTTATCTAACCGGCTGTGTAGCAGTGCACTACATACCCGTCTCTTCAAAAATCATAAAATAATCTATTAATGAAAATTCGACTTTTACAATTTTTGAAAATCTAGGATCATAAAATAGAGTTTAGGAAAAATCTCGAAATTTTAAGTTGAATTATTATTTTAAAAAAAATACACGGATTTCGGCAATAATTATTTAATACAAAATAATATATTATTAAAAATTCAAAATTCAAAATTTTACAAATTCTAGGATTATGAATGAAAGGTTACAAAAAATTTTGAACAATTTTTCAATTAAATTATTATTTTTATTAAATCATAAACAGTCTTTGTGAAATAATATTAATTATTTGAAATATTAAATTTATTGAAAAATTCCTAATTTTATATGTTTATGAAATGATATAATATTTTCTAAAAATATAAAATTGAATTTTTAAAGTAATAATTATTCTATATATAATAAAAAATTCAAAAATTCAACGAATGTTAATTTAAAAATATGAATATATGTGTGATAATTTTTTAATTTGTAAATTAATACAACATATAATAAGTGTACTACAATTTTTAAATGATATATATCTTATATATGCATATATGCTATTATGAGAGGGAAATATACACTAATATATATATATATATATATTAGTAATATATATAAATTATTAATGATAAAAATTGATTTCGTATAGTAAACAACATTTGTCTATACATAAATCAAGTAGTATAATATACAAATTATGCACATAACCAAACTGAGTTGTGACAACCACGTCCACTTATAAAATCTCACATAACGAAACATATAGTGGCAATATATTTAAACAGATATGAAATTGCTCATTATAGGTTCATAGAATATAATCTAATTACTATAATATGAAATAAAATTACCAATTTAATGATGCCTTTGAATCCACGTTGAAGCAATGACTTCCCTTCCTTTTACTGTTCTTGATTCATTAGATTGCAAGTCCGGAATCTCCGACCTCTAACTATCGAATAGTATTATTTTAATCTGAAATATATTCGAGAATTTTGGAGTGGATTGAGAGCCTTATTTTAACCAGCAATGTAGAAGGTAATAGCGGCCAAAAAGGTTACGCGTTGTTTTCTTTAGAGATACCAATATTTATAGGTTGTGTTAGAGAGAAACGAGGAAAACCTTTTTACCTATTTCTCACTTTATCTCAACCCATTATCTCCAAGCCAATTCCGTATGTTTTAGACACTCTTAGACCTTCCCAAAATGGAAATTATGCAGCCCTAATGATGTTCCTTAAACCCATCTAACCCAAGCCAAAATACTATGCAATTAAATCTAATTTAATCGCTTGTCGATATTGTATATCGATCGATATATTTATAACTGTTATAAATATATAACATTATTTATTTATCAAATCATATTCAAATTTTATAATTAATATTTTATAAATATTAATTAATTAATTAATTTAATTAATTAATTTATAACAATTATAAATTAATTAAATCGTTCGGTCTTAAGGGAATTCATCATTTCGGTTGTGTAACTCTTGGGTGCAAATTTGATCAGCGATTAACATTGAACTATTCTAATGTTAATACTCACACGTCACTTAGCAGGTGGTGTGACTTTATGGCCAAATTTATCGCTTACTCATTTTCGGTAAAATCCAATTTAAGTTTAGTATGCGTTATCTGGTTGTGACATTTGTTTACACTGATTCTCTTCGTCATAATTATATCACTTTGGACTTATGGAATTTGGTAATGGTCAAAATTCCAACCTCATCCACATTCATTATAGTCTATATACAAAGTCAGTGGTTCAATAATAACAATTATTATTAACCAAAATGCTTTGGCCAGAGACTTTGACTTTGAGTTGACTTGAATTGACTGTGATGCTAACCACGTGTAACTGAGGAGATGAATCCTCTCTTGAATAGTGCTTCACTTCCAATACTTCCACTCGACCCAACTGCAGTCACTCGATGGACGCCATGCCATGATTTGGCTATAATCAAAGGGAGCTTTCACATTGAAGATCCGTAGTTTTCTCAAGTCGAGAGAACTATGTAAATTAGTCACATCGATATTTTATGTTTGACCTTAGTTATATTAACCAACAGAAAACTATCAAGTAAGTCGTTCCACAGTTATCTAATAACTATTAGTACGTAACCCCTAAATGCCCTCTGCAGTCATGACTAATACACTACCAACATTTGAAGAGCGTTACGTACTCCAGTCTCAACGGATACATCGATATCCAGTCTCAATGCATCTTGACTAGGAACATTTAAAATAGTATATTTGTTTCGTTGTGATAAATTACTCACAGTTGCAACACTTTGTAACTACTATCAAAAATATACCATTTATGGATTTTTCTATTAAATATACTTTTAATTAAGTTAATTAATTAATATAATCACATTATATCAAGTATATAATAGGAAGAAAATACCTTTTATTTCGACCAAGATTTATCAACGAGTTAGATATATGTAACAATTTACATGATTGCCCCAAGGGGATACCCCTAACTCTATCAATCTCTCACCTGCACTTAGGGTCAATTATGGAATCTAATTCCAACTTATCCAATCAATTTTCTCAAAACCAATTACGCCAGTCCCTTAATGAAAAGGTTTGCTATTATGTTTTAATTATCTACTTTGTTGATTAACTCTCTCTAACACTAATAAACTGCCTTTATCATGTGGAATGATTCGAAGCATGTTTTTCAACATCCAGTGAGCTTTAAGTTCTATCACGACCAATTTCATGACATTGTTATCTTATAATTATATTATGGTATTCTCAACATTTGAAATCACCTTTGGCTCAATTATAAATTTGTAAATTTATATCTATATACATTAGTTTATTGTAGCACTATTCAAGTTAATGTTCTCAATATTTCGTTGAATCGACCATGATCACTTTTATTTTGAATTTTTTTTGAATTAAAGACTTTAACTTGAATTTTATCATGGATATATTATACTCAATATCACTTATAAAAGTTTGAGTCCAAACGTTCCATCATAACGAGTTCGTTGTTTTTACAAACAATTCTTTAGTATTTCATAAATACAAGAGAACACCTCAAACAACCATTTAGTGATATCAATTTGGATTTTATATTTTCTCCATGTATCAAATGCAAAAATGAAACACAATATCATACACAACATAACCTATATGATAATTCCTATTGCTTATGCATAAGGAATCCAACTTACATGTTCTCCTTTTAATAGGGTGCAGTTGTATATCGTTTTGGGACAATCCTTATACCTTTTATACTTACCATAAAAGACATCATTTACAATTCAAAATTGAGTATTAAAATAACTAAAGTTGATTTTAATACAAGCATATTGTTAAAATCAACAACGTGTTGTTTACTTATATTTTAAAAATATCAATGTACCTTTTAACATTCTTTCTTATGAATACACGCTAGCTCTGCACTTTGATTGAAAATTAAACTGTTTGATATTTCTATCAAAATACTTATTCAATATAAATTCTTATAAAATGACACATTCGTATCATTTCTTGGATCATATCCGAAGACACTCAAACCCAATTCGCTCCTACTTACTTCGATGCATTTTTGGTTAATATGTGTAAACGGCTTACTCCAAAACATTATTTCGAATTTTCTTTTTCAATACATAAGCACCAAACACTAAGTCTTATCGAGCGATAATTTTGTGAGTAAATCCGAATCAACTTAAGCATGTTGAATACTGAATCTGTTATGCTAATCTCAACAATTGAAATTTGCGATCTTCTTCTTATCAACATTGCTTGTTTAATTCTAACCACATTAGTCTTTCCAATAAAAACATAATCTCGACCAATGGATCACATCTCTTTGGTTACGACCACCAAAATCATATTTTGATAGCGCACTTGGAATTCTTTCAGATCTGCTCATCATACCATATAGAGTCAACAATCTTAATGGTTTAATTGAACAACTGACGGTAATGTATATTTTCGACATCAATAAGAAGCTCATAGTTTCTCTTCAGTGTATGAGAATACTTATTAGACATTCTAATGCTATGTGTTCATTTAGGTTAGTTAATTTCACTTCATCTCATATAATCAGTTCTATCTATGGATCGGATCCAATTCCATTTAACTACCAAAAATTTCTCAAAGAAATTCCTTCACAATGAAGTCGATACATCTTGAAACGACAATTGTTTCTTAGTGCAAATAGAATAGGGATTCATAAATGCTTTATGAACCTTTTTATTTATAAAACTGATTTTATTTTATAAAAATTATGTTTAAAACAAAAATGTGTCATTTGATGACAGATCGTTCTAAAAAACTTTTTGGAGATTATGCAAGATCCCTTATGAACAATTATTACGTGCAAGCTTTCGACTCACATAACCTGTCAACTCCTTGGCCTAGGATATGTTAGGATTTCTTACAAACCCTTATCTTTTATGTTTTTGTAAACTATTATTTAGATGAAATAATATAACCTTGTGTATTAATCTTAAGTACACGACCTTATAGAAAGAAACTAACTCAACCTCACTCACAATTAATCGTAAATTGTCTAACAATGTCTGCTTACTCCTTAACGATGCATCATTATGTATCACACGGAGGAGTGATTTTGAGATTGAATCTATATTCATTTTTAGGTACATTTGGAACTCTTTCCAATATACTCATTTATTCGACCAAATCATATCATTTTATTCTATTGCATGTTTTATTTACTTTTCTTTTATGTTCTATGATTTTATCATAAACTTGCTACATGTGTATCTAATACACTTTTTCATGTTGGTAATAAATCATCGATGAATATAAAAAAATATGTGGAATCCTTTTGCTATTAATAAACTAGTGATTGCATACATCAATATGTATTAATTCAAAGAGTTCATCAACTCCTATGATGCTCCCACTGAATGGGTGCACGGCCATTAATTGTTTGAGATATAATTAATCTATATCATATGATTCATAATCATATAGTAAAATTATTCCTCAAAACTATGGCTTAGTCTATAATCCAAAAATAATGGTAAATAATATTAGATACATATATATTTCTATTGCATCACTTTTACAATGAAAACAAATTCCATAATATAGTTCTATTTCATAATGAATATTCATAATACTCATATTGAAATATAGTTATATCTATTTTTTAGTCGATACCAAAAAAATAAACATTATTTCACTGATAATGTTAGATACATTTTACAAAAATAATTTTCGTAATTTGATGCAGTCATTAGGTGCTATAGGGCATGCTCTCACTATTTCTTCCATTACGATAATAGCGTACTAAATTTAGAGGTCCACAATTCACTTAATATTGTTAATATTGTTTACTTATTTCATATGCTGCATCTAGTTTAAGAGGAGAGTTCTTTGATCAAATATCTTGAACTCAAAGAAATAAATGTTATAGAAAATAATTTTCTACATGAAAAACATTTCGAAATAAAAATCATTTACATATTCCAATATTTAGTATCGATTATTATTACAGTTCTTATTTCCAATGTTTCTCTATGAAGTAGAAGTGACTATTTATTCTCTTCATTCCAACTTTACCTTAAATTACATCTATTCTTATACATTGGTTTTTCTTTCAAATGGTCAAACTATTCAAAATAAAACCTTACTACAATATCATAACAGACCTCTTACAAAAGCGCATTTGATTGTTCTTAACATTTAAGACAACAAAATATATTCCACTTTATGTAAATCGATCAAGATGACATTTCAACGATCGAGTTCTTAGTATATCTCGTAATTTATAGTCTTGTTTACATTAACACAATATAATTCTTTTGAAATCTCTCAACTTGAATACATGATCTTAAAATACTGTTTATCGGCTTACTTCGAATGAACTAACTTCATCGAAATATTGTACCCCACAAACTATGACCGTTCACCATATAACATTTATATGTGAAAGTACATGAATCAATATTCATAGTCTTGAATTGCATTTAGAGTTCAAAACTCATAAAATGCAATACACGGTCTAAACAAAATAAACAAATAAGTAACCAACTTACAAACGTATTAAGTAGTTGAAATTGGGCACTTGCATGGGTATAGAAACATTATATAATATGCAATTAGAATTATTAGTAAGAATATATTATATTTCTATTTGTTAACTTTCAATTCCGTTTGTTTATAAATGTTAACTGATAAACGTTTTATCAATTATATTACATGCACAAATTTATCATTGTAGATAATTATATTAGCATATGTTCTTACAATATTAGAAGGTTAGATGCTACCATTTCATTTTTATAATAAGGCTCTCTCTAGTCTTTTATATACTCCAAACCCTAAAATGAAACATAGAATTCTGACAACTTCACTAGTGAGTGTTAGGATTCATTTGTTTTGGTATTCTGACCTTGAGTTTTCCCAACAAATCATAGCCCCACAAACGATGGATAACTCCTTATCGGTTGTAACATATACAACTCCTAACCCATTTTTCCTTGTTTTAATCTCATTTCGACCTTGAGTTTGCTCAACAAATCGAAAGAGATTATTCACTCATACCTACCATACCTTGATGGCCCAAGTATAGCATGTGTACCTTGAGTTTGCTCAACAAATACATATAGTTATCTTACCTCATCTGTTCAATATATAAATAATACTATGCATAACATCCCTAGCCTGAGTTTGCTCAACAACTAAGAAGTATGTAAGTAATTTATTTATATATATGGTAGAGGACAACATTATATTGAAGATTCATAATCTTCAATATATATATTGAGTGATATCGACTTATAGAATAGTATATTTCTTATGAAATACCCCAGTGATTCAAGTGTCAAACATACCAGAAATCACGGTATATGTACATTTGCATATTTATTTATTTCCCAAGTCTGTTTGGGTTTGTTTAATGTTCCACATTTAGTTTATAAACATATCATATAAGTTTTATTATTATATAACTTTTATTTTTCATATTACTTATATGATAGTCTTACGTATAATATATCATTAATTAAATCTTATCTAATTAATTTAAATCAGTTAACTCTTTAGTTGATTTTAAATTAGTATTCCAATATAACTTTTATATTGGACATATCTACTATAACATGTATAGTGTATACTATAACCTTTATAGTGTAGCATATATATAAAATATATATGTGTGTTTTATTTAATTAACCTTTTATTAATTTATTCAATCAAATAATTTTTATTAAAATTTATTAATTTCAAAATTTAACTTGTATGCATACATGTATACTTATGTTATCTTAAACATTTTAAAATAACATAACATATATCAACATATGTAATACATGCATATATGCATTAATTAATTAACATAATTAATTTATTTTATTAATCTTATTAACAAATTTGAAATTTGAAATTATTATACAAATATTTTCAAACATTTTGAAAATATCATTATCCTTTCAAACATTTTGAAAACTTATGTATTATTATAATTTTTATAATAAACATGTTTTATTTTAAATTTAACTATTAAATTTATAATCCTTAACATTAATTTTCAAAATGATTTTGAAAATTAGCCCAAGGCACAAATTAAGTTGGGCCGTTTCTATTAGGAGCAACCTTTGAGCCCACTTCACCTTTCGAGCCAGGTCGGTAACCAGGCAGGACGGGGTACTTGATTACCCAATTCCAATCTTAGACATTACATTTCTAGACGCCGTACTAAGTGGGCAAGCTTAATTAGTTAGCCCCACTATAATTATTTAAGACTGTATAGGCTATTGGGCTCTAATACCATTGTTGGAACTGGACTAGCCCGCAGCGGAAGTTATGGGTGAATTTCAATTTTTTACCCTATTGGATCTTTTATTGGGCCTATGAAGTCTAAATGAATCGGAATATTTCTAAATTTCATTTAAATAAAATAATTTATTTTATTTAAATTCAAATATATTAAGATATGAAATTAATTTTATTTGATTTAGTTTATACACAAATGTATCATATACATATATGTGTGAGTACATGTCTAGCATAATAATCCATGAAAGGAATAAAATGTCCATATGTAGATGTTGCGCTTTACATCGCAAAGAACATATTATCTCATTTTCTTGTCATGTATATTGTCCAAATATGTGCATGTGTACGTGTTACAATACACACACACATACGTATGTATGTATAAATATATTATATATAATATGAACATAAACCATTTATATGTAGATATATATATATATAGAGAGAGAGAAAAATTATTAAAAATTATTAATAATTCAAAATTAACTTAGTTTTGCAAACATAATAAGTATTTTAATTTATATAAATTATAAATAAAATAACTTTTTCATCCATAAATAATCAACATAAAATAATCTATTAATTAAATTCAAATTATACAATTTTAGAAAAACTAGGATCATGAAATAGAGCTTAGAAAAAATTTGAAGATTTTTCAGAGTTAAATTACTATTTTTAAAAACAAATATATTGATTTCGGAAATAATTATTTAATGTAAAATAATATATTATTAAAAATTCAAATTTTAAAATTTTATAAATTCTAGGATTATGAATGAAAGGTTACAAAAAATTTAAAAGAATTTTTCAATTAAACTATTATTTTTAATAAATCATAAACCATTTTTTGAAAATAATATTAATCATTAAAAATAATAATTTTTTTTGAAAAATTCCTAAATTTTTGATATATGTTTCTGAAATTATATAATATTTTTTTAAATATAAAACTGAATATTTAATGTAATAATTATTTTATATATAATAAACAATTCAAAAACTAAATACATGTTAATTTAAAAATATGAATATATGTATGATAATTAATTTTCAAATTTGTAAATTCATATTACATATAATAAGTGTACTAAATTTTTTAAATCATATATATATATATATATATATATATATATATATCTTATATATGCATATATGCTATTATGAGAGAGAAATATATACTAATATATATATATATATATATGAATTTATTAATAAATATATAAAAAATTATTAATGACAAAAATTGATTTTTTACAGTAAACAACATTTGTCTATACATAAATCAAATAGTATAATAACAAATTATGCACAAAACCAAACTGATTTGTGACAACCACATTTACTTACAAAATCTCACCTAACTAAACATATTGCAGCAATATATTTAAACAGATATGAAATTGCTCATTATAGGATCATAGAACATAATTTAATTACTATAATATGAATTAAAATTACCAATTTAATGATGCCTTTGAATCCACGTTGAAGCAATGACTTTCCTTCCTTTTACTATTCTTGATTCGTCAGATTGCAAGTCCGGAATCACCGACCTCTAACTATCGAATATTATTATTTTAATTTGAAACATATTTGAGAATTTTAGAGTGGATTGAGAGCTATATTTTAACCAGCAATGTAGAAGGTCATGGCGGCCAAAAAGGTTAGTCATGTTTTTTTGGAGGTACGTATGTATATAGGGTTGTACTAGAGAGAAACGAGGAAAACCATTTTACTCATTCTCGCTTTATCTCAACCAATTATCTCCAAGCCAATCCCCTATGTTTTAGCCACCCTAAACCTTCCCAAAGCCAAAATTTTGCAGCCCTAATGATGGGCCTTAAACCCATCTAAGCCCAAGCCAAAATACTATGCAATTAAATCTAATTTAATCGCTTCTCGATATTGTATATCGATCGATATATTTATAATTATTATAAGCATATATACAATATTATTTATTTCTTAAATCGTATTGAAATTTTATAATTAATATTTCATAAATATTAATTAATTTAATTAATTTATAATGATTATAAACTAATTAAATCGTTCGGTGTTAAGGGAATTCATCATTTCGGTTGTGTAAACCTTAGATGTAAATTTGGTCAGCGATTAACATCGAACTATTCTAATGTTAATCACACATCACTTAGTAGGTGGTGTGAAATTATGACCAAATTTATCGCTTACTCATTTTCGGTAAAATCTACTTTAGTTTAATAAGCGTTATTCGGTTGTGACATTTTTTACACCGATTCTATTCATCAAAACTATATCACTTTGGACTTATGGAATTTGGTAATGGTCAAAATTCCAACCTCATTCCACATTCAACTTTATAGTCTATATAAAAAGTCCTTGGTTCAATAATAAAAATTGTTATTAACCGAAATGCTCTGGCTAGAGACCTTGACTTTGAGTTGACTTGAATTGACTGTGATACTAACTGCATATAACTGAGTAGACGAATCCTCTCTTGAATAGTGCATCACCTCTAATACTTCCACTTGACCTAACTGTAGTCACTCGATGGACGCCATGCCATGATTTGGCTATAATCAAAGCGGAGCCTTCATATTGAAGATCCATAGTATTCTCAAGTCGAGAGAACTATGTAAATCAGTCACATCGCTTTCTATTTAACCATACTTATATTTACCAACAGAAAACTATCGAGTGAGTTGTTTCATAGTTATGCAATAACTATTAGTACGTAACCCCTAGGTTCTCCCAACAATTACGAGTAATGCACTGTCCAACATTTGGAGAGCATTACGTACTCCAGCCTAAATGAATACATCGATATCCTATCTCGATGCATCTTGACTAGAAACATTTAAAATGGTAAATTTGTTTCGTTGTGATAAATTACTCACCGTTACAACACTTTGTAACTACTATCACAAAATATATCATTTATGGATTTTTCTATCAAATTTACTTTTAATTAAGTTAATTAATTAATATAATCACATTATATCAAGTATATAATAGGAAGAAAATACCATTTATTTCAAACAAGATTGATCAACGAGTTAGATATATGCAACAAATTACAAAATTGCCCCTAGGGCATGCCCCTAACTCTATCCCAACAATGGTGGAGAGTATATTTTCGGTGATTTCTTGGATTTTTGCAAGCATCATGGTATTCGGAGGCATTTTACTACACCGAGAGTTCCGCAGTCAAATGGTATTGCAAAGAGGATGAACTATACTCTACAAAAGAAAGCTCGATGCTTAGGATTGATATCGGGTTTGTCTAAGCGATTTTGGGTAGAAGCTTTGTTAACCATAGTGCATATTGTGAATCAAACTCTATGCTCAGCTATTGTTAACAAAATTCCAAAAGGAGTGTGGAAAGGAAATAGCATTGACTTGAATTATCTTTGTTTGTTTGATAGTCTGGTTTAGGTGCATGATCTGGAAAATGATAAGCTTTAGCCTAGAGCTTTCGAGGGGTTTTACTTTGCTATACGGACAGTGTAAAAGGCTATCGGATATGGAATCCGAAAATGAAGAAGGTGGTGAATTCTTGTCATGTTACTTTTTATAAGTCAGCATTGTTCAAGAAGAATGAGAGCTCATTGGATGTTTCGGATTTGAGTCACAGTGAATCAAAGAAGAAGTAAGTTATTCCCATTTTCATCCAAGGAGTAGAGTAGATGAAGATGCTTATAAGGAGGAAGCAGTTGATGTTACATCACATAGTCCACATGGTTCCTCTAGTAGTATTGTTGACGTACATGATTCGAGAGAGGATTCGTTTCAAGATGGAGCGGAAAGGAGTTAGTGTGATGATATTGCAACTCGGGTTGATCGATGGGCTATAAGGCCATCCGATAGATATGGTGATCAGAAATATTTTTGCTTTTGTGACAAGTTGGACTATGCTCTTTATGTAGTCTAAAGTGAGCCGATGGACCTTGATGATATCTTGTGTTCGATTGACAACTCGAAATGGATTTATGCCATGGAGGAAGAGATGCAATTGTTAATGAAGAATTAAACTTGGGATTTGGTTCCACTTCCTAAAGGAAACTGTGCTATTGGGTACAAATGGATATACAAGGTGAAGTACAGTGGAAGGTACAAAGCTAGGCTAGTAGCAAATGGGTTTTGCACAAAGGAAGGGAAAGGAGTACCATGAGATATTTGCACCGGTTGTGAACACTACACCATAAACGATATTTTGATACGGCTAAAAGCCGTATCAAAATATGCCGACCTTAATATTTTGATACGGCTTTTAGCTGTATCTAATGATCCAATTAGATACAGCCATTAGCTGTATCTAATTGACACATTAGATACGGCCAGAAGCCGTATCTAATTGACAAATAGGCAGCGTCTAATGACCCAATTAGATACGGCTAAAAACCGTATCTAATTAGTCAATTAGATATAGATATATAATCAATATCCAATATATAATATTATAGACCTATTCATATCCAATATATAATATTATAGACCTATTCATATCCAATATATAATCAATAATCATTCCGAGACATCAAAACAAATAATATTATAGACAGTGCACATTCAAATGATTCAATAATCCGCATTGCAGTGCGTAATAACTTAACAATATCATTACATAGTACGAAAAATACTAGTATTAGCATTTAGCACATTAATATATCGCAGTAGCGGATACTAGAAAACACTATCGCTCCAGTACCAAGATACAAATACACAACAATAATACAAATGTATCACATTACTACATAATACAAATACACAACAAGCCTCTATTATACTGTGTTGTTACGGCAGTCACTGCAAAATGCAAAGCCAAAGAGCTAACTCCTCCAGCCCAGAACATCTACACAAGCATTACAAAATATTAGTACATCTTTAGTTTTAGGAGTTAACTCTATATTACAGTTCATTGCAACTACATTTTTTCCATTTTGTTATGTGAAAAGTCAGATTTAGAAAATGCATCTGGATGCAACTAGTAAATACCCAAACACAGACTCAATACACAATAAAGAATTAAAGACTAAAAAACTTTTGTCAGTGGGATGCTGCCAGTGGGAGTATGCAGGTGATTGGAGAATGATGCAGTGAAGTGGGATGTTCTACAGAGAATGGTGACTTTGTAGGTGATCGATGTTGTTTTCTTTCCTTTTCTTTTTGATGTGCACATTTGATGTGCACAGGGCAGTGGGATATATGTACATTGAAGTGGGTATGAAGCTGTTTGGGTGTATGGGAAGGGACAGTGTGTATGGGAAGGTGCAGTGTTGATAGAATGTGAAAAGTAGTAGGTGGTGAAAGGGGAGGGAATGTTGAAAGAGGAAGGTGTATTGTTGTGGTGACGTAAACAACAATTGAATGTAAAAGGAGTGAAACGAAATAGAGAATGTGAATAAAATGACAGTTTATGAATAAAGAGAATGTGAATGAATGCAACCTATTTGAATGCAGTGTAAACTTCCCTTTTTTTAAGGAAATGAAAGTAGCAAGATCAGAGAGGAATAAAAGTTGCAACATTTTTGGTATGAGCAACAAAAATGTGCAACAAAAAATATCAAAATATAATGTAAAAATGAAACAATCAATACGAGCAACTGAGAATTGGAAATGCAAACTCAAACTGAAAAATAGAATCGTTAACAGAAAAGAAAAAAGTAATGATTCAATGCAATTTTTTTAACCAAGAATGCAGGAACAAAAGAGTGAACAAATGGGGTAACGAATTATGCAGGAAACTGCAAAACAAAATACAAAATGAAAATCCCAAAACCAGGTGATTGTTTTTGGTTTAAGAGACTAAAAGAAGAACAGATGCACACATGAAAACAACACAGATGAACACAAAAAGAAAAACTAAAAGAAAAGAACATAAGTTGCACACAGAACAGAGGTGCACTAAATGCAAACAAGAATGCACACAAAACTAAAACTGAAACGTGGTATTAGATGAAGTAGTCAAGGAAGTGTTTTGTAGAGAAAGCATCAACAATTTTAGAGCAACAATTCAGAAGGATAAAGAAAAATTCAAAAGAATGGAACAGAACAAGACCAAAAGATGATGCAGATTTGACTACTTTAGAGCAATAATTCAATAACAAACTATTAGCTGTTGATAGTCACTCTGAAGATGCATATGATTATGATGTACTTCTGCATACTGGCAACTTACTAAAAAAAGAATGCATGAGAAATACGTTTTCAATCTCCAGCAATCAAAAGTCCAATGGCTAACAGAGGAGGATAGCAATTCTAGGTTTTATTATGCCATAATGTGAAAAAGAAAATGTAGAAATAATATATCAACTCTATGCAACCAAAATGGACAACCAATTTATGATGAATCACTTATCAAGCACCAAGCTAGATGTTTGTTTGTAAACTTTACTTGTTTTGATGTGATTACGCATACGACGATTTAAACAATATGGTAGTTTCCTATAAACTAACGTTATCCAACTCGCTAGATATTTTTAATTTTATAATTCATTTATCTAAAAAGATGTTTTATGGTATATTAACAACTTAAAATATATTAATCTGAATTGGAATTAAATTCAAATAAATTTAATGGGACTTGAAATATCGACCACATAAACAAAAAATATACCTGCTCCATCATCTAGAGATATCGAATAAGACACTTTAGATGGCACACATATCCACCCACTCCAACATCAGCAAAGGTCTCTGCAAATTGATGATTCATTTTGCTGGTTCTCTCATATGGTTCTCTCATCTGGTAGCAAGCTAGTCTTTGCTTTTAAAAGATGTTCCTTATTGATCACCTTTGAACACAAAATGTTAAAGAATAAACTAATACGATGAACAACATTTCGTAGATCCTTATGTTGTGGATAAGAATGTTGAAGCAATACCGGAAGCAAATGCTGCATTATGACATGGTAATCATGTAACTTCATATTTCTTAGTTCAGGAGGATTGATGATCACATTGTTGTGAAAGTTAGAAGAAAATTTGTTAGACACTTTCAGATTTTTCAAAACGGTGCAAAACCGTATCTTTTCTTCTTTGCTCAAAGCGAAAGTTGTCTTTAGTATGATTGTTTTATTTGTTTCAGGATCTTCCATCACCCACAACTTTTGTTTTATACCCATGATTTTCAAATCCTTGCATGCATTGATGCCATCTTTTGACTTATCTTTATTGTCCATAATGGTGCTGATGAGATGCTCCATGACATTCTTCTCCGTATGCATAACATCAATATTATATCGGACCAAATTTGTTTTCCAATATGGTAAATCAAAAAAGATAGACCTCCTATACCATCCAGAAATATTGTCAACATCTTCATTAGTTGACTTTTTCCATTTTCGACCAATTTCTTCTTTTTGTTTACCAACTTTCATTTTGATATTCGCTACTTTCTTTTCAACTTGAAAACCAGTCAATGGCCATTTAGGACGACGAAGTTCTTGTTCGTTGTTGAAATTTGTCTTATCGTATCGAAACTTGTGTTCATTAGGAAGAAACATTCGATGTCCCATGTAACACATCTTCTTACTTTCAGGAAGATAATAAGAACAAGTGTTTTCCCCACAAACAGGACATGCAAAGTAACCGTGAGTTGTACATCCCGATAAAGTCCCAAAAGCAGGGTGATCATGGATTGCCCACAGCACCCTAGCTCTCATTGTGAACTCAGATTTATGTAACGCGTCAAATGTAACTACTCCTTCCCATAACTGCTTTAACTCGTCTATCAACGGCTGTAAATAAATATCAATATCCTTTCCTGGTTGTTTTGGCCCAAACATCAACAATGTTAACATTGAGAACTCCCTTTTCATGCACATAGACGGAGGAAGATTATATGGTACTACAATTATTGGCCAACAACTGTAAGGGTTAGAGAGAGAAGCATGTGGAAAGAAACCATCTGTTGCTATTCCAAGTGTGACATTTTGTGGCTCGGCAGCAAAAGTTTGACCAAATGAATCTGCGACTTTCCATTGAGAAGTGTCACATGGATGACGTATTGCAGTTGGATCAGACTTTCGAGGTCTTCGCATCTACCATCCATGGTACAGTATACAGTCTCTTCAATCTAGAAATTAAAGGAAAATGTCTTAATGTCTTTCGAGGTACTTTGGTGCATTTTCTCTCTTCGTTTAATGATGTCATATATCTTGGTTCATTGCAATTTGTACAAGAAACTTTGTTCGCATCATCTTTCCAGTACAATATGCAATCATCGATGCATGCATCATAAGTTCTGTAATTCATCCCAACTTGCTTAATGATCTTCTTCACGTCGGAGTACTTTGTTGGCAGCGTGTTACCTTCGGGGAGTAACTCCTTTATTAATTCGAGAAGTGCAGCCATACCATTATCTGAAAAGCTGTATTGGGTCTTCAAGCTATTCAGTTTCACAATGGCATACAGCTTCGTAATCCCTTTTGAACATGAAGGATACAGTGGCTCTTTTACGCTACCAAAAAGCGATTTATACTTCTTACTTTCATTGGCTTGCCAATCTGGATAATCAGTAGACTGCTCTCCAAATTAGCATGATCAGGCAACGAATTTGTAGGTTGAAAATGATGAAATCTATCTGCATTGACCAGATCTTCCATCGTAATATGTTCAGACTCAGCAGTAGTTCTGCCATGACTAACTGGTTGCTGTTTTTCCATCTCCGCCCTTTTTTCCCCATGAAAATACCACGCTGTATACGATTGGATAATACCCCATCTAAGCAAATGAAAATGAATGCCATCTAATTTGATCGTCTTCATATTTTTGCACCGGGTGCAAGGGCATAAATACAATCCTTTCTTTCCACCGTTTTCTTCAACAAAACTAATGAACTTCTACACCCCGTCTATATAGTATGTGGATCTTAGATCTGATTCATTTATCCATTGTTTGTCTATGCTGAAAGACATACTGCCCTCCTATATCATATTTAACAGAACATGAGACTTGCCCTTCAATGGGTCCTCGTTCCAACTGCTCGAAAAGAATATTTTTGAAATTATATTGAGAAATTTGTTGTAAGATTAATTCTACATATTTAACTTTACTAAATCATATTGTTCTTGTTAAATATAATAGTTATTTTTTTTCTATTGCCGCTTTGCTAGTTCAGCATAGTCAGTTTATTAAGAAGTCCAAACTATACAGTTCATTTCTAACTTTTTAAATTCGAATTTTGCTTCAAAGATTAATAGATGTGTTAATGGTTAATGTTAATTGCTGTTGAGAGGACTATACTTTTTGAGTTGTTTTATTAAGAACCAAATACTCAAATCCGTTTGCATTTAAGTTTCATTCTTTGTTTATGCATTTCCTTTGCTACATTGCATTCTCTGTGTTTCCTAGTTCACTACTTTACATTTTTTATTTCTACATTTAATCTTTCATTCCCTCCCATAACACTGCACTATTACTTCTGCCAAACACCCCACCAGCAAAATATCCCCACCCGATCTCCACTATACTTCAACCAAACACTCAACATCCACTGCCACTTCCCATACATTCAAACTGCCAAACACAACCTCCCAATTTCGAACACAACCCTGCTCCTCAAACATGCAGTCCTTAACCACAGTCACCCAAGAATTCAACTCCCTACACTATCTCCAATTCAACTTCCTTGCTACCATCTTCCTCCCTGTCACATTAACTACCTTTGACGATAAAATTGCCTCTTCGCCTCATTCCATTTCCACCACTACCTAAAGTTTCCAAAAATGTTATTTTCCGAATTTGAATTGTCATATTGTATAATAAATTAACAAGATAATGTAGGGACAGCGCATAAATTTCCTTTTTCTATAAAAAAGTAATTTCATAAACCTTTCCTAATTTAGTGATAACTATAAGATTTAACGTAAATATCATTTATTATTATCAAATTGTGAAAATATTTCAAAATTTGAAATCACTATCATAAAAGCATCTTTTCTAGAAAATAAATAAGTCTGTAACTTTCCTTTCCAAATTAGAACATGATTTAATCCACATGATAATTCACCATCATCAAATTGTGAGGACATATATAAACTTGATATCATCGTTGTTTTAAAAAAAGCTTTATGGGAAAAAAGATGTAACTTCATTTTCTAAGTTAGTAATTTTACATGATTCAAGCTACTTGATCGTTCATAATATAAATTGTTTAGTAAAGAACAATATAATTCAGTAAACAATTAACTTCCTTGTAAGATTTACACACATGCCTTTTTCATGATCGTTTTTTTTTGTTTTCCTGTACGACCTAGAATTTTGTAGTATGATTTTAAACATTTAATTAATTTTAAATAGTTAAAATATATGGACTATTTAAATTTCAATAAATGGAACTCAAAATATAGGGTTTATTTTAAACATTAGCACCAAACTGTTTCCAAAAAATTTGTCATTACAACGGCGCCATTTTGTAGCACCGGAGTAATGTCTATGCATTACCCCTCTCCTGATACTTGGCTTGCGCCATTAACAACAATTTTATCCACTTATACAACAATGTCAGAACAATATACAACATTAGCACCAAACTGTTTCCAAAAAAATTTCCATTACAACGACGCTATTTTGTAGCACCGGAGTAATGTCTATGCATTACCCCTCTCCTGATACTTGGCTTGCGCCATTAACAATAATTTTATCCACTTGTACAACAATGTCAAAACATATACAATGTCAGAACCATATACAACATTAGCACCAAGCTGTAAATTATGCAAGGAGATCAAAATAATACAAAATAGCATAAGATTGACTATTGTATTAGACATGGTATTATTGGTTTTTTTTAATTAGACATGGGGCTACTCAGCAAAAAAATTGGGTTTCTTCATTTTTTCCAAATTACATGGGGTTACTCAACAAATTCACGAGTTCAAATAGAATTTGCCTAGAGAAAATAAAGACCAAGTAGACTCTGTGTACATGGTGCTCTTGCCATTGAACAGGGCCAGTTATGTGGTTTTTCTTTACCAAAGACAAAAGTTTTGTTTTTTTGACCTCGATTAGGCATTGACAGAAATACAATGAGACATTAATAAATATGTTTTTCTCATCTTTTTGTATTTACAGCCTGTCTATTTATCTCAATTATATTCACTAATACCAAAATTACCTATCTATTGATTTATTTATTCTCGTGAATATTCATTAAAAAGATATCTTTTCACTACCAAAGAAATATTTGTAATGCACTTTGAATACTTAATAGTACAATCCTCTAGAATTTTAAATATTCGTGTCTATATTTCTCGTAATTCTATTACGACATCTGTTTCATGCATAATAAGTAATCATTATAGAATGCAAATGAAGAATCAATTATATCAAACATAAATTCTGTCAAAGGCTGCCTATTTTCAAATTGGGAGCTAACTAAAAGAAGATAAAAAGAAGTAACAAGAATTATAATTGTATTCATAATTATATTATTTCTTAATTAGGCCAGGTTTAGTAAATCATCAATTATTGGAACAAGAAAGAAGGTTAAGCATGCAATATAAAACATTTTCAAACAAAAGTACATAAGAATTAAACAGAAAATTAGATTGATAAAATTAGTAATTCAATTGACATGTCACTAATCCACCAAGGTACGATAACCAAATAATTTCCTAGTCCAAGCATAGATAATAATCGTAGATTCTTTATTAAAAAAGGACAGATATTTCGATCAGTAGACCAACATTAGCAGAAAAGGATGGACATAAATTAGGTTACCTACAGCAACTCATTAAGATTGAGGTTTAGTCTAAACTATACATATCAATCCCTTCTGTTATCATAACAGTACTCGTCAAAATTAAGCACGCAATTTCATAACAAAAACAACGGAATTAAGCGCGCAATTTCATAACAAAATTACCTGAGAGCAGCGATCGAATTCGAGAAGACGTGGAAGGCTCTGATGGACGACGTCAAAGCAACGTTCGATCAATCGAGGTGGAAGGCTCTCTGGCGATTTAACCCTAAATAAGCACGGGAAAAAAAAGAAAGCTGGAAATAAAAAAAAGGAGGGAGGGTGTGCGTTTTGGGGAAAATTTTCTCACGAAAAGAGGCACGGATTTTGATACGACTATAAGCTGTATCAAATGTTAATACTGCTTACAGCCGTATTAAATTATATAGATACGGCTATAAGCTGTATTAAAATTTGATACGGCTTATAGCCGTATCAAATGTCCCGCCTAAGGTTGCGTCAAAATCCTATTTGTAGTGTAGTGGAACTATACTTAAATCTAGATATTACATGCTATAGTTGTTATTCACGACTTGGAGTTGGAACAACCCAATGTGAAAACCACTTTCTTGCATGGTGACTTGATGAGAACATCTACATGAAGCAATCGAAAGGTTTTGTTGTACATGGTACATCAAATTCTGTTTGCAAGTTAAAGAAATCACTAATTGGTTTAAAGTAACCACCTAGGCAATGGTACAAGAGATTTGATTATTTTATGCTTGAAAATAGTTTTGATCGAAGCATCAAGGATGCTTGTTTGTATTTCAAGAAGTTGGAAAATGATTGTTGGGTGTCTTTCCTCTTGTATATGGATGGCATGCTCATTACTTCTAAGGATAAAAATGAAAAAACAACATAAAGTGAAGTTTGAAATTAAAACAAAAATGAAGGATCTTGGAGAAGCAAGGAGGATATTGGGCATGGAAATAGAAAAAGATCGAAAGTGTTTGAGTTCAGATTGACTCGAAAGGTGTATATTGAGAAAGTACTTTGCCAATTTAGTATGCAGAATGCAAAGGCGTCAAATAATCCTTTACCTTTACATGTGAATATTTCGAGTAAGGGATCACCTATCTTGAAGAAAGACAAGGCTTATATGGAAAAGATGTCATATGCTAGTGCATTTGGAAGTTTAGTGTATGCTCTGGTGTATACAATGCTCGATATTGTAAGTGTTGTCAGGATGGTTAGTCGGTATATGGATAACTCGAGATAATCACATTGGGAAGCTATAAAGCTTATATTGAGATACCTTAGAGGTACATCATTTCATGATCATGTTTTTGGCAGTGATGGGATGAGTTGCAAGTTTATTGGTTATTGTGAATCGGACTACGATGGTGATAGGGATCGGAGAAAATCAACTTTTGGATATGTCTTCCCACTTGGTAGAACGGCCATAAGTTGGAGATCGAGATTGTAAACTGTTGTTGCTTTATCAACTATGCAGGTGGAGTTGATAGCCGTGGTGGAGGCGACAAAGTAGGCACTTTATTTGAGGCGATTGTTGTGTGATTTAGGATTTGAATGTGATAGTTTCGATGTTCAATGTGATAGCTAGATTGTTATTCACTTAGCGGAGAATTTGGCATTTAGCTCGCAGACTAAGAATATTAAAGTGAGCAAATCATTTTTAGTAGCCATGGATGAAGATCGGCAAGTATGTCCTTGGAAAGTTCACACAAAGGATAATGCAGTGGATATGTTCAATAAGGCATTGCCGGTTGGAAAGTTCGAGCATTGCTCAAACTTGATTCGCTTGTTGAAGTGCTAGGTGCCACGAGATGGCACGGTTGAGGAAGGAGTATGGTTATGGATGATGAAGAATATTAATGAGAGATTGTGGTTCTATCTTCTTGGTGAGTACTAGTTTACACTCCTTATTACTTTTTCTTTTGATAAGGCGGTTTTGGATTTGGGTGCTTTCAACAATTCGATAGCAGGTGGTGGCTTTGCTGGAGAAGGTTGATGGAGTGTAATGGGTGATGGCTTTGCCAGAGCTTATTAGGAAAGTATTCAAGTTTGTATGGCTGAAGGTAGCAGGGGTAATAGTTTGGCATTGTCGGTTTTTGGTGATGGAGGTCGAGGTAGAGTATTTAATTTTAACGACATAATATGGAAAATTGAAGTGGTTGGATGTAACTTGGTGATAGAGAAGACGATTCGAAAATTGAAGCTTGGAGACGAGAGTTGTGGCATGTTGAAGGCAAGAGATACGCACGAGTGTTTGCACCAAAAGTTGGCACAAACACCTAATAGAAATTTCGTAGAGGATTAAATCAAAGAGAAAACAGTAGTAAAGTAAAAAAGAAATAAGCTGATACTATAAAGACGGCAATTTATAGTGGTTCGGTGTTGTTTACCTACGTCCATTTTGAAGAGATAGCTTTATTAACCACTTTGTAAACTAGGTACAATAAGGATCAGATTAGAACCTTAGTTACAAAAGAGTACAGAGCAACAAGCAGCACAAAGATCCCTGAAATGAACAATCAAGTTTGAATTTATACAAGAAGACGGCGAAATAATTCCTCGAAAATTTAGCAGAAGGCTCTTCAGATCCATAGGGGCCTACAGGAAGGATCGCATGGCCCAAATCCCAAGAAATAAAGATCGAGGCCAATCACTATTGTTGGAGATTTATGGACAGGGATCCCTTTGGGTGCTTCTCCATGTTGTGTTATGCTTGGCCTTCAAGTTTCATGTTAATTGGACTTGTAGATGTTGAGTTATTGATCAATCATTGTTGCAATGTGTTATGTACTTTGAGTGGCCGATCCCTCAAAAGGGAAGAGGGTCGATCCCTCTTTCTTGTGCTTTTTAGGGTGCAATCCCTAGGGTGCCCTCTTCTTATTCCAAAGTTCCACGTGTATCTGACTTCTGGATTTTGAGATATCGATCGTTTTTCCATTAAGTTGCACTTGTTTAGCTGAAGTAATCCGACCCTTTTGGTAGGGAGGGATCATGCCGATCCCTTTTCTAGGTTAGACTATATTCCATACTTAGAACATTTTGTATAGCATATCTCTTAATTTCATTTAATCACGGCTTCATATTACCATTTGTACTTGATTTTTGGACCCCACGATCATCAGTCCAGGCTTACTGGCCTTGATGACAGTCGAGTCTAACTAGTCCAATCAATTCGATATAACCGAGTCAAAATGATGGATAACCCTTGTCCTCCAAAGTACGTCTTGTATCAAACATGATGTCCTTTGAATCGAAGTAAGTTAGAGTCGCTAGAAAGGAATCCATCCAGTTTTCTGAATAGTCGCTATCCTTCTATTAAATTATTTTCCTAAAGTGTCGTATCTCTCTTTGATCATCATGATGCTTGGTCGATTTCCAATAATATAAATTTAGGATTGTATTCTTGCATTCCATTATTTTCTGTGTCTAGTTTTATGGGGTTAGTACGCTCTGGCCATCTGATCCATTTTCATCTTTGAAAGCTTCAGGAGAGAATTCAATTTCTGTAGATTTCAAAATTTGAATTTCTATAATATGCACATGCATATTTCGGTACACGTTCTTGTCGTTGGCTCCTAGATGCATTTGTATGCTCGTAGGTCGTCGCCAAATTTCATTGAATCGTATGGAATTAAATTGTAATTGTAATTTTATTATTTTTTAAAGTAGGGACCAGAATTTTTCTAATCGATCCCTTTCTCTCTTTTTTTATGTGTACATAAAGACATAGGGATTAGATGGATCCCCTTGAATATGGATCGTATCCAATCCCTTTTTGAGGAATGGGCTTAACATCTTTTGGCTTCATAAAGAAGAGTAGGGCAGGCTAATCCCTAAAGCCTCATATATAAACTAATATTTCCCTCTCTAACCTTCACTTTATTTCTTATTTACGTGATTTCATTTCCTTCAAAGAAACCCTTTCCAACTACTTTAAAGCCGAACCCTTTCTTCCTTCCTTTGAAACTATCATCATCACCATCGTTTAATCCGCCATCCTCTCGAATTTAAGAATGTCGCCTAATCTTGATCTGAATTGAAATCCATCCCACTTTATGTGCAATGATCTGTACCTATATATATACATAGGTAGGTTTTGATTTTCTTTTGTCTCTAACTCATGATGAGATGATGGGTTTTTACATGTTGGTTGTGGTAATCTTGAGGATTGACGTTGGATTGATTGGCGGTGATGTATGATCAGCGTGGTGATGAAGTTGATATTATTTAGTGAGGGATCAGTGATGTGGTGTGATCTCCTGCAATGTGAAGAAGATGGCTTGTGGCTCATCGGTTGAGGGATCGTTCGATGAAATAAAAAAGAGGGATTGGTGGCATTGAACTCAGTAGGGATTGGAGAAAACATTGGAGTTGAAGCACAGAGGAATCAGTCGTCTATGGAGCATGGAGAGATCGATCGTGACGGAGTATGGAGGGATTGGTCATTTTTCATTCATGACATAAGGATCGGTGGTGAAGTGTTTGTAAAGGATTAGTCAAGTTGGCTTTGAGAGGGATTGATCATGGATACAATAGGATCGGCCTTATAAATTTTGAACTTGCAAATTCAAACAAACCAATCCACTTAAACATTTATGACCAACCGGAACTAACCTTTCCTTAATGAACTTGAACTAAGAACTATAACGGATAACAGGACTTACATACCCAGTATCAAACTTGAAATTGAACAACTAAACTTCTGGGACTTAGACATGGATTGCAACTTAGCATAAGTACTTCAATAATGAACTTTATACTTCAATAAGACGATGGACGATGTTGAAGCTTACACAACTGATCAATGTAAACGCCAGTTGAGACGGTCAATAATGATGGTCACTTGGATTGAAATCCAAAGTCTCATCACTATTTTTTCTTTTAATTCTAAATTATTTATCTGTGCACGACACGACACTGCACCATACTAGTTTACACCTAGCATGGGGGGACAGATAAAATTTTCTAATCTTGATTATCTACTGAGTTTAGTTGATATGGGCACTAGATGCTCAGGGCATTAAACATGATGTTTTCCAGTCAACCTTCACAGCATAACAATCCAAGTGCTGAATCTAGCTTCCCGACCATATCTAGTAGATTCTTTCCCGAACACCAAGCTGAGCAACCGCAAAGTCCCAGTCCGTTAATTTTTCTTTTCTCTAGTGTTCCCATCCTTTCTGTGGAAGAAATAAGTTCTACCCTTGACACTTTAGAGTATGCTATAATTCAGGATGACCAGAAAGACTCCCAAGCGTCTAGAATTGGTGAGACCGCTCTCCGTAGGCTGCGCTCTAAACATATAATCTTGTTTAGAGATGTATTAGTCCTATTAAGGAATGATATGGCCCACTTTTCCCCTGTGGGTATACAACATGTAATAAATTTTTGTGTTGGGCTGGATATGTGTCGCCCTTCAGCTCATTTAAACAAGAGATGGTACGTTATCTGGGAATAGCTCCTCCTCTGCTGCATCCGAACAGCTACGCTTTCCTTCATGGTACCTTCTTATTATTTATGGACGTTTGTTCCATCCACCATCTCTAAAAGATATTCAATGCATCTACAATTTCAAGCAACCGACGAGAGGTCCTTCGTATACTTTCCTTGAGCTTGCGCCCAACTGTTGAGTTCTTACTAGTGCATGGAACAAGCTTAGTGTCATTGAGCATGAATGGTTCTACGTTCGTTGTTCGCCCAGCTTTGTAAGGTGATGGTTGGAAGGACGTAAGTATTGCCTTCACTTTATTTTCAAATTCTTAAGCCCTAACCGTACCTTAAACTAATAAATACTTTGAAAATTTACAAGTGTCCATCCATGACTCGAAAGATATAATTATTCAAGGTAGTTTCTGCAATTCGAGCTACCCCGATCGAAGACAGAGACATTAGATCACTCGTAACTGACGAGTGGTTATCTCTTTTAAGGTGATATCCCTATTGTGCCCCCAGTCTAGGAGGCTTGGACAATGCCGAAGAAGGTGAAATTATAAGTGATGATGCCAATGGGCCTGGTAATGATGATGTAGATTTGGGCAACGCATCTTTGGTTGAATCATCACAAGGCACGCAATCTTGCGTGCTGACAAGGAAAGGAAAAGGCTTACATATAAACTCCATAAGAGAGAAGCTACTAAAACACCCAAGTTCATTATCACCTCTGTTGAAGAAGAGTCTTCCTCCCAGCCTCTAGAGAGTTCGATGAAAGGATTTTCAAGTCTCCCGATCCCCGATGACATCATGACCTTTGACTTTCCCAATTTAAGTCCCAAGGGGCTTAATTTTCCCTCCAGGATTGGTGATGACATTACCCCCACTACCAAAGTGTAAATCACTCATGTGAGCATTTGCACAATAACTGGTCCATCGGGAGGACACTAGGGCACTCACAATCACATGCGCTTTACTAAATGATTTTCGTCTGTCTTTTATTTGATTGTCACTTATATGCATTTGTTTAGTTTGTAGGTGCTATGTCTCATTATTTGCCTTTAATTGCTTAAGGGGCTACTTAACACATAATGGATCTAGACGTGGTTCGAACTCGAGTAGCCTTGACAGAGGAGCGACAGTGGGAAAGATGCTCATTCACAGGAATCTATATCCTCTAAGTACAAGTCAAAATATCAATCATCCCATCACCAAGAAGTTCAGCCCAGACCTTCTGTATATAGTGGTGATCGGACCTCTTCTCATGTTCCCCCAACTACTATGCCTCCCGAGCATCATTTGGGTTCATCTGGGTCTCGACAGCCTCGCGACTGTTGGTTGAACAAACGTCCTATTGTTACATCATAGCCTGCTTTAACTACTATAGTTCCTGAGGCCTCTAAAGCTGAATGGTTGGCCGAACTTAAGGTTAAATTTCCAAAAATTTTCTTTGATGGACTAAATTTTCTTCCTTCTATCCATACAATCCTAGAAAATATTAAAGCTAGTTCACTTTCGTGCGTCAACGATGTTTTTGTGCAGCATGAAACACTCAACACTTAGCTGAGAAAATTTATGAGGTGTCTGTTGAAAGGCAACACGAAATCGATCGCCTTAAGTTGGATGCGATCCATGATAAAAATATGATTAGGCATCAAGATGATGAGATTACATAGTTGACCATAAAGTTAACCGCAGTAGAGAAAACTGCAAAAGAAACGTCTAGAGCGGTTAATCCTCTGGAAATGGCTCGTAAGAAGGAACTAGACACTGCTACTCAATGCTGTAGTGCACTTTCCTTAGGCATCTATTCAGAAAGATAAAGACGCTCTAGCCCTCACGTTAAAGAGCTCGAAGAACTGTTTCAAGAAGAGAAAGATGATAAATAAGCCGATTAGATGGAAACCCAAAAGCATCGCGAAGGGGTCATAGAGGCTCATGAGCTGTAAATTAAACTAGATGAAGATCTTGCTCAAATTGAGGCTTTCAAAGAAGAGGCGAGGGAAGCTAGTTCTGAGGAGGTTAGAAAGAAAATTGAGGCTCGGTCGGAGGGAGCAAGAGAGGAAGGTAGGAATGAGATCAAGGGAATACTTGATCCTTTGATCATTGAGTACAATGCCAAGGTCCTTATCCATCATGACTTGAGCTTTCTAAGAGAGAGTTGCCTCGAATCGCTTAGTGTGGCCTGGGACCATATCATCGATATGAAAAAGAAGACTCTTGGCAAAGCCGATGTTGATAAGTAGAAACTGGTGCGAAAGTTCTATGTAGATCTGAACTTTCATATCTCGCCACTATAAGGCTAAGATACTTTTACACCTTTTGACAAAGGAAAATACATCGGTAAAGCTTTAGGGTCTGAATCTAAAGATTCCAGTTTACTTCAACCAGCCGGCGCATCAGTTTCTTTTGGTCCGAGACAAGACCCAGATCCGGATAGACCCAATTATAAAATCAAAGGCAATGAGTCCTAGTCAAGAAGGGAGCACTCTAGCAACAACCAAAAGTCAGTCGGATGCAGGTATCTCGCTCTATTCTCATTACTCGAGAAGTTTCGTTCTTCATCGCCAATTGATCTAGGCTTATTCGCTTGTTCCTGCAAATCTGTAGGTCTCTCGGCTCCTATTCAAACTCCAAGAGGTAGTGTTGTTGTGGAGCAACAATTGACACTTACGGACATCCCAATGGCTACTAGCATTCAAGGCCCGATGCATAAGTTATTGGAGCCCTTGCCAAAGAATAGGCCAATGATCAGCCACTCAAGATGAATCTGATGATGTTATGATTACAAGTACCTTTGAACACGCCAATAAGCTCAGCCTAAAGGAGCGCATCACGAAGGAGGAGTTATAAAAGAAGAAAGCAAAAACCGAACCCATTGATATGGGCATCGATGATCCAAACCTTATCCCACTTCAAGTCATTCCTCTTGGTGGGTCAATTCCTATGAGTAACATTCGTCCCGCTTCTGAAGGTGACACTGCTTCGACTCTCATGTGCATGGATATTTCTCCAAAGGGTGGTAAGAGCAGTAAGGGATCGAATAGAGGAACAGGAGAAGGCTTGAGTGGGTCCACTCCCAAGAAACTCAAGAGGGAGAAGAAGCAGAAGATGTAGCCATCATGTCAGCTTATTTTGTACATAGCCTATGCAGCTATTTTTCTTTTTGTTAGCCATGTTGGTGCGGGTCCGGCCTCCACTTCAGGATAAACATTTGCACTATAATTTTCAAGTTTTATGTAAATAAAAGTTCTTTTATTTTTGTTGAACTCTTGTGTGAATTTGTTTAAGTAGTCAAGCTATTACTTTTCCATTTAATGTACTTATAATTCATTGCTCATTGATTCAGATAATCATCGTTAATTTTACTCAAGGCCTCCATGTGGTCGTGGCCACAAGTGGTACCAACATTGGGACTGAGCCTTAATGCAACGCTATCGAATTCAATGGATTAAGTGATTATATTACTGCCTCTAGTCTTGGGTTAAAGGAGTTAGATAGTGGATGGTCGAATTCCATCCTTAGCGAATTTATACTCCTTCTATCGATTTCAAGTCAGAGTTTACGAAATAGTGAGTGGTTGAACCGCACTCGTCTATTTGTTTATATTCATATTCGCACTCTGGGGATAAGAGTTTGTTGGCGAATGGTCAAATCTCACCCCATTTTAGTTTATGCTCTAGTCCGCACTATAAGAACTTAGAGTAAAATAGTAGAATCATACTTTCTATAATTGATTGATTTGCCCCAAAGCCTACGGTTTAACTTGGAGAGCGATCGGTCATGTTACGATCGCTTTTTGATTCATGTCTGTCCCATCGCTTGGTCGGATTAATTTGATTATCGGATGGTCAAGCCACTTCCATTTCTTGTTTGGTACTCCATCGATCGGGTTGTGAGCAAGAATCATCGATTGAACAGTCGGACCATGTTCATTTGGTTTACTCCAATCATGAACTTGTATAATATGTTGGCTCTAAACTCTGGGAACTTGCTCGGACATGTCAATATTAGTTAGTCAGGTATCATACCTAATATGTAATGCTATATCAATCACAAATATGAAGGAAATTTCAAACTTCATTTTCCAAATAGAAAGAAGTGATATAATTTGTTTTATTACATATTTGGAAAATCAAACACTAAAGCAAATTCGAACACTAAATACAACTGAATGAAAAAGAATAAACTAAGTAAAATAGCATCGTGAATGCTCGTTATTCCACGCTCTTGGGAGTATGATGCCATCAACGGTCACTAGCTTGAAAGTTCCTTCTGCAAACCACTTTTGAATGACCTTTGATCCTTCCTAAGTAGGATTCATGTGGGACGGGATAGGAAAACTAGTTAAAAGATGAGATCGCCAATTTCAAAGGTCCTAGAACTTTAGTGTTAAAGTATCGGGCGATTCGGTGTCAATATGCAGCTGCCCTCAAATCACCTTCTTCGTGCTTCTCATCTACCAATCTAGAGATTCTAACAGGAGATCTTTATCATTTTGGGGTCGTAGTAGATCACTCAATGAGAAGGGACTTCAAGTTCAACAGAAATGACGGCGTAGAAGCCGTAAGAAATGGCGAATGGAGTATGGTCGGTCGTGGACTTTTGGGTGGTTCTATAAGCCCACAATGTTGTTGCGAGTTCATCCATCCACTTTCCTCTAGCCTTTTCCAAATGTTTCTTCAGAATGAATTTTATGATTTTTTCATAGCTTCAACTTGTCCATTTCTTGAGGGTAAGCAACTTCCGCAAATCTCTTTTTAATATAACGCCAACGGCAGAAGTTTATGAATTCAGCGCTGTCGAATTGGGTTCAATTATCGGTTGTAGTGGTTTGTGGAAGGCCAAAACGATAGATGATGTTCCAAACAAAGAAATTACTTTTTTGTCGTAATCGTGGTTAAAATTCTACTTCAACGCATTTGGTAAGTAATCAACTGCTGCGATGGCATACTTTGAAACACCTTTAGAAATTGGTACGGAACCGATAATATCTATTGCATATGTGGCAGACATCCATGGACTAACCATTTGTATAATTTTCGTTGGCGGAGCTCTTGGAACTTTTGCATACATTTGGCACTATCGCATTGTTTAGCATAATCAGCAGCATCTCGGTTGATAGTTAGCTAGTGATACCCATAGGAGTATTTTCTTTGCTAAGTTCTGCCCTCTAGTGTGATCGCCACATTCCCCTTCATGAACTTTCCTTAGGAGTCATTATATTTCATTATGGGCGATACACCAGAGCAGGGGAATAAAAAAACCCTTTCTGTACATGACTCCTTCCCAATCGTGAATCTTTGTGGAGGATTTGTCATCTTTCATTCCTCCGTTCGGGAAAGACTCTCCATAGAAAATAATCTTTAATGAGAGTCATCCACGACTCCTTCTTAGGTTCCATCTCTAGTATCCAATCGTTTTCAATCTGGAATATGCTCAGAGCATCTAGTACTTTGACTGGAACCAAACCCATTTGTTGTGAATCCTCAATGTTAGCAAACTTTGCCAACGAGTCGACCACTTTATTTCAATCCTTAGGAATGTGTGTGATGTCGTAATACTCAAAGTTAGTCAATATCTCTTGGGCACATATAAGATACAGAGCGAGTCATTATCCTTTAACCTGGTAATCTCCCCTGACTTAGTATACCACCAATTGGGAATCGCAAAAGATTTCAATAGATTTTATTCCTAGTTCTTTGGGAAATTTGAGTCTAGCAATCAAAGATTCATATTCTGCTTTGTTATTTGTTACAGAGAAGTTAGGCTCCACAGTCTACCAAACTGATCGATCCTCCATAGTTACTAATACGAATTCGGCTTAAGAACAACGATTGTTGGAGGCTCCATCCGTAAACATTTTCCATCGATCGTAGGGGCTTCACTGCTCTTTAGTAGATCATCCTATGCAGTGGACTCAGCTATGAATTCCACCAGTGTCTGTCCATGTACGATTCTCCAAAGGATAAAGGTAATGTCAAATTGGTCAGCTTGATGTTCCACTTGAGTAACCTTCCAGACGTCTTAAGTCACTATAGGACCTGTCGTAATGGCTGGTCGGTCGTTAATGGAATGAGCCTAAAAACTGATGCAGAGCCTTCGTGATACAATCAATAGGAAGTATGCTAATTTCTCTATCTTCGAATAGTTCCTTTCAACTCCTGTCAATCTCTTACTAACGTAATAGACCAGTCTCTAGATTTGATTCCCCTCATGGAGCAATGCGGCACGAATGCATCTTCACATTCATATGTCCATTCAAATATTCTTTTTCCTCTTCTAATCAGGTTGAAGAACGAAATGCATTTATAGGTGGCTCTGGAAATAAACCGCCTTGGGGCCGCAACCTTCCTATTTAGGCTATGTACATTTTTGAAAGTCTTTAGTGCTCATATGTTGTGAAAGGCTAGAATTTTCTCAGGGTTAGCTTCGATTCCGCGGGCATTAACGTTGAAACCCAAGAATTTTCCCGATGCAACGCTAAAGGAACATTTCAAAGGATTGATCTTCATTTTGTAATATCAAAGGATATCGAACATTTTTTTAATTCTCTAATGTGGTCGACTGATCTTCATGACTTCAAGAGCATATCATCAACATTTACCTCCATCGTCTTTCCAATCTGATCTTTAAACATTCAGTTAATTAGGCGTTGATAGGTCGCTTCAGCATTCTTTAACCCAAATGGAATTACCATATAATAGTACAATCCAATGTAGGTAATCAAATTTGTGTGCTCATGGTTGGGTATATGCGTTGGGATTTTAATATATCCAGAGTATGCATCCATGAAAGATAGCAATTCATGTTCTGCGTTTGAGTCCGCCAATCGATCGATCTTCGAAAAGAGAAAGTTGTCTTTAGGGCATGCCTTATTTAGGTCCGAATGGTCAAATTATGTGCCCCATTTTCCATTTACCTTTCTCACAAGCATAGGATTAGATATCCATTTCTGGTTGAGGGCGTCGCGAACAAACCCGTTGCTTTTGAGTCATCCACCTCCTCTTTAAGGGCGGCAGTTCTCTCTAATCCATGTCATGCCTTTTCTGTTTCACCGGGATATGCCTCGGGTCGATATTTAATGTGTGGCTCACAATGGTGGGCGAGATTCCATATGTGTCAAAATGGTTCCAAGCGAATACATCAAGATTCGCTCGGAGAAAACTAGTAAGTTCCTTCATCATTAGAGCGCTAGGTTATGATCCATTCTTGAAGATCCATGATGGGTCATTGTGGATGATCGTGATGTCAATCATCAGCTTAATAGGTGCAACCTTGGTTTCTTTGGGCTCCTCCTCATCACTCCTCAGAACTATGCCTTTCGAGAATTGACTGTGGCACCCAAGCCAAGGCCCAGGGCTGATTGTCGATCTTCGATGGCTTGGAGGCGGAGAGACTTTTCTGCACCCTTAACTTTCTCCTTCCAATGAGCATCCCTCAACTCGACAACATAGCAGGCACGTCTGATAGCCTGATCACAATGCACAACTCCCACACATTATCAGTTAGGAACTTCAAAGTCAAACACCATAGGGCAAGGGTTGCTTGAAATTCAGCTATATTCGGTCGACCCAGAAAGGCATTGTATGGGGAGTTAACATCCAAGACGACAAATGGAAACATCTACACTATCTTGTGGTCTCCTTCTCCCAACTCCATGGGCAATTCAAAATAACCTATAGCTTCAGTCATAGCATCGTTAATGCCATGAATGCGGGCTTTGGACAGTTTTAAGTCGTTAACTTCCATCATCAACTGATCATAAGCCTTATTGAAAATTATATTCACGGAACTGCCATAGTTTATCAAGATCTTCCTCATTAAGGCAGGACTGATCACGGCCGAAATGACCATTAGGTTGATCGTCAGTGCCTCATTCTTATCTGCATCTTTATTTCTAAAAAAATGTCATCTGCCATTGTACGCTGCTGTTTGGTTAGAGTCACATCTTCTATATTTGAACAGCACTCAAAATTCATATGCTTGATCGTGCTAGCATAATGTTCCATCTCGTGACAGCTCTTATCAACTGGATGTGGTCCTTCAGCTATTGTATTGATCACTAATCTTCCATTATTCTATGCGGGTTCCTCAGCCTTGTGAGGTGCTTGTCCTCGGTTGGAGTCGAATTCCCCATACCCGCCATCCTACGGGGCTTTAACAAACTGCTATAGTTTTCTTTCCCGAATTAGTTTCTTGGTAACTTCCTATAGATGCCTACATTCATTTTTGTTATGACCATAGCATTCGTGGAACCAGCAATATTTTTCGGTCTGCTTTTGTTTCCTTGTCAATTCTTTTGGAAGTAGCTTCCTATACTGCATGGTATTGCATGTATCTAAGTAGATATTCTCTAGAGATGTATTAGGTGGTGTGTAGGTATCATACATTGGAATCCTAGACTTTCCTCTTCTAGAATCCCTCTTTCTTTCGTGGTTCCTATCACCGCTTTCTTTTATTGATTCGACTTATTTTGGACATTTACTTGAACTTTTCTAGAACTTTCCCCTGACTGCTTACTACAATGTTACTCTACACTCCCTCTCCATTCGGTCCCACAATATTCTTCTTTCTAGAGCATTTATCTTCCTCTTTCCTTAAATATTGAGCTGTTTTGCATAGAAACGCTCCAAGGTTATAGGAGGTTTGCTAGCTAACCAAATGATAAAGTTAAATTCTAGGTTAATCCCTCTTGTTACCGCTATCGATATGGAACGGTCATTCAGATTACTGATTTCTGCGACGGCTATATGGAATCTCTCCAAATAGTCATTCGGAGATTGACTCGAAGCCTATATTACGCTTGATAGAGACATTACATCTTTGGGGTGAGTTATATGTATACATAACACCACGATAAATTTTGTTGTCAAATTGTCAAATCTGGCGATTGACCTTGGGGGCAATCTCATGAACCACATCGTTGGTATACCAAAAAGAGTAATGGAAAAACATCTACATTCTATGGCATCATCAGCTCGTGCAGAGTCCATCGGCCAATCATATCTCATGATGTGCTGCCTGAGGTCGGTTTTTCCCTAGGCAAGCATCGACAGAATGCTGAATCTCCTTGAATACTCTACATGTAGGATATTATCTGTAAATGGGGTATGGCTTGTCAAGATCCCCCAATGATCGTTGGTCAAAATTCTGCTTACCTTTCTAGCTGCCTAATCATAGCCATCAAGTCCAGCATTTGGATAGTTGGAGCCAAGTGATAGTTATGCTCCACCTCACGTGAATGGTCCGGTCGAGGTCTATGGGTCATTCCATGCCTTCTTGGCTCAACATCCTCTTAATGTCCATTCACGTCATCATCATTCTAAAGAGGTAACTGGTTTACATTTACTTGAAGTCCATCATCCTGATCAACCGCGGGTGTAACATCCCAAAATTTATCAATTTAAATTGGTAATTTATTTAAACTTTTGGAATTCAATTTGAAAATAGTTTGAAAAGTCTCAAAACAAATAAAATAAGTGATAATTTATATACGAATAAAATTCCAATTTCTTTTGAGTTTAAAGTTTTGAAACAATAAATGATTTTTAAAAAAAAATCATTTGAATTTAAATTTAGGTATATATTTCATATATGAGTAGATTTGAATGTATACATTGAATTTGAATTTAAATTGTACTAGTATATGTATGAGTATATAAGTAGATGTAAATGGATTACAATTCAAGTTGAATTGGAATTTGAATTTAAATTTAAAATAAATGTTTTAGAAAAATAATTGGCATTTGAAATCATAAATGTCTAATTTATATAATGTAAAAGATTGGTTAAAAACATTTCTTCTTTTAACATTGTATATATACAAATGAATAAGGAATGTAATTATTAATAAAGTGAATTTGATACAAAATTTACTTAAATTTCTTTATCCTTGTGAAAAATACAAGTGTTAAGCATGCATGAGGAAGTTGGTGTGAAAATAAACAAGTGTAGAGATCTCATCATTAGTTTTAACAAGTGGCATTCAATTTAGTTGATTGAAAAAAAAACTCAAATTCATAAAAACTTTTCAGCTTCTCTTTTTCAATTATTTAGCTTCCCAAATTTCTGAAAGAAAAGTAAACAAATCTTGAACATCACAAATCTCAACACCAAAGGAAATAGAAAAAAAAGAAAAAAAAACTACAACATCCTCTTGAATTCAAAAATTTAAAATCTGAGAATCATCTCCAACATCAAGTAGTAGTTTTAAATTCCATATCTTTGGTAAGTTTTAAACTTCATAGTTAAGTGAATTAGTGATTTCAAAATCAAGTTTTAACATCAGATTTCAAACTGCAGCTCAATGAAATCAATGCTCCAGTTTTTTCTAGGAAAACAGAGCTGGATTCTCTGAAGTAAATTTAAGGAAAGTGAACTCCTTTTAAAAATTTGAATTTGAATTTGTTAGTCAGTAAATAAAGCAAGAATTTAAGCAAGTTGTATTAATTAGTTGTAGAAAGAAAAAAAAATCAAGATCAAAGCCTAAAGTAATTTCTGGATTTCAAGGTGCAGACCACAGTCTCTGTTGCATTAAATTCAAACTGTAAGTAAATCGAATTTTTTGTTTGTTATTGATGAAGTAAGTAAACAAATACAACAGAGATTAAGCAAAGATTTGTATTAAAAGTTGCAGATAAAACTTCAAGATCAAAGTAGAAAATAAAATTCCAGGCTTTCATCTTCAAAATTTTAAAAATAGTCAGGAGCTTTCTGTTCAAACTTTGTCAGGTGAGTAAACTTCTGATTAATCTAATTACTTGCTGTTGTATGCATGCCTGAAATGATGTGGAAAACTTTTGCATATGAAAAAATGAGTGTGCATGTGTATATTTGCTTGGGTATGTTTATTCTCAGGGTCATCTATCCCTGTTCTTCTAAGTTTCAGGTTTACAGAGTAAACCTATGCTTAAATTCAAATCTCCCTCTCTCTGTTCTCTTCTAGAATTGGAAGCTAAGAAAATAAAGTGTTGTTTTAACATGCATTATGTCTTCATAATAAACCAAAGCAAAACAATTTAGTTTTTCCCCGGAAAATGTGAAAACACAGCCATAATTCAAATTTTGTAAAAATTTGAATATCAGAAATTTTAACTTCAGGAATACTATCTGAATCGTCATTGAAATTAATGATTTTTGAAAGTTAAATCTAAATTTTTAATACAGTTTTGAGTGAGAAATTTTAACTTGATCAAAAATTGAGATTTTGTAAAATTCTGATGAACTATGTGTTTATGGGCCTCGGGATCGTCGTCGCAGCAAACTTGAGGGTTTGAAATCCTTAGAAAAATATAGGTTGAATTTATAAATCATTATTTTGTTGGTTCGAGATCGATTTAGGGTTGAAAACCCATATCTTCTCGTAACTGAAAATGGAGGTGCTGCGCCGCCGTTGGGTGATCGAACTTTCTAGCACCGGTGCAAATCGAGGCAATGGACGTTGGTGAAGCTTCGGTCGAGTTTTTGTCGACTCTGATGGCCAAAGGAGGAGGGACGAGGCAATTTCCTAATGATGGTTTTTGATGAAGTTTGGGTCGTGAGGCTCGATTTCGATCGTGGCGATGGTTCGCGCTTCGGGGTGGCTGGATGGGTCGAGGAGTTAGTCGTCGACCTGACGATGGTCGTAGCCTCGACCAATGACGACCGGAATGATGTGCAGCGTGCACACGTTTTCGTTCGATCAGTGGCTTGTTTTTGGATGGAATGCTGCTTGATTCGAAGTACCACTCGGGCTTTAGGGGAGATGACTCGAAGATAGGGTCGAGTCGTTTTGGCTTCGCATCAGGTCGTTTTAAAACTTAAACACGTTTTAGCTGGAAAAAAAATTTCACGAGTCGATTTGTGGGAAACTTGAAGCAAGGAGCATTTTCGCTCGGAAATGACTCGAGACAGCCTCAGGGTGATCGCTGAAACAGCATTTCCAGTTTTAAATTTTTAAGAACATAAGTTTAAATGATTTTCTGAATTCATTCTTTATAAATGATAATAGTTTGTTAAGTGGAATGTGAAGTTAATGGTATTGAAATAATTATTTGAAATTAAACTAAGTTCAAAGATGTTTTAAACTTATCTTTTTAAAGTAAAGTTTGTTTTAAATTTAACTTAATAAAATAATTGAGAAGTTAATCAAATATTTAGATTGTTAACTTAAAGGCAAATTTATTTATAAGGATTAAATAATGATTAAACAATCCATGATTTGTAATTACTTTGTAATTAATAAATAATAATTAATTAATAAAAGTAATTAAAATTTAATTAATTAACAATTAAGAATTAATAAATTAAGATAAATAATTAATTAATAATTAATTAATAAAGTAAATTAAGATTTAATTAAGAATAATTAATCATTGATTGAAGCTAATTAATAAAAATAATTATGTGGTTAATCAATTTAAATCACACAATTAATTCATCTTAATTGAAGATGATTGACTATTATCAAATGTTGTGTACCGGATTGATATTTCTGTTGTGATTGTGATACTGTGTGATGGGAATTGCTTTGTGCTGAACTGTGATTTGTGATTTGTTTCTGTGTGTATGTGAAAACCCATTTTGCCCGTAAAACGGCATTTAAACTTCGATGCGACAGGGAGTCGGATTTCAGTTAGTTATCTGAAACCTACATCGAACCCTGAATTGTAAATCTTTGTGATTCATAAATCTACGTGTTTTAAAAAAAATTTGAGCGCTCACTATTTGGTTTAGCAGGGAGAGGACTTTGTGTCATATAACCCATTCTGAATAGTGAAACGACGAAATGAATAACATTTAAAGACGGTGGTGAAGGCCGTGTGTCTACGAAAACGATAGGATAACCTATCGAATGTCTCTGCACTGAGTTGCTCCGGTATAGAGATCTCCACATGTGATGGGGAGTTCGATCGGGATTGTGGATACCCGGATTTGCAAGGGCTTCTTCCTTTATTGGACGAAGTGCCTTCGGTTCTGTTCGAACCCGAAACAGACTTGTAAGGTTTTATGTCCGACACTACGCTTTGAGATATAAAGCAGATTTCTTTCAAATACAAATCTGTTGGTGGTGGAGAATTTATTCTATTAGCTTAACACCCTTCTCTGAGACGTACGAGCTCAGAGGTTATGTATTGAACGTTATCAATGATATACTCCCAATTTGGTAGTGTGGCATGCTAAGTGCTGCTGTGTGTTGGTGATCATTTGTTGATCATTTGTGATCAAAGCATGGCTTTCGTGTAAAGCGTAGCTTTGTGGACGAGACCTCATCGGACCTCACACCCCGGAAATGGTCGAAACAGGAAAGATGCGGCAAGGTTGTGAGGGTCGCGCCCTTTAGGGTATGTTATTCCCTTCTGGAAAAAGGTGGTATCATGGTATGGAGCCCAGATACTTAACCTATGTGGTTGCTGCAATCTCATTTACTGTGTGGTTGTTGCTTTGTGATTGAGGGCCCTAGGATAAAGGTCGCAAACGACCGGGGGGAGGCATGCTCGAGTAGTAGTCACCAATTTACAGAGGTAACCCGGCCTTGTGTTGGCAGAGAGCCGGGTAGGTTCTCGGGACGTCCCTCCAGATGCGTACCCATGTGGCAATAGGAAGTTCCTTAGCCTGACCACTTGTTGGAAATCCAAAGAAACAATACGAGCCCTTTACGATTGTAATTTTTATAACCTGCCACCTCAGGTGGCAGCTATAGTAGACATAGTATAATGGTACCTATGCTGGTTAGGATTAATATTATATTTTCGAAATGTTTTCACACTATGCACTAGTAATAATAGCAAAGAGTTTTCTCGTATTAATCATATTTGACTATCATAAGGAGAAATCTCCCCCAAGTGTGCGATGGCATTGTGTGTATGCCGGGAGGCCTTATGGTAGTTTCATTTTCCAAAAGCATGAACGGTTTTCTTTAAAAAAATCTTTTTATTCAAAGAAACTATTTTTGTTTACTCATACCATTCCCATGACTGACTAGAGTTTATTATATCCTTTCTAAACTTTGGGTTCCCATAATTTCCACATGGGCAGCCTAGTAGCAGGTTCTCCGTGTTTTGGTGTTAGCTGGATTTTGAAGTCTTTTTAGTTTGGAGGTTATCGGTTTTGAAGGCTTTTTGACTTGAAGATATTTTGAAAGCTTTTGGATCTCAAGGTGCTTAGTTTTGGAAGTTCTCTACCACTTTATTTCCTTGAAGACTTTTTTGGAATATGATCACCTGTTTTTCTATTGTGAAGTTCTATTTTGAAGTTATGTTATATGTGTAAAATACTTTGATGTTGTAATGGATATTATGATGATGTTGCATCTGTGATGTAAATGAATGATATTCATTTTGTTTCCACTGTTTTTATATTCATCTAATGTTGTTATAATCTCCATCCGACTGGAGTTCAATGTTTGAATATTCGGTAGTTGAATACAAGTGAGGTATAACACATTAGATGGCTCATTAGAGATAGGGTGAAGTATACCCTAGAATGAGTATAACCCGAGACCGAAACCCTAAATTTTCTTAGTCTACTTCTTTTAACTGCTGATATTCCTTAAGATATCTCGTCCGTGTATCTAAATCAAGTTTATTTACTAATTACAGATTGTAAGAATGAGCGGACGAAGAGGAATAACTGGGGGGAAAGGAAATGCCACAACACCTAGTCAAGTTCCCCCAACAGCAGAAGCGGCTTTATCTACTCAGCATCGGTCGAATCTGGCTGATTTATATAAGAGTTTCTCAAGGCTTGGTGGTAAGCCGTTCACCGGCAAGGAGTTGATTGTTGAGGCCCAAGCATGGATCAGATCATGTGAAAGAATCTTTAAAGAGCTAAAGCTGCAAGACGATCAGATGCGACTCATAGCTTCTTGGCAACTTCAAGAAGAAACCTTAGCATGGTGGGAGACAGTCACTGAAGATGAGCCAGAAGACGAGTTTACTTGGGGGAGATTTAAAGAAGTATTTGAGAAGTGCTATATGCCATCAGTAGGGATTTCTTGAATGTACCAGGAATTTATGGACTTAAAGCAAGGGAGTTTGTCATTCGAGGAGTATCTAAACAAATTCAATGAATTGTATCGTTTCGGTCCAGAATTGGTAAATACACCTTTAAAGAAGAATGAAAGGTTCATTCGTGGGATGAATAAGAAGTTCCACGAAAGGATGACTGACCACATCAAAGAATCTTTTTTAGATTTGATTGATATAGGGTACAGATATGCTACACTTGATATGCAAGAAGCCCCGGTGGAGAAAGAAAATACGAGCAATCAAAATTGGAAGAAGAGGAAATTTGGAGGCAAGAAACCATGGCAGGGTAAGGAGAAGAAGAATAGTTAGGGAAACCCGGAAGAGAATGTTACTTGTTTCGATTGTCTAGAAAAAGACCACTACTCAAACAGCTGCAAGAAGCCAAAGGGAGATCAATCCATACAAGCAAAACCCAGGAAATGTTATTATTGTCAGAAATTGGGACATGAGGTTAAAGACTGCCCAACCATGAAGCAAGCTCAGACAACCAAGGTGTACACAGTCAAAGATAACCCTACATCTTCCAAAGCAGAAAAAGGGGAAAAGAGTTCTGGAAGGTAACCTCACTATTTATGATAGCATTGTTAGAGTTCTGTTTGACATGGGCGCTACACATAGTTTTATCTCTCAGTAAGCTATAAATGAATTAAATCTTGAACCTAATTTTGTTGACGAGCCTATATGCATAAAGAATCCAATTGGAGGCCCCGCGAACCTTTGTCTTCGATGTAGAGACGTTCATATCTCATATTCTTGTTACCAATTCCCTATCGGTCTCTTTGTCCTTGATTTTAATGAGTTTGAAGTCTTACTCAGAATGGATTGGCTAGCAAAATACGAAGCCAAATTGGATTGTAATAATCGATTGATTTCGATTAAAACCAAATTTGGAGATTTCATTGAGATTTCTTGTGAGGACCTTAGTCCTAAAAGAGAAGGGTTGATGTATAATTTGGGTTATCCCGAACCCAGTCTGGAGTCCATACCCATTGTTAGGGATTTTATAGACGTGTTTGAAGAAGTGAAATCCTTACCTCCACATCGAGAAATAGAATTCAGAATTGACCTAGTACCCAATGCCCGTCCTGTCGTTCACTCAAGTCGCATGATGGCACCTAGGGAAAGGGTTGAATTAGTCAAGCAAACCAATGATTTACTATATAAAGGGTTAATTCGTCCTGGTGTTTTTGAATGGGGTTCGACCGTCGTGTTTGTTGCTAAATCGGATGGATCTTTGAGATTATGTGTGGATTTCCGCGATCTCAATAAGCTGACTCTTAAGAAAAAATTCCCCTACCTAGAATTGATGATCTGTTTGATCAATTGCACGGCGCTCGTTTCTTTTCGAAGATGGATCTAGCTCAGGGGTTCCATCAACTACGAATCGTCGAAGATTGCGTTCATTTGACCGCTTTCAAGGGTCCTAATATGTTCCACGAATGGTTAGTCATGCCTTTCGGGCTAACCAATCCTTCAGCATACTTCGTAGATCTTATGACCCACGTGTTGCGGGAAGTATTGAATAAATTTATGCTCGTGTTTATTGACGATATTTTGGTCTATTCCAAGACCGAGGAGGAGCATGCCAAGCATCTAAGAATCGTTTTGGAGATATTAAGGAGAAATATTCTATTCGCGAAATTTTCCAAATGCCATTTTTGGGTCAAAGATGTTAAATTTCTCGGGCATATTGTTAATGAAGAAGGGATTTCTATTGATCCTAGCAAAATTTCCGCTATTCTTGATTGGAGGAAACCCACTACCCCAAAAGAAGTTCGAAGCTTTTTGGGTTTAGCGGGTTATTATCGGAAGTTTGTTCAGGACTTTTCTAATACAGGTAGTCCATTCACTAAGCTAATAATGAAGAATGCAAAATTCAATTGGACTCCGAAATGTGACGAACTTTTGAGGAATTGAAGAAGAGATTAACCACTACTCCTGTTCTCGCTATTATCAACGGGAACCAGGGTTTATCTATTTATACCGATGCTTGTGGTGATGGTTTGGTGCGGTATTAATGTAGAATGGGAAGGTAATTGCCTACGTGAGCAGACAATTACGTCCACATGAAAGAAATTACCCAACCCATGATTTGGAACTCTTAGCTATTATCTTTGCTTTGAAAATATGGCGACATTATCTACTGGGTAAGAATCTTTTTCAGCTTTCTTAACAATTTACGAATTTAACTTAACTTAATAAATATACTTAATGAACTCTCTTTATTTTAGGCGAAAATTTTGAATTATTCACCGACCACATATCTCTGAAATACCTCTTCACCCAGAAAGATTTAAATCTACGACAACAACGTTGGTTGAAATTTCTGGCATCCTATGATCTAAATATTCTATATACTCCTGGAAAGGCCAATGTAGTTGCTGATGCTTGAGTAGAAAGCATGCTATTCTTGCTCACCTTGTCAATGCTCCTACTCTTCTTGAGAAAGTCGCCAACAAACAAAAAGAAGATGAGTTTCTTCATCAAATTTATGAGAAAATGCGTCGTGATGAAAATACTACTTTTGAAGTCGACGGCAATAAAGTTATAAGGTTAAAAGGCAGAATTTGTGTCCCAAATATTCCGGAATTAAAACGAGAAGTTTTGGACGAATGTCATAAGTCTAAACTTTGGATCCATCCAGGAGTCAATAAGATGTATAGAGACATCAAAAGAACATTTTGGTGGAAGATGATGAAAATGGATATATCTATATATGTGAGTCGCTATGCTACTTGCCAACAAATTAAAAGCGATCAAAAGAAAATGGCGGGTTTACTTCAGCCTTTAGAGGTACCCAAGTGGAAATGGGACCAAGTATCGATGGATTTCATCGACGGGTTGCCTTATACTCGGAAAGGCAATGAAGCAATTTAGATCACTGTGGACCGTTTGACTAAGACAGTCCACTTTTTGCCGGTGAAATCTACCCGCACGGCAGCAAATTTAGCCGAGTTATATGTGAAAGAAATTGTCCATCTTGGTATTCCTAGCAGCATAGTGAGTGATCGTGATCCGATCTTCACTAGTAGCTTTTGGGAGGCATTTCAAGATACATTAGGAACAAAACTGAATTTCAGCACTGCTTATCACCCACAGTCTGATGGGCAGACTGAGAGGGTTAACCGAATCTTAGAAGACCTATTGCGTGCTTGTATACTTGATTTTGGTGGTTCTTGGGAGAACCATTTGCATCTGGTCGAGTTCTCATATAACAATAGCTATCAGGCCAGTATAGAGATGGCTCCTTTTGAAGCTTTATATGGTCGTCCGTGTCGATCACCTGCATGCTGGATCGAGGCAGGTGATAGACTCGTCCTTGGACCGGATATGATTAAGGAAGCCCCAGAGAAAGTTGATTTTATACGGAAGAAATTGAAAATGGCTCAAAGTCGTCAAAAGAGTTATTATGATCGTAGAAGAAGGGATTTGGAATTCCAGATTGGAGACTCTGTCTTTCTCAAAGTATCACCAATGCAAGGTGTATTAAGGTTTGGGAAAACCGGTAAGCTGGCACCACGGTATATTGGTCCTTTTCCTATTATGGAGAGGATCGGTTCTTTAGCCTATCGAGTGTAGCTGCTAGCTGGTTATCTGGCGTGCATGATGTGTTCCACATTTCTAACCTTCGGAAGTATGTGCATAATCCAGATAGTATTATTGAAGAAGCTGCTCAGCAGGATCTCGAAATCACTCCCAATTTAACAGTTAAAAGAGAACCGATAAAGATTGTGGATCGTGATGAAAAGCAATTGAGAAACAAATTTGTGAAACTGGTTAAAGTATAGTGGAGTGGCGATCCAAAGGACTGCACTTGGGAAACTGAAGATAGCATGCAGAAATCATATGCCAATTGCAGAGTGGATATCTCGGCTTAAACTAGTAAGCATTCCTTTACTCTTTCTGAATTCGTATATTCTCTGTTTGTTTTTCTCTCTCTTTCAAATTTCGAGAACGAAATTTTCTTAAGGGGGGATATCTGTAACATCCCAAAATTTATCAATCCAAATTGATAATTTATTTAAACTTTTGGAATTCAATTTGAAAATAATTTGAAACGTCTCAACACAAATAAAATAAGAGATAATTTATATACGAATAAAATTACAATTTCTTTTGAGTTTAAAGTTTTGAAATAACAATTGTTTTAAAAAAAATCATTTGAATTTAAATTTATGTACATACTGCATATATGAGTAGATTTGAATGTATATATTGAATTTGAATTTAAATTGTACAAGTATATGTATGAGTATATAAATAGACATAAATGGATTATAATTCAAGTTGAATTGTAATTTGAATTTAAATTTAAAATAAATGTTTGAGAAAAATAATTGGCATTTGAAATCATAAATGTGTAATTTATATAATGTAAAGGATTGGTTAAAAACATTGCTTCTTTTAACATTGTATATATACAAATGAATAAGGAATGTAATTATTAATAAAGTGAATTTGATACAAAATTTACTTAAATTTCTTTATATTTGTGAAAAATACAAGTGTTAAGCATGCATGAGGAAGATGGTGTGAAAATAAACAAGTGTAGAGATCTCATGATTGGTTTTAACAAGTGGCATTCAATTTAGCTGATTCAAAAAAAAAACTTAAATTCATAAAAACTTTTTAGCTTCTCCTTTTCAATTATTTAGCTTCTCAAATTTCTGAAAGAAAAGTAAAGAAATCTTGAACATCACAAATCTCAACACTAAAGGAAATAGAAGAAAAAAAAGAAAAAAAACTACAACATCCACTTGAATTCAAAATTTTAAAATCTAAGAATCATCTCCAACATCAAGTAGTAGTTTTAAATTCCATATCTATGGTAAGTTTTAAACTTCATAGTTAAGTGAATTAGTGATTTCAAAATCAACTTTTAACATCAAATTTCAAACTGCAGCTCAGTGAAATCAATGCTCCAGTTTTGTCTAGGAAAACAGAGCTGGATTCTCTGAAGTAAATTTAAGGCAAGTGAACTCTTTTTAAAAATTTGAATTTGTTAATCAGTAAATAAAGCAAGAATTTAAGCAAGTTGTATTAATCAATTGCAGAAAGGAAAAAAATCAAGATCAAAGACTAAAATAATTTTTGGATTTCAAGCTGCAGACCATAGTCTCTGTTGCATTAAAATCAAACTGTAAGTAAATCGAATTTTTTTTTGTTACTGATTAAGTAAGTAAACAAATACAACAGAGATTAAGCAAAGATTTGTATTAACAAGTTGCAGATAAAACTTCAAGATCAAAGTAGAAAAAAATTACAGGCTTTCATCTTCAAATTTTTAAAAACAGTCAGGAGCTTTCTGTTCAAACTTTGTCAGGTGAGTAAACTTCTGATTAATCCAATTACTTGCTGTTGTATGCATGCCTGAAATGATGTGGATAACTTTTGCATATGAACAAATGAGTGTGCATGTGTATATTTGCTTGGGCATGTTTATTCTCGGGGTCATCTATCCCTGTTCTTCTGAGTTTCAGGTTTACAGAGTAAACCTATGCTTAAATTCAAATCTCCCTCTCTCTGTTCTCTTCTAGAATTGTAAGCTAAGAAAAATAAAGTGTTGTTATAACATGCATTATGCCTTAACAATAAACCAAAGCAAAACAATTTAGTTTTTCCCTGGAAAATGTGAAAACATAGCCATAATTCAAATTTTGTAAAAAATTCGAATATCAGAAATTTTAACTTCAGGAATACTATCCGAATCATCATTGAAATTAATGATTTTTGAAAGTTAAATCTTAATTTTTAAATAGTTTTGAGTGAGAAATTTTAACTTGATTAGAAATTGAGATTTTGTAAAATTCTGATGAACTATGTGTTTGTCGGCCTCGAAATCGTCGTCGCAACTAGCTTGAGGCTTTGAAATCCTCAGAAAAATATAAGTTGAATTTATAAATCATTACATTGTTGGTTCAAGATCAATTTAGGGTTGAAAACCCATATCTGATCGTAATTGAAAATGGAGGTGTTGCATCGTCGTTGGGTGATCGGACTTTCTGGCACCGGTGCAAATCGAGGCAATGGACGTTGGCGAAGCTTCGGTCAAGTTTTTGTGGCCTCTGATGGCCAGCGGAGGAGGGACGAGGCAATTTCCTAATGATGGTTTTTGATTAAGTTTGGGTCGTGAGGCTCGATTTCGATCGGGGAGCTGGTTCGCGCTTCGGGGTGGCTGGATGGGTCGAGGAGTTAGTCGTTGACGTGACGACGGTCGTAGCCTTGACCAGTGACCACCGGAATGGTGTGCAGCGTGCACACGTTTTTGTTTGTATCGGTGGTTTTTTTTTGGATGGGATGCTGCTTGACTCGAAGTACCACTGGGGGTTTTAGGGGAGATGACTCGAAGATAGGGTCGAGTCGTTTTGGCTTCGCATCAGGTCGTTTTAAAACTTAAACAAGTTTTTGTTGGAAAACTTTTTAGTGGGTCGATTTATGGGAAACTCGAAGCAAGGAGCATTTTCGCTCAGGAATGACTCGAGACAGCATCGGGGTGATCGTTGAAACAGCATTTCCAGTTTTAAAATTTTAAGAACATAAGTTTATATGATTTTCTGAATTCATTCTTTATAAATGATAATAGTTTGTTAAGTGGAATGTGAAGTTAATGTATAATGACCCGCCTTTCATTCCATAGAAAGACGCATCATTAAGAAGAAAGAAAGGGATAGAAAAGAAAGAAAAGAAAGAAACAGACAACATCAGAATCTCACAGCGGAACGAATAAATTATATTATATCACATAAAATTTTACATAGTATCATTTACATCTGAGTTATACAGCTAATACAACACAAACTAGACAGTTATAAACATCTATCTAGCAATTACAATTCAGGTACTTCAGAGAAAACACATACAACTCAAACACAGCGGAAGCACTATATATTTACATGCTGAAGCCTCCTGCTCCATTATCTCCTCCAGAACTCGTCAAAGCAATCCTGAATCACTTGACTACTCATATGTAATATGAGTACCCAAGAGTTTAATAAAACAGAAAATAAACATTCGGGTCAGACAGGGGTCTGGTGTGAGTAAATGGGTTTAAAAGTTGCTTAACTTTAGAAAATCCTTTGAAAAGAAAAGGTATCACGTAAGACTTCCCACACATAAACATGGAAAAGTTTTTACCTTACGCTAACCAAAACATTTGATAGGAAATCCAGTGATATTATAATAGTGTCTAGGGCTTTCAAAATAAAATACAGAAATAGCTGGAATGCTTACATCTCACGTTCCAACATAGTTGGGCACAATCAAAACCGTACAGGCACTTATTGGATTTTGGATTCCATCAATGGCAGGGCTACTGGGGTACCGCCCGTCACAGTACGTGGCCTAGATCAACGTACCGAGGAGTACGCCCGCTCCCCTGCAACACAAGGCCGGAACCATTCCTTACTGAACAGTTCCGAACAAGACCACCCCGACGGTTGGAGCTCACAACCGTCCACACAGCCGAAATAAAAGGGACCTCTAGACAGGGGTAAATCTCACTCTCCGGTGGGGGCTACCCACGAAGCCTTTCTGTACCTCCCCTGTTTTTGCCATTCTCGGTTGATAAGGCTTGAGGCTACGATTACCTTTATAGAACACATCTATCTTAGAATGCTCATCGTCCACCTGACGATGTTCTGAAAGCATTCAATCCACACAAGTTTGTTCCGGGTTCGAACGAAACCGAAGGCATTATCCCGTTACACTCATTTTGGAATCACCCTCAGAGTTAAAGATGATAACCCTTGCACTCTAAATCACCATCTCGAGCCTGAAAGTACTATTCCGTCAAACTCATCACGGAATCACCCCCAGAGTTATATTGAAGAATAGTTCTTACACCTCGAGTCTTCACTCTTCACTTGAGATTCACGACCTAATGTTTAATTTGGATCGATGTGGTTTTTGGAATTCCAAATATGGAAATCTGATCCCGGTCTCATCGAAATCCAAATGTCATCTTAATGTCCAAGTGAATTTAGTTTGAACAATTAATTCAATTAATCATTATCTATTTACACACAGATAGATAAATCACATATCACAATAGATAATCATATTCTCACCATAACAGATAGCCCGTAACATTATCACAACAGTTAATCATCACAACCAAATAATCCATATTATCATACTATAACTAAGCATCCATATCATACAGATACTATTCATCTCATTACTGAGATCACATCCATCCAATCAATATCATCCATAAGCAAATATTTATTAACCATCATCTGTATTTAATTTAAAATGAATTAAATTAATTACTTCTATCTCTAATTAATTGAAAATAAATTAAATTAATTACTCATCCATAAATCCTGCTTATATATCCATTGATTAATTAACCTAGTTAATTAATCATTCATTAAGTATTCAACTTGATTAAACATCTATGATTAATCATTCACTAATTACAATAAGCAACTAGTCTTAAATTAATTTCACAAAATTAATTAACCTTAATCTTAAGTAATTAACATTTAATTACTTCATTTATTAATTAACTATAATTAATTACGTTTATCCTTAATTAATTATATTAATTAATCACTTAATTAATTAATTATTACTTAATTAAACAATCCATAATTACATCATTAATTATATTAATTAATGATCTCTAATCTATATTAAATTAATTACTTTATTAGAATTAATTACACTTAGTAATTAATCTACAATTATTAATCACCTTGATTAATATTAATCCAGTAATTAATTACCCTTAATTACTCATTGACAAATTAATTATTCCATAATTAATTATCTTCATCAATTAATCCCTTGATTAATTACAAAAGTAATTTATCCAAATTACTTTATTAAAATAAAACATCTCTCAATAATTACATTCCATTAGTTATTACTTCTCTAAGTAATATTGCTCCATTAATTACATTAAGTAATTACTATCATTAAATCATTAAATGATTTCTAAAATAAATTAAACTAAATTAATTAATTTAAACAAATCACATTATCAGAATTAATTACAATAAGTAATTAACCCCTTAACTACTTTAATCAAGTAATTATACTTAACAAATTACAATTGATTATCTTCAATTAATTAATCTAATTAATTTATCAAAATTAACCACATTAATTAATTATTTAATTATCCTTAGATAATTATCTTATTAAATTAACAACATTTTCATTAATTACTTACTTAAGAAAAATTTATCTTAGATTAATTATTCATTAATCATCTCTAATTATAAATTAATCCAAAACATTAATTAAAATCAATTAAATAAGTAAATTCCTAATTTCCTTAATTATTTCCAAAATAATCCATTTACTCATTAATGATTTATTAATATTCAAATGTATTTAAAACAATACATTCCTAAATTAAATTCATCTTCCATTTTAAAAAAATGTTAAACCATATAAACATTATCCAAATTGAAATTAATTTATAAGCTTACAAGTAAAGAACCATCATTATTTATATAAGAAAAGTTTAAAAATCTAAATTACTTAATTTTACTAAAGAAATCAAGCTTTTTTTTAAAATAGATAGATTATTTTAACTTTTCAATTTAAAGCTAAACATTTCATAACTTAAATATTAAAGGAAAGAATTCTTTCAAATTTAAACCTTTATCTGAAATCAAATTCATTTTAAATCTACTTTTAAAACATTTTAAACTTGTCCATCATTTAAAATTCACAAAAACTGTTTTAAATACAATCTGGATTCAAAGTAAACCTGAAAATCATATTTAGACTTGATTTCAAAACTAAATTTAAATCTTGCTTAAAATTTAAAATTTTCATTTTTAAAACTTGGATTCAAAAGTTCACTTGAATCAAATTCAAACTTACACTTGAATTTAAAATCCCTGCTTTAAACAAATTTAATTTCCTTCAAATTTAAAAAAAAACAAAACTGTTTAGGGTTTACAACCTGTACCCAACAATACCCGAGATCACAACAAAAACACTTCGAGTTATAACCATATCTTCTTCGAGACACAACCACGAATACCCGAGCGTATCTTCGAGTCATAAAACCCTGCACAACCCCAAAGTTCATCAGGCCCAACATATGCACGGTGCATATGCATCGGTGCTCCGGCGGCTTCCAGCCACCCTAACCAACCCCTCCAAGACGTCGTCCATCCCTCAACTTGATAACGACCTCCAAAGAACTCGCTGTAGTACGAATTTAAAAATTCGAGATTAAAAATCAACCTGAAACACAACTGCTCCAAATGTTCAAACCTGTCAACACCGAGGAAACCCACCTCCGGCCATCAACATCAATGCGATTCCGGCCAACCATCCATTTATACCTCCTCTGCCAAACTCCAAAGCCTCGTATCACTCGAAGCACTACAGAAAACAAGAAGCTACAAAACTTCGACCATCATCAAAACTAGGGCTAGAAACATGTAAATAGACATTGCCATCGCCACCCACTTCTAATCATCTACTTCAAAATTTTCCCTCGCTCCCCAATCAACACTCCACCTCTAGGAAGAATTACGGCTTCCAAAATCTACTAGATGATCAGATAATCCCAAAAAACCCAAATGTGTTCAACATAGTAAATGTTCACTCCCCGGTGAATTTAAAAATGTGGTTTTTGTTTTAAAAAATATGATTTCAGTCATGCATTCACTATATATAAATGTTTCAATGATTTCAGAAGTTTGATGTTGGCTTATTGAAATAATAGTGACTGTTATAGTTATTTTCAGAGGCAACGGTTTTTAATAAATCTAAATTTTGATTTATAACCATAATTTCATACTAAACAAACAATTTTTGTTTACAAAAGAAATCCTAATAGAGAATCAATCAAGAGGAAATGAATTTCCATTAAAAATCTTAGTTTTAAAGCAGGGAAAGGTATGCAGATAGATTTTCAAGCATCAGCTACACACATATACATATTTATATATGTATACACAAAACTTCATCACAATACAAATCAAACAAACATGCTCAATTCTATCAGAACACATGCACAGATAATTTTAAAGCAACCTTTAAATTGTGAGGTTACTCACTAAAAAGAAAAGAACAGAGCAGTTTTTATTTACCACCGTTTTGATTTTTCTTATTTGAAAAACATTTTGAATTAAAACTTAAGTTCTGGAAACCGTGTTTAGCTTTGATTTTAAAAAGGAAGAACTGTTTTTAAAACAGAAATTTACTCACCTATTGATAGAAGAGGAAGAGAACAACAGAGATGCAAATTTCATTTTCCTGAAGCCTTATTTGCATTGCTTGCTGAAATCTGGTTTTGAAATTTTCTGATTAATGTTGAATCAAAACTGCATGCTCATTCCTATATATTTACATGCAGCAGAAATTTTTAACTTTTTGCATTGGTGATGTTGAATCTGTGTTTGCTTCCATCTTCTTTGCTTAGATTTAGAGATGATTTAGGTAAGTTTACAGCTGAACTCCATTCCTTGTTTGCTTGAGTAGAATTGAAGTTCAACAGGTTACATATTTGCAGATTTTTAACAGGAATTAGGTTTTCAGAATTTATATTGAATTTGATTGTAGATTTTGATTGAATTTGGTTTTTGATTTTTACTTAAAATCTGATTTTCAGATTTCATTTGAAGATAATTTTTTTTTTTTGAACTAAATGAATTTGTTAAGTTTCTTATCTAAAATAATTAATTTCAGTAATGATTAGTATTGCCACTTGTTACTTAAGTTTGAGGATTAATTACAAGCGTCCTCTTTATAATATGAATGCTTAACACATGTATGATTTTAATATAAAGATAACATTCTTTGTTTATATATGTTTTTAAATTCTTCTAAAACCATTCTAATTTAATTTAAGATATTTTAAATGTTTTATTACAATATTTAGCCTTACATGTTCACATGAAAACTTCTTTTATAAAATTACTCATTTTAATGTTTATTTGAATATTTTTAAAACTAAATTTCAAAAGAAAAAGAAAAAGAATGTTGAATTACATTTTATTCCAAAGTTTAAACTAAAATATTATACTCTAATGTATATATATGAACTAAGTTTATTTCAAAAGAACTTTTTAAAATAAAACAGAATGAACTTTCATTATAAAATACAATTTAAACTATTATATTTATAAAAAAATAAATATTTACTTATACTTCCTTTTTTAAAAATATAAGATAGATTTTTAAATTAACTTTTGAAAAGTTTCAACCCTAATTTGAATCAAATTAACCAATTCATAAATAATATATTGATGTATATAAAATAATTTGAAACTATTCTTATTAAATTCAAATCAAATTTTCTATTTACAATGTATACACATATATATATTATAAATAAAATATTCTTTAAATTAGCTCAGAAAGAAAATTTTATCATTTAAATATTTTAACTTTTGAAAAGAATAAAATTCCCAAAAGTTATTATTATTATAAATTTCCAAAAGAATATCATTTAACAAACCAAATAATTATTAGTTTTCAAAACATAATTTTAGTTTGAATTTGATTATTAAATCAACATTTCACATTTTAGAATAATTATTAATGAAATTATTAAATAAATATTGCCCAAATTTCCAGGACATCACATTCCTCCCCCCTTAAAAGAATTTCGTCCCCGAAATTTAAAAGCAAAGGTAATTTAATAATCCCATACATATTTTAAAATTTAAAATAGCAAACATATGCTATTAACCATACACTAGCAACCATAGCAACCAATTCGAACAAACAATTCCAACTATCCAGACAATATTTTGGATAGGATTCCCTAGAGTTTCCCAGGTACAAACACCGGGACACTCACTATACAGAATCTAATCAAGCTATCCACTCATATCTAGAGCTTCTATATATCTAGATCTACAAATCTAAACAGAATACTGGACCACAGACAAGTCCTGAACAACTTTCAAATCTCCCATAATTACTGATTCTAAAACCAGTGGTAAACCATACACGTACTCCCTCAGAGATACGTGAAAAACAAAACAAGTTCCAGCCATCCGAACTGGAAATTCAACCCTGTAGATCCAACACTTAACTCTTAAGAGAAGACAGAAAGATCCAATCTCTTATCCACACATCTCTCCTGTCGATCCTGGGCTGTCTCCAACCTTCTTGATCAATCAAATCTTCGCAAATGCTTCATGGAACAAATCCGGACAAAGAAATAAAAAAATTCCAAATCCTACTTAACACAATGGTTCTCCCAATATCCATCAAAAACCACCACTCAAACTCTGTTACACAAATATCAGAAGACTTCATATAAACTACTCTTATCCGGAAAACAGAACAGATGCACATGACAATCCAAGCCTCCAGATTTAGAATGAATATCCTGTAGAAATCCTCTAATCCAAGACAAAACTCAAATTCCCAAGAATCGGGTGCTGCTTCTATTCTGGAATAGCTGCCACTAGCTTCCACTGCACAACTCTGATTAGAGAATGCTGTTGATGAACACAAGTACAACTTGATTAACTTATCCCGGAAACACTGTTCATCAAATTCCATAAAATCTCAGTGACCTATCCGATTCGGTCACAAATTCCACAGCAAAAATTCAACCAGAAATCTAGATCCGATTAATCCTGCCATCTTAATCAGATCTCTTTCTCAAAGAGCCCTCCTACTAAGCTGAACCACCGGTAAAGCTCCAAGAACCAAGTCCAAACAGAACTCAAACTTTTGATGTGGATGCAAATCTTAACTCCTTCGAAGATATCCATAAAATACCAAACCACTTCGATAACTCTAACATCTTCTAGAGATGCTTCAATCCAAACAAAGATTACTCAGAGAACTTCCGAACCATCGCAAGTCACTTTTGCGATTCCACTCAGTTCAGATTCCAAGAAATCGTTCTCTCTTCAACAATCAGAGCAGCTAAGCCTTCCAACCAAAAGAAGAAACTAGTGGTCTACCTCCAACCACAAATATCACACCCAGCTGAGCTTCCAGAAGAAATGGATAAGCTTCACCATCTTCCCGGCCTACTGACCAAAAGAATCATAGAGACTTCTGAACCATCAAAAAAACAGGCCACTCACTACTGCTACTGCTGCCAATGTCTTCCTTATCCAAAAGCTCATCGAACCTCAAAGCTGCACCAGCCACTTCCACAATAGAGCCTTCAATAGACAGATAACCTTCAGGAAACTCGACCCCAAACCAAGCACAAAACACTCAGCCAAACTGAGTCTCAACTCAAATACAGACAGAACTCCTTCCTAAGGTTGCCAAGATACCATCGCTGGCTTCGGCACTACCTACTGATCCAAACTCAAGAAAATTCATTTACACGATTGTTACCAAACTTACATTCCAAAAATAAACTCCGAATCTTGAAAAGATTTCCTTCAGAGATCGGTGAAATCCTTCACACCAAACTGCCAAACTACTCAAGATACCCAATGCTTCCCTAGCAGATCACTTCCAATCACAAACACTCGGACTCCAACCATTGGTGGTTGTGTTACACACACTACTACCCTATCTACCTTTATTATTTATATTGGAAAACCTGAACGGGTAACCCAATCTAATAGGTAGAAATAAATAAATATATATATATATATATATATATATATACACATATTCAAAATTACAAACACGCTCTCTCAAGAAGGACACCACTCCAGAGTCTAGGTATATGCTCAACCTAGAGCTCTGATACCACAATGTAACGACCCGCCTTTCATTCCATAGAAAGACACATCATTAAGAAGAAAGGATGGGATAGAAAAGAGAAAAGAAAGAAAAGAAAGAAATAGACAACATCAGAATCTCACAGCGGAACGAATAAATTATATTATATCACATAAAACTTTACATAGTATCATTTACATTAGAGTTATACAGCTAATACAACACAAACTAGATAGTTATAAACATCTGTCAAGCAATTACAATTCAAGTACATCAGAGAAAACAGATACAACTCAAACACGGTGGAACCACTATATATTCACACGCTGAAGCCTCCTGCTCCATTATCTCCTCCAGAACTGGTCAAAGCAATCCTGAATCACTTGACTACTCATATGTAATATGGGTACCCAAGAGTTTAATAAAACAGAAAAGAAACACTCGGGTCAGACAGGGGTCTGGTGTGAGTAAACGGGTTTAAAAGTTGCTTAACTTTAGAAAATCCTTTGAAAGAAAAGATATCACGTAAGACTTCCCACACATAAACACGGAAAAGTTTTTACCTTACGCTAACCAAAACATTTGATAGAAAATCCAGTGATATTATAATAGTGTCTAGGGTTTTCAAAATAAAATACAGAAATAGCTGGAAAGCTTACATCTCACGTTCCAACAAAGTTGGTCACAATCAAAACCGTACAGGCACTTATTGGATTTTGAATTCCATCAATGGCAGGGCTACTAGGGTACCGCCCGTCACAGTACGTGGCCTAGATCAACGTACCGAGGAGTACGCTCGCTCCCCTGCAACACAAGGCCGGAACCATTCCTTACTGAACAGTTTCGAACAAGACCACCCCGACGGTTGGAGCTCACAACCGTCCACACAGCCGAAATAAAAGGGACCTCTAGACAGGGGTAAATCTCACTCTCTAGTGGGGGCTACCCACGAAGCCTTGCTGCACCTCCCCTGTTTTAGCCATTCCCGGTTGATGAGGCTTGAGGCTGCGATTACCTTTATAGAACACATCTATCTTAGAATGCTCATCGTCCACCTGACGATGTTCTAAAAGCATTCAATCCATACAAGTTCGTTCCGGGTTCGAACGAAACCGAAGGCATTATCTCGTTACACTCATTTTGGAGTCACCTTCAGAGTTAACGACGATAACCCTTGCACTCTGAATCACCATCTCGAGCCTGAAAGTACTATTCTGTCAAACTCATCACGGAATCACCCCCAGAGTTATATTGACGAATAGTTCTTACACATCGAGTCTTCACTCTTCACTTGAGATTCACGGCCTAACGTTTAATTTGGATCGATGTGGTTTTCGAAATTCCAAATATGGAAATCCGATCCCGGTATCATCGAAATCCAAACGCCATCTTAATTTCCAAGTGAATTTAGTTTGAACAATTAATTCAATTCATCATTATCTATTTACACACAGATAGATAAATCACATATCACAATAGATAATCACATTCTCATCATAACAGATAACCCGTAACATTATCACAACAGATAATCATCACAACCAAATAATCCATATTATCATACTATAACTAAGCATCCATATCATACAGATACTATTCATCTCATTACTGAGATCACATCCATCCAATCAATATCATCCATAAGAAAATATTTATTAACCATCATCTATAATTAATTTAAAATGAATTAAATTATTTACTTCTATCTCTAATTAATTTAAAATAAATTAAATAAATTACTCATCTATAAATCCTGCTTATATATCCATTGATTAATTAACCTAGTTAATTCATCATTCATTAAGTATTCAACTTGATTAAACATCTATGATTAATCATTCACTAATTACAATAAGTAACTAGTCTTAAATTAATTTCAGAAAATTAATTAACCTTAATCATAAGTAATTAACATTTAATTACTTCATTTATTAATTAATTATAATTAATTACATTTATCCTTAATTATATTATATTAATTAATAACTTAATTAATTAATTATAACTTAATTAAACAATCCTTAATTACATCATTAATTATATTAATTAATGATCTCTAATCTATATTAAATTAATTACTTTATTAGAATTAATTACATTTAGTAATTAATCTACAATTATTAATCACCTTGATTAATATTAATCCAGTAATCAATTACCCTTAATTACTCATTAACAAATTAATTATTCTATAATTAATTATCTTCATCAATTAATCCCTTGATTAATTGCAAAAGTAATTTATCCAAATTACTTTATTAAAATAAAACATCTCTCAATAATTACATTCCAGTAATTATTACTTCTCTAAGTAATATTGCTCCTTTAATTACATTAAGCAATTACTATCATTAAATCATTAAATGATTTCTTAAATAAATTAAACTAAATTAATTAATTTAAACAAAACACATTATCAGAATCAATTACAATAAGTAATTAATCCCTTAACTACTTTTATCAAGTAATTATACTTAACAAATTACAATTGATTATCTTCAATTAGTTAATCTAATTAATTTATCAAAATTAATCACATTAATTAATTATTTAATTATCCTTAGATAATTATCTTACTTAATTAACAACATTTTCATTAATTACTTACTTAAGAAAAATTTATCTTAGATTAATTATTCATTAATCATCTCTAATTATAAATTAATCCAAAACATTAATTAAAATCAATTAAATAAGTAAATTCCTAATTTCCTAAATTATTTCCAAAAAAATCCATTCACTTATTAATGACTTATTAATATTCAAACGTATTTAAAACAATACATTCCTAAATTAAATTCAACTTCCATTTTAAAAAAAATGTTTAACCATATAAACATTATCCAAATTGAAATTAATTTATAAGCCTACAAGTAAAGAACCATCATTATTTATATAAGAAAAGTTTAAAAATCTAAATTACTTAATTTTACTGAAGAAATCAAGCCTTTTTTTAAAATAGATAGATTATTTTAACTTTTCAATTTAAAGTTAAACATTTCATAACTTAAATATTAAAGGAAAGAATTCTTTCAAATTTAAACCTTTATTTGAAATCAAATTCATTTTAAATCTACTTTTAAAACATTTTAAACTTGTCCATCATTTAAAATTCACAAAAACTGTTTTAAATACAACCTGGATTCAAAGTAAACCTGAAAATCATATTTAGACTTGATTTCAAAACTAAATTTAAATCTTGCTTAAAATTTAAAATTTTCATTTTTAAAACTTGGATTCAAAAGTTCACTTGAATCAAATTCAAACTTACACTTGAATTTAAAATTCTTGCTTTAAAAAAATTTAATTTCCTTCAAATTTAAAAAAAAATCAAAACTGTTCAGGTTTTACAATCTGTACTCAACAATACCCGAGACCCCAACAAAAACACTTCGAGTTATAACCCTATCTTCTTCGAGACACAACCACGAATACTCGAGCGTATCTATGAGTATAAAACCCTGCACAACCCCAAAGTTCATCAGGCCCACATATGCACGGTGCATATGCACCGGTGCTCTGGCGGCTTCCAGCCACCCTAACCAACCCCTCCAAGACGCCGTCCATCCCTCAACTTGATAACGACCTCCAGAGAACTCGCTGCAGTTCGAATTTAAAAATTCGAGACTAAAAATCAATCTGAAACACAACTGCTCCAAACGTTTAAACCTGTCAACACCGAGGAAATCCACCTCCGACCATCAACATCAATGCGGCTCAGGCCAACCATCCATCTATACCCCCTCTGCCAAACTCCAAAGCCTCGTATCACTCGAAGCACTACAGAAAACAAGAAGCTACCAAACTTCGACCATCATGAAAACTAGGGCTAGAAACCTGTAAATAGCCATTGCCGTCGCCACCCACTTCTGATCATCTACTTGAAATTTTTCTCTCACTCCCCAATCAACACTCCACCTCCAGGAAGAATTACAGCTTCCAAAATCTACTAGATGATCAGATAATCCCAAAACCCCCAATTTGGTTCGACACAGTAAATGTTCACTCCTAGTGAATTTAAAAATGTTTGTTTTTGTTTTAAAAATCATGATTTCAATCATGCATTCACTATATATAACTGTTTCAATGATTTCAGAAGTTTGATGTTGGCTTATTGAAATAATAGTGACTGTTATAGTTATTTTCAGAGGCAACAGTTTTTAATAAATCTAAATTTTGATTTATAACCATAATTTCATACTAAACAAACAATTTTTGTTTACAAAACAAATCCTAACATAGAATCAATCAAGAGGAAATGAATTTCCATTAAAAATCTTAGTTTTAAAGCACAGACAGGTATGCAGATAGATTTTCTGGCATCAGCTACACACATATACATATTTATATATGTATACACAAAACATCATCACAATACAAATCAAACAAACATGCTCAATTCTATCAGAACACATGCATAGATAATTGTAAAGCAACCTTTAAATTGTGAGGTTACTCACTAAAAGAAAAGAACAGATCAGTTTTTTTTTACCACGGTTTTTATTTTTCATATTTGAAAAACATTTTGAATTAAAACTTGAGTTCTGGAAACCTTATTTAGCTTGGATTTTAAAAAGGAAGAACTGTTTTTAAAACAGAAATTTACTCACCTATTGATAGAAGAGGCAGAGAACAACAAAGATGCAAATTTCATTTTCCTGAAGCCTTATTTGCATTGCTTGCTGAAATCGGGTTTTGAAATTTGCTGATTAATGTTGAATCAAAACCGCATGCTCATTCCTATATATTTACATGCAGCATAAAGTTTTAACTTTTTGCATTGGTGATGTTGAATCTGTGTTTGCTTCCATCTTCTTTGCTTAGATTTGGAGATGATTTAGGTAAGTTTACAGCTGAACTCCATTCCTTGTTTGCTTGAGTAGAATTGAAGTTCAACAGGTTACAGATTTGCAGATTTTTAACAGGAATTGGGTTTTCAGAATTTATATTGAATTTGATTGTAGATTTTGACTGAATTTGGTTTTTGATTTTTACTTAAAATCTGATTTTCAGATTTCATTTGAAGATAAAATTTTTTTGAACTAAATGAATTTGTTAAGTTTCTTATCTAAAATAATTAATTTCAATAATGATTTAGTATTGCCACTTGTTACTTAAGTTTGAAGATTAATTACAAGCGTCCTCTTTATAATATGAATGCTTAACACATGTATGATTTTAATATAAAGATAACTTTCTTTGTTTATATATGTTTTTAAATTCTTCTAAAACCATTCTAATTTAATTTAAGATATTTTAAATGTTTTATTACAATATTTAGCCTTACATGTTCACATGAATACTTCTTTTATAAAATTACTCATTTTAATGTTTATTTGAATATTTTTAAAATAATATTTTTAAAACTAAATTTCAAAAGAAAAAGGAATGTTGAATTACATTTTTTCCAAAGTTTAAACTAAAATATTATACTCTAATGTGTAATATGAACTAAGTCTATTTCAAAAGAATTTTTTTAAAATAAAACAAAATGAACTTTCATTATAAAATACAATTTAAACTATTATATTTATAACAAAATAAATATTTACTTATACTTTCTTTTTTTTAAATATAAGATAGATTTTTAAATTAACTTTTGAAAAGTTTCAACACTAATTTAAATCAAATTATAAAATAATTTGAAAATATTCTTATTAAATTAAAATTAAAATAAAATTTTCTATTTACAATGTATACACATATATATATATTATAAATAAAATATTCTTTAAATTAGCTTAGAAAGAAAATTTTATCATTTAAATATTTTAACTTTTGAAAAGAATAAAATTCCCAAAAGTTATTATTATCATAAATTTTCAAAAGAAAATCATTTAACAAACCAAATAATTATTAGTTTTCAAAAGATAATTTTAGTTTGAATTTGATTATTAAATCAACATTTCACATTTTGGAATAATTATTAATGAAATTATTAAATAAATATTGCCCAACTTTCCGGGACATCACATAATGGTATTGAAATAATTATTTGAAATTAAATTAAGTTCAAAGATGTTTTAAACTTATCTTTTTAAAGTAAAGTCTGTTTTAAATTTAACTTAATAAAATAATTGAGAAGTTAATCAAATATTTAGATTGTTAACTTAAAAGCAAATTTATTTATAAGGATTAAATAATGGTTAAACAATTAATGATTTGTAATTACTTTGTAATTAATAAATAATTAATTAAATAATAATTAATTAATAAAAGTAATTAAAATTTAGTTAATTAACAATTAAGAATTAATAAATAAAGATAATTAATTAAAGAATAATTATTTAATAAAGTTAATTAAGATTTAATTAAGAATAATTGATCGTTGATTGAATATAATTAATAAGAATAATTATGTGGTTAATTAATTTAAATCACACAATTAATTCATCTTAATTGAAAATGATTGACTATTATCAAATGTTGTGTACTGGATTGATATTTCTGTTGTGATTGTGATACTGTGTGATGTGTACTGCTTTGTGCTGAACTGTGATTTGTGATTTGTTTCTGTGTGTATGTTAAAACCCTTTTTGCCCATAAAATGGCATTTAAACTTCGATGCGATAGGGAGTCGGATTTCAGTTAGTTATCCGAAACCCACATCGAACCCTGAACTGTGAATCTTTGTGATCGATACATCCACGTGTTTAAAAAAATTGAGCGCTCACTATTCGATTTAGCCGGAAGAGGACTTTGGGTCATATAACCCATTTCGAATAGTGATACGACGAAATGAATAGCATTTAAAGACGGTGGTGAAGACCGGGTGTCTTCGAAAACGATAGGATAACCTATCGAATGTCTCTGCACTGAGTTGCTCCGGTATAGAGATCTCCACATGTGATGGGGAGTCCGATCGGGATTGTGTACACCCGAATTTGCAAGGGCTTCTTCCTTTATTGGACGAAATGCCTTCGGTTCTGTTCAAACCCGTAACAGACTTGTATGGTTGTATGTCCGACACTACACTTTGAGATATAAAGTAGATTTCTTTCAAATGCATATCTGTTGGTGGCGGAGAATTTATTCTCTTAGCTCAACACTCTTCTTTGAGACGTACGAGCTCAGAGGTTATGTAATTGAAGGTTATCAGTGATATACTCCCAATTTGGTAATATGGCATGCTAAGTGCTATTGTGTGTTGATGATCATTTGTTGATCATTTGTAATCAAAGCATGGCTTTCGTGTAAAGCGTAGCTTTGTGTACGAGACCTCATCGGACCTCACACCCCGAAAATGGCCAAAACAGGAAAGATGCGGCAAGGTTATGAGGGTCGCACCCTTTAGGGTATGTCATTCCCTTCTGGAAAAAGGTGGTATCATGGTATGGAGCCCAGATACTTAACCACTGTGGTTGTTGCAATCTCATTTACTATGTGGTTGTTGCTTTGTTATTGAGGGCCCTCGGATAAAGGTCACAAATGACCGAGGGGTGGCATACTCGAGTAGTAGTTACCTAGTTACATAGGTAACCCGGCCTTGTGTTGGCAGAGAGCCGGGTAGGTTCTTGGGACGTCCCTCCAGAGGCGTACCCATGTGGCAATAGGAAGTTCCTTAGCCTGACCATTTGTTGAAAATCCAAAGAACAATACGAGCCCTTTACAATTGCAATTTGTATAACCTGTCACCTCAGGTGGCAACTATAGTGGGCATAGTATAGTGGTACCTACGCTGGCTAAGATTAATATTATATTTTCGAAATGTTTTCACACTATGCACTAGTAGTAATATCAAAGAGTTTTCTCATATTAATCATATTTGACTATCATAAGGAGAAATCTCCCCCAAGTGTGCGATTGCATTGTGTGTGCGTCGGGAGGCCTTATGGTGGTTTCATTTTCCAAAATCATGAACGATTTTCTTTAAAAAAATCTGTTTTTATTCAAAGCAGCTTTTTTTGTTTACTCATACCATTCCCATGACTGACCCGGAGTTTATTGTCTCCTTTGTAAACTCTGGGTGCCCATAATTTCCACACTTACAGGCTAGTAGCAGGTTCTCCGTGTTTGGTGTTAGCTGGATTTTGAAGTCTTTTTGGTTTGGAGGCTATCGTTTTTGAAGGCTTTTTGACTTGAAGATATTTTGAAAGCTTTTGGATCTCAAGGTGCTTAGTTTTGAATGTTCGCTATCACTTTATTTCCTTGAAGACTTTTTTGGAATATGATCACTTGTTGTTCTATTGTGAGGTTCTATTTTGAAGTTGTGTTATATGTATAAAATACTCTGATGTTGTAATGGATATTATGGTGATGTTGTATCTGTGATGTAAATGAATGATATTCATTTTGTTTCTGCTGTTTTCATATTCATCTAATGTTGTTATAAGCTCCATCCGACTGGAGTTCGATGTTTGAATATTCGGCAGTCGAATAAAAGTGAGGTATTTTATATCAATTTTTGAACATTGGATTACGGGTCGTGACAGTGGCAGCTCTAGTTCAAGTTCCATCGGAAAAAGGTAACGTCCCTCCCCTAGAAGAGAGGGCATGTGATGGTCATCTGATGAAGTTGAGCTCTTCGATGTAGAATAGGGAGTTAGCTCCCTCCTAGTTTTCCCACGTTGTTGATCCTTGAGTCGATTCATTAGATCGATATTGGCTTGAATCACTAGTTCAACTATCGACAGCTGTCCATGATCTATCTCATCGGGTTCTAGAAATAAGCTCTTATGATGGAATCAGCTGGATTCTGGACATCAAAAGGATTTGCAGCATTGGTACTAGTAGATTGTTCTACCATCCTCGTTGGAAGCTAGCGTTCTCGTTTCCTTCTATGTTTTGAAAGTTAGATCTGGTGTTCTTAACCATTATTGATAAGTTTCCTTGGACTTTTGCAAATCTGAATAAAACGGATAAACTATTTGAAGATAATATTGGATCACTTCCTTAGATTTGTCCAATCCAATGGCAGGAAAAGATCTAAATGAAACTGAAAATCTTGGTTCTCAGTGAAAGCACCAATATGTTTGCACCAAAGATTTTGTAAAGAAATAAATGAAGAATAATAAATGCAATAGAGAGAGTATAGCGGTGAAGTAATAAGAAACAAGCTAATAATAAAGACATGGTAATTTATAGTGGTTCAGCATTGTTGGCCTAAGTCCACTTTGAAGATATGGCTTTATTAGCCACTTCATAAACTAAATATAATAGGGACTAGATTAGGATCCTTAGTTACAAAAGAGTACAAAGCAATAGGTAACATAAAGATCCTGAAAATTAACAATCAAGTCTATATTTATAGAGGAAGACGATGAAATATCTCCCTGAATATTCGACAGAAAGCTCTTCAGATCTATAGGGACCCATAGAAGGAATCGTATGGCCCAAATCCCAAGAAATAGGGATCGAGGCCGATCACTACTGTTATAGATTTAGGGGTTGTGATCCCTATGAGTGCTTTTCCATGTTGTATTATGCTTAACCTCCAATTTTTATGCCAATTGGACTTGTAAATGTTGAGTTATTGATCGATCATTGTCACAATGTGTTGTGTAGTCTAATTCTAGCAAATTCCTCTAGAGGGAAGAGGGCCGATCCCTCTTTCTTATGATTTTTAGTGTGTGATCCCTAGGGTAGACTTTCTAGGGTCATCTCTTCTTGTTCCCAAAGTTCCATGTGTATATGACTTCTAGATTTTGAGATATCGATCATTTTCCATTGAATTACACTTGTTTAGGTGAAGTAATCCAATCTCTTTGGTAGAGAGGAATCATATCTGATCCCTTTTCTAGATTAGACTACATTCCATAAGTAGAAAGTTCTATATAGCATATCACTCAATTAGGTCGGTCATGGCTTCATATTATCATCTATACGTGATTTCTGGACCCCACAATCAATGCTCTGCGCTTATTGGCTTTGATGACAGTCGAGTTTAACTTGTCCAATCAGTTTGGATATAGCTGAATCAAGATATCTAATAACAGTGAGCAACATGCCATATGTTTGACCGAGGTCCTTAGACATCTGAACTGCCGTTGTGAGACATTTAAATGATGCACAGACGTGTCCGCATAGTATATTGCATCCCGAGACTTGTTTTAGACGTCTAGTTAGGGTAACCAGACGTTTGATCACCTGGTACAAGCATCTGTTTGGAGTCAGGCGTCTTTGTAAGTTGGATTTGGCATTGCAAGAGTTTGCTTAAATGTTTGGTTATGGGGACCAGAGTCTGAACGTTTGGGACAAAGAAATTTTGTCTTCGTGTAGACGTCTCAGTTGAGGAACCAAACGTTTGATCAGCTGTCTTGTCTCCAAATTATGGGGGCTGATTGCATTGGTTTGTGAAGGTTTCAAAGGGAAAATCAGGTATTTTCCTAGGCTCAAACTCTATCTATATAAGATATTCTAAGATTCAAACAGGTAGATCACTCCAAGGGTTTAATCAAGGGTTTTATCCTCTATTAACTAGGGTCCAAAAATACTTAATTTTCTTCGATTCTAATTTCCACAAAATCATATTCAAGAGTAAATATTATGATTATTGTAATCAATCTCTTGTACTCTTCTCATTGCTATTAATAAAGGATCTCTCTCAAAGTGGATGTACGCTAATAAGACATTAGTGGAACCACTATAAATCGGTGTATGATTTGTCTTTATCGTTATCGCTTTATTTCTCTACAACTTATTTGGTTTTTGAGTGGATTGAGATTGGGTTTGAGATATTGATTGGTTGTTTGTGGACTTCTTACCATGATCTCACTTTTCCATAGTGTTTTTGATTTTTGATTTGAGTAGCCTCGAGTTAGAATTCCTATAACAATTAGTTTACTTGTTTTATCTAAAAGCATTTTTGTTTTTGAGTTTCTTCAAGGCATGTTCTTATCATATGATTTTTTATTTTGTTTTCCCCTCATTATATTTAAAAGAACTGTGATAACATGAATAAATGGAAATAACACCATTTATATATTGTTGTCGTCATAATCAGTATCCGAGGTTCTAACAATCTTTGCCTTTTTGACGAATAACATGCATATAAATGTCTCAAGAGATAATATGTAATATTACTCATGCTAACTGCTGCAATCCCCCTAGCATTTTTCCTTATATAGTTTATGTTTCTTCTCCTCCTTTGTCATTATAAAAAAGGAATGAGTATATTAATATTTGCAAATGAAAAATGTATAGAGTATATGGTAAAGTAAGGAACACATACATACATCAAATTTCATAGAGATTCAAAATCAATATGGCAACAAGAAACAAAGGTACGCATTTCATTTGTATGAAGTGTTCAAAAACTATATGCGAATATAAAAATAATACAAGAATAAAATTTTCTTAGTAACGACAGACTCTATGGAACAATTGTAGATTTTTGCACCATATGATATGGGTAACATACACCATGTTTACCGGTTGCTTCCAAACTTATCGCTTTCGATGTGTGTACTAATATATTATACTTATTCATCATCTTTCACCAAGACCTCCTCTTATACTACCACCTCTTCTTCCTTAAGTAGATTATGGGCAATGATATTTTCACCAATTTTACTGGTTGAATTGATGATGATAGCACTTCTTTATTATCTAAAAAATGAATCAGAAGCCATTGAATCATCCTCTTTGTAATGTCGAATCAAACATGTTCAATAAATATAAATGGAATATCAACAACTAATGCAATGGAAATAATAAATGATCAAACAGTAGATTTTATACTAGTTTGGACCGCATGTCATATGTACAGTCCTAGAATTTCACTAATAACCCTCATTTATTCCAAGGAACAAGTATACTACAACAAACTAAACAGCCAAACATAACTTAAATACAACCTTGCTTGAGGATTTTGCACCAAGACTTAAACCTTATATAAAGACTTAGAAATAGGACAAACATCGACTGCTTGAGGACTCTACAATTGTAACGATCCCGTTTTAAAGACGAGTTTAAATTTGGAATTAAATTAAAATTTTGGATTAAATAATGGATTTGTAAGAATTTTTCAAATTTAATAAGGTATATGTACTTATTTGCTTTTGAATTTGGAATTGAAACTCAAAATAAATGTTTTCAATCGAATTTGGAAAAAAATATTATATATTGAATGCAATATAGACACTAAGGTTTAAAATAAAAATTAGTCTTATTAATAATTAATATAAATATACAAATATGAAGATATAAATTAATGCTTGAAAGTTAAGCTTTAAAAAGGAAAAAAATTTAAGAATTTATGTTAATAATAAAAGTATGAAAATTTAACTATAAAATGATAATAAATGTAATACATATGCATTAGGCAAGCAAGAAAATATCTATGTAATAAAAGATTTAAAATGCTTAAAGTTAAATATCTTTGAATTGCTTTAATAATTGGATTGTAAATAATTAAAAAAAATTACTTAATTTCAAAAGAATTAATTTATGAAATTAATTAAAGGTAAATTTATTAGAGTTATAAATTAGAAATTTATTTATCAACGTATGATTTTATTTTAGATAAAATTTTCTTTTGGAAAAATTATGCAAGTATAATTTATATATATATATATATACACAATATCTAAGTTTAATAAAAAGGTTTTAAAGTTCTTTCTTTTAAAATTTCTATGAACTAAGTGTAAATTAATTGAACTAAAGGACCAAAACAAAATTTATAAAATAAATTCAAAGCAAGGTTAAAAACATAAATATACAAAATTTGACAAATATAAACTATATGACATTAAAAAAGTTAATACAACTGGCAACATCTTTTCTTTCTTTGGAATTAAATGATATGAATATGAATTAAAGAAGAAAAAAACAAAATAAAATTATTCTCAGTTAAAATGTTTTTTCTTAAAAACCTGAAAAACTTGAAGGCTTACTCAAGCAAGCTGATCAAAAGAGAGAAAAAATTAAAACCTGAAAACAGATTCAAGTGTATCCCAAATCAGCAAGTTGATGAAGTTCGGAATTGAAACAAAATCATAGAGCTAATCATATAAGCAAGCTAAAGATCCAGATCAAAAGTAAATAGCATTTTCCAGACTTCAAAATCAATAAAAAGGTTCATTGTCTTTGTTTCTCTGTCTTCATTGAACAGGTGAGCAATTCAGCTTTGAATTTTTGTTCTCTGTCCTTCAATCATATAAGTGGGTAAATATACTATTTTAAAGTTTAAAACTTGATGATTGATTTGTAGAAATTTTGGGTTAGCTAGCTATCTGGGTAAATATGATATATCTGTGATGATTTTGTTTACTGGAAATGGTATCTTGCCATGTTTTCAATGTTTCAGGCTACAGAGCAAATGAAAGTAAATAAATTTTTAAAAAAAACTTCTTCATATAATTAAATTAAAACTTAGGAGTTTAAATTTGAAAAGATTGTTTGAACTACTATCAGAACTTAGTTTTGTTTTGAAGGTTTACAGTGTGATATAAACTTTGGATGTTCATATTACAGTAAAAGGAATTTATAAGTAAAAAAATTCGAATGTTTTAAACTGTGGTTTGAATTCATATCATGATTTAGTATACAAAGCTAAATTTTAAACCAAAAACAATGATTTTTAGGGGATTAAACATGATACAGTTTATATATAAACTCGAATTGTGTTTTCATCAATTCCGGTTGACTTAACAAGTAATAGCTAATAAAATTTGTTAAATAGTAAGTTTAATTATCCACGAATCCCAGAAAAATGCTAAATAATTTTTCTAATGCGCAGATTTTGGGGTCGATTCGAATTTTGGGTTTGGGGTCATTTTTCCGTGCTCTGTTTAATACTTGTTTTCGAACCCATGACATGATCGAGTATCACGAAATTCTTGGCGAAGGTAGAGGAGGACATGGTTGAGGTGTGGCCGGAGTTTAATCGCGTTCGGTAGTGTCTGCGATGGTGACGAGGTGATTTTAGCGATGGGGTTGAGTTCTGTATTTTAGGGACGATCGGTTGAATTTTGATTTGAATTTTTTTGAGGTGATTCATGCTTGATTTTGTATCTATGTATGAATTGGGACTTGCCAACGTTATAGGTGTTCGCCGGAGGCCAGTGGTGCCGCCGTGCATGTGTACGACGGTGGATCTCATGTCAGTGTCGTTGGTTCGTGGCATCTCGAGTCATTCTCGAGTTTATCTGGGTTTTGCTGCAGGTTTAGTTCATGCGCGCGTATGGGTTTCCTGATGTTTGATTTGTACTTAGTTTAAATTTAAACTTGCTGGAACAAAAAAAGGGAAGAAGAAGATATGTAGTGGGTGTCTCGGGTGGAAGCTGTAACAACTCGAAGCACTGCTCGAGTTACACTCGGGTTTTAATAGGGAAGGCCTCATGCTTATTTTAACTGCAGTATTGTATTTATAAATAAACAGGTGTTAAAAGTTTAAGAAAAAAAAGATTAGATTCAAAGCTTAATTATGTAGTAATACTTAACAATGTATTTAACAAATTATTATTTTAATTTAGTAATTAAGTTAAGATAAGTATGAAAATTAATTAAAATTAAAAGTTTATAGTTAATATTAAATTGACTTCCAAGGTTTAAGAAGATTTCTTTAAAAATGTTAGTCAAGTCTGAATAATTAACATCAATTGATTATTTTAGAAAGTAGTTACAAATAATTATATTATAATTGTAATTGGAGTTAGAATTAATCAATGCTTAAGTGATTACTAAATTTAGAATTTACTGCTTTAAGTTAATTTATTAATGATTAATAATTAAGAGTAGTCGAATAATTTAATTATGAATTAATAAATGATTAATTAAGTGATTAGCAGTAAATAAATGAATAATTAAGTTATTAAATAATAATTAAGGTCATTAGTTTTTGATTAAGGAATAGTTAAATAAGAAATTAAGTTAAATAAATTGATTATGAAGAAATTAATTAAATGGTGTGAAATAAAATAATTGATTAATTTAAATAATTATGACTTAATAGTGATTAATAAATGATTTAATACTTACATAATTTGAAATGGAATAAGTAATTAATTGTAAAGTAATGATTAATTAAACAGGGTTAAGTAATTAATTCTCAAGTAATGGATTAAATTTGAATTAATTACAATAACAATTTAAGATGATTGCTTACGGATAATGGCGTATATAGAATCTCTAAATTGTGATAATTACTTGGTGATATTCTGTGATGTTCCTATGATATTGCCTTGATATATATATATATATATATATATATATATATATATATATATATATGCTGATCGTGTATGATTTATCTGTGATAAATGTTATTTGGATTCAAAGTGTTGAATTAAACTGTTTAAATTTAATTGACAACTTAGCCTTTAAAATGGCGTTTGGATTTCGATGCGACAGGGAGTCGGATTCGTGTTAGTTATCCGAAACCCACATCGAATCATAATGATGAATCTTTATGATTGCTACATTTATTTTATCTATGAATCTGTGAATAAAGATAAGCGTTATAGTTCATACCGCTTATCGATATTATTATATCTGTGATGATTGATGTTGTGCACTGTTGTGTAAAACCCTTGGCCTACACTTATACACACACATTATGGATTGCACGTGGAAATCGGTTAAGTCACAGATTTTTAAATAGTTTTGAATTTGAATTTTTAATTCAAATAGTTTTGGAAATGAATTGAATCAAATATAAAAAGCTTTTGAAAAAGGAATTCTAAAAATAGAAGTTATTCACAATAACTTGATAAAGATTTAAATTTTGAATAATATGATTCAAATTGGAATTTAATATTTGAAATTGAATTTTATGTTTGGTATTTATGATTTAAAAAAAAGACTATACGAGTTTATATGACTTTTAAACCATTTTTAAAGTATTATTTTGGGGGATTGAATTAACCCAAAGTGTTTAACTTGTATAAATGAGATCAGGTTTCTCTGAAATAAAACTGGTGGTTTCAAATGATAAAAGTTTCCTTTAAGAAATGAACTTTCAAATTTATATTAAAGGAATTCCAAGTTTGAATAAAAATAGTTTTCCAAGTTATGGATGAATATTTTGAAACGAGTTTTGAAAGCTATAAGTTAAATCTTGAATTAAAGATTTAACAAGTTAATCCAATTGAAATGGAAATTGTTTGAAAAATCCGTGAATGAATCTGTGTAAAATGAATCTTTTTGTTTAAAGATTTGAAATGGTAATTGGTTTAAACCATTTGAAAGAAAGTTTTGAAGTATTAAGTTCTGACTTAATTGAAATCCCATATCCATAGTTCTAAATATTATGCTCATTATTCGGTTTAGCCGGGAGAGGACCTTTGTGTCATATAACCCATTTCGAATAATGATACGTCGTTATGGATAGCATTTGAAGACCGGTGGTGAAGACCAGGTATTTGCGAGAACGATAGAATGACCTATCGATTGTATTTGCACTGAGTAGCTACGGTATAGAGACTTCCTAAGTGATGGGAAGTCCTATCGGGATTGTGAATACCCGGATTGCAAGGGCTTCTTCGGAAGTGCCTTCGGTTCTGTTCGAACCCGGGACAGACTTGTATGGATGTGTGTCTGACACTACACTTTGAGATATAAAGCAGATTTCTTTCAAATACATATCTGTTGGTGGCGGAGAATTTATTCTCTTAGCTTAACACCCTTCTCTGAGACGTACGAGCTTAGAGGTTATGTAGTTGAAGGTTATCAGCGTTATACTCCCAATTTGGTAGTGTGACATGCTAAGTGATGCTGTGTGTTGATGTTCATTTGTTGATCATTTGTGATAAAAGCATGGCTTTAGTGTAAAGCGTAGCTTTGTGGACGAAACCTCACCAAGCCTCACAAACCGGTAATGGTCGAAACAGGAATGATGCAGCAAGGTTTCTGGGGTAGCTCCCTTAGGGTGTGACCATTCCTTCTGGAAAGGGGTAGTATCATAGTATGGAGCCCAGATACTTACTCATGTGGGCACTGTAGTATATCTATTACTATGTGATGTTGTTGGTGTTGATAGCTCTCGGATGAAAGGTCCCAAAGGACCGGGGGTGGCATATCTTAGTTTTATTCCCCGGGAAGGGGGTAGCCGACCTTGTGTTAGCAGAGAGCCAGGTAGGTTCTCGGGACGTCCCTCCAGAGGCGAACCTATGTGGTAATGGGAAGTTCCTTGGCCTGTGACCATTTGTTGGAAATCCAATCATCCAATACGCGCCTTGTACGGTTTTAGTTGTAGAACCTGGCATCTAATATGGTAGCTATAGTAGGCATACTATAATGGTACGTATGCTGGCTAAGATTAATATTATACTTTCGAAAGGGTTTTCTACACTGTGCACTTATAATAATAATATTAAATGGTTTTCACGTATCAAGTATTTTTAACTGTCATAAGGAGAAATCTCCTCCAAGTGTGCGCTTGCATTGTGTATGTGGCGGGAGGCCTTATGACAGTTTCATTTTCCAAAAAACATTGCGGATTTCAACTTAAAATTTCTTTTGTTTGTTTTAAAGATAAAATGTTTCTGTTTGGTCATACCTGTCACATGACTGACCCGGAGTTTATTGTTCCCTTCCTAAATCTGGGTGCCCATAATTTTCCACACAGGCAGTCTAGAGTTGGGATTTTTAGATAGTAGATATAGGATCGATTCTGTAGCTTTTGGCTTTCCCTTTGGTATTCTTTGAAGACCTTGGATATTGAAGTCTTTGGTACAGATGACTGACCTTGCTTATCTTGGTGCAATCTGGATGGTGGATCGAGCTTGAAGTTTTGGAGCTTTTGGATCAGAGTTGTAGTATTGGATTCTGAGAAGACTTATCTTTTATTGTATCGTGTTCCGCTGTATTATATGTTGTATATTCTCTAACGTTGATGGTTATCATTGTATCGAATTGATGTATCGGATTATTGTATTCATGTTGTATCATTGATATCATCTTTTATTTCCACTATGTTATTTATCATCTAATGGGTGTTGCAAGCTCCTGCGATACGAATTTGATGTTGTTGTCGGACATCGAGTTCGGGTCATGACAGATTGGTATCAAAGCTAAAGGTTGAGTAAGCACTTTAGCTACGGAGTGTAACACATTAGATGACTCATTAGAGATAGGGTGAAGTATACCCTAGAATGAGTACAACCAGTGGAACCAAAAATCCAAATTACTCGGTCTATTCTCTTTGTTTGTTGTTATTCTCTAAGATATTTCGTCCGAATGCCTAAATCGGTCTTCTTACTATTTACAGATAGTAAGAATGAGCGGAAGAAGAGGGCGAAATAGGAGACAGGAAAGTACCGCTTCAGCTGGTCAAATCCCTGCAATGACAGATATTCCTATTCAATCTCAGTCAAATTTGACTGATCTATATCAAAGTTTTTCTAGACTTGGTGGAAAACCATTCACAGGCAAAGAATCTGTTATCGAAGCACAAGCCTGGATTCGATCGTGTGAAAAGATTTTCAAAGGACTAAAGTTAGGGGATGTTCAGATTCGTTTGATAGCTTCTTGGAAACTCCAGGATGAGGCTTTAATTTGGTGGGAAACGGTTACATTGGATGAGCCAACAAATGAATTTACTTGGAGTCGTTTAAAGAAGTGTTCGAGCAGTGATATATGTCGTCTGCTGGTATCTCTAGAATGTACCAGGAGTTCATAGATTTGAAGCAAGGAAGCTTATCATTTGAGGAATATCTAAACAAATTTATTGAATTATCTCGATTTGGTCCAGAATTGGTAAATACACCGTTAAAGAAAAATGAAAAGTTTATTCGGGGAATGAACAAGGAATTCCAAGAGAGGATGACTAAGCACGTAAAGGGATCATTTTCTGAATTAATTGATATGGGTTATAGATATGATACTCTGGATAAGCAGGAAGTTCCAGAGGAGGATGGAAACACAAGTAACCTGAATTGGAGGAAAAAGAAGTTTGGTGGAAAGAAATTGAGGAAAGATAAAGAAAAGAAGAAGACTCAAAAGCAAAAGCTGAAAGATGTCACTTGTCTCAATTGCTTGGAGAAAGGTCACTACTCGGATAAATGCAAGAATCCTTGGAAGCCAGGATTGAGAGAGCCATTTATGAGGCCAGATCAGGAATCTATGGGATGCTATTATTGCCGCAAGTCAGGACACAGGATCAACGACTGTCCAGCTCATAAGCAAACTCTGGTAAAGAAGGTGTATGTAGTCAAGGGTGATTCTTCAACATTAAGGGCTGATAAAGGAAAGGAAATTTTATAAGGTAACCTTCTCGGTTACGATTAAATTTTCAAGATTGTTCGACATAAGAACTACCCTTAGTTTTATTTCTCCATAAATCATAAATGAGTTAAATCTTGAATCGGAGATCGTAATCGAATCTATTTCTGTTTGTTTCATTGGGTTTTGATATAATCTACAAATAGTTAGTTATTCCTTCAAACTAACCAATACCCCTATATATTTTGTAGATCAGATAACCCAATTGTTTGTAATTGATTGAGTTTGTTCTCACATCTATTGTTGATATTCTAATTTGGTAAACCAAATGCAGAATTGATATTCGATTTGGTTTGGAAAGATACTTCTCTATCTTTCATCTATCTTTATTATCTCCTTGGCAAATTTCGGGGACGAAATTTCTTAAGGAGGGGAATCTGTAACGACCCCGTTTTAAAGACGAGTTTAAATTTGGAACTAAATTAAATTTTTGGATTAAATAATGGATTTGTAAGAATTTTTCAAATTTAATAAGGTATATGTACTTATTTGCTTTTGAATTTGGAATTGAAAATCAAAATAAATGTTTTCAATTGAATTTGGGAAAAAAATATTATATATTGAATGCAATATAGACATTAAGGTTTAAAATAAAAATTTGTCTTATTAATAATTAATATAAATATACAAATATGAAGATATAAATTAATGTTTGAAAGTTAAGCTTTAAAACGGAATAAAAAATTTAAGAATTTATGTTAATAATAAAGGCATGAAAATTTAACTATAAAATGATAATAAATGTAATACATATACATTAGGCAAGCAAGAAAATATCTATGTAATAAAAGATTTAAAATGCTTAAAGTTAAATATCTTTGAATTGTTTTAATAATTGGATTGTAAGTAATTAATTTTTTTTACTTAATTTCAAAAGAATTAATTTATGAAATTAATTAAAGGTAAATTTATTAGAGTGATAAATTAGAAATTTATTTATCAATGTATGATTTTATTTTAGATAAAAAAAAATTTTGGAAAAATTATGCAAGTATAATTTATATGTATATATATATACACAATATCTAAGTTTAATAAAAAGGTTTTAAAGTTCTTTCTTTTAAAATTTCTTTGAACTAAGTGTAAATTAATTGAACTAAAGGACCAAAACAAAATTTATAAAATAAATTCAAGACAAGGTTAAAAACATAAATATATAAAATTTGACAAATGTAAACTATATGACATAAAAAAATTAACAAGTGTAAATGAATGTTACAAGTGGCAACATCTTTTCTTTCTTTGGAATTAAATGATATGAATATGAATTAAAGAAGAAAAAAACAAAAAACAAAACAAAATTATTCTCAGTTAAAATGTTTTTTCTTAAAAACCTGAAAAACTTGAAGGCTTACTCAAGCAAGCTGATCAAAAGAGAAAAAAATTAAAACCTGAAAACAGATTCAAGTGTATCCCAAATCAACAAGTTGATGAAGTTCAGAATTGAAACAAAATCATAGAGCTAATCATACAAGCAAGCTAAAGATCCAGATCAAAAGTAAATAGCATTTTCCAGACTTCAAAATCAATAAAAAGGTTCACTGTCTTTGTTTCTCTGTCTTCATTGAACAGGTGAGCAATTCAGCTTTGAATTTTTGTTCTCTGTCCTTCAATCATATAAGTGAGTAAATATACTATTTTAAAGTTTAAAACTTGATGATTGATTTGTAGAAATTTTGGGTTAGCTAGCTATCTGGGTAAATATGATATATCTGTGATGATTTTGTTTACTGGAAATGGTATCTTGCCATGTTTTCAATGTTTCAGGCTACAGAGCAAATGAAAGTAAATAAATTTAAAAAAAAAACTTCTTCATATAATTAAATTAAAACTTAGGAGTTTAAATTTGAAAAGATTGTTTGAACTACTATCAGAACTTAGTTTTGTTTTGAAGGCTTACAGTGTGATATAAATTTTGGATGTTCATATTACAGTAAAAAGAATTTATAAGTAAAAAAATTCGAATGTTTTAAACTGTGGTTTGAATTCATATCATGATTTAGTGTACAAAGCTAAATTTTAAACCAAAAACAATGATTTTTAGGGGATTAAACATGATACAGTTTATATATAAACTCGAATTGTGTTTTCATAGCTACTGAAATTTGTTATATAGTAAGTTTAATTATCCACGAATCCCAGAAAAATGCTAAATAATTTTTCTAATGCGCGGATTTTGGGGTCGATTCGAATTTTGGGTTTGGGGTCATTTTTTCTTTGCTCTGTTTAATTCTTGTTTTCGAACCCATGACATGATCGAGTATCACGAAATTCTTGGTGAAGGTAGAGGAGGACATGGTTGAGGTGTGGCCGGAGTTTCATCGCGTTCGATGGTGTCTGCGATGTGACGAGGTGATTTTAGCGATGGGGTTGAGTTCTGTATTTTAGGGCCGATCGGCTGAATTTTGATTTGAATTTTTTTGAGGTGATTCGTGCTTGATTTCGTATCTACGTATGAATTGGGACTTGCCAACGTTATAGGTGTTCACCGAGGCCAGTGGTGCCGCCGTGCATGTGTACGGTGGTGGATCTCGAGTCAGTGTCGTTGGTTCGTGGCACCTCCAGTCATTCTCGAGTTTATCTGGGTTTTGCTTCGGGTTTAGTTCGTGCGCGTGTATGGGTTTCCTGATGTTTGATTTGTACTTAGTTTAAATTTAAACATGCTGGAACAAAAAAAAGGGAAGAAGAAGATATGTAGTGGGTGTCTCGGGTGGAAGCTGTAACAACTTGAAGCGCTGCTCGAGTTACACTCGGGTTTTAATAGGAAGGCCTCATGCTTATTTTAACTGCAGTATTGTATTTATAAATAAACAGGTGTTAACAGTTTAAGAAAATAAGATTAGATTCAAAGCTTAATTATGTAGTAATACTTAACAATGTATTTAACAATTAATTATTATTTTAATTTAGTAATTAAGTTAAGATAAGTATGAAATTAATTAACATTAAAAGTTTATACTTAATATTAATTTGACTTCTATGGTTTAAGAAGATTTCTTTAAAAATGTTAGTCAAGTTTGAATAATTAACATCAATTAATTATTTTAGAAAGCAGTTACGAATAATTATATTATAATTGTAATTGGAGTTAGAATTAATCAATGCTTAAGTGATTACTAAATTTAGAATTTACTACTTTAAGTTAATTTATTAATGATTAATAATTAAGAATAGTCAAATAATTTAATTATGAATTAATAAATGATTAATTAAGTGATTTTCAGTAAATAAATGAATAATTAAGTTATTAAGTTAAGAAAGGTCGTTAGTTTTTTATTAAGGAATGGTTAAACAAGAAATTAAGTTAAATAAATTGATTAAGAAGAAATTAATTAAATGGTGTGAAATAAAATAAGTGATTAATTTAAATAATCGTGACTTGATAGTGATTAAGAAATGATTTAATAATTACATAATTTGAAATGGAATAAGTAATTAATTGTAAAGTAATGATTAATTAAACAGGGTTAAGTAATTTATTCTCAAGTAATGGATTAAATTTGAATTAATTACAATAACAATTTATGATGATTGCTTATGGATAATGGCGTATATAGAATCTCTAAATTGTGATAATTACTTGGTGATATTTTGTGATGTTCCTATGATATTGCTCTTGATATATATATATATATATATATATATATATATATATATAATCGTGTATGATTTATTTGTGATAAATGTTATTTGGATTCAAAGTGTTGAATTAAACTATTTAAATTTAATTGACAACTTAGCCTTTAAAATGGCGTTTGGATTTCAATGCGACAGGGAGTCGGATCCCGGTTAGTTATCCGAAACCCACACCGAATCGTAATGATGAATCTTTATGATTGATACATTTATTTTATCTATGAATCTGTGAATAAAGATAAGCGTTATAGTTCATACCGCTTATCGATATTATTATATCTGTGATGATTGATGCTGTGCACTGTTGTGTAAAACCCTGGACTACACTTATACACGCACATTATGGATTACACGTGGAAATCGGTTAAGTCACAGATTTTTAAATAGTTTTGAATTTGAATTTTTAATTCAAATAGTTTTGGAAATGAATTGAATCAAATATAAAAAGCTTTTGAAAAAGGAATTCTAAAAATAGAAGTTATTCTCAATAACTTGATAAAGATTTAAAATATGAATAATTTGATTCAAATTGGAATTCAATATTTGAAATTGAATTTTATTTTGGTATTTATGATTTAAAAAAAAAAGATTATATGAGTTTATATGACTTTTAAACCATTTTTAAAGTATTGTTTTGGGGGATTGAATTAATCCAAAGTGTTTGACTTGTATAAATGAGATCAGGTTTCTCTGAAATAAAACTGGTGGTTTCAAATGATAAAAGTTTGCTTTAAGAAATGAACTTTCAAATTTATATTAAAGGAATTCCAAGTTTGAATAAAAATAGTTTTCCAAGTTATGGATGAATATTTTGAAACGAGTTTTGAAAGCTATAAGTTAAATCTTGATTTAAAGATTTAACAAGTTAATCCAATTGAAATGGAAATTGTTTGAAAAGTCCGTGAATGGATCTGTGTAAAGTGAATCTTTTTGTTTAAAGGTTTGAAAATGGTAATTGGTTTAAACCATTTGAAAGAAAGTTTTGAACTATTAAGTTGTGACTTAATTGAAATCTCATATCCATATGTTCTAAATATTACGCTCGTTATTCGGTTTAGCCGGGAGAGGACCTTTGTGCCATATAACCCATTCCGAATAATGGTACGTCGTTATGGATAGCATCTGAAGACCGGTGGTGAAGATCGGGTATTTGCGAGAACGATAGAATGACCCATCGATTGTCTCTGCACTGAGTAGCTACGGTATAGAGATTTCCTAAGTGAAGGGAGGTCTGATCAGGATTGTGAATACCCGGATTGCAAGGGCTTCTTCGGAAGTGCCTTCGGTTCTGTTCGAACCCAGGACAGACTTGTATGGATTTGTGTCTGACACTACACTTTGAGATATAAAGCAGATTTCTTTCAAATACATATCTATTGGTGGCGGAGAATTTATTTTCTTAGCTTAACACCCTTCTCTGAGACGTACGAGCTTAGAGGTTATGTAGTTGAAGGTTATCAGCGTTATACTCCCAATTTGGTAGTGTGACATGCTAAGTGATGTTGTGTGTTGATGTTCATTTGTTGATCATTTGTGATAAAAGCATGGCTTTAGTGTAAAGCGTAGCTTTGTGGACGAAACCTCGTCAAGCCACACTAACCGGTAATGGTCGAAACAGGAATGATGCGGCAAGGTTTCAGGGGTAGCTCCCTTAGGGTGTGACCATTCCTTCTGGAAAGGGGTAGTATCATGATATGGATCCCAGATACTTACTCATGTGGGCACTGTAGTATATCTATTACTATGTGATGTTGTTGGTGTTGAGAGCTCTTGGATGAAAGGTCCCAAAGGACCGGGGGTGGCATATCTTAGGTTTTATTCCCCGGGAAGGGGGTAGCTGGCCTTGTGTTAGCAAAGAGCCGGGTAGGTTCTCGGGACGTCCCTCCAGAGGCGGACCCATGTGGCAATGGGAAGTTCCTTGGCCTGACCATTTGTTTGAAATCCAATCATCCAATACGCGCCTTGTACGGTTTTAGTTGTAGAACCTGCCATCTAATATGCTAGCTATAGTAGGCATACTATAATGGTACGTATGCTGGCTAAGATTAATATTATACTTTCGAAAGGGTTTTCTACACTGTGCACTTATAATAATAATATTAAATGGTTTTCACGTATCAAGCATTTTTAACTGTCATAAGGAGAAATCTCCTCCAAGTGTGCGCTTGGATTGTGTGTGTGGCGAGAGGCCTTATGGCATTTTCATTTTCCAAAAAAACATTGCGGATTTCAACTTAAAATTTCTTTTGTTTGTTTTAAAGATAAAATGTTTTTGTTTGCTCATACTAGTCCCATGACTGACCCGGAGTTTATTGTTCCCTTCCTAAACTCTGGGTGCCCACAATTTTCCACACGGACAGTCTAGAGTTGGGATTTTCAGATAGTAGATATAGAATCGATTTTGTAGCTTTCGTCTTTCTCTTTGGTATTCTTTGAAGACCTTGGATATTGAAGTCTTTGGTACGGACAACTGATGCTTATCTTGGTGCAATCTGGATGGTGGATCGAGCTTGAAGTTTTTGAGCTTTTGGATCAGAGTTGCAGTATTGGATTCTGAGAAGACTTATCTTTTATTGTATCGTGTTCCGCTGTAATATATGTTGTATATTCTCTGATGTTGATGGTTATCATTGTATCGAATTGATGTATCGGATTATTGTATTCATGTTGTATGATATCATCTTTTATTTCCACTGTGTTATTTATCATCTAATGGGTGTTGTATGCTCCCGCGATACGAATTTGATGTTGTTATTGGACATCGAGTTTGGGTCGTGACAACAATAGGACTTCAACATTTCTTAAATACTGTGCAAGATGACTTCTTGTCTGAAGACAGTAGGCATAATTTCAACCTTTTCTTTTTATAGATAAATAACTTGGCTATGGACTATGTCTTTAATAAATTAATTTGTTAAGTTTGAAGTACAAAAGCCAATATTCCACAACAATGATGTTTAAGTGGATGGGTATAGGGTTAGGAAGAACAAATGATCAGAATCTTAGGGTAGTGAAGTTGAATGATCGTTGGTCTACAAATTGCATTTAAATGGATTAAAAATTAATATACAAGATGTAATGGAGATCAAATAGCATAAGATATAGAAATAGGTGTATGTTGTGATCTAAGGAAGTTGGAGGCTTTTTATAATGTCGTAGTGATGTTCATTGAAGAGTTATAATGTTTAAAAGTGAAGAGGGATGAGAGCTATAATAATGGAGTAATTATTCATGATTCAAGCTATAATAAACCTTGAAGTGCTTCTGCATTGCTATAGGTCAACGTTTGCAATGGTTATATATCGACTTGTGACACCCACGTTACTGGAATTATGCCTAATGCAATTGTTGACCTATGTGATTATGTTTTGCATTACCCAAGTCTTACAATTTGAGTGGTTTTTTCATCCTTCTTCTTTACTCCAAAAAATAACAAAATCACAAAATACTAGGATTGTATAAAGTCCAAATTTGGAGTTATTCATAGAACATTATGGAGTTTTAACAAATCTAAACCATATGGACTCGATAAACAACATACTAGACTTCTATGCTTATTTATCCACTCTCGCGTGATTTCAAGCTTATTATGTTTACTAAATTTGTTAACTCCATTATAACCCCACAAAACACACACTCCTTTGTAGTCATGTTTGCTTCAATTTTAGTTTATTAGGCATGTATATCAATTATTAACTCATGCACGTTGTTTCCTTTTGTACATTCCTTTGTGTTGTGACTCGATAATCATTTGAATCCTAAAAGATCTCGATAAACTCATGTGTGGTATTATTGTATGATTTTTGGAATCAAACACGAAATCTTAGTTCTAACTTTTTTCTTTTTAATGATTACTAAAATATCCCTAACTTTATTACACGTTATTCCAAAAACTTTAATTAATTATTAAACAAATAAATAATGCGGGTAAGATAAGCAAGTATTAGATTTTCCAAGCTAACTAATTTGGCCTTAATTACATAATAAAGGAGACTGTTTTATTAAGAGAAAGAGACCTGGTTAAATATAATTAAAGTAGTGTGAATAAGAAATGAAAGATATTATATCATTTTTCCCTTTTCACTTATTCATTCACTTTCATCCCATCAACTAAATCACAATAAGAAGAGGCCAGCCGCCATTATCATTCAACTTAGAAGATGAAGAAAAGGCTTATGAAAAAGAAACTTAAGGCAAATCTCATCAATATAACAAATCTAAGGTGAATAATATTGCCATCCCGTATATTTTTTCTTATTTAATTTGAACTAAAGGAAAATCCGAATTTCTATATGTGAAATCATACATTTGGATTGGATAATCATTTGTATGAGTTACGCTTATCATTTGTTAATTTTTCAGAATTTCCTAAAGGAAATTTCAGTTAATAAACATTAATCTCTAAATGAAAAGCGTTGATTTTGTATTTTAATTATTAAAAGTATGAACAATAATATTTGGCTTTGAAATTTTTGTATGTAATAAAAGATGGGATTTCAGAGTATTGGAAATCTTTTTGATTTATCCATATAATTTCTAATTACTATGAATTATTTAGTAAATAAATGCTTTAATTATTTAAGGCGGTAATTTATTAATTATGGCATATAATTAAGGTTTTGGAAAGTGGAGTAATTTTCTCTGAATAATTTTAGCAACGATTTCTTTAAAGATTTGATCAGCCAATAAGAATTTGATAAAGATATTTGTTCAGTAAAAGATTATTGCTTTCAAAGGAAATAAATCGATTTTGCATATATTATGAAAATGTCATTTCAAGTGATAACTATCTCAACACTCGATAACTACTATCAACATGCAATAATTATTTATTTTCTCAACACTTTGATAGCAATTTATTTTCAACATGCATTGACTTTGATTTTCAACCTTTGATAGCATGAATTTGTCAATATTGAAAGGCTGTATATATTTTCAATACTCGATAGTGATGTTTTAGTCAACATCTGATAACTACGTATTTTTCAACCTTCAATAGCGATGTGCATTGAACTTTGATAGCTTTTACAAATGAAGATGCAATAACATTATTATTTTCCAACAATCAATAGTTTTGTTTATATGCAATAGCCATATGCATTTTAGACATGCGATAACTATATTTCTTGATGTTCGATGGCTTTATTTTTGCTAACATTCGAGGGTTTTGTTGAAATGTGATAGCTACGCGTAAGTTGACATGCAATAACTATAATTTTGGCATATAATGACCCATACTTTTGACATGCTACGACACACATAATCAAGGGCGACAGCATTAAGCTTAGAGAAATAAGATAGCATGCTTTATTGACGCTTGTTAGCTTTTAACTATATTGGGTCTTGTTTTCCTTATAATAAAATATATTATTGTAAGTATATCTGACAAGGCCTTAAAAAGGGAAGGAAGGATATTTTTATCCATTTTAAAGAGTTTTAGGAGGAAATACATTACTTAATTATAAGTAATTTTCATCTATAAAATGGCTAGCATATGAACATATGTTTGTGAGATATTCAGTTTCACATCTTGATCAGTTGATACTGAATATGTTAATCAGTGACATGCTCACTTATATGTTATTGTACACCATTTATGTCCTTGGGTATTGGGAATTGGTGACCAATTAGGGATTTTATCAGAAGTAAGTATTGTTTGTGAGACGACCCGACTTTCCACTCCCGGAAAATCGCATCATTTTTAAGAAAGAAAGGGATAGAAAAGGGAAAAGAAAGAAGAGAAAGAAGAAACAACACAAGAATCTCAACAGCGGAACGAATAAATTATATTTATAACAAAGTATAACATAGTATACATCAAATATCAGAGTACACAGACATATTCAACACATACTATACAGTTATAAATACCTGTCTAGTTATTACAACTCAATACAAACACAAGACTCAGAGATACCAAACACAGCGGAACTAAATAACTATACGCAGAAGCCTCCTGCTCCATATGCTCCTCCACAAATCGTCAAAGCAATCCTGAATCCTAACCTGAATTCCCTTGACTACTCATAAAAATTTGAGTACCCAAGAGTTAAAGAAAACAGAAATAACTCCGGGTCAGACATGGGTCTGGTGTGAGTAACAGGTTAAAGTTGCTTAATTTTCAAAACCTTTTGAAAAGAAAGGTATCACGTAAGACTTCCCACACATAAACATGGAAAAGTTTTTACCTTACGCTAACCAAAACATTTGATAGAAAATCCGATGATATTATAATAGTGTCTAGAGTTTTCAAATAAAATACAGAAATAGCTGAAATGCTTACATCTCACATTCCAACATAGTTGGGCACAACTAATACGTACGGCACTTATTGGATTTTGGATTCCATACAATGGCAGGGCTACTGGGGTACCGCCCGTCACAGTACGTGGCCTAGATCACCGTACCGAGGATTACTCCCTTCATCCCCTGCAACACAAAGCCGGACCCATTCCTTACTGAATAGTTCCGAACAAGACAACCCCGCAGTTGGCCTAGGTTCCAACCGCCCACACAGCCGAAATATAAAGGGACCTCTAGACAGGGATAAATCTTGCTCTCCAGTGGGGGCTACCCACGAAGCCTTGCTGCACCTCCCCTGTTTTAGCCATTCCCGGTTGATGAGGCTTGAGGTTACGATTACCTTTAGAGAACACATCTCTTAGAATGCTCATCGTCCACCTGACGATGTTCTGAAAGCATTCAATCCATACAAGTTCGTTCCGGGTTCGAACGAAACCGAAGGCATTATCTCGTTACACTCATTTTGGAATCACCCTCAGAGTTAACGACAATAACCCTTGCACTCTGATTCACCATCTCGAATCTATAAGATCTATTCCGTCAAACTCATTACGGAATCACCCACAGAGTTATACTTGACGTATAGCCCTTACACCTCGAGTCTTCACTCGCTCCACTTGGATAACGACCTAACGTTAATTGGAATCGATGTGGTTTTCGGATATCCAAATATGGAAACCCGATCCCGGTCTCATCGAAAACCAAAGCGTGTCTTTTATGTCCAAGTTGTTTTAAGTTTAAAACAATTCAATTCATTATCTAAATATACACAGATAGATAATTCACAACACAATAGATAATCAGCCTTATCATTATCAACAGATAGTTCATATCATAATCAGATAATTCATACTATCATCCAAAAGCAACCAATGCATCCATATCACATACACTATTCATCTCACAACTGAGATTACAAACCAAACCAGTCAACCAATACCAATCATCAAACATAAGCAATGATCTAATGATCACACCTTCAATAATTAATTTAAAATGAATTAAATTAATTACTCAATCTCTAATTAATTTAAAATGAATTAAATTAATTACTTCATCATCAAAATCTGCTTAACTTAATCATCTATTGATTTCAAATCAATTTATAAATCATCATTCAATTAATCATTACTGATTAACTATCTCTAATTACAATAAGTAATTAGCATTTAATATTAATCACACAAGTTAATTGTATTAAACCCTACATATATATTAATCACCCTTGATTAATAACCATTCAGTAATTAACTACATTAATTACCCAACCCATAAATTAATTATTCTTAATTAATTATCTAAATTAATCCCCTTGATTAATTTCAAAGTAATTTAAATCCAAATTACTTCTATATCTTTAATTACATCCTGTAATTATTAATTAATTACTTCCTTAAGTAATTACAAATTTATAAATTACATAAAATAATTATCAAACAATCCTCAAATGTTTAAATCAATTAACTTAATTAATTAATCTAAGCAAATCACATTAACTTTAATTAATTACATTAAGTAATTAATTCTTTAATTACTTTCATTAAGTAATTAAACTTAAACCATTGATTATTAATAAATTAATCTAATTAATTTACAAAAATTAATCATATTAATTAATTGTTAATGACTTCATTAACATTTCTTAATTACTTAATTAAGAAATTAACTTAAATTAATCATCATTAGTTATTAAGTAATTAATATTTAATTACTATTTAATTAATCTCTAATTATTAATTAACTAAGTGTTAATTAAAATCTAAATTAACCATTAATCACTTGATTAAATAAATCTTAATCATAAATTAAAATTTAGTTAACCATCCTTAATTATATATTAATTAAACCTAATTAACTAATTCAAATTAAATTAAAATCATTAATTATTTAATTAAACATCCACATTATTAATTAATTAAATAATTAACATTCATCTTAATTACCTTAATAATCAATGAATCCAATCATTAAACATTTATTTATCTTTTAGATAAACATTTCTTATTTAAACTAAGCATTTAAAATAAAATGTTTCTAAATTTACATTAAATCCAAATTTGTCTTAAATAAGATTTTAAACAATACAAAACTTAATCTTATATGTTTACAAGAAACATAAACTTAATTAATAAGTTGAAAAGGATTTAAATTCAATTCAAATCAAATTCAAATCAATTTAAAAATTTGCTTTCAAACTTCAAAATTGAAATATAACTTCCATTTTCAATTTAGTTTAAAATTCTTTAAAACTCTTTCTACAATTTACATATCCAAGTCAAATACAAATCTTTTGAAACAATTTAAATTTAAATCTTTATTTAAAAACTGAAGTTTAAATTTAAATCCAGATTTAAGACTCAGATTGAATTCAATTTGAATTTCTAATTTAAATACTTAACTTTCTAACTCAAATGCAAATCAACAATGCATTTACACTTGAGAGTTAAAATCAAATTTAAATTTAAAAACACAATATGGTTTCAAATTTCAGATAATTAAAATTTGAATTCATATTCAAATTCCAGATTTAAACTCCATTTCAATCACCACTTGAAATTTAAATTTTACTTTTATATTTTAAAACCAAATTTGAATCCTGCAATTAAATTATTCCAACATCTGAATTCAAATATTTTGAATTCATCTTCAGATTCAAATTTAAATCCTAAGCTAACATTTAGTTTAAATTTAAACTTAACTCTCAAATTTTAAAAAAAAACAACAGAACAGCTCTGTTATTAAAAAGCCTGCACATACACACAGAACTCCCTGATTCACTCCGAGTCAAAACTCCTCTTGCTCCGAGTTATTTCCCATTTTCCCCGAGTTCCACCCGAGTCAAAAATTCCTGCAACTCAACATCAACTTCAACCTGAAACATCAACCCCACCACCATCACAAACCTGCACACACACCCTTGTACATTCTCAAACCACCTCCGGCCACCCTGACCTTCATCTCCGACCATCCCCTAACTATCAGAGATTTTACTACAACATCAAAACCCCAGATCCCCTAAGATTAACTTGAATTTGAAATCAAGTTTTAAAACTAAAAACTGTAACAGTCTATTCCCACCTTCCTAAACCTGTCAACTCAAATCTCTCCACCTCTCGACCACCATCAACATCCAAACTCCGGTGGTAGCTTCATCACTTCACCATCTATCAATACCCACCACAGTTTTGAACTCGATGCACCCTTGAAACCACAGCACCCAAAATTTTATTTTTACAGTAACTAGGGTTCAACACCATTAAGTCCCCAAATCTAAATTCCAAATTTGAACTTCAGACCATATCAATAATTTTCCTATGATCATTGCTAGCTACATTCACTCCAGAATAAATTTCACTCAAATTCAATGCAAGGATCAATTTATCTTGATCAAAATGTATAATACAGTAAATTTCCAAAACTGCATTCTCTTTTATTTTTCTTTTCTTTTCTTAATACTGCAAACAAAATTTTTAGTTTTAAAATACTGGAATTCTCTTAATGATTCTGTTAGTAACCTTAAGCTATTCTAAAACATCAATTTATAACACTTGAAATTTTTACTAGGCAAAACTTGTTCTGTGTAACTTTATTTGTTCAAGTTACAGACAATCACAGTTCATATGCTATTAGACTCACACCATTCAAAGCAAACAAAATGTTCAAACATTTAATTTCAATTCAGCAAACAAGTTAAGGGAAATATTTAAGAATCAACATAAATCTGGAATTTTGAAGATCACATGTGCACAGTCATAATTCTGTACACAAACTCATACTTGTACACTTTCATATATATATATCTATTTATAATTTATAAGCATGCACACATATAATTATTCACTGCAACTTCATCTTATTTCAGATTTTAACATGCAACAACCTACTTAAATTTTTGAAAAGAGGAGTTACTCACCTTATTCATACAATGCAGAATGCAGAGCACAATCAACTTGCAGGGTATCAGACTTTTGAAAACATGAAATGCAGGCAGGCTCTAATGCTTTTAAATCTTGATTTTATGAATGATGCTTCCAGAGTTTTGAAATGCAGGCTTGGTTGAAAATTCATGTAGGCCTCCAGATCAAATGCCAAGAATGCAGACCCCTATCTTGCTTCCAGATTCCATGAATGCAGATTCAAAATGATGCATGCAGGCCTCAATCTTGAATTTGCAGATGCAAAGGAATGCAGTAGTATTTTGGGAAAAAGAGGAGTTTGTTTTCATATGCAAGAACATGCAGATTCTTAAATTGTTGCATGTTCCAGAGTTTGAAAATAAATACATGCTTGCAGGTTGTAATCTGGGTTTGAGGAGTTGTTTGATGTAGAACTTGAATATGGTTGAAGGAGGCAGATTCAAAAATTAATGAAATGCAGTTTGAAAAGAGGAGCTACAGGTTTGGGAAATGCAGGCAGAAATTTTGAGAAAGAGGAGTGTTTGGGGTTTCAGATTTTAACATGAATGCAAATGTATGCAGATTTGAAAAATGCAGTTTGTATGGTTTGAGAGAATGTGATTTGGGTTTTTCTTTTATTAAAGAATGAGAAAAGAATGCATATGAATGAAGAACAAGTTCAAATGAATGTATTTTCAGATTTAAACTAATTAAAAGAAAAAGCAAATAAAATAGACACTTGTCATTTTAAAGTAGACACTTGTCTTTTAAGCTTTAATATTTACATACACATGTCTTTATGAATTAAGTTAATGTTTAATTAAAGTAAATAAGCATTAAGCCTTGCTTATTAATCCTTATACACATAATTATGAATATAAATAATTTTCTAAAGAAATAAAGCAAAGTATTACTATTATAAATAAAATGATATACAAGTTTATCATTTGAAAAGAAACTTTTAAAACAAATTATAAAAGTGCTTGTAACATATTTTAATATACAACTTGAATAAAAAAAGAATTTTTAAACTAGTTAAAACATTTATCTCAAATTTAAAATCATATAGTTATTTAATTAAATATTTTTGAAAAGCTTAAATTAAAAATAAATCACCATTTCTATTTTTAAAACATAATAAAACTATACTATACTAATTTAACTAAAACAAATTGTCTATTTAAAATATATATAAATACATATACATTATTAAATAGAAAACAATTTATAATCTTATCTAAAATAATTTCACAAATTAAACATTTAAATAAAGAAGATTATTAAATCAAATATCAAATTTATTAACAAAATTATCAATTCAATATAAATTTAAATCCAGATTATTAAATTTATATTGTCCAAAATTCCGGGTCGTTACAATCCTTCCCCCTTAAAAGAATTTCGTCCCCGAAATTTAAAACAAAGGCAATTTAATAATCTATTTACAGATTTTATTTTAAAACACAGCATATGTTAAACATATGCCAACAACCAAAGCAACCAATTCACTCAAGCAGAACAAATCTAATTATCCAAAAGAATTTTGGATAAAACTTCACGAGTTTCCCCGGTATATATATATATCGGAATACTCGCTCTATAGAATACAATCAATTAATACTACCAAACTATAGAGCTCCTAACAACAATTCTATACAGAATATCAGACAACAGACGAGTCTGACTCAACAAACAAACCATCCTAAACTGCTGGTTCTACAACCAGAAATATCAAACACGTACTCCCTCAGAGATACGTGAAACGTACTGAATCCCAGTTATCCAAACCGGCAATTCAACTCTAGAAATCCAAATACAGAAGAAACCAAAACACTTCGGAGCTAGCTTCCCAACTTACAGCTCCTTGGATCAGAGAAAAACTTATCCAAAATCAAATCTCCAATTCCAGAATCCAAATTCTCTGTCTCTTATCCATAAAAATTCTTCAGACAATCCTGAGCTACCAACATCCATCCTGATCAGCTCAACTCTTGCTGATTCCATCAGAAACAGACTGAAGCAAAACAATCTAATGATCTCCTCAACATCACTCAAAAACCAAGAATACAAACCCTGCTTCTCAACAACAGAAGACAGAACAACTTCTCCTTATCCGAGAAACAAACAGAAGCACCTCCAAACTGCTTCCGCTGCACAACTCCGATCCGAAACAGAAGAAAATGCAGAAGAACACAATCACAGACTAGACAACCCAGCATAGAAATATGGTTCCATAGATCCATAAAGAAAACTCAGATGTTCCTTCCAAACCTGAGTTGCTTCACCAACTTTTATCTCAAGGAACCATCCATCTACTAACTGAACCACCAGCTCTAATCCTGGAAAAAAAAAACTCGATCTCCAGATGCAGACAAACTCTGACTTCCAGAAGACATCCGGACAATCTCCAATAAACACAAAAGAACATACTACTATCGCAAGTCACTTTTGCGATCAACTCAGCCTAAATCCAAAGAAAACTGCTCTCTCTTACCAAACAGAACAGCTTATGCTAACTTAGCCAACTTAACAAAGAAAAGATCCACTCTGCTGCTTCTGAACTCCACTTCAGAAAAACTACCCAGCCAGAAGACTCCCTATCAACTCAGAACACTCTGCTAAACTCAGCCACATCACCGAGCAGACTCACTTCTTATTCTTGTTCCAAAGAAAACATCTTCGGAAACATCCATAGTCACTGCATCTCATCACGCAGCTACTACTTCCTGAGATATCAAGATACCACCACTTGCTTGCCTCTGTCCTAACGACAGATCCAAACTCAATTCTGCACTTCAAAGATGAACTCCGAACCTTAACAGGTTACCTTCAGAGATCGATGAAGTCTTCATCACAACAAAACTCACTCGAGACGGTATTAGGTCTACAGTCTCGACAAATACACTTCCAACCTCACCCATCAAACTCCAACCAATGGTAGTCGTGTTACACACACTTCTACCTCATCTACCTTTATAACTTACATTGGGAAAACCCGAACAGGCAATCCAACAAATAGGTAGAATCAATAGTATATATATATATTAAAAATACAAATACGCTCTCTCAAGAAAGACACCACTATAGAGCCTAGGTATTCACTCAACCTACAGCTCTGATACCAAGTGAGACGACCCGACTTTCCACTCCCGGAAAATCGCATCATTTTTAAGAAAGAAAGGGATAGAAAAGGGAAAAGAAAGAAGAGAAAGAAGAAACAACACAAGAATCTCAACAGCGGAACGAATAAATTATATTTATAACAAAGTATAACATAGTATACATCAAATATCAGAGTACACAGACATATTCAACACATACTATACAGTTATAAATACCTGTCTAGTTATTACAACTCAATACAAACACAAGACTCAGAGATACCAAACACAGCGGAACTAAATAACTATACGCAGAAGCCTCCTGCTCCATATGCTCCTCCACAAATCGTCAAAGCAATCCTGAATCCTAACCTGAATTCCCTTGACTACTCATAAAAATTTGAGTACCCAAGAGTTAAAGAAAACAGAAATAACTCCGGGTCAGACATGGGTCTGGTGTGAGTAACAGGTTAAAGTTGCTTAATTTTCAAAACCTTTTGAAAAGAAAGGTATCACGTAAGACTTCCCACACATAAACATGGAAAAGTTTTTACCTTACGCTAACCAAAACATTTGATAGAAAATCCGATGATATTATAATAGTGTCTAGAGTTTTCAAATAAAATACAGAAATAGCTGAAATGCTTACATCTCACATTCCAACATAGTTGGGCACAACTAATACGTACGGCACTTATTGGATTTTGGATTCCATACAATGGCAGGGCTACTGGGGTACCGCCCGTCACAGTACGTGGCCTAGATCACCGTACCGAGGATTACTCCCTTCATCCCCTGCAACACAAAGCCGGACCCATTCCTTACTGAATAGTTCCGAACAAGACAACCCCGCAGTTGGCCTAGGTTCCAACCGCCCACACAGCCGAAATATAAAGGGACCTCTAGACAGGGATAAATCTTGCTCTCCAGTGGGGGCTACCCACGAAGCCTTGCTGCACCTCCCCTGTTTTAGCCATTCCCGGTTGATGAGGCTTGAGGTTACGATTACCTTTAGAGAACACATCTCTTAGAATGCTCATCGTCCACCTGACGATGTTCTGAAAGCATTCAATCCATACAAGTTCGTTCCGGGTTCGAACGAAACCGAAGGCATTATCTCGTTACACTCATTTTGGAATCACCCTCAGAGTTAACGACAATAACCCTTGCACTCTGATTCACCATCTCGAATCTATAAGATCTATTCCGTCAAACTCATTACGGAATCACCCACAGAGTTATACTTGACGTATAGCCCTTACACCTCGAGTCTTCACTCGCTCCACTTGGATAACGACCTAACGTTAATTGGAATCGATGTGGTTTTCGGATATCCAAATATGGAAACCCGATCCCGGTCTCATCGAAAACCAAAGCGTGTCTTTTATGTCCAAGTTGTTTTAAGTTTAAAACAATTCAATTCATTATCTAAATATACACAGATAGATAATTCACAACACAATAGATAATCAGCCTTATCATTATCAACAGATAGTTCATATCATAATCAGATAATTCATACTATCATCCAAAAGCAACCAATGCATCCATATCACATACACTATTCATCTCACAACTGAGATTACAAACCAAACCAGTCAACCAATACCAATCATCAAACATAAGCAATGATCTAATGATCACACCTTCAATAATTAATTTAAAATGAATTAAATTAATTACTCAATCTCTAATTAATTTAAAATGAATTAAATTAATTACTTCATCATCAAAATCTGCTTAACTTAATCATCTATTGATTTCAAATCAATTTATAAATCATCATTCAATTAATCATTACTGATTAACTATCTCTAATTACAATAAGTAATTAGCATTTAATATTAATCACACAAGTTAATTGTATTAAACCCTACATATATATTAATCACCCTTGATTAATAACCATTCAGTAATTAACTACATTAATTACCCAACCCATAAATTAATTATTCTTAATTAATTATCTAAATTAATCCCCTTGATTAATTTCAAAGTAATTTAAATCCAAATTACTTCTATATCTTTAATTACATCCTGTAATTATTAATTAATTACTTCCTTAAGTAATTACAAATTTATAAATTACATAAAATAATTATCAAACAATCCTCAAATGTTTAAATCAATTAACTTAATTAATTAATCTAAGCAAATCACATTAACTTTAATTAATTACATTAAGTAATTAATTCTTTAATTACTTTCATTAAGTAATTAAACTTAAACCATTGATTATTAATAAATTAATCTAATTAATTTACAAAAATTAATCATATTAATTAATTGTTAATGACTTCATTAACATTTCTTAATTACTTAATTAAGAAATTAACTTAAATTAATCATCATTAGTTATTAAGTAATTAATATTTAATTACTATTTAATTAATCTCTAATTATTAATTAACTAAGTGTTAATTAAAATCTAAATTAACCATTAATCACTTGATTAAATAAATCTTAATCATAAATTAAAATTTAGTTAACCATCCTTAATTATATATTAATTAAACCTAATTAACTAATTCAAATTAAATTAAAATCATTAATTATTTAATTAAACATCCACATTATTAATTAATTAAATAATTAACATTCATCTTAATTACCTTAATAATCAATGAATCCAATCATTAAACATTTATTTATCTTTTAGATAAACATTTCTTATTTAAACTAAGCATTTAAAATAAAATGTTTCTAAATTTACATTAAATCCAAATTTGTCTTAAATAAGATTTTAAACAATACAAAACTTAATCTTATATGTTTACAAGAAACATAAACTTAATTAATAAGTTGAAAAGGATTTAAATTCAATTCAAATCAAATTCAAATCAATTTAAAAATTTGCTTTCAAACTTCAAAATTGAAATATAACTTCCATTTTCAATTTAGTTTAAAATTCTTTAAAACTCTTTCTACAATTTACATATCCAAGTCAAATACAAATCTTTTGAAACAATTTAAATTTAAATCTTTATTTAAAAACTGAAGTTTAAATTTAAATCCAGATTTAAGACTCAGATTGAATTCAATTTGAATTTCTAATTTAAATACTTAACTTTCTAACTCAAATGCAAATCAACAATGCATTTACACTTGAGAGTTAAAATCAAATTTAAATTTAAAAACACAATATGGTTTCAAATTTCAGATAATTAAAATTTGAATTCATATTCAAATTCCAGATTTAAACTCCATTTCAATCACCACTTGAAATTTAAATTTTACTTTTATATTTTAAAACCAAATTTGAATCCTGCAATTAAATTATTCCAACATCTGAATTCAAATATTTTGAATTCATCTTCAGATTCAAATTTAAATCCTAAGCTAACATTTAGTTTAAATTTAAACTTAACTCTCAAATTTTAAAAAAAAACAACAGAACAGCTCTGTTATTAAAAAGCCTGCACATACACACAGAACTCCCTGATTCACTCCGAGTCAAAACTCCTCTTGCTCCGAGTTATTTCCCATTTTCCCCGAGTTCCACCCGAGTCAAAAATTCCTGCAACTCAACATCAACTTCAACCTGAAACATCAACCCCACCACCATCACAAACCTGCACACACACCCTTGTACATTCTCAAACCACCTCCGGCCACCCTGACCTTCATCTCCGACCATCCCCTAACTATCAGAGATTTTACTACAACATCAAAACCCCAGATCCCCTAAGATTAACTTGAATTTGAAATCAAGTTTTAAAACTAAAAACTGTAACAGTCTATTCCCACCTTCCTAAACCTGTCAACTCAAATCTCTCCACCTCTCGACCACCATCAACATCCAAACTCCGGTGGTAGCTTCATCACTTCACCATCTATCAATACCCACCACAGTTTTGAACTCGATGCACCCTTGAAACCACAGCACCCAAAATTTTATTTTTACAGTAACTAGGGTTCAACACCATTAAGTCCCCAAATCTAAATTCCAAATTTGAACTTCAGACCATATCAATAATTTTCCTATGATCATTGCTAGCTACATTCACTCCAGAATAAATTTCACTCAAATTCAATGCAAGGATCAATTTATCTTGATCAAAATGTATAATACAGTAAATTTCCAAAACTGCATTCTCTTTTATTTTTCTTTTCTTTTCTTAATACTGCAAACAAAATTTTTAGTTTTAAAATACTGGAATTCTCTTAATGATTCTGTTAGTAACCTTAAGCTATTCTAAAACATCAATTTATAACACTTGAAATTTTTACTAGGCAAAACTTGTTCTGTGTAACTTTATTTGTTCAAGTTACAGACAATCACAGTTCATATGCTATTAGACTCACACCATTCAAAGCAAACAAAATGTTCAAACATTTAATTTCAATTCAGCAAACAAGTTAAGGGAAATATTTAAGAATCAACATAAATCTGGAATTTTGAAGATCACATGTGCACAGTCATAATTCTGTACACAAACTCATACTTGTACACTTTCATATATATATATCTATTTATAATTTATAAGCATGCACACATATAATTATTCACTGCAACTTCATCTTATTTCAGATTTTAACATGCAACAACCTACTTAAATTTTTGAAAAGAGGAGTTACTCACCTTATTCATACAATGCAGAATGCAGAGCACAATCAACTTGCAGGGTATCAGACTTTTGAAAACATGAAATGCAGGCAGGCTCTAATGCTTTTAAATCTTGATTTTATGAATGATGCTTCCAGAGTTTTGAAATGCAGGCTTGGTTGAAAATTCATGTAGGCCTCCAGATCAAATGCCAAGAATGCAGACCCCTATCTTGCTTCCAGATTCCATGAATGCAGATTCAAAATGATGCATGCAGGCCTCAATCTTGAATTTGCAGATGCAAAGGAATGCAGTAGTATTTTGGGAAAAAGAGGAGTTTGTTTTCATATGCAAGAACATGCAGATTCTTAAATTGTTGCATGTTCCAGAGTTTGAAAATAAATACATGCTTGCAGGTTGTAATCTGGGTTTGAGGAGTTGTTTGATGTAGAACTTGAATATGGTTGAAGGAGGCAGATTCAAAAATTAATGAAATGCAGTTTGAAAAGAGGAGCTACAGGTTTGGGAAATGCAGGCAGAAATTTTGAGAAAGAGGAGTGTTTGGGGTTTCAGATTTTAACATGAATGCAAATGTATGCAGATTTGAAAAATGCAGTTTGTATGGTTTGAGAGAATGTGATTTGGGTTTTTCTTTTATTAAAGAATGAGAAAAGAATGCATATGAATGAAGAACAAGTTCAAATGAATGTATTTTCAGATTTAAACTAATTAAAAGAAAAAGCAAATAAAATAGACACTTGTCATTTTAAAGTAGACACTTGTCTTTTAAGCTTTAATATTTACATACACATGTCTTTATGAATTAAGTTAATGTTTAATTAAAGTAAATAAGCATTAAGCCTTGCTTATTAATCCTTATACACATAATTATGAATATAAATAATTTTCTAAAGAAATAAAGCAAAGTATTACTATTATAAATAAAATGATATACAAGTTTATCATTTGAAAAGAAACTTTTAAAACAAATTATAAAAGTGCTTGTAACATATTTTAATATACAACTTGAATAAAAAAAGAATTTTTAAACTAGTTAAAACATTTATCTCAAATTTAAAATCATATAGTTATTTAATTAAATATTTTTGAAAAGCTTAAATTAAAAATAAATCACCATTTCTATTTTTAAAACATAATAAAACTATACTATACTAATTTAACTAAAACAAATTGTCTATTTAAAATATATATAAATACATATACATTATTAAATAGAAAACAATTTATAATCTTATCTAAAATAATTTCACAAATTAAACATTTAAATAAAGAAGATTATTAAATCAAATATCAAATTTATTAACAAAATTATCAATTCAATATAAATTTAAATCCAGATTATTAAATTTATATTGTCCAAAATTCCGGGTCGTTACAGTTTGAATTAACTTCTAAGTAGATTTGCGTCCACAAGATCAAAAGGATCCAATTATGTTATGGTGCCCTAAACTGATCAAAAGGCATAACTCATTAATACTTTAAGACCAGACTGATGGGCAGAGACCAATTTAGGGTTATACCCTGCATTCCAACTTTTAAGCCATTGGTCGGTCAGGTCTGCGACTTTAATGTATAGGACATTGCCAATATTAAGGCAAAATTCATAGTTAAGCATCCAAAAGTACTCGTAGCTACGTTATTTATATTTTTTTTCTACCAATAATAAGAAGACCGTTGTTGCTTTTCTTCAGAAAGGACCAAAAGACCAATTTGATTATTTTCTTCTATCATAGAGTAGCTTGGTACTCTTGTGGTAAAAGATAAACATTAGATTACCTACTTATATTTTTAGTCAGAGTTAGCCAATAGCTTTTTATTTGGGCTATGAAAACTAATAGGTTCATAGTGACCTTGGGAAATATTATGTCGATGTATGTTCATAATAGGATGGGTAATTACGAGAATGTGCGACGCTTAGACACTTGAATAACAGGTTATTCATTTTTGTCCTATTATGCATGATAATGATATTATGATTATATTCTAATCATTTTGGTCGTACAATATGTTATGATAACATATTGATTGTAAAAATAATAATGTAGGGGAAAACTATTCTAAACTTTAATGGTATGGTTTCACCAGTTATCTATTTAGGAAATTGATATGAAATAATATTACCCACACAGACTTTTTATCCAATCTGAATTTTTTGATTTCCCCTTAGACGCTGGGTACTCATTTAAGTAGGTTGAGAGTAGGGTTTTTCAAGTTTAGAATAATAAAGCCTCCAGAGACGTGTAGCAGGCAAGTTAGTATTAGAAGTATATTTCTATTGTTCAGTATAACTACTTTTGACTAGGTTTATAACAATATGGTAGTCATGACCTTAATCATCCAAGGGGCATCTTCATACATTGCCCTTAGAATCGTATTTCTAAATAATAGAATCGTAGGGTTATGTAACTAAATGTAATGAATTTGCAAATAAATAAATAAATATTTTGTGAAAATTTATAAATTTTTGTGTTTTAATGTTAATGATACAATAACGAATCTTATTTTTTTCATTAGAAAATAATGTTAAGGATGACTGCAACGTCAATAATACCAATTTTTGAGCCATAAAATGGATAATATATTTACTACCTTTAAATTATAGCTTCCGCTATATCTATGTACACCCCCAATCGATATGACTGATTTTTGACTAATTGTCATCAATAAAAGTGGTCGAGCTTTTATGTAAAATAAGAAATAAACATAAGTTGTGGTCAATTAATATTACTTTTATTTAAAAGCGCAAAATTGACTAAATAAATCTATGGGACATCTTATCGATTTCACATTTAAGCATAGCGATGCCCATATATAAGTTCCTAAGGATTAAGTCTTAGGAAACTAAGCTTCGGTGGTTATTGAAATATTTTGGAGGATTTTCTTCATAATGGCATGTTTGGGATTCTTTGTGTCTGTCATAGTTGGCTGCCCATGCAAATTATGAGTTTTCTTTGTTTTTTTAGAATTTGAGTTTCCTTGTTAGGATCTCATTATCATTTTTGAATATGCTTGATTTGCTCTATTTGTTGAAGGGAATTGCATAAATATTACTTAAGGTTGTGCTTGTTGCTAGAAAGGAATATGGTGTTTTAAAAGTTACTATCTAGATTATGTGTTTAAATTTTCTTTTTTCCAAAAAATGTGGGTTTCTTATGGTAATTTCTGGGTATGTTCCATCTATATTATGGCTAGTATCATGCCATAGTGTTTGTTATGTGATTATATAATGTTAAGTTCTTGTGTTATTATGTAGCTAGTCTTCAAGCGTTATAAGCAAGTATTGTAATGAGTAGCTATTGAGTCTATCAACCTCACACCTATTTTAATCTTTAATGAAACAGTAGATGATCCATTATAAAACTGATTTGCCTTGCCAAATAAAGTCTTAGGAAACCCTACCGTTGTAGGTGTGGCTGACCCTTTAAAAATGTAACTTTCATTATTAACTATATTTTTTTACATAATCTTTAATATGTAAGCCTTTATCTTTCCCTCTATCGATAATAGGAATGCATATCCTAATATTCCTAATGCTTGTATTGCATAAGCCAGTTTTGTTAATGTAAGCTCTTTGTGGAAGATATAACGTCTTCTTTTTTTAAAAATTTATGATTTTTTTAATTTATTTTATCAAAACCATCTTTATACTTACAAATTCCTTTTTGCAATACTTCATTGGTATTTTTTAGAATATCACATTCTATTAATAATTATATATTCTTTTCTTATAAAGCTCCATTCTCCTCTTAAATGGCAAATTTTGAGAATTAAACTAGTTTAAAGAATATTCAGGAAATTTATTTTTATCCTTAATTCATTGATTTCCTTTGAATATTCCTCATTTTGATTTTATAAACACTCGTTTTCATTTGTAGGGAAATCTTTTTGAAAGACATAATCTTCCAAAGTATTTTCGATAATTCTAATTTGTTTTTCCGTAAACTATTTCCTTATTTAAAATGCTAATGTCCTGCTCAATCTTGTTAAGGTAAACGTATAAACACAAAACTTTAGATCAAAAAGTTAGCCAAGGATAGTAGAAATCGTTTAGCAGTTTTGACCAAAATGTTATACAACTTGATCATTTATCCTACTTTTTGAATCAAAGAACATGTAGGAGATAAGTTCCTCTTAGTAAAAACACAAAATCGTTTATGCTACTTTGTGCATGCAAACACCCGAGATTATATTTAAGAAGAATTATAGCTTCTAAATGTAAGCTAAAAATGCATCTTATTTAGAAAACCTATATGACCTTGACTCAAACAAACAAGATAACATAAAGAAATCATAATCGCCAAAGCTTAATAAAAGTTAGCCTTATTAAATAAGATAAATAAAAATGGGTTTTAGAATGAGAATGATTGTGTTAGGGGAGATGTATCATTGAAACTATGCTAGAAGGGATGTTGGCCCAAGCCAATATCACTAACGCATTTTCCTTAGCCAGTCCCCTCATTACTCACTACTTTCATTTTACCATACAAAAATCCCTAAAACCATAGAAGGTCGGCCACCATTTTTACAAAGGAGAAGATGACAATCAAAGATTGAAGAATTTAAGCTTTCAACTTTAAAAGGAATAGTATTAAAGCACACAAGGCTTTTCAGATCAAGGTAAGTAAAAAAATTCCTAAATAAACATTCCTAACCCCTTTGGGTTTGGATTTTCTTTTGAATGAATGTTTTGGATGTTAATTGACATGTTTAGATATATAACATCGTTTTGATTACGGTTCGAAATTTGAGCAAAAATAATTTGTTTGTATGTTACAGTAAAACACAATCAAATCTCATCTAAACTCAACATAAATTTAATATGATGTTTATAATGGTGAAATAAAGATGGGTTTCTAATTTTATATTATTGAAATTTATTTGTAATTTCTATGAATTTTCTAAGTTGAGAAAATGGTTAATTTTAGGAAAAAATAATTATTAAAGTAAAAAAAATTAATTATTTTGATTTGAAATTTTGATATGAGTTAAAATAAGTTAAATTGGATTTTTAGTGAATTTTTTTGGATTTTTCCAGTTTATTTTTGATTTTATATGAATTAATTGGCTAAGGAAATAAGTAATTAATTAAAGATAATTAATTAACGGTAAGGATTCAACACCAAATAAGATTTGGTGTAAAGTAACTACTTAATAAGGTAATAAATCAGTTTTCTAGTTAATTATGAGTATGCCATCTCAATGTGTGATTGGTTGTCAAAATCAACACATGATAGCTATTTTAGCTATCAACATTCGGTAGCAATTATGTTATCAACCCACAATGGCTTTGGGAAAGCCAACACGTGAAATCTCCTTTGAGCTTGACCCTTGAAAGCTATCAACTTGTGATAGCTAAATAAGCTAACATTCTTCAAACTCGAAGGTTTAGAGTAAACATTCGACAACTTTTGGAGTATCAACTCTCGATAACCCAAGGAAGCTCGACACGTGATAACTTTAGAAGTTATAAACATGTGAGGCTACTTGGAGTCAACACACAATAGCTTGCGAAGCTACCACCATGCAAAGGCTCTTTTGAGCTCAAGACTCGATAACTATCCATTTGCGATAACTTTGTATTATTCAACATGCAGTGGCCATGGGATAGTTAATATGCAATAGCTGGGCTCAATATGCGATGGCTATGGGATAACCCATATGCAATAATTAAGGTCGACTAGCCAAGACTTGGGTAGCCATGGTTCTTTCTAAGTTAAACGATAAATACTTAGAGCACTTTGGAAGATGGTTTCCAAATGCTACTAGACTATTTCATACGGGTGAAATAATGGAAGAATTTTATATGTTAAATTCTATTTATTTATTTCTTGGAAATGGGAAGAAACCTTACAGAAGCTAATAAATGATAGGATGTTATTTAACCAAGATAAAAAGTTGTTTTATTTAAAGAAAGTGTAGGTTATGCTACAAATGAATGAAAGAAAGGGGTTGAACCATAATCGTAAAGATATACCCGCTCATTGAGTTGTTGGATGGCATAGTGCCTTGATACTTAGTCTAAAGTCCAATGATATATTGTAGCGTGCCATGATAAGGTTCAAGCCTAAAATACCTATAAATTCTAAGGGGGAATTATGGTAGGATGCCAAAACATTAGGATGGTGTTATAAATAAGATAAATAAATCGACAATGTGAATGATAATAGTTTAGGGACTAAGAGATGCTATTGATGCTTTGTAAGGTTGCTTACTACAATGTATTTATAAGGCTTACATTTAACCTCTTAGGAGAGTCAGAGTGGCTCTAGTCAGGGTGGATCCTATTGATGGAATGAGTGGCTATTTATTAGATGATGTTATTTGAGAAAAGATTAAAAAAAAATTAATAGACGGACCTAACGAGGTATTGACTAAACTAAGTTAATGTTAACTTAAAGATGAACACCTAAATAAGAGATTGGGTGATGTTTGGATAGATGATTGGTTTTTATATGACAGGGTTCATAATTGGTAGTTAAGTATATGGTATACTTAATTTAAATTGAAAATATAATTATGACATTGTTTATAACTGAATGGAAAGTGTAAGGTACATGTATAATTCATAATGAAATGCACATGGTTGTCTTTGATGTGATGAATGTTTACATGTTATGATATATTTGCTATGAATGAGAAAGTGAGGGGAAAACCCTTCTGTGCTATAGCAGCATGGTCTCAGTATGATTGCTTAGGGTAAGATTTTCCTTATATCGAGCTTTATGTCCCACCCATGTTTTTATTATTTTCCATAAACTCACGGGTAAGACTGAGGCAAGGCGGAGTTTATGGATTAAATGGGCATCTTTGGAAGGATGGATAAAGATTCGAAAGACAAAGCAGAAGGTTAGTCTAGCCAATAAAAGTTATTTTGGAAATTCTACTGTGTAAAACTTGGAATTATAACTAGTTATGTGTCATGTTGGCATCTTCATATGTCCGTCATGACTCTATCTTATTTTCTTACCATATGTGTCCCTATATAGGAATGAAAAGGGTTAATGATGATGTTACGCATTTTGCAAAACAAATTTGTTTAATGGAAATTTATTTAGCTTCTTTGTTTACTTATTGTTATGCAAAATAATACTGAACTCTCTTTGTTGCTTGAAAATGATTCCGGCGATGATTGCAATATCATATGAATCCATTTTTTAGTTTTGTAGTGGGTAATGTTACAACATGGTATCAAGCTTAGGTTAGGGGGAAACCTATGTAAAACGGTGTTAAATAGAATCTAATTAGTAGAGAATGAACATCTTGGGGAAAGTATACATTACATATAACGTAATTGTATTTTGATATTGATGTATAGTAGGATATATCAACTCGTCTACTATTGCTTTTACTCTCTTTATTTCTGTTTCTTATAAACCCTCGCTTATGCAGAAAGCAAGAATGGGCCTACGTAATCGATGTTTGACTATAGGAAGTACAAGAGGGAACCCTAGTAGAGGAACTGACTGTACACAAACTAATGGACAAGGAGGGGAGGAAGTCGCAGAAGTTCGTACTTAAGCTGGTACTCGCGTGCCTAACCCAGCTAAAGAAGGAATATATGTGTGTGTGTGTGTATGATTATCTTATTCCACCAATTTATGATGGAGATGATAAGGCAACAATTAGCAGCAGTTATTGAGCTCGGACAGGAGGAAGTAAGAGGAGCAAACTTTTCTAAGATGAATAAGGATTTTAAGAGTTATGGAGAAAAGGAGTTCATAAGAAATGATTTTGCCTTGGAAATGTTGAATTGGGTTGAATTGTTAGTGTATCTTTGGAGACTTGGGGTATGGTAATGCTCAAATGAGAAGGTTGGCTTCTCGTCAGCTTCAGGAAGATGCATTGGACTGGTGGGGCACTATTATTGCTGAAGCCCTAAAGGAGAATATAACCTAGGAATAGTTTACGGAGCGAGTCAAGGCTCAGTTTATCCCTTAATCTCAGGAGAGTGCATTGTGTAGGGAGTTCCTTGACTTAAAGCAGGGAGAAATGACTTTAGCAGAGTATATTCAACGTTTTAATGCTTTCTCGAAGTTCGGAAGGGAGCATATTCATACTACACTGAAGAACAATGAGAATTTCATAGAAGGTCCGAGGAAGGGGTTGAATCACAAGCTGATGGCTCATATACTGGCTCTTTTTGATATGGTGGTGGAAATGGCGAGACTGTATGATTACTTATTTCAGAAGGAGAAGAAGGCTGATGTTAAACCCCATGGGTGGGTAGAAGAAAAGATTCGATGTGTATCAAAAGGCGGAAAGAATCAGACAAGAGGGAAGGCCTTTGTAGGAGGAGCTCGGAGGCTAGATGTTATAGATGCTACGTGTTTTAACTACAGATAGAAAGGGCTTATTCCACTAAGTGTACATAACCAAATAATAAGGACAGCATCAAGTGCTTTATCTATACTTGGCTAGGCCATAAAAAGAGGGATTGTCCAGAGGCAAAGCAGGCAAAGGTTTATTCTTTGGAAGGACCTTCGTATAAACCTACTACTGAGGAGAAAGTTGAGTGGATGCTTGGAGGTGTGATTTTGATTTCCAGTATATCAGTTAGAGTCATGTTTGATACTGTTGCTACTCACTCTTTTATTTCAAGAGATTTGACTGATGGGTTAGAGTGAGGACACTTATTTGATTATGTTCTTGTGTGTGGTTAATTTGATCGCTTAGGCACATCACTATCAGATTAAGATGTGATGACCTTGAGTTTAACTTGTGTTTGCATTTTTTTGTTTGTGATACATATGTGTCTGACTTTATAATGTACGGGGTGATTTTGGGTACGGACTAGTTGGTGTGAAGTGATGCTAGAATATATTGTTCCAATTGGATCTTCGCCTTAAGGAATCCTAGAGGTGAAGAGAGAATTATGATAGCATTCGACGTAATAAAGGACAAATCGGATCTATTATTATGTGCTGTGGAAGGTGCCCATGAGGAAAGTTAAGTACAGGTGGTTAGAAAATTCACGGATGTTTTTGAACTCATAACGAAATTACCACCAAGGAGAGCAATCAAGTTCCAGATAGACTTAATGACGGGGGCGTGGCCTATTAGTATACTGCCTAGTAGAATGCCAACCAAGGAGATGGAAGAATTGAGGAAGAAGCTAGTGGAACTTGAGGATAAAAGTTCCATCAGGCCGAGTAGTTCATCATAGAGAGTATATGTGGTATTCACCATGAAGATGGATGGACCTTTACGAATGTGCATTGATTATAGAAAGTTGAACGAGTTGACTGTGAAGAAATCCATTTCCTAGGGTATGCGACTTTTTTGATCAATTGAGTGAAGCACGAGTGTTTTTGTAGCTAGATTTGGGGATGGGGTTCCATCAACTGATAGTAGCAAAAGATAGTATTCCATTGATCGTGTTTCAAACAAGGTACGATTCATATGGAATAGTGATACTGTTTGGACTAACCAACGCTCCTGTATTCTTCGTTGATCTTATGAATCGAATCTTTCACAATCGATTGAATAGATTTGTGTTGTTCTTAACTGATGATAACTTGGTATATTCTAAGGATGAGAGAGACCATGAAGTCCATCTTAGATTGGTGTTAGAGATAATGAAACAATATAAGTTGAAGGCGAAGTTTTCGAAATGCTATTTTTGAAAATGGAAGGTTAAGTTTCTTGGGTATGTTCTTTTAGAGAATGGATTGGCTATAGATCCATCAAAGATAAAAACCGCTAATGGTTAGAAGAGACCAGAGACGGTCATAGAGATGAGAAGTTTCTTGGGTTTGGTTAACTATTACCAGAGATTCATTAAGGATTTCTCACGTATAGTAGCATACTTGGCTAAGCTGACCAGAAACAATGAGAAGTTTGTATGGATTGCTAGGTGTAAAGGGTCATTTCAGGAGTTCAAGAAGTTATCGACGAACACTCTTGTCTTGATTGTGCCTAAAGGGAATCAGGGGTTGGTAGTGTATATCGATGCTTATGGAACAGATTTAGGAGAGGTGTTGATGCAAAGAGGGTGAGTGATAGCTTATGCATCAAGGCAACTGAGGCTGTATGAGGTTAGATATCTGACTCCTTAATTGAAGCTGGAAGCAGTGGTGTTCATGCTGAAGATTTGGAGACGTTACTTGTTAGGATAATGGTTCGAGTAGTATAGAGACAACAATTCCCTTATGTATCCATTCTTTCAAAAAAAGAGTTGAATATGATGCAACAGAGATGGTTAGAATTCTAGATGCCATATGACTTCGGGATAGAATATATGCCAGAAAAGGGGAACAAGATTGTCGATGATTTGAGCAGGAAGCAAAGTATTAGCCATGATTGACGAATGGAAGATGTCAGAGATGTTAGCCTCTTGCAGAGTGCATTATAGGAAGAATACTGGATCAGGTAGGGATCCGAGCATGTTGACAAGTCTGGAGGTACGTCAAGCACTTGTGGATAATATTGCTGCAAGGAAGAAGGACCACTAATTGCTGAAAGGATCAAACAACTAGGGATGGGGGAAAATGTTGAGATTTGAAAGGATTCAAGATAGACTCGAAGTGATGATTTAAAAAGAAAGGATGAATGTGTTTTCTGGATTTAAGAGACCTTCGCGAAGAAGTCATGAAGGAAAGTCATCTTACTATTCCTCTTGGGGGCACGAAGATGTACTATAACATGAAGAGAGACATAGGGAAACATGTGAAGAAGTGCTTCACCTATCAGAAAGTGAAGGCTAAACATTAAAAGCCAAGTGGTTTGCTTCAACATTTAGAAGTACTAACTTGAAAGTGAGATTCAATGTCTATGAATTATATTGATGGTTTGCCTAGCTCGAGGACGAGAAATAATAAAGTATTAGGTAAAAGTCGATAGACTGACTAAGAGTGCCCACTTTATCCTGGTGAAGTTGACAAGAACGACAACTTAGCAAAGCTATATATGAAGAATATGGTGAGATCGTGTAACGACTCTACCACTATGTCCAGTTTAACAAAGAACATTATGAATAATGTCATCTGCTAATCTGGAGAATATGGTTAGTTAAGGGCGATCGAATGTGAATATATTTTTATACTAAGACTGACACGTCTTATTTACCTTTTTGAGGATTTGAACTGAAAATTTGATGTGTGTAGTATTAATACGAAATAATAGATATACCTAATAAAAATATTCAGAACATTATATAATATAGATAAATCAAAACAAGAATCATATATCATAACGGAATAATATACATCAGATACATAATAGAATGTGAGTTTATAAAATATTGGTACTAGACTCACGTAAATATATATACATTATATCCAAAATGTTGTATCAGGTACAAAGTCACTGCTAAATAATATATATGATATAAACTCCTAGCTGTCAATATATATAAGTATGAAATAAACTAAACCGATCAAAATAGTCTACTTCAATCCTAGCCCAAAATCCAAAAGTCCATTAGTCCCTGTACCTGTAGAGTCTCGGCTTGAACCGAGTATTATAAAAATAAACGGGTCAGACTATATCTAGAGATATTGATATCGTAATGTATAAGACTTAATAATAAAATAAGCCATATAAGAATATGCCTGAATCCAAATAAGGAATATCAATTAAAATCATCATTCCATAAATTCAATATCATATATATATGACTTAACAATCAAATAAGTCGTACTATAAATATGCCCAAAATCAAATAATCAAAATAAGGCATATTAGTCAAAATCACCATTTCATAACCATATCAAGTCTCCAATGACTATCATCAAAAATATGATGAACAATTCAAAATTCAACAGAGCCAAAAGATACTAAACATCTATCCCAAAATCTTTGAAGAAATATTCATCACTAATGAAATAATAATGTTAGTAAACAATCAGTATGATAGAGCGTGACACGGGGCCTAACTAAAATAAATACCTCGCCACATAGCGCAATAGTCTAATGAAAAGAGACAGACTATCAGGTAAAAATTCTGACTCCTAATGATAAGAAATAGGTAGTCATGTTTATGATAGAAATATATGAATATATCTAACGAATAAAAATAGGCAAACATTGTCCGACTGTGAAGTAAACTAATAGGGCTGCAATATATCATTCGTTCTAAGCAACAAAAAATGACATCTATGTTATACTAGAATAGACCTAACCTCAAGAAAATAAGTCTGCCTACCCAAATCAAAAAAAAAAAAATGAATCGACTCTCAAGTCGATGAAAAATGAATCAGTCTCTTGAGGATCTATCGTTCTCAAACAAAATCCACACCCCAAGATACCACAACTCTAAATGTTAATTACTACCACTTTAGTAATCACAAGAATTTAACTAACTGTTCCATACCAGATAGTAAATTCAAGTATTTACTAAAAGCTAGTAATTTTCACTCAAACTCTATTTAACGAGTTATAGTAATAAACTAAAGAATTTTATGAAAAGTCTCATACCAATGTAATAATTCAATGGTTTATTAAAATTCTTTGTTTAATAGAAAATCATGAAATTCAGATGGAAATTCAAATCAATAAAAATAAAGAGTCTTAATATCTTTTTATTTGTTTAAAATAATTGAAAAGGAAAAAAAAAGGAAAAAAAGAAGAAGAGGAGAATTTATTTTAAATAAATTTGAAACTATTTAATTACTCATTGTATATGGTACTTGTAATAAAAATTATTTGTTAAATAAATGGCGCTCTATCATAAGACATTTCAAAACCTTATTTTCTATAACATGTACAAGTCAGTAGTGCATTGAGTTGAAAAGCATGCATAGGCATTTCGAATTTAATATATATAGAGTTAGGCTGCACAATAAAAGCAATGTAAGCCAAGCAAGGTAAATCTCGAAACTTAGATGCACAGGCAACACATTTTTATTTTGTAAACTTGGCTACAAATTAAAAGTAGCTACAAGGTGATGTCAAGTCAAGGCAAATAAACATGTACTACTCAAATTAAAGGAATAAATTGAAAAACAAATTGAAAGTCAAAGCAAGAAAGCTTTGTGATCATAATATGTACAAGTATCAACAGCGAAAGGATTGTAAAAATAAATCAAAGCATGTACAGGCAATAAAATATAATCAAAGCAAAAGTGTTTAAAAATCATGTTGTACATGGCTTTGAAATGTGTACAGACATATAAAAGATACCAAAGCAAGAAAAAAGTAAAATATAAAAAGGGGGGGGGCGAAAATCAAGCACGATCAACTTAAACAATGTGTACCATATTTCAATGCCATATTACAAGTTGGATACCACAATTATGCAAGGCAACCCATAATTATGCAAGGCAAAGACGAAAATCAAACAAACAATAGAATTGGCAAGTGATTTTCATCAAAACAAAAGGACGGTTCAAAGGATGAAATGACGGGGCGAAATGAATATCAAAGCAAAATGCTTTGGTGACGTGCGTGCCCATATATCATGTAATAGGACAAGTTAAAATACATTTCCATGCAAAAGACAATTAAATGTACTCAATTTAACAATGTACAGAGATGAAGAACGCATACAGTTAATGCCAAAGCAAAGTCGAGTGATCATATGTGGTAACATTGACGCAGCGGATATTTCAAAACAAACTTCAATTGGTGAATTGTAGCAATCGGTGATTTGAAAATACTGCAATACCCAAATCCGTTGATCCAAAGATGCCGGATTCTAGCTATCTTCGTCTCGTTGATCGCGCACGATACCGAGAAGCAAAGATCTACGATTCTTCGACGTTGATCAAGCGCACTTGATTCCGTGAATCGGCTTCACAAACGAAGATTCGAGCGCACTCGAATGACGTAGGTGGAGATAGGAGATTTCACTCGACTACCAATTAGAAAAGAAAGCACAAAGCAATCAACAAAAATTTTTATTCAATATTCAACAACCTTTTCAAATGACACGACTTGCCTATTTATAGGCTTACAACTCATTACTCGACTTAAAAAAAATTACAACACAATGAGTACACAACTTAAGAACAACAATTATGCAGCGACTTAATGAAGTTTTGCGGCAACGACTTATGGTGACTCGGCAACGACCTAGAGAAAAGCTTCACGGCTTAAGGAATAAACTGCGACTTACATTCTTCTTCGTAACATAAGGATAACTCGGTAACGACTCATGCTGGCTCGTCTCCGACTCATGCTATGTCGCTCGCGACTTAAAGAGAAGTTTCAATCGCGACTTACATTGCTCAAACTAAACACACGGAGATTAGGTCGCTGAAGATAGAGACTTAGGGTTTTGATAAGTCGTTCGCGACTTGAAGGTAGTTCGCGCGCGCGCGGTATATGGAGAAGGGGGAGGATAAGTCGTTCGCGACTTATGGCGGTGGCGCGATCTAGGGTTTTGGAATTGATGTAGGCTTTCGCGAATGACGAGGCCGTGTGAGGGGATTTGGGGCTGAGTCGTGAGTCGTGGTGATGGGTGGATGAGTCGTGAGTCGTGGTGATGGGTGGATGAGTCGTGGGTCGGTGGTGGGTGGATGAGTCGTGAGTCGTGGAGATGGTTTGAGTCGCGAGTCGAGGTATGTACTTCATCATCCTCCCCTTGTCGGAAAGAATTCGTCCTCGAATTCACACCCTTGTCATCTTCATCAAGTTCCTCCCCATAATACGGAACTAAGTGCTTGATATTGAAAACATCCGAAGTATGAATATTTTCCGGCAGTCGTAATCGATACGCATTATCATTGATCCTCTTCAAGATTTCTACTGGGCCAATTTTTCGTGCTTTCAACTTGTTGTAAGTTCCAACTGGAAAACGATCTTTCGTCAAAACCGCGTAAACAAAATCACCTTCTTTGAAGACTACACTTCTTCGTTTCTTATCCGCCATTTGTTTATACTTCTCATTTGTCATTCCCAATCGTTCCTGAACGATTTTATGGCATTCCGTCAACCCATCAACAAAATCAGCAACCCGCTTAACTGTCATCTTTGGTTGTGGCACTGTTGTCAAATCCAGTGGTCCCTTTGGTAAGCTTGAATATACAATCTGAAATGGACTGAAGCCTGTACTCCGGTTATTTGCATGATTGTGAGCAAATTCAGCTTGACACAACTTCACATCCCAACTCTTCAAATTGTCTTTTACGAGACATCTCAGTAAATTCCCCAACGATCGGTTAACCACCTCCGTTTGCCCATCAGTTTGCGGATGGTAAGCGCTACTAAAATTTAGCTTTGTTCCGACCATCTTCCGCAAACTCAACCAAAAATGACTTAAAAATCTGGTATCCCTGTCGGAAACAATAGACTCCGGCAACCCATGTAAACGATAGATTTCTTTAAAGAATAACTGAGCCACTCGAACTGCATCCGCGGTCTTCTTACAGGCTATAAAATGTGCCATCTTTGAAAACCTGTCCACCACAACAAATATAGAATCATTCCCCCTCTGAGTTCTAGGCAAACCCAAAACGAAATCCATGCTGATATCAACCCATGGCTTAGACGGTACAGGTAGCGGCATATACAACCCTGCATTCGTTGCTGTTCCCTTCGAAACCTGGCAAATATGGCATCTCTCCACAAATCTTTCAACCTCTTTCCTCATCGACGGCCAAAAGTAAGATTGAGAAATCAACTGCAATGTACGATCTCTACCCACATGGCCTTCTTCATGCAATTCCTTGATAATTTTCATTCTCAAACTGCCCTTTGGAATACATAACTGATTTCCTTTAAACAAGAATCCATCAACCAACATAAATTTATCGGTACTCCCTTCCTTGACTTTTTCAACATATTTCACAAAGTAAGGATCTTCTTCAATCATCTCTGGCAATAATTCAAATCCCGTCACTTCAACCTTCAATGTTGTTAACAAATGACTCCTCCTACTCAAAGCATCAGCCACACGATTCGTCACCCCGGATTTGTGTTTAACAACAAAGGTAAACTGCTGTAAATATGCAATCCATGATGCATGTCTCGCTGAAATTTTATCCTGCCCCTGTAAATGCTTCAAAGCTTCATGATCAGTGTAAAGAACAAACTCCTTCTGAAACAGGTAGTGTCTCCAATGCTTAACAGCTTGCACAACAGCGTAAAATTCAACGTCATATGTACTGTATCTCATCTTTGCCCCTGATAACTTTTCACTGAAATATGCAATAGGTCTCCCCTGCTGACTCAACACTCCTCCAATCCCAACCTTTGATGCATCAGTGTGTAGCTCAAACAACAACTGAAAATTAGGTAAAACAAGAATTGGCGCTGTCGTCAACAGTTCTTTGATTCGTTCAAAAGCAATCCCGGCTTCTTCTGTCCACGAAAACTGTTTACCCTTCATGCAATCAGTAACTGGAGCCATAACGCTACTGAAGTGTGGAATGAATCTTCGGTAGAACGACGCGAGCCCATGAAAACTTCTCACTTCCGTAATTGTCTTTGGCTGTGGCCAATTCCTGACTGCTTCAACTTTACTCTGATCAACTTGAATACCTTCTCCCGAAACAACATAACCCAGAAATAAAACACTGTGCGTCATAAACACACATTTCTTCGTAGCAGCATAAAATTGTTCCTCACGAAGAGTAATCAACACTTCCCTCAAATGTTGAATATGCTCCTCCGTACTCCTGCTGTAAATCAGAATATCATCGAAATAAACCACGACGAACTTCCCAATGAATGGTCTGAAGATTTGATTCATCACCCGCATGAATGTACTAGGTGCATTTGACAAACCAAATGGCATAACCAACCATTCGTATAACCCCTCTCTCGTTTTGAAGGCTATCTTCCATTCGTCTCCAGGTCTAATCCGAATTTGATGATAACCGCTTTTCAAATCAATTTTCGAAAAGATAGTAGCTCCACTCAACTGATCTAGCAAGTCATCCAACCTCGGCATTGGAAATCTATATCTCACAGTAATCTTATTCAATGCTCTACTGTCAGTGCACATCCTCCATGTTCCATCCTTTTTCGGCACCAACAAAGCTGGCACTGCACAAGGACTCAAGCTTTCCTGAACACGTCCCTGTTCTAGCAACTCTTCCACCTGCCTTCGTAACTCTTCATGTTCCTTCGGACTCATTCGATAATGTGGTCTATGCGGTAATACTGCTCCCGGAACAAGATCAATTTGATGTTGAATGTCTCTCAATGGCGGTAACTCCCTAGGCAACTCCTCTGGAAATACATCCTCAAACTCTTTCAAAACTGGTTTTGCTTCCTCAGGAATTTCAACCTCTTTACTGCACTCTCGCCCAATCAACAAATAGACTTCAGGCTCTTCTTCAACTTCCTTAACAAACTCCTTCAAGGTTAACAAAGTTTTCAGTTCTTCAATCTCCTCCAGCTTGCTTTCTTTCTGTTGTTGTTTCTTGGGAACTAAAGTAATTTTAGTGCCTTCAAACATGAAACTATAGCTATTAGCACGACCATCATGTTGAACTGCTCTATCAAACTGCCATGGTCTGCCCAACAATAGATGACATACGTCCATGTCTACAACATCACACCAAATCTCATCCTTGTATTTCTTCCCAATTGAAAATTTCACACAAGCTCTTCGTCCAACTTTCACCTCACCTCCTTTCCTCAACCAAGCTAACTTGTACGGTTTAGGATGCTTCTCGGTTTTCAATTCTAACTTCTTTACTGCCTCTGTAGAGATAATGTTATCGCAACTCCCAGCATCAATAACGAATTTACAAACTCTTCCAAGAATAGTGCAAGTAGACTGAAATATGTTATTCCTCAACCAACTGTCTTCCTCTTCTTGCTTCGGTGTCAAACAACTTCTCCTCATCATCAGTGAATATCCTTCGTCTCCCGATAACAAGTCTTCCACCTCAACCGGTAAGGAATTAGAACACTCAGCCTCTTCATCCTCATCCTCAGCTTCAACTATCATAGTTCTCTTCTTCGGCTTCGGACACTCATTGCTTTTATGACCCATTTCCTGGCAATTATAACATTTGAACCCACTATTCACCTTCGCCTTCTCACTCTCCTTCACAACTGGTTTTGCAACGGCTTTAGGAACATTAGAATTTCCACTGACCCCCTTCACTTGATTGTTAGAATTAGTAAACACACCACCTCCACGCCTTCCCTGCTTTTCCCAAGCTAACGCTTTCTGATGTGCCTCTGCTACAGATCTTGGATCAAACATATTAACCATATCCTGGATCTGCATTCTCAATCCTCCAATGAATCTAGCAGTTAACTGTTCTTCAGTCTCCATAATATCGTTCCTGGCAATGAGTTGGTAAAATTCATCAGCATAATCACTAACAGTCTTTGTCCCTTGCCTCAAATTCTGCAACCTCTGGTACATAAGTGATTGATAGTTGTAAGGTAAGAAAGTAGATCTCATCAACTTTTTCATCTTATCCGACTCAACAACCTTCGACTTCCCCATCCGTTCTCGTGTAAGTTTAGTTTGCTGCCACCATGCCAATGCTCTTCCCCTCAATCTAGTAGCAACTAACTTCACTCGACGATTCTCCGGCACTTCCTTGAAATCAAAGATTTCTTCAACATTAGATAACTAGTCTAAGAACTCCTCAGCAACCATCCCACCTTTAAATTCTGGAATCTCCATCTTCATTCCCGATTCCCATCGACGATCATCATCTATATCTCGATACTGACGTCGTGTTTGTTCTCGATCTCGATGCATACTCCCTCTGTCACCAACAAATTCCTCATCAAAATCTGAAGTATATCGTTGTCGTTCACGTCCTCCAACATCTCTTCGATCCCGATCATCAACATTCCTTCTACTTCGATTATCAACACTTATATGCTCTTGACTTTCTCTCCTCTCCCGTTCTGAATGTGACGAAACTCTACTACCCCCACGGTTTGATTCAGGTGAAATTCTTCTTCTACTTTGATTCATTTCAAGCATCATTCTCTCTAATCGACCAATTCCTTCGTTCAACTTTTCAGTAAAGCTCTCGTGGATTCGTTGCTCCATTTCATCGGCCTCTTCTCTTCCATACAAGGCATTAATATTGCGATGACGTTGAGCTCGTCTCGGTGGCATGATTGAACTTCGCAAAATCTTTAAACAAAAAACTTCAACAAATCAAAACTTCAACACAAAATCAAACTAGTCACGGTTCCTTAGCTTGGCTTCAAACTTCAAAACAACTTCATAAGGCTCGGCTACTTTTAAAGTATACACGGTCTTCCTTCAACAATAATAGCAAAGTGATGCTTCAACTCTTGGCTCAAACCCCTTTTCAACTTTGATCCGAAATGAAATGGATCGAAAGTTCTCCTCTTGTTGCAACTTCAATATGAACACGACGAACACAAACTTCAAACTCCAAACTTCTCGACAATTTGCAAATTCGATCTCTAAACTTCAACTTCTCGAAACCCAAATCTCCAAATGATGCAAACTCCTTGCAATCTCGCTCTGATACCAAACTGACGCAGCGGATATTTCAAAACAAACTTCAATTGGTGAATTGTACCAATCGGTGATTTGAAAATGCTGCAATGCCCAAATCCGTTGATCCAAAGATGTCGGATTCTAACTATCTTCGTCTCTTTGATCGCGCACGATACCGAGAAGCAAAGATCTACGATTCTTCGACGTTGATCAAGCGCACTTGATTCCGTGAATCGGCTTCACAAACGAAGATTCGAGCGCACTCGAATGACGTAGGTGGAGATAGGAGATTTCACTCGACTACCAATTAGAAAAGAAAGCACAAAGCAATCAACAAAAATTTTTATTCAATATTCAACAACCTTTTCAAATGACACGACTTGCCTATTTATAGGCTTACAACTCATTACTCGACTTAAAAAAAATTACAACACAATGAGTACACGACTTAAGAACAACAATTATGCAGCGACTTAATGAAGTTTTGCGGCAACGACTTATGGTGACTCGGCAACGACCTAGAGAAAAGCTTCACGGCTTAAGGAATAAACTGCGACTTACATTCTTCTTCGTAACATAAGGATAACTCGGTAACGACTCATGCTGACTCGTCTCCGACTCATGCTATGTCGCTCGCGACTTAAAGAGAAGTTTCAATCGCGACTTACATTGCTCAAACTAAACATACGGAGATTAGGTCGCTGAAGATAGAGACTTAGGGTTTTGATAAGTCGTTCGCGACTTGAAGGTAGTTCGCGCGCGCGCGGTATATGGAGAAGGGGGAGGATAAGTCGTTCGCGACTTATGGCGGTGGCGCGATCTAGGGTTTTGGAATTGATGTAGGCTTTCGCGAATGACGAGGCCGTGTGAGGGTATTTGGGGCTGAGTCGTGAGTCGTGGTGATGGATGGATGAGTCGTGAGTCGTGGTAATGGGTGGATGAGTCGTGGGTCGGTGGTGGGTGGATGAGTCGTGAGTCGTGGAGATGGTTTGAGTCGCGAGTCGAGGTATGTACTTCATCAAACATGCATGACTAATTCCCTACACTAACTAGGTACAGTCATGGGTGCGTATAACTCAGGGTGGTAGGAATTATAAAATACGAAAAAAAACCAAGGCACATGGAAAATGCCTTAATTTTTTAAAACCAGTTCCTGTTTAACTGATTAGTTCATCTGTACTCAAACATGAACCTACAGTGATCAGTTTTTTAAAAATTTGATTTTTTTTCAGATTATTGTTTAACCAACCATCCATTTATTCAAACCTTTTGTCTAACTAATAATCATTTCAGAAATTCAAGCTATTAGATATAGTTGTGTGAGAGTTAAATAATCTCACCTTGGATCCAAAAAAAAAAAGAGAAAGGACTGAAATGGATTAGCTGACAGCTACTGGTCTTCTCCTCTACCTCGACTTAGCTCGAAATCCATCAATGACTGCGATGCTACTACCCCAAACTCCGCTTCAGCAACCTCTCGCTGCTCATGTTCAAGCGCACTAAGACTCACACCGAAGTCGCTCCTCCTTCTTTGCTCGCCTCGGCCTCGACTCGCCTTCACGTGCACGACTTCCCTCATGTCGGCGATCGTTGATGAGCCAGGCACTTGATTTCTTTTTCTTTTTTTTTGAAAGAAATCGGTTTTCATTAGGGCTTAGGCGAAGATAACAAGGTATACAGAATTTGAGATAAGGGGTGTGCGGATTCGGGTTTGATAATGAGGGATGGGCTTTATTGATAATTAAGAAGAATTTGCCATTCATTTTAATAAGAAGGATTGGCTTCGATTTGCATACTTATCTAATGATTTTCTCTAATTTAAATTGATTTATTCTTCTTTGGACAATTTATTTTTGAATCATTGCTCAATTTCTTCAATTCAATGTTGCCTCATTCTATTTAGTTATTCGCTGAGTTGATAAAAATAGTTTTTTTTCTACGTCGATTATGATTTAACTAGATATAAATTAAAACTTCTTTTCATTTATTTCAATTATATATATATAATTTATATTATAAAATATTTTATATTTAACAATGACACTTATCCAGTTTAATATATCTTTCGAAAACTATTTTACGAATTAATTCAATTTGTTAAAACAAAATAGTAATTACCAAAAATCGAATTCGAATAATTTTATTATAATTAAATTTGTCTAGTGTTACGACTTCGAAAACCGGGTTGTTACAGACATTCCCCCTTATAAAAATTGCGTGCTCGCAATTTTTTATAGGAGACATCATACACGGTCAATTTGTAATTTCCATTCGAATTCTACAATCGATTTGAAACTCGCTCGATTCTTCAAGTAATTCATGCTAAAGATCTTATTAAATGTTATAAATTATAATAAACCTATTTATTAACTTTTATTTCTTCGCTATTGAAAATTTTACAAGGGTTAGAATCCTTTGAAAAATTTAGACAGCGTCTTTTTTGTACGGAGAGTCGTTCACAATTTCACAGCTACAATATAAACAATATACATCGACCACACGGTCGGAAACACAATATACAACAATATTTTAATCATTTTCGTATTTAATCCGAAATCGTACCTTTATTTTAGCATTCAAGCAATTTAAAAAAAAAAATTCTATGCAAACGAGGGAGAGTCAGAGTCGTCAATTAGTCCAAAAATGCTCCAATGGTACCTATGCTGAACTCAATTGAAACATTAGTCGCATAAATGTAAGGAATTAGGATGAGTATGCAACCATATAACGCAAGAAAAAAGATGCAACTTTCATGTTTACACAATTCCCGACAACTTTCAAGGGTTGAGAACACAAAATCAAATCATTGTTCCAAAGAGTGATTTATTTCATAATATGTTGACTTTGCAAAACATTTTCGGGTTGCAAAAATATGGATTAGAACTCAAGTTACGGAATATTTACTAAAACGATCAACTCAGATTTTGTAATAATTGACAGGCTCATGTAAGAAATCCATGTTTTTTGTCTAGTAAATGTCAAATTTCACAAAACTTTTTAAATAAAAGTAGTTAATTGTGTTCTTAGCTTTGCGGAATGAGTAAAATCATCAGAATCGGATAAACAGTTCAAAAGATATGAGCAAATTAATTCAGCTTAGTTTTTGTGAAATTTGCATTTTGGAACGGTGACATACCAAAATTTTGATTCGAGCACATACCATAGCAAAGTTCAAAATTTTGTAAAGCGATTAACGTGAAAGTTGTTCTATATTAAAATATCTTTTAATAAAAAAAGAATCATCACAATTGGATGGCTAAATCAAAAGTTATGACCATATTTGTATAGCACTTTTTAAAGTGCAAAATAAAATCATGTGTATTAACAACACATTCATGCAAAGTTGCATACCAATTAAAATTCATTTTATTTTCATTCTACTAAATACCTGATCGTCTAAAATGTTACAGTGAGATTCATAAAATTATATGTTTATCTTATATATAAAGCAAATACTTGAGTGGGGTGAAGCCTTTTTGGACTTTCCAAAAATGTCCCTACCAGTCTCCACCATGTTTCCATTTTCATCGGATATTGGATGATGGTATATTTGTCCATTCAAGCTATAGCAGGACCACGAATCTATTAGCTGCCACGTTTCCCATCAAGTTTACAAATATACTTATGTAAATGAAGCCTTTTTCGCAAATTCAAAACTACCCCTAGCATTTATGTTCGAAAATCATAACTTGCAAATGCTAATTAATGGGTAAATTTGTCTTTTATGCATCACCGCATTTCCCATCCTTTTCGTTCCACGTTCTCAATCTCCGGTCCTTCCTATAACTCGATTCCTCAACCATATCTCTTCTTAGATCCAAAATTGTGCCTATGGATGGCTTAAAGGACTTCTAGATCTGAAATCATTACATCTTTGGAGGTTGTTTCCAAAATTCCTGCTTCATGACATTTGGGTTGATCTGCGTCAGAAAAAGGTTTAGCTAAGGATGACGATAGGAAGTCCTAACGGCCAGCCTCTCTTCAGAAATTCCTCTTCCTTTTCGTACGTAATTTTTTAATTAAAATGTTCACTTTTTCTCCTGATTCAAATTGTCTTCTTTTTTATGATGTTTACACATTGAGTTTAAAATTTATAGATAAAACCTGATAATGACTACCCAAAAGTTCAAACCGCTCTTTTGTTTAGGTTACATCATTTCACCGTTTGAATTAAAACATTATAACCTACTGTAATTAATGAGATAAACATCAGTCGGTCATATCTTATAGTTTCATGATATAGAACGTCCATTAGTCATTCAATTTATTTCTTCCAGTTGCATCTCAGTTCACAAATATGAAGCTAGAGGCCAAAAAAAGATTTTCTTTCAAAAACCGAGAATTAGTGTCATTGAAAAATCTATTAGAGGGCTTGGGACTCGGATGTTATTCTTTGTTTGATTTGGATGAAAAACAAGATTGTTTGGTATGGGTTATGTTCATAATATATTGTTAATCATACCAAGCAAAGTGAAATTATCTATTATCTTTTTATAATAGCATACTTCCAATTAGTTTGAAAATGATAACTTTTTAGGTGGTTTTACTTTGTCAGATGTTGATTGGATGCCACGGTTTTTATTTTGAAAGGAAGAAGTGACGATGAATGCAAAAGAAGCTCAATTTGATAAGTAAGTGTAGCATGCTTCATTGTCTATGATTTATTGTCACTTTTGATGCCTATTTATTTATGTTTCATATAAAGTCTAAGCACCATATTTGAATACTTTTGGTTAATATTCTGGCACGAATGATTGCGTATCTTCTTTCATGCATTAATAACAATACTAAAATTAACATATTTGTATCAATATATAATCTGATATATTGCATGCAACAATAAATGAGAGTGGTCCTAAAGGTATTTTATGACTATACACTTTTGCAATAACAAAATGTATTTTGTTTCATGTTTCTTTGAACTACTTGACAAGGCTACCAAAATTTGAACTATTTTCCTACAATGAGAACCCTGCTGTCTTATATAAGTTGCATGCAATGTCAGTTCGTTCTAAGAGTACAAGAACATGGTTAATTCTTTCTTCTATTAAATTTTACTCCAATCATGTGTGTTGAAACATGAAATATATATCACTGTCCAAGTTTGAAAAAAAAACTACAATGAAAGATTCCATTATTTGCTAATCATTATTGGATATGCTTTTAGGTAACTATACGAAACTCTTTGTTGAATATACTAAGCATGAGGTATGTATATTTTGGTGTAGACGAATGTATCCTTTATATATTTAATGTGATGTCATGAAACTATATACATGTAGTGTTTTTATCAGTGATGGTAAAAAATATTATTGATCGATGTATGTGTATGTGCTAACTTCAGAGATAATGGTAGTTTGTGTTGTTGTAGACAGTGGTCACAAAAGCTCTTGCGACCAAACAGGTAAAAGCAAGTAAGGATGAGCTAAAATGTGATGGTAGTACAAATACACACAGTGGCAGGACAAAAAAATTTCCTACTGCATGTTATTTTAAGACAGTGTTAGCTAATATGGTGTATTCCCTTTTGAGTTGAAAATATTATATGCATTGTTTTTATGAAAGGTTTGTGTTAGCTTTGTGTTTTTTCATTTGAGCTTATCTTATTTTTATGATTCATGATCTCAACTACTTGAAATTGTTTAGCAGCAAGCATGGAGGTAGGTAGAGGAACTGCATTATTGAGGTGCACAATAAATTAGAAGTAAGTATTTTAAATTGAAAATATTATATGTATTGTTTTTTTGAAAGGTTTATGTTAGCATTGTGTTTTTTGTTTCAAGATCTCAACTATTTGAAATTTTAGCAGCAAGCAAGGAGGTAGGTAGAGGTATTTCGTTATTGTGGTGCACTGTAAAATTAGATGTACCAACACACGAATGTCCAAAAAAATACTCCCATTAATTCTGTATTCATAAGCATGTGCTTACTATTTTCTTTGTTCATGGGTATACGTTGTGTAAATATATATTTTCACATAAATTTATTCCTTGCACATCAAACTATTTGTAATTTTATGTGCTTTCATCGTTGATTTGATTTCAAGTTTTCATTAAATTCTCTTTTTCATATTAATTTTCATACCTAAACATGCATATGTAATAGTTGATATAATCAATTGAATTTTTTGCATTATTGAACCACTATTTGACTTTCTAAATTAAATCATCGTTTGCACTACTTCATGTTTACCTGCACTGTGATGATCATTATCTGACTATCTGACTATCTGACTTTTTGACTTTCTAATTACTTTTTTTTTATACAAACTGTTTTGGTCAGATAGTGGTGCAAATGATGATTTAATTTAGAAAATATATATTTACACTTGATCATCCCTACGATGATCACTATCTACATTGAAATAGAGAACATGAAGTATATATTTAGCGCTTTTCATCGCTGAAATATATTTATACTTCATATTTACTGCACTAAAGTATATATTTATGCTTCATATTTACCGCTTTTCATCAAATAATCACAGCGAAATAGAGAAATCACAGAAATAGAAATCACAGTGAAATAGAGAAATCACTGTAATCACTATCTGCACTAAAATATGAAAAGTGGTAAATATAGAATCATCGCTGAAATAGAGAACATAAAGTATATATTTACAAAAGCGGTAAATATAGAATCATCGCTGAAATAGAGAACATAAAGTATATATTTACAAAAGCGGTAAATATAGAATCATCACTTGATGATCATTGCCATTTTTTTTGGATCATCACCGTGATGATCACTATCTGCACTGTGATGGTCATAAAGAGTTTACCTAAAAATATAATTAATACAACAGTTTGTTTGTTATAATCAATTACAAGAGCGGTAGATCATCACTGTGGTGATCCAATAAAAGTGGCAATGAAATAGAGAACAAATATTATAATTCAAAACTTGACAAAAAACCAAGAACAAATTAAAAAACTACAGGGTGCTAAGACAGAGAAGTACATGGGGTATCATGGCTTGGGACATTACAGCAGAGGTATCCCGATTTGGGCTGAAGGCAACGCTGCTGGAGGGTCACACAGAAAAGCACTATATGCTGAATGTGTAGCTGCTTGGAGGGCAATGAGAAGCACGTTGCACTTGAAATTGCAGTAAGATAATTAGGGCTGAGCAAATTGATTATGTTAATGTATCAGGCCATATGTTAAGATGCATTGTTCAGGGAAAAGGATGTGCATTGAGAAGAACTGATGGTCCAAGCGGGCATGTACTTAGAGTATTGGAAGCGCATGTGCTAAGAGGTGCACAATTACCGTGATGTGGCTTGAATCCTGAAGCCTGCAGAGACAAGGCGGTTCTGCTAAGACAAGCCTATAGAGACAAGGTGACCAAACAAGGAATTGGGCCAAGTGGTGAAACTGAGCTGAATGCTGGTGCAAGAGTTAAGAGGTGATCAGGTATTCCTTAATTGTATGCACATGCATAGGGAGGAGAACCCGTTATGGCCTGATGAGGAAGAACCAGTGTGCAATAGTTCGATACAAAACTAGCAAGGGCGGTAGGACATGGCATGGACAGAGGCTGGTAGGGGTATTGGACGTGCATAGAGTTAAGAGAGAGATGATAGCGAATGCTAATCTGAGATGAGAAAAAATATATCTATTGTATGTATTTATGTAGATAATATATTATTATATGAGAATTATATCTTTTTTTGAAGCAAACCTTATTCTGTAAGAATTTTATATGTTGGCATAATTTCAGTGATAAATACTAATAGTTGAGCATTTTTTACGTCTTGGTGTGCAATTGTTTCCATGACTACAGATGTACACATTAGCATGTGCTAATAATTTTCTCCATGAAATGTCTACATAATCTTTAATATGTGCAATTCGGGATTTTTTTTTGCAGATAATTACATGATTCATATAAATTTTCAAGCAATTGCATCCAAATTTGTTAAAATTTAGTATGGGTCACATTTTAGAAGTTTGGTTAACATGTTACTTGGCTGTTAGCATCATAATGTAATCAATTTTTGTAGTTTGATTAAATATGTCACACGTACACATTTCACGTTTTGCGAATTTTTTGACGATTAACAAATTACAAATGGGCATTTAAAGCTTATTATTCTCTACCGTATATATAGTCAGTGTCATATTTTTAGGCATCATTTTGAACAGGTTAATATGTGATCCACAAGACTGCAACTTAACAAATGCTAACGTGAACTAACTGTAACACAAGATGCATTTTGTCAATGTTTTGTAGCTTCATGTTATGATTTAAACTGTGTACTATTGGAGATGTTTTGCTTCAAGAAGTGTGGCCAAGTATGCTAGAATTCAACTTATTCTTATTTTTCTATGTTGCTGAAGACATATTCTAATTACATGGTAGATAAAGGACTAACATTTTTATGGAAGCCATCTAATTCATATAAAAAGAACATATGGTAGAGTGGGTGTGTTTAGTTTTTATATAGCCGTATTTCCTTAATGGTTTGTATGGTTTGAATGGTTTGTATGACTTGAAGCATGCACAAAATTGAAATCTTGGGATTTATAAATGGAATCTAGATGTATGAATCTAATATTAACTATGAGTTATACTTTCTTTTTTTCTATTTATTTTTCTGGACTTTTATTTTTCATTGTAGCTCACAAGTACGATGTTCACTTTATCGAAATCTAAATGAGGCACTAACGATGGTATGCATGGACTATTGATGCAACAACTGTTGTCCTTTATCACGAGTTGAATTTTTTTTTACCTGTACTGAGTTTTCTTCATATAAAACTCATGTAGTTCATATAAAATATTTCCTACCACCTGGCTCCAACTTCCACTTCCACACGTAAGGCACACATCATAGCTAGAAATTATTTTCCTTCCACACGCATTGGTTTGCTATGGATATTGCTAATCTAGAAACATGATATAAATAAGAAATGATAAAATTTACTGGAATCTGTTTTCTAAAATTTAACTATAAAATTTGTTATCAAATAATACACAGCGTCACAGTTAGGTAGTTTCTAATCAAACGAGTCGGTAACATGTTTGAAAGCATACCAAATTTTATGTTTTATTACTTCAAACATGTTAGTTAATTGATTTCGCATTAAACATGTCAGTAAGAATAGTACTGGAAAGAAAAATTTGAAATCTATATACTAGCATCAAGTAGTTTTATACTTCAGCAAGTATTGAAAGTTTGTGAGGAAGGGAGTATCAAGAGAAGTGCGACCTTTATGGTGGAATTTTTTTATATGTTAATATGGTGATTTACTACTTTTTAAAAGAGAGATGATGCAAGTTTTCTAAGTTTCAAACAACTAGAAAATTTAATTTTAACATTGTTACATTTCTCTAGATACCGATATAATTATTATTACTTCATTTACCTATTTAATTATTTTCTAAAATAACTTATTTTCGTTCGCGTTTCGATAAACGGTTGATATTTGCCTGTACAGACATAAAAATGCAACATTAAGATTGAATAAATCTTAATAATAGTGTTTATTTAATACCAATTCGTCCTGCGCACAAAAATGTCCCTACCAGTCTCCACCATGTTTCCATTTTCATCGGATATTGGATGATGGTATATTTGTCCATTCAAGCTATAGCAGGACCACGAATCTATTAGCTGCCACGTTTCCCATCAAGTTTACAAATATACTTATGTAAATGAAGCCTTTTTCGCAAATTCAAAACTACCCCTAGCATTTATGTTCGAAAATCATAACTTGCAAATGCTAATTAATGGGTAAATTTGTCTTTTATGCATCACCGCATTTCCCATCCTTTTCGTTCCACGTTCTCAATCTCTGGTCCTTCCTATAACTCGATTCCTCAACCATATCTCTTCTTAGATCCAAAATTGTGCCTATGGATGGCTTAAAGGACTTCTAGATCTGAAATCATTACATCTTTGGAGGTTGTTTCCAAAATTCCTGCTTCATGACATTTGGGTTGATCTGCGTCAGAAAAAGGTTTAGCTAAGGATGACGATAGGAAGTCCTAACGGCCAGCCTCTCTTCAGAAATTCCTCTTCCTTTTCGTACGTAATTTTTTAATTAAAATGTTCACTTTTTCTCCTGATTCAAATTGTCTTCTTTTTTATGATGTTTACACATTGAGTTTAAAATTTATAGATAAAACCTGATAATGACTACCCAAAAGTTCAAACCGCTCTTTTGTTTAGGTTACATCATTTCACCGTTTGAATTAAAACATTATAACCTACTGTAATTAATGAGATAAACATCAGTCGGTCATATCTTATAGTTTCATGATATAGAACGTCCATTAGTCATTCAATTTATTTCTTCCAGTTGCATCTCAGTTCACAAATATGAAGCTAGAGGCCAAAAAAAGATTTTCTTTCAAAAACCGAGAATTAGTGTCATTGAAAAATCTATTAGAGGGCTTGGGACTCGGATGTTATTCTTTGTTTGATTTGGATGAAAAACAAGATTGTTTGGTATGGGTTATGTTCATAATATATTGTTAATCATACCAAGCAAAGTGAAATTATCTATTATCTTTTTATAATAGCATACTTCCAATTATCTTATATATAAAGCAAATACTTGAGTGGGGTGAAGCCTTTTTGGACTTTCCAAAAATGTCCCTACCAGTCTCCACCATGTTTCCATTTTCATCGGATATTGGATGATGGTATATTTGTCCATTCAAGCTATAGCAGGACCACGAATCTATTAGCTGCCACGTTTCCCATCAAGTTTACAAATATACTTATGTAAATGAAGCCTTTTTCGCAAATTCAAAACTACCCCTAGCATTTATGTTCGAAAATCATAACTTGCAAATGCTAATTAATGGGTAAATTTGTCTTTTATGCATCACCGCATTTCCCATCCTTTTCGTTCCACGTTCTCAATCTCCGGTCCTTCCTATAACTCGATTCCTCAACCATATCTCTTCTTAGATCCAAAATTGTGCCTATGGATGGCTTAAAGGACTTCTAGATCTGAAATCATTACATCTTTGGAGGTTGTTTCCAAAATTCTTGCTTCATGACATTTGGGTTGATCTGCGTCAGAAAAAGGTTTAGCTAAGGATGACGATAGGAAGTCCTAACGGCCAGCCTCTCTTCAGAAATTCCTCTTCCTTTTCGTACGTAATTTTTTAATTAAAATGTTCACTTTTTCTCCTGATTCAAATTGTCTTCTTTTTTATGATGTTTACACATTGAGTTTAAAATTTATAGATAAAACCTGATAATGACTACCCAAAAGTTCAAACCGCTCTTTTGTTTAGGTTACATCATTTCACCGTTTGAATTAAAACATTATAACCTACTGTAATTAATGAGATAAACATCAGTCGGTCATATCTTATAGTTTCATGATATAGAACGTCCATTAGTCATTCAATTTATTTCTTCCAGTTGCATCTCAGTTCACAAATATGAAGCTAGAGGCCAAAAAAAGATTTTCTTTCAAAAACCGAGAATTAGTGTCATTGAAAAATCTATTAGAGGGCTTGGGACTCGGATGTTATTCTTTGTTTGATTTGGATGAAAAACAAGATTGTTTGGTATGGGTTATGTTCATAATATATTGTTAATCATACCAAGCAAAGTGAAATTATCTATTATCTTTTTATAATAGCATACTTCCAATTAGTTTGAAAATGATAACTTTTTAGGTGGTTTTACTTTGTCAGATGTTGATTGGATGCCACGGTTTTTATTTTGAAAGGAAGAAGTGACGATGAATGCAAAAGAAGCTCAATTTGATAAGTAAGTGTAGCATGCTTCATTGTCTATGATTTATTGTCACTTTTGATGCCTATTTATTTATGTTTCATATAAAGTCTAAGCACCATATTTGAATACTTTTGGTTAATATTCTGGCACGAATGATTGCGTATCTTCTTTCATGCATTAATAACAATACTAAAATTAACATATTTGTATCAATATATAATCTGATATATTGCATGCAACAATAAATGAGAGTGGTCCTAAAGGTATTTTATGACTATACACTTTTGCAATAACAAAATGTATTTTGTTTCATGTTTCTTTGAACTACTTGACAAGGCTACCAAAATTTGAACTATTTTCCTACAATGAGAACCCTGCTGTCTTATATAAGTTGCATGCAATGTCAGTTCGTTCTAAGAGTACAAGAACATGGTTAATTCTTTCTTCTATTAAATTTGTAATATCCCGCCTTTTTGCACACTTTAAACCGACACACGTGCCAATTCAAAGCATACGCAAGGGCGGATTGTTATGGGGTAAATAAGAAAAACAGAGAAGAAATAAAACAAAAACAGAATCTCACAGCGGAAGGATAAAATATAATAACAAATATACAGTTCATAAACAGTTTACAAAAGCTTGATTCTTCTTTTACAATAAATATCAGAGTTACACATACCAATACAAGCAATGCAGCGGAATAGAAAGAGTGTGGTGTAATACTATATATAACATAATACTTATTCTTCGTCTTCGTCCTCCAAAGCTAAAATCTGCTATCCTGAAATGCTCGGACTGACCCGAGCGAATTTGAATAGACAAAAACACCCGAGTCAGACTAGAATATCTTATGTGAGTTAAATAAACAGAATATAAATATGAGTACAGTAACTCAAGAGATGTTCGGGATTTACATCTCCTAAGGATCCGTTAAACTATTTACTATGTAGTATATTGCGCTATTATAATAGTGTCTATTTATAAAATAAACTTACTTTTAAATAGCGTTAAGGCTTTACATTTTCCACCTTAACACGTAATAGTCCCAGTAGTCCGTCCAATATCATAGCCCCTCCTGATCGGGAAGCCACTAGAGGATACCACACGGGCTACGGGAGAAAACCAAACTCGTACAAGGCGCGATATGGTAGGTGACACGGCACAACTAGGCAATGCCAGGGTAGATATACCAATTGCTATCCAGGCTGGTGGAAACGCGTAGCCGCAGTTACCGCCCACCTCGGACTAACTCCCCAAAATCAAAATATAGAGGTGGCCACCGAATCAATCCAAAATCATAGTATAATATCGAAGAGGAGCGTCCGATCAGAGGAATGACCTCATTGGCCTGGAATTGCTCCTGTTTTAGCCACCTTATGCCAACTCACGGGAGTTGGGTCCACGTATTTACCTTACAGGAAACGTCGCCACCACCTACTTCATTCTGGAATCTCCACCGCGTACACGGTTAGTCAAAGTGGTTTTCGGTATCGACAGAGAGTATGTCCATATCCGATCCCGGTCTCTTTGCCAACCAATCGTTATTATAACACCGCGGTCATTTAAAAATAGTTTATACTTTTAAAACCAGAATATAATCCATTTCAAACCGTAATATTACGATATCATTTCTTCTTTTAAAACCCAAAACAATATGATATCGTTTATCCCAAATAAAATTATTCCTTTCCAAAAAATTATGTCACTTTTTATTATTTAATATCCCATGTAACCAATATTCTGTTTGTAACTTTCAACATAATTCTTCGAAAATCCATAGCATTTTAAAACCATTATTTTCAAAACTAAATGGTTTGGATATTCAACGGTATGCGAATAAAAAAAAAAGTTTAACTTTACTGTTGCTTTATAAAGAAATAAATAAATGGCTTTCCAAATATTTCTTCTTTTAAAGTTAAACCAAAATCCAAAATATTACTTCAAGTCGCAAAACCATTTCAATTTTATATATATTTATATCCATTTTGGAGCATTAATATTTCAACTAAAGTTGGATTTTTATCCTTTCAAAAATCAATATTCTATTAATTAATCTTGACCATTCACATAAAATCCATAATTAATAAGACTTCAATTTCTAGTAAAATATATATATATATATATATTTCCAAATTCAATTTTTACTAGAATATTCATTTCAAAATATTTTGGGAAAAAAATCCAATTATAAATATCATATCTTTAAAATTTCCAACTTAATATTTAAACATAGGATATAATCATCAAACTCCATTTTCTTAATTTTCTTCCATTTTTAATAAAGAAATTTATTCACCTTTTAATTTCAAAATTTCAACTTCATATGCATATAACTATGGAAGAAAACATTTATTCAGTATAAAATTTAAGATTTTTATAAACCGTATTCCATCCAAACCATAGAAATCACATTAAAAATAGTTATATATAGACCACGGTGTCTGTATATAGTTTTCTATCCTATGGTCAAGTGATACGGATATTTATCATTTCAATCCGCAATTTAAAAAATAAAACTGCGGTTGTATATCATTTCAAACCGCAATCCCGAATGAAATGAAAAATGCATACTAACTTGCAGTTTAATGATATCAAATAAAACATCCCTTCAATAACACATCCATCATCCAATCACAAACATCAAACAATATCAATCAATAACAATTATATATATGATCATATATAACAGGTGATAACTGGCAGTTTATTCAAATTAAATTTTTCAACTATTAATCTAACAATTTATATTCAGTGATAATTGACATAACTGTTAACTAGCAGTTCATATGCAACCAAAAATTTCTAACAGCCAATTAACACGCAATAAATCAATTAAATTAACAGTTACATTCAATAAAATGCAATTCAACAGATATGAATGAAATAACATGCCAAAAGCTCATAAATAAATTTCTATTCATTTCTAAAATTTATTTAACAAACATAAAAGCTTCTAATAGTTGTGAGTGGGTTAAAACACTCACCTTTTGAATTTAAATTGAATTCAAATCCAATTTAAACCCAAAAATTGGACAGTCTCCAAATTCATCCAAACCAGTGCCAAAACGTCAGAAATTCCGATACAATCCCAGCAAAACAAACCGCGCGTGAATCCGAGCTCGTATGCAAAAGTTATGAAAATTTGAAAAATGAAAAATTCTGGTCCTGGGTCAACTTCGGGTTCGACTTCGGGGCGCCGCCTCATTTCCCCGATGCTTGCTTGGAGTTTTTGCCAAAACGACCCGGAGCGACCCGAGTCATTTTCTTCCTGACCCGAAGTTGCTCTAGGGTTTTCTCCTCTGAAACCCGAAGCGCGACCAGAAGCTGCTGCAGATCCACAAAATTTTTTTTTTTTTTTTTTTTTTTTTTGAAATAAAATTTTGGAATTTGGGAATTAGGTTTTCTGCCATTGGAATGAGGAGTTGAGAAGGAGATGTACGTATAGAAAAATGAAAATAAGGAGTGGCTAGGGTTTATAATCGCAAATATATAGACAGATAAAAGAAGGCTAGGTGGGTACGGATAACGAACGTGCTAAACGATAGTTGGCCCAAAAAGCCCGTTCTGCCTCCGGAGTCGAATTTGTTAAAACTATATATCCAAATAGGTGTTTCAAAATATTCTGAACGCGATGGAAAAAGTTTCGCGACCAAATTCGATCGTATGAAGAAGTTATGCTAAAAAAATAAAAATTTCAAATTGATTTCAAAATGCGTAAATTTCAAGGCATTTCGAGTCCGTACGATCAAACGACAAGTCCGATCGCAACGAAACTTGAAACATTATTATAATTCACCGTTACGGATCCGATGAAACTAGTTTCGTCGAAATCCGAGTCCGTGACAAAAATGGCTATTTTTAATATTTATTAAATAAATTAAAATAAATCATAAAATCCAAATTTTCTTTCAACTTTAAATATTGGCCAAATTTCATTACTTATATAATCCAATCAATTCCAAATAATTTAGCAAGCTTGGATGTGAATTAAAATTTATAAGTATATAAATTTCGCAGTGTTAACCTCTGCGTTTTCTTATTATTTGGGAATTATAAATTTTATTCGCAAAACCCAATTATTTAATCATATACTTATACTCTCATCTTAAATCTAATTATATAAATAACTTGATTTCTATTATCCAACTCAAAATATATCAATTATTCTCCAACTACATAGTTAACGTTTCTTTTATATATCACTGTGGTAATATTTCAAAATGTTCATCTTTTGTTTGCATAAATTACTGTATTTAGATAAAATTATAATTTTGGTAACTTATCACATAAATGACTTAAAACCTCAACTAATACATTCCACCTTTGTTTCATCTTATTCATTCACTCATCAATATTCCGTACTAACTACAAAATTTAGTGTATTCCTTTAAATTGATCAAAATAAGACTTATCAACTAATAGAAAGATTTACGTACAAAATTTATTGTCATACATCTAATTTACAAGCCTATACTTAATTATTATCCTACAATACGTTTTACGTTACTATAATGTTCATTCTTCCGTTCCTACGTTTCTATAAATTTATTCCTTTATAATTTATTTAACGCAACACTTAATCTACACCTATTGCGATGTTTCAAATTTACTTGAATGAACAATTTCTTTACTTAAAATAGTTGTTGTAAACTCTTAATTCCACATTTATAAGTGTATTATTATTTTCACTCAAATATTATACATATATATAGAGTATTGGGTTTTTATTTAATCATCATTTATCATATATATTAATTAATTAAATTCAATACTTAAGTCTGACTAAATTTATTCCCCAAATACACATTTACATTTCTCAACCAATAAATATAACCAATCAAATTCTCATTTTATTGAACCTTGGTCAATTCCACACGTTAATTTTACTTAAAGTCTTAATTAATTAATTTACCTCGGTTTCATTACCTTATTACCTTATATGCATAATTGACATGGTTATATCTTCCATTACATCAATAATTTATCATTTCATTTCTATGCAATATATACTCATCTTATTCCATTTATTTGGTTACTGCATTGAAATCTATTTATTAACCAATACTAACGTTATTATCATAAAAAAAAATTTGATTCCCAATTTTATTCAATACTTAGAACAAAAATTTTCACATTAAATCAAATCCTTCTATTCAAACCAAGTATCATGCTATGATAATATTTTACGTTGGTTACACTGAAAAAAATCAACTTTTTATCGTTATCAATTAAACATACATTAATTGCACAAATTAAAGGAATTAATTGCCATTTATCAAATTAAATTTTTCATACATCAATCTATTTCATCTAAATCCTTACCTATGAATATTGCAACCTTTAATTCCATTAAATACCAATTAACCCAAATTATTTCATTTATTCTAAGTCATATCACTAAAATAATTCATCATAATAAACTTAAAATCTATACGTTTATTGATTTATTTCTATTTGTCTTATGTTAAATTCTAAATTTAGTAAGACAACCTAAAGTACTCCACTCAATCGACAGTCCCTTTCAATTGTTAATACGTACTTAAATTTCTACAGTTGCCTTCCATCTGCACTTCCGTTACTATGATAAAAATTAGTAACGTTTATGCCATCAATCCATCATAATTACTTACCCTTAATTGAGTTTGATTTCCAAATAAATTTGCTGACCCTTAATTAGACAATTTATAAAAGTTTGTCATCATACCTATAGTTCTACGCTTATGCTATGTCTTAAATTTCAATAAATTTATAAATTTTGAGATGTTCGTTAGGGTTTACAAATTTATTGACTTGCAATAACAGGGTTTCTTAATCTATTCAATTTATCGTTCACAATCTTTTATTGCATTAAATTGGTTTAATATTCCCATATTAAATTTTATGTACAGGTAAGAATTTTTCTTTCTTTCTCTACTTAATTCATTTGAATTTTATTCAAATGTCTTTAAATAGGTTTCTAAGTCACTTCTATATAATTTATTCTAGCCTTCATTTTAATACTTATCTACCACCTTTATTCTTTCAACTAAAATAAATTACAAAATCCTATTAAACAAACAATTTTAAATGGTCGAACTTAACGGGTCGTTACACTCTCCCCCACTCAAAACTTTTCGTCCCCGAAAAGGGAAAGGAAGGGAGAAGGAAGAATAAAACAGTATATCTAATTTCAAATATTAACTTATAACAATAATTTACTAAATTAATTTCCTTTAATGAAATACACTTGTTTTATAATCATTATGTCTTTTAATACTTGAACTATTAAAGTTGGAAAAATATCTTTAACCAAATTCTAAGTCCAAAATTTACGAAAATTTTTGGCAGAGTCTCCTTTGTACGGAGGGACTCTGGAGAAAATATAATATCCAAATATACAAATATATTACATATATTATCCAAAATAAAATATCCCAACACGGGAAAATATATAAAATAGCGCTTTATACGTAATCCGGAAACGTACCTATTTGTCGGGCAATACGCTTATTATTTTGGAACCAAAAGCAGTAGCAGTTGCTTCCAACCCCTGTATTCACTTATAAAATCTAAAAGTTAAATATCTATATTACAGTGAAATGTTTGGGTAGATTCAATCATTCATATCCAAATCAAATGCAACAACCATACATTTTAACAAACGGCACACACCACAAACCACAATCATTCAATCAACAACCGTTAGTTGTTCGGGTTCAAATTATGAAATTTTACGGAGTGAGAAATAACTATCAAGTGCATCCGTTACTCAACAGTCTTAGATGGAATAGAGATAGATTATTGTTCCTCCAACAACTCCAAAATTCCTTACCCAACAACCATACATCAACCAAACAATTCAAATCAACACCACAATAGCTTATTATACATTTATTTCATGCTTCAGTGGTTTTATTTTCTTTCTTTCATTTATGGAGGGATTTCTTTGTTTCTTACAATTTTCATTTTCCATTTGTTACAAAATTCATTATATTGTATTCCAATTTATTGACTAAGGTATATATCATCTATTTATACTACTTACCCTTTCTTATATAGTAAAATTTCCAATTTAACTTAAGTTTATACAATTAATTCTCATTTATAACAGCAAATTTATTGAATACCTTAATTACCTCAAGCTTCACTTGTAAGATTTCCCCTTACATTTTCTTACTAACATTGCAACTTTTATTATATGGTAAGTTATGTATGTTTAAGAATGCAAGTGAAAATTTACAAGTTCTCTCAATTCCTTTTTATTTATTAATGGTTCAATAAATATATATTCGTTTTATAAATTACAATTTCAACTTACCCTTAATTTCATTCCTTTATTTAATGTTTACGTTTTATTATATTTAATTACAGTAACCCTCTACTTACACTTAAATTATTAACCTTAAAACCTCCATTTTTATAAATAAAGGATCTTATTAATTCATTATCTAGGGTTTACAGACATTTATTTATATTACCTACTTTTTATTATATTACTAGTAGCATTTTAAAACATACTTAAGTTTATAACCGTACACATCAATCTTTATTTATTAAAGAATTTCATTTTATTTACTTAAGTTAAAATCACCTATTAATAATACTCACCTTTAATTTGGGTAAAATTTCAATTATCACTTAAGTTTATACCAATAAATTCTTATTATAACAGTAATTTATTGAATACTTCATTTTTCCTAAATTCCTACTTGTAAAATATTCAATTCCAGTTTCTCATTTAACACTTCAACTTTTATATTTGGGTAAGTTATTTATGTTAAGGAAATTGCAATTGAACTTATACAAGTTTAATCTCCATTCTTTTAATTAAATTTAATGTTTATTCATATTACCCTTTGTCTCATATGTATGCAAATTCCTCTTTATAGCTTTGCAGTTATTCTCTTATTTCAATTAGAGGTTTCAATTCATTCATTCTTCAATAAATCTTTTCCATTATTTATCAGTTAAAAACTTTTACTTCCCTTATCCCTAGCATTAACTTTCTTACTTAATATTTCACTAACAAAGTTTAAACAATTAATTAACGGAAAAATTTAGAATTAAATACCGGGTCAAATTTTAATCTATTTCAAAATAATAGATAAATAAGTTCTTACAACTTTTATATCTCTAATTATATTTAGAACAATAAAAGAAAATTTTTAGAAAATTTCAAAAATAAATCTGCAGTAGAATTTACTACAGTGGCCTTTCCCCTTCGAAACTCGAAAATGAAAGTCGATGATGCGGCCGTCATCACCGAATTTATTTTCCAGCGACAGAGGAAAGTACAGAATTTAATTCTTTTCCAAAATCTTCTTTAAAACAATTCTTCCAATTTATACGAAATATTTATATAAGAAAATACTTATAAACCAAATCAATAAATTTCACAAATTCTTTGAAAGCAAATTTTCAAAAATCCCGGACTTAAGTTCTAAATCTCCAAATTTGGTTTATTATAATTTCACTTAGCTTCAGTTATTATAAATATTTTTATTGCCTAACATCCAATCTATAGCAACCAAATATATATATATCTTTATAAAACTATTTTTATATATAGAAATATAATAGGCAAATTATTTCATTCACCTATATTAAAAACAAATATTATGTCGGTCTGTCCTATTAAGTGTTTAGAAATCCCTATTGATGACATAGCGTCCCATGCATCAACCAGAATTTATAAATACAAAGCGGAACAGATTAACACAATATTAAAATCTTTTTATTAATACTAACAAGTACGCTCTCTCTTATATATACACTCAGCGACTCCCATAGGATATTTCTACCCTATTAACAAAGAGTCAAACCCCACAAAGCCAAGGTTTATCGCTAAACCAAAGCTCTGATACCAACTGTAATATCCCGCCTTTTTGCACACTTTAAACCGACACACGTGCCAATTCAAAGCATACGCAAGGGCGGATTGTTATGGGGTAAATAAGAAAAACAGAGAAGAAATAAAACAAAAACAGAATCTCACAGCGGAAGGATAAAATATAATAACAAATATACAGTTCATAAACAGTTTACAAAAGCTTGATTCTTCTTTTACAATAAATATCAGAGTTACACATACCAATACAAGCAATGCAGCGGAATAGAAAGAGTGTGGTGTAATACTATATATAACATAATACTTATTCTTCGTCTTCGTCCTCCAAAGCTAAAATCTGCTATCCTGAAATGCTCGGACTGACCCGAGCGAATTTGAATAGACAAAAACACCCGAGTCAGACTAGAATATCTTATGTGAGTTAAATAAACAGAATATAAATATGAGTACAGTAACTCAAGAGATGTTCGGGATTTACATCTCCTAAGGATCCGTTAAACTATTTACTATGTAGTATATTGCGCTATTATAATAGTGTCTATTTATAAAATAAACTTACTTTTAAATAGCGTTAAGGCTTTACATTTTCCACCTTAACACGTAATAGTCCCAGTAGTCCGTCCAATATCATAGCCCCTCCTGATCGGGAAGCCACTAGAGGATACCACACGGGCTACGGGAGAAAACCAAACTCGTACAAGGCGCGATATGGTAGGTGACACGGCACAACTAGGCAATGCCAGGGTAGATATACCAATTGCTATCCAGGCTGGTGGAAACGCGTAGCCGCAGTTACCGCCCACCTCGGACTAACTCCCCAAAATCAAAATATAGAGGTGGCCACCGAATCAATCCAAAATCATAGTATAATATCGAAGAGGAGCGTCCGATCAGAGGAATGACCTCATTGGCCTGGAATTGCTCCTGTTTTAGCCACCTTATGCCAACTCACGGGAGTTGGGTCCACGTATTTACCTTACAGGAAACGTCGCCACCACCTACTTCATTCTGGAATCTCCACCGCGTACACGGTTAGTCAAAGTGGTTTTCGGTATCGACAGAGAGTATGTCCATATCCGATCCCGGTCTCTTTGCCAACCAATCGTTATTATAACACCGCGGTCATTTAAAAATAGTTTATACTTTTAAAACCAGAATATAATCCATTTCAAACCGTAATATTACGATATCATTTCTTCTTTTAAAACCCAAAACAATATGATATCGTTTATCCCAAATAAAATTATTCCTTTCCAAAAAATTATGTCACTTTTTATTATTTAATATCCCATGTAACCAATATTCTGTTTGTAACTTTCAACATAATTCTTCGAAAATCCATAGCATTTTAAAACCATTATTTTCAAAACTAAATGGTTTGGATATTCAACGGTATGCGAATAAAAAAAAAAAGTTTAACTTTACTGTTGCTTTATAAAGAAATAAATAAATGGCTTTCCAAATATTTCTTCTTTTAAAGTTAAACCAAAATCCAAAATATTACTTCAAGTCGCAAAACCATTTCAATTTTATATATATTTATATCCATTTTGGAGCATTAATATTTCAACTAAAGTTGGATTTTTATCCTTTCAAAAATCAATATTCTATTAATTAATCTTGACCATTCACATAAAATCCATAATTAATAAGACTTCAATTTCTAGTAAAATATATATATATATATATATTTCCAAATTCAATTTTTACTAGAATATTCATTTCAAAATATTTTGGGAAAAAAATCCAATTATAAATATCATATCTTTAAAATTTCCAACTTAATATTTAAACATAGGATATAATCATCAAACTCCATTTTCTTAATTTTCTTCCATTTTTAATAAAGAAATTTATTCACCTTTTAATTTCAAAATTTCAACTTCATATGCATATAACTATGGAAGAAAACATTTATTCAGTATAAAATTTAAGATTTTTATAAACCGTATTCCATCCAAACCATAGAAATCACATTAAAAATAGTTATATATAGACCACGGTGTCTGTATATAGTTTTCTATCCTATGGTCAAGTGATACGGATATTTATCATTTCAATCCGCAATTTAAAAAATAAAACTGCGGTTGTATATCATTTCAAACCGCAATCCCGAATGAAATGAAAAATGCATACTAACTTGCAGTTTAATGATATCAAATAAAACATCCCTTCAATAACACATCCATCATCCAATCACAAACATCAAGCAATATCAATCAATAACAATTATATATATGATCATATATAACAGGTGATAACTGGCAGTTTATTCAAATTAAATTTTTCAACTATTAATCTAACAATTTATATTCAGTGATAATTGACATAACTGTTAACTAGCAGTTCATATGCAACCAAAAATTTCTAACAGCCAATTAACACGCAATAAATCAATTAAATTAACAGTTACATTCAATAAAATGCAATTCAACAGATATGAATGAAATAACATGCCAAAAGCTCATAAATAAATTTCTATTCATTTCTAAAATTTATTTAACAAACATAAAAGCTTCTAATAGTTGTGAGTGGGTTAAAACACTCACCTTTTGAATTTAAATTGAATTCAAATCCAATTTAAACCCAAAAATTGGACAGTCTCCAAATTCATCCAAACCAGTGCCAAAACGTCAGAAATTCCGATACAATCCCAGCAAAACAAACCGCGCGTGAATCCGAGCTCGTATGCAAAAGTTATGAAAATTTGAAAAATGAAAAATTCTGGTCCTGGGTCAACTTCGGGTTCGACTTCGGGGCGCCGCCTCATTTCCCCGATGCTTGCTTGGAGTTTTTGCCAAAACGACCCGGAGCGACCCGAGTCATTTTCTTCCTGACCCGAAGTTGCTCTAGGGTTTTCTCCTCTGAAACCCGAAGCGCGACCAGAAGCTGCTGCAGATCCACAAAAATTTTTTTTTTTTTTTTTTTTTTTTTTGAAATAAAATTTTGGAATTTGGGAATTAGGTTTTCTGCCATTGGAATGAGGAGTTGAGAAGGAGATGTACGTATAGAAAAATGAAAATAAGGAGTGGCTAGGGTTTATAATCGCAAATATATAGACAGATAAAAGAAGGCTAGGTGGGTACGGATAACGAACGTGCTAAACGATAGTTGGCCCAAAAAGCCCGTTCTGCCTCCGGAGTCGAATTTGTTAAAACTATATATCCAAATAGGTGTTTCAAAATATTCTGAACGCGATGGAAAAAGTTTCGCGACCAAATTCGATCGTATGAAGAAGTTATGCTAAAAAAATAAAAATTTCAAATTGATTTCAAAATGCGTAAATTTCAAGGCATTTCGAGTCCGTACGATCAAACGACAAGTCCGATCGCAACGAAACTTGAAACATTATTATAATTCACCGTTACGGATCCGATGAAACTAGTTTCGTCGAAATCCGAGTCCGTGACAAAAATGGCTATTTTTAATATTTATTAAATAAATTAAAATAAATCATAAAATCCAAATTTTCTTTCAACTTTAAATATTGGCCAAATTTCATTACTTATATAATCCAATCAATTCCAAATAATTTAGCAAGCTTGGATGTGAATTAAAATTTATAAGTATATAAATTTCGCAGTGTTAACCTCTGCGTTTTCTTATTATTTGGGAATTATAAATTTTATTCGCAAAACCCAATTATTTAATCATATACTTATACTCTCATCTTAAATCTAATTATATAAATAACTTGATTTCTATTATCCAACTCAAAATATATCAATTATTCTCCAACTACATAGTTAACGTTTCTTTTATATATCACTGTGGTAATATTTCAAAATGTTCATCTTTTGTTTGCATAAATTACTGTATTTAGATAAAATTATAATTTTGGTAACTTATCACATAAATGACTTAAAACCTCAACTAATACATTCCACCTTTGTTTCATCTTATTCATTCACTCATCAATATTCCGTACTAACTACAAAATTTAGTGTATTCCTTTAAATTGATCAAAATAAGACTTATCAACTAATAGAAAGATTTACGTACAAAATTTATTGTCATACATCTAATTTACAAGCCTATACTTAATTATTATCCTACAATACGTTTTACGTTACTATAATGTTCATTCTTCCGTTCCTACGTTTCTATAAATTTATTCCTTTATAATTTATTTAACGCAACACTTAATCTACACCTATTGCGATGTTTCAAATTTACTTGAATGAACAATTTCTTTACTTAAAATAGTTGTTGTAAACTCTTAATTCCACATTTATAAGTGTATTATTATTTTCACTCAAATATTATACATATATATAGAGTATTGGGTTTTTATTTAATCATCATTTATCATATATATTAATTAATTAAATTCAATACTTAAGTCTGACTAAATTTATTCCCCAAATACACATTTACATTTCTCAACCAATAAATATAACCAATCAAATTCTCATTTTATTGAACCTTGGTCAATTCCACACGTTAATTTTACTTAAAGTCTTAATTAATTAATTTACCTCGGTTTCATTACCTTATTACCTTATATGCATAATTGACATGGTTATATCTTCCATTACATCAATAATTTATCATTTCATTTCTATGCAATATATACTCATCTTATTCCATTTATTTGGTTACTGCATTGAAATCTATTTATTAACCAATACTAACGTTATTATCATAAAAAAAAATTTGATTCCCAATTTTATTCAATACTTAGAACAAAAATTTTCACATTAAATCAAATCCTTCTATTCAAACCAAGTATCATGCTATGATAATATTTTACGTTGGTTACACTGAAAAAAATCAACTTTTTATCGTTATCAATTAAACATACATTAATTGCACAAATTAAAGGAATTAATTGCCATTTATCAAATTAAATTTTTCATACATCAATCTATTTCATCTAAATCCTTACCTATGAATATTGCAACCTTTAATTCCATTAAATACCAATTAACCCAAATTATTTCATTTATTCTAAGTCATATCACTAAAATAATTCATCATAATAAACTTAAAATCTATACGTTTATTGATTTATTTCTATTTGTCTTATGTTAAATTCTAAATTTAGTAAGACAACCTAAAGTACTCCACTCAATCGACAGTCCCTTTCAATTGTTAATACGTACTTAAATTTCTACAGTTGCCTTCCATCTGCACTTCCGTTACTATGATAAAAATTAGTAACGTTTATGCCATCAATCCATCATAATTACTTACCCTTAATTGAGTTTGATTTCCAAATAAATTTGCTGACCCTTAATTAGACAATTTATAAAAGTTTGTCATCATACCTATAGTTCTACGCTTATGCTATGTCTTAAATTTCAATAAATTTATAAATTTTGAGATGTTCGTTAGGGTTTACAAATTTATTGACTTGCAATAACAGGGTTTCTTAATCTATTCAATTTATCGTTCACAATCTTTTATTGCATTAAATTGGTTTAATATTCCCATATTAAATTTTATGTACAGGTAAGAATTTTTCTTTCTTTCTCTACTTAATTCATTTGAATTTTATTCAAATGTCTTTAAATAGGTTTCTAAGTCACTTCTATATAATTTATTCTAGCCTTCATTTTAATACTTATCTACCACCTTTATTCTTTCAACTAAAATAAATTACAAAATCCTATTAAACAAACAATTTTAAATGGTCGAACTTAACGGGTCGTTACAAAATTTTACTCCAATCATGTGTGTTGAAACATGAAATATATATCACTGTCCAAGTTTGAAAAAAAAACTACAATGAAAGATTCCATTATTTGCTAATCATTATTGGATATGCTTTTAGGTAACTATACGAAACTCTTTGTTGAATATACTAAGCATGAGGTATGCATATTTTGGTGTAGACGAATGTATCCTTTATATATTTAATGTGATGTCATGAAACTATATACATGTAGTGTTTTTATCAGTGATGGTAAAAAATATTATTGATCGATGTATGTGTATGTGCTAACTTCAGAGATAATGGTAGTTTGTGTTGTTGTAGACAGTGGTCACAAAAGCTCTTGCGACCAAACAGGTAAAAGCAAGTAAGGATGAGCTAAAATGTGATGGTAGTACAAATACACACAGTGGCAGGACAAAAAAATTTCCTACTGCATGTTATTTTAAGACAGTGTTAGCTAATATGGTGTATTCCCTTTTGAGTTGAAAATATTATATGCATTGTTTTTATGAAAGGTTTGTGTTAGCTTTGTGTTTTTTCATTTGAGCTTATCTTATTTTTATGATTCATGATCTCAACTACTTGAAATTGTTTAGCAGCAAGCATGGAGGTAGGTAGAGGAACTGCATTATTGAGGTGCACAATAAATTAGAAGTAAGTATTTTAAATTGAAAATATTATATGTATTGTTTTTTTGAAAGGTTTATGTTAGCATTGTGTTTTTTGTTTCAAGATCTCAACTATTTGAAATTTTAGCAGCAAGCAAGGAGGTAGGTAGAGGTATTTCGTTATTGTGGTGCACTGTAAAATTAGATGTACCAACACACGAATGTCCAAAAAAATACTCCCATTAATTCTGTATTCATAAGCATGTGCTTACTATTTTCTTTGTTCATGGGTATACGTTGTGTAAATATATATTTTCACATAAATTTATTCCTTGCACATCAAACTATTTGTAATTTTATGTGCTTTCATCGTTGATTTGATTTCAAGTTTTCATTAAATTCTCTTTTTCATATTAATTTTCATACCTAAACATGCATATGTAATAGTTGATATAATCAATTGAATTTTTTGCATTATTGAACCACTATTTGACTTTCTAAATTAAATCATCGTTTGCACTACTTCATGTTTACCTGCACTGTGATGATCATTATCTGACTATCTGACTATCTGACTTTTTGACTTTCTAATTACTTTTTTTTTATACAAACTGTTTTGGTCAGATAGTGGTGCAAATGATGATTTAATTTAGAAAATATATATTTACACTTGATCATCCCTACGATGATCACTATCTACATTGAAATAGAGAACATGAAGTATATATTTAGCGCTTTTCATCGCTGAAATATATTTATACTTCATATTTACTGCACTAAAGTATATATTTATGCTTCATATTTACCGCTTTTCATCAAATAATCACAGCGAAATAGAGAAATCACAGAAATAGAAATCACAGTGAAATAGAGAAATCACTGTAATCACTATCTGCACTAAAATATGAAAAGTGGTAAATATAGAATCATCGCTGAAATAGAGAACATAAAGTATATATTTACAAAAGCGGTAAATATAGAATCATCGCTGAAATAGAGAACATAAAGTATATATTTACAAAAGCGGTAAATATAGAATCATCACTTGATGATCATTGCCATTTTTTTTGGATCATCACCGTGATGATCACTATCTGCACTGTGATGGTCATAAAGAGTTTACCTAAAAATATAATTAATACAACAGTTTGTTTGTTATAATCAATTACAAGAGCGGTAGATCATCACTGTGGTGATCCAATAAAAGTGGCAATGAAATAGAGAACAAATATTATAATTCAAAACTTGACAAAAAACCAAGAACAAATTAAAAAACTACAGGGTGCTAAGACAGAGAAGTACATGGGGTATCATGGCTTGGGACATTACAGCAGAGGTATCCCGATTTGGGCTGAAGGCAACGCTGCTGGAGGGTCACACAGAAAAGCACTATATGCTGAATGTGTAGCTGCTTGGAGGGCAATGAGAAGCACGTTGCACTTGAAATTGCAGTAAGATAATTAGGGCTGAGCAAATTGATTATGTTAATGTATCAGGCCATATGTTAAGATGCATTGTTCAGGGAAAAGGATGTGCATTGAGAAGAACTGATGGTCCAAGCGGGCATGTACTTAGAGTATTGGAAGCGCATGTGCTAAGAGGTGCACAATTACCGTGATGTGGCTTGAATCCTGAAGCCTGCAGAGACAAGGCGGTTCTGCTAAGACAAGCCTATAGAGACAAGGTGACCAAACAAGGAATTGGGCCAAGTGGTGAAACTGAGCTGAATGCTGGTGCAAGAGTTAAGAGGTGATCAGGTATTCCTTAATTGTATGCACATGCATAGGGAGGAGAACCCGTTATGGCCTGATGAGGAAGAACCAGTGTGCAATAGTTCGATACAAAACTAGCAAGGGCGGTAGGACATGGCATGGACAGAGGCTGGTAGGGGTATTGGACGTGCATAGAGTTAAGAGAGAGATGATAGCGAATGCTAATCTGAGATGAGAAAAAATATATCTATTGTATGTATTTATGTAGATAATATATTATTATATGAGAATTATATCTTTTTTTGAAGCAAACCTTATTCTGTAAGAATTTTATATGTTGGCATAATTTCAGTGATAAATACTAATAGTTGAGCATTTTTTACGTCTTGGTGTGCAATTGTTTCCATGACTACAGATGTACACATTAGCATGTGCTAATAATTTTCTCCATGAAATGTCTACATAATCTTTAATATGTGCAATTCGGGATTTTTTTTGCAGATAATTACATGATTCATATAAATTTTCAAGCAATTGCATCCAAATTTGTTAAAATTTAGTATGGGTCACATTTTAGAAGTTTGGTTAACATGTTACTTGGCTGTTAGCATCATAATGTAATCAATTTTTGTAGTTTGATTAAATATGTCACACGTACACATTTCACGTTTTGCGAATTTTTTGACGATTAACAAATTACAAATGGGCATTTAAAGCTTATTATTCTCTACCGTATATATAGTCAGTGTCATATTTTTAGGCATCATTTTGAACAGGTTAATATGTGATCCACAAGACTGCAACTTAACAAATGCTAACGTGAACTAACTGTAACACAAGATGCATTTTGTCAATGTTTTGTAGCTTCATGTTATGATTTAAACTGTGTACTATTGGAGATGTTTTGCTTCAAGAAGTGTGGCCAAGTATGCTAGAATTCAACTTATTCTTATTTTTCTATGTTGCTGAAGACATATTCTAATTACATGGTAGATAAAGGACTAACATTTTTATGGAAGCCATCTAATTCATATAAAAAGAACATATGGTAGAGTGGGTGTGTTTAGTTTTTATATAGCCGTATTTCCTTAATGGTTTGTATGGTTTGAATGGTTTGTATGACTTGAAGCATGCACAAAATTGAAATCTTGGGATTTATAAATGGAATCTAGATGTATGAATCTAATATTAACTATGAGTTATACTTTCTTTTTTTCTATTTATTTTTCTGGACTTTTATTTTTCATTGTAGCTCACAAGTACGATGTTCACTTTATCGAAATCTAAATGAGGCACTAACGATGGTATGCATGGACTATTGATGCAACAACTGTTGTCCTTTATCACGAGTTGAATTTTTTTTTACCTGTACTGAGTTTTCTTCATATAAAACTCATGTAGTTCATATAAAATATTTCCTACCACCTGGCTCCAACTTCCACTTCCACACGTAAGGCACACATCATAGCTAGAAATTATTTTCCTTCCACACGCATTGGTTTGCTATGGATATTGCTAATCTAGAAACATGATATAAATAAGAAATGATAAAATTTACTGGAATCTGTTTTCTAAAATTTAACTATAAAATTTGTTATCAAATAATACACAGCGTCACAGTTAGGTAGTTTCTAATCAAACGAGTCAGTAACATGTTTGAAAGCATACCAAATTTTATGTTTTATTACTTCAAACATGTTAGTTAATTGATTTCGCATTAAACATGTCAGTAAGAATAGTACTGGAAAGAAAAATTTGAAATCTATATACTAGCATCAAGTAGTTTTATACTTCAGCAAGTATTGAAAGTTTGTGAGGAAGGGAGTATCAAGAGAAGTGCGACCTTTATGGTGGAATTTTTTTATATGTTAATATGGTGATTTACTACTTTTTAAAAGAGAGATGATGCAAGTTTTCTAAGTTTCAAACAACTAGAAAATTTAATTTTAACATTGTTACATTTCTCTAGATACCGATATAATTATTATTACTTCATTTACCTATTTAATTATTTTCTAAAATAACTTATTTTCGTTCGCGTTTCGATAAACGGTTGATATTTGCCTGTACAGACATAAAAATGCAACATTAAGATTGAATAAATCTTAATAATAGTGTTTATTTAATACCAATTCGTCCTGCGCACGTGCATCGCACGTGCTGAAATACTCGTTTAAATAATAAATCTCTTTGCGGCTAAAATTACATGAGCAACCATGCATCCATGAACACACGCAACACAAGATATTTCTTGCACTTTGCCCAGCCTGTTTTAAATTTAACCATAGAAAGAAACCAATAAACCAATTTATATACAGTGTACTTAAGATGCAAGTGAAGTATGCAATATAAATAAGATGTAGCAAATTAGTAGTAGTGAATCACATAGAATATAAAACATAAAATAAGAAATTCGTATATATGCCCTTATTTCCTTATGTACCTTACTATTTTACCGAGTAACTAAGAAAGAAATAACTAAACTAGTAAAGAATTTTGACAATGGTACTATCAAGAATGGAAATGGAAGCCATGAAAAAATTGAAATTTAAGTGGTTGTCTTCTTTCCTGTATCAGCTCATATCAGGATTGCAAAGAACAGTATGTATATGCTTGAATTTATCCTTTTTTGTAATGTTTTCAATTTGAAATGGAACTAAATTTGTTGCCATTCACCCAAAAATATATTATGAGCAAACGTAGGTGTGCTGACAGCTTAATTGAGACAAAATTTGATTAAGCATTCACTTATTAAAGAAAATCAATCCCATTTTCAACTCATGTTACCTTCTAGCTTATGCATAATCACAAAGCTTCACAATTGACTATTTAGATTGCATATGCACATTAATTTGTCAATGGATTTTTTTTTAAACATCTGCTTATTATAACTGATCTAGCAGCCTATGACATATCATATACCTATCTACACAAATTAAAATAATTAAGTAAAACTATTTCATAAATTAAGCTACTTCAAGTTAAAAGAGCTACTTCAAAGATGAAATTATTTATTCACAATATATGGTATACATTCAATAAAACCAGTACTTCAGAAACAAATGGTGATGTTGATAACCAAGCTTTGTCATAATAATTGATAAACTTGTTGATTATGTCTACACAGCCTCTTGGTTCATTATTTAACACAATTTGTTATTAACTTCTTTCAAACTGAAGTATAGCTCAGGTAAAGTATATGACAAATTACATAACAAAAAATATAATAAGAAATTTCTAATACAAGTCTATGCCCAAGTTTCATGTATATCACTCATTATTGAACAGTTCAAGCACAAGTTACAATCAAGTAAATTGATGATCTTGAACTTCCTTACAAAAGGATGTTTCATTGACAATTAAAAGCCCGAAATTAAACAAATATAAGTAACATCATTCTTTTGGGAACAAAAATGTATATTTGTGGATCAAATTTTACAGTCAAACCTTGCAGACGGAATTAGATGTATTTACATCACTGATTGGAACTAGTTTAGTTACTTCTTTCGTTTATGCTTTTCTTTATGCATGATAACATTATTCCCAAATAATTAAATATTAGTAAAATAGGATTAAATAAACCACAAATTTGAATTATATTTTTGGATAAATAAGCGTATTCAATTTTAGTTCATTACATGGTATCTTTTTTTAACCATAATCCATGAGTCAAGGGATTATACATGTCCTTTTACAATAAACTCACTTGTTACTCACTGCAATTATTTCAAGCTTAATTTACCACCCTTTTTTCCATATTAAGTAAAATATGTAATGGTTGCAACAATACAAATCCATATAGTTCTTGATATGAAGTCTTTATTTCTAAATCTTCCTTTCGGAAAACTAAGATTACCCAAATTCAAACCCTTTAATGGATTAACATAAGTTGTACATAACCAATCAAAGCAAATTACACAAGTTAATCAAGTGTATTTCTTTAGACAACATATATAATTTCACAAATACCAAATAGTATGATGGCATTGCCTTGCCATCTATTTATAGCAATTTACTTTGTCACTTGGTTGCGGTGTTGACTGTATGATCAACACCACCTCGCCATTGATCTCGACTGTCGCTAAGGTTCAATGGTTGCATTTGCTATCTAAAATAAAATTAATACGTACAAGTATCTTTATTATTTTCACTATCGACTTTTATAATACTTTAGAAACTCTTTTCATACTAATTATTATTTCTCAAAAAAAAATTGAAAAATACTTGATCTCATATCAATTTATTTTCATTTTATTATCAAAAATTCATTTAATACTTCACTTCAAATTAATATATATAATTCATGATATTTCTTAAAACATAAAAAAAATCAAACATTTGTCAAGCTTATCACATATGTGTATGTATATATATATACATTCACAAAAAATTCTATATATATATGTATGTATGTATGTATGTATGTATGTATGTATGTATGTATGTTAATTATAAGGATTCATTTAAATAATATTAAACTCGCTTTAAACTTAATTTATTATAACTCAATTAATGTGTACGACTGTCTCGTTCAAGTGTTTAGGAACCCCTATCGATGTCGTTGATCAGACGCATCGACCAGAATCCTCAAAGCACTCAACGAGCAATTTAGCACAAAATAAGTTTCCATACAAAGAGAAGTTTTCAATTTCTTTGCGGTAGCTAAGCTAATGAAGATACCGTGAAGTTTCATAATTAATATGGAGTAGGTTGAAATATTCAAGTAAGAATTCCTACTCAATACTAATTTTAACAATTATGTGTAATTTCAAAACAATCAAAGTATTAATTAATCAATCTAACATATATATTTAAAGGAATAACAAATAAATATGCTCAGCGGAAAAAGCAGTCTATTTGTTCCCGCTGCACAACTATGATCATTAGCAGATCAGGGCAGTATAATACAATCATAAACCATCTAAGATCTAATATATATTTATTTCTCACATCTCACTTTTAACAAAAGTGAGTTCCAATATTTAATAAACTTTCATATCAATAATTTACATAATATTTTTCCCAGTGATTATTCCCAATAATCATTTATATTTCTATCCATAAATAGTTAATTAAATTACTAACTACCACACACCCAAGGGATGGGACTATAAGTCATCTAAATTTAGACCTTGACTCTGGGCAATTTATATTCTATAATGTTCTAAACACAGCTTTAATATGAAGTTGTAACGACCGCACCGCTATGCCCAGTTTAGCAAAGAATATTACGAATAAAGTCGTCTGATAATCCGAAGAATACGGCTAATTAAGAGCGATCGAATTTGAATATATCTTTATACTAATACTGACACGTCTTATTTACCTTTTTGTGGATCTGAACTGAAAATTTGACATGTGCAGTATTAATACGAAGTAATAAACACACCGATTAAAAATATTCAAAACAGTATACAATATTGATAAATCAGAACCAGAATCATAGATCATAACGGAATAATATACATTAGATACATGATAGGATGTGAGTTTATAAAATATCAGTACTAGATCCACATAAATATGTACATCATATCCAAAACATTGTATCAGGTACAAATCACTACTAAATAATATATATAACATAAACTCCTAACTGTCAATATATACAAGTATAAAGTAAACTAAACTGGTCAAAATAGTCTACTTCAATGCTAGCTCAAAATCCAAAAGTCAATTAGTCCATATACCTATAGATTCTCGGCTTGACCCGAGTATTATAAAAATAAACGGGTCAGACAATATCTAATAAAAAGGTGAGATATTAATATCATAATATATATGACTTAACAATAAGATAAGCCATATAGGAATATGCCTGAATCCAAATAAGTCATATCAATCAAAATCATCACTCCATAAATCCAATATCATAATATGTACTAGAATCGGCCCGTGCTTCGTACACGGGCTGTTTATATTATTGTAAATGGAAAGCAGTGGCATTTTCGAAATTTCAAAAAGACGCCGAGTAAATTAATTCAACGAATTTTCTTTATTAGAAGTAGATATATATGTGTGTGTGTGCGCGCGCGCGTGACTTAACAATCAAATAAGAAATAATATAAATATGCCCAAAACCAAATAATAAAAATAAGGCATATTAATCAAAATCACCATTTCATAACCATATCAAGTCTCCAATGAACTATCATCAAAAATATAGTAACAACAATTCAAAATTCTCCAAAGCCCAAAAGATACTAAATATATATCCCAAAATCTCTGAAGAAATATTCATCACTAATGAAATAATAATGGTAGTCAACTATCAGCATGGTATAACGTGACACGGGGCCTAACTAAAATGAATAAACCGCGCCACATAGCACAATACTCTAACGAAAAGAAATAGACTATCAGGTAAAAGCCCCGACTCCTAACGATAAGAAATAGGTAGTCGTGTTTATGACAGAAATATGTGAATTTATCTAACGAATATAAATAGGTAAACAATGTCCGGCAGTGAAATAAACTGATAGGGCTGCAATATAACATCCATTTAAGCAACAAAAAGGACAGCTATGTTATACCAAAACGGACCTATCCCCAAGAAATAGGTCTGCCTAACCAAATCAGAAAAAATGAATTGACTCTCAAGTTGATGAAAAATGAGTCATAGCCTCTCGGGAATCTATCGGTCTCAAATAAATCCGAACACCCCAAGTGATGAAGTTACCTCGTTCGAAACCAATAACTCACGACTCATCCCTTTGCCGACTCATCCCCTCCACCCTAAGTCGCGAACGACACATCACCTTCCACCGACTCATCTCCAATTACAACCTACGACTTATCTTCTCCCCCTCAATCATATAACCGAGACACGAGATAAACCTTTTTCCATCAATCCTATAAGTCGCGACATTTCCAATAACTCGCGATCGATTCATTCCCTTCTCCTTGAGTCGCGACCGACTCATTCCCTCCACCTTAAGTCGCGGCAAAGCCATAATTCGTCACCGAGTAATCAAAGCTCCCAGGAGTCGAAGCCATATGTCGCGCGTTCTCTCGTGAAGCCCTAGGTCGCGAGTTTCCTCCAGTGAGTCGCTGATAACCTAAATCCCAAGTCGCGTACCAATTCTTCCTTAAGTCATTGCCGAGACATTCATTAAGGCGCTGCTATTCCTTGCTAAGTCGCGGCCGATCCAGTTGTTTTTAAGTCGCGAGAGATGTTTTCAGCCTTCTGTTAAGTCGTGAGTCTTGTTGAGTCGTTGCCGAGTCAATACTGAGTCGTGTACGGTTTGTATTGTAATTTTCTTAAGTTTTTGTGTGGAGTCATAAACCCTATAAATAGGGATGTAGTGTCATTTGTAAAAGGGTTGTTGAAAATTTGAATAAAAATTTCCATTTGATTGCTTTGTGCTTTCTTTAAATTGGTAGTCGAGTGAAAATCTCCTATCTCCACTTCGGCATTCGAGTGCGCTTGAATCAACGAACGTTGAAGCCGATTCACGGAATCAAGTGCGCTTGATCAACGTCGAAGAATCGTAGATCCTTCATCACGGTATCGTGCGTGATCAACGTGTTAAGGATAGCTAGAATCCGGTATCTCTTGAGATCAACGGATTTGGGCATTGCAGTATTCGCAACTCACCGATTGTTACTTACATCGATTGAAGTTTGTTTTGATTTATCCGCTGCGTCAGTTTTTGGTATCAGAGCTTGTTTTAGCCAATCATAGCTAAATCGGGTCTTGGAGCCAAGTATTTGAAGTTTGAAGTTGTTCATCGTGTTCTTCATTGGTTGCAACAAGTTTGGGGTTTGTGATCCATAGTCTCTTGGACCAAAAGACGAAAGGTGTTTGAATTTGAAGTGTGTTGGAGCCGTGCTTGTTTAAGGCCGTGCCTTGTTCTTGTGTTAAGGTGTTGGAGTGTGCTTTGTTGGAAGCAAGCCGAGTTAGAAGTTGAAGCCGAGCGACTTAATCTTTGGGTCGTTCACCTTATTCGAGCTAGAGACCGTGAATTAATTTTTGTGTGGAAACTTTGAAGTTTAGAATAGAGGGATAGTTGAGCCGTGACTTGTTTGAATTTTGAGTTGAAGTTGAAGTTATTTGAAGATTTTGAAGATTGTTGAATTACTTGTGTGAATTTCAATCATGCCTCCGAGACGAGCCCAACGTCATCGCAATATTAATGCTTTGTATGGAAGAGAAGAGGCCGATGAAATGGAGCAACGAATCAACGAGAGCTTCACTGAGAAGTTGAATGAAGGGATTGGTCGATTAAAAAGAATGATGCTTGAAATGAATCAAAGTAGAAGAAGAGTTTCACCTGAATCGAGCCATGGGAGAAGTAGAACTTCGATACATTCAGATCGAGAGAGAAGAGAAGATCAGGATCATAGAAGTGTTGATAATCATGATAAGAATGTTGATCGAAGGAGTGGTAGTAGAGATGTTGGAGGTCGTAATAGACAACGCTATACATCATACTTTGATGAGGAGTTTGATGGTGATAGGGGAAGTGTTCATTATCGAGATAGAGAACAAACACGACGTCAGAATCGAGATGTAAATGATGATCGTCGATGGGAATCGGGAATGAAGATGGAGATTCCAGAATTTAAAGGCGGAATGGTTGCAGAAGAATTCTTGGATTGGTTATCTAATGTTGAAGAAATCTTTGATGTCAAGGAAGTGCCGGAGAATCGTCGAGTGAAGTTGGTTGCTACTAGGTTGAGGGGAAGAGCTTTGGCGTGGTGGCAGCAAACTAAACTTACCAGAGAACGGATGGGGAAGTCAAAGGTTGTAGAGTGGGATAAGATGAAGAAAATGATGAGAGCTACATTTTTGCCATACAGCCATCAATCACTCATGTACCAGAGATTGCAGAATCTACGGCAGGGGACGAAATCAGTTAACGACTATGCAGATGAATTTTACCAACTCATTGCCAGGAACGATATAATGGAAACGGAAGAACAGTTGACTGCCAGGTTTGTTGGCGGGCTGAGAATGCAGATCCAGGATATGGTTAATATGTTCGATCCAAGATCTGTGGCGGAAGCACACCAAAAGGCGTTGGCTTGGGAAAAACAGGGAAGGCGTGGAGGTGGTGTGTTTACTAATTCCAATAATCAAGTGAAGGGTGTTAGTGGGAGTTCTAATGTTCCTAAACCTGTCAGTAAGCCAGTGGTGAAGGAGGCTGAGAAGGCAAAAGTTAGCAGTGGTTTCAAATGTTACAATTTCCAGGAGATGGGTCAAAAAAGCAACGAGTGTCCGAAGCCGAAGAAGAGAACTATGATAGTTGAAGCTGAGGATGAGGAGGAAGAAGCTGATTGTTCTAATTCATTACCGGTCGAGGAGGAAGACTTGTTGTCGGGAGATGAAGGATATTCACTGATGATGAGGAGAAGTTGTTTGACACCGAAGCAAGAGGAGGAAGACAATTGGTTGAGGAATAACATATTTCAGTCTACTTGCACTATTCTTGGAAGAGTTTGTAAATTTTTATTGATGCCGGGAGTTGTGATAATATTATCTCTACAGAGGCTGTGAAGAAGTTGGAATTGAAAACCGAGAAGCATCCTAAACCGTACAAGTTGGCTTGGTTAAGGAAGGGTGGTGAAGTGAAAGTTGGACGAAGAGCTTGTGTTAAATTTTCAATCGGGAAGAAATATAAAGACGAAATTTGGTGCGATGTAGTGGACATGGATGTGTGTCATCTGTTGTTGGGCAGACCATGGCAGTATGATAGAGCAGTACAACATGACGGACGTGCTAATAGCTACAGTTTCATGTTTGAGGGTACTAAAATCACGTTAATTCCCAAGAAGCAGCAATAGAAAGAAAGCAAGCTGGAGGAGATTGAAGAGTTAAAAATTTTACTATCGTTGAAGGAGTTTGTTAAGAAAGTTGAAGAAGAGCCTGAAGTATTCTTGTTGATTGGACGAGATTGTAGTGAAGAGGTTGAAATTCCAGAAGAAGTGAAGCCAGTTTTGAAAGAATTGAAGATGTATTTCCAGAAGAGTTGCCTAAGGAGTTACCGCCACTGAGAGACATTCAACATCAAATCGATCTTGTTCCGGGAGCAGTATTACCGCATAGACCGCATTATCGGATGAGTCCGAAGGAGCATGAAGAACTGAGAAGGCAGGTGGAAGAGTAACTTGAGCAGGGACGTGTGCAGGAAAGCTTGAGTCCTTGTGCAGTACCAGCTTTGTTGGTACCGAAGAAGGATGGAACATGGAGGATGTGCACTGACAGTAGAGCATTGAATAAGATTACGGTGAGATATAGATTTCCAATGCCAAGGTTGGATGACTTTCTAGATCAGTTAAGCGGAGCTACTATCTTTTCGAAGATTGATTTGAAGAGTGGTTATCACCAAATTCGGATTAGACCTGGAGACGAATGGAAGACAGCCTTCAAGACGAGAGAGGGGTTGTACGAATGGTTGGTTATGCCATTTGGTTTATCAAATGCGCCTAGTACGTTCATGCGGGTGATGAATCAAATCTTTAGACCATTCATTGGGAAATTCGTGGTGGTTTATTTCGATGATATTCTGATATATAGCAAGGGTACGGAGGAGCATGTTCAACATTTGAGGGAAGTGTTGATTGTTCTTCGTGAGGAACAATTTTATGCTGCTACAAAGAAATGCGTGTTTATGACGCATAGTGTTTTATTTCTGGGTTATGTCATTTCAGGAGAAGGTATACAGGTGGACCAGGATAAAGTTGAAGCGGTCAGGAATTGGCCACCGCCAAAGACAATTACGGAAGTGAGAAGTTTTCATGGGCTAGCGTCATTCTACCGAAGATTCATTCCACACTTCAGTAGCGTGATGGCTCCAGTTACTGATTGCATGAAAGGGAAACAGTTTGTATGGTTAGAGGAAGCGGGGGTTGCTTTTGAGAAGATCAAGGAACTATTGACGACGGCACCGATTCTTGTTTTACCAGATTTTCAGTTGTTGTTTGAATTGCATACTGATGCGTCGAAGGTGGGAATTGGTGGAGTGTTGAGTCAGAGGGGACGTCCTATTGCATATTTTAGTGAGAAGTTGTCAGGAGCGAAGATGAGATACAGTACATATGACGTTGAATTCTATGTTGTTGTACAAGCTATTAAATATTGGAGACACTATCTATTTCAGAATGAGTTTGTTCTTTACACTGACCATGAGGCATTGAAGCATATGCAAGGACAGGACAAGATTTCCGCGAGACATGCATCATGGATTGCTTATTTGCAGCAGTTTACTTTTGTCGTTAAACACAAATCAGGGGTAACAAATCGTGCAGCTGATGCTTTGAGTAGGAGAAGTCATTTATTAACGACAATGAAAATCGAGGTAACAGGGTTTGAACTATTGCCAGAATTGCTTGTAGAAGATCCTTACTTTAAGAAATATGTTGAGAAAGTCAAGGAGGGAAGTTCTGATGAATTTGTGTTGGTTGATGGGTTCTTGTTCAAAGGAAATCGTTTATGCATACCTGATTGTAGTTTGAGAATGAAAATAATCAAAGAGTTGCATGAGGAAGGTCATGTGGGCCGTGATCGTACATTGCATTTGGTTACTCAATCTTACTTTTGGCCAACAATTAGAAAAGAGGTGGAGAGGTTTGTGCGTAGATGTCATATCTGTCAGGTTTCGAAAGGAACTGCGACCAATGCTGGGTTGTATATGTCGTTACCTGTACCGGCTAAACCATGGGTTGATGTGAGTATGGACTTTGTGTTGGGATTGCCGAGAACGCAGCGTGGTAATGATTCTATATATGTGGTGGTTGATCAATTTTTGAAGATGGCACATTTTATTGCATGTAAGAAGACGGCAGATGCTGTTCGTGTTGCTCAGTTGTTCTTTAAAGAAATCTATCGTTTACATGGGTTGCTAGAGTCTATTGTTTCCGACAGGGATACCAGATTTTTAAGTCATTTTTGGCTTAGTTTGTGGAAGATGGTGGGAACGAAGCTGAATTTTAGTGGTGCTTATCATCCGCAAACAGATGGGCAGACAGAGGTGGTGAATAGATCGTTGGGAAACTTGTTACGATGTCTTGTGAAAGACAATTTGAAGAGTTGGGATGTGAAGTTGTGTCAAGCTGAATTTGCTCACAATCATGCAAATAACCGAAGTACAGGGTTCAGTCCATTTCAAATTGTATATTCAAGCTTACCGAAGGGGCCGTTGGATTTGACGATGGTTTCACAACCGGAGGGGACAGTTAAGCGGGCTGCTGATTTTGTTGATGGGTTGACGGAATGTCATAGAATCGTTCAGGAACGATTGGAAAAGACAAATGAGAAGTATAAACAAAAGGCGGATAAGAAACGAAGAAGTGTAGTCTTCAAAGAAGGTGATTTGGTTTACGCGGTTTTGACGAAAGATCGTTTTCCAGTTGGAGTTTACAATAAGTTGAAAGCACGAAAGATTGGTCCATTAGAAATCCTGAAGAAGATCAATGATAATGCATATCGGTTAAAGTTGCCGAAAAATGTTCATACTTCTGATGTTTTCAATGTCAAACATTTAATTCCGTATTGTGGGGAGGATTTCATCGAAGATGACGAAAGTGTGAATTCGAGGACGAATTCTATCCAACGAGGGGAGGATGATGAAGTTACCTCGTTCGAAACCAATAACTCACGACTCATCCCTTTGCCGACTCATCCCCTCCACCCTAAGTCGCGAATGACACATCACCTTCCACCGACTCATCTCCAATTGCAACCTACGACTTACCTTCTCCCCCTCAATCATATAACCGAGACACGAGATAAACCTTTTTCCATCAATCCTATAAGTCGCGACATTTCCAATAACTCGCGATCGATTCATTCCCTTCTCCTTGAGTCGCGACCGACTCATTCCCTCCACCTTAAGTCGCGGCAAAGCCATAATTCGTCACCGAGTAATCAAAGCTCCCAGGAGTCGAAGCCATATGTCGCGCGTTCTCTCGTGAAGCCCTAGGTCGCGAGTTTCCTCCAGTGAGTCGCTGATAACCTAAATCCCAAGTCGCGTACCAATTCTTCCTTAAGCCGAGACATTCATTAAGGCGCTGCTATTTCTTGCTAAGTCGCGGCCGATCCAGTTGTTTTTAAGTCGCGAGAGATGTTTTCAGCCTTCTGTTAAGTCGCGAGTTTTGTTGAGTCGTTGCCGAGTCAATACTGAGTCGTGTACGGTTTGTATTGTAATTTTCTTAAGTTTTTGTGTTGAGTCATAAACCCTATAAATAGGGATGTAGTGTCATTTGTAAAAGGGTTGTTGAAAATTTGAATAAAAATTTTCATTTGATTGCTTTGTGCTTTCTTTAAATTGGTAGTCGAGTGAAAATCTCCTATCTCCACTTCGGCATTCGAGTGCGCTCGAATCAACGAACGTTGAAGCCGATTCACGGAATCAAGTGCGCTTGATCAACGTCGAAGAATCGTAGATCCTTCATCACAGTATCGTGCGCGATCAACGTGTTAAGGATAGCTAGAATCCGGTATCTCTTGAGATCAACGGATTTGGGCATTGCAGTATTCACAACTCACCGATTGTTACTTACATCGATTGAAGTTTGTTTTGATTTATCCGCTGCGTCACCAAGATACTACAACTTTAATTTTAATTGCTACCACTCCGGTAATCACAAAAATTTAACTAACTGTCCCATACCAGATAGCAAATTCAACTATTTACTAAAAGCTAGTAATTATCACTCAAACTCTATTTAACAAAGTATAATAATAAACTAAAGAATTGTACAAAAAGTCTCATACCAATCCGACAATTCGATGGTTTATTAAAATTCTTTGTTTAATAGAAAATCATGAAATTCAATTGGAAATTCAAATCAATAAAAAAATTGAAAAAAAGAGTTTTAAAATCATTTTATTTGTTAAAATAATTGAAAAGGAAAAAAAAGAAAAAAAGAAAAGGAGAATTTCTTTTAAAAAATGTTTGAGGCTACTTAATTACTTATTGTATATGGTGCTTGTATAAAATTTATTTGTTAAAATATATGGCGCTTTATCACAAGACATTTCAAAAACTTATCTTCTATAACATGTACAAGTCAGTAGTGCATTGAGATGAAAAGCATGCATAGGCATTTCGAAACTAATATATATAGAGTTAGGCTGCATAGTAAAATCTATACAAAGCAATGTAAGCCAAGCTAGGTAAAATTCGAAACTTAGAAGTACGGGAAACATATTTTTATTTTGTAAAATTGGCTACAAATTAAAAGTAGCTACAAGGTGATGTTAAGTCAAGGCTAATAAACATGTACTATATTTCTTAAATTAAAGGAACAAATTGGAAGTCAAAGCGAGAATGCCAAGAATGCTTTGTGATCATAATATGTACAGGTATCAACAGCGAAAGGATTATAAAAATAAATCAAAGCACGTACATGCAATAAAATATAATCAAAGCAAGTGTTTAAAAATCATGTCGTACATTGCTTTGAAATGTGTACAGACATATAAAAGATATCAAAGCAAGAAGAAAAAAGGACAGGGCAAAAATCAAACATGATCAACTTAAACTATGCATACCATACTTCAATACCATATTACAAGTTGGATACCACAATTATGCAAGGCAGCCCATAATTATGCAAGGCAAAGACGAAAATTAAACAAACAATAGAATTGGTAAGTGATTTTCATCAAAACAAAAGGACAGCTCAAAGGATGAACTGACAGGGCGAAATGAATATCAAAGCAAAATGCTTTGGTGGCGTGCATGCCCATATAATCATATCATGTAATAGGACAAGTTAAAATATATTTTCATGCAAAAGACAATTAAATGTACTCAATTTAACAACGTGTGTGTTAGAAATTTTTCAAGTTGAAGATTAATTGGATAGCAAGTGTGAAATGAGAGATTGATTTTAAAGGAGAAAGTTGTACTTTATTACAAACTTTTGCTTATAATTTTTTTTTGCTTGCTTGCAATTGAGATACACCACTCCTATTTATAGTAATTCACATCTCAAATGAACAGTGGAGATGTGTTTGAACCTACGGTATACAACTATTCTCTAAAGTTTTCTATAACTTTCATACAAAATATCTTTAGATAAGAAAACTCTAGATTCTAGTTATTTTATTACAATTTGAGAATGGAAAATTCTAGAACATCTTCTACCATGACAACATATATCTAAATAATTCTATCTAGATGTTTCTTTCTAACTTTCTCTAGAATTCTCTTTTAGCTTTACTTCTTTATTTATGGCACAAATTAAGTCCAATAATCTAGCCCAAAGTCAAGTTTAATTTTCAACGTCCTCCCGCAAACTTGACTTTGTCACTCCAAGCATCTTCCGCAGTCTTTGAAAGTCTTCATTTTTTAATGCCTTTGTAAAAATGTCTGCTACTTGTTCTTTTGAGTTAATAAACTTTGCTTGTACTTCCTTTTTTGCAATCCGCTCTCGAATAAAGTGATAACGTGTATCGATGTGTGAACTTCGTTCATGGAAGACGGGATTCTTGGCTAGAGCGATAGCTGACTTATTATCCATGTAAATTTCTGTTGCATTGTGTTGTGGTATATGCAACTCCATCAATAGATCTCGAAGCCAAATAGCATGACGAACACAAGTTGAAGCAGCAACTTGCTCAGCTTCACAAGTGGAAAGCGTCACAATTGGTTGCTTTTTTGAGCTCCAGGTGAAGGCTGTATCTCCCATGAAGAAGACAAATCCAGACGTACTTTTACGATCATCAACATCTCCAGCCCAATCGTTGTCACTGTAACCAATTAACTTGAAATTATTAGAACTTGAGTATAACAAACCAAAATCAAAAGTACCTTTAATGTATCGAAGAATCCTTTTTGCAGTCTTCAAATGTGATGTTGTAGGAGCTTCCATATAGCGGCTGACGAGTCCAACACCATAAAGTATATCGGGTCTTGTGCATGTGAGGTATCTTAAGCTACCAACCAAACTCTTGAATAGTGTGGGATCCACATCTTCTTCTTGGGTATATTTTGGGATCTTTGTTCCACATTCTATTGGGGTATTACCTGGTTTACTTCCATCCGTCTTAAATTTCTTCATTATTTCCTTTGCATATGCTTCTTGTGAAATAAATATACCGTGCTCGCTTTAAATCACTTGGATATCAAGATAATATGACATGAGTCCAATATCGGTCATCTCAAACTCTAAACTCATCTCCTTCTTAAAATCTTCAAATGCATTTGGATTATTCCCGGCAAAGATTAAGTCATCCACATACAAACATACAATCAAGATATCACCACTTTGATTTGTCTTTATGTAAAGAGCATGTTCGTGGGGGCATTTTATAAAGTTATTTTCTAGAAAATATTTATCAATTCTAGTATTCCATGCTCTAGGGGCTTGTTTTAAACCATAAAGTGTCTTTTTTAATTTTAAAATTTTATCTTCATGTCCTTTAATTTTATAACCAAGTGGCTGCTCCAAATAAACTTCTTCTTCTATAGTACCATTCAAGAAAGCCGATTTCACATCCATTTGATATATTTTCCATTTGTTTTGAGCCGCTAAAGAAATTAATAATCTTATAGTTTCTAAACGGGCAACAGGAGCAAATACCTCGTCATAATCTATACATGCTCTTTGCTTGTATCCTTTGGCTACCAATCTAGCTTTGTACCTTTCAACTTCCCCCTTAGCGTTCTTCTTTACTTTGTATACCCATTTTACTCCAATAGTTTTGTGTCCTTTAGGTAAATTAGCCATCTCCCATGTATCATTTTTCACAATAGCTTTGATTTCTTCATCCATAGCACTTTTGTCTTGTCTTGCTTCTTCGAAATCTATTGGCTCACAATTTGCAAAAAGACAAAATAAAGTAATATTTATCACAAAGTGGTGTTACCTCGTATAGTTCTTGTAAAGATCTCATGCGCGGCATCCTTTCACTTGAGCTTTCTTCTTGTGGAGTTTCTTGATGAGTGCTTGATGGAGATGATGGTGTTGGACTAGTCGGCTCTTCTTGCACTTCACTGCTTTCTTCTTCTTCATAAAAGGAAAGGAAATTATAATCACCTTCTTGTGTGCTCCAATCCCAAGTGTTTTCTTCATCAAACTCCACGTCTCGACTAACAACAACTTTTCCATTTATAGGATTATATAACTTATACCCTTTTGACCTTGAATCATAGCCAATGAATATATATTTTTCACTTTTATCATCCAATTTGGAACGCTTTTGATCCGGCACATAGACATATGCTAGGCTTCCAAATACTCTCAAATGTGTTATACATGGTTTTCTTCCACACCAAGCTTCTTCGGGAGTTTTGTTCCACACACTTCGAGTTGGAGAGCAATTAGCTAAGTACACTGCACATTCAACGGCTTCGGCCCAAAACTCTTTTGGAATTCTCTTACTTTTCAACATACACCGTACCATATTAAGTAGAGATCTATTTTTCCTTTCTACGACCCCGTTTTTGTTGTGGAGTATACGGGACGGTTAAGCGCGGTGAATTCCATTTTCTTTACAAAATTTCTCAAATTCTTTAGAGGTAAATTCTCCACCTCGGTCGGACCTCATGGTTTTTGTCTTATAACCACTTTCATTTTCTACAAAAGCTTTAAATTTCTTAAAGGCATCAAATACATCGGACTTTTGTTTAAGGAAATAGGCCCAAGTTTTTCTACTATATTCATCAATAAACAAAGCAAAGTAATTACTTTTTCCAAGTGAGCACGGTTTTATTGGACCACAAATATCGGTGTGAATTAACTCTACTGGTTCTTTAGCCCTTGTGTTGGATTCTTTCGGAAAACTTTTCCTTGGTTCTTTTCCAAATAAGCATCCTTCACGTAGTTGATTCATATGATCAATTCGTGGTAAATCTTTCACCATGTTTTTGTTCTTTAACAACTTTAAACCCCCAAAATTAAGATGTCCAAATCTCAAGTGCCAAAGCCATGATGAATCTTTATAGCATGCTTTTAAACATTTGGCAATATTATTTGAAATATGGAGCGAAAACATTCTATTTTTTGACATTTCTACTTTAGCAACCAGATTTCCTTTAGCATCTTTCATGAGAAGGCAACGAACTTTCATATGAATGTCGTATCCCTTTTCTAAAAGTTGCCCCAAGCTTAGAATATTACTTTTCATATTAGGCACATAATATACGTTAGAGATAAAATCATGTTTTTCATTTTTTAAGCGAATTGATATTTTTCCTTTTCCCTTAACTGGAATTTTAGATTCATCACCAAAATAAATGTTTCCACTTACTGATTCGTCAAGCTCCGTGAACATGTTCCTTCTTCAACACATATGATTGCTAGCCCTCGTATCCAAATACCATGTATTGTTATCACCACATGCATCTCCCTTTTGTGCCAAAAGTAGTATAGAATATTCTTTCTCTTCTTTAGCAAAGTTAGATCTCTTTAGAACTTTATTAGAAGTAGATCTACATTCGGAAGCAAAATGCCCAAATTTATCACAATTGTAACACTTAATTTGTGTTTTATCATACCTTGGTCTTCCATTTTGTTTCATGTTTCCTCCTCTTTCTCGACCTCTTGTAGCATATGCGTTTTGGCTTCTCTCCTCTTTATTGAAAAATTTGTAACCACCTCTTCCACAGCTTTGACCTCGACCTCTTCCTCTTTGGCTATGACTTCTTATATTTCTAAATGTTTCGTTCTCGTTTAAGGTGAGTTTGCTTTGAAGAGCTTGCTCCAATGGCTCTTCTTTAACCCTTTTCTTTAATTTTTCTTCATGGGCTTGAAGTGATCCCATGAGTTGATCAACGGTCATGGATTGTAGATCTTTAGATTCTTCAATAGCTACAACTATGTAATCGAATTTTGAATCTAAAGATCGTAGAATTTTCTCGACCACTCTAGAGTCCTCTAAATTTTCACCATATCTTTTCATTTGATTTACTAATGCCAAAACTCGTGAAAAATAATCATCAATCGAATCGGTTGATTTCATATATAAAGCTTCAAACTCACCTCGCATAGTTTATAGTCTTATCTTCTTCACTTTATCGATGCCTTTGAATGCATTCTCCAAATCTCACATGCTTCCTTACTACTTTGCGTGCTTACTACCTTCTCAAACATAGATTCATCCAAGCCTTGATGAATGAGAGTAAGAGCCTTACGATCCTTCTTTCTTGAATCCTTCAAATTATCCTTTTGTGTTTGGGATAAAGTGGTGATATCGACGGGTTCAATATACCCATTTTCAACGATATCCCACACATCTTGTGAACCGAGCAACGCCTTCATACGAATACTCCAATTATCATAGTACTCCTTCTTTAGCAATGGAACTTGAAATGGTGTCATGCCGCTTGCCATATTTTCTTGACTAAGAACCTCGCTCTGATACCAATGTTAGAAAATTTTCAAGTTGAAGATTAATTGGATTGCAAGTGTGAAATAAAAGATTGATTTTAAAGGAGAAAGTTGTACTTTATTACAAACTTTTGTTTACAATTTTTTTTTGCTTGCTTGCAATTGAGATATACCACTCCTTTTTATAGTAATTTACATCTCAAATGAACGGTGGAGATGTGTTTGAACCTACGGTATACAACTATTCTCTAGAGTTTTCTATAAAGTTCATACAAAATATCTTTAGATAAGAAAACTCTAGATTCTAGTTATTTTATTACAATTTGAGAATGGAAAATTCTAGAACCTCTTCTACCATGAGAACATATATCTAGATAATTCTATCTAGATGTTTCTTTCTAACTTTCTCTAGAATTCTCTTTTAGCTTTACATCTTTGTTTGTAGCCCAAATTAAGTCCAATAATCTAGCCAAAAGTCAAGTTTAATTTTCAACAGTGTGAAGGACACATGCAGTTAATGCTAAAGTAAAGTTGAGTGATCATATCTTCAAGCACCAGGGAACATGCATGACTAATTCTCTAAACTAGCTAGGTACAGTCATGGATGTGTATAACTCAGGGTAGTAGGAATTATAAAATACAAAAAAACCAAGGCACATGGAAAATGCCTTAATTTTTAAAACCAGGTTCCTGTTTAACTGATTAGTTCATATGTTCTCAAACATGAATTTACAATGATCGGTTCTCTAAAAATTTGATTTTTTTCAGATTATTGTTTAACCAACCATTCATTTATTCAAACGTCAAACTAACTAATAATCATTTTAGGCATTCAAGCTATTAGATATAGTTGTGTGAGATTTAAAAAACTCGCCTTGCATCCAAAAAAAGAGAAAGGACTGAAATGGATTAACTTACAGCTACTGGTCTTCTCCTCTACCTCGATTTAGCTCGGATTCCGTCAATGACTGTGATGCTATTAGCCCAAACTCTGCTGCAGCAACCTCTTACTGCTCATGTTCAAGCGCACTAAGACTCACACCGAAGTCGCGCCTCCTTTTTGGTCGCCTCGGCCTAGACGCCGCCTTCACGTGCACGGCTTCCCTCATATCGGCGATCGTTGATGAGCCAGGCACTTGATTTCAATTTTTTCTTTTTGAACAAAATCGATTTTCATTAGGGCTTTAGGCGAAGGGTGCAAGGGGTATACAGAATTTGAGAAGGCATTATTATTAACACTCCAAATATTATTAAGGGTATTTTTTTTTATATTCACTCCACTGCAAATCAAACTACTAAAGGGAGTACAATTATATTATAAAATAAAATTCAGATTATCAATTCAAATCTTTTAACCATGTTCGTTACTTTTTACATTTTCTTATCATTTTTTATTTTTTCCCGTTCATCATTTCGCTCTTCTCCTTTTCAAACGATTTTCGATCAAAATGGTTCGAACAAAAAACTGTGCTCGATCACGAAATCCAAACCTAAGAGAAGGTCATGACAAGGTGAGTTTGATTATTTTTTAATATTACTGGCACTATAGTGGATTGCGATTTAGGGATTTGGTGCGTAAGATGGAGATTAAAAACGCTAGGGTTTAGATAGTTCTATAATTCGGTGGCTAGAAATCGAAAAATTTATTTAACTACGGAACTGCAGCATCGTTTTGACATAGATCGGTTATAGGTCGTCGAATTTCATAATTTATTATGGTAATGGAGTGTCGAATTGCAGTGAAATTGCTATGGTGTGAAGTTCAGTAATAGATTGCCGTAACTAATATTTTGTGTCGGTGTTATGGTCTCAAATTAAATATTTTATGTCGCTAAACCCTTGCTGAATTTGATACTCATGCATAACTCATTTTTTTCTCGGTGCTATGTTGTCGAATTCTGTGTATTGTTTAATGAAGGCAATACATTTTGGAAATATAGTGAAAGCCTGTAAGTTGCATTCAGTTTTGAAATTTTAGTTAAAAACTTAGTGAAACCATACCGTCGAATTGCAGTGAAACTGAATTGGTATGGAGTTCGGTAGTAGATTGCCGTAAATAACATTTTATTTCGGTGCTACGAGGTCGAAGTAAAGATTTTATGTCGTTAAACCCTTGCCGAGTTTAATACTCATGTATAACTCCATTCTTTCTTGGTGTTATGTCATCGAACTCTGTGTTTTGGTTGATGAAGGCAATACATTTTTTAATTGGAAACATACGGTTTACATGCAGGACCTTAACATATAATCTTCACACCTAAATATACACTTGTATCATTTACTCAAATTTCATTGACTTATTATAAATTACTCAACTCTCTATATTTATTACCGTATAGTTTATTTATTTCTATTTCATTTTTTTATCTATTTTCCACTTCTCAATATAATTTACCATTTTCATATCAAAATTCAACTATTCACATTCAAAAAACTACACCACTTATTATTTAACTCATATCAAACATTTATTTGTCATAAGTTTTGTTCGTAATTTCACTCAACTGTTGATCTCTTTGCAAAACGTTGTCTGTGTGTACATTTCATAGTAAATTCAAGTCAAAGAAATAGTTTGTTAAATGATGCTAATTTTCGTAATAAAAACTAATGTATGTATTTTCTTATTAATGTTCTACATTTTGATATAAAATTGAGGGAACAGAAATCAATTAGCGAGGTACATTAGAACACATCATGCTCATAAAGAATATAATATGTTCACTTCATTTCCAGAAAGAGACCTTTGCATGGACTAAGTATTTATGCAATATGTAACGATACGCAGATAGCATACTCATAAGGATGCACACAAACACACACAAGCAACTCAAACATGGTGCACAACACACACATATAAACTTACGCATACTTACACACAACCTGCACACACACACAACATCACATACACCCGCGATATACATGAAATAAAAGTTAGTCATTTAATCTGTGTATTATCTGATCAATTTTTTTTTTGTTGTGACAACAAAAAATCTTCAACCTCGTCTATAACCACTCGCAATATGCAAACTGCTTCAAATCGCAAAAGATTGGAGTTAGAGCGAATGAAAAAAATTATAGATGAGGTTGTTGTAGACGACGAAAGAACTAGTGAGGAAGATGAAAGTTCGAGCGAGGAGGAAGGAGGTCAAGACGAACACAATGTTGAAGGAAACGCATGGGGTCAGGATCAAGTAGAAGAGGTTTCGAAGGAGGATGATTCATCTCCTGACAGCGAAGAGGAGACTGAAACAGAGAAACAACCATTGGAAAGGAAAAAGAAAGGAAAATAGTTAATGGCACAACCAAGTGAACCGACGGAGAGCGAAGCACAATCAACATTATTGTTTGCGTTCGAAGATCATATTACTTCTACCATATGGAACTCTATGATATGTCTACGTATATCATATATAATTTTGGATAATATAACTATATGTATATCTATGTGTATGTTTTGTTTATTGTTATGGTAATGTAGGCCCCAAGGGAAGAAGCAAGAATTGTTAAGCTTCATAGTCATCTAGGAATTCATAGACGATGGGATTTAAACAACGAGTGTGCTTTTATTAAGGATGCGTAGCCAAATTGGTATTTTTGGATATAATAAAACACGCACATGATAAAGTCGACAAGGCACTGATCAACGCTTTTATTGAGCGATTCTATCCAGAAACTAACACTTTTCATCTTCCGTTTGAGGAGATGACAATCAGTATCGATGAAGCGTTTCACATCAGTGGTCTTCCCGTTGAAGGTAAAGCGGTTACGGAGCCACTTGGAGGATCAAGGAGAATAAGTGATAATGATGTGTATGAGTTGTTAGATAAATGTCTTGGTATAAAAGAAAAGTAGGCTGACGAGTTGTTGGAAGGTGAGAAAAAGGTACATTTGGAATGGTTGAGAACAACATTTTCTGGTTGTCAAGATTCTGATACTATGGAACGTAAATGGCAATGCATAATTACATATTTACTATATACTATTGGTGTGCTAGTTTGTGGGGATAAATCTTGAAATAAGATCTAGGTGCATTTTTTGCAATGTCTATGGGTGTTAAAGCAAGTGAACACATATTCTTGGGGCACAACATGTTTGAGTTGGCTATTTTATAATTTGGCTCAAGGCACAAGAAAAGGTGTACGTCAAATTGCAGGTTGCATGACTTTGCTACAGGTATGAATCAAAATTGAAAAATTAAATTACTTGCAATGTTTGTGTTTATGATTGATATTTCTTGTATAGGTTTGGATATTTGAGCACTTCCTAGTTTTAAGACGACACGGTCGTAATCCACGTGCACAAATTAGAGATCCTAGGTCATCTTTTTACTTTGGATGGAAATTAATACCAACTTGTGTTACGATTTGGTGACTCTTAGGGAGAAATTAGATGACCTTCAAGCGATAAATGTTGTTTGGGACTGTGTGAATGGTATGAGAGATCAGTGCACGTTCCAACCGTATGCGTTATACCATGAACCAGTAGTGTTTTGAAGTAATTGAGTTTTACCTTCCATAAAGAATCCTTCGTCGGTTTGGCTATGTTCAACCAGTACTTGTAACCACTTTTACGTTGGAGAAGGAAAAAAATGAATTTATCGCCAAAATCTTACAAGGCAGCATATTCTAATGTAGGAGATTTCAACTGGAGCAAGTGGTTAAACCATCTTCTGAATCAAGTCTAACCTTGACCCATGTCACACAGCCTTGGGATTGTGATCCAATGTACACGCAATGGTACGTATGTGTGTCACAATCATGTTGTTGTCAATCCAAAGTCACGATTTACGGAGCCAATGCAAGTTAGCAAAAATAATTCACTAGTTGTTCGCATTGTAAGTCCATGTTTTCATTCAACTTATTGTTTTCTTAAAGTATATTTGATCACACCTTTAAAGTTTTAAATTTATAGAAACGGAGACTGAGAAACATTGCGGACTTTATTAAAGCTTGCGCTCCTACTGAGTCAATGGCAGAAGTTCTGGAAAGGACAGAATGCATTGAAGAAGACGAGCCACTTGATATATTTGGTGAACAAGTGCGTAGACAAAAAGAAGCCGCTGAACCAGTCGAAGGATCAAAAGCGAAGAAGAGCAAGAACATTAAAAGGATGAAAGTGGAAGACATAATGTGAAGAGGGTTGCGAGTAAGAAAAAAAGTTAAAGTTGGTGTTTTTTTTGTTTAAACTCATGTAGGTTCATACTATGTTATGTTATGTAGTTTCATCCTTATTAGCATACAGTGAAATGTGGTGCAAGCAACAAAAAACTTGATGTTTTGTTCGAACACCTGTATTGTGCATTTTGTGTGAATGACTATGGTAATGTTGTTTTGTGGTGTTTACTTTTTGTCGTATTGATTTTTGATGGTGCTTTTGTCCGGTGATGAATTTATTTTGTGATATGGAATATGATAGTGATGAATGTTTGTGTGAAGCACTGTAATAATGCATGTTTGAATGTGTGAAATTTTTTTATGGTTAAGTTAGCAGGCATGACGACTTTATATGGAAATAATAAATTAAAAACGATACACCCTATTGAAAATACCCTAAACTCTCAGGAATGGCATGTCTTTGTCATACCAATGGTCAACATACGTTGGGGAGAAATCGAACTAGCCATTCAATTTGTGTGAAGCAGCAGCAACGGCAGCAACTTTTCAAACTTAACGATTTACGTCGGTACAATGGTATCGAATAAGGTAAACATCAAGTCACCAAAGTGCCCATACCAATATCACGCCCGACAATTCTATATTGAAGTAATAAAACAAAAACGATACGCCCCTGTTGAAAATACCCTAAACTCTCAGGAATAGGTGTTTTGGTCGAACCAATGGTCAACAGACGTTGGGGAGAAATCGAATTAACCATGCAATATGCTTGAAGTAGTAGTAACGGCAACTGCATTTCAAACTTAAGTATTTACTTTGGTATTGTGGTATCGAATAAGGTAAACCCAAGTCCCTAACATGCACATACCAATATCAGGCACGACACCTTTTTATCGAACTAATAAATTAAAAACGATACACCCCGATCGAAAATACCCTAAACTTTCTGGAACGGCATGTCTTTATCAAACCAATGGTCAACAGACATTGGGGAGAAATTGAACTGACCATGCTATAAACAAAGTCACCAAAGCGTATAGAGTAGTACTAGGAACGACAAGGTTGGGTCGATTTGTTATATATGTCGATGCGTATTCATCGATAGTGGACAGAATTCTCGGGATCGACAAGCTTTGGTCGAAAATATAAATAACAGACGTTGGGTACTGATCGAATAGACGTTGGAAGAAAATGATCGAACAACATATACCCATTGTCATCACAGTACAATCAACAGAAGGCCAACAAAATGAAACCCAACACAATCAATAGAAGGCCAACAAGCAAAAAGAAAATTAAAAAATGACAATATACTCACTGGCAATGATTCCTGGCACAGATTCAGATTAACACCATGAACATGAACAAAAGCAAAAACATGAAAGTCAATATATATGTTTGTCAATTCGTTTATACATCTCAAATCCGTTACAGCCCATCAAGTGCATACCCCAAAGTCAATACATATGTCATCTCAAAGTAACGACATTTCATTCCTCTTCACAAGTAAATACGTTAAGTGCGCTGCCTTCATCGTCATCGTCATTCGTACAAGCTAAGTACTTGTTCACTCTTTCCGCATATGGTCTGATATAATCTTTCATGTTAATATTATAGAACTGCCGAAAATAAGTAAATTGAGGTGTAGGAGGCAAAGAAGAGTCAGAACTGAGTTTAATACCCACAAAATGTGAGTTGTTTACATGGCCCATAACTATCATCCTATCATGGTTTAACATGGTCGGACATACCGTTGTGGGAACAAATGTACAACTCATATGTTTGCTTAACAAGACAACCACAGTGCCAAACATTTCAGCTATTATAAATCCTGATTCTGACATCTGCATCCACTCACTAAATCCAATTGCAGTTGGACATTGTATCTTTTTCTTCATTTCTTCAAAACCACATTCGTCCAACATTCTTTTGTGCATTTCTGACCGTAGCAGTAAATTGTCAACCATAGACTCACGAACAAACTTACATGGAATTTTCGGTCTTCGATTATAGAGATTCAATTGATTAACCACAACCCAATAACCGCAATTACCATCATTAGGCATATCGTCTATGCCAGTTATGTAGGATCTCATACGTTTGGGCATTTGCAACAAATACTCATCGTCAACTTGACTGTTTGCACATGCTTTAGTTTTGATGCCAAGCTTCTTTAAGTAGTGACCAACCGGAGTAAGATTTGATTCACATAACAATGACGCTTCTACATGTTCAAAGTAAGAAGGATCTCGTTTAGTTGATTTATATTTTTTCGAAGGTCCGCCTTTTCTAATAGTTGCCACAGAGGGTTCTAAAATAGTGGTAGTTTAAGGGAATGCTAGCACTTTCAAATCTTTTTGCATAACAAGTCTCACATTATCAGACGATTCGTCGTATCTACTTTTCAAAGCTATGATTTCCGACAAGTCAAAAAAAATCAAGAGTTGAGCAATGCAACGTAGGCGGAGTGCAAGATAATTGCTTCCAATAAGAGTCTATAACGGTTAGAGGTATGAAACCTTCTAAATACCTAAAATCTGCAAGCATATATATGTGCATCATTTACTTTCCATAAAACACAACCATAATTGTCAATAGTCAACCCAACGTTTGAAATGTTACACTATTCGTTTAATAGTAAATCAAGTGCTTTGCGAGATAAAAATCCCAAAATTTCTTTAAACGTTGGTTCACTTCGAAATATATGCATTGTCCTATATGTACTCATTTCGAACGCATGTTCGATTGCAACTAATTCATTCTCACAACAAAGATGTGCACTAGTCCAACATTGCATGAAGCTATCAACAGCTGAATCGAAGTACAATTTCAAACGATGGTGTACACTTTCGACTATGCTTGTTGATACATTATCATAGTGTTTTATTTTGTTGATCCAAGCCAAAAAAACATCTCCTTATATTTATCAAGCCAATTTTTCATTACATATGTCACACAATTTTTATGTTTGTCAACCCATTTGTCACGAAATAATTTTAAGTTTCGATAGACTCTTCCTCGGACAATGAGTTAATCACATTTATCCAACCATCCCAAAAACGTTCATACTCCTTTTTTTCCTTCCCCATCCTCCAATAGTACCTCTTTATCCCCAATCAATACTCGTTTCCTTTCTATAAAATTGGGTTTACAATTCGCATGAACATTCTTCGGAATTATGCCATGCGCACAAAATATGATGTGCTGTTGGAAAGACAGTAGCTACTGCATTTGTAAGAGAAATTTCGGCATATGTGATGGTAACACCCGGAAGTTCTTTATGTCTATATCACTTTCGAACACATTCAAGAGCCCATATGTATGATTCCGTAGTCTCACGACTAATAAAAGCAAGTGCAATGGTAAAGGATGCTCCGGTTGATGTTTGCGAGACCATATGGAAACATGGTAACTTGTATCGATTCGTCTAGAACGTGCAATCTAAGTACAAAATTTGATGAAAACACTACGTAAGAGCAACACATCTAGGATGACTAAAGAATAAGTCGGAAACTTCATTGGTTGTACCATCAACTCTATGGTGTGCGGAATAATGATGACTTGTAGCCAATTTCATAAACTGCTGCATAATCGACCTACCTTCCGTATAATGTAGTTTCAGCTTCACTTTCGCATTGTAAACATTTCTTACAGTTGATTGGTTGTCCAGATTGTCAATTTTAATAGCGGTTAGAATATTTCGAGGCCCGACACCACTATTTGTCATTGTTTCAACAGTCTTAATTTCATGATCTTTCAGCCTCGCCACGTACGAATGTCCGGTTAATACATTAGCAAGACTGTGATTGTGCCTTCCGTTCTTCACATTCAACATCCATCTTCCATCGTTAATACAATGTACACTTAACTCAAACGGACATCCACATTTTCTACTTCCCGACCTTCTCTGTTTTTGTTGGGTTTTCGAAACATGACTCTTTGGTTTGTGGTCGATATACTCTCCACTTCGTTCACATACTAGAACCATCCAAGACCCTTTTCCATCGCCTAGCAAATTTCTCGTTCTTGTTCTTTTCATCACAACAACACAGTTGACACTAATCCCACGATCCCTACACCAATCCTATAAGCTTTCCTTTGTCTTGAACAACTACATCATAAATATGTAACATAAATCAAAATAAAACAAATCATACACACACACACACATATACATATTACTTTATCGTACCACATCAATGGTGAAATGAGAAGTCAAACCAGGGTAATCAAAAGAAGACATGGTGACTTTCTCTTTATGATTGTTATTGCCATCATCGTTCTCAAATTTTTTGCAATTGTCCACGTCGTTTGATTCATTTCAATCTTTGTTTTCATTGCTTTCAAATTCTTTGAACTCATCCACTTCATCTGCTTCGATCGTCAAATGATTCTCCAGTACTGTAACATACGCGATTTTTCGTTGTCGAAAAACCGAATAGTTAGGGTTTTAAGAAAAAAAAGACAGAAGGAGAGAGAGAAGAAAATAGAAAATAGAGAGAAAAGAAAATAGAATGGAACAGAAAGAAAACAACAGAACAATAACAGAATCTCACAATTCGCAGCGGAACAACATATAATAGATAAATGAATAATCTTTAAACAAAGAACTATACCAGTTATTACATTACATTTCATTACATCAGAGTGTACAACAATAAACAACATCAAACAGAGGAAAAGAAATACTATATACTAATAATATGCCATGCCATCCAGCTTGCCTCCTGCAACTCCTGAATATCCAGAATATCCTGATAAACCTTAACTCTTGACTGCCCGTGTGGAAATTGGTGGACACCCAGAGTTTAGGAAGGAAAACGATAAACTCCGAGTCAGTCATGTGACTGGTGTGAGAACTCTAAACAGTTTATTTATCTTTGAAAACAAAATAGAGGAATATTTTTAAAGTCAATTCGCAATGCTTTTAAAAATGAGACTACCATAAGGCCTCCCGCACACACACACAATGCAAACGCAGAATCGGAGGAGATTTCTCCTTATGATAGTCAAAGATGCTTGATACGCATTAAAAAGAACATTTGATATTATTACTAGTGCATAGTGTAGAGAAAATCATTTCGAAAATAAAGATATAAATCTTAGCCAACATACGACCATTATCGTATGCCTACTATAGCTACCATCCAAACAGTGGGGCGCCACCATAAGTGAATGATAGGTTCTACAACTAATACCGTACAAGATCGTATTGTTTCTTTGGATTTCCAACGAATGGTCAGGCCAAGGAACTTCCCATTGCCACATGAGAACGCCTCTGGAAGGACGTCCCCGAGAACCAAACCGGATCTCTGCCAACACAAGGCCGGGTTACCCCTAACTGGGTAACAACTGACACGAGTATGCCATCCCCCGGTCCCATTGGACCTTTAACCGAGCGCTCGTCATCAACATCACACCATAATAATAAGTGTTTCAACATGAGTAAGCATCTGGGCTCCATACCATGATACCACCCTTTCCAGAAGGAAATGCACATACCCTAAAGGGAGCTACCCCTCATAACCTTGCCGCATCTTTCCTGTTTTGACCATTCCGAGGTGTGAGGCTCGACGAAGTCACGTCCACAAAAACACACTTCATACAAAAGCCGTGCTTTAGGTCAACAAATGATCATAGAAATGATCACAAAGATAAACGATCAAACAAATGATCTTATCACAAATGATCAACACAATGATCATTTCACAGCAACACTCAGCATGTCACATTACCAAATTGGGAATATATCGCTGATAACCTTCAACTACATAACCTCTGAGCTCGTACGTCTCATAGAAGGGTGTTAAGCTAAAAGAATAAATTCCCCGCCACCAACAGAAATATATTTGAAAGAAATCTGCTTTATATCTCAATTTGTAATGTCAGACATACAATCCATACAAGTCTGTTCTGGGCTCGAACAGAACCGAAGGCACTTACAAAGAAGTCCTTGCAATCCGGATATTCACTAATCACGTCCGGACTTCCCATCACATAGGGAGTCTCTATACCGTAGCTACTCGGTGCAAAGACAATCGACGAGTTGTCCTTTCGCTTTCAAAAATATCCGGTCTTCAACACCGGTCATCAATGCTTTCCATTACGTCGTATCACTATTCGGGATGGGTAATCCGAATAACGAGCGCAATAATTTAAAAATAAGTGTAGCATTCAAATCCAAGCAAATCACAACAAATACCTTTCAAAGGTAAATATTGATAGTCGGTTATTGAACTATCAATGGATATGCACAACATCACCAGATTCCAAATAATTTATTTCCCAAAAATCTTTACTAGATATATAGTTTTCACACCTCAAAAATAAATCAATATTTATTTTTAAACAAATTCCCCTTTTCATTTATAAATTCCATAATGAATTTATATTTCACAATATCTATGAATATACGATTTTAATTATTCATTTTCAATTTATCTTCAAAAAGATAAATTCTTAACATATTCACTTTGCATTGGAAAAAAAATTCCATACTTATTTATTCATAAGTAATTCACAAATTTTATTTATTTTCAACACTTGGAAAATATTCAATATACTTAAATCGAGATTAAGTACATATTTCATTCTTTAAAGAAATCGTTCTCTTAAACCTATTTATTTGGGCCAAAACGAATGTTACGTAAAACATCGTTACGACAACCCAAAATCACTAGTATAGTGATTCTAAATTAAAATAGATATATAAATCCCAATACTATACAAAACATTTCCTTTCGGAAATCATTTACTATAACAACAGTGTTATAGTCCACTATTTCCTTTTATTTCTCGAAAACGTCTATTTCAACAATGAATGTTGAAATCTATGGTTTCGAATCTCAACGCATTTTAAAACATCGTTAGATCGTTTTAATTCTATTTCAAATATCACATCCAAAACATTTTCCTTAACATATTATTCACTATTCAAAAACGTGAATATACTTGTTAACCAATTTCATCATTTCTATTCATTTTATATTAAAGGATTATTCACTGTCTAAAACGTGAATATAACTCCATTTATAAGTTATAACAATTTACTTATCAAAATAAGTCGTTTGCGAATTTATAAAACAACGTTTATAAATTCCATTTCTATTTATTTTATAACAACTTCCTTTATAAATTCCCTTTATTAACCCATTCAATTTATAACTCAATTATAAACCAAAAGTCCATAATTTAAGTTAAATACTTAGAATTTATCTATTTGCAAAATCGTTCTTTTAAACTTCATAATTATAAATCTTATAACTTATAAGATTCAATTATTTATTCAAAACCATTCTTTTAATAACTTTATAAATTTTATAAACCTACTGCTTATAATTCTTTTATATAAATCAATTTATATTAATATTTTAAAACATCTTTAAACTCCTTTATAATTTCACCATTTTGATTTATAAAATAATCAAATTTCATGAATCCTATATTTAAACTTTTTATAATAAATTCAAAAATCCCAATTTAACTATTTTATAAAATCATTAACCTATATTTTCAAAAATCAACTTTTAACTATTTTTCTCAAAAATCATAATTTTTACAACATAAAAATTTATAACGTTTTTTATTTAAAATGGATCAATTCCAAAAATATTTTATAAACGTATACTTTCAAAAATCACTTTAAAAATCATTTTAAAATTCCAAAATTTGGTCCAATGATACTACATACCAAATAGTCAATCACGACAACAACGATATCATATATCGATATGATAACCCATCAAATATCAAAATATCTGAAATTAAATAAATACTGTTGAGGAATCCAGTTGGATCCCTCCAACCTGTTTTCCTACATCCACAAACATTAGCACAATACCAATTCCGCTACAGTACGGAATTATCGCGGTATATGGGATTTAAAATATTATCCGCTTAATAGACGGCGCAATAGGGTCTCATCCGCTATACAATGCGAGAAATCAACAACTGCAATATATACATATGCCAATATATATATTGGTATTATATATAATACCAATTTCACTGTTTATGAAATATTCGCGGTATATGTTTTTAATAAATAACATCCGCTTACTAACGGCGCCTAATGTCTATTTTAACAATCAATAGATAACAATCATTATTCAAACATGCATTCAAAAATTTTAAATCTAACTATTTAAAATAAAATCGAAACCGATTCGATTGAGTGAGAAGTTCTCACCTTGATTTCAATTTCGTTTTAGCGATTTATTTCGAATAAAATTAAACGGACGTTTAATTTTACCCGAAACTCTTACTAACCCCAAACGACTCCAATCCAATTCTATAGCATAGTGCTCGTCCATACGATTCCAACGCAACTGGTTTCGTGCGTTTTCGACCTCGTATGAAAAAGTTATGATTTTTAGAAGTTTACACGATTTTATATAAACAATTTACAACTTTTATTATAAAATTCTAAACCTAAAAGAATTTGGGCCCTTGGATCTAAACCCTGCAACATCAGGCCGCACGCATCATCTTCCCAAACTCACGTTCCTCCTTCAGGAAGATAGCACGCACACAACCCACTTAGCTCCAAACTAGGGTTTATCCCCACGGCCTCCACGAACATCGAAAGTTCATCAAACCACCACCATACGAACCACAATGCAAAGCTCCACCTTCGGCTACATCCTCATAGAACTCGGCCTCCCCTATGTCTGGAATTCCATGAATGAAAAAGTGGCCTTTATCACCTTTTTGCCGCCAATCCGTCGCGTGAAACCCCATCATCACCGTATGGATTCGAAGCTCTCGAGATGCTCTTCAAGTTTGTAGTTGAAAGATCTAGCTAATTCTTCACGGATTGGAAGAGATTGAGGGGGGAAAGAGATGAATTTCTGGCCATGCATTAGGTAGGAGGCGGCTAGGGTTTAAAAGAATTAGGGTTTTGCAAATTTATGAAGAGGGGGGGCTTTTATAGAAAATTTGCATGACACTATTCATCCCGGATTTTCCGAACTCCAAACGAAGCGTGTCTGTTGGCGTTTCTAAGTTTTACCCCGTGTTCCGAACACAATGGAACATGTTTCGGGAGCTAATTCGGTCATCTGTGCGAGTTATGGCAATAAACGTTCGATTTAAATTAAACCGATTTAAACGATTTTCTAGGCGTTTTAGCTTGCACCGGACAAACGGTAAATCCGATTGACACGAAATTTGAAACCTTACAATAATATCACATTACGGATCCGATGAAACTAGTTTCGTCAAAATCCGAGACTTTTTGAAAAATGGCTATTTTAACTCGCCAAATTAATAATTAAACAATTTCGATGCGTTTCGAGCTGCCACGATCAAATGATAACTCCGATTGCTACGAAAATTGAAATCCGGTAATAACTAACTATTACGGATCTAATGGAACTAGTTTCGTCCAATGCTGAGACTGTTCGAAAATTGGCTAATTTCACTAGTCGATTAAATATTAAAATATTCAATTTTCACAAATTAACTTTTAATTCGATTTTAAAAGTTCTAAAATATCATTCTAACTTCAATATGATAAAATAAAATTTTACAAATCATTTTCAATCATATTTAACCCGATTTTCAATTATTTTCCATAATTTAACATATTAAATTATCGATTTAATTATTCAATTAAATCCAATTATTCGAAATAAAATTTATTCGACTTATAAATTTCACTTATTAATATTTAAAATAAATTAAATATTCAAATTTTAATTACTAAAAATCCTGGGTCGTTACAATCTTCCCCCCTTAAAAGAATTTCGTACTCGAAATCACCAAGTAAGAAAAATTACAGAATCTACTAACTTTCCCAAAATCATAGTTAAACTTCTTACAATAACTTTACTAAGTTTTCAAATCATACTTAGTTATCTTTTCAAAAACAACTACTATTGTTTAACTTTCAACTCCAAAATCAAAGTTAAAGTTTTCAAAATTTTCCCAATGCCTTAAATTTTCGGAAAAATTTGTCATAGTCTCATTTGCGCGGCTCGATCCGAAAAAAAAATGATAGTATATATATCACAAATATACATCTCATCAAGTAATGAGGCATCCCGCAGGGAAAAAATTGTAAAAATACGAAATTTAATCCGAGATATGTACCTTATATTTTATTAGCAAGCATATACGGCTAATATAGCGCGAAAGCGAGCTCCAAATGCGAAGCAAACGCGATCCGCACCTACTAAACACTCAACAAACAACATGAGAACATGCATGTAGACAGTAGTATCAATATACAACATATAGCAACATAATAACTATATATGTCAATATAGCAAATGCAACAAAACAACAAATGCAAACATCAACCAACTAATAAATATTCATTCATATTCTCATAATATTCAATGAAATGGTTTTCAATTTAGTCACATTCGATTCATTAATAGTGGATGTTTTTACTAACATTCATTCTCAATTAGTTTATATTCACTAATTTATATTCAAGTTGGTTCACTTCCAAATCAAATACACTTCTATTTAAGATTCACTTAACTTCCAATTGGATTTCAATTACTTTAGCTTCCAATTTCATTAACACTTAATGAATTATATACAATCAACTAACAATCATATAACAACCAATGTATATCAATTACAACCAAATTCCTTTGCACATATTCATTCAATTTGGTTTAATTAAATTGATTTTCATTCAACTATTCAACTTTCCAATAACATTAGATTTTAATGAATTAACACTTATATCCATTATTCCATATCAATTATTCACATTTAATTGATTAATATTCAATCCATTCATTCAATTCAATTACAAAAGTTGAATTTCATTTACATAACTTAAGTTCATATCTATCACTTAACTTTATTAATTTACTTTGATACCGAAATCAACTTCATTCAACATCACTTAAGTTATATTTCCATTTTACAAACATCACTTGGTTTTTACTTAACTTAAATTCCCACTTATAAATAAATTCAGCTTCCAATTCTAAAGTAAATTTTCCATTTAACTTTAAATTCATTTTTATATTTACAACTCATATTGATAAATATATTCATATAGTTTCACTCCTTATATATATAAGTTTATTTCACAATTGTAAATTACTTTAATTATAATTCAATTCTTATAATTCTTTTGCTTATACAATTATTCTTCAATTTAGATTATTCAAACAACTTATTCAATAACCAAACAATATACATTTTAATAATTTTGAAAAATTATTCCTTTATATATAAAAATAATCAAGGTAAAATTATTTCATTTACCCAATTTTAAAACAATATTGTGTCGAATTGTTTTGTACAAGTGTTTAGAGATCCCTATCAACAACGTTAATTACTCGTATTAACCAGAATCTATATTCCACTCAACAAACCAATCATCACAATATAAAACAATTTTATATTCACTAACAAATACGCTCTCATATCTATTATTACACTCAAACTCATTCTAGAGTACTACTGACTCTATCTCTAATGAATAATACCCAATAGAACCATGGTTGTCGCTTAACCATGCTCTCATACCAAATGTAACATACGCGATTTTTCGTTGCCGAAAAACCGAATAGTTAGGGTTTTAAGAAAAAAAAGACAGAAGGAGAGAGAGAAGAAGATAGAAAATAGAGAGAAAAGAAAATAGAACGGAACAGAAAGAAAACAACAGAACAATAACAGAATCTCACAATTCGCAGCGGAACAACATATAATAGATAAATGAATAATCTTTAAACAAAGTACTATACCAGTTATTACATTACATTTCATTACATCAGAGTGTACAACAACAAACAACATCAAACAGCGGAAAAGAAATACTATATACTAATAATACGTCATGCCATCCAGCTTGCCTCCTGCAACTCCTGAATATCCAAAATATCCTGATAAACCTTAACTCTTGACTGCCCGTGTGGAAATTGGTGGGCACCCAGAGTTTAGGAAGGAAAACAATAAACTCCGAGTCAGTCATGTGACTGGTGTGAGAACTCTAAACAGTTTATTTATCTTTGAAAACAAAATAGAGGAATATTTTTAAAGTCAATTCGCAATGCTTTTAAAAATGAGACTACCATAAGGCCTCCTGCACACACACACAATGCAAACGCATAATCGGAGGAGATTTCTCCTTATGATAGTCAAAGATGCTTGATACGCATTAAAAAGAACATTTGATATTATTACTAGTGCATAGTGTAGAGAAAATCATTTCGAAAATAAAGATATAAATCTTAGCCAACATACGACCATTATCGTATGCCTACTATAGCTACCATCCAAACAGTGGGGCGCCACCATAAGTGAATGATAGGTTCTACAACTAATACCGTACAAGATCGTATTGTTTCTTTGGATTTCCAACGAATGGTCAGGCCAAGGAACTTCCCATTGCCACATGAGAATGCCTCTGGAAGGACGTCCCCGAGAACCAAACCGGATCTTTGCAAACACAAGGCCGGGTTACCCCTAACTAGGTAACAACTGACATGAGTATGCCATCCCCCGGTCCCATTGGACCTTTAACCGAGCGCTCGTCATCAACATCACACCATAATAATAAGTGTTTCAACATGAGTAAGTATCTGGGCTCCATACCATGATACCACCCTTTCCAGAAGGAAATGCGCATACCCTAAAAGGAGCTACCCCTCATAACCTTGCCGCATCTTTCCTGTTTTGACCATTCCGATGTGTGAGGCTCGACGAAGTCACGTCCACAAAAACACACTTTATACAAAAGCCGTGCTTTGGGTCAACAAATGATCATAGAAATGATCACAAAGATAAACGATCAAACAAATGATCTTATCACAAATGATCAACACAATGATCATTTCACAGCAACACTCAGCATGTCACATTACCAAATTGGGAATATATCGCTGATAACCTTCAACTACATAACCTCTGAGCTCGTACGTCTCAGAGAAGGGTGTTAAGCTAAAAGAATAAATTCTCCGCCACCAACAGAAATATATTTGAAAGAAATCTGCTTTATATCTCAATTTGTAATGTCAGACATACAATCCATACAAGTCTGTTCCGGGCTCGAACAGAACTGAAGGCACTTACAAAGAAGTCCTTGCAATCCGGATATTCACTAATCACGTCCGGACTTCCCATCACATAGGGAGTCTCTATACCGTAGCTACTCGGTGCAAAGACAATCGACGAGTTGTCCTTTCGCTTTCAAAAATATGCGGTCTTCAACACCGGTCATCAATGCTATCCATTACGTCGTATCACTATTCGGGATGGGTAATCCGAATAACGAGCGCAATAATTTAAAAATAAGTGTAGCATTCAAATCCAAGCAAATCACAACAAATACCTTTCAAAGGTAAATATTTATAGCCGGTTATTGAACTATCAATGGATATGCACAACATCACCAGATTACAAATAATTTATTTCCCAAAAATATCTTTACTAGATATATAGTTTTCACACCTCAAAAATAAATCAATATTTATTTTTAAACAAATTCCCCTTTTCATTTATAAATTCCATAATGAATTTATATTTCACAATATCTATGAATATACGATTTTAATTATTCATTTTCAATTTATCTCCAAAAAGATAAATTCTCAACATATTCACTTTGCATTGGAAAAACATTTCCATACTTATTTATTCATAAGCAATTCACAAATTTTATTTATTTTCAACACTTGGAAAATATTCAATATACTTAAATCGAGATTAAGTACATATTTCATTCTTTAAGGAAATCGTTCTCTTAAACCTATTTATTTGGGCCAAAACGAATGTTGCGTAAAATATCGTTACGACAACCCAAAATCACTAGTATAGGGATTCTAAATTAAAATAGATATATAAATCCCAATACTATAAAAAACATTTCCTTTCGGAAATCATTTACTATAACAACAGTGTTATAGTCCACTATTTCCTTTTATTTCTCGAAAACGTCTATTTCAACAATGAATGTTGAAATCTATGGTTTCGAATCTCAACGCATTTTAAAACATCGTTAGATCATTTTAATTCTATTTCAAATATCACATCCAAAACATTTTCCTTAACATATTATTCACTATTCAAAAACGTGAATATACATGTTAACCAATTTCATCATTTCTATTCATTTTATTTTAAAGGATTATTCACTGTCTAAAACGTGAATATAACTCCATTTATAAGTTATAACAATTTACTTATCAAAATAAGTCGTTTGCGAATTTATAAAACAACGTTTATAAATTCCATTTCTATTTATTTTATAACAACTTCCTTTATAAATTCCCTTTATTAACCCATTCAATTTATAACTCAATTATAAACCAAAAGTCCATAATTTAAGTTAAATACTTAGAATTTATCTATTTGCAAAATCGTTCTTTTAAACTTCATAATTATAAGTCTTATAACTTATAAGATTCAATTATTTATCCAAAACCATTCTTTTAATAACTTTATAAATTTTATAAACCTACTGCTTATAATTCTTTTATATAAATCAATTTATATTAATATTTTAAAACGTCTTTAAACTCCTTTATAATTTCACCATTTTGATTTATAAAATAATCAAATTTCATGAATCCTATATTTAAACTTTTTATAATAAATTCAAAAATCCCAATTTAACTATTTTATAAAATCATTAACCTATATTTTCAAAAATCAACTTTTAACTATTTTTCTCAAAAATCATAATTTTTACAACATAAAAATTTATAACGTTTATTTATTTAAAATGGATCAATTCCAAAAATATTTTATAAACGTATACTTTCAAAAATCACTTTAAAAATCATTTTAAAATTCCAAAATTTGGTCCAATGATGCTACATACCAAATAGTCAATCACGACAACAACGATATCATATATCGATATGATAACCCATCAAATATCAAAATATCTGAAATTAAATAAATACTGTTGAGGAATCCAGTTGGATCCCTCCAACCTGTTTTCCTGCATCCACAAACATTAGCACAATACCAATTCCGCTCCAGTACGGAATTATCGCGGTATATGGGATTTAAAATATTATCCGCTTAATAGACGGCGCAATAGGGTCTCATCCGCTATACAATGCGGAAAATCAACAACTGCAATATATACATATGCCAATATATATATATTGCTATTATATATAATACCAATTTCACTGTTTATGAAATATTCGCGGTATATGTTTTTAATAAATAACATCCGCTTACTAACGGCGCATAATGTCTATTTTAACAATCAATAGATAACAATCATCATTCAAACATGCATTCAAAAAATTTAAATCTAACTATTTAAAATAAAATCGAAACCGATTCGATTGAGTGAGAAGTTCTCACCTTGATTTCAATTTCGTTTTAGCGATTTATTTCGAATAAAATTAAACGGACGTTTAATTTTACCCGAAATTCTCACTAACCCCAAACGACTCCAACCCAATTACATAGCATAGTGCTCGTCCATACGATTCCAACGCAACTGGTTTCGCGCGTTTTCGACCTCGTATGAAAAAGTTATGATTTTTAGAAGTTTACACGATTTTATATAAACAATTTACAACTTTTATTATAAAATTCTAAACCTAAAAGAATCTGGGCCCTTGATCTAAACCCTTCAACATCAGGCCGCACGCATCATCTTCCCAAACTCACGTTCCTCCTTCAGGAAGATAGCACGCACACAACCCACTTAGCTCCAAACTAGGGTTTATCCCCACGGCCTCCACGAACATCGAAAGTTCATCAAACCACCACCATACGAACCACCATGCAAAGCTCCACCTTCGGCTACATCCTCATAGAACTCGGCCTCCCCTATGTCTGGAATTCTATGCATGAAAACGTGGCCTTTATCACCTTTTTGCTGCCAATCCGCCGCGTGAAACCCCATCATCACCGTATGGATTCGAAGCTCTCGAGATGCTCTTCAAGTTTGTAGTTGAAAGTTCTAGCTAATTCTTCACGGATTGGAAGAGATTGAGGGGGGAAAGAGATGAATTTATGGCCATGCATTAGGTAAGAGGCGGGTAGGGTTTAAAAGAATTAGGGTTTTGCAAATTTATGAAGAGTGGGGGGGCTTTTATAGAAAATTTGCGCGACACTATTTATCCCGGATTTTACAAACTCCAAACGAAGCGTGCCGGTTGGCGTTACTAAGGTTTACCCGGCGTTTCGAACACAATGGAACATGTTTCGGGAGCTAATTCGGTCATCTGTGCGAGTTATGGCAATAAACGTTCGATTTAAATTAAACCGATTTAAACGATTTTCTAGGCGTTTTAGCTTGCACCGGACAAACGGTAAATCCGATTGACACGAATTTGAAACCTTATAATAATCTCATATTACGGATCCGATGAAACTGGTTTCGTCGAAATCCAAGACTTTTTGAAAAATGGCTATTTTAACTCGCCAAATTAATAATTAAACAATTTCGATGCGTTTCGAGCTGCCACGATCAAACGATAACTCTGATTGCTACGAAAATTGAAATCTGGTAATAACTAACTATTATGGATCCAATGGAACTAGTTTCGTCCAATTCTGAGACTGTTCAAAAATTGGCTAATTTCACTAGTCGATTAAATATTAAAATATTCAATTTTCACAAATTAACTTTTAATTCGATTTTAAAAGTTCTAAAATATCATTCTAACTTCAATATGATAAAATAAAATTTTACAAATCATTTTCAATCATATTTAACCCGATTTTCAATTATTTTCCATAATTTAACATATTAAATTATCGATTTAATTATTCAATTAAATCCAATTATTCGAAATAAAATTTATTCGACTTATAAATTTTACTTATTAATATTTAAAATAAATTAAATATTCAAATTTTAATTACTAAAAATCCTGAGTCGTTACAAGTACCTAACGAAAAGAAATAAGTAAGTCACTAGATTTAAAAAAACATTTCAAAAAAAAGATGTCAAATTCGGCATCGGCCGCCGCTGTGTGGATTTAAACATGAACTTTAAAAGCCAAATATAAAGATATTTCTCCGCACAACGCCGCCGAAAAGTTTCACTCAATTATCGCATAAAAATTCGGCAACTCCTTGTCAAAATTATACATAAATTTCGATACCGATTCTCCGAAATACAGTGTAAGCTTCATGATTCGTATATCCTGGCATCTTACTCTTCAATTCATATCCTAATCTCGGGGCTTGCTCTCCGAATTAGAATTTTAGAAGAACTGAGATTTTGTTTGTGAAACCTAAACCCTAGCAAATAAAAAAACTTACATCTTCATTGTTTGTGTCTACAAATTGAACGAAACGTTCACTTTCTTGAATTAGAATCATTTTGATCTCTTTCTTCGGTGAATGAATTTCATTAGAACTAGATTTCTTCATGATTACAGACTAATTATTTTGATTAAGGAGGAAAAAATTGGTTACCGTAGTAACAATTTAAAAAATAGGGGAAAAGACGATAAGAAGGGAAATATGGTAAGACTATAATTTTATGTTAAGGGGGGACTAATTTTTTTGTACCCCCGTTATTAAAAAAAATTTCTTTTTAAAAAATGACCCCTCATAACACTTTTTGAGTCTCATTAACAATGCCTTTTAAGAATAAGGGGAGTGCGGGTTCGGGTTTGATAACGAGGGATGGGTTTTATTGATTATTAAGAAGAATTTGCCTTTCATTTTAATAAAAAGGATGGCTTCAATTTGCATACTTATCTATTTGTAAATATTTTTCTCTAATTTAAATTGGTTTATTCTTCTTTGGACAATTTATATTCGAATCATTACACTGTTTCTTCAATTCAATATTGTCTCATTCTATTTAATTATTCACCGAGTTGATAAAAATAGATTTTTTTTCTTCTCGATTTAATGATTTAACTAGATATAAATTAAAACATCTTTTCATTTATTTCAATTAGATATATATATATATAATTATTTATATTTTAAAATATTTTATATTTAACAATAACACTTATCCAGTTTAATAAATCTTTTGAAAATTATTTTACGAATTAATTCAATTTGTTAAAATAAAATAGTAATTACCAAAGCTTGAATTTGAATAATTTTATTATAATTAAATCTGTCTGATGTTACGACTTCGAAAACTTGGTTGTTATAGACTACATAGGGTTTCAAGCAGCATCATTAGCGATAGAGACCTGATATTCAACAGTGGGTTCTGGAGAAGTTTGCATGATGCATTGGGCATGAGTTGAATCTGAGTACGACTTGCGACCCATAGACTGATGGTTATATTGAGAGGGTAAACTATGTACTCGAGGATTTTTTAGGAGCACGTGTTTTAGATTTTGGAGGATCTTAGGAAAGACATTTACATCTGATAGAGTTTGCCTACAATAATTGTTACCAATCAAGTATTGAGATGGTACCGTTTGAGGTACTTTATAGTAAACCGTGAAAGTCACTAGCTCGTTGGTTAGACATGAGATGAAGACTTATGTTAGGACCAGATTTGGTTAGTAATGCTACTAAAAAGTTAGAGTTTATTCACTACAAGATGAAGGTAGGGCAATTAAGGCAGAAGAGTTATGCCGACAAGCGAAGGAAAGAGCTTTTAGAGTAGGCGATCATGTGTTTGTAAAGGTTTCTCCGATGTAGGAAGTCGTGCACTTTGGGAAGGCTTAGAAGTTGGCGCATAGATACGTAGGACCATTTTCGGTGATTGAGAATATTGGTAAGCTCGCTTATCGAATCGAGTTACCATGCAGTTTAGCAGGTGTGCATAATGTTTTTCATATATTGTAAGAGGAAATGTGTGCATGACCCAAGTTCAGTAGTGGAACCGAGGATGATAGAATTTTATCTATGGAGCCAGATTTGACATATGCGATATGATCGAAGGGGACAGAAGATTTGATACGAAGGAGTTAAGGAACAAAGCTATCGGATTGTTTGGGTCTAATGGAGTGACGATAGAGGAGATTGTACCTGAGAAGTATAGGATAGGATTAGGAATATCATCCCAAGTTGTTTTAGAATTCATGTGTATAACATGATTTATTGTTTATTTAATATGTGATCAAATATGGTACTAGTGTATTCATGATATGATATGACCGTGCGTCAGTAGTTGCACTAATACATTATGTTTGATAATTGATGGTTTACATTAGTAGGATAGTAATGTAATATTTTGTACTTATGTGTATATATATGATGACGATTTTACATTTTTAGGGTGTTAGTGTTAATTTTGTTTTTCCTTATCAAAATTTCAGGGACAAAAATTTTATATGAAGGGATGAAATTTCTAAGTTAAATGAGAAATATGTAGAACATTTTGAAAGATGGTTTCCAAGTGCTAATGAACTATTTCAATAGGGATGAAATAATATAAGTTAAAATTGTATTAGCTTATATTTGGAAATTGGAAGAAAGCTTAGAGAAGCTAATAAATGATAGGGTACCATTCAACCATGATAAAAATTGTTTTATCTAAAGAAAGTATAGGGTAAACTACAAATGAATGAAAGAATGATGTCGAACCATCATCGTAAAGATGTACTGGCTCATGGAGTTATTGGATAGTATGGTGCCTTGACTATTAGTTTGAAGTTCAATGGTATATGGCAGGGTGCCATGATAGTGTTCAATCCTAAAATACTTATGAACCCTAAGGGGGAGTTATGATAATGTGCCATGGCATGGTTCTAAACACCAGGATGGTGTTATAAATAAAATATATAAATCAGCAACGTGAACAATAGCGGTTCAGGGACTAAGAGAAGTTATTAACGCTTAGTAAGGACGCTTATTAGAATGTATTCAGGGTGCTTACGTTCAACTTTTTAGGAAAGTCAAGGTTACTCTAGTCAGGTTGGCTTCTATTGGTGGAATAAGTAGTCATTTCATTAGGTGACGTTGTTCGAAAAAAGATAAAATTTTATGATAGACAGACCCAGGGAGGTAATCACTAAACTTAGTTAATGATAACTTAAAGATGGACACCTGAATAAGAGATTGTGTGATGTTTGGATGGATGATTGGTTGTTATATGACATGATTCATAATTGGGTGTTAAGTATAGGGTATATTTAATTTGAACTAAAAATATAAATATGACATGGTTCATAACAGAATGATATGGATAGAATGAAATGCACATGGTTTCTTTTGATGTGATGGATATTTACATATTGAGATGTAATTGCTACAATGAAAAAGCGAGGGGAAAACCCATTTTGTGTTATAGCGGCGTGGTCTCACTGTAATTGCTTCGGATAAGATTTTACTCATATTATACTTTATGTCTGATCCATGTTTTTATTACTTCTCATAAACTCATGGGTGCTCATTCGAGTAGGCTGAGTTTATGAATTAGATGTATATCTTTGGAAAAATAAATAAAGATTCGAAGACGAAGCGGGAGGCTTACCTAGCTAATAAAAGTTATTTTGAAAATTTCGCCGCATAAAACTAAAAATTGTAACCGGTTATGTGTCACATTGGTATCTTCATATGTCTGACATGACACTACTGTTATCTTCTTACTATATTTATCTGTGCATGGAAACAAAAAGGGTTAATGATCATGTAATGAATTTTGTAAAACGAATTTGAGTAAAGAAAATTTATTTAGCTACTCTGTTTACTTAATTTTGTGCAAAATAATACTGAACTATGTTTTTCGTTCGAAAATGATTCTGATGACGACTGCAAAATCATTAGTGTTCATTTTAAGATGTTGAAGCGAGGGAAGTTACACTAAGTCCACTTTGCTTCTTTTTTATTATTAAAAACTCGTACAAAATTCAAGTATGTAATGTGTTTCAATCAATGAAACAATGTAGTATAAGAATTCAATCAAAATTGGACCTTAAATTTACAGCCGAAAGTTAGATTAACAATCGAGTTAATCAACCTGTGATCAAAAGTAATATATGATCTCCCTATTCAAATACGATCATTCATCGCAATCATCGATTAAGTCAGGAGTACACAATCTACTTTCGCTTTTCAATATGTTTATCAAATATGAGAAGAATTGATGGATGATGGAGGGGATGAAAGAAAGACGGATGGGAGACGAAGATGATAGAGGGACGACGGAAGAATGGATTGTTTCACGTGCTTGTGTTATTTTTCAAAACACGGAAATAAAAAAATTGTTTTTTATTTTGTATGTTATCTTTGTTTTCTAAATTAGTCGTTTTTAAATTAGTCGTCTTCGACAATATACATGTGTCATGTGCATTTTTATATGGACGAAAATCCAAAATTAAAAACAAAAAACCAAACATTAACTTAGTTATTGATCGAATGTTGATCATCCAAGCTTCGAAGGAAGCATTGTTAAGGACTTTAGTGATTGTTGCAACTTGTTGATGTCCCCATTTTCAACGTTTTTCTTCTTGAATTTTCCATCTTCATGATTTTGATTAACCAAGGATGGGTGGACGGTTGGAATCATGAAACCATATTTATTATTTGACATTAAAACGAAGGCTACCGTAAAAGATTAAGCATACATATTTTCACTTTGTTTCCAACCCAATCACTACTGTACTAGATTTAAAACTATTTTTATTTTAAAACCAGTCAGTGATACCAAAACATTAAGCCTACTTATTATTATCCTTTGATTTCAAGATTGGTCATGAATCCAAATTTAACTTAGTACGTCACGACAAAAATAAATGAAAATTGAAGAAGGAAAGCAAAAACAAATTAAAATACAAGCAATGAAAATGAAAATGAGAATATAATATGTAAAACAATACAATTAATCTTTAGGCCACATCCATTAACACCTCACCTCAAATATATTTTTTCCAACCCTCATGTTTCCCAAGAGCAAATTTACACTTCGTAAATTATCTTTCTCGTCCCATTTTATTCCAATTACACCCTTGTAATTTTTTTTTAACTTTTTTGATTTTTTGCTTTGTTTGTCGGTTGCCCTTGAGTTACCATAATAGTTTTGACGTGGTTTTAATCAGTTCCATGTGCGAAGGAAACTAGGTTTTGGTTAATTCTTAGGTTTGACTAATTCTCGGTGTGATAAATTCCTAGTTTGCTCCCTACCTTATGTAACCGTCGATTCCTAGCTCCCTCTAGGTTTTAATGAAATCACATCTTTAAGGAAATCCTAGATAAGACATAATTTTTTTATCTTTAATTAAATGCTTTTCGTTTGATCAATGTTATCAATGAGACAAAAATGGATGATTATCATCATCAAAGTATTATCTAAGAACGAGAATTATTATTATTTCTCTAGTTCGAAAATATTAATCTAAAAAAGCACTATCTAAAGCTGATTTATATGGATAATGGGGTAAATATTCTTTTATTAACTTTAGTGGGTGTGTAAAGTAAATAAAGAGAGATTAATAAAAGTAAAAACTAGTCTAATTTTTATTCTTATTCAGTTCCCTTCAATTTTTTCTTTTTTCTATTTTACTAATTTTAATAATAGTTGCAATATCTTTGATGTCACATTTTTTTGGTATCAGCATAAACTACCAAAATCACTTCTCTATAGGTATCAAATTTTTTTAATAAAATTAAAACATGATATAACAATTAAACTTCCTTTACAATTTCAAAACTTCGGTCTATGGATTTATCAAAACGTAGTATCACTTAATAATAGGATTTAATAAATAAACTTTATTTACAAATTCGTTTTTTGTTGATTAATAATATAAAATTCAAACTAGCAAAAAATTAAATGTTACCGCTTTAAAATAAAAATAATTTTACCGCAAAATATAGCGAAATATTTATGCAAAAATCAGTTTTCATGGAATATGTTAAACATATACAATTTGTTGAAAAACGGTTCACACACGAAGCAGGTGCTGTAATGCTCGTGATTGATAGGTTTTATTGTTCGTATAAATACGCTGTTTCCTTGAGTCTGTAATTGAATTATGCCAAATATTTTGTAATCGAATTGTCCAAAACATAGCCCAAATCGATCGGGAGAAATTTAAGTGACCACTGTGACGGAGTCATCTCATCCATAATTTATCATTTTAGAGCATTAAGCCCTGGAGGTAAAATCCTGGGTCCACCAGTGTGCATGCCCATAGAATTTCCTTTACGGGAGCCATAATGTTTTGCTCTAAAATGCAACGTAGGAGTTATGAGCCTTAAATGTTTGTTGGAAATACCAGCTGTTAAATTAAATTCTCCATTAAAATAAGCGGAACAAAATGGTGAGGAAGTGGTTGCAGAACTGGAGTATGCACAGTAACTCTGCGGTACATCATAAGAACAATCTTATCAATGGAAGTTAAAAATACGAAGTACGGAGGCGACCGGCATTCCTTGGTACAGAGCTAGCAGGAATTTACAGCATTTTGTTTCACTGATATTCCCACTGATAAATTATGTACAATATTTGAATTTTTAATCGTATATTATTTCTTTGTCATTCTAACAAATTTGGGTTTCCAATATTTTAGACTTCTTAAATGGATGACTGAAATTAGCTTTCGATTTAATTTTAATTGGATATAGCTCGTTTTGAATTGTACATATTAGTAGGAAGATTTTAAATTTTTAAAAGATCGTTTAGATGATATGAATACACGGTATATGTCAAAAATTACATCCAAACTGTAATCGGTATTGAATGATATATGTGAATGTTAATAATTAAGTCCGACCCGATTGATTTGGTTGGTTGCCCTACACAAATCAATTTTTTTGAGAAATTCTAGAATCGAATCCAAGTTGGTCCGATCATGAGCAATACTAAGAACCATTCGAACGTAATGTCATTTGAAATTAGTGTATAATTTATGTTTATAGTTATCCAAATTCAAAGACTGTTGGTCTTCTCCTATTGCCCTAGACAGCTGGCTTGTCAACCTTATACTACAACTAGACCTGCTGACAATGTAAAAACTTATATCGCAATATGGTGAGTGCACACGCGTGCGGGTGTGTATATATATGAAAAATTAAAACTTAACGTTGAATGCTTCTTAAAACAGTAGGATGAGAAATTCGTTATTTTCTGTGACATTTCACTAATAAAACGTAGGGTATATAACTTCAGAGTTATAACTGCCGAGGCAGACCAGGGTCAGACTGTGAGTAACCATGGACAGCTTATCCAAAAAAGCTTTGAGTCGTTTACCCATAAAAACGGGGATTGAACTAACTGTACTTTTCAGATTTTCTCTTTTCAATTCCAACGGAGTGAACTTCAAGACAATCAATTCTAAGTATAATTCTTTTAATCAATCGCCAACATCACTACCGCAAGCCTCGCTCGTTGAAAAACTCAGTATCAACGGTAGTCTACAAGTATCAAATTTTAATTTTCTAAAGTTTTCTATGAAGTCATTGAAGTTTAAGTAGTTATCTAATTTGATTTTCTTATGTCTTTTGATTTTTTGATTGGCTTTATCCATATATCTTATTTTACAATACATACGAACAATTTTTTTACATAAATGAACATACGTCATATTTTTACTTTACATACAATTAATTCTTTATCATTAGTAACTCTACGAGTTAAATTAAGTATATAAACACAATCATAATGTAGTAACTACCAGATAATAATTTAAGATGGTACTATGTGGTTCCTTAGCCTCCTAATAGTGCAACCGTGCGTTATGTTTACTTCATGCGTATTACGGTGGTACGCTGCGTGAGTTCAATTTATAATTTTCCAATAAAAGAAAAGAGGAACAAATTATGTAAAAGTTATGTCTTCTCTATGTTTTGCTCTAAAATCATAATGCTTCTTTAATTTATTTTAAAATCTTAATCATTCTTTTAAATTTACCCTAAATCATAATCTTCTTCTTAAACATTCATGCTAACATAATAAGAAATTTACTTGTTATCTTTTGGTGTTTATCCGGGGTGGTATGGTTTCTGTAGTAAGACTACAATTAGCCTTTTGGATTAATGTTTATCATTCAATGTCAGTTGTACAGTGTCCAAAAACTTTGAATTTTCCGTTGAATAGTGTAATTTGATAATGTGAAATAAGCTTGTGTTTAATGCTCCACAGGAAATTTTGATACAGCGAAATAACTTGCGTTTAATGATCGGTTAGAAATTTTGGAACGTGTGTAATACAGCTGTAAATATTCAATTAGCTATTGCAGAATAATGGCAAATTTTAATATCAATAGTAAGTCTACTGCTATATTTGTTCAACAGATTCAGTTTAATTATCCATTTTAATTGCCTAGTTTAATCAATATTATTAATAAAGTTGTTTTACTACTATTTTAAGTGCAAGAGTGCTCAATTTATCATTACAAAATAGCAAACTTTTGTAATTAATACTCAATTAATTGTTGTTGTACCAGTGTCTAATGCATATACCATTATGATAACGTTTGAAAATGTATTAATCATCAAAAGGAAACCACGGTTCGGTACTTCGGTGTAGTATTCAAAACTATGTAAAATTTACTTCAACCGAGGCTTTACATTTGCTGTACGAGCACTGCACAATCAGTAAAAAGATTACATTTGGAATATTGTCTGAACCTTTTTTTCTTGTTTGTCAGGATTAGTAACTGAGATTTTACTTCCAAAGCTGGCTGACTTAAATTTATTGGGTTGAGGTATGATTTTAATGTGAGTGGGCCATTTTCAGTAATTACTAACCGTATTCCAACCACTTCCATAGCTTCTTCACATGCTTTGCCTGTATCACCTTAGATGTATTTGTTCTTTTTTTTAATACCTGGCATCAATGTTTACATTCATCCGTAATTTTTGTGATACAGGTGACGTATCGATATACAATAATCACATGTAAAGAAGGGTTCATCCATACCCAACTTTCCTTTTCATTCTTTATGAGCAAAACCAATGCAAGGAACATCTCGACTGAACGGAAGTTTTCACAGAATACCATTAAAAACAAGACAACCTTATTTTTGAAAATGAGCTGTTTATTTCTTTGTTTTCACGATACAATTCAAATTCAACTGTAGTCAGACCTCAAATAACCTTCAATCATGTATCAACCAGAACTCAATCAAACCGTGTGAATTCAGATCGGACCTACAAGCCAGCAGTTCAACGTCAATTTTATCTGATCAAACCACGGTTTTTTATTCTTACTTGCTCTTTCGTAGTGTAATTTTCTCATTCTCTTCTTTTGTATAACTTTGAAAAAATAAATAAACCTATATTGTAAAAATCATTATTGTTTCAAAATCCAAACAGCTGCATGTTTTTCCAAGATCATTGCAAGATTTGTCAAGTTTAACGTCGATCGCTATGTATCGCTGTTGTGTATACAAATTAGTTATGTTGGTGTAGTTGTATACTAACAGTACATGACTTCGGTTACAAGTCTTAAAGACCATACACTGTTCGTCTACGTAGTTTTTTTATTTTAATACTTTTGCATATAACTTATAGTTACATTTTTAAATTTTCGGCAAAAAAATCTATGCTTTCGATGATTTGACTGATTGTACCATAAAAACTTTAAATTTTAAGTCGACATGGTTTGAGACGTAGTCCGATTATGAAAACTATAATTTATTCAATGTATGCATTTTCTCCAAGAGAAATATTGTATTTTTTCCCTACTAATGACACACTATTCAGCCACTTATGATTCCGGGAATAGATCACGTACGTCTAATTGCCCCTATCTCGGTGAGACAAACCGACTAGAACACAGACATTTTTACGAAAAATTCTCTCTTTTAGAAAGGGTCTTTTATATGAACTTTTTTTCAAAATCCCATGTTGCACTAGACTGGCACACTGCACATTAGTCGCAGGTGGTCTCAACCCCCTAATTCCTTATAATTCCCGTCATATTACTTATAAATCACCCAAGGCAACCTCAAAACCTATCTATTTCCAAACAATAGGCAAACCCGAGACAAATACAATGAACTTCTTTCTCCTCTTTCTCTCCTTCTTCTTCTCTACCTTTATCCTCCTCCACTTGTTCAACAAATTCAAAGACCGAAAACTCCCTCCTGGGCCACCCTCCTATCCAATTATCGGAAATCTCATCTGGCTAAAGCGGTCCATCCTCGACCTCGAGCCGGTCCTCCACGAACTTGTCCAAAAGTATGGTCCAATCGTGACCCTCCGTATCGGTTCACGTCTCGCCATTTTCATTGCGGACCCGAAACTCACACACAAAGCACTAGTAGGCCAGGGCACAGTATTCTCAAACCGACCCACTCCTTTACCCGCCAATAGATTCCTGTCATGCAACCAACACAATGTTTCTTCTGCTGCCTATGGCCCTCTATGGCGCCTTCTTCGTAGGAATCTCATCTCTGAAATCCTCAACCCTTCCAGAATCAAGATCTACGCTCATGGACGTACATGGGTGCTTAGTGTACTCATCAACCATTTGCATGTGCAGTCACAGTGCGGGCCTGTAGTCGCTTCCCAAAGCTTTCAGTTCGCCATGTTCTGCCTTCTAGTTCTTATGTGCTACGGAGAGAAGCTGGATGAGAAGGCTATAAGGGAAATAGAAGATGCACATAGAACACTCCTACTGTATTCCGGTAACCTTAACGTTCTTGCTTTTTTTCCGTGGATATCAAAGTATGTGTTCAAAAGCAGAATGGACACTGCGGTGGAGATGCTTAAAAGGCAAACCGATGTGGTGCTTCCTTTGATCAAGGCAAGGAGATTGCATAAGAAGTCCAAGAATGAGGAGACGGAGGAGAGGTATGTGTACTCTTACCTTGATTCGCTTCTAGATGTGAAGCTGCCTGAAGAAGGAGGTCGAATGCTGACTGAAGAAGAGGTGGTTGCACTTTGCGCTGAGTTTTTGAATGCTGGCACCGACACTACCTCCACTGGTTTGGAATGGATCATGGCTGAGCTTGTCATTCATCAAGATATCCAAAACAGACTAGTGGAAGAAATCAAAAGAGTGGTACATATTTTATAAACATTAATTGTATCCTCATATTATTAAAATATTAAAATGTCAAATAAGCTAAAGCACTACATGCTTTCTCACTGGAGTTGTTTAAATATGTATAGGGAGGAGGGAGGCAAATAGAAGAAGAGGATCTACCAAAAATGCCATACTTAAAGGCAATAGTTCTTGAAGGGCTAAGGCGCCACCCTCCAGCGAACTTTGTGCTGCCGCATGCAATGTCGGCTGAGGTAGAATTCGAAGGATATGTCATACCAAAAAATGCAACACTAAACTTCATGGTTCAAGAAATGCAAAGAGATGAGAGGTTGTGGGAAGATCCAATGGCGTTCAAACCGGAAAGGTTTTTGGACGCCGATGGAGGGCTGCAAAGAATTGATATAACGGGAAGTAAAGAGATCAAGATGATGCCTTTTGGTGTGGGAAGAAGAATTTGCCCTGGATTGGGGTTGGCAGTTCTTCATTTGGAGTATTTTGTGGCCAATTTAGTCAGGGAATTTGAATGGAAAGCTGTGGATGGGGAGAAGGTTGATTTGTCTGAGAAGACTGCTTTTACTATGGTGATGAAGAATCCGTTAAAAGCGTCTCTGGTTCCAAGGAAGATGTAAGTGTTTAATAGTTGCTTTGTTTTTTGTTTAAGTTGAATTTTTAAGTTTTTACTTGTATGAAGTGTATGATGAAGTACGTATTGTGTTAATCTGTAATAGATTCCTAGCTTGTCCTAATGTGTGTTATTAGCGTATTATTGAATCAATTTTCACTGATTATTTCTTATAACACCATGGAATGAGTTACTGATTGCGTATATGAAATGGCATAGTACACAGTACATATTTCGATGATGTGATCAGATGATTTATATGGATTCTCGATAACCAATCCCATCGGAGATCATCACCTTGGCCTAATGCTTCCTGTCCCAGTGAGACAAATCATTCGCAAAACAGATGTTTTTACAAAAAAACTTTTTTTTCTCTTAGCTGGATGTTTTTTTTTTTTTTTTTAAAAAATGTACTCAAAATCTCGTGTTTTAACTAGGCTAAAGTGTCGTCAACCTCAATTCTATATGTTAACAATTTATTATGTTTGGGACAAGTGTATGTCTAAATTTAATTTCATAAACGAGACATATCAAATCCAATGATGAACAAGTTAGGAAATAAATGGAAGATGATGATGTGTTGCTCCCGGCTTAATGGAAAATGAAAACAGTTGAGTTTAATTGCTGATAATATTAGTTGTTTGGTAGTACAATGAATTAAATTAGCCCACTTTTTAGGTGGCTGTGATGATATTCGGAACTTTTTATACTCTGCTTTATTCTCTTAGTCAATCGACTTGTTTACTATCATATGCTAAATTTTCGCTATAAAACAGTTGAACAGTTGCATTAATGTTGTGCTGAACTTCTACCTACATGGTTTGACAACTTCCTTGAATTATCATGTTATGTCGCTGCGATTGTTATGTCATTTTCTTGACGAAAAATTAAAACAGCACCTAAAACCCATGATCTATATGTAAATCAGTATTCCTTTCTAATTTTTAAACTTAATACCCAAAAAAACCATTTTAGAAAACAAGTTTCATGACATTTTAGGTAATGTTTGTTTTAAAACGAATTTTGTATTTTCAATTTTCAGTATGTATCTCATTTATAAGAAAAATGGAGGAACGGTGGAAAGAATGAAAGAAAGACGGATGGAATGACAAAGATGATAGAGGGACAATGGAAGAATGAATTGTTTCACGTGTTTGTTTTATATTTCAAAACACGGAGAAAAAAAAAGTTGTTTTTTATTTCGTATGTTAAGTTCGTTTTTTAAATTGATCGTTTTCTACAATATACCTCAAAACTAAAAACTAATTTGTTACTTGGGGTTTTTAGGCACAGGGAAGAAGTTGCAAAAAAAATTAGTCTCAGGTACAGCAATTTTGTTTTTTGGTCTTAAGGACACTTTGTAGTGTAAATCACAGAATGATAGATGTAGCTATCATTTTTTGTTTACAATATAAAATGTCATTCAGACTAAAAAACAGGGGCTTTTAGGCTAAAGTAAAAGGTTAGAAAAAAAAATTAGTTTCAGATACAAGAAGTTTATTTTTTAGACTGAATAACACTTTTTAGTGTAAATCGCAGAATGATTGTTATAACTATCATTTTCAGTTTACACTAAAAAGTGTCCTTCAGGCTGAAAAGCAAACTTGTTGTCCCTTGAATTAAATATTTTTGCAACTTCTTCCTTGTACCTATTTACCTGTTTTCTTCAATAACAATATCCGAGCTAAAGTATAAATGTTTCAATTCTAATCCGGCCTTGAGCATGGACATACTAGTAGGTCATGGCCTAGGGCCTCAAAGCTACGTATGGTCCCAAAAAATTATCATTATAGAAGAAATTTTCAGCCCAGACCCAGTTAGTTCTCTTCAGTCCAAATGTCTAAGTTGATTTTAGATTTCGTTTGGTAAATTAAAAACTAAGGCTTCTTTAATTCTTCTCCTATATCGCGCTCAACCGACTTATCCTTGATAATTGGTTACCCATTCGTATCTAAATGCTGAAAATCCTTTACAATTTAGACTTGCATCTGAATTTATATTCTACCAAAATTGAGCTTTTACTCGACTTAGTGTTTTTCAAATTGAGTAACATTTAAAAAAAATTGTTCCAGCGAATAGATTTAGGTTCCTACCTTTTTATTCTTCTTACTCGGATTTAGATAAATGACCTACTTTCAAAACAAGATTGATTTGATTTGGCTTTGTCCAAATCTTGATTCTTGAATAGTAGGGAACTATTTTGTTTAGCAGTTGCATTAAGCTTTGGAGATGAATATGGTTAATTTGCATTATTTCTAACTAACACATTTGCGGTCTTGCAAATGAAGGGATAATGACTTGTTAAAAATTTGTCGATGCAATCTAATTTTAATATAAATGGTTATTTTGTTAGCTTATCCTATGATGTTGGTTCAAACAACCTGCTCTGAGATAAAAATAGAACTGATGGTATACAAAGGAGAATCGCTTATGTTGATATGTACTAGGTGATTGTAATTTTTTTTATTACGTTGCTGAGTTATGAGATTTATTTAGAATGTGAAAGTCGTTTGTTAGTTTTCTATGTGATCAGACCAAATTTATTTGATTTTAATGCAGCTTTTTTATTGGTCAATTTTTTGTTCATCATTATTTCTGTGTGGCGGAACCTCTAAACTTTTCTTGCAATACCTCTTATATCCGAGGGTCGGTCCTGGTTCTAAGTGCACATATTTTTAAAATAAATATCTCCAACGTAGACTTCATATTTGGTATAAAATATAAATATTTACAGTATAAACAATAATACAAAATACACGGTTGTAACTATAAATATTTACAGTGTAAGCTGCACATTGTTGCTAATAACATCAACAGAGGTTTAAATATAACATGTTTTGACATTGGGCAGAAATGAATTTTGAAACTAAAAAAGTGTTTGAAAAATCATCTCAGGAATAATTTACTTATCTAGTAAGTGAAACAATAACAGTACTACTCTTACTTACAAAGTTAAACCATGAGTATTATGCCAAGGGAAAAATAATCACGTAGACCTCATGTATTGTGATATCTACGTATCTGTTTTTTTAGTAAGTAAATCTCACTTACAATTTTGTAAGTAAGAAGAGTAGCACTTTTATCATGGATTTTGCTACGAATAGTGGTCCTCTAAGCAACTGTAGCTAGACCTGTCAAAATATGACCCAACTCATTTACCTTACTTATAAATGAGTTGGGTCAACCCATTTATGAATATTATTAAATGAGTTATGAGTTGGGTTGATCCATTTTTAAAAGAGTTATAAATGGGTAACCCATTTATCCATTTATTAAAACATTAACTTTTAATATAAATTTGAAAAATAAAAATTTTGAACATACATTATACTTTTTCAAGAAGACAAATAGTTGTACTTAGAAAATAACAGGCTACCGCATCCCCATATTTTAATTCCGTCTAGTACAGAAGCCGCTATTTTTTTGGTTCAGACTGCAATAATTTCTTCGTTCTAACTCGAAATCAGACGAGACTTCGACCGATGAGCTCCCACCTAAATATGGACAGTATGAAACATTCTGATACTTCATCGCGTAAACGCATACTGTGGTTCTCCAAGGGAAGTGACAGTTGTACTTGGAAAATAACAGCCCACCACATTCCCACATTTGAACTCCACCTAGTGCAGAAGCCGCTATTTTTTTTCGCTCGGACTACAATAACTCCTTCGTTCTTACTCTGAATCAGGCGAGACTTCAACCGATTAACTCTCATCTAAATTATGGGTAGTATGAAACACTCGGATACTTCATCGTGTGAACGCACACTGTAGTTCTCCAAGGAGATTGACAGTTACACTTAGAAAATAACACGCTACCACTTCCCAATATTTGAACTTCGTCTAGTGCAGAAGATGTTTTTTTGTTCAGATTGCAATAACTCCTTCATTCTAACTCGGAATCAGGCGAGACTTTAACTCAAATTATAAGAAGGAAAATGTGAAAGTGGTTTGTTAGTTTTCTATGTGATCACACCAAATTTATTTGATTTTAATGGAACTTTTTTATTTGTCAATTTTTTGTTCATCATTATTTCTGTGTGGTGGGACCTCTAAACTTTTCTTGCAATACCTCTTATATCTGAGGGTCGATCCTAGTTCTAACTGCACATATTTGTAAAATAAATATCTGCAACGTAGACTTCAAATATATACGGTATAAAATATAAATATCTACAGTATAAACAATAAATTATTATTTTACAAAATACGCGGTTGTAACTATAAATATTTACAGTGTAAGCTGCACATTGTTGCTAATAACATTAACAGAGGTTTAAATATAACATGTTTTTGACATTGGGAAGAAATGAATTTTGAAACTAAAAAAGTGTTTGAAAAATCATCTCAGGAATAATTTACTTATCTAGTAAGTGAAACAATAACAATACGACTTTTACTTACAAACTTAAACCATGAGTATTATTCCAAGGGAAAAATAATCACGTAGACCTCATGTATTATGATATCTACGTATCTGTTTTTTTTAGTAAGTAAATCTCACTTACAATTTTGTAAGTAAGAAGAGTAGCATTTTTATCATGGATTTTGCTAGGAATAGTGGTCCTCTAAGCAGCTGTAGCTAGACCTGTCAAAATATGACCCAACCCATTTACCCTACTTATAAATGAGTTGGGTTAACCCATTTATGAATATTATTAAATGAGTTATGAGTTGGGTTGACCCATTTTTAAAAGAGTTATAAATGGGTAACCCATTTATCCATTTATTAAAACATCAACTTTTAAGATAAATTTGAAAAATAAAAATTTTGAACTGTACTTTTTCAAGAAGACGAATAGTTGTACTTAGAAAATAACAGGCTACCGCATCCCCATATTTTAATTCCGCCTAGTATAGAAGCCGCTATTTTTTTTGTTCAGACTGCAATAATTTCTTCGTTCCAACTCGAAATCAGACGAGACTTCGACCGATGAGCTCCCACCTAAATATGGACAGTATGAAACATTCGGATACTTCATCGCGTAAACGCATACTGTGGTTCTCCAAGGGAAGTGGCAGTTGTACTTAGAAAATACCAGCCCACCACATCCCCACATTTGAACTCCGCCTAGTGCAGAAGCCGCTATTTTTTTCGCTCGGACTACGATAACTCCTTCGTTCTTATTCTGAATCAGGCGAGACTTCAACCGATTAACTCTCACCTAAATTATGGATAGTATGAAACACTCGGATACTTCATCGTGTGAACGCACACTGTAGTTCTCCAAGGAGATTGACAGTTACACTTAGAAAATAACAGGCTACCACTTCCCAATGTTTGAACTCCGCCTAGTGCAGAAGATGTTGTTTTTTTGTTCAGACTGCAATAACTCCTTCATTCTAACTCGGAATCAGGCGAGACTTCGACCGATTGATTGCCACCTAAATTACGGACAATATGGAACATTCATGCACTTTATCGTGTGAACGCACACTGTAGTTCTCCAAGGGGACTGACAGTTGTACTTAGAAAATGACATGCTACCACAACTATATATATGAACTCCACCTAGTGCAGAAGCCGCAATTTTTTTGTTCAGACTGTAATAACTCCTTCGTTCTAACTCAGAATCAGGTGGGACTTCGACCAATTAACTCCCACCTAAATTACGGACAATATGTAACACTCAGATACTTTATCGTGTGAACATACATTGTAGTTCTCCAAGGGGACCGACGGTCGTACTTAGAAAATAACATGCTATCATATCTATATATATGAACTCCGCCTACTGTAGGAGTCGCTATTTTTTTGTTGTGACTGCAATAACTCCTTCGTTCTAACTCAAAATCAGGCGGGACTTCGACCAATCAACTTCCACCTAAATTACGGACGGTATGAAACACTCGGATACTTTATCGTGTAAACACACTGTAGTTCTCCAAGGGGACTGACGATTGTATTTAGAAAATAATAAGCTACCGCATACCCATATTTGAATTTTGATGAAAATTAGAACTAAAATTTTAATTTTTTATCGGAACTCAAAACATAAAAAATAGAATTATAATTATTTTATATATTTTTTTATTAGTCAAATTAGATTTAAATCTTTAAATGGGTTAAATGGGTAACCTGCTTATTAAGTGGGTTGGGTCATAAATGGGTTGGGTCAAACTCGACCCAACCCATTTTGATCCAACCCAACCCATTTGACAAGCCTAACTGTAGCGCAAACTCGCTGTATTATTTGGTAAATCTTTGATGGTGGGACCTACTTAGATTTAAAGTAAAAAAATGGTTTCAGCTAATTACATGACGACTTTGTGTGATTATGTGCGAACTTAACTTACAGTAGCATTCCTCATTCCGTTATATTATGAGTGGACTACATGGGATGAATTTTCTCAAATGATGTGCCAAAAAGCGAAGAACATTCTTGGATCACGAGTAAGCATGAAGGAAGTTTGATATGCATTATTCTCTATCTATGTTTTTGTATCATGGTAAGGATGGCAATAGGGTGGATTTGGACCTAAACCTGATAGATCCTCCCATGTGTTGACCCGTTAAAACCCGTTCCATACTGTTATCGGGACAGTTAGACCAATGAACTATTCTTGAAAGCTCTGAGTCTGGGTCAGGGCTCGGTTGCCTGTCCCAACCTGATCCACACTACCGGGATCTCATGAAATCATTTTATTGCTACAATGATGATTTGTTAATCTTTTTAGATATAAGTGATTATGACATGGATATTATAATGTCCATTAAATTAGCTACAAAAAGTTTATAGTATAAAGCTGCGTCACTGATATTTGTACAAACACATGCATATTTTTTTGAACTGTTATTGTATACCTCATTTTTATTTTCTATTATCATTGTAAACACATTTTTATTTGTATTTAACGTATCATTCAATGGCAATCCCTCTTACAGATAAAAATAAACAAATAAATGTACATTAATATATAATTTTGATTCAATACATAGAGCCTCACTGGTCTTGGGGCAGAACGGGTCTACCTTGATCCATACAGATTCCGAGTTGGGGCAAAAATCAAGACCCGCATCGGTTCTACGGAGCATGTTTGGGGTGGAGTTTAAGAACCCTGGAGCGGAACTGGGGCACAACAAACCCGCCCAACCCACTCGGTTTCGATTCCTAAATCCAATCCAAAACTTAGTAAACTATGGTGGAACTCTATTTCTAATGTATAGGAAGCTTTTTTCAAAGTAATTTTGACAATAATAATATAACGAATAGTCATACATTCATGGTATCCATAATAATTCCCTCCAAAAAGTAACCATCACCACCACCACTCCCTTTACACTTTCCCTAACACCACACTAAGAAGATCGATGAGGGTTATTATCTCCCAATCACATAAGTACCTGCTTGATTTCAATTATCTTCCATGTAGATAGAATATAATACGATAACATGTTGAATATATGTTGTGATTATATGCTTAAGTATATTTGAGAGTCGTAAAGAAGGGTTGTAGTGATTTGAATTGCTTATAGTATGCTGTTAAACATGCCATATTGAGGAGAAGAATATGAGTTCTGCAATGGTTGAAATGTTTCATGAATTAAAGATCAAATGTAGATGTTACATGCCAAAATGTGCAAGTAAATTGGTAAACATAGAAGTTATATGCCCAAAAATGTAAGTAAATTGGTAGTCCAGAAAAGCAAGTAGAACAACTCAAAACTCGTTCGTTGGTCAATCAATTTTGGTTGATCAGTTCAGACCTGAATATGAATTCTTCATATTTTGCTTGATTATTTTGACAGTCAAGGTGATTCCTGGTGATATCTAATGACTTTAATTGCTACAAGATCATATATGACATAGCACCATTATAATTACAATGGTTTACCAACGCGAAATATTGTCGGTACATTGTCGGTAAGCCTATTTCTAACGGTATACTAATGACATTTATGTCGCAGGTAAAATCTTCATGGAAAATTCATGGCCGACGACTTGCCGATGATAGTCATGAGGCCTATACCAATGACTTTATGACGACATACCGATGACGTCTTATTTCGATGACATGTTGACGAGTTATAGACCTAATTATAAATTGCAGTTTATGTATTTTTCAACAAATTATTGTTGTCCTACCGACGACTTTCCTAAACCAATTTTGTGGCATACTACTGCTTTTCTTCCCCTCAATCCGCAATACAAAATCAGCCGTTCTGACAGTGCCGTGGAGGCAAATATAATAACAAACCAATACAATGTCATATCCAAATGTATATAAAACTAAAAAAATAACAAAAATCTAGAAAAAGTAAAAACAACACTAAAAATATTCCAGAAAACCAACATAAAACCAAATGTATCTCTAGACAATCTCATACACAACATCATACGCATACAACATCGTGTCCATACATTTGTTTATAAATCATACACAATCATGTCCATACAAAAGAACTCACGATTATGGCAGTGACGGTGGCGGTTCCATACTACTTTCAAAATGATAGTGGAACGTTTGGTATAAGGCTTCAACTTGCTTCCTCTATCTGAACATCTCTTCTTCACGCCTCCTCATCATCTCCCTTTGTGTCGCCATCTTCTCTTCATGCTTTCTGAGAATCTCTGCGTACATTCTTAATTTCTCTCCAACTAAGCATGTACCTGGGTCTACGTCTGGGTCTAGATAGCACTGTTGGAGGAGCCATTCTTATTGGATTGACGTTGTAAATAAATCGTATTGAAAATTTTGAGCATCATGTTAAAAACCAAATTGCACTTTAACTATTTGCCAATTTACCAAATATTATAAGGGAGACCACTTATGACAACTTAAATGTGTTTAATATTAAGTCAAAATGATTCCTAAATGCTAAAAATAATTCATTTATCATATATCGGTTTTATGTATACATTGCATTTGCATTGGCACTAGATAGTGTTATCTTTGACTTTATATGAAAACATCTCAAACATATTTGTTATCACTTGATCCAAAATGCATTTGCATCATCTAAACATCTCATATATTGAAAGATAACCTTGATCTAAACAAATTTGTATGGATATTAGAGTAGAAATCTTTAAATTTGTATGAATAATAACCTTGGTCCAAAATGTTTTTGCATTTGTATTTGTTACTACCTTAATAGTTGATAATGGAATAGAAATCTTTAAATTTGTACGAATATAGTCTGCAGTTAATTTTGGTTTGTAAAGAAATAAGTTGAATAGTTCCTTGTCCTGAAAAAAATGGAATCTTAAACAAACTTAAGATGCATGCAAATATGCTTTTGGTTTGATAAAAAGATACTAACTTAACATAAATGTTTTATAAAAGAAATCTCTCTGGATTATAATTTAAAGCATGAATATTCTAGGTTGGGTATGCAATCCCCCCTCTTTTCAATAAATTAAATAAATTGTGGAACGCCTTGTATTCCACCCCAAAAGTGATCGTATTACCATGCTTTATCTGCTCTTGAATCCTAGCAGTATGTTTTTTGCTAAATTATAATATTTCAATTTTATGAGTATGAAATTTAATTAAATTCAATTATAATTTAAATCAAGTCATGATGATAATTTACAATAAACTCAATAGAAGCCGCATCAACCTACCAGGATGGTCCCTTACTTGACTCGAACTTGTGAGTCCGAATGTACACGTCCCAGGCAGTTCTGTCTCTTCGATTCTTTTTAGGCCAATTAAAAAGGAAAAACAGACACCAATAATGACTTATTATAATTTGATAAAAATAAATTTAAATGTACCAAACTCTCCCGATAGACCGCAAAAGATCTTACCGTCATAGTGTAATATATGATTTTGCATCCTATTTGCTTCCTTTATTTTTGCGTGCTGCTTCACATATTCCTACTCTCATTACGACTCAAACTGGTCATAGATGTCTTGTGCAAATCCTTAACCTTCTTTCTACCTTTCTTCAACCCATACACCATCTCTTTGTATTATATGCTTACTTTTCGCTCCTAGATTTTTCTGATTTGGGCGTTAGATGTGCCGGGTACACATTTATATTTACTCTGCATTTGTATTTAAATATATATTATCAATATATAAATTTATATATGAAAAATCAAGTGTGCTGTAAATTTTGTTAAACCAAAAAATTAGTTCAAAATTTAAGATGTTGCATATGATAGTATCATCCGAAATGGTCAAAAAATCCCCATAAGATTTAATAACGTCATGAGGCCATTCAAAAGTTCATGTCATATTTTTCAGAGTAAAATAGGAAGTCACATAATTGTGTAATAGTCTATAACTCGTGTAATGGACTGAATATATGATTTACATATGGTTCAATCCTTTGTTCATATGCCAATGGGCATTATAGTCGTTATGCAAAATAAACTTCAATTTAGGCAAGGGCTTAAATTGCTTGTTTAAATTGTCGATATGCAAGTCCAAATTCAAGTCCAAGCCTAAAGGTAAGCTATATGAAAGTCCATTCTCCAATAATAGTCAGAGATACATATATCAAAGGGATTATGCTATGAAAAAATTATTTTCCAAGTCTTTATGTGCAAAAGTTACAACTGTACCAAGAAATCCCCAATTCAATTTAGGGTTTACAACCTTATAATTTAAGAAATAGAGAAAGAAATGACTATCTCCACTTTAATGGCCGAGGGTTCTATTTATAGATGTGTCAACCATGCGGTTAGTTGACACGTATCATAGATTCAAATTGGAGGGACCTGCTACTCATTCTTGTTTGTGATTTGGTGGTGCCCTTTTCCCGAAACTCGATATCATGTATAAAAACTCGGCAATCCCTATGTCGATTGACATTTGACACCACGTGTTATGGTAATTATTTAATGGCTCGCATGACGATATGTATTCAATAGCTTGTATGATTGATGATACTCAATAGCCTCTATGTCCTTTATTATTCGCAATCCTCGTTTCTCCTATATGCTTTACAGTACTCTGTGTCGTAGTATTTCGATGTCTCCTTCATCTTTTAGGAACTTGACACCTTTTAGGTGTTAGGTGCTCGATACCCTCCTTTTATTGTTGATATTTGGTATCTCTTATTATGGTAGATACTCGATAATTTATATAATTGACGACACTTGACATTCCTCCTGCCTTTGAGGTTTGGCATCCTTTACTATCTGCAAGAACTCGAGACCTTGCTACTTATAGGTGCTCTACAACCATTAACATTGTAGAGGCTTAGCATCATTTCTTTGCGAGTAAACACTCGACGTGCTTTATTAGCATGGCTTTCTTTCTTTGTTGTATATACTCAACACCTAATGTTGTATAAACTCAACATTCTTATCATTTCTTAAATCTCAGCCCCTTTGGGTATTAAGCCTCGGTATGCTTTTCTTTATTGTTGAGGCTTCAACACCGCATCTTACCTACAAATACTTGGTAATGCTTATCTTTCCTTTGATACTCGCTATCCCATAAAGGCTCAATCCTTCTTCATGCTCAATTTAGACATTCAACGTCTCAGCTTATTGTAAATTTTTGGCTTTGCCCCTTCCTTTAGGTACTCGGCAACCTTTCTACACGACGAGGCTCAATATCTTGATCATAAATTTATTAACTAAACATGCATTTATATATACTTTCTTTAGATGCTTGATATACGTATTTATAGTAACATTATCTTCCATGATCTCCATATCCTCTTATTTATTCTCTTAACATGACAGTAAGAAAATATGTGGATAATATTTCCCTCCTCCTTGTATAAAAGAAGTCAGTGTAAAACCAAGTATCTTTCCTGTTTTCCATGAGATTTCTCTTCAATCCTATTTTCATGAAAATCATAAAGTAAATGATGATAATTTCATTATTTTCTTTAAATTGAATTGTAGACAAACCTTTTCAAATTTGGTAAAGATATGGATTAATATGTCCTTTTCTTTATATAAAGGAGCTTTTATGTTTTAGTGTAAAGCCAAGTTTTAACTAATAGGACCATAAATTTGCTCGATAAGAAGACCATAAATTTAATTAGCAAGAAGAACGAAAATTAATCCCATAAGAATCTTATAGATTCATTGATAAGAAGTTTAGACATTTAATTAATAAGAAAACCAAAAAATCATTTAGATGGAAATTCAGAAATTCATCTGGTAAGAAATCCACAAATTCCCTTTTAGTAAGAAGGCTAGAAATTCATTTGGCAAGAAGATCATAAATTTATTAGTTAAGAAGATCAAAAATCCATTTAGTAACCATACCATAGTTTCATTTGAATAGAAGACCAGAAATCCATCTGGCAATAATACCATAGTTTCATTTGAATAAAAGACCAAAAATTCATTTAATAATAATACCATAGTCTTATTTGAATAGAAGACCAGAAACACATTTAGTAATAATATCATAATTTCATTTGAATAGAAGACTAGAAATCTATCTGGTAATAGTACCTCCCAACTAATAGGATACTGGAAATTTAAGCGATTATAGAGATTCCCGTTATTTACTAAAGTATTTATGACCAAAAGTTTTACAACTTCTCAAATGTCCATATTTGATGCTGAGGTCCCAAAGTCTAAGTAATAAATAGTTCTTGTTCCTTCCTTTGAAGGTTCCCTTATTCTTAGCTTAGTGCCAAATTGGTTGTGCTTCATTACACATGCTTTTAGGTATTACTTTGATCCATCCTTAAGATGAAGTCATACTTGTTTGATTGATTTCCTTTGCCCCTTTTTGTTCTTTGGGTGATGATTTAGGCTTTGGTTCCTTTCGACCCTTATCACTCTCTGGGTGAGGAATTAGGCTTTGATTACTTTCGCCTCTTATCACTCTTTGGTTAGCCATCTCAGACGGAACTAAAGTATTACCCGTCCCCCTTTTAGGAGGTGCTCCGGTCAGGCCTTTTAGGCATAACCAAAGCTTACTTTGATGCTTTGGCCAAGCCATCTTAAGTGGGACCAAAGGATTACTCCATCCTCCCTCTAGAAGGAACTCCGACCAGACCACGTAGGCGGAACTGAAATCTTGCAGTGCTTTGGCCAGGCCATCTTAGACGAGACCAAAGGCTTACTCCGACCTCCCTCTAGGAAGTGCTTTGACTAGGCCCTTGTGGAAGGATTAAAGGCTTTTCTTTCGCCCCTTATTACACTATAAGTAATGTTTTAGGCTTTTCCTTATATTTCCTTTCCTTCATTCGATTATCGACTCTGTAGATATACTTATCTTAATCTCCTTATTCATCCACTATAGGAAAGTATGGTTTCAAATGTTTGGCATTCCATACTCATGCTATTACATTGCCATTAGTTTGGGATAATCGGTAGGTTCATAGTGGGATTACTTTATGGATAACGAGGGGTCCTTTCTAGTTTGGTCTAAGTGGCCCATCCATTGGATTTTTGGTATTTTCCATGACCTTCCGAAATACCAAGTCTCCTTTTTGGAATGATCTTTCCTTAATCTTAAAATTATAGTATTTCGATACCCTTTGCTGATAGTCAATCGTTCATATGGTCGCTTCATTTGTCAATTCATTAACTAGGTCCAAGGATTCCTTTCTTAGCTCTTGATCTGGGTTCAAAGCATATGTGATTCACCAATGAGATTGTATCTCAATTTTAATTGGAAGCATCGCCACATATCCATATGTCAAAGAGAACGTAGTATGTCCTGTTGTAGTTTTTGAAAAAGTTTGATATGCCCAAATCATGAGTGGTAATTCTTTTACCTACTTTCCCTTTGTTTTATCCAATCGCTTCTTAAGTATTGTCTTAATAGTTTTGCTGGTAGCTTCAATGGCTCTATTAGCCTTAGGATGAGCTATAGATGAAAATATTTTGGTTGCTCCATTCTTGTTGCAGAATCTAGTGAACTCCTCACTTTCAAATTGAGTTCCATAATCAGATATTATCTTAAGCGGTATTCAAACTGAGTAATTATGTTTTTATTCATAAATTTAATACTTTTCCTGGTGTTATGTTTGGTAATGGCTCCGCTTCTACCCATTTTTTAAAGTAATTAATAGTTACTACCGCATACTTAGCTCCGCCTTTAGATATAGATAATAGTCTGACATATCGATTCCTCATACATCGAAAGGCCATGGACTTGAGATTGGGGTTCATTCACTTGGCGGCATATATGGAATTGTTGAAAATCTTTGATATTTCTCACATCTATTTACATCATTCAACGCATCATTGGTCATATGGGGGCAATAAAAACCTTGTCTCGTGACCTTTTTGGCTTATTTTATGCCATTTGAATGGTCTCCACAGAATCCTTCATGGTCTTCTCTCATCAACTTTATGTCATTTTTTGAATTAATATGTCTCAGTCATGGAAGTGAGTATCCTTTCTTGTAAAGTGTTCCCTCCATCATAACAAAAGTTAGAGCCTGGTGTCTTATCCTTCAAACTTCTCTTTTATCCTCTAGTAGTTTTTATTCTACCAGGAGTTTACCAATAGGCGTCATCCAATTGTGCTCATACTAGTTGTTCATTTATGTATAAATGGTTCCTTCTTGGAATGCATCACTTCCACCTCCCATTTCGTTTTCTTTTTCTATGTGCGTGAGAGCTTGGGATCTAGTCAATATAACTGCCTCGTTTTTTAGCTCGGAGGTTTTTTCTTCAATACCGGGACTTTGTTGGAAGCCTACTGGTATAATTTGAGTGTCTGGTCTCTTCATGAACTAGCCAATTTGGCCAACGAATCAGTTTGAGAATTTTTCCTCTAGGTACTTGTTGTATTAGAAAATCTTCAAATTGAGTTAACATCTTTAGTACTTTTTTCATACAAAGGATCAATTTGGCATTTTTTGTTTGATACCTCTGGTTCAGCTGGTTAACCATTAATTGAAAATTGCCAAAAATTTCTATTCTTGGGTTCTTCAACTAAAGGGCTAAGATATGTCCTGTCACTATTGACTCATACTCGACTATATAATTGGTGGTGGGAAAGCCTTACTTCATTGCATAATGCAATCGATGTCCATCAGGGGTAATGATTGCGTATCCTACGCCAGCATCTTGTTCACTTGAGGCCTCATTAGTAAATAACTGCTATTTAGGTTTTAAATCCTTCTCCTTTTTTGATTATTCTTGAATGAACCTTGTATATTCGTTGACAAAATCGGTTAGGGCCTAACCTTTAATTGCCACTCGGGTTGGAATCCAATAAAATATTAGCTAAGCTCTATTCCCTACTTCACTAATGTACCCAATGCCTCAAGTATACTGAAATTTATTTAAGTGGAAAATTGGTTAAGGCCTTGATTGGATGTTCTTGAAAGTAGGCCCTTAACTTTCGAGTGATGAGAATTAAACAGTATGCCAAATTCACTATAACTGGATATTTAGTCTCTGTGTCTTTAAGCCTTTTATTAGTATAATATACTCAAAGTTGGGTTTTATTCTCCTCTCTTACTTTAACTGAACTTACTACATCTTCGAAGATCACCATCTAGAGATATAAATTATCACATTCTATAAGTCTTAATATGATCGAAGGTTTTTCAAGATGGTCCTTTAATTCTTTGAAGGCCCTTTGGCAATCCTTTCCCCATTCAAATTTTTTCTTTTTCTTGATTACATCAAAGAAAGGGATGCACTTATCGCTGGCTTTAGAGATAAACCTTTTCAGAGCTGCCACTCTTCCATTTAGGCTCTTCACATCTTTGCTTATTTTTGTTTTGTCATATCCTTAATGGCTTTGATTTGATAACGATTGACTTCGATTCCCCGAGCATCGATAATGTATCCTATAAACTTCCCTAATCGTATCTCGAAGGAGCACTTTTGTAGATTTAGTTTCATTTTATACTTTCTTAGCACTTCAAACATTTCTTTGAGATCCTTTAAGTGGTTGGTTTCCTCTTGAGATTTCACTAGAATATCATCTACATATACTTCCATGTTTCATCTAATTTGTTCTTTAAACATTCTGTTCACCAACCTTTAATATGCAGCCTATGCATTCTTCAGCCCGAAAGGCCTAACTTTATAGTAGTAAATTCCCCAATCTGTTATAAAACTCTTATGCTCTTCATCTGGTTTGAACATGGTAATTTGAGTATAACCCAAGTATGCATCCATTAAAGATAATAGCCTATATCTACCTATGGCATCACCCAACTAGTTTATTCGGGGCAAAGGATAACAATTCTAAGGGCATACTTTGTTTAGATCTGTGTAGTCGATATACACTCTCCATTTTCCATTGGACATTTTAACTAACATGGGATTGGCTAGCCATTTGGGGTAAAAAGCTTCCATAATAAACTCATTTTCAAGTAATCTTTTAATTTCTTCTTTCAATACATTAGCGTGAACTTTATCAAATTGCCTTTTCTTTTTCTGAATAAGGATAACTATTTGGATCTATATTTATAGTGTGGCTCATGACCATTGGGTCTATTCTGGCTATGTCTGAGTGGGTTCAGGAAAACACATCCTTGTTTGACTGGGGAAATTGGATAAGTTTTCCTCCGATCTTATTGCCCAAATTTTTTTTTTATCTTTACCATTTTTGTTGGGTCAAGTGAATCTATGGTTACCTCTTCTAGGTGTTCAGCAGACTATATTATTTCTTGCTCGTTTCTACAATCAAATTCGGTAACGATCTCTTCACCATCTATTTCATTTTCTAATTTTTTTCCTTCTTTCTTTTATCTATCTTTCAGAAAAGTTGAAACTTCTTGGTACATTCTTGGGCTTTTTAGTTATTCTCGTCTTCTTATTTGCCTTGGATAGTCAATTTAAAGAACTATCATATAAAGGCTTCTAAATTTTAGTTTTGCTTAATTCACTTCTCTCGGAATCATAACAGGAAACAATGACTCTTTTGAATTGCTTATGTATAGCAAATTACAGTTCCCCTGAGCTAAATTGATGCCTCCTTATTGTTCTCCAACCATTCATAGTGAAAAATTACACCATTATATATTTTGGTGAAACAAACACATCCATTTCATCTAGGTCTGGTCTTCCAAAGAAAGCATTGTAATAGGAAGGTTGTTCCATTATTACGAATAGGGTTTCAAAAGTCCGAAAATGTGGAGGAATCCCAATCTGCACCCGGAGCTTAATATGCCCTATTGGAGTAAATCCTTTATTATTGAACCCAAAAATTAGTTCAAAGCTTGGCTCCTACTTCTCCTTTGGAATACCTATTTGATCGAATGGGTGTTTGAAGATGGCATTTACTGTGCTCCCAGTATCCACTAAGATCTTTGTTATTACGGAGAGCTTAGTTTTCGAAGTTATCATCAACATATCATTATGCAGGTGTTGGACACCCCTCAGCTCTACCGGATTATTGTTAAGTTGGGCATTTGAAGTTGATATTTATGTTGTTTGAACTGCGGCTTCTCTTGAAGAGAAAAGACTCCATCTCTTATCTCCTTTATATATATGCTCTTAGCTCCTTTGCTACTTCCAGTGAAATTGGAACCTCCATGGATGAAATTTATGCGGTTGATCAGAGGAATGAAGTCTGGTTAAGAATTGTTCTTTATAAAATTTGCAGTACTATTGGAAGGCCTTTGATTATTCCCTTCAGGATTTGAGGGTTTTTAATTCTCTTTAACAGATTTCTTCAAAGATCCAAATCTAATTATGTTCTGGATCATTCCAACCAAAACACGACATCCGTCAGTTTTATGTCCCTTCGTCTATGGTAAGTGCAATAATCTACCCCTTCTTCGATTCCGGAGTGTTTCCTACCTTATGGGATGTAGGGAGTTTCTTCCATCCTTAGTCATGGCAAAATATAGGAAATGCATTTATTCAAAGTCAAATGGTGGGATTTAGGGATTTCCACCCATCGTCCTCTTTTATTTTCATCCCATCTCGGCTTCTTATTGTGGTGGTCATAGCCAAATTTTCCTCCTCCTTTCTTTAATTGAGATTTCTTCTTAGCATGATACATTTCATCCATACAGATAAACTTATCAGCTTGGAAATGAAAATCTTGTAAATCCCTACACCAATGGATGTAGAGTTTCTTCCAAAAAGTGTTTGTTCGATTAACCTTGAGCGCATTACCATCAGCTTTTATCTACCAGTCATGTTTTCCACCTTTAGTGCCTTGGCATTTAACCTCTTTAAATATTCAGCAAGATCTCTCCTGGTCTTTACTTGACATTTTCCAGTACATTAAAGTCAATAGTAGGATCTATGCATATGTAGAATTATGCTAAGAAATTATAAGAAAACTATTCTCAAGGGTAAATAGATTTCTCTCTATAGTGATTGTACTTTTTGGTAGCTGCTACTTGAAAAGTTGTAGGAAAGAGTCTGCAACGTACTGCTCCAGAAGCATTGTGCAAATCCATTAGGCTTTCAGAACGCAAAAGATGGTCCTCGAGATCAGTGTTTTCGTTATACTTTAATGGTGGGATTTGATGTGTGACAAAACTTTAGCAGACATTATCTATTGTGTAAATAGAGCCTCATGGAAATTGCTATTTATCCTTAGGTCAAGGGTCCTTTTCCCTTTAAGATTAAGCATGCCTTTCGCCATTTTATTAGATATATCCCTCAAGTAGGCTTCATCATCAAGGTAATCCCCTCCATAAGGTTGTATTCATTTTGTTAGATTTAGGTATCTAATCGTTTGATGGACCTTTCTACTAGCTTTTCCTAGTTTTCTCTTTGGCGTTCTTCTTTAATGTTATTAGCTACTTGCGACTTTAGAGTATATATTGTCGGTTCCAGCTTTTGGATTCCATTTTCCATAGTGGGCCTGTGATGCATTTTTCCTTCTCCTTGCTTTTGAATATCGAGCTATGCAAATTTTTTGTTGGAGATCCAACTTCCTCTCCTCCTTCAGTAAACTTTGCTGTTATAGAGAACTATTGAGAGAGAAATTTCTCTAGAAGCTCCGACATTGTTGCAAGCTGTCATGTTAAATCTTGGATTTTAGCTTCGTTGTTTGTTTGCTTCCTAGTACTAATGGTTGTCCAACTTCCACGTTCTCTGGATTGAAGCTTGGAGTGACATTTTCTTCCAAGTTCATTTGTTGCATTATTTCTTCATTCGAAATATTGGTTCTTTTAGCTGTCACCATTTTCCGGCAACAAAATTTTACATAATTAGTTTATAAGTATGGAAATGTTGTCGAAGGTTCAAGCCCTCCTTCTAGCTCCAAAATGTTAAAGAAAAAAATGGCTCAACGTCCGAGATGTCTCATATGATAGTATTATCTAAAATGGTCCCAATAATCCTCACGAGCTTCAATATCTTCATGAGGCCATTCAAAAGTTAATGTCATATGTTCAACGGTAAAATACGTAAGTTACTTGTGTAATCGTGTAATGGACTAAATAGGTGATTTACATATGGTTTAATCCTTTGTTCATATGCCACTCGGCATTATAATCGTTATGCAAAATAAACTTCAATGTAGGCAAGAGTTTAAATGGCCTTGTTCAAATATTCAATATGCAAGTCCAAAGGCAATCAAGTTTATTTTCTCAATAATAATCAAAGATACGTATATCAAAGGCATTATGCTATGCAAAATTTATTTTCCAAGTCGTTATGTGCAAAAAGTTACAATTATATCAAGAAATCCCTAATTCAAATTAAGGTTTACAATTTTATAATTTGAGAAATAGAGAAAAAAATGATTTAGCCCCACTTGAATGGTCGAGGGGGTCTATTTATGGAGGTGTCAACCATGTGGGTCGGTTGACACATGTCCTAGATTCAAATCGAAGGGATCTGTTGCTCCTTATTGATTGTGCTTTGGTGGCACTTTTTTTCCAAAACTCAGTATCATGTATAGAAATTTGACAACCCCTATATCATTGACATTAGACACCTCATGTTATGGTAATTATTTAATGGCTTGCATGATGATATGTATTCCATAGCTTGTATGATTGATGATACTTAGTCGCCTTTATGTCCCTTACTGTTCGCAATCCTCTTTTTCCTTTGTGTTTTATGGTACTTTGTGTCATAGTATTTCCATATCTCCTTCATATTTTAGGAACTCGACACCTTCTAGGTGTTAGGCGCTCAATACCCTCCTTTTATTGTTAATATTCGATATCTCTTATTATGGTAGATACTCAACAGTTTATATAATTGACGACACACGACATCCCTCTTGCCTTTGAGGTTTGGCATCCCTCACTGTTTGTAAGAACTTGAGGCTACTTGCTCCTTATAGGTTTCCGATAAAAATTAACATTATAGAGGCTTGGCATCTTTTCTTTGCGAGTAAACGCTCGACATGCTTTACTAGCGTAGCTCTCTTCCTTTGTTGTATATACTCGAGACCTTATGTTGTATAAACTCAACATTCTTATCGCTTCTTATATCTCAGCACCTTTGGGTATTAGGTGCTTGATATGCTTTTTTTATTGTTGAGGCTTCGACATTGCATCTTACTTGTGAATACTTGATAAAACTTATCCTGCCTTTGATACGTGCTATAAAGGCTCGATCCTTCTTCATGCTCTGTTAAGATGTTTGACGTCTCAGCTTATTGTAAAGTTTTGGCTTCGCCCCTTGCTTTAAACACTCGAAAACCTTCCCATATGTTGAGGCTCAATATCTTCGTCATAAATTTATTAACTTAACACGCAATTTTAAGCTCGATATACTTTCTTTAGATGTTGAATATATGTTTTTGTAGTAACATTATCTTCCATGATCTCTACATCCTTTTTTATTTTCTTAACATAATAGCCAGAAAATATGTGGATAATAAATTTATTTTATAAAAAATGGTTGAACATGATGTCTTTGATGTCAGATGTAATGTGGGAGAACATAGGTCGGAAGCAAGCACCAAATCGCGAATGCTATCACTTGTTATTCCGCTGTTGAAGTTGTCTCTCAAATACATAAATTGTATAATAAACGTGAATCTATTTGAGATAATATCCCAAAGATTTAAAAATATATTTAAATGCAATTTTATCACTTACCCTCTTTTGGCACATTAGATAATTTCAAATCGACCTATGAATGCACTGGAGACTGTAACAGATGCATGTGTTGATGGTCTTACATCACTGCGGTCATCAATATGATAAAGGCGATGAATCGTGATAACATGTGCTAAGGATCATCATTACAATAGGTGATTAAGAACCACCCTGGTCCGACAATGTCCCAATGGACTGAGATGCTAAAGGGGTTGTATGCTGCTGAACGATGGATTTCGACACCACTTTTTTTTGTTTATTATCAGGGTGGATACTCATATCAATTAAAGTTTCAACTACACAATAAAATAAAACTGCTCGACTTAAAATTAAAGTAATAATTTTTATTAAATCGATTTTAAACTGGAACATAATGAGAATAACCAGTCTTCAATTACTAATCTCACTCATAATGTGATATCACTAATCAAAGTATGATGTTAATTTAGCATCGAGCACTAAAATGCAAACAAAATTGGATTCCATTAGTTGTCTGGTTAAACATGTAGATAAATAAATAACTCTTTTCACTATTTAATAGAGTGAATACTAAAGTCTGCAGGTGCTTTAAACAATGATCTAAGTGAACTTGAAAAAAAAGTGAAATAAGCAATTCATGATTATGAATATTCAAGCAACGGTGAAATAAACAATTTATTATGAAGAATAGTCATACATTCGTCCCAGTAGATTTCAAAGGAAAAATGCATACTGACTAACCTAACTAAAATTGGAATTTATATTCATGATAACAAAAATATATATACTAACAAAAGTATATTAAACCTAGCCTCACAATCAAATGCACAAACTCTGATGGTTAATGTTATTATTTACACTATTATCTTTATCTTTTTTGACTTTGAATTTAACCTATCGATTTGACCTTCATTTCCTTCATCATCAACTTGATCATCTATGTTAACATCTTAATCTAATTGACTCCACTGAATACATCATTGTTAAGTGGTTCTATATCATTTGCATCTTCTGTGATTTGCATTACTTTGTTTGGATTAGGATTATGTTGGTACAATTGATCGTCAATTATGACCATGTTCAAGTTAAATGACCAATATAGTTTTGTTTTAACAACGGCCCACCAATCTACCTTACTGTTGCTCATAATAGGATAAGTGTAACAACTTTACCTCTCACCCTTAGGTCCAACGCCCCAACCGATACCTACACTTGAGACTTGAAAAGATAAGTCTTTAGGGTTTTAAACAAGATAAACATATACAAACACATGTAGATACAAGATATTAGATATAATTCTAAATATCACTATTCGCTTTAAAAATCTCACAGCAGAAGGAAATAAATAAAATATAATAACAAATACTGTAGTCACACCGCCATAACATGTCTGAAATGTCAAATACACAAGTTTGAATAAATACAGGTACAGTCCACACCTACACACATAAAGTCAAATCGAGGTACAATACTTATTTACATCATACATAAAGTATGCCAATAAAACTCCATTTCTAATACCATCTCATCTCTAAACTCCAGGAGTAGGTTGAAACTAAGTTCGGCGAGTGAGCCATACTATACTTTACATATACTAAAAAATAATACCATAACATAATATGATTTTATCGTCTGACCACCATACGTTCCAGCACCATGCAATACCCGTAACACTTTGAAATTTAAGCAAAAAATTTAATAGAATAATTAAATTTAAACATAATAAGAGAAAAAATGAAATTTTTTCTAAATTTGGAATCTGGCTACGAAACGTGCACCATTTTGTTCATGTCAATTTTTTGGACGATTTTCATATATAACCTTTTGAAATCGGAGTTAGTATGAAGAAGTCATGAACGTTTTAAATTTTGAAATAGAAATTAATTAATAAAGAAAATATACTAAACATAGAGCTTCATTGGTCGATGCCCATATTAGGACCGGTCGACCACCCTTAAGTAAAGCAGTCGAATGGTTGATGATTCAAGCTGATGATTTGGATTGGCCAGCGACCCAGATTTAATTTTACATTATTCTTGGCAGCTAAGTAAGCATTTAGCGATCGAGATGTAAAAGAATATTTTTTTCAAAGTCCATCAATAGTTCATATTACTTTAAACCCCTATAAATACACAGCTAATGTAAACCCAAATAGTCTGTGCATCTAAATGTAGAGATACAAGTAGAGAGATCTAAGGAGGTCAAGTAAAGCGAAGAGATACTGAACAGGTTTTGGATGAGGTTCAAAGGGGAAAAGCTTGAATCTAAGGTGAGTAGGTTCATTTTTAATAAGATGAGTATATACAGTTAATTTTAGTATACCCTATTTAATCTAGGATGTTAGAAATCAAAATTGGGAAATTGTTTAATTAAATTGGAAATTAAAATCGTTATTCGAATATGACTTCCTTCTTATAACCTCGATCCGTTAATATAAATTTGTAAATTAATAAATTGGACATAACCTATTGATGTTAGTGCTAACCCTACATTATAACTGGTTACTATGGATTGAGATTGAATATACCATGAATGAACTTGAACACGAGTTTGGGCAAAAAAAACATGGGACTCACAAATTATGTTTTTTTGTAATTAGGGTTTCTATAAAACAAATTTCTGGAATTTGAATTAGGATGTTAATTAATAAAATATCACACTGGAATTAATGCATAAATTAAAACCCTAAATATCAATGATCGGCCGATCACACTCACTAAAGCAGTCGACAGCAAGCAGCCGACTACTCTAGTACACAGTGGTCGATCGGTTGGCCTTTCCAGGATGCAATATGAACCTCGGCCTGAGGACTAGATTAAATATAAAATAGTTACTAGCATGCGTGCGTGTGTGTATTATATATGGATGTTAGTATAAGTAGGGAAACTAGTTCCTTTAAAGATGACACTAGGACGTTGCAGGGCTTAGTAAATGCTATTTTTCCAGTAGGGGTCGATATTTGACTTTGGGCCAATTCTATCGCAAATTGCACTCACAGGAGGTTCCACAGTGGACACGCAATAGTGACGATGGTGATGTCTGATGAAGTATGTGGCTTGACATAGCGGAAGTTCCTTGGTGCTCACAGATGATGCGACATGATGTTGCATTGTTGTTGGATCCTTATGCATGCAATAAAAGGAGTTAGGTTACCATTGAGTGGTGGAAATGAATATACACGACAAGACACTTCGGTGAGTCGTCATTGCGGGCTCCCCCTTAATGCGTAACCGATTTACTGTAGTCGTAATTATGGGAAACTCAGTTTCATGATTCAAATTGTAGGGAAATCTATATGGGAATAGTTATGAGTAATCGGGATGTGGGAAATGGTTGGGTAACCCTAGGTGGAATAGTTCTAATAGCTATTAGCCGACCATTATTTGTTTAGAGTTTCGATTAGTCATTTGACCCTAATTATAAGCTTGCACAGTTAGTTAGTGTAGGTGTGTACCTAGTTAAACCCCTTAAGTAAAGAAAACCAATAACTCACGAACACTTGTAGGGCATTCTAGGTCATATAGAGTAACTAAAATCAACTACATGTCGCCATCATATTTTAGTAGTGTACTCATTCACTAGAATTTTGTCTAAACCACCCATTTTCCTTTTCTTCTCCACCATAGACGGACATGGCGATAGGTGATAGGCCCGGGATCAGTACGTTAGGAGATGAGCTTAGCTTTGTAGTTGCTATGTATTTTCCATTTCTCTCCATGTATTTACTTATTTTATTCAGTACTTAGTATTTATCAGACTATTTTATGTACTTCTGTACTATGGATTTGACTACAGGCTGTTTTGAGATTATGATCTGAGATTTTTTTAAGATGGTTTATATAATTTATATTCTATTTTCTTCCACTATGAGATCTGAAAGCGTAGTATATCTTAGACCATATATGTATAGTCTTAGCCTTTGTAATGTTATAAAAATCCCGACAGCTCGTGCTTCTTGTCATCGACGTGAGTCCAAAAGTTACCATAGGCTTTGGATTGGTGTATCGGGAGGTTCGTCTTGTCACAACACCTAACTATCATAGACATCTAATCATGTCTCATCATATCTATGTAGACTCGCTCCTTCGACTTGCCTCATGCACTAAAGAGTTGCCTATTGTCTACTGTCACTCAAATCAAATATAGGACTCACGCATGGACTAGCCTTATGCCTTTTAGGGTCACACATTGTCCTCATGCTACCTAACTAGATTCATGCCCTGATCTAGCCTTATACCCTACCAGATCACTTAAATTCCACTCCCTCCCATTGGTCCGTTAACATATTCCCCAAACACATTCAGATCCACTCTATCGATGTATCACATTTCCATATCATGACACACACATATATCACTTCAAACACAAACCAAATCATTCTCCATTCATTTCATAGCACTGTCATCCATTTTTTCAATCGTTGAACCATTTTCCAAAATACAAGAGAAAACATGAGTTGAATCAATTATTATTTATTTATACATGCCTAATAAGGCCAAGGGTCAATCCGACAGTTTTAGCATGCACCAGTGGACTATTTGGCACGGACGGGTGCACCGATATGCGTTAATTTTTTAGATTACAAGTTTTGAGATTTTCAAGTTTTTGTTCTCGTTTCTGCCTCTGGTCTCCACTACTTTGTCTCTGATTGTCAGAGAACGTGCTTATAGCCTAGCCTTAAGTTTCTAGGTCCAGTTTTATCATTTAACTCATCAATTCAAGTGTGATTCATCAAATTAAACATATTCATGTAAAACCTAATTCGAATTTCATTGTTTATATATGAATCCCTCTCGGTTCCCTTTACATTTGAATTTAATCATCTGTAAATGTTTTTATGGCCAACATGTCATGATCGAAGGATTCTAATTACATTATATACAAAAAGAGAACAACTCACTTGCCAAACTGCTTTCTCCCATCTAGATCTTTGTTGTTCAGAATGTTGCGTCCCCTCTCTTCAAATGTCCATCTCTAAATCACCGTTGGGTCGTAGCCTTGTCTGCTAGCTTTGCGATGCTTTTGGTTTCACTCAATTTGGTGGAGATTTGGCTAAGAAAATCTTGTTTGGTTTCAAGTGTGTATTGAGAAAGATAGAGGAGGAAGAAGAAGCAGTCGTGGTTTTTTTAAAAGGAAATGATGTGCAAGCTTTTCATTTTTAAGTTAAGGAGAAAAATCGTTTAGTCCACCCATTTTCAAATTCAAATCCTAACCCTTTAGTGACCACTTGATCCAACGATGTTTCAACCATACTTCCTCCATAAAGAGTCCAAACGAGATAAACAAATATATTACGCGAATCAGAAAAAGAGGATAGTCGCAACGACGCCGGTTCCATTGTCAAATTCCAAAGTTTGAAAAATGACCATTTAACCCCTTTTTATAATTTATTTATTTGATTAATTCATTAATTTTAATTATTCACACATTATTATGTTATTAATATTTTATTTGAATATTTACCAATTTTGGGGTATCACATTATTCCTCCCCCCTTAGAATTTCGTCCTCGAAATTCCCAAGGAAAAAAGAATGCATCTTACTCTCTCATATCACACAAATACATAACATATAATCGATCATAGAACCATTCATCCAAACAACCATCCATACAATAAGGAAACCAATCAAATCAAGCATTCATACATAACATACATAAAGATTAATAAAATTCATAAAATATGTTTACGTTTTCCATTAGCATGTATAAATGGTATTTTTGTAATTTTACGATATACAACCAAAAACATAATATTATAATATGTATGCAGATTGCATATGAAGTTATGTTTATATGCAAGTATCTGAAATTTAGGCCCTCCTACATGAATAAGATGATGAGTCAGATAGAGTATGCATGCAGGGCATAATAAGGTGGACAAACAAATTCTATATATGTGAACAACCAGTCACATCAACATAGCATATGGGTAAATCATTAAAAAAATCAAAGCATATAAAACACATAATATTGGACAATCTATACATAAAAAAACAATAGTCAATCCATGTATATCCAATTATACCTAGATAATAATTACACAAATAATCAAGTAATGGAAATTGCTTCCTAAAGGAATCAAATTGAAAAGATTTCTTCTACTCCTCCACTTTCCAATTGTCCCTGACCAAATCAATCTCACTAAACAGTCTAACAAAGTGTACTATCGCATAACTCATTCCAAAATACGCATCTTAATCGCACTTGCATGTCCACAACTTCTACAATCCCTGCTACCATCTCAAATAAATAACATCATAATGCATATCAATGAGTAGCCTTAGCACCAATGCTTCAAATTAAATTGTATTCCCTCATACCATTCATAAATGCATACACCCAACTCCTAAATCATCCAGTAATAGTTTCCTCATTTCATTTTTTGGATTGCTAAGGTAAGGCAATTCAAAGTGGATGGAGTCTTATCCAAACAAATTCGAACAACTTGAGTAACAATACGCTCCCTTTTTCACCTAAAAGCATTCAAAAAGATCGATGTCTTAACTTGGTGAAAATAACATATCTCGCAACCAAACTTCCGATCAAACTCAAGGGTATCACTACTCTTGTGGTATCAATTCTTCAAACACCATTAAGTTTGATACACAAAGGATTACCTCCTCAACTTTCCTAACAATCCAATCCGAAGTTCTAAAATATAAGGAACTAAGTAAGCATCCAAATAAAAGAAATCCTAATGCATTTCACCGTATAACCATAGTAATCAAAATCCTAAATCTAAATGAAATCCTAACCTAAGGAAATGCTAACCAATGATAGTGATAGAGCTAAAAGAATCAACTATATAGTACATTGCTTACATGCACCTTATACGCAATGTAAATTCTATACCTTTAAGTTACTACTCTAAAGAATTTATTAGAATAGATCGTTTCTCTTCAATCCGAGGGGTAATTGAAAAGAATTCATCTACTCCTCACTCAAAATCATATCTGAACCTTACTAATTTCATTCTATATAATCACCTCTGCATTATTTATGTGTGCCGGTTATAATACTCTTTCGTCAATCTTTCTAAACAAATTCTCATGGTATTTTCTTATTTTAATTTAGTATCGACTGAATCAAGTACTTATTTTCTTAAATTTCTCGAATCAGGTTCATCTCAATAGCTCAAAATCAGTTATCGAAATCTTTTATCCAAATTATTTATTTACATTAATCGAATATGTTTGCCATACAATCCTCATCATAAATCCTGTTTGGAATATCCTTAATACATAGAGGTCACAACTCCCAAAATTCTTTATTCTTCAAATTATACTTATTTATATAAAATTCTTACTACTTCACCCATCCATTAATAGCACAAACTTATATCAACTTAACATCATATTTGAATACTTTATAAACTCATCCAATATACCAAAATCATATAGTTTTATGCCAAATTTAATCTAGAATATCTTTTAAAATTGAGGGTTCACGCTTAATATCCTTCAAAACTAACATCCAAGCTCGATTGATTTTCTAATAGTAACCAATAAATATTTCCTTTCTCGTATATCAGTTTAACAATTTACTACTCTTCTATATCATGGACGAGACAATTTAACTAGGATGGCATCTTGCCATATAAACCAAATCAATGTAATACCAATTAATCATAATAACATCTTACTCCAAAATATACCAATGGATATCCTAGCCTAATGACCATGCCATCAAACTCATGTCATATCCAATCTAAGTCACATACTTGTAGTTACAACCATCACTTAAGTATGAACATGAAACTATTACCCTGAACATATGTAGCAAGACAACAATCACTTGCTTGGAGAACAACATCCATCCAAGCCATATAATAACAAATGGTGTAATGTTGTCTACCATATTAGGTCAATGGAATCCATCCCCAAATGAATCCAAATAATCTACCTTTTTAAAAATATCAACAAAGCATCTTAGATATCATTTGCTTTCATTTCTGACCATTACCGTATTGATGCTGAACAAAAAAAATGCAAATGTCAACTATTTCATTTCTGCACTATGGACCAAATACTAAGTCAGATCACATAGTAGCATCATTGGGTCATGGAGACCCTATCCTAAAATAATATCTAGGCTCTATAATAAAAATCTTCTTCCTTATCTCTAAAAATTATTGATCAATTGGTTAACAGAATCCAATCAATTAAAATTTCAGTATCCCTTACACCTCTTACACTAACTAGCTTCAAAATTTATTTCAACCACATCTTCAAAATTATACCAACACCAAATAAGTACAATTTAGACCAAATCTCCTTTATACGAATCTTAACCAATTTAGTTTGTTATTTGGTAAGTGTCTTTTCTTTATAACGTTTCGATTTAAACATTAGTTAACCTTACTCTGTTAGGATCGTGTACCTGTGTGGAATATCCATATATTTTATTAGTTCTTATTTATTTAGGGTGGAAGCTCATAATCTTCTTTTACGACATATAGAATTTCTATATCCATCTAATTCCATGCGACTATTAGGATCATGACTGTAGCAATATTGTGCCAAATTTGCTAATCTTTGTCCAAGCCACATTACAATCTTCATCCAATATCATCTCAGAACTAATCATTCAATCTACCACAAAGTTGATCGATCCATGCACTATGTAAGACTTGCACTTCAACTACTTGCCATCAAATTCCTTATCTAAAATTGTAATTCACCTCCTTTCACTATCTGTTTTCCCTTCTTTACAATAGTTAGTGGCATCTTTACACTTGGTGTTTCTTCTAGTGCATAGCCCTTCACTTCCTAATTTGTTTTCTAACTCATCAAACGATTCTTAACCAGCAAAGTTTAAGAATTCCTTTTTCATATTTTAAAATAATTGTAAAAGATTAACTGATCAAAAATTATTCACTGTGTCAAAATTTTAAAACTTCCATTCATCTTTAAGACATGTCATCGCTTTTAAAAATATTGCTTTACCAAAACATTTACTTCTCTTAAAAGCCATAATATAAAATCTTTTCATCAAAAAATTACTTTGACTTTATATTTTAATTTCAACACCGATTATTTTCCTTAAATTCAATGATTTTAAATTAACCACTTAAAATACATTTAAATTTTAAATAAACTACGATTGTTTTCGATGATATCTTGTTTTATTTCAAAACATTATTTCAAATAATTTATAGTCATTTTACTACATATAAGTGTATATTAATTTATTTCATAAATAGAAATTTTCTAATATTTTAATTAACACATCCTATATATATGTATGTATATGCATGTGTGTGTGTCTATATATATATATATATGTATGTATGTATGTATGTATGTGTGTATGTATGTATGTATATGAAAATATAATTTAAATTTCACTTTAGCTACTTTTCATATTTATACCAATCTAGAAGACTATTTCTATGACCTTAAATCATATTTTTCTATAAATGTGTTCAAAAATTTCCTTTTCACAAATTCTTCAATTAATTATTTAAACATGAATATATATATATATATATATATATATATATATATATATCAGTGTTTTAGAATTCAACCTACATTGAATTAAAGCTTTAGACCAATTTTTCAAAAATTATCCAAGCACTCATTATCGTATATAAATAGAATATCAATTCATAAATTTTCTTATAAACGAAATTTATAATTCCAATTTTCAAAACTAGTTTCCTTAGTTTACTTTCGAAACTCGGTCATTTTGCGATTCTCGCTAGCTTCCTATATGGCGCATCCATCAAACTAAATCCAAGCAATCACATACACTTTCACAAAGTTTTGCCATGTTTGCATTGCAAATAAAGTTCAGTTCCAACATAATACTAAGAACTAATGCTCATACACTAAATGTAGGTATTGTGGGGTTTACTCTTGTATGGTTGTTTACAAATATTTGTGGAACTGTATATGGATATTCGCACCACAATATCGCTAGGATTGATTTCTAGTACCATTCCAGTTTTGATCTTACCCCATCCATATCTCTCTCTATCATAGTTCCATTTTAGCTAACTTACTCATCTTATACTATCCGTAATCGGTATTCATTTGCAACTCTTTAATATATAGATAGTTCAACTGGAATAGATAAAAACACATTCGGCTTATATACATAATATATGTCTGATAGAAAATAGAAATATGTTCTCTCATTGTGTTCCTAATTTCTAACCTTGTTCCTAATCTATGCTCTGATACTAAATGTAACAACCTACCTCTCAACCCGGGTCCAACACCCTAATCGATGTCAACACCCAATAACCGAAAGAACAAGTCATTTGGGTTTTAGACAAAGTAAACATATACATAAACAGGTGATATAAGATATCACATATAGTTAAATATCACTATCAACTTTCAGAGTCTTATAGTGGAAGAAAATAAATATAATACAATAATAAATATCATAGTCACATCACCATAACATGTCTGAACGTCAAATACATATATGAATAAATACAAGTACAATCCAAACCTACACACATAAAGTCAAATCCAGGTACAATACTTATTTACATCATACATACAATATGCTAATAAAACTCCATCTCTAATACTGTATCATTTCTACACTTTATCAATATATATATATATATATATATATATATATATATATGTATATATATATATGAAAGTAGTAGTGGGTTAGACGTAAGTCTAGTGAGTGATCATACTCTATATATACCACAAAAATAATACTATAACATGATATGGATCTATCCTCGGTCACCATATGTTTCATCACCATGCCATACCTAACTGTCATATACATCTAATCGTATCTCATCATGTCTATGCTGACTCATCCCATGGATTCGCCTCATGCGCTATAGAGTCGTATATTATTTGCCATCATGTCAATCACATATATGACCGACACCTTGGACCAGCCTCATGCCTTATAGGGTTGTCTATTGCCCTCGTGCTACCTAACTAGATTCACGCCTTGGACTAGTCCAATGCCCTGTCTAGTCACTAACCATCTGGTCCCTCCCATTGGTCTATCATATCACTTCAAGGGAGAAAATCGTCATGCCTAGACCACCAATTGTGTCACAAGGCTGCATTCATATCCACACACATGCTCTGGGCTATCTGCTTACATCTTCGACTCATTCACGTGCATCTCTATCATCATATCATATTTTTGCATCGCAACACATATACATAACACTTCAAAAAATAACCAAATTATTCCATATACTCATTCAGTTCATAAAACTGTCGTTCATCTCGTCATGCCATGGATCACTTTTCAGAATACAAGAGAAAACATGAGTCGAATCATTCATTATTTACTTATATAGATCCAGTAGGATGAGCGCTAGTCTGATAGTTTACATGTAACATTCCTGATTTTTAAGCCTAATTAATTTGGAAATTAATATAAAATTTTGGTTAAATTATGAATTTATAGAGAATTAATTTGAATATTTGGGAATGAATATGTATACAAAATAGATTTAAAATAGATAAATTGATTTGAATAATTTTTTTCTTCTAATATAATAAATTCTCAAAAGTTGTTTAAGATTAAAAATCTATATTTTAAAGAAACTCATATATATATATATATATGTAATATGTGTGTTTATTTCATAATGTATAATTAGAATTTAAAAATCATTTCTTTAAAAGTTGTATAAGTATTAATGATATATATATATATATATAAATATATAAAACATTCATTCATTTGAAACTATAATAACTTGAATTTAAAGTATTAAAACAAGAATGAATATAAAGTCTTAATATGTATTTACCTTTTGAAATTAATAAAGCCTAATACATTAGAAAATAATAAAAACATAGATTGTACATACATAAAACATAATTGTACTAACACAAGGTTTAAAACAAAATTTATGTAACGACCCAGAATTTTGGCAATATTATTTTAATAAGAATTCAATCAGATAAATTTAAAAAAAACAAACTTATTATTTTAAAAACTAGTATATATGTGTATTTGGAAGAAACCATGATTTGGAATTTAAAATAAGTCTTTTAAAAATATTCAAAATAAAATCTAGCTTATTCACATTAAATTAAAGTAGGCTCTACCTTATTGATATTTGGTCTAAATATATATAATTATGATGTAGAGAATAATGGTTAAAATAAAATAAATCTTATAAATATTAAACTTAAGTATAAAACAAATATATGGTTATAAACATAAATATATAAACACAAGAAAACTATGATATTAATATAAGTATAAAATAAATAAGTAAATGAAGTATTTGATAGTTTAAGTTTAAAATAGAAATAAATATATAAAATAAATTGATAGTTCTGTAACATATGAAATGAACATAAGATAATTCTAGGAATATAACAACTTATAGAAGCATAGGGTAGAAAGCAGATCAGGCAAGTAATATATGTACTATAACAATATGTATATGCCAAGAAATAACATAAAAAGAAGAAGAATAGGATAAGTATGAAGATTGGAACAAGACAATTATAATTAATGATAGCACACAAGAAAGTCATTTCGAAATATATTTAAATCATTTCAGCCTCCAAAATAAAAGAAAAATCTCTGATCGAATACAAGAAATCTTGTACCAGTAAAACAAGCATGTACACATCTTTTCTTCCTATATATGTACATCTTGTTACTTCATTTCATTCGTCACAACTTTGCAAACCAGAAACTAATCCTACCACAAAAATTTAAAGCAGCAACTAAATTAATCTTACAACTGACACTTGAATAAGATCTCAACTCAACAAACAAGAAGCTTGGAAATAAGATCAGCTAGCAGTTTCAAAGGCAAGAGTTATTCTCTGTTCAATTTTTTTTATAGATGAGTAAACAAACTTATTTAAAACCCAAGTTTATTTGAATCGGTACATATGTTGTTGCTTTGCATAAATATTTTGAAGTGGCTCTGTATATATATGCACATGATCTGCTCTGTGAATTTTAAATTAAGCCTGTTCTTCTCTATTCTGATTACAGGGTACAACAGGGAAAAATTTCAATTCCCTTTAATCTAGCCATTTTTTGGCTCTGAGTTTAAAAAAAAAACATGTTTGTTCACACTTGAGTTAAAATCTAAAAATGGTTTCAAGCTGAATGGTGATATACATCATCTAAAATTTGATTTTTTTTCAGGGAAACACAAACATAGGATAAATTCGAACATGACAAAACTTTGATTCAATTATACAATGTGAATTATCGTTCGAAAATAGGATTTTTAAAATAAGTACAATGATTTTTAGATGTGTATGCATAGAGTAGTTTCCAGTTGATCGAAATATGGGTTTCGACCAATTCCAAGTGGTCAGAGGCTCTACCGTGGTCGGGGCTTGGGTCGAGGCTAGGTGAGTGAGCGTGGATGTCGGAAAAAATGGTGGAAGGGGTGCACGGTGACTGTGGCGTCGGCGATGGGTTAATTTGATTTTTAACCCTAATTTTGGCGATGGTCGGAAATGTGGTCGTTGGGGCTACGTGCGTGCATCGAGTTGCACGTAGCTTTGTGAGATGATAGTATAGAGGGTGACAAGGTCGTTGCCAGAGTTGGAGCATCTCTGGTGGTCGGAGACGTGGGTGCGAGGCGATCTTGTCACATTGTCTGATTCCAGTTTTCGACTGGAAAGGTCGATTTCCATTCGTGCTTAGTGAGAATCGAGTATGGAGTCAATTGCCGATGCATGGAGCAAGTCGCCGGAGGTGGCGATGCCGCCGATGCTTTGTTCACGTGCACGACCTTTTTTTGGTGTCGGAGTTTGTTGAGAGGAGAGTGACTCGAGTTGATACTCGAGATAGTGATAGTTTGTCTCGGGTTGAAACGCGAGATTCATGTGTTTTCTTTCCAGCTTTTACAGTTTAAACTTAACTGTTTAAAAATAAATAAAAAATAAAAAAATAAATATAGGAGGAAGAAGAGGAGGGACTCGAGAAATGACGGGTTTTCTCAGGTTTGATTTCAAGATGTTAAGCCTAATCAAATTTAGTTTGTAAATCATTTTGCAACTAGTTTAAGTATTTGTAAAATTTAATTTATGTTAATCACCTTAAACAGTTAAGTATTAGGCTTAATTAATATTTTAATTTGTTTAACTTTAATTAACATATATCTTTAAGTTAGTAACTAATTTATTTATAGTCACGGAGGAAGACTTTCAAAATGAAAGATAAATGATTTTATTTAATTAATTATATTGCAAGGTAATTAAGAATGTCAATAAATTGATAATTGAAATTAACTAAGTGGATTGAGATTTATAAATTAGTAATTTAAGATGGAGTAATAAATAAGTAAGTGTTTAATTAATTCATAATTAAGAATTTCAAAGAAAACTAATTAAAGTTAATTAATATATGTTTAATAGTTAACTAATTAGGTAATTTAAATAAGAATAAGTAATTGATTATTATTAATTAATAATTAAGGAATAATTCATCAAGTAATTAAAGTTTAAATTAATTGTTTAAAAAGTTAATTAAGAAGTGATTTATTAAATGATTTGGTTAATTATGATTTATTAAGCAGGATTAAGTGATTATTCTTAAGTAATTAATTGAGTTAAGTTAATTAAACTATTTTGATATGAATTAATGATTCTATTTGATTGATTCTGATATCTATTTGGTGATATTCTATGATACTCAGTGATATGCATTGATATATCTGTGATGACTGTGTATGATTTATCTGTGATAAATGTTATGTGAATTCAAAGTATTGAATTAGATTGTTTAAACTATTTACACAACTTGGCCTTTAAAATTGGCGTTTGGATTTCGATGAGACCGGAATCGGGTGTCAGTCATGATTATCCGAAAACCACATCGATCCAAATTAAATGTTAGGTCATGACATCTCAAGTGAAGGTCGAGGTGGTGTTTCAAAATGCAAGGGTTATTGTCGTTAACTCTGAGGGTGATTCCAAAATGAGTGTAACGAGATAATGCCTTCGGTTTCGTTCGAACCCGGAACGAACTTGTATGGATTGAATGCTTTCAACACATCGTCAGGCGGACGATGAGCATTCTAAGAGATATGTTCTATAAAGGTAATCGCAGCCTCAAGCCTCATCAACCGGGAATGGCTAAAATAGGGGAGATGCAGCAAGGTTATGTGGGTAGCACCCAAGCAGGACGAAATATACCCTTGTCTAGATGTCCCTTTATTTTCGGCAGTGTGGGCAGTTGTTGGCCACAACTGCGGGGTTATCTTGTTCCAAACTGTTCAGTAAGGAATGGTTCCGGCCTTGTGTTGTAGGAGGCGGGAGTGATCCTCGGTAAGGTGATCTAGGCCCCGTACTATGACGGGCGGTACCCCAGTAGCCTTGCCATTGATGGAAATCCATTTTGCCTACGAGACCCTACCGTTTTGATTTGTATTACCCACTTTTGTGGCTAGTAGCTGGAATTTAATGAATGTAACAATTTCGGCTATTTTCTATTTACTTGAAAACCCTAGGCACTATTATAATATCACTGGATTTCCTATAAAATGTTTTGGTTAGCGTAAGGTAAAAACTTACCCGTGTTTATGTGTGGGAAGTCTTACGTGATACCTTTATTTTCAAATGGTTTTCAAAGTTAAACAACTTTAACCCATTTACTCACACCAGACCCATGTCTGACCCGGAGTTTATATTTTGTTTTTCATAAACTCTTGGGTACTCAAATTTTTATGAGTAGTCAAGTGATAGGTTTTTGGGATTGTTGAGTTCTGGAGGAGCTTGGAGCAGAAGCCCAAATGTATGTATGTATCTATCTAGTTCTGCTGTGTACTTGATGTATGTTGTATTTTGGATGTATGTATTGACAGATATGTATATGACTGTCTTGTTGTATGATGTTGTGTAACTCTGGTATATGTAAAAACTATGTAATAGTTATGTGATGTATTATATTTTGTTCCGTTCCGCTGTGAGATTCTGATGTTGTTATTCTTTCTTTCTATCTTTTCTATTTCTATCCCTTTCTTTTCTTATTAATGATACGTCTTTATGTGGTTAGTAAGGCGGGTCGTCAAAATTTACGAAATAATTCACATTAGGGACTTAAACACAATTTTATCAAAAGTAACAAATGTTTAATAAGTGTTCATTTAATTTAACAAATGTAAATCAAGGAAGACATGAAATTAACAAGTGTATACTTAGTTTTATCATGGTTAAACAAGTGACAAATTTTTCTTAAAATTAAATTTTAGTAAATAAAAGAAAGAAACCAGGCTTTATCTCATTTCCTTTGTCAAAATTCAAAACCAAATTTGAGAAAGCCTGTAAACACAAAGTAATCAAAAAAAGAAAAATATGTTTCAACCTGGAAACAGTGGAAAAGAAATCCGGTAGCATAATCAAGACAAAGATCATCTTAGATCTAACAAGCAACATATGGATTCGATTCAAACTCAAATGCATAAGGATCTAGATCAAAAACAACAAATCAACATCAAGCTAAAGAGCAAAAAAAATTAGTTCAGATCAAAATGCTCAATCTCGGTTTCAAATTCCAGACCATTCCAGGCATTGATATGTTCTCTGTTTCTCTGTCTTCATCTCACAGGTGTGCAAACCCAACCTAATATTTATCTGAATAATCTGTGAAACATGATCTCAAAGGTGCTTGATTGATGATTGAATGAATGTGTATGTTTATGGATACTGATATGCATGTCTATATATGTGAATATGTTAAGCCTATTCTTAAGTTATAGGTCCTTAAAAACAAGTTTAAAAATTCATATCACCTAAATGAATTAGTATTAGGCTTCCATATAATATGTTTGTATCATCAAGAACCAAGGCTTAAAAATAATTTTTGAGGAAAATTTTATTTAGTGTATCTAGAAATTCAAAATAAACAGTGAAAATCATATTATGTCAAAAATTTGATGATTTTTTAATCGTATTTTGATTACACAATCAAATTCATAATAAGAAATGATGAATTTTAGTATAGAAATTACAATCTTAAAATTTGGGATGGATGAGAAATTTCGAGAAGATCGGAATTTGGGTTTGTGGCAATTGCCGGTCGTCGACGAAGTTAGGGAGGTTGTGATAATGGCTGAAGGTAGCTTCACAGAAAAATACTCAGAAATTTTTCTGATGAGCGTGGCAGAGCATCGAAGGTAATGTAGGGTTTTAAGTACAGTTTGGGACGTCGAGTTTTGGAGAGAGAGTTCACTGTCGATGGCGAATCGATCGGGGCCGGACCTAGGGGAATCGAAGGTAGGGGGTGTGACGTTGATTTGGTCAGAGTCGTGTGGTTCCAGGTTGACTAATTTATCGGTACGAGGTGAAGTTCAATGATCGGTTCTGTTCCAGGTTGGTGCTCAGTAACTCGAATTTGATTTCTGGTGAGCTTCGATCGATCTGGGTGGCCATTCGATACGAGATGATCGTCAACGACTTGCATGTGGTCGCGATGGTGACCGAAGATGATCGATGCAATCGTGTACGTGCACGTGCATGTCAATGTATCTAGTGGGTTTAGGTTGGGAACGAAGAAGAGAGGCTCGGGGAAATTTGAATTTGTCTCAAAGTCATACTCGAGCAAATCTGTATTGGGCTCGAAGTTGTTTCAGGATTGGCTCGGGTCGTTTTGTTTGATTACAGGTTTCAGGTTTTAAAATTTTAAAATACAATCTGTACCAGATTTTAAATTATAAAAAAAATATTGTACCAAGGTTTAAAACTAAAGATATGAACAAGTTTCAAAGAAAAAGGGTTAAGGTCAAATATTTTTTTTAAAATTGTTTTGAAAAATAATTGATTTTGAAATAATTTATACGATGATAATGAATGTATTTCTAAGTATTTTAAGGGAATTTGATAATGTTTGAATTAAGCAAGTATTCGAAATAAGTATATTAGAAACCTTAATTAAGAAATGATTTTGAATTTAAATACTATTTTATTTAAAGGTTGACTGATTTATTAATTGAGATTAGTGTATTAAGTTTTAATCAAAAGGTATTAAAAAATTAATTAATGTAATTAATTTAAAATATGCTAATTCATTAATGTGTTTATTTAAAAGATAATTACTCAATGTAATTAATTTGTGATTAATTAATATAAATGATTAGAGATAATCACTTATTGTAATTGATTAAGGGTAATTAATTAGTTAACGATGACTAGTTAAGGATGAATTAATTAATGTAATTAATTGAGGATAATTAATTAAAGGTTATTTAATTAATGAAAATGATTACGTAAAATCACTTTTTGTAATTAATTAATGATAATTAATTAAATGGTAATTAATTAAGGGTTAATTAATTATGTAATTAACTTAAGTATTAATTTAATTAATGTGATTAATTAAGGACTAATTAATTAATTAAATGTAATTAATTAAGGTGGATAGTTAAGGATGTATTTATTTATTAATTAATGAATATTAAGATGATTTGTAATTAATTAATCATGATTTGATAATTAATTCATGAGCAATTAATTTAATTGGAAATTAAATCAGTTAATCCTACTTATAAATGACTATTGAATGCTTGGATTGTTCGTATTGTATGAGATGCCTTGAATTGATTGTTATCTCTGGACTGTAATATTCTGTTCTGTGAATTGCGCTGTGTGTAATTCATTTATTTATTTATTTATTTATTTATTTTTTTATGATACATTTATCTGTGAATCTGTGAATGAAGATAAGCGCTATAGATTATACCACTTATCGATATTGATATGATTGAATTTGTGATGATTAATGATGTTGCACTATTGTGTAAAACCCTTGGACTGCACCATACACACACAATATGGATTGCACAAGGAAATTGGTTAAGTCACAAATTTTTAAAATGGTTTTAAAAGATAATTTTTTAATCCAAATGGTTTTGGAAATGGAACTGGGTTTAATATGAAAAGTTTTTGAAAGGAGTTTTTAAGATTAAAGTTATTTTGACGATCTTGCCTAAGTTTTAAAATTTAAATAAATTGATTTAAATTTGGTTTCAAAATTTGAAATTGAATTCTATGTTTAGAATTATGGCTTAAAAAGGTTAAACAAGTTATGAATGTGTTTATATGGATTTAAAACATTTTTTAAAAAAGTATTATTTTGGGAATTTGAATTTAACTCAAGAGGTTTAACTTGTATAAGTGAAATCAGATTTTTCCGAAACGAAAACTATTTGTTTCCAAATAATAAAAGCTTTCATATAAGAAAAGAATTTCTAATTTGTGTTGAAAGGATTTCAAATTTGAAATGAAAATGGTTTTCCAAGTTATAAATGAATCTTTGGAAACGGTTTTGAAAGCTATGAATTAAATCTTTGATTTAAAGATTGGATTTGAAATGGAAATTTTTTTGAAATCTGTGAATGAATCTTTGTGAAAAATGGGTGAACTTTGTGAAGTAAATATTTTTGTTTAAATATTTGGAAATGGTAATTTGTTTAAACCATTTGAAGGAAAGTTTTGGGTTTTAAAGTTGTGACTTAACTGAAATCCCAATATCCATATGTTTTTAAATACTGCGCTCATTATTCGGCTTAGCCGGGAGAGGACCTTGTGTCATATAACCCATTCCAAATAATGATACAACGTTAAGGATAGAATTTGAAGACCGGTGGTGAAGACCGGGTATTTTCGAGAATGAAAGGATAACCCGTCGATTGTCTCTGCACTGAGTCGCACCTGTATAGGGATCTCCATATGTGATGGGGAGTCCAATCGGAATTATGATACCTGGATTGCAAGGGCTTCTTTGGAAGTGCCTTCACTTCTGTTCGAACCCGAAACAGACTTGTATGGACGTGTGTTTGACGTTACATTTTGAGATGTAAAGCTGGTTTCTATCAAATACATTTCTGTTTGGTGGCGGAGATTTATCCTCTTAGCTTAACACCCTTCTCTGAGACATACGAGCTCAGAGGTTATGTAGTTGATGGTTACTAGTGATACATTTCCAATTCAGTAATGTGACATACAAAGTGTTGCTGATCATTTGTTGATCGAAGCATGGATTTGTAAAATGCGTAGCTTTGAGGACGAGACTGCATCAGGACCTCACACCCCAAAAATGGTCGAAACAAGAAAGATGCAGCAAGGTTGTAGGGGTCGCGCCCCTAGGGTATTTCCATTACTTCTGAAAAAGGTTGGTATCATGGTATGGGGCCCAGATACTTAACTCATGTGGACACTGTAAATCTATTCTGTGATTGTTGTGGTTGAGAGCTCTCAGATAAAGGTCGCAAACGACCAGGGATGGCATATCTTAGTTGTTACCCCCGGGAAGAGGGTAAACCGGCCTTGTGTTGGTAGAGAGCCGGGTAGGTTCTCGGGGGGTCCCTCCAGAGGCGTACCCATGTGGCAATGGGAAGTTCCTTGGCCTGACCATTTGTTGGAAATCCAATCATCCAACACGAGCCATTTACGATTGCAGTTGTATTACCTGCCACCACAGGTGGTAGCTATAGTAGGCATAGTATAATGGTACCTATGCTGGCTAAGATTAATATTATACTTTCGAACTGTTTCCCACTATGCACTAATATCAAAATGGTTTTCGCGTATAAAACATTTTTGACTGTCATAAGGAGAAATCTCCTCCAAGTGTGCGCTTTCATTGTGTGTGTGGCTAGAGGCCTTATGGCAGTTTCATTTTCCAAAAAGCATTGCGGATTTCAACTTTTATAATCTTTTGTTGTTTGTTTTAAAGAAAAAAACTATTTTTGTTTGCTCATACCAGTCCCATGACTGACCTGGAGTTTATTATTCCCTATCTAAACTCTGGGTGTCCATAATTTTCCACACGGAAAGTCTAGAGTTGGGTTTTTCAGATAATCGAATAGTAGGAGTACATTCGATTGCATCCAGCCCTTGGATTAGGCGATAGCATTTGTTCAAGGTGACCGACCTTGCTTAAGTCACCGTGTTGGGTGTTCAAGCTTATGGTTTGGATATTACTACTTTTGGATTGGAGTCTTCGAAGCTTTTGGGTTAAGCTATTTGGTTTGAAGCATTGGGGCTTTGGCTATGAAGTTTCAGATATTGGATTATGTCTCTGTTTCTCTCTTGAGATCATATTAGAGTTATCTTTCTGCTATTGTATCTCTGATATTTATGGATCTGTTGTATCATATTGTATCGGACATTGTATCTATTGTGTATCAATGTTATATATTCATTTTCTTCCGCTGTGTTGCACTTAATGCGTTATAAGCTCCGGCGAACCAGATTCAACGTTTGGATCTACGGCATTTGAATACGAGTGACGTATTCGGTGTCGATTTTCAAAGGTCGAGTCATGGTCGTTAGGTTAAATATGCATTGTTGGACCGATTGGCATGCCACATCGGCGTGCGTTCTAGATTATAGATTTTAGGATTTTCAAGTTTTTGTCATTGTTTATGCCTCCAGACATCACTACTTCGCTTCTGATCATCCTATAATATGTCGATACTCTAGCCTAAAGATTCTAAATTAGGTTTTATCTTTTATTTCATCAATTCAGGTGCGATTATTAAACATATACATGTGAAACCTAGTTCTAACTTCACTGTTTATATACAAATCCTTTCTAATTCTCTTTTATATTCGAATTTAATCATCTATGAATTTTTATTTACACTGTTACGTGTCATGCTTAGAGGATTATAATTGCATTATGTGAAGAAGAGAGCACGAATAACTCGCCAAACTACTTAATTGTGTCCAGTTCTTTGTTGTTCAGGCTACTGCATCTCTTCTCTTTGGATTTTCACCTCCCAATCGCTACTCCATCATAGAATCTCTGCTAGCTTCACGCTGCTTTTAGTTTCATTCAATTTGGTGGAGATTTGAGTGAGATAATCTAATTTGTTGCAAGTGGTTTAGAGAAAGATATTGGAAGAAGAAGTGATTGGTAGTTTTCTAAAAGGAAATGATGTATGTGCTTTTCAGTTTTAAGTCAAGGAGGCAAACCGTTTAGTCAGCCCATTTTCAAATTCGAAGTCCTAACCCTTTTGGGCCTGTTCGACCCAATGAGGTTTCAACCACAATTTCTCCATACGGATTCCGGAAGAGCCAAACAAAAATACTACGCAAATCAAAAAAATGAGACGGTCATAATAGCGCTAATTTCGTCATCAAATTCCGAAATATAAAACATAACCTTTTTCCCCTCTCTGTTTGTAATATATTTAACTGATTCATTGAATTTAATTATTCACACATTATTATATTATTAATATTTAATTTGAATATTTAACAATTTTTTTAGGTATTATAATATGGTGCATAGTAGAACTGTGTTGCTTGCATCACCAAAAAAAATGGATCATAACCTTGATATCACCTTTTGTTATGTGCTTCAGTTAGTGGATAATCTTTATGTACACATCAGATTCCTATATCCTTCCTAGTATCAAACCGGTCGTATTTGAAAAATTCATTATTTTACCTCCTTTATATAATAATCTTTTTGAAGCATTTAACATATTGAAACTTTTTTCGACTCTGGGTCATGCTTCTCTTCTATTTTAGGTTCATTAGTCCACATGCTTTGACTAGCGATATCATGAACCATTTCTGTCATTTATATTTTGTATTAGGTTCTTGAAAATTGAGATCAATGTTTTGGTTTCATCTTCAACTATCACTATCAATCCACATCTTATCTTGATTTCACCGTGATATTTCCGCACATAGTGTTTTGACATAAAACTCTTTGTGTACAAATATAAAGCTACATTTCCATATTCTTAGAGTTTCACATAATGACATTAACTATACAGACACTGGATTCCTTTCATATATGTTTTATCATTAGATGCGACATTTATGAATGCTTCCTCACCTTCATTACATTTCAATGGTACTTTTTGTCCAAACTTCTGATACATACAACTTTGGGATTTCAAATAATTCATCTTGTAGTCTACGAAAATAAGAGTAAAAAATTATATGTTACACCATTAAGTTTAATTTTATATTATTAAACCATAAATTAAAATTTTCTTTTGCTAATAACATATACTACTATCTGTCAATCTCTAATTTTTATAATATATTAACTAATATATTATTTATAATACCATTAATTTTTATCTAATTATTAATACCGTAAAATATTGTTATCTTTTACTCATTTTTATTATTAACATATCATATATGGTTAATTTTATTACTAATACCATATATGAATTAAGTTTTATTTTATTATTAATGACATTCATATTAATACCATATACTGATTTTTATTTTATTATTAGTACCTCACAACAAAATTTTCTTTTACTTTCTAATTTTTACAATATTTAATTGATATATTGTTTATAATACCATTAATTTTTATTTAATTATTAGTACCATACAATATTATTTTCTTTTATTAATTTTTATTATTAGTATCATATACGATTAATTTTTATTTCATTGTTAATATCATATAATATTATCAATATCATATGGCATTAAATTTTATTCATTATTAATGTTATAGAACAAAAATTCTTTTACTAATATCATATAATATTATTTATTAGTTACTAATTCTTACAAAACATTAATTAATATAATATTGATACAATAACAACAACTAAGCCATTATTCCTAAATAAGTTAGGGTCGGCTAGAGATGGAACCCAAACTAAATTGATAGTCAATTTAAAAGTCATAATAATAACAATAACAACAATAAAATAAAGTCAAATAAGTAAATTAATAATAATAATAACTAAGTAATATATGTATGTATGTATGTACGTATGTATGTAGAAAAAAATGATGATAATAATACTAATAGTGGTAACGGTACTAATAGTAATATTGATCAAAGACTAAACACTACGTTTTAGGCTCTTGTTCCCTAGTTCTATAACCTTAAACTAAAAAAAAATTATAGCTCATGGTTCCAGTATATGGATCGCTAACTTCCACTGCTCCTATCGGACATCAGCTCTTCGGATAAACTCTAAATCTTCAAATCCCGTTTTAGTTCTTCCTCCCATGTCAACCTTGGTCGACCTCTACCTCACTTTGAGAATTCGACGCGGCTTATAATTCTAATGCGCACAGGTGCCTCAGGCGGCCTCCATTGAAGATGTCCAAACCAGCTTAAGCGATATTGAATTAACTTATCCTCAATTGGTGCTACTCCAAGTTTATCACGTGTATCATCATTTCTAATTCGGTCTCTTCTTATATGACCGCAGCTCCATCGCAGCATACGCATATGTGCTACACTTATCTTCTGTATATGTTAGCTTTTAGTAGGCCAACATTCTGCACCATACAACATCACAGGCCTGATTGAAGTTCTGTTGAACTTTCCTTTAAGCTTCGGTGGGACTTTCCTATCACAAAGAATGCCAGACGCTTGTCGCCATTTCACCCATCCTGCTCGAATTCTAAAACTAATATCTTCATCGGTCTTACCATTATACTGCAACATTGATCCTAAATATCGAAAGGATTCCTTCTTGGGAACTATTTGTCCGACCAGAGTAACATCTCCATCCTCTGACCCGACAGCGCTGAACTCGCACTTCATATACTCTGTTTTAGTTGTAGTAAGCCTAAATCCCTTTGATTCTAAAGTCTTTCTCCGTAGCCCCAGTTGTCTATAAACTCCAATCTTACTTTCATCAATTAGCACAACATCATCAGCAAATATCATACCCTAAGAAATCTCACCTTGTATATCCTTCGTAACCTCATCCATCACTAGGGCAAAAATGTAGGGGCTTAAAGTTGACTTTTGATGTAATCCTATGTTCATGGGAAAGTCACTGGTTACACCATCGCATGCTCTGACACTAATCACAACATCCTCGTACATATCCTTGATAAGGGTAATGTAATTTGTTGGGACTCTCTTCTTTTGCAGAGCCCACCACATCACCTTTCACGGTACTTTGTCATAAGCTTTCTCCAAATCACTAAATACCATGCGTAGGCCTTTCTTTTGCTCCTTAAACCTCTCCATAAGTTGCCTTACCAAGAAAATCGCCTCTGTGGTCAACCTTTTAGTCATGAAAACAAATTTGTTTTTTGAAACGATTGTCATTCTTCTTAATTGATGATCAATGTCTCTCTCCTAAAGATTTATTGTATGAGTTATAAGCTTAATCCCTCTGTAGTTTGTGCAACTTTGGATATCTCCTTTATTCTTAAAAATTGGAACTAATATGCTTCTCCTTCACTCATCTGGCATCTTGTTTGATTTGAAAACATTATTGAATGACCTAGTTAGCCAGGTTATCCCGGCATTTCCAAGGCATCTCCACACCTCAATGGGGATGTCATCAGGCCTCAATGCCTTGCCTGCTTTCATCCACTTTAGCGCCTCCTTTACCTTGGATTATTGAATTCTCCGAACAAAATGTCTACCAGTGTCATCAAAAGAGTCATCTATCTTGATCGTAGTGCTACTCCTTCTTCAGTAAATAGCTTGTCGAAGTAATATCTCCATCTATTTTTTATCTCATCGTCCTTCACTAATAGTTTGTTATTGTCATCTTTGATGCATTTAACTTGGTTGAAGTCTCTTATCTTCCTCTCGTGGAGATTAGCTATCCTATAGATATTTTTTCACCCTCCTTCGTACTTAGCTTATGATATAGGTCTTCATGCGCCTGACCTCTTGCTTCACTCACCGCTCTCTTTGCATTCTTCTTTACCACTTTATACTTTTGCATGTTGTCCTCGCTCCTATGATGATGCAAGCACTTATAGCATTTCTTCTTCTCTTTGATAGCCTTTTGCACATCATTGTTCCAACACCACTTTATACTATTAATTTTTATCTAGTTATTAATACCATGAACTACTATTTTATTTTAATAAAATGATATACCACTATTTATTCATCATTAATTTTTATTATATTATGATGTATTCTTATATCATGAATTTCACAATCAAGTAAACGATAATGACATGAGTAAACCTTGGTTTAACTAGCCAGTTATCCTATTTTCCACTATAAACACACAAAAAATGTAATTTTTAAATTAATACTTTATCACAAATGATTCATAAGTAGTACTTTCCCTTATTCTCTGTATCATACATAAAAAAACATATATGGAGAACAAATAGGAAGTGTTGCCGAAATTCTACAAACAGTGTGGGATAAAATATTTATTTATTACTTATGTATATATTTTTGGTTTATAGCATGTCCAAAACTAGGAAAATCCAACGAATATTGGTTTCCATTTTAGTAAAGATGGATATCAATATAACGATCACATACAAATATCACCAAATGGCGCAAAAAATCTGTAGGTTCTCGTTAGTTGAATAAAAATTACCAAATCAAAGTATATCATAGTTCCAAATTTCTTCATATACACATACATCTGTAATCAACCATTTATACAACACATATTTAGGTCTTAACCAATCTATTTCAACCAAATTATTCTAATTATAGTCAACCAAAATTAGAGAATCGTAAATGGATATTATGAATATGAAAGAACCATAATCAACTAAAATTATAATCGAGGTAGCAGATTATATATAAATTAACAATAAGGCGAGGTTTGGGTTTACCAATTGAAGGAAGTGTCGATAGAGTTGGAAGTATCAACAATGAAGGTAGGTTTGTTGAAGGTTGTAGTGGTTGATACTAATGAATGAGAATTCATGGCCAAAGTACGATGATGGAGGCAAAGGAGGAGGGTTCACGGTCAAAGGTGGAGAATGGTGGAGTACATCGATTGAGGAGACCTCATGATCGAAGAAATCAGAGTAGGTTGGAGTACTCGATGGAAGCAATGAAGGTTTTTAATTTGTCTTTGGAGGAAAATGAAATGGGGAGGGGTTTCGAGTCTGAGGAGGTTGTAGTGAAAATAAGTCATCGGTACGTTGTCAAATTTTTGATGACATGCCGATGACTTATAAAATTTGGTCAGTTACCAATGATATATTAACAAAGTCGCCTCATGTTGTCGATATGTCATCGATAACTCTTTCTTGGTATATTATTTATTTCTAGTAGTGTAGTGTGCTCTCTTTGTTGAAGAAACATTGCCATTGTAAATAAATCAAATCGACAATTAAATAGAAACTATAGGAGAAGAAAACTAAGGGTTATTCTTGTTATGTACCCTTATGCAAATTGATTGTTGGTGAAAGGTTATTGGTGAGATTGCTTTACTATTGTAATTCAATAATCCTTTTTTAAGTTATTATATCTTGTAAATGCTAATTTAGTGGAAGTTAATATTGGTGAGCTTTTTGGTCCTTGGATGTTAATCAGTCTAACCAAACCACATTTAATTATATGTCTTTGTTTGTTAGTTTTGCCATATGTTGGTTAGTTTGGTGAATAATTTGATTGTTGCGCTTGAATTTATGTTGATAGTTGTTTGATGAATCTAAATCCTAGTGTAGTATTATGAAATTTAGACTACACTTTGATTTAAAATCTAGTGGGTTTGCTTAGACATCGTTTATGATAGCTTTTCTAAGAGAATTAGTAACAATCATGTGATCGCCAATTTGACGATAAAGGGGATTTTAGGACATGGAAATTGAAGATGGAGATGATGCTAATGAGAGTGAAGAGTTTGAAGATATATTATAATTCACAAAAAAAATTTAAGTAGATGAATACTGAAATAGAAAAGGTAGAGGAGGAAACCTCCACCTCTATCCATCTTTTATCTTTTAGATTAGATTTTGGTAGATTTCTCTAATATGAAAACAGAAAAGGAACCATGGGATGGACTTGCAAAATCCTATAAGAGTAAGTCAATGACTACATTATTCATCAATGACAACTATATAACTTTAAGATAAAGCCAGGGATTATAGTTTTAGAGCATATGGATTATACGCTCAACATACTGATATAAACTAAAAGGAATTGTATGTAGAGATTGGGGATGAGTCGCTAGCCATCATATTATTATGTTCCTCTCCACTAAAGCATACAAAGATTGTAAATTTTATAATTTATAAATGGAGTTTAATTACCTTGTATATGCGAAGACATGATAACATAACAAGTTGTTTAGGGATTAGTTCAATTAACAAAGTGTTGATAATGATAAATAGGGCTTGGTTTTCATGGTAGAGAAAAGAGATGGAAGCACCAAGGTGGAGCGATTCTTATGAATATATACAGATTTAAGGGTCCTAGGTGGAATTCTACTTATCACTGCATGAAGGATAAGCATTTCATGTTTGAGTCTCCAATCTTTTGGTAGAGATAGAAGGGAGCATAAAATAATAGAAGTGAAGAAAGCTTCAATGTTGTTAGTATTGATAAGGAGTGAAGACATAAACAATGACACCTTAGTATTTTCACCAATATTACTATGATAGAGAGTTCAAGAAAGTGACTTATCTAAGAGCATCTTATCCTATGATTGTAGATAGAACTTATTTATTTAGTTATTGAGAGTTTGATGAAAGAATGGTTTTTATTAAGAAGGCCACATTTACCATATGGTTAGTGTGTGAAAAGTATGACTAGGATATTTAATGGCGTTTTTAAGACTTACAAACGTCAAGCATGTTTTAAAGTGGTGTAGAAGTTTGTTGTTGGTTGGGGTAATAAGTGGGCTTTGTTTTAGGGTCATAGTTGTTGGTGAGAGACTAAAAGCGACAAATAGTTCATAATTAGAGGTGAAGGGTGTTCTAGTCGGTAAATTTATTTTCTTTCGGGAGAAATAGTCATAGAAGAATCAAAGGTTGTTAATCATTATGGTGATTTAGATTCTACTTGTTTATGACATCATTAGTTGAACCATGTTAGTGAGTGGAGTAGTGGCATGTCATAAATTATGGTTGTTTATGGTGTTTGTCAAAACAAGCTGAACTTTTGTGAGGACCGTGTTCTTGGAAAGTAGACATGCCACATTTTATGTTAGGGGACATAACCAATACGGGTTCTTTGGCATTCCCATTCATATGTATGGGAACTTGCACAGTTACATCATTGGGTGGAGACTAATACACTGATTCATTCTAAGTTACCAATGGATTAGTTTATTTTGTTTTATGGTCATTCATTCATTTCTAAGTATTGATTCTTAGGGATGGATGAGGGTTGTTATAGACATTTTGTGGTGTTAGTGCTCTAAGTTATTGCTAGTTAATTTAGTCATTATACGTAACAAACATACATACCATTCATTATATATATTAAACTATGCCCTACTATTCATTTAACCCACTCTTCGTTTTTTCACTACCACCATATTCTTGTAAGTTCTCGTTGATAAAAGTTGATCGACATGAAGAGTATTCCAGGATTAAGATCATAAATGGTTAAAGAAGAAGGGCAGGTAAAAAGAAGAAGAAATAGGGTCAAGTTTAACGTTAAAGTTAAGGGATTTAGATATATTTTAAGGACTGTGTTGGATATTTCACTCACAATGATTAAAGGTGAAAACCATCAAGAGATAAATAGATGTTCAAAAGAATCATGATAGATCTACCATGAAATGATTAACTAGGTAAGATATAAAAATGAGAAGTACTGAATAAATTGCCATCAAACCAAATATTTTTCTTACAATCATAGTCATGACAATTTTTTATCTTCTTTCTACCATTCCTTAATTTAAACTCAATATCATGAAACAAATCTTGAAATTTAGTATAATGTCAAGTACCAAACCATTTTTGTAGCTTGGTGTCGAAGAAAACATTACTAAATTATGCAAATAGTTTGATTGTCATCACTTTGCCAAAATTCCTCTTTCTCTCTTCTTGGAAATCCAGCACCACCAAGTACTTCACATCTTTCCTATGCCAACCAATATCTGCCAAACAAAACATGCCAATCAGATCCAATTTTGGTTTGTTTCTTATGTGAACTTTTATGAAGTTCCCTATTATTTTGGAAACGCTGAATAAAATTCAAATCAAATGATACCTATGAGTACCCTATAGATAAACAATAATAGGGATATGATTTATGGTCATAATACCACCACGCGAAATCGTCTATCAAATTGACTAGTGGAAGATATAAATTACGTTTCTTTTAACAAATAAATCATTGTACTTAAGAATGAAGGTACTAGGTTTGTGACGACCGCTATGCACCTATGATACCCAATGTACTTGTAAAACTCGCTGCGGAGGTACTCGGCCGATGCAGGATGGTAGCCAAGGGTATAAAGTAATAAGAATCCAAACATTGAACCTGTAGAACATATCACGGTGCACCGACAAAATATAATAGAACAATATAGATGTAAAATAGGAGAGACAGTGATATAATCAAGTGAATCATAAATAAGAACGTTAGAGTGCATCAGGTTCATAGAATACACAAAAACTAAAATAAAGAGTTTATGCATCTTAAATATTCAAAATAAACTCTATAACCGTCTCTCAAAAATACAAGCTCAAAAATACAAGTACAAACATAGCTCTACAGTACTGCACATCAGAATATAAGCGATAATAAGCTCCAAATAGAGATATATGAAACAATGACCTCTTGCTCGTACTCCATACAGCTCCATGCATTATCTAAACCTATTATCCATAATCTATTTATTTAAGAGTGCCTGAGATAATAAGAAGCAAAGCATAAAACTTGGTTAGACAATAGTCTGGTGTGAGAAATACGTCATCTTAAAAATACTACAAAAATTGTATATAGTAAATATGGACATAAGGTATAAAGAATCATACCTAACTTGTCCCTGCATCAAAAGAGTTTGCACATAGCAATTGATATATCAAATTTACTATCACCACTATATAAGTGTACTACAATCAAAGTATAATAGGTATGCCTTCGAAAATACCTACATCATGTGGCATACTAGAGTGATAAACAACCATGGCAAAAATAGTATCCATCAAAAAACTTCACCATCACTCATGTATATGGGATATATGATAACTCATATTGCACAATCTCAAACCAGGGACTCAATCAAAATCCCGACTTCATTGGTGCTCTAATCCATGCCACTCCGAAAGGCTAAGAACCAGGCCCACGACCGCAAAGCCTGGGGTAATCTACTACCGTAAGATTTAGAAACAATCACAAAGCCAGGTAGGCGTCCCTACGTACCCCTTCTTTACGAGCACACTAGAAACCTCCGAGTTATTAACGATCCATTTGCATTCGTCTTCATAATGGAGCTCAATCGTTATTTCATTATGGGTATTCTCATAGTAGGAACATTCGCAAATCCTACCCACAAGCCCCTATCGTCGAACCTGCCCTTGTGGATCACCGTCATGACTCCCATTATTAAGTAATCATCTTTGGAATACCCCTAGACAACCATTGCAAGTCATAGAGCCATCGTATCGAAGTTTCGAAGTCATCGATGTTGTCGTCGCGTCATCATGTCGAAGCATTATGCCATCGCTTCGCTAATCGTTATATGAAATCCAAGGTCAATCTGAGTCATCCCAGAGTAATCTGCCGTTACGCCAAGCCTATTGCCAAAGACCACCAAGTGGCCCAAGTCCTGACCCAAAGTCGCCCAGACATGCCATGATGCAACCCAAAGTATCGTTCCTTGTTTGCTACTTGGGTTTAGCTCCACCAGAGAAGAAAATTCTATTTGGTCTATTATGGCCTCATCAGACGGCAAATTCTATGCAATGACCCGTAAATTCAGTCAACCTTTAAAAGGAATTTTATTTGAATTAAATGTTTTAAAACTTTAAATAAATTTGAATTTTAAATAATAATTTTTGGAATTTTGAGTAATATATCTTTCCAAATTCAATAGAATAGAAAAAATTCAAATTTCAAATTTTGGTCAAAGTCAAAATTTGACTTTTGGCTGAAAAATTAAATTTGAATTTTAAAATTTTATCCTTTTTATATGATACTAGATTGAATTCTAATCTCCTCTCCACTTTTCGTTTCATAAAAATCAGATTTCTATTGCTCTAAAAATATAAATTACTATAAAAAGTTAATATAAATTTGCAGTGTATATTTGAGTTTTTTGGCTAAGTCATTGGGTTAGTTTTGTCTAATGACCTCCTTAGTAAACCAAGAGACCGTAGGAACCCTAAGAGACATTGGACCCTTCCTTTTGCCACCCAATAACCTTCTATTTCCTATCTGATTAAACCAAGTACATACAGGTTTTTCTCATCGAGAAACTTTCTGCATACACTTCTCCTTCTTCCTCTATCTACAGAAACTTAAAACTCCAAAATCCAAATCCACAATCTCCATCCCTTCTCTCTCAAAACCCTAGCCTACCTCTCTCCTCTTGCCGCCGCCTTTCACCACCATTCATGGCCAACTCCTCCCCTCCAAATTCCGACCATCTCCACTCTCTCCAAGGACGAAACCCTAGCTCCTTCTCTAGGCCATAGCCGAAATCAGTCACCACCAAACTCCACCAATTTGACCACCATCCAAACCCAAGCCTCCACTCCATCCTAGCCGCACCCAAACCCGACCCAAACTCCTCCTTGGTCACACCCAAACCCGACCCAAAAACTTCAAGGCCAAACCCCTGGCCTCTCCTCTCCTCCTCTATTTTACAAAAAAACAAAAAAACAAAAGTGATATATTTATATTTTGTGATACATCAAATTCTAGTTCGTGCTTTGCTTTGGAATTGTGATTCAAGTTCGTAGTTTTTTGTTGTCAAATTCTCTAACCTCAAAAGGTGAGCCATTCACTCAAGATTGACAATCTTAGGTTAAGTGAATAAACATCACTTCATATGTCATATGGAATGTTGTGATAGCTAGGATTTTGTATAGTTTGTATATGATTTTGACATGATATATGTTCACTTATGATTTTGAATGATATGGTTATTGATAATATGATGTTCACTTATAAATTGGATGTGATGATATGCGTAGGATATACGTCTCATGATGTTAATATGAAAATGCTATGTTGAAGAAAAAAATGTTATGTTGATTTAAATTTTTTTACACATGTTATGTTAAATTATGTTACTATTGTGTTATGTGAATAAAATATGTGTTTGAGAAAAATAAGGAGAAAAAATGAAAAAACAAGGGAAAAAAAAAAGAAAGAAAAATGATATGCTTTTAACATAGTAAATCACCTTAAATGTTATGTTAGAATTTGTTATGTTACATATATTTTATGGTAAGACATTTTTATGTCACATGTTTTGTTAAATATGTGCTATGTTATGTCATATGTATGTAAGTTATGTATTATGCTATGTAAGTTATAGCGATGTTATGTAATATGTTATGTAAGTTATATGCTATGTTATGTAATCTGTTATGCAAGTTATGTGTTATATTTTTATTTTATTTATGCAACTCATGCTACAAGTTCCCTTTGCTTTAGGAAATCGCTGTGGGTTGAAATGATACATATCCGAATGATTTTATAGATTAGGGAAAATCGTTATGGATTGAAATGACAAACCCAAGCAATTATATTGATTTTGGAAATTTAGGATTATGGGTTGAAATTATATATACTCGTAAATTTAATTATTGCAGATTGAAATAATAAATACCCGTATCACTTGACCGTAGGATAGAAAACTACATACGGATGACATTGGTCTATTTTTTAAAGTGATTTTTGAAATTTAGGAAATATGTGTCTTAATAAAAATCAATTTTAAAATTTAATATAAAGATTTTATTTTAATATATATATATATATATATATATATATGAATGTAAAATTTAGATTTTAAATTATATGCTTTAGGAATTTTTAATTTATATGTTAAGTTTAAAACCAAAAAGTTTATGGTTTTACTTATAACTTTATTTTTAAAATATATAATATAAGATTTAATTTAAATTATATATATTATGTTTTAAAATATTTAAATAAATTTAAATTAATATAATATATAGATTTTTGTAATAACTTTAGTAAATGAGATTTGGAAGAATTTAAAGATATGATTTTATAACTTGATTTGATTTAAAGTGATTAAGTACATATTTTCAAAATTTAATATGGTTAAAGTTAGATATTTAATTATTGATTTAATTTGTAATTTCAGATTTTATAAAAGTGATTTTATAAAATGATCACGATGCAAAATAAGCATTTGGTAGTTAAATGGACTAGGATTAGATATTGTCATACTCTCTGCCAATACCGAAAACCACTTTAACAACTGTGCATGTGGTGGAGAATCTAGAACAAAGTAGGAAGGTTTGGCGAATACTACTGGAATGAAGTAAGAGAACGCTGATGGATAGCCTTGACTTTCGGGTCATAATTAAAATGACTAAAACAGGTGCTATACTGGGCCAAGTGGGGTCGCTCACCCTATCGAGCTTGCTTCTTCGAAACCATATATATTACTTATGATTTTATTTTGGTGTGCACGCCCTTGATTTGGGAGTGTGTCTCGAGGTGGACAGTAGTTTCTGCTATGCGTTACCCCCAAGTCCGAGAGTGCAAAATGACAGTATCCTACCCTAGTAATTGCCTTGCATGCCTTGTCATATTTATCCTGATCGCGGCCACTACAAATTTGGTTTGTGCCATACCTATAGAGTGGTCCCTGGTCCCTAATAGCCCACCGATTTGGTCGAGTTTACAGTACTTTATAGACTACGACATTTATAAAAATGTGTTAATGGGGATATGGATAACGCCTTAATGCTACTATAATATTTTACTTTACTGTAGACATTATCTATGTAGTATACTCTATTATGTATGTAGATAGTTCCACAGATCCTTAAGGGATGGAAATTCCTAGCATCCTTTAAGTTATATTGCATTTTGTTTGGACATTTCACTTAAGTTGATTTACTTATATAAGAATGGTAATCCTGCCTCGAGTATTTTGTGTTTTCTTTATGCTCTGGTTAGCCTGAGTAGTACAACATTAAAGACTCATCTTTGGAGATTGGAGCTTTGCTTGGAGATCTATCTTTTACCTATTCAGCTTTCAGTTATTTCAGTTATTTATAGTTATTTATGTTCAGACTTGTCATTTGCTTATGTATTAGAGACTTCTTTGTAATTGGACTTATGTTGTATTTGGTTTAGACTTTGATGTTTCTATAGTAGCTTCATGAACTACTATTTATCTATTTCGGCTGCGTATTGTTGAATTACTCCGTGTCTGTGATTTTGTGATTGATTTATTTACTGTATATGCTAATTTTGCCAAATATAAATAACAATCTATTATTTTGATTAATTCAAGTCTTACATGTGGAGTATATTATGGATTTGAATGGTTCAAAATCGCGAGTCATTGCAGTTGGTATCAGAGCCAGGTTTAGGCAAAACTTAGCTTATGAAGTAAAAACTCATTAGAGATAGGGTAGTAATACCATAGGATGAGTAGAATTAATTATAGAATCATCTTCGTTCTTGCTTGTAAACCTTGGTTAGAATTCTCTTTGATTAAGATTTCCTTTGAATTTTGAAACTTTACCTTTGTTCTAAAATCTATTCTTGTTTTTTCCAGATGAGTAACCGTATGAACGTTCGAGGTAGGGGTAAGGGAAATGCCCTTGCGCCACCAGTTGTTGCACCAGTTCCACTAGCTCAGTTTATTAGGTTCACCATTCTTTGTAAGGAGTACTCTCAGCTTGGAGGTACCAAGTTCACTAGTGCAGTGAGTATTATTGAGGCTCAACATTGGCTGAAGAGTTTAGAGAAGATTTTCACCGGACCTGTGATCACCAATACTCAGATGCGTCAGTTAGCTAGTTGGCAGTTGGAGGAGTATGCCCAGGATTGGTGGGAATCAGTTACTGCTCACAATATTGAGGCAAATATCACTTGGAAGCTGTTTGGGTGAGATCTATAGTTATCCTTTTGCTAGGTTATCTCTTTGAAATTTATCTTTTTGGAACCTCTCTCTTTGGACTTTATCTTTATCTTGGATCCGTATTTTTCAAGGATGCTTTTGTGGCTAAATGGATGCCCAAAGCCTAGTTATATAAGTATTTTATGGACCTTGAGCAAGGAGATATGACTTTTGCAGAATATGAGAGGAAGTTTAATGAGTTATCTAAGTTTGGACCCAGTTTAATCGACACCCCGCTCAAGAAGAATGAGAAGTTTATCCATGATGCTCGCCCGGAGTATTATGATCGTTTGATTAGTCATGTTCACGGCACCTTCACCTCTTATGGATATGGCCACCAGATTTGGGAACCCTAAGTACAAAGGAAAGTAGGCAGTGCCAGCATCTCAGGGAAATTCCAGCAGTTCGAAGAAGAGGAAGCCCAACTTTCAGCAACAGAAGAAGAATTGGCAGAATTTTCGGGGTATTGGTTATTCTTCTCAAAGGTAACCACTTGACTTATCTTCCATCACTTGTTTCAAGTATGACCAGAAGGGTCATTATGCCAACAGTTATCCATCTTCTGCCGGAGTCGTTATTTCTCCAGCCCAGATGACCAGGAACAATCTTTGCCACATTTGTTTACAGCCAGACTACTTCAAGAAGGATTGTTCCACTTAACAGAGAGGCAAGACATCAGGAGTCTTTTCCATGACCTCTTCCACTCCTCCTTCTTCCAATGATACCCATGGTACTCTTTAGGGCACCTTTACTTTGCATGGTTTTCTAGTTCGTGTTCTTTTGATACTGGTGCATCCCATATCTTTATTTTTGTTGATCTTTGTGATAAATTTGAGCACATCCTGCAACCTTAGTTGGCAACTTCATCCTTATGTGTAACTAATCTCATCGGCGGTCCCGCCAACCTCAGTATGATTTGTAAAGGGGTGAGACTCCTTTACAATTGCATAGATTCATCGGAGATGTCCATGTCCTCGTTTTTTGATGCATTTGATATCTTACTTTGGGGTGACTGGTTGAAGTGATATGATGCGGTTATTTCCTAGAAAGCCCAAACCATCTCTTTAGTAGACGACTAGGGTAATTCTCTTGTGATCGAATGCAGAATGCCTCAGGATTATGCAAGCAGTTCTATCTTTTCACTCGATTATCAGCCTAGTGACCTTGACTCCACCCATGTTGTCCTACTCTTTTCGGATATCTTTGGTGAAGTCACTTCTCTACCTATTAAGCGGGAAATTGAATTCTGCATCGATCTTATTCCTGAAACCTGACTTGTTGTTCTTCCTCCTAGACGGATGGCACCTAGAGAGAAAGCCGAGTTAAAGAAGTAGATTAAAGACTTGTTCTCTAAGGTTTGATTAGGCAGAGTTGTTCATAATGGGGAGCAGCTGTGGTCTTTATCATCAAATTTCATTGTTCATTGAGGATGTTGTTGATTATAGGGAACCGAATAAGCTTACCATGAAGAACAAATGTCCTATGCCTTATATCAATGATATGTTTGACCGGCTCCGCGGAGCTAAAATATTCTCTCAACTTGACCTTGCTACCAGTTTCCACCAGCTTCGTGTAGTAGAGGAGAGCATTTCCAAAATAGCTTTCTGAACAGAGAATAGTTTCTATGAATGGTTAGTCATCCCCTTTGGATTAACCAACGCTCCTGCCTTTTTCGTTGATCTTATGAATCATGTTTTCCCCGATGTTTACAACAAGTTTTTCCTAGTTTTTGTTGATGATATTCTCGTCTTTTCTAAGTCAGAGAAGGAGCATGAGTCACATTTGGCCTATGTTTTGGAAACTCTTAGGAGTCATCAGTTGAGAGCTAAAATTTCTAAATGACGTTTCTGGAAAGTTGAAATCTGTTTCCTTAGGCATAATGTCCCAAAAAGTGGAGTCTCCCTGTTAAGGTTGCTGCATTTAATGTAAGTCTACCCACCTTTCTTGTTTTAAATTTTAACTATCTTATCTTCCTTTGAACTCATTCATCTTATTCTATTCCATGATTGGGAGACACCTAAGACTCCTTCCCATATTCATAGCTTTTTAGGCCTAGCCTGTTATTATCGAAGATTTATTGAGAATTTTCCCGCATAGCAGCACCTCTTACAACTTTGACTCATAAGAATGCTAATTTTGTTTGGAATGATAAACATTTAATGAGTTAATGCAAAAGCTTACCTTTTCTCCTGTTCTTACCATTCCAACTGTGAAGATTATCTATTTATACCGATGCCAGTTGATAAGGTTAGGTACTGTCTTGATGCAGGATGGAAAGGTCATTGTTTATACTAGTTGTCAGTTAAAACCCCACGAAGCCAACTGCTTCACTCATGATTTGGAATTGCTTGCCGTTATGTTTGCTATATAGTTATAGAGGCATCATCTTTTAGGAACTAAGCTTGAGCTCTTCACGGATCATCAGTCTCTTAAGTATATTTTCACACAAAAGGACTTGAACTAAAGGTAGGTTAGATGGCTTGAGTTCTTAGAGTCTTATGACCTTGACATCAACTACACTCCTGGGAAAGCTAGTGTCGTGGTCGATGCCTTAAGTCGTAAGATAGCCATGTTATGTCAGATTAGCTTCTTTATCTCTTATGGATTGTATTGTCGCCAAGCAAGATGAAGATGAGATGCTTAAGCTCATGAAGGAGAATATTCGTAGTAGGAATGGTGATAACCAGAGTGATTTAAGAGCACAAATTGATCATAAGGGGATTTTAAGGATTAATAACCGAATTTTTGTTCTGAATGTCGACGGATTAAGGCAGGAAGTGTTTAAGGAGAATCATCAGTCTAGACTCTCTATTCATCTTGGAGTTACCAAGATGTATCAGAATATGAGGAAGTTGTATTGTTGGAATGGTATGAAATGGGATATCCCCATTTTTGGTAGTAGATGTGCTCTTGTGAACAGGTTAAGGCTGACCACCAGAGGGCCGTTGGATTGCTACAACTCCTTGAAATTCCCATTTGGAAGTGGGATTAGGTTTCTATAGGCTATATCTATGGTTTACCGAGGACTTGAAGGGGTAACGAGAGTATTTGGGAGTTGTCAATCGATTGACAAATCCGCTCGTTTTATTCCAGTCAAGTCGAATCAAACTGCTTCGAGCATAGTTAGGGTTTATATGAGAGAGATTATCAGACTCCATGATGTTCCGTCTAGCATTGTTTATGATCGTGATCTTATTTTTACCAGCAAGTTTTAGAAAGCTTTCTAAGAAACTGTAGGTACCCATCTGAACCTTAGCACTGCTTACCATCCTCCGACTGATGGTCAGACGGAAAGGGTGAATCTGGAAGATCTTCTTCGTGCCTATGTTCTTGATTATGGAAGAAATGAGGAAGATCATCTCCATCTCTTTGAATTCACTTATAATAACAGCTATCAGGTATAACTTTATTTTGAAATTTAAATCATTTTAAGCTTAAATCAATTAAATCTCATCCTTTTGAATTCAGGCAAGTATCGAGATGTCTCCATTTGTCGCTCTTTACGGTCTATCTTGCGAATCTCCATCTTGCTGGGTTGAATCTGGTGATCGGTTAGTTTTTGAGCCTAATATGATTCTGGAAGCATCTGAGAAGTTTAAGGAGATTAGGAGGAAGATGAGGATTGCTCGGATAGGCGAAAGAAGTATGCTGATAGGCGTAGAAGGGATGTGGAATTTTCAGTGGGTGATTAGGTCTTAAGATCTCGCCACTGAAGAATGTGGTTTTTTTGGTCGAAGAGTGGAGCTTGCTTCTAGATTCATTGGTCCTTTCCGCATCTTGGAAAGGATTGGTCCTTTAGCTTATAGAGTGGATTTGCCGGAGAAGCTGTCGGGTGTTCATAATGTGTTCCACGTATCTCACCTTCGCAAATATCTGCATGATCCATCCTAGATTGTTCGGCCTACTTTATTAGAGAATTTGGGCGTCAAGCCAAATCTCACTATTGAGAGGAAGCCACTTCGTATTGTCGATAGTGATAAGAAGCAGCTTAGGCGGAAATCTGTAACATCCTGATACTTTCAACCATTCGCATCCTTACATGTCGGATTTGAATTGCTCAAAATACCAGATTGTTAATTTATATCTGGCAAAACTCAACATATACAGTAAATAAATAATCACAAAATCACATATACAGAGTAATATGACAATAATGCAGTGGAAACAAAGGAATAGTAGTTCATGATAAATAAGATACAACAAAAGTCTCAAATACAATAGTCAAATACAAGATTAGAATACATCACTAGAATCAACTGAATAATCACAAGCTGAAAAAATGTAGATGGATCTCCAAACGAAGCTCCGCTCCAAAGGTGAGTCTCAAAAGCTGTATCACTCAGTCTAACCCGAGCATAAAGCAAAACACAAAACTCTCAAGTCAGGATTAACATTCTTATATCAATAAATCCAACTCAAGTGAAATAACAACTGAAATACGAGCAACTCAAAGGATGTTTGGGATAACCATCCTCTGAGGATCCATCAAACTATATACTATGTAGTAATATCGCTGTTATAATAATGCCTAAAGTAAAGTAAACTATTAAAATAGTGTTAAGGCGTTACCCATATCCCCCTTAACACATTTTATATATTTCCATAGTCTATACAGTACCGTAATCACCCCCGTCTAGGCGTCGGCAGAGGGCACTCCATAGGTATGGTGCAAAACAAACTCGTATAAGGCACGCTAGGGTAAGTGACACGGCACAACTAGGCAATGCCAGGGTTGATATACCAATTGCACTTCCAGGATGGTTGTAAAGCATAACAGCCACTACCGCTCACCTCGAGCCACACTCCTAAAATCAAAAATCAAAAGTGCGCACCAAATCAATCACAAAGTAATAGAATGGCATATGAAGGAGTGCATCTGATCGGAGGAGCTACCTCACTTGGCCCGTCGATTGCTCCTGTTTTAGCCACCTTATGCCAACTCAAGGGAGTTGGGTCCACGTATATACCTCATATAGGATCGTCGCCATCATCCTACTTCATTTTAGAATCTCCACCACGTACACGGTTGTTAAAGTGGTTTCGGTATTGGCAGAGAGTATGCTAGTATCCGATCCCGGTCTCTTTAACAACCAATCGTTATTATTACAACGCGGTCATTTCAAAATAATTTATACTTCAAAACCAAAATATCATTGCCATTTAAAACCATATCAGTACGATATCATTTCCATTTCAAAACCAACTCAATACTGTATCATTTCCATTTCAAAAATATCCATTTCCAAAATCATAGCATTTTCAAAATTATAACACTTTCGAAACCAAAACACTTTGAAATCATAATTCTTTGAAAAACCATAACTTAAAATCATAACTTCCACTACTTAAACGGTTTAGATATTAACAATAGTATATATATAATAAAATAGTATATAAAATAAAATAGTTTATATTAAAATAGTTTATATTAAAAATACTTTACATTAAAAATAATTTATTAAGTAAAAAATATATAAATATTTTAAAATAAAATTTTAAAATACTTTTTATAATAAAACAAATTCCTCAAATTTCACAGATCGATTCTAATTAAACTCAAATTCCAAAATTCAAATTTAATTCAATATTCTCAATTCATCAATTTCAACCCAATTCGGTTTCTCAATAAACCATTTCAAATTACATCGATTTCAAATACAGATTTTTAACCACAAAATAAACCATTTCAATTTCAATATTTTCAAAGCTTTAAGATTCAACATTTCAAACTAAATTTGATAATTTCCTTAATATCACAAATTAACTTCATCATTATTTAGTTTGGAATATTCACTTAAGTAGAAATCCAATATCATTTACATAAAACTTCAAATTCCAAATTTAAACAAAACTAAATATACCATTTCAATTTATGTGAATTAGAAATATTCATTTAGGGCATATTCAAGTAAAAAACATAACAACTTTAAAATCTCAAATTTAATAAATTTCAAATCAGACTTATTTAAGTATAATTCTTAAATAAATACGATTTAAAACCAATTTCTACTATAACTCCATATTTCAAATATAATTTCAAATAAATACTTAAATATATTATATATTAATTAAATCGACTTTATTAAATCAAATCTTATTATTAAACTTATTTTATATTAATACTTAATTTGTATTTTTTTTAAATAGTAAAATTATAAGTAAAATCTTAAAATATATATTTTCAAAACTAACTTATAACCTTTAAAATATTCAAACATATAAATTTAAAAATCTAAAATTTAAACCTTTATAAAATAACATATATATAATATCTTAAAATCAGTATATATTAAAACCAAAATATTCATTTCAAAACCTTGGAAAATCATTTCAAAATATATATAGACCAACGCTGTTTGTATATAATTTTCTATCCTAGATCAAGTGGTACAGATATTTATCATTTCAATCCGCAATTTAAATATATACGGGTATATATCATTTCAACCCGCAATCCCAAATTCAATTCAATGAAAATCGATTGGATTTATCATTTCAACCCATAACGATTTTCTCCTATTCTACAGATCGTTCGGGTATGTATCATGTCAACCCATAGGGAATTCTATACTAACAGGGAACTTGCAGAGTGATAGCAGATGTGATACTAATATAACAGGCATATATCATCAATATAAATAACATATACTGGTGTCACACGTCACAAGTGAACAGATATAGATAATAGCGTATATACAGAAATGTAAATAACTAACATCGGCATATTTCAATTGTCGTTTCAATTGAAATCAAATTTAATAAATATAAGAACGTTAATCGTGGGTGATTTCTCACCTTTCGAGGCTAGAGAAAATAGACAATGAAATGAGCTACGGATCCAAGCACGGATTCCAAAATGAAGCAAGACAAGGTTGGAACGAGTTTGATGGATAAGGCTGATAGATATGAATCAATAAGAAAAATCCGTCAGTTTGATAGAAGCAGAAAAATACATATTAATATTTTAAGTTAAGACAAATATAAATATACAATATATATATATATATATATATATATATATATATATATATATATATATAAAATCCAAAGTCATAAAAAAAATTAAACCCAAATAAGATAAATCTCTGTATATACATATTTATTTAAAAAAAAATCAACATAAATTTTACACATACTAATATAACTTATATATTATAAAAAACCTTATATAGTCTATACATAAATATATACCATATACGTTTAATTCATCTTTAAAACACAAATAACTATACAGCCAAAACTACGTTATATATATATATATATATATATATATATATATATATATGTATATATGTATATATGTATATAGATCAGCAAAATCAGCATAAACCGGTACTTGCTTATATATAAAATAAGATAGCACAAAACAACATTTTTAAAACAATGTTTATATATGCACAAGTTAAACGCAACAGAAAATATGTGTCTCTGTAAATAGTTATACAGACTTCATACTTCATATAAAGCATATGTATGAAATCAAAAGCTAACGAATTCCTATACTAGTATATATAAAATAAAATTTATATAACAGATAACATTGAAACTATAACATATGTATATAAAACACACATTGTAAACTTGAAAGTCTAAAAACAATCATATACAAACCAATATATACACACACACTTTGAAATCAAATAAAGGTTTATATAAACTTTTATAACTTAGAAACTTTATAAAATATATAAACTTCAACAGCCGAAGTGATGTATATGGCTTATACGACAACTTTATATATAGATAGATATATAATAAAGATAACACGTACATAACTTTATATACAATATATACAACTTTGATTCTGTATATAGTTACGGTATAAAACTAAATATATTTATATACTGTATAAACTTTTTTTAAATTTTTTTTATCAACTTTATAAGCTAATATAAAATAAAATCTTATATAACTAACATAAGCTAGTACACATCCTATCAAAAATAATTTTTTAACAGATAATACAAATGTATAAAAGTATTATACATATCAACCGATTTATATAAAACTTTCATATAAAATATATGTTTACCTCACAAGATAGGATGATCGGCCGAGGTAAACTCAGGTGATTTGGCACTTGCAGAGGTCGACGCGATTTGAAGGCGGAGGCCTTGACAAGTGTTGGCGGTGATGCGAGTGGAAGGTGCAGGCAAGGCCGAAGGTACAGGTGAGAGAGAGAAGGAAGATGGTCGGCCTCGGCTATGCTGAGCTACTCGGCTCAGGTGGTTGGTTCTCTGGTCAACATGCGGAGGAATGGGAGGTGCGGTTGCTAGTTGTGGAGAGGCCGTGAGTAGTTGACAAGGCATAAGAGGAGGAAGGAGGGAACACAGCCACAACGTTGAAGAAGCAGAAAGAAGTGAAATGAATCGAAAGTTTTTTTGTTTTTTTTTTCATTTACAATGCATAAAAATGGGGACAGTGGTTGAGAAAGAATAGAAAGTGAATGAACAGTTCATTTGCAAATGGAAGATGAAGATGCTGTCTCGAAACAATATATATTATTATAAAATTTCCAAACAAAGTGCTTTATCAGAAGCACGATAACCGTAATCAAGAGAAACGAACCAACTTTTATGTTTAACCAAGGAAGGTTGAAAGTACCGAAACAATAACTGATGGCTGTTCATTTTCATGAAAAATGGAAAGACACACGAACCCAAAAGGCTTAAATACGGAATCCATACAGTTAACTATTTTGTCGGTTTCGTCGCATATCGGACTTCGATACACTCAAATGAATATACAGTAGAGATCATCACGACGAGACGATCAAAATGGTATACATATATCAATGCTACTATCATCTAATCAAAAGTCGATAATCGGTATTGAAAATGCTGCAAATTTGTTGGAAATAAGATAAACGGAGCAATAGCGATCAAAATTTGACGAAAGGAAATATGTCTTCTCACTCAGAAGATGATTTAAAAGTTTATTGTATAAAAACATTCAAGTTTGAAAAATATTTTATTATCATCATTATTTAACTGATTTAAATTGAAATAGGATTACACAAGGAAATAAACTTCCATATTTTCAGATGAAAATTTACCATTTGCTGTGTTCAAATAGACGTATTCCAAATATTACATTTTAAATATTATCATTTAAAATATTCCAAAATTGCAATTAATTAAATATATAAAACTATTAAAATTTACGGATCGTTACAAAATCGGTTAATCTTGTCAAAGTATAGTAGAGTACAGATAATCGGGATTACACATGGGAGACTGAGGAGTCCATGCACACTTCGAATCCTAAATTGTTTGTATCGGGTAGTTTTTTTTTTTCGAATCTATCTTATCATTTTGCTGTTTCTTTTCGGGGTCGAAAAGTTTTGAGTGGGAGATAGTGTAATGACCCATAAATTCAGTCAAACTTTAAAAAAAAAATTATTTGAAATTGTTGAATTAAATGTATTAAATTTTAAATAAATTTGAATTTCAAATAAAAAAATTTGGAATTTTGAGTAATATACATTTCCAAATTCAATAAAACATAAAATTTTCTGAAATTCCAAATTTTGGTCAAATTTAGTCAAAATTTGACTTTTAGCTGAAAAATTTAAATTTAAATTTCAAAATTTTATTCTTTTTATATGATACTAGACTGAATTTTAATCTCCTTTGCACTTTTCATTTCGTAAAAATCAAATTCCCGTTGCTCTAAAAATATAAATTACTGTGGAAAATTGACATAAATTTGCAGTGTATATTTATGTTTTTTTTTGGCTAAGTCTTACAGGGTCTGTTTGCTTTAATGGGCTCCTTAGTAAACCAAGAGACCCCAGGAACCCTAAGAGACATTGGACTCTTCATTTTTCCACCCATTGACCTTCTGTTTCCTATCTGATTAAACCAAATACATATGGATTTTTCTCATTGAGGAACTTTCTGCGTACACTTCTCCTTCTTCTTTTATCTATAGAAACTCAAAACTCCAAATCCACAAACTCCATCCCTTTTCTCTCTCAAAACCCTAGCCTACCTCTCTCCTCTTGTCACCGCCCTCCACCACCATTCACGGCCATCTCCTCCCCTCCAAACTCCAGTCATCTCCACCGTCTCCAAGGCCGAAACCTTAGCTCCTTCCCTAGGCCATAGCCAAACCCAATCATCACCAAACTCCATCAATTCGACCACCATCCAAACCCCAGCCTCCACCCTAGCCTGGACGCACCCAAACCTGGCCCAAACTCCTCCTTGTTCGCGCCCAAACTCCTCCTTGTTCTTACCCAAACCCGACCCAAAAACTCCATGGTTGAACCCCTAGCTTCTCTTCTCCTCTTCTATTTTATAAAAAAAATCAAAAGCGATATATTTATATTTTGTGATTCATCAAATTCAAGTTCGTAGCTTTTTTGTTGTCAAATTCTCTAACCTCGAAAGGTGAACCATTCACTCACGATTGACAATCTTATGTTAAGTGAATAAACATCACTTGATATGTCATATGGAATGTTGTAATAGTTAGGATTTTGTATAGTTTGTATATGATTTTCACATGATATATATTCACTTATGTTAACTTATGATTTTGAACGATATGGTTATTGATAATATGATGTTCACTTATAAATTGGATGTGATGATATGCGTAGGATATATGTCTCATGATGTTAATATGAAAATGCTATGTTGAAAAAAAATGTTATGTTCATTTAAATTTTGTTGCATATGTTATGTAAAATTATGTTACTATTGTGTTATGTGAATAAAATACGCGTTTGATAAAAAAAAAGAGAAAAAAAGGAAAAAAAGGGAAAAAGAAAAGGAAAGGGAGAAAGAGAAAGAAAAATGATATGCTTTTAACATAGTAAATCACCTAAGTGTTTTAATAAAATTGATTTTAAAATTTAATATAAAGATTTTATTTTAATATATATATACATGTGTGTGTGTGTGTGTGTAAAATTTAGATTTTAAATCATATGTTTTAGGAATTTTAAATTTATGAGTTAAGTTTTAAAATGTAAATTTTATGGTTTTACTTATAACTTTATTTTTAAAATATATAATATAAGATTTAATTTGTATATATATTATGTTTTAATAAATTTAAACTAATATAATAAATAGATTTTTTTTAATAACTTTAATAAATGAGATTTGGAAAAGTAAGTTAGAATTAAGTTGTAATTTAAATTGTTTTAAGAATTGAATTCACATAAGAATTTATTTGAAACGTACGGATTTTGAGATTTTAAAGATATGATTTTGTAACTTGGTTTGATTTAAAGTGATTAAGTAAACAGTTTTTAAATTTAATATAGTTGAAGTTAGATATTTAATTATTGATTTAATTTGTAATTTAAGATTTTATAAAAGTGATTTTTTTAAATGACCAAGGTGTGAAATAAGCGTTTGGTTATTAAAGAGACTGGGATCAGATATTGTCAAACTCTCTGCTAATACCGAAAACCACTTTAACAACTGTGTACATGGTGGAGAATCCAGAATTAAGTAGGATGGTTTGGCGAACGCTATTGGAATGAAGTAAGAGAACAATGATGGATAGCCTTGACTTTCAGGTCATATAAAATGACTAAAACAGGAGATATACGGGGCCAAGTCGGTTCGCTTCCCCTTTCGAGCATGCTTCTTCGAAACCCCATGTATATTACTTTGTAATTTGATTTTGGTGTGCACACCCTTGATTTAGGAGCGTGTCTCGAGGTGGGCGGTAGTTGCTGCTATGCATTACCACCAGTCCAGGAGTGCAAAATGGTAGTATCCTTCCCTGGGCATTGCCTCACGTGCCTTGTCATTTTTATCCTGATCGAGTCCACTATGTGTTTGGTTTATGTCGTACCTATGAAGTGCTCCCTGATAGTCCACCGGTATGGTGGAGTTTATAGTACTGTATAGACTACGTGATTTATAAAATTGTGTTAAGGTGTATATGGGTAACGCCTTAACGCTACTTTAATATTTTACTTTAATGTAGACATCATCTATGTAGCGTACTCTAATATGTATGTAGATAGTTCCATGGATCCTTAAGAGATGGAAATCCCAAGCATCCTTTAAGCTATATTGCATTTCATTTAGACATTTCACTTGAGTTGATTTACTTATATAAGAATGTTAATCCTGACTCGAGTGTTTTGTGTTTGCTTTATGTTGAATATGCGCTTATATGATTTTTGTTTGATGATAATAAACATATATACATTCGTTTAAATGTATTTGTTAATATACTATTTTATTTTCACAGATTAAATAAATATTTGCTGAATAAAATAAATAACACGGAATTTGAATTCAAACGAATATTTTATTCAAACAAATATTTATTACATCTTTGAATAGTACAATTTCAAGCTCTCACTATAACTATACAACTTTGATTACAATTACATCACATTTCACATTTACAAATGTCCTCACTACATATCACTCACACTCGTATTTATCTTCAACTTCCTTCCAGTTTGAATCCAGCATCTGAGCAATCTACAAAAATATACACTAACGCAGTAAAATTGAAAAAGAAATATTTTTGCAATATAAAATAAAACGTGAATTTTGAAAATGATATTTGCCTCAGTTATTTGGGTTGTTCGTCATAATTTAAATTTGAATTCATCATACACGAACAACTTGTGACATACACAGTGTATTACTGTATATGCCACAAGGCCGTGCACGCCGATATATACACTTGATTGATTTACAGGGACAGGTGAGCACAGTTCAAACCCAAATAAAAGCCGGATTCAACTCACGTGCGATAACATAAAAATCACGACTCGAGCACAAGGTCAAACCCGAGTTTTTGAAACTGGATTCAACTCAAGTGAAATTTCAAAAATCAACATGAAGTGAACCAAGTTCAGGTCAGACAAATCAGTAGCATGCTAATGAATCAACTGCAAGTGCAATTCGAACCAACATGACAACAATGCACCAATGCAAAATGGACAGCAAACATGACAAGAGACCAAAGTGCAACAGGATGAACGGCAAAGCCAAGCATGATACAAGTGAACAAGCATGGTAGCATGCAAATGCATCAAAGCAAGTAAACAACAATGTCGAGCTCAATGCAACATATTCACCAATGAACCATCAAAGAGTGCAACACAGTGATTAGACCAATGAATCAACAATGCTTGAAGACTGCAGCATCAATTAAACGGCCGATATAAATGCACAGAAGCAACTACAAACTACTCACGACAATGCACCAATGTCACAAGCATGAACACAAATGTACATGATAGTGTACAACATCAAGGACCAAGTAAAGCATGTACAAGTGCATGAAAACCAAAGTCAACAGCATAGGGAAATACAAAACAATAGCAAGAATGACTACAAGCTAACACATTACAACAGACTCAAGGCAACAAAGAATGGCCAGACACAAGGCATGGGGGCACTGGACTACAACTTCAATCCAAACCAAAACTGCAACAAGCAGCAGCGTGCAAGTGCAAAGACAAATGCACATGTCAACAGAACGCAAACCCAAGCATATACAGGAATGCACCAGAGTGTAGGCAACAGGGCCAAAGCATTTCAGTGCCACAACAAACAAGGTTCAGTGTATCAAGACAGTGAAACAAGCCAGAGCAAACAGAAGTGCAATAGCACAAACCAAAGTCAAGGCAAATGTGTGCACAGTTCAGAAAGGCAATACACAAGTGACCATACACATATATACATACAAGAATGTATGTATACAAATGATCAGCCCAAATATACACAAGTGCAGAAGTAAACAAATGCAACAATCAACTCAACTGAATACAGAAAAATGCACAAAGGCATAGCAAGAGTCACAAGACCATCAAGCAGTGACCAAGTGCAACTCGAGCTTCAGAAATAACAAATGCAGATACAAAATGACCGGAGTCGAACTATACAGTACAGGTTACAGTGATTACCAAGTCGTAAATCAAGTTTGTATAAAAGCAATGGTGATGGCCGAAGCTAATTCGCATACCCAAAATCAAGTTAGTCAATGCCAAAGTCAAAATGAAGTCAGTGAATAAAGTCAACAGTAAAATGATCGAGCAGAAGCCGTGGCAATCAAGGAGTTGAACAAGCCGTGGATATGTTGAACAAGTAAAATTGATCACGAAATAAATCAAAGCCGTAACCATCAAGCAACCAAAATATACGATAACGAATTAGTCAGAATCAATCTCAAACAATCAAGCATCATCAAGTGGCCGAGGTGAATCAGTTGACAAATTCAATTAGAGAATATACGACGCAAATCTAGGGTTACAAACCCTATATAAATTGACATCATCATCGGCAATTTTTGGTATCAAGTTCAAGAAAGTCAAAACTAATAAAAGCAAAAGCAAAAGTTAACATACCAATTATAATTCGAACTTGATCGAATTGAAGTAGCTGTCTGCAATTCAAAGTAACATCTGATCGAATAAGCTAGCATCGAAAATAATCATCTGTTTCGATCGAACATCTTGAAGCAGCGCTTCAATTAAAAACCCTAAATTGGAACGAAGAAGGGACAAAGCCCTAATTCAATTTCACGAAAAGCCGAAGCCCTAAGTCAAATCTCTCGAGAGCAATTTTACACAGCAGCCATTGATTTTATCAGAGAAGAGAAGGAGTCGAAAATAATAAAAGGATACGGGTTAAGGAAATCAAGCACTTGGGCCGGCCTTGTTTACATAAAGGGATAAGAATTTAAAAATATGGTTTTTTATTTTTAATTTGTTTTTTTTTTGTTTTGTATTTTCATTTTTAAACCGTTTAAATTTCTAGTCGTGTGACTAGGGGACAAGCTACGTGGCGTAGCTTGAGAATTCGCAACTCGGTGGTTGAGTTGTGCAAGGTTTTGAGCGTAGAGTTAGATTAGTCAATAGCAGGTATAGCGAGTTTACGTGTGTAAGCGAGGGACTATCTAATTTCTAGTAGAAACCTTGGGGGCAGCACGTAGGCAGGGTTTTGCCGAAGCTGAGTAAATTCTGTGTTGTTCTGTTTTTCTGTTATTTATATTCTGCGATATCTGTGCTGCTATTCTGTGATCTGAATTGAAATTAATTTATAAGCTTCCGCGATTAATTTTTATAATTAACACTATCACCCTATTCACCCCCCCTCTAGGGTGAAATTGATCCTACAAGTGGTATCAGAGCTAGGAACAAAAGCCGTTTTTGTTTTAATTTTTTTTTTTTTTACAAAAATCAATTTTTGTTTTAAAAATTCGTGTTCTAAAAATTGGTTTTTGTTTTAAAATTTTGAAATGGCTTCTTTTATTAATACTTTTGTTGAGGGTCGCTCCAATATTATTCCTTCTATTTTCGATGGAACGGATTTTTTGAATTGGAAATTAAAAATGGAATTTTATTTAAAATCTGTTAATATTAAATGTTGGGATATTATTGAAAACGGGTGTGATATAACAGATAAGAAAATTATCTCGATTAATGCTCTTGCTATGCATATAGTATATTCTCATATTAATCAAGATAATTTTAATTTCATCTCTCATTGTGAAAATGCACAAGAAATCTGGAATACTTTAATTGCAATATATGGTGCAACAGTCAACAGCAATGAGAAGTCCTCCACAACCGACTCAGTTGAAGAAATGTGCTTAACAGGATTTGTAAAAAGCAGTTGTGATGCGGATGATGATGATGGAGCAGCTGAGCTGGCGTTAATAATGAAGAAATTCAAAAGATGGAACCAAAAATATGGAAATCCAGCTCTAAATCAAGAATTAAAAAGCAGAATAATCAAAGCACTAGACAACTCGGAAGAACACGGGATCATTTGCAACAAACCCTGTGATATCAAGCCCAATTATCCCCGACTTCAACGCGATTTTGAAAAGAAATCAAAACGGTGTTTTGCAGCCACGTGGAATAAAAGCGATAGCAGTGAGAGTGAGAAAGCAGATATGTGCCTTCATGGAAATATAACTGATAGCGACGATGACGAGCCAAGCGAGGTATCAAAACTTACTCACTCTGAATTACTTATTTATTTCCACGAAGTGAATGGCTGTTTTGAACGACTTAGGGAAAAATACGCTAAACTTGAATCACAAAAAGACACTTTGATAGATTTAAATAAACAACTTGACCAATTAGTTAAAACCTATCAAAGTAGGATCCCTAAGTGTGATAAGTGTCCAACATTCGAAGAAGAAATTAAAAAATCAGAAATCAATATAAAATCACTTGAAAATGAAATTCTGATTTTAAAAGAGAATGAAAATACTAGGAGAGAGAATTCTATTAAAAAGTGCACACATTTGTTAAACGAAAATGAATCTCTCAAAACATAAGTCCAACAATTGTCAACGACTTTAGATAAATTTTCAAAAAGTGAAAAATCGTTGAATATGCTATTAGGAAAGCAAACTGTTAACATAGTTAGACAAGGACTTGGATATAATCAATCTAAAAATGCTAGAAATGAGATTATTCGAGAAAAATTAATGTGCACAATTTGTAGAAAATTTGGACACGATCACAATAATTGTTGGTATAGACCCAAACATGTGAAAACTATATCGATTTGGGTTCCAAAAGGCACAAATATAAAAACTCTCAAAGTTAAACAAATTTGGGTGCCGAAGGGAACAATTATAAATAGTTTTGGGTCTTTACAAAATTGTTTTTCAAAATTTTCTGCCACTAACAACCATGGACCTATAAAAACAAATAGGTCACATAAATCTTTCAACGTGTAGGTGTGGTGGCAGGCTAAGGAACAAAAATAGTGCTCTCTGGATTTTGGCTGTTCCAGAAACACAACGGGCGACAAAATAAAGTTCCTTAGCCTAGTATAAAGGTGACAGAATCACAACGGGCAACAACGAAAAATATCGTAAAGGTAAAACAGGTAATTGTATGTTTTAAACTATATATTAAATGTGATAATCTGCACCGTATTCTGAATTAAAATCAGCCAATATTGAGATTGATGAAAAGATGATGATTTTGATTCTGACTTATTCAACATAGTTAGCCAAGTATATTCTTATGCCACAACACTATAAAATTCTCTAGATTCTTTGAATTACTTCATATATATCAGTTTGGATTAAAATAGTGTTTTGTTGGATATTACAATTGGTTATAATATGGCTGACTCTATATTCACGGTTTTCTGATTATTTACACGACTTCAATTCAATTTCAAAAGAATGTCATTTAAATTGCTGAAAAAATTGAGTTTGAAATTTTTGGTGCTCACTTCATGTTTTGGTCTATAAAATTCAATTGATGATAATTTTGAGTGAAAGAGAAATTCAGATGCAGATTACACTGGTAATCTAGTTGATAGAAAAATTACTAGTGGAACGTGATTTTTGAGACATTTAGTAACTGCATCGTTTTTCAAATAAAATATCTGCATATTCTTCATTTCAAATAATTTTCAAATAGCAGAAAATTTTCTTTTAAAACCCCCTGGAGAAAATCATTTTTGACCATATTTTCAGATTAATCATTTTTGAAAAATTAATTTCATAATTATTTTTGAGTTTGATTTTAAATGACTATTTTGACTAATCTGACTCCCTAATGTTCATCGAAAAGAAAAATAGTGATTGAAAAAGTGGTGAGTGTTAATATTGATCAAACATTATGACTTGAGACGGTATAATTAATAAATTTCTTTAGAAATATAAACAAGAGTTATAAAACCTTTTGTTGGTAAAAATTCCATGACCATCTCTATATCTATCATATTTCTAACAACCATCACTCATCAAAATTCTATATAGTTTGTCGATATGTGGTACTTTAAACAGGAATCGTTCGTTTTTCATTTTCACATTTTTTTTTAAAAAAACAAAAAAAACAAAAAAAAGCAAAAAACAAATAAATAAATAAATACCAAAGTATTCACTCTCATTTAAAAGTCCTCACGGTTATGCATGGGTGAATTACTTGGAATTTGTTATGTGCTTCCATGCTCATTTAAAAGTCCTCACGGTTATGCATGTATGGAACGCATATCAAAAGTTGATTTTTTTTAAATAAACAAGTTGATTCTAATCCCATTTAAAAGTCCTCACGGTTATGCGTGGTTAGAAGATACTTGAATTCATTTTTTTTAAAATAAAATTGGAATACTACTAATCTCATTTAAAAGTCCTAACGGTTATGCATGGTTAGTAGATATTCAAATTCCTGATATAAATATACCACAAATAGACACAACTGTATGGTTTTATATGATGACATTATTCCTATCATTCTAAAAGTGGAATATGCGCCTTACAAAACATTTATGATTTTTGTTTGACTTTTTATCGAAATTTAATATTTATATTGAGTTTTAATGTTGGACTGATATCGATTACTTTATCTCTATTTTCTCTAACACTATTATTCTTTTGCTGATAACAAAAGGGGGAGAGAAAAGTTAAGATTTTGTCAAATGAAATCAAGCAAAGGTCAAATAATTTTTTGCATCTAGGCTCATTTGCATATTTTTATTTGTATGCATATATGTAGGGGGAGCTTTGTGTAGAGAGGAAGAATTTAATTAGGGGGAGCAAATTAGAGCATATCAATGATCAAATACATTTAATATATTCAAAATCTTAAATATATGTTTGTTATCATCAAAAGGGGGAGATTGTTGAATATGCGCTTATATGATTTTTGTTTGATGATAATAAACATATATACATTCGTTTAAATGTATTTGTTAATATACTATTTTATTTTCACAGATTAAATGAATATTTGTTGAATAAAATAAATAACACGGAATTTGAATTCAAACGAATATTTTATTCAAACAAATATTTATTACATCTTTGCATAGTACAATTTCAAGCTCTCACTATAACTATACAACTTTGATTACAATTACATCACATTTCACATTTACAAATGTCCTCACTACATATCACTCACACTCGTATTTATCTTCAACTTCCTTCCAGTTTGAATCCATCATCTGAGCAATCTGCAAAAATATACACTAACGCAGTAAAATTGAAAAAGAAATATTTTTGCAATATAAAATAAAACGTGAATTTTGAAAATGATATTTGCCTCAGTTATTTGGGTTGTTCGTCATAATTTAAATTTGAATTCATCATACACGAACAACTTGTGACATACACAGTGTATTACTGTATATGCCACAAGGCCGTGCACGCCGATATATACACTTGATTGATTTACAGGGACAGGTGAGCACAGGTCAAACCCAAATAAAAGCCGGGTTCAACTCACGTGCGATAACATAAAAATCACGACTCGAGCACAAGGTCAAACCCGAGTTTTTGAAACTGGATTCAACTCAAGTGAAATTTCAAAAATCAACATGAAGTGAACCAAGTTTAGGTCAGACAAATCAGTAGCATGCTAATGAATCAACTGCAAGTGCAATTCGAACCAACATGACAGCAATGCACCAATGCAAAATGGATAGCAAACATGACAAGAGACCAAAGTGCAACAGGATGAACGACAAAGCCAAGCATGATACGAGTGAACAAGCATGGCAGCATGCAAATGCATCAAAGCAAGTAAACAACAATGTCGAGCTCAATGCAACATATTCACCAATGAACCATCAAAGAGTGCAACACAGTAATTAGACCAATGAATCAACAATGCTTGAAGACTGCAGCATCAATTAAACGGCCAATATAAATGCACAGAAGCAACTACAAACTACTCACGACAATGCACCAATGTCACAAGCATGAACACAAATGTACATGACAGTGTACAACATCAAGGACCAAGTAAAGCATGTACAAGTGCATGAAAACCAAAGTCAACAGCACAGGGAAGTAAAAAACAACAGCAAGAATGACTACAAGCTAACACATTACAACAGACTCAAGGCAACAAAGAATGGCCAGACACAAGGCATGGGGGCACTGGACTACAACTTCAATCCAAACCAAAACTGCAACAAGCAGCAGCGTGCAAGTGCAAAGACAAATGCACATGTCAACAGAACGCAAACCCAAGCATATACAGGAATGCACCAGAGTGTAGGAAACAGGGCCAAAGCATTTCAGTGCCACATCAAACAAGGTTCAGTGTATCAAGACAGTGAAACAAGCCAGAGCAAACAGAAGTGCAACAGCACAAACCAAAGTCAAGGCAAATGTGTGCACAGTTCAGAAAGGCAATACACAAGTGACCATACACATATATACATACAAGAATGTATGTATACAAATGATCAGCCCAAATATACACAAGTGCAGAAGTAAACAAATGCAACAATCAACTCAACTGAATACAAAAAATGCACAAAGGCATAGCAAGAGTCACAAGACCATCAAGCAGTGAGCAAGTGCAACTCGAGCTTCAGAAATAACAAATGCAGATACAAAATGACCGGAGTCGAACTATACAGTACAGGTTACAGTGATTACCAAGTCGTAAATCAAGTTTGTATAAAAGCAATGGTGATGGCCGAAGCTAATTCGCACACCCAAAATCAAGTTAGTCAATGCCAAAGTCAAAATGAAGTCAGTGAATAAAGTCAACAGTAAAATGATCGAGCAGAAGCCGTGGCAATCAAGGAGTTGAACAAGCCGTGGATATGTTGAACAAGTAAAATTGATCACAAAATAAATCAAAGCCGTAACCATCAAGCAACCAAAATATACGATAACGAATTAGTCAGAATCAATCTCAAACAATCAAGCATCATCAAGTGGCCGAGGTGAATCAGTTGACAAATTCAATTAGAGAATATACGACGCAAATCTAGGGTTACAAACCCTATATAAATTGACATCATCATCGGCAATTTTTGGTATCAAGTTCAAGCAAGTCAAAACTAATAAAAGCAAAAGCAAAAGTTAACATACCAATTATAATTCGAACTTGATCGAATTGAAGTAGCTGTCTGCAATTCAAAGTAACATCTGATCGAATAAGCTAGCATCGAAAATAATCATCTGTTTCGATCGAACATCTTGAAGCAGCGCTTCAATTAAAACCCCTAAATTGGAACGAAGAAGGGACAAAGCCCTAATTCAATTTCACGAAAAGCCGAAGCCCTAAGTCAAATCTCTCAAGAGCAATTTTACACAGCAGCCATTGATTTTATCAGAGAAGAGAAGGAGTCGAAAATAATAAAAGGATACGGGTTAAGGAAATCAAGCACTTGGGCCGGCCTTGTTTACATAAAGGGATAAGAATTTAAAAATAGGGTTTTTTATTTTTAATTTGTTTTTTTTGTTTTGTATTTTCATTTTTAAACCGTTTAAATTTCTAGTCGTGTGACTAGGGGACAAGCTACGTGGCGTAGCTTGAGAATTCGCAACTCGGTGGTTGAGTTGTGGCAAGGTTTTGAGCGTAGAGTTAGATTAGTCAATAGCGGGTATAGAGAGTTTACGTGTGTAAGCGAGGGACTATCTAATTTCTAGTAGAAACCTTGGGGGCAGCACGTAGGCAGGGTTTTGCCGAAGCTGGGTAAATTCTGTGTTGTTCTGTTTTTCTGTTATTTATATTCTGCGATATCTGTGCTGCTATTCTGTGATCTGATTTGAAATTAATTTATAAGCTTCCGCGATTAATTTTTATAATTAACACTATCACCCTATTCACCCCCCCTCTAGGATGAAATCGATCCTACACTTTATGCTCGGGTCAGCCTGAGTATTACGGAATTGAGACTCACCTTTGGAGCTTGGAGCTTTGCTTGGAGATCTATCTTTTATCTATTCAGCTTTTCAGTTGTTTCAGTTATTTATATTCAAATTTGTCGTTTGCTTATGTATTAGAGACTTCTTTGTATTTGGACTTATGTTGTATTTGCTTTAGACTCTAATGTTTCTGTAGTAGCTTCATGAACTACTATTTATTTATTTCCGCTATGTATTGTTGAAGTACTTTGCGTCTGTGATTCCGTGATTGATTTATTTACTGGATGGCTAAGTTTTGCCAAATATAAATAACAATCTATTTTTTGAGCAATTAAAGTCCGACATGTGGTTTATTGTCGATTTGAATGGTTCAAAGTAGCGGGTCATTACTGCTTGATACCCAATGATAGAACTAGAGAGCGATTGTTGTTCGATTCTCCATTGAAACTTCTAGACAATTAATGTTATTCAGTTCTCCCTTGCAACTACTAGACAATAATGTTCTTCGGTCCTCCATGTCATCACCGGACAGTAAATGTTTTTTGGTCTTTTTCCAATGTTGGACCGGCCTCACCTTGATCCAACTCCTCCCAAGCCTGAAATCCAAGCCGAGCTGACCAATGTCGAACTAAGCCCACCAGGCTAAAACATTATAATGATTTAATTCTCATTTTGAGGTCCACTGCACCGCTGTGCTCCATCCTTCGACCCTTATGCATTCCATATGCAATGATACTACCTTCAATAACCTCAAGTAAATCTGTCAAAGGTCAATTTTACGGTTCCTAACTGTAAATCGCTCTAATGAGTGTTTTCAACCATACAAGAAAATACCATACATACCAAACAACATCTTAACATATAATAATTCATAGCAAATCATCCTGTAATATGAGCTAACATGGCCTAACACGTATCAAGGCAACCATACATCAAATTAACTTGATTTGAACACTTTAAAACATTTTAAATTCATTTTTACTTTAGGTTTCATTTTAAAACTATCTAAAACATGATTTTGATTTTATAAATGAGTTTAAAACATATCAATACCAATAAATACATAAATAATAAGGTGAGAGATGATAAATCACTCACCAAAATCTCCAAATTCAAGTTTTTGCATGCAAATCGAGGAAAATTTGTAAACCAACATCCAACCCCTAAGTTTTCTTTCACAAAAATGTAAATTTGAAGATCTCTGATGAATCCCTTTATAATTTACCCTTTATCTATGATATAAACTTGATTTAGAGGAGCAAAGAGAAGTTTTTGGGTGGAGAATGGATTAGTGAACGTTTAGATCTATTTAGGAGATAAAAGAAATGATTTGAGGATGTTTATTTCAGCCAATACGGGTGTAAAACCCAAAATGGGTTATGGACTTATCCCTAACTTACTAATTACCCACTAAGCTACACCAAAAACTACTAATTTTCAAATAGCCATATCTTCTAGCCAGAAAGTCAGGTTCGCTAACCAGTTTGTGGAAAGGAAAACCATTGTATCTTTCCAATGGAAGTGTTCTCGGATGTAATTCAATTCCTATCAAAAGTTATAGCTGTTATAAGTATTCAGGGGTAAAATCGTTGGGAAAAATCCTAAAATAGTAAATATCCTTAAGAAGAGGCATTTTCTAACGTTGTAAAGTCATATGACCTCATATAAATTTAAAAACAACATTTTACGGACCTTTGATACATAAAATATGGATCGTTACACTCTCTCCTCGTTAGAAATTTCACATTTGAAATAATGACATAAATACGGTAAAGTCCAATATAGCAGCCCCGCATGCCTATCATCTACGAGCAAACATATCAATCATCAGATATGCACACAAAAGCAATAAACGATATTTATGCCTATCCTAGCATGCAGGGTACTAAACTACCCTATATGATATCGAAAGGAAAGCAAATGCGATAAACAGAAGTCTTGCCAAGTAAAGAGATCTGGATAAGCATTCCTCATGCTTTCCTCGGCCTCCCAAGTACAATCACCTTCGGTCTCACTCCACCAAGCTTTCACCAGCTTCATCGTTTTCCTTCTAAGCTACTTCGTATCACATCTGATAATAAGAATAGGCCTACGAGATCTTAAAGTTTCTGATTAATCTTGATATCATCAAGCTAATTCGGTTCAACTATCACGCTGGAGCTGTGCATAAACTTCTACAAGTGAGAGACGCGGAACACATTGTGCACGCCCTCCATCTTCTGAGGTAAGTCGAATTTATAAGACTGGTTCACAATACCCTCAAGTATCAAAAAAGAACAAATGAATCTTGATGCGAACTTCCCATTTGTACCAGATCAAACAACATTATTCATTGCAGAGATCTTGACAAATACCATATCATCGATGGAGAACTCTAAATCACACATTCTCTTATTAGTGTAGCTCTTCTACATATCCTAAGTTGTTTTTATTCGTTGTTGGATGATCTCAATCTTCTCCGAAGTCTCTCTAATCATCTGGCTCAATTATCAGTTTCTCGTCCGCTTCCCACCGGTACGAAGGGGCATTGCATGGTCAGATATATAACGAATCAAATGGTTCTACACCGATGTTGGACTGATAAATTTTGTTATATGCAAACTCTATTAAATGTAAATGATCATCCCACAAGCCATCGAAATCAAGAATTCAAGCTTGCAAAAGATCCTCGTAGATACGACTCACCCTTTCGGTATGTCCATCATTTTATGGATGATAAGCTGTACTAAGATGCAACTCCGTCCCTAATGCCTTTTGAAAGATCTTCCAAAATCCACAAGTGATTAAAGGGTCTCGGTCGCTCATAATGCTTTTCGGCACACCATGGAATCACACAACCCATTTCACGTACAACTCAGCCGATTTGGATGTCTTCCTACTGGACTTTACAGGTATAAATCTAGCACTCTTTATCGATATATCGACTATGACCCAAATGCTATCATACCCTCTTCTAGTCCTCGGCAATCCATTAATGAAAAACATCGATACTTGTTCCTATTTCCACCAAGGAATTTCAAGCGGTTGTTGCAAACTACTCACTTTTTCAATTCTGCCTTTACCAAATGATAATTCATACGCTTCGAGATGAATGCCCCAACATCTTTACTCATCCTTTCCTAATAAGATGCCTATCTCATATCACGGTACATTATCCACTGGGATGTATAGTCAATCTCGAATGATGGCACTCGCATAGCGCCTCATCTCTCAATCCAGCAACATCAGGAACAAACAATCACCCATCCTTGTAGAGCCAACCATTATGGTCGAGCTCAACTGCTTCATCTCCTCAGAATCTACTCCTTCCTTTATTATTGCCATGATCTCGGCTAGTCTAGCATCTCGCATTAGTATCAATCCGCTCAATCAGTGTAGGTTTGATCGTTGGGCTAGCCAGCACTTCCGAATCTAGGTAACTTCGAGGTCTAAAATCATAGCCAATGATAAAATCCAGATGCTTCCACTGTAGGAACATCGCTCCCAAGATATCATGTCTCCTACTTAAAGCATCAATGATCACATTTATCTTAACAGGCATATAGGAAATATCAAAGTTATAGGAGGCTAAGAACTCTAACCATAACTGGTGATGATTGTTAAGATCCTTCTAGGTGAACGGACACTTAAACGACTTACGGTCTATATACAACTCGAACTTCTCTCTAAACAAATAATGCCTCCATATCTTCAAAACAAATACTATCACCACCAACTCCGGATTATGAGTCAGATACTTTCTCTCATGCAGTTTCGGCTATCGAGTAGCATAGGCAACAACCCTTCCCATCTGCATCAACACCGCACCAAGTCCAGTACCACAAGCGTTTGTTTATACTGTCAGCTCCTCGTTATTGCTCAGGATGAGTAATGTCGGTACACTCGTCAACCTCTCCTTTAAACTCACGAACACATGCTCGTACCTGTATCCCAAATAAAAATGTAATTCCTCTTCGTTGGGTTCTTTAAGGATGCTGTTACCTTAGAGAATTCGTTGATAAAATGTCTATAGTATCTTGCCAATACAAGGAAACTTCTCACGTTTGTAGTGGTCTTGGGTTGATCTAGTCCTGTACTGCTACCGCATTCACAAGATAAACAACAATACCTTGATCCAAAATGACATGACCCAAAAATCGCACTTTTCTCCTCCAGAAGTGACAATTCAAAAACTTTTCCTTCAATCAGTGCTTCCTATACACCTTGATCACTATCCTCAAATGCTCCTTATGCTCTTCCTTCATCCTCAAATAAACAGGGATATCGTCCACAAATACAAGTACAAACTTATTTAATTGATCCCTGAAAACATGGTTCATAAGATCAACAAAGTATACCGGTGCATTGGTTAGCCCAATCAGCATAACCAACCACTCATAGAATCCAGACGATGTACGAAACACCATAGTCGGCACACTGTCCTTCACCACTCTTGATCATTGAAACCACATTGCAATGTTTGATTGAGAGAACACCATAGCACCATGTAGCTGGCCGAATAATTCACCAATACATGGAAATGGATACTTATTCTTCTTTATCATCTTATTCAGCTCACGGTAATCTACACACAACCTCCAAGAGCCATCCTCCGTGGTGCAAATGATATAAGTGCGCCCCACTCAGATATGCTTTTATAAATGAACCCTCATCTCAAAAGTTCATTCACTTGCACCTTCAACTCTTTCTTCTCTCTAGGTGCCATACGCCTCAAAGGAATAACTATCGATCTGCAATTCCTTACCAAACTTATATGGAACTCTATCTCCCAAAGTGGTGGTAATCTGCACACCTCCGCAGATATGTCTGGATTCTCCCTTGCTATAGGCATGGATTACAACTCATCATGTGGAATCTCGAACAAATAAGGAAAGTTAACCATCACCTCATCGTCAGGTAGGCAGCATATCTCCAACCTACACCTATATCCATCCTTTCGTCACCAACGACCTCTTGCAATCCACCACTACTCTGTACTTCTACAGCCAGTCCATCCACGGAATAATACCGAACCCCATAAAACCTAAAACAAAGCAATCATAAGCAAATAAACATCCATGACTCGATAAGGCTAAGTCTCGAAAAACCATGTAAAGGCTAGTCGATCCTCCAACAGGGTTGTTACAATCAAAGGTCGATCAACTATCTCGGGTTTCAATCTCAATCTATCCACCAAATCACTAGATATGAAGGAATGTGAAGCCTTGGTATTGAAAAAAAAATGTACACGTGTATAAGCAATAGAAAGAACACTCTATATAACAATGCTTTTCTCCTTTCCTTCGTAGATGGAGCACTCGATGAAGCTGGAATGGCATCCAGCGCATAAGCAGACACAACCTGCTTATTCCTTGGTGGTTCTAGACAATCCTTCTTGATATTCCCTGGTGTGTTGCAGTTGAAGCACTTCTTGCCTTCTAACTCGTAGTCTCTGACAAGTTGGCTTTTCCCTTCATAATTATAGCAAGCAGGCTTCCACCTGTCCTTCTTCACTACTCTTCTGAAATTGCTGCTTCTTCTTCTTCTTCTTTTCCTACTTCCTTTTGCCTCCCCCACTAGCTTGTGACTTTGGCTCATCCTTGGGAGCAACAATCGACTTAGGCTTAGGATACGAACAATCATGTCGAAAAGTCTTCTCCACCAGCATCTTGAAGGTCTCATCGATATGTCCTATTAGCTTCTCTCCAAGATAATCATCCAAGCCTATAATAAACTTCTCGTTCTTCTTAGTTGGAGTATCCATAAAAGATAGACCATACTTCGACAGTATGTCGAACTCAGCCACGTACTCCGACACAAACATATCGCTCTATCTCAAGTCAATAAACTTTTGAAAGAGCACTGACTTCTGAGCGGCTGGTATATACTTCAATCTAAATCTCTCATTAAACTGCTCCTAAGTAATTTAGTCCTCGGAAATAGTAACCTTGATGGCATTCCACCACCCCATAGCTCTTCCCTAACGCTGTCTAGAGGCTATCTTCCTCTTCATCGCATTATCTAACTCCATATCATAAAATATGAATTCGTAGGTGTATAACCAATCGTGCATTTCAATGCTAATTCTGTTTCAAGGAACAGTTTGCCTTCTAAAGTAGAGTAACCCTTAATCAGTTTTGCAAAGTCAGCCTTTGCGCTTGCACTAGAGCACCACACCTAACAGCCGTAGCAGGAGTAACTTGGGTATTTGAACTATGTTTCGCACCATCTCAGCAAACACGTTCTGCAAGTCAGGGCTAGCAACCCCCGATCCTACCCTTCCCTCAACACCAAAAATGGAGTTCCTAGCAGCATTCCTAATTAGCCAGCTCATTCTTATAAACTGTAATAAGAAGGGTCAGTCTCTCTAAAAGGATTAAGTGGTGTCAGTGAATGCAATGCAAATTATATACTATATATACTACTATATAGTTTTGAAAACCAAAGTATAACAAGTATGAATTCTCATATATCGCTTGATCCATTCTAAGACGATAGCACCTTCCTTATCTCTAATGGATATAAGTATCAACTTAGATCGACTATGCAACCTAAGCTCTAATATCAAATGTGACGACCGTACTACACTTCTAGTACCCAATATATTGTATAACGCGCTACGAAGTTACCCGACCTATGCCGGATGGTAGTTATGGGTGTAAAGTAATAAAAATTCAAGCACATATCCAACAGGGCATCTTACAACGCACAAACAAAACATAATAAAATAACATAGATGTAAAACAGTTGAGATAGTGATATAACCAACTGAACCATAAATGATAACATCAGAGTGCATCAGGTTCACAGACTACACAAAAACTGAAATAAAGAGTTTGTACATCTCAAATCTTCAAAATAAACTCTATAACTGTCTCTCAGAATATAAGTACTGACATAGCTTCATAGTACTACACAATAGAATATAAGCAATAGTAAGCACCAAATATAGATATATGTAAGCACGACCTCCTGCTCATAGTCCGTACAACTCCATGTGCTACTCAGAATTATTATCCCTAATCTACTCATTTAAGAGTACCCATAATAATAAGAAGCAAAACATGAACCACGGGTTAGACAACATTTTAATATGAGCAATATATCATCTTAAAAATACTATAAAAATCATATATAGTAAATATGCACATAGGATATAAAGAAGCATACATGACCTATCCCTGCATCTAAAGAGATAACACATAACAGTCGATATATGCTAGTTTACTATCATAACCATATAATGGTACTACAATCAAATTACAATGTCTAGTGTCTATGTATGCGGTCAAAAATACCTACATCGTGTGATACCTCTTAGTGATAAGCAACCACGCTAAACATAGTATCATTCAAACAATCCTCACCATCACTCATGTGCGTTAGATATATGATAACTCGTATGATACAATCACAAACCAGGGACTCAATCAAAATCCTGCCTTCATTGGTGCTCGAATTCATTCCACTCCGAAAGGCTAGGAACCATACCCAAAATCGCAAAGCCTGGACTAATTAACTATTGCAAGATTCAAACGCAATCGCAAATCCAAGTAGGGATCCCCTCATACCCTTTCTTTCCGAGCACACTAGAAACCTCCAAGTTATCAACGATCCCTATGCATGCGTCTCCATAATGGAACTAAACCGTTATTCCATTATGGCTATCCTCATAGTAGAACATAGTCGCAAAACCTACCTGTAAGCCCCAATCCTTGAACTTGCACTTATTAATCATTATCACAATGCCCCTCATTAAGTCATCATCTTCGGAACACCTTTGGGAACCCAACAAAAATCATAAAACTGTCTTATTGAGGTTTTGAAGTTTTCGCCATTGTCGTCGGCATCGTCATTCGATGCATCATGCCATCTTTTCACTAATCGCCACATGAAATGCAAGGTCAATCCAAGCTATCCTGGAGTTATCCTCCGTTACTCCAAGCCTACTCCCAAGATCACCAAGTGGCTTAAGTCCTACCCCGACATGCCACGATGCAAACCCCAAGTACCCTTTCTAGTTTGGTACCTTACTGTAGCTCCACCTGATAGAAAAGTCTACTGGTCTCCTATGGTGTTATCGAATAGCAAATTATATTCGGTACCCAATGATGCCACCTGATAACGAATGCTGTCCGGTTCTCCCATGCCCCTATTAGACAACAAATGTTGTTCAGTGTTCCACATCATCAATGGATAACAAATGATGTCCGATCTTTCTCCAGTACCAGACCAACCTCACCTGTCAGGATCGGGATTTTTGACTCACGAAAGTCGACATTAATACGTCCACTGTAACAACTACCGAGCAATCGAATGCCGGAAAACCGAACCGTTAGGGTTAAAGAAGAGGTAGAAGATAGAAGAAGAAAGAAAAAGCAACAGAAACAATATCAGAATCTCACCATCACAGCGGAACAACATATAATAGATAAATGAATATCTTTAAAACAAAGAATCATATCAGTTATTACATGACATCACATTACATTACATTATCAGAGTTTACAACGAAAAACAGCGAAAAAGAAATATTATATACTAGTTGATACGCCATGCCATCCAGCTTGCCTCCAGAGCTCCACAACTACTCCTGAATTCCAGAATATCCTGATAACCTGACTCTAGACTGCCCGTGTGGAAATTGGTGGGCTACCCAGAGTTTAGGAAGGAAACATTAAACTCCAGGTCAGTCATGGGACTGGTGTGAGAACTTAAAACAGTTTATCTTTTAAAAACAAACAAAGAAATATTTTAAAATAGATCCGCAATGCTTTTAGAAAATGTAACTACCATAAGGCCTCCCGCCACACACACAATGCAAACGCAGAATTGGAGGAGATTTCTCCTTATGATAGTCAAAGATGCTTACTACGTAGAGAATTTCTTTTTATTATTACTATAAGTGCAAAGTGTGGAAAACATTTCGAAAGTACAATATTAATCTTAGCCAGCATAGGTACCATTATAGTATGTCTACTATAGCTACCATATTAGATGGCAGGTTCTACAACTAAAACCGTACAAGGTTCGTATTGTTTCTTTGGATTTCCAACAAATGGTCAGGCCAAGGAACTTCCCATTGCCACATGGATACGCCTCTAGAAAGACACCTCGAGAACCTAACCGGATCTCTGCCAACACAAGGTCGGGTTACCCCTAGCTAGGTAACAACTGACACGAATATGCCATCCCCCTGTCGTAACCGACCTAAATCCCAGGATTCACCAAGAAACACAAAATAATAAGTTTGCAGCAACAACATAGGTTAAGTATCAGGGCTCCATACCATAATACCACCTCTATCCAGAAGGAATGACATACACTAAGGGAGCGCTATCCCCTAATAACCTTGCCGCATCTTTCCTGTTTTGACCATTACCGAGGTGTGAGGTCCGACGAAGTCTCATCCACAAAGCTAGGCTTTTCACAAAAGCCACGCTTTGATCAACAAATACTCAACAGCACTTCGTATGCCACATTACCAGTTTGGGAATATATCACTAGTAACCATCAACTACATAACCTCTGAGCTCGTACGTCTCAGAGAAGGGTGTTAAGCTATAAGAATAAATTCTCCGCCACCAACAGAAATATATTTGATAGAAAACAGCTTTACATCTCAAATTGTAATGTCAGACACACATCCATACAAGTCCGTTCCGGGATCGAACGGAACCGAAGGCACTTCCAAAGAAGTCCTTGCAATCCGGATATTTACTAATCACGACCGGACTTCCCATCACAAAGGGTGATAAAATCTCTATATCGGAGATCAGCCGATGAAGAGTCATTCGACGGTAATCCTTCCGTTTTCAAAAATATCTGGTCTTCAACACCGGTCTTCAAATGCTATCCATTACGACATATCATTATTCGGAATGAGATTTATGACACAAAGGTCCTCTCTCGGCTAAATCGAATAACGAGCGCTTATTTTAAAATAAGTGTAGCATTCAAATTTAAGTAATCACAACAAATATTCAGCACCATAACAATCACTAGGCCCTTTATCTTGCCAAATATTCACTTCAATTAATCTTTAAAAGATATAATCTCAAAACATTTCACTTCATGTTGGAAAAACATTTCCAGATACTTATTTAACAATAAGTAATTCACAAATCTATTTATTTTCAATACTTAGAAAATATTCAATATACTTAAATTACAATTAAGTATATAATTTATTCTTTAAGGAAAACATTCTCTTAAACACATTCGTTTGAGTCAAAACGAATGTTGCGTAAAACATCGTTACGACAACCCAAAATCACTAGTATAGGGATTCAAAATTAAGATAGATATATAAATCACAATAATATATAAAACATTTCCATTCGAAAATCATTTACTATAACAACAGTGTTATAGTCCACCATTTCCTTTTATTTCTCGAAAACGTCTATTTCAACAATAAATGTTGAAATCTATAATTTCGATAGTCAATGCATTTTAAAAACACCTTTAAATCGTTTTAATTCTATTTAAAATATCACTTCCCCAAAACATTTCTTTAATATATCATTCATCGTCCAAACACGTGAATATATTTCCTTTAATAAGCTTTCCTATTTAATTATCAAATTCAATCAATTTTTGAATTTATAAATCAATGTTTATAAATTCACATTTATATATTACAACACTTCAAGTTATAAAAAGTCACTTTATTTACAAATTCTATTATATCTTATTTAATTGCCAAATCCAAATTATAAGTAAATTTACTTATAAACCTCTCATTTAGAAAATTAATTCTTTTATAACTTCATCAATTATAAATCTGTAATTCTTATTTACTTATAAAACCCATTTATAGCATCATTTTAACAATTATAAAAACTCCTTTATAACTCAATTATTCTGATTTATAAAAATCCAATTTTTATTCTTTTATATAAAGCTTTTATAATAAATTCAAAAATCTCTATTTAAACTGTTTTATAAAATCATTAACTCCATATTTCGAAAAAATCACATTTCAACTATATTTCTCAAAAATCATAATTTTTATAACATAAAAATTATAACGTTTATTTATTTAAAATAAATCAATTCCAAAATTTAATAAAACGTATACTTTCAAAAATCACTTTAAAATCCTTTTAAATTTGAAAATCATCACTTTAACACTTTTAATTTTCCAAAATAGGCCCAATGCTGCAACAGCACTAAATACAACATTCATGGCATCCAAAACATCATATATCATATTATAACAGAATATATCACAATATCTGTAAATAAATTAATACCGTTGAGGAATCCAGTTGGATCCCTCCAACCTGTTTCCCTACATCCACAGATGTTAGCGCAATACCAATCCTGTTCCAATACGGAATATCGTGGTACATGGGTTTACATAAAATATTATCCGCTATTATGCGGCGCAATAGGGTCTCATCCGCTATATAATGCGGAAAAATCAACTCCAAGTACGTATATAATACCAATTCCACATCAAGGTGAAATATCACGGTATATGTTTTTAATAAATAGCATCCGCTTAATATACGGCGTATAGGGTCTATTTCAAAACAATAGATAGCAATTTATCATTCAATCACACAATCAAGCAATTTTAAATCTAACTATTTAAAATTTAAATCGAAACAGTTTCGATTAAGTGAGAAGTTCTCACCTTGCTTTCAATAATAGTTGCAGTATTTTATTTCGAATAAAATTAAAGGAACGTTTAATTTTACCCAAAATTTTCACTAGCTTCAATTGATTCCAATCTAGCTCCATCGCATAGTGCTCGTCAATACGAAGCTAACGTAATTCGTTTCGTCTGTTTTCGACCTCGTATGACAAAGTTACAGCATTTTAAATTTTATACAATTTAATATATAAATTAATTTCATTTTTCTTTCTAATTTTATAACCCTACCCATCCTCGGCCATTGCTTTTCTTTTGATCACATTTGGGCCGTTCACGTCTTCTTCCTCCCCAGGTAAAAAATCGCGTACGAATGTGAAATGAACCCATCGGCCGCCTTTATAAAATAAATTATCCTCATCACCTCGAGCATGTAGAAGTTGATCGACGACCATGGTTACGGATCCCATCGCGAGTGCTACTTTCGACCAGAGATTGGTTGAACTCGGTCGCCCCTATGCCTCGAAATTCGTGCTCGAAACGACGACGAACACGGCCTCTTTTTGCCTCCAAACGACGACGATACCCAAAATCTACCGTTGGATCTGAAGATCTTCTCACGCTCTACAACTTTCATTTAGGAAGTTTTTGCTAAAGAAGAGAGGATGTGAAGAAAAACGAGGGAGAAGAAGGAAGTATTTTCGGCCATTGAATTGAAAATAGCGCCTACTGTTGAAAACCTAGGGTTTGTTTGCAAGATGAAATAATGAAGGTCCTTTTATAGAAAATTTCCGTGCACTATTCACCCGAAATTTTTCCAAACTCCAAACGAAGCGTGCCGCCTGGCGTTTGTAATGTTTTACCCTATTTCGAACGCAATGGAATATATATCGGAAGCCAATTCGATCAAATTTGAAAGATAAGTTTTTGAATCGAATATTTAAATTCAAAATTCACTCGAACCAATTTCTACGCGTTTTAGCTTGCCTCGGACAAACCGTAAATCCGATTGACACGAAATTTGAAATCTTATAATAATATAATATTATGGATCCGATGAAACTAGTTTCGTCGAAATCTGAGACTGTTTGAAAAATGGCTATTTTAACTCGTCAATTAAATATTAAAATATTTAATTTCTGCAAATTAACTTTTAATTCAGTTTTAAAAGTTCTATAACATCATTCTAACTCTAACATGATTTAATTCAACTTTACAAATCAATTTTAATCACATTAAATTCAATTTTCAATTATTTCTGTAATTTCAAATATTAAATTATCGATTTAATTATCCAATTAAACCTAGATATTCGAAATAAAATTTATTCGACTAACAAATTTTACTTGTTTAAATATTTAAAATCAATTAAATATATGAATTTCAAATGACAGAAATTCTGGGTCGTTACATCACCTTGGACTAACTCTCCTAAACCTGAAGTCCAAGCCGAACTAACCAATGTCAAACTAAGCCCATTGGACCATAGCACTGTAGTGATTTAAATTTCCATTACAATTTCAATTGCGCCACTATGCTCCACCCTTTAACCCTTGTGCATTCCATATGCAACGATACAACCTATAATAACCTCGAGTCAATCCGTTAAATCTCAGTTTCATGGTTCCTAAACCTAAGTCGCTTCAATGAGCATTTTTAACCATATAAGCATACAATCAAACACCATACATACCAAATAACATTCAAACATGCAAATATACAATAATTCATAGCAAAACATCTTGTAATATGTCTTTAACATAACCTAACACACATCAAGGCAACATTAAATTAACATGATGTGAGCACTTTAAAACATTTTAAATTCGTTTTTACCTTAGGTTTTATTCTAAAACAGTCTCAAAACATGGTTTTGAGTTTAAAAATAAGTTTAAACATATCAAATCATATAGACACATATATAGTAAGTTGGGAGATGATAAATCACTCATAAGACTTCCAAAATCCAAGTTTTGTAAGCAAATCAAGGCAAGTCGGAAAATCAATACCCAACCCCCAAGTTTTCTTCCCTAAAAATATTGATTTGAAGATCTCTATTGAATTCCCTTGCTAGCCCACCCTTAACTTATGATTTAAACTTGATTTGGAGGAGAAAAAGAAGGTTTTGGATAAAGAATGGGTTCAGATAGGCTTAGATCTATTTCGGAGATGGTAGAAATGATTTGATGATGTTTTTTCATCCAATATAGGCGTAAAACCTAAAATGGATTAATGGGCCTATTTCCAAACTCACCATACCCATTAAGCTGGTCCAAAAACTGTCAATCTTCAAACAACCATACCTCCTAGCCAGAAAGCCCAAATTGCTAATATGATCACCTTATAAAAAGGAAAACCATCGTATCTTTCCAGTTGAAGTGGTCTCAGATACTAATTTGGCATCTATTAAAAGTTATAGCCATTAGGGGCAAAATCGTCAGAAAAAATCCTAAATATAGGAAATTTCCCTAATAGGTATTTCCCAAAGTCATGCAACCTCATTTGAATTTCAAAAATAACATTTTACAATTATTTGATACGTAAAATATAGTAATCGTAATATATGGGTTGTTACAGGGTTGTTGAGTTGCATGTGATATAGGAAAATTAAAAAATTCCCTACTTGGACCTTTGTGGGCCTATAATGTCTAATATTTAACACTATAACTTAGTTAGCTGTTTTAATAAAATCTTATATTTGAATGCTTTATTTAATTAATCCGATTAGATAAATATATTTATTGTTAATATACAATCAAGGGAGATGAGGAGGGAGTGGTCAATGATAGATGAAAGAATAAATCAAATCAAATTCAATTCAATAAAATGTTGTTTCATTTTGAGAAGGAAACCTTTTCATTTCCCTTTCTAAAAACTTTCCTTCAATTTTAGATCCAAAAATTAGACCATATCATTCCATTTGTGGCTAACCAATTAATGATATGTATGTATGTATGTACTAACATATTTAATATGTATACACATGATAATTAGTAACAAATATAGGGTAACCCATTATTATATGGCAAATAATGGAAAAGTAAATATATACATGTGTAGATATTGGGATTTATGTCCACCATGTATATATTTTCCTTATGCATATGTGTGTGTATTGATTGCCTCATTTTAAATATTTAGTTCATATACATATATAGATATAAAATATTCCCAAAATGATATATCTTAATAACATAAAGGTTGAATTGATAATATCTAACATAGATTGATTGAATTAAAGTTACAAAACAAAATTGCAGATTAAAATCTGAGATTTATTTTTAGTATATATTTATATTCTGATCTAGATAAGTTAGCTAATATAAAATATCTCTTTGTATTCATAGTATAATATATATGTGTGTGTGTGTGTGTGTGTGTGTGTGTGTGTGTGTGAGCGCGCGTGCTCGTGCATAATGTAATAATAAGATTAAATAATTTTCAGTTTATTTAACACATGCAAGCTATGTTAAATTGTTCTAATCCAAAGACTCAGAGGTGTGAATTATGTGATGACTAATCTACACCTTTAGTATCCAATATAATATGTGGAGTGCGCCACATCAGTACTCGATTGCTGTAGCATGATTTTTGAGCTTGGTTAAGTAACTAAACTCCAAAGTACAACTTGTCGTATATCTTACAACGCAAGGATAAAATATAATAATTAACATATATGTATATATATAAACAAGCGAGATAGTAATAGCTAAAAAAAGCGCAACGAGTTCATATTATACAACACAGATCACAAAATTCATACATCAAATAATAAATTAAAATGTGCCGCCTCTAATAAAGTAAAGCACGGCCAAAGCATCATGGTCCTATATAGCAGAAGTAATAATAAACCCTAAAATATAAATATAGATAAGCCCAGCCTCATATTCATACATTGAACAGCTTTGTGCGCTAATCTCAGACCCACTTTCTGGCTACTCATTTAGGAGTATCCAAGATAAAAGGAGAAGAGCATAAAACCTCGAGTCTGATAACGATTTGGTGTAAGCAATAAATAGTATTAAGATGCTATAAAAGTCGATATAATATAAGTAACACTATGTATGTGGAGTTAAACCTGCCATGTCCCTAGATCCAATAAGTTAGCACATAACAGAAGATACGTTATACCGTCATCATATAGGCATACAACACTAAATACAATTTAGGTGTTGGGGTGTCTAACATAGTGGTACCTACATCATAAGACATCCATCTCAATCATACATCAATAAAGAAAATATCAACCATCGTGTTGGTGAGATTTTTCATCCCACTACATTAATCTAGGTACGAAGCAATTATGATGCTGGACGGTTCCATGATTGAGCCTCGACAAACTTAATTGATAGTAAACTTGCTTTAAAGTGTAATAGTTGTGTTATAAAGCATATACAATCATGTAGATACAACTTAACTATTTGTTAAAATGTTAACTTCATTTTGCTAGCCATTTGGTATAATCCAAACAAAACCGAGCACAAAAAACAAGATAAATAATGCAATAAAGTAAAGAAACAAAGATTTATGTTGTTTGAATTTTAAAGAATCATACATCCATTGGACAACACCTTTCTACCTTTCTTTTATCCTTTAATCATAGTACAACTTTACATGATTTAATGGGTGAGAACCTTTTTTACAATATATTGCTTAGAGAATAAAAAATGCGACCCTATTTTTGCTGCTGCAACGCCTTTCTTTTATAGCGGAGGTTTTCTCACGTGGATTGGCAATGCCATATCTTTGTATTCTTTCCATCGTTAGATGTTTCCACATGTCTCAATGCGCGTAGATTATTGACATTGCTTTAGGAGGGAGAATTTACCATGGAAGGAAGTAATTTGAATTTATGTGGGAAGATTCAAATTTGAAGTGTTGTGTTTGGGCCAATGCAGTGATATGTTTGACACCTACCTTGGCACTGCGTATCATATGCTGATACGGTTTACGGCTACACTTAGTATTTGATTGATTGAATACATTTTGAATATGGTAAGGTTATGTCAATGCATTTCGGGCTGGCTGAACTGGCTATATCCTGTGCATTTTAGTTTGGCTGGATTGGATTCATTCAATTGATGCATGTTTGTGTGGTTATTTAATATTTGGACGATGTAGTCTACTATGCTATTGCGGCATAGTTCTATATTAGCGAAGTATTTTTCTATAACTGGTACAGTCTATATGTAAGGTATGTGCAATTCAACTATGGTTACGGTGGTATAGTACAGCAGCGTTGAAGTAACGCATTCGGTTATTTTATTATGTCGACGTAGTTCATTAATGGTGGAGTATTTTCAAATTAGTCTGCACAGTTATGCACCATCAAAATATGCATATTTTGCTTTTGTTATTCTTGCATGTCTCATTTAGTGAAGTTTTCTGAAGATGTGGCTACTTGGCTTGTGCTTTTTATTTTCCTATTGTTGGACTAGTGCAGTTCTTTGGATGGAAGCATAACGTGTGCACATCCAGAATTATGTTGTGCTTTGATTATCCTAAGGCGGTTAACATCGTTTGAAACAAGACCGCGTATCTTGCACTATTCATATGCCTTTCGTAGTACGTTTGATTTAAGGTTGATACAGCATTGATGGTTTCTTATGAGTTACTGGCTGTTCAATCATGTTGAACATAGTTTACTTGGCTTTATTGTTCATTTTGGAATGCATTTATTTTTGTGTTTCGTTCTTATCATCTTATTAATCCATGCAGTCCAGTGGCTTCTTGATATGCACAGTAAACATTATGGGATAAAAATAGGTGTAACACTTGTCTCTTAAGTCTATGCTATTGCATATTAGGGCATGTATCTTTACATGAGTAGTTGTTCCTAACCGTTGTCCAACGAAATATTTCTGTTTCAAGAAATTCACTTAGTTTTTCACGGATATTAATTATCATTATTAACATCTATATGTTTCTTTCATTTCCTCTCGCTCTTCTTTTACTTTCTTAGAAACACCCATACGAGATATTGCAATTTTTACATCATCTTCTCTCTTTCAGGCTCCAGTTATTTCCAATTGTAAGTTAAATGTTTTTCAATATTCTTCCTCCTCCTTTTCTTCCCTCATTTTCCAGCTTTGTTGGATGAAAATTCTATGCAAAATTATTTTGTTGGTTTATCAATACAGTAATTAATCTTTTATTGTTTGTTAAATCAAAGTCAATTTGTGAAATTTAACGTTATTTTATCCCTTCTTTTAGCTATCAATGGCCTCTGATCTCCTTAGTACATTGAGTCATAGTTCATCTTTTATCAACTTAACTTCAGCCATATGCGAGGAAAGACAGGCTGAGTGCATATTAATTAATTTTGGAATTAGCGATTATGAATTTAATTTAAGGTTGATACTACATTTTGGAATGTGCGAATTGTTATGCCCCGTTCTTGTCATCTTATTAATCCATGCAGCTCAATGACATCTTAATTTGCATGGTGTGCGAAAGAAAAATGGATGTAACACTTGTCCCTCAAGTCTGCGTTAGTGCATGTTAGGGCAGATCTATCATTTTTTGCATCAAGTTTTTCATGCTATCTAATCAATCATTTCACATTTAATGATTCTTGCATGTGTCTTGACATGAGTAGTTGCTTGTTCTAATCGCTCTTATTCCAAGTAATCGGCTTAATTTTCCATGGATACTAATCATTATTATTAACATCTATATTTCTCGTATTTCCTCTCACCTCTATTTTACTAGCTTAGAAAAACCATACGAGATATTGTAATTTTTACATCATCTTCTCTCTTTCAAGCTTCAATTATTTCCAATTGTAAGTTAAATTTTTTCAATATTCTTCTTTCACCTTTTCCTCTCTCATTTTCCAGCTTTATTTGATGAAAATTGTGTGCAAAATTATTTTGTTAACTTATCTATATAGTAATTAGCCTTTTATTTTTTGTTAAATTAACGCCAATTTGCAAAATTTGACATTAATTTATCCCTTCATTTAGCTATCAATGGCCTCCGATGATCTCCCTAGTACATCATGTCACAGTTCATCATTTATCAACTTAATTAATTTCGGCTATCTGCGAGGAAAGTTAGGCTAAGGGTATGTTAATTAATTTTGGAATGGGTGTATTTTTTTTGACCTCAGAACATATCTGATTAGGTCTTTACCTTTCTCTTCATCCATTTATTAAAGAATGGTTAGCTGTCGTTGGTTTATCGATGATCGATGTTGGACCATATATCTTACTGTCTTTTGACTTGCACCTATATTTTGTATGTTGAACACCTAACTCCTCCCTCTTGCCGACAACTTCTTTTTTATATTCCGCACATAAGAGTCTTTCTTCGGGAGGATTTCATTTTGTTCAAGCTATGAAATGCCTCCTCTCCACTTCTCCTTATAAGACTTATAGGTGGTCAAACCAATTTTTCTTCGTTTCCTAATAGGATGGTTTTGTAACTTTGTTTCAAGAGCTTGGTACTACCCATTCCTTTCTTTGTTCGGTCCCTCTAATTTTCTTTCATGCACTAACTTACACCTTCATTTCTTTTAAATCAATTGTCCAGACTTCACCAGCGATGATCATGAGCAGGAGATATTTGTAGCACGTAGGGCAACTACACTTAATCTTGGTAATGATGTTCATAAAGGTTCAAGTTTCTTTACAGAAATTCTACTATGTAAACATAACTTTCCACGTCAACATAATCATTTTTCTAGATCTATTTTCATTTATGTTTTTAATACTTCTGCGCTGCATGGTAGGTTTTTAGTTATGCATTTTCTACTTAGGTTTTCTTGTATGAATTTATATGTTTAATTGCATTGTCATTTGAACAGTGCAGACACCATGTCGAAACTAGCCTCTACATTCTCAAAGATAAAGGTGAGAAGTTAAGGTCAGGGGAGGACCTAACTGTGAAGGAAAGTGCAAATAAATAACAAAAGATAGATGTCTTTCCTCCCCTTTAAAATTCTCCTACAACTACCATAATTCCTGTGTTGCCTATCAATATGCTTCCAGCTTCTTCCCCCTTCTTGGTTATCCCAGGAGAGGGTGTCATTTCAGATCTAGTGGAGCGAATGGGACATCTACTTATTGATGAACTTAAGGCACTGCCTCTTGCCTCATTACCTTCTTCCAATTTCTCTATTAGGAAGGTTTTCACTAGCTTGCAACATTCTGGCTTTCAAGTTAGTTCAAATTTTTTTTACCTTGGCTATAACTTCAATGCATATTCCAATATTATAACATTAATACTTTTAGGCTATGGCCTTTGTGTTGGAATTGCAAAATCGCCTGACATTTTAGAGCTAACAGTGACAAGCGCCAAGTGGAGAATTCAAAGACGAAACAGGATAACTTAAAGTAAAAATAAGATTTAGATGCTGCTTCACTAGACATTGAGGTAGAGATAAGACGTAGGCAAACTATAAAAAAAGCTGGTTGAGAGACCTCTAAGAATGTTGAGGAGGTGGAGGTGTGGACCACAAAGGTGGAGAACAACACTAAGCAATTACAGTGAAGGGTAAAAAAGTTCGAATGGAAGCTTTCTAAGGCAGAGAAGGACTTAGACTCAAGTCAACTTGTAATGTTCTTTACAAGATTTATGCCCAAATGAATAATCAGTCTATGCGAATTACCTTGACAAAGTAAAGGTGGAGATTAGCGTGGATTTCCTAGAAGACCCTAAATTGACAAAGGATGCATTGGGATACTGCAGAAAAGTGTGGGTTCAAGAGTCGGTGGACTTCCTTTAAGAATCAACACAAGTTATTGATGTACCTTGGGATTCCGATGTTGAAGAGGACCCAACTAATGAACACATGCATTCTAAGGGCGCTTAGCAGGATTCTCCACTATAATACAAGTAAACATCTGAACCCTTTAGTTTTAGGATATTTTTTGGAGTTTTTACGATCTATATATATTTGACATGTTGCACCTGTTGAAGTTAACTGCACCACTTTCATCTCCCAAAATTCTTTAGATCACATATGTGTAAACAAAAGACTTATGAATGAAACAACCATCCTTTTTCCTTTTAAGTACTGGTTTTTTTTTACCGTTCTATTGTTTTTCATGATGTTTTTATTAGCTATGGTGGTATCTTTTAAACTTGTACTCTTTGCTTTTTAGGTAGTAACATAGGCATTGATAAACTTCTTTTGTTGAAGTGTTATGAAGGAGGTAGTTTAGTTCAACATTTGAGTGGTTTTTTGAATGTTTGGAAAAGTTGGCTGCAAAGTGGTTATCAACAAGACTTGTCTTTGTATGTAAAAGGAAAGCTAAAACTTGAAAAGACTATTACATAGTTAAAGGAGTCTTATTGGCTCTTATTCAAAATTTCATAAGTCATACATGAAAGGGATGCACTTTATGACTTGGTACTGCATAAGTAGGATCTTTCCTGTAGAGAACAAACTGCTTCCTTTAGGACATCCTTGTTTATTATGGTTAAAAAACAGACTTAGCTATAGACCATAGTAGTACCGTTTCATAACTTTTAATTAAATAAAATATCCGCATAATATAAAATAAAAAGGTTAGAAAATGAGCTTAAAACTGAGCGGGATGCGTTGTTTTATTGGAGAAGTTATTGAAAGGCGGTGGAGGGGTGCGCCATATGTTACATCTTACAAAGGTGAAACTAAGGCTTTGAATATTATAACTCATAAACTGCCTTTACAAATAGCAAATCAGTTAGCATGGAAAATAATCCCCCTGCGTCTTTGGCCCTTCACGTAGTACCAAAGCCATGTGTTGCTCTTGCAGCCCTACAAGGGAAGAATCACCATGTTGTTTCTTGGTGGAAGGAAGATTTAAAGAATTAATGTGAGTCCAATTTTTATGAATTCAAAAACTATTATAAGGATAAATTATTGATTTTTGAAGGTAGTAGTGCACAGGGTATATCAACTATGAATGAAATTTTTGGTCCTTCTTCTAGGTCAACTAAGAAGACTAGATCTCAACTTTTGGACGAAGTTGAGCATGTTTGCTATAAAGCATGTGAATGCCCTCAAAAATAAGTTTTATGCCCTAGAATCCCAATCCTCCATGCAGGCCATCGAAAAGGTTTCCTCTACTGCATCATCAATGTATTCTGCCTTTTCCCTCTATAATTGGATAAGGCTTCCCTAATTGAGGAGCTACATAAAGAGAGAGTTTGGTGGATACCGTCCTGAAACATGCAGTTGACTTTTTTTAGTCATTTTGGCCCGATCTTAACTTAGCTTTTTCATACAAGCATGAGGATTTCATTTCTACTGCTTATGAAGTTGGTGACGTTTGGGACGACGTGAGTTATGATCCTAGGGTCACGTTTGGTAGCATCTCCAGCCATTCGTCCATTACTATTACTGAACTGACCGATTCCCCTACAATTTTACAACTTGGAGTTGGCTCTACTGGATGCCTATGTTGGCAACTCAAACTTCCGCTATAGTAAGAAAGTCATAATTAATGATTTCTTTGAGTTTGAATCCGATTCATAATGTAGTTGGTACAGTGATAATTATTAATTGCATAAATATACAATCGTGGTGCGTCTAACTCTGAATTCGACACTTAACGTAACCAATGTGATAAAAAATTATTTTGCTTATGATACTTTGTAAACGTGCAAAGCATGTAGATAGAAGTAGATAAGAGTTTTTGTGTTTACGTGGTGAACTTTATGTAGATGCTTGAGTTGTACATGGTTTGCATTTTGTACCGCGTTCCACATATTATTTTACATTTTCTCACCACTATTGATTTATTATGTAGCTTTTTATCTTACATGGTTCGTACCTTTTGAACTTGACCCCTGTCATCTATATTTTGTCATGCGTTTAATACAATCTGTTGTGTTAGTGATGTAGTTTGATAGTGTTTTGACTGAGAAGTCAGTCGGTGTACTTACACCCCTTTTTATTCATGCACATGTTTTTTATTGCTAGTTCAAGGCATCTAGTATCCCTATATCCAGCTCGATATTTTGGCTGAAAAGCCGAATTATGTGTTTTATAACTCCTTTGCATACACACACTACCGTATTTGCATACACACACTACTGGTTTAAGTATTTTGATATCCTTACTTTAAGTATAATATTTTTGGCTGAAAAGTTGAACAATACTTCTGCTGTTCCATGGATAGGTGATAGTTATTGACTTTAGGGGAAGGTTTTTTTGGAAGTTTAAAGGTTTCAGGGTTTTGCTTTGATATACATGCCCTCTTTTTGTGCAGTTCATTTTGCTACTTTTTTTGGGACATGGATTCAAATCTTTTGGCTTATTGTATTGTAGGTGTTGTCTTGGGCTTTATTTTTGAGCCTTGCCCATGTGCATTTGTGTTCAGTCTCATAATTCCCAATGTTGAGATTTCTTTTTCATTCGCTAGCTACACGTTTTTCTTAGCAAGAAAATGTTAGCGATGCACTTGTGGAATTATAGAAGCGGTTTTCTTTGATAAATTTTGGACTTGTATATATTTTGGACTTAGTTATTCTTTGGCATACATGAGTTTTAGAATGCGCTAAGGGTCCAAGGCTTTGGGTCAGTAGTAATTTTATATGCCGACCCTACTAGTTTGGATGAAGGCATATGATAGTGGTATTCAGTAGTGAGCGATGTGCACGTAAATGTGCATATTTTTACAACCATATTTAAACTATTTAAATTAAATAAATGATCTTATTAGGTATTTTAACTTGTTTAAACCAAATTCATATTATTTTCAAATTGTCGCATATCGATCTTTGTGTAGGGGCAAAATGGTCATTTTTTTGCATATATTAACTTGAGAAAATTTAATTGAAAATTTCTATATTATTTTGTAAGAATTTGGCTTCATATACAGGTTGTTTCATGAATATGTATGCATGCACAAGAGTGAAGATAAAGATATGAAGATGGAAATAATTCAAAGGCATGATAATGGAGGACCCCACCTACCCATATACCTTCATGTACAAATTAGAGGTAATGCACATGCTAACATAGTTTAAGTCTTCATGCACATCTAAAAGATGATTAATTGATGCTAATAATTACTTTGTGTCCACACTACCTCAAGGGAAATTTGGGCATTCCCCAAAAATATGAATTAGGGTTTAATACATGTATAAATACCTCATATCTTCACGTAACCCTCCTCTTCCTCTTAGTTTAGTTTTAGGCTCAAAATAAAATTACAAGCTCTCTTTCTCTTTACCTGGTTACTTAGCCATATTTTTATTTTCATGTAATTTCCTTTTTTTTATGAAATGTTCTATGTTATTTACATGCTTCTCTTCTTATGTTAGTAGTGTAGTTTACTTTTCATGCAAGTAGATTAGTGTTCATTTCTTTTTTACTTCGCTTTTCTTTTCATTTTGCTCTCTTTTTCTTCTTGTTTATTTCATGTTGCTTTCTACATTTGTTGATTTGATAACAAATATGAGAAGCTAATCCCTACAATTTAAGGGTAATGAAGCTCTTTAGATGTAGATGCAACATTTTGATGTTTATGCTATCTTTTGGTGCTTAATATGAAGTGGTTTAACTTGTTGTTTTGATATGAATTTGATAGCCTATATTGTTGACATCTAATTAATAGGCTGTACTTAAACAATCACAAACAATAATTACCTCTTCATCTACATATGATGATGGTAATGAAGTGATTGTTGAAATTAAAATTTGTATTTCTAAACAATAGTTAATAGACCATGCTTAAAATAGATTTTTCTTTCAACTTTGTTGTCATATTTCATGAGACTTCAATGTTTATCAGTGGTTGTGTTATAGTTTGATGGTTTATATTGGGCTAATTAATATCATAAATATATCATACTAATGATAAACACATCAACTAATGACAAGAAAAGAGAGATCGTAACTTCATTTTGTTGACTTATGTGAACTAGAGAGTGGAAATTGTCTCTAAATTATCTTAACACTATTATATTTTTATCTGTTTTCTTTTGTCATTTTCCTCATTTTTTTACCTAATCATTTTCAACTTTGGTTAATTTGGTTGAATAAGAAATTTAAAATCAAAAATTCCATATGGATCGACTCGTGCTCACTACGTACTACAATAGTACGCCGTGCGCTTGCGGTATAAATTTAATTTGAAATTTATCGACGACTTTCTAACTCGATAGAAAATCCGTCGTTAAATAGTGAGAAGATACATTCCAGATGAAAAAGCAATTTGTAGATTTCAATTTTGGAGATATGGATGTGACAAGTAAGATTTTCTCAGGGCTCGCCTCCTTCTAGCGCCAAAATATCAAAGAGATTTTTCATCCCAAAACACCAATTTAGTTACGAAGCAATTACGGTGTTGGACGCTTCCATAATTGAGAATCATCAAACTTAATTGACAGTCTACCTTAGGATGTGGTAATTGTATTGCTAAAGATTCACACAATCATGTAGATGCACTTTAGTAGTTTGTTAAAATGCCAGCTTTGATTTGGCTATCCCTTTGATATAACCTAAACAAATCAAGCATAGAAAACAAGATAAATAATGCAATAAAGTAAAGAGACAAAGATTTGCCTGGTTCAAATTTCAAAGAATGCTACATCCACAGAACAACTCCTTCTTGTCCTTCATTCAAATTAAAACTTAATATGATTTAGTCGCAAGTAACCATTTTTTACAATATATTACTTAGAGAATAAAAAATGCAATCCCCCTTTTGCTACTATTATATCTTCCTTTTATAGAAGAGTTCTCTCATGTGGATTGCCAATGTTATACCTTTATATTCTTTCTCACCATTAAATATTGCCATATGATTCTCATTTATTTGATTGTTTTGTATATACATGGATTGTTGACTTGGCTTCAGGCGGAATGATTTACCTTTGGTGAGAAATGATTTGAGTTTAGGAGCGATGATTTTAGTTTGAAATGTTATGTTTGGTGCCTATGTACTGAGATGTCTAAAACCAACCTTGGCACTACGCGTTGTATGCTGATATGGTCTATTACCGCACTTAGAATTTGAGTGTTGGAATATATTATGAAGTATGGCGAGGTTATGCTGGGGCACTTTGGGTTGGATGAATTGTCTACTTTCTGTGCAGTTTAGTTTTGCTAGAATGGATTCACTGTATTAATGCATGTTGGTGCAATTGTTTGATATTTGGGGGGCGTAATCTACTACATTATTGCGGTGTAGTTTTATATTTGTCAAATACCTTTTTGTAACTGTGCAGTCCATATGCCAGGTATGTTCAATTCAACTATGTTTAAGGTGGTGTAGTTCAGCAGTGTTGAAGTGATGCGTTAAGCTATTTTATTATGTTTACGCAGTTCATTATACATGGAGCATTCCAAATCAATCTGTATAGCTATGTGCCATACAAATACGTGCAGTTGGCTTCCGTTATTCTTACACAATTCATTTAGTGAAGTTTTGTAAAGACGTGGCTGCTTGGCTTATGCCTTGTTGTTTTCCTTTGTTTGACTAGTGCAATTTTTTTGATGGGAGCATAACATGTGCATGTCTGTGTTTTAATTATTGTGATGCAGTTAATATCGTTTGCATTAGGACTGCACAACTTGCTCTATTGGTTTATATCTCCTTTCACGGTACATTTGATTTAAGGTTGATACTATGTCGATGGTTTCTTTATGAGCTGTTGGCTATTTAGTCTTGTTGAACATAGTTTATTTGGTTTTGTTTATTTCTTTTTGTAGTGTGCGCGGTTTCATGACCTGCTCTTGTCATCTTATTAATCCATGTAGTCTATTGGCTTCTTAATCTACATGGTATATATTATGGAAGAAAAATGGGTGTAACACTCAACGTGCATGACAATAAAAATAATCCAACAAATCAAACCAACCATTACACTCTTGGATGCTCTTGGATAAACAATTTGACCAACTCAAATGGCCAGCGATTACTCAATGTCGCAGGTATTCAATAATCAAAATCATGCCCACTTAAAAAACAAAGTATATTGACCACTCAAGTGCCCAACTCATGGGTATACTTGGACTACCCTATCTAAATGAGAACTTATCTCTAGCATACATACCGGTAGTCTAAGTGCTTCTAATCTACTTCATAAGTGATCGGTCCTCACTCGGCCACTTGGTAACTCCTCTCATGCTATAGTCACTTCTCTCACTAAGCACTCGATCTACACTACTCACGTTGTCGATTCTTCAAAGTTCGGACACCACACAAAGTTCTACGATTTCCTTAGGGTAAAGCCTGAGGAAACTAGCCAATTTCCCTAAGTTTGGCCCCAAAAAAACCTTGGGGAATTCTGTATCATCATCACATTACAACACTGATCACCTAAAATCCATAACTCGAATTCCATCCACCCGTACTCTATGTATAACAACCCACCCCGGAACAGGCGTAAATTTCGACCCAGAAAAGGCCCATCAAAACCGAGATCCATTCTAAGATAAGCTATTGGTAGTAAAAATGAATAACATTATAGAGCATAAATTTTCAAAGCTCACAGCAGATGGAACAAAATATAACAGCAAAGTTTACCCATTTATTCAAACCATAAAAATGTCATAATGCAAAATTTCATAAAAATCGTAACATATGATCTGTTACAACAATTGTCTAAATATATGGGTACATATAAAAGCAAGTAATAATAACCAATACTGCCACAAGCCAAACTTCTCCATCTCTAAGCTTCGTCATTGCCATCACTCCATCCATAACTTATGTTGTAATGAGGAGGGAGTCAGAAAAACAAGTGTTTGGTGAATAAAAACCTCGACTCTTACCTTTTCAGTACTTGGGCAATATATTTAAAAATAAGAATACATCTATGAACATAAAACCATTAAAAACCACTTAATACTTCTTTATAAGGAAAGGAGGTGGGTCCAACCACTTAATACTTCTTTATAAGGAAAGGAGGTGGGTCCAACCACTTAATACCTTCCATTTCATAAGCAGGTTTTTAGAATCCCACATCCTAATAATACGTTATAAATAGCTAATAATGTGGGAGATAGTACTCAAGCCACTTAATACCTTTTATTGGAAAATAGACAAACAACAGTAAATTTAATATCTTAATTAAAGCACACCACATCATTTAATACCTATTTCCAAGGCGTGCTCCTCAATGGTACTATCTAGTTGACATCATATAGAATCTCTTAAGCCACTTAATACTTCATTGTGGAAAATAGGCAGACTCCGGTCATTTAATACCTTGATTAAGGCAGACCTCATTATTTAATACCTATTTCCAGAAGCGGACCCCCTCATTGAGATACCACCTAACGCAAACCCTTGGCCATTTAATACATTTCTAAGGAAAAAGAGGCAGGCCCTCAAACACCTGCTTAATACCTCAAGACCCCAAAGTAGGTCCTTCGTCTTATGACCCTTACTCATAATGACGTCTCACATTAGTCCAACTATTCGTCAGAACCGATGGCAAGATTAGCTGGGCATATTTGTCCTATAGAATTTGGGACCAACCTTGCATCATTACAAGTATTTATCATAAGGATATCGCACATCAATCAAAGTGTACATAACTACTTGTAGCCTCAAAGTGAAGGGCAGACTTCCGTCATGTAATTGTATTGACATTGCATCCCCATGACTCAGACATACCTCAATTACTATATATATATATATATATATATATATATATATATATATATATATGTCTGTGTGTATATACTCATCTCACTGTCTCATAAATAAGGCCTTAAAAGGAATCTTCCTTATCATGCCCTAAATTAATAATTAGGCTATATAAGAGTTACCTTTTATTTCCTCCTATCAATCAATTACCTTCTTAACGAGGGAAAATAAATGTCTAATCAACTATGCCATATATGCAATAGTTATACATTAATTACGCAAATAGAGATAAATAAACATTCATGCCTATTAAGTTCTAAACGCATGGATTTTACGCTCTAAACTGGCGTTAAATGTCAATTCTGTAACCAAATATTATTACAAGTCTTTTTTCTTCAAATTTCCAAGATTTCAACATACTAGATAAAGGGATTCTAATATCCAAAATAGGGAATAAATACTCATACCAAAACTGCAATAACAAACTTGTAAATAAAATAGAAACTCAATTTATTACACCAATTCAATGGAATGTCCTAAATAATAGGAGTTGCATCTAAACTCCATATTCTGTTCAACTCCTCTTTTACAAAGAAGTAGATAAGAATAAGTGGTGTAAACTACAAATAGGATTCATAATCTAAACCTCTTATTTCATTGAAGAACCACAATTTTACCCAAATAAGAAGGAGAAGTGGAATAGACTACGAAATTATCAAAATTTGCATAAACGAAACAATTCCATCAAATTTTGTATAAATAATTGAGAACTCAACATAGAATTGACATTTCAAAATAAAATAAATTTTTTAGGGGATTTTATCTATCATATTTTTGAAATCCCAAAATTTCTAAGGCATATTCAAATCCAAAAAGAAATATACTATACAATTACTGAAAAAGAAATATTATGGTTCCCACTCATGGATTAGACGTAGCTTCACCTTAATGGATTTGTAGCCTTTCAATCCCTTCCGGAATCTCTCTCTTTTGATACATACAGACATAATAAGGAAAATGTATATATTTTTAATAAATTTAGAATAATTGGAGAGAAATAGAATAAGAATAGGTTGGGGGAAGAAGAAATAAATAGAAAATATATTTTATCCTTAACTGGATTCTCTACGAAGTTTCTAAATTTAATTTGGAGAGATAACAATGACAGAGTTTCATTAAATTCCCCAAAAATAATATGAATAAAAAGCGAAGAGGATAGGGTTTTATTTACTGGGATTGAAATGCACTAGAACCATAGGATGAAATAGGTTTAAATGGAGAAATCTGGACCATTCATACCCTCAAACCCTAGTTGCCACTGCCCTTTTTCAGACATGACCAGTCGACCCCCTTTCAACTGGTCGACGGCTAGAGGTCAACTGGTTCCAATAAAGGGATCGACCATTATGTTTATTCTAGGGAACTATTTATTTCTACTTCTTTTAATTGACTTCTTTCCCCTAATCAACTTTAATGTCAGACACTAATTAACATTTACTTAGTCCTCGAGCTGATTTTTAAAATTCAAATACTAAATTTAAATTCTCATTTGTATTTGAGTTCCAACTAAATTAATTTAAATCTAAAAATATAAAACGCTTATACCTTATTCGTTTGAGCTCCGTTTTTTGTATATTATATATGAAAATAGATCAGAATTTCGCCATAAAAAGGAAGGAAATAAATTTTATAGTCAAATTTCAACTTTTATAAAATTTCCATATTCATCCTTTATCATATTTAGTTCACTTTACTTCATTTCTTTATGGTTCATTTTACGAGGTGTTATATTATGTGATCGATCTTATAGGACCTACAAAACTGTTCGCATGGCCATTAGACTATCTTTGGCCTAACTATAATGAATATTTGGTCATGGTTTTTGACCAGAAGTAGCCATCTCTTAGCCCTAAAGCACACAAGTAAATGCCCTAATGTTGTTGCAGTATGTCCTTACTCATTCGCCTATATAACCTATGAGCTTGGGCTTCACCCAAAATTATTCGATCTAAATGTTTTAGGTCGAACCATTTTGGTTCTAGGACTTGGCCAATTTTGGCTAACTCGAGTAACCCCACTTCATGTCACATTTCTTAAGCCTAGCCTCGAAGCTTTCCCATCCAAACCTCGAAGCTTCAGGCTCAACTCTAACACCTCATTTATGACCGAACCATCTCTCCATGGCCATAACTCTACTATCTTCACTCTAAAACACATATAATTAGTTTTATAGCCACTCCTCACCATCATCTACTCACATTATTGGTTGCAAGTCTTTTGGGGCATTTTGGATCAATCAATCATGATGGATCAGTCGTGATGGATCGACATTAATCGATCATCCTGGAAAACTTGTCTTGTTTCAGCCTTCTTTGAGTTGGTTTCCCTTCACACTGAATGTCTTAACTTCATATGCAATCATTTGCATCAATTGGCTCCAAACACTTTAGAATCAACCGAGTCTCCGAAATGCATATCGATACTCTATACTCTAACCTAAGCAAAAAAGGACACAAACACTAACAAACAAGCATCATATCATCGTTACAAAGCAAATACAATCATTATATCATCCAAAGAAAATGACAAGATGGCCTATCTGCATGAACATACATGCATTATCTGGTTTTTATCCCTTTTAAACCATTCAAATTCATTTTGAAAACATGAATAAGTTTAATTTTATTAAAAATCATGTTTTCAACTTTAAAATCAATTTCGAAACATGGTTTAATACTATATTTGCATGCATAGTATAGTGAGAGACACAGATCAATTCTTAAGGGTCCAAATGCATATAACCAAGAAGGATATGACATGAACAGTAGCCGTCAAGAATTCCTATGCACCCAATAGTAATAAATGAATCCCTACCTAATCTCTCTCTTTAATTGCTTGATATGGTTAATTAAAGTAAGGTTTATAGTAAGGTTTGGGGTTGATTTTTCACTAAGGAGATGACTAATAGAAGTCAGAATGTTTTTGGGAAGTATGGAAATGGTTAGGAGTTATCCTATTACGTCATATCAGCTCAATCCAAAATTGGTTAAAATCTATCCAACTTAAAATGGCAATATCTCCTAAACGACAGGCCAAAATCCATCATGACTACTATATGAAAAGAGAAAACGAACATATATTTTATTTAAAAGTGGTTTTGGATCCCAATTAGGCTCATTACAAAAGTTATAGGTCTGACAAGCTTTCAAGGTCGAAGTCGTCCCATAAAATTTCAAAGGGTCAAAAATGTTGATACTCAGTCTTTCCTAAAGTTATTGCCTTATATGACCCAATTTGGATTAAAATATAATATTTATGATCCTTCGACGCATAAAATATGAGTCGCTAAAAATCCATCAGCGATTATTATTGAACAATTCAAATATCAACGTTCACACATTGCCTAGCTAAGGTGTGATAGTTACACCGAATTTATCGCTTATGGATCTTTTGGTAAAATCCAGTTTCATGTTTTCTTAAGCAGTACCTTCTTATAACGATTATTTACACATGTTTGCATCATCGAATTATATCACTTTCTGATATATAGAATCTGATGTTAGTCAAAATTCATATATTATTCACATTTAACTCAATTATCCAAAATCAAAGTCCTTGGTCAAATTATAACGTTTATTAATGACCATACCACTCTGGTTAGAGATTTTGACTTTGAGTTGACTGCAATTGACCATGATAGTAATCTCATATAATCAAGAAGAAAAATTCTCTATTGAATATTACTTCACTTACAATTCTCCAACTCAAACCCAATTAGAGTTGCTTGATGGATCGTCATGTCATGGTTTAACTATAATAAATTGGAGTATTCATGCTATAGTTCCATGATATTCTAAGGTTGAGGGAATTATATAATGTCACTTCCTTTTTAACCCAGTTGTTATTGACCAACGTGAAACTCTCAAATGAGTCACTCCATTATCTAATAACTACAAGTATGTAACCCCATGATAACCCTTATATCCATGGGTAATACACCGACTATCATTTGGAGAGCGTTACACATACGTGTCTCAATGTATGAATCACTATCCTTTCCTTGAAATATCTTGACTAGAAATATTTTAAAAAAATGTTATTTTATTCGTGATTAATTATCCACAATTACAACTATAATCATATAACATTTTATTTGTGTATTTCCTTATTATATAGTTTGAAATTATTTCTTAATTAATTGTATCATAGTATGAATATATAAAAGAAAGAAAACGAAATATATAGTTAGTTATATGTTGCAAATTACATAATTATCTCTAAGGAATACCACTAACTCTTTCAATCTCTAACTTTCACTTGGGATTAACTAAGAAATCTTAAACCCATTCCTTCGATCAATTTAGAACCAATCAAGTTAATCCCTTGGCGAACAAATTTGCTATATTGTATTGCTATCTCATCCATAAGCTAACATCCCTATATCATTAACAAACTACCTTTATCATGCAGAACTCTTGGATTATGTATCTAAGCACTTGTGAGCCCTAGTTTTCTTTATAATTCGAATTGCGCTATTGTTTTCACAAAACAAAGTTGTAGGATTCTCAATTGTTGCTCAAATTCTTCACAAATATGAAATAGGACAGCCCACATTGTCCAACTAGCCCATATGATTGTAGTCATTTCTCATCTTGGCCCGTGTACTTCCAGGGTCTAGCACCTTTGCCCACCCAACTAGGCATTGTCAGCCATGCCACAAAAGAGCAAGGACCGCCTTACGAGCATGTCACCTGGCTCAAGTATACATTATCCCAACATTGACCGCTCAGATAACAATGAACGAGGCAACAACATATAGCATCCCAACATACAAGCTCAGCCACCACCTTAGAGACAGGGTAGGTCCCTATAATATAAGACAACTCCTTACAATCGCAAGTGGGAGATAGTAGCAAATGGCCCCCCCGACATGCAATAGGTCTCCAGCCTAATGAGTTGCCTAGCCAGTGACCCATTCCTTAACTTGCTTTGTTCACCGACGGCCTATTCCTTCTAAGGCTCCCTCACCTAGTGTTGATAGTCTCCAACCATCGTCCCTCATTTACACCTACAAAATGAAACTTCATCGGTATTCTTTTTGTAATGCCCCACCTCTATAACTATACTACCAAAGAGTATTATTAAAGAATACTGTCTGGTAATACGAAGAACGAGTCTTGTTAGGAGCGATCACACATTCCCTTGGGCTAGCACTGGTATGTATTCTAACCTCAAAATATCAACAATATACATATCCGGTATCGGCGTAAAGCAATAAACATGTAGGCTTACAAGGATAGAACAATATACAACATATACAGATGAACATAGAGTCATAAATCATCGTAGAAAAATGTAATACACAATAAAATCTATCTCGCTGTGACAATATATACCAAGTCAAGTTCAAAATACACAACTCATAGCTATTTCATTACAAACAAATACAAGGAGACATCCAAAGAAAAATATGCATATTCAGCTTCTCAAAACATGTTATTATATATATGTATATATAAATAAATATATATATATATATATATATATCCTTTAAAGCCCAATCATCCATAATGGATAATGTCCATGTACCTGTAAAGTTCCAGTCTGACTCGAGTATTATATAAATAATAAACAGGCCAAACTATACCTAAATCCAAGGTTAGTACATAATAACAGGCATAGTAAATAGAAAGCATAGCATGTACACGATGTAACATAATATTCGATATAGCATTAACAATGATAATATACTATGCCACACATTCCAAATATCACCTATGGAATACATATAAGCAAGTAAGAATCACGATATCTATAAATTGGGTGATAACAATCAAACTCATTGAAATCTCAAAATATTATGGACGAGCACATCGCGTGTCCACAAATGTCACAATAAAAATATGAATCACAATTCATACAAAGCTCAAGAATCTATAACAAATCAATTTTGACTTACAGTCTTAATGCAAGTAAAGATCTATGACTGTTAAGCCCTAAAAGATAAATCTATAAATGCAGGATCCTAAAGAAGTATCAAAGCATCACTAAAAAGGATTACAAATCTTGACTTATAGCCCTAATGGAAGCAATAACTTATAACTGTTAAGCCAAAGAAGATAAATCAAAAAATATGGAACCCAATAGAACATAATCCATAAAAATATAGGAAAATCATTGTCCAAGAATACAATCTCGACTTACAGTTCCGATGGTAGTAAAGACTTCTAAGCGTTAGTTCTAAGAGAGAGCAAGAAGTATAAATCCAAAATAAAACACAACTCATATAAAAAATAAAAAACAATATTCAAGTAATTATCTCAACCTATAATCTATATGGAGGTAATAACTTTCGACTGTTAGGTTCTCGAAGATATCAAGAAACACAAACTTAATAAACATAAAAATCCATCAAATACTCGATGTACAAAAATGTTTATCTTAACCTATAGTTCTTAGAGAGATTTTTCAACGGAATGGTCTTAGGAGATAGAAAAAAAATCATACAAAATGATTTCTCACCATAGGCTCTTATAAGAGAATGACAGACAAGCACACATCAAGTCTTTAATGTCATTGTTAGATAGCACAGAGACGTCTCGGGTTAAGCTATCTAAAATGACAAACTAACATGTCGCCAATCTCTAATGTCATATGATTATTGTTTCTAATGAGGCGATAATACAAAATATATCATATATAATGGATCTACCTAAGTCATCCAGATGGAAGACTAATGTACCGCAACATTGCTCCAAGAAACGCTAATGGTTGCAACATGTTTCCTACAGTCCGTTAGTTACTCCAAGAATTGCAACACCATTATCCATCTACATGTCATAAACACGCTTTTAGACTACTCTAAGCATTGGTCATGATTCCTACTTGCCTTTGGTAATGAACTACTGGTCCTTAAGTGAGGTCTAGGAAATGGTTCAAACAAGAGTAATGACTCCCAACCTACAAAATCAACAAGGTGACATCAAGGGTCCGAGATGCGACCCTGCAATCAAGACCATTGAGATGAATACTAAACTATCTAGTGGTGCACGTGCTTTCCATAGTAGCATGAACCATATGATGTAGATTCCAAACAATACTCTCCCCTATATGAGTCCTAATGAGAGTAATAATTAGTGCTCTCGACTCTAGGAGTCTCGATGAGAATGATAACAACTATTCTCGACTCTACAGGTTCTAATGAGAGCATCCCAACATAATAAATCCTCAATTACTAGCCCTAAGAGTAAATAATAATCCTTGACTAGTTAATCCTTAGAGGGTGCAATGAATACTCTTAACTAAATGAATCCTAATGAGAGTAATAATAAGTACTCTCGACTCCCCTACTTTCAAATAAGATTATCTCAATATACTAAGTCCTTGACTACTAGCCCTAAGAGTAAATAATAACATAACTCGACCAATTAGTCCTAAGAGGATGGATTAGTAAATTCTAGCTTAATTCCAACTTGTAACCCTTAAAGAGTAATAGAATTCTCATTTACTAAGCACTAAGGAGTCACCTCCAGACAATATCACGAATTCCTAACCCATCTTCGAAATATAAGTGATGTCTACTCACCAATAATAATTGAGCAAGTATTATATAAGTGTCCCATACCACTCTCTATTAATCAAACGTTTACAAAAACTTAGTAAACTACACTCGTCAAATCAACGATTATTTTATAATTCGAGTCAGTAGAATAACCAAAAAACTATTATCGAGCATCCCATACCACCTCGTATTACCAATCCATTATTCAACATCCTCATTAAATAGAATTAAAAAAATACAAATAAATATTCTATATGAGGAGCCAATAGAGTAATTGGAAAAGTATTATCAAATGTCACATACCACTTGGTATTGCTAAGCAGCTTACTCAAAATTCTCATCATATAGATTGTAACACAAATATCCATATAAATCAATTTCAAATTAAACAATATCCATAAGTGTGTGAAAAATGATTTATATTTTTATATTCTTAAAACCATTCCAGAAAGAACACAATTTGCTCATCTTCAAAATAAACTTATATACTCAAAATCCCCTTTCGAAAATATTATTACCATATATTTATACTAGTAAAAATTCCATATATTCCAATATTCTTGAAAATTTTCTATTTTCATTTTTAAAGGAACTTTTATATCCAAAATAATTTCCAATAAATAATTTTATTTCCCAACCGCTTTTATTTATCTGTAAATATACTTAGGTCTAATTTTAAAACACTATAAACAATTTTCAAAGCTACTTAAAATCTTTTGAAATAAAAAAACCAATAGAACATCCAAAAATATAAATCATGGAGTGAAATTCTATAAAATCATCAACCAATCATTAATGTAAATGTTATCGGATGGTCCAGTCAAATTACATCGAATTTGCACTATACAATGGATACACAATAAACAACTAAACTACACAAATCAAAATGCATTCAGACAACGTCACTTTTGCATTTTGATGATACAACATGCACAAAATTTCACCATCAAATCCAAAATCATATCTAATATCACAATAATCAATCCAATATTTGAAACAGATCTTTCAACCAAGCAATTCAATCAATAATCACCATAAATTTAGCGAAGCAATTCAATCGATAATCATATAATTATATAATATAATGCAAAGGAAAATAGATATGAGTATATAACTCACTAAAATGATGCTCGAGCTCTCCAAATCAACAACTACCCTCAACTTGGAAACAATGTTGTCCTCGCTTGTCGCTTTCCATTCATCGCAGCCAAGCCCATCGTTAATTGTGGCTTTACCATAGCTAACACAAAACTATATGTCTACCTCTATCTTTCAACACCAACATTCACGGCGGTCAATTGCCATCGCCAGCCCTTCATTGATGACACCACACAACCCAACTCAATGTCATTGGTTATGCGTGCACACATGACATTACATGGCCAACCCATGCTTAGTCCGCCTTAAAACGGTGCCTCCGTCGCTGCCGGGCCCCCAACGTCGTCAATGCCCATCTCCATGAATTCATGCAAATAAATTTTTTAATCTTCTTTATCAGTAGTGGGTGCGAGTTTTCCCAAGGTGGGAATCAAATTGAAACGGAGGAGAGAAAAGGGGTTTAAGTTTCTTTTGGGCTTGAGTTTTGTTTAATTAAGGGCTTGATTTTAAACTAAATAAATTTTGCTTTCTTTTCTTTTATAAAATTCTTTTTATTTGGTTGCAAATGAATTTTAAATAAATTTAAATTGATCCACACTTCATTGTATAGAATATATTTCAACAATTAGATATTTCCTTCAATCCAATATTTGTTTATTTTGATTTAATTATTCATTAAATACTTTATTTGAGTTTAAAATATTATTTAAAAAATTTAATAAATTAATTCAATTTATTAAAACAAAATATTTTGTTAACTAGACTAAAAATAAGTAAGAATTTATTTTCAAAATAATATTTATCAAAAAATTGGATTTGAATATTTCTATTTTAGTTAAATTTACTTATTATCACGGTGTCAAAAGAAAGTTGTTACACTTTCCCCATAAAGAGTGACAAACAAAAGTATAGAAACCACTCCCTAAACCGTGTTATCTGCTTTTGTACAAAGTGTGCTCAAGGTATGACCCACCATCTGGCATCATCTCAACCACATAGCCCTGGCTTTTTAAGGGGCACATACATCAACCGTGAAACCACATCAATAATTCAAAGCAATTTCTAAGTCTCAACTGTATAATCTCAGCCACTCAACCCAATTTCCAATAGTTATAAATACTTTAAGATCTTCATGTTTAGAAGGGTTAAACAATACAGGCTGTCAATCATTATATTTATTTATCATTATCTCTTATAATAATTTATTGTAAGAGAAGAAGAGTAGTAAGAAATTCCTTTTAGTGGATGTAGGCAAGCTTAACCGAACCACTCTAAATCTTATAATATTTTAGATTTTTCACATCTTACTTCCTCATTCTACACTTTTAATCAAGGTATTTGCAAATAAGCTTTGTTAATATCACCCTATAATCATAATTATGAGGTTGACCAAATTTTTAGTTAACACTTTGGAGCTATAATGAAGACATCCCCTAAATGCTCTCATTTTCCTTCACTTTATTTCTCTAAAAACTCTTTTCATGTTTGCACTATGTCAGATCCTAGTGAAGACGAAGTTGACAACTCCAATGATTGTAATAAAGCGAAGCTACCACTGAAAGCGACATTTGTCCTGTCCTTGAGTTGAGCAGTGACATACGGCTCAACATAATCAATGTCTCGACTAGCATAAGACAACTTGCTTGTGATGTGAGTGACCTTTGGGATAGAGTGGACACTCAAGCAACTATAAGATTTGGCCTGGTTACCCCTCTAATGGCTGACCAACAACTCACTATACCCAGTACCTATAACATAATGTATTAACCTTGCGAGAGAGTCACATTGGAAACTTCAGTAGGAGTTGCTCTCATCCACGAAAGGAACATTCGTACTTCCCAAGAGCAGGAAGATGTCCATAAGGTCCTAAAACTTGAACCCAGAGTGTATCGCGGTTCCCTTCCATTGAAATAATGTTCTCTTTCATCGCCTTCGGGCAGTGGAAAGGATCCTTGACCTGTGCTTTGAACGCCTTAATGCTAGGGGGCAAGGAAGAAATCTGGAACCCATAGAACTATTAGTCCACTCTCAGCCCAGCGGGAGGTACCTCGGCCTTGGTCTCGTGAAAGGCGCCTCTATTTGCCCTGATCCCTTTTAATTGCCAGAAGAAAATCTCCTACCCCAACCAGACGCACTCACTACTCCTTTCCCCACCACCGTCGTAGTTGCCCTACATCAAATAAACGATAGTGGATCCCTTCACTTGCAAGGGGCTATCATTATCCATAGCATGCAGAAGATGGCCTTTAAGAAAAGATGTCCGCCCTACGTCAGAAAATGTGCAAAATTCAAACTAAAAGCATGAGCAGCGAAGTTATGTCAAATGATGAGAATGGTGACCCTATCTCCAAGGAAATCCTAAGCACTTACAACCACTAGAGGTATACTTTGCCTTCTATGGATAAATATGAAGGATGTGTTGACCTGGCTGACCATATCATCACCTTTAACTACTGACCCAAGATAGTTAGCTTTCCAATCATTCAAAATGTCTAGTTTTCCCTCCTCCATATCTAGCCCAGCATCCCATTGGTTCCTTCGTTTGCAAGTCGCCAGTGTCCACTCTTAGGCCTAGTAGTGTTCCCACTTTAAAGCTTGCTTCTTCGCATAAAAAACAAGATTCGTCGTGGAAAGAAAGCTAGGAAAAATAAGATAGGATGGATGTAATCAACAGGAAATTTTTGTCAATTTGTAATGGTCTACACAATGGTCTGAAGTGATCGGATGGCTCTGACCCGGTATGGTAGAGAGCTCGCCTCCGGCAATCAAGTGTATTCAATAGATTTTCGGGCCCTAAAGATCCCATGGGTTAAAAAAGATATAACCGACGTTGCTTTCACCATGAAGAAAGGAGAGAGTCGGTTTCCCCCATAATGACCCTATAGTCATCTTAGTTAGTGTAGCTAACACTAAGGTTTATCGGGACTTCATCGATGATGATAGCTCCATTAATGTAATGTTTAAAGAAGTTTATCATAGGATGAAGCTTCCTACATCCAGCCTCCCTCTTCATACTGCCAATCTTTGGGTTCAGGGATTTTGGCATAGTACCCTCGAGGACCACCTCTCACATTGTCACCATCGACAGAGAACCTCTGGCGGCCAATATTTAGGTATAATTTGTTATAGTAGACTGCCCATCCGCATATAACATCTTAGATGTAAACTGACATTGGCGGACATAGATGCAATCATGGCCTAATAACAACTAACAATGAATTTCTTAACTGAGGGAGAAATAGGGGCATTTGTAGCGATAACCAAGTCATCGGAGATTGCTATGACATCTTACTACAACAAGCAAAGAAAAGAGTACTCATGCTGCAACAAGAACTAACAATGCTCAGTGGTGACACAACCGATAGAATGCATGAGCCCCCTTCCCTAACGCTCCTATTCGTGTTGGGTTTCCCAAAGCTTAGAAAATAAAGCATTAGCAATAACCAACACCCATAAAGGAACAATCGAGCCGCTCAATGCTTCTGTTCATGCAAAGGGCCAAGACATCACGGTTGACATGGATAATCTTTCCCGAGCTAGCCAAGTAAGATAAGAGAACTTATAGCAACTTAGAATGAGAAAGTTCATCGCATTGGTATGTAGAAGCAAAAAACACTAGCACTTCTTCCCTTTTAATGCCAATGGACTCAGCTATGAGTACCAGGAGAAGCCATGTTCTTTGGTTCGCATTGACGTCTGTCCTGGCCAAGGATGTCAATGAGCGCATGGTATATGTGTTTGGACTAGTATGACCTAGAAGAGAGCATGGAGGACAATAATGATGATCTTCTTGACCCTATATGGGAGACTCAAGCCACGATGGTAGACCGATAACTCCGTTAGAAGCAATATCAATTGACAGCGATGATCCCTGTAAGGTCATCCAGGTAGGCATAGAGTTATGCTCGAAAGTAAGGGATAAGCTAATTCATTTTCTAAGAAAATGTAAAGATGTGTTTGAATGGAAGCACACTGACATGATTGACATAGATCCTTCAATTATGTATCACTCCCTCAACATTGACCCAGTGACTCACCCGATCCCACAAAAGAGATGACCCATTAACCCTGAACGGTACATGGTACTCAAAGATGAAGTAGAAAAGCTACTGGCACATGGAATGATTTTTAAAGATACATATCCTATTTGGATAGTCAACCCAATGCTAGTCCAAAAGCATAGTTGGGCCTGAATAACTTGTATTGATTTCTTAGATCTTAACAAGGCTTGCCCTAGAAGCATTCTCCCACTACCCTGCATCGACCAGCTTATGGATGCGACCATTAGACACAAGTTACACACATTTATGGATGCCTACTTCAGGTGCAATCTGATTGATATGCATGGCCTTTATCAAGAATATAGTTACTGTATCACCACCACTAGGATCTACTGCCATCGGGTCATGGAATTTAGTCTTCCTAATGCAGGTGCCATATATCAATGACCCATCAACTAGATGTTTGCTCAATAAATTGATCGATAGATGAAAGTCTACATAGACGACATGCTGGTAATGTCTAAAAAGACTCGGGGGGCATGTAGAGAACTGGGCCAAAAGCTTCAGCATCCTATGTAGTTATAATATGATGCTCGACCCCAAGAAGTGTTCCTTTGTTGCTCGATCTAGAAAGTTCATTTGCTTTGTGGTAAGTGCCAAAGGCATTAAACCTAACCCTAATAAAATTAAAGCAATTAAAGACATGTAAATACCCTTCACAGTCAAACAAGTGCAAAGCTTGAAGGGGATGATCGAGTTACTTAACTACTTTATGTAAAATGCCACAGACCTTTGCATACCCTTCTCGACTTTATCATGAAGGGCAAGTCATTTGTATGGAACGAAGAGTACACCAAAGGCTTCGAAGACTTGAAAAGGCAGCCGGCTACACCCCTAGCGCTTTCCAAGCCCATTGATGGGAAAGACTTGTATTTGTATCTTATAGTAACTAACTATGTGACCAGTGTTTCCTTGGTCTGCAATGAAGAGAAAGTCCAACAACCTATATATTACATGGGCAAAAGGCTATCTAACCTAGAAACAAGATTAAGCTGGAAAAGCTGGCCTGCTTCCTGTTGATGGTAGCCTGACATGTATGACCATATTTCCAAGCTTACCTTGTCAAAGTCCTCACAAACCTACCATTGAAGAAAGTGCTGAGCCAACTCGGTATAGCGGACCCACTCCTGAAATGGTATGTAGATCTTGGAACACATCACATCGCGTTCCACCCCTATACCTCAATCAAAGGCTAGGCTAAACCAATGTCATAACAGAATGTTCAAGCCCAGATGGCGCCAACAAAACGGCAACAACCAACTCACCGGTACGGAAGCTTTATGTTGACGGCGCATCTAATAAGGAAAGAGCCAAGTCAGGCATGGTCCTATTCACGCATGGTAAGAAATAGATGTGCTTCACTGTCAACCTAAGAATCAAGACCACAAATAACGAAGATGAATATGAAGCCATCAGACGGTCTTAAGTTGGTTAAGGAGGTGTAGATAGAATGCTTAGATTCGCTTAGTGATTCATCATTGATTATCAACCAGACTGGAGAATGTTTCCAAAGTTAAGAGCAAAACATTGGCACTTTATGCTATAGAAGCCAAGAAACTCATTAGCACCTTCACATACTTCAAGTTAAAGCGAATCCCTATAAGAAGAATGCCAAGGCCAACCAGCTAACCAAGGAGGCAAGCAATCCTAAAGAATGCATCCCTTGGGTTTCAATGGAGGTGTACGCCACCCCTGCTTTGAATTAGGGGTAGTAGCCATAGAAATAGATGAAGCCTGAACTAAATCTTGGACGATCCCACTACTGACACACCTTATGAGTGGTGAACTACCCACTGAGTGAAAAGAAGCATGGAAAACTCTATATCAAGACCTCATTATATCATTATGGATGGAAAGCTATACGGTGGGGAACTTGATCCCTTTCAGCTGTGTGTGAGAAATGAGGAAGCCAACCTATATTGGAGAAACTACATGAAGGTTGCTTGCAAAGGCAATTACCAGCCCACTATAATCGTGGACGGAGTGAACTACTTTAAGAAGTCCGAATAGTATCAGTGGTTTGCTAATATCCCAAGAGCTTCCTCAAGTCTCCTAACTCCAATGGCATTCCCTTAGTCGTTTGACGCTTTAGGGATTGATCCGATCAGAGTGCTCCCAAATGCCAAAGGTGGATATAACAACGCTATAGTCATCATTGACTACTTTACAAAATGGGTTGAGGTGGAGCCCTTTACTGAGATCATCGCACCCAAGATCCTAAACTCATAATCAAGAATATTAGTTGTTGTTCGGACTCCCAAACAAAATCATAATAGATAATGACATATAGTTTGAGGGCGGGTTGTTCCAAGGATTCTGCGAGTAGAAAAGAATAGGAAAATGCTTCTCCTCAATCACCCATCCATAAGCAAATGGAAAGGTTAAGGATGTGAACAAGACCATCAAGGAAACACTAAGGAAGCACGCCTTCCAAAAGCCAAAGGAAACTAAGCTGAAGATCCCTCACTCGTGCTTTGGTTATACCGCACCTCAAGCCGCACTTCAAACATGGACTCCCCACTCTCTTTCGCTTATGGATATGAAACTATGATGCTTGTTAAAATCAACATACTATCTCCAAGGCACCTCATGGCACCGAGCCAGCTTGGGCTCGATGTTCTAGAAAAAAGAAGAGCGGAAATGGAGCTCTACACAAGCTTAAAAATAAAGATACCCAAGCACAATAATATAAGGGTGAAGCTTCTTCAATTTAAGGTCGATGACTTGATGCGCATTGGGTTTTTGCAAAGACCAAAAATCTAATCAAAGGAGTAGTAGGGCTAAACTGGAAAGGCCTATATGTGATCAATGCCACACTCAACAACGACTCCTACCACCTTTCTCACCTTGATGACACCCACATTTCTCGTACTTCGAATCTGAAGCGCTTATGAGCATGTTATAAGGCTAAGGTTCTTTTGTCGTGGTTATAAGGCTAACAAATATTGGTATAAATTTTGTAAGTATGGAATGTAAGTAGAAATTTCCCAAACATTTTTCATCTAAGCATCAGTAGGAAATCTGATGGGGACGGGCTAGACAATGCTCTTTTTCCTACCGTAGAATGCCACAACCTAGGCTACCTAAAGAGAGCGAGCCGAAAAGGGCCTCTTCTACAATTGGGGAATGCAAAAAATGCTCCATGAGGATACACGAGCATGTCAATGCTCTCATCCATGTCGGGGGAATCGACGAACCGAAGGCATGACCACCCACATCGTGGTCTCAATTCGTTTTCTTATGATACCGCCTATCCCTTTAAGGGCGAGGCAGTGGTGCCATTACCATATGGTTATCCACATTGTATCATCCAAATTAGCATTCATAGGTCTACTTCGTGAGGATACACAAGCTGATCAATGCTCCTTTCCATGCCCAAGGCATCGACAAATCGATGGCGCGGCCATCCATGTCATAATCCTAAATCGTCCACTTGTGATGCTACCTATCCCTCCGACAAGGTGAAGCACTAGTGCCATGGTGGCACAGTTAAATACATCATGATCCTAAACCTGGCATCTGTTATGTTGTTCCATCAGGATGCACGAGCTACTATTTATTCCCTTCCATACCGTAGGCATCAACAAACCGATGGCACGACCATGCATGCCGTGTCCCCAACTCGTTCACTCATGATGCTGCCCTCCGACAAGTGAACATGGCACTGGTGCTAGGGTGGCATCATTACCTATGTCGTAACTCCGAACCTATCATCCATAGTTCTAGCCTACTTGAACACCTAAAGCGACCTTATCAAACAAAGATGGGATCTTTGATGAAACACAAATGTCACAAAGGCAACATAACTTAAACACTAGGTACCCACCAAAGGATGCCCTATCACCAGCTTGCATCCACTATGCAAAGATGTGGAAGGCTACCTTAGTGGAAGATAAGTTTGTTTGGTTCTCTATTTCATCATTCTCCTTGTCTACTTATTTGCTACATTGTGCATAATAACTAAGTCAACATGTTTACATAACAAAATCAAGAGTCATATGAATCGACAGGCATATAGAAAGTAAAAGTCATATTAAGCAAACACGGGTGATATATAAATATGTAAAGTTCTAATGGAAAAGTAGAAGGCAAACACATAATATTGAAACAAACATACGAGTCTCATTCAACAGTTTTCATCACAAAAGGAAATTCATTGTATCAATGGTAAAGGATGTCATTTCATTACGCAAGTAATTACAACAATGGGCCTTGCCCAAATAGCACATTAAAATAAGGAAACGCAAAAGGATGAATGGACCAACTACTGCTTTTGAATTTGTAGAGGTTGGAGGTCCTCGGTAATTCGGCAGTCACTGTCAAAGGCAAATGGTTATCCATCAGAGTGTCATCGGTGGTTGGCTCATAAGGACAAGCCCTTTAACTAGCAATTTGTCCATGAATCAAGATTGCCGAAGGAGTCTTTGCATCTACCGTTATCTCTTGCACTACATCTTACCGCACCTCTCCATACTCCTTTGGAGTATGGAAGCTAACCACTAAGGAAAGGTAGTCATTGGTTGTAAAGATCAAGTTCAACTTCTTTGAAGCCTCTCATTCCAATTCTCTTCCTTATTAACACTTGTATTAGCTTGCTAATTTGGGGTAGCACAATTTAAATGCAACTATAACCTGCCCCTCATATCGTCTACCTTTTTGTGGCTGGCAACTGAGTCTGCCCTCAACTGGGAATTCTCTATCTCAAGATCTTCCCGCCTGGCCACCTCCTTGGCCCTTTCCCTTGGCTGTAATCTCCCTAGTTACCTTTCCCTTGATATCCCTCTTCTCAAGATCAAGCAAATTTTCCTTCGCTAAGAAATAGGCAATAGCTTCATCTATGGCTCGCTTCTTGTAAAGAAGTACACCATCACGGAGGCAAGAGCACATGACTCAGACTGTGAAAAAGAAATGGTCATATAAACGAAGGAATAAAAGAAAAATGGCTAGTTTAGATTATTACCATAAAATCATCTCATACTTTGGTGTCTAGCTCCGACTCAGTGGAATGGCCAATCCTAACGGACTTGGGTTTACCAGTTTATGGCAAAACCTCTAAAGTAGGCCCTGCTATGATTTGGAGAAGCCTTAAAAAACCCGTCTCGTCTAAATGCTCTACTAACCAAGAGGTTGGTGGAACCAATCACCCCAAATCATTTGACTTTGGTAATCACTCAATAAGCTTGGACTCCCTACAAAAGCTGAAGGACAACCTTCTCTTAGAGCTCTTTGAATTCTCATCAACCCTGCTGTAACACCCTCCTATACGTATACTACCAAAGGGTATTACCAATGAATATTGTTTGATAAAACATAGAATAAGGCTTGTTATAAGAGACCACACGTGAATATTATCTTAGGCTAACACAGATATGTATTCTTACCTTAAAGAAATAACCAAATATACGTACTTGTTATCATAATAAAGCAATAAAATGAGGGTGTAACACCCCATATTTTTGTAACATTATTTGCGATATTTAATTAGTTAAATTAAATAAAATAATGTGTTGATTAGGGGATTGAGATTTGATATTTAATTAAGGTGTAGTCGTGCCGTTTAATAATGAATTAAGGAAGAGTTAAAATAAAATTGAGGAGGGGTAGCATTGGAAATGTGTTGTTCCTATATCCCTTAAACTTGGCCATGTATTCTCCTATACACATTCACTTTTCATTTTCAAAATTTTCAAACTAAGGTCGGCCACCATGAACAAGAGAAAGAGGAAGAAGATTAAGAAAAGTTAAGGAAGAAGCTTAAGCAAATCAAATCCATTCACATCTCAATCTCTTTAATCTCTAAAGCTAAGGTGAATAATGTTTACATCTTAAATTTTTATTGTTTTCGATTTTTAGATGACTTCTAAATATTTTGCATTGATTTGCCATGTTTTTGAATGATGGAATGATTATATATATATCTGTTGATGAATTATGGTTGTTCATATTGAATTTATGATATGTTTTAAGGTGAAAACCCTATTAAATGACATCCAAATGCCTTGCGAATTTTTATTTAAACAATAAATATTATTTTGAAAATAGGTTTCAATTTTCAAAATTTTCCAAATTTATGTGGAATTTATACGAATTTTCTAGTAAATAAAATGTTAATTTGGATTATAAATTATTTACGATTAAATAATAAAAGAATTGGGTCTGAAATTTTTATGTGTTGGAAAACATATTAAAAGGGATTTTCTGGAATTTTGTAGAATTTTTCTAAGTGTTTTAATGGTTATATAAAATTATTTAAGATATGAGACTTAAATGTTTTATATAATTAAATAAGGAGAAGGGGCTTTTTGCAAATAATTCAAATTTGTTAATTATGGAAAGTTGACAACATTTTTGAAAAAGTACAATGGCAACCAATCAGATTTAGACAAACAAGGCAGGTTAGATACAAAAGAAATAGTTTAAAAGGACCAATCAAGATGTTTTTCACTATTTCGATGCTTTCAGTTCTACCTTCTTACCTTCGCTTTCGACACAGTCGAAATCTACGCACATGGTATCAAGGAACCGGTATGCAGCGAATTGGATGTAGGCGGAAGGAATAGAGCCGAAACCAGGGGTTCCGAAGGGGTTGGGGCTTTATTTTTGTTTTTAAAGGAAATTGCGCCTGCTTGTTTTTGACTAAGATGTTTTCGACATGGTTTGCTTTCGAGTAGGTCAAAGGGCTTTAAAGAATGGTTTCGATTGGGATGCGCTTTTGTTTCAAATAATTGCTTTCAACTAAGTCGAAGCCTTTTTCTGCCGCTTTCTACCCTTTAACTTGGATGGGTTTCGAAAGGGTTGTTTTGCTTTGTTTTTAAATATGGCACCTCTCCAATGCTTTCAAAGGGATGGTTTCGACACCATCACTTCTTTACTGAGGAAATGTTTTCGAAATGGATGCTTTCGACTTAAATTTTTTAAAGATCCTTTTTCTATGATTGAAGCAAAACCCAATTGGTTTCGAAAGAGATGGTTTTAAATGATTTCGAAATAGATGCTTTCGACTTTAATGGGTTTTTGATCCTTTTGCTCTACTTGAAGGCATAATCTAAAGGGTTTTGACCGAAATGATTTTCAAAGGTTTCGAAGTGGTAGATTTTTGAATGGTTTAGAAAGGTTTTCACATATTTTAAATTGAACCCAAAGTGCTTTCGAAAGGATTGAGTTTTGACTGTTTCGAAAGGTTTTAATGAATGGTTTCGAAAGGGGTGGTTTTCTAGGGATTCGAAAGGGTTGAAAGGAAACATTTTTCCTATGTTTTCGAAAGGCAATATTTAAAGGTTTTAAAAAGGGATGTCTAATGTTTTAAAGCTTTCGAAGGAAAGGCTTTTAATGGTTTCGAAATGGTCACTTTCAATGGTTTTGAAGAGGTTACCTTCAAGGGTTTCGGAAGGGTTGCTTAAAGGTTTTAAACAAAGTTTCGAATGTATTAAATAGGCAATATAGTCTACGTACTTTCAAGTTAAAATGAGTTTTAACTTGTTTTGGAAGGATAGAAAATCCTCATTAAAATTCATCAATATTATTTTGAGTAAAGTACATATATCATGGAAAAATAGATTATAATAACGTTAAGAAAGTATTTTCCTTGTATATGTATGATTCAAAATGTTAAATCATTTTGAAAAGGTTTTTAAGGGAAAAGATGAAGGGTAGTTAACCCTATAAAATGATTCGGACAATAGTCCATTTTGATTCGAGCAGTTAGTCCAGTTTGAGGACAGTTAGTCCAGTTGTGGATAGCTAGTCGAAAATTAGTCCAGTTTGCAGGCAGTCAGCCCAGATTTTGGATAGATAGTCCATTTACTACTATTAGACACATATTCCATTAGTTACGTAATTATAGCTTAAAGGGCTTAGCTATTATTATCATTATTATATCAGTTTGATTAACCTATTTGGTTGCAAGAAAGGATTGACAAACTATATGTTTTGAAATGGATATTAGTGAGGGAAAACTCGTTCCGCTAAGTGACTTGGTCTCACTTAATATCAGTAAACTGAGATGTAATAGTATTATTCTCACCAGATTTTATATCTGACTCAATGGTTTTGTTCCCTTAAACTCTCAAATGCTCAAAATTGATTAGAGTAGGCTAAGGGTTAACATTTTCAAGTTTGTGAAATTTTGGCAAACAAAGCTTCCAGAGACGAGCAAATGGCTGAAGGATTGTTAATTAGGAGTTACTATTTCATGTTGTTTTGATTCCGCCGTGCATATTAAGTCAAATATGACTATACTGACTCTGGTCAACCAAGGGGGCATCGTCATATGTCGCTCTTGGCATATTATTGTAATTATAATTGATCTTTACTAGGGAACGATTATGGGATTATGTAACTGGGATTTGAATTTTTTTGAAATGTAATCAGTAAAATGTGCTTTTGGAAATATGTGATTTTGTTTATATTCAAGTGTTTCTGATATTATGGATACCATTAGCATTACCGTATTTTATCACCAGAAGTTAATACTATGGATGACTACAGCGTTTATCTTTTGGCCTCTAGATACGGGATGTTACAACTTGGTATCGGAGCCTAGGTTTATGGAAAACATTAAACTAAAAATGATTTTTAAAACATAATCCTAAGAAATTAGAGTAATATTAGGGTATGGAATAACACTACAGTAACATACTTGTATTTATTATATATAAATATACACTTTATCTCTAGTATCCTATCTTTGTTAGGTTATTTTTGGGTATCTCATGAGGTTTGAATACAGATATAGAAGATAGAAGAGGAAGAGTTAACCAAGGAGGGGAAGACACCGTGGAAATTCTAGGTCTGATGCGAGAAGAGATCAAGGTCAGGCACAAGCAAAGAATGTGGGAGTTGGAGTCCCTCAAGTTGGAATGGAGGCTATGTATCAGTTCTTCATGAAAATGGTGCAAGCGGGTGTTGCTGCTGCAGTAGTGAGAGGAGAAGTTCGGGAGCTCCAGTTGTCAGTGACTGTGCTAAGTTGAGTGGAGACTACACTAAGCTTGAAGGGAAGCCGTTTATTGAAACAGAGGATTCCATTGAGGTGGAAAATTGGTTGTTGCTCTAGAAATGATTTATGCAAATTTGGGGCTCAATGATGAGCAGAAGAGGAGGTTGGCATCCAAATAGCTTCAGGGAGCAGCTTTATTTTGGTGGAATAGTGTGACTGTGATAGTGGATGAGGGGACTATGACCTAGGAAGATTTCAAGGGAAGGTTCCATGAAAGGTTCATGTCTACAACGGCACAGCCAGCTCTGATCGGAAAGTTTGTTGTATTAGAGTGGGGGGTGATGTTTGTTTTGGAATATACTAATATGTTTGAGGAATTGGCTAGATATGGGTGTGCTTCAGTGGATACAGTAATGAAGAGGAATGAGAAGTTTATCAGGGGGTTAAAGCCTGAGTTAGCTAGGGCTATATTACATCATATTAGAGATCCTTCTGATTTTTTGGCGGAGGTAGCCTTAAGGCATAAGGCATAAGGAGATGCTTGATTCTCTAGAGAAGAGTAAGGCTAAAGAAGTCCAGGTTGGGCAGGGCTAGGAGAGAAAGTTCTTTCATAATAAAGGTGCTTAGAAGGGTGGAACGGCTAAGAAAGGAAAGTCTGAGATTGTCTGTTTCAAGTGCGACAAGAAGGGGCACTTTGCTAATGAGTGTCATGTTGGAAAGGCAAAGGATGTGGCTGGAAAGAAGAATGTCAGGTGTTTCAACTGCGACCTGATTGGCCACTATAAGGGCCAGTTCTTGGAGCCCGCTAAGGGTGGAAAGGGTAAAGTGTATGGATTGGAGCCTGCTACTTCGAAGCCAACAGCTCAGGAGAAGGGAAAGGCAGTTTTGGAAGGTATGCTTCACATTCATGATATCTCTGTTAACGTTCAATTTGATACTAGTGCATCGCATTCTTTTATATCTAGATGTTTGATACATAAGCTTAACCTAGAACCCACATATTTAGTTACTTACTTACAGGTTGCGAATCCAATAGGAGGTTATGCAACTCTAGGGTTGAGATGTGACTGGTTAGAGTTTTATCTATTAGGTCATACTTTTATTTATAGTTTGCATGTATTTGATTTTGCGAGATTCGGAATCATTCTTGCTATGGATTAGTTAAGTGAGTATGATGCTAGGATATTTTGTTAGGATAGGAAAATATCGTTTAGACACCCTGATTGTAGCGACCAGATTGTTTACACCATAGAAGGTTCTGACGGTTAGGTGAATGCTTTTTTGGGTGTTATGGAATTAGACGATAAGCTGAGTCGCGTATGGAATTAGACGATAAGCTGAGTCGAGTTTTCGTGATTAGAGAATTTACAGATATGTTTGAGCCTATAGTAGGATCGCCATCGAAATGAGTCATTGAGTTTCGGATAGAATTGGTTTCGGGAGCGGAGCTAGTGAGTAGGTCGCCAAGCAGGATGACCCCTACAGAGATGAGGGAGTTGAAGGCGCAGCTGGTGGATTTAGAAGGCAAGAATTTTATCCAGTCGAGTAGCTCGCCTTGGGAAGCAACTGTAGTGTTTGCTAAGAAGTCGGACGGATTGTTAAGGCTATGTATCGATCATCGTAAGTTGAATGAGATGAGGATAAAGAATTGATATGCATTGTCGAGGACTGACGATTTGTTCGACTAGTTAAGTGGTGCAATGGTATTCTCACAGTTTGATTTGGCGACATATTTCCATCAGCTGAGAGTAGTAGAGGATAGTATACCTTTGATGACGTTTAGGACCAGATATGAGTATACAAATGGTTAATTATGATGTTTGTACCGACTAATGTGCCAGCTTTCTTTGTGGATTTAATGAACCGAGTTTTCCGAGAGCACTTGGATAGGTTCGTTTTCATAAATGATATCTTGATATACTCTAAGGTTGAAATAAAGCATGAGGTTCATCTTAGAGTGGCGCTTGAGACGATAAGCCAACATCAACTGAAGGCAAATTTTTTGAAATGTCATTTCTGGAAGAAGGAAGTGAAGTTTCTGGGTCATGTAGTCTCAGAAAGAGGGTTCTTAGTAGATCCAACTAGGATTGAAGTGGTGAATAGTTGGAAGAGGCCCGAGACAATGATAGAGATAAAGAATTTTCTTAGGTTGGCTGGTTATTATCGCAGATTCATTAAGGATAATTCACGGATAGCATCACTGATGACCAAGCTAATGAGAAAGGATGCGAAGTTTGTGTGGACCGATAAGTGTGAGGAAGCATTCCAGTGTTTGAAACACTTATTGACCTATGCACCCATGTCAGTTGTTTCAGAAGGGAATCAGGATTTGGTGGTTTACACAGATGCATGTGGAACAGGGTTAGGAGTTGTGCTAATGCAGAGAAGTAAAGTGACTGCCAATGCTTCTAGACAGCTTAGATCGCATGATGTTGGATGTCCGACACATGATTTGGAATTGGCTGCAGTGAATTTTGCGTTGAAGGTGTGGAGACATTACCTTTTGGGAGAAAGATTTGAGTTATATACAGATCATAAAATGCTAAAGTATTTGTTCTCTAGGAAGGAGTTGAACATGAGATAATAGAGGTGGTTAGAGTTTATAGGTTCTTATTATTTTGGGATTGAGTACATACCAGGGAAAGACAACAAGGTTGTAGATGCACTTAGCAGGAAACATCAAAATGCAATGTTGGCAATGATTGCTGAGTGGAAAGATTTGGAAACATTAGTAGACTGTAGAGTGTAGTGGAGATCCAAGGCTGGGTCTAGCGGAGAAACCATAGTGTTATCCTGTTTGGATGTTCGACTAGTGATGATCGAAAAGATTGCTTCTAAATAGGAAGAAGATCTGGTATTAGCTGAATTGATCAGGAAGTTAAGAGATGGAACCGAGAGTGGTGACTTGAAAGATTTTAGTCTTGACTAGAATGGGAGGTTGATAAAGAAAGGAAGATTATGTGTTCCAACTGTAGGAAACATAAGGAAAGAAGTGTTAGAGGAATGCCATCGTTTGAATTTTTCTATTCGTCCAAGAGGTACTAAGATGTATCAGGATATGAAGAGGAATTTCTTCTAGGAAGGTATGAAGCGAGATATTGGTTTACGGGTAAAGCAGTGCTTGAATTGCAAACAGGCAAAGGTCGAACACCAGAAGACAAGTGGATGGCTTCAGCTGTTAGATATTCCAGTATGGAAGTGGGATTCTTTTTCTATGGATTTTATTGACGGGTTGCCAAGGTCGAACAGAGTAATGAAAGTGTATGGGTTATAGTGGATAGATTGACCAAGAGTACCCATTTCATTCATGTTAAGTCAACTAAAATGACACTTGTATTAGCGAAGTTGTTCATGAAGAATGTAGTTAGACTGCATGGAATTCCTAGTAGCATAGTTACTGATAGAGATTCCTTACTCACTAATGAGTTCTGGAAGAGTCTATAGGAAGTTTTGGGAGATGAGTTCTGCTTACCACCCATAGACAGATGGGAAAACTGAGAGAGTTAACAAAATCTTGTAAGATTTGTTAAGAGCTTGTGTTCTAAATTACGGGGGATCATGGGAAGACTATCTGCATTTATTCGAGTTTTCGTATAACAACAGTTATCAAATTAGTATTGGGATAACACCGTTTGAAGCTTTGTATGGAAGGCCATGCAAATCTCCCGTATGTTGGTTAGAGACTGAGATAGGTTGGTTCTTGGTCCAGATTTGTTTAAGGAAGCTGCAAAATAGATTGAGGTCATTCGAGCTAGAATGATGGAGGCTCAGTCTAGATAGAAGATAAGAGACAGAAAGATTTCGAGTTCTCGGTTGGAGATCAGGTTTTCATTAAGGTGCCACGGACAAAGGGTGTGATCAGATTTGAAAGATTAGGAAAGTTGGCACCGAAATTCATTGGACCTTTTTCTATTGTTGAGAGGATAGGAAAATTCACATATAAAGTTGAGTTACCAAGCAGTTTGGCAGGAGTCCATGATGTTTTTCATGTTTCTCATCCCAAAAAGTATGCTAGAGACCTAAAGACTACTATTGCACCGACTGTACTAGAGGACTTAGTAGTAAAACTGGATTTGACTATAGTGACGGAGCTTATTCGTATGTTGCGAGAGATGAAAAGAGGCTTAGAACCAAGACGGTCAGATTAGTAAAAGTCCAGTGGAGCGATGATGATAGGAACTGTACTTGGGAGATTGAGAGCATGATTAGAGATACTTATCCTGACTTATTTGATCCTATGTTTTACCTCTTTGATTGATTTGTTATGTACCTTATGGTAATTTCGAGGACGAAATTCTTTAAGGAGGGGAGTATGTAACACCCCGGATTTTTGGTAACGTTATTTAGGATATTTAATTAGTCAAATTAAAAAAAAATGTTGATTTGGGGATTGAGATTTGATATTCAATTAACGTGTAGTTGTGCCATTAAACTATGACTTAAGGAAGAGCTAAAATGAAATATAGGAGGGGTAAAATAGGAAAAAGGTCATTCCTGTATCCCTTAAACTTGGTTGTGTATTCTCCTATACATGTTCACTTTTCATTTTTGAAATTTTCAAACTAAGACCAGCCACCGTTAACAAGAGAAAGATGACGAAGATTAAGAAAAGCTACAGAAGAATCTTAAGCAATTCAAATCCATGCTATCTCAATGTCTTTAATCTTTAAAGCTAAGATGAATAATGTTTACATCTCAAATTTTTATTGTTTTTGGTTTTAAGATGAATTCTGAATATTTTGCATTGATTTGCCATGTTTTTGAATGATGGAATGATTATATATACTTGTTGATGAATTATAGTTGTTCATGTTGAATTTATGATATGTTTTAAGGTGAAAATCCTATTAACAAACATATAAATGCCTTCCGAATTTTTGTATAAACCAGAAATATTATTTTGGAGATGGGTTTCAATATTTAGAATTTTCTAAATTCATGTGGAATTTATATGAATTTTCTAGTAAAGAAAATGTTAGTTTGGATTATAAATTATTTACGGTTAAATAATAAAAGAATTGGGTCCGAAATCTTTATATGTTGGAAAACATATTAAAAGAGATTTTCTAGAATTTTGTAGAATTTTTCTAAGTGTTTTAATAGTTATATAAAATTATTTAAGTTATGAGACTTAAATGTTTTATATAATTAAAGAAGGAGAGGGGCCTTTTGCAAATAATTCAAGTTTGTTAATTCTGGAAAGTCGGCAACACTTTCGAAAAAGTGCAATGGAAACCAATCAGGTTAAACAAATAAAGTAGGTTAGGTACAAAAGAAATAGTTTAAAAGGACTAATCAACATGTTTTCACTATTTCGATACTTTTGACACCAGGTTCCGCCTCCTTACCTTTGCTTCCGACACAGTCGAAACCAATGCACATTGTGTCAGGGAACTGGTACATAGTGAATTGGATGTAGGCAGAAGGAATAGGGTCGAAACCAGGAGTTCCGAAGGGATTGCGGCTTTATTTTGGGTTCAAAGGAAATTACGCCTGCTTCCTTTCGACTAATATGGTTTCGACTAAGTCAAATGGATTTAAAGAAATAGTTTCGATTGGGTTGCGCTTTTATTTTGAATGATTGCTTTCGACTAAGTCGAAGCCTTTGCATGCCGCTTTCTACCTTTTAACTCAGATGAGTTTTAAAAGGGTCGTTTTTCTTTGTTTTTAAAATATGGCCACCTCTTCAATGCTTTCAAAGGGATGGTTTCGACACCATCACTACTTAGAAAACGTTTTCGAGACAGATGCTTCGACTTAAATGTTTTAAAGATCCTTTTTCTATGATTGAAGCGAAACCCAAATGGTTTCAAAAGAGATAGTTTTAAATGATTTCGAAACAGATGCTTTCGATTTTAATGGGTTTTTGATCCTTTTTCTCTACTTGAAGGCATAATCTAAAGAGTTTTGACCGAAATGGTTTTCAAAGGTTCGAAATGGTAGATTTTTGAATAGTTTTGAAAGGTTTCCATATGTTTTAAATTGAACCCAAAGTGCTTTCGAAAGGATTGAGTTTTGACTGTTTTGAAAGTTTTAATGAATGGTTTCGAAAGAGGTGGTTTTCTAGGGTTTCGAAAGGGTTGAAATGAAACATTTTTCCTATGTTTTTGAAAGGCAATATTTAAAGATTTTAAAGAGGGATGTCTAATGTTTTGAAGATTTTGAAGGAAAGGCTTTTAATGATTTGAAAAGGTCACTTTCAATAGTTTCGAAGGGGTTACCTTTCGAAGGGGTTGTTTAAACGTTTTAAACAAAGGTTACCTAATTATAGCTTAAAGGACTTAGCTATTATTATCATTATTATATCAGTTTGATTAACCAGTTTGGTTGCAAGAAAGAATTGGCAAAATATATGTTTTGAAATGGATATTAATGAGGGGAAACACATTTCTCTAAGCAACATAGTCTCACTTAATATCAGTAAATTGAGATGTAACAATATTATTCTCACCAGGCTTTATGTCTGACTCGAAATTTTTATTCGCCTTAAACTCTCGGATGCTCCAAATTGATTTGAGTAGCCCGAGGGTTGAGATTTTCAGGTTTTTGGAATTTTGGCGAATAAATCTTCCAAAAACGAGCATGTGGCTGACGGATAGCTAATTAGGAGTTACTGTTTCATTTTTTTGATTCCATCGTGTATATTAAGTCATATATGACTATATTGACTCTGATCAACCAAGGAGGCATCGCCACATGCCGCTCTTGGCATATTATTGTAATTATAATTGATCTTTACCTATGAAACGATTAAGGGATTATGTAAATGGGATATGAATATGTTTTGAAATGTAAGTTGTAAAATGTGTTTTTGAAAATCTATGATTTTGTTCATATTCAAGTGTTTCCGATATTATGCATACCATTATCATTACCGTATTTTGTCATCAAAAGTTAATATTATGGATGACCACAACATCTATAGCGCTTGGCTTTTGGATTCTAGATACGGGATGTTACAATGGGTTTTCCAGAATAGGACAATATACAACATATATAATAAACACAGAGCGATAGATCACATTAGAAAAATATACAATACATAACACTATACTCCAAGTCGAACTTATAACCATATCTTAAATATAAATACAAAGGAATTTCCAAAGGAAAATATCCACAGATAACATGTCATAACTTATGAATTCTCACCCATAAATATGTCTTATTTGCCGTGCACCTATAAGACTAAGTGATTTAGATGACATGTTCGTTTGTAGACTTTCATTGGTGAGAATTTAACCACGCAAATGGTACCCTAATATATTGGAAAAGAGGTGAAATAATAAAACTTTGGGGATACATATATGGCTCTTTTATAATGCTTAACCTTTCAATTTTTTTAATTTATTTTCATTAGTTTTCATGTAAATAATGTTTAACCGTCTATGGATTAAGATTTGCAAATTGTTCCCTAAGAGTGATTCAAACCTGTAAGCTATAATTCATTTGTATCCATTTTGACGAAGTATTTGGTTAATCAATGACCAAATGGTGTGATTTGTGCAAAATATTTAGTGGAAACGGCACCTTAATTATTTGAAGCCATGATATGGGCGTGTGTCCCAATATCAATGGTGCCAAAAAACTTCATACATGCAAAAGGAAAGTCCACATAAGAAAAGAATAAAATAATCCAGCTTGTGCCTTGGAGCAAATGAAGAATGTAATCAATTATTTATTATTATTATTATTATTATTATTAACATCATCATCATCATTATTTGGTTGGTAGTTAAAATATTAGTAAATTATTTATGCATGCTTGTATGCCAATCAATACAGATAAAGCAAATCAAAATTTAGGAAGTCAGTAATGATATAGTTTCCAATTTAAGTATATGGTATCCTATAGTTTTTGGCATTCTTCAAGAATTTCTCTATGGAACATTAACAAATATTTTAATCCATGTAATCTATCTTTACTAAATGCAGCATCGACATTTTAATTTGCAGAAAGAAAAAACAAAGCTATTAGAACGATCTTACAATTTTGGTTCAGGTACACAACAAAAGAAGCCTGATAGTGTAAAATTTGTGCTAAAGATGGATGGAAGCACTATTATATGTCTAGTGTACAAAAATAGAGAATAAACCATTATAAACTTGTCTCACAAGTTTATAAATCAGATTTCCACTACTCTGGAATTCGGATATCGTTTGAGGCTTGTCGTAACAATTTCCTTAAGAATTTTATTTCAAAATTCTTCCAAGATACAACGGACGTAAGCTGCTCGAGATTGTGGTCAGTATATCACTCTGTGATTGATAATTAAGATAGCAGTAAAAGAGAGAAGCATAAGAAAAAACCCGAATTGAATTCGATTGAGAATGTGATTAGTATTCCCCCTATTTTTATTTTCGTCTACACCCTTTCGAACAGTCGCGTCCTCCTTTGTCTTTCATTGCTGTTGTTCGTTAATGGGACATACATGTTTACTACTAGTTCTGCGTTCGCACCCGCTGCAGCCATAAGTCGCACCCACTCGCGTCTAACGGGATGCACCCGCTTCCGTCTGCTAATGGATGCATCAGTTCACTAAAAAACCCGCGCTCACTTCAGAAGTCACATCTCCTCAGTCAAAAACCATGTATGCATCCTCGCAACAGATCTGCACCCGTTTGCACAGCCTGATATTGTTTTAAAAAACCCGGCCCGGTTTTAAATAGGATCATATGAGACCCAAACCCAAGCCCTAGCCCGATTCGGTCGGACGAAAGGCGGCGGCAACGCACGCGTGTGGTGAAGCATGACATCCCTCCTCACAACAAAGTACAAATTTGAGAGCCCCAAGACCCCAACCTCCTCATGAGAAAGCTATTCATATACTTAGCTTTGTTTTTTAGTTTTGGTGATGTGGGACAAGTGTATTTCATTTACACTTACATTAGGAATTCCAACAATCCACATATACATGATAATATACTTTCCCCCACACAAAGCAAAATATCATGAAGTACATATGAAATAATGCTTTACCGTGGATAAGTAGATATTTCACTTTGAACTTTCCCTAGTTAAAACTTATCGAATGGACTTGGCTAATCGGTGAATTATTTCATCTTGAACCGTCGGCCTTTATTGTATATCCAGACAACAAGCTTTACGAAGCATTGATTCCCTTCTCATCCAATCTCTTGATTGTGTTCATTTTGGTCCTGAACAATTTTTGGTTCTGCGAGTGTTTATAAAAAATATAAGCCTTTAATATTCTCATAGAGCCGACCCAGCTCACACTAACATAGTTGATCACAACTATTAAGAGTATCCTACATATACCCCACTTGTTATATTCAAGGTATGGTCATAATTAGAAAACATAGTTTTAACCTTTAAATACTTCTGTAGGCATGCATTTACATTATGCACCATAGGAATGGAGTTGAACTATGTCCAAGCAAATGCATTACGTCTTGAGTTACTCAAAACTGGTTTTCCTATTGATCCTAGTCCATGGGATCTCCAGTCGCTAGTATAGGTTTCCGTATAAGATAACTCTTGGTGGTTTAGGATTTTAGACCCATTCCCCTCGATGCACAATCAAGTTTCTATCTTGATAAACCTTTAGTAAATGGATCTGCTATGTTATCATTTGTTCTCACATTATCTATGAAATAGTTCCATTTGAGAGTAACTGCCTGACTGTGTTATGGCATCGACGAATGTGTCGTGACTTTCAATTATACACAAGTTGTGCGCTCTGCTTAGCGCAACTTTGTTATCACAGTGTGTGTATATGGCCGATACAGGTTTAGGCCAAAATGGAATATCTTCTAAAAAACGACGAAGTCATTCTACTTCTTCGTCTGCTTTATCTAAAGCAATGAAATCTGATTCCATAGTGGATCGAGCTATGCATGTTTGTTTAGTTGATTTCCATGACACTACTGCCCTTGCTAAGGTAAAGACATAACCATTTGTTGATTTTGATTCCTCTGCATCAGCAATCCAGTTTGCATCACTATATCCTTCTAAGACGATGGGATATTTTCTATAGTGTATGGAACAATTTGTGGTATTTTTTAAATATCCAAGCACTCTCATTGGTTCTTTCCAGTGTTGCTTTCCTATATTGCTTGTATACCTGCTCAGTTAACTTACTGCATAAGCTATATCTGGTCTTGTGCAATTCATGAGATACATGAAACATCCTATTGCACGAGAGTATTCCAGTTGCATTACACTCATTTGTGTTTTTATGCAGTACTTATGATGGATTAAAAGGTGTTCTTACTCCTTTAATTCCAAAATTTTGAAAATTTTCACTCACTTTGTCTAATAGTGTGATTGAGATAATTCAATTCCATTAGGTGTTATTATTATTTTGATTCCCAAAATAACGTCTGCAACTCCTAAGTCTTTCATATCGAAATTGTTAATTAACATCTTCTTTATGGTCTCTATTACCTGAGTATTTGGATCAAATATTAACATATCGTCTGCATATAAACAAATCATCGCATATGATTGTCCAATTTGTTTATAATAAACACACTTATCACATTCATTTATACGAAAACCATTTTTCATCATGACATTATCAAATTTTATGTGCCACTGTTTTGGAGCTTGTTTTTGTCTGTATAATGATTTTACTAATCTATAGACCTTGTTTTCATTTTCTTTGGAAACAAAAACCTTCAGGTTGCTCCATGTGGATCTCCTCATCGAGATCTCCATTTCACAAAGCTATCTTTACATCCATTTGATGAATTTCTAAATTATAGATCAATGCAATTGCTATTAGCGTTCTTATAGAGGTTATTCGTATTACTGGCAAATATGTATCAAAGAAGTCTACTCCTTCTTTTTGACGATATCCTTTGGCTACTAATTTGGCTCTATACTTGTCGATAAAGCCATTTGCTTCATTTTCTTCTTGAAAATCAATTTACAGCTTATTCCACGTGGAATATCAACAATTTTCCAAGTTTTATTACTTAGAATTGAATCAATCTCACTTCGATTGCTTCTTTCCAACATGAAGATTCAAAAGATGACATTGCTTTCTTGTACGTTTGAGGTTCATGTTCTAACACATATGTGAAAAAATCCGAACCAAATGTCTTGGAAGTCCAAGCCCTTACGCTTCTACTTGGTTCAACTTCCTCAATCTCATGATGAGTTTCATCTTCATGTGAATCGCTTGATTATTCTCTTGTCCTTTTAGGGACATTATTCCCTTCATTTCTTTTGTGCGGAAACACATCTTCAAAGAATAAGGCATCTCTAGATTACATGATTGTATTTACATGAATATCAGCTATATCAGACGTGAATACTAAAAATCTATAGGCATTACTATTTTGGGTTGGCCCTAGATAGTAACAATCTACTATTTTTGGTCCAAGTTTGACTCTCTTGGGAGGCGGAACTGGAACTTTTGCCAAGCACCCCCATACTTTGACGTATTTAAAGCTTGGTTTGTGTCCTTTCCAAATCTCATATGAAATTGTTCTTGTTTTATTGTGAGGGACTTTGTTTAATATGAGATTAGACATATTTAAGGCTTCTCACCACAAGTTCGCCAGTTGACCAGAGGTTAAAAGCATTGCATTAATCATGTCTTTTAACGTTTTTTTCTTCCTCTTGGCTACACCATTTTGTTGTGGTGAATATGAAGATGTTGTTTGATGAATTATACCATTTTCGGCACAGAACTGTTCAAATGGTGATTCATATTCTCCACCTCGATCAGATCTCAATATCTTGATCTATTTATTTAACTGATTTTCTACCTCAGCCTTGTACTTTATAAATGATGTAATTGCTTCATCTTTACTATTCAAAAGGTATGCACAGCAATATTGCGTGTAATCGTCAATAAACGTGATAAATTACTTTTTCCCGCCTCTATATGAGCCAAACCTAGTGGTTCGGTGTTTCTATCAACAGGTTGAAATGGTTTTTTTGACCATTTTTGCTTCTACACATGTCTCACATTTGTAGTTCTTATCTACTTGGAATTCGAAATTAATCCCAAGTTTGATAATGTTTTCATTTTTCAAAAATTTATGTATCCCAATCTATCATGCCATAGTAAAATTTCATGTTCAAGCAAGTAAGAAACTTCACTTTTATTAATAGCACAATCAGAATACATAGTTTTATTGCCGATAACGGCTATATTTGCCTTAAATAGGCCATTATATAAATATCCCCTTTCGATATATATTCCAACTTTGGACAGAACCATCTTGTCTGACTCGAACACCATTTTGAATTCTTTTTTCGATAGTACTGCACCAGAGATGAGATTCTTGCGTATGTCTGGAACGTGGAGCACGTCATTCAACTTGATAGTTTTTCCAGAAGTAAACTTGAGGATTACTGTGCCACTGCCTTCGATCATGGATACTGAAGAATTACCCATATAGAGTTTTTCTTTATGATCGAATCTCTGGTATGTAGAAAACATGGATTTGTCAAAGCAGGCATGACGAGTAGCACCTGTGTCTACCCACCATTGGTTAGAATTCTGAACCAAATTGCATTCAGATACAACTGCCGAGAAGTTGGACTCATCTTCTTCCATGTTGTCTACTATATTTTCCTCTTTGTTGCATTCCTTTATGTGTCAATGTTATAAGTCTAGTATACCAAAACAGTGAATAAACAATTATAAACTCGTCTCATAAGTTTATAAATCAGATTTCCATTACTTTGGAGCTCGAATATCGTCTAAGGCTTGTCGTAACAATTTCCTTAAGAATTTTATTTCAAAATTCTTCGAAGATACAACAGACGTAAGTTGCTCGAGATTTGTGCTGAGTATGTCACTCTGTGATTGATAATTAAGATAGCAGTAGGAGAGAGAAGCAGAAGAAAAGATCCAAATTGAATTCGATTGAGAATGTGATCAGTATTCTCCTTATTTATATTTTCGTCTGCACCCCTTTGAACAGCCGTGTCCGCCTTTGCCTTTCATTGCTGCTGTTCATTAACGAGCCACACCTGTTTGCTACTGGTTCCATATTTGCACCCGCTTGCGTCTGCTAATGGATGCATTTATTTGCCAAAAAACTTACGCCTGTGTCGGAAGTCGCACCTCCTCAGTCAAAAACCGTGTCCTTATCCTCACAACAGATCTGCACCCGTTTGCACAGCCTGATATTGTTTTAAAAAACCCAGCCCAGTTTTAAATAAGATCATATTAGACCCAAACCCGGCTCGGTTCGGTCGGACGGACGGCGGCAGCGGTGCGCGTGGTGAAGCATGACTTCCTTCCTCACAACAAAGCACAAATTTGAGATCCCCAAGGCCCCAACCTCCTCATAAGAAAGCTATTCATGTACTTGTTTTGTTTTTTAGTTTTGACGATGTGGGACAAGTGTATTTCATTTACACTTACATTAGAAATTCCAACAAGCACGATGCAGCTTGTGGATATTATTAAAATGTTTGTCATAAGGTATTATCATGATGCCAAAAATATGATTATTTTGTTGAAATGACATGTATAAGATTTTTATGTCATCTGACATAAAATATGTCATTTATGCTTTTTATCATGACATGACAGGACATGTATATGCAAATCCAATCCAAATCAATAAATAGTAGGACATGTATAATAAGTCTTGTTTCTCATAAAGCAATCCTTTTAGGATGTAAGCTTTTCAAAAATAGTCTTGCCATAAACTGTATAGTAAAATCCTACAATTAAATCTATGTCATGCTTTTTGTAGATATGACCCTTATAGAATAGGATCGTCATTGCTTGCTATATAGTTGATTTGACTTTTACTGGTTTAGTGCTATGTTTAAAAATGGATTTGTTCTCATGTGTCCTAAGAACACATGTTAGCAATGATTCCCTCAAGCTAAAAGACAAAAGAAACCAAATTAAATACATATTTTACCCTCAAACAAAAGTGGATATTTGAAATTTTAGGGGGCTTTGATAAATTTACAATCTTAACCATGTGCCCTAAGGGCACTAGGTAATATTTTCCTTAAAAGTTGGATTTTGTGGTCCTTGGCTGATCTTTACGGACCGTTGGCTACGCGTATTAGATTAGTTTGGTGATTTGAATCACTTTTTTTTTTAAATTTTAAGTTACTTCAGTAACTTAGAAGTGTTAATTTTTTCCTGTGGTATTACTAAATACAAATACGAAAACATTTTACCAATTATTCCTTGAAGTATTTGCATGTCACTGAAAATGCCACATCATTTGCCATATTTACTTTCATATCATTTGTCTTATTAACTTGCATGTAGTTGACAAACATGGTTTTTTAGTTACACACACATTATATGCTAATATCTTTAGTGTATTGTAGTTGAGGCGCCATGATAATGAGTTTAGATGGTTCCGCTGCTGAAGCTTGTAAGATGTTATAGACTGTTTATTAACCCTTCCTGAAAACATCTAAGTTCGAATATTAATTAACATAGGGATCTAATTGCTCAAAATATGGAATGTTGATTATTCAAGGTTTGATAATGGATGTTAATATTGTTCTGTTAATATAATTGTTATTTTGACAGATAAAGAAAAAATTATGCAAGTTGCATATAGTTTTCCCGCTTATTAGTTTAGTCTAAGTATGACTACATATATCCTTTTTATTAACTTTATGCCATGTAAGGTTTCCCACATCATTATAATGCAGCTCTGTATTTTATTAAATTGTTGGTATTTTTTTGGTTACAGATTATGTTTGCTAGAGCTAATCTATAATCTCTTCCTAATAGTCTCATTTATAATTTGATTCTGGTTCTAACCGTTTGATGGTTGATTCACAGGCTTCTTGGCGAGCTTCACTGGAGATAAATGATATTACTTTAATCCAGCTTTTGTTTTGTTTTACAGAATATTAATGGTAATATTATTTACGTTTATGGTATAAGATAAAAGTATTTGATTCTGCTGTGTATAAAAGTATAAATGCATAACCATGAACCATTTATTTTTTCTTTTAAATACACTGATGTATCTGTTTGTACAACATCTTTTCATTTTTTTGAGTATTGTAACAATATCATCAGAGAATACAAATTAGACTGAAATCAATAAATCACTTTTTTCAAATTCTTTCTTGGTATCAAGGAAAAAACCATACGCTTAACAGCAGTTAAAGGTTAATGCCTTGTCTGTGATCTCTCAGATTCAATATCATCACAGAGATCAGGCTGCGCATCCAATATCATCAAAGAATTAAGATTCTCATCACTTGATTGTAAAAAGTTCGGACATACTTAAGTCTGTATCAAGGTTCTTATCAGTTTTATATCGAGTTTCTGTCTGTGCCATGCCAAGAAGTAACTGTCAAAGTTGCTTCATTACTCAGTTAACTTTTAGTTGCACCCTGTCAATATCTGTTGTTCTGCATTTTTCATCAATCTTTGCAGTTTCTTGCTTCAAGATCTCGACATTGAGAATTCAAGGTCTTTGTCTTTTAATCATAGATCAGTCACTGCATCAATGGTTGAAGAAGAGTCATCACCCTCATCCATGGCAAGAAACACAGAATCAACCACCCGAAGATCCGCAACACAAGATTTGATTAAGGCTTTGGTCTAACCACAAAGTCAAATTATCAATGTACAACTGGATGAATCAAATTTTCTTCTCTGGAAATTTCAAATCAAAACAACAATCAAAGGCTATCGTCTGGAGGATTATGTTCATGGAATATTAATCACACCATCTAGATTTGTCACTGATAAAGACGGAAAACCAATAAGTAGTCAAGAATTCATATCACATCAAAGGCAAGACAATTTAGTAAGTTCTTGGTTACTTTCTACAATTAGTTCTAATCTTTTGTCACAATTAATTGGATGCAAATCTGCAAATGAAATCTGGTCTACCATTGAAAAATTATTCAATGCATAGTCAGCAGCAAAAGTTATGTTCTACAAGAGACAGTTACAAAACTTAAAGAAGGATACTCTATCAATGAGAGATTACTTGTCTAAAGTCAAAATGTTGTGTGATAAAGTTGCTTCAGCCGGGCATAAAATTTCTGATTATGAACAAATACTGTCAATTTTAAATGGTCTAGATGAGGAATATGAGGCAGTTGTACCAGTAATTTCCTCAAAAGAAACAACACCCACCATTCAGTATGTTCATGCTACACTTCTTGCTCATGAAGGTAGAATAGAGCAAAAGAAATCCATTGGTTCAGATTTCTCTGCCAATTTCATTAGTAATAGCAGGAGCAAGAATCAAGGAAAGAACTATAATACCAGAAATCAATTTAACATTCAAAGAGGTGGCCAAACAAATTGAGCCAGAGGAAGGGTAGCAGGCAGAATAACAACAATAGAATCAGGTGTCAGATATGTGAGAAATACGGTCATATTGCAAGCAAATGCTACTTCAGATTTGATGGCAATTATGTGCCATAGCAACAAAACAATGCAAGAAACTATCAACCCAATGCTAACATGGTTAACACTCAACAAGATCAGAGAAGTCATTTAGAAAACACAAACTGTGATACAGCCAAACGTGAAGATATTCAAGATGAATGCTGGTATCTAGATTTAGAAGCTACAAATCATGTGACAAATGACCTAAACATTCTAAACCTAGGAAGCAAAGAGTACAAAGGTACACATTCTATGCATATGGGTGATGGTAAATCTATTAGAATTACACATACTGGAAATGCAAATTTTACTGGAAAGAAACAACTTTATCTTAACAATCTCTTAAGTGTCCCATTGATAAGGAAAATTTTACTAAGTGCATCCCATTTTGCAAAAGATAACAATGTGTTCTTTGAGTTTTATCCAAAGTATTATCTAGTTAAATATATTCTAACAAAAGAAATTTTGTTGCACGGTAAAGAATTTAGAGGATTGTACAAATTTGATGTAGCTAAATCAAGAAATTCTTGACTTAAGGGAAAATGCTGTAATATTTTTGAAATCAAATATGAAAATGACTGTAAGACTTTTTGATATATGGCATTATAAACTAGGCCATCCAAATGTAAATATTGTTAAGAATGTGTTGAATAAAAATGCAATTTCTTTTGAGAAGATTTCTTTACCATATGTTTGTACATACTGTCAAATGGGAAAGAGTCATAAACTTGCATTTCCAGATGCACAAACTGAATATAATAAACCTATAGAATTAGTTGCCATAGATTTATGCGGACCAGCACCAATCAATACTGATTATGGATACAAATATTATGTTCTATTTGTTGATGCTTATACTAGATATGTATGGATTTATTTTCTGAAATCAAAATCTGAAACCTATAAGGCAGTTCAGCAATTCATAGTTTAGGTTGAAAATCAAACAGGTTGCAATGTAAAAACCATACAAACAGATGGTGGAATAGAGTTTCACCCTCTTAAAGAATTTTTCTCAAAAAAGGGAATAATTCACAGAACAACTTGTCCATACACATCTGAATAGAATGGTCTAGTTGAGAGGAAACATAGACAAATAGTTGAGACTGGTCTTACCTTACTTGCTCAAGCATCATTACCACTAAAATTTTGGCCTGATGCTTTTTCAACAAATGTGTACTTAATTAATAGGCTTCCAACAAAGGTCTTAGATTTTAAAAGTCCCATAGAAAAGTTACAGGGGATTAAACCAGATTATCAAAGTTTGAAAGTGTTTGGTTGTCTATGTTTTCCGTACCGAAGACCTTACAACAAACATAATTTAAACTTCAGATCATCACCATGTACATTCTTGGGATATGCCACAAAAAAAAGGGTACAAGTGTTTAGATAATAAGGGAATTTTTTTATATCAAGACATGTTGTGTTTAATGAAAATGTGTTTCCTTTTAGCAATAGATGTAAAAACATCACAAAAAAATATATAATCCAAGATTCTCAATACCTGAGCTACCAGAATACTCGGAGATTGATATCCAATCTCATACAAGGGTGAGGCAGAATGCTCCATACACTACCTTAACTGAAGAAGGTCATGGCTCACAACACACAGTGATCAGAAATGAACTAGGACATGAGCAGTCAGAATTCGAAACTCAAATTCAAGATACACAACATGATTCAGACATCCAATCAGGCAGTCATCAATCATTAGATGATTTACAATCATCTAATGATGATGAAACCATAGTTGAAAGCAGTGATCAACAACCTGCAACAACTGGACATCACATGATAACAAGGGCTAAAAGTGGAATTTTCAAGCCAAAAACTTATAATGCTGTCATAGAAACCAAAGAACCAGGCACTTATTTTGAAGCTGTACAAAATGAAAAATGGAGAACGACAATGAAAGAAGAATATGATGCATTAATAAGAAATAAGACCTGGATTTTGGTTTCTTTGCCATCCAATAAAAATGTTTTTCGATGCAAATGAACATGCAAAAATAAGAAGAACCCCAATGGTTCAATCTCTAATTACAAGGCAAGGCTTGTAGCAACAGGTTATTCACAACAAAATGGTTTTGATTTCAATGAGAATTTTTCACCTGTTGTGAAACCTTGTACTATCAGAATAGTTTTTACTATTGCCTTAAGTAGAGAATGGGCCATCAAGCAACTTGATGTAAATAATGCTTTTTTAAATGGTACTTTGCAGGAAGAAGTTTACATGGAGCAACCACAAGGATTTAGACAAAGAGGCAATGAAAAACTTGTGTGCAAGCTAAACAAAACAATGTATGGACTCAAGCAAGCACCTAGAGTTTGGTTTAACAAACTGAAGTCAACATTAATCAGCCTTGGCTATTCATTAACTAAATCTGACAGCTCTTTATTTACAAAATTCAGTACGCATGAAGTAACATACATACTAATATATGTTGATGATTCTATTATTACAGGCAGTAGTGATGCGGAAATCATCAAACTTATTGAACATCTTGATAAAGAGTTCTCAATTAAAGATCTAGGGTGCTTAAATTATTTTCTAGGAATTGAAGTCGAAAGAACATCCAGCACAATGATTCAACTAAGCCAAGAAAAATACATCTCATAAATTCTTGTTAGAGAAAAAATGGACAAGGAAAATGCATTATCTACACCCATGGCATGCAACTTACACTTATCCAGAAATAAAGGTGAAGCAATATAGAACAGCAAACATTACATAAGCATTGTTGGAGCATTGCAATATGCAATAATCACAAGACCAGGAATTGCTTTTAGTGTGAATAAAGTCGGTCAATTTATGCAAAACCCACTGGATGAGCATTGGAAAGCAATAAAGAGAATTCTAAGATACTTAAAAGGCATAATGAAACATGGACTGATCTTAGAATCATATAAAAACAAAAACATCAATGAATATGCGATGTAGATTGGGCTACAGATCCAGATGACAGAAGATCCACAATAGGATACTGTATATTCTTAGGAAAAAATCCTATATCATGGCGTTCAAAAAAACAACCAACTACATCTAGATCTAGCACAGAAGCAGAGTATAGAAGTGTGGCGGATGCTACTGCAGAAATAACCTAGGTAAATTCATTTTTGAGCGAACTTAAGGTCAAAACTGACAATAAATCTACATTCTGGTGTGATAACCTTAGTCAGTGCAAACCCAGTTCTACATAGCAGAACTAAACATATGGAGATTGACCTTTACTTCATTAGAGATCAAGTTACCGTCAATAAACTAAATATAAATCATATACGTGCATCTTACCAAATTGCAGATATATTGACAAAGCCGTTACCTAGAAAGAACTTCCTTCTATTCAAGCAGAAGCTCAAAGTCAGTACTGCTAACAATGAACATCAACTTTGAAGCAACTCTATCTGAGCCAAAGTTCAAAGCTCAGTAAATCAAAATCTGGAATATCAAGTTACATAAATCTGCTTCCTGCTGCTCAAGCAGAAGCTCAAGATCAGTATTATAAGCATCGATCTCCGATCTTGAAGCAACCTCTTCTGAGCTAAAGCTCGAAGTTCATCAAATCGAAATCTGAAACATCAAGCTTCATAGATCTGGAGTCAATAATTATTCTTAAGAAAAGTTCCACAAAATCTATTTAAAAGTATGAAGTAAAGTCTTACCGGATCCATTGCAAAAAACTGGAAGGCAACTTAGAGCTAAACTTCATTATCATCAAGATCTAACCTCAAAAAATGAACTTCATCAAAATTAGCAGTTTTCTGAAGAAACACTTTCAAATAATTAAGGGAATAGAAGATCGACAACTTATCTGTGACTATTCAAAGCCATGAAGAGATCCGTTATTCAAAGCTATTCAAGCTATGAAGATACGCTATCATATTCAAAGAGAATTTTTGAAGGAAAATGGAGTCGGCGGCACTCTACAAACCCTAGACGATATAGGGTGTGAGGGGGCGAGATGAAAGTATTCGATTCTGCCATGTATAGAAGTATAAATGCATAACTCAAAAGTGAAGAGGAGATGCCCATCAAAAATTAGGCCCATGAACCATTTATCTTTTCTTTTATATACACTGATGTATCTATTTGTATAATAATTTTTCATTTTTTCGAGTATTGTAACAATATCATCAGAGAATACAAATCAGATTGAAATCAATAAATCAATTTTTTCAAATTCTTTCTGTATATTTTGTACAATCATTATATGTTTATGTAAGAACTTGATGTAGAATTGATTATGCTGAATATATAATATGCATTAATTATCAAATTTTTTATTGCTATTCAAATTTGATTAACTATGTTTGTCCAAGAAATGTTATGTATGACCTTTTGTGACGCTACTAAATGTTATGAAGTAGACAGCTATCAAAAGGCGATATAAAGAAAGCAAAATTGTTTGAAAAAGTAATACAATAGTAGTACTAAAATGCAACGTAGTAGTATATAAAAAACGGAAGAGAAAAGAATTGCGGGATGTGGGAGAAAAGAATTGCAGAACGTTGAGTAGAATGGATGCTACTACATATATAAACATAGAATAGAATGATACGCAATGCTGTTATAGATTAGATTTTTTATAGCGTTTCCATACTGCCTTAATATAAGTGCTAATCCAAAAAATGGATCAACACCCTTGTTTGTGTGAGAAAGCACATGCTCCGTTTTTATAGGGCAATAATATAGAGAATAAATTTAAAATAACAGAACTAGAAAGAAGACTGGAGAATTTTTATAACGGTTCGACTGTTAACGAAGATTACATCCACTTTATAGTTTTTATTACTGACTTGTTACTGTTAAAAGTTTTATTTGATTACAAAGCTATTGAATATCCTTAGCTAGATTGAATCTCCAAGGTTGCAATCCACTGGAGAATCACAGTGAATTCCTTTGAAGATCGTTGTAAGGAAGGTGAAGAGTGAAGAAAGATTCCAGCAGAGTTTTAGCAACCAATCCGGAAGAGATCCCATTGGTGTTGCAGGTGAGATAGTATTTATAGAGATTTGAGAGTCAGTGGGCCAAGCTCGTTCACTAGATGCTTGTAGATGATCCTAGGAAGGAACAGTGGGACATCTGCTATGACCCGAGCCAAAAGATGGCGATCCATTGTCTATGGACCGCTAGTGATCCATAGAGTATGCAAGCCAATTCCTTAGCATGTACATTTGCTCTATTCCATTTGAGTCACAGCAATCCAATGACGATGCATGGATCGCTAGATATCCATACACTTAACTTATTTCTAGACCTTGGTGTCCTGAGTGTCTTTGTCATCTTGTATCGATGTTGTTCGTGCAGTCTTGTTGCACGACGCCTTGCTTTGATGATGTTTTATTTGTTGGTTGTATTTAGCTGCTAATTAGACGAGGCAAATGCTTGTCTTTTGATTTAACCAACTCAAAATCTCGTCAAACTCAGCCATTGTTTTTGTAATATGGATTGAATCATGATACAAGAGGCTCTGAAAACTCCTGAGTTAAACCAATGATTACTAGCTATCCATAAGTCATGGATCCCTAGAGATCCATGTCCTTAGTGAGTTTTCCCGTTCCATTTTCTTGACCCTCTTTGGCTCGTTACTCTGGTTCTTTTTGGTTGGATTTCAGGCTCTTCTGACTCGACCAAGTTGCTTCGACTCCTCTTGGATCCGGCTGGGTTAAGAACCAGGATAACATTTTCCCTCCAAAGTATGTCTTCGTTGAAACGAAGCGTACTCTGGAAATAATCGCTTTTTAGTCTCTGTTTGTTGAATTTCAAGTAGTCATGTTAGAGTTGCATGAATTTGAATTAGACTAGACCATCGCTTGCTGAGTTTTGCCCTGGATTGCCATGGCTTGCTAGAAAAGACCAAATTTTTCTTTGTAGCTTTCCGGAGAGTCGTGAAGTAGTGGTAGACATCGCCCGGTAAATTTGAGGTCGTAGGCACGCAACCCTATGGATCGCTACCATAGCGATGGATCGCTAGCGACCCGACTACTTAGAATTTTTTCCTGCGCGTTTTCTTTCTTATTAAAGCACCTCGGGTCGAGCCATTTCGTCTCTATTCACTACTTGCGACCAGACCCTCTAAACTACCTCTGCGATCCGAGCTATCCTTAGCGATTTGATCCATCACTTCCGTGATTCCACTGTGATTCCCTCGACATCGCCGACCCTGCTTTACCGCCGACCCCAGAGTTTCGCCGCCGTATTTCCATTCCTATTTGCCACTATCTCCAAATCCTAGGTTAGCTCACTACCTTAGATCATCGCTGATCCATCTCTTAGCTCGCCGACTTGCATAAGTCGTCGCCGATCCAATATTTAGGTCGCTAAATCGGGAACTTCAGCCGTCTTTGCCTCTTGATTATTGATTCAAGGTGAGTTTGCTGATCATGACGTTGGTTTGTCATTTTAGCGGCGAAGTTGCATCCGTGGTGTTAGTCATGAAGAGTCCAAGTTGATTACGACTTAATGGAGGAAGATAGTAAATCAAGTCTTGAGTTCTTCACGGAATGTCGTCCGAGATTTGCTCCGGTGCTTGACATATTTTACTATCTTCGTCCATTGAGCCAGAATTGACTTGCGTCAGGTTCCATAGCCGATACTGCACGACATATTGTGAATTGGTTTTGTCCTTCTGGAGGATTCATCTCGATTTTACCTCTCAACTACGAGCATACTATCTACATTGGGTAGAGAGTTTGCGATGTTTACAACACCGAATCCACCACCGGTAGATAACACATCGCACTTGCCTCGGTCGGTACATACTTGAAACCCGACACATCAGTGCGAGCCAATATTTCTTCGAAATTCAAGTGTAGTATGGAGAGTTCTTTTTTCTTAGAGTTGAAATGCCTAACAATTTTGGATATAAGTTCTATTGTTTAGAATGAAGTACCCATCCTCTCATCGCAAGGCTAGCGGAGAAAGTCCTGCGCTTTTGGAGGTCGAGTCATCGTCCGTCACCCCCTCCTTCTGCTTCATAGGCTGAGTATTGCTAGCTAGTTCTGATTGGTCCGGTCATGGTCCAGACTCCTCCAAATTTCAGAGTTCTTCTAAATCCACTAGGGAGAGCTTCTTTCATGATCTCTGCCAAAGACTTGCACAATATCTGCCTGCAACACGGCATCCCGAAGGAAGATGTGCACCTCCGAAAGATGGATGAATTCGCTCATACGTCGTCCATGGGATATGCCGCTTGTGATCGGTATATGTGCTTGAATGAAGCTATTCCCCCTTTTAACGATTTCTTGAGAGAGACCCTCTCGAACTTACGAATTGCTCCATTTTAGATTCACCCCAACGGCTACGCCATCTTAACTTGTATGCACGTCCTTTTCATGCGAACATTCAACCATGCTTCGACCTTCGACGAGTTGAGATACTTTCTCTCATTCAAAAGAAGAGATGAGTGTCCTTCCTTGGTTGTAATCGTAGCCCAAAAGAATTGTAAAATTGTATTGCGACTACAGAGCAACTTGTCCAATTCAAGACCCAATACTCCCTTGGCAGCTGTCCTAAGGGGTTCAACCGTCTTTGGACAACGGGAAGTAAGTTCCCTTTTTTACTCATGGAGCTCCGTCGTGTTATTACGGGGTTTCTAACAAGTCGAATAATTCTTATAGTTATTTTGAGGCCGAACATGAACTTGTCTCTCGATGGAACTTTCCGAGCCCTGAAGGCTATCGATGCTTGGGAGAGATATGTTAAGATCTTGTTGACCGACGAAAACTTGCTCCGATACAGACTGTTGCATTCAGGGAGGTCTATAGTCCAGTTGAGATTCCATCCCCTTCTCGATCTAGGGTACATATGCGATCGACCTCCTCATCTTATGGTTCTGAAGAGGGTGCTTCTCAAGAACGGGAAGGCCCATCCAGAGAGTCGACTGAGGAGACTCGCGAGGAAAAGGATGCTTCCATGACCAAAGTCAGTTTCTCCGCCAGAATGCCTTCGATTCGGGAAGAAGAGGAGGAGGGATTTAATAAAAGGGAAGGCCTTGATAGATAAAAAAAGGTGGAGGAGATATCGGGAGTAGTAGTGACGAGTCCACTTCTAGTGATGATTTCTATGCAGAGTACGACGATGAGGATTCTGAATCGTGTGACGAGATTTCGAGGATGAGTCTCGTTGTTCCGAACTTGCCTCTTCCAGACATCAGTGGTAAAGGTGAAGCCTTAGAAAATAGACGACGTCGTGATTCTCTGAGAAAAGATGCTAGCGTGGACTTTGGAGATTTGAGTGATGTTTATGTCGATTTCGACGCGCTCATGGAGGAAGATTTTAAATTTAAGGAGGTGCCCTCTCGTTCGGGCCACGTTGCACTCGAAGTTAGTCCCATTCCTTCCGCGACGCCTGCTCGATCCAGTTTGTGATGTCATTTTAGACCCTCCTCCCAAACACATTATACGTTTCACTATGGTTACAATCACTTATACACATATTTTCCATGTTTATCTTCCGTTTCTAAGGCTCTTTATTTATCTTCCATGTCAAGTACCATGAGAAAACGCAGTCACTATGATATCTCAAAGAACTCGCCAGCTCCCATCGTTGGTCGAGGCAATCTTCCAATTGTCATCAGCCTCGCGACATAGAGGAGGAATGTTGGCAAAGAAAAGATTCGGAGGCTGAAGTTCGTCATCAAGAAGAGAGGGAACGGGGCCATGTATATAAAGGCGAGTATGAAAAAAGGAGTACTTTTGATGAGAGAGAGGAGCCGCTGAAAAAGTCAAAATTTGATCGCGGTTCCCATTCCTCGGAACAACAGGCCTTCGCTCCGACCCCCGCCTCAATGGGTTCCAAAATCTTGGAATCTTCTGTCCATATTCCATCTTCAACTCAAGCTCTGCCATCTCATGTGGCTCTTGCCCTCGGTTCTTCACACCTCCACTGGAGACCTGCTTACGTCCTTCCATCTCGTCTTCCAGGCTTGAGGCAGCGCTCCCCGGGTGGTTTTTAAAAGGGGTTAAGTTTGATCGTGATCTTCATCCGGTTCATAGAGATACGTATATGCCCACCTTTAGGTAATCTAGAATGATTTAGATCAATCCGAAGGGTGGGAAAAATTATGAGAAAGTTGGCGGAAACAAACCGCAACAACTATCAGGGAATCCTCTCATTCGAATCGGAGAAAGACGATTTTGAAAGAACATTAATGGAACGCGATGCCAGAATCAAACAGCTAGAAGAGGAAAAGGATCCGACGCTTCAAGAAAGTAAGAACAGCGCCGGCTTGCTGAAAAAGCTAAAAGATGCTCACGGGAGAATAGAGATCGCCTGTACGGATGATATTAAGAAGGCTCATGCAGAAGAGGTCATATTAAAGGAGGAGGCGGCAGCTTGCAGCACAACAATTTAGGTCCAGAAGAAAGCCATTTCCAATCATGACCTTATCGTAGAGGGGTATAATAAGACCATCTCCGACCAGGCTGAGACAATCGCCAGGCTATAGATTGCGTAGCTTAGCACTGATAAGGCTCGCGTCGAAGTTGAAAAGGCTGCCATTACAGCATATTATTTGGAGCTTCAAAATGCCTTTGAAAGGAAGATGGAGAAGATGGATGAGACCATCTTAAACTTTTATGTCAACTCCCTACTGCAACAGGGGGAGTCTCTGTTATTTAGGCCCTAAATTCCTACGCTCTCTCGCTGTGGTTTGGGAGGAGATCTTGACCAGTTTCCGTTATAGCGGGGACGTTTATTCCAAGCAAGAGCTAGAGAAGGCCTTTCTCAATGAAGAATCAAAGAAGGCGCTGTTGGAAGGCCGAAAATTTTGCAGGTTAAAAGAGAGAAAGAAGCTGCCGATGCTACTACGATAGCAACTACCAAAGCGCTTTCGAAGCCTTTTATTTCCGAAGCCGGCGAACCATCAGAGCAGCCCGTAATCCATTAGCAAGTCCTAGGCTTGAAGATTCCCCTCAGATCGTGAAGCTGTCGAAGGAGGGCGAAGGTGGTGAATACAAAGTTGACATTCTCGTTTATTTTTCTGGTGCAGGTAATCCACTTGCCTCTCCCGGGTTTGATAATTTTCATCTCACGCCGCAAGAACAAGACGAATTTAATGCTTTCATGTTTGATATTATAGGTCTGTCTTCCTTAGCTGCCGATATATCGGTCCTCCTGGTGCCTGGGCTTATTTCTGTCTCTACCGCTTCCATGCTTGTTTCTATATCTGCTCCGGTCGTTGCATCCGTGTCTAGCTCACAGCCAGGGCTGGAAATCGAGAAGATCGCCGCAGTGCATGGTTTGGATGACTCATCTGTATCTTTGGAGGGTATATTCATGGCGGGCGAAGCTCAGGAGTAGGAAACTCAGATTGAGCAGCTACACAAATCTCAAGAAGAACCGGTTGCCATTAAGAAAGAGAAAGTCGAAGCGATCAAAGCCTCTAAGAGCTCCCGCAGGTCTCGGAGGCGTAAAACAAAAGGCGAGTCTTCTGAAAAAATCATGGAGCAGGAAGAAGACATCAACACCGAGGAGATCATCGACATCAATGGCAGTGACATCATTCCCAAGGCAAAGCACAAACTTCGATTAAAAGGCAAAAATGGTAGTGGTGGAAAGAAGCGTTGAGAAGCTTGGGTGGTATCTAATCTAGTTTTGATTCATTTTGCATTGTTTTGTTCAAATGTAGAGTCTGCACTTAGTGTTTTTGTTGTGCTATCTGTACATTTTCTTTTGTTGGCCGGTATTGTGTGGGTACGACCTCCACGTTTTGACCCTGTACAGAAGAAAATTATGACTAATATACTGTTGATATTTTGCCGGTACCTTTAATTATCCGCTCATATGTGTTCTGTGCACTCATGTCTACTTTGTTTACTTCCATTTCACTTTGTCTAGTCCTGTGATTATTGTCAAAAAAGATTGTTTGGAGTAACAAAATTTGTGGAATGTGAAAATTTTGTCTTTAAGCATAACATTTTTATTTAAGTGTCGGTGTATGCCCCTCGGTTCATAGGGCTGTTTACTTCAAGCACTTGACAAATGACCGGTAACTCATGATTCAAATAGTTTGCATGCCAAAACTTGCAATTTGACTAAGTCACAATTCTTTTTTTACAAGTTTTGCAACTTATGTTTTTATGCAATTCTGGAAAGTATATGACATATGCATGTTTAAAATGTGCACGAAAATGTAAACTTAGTGCAAGATATACAGTTATGAGATTAAGTATTAGAAAATTCATAAGCATACAGTTACGAGATCAGCTTAACGAATAATCTTTGCGAATTTTTAGAAGTTAAGCCACTTATCACTTCTTATAAATGTGAGTTGATTCTTATGAGTATCGTTTCTTTGGATTTTTTCAATCTTCAAATATGCACTTCATTGCTCAGGGTGTGCACATCATACGAATTAATGTAGACAGTCAAACGTTTACTCTTGTTAAAATGTTTCAGTTCACCATGGGGTGTCTACGATTGGAGTTTTCTACTGGTTCGTAGCACTCCGATTTTGTTAGAGTCATGCATGTTACTCCCAATTATGGGAGTGGGTTGATCTTTGCAATTTCTAGGATAGAAGAGTTTCTCGGCATTGCCGGGATAACTTCGATACTTAAAATACTTCTCAATGTTGCCAATCTTTGGGAAACGTGATGAGTTTATGTTTTAAGAGCTTCATTTCACCACTCGGAGAGTTGATGTGCGGCTCACGGGATGTACGACTTTTTATGCTTCTCAATGTTACCTATCTTCGAGCAATGCAATGAGTTTACGCTTTAAGAGTTAGTGCGTAGCTTATGAAGTGCGCGGCTTTTGATACTTCTCAACGTTACCTATCTTCGGGTAATGCGAGGAATTTACGCTTTAAGAGTTAGTGCGTGGCTTATGAAATGCGCGGCTTATGACACTTCTCAGCGTTGTCTATCTTTGGGCAACGCGAGGAGTTTTTTAGGAGTTAGTGTGCGGCTTTCGGTATGCGCGACTTTTTTATTTGAGCCTTTCTAATATTATCGGGGCAACATCGGTTCTTAGAAGGCGGGGATAGAGTGTTGTCGATCCAATGGTTTGAGTCGATTTTCTTCCATCGATCCAGCGGGTAAGTGAAGCATACTTGGGCGTGATTCCACTTTCTCAAGTAGCAATTTTATGATTTTGAGTCGATTTGACCCCGTCGACTCAGCAGGTTACTATTAAGAACATAATTTCGTAGTTTCGAAAAGCGAATCAATTTTATTAATGGAAGTTGGGAAAGTTTTTGCCTATTTACAATGCCCTCGGCATCCCAGGACGGCTTATTTGCTGAAAAATAGAAAGTACATAAGGTAGTTTTTAGGTAAAACAGCGGTGCAGCGATTGATTGTTCCGTGCTCTAGGAATTCGGACTCCGTCGACAGTTGTCAATTTGAAAGTTCCATCCCTTAGCATTTTATTGATCATATATGTACCTTCCCAATTTGGTTTGAAGGTTCCCAACATGGGATAGATCCGTTTAAGTATGTGGTTTCACACTTCGAAGGTTTGGTTGTGAACCTTGGAATTAAAGTATCGTGCGACCCTTTTTTTTAGTGGGTGACGGTTCTTAACTTGGCTTCTTTCCTCCTTTCATCAATCATATCTTGTGATTCGAGTAGGAGCTGCTATTTTTGTTTATGATTAAAGTTTTACCTTCGGTGAGAAGGAACTCTAGTTCAAACGGAATCATTGCTTTTGAAACCATATGCCAAGGTGAACGCAGTGTGTCCATTTGCCGCTTTGCGAGTTATCCTGTAAGCCATAGTGCTAGTAGAAGTTAATCAATGCAGATTGCTTTTGCTTTAATTAGTCGCTTTTTTATATTGCACTTGATGTTATTTATTGCTTCCACCTGCCTGCTTGCTTGCGGATGAGCAACTACGGAGAAGCTCTTCTCAATTCGGAAGCGTTTAGGGAAGTCTTTGAACTCGATGCTTTTGAACTGGGTCCCGTTATCGGTGATGATTTTTTGTGGCACATCAAACCTGCAATAATGTTTTTAGTAACAAAATTAGTGACTTTCTTTGTAGTAATAGCGGCCAGCGGTTCCGCTTTAGCCCATTTTGTGAAATAGTCAATAGCAACTATAGTGTATTTGGCTCCTTCTTTAGCTATTGGCAGTACGCCAATCAAGTCGATTCCCTATATCGCTAACGGCCATGGGCTGACCATCTGTATTAATTCTGTTGAGGGACTTATTTTAATTTTACCGAACTTTTGATAACGATCACGTCGCTTTACATAGTCTGCTGCGTCGTGGTTTATTGTCGGCCAGAAATGTCCATACCTGAGTATTTTCTTTGCAAGGGTTTGACCACGGTATGATCTCCGCATTCGCCTTCATGGACTTCCTTCAGGATCCGTCGAGCTTCGTTGTCAGTCATGCATCTAAAAAGGGAGGCTGAGAATCCCCTTTGTTAGAGTATTCCATCCTGCATCATGAATCACGACACCTTCCAAAGAAGCATTTTTCATTGATTCCGGTCAACTGGAAGGGTTCCTGTAAGCAAGTAGTCCTTGTTTGGTGCATCCATGTTTCTGGTTTGGCGGTGGTCTCAAGAATCCAATCGACGTTCATTTCGTCTATACTGGGACAGTCAGAGTCTCAATCGGGACTAGTCCCAATGATTGGGCTTCTCCGGAGCTTACCAACTTAGCTAAGTAGTCAGCTTTGGTGTTTTTCTCCTGTGGAATATGATTTATGGTATATTGTCCGATGTCGCTCAGTAACTCTTGTACTTTAGATAGATACGATGCAAGGTTCTCCCCTCGAGCCTGGTACCCGCTCTTTACTTGGCAGAAAAACAACTGGGAGTTACTGTAGATGTGGACGGATTTTATTCCGAGTTCCTTCACAACTTTCAGCCCTGCTCTTAATTCTTCGTATTCTGTTCCATTATTTGTTGCAGGAAACTCCAAGCGTAAAGCATAGCAAATGGATCGTCCTTCAGGGGTTTCAAGCAGTACTCTTGCCCTCGAACTGAGGTTGTTAGATGCATCATCAACAAAGATTTTCCATTGTGTCTCCACTTTCGACGGTGTTTCTTCTTCATCATCATGTATGGTAAACTCAGCGATGAAATCTATTAGCGCTTGAACATTGATAGCTTTTCTCGGATGGTAAGTAATATCATATTGACTAAGTTCAATGTTCCGCTTGAGAAGTCGTCCCAAAGTTTTAGTTAAGTGAAGTACTTGTTTTAGAGGCTGATCGGGCAGTAATTTGATTGGATGTGCTTGGAAATACGGTCGTAGCTTCCTAGACGTGAACAGGAGGCAATACGTTAGCTTTTCTAGCTTAGGGTAATTTTTCTCGGTTCCGATAAACTGCTTGCTAATGTAGTATACGGATCGTTGGATTTTCGCTTCTTAGTGCACTAAGGCAGCGCTCAATGCATGAGGTGAGATTGCTAAGTAAATGAATAGGTCCTCTCCATCCACTGGCTTTGACAGGATTGGCAAGGTTTCCATGTGTCGCAATAATTCTTCTAATGCAGTTTGGCATGCCGCACTCTATTCGAAGTTTTTCTTCCTTTTCTTTAACGCATCAAAGAACGGTAAGCACTTGACAGTGGCTTTCGAGATGAACCGGCTTAAAGCCACGACCTTCCATTCATGCACTGCAATTCTTTCTTGTTCTTTAGGACTTGGACTTCTTGCAGAACTGTTATCTCTATGGACTTGCTTCAATGCCGCTGGCAATTATGATGATTCCTAAAAACTTTTCGGAGGCTACTCCGAAGTGACATTTAAGCAGATTGAGTTTCATTCCATACTTTTGAAGTATTTCAAAAACTTCGACGAGATTATCTAAGTGGTTGAGTGCTACTCGCGATTTAACCAACATGTCGTCCACATTAACCTCCATGATTTTCCCGATTTGGCCTTTGAACATGGTATCTACCAACCTTTGGTAGGTTGCTCCAGCATTATTTAAACCGAATGACATTACCCTCTAGCAGTATAGTCCCAAATCGGTGATGGAGCTGGTATTTTCTTGATCATGTTCATGCATCAGGATTTGGTTGTACCCAAAGTATGCGTCTATGAACGATAGTAGTTTATATCATGTCGTTCCGTCCACAAGCTGGTCTAGTCTTGGAGAGGAAAGCTGTCTTTTAGGCAAGCTTTGTTTAAATCCAAGTAATTGATACAGGCTCGCCACTTCCCATTGGACTTTTTGACTAAGACCAGGTTAGATACCCATTCAGGACAAGTTGCATCACGAATAAAACTGTTGGCCATTAACTTATCCACCTCTTCTCTCGCCTTGGACAGTTCAAGGCCCAGGATGTGACTCTTTTGCTTTACTGGTGTGAATTTGGGGTCAATGTTAAGCGCATGGCGTGTGATTTCTGGTGATAACCCACACATATCAGAATGCGTCCCTGCGAACACATCCAAGTAGGCACGAAGAAATTTAGTAAGTTCCAACCGCATCTTGTTTCCAAGGTGCGATCAGATTTTCAAGACTTTTGTTGGGTCGTCCATATCGACTGGGATAGACACCGTCAATTCTACCATTGCTACTCGATCCTCCCCTGAACTCTTCTTTCAAGGGTCCAAAGCCATGTCAAATCGGCTATGGTCCCCGTGCCAAGAGCGGCTCTATATTTGCTATTCAAAAGATTTATGAATTTGGAGAGTTCTCTCTATATCCTTTCCATTTTCCCTTCTTCTGGATTCATGTAACTCTGTAATGTAACATTCTCTAGCGGCGCATTGATCTCCTTTGACCACCCCGATTGCATTTGCAGTCGGGAGCTTCATTGTAAGGCATCATTGGGCCAGTGCAACTCTGAAATCAGTTAAGGCAGGTCATTCCAAGAAGGCGTTATACGTAGAAGTTTCATTCACAATCACAAAGGTCTGAACGAGGATAACTCTTCGATCACCCTCTCCAAGCTCCACTGCCAAGTCAATTGTCCCTATGGGTTGTTTGGATTTTCCAGTAAACCCTTGGATTTTTGTTTAGCATGTGAACATGCTTTTCATGTCGATCTTCATTTGATCAAAGGTACGTTTGAAAAGTACATAAATAGAACTACCTCTATCGACCAATACTCCTCGGACCACAGATGGTCTGATTCCTGCTATCATCTCCATCGAATCGAGGGTTGGAGCTTCGATCCCTTTGATATCTTGGTTTTTAAATATAATATCGTCATTTAAAATTTTCTTCTGCTTGGTCTGAGTCCCATCTTCTATTGTGAGACATGACTCCTTCGGAACGTGCTTTAATGAACTTGCATACCGTTCCATCTCTCCCCAATTTCTCTATACAAGATGTGGTTCTCTAGATATTGTCCCGATAATGAGTCTCTGGTCAGTTCTCTTTGATCCCTTTTCACTACTTCCGGCTTGGTTTCTTTGATTCCTATGGGCTTAAGGAGCCACAGGCTGGTCAAAATTCTGTGGTTTTATTATGTATTGCTGGAGCCTGTTCTCCCAAATCAGCTATTCAATCAAGTTCTTTAGGTGGCGGCATTAGTTTGTGTTGTGACCATGTGTCTCGTGGAAGCGGTAGAACTTCCCTTAGCGCTTCTGTTGCTCAGTTGCTTCCTTCTTACGGGTTTTTTTATATTCCTCAGTCCCTTGTGTCGCAAGATAAATATTTTCTGGAGTTTCGTTGAGAGGGGTGTAATCTTTAGGCTCGAAGCCTTTAAGGAATTTATTGTTTCCATTTTTCATATTGGAATTATGATTCTTTCTTTTCTGTTTTCCATCCTTCCCTGTGATTTCTTCAGCAATTTCGGAAGTGTTTTTATTCTGGTTCATCGCCACGTCACTCTGTCTGATGTTTAACGGTTGCATGCTAGTAGACATCCTTTCTAGCTCTACGCCTCCTCCAATCTCAAGTATTGACTTGCTTTGCAATTGAAATCCTTCATTGTAGTGGGTTGTTTCATCTTGATCCACTTTTCGAACTCAATGTTAAGATGAATGGCTCAAACCAAAGCCATAAAAACCTTGCCCTCATTTGGGTTGCTGACTTTTGTCACTGCGGTATTGAACCGTTTCATGAAAGATTTCAGCGATTCGTTTCGTCCCTGGAATATTCCGGACAGGGACATCACATCTTTAGGTTGCGCGTTATGGATTCTGAACTAATTGAGGAATCTCATGGCTAGTTGATCAAAAGTAGAGATGGATCTCGGTGAAAACCTAGTGAATCACACAGAAGCAACTCCTTCCAAGAAAATGGGAAAACATTTACACAGAACAGCTTCTGAAGCATTTGCTCCTTCCATGTATCAACTATACTTGTATAAATGGGGTTTTGGGTCCTTCATCCCGTCATAGGATGGGATAGCTGGCATCGTGAATTATTTTTGGATATCGCTCATTCAATATCTCATCAGTGAAGGGAGTCCGACTTAGTGCGGATCACCACTCATTATCTCTTCTATTTTTATTTTCGTCCATCAATCGCTTAGGTATATCCACGATAAATGCCTCTTATGTCCGATAATCTTGGAGATGGTTTTCAATCGTTGCACCAAGTGTTTGACTTTGCAAACGGTCTTGGCGAGTTGGCTGAAGCCTAGGCTCTCTTGTCTTTTGGAGAACCACTCCCTCAGGATTCCATTGGCTTGTGGTTGTTCTAACTGGAGCATTTTTGACATTTCCAACATTATCGAATGCATTTGCATTCTCTTCCAGCTTATCATCATTAAATTGTTCCCTATCCACTAAGTCGGAGAGGTCCATGGCTATATCCTCTCATTAAACTTGTCTGATTTCATTGTTAATCGAGGGATAATATTGTTTGAAATCGAAAAGCGGTGATAAGTATATTTGGTTTAATTTCCATACGACCCGTTTACTTACACTAAAGGCGTTTTGGATATATTTTTATCAATTTTTATGTTACATTTGTTTTATCCCAATTAAGTTGGGTTTTCTAAATGAAATCTTTCTTAAGATTTGTGAATATACTTATATCGTTGAGATAAGTATATGGGTACATTTTCTCAATATTGAAAGTGTAGTGTTTTTTGAACATACTTATGTTATTGATATAAGTATATGGAGATTTTCTAAGTAAAGATGGAACCCAGTGCATGAGGCTACCGCATGATAGCAGACTCTAGGGAGGTCAATAATGTACACAACATTTCCCTCACTTTACAAAGAAGATGTTTCCAGGCTCAAACTGAGATGCCCAGATCCCTATGTGGGCGACCTAACTGTTGCGCCAAGGCTCCACCTCATGGAAAAGTTCTAAGTATTGGAAGTATAATGCTTTATGAGGTAGTTATATAGTTGAGATAAATATATAAATATTTTCAAGTGTTGAATAGAGTACAGAGGGGTTGTGAATAAATCTTTACAAAAGTATTTTAACGCAAGAACTTACAAAATGTTTTTCATTTAATGAAAGGATTAATTAAAGAGTCTTAGCAGTTGCATGTGCTTAACCAAGCTTGGTTCTCATATGAAATTAAATCTCTGATTTTATTTTTTTTAAAGTTAAATAACCGTCTATCAAATGTTGGCCAGTTTTTAAAACTATCGTTTGTCAATTCGAAGAGATCAAGATTGGATATATTATCCAAAAAACACTTCGAATTGGCATGAGCATTCAAATTGGAGATATCTTCAATGGAGTTCTTTGAAGTACAAAGGATGCTTTCGAATAATCCCGAGGATGATTCCAAAAAGGATGTAGTAGAAGTAGTACCTTTGGTTTATTCATATCCTAAACAACTTATATGGATGAATGCTGGCATTGCACTGTTGCTTAGAGGGTGGTATTAACATTCTAAGTGGGATTTGCTAAAAAATGTAAAACGTAGCCTCAAGCCTCACCAACCGAGAATAACTAAAATAGGGGATATGCGACAGGGCTATGTGGGTCGCACTAATTAGGGTAGGGACACACCTTCTAGAACACTAGTTATGGATTGGTATGTGCATAAGAGCTCTCTAGAAAAGGTTGCAAAGAAACCGAGAAATGACATATTCGGTACTATCCAGTAAGGGGTGGGCCGGTCTTGTGTTGGCGAGCGTCTATGTGAGGCCCTCGGTACATTTTCTAGAGGTGTACCATGGCAGACGGTGCCCCAACAGTCCTATTACTATATGGAACTCATTCTCCAATATGTGTCTTTCAGACTTTGTTGTATACCTATTATGCTAGAATTTAATTAATGCAACAATTCGTCTATGACTCAATATTTATTTTAAACCCTATACATTATTATAATATTAGAAGATTTCCTATGAAATGGTTTGATTATCGTAAGGTAAAAACTCATTTGTGTCTGTCTTCAGTGTTGGCTTACAAGATACCCTTATTTTGAAAGGTATATAATATTAAAATCCATATAAGGTGTGTTTTTCACACTGATTTACCAGACTGATCTGGGCATCATTTTCTTATAGTGTTTGGGTCAGTCCGAGCATATTTCCAGATTTAGTTTGGATGCTTTGGAGCTTCAGGAGACTAGCTGGATGCCTCCAAGACATAGTCATGTATATTTTATTTTCCGCTATATTTGTTAGTTGTATTTATCAGCAATTGTGAGGATAAGTTGTTATAACTAGCCAGGCTGATGATTAGTTAGTTAACTCTGATTGATGAATGGATATTACGGTTTTGTTCTTTTATAAAGATATGTTGTATATTAGATGTTACTCGTCACGATGTGAGATTATGTTTTGTCTTTTCGGCACTTGGACGCTCGGCACGTGAATACCGTGGATGTATTAGTGTCGACTTTCGAGTTTCGGAAAGGCTTGTTGTTACAAATAATCTCTTTTTCCTAGTTAAAGGAAAACGACTATAGCTTTCTTTATAATGATAATGCTATGAATATTTGTTATGATAATAAAACCGTTTACTTTGGTACTCTTAAAGATGGCGTTTATATACTTAACTATGATCTTGTATTTGTTGTTGAAAATAATAATGCATCAAAAATAAAAGACAACTACATTTAGCATTATATATTAGGCATGTAACTGAGAAATAACTAAAAAAATAAGAAACCAAGGGTTTCTACCATTATTTGATTATAAATCATTTGATACTTGTACTTTTGTCTTAAAGTTAAAATAGCCAAGCGCACATTCAGTGGGAGAAGAGAAAGAGTTGATGAGCTCTTAGGATTATATATATAGATATATGTAGTCCTATGTCTATAGCTAACAAAGTTGGATCCTTATATTTCGTTACATTCACTGATGACTTATCTAGACATGTATATGATACTATATGAAATATAAACCAGAGGACGATAAATTCATAGAATATAAGGATGAAGTTGAAACCAAACATGTAATAAAATTAAAATACTTCAATATGATCGAAGCCATGAGTTCATTGGATATGAGCTCTGTGAGTACCTAAAAGTGAATGATATTCTCTCTCAAGTAACTCCTCCCTATACTCCTCAACACAATGATGTTTCGAAAAGGTCACACTTTGTTTAATATGGTTCAATCAATGATGATTGGCATCGAATTGCTTCTTTTCTTATGGGACATGCGCTTGAAACCATGCCATGTGTTAAATTCCGTAACGCATAAATCTGTACCTAAGACCTCTTATGAAATATGGGCTGGTAAGAAACCCTGCCTTAAGGTATGGGGTTATCCGACTTACGATAAGAATGTAGATCCTAATAAACTAGAGGAAAGATTTTCTTTTGCAATTTTATAGGGTGTCCTAGAAATTCTCATAGACACATAGTCTATGATGTCGAGGAATAAAGTTGTTTGTTTTAAGACATGCCACTTTTTTGGAGAAGGAATTTCTAGTGTGAGAAAATAATGGAAGTTAGATAGGTTTGAACAAGATCCAAGAAACTCCCATAGAAAATAAATATTTAGATAGTAATTCAACACATGTAGAAAGCACGCAACCTATTAGAAGGTTTAATAGTGAATCTTGCACTAGAGATATACTATGGTTTTCTCATTGACAGCGAGAGAGAGAATTGCATCGTTCATGACGATGATCCCCTCACATATCAACAGCCTTGAAGAGTAAAGACTCCGCTTTATGGCTTAATGCATGAAATTTGAAATGGATTCCATGTACGAGAACTAAGTTTGGACTTTTTAATATGTATCTAAAGGGGTAAAATGCATCAGCAAATGTATCTTTGAGAAAAAGATTGGTGTAGATGGAAAGGTTGAGAACTAAGATGCAAGATTGGTGTGAAAGGTTTCCATCAAATTCAAGGTGTTGATTACAAAAAATGGTCTCCATGCCTAAATCAATTTGAAATCTACTTGTTACCGCTACTTATTATGACTATGGAAATAGGTTGATGGACGTTAAAAATATGTTTATAAATAGTGATTTTGAAGAGACTGCTTATGTTATGCAGCCAGAGGGTTTTGAAGTCAATGGTAGTGACAACAAGATATGTAGACTATTGAGAAAAATTCATGGTCTCAAGAAAACATGAAGGAGTTAGACTAAATATTTTGAAAAGGTAACCAAATAGTTTGGTTTTAATCAAAACGCATAAATGCGCGTACATATGAAAGAAAAAAGAAACGGTGTTACATTTTTAGTTTAAATGTCTATGATGTATTACTGATTAGTAATGGTGTAAAAATGTTAAATTAAGTGAAAGCTTAATAGTCCAGTAATTTAAAAGATATAGGAGATGCATTCTCCATTCTAGGTATAAATATCCATGGAGATAGATCTAGAAGGTTGTTGGGATTGTCCTACTCAATGTAAATTAACAAATACTAAAAAGGGTTAGTATGGAAACTTCCAAGCATGGAAATGTTCAAGGCGACATGGGGTTGTTCATTTTAAGAATGAATCACCATCTATCGGTGAGGAGAGAAAGAGTGTGAGCAGGATTCCTTATGCTTCAACAATAAGATCCATTATGTATGATATGCTATGTACTAGGTCGAATGTTGCTTTTGTACTAGGTTTAGTTACCCGACGACAATTAAACCCAAGTGAAAATCATTGGACAAAAGCTAAGGTCATCATAAAGTATTTGAGAAATATTAAGGATTTGTTTTCAACATATGGAAACAACGAAATCCTTATGAAAAGGAACTTGAACTCAAGTTTTCAAATTGATGTTGACGATAGAAAATGAGCCTGGGGATTCTTAGTTACCCTCAATGCATAGGTCGTTAGCTGGAAAAGTTCCAACCAAGAGGTTATGGTTGATTTGACCACGGAGGCTGAGTACAATGCCTCAAATGATACATAAAAGAAGAACATGGATGCACAACTTCATTAAAGACCTAGTAGCGAACACAAGCATTGATGGTCCAATTCTGATGTACTATGACAATAATGTCACAATATAGATTTCCAAGGAACCACAAGCTCACAAGAAGTCATGGCACACTCTCTATAATTTTCACATAAAAAAATAGTTTACCAATAATAGGGAGATACAGATTGAGATCGTAGATTTGATAACATCATAGAGCCATTCATTGATATCTTTTCCCAATCTAATTTAGGTATGTTGATCGAAGATATGGGGATTAAGCTCTATAATTGGCCCTAATTTCAAGTGGAAGATTGATAGAGTTGAAGGTGTGACCTAGAGGAAATTATGTAATTTATTATATAACTTATCTCTTGTATAAGAATACTATTAAAGATTTAAGTATGATTTTGGTTTTGGTTTCTATTATATATGCTATTAAATTATGATATAAATAATGAGATGAATACACTAAACATATATAAGTAGAAGTATTTTATCTAATGTTGTTGCGAATGTGAATGTAACCATGAGTTTTGAATCGAACACACAAATACTTATCCTTAAATTGTTCTTAGTCAATATGTATCAACAGAAAGGCACCAATACATAGACTAGTGTATGTAATTCTCTCCATATGGTGGCTAATGAATTACCTATGGTTGTTGGAGACATCAAGCGATTATATACTTGTGCTTGTTTGGAACAATGACAAAATGACTCAACGAACGTCTTATATAGGTTAATAGTACTAAGTAAAAATTTAAGATACCACCGTAACAGTGTGTAGTAGTCTTCAAACATGAAGTACCAATAATATTAAGTAGCTAGGTTGTACTTTATTATGGTCATTCATATGACATTAAAATTGTAATATCCCCTACTAGGAGGCTCAAAACTAACGGCTATGGATGCTGTAGTCATCCATAGTTATTAATCCTCAGTGACCAAGTACGGTAATGTTAAATACATTGATATACAAAAACACATGAATATGGAAATATTTTAAAACAACAAATAAGTTCCATATTCCATTTCAAAATAGTTCAAATTCATTACATAATCCCAATACGAGAACCACATTTAGAGAAAATATACTTATTACAACATACGCCAAGAGCGACATATAACGATTCCCTCTTGGATGATCAAAGTATATACATAGGAAATTAAACAAATTGCCGTTACAACATCAACCCATCGGAATCAAAATAAAAAAAATCTAAGTAGCTATCATGCCTACTGCACGTCTCTGGAAGCTTATTCATCTAATGAGGTACCTGAAAACCTCAACTCTCTAACTACTCAAAATCAATTGAGCACCCGAGAGTTTAAGAGGAAAATAAAACTTTGAGTCAGACATAAAGCCTGGTATGAATAATAATCTAACATCTCGATCCTTTTAGATATCTAGTGAGACCACGCCGCTTAGCGGAATGGGTTTCCCGTCACTAGTATCCAAAAACCTTTTTAAAATCATATTCTGTACTACTGCATCCACAATGGTTAAATCATACATTTTCAAAATATTATGATGATATGCATACTTAAAATAATTATGATTTCCCCATCCCCAGTTTAATTTGACACCCTATCATAATTATAATTTCTAGGGTCATTATTAATCTTTTAGTTTTCATGGGTTTGCTAATAACCTATAGGCTCCTACCAATTAACTTAATTAATTCATGGGTCCCCCTAAACCTATTAGTCCTTCCAATAACTAATCACCTTATCCTAGTTTTCGTGGGTTAACTAGGAACCTATGGATTTATCCAATAACTCACTTCACATCCTAGTTTTCATGAGTTGATTAGGAACCTACTGATGCTTCCATTAGCCACTTTCTTATCCTAGTTTTCATGGGTTGACTAGAAACATATTGACTGACATCAATTCTTAATCGAATATAGTTTCCATGGGTTCACTACAAATCAATTAGTCCCTACTAACTGTCCTCAATACATAGTTTTCATGTGTTTAGTATGAACCTGTTGGTTACCTCCAATAACTACATAATCATAGTTTTCATGGGTTTACTATGAACCATTTGATCACCTTCAGTAACTACATAATTTAGACATCCTATATTTTTGGTCACCCTGACTCCTTGGATGCAATTCTACTCATTCAGGTGTTTTAGCAATTTATATGCACTACCAGTTAACCTAGCTGGTTCTTTTACCCTTTTTCCCCAAATACAGTTATGGGTTATCAATATATTCATATTTGAAGAAGCAAAATAACAATTTGACAATACCACTCCTATGGGTTTCAGGTCCTTGAAAATATGTTTCACATAAAATAGAGTTAACACCTTTAACTTATATTTTTATCAAGGCAATACTTCTTCAAAATTACTTACATAAATTCATTACAATATTCCTTTATAAAAGTCGTGGGTTTTCCTTTAAAAATTTATGTTAGGGTTTTAAAACCTTTCGACAATGTCGAAGGCTTCAGCCTTCGACCACTTCGAAAGCTTTGCTTTCGCCCCCTTCAAAAGCATAAATCATATCTTTTACAAAAATAAGCTGCAGCCTTTTTAATACTTTAAAACACTTCCTTCGAAACCTTTCGACTTTGTTAAAGTATCATTAAATAAGAGTAGAACCTTTCGAAACCAATGAAGGTCGAACTTTCGAAACCATTGAAAATTAAACCTTCAGAAAGCATTGGGTTTGTACATAAAAATATTACTTTAGGTCATAGTGAAATAGGTGAAGGTGTCTCTTTCATAACCACACTTTATTTTATAAAATATTAGGAAGTTTGAAGGTGTCGAAACCATCCTTTCGAAAGTATTATAACATATGGGAAACAATTGAACCTTTTGACAACGTCGAAAGCTCCTGCTTTTGACCCCTTTGAACGGTTTGGGAAGCGACTTCTTTTTATAAAAACCATTAAACTTTTCGAAAATGTCGAAAGCTCCTACTTTCTACCCATTCGAAAGCTTTGAACAAAAATAAAGGTAATAGCTCTTTTTTTTCAAAATCCTCTTTGAATCAACCTTTCGAAAACATAACTTTCGACTGTGTGGAAAGCTCCTTTAAAAATTATCCTTTCAAAACCATAGCTTTTGAACCTGTCGAAAACAAGCATAGCTTTCGACCTTGTCGGAAGCTCTTTATAAAAACAACCTTTCAAAATCATTCGACCTTGTTGGAAGCAAATATAACTTTCGACCTTGTCGAAAGCCTTTTTAAAATAGGCAGTTGACTTTCTTTTTCAAATAAAAGTAAACTAAGGGTCCATCTCCTTCAAAAGCAACCCTTCGAAAGCTACCCTTCAACACCATACCTTTCGACTTGGTACAACTCACTACATACCACCTGAATGATATCATGTGCATTGCTTTCGACCTTATTGTCCATTGAAGTCGAAAGGTCTTGGTCGATAGATCTAAGTTGAAAGGTTTTCCAAAGAAGGCGGAACCACATTTTTCTAGGTAAAAGCTAATTTTGCCAAAATAAGTAATTTTTTTATAATAAACTTGCCTACTTGTAAACGTTTGATTGGCTTGCACAACTTTTACATAATTTGGATAATATTTTCCGCATTTTTCCAGATTTAAAATCAAATTAACATTTAACAAATAATCCCTTCCTCTTATAAAAACATTAGATCATTTACGTCCTCCATTCGAAATAACTTAATTTCCATACTAAATCACTTAGTAAAAATCCACCGAAATTCCAAAAATTCGCCTTAATTATGCTATCAAACATATCCTAATTTCAGACCCAAATTCTTAATATATTTTCCAAAAATAAATTTATAAACCCAAATAATCAAATTATCTTTTGAAAATTCATAACTAATTCTCCAAGTCTTGGAAAATTATAAAAATTGAAACCCAACTCCAAAATCATATTTTCCATAACATAAAAATTTTCCATGGAATTTCGAAATCATTTAATCTTGGTTTTACCCTAAAACCGCATATATCTCTTTTAATAAGTTTAAACGTATATAAATCATAAATCAAGCATATGATCATTCAATATATCATAAAAACAGATTTACCGTTACATCTAAAACCACATGATTATAAAACTAGTATAGGGATGTAGAAATTTTTATTCACCTTAGATTGGATAAGGAAATTGAAATTTGATTTCTTCTAGCTTAAATCCTAAGCTTAAATTTGATTTTCTCTTCTATCTTCCTAATGGCCTGCCTTGTTTCCTTCTTACGTTTATGAATTTTGTATGAGATAAAATGAACGTGTATGACTAAGGAGAACAACATAAAGGTGGGAAATATATGCGGCTATTTACCCTAATGCCCTTATGTTTAATTACTTGACCATTTATAAGTTCATTTAATTAAACAAGCATGACCACTAAATTTTATTAATCAACCTCAATCTTCTTATCTATATTATTCTATTTAATTTATTCTAACTAAATCTTTTGAATAATGTTACTATTAAAATAAGGGGTATCATAATTCTCTCGCAATGTAATAGCCAATCCTCAACTTCTATGGCATCCTCCGTGTCTATAAACAGTTTCCCACCAAGACTGCTTTAATATTTGTTCAGCTTAACATAATTATTCCCAATTGGAGCCACATGATTAGCTCCTCCAGCATTTTCAGCAACACTAGCAGCAACTCCTACTTGCATCATATTGATGAAGAACTGATACACTGCCCCATATCTACTGGTGGATTTCCGGCATTCCACATTGACATTAGCATTTTGGTTAGCATTAGCCTATCGACCTTGGTTCCTTCTGGTATTAGGTCGAACATTTTCATTAGTTGTGATGTTTCCTCCACTAGGATTTCCTCTTCCATTTCCTGCTTCCATATCTTCTTTCCAGTAAATTTGCATACGAGCCTTGGTAAGATACAAAAGAACGGTCAAAGAGAGAGGGGAATATGTACTTATATATATACTTATATATATATATATATCAAATACAATTACGTTACCATAGCGTCAACCCAAACCCCGATATTAATTTCTGATTCATCGGGTTATGTTTGGAAATCTTTTAGGTTTAATCTCTCTTAAGTTTCATAAACCTTTTCTCTGATACCAACTTGTCACATCCCCTACTTGGAGGCCCAAAACTAACAGCTACAGATGCTATAGTCATCCATGATTATTAATCCTCGACTACCAAATACGGTAATTTTAGATACAATGATACACAGAAACACATAAGTATGGAAAATTTAAAACATTAAATAAGTTCCACATTCCATTTCAAAACATTTCAAATTCATTACATAATCCCAATACGAGAACCACGTTTGGAGAAAATATATTTATTAAAACACACGCCAAGAGCAACATATGAAGATGCCCCCTTGGATGATCAGGGTATATATATAGGTAATTAAACAACTTTTCTACTACAACATCAACATAGCGGAATAAAAAAAAGAACTTTAAGTAGCATCATGCCTCCTGTAGTCTCTAGAAGCTTATTCGTCTAATGAGGTACCTGAAAATTTCAACTCTCAAACTACTCAAAATTAATTGAGTACCCGAGAGTTTCAGGGGAAAACACAAACTTCAAGTCAGACATAAAGACTAGTATGAATAATAATCAATCATCTTAAACTATTTAGAGATTTAGTGAGACCATAGCGCTTAGCAAAATGGGTTCTTCCCATAGCAGTAACCTAAAACCTTTATAAAGCCATATAATGGCTCCTGAATCCACATTGGTTAAAACAATTAAAAACAATATAATGATATGCAAAATAAGTAAATCAATTCGGTATCACTCATCCCCATTCATTTTTGACTATCCGTCTCATATATAGTTTCTTGGGTTACTATCAACCTAATGGTTTTCATGGGATTACTAATAACATGTTTAATGTTTACGGAATCCCTGTCCAGTTTCATTGTTTTTATGAGATTACTAAGAACATATTGCCCCTGTCAATATGTTTACTGTTTCATGGATTCTCCTTGAACTTATTGGTAACTCCAATATCTTTCATCTTATTCTAGTTTTCATGGGTTAACTAGGAACCTATTGACATCTGTCAATATCTTAATCCGGATATAGTTTTCATGGGCTAACTACAAACCTATTGGTCCCTACCAATATCAAATTATAGTTCTCATGGATTAACTATGAACCTGTCTTCCTGACATCTTCCTTTATACGTAGTTTTTATGGGCTTACTATGAATCTATTAGCCCTTACCAATATCTTTTCCTATACACAGTTTTCATGGGCTTACTGCGAAACTACTGGCCCCTACCAATATCTTCTTTTAATATTTTAGCATCCTATACTCTGGTCTTCCTGACCTTCTGGATGCATTTCTACTCATTCAGGAGTTAATTTAATTTATATTCACTATTTGGTCAACCTAATTGGTCATTCTGCCCTTCCCAGATTACAGTTATGGGTCCATTACAATGTGAATATATTCATATACATATATGAAGAAGCAAGCATAATAATACCAACCCATGGTGGTTTAATATCCTTGAAATCATTTTGTATAGAACTTGGTTAATCTCTTTAACCCATTAATCAAGGAAAACTTCTTCAAAACTCCATTTCAAAATACTTTATTTATGCCATGGTTTTCTTTTAAAATGAGATTGGGTTATTTGTTTTTAAAACTAAAGTTTTCGAAACCTAAAACATCACTTTCGAAATCCTTGGATAACCTCCTTCGAAAGCATATAATTTTTTTCTTCTTCAAAACATTGCATATAAACCTTTCGAAGCTCTTTTCAACAACTCTTTCGAAATCAAAATATACCTTTCGAAAGTATAGAAACATTAATTAATAATCCTTAGAACATAGCTTCGAAACCAAAGAAAGTACACCTTCCGAAACCATTGGGTTTTGCTTTGAAAACATCTTTAGGGTCAAAGTGAATATATATGAAAGTATCGCTTTCAAAATCATTCTTTATCATATAAAAGTATTTGGGAAAACTTGAGGGCATCGGCACCACCCTTTCGAAAGCATAAATCATTTGGGTGAAATGCTTGAAGGTTGGCTTCAAAAACCCTTTCGAAGCTATTGCTTTCGAAACCATTAACCCCCTTTTGATTTTAAAAAAAAACTGGCCTTTGAAAGCATAGATGGCTTCAATACACTCGAAAGGTAAAAAGAACGGCAGCAAGGTTTCGACTAGGTCAGAACCACCAATTTCGAAAGCATTGTTTTATAAACAAAGGACACATTCGAAAGCTTATACTTCAAAAGGAAAGATGACAACCTTCTTTGAAAGGTATTTAGAAAACCCATTTCGACAGCATATGTTATAACTTCTTTGAAAACTTGAGTAAAACAAAGGCAGGCTCTTAACACTTTAAAACAAAGCAAAGGCATCGAACCCATCGGAAGCAATGCTTTTAGCACCATGCCTTCCTCTTTTCTCTAATCCACTTCATACCAATTTCATTGATACCATGTGTATTGGTTCCGGCCTAGGTTGGTTTCAACTAGACTAAAGTGGAAGCATTGGAGTCGAAAGGAACTTCTGAAAGAGGCAGAACCTACTTTTCTGGTTAAATCTGATTTAATGCCAATTAAAGCAAACACTTCTACCTAACCTACCCACGTGTAAACATATGATTGGTTGCCTCAAATTTTCAAATTCTTTACCAAAATAACTGCCGCTTAATTTCACTAAACCAAGTTCAGTTTGGCAAATAAGCCCTTCCATGCAGCAAAAACAACAATGAAAATTAGTCCTTCTTCTAAAATAATTTAATTTCCATAGCAAATCACATAGGAAAAATCCCCAAAAATCATAGAAATTCACTTTTAACATGTTATCTTACATATCTAAATTTCAGACCCAAATTCTCTATAATTTATGAAATAAATTTCTAAACCCAATTAACCATATTTTCCTTTGGAAATTCATAATAATATTTCCATAGTTTGGAAAATTATCAAAATTAAAACCCAACTCCAAAATCATGTTTACATAACATATAATTTTTCCATGGTATTTAAACATTAGTTTCAATCGGTTTTGCCCTAAAACCGCATAAATCCCCTTTTTAACAATTTTGTCTAAATCAAACAAATTATAATTCATGCATATCATCATCAAAACATCATAAAAATAAATTTAATCGTAAATCCAAAAACATACGATCATAAAACAAAATAGTGATGATATAAATCATTATTCACCTTGATTAATAAAGTAGATTGGATTGAGATTAAGATTTATTCCCCTCTTTAATTCCTTAGCTTGATTTGAATTTTTCTTCCTCAACAATGGCCAGCTCCTCTTCTTATATTTGTGTTTTTAAGTTTTGTGAAAAATGGACGTGAATGAATTGCAAGTTGTGGATATATAAGGGTTGTGGAATTAAGGTGCGGCAAATTCCTAATATGCCCATGTGTAAATTAATTAGCTTATAAGTCATTCTTAAGCCCATCTAACTAATTAATTTAGCATGACCTCTAAGTATTTATTCAAATCTCCATCCCTTTATCACTTAATATTTACTTTAATTTAATTTATCTAATTAAATCTTCGGAATAATGTTATTAGAAATTAGTAATAATATTTGGCATTTTAGAGTTTACTCTCTTTTGGTGTGCGGCAAGTGGCTGCTAGATTCTTAAAAGTTTATTCCTGGATTTCTTTTTGAACATAATAATATAATAATATTAAACAAATGTAGATTTATCGAGTCATGGTTTCTACGATCATCTTGATCAATACGGACTATCCTTGAGATCATTTTGCGATTATGTGTTTTCGGTCTGATTACGATCCTTAGTACTGGATCGGTTCGAGTGATACCGATTTGTTTGTTTGTCTATCACGGGTTTTGAGTACAATCATTGCGATTGTTTTGGACAATCATTACGATCGGTACGGATTAAGATCTCTTGGATTCTACGACTATTCTATGTTCGTGAAATAAATATATATTTTTATGTCTTATGTTAGTGAAATAAATATATATTCTTGTGCCTTGTTTTAGTGAAATAAATATATATTTTTATGTCTTATGTTAGTGAAATAGATATATGTTCTTGCGTCTTGTGATGGATGTTAAGTTAATTTTGTTATTCTATGTTTAGTGACTAATATGCGTTGGTGACTTAAATGTATAACCATGTGCTTTGTGATGAACTCTGAGTTAAATTAGTTCCCTTGACATATTATTTCATGGACATATGTATTTACTTATATGTTGTTTGTTCTTGTGTTATATCTTGTTCTCACCCTATCAGATGCTTAGAGACAGTCTGACCCGTGTGTTATTTTCTCGGGCCAGGCCGATACTTTTCAGGTTACGTGATAGGTTGACCTTTTAATGGTTATGCTAGCATGGAGATAAACGTTTGGACTTTTAGTTTATCCCATTTAGGAATTTTGACCTCGTATATAAAATGTATAATTGAGATTAGAGAATTGTAAAACTTATACATTATGTGAGTTTAGTGTTTTATTTTGTAGATTCACAATTTGTATATATACATTAGATTATTATTCCACCGTAACCTATGACTGATGCTTATATGATATATTATTCTAATTTTGAGAAACCAATGCGTCTATTACTTTGTATTAATACTGTACACATCAAATTTCAGTTCAAATATTAAGTAAAAAGGTATAAATGATGTGTCAGTGTTAGTATAAAGATATATTCACATTCGATCACCCTTAATAAGCCATATTCTCCAGTTTAGAAGACGACATTATTTGTAATGTTCTTTGCTAATATGGGTATCGTGGTGGGGCCGTTACATAATCGCTGTAACTTTTTCGGTTGCCTCTCGAATCATGTCTGGCCCCAGTACTAGTCTATCTCCCATCTCAACCCAACATGTTGTGACTTGCATGGTCTTCCATATAGGAATTCATAAGGTGTCATACCTATGCTTGATTGGTAGCTATTGTTATAGGAGAACTTAACTAAATACAGATGAGCCTCTCATGATCCACCAAAATCCAGAATACACGCTCTTAAGAGGTCCTCTAGAACCCGATTCACCCGCTCCGTCCGTCCGTCTGTTTGAGGATGGTATGTCGTACTTAAGCACAACTTTGTTCCTAGAGTTTTTTGCAATGCTTTCCAAAATTGAATGGTAAATATGGGATTTCAATCACTTATTATGCAAAGAGGAACTCCATGCAACCAGACTATCTCTCTCATAAAAATTTCAACCAAAGAAGAAAGAGTCCTTGTTGGTTTTACCGAGATAAATTGTGTGCTCTTCATTAGCCGATCCACGATAACCCATACTCCTTCATTTCCTTTTTCTTTTCTGGTTTTGGGTAAACCATTGATAAAATCCACCGATATCATTTCCCATTTCCAATTAGGTATTTTCAAAGGTTGTAATAATTCGGCTACTTTCTGATGATCGCCTTTGATCCGTTGGCAGCACAAACATCTGTGAACATAGACTGAAAAATGTCTTTCTTCCTTCCCAACCACCAAAATACTCTTTTCATGTCTTTATACATCTTATGGATGAATACTTAACTTAGACTTATGGCATTTAGACAAAACTTCATGCCTCAGACCATCCACATCTAGAACACACAATCGTCCATTCATCCTTACAACACCTCGATTATCCATCTAAAAATCCAAACATCTACCCTCTTCAACACCTTGAATTAACCATTCCTGTATTTCATCCTTCCTCTGATTTCTCGTAATCTTTCTTGAATTTGTCAGAGTAACTTCCAAAAAAGTCAAATCATAAAGCATCCGTCATCACATTAGCCTTTCCTGGCGTATAAAGAATATCCAAGTCGTAAGATGCCAGAAATTCCAACCATCTCTGTTGCCTTAGGTTCAGATCCTTCTGTGAAAAAGAGACTTCAGGGATTTATGATCCGTGAAGAGCTTGAATTTTTCACCTAATTAAAGAAAGAACAATTACTTTTAAATTCTTTAAAAAATTAGAAAGAAACTAAGAGGAATAGAAGGATCCTTACCCAGCAAGTAGCGTCTTCACATTTTCAATGCAAAGACAACAGCCAAGAACTCCAGATCACGTGTAGTGTAGTTCTTCTCGTGAGGCTTCAATTGTATGCTTGCATATGCAATCACTATACCATGCTGCATCAAAACAACATCTTGTCTCACTCCACAAGCTTATGTGCATATCGTGAATTCATTATTTCTATCTGGAATAGCCAAAGCCGATGTGATGGTCAATCTCTTCTTCAATTCCAGAAACGCTTCCTAACACTTTAGAATCCTACAAACTTTCCCCCCTTCTTAGTCAGCTTATTCAAATGGGAGGAAATCTTAGAATAATCTTGAATAAACCTCCTATAATATCCAGCCAAACCTAAGAAACTAAGAACCTCGACAGGAGTCTACAGTTGATTCCATTTCTGAACAGCTTCCACTTTCGTTGGATCTACTGAATACCTTCTCCTGTCATAATATGTCCTAAGAATCTTACTTCCGATTTCCAAAAATGGCACTTAGGAAATTTCGGCTTCAGGACATTTCTCCTCGATGTCTCCAGCACCACTACTAAATAATATTTACGCTCCTCCTCGGAATTGGAGTAGATAAGGATGTCGTCGATGAAAACTAACACAAACTTATTAAGAACATCTCGGAAAACACAGTTCATGAGGTCTACAAAATATGTCGGTGCATTGGTTAGCCCGAAAGGCATATCTTACCACTCAAAGAAATAGTCGAGGCCTCTAAACGAAGTTAACGGTATACTATCTTCAACAACCCTCAATTGATGAAATCAAGTAGTTAGATCCATCTGAGAAAATATCATAGCTCCATGAAGTTGGTTAAAAAGGTCGTCGATGTGGGGGTAAGGGATACTTGTTCCTAGTAGTCAGCTTATTCAACTCCCTATAGTTTAAGCACAAGCTTAAAGATCCATCATACTTAGCTGCAAAAACTACAGCATACCCCCAACACGAACGACTGGGTTTAATCAATCCTCTCCTTAACAGGTCCTAGATTTGACTTACCAACTCATCTTTCTCTCTCCCGCGGAGCCATTCTTCGCTTAGGTTGAACCACATGCCATGCACCATGGACTAAATCAATGCAAAACTCTATCGATTGGTACGAGGGTAAACTTTTAACCTCTTCGAATACTTTAGGAAAATTCTTAACAACTTCAATAGACCCTAAATTTTCTTGGGATGCCTCCAGGACATACACGAAACTACACATATAAAATTTGGTTCCACATATGGTACTTTATCAATTCTTCCAAAAGTGGTATCTAATGATATAGTTCTTTCATTATAATCTAAAACAGCTCCATATTTCGATAACCAATCCATACCAAGAATAATGTCAAATCTTTAAAGTCTAAGACATATGGGTCACAAGAAAAGTGATGAGAAAGGTAGGTAATTAGCGCATTCTCACAAATCATATTCAAATGGGTTACACCACCTATAGGGTTAGACACACACATAGGGTTTTCTACAATACATAGAATAAGATGAAATATATCTACTAATTACAAAGAGATAAAACTATGAGAGGCACCGGTATCAAATAATGCCCGAACAAAAATACCATTAATCAGTAAGGTACCTTCAAAGATGCCTTTTCCCTTCACATCCATTGAAGTCGACGGTTCATTTTTAATGGCGTACACCTTGGGCTGCTACACCTTCTTTATGAGTGAGAAGTCCTTTACCATATGCCTAGGCTGATGGTAATTAAAATAGAGAGACTTACGGACCATCGGAGAGATAGGTCCACTTTGCTACTTTGGAGCTTCCTGATTCGGATGGTACCTATCAATATATCCTTTCTGCTTACAAACATAACAATCACCATCCTTAGGCTTACCTCCTTGACCTTCTGCCTAATTCCCTTTTCCTTGCTTCTTCCAATTAGGATGGAACACCCTCTTGTTAGAACTGCTTCCACCCATATTTCCAATAGGTTCTACTGGAGTGGGTTTCTACTTTTCCAAGACTTCGTACCTTAGAGCCATATCAACTAAATCCACAAAAGTATGCTTAATGTGAGCCATCATTTTCTCATAGTACTCTTCTCTCATACCCAAAACAAACATCTCATTTTTATTTAACGGGATGTTGATTAACTCCGGTCCAAAACAAGATAGCTCGTTGAACCTCCCCTTATATTCTACTATAGATAGATCCCCTTGCTTCAAGTCCATGAAGTTCCGGTACATCCTGGTCCTTCCTATTATTGGCAAGAATTGATCCTCAAAAACTTCTTTAAATAGAGCCCACAAAAACTCTTCTTCTGGAACATTGCAGTAAGGGAGTCCCATCAAGATGCTACTCCTCTTGCAGTTGCCATGCTGCTAAGAACCTTTTCTGCTCATCGGACAAACCAAGACCTTTAAAAATCTTTTTGCAAGATCACAATCAAGCTTGCACTTCCATAACAGACTTGGTTCCTTTAAAAGGTTTCCCTCTTAGGTCAGTGTAATCCTTGCATAAGGTTGTGAAATTCACTCTTGGCTGCTCTGGCGCTACCACTTCAACAATCCAAACTACTACAGGATTTGAGGTTCGACCATTTGTAGTTGCAGTGCTACCTGCTCCTCTACCTCGTCTACCTCTGTTACTCATGTCTTACTACGTGAACATAGCAATATAATCTTAGAATACTTTAACGAGATAAATCTTGAAGGAATGGTATTAATCAAACCTATCAAGCTAATCTATTTATCAGATATATACATACACGTGCGTGCGCGAATAAAAATTACAAATACACACTCTCGAAGTTGACCTCAACCCAAATCCTAGGTGTTTGCTTAACCTCGCTCTAATACAAAAATGTAACGACCGCCTTTCTAACTTGAAGATGAGTCATTAAGGGTAGAAGAAAAGGAAAGATAAGAAGAAACCACACAATCATATAATCTCACCATGAATCAGAACAACATATAATAGATAACATAACATATTACACGGTCATTTCCATAATATTAATACATCAGAGTCATTACATCGCACTTCAACTGGACAGTTATAACTACCTGCCTATACAAAATACATAAATCATACATAAATACACAGTGGAGATATAAATAATCAGCTAACAGTGAAGCCACCTACTCTAACTCCTTCAAAATGCTTCCGTAAGAAACTTGGATATGTTGACTACTCATACAAATTTGAGTACCCAAGAGTTTTAGGACAAGAAAATAAAATTCTAGGCCAGACGTAAGTCTGGTGTGAGTAAATTCAAAACAGCTTAATTTTTTCTTTTATAAAATGCTTTAAAAATTAAAGGTATCTCGTAGGACCACGTCGCACATAAACACAGATGGATTTTTGCCTAACAATAACCAAAACACTTTATGTACAAATCCAATGATATTATGATAATGTCTAGGGTTTTCAAGTAAAATAGAAAATAGCTGAAATTATTGCGTCTCGTATTTCAACATATTTGGGTACAACTAAATCTGTACGGCACTTATTGGAGAATGGATTCCACAAAATGACAGGACAATTGGGGTACCGCCCGTCATAGTGCATCTATAGATAAAATAACACCAAGGACCTCGACTGGATCCTCTGCCGACACAAGCCCAGTCTACCTCTTTCTAGATGGTATCTAATAAGATCATCCGTCGGTTGGGACCATCAACCGTATCGAAGCATACATGAGTTGATAGTAGGGACTCTAGATAGGGATGACCTTACCCTATTGGGAGCGAGCCAGTTAGCCTTGCTGAATCTTCTCTGTTTTAGTCATTTTTGGTTGATAAGGCATGAGGCTACGTTTACCTTTATTATAGCATTGCTACTTGGAATGTTAACATTTCCTTCCAGGTGTTGACATAATGTTAGCACTCATCCATACAAGTCGTTCAGGATATGAACGAACCGAATGCACTATTTCCACTACAATCATTTTGGAATCACCCTCAGGGTTATTTGCAAAAAGCCCTTGCGCTTCAAAGTCTTCATCTTGAATCTTGCCTTTACTATTTCCAATTCGAACATTTACGTTGGCTCGAAGTGGTTTTCGAATAACAACCGCTATCCAATCTCGGTCTCTCCAAACCAACATTCAATAATTTTAAAGGGTCAAGTAGTGGACCATTCCACTATCAGGGTGTAAGATTTATATATGAACATATGTTCCATATGCTTAAATTATCATGACCCGCTTATCGAAATTAACTCCCTTGTATTCATCATGTTTCCAAAGCGCGACATTTGTGATAAGTACAAATCGACTTACTTTCAATAAGACATGTCAACATTTTATTACAACTACTTTGATTCATTTGGCTACTTAATAGCATGGATTAAGAGATCCTTTGGTTTTTAAATTTACTTAAACGAGAAAGTTGGTTAAAAATAAATAACAGATAGAGTTTTGATAGAAACTTTAAAATAATTATGCGTTAATTAAATCATAAGTTTAAAATTTAATTAAACTTTAATTAATCTTAGTGAAATCAAAAATCACACTTTAAACCTTAATTAATTAAGAATTTTATTTATACTTAACTTTAGTTAACTTTATTTATATAACATTCATTTAAGAATTTAATCCTAGTTAAGTGATAATTAACCATTAATTAAATAATAATTAATTAAATAATTAAAGTAAATTAACATTATTAAATAAAAATTAATTTGTTATTATCTTAATTAATCTTCCTTTAAAACCACCCTAACTAAAAATATTTAACTTAGTTAATAATTACTTAAACTCTAATTATTTAACATAATTACTTAATTAATTAAATAATAATTACCCTAATTAATAAATTAAATAAATAAAGTATTAAATAATTAGAACTAAGAATTTTGACTTAATTAGTTTGAAATGAATTTTCAAAAACAATGCAACAGAAAATACTTCAAAACTTGAAATCAGGAAATTTTCCGAACTACATCCATAACAACTACCATTATGAGCGTAGTTCGCTAGAATTGATTTCTAGGTGAAAACTTCACTTTAACTTTAGCTGCTACATGTTTTAAACACAAAAGGAAGAGTTTTGAAAACTTAAACAAAAGGTGAGAACTTGAAAAAATATTTTCAAAATCCAAAACTTGAAACAAGCTTTTGTTTTTAATCGAATCTCAAGTCCTTTGAGACTTTTCAAGATGCTAACTCCACAAAGTTACATCACATACACTTGTTTTTATTTCATAAACACACTACCATCGTAACATAACCAACCATTCACATATCCATATCCAAATATATCATTTAACATCTAAATCAAAAATCCAAGCTCCAATACAAACTTATAATCATATGCCATCAAAACAACATGATATTTCAACACAACAACCATTATATTTTCACAAAATATAATACTCAAAATCAAGTAATTTTATTTTCCAAAGACAAGGGTTTTACTCACCGAAACTTTACTAATTCATGACGAACTTTTGCTAAAACCTAAAAACAACTTAGGAACTTGCAAAAATTGAAACTTTGGATGCTTGAACATGTTAGATGGGCTCAGCCATGGGGTGTTTAGGCTCACCCAAATGGGGTTTTAGCACAGCCATAAGGACTTTGGGAGTTTGAGTGCTTGTATTTTGGAAGAGAAGGTGTTGAAATATGTGTAGAAGTGTTTTTTAAGTGGAAATGAAGTGGTTTTTCTCAAGTTAGAAGATATGAAGAGAAGCCATGGATATGTTTGCTTAAGCTTTTAGGAAATTTAAAGTAGAGAATGAGATTGTAAAATAAGAAACATGAGAGTTAAGGGGTATATATAGACTTAGGAAATTATATAATAAATGTAAGTGCTTATAATTTAATATATATGTATGCATGCACTCCCTCTCCTTTCCCCCCAAATTATATCCACTTCAAGTACCTTCCCCCCTCTTGCAACTATTCATGTCATGCTCTTGTACTATATGTTGAAAAGGTTATTTTTATATGCTTTTATATGTATGTACACTTTTGATAAATAAAATCTTATATGTTTATATACTTAAGTGAGAAAACATGAACATGCATATATACATGTACACACCATGTTAGAATAATTTGTAATATGTATATATGTGTTTACAATAGTGCAATGATATTTTAAACAAATTTTAGCCAATGAAAAATCAGTTTTTCGAAAAATAATTTCTGGTCACATTTTCTATTTCTCTATGAAATATATTTATTGGTAAACAAATTTTGAAACAGATTTTATCATCATATTTAAAATAGTATTATTAGTTAATAAAAATTCATTTATTTATTATTTAAATTAAATTAAATATCCAGTTTAGTAGAGATTCACTTATGGGCCGTTACAGGTTTTTTTCCACTATCCAACTTAACTACTTTTATTATTGTTGATCATATGTAATGACAGTGTTTATAACTGTCTATTAGTTATGACTCTGATCATTCAAGTGGGCATCTTTATATGCCGCTATTGGAATTATACTTGTATCCGTTATATTTTATTTGAACGATGGAATCATGGGATTAAATAACTGAAATGTAATGAATTTGCAAATGAATTGATGAAATTTTTTTATCAAAATTTGTAAATTCTTATGCTCTTAAAGTTACTGGTACAGTAATCGATCTTGTTTTTTCATTGTCAAATAACACTAAGGATGACTGCTACGTCACTAATACTATTTTCAACCCTTAAAATGAGGGATGTTACAACATACTTAAAGAAGTGATGTTACTTTGTAGTAGTTCACATGGAAGAAGTTTATTTAATAACCAATTGGAACAAGGAGGCTTAGAACCCTAAATGTGACATACCGCTACCATGGACGAAACTTAACATTCCCACTATCTCTACGAAGCATAGAAGATGAGATATATCACTACCATAGAAAAGATTACAACAATTGAGATTTAACTGTACATTGATACAAAAAAGATGGATGTGACATATCACTACTAGAAATATGATCTAATACCCTCCCTATTTCTTCCAACCACAAAAGATGTGATAATACACAACTAACTACAGCATTCTAACCACTCAATATGAGATAATACATAGCATGGAAAAATATTTCTAACCAAACAATACTACCAGCGAATAAAAAAGATGTGTCTTTACAATTTCGCTAAGATGATCTACTGTTATTAGGATACCGACACAACTCTAATTTAGCACAACAAAAATTTATCATCTTCTTTACATAAATAATAAACAAAATATCTACTCTATGTCTTAATCTTTCCTCAAGTGTATCATAACATTCAATTATGCTTCTGATGATGAAGTGACTGTACAAGCACAACTCGAACATGAGGATAAGATGATTAAAGATTGACGAGAAGCATAGGATCACATCTAGGCATCATTAGAGTCCAGTTGTAGGTCGAAAGCACATCACTCGTACCCTTTTTGCATTCCATTATATTATTATGTATGACTTACTTTGTTAGAAATCCAACTTATGGTCTATATATGTTTCGAAGAAGATTCAAAATGATGTGAGAGTTATTTTACAAGATATTAAAAGGTATCAATGCTAATAAAACATATGCAAGCATTAACTGATCATTAAGATGTAACATCATCAAAATTTTATCAATTTAAAATTAGTAATTTATTTGAATTTTTGAAATTTAAAATTTCAAATTAAATTTCAAATTAGTTTGAAAAATTAAAAACAAATTAATTAAGTGTTAACTTGTATATATATAAATAAGATTGTGTTTGCATTAGAGTTTAAAAATTCAAACTAGTGAATATTTCAAAATAATTTAAATTTTAAATATATATATAAATGGGTAGATTTAAATTTAGATTTGAATTTTAATTTGAATTTGAATTTAAAATTGAAATAAAAGCCTTAGTAAAATAATTTGAATTTTAAAATAATAAATATAGGTAATTTATTTAATGTATAACTGATTTAAAACATTTCCTTTTAAATTATATATATTTTTAAATAAGATAAAAATATATTTATAAAAATAGGAAAAACAGTTTAATAAATAAAAAAAATTCTAATGTAAGAAAATTGCAAGTGTTAATTAATAAGACATCCAACTTAACAAGTGTAATTTGTGTAGCATGTTGTTTAACAAGTGTTAGATTTCTAATATATAGATTAAAAAGTGTCATCACATTGTTTTTATTTTTGAGAAATTCATAAAAAGAAAATAAAGCTATATAACATCTTTAATCTCAATCTTCTCATTCTTTTATCTTTATTTTCAAAAAGCCTGAAAAAATTCTAACCAGAGAAAGAAAAGAAGATTGAAAGCAAAACCTCACAAAAACAAAACAACCTCTATAAATTTTAAGATCTGAAGCCTGATTCTTTTCAAACCTGAAAACAACCTTTTCAAAAGATTTCAAACCAGAAAACAAGTTTTCAATCAAAGCAAGGTTTCAGCTTCAACCACTAAAGTAAAGCAAGGAACATTATTAAGACAACAATCAGATCAAAGGCAAACCTGTTTTTAAAAAGATCAAAACCAGAGAGCATCTGCCAGATTTTCAACCTAAAAGCAGTTCCTGGAATTTAAAAAAAAACTCTCTATTTCTTCTTCTAACAGGTGAGTAAACCTTTGCTAAATCTAGATTTTTAACTGTTGTTTGTATACATATCTGAAGCGAAGTTAAAAACCATTAGCATGTATATCAAATCTGTGTATATTTGTATAAATGTGTTTGTATATGTTTGAGAACATGCATGCATCTCTGTTTCCAGGTTTATAAAAGTTAAACCTATTTAAAAATTTGAATCCTTCCTCTCTGATCATTGTTAGACCTTAAGATCTAAATAAGTTTTGTCTGTTTAAACCTGATTAAGTTTTAAAAAATTAAATTTAAGTAAATTAGACTAAAACTTTCTCTGGAAAGTTGAAAGAACAGGCAAAACAAATGTTAACTGAAATTTCATCCATCATGATTTCTGATTGTAAATATACCAATTGAAATGTTTTTGAAATTGATCATTTTTAAAAGCAAAATCATAATTTTTAGTGAAGTATCCTCTGAGAAAACCAAGGATCAGCGGAATCACGTTTTTGGCGAAGTTCTGGTGATCGGCAAACTATTGGGTGTCGGGATTGCTTCCAAAGGTGCTTGGGTGGTCGTCGAACTCAAGAAAAATGTGAGATGAATTTTTAAATCATCGTGGTGATCTAATTCTGACGATCTAGGTTTAAAACCCATGCTTAGTCGAGGTTGGGTTTTGGGCTGTTGTCGCCACATCGTCGCATCGGAGCTGCTCGCACCGATGACGATCGAAGCATAGAAGTCAGGCGAATCTCTGAATGGAGTATCGACATCGCTGATGGCCTGAGGATATCAAATGAGGGGATTTTCTGATGATCAAGTTTAATATCAGTTTGGGTTAAGAAGCTCGATCGCGTTTTTGTCAACATCTCAGGTTCCTGGGTGGTCTGGTGGCTAGGGGAGGTCGTCTTCGACTCGTTGATCATCGCAGCATCGACCAGAGTTTGCCAGAGCCTTTGTGCATGTGCACCGTGTTTCTGGTGGTGTAAGTATTATGTGGTTTGGGAAAAAGGTTTAAACCCGATTTTTTTTAAGGAATTCAGGGTAATGGCTCGAGTACTGGTTCGAGTATTTTTGAATGGTACTGGTTGCAAAAACTTAGACGAAAATTCAAGTTTTAAAAAGAAAATATGGTAAGCACACGGGGAAGGCTCGAAGCACATAGGTAGTTAACTCGGGGAGCACTCGGGTAACCCTCGGGTCAATTGAAAACAATTTTCAAAATTTTAAAATAAATTCAAAATTTAGAACATTCTCATTCCATGTTTTCCAAATAATTGTTTTCAAGTTAGATTTGAATTAGTAAAGGTTTTTATAATTTAATTAATTAAGTAAAGCGTTTAATAAATATATAACCTTAATTTTAAAATGTTTATTTTAAATAAACTTAATTTTTGTAATGAAGAAAATAATTATGAGAAATGAAATGTTTTCTAAACAGTAATCAAACTTTAAAGTCTTAAGTTAATTAGTGTGATAACGATGATTAATTAATTAAGATTTAAATGTTAATTAAAGTAGTTAATAAATATATAATGGTTTATCTTTAAATTCATTTAAGTAATTAATGATTTGTTAATTTAATTAATTAAAGAATAGTTACCTGATTAATTACTTAATATTAAAGGTTAATTAAGTTAATAATTAAGGTTAATTATTTATAATTAAGAATTAATTAATTAATAAATTAAGGAATAATTAATTAATAATTAAGGGTTAATTAATTAATAATTAAGGATTAATTAATTAAAAATTTAGGACTAATTAATTTATAATTAAGAGTAATTAATCATTAATCAAGGTGATTAACTGAAATAATTATGTGATTAATTAATGACAATCACTTGATTAATTCATCTTAATTATAGATGATTGATTATTGTTGAATGCTTTGTGTTGATTTATATCTCTGATATATGATTGTGATACCATGTGATATGAATTGCTTTATGTTGATCTGTGATATCTGTGATTTATTTCCGTGTGAACGTGAAAACCCCTTAGCCCGTAAAACGGCAATTGAATTTCGATGCGATAGGGAGTCGGATTCCAGTTGGATATCTGAAACCCACATCGAGCCTTAATGGTGAATCTTTGTGAATGATATATCCACGTGTTTTAAAATTAAGCGCTCGCTATTCGGTTTAGTCGGGAGAGGACTTTGTGTCATATAACCCATTATGAATAGTGATACGACGAAATGGATAGCATTTGAAGACGGTGGTGAAGACCGTGTGTCTTCAAGAATGATAGGATAACCTGTCGAATGACTCTGCACTGAGTTGCTCCGGCATAGAGATCTCCATATGTGATGGGGAGTCCGATCGGGATTTTGGATACCGGATTGCAAGGGATTCTTCCTTATTGGACGAAGTGCCTTCGGTTCTGTTCGAACCTAGAACAGACTTGTATGGTTGTAAGTCTGACATTACACTTTGAGATATAAAGATGATCTCTATCAAATGCATTTCTGTTTGGTGACGAAGAATTTACTCTCTTAGCTTAACACCCTTTTTTGAGACGTATGAGCTCAAAGGTTATGTAGTTGATGGTTATCAGTGATATACTCCCAATTTGGTAGTGTGGCATGCTGAGTGCTACTGTGTGTTGCTGATCATTTGTTGATCGAAGCATGGTTTTTTTGTAAAGCGTAGCTTTGTGGACAAGACCTCGTCGGACCTCACACCCCGAAAATGGTTGAAACAGGAAAGGTGCAGCAAGGTTATGAGGGTCGCGCCCTTTAGGGTATGTCTATTTCCTTCTGGAAAAAGGTGGTATCATGGTACGAAGCCTAGATACTTAACCTATGTGGTTGATGCAAATTAATTACTTTGTGGTTGAGGGCCCACGGATAAAGGTCGCTAATGACCGGGGGATGGCATACTCGTGTAGTCGTTACCTAGTTTACTTCATTACAGCTTGATAGGGGGTACTCGCTTCGCGTTTGGTGGCGAACGAGAGACTCTTGCCCCTACACATCCCGGGTATGGGTTGGTAGAATTGAGTCGAAAGGTTGGCCGTAAAAGTAAACTAATGGATACCATTGTCAGCCACGGCGGATCGTTATAGGGTCGCTGTCGGGTGGACCGTGACAAGTGGTATCAGAGCTAAAGGTTGAGTCAGAACGTTAGCTACGGAGTATAACACATTAGGTGGCTCATTGAGATAGGGTGAAGTATACCCTAGAATGAGTATAACCCGAGAGACCGAAACCCTAAAATTTCTTGGTCTATTTCTTTTAACCGTTGATATTCCTTAATATATCTCGTCCGCGTACCTAAATCAAGTTTTCTTACTATTTACAGATAGTAAGAATGAGCGGGCGAAGAGGACGAGCTAGGGGACGGGGAAATACCACTACAACTGGTCAAGTCCCCACAACAGCAAAAGCAGCTATACCTACTCAGCCTCACCCGAATCTGGCTGATCTATATAAAAGCTTCTCGAGACTTGGTGGTAAGTCGTTTACTGGCAAGGAATCTATTGTCGAAGCCCAAGCCTGGATCAGATCGTGTGAAAGAATTTTTAAAGGGCCAAAGTTGGAAGACGATCAAATGCGACTAATAACTTCTTGGCAACTCCGAGAAGAAGCCCTAGCCTGGTGGGAGCCAGTTATAGTGGATGAACCGGAAGAAGAATTCACTTGGGAGCAATTTAAGGAAGCATTTGAGAAACGCTATATGCCGTCTGCTGGCATCTCTAGAATGTACCAGGAGTTTATGGACTTGAAGCAGGGAAGTTTATCATTCGAAGAGTACTTAAATAAATTCAATGAATTATCTCGCTTGGTCCGGAGTTGGTAAACACACCTCTAAAGAAAAATGAGAGATTCATTCGTGGGATGAATAAGAAATTTCATGAAAGAATGACAGCTCACGTTAAAGAATCTTTTTCTAATCTGATCAATATGGGGTATAGATACTACCTTGGATATGCAGGAAGCCTCGAAGGAGAAAGGAAATACGAGTAATCCAAACTGGAAAAAAGAAAGTTCGGAGCAAGAAACCATATCAAGGTAAGGAGAAGAAGAACAATCAGGAAAATCCGACGAGGAATATTACTTGCTTCAATTGTCTAGAAAAAGACAATTATTCAAAAAGTTGTAAGAAGCCAAAGAAGGATCAATCTGTAAAGACAAGACCTAGGCAATGCTATTATTGTCAGAAACTGGGACATGAAGTTAAAGATTGCCCAACCATGAAGGAAGCTCAGGTAGCAAAGATGTACACAGTCAAAGATAAACCGTCATCCTCTAAAGCGAATAAAGGAAAAGGAGTTTTAGAAGGCAACCTTACTATTTATGATAGAGTTGTTAGAGTTTTGTTTGACACGGGAGCTGCACATAGATTTATCTCCCAACAAGCCGTAAATGAATTAAATCTTGAACCTGAATTTGTCGATGAGCCTATTTGTGTGAAAAATCCAGTCGGTGGCCCTGCGAACCTCTGTCTACAATGTAGAGACGTTCCTATCTAGTATTCTTGTCATCAATTCCCTACAGTCTCTTTGTCCTTAATTTTAACGAATTTGAAATCTTACTCGGAATGGATTGGCTAACAAAATACGAAGCCAAATTAAATTGTAACAGTTGAACAATTTCGGTCAAAACAAAACTTGGGAATCTCATTGTGATTTCTTGTGAAGACCCTAGTCCAAAAAGAGATAAGTTGATGTATACCTTGGGGTATCTCGAACCTAGTCTGGAGTCCATACCTATAGTTTGGGAATTTCCAGACATGTTCGAAGAAGTAAAATCCTTACCTCCACATAGAGAAATTGAATTCAGAATTGACTTGGTTCCAAATGCTCGTCCCGTTGTTCATGCTAGTCGCAGGATAGCACCCAGGGAAAGGATAGAATTAGTCAAGCAAACCCGAGATTTGCTAGAGAAAGGCTAATACGTCCTAGCGTTTCTGATTGGGCTTTAACTGTGGTGTTCGTGGCCAAATCTGACGGATCTTTGAGATTGTGTGTGGATTACTGCGATCTCAACAAACTAACTCTCAATAAAAAGTTTCCTTTACCCAGGATCGATGATCTGTTTGATCAGCTGCACGACACTCGATTCTTTTCAAAGATGGATCTAGCCCAAGGATTCCACCAGCTACGAATTGCCGAAGATTATATTCACTTGACTGCTTTAAGGGGTCTGGACACATTCTACGAATGTTTAGTCATGCCTTTCGGACTAACCAATGCTCCCGCATACTTCGTAGATTTAATGACCCGTGTATTTCGAGAGGTGTTAAACAAATTCGTTCTTGTGTTTATTGACGATATTTTGGTCTATTCCAAAACCGAAGAGGAGCATGCTGAGCACTTGAGAATTTTTTTGGAGATATTGAGGAGGAACATTCTATTCGCAAACTTTCTAAGTGTCATTTTTGGGGCAAGGAAGTCAGATTTCTCAGGCACATTGTTAATGAAGAAGGGATTTCTGTTGATCTAGGCAAAGTTTCCGCTATTCTGGACTGGAAGCGACCCACAACTCCGAAAGAGGTTCGAAGTTTTCTGGGTTTAGCGGGATATTACCGGAAGTTTGTTTAGGATTTTTCTAAGATAGCTAGTCCATTGAATAAGCTAACGATGAAGAACGCTAAGTTTGATTGGACTACGATAGTGATGAAGCGTTCCAGGAGTTAAAGGAGAGATTAACTACTGCTCATGTTTTCGCTATTATTAAAGGGAATCAAGGCTTATATGTTTATTTGTGGTGATGGTGTGGGTGCAGTGCTAATGCAAAATGGTAGAGTAATTGCCTACGCGAGTAGACAATTGCATCCGCATGAGAGAAACTACCCAACACACGATTTGGAGCTTATAGCTGTTATTTTCGCTTTGAAAATCCGACGACACTATCTTCTGGGTAAGAATCTTTCTCAGTTTTCCTAAGAATTTAAATAGTTTAACTTAATGTTTATACTTAATAAACCCTCTTTGTTTTAGGTGAAAAATTTGAATTATTCACCGACCATAAATCTCTGAAATATCTCTTCACGTAGAAAGATTTAAACTTGAGGCAACAACGGTGGTTAGAATTTCTAGCGTCATATGACCTAGATATTCTATATGCTCTCGGAAAAGCCAACGTGGTGGCCGATGCTTTGAGTAGAAGGCATGCTATTCTTGCTCATCTTATTGTTACTCCTACTGTTCTTGAGAAGATCGCTAATAAGTAGAAAGAAGATGAGTTTCTTCATCAAATTTATGAGAGAATACGTCATGGTGAAAGTACCAGTTTTGAAGTTGATGATAATAAAGTTATAAGACTGAAAGGCAGGTTGTGTGTCCCAGATATCCCGGATCTAAATCGTGAAGTGTTGGACGAATGTCACAATTCTAAACTCAGTATCCATCCAGGAGTTAATAAGATGTACAGAGATATCAAAAGAACTTTTTGGTGGAAGACAATGAAGAGGGATATATCTATATGTGAGTCGTTGTGCTACCTGTCAACAAATTAAAAGTGATCAAAAGAAATAGCAGGTTTACTCCAAACATTGGAGGTGCCAAAGTGGAAATGGGATCAAGTGTCTATGGATTTCATAGACGGGTTGCCACGCACTCGAAAAGGGAATGAAGCAATCTGGGTTATTGTGGATTGTCTAACTAAGACTGCTCATTTCATTCCAGTGAAATCCACCCGAACAACATCAAGCTTAGCAGAGATATATATAAAAAAATTGTTCGTCTCTATGGTATATCCAGCAGTATAGTGAGTGATCGTGACCCGATCATCACTAGTAGATTTTGGGAGGCATTTCAAGCCGCATTGGGAACCAAACTAAACTTTAGCACTGCTTATCACCCGCAGTATGATAGGCATACTGAAAGAATAAATCGAATCTTAGAAGACCTATTGCGTGCTTGTATACTTGACTTTGGAGGTTCATGGGAGAGTTATTTGCATCTGGCTGAATTCTCGTACAATAATAGCTATTAGGCCAGTATCGAGATGACTCCTTTCGAAGCTTTATATGGTCGTCCATGTCGATCACCTGCGTGTTGGATTGAGTCAGGTGATAGACTCGTTCTTGGATCAGATATGATAAAGGAGGCTATTGAAAAAGTTGATTTTATTCATATGAAGGTGAAAACTGCTCAAAGTCATCAAAAGAGTTATGCTGATCTTAGAAGAAGGGATTTAGATTTCAAGGTTGGATAATCTGTTTTCCTTAAAGTTTCTCCAATGCGGGGAGCATTGAGATTTGGGAAGACTGGTAAGCTGGCACCGCATTATATTGGTCCTTTTCCTATACTGAAAAGGATCGGTCCTCTGGCATATCGAGTGCAGCTACCTAACTGGTTATCTGGCGTGCACAATGTATTTCATATTTCTCACCTTCGAAAATATGTGCATGATCCAGATAGTATTATCGAAGAGGCAGCTCAGCAGGATTTGAAAATTACACCAAAATCTGGCAATAAAAAGAGAGCTATTGAAAATAATTGATCGTGATAAAAAGCAATTGAGGAATAAAGTTGTGAAATTAGTTAAAGTGCAATGGACTGGTGATCCAAACGACCGTACTTGGGAAATGGAAGATAGCATGCCAAAGTCCTATCCCAATTGTAGAGTGGTTATTCCGGCTTAATCTGGTAAGCCATTCCTCTATTTTTTTTGTCTTTCTTTCTCTTTCAAATTTAAAGGACAAAATTTCCTTATGGAGGGGAAATCTGTAACATCCCTAAAATTTTATCACTTTAAAATTAGCAATTTATTTGAATTTATGAAATTTAAAATTTGAAATTAAATTGAAAATTAGTTTGAAAGTTTAAAAACAAATTAGTTAAGTGTTAATTTGTATATATAAATAAGATTGTGTTTGCATTAGAGTTTAAAAGTTCAAACTACTGTATATTTCAAAATTATTTGAATTTTAAATATATATATATATATATATATTTATGAGTAGAATTAAATTTAGATTTGAATTTGAATTTGAACTTGAATTTAAAATTTAAATAAAAGCCTTAGTAAAATAATTTGAATTTTAAACTAATATATTTAGGTAATTTATTTAATGTATAATTGATTTAAAACATTTCCTTTTAAATTATATATATGTTTAAATAATAGAAAAATGTATCTATAAAAATAGGAAAAACAATTTAATAAATAAACATTTTTCTCATGCAAGAAAATTACAAGCGTTAATTAATAAGACATCCAATTTAACAAGTGTAATTTATGTAGCAAGTTGTTTAACAAGTGTTAGATTTCTAATACATAGATTAACAAGTGTCATCACATTGTTTTTATTTTTGAGAAATTCATAAAAAGAAGAAAAAGCTATATAACATCTTTAATCTCCTTCTTCTCATTATTTTATCTTTATTTTCAAAAAGCCTGAAAAAATTCCAACCAGAGAAAGAAAAGAAGATTGAAAGCAAAACCTCATAAAAACAAAGCAACCTCTATAAATTTTAAGATCTGAAGCCTGATTCTTTTCAAACCTGAAAACAACCTTTTCAAAAGATTTCAAACCAGAAAACAAGTTTTCAATCAAAGCAAGGTTTCAACTTCAACCACTAAAGTAAAGCAAGGATCATTATTAAGACAACAATCAGATCAAAGGCAAACCTGATTTAAAAAAGATCATAACCAGAGGGAATCTTCAGATTTTCAACCTAAAAACATTTCCAGGAATTCAAAAAAAAAGCTCTATGTTTCTTCTTCTAACAGGTGAGTAAATCTTCGCTAAATCTAGAATTTTAACTGTTATTTGTACACATATCTGAAATGAAGTTAAAAACCATTAGCTATATATCAAATCTGTGTATATTTGTATAAATGTGTTTGTATATGTCTAAGAACAGACAAGCATCTCTATTTCCAGGTTTATAAAAGTTAAATCTATTTAAAAATTTGAATCCTTCTTCTCTGATCACGGTTAGACCTTAGGATCTAAATAAGTTTTGTCTGTTTAAACCTGGTTAAGTTTAAAAAAAAAATTAAATTTAAGTAAATTAGATTAAAACTTTCTCTAGAAAGTTGAAAGAACAGGCAAAACAAATGTTAACTGAAATTTCATCCATCATGATTTCTGATTGTAAATATACCAATCGAAATGTTTTTGAAATTGATGATTTTTAAAAGAAAAATCATAATTTTTAATGAAGTATCCTCTGAGAAAATCGAGGATGAACGGAATCACGTTTTTGACGAAGTTCTGGTGGCCGGTGAACTATTGGGTGTCGGGATTGCTTCCAGAGGTGCTTGAGTGGTCGTCAAACTCGAGAAAAATGCAAGACGAATTTTCAAATCATCATGGTGATCTAATTCGGATGATCTAGGGTATAAAACCCATACTTAGTTGAGGTCGGGTTTTGGGCTGCTGTCGCCTCATCGTCGCATCGGAGCTGTTCGCACCGATGGCGATCGAAGCATAGAAGTCAAGTGAATCTCCGAAAGGAGTATCGACATCGTTGATGGCCTGAGGAGATCAAACGAGGGGATTTTCCGATGATCAAGTTTAATGTCAATTTGATTAAGAAGCTCGATCGCATTTTCATCAACATCTCACGTTCCTGGCTGGTCCGGTGGCTAGGGGAGGTCGTCGCCAACTCATTGATCATCGCAGCATCGATCGGAGTTCGCCAGAGCCTTTGTGCATGTGCACCATGTATCTGGTGGTGTCAGTATTATGTGGTTTGGGAAGAAGGTTTAAACCTGAAGTTGTTTTCGAGAATTCAAGGTAATGGCTCGAGTACTGGTTCGAGTATTTTTGAATCGTACCGGTTGCAAAAACTTAGACGAAAATTCAAGTTTTAAAAAGAAAATATGGTAAGCACACGGGGAGGACTCGAAGCACATAGGTATTTGACTCGGGGAGCACTCGGGTAACCCTCGAGATCAACTGAAAACAATTTTCAAAATTTTAAAATAAATTCAAAATTTAAAGCATTCTCAATCCATGTTTTCCAATTAATTGTTTTCAAGTTAGATTTTAATTAGTAAAGGTTTTTATAATTTAATTTAATTAAGTAAAGTGTTTAATAAATGTATAACCTTAATTTTAAAATGTTTATTTCAAATAAACTTAATTTTTGTAATTAAGAAAATAATTATGAAAAATGAAATGTTTTCTAAACACTAATCAAACTTTAAAGTCTTAAGTTAATTAGTGTGACAAGGACAATCAATCAATGTTTAAATGGTAATTAAAGTAGTTAATAAAGATACAATGGTTTATCTTTAAATTCATTTAAGTAATTAATGATTTGTTAATTTAATTAATTAAAGAACAGTTACCTGATTAATTACTTAATATTAAAGGTTAATTAAATTAATAATTAAGGTTAATTAATTTATAATTAAGAATTAATTAATTAATTAAGGAATAATTAATTAATAGTTAAGGATTAATTAATTACTAATTAAGGGTTAATTAATTAAAAATTAAGGATTAATTAATTAAAAATTTAGGACTAATTAATTTATAATTAATAATAATTAATCATTAATCAAGAATTATTAGTGGAAATAATTATGTGATTAATTAATGATAATCACCCGATTATTTCATCTTAACTCCAAATGATTGATTATTGTTAAATGCTTTGTGTTGATTTATATCTCTGATATATGATTGTGATACCATGTGATACGAATTGCTTTGTGCTGAGCTGTGATATCTGTGATTTGTTTATGTGTGAATGTGAAATCCCCTTAGCCCGTAAAACGACAACTGAATTTCGATGCAACAGGGAGTCGGATTCCAATTGGATATCTGAAACCCACAACGAACCTTAATAGTGAATCTTTGTGAATGGTATATCCACGTATTTAAAATTAAGCGCTCACTATTCGGTTTAGCAAGAAGAGGACTTTATGTCATATAATCCATTCGGAATAGTGATACAACGAAATGGATAGCATTTGAAGACGGTGGTGAAGACAGGGTGTTTTCAAGAATGATAGGATAACATGTCGAATGACTTTGCACTGAGTTGCTCCGGTATAGAGATCTCCATATGTGATGGGGAGTTCGATCTGGATTGTGGATACCCAAATTGCAAGGGCTTCTTCATATGAAGTGCCTTCGGTTCTTTTCAAACTCGGAACAGACTTGTATGGTTGTGTGTCTGACATTACACTTTGGGACATAAAGCTGATATCTATCAAATACATTTCTGTTTGGTAGAGGAGAATTTATTCTCTTAGCTTAACACCCTTCTTTGAGACGTATGAGCTCAGAGGTTATGTAGTTGATGGTTATCAGTGATATACTCCCAATTTGGTAGTTTGGCATGTTGAGTGCTGCAGTGTGTTGCTGATCATTTGGTGATCAAAGCATGGCTTTTTTGTAAAGCGTAGCTTTGTGGACGAGACCTCTTCGGACCTCACACCCCGGAAATGGTCGAAACAGAAAAGATGCAGCAAGGTTATGAGGGTCGTGCCCTTTAGGGTATGTCTATTTCCTTCTGGAAAAAGGTGGTATCATGGTATGAACCCAGATACTTAACCATGTGGTTGCTGCAAATTCATTACTTTGTGGTTTTTGCTTTGTGGTTGAGGGCCCTTGGATAAAGGTCGCTAATGACCGGGGGATGGCATACTCGTGTAGTAGTTACCTAGTTATAGAGGTAACCTCGTCTTGTGTTGGCAGAGATCCGGGTAGGTTCTCGGAACGTCCCTCCAGAGGCATACCCATGCGGCATGGGAAGTTCCTTAGTTTGACCATTTATTGGAAATCCAAAGAAACAATACGAGCCCTTTATGATTGCAATTTCTATAACCTACCACCTCAGGTAGTAGGTATAGTAGGCATAGTATAATGGTACCTATGCTGGCTAAGATTAATATTATATTTTCGAAATGTTTTTCACACTATGCACTAATAATAATAATATCAAAAGAGTTTTTTCGTATCAAGCATATTTGACTATCATAAGGGGAACTCTCTCCCAAGTGTGCGATTGCATTGTGTGTGTGTCAGGAGGCCTTATGGTAGTTTCATTTTCCAAAAGCATGAACGGATTTCTTTTATAAACTATTTTTGTACAAACAACTGTTTTTGTTTACTTATACCAGTCTCATGACTGACCTGGAGTTTATTATTCCCTTCCGTTGCTCTGGGTGCCCATAATTTCCACACGGGCAGCCTAGAAGCAGGTTATCCATGTTTTGGAGCTAGCTTGGATTTTGAAGTCTTTTGGAAGCTATCAGATTTTGGAAGTTTTTGGCTTTGGAAACCTTTTGAAGGTGTTTGGAGTTTTTTGATCTAAAGGTGTTTTGGAGTTTCAAAAGACCTTATCGAAGTTGAAGTATGTTGGAAACTATGTGAAACCTATTGTTAGTGTTCCGCTGTGATGTTATCATTTTGTTGTTGTATCATATATGTATCACTCTAATGATGTGGTGATTTGTTGTAATCAAACATTGTGATGATGTTGTATCTGTGTTATGATAATGATTTTCATTTTATTTCCGCTGTTTATATTCAACTAATGTTGTTATAAGCTCCATCCGAACTGGAGTTCAACGTTTGAATCTCCGACAGTCGAATATAAGTGAGGTATTTGATGTGGATTTTCAAACGCTGGATTTCGGGTCGTGACAAAGAAATGATCGTTGACGATGTTAGTATAGGTAGCAATATGGATGCCAAAACAAACTTAAAGGACCATCGAGAATAATGCAACATAAACTTTAGAAATGTTTTGTCAAGCTATTGTCGATATTTATAACACATAATACTTAAGGTCTTTGAATGAAGTAATCCAAGATTATTATAAAAACAAGAAAGCCAAGGATGACCTAGAAAGCTATGAAGTTTTAATTGTATGCATCGAGAATGGAAACATTGTTTTAATGCATTTCAAAGGGTATATAATAGTAAGGAAAAAAACCAACTATCATTCTAGAAGCAATTACTTAAATGACATTTTGGATTAAGCATGTTTCACATGCTTGATTCTAATAATAATGACATAAATGCGATTGAACATTCAAATTTATTTAACGACTTGCACCTGATAAATCAACTCCTATGGAATTCACCCTAGGATAAAACACTACAAACATGGAGACTATCTTAAAGTATGATATATTTTAAACGAGGCACCATTATGGAGGCTAATGGACATCCAATATCGTTATGCCAAAACGCGGGAGGGAATGAAAGACTTAGAAAGAGCATTATAGTGCCTTAAACCATATTTGCTATGATTGGTCATCCATGTAGATTGTCGAGGCAAAAATAAATTATGATTATAATATTATGTGTACAATTCTACACAACCTGATTATTGAGCATGAAGGAGATACGAACAAACCACATCATTGCTATGACGATGCCCAACCAATGTCATAAGCATTGTTTCAAAAATCCTTTTGGACGCCCAGCTTGTCCTTTCCTAGATGCTAGGCAAGGGTTACGTCTTAACATCCGCCATAACTCCACCAAGAAGTTAGATGAGGCTTGCAGCCTCAATAAGAATCAAGAAGATTGTTTTTAGGATAAATGATCTTGAGGATATTATCATGCTACATATTTACATATGATTACATGTAAAATATGCATTTTTCAATTGAGAATTGAATAATGCCTTCATATCTGCCTAAAAAATCAAGTACAGAATTTCAAATATTATATATAGGTATATCTTATGTAATAATAATAAATATGCATATAATAAGTAAATTTCTTTTAAAAATACACGAGTTCATCAAAAACATACAGCTTCGATTGATCCCCATTCAGACGATTAATGCTTAGTTTAAACCAACCGCATAACGTCCACTTAGAAATTTTTACATCATTGGTCTTATGTATTCCATGAAGACATTCTTCAATTTGATGAAGATTACAACATACACCTATATTAACAACTAACATTAAATAAAGCTTTATATGATAAGTTATGAAGGAACATCGTGGGTTATATTTAGAATAATTGTGGTAATGTGTACCCTATTTCTACATAGAGGAGTTTTTCTAATTGGTTTAGAGTTGCTTCTTTCTATATTTAAGCGTATTTAGTGTTTTATGCGTTTGTATTTTCTTTTTATAAACTTCGTACCTTAATCATGACGGCCACATTTCGAAAGGTTTAAATCGACAATAATCCACACATGGCCAACTCAAACAATCCGAAACACAGATAAACAAGTGGGTAATTAAAAAAATAAGAAAAGAAGAAAACAAATACAGAATCTTGCAGCGGAATGACAAAATACAATAATCAAATAAATAGTTCATGAAGTTGTTTATACTATACATTTGATTAAATTTATACAACATCTATCAGAATTATACATACAACAGAACAATAGAATAATGCAGTGGAACAAACAATGTGGTGAAAGATACTAGTAATAATAATATACCAAATCTTGGTCTTTGTCCTCCAAAAAATATGATCTTCGATACGCTGAAAACTCAGAGCTGACCCGAACATAAAGTAAAACAATACACTCGAGTCGGGTCTAACATATTCTCATGTGAGTCAAATCAATATCACATATAACGTGAGTGTAATAACATTATAGATGTTTACGGGGTTTTACATCTCATATCCAATGCACAACATGCATGCAATAGCTCAAGAGATGTTGCAGGATTTTTCATCTCTTAAGGATCCGTCAAAATATCTATATATAGTAGAATATGCTATATATGTAACGTATAATCAGTAAAATAAATATTTTTCTTAGCGTTAAGGCTTTACATTAATCCCCCTTAACGTATTTTTTAGTATTGTCGTACAGTTTGCATATAACGCCACAATAGCACGTCGAGGGATAGGTATGCGCCGTGATACGAAAACACTAAACCAAAATTGTAGTTGTCTCGTATAAGGATAAAAGTATGATAAAGCACATGAGACAATGCCTAAGGTAGGATACTAACAGTTTGGGTCGCAGGGCTGGTAGTAACGCATCGTAGCCACAACCGCCCACCACGTCCACGCATCCCATATCGAGTCAAAGGGAGGTCATCCAAATCAAGGTGCACCAATCAAAATCAACAACCAGAGTAATATTACGGACCAAGTACAAAAAGAAATCAAAGGACAAATGTCTGCTAGAGTTAATCAGCCTCATTATTCCTGCCAAGCAGTCCTGTTTTAGTCATTTCAAATTGGTACAAGTGTCGAGATCTATCCATCATCGTTCTCTTTCTTCAAATCTAGCAAACGTACACCAAATCCAACCACTTCATTCTGGAGTCTCCTCCGCGTACATTGTTGTTAATATTGATAGAGGGTATGCCAATAAGAGGCCCTGGTCTCTTTAACAACCAAACATCGTTTTACACATCGGTTGGTACTTTTACATTTCGAAAACAATTCATACTTGATATCAAAATATCATATTCAATTTAAAATATCATTCGCTTCAAAATATCATATTTACTTCAAGTATGTCAATTTCACTTCCAAAATCATTTCGGATTTCAACTTAGGTTATAACTTCATTTTAATCCAATTCGCATTTGAATCCACGATTTAAATATAAGTAATTCCCACTTTGGTCGGTTTGAATTTTTAGAAAATAGTTTGAATAATTTTAAATAGTTTAAAAAGTTAAAATGGTCTAAATATTGAAATAGATTATATATTAAATGAATTTAAAATTTAAATAGTTTAAAATTTTAAAAAGATGAATTTTAAAAAAGTTTATAGTAAAATAGTTTATAGTGAAAATAATTTCAAATTCAAAACGGTTTCTTCCTATTTCCAATAAATCAGGATTTAGGTCCAAATTTAAATCAACTGATTCAATTTCAAATCTTTAAATTCCGATCATTTTAAATCTCAAATCAATTCAAATCGACTCAATTTCGATTTCAAATCAATTTCGATTTCAATTTTCAGTGATTTGATTCGGTTAGTTTAAATTTCAATTCAATTACCAATTTTAAACCATTTCACTTTATAGACGTTACAAGTCCAATTTCAATTTGACGATTTAAATCATTTAAATCAAATTAAACATCAATATTCAATTTATGGTTCAAATGTTTTAAAATAATTCAATTTCGAGCTCAAATTTGAAATATCACTTTAAATCCCTTTTTCTAAGACAAATCTCGAAGTTCGAATAAAATTCAATCTTTAAAATAAATTTGATTTCCATAATTCAAATCATATATCGATGATAACTTCAAATTACGAATCACATTCTTTACACACTTCTGTTAACAATTTTAATTTCAACATTTCAAGCTCGAGTTCGAAAATAATCCAATTCCTATATTTCGATTCAATTTTTTTATATAAAAAAAATCATTTGAATAATTTCGATCCAAGAATTTTAAAACCATTTAATTTAATCAATTCGATGTCTGTATATAATTTCTATCCTATGGCCAAGTGATTAGTTATTTCAATTTTAGTTTCAGGGAATATATATATATATATATATATATATATATTCATTTCAATCCAAAATAAATGTTATAGGTATATATCATTTCAACCTATTTCTTAATTTATCCGAAATAATTCAAATAACAGTTTATATACTTTCAGTAATACATAGAGTGATAACATAATATATATAAATAAATAAACATCCAATCATCCAAAATATCAACCAATAGCCATCCATCACAATCAACATCCAAAACACTCAATAAATCACAATAATTAACCGGTTATCAATAATCAAGAATTTTACTAGCAGTTTAATTCCAGTTTTAACTGTTAATTCAAATTTCTAACATATAAATTTCTAATTTACCAAACAATAATCAATGAAATTAAATCAATTCATAATTTCAATTTAACTAACATAATAATAATTTAGTATCTCGTGAGTGGTTTAAAACAGTCACCTTTATTTGAAATTGAAATATTTCCCGCTTCAAATAAATTCCAATTCGATTTCATGTCGTAGACTACGTCGATACGAATCCAATATGACTCGTTTCGCTCGAATCTGACCTCGTACGAGAAAGTTACAATTTTATTAGCATAACAATAATTAAATTAAAACTAACTTAATTACAATTACTAAAACAATAACCCAAACTTACCCTCTCTGCTTGTTGCTCCCAGGCCAATGTGTGCTCGCGTGTCTCCTCTTCCCAAGGCAATTCGTAATTTATTATTATTTTTATATATACGCAACGACTTATAAATTCAAACAAATTATAAAAATATTAATTATAATTTTGTGTAGAATATGGTTAGAAATAAAGAATTTTTCAATTATTACTGTAAAATAATAAATTTGTTAAATAACTAATCTTACTGCAACGAAAGGTGGTAACTCGTATTAGAATATAATTTAATAATATTGATTGAATGTAATTGACAACTGTATTAATGCAATTCAATCAACTGTAACAATAATTGTTACTAAAGAAAGGGATAAACAATATTCTAAATATGTTAGCATACAATAAGAAATCAATTATTTGGTAAGTAGATTTATACTCCTTGTATAAACAATAAATTAATAGATATGAATTACTAAGTTGTAATATTATATTTATTCCTCATCCCATTGATTAATCCCCTTTGGAATTTATTTTGTAATCAATGGAATTACATGTAATTGAAATCTTTCAAATAAAAAGAAAGAGAACATTAATTGTAATTAATGAACGTACTAACAGAACGTATGTTTGAATTAAAGTAAAAGAGGAAGTTGAGGAAATAAAAGGGAAACATATGTTTTAATTGAAAGAGAAATTTGATGTAATATAAAGAACATGTAAATAGAAATAAAAGGATAAAACTTTGTTTGATATATTAAATGAAAATAAAACGATTAGTGTGTAGCCAACATTCAATTGAAAATTTAATATTGAATAAATTGAATTAAATCTTTTAATTAAGGTAAAGAGTAATAGATGTTATTTGATTCATTCAAGAATAAGCAATATATGTTGAATTGAATAAAATGAACATTTGAATGAAGTCAAACCAATGTTAATAAAACGAAGATTCAATTTAGTCAATTTTAAAATATATTATTATTTGAATGTAAATAAAATTTAAATGTTAAAATTTAAGAACAAATTTTGAAATATTGAGTAATATATTTGTCCAAATTCAATGAAATAGATTTTTTTTTAAATTTCGAATTTTGGTCAAACTTAGTCAAAATTTACCCTTTGTTTGAAAATTTTAAATTTGAATTTTAAAATTTTATTTTTTTATGTGATACCAGACTGAATTCTAATCTTTTCTCCACTTTTTGTTTTGTCAAAATCAAATATCTATTACTCTAAATATTTGAATTTCTATGAAAAACTGACATAAGTTTGTGGTGTTTAGTTGTGAAATTTGGCTAAGTCCTAATGGGCCTTGGTTAACTAAGAGATTCTAACCATACTAACAGACTTGTGTCGATTCCTATGCCTACGACTATTTGTTTCCTTCTGACTAACTTGTACGTACATAATTTTCTGTTGAGAAAACTTTCTCATCACACTCCCTTCTTCCTCTCCAAATTTACAGAGAGTTCTAGATCTAAAAACACAAATTTCTCTAAATCAAAACTCCTTCCTTTTTCTCTTCCAAATTCCTTCCACCTCCTCTCCTATTGCTATCCCTCCTCCGCCATCCAAGCCATCTTTCCCTCCCTTTCATCTCGGTCACCATTTCCTCTAAGCAAGGCTGAAATCATCCCCTCTTCCCTAGCCTATAGCCATCCCCTACTCCACCAAATCCTACCCAAATCACCACTATCTTCTTCTCTTGCATAGCCAAACCATCTCTTCCACCCTAGCCCACCTTATCCGTATCCAAACCCATCCTTTCAACCCTAGGCCGAGCCTTTTAACCCCTCTCATCTTCTCTTCTGTAAAAAAAATGAAATATATATATATATATATATATATATATATATATCCATATATATTTTGTGTTGCGTCAATTCAAGTCCGCTTTGATTTGCTATGGAATTCACGACCCAAATTCATAGCTTTACAGTCATCAATTTTCCTAGCCTCAAAAAATGAGCTATTCACTCACGATTTATAATCTTGTGTTAAGTAAACGGATATCAATTGATATGTTATTGGAATGTTGCAATAGTTAAGAAATTTTGCGTAATTTGGTTATGATTTGATATGACATATGTTCACCTATGTTCCCTTATTATTTTTGACATAAAAATGTTTCTAATATTATGTTGTTTATTTATAAAAATAGATGTGATGATATGGTTATTAATATGCATAATGATGTTAATATTGAATTTCCGTGTTGAAAAGAAAAAAAAAAGGAAAATGTTGTAATGATTTAAAGGTTGACACTTTTGTGATGGAAATTGTCATTAGTATGTTGTGAAATTTAAGTATGAAAAAGAAGAAGAAAAAAAGAATTAAAAAAAGAATAAAATTTATATGCATATATGTAGTACGATTGTAATATAGGAGATCACCTAAGGTGCTATATTGAAAATGATTACATGTTGGGTTATGTTGTGGTAGAAAATTTATGTCACATTCCATGCTATTTTATGTAATTAATTATATAAGCTACATGCTATGTTATGTAATTAATTATGTAATAATTAATTATATAATTACATGCTATGTTTTATAATTAACTATGTAAGTTACATGCTATGTTATGCAATTAATTATGTAATAATTAATTATGTAAGTTATATGCTATGTTTTGTAATTAATTATGTAACTTACATGCCATGTTGCGTAATTAATTATGTAAGTTACATGCTATGTTCCGTAATTAATTATGTAAGTTACACGTTATGTTATGTAATTTGTTATGTAAGTTATATGCTATTTTATGCAATTTGTTATGTAAGTCATGTGTTATTTTATGCAATTTGTTACGTAAGTTATGTGCCCTTATGTAATATGTTATGTATGATTTTGTGTTATGTTATTTATTTTATGTAAATCATGTTGCAAGTTCCCTTAGTTTTAGGTATTCCGTGTGGGTTGAAATGATACATACCCGAATGATCTATAGAATATGGAAAAATCGTTATGGGTTGGAATGATAAACCCAAGGGGTTTTATTGATTTTGAAAATTTGGGATTGCGGGTTGAAATGATATATATCCCTAAATTTTAAATTACTGCGGATTGAAATGATAAATATTTGTATCGCTTGACCCTAGGATAGAAAACTACATACGGACATCGGTGGTCTGTTTTTAAAGTGACTTCTAAAATTTTGAAAAGATGTGTTTGGAAAAAAAGGAGAAAATGAATTTTAAATTTAATATAAAGATTTTATTTTTAAACATATATGTGAAATTTAGATTTTAAAATTATTTGTTTAAGAATTCTAAATTTGTAAGTTAAGTTTTAAAATGTAAATTTTAAGGTTTTACTTTTAACTTTATTTACTTTTTCATAATATAAGATTTAATTAAAAAGTAATAAAAATAAAATATATTATGTTTAAAATGTTTAAATTAATATATTTATTTTAGCATATAACCTATTTCAATATATAAACTATTTCTAATATATAAACTATTTCAATTTATAATCTATTTTAATACATAAATTATTTCCAATATATAAACTATTTCAATCTATAGCCTATTTTTAAAATATAAACTATTTTTAATGTATAACTATTCCAATATATAAACTACTTTCAATATTCAAAATGTTTAAAGTTGGAACTGTTATGATTTAGATTTAAAATATTTAAAATGCGAATTTTTTGATATGATGGTTTAACCTATTATGTGGTTATGATTTTAAAAATGAATATGATTTCAGAAGTGAATATGATTTCGAAAGCGATAAGATTTTGAAATGAATATGATTTCGAAAGTGATATGATTTTGATGTGAATATGATATTTTGATATCAATATGAATTTGTTTTAGGAAATGTAAAAGAACTATATGGTGTGAAATAAGCATTTGGTTGTTAAAGAGACATGGATATGATATTGTCATTACTCTATACCAATACAAAAAACCATTTTAACAACTGTGTACGTGGTGGAGATTCCAGAATGAAGTAAGATGGTTTGGCGAACGATTCTATAGGAGGTATTACGTATCGCCGACCCCCTTGGGTCAGCTAGATGTGGCTAAAACAGGAGCCATGCCAGACCAAGTGAGGTCGCACCTCCTATCAGGTACATTTCTTTGATACCATATTATGACTTTGTGACTGATTTAGTGGCCACCCTTTGATTTGATTTAGGAGTGTGCCTCGAGATGGATGGTATTAGCTGTTGTGCGTTACCACAAGTCCGAATCCGCAAAATGGTAGAATCCTACCCTAGGCATTGCCTCGCGTGCCTTGTCACATGCCTTATCGTGCCCATTACGAGTTTGGTTTATGTCGTACCTATGGATTGCTTCCTGATAACCCACTTGCGGGTGGAGTTTACAGTATTTGTATAGACTACGACATTTATATAAAAATGTGTTAGGGGGGATATGGGTAACGCCTATTTTAATATTTTACTTTGTTGTAGACATTATTTATGCAGCGTATTATATTATGTATGTAGATAGTTCCACGGATCCTTAAAGGAAATCCTAAACATTCTTTAAGTTATTGCATTTCATTTAGACATTTCACTTGAGTTGGTTTGCTTGCATAAGATTGTTAATCCTGACTCGAGTGTTTTGTGTTTTGCTTTATGCTCGGGTCAGCCTAAGTATTACAATATTTGAGGCTCACATTTGGAGCTTAGAGCTTTGCTTGGAGATCTATCTTTAATCTATTCAACTTTTTAGTTATCTCAATTATTTTAATTAGTTCCGGTTGTTTATGTTCAGAATTGTCATTTGCTTATGTATTGGAGACTTCTTTGTATTTGGACTTAGGTTGTATTTGGTTTTAGTCTATGATGTTTCTTAGTAGCTTCATGAACTACTATTTACCTATTTCACTGTGTATTGTTGTATTACTCTATGTCTGTGATTCTGTGATTGGTTTATTTACTGTATATGCTAAGTTTTATCAAATATAAATAACAATTTGTCATTTTGAGCTATTCAAGTTTGACATGTATGGTGTATTGTCGATTTGAATGGTTCAAAATGGCGGGTCCTTACAACGCATGAACGATCGAACGATTCGCCTCAACCCAGAACTGCCATGCCCAGCCACCACGCCTGCCGCCTTCATCTCACGTGCGACGAACGCGGAAATCATCGCACACAAAAACCAAAAAACGACGTGAACCTCATGCTCAAATTCTGGCGATCTCGAGCGATATCGACTCGATCCAACCGTTCAGATTGTAGATCTCATCGAGATCTACGTTTTTCCTTTTGGTGGCATTTGATTTCGATGAGTGGATGAGGAGAAATCAAGAGGAGAACGATGAATGATTTTGGCCGTTGAAATCTATGAAACGAACGGCTGCTTTAGTTTAGGGTTAGATTTACTCGAAAATGAAATATAATGCGTCTTATTATATAAGTTTCCGACCCGATTCGTCCATAAATTTTTCAAACTCCAAAAGAAGCGTGCCGCATAGCATTCTATATGTTATACCCCTATCCCCTATTCCGAACACAATGGAATAGGTATCGGGAGCCAATTCCACCGTATTGAGAAGATATCTTTTCGATATCAAATTATCTTAATTAAATTCCTTTAATTAATTTCTACGCGTTTCATGCTCGCACGACCAAACTATATGTCTGATCGCTACGAAAATTGAAATGCTATAATAATTCACTATTACGGATCCGATGAAATTGATTTTGCCAAAATCCGAGACAGTATCCAAAAGGACTATTTATTTACACGTTAATCAAAACAAGAAATTTTCCAAAATAAATTTATTCATTTTAAACTCAATTTTAAAAGTTAACATTCTTCGTTCTTATTTAAATAAAATTTAAATAAACTTTTGAAATCATTTTCATTCATATTAAATTCAAAATTCAATTATTTAAATAATTTACAATGTTAAATTTAAACAATTTAGTTATCCAATAAATCACTATACTTGAATTATAAGTTATTTAAGTTATAAAATTTAACTTTTAAACGAATTCAAATAATAAAACAACCATTCCATTTTACAGTAATTCCACATTTATTATTCAATTCCAACCGTTGATTATAAACACATTCAATACATAAAATTTCATTTCAATACTTGTTGTTGCCTAAAATATCAAAATTGGTTGTTTTAAAATTCTATTCAAGTTCATACTAAATAAACTACATTAATAAATTAATAATTTCTAACCATTTTTATTCAATAATTATATTAAAGTTAATAAACTAAAATAGCTAAAAATATGGGCCGTTACATTAATTTTTGCTCACATAACATTTACAGTTAATGTTTTTGTTCAAGTATCACATAAATTGACAAATTTCACACACTAAATGGTAATAAAGTTATGATTGAAGTATTTAAAATTGGAAGAATATAATAAAATTAACGAATTATATATGATATTCAAAGATACTTCAATTTTTGTTCACGTAACATTTGCAGATAATGTTCTTGTTCAAGTATCACATAAATTGACAAATTTGACACACTAAATGAAAATAAAATTATGATCGAAGTGCTTAAAATTGGAAGAATATAATAAAACTAACGAATTATATAAGGTATTCAGACAATTAGTCGTTTGCTATGAGCGTTTATTTAATAAACGCTAGAACACGAACGTTTATTTAATAAATGTATGATTTAAGTGTTCACTAAATAAACGCTCGGTAACCATTACATTTACATAGCCAAAAACATAATTTATTGCACAGATGGAGATGGATTTTGGCTAGAACTAAACACTACGAGTTTAATAGTATTGTTTCGAAGATGGCCTTATTCTTAAAAATGCTGTTAACTTAAATCACTATACTTATTGCCTCCAAATTCCTTGCTAAGGAAATCCTTTGTACAAAAACGATGATGATGGCATGACCAAATAATCAAATGTAGAAGAACAAACAACGCAAATAAGGAACAATGATACTTTATAGGTGTACTGCTATATGCATTTTATTCTTCCCTCTCCGATGCCATGTTTAAAAATATGAATTGTTACAATGATAATATTTTTTAACAGGAACCTACTCAATTTATATTATAATAAGCTCATTCAGTAATGTTACATCGAACGAACTTTTATTCATTTGGAAATACGATAATGAACAAGTATGAATGATTTCATTTGGTAGTGTTTCGCAAAAATAATTTAATTCATTCAGTATAATACCACAAATTGAATATGGTACTTTACAACGTAAAATTTCAATGAAATTATTATTTTAAAACATGAAATTAAAGTAGGAAAGCAAGACACATTTAACGATACACTATTATTGTTTTATCAAATATTAGTACTTGAAATTATAATGATTAAGAGTAGGGTTTGGCAAATTTTACATTGGACTTAAAGAAGAAATACGTTAGGCGTAAAGCTTACCTCAACGTTTTAAAAACTAGTGTTTGATCGTTTGAAATGAAGAGTTTTAGTCAACTTAAAGCTTAAATAAGTTTACATTGGACATAAACTTTGTTCACAAACTTTATTTTAACTTTTATCATTCATTAGTTTTCATTTTACCTACTTTCTTTACTCACCCCCGCTACCTCTAAAAAATAAGCATCGCAGAAAAAGGAAAACATATTCAAAACCCAATTGAAAATCAAAATCTAGTTTAAAATAAAAATTCAGTTAAGAAGCAAAATAACCGCATAGATGTTTGGTGTGTAACCAATGCTAGAATGGAGTTGAACTCCTATCAGTTTGCAGGTATTTCTGGAACTGTTGCAGCATTATTCACCAAAACCAAATTTAACCAAAAATCAAACATTGAAAAGAAATACAAGAAAAAAGTTTATATAGCGTTTATTTGATTTATTGTTTCCTTTAATAAGTTCAATGTAGTTTTTTCATCCAATATATAGTGTTTGTTTATGTAGTTGATATTAGGAGCCGACTATTTGGACACAAAACAAAACATAATTGATGACATAATAAATATGAGTGGTTGAATCTTTTTATCCTTATATGGATGGTGGAAATGAGAAAGAGATTTAGGTCCATTTGGATTGTCATTTTTAGTTTTGAGTTTTCGTTCAAATAAAAATGCGTACAACACATGCATTTTTGAAAAACATCAAATTTTAAAAATGAAATTAACATACAAAATAAAAAATAAATTTATTTTGTTTTATGTGTTTTGAAAAATAACACAAACACTGAAAACAATTCATTTCCTCCGCCGTCCCTCAATTTCCTTCTCCGATGTTCCTCCATCGTCGGGACAACATAGAATTTTAAATATGCTCGTTCGCTCTTCTCGTACTCTGGAGTGAATGTAGAAAAATGAATAAAAAACTCAAAATGAAATCAAACATATTGTTGATGTTTAAAATATCTTGTGTTCTCATTTATGTATACAAATTGGGTGCAAATTGAATTTCCGTTTACCTTATTAATGCAAAATCTCAAATACAATCTTTTTGACCCACCCAAACGTTTACTACCCATTTGTCGAACAACACAAAGCGACCCTCCACCTCACTCTAACTTCATATGACGGGCAAGAAAATGGGTAAAACGTTTCAAACTGGTCCCTTATCATCAACAAACTAGACCATATGCATACAGAAGCATAACAATTAACAAATTATAAGTTCACATACTTCAACGCTCTTCTGATAAAAGTAAACACTGAAACTCTGAAGATTGACTAAAGAGAAAATGGAGAAAGAGAAAGAATGGAAAGGGTCTGAAGAAAAAGATGAAGAAACAGCTGAAGAAGTGAATGGCAGCTTGGAAAGAAGGAAGAAGAAGAAGGGTAGTACTGGGGCAGTAGATGGAGAGAGACACAGTGTCTTCTTCGAAGCTGGCGAAGGTACCCTCTTCATCGTTTTGCCTTATTATTTTGCTTTCAATAGATATCGTTAACACAGCGAAGTATTATGAATTGACATACATATCCTTGTGTACATCTATTATTCTCATGATCCTTTTGTAGGCCCAATGCAATTTTTGCATCAGTCCGTCCTTTTCCTGTAATTTACCCTCAATTATGCAGAATTGTGACTGTTTTTTTTAAACTGTTAAGTATACCCATTAATCACTTCAGAAGTAAAGTCAACATAAATAAAATTTAAAACGACGATTGTGAGAAACCCAAAATCCAAATTAGGTAAACGTAGTTGAATTTGTTTTAGAGTTGTGCTAATTATATTAATATTTTAATTGCGTACTTATTAACCAATGTAATTGTTTCTTGTCTACTTTAATCGGGATCTGAACTCTAGATGTGGATAAATAGGATTTTTTGTTTAGACTAGAGGACTTGTGGAAATATTGTAGGGGTGTCAATGTCGTACTATGCACATAAGTCATTTTTTGGGAGAAGAAAACACGTGTATAGCCTCTATTAATTGCCACACCTATGTGACACACCTATACCAAACTTGTCGGTTGAGAAAATGTTGGAATCTCAGTTCTTGATATTTTGATAATAATAATTATACGAGTTTATCTAACTAAGTTTTGCAGAAAAATATTCATGATCAGACTTCGGATTGATGAGCGTAATCTTTTATATTGTTAGAGTCTGTGTATAGTTAGTCATATATGTTAAAATCTCTCCTAATTGGTATACGTGCACAAACTAATGAATACACGCACTTGTTTTCAAAGAAAAGCTTTTATATGTTTGAAACACAGGATTCAGACGTCTGAATCATGTGTTTCAGACGTCTGAATCATGTGTTTCAGACGTCTGAATGCTGAAACGCAATGTAAATTTTAAGGCGCATTCAGACGTCTGACCTTAATATTCAGACGTCTGAATTCAACCTATTTTGCACCGTTTCAGCGCTAGTTTGTTATTTCGCTAAATTCAGAAGGCTGAATTTTATTTAGACTTCTGAGTTAAAAATAACGGCTAGTTTTTCGAAAGGTTGCTTCTCTTCCCTGAACAGAAACATCGCTCAATTCAACAGTTGCTTCTTTCTGATTTATGACTACCCTTCACGAAGCATTGCAACCTTTTAACAACTATAAATAGCAAGCAATTTCAACACTATTATTAACGAATTCTTATTTTTGATTTCTAAATTATATAAACTTGCTATTTACTTTAAAGATTCTCAAATCAAACTATTTGATCACTAACCTAACACTCAAGCATATTCTTATGTGATCAATTAGTCTTTCTTTCTTCACGAATTTCACTATATACCATAAATGAGAAGATTATAGGAAATGTGTACTCATATTGACTCATCAATGCTATTACAGAGCATATTCAGTCAGAAATATTTTCACTTGTATTTGAAGTCCTGTTGTAGTATCCTCGGGCAGTAGAAGTTCTATTCGGTTGTCTAGGCGGGAAAGTCCTGTTCGGTTGTTCAGGCGGTGTAATACCTGTTCCTCCAGGTGAAGCGAGTGTATCGATTGAATTTCAGAAAGAGTCTGGGACTCGACGTAGAACGAGAAGTTCGAACCTGTATAAAAATCTCCGGTGTCTTTTATTATTGCTTATATTTTTATATTCATATTCCACTTAAGCAAGTAATTTAGTTAACTTTCATATTACACGATCACATATATTTTGATATGCCCTTATCAAGGAATCGACACCGACGATGTCGATGCCGATATGTATGAACGTGATGAAGTTTCACATAGATTTCTTTCCGACGACATGACGAATATGATTTCAACAAAATTGCGTCCTCAAGCTCGAATAATCCATTATGCCCTCATCCAGTCTCTTCAACCCCGAACCAGTAGCTATGAGAAAATTTACAAAAGGGATTTCCAAGCTCTCTATGCTATCTATTCTAATCAACAAGTAAATTGGAGAAAAATTATAATAGACGAATTTCAAGATGCGACGATTCGTAGGAAGTATAAGACTTTGCATTATGAGGCTTATATCATGAGGATATTGATGCAATGTGGAGTTCCGATACCCGATTTAGAAAGATCATCCATAAGTGTGCTTGGCTCTAAAACTTTAAGGCTAATGCAATTACCAAAGCGACCGCCATCTCATGATATCATTCCCTTTCATCAATGGATTGACAACCAAAATCGTGGTATTCGTCAACCGTCACATCCTAACATACCTTCGTCATCTTCATCTCAACCTCCTCATCAACAACAAGAAGAAGAATACTATGAGGAAATTCAAGAAACTCGAGAAGATGCAACACCAAATCAAGCTTTAAGAACTCTTTCGCAAAATCAAAAGAAGCTTCAAAAACAAATGGTGAGCATGGAAAGAAACACGAACAAAAAATTCAACTCCATCAAGGGATTCTTAAAAAAATATTTGGGATAAGCTTTCTTGTATGTCTTCCTCATCTTCCGACATTCAACACAACCCAGCCCCATTCACTTGGTCTTCCGATCAAGAAGAAGAAGAAAAAGATGTTGATGTTGTTGACGATAGTGATGAATTTTAAGTTGGTATGGATGATTTCTTATCTCATTTTTTTTTTTACTTATGTTGTGTTTGGTTATCTTTTGCTACAATCCTTGTTATTCTTTGTTTAAGTACTTTGTATTGTTTTACGTTGTTTACTTTTAAAACGTTATGTTCTATTTGTAGTTCAATATGTAAGTTGTGTTTGATTCTAAATGTTCTTGTTCTTCCATGGTTTTCTATGTGATGTATATCTCTATGTTCTTGTTGTGATTTTAGTACTTGTTTTTCTCTCCTATACTATGTTGAGTACCTAATTCCTTTTTATCAGTGACAAAGGGAGAGATAAAGGTAGAATATTGTTACATGGATTCTTTAATTCAGAGGGAGAATATCTTATTTTCGCACTAACCAATATTTCTATGGCAGAAGATGTTATTATTTACTAACCAATATTTTCGTAGTTGTCATTATCAAAAAGGGGAGAATGTTGGAACCCAGTTTCTGATATTTTGATAATAACAATTATATGAGTTTATTTAACTAAATTTTGCAGGAAAATATTAATAATCAGACTCCGGATTGATGAGCGTAATCTTTTATATTGTTAGAGTCTGTGTATAGTTAGTAATATATGTTAAAATCTCTCCTAATTGGTATACGTGTACAAGATAATGAATACACGTACTTGTTTTCAAAGAAAAGCTTTTATATGTCTGAAACACAGGATTCAGACGTCTGAATCAGGTTTTTTAGACGTCTGAATGCTGAAGCGCAACATAAATTTTAAGGTGCATTCAGACGTCTGACCTTAATATTCAAACGTCTGAATTCAACCTATTTTGCACTGTTTCAGCGCTGATTTGTTATTTCGCTACATTCAGAAGGCTGAATTTTATTTATTCAGACTTCTGAGTTAAAAATAACGGCTAGTTTTTCGAAAGGTTGCTTCTCTTCCCTGAACAGAAACAACGCTCAATTCAACAGTTGCTTCTTTCTGAATTATGGCTACTCTCCACGAAGCATTGCAACCTTTTAACAACTATAAATAGCAAGCAATTTCAACACTATTATTAACGAATTCTTAATTTTGATTTCTAAATTCTATACACTTGCTATTTTACTTTAAAGATTCTCAAATCGAACTATTTGATCACTAACACTCAAGCATATTCTTATGTGATCAATTAGTCTTCCTTTCTTCACGAACTTCACTATATATCATAAATGAGAAGATTATAGAAAGGGTGACTCATATTGACTCATCAGTGCTATTACAGAGCATATTCAGTCAGAAATATTTCCACTTGTATTTGAAGTCCTGTTGTAGTATCCTCAGGCAGTAGAACTTCTATTCGGTTGTCTAGGCGGGAAAGTCCGTTCCGTTGTTCAGGCGGTGTAATACCTGTTTCTTCGGGTGAAGCGAGGGTATCGATTGAATTTCAGGAGTAGTCTGGGACTGAACGTAGAACGGGAAGTTCGAACCAGTATAAAAATCTCTGGTGTCTTTTATTATTGCTTATATTTTTATATTCATATTCCGCTCAAGCAAGTAATTTAGTTAACTTTCATATTACTTGATCAGATAGTTTCATTTCAAAAACTGCATAACATTCACAATACAGCCTCTATTAATTGCAGTAATTAATATCTCGTTAATTATTAATTATTAACTATGAAAATAAAGCATGTCCAGCGGTAACTTTGAGTTGTTAATCTTAGATTAAAACTCCTAGGCATTCAGGATAATTTGGTTAAAAAAAGTACACATCCAGTTTTTCCTGGAGTCAATTAGAAGTGGTATTGACATTGCCATTATTAGCAACTCCGCCTATTGGGTTAGTACAGGGTGAACGAGCATATAAAAGCAAGGTTTGTAATTTTGACTGGTACGTCGGAATCCCGATCATTCCGGTCCGATTCCGTTGATGGTTGGGTTGGAATTTCACTCAAAGTACTATTTCTTCGTTTATGTTCATTTTTTCATGGTGATGTAGGGCTCTGATGAGGAACAAACATTTTATTAATTAATAAGATTTTTGCTAGTAGCAGTTAAGTGAACAATATTCTATTATTGAGCTTTTGCATACTTGGCTTTAGGATTTCAGTATTATAAAGGGAAGTATTGGTTGAGTTTGAAGGGTTTCGGCATTTCAATTATATATTTGTTATTACAATTATACAACTCACTTCCAATCAAATTATTCTTAGTTAAAAAAGCGTTTGTTAATATATTGGAAAATAAAATAAAATAATAATAATAATAATACTCAATTGAAATCCAAAATTGGGGCTAAAGCGAAATATCCCGAAACAGAACAGAAACTTCAAAATTTTCATCTGATTGGAATGGAACTAGAAACCGAAATTTCAAACATTGTGTAAAGGTACACTCACCTGTCCCGTTAACGGAAATGCTTTTAGATGTCTAAGAAGATCAATTACATGTTAATGCATATTTTGGGAGTATTGACTGTCGGGTGCATTTGGTTAATTTGGATGCTCATCACTCAGTTTAATCTTTTGCTATTTGGGAAACACTTGTTTGTGTGTTGTTTTGTTGTCAAATTTGTAAAGATTAAAAAGATTACACAACTCCTACGAAGAACCATAGTTGCAATAGTGCATTGTTTGCTTTCTTGTTCCTTTTATGTGAAGGGGAATGATGAATAGAACAATATGTTAATTGAAAATACTAAACATGAATGTAGATACCTCCTCCTCTTTCCTTTTCTATTCGCATGGTTTGGTGTTACGCCTAAAAGTTGATCAGCATAATATAAAACGTAAAAAAGCTGCATTGCTCTCTGGTTCTTGAATAATCGGAAGCATGTCTCGACTTTGTGTACAAGCTTATTAATAATGTAAAATTTGATGGCAATAAATATGACATAAGATGCGTGCATATAACTAGAATTTGTAGTTTATATCTCAATGGTTGGACATATTTGTTGCAACTAAATATTTACTCCTAAGGCACTTGAACCATCTTATGTCCCAAACATCAACCTTCTCCTTTTTGTCACCAATAGATTGATGGATGAAACTCCGTGCACGAGGCTTCCGCACGGTAGCGGATTCTAGGGAGGTCGATAATGTACGCAACGTTTCCCTTGCAATGAGAAGATGCTATTTCCGGACTCGAACCTGAGTGGTCAGATCATCACGCGGATGACCTAACCGTTGCATCAAGGCTCCACCTCTATCACCAACAAATTGATAAAGGGAAAAAATGTTCGGATATCTTGAAAACATATCTTTTTAACATCTGACTTAACACTTGTCCCCTTATGAAAGCTATTTTTTGCTCTTTTACGTGAAGCATACATACCATTGATCTTGATCTAATTTTTTTAAAACAACATTTCTATAACGAACTAAATTACCAAAAGTACTATAAAAATTATAGATTATAGATTTTCAAATTGCACTCTGTAGAACATAAATGTTGGAGGATGGCGAGAAAGAAAAATTCTTCATCATGAATCAATCCTGTAAACAAAGTTCTAGCGAGACCTGTATGCTTCCAGCACAAATTACCTTGTGCTTTTAAGCCTATACAACAACCAAGCCATTATTCCCAAACAAGTTAGGGTCGGTTAGAAATGGTACTCAAGACTAAAAGACAAAGTCAATTTAAAATGCATAATAACAACAAGAACAATAATAAAAACCATGACAATAATACTAATATAAATCTATCTTAAAATATAATTTCAAAACTAACCTATAACCTTAAAATTTTCAAACATATAAATTTAAAAATCTAATTTTCAAACGCTTACAAAATAACATATATACATAATATCTTAAAATCAATATTCATTAAAACTAAAATATTCATTTTAAAACTTTGGAAAATCATTTTTTTAATATATATATGTATATATATAGATCAACGGTATTTATATATAATTTTCTATCCTATGGTCAAGTGATACAGATATTTATCATTTCAATCCGTAGTTTAAATATATACGGGTATGTATCTTTCCAACCCGCAATTCCAAATTCAATTTCAAATGAAAATCGCTTGGGTTTATCATTTCAACTCATAATGATTTTCTCCTATTCTACAGATCGTTCGGGTGTATATCATTTCAACCCATAGGAAATTCTATACTAACAATGAACTTGCAGAGTGAGAACATATATGATAAAATATAACATATAACAACAAACATATATCATCGGTGATTAAAAAAAATGGAAACAACATGATATGGTATCATATCCCACAAGTGAACAGTTACAGATAATAGCATATATATATAACAATTTAAATAACCAAGAGCAGCATATTTCAATTGTCGTTTTAATTGAAATCGAATTTAATAAATATAAAAACATTAATCGTGAGTGATTAATCACCTTTCGAGGCTAGAGAGATGAACGAGATTGATAAGTTACGAATCCAAGCATGAATATCAAAGCAAAACAAGATTGGCACGAATTCGACGGACAAGCTGATAGACAAGAATCGATGAGAAAAAAACCAGTCAGTTTGATAGAACCAGAATATATATATATATATATATGTATGTATATTATTTCCTTGAAATCAATACCTTTAATTTAAGACAAATATTAAAATGAAATAAGTATATATATGTAAATAAAATCATTGTTTTAAATTTTAACACGTATTAAAAATAAAATCTTATATATTAACTAATATATATATACACACACACACATCAAAAATCCAAATCTATAAATATTCCAAAATCATTGTTAAATTTAACACATACTTTTAATATATATATATATATATAATATGATATTAACAGTACATGAAATTATTTAAAACCAATATATTCTATTTTATACTAATATACTATTGTTCCATAGACTGACTCTACATCAACCTAGATACATAAACCTAACATAGATAGAATACAAAATCTTTATACACGTATAGGCAACATATTTCTTTTATAGTTTATGAACTAAAACAGTAAATAATATATGAACTATATCATTTACATACAACCAACAAATAGTATATTATCTTGCAAACATACATATAATATATGCAGACCTTACAACTTATATACTTTATATATATACTTAAAATAAGGTATTACAAACTGTTATGTATATTATATCTATATATATTTTCATAAAAAAATCAATTTAAACATGTACCAATACAAAACCCAACTCATGTATAAATAAACTAATATAAACTTATACTCATCCAACAACAGATTCAATATATATGTATAAACTGGTATATAACCATACCGTGTCATATGAACTAAAATATGCAGACCCAAATATTAGATAAATATATATACAATAAAATATATATGCATGCTGCCAGAACAACATTAAAACTGTTGTATTACCGGTATACTATCATATATATACTATTTCAAAATCACTTTCCTCCTTTCAAAACACATTTTTATAAAATCGAATATCTATATCATATATATAATTATATATAAGTCATGCAAACAAATATACTTATATAATATGATATAAAATGAATACGCTCGCAACAAATAAAAATATATGCAATGCATATCCTATATAAGCAAGATTAACTACTAGGAAACAACACGTATGGGATATCCTAATATATACAATACGACTCAATATATATATATGTAAAATCCAAATATAACCTATAATACCTCTTTCCAAAAAAAACATAACACAAGGGTGGATAGGCTTTATGTACTAGAGGGAAGACACGTGCATGCTTCGGTTTTGAAAGAAAGTACAAATAGGGATGCTTGAGGTGGAATTAGCTTTATAATATATATATGCTGTTGTAAACAAAAAAATGTGAAGAAGGCCGATTGTAAACATATATGCGTATAAAACAAATCTTAGAACAATATAAGTATACAACATATATACTATTATTAACTTACATACTATTGTAAACATATATATAATATAGATAAGAGGAAGGCTAGACTGCGGGTCATGGGGAGAGGAGGCCAGAAGCGACGGAGGTCTTCGGGTAGGCGAAGAAGGAGGTAGGAAATGTTCGGGTTCGGATGTGATATGGTGGAGGTCGGAGCCTAGGCTGTGGAAGGTCGTGCTGCACTATAGGCAAGGTGCAGGCGAGCCACTGGTCGGTGCAGAGATTGCGGTAATGGGTTCGGCACTGGAAGGTGATGGGGTGTATCGCTTATAGATGGTTATGGGGCGAGAGGGAGAGGAGGGTGGTTGCAAGCAAGGTGCAGGCGCGCAAAGGAGGGGTGAGCTGGTGACATGTTTGATGAGTTATGCGGCTTCGAAATCTTATTATAATTTTTTTCTCTGTTAACATTGTAGACCAAAAGAAAAAACAAAGAGGAAGGAGAAGAAATAAAACGTACCTTAGTGAAATGACAGAAGAAAGAAAAATGTGAAGAGGCTTTGAATGTATATATGAAAATTAAAGTAATAGCAACAGTAACACTTGGATTCAGCCGATTCATTAAAGCAATTTATTGTTGCTTGGATGACACGGCTGGAGTTTGAAACACAAAAGAAAACAAAAGGTCACGGATCCGGTACCGATACGGTTATCGGTTTAGCGGATTCCGCTGTGTACCGGACTTCAAAACACAGAATTGAATATACCGCAGAGATCAGCACGACAAGATCAAAACGGTATACAGATATCATTGGTAGGATCATTCGATCAAAAATCGATATTCGGTATCGAAAATGCTGCTAATTTGCTAGAAATAAGATAAACGGAGCAATAGCAGTCAAAATTTGAAGAAACGAAATATGACGTCTCACTCAGAAGATGCTTTACAATTTATTATAAAAAAATATCCAGGTTTGAAAAATATATTTTATTATCATCAAATTAACTGATTTAAATTAAATAAAATTACACAACAAAATAAACTTTCATATTATCAGATGAAAATTTACCATTTGCTATGTTTATATAGACGTATTTCAAATATCAAATTTTTATTTCCAAATTCAATTATTTAAAATTTCACATCATTTCAGTTAATTACGTTATTAAAACCTTTAAAATTTACGGGTCGTTACATTCTCTCCACTCAAAACTTTTTGTCCTCGAAAAGGAGGAGGAAAGAGAATAGATTCAACCAGAAAGAAAATATAGATTGAAATACAAAATACAACAATAAATGCAAAACCATATAAACTGCATTTTATTTTTAAATTGGTTTATATTCAACTAATTGATTTCAATTCATTTTATTTAACCAATCAAATTTGTTGTGTTCACATTTGATTGATTTCATTTCCATATATTTTTATTCAATTGATTTGTTTCAAATTCATTACCATTTATCACAAAACTTTCACAACAAAATTTGTTTTATTTTGCTCATTTATTAAATCTATTAGATCAACCATAGTTAATTCCACCTCAACATTCAACTTCAACTATTCAAAACCATGTAGATTTTAATTTTAAACAAATTAATATTCAACTATTTGGTTTAATCCATTTTATTCAACTAATAAATAGTCATTCAATTTAAAATTGTTTTTCTTTCATTTTATCAACATTTCTTTCAAACAAATTCACTTTGAATTAAGTCATTTATTTTATCCATTTATTTTCAACTAAGTTGATTCCACTAAAATTTCAAGTTCACTATTCTTAAGTTCATATTTATCTGCTTAAATAGTCTTCTCTTTTGTTTATTTAATTTATCTCATTTAACATATTTTGCAACAAATATTAAGTGTATAAACATGTATTGTCCCTATATTATTCAACAAATTTATTCTCTTTTATTATCCAATTTATTATCTTTGAATTCCCTTAACAAAATATAATTTTTGATATCCTATTGCTTATATTATAGTGTATACTATCCAATTACGTTCTCATTACATTTAAACTTCTCTAGGTAAGTTATATTAATGTTTCTGAGTGTATCTACAACTTTTGTATTAAGCCAAATTTTAGTTTGAACAATTTATTACTTAAGTTTTCTTCTTGTACAACCCTTTATTATATCCTAACATTTTAACCTTTTGAATGTTTTAGGCAAGTTATATATATTAGAATGTAATTCAGTGTTATACAAATAAGTTTGATCGAATTCATTATTTCAGGTTGGTTTAATTCTTTTTATCATTTTAGATATTCCAATTATTCAAACATTTCACTTTATTTCAATAATTGAAACATTGCTTAATATAAAACTTAGACACAAATTTCCGGTTTCACTTCAAACTATTTTGAAATAATTATATACATATATATTATATAAATCAAATCATATTCAAGAATTTCAAATCAAATCTATTTTTCAAAACAAAAGTGTAGCAAAGTTACTAACTCATTTCTCCACTTTGAAACTCGAAAATGAATGTCGATGATGCTGCAGTCATCATCGAAATTATTTTTCAGCGACAATGGAGGAGAGTGTAGGTTTTTAAACTTTAAAATTATTCTTTTGAAATAATTTCTATTCGAAAATACCTTTAAATAATGATACTTTTCAAAACTTCAAAACCGAACTTTGAAATATACCGGGAATTTAATCCTCAAATTCTTAATTTAAATTCATTTCAATTCCAAATTAAATTTTTAAACCATGTTTTATAATTCTATTTATCTATAACATATTGCAATAGTCAATGGTTTACAAAACAATAAATGAAATCAAACACTATCATTTCAAACAACCAATTTCATTCAACTATTTAATTTCAGAAAATTCTACTCTTATATATATAAAATATAATCATACAACATTTATTTCATTTACCAAATTTGAAAACAATATTATATCAGTTTGCTCTGTTCAACTGTGTTGGAATCCCTATCGATAGGTTGGCCAGACGAATCGATTGAAATCCAAAATTCAAACTTAACAACTCAAACAACACAATATATAAAACACTTTTATATTAATTACAAATACACTCCCCCACTCGATGATACAAGAATAGATTTTAAAACAAGGGTAGAAATCCAAATTAGAGGAACCCTAATCAAAAGAATTCTAACTAAAAGATAGGCTCGAAACGAAGACATGATGATTAAATAACAAAAGAGACAAGATGGATAGACTTATATAAATCGCAAGCGACCTTAACCGGATCAACCGCGACTTCAAGAATAAGATCGATGCAGAAGAGAGTAGCAAGTGATAGCAGCATCGTAACGCGAGGGTACAAAAATCTCCGGTGAATCAATGCATGTCGTGAAGGAGTTTTACCCCTTTACAAATCATATAGTGGAGCTATGGGATACTCCGGAATCAAGAAGAATACGAGTAGCAAGGATAAGGATGGATTTCAGAACGAAGGGGAAAGTTGCAAAACTCAAAGGAAATTCGAATCAAATAGGAAGGGGTCAAGCTTGAACGAAAGTGATTCTGTAATTAAATTCTACTACATATGCTAAGTTTTGCCTAAAACCAGAGCTCTGATACCAACTGTAACGACCCGGTATTTCGTGTCATTCGCATTCGCACATGTCGGACTTGAATTGCTCAAAATATCAGATTGTTAATTTATATTTGGCAAAACTCAGCATATACAGTAAATAAATCAATTACAAAATCACAGACACAGAGTAATATAACAATAAACAGCAGAAACAAATGAATAGTAGTTTATGAAGCTACTATATATATAACAGAGTTAAAACAAGATACAACAGAAGTCTCGAATAGACAGAAGTCTCACTACACTAGTCAAATAACAGAATCTGAATATATCACTGGAGTCAACCGAATAACTGAAAGCTGGATAGATAGATGGATCTCCAAGCAAAGCTCCAACTCCAAAGGTGAGTCAAATGTTCAGTCTGACCCGAGCGTGAAGCAAAACACAAAACGCTCGAGTCAGGATTAACATTTTTATATCAATAAATCCAACTCAAGTGAAATATCAGCTGAAATACAAGTAACTCAAATGATGTTTGGGATAACCATCCTCTAAGGATCAATTAAACCATCTACTATGTAGTAAATATACGCTTAATAATGTCTATAGTAAAGTAAAAGTATTAAATGTTGTGACACTCGGTCTGACCCGAGCGTGAAGCAAAACACAAAACACTCGAGTCAGGATTAACATTTTTATATCAATAAATCCAACTCAAGTGAAATATCAACTGAAATGTTGTGACACTCAGTCTGACCCGAGCGTGAAGCAAAACACAAAACACTCGAGTCAGGATTAACATTTTTATATCAATAAATCCAACTCAAGTGAAATATCAACTGAAATACAAGTAACTCAAATGATGTTTGGGATAACCATCCTCTAAGGATCCATTAAACCATCTACTATGTAGCAAATATACGCTTAATAATGTCTATAGTAAAGTAAAAGTATTAAAATATCGTTAAGGCATTACCCATATATCCCTTAACACATTTTATATATTTCCATAGTCTATACAGTACCGTAACTCCCCCCGTAAACCGAAGGGCTATTAGAGGGCACTTCATAGGTATGACACAAAACAAACTCGTAGAAGGCGCGCTACGACATGTGAACACGACACTCGCGACAATGCCAAGGTAGATATACCATTTGCACTCCCGAACTGGTGGTAACGCATAGCAGCTACTATCGTACACCTCGTGACACACTCCCAAATCAAAGGGTGCATCCAATCATCACAAAAGCAATAGAATGGTATCGAAGAAATATGTCCGATAGAGAGAATGACCCCATTTGGCCCGGTGTAGCTCCTGTTTTAGCCACATCAAGCCGACTCACTGGAGTCAGGGTCATGTAAATACCATATAGAATCGTCATCAAACCATCATACTTCATTTTGAAATCTCCACTGCGAACACGGTTGTTAAAGTGGTTTTCGGGGTTGGCAGAGAGTATCACAACTTCCGATCTCTTAACAATCAAACGTTATTATAACATCGCGGTCATTTCAAAATAATTTATACTTCAAAACCAAATTATCATTTCCATTTCAAACCATATCAGCGAAATATCATTTTTCACTTCAAATATATCTACTTCCAAAATCATAACACTTTCGAAGTTATAACACTTTCGAAACCAAAACACTTGAAATTACAACACTTTGGAAATAATAACACCTTCCTTTAAACAGTTTAGATATTAATAATAGTATATAATAAAATGGTTTATAAGATAAAGTAGTTTATAAGATAAAATAGTTTATATAAAATAGTTACAAGTTAAAATAGTTTATACTAAAATAATTAGTTTATTGAAATAGTTTATATACAGAAATAGTTTATAAAGAAAAATATTTAAATATAATTTAAAAATACTTTATAAAAATAAAATAAAAGTAGCTTCCTCAAATTCCTCAAATCGATTCAAATCAACTCGAATTCCAACGTTTAAATTTAATTCAATTTCAATTTATAAATTTCAACTCAACTCAGTCTCTAAATAAACCAATTCAAATTTTATCGATTTCAAATACAGATTTGAACCACAAATAAACCATTTCAATTTCAATATATTTCAAAACTTTAATGTTCAAACATTTTTAAAACTAGATTTGATAATTTCATATATATCAAAAATTTAACTTCGTTATTATTTAGTTGTGAAATGTTTACTTAATAAATCCAATATTATTTAAATAAAAACCCTAAATTACAAATAAACTAAATATTTCCTTCAATTTATCTAAACTTGAAATATTCATTTAATTACCTTAAACCAAAATCAAGTTATAAAATCATATCCTTTAAAATCTCAATTTCAATAAGTTTCAAATCGATTTAATTAAAAAAATTCTTAATTAAATACAATTTCAAATAAATTCAAATTTATCTTCCCAACCTTACTTATAAAAAAAATCATTATAAATCTATCTTAAAATATAATTTCAAAACTAACTTACAACCTTAAAATTTTCAAACATATAAATTTAAAAATCTAATTTTTAAACAGTTATAAAATAACATATATACATAATATCTTAAAATCAATATTCATTAAAACCAAAATATTCATTTCAAAACCTTGGAAAATCATTTTTTTAATATATATATATATATATATATATATATATATATATATATATAGACCAATGGTGTCTGTATATAGTTTTCTATCCTATGGTTAAGTGATATAGATATTTATCATTTTAATCCGTAGTTTAAATATATAAGGGTATGTATCTTTTCAACCCATAATCCCAAATTCAATTCAAATGAAAATCGTTTGGGTTTATCATTTCAACCCATAATGATTTTCTCATATTCTACAGATCGTTCGGGTGTGTAACATTTCAATCCATAGAGAATTCTATACTAACATGGTACTTGCAGAATGAACATATATGATAAAATTTAACATATAACAACAGGCATATATCATCAGTGATTAAATAAAATATAAATAACATGATATGATGTCATATCCCATAGGTGAACAGTTACAGATAATAGTATACATATAACAATTTAAATAACTAACAACAACATATTTCAATTGTCGTTTCAATTGAAATTGAATTTAATAAATGTAAGAACGTTAATCGTGAGTGATTGCCCACCTTTCGAGGCTAGAGAGATAAAAGAGATTGAGATGAGTTATGAATCCAATCACGAATTCAAAGCAAATCAAGATTGACACGAATTCGACAGACAAGCTGATAGACAAGAATCGATGAGAAAAAAAATTAATCAGTTTGATAGAACCAGAATATATATATATATATATATATTTATTATTTCCTTGAAATCAATACCTTTAATTTAAGACAAATATTAAAATGAAATAAGTATATATATGTAAATAAAATCATTGTTTTAATTTTTAACACATGTATTAAAAAAATCTTATATATTAACCAATATACGTATAACTTATACATCAAAAATCCAAATCTATAAATATTCCAAGATCATTGTTAAATTTAACACATACTTTTAATATATATATATATATATATATATATATATATATATATATAATACGATGGGAAAGTCTATTTAGACACAAAATGTAGACACAATTGGTGCACGTCCCCTTGATTTCCCCATTCCATATAAGGACAAAAATATCCAACGGCCGTGGTTTCTTGTGTCTACAATTTGTGTCTAATTTTGTGTTTAAATAGCCACCCCATACATGATATTAACAGTACATAAAATTATTTAAAACTAATATATTATATTTTATACCAATATACTATTGTTCCATAGATTGACTCTACATCAACCCAGATACATAAACCTAACATAGATAAAACACAAAGTCTTTGTACACGTATAGGCAACATATTTCTTTTATAGTTTATGAACTAAAAAAGCAAATAGTATACGAACTATATCATTTACATACAACCAGCAAATAGTATATTATCTTGCAAACATACATATAATATATGCAGACCTTATACCTTATATACTTTATATATATATATATACATATACTTAAAATAAGGCATTACAAACTGTTATGTATATAATATCTATATATATTTAAAAAAAATCAATTTAAACATATACCAATACAAAACCCAACTCATGTATAAATAAACTAATATAAACTTATACTCATCCAACAGCAGATTCAATATATATGTATAAACTGGTATATAATCATACCGTGTCATATGAACTAAAATATGCAGATTCAAATATTAGATAAATATATATATAATAAAATATATATGCATGCTGCCAGAACCAACATTAAAACTGTTGTATTACCTGTATACTATCATGTACATACTATTTCAAAATCACTTTCCTCCTTTCAAAACACATTTTTATAAAATCGAATATCTATATCATGTATATAATTATATACAAATCATGCAAACAAATATACTTATATATATATATATAATATAAAATGAATACTCTTGCCGCAAATAAAAATATATGTAATGCATATCCTATATAAGCAAGATAAACTACTAGGAAACAACACGTATAGGATATCCCAATATATACAATACGACTCTATATATATGTAAAATCCAAATATAACCTATAAAACCTCTCCAAAAAAAAAACAGAACACAAGGGTGGATAGGCTTTATGTACTAGAGGGAAGGCACGTGCATGCTTCGGTTTTGAAAGAAAATACAAATATGGATACTTGAGGTGGAATTAGCTTTATAATACACACACACACATATGTTGTAAACAAAAAAATGTGAAGAAGGCTGATTGTAAACATATGCGTATAAAACAAATCTTAGAACAATATAAGTATACAACATATATACTTTTATTAACTTACATACTACTGTAAACATATATATAATATAGATATAAGAGGAAGGCTAGGTTGCGGGTCATGGGGGAAGAGGCCAGAAGCGACTAAGGTCTTCGGGTAGGCGAAGAAGGCGGTAGGAAATGTTTGGGTTCGGATGTGATATGGTGGAGGTCAGAGCCTAGACTGTGGAAGGTCGTGCTGCACTATAGGCGAGGTGCAGGCGAGCCACTGGTCGGTGTGGAGATTGCGGTGATGGGTTCGGCTCTGGAAGGTGATGGGTGTGTATCGATTATAGATGGTCATGGGGCGAGAGGGGGAGAAAGGCGGTTGCAAGCAAAGTGCAAGCGCGAAGGAGGGGTGAGCTGGTGGCATGGAAGATGAGTTATGCAGCTTCAAAATCTTATTATATTTTTTCTCTATTAACAGTGTAGACCAAAAGAAAAAAAAACAGAGAGAAAGGAGAAGAAATAAAACGTACCTTAGTGAAATGACAGAAGAAAGAAAAATGCGAAGAGGCTTTGAATATATATATATATATATACGAAAATTAAAGTAATAACAACGATCATGCTTTGATTCAGCCGACTCATTAAGCAATTTATTGTTGCTTGGATGACACGGCTGAAGTTTGAAATGTAAAAGAAAACAAAAGGTCACGGATCCGGTACCGATACGGTTATCTGTTTGGTGGATTCCGCTGTGTACCGGACTTCAAAACACAGAATTGAATATACCGCAGAGATCGGCATGACGAGACGATCAAAACAATATACAGATATCAGTGATAGGATCATCCGATAAAAAATCGATATTCGGTATCGAAAATGCTGCTAATTTGCCAGAAATAAGATAAACAGAGCACTATCAGTCAAAATTTAAAGAAAGAAATATGACATCTCACTCAGAAGATGCTTTAAAATTATTATATAAAAATATCCAAGTTTGAAAAATATATTTTATTATCATCGAATTAACTGATTTAAATTAAATAAAATTACACAACAAAACAAAATTCCATATTATCAGATGAAAATTTACCATTTGCTATGTTTATATAGACGTATTTCAAATATCAAATTTTTATTTTCAAATTCAATTATTTAAAATTTCACAACATTTCAGTCAATTATGTTATTAAATCCTTTAAAATTTACGGGTCGTTACACATTTGTCATCCTTCTTAATCGATGTTCAATGGCTTTCTCCCAAAGCTTCATTGTATGATTCATAAGCTTAATTCATCTGTAGTTTATGCAATTTTGAATATCTCCCTTGTTCTTAAAAATTGAAACTAATATACTTCTTCTCCATCCATATGAACAACTTAGTTAGTCAGGCTATCACTGCATCTCCAATGCATCTCCATACCTCAATGGGATGTCATCAAGCCCCAATGTCTCGCCCGCTTTCATCTTATCAGAAAATAAATTGTTCCTTCTTCCCTCAAAATTAAGCAATGGTTTTGTTTATCTTTTATTTTTTATTTGCAATCCTACCACATGTATAAACTAGATAGGGCATAGGTATCATGTCATGCGACATGCATATCTAGGTCAGAATAAAAATAAAAATAAAAAATGTACGTAAATGCCCTTAATTGCACCGACGTTTGACTTCTACCGACTTTAGGAGCTAGAAGGGGCTAATTTTTGTCAAAGATCCGTTTTCCCGAAATTGTCAATACAATGCTCTTTTTTGTGTGGAAATATACTCAAAAAGCTTAGCTTATTTGGTTAAATTGAACAACTGCGACTCATGTAGTCAAAGCATTGAAAAAATGAATGGAACTTCCTTTGAAAATATCTAAAATATGTTATATGATCAATTCCTAGCAACGGTGTAACTTCCTTTGAAAATATCTAAAATATGTTGATAAATATGTGCATACTTCCTTATGGTGTTTATGGATAATGTCGGTTTAATTGTGTTTTAAAAATCTAAAAGCTAAAATCATATGATAAAAAAAACATAAAATTTATATGCTATGTATTTGTAACATATAATAATTCGATCTAGATTTGTCAATTAATTTTTAACAACTAACAAAGAGCAACTTATCAATAAACAATTATTCACTTTGATAAATGCAAATAAATAGTAGATAAAGCAGACAACAATATAATGTGGTTTGATCAAACTCGATTTACATGCACAAATCCAACAACTTCCACTCTATTCTCTAAATCAGTTAGTTATACAAGTGATAACAATCAATTACATGATTAGTAATATTCAAAATGATGTGACTAACTAATAGCTTTGATTTGAGAAGACAATTTTATGACAAGACACCTAGATTGACAAAAATTCCAATTTTTTCAAGATACAAAACCGTGGTTTTACTTTTGATTGCTTGAATTAATTAAAAAATAGCAACTATTGTTGCAAATGAATAATTGTATAACTCCTTTTCTTCTTGCATATGAGTCAAAAGAGTGACCATATAATTTCTTCTGTATATAAGTAGCCTACATCGCATATTTCTAAATATTGATCTTGAAGCAAATTGTTACAGTAGTATTTTAGGGGTTTGTCACACAGTTTTGTTGATGCCTTGCATATCAACTTCTTTTTGCCGTGCATCTTTTCCATTATGTCATGCATCATTTTCATTTTGAAATGCATATAAATTTATATCATATGAAATCATCACTCTATCTCGATTCATCATATCTCCACCGATGCCACATCAACAATCATTAAACTACTTGTTGAATATGCATCCTGTAGCATCACTAGCTCAGAACCAAACTAATCAAGTTTGAAGATGTTCAAACTGTTAGGTGTGGCTCGCATTGTATTAGAGTTGGTGCGTAGATTGGATTATGATTAGTTTCACATCATAAGATATTCTACAAGAGACGAGTATATATATGAGATTAGTAGCATGTAACAATAAAAGATTCATATTGTTATAAATAAATGTTGCCATGAAAATATATATGCTCTAAGAGAATGTAGGGATATTCAATCATGAAGCTGACACCAAAAAAGCCACGTTTAGTGGTCATGCCTCTTATACACTAAATGAAGTGCGCGCATAGGGGAAGATTCGAGGGGTGCCAAAAATTACAACACAAACTTACCTTTGAAAATTGAATCCATGATCGTGTATGAAGGATTATATCCAGTATGCACTTTTTCAACTTGTTAGTGTTATGCTCTTACTTTGACAAAAGAAACAACCACATATATCGATGTGCGTAGTGCAAGAATTGTAGACCTGATTCTTTATCAAGTGAGTAGCTCCAACTGTTTGAAAACCACTGTCGATTATAACTTCGATCTCCATGATATCAAGTTTATGTTACTCGTATATGTAAGCCCGACGCTAACTTCCAGTTGTCCTTATCTTTAACATAATTTGAGTTAGAGTAATCTCTGAAAACAATATCAGCATTAACAACGCTATATGATAGGCCAACATCTAAATTATCCATCAAATAACATATAATCCACTTCACCGCTTACCAATTATAGCTGAATCTGATCATGTACACCATTATATACATCAATCTGAAAATAACACTATCTTATGATATAGCAATCACAAATATCTTCTCATTTTTAGACTTGGGATACATGCCCTTGTGGTTTGGATATCTTGTATTAGAGAGTCTAGTAGAGCACTAAAATGTTTTGTGTTTTCCATTTCATATGGAGAAAAGACTTTTTTGATATAATATTCTTGAGAGAGCATCAAGTTTCTTCTCTATGTTTCTTCCATAGTTATGAAAGATGCGCTATGACGCACGTCATGTTGCAAGGCGTGGCACAACGCAAGCGTTTGCGTCTTTCTTTCATATGGTGGTGTACATGAATAAGTGCGGCGAATAACGCAAATGGAGCTTATGGCCCAAATGGCGTGCGACGCAAAAATGACGCATCTTTTCATTATTTTATTGTTTTATATTTGTTTTTCGTTTTTCACAATCCAAACTAATCTCCAACAACGGTTGAGTATATTATATAATTTTATAGGATACGATTACACTTCGAACTAATTTCCAGCAAACTTTGAACTATTTATTCATATTATTGCCGTATCGAACTACGATGGACAATTAAAATCGAGATCCACAAATCCGAACCAAACCGATCCAATCCTGACTTGAACTCGATGGGTCTCGGTTCGGGTCTAGATGATAAAAAATAACATAAAGAACCGATCCGGCTCGGAAGATTAGACAAAAAAGCAAGAAAATATATGCATTTTAGTGTTATTGTCAAGTCAGACTTGATGAAACCAACCCGATTAGAATCGAAACTCGTTGGGTCGGATTCAAATTCAACAAGACATGTCTAATTGCTATCCCTAAACCAAACAAATAATCTCGAATGATCGCATTCTTCAAATTAATCTCGAACGAAATTCGAACTATCTGTTCTAAATACTGTTGCACCAAATGAATAATCTCAAACGGATGCTTTTTTAAATTTGTTGAATTTATGTGATTCAAATATTTTTCAAAGAAGACAAGAAAATAATTAATTGATTCATTCAGTCAATTAATTTGGTTTGCATATGGAAAGATATGAGATGATATTTTGGAAGGAAACTACTTAATTAGTCAATTAATTAATTAGTCAATACATTTGTTATATGAAGAAATAAATAATTAGGCATGGAGAATCGGTCAATCAAAGGAAAGATATGAAAACCAAGATTACGCTATCTGTTTGTACTAAAATCAAATCATGCAATTTGGAAAGATATTTAGGTAATCAAGAAATTGATTTTTTTAATCTCCAAGCAATCCTTCATTCTTTAATCTATTTAAATGAAGGAAGTTCATCTTCATTTCATATGAGTATGAAAGAGCATCTATCCTCTTCTTCAGTCTTCAGTAAACCTTAATTTTTGCAGTCAATCAATTAGGGGTTTTGAGCGTAAACAAGTTTTTGGATAAATTGATTATTCAATTTGTAATTATAGGTTAGTCTCTCCACTATTACCTATAATTTTGTAATCTTTCATTTGTACTCTTTTTTCCAGTGAAATAAAGAATAGTTGTTGGGTCCGTGGACGTAGGCAATCTACCCGAACCACGTTGAATCTTTATGTTCTCCGCTCTTTTTCTCTCTCTTTGTTTGGTGATTATTTTTCATTGAATTTGTGGTTGATAATTAATCGACAAGCTAGATCATTCTCTTGATTGTTTCTACGCTTAGTATTCCGCTGTAGTTTTAGGAGCTAGTGCAAATTAATTGAAATTTTCGCACAATAGATTGGTATCGGAGCTAGCTATCTTGTTCCAGATTAGTTATCAACGACAAGTTCTTTTAATAGTGGTATGAAAAATTATGGTATCATCAAATTTGTTAGAAAAGGAGTTTTAGGGACATGAAATGTGAAGACTATAATGATGGTGTTTTTCAGCAACAACTTCGTTCATCTAGAGGAACAAATAAAAGTCAGAAGCATCTTGAAGGTAGAAGAGATATGAATGGGTCCCACTCCAAGGGTCGTAGAAGGGGTGCTTGCTATTATTGTAAGAAGAATGGACATTTCATACAGGATTGTCCAGCTCTTACAAAGAAGAGAGAGAAGAAGGAGAAAGCTTCAGCTTTGGTAGCAGTTAGATCAGATGCAGATAGAAGTGATAGTAATACATCATTATTTTCAGCCAGTATTTCACCTTTAGAGCATACATGTTGAGTGATTGATTCTGGAGCCTCTTGTCATATGACGTCAGATAGGAGCTGTTTTGTCCGTTACAAAAAGATTAATGGGGAGCAGTCTTGAAGTACTAAAGAAGCGTGGGTTGATTGATGCTGTTTGTCAGTCAAAGCCCAGCTTTTGTGAAGATTGTTCTTTTGGAAAGAAGAAACATGTCACATTTGATGTTGGGAGACCTAGAGCTACATAGTTTCTAGAGTATGTTCATTTTTATGTACGGGGACCCATCTCAGTTGCATCTTTTGATGGAGTCGGTTACTTCGTCTTATCCATGGATGATTTCTCGCTTAAGATCTGAGCCTATTTCTTAAAGACCAAAGACGAAATATTTGCTCAATGTTGCAAGTAGAAGACCTTGGTAGAGAAGCAGTTGAGAAAGCGTTTGAATGTTCTCAAAGTTGGAAATAGTAGTGAATTTATGTCACAAAAATTCACTAACTATTGTGCGTCCGAGCATGTAATTAAATTTTTTTCTATTTCTGTCGAGTCATATTGTTATGCAGTGGTGGAGAGCATATGTTGGATATTGTGGGAGAGAGCTACGAGCTTGAGAACGACTGCTGGTCTAGAAGAGGGATTTTGGACAGAAGCGATATCTATGACAATATTTCTCATCAACCGCACACCTTCTATTGCCATAGATATGAAGATCGCATAAGAGATATGGAAAAGAGAGCCGGTTGATTATTCATTTCTTAAAGTGTTTGGTTGTTCAGCTTATTTAGAAGATGAGAGATATGATAAGTTGAAGCCTAGAGAAAGCAATCATATTTTGTTAAGCTATAAAGGAGTGAAGAGGTATATGTTGTGGTGTAAAACAATTAGGAGAATTATGACTAGCAGGCATGCGATATTTGATGAGAGGTCTTTGTTGAAGGTGGAGCCTCTATCAAATGATGACATTGGGAGGACAGAAAATTGCCACACATTTGGAGTCATTAGATTATTTTCATATTCGGAGACAAATTGGTATTTCCGATGATACCATGGTTGATGAGAAGATTACAGAGGTTCAGACTCCGTATGGAGCTCACTTGCTGGAAAGGCCTTTTGGTTCAGTTGGTCCTATTTGTAAGCATATTTGTAGCAATGATTCTTCATCTTATGCTTTGAATGTTGTGGAGCTTGTTGGTGAGTCTGCTGATGTTGACTTAGGAAAGTCTAGCAAAATTCTGGTGGAGGAGATTGGAGTAGATAATGTTGAGTATGTTCTCACTCAATTTGAAATGGAGAAGGTGAAGCGTGCTGTTAAATCTCTATTGGTCTCTCGAAGTTTAGTGTCTACATGTTCGTCTCCAACACCGGATTTGTTGAAGAATTTTGGTACTTTTTCGTATGCGTTATGTTTGTTGATATGCATACTATCTTTCTTGTGCTTGGGAAATATTTGGAAGCTCTGTTTGGGCAATATTGTCCAAACTAGTTCACATTAAGCTTGTTGACGTAGACCCAATAATTCGTCGAGATGTGGTGATGTAGAGAGATAGTTATATTTGAATCAAGGTGGAGTGTTGAATTTATGTGATTCAAATATTTTCCAAAAAAGATAAGAAAATAATTAATCGATTCATTCAATCAATTAATTTGGTTTGCATGTGGAAAGATATAAGAGGATATTTTGGAAGAAAACTAATTAATTAGTCAATCAATTAATTAGTCAATGCATTTGTTATATGAAGAAATAAACAATTAGGTATGGAGAATCGGTCAATCAAAGGAAAGATATGGAAACTAAGATTATACCATCTATTTGTACTAAAATCAAATCATGCAATTTGGAAAGAAATTTAGGTAATCAGAAAATTGATTTTCTTAATCTCCAAGCAACACTTCATTCTTAAACCTATTTAGATAGAGGAAGTTCATCATTTTATATGAGTGTGAAAGAGCATCCACCATTATCCTCTTTTTCAGTAAAGCATAATTTCTACAGTCAATCAATTAGGGGTTTTGAGCGTAATCAAGTCTTTGGATAAGTTGATTACTCAATTTGTAATTATATGTTAGTCTCTACACTGCTACCTATAATTTTGTAATCCCTCTCATTTGTACTCTCTTTCTTCAGTGAAATAAAGAATAGTTGTTGGGTCCGTGGACATAGACAATCTAGCTGAACCACGTTAAATCTTTGTGTTCTTCGCTTTTTTTTCTTTATTTGGTGATTATTTTCATTGAATTTGTGCTTGATAATTAATCGACAAGCTAGATCTTTCTTTTGATTGTTTCTACGCTACAATATTCAGCTGCGGTTTTGAAGTTAGTGCAAATTAATTGAAATTTCCGCACAACAAAATTAACCTCCAATGAACTTTAAACCGTTTGTTTCTATTACGATCGCTTAAATAAATTGATCAATATGGGACATGAAGAAGATGCTGAAGCTTATGGACCTGATGATGCAGATATTGATTTAGAAAATATGATTGTTGAATCAGAATCAGATTTTTAGTTATCAGTAATATGTATCATTATTTTGGATTTTGAAGACTGTTATGCTTAAAATTTGTACTTATGACATTATATTTGATGATGTTTTTTTTTTAAATTGTCTAATTTTTTTTAATTACATATGTTCTAGTATAAAAAATATAAATTATAGTGAACTTCTTAAATTAATTGTTATATATGTGTGTTCATGCATGTGTGTATTCATGCATGTGTGTATTCGTGCATGTGTGTGTATACATATATAAATAATTTTTAAAAAAAATACGCACAATAAATTAAAAAAGGCATGCGGCATTTGTAGTGTTGTGCGCCAAAGTTTTGGGGAGGTTTTGTGCATACGCCATTAATAACTATGATATCTCCATTTCAAATATTTTTCGTGCCTTCTCCGAGTCCTTCATGTCAAACTCTATACCGAGTTCCCCCTTCAACTATGATGCTCTGGCCATACACTAAGAAATAACAAATCATTGACAAATAGAAGAATATACGTTGCACTGTATCATCATCACATCATTTGAAGTACACAGACTTTTATATCTTTTAGAATTTCTCTATGAAGTCGTAAACGTACCAGGTTGCTTATATCGCTATCTTGAAGAATGTTTTAGTTAACACAAGGATTTGCTAAGTTTGCAAATTTGCTCTAGCTTACTCAAGTCCTTTGATTCCTCTAATGGATAAGTATAATCATTCTTGAAATCTCCAAGCAAGAGTGAAATTTTGACATCTAGTTGCTCAAACTTTATATCAAAATCAACATCCAATACTAGAAGAATATGAATAGAAGATTGAAGATGATATCCATAAAACTCCTTTCCTTTTCTCTGGACAACTCTTAGCAACCAAATTCACCTTATATCTCAAGTCTCCATCGCCACCTTTGAAATCTCACCACCATCCTTGATCCTGTAGATATACTTACATTCAATTGCTCACCTACTCTACTTAATTTATTTTGTGATACTTTCACGATGGAAGAATCTTTTCCTCCATAATCAGTCTCCATTTAGCATAATTAATCAAAAATCAAATATATGCAAAATCTTTAGATTCATCATATATATAACACCGAATGCATAAACCCTTATGTCATCAAAATATATATCATTAATGCTTAGACCCACAAAATCATCAAGTCATCTAGACTTCTTTTACTAGAAAACGTACTTTGATTGAGTCTGTAATTCGTGTCAAGTTCGAATCTTTATCTTTCTCTTATCAACCATGTTGCCAACGGTAACATCATATGTCTGTCTATGAAAGAGATTCAATGACTTCATATGTTCTTGGTACTCATCCAATGTTATTGTATTTTCATCATTTGATATAGACTCCACCTTCTACTTGACATTCTAATCAAATGTCGTATGACTGCTAGTCAATGTGTTAGATAACAGGACGTCACATTCCATAACCATTCACTCCTCTGCAGGCAAGAAAATATACACTTGTCTTTGGCTTCTACTTATATTTTCACTCATGCATGTAAGGTGGACATCAAACACTCAGAAAAATGAATAGCTTATATACTTATCTTTTTATACTTCTCTCGGATCTTCGTATTTATGAAGGTTAAATACATGCGATTGATAAGAAACACCGCAATAGTTAAACTTCTATCTAATTTTTTTTCTTCAACTTTTCACTTTTCATCCAATTTCAACCAACAAATTCCCTCTAATAATTCATCCCTCTATAACACCATTTGATCGCACCAGGTATAGTAAAGTGTGCCTCAGTGTTTTTAACCTCATAATAATTAATGAATTTTTATTACATAAATTCATCATCGTTGGTTGATCAAAAAACATTCACTAGGTTTCTGCTAAATTTTTTTGTCTTTAGCTTTATAAAACATACACGTTTTTGCGTGAAAAGTATCTATTAAGTAAACGAAGTACCTAATAAAGTAATAATACTTAGTAATGAATATGGTGTTGAACTCTACACTTTTGCATGAACATACTTCAATACCACTTTCTCCTTGTGTGTGCTAACCCTAAATGAGATTTTATATGCTCACCTAAGGCATAGTATTTGCCAAAAATAAAAATAAAAAACCTAACTAGAATGACGAATGTTGTCAATGAAGCTACACTTCTATTGCTCATTCAAACGCTCTTCTCCAATGTGATTAAGTCGAAGATGTCACAATATAGTCGTGGTTGAATCATTGTAGTCAACAACTATCATCAACTCTTTCATAACTATTGCTGCCTTTAAAAAAAAAGGTTCTCAGCTCTTACATCTTTCATCACTATCAACAAACCTTTTGCAACTCTCAACTTCTCACTTTCAACAACAATCCTCAATCCAATTCTACTTAACGTCCATTGAAAGTAGATTTCTCCATATATTTAGAACATACTTGACATTTGTAATAATGCGCAATACATCATCCAACATTTTAAAACTCACATTGTCAACATAAATTATATGACAAGATACGTAACCATTTCATCACCAAGTCGAATATGCGATGATATAGCTCCTATCTGGTTTCATTTGATATGATGTCAATTCCATCATCAAATTTCTACTATGTGATGAGATAGCTCCTATCAAGTTTCATGTAATACGATACATTATCTAATATTCTAAAACTCACACTTTCAACACAAATTATATGGTAGACATTTCGTTCTCTATAAGAACAATTCCATCGTCAAAATTTTAGTATATGATGACATAGCGTCCTTCTGTTTTCATGTGATATGATACTCTTAAATCAACAATTTATAAATTTCTTTTAGTCGATGTAGTAATAGTTGATAAAACTAGTATCTACATCACCACCTATCTCTAATGTCTTTGAAATAGCTATCGATGTTGGAATTTTTCATTACTCTTCTACTTAAGAATCGAACGCTCAAACCTAACATGTCCTTCGTTCCTTTAATGGTGACAATTTTTTCATTAGATCTCATATATTGAGATGTAGAGTACTTTTGCAGTCAATTTCAACCATGTAGTCCATTGCATCGGGCTCGACTAAGTGCATCCAACATGTCCAATGTATGGATAGAGATAAGCTTCACTTTCCAAATATAAATTTTGTATCGTTGTGTTCGACGTGATTGTCATATATGATGGGTTGGAGGACAACTTTTCTAAATTTAATATTTTTTTTAAATTTCATAAGCTCGTTTCTCTGATATCTTTTTCATTCCACGCTTTTTGCTTTATTAAATTATCAAACTATAGAAAATCTTACAAAAATGTCACAATATCGATCAAAATCCACTATGTCATGTGAAAGTCCTACCATTTGGTTGCAAGAAGCCATAGTTACTTTATTTCGATGTATTATCGAGGCGTACGATGAGTGCAAAAAATATATAAAAAAGGTGCATAGATCAATAATAGAGAAATGCAACAAATATAGCAAGCATGTTCTATAAAGAAGTAATAGACAACGCACAAGTTCAACACAAGTATTACTGTAATAACAAAAAATAAATAAAATGAGAAGTCTTTAAGCACCACCGTGCAATTCAGCAAAGTCAACCAAATGAAATATTTGACTAATGACATAACAAGAATTGGACGACGGTAGATAATTAAAATGAGCTGTACAAGAAATGGTTCCAAAGTTTTTGAATTTGCAGACGTGGGTTGAATTAGCGTGCATGGTATTATAATTTTTTGTTTTGTTTTGTTTCATGCAATTTGCATATGTAGTATTATAGCTTATTTTTTATTTTAATTGATTAATAAATTTGTGCGCTTTTAGTTATTAGTTTTTACTATCAATTTTTATGGCATAAAAACCACTAATAATAATTAATTAAATATAATTAATTAAATATAATATTAAAATAATCACATGTTTTCCTAGCTGTTTTCCTAGCTTGAATGCACATCACAGTACTATGTTCCTTTCCTTTTCATTTTCTTAGCTCGTCATTTTTTGCATGCCCTTTTTGCGAAAGAATGCATCCGTAGTCTTGTGTTAGCCACAACCATGCAATTATGTGATCTAACATTTGCTTCTTTTAAGGAACAAATTCTTTGTATCGCAATCAACACTCTCAATAGCCAATTTCTTTTCAACACTTCATTTTGTCCTCTTGCTTTCACATCTACTACGCTAATTGAGCTTCATCTGTATACCATCCATTTGACAAATGTTCAAACTCCTTAGGTAAAGAACATCGAATAATCATTGTCTTTGTTTATTATGTGATGTCGATATCCACTGTTTTTAGGTTCATGATCAGAGTCTTGGATGGTCTGTGTTCTCTTAAAGATAGTGCTCGACTTCATTCTGAACACACAATTGTTGCCAAGAATGATGTGATTAATCATAGACTTATCTTGATGGACTTTAGCAAGTTCTCAAAATTCTTTTGCCACTCCACATGCCCATACTCCAGAGTAACTCATTTGTCAAACTGAGCTGAATGAAAGTAAGAGCATATTTTTCTTGCTCATTTAACAATATGCCCGTGATCTTCTCCATATTGAAACTCATTTAGATATCCTTTTCTTTTTAATATTGCTTTCTTTTTCATTTTTCAAGTATCAAAATTATCGGTTTTATCAAATCGTGTAGTAGAATAATTATTCGTAGTGTTATGTAGTGACTAACCATTAACAATCAATTACGAGAATTAAAGCTTTTATGACAATTTAAAAAAAAGGTGGAACCCAATGCACGAGGCTCCCGCACGGTAGCGGATTCTGGAGAGGTCGATTACAATTGTAATGCTACAAAATTTGATTTAAATTCATCACTTAACTGGTAAAAACTAATTGTGTAATTAATCACCAAACAAATATCTAGCATAAACATCAACTTAGGTTGTTACCTCACGTAAACAACAAATAAAGAAGATAGTGATATAATGTGTTTTTATCTGACCCGATATATGTTCGCATATTCAACTTTCACTATATTCACTAAATTAGAGAGCTTTAGCAGAGATATCGATCAATTAAAAAACTATAACTAATCAAAATGACGAGACTAACGAATAACCTTGACTTGAGATGACAATTTGATAAGAAGATACCGAATTGGACAAAATCTCAAATTTTATCAAAGAAATGAGGGTTTTATTTTGGTGAATTGGTTGGGAGTAAGTATTGCTGCAAATATAAAGCTGCACCTCTTTTTGATGAATTAATTAAAAGGCGATGAAGATTGTTGCAAATATATAGTTGCCACTCCTTTTCTTGTTGCACACAAATAAAATGTGTGGCTATGTAATCGTTAATGTATACAACTAAGTTGATTCTTGTATGCCGCTGCGTATATTTTATTGGAGAAAATAACTCGTGGTATATCGAATCGGTATCATAGTCCGCTTTCTCCATTGTAACACACATCCTCTCTTTTTCAAAAATTCTGACATGTAAATTCGACAGTATCATTATTGTAACTCTAACATATGGTCAGTTAACCTAATAATGCAATATTACAAGTCTTCTATCATCATCATCATCTTTGTCTTGTTTTTGAATGGTTAGGGTTAACGCATGAATTCTTATTTTTCATAATTTTTTTGTCTTGAGTTAAATTTGATTTTATTGCGCATTTTAGTAAGTTCTTTCCATGTTAACTGTGATATTTAAATGTAAATATTATATTCTCTTTTTATTGATGCATTATGAGGTCTTCTTTATGTGTATATAACAATTAAGTCCATTTTTTTTTGTTTTTTCACTTATATATATTACTTCTAGTTTGCTTTTTCATTATTAACTGTCTTTTTTCGTAACTCCAAGCATTCTTCCAAACATTCTCATTTATGTTGCATTATCAGATTTTTTTTTGCTTCTTTTTTGAAGGCCAACGTTCCATGGTTAATTCTTCATTTTTTAGAAGTGGGGTGCTAAAGACACTGTGCTAGGTGATTTCGGCACCATGGTGGTGGAATACCGTCGACCGTGCCTTGTTAGGTTGGCGGTAGCCTGCCAACCATAGTTAAAAAAAGCGGTCAGCGTTAGCCCGTCAAACATGGTGCCTTTAACATCGCATTTCCTAAAATCATAAACGCCTTTCATTTTTCTAGAATCTCTAATTTTTTGACTGGTTAATGAAGAAAGTTCTCCACCTGTGACCTTTATGCCTAGTCCTTTCACCACCGCTCAGAACTCTTTTACTTGAACCGTCACCTCCAAATCAAATCCTTTGCACTTGTATCCCAAATTCGTGCCCCATCCCATCTACAGTCTGCACTAGCATGAGAAGTACATCATACTAAAAACTTGACCCATACATCATCGCATTCACTTCCCTGGCATCGAGATCCGCAACCTCATCTCCCAGATCCGAAACCCTAGAAAATGAAACAGACACTACGGTTTGCACCAAACCGTGAACTCCCAACATGCGAGTTTCATCCCCCTTTTAACAGTTAGGTTAATGACTAGGTTGAACCAAATTACATTGGGTTTAGGTTAATAAAACATATTAGCTGTTTGTTGTCGTCAATCATATTAAATCCTAATTGGTCGCTAGATAACGAAATATTCAATTATGACTTTGTTGCATTGGATTGTGAATTTGTGTAGTCATCTAGATTGTGACTTTATTCAACATCGTATCGAGAATTTATCAGAAGTGATTTTGGATTTATTCTCATTTTTCTTTTCAAAATATATTCCAAATGGTTGATATGTTTGGATTTTGGTTGAATGAATGAATATGCTTGATTTTGTCATTTAGTTATGGGTTTCATATCTAGCTGATCTCAAGTTGTTTGAGAATGATGACTTAGTTGTTGTTGTTGAATGAAAATGCTTGATTTTGAGAACGTCAACCGTAGAATCTCAATTTCAAGGGATAAGTTTAGAGCAATATTTTAAGATTTTCAAAGAGAATATGGTTGACTAGTTGTTTATAGTTAATAGTTCATTTTATCTTTACAATTTTGAGTGACAATTTTGAGAAGAATAATTTCAGGAAGTTGAAAGACGCACTTACATTAGTAAAAAAATAAAGCCTGAGAGTCTTGTGCTGCTCAAAACAAATTTTTGAAAGAACACAGACAAACTGAAGGATGAAATTCTAAGTTTTCTTTGTTTCTTTTATCTGGGTTTATTACCTTTTATCTTTTATTTTTGTATAATAATTACCAATTATGGATTATTAATTCATATTGCTCTATTACATCAAAATTTAAAGTTCAAAAATTATACATTCGACTCTCCCTATGCTGGCACCGTATACCAAATGCTAAAGAAGGTGGCTTTGTGTAAGTTTGGCAACTGATTGTAAAACTTTCTCAAATATATGAATAAATTCTCAACAACAAAATAGTTATCATAATAATTATAGTAGTAGTAATAACAACAATAGTAATTTTGATAATGCCAATAACTATAATGAATATAATAACATTCATAATAATAGTAATAATAATAATAAAATTGATTACATTAGTTGTAATAATATTAAAAATAAAATTAAAGTAGTAACATGGAATATAAGAACCTCGACAAGGAAATGACATGAGTTATTGTTTTAAATCTTCTATGTATCATCAAGATCTCCTTTGAGATCCTTTTTTCACACTTATACGAGACGAGACTTCAAATCTCATTCATATCTCGTTTGACACTAATCTCATTTGAAATATGGATCGAAATTTCAATTTGAGATTTCATCCGAAATTATATATTTCTTATTTTGCATAACATTATTTGCTTTTCATGTAAGTTCACATGAAACTGTTACTACTCAATCCAATTACTATGTACTAACATTTGAACATATTTGTACTTTTTATTTCAAGGAATCATAACTTTGTTTTTTATGTTCAAACAAGAGGATTTTATTCAGCCATCACCAAATCAATTAAATTATTTCCTTAAAACAATCTTTTAAGTTCTTTTATACACGCAAAACATGCATGTTATAATATTTTTTTATTGCTTTCATAATAATTGTTAAAAAAAACTCATTAAAACATCAATTTCAAACATATAAGTTACTCTGAGGTAGTGCTAAGATGAACGTTAAGATCATAAATGTCAATCTAAGATGTACACCCGAAAATACTTGTCTCGTGCGAGACCTCCACCGATACGTGATATCTTGTACGAAAAATCCTAAGACGAAATATGACCAAAATCTGAGCTTTGAAACATTGACACGAGTTGGTAGACGTCCTAATAAAATGAAAAAAAAAACATAATTTGTCTACAAGAAACTAAATGAATGAGAAAAACTAGGGAATTGAGAGATGTGAGAGGATTATTCGGGTGGAAAAGATAAGAAGAGAAACAGTGTAGGTATAGTAGCAGATAAGAGACAAAGTTGTAAAAGTAAAGAAAAAACGAAGATAAATTAATGTATATTAAAATAGTATTAAGGTTCAAATCTTGAACATTACCAGTACAAACACACCCAAAGTAGATTTGAATGAAAATATAAAACAAACTTCTATAGATTCATTAAATGAGACCATACATTCAAATATTAATGCATGAACAAATTTCGAAAAAGAGAGACTTAAATGGACATGTGGGATTAGACAATAGAGAAAATAGTAGAACACATGAGGGGTTTGGTTATGATATAAGAACTAAGAAAAGAGATTGCATTTGATTTAGCTATAAGAAAACTTTTCTGGAAAAAAGAGAGTAAAACATGTGATGACATACAAAATTGGATGAAATAAAGTACAAATTGACTACTGATTATATAACAAGAAAGATTTAGCATCATGTAAAAGTTGTAAAGTAACACCCGAGATAAGTTTAACAAGTCAACATCGACATTAATACTAGACGTTCTAACCAAGTGACTGAATTTATGGAATGAGTAAATGACCTAAAAATATTAAACGGAAAGATTTAAAATAGCATAATGTAACAAAAGTGGAACTCGAGCAATGATATAAATAAGTCACGTTGCAAATGATATCCAAGAAAATGTAAAGAAACATTATGAATAATTTATAGGGACAAATTATCGAAAAATGTAACGACCTGTAAATTTTAATGGATTTTATAACGTAATTAACTGAAATTTTGCTTGAAAATAAACAATAAAATTTTGAAACAAAAATTTGATATTTGGAATACGTCTATTCAAACATAGCAACTGGTAAATTTTCATCAGAAAATATGAAAGTTAGTTTTGTTGTGTAATTTAAATTTCAATTTAAATTAATTAGTATTTGATGATAATAAAATATTTTTCAAACTTGAATATTTATATATAATAAATTTGTAAATCTTCTGAGTGTGACGTCATATTTCGTTTCGTCAAATTTGGACTGCTATTGCTTCGTTTATCTTATTTTTGGCGTTTTAGCAGCATTTTCAGTACCGAATATCTTCTTTTGATAGGATGAATATATCGCTGATATCTGTGTACCGTTTTGATCGTCTCGTCGTGCTGACCTCCACAGTATATTCAATTGTCAATTTTGAAGTTCGAGAGACGTTGAAATCTAGGAAACGATTTCTGTATCGGTTCTGCAATTTAGGCTTTTGGGTTTTTCTGTGACCATTCGTTATTCATCGTGAGAAACAAATGGACCGTAACCTTTTCTATTCTCAATATTTATTATATAACTTTTGGTATCCCAGCCGTCGAATATAATTACCATTCCTTTTTGTCCGTTTCCAGTTTCATCTTTCTCTCTGCCTATCTTACTAAAAGGAAAATATATAATATTATATATGTTTGTATATAATTCTCCGTTCATCTCCTTTTCATTCCTATTACCCGAAGCACGCATTTAATATAGACGAAGCCTATTCCTCCTTCCCACCATAGCCTGTCTCGGCATCCCCTCTCTCTCGCAAGCCCAGATCCATCCACCAACCTCCGCCCTTCTTGTCAAACCCACCCCGTCAGCCTACTCGAGCCGCATCTCCTCTTCCCTTTTCCGATCACATCACTACTACTCTCCACCATCTCGCCATCTCTCTCCACCCACCACCGTCGAGATCAGCCTGGAACTACCCAAGCCCAGTTCGGTCGAGACCCATCACCTCACCAGGTCGAAAGCTCCCTCCATCTCCACCTTCAACTTGCCGAATCGAGCCCCTCCACCAAGAACAACCTGCAGCTTCTCTAGTTATATATATGTACAGTTTATGTAAGTTAAATTTTTTTTATACATATTTCTTTGTTATATATATATATATATATAATGAAAAGTAATTATAATATGTTTGAGTGTCATATGTTATATAAGATTTATATATATTTTAGTTACATATTTTTGGTTGGTTTTAATGTAGAAGTTTATAATATTATAATAGTTTTTATATATATTCGGTTGTTTATACATGTAAGTTGCAATAACCTGTCATTTTATATGTAAACTTATGAAAATTATATAGCATGTGTTTATTTGTACATATAAGCTTTGCAAGTTATTTGTGATTTGTTTAAGTGTAGATATAATAATAAGATAAGTTTATATTGATTCTATAATAATAATTGATTTTAAAATAATATGTATGTAAGCTATATATTATTCTCTATATTAGACATATATGTATAATTTATTCTGTTGGATTTTGAATATATATAACATTGGTTTCGAAACAGTTTTATATATGTGTGTTTAAGATTTTTTTTGGTATTGGTTTTAGATATGTGGAGATATAGGTAATATTCTTAAGCTGTTATAGTTGGGTCCTTTAGGTTTATATTTTCTTATTTAGAGGGTGTGTATATATATTAAACTTGTTTATATCTTTGATTTTTGGTCTTATATATATATATTAGTTTACAGTTACTTCATATGTATATATAAGTATTGTTTTAATGATATGTATGTGTAAGTTATATGTTATATAATATGTTTTAAAAGGTTTGTATATATAGTTGTTACTAGGTACAAGTTATGTTAGTTTATATCTGATTTATATAAAAGTTTACATAAATGTACTTGATCGGTTTGAATTTATTTATATACCGTAATAGGCCTGAAGCTTATGCATTAGTTTATATATAGAGTTTGGTAAGTTTAAATATGTATATATATGTTTATATATTAGTGTATATGGATAAGTATATGTGAATTTGGTTTTTCTAATATATATAGATAGATATTTTATGTGTTGGGATTTAATATTTATATATATATATATATATTAATATATGTTTTAAATTGATTTTTGAAAAATTTATATAGATGCAATATATCTTGTTTCATCGATCTCGTGCTATCTTGAGTTACATTTAAATATCGAATTTGTCGCAGCAATTCCTAACTTGTCGCTGTTCCGTGTGTATCTGTGCCCGTATTATCTTTTTTTTGATCTCTCTAGCCTCGAAAAATGAGCAATCACCCACGATTAACATTCTTATATATTAAATTTGATTTCACTTGAAACGATAATTGAAATATGCTGTTGCTAGTTATTTAATTGCTATATATGATATGCTATTATCTGTAATTGTTCACCTGCGAGATATGACACTATATCTTGTTGTTTATATTTTATTTAATTTATGACTGATGATATATGCCTTTCGTTGATATGTTATATTTTATCATAGTTGTTCTCACTCTGCAAGTTCCCTGTTAGTTTCTGTTAGTTTAAGAATCCCTATGGGTTGAAATGATACATACCCGAACGATATTCTAGAATAGGGGAAAATCGTTATGGGTTGAAATGATATACCCAAGCGATTTTCATTAATTTTGAATTTTGGGATTGCGGGTTGAAATGATATATACCCGTAAATAATTAAATTGCCGATTGAAATGATAAATTATCCGCATCACTTGACCATATGATAGAAAAATATATACGGACACTGTTGGTCTACATTTTGAAAACTGATTTCCAAAGTTTTGAAAGAAAATATATTTTGAAAAGTATTGATTTTTAATATAATATGTATAGGCTATTTTATATACGTATAAAATCTAGATTTTTAAAATTATATGTTTTGAAAATTTTAAATTTATAAGTTAGTTTTGAAAATATAATTTTTAAGATTTTTCTTATAATTTTATTATTTTAAAAAATATAAAATAAGATTTAATGCAAATTTCATTTAATAACAAGATTTAATTTAATAAAAATTTAGCTTAATTGGTTTATAATATGTTTAAGTATTTATTTAAATTTATATTAATATTTAAAAATAGACCTTTATAACTTTAATAATAAAGGTAGGAATGATAAATTAATGTTGACCTTGAATTTAAATGGGTTAACAAATTGAATGTAAACAAGATTTGATTTGAACTTATTGATTTTGAGATTTTGAAAGATACGGTTGATAAATCGATTTGATAAAAAGGGATTAAATGAATATTCTCAATTTTAAATAAAAGTGAGACTGAATATTTAATATTGATTTAAATCTATAAATTGAGATTTTATTTGGTTGTTATCAAAATAATTAAGTGAATATTTTCTAATTTTAATAAAATAAAAGTTAAATGTTGAAATATAAATGAAACTTATATCGAAATTGTTTGAATATGTAAACTTTGAAATCTATTGAAATTGAAATGGTTTAATTTGTAGTTAAATCTGTATTTGAAATCGATATAAATTAAAATGGTTTATTGAGAATTTGAATTGAATTGTAATTGATGAACTGAGATGGATTTAAACCGAATTTTGGAATTTAAGTTGATTTGAATCGATTTGTGAAATTGGAGAAAACTATTTTATTATATAATGTATTTTTAATGTATGTAAACTATTTTAATATATAAATTATTTTAATATATAAATTATTTTAATTTATAACTATTTATTATATATACTATTTTCAATAATGTAAGCTGTTTAGTCGGAAGTGTTATGATTTCTCAGTGCTATGATTTCCAAAGAGTTATGATTTTAAAAGTGTTATGATTTCAAAGTACTTTGATTTCCAATGGGTTATGATTTCAAAAGTGATATGATTTCAAAGGTGTTATGATTTTGAAAGTCTACGCTTCTGGAAATGAATATTATTTAAAGTGAATAATGATATAGAATTGATATGGTTTTGAAATGAATATTGTATTTTGATATGAAATATGAACTATTTGAAATGAAATGACCACAGTGTGAAATAAGCGTCTGGTTGTTAAAAAGACCGGAATCAGATGTTGTCATACTCTTTATCAATACCGAAAACCACTTTACAACCGTGCACGTGATGAAGATTACAGAACGAAGTAGGATGATTTGGTGACGATTCTATATGGTATTTACGTAGCCCCGACTTCCGTGAGTCAGCTTGATGTGGGTAAAACATGAGCTAGACCGGGCCAAGTGGGGTCACTCCTCCGATCGGGCATATTTCTTCGATACCATTCTATTGCTTTTGTGATTTGATTGGGTGCACCCTTTGGTTTAGGAGTGTGTCACGAGGTGGACGGTAGTAGCTGCTATGCGTTACCACCGGTCCGGAAGTGCAAATGGTATATCTAACTTGGCATTGCCTCGAGTGCCATGTCGTATGCTCTATCGGCGCCTTCTACGAGTTTGTTTTGTGCCGTACCTATGGAGTGCTCCCTGATAGCCCACCTGCGCGTGGAGTTTATAGTATCTGTATAGACTGCGATATTATATAAAATGTGTTAAGGGGGATATGGATAACACCTTAACGCTATTTTTTAATAGTTTAATTTACTATAGATATATTATAATAACGTATATTACTACATAGTATATAGTTTCACGGATCCTTAAAAAATGAGTATTCCAAATATTCTTTAAGTTACTTGTATTTCAGTTGACATTTCACTTGAGTTGAATTTACTGATATAAGAATGTTAATGCTGACTCGAGTGTTTTGTATTTTGCATTACGTTTGGGTCAACCTGAGTGTCACAACATTTGATACTCACATTTGGAGTCAGAGCTTCACTTGGAGATCCATCTGTATCTATTCGGCTTTCAACTATTCAGTTGTTTGTTATTCGAGATTACATTGTATTTGAGATATTCTGTTGTATTTTATTTCAGACTTTGATGTTTATAGTAGCTTCATGAACAACTATTTATCTATTCCACTGTTTATTGTTATATTACTCTGTGTATGATTCTGTGATTGATTCATGTATTGTATATGTTGAATTTTGTCAAATATAAATTAACAATCTAACATTTTGGGCAATTCAAGTCTGACATGTGCGGATACGAATGGTTCAAAATAGCGGGTCGTTACAAAAAAAAACATACCCCCGCGGGGGGTGTGGGTGGGTTGGGTTTCAGAAAGCCATACAGTCAAAGAAAAAAGTTTAAAAATATGATAAAATAGGAGAAGATAGGAGAAGATTTAGAAAACAAAAGGAATTCAAAAATACTGTTAGTATTACCAAACCAAATGCATATAAAATATGTACGACAAACTATGCTTAAAAGGTGAAAAAAAAGATTTTTATAGTTAAACTAAATAGTAATAGATTAAAAAATGATTTAAAACAAATACAAGGTGTTAATAATAAGATATTAATAAAAAATGTACCTATACTAAATAGCTGGGAAGATTATTTTGAACAGCTAGTTAATTAAGAAAACCCTTGAGAGTAAGTGGAATAAGTAGATGGTAACAAAAGAACGATTAACAAAACAGAAAATAAAGATGTGGAAAAGGCAATTAAAAAATGAGGAAAAATGAAATAGTATGTTCGGATAATATACCTATAGAGACGTAGAAGACATTAGAAAGCAAAACAATTGAATAACTTACAAATATATTATTCAATAAAATATTAACAGAAGGAAAAATGATAAATAAGTCGAAAAAAGCATGATAGTACCAATTTTTAAAAATAAGAGGAATGCACAAGACTGTTGTAACCAATGAGACACATAAAGAAATTATGAGGAAAAGTGATGGACAACTGTTAAAAAGTGAGTCATTTGTATTACATAACCAATTTTGTTTTATGCTAGATCGATTTACAATAGAATCTATACATTTAATAAAATGTTTAATAGAGCAGTTTAGGAGTAAACAAAAAGATTTGCATAGGATAAGATACCGATAGATGTAATTTGGTGGGTCCGAAGTAAAAAATAAATTTCAACACACATGACAAAACTAATTTAAGATACGCATGAAAGCTCCGATATGAAAGTACGATCTACATGAAAAAAGATATTACTGAATTCCCAGCAAGTGTGTGGTTACATCAGGGATTAATTCTAAATTCATATTTATTTGCGTTAATCTTAGAAAAAATAACAAATGAGATTTAGGATGAGATACAATGGTGCATGATGTTTTCTAATAACATTGCGCTTATTGATTTATCAAAAGAAGAGGTAGAACAAAAATTTGAAAAATGGGGGACCGAACTGGAAATAGATGAGTATAAACTTAATAGGACTGTAGCAAAGTACATGCCATGCAATATTAGCTAGAAAAAACTAGAGAAATTAACGATAAAAATACACAATCAAATGGTTAACAAAAAAGATATATTTAAATATCGAGATTCAATAGTACAGATGATGGAGAGATAAAAGGAGATATAACAAATCAAATTAGCATGAGTTCGATAAGATGAAAACAAACCATTGTCATTTTATGTGATAGGAAGGTACTAGAGAATCAAATAACGATTAAACCTGTAGTATTATATGGAGTAAAATGTTGGCCTTTGAAAAAGAAATAGGAAAATAAGTCATTGTAGGAGAAATGAGAATGTTAAGCAGAATTATTGGACAAGAAAATAGTCAGAAATGAGAAGGTACAAAACTAGAAGTAAAACTTATAAATGTGAAAATCAAGGGAAGTACGTTTAGATGGTATAACAAATGAAGAATACAAGATAATGCATCGGTGAGGAGAAATGATAATATTTACATTGAAAGAAAAATATTTTTTTTTAAAAAAAAAAATCTAGATTGATGTGGGAAGGATTACTAAAATTAATATTAAAAAAATAAAATTAATTAAAAATATGATTCAATAAAAAAACTACATAAATTAAGAATTAACGTGGCTAACCCTGGGCAGTTAAGGCTCCGTAAAATTTCAGCTATAGCGCGTAGCACTCTTCGACCGCTACGCTTTTTCAATATAGCACTAATAGATAGTAGATCCGCTTTGAGCCTCGTTATTTTCCGCTGCACCCGCTAAATCAAGGCATTTTAGCATCCACCTTAGCACAATTAATATAAAAAGTTTGATTTGACTAGTTCTTCTTTGAACCAAAGCAACAAAGTTATGATAATAAATTAACTTTTAAATATTTGGTTTTATATATAATCAAGCTTTTTGTTCCTCCGCTATATCCTTGCTTTATTCTCTCTATCCATGTTGTAACCTTTTATACGGCCAGCGCTATGGAATCGCTAATCGCTTTAACTGCATAGGGCTAACCCCAATCAGTTGGGAATAAGGCAATGATGATGATGAACAACATTCCATTGTTCCTTTAAAATTAAGTTATAGCACTGATAGACTACAATAGCATAACTGACACAGCGGTAATTGTTTTGTCTTTCTAAATTCTAATATCATTGCTGTAAAATTGGGTCATCCCGATCCGAATGTCAATGACTATAATGATACCGTTATTAGCATAATATAAGATACGAAATCATGGATATGTGGATACCTGAATCCGTTGTACAACATCAAAAATGAAAATGGTTTCAAGAAATTGATTGGGGTAGAAGATTCACACTGTCAATAATGAATTCTTAGATGTTTTATGTTGGCTGTCCACTAGTTTATAAAACTCCCTCTGCTATGCACTATAAAAATCACAAGGTCTCATCTCCATCAAACAACACATTTACAAAATTTTAAAACACTTTGATGTTCATGGGAATCACGCTTCTGAGTTTCTATACTGGAACAATCAGTTCATCAGTGTGGTATATACATGATTACATGTGTATTTTTCTGACTGAAGGAGTATGGAAGTGTCGTCACTGCACGTGGACCTACCATTTGAGTGGTCCTGGCATAGATCTTATTCAGAATCACAAAAGCGATTTTCAAGTGGTGATGGATTCTCATATGTTAAACAAGCTTGGAACACATGTTTATACATCCACTAAAGGTCAGTTTCATAACCACAGTAATCGGTGTCAACTGATGATGTCAACATGTTACCAAATCTTAGTATCATTGGGTGTATAAGAAAAGATATCAAATATCATAAAATATATGTGCCTAAAAATAACGACACATTTCTGATTGTTAAATGCTGATTGTTTATATGTTGTATTTAGTTATCATGGATTTGAGTGATTGTTCTAATGCCTCAATTTCATGAATCAAATACTCCATTGTGTGGTTAATCAGTAAATACTTGCAGGTGCTGAATTTAACAAAGATAAGGATTTCCCCAGATTAGGAGAAAAGAATGAAATTTCTGTATCAGAGAATACAATACAAAATGGAAATGCATCTATTGAAGCCAATGACTTGATCACTCACAACACTGTTGATGCTAAAAAAGACAATCATCATGAGTTGGGGAACCTTGTACCCAAATCTCATTATGGTTCTGCAGTCAATAATGGAAATGGAAGCAGAAGAAATGAAGATGAAATTCAAGAATGCATAGAGATTAAACCAGAAGTACAAACTAAACTCATTGTTGAAGAATATGATGTTGAGAAAATTATAGGGGAACAAGAAACTCATGATCTTTTTTGTCCAAATTGTCATTCATGCATCACTAAAAGAGTGATATTGCGCAAAAGAAAAAGGACAAGGGAAAATAAGAATGATTTACCACCTAAAAAGGTCCAACACGTTCCTGAAGTTAACCCTGCTTCGGTTGAAGTGGTAGACCAGGAAGATAAGACGACAGTATTTCGATGCTTATCATGCCTTAGCTTTTTCATTCCAACAGGTAATTGTGGGTCAGTTTATAACATGAGGCTATCATAGTCTTATGAGCCATTGATGTCAAATCTTTTTTGTTTCCCTTGTTTCTGTTTACCTTTTTTTTTGTTTCATTAATGTCTGCATGATGACAGAAGAATAATTTATTGATTAACAGAGGGGAGCTTCAATATATTTCGATTGTTTGGCCTGAAAGATGGAAGCAACAATTCACGAAATTCAGAAAAGAAACTTACACAAAATGAAAACCAGGTGCCATTATTATCTGGATCCAAAAACAATGACAACAGAGCAGGTATCTTTCTTTAAATCGCTGGTATCCTTTCATTTTATAATTATACTCAGATTTTATGATAAGTTAGTGAAGTTTATAACAGCTAATCAACTTTCTTATGATTTTACAATTAGTTGGGCATCTAAACAATCGTATTAAATGCTTAAATATTTCATATTTATATCTTCTTAAGTCTCGTCATTCACTTGTTCATGTAGACACAAACTATAAAGCACATAGCACAATTTTAAAGACAGACACTAATATAAAGGTTTGTGTTTCTCTTTTCTAAAGCTCTCTTCCTAGTTTTGATTCACAAGAAACGGTAGTAAACCCAAATTTTTCAGCGAAACCTTCAATTTGACGATTGACTAATATCGAAAGGAGTTATATTTAGTGCAAACTGGTATTTTAATCTAGAATTTTGATCTGATCAACTTCTGGAATCATCGAATCCATAAATCATTGACTGAATTATAGAAATGCAAGTAGTTTAAGGAATTAATAGGATTATGCAATAGTATAACAGAATTATGATATTTATCTGCACAGTATAACATTGTCTGACAGCACACAGCCCATCATAAATCAATTATAATTTTTCCCTACCCATCTCAGTAACTTAAATTGTTTCTAATAACAGGAGTTCCATTGTTTGCAGAAGAAACTAATGTCGTCTTCAGCAGAGATCCATCTTCCCATCTGAAAGACAATTCTTCATCTATGCACACCGCAGAAGCTATGAATCTTGAAGCAAAAGAAAATAAAAATGGAATAAATAATACAGGTCCTATAATTTCTACAAATAGGAAATATGTGATTGAGAGGTGGAGCCTTGACGCAACGGTTAGGTCACCCGCATGATGATCTGGGCACCCAGTTTCGAGTCCGGAAACAGCCTCTTCGCAATGCGAGGAAAAGACTGCGTATATTATCGATCTCCCCAAAGCCCGCTATCGTGCGGGAGCCTCGTGCACTGGGTTCCACCTTTTAGGAAATATGTGATTGACACTTTCATCTTCTAATTATTGCTAATTTATTTTTCTACATACAATGGATCACAATTGTATTTTCCAATTTGCTTTCACATCACTTTCTTCCCTTTCTTACAAGCACATCTGCACAACAAACATTTTAGTTTGGTAGGACGCTCATACTAATAAATGATACAACATAATATGGGTTCACTTTAGAGCACTAAAAACAAAAAAGTGGCACCATGCAATTAACATGGTTTTTCTTCTGAACATATGCAATGTTATTTGTCATTACATTTAGTGATGGGAGATTCATATCCTAGTCATGGACAAATGTTCGATCAAGATCAGAAGTATGAGCCAAATTATTCAGCCACGACAATGTTAACAGGTTCGGCTGAACATATTAAGCTGAAAATGAATTATTTTTATCCATTTGTATAACATATTAAAGATGTGGGCATGGCACTTTTTTTTTAGATCGCTCAACTGCAGAATCATATTCTAATGGTGTACAGATGAACAATTCAGCTCAACAAGCTAAACCTGCTTATGCATCAATTGTTTCAAAAGGTATATTTTCACAAAGATAAGATACACATTTTGTTTCCTTCATTTTTAATGATAACTATAAGATCATGTGTTTTGTGTTTTCATGATTTCTGATGATACCGTGAGATCGAGTTTTTTTTTTTTAAAAAATTTTGTTTATGAGTAATCTGGTTTTGAGATCTGAATGCAGTTGTTTTAATTTTCTTTAGACACTTCAGCTGAAAAACAAACCTCTGATGGTGCATCAATGGAGAATATGGAACAAGAAGACAAGCATAGCTTTCCGCACACAATTGCACAGAAAAATATGCTAGGTCAGGGGAGATTAATTTATCTTAACATTATTCTGTTAATTATATGAAACCTTTGATCGGGAGCATCCAGTTCATTTTATTGAAGATATGCATATGGTAAAGTCCATTATTTATTTGACGACGCTGTGTGAAAATTACTACATCATTTTTTCCAGATACATCAATTGGAATACCAGATCCTACTGGTGGACTTAAGGGCAATGAAACCCAAGGAGATAAGACACGGTATCCAGTGCAAGCCATATCTGAAGGTATTTATTTTATTATCGCCTAAATATATCTGTCTGATTGCAATTAAAGTCATGTATGTACGTTTTCCGTAAAAAAATAAAATTTGAAATTTGAAAAAAAAGGAAAGGGAGAAAGAAAAAAGGTTGAGAATGATGACAAGTTATTCATATTTATGCATCTTATTGATGATTTTTTTATTTTAATCTTTTGGTAAGAATATATTATATTCATTTTATCTTATTTTAAATCCATATGGGCATGCGCACACACAACTTATAGCCCCCTTTATTTAGCACCATTTGTAGTCCCTTGATATCAGTTCAGGGTTACGTTGGAGGCTGAACAGACGGGGCTTTGGATCCTTCCCTATATGTGTGTAGGTGTGTGGGGGTAATAAGGCTAATTTAAATGTTGCAATAAACTACACACATATGGTATATTGGATACACACATATCCCAATATGCACACGTGTGGATACCCATATCATTCACTTTTTATGTCACTATGGTCTTACATTATCATATTATGTATAAACTTCATTTGTTGTATTCACGATAATGTAATTGTTACATTAATTTTATATTATTTTATCATGTCATACATATGCCTTCCTTGGCAATATACATCCTATATGTCCTTGTGACCTTTCATACACCAAAGGTGAAAAAAATAAAAATTCTAATTAATTACACACTTAATTAATATATGATATATTCAAAATAAATATTAAATAAACTTAACTAATGTGGTTAATTATATAAACATAAAATATTTAAAATAAAATATGGTTTATTTTAACATATATAGATTGAATCTAATGTTAATTAATAGATTTCATAGATCCATTAAAATCCGGATAGTGATTTTTTTTCGAAATCTATCCATCTGACCTACTACCAAACGGGTCAGTTTCAACAATAAACAATAATGTGATTTTGAGAAGACTATATTAATTTTTGAGTAAATAACAATATAATTGTTTTTATGGAGTTTATGAAAAATTTTTAGTATTATTATTTGAGTAATAAAAACAAGAGCTATTTTGAAGATATTATAATAATAAAGATATGTTTTCAAAAGTATTTTGAGTTAATTTATTACTATTTGGAGATAGCAATAAAAGGAATTTTTGAGATTTAAAATGGAATATTATTGTTTTTGGGTTGAACAGTAATAAATTGGTTGTGAAAAATAATGAAGAGATTTGAGTATATATTATTATTTTGATGTAAAATAATAACATTATTGTTTATTGAAAGTGCGGTGGAGCCTTGATGCAATGATTAGGTCACCGGCAATGGTGATTTGGGTGTCCACGTTCGAGTTCGAAAACAGTCTCTTCGCAATGCGAGGAAAATAGTGCGTGCATTATCAACCTTCTCAGAGCCCACTATCGTGCTGGAGCCTCGTGCATTGGGTTCCACCTTTATTGTCTTTTGAAAGTAATTTGACGTAAATTATTATTTTTGATTAAATAACGATGTTTATCTGCATAGTATAACATAATTGTGATATTTATCTTCATAGTATAACATTGTCGTACAGCACGCAAACCATCGTAAATCAATTAAAAAATTTCCTTACCCATCTCAGTAACTTAAATTGTTTCTTATAACAGGAGTGCCATTGTTTGCAGAAGAAAATAATGTCATGTCCAGCAGAGATCCATCCTCCCATCTGAAAGATAATTCATCCATGCACACTGTAGAAGCTATGAATCTTGAAGCAAAAGAAAATAAAAATGGAGATACAGGTCCTATAATTTCTACAAATAGGAAATATGTGATTAACTCTTTCATCTTCTAATTTGTTGCTAATTTATTTTCCTAAATATAACGGATCACAATTGTATTTTCCAATTTGCTTTCACGTCACTTTTTTCCCTATCTTACAAGCACATCTGCACAACAAACATTTTAGTTTAGTAGGACGTTCACACTAATAAATGATACAGTATAATATGGGTTCACTTTAAAGTACTAAAAAAAGCAGCACCATACAGTGAACATGATTTTTCTTCTGAACATATGCAATGTTATTTGTCATTACATTTAGTGATGGGAGATTCATATCCTGGTCATGGACAAATGTTTGATCAAGATCAGAAGAATGAGCAAAATTTTTTAGCCACAACAATGTTACCAGGTTGGCTTTAAATACTAAGCTGAAAATGAATTATTTTTATCCATTCATATAACATATTAAAGATGTGGGCATGACGGTTTTTTTGGGATTGCTTGACTGCAGAATCATATTCTAATGGTGTACAGATGAACAATTCAGCTCAACAAGCTAAACCTACTTATGCATCAATTGTATCAAAAGGTATATTTTCACAAAGATAAGATACACATTTTGTTTCCTTCATTTCTAGTGATAACCATAAGATAATGTGTTTTGTGTTTTCATCATTTCTGGAGATACCATAAGATAATGTGTTTTGTTTTTTGATCATTTCTGGTGATACCATAAGATCATGTGTTTTGTATTTTTCATCATTTCCGATGATATCATAAAATCATGTGTTTTATTTTTATTTTGTTTACGAGTAATCTGGTTTTGAGATCTAAATGCAGTTGTTTTAATTTTCTTTAGACGCTTCAGCTCAAAAACAAACTTCTGATGGTGCATTAATGGAGAATATGGAACAAGACAAGCGTAGCTTTCCACACACGATTGTACAGAACAATATGCTAGGTCAGGGGAGATTAATTTATCTTAACATTGGTTTGTTAATTATATGAAACATTTGACTGAGAGCAGCCAGTTCATTTTCTTGAAGATATGGATACGGTAAAGTCCATTATTTATTTGACGACGCCGTGTGAAAACTGCTACATCATTTTTTCCAGATACATCAATTGGAATACCAAATCCTACTGGTGGACTTAAGGGTAATGAAACTAAAGGTGATAAGACACGGTATCCAATGCAAGCCATATTTGAAGGTATTTATTTTATCACCGCCTAAATATATCTGTCTGATTGCAATTGAAGTCATTTATGTACGTTTTCCGTAAAAAATAAAATAATAAATTTAAAAAGAAATAGAAAAAAAAAGGTTGAGAATGATGATAAGTTATACATTACGTAGCTGAGATAATCTAATTCTGAAAGTTTTATTTTCATTTAGGTCCATCTAATGGAGCAACGTATACTAATGGCATTGTAATTGGAACTCCAGGTGGCAATCCAAGTAATTTAGCCTCCATTATATCAGATGGTATGCTGTTATAATGTAGAAATACTGTTACATAATGGTCCTTGATATAAAACATTTGATGTGTATAATCGTGCAGTCATATTATTTGGTACCATAAACATCATCTTCGATTTCATTTTAATTACAATATACTAAAAAGTCTTTACCTTTTTGAAGGAGTTTATTCAAGTAATACAAATTTATACGGATCATCTGCAGCAGCTACAGGTTATATTTCTTCAGGTTTGATTTGTAATGTATTTTATAGTAAGTATCTAAATGGATTTCATTTCTTAATTCTTGAAGGTCGTATTTTATTTTGATACTACAGGGAATGATGTAACTAAACCTGTTAACTTAATGCAACCTGCAACACCAATAAGGGCTACAACTGAAAACAATCAAATCAGTTATGGATCTGATGCAACTAATGCTACGGATACTCTAATTGATATGGGTACACATGGAATGCTATCTTCAAGTAGAGCATATGAATGGGATATTCTGAAAAGTATAGTGTATGGGGGATTGATTGAGTCTATCATGAGTCTATCATTAGTAGCATCTGCAGCAGGAGCTGGTTCTTCTACAAGTGAGAGTCTATTTTCAACTTTTTATTAAAATAATGCCAAGTAACCGATAAGCATAGTTGGATACCGAGGGAGTGCTCAAATAATTTGTCTTTCACACTTTTTAAATAACTTAATTACAAAAAAGCAGATTATGGAGTGGCACTGACAGGCTAGAATTCAGATCATTGTGATAATTTTGCAACCATTCAAGTTGGCCTATATGTTCTTAAGTATAGGACGACAAAGTTTTTCACAGAATCATAACAAGGTTTGCATTATGTTCCAAATCCAACAGGTTATGCAACCTCATTATCATAAATTATCCAGAATGCTATAAATTCTGACAAATTTTACATTAAAAATAAGCTATAATATCATATGGAATTCATTTTACCAATATTTTAGTACGTGCAGATAATGACATGTAGAACTATTGTTGAGAAATGTCAATGGTTGACAATAGGTTATAAACTTTATGTGATGCCAAGGTTAAGATATCAAATAACTTCAAACAAGCATATTATTGTTCTTTAGTATATTTATTAATCGAATATGTATTTTTTCTGCAGTTAACATTTGCGCCTTAGGGTTAGCTAATTTGGTCGGTGGATTGTTTTTGCTGGCTCATGATGTGAGTATTTTCATTGTCTAATACATATGAATTATTTTCTGATGATTATGATTCCATTTTATGATGTAGATAAATATAATAATTTTTTTCCCCTTTCTAATTTAATAGTATGAATGTGAAATACTAAAAACTTTTTTAAACACCTAATATCTGTTGAATTCCATAAGCATAAAAGAAAGCATTATAGATTCATCCTGATATTGGACAGTGTTTACAGTTATTCAAGTTTGAATTTATATCAATGTTACAAATTTCTGAACAACTTATTAATGTTGCAGCTTTCTGAACTACGAATCAGGCACGATGCTAAAACCGGCAATCAGATAGGCCAACAACCAAGTCAATACTGGGAAAAACTTGGAAAGAGAGAACATGCCAAACGCCATATATGCATCTCTGTTCTATCTTTCATTATATTCGGTGCGCTCCCTCCAATCGTTTACGCCTTCGCTTTCAGACGAAGCAACCACAAAGAACACAAGATCATAGCAATGGCAATATCATCTCTTTTTTGCATCGCTGTCTTGGGTGCAGGAAAAGCTCATGTCAAGTCTCAAAATGGTTACTTGAAATCGGTTTTCTACTACCTAGGAATTGCATTGCCAGCATCTGGGCTTTCATATGTAGCTGGTGTTATGATTCACAGACTTTTTGTACAGCTTAGTTTATTCGATCCAACCATAAATCCTCCTCCACCGCAACTTCTATCAAGCTATTAAGTTTTTTTGCTGTCACATGGAGAGTACTGTTAGCTTTGTGCGGGAATGAGCTGACTTTGAATAGGCTAATTAAAGGGTTTGTATATTAGTAATACAGATGGGCTTATTAAGATGTCTGAGCTACTGTTCTCGTTTTGAATTGGTTGCGTTAAGAGTTATTCTGTTAAGACCATGTTTAGTAGATTATTTGAGATTGGATGTTTTGGAACCTCATATGAGGTAACGTAAGTAGATTTGATGTTAAAAATGGAAAAGTAATTATTGATTGTTCGTGACTTGCGCTAAAATTGCACAGGTAATTTTAATCAACCAATAACTAGTTCAGCCTTCCTGTTATAAACAATTCATAAGGAAAATACCACCGTTTAGTATTCATCCTTCTTTTGTATTGATGTTATCCAGTTATCCAGTAATGTAATCTGGTATCCACTGTTTGACTTGTGATTTGAGGTAGCTCTATGTTCTTTCGCTCATGTACCCAGAGCCAGAAGCCACTAAATTAAAGATAGAATTTTAAGCTAGGCCATAAAAAATAACCTATTTCAACTTCATGACTCGTTTAAAATTTATTATAAAAATAGGTTTAGTTTTGTTCAAATATGAATTGCGTAAGTGTACAAATTTGTACTTGCGCAGGTTTAGAATACGCAAGTGTTATTTTATGTATGAATTTTTTTTTGAGTTTGAGCATTTTTGAAATGTGCAAGTGTTATGTTTGAAAATTTCTTTTTATGCTTGTGTTTTTTTGAAATGCGTAAATATAAAATGTTGCATGAAGCAAAAAAAGTCCATTTTTATAACAAGTTTTGATAGTTTATTTTGTCCTTAGATTAGAGTCACAATGCAAAGGATGCAACGAAATGACGTGCATGTTTTGAAATGAGTGATGACACCCACTAACATTGAAAATAACGAATGGACTTCGTTGAATCTTCGTAAGAGTTCCAAGATTGTGATAGACATGTATATGTTTGGATATAACACACTGTAGGATTTGGGCTTGCGTTACCTAGCGTTGGTCAGTCGGCTGCATGTTGGTTCGTGTAACTTGGATGATATCACTTAATCAAACCGACCGTTAGGGAGGTTTGCTTACTGTCACTGGCCAAAATCAATTTTTCTGAAGCCAAAAAAACGTGGATCTTGTCTCATTGTGGTTTCTCTAAAAACGTGAATCTTGTCTCAACGCGATTTCCCTAAACTTTCTCCTTTTACTTCGCGCATCAAAAATTCCAAATTCAAATATATTATGATTTTCAAATTCTAATATTTCAATTTCAAATCGACAATTTTGAATACTTTGGTTAATATTTAAATTTGAAATTCATATTTTCAGATTCAAATCTCAGTTTATTCTTTTCCAACATGTTATCACTTAATGTTTAAGTAATATTAACAAAAATTTTAAATGTATATTTCTTATCAAAGTTATACAATCGAACGGTCGGTTTCTCCACCGTTGTGCGGTTATACTAGTAAAATGTGCTGGTTATCAGTGAACATGTAAAACTGGTATGTCTTGACTATAAAGGTGTCTATAAACTAATAGGTGGAGCATAAATGTCCATAGATGATAACGTTTGGTAAACGTACAAGGGTGATATGATAAAGATCAAATGGATCAACGACCCCACATACTCTTTGTACGCTTTTACAGAGAAACTCAATCGTTATTCCATTCTGTCTATCTCTATAGTATAATACAGTCGTAAATTCTACTCACAAGTCCTCGTCGTTGAACTTGTCCTTATAGATAACCATATCAACTCTCATCGTTGAATCGTCGTCATCGAAACATCTCTAGACATCTATCGTAAGACAGAATCTTCATACTAAAGTTTTGAAAGTCAACATGTCAACGCATCACATCGTCGCTCCATTAGTTAGCACATAAGCCTTAAAGTCGCCTTGCGTCGTCCGGAAGTCACACGCTCTTACCTCAAGAACAACCCCCAAGTGACCATAGGAGAGACCTGAAGCACACACGAAGCAAACTCGGAGTTTTTCCCAAGCTAACTCGAAGCCGCTCCAAAAACTCCTCTGCCCATTTTTGTCTGGTCCTTTCTCTTGTCCAGCCTGAAGACAAGCCACCATTTTCCCGAAGCCAGCCACGATACACCCCCGGACCCATTCCTTTGTCCGGTCCCCGAACAAAAGCACCAACGAACTGTGTTTGCTGTCCAGTCTTCCACAACGTGATCGGATAACGTTTGCTATCCAGGTCTTCTCACCACCGAACACGAAGCATACCCGAGCTCGCTGCCTCTTGACCAGAAGTCGAACCCAAACAAGCTACCACCAGACAAATGCTACCAAGCAGAAATGTCGTAGTATCTCCAAACTCCAATTTCACGATGATTCCATCGCTACGCTCCATTCTTCAACCCGCATGCATTCCCAATTAGGCTCTACATGTTACTACCTCTAATTCGCTCTGGTGAGTGTTTTCAACTATTCAAGCATACAAACAAACACCATGCGTACAGAAATCAACATCCAAACACACATCGAATCATGGCAACTCATCATATCATATACCTACAACATAGCCTAACATGTATAGAGGCAATCATACTTCAAAATAACATGATTAAAACCGTGTAAATCATTTTATTCTCATTTTTTACTTTAGGTTGGGTTTTAAAATAGCATAAAAACACGGTTTAGACTTTAAAAATGGATCCTTAACATATTAAAACCTATAAATACATATATAATAAGACGCGAGATGATAAATCACCCACCAAACACCCAAAAAATAGTTGCATGCAAAGGAGGCAAATTCAAAAATAGACGACAAAACCCTTACTTTTCTTGCTAAAAAATATAGATTTGAAGGTCTCTATCTATTCGCCTTGTTAATCTACCCTAGATCCATGACTTAGACTTGATTTAGAAGAGAAAGGATAACGTCTTAGCAAATAAAAAGTTAACAGAGGCTTCTATTTATTTGGAAAGATGGGAAAAATGTTTTGGGGAAGGTTATTTTGGCCTATAATAGCCTAAAACTCGAAATGGGTTTGCGTGGATATCCCTTATCTCACTAATTATCCGTTAAACTACTTCAAAAATTGTCAAAATTCAAACATGTATATCTCCTAGCCAGAAATTTCAAATCGCTATTATGACCACCTTACAAAAGGGAAATCATCATATCTTTCCAATGGAAGTGGTCTCGGATCCTAATTCGGCTTCTATCAAAAGTTATAGCATTTGCATGTTTTCAAGGGTAAAATCATCCAATAAAATTTCTTAAGGTCAAAAATGTCGCTACTCAACATTTCCCAAAGTTATAGTGCCATATGACCTAATATGAATTAAATATAATATTTTACTACCATCCGATACATAAAATCCAGATTGTTACAGCGGCTTCTCCATAACCATTTTTTGGGAACCCCTCATTAGCCCGACCCGATGGAGGTTAGCATCAATCACTAGGACCTTCAACTCCCAAATCTGGTTGTCGATAGCCTTTAGCTGATCAACATAGTCAATATGCGTCCTGAAGCCGATGCTGGTAGAGTTAATAGAAGTTCCTTCCAATGGGCAAGTTATGCAAAGGAAAGAGATGAAGAAAAAATATAGTGGCAAGAAGGATTTTTTAGGGGTCTAGGACTCAAGATGTTGTAGCTTGGGTTGATCTTGTGGAGAATGAAAAAATATATTTGCCCATCCAGCCCGGGGTGGCATGCTCAAGATACTTGTAAAAATGATGGGTTTGGTGTTGGCCTGAAAGTAGAAGTAGGTGCCGATTGGATAGTCGGTCTCCTTCTACAAGTGGAAGACCATGCTAACTAATTCTGTAGTTGGCTCACGAAGATGAAGCTCGGCCCAAGCGATATAGAACCATATAGAATAAGGTAGTTGTTGGATGCATGTTTACCGAGGCAATATCATATGCTTCCAGGGTAGAGACAAAGTATGAGTGAAGGGGCAACATTACTCCATGAAGTAGTCGAGGGATTGTGTGAAATAACTTGGTAGAGGATGGTCAAGTCAATTAGCGATAGTAGGATACCAAACAATCCCAATATTACATTCATGCCTAACAGAAGCTTGGCCAAATTTACTGTCCCTTCTAGAAGTTCAAAAATTTGAAGGTTGGAAACACTGGCTGAAGAAGAGCCAAAGACTTCCATTAGAAACACAAATGGCTTGGTTAAGAAATTACCCTACAGCCAAGTCTAGCAAAGTGGGTACCCCGATAAAATATAGGACAACCGTCCCCATGACATGCCCTGGTTGGGCATCCTATGACGATCAACTAACGACTGGAACAAATCTTAAAAAGCTAAGTTGCAGGCCTTACAAACATAACTATTATCTATCTTATTTTGTTGAATATGCTAGTATATGATTTTTGTTTGATGATAATATATACATATATATATATATATATGTTCATCTAAATGTGTTTGTTAATGTACTATTTTATTTTTCACATAATTAAATAAATATTTGCTGAATAAAATAAATAACACAGAATTTAAATTCAAACAAATATTTTATTCAAACAAATATTTTATTACAATTTTGAATAGTATAAATTTGAGCTCTCATTATATATACACAATTTCAATTACTATACAATTTCGATACATCACAGTTTTCAATTTACAATGTTCACCTCACTACATATCACTCATTCACTCGTATTTATCTTTAACATTATTCCAGCTTGAAACAACATCCGAGTTATCTGCAAAATAACAGTGACACGGTAAAATGAAAGAGAAATATTTTTGCAGTGTAAAATAAAATCTATTTTTGAAAATATTATTTGCCTCAGTTATTTGGGTTGTCCATCATCGTATTCATATTGAATTCATCATACACGAACAACTTGTGACATGCACAGTGTATCACTGTACATGCCATAGGCCATGCAGACCGATATACACTTGATAAAACTGCAGGGACATGCGAGAACAAGGTCAAACCTAACCAAATGCTAGGTTCAATTCAAGTGCAATACAAATAAAGTCACGACATGAGCACAAGGTCAAACCCGAGCTAAAGCTAGGTTCAACTCAGGTGCATTACGAAAACATCACAAAATTGTCGAGTACAGGAATTCAAAAACCAACATAAAACAAGCCTCGACCAAAAGTTCAATATACAAGCAAGGCTACGACTTCAAGGACAAATGCACATCATCACAAAACAATGTACACAGGAACTCAAAAATGACTATACACATGAATAGCATTCGAGTTAAAACAAATACCAGAACTAGCATATCACACTGTAACAAGATCAGTACAGTTTCAAGTGCATCATATACATGAGGACCATAACACAGATGAACATGAGCATACAACACAATCTCGACCAAAACAACAAATCAGTTCAGGTCTAAATAGTACCAAAACATTAAATAGCAACAAAACTGCAAACTATTTTTAAACACAAGAGGCATAAACAATAATGACTTCATATGGAACTCTTTTATTTTGTCTAGCAACAATGAAAGCGGTTCAAAGCTTCAAATGCAACAGACCAGTGAACAAGGAATTGATCAGGAAGCAAATACAATCAAACAAGAACACAACAAAATACCAAATTTACTTTAGAATTTCACCATTCCTTCTTAAGTAATATAAATGTTTTATATACCTCTTATAACTATTTTTACTTCACCACTTTTGTTTATCTATACTTTTACTCAAATTTTCATTTTCAAATTCATTTGGATTCAATTTCCCTTTCATTTTAAATATTGAATTCTATTCACATTATCTCAATCCATACTTAATTAACCATTTCTCCAATTAGTTCCACTTATTAATTTATTTAAACCCCAATGGATTTACTTCCAAACTTTAAATTATTTTTAGTCTACAACGAATTCATCTTTCAACTCCACTTTACTTTTACTTTACCCAATCTAAATTAAATATCATTCCAATATTCAATGCCAGTTCATTTACTTACCCACTTAATCAATTAGTTTACTTACTAATTTTTATTTTCAATCTTTTTTTATATTTAGTCCAAGTTGACTAATTTTCCCTTTCACTTTATTTAACACAATTCAAATTCGAACATTCCACTTCCATTTTACTTATTACAAATGTAAATTCCTTTGTTCCTCCATATATTTGTTTAAAGTCTCAATAAACTTATTTTCAATAATCACTTTTTCAAAGCTCACCTTTACTTATATTCCGATTCAATTTAACTTTTAAACTTCCATAAGTTTTCCCACTTCTCCATTTTTTTTCTTTTTTTTTTCACACTTACTTTTATTCAACCCCTTTTTAAGTTAAATTTTATTCTAAAAGATTTTAAATTCTATAAGTTATCAATCCATTTAGTCTACTAGACTTACTTCTCGAATTCACTTTTATTCAAATTAATCAAAGATAAATTCAGTTTCAATCCTAAGTACTCACAAATGCAATTCATTTGTCTATCCACACCTTTATTTCCAACAAATTTCAAGTTTTATAAATTTTCAAACTTATTTATATTCTGTGAATGTTTCAAATAAGATTCCAGAGTCTTTTAAACAATTACTCAACATTTCGATATCATTTTTGAAACCAGTTATATCCAAAATCCTTTGCATTTCCAAATCAAACCCAACCTTTACAAACACTTCAATATAAAACATTTTGGCAGCAATCTCTCACTTGGAAACTCGAAAATGAATACTGATGATGCTGCAATCATCATCGAAGTTATTTTCCAGCGACCTAAAAGATTTTAGTGCTTTTATTTCCTTCAAAAACATTTCAAATATTTTTAAATTCCAAATCCCAACAGATTTCAAATCCAATTCAAAAATATCCCAAATAATATCACCATTATTTCTCCAAAACCCTTGAAAACCATTTTCAAACCAAAGGAATTTAAACCTTTCCCAAAATTCCAAATTCCAAATTACAAATCCTTTCAATTCATATTCAAATATTACTCTTGAATTTTATTTCAAATTATAAATCACATTTACAATTTACATTTACAAATTCCATTATATTATATGAATTTATTTCCTTAACTTAGGTTATAATTTCTATTTCTTATTTAATTCTTACAACAATAATGATAATAACTTAATATTATCATTTCCTAATAACCAAGCAACCATATATAACTATAATAATCGACGAACTTTATTTCTTTTATATACAAAATAATTTGGGTAAAATTATTTCATTTTACTGTGACGACCCGGAATTTTTGAGCATTTGAAATGAGGATATTTAATTTATTTAAAATATTTGAAAGGTTAATTTTAACTTGAATTCAAATATCTCTATTTATTTGATAATTAAATTATTGAATTAAATGATTTGAAGTTGGGTAAAATGTTGAATTCGGAGTTTCAAGCCTCTTAAAAATAAATTGAAGGAAAAATTTATATTGATAGTGTTGAGGATAATAAAAGTTTTGAAATTGAATTTAACACTGATTTGTTCAGTTTTAAAAATATACAATTTATATTGAATTTAAAAATAGCATTCCGAGGCACAGTCTCGGAATTCGACAAAACCAGTTCCATTTGATCCATAATATTGAATTATTATCGGATTTCAATTTTCGTAGCATTTTGAGTTGTTGTGTGAGCGTACGATATATAAACACACTGAAATTTATATCGAAAATTTAATATTTTAATTCGATTTAAAAAGCTATCTTCTCCATACAATCGAATTAGCACTTGATACCTTGTCCATTGCGTTCGAAATATGGGTACAACATTATGAATGTCAGGCGACATGCGTCGATAGGGGTTCGGCATTTCCATATATACAAAGCAAGATATTTTGAATTTAAAAATAAAAAAATAAAAATCAAATCAAAAAAATCACATCTGCAATTCTAACTTCAACTAGGCCGAACTATTATCTGAGACAAGCCACCCTATACTCTGAAAACATCACGTCTTGCCTCCTCTCCTTCTTTGATTTCACGCGACTTTCTTTCCTCAGTACAAACTCACGCAACCTCCTTTTCTAATCACGCTGCTTCCTTTCATATCTTGTCTTCTTTCTACTTTAATGGCCGAGCCCAGGGAAATCTCGTTCAACATTCAATTCGCGAGTCATCTTCCCTTCGTTCCTAAATTCGAACTCAGAAAATAAAAATGGAGTCCGCTTCAAGATAAAAATAAAAGGGAGATTCAATTTAGCCGAATCAAGTCAAATTTGTATCGTGAGTTCAACCTCGTCGGTATATTCCTCTTCGCCCTTGGCGTTCGATACTGAATACTTCTGCTTCGAGTCGAATCTGCATTGAATCTAGTGATGTAGTACGAAGGTTGAGTGTAGGCGGCATTTAGATCTCCCGCGAACGAGGTTTGTCGTTGTTACTGGAACCATGGCCTCGCGTGACGCGTCGAAGTTGAAGAAGATTTTGAGAAGAGGAAAGGGAAGGAAACAGATGGTTTAGTGGTTGAACCAGGCTCGATCAGTTTGGATATCCTGATGCTAATTTCGTCGAGAAGGAATGAGAGTTCGAATCGAAGTGAACGCGAGATGATCTCTGGCAACGCTACTGGAAATCTCAGATCCCCCTCTTCCTTATTCAACGCAATCAGTTCAGTCCGGCTTTGGATTCTCTTCGAGTTTCCTTTTGCTTTGGTCCTGCATTTATAGGTCGCAATGGTTCGTAGGTCAGAATTTCGCGAAGAACGGCTGATCGATTTTTGTTTTCCAATTCGATTTGAGGTAATTTGTTTTTAACCTTTTCATTTGAATGATACTTAAGTATAAACTTTTAATTTAACCTATTGATTTATTGCATGTATTATATAATGGGATTTTAAAGTTTAATTAAGTTAAGATTTAGCTTAGCCTGATTTCTTGCAGTTCTAGTTCATTTAAGTGAACTAATGAGTATTTGAAACCAGATTTGTTTTTCATATATATATATATATATATATATATATATATATATATATATTGGAAAAATGATGTATGGGTGATTAATGTGTTTAACTAATTAAATTTTTAGTTTTAGTTACCGAAAATTAATTATCTTAAGGAAATTAGTTTAAAATAAATTTACTTGTTTAAAAATGAAATCACTGGTCAATTAAATTATAAATGGAAATTCAATTGTTCAAATTGACTCAAATGTTGATAAAAAAATTATGTAACGTTTATACAAGGTTATAAACCGGGAAACCAAGACAGAATTGAGTGGACTGCAAACAAATGCAAAGGTGAGTTAATCTCACACATCTGGTTGATATTTAAATTTAAATAGTTAAATTTGAATAATTGGTTGAATGGTTGAATTGATTTGATGTGCTCTGTTATAGTATATAATACATCTTGGAATGATTGATTTCCCGCATTATATATCGGATGAGACCCTAAGTGGATGATATTATATTAATTGCATATACTGCGATATTCCAACTTGAAGTGGAATTGGTATTGTGCTAACATCTGTGGATGCAGGGAAACAGGTTCGAGGGATCCAACTGGATTTCTTTACATTTATTTAAATTATTTAATATTCTATGTTGTGATTATTCGATATTCTACGATGAATTATATTGGAATATTGAATGCTATAGTTTGCTTGAATATATTTCGGTACATTGAATTATCAAAATATATAAATTGGATTTTTGGAAAGACGATAAAAGAGTGAAGTTTTAAGTAAAACAATTATAATGAATTGGAATAAATTAAGAATGAATTGAAAAGGAGTGAAAGTGATATTAAGATACTAATAAATAAAATAATTTCGAGTATGGAAAAAGGATTTTGAATACACAGAATTTGATGAATTGTAAACTTAAGTGGTATAAAGGAATAAAGAATTATTTTAAAATTCAAAGTTTAAATTTATTTAAAGGGATAAGAAGTAATTTGAGAAATCTAAAATTGGTATTTTCAGTTAAAAGTAGTTTAAATTATAATTAAGGAATAAAATCCGAATGAATGGATTTTGGAATAAATGGAGTAAATTGGAAATCAATTTGGAAATTGATTCAAGTGTTTGAAATTGGATTTTTTAAAAGGAGAATGTGACTATAGAATATATAAACTTGGTTTATAAAAGTAAAGTAAAATATATCAGTGGATATTTGGGAAGAATAAATTCAACGTGGGAATTTATTAAAGGAATGAGAAATTTGTACAAAAATAAACAGTGATTTATTTTTTTAAAGAATGCAAAGAGAAGTATATTTTCCTGGATAGCCAAGTACGTTTTCAATGAATTTTTTTAATATAAGATAAAAGTTTTAATGTTGTTTTAAAAAAAACATGTTTTTAGAAAATTTATTATTTCTAAATGTTTAAATTCTAAAGTAAGTACTTTTCAAAATTTATTATCACAATAGTTATTCAAAAGAGGAAGGTGACTTAGTATTTTGTTTTAAAGTAGAAAATCCAGTTTTATATTTGTGAAGTAGCCTTATTTTAAATATTCCTAAAGTATTATTTTTAATTAAGTATTAAAGTAATTTTCAGTTTAAATGTTTTAAAGCATATTTTACAATAAAGTGTTTTTAAATTATTATAAAAATCTAAAGTTTTGTGCTTGGTGATTTCAGTGGAAATAGAAAATATTTGGGGAAGTTTATTCTGAAAAAGGGAGGTAATTTGAAACTGATTTCAAAAGGGTTGAAAAGTGGAAATATATCTTGTGAAGATATTTTTGGGATTAATAAATAATTTAGGGAAATTATTTATATTGGATGGTTGTTGTGAATGTTAATTGATAGTTAAACAACAGACTATCAATATTGGCCAATGCGCTGATCGTTTCGAAGAGACCGGGATCGAGATTTATTTTTCGAAAACCACTTCGATCCGATTTGTACGTTTTCGTGGAAAAACGAGTTTGGAGTCGAAGATGGAGCAGTGAAGTGCAAGGGCTAGTCGCTACTAATCCTGAGGATAGTTCCAAAATGGATGTAGCAGGAGTAGTGCCTTCGGTTCCGTTCGAACCCGCGACGGACTTGTATGGATGAATGCTTTCAGAACATCGTCAGGTGGATTATAAGCATTCTAAGTGAAACGATCTAAAAGGTAACGCTTAGCCTCAAGCCTCATCAACCGAGAATGACTGAAAATCAGGGGTTATGCAGCAAGGCTTGGTGGGCATCACCCATTTCAGGGTGAGTTCATCTTTGTCTAGATGTCCCTTTTTATTCGGCTTAGTGGTGCAGTTGCTGATCACAACCGTGTGGTGATCTTACTCAGGATTATCCAGTAAGGGGTAGTCCCGGTATTATGTTGCAGGGGGTCGAGAGTGATCCTCGGTACTGTGATCTAGGCCACGTACCGTGACAGGTGGTACCCCAGTGCCTAGTCATTAGTTGGAAATCCATTCTCCCTACGCGCCTTGTACGAGTTTTGTTTGTATTACCACTTTGTGGCCAGTGGCTGGAATTTAATCATGTAACAATTTCGGCTATTTTAATAAGTATTTGTATATAGACCCTATTATAATATCAGAGGATTTTATAAGAAAAGTTTTAGTTATCGTAAGGTGAAAACCCGACATGTTTATTTGTGGCATGGTCTTACGAGATGCTTTTTTTTCAAAGGATTTTTGAAACTCTAATAATCAATTTGAGTGTGATTTCTCATGCTAGTATTCCAGACTGACTCGGGTGTTATTTAACTGTAATGCTCGGGTCAGACCGAGTATTATAGGATACAGGATATGATGCTGTGAAGCTCAGGAGACGAGCTGGATGGCGATACGTACTTTCGTACTTGAGTATTATTCCGCTGTGTACCCAATTGTATGTTATTGATGTGGAACTCTAATGATGTACTCTGATGATGTATGTATAAACAAATATAGTATTTGTTTTTGGTGTAAAGATCTGTGATTATTTATTATATTTTATTCCGCTGCGATGGTTAGATTCTGATTTTCTCCTTCTCCCACTTCTTCTTTAACCCAAATGGTTCGTATTTCTGTTCAACTTGAGTTGATTGATGTAGATTAGTGTCGACTCAAGGGGTACGAATTTGCGGGTCGTTACACTTGGTATCAGAGCATAGGTTGGTGATGACCTTGGCTCTGGTGGGAATTACTCATAGAATAGAGTACATAGTACTCTAGAATGAGTTTGAGAGTATTAATAGATATGAGCGCATATTTGTTAGTGAATATAAAATTGTTTTTATATTATGTTGACTTATCGGTTGAGTGTTTATGGATTCTGGTCGATATGTGGGACGCCATATTATCGATAGGAATTTCTAAACTCTTAAAAAAGATAAAATGACACAGTATTGTTTTCAATAGGGTAAATGGAATAATTTTACCCAAAATTATTTTTTTATATAAAGGAAATGATTTTTCGTAAATTGTTATAATTATATATGGATGTTTGGTTGTTAGAAAGTGATAATATTAAATTATTATCATTATATGAGAATTGAATAATAAATTTAAATAATAACCAAAGATTAAGGAATAAACTAATAAAATAAATGGAAATTGTAAATGTGATTCATAATTGAATAAGGAACTGAAATCATAATTAAAAACTAAGAAACAAATTCATAAACAAATGAAATTTTTAAATGTAAACTATAAATGTAAGTTATAGTGTGATTAATAATTAAAATAAGATAAAATTCCAAAGTAATGTGTGAATATGAATTTAAAGGATTTGGAATTTGAAAATTTGGAAATTTAAATTCCTTTGAATTTGAAAACGATTCTCAAAAAGTTGGAAAAAATAATAATATATATTTGAGAAATCTTTTTGAATCGGATTTGAAATCTAGAGAGATTTGGAATTTAAAAATATTTGAAGGGTTTTTAAAGTGATAAAAGCATTGAACTCTTTTCGGTCGTTGGAAAATAATTCCAATGATGATCGCGACATCATCGGTGTTCATTTTCGAGTTTCCATGAGAGGGATTGCTACCTGGATGTTTTGGGATTATTGTTTGTTTGGAAATTTGGAGTGATTTTGAAAATGCAAAGGAATAGTTTGATTTAGATATATATGCTTTCAAAATTGAATTGAATTAAAATTCAGTGAGTTATAGAGAATATTAATAGAATTAAATTCTTATTCAGATGAAATTAAAAGAATGATAAGAAGTTAGATTAACTGGAAACAAGTTAAATAAAAATATGAATTGGAATAAATAACTTCCGACAGCTTATAAAAATTGGAGTTTATGAACATGATATAAGTGTGTCTTATAAAGATTGAAAAGTGAATATATTTGAGCTAAAATGAAAGGAAGTATGGGAATATAAGTGTAAAACTTATAAGAGAGAAAAAGAGAGAAATAAAGGCCAAAATAGAATTGTTTGACATTTTGGTGGACAAAATGAAAATCCAATATTGAATTATAAAATAAGATTGAATTCAAGTTAAGTAATAAAGTGATTTTTGAAAATAAAAATCAAATATTGAATTAAAAGTGAGAAATAAACTAAATTTGGGATAAATTAGTTAATGAAATATGGAAATGGAACTCGAAATTATTAACTTAGAATTGAAGTGTGAATAGATAATAGAGTTTGGAAATGAAGCTTGAGTTATAAATAGGAATTCAATTTAGAATTGTAAGTGAATTAAATATGAATTGAAGTTGTATGGAATTGGATTAAAATAAAAAAAATTGAGATGAAAATAAATCCAACTCAAGCATAAATTAAATGCCTTATTATTAACAAATTCAATAATGAATTGTTAATGTAAATTAAAATTTAAAAATGGATAAAAGAATAAACTAATCGAATAAATCAGTAAAATGGTTGGCATTTGATCAAAGGAAATCAAATCAAAAATTTAAATAGAAGTTGGTTGAATAAAATAAACTTAATTTATTTGGTGGAATAGTTTGAAGAAATAAATAACTTAAGTAAATTGTGAAATGGTTATTTAATATATTGGTTGTCGAGTTTAGTAAAATGGTTTGGAATCAAACTTTTTGGGTATGAAAGAAAATGCAATGAAAAGTTTGTAAATAAATTAAATGGGATGGGATCAAGTGCAAATTGAGTTGGAATCAATTTAAATGGTTATAAAGCTTAATTAATTATTTATTCACATTAATACTGTCGAATTGCATAAGAAAATGGATCGTTTGATGTAAACGAAATTAGATAAAATCCTATGAGTTATTAGAAGTGAAATAGGATGATTTTGAAATCAATTGGAATGAATATAAGTTGTCTTGCTTAGAATGAATTAAATATAAGCGTATAAGTTGTAAATCACTTACACTGAATGGAATGGTTTGGAAATTGGTTGTAAGCAATTGTAATAAGTGTCGGAATCTTATATGTGCTTATGGAAATTATATAACATACATTATATGTGAAATTTATGTGTTTGCTATTGAAAGTAAGTGGAATGTTAATAAATTGCATATATTTAGTACTTATATGTTTGAATTGAGTAAGTACAGGTACCGGGACGCTATTGGGCTGGGTTCGGATCACGCAAATTGCTAAAATAATAAGCCGCTTGCTTAAAATGCTAAATAAAGGTACGCCTATGCAATTAAAATAGGAAATATGAACTGTTTTTGTTTTTCCGACCATGTGGGTCGATGTATATATATTTATATCTCTTGCCAAATTGCAAAAGCTCCTCCGTACATAGGAGACTGGCAAAAATTTTCGAAAATTTTGGAAGTTAGAAATTTTTTTGAAAATTTTTGGGAATTTTTTTATTAGCGATAAAACGATTTCAGAATTGAAAATTGAAATAAATTAGGGAATAAAACTAATTTAAAATAATGATATGAATCAGTATAAATGGAAGATAAAATTCAATATTCAAAGTTGAAGCTAAATTTAATTCATATGAAAATGGAAGAACCAATTTGAATAGAGGTAGATATAAACTAAGGCGGTGAAGTGAAAATAAATAAAGAAGCATATTAAATGCTTATACTAAACTTAAGAAAGGAATGGTGAAATTTTAATTGGAAATTGATATTACAAATATATTCTAAGTTAATATTTGAATGAATAAATATTGACATTTTGTAAGGAAGTCAATAAAATGTTTTGAATGTTGTGATTGGATATTATTACTATGTAGGATATACAGGTGTTATAAAGGAAAAGGAAAATTGGTTTTTGATTTCAGAAGATAACTTTGAATTGCTCGACAAAAAGGTATATGTTTAAATTTCTGTATGAAATTTGATTGGGTTTTTGATCTAGCCACTTGGCATTTTGTTTTCTTTAGGAATCTGGGGGCCCGTAGAGGCATTTTGTAGTTGTACCGAGCTAGCCGCGCAAAGGAGATGCTGGCAAAAATTTTCGAAAATTTAGGGAGTTATAAAATTTTTGAGAAAATTTTGATAATTTTAAATTTGATTTACAATTGAAATTTGAATGATTGAGCAAATAATATTGTTTGAAAACTATGAGAGAGTTTGAGAAGTTAGTAAGAATGGTAACGGGTCTTCTATAAACAGATAGTGGTAGGATGTTGAATTGTTGGTTTGGGAAAAAGTAAACGGGTATTAGACTATTCTTCCTAACTGGTAATTTCGGGGACGAAATTCTTTTAAGGGGGGAGGAATGTGACGACCCGGAATTTTTAAGCATTTGAAATGGGGATATTTAATTTATTTTAAATATTTGAAAGGTTAATTTTAACTTGAATTGAATATCTCTATTTATTTGATAATTAAATTATTGAATTAAATGATTTGAAGTTATGTAAAATGTTGAATCCGGAGTTTTAAGCCCCTTAAAAATAAATTGAAGGCTTGTAAAAATCTATATTAATAGTGCTGAGGATAATAAACGTTTTGAAATTGAATTTAACACTGATTTGTTCAGTTTTAAAAATATATCGTTTAAATTGAATTTAAAAATAGCCTTCCAAGGCACAGTCTTGGAATTGGACAAAACTGGTTCCATTGGATCCATAATATTGAATTATTATCGGATTTCAATTTTCGTAGCATTTGGAGTTGTTGTGTGAGCGTACGATATATAAACATGCTGAAATTTATATCGAAATATAATATTTTAATTCGATTCAAAAAGCTATCTTCTCCATACGATCAAATTAGCACTTGATACATTTTCCATTGCGTTCGAAATAGGGGTATAACATTATGAATGCCAGACGGCGTGCGTCGATAGGGGTTCGGCATTTCCATATATACAAAGCAAGATATTTTGAAAATAAAAATATAAAAATAAAAATCAAATCAAAAAAAATCACATCTGCAACCCTAACTTCAACTAGGCCGAACTATTATCCGAGACAAGCCACCCTATACTCTGAAAACATCATGTCTTGCCTCCTCTCCTTCTTCGATATCACGCGACTTTCTTTCCTCAGTACAAACTCACGCAACCTCCTTTTCTAATCACACCGCTTCGTTTCATATCTTGTCTTCTTTCCACTTTAATGGCCGAGCCTAGGGAAATCTAGTTCAACATTCAATTCGCGAGTCATCTTCCCTTCGTTCCTAAATTCGAACTCAGAAAATAAAAATGGAGTCCGCTTCAAGACAAAAATAAAGGGGAGATTCAATTCAGTCGAATCAAGTCAAATTTGTATCGCGAGTTCATCCTCGTCAGTATATTCCTCTTCTCCCTTGGTGTACACTGAATACTTCTGCTTCGAGTCGAATCTGCATTGAATCTAGTGATGTAGTATGAAGGTTGAGCGTAGGCGGCATTTAGATCTCCCGCGAACGAGGTTTGTCGTTGATGCAGGAACCATGACCTCGCGTGACGCGTTGAATTTGAAGAAGTTTTTGAGAAGAGGAAAGGGAAGGAAACAGATGGTTTAGTGGTTGAACCAGGCTCGATCAGTTTGGATATCCTGATGTTAATTTCGTGGAGAAGGAATGAGAGCTCGAGTCGAAGTGAACGCGAGATGATATCTCGCAACGCTACTAGAAATCTCAAATCCGCCTCTTCCTTATTCAACACAATCAGTTCAGTCCGGCTTTGGATTCTCTTCGAGTTTCCTCTTGCTTTGGTCCTGCGTTTATAGGTCGCAATGGTTCGTAGGTCAGAATTTTGCGAAGAACAGCTGATCGATTTTTGTTTTCCAATTCGATTTTAGGTAATTTGTTTTTAACCTCTTCATGAATGATACTTAAATATAAACTTTTAATTTAACCTATTGATTTATTGCATGTATTAGTATAATGGGATTTAAAAGTTAAATTCAGTTAAGATTTAGCTTAGCCTGATTTCTTGCAATTCTAGTTCATTTAAGTGAACTAAGGAGTTATTTAAAACCAGATTTGTTTCATATATATATATATATATATATATATATATATCGAAAAAATAATATATGGGTGATTAATGTGTTTAACTAATTAAATTTTTAGTTTTAGTTACCGAAAATTAATTATCTTAAGGAAATTAGTTTAAAATAAATTTACTTGTTTAAAAATAAAATCAATGGTTAATTAAATTATAAATGGAAATTTAATTGTTCAAATTGACTCGAATGTTGATAAAAAAATTATGTTATGTTTATACAAGGTTATAAACCGGGAAACCAAGACAGAATTGAAGTGGACTGCAAACAAATGCAAAGGTGAGTTAATCTCACTCATCTGGTTGATATTTAAATTTAAATAGTTAAATTTAAATAATTGGTTGAATGGTTGAGTTGATTTGATGTGCTATATTATAGTATATAATACATCTTGGAATGATTGATTTCCCGCATTATATAGCAGATGAGACCCTATGCGCTGCATAATAGCGGATGATATTATATTAATCCCATATACCGCGATATTCCATCTCGAAGTGGAATTGGTATTGTGCTAACATTTGTGGATGAAGGGAAACAGGTTGGAGGGATCCAACTGGATTTCTTTACATTTATTTAAATTATTTAATATTCTCTGTTGTGATTATTTGATATTCTATGATGAATTATATTGGAATATTGAATGCTATATTTTGCTTGAATATATTTTGTTACATTGAATTATCAAAATATATAAATTGGATTTTTGGAAAGACGATAAAAGAGTGAAGTTTTAAGTAAAATAATTATAGTGGATTGGAATAAATTAAGAATGAATTGAAAAGGAATGAAAGCGATATTAAGATACTAATAAATAAAATAATTTCGAGTATGAAAAAAGGATTTTGAATAAACAGAATTTGATGAATTGTAAACTTATGTGATATCAATTAAAGGAATAAAGAATTATTTTAAAATTCAAAGTTTAAATTTATTTAAAGGGATAAGAAGTAATTTGAGAAATCTAAAATTGGTATTTTCAGTTAAAAGTAGTTTAAATCATAATTAAGGAATAAAATCTGAATGAATGGATTTTGGAATAAATGGAGTAAATTGGAAATCAATTTGAAAATTGATTCAAGTGTTTGAAATTGGATTTTTTAAAAGGAGAATGTGACTATAGAATTTATAAACAGAGTTTACAAAAGTAAAGTAAAATATATCAGTGGATATTTGGGAGGAATAAATTCAAGGTGGGAAATTTTTAAAGGAATGAGAAATTTGTATAAAAATAAACAGTGATTTATTTTTTTAAAGAATGCGAAGAGAAGTATATTTCCCTGGATAGCCAAGTACGTTTTCAAAGAATTTTTTAATATAAGATAAAAGTTTTAATGTTGTTTTAAAAAAAATCATGTTTTTAGAAAATTTATTATTTCTAAATGTTTAAATTCTAAAGTAAGTATTTTTCAAAATTTATTATCACAATAATTATTTAAAAGAGGAAGGTGACTTAGTATTTTCTCTTAAAGTAGAAAATCTAGTTTTTTATTTATGAAGTAACCTTATTTTAAATATTCCTAAAGTATTATTTTTAATTAAGTATTAAAGTAATTTTCAATTTAAATGTTTTATAGAATTTTTTACAATAAAGTGTTTTTAAATTATTTTAAAAATCTAAATTTTTGTGCTTGGTGATTTCAGTGGAAATAGAAAATATTTGGGAAAGTTTATTCTGAAAAAGGAAGGTAATTTGAAACTGGTTTCAAAAGGGTTGAAAAGTGAAAATATATCTTGTGAAGATATTTTTGGGATTAATAAATAATTTGGGGAAATTATTTATATTGGATTGTTGTTGTGAATGTTAATTGATAGTTAAACAACCGACTGTCAATGTTGGCCAATGCGTTGATCGTTTTGAAGAGACCGGGATCGAGATTTATTTCTCGAAAACCACTTCGATCCGGTTTGTATGTTTTCGTGAAAAAACGAGTTTGGAGCCGAAGATGGAGCAATGAAGTGCAAGGGCTAGTCGCTACTAATCCTGAGGCTAGTTCCAAAATGGATGTAGTAGGAGTAGTGCATTTGGTTCCGTTCGAACCCTGGATGGACTTGTATGGATGAATGCTTTCAGAACATCATCAGGTGGACGATGAGCATACTAAGTGAAACGATCTAAAAGGTAACGCTTAGCCTCAAGCCTCATCAACCGAAAATGACTGAAAATTAGGGGTTATGCAGCAAGGCTTGGTGGGCAGCACCCATTTCAGGGTGAGGTCATCCCTGTCTAGATGTCCCTTTTTATTCGGCTTAGTGGTGCGGTTGCTGATCACGACCGTGGGGTGATCTTACTCAGGATTATCCAGTAAGTGGTAGTCCCGGTCTTGTGTTGTAGGGGGTCGGGAATGATCCTTGGTACTATGATCTAGGCCACGTACCATGACAGGTGGTACCCCAGTGCCTAGTCATTAGTTGGAAATCCGTTCTCCCTACGCGCCTTGTACGAGTTTTGTTTGTATTACCCACTTTGTGGCTAGTAGATGGAATTTAATCATGTAACAATTTCGGCTATTTTAATAAGTATTTATATATAGACCCTATAATATCAGAGGATTTTATAAGAAATGTTTTAGCTATCGTAAGGTAAAAACTTGACATGTTTATTTGTGGCGTGGTCTTACGAGATGCTTTTGTTTTCAAAGAATTTTTGAAACTTTAATAATCAATTTGAGTGTGATTTCTCACGCTGGTATTCCAGACTGACTTGGGTGTTATTTAACTGTAATGCTTGGGTCAGACCGAGTATTATAGGATACAGGATATGATGATGTGAAGCTCAAGAGACGAGCTGGATAGCGATACGTACTTTCATACTTGAGTATTATTCCGCTGTGTACCCAGTTGTATGTTATTGATGTGGAACTCTAATGATGTACTCTGATGATGTATGTATAAACAAATGTAGTATTTGTTTTTGGTGTAAAGATCTGTGATTATTTTTTATATTTTATTCCGCTGCGATGGTTAGATTCTGATGTAGATTGATGTTGATTGATTGATGTAGATTAATGTCAATTGATCACCATTGATCACCATTCACTTATTTAACTTTAACTAATGATTTGATTTAAATTAGTTTTTCCCTAGAGATCTTAGTAACTAAAATAATTAAAATAAGTTAATTACTCTAATTAACCACTTTAATATATTATTTTTAAATAGATTAGTTAAGTAAAAATAGGTATATATGTATATTTATTTTTAATTTTGAAACCACATATATATATATATGCATACTTATAAAAAATCTAATTTTTATATAACTCCTAAAATTTCCAAAATCCATATAATTTTCTGGTTTAAACATTTTTATCTTACTGCATATATATATATATATATACGTATATGTCTATGAGTCTTTTAATTAAAAATAAGCTGTTCCTTATGTCTTACAGTATATATATATATATATATATATATATATATATATATATATTCCTGTTTTGGTATTTTCCTGTAAATCCAAAAATCCTTTCTATGTATATATCTTCTGCTTCTCAAATCTGTGAATATAACAATACTCTTTTTTTGAACATCAATAGTAATAATAACTTAGGTTTAATAAGTTATCGAAAAATCAAAAACAAAAAACCTCAACTCGACAACAAGAATTGCGCCGACCAACCACGATATCGCCAACACAAACCATGCTTCGTGACCAACAGAACGAACACCCTCCACCTCCTAATCGAGCAAGCCAAGCTCTACGCCTCACTGTTGAATGCGAAATCACCTCGCGTGAATCCTCCAATCATGAACCCAACTTCCACAAAACCCTGAACCCTCGAACCTTGCGAGCCTAAAATTGAGCAGCAATCCATCGCCTCGACGAAGACGCCGAACTCCACAATCGCGAGCTCCTTGCCACCATTCTCCTCCTTGACTGCACTCGCCACTCTCTGTCCAAATGAATCGAAATCGTTCCCCAATCTCCCATCTCTTATCGAATACGTGGCCTCTCTTCCTCCCTACACTACAACAAAACAGCCATTTTACAACGGGCAATGCCCATTATAATATGGATTTCGCAACGGGCATGCGCCCGTTGTATTAGGTCATGTTGTAATAGGTCGACCATATTTTACAACGAGCAATGCCCGTTGTAATATGGATTTCTCAACGGGCAATGCCCGTTGTAATCCATGATATTGCTACGGTTTCTGACCGTTGCAAAATAAGTGCAAATTTTAAGAAAAATTACAGCAGCATCCATGCAGTACATCCATACCAATAATGAATAATTTAACAAGCAATAAATATTATCATAAAACAACCAAAATCGCATACGAAAAGACTAAAAGCTATAGTCATGAAATTCCAACACATTTAGATAAGTTTATATCAACATAGTTCTAATATACACATGACAACTAGTTTCATAACAACCAAATACATAAAGCATTAACACATAACCAAATACGATCTGTAATTTTACCGATAACTGACACATGCCATCGTTTCACTATCAACAGATAATTTTACCTATAACCAAACAGTCCTTTGAGTTTCTTCCTAGCTTTCTTTTCCTTTTCCTGCTCTTGTATAAATTATCAAAATGAGAAAAGACAAAAATGTAGGAAAATAATAGGCAAAATCAGACTAAGATTCACAACACAGGCAATGCGTGTATGGATTGTGAAAAGACTACAAAATCACCTGCTAAAAATTATTAATCAGTAGACTTCATGAGCACCTACAGATTAAATTATCAAACAAATCAAAAACGTAAATGTATCATGGATTCAGATGCAGTAAATGTTTACTAGCTCATAGCAGTGACCTTTATACTTCATAGAGTGGCTGTATAATATATAATTAAAATTAGCACATCCAATTCACATGTACATATTTTTTCACTTGTAAGTTGTTAAGGTCATCTTTCAAACTTATTCACTTGATGAAGATACATAATGTAACTGCAAACAAATTGAAATAGGTTAAAAATAGGTTTTTTTAATCTGGGTGACTATAGGAAGGAATAATGATAATGGTGGTGGTGGTGTTGGTAGTAATAGTAATACGAGTAGTAGTTATAACAATAGTAGTAGTAATAATAATATCAATAACAACAACAATGACGATCATAATAATATCTTAAGAGTTAAGATACCATCTTAAATTCGTAATATGATTAAATACTTGTTTGATTAAAAACTTACATCAATCTTTTTTTTACCCTGCATTCTGCAACTGAATCTTCATTAGTTTTAATTTAATGTGAATAACTCTCATAATTATGAGCTAAAAATTATTTTTTCAATCGATCTATTTAAGGGATTATTAGCAGGTTAAGTACATATGCAAGTATAGCTGGAATAGACTATGCCTACTGTAATGAATTCTATTTCTACAAGCATTCAATATTTTAGAGCTAGAAGTCAACTTCGGATGCTGACTTAGAACTTTGGATTCATTTTATAATTTTAGGATAAATATCATTTGCGATAAAATATACACATGCTTGAGAATTGATCTTAAAAAGAACAAGTTTACTAGGATGTAAATCTTATATAAACTTCGTGCTCAAATATTTTGATAAATTCAGAAGGGGACTGCAATCAACAATACTATGTGTGATGTATAGTTCTGATAAAAACTTGTAAATCAGGATCAAAATAAAATCAATAAAACAAATGCTAGAAAAACTGACGTCTGTTTTGAAATTTATAGACTTTTGAATACTTACTTCTGACTAATTTGCAAGAATGTACTAATCATGCTAGTCCTTTTAGTTATCAAAATTAGCAAAGCAATATTTATTCATGATGAAGATATCTAATTATGAAGCTTCCACATGATAACATGTCGCCTTCTTTAAAATTCATGTAACGACATAATCAAATTGCAGTTCTCTCAAAAATTTAGTCAGGTTCGTACATGCATACATATTCTGTTTTCTATAACAAAAACAAGAAACTAGGGATAAAAAAACGATTCATGACAGTTAACTAATATTAGAGGGCAAAGCTAACCTGTTGTGTTTGCTTGAGCTTGAGAATGCAGCGTTCGCATCAGCTTCTGAGGGTTTGCCTATGCTAATCATTTGCAATATCAAGTGTAAGCACATATATATTGATCATAGGCTAAAAGATGACAATGGTATCATTAGTGATATAAGCTTATAGTTACTAATGCAAAAGTACCTTGTCAAAATCAATTTTTGCTTCATCAGATTCTCCATGTAACATGTAAGACATACCACGTAGATATAAAGCTTTAATATGTACAGGATTTGCATCCAGTACTTGAGCAAGTAAAGATGGATAAAACAATTATACAATAGTTATGAGAATTGGAGGTATTTCTTAAGAATAATGAAAAGGCATATAAGAAAGTGAAGACTTAGGTAAAAGGCATTTTGAAAACTTATATAAAATATAAAGCTTTAATATGTACAGGATTTGCATCCAGTACTTGAGCAAGTAAAGATGGATAAAACAATTATACAATAGTTACGAGAATTGGACGTATTTTTTAAGAATAATGCAAAGGCATATAAGAAAGTGAAGACTTATATAAAAGGCATTTTGAAAACTGAGACTCTATTTTGAAAACTGAGACATTTTATTCCGATAATTAAAAAATGTTTTTAAAACCGAGTCTTGGTTTTAAAAAACTAAGGCATTTTGTTCCAATAACAAAAAAGATGTAATACTATAAAAGGCATGCCTACACAATACAGCATGCCATGCTATAAATAACGCCTAAGTCCATGTTATGAATATCAGAGACAACCATGTTGATTAAGTTGGGAAGTTTCAATAGATAATGCAATAAGTTAATCTCTATGGATGCAGGTTGATGGTCATGTATGACTTTGTTTTTGAAAAGACTCATTCCATGAGGAGAGCACTCATGAAAAAATATTAAACTCAAAATGCAAAAAGAGAATCGGTAATGAGCCTGGTAGATGAAATAAAGGCAAAAAAACTTAGAACAAAAAATAGAAAAGTGTCCCAACCCAATAATATCACAACATAAACTCATAAATAAAAGGACACAAACAATAAATGGTCATTATCCTAAAAATATCTTTGAAACAAGTCATAAAGCAAGGTAAAAATTTAGAAATAGGTAGAAATGAAATATCATAGACATAAAACTGTAAAAAAGAGAACTATAAATCATGGCAAATTAAAAACCCAAGAACCGTTTATCAGAACTGAGCGTGCTATCATTAAGCAACAATAAGTGAATGAACTAAACAATTGCGGAATTGCAGATACATGTGCAAGCAGGTTAAATCAAAGCAGTTGTATGCATGGAAAATCAAGGCTGACACATGTAGTAAACTGAAAAGTATTTGTAACTAAAAGAAATACAAACGGAAGTTTGTGTTTCCCCTAGTTTGGCCAGAAGTTGAAACCATGATGATAAAATATTTTGCTGATGAGAAATAACCCAAGCAAGGGAACAAAAGATTAGATGAAACTATATTGAAATCATAACTTGTACCCACTCAGCACATATAGGTTCATATTAATGTCATGAAGACATAAACCATATAATAATACATGTGCACAGATGATTTTTCATTGAATAAAAAAATAACCAACTCGAACAACTTTGTGGCTATTTTTTTTGCAGATGATTTTCTTGCCTTGTTATTTTCTTAACTTTTTACAATTGAAAATTTTAATCTTTCTAAAGCATATGCATTTGCATACGCAATGCCAGACTTTGCCTGCATAGGCAACACCAAAAATATGCATTTGCACATGCAATGCCAGACATATCCAATGCCATCATATGCATTCAAGGCATATTCATTTGCATATGCAATTCCAGGCTTATGCATGTGCCTGTATATGCAATGTAAGGCATATGCATTTGCATATGCAATGCTAGGCATATGCAATTCCTACATATGCAATTCAAGGCATATTCATTTGTATATGCAATGCCAGGCATATGCATCTGCATATACAATGTGTGGCATATGCATACTCTTGCATATGCAAATAAAGGCATATGCATTTGCATATGCAATACCAGGCTTATGCATATTCATGCATATGCATTGCAAGGCATACGCATTTGCATATGCAATGGCTGCATATGCGTTTGCATATGCAATGTCTGCATATGCAATGTAATGCATTGCATTAGCATATGCAATGCCTGCATATGCTAACGTGCGATGGACATGCATTATCAAGTTCTTGTAGCTCTCGCTTTCTCTTTAGTTGGTTTAGTTGGTGGATTAAGCACTTCATTTTGTGCACTTACTGTAATTTTGAACCATGCACCCAATCTTACGATGCATATGTTTTCTTTCATAAAACATGCATTCCCTTGAAAAATTTCACTTCTTTTGCATGTCAATGAAATTATACATGGGCACCACTAGTTTTTTGTCAGCATTCCATGATTTGCAACTTCCTCACTATCACCATATGTAATCCAGTGATCCAAACAAAATTGCTTAACATTATATTTGCTCTCCTGTTTATGTGACTAAATGATGATTTAGATATATGATCAAGTTACTAAATTTTTTACTGTAATCTGTTAAGGAAAAAATGTTTACTTTAAATGTGAAAAATGGTTACTATCTTATTTTAAACTAAAAACTTGATAGCAAAGCAATTAATAATGCACCCAAGTCCAACAGCCAATATAATTACCAAATTTGGGGGAATAGTTACTAGTTGCCCATCAATCAATACTAGTGAAGTGTGCACCAAATATGTTAACGGGTACTCGTAAAAAAGTTGCTGCATTTTATTTGAATGATTACCTTTGTAATCCAGAAATAAATTAATTTGAATGATTTACAATGCAATTAAGAAATCAGTTTTGGAAATGAATTAATATTAATTTACAACAAACAATCAATTCAGCAAATTAGGTACAAATATGGAAAGAAAGGAAGAATTTAAGAAGATATAGATCTATTGTGCATTTATTGAAATTTTAGAAATTGAAATTTCTAGCACATTTTCTGAAGACGATTCATCACATAAACATCACCTTATCAAAAAAATTCAACAAACGTACCCATTCGCAACCAGTACCAGCATCATGAAACCCATAAACGGAGCATTTCTCCGGAAACCCTTGAAACTTTTCCTCAAATCAACGTACTCCTCTGCTCCCAAATCCCATTGCTCCGCCCTACTCTTGACTTTCTCTTCTGACGCATTGAAAAACCAAGCGTTGAGGCCGTTAGTGATGAAGAGGGAGAAGTGGAGAATGGAGTTTTAATTATGTCTCAGGTACGCTATTAACACATAACCAGAGCATCGGTCGACAAAGCTAAGGGACGTAAATCATCATTCGATCGAGATACTAACGTCAGCGCTTTCAGAAACCCTAATTTAGTTGAAGAGAAGACGAAAGAGAAAGAGTAGTCGCTTCAAAAGAAAACAGCTGATATGATAAAGGGGTCTGAGCGGTTCGATATAATAAAGGCTATTACAACGGGTATTTTTGACCGTTGTAAAGTTGACATCTATTACAACGGGCCTGAGTGGACCGTTGTAATAACCCTCTATTACAACGGGCAACCAATACCCGTTGTAAAAAGGGCATTTTTTATGGCATCTTTTACAACAGGCCTGAATGGACCATTGTAATAGCTTTCTATTACAACGGACAACCAATGCCCGTTGTAAAAAGGCCGTTGTAATAGGATATTTTTGTTGTAGTACGATGAATTAGATCTCGGCTTCGATTTGATTAGAAAATGAATAGGCAGCCGTCTTTTTTTAGGGTTGAACGATTTGATTAGAAAATAAAAGGAGGGCACGGCTCAGATTCGAATTAAAGAAGAAGGAAATTGTTCTACCATTCTTTGATTCGTTCTATTATTTTCTTCTTTTCTTTATCGGCTAAAAAAATATATATAAGAAGAGGACATCTGTTCGATTTTCAGAGAAACAGTAGACACATGTTGTTAAGAAGAAAACATGTCCAATTTTTCTATAGTATGTGAATTTATAAAATTTAATTTAAATTCAAATTCAAATCGTCTCGATTTTCGCAACTCACAATCTCGATCATTTATCGAGGTGTGCCGCTATGCGTTTGTAATGTTAAACCCCTATTTCGAACGTGATGTAAAAGGTTTTGAGTCCAAATTCGATCGTATGGAAAAGATAGCCTTTTGTACCCAGTTATTATATTTAATTTTTAATATAAATTCAGTGTGTTTATCTACCGTACGACCACATGTTCGAATCTACGAAAATTGAAATCCGATAATAATATAATATTATGATCCAATGGAACTGGTTTCGTCGAATTTCGAGACTGTACCTCGGAAGGCTATTTTTAAATATCGATTTAAACGATATATTTTTTAAACTGAACAAAACACTCTCAAATTAAAATTTAAAACTTCTATTATCTCTAGTATTATAAATACATATTTTGCAAGCCTTCAAATTATTTTTAACAGGCTTAAAACTGAAGATTCAATATTTTATCCATCTTTCAATAATTTAAATACAATAATTTAATTGCCCAAGTTAATGGTTATATTTGAAATTTAAGTTAAACTTACTTTCAAATATTTAATATCAATTAAATATTTCAGTTTCAAATATCCAAAAATTCCGGGTCGTCACACAAGGTCAAACTCGAGCCAAAGCTTGGTTCAACTCAGGCACATTACAAAAACATCCCAAAATTGTCGAGTAGAAGAATTCAAAAACCAACATAAAACAAGCCTTGACCAAAAGTTTAATATACAAGCAAGGCTACGAATTCAAGGACAAATGCACATCATTTTAAAACAATGTACACAGGAACTCAAAAATGACTATACACATGAATATCATTCGAGTTAAAACAAATACCAGAGCTAGAATATCAGACTACAACAAGATCGGTACAGTTTCAAGTGCATCATATACATGAGTGTGAGAAATGCGGATTACGGATCTTAAGGCTAGAATTAACACTAGAGGGGGGTGAATAGTGTTTTAAGGAATTACTAAATCCTTTCGAGTTTATGTTAATTTGAACACAAATGTATGCAATATTCACACACATATATGATCACATAATCAAACATATATGCAGAAATAAAGTAAAAGCAATAAAGGAAAGAACACACCGGATTTTATACTGGTTCGGAGTTACCCTATATCCAGTCCCGCACACAAGTATGGATTTTCTTTCAAAAGCAATTGTTACAATTACACCCTCGATTTCAAGGCCACGAGGTACACCACTCCAGATTCACAATCCTATGGGTAGAGATACCTGATTTTACGGGCAACAAGTTCACCCAATTGATTTCGCAGGCTACAATCACACTTTTTCTCGCTTGATTGGTTTCACAGGCTACAATCACACATTTTCTCACTCAATTTATTACAAAGAAGCCTATAACTTTGAATAGCACTGAGATCTTGTTGAGATAGTGATAGAGAATCAAACCAGAGGTGTTCTAGTTAGATTCAATGTTGATTTCGGTAGAGTAATGGTAAAAATATATATAAAGAAATGTGAAAGAAGAAGAGGAGTGAAATCGAAGAAAAATTGTATATAAATTCGTTTAAAACTGCCCCGATTTATAGTACAAAAACAACCATGTCTATTCGTGAAAGGATATGAAGAATTGATGTGACGCCCCACCTCTATACCCACGCTAGCCAAGAACACTACGGTGTAGTGCTGTCAACTAGCACGGAGAATAAGGCTGTTGAGGAGCGACCATCCATGTAATTGCTTATCACACAGTGGCTATAAATAATCTTCGGAAACAAACATAGAAATAAGCATAACACAAATCATTCACAGACATCCATATCACAAGGGCGGAAGAAGATATGAATATATAACTAACACATGAAAGTGTACATCAGAGTAGTGGTCAAAAAGATCCACAATAATACAAAAGAATAGCAACACGTGCTATACAATAGAATACAACTATGAGTCTATATCTCAAGTGTATACAACAAAAACTGCTAATCTAAATAGTCAGCCAAAAGTCAGAGTAGCAAATCCCGGGAAGAAGTCAAGCAGAAGCACCTGTAACATCTCGGTCTGACCCGAGTATTATTTAAGAAAATAATAAACGGATCAGTCTAGCAATAAATATCATATGACATGATATAAAATAAAAGATATGGCATAAACCTAAAATATCCATACTGACATACTACTATAAGTATGCAAATGATGGTCAACAGAAGATCAATCAATAAGAGGTAAATCAATATCACAAGAATCTTCTCAAAGATCCAAAGAGGGCATCATACCCTAAACTTGTACTCATAACAAGTCAATGACATAAATTCCAGAAATCAACGCGAGAAATCCAAAAATCATAAAAAGGGAAAGAGGCCTATCACATGACGGTCCGAAGACCATGGGGAGCTACCCCACATGTGTGAGTCGAAATCACACAGATGAGGTCTAGACTAACCAAAAATCAAAAAGGTATGTGTGAGTGAAATCACACAAGTGATGTCTAGTCTAACCTCGCAAACAAGAGACATCGCACAGTTGCTAGTCTAAATCATAAGAATGATCGTCATGATCAACGAGAAGTGTCAATTACACTAAGCTAGTAAATATATGAGCTTAGCTTCATGTCCCATAACCACTAGCTTAACTAAAATATTTACGAACAAATTGTAGATCTCCACTAGAAAATTGTCACAAGAGGTTCAATCGAACAAGTCCAAGAATTAACCGACGAAGTGAACGCAAGTGTTTCATACCACTTGTTTTACTAATCCGTTTAATTAGATTTCTCATCCGAGTGAGGTAAAGGTTTGTATATATTAGTAGATTGGAAAACGGTTTAAGAAAAGTGCTTTGTTATTGAAAATGGAGTTGAAATCATTTTGTTGAAAGAGTTTTAATATTTACTACTATATAGAAAACCTTTATATTTTAAAGTGGCAAATCATAGAAGTGATTGTAGAAACAATAAATCATAAAAATTCACATACGAAGACGTGAATAAGATCCAAAGAAACCGATTAAGTACCCATTGAAATAGATATTCAAAAATCCATAAAATCGACCGAGAAGACAAAGATAGTTTGTCTCGAAGAGTGGTCAATCTCATCATCTCAACAAAGCAAGTTCTGTTGAATGCTTTTCAGATAAGATCCCCTACGGAGGGGGGGGGGGGGGTGGGGGGTCCGGGGGGGGGGGGGGGTGGCAACCCCCCAAGGTGTGTTTGCGACCTAACGATGACTCGCGACCCAACATGGCCGACCTAACAGAGCAACAGGACGAGCGACTTAACAAAGTGGCCGAGCGACCTAACTGGAGCAAGCGACCTATAGGTCATGCGACCTAAAGTACAACGCGACCTAACAGGGTTCACGACTTAAGGTATTCGCGACTTAACGGGTTATAGGCCTAACGACTTAACATGGTTCACGACCTAAGGTATTCGCGACTTAACGGGTTATAGGCCTAACGACCTAACAGGGTTCATGACCTAAGGTATTCACGACTTAACGGGTTATAGGCCTAACGACCAAACATGGTTCACGACCTAAGGTATTCGCGACTTAACGGGTTATAGGCCTAACGACCTAACAGGGTTCACGACCTAAGGTATTCGCGACTTAACGGGTTACAGGCCTAACGACCTAAGGCTTAATTCGCGAACGTCCTACTGCTTAAGGCTTAACTCGCGAGCGACCTACGGCTTAAGGTTTAACTCGCGAGCGACCTACGGCTCAAGGCTTAACTCGCGAGCGACCTACGGCTTAAGGCTTAACTCGCGAGCGACCTAACTCCGAAGTGCCAATATTTCCAGAATGACCTAAAGCCCTGCGACCTACGACCCAGCGACCTTGCGACCTATCACCGAACGAGTCAAGTGGCCAGAACGAGCTAAGTGCAGGAAATTTCCAAAAAATGCTAAAAATTGGAGTTTTTCGCCAATCCAATCCAAACCAAATGCAAATGTGCATGCAAAAGTGATAGGGAATCATTCCCAATAGTCCAATATAGTTATAGACTAGATTTGTGAGATAAAAATCTCACCTTTTCACCAAATTTATGAAGAAAAGCTTGAAAGAAATGGAGAAGTAATCACATGCTTGAATCCAATGTCTTCTTCTTGAATTTGGAATTGAATGTTGGATTTGCAAGAGAATTTGAGCTTGGAATTTTAATTTCTCTTTCCACTCACCATTAATGCTTAAGCTTGGTTGTTAGGAAATTTATGAAGAGTGAGGAGAAAGAGAGAAGTGGGTTTGAGTTATAATGGCTAATCTAACCCAAAGTCCAAAGCGGGAAAAGTAAGTGAAATTCCACTAACTCCAAACCTATCAATGTTTATACTTAAAAAAGTTGTAAACGGCATTTCGAAGTCAATGGAAGTGGTTTCGAGTCCTAATTTGACCGTTTGCAAAAAGTAGCTTTTCGGACCAATATCCGAATAACGACAAAATATTGAAATAAAATATTTAAATATAAAATCGATAAATATGCGGGTTGTTACAATTGACACTTCTTTTGAAATTCAATTTTTTGAATCAAACTGCCAACTTGTCAACAAGGGTATATTGGGGTTGTCAACAGGCCTAAGCAATTTTTGGTGATTTTTTTTCTTTGAAAATAACTTTCATCTTATATTAAAACTATTTTGAACTTTATAAATATACTTAACTATAGTTAAAATACATAAAAAATATAGAGAATAATATTTTGATATATATAAAATTTTACTATAATTTAAATCTAAGTATAAATATTAAAAGCTAAATATATTATTATTAAAAGATACTTTAAAACCAAGGATAATTTGATTTTGAAAATAAAGATTATTTCGAGGCTAAAAGTATTTAAAGTCAGGATAGATGTTTTTGATTCTTTTTTTTAAAGGATGGTTTTGAAATCATTTTGAAAACAAGTTATAATTTTGTAAAAACATTTGAATAAAAGTTAGTGGATACAAAACAATGTTCCACTAGGTTTTTCATAGGTTCCATCCTACTTAGGGTTCCATCCCTTTAACAAGCTCGAAGTGGTTCCATCCCTTAATCTATGCCTAACTATCCTATTTTATACCTCCCCCTTTGTCAACAAAAACAAACTCCAAACTATATAACTCCCCCTTATTCTTGTACTAAAATACCTGCATTAATATAATATTCAATGGAGTATATAATAGATAGATTAAGAGATAATTATACTGTGATATCCCGGAATTTTGAGAATATCAATTTAATAATCTTTATATAAATTAAATTGATTTGATAATATTGATCAATAAAATATGAATTGGTTTAACAATTTGATTAAATAAATATTTAATTAGTGATTTTATTTTTTTAAAAGCTAAATAAATGTTTTTAATTTTAATGTATATATATTATAGATTATCTTTGTTTTGGAATTTGATAAATAAATAAAGTTTTGTTTTTAAATTCTAGTAATATATTGAGTAACTGGAAAATTATATTTTAAATTAATTTTAAGTTTCTCAAAGTTATTTAGATTAATAATTATATGGTCTGTAAATATTTACAATAAAATGTAATTGTTTAAAATTATATCTTAGCTTAATTTTTAAATTTAAACAAAAGTTTGTTTTATTTCTTTTTAAATATGATTTGATAAATATGATCTGGAAATTTTTTATACAAGTTTAAAATATAATGTAAAATATGGTTTTAATTCATTAAATAAAAGTGATTTATAATTATCTTTATAAATCATTGAAAATTTGTTAAATTTGTTATTTTCAAGCCATATTTAAAATGTATCATTTTTCCATAAATACAAAAAGAATTAAAATAAGAAAATGGAATTTTCTTTTTAAATTGAATAAATTGATTTTAAATTTGGATTTCAAAAAGTTTAATTTGAATTGGAATTGATTTTGAGATTCAAAATATTAGATTCTTTAAAATATTTGAATAAGTTTTAATTTATAATTTGTTTTATTTACATTTTCTTTAAATAAGAAATTCATATATGTTCACATAAGTATAAATAAATTAAAGTAAAATCCTTTATTAACATTTAAAAATATAACTAAATTAAATAAAAGACAAGTGTTAACAATTGAATAATCTAAAGCTACATGTGTTTATTAACGAATAAAGGAACATGACAAGTGTCATTGTTTTTCTTTTTCTTTATTTTGTCAAAATAATTTCAGCCCTTAAACCATTCTCATTTTCCCTTCATTCTCTTTCCATAACCAAAAGCTAAGGAAAAAAAAAAGAAAACAAGATCTGAAACTCAAAATTTCCTCAAAAGCAAATCTAAAATTTCACTCCTCAAAATTATGATTGCAAACCAAAAACCTGAAACTGGATTTTCAAACATGCAATTCAAAATCTGCATTTCTTTTTACAACCTGAATCCGCATGTAAACTACAGTTCTGAAATCAAGTCTGCATTTTTCAAAGGCCTGCATACAATTGTATTTCCACCGAAAAATTGTCAGCAAGCAACCTGCAATTGAAGCAATCTCAGGTCTGCATTTTTTTTTCAAAAATTAAAGCAATCAAAGGCCTGCATGCATGAAGTGGTAACAGGAAGCAAAAAGTTTCTTTCCATTATTCAATGCTGCTCTGTTCCTTTAAAAAAAAAATAAGGTGAGTAATTTTTTTTTAGAACTTCAAAATATTCTGGTTGCTTGAGTTATGCTTAAGTTAGTTTGTATTTGTATGTATCTGTGGAAAATTTATATGTATTGTGTGATTGCATGGATAATTTTGAAAATGCCTGTAGAACATCCCTGTTCTAAAATTTCAACACAGTTTTTAAATTTAAATTCATTTTTTTCTTTATCTATTAATTTTTAAGACTTAGGATCTAAATAAATATTTTTCGTTTGGTTATAAACTTAATTTTAAAAATTTACTTAACTTAAATAGAAACTGCAATTGCTCTGGAAATCAAGTTTAAAGGGGAAACTCAAGTCTCTGCTAAAATTCAAACTTGTCAATTGAGCAATTCAGGTATACAAACTAAATTCTTAGACTAAGTCATGATTTTTAAGAGTAAAATCATAAATTTTAAATTGGGTTTGACTGTGCAAGTGTGAGTTGATCAGAATTGGGTTTTGGAGTGTCTTTGGTGATTCAAGTGGATTTGGAGTTCGTGTTTTTGTATGAAGGAAGATGGATGATCGGAGCATCATGGAAAATTGGTTGTATGGTGATCAAGTTGGTATGGCGACGACAGTGTTTAAAATAAATCTGTAACCCTAGTTTATATTCAAGTATATGAATTTGATCGATGCTGTCTCTCTGTTTGATCGAGTGTGAAGCAACTTTGGAGAATGGTAGTTGGGTCCATGAGGAGGATGTGGCCGGAGTTTCATCTCTAACGGTGGTCGGAGGAGTTGGGTTTCGCCCTTGACAGGTTTGGGATTGAAGAGGCTCTGTGTTTCCAGGTTTTTGCAGTAAGGTAGGTTTTGATTTTTAGGTGAATGGAGATGTTTTGATGGTCGTGATGTTGAGTGAGGTTGTTTTCTGGTGTGATGATGCTGCCGGAGTTGACTGGAGGAGGTTAGAGCCACCGTGCATGTGCATGGTGCTCTTAGTTTCTGATGATCTGGTATTCTTGGGTGTTTTGATTAGTTTGGGAGAGAGCAGATTGTACTCGAGCAAATGCTCGAGTCACTTAAAGGTTTACCCGAAGATAGGTGATAGGTGACTCGAAGTAAAAAAGTTTGAGCTCGAGTAGTTTTATTGCTTCAGGTTTTTAAATTTTAAACAAAATTTAAATATACGGAAGCAAAGAAAGGTTTAAACCAAAAGTTGAAAACAAGTTTAAAATAGGAATTCAAAATGAATTTAAATTCTAAGTTTTCAAAATAAATAATTTTATAAAATATGAAATGTTTAATAACTGAAACCTGTACAATATTTTATAAAGAGATTTATAAATCTGAAAAAAGAGATTTAAAACAAGATTTTAAATTTAATTTTAAAACTGAATTGTAAATCTGTATTCAAATTTGAATTTGAAATCTTAGGATTTGAAAAGAAAATAAGTTTATAAATTCAAATGTTTGTAATTAAGTTTGAATCATAAAGTAATTTATAATGAAGTTTTAAAAATCTGAAATATAAGATTTAAACAAAGTGATCAAATCTAAGTTGGGAATCTGGAATTCAAAAATGAGTTTGAATCCTGATTGTAATAGAGTAAACTTTTGAATTTAAATGTTTTAAAACACCTTGAATGTTTTTAAGTAGGGTTTAAGTTTAAATTGAATTTGGGTTTAAAATTCTTTTAAATTTCTTTATAAAACAAATAGATTCTTTGTCATATAATTAAAAGAGTTTTGAATTGTTTTAAAGGTTTTGTTAAAGTTAAGAATTGTTTCATTTTAAATCTTGAATTTAAAATGCAATCTAAAGGAAAATTTAAAAACAAGTTGTCTTTAAATTACTTTGATAATGATAATTAAATCATGATTAAGATTAATGATTATCATTAAGTTAATAAGAAATTAATAATTTATAATTCATTAAATGATTAAGGTGATTAAGTTTGTAATTAATTAATTTAATTAATTAATAATTAGGTTAATTAATTAAATAATCAAGGGTTTTATTTAATTAATTAAAGGATTAGTAAGTTAATTAAGATAGATTAAATTGTAATTAAGAAATCAATTAATTAAATAAGATTTGATTTAATTTAATTAATAATTTGAATTCATTAATCAGGTAATTAAAAATTAATTAAGTTTTAGATTATCACTTGATTAATTTAGATAATTAGGGGTTAATTAAATGGGTTTTATAGATAAATTAATTTGTAATTAATATTGATTAATCTCAGATAATTACTTTAGAGAAGTAATTAAAGATTTGTTATTGGTTAATGAAGGTCATCAATTTAGTATTATTTAATAATTAATTAATATTTTTAATAATTAATTGAATTAATTAATTTAAAGATAATCATCTGAATTGTTTAAGTGTAATTACTTAATGATAGTAATTAAGAAAATTAATTACTAACCGTAATTAATTAAGTTTATTTTGATTAATTAAGTTAATTAATTAAGTTTAATGAATTCAAATTAATCATTGGTTGATTTGAGAAGTAATTACCCAATGTAATTAAAAATGAATAATTATTTAGTGAAGTAATTAAGAAGATAAATTACTTGATGTAATTGAATTGAAGAATAATTGGGTAATAGAGGAGTTTTTGGAAATTAATTACTTTGTGTAATTAATATGTAATTAGCATGCAGAATAATTACTTAAAGGAAGTAATTAATAATTAATTACTTAGTGTAATTAGTTTAGGTTTTGATAATTGGGTTATTTAAAGATAATAAAGAGAAGTAATTAATCAAATATAATTAATTAATTAATGTGATTAATCAAGAGTGGTTAATCAATATGGATAATTGATAATTTATTTGATAGGATAATTATAAATAAATAATTAGGGATCATTAATTTATATAATTAATGATGTAATTAAGGATGGATTAATTTAAGAACAATTAATCAATGAAGGAATTAATTAATGTAATTAATTAAGGATTAATGTAATTAATTAATGAAGTAATTACAGGTTAATTACTAAATTTGGTTTAGAAATATTAATTTGTGAAATTAATTAAAGGTTAATTACTTAAAAGTAATTAAAGTATAATCCATCAAGGATGATTAATTAGGGGATTTGTTGAGGGTAATTAATTGATTGTAGTTAATTAATGGTTATGTAAGCAAGATTTATATGGATGAGTAATTAATTTAATATATTTTAAATTAATTAGGGAAGAAGTAATTAATTTAATTCATTTTAAATTAATTATAGAATGGTGATTAATAAGTCACTGCTTGTGAATGTTGATTAATACTTATTACCTTGAATAGTTGAGATCTTAGATATGAGATAAGTAATGTTGTGTGATTTGGATGCTATGGTTGCATTTGAGTTGATTATATGAATTATCTGTTTGGAAGGATAATATGGATTATCTGTTGTGATGATATTGTTGATTATCTATTATGATGTTGTGAATTATCTATCTGTGTATATAGATAATATTAAATTGAATTGTTTTAAACATTTAAAACAACTTGGACCTAAAAGATGGCGATTTGGATTTCGATGAGACCGGGATCGGGTTTTCATATTTGGATATCTGAAAACCACATCGATCCAAATTAACGATAGGTCGTGAATCTCAAGTGAAGATGAAGATTTAGAGTGCAAGGGTTATCGTCGTTAACTCTGAGGGTGATTCCAAAATGAGTGTAACGAGATAATGACTTCGGTTTCGTTCGAACCCGGAACGAACTTGTATGGATTGAATGCTTTCAGAACATCGTCAGGTGGACGATGAGCATTCTAAGAGATTTGTTCTCTAAAGGCAATCGTAGCCTCAAGCCTCATCAACCGGGAATGACTAAAACAGGAGAGGTGCAGCAAGGTTAAGTGGGTCATGCCCAAGTAGGACAAGATTTTCCCCTGTCTAGAGGTCTCTTTATATTCGGCTGTGTGGGCGGTTGATTGCAACAACTGCCGGGGTTGTCTTGTTCGGGACTGTTCAGTAAGGAATGGTTCTAGCCTTGTGTTGCAGGGGAGCGGGTGTACTCCTCGGTACAGTGATCTAGGCCACGTACTGTGACGGGCGGTACCCCAGTAGCCCTGCCATTGATGTAGTCCAAAATCCAATAAATGCCCTACATATTAGTTGTGCCCAACTATGTTGGAACGTGAGATGTAAGCATTCCAGCTATTTCTGTATTTTACTTGAAAACCCTAGACACTATTATAATATCATCGGATTTCCTATCAAATGTTTTGGTTAGTGTAAGGTAAAAACCTTTCCATGTTTATGTGTGGGAAGTCTTACGTGATACCTTTCTTTCCAAAGGTTTTTAAAGTTAAGCAACCTTAACCTGTAACTCACACCAAACCCATGTCTGACCCGGAGTTTATCTTCTGTTTTTCTTAAACTCTTGGGTACTCAAATTTTTACGAGTAGCCAAGGGATTCAGGTTAGCTTTGACGAATATTGGAGGAGCAATGGAGCAGGAGGCTTCTGCGTCGTAGATATATAGTTTTCGCTGTGTGTTCTCTGTGTTATGTTTGTATTAAGTTGTAAATACTAGACAGGTGTTTATAACTGTATGGAATATGTGATGTATATGCTGTGTATCTCTGATTGGTGTTATATACCATGTAATATTTATGTTATTAATATAATTTATTCGTTCCGCTGTTGAGATTCTATTGTTGTTTCTTCTTTATCTTCTTTCTTTTCTCTTTTCTATCCCTTTCTTTCTTCATAATGATGCGATTTTCTGCGTTGGGAAAGTCGGGTCATCACATTTGGTATCAGAGCATTAGGTTGAGTGAATACCTGGGCTTTGAAGTGGTGTCTACCTTGAGAGAGCGTATTTGTAATTTTTATATATATTTATTTATTTCGACCTATTACCTGTTCGGGTTTCCAATATAGGTTATAAAGGTAGATAAGGTAGTAGTGTGTATAACACGACTACCAATGGTTGGAGTTTGAATGTTTGAGGTTGGAAGTGTATCTGTCGAGGCTGTAGACCTAATACCGTCTCGAGTGAGCTTCGCAGTGGTGTAAGGACTTCATTGATCTCTGAAGGTAACCTGTTAAGGTTTAGAGTTCATGTTTGAAGTTGGATAAGTAGAGTTTGAATCTGTTGGCTGAGCAGAAGCGAGTGATGGTATCTTGTTACCTCAGGAAGTTATAGCTGTGTGATGAGATGCAGTGACTCTGGATGTTTTCGAAGTCGATTTCTTTGGAACGAGTTTAAGGAGGTAGGTCTGCTTCGGTGTTGTGGCTAAGTTCAGCAGGATGTTTCTGTTTGGTTTGAAGTCTGAGTTTCTCGAAGAACTTTGATTTGGGAATTCTTTGTCATTGGTGTCAGCAGCGCAGCTCGGAGTGTTCTGTATGTCGGCAGAGTTTTCTGGCTTATCAGTTTTTTGGAGGTGAAGTTCAGAAGTAGCTGAGTGGATCCATTTCTTCGATGGATTGGCAAGTCCAGCATAAGTTGTTCTGATTGGTAAAGAGAGAACAGTTTTCTTTGGATTTTAGTTGGAATTGATCGCAAAGTGACTTGTGATAATAGAGTATTCTCTTGGATTGTTGGGAATTTTTCTGAATGATTTTAGGGAAGTCAAAGGTTGTCCACATCTAGAGATTCAGTTTTCTTATCGACTAGGATTCCAAGTGTGGTACCGGTGGTTCAACTAGTTGATGGTTGGTTCCTTAAGATGGAGTTTGATGAAGCAGCTCAGGATTGGAGGAACTTGTGAGTTTTCTCTTGGCTATCAGAGATCTTCTTGGTTATGTTGTCCAGTAGTGCTCGTGTTCTTCATCAGTATTTTTTTCTATTACAGATCAGAGTTGTGCAGCGGAAGCAGTTTGGGAGTGCATCTGTTTTTCTTTTTCGGAAAGGAGAAGTTTGTTTTCTTTTGATGGTTGTGAGTGGAAGTTTGTTCTTGATCTTGATTGATCGTGGAGGATCATTCTTATGGATTGGGTTGGTCCAGTTTGTTCCTTGAGACATCAACGAGAATTGAGCTGATTAGGTGGGAAGTAGGCAGCTCGAGATCGTCCGAAGGATTTTGTGAATCTGAAGTCAGAGATCTGATTTTGGATAAGTTTCTTAGTTTTTAGGAGATATAAATTTTGGTAAGGTTGGGTAAGCTAGCTCCGAGATGTTTTGGATTTCTTCTGTCTTCTGTTATGGATAAGTGTTTGGTTTTTTGGATTGAATTGCCAGTTTGGACAACTGGAATTCAATGTGTTTCACGTATCTCTGAGGGAGTACGTGTATGATCTATTTTTGGTTTTGGAATCAGCTGTTCTGGGAGATTTGGTTGTTGAGTCAGACTTGTCTGTAGTCTGATGTCTTGTTCAGTTATAGATCTAGATGGGTAGGAGTTCTATAGCTTAGTTGTATTGATTGTTTGGGTTTTATAGAGCGAGTATCCCATTGTTTACTTGGGAAACTCGAGGAAACTCTATCTAGAATTTTGTCTGGATAGTTAATTTTATTTGATTGGATGAATTGATTGCTATAGTAGTTGCATATGTTTGATATATGCTTGTATTTCAAAATTGAAATATTTGTAATAGGTTAGTAAATTACCTTTGTTTTAAATTTCGGGGACGAAATTCTTTTAAGGGGAAGGAATGCGATATCCCGGAATTTTGACAATATCAATTTAATAATCTTTATATAAATTAAACTGATTTGATAATATTGATTAATAAAATATGAAATGGTACCAATCTGATTAAATAAATATTTAATTAGTGATTTTATTTTTTCAAAAGCTAAATAACTGTTTTTAATTTTAATGTATATATATTATAGATTATCTTTGTTTTGGAATTTAATAAATAAATAAATTTTTGTTTTTAAATTCTAATAATATATTGAGTAATTGGTAAATTATGTTTTAAATTAATTTTAAGTTTCTCAAAGTTATTTAAATTAATAATTATATGGTTTGTAAATATTTACAATAGAATGTAATTGTTTAAAATTATATCTTAGCTTAATTTTTAAATTTAAATAAAAAGTTTATTTTATTTCTTTTTAAATATTATTTGATAAATATGATTTGGAAATTTTGTATACAAGTATAAAATATAATGTAAAATATGGTTTTAATTCATTTAATAAAAGTGATTTATAATTCTCTTTATAAATCATTTAAAATTTGTTAAATTTGTTATTTTCAAGCCATATTTATAATGTATCATTTTTCCATAAATATAAAAAGAATTAAAATAAGAAAATGGAATTTTCTTTTTAAATTGAATAAACTGATTTTAAATTTGGATTTCAAAGAGTTTAATTTGGATTGGAATTGATTTTGAGATTCAAAATATTATATTCTTTAAAATAGTTGAATAAGTTTTAATTTATAATTTGTTTCATTTACATTTTCTTTAAATAAGAAATTCATATATATTCACATAAGTATAAATAAATTAAAGTAAAATCTTTTATTAACATTTAAAATATAACTAAATTAAATAAAAGACAAGTGTTAACAATTAAATAATCTAAAGCTACATGTGTTTGTTAACGAATAAAGGAACATGAAAAGTGTCATTGTTTTTCTTTTTTTCTTTTTCTTTATTTTGTTAAAATAATTTCAGCCCTTAAACCATTCTCATTTTCCCTTCATTCTCTTTCCATAACCAAAAGCTAAGAAAAAAAAGAAAACAAGATATGAAACTCAAAATTTCCTCAAAAGCAAATCCAAAATTTCACTCCTCAAAATTATGATTGCAAACCAAAAACCTAAAACTGGATTTTCAAACATGCAATTCAAAATCTGCATTTCTTTTTACAACCTGAATCAGCATGCAAACTATACTTCTGAAATCAAGTCTGCATTTTTCAAAGGCCTGCATACAATTGTATTTCCACTGGAAAATTGTCAGCAAGCAACCTGCAATTGAAGCAATCTCAAGTCTGCATTTTTTTTTTCAAAAATTAAAGCAATCAAAGGCCGGCATGCACGAAGTGTTAACAGGGAGCAAAAAGTTTCTTTCCATTATTCAATGCTGCTCTGTTCCTTTTAAAAAAATAAGGCGAGTAACTTTTTTTTTAGAACTTAAAAATATTCTGGTTGCTTGAGTTATGCTTAAGTTAGTTTGTATTTGTATGTATCTGTGGAAAATTTATATGTATTGTGTGATTGCATGGATAATTTTGAAAATGCCTGTAGAACATCCCTGTTCTAAAATTTCAACACAGTTTTAAATTTAAATTCATTTTTTTCTTTATCTATTAATTTTTAAGACTTAGGATCTAAATAAATATTGTTTTTTTGGTTATAAACTTAATTTTAAAAATTTACTTAACTTAAATAGAAACTGCAATTGCTCTAGAAATCAAATTTAAAGGCGAAACTCAAGTCTCTGTTAAAATTCAAACTTGTTAATTGAGCAATTCATGTATACAAACTAAATCCTCAGACTAAGTCATAATTTTTAAGAGTAAAATCATAAATTTTAAATTGCGTTTGACTGTGCAAATGAGAGTTGATCAGAATTGGGTTTTGGAGTGTCTCTGGTGATTCAAGTGGATTTGGAGGTCATGTTTTTGTATGAAGGAGATGGATGATCGGAGCATTATGGAAAATTGGTTGTATGGTGATCAAGTTGGTATGGCGATGGCGGTGTTTAAAATAAATCTGTAACCCTAGTTTATATTCAAGTATATGAATTTGATCGATGTTGTCTCTCTGTTTTATCGAGTGCAAAGCAACTTTGGGGGATGGTAGCTGGGTCCATGAGGAGGATGTGGCCGGAGTTTCATCTCTAACGATGGTCAGAGGAGTTGGGTTTCGCCGTTGACAGGTTTGGGCTTGAAGAGGCTCTGTGTTTCCAGGTTTTTGCAGTAAGGTTGGTTTTGATTTTTGGGTGAATAGAGATGTTTTGATGATCGTGATGTTGAGTGAGGTTGTTTTCTGGTATGATGATGTTGCCGGAGTTGACTGGAGGAGGTCAGAGCCACCGTGCATGTGCACGGTGCTCTTAGTTTCTGATGATCTGGTATTCCTGGGTGTTTTGATTAGTTTGGGGGGAGCAGATTGTACTCGAGTAAATGCTCGAGTCACTTAAAGGTTTACCCGAAGATAGGTGATAGGTGATTCGAAGTAAAAAAGTTTGAGCTCGAGTAGTTTTATTGCTTCAGGTTTTTCTGAAACCTGACAGTTTCAGGTTTTTAAATTTTAAACAAAATTTAAATATAGGGAAGCAAAGAAAGGTTTAAACCAAAAGTTGAAAACAAGTTTAAAATAGGAATTCAAAATGAATTTAAATTCTAAGTTTTTAAAATAAATAATTTTATAAAATATGAAATATTTAATAACTGAAACTTGTACAATATTTTATAAAGAGATTTATAAATCTGAAAAAAAGAGATTTAAAACAAGATTTTAAATTTAATTTTAAAATCTGAATTGTACATCTGTATTCAAATTTGAATTTGAAATCTTAGGATTTGAAAAGAAAATAAGTTTATAAATTCAAATGTTTGTAATTAAGTTTGAGTCATAAAGTAATTTATAATGAAGTTTTAAAAATTTGAAATATAAGATTTAAACAAAGTGATCAATCTAAGTTTGGAATCTGGAATTCAAAAATGAGTTTGAATCCTGATTGTAATAGAGTAAACTTTTGAATTTAAATGTTTTAAAACAACCTTGAATGTTTTTAAGTAGGGTTTAAGTTTAAATTTGAATTTGGGTTTAAAATTCTTTAAATTTTTTTATAAAACAAATAGATTCTTTATCATATAATTAAAAGGGTTTTGAATTGTTTTAAAGGTTTTGTTAATGTTAAGAATTGTTTAATTTTAAATCTTGAATTTAAAATGCAATCTAAAGGAAAATATAAAAACAAGTTGTCTTTAAATTACTTTGATAATGATAATTAAATCATGATTAAGATTAATGATTATCATTAAGTTAATAAGAACTTAATAATTTATAATTCATTAAATGATTAAGGTGATTAAGTTTGTAATTAATTAATTTAATTAATTAATAATTAGGTTAATTAATTAAATAATCAATGGTTTTATTTAATTAATTAAAGGATTAGTAAGTTAATTAAGATAGATTAAATTGTATTAAATAAGATTTGATTTAATTTAATTAATAATTTGAATTCATTAATCAGGTAATTAAAAATTAATTAAGTTTTAGATTATCACTTGATTAATTTAAATAATTAGGGGTTAATTAAATGGGTTTTATAGATAAATTAATTTGTAATTAATATTGATTAATCTCAAATAATTACTTTAGAGAAGTAATTAAAGATTTGTTATTGGTTAATGAAGTCATTAATTTAGTATTATTTAATAATTAATTAATAATTTTAATGATTAATTGAATTAATGAATTTAAAGATAATCATTTGAATTGTTTAAGTGCAATTACTTAATGAAAGTAATTAAGAAAATTAATTACTAATCGTAATTAATTAAGTTTATTTTGTTAATTAATTAAGTTTAATTAATTTAAATTAATCATTGGTTGATTTGAGAAGTAATTACCCAATGTAATAAAAAATGAATAATTACTTAGTGAAGTAATTAAGAAGATAAATTACTTGATGTAATTGAATTGAAGAATAATTGGGTAATAGAGGAGTTTTTGGAAATTAATTACTTTATGTAATTAATATGTTAGTATGCAGAATAATTTCTTAAAGGAAGTACTTAATAATTAATTACTTAGTGTAATTAATTTAGGTTTTGATAATTGAGTTATTTGAAGATAATAAAGAGATGTAATTAATCAAATATAATTATTTACTTAATGTGATTAATCAAGAGTGATTAATCAATATGGATAATTGATAATTAATTTAATAGGATAATTATAAATAAATATTAGGGACCATTAATTTATATAATTATTGATGTAATTACGGATGGATTAATTTAAGAACAATTAATCAATGAAGGAATTAATCAATGTAATTAATTAAGGATTAAAGTAATTAATTATAATTAATTAATTAATGAAGTAATTACAGGTTAATTACTGAATTTGGTTTAGAAATATTAATTTGTGAAATTAATTAAAGGTTAATTACTTGAAAGTAATTAAAGTATAATCCATCAAGGATGATTAATTAGGGGATTTGTTGAGGGTAACTAATTGATTGATTGTACTTAATTAATGGTTATGTAAGCAAGATTTATATGGATGAGTAATTAATTTAATTTATTTTAAATTAATTAAGGAAGAAGTAATTGATTTAAGTCATTTTAAATTAATTATAGAATGGTGATTAATAAGTCATTGCTTGTGAATGTTGATTAATACTGATTACCCTGAATATTTGAGATCTCAGATATGAGATAAGTAATGTTGTGTGATTTGGATGCCATGATTGCATTTGAGTTGATAATATGAATTATCTGTTTGGAATGATAATATGGATATCTGTTGTGATGATAATGTTGATTATCTATTATGATGTTGTGAATTATCTATCTGTGTATATAGATAATATTAAATTGAATTGTTTTAAACATTTAAAACAACTTAGACCTAAAAGATGGCGATTTGGATTTCGATGAGACCGGGATCGGGTTTCCATATTTGGATATCTGAAAACCACATCGATCCAAATTAACGATAGGCCGTGAATCTCAAGTGAAGATGAAGATTCAGAGTGCAAGGGTTATCATCGTTAACTCTGAGGGTGATTCCAAAATGAGTGTAACGAGATAATGCCTTCGGTTTCGTTCGAACCCGGAACGAACTTGTACGGATTGAATGCTTTCACAACATCATCAGGTAGACGATGAACATTCTAAGAGATATGTTCTCTAAAGGTAACCGTAGCCTCAAGCCTCATCAACCGGGAATGGCTAAAACAGGGGAGGTGCAGCAAGGTTAAGTGGGTCATGCCCAAGTAGGACGAGATTTTACCCTGTCTAGAGGTCCCTTTATATTCGGCTGTGTGGGCGGTTGATTGCAACAACTGCCGGGGTTGTCTTGTTTGGGACAGTAAGGAATGGTTCCGGCCTTGTGTTGCAGAGGAGCGGGCGTACTCCTCGGTACGGTGATCTAGGCTACGTACTGTGACGGGCAGTACCCCAGTAGCCCTGCCATTGAGGGAATCCAAAATCTAATAAGTGCCATACGTATTGGTTGTGCCCAACTATGTTGGAACGTGAGATGTAAGCATTCCAGCTATTTTTGTATTTTACTTGAAAACCCTAGACACTATTATAATATCATCGGATTTCCTATCCAATGTTTTGGTTAGCGTAAGGTAAAATCTTTTCCATGTTTATGTGTGGAAAGTCTTACGTGATTCCTTTCTTTCCAAAGGTTTTTAAAGTTAAGCAACCTTAACCTGTTACTCACACCAGACCCATGTCTGACCCGGAATTTATCTTCTGTTTTTCTTAAACTCTTGGGTACTCAAAATTTTGTGAGTAGCCAAGGGATTCAGGTTAGTTTTGATGAATATTGGAGGAGCAATGGAGCAGGAGGCTTCTGCGTCATAGATATATAGTTTCCGCCGTGTGTTCTCTGTGTTATGTTTATATTAAGTTGTAAATACTAGACAGGTGTTTATAACTGTCTAAAATATGTGATGTATATGCTGTGTATCTCTGATTGGTGTTGTATACTATGTAGTATTTATGTTATTAATATAATTTATTCATTCAGCTGTTGAGATTCTAGTGTTGTTTCTTCTTTCTCTTCTTTTTTTTCTCTTTTCTATCCCTTTCTTTCTTCATGATGATGCGATTTTCTGTGTTGAGAAAGTCGGGTCGTCACATATGCTGATAGACATGATAACTAATCAAAGATCATATAAATATCAATGTGTTTTCATACATGTTTTGCATACCAAATATCAATCCATACCAAACCAGATCAAATCAAATAAAATCAAATCAATCCAAGCAATCAATTAAAATCAAACAAAGAAATCAAATATAACGAGGAACTTCAACCCATCCTTCTTCTCCAAATACAGGGTCTCCTTTAATGGCATCCCAATTTTCATTATCATTGGCGAGAGAGACTGGAGGATGTGCTTCGTTATCATCTTTGTGCAGGGAGGAAATCATCCATCGTATCACATCGAAATGCTTTTCTTGCTCCTTGATCATCTGCATTTGACTCAACTCTAAGTGTCCCTGGTTACGAAGAATGAAAGAAAGAATATTGTTGAAAGAATTAAGGGTTTCTTCAAGATTCTCAGTCAAATTATCAATTGGATTGGCCATATTTGAGTTTGTGAGAAGAATTAGAGATGAAGTAGATAAGAAATAATTTTGAATGATGAATTCTAGAAGAAATAGGTATTTATAGGTGTATAAATTCGTTTGAAATGAATAGACATAAGGTAGTTATTCAAATTTCAAATTTAAAATGAAAAGTCATTTCTGACCAGTACATGTCGACATGGTCTAGGTAGGGTTGTCGACAGGGGTCGGTGAATTTTGATGACTTATTTTGATTTTGTGAATAATCGTGTATACATATTTATATAATATACTAACATTTATTCTGGAGATAGGATAAGCTAGATAACAGAAAAGTAATTCGATTTCATTTCATAATAGAACGATACAATGATTAAACATTAAGAACTGCACGAACATTCAAACCAAAACAAACTAAAACAAATACAACAAGATATGAAAAGATAGAACTAGTTAGAGAATGGCGAAGATGACGATAATCCAAGCTTCTTGCTGACTTTGGAGAAAAACTTTTTCATCTTGGATGACATTTTATCTAATTTCTTACTAACGGACTGTTTAAGAATTCGTTGATTCTCGACAATGGTCTTTTGATTTTTTGTAAGGTTTTGTTGGTTGGGTTAGGAGGATAGTCAATGTTTTCCAAAGATGTTTCACCTTCTTCTTCTTCTTCTTCTATTTCCATTTTATCCCCTTCTTCTTCTTCTTCCTACTCTTCCATCTCCCCATGAGCCAAACGCTTTTCCTTTTCGGCAAGAGTCTCATATGGTTGAAAAGCAAATGGAATTTTCATAAGAGAAATGTTTGAGTGATTAAAAACTTTTCTTGAAAAAAATTCTTCTTCTTCGAAATCTATTCCAAAATAATTAAAAATCCGAGTGGGATAGATTCCATAATACAAAGTGTTTTCCCCTATTTCAAAATTTTTGGGACGAAATTCATCCAAAATAACTTGCGCCCAATTAATATCATAATTGCCAAAAATAGCAAAAAGTGCTTTGCAAACTTTTGAAGTTGGATTGTTAAAACTCCTCGATCTTGGGGTCAAAGTATGTTATAAAAGAAGATTAACAATTCTAGCTTTTGGTCGAAAGTTTCGACTTTTGAATTCAAAGTTATCATTTCCTTCGAAAATGTGATGAAATGTCTCACGATCATTTTCATCGATATTAAAATTAGAAAGATCCATTCCCATGCTCTTGCAATTGAGAATGGTACCCAAAAGATAACAATTTAAAATGATTCTAGTGCCTTTGACACTACTACAAATTTCATCATCATTTCCATTATAAAATCCATGGTTGAGATTTGCATAGGAAATTTTAACAAGATTTGGATAACAAAAAAAATCATTTTGAGAAACATCAACTAGACTAAGGACTTGGTTATTTGCAAAAAAAGAATGATTTCATAAGTAGAGAAATCTTAAAATAAAGCAAACTTCCCGAGATGGACTTTTCCATAGTTAGTATAGTTGATATATGGTTTTATAGCCTCCGGATCATTGTAGAGATGCTATTTTATCTTTTTGGAAATTCTCATTGTGGAAGGGTTGCTTGAAGAAGCCATTAGAGTAGAGAGTAGATGTGACGACCTACAAATCCGTAACATTTGAATCGACAATAATCCACACACGTCCGACCCAGAAAACACAGACTGACGGAAAGTCAAGAGAAAGAAAAGAAGAGAGAAGAAGAGAAGAGAATAAAGAGAGAAGAAAGAACCAAATAGAACAATATAGAATCTCACATCGCAGCGGAAAACATATAATATCATATTAACGATCTTTACAAAATAGAAACTGTATATATACACATCAATCAGAGTTCAACATTCAATCAATAGTTATCAACTCGAATAGTTATAATAGAAACTGTATATATACACGTGTCCTCACAAATGCCGATAATATAAACAACTAAGCAATGCAGCGGATGATCAATAATCAAAATAGATATGCATATATGAAATAAAGATCTCCAGCTCTCCTGCCGAAGCTCCAAAAGAATCAAATCTGAATCTGTAAATATACTCGGTCTGATCCGAGCATTGAAAGGGAGGAATGTCCGGATCAGTCTGGTAAAGCAGAGTGAGAAACACACTCAACTGAATTTATTAAGTTCCTAAACTTTTCCATTATCAAAACAGAAGTATCACGTAAGACAAGTCCACACGTAAACACGGACATGTTTTTACCTTACGATAACTAAAACATATCATATCGAATCCTCTTATATGATAGTAGTGTCTGTATACAAATAATGTTAATCATAGCCGAAATTGTTACATTGATTAAGTTCCAGCATATAGCCCTATTGGGTAATACAATCAAAATGGCAAACACGTAGTGGAGTTTGGATTTCCGTACAAACGACCAGGCGAAGGGACTACCTTCCGGCATCACATATCTAGAAGAATGTACCGAGAAACCATCACAAAGTTTCTCTACCAACACAAGACCGGCTCACCTCTATAACTAGATGGTATCGAATATGTCATCCTCCGGTCGTTACCGACCTTTACCGAGGTCCCTCTAGCATACAAACCACAATAATCAGATACGCGACATCATAGCGTGCAAAGATATATCTAGAAGAGGATGATCATATCCTACTTAGAAATGACCCACTTAGCCTTGCTGCATCTAACCCTGTTTTTGCCATTTCCGGTTGATGAGGCTAGAGGTAATGATTACCTTTCACAATCACATATCACATCACTTTGAATGCCACACGCCTTCCATTTCCGTTGACTACTAATTGTCTTTCACAAAAATACAACCCTTAAGCTCATACGTCTCAAGGAGGGTGTTAAGCTAAGAGAAATTGCCTTCTCCACCACCACTGATGTACGTTTGTAAAAGCCAATATATGTAATCTTTAAAAATACAATGTCAGATAAACATCCATACAAGTTGTCCAGGAGCAGGACAAACCGAAGGTAATTTCCTACCACATCCTGTCGGGAAATCCCTAGGATTAGTAGCGAATAGTCCTCGCATTGGATATTCCATAATGAAGAGACCACTTCTACAGGATGTATACTGGTATTTTAACCCCAAATGATCAACAAGCAGTCCTCCACTATGAAAATCCAGAATATCAATATCATCAATAAGCAACCTGCACAATCGTCGCATATACGTTGGTCCGAAGTGGTTTTTGGATAAACCGATCCCGGTCTCTTCGCACCAACAACGCAAAAGCGTTTCTCAACCTCACACAGCAACTAAGTCTTATAGACTTATCACGTCTCCAACTTTCAACTTGCTATCCTTTGGGTCAAGAAGGAAGCTCGATAGATTGGAGTAATACTCCGCACTATACGAATCAACATCCTCAACACAAACGATAATCAAGCCTACACAGAAGGCTACGTACTAAGTGTACGACTAAATAGTTCCATATCAAGTCGAGGAATTAAAATTTGGCTAAGATTGATAGTCTGTTATTTAACTATCAAAGCAAACAAACAAATATTCAGAACCATAACAATCACTAGGCCCTTTTAATTAATCTTTTGTTAATTAAATTACTTGCCAAATATTCACTTCAAATTATCTTTAAAAAGATATAATCTCAAAACATTTCACTTCATATTGAAAAAAATTTCCAAATACTTATTTAATAATAAGTAGTTCACAAATCTATTTATTTTCTACACTTAGAAAATATTACATATACTTAAATCACGATTAATTATACATATTATTCTTTAAGGAAAAGATTCTTTTAAACATCTTTATTTGGGTCAAAACGAATGTTGCGTAAAACATCGTTACGACAACCCAAAATCACTAGTATAAGGATTCGAAAATAAAATAAATATATAAATCCCAAATACTATACAAAAACATTTCCTTTCGGAAATCATTTACTATAACAATAGTGTTATAGTCCATCATTTCCTTACTTCTCGAAAATGTCTATTTCAACAATGAATGTTGAAATCTATGGTTTCGATACTTAACACATTTTAAACATCTTTAAATCATTTTATTCCATTTAAAATATCATTTCCTAAAACATTCATTTTATTTAATATATTATTCACTGTCCAAAATCGTGAATGTAAATCTCCAACAAAATTCAACACTTCTATATATTTAATTAAAGGATTATCCACTGTCCAAAATCGTGAATATATCTACTTTAATAAACTATAATAATTAATTTATCAAATTCAATTGATTTCGGAATTATAAAACAATGTTTATAAATTCCATTTATATTATATAAACTTCCATTTATAAAATCAAATTCCATTTATTATTTTATAAGAACTTCAACTTTTAAAATCCCTTAATTAACAACTTCTATTATTATATCATTCAAATGCCAAAATCCAATTTATTAGTTAGTTACTTATAAATTGTTTATTTCACAAATTCATTTATTTTATAACTACACAATTATAAATCTTATTCACTTATAAACTCCATTTATAACTTCATTTTAACACTTATAAAATTCGTTTCATAAATCTAATATTTTAATTTATAAAATACCAATTTTATAAATCTCTTATATAAATAATTTTACAAAATAGTTAACTTCACATCCCAAAAATCATATTCTGGTTTTATTTCACAAAAATCATAATTTTACAACGTAAAAATTATAATGTTTATTTATTTAAAATGAATCAATTCAAAAATTCAATAAAACATATACTTTCAAAAATCACTTTAAAATCCTTTTAAATTTGGAAATCATCACTTTAATATTTTTAAATTTCCAAAATAGGCCCAATGCTGCAACAACACTAAATACAACAATCACGGCATCCAAAATATCGTATATCATATGATAACAGAATATATAACAATATCTGTAAATAAATCAATACCGTTGAGGAATCCAGTTGGATCCCTCCAACCTGTCACCCGCAACAAATATACATATTAGAATATTACAATGTCCGCTTCAAGGCATACGCGCGTACAAAGGGTCATCCACTCATACACGGAAACGTATAGGGTCATCTGCTCCACTAGGCAGGTATATATCCAAATATCAATTAATATATCATATATCATCCAAATAATCATCAATCATCATATAATAAATTATTTCTCACTTATATAAAAATATCAGTGAGTCAGAAAGAGTGAGTTGTACTCACATTGCGTCCAATAGCAGTTGTAGTGTTTTATTCCGAATAAAATTAAGCGCGCGTTTAATTTCACCCAAAATTCACACTAGTTCCAATCAACTCCAAACCAGCTCCATCGCATAGTGTTCGTCCATACGAACCCAACCAATTCGTTTCGTGCAAAACGGACCTCGTATGAAAAAGTTATGCTATTTAGAAGTTTGTACGATTTATAATACAAATTAATCTCAATTTCTATTTTATTTTTTTAACCTCCTTTAATCTGGGCCGTTCAAATTTCAACTCCACATTAGGCCCTGCAACGTTTCTTCTTCACCAGTGTGAAAATAAGGCACGCAAGAACCCATGGGCCGCCACTTTGCCCTAATTGCCGTGACCACACCACACGTTTCGGCGACGATCGAGTACCGCCACTTTGTAGACCATCGCCGACTCCATCTTTGGTCAAAATATGATGAAGCTCGGCTATCTATTTGCCTTGAAATTCATGAATGATTGCAGCCCATACGCGGCTATTTTGTCGACGATCCATCAGCTCAAATTCGATCACAGCCGTTGGATTTGTAGTTCGCAACGTGCTCTACAATTTACTAGTTGGAAGTTTGTTGAAATATTTCACGGATTGGAAGAAATAGAGGAGGGAAGATAATGATTTTCTGGCCATTGAAATGTTAATGGAGGCTAGCCCTAATCTTCTAGGGTTTTGAGAAAATAAGAAATAAAGTTGGCCTTTTATAGAAAATGTTGCGACACTATTCCTCCCGAAAATTTCAGAACTCGAAACGAAACATGCCGCCTAGTGTTTATAATGTTTTACCCCCATTCCAAACGTAATGTAATATATATCGGAAGCCAATTCGAACGTATTTGGAAGATAGGTTTTCAAATCGACTATTTAAATTTAAAATTCACATATACCGATTTCTACGCGTTTTAGCTTGCCTCGGACAAACCGTAAATCCGATTGACATGAAATTTGAAATTTTATAATAATTTAACATTACGGATCCAATGAAACCTGTTTCGTCGAAATGCGAGACTGTGTGAAAAATGACTATTTTTACACGTCAATTAAATATTAAAATATTCAATTTTTACAATTCAACTTTTAATTCGATTTTAAAAATTTACTAACATCGCACTAATTCAAATATAATTTAACATCACTTTAAAAATCATTTTTACTCACATTTAATTCAATTTCCAATTATTTCACTAATTTCAAATATTAAATTAATAATTTAATCATTCAATTAAATTACTATATTCGAAATAAAATCTATTCAGCTTATAAAGTTAACTTTTAAAATTTTAAAATCCATTAAATATACGAATTTCAAATGACTGAAATGTTGGGTCGTTACATTCTCCCCTACTTAAAAGAATTTCGTCCTCGAAATTACCAAGTAAGAAATAGTCATAAAAATCCATTAACTTTTCAAAACAGTTCATTCGAACTAGATATAAAATCTATTTAAACATTTTAACTTTTTACAAACTCCTTAATTAAACTTCTTATAAAAAATTTTGTAAATTTTTTAAATCCATATATAGTTGTTATCTTTTCAAAACCAACCAATATCGTTTAACTTTAACTTAATATCAAAAATTTAGTTTTCACAAATTTTCCCAAAAATTTTCTAACGCCTTGAATTTCAAAAAAATTCACCATAGTCTCCTTTGCGCGGTTCGATCCAAAAAAAATAACACAAATATACATCTCATCATCAAGGATGAGGCATCCCGAAGGGAAAAAAGTATAAAAGTACGATATGTAATCCGAGATATGTACCTTATATATTATTAGCGAGCATATACGGCTAATATAGCGCAAAACCGAGCTTCAAATGCGAAGCAAGCGCCATCCGCACCTACTATACGCTCAACAACAATGAGAAACATGTATATATGAAAGTAATATCAATATACAACATATACCAACAACTACTATATGTCAATATAGCAAATGAAATCAAATGCAACAAATCCAACCATCGTACAACTATCATCCAACTAACATCCAACAAATCCATAAATATCAGTCAATTTATAATCAAATCAATATACCTTCACTTCTTATTAATATTCATTGGATTGATTTCAATTTAATCACATTTGATTCATTAACATTGGATTTTACTAACATTCTTTCGTTCATATTCAATTAGTTTACATTCACCAATTCACATTCAAGTTTGTTTACTTTCACGCTAAATCAAATTCACTTCTATTTTGATTCGTTTACTTCTAATTTGGATTCAATTATTTGGCTTTCAATTTCATTAATTCAATTTCATTAACACTTAATGAATTCCTATTCAAGCAACTAGCATCCATCTAACAATCAATGTATATCCAACATAACCAAATTAATTTACTTTACATGCATTTACATTCAATTTGGTTCAACACTTTTAATTCCAATTGGTTTAACATTCAATTTAGATTGAATTCTAGTATTCACTATATTCACATTTTTATACAACACTTCCAGTATTATTATTAATTCACAACTTCTTAACAACAACATTATTAATGCTAATTCATTTAACATTCAAGTTGAATTTCATTTATTAACTCAAGTTCATATTCATCACTTCATTTAATTAATTCACTTTATTAATTTACTTCGATACCAAAGTCAACTTCATTCAACATTACTTAAGTTATGTTTCATTTCAACTTTACTAAAGCTAAAATTTTATTATCCCATATATTATAAGTCCAAAACTCATTTCACTTATTTTTATCAATTTTAACTTGGATTTTAAATCAAATTTGAAACTCGAAAATGATACTGTTGATGCTGCAGTCATCACCCTTATTATATCCCGGCAACAGTAGTGAATTCAGTGCTTATATTTTTTTTATTTACAAATCACCTTTATAAATCTTTTTACTTATATAAGGTCATTTCAAATTTATTTATCTAACTTATATTTATAATAATATAACATCTTTAACTTTGAAAAACAACTTTCAAATTTAACAGGATTCAAATTTTCATATGCTTAGTTAAATCCATTTTTTAATTTAAAACTCATATTTATAAATATATTCATGTTGTTTCATTTCTTATATATAAGATTATTTCGTAATCTCAAATCATATCAATTATAATTCTTATAATTCATTTGCTTATATAATTCATCCTTTTACAATTGTTATTTTTATTTAAATTATTCAAACAGCTTTTATTAACTTATATATATTTACATTTTCAAACAACCAAACAATTAATTTATTTACACTTTAATAATTTCTGGAAAATTATTTCTTTTATATATAAAATATAATCGAGGTAAAGTTCTTTCATTTACCAAATTTAAAATGATATCATGTCGACTTGCCTCGTTTAAGTGTTTGGAAATCCCTATCGATAATACGGCGTCCCACATACCGACCAGAATTCACAAACAACTTAATGGATAAGCAAACACAATATAAAACATTTTGAATTCACTAACAAATACGCGCTCATATATATAATACACTTAACTCAATGTAGGGTGCCATAGTCCCTATCAATACCGAGTACACATCAAAGCTTAGGAATATATAAAATCTAAGCTCTGATACCACGTATGACGACCCGCAAATCCGTTCCCTTTAAATTGACAATAATCCACACATCTCAGACCCAGAAAGCATAGACTGACGGAAAGTCAAGAGAAAGAAAAGAATAGAGAAGAAGAGAAGAGAAGAAAGAGAGAAGAAAGAACCAAACAGAACAATACATAATCTCACATCGCAGCGGAAACATGTAACATCATATCAATGATTTTTACAAAATAGAAACTGTATATATGCACATCAATCAGAGTTCAACAATCAATCAATAGTTATCAGCTTGAACAGTTATAATAACCTATCCTCACAAATGCCAATAATTTAAACAACTAAGCAATGCAGCGGATAATCAATAATTAAAATAGATATGCATATACGAAATAAAGATCTCTAGCTCTCTTGTTGAAGCTCCAAAAGCATCAAATTTGAACCTGTAAATATACTCGGTCTAATCCGAGCATTGGAGGGGAAGAATGTCTGGATCAGTCTGGTAAACCAGCGTGAGAAACACACTCAACTGAATTTATTAAGTTACCAAAACTTTTCCTTTATCAAAGCAAAAGTATCTCGTAAGACAATTCCACACAAAAACACAGGTATGTTTTTACCTGACGATGACTAAAACATATCATATCAAATCCTCTTATATTATAGTAGTGTCTACTATATATAAATAATATTAATCATAGTCGAAATTGTTACATTGATTAAATTCCAGCGTATAGCCCAATTGGGTAATACAATCAAAATGGAAAACACGTAGTGGAGTTTGGATTTTCATATAAATGACCAGGCAAAGGGACTACCTTCCGATAATACATCTTTGAAGAATGTACCGAGAAACCATCACAAAGTTTCTCTACCAACACAAGACCGTCCCACCTCTATAACTAGATGGTACCGAATATGTCATCCTCTGGTCGTTACTGACCTTTACCGAGGGCCCTCTTGCATACAAATCACAATAATCAGATACATGACATCATAGCGTGCAAAGATATATCTAGAAGATGATGATTATATCCTACTTGGGAATGACTCACTTAGACTTGTTGCATCTAACCCTGTTTTGGTCATTTTTGGTTGATGAGGCTAGAGGTAACGATTACCTTTCACAATCACATATCACATCACTTTGAATGCCACATGGCTATTTCCGTTGACTACTAATTGCCTTCCACAAAAATAGAATCCTTAAGCTCATACGTCTCAAGGAGGGTGTTAAGCTAAGAGAAGTTGGCTTCTCCGCCACCACTGATGTACGTTTGTGAAAACCAATGTACGTAATATTTAGAAATGCAATGTCAGACAAACATCCATACAAGTTGCCCAGGAACAGGACAAACCGAAGGTACTTTCCTACCACATCATGTCGGGAAATCCATAGGATTAGTAGCGAATAGTCCTCGCATTGGATATTCCATAATGAAGAGACCACTGCTACTGGATGTATATTGGGATTTTAACCCCAAACGATCAACAAGCAGTCCCCCACTACGAAAATCCGGAATATCAATATCATCAATAAGCAACCTGCACAATCGTCGCATATACGTTGGTCCGAAGTGGTTTTTGGATAAACCGATCCCGGTCTCTTCGCGCCAATGCAAAATCGTTTCTCAACCTTACACAGCAACTAAGTCTCATAGACTTATCACGTCTCCAACTTTCAACTTGCTATCCTTCGGGCCAAGAAGGAAGCTCGATAGATTGGAGTAATACTCCGCACTATACGAATCAACATTCTCAACACAAACGATAATCAAGCCTACGCAGAAGGCTATGTACTAAGTGTACGACTAAATAGTTCCCATGTCATGTCGAGGAACTAAAATTTGGCTAAGTTTGATAGTCGGTTATTTAACTATCAAAGCAAACAATCAAATATTCATCACCATAACCATCACTAGGCCCTTCTAATTAATCTTTTATTAATTAAATTACTTGCCAAATATTCACTTCAAATTATCTTTAAAAAGATATAATCTCAAAACATTTCACTTCATATTGGAAAATATTTCCAAATACTTATTTATAATAGGTAATTCAAAAATCTATTTATTTTCAACACTTAGAAAATATTACATATACTTAAATCACGATTAAGTATACATATTATTCTTTAAGGAAAAGATATTTGGGTCAAAACGAATGTTGCGTAAAACATCGTTACGATAACCCAAAATCACTAGTATAGGGATTCAAAAATAAAATAGATATATAAATCCCAAATACTATAAAAAACATTTCCTTTTGGAAATCATTTAGTATAACAACAGTGTTATAGTCCATCATTTTCTTACTTCTCAAAAACGTCTATTTCACCAATGAATGTTGAAATCTATGGTTTCGATGCTTAACATATTTTAAAACATCTTTAAATCATTTTATTCCATTTAAAATATCATTTCCCAAAACATTCATTTTATTTAATATATTATTCACTGTCCAAAATCGTGAATGTAAATATCTAACCAAATTCAATACTTCATATATTTAATGAAAGGAATATCCACTATCCAAAATCGTGAATATATCTCCTTTAATAAACTATAATAATTAACTTATCAAATTCAATTGATTTCGGAATTACAAAACAATGTTTATAAATTCCATTTATATTATAAAAACTTCCATTTATAAAATCAAATTCCATTATTATTTTATAACTTCAACTTATAAAATCCCTTAATTAACAACTTCTATTTATATCTCATTCAAATGCCAAAATCCAATTTATAAGTTAGTTACTTATAAATTGTTTATTTCACAAATTCATTTATTTTATAACTTCACAATTATAAATCTTATTCACTTATAAACTCCATTTATAACTTCATTTTAACACTTATAAAATTTGTTTTATAATTCCAATATTTTAATTTATAAAATACCAATTTTATAAATCTCTTATATAAACAATTTTACAAAATAGTTAACTTCACATCCCAAAAATCATATTCTGGTTTTATTTCACAAAAATCATAATTTTTACAACATAAAAATTATAATGTTTGTTTATTTAAAATGAATCAACTCCAAAAATCAATAAAATGTATACTTTCAAAAATCACTTTAAAATCCTTTTAAATTTGGAAATCATCATTTTAACATTTTTAAATTTCCAAAATAAGCCCAATGCCGCAACAGCACTAAATACAACAATCACGGCATCTAATATATCGTATATCATATGATAATAGAATATATAACAATATCTGTAAATAAATCAATACAGTTAAGGAATTCAGTTGAATCCCTCCAACCTATCATCTACAACAAATATACATATTAGAATATGTGGACAATGTCCGCTTCAAGGCATACGCGCGTTCAAAGGGTCATCCGCTCATACATGGGAACGTATAGGATCATCTGCTCCACTAGGCAGGTATATATCCAAATATCAACCAATATATCATCCATACAATCATCAATCATCATATAATAAATTATTTCTCACTTATATAAAAAATTAGCGAGTCAGAAAGAGTGAGTTGTACTCACATTGCGTCCAATAGCAGTTGTAGTGTTTTATTTCGAATAAAATAAAACGCACGTTTAATTTTACCCAAAATTCATACTAGCACCAATCAACTCCAAACCAGCTCCATCGCGTAGTGTTCGTCCATAAGAACCCAACGCAATTTGTTTCGTGCAAAACGGATCTCGTATGAAAAAATTACGCTATTTAGAAGTTTGTACGATTTATAATATAAATTAATCTCAATTTCTATTTTATTTTGTTAACCTCCTTTAATCTGGGCCGTTCAAATTTCAACTCCACATCAGGCCGTGCAACGTTTCTTCTTCCCCAACGTGAAAATAACGCACGCAATAGCCCATGGGCCGCCACTTTGCCCTAATTGTCGTGACCACGCCGCATGTTTTGGCGGCGATCGAGTACCACCACTTTGTAGTCCATCGATGACTCCATCCTCGGCCAAAATACGTTGAAGCTCGGCTATCTATTTGCCTTGAAATTCATGAACGATTGCAGCCTATATGCTGCTATTTTGTCGACGATCCATCAGCTCAAATTCGATCACAGCCGTTGGATTTGTAGTTCGCAGCGTGCTCTACAATTTACTAGTTGGAAGTTTGCGAAAATGTTTCACGGATTGGAAGAAATCGAGGAGGGAAGATGTTGATTTTCTGGCCGTTGAAACGTTAACGGTGGCTAGCCCTAATCTTTTTGATTTTGAGAAAAAAAGAAATAAAGTTGGCCTTTTGTAGAAAATGTTGCGATACTATTCATCCCGAAAATTTCCGAACTCAAAACGAAACGTGCCACCTGGCGTTTATAATGTTTTGCCCCCATTTCGAACGCAATGGAATATATATCGGAAGCCAATTCGATCGTATTTGGAAGATAGGTTTTTAAATCGACTATTTAAATTTAAAATTCACTTAAACTGATTTCTACGCGTTTTAGCTTGCCCCGGACAAACCATAAATCCGATTGATATGAAATTTGAAATATTATAATAATTTAACATTATGAATCCAATGAAACTGGTTTCGTCAAAATCATAGAATGTTTGAAAAATAACTATTTTTATACGTCAATTAAATATTAAAATATTCAATTTTTACAATTAAACTTTTAATTCGATTTTAAAAGCTTACTGACATCATACTAATTCAAATATAATTTAATATCAATTTATAAATCATTTTTATTCACATTTAATTCAATTTCCAATTATTTCACTAATTTCGAATATTAAATTAATAATTTAATTATTCAATTGAATTACTATATTCGAAATAAAATCTATTCAGTTTATAAAGCTAAATTTTAAATATTTAAAATCAATTAAATATACGAATTTTAAATGATTGAAATTCTGGGTCGTTACAGTAGAGAGCTTGAAATTTAGAGATAAGAGTTTGAATTTGAAAATGAGAGTGGAAAGTTGTGATAAGAGATAGTGAATAAATAGATTCTAAATGACATGTTCTCCGATCAAAAGGTGACTTTTCAGAGAATTGAATGAAGCAAAAAGATGGAGGAAAATTCAATATTTGAATTCAAATTTTGAATTTCAAATTTCTGTACCCTTGTCGACAACATGGTGGGGACCTTGTCGACAGGTGTCTATGACTTTTCATGATTTATTTCTCTTAAATATTCTAATATATATGTATTTATTATTTTTAATGTATATATATATATATATCTGGAATATTACTAGAATTATAGTATATTCCATAAAATATTATGATACCATTAAAAATAATAATAATAGTAAAAAATAATAAAATTTTTTAAAATTCAAACAACACACCAATTCAAAATCAATCAATCAAGCATCCAATTCTAAGAATGCAATTTCAACCAATTGTATTGTAAATGTGTACCTTTTTCCGAGTCCGTTTCTCTGAATTCGTCAGAGTCGTGAACTGCCATGAAACACATATTTGAATTATCTGTCTTCTGATCATCATCGCTTGAGGATGAGTCTGAGTCATCTAGAATAGCAGTAAATGCACGTTTTCGTTTCTTTATGGAATCATTGATTTTAGGACGATTTTGCATATCTGGATGCGGATAGTCTCTTTTGATATGGTCTGGTTCATCATAGTTGAAACATTTGATATTGTTTGGCACTACATTCTGATTTTTAGAGTTTTTATATTTGTTTCTCTTGAGATTATTCATCTTTCTGTATTTCGGGAATTTTCGAAAATTCTTGGTCATAAGGGCTATCTCTTCATCATTATTACTGTTTGAGTCTGATCCATCGGTCAATGCATTGAACTCCATTGATTTCTTTTCAAATGCTTTTCTTTCTCTTCTCTTAATCATTTGGACTTCAAATGACATTAGATTTCCAATTAGTTCTTCTATCTTTAAGGTACTGATGTCATTTGCCTCTTCGATCGCAAGTGTCTTTTGGTCCCATTCTGGAGTAAGAGAATTTAAGATTTTTCTGACTTGATCTTCTTTAGAAAATTCCTTTCCCAAGGATATTAGAGAAAGCACATATTCTGAAATCTACTATACATATCTAAAATAGACTCATTAGAATTCATTTTAAATAATTAAAACTGATTTGTGAGCATGGAAATTTTGGTCTGTTTAACTTTGCTTATTCCTTCATGAGTAACGTGCAAAGTTTTTCATATTTCATATGCATACTTACAAACTGACACTCTATTAAATTCATTCCTATCTAGTGAACAAAACAGAATATTCATAGCTTTAGAGTTATTTGTGCAACAATCTTTTGCTCAGCAGTCCACTGTGCAAAATCAGTTGTGGGTTCAGAATATTCAGTCTATGTGACATTCCAAGTGTCTAGTCCTATATATTGTAAATATATTTTCATTCTACATGCCCAATATGCATAGTTACTGCCATTAGAAAGTGGTGGTCTGACAGTAGACTGACCTTCTGCAAATGAACTAGTGATAGGGATAATAGAACCAGTGTTGGTAGTATTAACAGTGTAGGATCTAGATTAACCCTAGAGGAGGGGGGGGGTGAATAGGGTTATAGCAAATTTTCTTGATTTAAACACAAAAATAAACTGCAGAAATAAATATACTGAAAAGTAAATCACACACAAGATTTACCCAGCTTCGGCAACCCCTGCCTACTGCTGCATTCCAAGATTTCTATTAGAATTAAACAGTATCACGCTTACAAACACTCTAACAGACTTGCAAACCCTGCTACCGCCTATAGAGTTTTGCAAACTCGCAACCCCTGCTTACTGAACTAACTCTAAATAGACAATCAGACACAACCTAAAACCTAGGTGGTGATTTACCTAAACTCTTTGATTCGTAAAATAAAAACAATAATTAAGAACAATAGAAAATAACCCTAAAACTAATTAACAATATTAATAAAGCCTATAATTAAATAGAAACAAAACCCCCTTTTTTTTTTAAAAGACCAGCCCACTTCCTTATTTCACCCGATCCTCTTTTGTTTCGTTCGTGAGAATAATGGCGGCTTCGTTCTGATTAGGGCTTCGTTCCCTTTTGTTCCAGTTAGGGCTTCGGCTCTTTGTTCCAATTAGGGCTTTGGTTTCTTCAACTGATCTGTGATATGTTTCCCTAGCTCGCTGCTTCTCTGATGGTTGACTATTGCTTGTTTGCAGTTGCTCGATCGAGTTTGTTGCTTGTGAATTCGGTATGTACTGTCTCCTTTTGCTTTTCTAAATTGATACTTGAACTCGATACCTTATGCCGATGATGATTTTGGGTATTTATAGGATTCGAAATCCTATTTTTGCGTTCGTATTTTCGTGTTTGAATTTTTCTACTGAATCACCTCGGCCACTTGATGATGCTTGAATGTTTGAGATTTATCTGACTTTGTCAATTTTGTATTTTTGATGCTTGGTTGACACGGCTTCGATTTTGACTTGTTCAACATTGAAATTCTTGCTATCCACGGCACAGCTTTGATATTGTGGCTTGTACTTGTATACAGCTGTGTCCTTTACATGATTTCGACTTCACTGTTGCAAGTGTTGCTGTGTCATACTCGAAGTGTTTGCACTGCTGTGTTATGCTTTTTCGGCTTCGACATTTTGTAAATTTGCTTCGGCCACTGTCTGCATTCCTGTAGCTTTGTTCTAGCAATCTTGAGCATTTTTGTATCCATTACAGTTGCACTTCTAGTCTGCTCTGGGTTTCACTGCCTTCTGTCCATGTTGGTATTCAGTACTGTGGCATTGCTGCATATTGATGCCTCTGTTTGCATTTGGTGTTTTGGTTTGAACTTGCAGTTAAGAGTATTTTCATCTGGTCTCATCACTGTGTTGCATTCTTTGATGGTTCATTTGTACTGCTTCATTATGTACATCTGTCACTGCATTGCCACTGTTGCACTTTCACCTGTTTACTGCACTGACTCATGTATGCATTGTATATTACGTCTCTGACCATCTTTTTCTTTGATCTTTTGTTCATACTGTTGCACTTGGTGTTTGTTCTCGGCTTGCTTTGAGTTTGTCTGCATTTTGTGGTTGCCACTGTGTATTCTGGTTTAAATGTTCATGTTGCATATATTAGTGGTCTTCATTGAGCTCATGATGGTTGCTGTGCACTTTTGTGCTTTGTGTTAGCATGTAGTCATTGACTTGTTCATGCTGTTCTTGAATACATCTGTGCATGTCACTGTTATGTCTGCTCTGAACTTTTGATCATGTTGCCTTCGTGTTGTTGTTTGCTTCACTGTTGCATTCCACTTGTGTTTGCACAGCACTGCATGTTATATTTCTTGATCATGTTGGCCATTTGGTCGAGTTGTAGTCCAGTCCACTCATGTACATGCTTCACTGCAGCCTTCTTTGCATTGTTCATTTTACTGTCTTTATTGTGGCATACTTTGATTCTTTTGAAACTGACTTGCACACTACTGTCTTGGGTCTGGCCATTCTTTGTTGGTTCATTGGTGTTTGTACACTTTTGTTGCAGTGGTTTTACATTTGTGCATATTGAATCAGTTTCACTTGGGTCTGGTTGGTCTGGCCATTGTAGCTGTCTGAGTTGCAGTGGTTTATATGCACTTCATCACTTCAGTATTGCATTGTTTTCACCTCTGACCTGTTGTAGTTTGATTGTGTTCATATACACTACTGCCTTGAGTTGAACCTATCTTGGGTTTGACCTTGTTTTTGATTTCTGTGCTTTTGTTTGATTTTTGCACACGAGTTGGCGAGGTAGTGCACACGTATACGAATGTACACGTGTGTACTGCAGCCACTCATAGTTACCTGTCCCTGATAAAAAATACTGATATGCACAGATATTGCACAGTCAAAAATGATGACGAACAACCCAAATAACTGAGGCAAACAATGTTTTCAAAATCATCGTTTCTTTCAAATTTCAAAAATATTTCTCTTTCAATTTTACTGCGTTTGAAAATATTTTTGCAGATTACTCAGATGCTGGATTCAAACTGGATTATAGTTGAAGACAAAAATATGAGTGTGAGTGATATGTAGTAAGGTTGTGATGTAAATGTGAAATGTCATATATTGTAGTCAAAATTGTATATGTATAGTGAGAGCTTGAAATTGTACTATCAAAGTTGTAATAAATATTTGTTTGAATAAAAATTTCTGTTTGAATTCAAAATCTGTTTAACTTGTTCTGTTTGAATTCAAATTCAAATTCGAATTCTGTGTAATTTAATTTTATTCAACAAATATTTATATATTCTATAAAAAATAAAATAGTACATTACCAAATACATTTAAATGAATGTATATATGTTTATTATCATCAAACAAAAATCATATAGCGCAAGGCGCATATTCAACAATCTTCCCCTTTTGATGATAACAAACATATATTTAAGATTTTGAATATATTAAATGTTGTTTGATAATTTCATTTGCTCCCCCTATTTGAATGCTTCCTTTTTATGTGATGCTCCCCCTACATATATGGCTCCCCCTACATATACTACAGGAATAAAAATATGTAAATGAGCCTATATGCAAATTGAAAGTTATTTGACCTTTGCTTGATTCTTTTTGACAAAATCTTAACTTTTCTCTCCCCCTTTTGTTATCAGCAAAAGAATAACAGTGTTATAAAAATAGGGATGAAGTGATAGACATGAATCAAACATTTAACTCAATTAAATATCTAATTTCAATAAAACTCAAACAAAAATCATAATTACCCTTGTCAAGCGCATATTCCACTTTCAGAAGTGATGGAGATAGAATCATCAAAAATTCATATAGATATGTCTATTTGTGGTATATTGATTTCTGGAAATTTGAATATCTACTAACCATGCATAACCGTTAGGACTTTTAAATGAGATTAGTAGTATTCCAATTTAATTTAAAAAAAAAATGAAATCAAGTATCTTCTAACCACGCATGACCGTGAGGACTTTTAAATGGGATTAGAATCAACTTGTCTATTAAATCAATTATTTTTGATATGCGTTCCATACATGCATAACCGTGAGGACTTTTAAATGAGCGTGGAAGCACATAATCAAAAATCCAAGTAATTCACCCATGCATAACCGTGAGGACTTTTAAATGAGAGTGAATACTTTGGATATTTATTTTTAATTGCTGAATATAATAAGTTGAAGCACAAATAATTTCCTTCACAGATTTAAAGATATTGAAGAACAAATGATTTCCTTTGTAAACTACCATAAATTTACATACTAAATATGATCTTGAAGAGTGATGGTCGATAGAAAGATGATAGAAATAGAAATGGTCATGGAATTATTACCCAACAAAAAGTTTTTATAACTCTTGTTATGAAATTCTAAAGAAATTTTCTAATTATACTTTCTCGAGTCATAATATATGATAAATATCAACACTCATCACTTTTTCAATCACTATTCATCTTTTCGATAATCATTAGGGAGTTAGATTAGTCAAAAAAAATTTGTCATTTAGAATCAAATTCAAAAATCAAATTTTAAAAAAAAGATTAGTCAACCTCTATAATTCCCAAATCTAAACGTAATTTGGAAAATCTGTCTTCGGGGAGAGGTTTTGTGAAAATATCAGCAAGTTGAGTTTCTGTTGAAATATATTCAATGCAAATGTCTTCTTTAGCAATGTGATCTCGAAGAAAGTGGTGTCTCACATCAATGTGTTTTGTGCGAGAATGATGAACATGATTATTTGACAAATCTATAGCAATCTTACTATCACATTTTAATGGAACTTGTTTATAGACTAAGCCAAAATCAGAAAGAGTTTGCATCATCCATAGAATTTGAGCACAACAACTTCCCAAAGCAATATATTCTGCTTCAGTGGTGGATAATGCAACACAATTCTGTTTCCAACTTGACCATGAGACTAATGAATGTCCTAGCATGAAACATGTCCCACTAGTGCTTTTTCTGTCAACTAATGAACCAGCATAATCAGCATCGGAATAACCTACTAAATCAAAATTTTCACAAGAAGGGTACCATAGTCCAAATTTGTGTGTGTGTGAAAGATATCTCAAAATTCGTTTAGTAGCTTTTAAATGAGATTCTTTGGGATTAGCTTGAAAACGTGCACACAAGCACACAGAAAACATAATATCAGGTCTAGAAGCAGTAAGATAGAGAAGTGAACCGATTATCCCTCGATATTTCTTTTGATCAATTGCAATTCCTTTCTCATCTTTGTCCAACTTTGTTGATGGGCCCATAGGAGTTCTCAATGGTTTGGAATTTTCGACTCCAAATTTCTTCAATAGCTCCAACACATATTTGGATTGTGAAATGAAAATACCATCCCTGCTTTGCTTAATTTGAAATCCAAGAAAGTATTTCAATTCACCAACCAAACTCATCTCAAATTTAGCCTACATGACTTGTTCAAAATTCTCACACAAGAGCTCATTAGTAGCACCATAGATAATATCATCCACATAAATCTGAACAATCAAAAAATCACTTTCTTTATGTAATAGAAACAGAGTCGTGTCAGCACTTCCCTTTTTAAAACCATTTTCCAAAAGATATGTACAGAGGCAGTCATACCAAGCTCTTGGTGCTTGCTTAAGACCATATAATGCTTTTTCTAGCTTATACACATGATTTGGAAATTCATGATTTTCAAAACCGGGTGGTTGTTCAACAAAAACTTCTTCTTTTAAATCACCATTCAAAAAGGCACTTTTTACATCCATTTGTTTAAGTTTGAAACCCTTGTAACATGCAAAACTTAGCAAGATTCTAATGGCTTCTAACCTAGCAACTGGAGCAAATGTTTCATCAAAGTCTATGCCTTCTATTTGGTTATAACCTTTTGCAACCAACCTAGCCTTGTTTCTAATTACATTTCCTGATTCATCAAATTTATTTTTAAACACCCATTTAGTCCGTACAATTGGATAGTCATTAGGCCTAGGAACTAAATTCCAAACTTTGTTTCTCTCAAATTGATTAAGTTCATTTTGCATTGCTAAAATCCAATTTTCATCATTAAGAGCCATTTCAACAGAATCAGGTTCAATCTCAGAAATAAAACCACTATGACAACAAAACGCACACAAATTTTCATCAAATGAAGAACGAGTACGTATACCTTCCGTAGGATCACCAATAATTAATTCAGGAGGATGATTAGGTTTGAACCTTAATTTATCAGCATCAACAGTCCTTCTTTCAGTTTTCTCACTAAATGTCCCTTCTTCAGTGCCTTCAGGATCTATTCCATCGTCAACCATCTTTTCAGTCATTTTTTCCAGATCAGATTCATCAAATTTCACATTGATTGACTCAACAATTGTCTTTGTTCGTTTGTTATATATCCTGTAAGCCTTACTCCTTGTTGAATAGCCCATGAAAATTCCATCATCAGCCTTTGATTCAAATTTTCCAAGTTGATCACCTGTGTTAAGAATGAAACAAGGACACCCGAATATACGAAAATAAGAAATGTTAGGTTTCCTTTCATGCCACAATTCATAAGACGTTTTGCCAAGTATTGGTCTAATCATTACTCTATTCATTACATAGCACGAAGTATTCACTGCCTCTGCCCAAAAGATTAGAGGTAGCTTATACTCACTTAACATGGATCTAGCCAATTCATGTAATGTACGATTTTTCCTTTCAACCACCCCATTTTGTTGAGGTGTTCGTGGAGCAGAAAATTCATGTTTTAAACCATTTTCTTCACAAAAATTTTCAAATTCAAAATTTTCAAATTCGCCTCCATGATCACTTCTCAAGGTTTTAATTGTAACTCCTTTTTCATTTTGAACAAGTTTTGCAAATTTTGAAAAATATTCGAAAGATTCAGACTTTTTGGCTAAAAAGTAAACCCATGTAAATCTAGAATAATCATCAACCAATACATAACAATAACGTTTTCCATTCAAGCTTGAAATTTCATTTGGTCCAAATAAGTCCATGTGAACTAGTTCAAGGACCCTTGATGTGCTAACAATGTTTTTAGGACGAAATGATGATCGACTAAGCTTGCCCAAGGAACATGCTTTACACACTTTATTATTTTTAAATTTCTGATGTGGTAACCCTCTGACTAATTCTTTTGATTCAAGTTTTTCTAAGAGACTCATGCTAGCATGTCCAAGTCTCCTATGCCATAAATATGCCTCTTCGTCAGTGGCTACCAAACATCTAGAAAGATTTAGATTATCAAATGAAAGTGAGTAAACATTCCCTTTTCTTTTGCCTATAAAAACAATGTTATTAGAAGATTTATCAATGATTTTGCAAGTATCACTATCAAAAATCACGTTCATACCTTTGTCACATAGTTGGCTAATAGAAATGAGATTGTGATACAGATTTTCAACGTATAAAACATTAGTCAAGGAAAAAATACCGTTACCAACTTCACCTTTGCCAATAATCTTACACTTGCTATTGTCTCCCATGATCACATTTCCACCTTTAAAATTCTCTAAGCTAAGGAACTTCGATTTGTCACCTGTCATATGTCTAGAACAACCTGAATCTAGAAACCATTCTTGTTGTTCCTTAGCCCGCCAACAGACCTACATAAGAAGAGAGGAAGATGACCTAGAGAAACTCTTAGGTCCAATGTTATTAGTGATAGAAGCATTGTGAATAAACAATCCCTTTGGAATCCATACTTGTTTAGTCCTTTTATTTTTATTCCAATAAACATGAAATTTGTTTGTAGAATTCTTAGAAACCCAAACTTGTATAAATTTTGTGTTCTTGTTCCTATGACTATAATTTTCAGCACGACATCTAAATATTTCACATCTATCAAAGACATTCTTATATTTTGCATTATCATCAACTTGTGTTTTCCCAAAACCTAGTCCTTTTCCGTTGTTAGCAAAAATTTGATTTCCCAATAGCATGTTGAAAGATTTTTCGCCTCTTGAAAAGTTATTCAAAGATTTCTCAAGATTTTGGACTTTGGTTTTTAATGTTGAGTTTTCAGTAACAAGTGAGGTGCATCGATTAATAAAATCCTTTCTCCTAGTGTCGATGGTTTCCTTAAGATTCAAGTTTTCATTTTCAAGACTTTCAAAGTTATTCCTCAGTTTTGATAATTCTGAATCTAAAATCTTACATTTTTTACATTCTAGGTTTTGAATATTTTCAATTTCAGTTTCTAACCTAAAATTTTCATGGACAAGTTCTTTCCTATCAGATTTTAGTTTTTCAATTTTAGATTCAAGAGTATCAATCATTTTAGTAAAATCACAACACATTGAAACAAGTTCTTTATAAGAATAGTTACTTACCTCACTAGATTCCTCTAAGCTTGCTTCTGAATCCGATTTTGACATAAGACACAAGTTAGCCTCCTCTGAGCTATTATTCGAAACTTCCTCTCCTTCTTCATCATCCCAAGTTGCTGCAAAGGCCTTCTTTTTCTTTTTCTTTCCTTTGTTGTTTTTGAGAAGTGGACATTTTTGTTTGAAGTGGCCAGGCTTCTTGCAGTTATAGCATGTCAATTCATTATCGGAATCGTCAGAATTCTTTGACCTATTACCACTTATTTTCTTCTTTCGTGACTTGAATCTTGACCATTTTTTAAGATTATTGACAGCCATTGCAAGCTCTTCAATTGGAACTTCTTCTTCTTCATCGCTTTCTTCTTTGCTCTTTAAGGCAATCATCTTCTTCTTTGGTTCGGAGTTGTTGCGTTCTTCCTTTGCTTTTAGTTCAAGCTCATATGTCATCAAGTTGCCAATCAACTCCTCCATGCTTAGCTTACTCAGATCTTTCGATTCTTGTATTGCCGTGACTTTTGCCTCAAAGTTCATCGGTAGGACTCGTAGTATCTTCCTTACAAGCTCTACCTCAGTGAATACCTTCCCAAGTGCTCTAGCGTTGTATACCAAGGTTGAAAAGCGTCCAAACATATCCTTTATGCTTTCGCCTTTGTCCATCACAAAGTTTTCGTATTCATTGCTGAATAGGGCTAGACGAGACTCCTTGACTTGAGAAGTTCCTTCGTGTGTCACCTCCAAAGTGTGCCAAATTTCCTGTGCTGTTGTACAATGAGAAATTCTATTAAATTCATTTTTATCAAGAGCACATATCAAAGCATTCATGGCTTTAGCATTTGTCGTTTTCAATTTCTTATCGTTAGCATCCCACCTATCCTTAGGTTTAGGAATCTCAGTATCACCAACGATTATAGTGGGGGGTTTATAGCCAGTTTCAATAATATCCCAAACTTCATAATCAACAGAACTGAGATAGATACCCATCCTAACTTTCCAATAAGCATAATCGTTCCCGTTAAACATGGGTGGCCTAGCAATAGATTGCCCCTCAGAAAAAGCATTATTTTGTAGACTCATGACTCTAGAGTTAAAAAATAAAATATACCGGGCTCTGATACCACTTGTAGGATCTAGATTAACCCTAGAGGGGGGGGGGTGAATAGGGTTATAGCAAATTTTCTTGATTTAAACACAAAAATAAACTGCAGAAATAAATATACTGAAAAGTAAATCACACACAAGATTTACCCAGCTTCGGCAACCCCTGCCTACTGCTGCATTCGCAGATTTCTATTAGAATTAAATAGTATCACGCTTACAAACACTCTAACAGACTTGCAAACCCTGCTACCGCCTATAGAGTTTTGCAAACTCGCAGCCCCTGCTTACTGAACTAACTCTAAATAGACAATCAGACACAACCTAAAACCTAGGTGGTGATTTACCTAAACTCTTTGGTTTGTAAAATAAAAACAATAATTAAGAACAATAGAAAAGAACCCTAAAACTAATTAACAATATTAATAAAGCCTATAATTAAATAGAAACAAAACCCCCTTCTTTTTTTTTTAAAAGACCGGCCCACTTCCTTATTTCACCCGATCCTCTTTTGTTTCGTTCGTGAGAATAATGGCGGCTTCGTTCTAATTAGGGCTTCGTTCCCTTTTGTTCCAGTTAGGGCTTCGGCTCTTTGTTCCAATTAGGGCTTTGGTTTCTTCAATTGATCTGTGATATGTTTCCCTAGCTCGCTGCTTCTCTGATGGTTGACTATTGCTTGTTTGCAGTTGCTCGATCGAGTTTGTTGCTTGTGAATTCGGTATGTACTGTCTCCTTTTGCTTTTCTAAATTGATACTTGAACTCGATACCTTATGCCGATGATGATTTTGGGTATTTATAGGATTCGAAATCCTATTTTTGCGTTCGTATTTTCGTGTTTGAATTTTTCTACTGAATCACCTCGGCCACTTGATGATGCTTGAATGTTTGAGATTTATCTGACTTTGTCAATTTTGTATTTTTGATGCTTGGTTGACACGGCTTCGATTTTGACTTGTTCAACATTGAAATTCTTGCTATCCACGGCACAGCTTTGATATTGTGGCTTGTACTTGTATACAGCTGTGTCCTTTACATGATTTCGACTTCACTGTTGCAAGTGTTGCTGTGTCATACTCGAAGTGTTTGCACTGCTGTGTTATGCTTTTTCGGCTTCGACATTTTGTAAATTTGCTTCGACCACTGTCTGCATTCCTGTAGCTTTGTTCTAGCAATCTTGAGCATTTTTGTATCCATTACAGTTGCACTTCTAGTCTGCTCTGGGTTTCACTGCCTTCTGTCCATGTTGGTATTCAGTACTGTGGCATTGCTGCATATTGATGCCTCTGTTTGCATTTGGTGTTTTGGTTTGAACTTGCAGTTAAGAGTATTTTCATCTGGTCTCATCACTGTGTTGCATTCTTTGATGGTTCATTTGTACTGCTTCATTATGTACATCTGTCACTGCATTGCCACTGTTGCACTTTCACCTGTTTACTGCACTGACTCATGTATGCATTGTATATTACGTCTCTGACCATCTTTTTCTTTGATCTTTTGTTCATACTGTTGCACTTGGTGTTTGTTCTCGGCTTGCTTTGAGTTTGTCTGCATTTTGTGGTTGCCACTGTGTATTCTGGTTTGAATGTTCATGTTGCATATATTAGTGGTCTTCATTGAGCTCATGATGGTTGCTGTGCACTTTTGTGCTTTGTGTTAGCTTGTAGTCATTGACTTGTTCATGCTGTTCTTGAATACATCTGTGCATGTCACTGTTATGTCTGCTCTGAACTTTTGATCATGTTGCCTTCGTGTTGTTGTTTGCTTCACTGTTGCATTCCACTTGTGTTTGCACAGCACTGCATGTTATATTTCTTGATCATGTTGGCCATTTGGTCGAGTTGTAGTCCAGTCCACTCATGTACATGCTTCACTGCAGCCTTCTTTGCATTGTTCATTTTACTATCTTTATTGTGGCATACTTTGATTCTTTTGAAACTGACTTGCACACTACTGTCTTGGGTCTGGCCATTCTTTGTTGGTTCATTGGTGTTTGTACACTTTTGTTGCAGTGGTTTTACATTTGTTCATATTGAATCAGTTTCACTTGGGTCTGGTTGGTCTGGCCATTGTAGCTGTCTGAGTTGCAGTGGTTTATATGCACTTCATCACTTCAGTATTGCATTGTTTTCACCTCTGACCTGTTGTAGTTTGATTGTGTTCATATACACTACTGCCTTGAGTTGAACCTATCTTGGGTTTGACCTTGTTTTTGATTTCTGTGCTTTTGTTTGATTTTTGCACACGAGTTGGCGAGGTAGTGCACACTTATACGAATGTACACGTGTGTACTACAGCCACTCATAGTTACATGTCCCTGATAAAAAATACTGATATGCACAGATATTGCACAGTCAAAAATGATGACGAACAACCCAAATAACTGAGGCAAACAATGTTTTCAAAATCATCGTTTCTTTCAAATTTCAAAAATATTTCTCTTTCAATTTTACTGCGTTTGAAAATATTTTTGCAGATTACTCAGATGTTGGATTCAAACTGGATTATAGTTGAAGACAAAAATATGAGTGTGAGTGATATGTAGTAAGGTTGTGATGTAAATGTGAAATGTCATATATTGTAGTCAAAATTGTATATGTATGGTGAGAGCTTGAAATTGTACTATCAAAGTTGTAATAAATATTTGTTTGAATAAAAATTTCTGTTTGAATTCAAAATCTGTTTAACTTGTTCTGTTTGAATTCAAATTCGAATTCTGTGTAATTTAATTTTATTCAACAAATATTTATTTATTCTATAAAAAATAAAATAGTACATTACCAAATACATTTAAATGAATGTATATATGTTTATTATCATCAAACAAAAATCATATAGCGCAAGGCGCATATTCAACAAACAGTACCAATGTTGGTAGCCATTTTGAAATTTTTTCAAAATTCATATTATGAAAACTTCGAAAACCTTGCTCTGATACCAAATGTGAGAAATGCGTATTACGGATCTTAAGGCTAGAATTAACACTAAAGGGGGGTGAATTGTGTTTTAAGGAATGACTAAATCTTTTTGAGTTTATGTTAATTTGAACACAAATGTATGCAATATTCAGACACAGATATGATCACAGAATCAAACACAGATGCAAAAATAAAGTAAAAGAAATAAAGGAAAGAACACGTCGGATTTTATACTGGTTCGGAGTTACCCTACATCCAGTCCCGCACACAAGTACGGATTTCCTTTCAAAAGCAATTGTTACTATTACACTCTCGATTTCAAGGCCACAAGGTACACCACTCCAGATTCATAGCTCTCTGGGTAGAGATACTTGATTTTACGGACAACAAGTTCACCCAATTGATTTCACATGCTACAATCACACCTTTTCTCGCTTGATTGATTTCACATGCTACAATCACACCATTTCTCACTCAATGTATTACAAAGAAGCCTATAACTCTGAATAGCACTGAGATTAGAGATAGTGATAGAGAATCAAACCAGAGATGATCCAGTTAGATTCAATGTTGATTTCGACATAGTAATGGTAAAAATGTATATAAAGAAATGTGGAAGAAGAAGAGGAGTGAAATCAGAGAAAAATTGTATATAAATTCGTTTAAAACTGCCCCGATTTATAGTACAAAAACAACCATGTCTATTCGTGAAAGGATATGACGAATTGAAACTTCTTTTGAAATTCAAATTTTTGAATCAAACTGCCAACTTGTCAACAAGGGTATATTGGGGTTGTCGACAGGCCCAAGCAATTTTTGGTGATTTTTTTCTTTGAAAATAACTTTCATCTTATATTAAAACTATTTTGAACTTTATAAATATACTTAACTATAGTTAAAATACATAAAAATGTAGAGAATAATATTTTGATATATATAAAATTTTACTTTAATTTAAATCTAAGTATAAATTTTAAAAGTTAAATATATTATTATTAAAAGGTAGTTTAAAACCAAGGATAATTTGATTTTGAAAATAAAGATTATTTCGTGGCTAAAAGTATTTAAAACCAGGATAGATGTTTTTGATTCTTTTTTTAAAAGGAAGGTTTTGAAATCATTTTGAAAATAAGATATAATTTTGTAAAAACATTTGAATAAAAGTTAGTGGATACAAAACAATATTCCACTAGGTTTTTCGTAGGTTCCATCCTACTTAGGGTTCCATCCCTTTAACAGACTCGAAGTGGATTCCATTCCACGAATAAATTGGATTTTAAGATGTCAGTGCTTTTCTAGGAATTTTAACAAAATTCCTAATTAAATTACTTATTATTGAAATCTTGAACTCTTGATAATCTTGATACTCATGAGTCTTTAATCTTGATATCTTGAATCTCTATATTGTACAGTCTTCATTCTTAGTACCTGCATGGTTAGATCCTGCATATACATATATATCTAAACTATAATGTTAGTATTTATATTTTATAATCTTATTCTAAGGTTGTTGTCATCAAAACCATCATCTCAAGGACTAACAATGAGGACCAGAACATAAACGAACATAAGCATGCAACACAGTCTCGACCAAAATAACAAATCAGTTCAGGTCTAACCAGTACCAAAACATTAAATAACCACAAAGCTACAAACTGTTTTTAAACACAAGAGGCATCAACAATATCGAATTCATATGGAACTCTTATTTTGTCTGCCAACGATGGAAGCAATTCAAAGCTTCAATGCAACAGACTAGTAAACAAGGAATTGATCGGGAAGCAAATACAACTAAATAAGAACACAGCAAAATACCAAGAAATCATAATCAATTGAAGGCTACACAAAGAAATCACCAAACATATATACACACATGTATACATGTATGTATACACACGTGTATACATATATATGCAGTGTACAACAACTAAACATGAAGATCATCAGGGGTGCAACTCAACTCAAACTATACTACAATTACAAAGAGCAACAAGCATGATGATATACAACAGGGAGGACTGCACCAACACATATACATACACATAGATATGTTTTTATACACATATATGATGATAACACAAATATAAACATATCAAAGCATACAAGAGGAACAAAACAACACAAACTTGAAGAAATGGAATTCAAGATGAATGCAAATAATCATAATGGAGTTCAACATGGACTGATACTGGTGCATTAATAATACAATATGCAATGACAACCAGTACAATGCAAACCAAGATGAACTAAACCAAGACAATCAGTACACACACACACATGGGTAGGTATACAATAACCAAGTGAAGACTCCAAGAGGAACATGTGAAGACAAACTCAAGTGAAACAAAGTTTAGGTGAACAACGCAGTACATAAGCACATTCAGACTCATGAAGAACACAATAGCAATGCAATTAGAATTTAATTGGAACCAGTTCAGAGAATCACACACACATGAAAGCAAGTAGTCGAAGTAACAGGAAAGCAGTTTACATAGTTACAGTAAAATCCAATGGTTCGAACAAAAACCACGTTAGCAGTTTCAAATCAGGGCAGCGGCTTTCAAACAAAGTCAATAATCATATCATGCCAAAATCAAAGCTGTGGTGACCAAGGCAAAGAATCGAACAAGCCAAAATCAAAGCCGTAGTGAACAAGGCAAAGAATCGAACAAGTCAAAATCAAAGCTGTGGTAATCAAGCATAGCACATTAGAAATATTTGAATTGAACCAATCTAAAGAAATCACAAGCATTCAAGCATAATCGTACGGCTGAGTTAAATTAACAGACAAAGTCAAATGAAAATATTAGAATGATAATTTAGGGTTTATTTCCTATTTAGACAATCAACATCATCGGTATTCAAAGGCAATCGGGTTTAAGCTTATCAACATGAGTCATAAAGGAAATTACTTACCAAGATTATTCAAATCGAACTCAACAAATTGAAGTAGCAGAGTATAGTAAAAGCAAGACGATCAGTCAATAAAGCAATGCGAGATTGTCTATTCGATCGGTCAATTGAATCGGCATGCTCAATTTCCAGAAGCCCTAATCTCTCAAAAAGGAACGAAGAAAGGCAACCATTTTCACAAAGATACGGCCGAAGAAATAAACACAGAAAAGGGGGTTATTTCTTTTTATCACATTTTTTGGGCCGGCATATAATTGTCTATTGGGCTATATTTTTAAATTAGGATTTCTGGTTTTTGAAGTTGTTTTTATTTTGTATTTTTCTTTTAAAATTTCTGTATAATTCTAGTCATGCGACTAGGGGACGAACTACGGTGGTGTAGTTCTAGAATTCATAACTCAGTGGCTGAGTTGTGGCAGAGTTTTGAGCATAGAGTTCGGTTAGTCGATAGAGGGTGTCGCAAGTTTATGTGTGTAAGCGTCTGACTACTTAATTTCTAGTAGAAACCTTGGAGGCAGCACATAGGCAGGGTTTTGCCGAAGCTGGGTAAATTTGTGTTTTCATATTTCTGCCTTTTCTGCTTTTATCCGTGCTGAAATTATTTTCTATATTTCCGCATTTAATTTTCATGATTATTAGTATCATCCTATTCATCCCCCCTAGAGTGAAATCGATCCTACATTTTTTACTTGAAAGCCTATGGGTATCGAATTGGGCCGAATCTACAACCCGATAATACGTTTATGAAAAAATGCAGGCCATTGAAATTTTTATTAATGTCAATCGACCATCGCATCAACCATGGACAAAGAAATAGGCAGAAAAGCACAAAGCTAAGCATCAAACCCAAGGCAGTAAAATCAAGTAAAATCAAGCATTTAAAAATGTAATAATAAACTATAAAAGCTCATATATTTCCCAATAACACGAAGAAGAAGCGTGGAGAAGATGAAAGGGAAGAAGCTTACCAATATAAAGTTGAAAGCTTTAAAAGCGATGGAGGTTTTCTAAGTCCTTTAATGGCAGAAAATTTCTATAAATTCGGTAAAAAGTGAAAAGGGAGAAGATGAATGGTATTTATAATACATGCCTCTTGGTTCGCAACCGTGGTACTCAAAAGGCAGATCCATCATAGCCATCTAGGTATCATCAATGCAAATGTCACTTCACATACGTTGGAACCGTGAATTCCCCTTCCATGTATGGAATAGTGAACTACCTCAGCCAATGACTATATGCCAACTGTGGAACGTATTAAATTTGATTACCCTATGTTGAGCAAATAAATACTCTTTAATATTTCGATTACTTGGAATGGATTTTTGATCGCATTTGGAGCATCGAATATTGGTCCAAGATATTCTCTATAAGCCATGGAAGCTCGAGAAATGAGATTGGATAAATTTTAATAGTTAGAGATTTTTTTTCTAATTGGAATAGTATATGTACCTACCACATAGAAGGTATATGAATTCAGGTTTGATTAAATTCCGGATATTCAAGCATTCGATTGACTTCTTAACCAATGTAAGAATTGAGGGGAGATCTTTAATTTACAAGAATAAAAGTGAATGGTTATACTAAACAGCTTTAAGATACTCAATCAAATCAGGATTAGATAGAGTGAAGACTTAATTTTAGTAAACCAAATTAGCAATTATGAAGTGGAATGGATTTGAAGAAATACCAATGTAGTTAGTTTGAAGAAAGAAATTCTCGATGAGTATCATTGATTTGTATTTTCTATGCATCCAAGTTGAATATAAATGTATAAAGAGATGAAGTGAGACATCGATAAATAAATAAGTGGTATGTTAAGTGTTAGTTAGTGAAAACAAGCATAAATGGTTAGAGGATTGATTCTATTTATTGAAGTACCGTAATCAAAATGAGAACAGTTAAGTAATAGTCGATCAACTCACTAAAATTACCCATGTTATAATAGTTCAAGTGGACTGAGCTATAAAGGGTTTTTGATATAACTACTTGAGATACTGAGTTTCATTTGAGATTTAGATAAGGTAATAGAACCAAGGTGTGAAGATATAATAATTAAAGAGTAAGAATGTTCCGTTAATTAAAGTTGAAAAGTCAAATAACCCTAGAGATTGTATATGGAAGACTGAAGTACTAATATAACGAACATAACCCAATTAGTTTTGACCTATTAGGTACATATTTGATTAAACTTATCGAATCATGGATGTTTGATTGATTTTAATTTATTGTTGTGTACATAGGTATATATATATATATATATATATATATATATATATATAGATCATAGATGAATGTTATAGTAAAATAAGTTATAGACTCTCCTGTAAATTGGCAAGATGCAATTTTCTTCAAGAAGAGTCTGTAACATCCCATTATTTGATTAATTATAATAAAATTATATTTTGGGATTTTGTTGCTCAAATTTCTCGCAAGTATGATTAAGCCAGCCAATACATCAAAGCCTGGCCCAAGTCCATGTCAACTAATACATAGCCTAGTCTAGTTCCAACAAGCCTGCATTTAACTTGGTTCCATTTAAGAAGATATGGCAAGCAAGTCATAGATGTGCCACCTCTTATGACAAGACACGTCTCAAAGCGACTTGTTAACGGCCCGACTCTTCTAATCCACCTATGACTGTTCCCAAGCAACCTATCTTGTCACAATGTCTTGGCTCGTCCCTTTATGCTCCAGTCTTTGCACATTCAGCTTTTTTCTCACCAAGTCCAACAAGAAAGTCATATATTGACCGACCCAGTTCCCGTTCTATGCTCAATAAGGTATAAGTCGATATAGCCAACTCATCTGATTAAACCCGACTCAAGCACGACCCATTTTTGGCTTGATTTCATCTCAGGCCACCTTCAATTGTTACTTGGCAGCCTATCTCATCATTGCATGAACGAATCAACATACTTCTTTTGATTTGGTCCTTGGCAGTATTCAACTTTCCTCAGGAATCTTTTATTACAGGCGATTAGCCACTAAGATTCCCTTTTATCTTGCCACCTGGGCATGCAAAGGTAAAAGTCAAATAGTATGACCAGCTATACTAGGTATTGTTGCCCATCAGCCAAAAACATGTCTACTTTTGTAGCATGACACCATATTAAATGCGAAACATGTGCATGGCACGAAGTGACAACTGGCATGCTTCTCAGCCACATATTCCACTCTGCCTTTTATAGCTACATCCCATCAGCCCATGCAACCATATCAATGGCCAGGAGCATTTTTCGCCTATTTTACTATGTAATCTCAACCGTCTATCATCCATATTTACTACTATAAATAACCCATACCATACGACATCAAAAGGGTTGAGATCTAGTTCAATGCTCGTTATCTTTAGCTCAGATCTATACTTCATAGCAAATTAAAGCCCTAATCTCTTAAGGTTAGCAACTTTGTAGTATTAAGTGATCTATTTCTTATTACTCTCTTATAATTCGTTCTAATTATAAGAGATAAACATAGTAAGAGATCTTCATAGTGGACAGAGGCAAACTCCGTCGAACCACTTTACATCTTATGTTATTTCTATAATTGGCTTGCTTTACACCTCATTTTCTATTTTTAAGCCTTTTGCCAATACAATGCATTAGTCTAATTTTAAAATTGGCTAATTTATTAGTCAATAGATTTCAATTGGGTATTTTGATAAATAAATGAATTTTTGAGATTTAAATCAAAGAAATATGAATTTCAATTCATTTTGAATAAAGGGAAATTATTTTCACTTAATAGAAGGTTGAGAAAATTTATAAATGAATTTAGAAAGTAATTTTTGGAATTTTATTGAATCTAATTCAATAAAAGTGATTTTGGGATTTATTTGAAGAAATAAAGATTTAAAATTCAATTGAAGTTTGATTATGTTTTAAAAATCCAAATGTTGTTTAGAAATTCATTTTGGCAAAATAATTTATGAAATTAGGAATTATTTTGGATACAAACCAATTATTTATAATTATTGAGAATGGAAAATAATGTCTATCAAAAAGAAAAATGGTTAGGAATGAATTTTTTTTGAGTAAACGCCTTTAGTGGATTTTTAAACTGGTATAAAATATTGGTTTAAAGACGTTTCAAATAAAAGGCGCTTAGAGATTCAAATTTATTTAATAAAAAGAAATATTTTATTAGACCATAATTTTCTTTCTTATCCAATAAATCATCTTTGCATTTTAACTTATCCTAACCCTTAGTCACTAAGTTTCTCCTTTTACCACTAAATAAACCATAGCTTCTCACCGCATCCTTCTTTAGAGTAAATCAAACATTAATATAGCATTTCTTTCATCTTCATCATGCTAAAGCTAGGTTTTCATGTTTTTCAGCAGAAAAAATAAGAAAATGAGTATAATCTACAATTTATTTGCTGTGGGTATAGAAAAGATTTTATTGTTTATAACATTGCATATGCTATGTTGTTTGATCACAACCGCTTCTCCTTTGCTACATATTGAAGTGATAATATAGAGTAGTATGTGTAGTAAGTAGAGTCCTCGAAGACACGTTGAGTTAACAAGCAAATGTTAAGGGACGACAACCAAAAGTCGAAGTGTTGGGCATCACTTCTTAGGAAAATGGCATAACCGATTGTGTTAAATTTCAGGGCAGTAGTGCCCTAAACCATGCCAATTTCATGTTTTGAAATATAGCTTCTTTATTTTTCTTGTTTTGGATTACAGAGATAAATTTGAGCTATGTTTGCATTACAAAAATAATTAAAATTATTAGAAATCTTGATTTGATGTTTTTGAATGATTTTTAAAAGGGTTAAAAGCTTCCTGTTTAATTTTTTTTAAAGAATATTGGTTCCAGGAGCAAAAGCAGTAAAGAAGTTTATTTTATTGTTATTTTTCAAGCTTTAAAATTTAAAATTTGATTATTTTACACCCGTATATTTTATAAATTTTTTGTAGTATAAAAAATATTTTAAAAAGATAAAAATTTGAATTTTACTCGAGTTATTCGATGATTTTGAATTTATAGGGATGAAGGAGATTTGAGTATTAAATTGTTTTGAAATTTTTTTTATGGGAGAAATAGTTATTAAATAATGTGAAATTATTTTGAAATTAATGGAATTTGAGTATGAATCATTTTTAAATTAAAAATAAAGGTTAAATTAAGTTTGAATTTAAAATCCGACATGATTAATACCGAAGATAAATATATGATATGAATAGTGTTAAGGGTTTTGAAGTAGACAAGCTTTTATGAAATGAAGTTGATTTGCTATAAAAATTGTTTGATTGTGAATTTAAACCATAAAAGATGAATGGTCTAAATATATAAGCTTTTTTGTCAAAAGAAATAATTGAAATGATATTAAAAGTGTTTTATAAATGGACTTCAAATTCGTTTAATGCAGGTATACGTTTTTAATTTAAATAATACTGAATAATACTTGGTTAAATTTCATAGGGCTATAACATGATTCAAGAAACAAAGTATATACGTTAATATTTTGGACATAATGATATATATTTTAAGAAATATGAGATATAAGTTTAAAGTCTGATGAACAAAAAATATATTTGATTTTGATGCAAGTGATTTGTAACACCCTATAATTTTGCGTTAGTTATTTAATTAGTTAGTTAGGCGTCGAAAATGGAATTTACGAAAACAACGGATTTTGACCATAAATACTTGCAGCATTGCGTTTATGACAAAATTCTGAGCAACTTTTATACTTGGAGTTTTGAGATTGGAGTTCAAACGCAGAAGTTATAGACAAAAACGAATTCGGACGAAAATAAAAAAATTTAACGTTTATTAATTAATCTTCTGGGCCCACAAGCCGATCTATCATTAGGACCGCTCAACTCTTAGCGGTCGATGGGTGCTTCATGGGCGGTCGACCTATCGCCTTCGGGTGGCTAGGGTTAGCGTAGGCCACAATGGCCATATCTAATATTTTAAACCGAGTGGTTAAGGTTGATTCTCATATGCCTATAATTTCAGGTCTAACCCTTGTTTCTCTTCTCATATTTTTCTAGAGGTAGTAGCGAAGCTCTACTATTTCTTCTTCTCCACTTTCTTTTTAAATTATAAAAATAAGATATTTATATCTATATTCATACATATCGAAGAAGAATAGTAATCTAATAAAAAGGAGAAGAGAATCAACTATGCGCGTATTTGAGGTAGTTTATATAATTATATCTATTTTCTCTTCCAACCGATAATCTCTTCTTAGATTTGTAATTCTAATGTTCGTATATACCTTTTTTATATTTATTGGATTAAAAAGGATTTGAAGTAAATTAAAGGTTCTACTTCAGATCTGAAGATTTGGATAACTTTTAAAAGGTGAGTGAAATTTTATAGATCGTTATAATATAAAAATTATACAGTTGGTGTTTATTTGATTATTACGTCTAATTGGATAATTGTGTATGAGTTGTAGGCAAAAAATTTAATATAATCCGAATATAATAAATATCGCTTACATATTCTTTCTTATGAATTGATTTTGAATTGTTTACAACAAGATCTAGAAATCAGCTAAAAGTATGAATTTAAAATATTGATTTGGATAAAATTTATTCCAGATCTAAAATAGGTTATATAATAATGCTATGAATTTGGATTATTACCCTAATCCTATTGGAAGGTAAACTTTTCTATTGTTGGAATTGTTGGAATTTAGATCCGTTTAATGTTTATAAATTAGCTTGATTTCTTTCCTTTTTTGGAAAAGTACAACCTTTGATCTAGCGGTGACGGAACTACTTCGGGTCACCAAAGAAATGACTTTGGGTTCTACCTCGGGTTCTACTTGGGGTCGGCACAGGATGGATGAGTTGGGCCAGACAATCCTTACGGTGGGCCCATGTAGGTGAGAAGGCCCTGTAGCCGGAGTTTCACCTAAAAATACAAAAGCCGTGGCTTAGAAAAGGAGGATCTTCGTTCTGCTTCTTGTCGTCTTCTTCTACTGAGAGGCTACGCTGCTATTGTTACTCTAGAATTTCAAATTGTAACCGCAATCAAATTTCCGTATAATAAAAAGGAATTTTCTAGAGTGGACATAGGCCGGAGTTAGCCGAACCACTATAAATCTTGTCTTTTTACTTGCTTTCATTTTAATTTTGGTCATTCTTTATATTATAACCTCTACATATACTCTATCTGTGACTGGATATTGGTGCTTTTGCTTGTAACTGGATGTTGGTGATCAATTTTGACGCCAACATTTTGGTCCTTTCATTAAGAAGGCTAGCACTCAGGGATTTGGAAGTTTGGATCTTGGATTAGAAAGCTTAGGAACTTGGATTTGGAAAGCAATGGCTAGGCAATCAACGAGGAGACAAAGAGAAGGGAAAAGATGGAAATAATGATGGATGCTATGCAGGAAAGAATGCTAAAAAGACACGAGGAAATTCAAGATCAGAATCAGGGAAAAGAAGCAAGCCGGATGGTGTTATGGATTTTGAAATGGATCAGAACTCGGGTACGCGTTTGGAAGAGGATAATCTCGGATTCCCTTGTGGATGACAATTGGAGACCACTTATGGATGCTAAAAATTGGAATCCAGGACTTGTAGCAGAAATTAGCAGGCTTAGATATGGATTGGATCAACCGTGGGTAAATCCTGACCAAGGAGAATGGATCACCACAACTCCCTATGGAACTAGGGCATGGATTAGGATGGCTTTGCTTGGAAATGGATAGCGATGATGGAACAGGAGTAGTCAACATCCTCTTGATGGCATGAACTAAATAACTAATAATAAATCCTTCACCAAAATGGCTAAGTCACTTATACATGTACGGGATCACGAAATGGTCCTTAGGCATGCTTTGAAATGGCGATGAACCGCCATAAAAAATGATTTTGAAATTCACTCTAATGTGAAATTTGACATCAACCATACCGAGTCCCGACCTCGAAAGGTCAAACATCGCCTCGAACGGCACCCGACCTCAAATGGTCGCATCTCGCCTCGAACGGCACCCGACTTTGAAAGGTTACATGTCGCCTCGAACGGCACCCGACCTCGAAAGGTCACATGTTGCCTCGAACGGCACCCTACCTTGAATGGTCACATGTCGCCTCGAATGGCACTCGATCTCGAACGATCACATTTCGCCTCGAATGGTGCACGATCATGAATGATCTTTATTAACAATTTGGCAAGATCATAAATCTCTTCGCAGGTCATCCACAAGTTTCAAACATCGGGCTTCAGGCAATTCAAAACATGCCATCCTATCGCAAGGCATGTTTTGGAGGGCAAAGTATCAACCCGCCTTTTAGCAAGGTAGTACATAGGCGAACTTAATCCAACTGGCTGCACGGTTGTTGAGGTTGGAATATTATGGATTTGGTTCGAATGAATAGATGGATGATCAATTATGGATAACAAATATGAATATAACGCCAGGATTCAGCACAGTCAATGGATAAACGATTCAGGGTACCTCGAATATGGATTCTGACAAGGATGGAAGTTGCTTCAGGTTCTACTTCGAGTCGGCATGATGTTTACTTCAGGTCCTACTTGGGTCGGCATGGTACTACTTCGGGCTGGCATTGATTTCACTCCGGGTCGACATAGGTTTACTTCAGGTTCTAATTCGGGTCGGCATGGTGTGTACTTGGGGTCCTACTTGGGGTTGGCATATTGCTTTAGGTCGGCATATTACATGGGTCAGCATATTACATGGGTCGGCATTGATTTTACTTCGAGCCAGCATGGGGTTTTTTCCGGGTTCTACATTGAGCCGGCATGGTGTTTAATTCGGGTTCTACTTGGAGTTGACATATGGCTTTAGATCGGCATATTACATGGGGTCGGCATTGGTTTCACTCCGGGTCAGCATAGGATTTACTTTGGGTTCTACTTTGGGTCGGCATGGTGTTTGCTTCGGGTCGGCGTGGTGTTTTCTTCGGGTCTTGCTTGGGGTTAGCATATGGCTTTAGGTCGGCACATTACATGGGGTTGGCATTGGTTTCACTCCGGGTCGACATAGGGTTTACTTCGGATTCTACTTTGGGTCTTATTTGGGGTCGGTATATGGCTCCAGATCGGCATATTACATGGGGTCGACATTGGTTTAGACTTCGGGTCGGCATGGACCTTGCTTGGGGTCGGCATACGAACTACTTCGGTCACCAAAGGAATTTCTTTGGGTTCTATTTCAGGTTCTAATTGGGGTCGGCACAAGGTGGACGAGTTGGGTTCGTCGATCGTCGTGGTGGGCCCACGTAGTTGAGAAGGCTCTGTAGCCGGAGTTTCGCCTATGAATACAACATGTAAGGCTTCAGAAAAGGGGGATCTTCATTCTGCTTCTCTTCATCTTCTTCTACTGAGAGGCTACTCTGCCATTGTTATTCTGGAATTTCAAATTGTAATTATAATCAAATTTCAGTATAATTAAAAGGAATTTCCTGAAGTGGACATAGGCCGGAGTCAGCCGAAGCATTATAAATCTTATCTTTTTTCTTACTTTCATTTTAATTTTGGCTATTCTTCATATTATACTCTCTACACATACTCTATATGTGATCTATGACTGGATATTGGTGCTTTAACTTGTAATTGGGTGTTGTAGTCAATTTTGATGCCAACAAAGCCCAATGGCATATGCAGTTTAAATTAGTCATGTTAGGGTTATCTAATTTAAGCTTACATATATAGTAGGTGTATACAAAACTAGCATCTAAGGTTGGGTTTGAGTAATCAAGTACTCTTTCTTATCTGCCCACGAGTCGGCCCAAAATGATTAGGTAAGCCCTAAAGGCCCGAATTTGAATTGGCTCTTGGGTTAGTTTCAAAATTATTTTGTTATTAAAATAAAAATTTATATTTAAAATAAGAAAAATATTATAAATGTTATAATATATATTTTCAAATTGTTTTAAAAAGTAAAATAAAATTTTAAATTTAAAAGTCAAATTTAAATAAAACATGTATTATAAAAGTTATAATATAAATTAAAAAAATTGGAAAACCAGTATAAGTAAATTTCAAATTTTAAAATTTATTCATAAGATAAATAAAATATAGGACAAATTTTCAAACAATGCTCGGGAAGAAAACGTATTGCACAAGCAGGCGTTATTGAAAACTAATTGTAGAACTAGATCTCATTTTGCATAACACTTTTGCAATTATGGAATGCACAAGTGTATATTTTTATAATTATAACTTGCGCATTCTATAAATGTACAAGCTATAGGATAGTGCTTGCGCACTTATAGAATGCGCAAGTATAAATTCAGGCATGAAATGGATAGAGAGCTGTATGATTCCTCATTTTTTCATCTCTGTCAAATTTTCACAAAACCCTCCCTATTTCCAACTCCAAACCCCTTCCAAATCCAAATCTATCACCTCAAAAACATTTCTCTAGCTCTATTCCTTCAGTCAATCACTAGATTAAGCATAAAATGGAAGGAAGCTCATCTTCTTCTTTGATTAGAGGTAATTTTTATTACAAAACGAATACTACTTGAAAAATGATTGTTGTTGTTAATGGAAGAGTAGTCATGTTGAATTTGGATGTCAATGTGCTATAATTGTAGGTTTGTTTGTTGAAAATGTAAAAGGATTTGGATTGTTCATATAACCAAAACCCTAACTTTTACATAGTTTTTATAGTGATAAATGGTTGTTGTTGTTTGTAGAATTGTCTACCGGACCCGAAGATAGAAGTGTTCTTTATCTTCAAGAACACCATAGGATCCCAAACGACGCATTAATGGAAGTAAATATTCGATATTGGTAAACCATGAGAACGCGAATATGAAGCACTGGTTTTAATTCGTTATATATTTTAGGGTGTTGAAACTGTGAAGCTATGCGATCATTCGGGCGAGCTTAAACGGATCTATTATAAAGATCCAAGATTGGAACCGAATCTACGAATCTTTGGATTTTGGAAAGCTATTCAAATCAACTACATTCGACTCGATCATCACCTTATTACGGCTTTATGCGATAGATGGAGGCCGAAAACAAATACTTTTCGTATGAGAGTCGAGGAGACGATAGTGACTCTAGTGGATGTGCATTTTCTTTTCGGTCTTAATGCAGATAGTCGTCTGGTATGTTTGCAAAATTTAGATATCAATTGCATCGAATTGGCTCATGACTTGCTTGGTATTTTTCCTCCTAGAGAGGCGGTTAAGTCTAAAAGTGAATTTTTCGAACCACTACCAAAATGGACGATCGATTTAAATATACTTCGCCGCACTAGTGCCGTGATATTATATTTTTTGAGTTGCCGATTATTTCCCGATCATTCGAAAGGGAGATCAAATTCGAAAATTTTATCTTTTTTGGATGATTTGGCTTACTGACGTTATCATTCTTAGAGTAGTGCTATTCTCTGCTATTTGTATAGTGAGTTGTATACATTGCCCTGCAACATCGAAAAGTTTTAGCGAGTTCTGCAACATTGTTGCAACTATGGTCAAGGTCACATATTGCTATCGGAATGCCGTCTATTAGGATTTCTACCGACTTAGATCCATATCTTACATTCAGGGCTAGGATGAATTGTGCCAGGAGTTGGCATATGTAACAACCCGCAAAATTTCTGAAATATTTTAAATGAAAATTCATTGAAATGTTTAATGTAATTATTTTAAATTTGATAAATTTGGAAATTTAATGTATAGTTTTTGAGTTTTGATGCGAAATGTTCTTCCAAATTTAATAAAATAAAGATTTTTCTTTAAATGCAATGATTTTTTGAACTTTTTTTATGAAGATGAAAATAATTCTAACATTTTTCCAGTTTTTTGTTTTGTTAAATTTTGATGTCTACTTCTCAAATTTTACAACTTTTGACGTATTACACATAGTTATTTTCCCTTAACTTTGTCTTATTTACATTTTGACTATTGGGCTTATACTAATGGGCTAGGAACTCCTTTAGTAGATGAGAAGCCACCTGTTGAGGAGCCTATATAATATCCTAGGGTTTTGATTACCCTCCTCACCCTTCATTTGTGCCTACACAGAAAATTATGTAAGTTTTCTTCTTCATCATCTTCCTCCTCAAAACCCTAGACCTTCTTCCTCTTCTCCTCTAGAAATTTTTCCTCCCCCTTCCTTTGCAATTTCGGCCACACCTATTCCATCACCTTCCCATCACCAAACTCCAACCAAAACCCACTTTTCCTCCTTCCTTTTCCCCTTCTCTCTTCACCAATTTCGACCTCCATCTCCCCTTTTCTATTTTCATCCACCATCTCTCCAAAACCCTACCACAGCTGAGCCTTGCCATCACAAACCCTACCCAAAGCCGAGCATACACCTCTCCAAAACCCTAGCCTAGCCGAAACTAAACTGAGCCTTCTCCACCAAAACCCTAGCCTTTGCACCACAAAATCAAGTCCAAAAGCCCTAGACTGAGCCTAACCCTAACCCAAACCACCTCTAAACCAAGCCTATGCAACCCTTAGACGAGCCCTCTTCTTATGTATTTTGCAAATATATAATTTTATATTTTTTATTTTTCTATGTGAATTATTTGTTTACGTATGGAATTTATTTTTATTTTTCAAAGCGTCGAATTAGGATTCTCCTCTCACTCAAGCTTGTCTGTAATTTGTCGTCGTTGTGTTGCGCTTTGAATCACTTTTCTAACCAAAGAAAGATGAGTAGTCACTCTTGACAACATACTTATATTTTGGTGAATTGACGACAATTGAATTGTATGGAATTGCATATGCAAGTTGAGAATTTCACCTATGTTTATATTATCTTGTTTCATACGATTATATTAAGTTATTTCATATCATATTGTACCTGTTATGATCATATGCCATGATATGTTGAATATTGTTATGTTTATTTAATATTCTGTTCTCTCGTTGCATTTCCTTTACTATGGGTTGAAATGATACATAGGAACGATCTTTAGATTAAGGAAAATTGTTATGGGCTGAAATGATAGGCCTGAGCAATTTTATTTAACTTGGGATCGTAGGTTTGAAATGATATAAAACCCAAAAAATTTATAAATTACAGATTAAAAAATGATATATGTCCATATTTACTTGACCTTAGGGTAGGGAATTTTATACAGACTCCGTGGTTGATTTATAATGATCTTTCTAAAAAATTATTAAGTATTCTAGTTTTTTTTATATATATCTCAATTAAAAATTTAATGTAATGATTCCTGTAAATTTTTTGTACATGTTAAAATCTATTTTTAAGAAATAAATAGATGGAAATGTAAGTTTTGGAATTTAATTTACAATATGAAGGTTGATTGAAATTTAATAATCTGATTTGACTTAATAATGATATTTTATTCTAACCTATAAATTGTGAGTTTTAATTCATGTAATAATGATTAAAATAATAAATGTTAGTTATTATAATGATAAAATGTAAGTTAAAATATTTTTGACTTAGCATAAGGATTTTAGCTTTAAAATTTGATATTATAGTAAGAAAGTTATTTAACTAAAGGTGCGGTTTTCTTTAATGACCAAATAAGCCAAATTAATATGATAGGAGTGATATAATGACTATGATAAAAACTGCAAATTTATGTACTATTCGTTGGGGGTGTTTCCACCGAGCCATTGCAAGGAGGGTACCACCGAACCAAGCCTCTCCAACACCTACCGAACCAAGCCCCTCCACTTCATTGCCGAACCAAGCCTTTCCACTTCACTGCCGAACCAAGGCCTCTCCAACACCTACCGGACCAAGTCCCTCTCCTCCATCACCGGACCAAAACTCCACCTAGTCACTACCAGACCAACGTCCCACCGGACCAACTCCACTTCCATGAACGACCGAACCAACCCACTTCACCTACCGCCGGACCAACCTCTGCCGGACCAACCTACTTCCATGCATCATCGAACCAAGGCCTTGCCGAACCAACATTGCTAGGTCAGATTGCATCAGCCCAGGCCCACCAGCAGCTATATACATCCAGGACCACTGCCCCCAGCCTCACTCTATAAATTAAGGGGCAGGAGTACAACAATGACAGACAAGTTTGAGAGCTCAAGCCCGGACGAAACTTTCAAACAACTTTCATATACTCATATACAAAGCTTTGTACATGTAATCTGAAGAGAAAAGGAGAATAACATATAAAGTGGACGTAGGCACGTTCTGGCCGAACCACTATAAATCTGTGTCTTTTACAGTTTAGTCCCTGCTTTTTATATATTTGCATAAATCACCCAAATCACTAAGAACAACTTAAAAGCGACTAAATCATACGACTTGGAGGTGTTTGCCCATTTTTTGTGCAAACATTTTTGGTGCTTTCATTAAGAGCAGGAGCTCGAAGCTTCATCTTCTCCCACTTAACCCTTTTCCTATCAGCATCGTTCATTGCCTGGAAAACATGCCTCTCGGACGGAAGAAAGATGCTAACAAAGGAAAGAACATCGCAACTGGCAGTATCCTAGATCCAGTGATCAGAGACCAAGACAATCGTCCGATTCCAACAACAAATGTAAATCAGGCAAAACCGACAGCCCCCGGTACGGAACAACCAATTACAAGGGCGGATCTGGACAGGGTTGTGGCTGAAGTAACTAACCGCTTCGCATCTCAACAAGAAGCCTTAGTGGATCAAATCATGTCGCGCTTAAGGGATGTTGAAGAAACCAACCGCAACATTGAATCGTGGGGTGAGTCCCGGTCTGGAGGATCTAGGAGACGACAAAGGTCTTTCTTCTTCAAAGAGGTAAACAACAGAAACAGCTATGGTACGAGCCGAGCCCGGACTCAGCCCGAATTCCGACCCGATGAAACACTTGGAACCGAACCCAACGGGGGAGGTACCAGGCAGGGGTCGGATGTAGCTGAGCCCGCTATGCTACCTAGCCATGGAAACACCAGGGACGGGGCCGAGCTGGAGTCCAGCCCGAAGTTGGACCCGAGGAAGTGCTGAGAAGAGAACCCAGCAGGGAAAGATCAAGGCAAGGGCCAACTGTAGCTGACCCCAGCATGCCCCCAGAAGACCAGAAGCAGCCGTTGGAGAATGTTAGGAGTGATAGATGATACCATCCCTACAGGTCATCTGGACGGAATCAATCCCGTAGGGAAGAACCAAACTCATTTCTATCCGCTCCAAGCTCTGATGAAAGGATGGCGCGATTGTTCAGAGAGTGCGTCCAACGGGAACAAAGGGATCAGGGGATCGGTGCTAGGGTAGCCAGCCCCTTCACACGTAGTATCGAAACTGCGATCACCCCCCGGGAATGGAAAATGCCAACAATGGAACCTTACAAGGGAACCTCTGACCCCGTTGTACACTTGCAGAGATACACAGCATATGCTAATGAGCGGAGCAACAGAGGGAGTGTTGTGTAAATGCTTTCCACTATTCTTGGTAGATCTAGCTACCTCCTGGTTCTGCCATCTGCCCCAAGGATCCATCAGCTCATGGGAAATGTTGAAAGAAAAGTTCATCAGCCAGTTTCGCATTCATGTAGAACAACGTAAGGACGCTTATTCTCTATCTAATATCAAACAGAAGCCCGGGGAGATAGTGCAACAATATCTAACCCGATTCAACGCCGCAGCAGCCGCAGTCCAAGATGCCGACGAGAAACTTATCCTAATAGCCCTCTGCAGTGGTGTGCATCCGGATACTAAGTTTCCTAGGAGACTAACGAAAGAAAAGCCAGCTACCTTACCCGATTTCTTCCACGAAGCCGGGAAATATATGAGACTTGAAGACGCTGCCATTGAAAGGCAGACAGGGTAACAAACCAAGGCAGCTCATGGCAACACATCCGCAGTAGCAAAGGACGTTCGAAGAAATAACTCCAGAGATAGTGCTGGGGGCAAAAAGGGGGAAAAGCGCTTATATAGGCCAGGACCGAGATTTGACTCTTACACTCCTCTAAATGAAACAATCGAAAACATCTTCTTGGCCACCCAGGATGAAGTTAGATACAAGCACCCCCGCACGAGAAGGAATCAGATAATGCAATTAAGTCTGGAAAGTTCTGCCAATTCCACGAATCTCATGGGCATGACACCAATGAATGTCATCATCTCCGGGACTTGATTGAAGAGCACATCAGAAGGAAGAGACTAGAGCGCTATGTGAAAGGTCAGAACGGGACTTCAACTCCTGTCAATGAAAACCCAAGGCTGCCCCTCCCGGAAGTAGACGGAGGAAATCGCAACACCAGCGGCTCCAATCAAGAGAAGATAGTGGTCCTTACCATATCTGGAGGACCACACATCGCCGACGGAAGCTGGGCAGAGATGGAGAGATACGGTAAGTCACTTAGAAACAATGAAGGCTATGTTAATTCTGTTACAGAAGAACGCCACCCGAAACGGAAAGAGAATGATGACATCACATTCAGTAGGCGTGATCTAGAGGGAAGGCAGTACCCTCACATGGATCCTATGGTCATCTCTGCCTGGTTTGGTCCAGCCAAGGTTTTTCGAATTCTAGCAGACACTGGAAGCTCAGTAAATATCCTATTCAAGCACGCTTTCGACAAAATGAAGCTGTCAATGAAGGATGTGTCTCCCTGCAGCAAACCGTTACATGGCTTCACTGGAGATGCGAAGATGCCCCTCAGGCAACTGGACCTCTACGTCGAAATAGGAAGTCGTCCCCGCTCCGTTATGAGAAAACAAACATTTGTGCTAATAGAGAACCACTCGGCCTACACCGCCTTTTTGGAAAGGCCAGCCTTGTCTGACTTCCAAATTGTCCTAGCCCCATGGTGCCTGAAGATGAAATTTCCAACGGACAACGGAATAGGAGAAATAGAGGGAGATCAAGACGCCGCTCGAGATTGCTATGTGACTGAACTTCGCAATAACCGTAGGAAGGATAAAGGGAAGGATGCAGAGACTTCTCTCTGCAAGAAAAACTTGGAAGCATAGTAATTAAAGAAAGCCCCTCCTCTTCGATATACCAGCGATCCTTTCAACGAATTATACCCCAGGGACAAGGAGGAGGAGGCCACCACCGAGCCCGCAGAGGCTATGGAATTTGTATCTGTAGACAAACACGATCCGAGTAAACTGCTGAGAGTTGGGTCTCAGTTAAGAGCGGAATTGAAAGATCAACTCGTCGATTTTCTTCGCCACAACATGGATGTATTTGCATGGACACACACTGACATGACTGGAATCTCACCAGACGTAGCATATGCCACATACTGAACATCGATCCCACCAAGGTGCCAGTAAAACAAAAAAAGAGAAGCATGGGGCAGAACGATCAGCAGCCCTCGAGGAAGAAGTGAAGAATCTACTTTCCAATAACTTCATACGAGAAGCCATCTACCCAGAATGGATCGCCAACCCGGTACTTGTAAAGAAGGCTAATGGGAAGTGGCGAACAAGCATCGACTTCTCCAACTTAAATGACGCTTTCCCGAAGGACTGCTTCCCACTCCCCCGAATCGACCAACTCGTGGACAACACAGCCGGACACGAACTCTTATCCTTTATGGACGCATACCTAGGATATAACCAGATCCCTATGCATGCCCCCGATCAAGACCACACTAGTTTCATCACTGACCAGGGATTGTACTGCTACAGAGTAATGCCTTTTGGACTTAAAAACGCCGGAGCTACTTATCAGCGCCTCGTCAACAAGATGTTTGCGGAATTAATAGGATGAACTATGGAAGTTTATGTGGATGACATGCTGGTAAAATCGAGAAAAGCCAACGATCATATAAACCACCTGGACAAGATGTTTAAAGTACTTCGCCAATATGGAATGAAGCTGAATCCTCTAAAGTGCTCCTTCGGAGTATCGTCGGGAAAGTTCTTGGGATTCATCGTCCATGCCCGAGGGATCGAAGCAAACCCCGAACAAGTCCGGGCTTTGCAAGATATCAAGATACCATCCACTCGAAGAGAGATGCAAAGCCTAAACGGGAAAGTGGCTGCCCTAAGCAGGTTCATCTCTAAAGCAACCGACAAATGCATCCTTTTCTTTGAAGCTCTAAAGAAAGACAAAGGAAAGTTCGAATGGACTGACGAATGCTCGACAGCCTTCCTTAACTTAATCGAACACCTCCAGAGATCACCAGTACTCTCAACTCCAAATGAAGGCGAGAAACTATACCTATACCTTGCTGTATCGTCCCATGCTTTAAGCGCCGCTTTGGTGAGAGAAGACAACCGCCCGCAGCGGCCTGTATACTTTGTAAGCAAGAGATTTACAGGGGCAGAAGCCAGGTACCCTAATCTTAAGAAGCTCGCATACTATCTGCTAATCACGTCACAGAAGCTGTGACACTATTTCCAATCTCATTCCATCAGAGTTTTAACCGATCAACAGCTAAGGCAGGTACTCCATCGCCCCGACACTTCTGGGTGACTACTTAAGTGGTGCATTGAACCGAGTCAATATGATATCACCTACCATCCTCGCACCGCCATCAAAGGACAAGCCATGGATGATTTCATTGCCGAATTCACTACCAATGAAGGTAAGGATCAATCTGAAATAGAAAAAGATATCAAGTGGAATCTCTTTGTAGATGGAGCATCGAACGAACAGGGCTCGGGGGTAGGTATTGTGATAATCACCCCCGGAGGAAGGAAGCTGCACTTCGCCCTAAGGTTGTAATTCGCTGCCACCAACAACGATGCAGAATATGAAGCAGTAATAGCAGGACTGGAACTTGCCTTAGAAATTGGAGTCAGTTCTTTATGTCTCCATAGCGATTCTCAACTTATTGTAAATCAAATACTGGGAGAATTCCAGACTCGAGGAGAATGACTCACAGCATATCTAAAGAAGACCAAGCTGCTGCTCAATCAATTAGATCATTATTTAATCAAATACGTTCCTCGAGAAGAGAACCGAGAGGCCGACGAACTGGCAAAGCAAGCTAGCATGAAGAACAACACCATTTCTGGAACGGTAGCCATCTCAAAACAACTATCCCCACGTTTCGAACAAGAGGATCTGGTAGCTGCAATCGAAGAAGAAACTTGGATGACTCCTATCCAGAAATACTTGCAAGATGGCACACTACCCAACGAGCGTAATGAAGTCAGGAGAATCTTGAGGAGTGCTTCATGCTACACGATACAAGAAGGCATCCTCTATCGGCGCGGCTTCTCTAACCCCTTTTTAAGATGTGTCGCCGGAAGGGAAGCCAAGGAAATCTTATCCCACATCCATCAAGGAAGTTGCGGAGAGCACACTGGAGGGCAGACTCTGGCAAAGAAGATATTCCGATATGGATATTTCTGGCCCACCTTAAACAAAGACGCCTTGGACTTCGTCAAAAAATGCGAAAGATGTCAGAAATTTGCTAAAATCCCTCGACTACCAACCAATGAGATTACTCAGATGACCAGTCCTTGGCCCTTTGCGGTAGGGAATTGACCTGATTGGCAAACTACCGATGGGCCGAGGCGGAGCCAAATATGCTATAGTGGCAGTCGACTATTTCACTAAATGGGTGGAAGCGGAACCTTTAAATAAAATATCTTCGGCAAAAGTTATTAACTTCTTGATCAAAAATGTTTTATGCAGGTACGGGGTTCCACTCAAAATCATATCGGACAATGGACTTCAATTTAACAGCGAGGAATTCACCGCCTGGTGCCGAGAGCACGGAATTCACAAAAGCTTCTCATCTGTAGCTTATCCCCAGGCAAACGGACAAGTCGAAGCTGTCAACAAAATTCTCAAAACTCTAACCAAGAAGAAACTTGAAAAGTCAAAAGGCGCTTGGGTGGATGAATTCCTACGGCACTTTAGGCCTACCGCACATCTTACAGAACATCAACAGGACATACTCCTTTCTCTTTGGCATACGGATCAGAAGCCATACTCCCATTTGAAACTGTAGTGCCCTCCCACCGTAGGATCCACTACAACCCAGAAGAGAATGAAGAACTCCTACACATATCTTTGGACCTAATTGAAGAAAGAAGAAATGATGCAGCACTCAAAGCGGTAGCTCACAAGCAAAAAGTGGCAGCACAATACAACTCCAAGGTCAAACACCGCAGCTTACAAGAAGGAGATCTTGTCCTCAAACGGATCTTTCCGTGCCCCGGAGCGCTAGATCCAATCTGGGACGGATCCTATGTAATTCATAAAGATCTCCACAATGGAGCTTACATTTTGTCAACAGTGGACGGAGAGGTGTTGCAGAGGGCATGGAACATCCAATACCTTCGTCGATACTTTTCTTAACTTGTACTGCCCATATGAAGTGAACTAATAAAGAGAATCAGTGGACGTAGTCATTTTCGTGCCGAACCACTCTAAAAATCTTGTCTCTTTTTTAACTTGTTCCTTTATATCTTGGCTGCTTGTTAAGCTTTATCCTTTTCTGTTGAACAAAATCCTGTATAACGGCATTTCCATTCTGGACACTTCACGGCACAACCTCACCTGGACAAGACCCAACAGGTACTATACGAATCTATGCCCTCGTCAATGAGACACTTTTGCTCCAGCATCCCTCTGCTGCGGGTTAACTCATTGCTCGCGACGGCCCTCAAAGCCAACTGTGATGAGCCGATCATAAGCCACCGAGAAAGCTGACTATAGCCGAGGCAGCTCATTACGGCGTTCGGCTCGCTGGCGACTGTGAACCGATTATAAGCCCCAACTTAAGGTGTGGCTAGCCAGGGGCAGTTCACAGTTGACGATCGTCACCCATGCTAGCCGGCCACGGTAAATCGAATAATACCCACGATTATGGGCCATAATGGCCCGGGTAGTTATTGTGCGCAATCTCGGCTCTGATGTGTCTTAAGTACGGCTGTGGTAAAAAAGAAAACTCCCCGCGGAGGCATAAGATGGGTGACGAATGTCTCCAAGGCCCACAGCTAGGGAAAGTGACTACAAAACCCGTTCGTCACGAACTTAAGCACATCGAAGGCCTTCCGTGATTGGAAGTTTTACCATTTCTTATATTTCCATTTTATTTATAAAACTTTCCTCCCATCCTCTATAACGACCACTAAAGTACAGGACACAAAACGGGAGACACTCACTAGTGGAAATGAGAACTCACGACTGGATAACAGGTCACTCAGCTGCATTCTATCCTTTTCTTGTACATAAACATGTAGATATAGCCTATTCACACATCACACTAACATTACGAGACATGGAATTATATTTTAAGCAAGAGCTTAGCATCAAACAGGATTAAAGTACATGCATATACACAGCTATATTTCTTATGTAACACACCAAAATAACGACATCATTCAAATACGACAGAATCAGCTTATGTTATATAAGAATAAAATCATTCGCTACAACGGCATAATTACATAATTACATCCTGAAAGTACATTAACGTTTTGGACTAGTATATTCAGGAATGCCAAGTAAACCAAAAAAGTAGTCGGCCGCAGCAGGGCTCCGCCTCTATCCTGCTAGCCCTCCGGGATCTACTTGACCACAGGATCAGAACTCCCAGCATGCTGGCCAGAGGTCCCGCCTGTCCGATTCAGGAGAAGAATCCATCAAATAAATAATACGCAATCAAGTTAAGAAAAGATTGAGAGGGAAGACTTACCAGCATCTGCTCCCTGATCATCATCCCCCAACTGCACACCCACTTCCTCGGTGGTAAGCAGCCGCATTCCCTCATTCACTGCCACTTTCTCCTCCTCAGTAAACTGGGACGTGACCACATCCGTTCTGAAAGCTACACCACCCTCCTTATCCGCCTCAGCCTTGGCCTTCTCCAAAGCCTGGAGATATATCCTAGCCATGACCCGGGGATAATCGTCCATCCAGGACAGGTTGCCATGCTTCCAAGTACGGAAGTACATGTCCTGGAGCATCTCATCCATCATCCCCTCGTTCTCCTCAAACTCCCTCATCCGGGCCTCGGAAGTCGATAGCCTTGCAACGGCATCATCTCTCTCCAATCGGTATCTCGAGCAGTCAGCCTGAAGGGATTTCCGCATCGCCTCCATCTCCTCCTTCAGCTTGGCTTGAGCAAGCTCTGCGGCGTCAAGCCTCCCAGATAACTCCTCTACCTGCTCAAGATCCGCTCTCCGAACCTTATCCACCGTGGCAATGACCATATTGATTCGTTCCTTGCAGGTAGCCTCCATTTTTCGCAGCTCGGCTCTGCTAGCCTCCTCCATAGTTTTCTTTAGCCGTCTGGAGGCTACCTCATGCTGGGAGATCTGAATGGCCTGATCGGCAAGCTATTTGGCCTGATCGGAAACCATTAGCCGCAGCCGAATGTTAGCACTTCCGATTTCCTCTCCAGCCTTGACCAGTCGGGCGTGATGCCCCATCAACTTCTTGGTCTCTTCAGCCACCTGATCGATGTTTGCCTTGGCCTCATCCCCCATAGTCACAATCCGAGTGGTCAACGGGTCGAGATTCAAAGATTTAGCCTCATCAAGCACCCTTACCATAGGATTGCGGGGTAGGAGGTGCTCAACGGTAACCTCATCGAAGGAAATATCATGAGAACTCGGGTCCAGATCTGGATGACCAGCAAATGGGTTACGAGCCAAGCCAGGATGATCAACATGAGTAACGGAAGGATTCTCTGATGGATGCGGAGATGGTATGGACTCAGTATCCTCCCCCGTGATGTCTTGAATAGGCTGGGTTGGGGGCTGAGGTCCAAGTGAAGATTCGAACATGGGACGCCTCCTCTTTCTCTTTTGAATATCCTCTTCAATGACTCCGAGAAGAGGACGGTAGCCGACTACGCCCCCGGAATGGTCAGTCGAGGGCTTCGGTTTAGCAGAAGCTTTGAAGAGTTTGAATTGCTCGAGGCGGTGTCGAATGTCTGATGTCTTGGCCGCCTTACCCATTCCTGGAATAAAAACCAAGTGTTACAAGCGTGCATGACACAATAATCCAAAAAACATGTGAAGTTAAAAGAGGAGTCGAAAATTCACCTTGAACCGCCGGAGTTGCTCTAGCTGAAATGCTCTCAGAAGATGGACTGGCACCAGTCCCGGCCTTATCAGATTTCTTCGGTTTCTCTACCAAGGCCGACCCTTCCTCCAACCCATCAAAGGCTTGGCGGAAAGCATCATCCGTCCACTCTTGAATCTCACCTTCTTGCCCAGAGGTCAAGGCACCAACTCCACTACCGCTCTGTCCTTCGCCACCGTTACCACCATCACCTTCTCCATCACCTCCGCTCTCCTCCTCGCCTCTTTCCTCCTCTCCACTTTTCTCCTCCGGAACATCTGGGCATGTGCTGGGAGAGGGTCCATCAGATTTCTTGAGCTTCTTCCCCCCGACGACTGGAGGTATGGAGAAGGGTCTCCTCTTGCTGCTCTTTGTCGTGGCCCCTCCTTTGGCTTTGGCAGCTCTTTCCTCAGCCGTATCCCTCTGCTTGACCATAGACTGATGTGGTAGAATCAAGTTGTGTTCCAGGGAGTGGCATTCTTGATTAGGTAAGAAGCTGACCTATCCCTTCCCGAAATGGCCTCTATCTCCGCGGCCATCTGAACTAGATGATCATTCTCCACGACCGCAAAGCCACCTGTCGCTAGCAAGAAATAAAAGCACATAAGAAGAAGCATCCCAGTAAGAACGAAAATTATAAATAAGCTGCAACTTACAGCCAGAGGTGAAGCGGTGGATCGAAACGGTGTCATCCTGGACGAAGAACCATTCCTTCTTAAACATGGTGAACTTTGAATACAAGTCCAAGACCAGCTTGAAGGACACGGCCGATTCCAAGCTGATATATGGGGACCCCTTCTTATAACCTCTCAAGTTATATAGATACCGAATCTCCCGGTTAGAAGGGGGCGCCCGTACTTTCTCTGGAAAATCACGAATAGGCACAACAAGATAGCGTAGGAGTTGGGCTGGAGCTGGAAAGGGGCCACCTTCAAATAGGTGACGAAGCTAACTATCCAAGCATTGATTGGAGGAATGGCCCCGCACATGCAGTGGTACCTACTATAAGCGAAGTATCCTTCGGGGGGATTATATGGCACGACCCCCTTCCCTGGCAACAACATGCATGCTCTATCAATCCCAAAGGAGCGGGAGATAACGTCAAGCTACTCCTCTCTGAGAGAGCTAGAAAAGCAGTCAGGAGGAGAAATCAGAAGCTCTTGGGGACCATACCCATCTACTAGCGATCTCGGGGTGGGTCCACGACGTTCCGGCCCTGGCTGAGCTGGGGGAACTATGGTAGACTCTCTTCTGTCCGAAGATTTCTTCTTATCCGATCGAGTTTCCACTTTGTGAGACATTATCTGCAACACCAAAAACAAACACACTATTAAAACAAGGAGTATGGAAATATAAACAAACAAGTACATGCGGCCTGGAGTCTCATTCTCAATACGAAACATAAAAGTTTGAGGCTGAAGTCCATTCGGCCTCGCACTTCTCAAACTCCCAAGTCCATCCGGTAGTACAAGGTCGAAAGGCCATTCGACACTCAAACTACCGAGCCCATTCGGTAGAGCAAGGCAGAAGGCCATTCGGCGCTATACTCCTCAGCTCATTCGGCACTCAAGCACACTCGGTAGTTCAAGATTAAAACCCCATTCGGCAATCACCTGATTCAGCAATCTAACGTGGTTCGGCAGTGAGTTTGATTCAGCAGGAGAGAGTCTGATTCGACTATCAGGCTTGGTAGGGAATAACGAAGGCATAACACCCCTACTTATAGGCGAACGCAGGATGACCGGACCGGCTAGTTCGGCACATAGGACCGGATGAAAACACCCAAGCTAGAACAAAGCGCGACATATACAAGCATATGCCCCACTTTGGGGGGCAAGTGTTGGGGGTGTTTCCACCGAGCCATTGCAAGGAGGGTACCACCGAACCAAGCCTCTCCAACACCTACCGAACCAAGCCCCTCCACTTCATTGCCGAACCAAGCCTTCCCACTTCACTGCCGAACCAAGGCCTCTCCAACACCTACCGGACCAAGTGCCTCTCCTCCATCACCGGACCAAAACTCCACCTAGTCACTACCGGACCAACGTCCCACCGGACCAACTCCACTTCCATGAATGACCGAACCAACCCACTTCACCTACCGCCGGACCAACCTCTGTCGGACCAACCCACTTCCATGCATCACCGAACCAAGGCCTTGCCGAACCAACGTTTCCAGGCCAGATTGCATCAGCCCAGGCCCACCAGCAGCTATATACATCTAGGACCCCTGCCCCCAGCCTCACTCTATAAATTGAGGGGCAGGGGTACAACAATGGCAGACAAGTTTGAGAGCTCAAGCACAGACGGAACTTTCAAACAACTTTCATATACTCATATACAAAGCTTTTTATTTGTAATCTGAAGAGAAAAGGAGAATAACATATAAAGTGCACGTAGGCACGTTCTGGCCGAACCACTATAAATCTTTGTGTCTTTTACAGTTTAGTCCCTGCTTTTTATATATTTTCATAAATCACCCAAATCACTAAGAACAACTTAAAAGCGACTAAATCATACGACTTGGAGGTGTTTTCCCATTTTTTGTGCAAACACTATTTGATTACACAAACTTTTGTAGTAGGAAGTATTACAGTAACAATTCAAAACTACTGTGATTTCTTATAATAACAATTCAAAACTGCTGCGATTTCCTACTGTAACAATTCTGCATTGCTGCGGATTCTTTTTGTTACAATTCTGCATTACTGCGGATTCTTACTGTAACAGTTCTGCACTGCTGTGGAATCTTACAGTAGCACTTATGCATCATTGCGAATTCTTACAATAACAACTATGAACTGCTGCGAATTCTTATAGTAACAGTTGTGCGCTGCTGCGAATTCTTACAGTAGCATTTATGTACTACTGTGTTTTCTTAAAAGTGGCATTTCCTGATTGCTACCATTTCCTAAAATGGTTTTAGTGCCAAATGATATGGTTTTTAAAGGTTACATTTTAAATGTTATGATCTATAAATTTTTATGTTTCAAAGTGGAAAAATGAATATTATTTTAAAAAGAATAATGATATGGAATTTATATGGTTTTGAAAGGAATATGTTTGATATGAGATATAAACCATTTTAAATTTATATAACCACGGGTTATAATAACGATTGGTTGTTAAAGAGACTGGGATCAGATATGGGCATACTCTCTATCGATACCGAAAACCACTTTAACAATTGTGTACGTGGTGGAGTTTCCAGAATGAAGTAGGATGGAGGAGACGATCCTAAAGGTATATTTACGTGGACCTAACACCCGTGAGTTAGCATAAGGTGGCTAAAACAGGAGCAATCGACGGCCCAAGTGAGGTAGCTTCTCCGATCGGACACACTTCATCGTTAGCCATTCTATTACATTGCGATTTATTTGTTGTGCACCTTTGATTCGGGAGTGTGGATCGAGTTGGGCTGTAGTTGTGGCTATGCGTTACCAATAGTATGGAAGTATAATTGGTATATATACCCTGGCATTGCTTAATTGTGCCGTGTTACCTACCCTAGCGCGCCTTCTACGAGTTTGGTTTGTACCATACCTACGAAGTGCCCTCTGACGACACCCAGTACGGGTGAGATTACGGTACTGTATAGACTATGGGAATATATAAATTGTGTTAAGGTGGAAAATGTAAAGCCTTAACGCTACTTTAATAGTTTAATTTACTTTAGACATTATTATAATAGCGTATCACTATATAGTAGATAGTTTAACGTATCCTTAAAGGATTGGCGATCCCAAGCATCCTTTATGTTATTGATGCATTTCTTTCGGCAACTCATTTGAGTTGATTTACATTTTATAAGTATGTATGTGCTGACTCGAGTGTTTTGTATTTTTCTTTACGCTCGGGTCAGCCTGAGTTTTATAGCTTTGGATTCATCTTTTGGAGCTAGAGATCCACCGGAGATTTAGCTATCTACTTGATATTTTCATTCCAGTTATTTCCACTCAACTTTATCTTTTGTATTAGAAAATTTATGTACCTAAAATTTCCAAGTATATTTGTTCCAGACTTTGGTATTATGTATTAGTGTTGTGATTATGTATCTAGGAGCTTCATGAACTCCTATGTTTATTTTATTCCGCTGCGAAGTTATTCTGATATTCTGTGTCTGTGATTCTATGATTAGTTTTATTTGTCCCAAATTTTATTAACAATCTATTGTTTTGAATTATTCAAGTCTGACATGTGTGGTTTATTGTCGATTTGAATGGTCCAAAATGACGGGATATTACAGTTGGTATCAGAGCTTTGGTTTTAGGCAAACTTAGCCTACAAGGTAAAAACTCATTAGATGTAGGGTAGAAATACCCTAGAATAAGTAAAATCAATCTTAGAATCATTCTTTGCGAGAGAACGTATTTTCAAGTATAAAATGGTTTTAAAATGATTTTAAATGATTTTTAAAAGATTATTTTGGATATAAATTTTTATCTTATTGAAAATCTAATTTTCTTAGGATTCCCTTCTTTTCGAATTCATCTTGTTTTGTAGAATTCTTTATTAGGATTTCCAGTCTAGTTGGGTCTTTTCTTCTATCTTTTCCTTTATCTTTGTCCTAAAATTCATTCTTGAATTTCTAAGATGAATCGTAGGAATGCCAAGGGTCATGGTGTTGCCCTAATTCCAGCACTAGTTGCACCCATTAGGTTTACCACTCTCTATAAGGAGGTCGCTCAGCTAGCTGGTACTAAGTTTTCGATAATAGAGACCATCGTTGAGGCTCAACAGTGGCTGAGAGGTTGGGAAAGGATTTTCGCTGGTTTGGAGATCACCAACGCTCAGAAGCACCAGTTAGCAGCTTGGCAATTGAAGGAGGCAGCACTGGATTAGTAGAAGTCTGTTATAGCCAACACTATTGAGGCATATATTTCTTGGAAATAATTTAGGGAGGCTTTTGTGACAAAGTGGATGCCATAGGCTGGGAAGTCTCAGCTATACAGGGAGTTTATGGATCTTAAGCAAGGGGATACGTCAATTGCTGAGTATGAGAGGAAGTTTGAAGAACTTTCCAAGTTTGGTCCTAGTTTGATTGATACCTCTTATGAAGAATGAGAAGTTTATAGCTGGAGCTCGCCCAGAGTTTTATGATCGTCTGATTTATCATATGCACAGCCCTTTTACTGGATTGATGGATATGACCATTAGATATGAGAACCCCACTTATAAGGAATCATCCGTTGCTCGTGCACCTTCATCTCAGCCATCTTCTAGCAATTCTAAGAAGAGGAAGTCTAATTTCCAGCGTTAGAAGCAAAATTGGCATAAGAATCCAGGTTGAGGATCTTCTTCTTTCTGGAAGTAGCCTATTGATCTTTTTTCCATCACTTGCTTCAGGTATGACCAAAAGGACACTATGCCAATAGTTGTTCTACTTTAGCCAGAGCTGCTATTCCTCCAGCTCAGATGACAAGGCGTGATCTTTTCCATACTTACTTGTAGCCTGGCCACTTCAAGAAGGATTGTCCTACTCAGTAGAAGGGCAAGCCATATGGTATCTTTGCAGTTACCTTATCCACGACACCTACTCCTAGTGATACCCAAGGTACTCTCTGGAGCACCTTTACTTTGTTTAATCTTCCTGTTCGTGTTTTATTTGACACTGGAGCTTCGCATAGTTTCATTTCTGTGGATCTTTGTGATAAATTTGAGCATATCCTTTCACCTGAGTATGCAACTGTACCTTTGTGTGTTACTAATCCTATTTGTGGTCCCGCAAACCTTAGTAGGATTTGGAACAATGTAAAACTCTTCCATTCTGGCTATCTTTTTTTTGGTGATTTCTACGTTCTTGGTTTCGATGCTTTCGATCTATTTCTTGGAGGAGATTGGCTGAAAAATCATGAAGCTGTTATCTCTTGTAAATCCTGAACCGTTTCTCTTGTTGGTGATAAGGGAAATCCTTTGGTGATTTAGTGTCATATGCCTTAGGACTATGCAGGCAGTTCTATCTGTTCTCTTGATTCTTCCACTGTGATCTTGATTCTACTCCTGTGGTCAAACTCTATCCCGATGTGTTTGGTGAAGTCGCTTCTTTACCTCCCAAACGGAAAATCGAATTCCGTATTGATCTCATTCCTAGAGCTCGACATGTTGTTCTTCCACCCAGAAGAATGGCAACCGATGAGAAGGTTGAGTTGAGGAAACAAATCAAAGACTTGTTCTCCAAAGGTTTGATCAGAACCAATCATTCCGAATGGGGAGCAGTAGTGGTTTTTGTCACTAAGTCTGATGGTTCTTTGAGGATGTGTGTTGATTATAGGGAGCTGAAAAAGCTCACTATGAAATACAGATATCCAATGCCTCGCATTAATGATATGTTCAATCAGCTTTATGAAGCTACTGTATTCTCTCAACTTGATCTTGTCACCGGTTTCCACCATCTCAGAATTGCCGAGGAATGTATTCCCAAAACTGATATTCGTTCTGAGGACGGTTTCTTTGAATGGTTAGTTATGCCTTTGGTTTGACCGATTCCCCAGCTTTCTTCGTCGACCTTATAAACCGGGTTTTTCGTGATGTTCTTAATATGTTTGTTCTAGTCTTCGTCGACGATATTCTTGTTTTATCTAGGTTAGCGGAGGAGCATAAATCTCATTTGAGTTTTATTCAGGGAACTTTTAGGAGTCATCAACTGAAAGCCAAATTCTTGAAATGCCATTTCTGGAAAGATGAAGTCCGTTTTCTTGGACATATTATTTCTAGTGATGGAGTTTCTGTTGATCCAGTTAAGATCGCTACGATCAATGTAAGTCTATCTTCTCTTCTTTCCTTTGTACATTAATTGTTCTATCTCTTTCTCGGTCCATATTTTTTTCTATTCTATTTTAGAACTGGGAAACTCCTAGGACTACATCTGATATCCATAGTTTTCTAGGCCTTGTCAGTTATTATCGGAGATTCATTAAAAATTTTTGCCCAAGTTACTGCACCTCTCACCTCTTTAACTTGTAAGAATGCTAAGTTTAGATGGAATGATAAGTGTGAAGTTGCATTCAATGAGTTAAAGCGCAAGCTTACCTCTGCACTAGTTCTTACCGTTCCAAATGGAAATGAGGGATTAGTGGTATACACTGATGCCAGTCGTGAAGGTTTAGGAGCCATTCTGATGTAGGATGGAAAGGTTATCGCTTATCCCAGTCGTCAATTGAAGACTCAGGAAGCCAATTATGCAGCCCACGATTTGTAATTGCTTGCCGTAGTTTTTGCTTCGAAGCTTTGGAGACATCATCTATTGGGAACTAAGTTTGAGCTCTTTACGGATCATAAGTCAGTGAAATATATTTTCACCCAGAAGAACTTGAATCTGAGACAAGTTATATGGCTTGAGTTTCTAGCTTCTTATGACCTCGACATCAACTATACCCCAGGGGAAGCAAATGTTGTAGCCGATGCTTTGAGTAGGAAGAAGGCAATGTTATGTCAGCTTGTTGTTTCTTCTCCTCTTGTGGATCACATTGTTGCTATGCAGGATGAGGATAGGATAATTAGCATTATTAAGGAGACTGTTCGTAATAGAGTTGGCGGTGGTAGCAAAGATTGAAGTGGAGCTCAGATTGATAATAAAGGGATTTTAAGGATTAACAATCAGATTTGTGTCCCGAATGTCGATGGATTGAGACAAGAGTTACTTTGGGAAAATCATCGGTCCAGACTTTCTATTCATTCAGGTGTGACAAAGATGTACCATAATATGAAGAAGCTGTATTGGTGGAGTGGTATGAAGCACCCTCTTTATTAGTAGATGTGCGACTTGTCAGCAGGTTAAGGATGATCATCAAAAGACCGTTGGATTATTGCAACCCCTTGAGATTCCCAATTGTAAGTGGAACAAGTTTCTATGGATTTATATTGATGGATTACTGAGGACTGGGAGAGGTTATGAGAGTATTTGCGTAACTGTGGATAAATTAACCAAGTCAGCTCATTTCATTCCGGTTAGATCTAACCGTTCTACTTCGAGTTTAGCTGAGATTTGTATGAGGGATATTGTTCGTCTTCATGGCGTTTCGATCAGTATTGTTTGTGATAGAGACCCCATCTTTACCAGTCAATTTTGGAAAGCTTTTCAGGAATCTTTAGGTACTCGTCTAAATCTATGAACTGCTCACCATCCGTGGACCGACGGTCAAACGGAAAGAGTGAATCGGATTTTGGAAGATCTTCTTCATGCTTGTGCCCTTGATTATAGAGGATCTTGAGAATATCATCTCCATCTCATTGAATTCACCTATAACAATAATTATCAGGTATAATCTCAAATATCTGTTTAAGGTTGTCTTAAACATTTATCTATCCTATTCAATCTTTTGAATTAAGGCTAGTATCAAATTGGCTCCATTTGCTGCTCTTTATGGACGCCCTTGCAAATCTCCATCTTGCTGGATTGCATCCGGTAATCATTTGGTTCTTGGTCCTTATATGATTCTAGAAGCATTTGAGAAGGTTGAGGAGATTAGGAGAAAGATGAGGATTTCTCAGGAAAGACAGATGTAGTATGCTGACAGGCGTAGGAGGAGTTTGGAGTTTTCTGCTGGCGATTAGGTTTTCTTAAGGTCTCTCCATTAAGGAATGTGATTCGGTTTGGTCAGAGAGGAAAGCTCGCACCTAGGTTTATTGGTCATTTCGCATCTTAGAGAGAGTTGGTTCCTTAGCTTATCATTTGGATTTGCCCGAAAAACTTTCTGGAGTGCATAATATGTTCAATGTTTTGCATCTTCGTCGGTATCTTCATGATCCATCTCTGAATGTCCAGCCTTCTGCTCTCGAGAGTTTGGATGTTGAGCCAAATCTTATTGTCGAGTGGAAGCTACTTCGTATTATCGATAGAGGTTCGAAGCAGCTTTGAAGAAAATCCGTTAACCTAGTCAAAGTGAAATGGAGCACTGATGATTGGGATTATACTTGGGAAACGGAAGAGAGCATTTGTGCTTCGAATCCGGAATTGTTTGTTCCAGGTACTATAAGTTATCCTACCTTATTTTTCCTTGTTTTCTAGGTCTCTTTCCTTTCTGAGGATGAAAAGTTTTGAGTAGGGGAGAGTGTAACAACCCGTAAAATTTATGAAATATTTTAAATGAACATTCGTTGAAATGTTGAATATAATTATTTTAAATTTGATAAATTTGGAAATTTAATGTATAAGCTTTGAGTTTTGATGTGAAATGTTCTTCCAAATTTAATAAAATAAATATTTTTCTTAAAATGCAAATTTTGTCAACTTTGGTAATAGTTTGACTTTCTGTGAAAATTTTAAACTTTGAATTTTAAACCTTTTTTATGAAGATGAATCTAGTTCTAACATTTTCCCAGTTTTTCGTTTTGCTAAATTTTGATGTCTACTTCTCAAAAGTTACAACTTTTGGTCTATTACACGCAGTTATTTTCCTTGAACATTATCTTATTTACATTTTGACTTATGGGCTTGTACTAATGGGCTAGGAACTCCTTTAGTAGATGAGAAGCCACTTGATGAGGAGCCTATATAATATCCTAGGGTTTTGGTTAGCCTCGTCACTCTTCATTTGTGCCTCCACAGAAATTATGTAAGTTTTTTTCTTCTTCGTCTTCCTCCTCAAAACCTTAGACTTCTTACTCTTCTCCTCTACAAATTTTTTCATCCTCCTTCCCTTGCAATTTCGGCCACACCTATTCCATCGCCTTTCCATCACCAAACTCCAACCAAAACCCACTTCTCCTCCATCATTTTGCCCTTCTCTCTTCACCAATTTCGGCCTCCATCTCCCCTTCTCTATTTTCAGCCACCACCTCTCCAAAAACCAACCAAAGCCGAGCCTTGCCATCACAAACCCTACCCAAAGCCGAACCTCCACCTCTCCAAAAACCTAGCATAGCCAAACCTAACCCTAACCCGAGCCTTCTCCACCAAAACCCTAGCCTTTACACCACAAAACTTAGTCCAAAAGCCCTAGGTCGAGCCTAACCCTAACCCCTATGGCTGAGCCTAACCTAACCCAAACCACCTCTAGACCAAGATTATGCACCCCTTGGACAATCCCTCTTCTTATATATTTTGCAAATATATAATTTTCTATTTTTATTTTTCTATGTGAATTATTTGTTAACATATGGAACTTATTTTTATTTTTCGAAGCGTCGGATTTGGATTCGCCTCTCACTAAGCTTGTCCGTAATTTATCATCATTGTGTTGTGCTTTGAATCACTTTTCTAACCAAAGAAAGGCGAGTAATCACTCTTGACAACATACTTATATTTTGGTGAATTGATGACAATTGAATTGTATGGATTTGTATATGCAAGTTGAGAATTTCACCTATGTTTATATTATGTTATTTCATATGATTATATTATGTTATTTCATATCATATTATACCTGTTATGATCATATGCCTTGAAATGTTGAATATTGTTATGTTTATTTAATATTTCATTCTCTCACTACAAGTTCCTTCACTATGGGTTGAAATGATACATACCCGAACGATCTTTAGATTAAGGAAAATTGTTATGGGCTGAAATGATAGGCCTGAGAAATTTTATTTGACTTGGGATTGCGGGTTTAAATGATATAAAACCCAAAAAAATTTATAAATTGCGGATTGAAATGATACATGTCCATGTTTACTTGACCCTAAGGTAGAGAATATTATACAGACTCCGTGGTTGATTTAAAATGATTTTTCTAAAAAAAGTATTAAGTATTTTGGATTTTTATATATAAACCTCAACTAAAAATTTAATGTAATGATTTCTGTAAAAAAATTATATGTGTTAAAATCTTTTTTTAAGAAATAAATAGTTGGAAATGCAAGTTTCGAAATTTAATTTACAATATGAAGGTTAATTGAAATTTAATAATCCGATTTGACTTAATAATGGTATTTTATTCTAGCCTATAAATTATGAGTTTTAGTTCATGTAATAATGATTAAAATAATAAATGTTAGTTACTGTAATGATAAAATGTAAGTTAAAATATCCTTAACTTAGCATAAGGATTTCATCTTTAAAATTTGATATTATAGTAACAAAGCCATTTAACTAAAGGTGTAGTTTTCTTTAATGACCAAATAAGACAAATTAATATGATACGAATGATATAATGACTATGATAAAAAATATAAATACATTACTATTTGATTACATAAACTTTGGTAGTAGGAAGTATTACAGTAACAATTCAAAACTACTACGATTTCTTATAGTAACAATTCAAAACTAATGCAATTTCTTACTGTAACAATTCAGCATTGCTGCGGATTCTTACAGTAACAATTCTCCACTGTTGCGAATTCTTACTGTCGGTTCTGCACTACTGCGTATTCTTACAGTAATAATTCCATACCATTGTAAATTCTTACAGTAACAGTTCTGCACTGCTATGAATTCTTACAGTAGCATCTCTATACCGCTGCATTTTCTTAAAAGTGACATTCCTGAATGCCACCATTTCCTAAAAAGGTTTTGGTGCCAAAATGGGTTTTAAAGGTTACATTTTAAGTGTTATGATCTATAAATTTTTTACGTTTCAAGGGGTTATAATCAAATGAATTTGAAAGTGTTACGACTTTGGAAAAATGAATATCATTTTAAAAAGAATAATGATATGGAATTTATATGGTTTTGAAAGAAATATGTTTGTTATAAAATATAAACCATTTGAAATTTATATAACCACGGGTTATAATAATGATTGGTCGTTAAAGAGACCAGGATCAGATATGGGCATACTCTCTGTTGATACCGAAAACCACTTAACAACCATGTACGCAGTGGAAATTCCAAAATGAAGTAGGATGGTGACGGTGATCCTAAAGGTATATTTACATGGACCTAACTCCCATGAGTTAGCATAAGGTGGCTAAAACAGAAGCAATCGATGGGCCAAGTGAGGTAGCTCCTCTGATCAGACACACTTCATCGTTCGCCATTCTATTACATTGTGATTGATTTGGTGTGCACCTTTGATTCGGGAGTGTGGATCGAGTTGGGAGGTAGCTGCGGCTATGCGTTACCAACAGTCTGGAAGTTTAATTGGTATATCTACCCTAGCATTGCCTCGTTGTGCCATGTCACGTCTGGCGCGCCTTCTACGAGTTAGGTTTGCACCATACCTATGGAGTTTCCTTTGACGACACCCAATATGGGTGGGATTATGATACTGTATAGACTATAGGAATATATAAAATGTGTTAAGGAGGAAAATGTAAAGCCTTAACGCTACTTTAATAGTTTACTTTACTTTAGACATTTTTATGATAACATATTACTACATAGTAGATAGTTTGATGGATCCTTAAAGGATGGGCGATCTCAAACATCCTTTAAGTTACTGATGCATTTCTTTTAGTAGTTCACTTGAGTTGATTTACGTTTTATAAGTATGTATGTACTGACTCGAGTGTTTTGTGTTTTGCTTGACGGTCGAGTCAGTCTGAGTTTCACAGCTTTGGATTCATCTTTTGGAGCTAAAGATCCGCTAGAGATTTAGCTGTCTATTTGATATTTTCATTCCAGTTATTTCAACTCAGATTTTTCTTTTTTATTAGAAAACTTATGTACCTAAAATTTCTAAGTATATTTGTTTCCAAACTTGGTATTATGTATTAGTGTTATGACTATGTATCTAGGAGCTTCATGAACTCCCATGTTTATTTATTCCGCTGTGAAGTTATTCTGATATTCTATGCTATGGTTCTATGATGGATTTTATTTGCTTTAAATTTTATTAACAATCTGTTATTTTGAAATATTCAAGTCTGGCATGTGTGCTTATTGTCGATTTGAATGGTCCAAAATGGAGGGATGTTACAGTGTGAGACGCTAGGAAATGTACAGTTTTACCGTAATGTGTTGGATTTGTTGGAGGATGATGCGGTTACATGGGAACCATATTCATTAGTGTATATGTTTGGGCATCCAGACATTGAGTATTCGTTCACTGGTTGGATTGCTAAGAGTCGACTGATTCTATTTTTAACCTTCGAGTTATATGCACCAGATCGAGTTATGAGACAGTTTTCCTTTGAGTATCAGCACTTTCCTGATCCTATCATCCCCCATTACCTAGAACCCACTGGCTGGATGACGTTTTTGGAGGAAGGTTTTGCTATTTGGCAATCAAGAATTGATTATGCAGAACGAATATGCGAGCCTCCGACACTTTTGAGCGAGTACGAGCATTGGTATTGTTGAATTACTTGTCATTATATTCTTAAAAAGTCGACAAGGAAGTTGGTTGCTTACACTCCCCATGCTCCCCTAGAACATGATGTGGTAAGTATTGTAATTTCACATTTTTGATAGTTCAATTTTTGTGTCATATTGATGCATTGTTATGGCTTATGGTTTAGGTAAGCGGAATATACAATGCTTTGGATGTGGTGGGCGAAATGAAGAAAGTCATATGGAGCCAGACAAGGTCAAAAGCAAGTGCATTGACCTACGATGAATACTTGACATGACTTTGGGTTGGAACAAGCTAAGAAGGCCAGCCTGTCCACTGTGAATTGTAGAAGAGCCACCATGTTCTATGGAGGAGACATATACTACAGTAGCGGGTGGACAAGCTCGATGGGAGGAGCCACATGTGGAAAAGGGAGGCTTTACAACTTCCCGTTGGCAAAACTATAGCTGGATGGCCCTCTTGGTCCGAGGTAGAGCAACAATACACTGGAGGAGAAACTCATGCCGAATGGCCCGTTCGGCACGAAGGAGAACAACAATTTGGATATGTTGGACAGTTGGCATATGAGCATGCGCAAGAGCCGCCATAGTGGGTAATCCAACAAGAAGAACTCTTTTTTAGGCCAACTCAACAATGAGAAATTTCACTTCCTATACCCGCTCTACATTCAAAGAAGGCCAAGGATCGGCTTCCATCGTGTATAAATGAAAGAAGAAGAAGAATAGTGACACCCCACTTGATCTTAGATGGATTCGTGATTGACGGTGTTGGTCTTATTGTTGTTGTTTCTTTGGTTGGGTAAGGGTTGTTGACTTATATGTTTCTATGTTATTGTACGACTTATTCAACGTTTTTTGGATGATTTTCAATTGCCATTTGGATGTTGTGGCATGTTATTTACTTTGTTTTGTGATGGTATTGTTAATGGAATGGAGTGTGCATGCTTATAGAATGTTGGTCAAGATGTATTTTGGAATTTGGGGTTTTGTAGTGTGGCAAAGCAGCTCTCTGTCTTGAATAGACCTAAAAAATAGCTTGCGCATATATGGAATGCGCAATCTATATTGTCAATATAGCTTGTGCATTCCAGAAATGCATAAGCTATATTGACAGTATAGCATGCACATTCCACATATGCGCAAACTATTTTTGGATTATTTACAGTAGTCCACAAATGCTACATTTGGTCTTTTATAGCATTTGTGGAATGCTGCAAATAACCCAATACTACGCTTGCGCATATTTGGAATGCGCAAGCTATATTTAAAATATAACTTGCGCATTCCACACATGCGCATGCCCTTTTTGGAAAATTTGCAGCAATCTACAAATGCTACATTAGGTTTTTGTAGCATTTGTGGAATGCTGCAAATAACCCTAAAATAGCTTGCGCATACGTGGAATACACAACCTATGTTAGCAACATAGCTTGCGCATTCCACGTACGTGCAAGCTAGTTTTTGGCCCTATCCGGGACAAAGAGATGCTTCAACACCATAAATCACACAATTTCATACAAAAAAGTTTGAACAACATTCTACATAACATGCAAACACCATACGATTGACAACGCCATCACATAATAAAGTAATCAACATGCCACAACATTCAAATTGAAGTTGAAAATCATCCAAAAAAGGCTCAACAAGTCATACAATAACATAGATGTTCTACTTCTATTACAATTCAACACAGACAAGTTTTCTTCTTGTGGTCAATAGAATCACATTTGCTACATCTGTTATGGCTGGACGAAGATGACATCCCAATGTCGACTATCTGGTGCATGGTGGAATAAAGGAGCATAAGCTGTGAAATACATAGCCTTCGTATACCACATGGCGAATAAGTCAAAATACGCTATTTAGCACCACTCGAACAATGTGAGCAAGCCGTTGATACATGGAAACACGGAAAATGATCTAATGTTGGCATGTTGCATGAACATTTGACAACATTATCTTCGATATTCATCGTGTAATCAAACATATGCACATATTTCACCTGCCATTCAACGAAGCTATATCTCTCTATAGACATGAGCCTCGATTCTTCGATTATTCTCCATGCTAATGCTTCCCACCTAGGTGAGAGCTGCGACGTTCACTCTTCCCCCTAAGTTCGTCGTTTAACGAAGTAATGGTTCAATCGATGAAACGTACGTGCAACCAATGATCTAACGGGTAAAATCCTAGTACCTTTTGAGCATGCCGTTAAAGCTTTCGAAAACGTTGGTCATCGTCATATTGAATCTGACTCTGCCATCGTGACAAAGAGTCCAACTTGATTCCTTGTCTTTCAAACTTCTTTCAATCCATGCATTGGCATCTCGATTACATCCTTCAACCGTTTATGAAGATCATTATATTTTGCGACCTCCAATGCCGAGACATATGCGTGTAACAAATTTTGTAGCTCATCCATGCCAAACCCCGCTTTCTTGAAATTTTCGTTAATATGACGGATACAAAGCGATAATGATGTTCAATTGGCCAATCTTCTCTAAGCACATGTGGAATTCTTTACGTACGATCCGAGATAAAGGTGATACATCTAGTACGTACATATGGCATATAATTCCATATGTAATGAATAAACCAACTCCACGTTTGCCACGACACTGTTTGTACAATAGCAAACGCTAAAGGAAACAACCTTTGATTTGCATCCACCCCAGTAGCTACTAGTAATGTACCTGGATACTTCCCATGTAAATAAGTGGCATCAATAGACAGCATGGATCGACAGTGGTTGAAGCCATGAATAGAAGGTTCGAAATCCCAAAAGGCACCATAAAAAACACCACGAATATGAATAGCATCATATACGGTTTCGGGGTTGGTACGTCGTAGGGCTCTAAGATATTTCGACAATTCCACGTATGACGATTCCCAATCGCCATAAATCATTGCAACAACTTTCTGTAGTCCGTGCCAGACTCAAGAATAACTCACTTTAATATGAAACGTATTGGACATTGTCTCTTGAACAGTTCTAGCAGTCATGTTTATTTCAGCTTTAATCAACGAAAGTATTTTGCTGCATATAATCTTAGTGGTTGCTTGTCGATGGTTTGAGTTGATGTTTGCATTTAAACAAGTGTGATCGCCGCCATATGTAGTTATCTTCCACCAATTTGAATTTTTCCTTACCGAAAGGCTTGCATGAACTCGCTAAAGGCATGTTTCTTCTACATCACAGCGGACCGTGTACTGATTTTTATGTGATTTCAGAACTTGAAATGAAAGTGAACATCTAATCGCCCATTCACATAACTGTTCAACAAACTTCTACTTACTTTCAAAAAGTAACCCAACTCATGGATCTTTCTCCGAACATTCTCTTCCAAATACTTCCACGTCTAGTTGACAATTTTCCATTATTCATTTCACCATCATTGATGTTGTGCATAAATCATCGGCTAGAGCCTCTTCATATGTGATTTGTTCTTCTTTCGTATTACGCCATCAGCCTCCTCAATGTGTGCATACATGATTGCATCATTGTTAACTTCCATTTGATGGATCCAAGTTCTATCTTCATCAACCGCACAAGCTACTTCCATGCTTTCCAATCGTCCATAAATCTCGTGTGGAGTATGAACATGATCATTGGCACCATCGTCATCACAGCCAATAGATGCATCTTCGACACTATGAATACAAAAAATAGGTCATATATTCTGCATTAACGTAAGTCAAAATACAAGTGCCAACATATAATAGTACTCACTTTTCATACGCTTGAGACTAATTTGGATTTATAGCGTTTTGCGTCATATTTTGTTCCAAACTTGAAGAGACTCCAGCCATTCTGTTGTACCTATGAACTAAGTTTGTAAATTCTCCACCTTGATGGCTTGAAAGATATGAAGGATACACCAACCATTGTGTTTCTTGTAACTGTGCGCTATGCATATATTTATCCACAGAGATTACTGGCGCTTGTGTTTCAACCACATTTTAATATTCAGCTTTCACAGCGTAGATTTCTATCACTCTCATTCCAGCCGAAAAGGTGGAGTTCAAATCATCGTCGTCTTCCAAATCAATAGAGGACGCACCATCATGCCAAACTCATTTCACTGTTAATTTTAATCACAGGATTTTATTTTGTCACTTCAAATGCCACTAGTTTAAGTTCCTCGAAACTAAAATGATTTTTTATTGTCAACCCTTTTCGATTCTCACCAACATATCTAGGTCTACCTTCATCATCAAACAACAATTCCCCATCGAAGTAAAATATAGTTGGAACCTTTGACATTATCTAAAAAATAAGTTCCAATAACAAATTCATAATTTTTATTCACTGACATAACTATAAACATCAATTTGATGAATTATTACCTATTTTTTCTAAGTCGATTAGTGTAACAAATATATTTCATCAATAAAGTCAACACTATCAAATGAATTTCAATAACATAATAAACTACCTAGCTTGCACACGTTACGGGTTACAACAAATAGAAACATTTTCGCAACAACATATTACAAATACAACGGTTCAACAAAAAACCAAATGTGAAAACTTAACCAAGTTCCAAACATCTACCACATTATAGGCGTCCCACCGTTTATCCTTTGTTCTTCATTCACAATTTTCAAACGATTTATTTCGGCTTGCAGTTTGTGGGCATACTCAAGTCCTCTTTTGCACAAGGGTTGATCAATCCATTTAAAATAATTGCAACAATCATCTTCATGAGGATTCGGTCTATGTTCGTTGTACGAACTACAACCGAAAAATCTTCGCCCCGCATGCTTTTCCTTTATGCAAACAACCATTACACACATATCTCCGCAATAACTATTTGGATATGGTCATTGTCCCCTTGACATAGATGGGCCAACAGAATGTATAGGCGTCAGCAAATTTTCTTCAACTGTATGTTGATGACCAGGCATTTCCGCAGAAACAATTTCACGTAAACGAGCATGTAAGATTGATGATCCTGAATGAAATTTACGCGGTGCTGGTTCAAACCGTGTTTTCAGAACATGATCAACATTAAAGTCAATATGACTTGAACTTGCAACTCCGATTTTCCCTTCAAGCTCTTCAAAATGTTTCGTCAATGTTTCATCGTCTATCTCCCAATCATTAATGTCTACCATCAAAATAAACAATAAACAACTAACGTGTAAATTAGGGTTTAAATTTACTACTACTTAAATAAGGTTTCCTAGTTCAATAAACTCTAACAACTAATTCAACAATAACACCATTGTCTAATATTTAACACTACTACCACCACTAACTACTCATTTTCAACAACATCAACAATGGCAAAATTACATCTTAATTTTCAAAAACATTAACTGTTACCTTTGTTTTGTAACAATGAAGAAGATGATTCCATACATAGTTTAGTAACTATTTGGTTAACAAGGTGACTGCGGATTTGGATATGGAAGAAAAATAGTTTTGGATTGGTAAATGGGTAGGGTTTGGGGAAGAAAGTAGAAATATGGATAAATGAACATAGATTTGTGCTCTCCGTCTATTTGATGCTAAAAAAATGAGCTTGTGCACTCCATAATTGCGCAAGCATTAAATATATCTTACGCATTTATGGAATGCACAAGCTATAGTTAAAAAATTTAACACTTGCGCACTCTATATTTGCACAAGTTAAAACCGAAAGGAGTCCTAGTTTGGAAATTAGTTTTTGCTGAGGCCTAAATTCTGTTATTTCTTTTTTTCAGCTGCCTTGATTGAAAAATTGTCCTAAAATATTTTAATTAAGTTAAAAAATATATACATGTATTATATGTTATGATATATGTTATGCTGTTTTAACTTGTTAAATCAATATAAATATACATGTATGCATATAAATGAATTTAAAAATTAATATGATTTAATAAAAATTGTTTAATTAAATAAAATTAAATAAAGGTTAATTAGTTAAATAAATAAATTACGGTTAATTAATTAAATGAATATACACACATATAAGGTAAACGTGTACTACTGTAAAAGTTATAGTACATGACAATTAATAAATACAAATGTTATAATAATATGAAATTAATTAAATGTTAATTAATTAAAATTAATAAAATATGATTCAATTAATATAATGTTATACATAAGATTATTATATAAATAATATAAAATACAAAAGTTATATTAAAAAACTTAAATAATATGAGTATATAAACTAAAAGTGGAACATTAAGAAAACCACAAATAGACTTAAGGAATAAATATATACATAAATTTACATAGTGTCTGATAACTGAATCGCAAGAGTGACTCAAAAGAATTATATTTTTCCATAAGTTGATATCACTCAATATTAAATATTAAAGATTATGAATCTTTAACATAATATTGTTCTCTACCACATATATATATATATATGTATATGTATATATATATAAATTACTTTTATACTCCTTAGTTGTTGAGTAGGCTCAAGCTAGAGATGTTATGTGTAGTATTATTAATATACTGAATATACGAGGTAAGATAACTATATATATTTTTGAGAAGACTCAAGGTACATATACTATAATTATGCCGTCGTGATATGGTAGGTGCGAGTGAATAATTTCATTTCCATTTGTTTAGCAGACTCAAGGTCGAAGTGGGATTAGGACAAGGAACCAAAAGGCTAAGAGTTGTGTATAACACAATTGATAAGGAGTTATCCACCATCCATGGAACTATGACTTGTTAAGAAAACTTAAGGTTAGAATTCTAAGCCAGATAAGTCCTAACATCTACTAGTGAAGTCGAAAGACTTCTATGTTTCGACTTAAGGTTTTACGAAACATAAAAGACAAATGGGATCCTTATTAGAAAATTAAAACGATAACATTTAACCTATGATGGCCCACCTTTTTGGACGGTCTAAATCGACAATAAACCACACATGTCTAACTCAAACCATTCAAAAGGGTAGATTATCAATGGGGTTAAATAAAAAATAAGAGAAAGGAAAGAAAACCCAACACGGAATCTCGCAACGGAATGAGAAAATATAATAATCAAAGAAACAGTCCATGAAGCTGTTTTACAATTGTTAATTGACGGAATTTCTATCGAGTTAGAAAACCGTCAAAAAATTTAGAAATAAAATAACTGCGAGCGCATGGTGTACGAATGTAGCACGTGGCGAATACAGGTCGATCCACAGGGAATTGATGATTTTAAAAATCTATTCAATCAAATTAAACCAAGGTTGAAGAGAATGTTAAACTAGAAAAGAAGAAAAACAAGCAAAAGAAAATTGATAAAAATATGAGTGTTAAGACAATTTAGAGGCAATTTCCACTCTCTAGATCACATAAATCAACAAAATGAAGTTATGATCTCTCTTTTCTTGTCATTGGTGAATTAGTTGATGTGCTTATCATAAGTATGGTATATTTGTGCTATTAATTAGCTCAATATAAACCATCAAACTATAACACAACCACTAATACACTTTTAAATATCATAAAATATGACAACAAAGTTGAAAGCAAAATCTATTTTAAGCATGACCTATTAACTATTAATTATAAATATAAGCCATCAAATTTTAATTTCAACAATCACTTCTTTGCCATAATCATATGTAAATGAAGAGGCAATTTTTGTTTTGTTTGTTTAAGCATAGCCTATTTGTTATGAACAACATAGACTATCAAATTCAAAGCTAAACAACATCATTAAACCACTTCAATCATTCTCATTTAGCACAAAAAGAGAGCATAAACATCAAATTAAGTTGAAGCTACATGATAAGAGAGCTTCATATCCCCTAAATTGAAGGGGTTTAGCCTCTCATATTTGTTACATATGAAAAAATATAGCTTGCAACATGAGAGAAAAAGAAAAAGAAAGCAAGATAAAGAAAAACTATTCTACTTGCATGAAAAATAAATCTACACTACAACATGAAAGTAAATAAGCATGAAATGAAAAAGAACATGTATTGAAGTTGCATAAAAAAATTACATAAAAGAGAAATGGCTAAGTAGCCATGAAAAGAAAGAAGAGAGCTTGGTTTTATTTTGAGCCTAAAACTAACTAAAGAGAGACTAAGTAAGAAGGAGGGGAGGCTTACATGAAACATATGAGTATTTATACATGTATGAAACCCTAATTCATATTTTTGGGGAATGCCCAAAATGTCCTTGAGGTAGTGTGGCCACCAAGTAATCATTACCATGTCATAACCCCCACTTAAATGTGCATGAAGCTTTAATGACCTTTAGCATGTGGATTAGCTCCTAATTGAAAATCAAGGTAAGTGGGTAGGTGGGGTCCTCCATGTTCTTCACTTTGAATTATTTCCATCTTCATTTTTTTGTATCTTCTTTGTGCTTGCATATTTCATCATAAAACCATCACCAAATTTCCTACAAAACAACATAGAAAATTCCAAGTAAATTTTCACAATTTAATAAATGCACAAAAATGACCATTTTACCCCTGTATGAAGATGAAATGTGACAATTTGAAAATAATTTGAATTTTTGTTTAAACAAGTTAAAATACCCAATATGATCATTTATTCAATTTAAATAGATTAAATATGGTGGTAAAAATATGCATATTTACGTGCACTCAACAATATACATTTGATTATACAAATTTACAATAAAATTAGAGTACAATCAGTAACATACCAAAATGATGCAGCGGAAAAATACTAATAATATAATATTCAAAACTTCATCTTCGTCCTCCAAAAATAATTTTTTCAAACAGCGAAATGCTCTGGCTGACCCGAGTGTAATGAAAAGACAAAACACTCGAGTCGGAACTAAAAATTATTATGTAAGTTAAATCAACAGTAAATAAATATGAGTGTAATAACTTCAGAGAGGTTTATGGTATTTTACATCTCCTATCCAGTGTATATGTAATTTCAATAATTTAAGAGATATTACGGGATTTTCCATCTCCTAAGGATTCGTTAAGCTATCCACATGTCGTAAAATACGCTATATATGTAGTTTCTATCGGTAAAGTATAATATTGAAAAACTAACATTAAGGCATTAGCCATATCCCCCTTAACATATTTTATATAAGCATTGTAGTCTATACAATACTGTAAACTCCATCGTAAACTGGTGGGCTATCGGGAAGCACTCCATAGGTATGACACAAACCAAAATCGTAGTGGGCTCGATAAGGATAAATATGACAAGCACACAAGGCAATGCCTAGGGTAAGATTCTACCATTTTGCAAGCCCAGACTGGTGGTAACGCAAAGCCGCAGCTACCGTCCACCTCGAGACAACACTCCCATAATCAAGGGTGCGCACCAATCAATCACAAAGCAAAACATATGGTTTCGAAAAAGCATGTCTGGTAGGAGGAGCAATCTCACATGCCCGGTACAACTCCTGTTTTAGTCATTTTAATTATGACTCGAAAGTCAAGACTATCCATCATCGTTCTCTTTCTTTAAATCCAGCAAACGCCTCCAATTCGACCTCTACATTCTGGATAACATCCACTGCGTACATAGTTGTTAAAGTGGTTCCAATATTGACAAAAAGTATGCCAATAAGAGGCCCTGGTCTCTTTTAGCAACCGAACATCATTTTTCACACCAGTTGGTTCTTTTACATTTCGAAACCGATCATATTTGATATCAAAATATCATATTCAATTCAGAATAATCCTCATTTCAAAACCATCATATTTACTCAAAATATGTCATTTCCACTAGAAAATATCATTTTCAAATTTCAATTTAGGCTATAACCTCATTTAACCGCTAACTGTTGGAACTGTACTAGCCCATAGCGGAAGTTATGGGTGAATTTCAGAAATTTTACCCTATTCGATCTTTTATTGGGCCTATGAAGTCTAACTGAATTAGAACATTACTAAATTTCATTTAAATAAATAATTTATTTTATTTAAATTCAAATATAGTAAGATACGAAATTAATTTTATTTGATTTAGTTTATACATAAATGTATCATATACATATATGTATGAGTGCATGTGTAACATAACAATCCGTGAAAGGTAATATGCCCATATGTAGGTGTTGGGATTTACATCACAACAGACATAATAGCTCATTTTGTATGTCATGTATGTTGTCCAAATATGTGCATGTATATATGTTACAAAATACACACACATATGTATGTATAAATATATTATATATAATATATGAACCTAAAACATTTATACATAAATAAATACATATATAGAAAGAGATAGAACAATTATTAAAAATTATTTATTATTCAAAATTAACCTAGTTTTGCAAACATAATAATTTTAGTATTTTATTTTGTATATATTATGAATTGAATTATGTTTTCATCCATAAATAATTAACATAAAATAATTTATTGATGAAAATTCAAATTTTACAATTTTTGAAATTCTGGAATCGTAAAATAGAGCTTAGGAAAAATCTGGAGATTTTTCAAAGTTGAATATTACTTTTAAAAACAAATACATTGATTTCGACAATAATTGTTAAATATGAAATAATATATTATTAGAAATTCAAACTTCAAAATTTTATAAATTCTAGGATCATGAATGAATGGTTACAAAAATTTTAAAGAATTTTTCAATTAAATTATTATTTTAAATAAATCATAAACAGTTTTTCTGAATAATAGGAATTATTAAAAATAATAAACTTTATTGAAAAGATCTTAAATTTTTTTGTACGTTTTTGGAATAATATAATATTTAAAAAAATATAAAATTGAATTTTTAATGTAATTATTATTTTATATATAATAAACAATTCAAAATTCAATAAATGTTCATTTAAAAATATGAATATATGTATGATAATTAATTTTAGAGTTTGTAAATTCATATTATATATAAATAAGTGTACTAAAATTTTTAAATCACACACACATATATATCTTATATATGCATATATATTATTATGAGAGAGAAATATTGTAACAACCCGCATATTTTACGATTGAATATTTAAATATTTTATTTTAATACTTTATCGTTAGTCGGATTTTAGTCCGAAAAGTTACTTTTTTGCATATGGTTGAATTAGGACTTGGGACCACTTCCATTGAGTTCAAAGCGCCATTTGTGATCTTTTTGAGTATAAACTTTGATATGTTTGGAGTTAGTGGAATTTTGCCACTTTTTCACCTTGGGCTTTGGGTTTGGTTTAGCCCATTAGCCTAAACTATTAACTCTAGCTCAACCCTCCTTCCCTTCATAACTTTACTTTCATTTCCTAACACTCAAGCTTCATTAAAAATGGAGGGAGGAATGGAAAATTAAAACTCCAAGCCCTAGCTCATTTGCAAATCCAATATCTAACTCCAAATTCAAAGAGAAGCCATTGATTCTTCCTTTGCTTTCAAGCTTCTTCTTCATTGATTTTTTGTAAAGGTGAGATTTTTATCTAACATCTTTGTCTATAACTATCTTTGATTGTTGGGTATGAATTCCTAACACTTATTCATACGCATTTGCTCTTGGTTTGGATTGAATTGGTGAAAATCCGAATTTTTAGTGTTTTGGGTTCAAGTCTTTAAAAATCCTAACTTTGATGATTGAACATGTTTTTGGTAATGCTTCGAGGAGCCAATAGGACCAGGTAGCCGATGGGCATAATCCCCTAGCGTCCGTGCTCGATCAGTTGCAAATTGAGAGAGTTTTTGCACTTCTATCCCTTAGGTCGTTCGGCCTGCATATACCTGCAGTTAGCTCGGCCTGACTTAGGTCGCAACCCATAGGTCGCTCGCCTTGTGTTAGGCCGTTCGATGACTTAGGTCGCAACCCCTTAAGTCGCCTGGCCATTAAGTCGCTCTGCCGCTTAGGTCGCGCCAACTTAGGTCGCTCGGCCATGTGTTAGGTCGTTCCATCATTTAAGTCGCTCGGCCTTCTCTTACCCCTTAAGTCGCTCGGCCATTAGGTCGTTCCACCCCTTAAGTCGCTCGGCCATGATAAGTCGCACCTGCTATCTTGCAACCAAGTTAAGTCGCAACCTCTTAGGTCGCTGACCACACAGGTCGTTCAGTTTGCTCTTCTCGCCTTGCAGTTCGGTCGGCCTGCCTTAGGTCGCAACCCCATAGGTCGCTCGGTCTGTTATGTCGCTAGCATCTGTTAGGCCGCTCGATTTCTTAGGTCACTCGGCCTGTTATGTTGCTAGCATCTGTTAGGTCCCTCGATTTCTTAGGTCGCTCGGCCTGTTATGCCGCTAGCTCCTTAGGTCGCAACCAACTTAGGTAGCGCCATGCTATAGGTCGCGCCATGCCATAAGTCGCGCCATGTTGTGTTGCTCTGTTAGGCCGCATGCTATTTCTTCAGTCGTTGATCTCTTAGGTCGTATGCCGTGGAGTCGCATGCGTTGAGCCGCTGATTTCTTGTGTTGAGTTATGTTAAGTCGTAAGTCGTGGTTGTTAAGTCGCAAGGGTATTTCCACTTTGATGGATTTGGAATCGAATTCTTTGGATTTTTATTCACGTCTTCGAATGTGAATTTTTGTGATATATTGTTTCTACAATCATTTTTGTGATTTTTCACTTTATCTCACTCGTACGAGAAATCTAATTATACAGCTTAGTAAAACAAATGGTATGAAACACTTGCATTTACTTCGCCGGTTAATTCTTGAACTTGTTCGATTGAACCTCTTGTGACCATTTTCGAGTGGAGATCTACAATTTGTTCGTAAATGTTTAAGTTAAGCTAGTGGTTATGAGACATGAAGATAAGCTTATATATTTACTAGCTTACTGTAATTGACACTTCTTGATGATCGTTGATGATCATTTTTGTGATTTAGACTAGCAAATGTGCGACGTCTCTTTGTCTACGAGGGAGACCAAACCCCGTTTCTGTGGATCTTCGGCTCAATTTGGTAGGGTAGCGACCCATGGTCTTCGGGCCGTTTTGTGGAGCTTCGGCTCAAAATTAATGGTTAGCAACCATGGAATAGCATTCCATTTTATGATACACGTGTTGATGAGTTTTCATGCTCCCGTTTTGTGATAGGCCACCCCCTTTTTGTGATTTTTGGATTTCCATTAATGATTTCTGGAATTTGTGTTTTCAACAATTTTCGTGATTTAAATTGATAAGTTTTATCAATATTTGTGTATTGGTGAATTTGTGTGTCATTAACTTTTGTGATTGGCATTGATATTATTGTCCATATTTGTGGTTTGGTGAATATAAATAAAGAGTATGACATTCCTTTTGATCTTTGAGAAGATTCTTGTGATATTGATTAATCCCTAGTTGATTTTCAATTGCATACTTATCACAGTATGGCTTTATGGTTATCATATGTTTATGTCATATCTCTTATTCTATATCATTTTATCTGATATTTATAGCTAGACTGATCCGTTTATTATTTTCTTATTAAATAATACTCGGGGCAGACGAGATGTTACAGGTGCTTCTGCTTGACTCCTCATCTGGGATTATCACCCTGAATTTTGGCTAACTACTTAGATTAGTAGTTTTTGTTGTATACATTTGAGTTGTAGACTCATTGATGTATCCATATTCTTTTGTCTAGCACTTGTAGTTATTCTTTTGTGATATTGTGGATCTTGTTTGACCACTACTCTAATGTACACTTTCATGTGTTATGTATTCATATCTATTTCCGCCTTTGTGATACGGATATCTGTGACTGATTTGTGTTATGTTTATTTCTATACTTGTTTCTGAAGAATATATATAGCCACTGTGTAGTAGCTTTAAATTTGTATCGGTATGTCAGATTTCCTCCTGAAAACCAAATGCATGTTGTACTATCTGACATATCGATGCTCGCACAAAGCAATTACGCGGATGGTCGCTCCTCAACAGCCTTATTCTCCACGCTAGTTGACGGCATTACCCCGTAGTGCCCTTGGCTAGAGTGGGTATAGAGGCGGGGCATCACAGCTTGGTATCAGAGCCAAACTTCGGAACAATGTAGAATAATCTAGCAAGGATCATCGTCCTGAGTCCATCTTAGGAGTCGTGCTTTAGGATTTAATTCGAGTCTTCATACCGATTCATCCTATTTTCTTTATGATTCCTTATTTATCTATCAAGATTGTTTGATATTCATTTGGTGAATAACCTTGTCCTTCTTCTTTCTTTCTTTCAAAAGGAAGAGAAATGGTTAGACCTGGCCGTCCCAGCGCCGGTCAATCTAGTGTTATTCTCCAAGATGGAGTATTTATGTCTGCCCAACAGCTTCTTGATCTAGTAAGGAATGCTCAAGCAGCAGGATCTAATCCGAAGTCTACTCACCCTAAGTCTGGATTTGCACGTTTGTGCAACGATTATACCAATTTGGGTGGGAAGCCATTCATATGATTTGAAACTATTATTGAAGTCCAGGCTTGGCTGAGAACGTGCGATCGAATCTTTTCTCGCATGAATCTTATTGATCTTCACCGTGTTCAGGTGGCCTCTAGTATGCTCTAAGAAAGAGCATTAGATTGGTATGAGCTTCTGATTTCTGAAATAAATGAAGCGGATCTTACTTGGGAGAAATTCCGGGAAAGCTTCGAATTAAAATTTGTGCCAGAAGCTGAGAAGGTGACTTTGGCTCGTCGTTTCATAGACCTTGTTCAAGATGAATCCTTGGCAGATTATGTCGCATCATTCGAGTCACTTTCTAAATAGGGGGTCGAGTACATAAACACCACATTGAAGAAAAACCAAAGATTTGTCTATGGATTGAACAAAAATATCTAAGAAGCCATTACTTCTAAAATTAGAAGTTTCTTTTGATCAACTCATTGATATCGCTCTTCGACTTGAAGAGGCAGATAAGGAGAGTGATGTTGAAGTTAAGGGTGCCAAATCAAAATTCAACAACAAGAAAGGGCCTAATAAGTTCAAAGGTCCTTATCCCAACAATAAGAAAGGGAAGCAAGCCCCTCCGACAACCAAGACTTCTACCTCTGGTAGTGGCAATGCTACAATCGTGGTTCTAGGGACCACTACGAGAACAAGTGTTCAAAGCCTCGTGCTTGTCGCTATTGCAAAAGCCCGGATCATTATTTATCTTCTTGTCCAAATCTTCAAGGCAAGAGGGAGGGAAAGCTTAATGTTGCTCAAGCCCCTGGCAACACATCTCGTGGTAAAGGTATTTCTCATTCTATCATTGATGGCATTATTTTATTTCGTGATCATCCTATTCGAGTTCTTTTTGACACGGGTGCGTCCCACTCTTTCATTTCAAAAGAACTTGTTGATACTTTTTCTTTGGATATTTTGTGTTTAATGATTTCTTTGAGAATTGCGAATCCGGTTGGAGGATCCGCAACAATTAGTTTATTATGTAATGATGTCGAGATTATTTTGTGTGATTTTTCTTTCCGATCCGATTTGCATGTTATGCGCTACTTAGGCTTTGGAATGATTTTGGGAATGGATTGGCTTAACCGCTATGGAGCCCAAATCCTATGTCCTGAGCGAACTATTCATCTTCGACATCCTCAATCTGTTAAGCAGATTTCTATTGACCTTAAAGATTCGGATTCTAGCTTGGTTGCATCTTTATATTCTTTAAATCCTCATGATGACGATAATGATGAGCAGGAAGATATTATTTCTCTTATTCACGTTGTTCGTGAATTTTTCGACATATTTGAGCCCGTTTTAGGATTACCACCTAAGCGAGCAATTGAGTTCAGAATTAATCTCATCCCTGGAGCTCAACCCATTACTCGTCCTCCTTATCGTATGTCCAATAAAGAAAATGAGGAGATGCGCAAACAATTATCCGAATTGGAGACGAAGCAATTTATTTGCTCTAGTTCCTCTCTTTGGGGAGCTTCGGTTATTTTTGTAAAGAAATCCGACGGTACACTTAGGCTTTGCGTTGACTACTGCAAGCTTAATGATCTTACTATCAAGAATAAATATCCTTTACCTCAGATTGATGATCTGTTCGATCAATTTAGTGGTGCTAGAGTTTTTTCACAATTAGACTTAGCTACCGGTTTTTTCATCAGCTTCGTATTGCAGAGGATAGCATTCCTTTGACATCGTTCCATACTCGTTTTGGATCTTATGAATGTCTTTTTATGCCATTTGGTTTAACGAATGCTCCGACTTATTTCGTTGACCTTATGAATAGAGTTTTCAAAGACTTCCTCGATCGGTTTGTTCTCATCTTTATTGATGATATTCTTGTGTATTCTAAAACCAAGGAGGAGCATGAAAAGCATCTTTGGATTATGTTGGAAACTCTTAGGAGTAATCAATTAAAAGCAAAATTTTCTAAATGCCACTTCTGGTAATCTCGTATGAAGTTTCTCGGTCATATTATTTCCGAATCCGGAATTTCCGTGTATCCTTCAAAGATTGAAGCGATTCAAAATTGGAAGAGACCGGAGAGTGTGACGGAGATCCGTAGTTTCCTTGGATTAGCGGGCTATTACCGTCGTTTTATAAAGGACCTTTCAAAAATTTCCGTGCCCCTTACTAGTTTGACAAAGAAGGGAGTTAAATACTTTTGGTCGGACAAATGTGAAGCTTCTTTTCAGAAATTAAAAGAACTCCTTTCCGATGCTCCCATTCTTGTGATTTCCGGGGGAAACCAAGATTTTATTGTTTATACCGATGCTAGTCGCGTTGGTTTGGGTGTCGTTCTTATGCAAAGCGAATGTGTTATTGCTTATGCTTCTAGGCAATTGAAGCCAGCCAAGACTAGATATGCCACTCATGATTTAGAGCTCGCGGCTATTGTTTTCGCCCTACGTATTAGTCGTCATTATCTTTGGGAGAAAAATTTATTCTTTACACTGATCATAAATCTTTGAAGTATCTATTTTCTCAAAAGGAACTTAATTTGCGTCAACAACGTTGGCTTGAATTTCTTGCAGCTTATGATCTTGATATTCTTTATACCCCCGGAAAGGGAAATCGTGTTGCGGACGCACTTAGTCATAAGCAAAAAGCGGTTTTTTTGTTTCTACAATCATTTTTGTGATTTGTCACTTTATCTCACTCGTACGAGAAATCTAATTAAATGGCTTAGTAAAACAAATGATATGAAACGCTTGCATTTACTTCGCCGGTTAATTCTTGGACTTGTTCGAGTGAACCTCTTGTGACAATTTTCGAGTGGAGATCTACAATTTGTTCGTAAATGTTTAAGTTAAGCTAGTGGTTATGGGAAATGAAGTTAAGCTTATATATTTACTAGCTTACTGTAATTGACACTTCTTGATGATCGTTGATGATCATTTTTGTGATTTAGACTAGCAAATGTGCGACGTCTCTTTGTCTACGAGGGAGACAAAACCCCGTTTCTGTGGAGCTTCGGCTCAATTTGGTGGGGTAGCGACCCATGGCCTTCGGGCCGTTTTGTGGAGCTTCGGCTCAAAATTAATGGTTAGCAACCATGGAATAGCGTTCCATTTTATGATACACATGTTGGTGAGTTCTCATTCTCCCGTTTTGTGATAGGCCTCCCCCTTTTTGTGATTTCTGGATTTCCATTGATGATTTCTGGAATTTGTGTTTTCACCAATTTTCGTGATTTACATTGATAAGTTTTATCAATATTTGTGTATTGGTGAATTTGTGTGTCATTAACTTTTGTGATTGGCATTGATATTATTGTCCATATTTGTGGTTTGGTGAATATAAATAAAGAGTATGACATTCCTTTTGATCTTTGAGAAGATTCTTGTGATATTGATTAATCCCTAGTTGATTTTCAATTGCATACTTATCACAGTATGGCTTTATGGTATCATATGTTTATGTCATATCTCTTATTCTATATCATTTTATCTGATATTTATAGCTAGACTGACCCGTTTATTATTTTTTTATTAAATAATACTCGGGTCAGACCGAGATGTTACATGCGCTTCTGCTTGACTCCTCATCTGAGATTATCACCCTGACTTTTGGCTAACTACTTAGATTAGTAGTTTTTGTTGTATACATTTGAGATATAGACTCATTGATGTATCCATATTCTTTTGTCTAGCACTTGTAGCTATTCTTTTGTGATATTTTGGATCTTGTTTGACCACTACTCTGATGTACACTTTCATATGTTATATATTCATATCTATTTCCGCCTTTGTGATATGGATGTCTGTGACTGATTTGTGTTATGTTTATTTCTATACTTGTTTCCGAAGAATATATATAGCCACTATGTAGTAGTTTTGAGTTTGTAACGGTATGTCGGATTTCCTCCTGAAAACCAAATGCATGTTGTACTATCTGACATATCGATGCTCGCACAAAGCAATTACGCGGATGGTCGCTCCTCAACAGCCTTATTCTCCGTGCTAGTTGACTGCATTACTCCGTAGTGTCCTTGGCTAGAGTGGGTATAGAGGTGGGGAGTCACAAATATACACTAATATATATGTATATATATATATATATATTTATTTATACATATATCTGTGTATGTGTGTGAATTTATTAATAAAAACAAATAAAACAATTATTAATGACAAAAATCGATTTTGTACAGTAAACAACATTTGTCTATACATAAATCAAATAGTATAATAAATAAATTATGCACATAACTAAACTGATTTGTGACAAATACATCTACTTAAAAAATATCATCCAACTAAACATACAGTAGCAATATATTTAAAAAGATATGATATTGTTCATTATAGGATCATAGAATATAATTTAATTACTGTAATATGAATTAAATTACTAATTTAATGATGCCTTTGAATCCACGTTGAAGCAACGACTTTCCTTGATTTTACTGTTCTTGATTCGTCAAATTGCAAGTCCGGAATCACCAATCACTAACTATCGAATAATATTATTTTAATTTGAAATATATTTGAGAATTTTGGAGTGGACTGAGAGCTATGTTTTAACCAGCAATGTAGAAGGTAATGGCAGCCAAAAAGGCTAAGAAATTTTTATAGATACATACATATATATGCATACATACATACACACACACACACTCTCTCTCACATATTCAAATTTTATAATTAATATTTCATAAATATTAATTAATTTTATAAATCTATAACAACTACAAACTAATTAAATTGTTCGATCTTAAGGTAATTCATCATTTCGGCTGTGTAACTCTTGGCTGTAAATTTGGTCAGCAATTAACAACGAACTATTCTAGTGTTAACATTCACACTTTACTTAGCAGGTGGTGTGACATTATGGCCAAACTTATTGCTTACTCATTTTCGATAAAAATCCAATTTTAGTTTAATAAGCGTTACCCGGTTGTGACATTTTTTACACCAATTCTCATCAAAACTATATCACTTTGGACTTATAGAATTTGGTAATGGTCAAAATTCCAACCTCATCCACATTCAACTTTATAGTACAAATACAAAGTCCTTGGTTCAATAATAACAATTATTATTAACCAAAATGCTCTGGTCAGAGACTTTGATTTTGAGTTGACTTGAGTTAACTATGATACTAACCGCATATAACTGAGAAGACGAATCCTCACTTGAATAGTGCTTCACTTCTAACACTTCCACTCGACCCAATTATAGTCATTCGATGAACGCCATGCCATGATTTGGCTATAATTAAAGCAGATCTTTCATATTTAAGATCCGCAATATTCTCAAGTCGAGAGAACTATGTAAATCAATCACATCGATATTTTCTGTTTGACCTTAGTTATATTAACCAACAGAAAACTATCGAGTGAGTTGTTCCATAGTTATCTAATAACTATTAGTACGTAACCCATAGGTGCCCCCAGTAGTCAGACTCATGAGTAATACATTGCCCAATAGTTGGAGAGTGTTACATACTCTAATCTCAACGGATACATCGATATGCGGTCTCGATGCATCTTGACCATGAACATTTAAAATGGTATATTTGTTTTGTTGTGATAAATTACTCACCGTTACAACACTTTGTAACTACTATCATAAAATATACCATTTATGGTTTTTTTTTCTATTAAATATACTTTTAATTAAGTTAATTAATTAATATAATCACATTATATCAAGTATACAATAGGAAGAAAATAACTTTTATTTTGAACAAGATCGGTCAACGAGTTAGATATATGTAAAAAATTACAAAAGTGCGCCTAAGGAATACCCCTAACTCTATCAATATCCCACTTGCACTTGGGATCAATTATGAAATCTAATTCCTACTTCTCCAATTTGTTTTCTCAAAACCAATTAGGTCAGTCCCTTAGTGAATGGGTATGCTATTATGTTTTAATTATCTACTTTGTCGATTAACTTTCTTTGACACTGATAAACTACCTTTATCATGTGGAACGATTCGAAGTATGTCTTTCGACTTCTATTGAGCTTCAAGTTCTATAATGACCAATTTCATGACATTGTTGGCTTATAACAATATTACGAGATTTTCAAAATCACCTTTTGGCTCAATTATAAATTTGTCCATTTATATCTATATACATTGGCTTATTCTAGCGCTATTCAGGTTAATGTTCTCAACATTTCGTTGAATCGACCACAATCACTTTTATTTCGAAACATTTTCAAATTAAAAATTCTAATTTAAATTTTAACATTGACATGTTATACTCTATATCATTGTGATGACCCAGAATTTTGGGTAATAGCAATTTGATAATCTTCATTTAAAAAATTATTCAAATTGACAATATTGAATTTAATTTGATAATATTGTTTAAAAATTTTCTTTTATAAATATTTAATTTGGCAAAATTTATCTTTTTAAGACTAATAATATCTAATTGGTAAATTTTATCTTTTAAAGCTAATAAAATTGTTTTCTATTTATAATGTGTATAAATATTGGTGTGTGTATATATTGTAATAAAAAATCTTGGGTTTTACTTTAATAAAAGAATTAATTTTCAAATTGTAATATATATGTATATATTGTGATTGGAAGCTTTGTTTTAAAATTCAATTTATAATTCTCAAAAGTTAATTTAAAATTTAATTGAACACTTTTAACACTAGTATTTATTTATAATTATCAATTCAAGTATATTAGCTTAAGTTTGAAATAGAATTTAATTAAAAGATTTAATATCCCTTCTTTTTAAATTTAACATGAATAAATGTGCTTTGTTTATTTATAAACATTTAAAACATAATACATGTTTATATAAAACATAAGTAATTAAGAAAATTATATTTAATTAAGAGTTTAAACATTTGTAACATTTAAATATAGCTTTTAACATTTGTAAAAAAAGATAATAACACGTTTGACATTTGTCTCTAAATTGTGACATGCATTAGCATGTGGCAAAGGGTGTTTTCATCTAAATTTTAATTTATATAACCAAAATTTGGTGTTTCCATCTAAATTTTAATTTATATAACCAAGTATTTTATAAAAAACCTAGTTATTTCATTTGCATGTCCATTTCTAAAAGCATCTTTCTCTCATCTTCTTAAAAACTGAAAACAAAATCAAAGAGAATCAAAATAATAAATTACAACAGCAGTTTTCAAAGTTTCAAAACTGTGCAAAGCAATACAAAGATTCAAATTTTATCAAAACCTGAAACTAAAATTTCAAATGGAATCAAATTCAAGAGATATTCAACATCAGTCTTCAAGCTGCAGTTTCAAGTTTCAATTCAACTCAGTAATACATCAACATAGGTATAGATTCAAGTTAAACAAGCCACTCAACGTCAGGTTCTGTGGAAATCAAATACAATTTTCAAATAATCAAACTAAGGGCTGTTCTCTGTCTTGAAATCAGGAGAGTAAACCTTGCTTCTAAAAATAGTTTTAAAAAAATCTGTGATTAAACTTGGTTTCATGTGATGATGTATATATGTTTATATGAATGTTGGCTGGAATGCATGTTGAAATTATGAAATGTCTATGTATATATAAGTTCCTGTATAGTTGCATCTTCTCTTTTCTTACTTATAGGATTAAATATCCTTGCGAAAAAATTCATGTCTCTTTATTCAAGCAAATTTAAGCTTGGATTTTTGAATGAAATATGATTATTGCAACCTAATGTCAAATCTAAAAAGGGTTTCAAGATTTTAAATTTTGAAATTAATTCAAAAATAAAGAAATACTGGGATGATCAGAAATATGTCAAAAATCAATGTTGTTATTTTCAGATTTGATTTTAGAATCTGATTCGTAGTGCTAAATAATGAACTTAGATGGTAAGATCGTGATTTTTAGAAAAGTATTTAGTGAGATATATCGAGATTAACGAATTTGGTACTTTCGTCGATCGTAGTCGATCGATGAGGAGTTGGAGGCCGGCTTGTTGTCAGAGATAGCTGGTAGGACAGTGGTCGAGGGAAAAATAGTGGGGAATTTTATTAAGGGCCGTAGTGGCCGGCCAGCGACGAACTAGGGTTCGAAGGGGTGTTTTGGTCGAGGGTTTTGGTGAGCTTCGTGCGACGTCGATCGATCACCGGAAGTGATCGGGATAGGGGGTATGGTTCGTTGAAGTGTGGAGTTGCTTCGGGTAGGTTGGTAGGTGATTTTATATGATCGGGTTAGCTTTAGCTTTTGATCGAAGTGCTCGTTTTTGATTTCGCTAACGAATTGACGAAGCTGGGGGTTAGGTCGTCTTAGGATGTGGACGTCGACTTGAGGAAGGTCGCGACGTTGATCGTTGGGGGCCGAAGAGATCGTGCACATGCACGGTGAACGTAGATGTCTGATGGAGTTTGAGACTTCGTGGAAGAAGAGTTGGCTCGGGATTTTCTCGAAGTAATCTCGTTTCGTCTCAACATTAAAGATTTATTGTTAAATTAATTAGAAGAATAATTAATTAATGAAGTTATTAGAGGATCATTAATTAATGTAATTAATGAAAGTAATTAAAAGTTGATTAATGTGATTAATTAAAGGATAATTAATCAATATAAGTGATTATAGAATAATTAATTAGTATAATTAATTAAGGGTCAATGTAATTAATTATAGTTAATTAATTAACGGGAGTAATCAAAGGTTAATTAATATGATTGGTTTAAAATTAATTAATTTGTGTAATTAATTAAGGGTTAATTACTTAATGTAATTAAAGGATAATTAATCAAGGATGATACATTAAGATGATAATTAATTAATTGGTTTGTAATTAATTAATAAGCAGGATTAAAAGTAATTAGGTACTTAATTTAATTCATTGGTGGTTAATTAAATTAACTAGGAATGGTGTGGTTGATTAATCATGCTTATGGATGATCAAATGATATTGAATGCCTTGGATTATGTGGTATCTCGGATATATGATATGTGTTGATATGGGATGCTTTGGTTGAATTGTGATATTATGGATTATCTATTTGTGAATATGTGAATTATCTATCTGTTTGAATATAGATAATAAATTGAAGTGTTTTAACTTAAAACAACTTGGCCTTAAAAGACGGCATTTTAGATTTCGATGAGACCGGGATCGGATTTCCAAATTTGGTTATCCGAAAGCCATATCGATCCAAATTAAATGATAGGTCATGAACCTCAGGTGAAGTTCGAGATGAAGATTCAGAGTACAAGGGCTATTGTCGTTAACTCTAAGGGTGATTCCAAAATGAGTGTAGAAAGATAGTGCCTTCAGTTTCGTTCGAACCCGGAACGAACTTGTATAGATTGAATACTTTCATAACATCGTCATTAGAGGGCGATGAGCATTCTAAGATATGTGTTCTAAAAGGTAATCGTAGCCTCAAACCTCATCCACTGGGAATGGCTAAAACAGGGGAGGTGCAGCAAGGCTAAGTGAGCTGCGCTCAAGTAGGACGAGATTTTCCACTGTCTAGAGGTCCCTTTTCATTCGGCTTGGTGGGCAGTTGATTCGCGACAACTGCTGGGGTTGTCTTGTTCAGGACTATCCAATAAGGGATGGTTCCGGCCTTGTGTTGTAGGGGATCGGGAGGGATCCTCGGTATGGTGATTTAAGCCCCGTACTGTGATGGGCGGTACCCCAGTAGCCCTGCCATTGTATGGTATCCAATCTTCAACAAGTGATCTCGGATTTGATTGTATGACCCACTTTGTGGCGAGTATGCTAGAATTTAATGAATGTAACAATTTCGGCTATGTGAAAATTTATTTGACAACCATAGACACTATTATAATATCACTGGATTTCCTATCAAATGTTTTGGTTATCATAAGGTAAAAACTTTTCCATGTTTATGTGTGGAAAGTCTTACGAGATACCTTTTCTTTCAAAGGATTTTCAAAGTTAAGCAACTTTAACCCGTTTACTCACACCAGAACCATGTCTGACCCGGAGTTTATTTTCTTTTTTTCTTAAACTCTTGGGTACTCAAATTTTTACGAGTAGCAAAGGGATTCATGTTAGCTTTGATGAGTTTATGGAGGAGATATGGAGCAGGAGGCTTCAACGTTTGTAGATATATAGTGGTTCCCATGTGTTGATCTCTGTGTTGTGACTTGAATTGTACAATAGACAGGTCTTTATAACTGTCTAGTTTGTGATGCATAAGCTGTATAACTCTGATGTATATGATAATATGTAATATCTTATGTGATGTAATATAATTTATTCGTTCCACTGTGAGATTCTAATATTGTTTTATTCTTTTTTCCTATCTTTTCTCTTTTCCATCCCTTTCTTTCTAATGATGCATCTTTCTGTGGAGTGAAAGACAGGTCGTTACAGTTGGTATCAGAACTCTAGGTTGAGTGAATACCTAGGCTTGGAGTGATTTCTTTCTTGAGAGAGCGTACTTGTGTGTGTGTGTGTGTGTGTGTGTGTGTGTATATATATATATATATATATATATTTATATACCTATTTTGTTGGGTTACCTATCCGGGTTTGCCAACTTGAGTCCTAGTTGTAGTAGGGGTAGTGGTGTGTGTAGCATGACTACCACTAATGGAAGAGGTCCGAATGTTGAGGTTGGAAATGTATCTGCCGAGGCTGTAGACCCAATACCGCCTCAAGAGAGCTTTGCATCTTGGTGTAAGGATTTCACCAATCTCGATGGAAATTCTTTTCAAGAATCGGAGTCCATCATTGAAGTGTAAGTTTGATCACGCTCGTGTGAGCAGATTTTTAAGAGTTTGGATCTGTCGAATGTGCAGAAGCGAGTGATGGTATCTTGGCATCTTCAGGAAGGAGCAGCTGCATGGTGAGACGCAGTGACTATGAATGTTCCCGAAGGTGTCTTCTATTGAAGCAAGTTAAGGAAGTTTTTGAGAAGCAGTTTGTACCTACTGCAGGGAAGACTTGATTGCATAAGGATTTTCTGATCTCAGGCAAGGGAGTTGGTCTGTGTCAGAGATGAATCTAAGTTCAGCGAGGTGTTTGTGCTTGGTTTGAGGCCCGAGTTTCTTATGGAGATGTTTGCCCATCTCATGGTTCTTTGTGGAATTGGTTGATATGGTTTTGAGGATCGAAGAGCTTATGGATAAGGAAGTCTTTGGCATTAGTGGCAGCAGTGCAGCTCGAAGGTTTTTATGTGCCGACATGAAGGTCTTTGGCTTAGCAGTACCGTGGAGATGGAGTTCAGAAGCAGTAGAGTGGACCCATTTTTTCGATGGATTGTTTATTCAAGCATAAGCTATTCTGATATGTGAAGAGAGAACAATTTCTTTAGGACTGATCGGGAAAGAACGTAAAAGTGACTTGTGATAATTTGAGTGTTCTCTTGGGTTATTAGAGATTTTCAGATGTCTTTAGGGAATTCAAAGGTTTGTCCGCATCTGGAGATTGAGTTTTCATATCGACTTGGTTCCTGGAGCTATACCGGTGGTTCAGCTAAGTAGAAGGATGACTCCTAGAGAAAGAGGATTTGGTGAAGCAGCTCAAGATTCCATGGAACTTCTATGTTTTCTCTATGGATCTGTGAACTGTGTTTTTTGGGATGTGTTGATCAAGTCTATGCTCGTGTTCATCGACGGTATTCTCATTTACTTCAGGTCAGAGTTGTGCAGCGGAAACGAGATTGGCAAGCACACATGTTTGGTCTTTTCCGGATAGGAGAAATAAGTTGAATCTGCAAATGCTTGTGGAGTAGAATTTGTGTTCTGGATTTCGATGAATCTTTGGAGGGCCATCTTGTTAAGTAAGATCCAAAGATTGGTTTTTTTCGCTCCAGTTTTGTTTCGAGAGGCATCTGTGAAGATTGAGCTGATCAAAAAGGTTGAAGGCAGCCTAGGATCGTCGGAAAAGTTATGTGGATAAGAGACAAAGGAATTTGGAATTTAAAGTTGGAAACTTGTTTTTGGTTGAGTTTTTCTTTGGTAAAGAAGAGCTATAAGATTGGCCAAGACTGGAAGCTAGCTCCAAGGTATATTGGATCTTTCTGTGTTCTTGTCAGGGTAAGTGTTTTGACCTATAGGATTGAATTTCCAGTTCAGATGGCTGGGATTCACAATGTATTTCACGTACCTCTGAGGGAGTACGTGTATGATTCATCACTGGTTGTGGAACCAGCAGTTCAGGAGGATTTGGAAGTTAAGCAGAACTTGATTGTGGTCTGATATCCTGATTAGACAATAGATCATTTTGAGAAAGAGCTCCGGAGCTAGTAGTGTAGTTTGTTTAGATTCAGTAGAGCGAGTATCCCAGTGTTTGTATCTGGGAAACTCTAGATGGTATTAGGAAGTCCTATCCAGAATTTTGTCTGGATAGTTGGATTTGTTTGTTAAATAAATTGGTTGTTATGGTTGTTAGTATCTGGCTGATATGTATGCTTTCATGTTTGTTAATAAAATCTGTGTAGGATTATTAAATTATCTTTGCTTTTAAATTTCGGGGACGAAATTCTTTTAAGAGGGAAGGAATGTGATGACCCGGAATTTTAGGCAATAACAATCTGATAATCTTCATTTAAAAAATTATTTAAATTGACAATATTGATTTAAATTTGATAATATTGTTTAATAATTTTCTTTTATAAATATTTCATTTGGCAAAATTTATCTTTTTTAAACTAATAATATCTAATTGGTAAATTTTATCTTTTAAAGCTAATAAAATTGTTTTCTATTTATAATGTATATATATAATGGTGTATATATACTGTAAATAAAAAGTCTTTGGCTTTACTTTAATAAAAGAATTAATTTTCAAATTGTAATATATATGTATATATTGTGATTGGAAGCTTTGTTTTAAAATTCATTTTATAGTTCTCAAAAGTTAATTTAAAATTTAATCGAACACTTTTAACACTAGTATTTATTTATAATTATCAATTTAAGTATATTTGCTTAAGTCTGAAATTGAATTTAATTAAAAGATTTAATATCCTTTCTTTTTAAATTTAACATGAATAAATGTGATTTGTTTATTTATAAACATTTAAGACACAATACATATTTATCTAAAACATAAGTAATTAAGAAAATTTGTATTTAATTAAGAGTTTGAACATTTGTAAACATTTAAATATAGCTTTTAACATTTGTAAAAAAAGATAATAACACATTTGACATTTGTCTCTAAATTGTGACATGCATTAAAAAGTGCCAAAGGGTGTTTTCATCTAAATTTTAATTTGTATAACCAAGTATTTTATAAAAAAATGTTTCATTGCATGTCCATTTTTAAAAGCATCTTTCTCTCATCTTCTTAAAAACTGAAAACAAAATCAAAGAGAATCAAAACAATAAACTACAATAACAGTTTTCAAAGTTTCAAAACTATGCAAAGCAATACAATGATTCAAATTTTATCAAAACCTGAAACTAAAATTTCAAAGGGAATCAAATTCAAGAGATATTCAACATCAGTCTTCAAGTTGCAGTTTGAAGTTTCAATTCAACTCAGTATAGATCAACATAAATTTAGATTCAAGTTAAACAAGCCACTCAACATCAGGTTCCGTGTAAATCAAATACAATTTTTAGATAGTCAAACTAAGGGCCGTTCTCTGTTTTGAAATCAGTGAGTAAACCTTGCTTTGAAAACAGTTTTTTTTTTTAAAAAAATCTATGATTAAACTTGGTTGTATGTGACGATGTATATACGTTTATACGAATGTTTGCTGGAATGCATGTTGAAATTATGAAATGTCTGTGTGTATATATAAGTTCATGTATACATGCATCTTCTTTGTTCTTACTTACAGGATTTAATTTTCGTAAGAAAAAAATTCATGTCTCTTTATTCAAGCGAATATAAGCTAGGATATTTGAATGAAATCTAATTATTACGACCTAATATCAAATCTAAAAAGGGTTTCAAGAATTTAAATTTTGAAATTAATTCAAAAATAAAGAAATACAGGGATGATCAGAAATATGTCAGAAATCAATGTTGTTATTTTCAAGATTTGATTTTAGAATCTGATCGTAGTGCTAAATAATGAATTTAGGTAGCACGAGCATGATTTTTAGAAAAGTATTTAGTAAAATATATCGAGATTAACGAATTTGGTGCTTTCGTCGATCTAGTCGATCGACGAGGAGTTAGAGGCCGGGCTTGTTGTCAGAGATAGCTGGCAGGACAGTGGTCAAGATAAAAATAGTGGGGGGTTTTACTAAGGGCCATGGTGGCCGGTCAGTGATGAACTAGGGTTCGAAGGGGTGTTTCGGTCGAGGGTTTTGGTGAGCTTCGTGCGATGTCAATCAATCATCGAAAGTGACCGCGGTAGGGGGATATGGTTGGTAGGAGTGTGGAGTAGCTTCAGGTAGGTCGGTAGGTGATTTTATACGATCAGGTTTGCTCCAGATTTTGATCGAAGTGCTCGTTTTCGAGTTCGCTAACGAATTGACGAAGCTGGGGGTCAAGTCGTCTGAGGATGTGGACGACGACTTGGGAAGGTCACGACGTTGATCGTTGGAGGCCGAAGAGATCGTGCACGTGCACGGTGCACGTTGGTGTCTAGTGGAGTTTGAGACTTCGGGGAAGAAGAGTCGGCTCAGGATTTTCTCGAAGTAATCTCGTTTCGACTCGAAGCAGGAGTGATCGCGCGTGACTCATGTTGTACTCGGGGTTTTTGCTTGATTAACTCGAGTTTGTCTCGGGTTTTTTTTGTCTTAATAACCAGATTTTTAAAAATCATCGAAACATGAACAGATTTTATAAAGAAAAGAAATCTAGTTTTATTAATAAAGAAAATGTTTAACAAAAGTTTCAAAGTTTAAAGGTAAATCAAAAACAAATTTTCCAAGTTATTTATTGTTTAAAGTTTCAAAACAAAGTAATCAATCAAGTATTAAGTTAATAAAATGATTAGGTTTCAAAGGAAGAATATTAACCAAGTTTGAATATTTTTAAAAATTGAATAAGGTTTAAAAAGGAATTGACAAATTTTCATGAATAAGTATTTATGTAATTTATTCAAACAAGATTTGAAACAAGTTTCAAAGATTTTAAATGTTAAAATTTAATGTTAAATTGTTTTGTTTTAAAGTAAATTATATATTCTTAATTTTGAAATTGATTCCTAAATATTTTCAATGAAGTTTAATAAGTAATTAATGGAGATAAAGAGTTATCTTTAATTAAGGTTGAGATTAATTATAGATAATTAATTAGTGAAATTAATTAAAACTTAATCACTTAATAAGAATAATAAAGGTAAATAAATTGATGTTGATAATCAAAGGATAATTACTTAGTATAAGTAACTAATGGATAGTTAATGATTTTAATTAATTTAAAGATCATTAACTAGTGATTATGAAATGATTAATTAATGTAATTAATTTAAGATAATGGGTTTAATTTTGTTAAGGATAGTTAATTACTTGATTAAGTAAGGGTAAATTGATCTAAGTAATTAAAGGTAATTAATTAGAGAGTAATTAATTAATGGAAGTGATTGAAGGGATTGATTACTCAATGTAATTAATTAAATTAATGTGATTAATTTAAGTTAATTAACTAGTTAATTAATTAAAGATAATCACTTGATGATTGATTAAGTATAATTACTTAATATAATTAATAAGTGTAATTACTTAGTGTAAGTAATTAATGTGTAATTAATGGATGTAATTAATTAAAGGGGAATTACTTAATGGAAAGTAATTAGAAGATAATTACATAGTGGAAGTAATTAAGGTTTAATTACTTAGTGTAATTAATTAATATGATTAATTAAGGATTTAATTAATTAAAGTAAGTAACTAAAAGATAGATAATTGCTGTATGTGATTAATTAAGGCTGATTAATGAACGTTATTAACTAAATATTAATTATTAAATTAATTAGAAGAATAGTTAATTAATGAAGTAATTATAGTATAATTAACTAATGTAATTAATGAAAGTAATTAAAAGTTTATTAATGTGATTAATTAAAGGATAACTAATCAATATAAGTGATTATAGAATAATTAATTAAGGGTCAATGTAATTAATTATAGTTAATTAATTAATGGGAGTAACCAAAGGTTAATTAATATGATTGGTTTAAGAATAATTAATTTGTGTAATTAATTAAGGGTTATTTACTTAATGTAATTAAAGGATAATTAATCAAGGATGATACATTAAGATGATAATTAATTAATTGGTTTGTAATTAATTAATAAGCAGGATTAAAAGTCATTAGGTAATTAATTTAATTCACTGGTGGTTATTAAATTAATTAGGAATTGTGTGGTTGATTAGTCTTGCTTATGGATGATCGGATGATATTGAATGCCTTAGATTATGTGGTGTCTCTGATATATGATATGCGTTGATATGAGATGCTTTGGTGGAATTGTGACAATATGGATTATCTATTTGTGTATATGTGAATTATCTATCTATGTGAATATAGATAATAAATTGAAGTGTTTTAACTTAAAACAACTTGGCCTTAAAAGACGGCGTTTTGGATTTCGGTGAGACCGGGATCGGATTTCCAAATTTGGATATCCGAAAACCACATCGATCCAAATTAAATGATAGGTCATGAATCGCAAGTGATGTTCGAGATTAAGATTCAGAGTGAAAGGGCTATCGTTAATTCTGATTGTGATTCCAAAATGAGTGTAGCGAGATAGTGCCTTCGGTTTCGTTCGAACCTGGAACTAACTTGTATGGATTGAATGCTTTCAGAACATCGTCATTAGAGGGCGATGAGCATTCTAAGATATGTGTTCTAAAAGGTAATTGTAGCCTCAAGCCTCATCAACCAGGAATGGCTAAAACAGGAGAGGTGCAGCAAGGCTAAGTGAGTCATGCTCAAGTAGGACGGGATTTTCTCCTGTCCAGAGGTCCCTTCTTATTCGGCTTAGTGAGAAGTTGATTCGCGAAAACTGCTAGGGTTGTCTTGTTCGGGACTATCCAATAAGGGATTTTTCCAGCCTTGTGTTGCAGGGGATCGGGAGGGATCCTTGGTACGGTGATCTAGGCCCCATACTATGATGGGCAGTACCCCAATAGCCCTGCCATGGTATGGAATCCAATCTCCAATAAGTGATCTCAGATTTGATTGTATAACCCACTTTGTGGCTAGTATGCTGGAATTTAATGAATGTAACAATTTCGTCTATGTGAATATTTATTTGAAAACCTTAGACACTTTATAATATCACTGGATTTCCTATCAAATGTTTTGGTTATCGTAAGGTAAAAACTTTTCCATGTTTATGTGTGGGAAGTCTTACGAGATACCTTTTCTTTCAAAGGATTTTCAAAGTTAAGCAACTTTAATGCGTTTACTCACACCAGACCCATGTCTGATCTGGAGTTTATTTTCTGTTTTTCTTAAACTCTTGGGTACTCAAATTTTTACGAGTAGCCAAGGGATTCAGGTTAGCTTTGATGAGTTTCTGAAGGAGATATGGAGCAAGAGGATTTAGCGTTTGTAGATATATAATGGTTCCGCTGTGTTGATCTCTGTGTTGTAACTTGAATTGTACAATAGACAGGTCTTATAACTGTCTAGTTTGTGATGTACAAGCTGTATAACTCTGATGTATATGATACTATGTAATATCTTATGTGATGTAATATAATTTATTCGTTCCATTGTGAAATTCTGATATTGTTTTATTTTTCTTTCCTTTCTTTTCTCTTTTCTATCCCTTTCTTTCTTACTAACGATGCATCTTTCTGTGGTGTGAAAGACGGGTCGTTACAATCACTTATAAAAGTTTATGTCCAAACGTTCCATCATAATGAGTTCGTTGTTTTTATAAACATTTCTCTAGTATTTCATAAATACGCGAGAATACCTCAAACAAACATTAAGTGATATCAATTTCGATTTTATATTTGCTACATGTATCAAATACATAAACAAACACAATATCATACACAACATAACCTGTATGATAATTCTTATTGCTAATGCATAAGGAATCCAACTTACATGTTCTCTTTTTAATAGGGTTCTCTTGTATATCGTTTTGGGACAATCCATATATCTTTTATACTCAACATAAAAGACATCATTTACAATCCAAAATCGAGTATTAAACAACTAAAATTGATTTTAATACAAATATATTGTTAAAATCAACAACATGTTGTTTATTTATAGTTTAGAAATATCAATGTGCCTTTTAACGTTCTTTCTTATGAACACACGCTTCCTCTGCACTTTGATTGAAAATCAAACTATTTGATATTTCTATCAAACTACTTGTTCAATCTTGATGCTTATAAAATGATACATTCATATCATTTCTTAGATCATACCCAAAGACTCACAAACCCAATATCGCTCCCACTGATTTCGAGACATTTTTGGTTAATATGTTTAAACATCTTACTCTAGATCATTATTTATAATTTTCTGTTTCAATACATAAGTACCAACACTATGTCTTATCGAGCGATAATTTTGTGAGTAAATCTGATTTAACTTGAGCATGTTGAATACCGAATCTGTTGCTCTAATTTCAACAATTGAAAATTTTGACATTATTCTTATCAACATTTCTCATTTAATTCCAACCACATTAGTCTTTCCAATAAAGACACAATCTCGGCCGATGGATCACACCTCTTTGGTTGCGACCACCAAAATCATATTTTGATAGCGTACTTGGAATTTTATCAGATTTTTGCATCATACCATATAGAGTCGGCAATCTTAATGGTTTAATTGAATAACCGAGGGTAATGTATATTTTCTGTAACGATCCACTATTTTGGACCATTCAAATCGACAATAATCCACACATGTTAGACTTGGATAATTCAAAATAACAGATTGTAATAAAATTTGGAGCAAATAAAATCATCACAGAATCACAGACATAGAAATATCAGAATTACTCACAGAGGAAATTAAAATACCATAGTAGTTCATGAAGCTACTATAATAAAGTCTCAAAAGAAATTCATAATATTGGTCTGAAAACAAACACAGTAGAAATCCCAAATACATAGAAGTTCACTAATACAAGAGCTGAAATAGAACAACTGAAACTGGAAGATGTAGATAACTAGATAAGCAGAATCTCCAGCGATTCCTAGCTCCGGAAAGAGAAATCCAAAGCTGTGAATACTCAGGCTAACCCGAGTGTAAAGAAAAACACAAAACACTCGAGTCAGGACATACATACTAATACAATGTAAACCAACTCAAGTGAACTGCAGTAAAGTACAAGTAACTTAAGGATGCTTGGCACCGCCTATCCTCTAAGGATCCGTTAAACTATTTACTATGTAGTAATATTGCGCTATTATAATAATGTCTACAGTAAAATAAACTTACTTTAAAATAGCATTAAGGAGTGATCCAATACTCCCCTTAACACGTAATAGTGCCAATAGTCTATACAATACCTACATATCTCCTGATTGGGGGACTATGAAAAGATACTCCATAGGTACGACACAAATCAAAATCATGGTAAGACTCGCTATGGTAGGTGACACAACACACAAGGCAATGCCAGAGCAGATATACGAATTACGCACACGGGCTGGTGGTAACGTAGCAGCCACTATGCCCACCTCAGAACACACTTCCAAATCAAAGGTGCACACCAAATCAATCACAAGGTAATAGAATGGTATCGAAGAAATGTGTCCGAGCAGAGGTGCTACCCCTTCTGGCCCGAGATCGCTCCTGTTTTAGCCACCTTAAGCCAACTCATGGGAATCAGGTCCATGTTCATACCATAATAGGATCATCGCCACCATCCTACTTCATTCTGGAAACTCCACCGCGTACACAATTGTTAAAGTGGTTTTCGGTATCGATAGAAAGTATGTCCATATCCGTTCCCAGTCTCTTTAACAACCAATCGTTATTATAACCCATGGTTATACATTTCAAAAATGGTATTTTATACTTCAAAAAATCAAATATCATTTCAAATTCAAATCTTTATCGGAATAAAGATCAAATCACTTCCAATCCATTTCAAAATATCGAAAGATCATATCCTTTTGAAACCTCATTCATTTTATATTTTATTTTAAATACCATTCAAAATCACCTTTCAAAATAGTTTATATTTCAAATCAAAATACTTCATTTAAACAATTAAAAATGAAGTTATTATACTTAATTATCAAATATTCAATTCCCAAAAATTTGGTCTTTTCTTAGTTCATTTATTCAGTTAAAAACAACAAAACATTGAAATTTCAGCTTTTCACGGCACTTAGAAAATGCTGCGGTAAGTTACATTTGAAAACAATTCAATTCAGTAAAGACAACATTTAAAAACTGCCGTAATAGTTCAGTTTTAGTTGAAAAATAGTTCAATTCAGCAAAGACAGCATTTACAAAACTGCTGTAACAGTTCAGGGTTCAAATTAAAAGATTTAATTCAATTCCACAAATGCAAAACTGTTGTAATAGTTCAATTATATTCAAAAATCTCATTTCAGCCAACTGCAACACTTATCAAGTGCTAATGCATCCCTTTAATTAGTTTCAGGTTTTAGTTTTCATTCTACAATCACAACACTTATCAAGTGCTGTAATATCACTTAGTTATTTTAGAAATAGTTCATTTGCATCAACCACAACACTTACAAAGTGCTGCAATATCCTTTACAACAGATTCTAAGTTAGCTTCAGAAAAGATAGCATTTCTGAAGTGCTATTAATTAAATTCATATTTCAATGAAATTTCAGAAACAGTTAAACTTCAATTTAAACCATTTTAACTTACAAAAATCATATTTTTTCACTCAAAAATGTTCATTTAATACCCTTTAACTTATGATTTTTATAAAGTAAATTTTATACCTAAAAATCAAATTATTAATGATTCACTTATTAATTTCAAGCATACAATTTTCTATTCTTTGTATTTTAAAAATTAAATTAATACTTAAGTTTTTAATTACCATCAAAAATATAAATTTAATTTTCCATTTCAATTTACTTAACTTAAACCCATTTTAAAACAAAATCTCAAATTTCAAAACTAAGTTATACTTCAAATTCCAACTTAACCATTCATTTATTTAACAAATTTAACTTATAAAAAAAATTACAAAAAATTTATAAAATCATTTTAAATTCAATTTAAATCAAATTATCATAAATTTACACTTTAAAAATACTTAAAAATTTCCAAAAAAATAGATATATAAAATAACCATGGGTCTGTATAATATTTTCTAACCTAGGTCAAGTGATATGGATAAAATGTCATTCCAATCCGTAATTTACAAAGAAAAATACGGGTTCTATCATTTCAAACCCGCAATCCCAAGTCAATTAACATAAATAAAAATCACTCAGGAGTATCATTTCAGCCCATAATGATTTCTTCCTATTCTGAAGTCCGTTCGGGTATGTATCATTTCAACCCATAGTGATTCTATTCTACAGGGAACTTGCAGTGTGAGAACAGAATAAAATAAACAATATAGCAACATAAAGCAGTATCAGATGATGTGATAGGTTTATAAACAAGGGTTAACATCACATGATTCATATCACAGACATGTATAACATGATATAATATTTCTACACATTCACTTATTGTCACTTCGCAAATTATATAAGTATAAATGTCATGAGTGAATACTCACCTTTTCAAACTGGAGTTAGCAAATCAAAGTACACGAATAAATTCCAGAAGGCACGATATAACACGACTTTTGATTCAAGTGAGTGGAAAGCCAAGATATTGATCTTGTAAACAACAAATAAGACATGACAATATACACATAAATATTCAACACAAAAACAATATTGAAAAAAAAGGAAAATAAGAAGCAACAAAGAAATAGATGACTTGACCTTGCCTTAACCACTCAAGTACTCGGCCTAGGGGTTTCATTTGCTCGGCCATGGTCAGGTACACTTCTGGTCAAAGGTAAAGTGATGGCCAGAGGTGATGTCATCAGGTGGTGGTGGTTCTAGGGTGGTGGCCGAAGTGAAATATGAAGGGGTGGTGTGTTGAATATGCGCTTATATGATTTTTGTTTGATGATAATAAACATATATACATTCGTTTAAATGTATTTGATAATATACTATTTTTTTTCACAGATTAAATAAATATTTGCTGAATAAAATAAATAACACGGAATTTGAATTCAAACGAATATTTTATTCAAACAAATATTTATTACAATTTTGAATAGTATACAAATTCAAGCTCTCACTATTCACTATACAACTTTGATACAAATTCAATTACATCACTATTTTACATCAGCACCTCACTACATATCACTCACACTCGTATTTATCTTCAACTGCATTCCAGTTTGAATCCAGCATCTGAGCAATCTGCAAAAATATAAACTAACGCAGTAAAATTGAAAAAGAAATATTTTTGCAATTCAAAAATAAAAGATAATTTTTGAATATATGATTTGCCTCAGTTATTTGGGTTGTTCGTCATAATTTAAATTTGAATTCATCATACACGAACAACTTGTGACATACACAGTGTATTATTGTATATGCCACAAGGCCGTGCTCGCCGATATATACACTTGATTGTTTTACAGGGACAGGAACGCACAGGTCAAACCCAAATGAAAAACCGGGTTCAACTCACGTGCAATAACATTGAAAATCACGACACGAGGACAAGGTCAAACCCGAGTTGTGAAACTGGATTCAACACAGGTGCAAATTCAAAAATAAATTCGAATGCAAGAAAATGGTCGGGAGTACACATGCCCAGACTCAAGCCAACATGAAACAAGACTGAATCAAAATGCAACGACCAAAATCATCAATGAACAAAGACTACAAGCCTACAAAACTGCATGCACACGGCAGCTACAAAGTGCAAAGGCCATGATCAAGCCAACACAGCAACCATTAACTGCAACAAGGTGATATGCAAACTACAACAGGTCAGAGGTGAAAGCAATACACGACTGCAGTGATGAAGAGAATGTAAACAAGTCGCAACCACTACAACAGGCCATCAGTGAAACCAAGATGCTACAGATTTTAGCAACATCAACTAGACTCGAAAATGAACCAGAATGCATATGTAACCAGCAGCCCCAAAACCAAGACAGTAGTGTGCAACTCGAGTTTCAAAAGAATCAAAGTATGCCACAATAAAGACAATAAAATGAACAATGCAAAGAAGGCTGCAGTGAAGCATGTACATGAGTGGACAGGACTACAACAGCCAGTACCAACATGAATCAGAGATTACAAACTCGAGTGTGCAAGTGAACATGACAGGAAACAGTTCAATATGAACTGATGAAGCAGTACAAATGAACCATCAAAGAATGCAACACAATGATGAGACCAGATGAAAATATTCTTAACTGCAAGTTCAAACCAAAACACAAATGCAAACAGAGGCATCAATATGCAGCAATGCCACAGTACTGAATACCATATGGACACAGCAATGTTCAGGACCAAGATACAAGTTAGTTCCAGTGCCAACATATCCAACTCGAAGTGCAACTACAAGTACAGGCTACGACATAGATGGAGCTACAGGAATGTACCAAGCTACATGAAGACAGAAGACTACAACTCAAAATGCAATGCACAACAATGTATAACAAAGTCAGGGGCATATGAAGACAAGTGTAACATCACAACTAAGTACAATGAATTCACAAGGCCGAAGCAAACACATGAATTCACAAATCAAAGCTATGTCGAAATCAAAGTTGAAATGGTCAGAGCCGTAGTATACAGAAGTCACAAATTAAAGTCAAATTCAAGCCGAGTATATTACACCGTGATAGCCAAGCATATGACCAAGTCACAAATCGAAACCGTGAGTGCCAAGCAATATCAATTTATATGAAGTTGAATTAGTCAGATTAATCATCAATCGTTCAAGCATAATCAAGCGGCAGAGAAACGAAAATGACAAATTCAAACATGATTATACGAACGAAAATAAAGGAGATCGAACTCCTATAAATATCCAAAATCATCATCGGCATAAAGCATCGAGTTCAAGAATCAACCAGCAAAGCAAAAGGAGGAAAATACATACCGAAAAAGCAGAACGAATTCGATCCAAAATTGAAGAAGCCGTAAGCAAATCAAAAGCATCGAAGCCTACTATCGAACGAGATCGAGCGGCGCTTCAATTTTGCACAACCCTAGTTTAAATCGCAAGGAGCAAAAGCAAATTACCAGAAGCCCTAATTCGCAAAGAGGAACAAAGAGGATCAGCCATACTTTCACAAAACAAAAGGAACGGGTTGAAGAAATGAATAAGGGGCCGGCCTGTATTAACTTGGGCTTACTTTTTATTTTAAGGGTTTAAATTTAAATAAGGGTTATTGTGTTTTAAATTGTTTTTAAATTGTATTTTTCTTTTAAACCGTTTTTTAATTTTCTAGTCGTGTGACTAGGGGACAAACTACGGTGTGTAGTTTGGGAATTCGCAACTCGGTGGTTGAGTTGTGGTCAGGGTTTTGAGCGTAGAGTTAGATTAGTCAATAGCGGGTATAGCGAGTTTACGTGTGTAAGCGAGGGACTATCTAATTTCTAGTAGAAACCTTGGGGGCAGCACGTAGGCAGGGTTTTGCCGAAGCTGGGTAAATTCTGTGTTGTTCTGTTCTGTTATTTATATTCTGCTATATCTGTGCTGTTATTCTGTGATCTGAATTTAAATTATTTGATAAAGCTTCCGCGATTAATTTTTATAATTTACACTATCACCCTATTCACCCCCCCTAGGGTGAAATCGATCCTACATGGTGAAGTTATGCTCGGCTAGGCACTTGTTTTGGTGGAGCTTTTGCAAAGTATTGTGGTGTTTGCTTCGTATATAGTCACGGCCAGATCTGGACAAGGGGGAAAGGGGGTGGTTGCTACCGTGGATGGTGGTGGTGATGGTCGGTGGAGAAGAGGTGGTAGTGGCCTAGCAAAGCACAAGAGAAATCAAGGCAAAAATCAATGAAATTGAAGAGGAAAAGTGAGAGAAAGAAGCCATTAACTTACAAATTTTTCTCAAGATGAGATAGCCGTGAGTTTTGAAAATGAGGAGAAAGTTTTTTTCATGTGAATGAATTATGAGAATACACGGCTATAGGGTAAGAAGCGTACGGCCAAATGCAACATGAAAGGTCAAAAGAAAATGAAAAGGCAAGGCTAATGAAAAGTCACAAGAAATGACAAGGCTTTATCTCTACAAATTTCCACTTTCTTTTATTCAAAATAATCAAATAAAATTTAAGTAAATAAAATAAAAGACAAACAAAATAAATTTAAAAATAAAATAAACAATTATTCTTAGGAAAAATAAAAAGTAAATAAAGAAAATAGTTTATTATATTGAAACTATAATTAAAAATTGTAAACAAATACAATAAACATTTGAAAATTATTACACTTTTAAAATGTTTTAAAAATAAAATTATATACATAGCATGTCATGTTACATATATATACACAAATTAGAACATGATATGACAAACAAAAATACTATTTATATAATAAACAATTTTGTTAAATAAACAATTTACACAATGGTTTAAAAAACATAACTTTCAATATTAGTCGGATTCCAACGAAACGAAAAGCAATATACTTGAAATTTTACTTATTTTCATAATAAAAGATGAAATTCAAAAATTCAAAATTTTAAATTAAAAGTCAAAGTTTGACCACATTGACCAAAATTCACATTTCTGGAAAATATTCTATTTATTCATGTTTGGAATTATAATTCACATAAAAATCAAAATTTATATTTAAAATAACAAAATTATTCATTTTAACAAAATAAAATAAAGTTTTTAAATCAGGAATTTCAATTAAATTAATTAAAATATACAATTAAAATAATCACGAAATATAGGATTGTTACATTTTCGACATTGATAAGAAAGTCATATTTTCTCTTCGATGTACGAGAATACTTATTAGATATTCTAATTCTATATGTTCATTTATGTTAGTTAATTTCACTTCATCTCATATAATTAGTTCTATCTTTTGATCGGATCTAATTCCATTTAACTACCAAAAATTTCTCAAAGAAATTCCTTCACAATAAAGTTGATATATCTTGAAACAACAATTGTTTCTTAGTGCAAACAGAATAGCGATTTTAAACGCTTTATGAACCTTTTTATTTATAAAACTGGTTTTAGTTTACAAAAATCATGTTTAAAACATAAATATGTCATTTGATAACAGACCTTTCCAAAAAACTTTTGGAGACTCATACAAAATCCCTCATGAACAATTATTACGTGCAATCTTTCGACTTGCACAATGTGCCAACTCCTTGGCCTAGGATATGTTGGGATTTCTTACAAACCCTAATCTTGTATGATTTTATAAACTGTTGTTTAGATGAAATAATATCAACCTTGTGTTCTACTCTTAAGTACATGACCTTATAGGAAGAAAATAACTCAACTTCACTCACAATTAATCGTAAATTGTCTAACAATGTTTGATTACTCTTTATCGATGCATCATTATGTATCACATGGAGAAGTGACTTATGAGATTGAATCTATATTCATTTTTAGATACATTTGGAACTTTTTTCCAATATACTCACTTATTCGACCAAATCAAATCATTTTATTCTATTGCATGTTATTTTACTTACTTTTCTTTTATATTCTATGATTTTATCATAAACTTATTACATGTGTATCTAATACATATGTACATGTTGGTAATAAATCATCGATGAACATAACAAAGTACGTGGAACCCCTTTGGTATTAATAGACTTGTGATTGCATATGTTAATATGCATTAATTCAAAGATTTCATCAACTCTTATGATGCTTGCACTGAATAGGTGCACAACCATTAATTGTTTGAGATATAATTAACCTGTATCATATGATTCGTAATCATATAGTAAAATTATTTCTCAAAACTTCGTCTTAGTCTAAAATTCAAAAACAACTGTAAATAATATTAGACACATATGAACTTTTTGTTGCATCGCTTTTCCTATGAAAACAAATTCCATAATATAGTTCAAATTCATAATGAATATTCATAATACTCATATTGAAATATAGTTGTATCTATTTTTCAGCCAATACCAAAAATAAACATTATTTCACAAATAATGTTTGGTACATTTTATGAGAATAATTTTCGTAATTTGATGCAATCATTAAGTGCTATATGGCATGCTCCCACTATTTCTGCCATTACCATGATAGCGTATTAAATTTAGAGGTCCACCATTCACTTAATATTATTAATATTGTTTACTTATTTCATATGCTGCAACTAGTTTACAATGGAGAGTTCTTTGATCAAATATCTTGAACTCAAAGAAATAAATGTTATAGAAAATAATTTTCTATATGAAAATACATTTCAAAATAAAATCATATTTCATATTCCAATATTAAGTATCAATTAGTATTATAATTCTTGTTTCCAATGTTTCTCTATGAAGCAGAAATGACTATTCATTCTCTTCATTCCATCTGTTCCTTAAATTACATCTATTCTTACACATTCGTTTTTCTTTCAAATGATCAAACTATTCAAAAGAAAACCTTAATGTGGTATCATAACAAACCTTTTACAAAAGCGCATTCGATTATTCTTAACATTTAAGACATCAAACATGTTGCACTTTATGTAAACCGATCAAGATGAAATTTCAACGATCGAGTTCTTAGATTCATCTCACAGTATATGGTCTTGGTTATATTAACACAATATGATCCTTTTGAAATCATTCAAGTTGAATACATGATCTTAAAATACTGTTTATTGGCTTACTTCGAATGAACTAACTTCATCGAGATATTGTACCACACAAACAATGACTGTTCACCATATAACATTTATATATGAAAATTCATGGATCAAATATCCATAGTCTTGAATTGCATTTAGAATTCAAAAACTCATAGAAATGCAATGCACGGTCTAAACCAAATAAACATATAAGTGACCAACTAACGGATGTATTAAGTAGTTGAAATTTGTCACTTACATGGGTACAGAAACATTATATTACTTGTAGTTAGATTTATTAGTAAGTATATATTATATTTCTTTTTGTCAACTTTAAGTTCATTTTGTTTATATATGTTAGTTGGCAAATGTTTTATCAATCATATTAAATGCACAAATTTATCATTGTAGATAATTATAACATTGTATAGCATATGTTCTTACAATATTAGAAAGGTTAAATGTTACCATTTCATTTTTATAATAAGGCTCCCACTAGTCTTTTATATTTCTCTAAACACTAAGATGAAACATGGAAGTCTTGTAACTTCACTAGTGGGTATTAGGAGACTCGTTTGTTTTGGTATACTGACCTTGAGTTTGCTCAACAAATCATAGCCCCACAAACGATGGATAACTCCTTATCAGTTGTATCACGTACAACTCTTTACCCATCTTTCCTTGTTCTAATCTTATTTTGACCTTGAGTTTGCTCAACAAATAAAAAGAGATTATTCACTCATACCTACATATCGTGATCGTCAAAGTATAGTATATGTACCTTGAGTTTGCTCAACAAATACATATAATTATCTAACCTTATCTGTTTAATATACGAATAATACTACGCATAACATCCCTAGCTTGAGTTTGCTCAACAACTAAGGAGTATGTAAGTAATTTATTAATATATATATATATATATATGTTTGTATGTATGTATGTATGGTAGAGGACAACGTTATATTAAAGGTTCATAATCTTCAGTATATATATTGAGTGATATCGACTTATTGAATAATATATTTCTTACGAAATATCCCATCGATTCTAGTTCAGACACATCAAAAATCACGGTATATGTACATTTACACACACACACACACACACACACACACATATATATATATGTGTATTTCTCGAGTCTATTTGCGATTTCTTTAATGTTCCACATTTAGTTTATAGACATATCATATAAGTTTTATTGTTATATAACTTTTATATTTCATATTACTTATATGATAATCTTACGTATATTATATCATTGATTAAATCTTATCTAATTAATTTTAATCAATTAGCACTTTAATTAATTTTAAATTAGAATTCCAGTATAATTTTTATATTGGACATATCTACTATAACATTTATAGTGTATACTATAACCTTTATATTGTAACAAATATATATCATATATATGTGTATTTTATATAATTAATTAAGTTTTAATTAATTTATTCAATTAAACAATTTTTATTACAATTTATTAATTTCATAATTTATCTTGTATACATATATGTATACTTATGTTATCTTAAACGTTTTAAAATAATATAATGTATATAACCATATATAATACATGCATACGTGCATTAATTAACATATTTAATTAATTTATTTTTGTTAATCTTATTAATAAATTTAAAAATTGAAATTATTATATAAATATTTTCAAACATTTCAAAATATCATTATCCTTTCAAACATTTTGAAAACCTATGTAGTATTATAATATTTATAATAAACATGTTTTATTTTAAATTTAACTATTAAATTTAAAATATTTAACATTAATTTTCAAAGCGATTTTGAAAATCAATCAAAGGCATAAATTAAGTTGGACCTTTTCAATTAAGGGCAACCTTCGGGCTCACTTCTCCTTTTGGACTAAGCTGGTAACTAGGTTGGACAAGGTACTTGATTATCCAATTCCAATCCTAGACATTACCTTTCTAGGTACCGTACTATGTGGAAAAGCTTAATTAATTAGCTCTAATATGACTAATTTAGACTTCATAGGCTATTGGGGCTGATACTATTATTGGAACTGGACTAGCCCGCAGCAGAAGTTATGGGTGAATTTCAATTTTTTTACCCTATTGAATCTTTTATTGGGCCTATAAAGCCTAACTGAATTAGAACATTTATAAATTTCATTTAAGTAAAATCATTTACTTTATAAATTTAAATATATTAAGATATGAAATTAATTTTATTTGATTTAGTTAATACATAAATGTGCAAGTGCATGTGTAACATAATAATCCATGAAAGGTATAATATGCCCATATGTAGATGTTGTGATTTACATCGCAACAGACATATTAGCCTATTTCTAATGTCATGTATGCTGTCCAATACGTGCATGTATATGCGTTACAAAAAAACACACACATATGTATGTATAAATATCTTATATATAATATATGAACCTACAACATATATACGTAGATAAATATATATATATATATAGAAAGAGAGAAAACAATTAATAAAAATTATTTATAATTCAAACTTAACTTAGATTTGCAAACATAATGATTTTAGTATTTTAATTTGTATATATTATGAATAAAATAATGTTTTCGTCTATAAATAATTAACATAAAATAATATATTGGTGAAAACTCAAATTTTACATATTATTAAAGTCTAGGATCATAAATTAGAGCTTAGGAAAAACCTACATATTTTTCAAAGTTAAAATATTATTTTTAAAAACAAATACATTGATTTATGCAATAATTATTTAATATAAAATATATATTGTTAAAAATTCAAATTTTAAAATTTTAAAAATTCTAGGATCATGAATGAAAGGTTACAAAAAAATTTGAAGAATTTTTAATTAAATTAATATTTTTTATAAATCATAAATAGTTTTTCGAAATAATATTAATTATTAAAAATAATAAATTTATTGAAAAAATCCTAAATTTTTTATACGTTTCTGGAATGATATAATATTTTATAAAAATATGAAATTGAACTTTTAATGTACTAATTATTTTATATATAATAATCAATTCAAAATTCAATAAATGTTAATTTAAAAATATGAATATATGTATGATAATTAATTTTCGAATTTAAATTCATATTATATATAAATAAGTGTACTAAAAGTTTTAAATCATATATATATATATATATCTTATATATGATACTATGAGAGAGAATTATACACTAATATACATATACATATACATATATATATATATATGAATTTATTAATAAATATATATAAAACAATTATTAATGACAAAAATTCATTTTTTACAGTAAACAACATTTATCTTTACATAAATCAAATAGTATAATAAACAAATAAGCACATAACCAAACTGATTTGTGACAACTACATATACTTACAAAATCTCACCTAACTAAACATATAGTAGCAATATATTTAAACAGCATGAAACTGCTCATTATAGGATCATAGAATATTATTTAATTGCTGTAATATGAATTAAAATTACCAGTTTAATGGTACCTTTGAATCCATGTTGAAGCAATAACTTCCCCTTCTTTTGCTGTTCTTGATTCGTTAGATTGCAAATCCGGAATCACCGACCTCTTACTATCGAATAGTATTATTTTAATTTAAAATATATTTAAGAATTTTGGAGTGGATTGAGATCTTTGTTTTAACCAGCAATGGAAGGTAATGGCGGCCAAGAAAAGGATATGAATTTTTTTAGAGATACATACATACATACATACATACATATGGTTGTATTAGAGAGAAACGAGGAAAACCTTTTTACCCATTCCCACTTGATCTCAATCCGTTATCTTCAAGCCTATTCCTTATGTTTTAGCCACCCCTAGATCTTCCCATAATCGAAATTTTGTAGCCCTAATGATGGGCCATAAACTCATCTAATCCTAAGCCAAAATATTATGCAATTAAAACTAATTTAATCGCTTGGCGATATTGCATATCAATCGATATATTTCTAACTGTTATAAATATGTATAATATTATTTATTTCTCAAATCATATTCAAATTTTATAATTAATATTTCATAAATATTAATTAATTTGATTAATTTATAATAATTATAAACTAATTAAATCGTTTGGTCTTAAGGAAATTTATCATTTCGGCTGTGTAACTCTTAGGTGTAAATTTGGTCAGCAATCAACATCGAACTATTCTAACGTTAACGTTCACACGTCACTTAGTAGGTGGTTTGACATTATGGCCAAATTTACCGTTTTCTTATTTTTGGTCAAAATCTAATTTTAGTTTAATAAGCGTTGCCCGGTTGTGACATTTGTTGACACCAATTCTATTCATCAAAACTATACCACTTTGGACTAATGGAATTTGGTAATGGTCAAAATTCCAGCATCATCCACATTCAACTTTATATTCCAAATACAAAGTCCTTGGTTCAATAATAACAATTATTATTAACCGAAATGATCTGGTCTGAGACTTTGACTTTGAGTTGGCTGTGATACTAACCGCACATAACCCAGAAGACGAATTGTAACGACTCAGGATTTTTGACATCTCGAGTTGTGAATATTAATTTTTAATATTCAATTATACGATATTTTAATTAATAGAAATCCCCGTTAAACAACATTTGATAATAATATACAATTTTTCAAACCAATATGAAGTTGAAATTTCCAGGTTTTATATAAAACCGAAGATTGATTAAATAAGAATCGCTTATATATGTGAATGTATATTTAGGATGATAAAATAATAATATACGTGTGTGTATATATATTGGGAAGAAATTAATAGCAAATAAATATTGATGAAGAAGCAAAAGAAAAATATTTTAAATAGAAATAACTTTGGCTTATGAACAATATAATATACTTCAAATAAAAAAGTTTTAAGCTGGACTTTCCTAAAATGTACCCTTGGGTTAAGAAGAAGGTGTATATGTGTAGATATAAGTTCAAAAGGAAGGATTTATTGTATTTATAAACAAATAAAACATTTTTTTAATAAACTATTTTATAAAGGATATATATATATATATATACACACACCAAATGAATGTCGCTTATTTAAATAGTAATATATTTTGGTATATTAATATTAAAAGAAGTAAATATGAAAGAAGAAGTATATGTATATATAAAGGAAATATATACATGAAGGCTTAAATTTGTTTTTAAAACCACTTTATAGTCCTTGTTTTAAATTACACATATTTGAAGACATGTTAACAAAGAAATGTTTTGTCAAAAGTGTTATTTATGTCCCTAAATTAAAATAACAAAATTTCCATTTGCTTACTTTAAATAGTATAAGGGGATGCATAAATAAAATGTAAACATTAATATTTTCTAAAATAACAATGCCATGCATGTTCCAGTGGCATGTATACATACCTACTTTGAATTGTTACATGTTATATTCACATTCAAAATCGGGTAAAAAGGTAAAAAGTAAAAAAGTAAAGGAGTATACAACCTAAGGCATGTAAGCAATGGAGGAGAGCCTAATATAAAAGCATATATATATATATATATATATATATATATATATATATATATATATATATATTTGAAAATGGGTAAGATTTTATTAAAGGCATTGTAGCACAATGTTAAAACCCAATACAAAGCCCAATATAAGCAGTGTAGAGGTTACATACTTCCGACATTAATCGTACAACTAAAAATTACCATAAATAAAATTAAAACATCTGCTTCTTCTACATCTTCAAATTCATGGCGGCCGAAGATAGCTCGTGTTTGGGTTTCCTCCCGATGGACAATACAGACCGTCTTCTTCATTTCGAGCTTCATCTGGTTCCTGTGTGGTATTTACCCAATCCTTGATTCTCTTTCTTATCAATTGCATGTCGTTTTTTACCAATTTGCTGAACTCTATGTGATTCCGCTGTTGTTTCTGCAATAATCGACGGTTCCTTTCCTTCCATATGCTCCAAACTGTCGTAGTAATAGCGATGCTGGCATATTTGGTTTTTTCATCTACACCATCCCCCCCAAAACCAAGTGAGCTATTTCTTCCTCCAGCGTACTTGTTTCCTTTGCTAGATTTTTTTTGTTTTGCACCGGTTCCATACTTCTTTGAATATTTACAGACGAAGAAAATGTGATGGTGCGATTCTTCTTCTAGATTGCATAATTCGTATTTATTTTCAGTTAAAATTCCCCATTTTACAAGTCTGTCTTTAGTAGGCAATCTCTTAAGAACTGCTTTGTAGGCTGTAAAAGCCATTTTTGGGCTATTTGCGCGATTCCAGATGATTTTGCTCCATTCGACTTTATTGTCCCGATTCCTTATTTCTTCCTATGCTGACTTAGTTGTGAACTCATTGCCTGTAGGCTTCCATACACAAATATCATTTTCTCGTCCGCTAAATATTGGCATAAATTGTATTTTCTCTTTGATGTTCTGGTTTACTGTTCCATTCATTGTTGTTGATGATATCTGTCACTGTTTTGTTGGGGCATCCATAATCTGAGAAAGTGTGAAGTCCCAATATATTGATTAAGGATTCTCCTGTTATCCAAGGATCTTTCCACAAATCAGTTTCATTTCCCGTTGCTATTTCTTTTATAATGCATGAAGAAGGTGTTTCCCTTATTCTCATGATAGCTTTCCAGTTTGCAGAGGCATTGTTATCAATTGGCATGCACCAAAAATTTCCTTTGATATATCTGCTCCTCATCCAATTCCCCTATAATCCTTTTCCTTTAATTATTCTCCAGGCTTGTTTTAGAGTATAAACAAACCTCATGTTTTGAGTCTTCTCAGTTCCACTCCTCCTTCCTCTTTAGGTCTACACAGGTTCTCGTATTTAATTTTATACATGCCTCCTTTCCAAATAAAATCTGCACAGACCTTTTCTATTTTATTAATTGAGGCATCGGGTAATTGGAAGGTTCGTAGCCAGAAGTTAATTTTGGATTGAATAACAGTGTGCACCAATTCAATTCTTCTTGCTAATGATAAGAGTCTGGAGCTCCATCCTTGTGATTTATCCCTTATCGAAGAGATTAAAACTGCACATTCTCTGTCAGTTATCTTATTGGAAGATAAAGGAACACCTAAGTATTTCACAGGGAGAACACCTTCTTCCACTTTTAAGATATCTAAGATATTGCTTTTCTTATTACATGTTTTGTTGAAATAACATTTGGTTTTTTTTCATTCATTTTAAATCCTGTGTATCTCTCTAATTTGGAGAAGATATCCTTAACAGCTCTAGCCGATGTGTTGCTGGATTTTATGCATATGAGCAAGTCGTCCGCATATAGTAGGTGGGTCGCTATAGGCTGAATGTTATATATAGGCTGGATTAATCTGTTGTATGATGCTAGTTCCATTTGTAATGAGAAGTATTCCATGGCAATAGCGAACAAATAAGGAGATATAAGATCACCCTATCTAATTCCCCTGTTGGAGCCTAAAAAACCTTTTGGTACACCATTAATCAAGATTGAAAAGGTCGGAGTAGTTATGCATTCTTTTATTATGTTCACAAATCAAGATTGAAAAGGTTGGAGCATGTAATATATATATATATATATATATATATATATATATATATTTACAGAGGTATGGTCTGATCAAAAGAGGCAAAAACCAAAATGTGCAACTTAACATCTTTTCATCTCAACATAATATCAATTCAAGTTATCCAATTCAAATCCATCTATCACTGCACAAAGATTTGAATAACATATTAGACTTTGGAAAAAATATAGTAATAACAAAAATAAATATATGATATGTATGCATTATTTTTGGGATGCGAGTGTATATATATAAGGAGAGTGATAGTTGTAGTTTCAAGCATGTAAAGAACAAAATGCCGTAATATACAAACCAGTAAACAAAAGTTAAAAAACTCTGAAATTAAACTAAAGCTGTGAAAAGAAGAAGCCTGCATCTTAAAATTTAAATACAAATTTAAAGCAAGATTTCAAGGCACAACTGGATTCTGATTGAAGCTCGTAGAAGTAAAGAAAAAAAATGTGGAAGGTGAGAAACTCTAAATTTAAAAAGCCTGGAAGTATAAATTATGCTCTGGTCTATTTAACAGTAAGATATTTATACAAATCCAACATTTCTAAAATCTTTTCTTTGAATCTAGCCTGATTCTGCCAACATCGTAAACTGATAAAAGTTTGTTTTCGAGTGCAGTTTCGATGAAAAACAGTATTAGTGTGTTTTGAACTATATATCATACACATTGTTGAATATACAGTAAGAAGCGATGGCATGGCTATAATCCAACATCCTTAAAACAGTGATTCTATATCTTATTACGATCACTTGGTGAAATCATGAATTTTAATGGAGAAATTGATATTTTTAAGTTAATAATTTTAGAGGAATTTTACTTCGATTGTTTTTCCTTTAAAAATTAAATCGCGGCAAGGTGGTTGTCGAGGGAAGGTGGGCCAGCTGTGAAGGGACGTCCCATCGTATGGAAGAGATCGACCATGGCTGACTTTGGGAATGGGTTTTGGATTGAGTGGTCAAAGCGATTGTAGGGTTTTAAGGAGAAGATTGGAGGATGGCCAAACGCATTCGATGTGGAAATAGAGGATACGACCGGACCTGATGTGGGTTGCTCTAGGAGTGGTAGCGGCGAGCGACGAAGCTAGTGGTTGAGTATGGAGGACTCTAGTGGCACATGGTGGTGATGGAAGACTTCAGAACTGGTCCTTACGTGTTTCTGTTGGCCATTACTGAGTGGAACAGGGGGTCTCACCTGGTTTTACGGCAGGGGAGGAGCGGGGGTTGCATGGTGGTGACAGACTTGAGGAGGGAAGTTTGTTGGGGCCGTGGATGGTCGGCCGATAGGAACGATGCGGCGTGCACATGCACGTGTGTGCGGAGTGTTCATGTTCGCCTGTATGAGGGTATTTCCATGCCATAGGGGTCGCATAAAGTGCTTGGAGGGTCGAGTCATATTCGTGAAGGAAAGACGTGTTTGAGTTGATTGGACCGGTAGCGTTTTTCTACCGTGTGACTTCAGGTTTAAGTGAAGGGAAGAAGGTAGGGGATGGAACTGGGAACACAGAAGAAATAGAAAGGGAGAGGGCGATTCGTTGTAGGTAAGGGAAGTTAGGCTTCGGCCCATTTGGAAAAGAAAACGAATAATTAATATAGGAAAAATAAAAGGGGATTTCGGGTGGGGCTCGTGAAGCATTTATTTGTACATATTTGAATTTTATAAATATAAAATGAATGGTAATATATATATATATATATATATATATATATATATGATAACAAAATAATTTAAAAATGTATATCGGATCAGTTATGGTTTTCAGAGAGGTAAATGAAGGGTCTTTGTAAAGTTTAAATGTTAAATTTTATTTAAAAATATATATACTTTAGATAATTTTTAAATGTGGAAACTAACGTTTCGGAGCCAATTTACACGCAGTGTTGCAATGGGTTCGTATTGACGGATGTTTCACCGTCGTATGATCTGCTATCGGGCCGAAATAAATAAAATTTTAAAGTAATTTGAACGGACAGAATTTGAGTGATAAATGTAAAAACAGTATCTGCATTTGAATTCATTTAGCCCGTATTTTAAAGTGTTTTGCCTGATAAAAATAGTGATGGGTTAATTTATTTTAAGTACAACATTTAAACATCTGGTTAGCAGAAATAAACACCATTCCGCTAATTATTTTAATTGAACCCCTGTGGGAAGAATAAGTCACCAATCTGCCATTATCTCTGAATATATTTGTTGTGAATATTTACTAGTAGGAAAAAAACCCCGTTCTGCTATTTTATCCGTACATATATTTGTTTATTGGCCTGTTAAGTATATTTGACAGTATGATGTGAATTGATCTATGAAAGCTGATTAATTTGATGATCCGTACTTGTTATTCTATGCCGTTATGAAGTTAAATGGTAACTTGATAAGTATCGTTGGGACTCTTAAGCCTTCTTTTCCTGTTTTGGTTTGACTTCGAACCTGGATTTGTTTTAAAGATGATTATTATTATTTAATGATGTTTTAACGTTAACTGGCAAATATTTTGGAAATGACTAGTTAATTTATTATTCTTAAAAATATTTATAAAAAGTATAAATTTCTATTTTAAGTTATTAATTATCTATATTATTTCAGGTATAAGAACTATTCAGTAAAAAGTAATTTATAGTGATTATTTAAAAGTTAATTTTTATTTTAGTGTAATTAGTATTAAAGTATAGTTATTTCAAGATAAATCTATTTAATACCAATGATGCTTTAAGATAATATATCATATTGTAAACTTTTATAAAAAGAGTATTTTACTTAAATTAGAACTTGGAAATTTTATATTGAAACTTTATAAGTATTTTTTTAAAGAATGGTTCATGAATATACTTATCCGGTGAGATAAGCATTTACTGTTGATCAAGTAATTTTAATTTATTTGGATTTTAAATTAAATAAGGCTTAATATTCGCAATGGGAAATGAAGCTTTGGTTGAATTGATTTTATATTTGACAGTTAAATAACCGACTATCAAATCTGGATCCAATATAACATTGGAAATATCTAGATGAAACTCGGGAATTATATGGTATAGCTATCGGTCAAGGTACTATATGGTACGTATAAACTCGTTTGTTCTGTAGGACGATTATAAAGAAATCCATCCACTAACGGTTAGGAGGTGAACTCCTATCATATTTTCCTTGGTGTATTTCCTAAAGAGCCGGAGTTGAGTTTACCAGGAATAGCAAACGTTGTTTCGAAGAGACCGGGATCGAATAAGTTATCCGAAAACCACTTCGATCCAACGAATATGTTTTCATGATGAAGACAAGAGCTTGGAGTCGAAGATGGAGCAGAGAAGCGTAAGGGCTAATCGCTACTAGTCCTAAGGGTAATCTCAAAATGGATGTAGTAGGAATAGTGTCTTCAGTTCCGTTCGGACCGAGAACAGACTTGTATGGACAAATGCTATTAGACCATTGTCATTGGAGGACGGTGAGCATTCTAAGTAAATGTTTTCTAAAAAGGTAACGCATAGCCACAAGCCTCATCAGTCGGGAATGGCTAAAATAAGGGAGGTGCAGCAAGGCTAAGTGGGTAACACCCAATTAGGGTAATGTCATCCTTATCTAGAGTCCCTTGATTTTGGCTGTGTGGGCAGTTGCTGATCCCAACCATGGGGTGTTCTTATTCGGACTATCCAGTAAGGGGTAGCTCTGGTATTGTGTTGTAGGGGATCAGGAGTGGTCCTCGGTACACTGATCTAGGCCAGGTATTATGACGGGCGGTACCCCAGTTGCCCTGCCATTGTATGGAACCCAATCTCCAATAAGTGCCCGTAAGGTTTTGATTGTGCCCAACTATGCTGGAACGTTAGATGTAAGCATTTCAGCTATTTGAATAAGTATTTGTACTAAGACACTAGTGTAATATCAGAGAATTTTGATATGAAATGCTTTTGGTTATCGTAAGGTAAAAACCCGACATTTTTACTTGTGGCGTGGTCTTACGGGATACCTTTGATTTCAAAAGATTTTTATAACTTTAATTATTCAAACTGAGTACGTTACTCACACTGGTTTTACCAGACTGGCCCGGGCGTGGTTTTTCTTATATGCTCGGGTCAGACCGAGCATATTTACAGGTTTAGTTGGAAGGCTGAAAGCTTCAGAAGAGGAACTGGATTAACAGAGACATATCCATGTAGATGATTTTATTCCGTTGCTTTTGGTTGTGTTTATCAGCAATTGTAAGGGCAGATTGTTATAATTGTCCATGCTGAATGGGTGTATACTCTGATTGAAGTCTGTATATGTTATTAAAGCTACAATTTTGTTTCATGTAAAGACTTAGTTTTATATTATAGATTATTTGTTCTGCTGTGAGATTTTGTGTTGTTCTATTTTTCTTCTATCTTCTTTCTATCTTCTACCTACTTCCTATCTTTCACTATCCGCCTTCCTATGCAATTTGGCTGACTAATGTGTTTAAAAGTCAGTTTAAATCTGTACGGAAAAGTGGGCTGTGACACGAATCCTCCCTTGAATAGTGCTTCACTTCTAATACTTCCACTCGACCCAACTATAGTCACTAGATGGACGCCATGCCATGATTTAGCTATAATCAAAATGGAGCTTTTATATTGAAGATCCACAGTATTCTCAAGTCGAGAGAATTGTGTAAATCGGTCACATCGACATTTTCTATTTGACCTTAGTTATATTAACCAACAGAAAACTATCGAGTAAGTTATTCCATAGTTATCCAATAACTATTAGTACGTAACCCTTAGGTGCCCACAACAGCCATGAGTAATACACCGCCCAACATTAGGAGAGATTTGCGTACTCCAGTCTCAATGGATACATCGATGTCCACTCACGATGCATCATGACTAGGAACATTTAAAATGATATATTTGTTTCGTTGTGATAAATTAGTCATGGTTACAACACATTGTAACTACTATTACAAAATATACCATTTATGTATTTTTCTATTAAATATACTTTTAATTAAGTTAATTGATTAATATAATCACATTATATCAAGCATATAATAGGAAGAAAATACCTTTTACTTCGAACAAGATTGGTCAACGAGTTAGATTTATGTAACAAATTACATAATGGCCCCTAGGTCATACCACTAACTCTATCAGTAACCATATTCGCATTTAAATCAACGATTTAAATATAAAAAATTTCAACTTTGCACAGTTTGAAGTTTTAGAAAATAATTTGAACAGTGGTAAATAGTTTAGAGATTTAAGACAGTTTAATATAAAATGGTTTGACTATTGAAAATGTTTAATATGTGAAATTGTTTCGGAAAATCTAAATAATTTGAATATTAAAAATAATAGATTTTAAACAGTTTATATCAAAAATAATTTATTTTGAAAATAATATCAAATCAAACCGTTTCTATTTCGTTTCAACAATATGAACCCTTGTCCAATTTCACTTTACTGATTTAAAACATTTAAATCAACTTAACCCTGATTGTTTAATTTTAAGATCCAAATCTTTAAATAATTCAATTTCCAAAATTAAAGACATATATCAATTACAATTTCACATTTCCAGTTCAATTCTTTAAAACAGTTTCCTTTTTAATAATTTCAGTTTCAGCATTTCAAAACTTGTATTAGAAAATGATTCAATTCATATAAATCCAAAATTTTATTCCTTTAAAATAATATCATTTAATAAAATCCAAATTTCAAGATTTTTAAAACCATTTAATTTAACCAACCCAGTGTCCGTATATAATTTTCTACCTTATGGCCAAGTGATCAATTATTCCAATTTTAATTCAGGGATGGATATATATCATTTCAATCAAAATCAAAGTGTCATAAGTATATATCATTTCAACCTATTTCTTACTTTATTCGAAATAATTCAAATAACAGTTTATATGTCACTTAATGTATAGAGCAATAACAGTGATATAAAAGTATAAATAAACATCCAGTCATCCACATGTCCACAAATAGACATCCATCACCATCAACATTCAAATCATCCAATAAATCATAATAATTAACTGGTTACTAATATCAAGTATTTAGCTATCAATTTAATTTCAATATTTATTTAAATGGAAGTTTAATTCAAATTAAATTTAACTGACAATTTAAATTACCAAACGGCAATCACAAAAATTCTTATCACATCATAAATTTTATTCAACTACCGTAAGAAGGTTTAGTATTGAAAGTGGGTTAAATCACTCACCTTTGATTTATAGCCGATTTAAAGTCCAATAAAAGCCCAAAATTTGGATAGTCTCCAAAATCAACAAAACCAATTCAATATCGTATGAAATTTCAATACGATCGCAACGGAAGAAATCGCTTGTAAATCCAAAATTTTATCCCTTTAAAACAATATCATTTAATAAATCCAAATTTCAAGATTTTTAAAAATGTTTAATTTAACTAATCCGGTGCCTATATATAGTTTTTTATCCTATGGCCAAGTGATCGGTTATTTTAATTTTAATTTCAGGGGTGGATATATATTATTTCAATCCAAATCAAAGTGTCATAGGTATATATCATTTCAACATATTTCTTAATTTATTCGAAATAATTCAGATAACAGTTTATATTTGTCACTTTTAATATACAAAGTGATACAGAGATATATATATATATATATATAAGTATAAATAAACATCCAATCATCCAAATGTCCACAAATAGACATCCATCACAAACAACATCCAAATCAGCCAATAAATCACAACAATTAACTGGTTATTAATATCAGGTATTTAACTATCAAATTAATTTCAATATTAATTTAAATGGAAATTTAGTTCAAATTAAATTCAAATGACAATTTAATTTACCAAACAGAAATTGATAAAATTCTTATCACATCATAAATTTAATTCAACCATCATAAGAAGGTTTAGTATTGCGTTAGTGAGTTAAATCACTCACTTTTAATTTATAGCTGATTTAAAATCCAATAAAAGCCCAAATTTTAAACAGTCTCCAAAATTAATTGAACAAGTTACATATAGTCCGAAATTTTGATACGATCCCAATGGAAAAAACCGCGTGTTATCTGAGTTCATATGCAAAAGTTATGGATGTTAGAAGATAGAAAATTTTAAAAAAAAATAAAAAAATAGAGGGGTAAAATCGTAAATACCCTTCTCTCCAACCCTAACTTTCGCGAACCCGCACCTACTCTTGCTATAGCCTCCATCGACCATGTCCAAATCGCATCGTCTTCCAGCCATCATCGACCTGATCTGAGACCACCGCCACTCACCCTCGCCAAGCCGCGCCTATGGCCCCCCATGCGCTCGCCATAGATGGCAGCGCCACCGCCCCCTTAGAGCAACGATTGTGTCGAATCCAATGACCTTTGACATGAATGACCCACATGGATTGACTAAGCATATCCTCCTCTACCTAGTGGCGCTTCCCGATCATCGATTGGTCGATGATCCGCCGTTGAAAATAAAACCCTAATATGAACGGCTGAAACTTCTTCGCCAAATTCTAGCCAAACCAAGGCTCAATTGGAAAAATGAACTACCGACGGGGATTATAATTGTCGAAAGCTTAGCAATGAAATATTATATAACAGGGTTTGTGGAGTTTGGATTTTCGATTTGATTTGGAATTGGGAATTAGGATTTTGGAATGTCTGCATTGAGAAGGAACAAATAATTGAACAGGCAAATAGAAATTGTATGTACATAAAATGAAAATTAGAAGCTGATAAGGTTTATAACAGCCTATATATGGACAGAGATGGATAAGAATGGATGGAACAGATCGAATTGGGTTGAAACGATAACAACGGCCCGGAAATCCCGTTTTGTTCCCGAAACTAAAATTGGTCATCCAATATATCGAAATATATGATTTTGATATTTTTAAACTCAATGGAACTATTTTTAAACCCAAATTCTATTGTATATATAAGTTAGCTTTTAAAATCAAATTATATTCATTTAAATTCCGTTAATTAATTTCTACGCGTTTCGAGCTTGCACGATCAAACGTTAAGTCCGATCGCTATGAAACTTGAAATCCTATAATAATTCACTATTAGCATCCAATGAAACTGGTTTCATCGTAATCCGAGATAGTGCCTAGAAAGGATAATTTTCACGTTAACTAAATAAATTATTATTTTAAAATTAATTTAATCGATTTTAAATTCTAAATTAATAGTTAACAATTTTCATCATTCTTGATTATACAAAGATTATTAATCTTTTAAAATTAAATATTCCATGTTAATTTCAAGATTCAAATATTACATTAATTTCAGCGTTCAATTACAACTATAATAAAACTCAGTTTATTATATTTTAAATTCCAATAAATTCTTTTATTTCGATTTACCTTCATATTATTTAATAATAAATTCCCTTATGAAATTATTTAACATAAATTTCCATTTTTAGACACTCATTACTCCAGAATTAACATCTTCCTTAAATTAACTGCATTATTGCACTTATATTAAATTTCATTGGTTTCCAATTTAATTTAAACAACTTAAATAATAAGATGAGAATAAATCAATTGTTATAACTTAGTAATTCATATCTATTAATTCATTGTTTACAACCAATGGTCATAAATTACTAATTAATTGATTTCATATTCTATATTAAAAACACTTTCAATTAAATTACATACAATTTCACCATTAAATACAACATTTAATTTATTTCCTTCTTTACAATTATAACTAAATTAACTTTACAATTATTTCAATTAATAAAGATGACATTAAAATAGTTGTCAATAACATTCAAATAATAATATTAAATTATATTCTAATTATTTTTCCATTTATAAGCCATAAATCTTGATTTCTCACAATATTAAATTCAAAAATCTTATTAAATTTAATATTTTTAATTATAAAAAATAAGGGTCATTACATAACCTTTCTAATATTGTAAGAATATATGCTATATGATGTAATAATAATCTACATTGATAAATTGGTGTATTTATTACGAGTGACAAAATGTTCATCAATTAAGATATACAAATGAACTAAATTGAAGATTGAAAAATAGAAACATAGTATAACACTTACTAGTAAATACTTCTTACATGTTAATTTTTTCTATACCTATGCAAGTAACCAATTTTACAACTACTTAATACAATCGTAATTTTGTCGCTTATGTGTTTGTTTGGTCGAGATCATGTATTGCATTCAATGAGTTTCGAACCCAAAAGAAATACAAGACCATGGATATTTGATCCATATATTATCACATATAAGTGTCATATGGGGAACGCTCATAGTTCATAATGTACGATACTTCAATGAAGTTAGTTCATTTGAAATAATCTAATAAATAGTATAGTGAGATCGAGTATTTAATTTGATTGATTACAAAAAGGATCATATTGTGTTTAATGTAACACAAGACCAAAACTACAAGAAAAATATAGAATTTGATCACTAAAATGTCAGCTTGATTAGTTTACGCAAAGTGCAATTTATTCGATGTCCTTAAATGTTAAAGATGTTCAAGTACAGTTTAGTGAAGAGTTCGTTATGATGTTATAGTTAGGATTTTCTTTTGAGTGGTTCGACTGTTTTGAGAGAAAACAAATGTATAAGAGTAGATGTGATTAAATGTATAGCTGGGTTGAAGAGAGTGCGTGGTCGCTTTTGCTTCATAAGCTTCAAAAACGAGAATTGTAAAATAATAATTAATGTAACGTTCCAGGCTTTTCGAGTCCGAAAGTCGACATCGATACATCCATTGTATCCAATGCCGCACAGTCGAATGCCAGAAAATCGAATAGTTAGGGTTTAAAGAAGAAAGAGGTAGAAGAAGAAGAAGAAAGAAACCAATAACAGAATCTCACATTTCGCAGCGGAACAAATATAATAGATAAATCAATATCTTTAAAACAAAGAACTATATCAGTTATTACATCACATCACATTACATTATTAGAGTGTTACAACAACAAACAGCGGAAAAGAATATAACATATACTAGTGATACGCTTTGCCATCAAGCTTGCTCATGATTTCACAGCATCTCTTTTTCGAATTTGCTCCAGAATAATGATAACCTGACTCTAGGCTGCTCGTGTGGAAAATTATAGGCACCCAGAGTTTAGAAAGGGAATAATAAACTCCAGGTCAGTCATGTGACTAGTGTGAGATCTTAAAAATAGATATTTTCACAAAGAAAATAAAATGAAAAGAAATTCGCTATGCTTTTGGAAAATGAAACTACCGTAAGGCCTCTCGGCACACACACAATGCAATCGCAGACTTGGGGGGGATTTCTCCTTATGATAGTCAAACATGCTTGATACGCAAAAATCCTTTTGATAATATTATTAGTGAATGGTGCAAAAAACATTTCGAAAGTATAATATTAATCTTAGCCAGCATAGGTACCATTATACTATGCCTACTATAGCTGCCATGTTAAATGGAAGGTTCTACAACTAAAACCATACTGGGTTCATATTGGGAATTGGATTTCCAACAAATGGCCAGGCTAAGGAACTTCCTATGCCACATGGATACGCCTCTGGAGAGAAGCCTCGAGAACCTACCCGGCTCTCTGCCAATACAAGGTCGGTTACCCCCTTCTCGGGGAGTAAAACCTAAGATATGCCACCCCCGGTCGTTTGCGACCTTTATCCGAGGATCTTGTACACCAACAACCACAAAGAATAGTATTTGCTGTAACCACATAGGTTAAATATCAGGGCTCCATACCTGATACCACCCTTTTCCAGAAGGAATGGGCATACCCTAGGGGAGCTAACCCTGAAACCTTGCCGCATCTTTCCTGTTTCGACCATTTCCGGGTTGTGAGGTCCGACGAGGTTTCGTCCACAAAGCTACACTTTTCACAAAGTCATGCTTTGATCAACAAATGATCGACAATACTTCGTATGCCACATTACCAATTTGGAAATATATCACTAATAACCATCAACTACATAACCTCTGAGCTCGTACGTCTCAGAGAAGGGTGTTAAGCTAAAAGAATAAATTCTCCACCACCAACAGAAATGTATTTGATAGAAACCAGCTTTACATCTCAAAGTGTAACGTCAGACACACATTCATACAAGTCCGTTCCGTGATCGAACGGAATCGAAGGCACTTCGAAAGAAGCCCTTCAAATATGGATATTCACTAATCACGTCCGGAATCCCCATCACAAAGGGTGATCAGTGCTCTATACCGGAGCAACTCGGTGCAGAGACATACGACAGATAATCCTTTCATTTTCGAGAATACCCGGTCTTCAACACCATCTTCAAATGCAACCACATTTCGTCGTGTCATTGTTCGAAATGGGTTTTATGACACAAGGTCCTCTCCCGGCTAATCCGAATAATGAGCGCTTATTTTTAAAAATAAGTGTTACATTCAAATTTCAACAAATCACAACAATTTTCACTTTGACCTTTTAAATATAAGATCCATCACCATCACAAAGGTTCGATGTGGGTTTCGAATATCCATTTGGAATCCGACTCCCGGTCGCATCGAAATTCAAATGTCGTTTAACGAAAATATTGATAGTCGGTTATTTAACTATCAATAAATATCCACAACAATCACTAAGATCTAAATAATTTCCCAGTTATTATTTTCAAAATATCTCCGCAATATATATATATATATATATATATATATATAACACTTAAATCATTTAAAAACAAATTTCAAATCACTTTTCACTCACGGAATAAGATTCCCGATATTATTTATTTCCACTGAAAATCTGCCGAGTTTAAATACTTTAAAATACTTTAAATCACTTATCCAAAATATATACTTGGAAACATTTAGATGAAACTATTTTAAAACACTTATTTAAATATTAGTTATGAAAATATTATACCAATAACTTATATAAAACTTCAAACCCAAACTAATTTTTAAATAAAATAAGTAGATAGGGTATAACTACTTAAATATCCATTTTCTAAATCAAATATCAATTTAGTCTTTAAAATAATCCTTCTATAATTAATTACATAAATCTTTAATTTCGAGGTTTAAAGCAATCCCAAAAATAATTTCTCCAACAATATTCATCCAAATCAATTTCTAGAACTTTTAAATTTATACTTCAAAAACTACTTTAAAATATACTCGGCTTTCCAGGAAAGAATTCTCTTTCCATTTATATCAATTTATAAATCTTCTTGATTTATTTTCATTTGCATTCCTAATCTGTAAATTTCTTTTCACACCTTCAAAAAAATATATTTATTTTTAACACAAATTTCCTTTTCTTTTATAAAATTCCCATTGTGAATCTTTAAATTTTCAAATACCCACAGATATACGATTTTTAAATCGATCCCAAATAGTTATTATTTTTACTAAATCAATATCAAATTGATTGTAACACCCCGCATATTTATCGATTGTATATTTAAATATTTTATTTAAATAATTCATCATTCATCGGATTTTAGTCCGAAAACCTACTTTTAGAAAACAGTTGAATTGGGACTCGAGACCCCTTCCATTGAGTTCAAAATATCGTTTGCAACCTTTTTGAGCATAAACATCGATATGTTTGGAGCTAGCTAAAAATTTGACCTTTTTCACTTTGGGTTTGGGTTTGGATTCAGCCCACTAGCCAACTCAATACCCCAAACTGAACCACTTCTCTTCATTCATTCCCTATTCCTTATCTTTTCGGTTCTAAAGAGAATAATGGGGGAAAAGAAAAAGGATTAAAATCCCAAGCCCTAGTTTCCATTTGCAAATCAAATTCTAGCTCCAAATTCAAAGAGAAGCATTGGTAAGTATCATCTCCTTCTTCTCCAACTCATTCTCTCTTTGATTTCAGAAAATTCCTAAACCTAATTTGGGAAATATTTCTCTTTTAAGCTTAGATTCAAGCTTCTTGCATTGAGATTGAAGCGTGGTTGATCTTTCCTTGTTTTCAAGCTTCTCATTCATTGTTTTTGGGTTCAAAGGTGAGATTTTTATCTCACATCTATGATTATAATTATCTTTGGTAGTTAGGTATGAATTCCTAACACCTCTTCATGTGCATTTGCTCTTGATTCGGATTGGTTTTGTGAATATTCCAATTTTTAGTGTTTTGAGTTCAAATCTTTAAAAATCCTAACTTTGATCTTTGAACATGTTTTTGGTGATGCATCAAAGAGCTTGTAGGGCCGGGTCATCGTTTGGTATAAACCCCTAGCGCCCATTGCTCGTCCGGTTGCATTTGCGAAGAGATCGTCTCTTCATTTTTAGGCTAAAAATACTGAAAATTTGTAACAACCTTGGTTTTGTGATTACCTGTGAAAAGAAATTATAACGATGGTTATAACATAAAACGGAGAGAATAAATTTTTGAAAAAAAATTTATAAGTTATTTTGGGATAATATTGAACATTGAATGGTTTTATTTTGGTAGAATGTAATAATTGTGGAAATAGTGGTCAAATAGTGATTTTTGTTAATTTTAATGATGTATTAAAATTAAATATGGTGAATATTGTAAATAAAAATATGGAATTTTATTTTAAAACAACATTTGGGTATAAAAATAATCTTAATGTAGTTTTTACGATAAATTGGATAAGGAAATGATTTTTGTGTACTTTTTCCTGATTAAAATGTTGTTTTGTATAAATAATAGTGTAAATTTAAGTATCTAATGAAAATGAAATTTTTAATGATGGAAATTGATTTTAATAGCTAAAATAACTTTTATATGTTGATAAGATATTTCATTAAACATAAAATATGTTAGTTTGATTGTTTTAAAGTTGAAATCATAAAGAATGTAATTAGTTTGGTAACTTATGTGCTGAAATAGCAAAATTTGCTAAATATATGTTAATTAATAACATACTTATCGTATTATAAGTTAAAATAGGCTTAGTGGGTAAGGTTGGTTTAAGATCCAAACCCAAGACCCAAGTCTAGAAGGAGGCAGAAGTTTTCCCTGTACGTACATTTTTCCTCTCCTCCTCTTTCAGTAATCTTTTACTCCATACCAGAGAAAACAATGGCTTCCTCTCTAGAATTCTGAAAATCCAAGCCTCCAAACTAAATTAAATCATGTGAAAATTAAGGAATTAAAATCTTCTACAGGTAATCTCTCTAAAACCCTAACCTATTTCATCCATCTTTTGTTTTTGAGGAAGGGTTGTTTACTGTAATTGATTTTCTAGTATGCATGTTTGTTATCTTCTTCTCTACAGGTTTCTAAAGCTTATTAAAGTTTAAAGCATCAATATTTTTGCTTTCTAAATTGTCAATTTGCTGCAAACAAATCCTAAGGTGAGTATTAGCTCACACTTCTACCTTAAATAAGCTTGAATGCCAATTGTATGCTGTCCTCTTTGTTGTTTGCTGGAAAAAAAATTCCAGAGTTTGAACCTGAAACTAATTTAACCATATCTCTCTCGTTTCTTATCAAAATTAGATTATTTTGGATGTTATGGAAATCTTAGGGTTTTAGCTAAAAGTTTTGTGTTTTAAGTTTTATGAATTTTTGAGTTTAATTTGGTCAAAAATGCACTTCTTTATCGCTGTCCCAAGAGCAAAAGACAGCGACAATAAATCCAGACCTGATACTTGTTTTAGGTGTATCTTTTGACTTGTTTGTCCATATCAGGTGATTCTTTTTTTGAATTATCTCTATTAGAATGTTGTTAAACTTTTATGTCTTATGATTTGTCAAAATCTATGTTCTACAGGGTCAAATTAGCTCTTTAAGCCACAGCCCTATTGTTATGCACATTGTTCACAGTTTTGTAATTTTTGACCTGAGAAATAAAATCATCATAACTTTTGACTCGATTGTCCAAATTGAGTGATTCTTTTTCTGTCATTTATATTTTTCAATTATTTTCAACTTTCATGTTTTATGATTTACCAAATTCTTGGTTCTACGGGGTCAAAATGGCTCTTCAATCCGCATCCCTGTTGTTATGCACATTGTCCACAGTTTTGTAATTTTGGACCTGAGAATTCAAATCGTCATAACTTTTGGCCAGATAGTCCAAATTATGTGATTCATTTTCTGTCTTTTAGATTTTGCAATTCTCTTCAATTTCATGTTTTATCATTTATCAAATTCTGGGTTCTACAGGGTCAAAATGGCTCTTTAAGCCGCAGCCCTGTTGTTATGCACATTGTTTATAGTTTTGTAATTTTATACCTGAGAATTAGAATTGCCATAACTTTTGACTCGAATGTTCGAATTAGTTGATTCTTTTTCTGACTTTAAGATAAGGAAATTATATTCAACTTTTATGTTTCATGTTTTTTCAAAATTTTAGTTTAAAAGGGGAAAACAGGCAAAACAAGCCACAGGCCTGAGTTCTCTTACAATGTTTGAGCATTTTCCGTTAAATTGTTTTTGAATTCGATGACTTCGAGCACTTTTTTTAAGATGATTTTAAGAGGCTAACTCCAACTAATAGCAAAGCCAACATTAACGCAAATTCGCATTGCGAATTGATGGTTTAATTTGTGTTTTGTCGCATGTTAATTTTATTGATTTTTTTATCGATTTTTGCTGTTTCTATGCATGTGTTTTCTAAACCGTTTTTGGAATGGTTTTTAAAATGGAAAAGCTTTCAAAGTAAATGTTTTATAAAATTTTATAATTAATTTTAAATCTATATATATATATATTTACTCTATAATAAAGAGAATTTCAAAGCAATAATTTCGAAAATCGTTTAAAAACCCGTTTTCTCGAAGTAAGTATTTTTTGTATAAAAGAACACATATTTTTGCACTCTTCGAGAGAATGAGGAAGTGACTTAAACGATATAATAAATCACGAGGTATGGGACACGTAGGTTTGTTATACTGGTTAATTCCGGACTTGTTCCTTGGAAGCTACACACATTGGAAGTTAGTAATACATTTCGTTGTTGTTGCCAGTACTAGGTCGAGGGGGGCACTAGCGCTCGGTCGGGGGGGGGGGGGGGCACATATTTACATCAGGCCGGGGGGCCAACATTGATAATCGCACTAGTATAGTATTGGCAAGGCCGGCGGGCCACTTATTATATGCACATGCAGTTGTTGTTGTTATGGATCCATACCGTTGTTGTTGCTATTTCTGGTTTTCATTCTTATTGATTTTTAGATTTTGTTGTTTTCCATATGTTCACCATATTGTTGTTCTTGGGGTTATATATATAGCCTATGTGCTATTTGAAGATTTGCATATTGTGAATACATTATGTGGTTGTTGGGAACTTACGTGTCCTATTTGGTGCTGTGATGCGGTTTCCATCTTGTTATTTTGATGTTGATTGAGATTTCATATATGGCTTAGCCATGCAGCCTAGCTTACTGTTGTTGATGGAAGCCTTTTATTATGTCGATGTTGAAGCCGATGATATGAGGCATTTATACATGATTTAATCGATGTTGTTGTTGTTACCCCTTTTTATGAGAATTTCGTATGATATTCTAGTTGTTATCGTCTCATGAATTATGCGATGACATATGTTGTTGTTGCTTCTTCTCCATCGAGAAGAATTATTATTTATTATCCTTATACTTCACCTATAATTCTCTAATCGGTTTATTTAAGCTAGACCGACCCATGTATTTTATGTACTCGGGTCAGACCGAGTTGTTTCAGGTTAACCACCTGCGGTAGATTCCCATGTAGATGCTTTCGCTATGGTCTACTTTGCTATCTTTTGGATGCTAGTTCACCTTTTGTGTTGTCGTTTAGCTATCTTTTTGTGTACTTTGATCTATGTATATTCTTTGGGACATGATGTATATATATGTGGTCCGTGTTACCACTCACTATGTATCACTATGTAGCGTACTGATGATGTATCTGTATATATGTGCGTCTGCTGTTCTATGATATGTTGTATATTTGTTGTTGTATTTTGTTCTGGATAGATCCATTAGCCACCATAGTTTTATGTTAAACATTTATTGGGTAAGTCGATCCACAAGAAAAAGGTAAAGAAAAAAAAATCAGTGCACCCAATCAACGTATCCAATACTTGTTTAAGACAAAGTTTACGGATGGTCGCTCCTAACCAGCCCTATTCTCTACACTAGCAGACAGTATTACTCCGTAATACCCTTTGTTAGTGTGGGTCTTGGGGTGAGGCGTTACAAAATTCTAGTTCAGTCGACTGAAATCTCTGAGTCAGTCGACTGAACCTGGAACCCGAAAGTTTGCAGGCATGATTCAGTCGACTGAAATCTCTGTTCAGTCGACTGAACCTGGAAACAGAAGGTTTCTAGGCATGATTCAGTCGACTGAAATCTCTGTTCAATCGACTGAACCTGTAAACAGAAGGTTTCCAGGCATGATTTAGTCAACTGAAATCTCTGTTTAGTCAATTGAATTTGTTGTTTCTGCCCAATTTGCCTTTTGGGATTGAATTTCTAATTTAAATCGATTCGTGATGATCCTATTTGTTGTTATCATTTATTATGACTTTGATGACTCCTTTTTAGGGATTTTTGAATATCCATTTCGATGGATTCTTTATCGGTTTCTTTGGATTTGATTCACGTCTTCGTATGTGGATTTTAACGATTGATTGTTTCTACAATAATTTTTATGGTTTGTCACTTTAAAATACAAAGGCTTCTATACTAGTAGTAAATATTCAAACTCTTTATCAAAGATTATTTAAACTCTATTTTCAATATCAAACTCGTTTATAAAACCATTTTCCAACCTACTGCTATATACAAACCTTTACCTCACTCGTATGAGAAATCTAATTATACGACTTAGTAAGAAAAGTGGTATGAAACGCTTGCGTTTACTTCGTCGGTTAATTCTTGGACTTGTTCGATTGAATCTCTTGTGACAATTCTTGAGTGGAATTCTACAATTTGTTCGTAAAAATTTAAGTTAAGCTAGTGGTTATGGGACATGAAGCTAAACTCATATATTTACTAGCTTAGTGTAATTGACACTTCTTGATGATCGATGATGATCATTTTATGGTTTAGACTAGCAATGTGAGATGTCACTTTGTCCACATGGAGGACTGTACTTTATTTTATTGAGCTTCGTCTCATTTCTCGCATGGGTCGTACCTATTTCGGTGCGTCGATGTTTGTTTACTTCATGGAGCAATCGGCTCAATAAGTCGTGACATGGGGCATATCTTTCTAGGTGCGTCGATATTCGTCTATGCATGGGGCGTATCTTTCTAGGTGCGTCGATGTTCGACTTTGCATGGGGTGTATCTTTCTAGGTGCATCGATGTTAGACATTACATGGGGTGTATCTTTCTAGGTGCATCGATGTTTATTTATGCATGGGATGTATCTTTCTAGGTGCATCGATGCTAGAGTATGGGGCGTACCTTTCTAGGTGCGTCGATGTTCGTCTTTACATGGGATGTATCTTTCTAGGTGCGCCGATGTTTATTTATGCATGGGGCGTATCTTTCTAGATGCGTCGATGTTCGACTGTGCATGAGGCGTGTCTTTCTAGGTGCGTCGATGTCCAGTTTATGGGATTGGCCATCCTCTTTTTCTTGTGATTTCTGAATTTCTAATTGATGATTTCTGGAATTTATGTTTCACCAACTTTTACGATTGGCATTGATATGTATGTCATTTATTGTGGCTTGGTGAAGTAAATAAAGAATATGATATTCTTTTTGATGCTATGAGATTCTTGAGATATTTGTATGATTTAGTTGATTTTCTATGTATACTTGTCGCAGTATGACATTTTTGGTTATTATACGTTTTTATTACATATCTTCTTATATCTAATTTTATCTTATAATTATAGCTGGACTGATCCGTTTATTATTTTCTTCTTAAATAATACTCGGGTCAGACAGAGATATTGCAGGTGCTTCCTCATGACTTCCTATCTGGAACCATCTTCTGACTTTTGCTTAACTACTTTAGTCCAGCAGTTTTTGTTGTATACATTTGAGATATAGACTCCTTGATGTATACATATTCTTTTGTCTAGCACTTGTATCTATTCTTTTGTGATATTATGGATCTTATTTGACCACTACTCTGATTTACACTTTGTTATGTCATATTCATATCTGTTTCCGCCTTAGTGATATGAATTATCTGTGACTGATTTATGTTATGTTTATTTCTATATTTGTTTCCGAAGATTATATATAGCCACTGTGTAGTAGCTTTGAGTTTGTATCGGTATGTCGGATCTCCTTTTGAGATGAAATGCATGTTATATTATATCTGGCATATCGGTGCTCGCACAAAGCAATTACACGGATGGTCACTCCTCAACAGCCTTATTCTCCGCGCTAGTTGACGGCATTACCCCGCAGTGTCCTTGGCTAGCGTGAGTATAGAGGCGGGGCGTCACAGCTTGTTATCAGAGCCAAACTTCGGAACAATGTGGAATAATCTAGCAAGGATCACGTCCTAAGTCTTTTTTAGGAGTTGTGCCTTAGGATTTATTCGAGTCTTCGTACCGTCTAATCCTATTTTCTTTAATGATTCCTTGTTTTATCAATCAAGTTTGACTGAAATTCATTTTGTGAATAACTTTTTTCTTCTTCTTCTTTCTTTCTTTCTTTAAGAAGAAGAAATGGTTGGATCTGACAGTCCTAGCACTGGTCAATCCAGTTGCCCTTCTCTGGATGGCGCATTCATGTCTGTCCAACAACTTTTGGATCTTGAAAAGAATCAAAGGTTTATCTATGCTTTGGGTAAGAACCCCGAAAAGATTTTACCTTTGAAACTTGAAGTTCCTTTCAATCAGCTTGTGGATATCACTCTTCGATATGAAGAGGTTGGTAAAGGAAGTGTTAGTGCTATTGGGATTTCCAAGAAGAGGCATATTAAGTTCGAGAGCCTTAATCCCAATAAGAGAGTGAAGCAAACTACTTTTGTAGAAAAGACTCCAATCTCTAATCGTGGAGGATGCTACAATTGTAATTTTAAGGAACACTATGCAAATATGTGTCCGAAACCCCATTCCTGTCGCTATTGTAAAAAAAAACCAGAACATCTTTTATCTGCATGTCCCAAACTTTTGAACAAGGACATGAGAAAGCTAAATATTGTGCAAGCCCCTAGCAACTCTTCTCTTAGTCAAGGTAGCCATTCTATCCTTGATGACATTTGTTTTATGATTTTCCTTTTCGTATTCTTTTTGATATGGGTTTCATCTCACTATTTTACAAAAAAACTAGTTGATTCCTTTTCTTTAAATATTTTTGGGCTTGTTGACTCCTTTGACAATGGCGAATCCTGCCGGTGGATCCGCAACGCTCACTTGGTTTCTTGTATTATGTCGAAATTATTTTATGTGATTTTTCTTTTCGAGCCCATTTTTACTTATGCTTCGGAATTGACTTTTGTACGGATTAGCTTACTTATTATGAAGCCATATCCTATGTCCCGAGTGGACTATTCATCTTCGACATTTTTAATCTGTTAAGCAGATTTCTATTTTTCTTTGTGATTTTGATTCCAATTTGATGGCATCATTTTATTCTTTAAGCCCTCATCATGAGAAAAGTGTTATTTCTCTCATTCATGTAGTTTGAGAATTTTTCGGTATTTTTGGAGTTTGTCTTAGGATCATCACCTAAGCAATATCTTGTGTGGTGTTAAGGTCTTTTCAGCTCGACCTTTCCACCGGTTTTCATTTGCTACGAGTTGCGACAGTTAACATTCCACTTACCGCATTCCGCACTCGTTATGATTCTTATGAATGACTTATTATGTCATTCAGTTTTCCCATCTTGTTTCATCCATTTTATAAATCGAGTATTCTATGAATATCTCGATAATTCCATTCTTGTATTTTTTGATTTTGGATGAAAATATACATTTAAAATTTTGAAAATCTTTTTCATAAGATTTATTTATAGGTACAATTGGATTTTGATCTTAAACGAGCAAAGAATATTCTCAAAACTTTTAAAAGATATTTTCATCATATAGAGGATGATTTTGTGATTGTATTGCCTGTTGAGTGCTTTAAGAATTCTGGTCGATGCGCTTGATCAACGTTATCGATAGGAATTTCCTAAACGCTTTGATGAGACAATCGGACACGATATATTGACTTGTAAAATGTAATTTTTTCTAGAAAGACTTTTACATTGAGATAATTGTAATTTTGAAAGTTTTAGCTTTTTGGGAAAGAAGATTATTTGAAAGAACTCTTTTTCGATACTCTTATTCTTGTGATTCTCGAAGGGAACCAAGACTTTATCTTTTGTACCGATACTTATCGTATTGGTTTGAATGTCATTCTCTTGCAAAAGAGAACGTGCTATCATGTATATTTCTCAGTCATTAAAGCCTATCGAAACTAGATATGCCATTCATGATCTAGTGCTCGCGGCTATTGATTTGACTTTTAGAATTTGGCATCATCATTTTTGGATGAGAAATTTGTTCTCTACCCCAATCATAAATCTTTGGAATATTTATTTTCTCATAAGGAACTTAATGTTGGCTAGAGTTCCTTACATCTTATGATATTAATATTCTTTGTATATTCCCGGAAGGGAAATCATGTTGCTAATGCCCTTAGTCGTAAGCAACAAGTGGTTGTCTTTTTGATGATGTCCAAATGGAATGATCTTTTACCAAGTTCATCGGACGTTTCGATGTACCTTGTTTTATTGAGCTTCGTCTCATTTCTTTTATGGGATTGCGTCTGATGTTCTTTTATGGTGTTCGGTTCATTGGACGTACCATTTTTTTACTTCGTCGGTGTTCTGAATTATTTGAGCTTCGATTCATTGGACGTACCCTTTTTGTACTACATCGATGTTCCGAATTATTTGAGCTTCGGTACACTGGACGTACCGTTTTTGTACTGCATCGATGTTCCGAATTATTTGAGCTTTGGTTCATCTGGCGTACCTTCATTGTACCACGCCGTTGTTCCAAACTATTCGAGTTTCTAGTTTCTCGGGCATACTGTTATTATACTACGTCGTTGCACCGGCTTAATTTTCTATTATTCATGACGTTTTCTCACGTCTTTTTACTACGGAAATGCCTTAGGGATTCCTATTTTTATTCTTGAACCCGGCGTTATTGAGGAAATTGAAGTTTCACCAGATTTGATTATGAGCAACATTCCATTCGCATCATTGCTTCGGAGGTTGAGCGCCTTCGGAATGAATATGTTCTTCTTGTGAAAGTTCAATGATTCTCAGATCCTAAGGATTTCTCTTGGGAGTCCTGGGATTCATCGAGCAATCCCGTTCAGGCTTACTCTTTCATGCTCTTTATGGTGAACTTTCTATTTCAAATTTCTTTTGTGTTGATATGCTTTTATGGTTGTTACTCTTTATTTTCTTCTTAAGTATCACGAGGACGCAATTACTTTAAGGAGGAGAGTCTGTAACAACCTGCATATTTATCGATTGTATATTTAAATATTTTATTTAAATATTTCATCGTTCGTCGAATTTTAGTCCGAAAACCTACTTTTAGCAAACAGTCGATATGTTTGGAGCTAACTAAAAATATGACCTTTTTCACTTTGGGTTTGGGTTTGGATTCAGACAACTAGCCAACTTAATACCCCAAACAGAACCACTTCTCTTCATTCATTCCCTATTCCTTATCTTTTCGGTTCTAAAGAGAATAATGGGGGAAAAGAAAAAGGATTAAAATCCCAAGCCCTAGTTTCCATTTGCAAATCAAATTCTAGCTCCAAATTCAAAGAGAAGCATTGGTAAGTATCATCTCCTTCTTCTCCAACTCATTCTCTCTTTGATTTCAGAAAATTCCTAAACCTAATTTGGGAAATATTTCTCTTTTAAGCTTAGATTCAAGCTTCTTGCATTGAGATTGAAGCGTGGTTGATCTTCCCTTGTTTTCAAGCTTCTCATTCATTGTTTTTGGGTTCAAAGGTGAGATTTTTATCTCACATCTATGATTATAATTATCTTTGGTAGTTAGGTATGACTTCCTAACACCTCTTCATGTGCATTTGCTCTTGATTCGGATTGGTTTTGTGAATATTCCAATTTTTAGTGTTTTGGGTTCAAATCTTTAAAAATCCTAACTTTGATCTTTGAACATGTTTTTGGTGATGCATCAAAGAGCTTATAGGGCCGGGTCATCGTTTGGTATAAACCCCTAGCGCCCATTGCTCGTCCGGTTGCATTTGCGAAGAGATTGTCTCTTCATTTTTAGGCTAAAAATACTGAAAATTTGTAACAACCTTGGTTTTGTGATTACCTGTGAAAATAAATTATAACGATGGTTATAATATAAAACTGAGAGAATAAATTTTTGAAAAAAAATTATAAGTTATTTTGGGATAATATTGAACATTGAATGGTTTTATTTTGGTAGAATGTAATAATTGTGGAAATAGTGGTCAAATAGTGATTTTTGTTAATTTTAATGATGTATTAAAATTAAATATGGTGAATATTGTAAATAAAAATATGGAATTTTATTTTAAAACAACATTTGGGTGTAAGAATAATCTTAATATAGTTTTTACGATGAACTGGATAAGGAAATGATTTTTGTGTACTTTTTCCTGATTAAATGTTGTTTTGTGTAAATAATAGTGTAAATTTAAGTATTTAATGGAAATGAAATTTTTAATGATGGAAATTGATTTTAATAGCTAAATTAACTTTTATATGTTGATAGAACATTTCATTAAACATAAAATATGTTAGTTTGATTGTTTTAAAGTTGAAAACATAAAGAATGTAATTAGTTTGGTAACTTATGTGCTGAAATAGTAAAATTTGCTAAATATATGTTAATTAATAACATACTTATCGTATTATAAGTTAAAATAGGCTTAGTGGGTAAGGTTGGTTTAAGATCCAAACCCAAGACCCAAGTCTAGAAGGAGGCAGAAGTTTTCCATGTACGTACATTTTTGGTTATCATACGTTTTTATTACATCTCTTCTTATATCTCATTTTATCTGATAATTATAGCTGGACTGATCCTTTTATTATTTTCTTCCTAAATAATACTCGGGTCAGACGGAGATATTGCAGGTGCTTCCTCATGACTTCCTATCTGGAACCATCTTCTGACTTTTGCTTAACTACTTTAGTCTAGTAGTTTTTGTTATATACATTTAAGAAATAGACTCCTTGATGTATACATATTCTTTTGTCTAGCACTTGTATCTATTCTTTTGTGATATTGTGGATCTTATTTGACCACTACTCTAATTTACACTTTCATGTGTTATATTCATATTTGTTTCCACCTTAGTGATATGAATTATCTGTGACTGATTTATGTTATGTTTATTTCTATATTTGTTTCCGAAGATTATATATAGCCACTGTGTAATAGCTTTGAGTTTGTGTCGGTATGTCGGATTTCCTCTTGAGATGAAATGCATGTTATATTTTATCTAGCATATCGGTGCTCGCACAAAGCAATTACATGGATGGTCGCTCCTCAACAGCCTTATTCTCCACGCTAGTTGACGGCATTACTCCGTATTGTCCTTGGCTAGCGTGGGTATGGAGGCGGGGCGTCATTTCTAATTTATTTCAAAACACCAAATCAAATTTCAAATTGATTCTCAAATTTATATCAAACACCAAATTTATTATCTTTTAAAACAAATTCCTTCCTTTGAATTTATTTAATTTTCTAAAATTAATTTACTATAAATTTTCTACTAAATTTCGAAAATCCAATTTTATCTGTTTCTGGTATCCTACGATACCAAAAATATATTTGGCTAAATTATAGCCTTCAACAGTCTCAATCATAAATAGTCACACACAGATTATAAATAGATAAACACACAACATATGAAACAAAATCAAATGTTTGAGGAATCCAGTTGGATCCCTCCAACTTGTTTCTCTGCATCCACAGACGTTAGCACAACAATTAAGTACTAATTCCACTTCGAGGTGGAATATTGCGGTATATGGGATTTATAAAATATCATCCGCTATTATGCGGCGCATAGGATCTCATCCGCTATATAATGCGGGAAATCAACAACTCCAATATTTACTATATACTACTATATATATAATATCATCCAGTGAATAATTATTATAAATCAATCATCCAAGCACACAGTCAATCAATTTTAAATCTAACTATTCAAAATTGAAATCAGAACTATATTGATTGAGTGAGAAGATCTCACCTTTGCTTTCGCATGCAATCCATTTTCAATCCGGCTTTTCTTTTTCTTTTTCTTTGCAATTTCGACCTTGTGTGAACAATGATAAATTTTATTAATATTTGGACTAATCGAATAATTAATTTCCATTTAATAATTAACCAGTGATTTAAATTTAAACTAATGGTTTTAAATCTTAAGCTAACTTTCTTTTTAACAAATTCTAAAATTGTTAAATAAGTTGACTAAATAATTTAAACACCGTAATGTAAAATTTAAATTTTAACAGTAAGTTAAAATTGTGAAACATTAATACTTTACTGTAAAGTTCCTTTCTTTTAAATCTAAATATATACATATATATGTATTTTAAAATTCAGTAAAATAGAAATCTGTTTTCTTTTCCTATACATAACAACAGTAAACTTTATTTTACAGCAAATATATTTTCAAATTAAATAAAACACAAAATAAATAAATAAATAAACTGTTACCTTACTGACACACCACATGCGACCCCCACCACAATGATCGTGAGCCACCATGGTGAGGACTCACGCTCAACCACATCGTGCAGGTGACCCCACTAACTTCGAGCGACGATTCCCCCATCGATCATCATGCTCTATCCAAACTTACCAGAAGTTGTATCGACCATTACGTGCGAGGCCGCCCAGCTCGAACCCTAATCAGGCCCTGTCACGATGCCTTGCCGTCGCCTTGCATCGCAAACCCTAACCTCAATTTCGAGCACACACATCACGTACCATTGCGAGGCCACGCGACCTTGCTCCAGCTCCTGTCGCGGCGACACGTTTGAGAATCGCACGAGCGACTTTCCATTTTTTTCGATTTGGGGATTTTGTTTGAATTGGAGAGGAGGGACGATTTGATTTAGGACAAGGAAGAAGTCGATCTCGATTTGAAATACAGAGGGAAGCGTGACCATTTTTTTGATTCCTATTTGATTTTGAGATTTAAACGAGGCTTTAGCCATAATTTGATTTTCATTTGATTTGATTCTGAATGAAGAAAAATATCTGCCTTTTATTTTATTTATTAAACGAAGAAGCGTATTAAAGAAGGTAATGTGAGTTTTTAAATCCCTACACGTGATGCTAGCTACATTATTCAATGCAATTTCATTATCCATCTTTAAATTTAAATTGTTGAGAAAACGAAGCCAAGAATCCTGATCACCAATCGAGGCGTGCCGCTAGGCGTTTATAATATTATACCCCTATTACGAACGAAAAAGGAAAAAGTTTTGAGTACTAATTCGACCGTATGGAGAAGATAGCTTTTTTTGAACCAGTTATTAAATTAAATTTCGATGTAATTTTCAGCTTTTTTACTTGTTGTACGGCTAAACGATCACTCCGAATGCTACGAAAATTGAAATCCGATAATAACACAATATTACGGATCCAATGGAACTAGTTTCGTCGAATTCCGAGGCTGTGCTTTGGAAGGCTATTTTTAAATATCGATTTAAACGATAAAATTTCAAAACTGAATAAAACATTTCCAAATTCAATTCTGAAACTTCCATTATCTTCAATATTATCAATATAAATTTTCTAAGCCATCAAATTATTTTTAACAAGCTTAAAATTAAAGACAAATTTTTACCCAACTTTTTTAAAGATTATATTTAATAATTTAATTGCCAAATTGATAGTTATATTTGAAATTCAAGTTAAACTAACATCCAAATATTTAAAATCAATTAATATATTCCATTTCAAATGTTAAAAAATTTCGGGTCGTCACAATTAATACTTAATATTGGAAAATGAAATAAGATATCTATTTCGAAATGTATTTTCATATAAAAATTGTTTTTTATGAGATTTATTTCTTTGAGTTCAAGATATTTAATCAAAGAACTCTCCTCTATAAACTAGTTACATTGTATGATATAATGTAACAACCCGCATATTTCACGATTGTATATTTAAGTATAGCAATGTTAGTCAGAATAAAGTCTGAAATGCTACTTTCTGCAAACTATCAAATTAGGACTTGGGACCACTTCCGTTAAGTCCAAAATGACGTTTGCGACCTTTTTGAGTATAAGTATCTCTATGTTTGGAGTTGATTAGAATTTTGATATTTACATTTAGGGCTTTGGGTTTGGTTTCAGCCCACTAACCAAACAAGGAATCCAACTTCTCATCTGATACCCTAAATCCACCCCCTCTCCTCTTCATTCTCTATTTGTTCTAACACTTCAAGCTAAAGGAAAATTGGGGAAGAGAATAGGAAATTAAAATTCATAAACCCTGGATTGCTAGGAAATTCAAGATTCAAGCTCCAAAATCAAAGAGAAACTTAGGTAAATATCCTCTTCATCTTCTCCATCTCATTCTCTCTTCAGTTTCCGGAATTCCTAAACCCTAACTTAGGAAATATTTGCTTATGAGCTTAGATTCAAGCTTCTTGAGTTGAAGTTGAAGAGTGGTTGATCTTGCCTTGTATTAAAGCTTCTCATTTGTTGTTTTTGGGTTTAAAGGTGAGTTCTTGAACTCACATCTATGCCTATAACTTTCATTGTTGTTTGGTATGAATTCCTAACATCTATTCATGTTCATTTGCTTTTGATTTGAATTGTTTTGTTGAATTTTTCAATTTTGGTGTTTTGAAGTCAAAACTTTAAAGATCCTATCTTGGATGTTGAACATGTTATTTGGGGTGTATCGAAGAGCCTATAGGAATGGGTTGTTGATTGGCATAAACCCTAGCATCCATCGCACATTCGATCGCATTTCTGTTTGGATTTGCTCTTTTTGAGCTATGCTGTTTTTTTGCCTAGCAGAAAAATTCAGACGTTTAAAATAAAATTCAGATGTCTAAAACAAAATTCAGATGTTTAGTTGAAAATTCCAAACGTCTGAAATGGTTTCGAAAATTAAAAAAGGGCAGAGACAAAATCCGGATGTCTGAAACAAAATTTAGACGCCTGAAACCAAATTCAAACATCTGGTTGAAAGTTTCAGACGTCTGAAATGGATCTGGAATTAAAAAGAGAAAGGAGAAAAACACATATACTTCCAGAACCTAGGGCCAGACGTCCGGAAATACCTACCAGACGTCCAGAACTATTAATTTTGCCTATTTTGGCTGTTTTTGAGTGTTTTTCCAATTTTAATCGATTTTTGTTGATTCGTTTAGTTGTTATCATTTATTATTGATTTAGATGACTTTTTTTTCTGGATTTTTGGAAATATCCATGTGATGGATTTGATATCAGTTTCTATGATTTTGGTTCACGTCATTGTATGTGAATTTTTGGTGACTGATTGTTTTTCACAATCATTTCTGTGATTTGTCACTTTAAAATACAAAGGTTTTTATACTAGTAGTAAATATCCAAACTCTTTCACAAAAAAGATTTCAACGCTATTATTAATACAAAGCTTGTTTTTAAATCCGTTTTCTAATCTATTAGTATTACAAACTTTACCTCATTCGTTCGATAAATCTAATTAAATGACTTAGCAAAACAAGTGGTATGAAACGCTTGCGTTTACTTTGTCGGTTAATTCTTGGACTTGTATGATTGAACTCTTGTGACAACTTTCGAGTGGAAATCTACAATCTGTCCGTAAATTTTAAGTTAAGCTATTGGTTATGAGACATGAAGCTAAACTCATATATTTACTATCTTAGTGTAATTTACATTTATTTTCAAGTGGAAGTCTACAATTTGTTCGTAAATAATTAAGTTAAGCCTGTGGTTATGAGATATGAGCATAACTCATTCATTTTCTAGCTTAGTGTAATTTACAACTGTTGATCTATGATGATCATTCGGTGAAGTTTCAGCTCAAATTGGTGGGGTAGTGATCCATGGTCTTTGAACTGTTTTGTGGAGCTTCGGCTCAAAGGTCTTCGTACCATTTGTGGAGCTTCGGCTCAAGGTCTTCGGGCCATTTGTGGAGCTTCGTCTCAAAGGTCTTCGAGCCATTTGTGGAGCTTCGGCTCAAAATTGATGGTTAGCGACAGTGGAATAGCATTCCGTTTGTGAAGCATGCGTTGATGAGTTTTCATGCTCCCATTTGTGGTAGGCCCCCCTTTATGATTTCTGGATTTCTAATTGATGATTTCTAGAATTTGTGTTTCGGCAATGTTTGTGATTTCCATTGATAAGTTTTATTAATATTTGTGGTTTAGTGAATAAAATAAAGAATATGACAATTTTTTTTAGTGTATGAGATTCTTGAGATATTGCATGATTTTTTGTTTGTTGTTAAATGTATACTTAACACAGTATGGCATTATTGTTATCATATATTTTGTCATGTCTTTTATCCTATCTCATTTTATATGATATTTATAGCTAGACTGATCCATTTATTATTTTCTTCTTAAATAATACTCCGGTCAGACCGAGGTATTTCAGGTGCTTCTGCTTGACTTCATATCATGATTCTACATCTGACTTTTGGGCTAACTACTTAGCTTTATTGTTTTTGTCGTATACATTCGAGATAGAGACTCCTTGATGTATACATATTCTTTTGTCTAGCACTTGTACCTATTCTTTTGTGATGTAGTGGATCATATATGACCACTACTTTGATGTACACTTTTATGTGTTATATTCATATATGTTTACCCCTTAGTGATATGAATATTGTGATTGATTCATGTTATGTTTATTTTATATTTGTTTCCAAAGACCACATAGCCACTGTGTAGTAGTTTTGAGTTTGTAATTGATGTGTCAGATTTCCTCTTGAAATGAAATGCATGTAATACTATCTGACATATCGGTACTCGTACAAAGCAATTACACAGATGGTCACTCCTCAACAGCCTTATTCTTTATGCTAGTCGATGGCATTACTCTATAGTGTCCTTGTCTAGTGTGAGTATAAAGGTGGGGTGTCACATCTTGGTATCAAAGCCAAATTTCGGGACAATACAGAATATTATAGCAAGGATCATCGTCCTAAGTCTTTCTTGGGAATCGTGCCTTAGGATTTATCCGAGTCATTGGACCAGTTCTATCCTATTTTCTTTTGTGATGCCTTGTTTTATCAATCAAGTTTGTTTGATATTCATTATGAGAATAACCTTTTTCCTCTTCTTTCTTTCTTTCTTTCTTTCTTTCTTAAAGAAGAGAAATGGTTAGACTAGGCCGTCCCAACGTCGGTCAATCCAGTGCTACTCATCAGGATGGAGTATTTATGTCTGTCCAGCAGCTTTTAGATCTTGTAAAGAATGCTCAAGCTTTCGGACCCATTCCCAAGCCTACTCATCCTAAATCCGGGTTCGCACACTTGTGCAGAGATTATATCGTTTTGGATGGAAGGCGATTCAAGGGTTTCGAAAGCGTTATAGAAATCCAAGCTTGGCTTAAATCATGCGACCACATCTTTTCTTGCATGAATCTTGTTGATCTACATCGAGTCTAAGTGGCTTCTAGCATACTCCAAGAAAGAGCATTAGATTGGTATGAGCTTTTGATTTTTGAAATTATTGAAGCGGATCTTACCTGAGAGCAATTCCAAGAAAAATTCGAATTAAAGTTTGTGCCGGAAGCTAAAAAAGTAACTTTGGCCGATGCTTTGTTGACCTTGTTCAAGGTGAATCTTCTGTGATGGATTACGTCGCATCTTTCGAATTTCTCTCTAAATATGGGGTCAAGTATAATAATACCCTATTAAAGAAAAATCAGAGCTTTGTCTATGGGTTGAATAAGAACCTCAAAAAGCCTTTACTTATGAAACTGAAGTTTCTTTCGATCAGCTTGTTGATATCGCTCTTCGACTTGAAGAGGCCGATAAAGAAAGTGATGTTGAAGTTATGGGTGTCAAACAGAACTTCAACAATAACATGAAGAGGCCTATTAAGTTCAAAGGCCCAAATCCTAACAAGAAAGGGAAGCAAGAAACTCCGGTAGCAAAGACTCCTACCTCTAGTCGTGGACAATGCTACAATTGTGGTTCTATGGACCACTATGCAAATGAGCATCTGAAACCCCTTTATTGTCACTATTGCAAAAGTTTGAGCCATCATATATCTGCGTGTCCCATACTTCAAAGAAAGAAGGAGGGAAAAGATTGATGTTGTGCAAGCTCCTAGTGACACTTCTCTTGGTCAAGGTATTTCTCATTCAGTCCTTGATGACATTGTTTTTGTGATTATCCTATTCGAGTTCCTTTTGATATGGATTCATCTCATTATTTTATATCAAAAGAACTTGTTGATTCTTTTAAAAACATTTTGGGCTTGATGGCTATATCGAGAATTGCGCGTTCGGTTGGTAGATCCGCAACACTCAGTTTACTTTGTAAAAATGTTGAGATTATTTTATGTGATGATGCTTTTCGATCCGATTTGCATTTTATGTGCTACTTAGGTTTCAGAATTGATTTTTGTTAAAGGATTGACTTAATCATTATGAAGCCATATCCTATGTCCTGAGTGCACTATCCATCTTCGACATTCTCAATCTGTTAAGTAGATTTCTATTTTCTTACTGATTTCGAATCCAATTTGGTGGCATCATTTTATTCCCTAGACCCACTTGTTGAGGAAGATGTTATTCCCTTCATTCAAGTAGTTCAAGAATTTCCTGGTATCTTTGAGCTTGTCTTAGGATTATCACCTGAGCAATCTATTAAGTGGTGCGAAGGTCTTTTCAATTCGACTTTGCCACCAGTTTTCATTAGCTATAAGTTGCGAACTACAGTGTTCCACTAACCGCATGTCGCACTCATTATGATTCTTATGAATGGCTTGTTACGCCATTTGGTTTGACGAACCATCCAGCTTATTTCATCTATCTTACGAATCGAGCATTTTACGAATATCTCGATGAGTCCAGCTTGTATTCATTGATTATGGATGAAAACATCAATTTAAAATTTGTGAATCTTTTTAATAAGATGTCTATAAGTATAATTGGATTTTGTTCTTAAACGAGAGAAGAATATTCGTAAATTTTTTAAGAGACATGTTTATCATATAGAAGATGATTTTGTGTTTTGCCCATTGAGTGCTTTAAGAATTCTAGTCGTTGCGCTTGATCAACGTTATCGATAGGAATCTCCTAAACGCTATGATGAGACAGTCAGACATAGTAAATTGTAATTTTTTCTAAAAAGAAGATTACATAAGATAATTATAATTTTTGAAAGTCTTAGCTTTACGGGAAAGAGGATCAATTGAAAGAACTCCTTTTTAATACTTCTATTCTTGTGATTCCCAAATAGAACCAAGACTTTATTGTTTATACCGATGCTAGTCGTGTTAGTTTGGGAGCCATTCTCTTGCAAAAAGGAACGTGCTATACTTATGCTTCTAAACAATTAAAGCCTATCAAGACTAGGTATGCCACTCATGATCTAGTGCTCGCGGCCATTGTTTTCGCTTTTAGAATTTGACATCATTATCTTTTGGGAGAGAAATTTGTTCTCTGTACCAATCATAAATCTTTGAAATATTTATTTTCTCAAAAGGAACTTAATTTGCATCAACAATGTTGGCTTGAGTACCCTGCATATGATCTTGATATTCTTTATACTCTTAAAAAGGGGAATCGTGTTGCTGATCCCTTAGTTGTAAGCAACAAGCGATTGTTTCTATAATGATGTCCGAATGGAATGATCCATTTAGCAGGATCATCGGACATACCGTTATCGAACTACGTCGTTGCATCGGCTCAATTTTCTGCTATTCATGACGTTTTCCACGTCTCTCAACTAAGGAAATTCCTTAGAGATTCCGATTCTAGTCTTGAACCCCGGTGTTATTGGTGAAATTGATGTTTCACCTGATTTGACTTTTGGGCAACATCCTATTTGCATCAGTGTTTCGGAGGTTAAGCGCCTTCGAAATAAAGATGTTCCTCTTATGAAAGTTTAGTTGTCCTTAAATCCTAAGGATTGCTCTTGAAAATCTAGAGAATTCGTCGACCGAACATATCCGGACTTACTCTCTCGTGCTCATTAAGTTGAACTTCTTACTTCAAATTTTCTTTTTTGTTGATATGCTTTATGGTTGTTACTCTTTGTTTTCTTCTTAAGTATTATGAGGACGCAATTTCTTTAAGGAGGGGAGTCTGTAACAACCCGCATATTTTATGATTGTATATTTAAATATTTATTTAAATATAGCATTGTTAATCAGATTAATGTCCGAAATGATACTTTTTGCAAACAGTCGAATTAGGACTCAGGACTACTTCCATTGAGTCCAAAATGGCATTTTCGACCTTTTTGAGTATAAGCATCGATATGTTTGGAGTTGATTAGAATTTTGATATTTTCATTTGGGGCTTTAGGTTTGGGTTTCAGCCTACTAACCAAACAAGGAACCCAACTCCTCATTTAATATCCTAACTCCACCCCCTTTCCTCTTCATTCATTCTATTTTTCCTAACACTTCAAGCTAAAGGAAAAATGGGGAAGAGATGAGGAAATTAAAATTCCTAAACATTAGATTGCTAGGAAATTCAAGATTCAAGCTCCAAAATCAAAGGGAAGCGTAGTTAAGCATCCTCTTCATCTTCTCCATCTCATTCTCTCTTCAATTTCAAGAAATTTCTAAACCTTAACATAGGAAATATTTGCTTATAAGCTTAGATTCAAGCTTATTGAGTTGAAGTTGAAGAGTGGTTGATCTTGCCTTGTCTTAAAGCTTCTCATTTGTTGTTTTTGGGTTCAAAGGTGAGTTCTTGAACTCATATCTATGTCTATAACTTTCACTATTGTTAGGTATGAATTCCTAACATCTATTCATGTTCATTTGCTTTTGATTTGAACTATTTTGGTGAATTTTTCAATTTTGGTGTTTTGAAGTCAAAACTTTAAAGATCCTATCTTGGATGTTTGAACATGTTATTTGGGGTGTATAGAAGAGCCTATAGGACTGGGTTGTCGATTGGCAGAAATCCCTAGCATCCATCGCTCGTCGATCGCATTTCTGTTTGGATTTGCTCCTTTTGAGCTAGGCTGTTTTTTTGCCTAGCAGAAAAATTCAGACATCTGAAACAAAATTTAGACGTCTGAAGCCAAATTCAGACGTCTGGTTGAAAATTCCAGACGTTTGAAATGTTTCTTGAAATAGAAAAAAAGGGCAGAGACAAAATCCAAATGTCTGAAACAAAATTCAGACTTTCGAAACCAAATTCAGACGTTTGGTTGAAAATTTCAGACGTCTAAAACGGATCTGGAATTAAAAAGAGAAAGGAGAAAAACACATATACTTCTAGAAACTAGGGCCAGACGTCTGAAAATACCTACCAGATGTCTGGAACTGTTAATTTTGCCTATTTTGGCTATTTTTGAGTGGATTTCTAATTTTAGTTGATTTTTGTTGATTCGGTTAGTTGTTATCATTTATTATTGACTTTGATGACGTCTTTTCTGAATTTTTTGAAATATCCATTTGATGGATTTGATATAGATTTCAATGGTTTTGGTTCACGTCGTCGTACGTGAATTTTTGGCGATTGATTGTTTTTACAATCATTTCTATGATTTGTCACTTTAAAATACAATGGTTTTATACTAGTAGTAAATATCCAAACTCTTTCACAAAAATGATTTCAACACTATTTTTAATACAAAGCTTGTTTTTGAATCCGTTTTCTTATCTATTCGTATATACAAACCTTTATCTCATTCGTTCGAGAAATCTAATTAAACGAATTAGCAAAACAAGTGGTATGAAATGCTTGCGTTTACTTTGTCGGTTAATTCTTGGACTTGTACGTTTGAATTCTTGTGACAACTTTCGAATGGAAATCTACAATCTGTTTGTAAATATTTAAGTTAAGCCAATGGTTATGGGACATGAAGCTAAACTCATATATTTACCAGCTTAGTGTAATTTACACTTATTTTCGAGTGGAAGTCTACAATTTGTTTTAAATAATTAAGTTAAGCCAGTAGTTATGGGACATGAAACCTAACTCATTTATTTACTAGCTTGGTGTAATTTACACTTGTTGATCTATGATGATCATTCGGTGGAGTTTCGGCTCAAATTGGTAGGGTAGCGCCCCATGGTCTTCAGAACATTTGTGGAGCTTCGGCACAAAGGTCTTCGGACCATTTGTGGAGCTTTAGCTCAAAGGTCTTCGGACCGTTTGTGGAGCTTTGGCTCAAAGGTTTTCGGATCGTTTGTGGAGCTTCTGCTCAAAGGTCCTCGTTGTGGAGCTTCGGCTCAAAATTGATGGTTGGCAACCATGGAATAGCGTTCCGTTTGTGATGCACGTGTTGATGAGTTTTCATGCTCCTGTTTATGATAGGCCTCCCTCTTTGTGATTTTTGGATTTCGAATTGATGATTTCTAGAATTAGTGTTTCACCAATTTTTGTGATTTCCATTAATAAGTTTTATCAATATTTGTGGTTTGGTGAATAAAATAAAGAATATGATATTCTTTTTGGTGTATGAGATTCTTGAGATATTGTATGATTTTTTGTTTGTTGTTAAATTAATTTATATTTGACATAGTATGACATTATTATCATACATTTTTGTCATATCTCTTATCCTATATCATTTTATATGACATTTATAGCTAGACTGATCTGTTTATTATTTTCTTCTTAAATAATACTCGGGTTAGACCGAGGTATTTCAGATGCTTCTGCTTGACTACTTATCATGATTCTACATCTAACTTTTAGGCTAACTACTTAGCTTTGTAGTTTTGTTGTATACATTCAAGATAGAGACTCCTTGATGTATACATATTCTTTTGTCTAGCACTTGTACCTATTCTATTGTGGTGTAGTGGATCTTATATGACCACAACTTTGATGTACACTTTTATGTGTTATATTCATATCTTTTTCCACCTTAGTGATATGAATATCCGTGACTAATTTATGTTATGTTTATTTTATATTTGTTTCTGAAGACCCCATAGCCACCATATAGTAGTTTTGAGTTTGTAATTGATGTGTCAGATTTCCTCTTGAAATGAAATGCATGTAATACTATTTGACATATCGGTACTCGCACAAAGCAATTACACAGATGGTCGCTCCTCAACAGCCTTATTCTTCATGCTAGTCGATGGCATTACTTTGTAGTGTCCTTGGCTAGTGTGAGTATAGAGGTGGGGCGTCACATATAAATAATATATATTAAGTGAATAATGGACCTCCGAATCTAGTACACTAGTATAGTAATGGCAGATATAGTGGGAGCATGCCATATAGCACTTATTAATTGCATCAAATTACTAAAAAAATCGTAAAACATATTGAACAGTATTTATGAAATAATGACTATTTTTGGATGTCGATTGAAAAATATACACAATTATAATTCAAGGTGAATATTATGAATATTCATTATGAAATAAAATTATAACATGGTATTTGTTTTCATAGAAAAAGTGATGCAATGGAAATACCGAAGTACCTAAAATTATTTACAATTATTTTGGAATTACAGACTAAACCATAGTTGTGATAGATAATTTTTATTATATGATTATGAATCATATGATACTGGTTAATTATATCTCAAATAAGTAAGGGCCATGCACCCATCAGGTGGGAGCATTATAAGAGTTAATGAATCCTTTGGATTGATACACATAGATGTATGCAATCGTAAGCCTTTTAATGCCAAAACATTCAACATACTTTGTCATATTCACCGATGAGCTAACACAAACATGAACACGTGTATTTGATACACATGTATAAGTCTATGATATGCTCACAGAATATAAAATGGAAGTAGGTAACATAACATGCAGTTGAATTGATTCGATTTGATCGTGTAAGTAAGTATATTGGGAAGAGATTCAAACGTACCTAAAATAAATAAAGATTCATTCTCAACAGTAACTTCTCCCTATAATACATAATGATGTATTGACAAGGAGTAGTCAAGATTTGTTGGATAAAGCACAATTAATGATGAGTGAAGTTGAATTAAACTCTTTCTATAAGGTGTACACTTAATAGCAGTAAACAAGATTTAAACTTAATATCATCCATAAAATCATTTACAAAGTCATACAAGATATGTGTTTATAAGAAACCCATCGTGTCTTAGGCCAAAGAGTTAGCGGGATGGTTGAGTCGAAAAATGCATGAAATAATTATACATGGCTGATCTTGTATGAATCGCCCAAAAGAAGTTTGGATACGATAGTCATTAGATGACCAATTTATGTTGTAAACATAAGTATTGTAAACTAAAATCAAATCACTTTTGTACATAGGGCAATTTATAAACTTGTTAGTCCTTGAGAAGATGGTTTTGATGACAACAACCTTAGAATAAGATTATAAAATATAAATACTAATATTATAGTTTATATATATATGCAGGATTTAACCATGCAGGTACCAAGAATGAAGACTATACAGTATAAAGATTCAAAACTGAAGATATCAAGATTGAAGACTCATGAGTATCATGATTATCAAGAGTTCAAGTTTTCAATAATAAGTAATTTAGGAATTTTGTTAAAACTCCTAAAAAAGCACTGGCATCTTAAAATCCAATTTATTCGTGGAATGGAATCCACTTCGAGCCTGTTAAAGGGTTGGAACCCTAAGTAGGATGGAACCTACGAAAAATCTAGTAGAACATTGTTCTGTATGCACTAACTTATATTCAAATGTTTTTACAAAATTATATCTTGTTTTCAAAATGATTTCAAAACCTTCCTTTTAAAAGAATCAAAAACATCTATCCTGGTTTTAAAATACTTTTATCTTCAAAATAATCTTTCTCTTCAAATTCAAATTATCTTTGGTTTTAAACTATCTTTTAATAATAATATATTTAACTTTTAATATTTATACTTAGATTTAAATATAAAATTATAGTAAAATTTTATATATATTATTCTCTATACCTATTTATGTATTTTAACTATAGTTAAGTATATTTATAAAGTTTAAAAATAGTTTTAACACTAAATGATAGTTTTTTTTAAAGAAAAACAAATTATCAAAAATTACAAAGGACTGTCGACAACCCCAATCTACCCTTGTCGACAAGGTGGCAGTTGAATTCAAAATTTTGAATTTCAAAGGAAGTGACTATTCGTCGTATCCTTTCACGAATGGGTGTGGCTGTTGTTCTACTATAAATAGGGAGAGTTTTATATGAATTATATACATATTTTCTCTGATTTCACTCCTCTTCCTCTTTCACATTTCTTTATATATATTTTTACCATTACTCTGCCAAAATCACCATTGAATCTAAGTAGATCATCTCTGTTTTCATTCTCTATCATTATCTCAACAAAATCTCAATGCTATTCAGAGTTATAGGCTTCTTTATAATTAATCAAGTGAGAAAAGGTGTGACTGTAGCCTGTGAAATCAATCAAGCGAGAAAAGGTGTGATTGTAGCCTGTGAAATTAATTGGGTGAACTTGTTGCCCGTAAAATCATGTATCTCTACCCAATGGATTGTGAATCTGGAGTGGTGTACCTCGTGGCCTTGAAATCGAGGGTGTAATTGTAAAAAGTGATTTTGAAAGGAAATCTGTACTTGTGTGCAGGACTGGATGTAGGGTAACTCCGAACCAGTATAAAATCTGATGTGTTCTTATACTTTATTTCTGTATCTGTGTTTGATTCTGTGATCATATCTGCGTCTGAATATTGCATACATTTGTGTTCAAATTAACATAAAATCAAAAGGATTTAGTAATTCCTTAAAACAATATTCGCCCCCGCACTAGTGTTAATTCTAGCATTAAGATCTGTAATCCGCATTTCTCACATTTGGTGTCAGAGACAGGTTTTCAAAGTTTCATAATTTGAATTTTGAAATTGTTTCAAAATGGCTACCAACACTGGTACTGTTACTACTACCAACACTGGTTCTATTATCCCTTTCACTAGTTCATTTGTATAAGGTCAGCCTACTGTTAGACCACCACTTTTTAATGGCAGTAACTATGCATATTGGGCATGCATGTTGAAAATATATTTACAATCTGTAGGACTAGACACTTGGAATATCACACAGACTGAATATTTTGAACCTACAACTGATTTTGCACAGTGGACTGCTGAGCAAAACACCATTGCACAAAACAACTCTAAAGCTATGGATATTTTGTTCTACTCACTTGATAGGAATGAATTTAATAGAGTGTCAGTTTGCAAGTCTGCATATGAAATCTGGAAAACTTTGCAAGTTACTCATGAACGAACAAGTAAAGTTAAACAGACCAAAATTTCCATGCTCACAAAACAGTTTCAATTACTTAAAATGAATTCTAATGAGTCTATTTCAGATATGTATAGTAGATTTCATAATATTGTGCATTATCTAATATCCTTGGGAAAGGAATTTTTGGAAGAAGATCAAGTCAGAAAAATCTTAAATTCTCTTACTCCAAAATTGGATCAAAAGACACTTGCGATCGAAGAGACATCAGTATCTTAAAGATAGAAGAATTAATTAGAAATTTAATGTCGTTTGAAGTCCAAATAATTGAGAGAAGAGAAAGCAAAGCATCTGAAAAGAAATCAATGGCATTCAATGCATTGACCGATGGATCAGATTCAAACAGCGATAATGATGAAGTGATAGCCTTTATGACCAAATTTTTTTGGAAATTCCTGAAATACAGAAAGATGAATAATCTCAAGAGAAACAACTATAAGAACTCTATAAATTAGAATGTAGTGTCAAACTATATCAAAATTTTCAACTGTAACGAACCAGGCTATATCAAAAGAGGCTATCCGCATCCAGATAGGCAAAATCTTCCTATAAACAATGATTCCACAAAGAAACGAAAACGTGCATTTACAGCTACTCTAGATAACTCAAACTCATCCTCAAGCGATGATGAGTAGAAGATAGATAATTCAAATATATGTTTCACGGCAGTTCACAGCTCCGATGAGTTCAGAGAAACGGACTCAGAAAAAGGTACACGTTTACATTACATTGGTTGAAATTGCATGCTTAGAATTGGATGCTTGATTCATTGATTTTGAATTGGTGTGTTGTTTGAATTTTAAAATTTTTATTTTCTTTATTTTTTTACTATTATCTTATTTTTTTTAATAGTATCATAATATTTTATGGAATATACTATAATTCTAGTAATAATCCAGATAAATATAGACATTAAAAATAATTTATATATATTAGAATAATTAAGAGAAATAAATCATGAAAATTCAAAGACACCTATCGACAAGGACCCCACCATGATATCGACAAGGGTACAGAAATTTGAAATTCAAAATTTGATCTTTTCACTTCATTCAAGTCTCTGAAAAGTCACCTTTTGACCAGAGAACATGTCCTTTGAGAATCTATTTATTCACTATCTCTTATCACAACTTTTCACTTTCATTTTCATATTCAAACTCTTATTCCAAAATGTCAAACTCTCTACTCTAATGGCTTCTTCAAGCAACCCTTCCACAACGAGAATTTCCAGAAAGATAAAAGTGCAACTTTTCAATGATCTGGAGGCATAAAAGCATATATCAACTATGCTAACTATGAAAAAGTCCATCCCGGGAAGTTTGCTTTATTTCACGATTTCTCTTCTTATGAAATCGATTCTCTTTTTGGAAACAATCAAGTTCTTAGTATTGTTGATGCTTCACAAAATGATTTTGTTTGTTATCCAAATCTTGTTAAAATTTTCTATGCAAATCCCAACCGTGGATTTTATAATGGAAATGATGATGAAATTTGGAGTAGTGTCAAAGGCACTAGAATCATTTTAAATTGTGATCTTTTGGGTACCATTCTCAATTGCAAGAGCATGGGAATAGATCTTTCTAGTTTTAATATCGATGAAAATGATCATGAGACGTTTCATCACATTTTCGAAGGAGATAACTTTGATTTCATAAATCAAAACTTTCGACCAAAAGCTAGAATTGTTAATCTTCTTTTACGACATACTTTGACCCCAAGATCGGGGAGTTTTAACAATCCAACTTCAAAACTATGCAAATCACTTTTTTCTATTTTTGAAGATTATGATATTAATTGGGCGCAAGTTATTTTGGATGAATTTCATCCCAAAAATCTTGAAATGGGTGAAAACACTTTGTATCATGGAATCTATCTCACTCGAATTTTTAATTATTTTGGAGTAGATTTCAAAGGAGAAGAATCTGTTTCAAGAAAAGTTTTTAATCACTCAAACATTTCTCTTATGAAAATTCCATATGTTTTTCAACCTTTTGAAACTCTTGCCGAAAAGGAAGAGCTTTTGGCTCATGAGGAGATGGAAGAGGAAGAATAAGAAGAAGTGGATGAAATGGAAGTAGAAGAAGAAAGTGAAACATCCTTGGAAAGTATTGACTATCCCTCTAATCCAACCAAGAAAACTTTACTCAAAAATCAAAAGATTGTTGTTGAGAATCAATGAACATCTAAACGATCCGTTAGTAAGAAATTGGATAAAATGTCATCCAATATGAACAAGTTTTTCTCCAAAGTCAGCAAGAAGCTTGGATTATCTTCATCTTCATCATCCCTAAGCTAGTTCTACCTTTTCATGTCTTGTTGTATTAGTTTTAGTTTGTTTTGATCTGAATGTTCATGTAGTTCTTAATGTTTAATCATTGTATCGTTCTATTATGAAATGAAATGAAATTACTTTTCTGTTATCTAGCTTATCCTATCTCCGGAATAAATGTTAGTATATTATATAAATATACACACACACACAATTATTCACAAAATCAAAATGAGTCATCAAAATTAACTGACCCCTATCGATAACCCCCACTAGAACATGTCAACAAGTACTGGTCAGAAATGACTTTTCACTCTAAATTAGAAATTTGAGTAACTACCTTGTGTCTATTCATTTCAAACGAATTTATACACCTACAAATACATATTTCTTTCAGAATTCATCACTTAAAATTATGTCTTATCTACTTTATCTCTATTTCTTATCACAAACTCAAATATGGCCAATCCAATTCATAATTTGACCGAGAATCTTGAAGAAACCCTTAACTCTTTCAAAAATATTCTTTCTTTCATTCTTCATAATCAGCGACACTTAGAGTTGAGTCAAATGCAGATGATCAAGGAGCAAGAAAAGCATTTCGATACGATATGATGGATGATTTCTTCCCTACACAAAGATGATAATGAAGCACATCCTCTAGTCTCTCTCGCCAATGAAAATGAAAATTGGGATGCCATTAAAGCAGACTTATATTTGGAGAAGAAGGATGGGTGGAAGTTCCTCGTAATGTTTGATTTATTTGATTTCTTTGTTTGATTTGAATTGATTGCTTGGATTGATTTGATTTGATTTGGTTTGGTGTGGATTGATAATTGGTGTGCAAAACATAATATGTATAAATACACATTAGTTTCTTTTCTATCTTTCTTATTTTTATATGATTTTACTTATGTTTTCTACGCAAATGTAAATATAACAATATATAATTAATAAATAATTTGTGTTCTTATATTTGATTTCTCACATTATCACTATTATAAGTATTATCATATATGGATTCTTAGTTAGGATAGTTAGTAATTAAGGACTAAGTTTTAGTTTTAGAATTAAGTGATGATTATTTATGATAACACTATCATTATAATCACATGTCGTATAGTATTAGTTTTAGGGGGAGTTATATAGTTTGGAGTTAGTTTTTGTTGATGACAAAGGGGGAGAAGTACAAAATATGATAGTTATGCATAGATTAAGAGGGAGTTATAAGTTTTAGGGGGAGTTATTAGGATAGAAATAATATTTTAAAAACAAAGGTTGTCATCATCAAAAAGGGGGAGATTGTTAGTCCCTGAGAAGATGGTTTTGATGACAACAACCTTAGAATAAGATTATGAAATATAAATACTAACATTGTAGTTTACATATATATGTATATGCAGGATTTAACCATGCAGGTACCAAGAATGAAGATAGTACAGTATAGAGATTCAAGACTGAAGATATCAAGATTGAAGACACATGAGTATCAAGATTATCAAGAGTTCAAGATTTCAATAATAAGTAGTTTAATTAGGAATTTTGTTAAAACTCCTAGAAAAGCACTGGCATCTTAAAATCCAATTTATTCGTAGAATGGAATCCACTTCGAGCCTGTTAAAGAGATGGAACCCTAAGTAGGATGGAACCTACAAAAAATCTAGTGGAACATTGTTTGTATCCACTAACTTTTATTCAAATGTTTTTATAAAATTATATCTTGTTTTCAAAATGATTTCAAAACCTTCCTTTTAAAAGAATCAAAAACATCTATCCTGGTTTTAAAATACTTTTAGCCTCAAAATAATCTTTATCTTCAAATTCAAATTATCCTTGGTTTTAAACTATCTTTTAATAATAATATATTTAACTTTTAATATTTAGATGTAAATATAAAATTATAGTAAAATTTTATATATTTATTCTCTATACCTATTTATGTATTTTAACTATAGTTAAGTATATTTATAAAGTTTAAAAATAGTTTTAATACAAGATGAATGTTATTTTTAAAGAAAAACAAATTATCAAAAATTACAAAGGCCTGTCGACAACCCGAATCTACCCTTGTCGAAAAGGTGGCAGTTGATTTCAAAAATTTGAATTTCAAAGGAAGTGTCTATTCGTCATTTCCTTTCACAAATGGACATGGCTGTTGTTTTACTATAAATAGGGGTTGTTTTAAACGAATTTATATTCATATTTTCCCTGATTTCACTCGTCTTTTTCTTCCACATTTCTTTATATATTTTTGTACCATTACTTTGCCAAAATCACCATTGAATCTAACTAGATCATCTCTGGTTTGAGTCTCTATCACTATCTCAACAAGATCTCAATGCTATTCAGAGTTATAGGCTTCTTTGTAATTAATCAAGCGAGAAAAGGTGTGATTGTAGCCTGTGAAATCGATCAAGCGAGAAAATATGTGATTGTAGCCTGTGAAATCAATTGGGTGAACTTGTTGCCCGTAAAATCAAGTATCTCTACCCAAAGGATTGTGAATCTGGAGTGGTGTACGTCGTGGCCTTGAAATCGAGGGTGTAATTGTAAAAATTGATTTTGAAAGGAAATCCATACTTGTGTGCGAGACTGGATGTAGGGTAACTCCTAACCAGTATAAAATCTGGTGTGTTCTTTCCTTTATTGCTTTTACTTTATTTCTGTATCCGTGTTTGATTCTGTGATCATATCTGTGTCTGAATATTGCATACGTTTGTGTTAAAATTAACATAAACTCAAAAAGATTTAGTAATTCCTTAAAACACTATTCACTCCTCCTCTAGTGCTAATTCTAGCCTTAAGATCCGTAATCCGCATATCTCACAAAAGTCTTTATGAATAACTGTTCCGTTGCACTAAGAAACAACTGTCGTTTTAGTAAATACCAACTTCACGCGAAGGAATGTCTTTGAGAAATTATTGGAATTAGAATGGATTTGGATATCTAAATATGAAACTTATTACGTGGGATAAAATGAAATTAACCTAATCTAAATGAACACATCACATTAGAGTGTCTAATAAGTATTCTTACACATAGAAGATGAACTATGAGTTTCTTATCCTTATCAAGAATAGATAATCCTCTGTTGTCAATTTAGCCATTAGGAATATTGACTTATGATATGGTATGATGCACAAATCCGAATAGATTCCAAGTACTTTATCAAAATATGCTTTTGATAGTTGTATTCAAAGAGATATGATCCATTGTTCGTAAATATATCATTAAGAGAAAAATAAATGCAGTTGGAATATAGTAAGTCACATTGGTGAGAATAATACAAGAAATTTCAATTGTTGGAATTAACGTAACAGATTCATAATTCGATATGTTCAAGTTGGTTCAAATTTACTCAAAAAATTATTACTTAGTATGACTTTGTATTTGGTACATATGCGCTAAAATGGAAAATTCTACATAACGATTTAGAGTAGACATTTTGCACAAAACAACCAAAGTGTCTATAAGTAAGTAGGAACGATATTTGTGTTTGTAAGTGTTTGGATATGATCCAAGGACGGGTATTAAAAAGTCGTTCAATAAGCATTAATAGTGAACAAGTGTTTTGATGGAAATATCAAATAGTTTGATCGTTAATCAAAATATGGAGGAAGATGTGCTTGTAAGGAAGAATATTAAAAGGTACATGGTTATTTTTAAACCATAAGTAAAAATACACTGCTGATTGTTAAATAAGTATATAATGCACTATTGATTGTTGATGATGTGTTTGTGTTAAAATCAGCTTTAGTTGTTTTATCACTCGACATTGGATTTGTAATTGATGTCCTTTATAATAAGTATATAAAAGATAATGGGAATGCCCCAAATAGTATACGTTAACACCTTTTTAAAATATGTGATACGGAACATGTAAGATGGATTTCTTATGCCTTAGTAATAGTAATTATCGTACATGTCATGCTATCTTAATATCTTGATTTGTTTATGTATTTGATATATGACACAATTATCAAATCTAAAAAAAATCACTAAATGATTGTTTGAGGTGTTCTTGTGTATTTTTGAAATACTAGAGAATTGTTTACAGAAATAATGAATTCCCTATAAAGAAGTGTTCGGACATAAACTTCCATAAGTGATATTTAATATGTCAATAATAAATTTGAGTTAAAATCTTTAAATTGGAAATGTTTGGTGACTAATTCAATGAAAAGTTTAAGTATATCATCTTGCATAGCGCTGCAATAAAAAAGGTACATAAATATAAACGCACAAATTTATAACCGAGCCGAGGGGTACTTCCAAATGTTGTGAATCCTATAACATTTTTATATGATAAAAGTATCACGATATAGTTCGTAAAAAACTTAGACTCACTGGATGTTGAGAGACATACTCTGAATTGTTCCATATGATAAAGGTTGTTTATCAACGTTGGAGAAAGTTGATTAAAAGTGAAGATAATTGAAACATAATAGCATACCCGTTCATTGAGGGACTGAATCAATTGGTTTTGATAAAACCGAATCGAGAAGTTAGAGTAAGATTCCATAATTGAGTTCAAATGCAAGTTGGAGATTGATCCGGTTAAGGGTATGCCCTTGGGACATTATTTAATTTATTACATATATCTAACTAGATAACCAATTTTGTTCAAAAGAAAATGTGTTTTCTTTCTATTATAGACTTGATATAACGTGTTATATTAATTAATTAATTAAATTAAAGTATTTTCAAAGAATATTCATAAATGCTATGTTTTGTGACAATAGTTACAAAGTATTGAAAATGTGAGTAATTTATCACAATAAAAACAAATATACCATTTTAAATGTTCCCAGTCAAGATGCATCGAGATCGGATATTAATGTATCCGTTGAGATTAGAGTACGTAACACTCTTAATATGTTAGCCAGCGTATTACTCATGACTATTGGGGGGACCTAGGAGTTACGTATTGATAATTATTGGATAACCATGGAACAACTTACTCGTTAGTTTTTGTTGGTTAATATAAATGTCGTCAAACGAAAAATATCGATGTGACTGATTTACACATTTCTCTCGACTTGAGAATACTATAGATCTTTAATATGAAAGCTCTAGTTTGATTATAGTCAAATTGTGGCACGACATCCATCGAGTGATCAAATGGAGGTATTGGAAATGAAGCGTTGTTTAAGGAGGATCCGTCTTCTCATTTATCTAGGGTTAGTATCATGGTCATCTCAAAGTCAAAGTTTCTGGCCAATGCAGTTCAGTTAATAAAAATTGTTATTATTGAACTAAGAAATTTGTGTTTGGACTATAGAGTTGATATATTACCAAATTCCATAGGTCCAAAGTGATATAGTTTCGACGAAGAGAATCGGTGTGAATAAAAGTCATAACCTGTTAATGCTTAACAAAGTAAAATTGGATTTTACCGAAACCAAGTAAGCGATAAATTTAGCCAAAATGTCACACCACCGCTATGTGACGTGTAAACGTTAATATTCGAATAGTTCGATATTAATCGCTGACCAAAGTTACACCCAATGAATCACACAACCTAAGTGGTGAATTCTCTTTTGACCAAATGATATAATTAGATTATTATAGTTATATATTAACAAATTTATTATATTTTATGTAATATTAATTATACAGTTTCTAATATAATTTGAGGAATAAATATTATTGAATGTATTATAAATATTTATAAATATACCGATCGATATACGGTACCAATAAGCAATTAAATTAGGTTTAATTAAATGGTATTTCTTTGGGCTTAAATGAGAAATTGGCTTATGATGATGGGTTGGTATATTCGGCTGTAATGAGGGCTATAAGGTGGCTTAATTAGGTTAGAGATGCTAGAATTGAATGATTTAGATTTAGTGAGAATTGGTATGGGATATGATCCATTATTTTCTCTTTTCCATCTAAAATTTAAATACCTCTAATCCTAATTAAAAAACCTTTTAGTTGTCATTGTTCCTATTCTTTGCTGGTTGACTTCATCCTTAGAAGCAAGCAAATCAAACTCAAATCAATTCAAAAGACGAATGTTATTTGATAGTCAAAGGTCTACGGTTCAAGGATTAGCAGTCCGCCAAACCGAAAAGCTTTCAAAGGAGGGAGAGTTCATCATTACAATGTGTCCTTCAAGGCATTGATTTTACGTATGTTTTTACTGTATTACATCGTTTAAAATTTCCGGATGATATTTTGTTGTTCATATATATTATTATTATACAGTTAGTTAGGTGACGATCTTATATGTATTGATGTTGTCACATACTATTTTGTTATATGTATGTAATGAGTTAAAAAATTTCATATATAAATCACATATGCACAGCCGTATATTTTAATTATGGTAATAGTTATTTTATAAATAAATATATATATATATATCACTTAATTATACTTATATGACTTGTATTTACTTATAACATCATTTTATGGTAATAATTGAACATATATTTTTATACATGTTAATTTACAGTAACTATAATTTTCAATAGCTATAAAATATTTTTGATAATTACTCACTATTATTAAAATTATTTAAATCAACATACTATCTAAATAATTCATATAAAATAAAATATATTTTGAAAATTAACTTTTAAATTTTATAAAATTATTTATCATGAAATAAGATTGTGGCCAGAAAATGAGAATAAGAAAATCATACCAATTTTAAAATATTATTATAATATATGATTGAAAAACAATTAATTAATAAAAATAATTTTTGATCAAGAACAATTATGAATCTTTTTCGAACCTCAAGACATCATATTATATTTTTTAGAAATTTAAAATATGAGTTAAACGCTATAAAAATATTTTTATTAATATTTTATTGATTTTCAACTAATAAATTAATTTATATATATTTTAATATAACAAAACTTTATTGTGTTAAGAAAACGATCAGGAACATTTTAAAAATAAAGTTAATTTTTTTAAACTAATATATATATTCACAAATGTATACATTTAGATATTATAAATATGATTATGTGTGTATATATATACAAGTTCAATTTTTATTTTATTTTATATGTTTATATGTATTATTTAAATATTTACTATAATACTACATATATATATATATATATATAAGTTAATAGAATTTAACACACACACAGATACATATATATACATATATAGACATATATACATATATATTTATACATATGGGGTTGGCTATTTAAACACGACATAAAACACAAATTGTGACATAAAATAACCGGACCAATGGATCTTTCTGTCCTTATATGGGAGGTGTTGGAGCATAATCTAACGGCGGAGATCCATTTTGTCACCAATTGTGTCACCAAGTTGTGTCCAAATAAAGTTTCCCTATATAAATATATTTCATATATACAACATACATATATATATTCTTAAATATTTCCATTTCCATAAAATTATTTAAATAAAATTAACATATATACTTTTATATTTGTATACATATATGTAGATTTATAATATTTATATAAATAATAATTTTAAATACACACATATATTTGGACAACATACAATATATATCGGATGAGCTAACGTGTTCGTTGTGATGTAAATCCTAACATCTATACACGGGCATGTTATACCTTGCATGGGTTACCATTTTACACGTGCACACACATACATATATGAATATGATACATATGTGTACATATATATAATATAAATCAAATAAAATTGTATATAATTTATAGAATAAAATAAAATAAGAGAGTTTATTTAAATAAAATTTAGAAATGTTCTAAATAATTAAACTTCATAGCCCAATACAAATCCAATAAGAGAAATATTTTTAAAATTCACCCATAACATCCGCTGCGGCTAGCCGAATTCCAATATGGTATTAGAACCCAATAGCCTATGCAATCTAAATTAGTCGTATTAGGGTTAACTAATTAAGCTAATAGTCCAAAGGCTGCCCCTACTAGAAGAGGCCCAATTTGAATCGAGCCTTGGGCTAATTTTCGAAGTTGTTTAAATTTTTTAAAATATAAACTTTTTAATTTAAATTTAAAATTGAAAATATAATTTACATGTAATATAAAAGTTATATTATTATAAATTTTTAAAATATTTAAAAGTAATATAAAATAATTTCAAAAATTATATGTATATTAATAATATTAATAAATTAAACAAATTAATTAAATAAGTTAATTGATGAAAACTATGTGCATGTATAATATATTAAGATATATGTTGTGATATTTTAAAATGTTTAATATATCTAAGTATACATGTATGAATTAATAATGATTTTCGAAATTCAAATAATTTAATCAAATTAGTTTAATTAAAGGTTAAATAGTTAAATAATATGTACATATATATGATATATGTGTTATACTATAAAAGTTATAGGATATAACAAAATTAAATATAAATGTTATATTAAGTTAATATAAAATTAATGAAAATAATTAAATAATATTTAATTAATATAATATTATACATAATATTATATAAGTAATATGAAATATAAAAGTTATATAATAACAAAACTTACATAATATAAATATATGAATTAAAGGTGGAATATTAAAAACCCTGATAGACTTAAAGAGTAAATACATACGTAAATGTACATATACCATGATTACAGATGTGTTTGACCCTTGGATCACGAGGGTAATTTCAAAAGAAGAATATTATTCCATAAGTCGATATCACTCAATATTAAATAGTAAAGATTATGAATCTTCAATATAATCTTGTCCTTTACTAATACATACATACATATACATATATACATATATATATATATATATATATTACTTGCATACTCCTTTGTTGTTAAGCAGAATCAAGCTGAGGATGTTATTTGTAGTTTTATTAATATATTGAATAAATGAGGTAAGATAACTATATGTATCTATTGAGCAGACTCAAGGTACATATACTATATCTAGGCCATCATGACATGGTAGGTACAAGTGAATAACTTTATTTTGATTTGTTGACAGACTAAAGGTTGAAGTAGAATCAGGACAAGGTACCAAAGGGTTGAGAGTTGTATATGATACAACCGATAATAAGTTATCCATCGTCTATGGAGATATGACTTATTGAGCAGAATCCAGGTCAGAATTCCAAGATAGATGAGTCCTAACACCTACTAGTGAAATCAAAAGACTTATATGTTTCGACTAAGGGCATGACGTAACATAAAAGACTAGTTGGAGCTTATTAGTAGAATGAAACATAAAGTTTAACCTTACTAATATTATAAAAATATTTACTATGAATTGTCCTAACGATCTACCATTTAAACTTGTAGAAAATTACAACTCCAAAACTATTTTATGAAACCGACAAGCTTATTGGTCCTAACGATATAGAGTGTCGGAGGGCGATTAAAATAGCGTTGAATGACAAGTGCCTTTGGACTATTATTACATGCAAACCTAAAGAAAACCCGCCGATGATGTAGACCCTGAACTATGACTTGCTTATTAAAAATGGGTGTCAGACTTAAAGATCGCCCAAGTTTTATGCTGTTTACGTTAGACAAGCCATTGCAGAAGCAGTACGAAAATATGTCTGTCCTTGGGATATTTGATAGTCTCATGGCATTTTTTGGTGAATTGTAACGACCCCGGTTTTGAGTAAAATTTGAATTGGTAATTTATTAAAAATTTTGGGAATAAATTCGAATAAATTAGTAATTAATATAATTTATGGATTAAATTGTGAATTATTTGATTTTTTCCAAATAAAACAAGTTATTTTTTTTATTATTATATGTGTGTATAAATTGATTTTTAAATAGAATTTGGATTTTAGATTCAAAATAAATATTGAAATAAATTGAAATTTGAATTTTAAACTAAAATATAAATGTGTTGAAATATAAATTGGATCTAAAACTATATTTTAAAACTAATAAGAATTTGTTTTCTAATTTTAATACACATATAATTTGAAAGTTATGTTTTGAATTAAATACAAATGATTTTCAAAACAATTGTTTAAAACTAAAATTCTATAATATACATATGTGTGTTGTTATTTATGTATATTCAAGTTGACTTTAAATTGGATTTTCAAATTTAATTTGAATTTGAATTTGGATTTGAAATTGAAATTCAAAAGATAAATATTGTAATGTATTTTGGGTTTTAAAATATATGAATAAGCTTTTATTTGTATATATAATTTGTTTTATTCTATTTTCTTTAAAAAGTAATTTATATACATATATATTTAGATAAGTAATTATTAAATGGAAAAGTAAGTGTAAAAGCTTTTAATTATCATTTAAAATAAGTAGAAATTACTTAAATTACAAGTGTAATTATATTAGACTTTGTTTTAACAAGTGTTAAATAATAAGTAAAGGCAATGACAAATGTTGAGATGATAAAAAAGTGTCATTTTAATATTGATTTTCCTTTATTTTCATTAAATCACAAAATTAACTTATAATAACATATGCTTCTCACCTTCATTCTTTTTTTCTTTCTCTTCAAACAAAGGCTAAGGAAGTTCAGCCTACAAAACTTCTAAAAAAACAAATCATAATCAATCCTTTCTTAGACCTGTAAACAAAATTTTCAAAATTAAATTCTATAACCTGAAAACTCATTTCCAAAAGCAAGAACAAAGCCTGTACTTTTCTTTAACCTGAGATGAAAATCAAAGGGTGTAAACATTCTCTTCAAACCTGGAATTTGTCTAAGGCAAGCAGTTAAAAAAAACCAAAGCAGATTTCATCTATGATTCAAGTTTCAACAACAAGCATTCTTCAGCAACTCAAGTTTTAAGTCAAATCAAAGAAGCAATTCAAGTTTAAAGTTTTCTAAAGCAAAATTCCAGCAACTCAATTTTTAAAGTTCAAAAGCAGTTTCTAAACAAAGGACTCTGTTCATGTTAATTGGTGAGTAACTCTTTTCTTTTAAAAGCTTAAAAAATGATTCTGGTTGCATGCTAAGTTCTGGAATGAATGTGTTTTTGTATGAATATATATTGATGAAGTTCTGCATATATATATATATATATATATATTTATATATATATATATATATATATGAATGTATGGGTATGCATGTTTGTTTTCATCTGAGACCTTTTTGTTTTTAGTTTCCAAGCTCAAGTTATATTCAAAATTCAATATCTCTTGATCTAATCTTTATTAAGACTTAGGTTTCAAATAAAAATTGTTTGTTTCGCTAAAAATTATAGTTTAAAATTGTAATTAAGTTAAAGTAATATTCGAAATGTCTCTGGAAATCAAAACAACAGAGCAAGTTTAATGTAAGTAAAAATTCAAACTTCTTAGTTCATTGATTCAGGCATATGATCTGAATTCTTAAAAATAATTATGATTTTTAGAAGTAAAATCACAATTTTTAGTAGAGGGATGAGGGTGCAGTTCGAGTGGATCAGTATTTGGCATTTTGGGTTGATTCTGGTGATCTGGTTTCTTAGGGAAGTCATGGTCATCACTGATGGTAGTGGAGTGATCGGAGATTGAGGGAAAATTGTCAGATGGGTAGGTAAGCTACTGTAGGGGCGGTGGTTGATCGGAGATGCCTGTAAACCTATTTTTGGCAAGATCGGGAGTTTGTGATCATCTTAGCATTTCTGGTGGATCGAGTTCCATAGAACTCTGGGAATTGGTGGCTGGAAGGACGGTGAAGGTGTTGCTGGAAGGTCAAATGTTCTGGTGGTCGGAGGAGCGAGCACGAGGAGATTTCTAGGTTTTGGGTTATCTTCCAAGTTTGAGAAGTATTGCTCGAATTTGATTTTGAAATAGGACCAGAGTTTGGATGGTCGGGATCGAATGCGTGGGTAAATGCTGACATAATGAAGGTGTCGTAGATGGCCGAAGTTAGTCGGAGCCACCATGCATATGCACGGTGCATTCCTGTATCTAGTGAAGCTGGGAATCGAGTGAGAAAGGGTTATCGAGTTTGGTCGAGTCTTTCACATGAGTTGCTCAAAGTTTTATAGGTTTGGCTTGGGGAAATTGAGTGGGGTCTCGGGTCATTTGCTTTGTTACAGGTTTTAAACCTATCAGTGTTTTTAAAATTTTAAAATGAATTCAAAATTTGAAAGCAAGAATTTAGACAGAGTTTTAAACCAGTTTTAAAGTTTGGTTTCAAATTAAATTTGGGTATCTTAGTTTTGAAATAACTAAGTTTTATAAAAAATTAAAATGTTTAAAACAAGTTTAAAAGTTTAAAATATATTTGTAAATAAAATAGTTTTCCAATAAAATGTTTAAAACCTTATATAAAACGTTTTACTTAATATTAGAATGGGAAGTTATATAAATTTGTTTAACTTAAGTTTGCAAGTTAAATAATTAATTTATTTTAAAAAACTTGATTTTTAAAATATGATTAATTAATTTAGTTTAATACTTTTTTATATAAGTTTTTCTTCTAAATGATAAATGTTTATTTACTTTTGTGTAAGAGGTTTGTAAATTGTTTTAAATTTTGATAAGTTAAATCATTTTAATCTTAATTTAAAATGGAATTTAAAAGTAAATTTAAAAGTGAAATGTTTAAATATATATATGTTAATGGTAATTAATTCATTAATAAAGAAAACGATTTATCTTAAAGATAATTTAGGTTTTAATGATTAATTAAGTTAATTAATTAATGATTTAGCATTATTAATTTAGAAATTAAGGATTATAAGTAATTAATTAAGGATTAATTAATTAAGTAATTAAGGGTTAAAACAATTAATTGAAGATTAATTAATCTGAAATAAAGGTTGTTAATTAGATAAAGTATAGATTATTAATTAATAATTAAGAATTAATTAATCAAGTAATTAAAGATTAATTAAATTACATTTAAGCATTTATTAAGTAATTAGAGGATAATTAATTGATAAATAAGACTTAATTAATTTACAATTAATAATGATTAAACCACAATTACTTAATGAAGGTAATTAAAGGGATTAATTACTCAATGTAATTAATTAAGTTACTGTGATTAGTTTAAGTAAATTAATTAGTGTTATTAATTTAAGATAATTACTTAACGATTTTTTAAGTATAATTACTTAATGAAATTTATAAAGTGTAATGACTTAGTGAAGTAATCAATGGGTAATTACCGGATGTAAAGAATTGGAAATAATTTAGGTTTAATTAGTTTCTGTAAATAAATAAAAAGGATAATTACTTAGTGAAATAATTAAGAATTAATTACATAGTGTAATTAATTTAAATTTAAATTAATAAAATTTATTTAGAAGTTAATTAAGTAATGTAATTAATTAAGGGTAATTAATTACTTAATGTGATTAATCAAGGATTAATGAATGTGATTAATTAAAGATTAATTATTAAATGTGATTTATTAAAAGAATAATTAATTGAATAAATAATTAAGGGATAATTACTTAAATTTAATTTAAGAATAATTAATCAAAGAATATTTGTTAAGGTAGATAATTAAAGATAAACAATTAATTAATTTGTAATTAATTGATGTTAAGTAAGCAGGATTAAGGCAATCCAAGTAATTTAATTAGAGATTAATTAAATTAATTAAGAATTTATCAATCTTACTTATGGATGTTTTGAATTCTATTGATTGTTGAATTGTTTGATATTCCTGATATGTTATGCTTTGTGCTATGAATTGTTTTTGTGTGATCTATGATGATGTAATTTATTTTCTGTGATAAATTTACATTATTTATTTATGAATCTATGAATGGAGAGCGTTATTATATTGTACCTCTTATCGATATTGATGTGTTTGAATCTGTAATAATTGATGATGTTGCACTATTATGTAAAACCCCTGGACTACACTATACACACACAAATATGGATTGAACGAGGAAATCGGTTAAGTCACAGATTTTTGAAATGATTTTAAAAGATGAATTTTGAATCCAAATGGCTTTGGAAATGGAATTGAGTTAGATATGTAAAGTTTTGAAAAAAAGAATTTTTAAGATAAAAGTTATTTTGAATAACTTTATAAGTTTTTGAATTTTGAATAAGTTTGATTTGAATTTAAATTCAAAATTCAAAATTGAATTCTATGTTTGGGAATTATGGTTTAAAAAGGTTAGACAGGTTATAAATGTGTTTATATGGATTTTAAACCATTTTAAAAAGCATTGTTTTGGGAATTTGAAATTTAACCCAAGTTTTATACTTGAGGGGCTTTAATTCGTGCAAAGTGTAATCGGATTTTTCCAAAAAGGAAAACTAATTGTTTTCAAGTAATAATAGCTTTCATATAAAGGAAGATTTTCCAATTTGTATTGAAAAGATTTGAAGTTTTGAAATGAAATTGTTTTGAAAGCTATAAATGAATCTTTTTGAAAGATTGGTAAACCCTAATTTCAAATTGAAGTGGATTTTAAAGGGTGAATCTTTTTGTTTAAAAAGATTTGGAAAAGATAATTTGTTTAAACCATTTGAAAGAGAAGTTTTGGGTTTTAAGTTGTGACTTAATTGAGATCCCATTATCCATATGGTTTTAAATATTGCGCTCAATATTCGGTTTAGCCGAGAGAGGACCTTTGTGTCATATAACCCATTCCAAATAACGATACGACGTTATGGATAACATTTGAAGACCGGTCGTAAAGACTGGACATTTTGGAAAATGAAAGGATAACCCATTAAATGTCTCTGCACCGATTGGTCCCTGGTATAAAGATTTGATCACCCTTTGTGATGGGGAGTCTGGACGTGATTAGGGATTATCCGGATTGCAAGTGCTTCTTTTGAAGTGCCTTCGGTTCTGTTCGAACCCGGAACAGACTTGTATGTATGTATGTTTGACATTACACTTTGAGGTGTAAAGCTGATTTCTATCAAATACATTTCTTTTGATAGCAGAGAATTTATTCTCTTAGATTAATACCTTTCTCTGAGATGTACGAGCTCAAAGGTTATGTTGTCGATGGTTACTAGTGAAACATTCCCAATTCGGTAATGTGGCATGTTGAGTGCTGCTGAGTGTTGCTGATCATTTATTGATCGAAGCATGGCTTTTGTGAAAAGCATAGCGTTGTGGACGAGACTTTGTTGAACTTCACAACCCAGAGTGGTCGAAACAAGAAGAATGCAGCAATGTTACTTGAGGGTAGCGTCCCCTGAGGGTATGTTCATTTCCTTCTGGATAGAGGTGGTATCATGGTATGGAGCCCAGATATTTAACCTATGTGGTTGCTGAAAATTTATTACTTTGTGGTTGTTGGTGAATCCTAGGATAAAGGTTGGTTACGACGGGGGATGACATACTCGTGTCAATAGTTACCTAGTTACAGAGGTAACTCGGCCTTGTGTTGGCAGAGATCTGGTTAGGTTCTCGGGGAGTCCCTCCAGAGGCGTACCCGTGTGGCAATAGGAATTTCCTTAGCCTGACCATTTGCTGAAAATCCAATTATCAATACACGCCTTGTATGGTTTTAGTTGTAGAACGTGCCATCTAATATGATAGCTATAGTAGGCATATTATAATGGTACGTATGCTGGCTAAGATTAATATTATACTTGCAAAGGTTTTCTGCACTATGCACTAATAATAGTATCAAATGGATTTTGCGTATCAAGCATGTTTTTCTATTATAAGGAGAAATATCCTCCAAGTGTGCAATTGCATTGTGTGTGCGCCGGGAGGCCTTATGGTAGTTTCATTTTTCAAAAAGCATTGCGGTTTTCAATGTTTTAATTCTTTTGTTGTTTGTTTTAAAGATAAACTATTTTTGTTGCTCACACTAGTCCCATGACTGACCCGGAGTTTATTATTCCCTTCCTAAACTCTAGGTGCCCATAATTTTCCACACGGGTAGTCTAGAGTTGGGTTTTTCAGATAGTCAAATAGTAGGTGTAGATTCAATAGCATTTAATCTCTGGATATTGGTAATCGCATTTGGATCGAGTTGCTTCACTTTAGCATTGATGGTAGTTCTCGCTTTCTGGTTTGGAGTCTTTCTAGCTTTGGAGCTTTAGAATAGGAATCGCTATACTTTGGAGTATCTATCTTGTTGAGTTCTGAAGATATTATCTTTTGAAGATATCCTTCCGCTATCGGTGGTTGTAAAGTCAGACCATCTTCTTGTGTCGTTTTCTGCTGTTGTATATCTTTTGGCTCTGATTTGTATTGATGTACTATTAGATATTGTATCTATTGTGTATCAATGATATTACTCTTTTTCTTCCACTGTGTTCTTATACTTATTGTGTTATAAGCTCCGTCACGAATCAGATTTCAATGGTTGAATCTGCGGCATTCGAGTACAAGTGAAGTACGGGTGTCGATTTTCGAACAATGAAATTCAGATCATGACAACTTGGTATCAGAGCTGATGGTTGAACTTTAGCTTTTGGAGTATAACACATTAAGTAGCTCATTAGAGATAGGGTTACACATGCCCTAAATGAGTATATCCCTAGTATATTCGTCCGTATGCCTCAGTAAATTCTCTTGCTATCCACTGATAGTGAGTATGGGTGTAAGAAGAGGACGAGATAGGGAACATGGAAATACGACTACATATGGTCGATACCCTGCAACAACAAGAAAAAAAACAATCTTTCTCTATCAACCTCTTTTGTTCATTATCCAGTTTCAATTCTTTGATAGTTCCCAGTAGCTCGAGGGAGAAGCTTTGGAGAGAGATCATTATTTTGGCTGAGTCAAAGAATGAGTTGGCATGCGATATAAACTCTAGATAGGTCAGAATTGTTAGCTTTAGATACTATGGTTGATAGGTATACTTTGTTGAAACTGAAGTTTTGGAATCGTCCCCTGCTTCCAAATTTCGAGGACGAAATTTTCTTAAGGGGGGAATCTGTAATGATCCCGGTTTTGAGTTAAATTTGAATTGGTAATTTATTTAAATTTTTGGGAATAAATTTGAATAAATTAGTAATTGATATAATTTTTGGATTAAATTGTTAATTTATTTGATTTTTTTTCCATATAAAACAAGATATTTGTTTATTATTATATATGTGTATAAATTGATTTTTTAAATAGAATTTGGATTTGAGATTCAAAATAAATATTGAAATAAATTGAAATTTGAATTTGAAACTCAAATATAAATGAGTTGAAATATAAATTGGATTTAAAACTATATTTTAAAATTAATAAGAATTTGTTTTCTAATTTTAATACACATATAATTCGAATGTTATGTTTTGAATTAAATACAAATGATTTTCAACACAATTGTTTAAAACTAAAATTCTGTAATATACATATGTGTGTCGTTATATATGTATATTCAAGTTGACTTTAAATTGGATTTTCAAATTTAATTTGAATTTGAATTTGGATTTAAAATTGAAATTCAAAAGATAAATATTTTAAAGTATTTTGGGTTTTAAAATATATGAATAAGCTTTTATTTATATATATAATTTGTCTTATTCTATTTTCTTTAAAAAGTAATTTATATACATATATATTTAGATAAGTAACTATCAAATAGAAAAGTAAGTATAAAAGCTTTTAATTATCATTTAAAATAAGTAGAAATTACTTAAATTACAAGTGTAATTATGTTAGACTTTGTTTTAACAAGTGTTAAATAATAAGTAAAGGTAATGACAAATGTTGAGATGATAAACAAGTGTCATTTTAGTATTGATTTTCCTTTATTTTCATTAAGTCACAAAATTAACTTATAATAACATATGCTTCTCACCTTCGTTCTTTTTTCTATTCTCTTCAAACCAAAGGCTAATGAACTTCAGCCTGTAAAACTTTTCATAAAAAAACAAATCATAATCTATCCTTTCTCAGCAAACAAAATTTTCAAAATCAAATTCTATAATCTGAAAACTCATTGCCAAAAGCAAGAACAAAGCCTGTATTTTTCTTTAACCTTAGATGAAAATCAAAAGGGTGCAAACATTCTCTTCAAACCAAGAATTTGTCTGAGGCAAGGAGTTAAAAAAAACCAAAGCAGATTTCATCTGTGTTCAAGTTTCAAAAACAAGCATTCTTCAGCAACTCAAGTTTTAAGTCAAATCAAAGAAGCAATTCAAGTTTAAAATTTTCTAAAGAAAAATTCTAGCAACTCAATTTTAAAGTTCAAAAGCAGTTTCTAAACAAAGGGCTCTGTTCATGTTAACAGGTGAGTAACACTTTTCTTTTAAAAGCTTAAAAAATGATTCTGGTTGCATGCTAAGTTCTGGAATGAATGTGTTTTTGTGTGAATATATATTGATGAAGTTCTATATATATATATATATATATATATATATATATATATATATATGAATGTATGGGTATGCATGTTTGTTTTCATCCGAGATCTTTCTGTTTTTTGTTTCCAAGCTCGAGTTATATTCAAAATTCAATATCTCTTGATCTAGTCTCTGTTAAGACTTAGGTTTTAAATAAAACTTGTTTGTTTCATCACAAATTATAGTTTAAAATTATAAATAAGTTAAAGTGGTATTTGAAATGTCTCTGGAAATCAAAACAACAGAGCAAGTTTAATGTAAGTAAAAATTCAAACTTCTTAGTTCATTGATTCAGGCATATGATCTGAATTCTTAAACAAAATTATGATTTTTAGAAGTAAAATCACAATTTTTAGTAGAGGGATGAGGGTGCTGTTCGAGTTGATCAGTATTTGGCATTTTGGGTTGATTCTGGTGATCTGGTTGCTTGGGGAAGTCGTGGTCATCATTGATGGTAGTGAAGTGATCAGAGATTGAGGGAAAATTGTCAGATGGGTGAGTAAGCTACTTTAGGGGCAGTGGTTGATCAGAGATGCCTGTAAACCTAGTTTAGGCAAGGTCGGGAGTTTTTGATCATCTTAGCATTTCTGGTGGATCGAGTTCCATAGAACTCTGGGAATTGGTGGCTGGAATGACGGCGAAGGTGTTGCTGGAAGGTCAAATGTTCTAGTGGTCGAAGGAGCAGCACGAGGGGATTTCCAGGTTTTGGGTTGTCTTCCAGGTTTGAGCAGTATTGCTCGAATTTGATTTTGAAGGACGATCGGAGTTTGGATGGTCGAGATCAGATGCATGGCTAATCGCTGACATGAGGAACGTGGATGGCCGGAGTTAGTCGGAGCCACCATGCATATGCACGGTGCATTCTTGTATCTGGTGAAGCTTGGAATCGAGGGAGAAAGGGGTACTCGAGTTTGCTCAAGTCTTTCGCATGAGTTTCTTTATGTTTTATAGGTTTGGCTCGGGGAAGTTGAGTGGGGTCTTCGGTTATTTTCTTTGTTACAGGTCTTAAACCTTCAGGGTTTTTAAATTTTAGAATGAATTCAAAATTTGAAAGCAAGAATTTAGACAGAGTTTTATACCAGTTTTTAAGTTTGGTTTCAAATTAAATTTGGGTATCTTAATTTTGAAATAAATAAGTTTTATAAAAATTAAAATGTTTAAAACAAGTTTAAAAGTTTAAAATATATTTGTAAATAAAATAGCTTTCCAATAAAATGTTTAAAAACTTATATAAAAAGTTTTCCTTATTTTTAGAATGGGAAGTTATATAAATTTGTTTAACTTAAGTTTGCAAGTTAAATAATTAATTTATTTTAAAAAATTTGATTTTTAAAATATGATTAATTAATTTAGTCTAAATTTTTTTTATATAAGTTTCTCTTATAAGTGATAAATGTTTCTTTACTTTTGTTTAAGAGGTTTGTAAAATGTTTTAAATTTTGCTGAGTTAAATCATTTTTAAATCTTAATTTAAAATGGAATTTAAAAGTAAATTTAAAAGTGAAATGTTTAAATATATATGTTAATGGTAATTAAGTCATATCTCTGTGTTCTTGCTTGTTTGTCTTGTGTTTTTCTTACAATTCTAAGTTGTATCTCTGTGTTTGTTGGAGCAGTTTGGCCTGCTCTGTTTTGTTTACTGTTTGTGTGTTTAATAAACATGGTTAGGGTCCATTCAACCCTCCTTGCCGTTCAAAAAAAGTAAATGATTTATCTTAAAGATAATTTAGGTTTAAATGATTAATGATTAATTAAGTTAATTAATTAATGATTTAGTATTGATTAATTAAGAAATTAAGGATTATAAGTAATTAATTAAGGATTAATTAATTAAGTAATTAAGGGTTAAATTAATTAATTAATTTGAAATTAAAGACTATTAATTAGATAAAGTATAGATTATTAATTAATAATTAAGAATTAATTAATCAAGTAATTAAAGATTAATTAAATTACATTTAAGCATTTATTAAGTAATTAGAGGATAATTAATTGGTAATTAAAACTTAATTAATTTATAATTAATAATGATTAAAGCATAATTACTTACTTAAAGTAATTAAAGGGATTAATTACTCATTGTAATTAATTAAGTTAATGTGATTAGTTTAAGTTAATTAATTAGTTTAATTAATTTAAGATAATTACCTAATGATTTGTTAAGTATAATTACTTAATGAAATTTATAAAGTGTAATTACTTAGTGAAGTAATTAATGAGTAATTACTGGATGTAATTAATTAAAGAATTGGAAATAATTTGGGTTTAATTACTTTGTGTAAATAAATAAAAAGGATAATTACTTAGTGAAGTAATTAAGAATTAATTACTTAGTGTAATTAATTTAAATTTAAATTAATAAAATTTATTTAGAAGTTAATTAAGTAATATAATTAATTAAGGGTAATTAATTATTGACTGTGATTAATCAAGGATTAATGAATGTGATTAATTAAAGGTTAATTATCAAATGTGATTTATTAAAAGAATAATTAATTGAATAAATAATTAAGGGATAATTACTTAAATGTAATTTAAGATTAATTAATCAAGGAAGATTTGTTAAGGTAGATAATTAAAGATAATCAATTAATTAATTTGTAATTAATAGATGTTAAGTAAGCAGGATTAAGGCAATCCAAGTAATTTAATTAGAGATTAATTAAATTAATTAAGAATTTATCAATCTTACTTATGGATGTTTTGAATTCTATTGATTGTTGAATTGTTTAATATTCCTGATATGTTATTCTTTGTGCTATGAATTGTTTTTGTGTAATCTATGATGATGTAATTTATTTTCCGTGACAAATTTACATTATTTATCTATGAATCTGCGAATGGATATAAGCGTTATTGGATTATACTGCTTATCGATATTGATGTGTTTGAATCTATAATAATTGATGATGTTGCACTATTATGTAAAAATCCTGAACTACACTATACATACACAAATATGGATTGCCCGAGGAAATCGGTTAAGTCGCAGATTTTTGAAATAGTTTTAAAAGATGAATTTTGAATCCAAATGGTTTTGGAAATGGAATTGAGTTAGATATGAAAAGTTTTGGAAAAAAAGAATTTTTAAGATAAAAGTTATTTTAAATAACTTGATAAGTTTTTGAATTTTAAATAAGTTTGATTTGATTTAATTTAAAATTTGAAATTGAATTCTATGTTTCGAAATTATGGTTTAAAAAGGTTAGACGGGTTATAAATGTGTTTATATGGATTTTAAACCACTTTAAAAAGTATTGTTTTGGGAATTTGAAATTTAAGCCAAGCTTTATACTTGAGGGGCTTTAACTTGTGCAAAGTGTAATCGAATTTTTCCGAAACGAAAGTGTTTTCAAATAATAATAACTTTCATATAAAGGAAGGTTTTCCAATTTGTATTGAAAAGATTTCAAGTTTTGAAATGAAATTGTTTTGAAAGCTATAAATGAATCTTTGTGAAAGATTGGTGAACCCTAGTTTCAAATTGAAGTGGATTTTAAAGGGTGAATCTTTTTGTTTAAAATGATTTGGAAAAGATAATTTGTTTAAACCATTTGAAAGAAAAGTTTTGGGTTTTAAGTTGTGACTTAATTGAGATCCCACCATCCATGTGGTTTTAAATATTGCGCTCATTATTTAGTTTAGCCGGAAGAGGACCTTTGTGTCACATGATACGACGTTATGGATAACATTTAAAGAACGGTGGTGAAGACCGGATATTGTCGAAAATGAAAGGATAACCCGTCAAATGTCTTTGCACCACTGGTCCCCGGTATAGAGATTTGATCACACTTTGTGATAGGAAGTCTAGACGTGATTAGGGATTATATGGATTGCAAGGGCTTCTTTTGAAGTGCCTTCATTTATGTTCGAACCTGGAATGAACTTGTATGGATGTATGTCTGACATTACACTTTGAGGTGTAAAGCTGGTTTCTATCAAATACATTTCTGTTTGGTGGCGGAGAATTTATTCTCTTAGCTTAACACCCTTCTCTGAGACGTAAGAGCTCAGAGGTTATGTAGTTGATGGTTACTAGTGATATATTTCCAATTTGGTAATGTGGCATGTTGAATGTTGCTGAGTGTTGCCGAGTGTTGCTGATTATTTGTTGATCGAAGCATGGCTTTTGTGAAAAGCATAGCTTTATGGACGAGACTTCGTCGAACCTCACAACCCGGAATGGTCGAAATAGGAAGAATATAGCAAGGTTATTTGGGGGTAGCACCCCCTGAGGGTATGTTCATTTCCTTCTGGATAGAGGTGGTATCATGGTATGGAGCCCAGGTACTTAACCTATGTGGTTGCTGTAAATTTATTACTTTGTGGTTGTTGGTGAATCCCGGGATAAAGGTTGGTTAGGATAGGGGGATGGCATACTCGTGTTAGTAGTTACCTAGTTACAGAGGTACCCGGCCTTGTATTGGCAGAGATCCGATTAGCTTCTCGGGGCGTCCCTCCAGAGGCGTACCCATGTGGCAATAGGAAGTTCCTTAGCCTCACCATTTGTTGGAAATCCAATTATCAATACGCGCCATCTACGGTTTTAGTTGTAGAACCTGCCATCTAATATGGTAGCTATAGTAGGTATACTATAATGGTACGTATGCTGGCTAAGATTAATATTATACTTACAAAGGTTTTCTGTACTATGCACTAATAATAATATCAAATGGATTTTGCGTATCAAGCATGTTTGACTATCATAAGGAGAAATCTCCCCTAAGTGTGCGATTGCACTGTGTATGTTCCGGGAGACCTTATGGTAGTTTCATTTTCCAAAAAGCATTGTGGTTATCAATGTTTTATATTCTTTTGTTGTTTTTTAAAGATAAACTATTTTTGTTGCTCACACAAGTCCCATGACTGACCTGGAGTTTATTGTTCCCTTCCTAAACTCTGGGTGCCCACAATTTTCCACATGAGCTATCTAGAGTTGGGTTTTTCAGATAGTCGAATAGTAGGTGTAGATTCGATAGCATTCAATCTCTGGATATTGGCAATTGCATTTGGATCGAGTTGCTTCACTTCAGCATTGATGGTAGTTCTCGCTTTCTAGTTTGGAGTCTTTCTAGCTTTGGAGCTTTAGCAATGGAATCGGTATATTTTGGAGTATCTATCTTGTTAAGTTTTGAAGATATTATCTTTTGGAGATATCTTTCCGCTATCGATGGTTGTAAAGTCTAGACCATCTACTTGTGTCGTTTTCCACTGTTGTACATCTTTTGGCTCTGATTTGTATTGATATACTATTGTATCACATTGTATCGGATATTGTATCTATTGTGTATCGATGATATTACTCTTTTTCTTCCGCTGTGTTGTTATACTTATTGTGTTATAAGCTCCGGCACGATTCGAATTTCAACGGTTGAATCTGCGGCATTCGAGTACAAGTGAAGTATGGGTTCGATTTTCGAACGCTGAAATTCAGATCGTGACATGAATAGTCATGTTTTGCAAGGTACGAGCTTATAAAGAAGTTGTTCAATACCAAAATGATCAAAGAACATAAGTGGATGATTACGTGCTAATGATGAAGGACTATATTGATTGGCTTTTACAATTGGACGTACAATAAGCAATAAGCTACAAGTAGACTTGATCCTCTATTCCCTTACTCCTCAATATGAACCATTCATATTTAATTATAACATTAACCAATTAAATGTGAATCTCGTGAAGCTCCTCAATATGTTGAGGTCGACTGAGTCCGCATATAAAGATCAATATGTCGTACTTACTGTGATGGGTAGTGCATCATCTTCAAAAAGTTTAAAGAAGCTGAAAAGCGATGGTAAGAAAAGGAAAAGTAAGAAAGGTGATGACAAGGGTGAATGCCCCCAAGACCACAAGAAAGGTCACTAGAAAAGAAATTATCCTGACTACTTGAAGATTATTTAGGGAAAGGAAGCAGAATGGTTCTGTGGCTCCATCAGGTATATTTATGATTCAAATTTGTTTTCTAATCAATAAAATATCATAGGTTTTAGATATTGGATCTGGTACTAGTATATGTAATTCATTACAGGGGCTTAGGGACTGGCATTGCATGGAAAAAGGAGGGACAAGGCTTCAAGTTGTTGATGGATCTATGCTAAATGCAATAGGGGTAGGAGGCTATAATTTAGTTTTGCCTAGTGGATTAGTATTAGTATTAGTATTAAGTAATTGCTATTTTGTAAAAGACTTTATTTGTGAGATTATGTCCATTTCTAGATTTTTTGAGGCTGGATATATATTTCATTGTGCAAATAATGTTATGAACATTAGTTTGAATGGAAATAAAGTCTGTGATGGTATTCTTGAAAATGGCATTTATGTGATTAATACTAAATACGTGTGTTCTACGAATAATTCATCTAAAAATTTAAACGATGCTTATCCTAGGCATTTGTAGGTTAGGTCATATTAGTGAGAAATGACTACACAAATTGAAAACTGAAGGTTTTCTATCATCAATTGATTATGAATCATATGACACATGTGAGTCATGTCTCAAAGGTAAAATGACCAAGCACCCCTTCAATGGAAGCAATGAGAGAGTTGATGAACTCTTAGGGTTAGTACATAGCGATGTATGTGGCTCGGTTCCTATGATTACTAAAGATAATACTTCTTACTTTGTTACCTTCATTGATAATTTCCCAAGACTAGGATATGTGTATCTTATGAAGAACAAACCCAACGTCTATGAGAAAATTGTTGAATAAAAATATGCAGTATAAAATCAAACAAGCCATAAGTTCTAAATACTTCGATTAGATCAAGGAGGCGAGTATGTTAGACAGTAATGGGATTATCTCTTAGGTTATTCCACCCTATACCCCGCAAAACAACGATGTGTCAGAGTGAAAAAACCAAACCCTATTATATGTGGTTTGTTCATGATGAGTAAGGCTGAGTTACCTTTGTCCTATTAGGGAAATGTGCTAGAAACTGCAACGCATATGTTGGACTTGTTACCCCCTAAATCTGTGCTTATAACACCATATAAGATATGGTATGGTAAGAAACCCGAACTCAAGCATTGAAAGTACGGGGTTGTTTGGCATCGCTGCATTCGATGACTATGAAATATGCCAAATGGATGCAAAGATGACTTTTCTAATAGTTGATTTAGAAGAAATCGTTTATTTGTCGCAGCCCGAGGGTTTTGTGGTCATTGGAAGTGAGAACAAGGCTTGCAAGTTGTTAAAGTCCATTTATAGACTTAACAAGTTTCAAGGAGTTGGAATAAGTTTTTTGATAAAGTAACCAAACAGTTTAGATTTTATTAGGACATAGAAGAAGCATGCATAGATAGAAAGGAATAGGGCAATACTATCATATTCTTAGTACTTTACATTGATGATCTATCTTTGATTGACAATGATACTTCATTATTGCAGTCAGCGAAAGCTTGGCTTTCTAGGAACTTCTCCATAAAGGATTTGGGAGAAGCAGCCTATATACTTGGTATAAATATTTATAGAGATAGATCTAAGAGGTTGTAAGGATTGTTCCAATCCCTGCACATATATGATATACTGAATAGGTCCAATATGGAGAACTCAAGCATGGAACATTCTAACATAGTTTAGGATCGTTCTCTTTAAGAAGGATGCTCCTCATACTTATGAGGATAAAGTGCGTATGAAGAGGATCCTCGATGCTTCGGCCATAGGATCCATAATGTACACTATACTGTGTACCAGACCAGATGTGGCATACGCGCTAGGATGCATAACCCGATATTAGCCTAACCCCAGAGAAAAATCATTAGATGGCCATAAAATGTATACTTAAAGGGCATATTCCTTATATATGAGATGGATACCTCCTTATGAAGGGGTATACATATTCGAGCTTTCAATGTGATATAGATGATAGTAAGTCAGTATTTGGCTTTGTCTTTATGCTTTATGGTGGATCCGTTAGTTGGAAACATTCTAAGTAAGAAATAGATACCGATTCCACGTTGGAGGCTGAGTACATCACCCTCAATGAAGCAGCAAAAGATGCAGTTTGGAGGGCAAGTTTTTAAGTGAGCTCGGAGTGGTTTCCAATAATGGGAATCCTATGGCATTGTTCCGTGACAATAATGCAACGATACAGATTGCGAAGGATCCCAGAGTACACAAGAAATCGCGGCTCGTTCTTCTAAGCTCCACCTGATTAAAGAGTTTATTGTGAAGAAAAGTCGTGGTATAAATGGTAGATACCAAGGACAACATAAAAAATCCATTCACTAAGGCCTAGATTGTCCAGCTCTTGAGAAGCTGATTGAAGGGATAAGATTAAGATTCCATAAAGTGCAAGTGGCAGATTGATAGAGTTAGGGGTATGCCCTAGGGGCAATTTTGTAATTTATTATAAATTAATTAACCATATAATCAATTCTTGTTCGTAATAAAGGTGTTATCCTTCTTTTATATATTTATCATAATGTGTTTTAAATAATTAAATACTTAATGAAAATATATATTCATAAATGATGTGTTTGTGATAGTAATTACAAATAGTTGTGGTCATGATATCATATTATAATATTATAAAACAGATCATTTTAAATGTTTTCAGTCAAGATGCATCGAAATTGGATATCGATGTATCTGTTAAGACTAGAGTTTGTAATTTTCTCTAAACGTTGGGCTATGTATAATTCATGACTGCTTAGGGCACCTAAAAGTATGTGCTAATAGTTATTGGATAACTATGGAATGACTCACTCGATAGTTTTTTATGGGTTAATATAACTAAGGTTAAACAGGAAAAAATCGACATGGTTGATTTACACAGTTCTCTCGACTTAGGAATACTATCAATTTTCAATATGAAAGCTCTGCTTTGATTATAGTCAAATCATAGCATGACGTCCATGGAGTAACTATAGTTGGGTCAAATGGAAGTATTGGAAGTGAAGCACTATTTAAGAGAGGATTCGTCTCCTCAGCTATATGGGGTTGATATCACGGTCAACTCAAAGTAAAATCTCTGGCCAGAGTAGTATGGTTAATAATAATTGTTCTTATTGAACTAAGGACTTTGTGTTTGGATTATAGAGTTGAATATAGACGATATTGGAATTTTGACCATTACCAAATTCCATAAGTCCAAACTGATGCGGTTTTGACGAAGAGAATTTGTGTAAATTATTGTCACAGCCGGGTAAGCTTATAAAGTAAATTTTAGTTTTACTGAAACCAAATAAGTGATAAATTTAGCCAAAATGCCATACCACATGCTAAGCGATGTGTGAACATTAATATTAGAAAAGTTCGATATTAATCGCTGACCAAATTTACACCCGACGAGTCACACAATTGAAATGATGAATTCTCTTTTGACCAAACAAATTAATTAGTTTATAATTATTATAAATTAATTAAATTAATCAATATTTATAAAATATTAATTATAAAATTTTGAATATGATTTGGGGAATAAATATTTCAAAATATATTTATAAAAGTTAAAAATATATCAATCGATATATGATAGCGTTAAGCAATTAAATTGGATTTAATTAAATGATATTTCTTTGGGCTTAATGGGATACTGGCCCATGATTATAGGTTGGTATTTTTGACTGTAATGTGGGCTATAAGGGGGTTCAAATAGGTTAGAGATGTTACAATTGGATAGGTTTGATATAGTGAGTTAGTATGGGATATAATCCATTATTTTCTCTCTTCCATCCACTATTTAAACACCTCCAACCCTAATCGAAAATGATTTTTTTATTTTGGCTATAATTATTCCTATCCAATACTGACTGACTTCATCCCCTAAGAGCTCAAGCAAATCAGACTCAAATCTATTCAAAAGACGAGTGTTATTTGATAGTCAAAGGTCTATGGTTCAAGGATTAGCAGTCTATTGAATTGAAAAGCTTTCAAAGGAGAGAGAGTTCATCATTACAAGATGTGCTTCAAGGCCTTAGTTTTATTTATGTTTTTACCGTATTATATAGTTTAAATTTTTTGGATAATGTTTTATTATTTATATTTATTACTATTATATTGTTGGTTAAGTGACGTTTCTAATATATATTGATGTTGTCACATACCAGATTGGTTATATGTATGTAATCATTTAAAAATAATAATTTTTTCACATATAGATCATATACATATAGATGAATAGATTAATTATAATAATAATTATTATTATTAATATATATATATATATATATATATAATTTAATCATACTTATATGGTTTGTATTTAATTATAACATCATTTCATGGCAATGATTTAACATATATTAATTTTTTGTGGCTGTCAAATATTTTGGATGATTTTCAACTATTATTTAATATTATTTAAATCATTATCCTATCTAGATAATTCATATAAAATAAATAATATTCCAAAAGTTTACTTTTAAAATATATAAAATTATTTTATCATTAAAAAAGGCTATTGGCCAGAAAATGAGAAATACAAAAAAAACCATTTTTCCTATTTTTAAAAATTATTACAATATATGACCAAAAAACAATTAATTAATGAAAAATAAATTCTGACCGAGAAAATGAAATCAAACCTCAAAATATCACATTATGTTTTCTAGAAATTTAATGTTTGAGTAAAATGGTTCGAAAATTTTTCCATTAATATTTTATTGATTTTTGAATAATAAATCAATTTATATACATTCTAAGATAATAAAATTTGTAATAAAATTTTATTATGTTATGCATACGATCTATAACCATTTAGAATAAAAATAATTTTTTTAATTTATATATGTATATATATATATTTATCTATAAATATACATTTAGATATTATAAATATGCTTATGAATAAGTATATTTATTAGTTAATTTTTTTATATATTATGTATATATGTCGTTTTAATATTAACTACAATAATACACACATGTATAAATTATGAATATTTTACATACATATATACTACATACACATATACATACACACACACACAGATATATATATATATATATATATATATATGTATATATATTATATATGGACAACATACAGTACATATTGGATGAGCTAACGTGTCTGTTGCGATCTAAATCCTAGCATCTGTACATGGGCATATTATACCCTGCGCGGATTATTGTGTTACACATGTACACACATACATACATGTATGTATACATATGTGTACATTTATATGTATAAAATATAAATCAAATTAAATTGTATATAATTTATAGAATTAAATAAAATAAATTATTTTATTTAAATAAAATTTAGAAATGTTCTAAATAAATTAGACTTCATAGGCACAATATAGATCCAATAAGGGATTTATTTTGAAATTCACCCATAAGTTTCACTACGGGCCGGCGTAGTTCCAAAATAAATATACTTATGGACATAACAACGATAGTTAAAGGATTTTACATTTGGTTTCACTATGACTACAAGATTCAAAAAGCAATGGAGAATACACATATTTAGCTAATAATAAAAGAAAAATGAAAATGTACAAGTGAGTTAAAGATTTTTATTATTATCCAATGCTAATTTTTATTTTCTACTATTAGTTATTTTATTAGATTAGATAATGAGTCCAATTGTAAAATGGACCATTGAATCACAATATTTAATGGTCAAAGTCCCCAAATAAAAGAAAGAAAAGGAAAAAACACTACAACGAAAATGCCTTTGTACAACATCTAAATAATGTTGTAATATGTTTTTCGAACCTTTGTGCAAATGTAGTTTTAGGAGAAGTTGTAATAGGGTCAACACATTTCATAACGTTTTGTAGACGTTGCAAATAATTTGTAATAAAGTTAACTACAACAATTTTTAGACGTTGCGAAATATGTTTTACGATATCAATTATTATAGAATCATAATTTCAGAAATTCAAATATACAAAATTCATGATGCAAACATATAGAAGTCAACGATTCAAACCATAACACTATTCCAAGTTCTTAATTCAAAATAAGTTAACGTTGTTCCAAAACAAAGTAATACAATACACTACTACATGATTATTAACACAAGGTAATAAATATATGTACCCACATTATTTGAATCCACATCAATGCATCACAATATAACCAATTAGATTCCAACCCAGCACCACAACACCCAAACCCACACTGCAACTATTGACACTCAAACCAAAATTGCATCTAGTAGTACCTAAACCTCATTCTGATGATCCTTTATCAATAACTTGCACTACAACTGTAACTGGAATCATCCACAATCAATAACCCAAACCAAAGGCGTATCGATAGAAACTAACGATGGAATGATAATATATAATACACTGAATATACATGAACATAACATGATAAACAATAAATAAGATACTGTACTGATGGAAGTAACTGATAAATAAACACCAGTAAAGAAAATCAGAATACAATATCTAATACAACAAATCTCATATATAAATATCGTACATGTTATATACTACCACAATATCGAGTATATATCCAAAGTATCGACATCACCTCCAAAATGCTCCATATGTCCTGGAAGCATAATCCCAAAAGCATTGGCTCCCAAACTAATCAATTTAGTACCTGAGAGTTGTCATGACACAAACAAACAAAGACAAAATGCAGGTTAGACATAAAGCCAAGTGTGAGGGAAACTGTCTCAAATTACTATATATCAAAACAACATACAAATCAAAGTGAAAATGCTGAAGTATAGCCAGTGCTCTGCACAAACATGGCTCAAGGATAATCTAAACTATCCATAAACAAGTAAAGTAAATTCAACTCAAAAGCAAGGAATCATACCATAACTTGCTCTTCCTCTATCATCAACGAGTCAGCATAGTTAATATGGTGTGACTGATACGGTTATACCATGATAAAGGTAACCCAATATGCAAATGCAAGAGTAATATAGATATCACAATAATACTAACAACCAACAAATATGTTATACACAACATAATGGTAAACGATAAATAGGAAATAATTCAATACCCATCATTACTGATGAGTGGAGTTTGTTGCGGACACCAATCGATTCAATGATCCCTACAGAAGCATCTGAAATGCAAAACAAATACATCAATATAATAATGCTACTAACATAGCATCTCATTACCTACAACCAAGGGTATATATAACTAATACCCATCTTGAATTTCCATTATCTAAAATAGAGAAATATCGAGAGCCACAACTAACCTATGGACTACACTAAAAACCAACATCTGAAAAGAATTTGGCCTATAGGTCCCGTTGCAGTACCAAATCGCACTATAGAACAATATATGACCTACTCTGGACTGGCATTCCTATCTCTCTCTGCCTCTGCTTTGGGACCACGACTGCAGGTCATGTGCCTCAATGTTACAATGGATTCCCTTTAATAGTGTCCTTTCCTTCTAGTTTTTTATACCGGCATATCAGAACTATATGAAAATGCTAAACCCTGCTACACCCTTCCCATATTGGTACACAACACCGAAGTATTATCGTCGTCGCGTGGGTTGTGATTTGTTCTTAAAGTACCTTACATTATCCGATTACCATAAGGTAGGCATACCAAACCAATATATATAAATCACCTAAACCATGCATCTATAATTATATATATATATATATATATATATATATATATATATATCACTTGAACCACATATTTATACATATGTATAATATATTTCATCCATTATTCGATAACCCCAAGTCAGGCATACCGAACTATACATAAGCTTAAATTGCATATCGATAATCACATCAAATTGTCGTTAGTTACCATAAAGACCTATCGAGAGCTACAACTATATTGTGGATTTCCCTTAAAACCAACACCTTAAAAGAAGTTGATCTGTAGGTTCCATCGTACCACCCAAGAGTACTACGGAATAGTATGTGACCCACTCTAGACTGACGTCCCAATCTCTCTCTGCAAGTACTCCGAAACTACGTCTACAGGTCGTGTGCCTCAATGGTACAATGGATTCCATGCAATAACCAATAGCCCCAAGTCGTACATACCAAAATTATAATTAAATGCTTTTAACCTCATACCAATGTATATATATATATATAATATTCTATGCATCTCCCTTTAGTCCCAACATACCAGAACTATATTTTAACATATAGACATATATAAACCACATAAACTATATGTAGGTATATATACACCTATATATAATAAGTCCAAATATATGGAACTAATAGGCATATATCATGCACATTTACATACATAAATGCAATACGCAACCAATGTAATACATCTATCATCTCAATATCAATAACAATTCACATATACAATCATATAGATAATTCAAAAAGATGCATCTTACTTATATAACCAATCCACCAATTATTTCTTTTACGTATTATTTTAAGAAGCCTCAAACTTATTTTATAAAATAATATTGTCACTTATCAAACCTATTATAGTTTAATATAAATTTATTCTTCTATTAAAGTTATATTTATATATTGATAAGGTCTTAAAATATTATACAGCTCATATGTTGTGTGTATACCACAAAACATTTTTTAGGATCGAAAGTAAATAAATCATTTTATAACCTTAATCAAACCCTATTAACTAATAAAATACTTCATTTGTATTCTCTAACTTTTTAAATCACATTTATAAAAATTCTCTAGCTAGTTAATTACTGAATTACATCATAATAGACTAATACCAAGGCCAGGTAAACTTCAAAGCCATATTAATATAAGTTTAACCTACCTAAAAAATTATTTTAGCCTTACCGCTTATTTTAAAATCTTACTTTTAACTCCTAAATAGTAATAAAATATACAAAAATATTTCTATGACTAATATAAAAAAATTTGAGTTTAATCAATTTATAATCATGTTATCGATTAATCTCAACTCCATCTAACACTAATCAATAGGAATATGACATAATAACTGTGTGTGTGTGTGTGTGTGTGTGTGGGTGTGAGAGAGAGATCTTAATCAATTGTCCGGAATATCTACTCAAACAATTCGATCAAATGCAAAGTAGTTTCCTAGATATATATTATTCTACATCTTCTAGGTAATATTTTTTTATATAAATAATTATGGGAATTTATACTAAAATATAAATTCAGAGTTATAATTCTACTCATCTGAATTGCAATTACTCAAGTATATAGATCCAATCCAAACCCCTATCATGTCATAGATGATCTCCTTACGAGTGCAACTGTTTGCGCCAAAATTGGTCACAAACCCCTAATGGCATGAAAGCACCAATATATGAATATAAATTAACAATTTTCAAGCACAAGTCATAGATCTAAGCAAATAGAAAACAATAATCCATAAATAACGAACGGAGACGCAAGATTTATAGTGGTTCGGCCATCTCTGGCCTACGTCCACTTCAAAGGTTTGTCTTTTATTGATGTTCTTCGCCGATTACAGATGATTTCAGTAGTTACAATGAAGGAATTCGAATATAACAGCAATACTGAAATGTAGAGTTGAATCCGGCAGAGTCTGGACGTTGAATCGCCAAAGATCCTTTTTCTATAGGCTTCAGGGGGCTATTTATAGGTGTAGGAGGCCGATATCGCGCTCAAACTTTGGGAGACTCTTTCTGGCAAGTGAGTGGGCCCACGCGGCCGATCTCGGAAAGTTTCGACTCGATTGATGATCGATACGAACCAATTCCGTATGGATCAAAAATCGAGCTGAAACCTGGCAGGAATTTTCTTTAGCTTGTACGTAAGCTACTGTGAAAATTTCGTAGCATTTGGACCTGTGGTTTAGGAGATATGATCAATGCAAGATTGCGTTTTCATGAGCATTGTCGCGTTCGAATCCATGTTTCGTATCCATCCTGTTCAACTCGATTAAGGCACGTGTGTGTGATGTGACGTGGTGCGAGATTCTTGGATCGCTCCATCTTTTTTGCCGAGTCGACCGAGTCATTAGTACTTGAACTCCACCCAGATCCATCCACGTCTTTTCATTCGCATTCGTCTACCTCGACCCTTATTCGCAATTTCGGTCTATGTCCAGCGTTTTGTACCGATGCCTGTAGCGTGTTTCGCACCGATCTTATACATGTTGATTGATCCGAAGCGGCATTGGATGATGCGTGAAGGATCGATACGAGGACGGTGTAAGCCGATGGATACAAAGTGGGGCACAGATATGAACAAGGTCGATAGTTGGATACGAACAAAACCTTACCCGGTGGATACGACAAAGGTCTGTAGAGTCAATGTGTTTGAACTATTCACCGAACAAGATCGATTCGAAGCATGATGGATACGAATAGTTCCACACCGATCGACACGAACCCGTTGGATTCGAATAGCACGGCCAAGGTTTGACTCGAACCCGATCGATTCTAACATATCGTTATCATGCTGTTGATCGAGTCGAACTTGATCGATTCGAAATTCAACCTCCCTCTGTGGATACGTACAAAGTGTTCTTTTTCTAACTTGCATCGATCATATCTCATTCATACGAACTCCGATTAACCTAAAATTTGAAACTTGGCTTTTATAGCTTTGCTTGCCATTTCTTGCCAATTGTAACCCGATCCGGACTCGGACAAAATTCATTGATATCCATAGTGAACCTGCGATGCATAATCAACATTCATGACTAGTAATCATTGGTTTTCAGTTAACTTTTGGGTATCTCGCTTTGCCAAAAGGCAGGATAAAACTTTGCCCCCCAAAACATGCCTTTTTGTAAAAGGTGTGTTTTGAACAGTCTTGAATCGAATGTAGTGAATTCATGTTTTATTCAAAGCTAATGGCGTTGTCAATCAAGTTCGTGGCTGTTCGAAGCCGAATCATTATTCATTTCCTCTTGTGGAAGTTAAGAATGAAATTCTACAGTCCCTTCAGGCTATCAGTGGTCACTCCCGACCCTCGCCAAGTCCATTCCAGACTTAGCGATCAAATAGAAAGATCCTGTCGCACTCTGATGTTGCTTTCTATCCCTTGCACTCTGGCCCCAGCTAGGGCGTATAGAGATGTCTTGGTCGTTCTAGACCGATCATAGCCTTTCTGGGCTCTTGTTGGATCCCATCCTATCACTCTCCGGTGAAGAGTAAACAACGTTAAGTGAGTCGATCCTGTCGCTCTCCAGCGAAGCAACTCAATTCTTGCACTCTGGTTCAGTGTATCTGAATATTAAGCGATGTCATGGCCTAAATTGTGGGCCCATCACAGACTCTCCAAGCTCTTATCGAATCCCGATCCAATCACTCTAAGATGAATGGGAAATGATGTCAAGTGAGTTGATCCTGTCGCTCTCTGGCGAAGCAGCTCACTTCTTGCACTCCAGACCCCGCCTCTCTGGGTAGGGTCATAAAGCGATCGTATTCAAACTAGTTTATAATATTCATCCTTTAACTCTCCGGTCAAAGGTTTATTCCAAGAAATTCAGGTTCATTTATTGAATTCAAATCCTAGATGTTCAATCTCAAACATTTGGAAAAACTAGACATTGCCTCTCCGGACAGATCGATCTATCTCCATCTCAGAGCATGCCTAGGGATCTCTTCGGTTTCCGTACATGTGTAAGTGGAATAGCCGTTTTATTTTTAAAATCAAATCTAAGAAATCTAATCGACCAATGTCCAAATCCTGAACTTGGCCCTTGCCATCATAAACAGTTGATGACGAGTCTCGATCCTGATCCAGGATCAGTTCTGTTAGGTGGAGGTGGTAACTGTTCAGTTCTCACGGCCGCTGTCCGTTCTCTGGTATACTGTGGCAATCTGCCACTCCTGGCATGTTCTTCCACCTCATCTTTCAGGTGGTGGCATTCATCGGTAGTGTACCCATCCAGCTCATGAAATAGGCAATATTTTCCACTTTTGCGCTCTTGCTCTGTGGGATCTCTCCTGGGTGGTTTTCGATAGAGGAGTTACCCTCGAGTTTCCATGTAAATCCGTTCCAGGCTTGCCATCAGATCTGTGTATTTCCTGATCCTTGGCTCTCGGAATTTCTTTCGTTTATCAGGACCATCATGTCTGTCATCCTGCTTTCTCTTTCCTTTGTCTGCTCCAGATTGTTCCCTGGCGGTTACTTCGCCCTGCAAAACGTTTATTTCTCGCCTCTCAGCTTGTAATTGTTCTAGTCGAATGAATCTTTCAGCTTTATGATAGAATTCTCCAAGATCTTGTGGTGGATCTCTTTCCAAAGAATCTTTGAATTCGGTGCCTTTCCCAACTCCTGCCACCGTCGACATCTAAATCATTGATGGATCCGGCCAATCTACAGAAGCTACCATTGCATTTAATCGTAGTAGAAAATCTTTTATGGACTCTCCAGTCCTTTGCTTTATCGAAGCCAAAGTCATCACACTCTTGGGTCGCGTGACATGGACCCTGAACTGTCTCATGAAGCATTCTACAAGCTCGCCCCATGTTCTGATCGATCTGTTCTCTAGCTGCTTAAACCAAAGTGCAGCCAAATCTGACATGTATAGAGGGAAGCATCGCGCCATCACTTCCTTGGATTCCCCCCAGCACTTCCATGTGCCTGATGTATCTGGTAGTATGCATGGTTGGGTCTAACTTCCCATCATAAGGATCCAGCATAAGCAACTTGAATTTCGGAGGATTCCTTACATTCCTGATATTCGGAGTAAACAGACTTCGACTAACTTCCTCTAGGCCTCCGCTTGACAATCCTCCTCTCATTATCCATCGCACCATTCCAGCCATCTTTTGATCTTCATCCAAAGGTTTCCCTCTCAACATGCCTCTATCTTGCCCCCTGGTCTCGAAGGATATTCTGAATAATATTCTTCAGGTGGCTCATTAACGTTAGCGTTGGCTCTGGCCCGGTGAGCTCCATCTATGGATCTTCCAGGATCGGATCCTGAGGGTCTGCCCTCAAGTCCTTGTTGATTTCTTCCTGGTTCTGCATTCCGACCTTGAATCTGTCCTCCATTAGATTCCACAACCCTGCTCCTTGTTCCACGTTCGCATTCGCTGTAGTCGGTCCAAGGTTCTGTGTTCCTGTAGCTCTCATCTGTTCAAAGAAAGTCTGCATCATATCCTGTTGACTCTTCAACAATCTCTCATGTAATGAATCAACCATAGCTTCCATCTCGTCCCTGGTAATGTAGATCAAAGCTTGCCTTTCTCCAGCTCTGGAGGATGCTTCTTGACTTCCTTCTTGTTGGCTTCTCTCAGCTCTTTGTCTTCTGCTTGTCTGTCAACTCATTGCCTTTCAAATCTAATTCCTTCAAGCCTTTAAATCTGCATTTCGAATCAGGTATAGCGGGTGCTAGTTCTTCTCAGTGAAAGCACCAGAGCGTTTGAGCCAAAATTGGTCACAAACCCCTAATGTCGTGAAAGCACCAATATATGAATACAAACTAACAATTTTCAAGCACAAGTCATAGATCTAAGAGCAAACAATAATCCAGAAATAACGAACGAAAACGCAAGATTTATAGTGGTTCGGTTATCTCCGACGACATCCACTTCAAAGGTTTGTCTTTTATTGATGTTCTTCGCTGATTACAGATGATTTCAGCAGTTACAATGATGGAATTCGAATATAACAATAATAGTGAAATGTAGAATTGAATCCGGCAGAGTCTGGACGTTGAATCGCCAAAGATCATTTTCTGTAGGCTTCAGGGGGCTATTTATAGGTGTAGAGGCTGATATCGTGCTCAAACTTCGGGAGACTCCTTCTGGCACGTGAGTAGGCCCACGCGACCGATCCCGAAAAGTTTCGACTTGATTGGTGATCGATACGAACCAATTTCATATCCATCAACAAATGATCCAATCGAGCTGAAACTTGGCAGGAATGTTCTTTAGCTTGTACGTAAGCTCCTGTGAAAATTTCATAGCATTTGGACCTGTAGTTTAGGAGATATGATCGATGCAAGTTTGCATTTTCGTGAGCATTATCGCGTTCGAATCCATGTTTCGTATCCATCCCGTTCGACTCGATTGAGGCACGTGTGTGTGATGTGATGTGGTACAAGATTCTTGGATCGCTCCACCATTTTTGCCGAGTCGACCGAGTCGTTAGTATTTGAACTCCACCCAGATCCATCCACGTCTTTTCATTCGCATTCATCTACCTCGACCCCTATTCGCAATTTCGGTCTATGTCCAACGCTTCGTATCGGTGCCTGTAGTGCGTTTCACACCGATCTTATACATGCTGATCGATCCGAAGCGGCCTTGGATGATGCATGAAGGATCGATACGAGAATGGTGTAAACCGATGGATACAAAGTGGGGCACGGATACAAACAAGGTCGATAGTTGGATACGAATGAAATCTTACTTGGTGGATACGACAGAGGTTTGTAGAGTCGATAGGTTCGAACTATTCACCGAACAAGATCGATTCGAAGCATGATGGATACAAATAGTTCCACACTGATCGACATGAACCCGATGGATTCGAATAGCACGGCCAAGGTTCGACTCAAACCTGATCGATTCGAATATATCGTTATCATGCTGTTGTTCGAATGGAACTTTCGAAATTCAACCTCCCTCTATGGATACGAATAGTGTGTTCTTTTTCTAACTTGCATCGATCATATCTCATTCATATGAACTCCGATTAAGCTGAAATTTGAAATGTTGGCTTTTATAGCTTTGCTTGCCATTTCTTGCCAATAGTAGCCCGATCTGGACTTGGAAAAAGTTCATTTATATCCATAATGAACCTGTGATACATAATCGACATTCATGACTAGTAATCATTGGTTTTCAGTTAATTTTTGGGTATCTCGGCTTTTCCAAAAGGCAGGATAAGGGTAACGTTAATGACTGCATCTTGATTAGACATTATATGAATGAGATATGATTAAATATCAAACTTGATAATTGATTTAATTAAATAACTTAATTAATTAACTAATTAATTTAATTACCTCCTAAATTATCTTCCCTAAATTCAAAATCCTGCGTCCCCCTAACCCTAGATTGACTATCACCACTAGCTCCTCTTTCGAGCACCACCGCCAACGCCACACCTCAACAGAGCACTGTTGACCATCACCACTAGCTCCTCTTATCGTCCCAAGTCCAACGTTCCCATCGAGGGAGAGCCTGGTCGCGAACGACAACTCCTTTTAAACCCTAGATTGACTATCGTCCCCCTAACCACGACCTTATGGCCATCACGCTTACCACCGAGCTCCTCTGTTAAATATGCGATTATATGATTTTTGTTTGATGATAATAAACATATATATGTTTATTTAAATGTATTTGGTAATGTACTATTTTATTTTTCATAGATTAACTAAATATTTGCTGAATAAAATAAATAACACAGAACTTGAATTCAAATAGAAATTTTATTCAAACAAATATTTATTACAATTTTTGAATAGTACAAAGTTCAAGCTCTCACTATATATATACAATTTCAATTACAGTATAATTTTGATTGCATCATGATTTACATTTGACCTCACTACACATCACTCATTTACTCAACTCGTATTTTATGTTCAACTTCACTCCAAATTGAATCCAACATCTGAGCAATCTACAAAAATAAATATTGACGCAGTAAAATTGAAAAGGAAATATTTTTGCAGTATAAAACAAAATGTGGATTTTGAAAATAATATTTGCCTCAGTTATTTGGGTTGTTCGTCATCATTTAATTTTCAATTCATCATACATGAACAACTTGTGACATACATAGTGTATCATGCATATGCCACAAGGCCGTGCACACCGATATATACACTTGATATATTTACAGGGACAGGTGAGCATAGGTCAAACCCAAAATACCGGATTCAACTCAAGTGCAATAAAATAATGTCACAACTTTCAGCACAAGGTCAAATCCGAGCTACAAGCTGGATTCAACTCAAGTGTAATGCACAGTCCAACTAAATGTCAACATGCTCACAAATGACTGCACAATTCAAGAAGGCACCAAATCACAAACAAAATGCAAAGGTCAAGTCACTGCAACCATGACTCAACTCAAATGCAAGACCGAACCAACATAACAGCAACCAAAACATACTTGAACCAATGGCTAATCCAAGCAACAGCGCACAAGGGCAGTTGTACCAAAACAAGTCGATGCAAACATTCATGAACACACATATATGGTCCGAAACTCCAAGACAGCCAGTCAAGTACAAATGCACAACATACATATGAATCAAGCTCAAATGCAACAACCAAACCAAGTAAAACTGCTCATATACACAACAGACTCGAGTGCTAGCCAGAAGGAAATGCATCAGAAGAACCATGGCATGAACCAAGTTTAATCAGAGACTTTAAAATCAAATACCAGACAAAACAATGGAGCGACAGTATGAATGAAATACAATGGTCAGGCAATCTAAAATACAAAGCAATATCAATACAATAGTAATGAACTACTGACTCTAGTGAACAGCAAGTAGAATCAAGACTCGAGCAAAACAGAGATGACCAGGCTACCAGACTACATGAATACACAAAGTAATGACACCAAACACAAATGCACAAAATGCAAACTGCAAATACAAGGGCAGTGACAACGTACAACGATGACTAGGCAGCAAGCATATATGCAACATGAACATCTCAATGAATACATGAACCAGTGTCAACAAACTCCAGTTACAACAAAGACATGGCAACACAGCAACAAAGACAATGGCACTCCAGAGGACATAATGAACAAATAATGTACTGGCTCTTGGTAGGATAATTTTGATGAAAAAATTACAGGTGACAAACAGCATATGTACACAAATTATCAAGTGGTCTGCAACAATACCATGGAATCACATGAACAAGCCGTGAGCTACTAACCGGAGTCACAGAAAACAAAGATTGAAATAAACAAATCAGAATCTCTTGGTTGCAAAGTTACAAACTCCAAATTCTTAGATATGGCAAGTCATGGAATCGCATACACAAAATTATATGACCGAAGTCAAATGCAAATCAAGCCGTGGTGGCCACGAAATTAAACAGTGTCGTGATAACCAAGAAATCAAGGAATCGACCCAAGTCAGAGTTCAAAACCGTGTTATTCAAGAGAACCGAAAAGTCAGAGAAATCATCAACATCCAAACGTAATCTAACGGCCGAGCAAGTCAATTGACAAATTCAATCAAATATATACGAACGCAAATAAAGGAAATCGAACTCATATAAAAACCCACAATCATCATCGACAATTAGCATTCGAGTTCAAGCAATATAACAGAGCATAGAATCAATAAGGAACTCGAATCGAAAGTCGAGTATAAGCAAAATATAAAATGAATATCACGTACCACTTTTTCAACAAAGCATCCTCGAGGAATTGAAGTAGCCGAAAGCAAACCAGAGATAGAGAGTCGATTTTCAAAGCAAAAAAAGCAATATCTACTGAAATTGACTAACATTCAAGCGGCGACTTCGAAATATCAGAAGCCCTAATTTACCTGAAGAGCAACAGACGAAGCACCCATTTTTAACTCGAAGAATTAGAGGCCGAAGAAATAAAACAAGGAGTTGGGCCATAGGAATAAAGAAGATTTATCACCTCTATTTATTTTTTGGGCCGGCAACTACATTTGGGTTTAATTTATTTAAATTAGGGTTTAATTGTTTTTATTGTTTTTAAAGTGTTTTTAATTTCTATTTTAAACAACTTTAATTTCTAGTCGTGTGACTAGAGGACAAACTACGAGGCGTAGTTTGAGAATTCGTAACTCAGTGGCTGAGTTGTGGCAGGGTTTTGAGCGTAGAGTTAGGTTAGTCAGTAGCGGGAGTCGCGAGTTTACGTGTGTAAGCGTGTGACTACTTTATTTCTAGTAGAAATCTTGGGGGCAGCACGTAGGCATGGTTTTGCCGAAGCTGGGTAAATTCTGTGTTGTTCTATTTCTGCATTTATTATTCTTCTATTATCTGTGCTGCTATAATTCTGATTTATCCGTGTTGAAATAATGTTATAAGCTTCCACAATTAATTCTTATAATTAATAGCATCACCATATTCACCCCCCTCTAGGGTGAAATCGATCCTACAAGTGGTATCGGAGCTAGGTGCAAAAGCCGTTTTTGTTTTAAAAATTTGCTTTTACAAAAACTAATTTTTGTTTTAAAAACTTGAATTTTTAATGGCTACTTTTGCTCAGGGTCGTTCCAATATTATTCCTCCTGTTTTTGATGGAACAAATTTTTTGAATTGGAAATTAAAAATGGAATTTTATTTGAAATCTGTTAATATTAAATGTTGGAATATTAAGGTGTGATATAACCGACAAGAAAATTATCTCGATTAATGCTCTTGCTATGCATATATTATATCTCATATTAATCAAGATAATTTTAACTTTATCTCTCATCGTGAAAATGCACAGGAAATTTGGAATGCTTTTGATGCAATATATGGTGCAAAAGTCAACAACAATGAGAAAACATCCTCAATCGACTCAGTTAACGAAACGAGCTTAACAGGATTGGTAAAAAACAGTAGTGATGAGGATGACGATGATGAAGCAGTTGAGCTGGCGCTACCAATAAAGAGATTCAAAAGGTGGAACCACAAATACGGAAATCCAGCTCCAAATCAACAAATGAAAAGCAGAATAATCAAAGCACTAGACAACTTAGAAGAACACGGGATCATTTGTCACAAGTGCAACCAACCTGGACATGTCAAGCTCAATTGTCCTCAAAACCGACACGGCCTTGAAAAGAAATCAAAAAGGAGAAATTTTGCAGCCACGTGGAATACAAGTGATGAAGATAATCAAAGTACTAGTAGTGAAAATGAGAAAGCAGATATGTGCCTTCAAGGAAATATAACTGATAGCGACAATGACGAGCCAAGCGAGGTATCAAAACTCACTCACTCAGAATTACTTATATATTTTCACGAAGTAAATGGTTGTTTAGAATGACTTAGGGAGAGGTATGCCAAACTTGAATCACAAAAAGATACTTTGATAGAATTAAATGAACAACTTGACCAATTAGTTAAAAACTATCAAAGTAGGATCTCTAAGTGTGATAAATGTCCAACATTCGAAGAAGAAATTAAAAAATCAGAAATTAATATAAATCACTTGAAAATGAAATTCTGATTTTGAAAGAGGGTGAAAATTATAGGAGAGAGAATTCTATTAAAAAGTGCACACAATTGTTAAACGAAAATGAATCTATCAAAACACAAGTCCAACAATTGTCAACGACTTTAGATAAATTTTCAAAAAGTGAAAAATCGTTGAATATGCTATTAGGAAAGCAAACTGTTAATACAGTTAGACAAGGACTTGGATATAATCAATATAAATATGTTAAAAACAAAATTAATCAAGTAAATTCTATGTGCACAATTTGTAAAAAATATGGACATAACCATAATAGTTGTTGGTATAGACCCAAACACGTGAAAACTATACCAATTTGGGTTCCAAAAGGCACAAATATAAAATCTCTCAAAGTTAAACAAAATTGGGTGCCGAAAGGAACATATATAAACAGTTTTGGGTCTCCACAAAATTATTTTTCAAAATATTCTGCCTCTAACAATCATGGACCTATAAAAACAAATAGGTCACAAAAATCTTTCATCGTGTAAGTGTAGTGGCAGGCTAAGGAACAACAATAGTGTTACTTGGATTATGGCTGTTCCAAGGACACAACGAGCGATAAAACAAAGTTCCTTAGCCTAGTATAAAGGTGACAGAATCACAATGGACAAGAAAGAAAAATATCGTAAAAGTAAAACAGGTAATGGTATATTTATTTGAATGATATATTAAATGTGATAATCTGCACCGTAATCTAAGTTAAATCAGCCAATAATGAGATGATGAAAAAAATGATGATTTTGATTCTGACTTATTTAAAATTGTTGACCAATTAGATTGTTATGCCAAAAACACCATAAAAATCTGTAGAGTCTTTGAATTACTTCATATATATTAGTTTGGATTAATAATAGTGTTTTATTGGATATTTCACGACTGGCTCTGTATTCACAGCTTTTGATTATCTACACGGTTCAAATTCAAGAGAATGTCATTGAGTTTGAAATTTTTGGTGCACACTTCATGGTCTGGTCTATCAAATTCAATTAGTAATTATTTGGAGTGAAAGAGAAATTCAGACACAGATTACACTGGTAATCTAGTTGATAGAAAACTTACTAGTTGAACGTGATTTTTGAGACATTTAGTAACTGCATCATTTTTTTAAAAGAAAATATCTGCATATTTTTCAATTCAAATAATTTTCAAATAGCAGAAATTTTTCTCATATAACCCTTTCTAGAAAATCATTTTTGACCATGCTTTCAGATCAGTCATTTTGAAAAATTGATTTTATAATTATTTTTGAATTTGATTTTAAATGACTATTTTGACTAATCTGACTCCCTAATAATTATCGAAAAGATAAATAGTGATTGAAAAAGTGATGAGTGTTTATATTTATCATATATTATTACTCGAGACGGTATAATTAGTAAATTTCTTTAGAAATTTAAACAAGAGTAATAAAACTCTTTGTTGGTAAAAATTCCATGATCATCTCTACTTCTATCATATTTCTAACAACCATCACTCATCAAAATTCAATATAGTTTATCAATATGTGGTACTTTAAACAGGAATCATTCGTTTTTCATTTTACAATTTTTTTTAATAAAATAAAAAAATAATGAATAAAAATAATAAAATAATAAAAATAAAATCTAAAGTATTCACTCTCATTTAAAAGTCCTTATGGTTATGCATGGGTGAATTACTTGGAATTTGTTATGTGCTTCCATGCTCATTTAAAAGTCCTCACGGTTATGCATGTATGGAACGCATATCAAAATTGATTTTTAAAATAAATAAGTTGATTCTAATCCCATTTAAAAGTCCTCACGGTTATGCGTGGTTAGAAGATACTTGAATTCATTTTTAAAATAAAATTGGAATACTACTAATCTCATTTAAAAGTCCTAACGGTTATGCATGGTTTGTATATATTCAAATTTCTGATATAAATAATACCACAAATAGACACAACTACATGGTTTTATATGATGACATCATTCCCATCACTCTAAAAAGTTGAATATATGCCTAACAAAGTATTTATGATTTTCGTTTGATTTTTTATTGAAATTTAATATTTATATTCAATTGAGTTTTAATGTTGTATTAATTCGATCACCTTATCTCTATTTTCTCTAACACTATTACTCTTTTTCTGATAACAAAAGGGGGAGAGAAAAGTTAAGATTTTGTCAAATAAAATCAAGCAAAGGTCAAATATTTTCCATTTGCATCTAGGCTCATTTGCATATTTTTAATTGTATGCATATATGTAGGGCGAGCTTTGTATAGAGAGGAAGAATTTAAATAGGGGGAGCATTAATTCGATCACCTTATCTCTATTTTCTCTAACACTATTACCCTTTTGCTGATAACAAAAGGGGGAGAGAAAAGTTAAGATTTTGTCAAATAAAATCAAGCAAAGGTCAAATATTTTCCATTTGCATCTAGGCTCATTTGCATATTTTTAATTGTATGCATATATGTAGGGCGAGCTTTGTATAGAGAGGAAGCATTTAAATAGGGGGAGCAATTAGAGTATATCTATGATCAAATATATTTAACATATTCAAATCTTAAATATATGTTTGTTATCACCAAAAGGGGGAGCTTGTTGAATATGCGATTATATGATTTTTGTTTGATGATAATAAACATATATATATTCATTTAAATGTATTTGGTAATGTACTATTTTATTTTTCATTGATTAAATAATTATTTGCTGAATAAAATAAATAACACAGAATTTGAATTCAAACAGAAATTTTATTCATACAAATATTTGTTACAATCTTTGAATAGTAAAATGTTCAAGCTCTCACTATATATATACAATTTCAATTACAGTATAATTTTGATTACATCACAATTCACATTTGACCTCACTACACATCACTCATCCACTCAGCTCGTATTTTATCTTCAACTTCACTCCAAATTGAATCCAGCATCTGAGCAATCTGCAAAAATAAATATTGACGCAGTAAAATTGAAAAGGAAATATTTCTGCAGTATAAAACAAAATGTGGATTTTGAAAATAATATTTGCCTCAGTTATTAAGGTTGTTCGTCATCATTTAATTTTCAATTCATCATACACGAACAGCTTGGACATACACAGTGTATCACTGTATATGCCACAAGGTCATGCACACCGATATATACACTTGATAGATTTACAGGGACATGTTAGCACATGTCAAACCCAAGATACCGGATTCAACTCAAGTGCGATAAATAATGTCACAACTTTCGGCACAAGGTCAAATCCGAGCTACAAGATGGATTCAACTCAAGTGTAATGCACAGTCCAACTAAAAGTCAACATGCTCACAAAAGACTGCACAATTCAAGAAGGCACCAAACCACACAAAAAAATGCAAAGGTCAAGTCACTGCAACCACGACTCAACTCAAATGCAAGACCGAACAAACATAACAGCAACCAAAACATACTTGAACCAATGGCCAATCCAAGCAACAGCGCACAAGGGCAGTTGTACCAAAACAAGTCGATGCAAACATTCATGAACACACATATATGGTCCGAAACTCCAAGACAGCTAGTCAAGTACAAATGCACAACATACATATGAATCAAGCTCAAATGCAACAACCAAACCAAGTAAAACTGCTCATATACACAACAGGCTCGAGTGCTAGCCAGAAGGAAATGCATCAGAAGAACCATGGCATGAACCAAGTTTAATCAGAGACTTTAAAATCAAATACCAGACAAAACAATGGAGCAATAGTATGAATGAATTACAATGTTCAAGCAATCTAAAATACAAAGCAATATCAATACAACAGTAATGAACCACTGACTCCAGTGAACAGCAAGTAGAATCAAGACTCGAGCAAAACAGAGATGACCATACCACCAGACTATATGAATACACAAAGTAATGACACCAAACACAAGTGCACAAAATGCAAGCTGCAAATACAAGGGCAGTGACAACGTACAATGACGACCAGGCAACAAGCATATATGCAACATGAACATCTCAATGTATACATGAACTAGTGTCAACAGACTCCAGTTACAACAAAAATATGGCAACACAGCAACAAAGACAATGGCACTCCAGAGGACATAATGAACAAATAGTGTACTGGCTCTTAGTAGGATAATTTTGATGAAAAATTGCAGGTGACAAATAGCATATGTACACAAGTGATCAAGTGGTTTGCAACAATACAACATGAACAAGCTGTGAGCTACTGACCGGAGTCACAGAAAACAAAGAACGAAATCAACAAATCAAAATCTCTTGGTTGCAAAGTTACAAACTCCAAATTCTTATATATGGCAAGTCATGGAATCGCATACACAAAATCATATGACCAAAATCAAATGCAAATCAAGTCGTGGTGGCCACGAATTCAAACAGTGCCATGATAACCAAGCAATCAAGGAATCGAACCAAATCAGAGTTCAAAACCGTGTTATTCAAGAAAATTGAAAAGGTCAGAGAAATCATCAACATCCAAACGTAATCTAATGGCCAAGCAAATCAATTGACAAATTCAATCAAATATATATGAACGCAAATAAAGGAGATCGAACTCATATAAAAACCCACAATCATCATCGGCAATTAGCATTCGAGTTCAAGCAATATAACAGAGCATAGAATCAATAAGGAACTCGAATCAAAAGTCAAGTATAAGAAAAATATAAAACGAATATCACGTACCACTTTTTCAACAAAGCATCCTCGATGAATTGAAGTAGCCGAAAGAAAATCAGAGATACATAGTCGATTTTCAAAGCAAAAAAGCAATATCTATTGAAATCGACTAACATTCAAGCCGCGAGTTCGAAATATCAGAAGTCCTAATTTACCTGAAGAGCAACAGACGAGGCACCCATTTTTAATTTGAAGAATTAAAGGCCGAAGAAATAAAACAAGGAGTTGGGCCATAGGAACAAAAGAAGATTTATCACCTCTGTTTATTTTTTGGGCCGACAACTACATTTGGGTTTAATTTATTTAAATTAGGGTTTAATTGTTTTTATTGTTTTTAAAGTGTTTTTAATTTCTCTTTTAAACAATTGTAATTTCTAGTCGTGTGACTAGAGGACAAACTACGTGGTGTAGTTTGAGAATTCGCAACTTAGTGGCTGAGTTGTGGCAGGGCTTTGAGCGTAGAGTTAGGTTAGTCAGTAGCGGGTGTCGCGGGTTTACGTGTGTAAGCGTGTGACTACTTAATTTCTAGTAGAAACCTTGGGGCAGCATGTAGGCAGGGTTTTGCCGAAGCTGGGTAAATTCTATGTCGTCTATTTCTGCATTTATTATTCTGCTATTATCTGTGCCGCTATAATTTTGATTTATCTGTGTTGAAATAATTTTATAAGCTTCCGCAATTGATTCTTATAATTAATAGCATCACCCTATTCACCCCCCTCTAGGGTGAAATCGATCCTACATCCTCCTCCAACTGAGGCACTACAAGCTTATGTCTCCTACTTGCAAGCATACATCGTTGCCAACTGTGCCTAGTGCCTGATCCTTCTAATCATGAATGATGAAGGGGAGCATAAGTTTGTGTTAAGTAGAGGAGGTCAACATTTTTATTGAGGGAGTTGTGTTGTCCAACAAATGAGAAGAGGAGGAAGATATTACTGAGGAAGAAGAGAAAACTTGGAGTGATGAATATATAAATATATATATATATACATATATATATATATATATATATTTATTTATATTTATATTCTATTTAATTTCTTAAATAAAACGTCACACGTTTAGAGCTCATACTATCACATGACAGATCGGGTCGCCACGAAACTCGTTGTTCGCGTCAGCTTATTTTTCTGGTCCTAATGGTGTAAACTTCATTGTTATCCAAAACAGAGACAATGCTCCGGGATGATAGTTACCCACTTTCAAGATCGTTTTGGCCATCAGATCACCCGATTTAAAAATTCTTCAACTACACGCTTTATATTGAATTCCTCATCCCAAAAGCACAAATAGTCAGTCGAGGTCCCAATGGACCTGACTATGAATGTACTTTTATAAAATAGACGTAAATCATAAACTACATTGACTCAAATACAATCATATTTATGCTCGTTTTGACTCATAAAGCCAATCTGGACTAAAAGGAAGTAGTCTTTAGTCCTAATTCGACCGTATGCGAAAAAATACATTTTAAACCTTTAATTAATTAACGATTTAATATTTAAATTATTATTTAAATATCCAATCTTTTAAAAATGCGGGTTGTCACTTCTCCTCCTTAAAATAATTTCATCCCCGTAATGCCTATGAAACTCGACCGCCCTAAGTTACCTAGCATCAGCTTCTGTAATTCAATGTCCTTCCCTTACGCGATTAGTGTTATGGGAACTTCCATAGCATAAAATATAACTCCTACCCTTAGGATTTTAAAGCCTCTTTGTTATAAAAAAATTCGATAGCACCTCCTTTATGCGTCTAGCTTAGGAAAGAGTCCCAAAATAACATAGACACACACATACATATCTCATATTTGAGGCATCCATATTTAAGGCATCTCATTTTTGAGAAAATACAAGCATACATATATTCATACCATCTACAATATATATCTTATGTATCTCTTTCACAATAAGAGTATGCAGCCTAGTGCGAATCCGAGCGAATAAGCATCCTATAGCCCATAAATGCTTCCATATACCTAATCATGTACTCAACAAAGAGGACTAAACACAACTGTTACAGTGAACCATGGATTGAAATGTGATAAATCATATATAGCAATCATCTCAAATAAACATGTTATAATAAACTGTGCAATAAGCACATCAAATGCAACAAGCATCTTTAATAAACATGTTACAACAACAGCGCAACAAGCGCATCTAATGCAACCGGCATTTAAAATAAACAAATTATTCTTTCTTACAGTTCAAAAAAACAAAAAGGATAATAAAAAAATTCTTAAGTAATTGAAGACATATCAATTACGGGTGTAAAATGGTCGGACCAGACCGGACGGAGGGTGTTCAGTTTATGTCTTAAATAAAATCGGACCGGACGAGATTTATGTTCGTACAAACTTTATTGTCCTAGCTCGTCCTAAACGAAATCGGACGGACTCGTACATACATTTTTCGGACACGGACTCGAACGGACACAGACGGACATTGCTATTTACATCAACTTAATGTTGTTTAATAGAATTTTCATTAGATATATTGAATTGTAAGAAATTTGGATGGATTCAAATGAATTCGGACTGGACAATATTTTTGATCGTATAAATTTTGTTGTCCTAGCTCGTGTCCTAAATGATAATCGAACATCCTCGGATGGATGTATTTCAGTTACGGACATGAACGGACATTGGACACTCGTACAAAATTAACAACCCTAATATCAATATAAAGCTCCATCAAACACGGACAAGCTTAACCCTATCATTTTAAAGCCACATAGCCATGTTCTCAAAAATATGAATAGGCTTTCGAGGTCTAAAGCAATATCCGATTTGCATCAACTTTCTCTAATCGACTCATTACGACAACATTACTAGAATTTCACACTTATACAAACGGAATTCACGAAATACATCGTGCATTCTTTCTACAGAAAAGGAAAATTAACATAATTTGCTAGCAATAACAATCAACAACAAGAAATGAATAAGCAATAAAAATCAATCAACGAAATTAAACTATCAATCAATAATTAAGCAATAGCAAGCAATCAATCAATTAAAAATAAACAATCAATCAATAAGCAACAATAATCTATCAACGATCAACCAACAAAAATAAAAAATAACAATTACCATAGAAACAACTAATCATTCAGAAAGGAATTTATAACAACTCGCACCGTAACCAGTAACAGCATAGCATGCATGTCAAGCTATAAACTCCCGTTAGTTTGTTCGACATCCAAATGCTTAAGTGGTGCAACTTCTTCATGAATATAATACATGAAAGACTATCATCCCTCTCGTTCCGAAAATGAAAACTTACATGATGTGCTGGACCACCGATCCTCAAAACTCTAAAATAAACCCAGCAATCTAAGTCTCAACTTTTCTTTCCTTCCGATAGAACTCATTCTCTCAGGAAGAAAATTTTACTAAATAAATCCTTATTAAAGGACAATCTACACATGCTAGGGCTTACTTGGGTTTAAACTCACCTTAACTACACATTGATATAAGGATAATATACTAAGTGTAAGTGATATTCACCTAGGCAAGTATCATCTCATCGCTTAATAGATTATCTGAATCATCACAAAACTAATCGAGAAGTCCTTTCATGAACTGTCTCAAGATATCTTAACTATGCTACACAATAAATAATTTTATAATGATTAAAGATCATCCAAAAATAATATATGACGCCCGACCCGATCCTTTGTTTTCTTGCAAGATTTTTTTGTTGAACTACGGTTAGTTACCGGTTCCTTTTCATGTGAGTTCTGTTCTAGTTCCTTGGTTTGACCATTGAAATTTCCTAGCATGACTAGAGTTGCACTTCAAAAATCTCTAAGTCACCTCAATAATCCAACTCAAATGCTCCCTTTTAAGAATCGAGTGAAAATGTTTGCCTAATCGGTGTATATCAACTAGAAACCCTTTGCTCAAACTATGGGTTAAGAATTGGTAAGTGAATGAACCGATCCTATAAAAACACCAATGTAGTTCATGGGATTAATCCCATCACTTAAGGTGTGCTAACACAAGTTTAAACACTTCTAACATGAATGACTCAATGCAAAACGTATAATTCATTCGATAAGTCTTTACTCATTTCTGGACAACCACCTGATCCTATTTGGATACAGAATCTAAGTCACACTTTATCGAACATCTTCAGTTTTCATGAAAGCTCATGCCCCAATTTTGAACGGCAGTACTCTTGGTAATTATACCTTAGCTTAAAAGCCAAGGTTCCCCATATAAGATTAAACATTACAAAAGAATTAACCCACGCTAAGAGGGGTCAAGTTTGGGATATGCTAAGCTATAAATCCCAAATCCATGCATTAAGGCCCTAGGCAAGCTGCTTTTCCTACTTTAAAGGAGTGATACTCAACTCCACTTCGCATTTAGCCAAAAGGTTAAATTGGCTAACATTCCCCTTCACCGACAAGCTACCCTACCATAAATTGCTGAAATGCTCGAGCTTCATGTTGATTTTGATCTCAGAAATAAACCGAGACTCAAAGCTACGTCTAGATTTGACCCAAGTCCTAGCGCACTCGTCAACCACTTCTACTACTATGCCTCTAAGAGTTACACCATCTCCAACACTTACCACAAATGTCGGAAGTTCATGGATGCCAAAGCATCCCTTGCAGTATTCAAATAGTCTTGAACCAATCATGCATCTCAAACTGCCTATCCATCCATAGTCGCTTGTGCACCCCGTCAACTTATATAGATTTCCTTAAACGAAGAGATCCCACAAAATAACGACTGACTAAACAAAATTTCAAGAGAGAAGTAGTGCATGTAGTATTATATAGTAGAAAATTACAATTATGCACTATCTACGCATCTCCATCTACGAGGTTGCTTAACTCAAATAGATCTACTTGTCTTGAGTGTTGAGCCCATGCTTACAAACTGTGATCACCCACCCGTCATAATATCTTGAATCAACGTCGAATGACAATGACCGACTCTCTCGAATATCATAAAAGATAGCTTGATGGGGTAAAATAAAAAAACAAAGTACCAAACCAAGGCACAAGCACAACGTAGAATCTCATGGCAGAATGATAATATATAATATATTAAATACACATGAACAATATAATAAATGATATATAAGAGATTACACTGATTGAAGTAATTGATAAATATATATTAATATAGAAAGTCAGAATATAATATCTGATACAACAAGTCTCATATATAGATATCATATCTGTCATGTACTACCATAATATCGAGTATATATGTAAAGTATCAACTTCTCCTCCAAAGTGCTCCAGATGTCCTGGAAGCGTATCCCCAAAAGCACTTGGCTTTCAAACTACTAAATCGAGTACTCAAGAGTTTTCATAACACAAACAGGCAAAGACAAAATGTGGATCGGACATAAAGCCTGGTGTGAGGGAAACTACATCAAAATACTGTATATTAAAGCAATATACAAATAAACATGAAACTACTGAAGTACAACCGGTTTTCTCCATAAACGTGGCTCAAGGATAATCCGGGCTGCCCATAAACAAGTAAAGTAAACCCACTCAAAAGTAGGGAATCATAACATAATTTACTCTTCTCCTATCATTAACGAGTCAGCACAACTAATATAGTGGGACTGATATGTAATGGTATACCATAATAAAGGTAACCCAATATACAAATGCATAGGTAATATAGATATTACAATAATACTTAACCAACTAATATGCTACACATAATATAATGGCAAATGACAAATGAAGAATAAATTAATACCCATTATTATTGATGGGCGAAGTTCGCTATTGAGACCAATTGACTAAATGACCAAAGCATCTAAAATACAAAACAAAGAAAGTGATATAACAATGCTACTAACATAGCATAAGCATACCAAAAACCGAAATACAGATATCCATAACTGTGACGACCCGCCTTTCATTCCACAGAAAGACGTATCATCTTTAAGAAAGAAATAGGTAGAAAAGAGAATAGATAGAAAGGAAGAACTAAACAATATTAGAATCTCATAGCGGAAAAACGGAAAAATATAATACATCACATAACTATTACATAGTCATTACACATTAGAGTCAATACAGTTACAACATCACAGTAGAAAGTCGTGAAGACATGTCTACTCATTACATTCCAAATACAACAGACAAAAGATACCAACACCATGGAAATAAATATATAGATACGCCAAGACTACTGCTCCAAGCTTTTCCAAAATTCGTCAAGCAAACCTGATCACTTAGCTACTCATAAAAAGTTGAGTACCCAAGAGTTTAGGAAAAATAGAATAGACTCCGAGTCAGACATGGGTCCGGTATGAGTAAATGGTTAAGTTGTTTAACTTAAAAAACCTTTGAAATAAAAGGTATCTCGTAAGACTCTCTGCAAATAAACACGTACAAGTTTTTCCCTTACGATAACCAAAACAATTGATATGAAATCCAGTTATATTATAATAGTGTCTAGGGTTTTCAAATAATATTCACATAGCCGAAATTGTTACATTATTAAATTCCAGCATACATAGGTATACAATCAAGTCCGATATCACTTATTGGAGATTGGATTCCATACAATGGTAGGTCTACTGGGGTATCGTCCGTCATAGTACGTGGTCTAGATCACCGTACCAAGGATCCACCCTGACCCTCTGCAACACAAAACCGGAGCTACCCCTTACTGGATAGTCCGAATAAGACAACCCCGTGGTTGTGGTCAGCAATCGCCCACACAGCCGAGTAAAGGGACCTCTAGACATGGGAAAATATTATCCTACTTGGGTGCTACCCACTTAGCCGTTCATGCACCTATCCTGTTTTATCCATTCTCAGTTGATGAGGCTTGAGGCTACGATTACCTTTTAGAACACATATCTTGAAATGCTCATCATCCTCCATTGACGATGGTCTGGCATCATTCATCCATACAAGTTCGTTCCGGGTTCGAACGATACTGAAGGCACTATCTCTGTTACACTCGTTTGGAATCACCCTCAGAGTTAATGACAAACAGCCCTTGCACTCTAAAACTTCATCTCGATCTTCACTTGAGATTTCACGACCTATCGTTTAACTTGGATCGATGTGGTTTTTGGATAACAAATTTGATATCAGATCCCGGTCTCATCGAAATCCAAATGTTTCTTTTAAGGCCAAGTTGTTTAAGGTTTAAACAATTTAATTACATTCAAAACTTTGTATACACACAGCAATTCAGCACAGATAAACAACTTACATTTATCACAGCTATCTCCAAAGTATTTCACATCATAGAACATCACAGATTATCATACTATAAATATCAATCAATCCAGACATTCCATACAATCAATCATCCACAAGCAAGACTTATTAATCCCATAATTATAATTAATTTAATTAACTCAAATTAAATTAATTACTTGTGAATTAATTACCTAACCTGCTTGATCAATCATTCATTTAATTACAAACCATTATTTAATTATTGAATTAATTAATCATTCTTTAGTTACTTTTAAAACTAATTACTGATTAATTATCCTTAATTATTTATTGACTAATTCTTAATCACTAATTAATTAACCCTTAATTTCTAATTAATCAATCCTTAATTACAAGTTAATTAATCCTTAATTATTAACTAATAAATCCTTAATTATAAATAATTAATCCTTAATTTTAAATTAAAATCCTTAATTGTAAATTAATTAATTCTTAATTATAAATTAATTAATCCTTAATTATTAATTAATTAATTAATTTCTCTTTAATTACTTCATTAATTTAATTAATCTATAATTACCCAAATCTTAACTAATTTTTAAGATAAACCTTTTTATCTTAATTAATTACTAAATTATCATTAAAAACTTAATTAATAATTTTGGAAATAATTATCACTGACATATAAATTAAAACATTACTCTTTTAAATTAACTACTTAATTACACTTTAATTCAAGTTTAAAATTAACTTAATAAATTTAAGTTAAATAAACCATACAACTTTTCTTAAAACCAAATATGTAAAACATTATTATATAAAGAAATTGATTTTAAAATTAGTGTAAACTTGATTTATTTTAAATTTTTAAAACCTTGCTTAATTTAAACTTAAAACTGATATAATTATAAATCCGAGTCCGACCTGGTATATACTCGAGCCCAGACCCGAGATTTTTCTTTTCCTTTTAAAACTTAGCTTAGTTAAAAAAATTGAACCTGTTAACATGCAAAACCACTCACGAGCTACACGGAACAAAACCCGAGCTATCACCATACTTCCCCGAGACAAACCCCGAGCCCAGAATTCTTCCAAAACACTGACATAACAAACCCCTCGTGCATGTACACCGATGATCGAGGCGACTCCGACCACCGACGCTACCTCAGCACATCAACGATCACCTCTACCCTCGATCCCGACCACCTGAACTTCCATCTAAACAAAAAATCGAAATCGAGTAAAACTGGAACAACTAAAACAAAACCGATCGATCAGAACCACCTCAACCTGGTGCTGCCGACCACTAGAACCATGAAACTTCGTCCACATCTTCGTCGACCAACCATTCAACTTTTCCCCCAACTTCGATGAACTCTGACGCACCGGTGACGACGCAGCAACCAAAATTCCCAACCTCGACCAAACCTAAACCTAAACCCTACTCCGACGAAAAGCTGCCGCTACGGTGATCTAAAAATCCTGCTTCTATTTTTCCCGAGACCGCCTCCTCCTCGCTACCTCCAGGTGTGATTCCAACCACCCCGACCCCTTTGATCACCAGAAAACACTCAAAACCCAAATTATGATCAACCCACGAATTCTCTTCGGTTTCTAAACTAATTTTTTTATTTAACCTTTAAAATTCATGATTTTTGAAGGCAATTTCGATTATATAAGTGAATTAAAGAACCTTGATGTTTGAATTTATCATGTTTTAAAGTTCCCACGGTTTTTTCTTGATTTTCCAGAAATCTATAAACTAATCATACTTAAAACTATTTTTAAATTTAAGATCTTACTATTTTAAATAGTTTTTGTTTTAACAACAAGGTCTAAAAGGAATTAGATGATGAGATCTTGATTTTTGAAATGTTTTGAAAACCTGATAAACATGAACAGGGGATATAACCTTGTTCCAGACATACACACATACATTTATATATACACAACATGTAGGAATTTTTTTTATATATATACGACAATTTTTCACCATATACAAGAAGTATTTGTCACATGCAAGCAAGCTTAAACAGATTTAAGATTTTAAAAAAAAGTTTACTCACTAAAATAATGTTGAACAGAGAGCTTTATACTTGGGAAAACTAGAAAATGTTTGACGGTCTTTTGAAAACTTGTAAACTGGAAATCACTTTTTGTTCTGAAACTTAGTTGTTGAGATGATCTTGCTTGATTTAGTTTTGAAGATGAAATCTTGTTTTAAACTGAGATTTGTAAAAGTGGATTGATGTTTGATATTTTATTTCTAGTTTTAAGTTGTTTACAGACTTTGTTTTCATGAGTTGAAAAATGAAGATAGAAAAGAAATGAAAGAGAGAGTATAGATATATTTATAGCTTTTATTTATGATTTTTAAAAATAAAAGAAAATAAAAAAAATTGTGACACTTGTTATAATTAGCTTACATTTGTAATTTGCATGTTATAATTAACTTACATTTGTAATATGCTTGTGTTAATTAATTTTAATACGTTTTTATAAATCTTTATATTTATTTTCTATTTAGTTCATATATTTTCTTTATTTATATTTATAAAATATTTTAAATAAAATAATATAAAACTAATTATATACAAATAAAAATCATATATATGTACATTTTTTTAAAATCCAATTTATTTTAAGATATTTATCTTTTGAATTTCAAATTCAAATTCTATTTAAAATCAACTTATACATATAAACAAACAATTAATTTTATTTGTTTTAAAAGAATAATTTGCCAATTTTAAATAATTTATAAAAGAAGATTATCACCTATTTATTTACCTGAAATTCTGGGATATCACATTCCTCCCTCCTTAAAAGTATTTCGTCCCCGAAATTTAAAAGAAAAAGATAATCTAAAAACTTTTATTTCAAACAACCCAAGCATACATATCAATCATACACTAACATCTAAACAAATAATTTATTCAAACAAACATTACTAGCTATCCGGACACAAATCCGAATAGGCTTTCCTAAAACAATCCAGAGTTTTCCAGGTACAATCTTTGGGATCCTTACTCCACTGAACCTTAACCAGCTTTACCACTTTGTTTCTGAGCTGCTTCTCATCTTGATCAACCATATGGACCGAATGCCTGACTACAGATAAGTCCGGTTCGACCTCTAAATCTTCCTGCACTGTCGGTTCCATAACTAGAGATGGGTTGTGCATGTACTTCCTTAGATGAGATACGTGAAAAACATTGTGAATCCCAGCCATTCGGACTGGAAATTCAATCCTATAGGATAAAGCACCAATTCTCTCGAGCATTCGAAACGGTCCAATATACCTCGGGGCAAGCTTTCCCGTCTTTCCAAATCTGATCTCTCCTTTTATTAGGGAAATCTTGACAAAAACCAAATCTCCGATTTCGAATTCCAATTGCCTTCATCTCTTGTCTGCATAAGTCTTCTGGCGATCCTGGGCTTCTTTCATTCTCTTCTTGATTAGCTCCACCTTCACAGATGCCTCTCGGATCAAATCTGGACCAAGAACAAGACGATCTCTCGATTCTACCCAACAGGAAGGTGATCACAAGGTCTTCCATACAAAGCTTCATAGGGTGCCATCTTGATACTCGCCTGGTAACTATTATTGTACAAGAATTCCACTAAATGTAGACGGTCCTCCCAAGATCCATCGAAATCCAGAACACAAACCCTCAACATATCCTCTAGAATTCGATTCAACCTTTCTGTTTCGGTCTGGGGATAATATGCTATACTTAAACTCAATCTTGTACCCAAAGCTGTTCGCAAAGCTTCCCAAAATTTACTGGTAAAAATTGGATCACGGTCCCTTACTATGCTAACGGGGACTCCGTGCAACCTGACGATCTCCTTCAAGAAAAATCTCTGTTAAAGGCGCTGCAGTTCTGGTTGCCTTTACCGGAATAAAATGGGGGCTCTTGTTCAGCCGGTCTATGATTACCCATATTCCTTCATTTCCTTTTTTAGTCCTTGGCCATCCCTCGACGAAATCCATAGATATCATTTCTCACTTCCACTTAGGGACTTCCATAGGCTGTAACAATCATGCGGTCTTCTGTTAATCACCCTTCACCTGCTGACAGATTGCACATCTATTCGCAAAAGTAAAAACATCCTTCTTCATGCCTGACCACCAGAAAACTCTCTTCATATTCTTATACATCTTTGAGAGCTTCGGATGGATACTCAATCTTGATTTGTGGCCTTCCCGCAATACTTCCTGCCTCAACACATCCACATCTGGTACACACAAATGTCTGTTGATCCTCAAAGCTCCTCGATAGTTAATCTTGAAATCCTAATATCAACCATCCTTTGCTCCAAGAGTCAATTCCTCAAAAATTCTATCCTTCATCTGACTGCTTATGATCCTTTCCTGTTGAGACACAACAACTTCCAAAATAGACAGAACTGCATTCCTACTCAGAGCATCCGCCACAACATTCGATTTTTCTAGAGTATAGAGGATATCCAAATCATATGATGCTAAAAATTATACCCACCTCTGTTGCCTCTTCAAATCCTTCTGGGAGAAAATATATTACAAAGGTTTATGATCCGTGAAAAGCTCGAACTTCTCTCCCAACAGATAATGCCTCCAAATCTTCAAAGCAAAGACGATGACCAATAATTCCAGATCATGTGTAGCATAATTCTTATCATGTGGCTTCAATTGCCTGCTTGCATGGGCAATCACTTTCCCATTCTACATCAGCACTACACCCAGCCCAACTCCACAAGCATTCGTGTAGACTTCGAACTTACTCTTACCATCAGGAATAGCTAGAACAGGTGCACTGGTCATCCTTGCCTTCAAATCCAAGAAAGCTTCCACACTTTGGGGGTCCACTTAAACTTTGCTCCTTTCCTAGTCAACTTGGTCAAGTGCGAAGAAATCTTAGAGTAGTCCCTGATAAATTTTCTATAGTACCCTGCCAAACCCAGAAAACTGTGGACTTCCATAGGAGTCTACGGTTGCTTCCACTCTTGAATAGCTACTACCTTGGCCGGATCTACCGAAATACCCTCTCCAAATACAATATGCCCCAGAAATCTAACTTCCGACTTCCAGAAATGGAACTTCAAAAACTTAGCCTTTAGGACATGCCTCCTTAAAGTCTCCAACACTCCAAATGTTGCTTATGCTTCTCCTCGGACTTAGAGTAAACGAGAATGTCATCGATGAACACGAGCACGAACTTGTTCAATACATCCCGGAAAACTTGGTTCATCAAATCTATAAAATAAGCAGGAGCGTTGGTTAGCCCAAAAGGCATAACCAACCAATCATAAAAACAATTAGGTCCCCTGAACGCAATCAAGGGTATACTGTCCTTAGTTACCCTTAACTGGTGGAAACCCGAAGCTAAATCTAACTGGGAGAAAACAGAAGCTCCATGGAGTTGATAAAAAAGATCGTCCATGCGGGGCAATGGATACTCATTCCTAATAGTAACCTTATTGAACTCTCGATAATCCACAAAAAATCTCAATGACCCATCCGATTTGGTCACAAAGACTACAACATAACCCCAGCTAGAATAATTAGGCCGGATCAAACCTCTCTCCAGGAAATCTTGGGTCTGCTTCACCAACTCTTCTCTCTCTCTCTCGGCGCCATCCTTCTACTGGGTTGAACAACAGGTATTGCTGCTGGAACTAAGTCGATCCGAAACTCTATTTCCCAATGCGGGGGAAAGCCTTTAACTTCCTCGAAGACATCTGGAAAATCTTTGACCACTTCGATGGATTCTACGCCTTCTGGAGATGCCTCGATTCCATGCAAAAGATTACTCAAATGAACTCCAGAATTATCACAAGTCATTTTTGCAATCCTTCCCAACTCAGTTTCAAAAGTCATAGTTCTCTCTTCACAAATCAAAACAGCCTTATGCTTATCCAACCAATCCATTGCCAAAATAAGGTCAAACCTTTTGAAATCCAATACAAATGGGTTGCAAGAGAAACTATGAGACAGACAAGAAATTCTTAGGCCTCTACACATCTTATCTAACTTGGTCACTCCTCCTATAGGATTAGATACAAAAATAGGGCGATCCATAATACTAGGAGTAAGATGATATCTCTACTGTATCCAAAGAAATAAAACCAAGGGATGCACCAAAATCAAACAAAACTCTAACAAAAATGCCATCTAAAAGTAAAGTACCTTCCAAAAAGCCTTTGCCTTTCCTATCCGAAGAAGTTGATGGTCCTTCTTGAATAGAAAACACCTTTGGCTGAGCTCTCTGAAGAAGCGGACAAGCCTTCACCATGTGCCCTGGCTGTTAACAGTTGAAACACAAAGATTTCTGAACCAATGCAGAACTTGGTCCACTCTAACGCTGCTGCTGCTGCTGAGTTCTACCTCTGGGACACTACTTATCCAAATGACCCTCTTGCTGACACACATAACACTTACGAGCTCCATTATTGCCTCCCTGTCTCCCTTTTCCTTACTTTTTCCAATTTGGGTTGAATTTCCTTTTGTTCGGATTGGAAGAAGTTCCACATGGTGCTGCTGCAAATGCGAAAGGTTTCTTATACATAAGCTCCTCATACCTCAATGCCATGTCAATCAATTCCACGAATGATCCCTTAAGATGTGCTGTCATCTTCTCGTGGAACTTGGACCTCATTCCCAGCACAAACATCTCATTCTTCTTGAGGGGTGTGTCAATCAGGCCAGGTCCGTAGCGAGATAATTCATTGAACTTAGTCTCATATTCGGATAACGACATACTCCTTGCCTCAGATCTGGAAAATCTATATACAGACGAGTCTTCCCAGCTGTAGGCATAAACTGTTCCTCAAATAGTTCCTTAAACTTACTCCAAGAAATATCATCCTTTGAAATATTCACAATAACTGCATCCTACCATGCTGTGGCTCCTTTAAGTTTCCACGATGCTATCACTCTCTTTTGCTCATCTGACAGATCCAAACTCTTAAAAATTCGCTCACACGAGCGTAACCAAGCCTGAACTTAAATGATGGACTCTATTTCTTTAAAAGGTCTTCGTTCTAGATTGGTGAAATCCTTACACAAAGCAGAAAAACTTACTCAAGGCGGTGTTGGATTTACAGCCTCGCTAGCAGTCAGACCTCTTCCATTAGTAGTCGTCGTATTGCCTACAACTCTGCCTCTCCTTCCTCTAGAACTCATGTTGGCAACTGGGCAGGTAATCCAACAATTAGATAGGTATATAAATATATAAAAATTACAAATACGCGCACTCAAGATAGATATTACTCCAAAGCCTAGGTATTATCTCAATCCAGCGCTCTGGTACCAACTGTGACGACCCGCCTTTCATTCCACAGAAAGACGTATCTTCTTTAAGAAAGAAATAGGTAGAAAAGAGAATAGACAGAAAGAACTAAACAATATCAGAATCTCACAGCGGAAATGGAAAAACATAATACATCACATAACTATTGCATAGTCATTACACATCAGAGTCAATACGTTACAACATCACAGTAGACAGTCGTGAAGACCTGCCTATTCATTATATTCCAAAATACAACAGACAAAAAATACCAACACAGCGGAAATAGATATATAGATACGCCAAGACTCTTGCTCCAAGCTTTTCCAAAATTCGTCAAGCAAACCTAATCACTTGGTTACTCATAAAAATTTGTGTATCCAAAAGTTTAAGAAAAGAAGAATAGACTCCAGGTCAGACATGGGTCTGGTGTGAGTAAACGATTAAGTTGTTTAAATTGAAAAATCTTTGAAATAAAAGGTATCTCGTAAGACTCTCTGCAAATAAACACGAAAAAGTTTTTCCCTTACAATAACCAAAACATTTGATAGGAAATCCAGTTATATTATAATAGTGCCTAGGTTTTCAAATAAATATTCACATAGCCGAAATTGTTACATTATTAAATTCCAGCATACATAGGCATACAATCAAGTCTGAGATCACTTATTGGAGATTGGATTCCATACAATGGTGGGGCTATTGGGGTACCGCCCGTCACAGTACGTGGTCTAGATCACTGTACCGAGGATCCACCCTGATCCCCTGCAACACAAAACCGGAGCTATTCCTTACCGGATAGTCCGAAAAGACAACCCCACGGTTGTAGCCAACAACCACCCACACAGCCGAATAAAGGAACCTCTAGACAGGGGAAAATCTTATCATGCTTGGGTGCTACCCACTTAGCCTTGCATGCACCTCCCCTGTTTTAGCCATTCCCGGTTGATGAGGATTGAGGCTACGGTTACCATTTAGAGCACATATCTTGGAATGCTCATTGTCCTCCATTGGCGATGGTCCGATAGCATTCATCTATACAAGTTTATTTCGAGTTCAAACGAAACCGAAGGCACTATATCCGTTACACTCATTTTGAAATCACCCTTAGAGTTAACGACAAATAGCCCTTGCACTCTAAAGCTTCATCTCAATCATCACTTGAGATTTCATGGCCTATCATTTAACTTGGATCGATATGTTTTTGGATAACAAATTTTATATCCGATCCCGGTCTCATCGAAATACAAATGTTTCTTTTAAGGCCAAGTTGTTTTAAGGTTTAAACAATTTAATTACATTCAGAACTTTGCATACACACAGTAATTCAGCACAGATAAACAACTCACATTTGTCACAGCTATCTCCAAAGTATTTCACATCACAGAACATCATAGATTATCATATTATAAATATCAATCAATCCAGACATTCCATACAATCAATCATCCATAAGCAAGACTTATAAATCCCATTATTATAACTAATTTAATTAACTCAAATTAAATTAATTACTTATGAATTAATTACCTAACCTGCTTAATCAATCATTAATTTAATTACAAACCATCAATTAATTATTGAATTAATTAATCATTATTTAATTACTTTTAGTAATTAATTAATCTTTAATTACTTGTTAATTATCCTTAATTATTTATTAACTAATTCTTTGTAACAATCCTGTATTTTGTGATTATTTTATTGTATATTTCATTATATTAAATTGAATTTCCTGATTTAAAACTTTATTTTATTTATTTTAAATGAATAATTTTGTTATTTTAAAAATAAATTTTTATTTTTATGAATTATAAATCCAATCATGAATAAATAGAATATTTTCCATAAAAGTGGATTTTTGGTCAATATGGTCAAACTTTGAATTTAAAATTTAAAATTTAAACATTTGATTTTTGAATTTTATCTTTTATTATGAAATTAGATTAAATTTCAAGAATACTACTTTTCTTTTCGTTGAAATCTTATTTATATTGTGAAAGTTATGCTTTTTACAATATTGTGTGTAAATTGATTTATTTAACAACATTGTTTATTTTAAATTATATAAATAATATTTTTATTTGTCGTGTCTTATTCTAGTTTGTATATATATGTGTGTTTGTGTGTGTAATATGTTATGTTATATATATATTTTATCTTTAAATATTTTTAAAATGATGTTTGAATTTTTCCAAAGCTTAGTGTATTTATTTTCAATTTTTATAACCTAGTTTCTATTATTAAGCTATTTTCTTAATCTACTTATATTTATCTAAAATTTATTTATTTATTTTTATTCATATATTATTTGTTTGTTTTTATTTTATTTATATTCATTGTCATGTGTTTAAAAATGAATAAAAGAAATAAAGAAATATGAAGAGTTTTGAAACCTTTCACTTACCCATGACCTATGGTTTGCACTTGCCTTTTCAATTCCAAATATCACTTCCATTCAATTGCCGTCCATATCTGCTATATTCAGCCGAACACACTTTCTTTCTCATGCAAAAATATAGTTTCTCAACCTCAAAATTTTCGGCCATCATCATCTGAGAAAAAATTGGTAAATGTTTCATTTTTTTTTTACTCTTTTCTCCTTGTTTTATGAATTTATCTTGCACTTGCTTTCACTATGATGTTCGGCCTCTAGCCTCCACCATCACCACCACCTCTATCACCACCTTATCCAGCTACAAACACCTCCATCTCCTCTGACCTGCATGGACGTGGCCATCCTTGATGAGAAGATAAACAAAAATGCAAATACTACCTATAAATGCATAGCCGAGCTCCCCTATGGCCATCATCACTTCATACAACCCCTTAGCCGCCCTTTGCACCACTTTCTTCAGCCTATACCTAAACCAAAACCTCTACCACATCATTATCTGACCCCACCAGGCCTGGCCATGCCAATTGGAGCCTTGGCCGAAGCTTGTTGTTGCATAGAAAATTGCTTTGTTGCATTGTCTTGTATTTTCATGCAAATCCACTTCCATACCTTCATTACCTTAGTTAGGCCAAGCATACTTGACCCATACTTGACCAAATACACCCCATGGTCGTGCCTTATCACCCTATAGGCCGAGCATGAGATTTGTGGAAGCAAGTGCAAGTGTTTGATTATTTGTTGTTCCTTAATTCTAGGTTGTTTAATGTTTAATTTTGGTTTGAAATTTATGTTAGGTATATATTGTTTTGTTTCATATAAACAAGACAAATAGCTTTGGCTCTCCCACACTTGAATCGTAGTCGTGTTTTCATGCCTTTTGGATCTCTGTTGTACGTTTGCCTATTATCTCCAGCTTGTAGAGGTTAGTAATTCTCATCAGACAATTTATACTTATATAACTAGTAAACTGACAGCATTTGAATCTGTAAACTATATCATCATGTTATAACTGCCTATAATATGATCATATGATTTTCACCCCTGTTTATATACTTGTTATATCATATGTTACTATTATATAATGCGATTCTATTTATTTATATCAGTTTATCACACTGCAAGTTCCCTGTAGATTAGAATCACTATGGGTTGAAATGATACATACCCGAACGGACTTTAGAATAGTGAAAAATCGTTATGGACTGAAATGATAGGCCTGAGCAATTTTTAATTATTTAATTTTATTTCGGACTACGAGTTTGAAATGATAAAATCTGGGTTTTCTTTGTAAATTACGGATTGAAATGTAAATATCCATATCACTTTACCTAGGATAGAAAATTATATATAGACCCGTGGTTAAAATATTTTTCCAGAATTTTTAAATTATTTTTTTAAAATGTAAATTTATGATATTTTGATTTAAAATGAATTCAAAATGATTTTTATAAAGTGTAAATGATTTTTTTATAGGATAAAAATGTGAAATAAATGAATAATTAAGTTGAATTTTAAAATATAACTTAAATTGGAAATTTATGAATTTTGTTTAAAAGTGAATTTTAAATTAAGTAAATAAAATGAAAATAAGTTATATTTATTAAACTTAAGTGTTAAGTTAAAGTTTAATTATAAAGAATAGAAAATTTAATGCTTGAATTTAATAAGTAAATTATGACGACCGCCCATGACTCCCGCACGGAAACAAGGGAATGGTGCGCTGAAAGTGTGCCAGACAGCCATGGACGATAGTCAAGGGTAGAATAAACATTGCAGAATCTATCGTATAACTCACAGCGCATGGACAAAATACAATAGAGAAATATAATATAGTGAAACTCCCATAGAACAGAATATCATCATCTAATCATAATAGCTTTATACATGGTCTGAATCATGAATACAAGAAGCCTCACTACATAGCACTCAGAGTAATCAACAATCAGCGGAATATCTAGTACATAGAATATGAAAATAATATGTAAAGCTTCCTGCTCGTCTTCGTCATCATCAGCGTGAGCCACTAAGATCAGCACCTGCCACCTGTCACCTAGTCTGCCCATCCCAAACATGGATGAACAGCCCAAGGTAATAAGAGGAGACATAAAACCTTGAGTCAGACAACAGTCTTAGTGAGCAGTAAATCAACTATCAAACATACCAAAGAAACATAAAGGATAAAAGGAATAGGAACCCAAATCATCCCACTCCACCTCTTTCTACAGTGATAGCCCCCAGACACACACTAAAGAAAAGCAAGCATAGCAAAGCAGATAATTATAGTAAAGCAATAATCACTCGAGTCAAGGTCGATGTTTTCCAAATACAAACCCCCAAGGCCTAAACCAAGATCAGATAAGCACCCAGAAAACACCGCTCTTGAGACCGAATGATGATACAACCAAACATCCATGACTCTGGCTATCACTGTTATCATTGCCTTGATTTTATCGTTAATTGAATGACCAACTCATCTTCCAACCATCCGTCAAGGGCTAATGGCAACCCCGGTTCTAGACATAACTCCGCACGTCATCGTGACCCGTGCCTAGGTATAACGAATCTACCCAGAGTACTAGCACGTCATCATGACCCGCGCCTGGGTATAACGGATCTACCCAACGTACTCTTGCTTTGAGCTTGCTAGAACCTTCAATAACGATAAGATCTCAGCCTTCTAGTCATCCTCCTCGACGACTATTCCCATTATAGCTCAAGCACCTCTCGAGCCCACCATTATCCACCAACTCGAACCGCATCATCGAGTAATCAACATGCTTGGGATGATCCCGTCTGGATTAAACCAAGGCTTCCACATCATGCTTTGCTCCAACGCATCTTAGCAAAGTCCATCTCATCATCATACTTCGCCTCAACATATCATGGCAAAGTCCATTTCGTCATCATACTTCGCTTCCTCTAACTATAGCAAAGTCCTCGAACCCATCCATATGAGCTTCATCATCCGCTTCATATGACACAGCAGCTTTTACCATTCAAGAGCCTTTCCACTTAGCTTTTGAATCATCTTCAACCATCTTGTCCCAAATCAACTACAAGCTAACTCGAGACAATCAAATCAACCATACATCCAAACAATCAAGCATTCAAACAAGATCTAATCAAGCAATATCAACTATAATGGCAATTTCGTAAATAAATGAGCATAAGTCTGACATATATGAAATTATGGATTTTAGCATAGATCTATCAAATATAAAACATGGGTTTTGTCTCTATAACTTGTTAATTTAACTTGCATAGGTAAACATCTTCAAAAGTAATGAATCTAGTCTTGGAACTAAGAAAAATGCATGCAATCTCTAACTTTAACACTCAAACAAGCCACCAATCCAATATACTCCTTTGGGTCCGTGTGAGAGATAACTATCACTCACCGAATCTCCAAAACAACCCAAAAGCAATACGCTTCAGATCTGGACAGCAAAGATTCAAGCTTGATTTGTCGAAATCCCGCTTGAAACGATGAAATCTCACTTTGTTGGATGAAGATCTTCAACTTTGGCTCTTGGATCTTCGATCTTGAATGGATGTTAGCACAAGATTAGAGTAGGTAAAAGAAGTGAAGAAATTTTGTAGTCGAGCTCTCAAAATGGCAGCACTTCGTTGCTTCAATATCCGGTGCCAAAAAGTGAGGAAATGGCCGTGTATTTATAGGCAGTTTTTAGGTCGCTCGGTTTTAGGTCGCTCACTATTAGGTCATCCGCGACCTAAAACATCACGACCTAACAACCTAGCCACTTCCCCGACCTAACTGGGTTAAGCAACCCCACGATCTATCACTTACGCGACCTATCATCCCTGCGACCTAACAAACACAGCATTCTAACTTAGGTCGTTTACGACCTAACCAATCGTAACTAGCCTCCTTAGGTCGCTACCCTTCTTAGGTCGCTACACTTGACCTAACTCTACGCAACACTCTGCTTTAGGTCGCTCACTACTAGGTCGTTGGGACCCCTAACCCGATAGCTCTTAGGTCGTTAACTACCTTCATCCTGTTAACTCGCCTAACTGCTAGGTCGCTAACCCTAAGTCACTCATTTCTATAGGTCGGATATCTACCTTAGGTCGTTCCTATCCTATAGGTCGCTAATCCTATAAGTCGCCCACACTCTTAGGTCATTACCTCTATAGGTCGCTCCACCCGACCTATCTTTCACACGACATAACTTTTACACGACCTAACTCCTAGGTCGTTCTACCTCACTAAATCGCTCACGAGCTAACTCCGGACGACTTAAGCTTAGGACGACATAAACAATATCAACGACCTAATAATTCTACGATATCATCGACACGTAAAATACGGGTCGTTACATAAATTATTATCAAACTTTGAATTTTTTGTATGAAAACTTAACTTTATAAAATAATAAACATAAGGGTATTTAAATGATTATTTACGTAAAATAAATGATTTTATATGTTAAAAATGGTTTAAATTAAAGTATAATCGTATATGAAATTATATTGAATATTTGAAATTTAATTAATTGCATTTTTGAAATGCTATTATTTCTAATGTAAAGGATATTACGGCATTTTGTAAATGCTATAGTTGACATAAAGGAACTAAATGGCTAGAATTGAACTAAAAGTTATTACAGCACTTTGTAAGTGCTGTAGTTGCAGAATTTAACTAAGGATTTATTTGAAACTAAATTAAACCTATTACAGCATTTTAAATGCTGTCTTTTGTTAATTGAACTGTTTTAAAACATAACTTTCCGTAGCATTTTCTAAGTGTTGCCTGCAAAGTTGAATTTTCATTGTTTTAATAAATTTTAGTGAATAATAATCCTTGAAAAGATTAAATTTTGAGAATTAAATATTTGAATTTTAAATATAATGACTTTATTTTAAATAATTTAAAATGGAGTATTTGTTTTGAAATATAAACTATTTTGAAATGTGAGTTGAAATGGTATTTAAATTTTGTATAAAAATGAATGTGGTTTTGAAAAGGTATGATATTTTGATATTTTGAAATGGATTTGAAATGATATTGAATTGTTGAAATGATTTTTGATTTTCGAGATATAAATACCATTTTTAAATTATAACTACGGGTTATAATAACGATTGGTTGTTAAGAGACCAGGATCGGATATGGACATACTCTATATGATATCGAAAACCACTTTAACAACTGTGTACGCAGTGGAGATTCTAGAATGAAGTAGGATGGTGGCAACGTTCTTGAGGTTTATTACGTGGACCCAACTCCCGTGAGTTGGCATAAGGTGGCTAAAACAGGAGCGATCTCGGGCCAAAAGGGGTACTCCTCTGGTCGAACACACTTCTTCGATACCATTCTATTACTGTTATGATTGATTGGGTGCACCCCTTGATTTTGGAGTGTGGCTAGAGGTGGGTGTAGTGGCTGCAACCACCAGCCCGTGTGCATAATTGGTATATCTACCCTAGCATTGCCTTGTGTGCCGTGTCACCTACCATACCGAGCTTTACTACGAGTTTGTTTTTCTCCCGTAGCCGATGGAATATTTAGGGTAGTCTCCCGATCTTGAGATATGCTGATGCTGGATGGACTACTGGGACTATTATGTGTTGGGGGCTATATGGGTAACCCTTCAACGCTATTTTAAAGTAAGTTTATTTACTGTAGACATTATTATAATAGCGAAATATTACTACATAGTAAATAGTTTAACGGATCCTTAGAGGATGGGCGGTCCCAAGCATCCTTTAAGTTACTTGTACTTTATTACAGTCCACTTGAGTTGGTTTACATTATATAAGTATATATGTCCTGACTCGAGTGTTTTGTGCTTTTCTTTACGCTCGGGTCAGCCTAAGTATTCGCAGCTTTGGATTCTCTTTTTGGAGCTGGTCTTTGCTGGAGATTGTGCCTATTTATTTATATATCTATTTCAGTTTCAGCTGTTCTAGTTTATCTCATGTATTAGTGAACTCTATGTATTTGGGATTTCTATTATGTTGTTTTGAGACTGATATTATGTATTGTTTTGAGACTTTGTTATAGCAGCTTCATGAACTACTATGGTATTTTATATTCCGCTGCGAGTTATTCTGATTGTTCTGTGTCTGTGGTTCTGTGTATTTGATTTCATTTGCTCCAAATTTATTTACGATATGTTATTTTTCATCATTCAAGCCTGACATGTATGGATTATTGTCGATTTGAATGCTACGAAATAGTGGGCTGTCACATTTGGTATCAGAGCTTTGGTTTTAGGCAAACCATAGCCTGCGGAGTAAAAACTCATTAGAGATAGGGTAGAAATACCCTAAAATGAGTGAAGTCAATCTCAGAATCATATCTTTGTGAGAGAATGTATTTTCAAAGTATAAAATGATTTTTCAAAATGTTTCCAAAAGATTTTCAAAGATTATTTGGATATAATTTTTTTTCTTATTTTAAAGGATTTTCAAATGTTTTCTAACTTCTTTCCTTTTGTACTACCTTGTTAGTATTTTCTTTCTTTAGGATATTCATCCAAGTGAATTTATCTTGTCTTGTCTTAATTTATCTTTGGCTTTTTTATTTCTTGTCCTAAATTCATTCTTGATTTTTCAAGATGAATCGATGAAATGCCAGAGGTCGGGGTCATGGTATTGCCCCAGCTCCTCAGCCAGTTGCTCCTGTTAGATTCACTATTCTCTGTAAGGAATACTCTCAGCTTGGTGGAACCTCATTCACCGGTTCAGAGAGCATCATTGAGGCTCGGCAGTGGTTGTAGAGTCTAGAGAGGATTTTACTGGTCTCGATATTACTGATGCCTAGAAGCGTCAGCTAGCAGCTTGTCAGCTGTAAGAATCTGCCCTAGATTGGTGGGAGTCTGTTACAGCTAACACCGTCGAGGCTGATCTTTCTTGGGAGCAGTTTAGGTATCTTCTCGTGTTTCTTTGAATTCTACTTTCCCTATCTTCTGCTTTTCTATCTTAATTTTGTTTTGTATCTCCTTTTCAGGGAGGCTTTTGTGGCAAAATGGATGCCCGAAGCCGGCAAGTCTCAACTTTATCGTGAATTTATGGATCTCAAGCAGGGTACCATGTCCTTTTCTGAGTATGAGAGGAAGTTCAATGAACTTTCCAAGTTTGGTCCTAGCCTGATAGACACTCCTCTCAAGAAGAATGAGAAGTTCATTGCTGGTGCTCGTCTTGAGTATATAGTCGTCTCATTGCTCGTGTTCATGGCACTTTCACCCAACTTATGGATATGGCTATTAGTTATGAGAACCCTACTTCTAAGGGTCCTGCTGCTTCTGGTGCTCCTTTTTCTCAGTCTTCCTCTGCTAATTCCAAGAAGAGAAAGCCTAATTTCCAGCAGCAGAAGCAGAATTGGCTCAAGAATGCGGGTTTGGGATCTTCATCATCTTCTCCTTCTTAGAGGTAGCCTGTTGATCTTTCTACTATCACTTGCTTTAGATGTGATCAGAAGGGACACTATGCCAATAGCTGTCCTACTTTACCTGGTGATGTTATTCCTCCTCCTGCTCAGTTGGCTAGATGTGATCTCTGCCATATCTGTCTCCAGCCTGGTCATTTTAAGAAGGATTGCCCTACCCAGCAGAAGGGTAAGCCTTCTGGTATATTTATTGTCTCATCTGCATCTTCTCCAGTTCCTCCACCTGTTCATGCTTCTAGTAATGATCAAAGTACTCTTCAGTGCAACCTCTCTTTATTTCTGTATCATGTTCGTGTTTATTTGATATTGGAGTTTTCCATAGTTTTATTTCTATTGATTTGTGTGATAAGTTTGAGAATCTCCTTTCTCCTAAGTATGCTTCTATTCATTTATGCGTTTCAAATCTAATTGGGGCTCCGCAAACCTTCATAGGATTTGTAAGCATGTACAACTTTTCTATTCTGATCGTTGCTTTAGTGGTGATCTGCAATGAATCCTACAGTCAGATTCCATCTCGATGTAATTGGTGAAGTCACTACTTTACCTCCTAAGTGAGAAATTGATTCTGTATTGATCTTATCCCTGAAACTCTGAGAATGGGTTCTATAAATGGTTAGTCATGCCTTTTGGTTTGACTAATGCTCCTGCTTTCTTTGTTGATTTGATGAATCTTGTTTTTCGTGCCGTGCTTAATAAATTTTCTAAATCCCATTTCTGAAAAGATGAAGTCCGGTTCCTTGTACATATTGTTTCTAGTAATGGAATTTCTTTTGATCCAGTCATGATCACTGCGATCAATGAAAATCTTTCTTTCTTTTTTCCTTAGTCATTCAATTATTCTATCCTTTTATGTGTTTCCCGTACCTCGCTTCTTTTCAGCGACGAAATTTTTTGAGTGGGGGAGAGTGTAACAACCCTGTATTTTGTGATTATTTTATTGTACATTTCATTATGTTAAATTGAATTTCCTGATTTAAAACTTTATTTTATTTATTTAAAATGAATTATTTTGTTATTTTAAATATAAATTTTGATTGTTATGTGAATTATAAATCCAATCATGAATAAATAGAATATTTTCCATAAAAGTGGATTTTTGGTCAATATGGTCAAACTTTGACTTTTAAATTTAAAATTTAAACATTTGAATGTTCGAATTTTATCTTTTATTATGAAATAAGATTAAATTTCAAGAATACAGCTTTTCGTTTCGTTGAAATCTGATTTATGTTGTGAAAGTTATGTTTTTTACAATATTGTGTGTAAATTGATTTATTTAACAATATTGTTTATTTTAAATTATATAAATAATATTTTTATTTGTCATGTCTTATTCTAATTTGTGTACATATATATACGTGTAATGAGTTATGTTATATATATTTTATCTGTTAAATATTTTTAAAATTGTGTTTGAATTTTTCCAAAGCTTAGTGTATTTATTTTCTATTTTTATAACCCAGTTTCTATTTTTAAGCTATTTTCTTAATTTATTTATATTTATATAAAATTTATTTATTTTTATTCATACATTATTTTGTTTTGTTTTTATTTTATTTATATTCATTTTCATGTGTTTAAAAATGAATAAAAGAAATATGAAGAGTTTTGAAATGTTTCACTTACTTATGACCTTTGGTTTGCACTTGCCTTTTCAATTCCAAATAACACTTCCATTCAATTGCCGTCCATATCTACTATCTTCAGGCGAACACTCTTTCTTTCTCACGCAAAAATATAGTTTCTTAACCTCAAAACTTTCGGCCATCATCATCTGAGAAAAAAAGGGTAAATCTTTCATTTTTTTTTACTCTTTTCTACTTGTTTTATGAATTTATCATGCACTTGCTTTCATTATGATGTTAGGCCTCAAGCCTCCACCATCACCAACACCTCCATCGCCACCTTTTCCAGCTGCAAACACCTCCATCTCCTCTGACCTACATGGTCGTGGCCATCCATGATGAGATGATACACAAAAAATGCAAATACTACCTAAAAATGCATAGCCGAGCTCCCCTATGGCCATCATCACCTCATACAACCCCTTAGCTGCCCTTTGCACCCCTTTCTCCAGCCTATACCTAAACCAAAACCTCTGCCACATCATTACCTGACCCCACCAGGCCTGGCCATGCCAATTGGAGCCTTGGCTGAAGCTTGTTGTTGCATAGAAAATTGCTTTGTTGCCTTGTCTTGTATTTTCATGCATATCCACTTCCATACCTTCATCACCTTAGTTAGGCCAAGCATACTTGACCGAATACACCCCATGGCCATGCCTTATCACCCTATAGGCCGAGCATGAGATTTTTGGAAGCAAGTGCAAGTGTTTGTTTATTTGTTGTTCCTTAATTCTAGCATGTTTAATATTTAATTTTGGTTTGAAATTTATGCTATGTATATATTGTTTTGTTTCATATACACAAGAAAAATAGTTTTGTCTCTCCCACACTTGAATCGTAGTCGTGTTTTCATGCCTTTTGGATCTCTATTGTGTGTTTGGTTATTATCTCCAGCTTGTAGAGGTGAGTAATTCTCACCAGACAATTTATACTTATATAACTAGTAAACTGATAGCATTTGAATTTGTAAACTATATCATCATGTTATAACTGCCTATGCGACGATCATATGATGTTCACCCCTGTTTTTACACTTGTTATATCATATGTTACTGTTATATAATGCTATTCTATTTATTTATATCAGTTTATCACACTGCAAGTTCCCTGTATATTATTATCACTATGGGTTGAAATGATACATACCCAAACGGACTTTAGAATAGGGAAAAATCGTTATTGCCTGAAATGATAGGCCTGAGCGATTTTTAATTATTTCATTTTACTTGGGACTGCGGGTTTGAAATGACAGAACCTGGGTTTTCTTTGTAAATTACGGATTAAAATGATAAATATCTGTATCACTTTATCTAGGATAGAAAATTATATACAGACCCGTGGTTAAAATATTTTTCTAGAATTTTAAAGTATTTTTTAAAATGTAAATTTGTGATATTTTGATTTAAAATGAATTTAAAATGATTTTTATAAAGTGTAAATGATTTTTGTATAGGTTAAAAATGTGAAATAAATGAATATTTAAGCTGAATTTTGGAATATAGCTTAAATTGAAAATTTGTGAATTTTGTTTAAAAGTGAATTTTAAATTAAGTAAATAAAATGAAAATAAGTTATATTTGAAAATAAAAACTTAAGTGTTAAGTTAAAAATTAATTATAAAGAATAGAAAATTTAATGCTTGAATTTAACAAGTAAATTATAATTATATTTTGATTTTTGTGTATGAAAATTTAACTTTATAAAATCATAAACATAAGGGTATTTAAATGATTTTTTCAAGTGAAATATATGATTTTATAAGTTAAAAATGGTTTAAATTAAAGTTTAATTATTTATGAAATTATATTGAATATTTAGAATTTAATTAATTGCATTTTTGTAATGCTATTATTTCTAATGTAAAGAATATTACAGCATTTTGTAAATGTTGTAGTTGATATAAAAGAACTAAATGGCTAGAATTGAACTAAAAGCTATTACAACACTTTGTAAGTGCCGTAGTTGCAGAATTTAACTAAGGATTTATTTGAAACTAAATTAAACCTATTACAGCATTTTAAATGCTGTCTTTTGTTAATTGAACTATTTTAAAACATAACTTTCCATAGCATTTTCTAAGTACTGCCTGCGAAAATAGAATTTTCATTGTTTTAATAAATTTAAGTGAATAAATAAACCTTGAAAAGATTAAATTTTGAGAATTAAATATTTGAATGTTAAATATAATGACTTCATTTTAAATGATTCAAAATGGAGTATTTGTTCTGAAATATAAACTATTTTGAAATGTGAGTTGAAATGGTATTTAAATTTTATATAAAAATGAATGTGGTTTTGAAAAGATACGATATTTTGATATTTTGAAATGAATTTGAAATGATATTGAATTGTTGAAATGATATTTGATTTTTGAAATATAAATACCAGATTTAAATTATAAATAGGGTGATAATAACGATTGGTTGTTAAAGTGACCGGGATCGGATATGGACATACTCTCTGTCGATACCGAAAACCACTTTAACAACTGTGTACGCGGTGGAGATTCCAGAATGAAGTAGGATGGTGGCGATGTTCTTAAGGTTTATTACGTGGACCCAACTCCCGTGAATTGGCATAAGGTGGCTAAAACAGGAGCGATCTCGGGCCAAAGGGGTAGCTCCTCTGGTCGGACACACTTCTTCAATACCATTCTATTACTGTTGTGATTGATTGTGTGCACCCCTTGATTTTGGAGTGTGGCTCGAGGTGGGCGTAGTGGCTGCTACGTTACCACCAGCTTGTGTACGTAATTGGTGTATCTACCCTGGCATTGCCTTGTGTGTCGGGTCACCTACCATACCAAGCATTACTACGAGTTTGTTTTTCTCCCGTAGCCCATGGAGTATTTAGAGTAGTCTCCCGATCTAGAGATATGCTGATACTGGATGGACTACTGGGACTATTATGTGTTGGGGGCTATATGGGTAACCCTTCGATGCTATTTTAAAATAAGTTTATTTTACTATAGATATTATTATAATAGCGAAATATTACTAGATAGTAAATAGTTTAACGGGTCCTTAGAGGATGGGTGGTCCCAGACATCCTTTAAGTTACTTGTAGTTTATTACAGTTCACTTGAGTTGGTTTACATTATATAAGTATATATGTCGTGACTCGAGTATTTTGTGTTTTGCTTTACGCTCGGGTCAGCCTGAGTATTCACAGCTTTAGATTCTCTTTCTGGAGTTGGTCTTTGCTGGAGATTCTGCCTATCTATTTATATATCTATTTCAGTTTCAGTTGTTCTAGTTTATCTCATGTATTAGTGAACTTCTATGTATTTGGGATTTCTATTATATTGTTTTCAGACTGATATTATGTATTGTTTTGAGACTTTGTTATAGTAGCTTCATGAGCTACTATGGTATTTTATATTCCACTACGAGTTATTTTAATTGTTCTGTATCTGTGGTTCTGTGTATTTGATTTTAATTGCTCCAAATTTATTTACGATCTGTCATTTTGCATCATTCAAGTCTGACATGTGCGGATTATTGTCGATTTGAATGGTACAAAATAGTGGGCTGTCACATTCTTAATCACTAATTAATTAACCCTTAATTTCTAATTAATTAATCCTTAATTATAAATTAATTAATTGTTATTTATTAATTAATTAATCCTTAATTATTAATTAATTAATCCTTAATTATAAATTAATTAATCCTTAATTATAAATTAATTAATCCTTAATTGTAAATTAATTAATCCTTAATTATTAATTAATAATAATTAATTTCTCTTCACTTACTTCATTAATTTAATTAATCTATAATTACCTAAAATCTTAATTAATTTTTAAGATAAACTTTTTTAACTTAATTAATTGCTAAATTATCATTAAAAACTTAATTAATAATCTTGGAAATAATTATCGTTAATATATAATTAAAACATTATTAACTACTTAATTACACTTTTAATTCAAGTTTAAAATTACTTAATCAATTTAAGTTAAATAAATCATATAACTTTTCTTAAAAAAAATATTTAAAACATTATTATATAAAGAAATTAATTTTAAAATTAGTTTAAAATTGATTTATTTCAAATTTTTAAAAACTTGCTTAATTTAAATTTTAAAACTGATATAATTGTAAACCCGAGTCCAACCCGGTATATACTCGAGCCCAGACTCGAGATTTTTCTTTTCCTTTTAAAACTTAGCTTAGTTAAAAAAAATTTAAACTTGTTAACATGCAAAACCACTCAACAGCTACACGGAAAAAAAACCAGGCCATCGCCATGCTTCCCTGAGACAACCCCCGAGCCTACACTTCTTCCCAAACCACTTACACAACAGACCCTTAGTGCACGTGCACCGATGATCGAGGCAACTTCGACCACCGACGCGACCTCCAGCACATTGACGATCACCTCAACCCTCGATCCCGACCACCTGAAATTCAATCTAAACACAAAATCGAAACCGAGAAAAATTGAAACAAAACCGATCGATCAGAACCACCTCGCCCCAACGCTGCCGACCACCAGAAACCACGAAACTTCGTCCACAGCTTCGCCGACCAACCACTTAACTTTTTCGCGAACTTTGATGAACTCCGACGCTCCGGTGACGAGCAACAATCAAAATTCCCAACCTCGACCAAACCTGCGCCTAAACCCTACTCTGACAAAGAGCCGCCGCCATGGTGATCTGAAAATCCTGCTTCTATTTTTCCCGAGATCGCCTACCTCCTCGCTACCTTCAGCCGCGATTCTTACCACCCTGAGCCCTCCGATCACCAGAAAACACTCAAAACCCAAATTTGGATCAACCCACAAATTCTCTCCGGTTTCTAAACTAAAATTTTTGATTTACCTTTAAAATTCATGAATTTCGAAGATGATTTCGATTATATAAGTAAATCAAAGAATTGTGATGTTTGAATTTATCATGTTTTAAAGTTCCCACTGTTTTTTCTTGATTTTCCAGAAATCTATATACTAATCATAATTAAAACTATTTTTAAATTTAAGATCTTACTATTTTAAACAGTTTTTGTTTAAACAACAAGGTCTAAAAGGAATTAGAGGATGAGATCTTGATCTTTGAAAAGTTTCGAAAAACCCGTTAAATAAGAACAGGGGATATATCCTTGTTCCAAACATGGACACATACATCTATACACACACATACACACATACATGCGGGAAAATTTTTATATCTATGCAACAATTTTTCACCACATACAACGAGTATTTGTCACATGCAAGCAATCTTAAACAGATCTAAGATTTTAAAAGAAAGTTTACTCACCAAAATAATGTTGAACAAAGAGCTTTATAATTGGGAAAACTGGAAAATGCTTGATGGTCTTTTAAAAACTTGTAAACTGGAAATCACTTTTTGATCTGAAACTTAGTTGTTGAGATGATCTTGCTTGATTTAGTTTTGAAGATGAAATCTTGTTTTAAATTGAGATTTGTTAAAGTGGATTGATGTTTGATATTTTATTTCTGGTTTTAAGTTGTTTAAAGACTTTGTTTTCTTGAGTTGAAAAATGAAGATAGAAAAGAAATGAAAGAGAGAGTATAGATATATTTATAGCTTTGATTTATGATTTTTAAAAATAAAAGAAAATAATAAAATTGTGACACTTGTTAAAATTAGCTTACAATTGTCATTTGCATGTTATAATTAACTTATATTTGTAATATGCATGTGTTAATTAATTTTAATATGTTTTTATAAATCTTTATATTTATTTAAAATCAACTTATATATATAACAAACACATAATTTTATTTGTTTTAAAGGAATAACTTAACAAATTTAAATAATTTATAAGAGAAGATTATCACCTATTTATTTGCTTGAAATTCCGGGATATCACAATAACTGATACCCGTCTAAATTTCCATTAAATACAAAAGGACTATCGAGAGCCACAACTAACTTGTGGACTCCCATGAAAATTGACACCTCAAAAGAGGTGGGCCTGTAAGTTCTATCGCAGCACCGAATCATATTACAGAACGTTACATGACATACTCTAGTTTGGCGTTTCAATCTCTCCCCACCCCTGCTCTAGGACCACGTCTAAAGGTTGTGAACCTAATTGGTATAATGGATTTCCTTACTAGCATCCTTTCCTTCTGGTTGTTTATATCGACATACCGGAACCACATGTCAATGCTAAACCATACATACATCCACCACGTATGAGTACACAACACCAAAGTATTATCGTTGTAACGTCCCAGGATTTTGGACATCCTAAGTTACGAATATTGGTTTATAATATTCAATAATATTGTATTTTAATATACAATATTCCCAATAATCAATGATTAATAATTTTATACAATTTTCCAAATCAATATAACTGGGTTTTCAAATCCATATTAAAATTACAGATTTGGTTTAAATAGAATTTCTTAAAATTATATTTTGTTTAAAAAGTAAATATATATATATATTGTTTTAAATTAGATATATGCATTTTATTTTAAAATAAATATGTATATTTTATTCTAAAGTTGAAATATAATAGAAAATTTTAATTTATTGAAAGTCAATTGCATATATTTTACATATAGAAATAATATATTTATATGTAATAAATTTTGATAGAAATTCATAGTGAAGTAAAGTTGATATTTTGATTTGGTATATATAAACAATGTTGTTTATATTAAATAAAGGAGTTTTAAGTTTCTTAAATAATATATATACATTGAATAAGGAAAATTTTATATATATGTTATGATAAATTAAAAAGAAAAATTTATAATATTTAATAGATAAAAGTGTTGTAAATTAATGTGTATAAAAATCACTTAAATAAATAGGAGATACTATTTGCACATAGATATCAACGAACTTAGTTTTTTTTTGAAGTAATATATTTTTATATTATTAATTAATAAAGAAGGAAGTGACTTGATTTATTTTGAAATAATATATTTCTATATTTTAAATTAAAAGGTGTATATATGGTTATATATATACATAAAGGCTTCAAAATAGTATAGTATCACTTTGTAATACTTGTTTTAAAATAACATATGTATATTGGGTATGTTATTTCATTTTGTTTAAAATACATAAGTATTTATATAAAACAAATTGAGCAAGAAATATTATAGTATTTATCTAGTTTCTTAACTATATATCTTTAATATATAAGTGTAACACTAGTTTGTCAAAGATAACAATAGGTTATCTAACTTCATAGTTACATAAACTTTAAACATTATATAGTTTATATAAATATAATAAGAGAAAAGCTGTAAATCATTTACTGTAAGTAAGAAACCAGAAAACATAACAAGTAGCAAAACAAGTTTTAACAAATTATAAACTATGGTTTAATAATGATAAATCTTTAGATCAGTAAACATGTTAAACATCTGGCATAAACTTCCTGATCTAAATCTAACATAATCATTTTATTTTCTCAGCAAGAAGCTAATATCTTTTAGCAACCAAATTGTCAATTCTATCCATTCTCTATTGGCTGCAAGCTTGTAAATATATTTGAACATTTTAGATCTGAGTTGTTTTGAAATTTAAAACCTGTAAATTTGAAAACAAAAGCCTCTAGTCAAAATTATCAAGCAACTAGAAACCAAATTTTTAAAGGAAAAGAAGAAGCAATACTGTGTAAATTAAGAAGAAAGCATCCTAGTCTAGTGATCCCTTTTCAACTTCAAACTCAAGGAATTTTAAAGGCTAGTTCAATTTTCAGATTTCGAGTTTTCAAATTCAATTTCAACTTTTAAAACTTCTGGAACCAAGACATGGAAGGTGAGAAACCTTAGTTTTAACCTGGAAATGAATTTGTTCTGTTATTTGTTAAAGTGAGAAGATTCTGTTCATTCCAGTATTCAAAATTCTTTATGTCATTATCTAGTTTATGTTTGTAGATGCTATAAACTACAGAAGTGTTTAATTTTGGGTATAGTTTACGTTAAAAATTGTTTGTGAGCAAATTATGTTGTGTAGTTCGTTAGGGTTCTATTTTACAGGAAATAATGTAATTTAGGTGAAAAATAAATGTTTTTAATTATTGATTTCAAACATGCAACTTTGATTGATATATGAAAATATGAATTTAAGTAGTAGAATTATAATTTTTAGTGCCGTATTCAGTGAGATATGGTCAAATGAACATTTTTTGTTTAAAAATTTATTTCCGTCGACTTTGTCGACGAGGGTGATGCTGCCGGTTCTGGAAGAGGCAGGCGACCGTAGGGAAGGGGTTGACCATGGCGGAATCTTTGATTTGGGCTTAGATTGGGGAAGCGAGTTGATTTTAGTGTTTTTGGTGGTTTCGTTTTGACTCTGGCACGCAGTGATCTAGGAAGGTGGGGATGTGACCGGGGTATGTGATGTTTGGCAGAAAAGAAGCGTAGTGTGTGGGATTCCAATCGGTGAAGGCGACGAGGGAATCAGAAGTAAGTGACGAGTGCAGTTCGTCGACTGGTGGAAGTAGGTGGGCTTTTGGTTTTCTGGAGGTTTGAGGTGTTGATCGATTTTCAATCAATAGAGTGACTGGCTTCGGCAAGGTGGCAAATTGGATCAGGGGACTAAGTGTGTCTCATCGGCGATGGTGCGGCGATAAGATGGCCAGAGGAAGGAGGGTGCACGATCGTCTTCGTGCATAAGTGATCTGGGTGGAGCATTTTTCTCGTGTTTGGGTGTGTGTGATCGGCAAGGCCTCGAGTTTATTCGAAGTGATGATCGATTTGCGAGTGAAGCTGAGATTGATTTCTGGAATCGATTGAAGATGATCGCTTTCATGTGGATTTGTGGATGATTCCTGGTAGTAGTGAGGGGTTGTGGAAGAGGGTTGAGGTGTTCTATGTTTCGTTGTTTTGGGGTCTTCGGGTTCATCCCGATGCGATCTCATATTGGGCTTCGGTCCAATTTGTTTTCGTCTGGCTTGTTCAAAGTTACGTGCTGGATTGTTTTTGCTTGGGTTGTGGGCTCCGATCAAATGGATTTTGTTTTAATCAAAACAAGATTTTATAAACGAAAGGAATTTGGATTTAAAATAAAACAAATCAATTTACTTTCCAAAAGTTTTAACAAACATGTTATTCTTAAATAAATATTTTAAAACTAATTTATTTTAGTGTAAATGTTTAGCTAAAAAATTTAAATAGACGAAGGAATTTGAAAAATAAGCTTGATTTGCTTTGAGATTTTAATTTTAATTTGGGTATTTAAATAAGTTATTTTATCATTATGTACTCAAACTTTTAAAAATAATTTATTTATAAATCCTTGGGTTTTTGAATAAGTGAAGTATAATTGAAATAATTAAAGGAAAATAAATGTTTATACTTTGGAAATATTTCATGTTCTTAAGTGATATTATATTTATAATAATTGTTTAATTTCACATATGATAATGTGTTATAAAGGAGAGGGTTCGTAACGACGGATGGTATGCTGTCGTATGACCAGTTGTGAAGTTAAATAAGAAAATTTATAAGCTCGTGCAAATATAATTTAATTACCAAATTAGAAATGAATGCTTTTGAATAATTTTACGGCCAAACTGTTGAAATGTTCCCAACTGATTTAGATGTGTTTATTATAGACTATTTCAACTGGTTGACATCTGGACAGCGGAAACAGACACCATTCCGTTGAATAGATAATTTAATTTCTGTGGATAGTGTAAGCCATCTATATGATATTATCTGTGTAGTTGTTTCTAGCAATGATAATCTCTGATATGTTATTCATGAATATATCTATTATTTGTCTGTTAATTATATTTGAGAATATAATGTGAATCGATATATGGAAGCTGATTGATTTGAATATCTGTGTGATTGTGAATTGTGAATTGATAAGTATCATTAAGACGGATAAGCCTTATTCTGTTTGGTTTTATTTAGAAACTTGTTTTGTTTTAAAAATTAATATTATTTTTAGAAATGTTTTTAAGGAATTGATAAACATTTTGGAAATATCAAAAGTGGTTTATTATTATTATTTTTGTAAATATTTATAAAGGTATAATTTTTATAAGTAGGTATTAATTAAACTATTTCAAGTATTAAACTATTTTATAATGATTCCTTAATGGATAATTTTTATTAAATTAGTATTTAAGTATATTTTCTTAAATATAAATATATTTAATATAAATGTTGTTTTAAATAATATTTTATAAAATTATAAAGAGTATTTTATTTAATAATCTGGAAAGTAATATTTGGAAATTTCATAAGTATGATTTGGAAAGAAATGGTTTTAAGTATACATATATTTATCAAATGAAATAAGCTTTCTTAGTAATTTTTAATCCGTTTGATTTTAAATGTGAACAAGGCTTAATGGTTGCAATGGGAAATAACTTGGTTGAATTGATTATTTTGATAGTTAAATAACCGACTATTAAATTTGGACAAAAACTTCACTCTGGAAATTCAAGAGGAAACTCCAGAATTATATGGTACGTTAGAGGTGCTATACCATATGTATAAACTCATTTATTCTCTAAGACGAATTATAAGGAGATCCGTCCACAAACGGTTAGGAGGTGAACTCCGATCTTGTATTTCGTTGGTGTATTTCCTAAAGAATCGAGGTTGAGTTTACCGGGAAATAGCGAACGTTGTTTCAAAGAGACTGGGATTGGGTTTGAAATCCGAAAACCACTTCGATCCAACAAGAACGTTTTGGTGATGAAGACTAGAGACTTGGAGTTGAAGATGGAGCAGTGAAGTGCAAGGGCTACTCGCTACTAATCCTGAGGGTGATTCCAAAATGGATGTAGTAGGAATAGTGCCTTCGGTTCCGTTCGAACCCGGAATGGACTTGTATGGATGAATGCTTTCAGAACATCATCAGGTGGACGGTGAGCATTCTAAGCGATATGTTCTAAAAAGGTAACGCTTAACCTTGAGCGTCATCAACGGGGAATGACTAAAAATCAGGGGTTATGCAGCAAGGTTAAGTGGGTATCGCCCAAGTAGGGTGAGGTCATCCTTGTCTAGTCCCTTATCTTCGGCTGTGTGGTGGTTGCTGATCCCAACCGCGGGGTGATCTGCATCCAATAAGGGGTAGTCCGATCTTGTGTTGCAAGGGAACGGAGGGTTCCTCGGTACGCTGATCTAGACCATGTACTATGGTAGGTGGTACCCCAGTGCCTAGTCATTCATTGAAAATCTATTCTTCCTACGAGCCTTTTACGGTTTTGATTGTATAACCACTCTGTGGCTAGTATGCTGGAAATTAATAATGTAACAATTTCAGCTATTTGAATAAGTAATTGTATATAGACCCTATTATGATATCAGAGGATTTTATAAGAAATGTTTTGGCTATCGTAAGGTAAAAACCCAACATATTTATTTGCGGTGTGGTCTTACGAGATGCTTTTGATTTTCAAAGGATTTTCAAACCTTAATAATCAAGTTGAGTGTGTTTCTCACGCTGGTTTACTAGACTTACCCGGGCTTGGTGTTTTCCTGTATGATCAAGTCAGACCGAGCATATTTCCAGGTTAGCTGGAAGAGTAGAAGCTTCAGGAGAGGAGCTGGAATCTGGAGACGTATTCTCGTAGATGTTTATATTCAGTCTGTATTTATTGTGTGGTCAACATGTTGTAAGGACCGGATTGATATAAACTTTTCGAGTTGTATGGTTTTAACTCTGATCTAAATTCTGTATATGTTATTTAAAGCAACATTTGGTTTTGTGTAAAGATTTATTTATATTATAATTTATTCGATCCGCGGTGAGATTCTGATTGTTCTCTTTTCTTCTATCTTCTTTCTATGTCTACCTTCTTTCTTTCACTATCCGTCTTCCCATACGATCTAGCCGACAAGTGTGGTTTAAAGTCGGTTTAAATTAGGATGGAAAAATGGGTTGTGACATTATGGTATCAAAGCCTAGGTTGAGTGAATACCTAGGTTCGAGTAGGTTGCTCATTAGGAATAGAGTCTGTAGCAACCTGTCTGAGTCTGAGTGTGTGTGTGTGTATACGAGAGCGTGTATTTGTTAGTTATATAAAAATGGTTTTATATTGTGCTAATTGATCGGTTAAGTGGCATATGGATTCTGGTCAATACGAGTAGTTAACGTTATTGATAGGGATCTCTAAACACTTGAACTAGGCCAAGGGACACAATATTGTTTTAAGGGGTAGATGAAATAATTCTACCTAAATAATATTTTCTATATAAAAAATATGATTTTTAAATATATATGGTATTTAAATGATTTGTTGAGGTGATAATAATTTACCATCTGGGTTCTAAGTGGTCTTAGCCGTCAACCTTGAATATATTCATTGGTGGCCCTAATTGACTAGAGTACACCCTTAGAAACCGAACCCTTTAGGATTCAAATCTTTGGAAAATGGATTTTTATTAAATTTATTTACTAAAGGAATTTTGGAAAACTTTTAAACTAGTATTTTAGGAAAATTTTCCACCCTTTAAAGATGATTTTCATAATTATGGATTTCTAGAAAGAGGATATTTGAGAATTTAAAACCTTATAATAATTTATTTGTTATATATATATATATATGGATTTATAAATTTAAGAAATAAGTTGTTTGTAAACTTACTATATATATATATATATATATGTATTTTCCTCTACCTATAATCACTTTTCAAATATATCCTTAAACTATTTTTGGAAAGATGATTTTATAAAATCTTGGGTAATAATTTTTTTAAGGTGGAATAAATTTTGAAGTGTAAACCTTGATGTGCTCCTTAGCCTATATAATTCTAAACTTTAGGATATCATCTTTGGGTTTTGGTTTTGATTATAGAGAACCCATATCATCAATCGTGGTGGAGCTTTGGCCAGAGCTAGGAGAGATGGTGACTTTGACTGAGTCAGAAGCATCAGGGCGGATCCTAATGAGCCGTCCTTATATGAAGAAGAGCCAGAAGTACCAGTAGAGCCGATTGAGCAGCCTCAGCATCAGCCCCAGCCTCAGCCCTAGCCTCAGCCTCAACAAGAAGATCCAGTAGAGGATTTCGACAGTAAAGAGGAATTCAAATTCGAAGGCGAAGATGAGGACTTCGACAACGAAGAAGAACTCAAAGTGGAGGAGGATCCCGAATCAGAGAATGATGATGATGTCATTTGGGAGGCCAAGGAGGAGCTAGTTCCTAGAGTAGATTTCCTTCCTAGAGAGCTTAGTCCAGAAGCTATGTGGGTCTCGGACAGTGATGTAGAGTCTAAGGAATTGTCAGGACCCGAAAGGGAGGACTCTGGTAGTAAGAGTCCATAGTTAGTTTGGGTTGCTTTCTCTTGGTAGTATGTACCTTTTTGTATGTGTTTTCGACCCATGGACGTCATGGATATTAAATGTTTGGTAGGGTGATAACATATCTGTATATATGTGTATGTTTGTTGGATGATGATAACATCTGTAGGAATATTTTGGATGGTACTTAATGTAATGTATATTTTGATATACGATGTGAATCTATGTGTTTACCGGTATAGTTTGAGTTGTTATTTATCTATTCTTCGTGAGTGGATAATTTTTACTAGCTTAGCTATGGAATTTCGAGGAAGAAATTCTTTTTAAGGGGGGAGGAATGTAACGACCCAGGATTTTGGACATCCTGAGTTGTGAATATTAGTTTATAATGTTCAATAATATTGTATTTTCATATACAATATTCCTAATAATTAATGATTAATAATTATATACAATTTTCCAAATCAATATAACTGGGTTTTCAAATCTATATTAAAATTACAGATTTGATTTAAATAGAATTTCTTAAAATTATATTTTGTTTTAAAAGTAAATATGTATATATATTGTTCTAAATTAAATATATGTATTATTTTAAAAATAAATGTCTATATTTTATTCTAAAGTGGAAATATAATAGAAAATTTCAGTTTATTGAAAGTCAATTGCATATATTTTACATATAGAAATAATATATTTACATGTAATAAATTTTGATAGAAATTCATAGTGAAGTAAAGGTGATATTTTGATTTGTATATATAAACAATGTTGTTCATGTTAAATAAAGGAGCTTTAAGTTTCTTAAATAATATATATACATTGAATAAGGAAAATTTTATATATATGTTATGATAAGTTAGAAAGAAAATTTTATTATATTTAGTAGATAAAAATGTTATAAATTGATGTGTATAAAAATCGCTTAAATAAATAGGAGAAACTATTTACACATGAATATCAGTGAACTTAGTTTGTTTTGAAGTAATATATTTTTACATTTATTAATTAATAAAGAAGGAAGTGACTTGATTTATTTTGAAATAATATATTTCTATATTTTAAATTAAAAGGTGTATATATGGTTATATTTATACATAAAGGCTTAGAAATAGTTTAGTATCACTTTGTAATACTTTTTTTAAAATAACATATGTATATTGGGTATTTTATTTCATTTTGTTTAAAATACATATGTATTTATATAAAACAAATTGAACAAGAAATATTATAGTAGATATCTAGTTTCTTAACTATATCTCTTTAATATGTAAGTGTAACACTAGTTTGTCAAAGATAACAATAGGTTATCTAACTTCATAGTTACATAAACTTTAAACATTATATAGTTTATATAAATATAATAAGAGAAAAGCTATAAATCGTTTAGTGTAAGTAAGAAACCAGAAAACATAACAAGTAACAAAACAAGTTTTAACAAATTATGAACTATGGGTTAATAATGATAAATCTTTAGATCAGTAAACATGTTAAACATCTAGCATAAACTTTCTGATCTAGATCTAACATAATCAATTTATTTTCTCAGCAAAAACCTAACATCTTTTAGCCACCAAATTGTCACTTCTATCCATTCTCTGTTGGCTACAAGCTTGTAAATATATTTGAACATTTTAGATCTGAGTTGTTTTGAAATTTAAAAACTGTAAATTTGAAACCAAAAGCCTCTATTCAAAATTATTAAGCAACTAGAAATCAAAGTTTTAAAGGAAAAGAAGAAGCAGTACTCTATAAATTAAGAAGAAAGCACCCTAGACTGGTGATCTCGGTTCAATTCCAAACTCAGGGAATTTTAAAGGCTAGTTCAAATTTCAAATTTCAAGTTTTCAAATTCAACTTCAACTTTTAAAACTTCTGGAATCAAGATGTGGAAGGTGAGAAACCTTAGTTTTAACCTGGAAATTAATTTGTTCTGTTATGTGTTAAAATGTGAAAATTCTGTTCATTCCAGTATTGAAAATTCTTTATCTCATTATCAAATTTATGTTTGCGGATGCTATAAACTAGGAAAGTGATTAATTTTGGGTATAGTTTATGTTAAAAATAGTTTTTGAGCAAACTATGCTGTGTAGTTCGTTAGGGTACCGTTTTGCATTAAACAATGTAATTTGGGTGAAAAATAAATGTTTTTAATTCTTGATTTCAAACATGCAGCTTTGATTGTTATATGAAAATATGAATTTTAGTGATAGAATTATAATTTTTAGTGTCGTATTTAGTGAGATACGGTCAGATGAACGTTTTTCATTCAAAAATTTATTTTCGTCGACTTCGTCGACGAGAGGTGATGCGACCGGTTCTAGAAGAGGCAGGTGATCGTAGGGAAGGGGTTGACCGTGGCGGAATCTTTGATTTGGGCTTAGATTGGGAAGCGAGTCGATTTTAGGGTTTTTGGGGGTTTCGTTTTGACTCTGGCACGTGGTGATCTGGGAAGGTGAGGATGCGACCGGAGTATGTGATGTTGGTAGGAAAGTAGCGTAGTGTGCGGGCTTCTGATCGGTGAAGGTGGCGACGGAATCAGAAGTAGGTGACAAGTGCAGTTCGTCGACTGGTGGAAGTAGGTGGGTTTTTGGGTTTCTGAAGGTTTGAGATGTTGATCGATTTTCGATCAATAGAGTGACTGGCTTCGGCAACGTGGCACATTGGATCGGGGGACTAAGTGTGGCTCAGATGGTGCAGCGATAAGATGGCCAGAGGAAGGAGTATGCACGTGCACGATCGTCTCCATGCACAAGTGATCTGAATGGAGCAGTTTTCTCGTGTTTGGGTGCATGTGATTGGCAGGGTCTCGAGTTTATTCGAAGTGATGATCGATTTGCAAGCGAAGCTGAGATTGATTTCTGGGATCGATCGAAGATGATCGTTTTCGTGTGGATTTGGGGATGATTCCTGGTAGCAGTGAGGGGTTGTGGAAGAAGGTTGAGGTGCTCTGTGTTTCGTTGTTTTAGGGTCTTCGGGTTTGTCTCGATGCGATCTCGTATTGGGCTTCGGTCCAATTTTTTTCTTCTGGCTCGTTCAAAGTTAAGTGCGGGATTTTTTTTTTGGGGTTGTGGGCTTTGGTCCAATGGATTTTGTTTTAATAAAAACAAGATTTTTTAAATGAAAGTAATTTGGATTTAAAATAAAATAAAATCAATTTACTTTCAAAAAGTTTTAACAAACATGTTATTCTTAAATAAATATTTTAAAACCAATTTATTTTAATGTAAATGTTTAGCTAAAATTTTTATATAGACGAAGGAATTTGGAAAATAAGCTTGATTTGCTTTGAGATTTTAATTTTAATTTGGGTATTTAAATAAGTTATTTTATCATTATGTACTCAAATTTTTAAAAATAATTTATTTATAAATCCTTGGGTTTTTGAATAAGTGACGTATAATTGAAATAATTAAAGGAAAATAAATGTTTATACTTTGAAAATAATTCAAGTTCTTAAGTGATATTATATTTATAATAATTATCTAATTTCACATATGATAATGTGTTATAAAGGAGAGGGTTCGTATCGACGGATGGTATGCTGTCGTATGACCAGTTGTGAAGTTAAATAAGAAAATTTATAAGCTTGTGCAGATATAATTTAATTACTAAATTAGAAGTGAATGCCATTGAATAATTTTACGGCCAAACTGTTGAAATGTTCCCAACTGAATTAGATGTGTTTATTGTAGATTACTTCAACTGGTTGACATCTGGACAGCGGAAACAGACACCATTCCGCTGAATAGTGTAAGCCATCTATCTGATATTATCTGTGTAATTGTTTCTAGCAATGATAATCGCTGATCTGTTATTCATGCATATATCTGTTATTTGTCTGTTTATTATATTTGAGAATATAATATGAATCGATATATGGAAGCTGATTGATTTGAATATCTATGTGATTGTGAATTGTGAATTGATAAGTATCATTAAGATGGATAAGCCTTATTCTGTTTGGTTTTATTTAGAAACTAGTTTTGTTTTAAAAATAAATATTATTTTTAGAAATGTTTTTAAGGAATTGATAAACATTTTGGAAATATCAAAAGTGGTTTATTATTATTATTTTTGTAAATATTTATAAAGGTATAATTTTTATAAGTAGGTATTAATTAAACTATTTCAAGTATTAAACTATTTTATAATGATTCCTTAATGGATAATTTTTATTAAATTAGTATTTAAGTATATTTTCTTAAATATAAATATATTTAATATAAATGTTGTTTTAAATAATATTTTATAAAATTATAAAGAGTATTTTATTTAATAATCTGGAAAGTAATATTTGGAAATTTCACAAGTATGATTTGGAAAGAAATGGTTTTAAGTATACATATATTTATCAAATGAAATAAGCTTTCTTAGTAATTTTTAAGCTGTTTGATTTTAAATGTGAACAAGGCTTAATGGTTGCAATGGGAAATAACTTGGTTGAATTGATTGTTTTGATAGTTAAATAACCGACTGTCAAATTTGGACAAAAACTTAACTCTGGAAATTCTAGAGGAAACTCGAGAATTATATGGTACTGTTACCGATCGAGGTGCTATACCATATGTATAAACTCATTTATTCTCTAAGACAAATTATAAAGAGACCTGTCCACAAACGGTTAGGAGGTGAACTCCGATCTTGTATTTCGTCGGTGTATTTCCTCAAGAACCGGGGTTGAGTTTACTAGGAAATAGCGAACGTTGTTTCAAAGAGACCAGGATTGGATTTCAGATTCGGAAACCACTTCGATCCAAAAAAACATTTTTGTGATTAAGACTGTAGACTTGGAGTCGAAGATGGAGCAGTGAAGTGCAAGAGCTACTTGCTACTAATCCTAAGGGTGATTCCAAAATGGATGTAGTAGGAATAGCATATTCGGTTCCATTCGAACCCGGAATGGACTTGTATGGATGAATGCTTTCAGAACATCGTCAGGTGGACGGTGAGCATTCTAAGTGATATGTTCTAAAAAGGTAACTCTTAGCCTCGAGCCTCATCAACCGGGAATGACTGAAAATAAGGGGTTATGCAGCAAGGCTAAGTGGGTAGCGCCCAAGTAGGGTGAGGTCATCCCTGTCTAGATGTTTCTTTTTTTCGGTTGTGTGGCGGTTGCTGATCCTAACCGCGGGGTGATCTTGGTTGGGCTATCCAGTAAGGGGTAGTCCGGTCTAGTGTTGCAGGGGAAGGGAGGGGTCCTCGGTACGCTGATCTAGACCATGTACTGTGAAATAGGTGGTACCCCAATGCCTAGTCATTCGTTGGAAATCCATTCTTCCTATGAGCCTTTTACGGTTTTGATTGTATAACCCACTTTTTGGCTAGTATGCTGGAATTTAATAATGTAACAATTTCAGCTATTTGAATAAGTAATTGTATATAGAACCTATTATAATATCATAGGATTTTATAAGAAATGTTTTGGCCATTCTAAGGTAAAGCCTGATATGTTTATGTGTGGCGTGGTCTTACGAGATGCTTTTGATTTTCAAACCTTAATAATCAAGTGAGTGTGCTTCTCATGCTGGTTTACCAAATTGACCTGGGCTTGGTGTTTTCTTATATGCTAGGGTTAGACCGAGCATATTTTCAGGTTAGCAGGAAGAGTGGAAGCTTCAGGAGAGGAGCTGGAATACGAAGACGTATTCTCGTAGATGTTTATATTCAGTCTGTATTTGTTTTGTGGTCAACATGTTGTAAGGATAGGATTGATATAAACTGTCTGAGTTGTATGGTTGTAACTCTGATGTAAAGTCTGTATATGTTATTTAAAGCAACAGTTTGGGTTTGTGTAAAGATTTATTTATATTATAGTTTATTCGATCCGCTGTGAGATTCTGATTGTTCTTTTTCTTCTATCTTCTTTCTATTTCTACCTTCTTTCTTTCTTTCACTATTCGTCTTCCCGTACGATTTAGCTGACAAGTGTGGTTTAAAGTCTTTTTAAATCGGTACGGAAAAATGGGCTGTGACAATCATCATCCCCACGTGGATCGTGATTTGTTCTTGAAGTGCCTATCACTACCCAGCTGCCACAAGATAAGCATTCCAAACCAATATATATAAATCGCCTAAACAAAGCATTTATAGTTATATATATATATATAAAGATCACTTGAACCATATATTTATATATATATATATATATGTATGTATAATATATTTCATCAATTGTTCAGTAAGCCCAAGTTGGGCATACCGAATTATGCATACGCTTAAATTGTGTATCGAAAAATCATGTCGAATTACATTAGCTACAAAAGAGACCTATCCAGAGCCATAACTATATTATGGAATCCTCTTAAAACCAACACCTTAAAAGAAGTTGGCATGTAGTCCTATCGTAGCACCTAAGAGTACTATAAAACAGTATATGACCTACTCTAGACTAACGTCCCATTCTCCCTCTGCTCCTGAACCACGTCTGTTGATCGTGCGCCTCAATAGTACTGTGGATTCCATGTACTAATCGATAGCTCTAACTCAGACATACCGAAACTATATATAAGCACATTAAGCCGCATATCAAAACACACACATACATATATACATAATATTATGTGCATCTCCCAGTAGCCCTAAGTCGGACATACCATAAATATATTCATATTATAAATCACTAAATTATAAGCATGTATATATAAATATATTCTTATATATAACTAGTTTAACTATATGGAACTAATAAATACATATCGTGCACATTTACATATGGAAAGGTAATACACAATTAAAGTAAAAAATCTACCATCTAAATATCAATAACAATTCATTCATACAATCAAACAAACAACTCAACAAAATTACATCTTATTTAAGTAAACAATCCAACAGTTATATCTTCTTCGTATTATTTTATATAAGCCTTAAACTTATTTTATAAAATAATACTCTTGCCTATCAATCCCATTATAGCTAAATATCACTTAATTATTTTATTAAAATTAATTTAGCTACTAATAAGGTCACAAAATATTATATAGCTTATGTATATAACGCACACATATCACAAACCATTTCTTTGAAGTTAATAAATCATTTTATAACCTTAATCAAACCTTATTAAAAAATACAATACTCTTTGTGCAGTCTCTATGTTTTAAATCACCTTTATAAAAATTATCTAATTAGTCAATTAATAAATTACACCATAATAAACTAATACCAAGGCCAAATAAACTTCAAAGCCATTTTAATATAAGTTTAACCTGCCTAAACAATTATTTTAGCCTCACCGCTTATTCAAAAAATTATACTTGTAATTGATGGTCGGTAATAAAATATATAGCAATATTTCTATCACTAATACAACAAGAAAATTCAAGATTAATTAATTTATAACCATGTTATAAATTAATATCAACTTCATACAACACTACTTAATAGAAATATGATATAATAACTATTTGTACAGGATCTTAATAATTACCTTGAATATCTACTCAAATAATCAATTCAAACATGGAAATAGTTTCTTATGTATATATATATATATATATATATATATAATTCTACATCCCTTCGGTAATATTTTTCAATATATATAATTACAAGAATTTTACTGAAATATATATTCAGAGTTATAATTTCGCTTAGCTAAACCGTAGTTTCTCAAGTGACTGTAACCAATTCAAACCTCTTTTATGTCATGTATAATCTCCCTACGAGTGCAATGGCGTAGACTATGACTCGATTGGACCTCGTATGCAAGAGATATAAATTAAATATTAAACTAGATAATCTATTTAATTAACTAACTTAGTTAATTAACTAATTAATTTAGTTACCTCCTAAATCATCCTCCTTAAATTCAAAATCTTGCTCTAATTGCAATACCATAATTTTCGAGCACCACCGTTGACGCCAAACCCTACTCGAGCGCCGCTGACCATCACTACAAGCTCCTCTTACCACCCTAAGTTCAATACTCATGTTGATTGTGAGTCCAATCACGAATGACAACACACCCAAACCGTTGACCGCTATTTGACTATCGTCCCCCTCTCCACAGCCACTTCTGGCCAACAAGCTCAACACTAAGCTCCTCCCCTAGAAGAGTCGTACTCAACCTCGACCTTTAGTTCCCCTCCGGTGCACCACCATAAAACCCGACTACAAGCCTATGTCTCCTCCTTGCAAGAATATGTCACTGCCTGCCGTGCCTAGCACCACACCTTTTTGGTTATGAACGATGAGGAGGAGAACAAGTTTGCGTCAAGTGAGGAGGTCGACATTTTTTGAGGAGGTGTGTTGTCCAATAAATCCAAAAAGGAGGAAGAAATTATCTGAGGGGAAGAGAAAAGTAGGGTTGGTGATATATATATATATATATATATATATATATTAATAATTGGAATAGAGCTGCAATTTTTTGGTCCAACTGTGAAGTTCAAAAAATGCCCTTATGTAGAAATAAGAGACTGGGAGTTCTAATCCTACAAAAAACAAAAATAATATCTATTTCAAAATGAAAATTTTAATACATAAATTGTACCACAATTCAAATCAAATCTCAATGTAGTTTTCACAATGTTTTTCTTTGTACTTTTGAATTTTTCTTATCAAAGCTATATAAAATTTAAAATTTAGATAGAGTTTAAATTATACTCAAAATAATATCCATTTCCAAATGAAAATTTTGATATCTTTATTAATAGTTGTAGTAGAATTACAATCTTTTTGTCCAACCGTGAAGTTCCAAAAATACCCTTATATGCAAACAAGAATCCGGGAGTTCGAATTACACAAAAAATAAAAATTAACATATATTTTCAAATGAAAATTTTGGATCACAAACACGATTAGAAGTTCGAAACCCTATTTTAAAGAAAAAATTACAATTTTTTCTTTACCATTTCAAGTTTATTTCAATCAAAACTACATAGAAATTTTAAACTTTATATGATGTTTTAATATACGTGTGCATTGCACATGCCATAGAATCTCGTGTGTAAGTGTAATATATATGTTATTTAGTTTCTAAAATAAATCAAATTGCGTTTCAAGCTCGTATGATCACACAACCTATCAGATCGCCACAAAACTCGTCGGCCCACATCACCTCATTTTTTTGGTCCTGATGGTATTACGTCGTTTTCCACTACAGCGCTCTTAGATTATTATTACATGCATTTCGAGGTCATTTTGGCCATCGGATGACTCGATTTCAAAAATTCTTCAACTATGTGTCTCAAAATGAGATCCCATGGACCCGACTACATATAGATTTTTATAAAATACATATAATAGTACGTAAATTGTAAAATTACCATGGCTCCAAATACAACGATATTTATGCTCATTTTGATTTGTAACATCAATCCGGACTCAAAGAAAGTAGTCTCGAGTCCTAATTTGACCGTATGGGAAAAAATTCCAGATTCTAGACCTTCAACTAATTATGAATTTAATATTTAAATCGATTATTTAAGTATATAGTCGTTAAAATTTTACGTTGTTACGAAACTCAAACCCTACTCCGAACTGCCCCAACGTTTCGTGACTAATTATAACTTACATTATCCAGTTCTCCTCATGCAACTTTTGCGACCCGTAACTGAAATCAACCTTGAAACTCTAGAGGTTATGTAACTCAAATTGAAACTCGTAACTCAAATTGAAACTCATAAATCAAATCGAAATTCAAAACTACCCAGATCTAATAGACGATTTAGTGGATGATGTTGAGCTAAACTCAAAACTTCCACGACCTCAAAAATAGATGTGGTGGAGAGAAGAAATAATGATAAGGTTTGAATTTCATCTGGAGTAATATTGATAATGTATGAATTTCATGTCTCATCTAAAACCTAGATGTAGTGGAGAAAGGAAAGTGGTATACGATGTTGAGGAAGCAAGGGGAAGTGATGAAATCAGTAAGGGATAGAAGATAATAAATTGAATTTAAGCATCAAGCGGAAGGGTAAAAAGATAGCATGGAGCCAAAAATTTCGGCTTGGAACCGAAAGTTTCGATTTGAAGCCAAAGTAACAACTTGAATATGTTAAAGTGAAAGTTATAAAAGAAAATTTATAGATGTTATTGAAGTAATACTTTTTACTATACACAAGTTTGAATACTTAATATTTTAAGCTTATTTTAGGAAATTTTAAAGTATCAGTTTTTTGAAACATTATATTTAAATATATTTTGAAATTATAATTATTAAATATTAAATACTAAAGAATAAATATTACTTCTTAATTATTAATTATTATTATTAATTTTTTAATATTAATTTTTTGTAAAAATTACAAATTAAATATTACTTCTTACTTATTAATTATAAGTTATTACTTATTACTTCTTAATTATATTTGAATATTAATTAGTAAATGTTAATTATTATACACATATACATTATTAACTATTAGTTATTAACAGTAATTGATGATCATCAAAATTAAATATTAATATTACTTCTTATTTATTAATATAAATTATTATTACTACTTCTTAAATATAATTGAATATTAATTATTAAATGTTAATTATTTTATATATTATTATTTAATTATAAATAGTAATTATTAATTAATTATAATTATGTACTTAATATTAATTACTGAAAATTAATTATTAATCATTTAATAATAATTATTAATTAATTAACTATTAAATGTATTAAATATTAGTCCTAATTATTAGTTATTTAATGGTAATTATTGATTATTAAAAATTAAATATTACTTTTTTATTAATTATTACTTATTATTTCTTAACTATAATTGAATATTAGCTATTAACTACTAATCATTTTGTATATATTATTAATTACTGATAGCAATTATAAATTATTATACATCAATAGGTATTTTTTTGTAGTGAAATACGTTATTTTGGTTGAAAAAAAGTTGAAAAAAAAAAACAAATGATATTTCGACTTCTATCATTGCGATTTAATACAATGATAAATATAGGATGATTTTTAAATACCCTTCCTAAGTTTCAAAATGCCTAGCGGTTTTCTTCCATAAACGCATTCCATCAAACACCACTTTACTTATTTTCCACATTGTGTTTTATATTTAATTTCACATTTCGGATCAAGACTACAAAGAAATAAAATCTCAGCAACTAAAAAAATTCAATTTATTTTTTTTGCAAATATTTGTAGTTTAGCACTGATCAAACTTTGGAAAAAGAAAAAAAATCCAATACCTAGAAAGGGACGTTTAGTGAAATTAGGTCATAGAGATGAAGCTGCCCTGCATATTAAGTTTGAAAAGAAGAGCATATAACTGATTTTAACATTAAAATGAAGGATAAATTTTCAAAGTGGGCTAATTTTCAAAACTATTTCACGTTTAGAGCTAGTTTGAAAACTTATTGCTGGATGGGAATGGTTTTAGCCCAATCGGCATTTACATTAGTAGTTTTTCAACTGTCAACCTATATATGCAACTATGAGTTGCGCATAAGGTGAATTAATATAAGCGTAACTCATAGTTGAGCAAATGCAAAATATTCATCAAATGAAAAAGAGTAACTATGAATGGCACTTTTCCATTTTATTTGCAAATTGATATGGCGCATATTTCAGCTACGCTTAACAACTAATAACATATGCGCAACTCATAATTGCGTATATGTAATAAATTGTTTAGCGCAATTCAAAGTTGCGCACATGTATTCTGCTGTATATAAAAACAGCAGCACTCACACTTTCTACCACACACTCACATTACCATTCATTCCTACTTCCAACTTTCTCAATTCTGAACCCAAAACCCTTATCACAAAATTCTAATTTATTCATCAAATCCACTCAAAATCGTCTACACCATTAATCGATAAGAACAAAACTACAACAATCTCTGCAAGGTAATTGACTAAATCCTATTTTCGAATCTATTGTCGTTTTGAAATGTTTTATTTTTTTATGTTTATTTTAGTTCCACGCCTTTCATATTGGCTAGCCGAACCGATATAGATAATTGGGATATCTCAGATAATGTATTGGTGAAATACTATGAGCAACTGGACGCAAAATTTGAATTTGAACCTGAAACTCAGTTTGAAAAGTTCTCGAAACTCAATTTGAAACAGTTCTTGAAACTCAATTTGAGACAATTCCTCAAAATATTGGTGCTGTTTTTGAATTTGATTTTGAGAACCAGGTTTGCTTCGATGAACCAAATCAAAGACCGGAGAAACAAATTAGCTGCGAGGGTCGAGTGAGACAACCGGCACATCCAATTTATCACGGGGGAGATATTTGTGAGGTAGTTATATGTAAGATCAGACAAATGCCAGGCATCAGTTTTATGGATGTGCTGGTTACCTAGATCATATGACTAGCCCGAATGGTGTTCAGTACTGTAAATACTTCAAATGGTAAGATCGTCCGTTGACCCATAAGGGAGTTGAATATGAACTAGAAATGCAAGCCAAAGTGAGGCGATTGGAAAAGGAAAATTCTATGCTACGACGTCAGGTAAACTATTTGCAGTTCTTAAATCCAATTTGGAAAAGGGTCTAGTAAAATGGTTAGTACAATTGTTATGTAATGCTTGTGTATCAGAATTTTTTAATGACATAAGTATGCATTAGTTTTAATGGTTGTTATATTACTAGGTTGTTGTATTACTTGGTTGTTGTAATGGTTATGTAATATTTGATGTATTACTTTTTTGTTGTCATGTTTATTTAAATTTTGATGTTTTGCTTTATTGTTGTTCCGCTTGGTGTACAATGGATATTGCATACAAAAGCTGCATACAAATAAATCATAGCCACAGAACGTAGCAACTGATATTAATGTTAAACAAAAGATAACTTTTAATACCAAAGTTGTGCACATAATAAAAAATAAAAATTCTAAATACACGAATGACATAAGTAGTAAAAGTAAACAGATTAGTTATTGTTTCCTGCATGTTCTTCTCTCATAAACCAAGTTACTACATTGTCCATACCTATCTTGTTTTTTGTCCCCTATTTCGTCCATTATCCTCTAATTCTTGTGGTCCTCGATCTTCATGTATTCCTACATGTGGGCAGTGGTTGTATAGTTAGGTCTTCATGTACATCCCAATATCTATTATTGGGAAAAGGATGAAAAGCCAGATAATAACTATGTCTACAACTGTCTACTGTAAACCTCAATGAAATAAGATCATGTAAGCTCTTTTAGCTCCTCCTATACATCATGCACATGCAACCAAAACATGAGAAAATGAAAAATAGGCAAGAACAGGAATATTGCATGAACAACTGGAGTTGTCATTGCCAATATTTACTGTGCAGTGACATGCATTTGTGTCTATTACTTGCCACTCCGTCAAGCTGAACTGGTTAATGCTTATATTTTATGCTTCTGCTGCATATTTTTCCATCATTTTTTCATATGTTGGCGTGAGTGCAGATGAGTACTCCAGTCCATCAGTACGTCTTCTATAGAAGTAACTATTAAGATGATGAAAGGAACATGCTACTAATCCTTCACCGGTAATGATCGTGCACCTTTTAGAACTCTATTGAAAATATCCAAAGCATTGGTTTTCATCATACAAAATCATTTTCCGTTGTCCTTGTAAAGAGCCCATTATTCATCCTTATGTTTGAGATTTCTGTCAATCCATCTGTATGCAGCCAGATTAACATTTTTAGTGGCTCTCTTGTTTCTTTGCATGCTACCAAGTCTCTTATTTCAGCACAAGCATGGAATAAGTTTTGCAAAATTTTGCTACTAAAACCTTCCTTTTTTAAGTTTTTTTTCAAATGACGAAGGAAAAAGCGATGATGATGTGGTCTTCTCCATTTCTCTTACAAGGGGGTAGGAATTCCTTTCATTCTATAAGAAATGAGTGTAATGCACCTTACACTTAAAGAAGGAATTAAATGTCCCATGCATAAAAAAAGCATCTCCAATTCTCCACCAATTGCGTTCATACAATAGAAAATGCCAAAGAAAAAAGAGAGTTGTTTGCATCATCTTGCAATCACAAGCAACGTACCTTGATATTTACCATAAAGATGTGTTCAATCAATCGGAAGAACATGACGACAATGCTTGAAATCTTCTATGCTCCGTCCAAATACCCAAAAAACCCACAAATGAATGCCCTCTGTATGAACATGATAAACAATGTTTGGATTGCTTTTCTGTATTGCACGAAGAAACCGTGACAAATTATTATATGAAGATTCTTAATCGCCAAATATTTTAGACACAGCTTTGCTTAGTCCATTCCAAGCTCTCATATAGTTTATTTGAATTCTGTATGTATTTTCCATAAGCTCTTGGATAGATTTTATAGTGTAATTTAGGTTCGATCGGACATGCGGAAGGACTTTGGCGTAGATGAATTTGGTTGTTGCTTGTTTGTGATTCGAGTTGATGATTGGATTTAAGCATGTGTGATCACCATCATATTTTTTATCATCCAGCATGATCTCTTTCAGAAACAATAGCATGAAGCCGCCATGGACAATTAACATCAATATTATATATAATAACAAACTCTCTAGCACAAGACTTTATGTTTTTAAATGAAACCGAACACTTTATCAATCATTCATTTATATGTTCAATTAAAGATTCTTTTGATTTAAAAATCAAACTGACTCGAGAGCCTTGCTCCATGCATTCAAGTCTAAACATTTCATCATTAAATTGAACAACTTGCCGAATAGACCTTTCCATGAATGTGTCAATGTATTAGTCATCCTCTAGCGGTTCTTCCATCTCTATATGCTCGTCGCTATCATCAACTTCCTCTGGAATATCATCTAACGAAGTATCATTGTTAACATTCATATCATCTATCCATGTATCATCTTGGTCAAGTGAAGTGGCGATTTCCATGCTATCCAATTGTGATACATATTATCACCATTTCCACCCTCCATATCTTCAACTTCAACATCTTTATCTTTAATTTCTTGCAAATATTCATTTGAATTTGGAGTTGGAATTGACTATGGAGGATACAGTATGATACCATACCCGGGTGACTGCGATAGATATAGCATGAAACCGTAGCCGGATGTCAGTGTATATAACCTGCAAATAAATATATAAGTGTTAGTTACATAATTATACAGACGAAGAATGAAACATACATGCATCACATGAAACCATATCCAGGTGTTTGTGTGTAAACGTCGGATGGCTGGTAGGAGTAATATGGGTAATACGTTTGACTTTGCTCGGCAGTATTATTCGATCTTGGTTGGCTTGCATAATCAACAATATGTGCTTGCGGTTCAGTTGTTTGTACCACCCCCTCCTTCTTAACATACAACTCGATTACTTTCATCCCTACGCAAAATATAATCGATGACATCATCATCGTTCACCTCAATAGCAATCGGTCCATCATCCATAATCCATTTACTTACCAACAAGATGTCAAATTCGATTGAATTAATCTTTGTAGCTTTGTAAATTTCCATTTTCATCTCAAGAAAATTACACACCTTCCTTACTTTAGATCCTTTATGCCTTCCACCAATATAGATTGGCCTGCTATTCTCGTCAAGGATTAAATCACTGTCATGGTGACAAATAATCAACACGGTAGTCATAGATCTAGCAAATTTCAAGAAACTAAGGCAGTGTTTGGTTTGTTGTTTTTAGTTTTGAGTTTTCGTCCATACAAAAATGCACATGACGCATATATATTGCCGAAACGACCAATTTAGAAAACGAAGTTAACATACAAAATAGAAAACAACTTGTTTTCCCGTGTTTTGGAAAATAACGCAAGCACGTGAAATAATCCATTCTTCCATCGTCTCTCTATCTCCTTCGCCCTCCCATCCGTATTTCTTTCATCCCTTCCATCATCTCTCAATTCTTTCCATATTTGATATACATATTGAAAATCAAAAACATAAAATTTGTTTTTAAACCAAACACTACCTAAATTTTAATAATAGATCTAACAAAATAAGTAGAGAAGGGTTTCGGGACTTTACCTCAACTCTAGAAGAAAGTGAAATCTTGTTTTGGTCTTTGCGGTTTAAACGAATTTAAGTGGATTTTGTTATATTTTAGTTCAGTTGTAGTAAGAGAAATGGAGTTTAGGTTTTTGAAATAAGTTGGATTAGAGGAGTTCTATTGGAGTAGAGAGGAGTAAAGGGTGTCAGAAGCTGCCGTTGGGCCAGTAGCAGCAGCCCATGAACATGTGTAGCTTTGAGTTGCACATGCTGCTTTATACGTTAGCGCAACTTTGAGTTGCGCTGCTATTTATATAACTGAACGTAACTCAATGTTTGTTGTGCTGCATGTTACAAGCGCAACTCATAGTTGCGCCTACAACCTGATGCTGTTCTTCAAATGGCAGCTCACATATATGCAAACAAAATATGCATTTCATTCAAAACCTATATATTTCACTCAAATCTAATTCAACTATATATACAAAAACAATAACAAGTTGCACAAACATAAATGAATTAAACAACGTACATATCGATATCGTACATCAATAAAGTTCAACTTTAAATGCGAATACAAGTTCAAAACAACAAAGTAAAATTCAAACGAAAGAAACCAATCTACATACCAAATTAAACAACTTAAGTACACCTACCATACCACTAATTTCTTAAGTTTCTAAGTCTTCTTGGTGTTCTTTGTGTTTGAGTCCGAGGCGATTGAGATGGTCCAGCTTCAACTATGTTCTACCGGTTGAGTGTCTTATGAAAAACCATCCACGCCTATAAAAGTCTTCGGTGGTATGTATGAGCAAAAGCTTTGGGCAGACGAGGCACATACGGTGATGGTCATTCAAGATTGTGTCTCCTAGAAGCGGTTGGAAATTTCTTTGATGTTGAAACACTTATCTTTTACTTGATCTTCATCTCCAGGATCTACAAGACATCATCAACTTCGTTTGAAATGAGATACAACCTAAAAAAAGAAGTATTGACATAAGTAAGTAAATTGAATGAGTTAAGAGATGAAAATTATTTACGCGTACCAAGTCATGTTCCATTGGCCCCCATAAAAGCATATCTAGGCAACCTAGTAGATGATTCTTTAAGAACAAATCGTCGCGCTGTAAGCTAATACCACCTGTAGTATTATTCGATGGTGGCTCTTGGCATGCTTTCAACTTGTACATGATCCAGCCTATGATCTCATCTTACCGCATACATGTTATATAAATCATTTTTCTGACCATGCAGGAACACTTGCTCGGCTGCATCGAGTATATGCTTATGAAGGCCAATTGCCTCACAACTCTATCCGAGTAGTGCATGGCCACACTTTGCAAGCAAATGATTGGGGTCCTTGAATACCAAGTTTGTTCTCCATCCAACCAAATTGGTGGAAAATCCTACACTATCTCAGCTGTATATGGCACCAATCAACATTATGCTACTCCAAAGCATCGAGCTTATTACAATATAATATGAGATGACGGGCTGGATTATCTCTCCATCGTTTATCTCCTGCCCATCTATAATCAATAGGAAAAATAATTTGTGAATATTGTATTAAAACATATATTTTCCAATACAAATTACTAGTTGTTTTTACCTGGCCCTATAAGGTAATCCAATAGCGATATTGGCGCGAATATTTAAACGACCAATAGAAATACATGTCCATGATCAAACCTGCACATTATCAGTATTAAAAAGGGTCTTTAGAAATATTAGTATAACTATAAGTGCAAAATCATATAACTGCAGAAGGGTTAGGCAACCAGCTAATCCGTCCGACTTCATTGGTGCCACATTATCCAACTCCTTATACAAAGTTCATAAAACCGCATTACCCCATGAATAATCAAAAATAGTGGCAAAGTCTTGTAGCATGTATAACCATCTGACACTTACTCGATCCTTCGAATAGTTTGGAAAACGATGGGATGCTATAAGAAGCAATATGACAACCCGTGTGAACTAATCTAGCTTCTCAACACCGAAAGTAATCTTCCGACCAATTATAAAATCATTTATCCATTTGACCTTCAACTTTCTTCTATCAACCACCGCTTTGAGGGACGGAATCTGACTAAGCAAACGGTGGCAAACATCATCGGTGGCCACATTACCACTATAATTCAGAATGGCGCCTTCTATAGGAAGGCCGAGCAAAATATAAACATCTTGTAAAGTAGTTGTTATTTCTCCAGTGGAAAAATGAAAGATGCAAATCTCAGGCCTCTATCTATTGCATAATGCTATCAATAAAGACTTATCAAATCTGATATACTTTATTTGCATGAAATACCAAAAGCCCGCTTGATGACGTAATTGTTGAACTCGGTGGTCATCAACCATCTATATTAGATCTTTGAACTTTACGAATGATCCAGAAAGTCGACGGGTTTTACACTCAAAACAAATAATTATAACATACAGTTAATTCAAAATGCTAACATTCTTAAATTATTTACTATATTTACAAAATAAAAAAATTGCCTTCATTAAATCTTCAATATTTGTGCAGTGATTATCTAGCAAATATAATACGGTACTATCGACAGGTCAGCTTTTAGGTTCTGAAAGTCCATGCAACAAAAACAATTTTTTTAATATCTTACAATATATGATTGATTCAACTATACGAATTGGATTACTAACACCTACAACAAGTATATTGACGATGTTTATTGCAAATAAAAATGAATAATATTCAAATTAGAAATAACAAATAAACCTAAGGTTTAGATAATACCAAAATGGTATTGTGTCGATGAAGATCCCGCTTCCACTATGGTAGATTTGTTACAGTTGAAGATTGACGAAGAAATGTGTTAATTTTGAGTGGAATTGATCAAAAAAATCAAAATTTGGGATTTGGGGGAGATGGTTTCGAGCAGAAAATAATGAAAAGCAAATGTATTTTGAGATGTGAAATGAATGGGTGGGGTTATTATTGACTTTATGTGGCAGCAGCAAACTTGTCCATGTGAGTTGTGCATGCATGAAACTTTTAATGCAACTCATTGTTGTGCTTTATTAATTTCTACATATTTTGAATATGCGCAACTGTGAGTTGTGTATATATTAATTCACCGTATGCGCAACTCATAGTTGCGCATATATGTTGGTAGCTACAAAACTGCTGATGCACTATAACAAAGGCTACATATAGCAGCAGTTTTTGCATCGACTGGCTACGTCTATAATAAGCGACTAACGCTAGCCGACGCACAATCTGAGTATACAGGTCGAACCCAAGAATTGGAAATCATTTTCATTTCCCACCATAAAATAAAATGACGCTTATTTTAGCTGTGCCTACCCACGTCAGTCGCCTCCAGCCGCCTAGATCATCTAAACCCTCCAAAGCTCGCCTGTATCTCCTTGCTCTCCAATTTCAGCTTAATTAAGGTTTGGTTAAAACCATAATTTCGAAAATTGGTTGATAATGGGTTAGAAATTGATTATTATTCCGTATTAGTTGATGATAATAATGTATTAGTTGATTTGGGGATATAATTAAAAACTAATTTCGAAAATTAGTTAATTTGGGTTTAAAACTAATAACTATTGCATATTGGTTGATGATAATAGTGTATTAGTTGATTTGGGGATATTGATTAGTGGTTTGATTATTTAATTATTAATTAAAAATTAAAGTCGATTTAAAATCCAACAATTAGTGTATAATTATTGATTAATATGCTTATTGATAAGTTCACGCGAACATTTGTTATAGTTTAAAACAATATTTGTTATAGTTTACGCGAAAATTAGTGTATAATTATTGATTAATATGCTTCTAGATTGGTATGGTAAAACATAATTAATATTTTTTAATTAATTAATGTGTGTTAATTATAAGCGTTAGTGGTTAGTTAAAATATATTGGTTTTAATTTATTATAAATGCAATCTTTAAATTTTAGTTTACAAAATCGATAATCTAAAAATCTAAATAATTAATTAAATTGTAAATATGTTTAAAAAATTCAAATTTAGTTAATAAAATATTTAAATAGATGAATTATAAAATTAAGAAATGAAGTTGTGACGACCCGTCTTTTAATACCTAGAAAGACGTATCATCAATAAGAAAAGAAAGTGATAGAAATAGAAAAGATAGAAAGAAAAGAACAACAATCATCAGAATCTCACAGCGGAAACGAACAAAATATAATATTACACATATCCATTACATAGTGTTACGTATCAGAGTACACAAAATAATAAGACATCATTACATCTGATATTCATAAGAGTCTTACAAACCATACAACTCAAAACACAACATCAAAATGTCACTACAGCGGAAAGAGATAAATAGTACGTCCGGACTCCAGCTCCAGCTTCCAAAACATTTGCTAATCCCAACCTAATCACTTGGCTACTCATAAAAATTTGAGTACCCAAGAGTTTATGAAAAACAAAATAAACTCCAGGTCAGACATAGGTCTGGTGTGAGTAAATAAGTTAAAGTTGCTTAACTTTAAAATCAGTTCGAAACAAAAAGTATTACGTAAGACTTCCCACAAATAAACACGGGTAAGTTCTTACCTTACGCTAACCAAAACATTTGATAGGAAATCCAGTGATATTATAATAGGGTCTAGGGTTTTCAAGTAAATAGAAAATAGCCGAAATTGTTACATTCATTAAATTCCAGCTACTAGCCACAAAAGTGGGTAATACAATCAAAACCGTAGGGTATCGTAGGGAAAATGGGTTTCCATCAATGGCAGGGCTACTGGGGTACCGCCCGTCACAGTACGAGGCCTAGATCACCGTACCGAGGAGCCACCCTAACTCCCCTACAACACAAGGACGGAACCATCCCTTACTGGACAGCTCCGAACAAGAGAACCCCGCAGTTGTGGCCAACAACTGCCCACACAGCCGAAATAATAAGGGACTTCTAGACATGGGTAAATCTCACTCTCAAATTGGGGCTACCCACGAAGCCTTGCTGCACCTCCCCTGTTTTAGCCATTCCCGATTGATGAGGCTTGAGGCTACGATTACCTTTAGAGGGCACATCTCTTAGAATGCTCATCGTCCACCTGACGATATTCTGAAAGCATTCATCCATACAAGTTCGTTCCGGGTTCGAACGAAACCGAAGGCATTATTTCGTTACACTCATTTTGGAATCACCCTCAGAGTTAACGACAATAACTCTTGCACTCTAAAACTCTATCTCGATACTCACTTGAGATGTCACGACTTAACATTTAACTTAGATCATTGTGGTTTTCGGAAAATCAAATTTGATTCCCGATCTCGGTCACATCGAAATCCAAACGTGTCTTAAAGGCCAAGTTGTTTAAATATTTAGACAATTCAATTTAATTCAATTTTAAACATTGAATACACACAGCCTATCCGCAGATAATAACAATCATCCATCTAAGATATATACAAATCTCATCACAGAATATCTCAACTATCATTCAACAGATATCAACCATATTCAGATATTCAATTCAAACAACCATCCATAAGCAGGCACTTCTTTAATTCATATTATAATTAACTTAATTAATTAAAATTAAATTAATTACTTAAGAATTAATCACTAATTCTTTCTTAACCAAGCATTAATTAATTAATCACAATCATTTAGTTAATTAATCATTTTTTATTATCCTCATTATTAATTAATTAATCTTTAATTAATTAACAATCCTTTAATTAGCTATTAATTAATTACTACAATTATTCATTAATTAAAACTTGATAAAAAAAATTAATCATTCCTTAATTGGTTATTAATTAACCCTTAATTTATAATTAACCTTAATTAATTTCTTAATTAATCACAAATTAATTTATCTTAATTATTAAATTAATTAACCTTAATTATTTAATTAATTTAAATCTTAACCACCAATTAATTAACTATTGATTATAAATTAGTTAATGTTTAATTACTTTAACTCTAATCAATTAATTAATTTCTTAATCACTGATCAATAAATCATTAATCACTTAATTAATTAGTTACTAATCACTTATTAATTAATCTTTAATTATTTAATTAATTATCTATTAAATATTATTTAATTTAATCCTTAATTTTACCATTATTAATTCATAATTAATTAATTAAACCATAACAAAATAATCAATCTAAATTTCTTAATTAATTTTAACCTTAGTTAATTTATAAATTTAAGTAAACTTTTAATTTCAAAACTTAATTAACTTTCAAAACCAAATAATTTAATTCTTTATTAAAAACTATTACATATTTAAAACATTTTCAATTTGTTAAAGATTAATTACCTTTTTAAAAGCTAAATTTAAAAGATGTAAAATCATTTTAAAACTTCAATTAACAAAATATGAAATACTTTGAATTAAAATATTTTAACATTTTCATAAAGTAGTTGAAATAAATTATTTTAAAGTTTAAACTTAAACAATTTGAAATTTTAAACAAGTTAGAAAATTCAACATCATTTTCCTTCTTGTTTGTCCCGACCAAAACTCAAACAACACAAGACCCAAACCCCTCTCTTCCAATTCCTTACACTTCTTAGTTTAGGCTTCAGCTAACACAAAACAAATAAAACTGGAAAACACACTACCTTTCCCCAACCTCCTACACGAACTACGGCAGTACACTCCTGAGCACACATGCGAGCCACACACCCAAACACTCAAACACTGCTTCGAGTCATAACCCACACACACTCGAACGCAACTCCACTGACACGGTCATCACCCCGTGCACCTGCACGTTGCTTCGCCGCCGCCGCCACCATCCACGACACCACGCGCAGGCTCCACTTCGACCAAGGACACAACTCCAGCCCCCAAACCTTATACGAGCTCAATCGAATATGGTTGCTCGAACCCAAAAAAAAGAACTGCATCACCAGAGAACCCATCAACCCACGACCGCCGACCACCATTCGCTTCCAGATTCCGGCCACAACACCGCACGACCCTGACGCAGTCTCGCCCCAAACCACTCACGACTCGATCCATCCAACAACCCACACTCGCGAATTTCTCGAGTTCGAACACCACAGAAAATCAAACCCTAACTTCATGAATTCCACCAGACTGCGGCTCCACCTTGTAATTGCCACGCAGCCATTATTCTCTTCTGCTCATCCAATAACTTCATGCTCTTAAAGATCTTCTCACACAAGAGAAGCCATGCTTGTACCTCTATTATGGTTTTTGATCCTTGAAATGGTTTTCCTCCAAGATGAACGAAGTCCTTGCATAATGCAGCAAAACTGACTAGAGACGTAACTGGATTAACAACTTCATTATTAGTCTGCTCTCTCCTATTACTGGTTGATGTACTTCCAACAACTCTTCCCCTTCGGCCTCTTGAACTCATACTGGCTACCTGAACAGGTAACCCAACTAATTTAGATAGGGATATAGTTATATTAGAAAATTACAAATACGCACTCTCAAGATAGATACTACTCTAGAGCCTAGGTGTTTCTCAACCATTGTTGTGATACCAACTGTGACGTCCCGACTTTCAATACCCTGAAAGACGTATCATCAATAAGAAAAGAAAGAGATAGAAATAGAAAAGATAGAAAGAAAAGAACAACAATCATCAGAATCTCACAGCGGAAACGAACAAAATATAATATTACACATATTCATTACATAGTCTTACATATCAGAGTACACAAAATAATAAGTCATCATTACATCTGATATTCATAAGAGTCGTCCAAACCATACAACTCAAAACACAACATCAAAATGTCACTACAGCGGAAAGAGATAGATAGTACGTCCGGACTCCAGCTCCAGCTTCCAAAACATTTGCTAATCCCAACCTAATCACTTGGCTACTCATAAAAATTTGAGTACCCAAGAGCTTATGAAAAAAAATAAACTCCGGGTCAGACATGGTTCTGGTGTGAGTAAATAAGTTAAAGTTGTTCAACTTTAAAATCATTTCGAAACCAAAAGTATCACGTAAGACTTCCCACAAATAAACACGGGTAAGTTTTTACCTTACGCTAACCAAAACATTTGATAGGAAATCCAGTGATATTATAATAGGGTCTAGGGTTTTCAAGTAAATAGAAAATAGCAGAAATTGTTACATTCATTAAATTCCAGCTACTAGCCACAAAAGTGGGTAATACAATCAAAACCATAGGGTCTCGTAGGGAAAATGGGTTTCCATCAATGGAAGGGCTACTGGGGTACCGCCCGTCATGGTACGGGGCCTAGATCACCTTACCGAGGAGTCACCCTAACTCCCCTGCAACACAAGGCCGGAACCATCCCTTACTGGACAACTCCGAACAAGACAACCCTGCAGTTGTGGCCAACAACTGCACACACAGCCGAAATAATAAGGGACTTCTAGACAGGGGTAAATCTCACTCTCAAATGGGGGCTATCCACGAAGCCTTGTTGCACCTCCCCTGTTTTAGCCATTCCCGGTTGATGAGGCTTGAGGCTACGACTACCTTTAGAGAACACATCTCTTAGAATGCTCATCGTCCACCTGACGATGTTCTGAAAGCATTCAATCCGTACAAGTTCGTTACGGGTTCGAACGAAACCGAATGCATTATTTCGTTACACTCATTTTGGAATCACCGTCAGAGTAAACGACAATAACCCTTGCACTCTAAAACTCCATCTCGATCCTCACTTGAGATGTTACGACCTAACGTTTAACTTGGATCGATGTGGCTTTCGGAAAATCAAATTTGATTCCCGATCCCGGTCTCATCGAAATCCAAACGTGTCTTAAAGGCCAAGTTGTTTAAATATTTAGACAATTCCATTTAATTCAATTTTAAACATTGAATACACACAGCCTATCCACGGATAATAATAATCATCCATCTCAGATTTATACAAATTTCATCATAGAATATCTCAACTATCATTCAACAGATATAAACCATATCCTGATATTCAATTCAAACAACCATCCATAAGCAGGCACTTCTTTAATTCATATTATAATTAACTTAATTAATTAAAATTAAATTAATTACTTACGAATTAATCACTAATTCTTGCTTAACCAAGCATTAATTAATTAATCACAATCATTTAGTTAATTAATCATTTTTTTATTATCCTCATTATTAATTAATTAATCTTTAATTAATTAACAATCCTTTAATTAAATATTAATTAATTACTATAATTATTCATTAATTAAAACTTGATAAAAAAATTAAGCATTCCTTGATTGGTTATTAATTAACCCTTAATTTATAATTAACCTTAATTAATTTCTTAATTAATCAGAAATTAATTTACCTTAATTATTAAATTAATTAAACTTAATTATTTAATTAATTTAAATCTTAATCACTAATTAATTAACTATTGATTATAAAATAATTAATTTTAATTCTTTAACTCTAATCAATTAATTAATTAATTTCCTAATCACTGATCAATTAATCATTAATCACTTAATTAATTAGTTACTAATCACTTATTAATTAATCTTTAATTATTTAATTAATTATCAATTAAATATTATTTAATTTAATCCTTAATTTTACAATTATTAATTCATAATTAACTAATTAAACCTTAACAAATAATTAATCTAAATTTCTTAATTAATTTTAACCTTAATTAATTTATAAATTTAAGTAAACTTTTAATTTCAAAACTTAATTAACTTTCAAAACCAAACAATTTCATTCATTATTAAAAGCTATTACATATTTAAAACATTTTCAATTTGTTAAAGATTAATTACCTTTTTAAAAGTTAAATTTAAAGATGTAAAATCATTTTAAAACTACAATTAACAAAATATGAAATACTTTGAAGTAAAATATTTTAACATTTTCATAAAGTAGTTGAAATAAATTATTTTAAAGTTTAAACTTAAACAATTTGGAATTTTAAACAAGTTAGAAAATTCAACATCATTTTCCTTCTTGTTTGTCCCGACCAAAACTCAAACAACACAAGACCCAAACCCCTCTCTTCCATTTCCTTACACTTCTTACTTTAGGCTTCAGCTAACACAAACAAATAAAACTGGAAAACACACCACCTTTCCCCAACCCCCTACACGAACTACGGCAGTACACTCCCGAGCACACACGCGAGCCACACACCCAAACACTCGAACACTGCTTCGAGTCATAACCCACACGCACTTGAACCCTACTCCACTAACACGGTCATCACCCCATGCACATGTACGTTGTTCCGACGCCGCCGCCACCATCCACGACACTACGCGCAAGCTCCACTTCAACCAACGACACAACTCCAGCCCCCAAACCTCACTTACACGAGCTCAATCGAAATATGGTTGCTCGAACCCAAAAACAAACAGAACTGCATCACCGGAGAACCCATCAACCCACGACCGCCGACCACCGTTCGCTTGCAGATTCCGGCCACAACATCGCACGACCCTGACGCAGCTTCGCCCCAAACCACTCACGACTCGATCCATCCAACAACCCACACTCGTGAATTTCTCGAGTTCGAACACCATAGAAAATCAAACCCTAAAATCCTAAATTCCCAATTCTCTGTTGAATAATTATTACTTCTATTATTTTTCTCATGTTAATCCATCAACATTACAGCTTCAATCCAAAATCCAATACCTATAATTGGCCCGACATAAGAATTTGCCCAAAATCCCAAATTCAGTTAACAACAAAATTCTTCCTCAAATTCAAATTAATTTTTTTGATTTTTATCTTAAAATTCATGTTATACATAGTAGATTTAGGATGTGAACTCAATTCAACAAAATTCAGAGCATGATTTATCGTGATATAAATTTTGTTTCACTGTATTGTCTTGATTCAGTAGATTTTTAACAGTTTCTTTTTGAATATCACTTTTAATACTTAATTCATGCTTAAGTGAGAATACTGCATTGAAGATTCTATCTTAACAATGATTTGTTGCATCTAATTTGAAGTTTTTGTTTAAAATTTATTCTGAACTTTGAATATACAGAGAAGCATTAGAAGTATTTTTAACATGCACAGTTAAATAATAACCTGTAAACAAAGATTTACAAAAATAATAGGTACATGCAAAAATTAATAGATCTAACATTCACATGCAACATTTTAACTTAAATTTTCTATTTTTAAAATTTACTCACCTGTTTAATTGTTAAGCAGAGACCAAACTTCTGGAAAAATAAAGGACTGCAGTTTTCTCTTTTACTTAAAATCGCTTGATTAAATTATTTCTGCTTGATGATGATGCTTCAATCTTTAAATCAGTCGGTACTAGGATAGAAGAACTTGAATTTCTTTCAGAAATTTTGAAGATTTAGGAACCCTTGATTGCAGTTTTTAAAAGTATTTTGAATGCAGATTTTTTTCTCTGGAATTTGAATTGCAGTTTTAGATTTTGAAAAGAGGTTTGAGTGTTTTGTAAATTTTGGATTGAAGTGAAGATTTTAAGAATCTCAGATTTGTTAATGAGGTGTAAAAAAAATTCTTGCTTAAGAAAAATTAGAAATGAGAAAGTTTAGATTAAGCATAAGAGATAGCTTTTTATATAAAAAATTTGTTCTATAAAGATTTAAAGAAAATAAATTTAAATTATGACACTTGTCACTATACCTAGCTAATTCTTTAACACATGTTTATTAGTATGATTTAAATGTTAACAAGTGTTATTTTCATGCAAAAAGAGTTTTAAATGTTTTTGTTAATTAGTTTTCAAAATTTAAAATACATTTTTAATTCATAAAATTCAATTCTTCTTAAAGAAATAAATATAAAACAAATGTTATATCCTAAATAAAATAATGAAAATACTTTTTTAAACTCAAAATATAATTTAGAATATAATTAACCTATTTTGAATCTTTTAATTTAACAATTCAAATTCAAATTAAATTTTCAAATTCAATTCAAAAATAAATTTTTTATGAATATAATTTTTAATTATTCATTACCCTTATGTATATTAATTTTAATTAGAATTAGTGTACATTTACAATTCATTTATTGTTATTGTATAAAATAACAAATTTATCGATTTAAATTAATTTATTACAAAGATTATCATATTTAAATTGGCTTTGAAATTCCGGAATATCACAGAAGTGAAATAATATATTAATAAAAAATAAATTTTAATTTGAAATAATAATTTTTTTAAAACAAATATTCTAATAAAATCGATGCTGGCCTTTTACGTCGGTCAGCAATGGCTAGAATAAGCGGCCGACGCTAGTCATCGCCAGTTGACGCAAATCTGTATACATGAATCAAAAACCCGCAAATCTGAAAACTTCTCATTTTTTTGCACCAAAACGTAAGGTTGATTTAAAATCCGAAAATTAGTATGTAATTATAGATTATGCTTATTAATAAGTTTACGCAAATGTTTACCATAGTTTAAAACAATATTTGTTATAATTTGCGAAAAAATTAAAGTATAATTATTTATTAATATGCTGCTATATAGTTAAATGAATTGTAAAATATGTTTCAAAATTAGTGTATAATTATTGATTAGTATATAATTATTGACTAAAATTAGTGCAAACTTCAAATTCTAATTTACAAAATCGGTTCAAAATTTAGATAGTTAAATGAATTGTAAAATATATTTCAAAATTTCAAATTTAGTTAATAAAATATCTAATAGTTGAATGAATTATAAAATTAAGAAAGAAGTGAAGTGAAATAATAAATTAAGAAATGATAAATTTTAGTTTGAAATAATAATTTTTTCGAAACAAATATTTTACAAAAATCGATTTGTTAAAAAACTAAGAAATGAATATAATATTTTAAAGTTTATGTGACTGCTTGTTATAGTTTAGAACGGTGTTTTTTTAGTTTATGCAAAAATAAGTGTATAGTATGTCTTAAATTTTCAAATTTAGTTAATAAAATATTTAAATCGTTGAATGAATTATAAAATTGAGAAATGAAGTGAAATAATAAATTCAGAAATAAAAAAATTTAGTTTGCAAATAAGCGTTAAGTATTATCTTAACAATACAACAACAACAACAACAAATTAAAGTCTTTAGTCCCAAAAGGCTTTAATTTATTTTTGAAAATAAAACAACAATAATATACCCCATGTATGCAAAGTTATGCGTAGAAGAGAAGTAAAGTGAATTGTTGTCGTAATTAGACAAAAGTGTGGTGTATAAAGTCTTTGGTCCCAAAAGGCTTTAGTTTTGTTTTAGATAAAATTTAGGTGCTATCGAAATTACTAACATATATTTTTAAATTAGGAATAATGTTCGATTATTTTCTCGACTGTACTTCGATGTATGAAGTCAGAACTGGTATGAAAAGTTCGATGAAGGAACATTTCTACAATGGTGTATACGAATTTATTAGATTCACTATATCAAATAGTCGAAATAACGAATAACTTTGTCGCCCTTGTAGTAAGTGCCAACATTTGAAGCATTGGAAACCAGATATAGCTAAAGAATGTTTGTATAAATTTAGCTTTGTGCCAAATTATTACTTGTAGGATCGTCACAGAGAACTTGTTGCGCCTACCCTAATCTTGTAGTGTTGAAGAATGATTACGTAATGACGAATCCAATAGAAGATATGGTGGAAGATGTAGCACGACCAATATTCCCTACCATTCAAGTGAAATCAAAATTCAACTTTACAAAAGCTGGATTTATAGCAGCCGTACAAGATTGAAAACGACATATGCCACCCCATGATCTGATGTGCGACAGTCGTTATAAAGTGAAAACAGTTATGTCGGCTTTCGGTCCGCTATACCAAAAGATAGACATATGTATAAATGGTTTCATGTTGTATTGGAAAGATGATATTAACCTTAGAAACTGCAAAATATGTAATGAGGAAAGATACAAACCAAGAAAAAAAAAAGGAAAGAATGTTCCATACAAGAGAATGCATTATTTACCCATCATTCTCAGACTTTAAAGGTTATGCGCGTCTTCAGCTATGGCATGTCATATGCGATGACATAGTTTGAGAACACATAAAGTGGGAACTTTGACACATCCATCAGATGGAGAAGCATGGAAATATTTCGATAAGACATATCCCGTGTTTGCTGGGTAGAGAGCCGTAATGTCAGACTTGGTTTATGTACGGATGGATTTTCATCATTCTCTTGGTTTAGTAGTAAATATTCACCTTAGCCTATTAACGTTACTCCTTATAATTTACCTCCGTGGATGTGTATGAAAACTCCACATATATTTCTCACAACTGTCGTCCTTGGCCTTGATGATCCAACATAAGGAATCAGTGTTTATTTACAACCATTGATTGAATAGGTGAAAACACTGTAGCATGAAGGAGTTGAAACATACGACATTTAAAAAAAAGGAAATTTCATATGTTCGCTTCTTTGTTATGAACTAATAGGGATTTTCCTGTGTATGTAAGGCTTTCAGGTTGGAGTACGGCTGATCATCTAGCTTGTTCATATTGCATGGAAGAAACACAAACATTTTCTTTACGGCACAGAAAGAAAATTTCAATGTTTGATTGTCATCGGTGTTTTCTCCATCTCAATCATACTTTTAGAGGAGATAATTTTTTTAAAGCTGACAGATAAGAGAGAACGCTAATACCAAAGATTTGGTCAAGCAAAGAAATATAGGAAATTGTAAAGGACTATCCAAAGATACATGAAATTGGAGGACAGACTGAAATTCCAGGTAAATCGAACATTTATAATTGGTTCAAACAAAGTATATTTTAGGAATTGCCTTATAGGAAAGATCACTTACTTTGGCATAATATTGACGTGATGCACAACAAAAAAACGTATTTGATAATGTGTTTGATAATGTATTTAATACAATTTTGAATGTTAAGGGCAAAACTAAGAATGATCTAAATTCAAGACTTGATATAGCACACTTTTGTAAATGTCCCGAACTTCATAAGGAGCACAACGACAGTAAAAAACCCAAAGTATGCTATGAGCTAAATAGTAAGCAAGTAAAACTTGTGCTAAAGTGAGTGGAAGGACTAAGACGTCCTGATGGGATTTCTTCTAATCTCCGTACATGTCTTGACCTTAAAAATAATAAACTAAGTGAGATGAAAAGTCATGATTGCCATATCATGGTGGAATATTTTGAAAATAGCTATGCTCTGATACCAAATGAAAAGTCACTATTGTGGCTAGCTATTACTTAGGATCATGTAATATGGAATATAATAAAATCTGATGCGAAAACAGATGATAATAGCAAAGTAAATGAAAATAAGTAAACTTAAAACATGCGCACCAGGAATTTTTATACTGGTTTGAACTTCCAGTTCTACGTCCAGTCCCAGACTCCTTCTGGAATTTCAACTAACACAACAACCCTCACTTAACCCGGAGGAACAGGTCTATACAACCCTTGAACAGCCGAACAAGGGACCTGAGCAGCAGAATAGGATTTTGCCTCAACAGCCGAAGAGGACTTCAGACGCCTGAGCAGCATAACAGGACTTATACATATAAAGTTTTCTTGACACTATGTGTTCTTTAATAACACGAATTTGTCAATTATAGTACACTCTTCCTATAATCTTCTCTTTTATGATATATATATATATATATATATATATATATATATATGAATATGTGAAAAACAAGGAAGCAATAGAATGAAATTGTTTGAAATTGAATGCACAAAAGTGTTAGAATCAAGAATATGAGAGTAGAGTAAGAATATATTGAATTAAGTTGTTAAAAACCATGATTCTAATGTGTTTATATAGATTATAAATATGTGCATTTGTTCATGAAGAGTTATCATGAAGAGATATGGACATATCTATTGAAATGAAGAATGCATCTCTTCACGAATGGTAGTGTCTATTTGAAAAATGTAGCCTTTATAGATATTCAGACTTCTGAATCGAAAAATTCAGACTTCTGAATTTGCACGGGATCAAATCAGAAAGAAAATAGGCTAAAAATGGTCGGATTCAGACGTCTAAAACATTTCATTCAGACGTCTGAATATTGTGAAACGATATTCTAGTTTCAGCATTCAGACGTCTGAATGAAGTATTTCAAACGTCTGAATTTACCTTATAACAAAAAGTATCATTGCTCATTTGGTTAGAGCACTTGCCTTCTAAACTAGAGACTCGGGTTCGAGTCCCACTCCATGCAATTTTTGGAAACTTGATTTTTCATTTTAAATATGAATGTATATGTGTGTATACCATTTGAAGAAGATTTTAACATTTGTAAACTCTAGACACGACACTATATGACTAATAATACCTTTTTTGTCACCTTCGTCTTGTCTCTATCGTGTATATCTCTTCTGTATCTCCATATATATATATACACACTTTCATCCTTTTTTGTATTGTGTATCTTCATTTAAATGCATTTGATTGTCTCTTTTATATGCTCATGTACCTGCAAATTAGCTTAGAGATTCTTTGGCATAATTGTATAGTTTTTGTCATTAAAATCCAATAATTGAGGTTCTAACATTCTCCCCCTTTTTGATGATGACAACTATACAATTTTAAAAAATATTCATTCTATATAAAAAAATAATATAAATATGTTTAAAACTCCCCATATGTATAACATCTCCCCCTAAGTATAATATCTCCCTCAATTAATATGCATATGAATTTCTCCCCCTTTGTCATTATCAAAAAGAATGAGGGAATACAATAAATTATATAAAATATCTTGTAAATAATTAGATAAACTCATCATTGATTATGAAGGAAAAATAAAATAGATTTTACCATATTTGCTGAAGTCCATATTTCATTGTAAGCACGTAATTCTATTAAACGAACGGAACATTCTTTAAAATTCCAAAATCTATCCTTTTCCTTTTGTTTCTCCGAGAACCTGCAATAAATAGTAATTATTTTTGGTACCCACTTACTATATTAGGGTCCGGAGGGGTTAGGTCTTAGGAAACCATACACATTTGGGTGTGGTTGAACCTTTATAAATATAATTTTCATTATTAACTACCATACCAAATAATCATTAATGTATTTTTCTCTGTTTTTTCAATTTACAGGAACCCAAGTACTTAGATAATTTTTATTCATATTTCCATTCGATGATTTTGTACTTCTAGAGAAATTATAAACATTATTAATCATAGCAGTATTTGAATTTCTATAAAAATTAGATTTAGACTTTACTCAAATTTTAGCACTATCGTTTTTACTATACATGAAAGCATATCTAGTGCTATTTCTACGATCAGTTTTATTATATCCTAAACCACTTTTATCTTTGTGAGCTTTTGAATTTTTAACATAACCTAATCCCTTCTTTTTTGAAGTAGGTTGAGAATTTTCAATAATCATGGATAAATTTTCTCTCCCTTTATTAAAATTGGAAACATTTTTAGTAATGTCATCAAGCTTAGTTTTGTGACTAGTGTTATCTAACTCAACAATTTTAATTTTTGATTTTAACTCATGATTCTCAGAAGCTAGAGCATCATTCATTTCTTTTTGAGCTTCTATTTCTTGACTTAATAGAGCGAGTTGAGAATTGTTTGAATCTTGAATTTTCTCAAGTTCTTCTTCTAATATTCTCTTCTCGTCTTTAAGCATATCTCTTTCGAATTCTGCTTTCTTCTGATTTTCCAGAGCTTCCTTATATTTTCTTTTGAGGCTTTTTAAAGTGTCTAGAAGTTCTGAATTTATTTCTATCATATCATCAAAAGTTAGATCACTAACCTCATTATCTTTTGCCATGAAGCATTTGTTCGTTTGCTCCTTTGATTTTTCTTTATTGATCTTCCACTTCTTATTGCCTTGACTAGATTTCTTTGTAGCCATTTATTCTAGGATGTTGTTACGATCTCTAGAATCCTAGGCTCCGATAGCAATTGAAAATAGCTATGCTCTAATACCAAATGAAAAGTTGCTACTTTGGCTAGCCATTACTTAGGATCGTGTAATATGGAATATAATAAAATCTAAATGCGGAAACAGATGATAATAGCAAAGTAAATGAAAATAAGTAAACTTAAAACAAGCACACCAGGAATTTTTATACTGGTTCGAACTTCCAGTTCTACGTCCAGTCGCAGACTCCTTCTGGAATTTCAACTAACACAACAACCCTCATTTAACCCGGAGGAACATGTCTATACAACCCTTGAACAGCCGAACAAGGGACCTGAGCAGCAAAACAGGATTTTTCCTCAACAGCCGAAGAGAACTTCACACGCTTGAGCAGCAGAACATGACTTATACATATAAAGTTTTCTTGACACTATGTGTTCTTTAATAACGCGAATTTGTCAATTATAGTACACCCTTCATATAATCTTCTCCTTTATTATATACATATATATATATATATATATATATATATATATATATATGAATATGTGAAGAACAAGGAAGCAATAGAATGAAATTGTATGAAATTGAATGCACAAGAGTGTTAGAATCAAGAGAGTAGAGTAAGAATAGATTGAATTAAGTTGTTAAAAACCATGATTCTAATGTGTTTATATAGATTATAAATAGGTGCATTTGTTCATGAAGAGTTATCATGAAGAGATATAGACATATCTATTGAAATGAAGAATGCATCTCTTCATGAATGGTAGTGTCTATTTGAAAAATATAGCCGTTATAGATATTCAGACTTCTGAATCGAAAAATTCAAACCAGAAAGAAAATAGGCTAAAAAGGCCTTATTTAGATGTCTGAAAATTTTCATTCAGACATCTGAATATTGTGAAACAATATTCAGGTTTCAGCATTCAGACGTCTGAATGAAGTATTTCAGACGTTTGAATTTAACTTGTAACAAAAAATTACCATAGCTCAAATGGTTAGAACACAAGCCTTCTGAACTAGCGACCCGGGTTTGAGTTCCGCTCCATGTAATTTTTGAAAACTTGATTTTTCATTTAAAATATGAATGTATATGTGTATATACCATTTGGAGAAGATTTTAACACTTTTAAACTCTAGACACGACACTATATGACTAATAATACTTTGTTTGTCACCTTCGCCTTGTCTCTATCGGGTATATCTCTTCTTGTATCTCCATATACATTTTTTCATCCTTTTGTACTGTATATCTTCATTTTGAACGTATTTGATTATCTCTTTTTGATGCTCATGTACCTGCAAATTAGCTTAGAGATTTTTTGACATAATTGTATAGTTGTTGTCATTAAAATCTAACAATTGAGGTTCTAACATATTTATTACCCGTGGTTTTCAAAAAATTGTTGCCCGTAAAAGTATGAAGTGATATACCAAAGTTAAGTTTATTTTATTAACAGCTTTGTTCGACCACGTTAAAAGTCGACCGTATATGTAAACTTGAAGTAGAAATCCCTATACTGCAATGCAAATAGGAGAAAATATTTCCGCTAAGTTTCTTTAATGTAATGGAGCATTTACCTATTCATCTTCCATCCGAAGCACTTCTTCGAGGTCCTGTGCAATATGGATGGATGTATCCATTCGAGAGGTAAGATTGAATATCTGTAATATTTATTTTAGTTTAAAATTAAGATTTACATATGTAAATTTAAATTGAATTAATTTTTTAATAAGTACTTGAATTATTTGAAGAAAAAAGCTAGACAAAAAGCATGAGTTCAAGATTCAATTTGCAAATCATATCTTGAAGAAGAAGCCTCATTCTTTTTCTCTCACTACTTCAGTGATTGAACAAGATTCTTCTCAAACAATATTATCTATTTTTAGATAACGTGACCAACCTAATGAAAAATGTATGGAAATATGGTTAGACGATAGAGATTACCATGTAAACACACATATGTTCTCCTTAATTGTGCGAAAGTTGCACCATTTGTTAGGTAATAATATAATAATAAATTCATATTTATTTCAATTATACTTACATATTAATTATTATGGAAATATTATATATTTGTAGTATTTACGAATCAAAACATCCATCTAGCGATCACAGTAAGTAATTTACTAAATGGTTTTCGAACTACATTTATGATCCAAGAAACAATGTCGTTGATGAAGGATTACAACATCTTGCGCTTGCACCCAAAAAAAGGTCAAGATATATCCAATAATCTTTATCAACGGTATGGTGCTGAAAAATTAACATATAACAACGGTGTATTTGTCAAACGTAGTGATGATCCAGATGTCCATATAAAAGATTTTTACGGTGTCTTAACATAGGTTCTAGAATTGACATATTATATACAACCCGTAGAAAAAGTTTTTTTATTCAATTGCAATTGGTTCAGCAATGTTCCTGGTTCTAGAATCAATGTGCACAAGGAGTATAAGTTTATTGAAATAAAGCATACCTTACATTACTATAGGTATGATCATTTCGTATTAGCCAAGTAAGCATTGCAAGTTTATTTTGCTTCTTATCCATCCTTAAAAAGAGATAAAGCAGTTTGGTCGGCTGTTTTTAAACAGAGGCAAGATTTACGTTTGATGGAAATAATATTCTAAACGAAGCAGCATATCAAGCGGATCTTGAGCCAAATAATGATATAATAATAAATGCTGATATTGATTTAGGATCGTTGAATAATGAATCAAATGTGTTAATAGAAGCATTTGAGAGTACAGAAGAAAACGATATAGAGTACGAGACCGAGTCTGAATCAAAAAATGACGAAGACTGATAATTCTGAATATCTATATCGCTTGTTGTAAAATGTATATTCTGAGTTTCTGCTATTATCAATAATGATGACTATGTTGTGGGGTATGTATTATTTTGTTTTGTTAACTCTATATATGTATTCAGGAGATCTTGTTTCATTTATGAAGTTTTATACGATGATTGATCAAACATTTTTTCTAATAATAAATTGATATGTTTTTTCATTATATGAAATGATATGTTTGTTGTAGATATATATGTCTTATAGGAGAAATTCCAACATATCTCAACATTCTCCTTCTCCTGGCACGGGTGCCAGTGGCACGACGCTGGATTTACATCTAGTAGTTTTGAGGAGTGGGGAGTAAGTCTCAAATTTATTGCATGTGTGTTATTTAAAATTTATTAAATGGCTACATTAAAATTTATATAGGGATTTTGAGGTGAAGCCTTCAGACTACATTCCTCAAGTCTCCAAAAAGTTATTCAGAGTCGGATGTCAGGATGTTGAGCTCATTGGGACGACATCCTAGACCATGTTATGAACTCTATATGAGCCGACTTGATGATAAGTATAAATTTATAATTCATTTGGAAGTTAATATAATATATATAACTCAGATTAATTTTAATATGCAAGCTGCGGTACAGTTGATTCGGAAGATATGGATATTTTTAGAAATCACTAGAACCAAAAGATATGGAAAAATTATAGGGACAATCTCTTAGAGGAAAAGAATGTAAATAAAAAAACCCACTTAAATGAGCACTGGTGTTTGGGCTGAATTTCTCCAGCTTTGAGATACTCCTGAATTTAAAGCAAGTTATTTGCTTTTATATTCTTATTAAAAAAAATTAAATTTTGTATATTAGTTGCATTAACTTAGTTAATAATATATTTAAAATTACAGAAATATCATCGGGGAACCATGCAAATAGGAATAAAAATTATGCTATACACTGTGGTGGCTCTAAATCCTTCCAACGGTATTGAAAGGAATTGGTGAATTTATAGGTTGCAATTATAAATAGATTATTGATATTTAATCATATTGATAACATTGTTTATTCATATATATATAATTTCAATATAAGATGTATAATTGTGAGCCTACAATGGCAGAGGTCTTCACACACACATATGTCGTTGAGCGGACAAATGAGGATGTCAAAGTTTCATATGTTTGGAGGGACAATAAATCTCAATCTGTAATGGTAAACATGCTTAATTTTTTTTGTACTTCACATTTCATAAGTTTTACATTGAATATTTATTGTAGCAAACTTACGTTCGTCATCATAGGAAAGATATGAAGCAGAGAAAACTCGAATGACATAGTCCATTAGCCATGGGTTGACCTTGGAGGAGTCGAACCGTATATCGAATGTTCTGATTGACCCTCCTTCGTGAAATAGGTGTTACAGTTACAAAAATCAGTAGGTAAAACTGCTTCATAACTAATATATAAATTTTATTTTATATTGAGCATAAGTTATAACTCCCTATTAACTATTTTACAGGCGATAATGACCCAGAAGGCTTATAGAAGATCTCAGGCAGAGGAGGAGATAGCTCGGCTGAAATAGCAGATGGAAAGTTCAATGATTGACGGAAGAGCAGATGATTGGCACAGCTGCTTTGATGAGCGGATTGAGCCATATTTAGCAGAGCACGAGAGATCGCTTAGGAAGGATGGGTTGGGAGATGACGATGAGTAGGCATGACTGTGGTGCTTGATGGATTTTGTTCGTTTTTTTTTGTATTTATTTGACATGTGTTGATGGATTTGATACTTGTTTGACGATTGTGTTGCTCGATAGTTTTGTGGATGTTTTGTTTAATGGACATGAGTATTTGTCGGTATGGTTGTATTGTTTGAAGGATATGTGGATGTTTTGTTTGATGGACATGAATATTTTTTAGTATGATTGTGTTGCTTGATGGAATATAGACGTTGTTTCATGGAATGTTGATGTAGATATTGATTTTTGCATTGTATACTTTCTTATTTGTTATATGTGATGGTTGTAGTTGCGAAATTGGATTTATATATGTTGTAGATAAGATGTATAAAGATATGAGGATATTTGCGCGGTTGGATGGCTCAAATAGAAGCTGCATATTTAAAAAAATTTCAGGCTTGCGTCGACTAGCGATGGCCTGCTACAATCCATTTAACCAGTTTTGCATCGGTTAGCGTCGGTCAGCAACAGCCTTAATAAGGATTGTATTGGGTTGGCATCACTTTATTTGTTCTTTCTTCGTTATTGTGTTGGGCTTCTTCTGACCCAGTAGCTTTTCTTGCCTTGCATTTGTGTACTTATAAATACAAAGAGTTGTATAGTATCTGATGTAACAAAAAGTATAGAAATCAATAAAATTAATTTTTTTCATTTTATGGTATCAGAGCTAATATAGCCGAAAGGCAATTTTCGATCAGAATAAGGTGATTTTACTCTTCTCCCCTCAGAGCATTATCATCACAGGGGGTATACCAATCTCACGATCAACTTAATATCAGTTTCTCATCAGTTCTTGTGCTCACTGTGCCATCCTAGAAGAGGATTAGATTCTAAATCTTCATCTCCTCATTTAGTTGCACTGATCTTGATCACTACAGCCTACTTTGGCTGCAGATTTATCACTGCCTCACCAAAGCATTGCCTTCTTGATCAAGATCTCCTCACCTGATTGTACTGTACTCATCTGTATTGGATGCAAGTTCATCATTGTCTCGCCAAAGTATTTCTTTCTTAATCAAGATTTCCAGACAACAGGGTTTTTGATCAACCATGGCGAATCAAGATGATGATGCCACCTCTGTAAACATAGGCAACAGGTCCAGAAATGACCAGAGCATTGACCCAATCTTGATCAGACCTAAAAATCAAGCAATCAACACATCATTAGATGAAGACAACTATATAACATGGAAATATCAGGTAGAAATTGCATTGAGATGTTATGATCTGCAAGATTATATGAAGCGAACCAAGGTAATTCCTCTAATTAACATCACTGATGACAAAGGAAAATTAGTTAACAACCCAGATTATATTCAATATCAAAAGCAAGGTAATCTGCTTGCATCTTGTCTTTTATCTTCTATTAGTCAAAGTCTTGTGTCACAACTTGTTGGATGTTACACTTCATATGAAATATGGTCAACCATTGAAAGAATTTTTAGTTCACAGTCAGCAACTAGAATTATGCACTATATAAGAGAGCTACAAAATGCAAGAAAGAATGATACAAGTATGAGAGAGTATCTTGCCAGAATCAAGAATCTTTGTGACAAATTGAAATCTGCTGGTCATGAAATATCTAATAATGAGCAGATTCTCATCATTACAAATGGTCTAGATCAAGAATATGAATCTTTAGTGACTTTTCTTGCTACCCGACAAACACTGCCAGATTTAGAGTATGTTCACTCAGCACTTCTTACTCATGAAGGCAGAGTTGAACAGAGAAAACTCATGCAAGAAGACTATTCAGCCAACTATGCCTCCTCCACAAAGAACAGAAATCAGAAACATAGTCAAAATAAACAAGAAAATCAAAATTTAAGAGGAAGCGACAGTCGAAGAAGAAGAGGCAGAGGAAGATACTCAAACAATCACAGCGTCAAATGTCAAATCTGTGAGAAATTTGGCTACATGGCAAATAAGTGTTGCTTCAGATTCAAGGAAGATTAAAACACTACACAGCATGGTCAAGGAAACAGAGGACCAACGGCAAACATGGGACAAATCAGTAATGAATCCATAAATGGTGCAGACATCTCAACTGATGATGCAACTAGACCTGAAGATGTTAATATATAAGAATGGTTTCATGATTTAGGGGCCACTAATCATATGACTAACAATCTGCAAAATCTAAACTTGGGGAATAAAATTTACACGGGTAAACATTATGTTGCAATGGGAAATGGTGAAACAATAAATATATCTTATATTGGAACAGGCACTATATAAGGTACAAGGCTACCCTATCTTAATATCTTATTGAGAGCATCAAGTATCAAAAAGAATTTAATCAGTGTCTCACAATTTGCTAAAGAGAATAATGTATATTTTGAGTTTCACCCTAGTTTTTGTCTTGTCAGGGATATGATGAATAAAAATATACTGTTACAGGGTAAACTGGATCATGATTTATACAAGTTCAGCAATATGAGAAAAGGATCCTTTTGTAACAATGGAGTATGGTGTAATAATGTTAGTGCTGATGATAACAAAAAGGATAATATTCTTGATGTATGGCATTGTAAGCTAGGGCATCCTAGTTTTGATGTAGTTAAACAAGTACTGAATGATAATAAAATTCCTTTTCCAAAATTATGTACTTCCAATATATGTTCACACTGTCAAATTGGAAAGGGTCATAAATTACCTTTTCAACATTCTGAAACTATATATGAAAGGCCTCTTGAGCTAGTGGCAGCTGACTTGTGGGGGCCATCTCTACATAATCTAACTCAAGGAGACAGGTATTACCTATCCCTTATTGATGCTCATAGTAGATATACATGGATATATTTTTTAAAGGCAAAATCAGACACATGCAATGCTATGAAACATTTCATCACTTGCATTGAAAAGCAGTTAAATAGCAATGTGAAAATGACAAAAACAGATGGTGGGGGTGAATTCAAACCTCTTAAGGACTTCTTTTCCATAAAAGGAATTATACATAGAATAACATGCCCACGCACATCTGAAAAAAATGGTTTGGAGGAAAGAAAACACGGGCACATAGTAGAGACTGGTTTAACACTTATGTCACAGGCATGTCTCCCCATGAAATACTAGAGATAAGCATTTGCCACAGCGGTGTATCTCATCAATAGAATGCCAACCAAAGTTTTAGACCATATCTGTCCTTTTGAAAAACCTTTTGGTGTTAAACCAGATTATGAGTATTTAAAAAAAATTTGGGTTCCTGTGTTTTTCTTGCCTCAGACCATACAATAGACATAAATTGAGCCTGAGGTCTAGTAAATGTTCTTTTCTGCGTTATGCAGATAACCAGAAAGGCTACAAGTGCCTAGACAGTAAAGGCAGATTCTATATTTCAAGACATGTAGTGTTTAATGAAAATGTTTTTCCTTTTGCAGAGAAGGAAAGACACAAACAAGAAATGCACTTCAACAATGCAGGGACAAGTCATATACCAAATCTGTCTGATTGGATCGGCAATGAAAATAAAGTAAATTATGAATCAACAAAGAGTGTTCATATTAATAATTCAGAGCAAAGTGCAGTGGACAGCTCACAGTATAATGAACGGCAGCAAGTAGATATACAGGAAGATCAAAGCAATGAAAACACAACAAATGAAGTTACCGATCACTACGATGTTGAACATCAAATGCCACAACCAACCATTAGTCAGCACCCCATGACTACTAGATCCAAAAGTGGTATTTTTAAACCCAAAATATTCAATAATCAAATCAATGAAGTTGAGCCAACATCATATGAATCAGCTGTTAAAGAAAAAAGATGGAGGATAGCCATGGATGAAGAATACAATGCACTGATTAAAAGCAAGACATGGACCTTAGTTGACCCACCAAAACACAAAAACATAGTTGGAAGCAAGTGGACTTACAAAATCAAAAGGGATCCAGATGGCAAAGTAATCAAGAATAAGGCAAGACTTGTGGCAAAGGACTATACTCAACAGTATGGTTATGAATTCAATGAGACTTTTTCCCTAGTAATTAAAACAGCAACTATCAGAATCATAATAACTTTAGCTCTACACAAGCATTGGGAGATAAGACAGTTGGATGTGCTCAATGCATTCTTAAATGGAGACTTAGTGGAAGAAGTATACATGCAACAACCAAAAGGTTATAATTCTGAAGACAGCAACAATCAAGTATGCAAGCTACACAAGGCCATATATGGGCTAAAACAAGCATCAAGGGCCTGGTATGAAAAACTGAAAACCACTTTAGTCAGATTGGGATTCATTGCTACCAAATCTGGCAACTCCTTCTACATAAAAAGGCAGGGAGATAATAGCATCTACATATTGGTATATGTTGATGACATTCTCATTACTAGAGACAGTAAGCATGAAATTGAAACAGTAGTCAGGCATCTAGACAGACAATTTGTTATAAAAGACTTGGGGGTCGCAAATTACTTTCTGGGGATTCATATTCAGAAAAATGCAGACTTAAGCATCAGTTTGTCACAAAAGCAATGCATATCACATATTTTAGTAAGAGCAAATATGGACAATGCCAAAGCACTGCCTACACCCATGACAAGAAATCTTAAACTGTTTAAAGACAAGAGAGAACCGATTGAAAATGTCAAACAAAATAAGAGTGTAGTTGGGGCACTTCAGTATGCAACTATTTCCAGACATGATATTTGTTTTAGTGTAAACTAGGTCTGTCAATACATGCAAGCACTAACTAATGAGCACTGGCGTGCAGTTAAACGCATACTCAGATATCTTAAGGGAACTATTGACTATGGATTAAGACTAGTGCCATGCAAAAATATAACTTTACAAGCTTACAGTGATTCTGATTGGACCATTGATTTAGACGACGGGAGATCTACTACAGGGCACTGTGTTTATCTCGGGAACAACCCTGTTTCATGGTGCACGAAGAAGCAATCAACAGTTTCTAGGTCGAGCACAGAAGCGGAATACAGAGCCATCGCTAGTGTCACTGCTGAAATCACATGGACCGAAGCTCTTCTTAGAGAATTAGGATTCGAGCTTAAGCAAACGCCAACTGTCTGGGTGGACAATTTGAGCACTATATCCCTTTCTATGAATTCGGTTCAACACTCGAGAACAAAACATCTAGAAGTGGATCTACACTTCGTCAGAGAGCGAACTGGAAGTGGGAAGCTCAAGATCCGACATATTCCCTCCTTTTACCAGCACGCGGATGTACTAACGAAGGCAATTTCTTCCAAGAATTTCATTCGGCTAAGAGAGGAACTTTGTGTTCTCCCAGCCGCCATAGATAACAAAGAGAAGACATGAATGGGTGAAAACCCCAATTTAGTTTATGGGGGAGTAATAAGGATTATATCGGGCTGTCATTACTTTATTTGTTCTTTCTTCGTTATTGGGCTGGGCTTCTTCTGATCCAGTAGCTTTTCTTGCCTTGCATTTGTGTACTTATAAATACAAAAAGTTGTATAGTATCTGATGTAACAAAAAAGTATAGAAATCAATAAAATTCATTTCTTTCATTTTAACAACCACTCTGGATTTGTCATGTGTTTAAGGTAGCTACGCTAGCCGTCGCTAAACTTGCGACTACGCCGTAGCTAAAGCCGTTGATGCCGACTATTTTTGCACCGCCTTTTAACGACGGCTTCGACGACCGGCGACGGCCGACGTTGCATTCTAGCCATCGCTAATGGCAATGCTTTTTGTTGTTACGTGAATGACAATTGGGTTAAAATCAACCATATTTTGTAATACGTTTTTAAACTAGCTTTGAACTGAAATACTTTCGAAAATCAGTTCTCTTTGAAAATTTATCCTAAAAAGATCCTATTGCACATCTCAGCATTTACGTTTTATCAGTACACCTTTTTAGTTGTAGTAAGCTGTTTATGAAACCATTTCACATTCATAATATTCACAAATAAAGGTTCAACATAGTTGTTTGTCACTAAATTTTTTTTTTTGGTTGGATGTTCTGAAAGATGGATGTCTTTAGGTTGACTATCAAAAACGGTGAAACCCATATCGGCATCATCACTAGAAAGATAAAAAATTCTATCTGATGTTTTAAATTTAAGCAAACAAACCATCATTTAACATTCTGCATTCGTCATTTCAAATAAATAAAGACTAGTTTCTCCTTATGCATTCCAACTGTAACAAACCTATTCTTATTTTGCTCAATTCAGCACTTACTGTAACATAAAGAAAATTAAACATGATTTCTACCACGATCTTTCAAACAACCACAAAATATTAAAACCATAAAGTAACTTCTAATTTGATCCATATATTCATAGCTAAGTATTTCTAAACATAACATTTCAGTTACCTAGGAATCAAACGAGCACGCAAGGGATACTTCATCACCGTAGTGAACGTTGATTCCTCAGAAAGGTCAACACCTTCTCCTTCCACTGCCACCCACTTGAACTTCTTCACAAGGTTTGCCAGGTAATACTCCAAATGTAGTATTCCCAGCTCCAGGCCAGGGCAGTATCTTCTTCCTGCACCGAATGGCATCATTTTGATTTCCCTTGTCCCTTTAAGGTCAACTGTCATCAGTGTTGATCCTTCATCTTCCAAGAATCTTTCAGGCATAAATTTCATCGGTTCCTCCCAGACTGTTTCGTTAAGATTTAATCCTGCCACGGTGAAGTTGATAACTGAATTCTTAGGTATCGTGTACCCTTCGAATTCAACATCTTCTGTGGTTTTATGGGGAAGAACAAAATGCGCTGGTGGATGGCGCCTCAGCAGTTCAAGGACTACTGCTTTTAGATAGGGGAGCTTTGGTAAAAGCTCCTCGTCCACATGACCTCTATTCTCCTGCTACATTCAAAAATTAAAACTAGTTAGTTGTTTGCTGTTCGTGTATACATGCTTTCTTTTTTTTCAGTCTTTTCATATATATTTATTCTTCATTTGGAATAAAATAATAATGAATGAATTTAATTATTTAATGAAATTTGATATGTTAAAGTGTATACATATGTATGAGTAAATAATAATATCAGCCCAAATAATAATATCGTTGTAAAATAATTTGAAATGAAAAAAGAATCATGAGTCACTGATGTAATAAGGGAACACCATATTAACATTTTAAGTATGAAATATGATGTAATAAGGGAACACCATATTAACATTTTAGGTATGAAATATTAGAGTTTAAATTAATGAATAGAAATAAAAAAGAATCGTATACAATAATTTATTATTATTGTTCTTTTTTTACGTAAATTGTCTTTTCATGAGATATGCTCAGGGCCTTCAAATCTTTTGAGACGGCCCTGCTGATGAGCCGTAGAAAATGGACAATAGTAGCAATATTTTCCCACAACTACTCTTTTTTCTAAATCTAGAAAACCAATTTTCATATATGTAATAATCTATGTTATAATCAAGGATATGCTAGGCCATCTAAGATATCAGTTTAAGCGACTTAAACAAAAAGAGAGAAGATTTACCGCAATACTTTGAATCTCCTTGTACAACCTTTCCTGCACATCCTGATGAATGACAAGCTCGGCCATGGCCCACTGCAAGGTGGTCCATGTAGTATCCGTGCCTGCATTCAGAAACTCAGCACAGAGGGCCACCATCTCCTCATCAGTCAACCCCCTCCCTCCTTCCTCCGCCAACTTCACATCCAGCAACGAGTCCACGTAGGAACACATGTACCCACCTTCCCTTCCACCCCTCTTATGCACCCTCCTTGCTTCAAACAGTGGAACCAGCAGCTTCTTCTGCTTCTCCAGCATCCACACCGACTGCTTCATCCTCCTCCTCTCCAAATACGGAATCAACCATGAAACCACATCGAACTTTCTTGAATACAGCAGCCTTGTCCTGTACAAGTGAGCCATCTCTATTTCCCTCACCTTCTCCTCCTCCAGCTTCTCCCCATAGCACATGAACACCAGTATGCAAAACATGGCAAACTTGATGCTCTGCATGGCCACCACTATCCCATCGTTCAAAGCCTGAGATTGTAAATCGTGGATGAGTACATCCAGCACCCATCTACGTCCTTCCATGTACATTTTCACTGTGTCATTTGAGAGGATGCCTGACACCATATTACGGCGTAGGGCACGCCACAGTGGGCCATTGGAAGAGGATATGGTGTGACCGTCGCTGTGAAGGAGTTTGTTAATTGGGGAGAGGGGAGGCCTGCCTGAGAAGGCATTGCCGTAGGTTACCAGGGCTTTGTGGGTTATCTTTGGGTCGGAAATGAAGATGGTTGCTTTGGAGCCGATGTAGAGGGATAGGATCGGTCCGTATTTTTTGTGTAGGGCAGGCAGGAGGGGCTCTAGCTCCAGGAGAGATTTTCTGAAACATTCTATGCTTCCGAGTATTGGGAGTTTCCTAGGCCCGGGAGGGAGATTCTTGGGTTTTTTGAAGTGGCTGATGATGAATTTTGTTAAAATTGTTGAAATGATTAAAGTGAAACATATCATGTAACACATTGTGACAGTACTACGCTTTTTTTTTTTCTTCTCTTTTTTGGATTTGAATGGTTTTATTCTGATAAACAAATGCTGTTTATATAGCTGGGAGGATGATGAAGTAAGAAATCTGTGTATACTAATTAATATATGATTTATTTGATTTGGTTGACAATCTTTACCGGTTAATCATTCTAAACTGGAACAGACGTTTAATATGTTTTCAACCTTTAATCAAACAAAATATACACTAGTTAATAACACCAGATTTTGATCAATTTCTAATCATTTAAGATGAATCAATTTCTAAACATTTAAGGTGCATGAATCCTTTTTTTAAACACAATAATAACCGAAAATTAAAGATTAGGTCCGTCAATGGATACTTTCAGATGCAGATAGTGCCGTATTCGCATCCACATACGAAATGATTTTCGGATATCGTATATCCGCATTCGCGAATACGGACGGATATCGGATAATTATCACATCTCTAATGACTGATAAATCGAGAAATATTATAAAAATGTTAAATATAAACAAATATGGCGATAATAAATAGTTTTGAACAGTTAATAAGCATTAAGTACATATAATATAAACTACCAACTTAATGAAACAATAAATAAATATCTTTCATTATACTAAAATACACATAATTTATATTATAATCTTAATAAAGACCAAACGGATAATTTTCAGATTGAAAAATATTCGCAACGAGTATTAAAGAAATTAGTTGTTCAGGGTTTGCTATAGTATTTACATGCAGATGATCAAACCCAACACACTAAGTGAGACAATCAAAAATTTTACGTCTTAGGAAATAGCTATTTACACGAAATAATAATTAAACGCATTTAAAATTGATTTCAACATGAACTTGAACATAAGATTCACTAGGCTATCAAGAATACACGTACTAAGAATAAGTCAAAGATTTTAGTTATTATCTAAAGGACTATTATTATCATCGTCGTCGTCATTATCATTTTTTTATTACTTAATTAACTACTTATATAAGAAATTCAACGTTTTTATGACCATTGGATACAGGGACGAAGCCAAGAGTTCGTCCAACGGGGACGAATTCAAGGGGGGCCAAAAAGTTTTTTTTAATACTATTTTATCATAAATTTGTTTTAATTTGAACCCATAAAGTCCCACGTTATCAAGTTTTAGACAAAAACACTATATAAATATTAATAAAAATGCCTTAAAAGTTGTAAGTTCGACATAATGGGGCTTCAACCGACAAATCAAGTAGGGGATGGGGGGTGGGCCGTGGCCTCTACTTGTCCCTCATACAGTTTCGTCTCTAATTGGATAGCAAAATCTAGTTGTTGAAATTCAAAATAATTTTTTTTAATTAGTTGAAATAATGAATAAAAATGTTATTTAATTTCTATTATTGAACCCAACTATTAGATACTTACTACTTTTCATTTGTGTAAATGGAAAATCTTCGGTCTAAAATAACAAGAAATTAGTTATTTAATTACGTAGGTCCAAAAATTTCGTGTACAAATATGTAATAATGTTTTACAAATATTAACAATGATTAGTTTTAGCTATATAATATATATCTTATGTATATATGTATAATGAGAATATTTTCGTTTGAAGATTTTGAAATTACTAAAATATCATGCCGAATGAGTGTTGTAGACTAAGGTTTTGGAGGTCTTGGATTCGAATACCAAAGACGCCAAATTATGTTGCTACCAATTTCATTAATTTTTTGATCAAAATCTTTTTCTAAAGAATAAGACGGTACGTTTTCGATATACACATGCATCATATATACATGAGTATTGGTTTGTATAAAGTGGATCAAACCTTCAATACACAACAATATTTTTCCACTATAAACAATAGTTATGGACATGCCAGTCACATTTAATTAGTGCATTTAAATTTTGATTCCACTTTGCTCACAATATTCATTAAGCTATCAAGAATACACATATTTGACTAATAAGGAAAATAACAACATGAGCATGAGTAAATTAAAATATTTTCATTAACATCTAAGATTAATTTTATAAGATTAGATAACAAATCCAATCTTAGCATGGACCATTCGATCACAAGATCTAATGGTAGAAATTAAAAATAACTTTTTAAAAAAAACATTGAAGTAAAGTATACAAGTGTTTTTTTGATTTCTATTATTAGACCTTCCGATATAATAGTGTACAAATTTAAACGAATTCTACTCTTAGTATGTTACTAATCCAAATACACATCTTTGCATATTAAAATTTAATCGTTCTACCTTCCTAATTGTAACTTGAACATATGCCGATTTTTGTTGCATTTAAAGGCCAAATGACATGAAATACGGTGAACATATATTAAAATTGATACAAATTCTACAAATCTGATCTAAAAAACTATATATAAAGAATTAAACTCTTTATGTCGATGTTTACAGATAATTGAACTTACACAACGATCATCATAAATTAAAATATACAGATTATAACATGTTTACCTTATTTACACAGCAACGAAAAAAAATCACTGTGATATTTCCAACTCGCCTGGCTCTACACGGAGGAAGTTTACCTTAATTATAATTTTCAGAAAAAACTTCTTTACTTGAATTTTCTTATTTTGTATGGAAATATGAGATCCGGTATAGAAACCATATCCTCCTATAAAAATAGAAATGAAATGAAAGAAAGGCGAAAGATAAATTTCGTCTAATAATAATGTTGTATATATAGATATGACCGTCGCATCTTAACCGTTGAAAATCTAATATGTATATACATATCTTACATACGTGTCATTTTAAACTTTAACGTATCATCTAATGACAACTGTAGACGATTTGAGTGCAACTATATATATCATTCAAAATTTCTTTACTTAATGATATAAGCATTTACTAACCACAAATGCTATTAGTTTCTATTTCAGATGTTGCTTGTTTGATGTACGACTGCACAAAAAAATTGCCTAAAATATCAGAGTTAAATCGTAACAAAATATTTCCATTTTGAAAAAAGTTATGAGACAAATATGCATGGAAGTAACTTTATTATTTCAAAGAAGACATTAAAAATATAATTACAGAGATCTAAACATTTTTAAAATGTTTCGTCATTCTTGCAAAGTAAAAAAGCTACGATTTAGCATAAAATAAAATAGAAAATCATCAATAGCTATAAAAATATTTACTTCAACATGCACCAAACTTTATTTCACTAGTTTGATATAATATGCGATAGAGCTAGGGGTATGCCCTAGAGGCAATTCTGTAATTTATTGTAAATTATTAATTCTGTAATCAATTCTCGTTCGTACTAAATAGTGTTTTCTTTCTATAATATTTGTTATAAGTGTTATAAATAATTAAATCTACAAAATATATTTAACAGAAAATGTGTAAATGGTGTGTGTGTGATAATAATTACAAATAGTTGTAATCATAAGTATTGTATCACGATATCATAAACACGTCATTTTAAATAATGCTAGTCAAGTTGTATTGAAACTAAATATCGATGCATTCATTGAAACTAGAGTACGTAATGGTCTTCAAATATTGGACAATGGATTACTCATGACCGCTGAGGGCATAAAAGGGTTACGTACTGATAGTTATTGAATAACTGTGGAATGACTCACTTGATAGTTTTCTATTAGTTAATATAACTAAGGTGAAATAGAAAATATTAATGTGACTAATTTACACAGTTCTCTTAACTTGATAATATTGTTCATCTTCAATAGACATCTGTTCTTTGATTATAGTCAAATCATGGCAGGAAATCCATCGAATGTCTATAGTTGGATCGAGTCGAAGTATTGGAAGTGAAACACTATTCAAAAGAGGATTCTTTTCCTCGTTTATATGAGATTAGTATTGTTAAACTGGAATTTAATTCAACGTTTATAATGTGTGTACAAAAGGGCATGTTCGAATAAATTTCAATGATACCTCTTGGTTTTATGATAATTCATAAGTTTGTTTGAATCATAGTCCATAAGTTCAAAAAGGTAAAATATGCAAGTGCATAAGTCAATAGGCAAATAGGAAAGTCTATAAGTAAGTAGGCAATATGTTCTAGTTACGTGCTTTATTCAATCATGAATATGTTATAAATGTGCAATCTAATTGTTTAAGTCCATATATGTTAATGTCATATGTCATCTCCTTCTTTGTTAACTATTTTCCATTACAATAGTTCTCAAGTTCTTAAAAAAGCTTTGAAAAGCTCTAGTCTAAAAGTGATTTATGCTAAGAGAGGGAAAGAAGTTAGAGGGTCCCTTTCTATGAATGGGTGCGTTTATATTTATAGTGGTTGGAAGGAGGTAAACTAGCTTCAATTGGTGATGTGGGACTTTGATTGCTTTTTGTTTCTATCTTGATGGTAGTCTTTACATGGAGCTTGTGAACGAATGTGAAGGCCTTTGGAGTTTTATAGAGGAGACACTAAACCCTCTTGAACTTGACTTTGTGAACGACTTTAATCCTCTTTTCTTGCATGGCTTTCGGCATGTTGTAGCTTTGATGCTGGAAGAGTGTCGACATAGTTGAGGAGTGGCATTATTTTCCTTCAACATGATCTATGGTCTTCGACGTTGGCTCGGCTTCATTCTTTTGGTGTTGCTTATCTTCATACTTTTAATATCATCTGTTGGTGTGGCGTCGATGTGCTACATGTCTTTGACATTGACAGAGACTTTGATGTCAACAGTCATCCTTGATGTTATTTGAGAATTGCTCTTAATCCTTAAGGGAACTGCAGTTTATATCGTGACCTTCGATATTATAATACTCAGCCTTTTAACATTGCCTTTCTCTTTTTATGCCGATGATATGCGACATGTTATATTTCGACTTCGACGTAAAATTATTTACTTATTACCTTTGGAAACTAGGTGGATAACATTTTCCCCTCTCTTAGTATAAAGGAAGCTTTTTACTCTTTAGATTAAAACCAATAATTACTTTGTATCGTCGAATTTTCATAAGGCTTTCTTTCTAATCCTATTTCCCTGTAAAACATAAAATGAATGATAACTTCCATTATTAACTTTAAACTCAATTCCAATTTCAAGCAATCCTCTTTTGGATTTGATTGAGTTATAAATATATATATATATATATATATATATATATATTCTATACATTATATATTCTATACATTATCTGTATGGTTTAAAATTACAATTTTGCTATAAGAAATCAATAAATAATAATAAATTTTCAAATGGAAGCCCAGAAGAGTATCTAGTAATATCATCGGTGGGACTATCAAAAAATTTCTCTAACAATATCATAAGTAAAAGACCAAAAACCCATCTGGCAGCAATAATATTCTAAATAAGAAACCAGACATTATTTGAAAAGATAACCAGAAAATCCACCCGAATAGAAGACCAAAAAATCATTTGGCAACAATGAAAGGCTAGAAAAACCATATGTTAATAGTAACTCGAATGAAAGATGTGATGTCTTGGAAATTTGGGCAATATTTATTTAATAATTTCATTAATAATTATTTTAAAATGTGAAATATTGATTTAATAATCAAATTCAAACAGAAATAATCTTTTGAAAATTAATTATTATTTAATTTGTCAAATGATATTCTTTTCAAAATTTATAATAATTTTATATTTGGAAATCTTATTCTTTTCAAAGCTAAAAATATTTAAATGATAAAATTATCTTTCTAAGCTTATTTAAAGAATATTTTATTTATAATGTATATATGTGTATACATTGTAAATAGAGAATGTGATTTTAATGTAAATTTAAATTCAATAAAAATATTTTCTAATTTATTATATATATATATACGTATATGTATAACTTGTGAATTATAAAATTTGATTTAAATTAATATAGAAACTTTTAAAAAGTTAATTTAAAAATCTATCTTATATTTTTAAAAGGAAATATAAGTAAATATTTATTTTGTTTATAAAAATATAAAAGTTTAAATTGTATTTTATAATAAAAGTTTATTTTATTTTAAAAAATTGTTTTCTTTTGAAATAGACTTAGTTCTTATATATTGGAGATTTGAAAACTTTGGAATTAAATTGAATTCAACACTCTTTTCTTTTTTTAAAATTTCTCTTTTGAAAATTTAGTTTTAAAAATATTATTTTAAAATATTCAAGTAAACATTAAAATGTGTAAAGGTAATTCATTTGTAATCATTTAAAGGCTAAATGTACTTAAACATTTAAAACATGATAAATTAAATTAGAAATTGTTTTAGAAAGATTTAAAAACATTTATAAATTAGGAAATTTATTTTTATTAAGAAGAACATGTGTTAAGCATTCAAATCATAGAGAAGACGCTTGTACTTAATCTATAACAATAGATAACAAGTGGCAGTTTATTTTTAAAAGTATTTTCATTGAAATTATAGATAAGAAACTTAACAATGCATTTTGTTCAAACTTTATCTTCGTTTGAAACTGAAATCAGACTTTAGAAAGAAAACTCGAAATGCAAAACCAAATACAAATTAAAATCTGAAAACAAAGTCTGCAAACCAGATCTGCAAATTCAACTATCAAATCTGTAATCTGTTAAAGAATCAACTTCAACTCATACTCAAGCAAGTGAAGATGGGGTCTACATGCAATAATTCAGTAATCAAATTGGAAGCAAATGCAGTTTTAATTCAACATCAACAAGCAATTTCAAAATCACAGATGCAACAAGCAGATTCAACTAGCAATCAGGTTCCAGGAAAAATGAATGCACTTGAGTTGTTCTCTGCATCTTCAATAATTAAGTGAGTAAATTCTTTATTTTAAAAATAGTTTTTTACCTTTAAAAATCAAAGCTAAACAAAATTTCCCAGAACTCAAGTTCTAATCCACAGAAATCAAAAATGTCATGATGAAAGCTGCTCTGTTTTTTTATTAAAAATGAGTAACCTCACAATGCAAAACGCCTAAGTATCTGTGCATGTGGATTGATAAAAATATGTATGTTTGTGTGATTGCATATTGATGAATGTTCTGTGTATATATATCAATGTACATATGTGATTGTTGCTGCCAGGTATTTGCATACCTGTTTATGTTTTAAACTAAGATTTTAAATAGAAAATCTTTACCTCTGGATTTGATCTCTGTTAGAAATTAATAGGTGAACAAAATTTGTTTGGTTAGTATAAATTCAAGTTTGTGAATTATAATTAAACTAAATTGAAAAGTAAAATCTGTTGTCTCTTTTTCAAAAATAACAGTATTTGTTTCAAAAAAAAAGTATTAAACCTCTGGAATTATTAAAACAAGTTTATAATTTCAATGCATGTTTGAAAACATGAATTTTAAAACAAACATCACATTTTTAAAAATTACTGTGAAGTTAGTATTACTGAGTTGAACCAAATTTGGTTTTTGCGTTTATATGGTGATCTAGTGGATTTTGGAAGTTGTTATTCTTCCTGGAGATGGAGTACTGATTGGAAAGTAGCGGAAAATTTTTAGGTGGTTGGTCAGTTGGCTGTGACGACCGTGGTTGGCGATTTCAGGTTTCAAGCCCTAGTTTTTAGGTTGACGAAGTTCGGCTGCTTCTCTGATTCTCTGTTGCACCGAGTGTTGCCATACTTAGGCGATGGGAAGAGGGGTTGTAGATGAAGAAATGGCCGAGGTTGTAGGTGACCAGATGATCAGAGGTGGGTTTGCGAGGTGATGTCAGGTTTGGGATTGTTTTGGATGCAGTGTTCCCAGGTTGCATTTGTTTAACAGAATTTGTTTCCGAGCTGCTGTGGGGGTTTCGGTGGTCGTGGTTAGGTGAGAGGTTGATCGACGACGTGGTGATGGGAATTAGGGTGGTTGGATATGGTCTGTGCACCGGTGCATTTGCACCGTGCATATTTGAAGTTCTGGTGAACTATTTGGAGATGTGCAGTATTATGACTCGAAGATGGTCTCGCGTAGATCGTGTAATTACCCGAAGTATTTAGGTTGTTTACTCGAAGTTATTATGAGGAGGTCTCGGCTATTGTTTGGGTAAAGGTTGTAAAACTGACAGTATGCAGTTTTTTTGAAATTTGAATGAAATTCAAGTTTTTGAGCAGGATTTCAATAGAGGTTTTCAAATGCAAAGTTTAAATTTGAATTCAAGTGAACTTTTGAATTCAAAGTTTTAAAAATGAAAATTTTAAATTTAAGCAAGATTTAAATTGAGTTTTGAAATCAAGTCTAAATATGGTTTCAGGTTTACTTTGAATCCAGATTGAATTCAAAACAGTTTTGTAAATTTTAAAATATTGGACAAGTTTAAATGTTTAAAATAGACTTTAAAAATGAGTTGTTTTCAAATAGTTTTAAACTTGATAAAATTCTTTTCTTTAGTATTTGAATAAAAGTTATGAAATGTTTAACTTTAAATTTGAAGGTTAAGAAAAATAAATTTATTTTATACCTTATTTCCTTAAGTAATTTTGTTTTAAACTTTTCTTATATAAGTATCTTTTATAAGTAATGAATGTTCTTTATTTTTAATGTAAAGTTTATAAATTTATTTAAATTTGGATTAATGTTTAAATTGTCAAACATTTTAAATATTAAATTTTAAAATGGAATTTGAATTAAATTTAGAAATGTATTGTTTCAACTACATTTGAATGTTAATAAAGTTATTAATAAGGTGAATGAATTACCTTAGAAATATTTAAGATAATAAAAGAATTTAATTAAGGAATGTCTTAATTTATTGACTTTAATTAATGTTTTAGATTAATTTGATTAGAGATGATTAATGATAATTAATCTAAGATAATTTTTCTTAAGTAAGTAATTAAAGAAATGTTATTGATTAATAATGATAATTATCTAAGGATAATTAAGAATTAATTGATGTGATTAATTTTGGATAATTAATTAGGTTAATTAATTGAATATAATCAATTGTGATTTGTTAAGAATAATTACTTGATAAAAGTAATTAAGGTATTAATTACTTATTGTAATTAATTATGATAATGTGATTTGTTTAAGTTGATTAATTTAGTTTAATTAATTAAATTAAATCACTTGATGATTTAATGAGAGTAATTAATGGAACATTATTACTTAGAGAAGTAATAAATGATAATGACTGAAATGTAATTAGTGAAAGGTGCTTTTTAATTAAGTAATTTGGGTAATTACTTTTGTAATTAATCAGGGGATTAATTAATGAAGATAATTAATTATGGAATAATTAATTTGTTATGAGTAATTAAGGGTAGTTAATTACTGAATTGAGATTAATCAATGGTGATTAATAATTATATTTTAAATTTTAGATTAATTACTAAATGTAATTAATTTTTAATAAAGTAATTAATTTAAAAATAAATTAGAGATCATTAATTAATATAATTAATGATGTGATTAAGTATTGATTAATTAAGTAATAATTAATAATTAAGTGATTAATTAATGTAATTAATTAAGTATAAATGTAATTAATTATTGTTAATTAATAAATGAAGTAATTAAATGTTAATTACTTATGATTAAGGTTAATTAATTTGGGAAATTAATTAAAGACTAATTACTTATTGTAATTAGAGAATGATTAATCAAAGGTGTTTGATTAAGTTGAATACTTAGTGAATGATTAATTAACTACGTTAATTAATTAAAGGATATTTAGAAGGATTTATAGATGTGATAATTAATTTAATTTATTTTAAATTAATTAAAGATAGAAGTAATTAATTTAATTCATTTTAAATTAATTATAGATGATCGATAATAGATCATTACTTATGGATGATATATATATTTCTTTGGATGGTTGTGATCTCAGAAATGAGATGGATAATATCTTTATGATATAGATGCTTAGTTAAAGGATGACAATATGGTTTATCTGTTTATGATGATCATCTGGTTGTGATGATTATCTGTTTGTGATTTTGATACAGATTATCTGTTTATGATGAGAATGTGGTTATCTATTGTGATATGTGATTTATCTATCTGTGTGTAATAGATAATGATGAACTGAATTAATTATTCAAACTAAATCCACTTGGACATTAAGATGGCGTTTGGATTTCGATGAAATCGGGATCAGATTTCCAAATTTGGAATTTCAAAAACCACATCGATTCAAATTAAACGTTAGGTCGTGAATATCAAGTGAAGAGTGAAGACTCGAAGTGTAAGGACTATTCGTCGGTATAACTCTGCAGGTGATTCCATGATGAGTTTGACGGAGATAGTACTTACAGGTTCAAGATGGTGATTTAGAGTGCAAGGGCTATGATGTCGTTGACTCCGAGGGTGATTCTGAAATGAGTGCAACGAGATAGTGCCTTCGGTTTCATTCGAACCCAGAACGAACTTGTATGGATTGAATGCTTTCAGAACATCAACAGGTGGACGATGAGCATTCTAAGATTGATATGTCCTATAAAGGTAATCGTAGCCTCAAGCTTCATCAACCGGGAATGGCTAAAACAGGGGAGGTGCAGCAAGTCTAAGTGGGTCATGCCCAAGTAGGACGAGATTTACCCCTGTCTAGAGGTCCCTTTATATTTCGGTTGTGTGGCAGTTGGCGACGGCCAATCTGCGGGGTAGTCTTGTTCGGAACTGTTCAGTAAGGAATGGTCCCGGCTTTGTGTTGCAGGGGAGCGGGCGTACTCCTCGGTACGGTGATCTAGGCCACGTACTGTGACGGGCCGTACCCCAGTAGCCCTGCCATTGATGGAAATCCATTCTTCCTATGTGCCCCTACGGTTTTGATTGTATTACCCACTTTTGTGGCTAGTAGCTAGAATTTAATCATGTAACAATTTTGGCTATTTCTTATTTATTTGGAAACCCTAGACACTATTATAATATCACTGGATTTCCTGTCAAGTGTTTTGGTTAGCGTAAGGTAAAAACTTTTCCATGTTTATGTGTGGGAAGTCTTAAGTTATACCTTTTGTTTTCAAAAGATTTTCTAAAGTTAAGCAATTTTAACCCGGTTTACTCACACCAGACCCATGTCTAATCCGAGTGTTTATTTTCTGTTTTATTAAACTCTTGGGTACTCATATTATGTATGAGTAGTCAAGTGATTCAGGATTGCTTTGATGAGTTCTGGAGGAGATAAGGAGCAGGAGGCTTCAGCGTGTAGATATATAGTGGTTCTGTTGTGTTTGAGTTGTATCTATTTTCTCTGATATACTTGAATTGTAATTGCTAGACAGATGTTTATAACTGTCTAGTTTGTGTTGTATTAGCTGTATAACTCTGATGTATATGATACTATGTAATGTTTTATGTGAAATAATATAATTTATTCGTTCTGCTGTGAGATTCTGATGTTGTTTGTTTCTTTCTTTTCTATCTTTTCTTTTTTTCTATCCCTTTCTTTCTTTTCTATCTTTTCTTTTTTTCTATCCCTTTCTTTGTTCTTAATGATGCGTCTTTCTATGAAATGAAAGGCGGGTCGTTATATTGTGGTATCAGAGCGCTAGGTTGAGCGAATACCTATGCTCTGGAGTGGTGTCTATCTTGAGAGAGCGTATTTGTAACTTTGTATATATATATATATATATATATATATATATATATATATATATATATATATATTTCTACCTATTTGATTGGGTTACTTGTTTAGGTTTTCCAATATAAGTAATAAAGGTAGATAGGGTAGTGGTGTGTGTAACACAACTACCAATGGTTGGAGTCCGAGTGTTTGAGGTTGGAAGTGAATCTGCTAGGGCAGTTTTGGGCATCTTGAGTAGTTTTGCAATTTGGAGTGAAGGATTTCACCGATCTCTGAAGAAAATCTTTTCAAGTTCGGAGTTTATCTTTGGATTGTAAGCTTGGTTACGCTCGTGCGAGTGGATTTTCTTGAGCCTGGATCTGTTGGGAGTACTGAAGCCAGTAATAGTATCTTGGAAACCATAGGAAGGAGTTCTGTCTGTATTTGGGTTTGAGACTCAGTTTGGCAGAATGTTTTGTGCTTGGTTTGAGCCGAGTTTCCTAAGAGATATCTGTCTACTAAAGGCTCTATTGTGGAAGTGGCTGGTGTAGCTTTGTGATTCGATGAGCTTTTGGATAAGAAAGTCTTTGGCAGCACTAGCAGCTTGGAGGTGTTGAGTGTGCTATCAGGATAGTCTCTTGGCTTAGATGTATCCTAGAGGTGGAGTCCGGAAGCAGTAGAGTGGCCTGTTTCATCGTTGGATCAACAATCCCTGTGATTCTTTTGTCAGTAGGCCGGGCAGATGGTGAAGCTTATCCATTTCTTCTGGAAGCTCAACTGGGTGTGATGTTTGTGGTTGAAGGTGGACCACTAGTTTCTCCTTTTTTTTAAGGCTTTAGCTGTTCTGATTGTTGAAGAGAGAACGGTTTCTTGGGATCTGAACTGAGTGGAATCGCAAAAGTGACTTGCGATGGTTCGAAAGTTCTCTGAGTAATCTTTGTTTGGATTGAAGCATCTTTAGAGGATGTTTGAGTTATCGTAGTGGTTTGGTATTTTTCTGGATATCTTCGATGGAATTAAGGTTTGTATCCACAACGAGAGTTTGGGTTCTGTTTCGACTTGGTTCTTAGAGCTTTACCGGTGGTTTAGCTTAGTAGGAGGGTTCTTTGAGAGAGAGATCTGTTTAAGCTGGCAGGATTAATCAGATCTAGTTTTCTGGTTGAATTTTTGCTGCGGTGTTTGTGACCGAATCAGATAGATCACTGAGATTTTATGGAATTTGATGAACAATGTTCCGAGATTAATTGATCAAGTTTATGCTTGTGATCATCAACAGAATTCTCAAATCAGAGTTATGAAGTAAAAGCACAGTGGCAGCTATTCCAGAATAGAAGCAACACCCGATTCATTGGGAATTTGAGTTTTGTCTTGGATTATAGGATTTCTACAGGAAATCTATTTTGGATCTGGAGGCTTGGTTGTCTTGTGCATCTGTTTTGTTTTTCGAATAGGAGTAGTATGTTTGAAGTCTTCTGATGTCTGTGTAGTAGAGTTGTGTGGTGGATTTTGATGGATATTGAGAGAACCATTTTGTTGAGTAGGATCTGGAGATCATTTATTTCTTTGTCCAGATTTGTTCCGTGAAACATCTGCGAAGATTTGATTGATCTAGAAGGTTGAAGGCAGCCCGGGGTCGATATAATAGATTTGTGGATAAGCGTATTGGATCTTTCTGTTTTCTCTTAAGGATTAAGTTTTTGGTCTATAGGATTGAATTGCCAGTTCGGATGGCTAAAATTTGTTATGTTTTTCACGTATCTCTGAGGGAATACGTGTATGGTTTATCACTGATTTTAGAATCAGCAGTTCTGAGAGATTTGGGAGTTGATCAGGACTTGTCTATGGTCCAGTGTTCTGTTTAGATTTGTAGATCTAGATATATAGAAGCTCTGGATCTGAGTGGTGTAGCTAGTTTAGATTGTGTAGAGCGAATGTCACGGTGTTTATACCTCAGAAACTCTAGGGCTACCTATCTAGAATTTTGTCTGGATAGTTAAAATTGTTTGTTTGAATTGGTTGCTATGGTTTCTAGTATTTGGTTGATAGCATATGTTTGCTATTTTAAAATTTAAAATCTGTATGGGATTACTAAATTACCCTTACTTTTAAATTTCGGGGACGAAATTCTTTTAAAGGGGAAGGAATGTGATGTCCTAGAAATTTGGGTAATATTTATTTAATATTTTCATTAATAATTATTTTAAAATGTGAACTATTGATTTAATAATCAAATTCAAACAGAAATTATCTTTTGAAAATTAATTATTATTTAATTTTTCAAATGATATTCTTTTCAAAATTTATAATAATTTTATATTTGGAAATCTTATTCTTTTCAAAGCTAAAAATATTTAAATGATAAAATTATTTTTCTGAGCTTATTTAAAGAATATTTTATTTATAATGTATATATGTGTATACATTGTAAATAGAGAATGTTAATTAAGTTAAATCTAAATTCAATAAAAATATTTTCTAATTTATTATATATATATATATGCGTATTGCTTGTTAATTATAAAATTTGATTTAAATTAATATAGAAACTTTTCAAAAGTTAATTTAAAAATCTATCTTATATTTTAAAAAGGAAATATAAGTAAATATTTATTTTGTTTATAAAAATATAAAAGTTTAAATTGTATTTATAATAAAAGTTTATTTTATTTTAAAAAAATTGTTTTCTTTTGAAATAGACTTAGTTCTTATATATTGGAGTATAATATGTTGGTTTGAAAACTTTGGAATTAATTGAATTCAACATTCTTTTCTTTTTTTAAATTTTCTCTTTTGAAAATTTAGTTTTAAAAATATTATTTTAAAATATTCAAGTAAACATTAAAATGTGTAAAGGTAATTCATTTGTAATCATTTAAAGGCTAAATGTAATTAAACATTTAAAACATGATAAATTAAATTAGAAATTGTTTTAGAAAGATTTACAAACATTTATAAATTAGGAAATTTATTTTTATTAAGAAGAACATGTGTTAAGCATTCAAATCATAGAGAAGACACTTGTACTTAATCTATAACAATAGATAACAAGTGGTAATTTATTTTTAAAAGCATTTGTATTGAAATTATAGATAAGAAACTTAACAATGCATTTTGTTCAAACTTTATCTTCATTTGAAACTGAAATCAGACTTTAGAAAGAAAAATCAAAAACCAAATGCAAATCCAAATACAAATTAAAATCTGAAAACAAAGTCTGCAAACCAGATCTGCAAATTCAACTTTCAAATCTGTAATCCGTTAAAGAATCAACTTCAACTCATACTCAAGCAAGTGAAGATGGGGTCTGCATGCAATAATTCAGTAATCAAATTGGAAGCAAATGCAGTTTTAATTCAACATCAACAAGTAATTTCAAAATCACAGATGCAACAAGCAGATTCAAGTAGCAATCAGGTTCCAGGAAAACTGAATGCACCTGAGTTGTTCTCTGCATCTTCAATAATTAAGTGAGTAAATTTCTTTATTTTAAAAATAGTTTTTTTCCTTTAAAAATCAAAGCTAAACAAAATTTCCCAGATCTCAAGTTCTAATCCACAGAAATCAAAACTGTCATGATGAAAACTGCTTTGTTTTTTTATTAAAAATGAGTAACCTCACAATGCAAAAAGTATAAGTATCTGTGCATGTGGATTGATAAAAATATGTATGTTTGTGTGATTGCATATTGATGAATGTTCTGTGTATATATATGAATACACATATGTGATTGTTGCTGCCAGGTATTTGCATACCTGTTTATGTTTTAAACTAAGATTTTAAATAGAAAATCTTTACCTCTGGATTTGATCTCTGTTGGAAATTAATAGGTAAACAAAATTTGTTTGGTTAGTATAAATTCAAGTTTGTAAATTATAATTAAACTAAATTGAAAAATAAAATCTGTTGTCCCTGTTTCAAAAACAACAGTATTTTATTCAAAAAAAAAGTATCAAACCTCTGGAATTATTAAAACAAGTTTATAATTTCAATGCATGTTTGAAAACATGAATTTTAAAACAAACATCATATTTTTAAAAATTATTGCGAAGTTAGTATTACTGAGTTGAACCAAATTGGGGTTTTTGGGTTTATATGGTGATCTAGTGGATTTTGGAAGTTTTTATTCTTCCTGGAGATGGAGTACTGATTGGAGAGTAGGGGAAAATTTTTAGGTGGTTGGTCAGTTGGCTGTGACGACCGTGGTTGGCGATTTCAGGTTTCAAGCCCTAGTTTTTAGGTGGACGAAGTTCGGTTGCTTCTCTGATTCTCTGTTGCACCGAGTGTTGCCATACTTAGGGGATGGGAAGAGGGGTTGTAGATGAAGAAATGGCCGGGGTTGTAGGTGGCCAGATGAGGTGGGTTTGCGAGGTGATGTCAGGTTTGGGATTGTTTTGGATGCAGTGTTTCCAGGTTGCATTTGTTTAACTCGAATTTGTTTTCGAGTTGCTGTGAGGTTTTCGGTGGTGGTGATTTGGTGAGAGGTTGATCGGCGACGTGGTGATGGGAATTAGGGTGGCTGGAGATGGTCTGTGCACCGGTGCATATGCACCGTGCATATTTGAAGTTCTGGTGAACTATTTGGAGATGTGCAGTATTGTGACTCGAAGATGGTCTCGGGTAGATCGTGTAGTTACCCGAAGTATTTAGGTCGTTTACTCGAAGTTATTATGGGGAGGTCTCGGGTATTGTTTGGGTATAGGTTGTAAAACTGACAGTATGCAGTTTTTTTGAAATTTGAATGAAATTCAAGTTTTTGAGCAGGATTTCATAGGGGTTTTCAAATGCAAAGTTTAAAATTTGAATTCAAGTGAACTTTTGAATTCAAAGTTTTGAAAATGAAAATTTTAAATTTTAGCAAGATTTAAATTGAGTTTTGAAATCAAGTCTAAATACGGTTTCAGGTTTACTTTGAATCCAGATTGAACTCAAAACAGTTTTGCAAATTTTAAAATATTGAACAAGTTTAAATGTTTAAAATAAACTTTAAAAATGAGTTGTTTTCAAATAGTTTTAAACTTGATAAATTCTTTTCTTTAGTATTTGAATAAAAGTTATGAAATGTTTAACTTTAAATTTGAAAGTTAAGCTAATAAATTTATTTTAAAACTTGATTTCTTTAAGTAATTTTGTTTTAAACTTTTCTTATATAAGTATCTTTTATAAGTAATGAATGTTGTTTATTTTTAATTTAAAGTTTATAAATTTATTTAAATTTGGATTAATGTTTAAATAGTCAAACATTTTAAATATTAAATTTTAAAATGGAATTTGAATTAAATTTAGAAATGTATTGTTTCAAATACATTTGAATGTTAAAAAAGTTATTAATAAGTTGAATGAATTATCTTAGAAATATTTAAGATAATAAAAGAATGTAATTAAGGAATGTCTTAATTTATTGACTTTAATTAACGTTTTAGATTAATTTGATTAAAGATGATTAATGATAATTGATCTAAGATAATTTTTCTTAAGTAAGTAATTAAAGAAATGTTATTGATTAATAACGATAATTATCTAAGGATAATTAAGAATTAATTGATGTGACTAATTTTGGATAATTAATTAGATTAATTAATTGAATATAATCAATTGTAATTTGTTAAGAATAATTACTTGATAAAAGTAATTAAGGTATTAATTACTTATTGTAATTAATTATGATAATGTGATTTGTTTAAGTTATTTAATTTAGTTTAATTAATTTAATTAAATCATCTGATGATTTAATGAGAGTAATTAATGGAACATTATTACTTAGAGAAGTAATAAATGATAATTACTGAAATGTAGTTAGTGAAAGTTGATTTTTAATTAAGTAATTTGGGTAATTATTTTTGTAATTAATCAGGGGATTAATTAATGAAGATAATTAATTATGGAACAATTAATTTATTATGAGTAATTAAGGGTAGTTAATTACTGAATTGAGATTAATCAATGGTGATTAATAATTAGTAATTAATTTTTAATAAAGTAATTAATTTAAAAATAAATTAGAGATCATTAATTAATATAATTAATGATGTGATTAAGTATTGATTAATTAAGTAATAATTAATAAATTAAGTGATTAATAATGTAATTAATTAAGGATAAATGTAATTAATTATTGTTAATTAATAAATTAAGTAATTAAATGTTAATTACTTATGGTTAAGGTTAATTAATTTGGGAAATTAATTAAAGACTAATTACTTATTGTAATTAGAGAATGATTAATCAAAGGTGTTTAATTAAGTTGAATACTTAGTGAATGATTAATTAACTAGGTTAATTAATTAAAGGATATTAAGCAGGACTTATAGATGTGATAATTAATTTAATTTATTTTAAATTAATTATAGATAGAAGTAATTAATTTAATTCATTTTAAATTGAATATCGATGATGGATAATAGATCATTACTTATGGATGATATTGATATTTCTTTGGATGGTTGTGATCTCAGAAATGAGATGGATAATATCTTTATGATATGGATGCTTAGTTAAAGGATGATAATATGGTTTATCTGTTTGTGATGATTATCTGTTTGTGATTATGATACATATTATCTATTTATGATGAGAATGTGGTTATCTATTATGATATGTGATTTATCTATCTGTGTGTAATAGATAATGATGAACTGAATTAATTATTCAAACTAAATTCACTTGGACATTAAGATGGCATTTGGATTTCGATGAGACCGGGATCGGATTTCCAAATTTGGAATTTCGAAAACCACATCGATTCAAATTAAATGTTAGGTCATGAATATCAAGTGTAGAGTGAAGACTCGAAGTGTAACGACTATTCGTCAGTATAACTCTGTGGGTGATTCCGTGATGAGTTTGACAGAGATAGTACTTATAGGTTCGAGATGGTGATTTAGAGTGCACGGGCTATGGTCGTTGACTCTAAGGGTGATTCTGAAATGAGTGCAACGAGATAGTGCATTCGATTTCGTTCGAACCCGGAACGAACTTATATGGATTGAATGCTTTCAGAACATCGTCAGGTAGACGATGAGCATTCTAAGATTGATATGTCCTATAAAGGTAATCGTAGCCTCAAGCCTCATCAACCGGGAATGACTAAAACATGGGAGGTGCAGCATGGCAAAGTGGGTCATACCCAAATAGGACGAGATTTACCCCTGTCTAGAGGTCCCTTTATATTTCGGTTGTGTGGCAGTTGGCGACGGCCAATCTGCGGGGTGGTCTTGTTCGGAACTGTTCAGTAAGGGATGGTTCCGACTTTGTGTTGTAGGGGAGCGGGCATACTCCTCGGTACGGTGATCTAGGCCACGTACTATGACGGACGGTACCCCAGTAGCCTTGCCATTGATGGAAACCCATTCTTCCCACGTGCCCCTACGGTTTTGATTGTATTACCCACTTTTGTGGCTAGTAGCTGGAATTTAATCATGTAACAATTTCAGCTATTTCTTATTTATTTGAAACCCTAGACGCTATTATAATATCACTGGATTTCCTATCAAATGTTTTGGTTAGCGTAAGGTAAATTTTTTTTCATGTTTATGTATGGGAAGTCTTACGTGATACCTTTTGTTTTCAAAAGATTTTCTAAATTTAAGCAATTTTAACCCCGTTTACTCACACCAGACCCATGTCTGACCCAAATGTTTATTTTCTGTTTTATTAAATTCTTGGGTACTCATATTATGTATGAGTAGTCAAGTGATTCAGGATTGCTTTGACGAGTTATGGAGGAGATATGGAGCAGCAGGCTTCAGCGTGTAGATATATATAGTGGTTCTGATGTGTTTGAGTTATATCTATTTTCTCTGATATACTTGAATTGCAATTGCTAGACAGATCTTTATAACTGTCTAGTTTGTGTTGTATTAGCTGTATAACTCTGATGTATATGATACTATGTAATGTTTTATGTGATATAATATAATTTATTCGTTCCGCTGTGAGATTCTTATGTTGTTTGTTTCTTCCTTTTCTATCTTTTCTTTTTTTTTCTATCCCTTTCTTTTTTCTTAATGATGCGTCTTTCTATGGAATGAAAGGCGGGTCATTACAGAAGAACAGAAAAACCTTCTAGCCATTATGGAAGAGAAGAAATACATCTGATAATAATAATAGCAGAAATCTGTCTGATAATAATAGAAGATCATAAATCCATCTGGTAATAATGGAAGACCAGAAATATATCTGATAATAATCGAAGACCATAAATCCTTATCCAATGACAAAAATAAAAGACCAAAAATCCGTATTCGACAATGATAACAGAAGACTAGATATCCATATTTGGAAATTGTAATAGAAGACCAAAAATCTGTATCTAGCAACAATAATAGAAGACCGGGAATCTGTATTCGAACAATTATAATAGAAGACCAAAAATCCATATCCGAAAATAATAATAGAAGATCAGAAATTAAAATCTGGTAATAATAATAATAGAACATCAGAAATTCGAATCTAGTAATAATCTCTACTACTTATAAAGAAAATTTATTGAATTAATTTACTTGGCGTCTTTTTGAAATTTCGAAAATGCCATTGCTTTTCGTTTACAATAATATAAACAGTCCGTGTGCGAAGCACGGGCCATTCTAGTAATAATAATAATAAAAGGCCAGAAATTTAAATCTTGTATTATTAATAATAATGGAAGATCAAAAATCTATATCTAGTAATAATAATAGAAGACAGAAATCCAAATCTAGCAATAATAATATAAGATTAGAAATCCTTATCTGGCAGTAATATCATAAGACCAAAAACCCAAATCTAACAATAATAGTAGAAGACTAGAAATCCATATCTAATAATAATGGAAGAAGCATCCTTATTTGGCAATTGAAGACCGTGTTTGTTGAGAAGCACAAACGGCTCATATTCGTTGAATATTCCTCTAGAAGATTGTTTGACTTGAAATGCCAATTGACTTTGATTTTTGATTGATTTGGAGCACTATTTGACTCTAATTTTTAATAGAGCTTCATCTAGAAGATTGATTGATTTGGAGCGCTACTTGGCTCTGATTTTGATTAACTTGTTTAGTACCATCTTAGATGATGATCTCTGCTTGGATCGGACCCATTATAAGCATCTTAGGTGATGATTTAGGTTTGTTTTACGGTGCGTTTGGTTAACGATTTTAAGCAGAACTAGAGACTTACCCGACCACCTTCTAGGAGGCGCTTCAGTGAGGCCTTTGATACGGCACTAAAGGCATGTTCAGTGTTACTTAAGGCTTACCTATCCTCCCTCTAGGAGACACTTTATTATGGCATTTGATGATGGCACTAAAGGCTCGTTTGGTGCTTCAATAAGGCCTTTGATGATGGTACTAAAGGCTTACTCTGTCCTCCCATTAGAAGGCGTTTCAGTAAGGCTTTGGATGAAAAGCTTTATAAGGCCTTTGGTGGACAGATCTTTAATCTTAGGAGAATCCTTCTCCTTTCCATGATTGAGCTGATAAATCTTCTTCTTCACCTTCTTTATTCATCCATTTTTAGGAAATATGGACACAAACATTTGGTATCCCATGTTCTCACTATGGCATTTCCATCTGGTCGGTAGAGTTTATAGGTCCTAGGCAAAATTACTTTGTGTATGATTAAGGGTCTTTCCAAATTTGGCCCTAGCGGCCTGTCCGTCGGATTCTTAGTATTTTCCATGACTCTTTAGAGCATTAGATCTCCCTTTCGAAATGATATTCCTCTTATTTTAGAATTATAATACTTGAATATCCTTCTTTGTTGTTCGGGCATTTACTTGGCCATTTTAGTCCTTTGACCAAATCCAAGTATTTTGTTTTATCTCTCAACCCTTTCATGGGATTCAATCTTAACTTCGATTGAAAGCATTACTTATTATGCATAGGAAACCCATCCTGTAGTGGCTTGATATGTCCAAAGTATTAGTGGTCGTTATCTCATCAAACTTTCTTTATAGAAGAGATTGGGGAGTTCTCCTTTATATATGTAATCTTTTAGCGAGTTCATGCCTTTTTAGGGGTAATTTTCCATTTGATATACTTCATGTTCAAACACACTTTATGGTTTCACAATGATCATAGACCAACTTTCTACACTGTTGATCAGAGACCAAATTTCTACAATTAATACTCTTGGCCTTGTTGATGAAAAACCCATAATTATTTAGGATACTTTGCACTAATCCTACGTTGAATCCACATTAAGATAAGGATCATGAACGCTTTAGAATTCGTTAGGAAATATAAGCACATTTATGTTGGAGCCACATGATTCCAAAGTCAATCTATGTAGAATAATTTTATCCAAGTAGAAATTGAGATTACGAATGTTTTAGAATTCGAAGCAAGTTGTGACTAAGAACAATTAGTGCTTTGGAACTCGTAACAAGCCATAGTTTGAGATTTTTTTTTTTGCATTGAAATATTATTATCCTATTTTTGGGCGATCTTTGTAGATTTAGTCTAAACCTTGTAGCTTGATTCCAGATTTACTCGAATTTCCTCCTTGTTTGGTCTTGATATAATGATCATGTCACGGATGTTTCCATATCTTTTGTTTTGTTTTACCTAACTAAGGTAATCCATGTAAAATCCTTTCTTGAATCTTTCCTTGTTTGAAGTAAGGGTAAAAATTTCCCCTTCTAGCTAGCTGCTTGTGATTATAACCCTCGTGGATGCTCTAATATTTTTAGAAAGTTGATTGGGGTATATTTATGGTTTGGATTGGAGATTCTATTTCCAATGTTTGAAATTTAAAGGAATTTTTTTTTAAAACTTATAATCTCATAATAGAAATGTAAATCTCAAATTAAAAACTGAGTGGTCATGATTCATGAACCAGTTATCCTTTAATTGAGAATAGACTCTTTTAATTAGTGTTATTATAGCGTAAATGGGTCATGATAGTTTTGAAAAATTTTCATAGTTCTCAATAATGTATACTTTAAAGATTATGTAAATTCCTTTTCAAAATAGATAAACATATGGAATAATCAGTAATAGCTCCATTGATTCACAAAGAATATTTTCTCAAGGGCATGCATGGTAGAATTCTTTTTGGATAAAATTGATTGCTAAGATAAATATTGGTGTGTATTATTACATCTTCACAAAATGTAATATTGTACTTCATCGGGTCTTGCTCAGCGAAAATAAATATCTCGTTTATACGTTTGAAAAGTCATGATGCATGAACCAAGAGACTCTATAGACAAGTATATGCTTTTATATAAGGATCCCTTCTTTTGACATAATTTTTCTATAAAAATGGTTTATAACAAAAAATTACATCCTTAATTTAGAATAAAAATTTCATATATCCTTAGAAATTCATTAGTATAAGAAAGCTTGATTTTTTTAGGAATTTATAATTTGAAGTCATGCTTGCAGATAAATATATACACATTCGATATTATATATGAAAGACAAAACAATGCATGTGAAATCACTTCGTGCATACAGATTTACTGATGGGGCAGAGATGCTATCTAATATGGCCGAGATCACTTGTCACTTATGATATTAATCCATGGATAATACCTCAGATCATTACTGGTGTCATCCAATATCACTTGATATGCCCCAAAATCCTTGATATTTATAGTGTTATTTAATCTATACAACCTTACTTATCCATACTGTAGCTTGGAGCCTTCCCTAAACTTGAAATCTTGTATATGCCTTTCCTTCAAAAACTGGTGTCCACTTGAAACTCGGTCATATATAACCCGTACTTTGCTTAGGCTTTATACATATCTGAATCCATATATAGTCTTCGATAACCCATGTATTCATTTGAAATTTATATATATATATATATATATATATATATATATATATGTATGTATGTATGTATGTATGTATGTATGTATGTATGTATTTATGTATATGTATGTATATGTATATATATTTTGAAGATTAATTTGTATAGAAAGCAATTTATTATAAAACTCATATGTTTAAAACTCATATATGAAGCTCATGAAATACGTATGAAATTGTATATATTTAAACCTTAATGATACCCATATCTGAAACCCATATATTTGAAATGTTGTATGTGTCTGAGACTCACGCATATCCAGAATCTTGTATTATTCAAAGTTTTGATGATTTATATATTTAACGCCCTGTGCACTCAAAACTGAAATTTTATACGCGCGCGCACACACACACATATATACACATGAAGCTATAGAATCCTAAACTTACAATATATATATATCATGAAAACCATTATGCACTCACAGATTGATATACATGGGACTTACGTATATAGTATGAAATTTGAAGTTTAGGCATATGTTAAGAATCTATACATATAAAACCGTGTATTTTATGAAACTTATGTACATATGTGCCTGAAAATAATATATCTTTAAAGGCTTACATATATATTAAAAATCATATATATTTCTTGAAAGTTTATGCACAGCTAGGGTCATTATAATCAAAAAATTATATGTACAAGGCTGACTAATATTCAAAAACTTGTATATAAAACTTCATATCTTCGAAACCGCTGTTTATAAAATCATACTCATATTTACTAATAAAATATGACACATGTCTCTAGATTCATATATAAGCTGTAAATCTTTAAAACCATTATCCATCTAGAAAATTTTGTATTTGAATTATAGTTATAAATGTCTAAAGATGTACCTTTAAAACCTTTTATATATATATATGTGTGTGTGTGTGTGTGTGTGTGACTTTTGACAACTTGGATAATGGTGCTTGTCATATATATATAAAGTACCATTTCAAAATATATTTATATATCAAATTAATTATATGCATATTTGGAAGTTTATACATTTTAAAGCTTCTTTCTCTGAAATCTGATAGACATACAACCCTAATATAAAACATGTATATATGATTATTTGAATGCATTTGTACATGAAAGACCAAATATACTTTAAACCGTCTTTCCTCAAAACCATACATTTGAAATCCAAATATACTTGGAGCTTACATTCATAAATCTAGTACGCTCAAAAATGTGTTCGTACATGAGCTAGGAAATCACATATGTATAGAATTTCATTTTTTTTCTTTTCAAAGCTAAATATACACATTAGATGCTTATACACACTTGAAAGCTAAATTTATTGGAGGTCTTAAAACCATATATATACATAAATACAAAAAATTGTATGATTTAAAATCTGTCATTGACGCGCACTTGATATTTAGTGCTTTAAAGCTTGGTATTTGTATTTAAAGCCCTATGCCTTTGGAAACTGATAGTGAATACAAATCTGGCACATGGTTTCATATATAAAACTGATAATCATTTAAGAATCTTTACAATTGAAATTGTGCATTTATGTATCTAAAACCAAATAGGTATGAGTATATAAGGTTTGGAACTCTTCAAAAACAGTCTCTCATATGCATAAGGAACTTAGTATATCAGAAAACTGATATGTACTAAAATTAAATATGTATATGTCTTTTCACAACTCCTATATTCATATATTTGAAACTAAGTGTATGCATACATGAATTCTCATGTATCATATGTTTGAAACTAATATGTATTTTGCAAACCTATACTCTTATATTCGAATTTCAATATACAAAGAATTTACACACATTTGAAATTAATTCATATATCTTAATATATATATATATATATATATATATATATATATGAATCTGTACATTTTCAGAACTTTGATACATTACACTATAAACATTTGAAACCACACACTTTCAAAGTCCCTAATTTTCAAAACCTGCTGCCTTATAGCTTTTGAAATATATACATACTCAAAGCAAAATATGAAATGCAAAACGCACATGTATGAGTGCAAACTCGCGCTACGCATACGACATTGAATATAAAGCTTTGAAAATACAATAGCACGTTATCGGTAAAACCTTTTTTGTAAATCATGTTGAAACCAGAGTAATGTGAAAAAAATGTATACGACTGTTAAATGTCAAACAATAAAATGTTATGCACAATATAGGTTTCGATTCAATAGGCGCATTAGAAAACTAATCTAATGCATTATCCACCTTATTACCAAAAGAACTGAATAGAACAACATAGTTTATACATCACATAGGGATATATAGCAAGGTGATACATATGTAGCGCTTGTACTGTTGAGCTATCATGTGTTGACAGATCAATTGGTTCACTATAAATGTTGGAGTTCTCTTAAAAAAATAACTATTGCATGGAATGGTTCACGATCACTTATGTGCAAACAATTTTGATGCACAATCCAACGTGCTTCCAGAATAAGGAGGATATATGGTAGTATCTTTTTTAGCACCCAAATAATAAATTGTACTTTGGTCATCAAACTCATTTGAAACCATAATAGCTAGATGGACAATAGAAAATAAAATAAAATAGATGACCTAATATTTCCAATCAAGTACATACTAACTTGTGACAAAAATGTCAACGTCAAAAACAAATTACGTCAAATGAAATAATTTTTTTGAAAGACGAATGAAAGGGTGTTATCTAAATCTTATCAAATACATGATTATTAAATTTTGTTGAACAAAGAAGTCAAGCGAGACTAAATTAAGTCTATAAAAGCAAATGTTTACAACATTACAACAGATAAGCAGAAGGATTGTTTGATTCGATACACATAAAAAAATGAAGAACAAAAGCTAGTGTTTGGATAAAAGTGTAGCATCATTGACCAAGCAGCATATGTTGATAAAGGTTGTCATCCTTCCATGTTCCCGTGGCTAAATCCAAATGGATTGAATATTCAGCTGTTTACCATAAAGATAAGCATGCTGTTAGAGAACAGTGGTAATGTTACACGATTTGGTAAAGACCGCAAGCTCCATATTAATTAGTATATGAAAAGCAGATCAATATGAAAAAGATGATCCCTGCCAAGAAAGGGTAAATCAAGTAGATTTTTATAAATCAAAATTGAGTAAAAATAAGCATATGGATTGCAACTTTATTTATCTATTGTTACCAACGAATATTTGTTTCTATAAATACAGAAATATTTTTTAAATGACAGTTAACATGATCATTTAATTCAATCATTTCTTAGTAATCCTTTTTTAAATTTCAGTCAATATTCTTTTCCCTTGCTTTTTATATAGAAAATATATTATATAATTAGTACATTAAATTTATTTCCTAACCTTTCGTACTACCAAAAATGATATGAACAATAACATATAATCCTCTAAAGCTTTAGTATATACTCACTCATTTTATCAAAGTCATTTGATGATTGAAATGAACTTATGGCAGCTTAAAGTAAGTTCTCTGAAACATAGGACCATCGCTTAGTGGTTAGAATGTGTGAAGTAGATTGAAGATGAAAATTAATATATTACTTCAAAAATTCAAGCTTAATTGGATAACTTAGATACTAACACATAGTTTCACTTTTTTTTGAAACATACATTAAATGATTCTTATCATGCATTCAAGTTCACAATCCCAAATAATGAATATAATTAATGCTTGAAATCTAAATAAATCCCTTGAGTTATAATGATTAGCACAACAAAGCTTTATTGTTTTTAGGGTGTAACATATACTACACAACCAAACATAAATTCATCCTTGAAGTGCCATACAATAATATTCGTATCTAATCCTTACTCTTGCTTCCCATGATAACTATAACTTAACTATATTTTAATTAGTTGTAGCAAATGGAAAAGATAAAAGTAAAATTGCTTCATAATAACGACAGAATGGAAGCAACTTTGATAAACTGATAAGGTAAAACTAAATAAACTGCGCAATATACTACGTAAAAATTCTATGTAAGCAACTCTATTAACCTTGCACCAGTCAATTACTTCCAATCAACATACATTGACGGTTTGTAAACAACGTATAAATTATAAAAAAATGTACAACATTTTGATTATAAAACAAAGTAAGAAAATTGTTAGCACAATTTTAGTCGTATAATCTTGTGCTTTGCTCTTCAGATATAGTTACTTGTCCTTTAGAAATCCAAGAAAAAAAATATATAGTTTAGCTGAAAGACAACAACATTATATCAAAAATTTTACTTGTTATATCTTTGCTTAATATCTTAGGAAGCCATAGGATGACATACTATGACTTCTAGTAAATATAAGAAGTAAGAAATCCAAAGTAAGATATATCTTCCACATATACTTCATAATGAAATCATCTTAGTGGGAACAAAAAATAAACTCCAAGATCATGACTAGTAAAGTATTGTTAAATGATCAGAAAAGGTAGAAAACAATGAAAATGAATATGCAGAATGAGTTGCAATAAATAGTAAAATAATTTTAATGAAATACAAACTAATCAAAATTTATGTTTTGAATTACAGGCGTGAAATATGGTTTTCAAATTTATAGCATGGTACAATGAAAAAGTTGGAAAAGGTTATATTTATAAAGGAAACATGGATTTGTAAATAGTTGATTATAATACGATTACTTCCAAAAAAATTGCTCTTTCAATTTTGGGAAGAAATGAAGTAATAAGGTAGGAGCAGATTATACAATTCATTTACAGAAGTTCTAAGAAATTAATATAAGTATGTATGAATGAAATGGTTATATTTGTTGTCTTCTAATGTCAAAGTTACTGAAAAAGACTAATTTTTTTGATATAATATGAAAAAACATAGGATAATATGAATTAATGCATCTAAAATTTTTACTTTCTTTATCTTTGCTACATTTGTTAGGAAGAAAAAAGGACATACCATCACAAAAGTGATTATTATTTGCTTTATCTAATTAAAGTAAGGAATTCAATTTTAAGAACATAATTGGTAACACTACAAGAAAATATATTATTAATTGTAACGACCCAGAATTTTTATAAATTAAAATTTGAATATTTAATTAATTTTAAATATTAATAAGTGAATTTATAAGTCAAATAAATTTTAATTTGAATTTTTGGATTTAATTGGATTATTAAATCGATAATTTAATATGTTAAATTATGGAAATAATAAAAAATTGAGTTAAAAATGATTGAAAATAATTTGGAAAATTTTATTTAATCATACTGGAGTTATAGAAATATTTTAGAACTTTTAAAATCGAATTAAAAGTTAATTTGTGAAAATTGAATATTTTAATATTTAATAATCGACTGTAAAATAGCCAATTTTTGAACAGTCTCAGAATTGAACGAAACCAGTTTCATTGGATCCGTAATAGTTAGTTATTACCGGATTTCAATTTTCGTGTCAATCGGAGTTATCGTTTGATCGTGGCAGCTCGAAACGCATCGAATCGTTTTTAATTTAAATTTGACGAGTCAAAATAGCCATTTTTCAAAAAGTCTCGGATTTCGACGAAACCAGTTTCATCGGATCCGTAATGTGATATTATTGTAAGGTTTCAAATTTCAAGTCAATTGGATTTACCGTTTGTCCGGTACAAATTAAAACGCCTAGAAATCGACTTAAATCGGTTTAATTTAAATTGAACGTTTTCAGCCATAACTCGCACATACTTCCGAATTAGCTTCCGAAACCTGTTCCATTGTGTCCGGAACACGGGATAAACCCTAGGTACGCTGGTTACGGCGTCTAAATCGGAGTTTGGAAAATCCGGGATGAATAGTGTCGCTCGTTCCTTATAAATAGCCCCCCACTTAAGAAAAAAAAAATAACAAAATCAAAACCCTAGCCAATATTGCAGCCGCCACTTTAGCAAGGAAGGGCCAGGAATTCACAAGCTTCCTCCCTCAAAATCTCTCAATCCATTCATCGATTCACGAAACCATCAACTACAAAGATGAAGAGCACATCAAGATCTACAATATCAACGGCTATGATCGTGTTTGGAGCTTCGGATTGGCGGCAAATCGAGCTAGAAGCTTGTAACTTGCGCACGCATTTCCAGGAGGAGGGGGAGACCGAGTTCTATATGCTTGGGGCCGAACATAGCTAGGCTCGTGGGCTTCGAAATGGCGGAGGTGTGATGGGATTTAGTGGTGTGTGGTGGCCGAGCTATTTAACCCTAATTTTAGCTAATGGGTTCATGGCCGTGTTTTGCTTCCTGGAGGGAAGAACGTGAGGAAGGGGGGTTGCGTTCTAGGGTGGAGATCTGATGGTGGTGGGATCTGATGGCTAATAGGAGCTTAGGTTTAAAATTTATTAAGTTGTGTTGAAATTAGTTTATATAAAACGTGTTCAATCTTGTAAAATCAATATCTTTTTCATACGAGGTCGAAAAAATGCAAACTCAGTTGCGTTGGAATCGTATGGACGAGCACTACGCGATGGAGTTGGTTTGGAGTCGTTTGGAGTTAGTGAGAATTTCGGGTAAAATTAAACGCGCGTTTAATTTTATTCGAAATTTAAAGCTAAAACGGAAATTAAAACCCAGGTGAGAACTTCTCACTCAATCGAATAGATTTCGATTTTATTTTAAATAGTTAGATTTAAAATATTTGAATGCATGTTTGAATGATGACTGTAAATTATTGATTGTTAAAATAGACATTATGCGCCGTTAGTAAGCGGATGTTATTTAATATAAACATATACCGCGAATATTTCATAAACAGTGAAATTGGTATTATATATAATATCAATATATATATATATTGGCATATGTATATATTGCAGTTGTTGATTTCCCGCATTTTTTGTTTAGCGGATGAGACCCTATTACGCCGTTATTAAGCGGATAATATTTATTAAGAACATATACCGCGATAATTTCGTACTGGAGCGAAATTGGTATTGTGCTAATGTTTTTGGATGCAGGAAACAGGTTGGAGGGATCCAACTGGATTCCTCAACAGTATTTATTTTATTTCAGATATTTTGATATTTGATGGATTATCATATCGATATATGATATCGTTGTTAGTCGTGATTGACTATTTGGTGTGTAGCATCATTGGACCCAGATTTTGGGATTTTAAAATGATTTTTAAAGTGATTTTTGAAAATATACTTTATTTCTGGAATTGATCCATTATAAATAAATAAACGTTATAATTTTTAAAGTTATAAAAATTATGGTTTTTGTGAAATATAGTTAAAAAGCTGATTTTTAGAAATACGATTAAAAGTCGATTTTTGAGAAATATGAACCAATGATTTTATAAAATAGTTTAAACTGGATTCTTGAGTTTATTATTTGAAGTTTGAATATAAGATTTATAAAATTTGATTATTTTATAAATCAAGAGAACGGTGAAATTTTAAAGGAATTTAATGACGTTTAAAAGAATAATATTAATTAATTTATATTAAGAGATTTATAAATGGATATTTATAAAGTGAATTATGGACATTATAAAACGAGTTTTTATAAGTGTCTGAATGTAGTGAAAAATGAATTTCCTAAATGAATGAAATTTATGAAATTATAAACTGTGAAGTTATAAATGAAATTTTATAAGCAATAGGTTTATAAAATTTATAAAGTTATCGAAAGAATGAATTTTGGATAAATAAACAATCTTATAAGTTAAGATTAATAATTTGGGAAGTTAAATGAACGATTTTGTAAAATAATCGTTTTATAAGTAATTAACTTATAATATGAACTTGTAGTTTATAATTGAGTATAAACTGGAATAGGTTAATAAAGGAATTTATAAAAAGGAAGTTTTTATAAATAAATAGAAACGGAATTTATAAACGTTGTTTTATAAATCCGCAAATGACTTATTTTGATAAGTTAATTGTTATAACTTAGAGATAGAGTTATATTCACATTTTGAACGGTGAATAATCCTTTAAGTTAAAGTGAATAGAAATGATGAGATTTGTTAAGGTAGTATATTCACGTTTTTGAATAGTGAATAATACGTTAAAGAAATTGTTTTAGATATGATGTTTTAAATAGAATTAAAACGACCTAACGATGTTTTTAAACATGTTGAGATTCGAAACCATAGTTTTCAACATTTATTGTTGAAATAGATGTTTCGAGAAATAAAAGGAAATGGTGGACTATAACACTGTTGTTATAGTAAATTATTTCCGAATGGAAATGTTTTGGTTTAGTATTGGGATTTATATATCTATTTTAATTTCGAATCCCTATACTAGTGATTTTGGGTTGTCGTAACGATGTTTTACGTAACATTCGTTTTGGCCCAAATAAATATGTTTAAGTGAATGATTTCCTTAAAGAATGAATTATATACTTAATTCGATTTAAGTATATTGAATATTTTCCAAGGTTGAAAATAAAAAGATTTGTGAATTACTTATGAATAAATAAGTATGGAAATGTTTTCCAATAAGAAGTGAATATTAGAATTTATCTTTTTGAAGATAAATCGAAATGAATTATTGAAATCGTATATGCATAGATATTTTGAAAATATAAATTCATTATGGAATTTATATGTGAAAAGTGGAATTTATATAAAAAATAAATATTGATTTATTTTTGAAGTGTTGAAATTATATATCTAGTAAAGATATTTTGGGAAATAAATAATTTGGAAAATTATTTGGAATCTGGTGATGTGTGCATATCCATTGATAGTTCAATAACCGACTATCAATATTTCCCTTTGAATGGGTATTTGATGTGAATTGATTGAATTTGAATGCACACTTATTTTTGAATAAGCGCTCACTATTCGGGTTAACCGGGAAAGGACCATGGGGTCGTATAACCCACTCCGAATATGTGATACGTCGTTGTGAATCGCATTTGAAGATCGGTGTTGAAGACCGGTATTTGCGAGAGTGATAGGATGAACTATCGATTGACTCTGCACCGAGTAGCTACGGTATTGAGTTCTCCATATGTGATGGTGAATCCGATCAGGATTGTGAATATCCGGATTGCAAGGACTTCTTTGTAAGTGCCTTCGGTTCTGTTCGAGCCCGGAACAGACTTGTATGGATTGTGTGTCTGACATTACAATTTGAGATATAAAGCCGATTTCTTTCAAATATATTTCTGTTGGTGGCGGAGAATTTATTCTTTGCTTAACACCCTTCTTTGAGACGTACGAGCTCAAAGGTTATATAGTTGAAGTTATCAGCGATATATCCCAGTTTGGTAATGTGACATGCTGAGTGATGCTGAAATGATCATTGTGTTGATTATTTGTGATAGGATCGTTTATTTGATCGTCTATCCTTGTGATCATTGTGTTGATCATTTGTTGACCCAAAGCATGGCTTTTGTATAAAGTATGTTTTTGTGGACGTGACTTCGTCGAGCCTCACATCCCGTGAATGGTCAAAACAGGAAAGAAGCAGCAAGGTTATGAGGGGTAGCACCCTTTAGGATGTGTCCATTTCCTTCTGGAAAAGGGTGGTGTCATGGTATGGAGCCCAGATACTTACTCATGTTGAAAACACTTTGTTATGATTGTGTGAATTGATTACGAGCGCTCGGTTGATAAAGGTCCCAAAGGACCGGGGGATGGCATATTCGGTCAGTTGTTACTCAGTTAGGAGTAACCCGGCCTTGTGTTGGTAGAGATCCGGTTTGGTTCTCGGGGATGTCCATCCAGAGGCATTCTCATGTGGCAATGGGAAGTTCCTTGGCCTGATCATTCGTTGGAAATCCAATTCCCAATACGAAACTTGTACGGTTTTAGTTGTAGAACCTGCCATCTAATATGGTAGCTATTAGTAGGCATAATATAATGGTACCTATGCTGGCTAAGATTTATATTCTACTTTCGAAAGAATTTCTCCTACACTATGCACTAATAATAATATCAAATGTTATTTTAAATGCGTATCAAGCATCTTTGACTAACATAAGAAGAAATCTCCTCCAAGTCTGCGTTTGCATTGTGTGTGTGGTGGGAGGTCTTATGGTAGTCTCATTTTTAAAAGCATTGCGAATTGAATTTAAAAATATTCCTCTATTTTTGATTTTAAAGATAAATAAACTGTTTTGAGTTCTCACACCAGTCTCATGACTGACTCGGAGTTTATTGTTTTCCTTCCTAAACTCTGGGTGCCCACCAATTTTCCACACGGGCAGTCAAGAGTTTAAGGTTTATCAGGATATTCTGGATATTCTGGAGTTGCTGGGGGCAAGCTGGATGGCATGGCGTATTACTAGTTTATATAGTATTTCTTTTTCCGCTGCACTGTTTGTTGTTGTATGATGTTGTACACTCTGATGATATGATATGATGTAATGAAATATAATGTGATGTAATAACTGAGATAATTCTTTATTTAAAGATTATTCATTTATTATTATATGTTGTTCCGCTGCGAATTGTGAGATTCTGTGTTTGTTCTGTTGTTTTCTTTCTGTCCCGTTCTATTTTTAAAATTCTTCTATCTTCTATTTTCAAATTTCCTATCTCTTCTCTCTTCTTTCTTTTTCTTTTCTTTTTAAAAACCCATAACTATTCGGTTTTTCGGCAACGAAAATCCGTACTGTTACATTTGGTATCAGAGCTTATGGTTAAGCGACAACCATGGTTCTGTTGGGTATTACTCGTTAGAGATAGAGTCAGCAGTACTCTAGAATGAGTTTGAGTGTAATAATAGATATGAGAGCGTATTTGTTAGTGAATATAAAAATTGTTTTATATTGTGATGATTGGTTTATTGAGTGGTATATGAACCTTCCTCAGCACGGTATGTACAACTTTGCCGAAGGGGTTTCTAAACACTTGAATAGAACAATTCGGCACAATATTGATTTTAAATTGGGTAAATGAAATAATTTTACCTTAAGTATATTTTATATATAAAGGAATAATTTTTCAAGAATTATTAAAGAGTATATAAGTTGATTGTTAAGTTGTTTGAATAATCTAAATTAAAGAATAATTGTATAAGTAAAAGAATTATAAGAATTGAAATTATAATTAATGTAATTACAATTGTGAAATAAACTTATATATATAAGAAGTGAAACTATATGAATATATCTATGAATATGAGTTGTAAATAAAAGGGGAATTTAAAGTTAAATGGAATATGACTTAGGAGTTATATAAATGAAATTCAACTTTGGTAATTGAATTGAATGAATGAATTGAATGTTTAATCAATTGAATGAAAATTAAGGAGTATGGAATAATGAATGTAAGTGTTAATTCATTAAAATCTAATGTTATTAGAAGTTGAATAAAGCAAAGGAATTTGGTTGTAAATTAATAAACGTTGGTTGTTATATGATTGTTTGTGATTGTATAAAATTCATTAAGTATTAATGAAATTGGAAGCTATGTAATTGAATTCAAATTAGAAGTAAATAAATTTGAATAGGATTGAAAGTGAATTAGATTTAATTAGTAAATGCAAACTAATTAAAATTGAGAATGAATGTTGATAAAATCCAATGTAAATAAATCAAATGTGATTTGAAAGTGAAAACCAATTCATTGTATATATATGAAAATATGAATGAGAATATGAATGAAAATTCATTTGATTATGGATGGTAGTTGGTTGATGTTTGCATTTGTTGTTTGGTTGCATTTGCTATGTGACATGTATAGTTATTATGTTGCTATATGTTGTATATCGATGCTATTTGCATATGTGCATGTTCTCATATTGTTTGTTAAGTGTTTAGTAGGTGCGGATCGCGTTTGCTTCGCATTTGGAGCTCGCTTTTGCGCTATATTAGCCGTATATGCTTGCTAATAAAATATAAGGTACATATCTCGGATTAAATATCGTACTTTTACACTTTTTTCCCTTCGGGATGCCTCATTACTTGATGAGATGTATATTTGTGATATATATACTGTCATTTTTTTTTTCGGATCGAGCCGCGCAAAGGAGACATGGCGAATTTTTCCGAAAATTTAAGGCGTTAGAAAAATTTGAGAAAATGGGAAAATTTTGAAAACTTTAACTTTGTTTTAGAGTTGAAAGTTAAACAATAGGTAGTTTGTTTTTGAAAAGATAACTAAGTATGATTTGAAAACTTAGTAAAGATTTGAAAGAAGTTTAATTATGAATTTTGGAAAATTGATAGATTCTATAACTTTTCTTACTTGTAATTTCGAGGACGAAATTCTTTTAAGGGGGAAAGATTGTAACGACCCAGAATTTTTATAAATTAAAATTTGAATATTTAATTAATTTTAAATATTAATAAGTGAATTTATAAGTCAAATAAATTTTAATTTGAATTTTTGGATTTAATTGGATTATTAAATCGATAATTTAATATGTTAAATTATGGAAATAATAAAAAATTGAGTTAAAAATGATTGAAAATAATTTGGAAAATTTTATTTAATCATACTGGAGTTATAGAAATATTTTAGAACTTTTAAAATCGAATTAAAAGTTAATTTGTGAAAATTGAATATTTTAATATTTAATAATCGACTGTAAAATAGCCAATTTTTGAACAGTCTCAGAATTGAACGAAACCAGTTTCATTGGATCCGTAATAGTTAGTTATTACCGGATTTCAATTTTCGTGTCAATCGGAGTTATCGTTTGATCGTGGCAGCTCGAAACGCATCGAATCGTTTTTAATTTAAATTTGACGAGTCAAAATAGCCATTTTTCAAAGAGTCTCGGATTTCGACGAAACCAGTTTCATCGGATCCGTAATGTGATATTATTGTAAGGTTTCAAATTTCAAGTCAATTGGATTTACCGTTTGTCCGGTACAAATTAAAACGCCTAGAAATCGACTTAAATCGGTTTAATTTAAATTGAACGTTTTCAGCCATAACTCGCACATACTTCCGAATTAGCTTCCGAAACCTGTTCCATTGTGTCCGGAACACGGGATAAACCCTAGGTACGCTGGTTACGGCGTCTAAATCGGAGTTTGGAAAATCCGGGATGAATAGTGTCGCTCGTTCCTTATAAATAGCCCCCCACTTAAGAAAAAAAAAATAACAAAATCAAAACCCTAGCCAATATTGCAGCCGCCACTTTAGCAAGGAAGGGCCAGGAATTCACAAGCTTCCTCCCTCAAAATCTCTCAATCCATTCATCGATTCACGAAACCATCAACTACAAAGATGAAGAGCACATCAAGATCTACAATATCAACGGCTATGATCGTGTTTGGAGCTTCGGATTGGCGGCAAATCGAGCTAGAAGCTTGTAACTTGCGCACGCATTTCCAGGAGGAGGGGGAGGCCGAGTTCTATATGCTTGGGGCCGAACATAGCTAGGCTCGTGGGCTTCGAAATGGCGGAGGTGTGATGGGATTTAGTGGTGTGTGGTGGCCGAGCTATTTAACCCTAATTTTAGCTAATGGGTTCATGGCCGTGTTTTGCTTCCTGGAGGGAAGAACGTGAGGAAGGGGGGTTGCGTTCTAGGGTGGATATCTGATGGTGGTGGGATCTGATGGCTAATAGGAGCTTAGGTTTAAAATTTATTAAGTTGTGTTGAAATTAGTTTATATAAAACGTGTTCAATCTTGTAAAATCAATATCTTTTTCATACGAGGTCGAAAAAATGCAAACTCAGTTGCGTTGGAATCGTATGGACGAGCACTACGCGATGGAGTTGGTTTGGAGTCGTTTGGAGTTAGTGAGAATTTCGGGTAAAATTAAACGCGCGTTTAATTTTATTCGAAATTTAAAGCTAAAACGGAAATTAAAACCCAGGTGAGAACTTCTCACTCAATCGAATAGATTTCGATTTTATTTTAAATAGTTAGATTTAAAATATTTGAATGCATGTTTGAATGATGACTGTAAATTATTGATTGTTAAAATAGACATTATGCGCCGTTAGTAAGCGGATGTTATTTAATATAAACATATACCGCGAATATTTCATAAACAGTGAAATTGGTATTATATATAATATCAATATATATATATTGGCATATGTATATATTGCAGTTGTTGATTTCCCGCATTTTTTGTTTAGCGGATGAGACCCTATTACGCCGTTATTAAGCGGATAATATTTATTAAGAACATATACCGCGATAATTTCGTACTGGAGCGAAATTGGTATTGTGCTAATGTTTTTGGATGCAGGAAACAGGTTGGAGGGATCCAACTGGATTCCTCAACAGTATTTATTTTATTTCAGATATTTTGATATTTGATGGATTATCATATCGATATATGATATCGTTGTTAGTCGTGATTGACTATTTGGTGTGTAGCATCATTGGACCCAGATTTTGGGATTTTAAAATGATTTTTAAAGTGATTTTTGAAAATATACTTTATTTCTGGAATTGATCCATTATAAATAAATAAACGTTATAATTTTTAAAGTTATAAAAATTATGGTTTTTGTGAAATATAGTTAAAAAGCTGATTTTTAGAAATACGATTAAAAGTCGATTTTTGAGAAATATGAACCAATGATTTTATAAAATAGTTTAAACTGGATTCTTGAGTTTATTATTTGAAGTTTGAATATAAGATTTATAAAATTTGATTATTTTATAAATCAAGAGAACGGTGAAATTTTAAAGGAATTTAATGACGTTTAAAAGAATAATATAAATTAATTTATATTAAGAGATTTATAAATGGATATTTATAAAGTGAATTATGGACATTATAAAACGAGTTTTTATAAGTGTCTGAATGTAGTGAAAAATGAATTTCCTAAATGAATGAAATTTATGAAATTATAAACTGTGAAGTTATAAATGAAATTTTATAAGCAATAGGTTTATAAAATTTATAAAGTTATCGAAAGAATGAATTTTGGATAAATAAACAATCTTATAAGTTAAGATTAATAATTTGGGAAGTTAAATGAACGATTTTGTAAAATAATCGTTTTATAAGTAATTAACTTATAATATGAACTTGTAGTTTATAATTGAGTATAAACTGGAATAGGTTAATAAAGGAATTTATAAAAAGGAAGTTTTTATAAATAAATAGAAACGGAATTTATAAACGTTGTTTTATAAATCCGCAAATGACTTATTTTGATAAGTTAATTGTTATAACTTAGAGATAGAGTTATATTCACATTTTGAACGGTGAATAATCCTTTAAGTTAAAGTGAATAGAAATGATGAGATTTGTTAAGGTAGTATATTCACGTTTTTGAATAGTGAATAATACGTTAAAGAAATTGTTTTAGATATGATGTTTTAAATAGAATTAAAACGACCTAACGATGTTTTTAAACATGTTGAGATTCGAAACCATAGTTTTCAACATTTATTGTTGAAATAGATGTTTCGAGAAATAAAAGGAAATGGTGGACTATAACACTGTTGTTATAGTAAATTATTTCCGAATGGAAATGTTTTGGTTTAGTATTGGGATTTATATATCTATTTTAATTTCGAATCCCTATACTAGTGATTTTGGGTTGTCGTAACGATGTTTTACGTAACATTCGTTTTGGCCCAAATAAATATGTTTAAGTGAATGATTTCCTTAAAGAATGAATTATATACTTAATTCGATTTAAGTATATTGAATATTTTCCAAGGTTGAAAATAAAAAGATTTGTGAATTACTTATGAATAAATAAGTATGGAAATGTTTTCCAATAAGAAGTGAATATTAGAATTTATCTTTTTGAAGATAAATCGAAATGAATTATTGAAATCGTATATGCATAGATATTTTGAAAATATAAATTCATTATGGAATTTATATGTGAAAAGTGGAATTTATATAAAAAATAAATATTGATTTATTTTTGAAGTGTTGAAATTATATATCTAGTAAAGATATTTTGGGAAATAAATAATTTGGAAAATTATTTGGAATCTGGTGATGTGTGCATATCCATTGATAGTTCAATAACCGACTATCAATATTTCCCTTTGAATGGGTATTTGATGTGAATTGATTGAATTTGAATGCACACTTATTTTTGAATAAGCGCTCACTATTCGGGTTAACCGGGAAAGGACCATGGGGTCGTATAACCCACTCCGAATATGTGATACGTCGTTGTGAATCGCATTTGAAGATCGGTGTTGAAGACCGGTATTTGCGAGAGTGATAGGATGAACTATCGATTGACTCTGCACCGAGTAGCTACGGTATTGAGTTCTCCATATGTGATGGTGAATCCGATCAGGATTGTGAATATCCGGATTGCAAGGACTTCTTTGTAAGTGCCTTCGGTTCTGTTCGAGCCCGGAACAGACTTGTATGGATTGTGTGTCTGACATTACAATTTGAGATATAAAGCCGATTTCTTTCAAATATATTTCTGTTGGTGGCGGAGAATTTATTCTTTGCTTAACACCCTTCTTTGAGACGTACGAGCTCAAAGGTTATATAGTTGAAGTTATCAGCGATATATCCCAGTTTGGTAATGTGACATGCTGAGTGATGCTGAAATGATCATTGTGTTGATTATTTGTGATAGGATCGTTTATTTGATCGTCTATCCTTGTGATCATTGTGTTGATCATTTGTTGACCCAAAGCATGGCTTTTGTATAAAGTATGTTTTTGTGGACGTGACTTCGTCGAGCCTCACATCCCGTGAATGGTCAAAACAGGAAAGAAGCAGCAAGGTTATGAGGGGTAGCACCCTTTAGGATGTGTCCATTTCCTTCTGGAAAAGGGTGGTGTCATGGTATGGAGCCCAGATACTTACTCATGTTGAAAACACTTTGTTATGATTGTGTGAATTGATTACGAGCGCTCGGTTGATAAAGGTCCCAAAGGACCGGGGGATGGCATATTCGGTCAGTTGTTACTCAGTTAGGAGTAACCCGGCCTTGTGTTGGTAGAGATCCGGTTTGGTTCTCGGGGATGTCCATCCAGAGGCATTCTCATGTGGCAATGGGAAGTTCCTTGGCCTGATCATTCGTTGGAAATCCAATTCCCAATACGAAACTTGTACGGTTTTAGTTGTAGAACCTGCCATCTAATATGGTAGCTATTAGTAGGCATAATATAATGGTACCTATGCTGGCTAAGATTTATATTCTACTTTCGAAAGAATTTCTCCTACACTATGCACTAATAATAATATCAAATGTTATTTTAAATGCGTATCAAGCATCTTTGACTAACATAAGAAGAAATCTCCTCCAAGTCTGCGTTTGCATTGTGTGTGTGGTGGGAGGTCTTATGGTAGTCTCATTTTTAAAAGCATTGCGAATTGAATTTAAAAATATTCCTCTATTTTTGATTTTAAAGATAAATAAACTGTTTTGAGTTCTCACACCAGTCTCATGACTGACTCGGAGTTTATTGTTTTCCTTCCTAAACTCTGGGTGCCCACCAATTTTCCACACGGGCAGTCAAGAGTTTAAGGTTTATCAGGATATTCTGGATATTCTGGAGTTGCTGGGGGCAAGCTGGATGGCATGGCGTATTACTAGTTTATATAGTATTTCTTTTTCCGCTGCACTGTTTGTTGTTGTATGATGTTGTACACTCTGATGATATGATATGATGTAATGAAATATAATGTGATGTAATAACTGAGATAATTCTTTATTTAAAGATTATTCATTTATTATTATATGTTGTTCCGCTGCGAATTGTGAGATTCTGTGTTTGTTCTGTTGTTTTCTTTCTGTCCCGTTCTATTTTTAAAATTCTTCTATCTTCTATTTTCAAATTTCCTATCTCTTCTCTCTTCTTTCTTTTTCTTTTCTTTTTAAAAACCCATAACTATTCGGTTTTTCGGCAACGAAAATCCGTACTGTTACATTAATAACGCCATTTAATAACGCTTTATTCTAAAGCATTATTGTTTATATACTTAGTCATTTGTTTTTTAACTCATTTTTTTATAACATGCTGCATAACACTCGTGCTCCAAAATTTTTGTCTGTCCTCCAGAAAAACAATTAACCAGTTTCATCTCCCTCCTAAAAATACTTAACCATTTTCATATCCCTCCCAAATAAAACTATCAATTTTCGTCTCCAACCAAAAAACCCTAATCGAAACTATTTGCACCATCTCGGATATTTGCAGCCGTTCTCCTCCACTTCAATAGTTTGCTCCTCGGTAGTCAACTCAACGGCGTCTGGAACCCTAATATCCGACCTTTGATTTCTTCATTCATCAATATTTCCAAATTCAAAATCCTTTTGAGGTAAAATCCTTTTTCTTCGTATTTATTCTATTGTGCAAGTTTCTGTGATGAGTATGTCTTTTTCTGGGTTTTGAGATGAATTTCGTAGCTTGTTACCGAATCATGTATTTACAACTGTTCTTTGGGAGAAAAGATGGGTACTAATTTTGTGTTTTATAATTTTCTTGTATGTCTGTCAAATTTTGATTTTTATGCACGAATCATACATTTCAGTTTATGCTAAGTTCGAAATTTGTCATTGTTGCCATTTGTGATCTTTAATAGTTGTATTGTAATTTTCATGATGATGATAGGTAAGTTGTTCTGCTCATATACAATACTAAAAAATAAGTGCTCTTATAATATCAGCAAACATTTACTTGATATAAAATGTCCATGTGTAGGAGTTTGGATCATTCTTTTACCTTCTTCTGCTAATTTGAATTGGTCTTTCCTTAACTATAATTCAGCAATAACTCTATTATCACACCCTTGTTTGAAAAGATGTTGAGTGCTAGTGATGTTGGTTGATCGGATGATTAGTCTTGCCAAAAAAATATGTCGATGTAAGAGCACAATTTCCATTTTTCAAAAAATTTTTTATATATTTTTATCAATATATAATGCTTCTAGAAGAAGGTTAGGGAAATAATTTTATTGCATTTTTATTAGGGGAAACGTTTTTTCTTTTCCCTTGGTATTTTCCTGATATTTTCTATTTTTTTAAAAATCACTCTCCTTGCTCATATTAGTTCTTTCTTTAATAATGGTTCTTCTAATCCAGAGTCATTCAATGTTAATTCTAGGTTGTAGTTAATAGTTTGCATCTTTTCAAAGTAGGAGGATATGTTTTGATAATTAATGATATCCAGTTACAGCTTTATTCTGATCACAGTTTAAATGTTTTTATTTCAAGTTGTTACCTCATATATATCTTCATACCTAATGGATCACCTAGGTCACTGTGTGTATATGTTTTAATTTTGTTCATTCTTCATACCTTTCTTATTGGTAGCAGGTAACAAGTACGGCTTAAGGATTTGCACCGATTCACATAAGATGTTATCGCTGGATCTTATATACCATTACTGGATTTCTGAATTATATTTTGTTATATAAAATCTATGGTTATTCTTTTTTTGAATTTGCATACATCTAATTTTTGTTTACTAGCATGAGGCTCTAGTGATTTGAAAGCCTTCCGTTTTCACGAAAGATCAATCTGGCATAATTCTACCTATAACATAAGTGCATAATCATGATATTTCTTGATTCCTTTTCATCATGTCCATTTCGATATTCTGTATCGAACATTTTTAGTTAATGCATGATTTTTTGCCTTAAAATGTCTTGAGGCTATGTGAACTTTGAAGTTACAATTCTAATTTATGCATAAACATGTTTGGCATGTTGATGCAACTTTTGTGTCTACTCTATTTGTTTAATGAACAAGATGATAGTTTGGTTTTTCAAGTGAATAAGTGTCTTTCAATATTTTTCTCAACAATGATATAATGCATAATACTCGTGTATATGAGATATTTTATACGCTCTAGATGAGAGAGAAAATGGTGACCACATCGTACTAAATGTGACATTGCGGTTTCGAACCCACTAAACCCAATTTTCTTGAATTCGTGAACTAGGATTACTTTAGAAAATGATATTATAAGGTACAAACAATTAGCCAGTCTTTGTTTCAATATAAAATTCTAGTAAAAGTCAATCAATTCGAATTCAATTAAGGGATTCTCGCATTCGTGTTGGTCGCTAGTTTTGGGTTGCTGAGATGATTGGGCTGTTATTGGGGGTCGAGGCGATTTCAAGGAAGAAAGAAAGCGGACTTACTGATGAATGGGCAGTGGAACAGAGATGGAAGAAGCAAGGCAGTGGTGGTTGAAAGCAGGGAGGATGGTGACTTGTAGGGTTGTTGTAGGTGTTGGTGAATGGCAGAGTTTTCTGGAGTTAAGGGGTGATGGAGGTTTTACGTTGAGGCAGTGCTGCTTGTAAGGTATGTATGCATCGTTGTATTTGAATATGACAAAGGCGTATGTTGGTGCAATGGATTGCTGGCAGAAGTATATGTTGCAGTGGTCGACAGAGGTGAGCAACACTGTATGTCTGATCCCTGGTTGTTGAACTTGCAGTGATGAATTTGCAATTCGAGGAGATGGTTCATGTGGAAGTGGTGAGGAGCTGTTGGCTTGGTGGTTGGAAGTGCATAGGGAAGTGATGAAGCAGTCAGGTGATGGTGAAGGTAGTGATTGGTGATTGACTGGTGATGGTGTATGTTGTTGTAATGGTGAAGTTTGCAGTAGTGCGTGAAGCATGGAAGTAAGTATGCAGTTTTGTGGCAGTGATGGGTTTTGTAGCAAGTATAAGTGGATGTAGCAGTAGTATGTGCACAGTTGTTTGAAGTTTGGTTGTTGAAGTTGGTGAACCTATGGATAGGATGGTGACTGGTAGGAGGATGCACTGGTTGTATGTTGTGTGGATGAAGTGCAAATGTTGGCAGAAGTTGTTCAGGTCTGTAGGGAAGTTGAAGTATGTAGTGCACTTTTGTGACGGTGTTGAGGAGGATGTGCATTTTGTCAGAGAACGAATTATAGTTTTAAAATATGACTATGTGATATGTATGTTAGTAATTAAGATTAGTTTTAAAATAATAATCGTTCATTTTCCATGATGACGATGATGCTCACTGTTAAGTTAAATTAAGTCAAATGTGGAGTGCTGCAGAGATGAATAGTATAGTTAACGATGTTCATTTTCAACGCATTTACTAGTCTAAGCAAGAGTATAAAATAGGAGTTCCTTTTCCAATATGTCCCTGGCGTGCTAAGCCAAACCAACTATACAATTCTTTTTCCTGTGAAAATGATCATACCAGCTTGCAGTTGTATAAAGGTTAATGCTATTTGAAATTTTCACAAAGAGTATTATATTTCACTTTTACCCTCTAACATTCTCCAAAGGGAGTTAATAAAATCTTTGTGAAAACTATGGATTAAAATCAAAGGGAGAGATTAGTGACGACTTAATAAAATATTTAAATTAGCTTCTTTTAAAAAAACATTCTCCAAATATCCCAATATTTAAAAACAATTACTTACAAATAAAAATATTCGATGTGCATATAACTAGTATACATGAAGAAAGATAAATTCCAATAATTACACATAACTAGTATATATAAAAGATCATGTGCATGCATATGTGTTTAGCTATAAACATGAACATTAGGTTTATGGAAACCTCTAACATTCTAGGTATCTATGGAAATTCCTTATTCTTATTGAATTTTGTGTTTCTGAATTCAGAGGCAATCTTTTTTCTCTTTAGCTTTGGAGCTTGAGCACTCTTTCTTCCCGTGTGTATCCTTAATTATATGCTAATGGAAAAAGATTGGGTTCATTTACACAGGTAAGTAGATAATTCAACATTCTCAACCATGTTTAATTTCATAAAATAAAAATATTTGATGTTAAACTCAACTAGTATGTTGAATTTTTTTTGTTATAGAACTTCCAAGGAGTACTCGCAAGGGGCAAGATGTTTCGTAGAAGCTGCTAAGAGAAATATAAGAAATGTAGAGAAGCTTTTATGTCCTTGTTTAGATTGCCGAAATCTTAGTCGACAACATGATGATATTATCGTTGAACGTTTAATTATAAGGGGGATGGATCCTAAGTACAAGAGTAGTACTAAGTGGTATCATCATGGCGAACAATTAAATATGGGCGTAGACATGAAGTTGGACAATACATTTGATCTACTTAAAGCTATTCGTTTTGAAGATGAAGATTTTTTTGAATCATACTTTTTTTACTAATGTTAAAGAAGACGAGGATGTTCGAAAACGTGAGGATGATTTACTTAAGAATTTAGAGGATGTAGAAACCCCCTTATATCCTGATTGTGTAGGTCAAACTAAACTATCCGCCATCGCTGCTTTGTATAATCTTAAATGTGAGATTGGATTATCTGATACTGGTTTTGATAAGCTTTTGAACGTACTACAGTTGTTGCTGCCGGTGAATAATGTACTCCTAAGAATTTGTATGATGTAAAAAAATTTCTCAAAGTATTTGACATGGGGTTTGAAAAGATTCATGCTTGTAAGAATGACTGTTGTCTTTTTAGAAAAGAGTTTCAAGATTTAGAAAGTTGTCTGAAATGTAACTCTTCGAGGTGGAAGATAAATGAGGGCACTAAGGAGATTATACGTGGTGTTCCAACTAAAGTGTTGAGGTATTTTCCAATCATTCCTAGATTTAGGAGAATGTATAGATCTCAAAAGATGGTGGAAGATCTAAGGTGGCATTTTAACAATAAAAGCAGTGATGGAAAAATGCGACATCCTGTAGATTCTGTTACATGGAATGCAGTGGACGAGAGGTGGAAAGCATTTTTATCTGATCCATGCAATCTCAGACTTGGTCTTGCTACAGATGGTGTCAATCCATTTGCCTCGATGAGCTCCAAACATAGTTTTTGGCCAATAATGCTTGTGACATATAATCTCTCGCCTATGTTATGTATGAAAAAAGAAAATATTATGCTAACATTAATAATTCCTGGTCCAAAGCAACCTGGAAATGATATTGATGTATACTTGGTGCCTTTGGTAGAAGACTTAAATTATTTATGGAATAATGGAATTGATATATATGATGCATTCAGTAAATCGGTTTTTAATTTAAGAGCAATTTTACTATGGACAATAAATGACTTTCCAGCCTATGGAAATCTTGCAGGATGTTGTGTAAAAGGCGAAAAAGCTTGTCCATTATGCGGTGTTAACACTCATCATCGGTGGTTGAATCATTGTCGGAAAAGTGTTTACATGGGACATAGAAGGTTTCTAAATCCTTCACATCCATGGAGGAAACAAAAAACTTGGTTTGATAACACTGTAGAGGACGATAATAGACCTAGAATTATAGCGGGAAGAAATATTTCTGCTATTTTGAATGGTTTTCCAAATGTTTTTGGAAAAGATTAGAATGAAGAAAAACTAAGGAAGATGAGTAAGAAGAAGCTAAAGACGGAGTTTAGCAAGAAGATAAAAAGTAAAAAGAGGAAGAGTACTCACACTAAAGAAGATGATAGAAAAAAAGAGCTAATAAGGTGGAAAAAAAGATCAATCTTCTTTGATTTGCTATATTGGGAGGTTAGTATTAAAATTATATTTTCTTTCATTTACCTAACAATATAAAAGTTAATAAATTGTTGTATTATTAATATTTGTAGGAACTTTCCTTACAACATAATTTAGATGTGATGCATGTTGAGAAAAACGTCGCTGAAAGCCTACTAAGCACGATGTTGCATGACAATAAATCGAAAGATGGAATTAATTCTAGGAAGGATTTGGAGGACTGGGGGATTCGACAATGTCTTTATGCACAACCTCGTGGGAATAGAACATATCTACCACCGGCTCCATATACGTTGTCATTGTCCGAAAAAAAATATTTTGTAAGAGGTTACAAGATTTTAAAGGTCCTGATGGTTATTGCTCAAATTTCAAAAGATTTGTATCATTAGAAGATTGCAAAGTCAGTGGGTTGAAGTCGCATGATTGTCATGTCCTAATGCAACAATTGTTATATGTTGCGGTTAGAGGTTTATTACCAAAGAAAGTTAGAACACTAATAATTCGTTTACGTTCGTTTTTCAATAAAATATGTCAACATGTTCTTGAAAGAGAGATGCTGCAACAACTTAATGATGAGATTATTGAAATTTTGTGTAGATTCGAAAGATATTTTTCACCTTCCTTTTTTGATATAATGATACATTTGACAATTCATCTTGGAAGAGAAGCGCAATTGTGTGGTCTGGTTCATTTTCGTTGGATGTACCCTTTTGAAAGGCATATGAAAACACTTAAAGATTATATAAGGAATTATGCACGACCTGAAGGGTGTATTGCAGAATCTTATCTTGTGGAAGAATCAATGAGATTTTTTAGTGAATTTCTACAAAGGAAAGTACAAATGGAGGAGAAAGAAGTCCGAAATGAAGATTATGAAAACAATGTGATACTCGAAGGACGTCCAATTTTAAAACCGAAGACAATTACGTTGTCATCGAATGAAAAAGATATTGCTCATTTGGTCGTGCTAATGAATATAGTTGTGGTGGAACCATATTTAGAGTAAGTACATATTATATTTTGTTTATACCTTTATAATAAAATTTTGATGTTCAATATAACTTGGGTAAAATTATTTAAACACCAGTATGCAGAGGAGTTACAAAATTTTGATAAGCGTATGGAAAAAAATGCGACATTGCAGTGGAAAAAACATACAGATAATTTCTCAAATTGGATTAAAAAGAAGGTTAGTTTAATTTTAATTTATCCTTCCACTCACAAAAAAGATTTCTTTTTACTTCAAAATTTATGTAAAATGATTTGTTTGCAGATACCTTTTCAATCCACAAGTGATGAAATACTAAAATGGATTGCCTTTGGCCCAAGTAGTAATGCATTGTCCTACAAAGGATATATAATTAACGGACATCGTTTTCATACAAAAGACATTGAAAGAGAAACCCAAAACTATGGAGTTACTTATGATGCAACTACCATGTGTAGGGCAAGTGCAAAAGATATTTCTCAAAGAGTTGATGTGGTCACTTATTATGGGGTAGTGACGGACATAATCTTGCTAGACTATCATGTTTTTTATATTCCCGTATTTAAGTGTCACTGGGAAAATATAGGAAATGGAGTGAAGGTCGAAGCCGGATTCACTCTTGTCAATTTACAACAAAATCAATCTTCATTTGTAAATGATCCATACATCCTTGCATCTCAAGCAAAATAAGTTTTTTATTCAAGAGAGAATGATCACTCTAATTGATATGTTGTAACGAAAGCATCACCAAGAGGTTATCATGAATTAGAGACAGATGATCCTGTTATGGAAGTTAGCTTTGTTAGGGAAGATTGTGAAGAAACCGACATGGATATTGATTTCGCGGAGAATGTTAGCTATGTTAGAGAAGATTGTGAAGGCATATTTGAGTAGATTTCCAGTTTTATTTGCTTATGAGGTTTGTAATTGCTACTTATTTTTAGTGATAGATATACGATATGAATCATCCCCTTAACGATTGTATTTTGTTTCGAGTCCCTCTAAAATTCTTTTCCATATCAAAAAAGCAGTTCCTTCAACAACTTGTTTCTGCCTATTCTTATTTCAGCCTAATTTTATTGGTGATGGTTCTTGCTCTCTGCATATACTTGTGCCTTGTGTGCCAACTTTTTTTTCTTTTCTCATATGTTAGGTCTTAATTTGTTTTTTAAAACCATCATTCCCCTTGTTTTTCAGTCATTTAGTAAAGGTCGAAAGGCTTTTATTGGTTGTTCTTTATACAAAAAAAGATAATTATAGAAATATCTTAAAAGTCTTCATAATGCATTTTTATGTCATTATCTCTGTCATATAGTGTTCAAAATAAGTAGCTTTTGTTGTGTGGAGTTCACTGCAGTCTATTCTTGTATCCTTGAGAAGTGTCTTGTGTGTTATGTGTGAACTGTATGAGTTCAACAATCAGAGGACAAATTTTGTCCGTGGATGGGTGTATGTAGTATTGGTATGAATGCAACAATACTTCATTTTATGTTGAAGGAATTGAATTTGGCTTGATATTGTGTTTTATTAAATGGAATAGTACTTGGAAAGTTAAAACTCAATTAAATATCATTTAAACTTTTAAGTAACTGGCTGCGTATCCAACTTAATGCTGCGTATCCAACTTAATGCCTATTTCTGAAAGCAACAAGGTGCCGACTTTTTTTACATAAAGCAATGTGAGATGGCTCAGTTATTGCAATGTGAGATGGCTCAGTTATTGCAATGTATAGATGGAGTTTAAACTACCATGTGAAATGTACGAAGTTGTTTTATGTATCTTTAACTAAGGCATAATAAAATTTTCATTAATGAAGAGGAAATGTAACTAAAAACTTTAATAAAAAATTTCATTAATTTAAAATTAAACTGTGAAAACTTGTACTTTATTTTTTGGAATAGCAGAAATTTGTTTGAATAAATATAGCTCAAAGCTTAGTGCTTTGGTGATTGTATTTTATTGATGGTGCCATTTTTTTACACATCCGCTTCCAAAGCTTCCAATTATATCTTAAGCAATAGGTACATGTTTTGTCGACAAGTACACTCGAATGCCTAAGTTTATGCCTGCATGGAAATATATTTTTTTAAGTGTTAAAAGTCAATTTCTTAACGATCGATGAAAATCAGAGCAGGTTATAAATTACTAAATCTGTCTTTGAGCATTTTTTTATGATGGCTTAAGCAACAATTCATCTTTTTAGCTAAAATGGAAACCATGAGCACTTAAATTATACCAACATAAAATTCGAGAAAAATACCACATGATTCACATAATGCTTACTGTATTGTTCTTTTGCATATGAGGGAGTCATATCTGAAATGTGATTAAATGAATGTGCTTTTATGCACCAGACATAAGTCTCAAAACTCAATGTCTATTCACATAATGCTTACTGTACAGTTCTCTTGCAAACTCAACGTTACTACTTAGTTCAAAGAAGTTGATTCTTTTTATCCTTATCAAGCATTGCATTTCCATTTTGACTCAGCTGTTTGATCTCTCTGATGAGAATTTCTATTCAATTCTACTAGTATTTCAAATTTACACAACACAATTATTCTTTAAAAGTTTGACTTCAGTAAAAGTCTGCTTGCAGTTTGCAACTTCGTACATTTCTCTTGTTGTTTTAAATTTTCTTTTATAAAAAAATAACTCATGCACTGTTCATTTTTGCTCAGGATCTGCTCACTGGAATTAAAAATGAGCAAGATTAGGAATGTGATAACGAGAGCTCACATGCAAAAAAATATCGATGAACAAAAAAAGAAAGGTGCAAGAAATAAGCAGCTCGAAGACAATCACGTAGACGATGAGATTCATAACGAAGACAATCCACAAGCATTAGAAAAAAATCAAGTACAAACTTTTCTCGTAATAAATCTTGCTTCATTACTAAATAATGGATTTATTTCAATTTACTTGGTGATTTTCCTGTTCGGCTACTAAATAATATATCAAGTACAATCTGAACTTGGTTGTTGAAATCATTTTGAGAAATTTCAGTCTAGGGTTTATCTGTCGTTATGCTTAGGCTTTTGTTTCCTACCCCTAGGGTGCATGCTTTTCGATATCTCTTGTTCTGTCTTCAAAAATCCTTTCAAACTTTGATATTCATTTGAAATCCTGCCATATGTGTAATCTGAAACTTCTCACTTTCAAAGATATACAGTTTAGGTACTCGGAACATGTATATACTTCTGTGAACTGGTTTTTGGAAGCATAAAATCTTCTGTCTAAGGTCAAGGATTTGTAGTTATACAGGTTCCATTTTCTATATAAGTTTTGAAACTCGAGCAAAATTTTAAACCAAGTTTAATGGGGGCATATATAAAACTCGAGCAAAATTCAAACTGTATATTTTTAAAGTGAGAATTTTATGGGCTTTTATGATCTAATTTGTAAATTATTTTTTTATATATATAGAAAATAGGGAAGAAGAGTAAGGCTGTTAAAAAGAGAGGTCGCATGCAAAAAGAAATTGACGAACATAGGAAGAAACGTACAAGAGAGGAGCTGTTTGAAGACAATCAAGTAGAAGACGATGTTTCTATTGAAGACAACCCACATGCATTAGAAAAGAATCAAGTACAAATCGATCCAGAAAACAATGCTGAAATACAAGACAACCCACAAACACTTGAAGACAACATAGTTCAGTCGGAAGGAAATCCGAGAAGAAAACCTAGAGGGCCAGCCAAAGTTTGAAGACTTCCATTCAATTCTTTGAAGCAAATAGAAGTTCAATTTAATACCGCAGGCGAACCAATAGGACCGGGGTCAGTCAAATTATCTTCTTACTTAGGACCACTTGTACGAGAAATTGTTTCGGTTACACTAAGTAATTGGAAGCAACTTAGTACCGAATTAAAAGATGTTCTATGGGAAAGCATTCAGGTGACACTCTCTTTTGCTTTAGGATTAAATCTTATATTGATTTCTTACCTCAAACACTTTACGCCAAATTTTGATTGTCGCAGGCAAGGTTTAAATTGGATTTAAATTGGCACAAAACAGTAGTTTTTCAACAAATGAGTGGTATTTGGCGGGCATCAAAATGTAGATTAGTTCGGCAGTTGGTACAAGCAAAGTCTATGGAAGAAAGACTTCAGTTGAAGCCATCTAACATTAAATGTATGATTGAGTGGAAGAAGTTTATCAAGTTGAAACCAAGTTCGGAATTCAAGGTATGAGAAATTTCAGTCTTCAAATACGTATTAAAGAATGATGTAGATAAAAATATTAAAACTAGTGTACATATCAAATGAAAATACAATATTCTATATGCATTTGAAGTCATGGCATATTTACAGTTTTCAAAATCAAAAGTAGATGACTGGCATTTGTGCATATCAAATTACATATACTAGACATTGTTAAAACTAGTGTATAGTAAATCTAAAATCAGGCGATATGACGTTTAGACATATAGTAAATCTTTCATACCTATATATTCGAAACCTTCAAAAACCAAAATTAAGGAATTCTGACACAAAATTAATATGCATACTAAATTTTGTATTTAAAATTTGATATATTTATAACCACTGTGTACAAAATACTCGTTTATATTCAAAGTTGTAAAAATATGAACTTTGTTATGAGTTCAATGATTACTCCAAAATTTCCTCCATATGATACTCATACCTGAAAAAAAAGCTGAAATTTACAAAATCCTAGTTCACTAACAAATTTCTTTCTTTCTTACATTTATTGAAATGATTCTTATTTTAGGCTTTGAGCTAGAAGAACAAAGCTATTAGACAGAGGCAATTGCCACACGCATGCAGTCGCAGAGGAATGGATCAACTGGCTGAAGATTTGGTAAGAAAATAGTAGTTTTATTTACTGCAATATTTATGAAAACTTTGTAAGTTAATGAAATTTTTTTGTTTGGTGTTCTTTTGAATGTAGAAAAGCGAAAGTGGCGATCGCTCTTCTGTCCCTAGAAGTGAAGTTTGGATCAAATCTCGCACTAAGAAAAACGGTGAACCGGTGAATTTGATTGCTGCAGATGCTATAGTAAGTTCATACTTTTCAAATACTTATGGTACATATATAAATACTTGTGTGATACATGTTTACTTGTTTAGCATTTACCAACTTAATATATATGCATCGCCCGACTTAGGCATCACCTAATTGCTTGAATTAATTTGATCTTAGCTTGTTCCAAATAAAAAAAACCTCATCAGTTTCCTAATGTTTTAACTGTATTTCAGCATTTAAGTTTATTAGTAATCATGCACTTGAATTTGTAAAATGTTGGAACTCTGTGTATAGTTTAGCTTTATGATAATTTCTAGTATTTCTGTAAATGATTTGCAGTTGGCTATCATTTTATGTCATATTGTGGTCTTGAGTCTCATATTGTGGCAAATCCTTGTACTGCCTAATAATTTTCATAGCAAGAGGCTGCTAATATTAATTAATTTCTTAAATAAAATGGAGCAAAGAGATACCGTGTTGTAGGATTATTGTATTTTAGTTTGAATTCCCCTTAAGTCTGCAAACTTAGTATAATGTATTCATATATTGCTCCTTCGGTCTGCAAAATTTTAGCTCCTGAATATGTGAGAGATTCGAGAGATCTATAAACTTCGAGAAAATTATTTTTAGGTATTAACTTCCCTCCCAAATATCGGATTTAAGCAAAACAATATGTGTGTAGACTGAAAATAATCTACTTCGTAGTATAACCTATACAAATAATATAAAATATTGTTGATTTGTGATATACACAAAATTGGCTCCCTTTTTTGCAAAAATGTTTTGAGCATGTCATATTTTGACTAAATTCTCATGCTAATTTAGCTTAAACTCAGCCGACTAATCATCTGAATGCATCTCATATATTTTTGTTGGTTTTGGCATGTTGCATCTCATATATTTCTGTTGGTTTTGGCATGTTGCCAAATCAAGTGTAAAATTATGCATCTGCTAGAACATTCTGCATCCAACCCAAAAAATAAATCAGTCACCAAATTTAATGCAAGCTAAAATAAATTGGCAAGCTTCTTAGTGTGTTTCCTATTTTAATTTAAATACTACGTTTTAATTTAAGCTGCAATAATATGAAATTAATCATGTTTTGTAGGAAAAGATTAAACAAATTGAAAGTGTTTCACAATCGAGCTCGCCAATTAATTATAGAGCAGATGCACTTGCACAAATGCTAGTGCAAGAAAGACCGGGTCGACTTAGAGCGATGGGAAGAGGAATGAGTCTTAGTAGAGCAGCTTTATCGGAAGTTAAGGATAAGCATACACTGCAACTTGAAAATAAATTGTTGAACTTAGAGAATAGATTTCTACAACTAGAGAAAAATGAGGTAAGAATTATCATTACATTTTGATCACTAATTACTTGCACACTTGAACACTTGCATACACACTTGAACACTTGCATAGAGTCACTTGAACAGTTGCACACTTCAACCATTATACACTTGAATACTTGCATACTTGAACACGCCAACAGTTTGCATTGCTAGATTTACAAAATGACATGTTTTTTATTTTGACAGAAGTGGGACAGAAGTAGACACAGTGGGAGAGAAGTAAACAAACCTCAAGTAAAATTTTTTTATTGGTTTCGCATCTTTGTATTTTAACTTTTTATTCAATTAGTAACATAATTTTCCTATGTTTACATGTAGTGAAACTTTGATAAAAATATGAAGAAGTGTGATTTATTGGATTGGCGAGGGAATGAAGAGATCGTTGCTGAAGGAAGATTCGTTTCAAACGATCCAAACGAGATTGTCAATGATGTTCCTTTAGGGCCGGATGCGATGATAGTTTTAGTTGACTGTCAAATCAAGCTTGATGCTTTTCTATGGAGGTCTGCACCTTCTTTCACACTTATTGGGGAAGCAAAGGATAATATTGTGGCGTGGCCGAAGAATAGAGTTGTTTTAAATTCAACCGATCACATTGAAGAAGAAGATGATAAGGTAAAAAAAATTCTACGCAATGAACATGCAATTTTATTATATACATTATTTATTAAATAAATATTTTTACCTCTAATAGAGTAGAAATAGCAGCTTAGAATGAAAATGCAAGATTTTTGATTGGGGAGGGAGCAAGCAATTAGTGGATTTAGGACGACTACATTCGAGCATCTCAGAGGAAATTTTTAATGATGTTCCTCTTGGGCCATCAGCTATGATTGTTTGGATAGATGATCCACTAAATCCAGAAGCTTTTTTGTGGAGGCCAGCCCCTGGTTTGATCCAAATTGCGGATGCTGTTGGTAAGAAGGTTGCATGGCCTGAATCGCAAGTAGTTGTTGAGATGGTTGACACTACAACTCCTATTATGCCTATGGATGTGGTGAAAACATTTATGGTACTTGATTTTTATTGTGTATTTCTATTTTTTAATGATTAGAAACTTCATTATTTTTTTCTTTTTTCAACTTATAGACTGCAAACTCAAGAACAAACAATAAATGCAAGTTAATGGATTTATCGGGAAATGGGAAAGTAGTTGCTTTAGGAAGGGATGAAAGGGTGCATTTCAAACCACTAGGACACAATGCAGTTAAAGTTTGGATAATGACCGTAAAAGAGCCAACGGTAGAGCTATGAAGGCAAACATCCGAATTATAGTACATGCCAGATGCCCTCTCTTCTATTATAGCTTGGCCTGCTACGCACGTCGTAATGGAATGAATTTTGAGTAAGTCTTTACCGTTCATTTTTTGTTTATTGTTACATTTAGTTATTAGCTTTAAATTCTGGTTGGTGGAGTACCAGTTGTAGTGGTTTGTTTGTAGTTGACTGTTTGGAGTTCAGGGATGAGGTAGAGATGATACAGTTAAATGTATGTAGTGATTGATTGGTAGAGCAAGGAATGGGGCTTCGGGCTGCAGTGAGGGGTGATGTAGACTGGAGATGCTCGATGTTGGAGTTGCTCTTGAATTTGGGCATTCGAAGATTGGGTTTGGGGATGAATACGGCGTTGGAGGTGAAGTGGGTGAAGTCCATGTTTATGGTGATGAAGAAATTAACCGTTAAGGTGAATTGAAGTATTGGTTGACTTTCGGTTTGAGGAGAAGTGGGATGGTGGTGTTTGATAGGGGACCGATGCTCTGGTGATCAGTTTGAAGGAGAAGTGGTATTATATGTGGTGAGTGATAGCAGTGAGTTTTTCGATGACAGTGAGGAGCATGGAGGTGAAGTACTGGGGGTGGATGGATGACGTCGGTAGTAGAGAGTGAGATGATTGCAGAAGAGGATTCGATTTGGATGCAGGTTGGTATGGAAAGTCGATGTGAGGTCGATGATGAAATGGATGAACTTGTTATTGTAGTGGGACATTAGGAAAACAGTCTGACAATAGTTTTGCTATGGTATTGTAGTGGTAGTCTGATTTTATTGAAGTGATGAATGTTGTCTGATGTGAATCTCGAAGTAGTGTGGTATGTGCGGAGTGTTTATAAGAGAGAGATGACTGTGAGTGTAGTGAATAAGGTGAAATGGTGGAGTTGTAGTTGAGCAAGGAGGAGCTGTTGATGTGGATTGATGGCAGGCAAATGATGGAAGTTAATGATGACTGAGTGGATGAAATTGAACTTGTATGATTGTTTGACAAAGGAAGAAGTGTGGTAGTGAATGTTTGTAGTGGAGATGGGTGGTTTCGTGATTTTTGGTGGTTCTGTGATATAATGGATCTGGCTGACAGTTGATAGAGGGAGAAGTGTATGGGTATTGGGAATTTGTTGAAACGGTTGCAGTAGTTGCAAAAGGCAGGTCGAGGCAAGGAGTGTAATGTATGTAAACGTGGAGTGTTGGCGTGGTGAACTGGGGTATATGTTATGTTTATGTAAGCAAGTTGTATCAGAAATGAAGTGGTGCTGTCGAGGTCGAGGAGAATGCCACTGTTTTGTATGCAGAAGAAGTTTGATTTTCTTTTTTTTTTGGTCAGTAGCTTTTTTTCTTTTTCTTTGTGAAGAGGTTGTCGTAGCTCGGTACGCTTTGAGGCAATGCTGCTAGAAGTATGTTGTATTGATGTCGTGGTATGGCCGGGAGTTGTATGGGAAGATATAAACAAAATTGTATGTAGTGTTGTAGGCAGGAGGAAGTGTAGTTTATGTTAAGGTCAGACTGTGAAGTTTGGTTATTGGCAAACAGGCTCTGATGAGCAGCAGTATTATGGATAATATGTGATGAATGGCGACGGGGAGTATGTGACAATTTGTATTTCGGTGGAGATGTTGAGTTGATCAGAGAGAGGTGGAGTTTGTTGAAGGCACTCTCTGTAATGTTAATTCTAGCAACAGATTGGAGCAAATAGAGTATGGTCACGCAAGTAAGTTGTTGTATTGTCGCAGTGAACCAGAAGGCAAAGATTCAGGCAGAAATGGGGTGGGTAGAGTTTCAAATGTAATGATGTGGTGATTTGCTCTGGTGATAGTAGTTTCTCTGGTGGATGAATTGAAACTCAAAAGCAAGTATTGACAGTGGCAAGTGAAGGGGTTTGTTGTGGATCTTTGTTAGGTGGGTTTGAATAGCTGTGCAAGTTGATGGTGAATGTTGTGTGGAAGGTAGAAGTAATGGTTTGGAGGAACTGCAGTTGAATGACAGTGAAGGATATAAGTAGTGGAGTGTGAGGAATGGCAGTAGTGGGTAGTGGCTGAGAAAATGCAAGGAGTTGTGGTCAGTAGATGAGCTATGAAACAAATTAAAACAGTCAACTCTTCTTGGTGTAATAGTTACCCTAATTAAAAGATCTTTTACATGAAACAAATTTGAGTAAAATATATATTGAATCGTTATGATTAGTAATATATCCATTTATAGGTGAACAAATGATAAATTGATAAAAATTCAAAATAAGTACTGAATATAAGTTACACAAATACTGCCTGTAGCAGAAAATAGATAACATAAAATGTTGGTATGTATGGAGCATGTGGTGGAAGGATATGTTGTATTTTCATGGGTGCATTGAAGAAATAGCAGTTAGAAATGTATGGAAAAATGTTGGAGTGTTAGAAATGCTTCAACTGATGGTTGCTGCAACTGAGAAAAGTGAGGTTAACATTGCTTTAATCTGTTTTCCATATTGGGAAAATAGATCAGTAGAAATAATCAATTGTAGTTTCTAGTTCATGCAGTTCATGCACTTGCTTTAATGTTTGTACACTGTAATGAAAAATATATATCACATTTCTATCTGAGCATGCACTTGTTTTAACATTTTTTGTTTCTTTGTGTTAACTTCGCAGGCTTATTTGGAAGGAAGCAAGGTCCTTTGTATGCAACTAGATCAGATCTTGCATGTTGGAACTCTGTAATGTTTGTACTCTGTAATATTTGGAAGGATTGCTTTAATGTTTGTACTCTGTAATGTTTGTACACTTATTAAATTGACATTATTTTCTATTTCTCTGTGTTAACTTGGCTGCAGGCTCATGTTTTATTCAATGGTTATGCACTTGTTTTAATGTTTGTACACTGTAATGAAAAATATATCACATTTCTTTCTGAGCATGCTCTTGTGTAATATTTGTTGATTATAATCTTTATTCGTTTATGAAGATTTAGTTTGATTGCTATTATTAAAATGTAATATATAGGCATAGCTCTTGAAAAGTGTATCTACGATTTTATAGCGGCATATATGAGCTGTAAAAGAATTTATCAATACTATAACATGTTGATTTAATAGCATGAAATGACCGCTATTGAATAAATATTTTATAGCGGCAAAATGGTGTTATAAAGATTTCCAGTTCCGTTGAGATTTAGCTGTATTATAGCGGCTACAATGAGCTATTGAATAAATAATTTATAGCGGCTAAATGGTGTTATAAAGATTTCCAGTTCCGTTGAGATTTAGCTGTATTATAGCGACTATAATGAGCTATTGAATTAACGTACCATAGCGGCGAATTTGCGTTATAAAACTAAGCTCAACCATAGCGGCATATTTTGTGTTATAAATATTCAATATTTTTTATAACATGTCGATATACAGCGCTTATCAAACCACTATGGTTGTGATTAATAGCGGCTATATGCCGCTATAAAAGACACTTTTTGTTGTAGTAAAGTAGTGTATGGTTTAGTGAAATAGTGAAATTGAATGGACATAAAAAGCCATGGTAAATACAAAAGTACTGCCTTTGATATAGGAAGACAAACCACAGTCTATGTTGCAAACAACGAAAATAGGTGATTGCTTTTGAATTACAAATGATGACTATGAATGCATTTTGCAATACACTATCGCTAAGGACAACAGTTCTAAAAACAAACAATTGAGTAGATGGGACAACCAAAAGTTTGAAACAACCATAATAAATAGAGCATACTATTTTGTTAAGATAACAAAGAAATCGAGCACAAAGAAATCAAATAAAAAATTCATAAATTTGATTGTGTAGAACATAATATAATATATTAGTTTATTTTTAAAAGAAATTGTATTGTTAAGGTAACAAAAAAGCAAGAACAAAAATTTCATAATAACGCACAAGACTACAAAGGTAATAAAATTGTAAATGTGGATGGATAGTAAGGGCTATACTGCTATAGATTTTGTTGACAAACAATTATTATTAACCCTACTTAAGTAATCTCAAAGCACACGGTGTATAACAGATCTTTATAAATTGGATGAATTTATACATCAAACATCAAACACCAATTAATTCTTACTTGAAAAACATGATATTAATGAGCATGTTAAGTAACTTTCAAACATAAGATATGAATAAACCTCCTTTTTTTGAAAACCTAGGAGAACCCAACAGGTCGGTAAACTCTTGAGGAGGGTACAGTAAAGCTGTCTGCTGATCCAAGCCTCCATACCCTCGGGTAAATCTATGTAAGATGAGGAAGCGCACGGTAGGAATTGAACTTGGGTCTTTTTACCAGAACCCAAGCCTCCTTTCCACTGCGCTTCACCCACGGACATATGCATAAATATTACATTGTATCACCTTGTATATAATATATAAATCAAATATATACACATTTTATATGATAATAGTATTCTAAATCTAGCATAGATAAATCATACTTAAAGTGAAATATTGTTTCAACTTTATTTTAAATTATTGATAATACAACATTTGATGCTTTTTAACAATATCTAACTAAATTAGACAAATATTATGCACCCGTCATATTTTTTAACAACTAAAACAAAACATGGCATGAGAGATGTCAATAAAACATAAACTTTAGGTTGTTTAACTTTTGGAATAATCAATAAACTTTTAATCAATAAACTTTTGTCTTTACCTGAAATACATATCGAAATAACGATTGCATCAATATAAAAAAAATTAAGCTAAGACTAAGTGAATCATGTGTCACCATAAGAAAATTATTTTTGGATACCCATTAAAAAATGCTCGAATGACAATACATCGATGATAATTATACTATCAAATACAGTAATAATCACAGTCAACGAAGTGAACAATCGATACAAAATGTAATTATGGGCCATTACAATTATAGAAATATTTTTGTTACCATTTATAACCCAAAATTATGCGGTATTATAATTACAACCCAATATAATTTATGCATATAATATATATAATATTCTCTTTCAAGCATAAGTAAATATGTCACAATATCATGTTGTCATTAAAGCATAAGCAAATACCACCCAACATTATTTTGTGAAATTTCATTAAAGGAATTTTGAACATATATATATATATATATATGTATGTATGTATGTATGTATGTATATGCAGATATTGTCTTAAATATTTTATTTTTTTATAATTTTTTTGTAAAAGTGTTATTAAGAATAGATAACGAGTTCACGCTTAATACTATGTTGTGATACATATATTTCTTTCAGTTAGAAACTATTTATTGATTTCCCATAATATTTGATGTGGCATATTACCTTGCAAATTAGAACATCTAGAAAGTTAACGATAAAAGGGAATAACTAAAAGAATTTTACATATTAATTCTCTAATCGATTACAAATAAAGAAAATTAATATGTAGTTCGTTTTATCAATTTCAATTAAAATAAAAAAAAATATTTGAAATTGGTTCTTTGATTACTTTGAAATCAATTTAATAAGAATTGAAGGAAATTTTTTTTAACAAATAAGTGGTAATAATATTTAGAATGTTCGCTTATAAATTTACAAATAATAACATCACTGATTTCAATATAATTATCTATGAACATTTCCAAGCTGCAAAAATATTCAAAACAATGTAATATAAAATACACATAAAAGAAATTATTAAGATTTAGTTTACCCCATTGTTCAGCGAGATCACCAAGAATTTGGATGGAAATGTAAATGTGTTTTTCCTATGAACATTTTTCTATTATATTATGCAAAAAATAGAAAAATATAATGTATACTTTGGTTAAAAAGGAAAAGAATTAGAAAAATATAAGTCCAAGTTGACTAAGGCTATACTAAGTTGAATAAGAATTTGGTTTTAAATATTTTTCTAATACTAAATTTTAGGTAGAAATATTGATTATCCTAAAATATTATATGAGAAATTATTATTTAAATACATTTTACCGTAAATATAATTTGCTTCTCTTAACCTAATATTCTTGTATGCCTATATTTGATAGTAAAAATGAATAACTTTACCTCTACTTTACTATACAAAATAACTTAAGTCTTTTGAAATATGTGTGTTATTGTACTTATAAATTCTTGTAAACTAAATGAAGGAATTCAAATTCAAAATCTTCAACCGTAATAAAAGTTAAATGAAGATAGAGTTTGAAATTAAATGTAAGAATAGAAAAAGGAATCAATTTTACCTTTAAAATAATTCATAGAACAATTTCAAATTATAAGATGCTTATGCATAATGAAATCCAATGAACTCCTGTAAGAAATGAGGAAAACCAAAGTCATCACCATGCTAATTAAAACAGAAAATCATATGAGACTAAAAATTTAGATACAGAATTTGAATTAAAGAGATGAAGTCATGAATATAGAAAAAATATCATAAATCTAAAAGCAACCGGTAGAAAAGAAAATACTACAAAATATGAATAAAATAATTAAGGATAATATAAAGGTGAAGAAAATGAATTCAACCAAATTCTAATCATTTAAAATAATTTAAGATCATTAAACAAATTATTTGGAACGATTCACTACTTTGTTTCGATTAAGAATTGAATATTTATAGATGAAACTATAGAAGGGGAAGAAATAAAATTGCAAGAAGAGGAAGAATAAGGTGAAGGTGGAAGAAATAAGAAGTTTTTTCTTGAATTTAATTAAAAGTGTGAAGAAGAGGAAAAAAATATTCATTGGATTATAAAAGAATAAATAATACAGAGAGTAGGGTAGATTGAAATAAGAATTTTATGAACCAAACTATGTTTTAGGATTTTATTATCAAATTTATGAGAAGCAAAATTTCTATGTAGTATAATAGATTAAATAGATATAATAGATTCGTTTATAAAATGATATCAAACATGATAAATAACAAATTGGTCTAAGCATAAGTTCTCTACCATTGGGACATATTCTCACAGAAATTAACCTATACTTGTCACACTTTGAGGTGGTTTCCTCGTAGGTCATCTTGTAATAGGCCACTAATATAAAAGGATAACTAAAGAAATCAAAATACAAAATAGAAATTTCAATTATATTATGTTGAAATATGGTAACTATTCTAGATACTTGAGAAACAAATGAGATATGCACAAAACAAAATTAAATAGCCATAAAAATATATTGAATTAGAACTGATGAAGAATTGATACAAAAATATTATAAACGATGATAAAATAAATTAATAGCATGTGTACAGAAGTTACTATGGAATTTGAATCAAAATCGCTTCCAATATCTTTACTTTGACATTTCAACATATAGATTACTTGCAACAAAAGATAGGTATTCATGGTATTTTTTGGAATAATAATATCATTTAGCTTGTTTTTCCATATCAAACTATATTGTACAAAATGGCCATATGTTGGAAACTAAAAATTGGTTTATTTTAAGTATTAATTAAAAAAAGAAGTCAACTCTAGTTCTTATAAACTCAGTTAATAGATCCTAAAGCCATAACATATTCGATGAAGGGAGAGAGGAGATTCTATGACTCCAGCAAAAGCAATAAGAAAACACATATAACAAATGAAGCAAACTTTCCTTTTTGTTTCAAAGGTAAAAGGGCACAGATAGATGATAATACACGATAATTTAAGATTATTTTTTAAAATAAAGAAGAAGAAAAAAAATGAAAGTGACAAAGAAAAGTGAAAGTGGAAGATATATCCAAACAACGAAAAGGAAAATGAAAAAGCACATGGTTATTATCTTACGGTGGAAATTTTACCTTCACACAGAACATTATTATACCTTTTACACAGAAGAAAATTATAGTATGATGCATTAATAGTTTGCATGACCATAAATCTTTTGCATTAATTGTATTGAAAGTTAAGAATATATGAAAATACATTAGTTAGATATGCATCCAAAAGGAGAAAATATTGAGGGAGTAAATGTAAAATTTCACCGAGAAACCTTAATAATTAAGTATTTAGAATTGAATGGATGAAGTAAGAGATAAGTTGCTGTCTTATATTCACTTTCTTCAATTTCATATATAATAGAATATATATATATATATATATATATATATATATATATATATATTAGATAATAGATTAATTTTTATGAAAGAAAATAATTTTAGTGAGAAGAGTAACTAGGTTTTAATGGATGTGAGAAGGAAATAAAAGCGTATTGCGAATTGGAGGAGAAATATATAAATTAAGAAGTGTCATACATGGAAGGCCACAGAAATCTATGGGAATTAATCCAACATTGTTAATTTAAAGACTAATATTAGTTTTAATATATATAATATAATTTCCTCAAGTAAGAAAATGATTTAATTTAGAAGGTTAATGTAGGTTTTAATGGATGAGAGAAGGGATCATAAACATGTAAATTACCAAAAAAAATAAAGCTATAAAAGTGCCATAAATAGAAGACCATTGGTCTTTGTGGCAATTTAGTGTGACAATGTCAATTTAAAAGTTCAAATTCATAGGACCATACTGTAAAAGCAATGGAAGATAAAAGTAAATTAAAATACATTAGTGAGATATATCGTCTAAAATGAGAAAATATCGAGGGAGTAAACTATAAAAGTTTATTTAGAAACTGTAATAATTCAGTTTCTCATATATTAGAATAGTAAGTATAATACATAGATAGATATACATAATATATTTGGAATGAGAACGAAAATTATTCGAGTAAAAGATTACTATAGGTTTTAATGGTTGTGAGATGGGGATACAAGTGCATTTTCAATTTACGGAAAAATAATGAGAAAATTATGAAAGTGCCATAAATGGAAGACTGTTGGTTTCTATAACAATTAATATGACAATGTCATTTTAAAGGCATAAATACTTTGGGAAGACTGTTGGTTTCTAGTTAACTTGGCTTTTGAAATCATTATTATAAAATATTTTCAATTTATTTTTAAATTATTATTAAATTATTTCAAAGTATTTTAAAGTATTTATTTCCTATAATAAGGCGAAATTTCACTTATTGCTTCTAAAATGGTTTCAGAAAATTATTTTCAAATCCCGTTTTCTCTAGAAAATTATTTTATAAAGAATATACTTTATTTTTGTACTTTTTGGACGTATGAGAAAGAGAATTGAATGATTTAGTACAACACGTGATATGGGACATGTAAGTTTATTTTTTCGGATAATTCTGGACTTGTACTATCGAAATCTCTTGAGTATATTTTTTTTAGTTTATTATTGAGATTTATAATTCCTATTATAGGAATCATCTGAGTTAGCCAATATTTGGCAAGTTGAGAGGTTCGAGATCTCCTACGAGTAATAATTAATGAGAACCACTTATATATATTGCTTTACTCGCCGATGAGACGAGGTGAGTCTTGAGATTAGATTTCCCTTTTCGGGAATTTTGGTTTATGAGTAACCACTATGAGATTAATTTACACTTGCCGAAGATACAAGGCAAGATATATGAGTATTCTGAGATTTTTGAGATTTGAGATTTTACTTTTATGATGTGGAGTTAGCTATTGGTTAGTAAACCGGTTAGTGTGAACATGTGATATAGGACACACGTTAACACTTTTCAAGTTCCTTTTCGAGAGTTTGTGACACATCCACGAGTATGCCAGTGCTATAGACCTTTGGGTCATCTAAATATAAGACTTCGGTCACTACGAGTATGACCTTTGGTCCATGGGTTAGGTACCTAAATTATAAATAGCACTAGACAAGAGTTTAGCATGCACAGCATTGCTTCGGCTTTGCATTCTTGGATCTGACCAACCCGGTTTTCTGAGTTTTCTGAGTTTTATATGATTTCACCATTTTGAGATTTTGGTGCATCGATATCCTAGAGCTACATGAGATGTTATATAGGGTGATTTCATGAGATTTGAACTCTATTTTGAGTACCATATGATTCATATTGGAAATTTTGACGAGATTCCCTTATAGCTTTTGAAGGTTTGCCTACATTTATATTGAATGCCTGTGTGTATAGAATTCTTATGATGAACTAAACCTATTCATGCGACAACCCTTAATGATTCTATTCCATGGCATTGCATTTGAGCTATACTTATATATTATTCCTTTATAACTAAAGGAAGATTTCCCTAATGCGCTTACATTCCTTTTATCTTATACTAATATCAAGTTCTAGTTAGCCAGACCCGTGTATTTGTTACTCGGGTCAGACCGAGTTGTACGTCAGGTAATTGGACACTTAGCATGCTTTACCTTTTGGATTTCACCGTCGCTTTGGATATGGCTATGATTATGTGTTATAGTCATTTGTTTGGGAACCTTATGATGTATATATTCTTTTATGGGGATGTATGTATATATTGGCTGAATACCACTTGTGATGGATTGTATTACATATGATGTATGGGTATATATATATATTATCTGTGATGATGCTATGTGTCTTGTGATTGTTGTAGTTATTATATTTTGTTTCTGAATTAATCCTATAGCCACCATAGTTGCGTATTAGGTAGGAACTAAGTATGTCGAATACTTGAGATGAAATGAAAAAAAATATAAGTGCCAAAACCGTAGCTCTTATATAATGCAAGTTTATGATGCTCGCCCTTAACTAGCCCTATTCTCCATATTAGTAGACAAAATTACAATGCGATTCTCTTTGTTAATGTGGGTCTCGGGGTGGGCCGTCATAGAAAGATAAGAGTATGCAAAAAAACTTAGATATACCATCTGAAATGAGAAATAGTTGAGGGGGTAAAATGTAAAAGCTGCATAATAGATTTTGAATGAGAGTGAAAATTATTTGAGTTAGAAGATTAATGTAGGTTTCAATGGACGTGGGAAGGATATATAAGTGTAACATCAATTGGAGGAGAAATAATGATGAAATTATGAAAGTATTGTAAATGGAAGACCGTTGGTTTCTATGGCAATTAATGTGAAAATGTTAATTTAAAGGTATAAATGCTTAGGGACTCTAGTGTAAAATGTATGCTAGAAATGCTAACATATCACAATTCAAGATAGACTTAATATGGTGAGAGATAAATATTGAACCCATATTTAGATTCTTATAAATATATAATAGATTTTCCTTAAAGTGAGAATACGATTTGAGATATATCATCTAAAATGAGAAAATATTTGATGGAGTAAAATATAAAAATTCATTTATAAATTGTAATAATTTAGTACTTGGAATGAAAATGAATGTGGTGGGAGATAAGCTATTTGTCTTATAATCAATTTCTTATATATAAATTCAGTTTCTTATATACAACAATTTATAAAATAGTAAGTACAATTCATAGGTAGACATACACAATAGATCTTTCCTCATGTAAGAAATTTATTTGTGTGAGATTATTGAAGGTTTTAATGAACATGAAAAGGAAATATAAGTGTTGTGTGAATTGGAATAGAAATAGAAATAAAATAAAGAATCATATCTAGATAAACATAAATGGATAATAGTTGAAAGTAGTTATAGTGAAACAAATTAAAAAAACAATAATATGAATCCATTTCATAAACTTAGAGTACATGATTGGTTTTATAAAAAGTGTTGTATAAATTATTTATTCGTATAAGATATTCATATACTACCCCTAAAAAGAAAGTGAGCATAACTAAATATAAAATTTAGAAAAAACTAAAAGTATTGGATTAATAAATCTACTTTTATTGTTATTAAATATAAGAAATTAAGAACGACAATAAAAATTTAAAAAAATCCAAAATAAATAAATTTAATAATTTAAACTTACCTTGAAATGTTCTCAAAATATCGACTTCATTACTCAAAGTTGAAACATTGAAGGTTGTGGGAGAGAAATTTGAGTTTTAAAATGATTTCAATTTTTTTAAAGACCTAGAGACCAAGTTTTGCTTCTAAACTCTAAGAAAGTATACACCGAACCAACAACACATACTTCAGATAGTTCACAAGGAGAAAAATATTTATTGAATGCTAAATAATATCTTAAATTATGAAGAAGAATTATGAGATGAGCCAAGAATGAATATGGAAAAAGAATGAGAGTTAAGAAGAAATGGGAAGATATGTACATAATAGATTTTATAACATCTTGAGATATATCATATGAATTTTAAGAGGTATGAATTAATATCTTTATGGTTCGACAAAAAATTGATAACATATAGAGGGTTAAAATGAAAATTTGATCCTGGAACTAAGGAGAATTGAGTATATTGACTGAAAATGAATGAGAGAACAGGTCAAATATTGAATTTCTTATATAATAGAATAGAAGAAAAATATTTATTGAATGCTAAATAATCTCTTGAATTAAGAAGAAGAATATGACATGAGCTGAGAATGAATATGGAAAAAGAACGAGAGTTAAGAAGAAATGGAAAGATATGTACATAATAGATTTCATAATAGATTTTATAACATCTTGAGATTTATCATAGAAATTTAAGAGGTAAGAATCAATATCTTTATGGTTTGAATAAAAATTGATAACATATGGGGGGTTAAAATGAAAATTTGATCCTGGAACTAAGGAGAATTGAGTATATTGACCGAGAATGAATAAGAGTGCAGAACACTAATGGTCAAATATTGAATTTCTCATATAGTAGAACAGAATTGAAACATGTGCATTTGAAAAAATATATAAAACATACATACATACATGCATACATACATACATACATACATACACATATATATATATATATATATATATATATATGAAACTGATAAGTCTAAACCATATACATATGATGTATGATGCACTTAAAACTTATGCATATATATAAATCCCTATATATTAGAAATCATACATATACTCAAAACATTCTGTTATTCAAAATTTATGTATTCAAAGTCAATATGCATCTTTGAAACTCCTGTATATAAGAAACTATACACATAGTGAAAAAATTATGTATATTTAAATTCAATACACTTGTAGTTTGTATTTGTCCAAGATTTATACCTTAAAGATCTGATATACCTAAAACCAAATATACATATAGGAAACTTTATATTTTCTTGAAGCCAAGTATACTCAAAGCTTTGAAACTAAACTTATATATATATCTAAAGAACTAACACATTTGAAGTTTCATGCATTCAATGATTGGTACACACAAAGCTGGGTTATTTTTGAAATCCCAAATGTGTAAATCATGACTGGTTATGTTTTGAAAGTTGTAGCCGTATATACCTTTTGGAAGTTTAAACCATGATTTTGAGATTAAATTTCTTTGAAATTCCTTGTTTTTAAAATCAATAAACTTGAAATATTTTCATTTTCAAAATCGATAAATGAATTATAAATTCCTTGTAAAAATCGAATACTTGAAATTTTTGAAAACTTATCCCTTTTAAAGCTAAAATAATCAACTTTTGAAACCTAGGATCTTTTGAAGCGAAGCCATTACTTGAAAAGGAGCTCTGTGCTTGGAATCCTTTGTTTTGGCCTCGATTTGGCGATTTACGGTGTTGATTTGAACTTCAATGTTGATTTCACTACTTCGACGTCCATTATTTTTATTACCGCCAATTGAAACATTAGATTTTGAGCATCCTTTTTCGACAGCCTTATTGTTTTCTCACAGTGTTACACGATTCATGTCGCCAAGATGTAGTGGCATGAGATGATTGCGGCGTTGACTACTTACAGTGTTGAGATGTAGCCAACTTTAATTACTTTCGGTATCAAATAACACCACTTCCTTACTTTGATGTCGCCATAATACTCAGCGACGTCAATCTTATGAAATTAAGCATCACCAATTAACTGACTTACGACATAAGTATCCATATGGCATTGAAATCCTTATAGCATTGACATCGCAAATCCCGACATCAATAGCTTTGGTATCATTTGTTGATGTCAATAACCGCGGCATCAAATATTTCAACATCTTTCACGGCATCAGTTACCACATCATTTACTCTCATTGTTAGTCACTGCCTCAATTACTCTTGACGTTAGTCACTACACCGATTACCCTCGATATTACTAACTGCGACATTGGTTGTTGTCAATCCTAGAAATATGAGGCTCCTTGCTTTTACTTAGATCTGAAAACTAAGCATCATTCAAATCTACGACCCTAATAACATCTAGAGATTCGGCATCATCTGGATCCATGAACTCGATACTATTTAGATCTAAGAACTCATGCTTATGAAGATCTAAAATTTGCTTATGCATAGTTAATTCCCGATCTCAATTTTAGACATTCCCAAAGTCAAATGAGTTGAATGAGTTGGATATCAAAGAGAAGAGCGACATTGTTTTAAAGAGGAGGAGATCACATGTTGGAATTGAAAATTTTATTTGACCATATTATAAGTAATTTGATGTCCATTGCATTCAAAGTGGAATAGAGCATACACTGTTTATATTCCTACAAACGTCCAAACGACAATGATTAGCTTCCCGTTTTTAAATCCAATAAAGAATGAATTTGATAAAAATTTCAAAATATGAAATTCAAACCCCTTTAGGGTATTTTGGTCATTTTTTGCGCACGTGGAGGTTCAATCCTCCTTCTAGCATCAAAAATGTTAAACCGAAGTTTGGTTCAACGTTCATCATGTGTGTACAAGACGGCATGTTTGAATTAATTCCCATAGTTCCCATTGATTTTATGATAATTCACAATTTTTTTTTGAATCATAGTCCATTAGTTCAAAAGATAAAATAGGCAAGTTTATAAATCGATAGGAAAATAGGAAAGTCGATAAGCCAACAGGCAATATGCTCTAGTTATGTCCTTTATTCAATCATGAATATGTTACACATGTGCAATTATGCAATTATCTAATTGTTCAAGTCCATATATGCAAATGTCATATGTCATCTCCTTCTTCGTTGGCTATTTGCTATTATAATAGTTCTCCAGCTCTTGAAAGAGCTTAGAAAGGTTCTAATCCAAAAGTGATTTATGCTAAGAGGGGGGAAGAAGTTACGTGCCCTTCCCATGAGGCGGTACATATATATTATAGTGGTTGGAAGGAGGTAAGCTTGCTCTAATTGGCGATGTAGGACTTTGATTGCTATTTGTTTCTACCTTGGTGGTAGCCTTTACATGGAGCTTGTGAACAAATGTAAGGACTTTGGAGATTTATGGAGGAGAATACACTAAATCCTCTTGAACTTGGCTTTGTGAATATCTCTAATTCTCTTTTCTTGCATGGCTTTTGGCATGCTTTAGCATTGATGTTGGATAATATCGATAATCATGAACTACAGCCTTGATTAATGGTTTACGACATGCTTTTAGGCAATATCCTTCATGGACTTGATGGCATATGGCATTAATAAGGCATGGTATGGATAATATTTGGCATGGATGTGGCGATATCAATGGTAAAGCGACATGGATGTGGAGCAAATTGATGGCATTAAGTTTCCTTTCTCCATTCATATTTTGATGATATGCGACATTGTGGTGTGCGATATCCATAGAAGGATTCATTGATAGAGAGCGGTTTTGATGGAATGCGACATGGAAGAATGTCGACATAGTTGAGGAGTGGCATATTCTTCTTCAACATGATCTTTTGTTCTTCGACGTTGGCTCGGCTTTATTCCTTCAGTGTTGGTTATCTTTATACTTTTCATATCATCTATTGTTGTGGCGTCGATATTCTACATGTCTTCAACATTGACGGGGACTTTGATGTCGACATTCATCCTTTCCATTATTTGCGAAATGCCCTTAATCCTTAAGAGAAGTGCAGTTTCCTATCATGACCTTCAATATTATAATATTAAGCCTTTTGACATTGCCTTTCTCGTTTTATATCGGTGATATGTGACACGTTATTTTTCAACTTTGACATAACCTTCTTTTACTTATTTCCTTTGGAAATTACATAGATAACAAGTATGTCATCAACTGAAGTCAACTCAAAGTTAAAAATTCACGACTTATATTCTTATACGATGATAAATCAAGTTTGGTTGATAATATGGTTGATTGTTGGATGTTGATATTGGATGTTAAAATTGTTAATACATGAAGTAATAAATAATATACACTTGTATTTGACGTAGGTTAGTTGACAATTTCAAATTGATATATGTGTTGAATTTGATTAAATAAATTTGTATAATACGACCCTTTAAATATCTAATTAATTAACACGTAGAAATGTGGTTAATTTCACCTTGAACCATTTAAATTTATGTTGTTTAAATTGATGAAGTATGAAATTGAATATAGTATATATCAAGTGTAGAACCGCATAAAATAATAGCGTAATAATCTTTAATCTACATGAAATGATAGTGTAGATTCTAGAAATAATTATATTAATTTACGTGAAATTATAATGTAAATTAATACGATTATTCAGGGATTATTTAAATAAACTATTGGATTGTTATTGATTGTTGTTATTGCTTGTTTATTTACTTTGACACCATCTCAGTTATCACACTACAAGTTCCCTTTACTATGTTTTGATTTTGAATTGAAATTGAATCGGGATGAAATGATAATACCCAAATAAAATAATTGACCTAGGGTAGAGAATTAAATGAAAACCCGATTGGTCAAATAATTTGATTTAAATAAATAAAATAAAGATTTTATAAAATAATGAAGGGTTTTAAATGAAATTTGGAATTTAAATTCAAGTAAAATTTTAAAATGTTAATATTTAATAATTTGAAACAAATATTAACAAAATGTTGATGAAAGAATGTTCTTTAAATTTAAGTAAATTATTGAATTAAGTCTTGAAATTTATTTAATAGTTAAACAAAAATTTGAACTTGTTTACCAAAGACATTTAACTTGTGATTATTTAATTTGATAAGTAAATAAGTGAATTTAAATTTCTTTAGTAAGAAATAAAAGGTGATTTATTTATAAAAATTAATATAAAACTTGTAAATTAAAGAATTTAATTTGATGAATTTAATTTTATTAAATTTAAAGATTGGATATAATGTAAGTAAACTTAAGTGAATGATTTAATGAATTGGAAACTTAATTGAAATTGTTTTGAAAGTTAAATAAACTTAATTTAAATAATTATTGAATAAAATCCATCTATGAATTTAAATTGATAATATGTTAAATTAACCTAATTGAATGATTATTGAATGAAACCTATATATGAATTTAAATCAATATTCAAATTGTTTTAAATAAAATTGAAGTTGAATTATAGAGTTTGGAATTTGAAATTTGTAAGTTCTAAAATGTAAATTTTGGAAGTTAATATAGAAAGACATTGAAATGTTGGATTCAAATTATAAGAAAATTGAAATTGATTTGGTTTTGAAATTTATTAAATGGCCAATCGGTGTAATAATTATGAAAGTTATTAAAAAGACCGGAATCGGTTAGGGACATACTCACTGTCTAAACCGAATACCACTTTAATAGCAACACGCGGAGTGTGATCCAGAATGAAGTGGTTGGAATGATGTACGTTGATGACTGAAGAAAGAGAACGATAATGGATGACCTTGACACTTTTGTCAAATTGGAAATGACTAAAATAGGAGCCGTACCAGGCCAATGAGGATAGCTACCTCGAACGAACACGCTTCTTCATAAACTACTCATTACTTGTTTTTGATTGGTGTGCACCCTTGAATTTGGAGTGTTGTTTCGCGATGTTGCGATCGTTGCGGCGATGCGTTCTCACCAGTCTGGATCAGGCAAACGTTAGTTTCACTACCTTGGGTATTGCCTCATGTGCCTTATCATACTTGTATCCCTATATGCGACCACTACGATTTGTTTTGTATCATACCTATGGAGTACTCCTTGATATCCCATTAGTTTACGGTGGAGTTTATAGTGCTGTATAGACTATAATGCTATATAAATGTGTTAAGGGGAATAATGGTAACGCCTTAACACTATTTTGATATTTTATTTTACTGTTAGGCATTATCTACTTAGCGTACACTACTATATATAGATAGTTTAACAGATCCTAAAAGATGTTTATTCCATTCATCGTTGAGTTGTTATTTCAAATTTGAACCATATTATCTATATAAGAATATATGTCCTGACTCGAGTGTTTGTGTATGCTTATGCTCGGGTCAGTTTGAGGATTTCTGTTGCTATGCTGCTTGGAAGCTGGAGACTATGAAGACTGTCATTTATCTTTATCTTTATCAGTATTTCTCTATTCTATTTGATATTCTCGGACATCTATGTATTTCTATTTCACTATTTGCTTGAGACATTGTTGTATTTAGTAGCTTCATGAACTACTATTATCACATTGTTGTAATTCCACTGCATTATTCTGTTATTGTATCTGTTTGTGATTCTGTGATGATTCTCATTTATATACATATACTTCATTAATGATTCGTGTTTTGTACTATTTAAGTTGACGTGTGTGGATTATTGTCAATTTAAATGGTATAAATATACGGGTTGTTACATCTATAGTCCATAAGTCCAAAGTGATAATTCTTTAATAGTTGTTATTACTGAACTAAAGACTTTATGTTTAGATAATGAGTTGAATATGGATCATATTGGAATTTTGACCATCACCAAATTCCATAAATCCGTAGTGATATAATTTTGACGAAGAGAATTGGTGCAATTAATTACCACCATCAGATAATGCTTAATTAAGTAAAATAGGATTATATTGATACCAAGTAAATGATAAATTTGGCCATAACGTCAGACCAACTGCTAAGTGAAGTATTAATGTTAATATTTGTATTGTTCGATATTAATCGCTAACCAAATTACACCTAAGAGTTACACAACCGAAATGTTGAATACTTTTATTACTAATCGATTTAATTAGTTTGTAATTGTTATAAATTAATTAGATTAAATTATATTTATGAAAATTAATTATAAAATCTTGTTTGATGTGCATTAAATATTATTAAATAGTGTGCATATAATAGTTATATAAACGTTAATCGATATACGATATCGATATGTGTTTCGATTAGATTTAAATGCAATAAACATTGTTCGGGCTTGAAGCGGACTGGAGGCCAATATGGGCTTGCTATTTTTAGCCATGATATGAACATGGTGAGGCCGGTCATTTGATGGCTTAAGGGAAGGAGTTTAATAGTTTAAAAGAAAAGAATGGGTAAGCGATAAACAAGGATCTTGATCCTACTTTTGCTCTATAATCTCTCCTTTATATAAGCATCTTAACCCTCACTTTAGAATAGATTTTCTGGTGCCTTCATCTGCTCCTTTGCTGGCCGAACACAACCCCTTTCTCTCCTTAAATTTTTAGGCATTTTAAATGCAAATCAATCAAATACAATTGTTAGTGGTAAAGTTGTTCCAGAGATAACAACTTCCGGACTTGGAATTGGACTCAATGAGTTCATTTCTTCATTTCAACGTGCGAACTTTAGGCTTTGGTGAAAGTTACTTTCTAGTTTACTATTATATAAATGTTTATATGATTACCGTTCCACATATTACTTTGTTAGAAATATCACGAGCAGATATTGTCACATGTTGATATTTCTATATATATGTGTAAATATATACTTAATTTTTTTTATGCATGTTTGCTTGTACATTCTTTCAGCCTGGAATAAAGAAAGTATTACTTTTTTGCAAATTTAAAATAATACCTTTAAACGATTTTAAATACTAAATCTAATTTAAAAGGTTTAACACATTATAATATATGTTTTAATACTTTACAAAAATTTATTTTTGTTAGAAAGGCTTTCTCCAATAAATAAAATAATTTAATTTCTTTCGGTATACGTACCATATATATAATTACTAAAATTGATTATTTAAATAAAATATATGCATATATATATATATAATAAAAAATTCTATATGGTATATTTTACTTTATTTTTTTAAAATACATTTTATTTATTTTATTATTAATTTTCTACATGGTTTTATAATTAATAACAAATTTAATGATAAAATATATTAAATCAAAAAAAGAAACCTAGGTAGTGAGCTTTACAGCAAATATTTGTTAATATAATTTTATTATTATTATTTATATTTATAAATATATATTTAATTTAACAACTAATTATAATTTTATATATATTTCGTATACTGATTAATTAATTAAAAAAATTCTATTTGGCTTTCATGTTATAATGTATATATATGTGTGTGTGTGTATTCTCAAAATTAATTTTTAAAATAATATTAAAATAATTTTATCATTTAATTAATTTCATACATACATATATATACATGAAAATAGGAACAAGGACAAACATAGAAATTTTTTTAGGCTGAAAGACAGCAAGTTTAATTTTTTGGCAAAAGGACAATGCTAGTTATAACTAACATTTTGTATAATGTAAAACTGAATATAATGCTAGTTATAACTAGCATTTTATATAGTGTAAAATTGAATATAATGCTAAATATAACTAACATTTGTCTTTCAGCCTAAGAATAAAACTTCATCTCCTTCAGCCTAATTTTTTGAAGTTTGTTCTTTTACCTAATTCCCTATATATATATATATATTTGTATTTATGCATATATATTTTTTATAAGTACTTTAAATTATTTTTAATTACTACTTTAGAGTGCGTATATATGTATATAATTATATTTTATATAATATTATTTTCATAATAATTTGATGCATATGCATACACCATTTGATCAAACCATTTGTATACACGAGGGGCCAACATGTCCGCTACGGTGTAAATACCAACATCTACACATGGGTATGTCAAACCATGTACACATTATCCTATTGCATGTGCACATACACACATATCTTTATATTATACACATATGTATAATACAATACAAATTATATAAAATAAAACTTTATTTATAGATTTAAATAACCTAGTGATTTTATTTGAAAGAGATTTAGAAAAGTTATAAATGGACTTAGACTACATAGGCCTACTAAAGATTCTAATCGATAAAAATATATGAAATTACCCAATTACTCCATTACGAGTTGACCCAGTTCAACAACAGTATCAGAGCCTAATATCCTATACGGTCTAAATTAGTCATGTTGGGGATAACTTATTAAGCTCACAACCCATATAGCAGGGTGTCAAGAAAGAGAGGGTTGAAGGATTGAATTAGGGTAATCAAGTACTTTGCCCTACCTGGCCACCAGCCTGGCCTGGACAGATATATGAGCCAAAAGATTGCACCTAATAGAAAACGCCTAATTCGAATTGGGCCTTTGGCTAATTTTTAAAATTGTTTGGAAAATTAAAAACATAAAATTTAAATTTAAGATATGGCACATATATTATAAAAGTTATAATATAATGAAAATTTTCAAAATGTTTGAAAATAAATATAATTTAATTTCGAAAATAATTTTATTAATAAGTTTAATAAAAGAAATAAATTAAATTAATAACTTGATTAAACAAAAAATATGCATATATAATTTATAATGATGTATATTATGCTGTCTTCGAATATTTAAGACAACACAAGTATACATGTATGTATATAATATATTTTTTAAATATAACAAAACTTAATTAAAATTGTTTAACTAAATGAATTAATTAAAAGTTTATTAATAAATTAAAATACACACACACACACACATATATATATATAACTATAAAGGTTATAATATATAAATATTTGATATTGTATGTTAAAAGTTAATAACAAACAATTGACTAAAGAGTTCGTTAACAAAATTAATTATATGTGATTTAACTAATATAATATTATACATAAGATTATTATATAAGTTAATTAAAACATAAAAGTTATATATAATAAAACATATACAATATGAATGTATAAACTAAAGATGGAACATTAAAGAAACCATAAGACTTAAGGAATAAATATATACGTAAATGTAGGTATACCGTGATTCACGATGTGCCCGAAACTTGAATCGGGAGGATACTTAATAAGAAAGACATCATTCCATAAGCCGATATAACTCAATATAATATGTTGAAGGTTATGTATCTTTAATATAATGTTGTCATCTGCCATATATATTAATTAATTACTAGCATACTATTTAGTTATTGAGAAAACTCAAGCTAGGGATGTTATGTGTAATATTACTAATATACTAAATAGATGAGGTAAGATAACTATGTATATTTGTTAAGAAAACTCAAATACATATATTAAACTTCATCATCATGACATGGTAAGTACGAGTGAATAATTTCATTTCGATTTGTTGAGCAAACTCAAGCTCGAAGTGAAATTAGGACAAGGTACCATGGGTTAGGATATGTATATGATATAATTGGCAATGAGTTATTCATCATCAGTGGAAATATGATTTTTTGAGCAAATTCAAGGTTAGAATTCGAAGACAAATGAGTTCTAATACCTAGTGAAGCCGAAAGATTTTTATATTTCGACTTAAAGTTTGCAAAATATAAAAGACTAGTCGGAGTTTATAATTAAAACAAAAGATAAAGTTTAACCTTACTAATATTATAAGAACATCTACTATGATTTTGTCCTAATAATCTGCTAATTAAAATTTGTAGAAAATGTCAACACCAGGACCGATTCGTGAAAATGACAAACTAACTGGACCAAACAACTATGTCGATTGGCTAAGACCTATCAAAATAGTGTTGATATATGAGCGTCTTTGGTCATTTGTTACTTGTACTCCTATGACATGACCCGTTGAAAGCGCTGACTGTGAACTACATGTTGCTTATAACAAGTGGGTCGCTGACCTGAAAATCACCTAGGTTTTTGTGCTGTCTAGATTAGCCATGTCATTGCAAAGGTAGCACGAAACCATGTTTGTCCATCCGATATTCCATAGTCTAAAGGCGTCTTTTGGTGAGTAGTCTCGTTCTACGAGGTATGTGATTACTTAGTAATTGTTCAACACAAAATGCAAAAGGGACAGAAGGTGGACGATTATGTCCAAACAGTGAAGGGCCATGTTGATAGGCTTTCATAATTGGACGTGATAATAAGCAACGAGTTGTAGGTAGACTTGGTACCTGGTTCACTTACCTCTCAGTATGAACTGTTCATACTAAATTATAACATGAACTAACTTAATGTGAATCACGTGGAGCTCCTTAATGTTGGATCAAGGCCAGCACAGTAGGTTAAATGGGTAAATTTAAAAAAAATTCATTATAGGATCTTTATTTCTCCGACCATGTTTTACGTATCAGATGATCATAAAATAAAAATTTTAAATCATATGAGGTCATTTGACTCTGAAATTTTTAAAAATGACTCTTAAGGTCCACATCGACGATTTCGTCATATTTCTATATGACTATTTTAACCTTGAAATTCTTTTATGGATCATAGCATTTAATAGAAGCTGAATTGTGGTCTACAACCACTTAAGTTTCTTTAAGATGATGGTTTCCCATTCCATAGAGAGGTCATTATAGTAAAATGGACTCGCCTTTTAAAAGTTATGTTGTTTTAACTTTTGATTGCTAATACAATCCCAAATCATCATTAACCCTAATTTCATCAAAAAGATCATTTTTCCCTTACTAATGATAACCAAATCCATTACTAAAGGAGTAGTTATCAAAGGGGATCACGAATTCATCGTTTTTGGTGCTTTGATTTTGGATTGGCTACTATTCACATGGGAAAGGGGTTTAAAGTGGTAAATGTGTACTAGGTGAGTGGTTCTTGACCTCGCACTATCCTATGCATGTTTATATAGTTAAAATTGATATTTTTAACATGATTTTAGATTTAAAACATTCTCTAGCTTTAATCGCATCATTATGCACGTTATGGCCGTTAAAAGGGTTTAAATGGTTTTATAATACGTTTTGATCATATTAACATGCTAGTGTAAAAGTAAGATCTAGATTAGGATTTGTATGATTATCATGTTCTGATGAATTGCAATTGTGTATGGATGTATATGGACGATATTTCAGTTTGGTATGTTGTGCTTTGATATGGTTTACTAGTGCTTTTAGGTAGTTTGGAATGAGATTGTTGAATTGGGCAAAACGAAAGAAAAAGTGCTCGGAATTGGATGAAACTTCGAGGGGAGCCTCTAAGGGATGTAGGAAGCTTGTGGTTCAAGTCGTAGGAGATTTTGGCAGAGAAAGTGGTCGATGACGACCGGAATTCAGGTTGGTGGAAAGCCAAATCAACTTGGTGAAGAAATGCTTCGAGACAAGTTTCGAGTCGTGCTCTACAAAACATGGTGAGAAACTCGGGGTTAGCTTCGGGAAAGTTAGGGAAAGCATGGGGTTCAAGTAGCAGCAAATTAGCTTGGTATATTTCACTTTGGGGCTTTCTTGGGGAAAATACGAGAATATTTCGGGATTGGCTTTAAGACAGGAGGAAATGAATGGGAAAAGCTCAGTTTTAGCTAAGTGATCATGTGGTATCGACCTGAACTATAAAGAGGTTGGACTTGGATCTTGGCAAGGGGACCTAGGCTTGGAAAGAAGAGTGAAGTAAAGGCCAAAGACCATGGTCGGAGTCAAAAATCTTAGCTTGGCGCCGGTACCCATCTGAAAATTAGTCTCAAGTCGGGGCTAAAATTCTAGGAGATGAAAGAAGGGTCCTACGGGTCATGTTGGAGGTGTTCATTTATTCAGCATTCGGTTGCGATATGACAGCACGATGAAGACTAATTGTTAAGAAATGAAGTACATTGGAGTGCTTTGATGTGATATCTTCGTAACTGCAATGATAGTCTCGATTGTGTATGGAGTTAGGTTTCGATGATTGGAACCAAAGTTATGGTCCAAAAGAACGGGTTCAATGAGGGAAGCTCGTGGGTGGAATTAGGACTATGTTCCACTATGGACGTGATTACAATAGAATTATAATTATGTTCCATTATAAAGGCATGTGCAAAGGGGTCATAGACACTTGGAGGTTTCCTATATGCTCGTATAGAGGAGGTACATAGGGATGTCCACCTAGATTATGACTGTGCCCATATCTTATGGCTGTAGATTACCCTAGATCCTATAAATGTCATCTACTTATTAGCCTTACAAAGTGGCATGGATTGGGCACTATGGAACCAAGATTTGATTGGGTCTCTGGCTTATGATTGTGCCATATGAGTTGTATTATATCTAAAGCACTTGAGTGATTGTAACGACCCGGAATTCTAGAAATATATTTTAATAAGTATTTAAATCTAATTTAAATACAAGCTTTTCATTTTATAAACTGATAGGATCTTTGGACATTTATCAGTTATATATGTATATATGTTTTGTAAGGAAAATTTTGATTTGAAAATTTAAAATAGAATCTTTCAAAACCATTAATATTAAAATCTGTCTTATCCAATTAAATTAATGGTTCTATATTATTAACATTTGATATAATATATATATAAATGTAGTCATGATAATAATGTTTAAAATAAGCAAATTCTATCAATATTAAATATAAATATAAGATATAAATATAATTATAAAATATAAACTATACAAAATACAAACATATGTTATAAATCAAAGGTTTGAAAGTTAAAATTACAAATAGAATAAAACTAAGAAGTTATGTGAACAATAACTATAATAATTTTACATAAACATAAAAGAAAATAATAACAAATTTGCTGTGTAAATCATGTATGCAAAAGAAGACAAACTATTCATAACATATTCAAAATATCTTTGTACAAATTATAAATATCAGCCAATTTTAGTTATGTGTAAACTAATGGGAAGACATATGCAATTAATGCTTTCATCTCAGCATAAAAACATGTTCAGCCGAATTATGCAAGTATCACTTCAATTTACAGTAATTTAACACAAAATCTAATATGATCACAAGTAAAGCTGAACCAGTTATAACCTACTGTCCAAAGCAATTTCTATTTATATATCATCCTATTTTAACTCGTTCACATAACTTAGCAAACTTAAGAAGCAAACCTGAGAAAAAAAAGGAAAAAAAATAAACATCTTTACTTTGCAAACTCAAATAAACTCAACATCAAAGCAGAGAGGTTTTCAGGAATTCAAAACTGTAGCTTTTCAACAACACTTGCTTTCTGTTTCAACAGTACTTTAAGGTGAGCAAACATACTACTTTTTAAATTTTAAAACTAGGTAATTGATTTATGAAATTCTGAGCTTGTTGTATAGTTTAAACAAGTAATCTCTATGTTTCCAGTGCACTGTAAATGTTATAGGATCTGCTTTTTTCTATATTGTTGGTTACATAGCAAAGAACGGTAGAAAATTTGATAGTTCTTCTTGCAAATTCATTTTAAACTTAGGAATTTAAGCTAAATAAGTTTGTTTAACTTAAATCATAAGCTTGGAAATTTGTTTGAAGCATGACAGTATAATATAGATGTTGTTTATTCAAGTTTATAGTAAAAAAGAAATCAATTGTTAAACTTCGAATATTTTAACTCGTTATTTTGATTATATATCTAGAATAAACGCACAAAGTTAAGATTTTTAAAATAAGAATGATGATTTTTAAGTAAGTTTTCAAGGCGTAGCTCAAAAATGAATCAAAAATGCGTTTTTATCAATTTCTGTTGGATTAACAAATATTAGCTGCTGAAATTTGTTGTATAGCTAGTTTGATAATGCACGAATCCAGGAAAAATGCTAAAAAAATTATTTAATGCAAGGATTTTTGGGTCGAATCAAATATAGGGTTTTGGTTCGAAGTTTTTTCGTGTTCTAAAAATTCATGATTTTGCCACCGTGGATTGATCGAGTGGTTCAAGTTTTTAGGGGACGACAGAGGAGGTTAACGTCGTGGTGTGGCCGGAATTGCATCGCTACTGGTGGTCAGCATTCGAGGGTCGAGGCGTTTTCTTTGGGGTGTTCGTATAGTTGGTTCGAGCAAATGGGGTATTTTCGATTTCGAACTTTTCGTGTTGAACTGGGGTTTGATTTCGAATGTAAGGTCGATTTTTGGTTTGTAGGAGGAAGCGTGGGTTGCTGGAGGGGTGGCGAACCACCGTGCACGTGCACGGTGGCGTTGAGTGTCAGCGACTTCGAATGAGGGTCGTCGCGAGTTATCACTCGAGGGGATGGGGAGTTTGCACGAGTTCGACCTAGTGCGTACGTGAGTGTGCGTTATACTGCAGTTAATAACTTATATTTTTTTTTAAAAAAAAGGAAGAAGAAAGAATAAGTAGAAGAAGAAGAAAGGTGAGAAGAGAGGGACACGGGAAAGAGTAGGGGAGAACACGACTTTTTCTCGAGTAAACCAAGTGTTTGCTTCGGGTTCTATTCCTAGTGGATAAACTTAATAAACTTTTAAGTTATTTTGCTAAATAAAGTTTAGTAATAATAAAGTTAACAATGTTGACAAGTTTTAAGTTAAGTTTTGATTTAAAACTTATGAAGAAAGGTTTGCTAATGTAAAATGTTTAATTAATTTAAAGTAAGTAAATTAAGAATGCAAATTAATTTATACTTGTAATTGAATAAGTAACTTAAGATTTAATAAATGTGTAATTAAAGATTGATATTAATGACTTTGTGTTTAACCAATTTGAAATTAAGAATTTAATTAACTACTTAAAGTTTATTAATAAATAAATAGTAGTTAACTAATTAAATGATTAATTAAGAATTAATGATTAATTAAGAATTAATGATTAATCAATTGGTAATTAGTGATTAATCAAGTAATTAATTGGTAATTAATGGGTAATTAAGTTTATTAATTAAGGTTATTAATTAATAATTAATTAATTTAGTGAGTAATTAAGTAATAATTAATAAATTTAATAAGTTGATTAATTAAGCAGAATAAAAAAGGGCTTATTCTTAAGTAATTGATTAAGTTAAGTTAATTAAACTAAATTTGATATGAATTGATGATTCTTGTTGATTGATTGTGATATCTATTTGGTGATATTCTGTGATACTCGGTGATATGCATTGATATATCTGTGATGACTGTGTATGATTTATCTGTGATAACTGTTATGTGAATTCAAAGTATTGAATTAAACTGTTTAAACTATTAAACAACTTGGCCTTTAAAATGGCGTTTGGATTTCGATGAGACCGGGATCGGGTATCAATTTGATATTCCGAAAACCATGTCGATCCAAATTAAACGTTAGGTTGTGACATCTCAAGTGAAGGTCGAGTTGGTGTTTCAGAATGCAAGGGTTATTGTCGTTAACTCTGAGGGTGATTCCAAAATGAGTGTAACGAGATAATGCCTTCGGTTTCATTCGAACTCGGAATGAACTTGTATGGATTGAATGCTTTCAGCACATCGTCAGGCAGACGATGAGCATTTTAAGAGATATGTTCTATAAAGGTAATCGCAGCCTCAAGCCTCATCAACCAGGAATGATTAAAACAGGGGAGATGCAGCAAGGTTAGGTGGGTAGCACCCAAGCAGGACGAGATATAACCCTGTCTAGATGTCCCTTTATTTTCGGCTGTGTGGGCAGTTGTTGGACACAACTGCGGGGTTATCTTGTTCGGGACTGTTCAGTAAGGAATGGTTCCGGCCTTATATTGTAGGGGGTCAGGAGTGATCCTCGGTACGGTGATCTAGGCCCCATACTGTGACGGGCGGTACCCCAGTAGCCCTGCCATTGATGGAAACTCATTTTCCCTACGAGACCCTACGGTTTTGATTTGTATTACCCACTTTTGTGGCTAGTAGCTGGAATTTAATCATGTAACAATTTCGGCTATTTTCTATTTACTTGAAAACCCTAGACAGTATTATAATATCACCGGATTTCCTATAAAATGTTTTGGTTAGCGTAAGGTAAAAACTTACCCGTGTTTATGTATGGGGAGTCTTACGTGATACCTTTATTTCAAATGATTTTCAAAGTTAAACAACTTTAACCCGTTTACTCACACCAGACCCATGTCTGACCTGGAGTTTATTTTTTGTTTTTCATAAACTCTTGGGTACTCAAATTTGTATTAGTAGCTAAGAGATAGGTTTTGGGATTATTGAGTTTCTGGAGGAGCTTGGAGCAGAAGCCTAGACGTATGTATCTATCTATATAGTTCCGCTGTGTTAGTTAGTGTATGTTGTATTTTGGATGTATGTATTGACAGATATGTATATGACTGTCTTGTTGTATGATATTGTATAACTCTGATATATGAAAAACTATGTAATAGTTATGTGGTGTATTATATTTTGTTCCATTCCGCTGTGAGATTCTGAGGTTGTTATTCTTTCTTTTTATCTTTTCTATTTCTATCCCTTTCTTTTCTTATCGATGATCGTCTTTCTGAGGTTAGAAAGGCGGATCATCACAGTGATGGTAAGGATTGTTTGATGGATGCTATACTTTCTTTGATTTTTTTCCTATAGTGGCCACTCTTATGATGTCACTTAACATCGGTATTTAGGACATAGATGCCTCGACACCCGGTATTGTACTTATGACATATTACCTATTGATAATAGTAGAGTACATATAATAGACGTTATATGCTAACTATTTAGATGCAGGGATATGTAAAGTATGGCTCTTATACGTTTTGCTCCTTACCATATTGACTAGTATAGTAATTTAAGGTTCATTTATCGCTCACATAAGACTATTATCTGACTCGATATTTTATGCTTTGCTTCTTATTATCTTGGATGCTCTTAAATGAGTAGAATAGATAGCAGGTCTAAGTGATAGGCAATGGCTGTACAAAGGATGAGCTGGATGGAGCTTCCTCATATTATATATGATATTCTATTGCTTATTCCATTGTGCAACACTATGGAGCTTATACAATGTTTGCTTTACTATTATGAGATATTTTATTTGAGTTCATTTTCATTTTGTATAAACTTTATTAATATGTTGTATAAGTCTATAGATCTATGCTCTATTATTTGGTTCACCTAATTATTGTTGTCTCTCATGTTTTATATTTGTGATGTATTAGATTTTATTCCACGCGCTATGATATATGAAAGGTTTTGTGATGTTTTATTTTTTTAGCCCGTGACAATCGTCTTACATCAACATCGACCAAGCACGGCAGTAGTGCACTATGTAGTTATATTGGCTGTCGGTAGAACAATCTTCACATTTGGTATTAGACCTTTGGTTACATGACAAACTGAGTTGATACCATGGTCCAATAGAGAAACAGAATGAGTTATTACCCTAGAGTGGATCGAGATAGAGTGTGTGTATACACGAAAAAGTGCATACTTGTTATATATTTTGGTTTTCAAAACTATATAGTAGTATGAATGGTATATAAATGAGTATCATATATATAGTTTTCTTTATGAGAGACTGATCAGTCTTGTTACAGATCAAGAATGAGCCAGGGTATAATAAATACTATGAGATCTCTGGTGTCAAGGAAGAAGTGGGTTCAGAGCTGTTAACCTTGACTTGCAGATGATGTTCAATGCGATGATGGCAAACATGCTACAAAATGCCCAAGTGACCGCTTCAAATGTTGTTGATGGTGGTTGTGCTCAATTCAAGGCGCTTAGAGTTGATTTTTCTAAGCTAAATAATGATTTCGCTAGCCTTGGTAGAAAACCATTTCTAGGATACGGGATCACCCATCGAAGTGCAGGAGTGGTTGGACACCTATAAATGTATATTTAGGAATATGTATATAGATGATGCCATGAAGAGGAAACTAGCCTCTAGAAAGCTTCAAAGGCGAGCTATAGGTTGGCGAAATGCCATTAAGATCGCTACTCCTAAGGACCCTTCACTTAAGATCAATTTAAGCTACATTTGAGAAGAAGTTTAACCCAGTTGCTTAAAAGTCGATGCTATTCAAAAAGAATACTGATTTGAAGCAGGGAGACATGTTGGTCTTCGAATATATTGCTGAATTTGACACTTTATCATTGACACTCCCTTGAAAAAGAATAATAAGCTGATTATAGGGTTGATGATTATTTGGGGGAAAAGCTTGCGGGGAATATTGATGAGCCACTTCGACTTGTGAGCTTGTACCCCAAATCCAAGTCTGCTGCTGTAATCATGAAGGAGAAGCCAAAATTGCAACAAAGAGGTGGAGGCAAGAAGAAGTGGAATGGAAAGAGAAAGTAACTACAGGGTAAGGGTGGCTAAAAGAAGGGTAAATAGAAGCCTACCCGCAACAACTGCGGAGAAAGGGGTCACCTTCTCAAAGACTGTAAGGCTACAGGTACAAGTGTTACGAGTGTAATAAGACGGAGCATGTTCAAAAGAATTGTCCTAAACTACTAAAACAGAAACAGGTTATGGAGGCATATGCTTTTGATGTTGTCCTAACTTCATCGAGTAGTCCATCCGCAAAAGAAAAAGGGAAGAGCATCATTGTTCAACGTATACTTTCCATTTATATGTTCTCATCGTATTTTGTTCGATACCGAGGCTTCACATTCCTTCATATCTAGTGACCAAGTGTAGATTGGGATTGAAACTCCAAATAGTTGACCGACCTTTGGTAGTGATGAACCATGTTGGAGGCTCCACTAGCCTATGTATGGTTTTTCATGGTTTGTTCTTATTGAGTCATGGATTCTGTTTTGTTTATTACTGCTTTATTTTGAATTTCATTGGGATCAAGAGTATCATGAGGATGGACTGGCTGAGGAAGTACGTGGTAGTAGTGGATTGCGAGAAGCTATTGGTGGTCATTGGGGCTGTGGAGGGGTGGATGGTAGTGATTGGCTGCCTTCCAGAGGATGGGGTTATGCTTAGCTTTCTACATTTTCTTGAGATTCCATTGGATGAATTGTCATATATGCCTATTATTAAAGAGTATCTGGATGTGTTTGAGGAGGTAACCAAATTATTGCCACACCAAGAGATTAAGTACTACATAGACTTAGTGAAGAATACCAAACTGATAGTTATGCCTTTGAGGCATATGGCATCCAAAGAGCAGAAGGAGTTGGAGGTGCGAGTGAATGACCTATTAGGACAAGAGTTCGTTCGTAGGACCATTCTGAGTGGGATGCACATGTAATATTTGCCACCAATGTGGATGTCTCTTTGAGGCTGTGTGTAGATTAATGTGGGCTGAATAAGGTGACAAGGAAGAACAAGTATCCACTCCCATGTGTCTATGACTTGTTCAATCATCTCTATGGTGCAAAGGTGTTATCTCAATTAGGTTTAGCGACGTGCTTCCGCCCGCTGAGAGTAACAAAGGAGAGTGTGTCGATCACCAGGTTCATATGCCACTTGGTTTCTAAGAGTGGTTTCTTATGTCGTTCAGGCGAACAATATTGCATCATACTTTGTTGATCTCATGAACTGCATTTTCAAGGATCGGTTGAACATGTTCTTATATTCGTGGATGATATTTTGGTCTACTTTAGGATAGATAAGAAACACAAGAAACAATTAAGGATTGTTCTGAGGTGTTAAGGAAACACACCTAGAAAGCGAAGTTTTCGAAGTATAACTTCTAAAGGAGGGAAGTGAGATTCTTGGGTCATGTCATCTTTAAGCAAGCATCGCTGTATATCCAACCAAGATAGCAACAGTTCAGGATTGAAACTAACCCAAGGACACTATTTGTGTAAGGATTTTCCTAGGATTAGCATGATATTATAGATGTTTAGGGTATGAAGTTTGAGCACGCATGTAAATCTAAAGGAGAGGTTGACGAGTGCACCAATATTGACTATTCTGAGCGGAAATGAGGAGCTGACAATATACACACACATCTATGGTACTAGACTAGTGAGGTGTTGAGTAGAAGGGAAAAGTTGTTGCCTATGCTAGTCACAGCTAAAATCGCATGATAGGAAGCATCCGACTCATGATTTGGATTTAACTATGATAGTGTTTGCTTTAAAGATTTAGAGGCATTATCTATTAGGAGAGAGGTTCAATCTTTTCACCGACCATAATTTGTTTAAGTGCCTTTTCTCCAAGAAGGATATCAATCTTTGCCGGTAGAAATGATTGGAATTCCTAGCCTCCTACGACTTTGACATTTCCTATACGGCTGGTAAGGAAAATGGAGTCACCAATAAGTTGAGTAGAAGGCATGCCAGTTTGGGAGTGATGTTTCTAGAGTGGAAGCAGTTGGAGTATATTGTTGGCTATGACTTTGGACCTCATTGTAATTAGAGACAATGATGTTCGCAAGTTTTAATATTAGACCCACCTTGATTGAGTGGATCAATACTTGTTAAAGGCAATACGCTAGACTAGCTAAGATCATAGCAAAACTAGAAAAAGGCATAGAGTCTGAAGATATGAAGCAGTTCGATCAGGATGGTTGGCTCCGTAAGGATGAGAGACTTTTTTTCCTGATGTTAATGGATTACGTGATGTAATGCTACTAGTGTATCACCATTCTAGGTTGAATATACAACCCGGTGGCAATAAAATGTGCCATGATATGAAGCACACCTCTTATTGGGAAGGGATGAAAAAGGATGTCAGGACATTCATTTCAATTTGTATGAACCACCATTTGGTGAAGGCAGAGCATAAAAAGCCAAGTGGGTTGATCCAACCGCTTGAAGTTCCCAAATGGAAGTGGAAGAAAATATCGACCTTATAGATGGATTGCGGAGGAGTAGAGAAGGGTACGATAGTAGTTGGGTTATAGTCGGTAGATTGACAAAGAGTGCCTGATTCATACCCGACAAGTCTAGTAGAACGACATCCAAATCGACCGAGTTTTTCTGTGAAATGAGTTGTGAAATTCCACGACGTGTTGAAGAGCATTACGCGTGATTGAGACCCTTTGTTCACTATTGGATTTTGAAAGAGCTTACAAGAGGCGTTGGGGACAGAGCTGCATCTCAGTACAACTTATCACCCACAAATAAATGGACTGGCCTAGATGGTGGATCATATATTAGATGATATCTTGCGAGCTTCAATTCTTAATTTCGGAGGCTTGAGGGACGATCATCTGCATTGGTAGAATTCACATACAACAATAACTATCAATCTAGTATAGGTATGGCACCTTACGAAGCATTATATGGTTGACCGTGTAATGCTCCTTCATGTTCGTGGGAAGAAGGAGAGAAACTGATTTGGGCTATATATGATTAGAGGAACCTCGGAGAAGACTGAGATTGGTTGGCAACGAATGAAAGCACTCAGGATAGACAAAAGAGCTATGCTGATAAGAGATGTCGAGATCTACAGTTCACTATTGATGATATGGTGTTTATGAAGATCTCTCCATTACAAAACAATATCCAATTCCTTAGTAGGGAGAATTTGGCACTGAGATTTGTAAGTACTTTTTTGGTAGTAGAGAGGACTAGGAACCTAGCGCAGTATAGAGTTGACTTACATCAAAAGATTATAGGCATACACAGCGTATTCCACGTCTCTCATCTGCAAAAATCTGTGCATGAATCAGGCAAGAAAATTACACTAATCAACTTGGTAATATCGAGATTGAACCAGAAGCTTCAAGACATTGTAGGTTGGTTTGTATTGTCGGATGCAACACAAAAAAGTTTAGGACGAAGATGGTGGATTTAGTGAAGGTTCAATGGAGTGAAACTAAAGATGTTTGCATGTGAAAAACCAAGGAGAGCATGAGGGCTGCATATGCAGAGCTCTTTGCAAGGTAAGATCTACCGTTTACCATAGTTACTTTCATCTTTGATATATATGATAGTTTTGTAAATCGCATGCTAGAATAAGTTTATATATACTATCAATTGCATGGCTTCTTGTTTGATATGTTTGATGGTTGCATACGATTGTTAGGCATGTGGGGTAACTATGGTTGACTATTCTTTGACTTGTTTAGGGATTTCGAGGGTGAAATTCCTAATGGGTGAGTGTAATGACTTGCATTTTACGTATCAGAGAATCATAAAATATTTTTATTTAATTCATATAAGGTCTTATGACTCTAAAATTTTGAAAAATGAGTCTTAGGGACATTTTCCACATATATGATTTTCATTGAATTTCTATGTGACCATTTTAACTATGAAAACCTGTATAGGCTATAACCTTTGATAAGAACCAAATTAGGGTCTGAAACAATTTTTTCTCCAAGATGATGGTTTTCTATTTCGTAGAGTTGTCATAATAGTAAAACAGAATTATAATTTGAAGGTTATGGCTGTTGTTGGCCAGTATTAGTGATTACTCAATTAGCACTAAAACTAAGCCCACTAACTAATTTTGGGATTTTCGCCTAATTGTGGTTGATGGGACATCTCTAATCATATTTCCCACTTTACAATACAATCCTAAACTAACACCAATCTTAATTTCATAAAAAAACTCATTTTTCCTTGCTAATCATAGCCAAATCCATCATTAGAGGAGTAATTAGCAAAGGGGATCACAAATTCATCATTTTTGGTGCTTCGGTTTCGGATTAGTTACTATTCACATCAGGTATAGGAGTTTAAATTGGTAAATTGGGTATTAGGTGAATAATTCTTAACCTCTATTATCCTGCATGTTTATATAGTTAAAAATTGATGTTTTAACATGATTTTTTATCCTGAAACATTTTCTAACTTTAATCACATCTTTATACATGTTATGGCTAAAATTAAAATGGTTTTACAACCCCTTTTGATCATACTGGCATGCTAGTGTAAAGTCAGATCTAGATTAGGATTTGTTGATTATCATGTGTCTATGAATTGCATGTGTGTATGGATGTATATGGATGATATTTCAATTTGGTATGCTATACTTTGATATGATTTTCTATGATTTTAAGTAGTTATAAAAGAGGTTGTTGAATTGGGTAAAATAAAAGAAAATGTGCTCAGAATGGGATGAAACTTGAAGGAAAGGCTCTGGGGATGTAGGGAGCTTGTGGTTCAAGTCACAAGAGATTTGGGCAGAGAAATAGTGGTTGGTGGCAACCAGAATTCGGGTTGGTCGAAATCCAAAAAATCTCGGTGAAGAAATGCTTTGAAACAAGCTTTGAGTCATGCTTCGGACAACTTGCTAGGAAACTTGGGGTTGGCTTCAGGCAAGTTGGAGAAGGCATGGGTTCAAGTAGCAGCCAAATCAGCTTGGTTGCTTGGTTTCAAGACAATTTGGAGTGAAACTGGAAAAGCTAAATTTTGGCTAAGTGATTAGATCGGTACTGACCTGAACCATTGAAGGGTTGGACTTGGATCTCAGCAATGAGAATTAGGCTTGGGTCAACTAAAAGCCAAAGACAAAGGTTGGGGTCAAAAAGCTTAGCTCAGTACCGATCACTTCAGGTCGGTACCGATCTGAAAATTTGTCTCTAGTCGGGGCCAAACTTGTAGGAGAAGGAAGTAGGGTCATATAAGTCATGATGGAGGTGTTTGTTCATTCTTTCAGCGTTGGGTTATGATGTGATAGCACGATGAGGAATGATGGTTAAGAAATGAAGTGGTGTTGGAGTGCTTCAATATGATAGCTTCGGAACTACAATGATGGTAACTCGATAGTGGATGGAGTTAGGTTTTGATGACGGTCACTCAATGACTAAAGCCTAAGTGATGATCCCAAAAGGGTGGATTTAACGAGGGGAGGTCGTGGGTGGAATTATGATTGAGTTCCACTATGCATGTACGTAGAGTTGACTTATGTGTGTGTTCCATTATAAAGGCATGTGCAAAGGAATCGTAGATACTCGGGGGTTTCCTATATGTTTGTACCTACCTAGATTATGGTTGTACCTAGATCATACGACCGTTGATTACCCTAGACCATATGACTATGGTCTACTTTCGGCCTTACGGAGTAGTATGGATTGGGTACTATGTAATCGAGATTTGATTGGGCCTCTTATTATAATCGTGCTATACGATTTGTCTTATATCCAAAGCACTTGAGTGATAGTGAGGATTGTTTAATGGATATTATGTTTACTTTGATTTTTTCCTTGTAGTTTGTCACTCTAGGGAGGTTATTTGACATATGTATTTAGGATGTGGATACCTAGGCACCTAATATTGTACTTAGGACGTAGTACCTTTTGTTGATAGGAGTAGCATATTATAGTCATTATGTGCCAACTCTTTGGATGTAGGGATAGGTCAGGTTAGCTCTTATACCTTGTGTTGCTTACTATATCTATTTGTATAGTATGCTAAGATTCATTTTTCGCTCACATCGGACTGTTATTTGACTCGAGATTTTATACTTTTCTTCTTATTATCTCGGGTACTCTTAAATGAGTAGACTAGATAGCAGGTCTAGGTGATAAGCGATGGCTGTGTAGAGGACGAACTGGATGGAGCTTTCTCGTATTATATATGTTATTCTATGCTTATTCTATTATGCAATAATATGGAGCCTAGACGATGTTTGCTTTACTATTATAAGATAGTTTATCTAATTTTATTTCCTCTTTTTATTAACTCCATTACTACGTTGTATAACTCTATGGATCCATGCTTTGATATTTGATTCACCTAGTTATTGCTGTCTCTTCTATTTTATATATGTGTTGTAGATTACATTTTATTCTATGTGCTATGAGATATATGAAGGTTCTGTGATGTTTTATTTCTTTTAATTCTTGACAATCATCCTACATCTACCAGGCATGACAACATCGTACTATTTAGTTAAATTAGGTGGTAATGGTGTAGAGGGGTCTTCACACTAATTAGGCCTATGTAATCTAATTCATTTAGAACTTTTCTAAATTTACTGTTAAATAAAATTAATATTTTATTTTATTTTATAAATAAAGGTTTATTTTATTAAGTTTATTTATATGATATGTGCATCATACATACATATGTGTGTGCATACACGTGCGACATAATAAGGTGTACATGGTTTGATATGCCCGTTATAGATGCTGGGATTTACACTGCAATGGACATGTTAGTCCTTTTGTATGCATGTGTGTTGTTAATATATATATATATATATGTATATAGTTTATAAAGTAAAAAATTTAATATAAAAAATTTCTAAATTTCAAATTCAATTATTAGATTAATAATTAAAATTTGTATCGAGATCTAGGTCTACAAAATGAAATATCTATTGTTTTCAAATGCAAACTAATATATTAATTTTTTGCAAATACATACATATATAATTTGAATTACTTTTTATATGTATGTACTATACATATTTAATACATAATATTTCGAAATACTACATACATGTATAGTGTATACTTATAAATATATTTTGTGTAAAGTAATAATACAACCACACATATATACAAATACACATATATTTTTCGGCCATAAAAAACTCCTTTTTGTTTGCTTTACTTCGTTTTTATCAAAAACGAATTCTCTTTTATTTATTTAATTTTCTTTAGAAATGTATCAAAAAAATTAAAACATTATTCCCAAAACAATATATGTTATATTATGTTAAACATTTGTATAATATATTTTATATAATTCATGATATACATGTATATTATTATAGATATAGATATAACATCTAATTTAAATAAAATGCTATATTGTATTCAAATATAAAGTTATATATAAAATTTTTAAATTTTAAATGTATATGTATTAATGTAAAATATATTTTACTTAACAATGTTAATTTTAAATCAATTTACCATTAAATCTTTTAATTTTATTATTTTTGAAAAATATTCTTTTAAAATGGCTATGAGCGGTATGTATGAATATATATAAGTAAAATAATTTATACATACACATATATACAGTCCATCTAATGAAGACAATATGGTATTCAATAGATTCGTGATATAGTTAACTATCATCTAAACACATATATCATATAATGAACATTATATATATTATTATATCATTGTCAAAAGAGAATTTTACCATTCACCTAATGCTCAAATAGTATGCCTTGAAACGTAGAACCGAAACTCCTTGAAACGGTTTCAAAATCAAAAAAAGCCATTAGACTTAATGCAGCTAGCATCAGTTTGAATCTTATTTGATTTAATGTTTTAAGCTTGAAAATTTAAGAAGAAATGAAGGGTGATTGGCCATCGCTACTGTAAATGGAGCAAGAGTGTAAAAAATAAAATGGGGGTTAGAGATTACTGTATAATGGAGATCTAAGGAGAAAAGGGAGGGTCTACACCCACCTTTCTCTATTGCCCATCCATCTCTTTGAATTCAAAATTCAAGCCCTTCTTAGCCATTATATGGTTGGCCTCCCTGTGCCATTATACTTGCAATCAGTAGATCCTATCATAAGCCTCAAAATCACTTTAAACCCGGTTAATAAATAAGAGAATTAAATCTAATTTAAATGAATATCGATATTGTACATCAATTAGTATATTTATATTATTATATACTCACTTTTAATATTGATCACTAAATAAAAAATAATATCTTATAATTAATATTTCATAAATATTACTAAATTTATTTTATTTAATTGATTAAAACGGGTGGTAATAGGAGAATTCAACGTTTTAGTTGAGTGACTTTTAGGTGTAAATTCGATCGGTGATTAATATCGAACAATTCGAATATTAACGTCCACACGTCACTAAGCAGGTGATGTAATATTACCAAAATTTATCACTTACTTGGCATCGATAAAATCCAATTTTAATTATTAAGTCTTACCCAACAACGACAATTATTTACACCAATTCTCTTTGTCAGAACAATATCACTTTGGACTTATGGAATTTGGTAACGGTCAAAATTCTGGCATCATCTATATTCAACTCTATAGTCCAAACAAAAAAAATCCTTAGTTCGATAATAACAGTTATAATTAACTGAACTGCTCTTGCTAGAGACTTTGACTTTGAGTTGACTTCAGTTGACTGTCATAATAACCTCGTATAATAAGGAGACGAATCCTCGTTTGAATAATGTTACACTTCCAATTCTTCCACTCGACCCAACTATAGTCACTCGACGGACACCGTTCCATGATTAAAATATAATCAAGTGAGCTTCTACATTGAAGATCAACTGTGTTCTCAAGTCAAGAGAACTATGTAACTTTGTCACATCGATATTTTCTGCTTGACCTTAGTTATACTAACCAATAGAAAACTATCGAGCAAGTCATTCTATAATCATCCAATAATTATCGGTACGTAACCCCTTGGTACCCCCAAGAAGTCATGAGTAAAACACCGCCCAACATATAGAGACGATTAAGTACTCTAGCCTCAACGGATGCGTCGATGTCCAATCTCGATACATCTTGACTCGGAATATTTTAAAACGGTATGTTTACTTTCGTAATGATAAATTACTCATGGTTACAACACTCTACAACTACTATCACAAAGCATACCATTTATTTAATTTTCTATTAAGTATACCTTTAATTAATTAATTAATTCATATAATACATTATATCAAGTATATAATTGAAAGAAAATGCCTTTTATTGCGAACAAGATTGGTTATCAAGTTAGATACATGTAACAAATTACATAATTGCATCTAGGGCATACCCACAACTCTATCAACCTCCCACTTGCACTTGGGATAAATAATGAAACTCTATCCAATCCGTTCAATCAATTTGTTAATAACAGATCGAGTTAGATCCTTCGTGAATGGATCTGCTATGTTCATTTAATTATCTACTCTATCACTTAACTCTGTCTGATGTTGATAAACTACTTTTATCATATGGAACTATTCGGAGTATGTTTCTTGACTTCTAGTGAGCTCTTCTTGTTACATTATTATCATATAACAATGCTTAGTAATCTTATTACTTGGAGTCACCCAGGCTCGGTTATAAATTTATGCATTTACATATATGCATTGCTTTTATTATGGCGCTAAGCGATGTATTTAGCCTTTTCATTGAATCGGTCACAATGTTTCATTTGAAACTATACCAAATTAAAGCATCGTAACTAAAATTTTAATATGAATTTAATATTGGCATATTATACTCGATAGCACTTATGAAGTTTGTGTCTGAACACCCTTTCATAAAGAGTTTGTTTTTTCTGTAAACAATTCTCTATTATTTCATAAATACTCGAGAACATTCTAAATACAAATAGAGATCTTAATTCAGATTGATATTTGCTTCATGCATCAAGTACATAAACAAAATACGATATTATAGAACTACAACATGTATGATAATTCCTATTATTAATCATTAGGAATCCATCTTATATGTTTCATATTAAACATTTTAATATGGCGTATTTGCAAATTTTTTGGGACATTCCCAACCTCTGTTATACTTATTATAAAAAATATAATATACAAATCAATATTGAGTATTAAATAACCAAACTATTATAAAGTTTAACATAAGTACGTCGTTAACAGTCAGCAGTATGTTGTTTACATTTTAGTCTAGAAATGTCTATGTACCTTTTAGTGGTTCTTTCTTATGGACTCATGCTTCCTATGTATTTTGATTGAAAATCAAACCGTTCGATATTTCTATCAAAATACTTATTTCATTTCGATACTTATAAAATGGTCCTTTCCTATCATTTTTCACTACAATAGAAAAGACCTTTAGTAGCATTAAAAAACGCTACCAAAACCTTTAGTAACGTTTTAAACGCTACCACAAGTCGTGCAACTAAAAATATGATTTTTTTTTCTGTTGCATTTTAATAAACGCTACAAAATATTTCTATATAACTGCGTTTTTAAACGCTGCTAAAGGTTTTTCTACAGCATTTACAACACCCCACCAAAAATAACATTTTTAATGGCGTTTGTACTTGGATCATTCTTTGATATTATGTAGCATTTATTTTTTGCAACTAAAAACTTTTCGTTGCATTTAGTTTATACCACTATAAATTCAGGTGGTATTTTACATTTGCTTCTGCAACATTTTTAAAAAGCTTCTAAAAGGTATTGATTGTTTTGTAGCATATTTTAAATGCTAGTATATACAGTTAACGGCTTATATTATTTCTAGCAACCAATTATATAATAGTCATATTAAAATTAGCAACAATCGTATAATTACCATATTCAAACCAACAATCATATAATCATCATATTCAAATAACTGAGAACACGTTAATTACAGTATAATATCCATAACCATTTAGATAATAGTTATTTGACAAAATGAGAAAATTCACATACCACAAGCATTCATAAACAAGTTTACACAACCAATACTAGCAAATATCATAATATATATAATAATTGAAGTCATGTCCATTGTTGTTGATGGTCTTCACTTCGGAAAAGATGATTACTTGTAAACAAGGTTGATAATCAACAATAAGAATTTGCCATGAATTATCAAATAACAACTGTAATCATATTATCCTAAAAACAACAAAAAGAAAATGCAAGTATCAACAATACACATGCATAATATTTTGGAATTCCAGCCACTTCAACAGATGGACTATTAAGATTTGAAATAAATCTCGGTGTGCATGCAAATAAAACGTTTCAACTGATTTATTCATGTTAATAGTTTTTGAAAGTGGCTTGTATTGCAAAAAAATTACAATAAAAGAATAACCACCATTCGCCTTTAAAATGGTTCAGTAAATCTCTACAACTTTGCAAAATGATTTTTGTAGACAGGCATTAACCTATGTTAATCTTGCAACTTCCATTATTACTATAAATAGCACAACATGCAAATATAATTACCATTATCATTTTTTACCTATAATGTTCTTCTGCATAAGAAAGTTGAAAGCAATGGAACTTCAGTAAAACTGGATTTTTAAAATGAGCACTTCGCTTTTTTGTGCAATGAATCATGCAGTCCTAAACACCATTCATAGTGTGCACTGAATGTATTTTGGAATATAACTTTTTTCTTTATGCTCTCTTACGATTGCATTTCGCATAGTTATTTCAATACACAAAATTTTCTCATAAAATGTTGCATAATAGACTATAGAACAACAAGTTGTTTGCTAAAATAGGAAGTCGTGTTTCATTTCTAGAAAGTACGGCAATAAATATAGGAGATTTTTGTATGAATCAAGTATACAGAGGACATCAGTCCTTCTGATATTTTTAAATTTTTGAAAAACAGAAAATGAAATGCTGGATTTCCAAAGATGATATAAAAAACGGGACTGGACAATCAGCCTCAATAAATAAGGCATATCATACTCCAATAATTCGTGGATATGTTAAGCCAATCTATCTAGCGATATCGTTCCCCTTTAAGAAGTCCACAATAAATTATCATGGTATTTTATTGCTTTTTTGGTCTTAGAATGTTACGGGATTATTACCGAGATATTGAATGATAAACTGTTTGCTAATCTATATGATGCTAACGCCCATTGGTGATCTGAGTTACATGCATTAATCGGCTTTTCTTTTCTTGATAATACAAAAGAGATAAGTCAATACGATAAGTATATGAGAACCTGATACTACAACATGAACAAATCAGGGGCACTCATCTTCATCCCTTCACATACATATTGAATCTAACATCCAAACCTGTCTATACCTCTTAATGATAAAACCAAGAATAGGATCAATATCTGAACCAAATATCATGCTTACACTTCAACATTCTACCAAACAGCTCTGTATATATCAGAAATTGGATGCAATTTCACAGTGTATATATATACAAATATGGGTAAACAAATCACCTATCAATGATTATCACCAATTAGCTACTCTTGTTTCTCTTTCTACTTGCACTTCTACTTGCTGACAGTAGGATTTCCTTCTATTAAAAAGTGGATGCATGCCAGGAATCTTTCTCTTGAATTTTTTAATTTTTAGCAATTTAATAGATTTGTTTTGAAATTTTGAAGTGAGAAAATGACAAGGCTTTTGTAAGAAAATTTTCATCCACACCTCTCTTTTTTCCAGGTATCTTACATTTAGCAATATAAACAAGTGTTATCAATGAATTATCACTCCAACAACATCATCAACAATCTCGACCTGCCTGAAGCCAATCCAACCACTGTCTCCCTCCAAAAAATTTCCAAACCACCATCAGTTTCAACTCCATCCTCTACCAAACCCATAACTAACCTCACCCAATTCCATCCTCTACCAAACCCAAAAGCACCACCATCACCAGCACATACAGAAACACCAATTTCTCCTTTCACAACAACCATTCTCTTCACCTTAACATCTTCTGCACTCCAAACATTTTCTCCAAACAAACACCTCGCCAACAATCACTCCACGAACAGAACTGTCACCTACAACTGCCACTGCTTGCGTCTCAACCATCTACAAGCATTCTCCGCCTGAAAACAGCTACCTCATTCAAGCACTACCGTCTGCCAATACATACTACAACCAATCTCTACACAGACTACACATCACGACAGTGCCAAAATTAAGGTATATAAGGTGACTAAACAGCTAAAAGAGAAGGTATTGAACTCAACTACGTGCCACACACACAGAAGCAAAATTTTAATAGGCATAGACCAGTTCATTTGCCCACTTAATATCCAGACATTTCTATATGTCAATGTTGCCTTGTCATGCAAGATTTAAACTTTAACACTAGGTCATTAGATCATGACACTTTTTATTTCAACTAAAACAAGCATATTATAAATTAAAAACTAGGTTCGATTCCTTTATGTACATTTATCTTTCTACGTCCCAATTGATCTCACTCCTTCAAATTTTACCTATTCGATTATTTTAAGATTCAACTATATATGTGTTTGTTTATGTGCAATCTGATAGGCAGAGTTCATATAGTATTATTGTTAAACTGAAAAATAATACTTACTAGAACTTGATTCCCCAATGACATATGTCGTCGACCAAGCTATGGTAGTCCCAAAAGCATCTTTCATGTATGTACACTCCGATTTAGGTCTCCATAGTAATGCATTATTAACTCTTACAGAGTCAACTCAAACTTTACTGCATCTTTTCTAAATGGAACAAAGTGAACCATTGTTGTTGGATCAATTTGAAGCGATAGTTCCTTCAGCCACTACTCGTCCTGTTTCACCCACATCAATCAACTTGCATCTATTCTTCGCTACCAGATTTGATCTTTGTTAGGTAAGTAAACCAAAATAAAAAATTTTACAAGATAGGTCAGTTAATTGTATCAGATATTTTATCATAAACAAGATATTTTATCATAAACAAGATATTTTTTTGGACAAAATCTTTATCATAGACACACTGAAAACCTTTAAAAATAAAAAAATTGTTGATACAACTTCCAAATTTTTTCTAAAAACATTCAGCTACGTATCTATGTATTTTTTCTAAAAATATTTTTCAGTTTTATAATGTTTGATTTTTCATATTAATAATTAAAATGCCAAATTTAAGTAGAATTCACTTTATTTACGAGAAAAATCTTTTTTAAACTTGTGATAAAAAAGACGATTTCTTCTATACTTTTCTCAAGTTGAACCCACCAACAAATTAGTTTATATAATTTCATGAGTATTTCTCCTAAACGGAATTGGATTCAGGTTGCACAAATTCAGAAATTTGAGTTGATATAATGACTTTAATTCTTGAGGAATAAGACATTTCAAATATTAATCAAGAAAAGAAAAATTAAAGAATCTTATTTGGTTAATCATATTTTAAAAGGTTTTGTAATTGATATCTAAGAATCTCAAACTCTGTTGAATCAATGATCTAGAAACTTATAATGCTTTGCTTGTTGTACACAATAAATTTTCTGTACATTAGCTAGATCTAAGGATTAGCATTGTATATGTACTCCAACAAAATAAAATGAAATATGTGAACATCTACAGCCTAATTAGACCCGGCCCAAGTAGAAGACATGCAAATCCATTGGGTTAGGATAACTCTAACCTTCTTTCATCTTTGTTATTCATTCTTTATGTAATTTTCCTTCATCGTTAATTATTATTGTTAAATGTATATAGATTAAAAATGAAACTTTATTACAACACTCAATGCATATACAATTTGAGAGAAATACCATCATCAGTTTATCATACAACTATAATTTTATACATATATATACGGTGAACTTTAGTTACCTGAGGAGTTGAATTAGCCTTGCAAGGAGAAGTTGCAATGCTTGCTCTAGCCTTGTAAGGAGAAGCCACAACGCTTGCTTTTTCAGCTACAACTTTTGATTTTGGCCTTGCTATTTTCTTACCTACGACCTCTTTAATGCATTACACACTTATTATGGGTCGCCACAAGAAAGCATCTTCTTTTTTTGTATAGTCTATCCAAACCACCACGGCTAACAAACCAAGCGGAATACCGTTCACAATCATTTCTAAATCACCCGAACAAAGTCTTCCTTTGGCAACACTTCACCCTCATTCCAATCATAAAGCTTGCATTTGTTGTTTGCGCTATTAATTTTACTCTAAAAAGAACAATAAATGTATTTAATGGAAAAAATATGCATACAATTACAAATAGTTACCGCGAATTATAAATTTTACCGTAATGTCTTCTATCATGGGTTCTCGCGGCGCAACAACCCAATTTGCAGGCCATGCCACTGACTTACCATTGGCTTCTCCTAATACTGATAAACTCGATGTAGGCCCACATAAATAAGCGTCTGCTCTCTTTATACGATCTATAACAACTTTCATAGCATTTGGTCCAATACAAATGTCATTGACAACTTCATTTGGATCGATGGACAACACTCTCCCTTCGACAACAATTTCATCTATTCCTTCCCAATTAAATAGCTCACATATGTTATCAGTGTTCTACAATTATTCAATCGAAAATTATGTTGATTATTGGATTTAAAACTAAACTCCAAATGATGTTATATCAATATAAGTGATTTGTACCATTTCAGATGTGCTTCCTTCTTTTGAACATTCTGTAACCTGTCAAATCAAAATTAGTAGCAATGACAGCTAAAGGTTTAATTATAGAAGCAACAAAAATAGTTGAAATCGAGAAGCAGTAGAAAACTGATAGTTAGTTACATATTATCACATATATAAATTAAAAGTTTACCTGTTTGTTCATTAGCAAGTAAACCATACCCTCCAATTCTAAAATTCTTTTTCGACATTGAGTTATTTGATTATCTCTTGATTATGACAAAGCTAAGTTGGTTTTTGTGTATCCCCTTCCTAGTGCTCTAAACCATCTTGGTTTATCTTGTCCTAATATTTGTGCAATCGCATCATCTTGGACATTCTTTATCGAGTCGGATTGTATGGCATTACCAATTTTTTAATCTTCTCCTATATAAATTGACATACATATATGTTATATACAATGATAAAAATGTCACAATGTTCAAGTAGTGACAAAAAATCAAAATACTTACAAGAACATGTGCAACATCCGTGTTCATCGGTTCACCATTCTTTTTAGTATGAGATTTAACCCAAATATCCGCTCTAGATATGGATGATGAATCTTGACTCTGCCTTTTCTACATTTAGAAAGACACTAAATATATCAATTAATAGTTAATTAACTAGCTAGGTAAATAATGCTACGTTTAATTAACTAACCAAATCAACGGTAAATCTAGCCATTTCTCTACGTTCAGTTGTGTGCGGCAATTGTTTTTGCCTAATGGCTCTAACTTTCTCACTTCTTGCCTGAAAAAAGATAAAGGAATTTATTCTATATGATATAAATAAAATCAAACAGTCTCTTAAAACATTAAGATGGAACTATAATGAGCAAAATTGTGAAATAAAAGTGAAACATTACATAAACAAATATAGCAAGAAAGAGCAGAAACATTGATAGAAAAACGGATATAACAAGAAAGAGCTGCAAGAAAATTTTATATATAAATTTTAATTATTTACATATATATATACATATATGTATATTGCTTCCACTGTTGGGAAATTCAAGTCCCATATTTTTGTACATAAATTTTAATTATTTACATATACATGCATATATATACATACATGTAGAATGTTTGGTGTACACAAGCATATTAAGAAAGGATTATAGACTTGTCTTTTGTATTCGCATTATTTTGACATTAGCTAAACTGAAATGAGTAAAGATTTAAGCTGTCTATTTGCCCAAAAAAGCAATGGCATGTAAGCTTATAATTTTCTCGGAAAGTGGAATGTTGCGTTCGATGAGATTAGTGGAGAAGAGATTGTAAAATCATTTTCTTTGATGATGCTAGTCTAGTTACCACACTGACAATTGATTTTCTGTTGATACAGATTGTTATCCTTTTGCTTTTTTTATTAAGGGTTCCTGTTTAGAGCTTTCCAATTTCTCACTGACAGTTTTATTAGTTTTGATAATACGTATAGTTTGGAATGGTTTTGATACAACTCATATTTGGCATAAACACTATTACATATGTGCACAATTTAATTCATAGTACACATATTTCTTGTAGCATAAATCATAACAGTATTATTGATATTCAAAATACTATTTAGATTTGAGAGAAGTACATTAATAAATAATGCTTGATTTAGGAAACTATAAAATATTTAATATAGATTTGGTCTGATAAGGTATATTAAGCCAAATATTAATAGTAATTCATTATGTTTCAAACAATTACTAGATAATGTGTTTAATTGATTTAAATTGTATAGCCATTGTCACAGAAAAGAGCCATGATGCAATTCATTTATATTATATCCATTATTTTGTAATCAAGTTAGCTAATAAATATGTAGGGTCAACATGTTCATTTATTTTTAATGAATTAATCAAAGGACAAAATAATGATGGCATCAAATAATTTATGTAAAGAATGTAAATATTTTGAATAATTTTCCATGTGATAACAGGATTAGGTAGGGGTATGTGTTTGTTATGTATAACAACTTGATAAATTTGATATTATGAATGAAATAGGGGTTACTCAATTTTTAAATCCACACTCTATGGATTACATTTGAACAACTGTGTGTATGTTTGGAAACATGTGCCTAACCAATTTTTCTCGCATTTGAATCACTATGCTTTTAAAACATAATTAACGCATTTACCTATATTAAGGTGACTTACTCAAGTATGTTTATTTTTGATTATTGAGAATCAATTCTTACACCTATTAGTAAAATGGATTTAGTACCGTTGTAACGATCCGATTTTTTGACTTCCGAAAATCGACATCAATACGTCCACTGTATCAAATGCCGAACAATCGAATACCGGAAAGCCAAATCGTTAGGGTTTAAAGAATAAGAAGATAGAATAAGAAATAGAAACAATATCAAAATCTCACAATTGCAGCGGAACAATATATAATAGGTAAACAACTAATCTTTAAACAAAGAACTATGTCAGTTTATACTTCACATTATCAGAGTACTACAACAAAAAAACACAACACTGGGCAGTTGATAACTTGCCCATATGGAAACTGAATTTATAGCAAACCATACGCAGCGGATACTACATAATATAAGTGATACGTCTCACCATCCAGCTTGTCTTTTGATCTCCACAGCATACTTTTCTGACTTCGCTCCCGAACAACGATAACCTGACTCTAGACGGCCGTGTGGAAAATTAGGGGCACCCAGAGTTTAGAAAGGGGAACAATAAACTCCGAGTCAGTCATGGGACTGGTGTGAGATCTAAAAACAATTATTTGCACAAATGAAAAGAAATCCGTTCATGGTTTTGGAAAATGAAACTACCATAAGGCCTCCCAGCACATACACAATGCAATCGCACAATTAGGGGAGATTTCTACTTTTAGCAGTCAAACATGTTGGATACGTAAAAATCCTTTGGATATTATTATTAGTGCATAGTGTGGAAAACATTTCGAAAATATAATATAAATCTTAGCCAGCATACGTACCATTATAGTATGCCTACTATAGTTACCATGTTAAATGGCAGGTTCTACAACTAAAACCGTACATGGCTCGTATTGGGTGATTGGATTTCCAACAAATGGTCAAGGCTAAGGAACTTCCTTTCCGAGAGGGTACGCCTCTGAAGGGACGCCCCGAGAACCTAACCAGATCTCTGCCAACACAAGGCTGGGTTACCTCTGTAATTAGGTAACTAACTGTCATGAGTATTCCATCCCTCGGCCGTAACTGACCTTTACCGAGGCGCCTCAACAACCACATAAGTAAATATCTGGGCTCCATACCAGAATACCACTTTGTATCCACACAAGTTAAATATCTAGACTCCATACCAGATACCACTTTTTACCCAGAAGGAAATGCACACACTCTGAGGGGCACGACCCCCATAACCTTGCCACATCCTTCCTGTTTCGGCCATTTTCGAGGTGTGAGGTCCGACGAAGTCTCATCCCACAAAGCTATGCTTTTCACAAAAGCCATGCTTCGATCAACCAATGATCAGCACTTAGCATGCCATATTACCAAATTGGGAGTATATCACTAATAACAATCAACTACATAACCTCTAAGCTCATACGTCTCAAAGAAGAGTGTTAAGCTAAGAGAACAAATTATCCACCACCAACAGAAACATATTTAATAGAAACCAGCTTTATATCTCAAAGTGTAATGTAAGACATACATCCATACAAGTCCATCCTAGGTCTAAATGGAACCGAAGGCACTTCTTTCAATTAAGGAAAAAGTCCTTGCAAATCCGGATATTTCCTAATCACATCCGGACTCCCCACACATAGGGTAATCTCTATACCAGAGAACCCCAGTGCAGAGACAATCGACAGGTAATCCTTTCGTTTTCGAAAATACCCCGTCTTAAACCACCATCTTCAAATGCAACCCCATTTCGTCGTATCATTATTCGGAATGGGTTTTATGACTTAATGTCCTCCCCCGGCTTAACCGAATAATGAGCGGTTATTTAACTATCAAAAAACATTCACAACAACCATCAAGCCTTAATAATTTCCTAAATTGTTTATATTGATAGTCGATAATTTAACTATCAAACAACATTCACAACAACCACCAAATTTAAATTATTACCCTAAGTTATTTATTTCAAAATATCTTCGCAAGATATATTTCCACCTGTCAACCCTTCGAAAACAATTTTCAAATCACTTTCCCCTCGTGGAATAAATTTTCAAACATTGTTTATTTCCACTGAAAATTTGCCAAGACTAAATGCTTTAGATTTTAAAATAATTTAAATCACTTTATCTAAAAATATATACTTTAAAATGCTTAAAATAAAAACTATTTAAAACACTTTATTTAAAATACCAGTTATGAAATTAATAATTATTTTTCATGAAAACTTAAGCCAAGCAATAAAAATTATTAAATTCTATACAGGTTTTCCAAATAAAAACTTTGGCCAAACTATATTTAAAATAAAATTACTTTATAAAACATAAATATTAATAATTATCCTTTTTAAATCATAATACCAATTAGCCTTTTAAATAATTACTACTATAACTATCTAAAAAAATGTTTACCTTTAAAATTTTAAACAAATTAATTAATAATTTCTCAAAGAAACATCCTTTTAAAACAACTTTAAGAACTTCTAACTTTTACTTAAAATCTACTTGAAATCATACTTGGCTTAACAGGGAAATACGCTTTCCTTGCACACCTTTAAGAATAAACTACTATTTATTTTTAAAACAAATCACCCATTCCTTTATAAATTCTCACCGTGAATTTATGCTTCCAAATATCCATTGGTATATTATTTCTCTTCATAAAACCCAGTTTATTAATTCCATGGACTCATTCTCCTTTTAAAACATAGTTTCAAACATTTAAGTAGTTTTCAAATCGATTTTCCAAAACTAATTCCATCTTTAAAATAAATTCCTTTATTTCTCCCAAACCATTTAAAAACCAAATTTTTAAATAAATTCTTCGACTTTTAAACAATACTACTTAAGTTCTCAAAATCCATTTATTTCCATTTATAAAAAAAGTCTTTTTCCCACACTTGGAATTTATTCAATAGAATTTAAAAAATCAACTTTTATACTTTTCAAAATTTCTTCTTTTAATTTTTCCAATTCTCTAAAATTATTTTACTTAAAAATTCTCTACTTTAATTTCCTTCCAAAAAATCCAATTTTTATATTTCTGGTATTTTAAAAATACCAGAATATATCCGACCAAGCTGTGATGCCCCACCTCTATACCCACGCTAGCCAAGGACACTAGGTGTAATGCCGTCAACTAGCACGGAGAATAAGGCTGTTGAGGAGCGACCATCTGTATAACTGTTTTGTGCGAGTACCGATATGCCAGATAAAATATAACTTGCATTCTTTTCAAGAGGAAATCCGACATACCGACACAAACTCAAAGCTACTACACATTGGATATAATGTCTTCGGAAACAAATATAGAAATAAACATAACACAAATCAATCACAGATAATTCATATCACAAAGGCGGAAATAGACATGAATATATATAACACATAAAAGTGTTCATCAGAGTAGTTGTCTAAAAGATCCAAATGACACAAAAGAATAGCAACATGTGCTATACAAAAGAATAATTAAACAACTATGAGTCTATATCTCAAATGTACACAACCAAAAACTACTAATCTAAGTAGTTAGCCAAAAGTTAGGATAATGATCCCTGGTGAGAAGTTAAGCAGAAGCACCTGTAACATCTCGGTCTGACCCGAGTATTATTTAATAAGAAAATAATAAACGGATCAGTCTAGCTATAAATATCAGATGAAATGATATAGAATAAAAGATATGGCATAAGCGTATAATAACCATAATGGCATACTACTATAAATATGTAAATGATAATCAACAAGAGATTAAACAATATCATAGGAACCATCTCAAAGATCCAAATCCATAAAAAGGTAATGACACACGAATTCACCAACGCACAAAAATTGATAAAACTTATCAATGAAAATCACGAAAATTGGTGAAGCACAAATTTCAGAAATCAACACACGAAATCCATAAATCACAAAAAAGGGAAAAGGCCTATCACAAATGGGAGCATAAAGCTCACCAACACGTGTATCACAAACGGAACGCTAATTCCATGGTTGCTAACTATCACAAATTGAGCCGAAGCTCCACAAACGGCCCGAAGACCATGGGTTTCTACCCCACCAATTTGAGTCGAAACTCCACGAAACAAGGTTTAGTCTCCCTCGCAGACAAAGAGACATCGCACATTGCTAGTCTAAATCACAAAAATGATCGTCGTTGATCATCAAGAAAGTGTCAATTACACTAAGCTAGTAAATATATGAATTTAGCTTCATGTCCCATAACCACTAGCTTAACTTAAATATTTACGAACAAAATATAGATCTTCACTAGGAAATTGTCACAAAAAGGCTCAACCGAACAAGTCCAAGAATTAACCGACGAAGCAAACGCAAGCGTTTCATACCACTTGTTTTTCTAAGCCGTTTAATTCGATTTCTCATCCGAGTGAAGTAAAGGCTTCTATATACTAATAGATTGGAAAACGGTTTAGAAAAGAGCTTAGTAATAAAATAGTTTTGAAATCGCTTTGATGAAAGAATTTTGATATTTACTACTAGTATTGAAACCTTTATATTTTTAAAGTGACAAATCAAAAAAATGATTGTAAAACAATCAATCACCGAAATTCACATTCGAAGACGTGAATAAAATCCAAAGAAATCGATATCAAATCCATCAAAATGGATATTTCAAAAATTCCCAAAGAAAATGTCATCAAAGTCGATAATAAATGATAACAACAAAAGGGAAATAACACGAATCGATTAAAGTTGGAAATTCAACAAAATAGACAACATAGGAAAAATTGGCAAATAGGAGCAGGTCGGTCAACCAGACTTTCTGGGTCGGTTGACCAAAAAACAGCCCAGAAATGTCTCGGGCTACAGGTCGGTCGATCGGCCCAGGGGTTCGGTCGGCCGAACCTGATGTTCTGCAATTTGAAACCTATTTCAAAGGAGGTGCAAACTCCTTCAATTTGCAAACGGACAAGCACGGACGCTAGGGGTTTACGCTTATCGGCTTCCCGGTCCTTTAAGCTTATCCATTCATCACCAAAAACATGATCAAAACATCAAGTTAGGATTTTTAAAGAATTGAACTCAAAACACTAAAATTTGGAATATTCACCAAATCAATCCAAACCAAAAGCAATTGCACAAGAATAAGTGTTAGGAATTCATACCTAACAATCAAAGATAGTTATAGACTAAGATGTGAGAAAAAAATCTCACCTTTTCACAAAAATAAGGAAGGAGAAGCTTGAAAGCAAGGAAAGATCAACCACACCTCAATCTTAACACAATAAGCTTGAATCTAAGCTTAAAAGAGAAACATTTTCCAAATTAGGTTTAGGAATTTTCTGAAATCAAAGAGAGAATGAGTTGGAGAAGAAGGAGATGATACTTACCAATGCTTCTCTTAGAATTTGGAGCTAGAACTTTATTTGCAAATGAAAACTAGGGCTTAGGATTTTAATTCTTTTTCTTTTCCCCCATTATTCTCTTTAGAACTGAAAAGATAAGGAAGAGAGAATGAATGAAGAGAAGTGGTTCAGTTTGGGGTATTAGGTTGGCTAGTGGGCTGAACCCAACCCAAAGCCCTAAGTGAAAAGGTAGCAAAATTCAACTTACTCCAAACATATCGAAGCTTATACTCAAAATGGTTGTAAACGGCATTTTGAACTCAATGGAAGGGGTCTCGAGTCCCAATTCGACTGTTTGCCAAAAGTAGGTTTTCGGACTAAAATCCGATGAACGATGAAATATTTAAATATACAATCGATAAATATGCAGGTTGTTACAGACTCCCCTCCTTAAAGAAATTGCGTGCTCGCGATACTTAAGAAGAAAATAAAGAGTAACAACCATAAAAGCATATCAACACAAAAGAAATTTTGAAATAAGAAGTTCACCACAAGGAGCACGGAAGAGTAAGTCTGAACGTGTTCGCTCGTTGAATTCTCTGGATTCCCAAGAGCTATTCTCGAGATTTGAGATCCATTGAACTTTCATAAGAAGAACATCTTTATTCCGAAGGCGCTCAACCTCCGAAGCAATGATGTGATGTCTCTTTGTCTACGAGGGAGACTAAACCCCGTTTTGTGGAGTTTCGACTCAAATTGGTGGGGTAGCCAAGGACACTACAGTGTAATGCCCCACCTCTGTACCCACGCTAGCCAAGGACACTACGGTGTAATGTCGTCAACTAGCACGGAGAATAAGGCTGTTGAGGAGCGACCATTTACATTTGCAAATCAAGTTTTCATTTGCAAATCAAGTTCTAGCTCCAAATTCTAAGAGAAGCATTGGTAAGTATCATCTCCTTCTTCTCCAACTCATTCTCTCTTTGATTTCAGAAAATTCCTAAACCTAATTTGGAAAATGTTTCTCTTTTAAGCTTAGATAAAATATTATTGTGTTAAGATTGAGGTGTGGTTGATCTTTCCTTGCTTTCAAGCTTCTCCTTCCTTATTTTTGCGAAAAGGTGAGATTTTTATCTCACATCTTAGTCTATAACTATCTTCGATTGTTAGGTATGAATTCCTAACACTTATTCTTGTGCAGTTGCTTTTGGTTTGGATTGATTTGGTGAACATTCCAAATTTTAGTGTTTTGAGTTCAATTCTTTAAAAATCCTAACTTGATGTTTTGATCATGTTTTTGGTGATGAATGGATGAGATTAAAGGACCGGGAAGCCGATAAGCGTAAACCCCTAGCGTCTGTGCTTGTCCGTTTGCAAATTGAAGGAGTTTGCACCTCCTTTGAAATGGGTCTCAAATTGCAGAACATCAGGTTCGGCCGACCGAACCCCTGGGCCGGTCGACCAACCAGTAGCCCGAGACATTTCTAGGTTGTTTTTCGGTCAACCAACCCAGAAAGTCCGATTGACCGACCTGCTCCTATTTGCCAATTATGCCTATATTGCCTATTTGTTTGAATTTCCAACTTTAATCGATTTGTGTTGTTTCCCTTTTGTTCTTATCATTTATTATCGACTTTGATGACATTTTCTTCGGGAATTTTCGGAAATATCCATTTTGATGGATTTGATATCGATTTCTTTAGATTTTATTCACGTCTTCGTATGTGAGTTTTTATGATTGATTGTTTCTACAATCACTTATATGATTTGTCACTTTAAAATATAAAGGTTTTCTATACTAGTAGTAAATATCAAAACCCTTTCATTAAAACGATTTCAACACCATTTTATTACAAAGCTCTTTTCTTAAACCGTTTTCCAATCGATTAGTATATACAAGCCTTTAGTTCACTCGGATGAGAAATCGACTTAAACGGCTTAGAAAAACAAGTGGTATGAAACGCTTGCGTTTGCTTCGTCGGTTAATTCTTGGACTTGTTCGATTTAACCTTTTTGTGACAATTTTCTAGCGTAGATCTACAATTTGTTCATAAATATTTAAGTTAAGCTAGTGGTTATGGGACATGAAGCTAAGCTCATATATTTACTAGCTTACTGTAATTGACATTTCTTGATGATCGATGTTGATCATTTTATGGTTTAGACTAGCAATGGCAATGTCTCTTTGTCCACTTAGGGGACAGCACCTCGTTTTATTGAGCTTCGTCTCGTTTCTCGCATGGGTCATACCTATTTAGGTGCGTCGATGTTTATTTACACATGGGTCGTATCTATTTATGTGCGTCGATGTTTGTTTACTTCGTGGAGCAATCTACTCAATAAGTTAGGGCATTGGTCGTATCTTTCTAGGTGCGTCGATGTTCGTCTATGCATGGGACGTACCTTTCTAGGTGCGTCGATGTTCGACGTTGCATGGGGTGTATCTTTCTAGGTGCATCGATGTTAGACATTACATGGGGCGTATCTTTCTAGGTACGTCGATGCTTATTTATGCATGGGGTGTATCTTTCTAGGTGCATCAATGCTAGACATTACATGGGTCGTATCTATCTAGGAGCGTCGACGTTTGTCTTTGCATGGGTCGTATCTTTCTAGGTACGTCGATGCTTATTTATGCATGGGGTGTATCTTTCGAGGTGCATCGATGCTGGACATTGCATGGGTCGTGCCTTTCTAGGTGCGTCGATGTTTGACTGTGCATGGGGAGTCTCTATTTAGGTGCGTCGATGTTCGGTCTGTGGAATAGTGTTTCGTTTGGGATTGACCATCATTTTCTTGTGATTTTTGGATTTCTAATAGATGATTTCTGGAATTTATGTTTCACTAACTTTTGCGATTGGCATTGATATGTATGTCTTTTTTTGTGGCTTGGTGAATAAAATAAAGAATATGACATTCTTTTTGATGTTATGAGATTCTTGAGATATTGTATGACTTTTGTGGATTTTCTAATGTATACTTGTCGTAGTATGACATTTTTGGTTATCATACTTTTTGATTATATCTCTTCTTATATCTCATTTTATCTGATAATTATAGCTAGACTGATCCGTTTATTATTTTCTTCTTAAATAATACTCGGGTCAGACTGAGATTTTGCAGGTGCTTCTGCTTGACTCCTTATCGGACCATCATCTGATCTTTAGGCTAACTACTTTAGTTTACTAGTTTTTTGTTGTATACAATTGAAATATAGACTCCTTGATGTATACATATTTTTGTCTAGCACTTGTATCTATTCCTTTGTGATATTGTGGATCTTATTTGACCACTACTCTGATATACACTTTTATGTGTAATATTCATATCTATTTCCGCCTTTATGATATGAATTATCTGCGACTGATTTGTGTTATGTTTATTTATATATTTGTTTCCGAAGACATTATATCCACTGTGTAGTAGCTTTGAGTTTGTGTCGGTATGTCGGATTTCCTCTTAAAAAGAACGCAAGTTATATTTTATCTGGCATATCGGTACTCGCACAAAGCAACTATACAGATGGTCGCTCCTCAACAGCCTTATTCTCCGTGCTAGTTGACGGCATTACACCGTAGTGTTCTTAGCTAGCGTGGGTATCGATTGTATATTTAAATATTTTATTTAAATATTTCATCATTCGTCGGATTTTAGTCCGAAAACCTACTTTTGGCAAAGAGTCAAATTGGGACTCGAGACCCCTTCCATTGAGTTCAAAATGCCGTTTGCGATCTTTTTAAGTATAAACTTTGATATTTTTGGAGTTAGTGGAATTTTGCTACTTTTTCACTTAGGGCATTGGTTTGGGCTTAACCCATTAACCCCACTTATTAACTCAGTCCTAACCCTCTCCTCTTCATTTACTTCCTCTCTATTTTTCCTTATACTCAAGCTTTTACATCAATGGAAGTGGAGTGGGAAATTAAAACTCAAGCCCAAGTTTTCTTTTGCAAACCAAGCTCTAGCTCCAAACTAATAGAAGAAACTTTGGTAAGCCTCTCTTCTTCTTCTCCAACTAATTCTTTTATCAATTTCAGAAATTCCTAAATCTAACTTTGGGAATGTTCTTCTTTTTGAGCATATATTCAAGCTCATTTGGGTTGTGTTGAAGAGTGGTTGATTCTCCCTTTGCTTTCAAGCTTCTTCTTCATTGTTTTTGTGAAAATGTGAGATTTTTATCTCACATCTTAGTCTATAACTATCTTTCATTGTTAGGTATGAATTCCTAACGCTTATTCTTGTACAATTGCTTTTGGTTTGGATTGATTTGGTGAATATTCCAATTTTCGGTGTTTTGGGTTCAATTCTTTAAAAATCATAGCTTTGATGTCTTGATCATGTTTTTGGTGATGAACCGAAGAGCTTCTTTGGCCGGGTAGTCGATTGGCGTAAACCCTTAGTGCCACTGCTCGACCGATAGCAATTGGGAAGGGAATGGCATTTATTAGATAGGCATGGGAGTGCTGACAACAGGCTCCGGTCGACCGAGCTCAGGATCCGGTCGACCGACCTGCTACTCGAGCACTTCCTGCCTCTGGTTTGGAAATGCAGGTTACAGGCTCCGGTCGACCGGGTTCAGGGTCCGGTCGACCGACCTGCTACCCGAGCACTTCCATCTTTGATTCGGTCAACCGACTCAGGGAGTCCGGTTGATCGACCTGCTCCTATTTGCCAATTTTGCCTATATTGCCTATTTTGTTGAATTTCCAACTTTAATCGATTCGTGTTGTTTCCCTTTTGTTGTTATCATTTATTATCGACTTTAATGACATTTTCTTTGGGAATTTTCGAAATATCCATTTTGATGGATTTGATATCAATTTCTTTGGATTTTATTCACGTCTTCGAATGTTTCGGTGATTGATTGTTTACAATCATTTTTGTGATTTCTCACTTTAAAAATATAAAGGTTTCAATACTAGTAGTAAATATCAAAATTCTTTCATCAAAGCGATTTCAAAACTATTTTATTACTAAGCTCTTTTCTTAAACCGTTTTCCAATCTATTAGTATATACAAGCCTTTACTTCACTCGGATGAGAAATCGAATTAAACGGCTTAGAAAAACAAGTGGTATAAAACACTTGCGTTTGCTTCGTCGGTTAATTCTTGGACTTGTTCGATTGAGCCTTTTTGTGGCAATTTCCTAGTGAAGATCTACAGTTTGTTCGTAAATATTTAAGTTAAGCTAGTGGTTATGGGACATGAAGCTAAATTCATATATTTACTAGCTTAGTGTAATTGACACTTTCTTGATGATCAACGACGATCATTATTGTGATTTAGACTAGCAATGTGCGCTCTTTGTCTGCAAGGGAGACTAAACCCCATTTTGTGGAGTTTCGACTCAAATTGGTGGGGTAGAAACCCATGGTCTTCGGGCCGTTTGTGGAACTTCGGCTCAATTTGTGATGGTTAGCAACCATGGAATTAGCGTTCCGTTTGTGATACACGTGTTGGTGAGCTTTATGCTCCCGTTTGTGATAGGCCTTTCCCCCTTTTTGTGATTTCTGGATTTCGTGTGTTGATTTCTGGAATTTGCTCTTCACCAATTTTCGTGATTTTCATTGATAAGTTTTATCAATTTTGGCGCATTGGTGAATTCGTGTGTCATTACCTTTTTGTGGATTTGGTTCTTTGAGAAGGCTCCTGTGATATTGTTTAATCTCTTGTTGATTATCATTTACATACTTATAGTAGTATGCCATTATGGTTATTATATGCTTATGCCATATCCTTTATTCTATATCATTTGATCTGATATTTATAGCTAGACTGATCCGTTTATTATTTTCTTATGAAATAATACTCGGGTCAGACCGAGATGTTGCAGGTGCTTCTGCTTGACTTCTCCCCAGGGATTCATTACTCTGACTTTTGGCTAACTACTTAGATTAGTAGTTTTTGTTGTAAACATTTGAGATATAGACTCTATGATGTATACTTATTCTTTTGTATAGCACATGTTGCTATTCTTTTGGGTTATTGTGGATCTTTCTAACCACTACTCTGATGTACACGTTCATGTGTTATAATTCATATCTTTTTCCGCCTTTGTGATATGGATGTTTGTGACTGATTTGTGTTATGTTTATTTCTATATTTGTTTCCGAAGATTATTATAGCCACTGTGTAGTAGCTTTGAGTTTGTATCAGTGTGTCGGATTTCCTATGCATGTTATACTATTTGACATAGCGGTGCTCGCACAAAGCAATTGCACGATAGTCACTCCTCAACGGCCTTATACTCCGTGCTAGTTGACAGCATTGCTCCGTAATGTTCTTGGCTAGCGTGGGTATAAAGGTGGGCGTCACAGCTTGGTATCAGAGCCAAACTTCGGAACAATGTAGAATATTCTAGCAAGGATCATCGTCCTAAGTCCATCTTAGGAGTCGTGCTTTAGGATTTAATTCGAGTCTTCGTACCGATTCATCCTATTTTCTTTATGATTCCTTGTTTTATCTATCAAGATTGCTTGATATTCATTTCGTGAATAACCTTTTTCTTCTTTCTTTCTTTCTTTCTAAAGGAAGAGAAATGGTTAGACCTGGTCGTCCCAGCGCCAGTCAATCTCGTGCTACTCCCTAGGATGAAGTATTTATGTCTGCCCAGCAGCTTCTTGACCTAGTGAGGAATGCTCAAGCAGCCAGATCTAATCCGGAGTCTACTCACCCTAGGTCTGGATTTGCATGTTTGTGCAGCGATTATACCAATTTGGGTGGGAAGCCATTCAAAGGTTCCGAGACTATTATCGAAGTCCAGGCTTGGCTGAGATCGTGCGATAGAATCTTTTCTCGCATGAATCTTATTGATCTTCACCGTGTTCAGGTGGCCTCTAGTATGCTCCAAGAAAGAGCATTGGACTGTTAGAACTTCTTATTTCTGAAATCAATGAAGCATATCTCACTTGGGAGAAATTCCGAGAATGCTTCGAATTAAAATTTGTGCCAGAAGCTGAGAAGGTGACTTTGGCTCGCCGATTTATTGACCTTGTTCAAGATGAATCTTCTGTGACAGACTATGTGGCATCTTTCAAATCTCTTTCCAGGTACGGGGTTGAATACATTAATACCCCATTGAAGAAAAATTAGAGATTTGTCTATGGCTTGAATAAGAATCTTAAGAAGCCATTACTCCTGAAACTTGAGGTTTCCTTTGATCAGCTTATTGATATCGCTCTTCGTCTTGAAGAGGCCGATAGAGAGAGTAACGTTGAAGTTGTGGTTACCAAACAAGACTTCAACAACAACATGAAGAGGCCTATTAAATTCGAAGGCCCCATTCCCAAGAAGAAAGGGAGGTAAGAAACCCCGGTAGCAAAAGCTCCTACCTCTAGTCATGGACAATGCTACAATTGTGGTTCCACAGACCACTATGCAAGAGAGTGTCTGAAACCTCTTTATTGCCGCTACCGTAAAGGTCCCGGCCATGTTATATCTTCATGCCCCAAGCTTCAGGGCAAGAGGGAGGGAAAGCTGAATGTGGCTCAAGCCCCTGGCAACACATCTCGTAATCAAGGTATGTCTCATTCTATCCTTGATGGCGTTATTACATTTCGTCATCAACCTATTCGAGTTCTTTTTGACAAGGGTGCATCCCATTCTTTTATTTCAAAAGAACTCGTTGATACTTTTTCTTTAAGTGTTGTTGCTTTAATGACTTCTTTGAGAATTGCGAATCCGGTTGGTGGATCCGCAACGATTATGCTTTGTAAAGATGTGGAGATTATTTTGTGTGATTTTTCTTTCCAAGCCGATTTGCATGTCATGTGTTACTTAGGATTTGGAACGATTTTGGGAATGGATTGGCTTAACCGTTATGAAGCTCATATCCTATGCCCTGAGCGGGCTATTCATCTTCGACATCCTCAATCTTTAAGCAGATTTCTATTATTCTCAAAGATTTGGATTCCACTTTATCTGCATCTTTATATTCTTTAAATCCTCGTGATGATGATAATGATGATGAGGAAGACATCATTTCTCTCATTCACGTTGTTCATGAATTTTTGACATATTTGAGCCCGTTTTAGGATTACCACCTAAGCGAGCAATTGAGTTCAGAATTAATCTTACCCTTGGGGCTCAACCTATTACTCGTCCTCCTTATCGTTTGTCCAATAAAGAAAATGTGGAGATGTGCATACAATTATCCGATTTGGAAACGAAGCAATTTATTCGCTCTAGTTCCTCGCCTTGGGGAGCTTCGGCTATTTTTGTGAAGAAATCCGATGGCACACTTAGGCTTTGCGTTGACTACCGCAAGCTTAATGATCTTACCATCAAAAATAAATATCCTTTACCTCTGATTGATGACCTATTCGATCAACTTAGTGGTGCTAGAGTCTTTTCACAATTGGACTTGGCAACCGGCTTTCATTAGCTTTGTATTGCGGAGGATAGTATTCCTTTGACATTGTTCCGTACTCGATATGGATCTTATGAATGGCTTGTTATGCCATTTGGCTTAACGAACGCTCCGGCTTATTTCGTTGACGTCGAGTTTTCAAAAACTTCCTCGATTGGTTTGTTCTCATCTTTATTGATGATATTCTTGTGTATTCTAAAATCGAGGAGGAGCATGAAATGCATCTTCGGATTGTGTTGGAAACTCTTAGGAGTAATCAATTAAAAGCAAAATTTTCTAAATTCCACTTTTGGCAATCTCGTGTGAAGTTTCTCGATCATATTATTTCCGAATCCGGAATATCAATGGATACTTCAAAAATTGAAGCGATTCAAAATTGGAAGAGACCGGAGAGTGTGACGGAGATCCATAGTTTTCTCGGATTGGCGGGTTATTACTGTCGTTTTATCCAAGACTTTTCAAAAATTGTCGTGCCTCTCACTATCTTAACTAAGAAAGGTGTTAAATATATTTGGTCGGACAAATGTGAAACTCTTTTCAGAAATTAAAAGAACTCATTTTCGATGCTCCTATTCTTATGATTCCCGAAGGAAATCAAGATTTTGTTGTTTATACCGATGTTAGTCGCGTTGGTTTGGGTGTCGTTCTTATGCAAAGAGAACGTGCTATCATTTATGTTTCTAAATCATTAAAGCCTATCGAGACTAGATATGCCATTCATGATCTGGTGCTCGCGGCTATTGATTTCACTTTTAGAGTTTGGCATCATCATTTTTGGATGAGAAATCTGTTCTCTACCCCGATCATAAATCTTTGGAATATTTATTTTCTCGTAAGGAACTTCATGTTGACTCGAGTTCCTGGCATCTTATGATCTTGATACTCTTTTATTCCCGGAGGGGAAATCGTATTGCCAATGCGTTTAGTCGTAAGCAACAAGTGGTTGATTCTTTGATGATGTCTGAATGGAATTATCTTTTTATCAAGTTCATCGGACGTTTTGATATACTTCGTTTTATTGAGCTTTATCTCATTCCTTTTATGGACTACTGTCCGATGTTCTTTTATGGTGTTCGGTTCATTGGATGTACGTATTTGTACTATGTCGGTGTTCCGAAATTATTTGAGCTTTGGTTCATCTGGCGTACCGTCATTGTACTACGCCGATGTTCCAAATTATTCGAGTTTCTCCTTTCTTGGGCATACTGTTATTATACCGCGTTGTTGCACCGGCTCAATTTTCTGTTATTCATGACGTTTTCTCATGTCTTTCTACTACGGAAATGCCTTAGGGATTTCGATTATTATTCTTGATCCCGGTGTTATTGAGGAAATTGAAGTTTCACCGGATTTGACTTATGAGTAACATTCCATTCGCATCATTGCTTCAGAGGTTGAGTGCCTTCGGAATAAAGATGTTCTTCTTATGAAAGTTCAATGGTTCTCAGATCCTAAGGATTGCTCTTGGGAATCTTGGGAATTCATCGAGCGATCCCGTTCAGGCTTACTCTTTCATGCTCCTTGTGGTGAACTTCTTATTTCAAAATATCTTTTGTGTTGATATGCTTTTATGGTTGTTACTCTTTATTTTCTTCTTAAGTATTGTGATGACGCAATTTCTTTAAGGAGGGGAGTCTGTAACAATCCACATATTTATCGATTGTATATTTAAATATTTTATTTAAATATTTCATCGTTCGTCGAATTTTAGTCCGAAAACCTATTTTTGGAAAACAATCGAATTGGGACTCGAGACCAATTCCATTGAGTTCAAAACGTCGTTTGCGATCTTTTTAAGTATAAACTTTGATATGTTTGGAGTTAGTGGAATTTTGCTACGTTTTCACTTATGGCTTTGGTTTGGGCTGAGCCCATTAACCCCACTTATTAACTCAGTCCCAAACCTCTCCTCTTCATTTACTTCCTTTCTAGTTTTCCTTATACTCAAGCTTTTACATCAATGGAGAGTAGAATGGGAAATTAAAACTCAAGCCCTAGTTTTCTTTTGCAAATCAAGCTCTAGCTCCAAACTAATAGAAGAAACTTTGGTAAGCCTCTCTTCTTCTTCTCCAACTAATTCTTTTATCAATTTCAGAAATTCCTAAACCTAACTTTGCGAATGTTCTTCTTTTTTAGCATAGATTCAAGCTCATTTGGGTTGTGTTGAAGAGTGGTTGATTCTCCCTTTGCTTTCAAGCTTCTTGTTCATTGTTTTTGTGAAAAGATGATATTTTTATCTCACATCTTAGTCTATAACTATCTTTGATTGTTAGGTATGAATTTCGAACGCTTATTCTTGTACAATTGCTTTTTGTTTGGATTGATTTGGTGAATATTCCAATTTTTGGTGTTTTGGGTTCAATTTTTTAAAAATCGTAGCTTTGATGTCTTGATTATTTTTTTGGTGATGAACCGAAGAACTTCTATTGCCGGGTAGTCGATTGGCATAAACCCTTAGTGCCGTTGCTCGACCGATAGCAATTGGGAAGGGAATGGCATTTATTAGACAGACATGAGAGTGTTGACAACAGACTCTGGTCGATCGAGCTCAGGATCCGCTCGACCGACCTGCTACCCGAGCACTTCCTGCCTCTGGTTTGGAAATGCAGGTTACAGTCTCCGGTCGACCGAGCTCAGGGTCCGGTCGACCTACCTGCTACCCGAGCACTTCCATCTTTGGTTCGGTCAACCGACATAGGGAGTCTGGTTGACCGACCTGCTCCTATTTGCTAATTTTGCCTATATTGCCTATTTTGTTGAATTTCCAACTTTAATTGATTCGTGTTGTTTACCTTTTGTTGTTATCATTTATTATCGACTTTGATGACATTTTCTTTGGGGATTTTCGAAATATCCATTTGGATGGATTTGATATCGATTTCTTTGGATTTTATTCACGCATTCGAATGTGAATTTCGGTGATTGATTGTTTTACAATCATGTTTGTGATTTTTCACTTTAAAAATATAAAGGTTTCAATACTAGTAGTAAATATCAAAATTCTTTCATCAAAGCAATTTCAAAACTATTTTATTACTAAGCTCTTTTCTTAAACCGTTTTCCAATCTATTATTATATACAAGCCTTTACTTCGCTCGGATGAAAAATCGAATTAAACGGCTTAGAAAAACAAGTGGTATGAAACACTTGCGTTTGCTTCGTCGGTTAATTCTTGGACTTGTTCGATTGAGCCTTTTTGTGACAATTTCCTAGTGAAGATCTACAGTTTGTTCGTAAATGTTTAAGTTAAGCTAGTGGTTATGGGACATGAAGCTAAATTCATATATTTACTAGCTTAGTGTAATTGACACTTTCTTGATGATCAACGACGATCATTTTTGTGATTTAGACTAGCAATGTGCGATGTCTCTTTGTCTGCGAGAGAGACTAAACCCCGTTTTATGGAGTTTCGATACAAATTGGTGGGGTAACAACCCATGGTCTTCGGGCCATTTGTGGAGCTTCGGCTCAATTTGTGATGGTTAGCAACCATGGAATTAGCGTTCCGTTTGTGATACATGTGTTGGTGAGCTTTATGCTCCCGTTTGTGATAGGCCTTTCCCCCTTTTTGTGATTTCTGGATTTCGTGTGTTGATTTCTGGAATTTGTGCTTCACCAATTTTTGTGATTTTCATTGATAAGTTTTATCAATTTTTGTGCATTGGTGAATTCGTGTGTCATTACCTTTTTGTGGATTTGGATCTTTGAGAAGGTTCCTATGATATTGTTTAATCTCTTGTTGATTATCATTTACATACTTATAGTAGTATGCCATTATGATTATTATAAGCTTTTGTCGTATCTTTTATTCTATATCATTTGATCTGATATTTATAGCTAGACTGATCCGTTTATTATTTTCTTATGAAATAATACTCGGGTCAGACCGAGATGTTGCAGGTGCTTCTGCTTGACTTCTCTCCAGGGATTCATTACTCTGACTTTTGGCTAACTACTTAGATTAGTAGTTTTTGTTGTAAACATTTGAGATATAGACTCTATGATGTATACTTATTCTTTTGTATAGCACATGTTGCTATTCTTTTGGGTTATTGTGGATCTTTCTGACCACTACTCTGATGTACACTTTCATGTGTTATATATTCATATATTTTTCCGCCTTTGTGATATGGATGTTTGCGACTGATTTGTGTTATGTTTATTTCTATATTTGTTTCCGAAGATTATTATAGCCATGTGTAGTGGCTTTGAGTTTGTACCGGTGTGTCGGATTTCCTATGCATGTTATACTATCTGACATAGCGGTGCTCGCACAAAGCAATTGCACGGATGGTCACTCCTCAACAGCCTTATTCTCCGTGCTAGTTGACAGCATTGCTCCGTAGTGTTCTTGGCTAGCGTGGGTATAGAGGTGGGCGTCACAGCTTGGTATCAGAGCCAAACTTCGGAACAATGTAGAATATTCTAGCAAGGTCATCGTCCTAAGTCCATCTTAGGAGTCGTGCTTTAGGATTTAATTCGAGTCTTCATACCGATTCATCCTATTTTCTCTATGATTCCTTGTTTTATCTATCAAGATTGCTTGATATTCATTTCATGAATAACCTTTTTCTTCTTTCTTTCTTTCTTTCTTTCTAAAGGAAGAGAAATGGTTAGACGTGGTCGTCCCAGCGCCAGTCAATCTCGTGCTACTCCCCAGGATGGAGTATTTATGTCTGCCCAGCAGCTTCTTGACCTAGTGTGGAATGCTCAAGCAGCCGGATCTAATCCGGAGTCTACTCACCCTAGGTCTGGATTTGCACGTTTGTGCAATGATTATACCAATTTGGGTGGGGAGCCATTCAAAGGTTCCGAGACTATTATCGAAGTCCAGGCTTGGCTGAGATCGTGCGATAGAATCTTTTCTCGTATGAATCTTATTGATCTTCACCTTGTTCAGGTGGCCTCTAGTATGCTCCAAGAAAGAGCATTGGACTGGTATGAACTTCTTATTTCTGAAATCAATGAAGCGGATCTCACTTGGGGGAAATTCCGAGAACGCTTTGAATTAAAATCTGTGCCAGAAGCTGAGAAGGTGACTTTGGCTCGCCGTTTTATTGACCTTGTTCAAGGTGAATCTTCTGTGGCAGACTATGTGGCATCCTTCGAATCTCCTTCCAAGTACGGGGTTGAATAAATTAATACCCCATTGAAGAAAAATCAGAGATTTATCTATGGCTTGAATATGAATCTTAAGAAGCCATTACTCCTGAAACTTGAGGTTTCATTTGATCAGCTTATTGATATCGCTCTTCGTCTTGAAGTGGCCGATAGAGAGAGTAACGTTGAAGTTGTGGTTACCAAACAAGACTTCAACAACAACATGAAGAGGCCTATTAAATTCAAAGGCCCCATTTCCAACAAGAAAGGGAGGCAAGAAACCCCGGTAGAAAAAGCTCCTACCTCTAGTCGTGGACAATGCTACAATTGTGCTTCCACGAACCACTATGCAAGGGAGTGTCTGAAACCTCTTTATTGTCGCTACTCAAGGTATGTCTCTTTCTATCCTTGATGGCATTATTACATTTCGTGATCAACCTATTCGATTTCTTTTTGACACGGGTGCGTCCCATTCTTTTATTTCAAAAGAACTCGTTGATACTTTTCTTTAAGTGTTGTTGCTTTAATGACTTCTTTGAGAATTGCGAATCTGGTTGGTGGACCCGCAACGATCAGTTTGCTTTGTAAAGATGTGCAGATTATTTTGTGCAATTTTTCTTTCCAAGCCGATTTGCATGTCATGCGTTACTTAGGCTTTGAAATGATTTTGGGAATGGATTGGCTTAACCGTTATGAAGCTCATATCCTATGCCCTGAGCGGACTATTCATCTTCGACATCCTCAATCTGTTAAGCAGATTTCTATTATTGTCAAAGATTCGGATTCCACTTTATCTACATCTTTATATTCTTTAAATCCTTGTGATGATGATAATGATGATGAGGAAGACGTCATTTCTCTCATTCACGTTATTCGTGAATTTTCCGACATATTTGAGCCCGTTTTAGGATTACCACCTAAGCGAGAAATTGAGTTCAGAATTAATCTTACCCCTGAGGTTCAACCTATTACTCGTCCTACTTATCGTTTGTCCAATAAAAAAATGAGGAGATGCGCATACAATTATCCGATTTGGAAACGAAGCAATTTATTCGCTCTAGTTCCTCGCCTTGGGGAGCTTCGGCTATTTTTGTGAAGAAATCTGATGGCACACTTAGGCTTTGCGTTGACTACCGCAAGCTTAATGATCTTACAATCAAAAATAAATATCCTTTACCTCGGATTGATGACCTATTCGATCAACTTAGTGGTGCTGGAGTCTTTTCACAATTGGACTTGGCAACCGATTTTCATTAGCTTCTTATTGCAGAGGATAGCATTCCTTTGACACCGTTCCGTACTCGATATGGATCTTATGAATGGCTTGTTATGCCATTTGGCTTAACGAATGCTCCAGCATATTTCATTGACCTTATGAATTGAGTTTTCAAAAACTTCCTCGATCGGTTTGTTCTCATCTTTATTGATGATATTCTTGTGTATTCTAAAATCGAGGAGGAGCATGAAATGCATCTTCGGATTGTGTTTTAAACTCTTAGGAGTAATCAACTAAAAGCAAAATTTTCTAAATGCCACTTTTGGCAATCTCGTGTGAAGTTTCTCGGTCATATTATTTCCGAATCCGGAATATCAGTGGATCCTTCAAAAATTGAAGTGATTCAAAATTGGAAGAGACCGGAGAGTGTGATGGAGATCCGTAGTTTTCTCGGATTGGCGGGTTATTACCGTCGTTTTATCCAAGACTTTTCAAAAATTGTCGTGCCTCTCACTATCTTAACTAAGAAAGGTGTAAAATACATTTGGTCGGACAAATGTGAAACTCCTTTTCAGAAATTAAAAGAACTCCTTTCCGATGCTCCTATCCTTATGATTTCCGAAGGAAATCAAGATTTGTGGTTTATACCGATGCTAGTCGCGTTGGTTTGGGTTCCGTTCTTATGCAAAGAGAACGTGCTATCATTTATGTTTCTAAATCATTAAAGCCTATCGAGACTAGATATGCCATTCATGATCTGGTGCTCGCGGCTATTGATTTCACTTTTAGAGTTTGGCATCATCATTTTTGGATGAGAAATCTGTTCTCTACCCCGATCATAAATCTTTGGAATATTTATTTTCTCATAAGGAACTTCATGTTGACTCGAGTTCCTGGCATCTTATGATCTTGATATTCTTTTATTCCTGGAAGGGAAATCGTGTTGCCAATGCATTTAGTCATAAGCAACAAGTGGTTGATACTTTGATGATGTCTGAATGGTATCTTTTTACCAATTTCATCGGACATTTTGATATGCTTCGTTTTATTGAGATTTATCTCATTCCTTTTATGGACTAGTGTCCGATGTTCTTTTATGGTGTTCGGTTCATGGGATGTACGTATTTGTACTACGTCGGTGTTCCGAAATTATTTGAGCTTTGGTTCATCTGGCGTACCGTCATTGTGCTACGCCGTTGTTCCAAATTATTCGAGTTTCTCGTTTCTCAGGCGTATTGTTATTATACTACGTTGTTGCACCGGCTCAATTTTCTGTTATTCATGACGTTTTCTCACGTCTTTCTACTACGGAAATGCCTTAGGGATTCCGATTTTTATTCTTGAGCATGGTGTAATTGAGGAAATTGAAGTTTCGCCGGATTTGACTTATGAGCAACATTCCATTCGCATCATTGCTTTAGAGGTTGAGCGCCTTCGGAATAAAGATGTTCTTCTTGTGAAAGTTCAATGGTTCTAAGATCCTAAGGATTGCTCTTGGGAATCCTGCGAATTCATCGAGCGATCCCGTTCAGGCTTACTCTTTCATGCTACTTGTGGTGAACTTCTTATTTCAAATTCTTTTATGTTGATATGCTTTTATGGTTGTTACTCTTTAATTTCTTCTTATGTATTGCGAGGACGCAATTTCTTTAAGGAGGGGAGTCTGTAACAATCCGCATATTTATCGATTGTATATTTAAATATTTTATTTAAATATTTCATCGTTCGTCGAATTTTAGTCCGAAAACCTACTTTTGGCAAACAGTCGAATTGGGACTCGAGACCTGTTCCATTGAGTTCAAAACGTCACTTGCGATCTTTTTAAGTATAAACTTTGAAATGTTTGGAGTTAGTGGAATTTTGCTACTTTTTCACTTAGGGCTTTAGTTTGGGCTGAGCCCATTAACCCCACTTATTAACTCAGTCCCAACCCTCTCCTCTTCATTTACTTCCTTTCTATTTTTCCTTATACTCAAGCTTTTACATCAATGGAGAGTGGAATGGGAAATTAAAACTCAAGCCCTAGTTTTATTTTGCAAATCAAGCTCTAGCTCCAAACTAATAGAAGAAACTTAGGTAAGCCTCTCTTCTTCTTCTCCAACTAATTCTTTTATCAATTTCAGAAATTCATAAACCTAACTTTGGAAATGTTCTTCTTTTTTAGCATAGATTCAAGCTCATTTGGGATGTGTTGAAGAGTGGTTGATTCTCCCTTTGCTTTCAAGCTTCTTCTTCATTGTTTTTGTGAAAAGGTGAGATTTTTATCTCACATCTTAGTCTATAACTATCTTCGATTGTTAGGTATGAATTCCTAATGCTTATTCTTGTACAATTGCTTTTGGTTTGGATTGATTTGGTGAATATTCCAATTTTTGGTGTTTCAGGTTCAATTCTTTAAAAATCATAGCTTTGATGTCTTGATCATGTTTTTGGTGACGAACCGAAGAGCTTCTATGGCCCGGTAGTCGATTTACGTAAACCTTTAGTGCCGTTGCTCGACCGATTGCAATTGGGAAGGGAATGGCATTATTAGATAGGCATGGGAGTGCTGGCAACAGGCTTCGGTCGACCGAGCTCAGGGTCCGGCCGACCGACCTGCTACCCGAGCACTTCCTGCCTCTGGTTTGGAAATGCAGGTTACAGGCTCCGGTCGACCGAGCTCAGGGTCCGGTCGACCGACCTGCTACTTGAGCACTTCCATTTTTGGTTCGATCAACCGACTCAGGGAGTCCGGTTGACCGACCTGCCCCTATTTGCGAATTTTTCCTATATTGCCTATTTTGTTGAATTTCCAACTTTAATCAATTCGTGTTGTTTCCCTTTTGTTGTTATCATTTATTATCGACTTTGATGACATTTTCTTTGGGAATTTTCGAAATATCCATTTTGATGGATTTGATATCGATTTCTTTGGATTTTATTCACGTCTTCGAATGTGAATTTCGATGATTGATTGTTTTACAATCATTTTTATGATTTGTCACTTTAAAAATATAAAAGTTTCACTACTAGTAGTAAATATCAAAATTCTTTCATCAAAGCGATTTCAAAACTATTTTATTACTAAGCTCTTTTCTTAAACCGTTTTCCAATCTATTAGTATATACAAGCCTTTACTTCACTCGGATGAGAAATCGAATTAAACGGCTTAGAAAAACAAGTGGTATGAAACGCTTGCGTTTGCTTCGTCGCTTAATTCTTGGACTTGTTCGATTGAGCCTTTTTGTACAGTTTCCTAGTGAAGATCTACAGTTTGTTCGTAAATATTTAAGTTAAGCTAGTGGTTATGGAACATGAAGCTAAATTCATATATTTTCTAGCTTGGTGTAATTGACACTTTCTTGATGATCAACGACGATCATTATTGTGATTTAGACTAGCAATGTGCGATGTCTCTTTGTCTGCGAGGGAGACTAAACCCCATTTTGTGGAGTTTCGACTCAAATTGGTGGGGTAGCAACTCATGGTCTTCGGGCCGTTTGTGGAGCTTCGGCTCAATTTGTGATGGTTAGCAACCATGGAATTAGCGTTCCATTTGTGATACACATGTTGGTGAGCTTTATGCTCTCGTCTGTGATAGGTCTTTCCCCCTTTTTGTGATTTCTGGATTTCGTGTGTTGATTTGTGGAATTTGTGCTTCACCAATTTTCGTGATTTTCATTGATAAGTTTTATCAATTTTTGTGCATAGGTGAATTCGTGTTTCATTACCTTTTTGTGGATTTGGATCTTTGAGAAGGTTCCTGTGATATTGTTTAATCTCTTGTTGATTATCATTTACATACTTATAGTAGTATGCCATTATGGTTATTATACGCTTATGCCATATCTTTTATTCTATATCATTTCATCTGATATTTATAGCTAGACTGATCCGTTTATTGTTTTCTTATGAAATAATACTCGGGTCAAACCGAGTTGTTGTAGGTGCTTCTGCCTGACTTCTCCCCAGGTATTCATTGCTCTGACTTTTGGCTAACTACTTAGGTTAGTAGTTTTTGTTGTAAACATTTGAGATATATACTCTATGATGTATACTTATTCTTTTGTATAGCACATGTTGCTATTCTTTTGGGTTATTGTGGATCTTTCTGACCACTACTCTGATGTACACTTTCATGTGTTATATATTCATATCTTTTTCCGTCTTTGTGATATGGATGTTTTGTGACTGATTTGTGTTATTTTTATTTCTATATTTGTTTCCGAAGATTATTATAGCCACTGTGTAGTAGCTTTGAGTTTGTATCGGTGTGTCGGATTTCCTATGCATGTTATACTATCTGACATAGCGGTGCTCGCACAAAGCAATTGCACGGATGGTCGCTCCTCAACAGCCTTATTCTCCGCGCTAGTTGACAGCATTGCTCCGTAGTGTTCTTGGCTAGCGTGGGTATAGAGGTGGGGCATCACAATATTCGACCAAACCATAGCCTTCAAAAATTTCAATTACCAATATAATCAATCACATATTATAAATAGATCATATCACAACATATGAAATAAATTCAAACATTTAAGGAATCCAGTTGGATCCCTCCAACCTGTTTCCTTGCATCCACAGATGTTAGCACAACAATTAAATACCAACCCCGATTTAAGACGGGATATCATGGTATAAAGGGTCATCAGCTATTATGTTGGGCGCAATAGGGTCTCATCCACTATATAATGTGGAAAATTAATCACTCTAATATATGTACACGCACTACCACATCCAAACAATCAATCAATAATTTAAATTCTAACTATTCTGATTGAGTGAGAAGAACTCACCTTTGATTTTTGTAACGACCCGCTATTTTGGACTATTCGCATCCGCACATGTCGGACTTGAATAATTCAAAATACCGAATTGTTAATTTAAATTTGGCAAAACTGAGATATACAGTAAATAAATAATCACAGAATCACAGATACAGAGTAATAATATGCAGCGGAAGTAAAATGAATAGTAGTTCATGAAGCTACTATATAAATATATAAGATACATCATAGTTTACAACAGAAGAGAAATACGATACATCAAGTACAAATCAGAATAAATCACTAGAATCATCGAATACTGAAAGCAGAATAGATGGCTGGATCTTCAAGCAGAGCTTCAACTCCAAAGGTGATTCTCGAAAGCTGATCAACCACTCAGTCTGACCCGAGCGTAAAGCAAAACACAAAACACTCGAGTCAGAATTAATATTCTCATATCAATAAATCCAACTCAAATGAAATAGCAATCGAAATACAAGTAACTCGAAGGATGTTGGAATCACCATCCTTTAAGGATCCGTTAAACTATCTACTATGTAGTAGTGTACGCTAAATAGATAATGTCTATCGGTAATATAAAGTATCAAAATAGTGTTAAAGCGTTACCATTATCCCCCTTAACACATTTTTATAAATGTCATAGTCTATACAGCACTGTAAACTCCACCGTAAACTGGTGGGATATCAGGGAGTACTCCATAGGTATAACACAAAACAAATTCGTAGTGGTCGCGTATATAGAGAAGTATGACAAGGCACATGAGGCAATACCCAAGGTAGTGAAACTACCGTTCGCTGATCCAGACTGGTGAGAACGCATCGCCGCAGCGATCGCAACACCGCGAAACAACGCTCCCAAAAGTACGAGGGTGCACCAATCGATAACATGTAATGAATAATAGTTACGAAGAAGTGTGTTCGCTTGAGGTGGCTAACCCCATTTGGCCCGGCACGGCTCCTGAATTTAGTCATTTCCAATTTGACACAAGTGTCAAGGCTATCCATTATCGTTCTCCTTCTTCAGTCATAACGTACATCATTCCAACCACTTCATTCTGGATCATCACTCCGCGTATAGTTATTAAAGTAGTTTTCAGTTTAGATAGAGAGTATATCCATAACCGATTCCGGTTTCTTTAATAACTTTCGTGATTATTACACCGATTGGTCGTTTAATATATTTCAAAACCAAATCAATTTCAATTTCAATTTGAATTTATAAATCAGCATTTCATTTGTTTTTCTAAACAATTTCCATAACTTACATTTCAAAACTTCTAACTTTCCATTTCAAAAACTTATAATTAAATTTCAATTTTCATTTAAACAATTCAAATATTAATTCAAGTTCGTATATAAATTTCATACCGAAATCATTTAAATTAGTTTAATTTAACATTCAAATCAATTTAAAATTCACTTATTGATTTCATTCAATATACGTTAATCTAATTCATCATTTAAAACAATTTCCATTAAATTTTCAATTCATTAAATCAATTACTTACGTTCATCTTCATTATATCAAAACTTCAAATTTAACTAAATTGGATTCGTTAAATCAAATTCTCAAAATTACAAGTCTTACATTAATTTCAATAAATCGCCTTTTATTTCTTGTTAAAGAAATTCAGTTTCACTTATTTACTTACTTAAATAATTTCCAAAACTTAATTTACAAAGAAACACAATTTCAATTATTTACGAAATTCCAATTCACTTATTCAAAAGTTCAATTTCTCTTATCAAAGAATTTAATTTTTATTCAGTTATCAAATAATTCAATCTTATTCAATTATTCAATAATTTCAATCTTAATTATTAATAATTTCAAAACTTAATAATTTCAAACTTGATTATAAATTCAAACTTAATTATTAAATCATTTCCACTTAATTATAAATTCAACTTAATAATTTCGAGCTTAATTATAATTTCAAACTTAATTATAATTTCAAATTAAATTATTAAATGATTTCAAACATAATAATTTCAAAATTTAATTATTACCAATTTCAAATTATTTATTAATAATTTCAAATTTAATTATTAGATAATCAAATTCCAAACAATGTTCTTTCATCAATTACTACGTTAATATTTGTTTCAGATTTCAATCTTTACATTTTCCTTTCAAAAATTCAAATTCCAACTTCATTTCAAAACTTATTCTTTGCTCAAATAAAAACATTATTTTATTTTTAAATCAAATTATTGACCAATCGGATTTTATTTAATTCTCTATCCTAAGACAAGTTCATGTTGGTATTTATCATTTCAACCCGATTCCAATTTCAATTCCAAATCAAGCATAATAAAGGGAACTTGCAGTGTGATAACTGGGATGGTGTCAAAGTAAATAAACAAGCAATAACACAATCAATAACAATCCAATAATCAATTCAAATAATCCCGAAATAATCGTATTAATTCGCATTGTTATTTGTGCGAATTAATATAATTATCTCTAGAATCTACACTATCATTTCATGTATATTAAAGATTATTACATTTCGGTTTTTCCACTTGTCGTTCAATTTCAATTTCAATTCTACACAATTTATTCAATGAATGTTCAAGGTTCAAAGTGTAATTTATCAAATTCTACGAGTCAATTAACTTAACAATTTCAAGGGGCCATATTATTCAAATTAACTAATCAAATTCAACACATATGTCGATTCAAAATTTATAACTATCCTACGTCAAATTCAATTGCATACTATTCATCATTTTTTTTTACATTTTAATTTAACATCCAATATTAACAACAAACAAACAATCAATTTCAACCAAACTGTATTATCATCGCATAATAATTAACAGATAATGGTGTCAGATGTCATAGGTGAACAGATATAGGTAATAACAGTGTACATAACTAGCAACGGGTATATTTCAATTGTTGTTTCAATTGAAATCAAAATTAATAAATAAAAGAATATTAATCGTGAGTGATTGCTCACCTTTCGAGGCTAGATAAAATAGGAGATGGCACGGATACGCACACTGATACGGACACTGAATGGAGTTACAAATCCAAGCATGATTCTCAGAGCAAAGTAAGATTGGCACGAATCGACGAGCAAAACTGTTAAATAGGAATTGCCGAAATCAAATCAAAACATTCAACATAACAACAATTACGAAACGTGTCCTACGTCAAAGTTTAACAATAAAATTCTATGAGCCACCGAGATCGAAATGGTCTGAAATTTGGTATGAATAAAGATCAAAACTTGTATTTCAAAACTGAAAAGAATCACTTGATTCCGACGTAAGACGGAGGAGATACGATGCTTCAAAAATGAACTCATGTCGTGTTTTGCAGCAGTGTAAAATAATTGAAGTACAAAAGAACAGCTGCCTGGGTCAAACTTCTAGATCCTCGACCACTAATCGAACGATGTCGAATTTTGCTGAAATTTGACATGCATAAACTAGGTAACTTTGACTCTTTTATAAAAATAGAATCAATCCATTCCGATAAAACATGAGTGAGATATGATATCGTGAACATGAAGTCTAACTGCTGTTCAGAAAAAAATAAATAAACATGCAAACAAGTGCAAAATCAGTTTGGTTGCAACTTTCAGGTATAAACAAATCTATATACACTCGATTTAAACATATCAAAAATACAACATCTTATAAATAAACCCTTTCATAAATTTCTATATTACAGCTCAATGGAATATATATAAACTATATAATTGATTTATAACATATACTCATATATAAACTGCAAGGTATCTGTACTTATAGAATATTTGTAAAACACGATTTAAACTCACATTATGAATACTAATACATGTTCCAAACAGATCCCACCAAAATCATATGAAAACTTATATAGATATATATACGTTAATTTCTATCATATGCTATCATAGCTTGCACATAATAACAACTTTTGCATATATTATACATATATATACATAATTTGAAGGTCACTGTATGAACAGTATACATATATAGTAAATTTTATAAGTTCATATATAGAACTATTCAGAAACATATCCATCAAAATACCCAAAACCACATTTTCGAAACATATATATTTGCAATCCTCTATATGTACTTATAGTATGACCAGTAGAACTAAAATATATATACTAACTTAGGCATATTACTAATATAAATTGTGTATCAATAGATTTGAATAATTTCACTAATATAAACTTTATATATACCGTAACATATATATAAGACAACACTAATATATCATATAAACAAACAACTCAGGGTATGATGGTCCTTGGAAATCGAAGAGAAGGGAAAGGTCAATGTTGCGTGTGCTACGCCGTGGAAGGACGGGTTGTGGCTTTGGTGCAACATTCTAGGAGAGGTTGGTGATGAAATGGTGCAAAAGTGATGGCGAAGGAGGCCGAACATGGGTGAAGGCGCGGAGCAGCTTGCAGGGGAAAGTGGCCAACGATGGTAGCCTAGGGAACCGGAGTGGAAGAAGGTGGAGGCTTGGTCTCGGTAGTGGCTACACGCGGCACTGGGATGGTGGACGTGGAAAGTGAGGAAGAGGCTAGTGGTGTTGCACGTGGCTGTCACGGCGGAAGACGGTGGTTGTGGAGTGTGGACGGCGAGCTGCAGCACACGGCAGTGAAAGGGTGGAGGCGTGGGCGATGGTGGGCATGGTGAGTGGATCCGTTGGTGGTGGCGAGATTTGTTGTGAAAAGGTGGAGAATGAGTTACAAACTTTGGTGGATTGAATGAGAGGTAGTGAGCAAGGTTGGGTGGTGCAAGGCTGTTTGGCAGGAGAAGAATAGCTAGTGTCTTTTGAAAAAAAAATGAAGAGACAGAGATATAAAGTCCATCGGAAATTTGGTAACTTGAATTTGTGGAATAGTACCGTTGAAACATGGAAAGACCCCATAATCAGCGTATTAAATTCTGAAAATATAAAAGACAACCGGCTCTTAGTTGTCTAGGGACAACGAAAAAAATAGAAAGCCCAAAGTTTGAAATTGGATACCTGTACGACTAACCGCTACGCGGTTTTCGCGGCGTAACGGATTTCAAAACATGCAAATGAATATATCATGGTGATCAGCACGGTGAGACGATCAAAACAGTATATAGATGTCCGTGGTACGATTGAATTATAAAAATTCGATTTTTCCTACCAGCTAAAAATGCGTAAAAATCGCAGAAAATTAAGATCGACGGAGCCAAAAATGTCCGAATTTGAAAAAACGACAAACTGACAACTTGCTCAAAAGATGCTTTAGAATTTTTCTATGTAAAAATATTTTCGTTTTGAAAATATTTTATTTTCATCGCTTTTTAACTGATTAAATTGAAGCAATTTTACGCACGAAATAAACTTCCGTATTTTCGGACGAAAATTTACCAGTTGCTATGTTTAACTAGACGTATTCCAAATATTAAATTTATATTTCAAAATTTTATCGTATATATTATATTTTTATTTACATACGAAAACGGTTAATTAAATTAAATAAAATCGTTAAAATACCCGGCTTGTTAAATTCTCCCCCACTCAAAACTTTTCGTCCTCGAAAAGGAATGAAGTAGGAGAATAAAAATAACCAAAAGGAATAGACTTGAATTACATTGTAAATAATTAATTTAAACCACGCAAATTTCAGTTTAAATTAATTAATATTCAATACTTGATTTTAAAATCAAGGAATTTCATTAAGTTGATTTATTTTCAATTTATCATTTTTGTTACAAATTTTTATTATAAACAACAATTTATTTTATTAACCCATTTATTATTCAACTAGCCTAATCTTCTTTTTATCCCTATTAACCGTCTATAATTAAACTTTAAGTGTATAACATTTTTATACTCACTCAAATTTTATTTATAAAGTCAACTTATATTGTATATTATCCAATTATCTTAAATTAACAATTCCAAAGATCATAAATTTGAATAGTCTTTTATTTTAATCATATTTTATTCAACAATTTAATTCTTCTTTACTCCAAATTATTATTAAATTTATTCTACTTAATATATCCTAACATAACATTTACATTTATTATAACCACTCAAATTTATTTATAAATTCCTTTGATATCCTTTTCTACCATATAATATTCAATTACATAGTCAACTTTTGAAAATTTTGGTAAGTTATATTGAATGCAATTTAGTATTATACAAGAAAATTTCTAATTTAATTATTCGGGCTTAAATTTTATTCAAAATTCCGATTTCATTTTATAATTGAAATTATCCTTTATCATAAATTTAAGAATTTCATTTTCGAGTAACTTCAAATTTATTTAGAGGTAAATAATATACATATAATATATCAAATCGTATTTAAATCATATATCGATACATATATTACAAATCAAATCATACTTTAAGAAATTCAACTCGATTTATTTTCAAAACTAACCGTAGCAAAGCTACAGAACAGTCTGTCCACTTCAAAACTCGAAAATGAATGTCGATGATGCGGCCGTCATCACCAAAATTATTTTCCAGCGACAAAGAGAAGAGCACTGATTTAAACATTTAAAATTCCTTGAAAATGGTTTCTATTTGAAAATATTTTAAATAATATACGTTTAAACCCTAAAAACCAAAGTTCGAAACCACCGGAAATTAAATTCTCAAATTCTAATTTAAATACTTTTCAAATTCCAAATCAATTTATAACCAAATTTTATAAATTTATTTATTTATTTTATGAAATAGTCAATGATTTACAAAACAATAAATGAAAATTAATTTGTTTCACATTTCAGACAACAGATTCATTAACATTTTAATTTCAGAAAAATTTATACTTATATATAATAAAATCATTCAATATTGTTTTATTTACTAAATTTGAAAACAATATTGTGTCAGTTCTCTCTGTTAAAGTGTTTTGGAAATCCTACCGATAGCGTTGATCAGACGAATCGATCGAAAACCCAAATCAACATCAACTCCTCAAACAACACAATATATAAAATATTTTAATATTAATTTACAAATACACTTCTCGCTCAACGATACAAGAATGGATTTCAAACTAAGAATAGAGATTCGAATTTTGATGGACTCAAATTAAGAGAATTCGGATTTGAAGACAAGTTCGAAAGAAAAGGTAAGATGATTCAATTTACAGAATCGGAAGATGGATAAGCTTATTTAATTCACGGGCAATCTTAACCGGGTCGACCGTAACTTCAAGAATAAGATCGATGCAGAATTCCGAGGTAAATCTACATTAAATCGCAAGGGATAGAATTCAGGTATAGCAGGAGATAGATAGCATCGGAAACCGAGGATACAGAAATCTTCGATAAATCGATGTCTATTGTAAATGAGTTTCACCCATTTACAGATAAATTTGAGATTGGCGAGACTGCCGACTCACTATAAAGATCATTCGAAGTGGAGTTATGGGGTACTCCAGAATCAAAAGAAAATAAATAGTGAGAGATATGAATGAATTTTGAGACCGCAGAGAACGTTCCAAAATTCAAAGGAATTGAGTTAAAAGGAAGAGATTGAAACTCGAGTGGGAGTGATTCTGCAAATACATTTACCCTATATGCTAAGTTTTGCCTAGAGCTACCAAAAGCTCTGATACCAACTGTAACGACCCGCTATTTTGGACTATTCGCATCCGCACATGTCGGACTTGAATAATTCAAAATACCGAATTGTTAATTTAAATTTGGCAAAACTGAGATATACAGTAAATAAATAATCACAGAATCACAGACACAGAGTAATAATATGCAGCGGAAGTAAAATGAATAGTAGTTCATGAAGCTACTATATAAATATATAAGATACATCATAGTTTACAACAGAAGAGAAATACGATACATCAAGTACAAATCAGAATACATTACTGGAATCATCGAATACTGAAAGCGGAATAGATGGATGGATCTTCAAGCAGAGCTTCAACTCCAAAGGTGAGTCTCGAAAGCTGATCAACCACTCAGTCTGACCCAAGCGTAAAGCAAAATACAAAACACTCGGGTCATAATTAATATTCTCATATCAATAAATCCAACTCAAATGAAATAGCAATCGAAATACAAGTAACTCGAAGGATGTTGGAATCACCATCCTTTAAGGATCCGTTAAACTATCTACTATGTAGTAGTGTACGCTAAATAGATAATGTCTATCGGTAATATAAAGTATCAAAATAGTGTTAAGGCGTTACCATTATTCCCCTTAACACATTTTTATAAATGTCATAGTCTATACAGCACTGTAAACTCCATCGTAAACTGGTGGGATATCAGGGAGTACTCCATAGGTATAACACAAAACAAATTCGTAGTGATTGCGTATATAGGGATACAAGTATGACAAGGCACATGAGGCAATACCCAAGGTAGTGAAACTACCGTTCGCCTGATCCGGACTGGTGAGAATGCATCGCCGCAGCGATCGCAACACCGCGAAACAACACTCCCAAAAGTACGAGGGTGCACCAATCGATAAAAAGTAATGAGTAATAGTTACGAAGAAGTGTGTTCGCTTGAGGTGGCTAACCCCATTTGGCCCGGCACGGCTCCTGATTTTAGTCATTTCCAATTTGACACAAGTGTCAAGGCCATCCATTATCGTTCTCTTTCTTCAGTCATAACGTACATCATTCCAACCACTTCATTCTGGATCATCACTCCGCGTATAGTTATTAAAGTGGTTTTCGGTTTAGATAGAGAGTATATCCATAACCGATTCTGGTTTCTTTAATAACTTTCGTGATTATTACACCGATTGGTCGTTTAATATATTTCAAAACCAAATCAATTTCAATTTCAATTTGAATTTATAAATCAGCATTTCATTTGTTTTTATAAACAATTTCCATAACTTACATTTCAAAATTTCTAACTTTCCATTTCAAAAACTTATAATTAAATTTCAATTTTTATTTAAACAATTCAAATATTAATTCAAGTTCGTATATAAATTTCATACCGAAATCATTTAAATTAGTTTAATTTAACATTCAAATCAATTTAAAATTCATTTATCGATTTCATTCAATATACGTTAATCTAATTCATCATTTAAAACAATTTCCATTAAATTTTCAATTCATTAAATCAATTACTTACGTTCATCTTCATTATATCAAAACTTCAAATTTAACTAAATTGGATTCGTTAAATCAAATTCTCAAAATTACAAGTCTTACATTAATTTTAATAAATCGCCTTTTATTTCTTGTTAAAGAAATTCAGTTTCACTTATTTACTTACTTAAATAATTTCCAAAACTTAATTTACAAAGAAACACAATTTCAATTATTCAATTATTTACGAAATTCCAATTCACTTATTCAAAAGTTCAATTTCTCTTATCAAAGAATTCAATTTTTATTCAATTATCAAATAATTCAATCTTATGCAATTATTCAATAATTTCAATCTTAATTATTAATAATTTCAAAACTTAATAATTTCAAACTTGATTATAAATTCAAACTTAATTATTAAATCATTTCCACTTAATTATAAATTCAACTTAACAATTTCGAGCTTAATTATAATTTCAAACTTAATTATAATTTCAAATTAAATTATTAAATGATTTCAAACATAATAATTTCAAAATTCAATTATTACCAATTTCAAATTATTTATTAATAATTTCAAATTTAATTATTAGATAATCAAATTCCAAACAACGTTCTTTCATCAATTACTACGTTAATATTTGTTTCAGATTTCAATCTTTACATTTTCCTTTCAAAAATTCAAATTCCAACTTCATTTCAAAACTTATTCTTTGCTCAAATAAAAACATTATTTTATTTTTAAATCAAATTATTGACCAATCGGATTTTATTTAATTCTCTATCCTAAGGCAAGTTCATGTGGGTATTTATCATTTCAACCCGATTCCAATTTCAATTCAAAATCAAGCATAATAAAGGGAACTTGCAGTGTGATAACTGGGATGGTGTCAAAGTAAATAAACAAGCAATAACACAATCAATAACAATCCAATAATCAATTCAAATAATCCTGAAATAATCGTATTAATTCGCATTGTTATTTGTGCGAATTAATATAATTATCTCTAGAATCTACACTATCATTTCATGTATATTAAAGATTATTACATGTCGGTTTTTCCACTTGTCGTTCAATTTCAATTTCAATTCTACACAATTTATTCAATGTACGTTCAAGGTTCAAAGTGTAATTTATCAAATTCTACGAGTCAATTAACTTAACAATTTCAAGGGGCCATATTATTCAAATTAACTAATCAAATTCAACACATATGTCGATTCAAAATTTATAACTATCCTACGTCAAATTCAATTGCATACTATTCATCATTTTTTTTTCTTTTTACATTTCAATTTAACATCCAATATAAACAACAAACAATCAATCAATTTCAACCAAACTGTATTATCATCGCATAATAATTAACAGATAATGGTGTCAGATGTCATAGGTGAACAGATATAGGTAATAATAGTGTACATAACTAACAACAGGTATATTTCAATTGTTGTTTGAATTGAAATCAAATTTAATAAATAAAAGAATATTAATCGTGAATGATTGCTCACCTTTCGAGGCTAGAGAAAATAGGAGATGGCACGGATACGCGTACTGATACGGACACTGAAATGGAGTTACAAATCCAAGCATGATTCTCAGAGCAAAGTAAGATTGGCACGAATCGACGAGCAAAACTGTTAAATAGGAATTGCCGAAATCAAATCAAAACATTCAACATAACAACAATTACAAAACATGTCCTACGTCAAAGTTTAACAATATAATTCTAGGTGCTACCGAGATCGAAATGGTCTGAAATTTTGTATGAATAAAGATCAAAACTTGTATTTCAAAACTGAAAAGATTCACTTGATTCCGACGTAAGACGGAGGAGATACGTTGCTTCAAACATGAACTCATGTCGTGTTTTGCAGCAGTGTAAAATAATTTAAGTACAAAAGAACAGCTGCCTGGGTCAAACTTCTAGATCCTCGACCACTAATCAAACGATGTCGGATTTTGCTGAAATTTGACATGCATAAACTAGGTAACTTCGACTCTTTTATAAAAATAGAATGAATCCATTCCGATAAAACGTGAGTGAGATATGATATCGTGAACATGAAGTCTAACTGCTGTTCAGAAAAGAAAAGAAAAACATGCAAACAAGTGCAAAATCAGTTTGGTTGCAACTTTCAGGTATAAACAAATCTATATACACTCGATTTAAACATATCAAAAATACAACATCTTATAAATAAACCCTTTCATAAATTCCTATATTACAGCTCAATGGAATATATATAAACTATATAATTGATTTATAACATAAACTCATATATAAACTGCAAGGTATCTGTACTTATAGAATATTTGTAAAACACGATTTAAACTCACTTTATGAATACTAATACATGTTCCTAACAGATCCCACCAAAATCATATGAAAACTTGTATAGATATATATACGTTAATTTCTATCATATGCTATCATAGCTTGCACATAATAACAACTTTTGCTTATATTATACATATATATACATAATTTGAAGGTCATTGTATGAACAGTATACATATATAGTAAATTTTATAAGTTCATATATAGAACTATTCAGAAACATATCCATCAAAATACCCAAAACCACATTTTCGTAACATATATATTTGCAATCCTCTATATGTACTTATAGTATGACCAGTAGAACTAAAATATATATACTAACTTAGGCATATTACTAATATAAATTGTGTATCAACAGATTTGAATAATTTCACTAATATAAACTTTATATATACCGTAACATATATATAAGACAACACTAATATATCATATAAACATACAACTCACGATATGATGGTCCTCAGAAATCGAAGAGAAGGGAAAGGCCATTGTTGCGTGTGCTACGCCGTGGAAGGACGGGCTGTGGCTTTGGTGCAACATTCTAGGAGAGGTTGGTGATGAAATGGTGCAAAAGTGATGGCGAAGGAGGCCGAGCATGGGTGAAGGCGCGGAGCAGCTTGCAGGGGAAAGTGGCCGACGATGGTAGCCTAGGGAACTGGAGTGGAAGAAGGTGGAGGCTTGGTCTCGGTAGTGGCTACACGCGGCACAGGGACGGTGGACGTGGAAAGTGAGGAAGAGGCTAGTGGTGTTGCACGTGGCTGTCACGGCGGAAGACTGTGGTTGTGGAGTGTGGACGGCGAGCTGCAGCACACTGCAGTGAAAGGGTGGAGGCGTGGGCGATGGTGGGCATGGTGAGTGGATCCGTTGGTGGTGGCGAGATTTGTTGTGAAAAGGAGGAGAATGAGTTACAAACTTTGGTGGATTGAATGAGAGGTAGTGAGCAAGGTTGGGTGGTGCAAGGCTGTTTGGCAGGAGAAGAATGGCTAGTGTCTATTGAAAAAAAATGAAGAGAAAGAGATATAAAGTCCATCAGAAATTTGGTAACTTGAATTTGTGGAATAGTACCGTTGAAACATGGAAAGACCCCATAATCAGCGTATTAAATTCTGAAAATATAAAAGACAACCGGCTCTTAGTTGTCTGGGGACAACGAAAAATATAGAAAGCCCAAAGTTTGAAATTGGATACCGGTACGACTAACCGCTACGCGGTTTTCGCGGCGTAACGGATTTCAAAACATGCAAATGAATATACCATGATGATCAGCACGGTGAGACGATCAAAACAGTATATAGATGTCCATGGTACGATTGAATTATAAAAATTCGATTTTTCTTACCAGCGAAAAATGCGTAAAAATCGCAGAAAATTAAGATCGACGTACCCAAAGATGTCCAAATTTGGAAAAACGACAAACTGACAACTTGCTCAAAAGATGATTTAGAATTTTTCTATGTAAAAATATTTTCGTTTTGAAAACGTTTTATTTTCATCGCTTTTTAACTGATTAAATTGAAGCAATTTTACGCACGAAATAAACTTCCGTATTTTCGGACGAAAATACGGAAGTTGCTATGTTTAACTAGACGCGTTTCAAATATTAAATTTATATTTCAAAATTTTATCTCATATATTATATTTTTATTTACATACGAAAACGGTTAATTAAATTAAATAAAATCGTTAAAATACCCGGGTTGTTACAATTTGTTTTGCAATCCATCCATCTCGACTATTTCCTCCACGATTTGGACCTCATATAAATATTTATACAATTTATTAATAATCGAATAATCCAACAATCAATTTCCATTTAATAAATTAAATTAACTAATAATTAAATTAACTATCGATTTAGTTCTAAACTAATGATTTATATTTTAAATTAATTCCCTTTTAATATTTTCAGCAACAAAAAAAATTAGTAAGTTTATTAAACAAATTTATCACCATACTACGTTATTTAAAATAGACTGGTAAGTTTTGAATGTGCATGTGCATTTGTATCGTTATTTTTATTTTTGAGAACATATATACTTGTAAAAGTAACTGCATAGATTTAAAAATCCAATCTTTATACCAATTCTATATTTTTTCCGAAATTATATACATATACATATACATATATATATATATATATATATCATGTTTCACCTACATATTAAAACATGCATGAATATATGTTATATTTTTTTCCTTTTGAAACTATATCTATATATATACTTATAAAATAATATATAGATTTTAAAAAAATTTGTTTTTATATAAACTCTTAAAACATCTTAAAATTCCTATTCTTCTCAAACTTTATCTACATATTTTTTTTTTCTTCAAAGCCTTATCCATATGTATATTTATTGTTTATTTATTTTTATTAAATTAAGTCGGACATTTTTTTGAAAACTGCTTATCATAGAATTCTTCACTTTATTGTAAATTATATACCTTTCTCTGTATATTTTATTAAAATAAAAATAAACTTGTAAAAATTAAAAAGAAGAACGAATGCCTCACCACGCTACAGGCTCGAGACCACTATCGATCGTCTTCAACATCAGCAACCCTAGTCGCATGCGTCGCCATTGATTGCCGAACATCTCTAGGATCTTGCATCCAAATCGAGCACGAGCTTCCCATCTTCGCACGCGAGCTACCCTCCATCGAGCGTCGAATCTCCCATCCCATCAATGCCGCATCACGCCGTCTGCTGCGGCCCACCACAGCTCGAGATCGCCTCGACTTTGATTCGACTCGATGATTTGGCTTCGGCCATTGATATTTTTGAGTTGGCTTTTTTTGTTATTATTTTGAACGAAATCGAATTGGTAAAATCTTCGACCATTAATGGATTTGAATTGAAGCCAAGAGTTTTGTTTTCTTCGTTCGCATCTATCTTTTTTTTCTTTCAAACGCGTGTAAAAAAAGAACAGAAAAAAGAAGACAAGTGTTCGAAAGGGGGAAACGTGTAAAAATTTCTCTGAGAAAATTGTATTATATTAAATACATACATACATATATACATACATACATACATACATATATATATATATATATATTAATTTTAAATTTAAATCGTTACAATTACGCAACTCAAAATCTCGACCTCTTATCAAGGCATTCCGCTAGGCGTTTATAATGTTAAACCCCTATTCCGAATGCAATGGAAAAGGTTTTGAGTTCAAATTCGATCGTATGGAGAAGATAGCTTATTGAATCCAATTATTATATTAAATTTTCGATACAGATTTTAGTGCGTTTATCTATCGTACGATCACACGATAACTCCAAACACTACGAAAATTGAAATCCGATGATAATACACTATTACGGATCCAATGGAACTAGTTTCATTGGAATACGAGGCTGTGCCTCGGAAGGCTATTTTTAAATTCAATTTAAACGATATAATTTCAAACCAAAAAAACAGTTTTAAATTCAACTTTTAGAAGTTCTATTATCTCCATTATTATCGATATAAATTTTACAAGCCTTCAGTTTATTTTTGATAGGCTTAAAACTGAAGATTCAATATTTTACCCAACTTCCAATAATTAAATTTAATAATTTGGCTGCCAAATTCATATTGATAGGCAATTCATATTAATATTTGAAATTCAAGTTAAATTAACTTTCAAATATTTAAAATCAATTAAAATTTTCAATTCCAAATATTCGAAAATTCTGGGTCGTCACAACCGTGCTAGAAATCAAATTTTACTGCATCCCATTGAGGAGTTTTCTTTTAATACCCGAAGAAAATAACACTCAGTAGTAAAGACTCTAAAGACTTAGAAGCATGCATTCACCACACTTGATCTTGTTATAGACACAAGTTGTTATTTGCTCACCATCATTCTGAGTATTCGAGTTCATTATATTTTGTCAAATACTATCTCATTAGCATAACTCTGTGTTTAGACAAGAAGTAAGATTCCAAATATAGCGTGCAGTCATGGGGCTTTTAGCATAAGGAATATCTGGTGTACATTCATAAATGACCCATATGAGAAAAGAATCAAATCTTAAATAAGCTAAAGAACCTTATTGTCTGTAGTAATGTGGTGGGCCTATTGCACTAAGAGAATACTCAGGATCTGGGTTCATCGTCTTCTTATTTATTATTGTTGAGTGGCTAGAAACAAGGGTTTGCCAAAAGGTATCAAGATCTCACCACACATGTATTGAGTTATCAATCAAGTATTATGATTACTACATATAACCTTGGACTAACAAATATATAAGCATCTTTAATAGTATCAGATTGTAACCAGTCTCAAGAGATCTTACTAAGATCCGCTTGAAATGATTTCTACTATAATGTAAACTGAGTTGAACTCAGTTATGGTATGCTTCTTACAAACCATTCTTATAAAAAAAATTATGATAATCAGAAGCTGCAACCTGATAGGGATCTAGGGTTTTGATTCCAAAAAGAAAAGGAGCAACAGTACATGTATGTATGTATGTATTGATATAATATGTATATATAAGCATACCTTAAACTCCAAACTTGTTTTCGCCTTTACAAACTTTCTCCAATCCTTCATGTTTTTTTTATTGTAAAATTTCAAACCAAGTCTTTCCTCTTCCATCGTTGCATTAACTATTTTTCAGACCAATTGTCCTTTTGAGGATCTCCAAATAGTTTCCATTTTTTAAAATATGAATTTTTTTTCCGTTCATCCACATTGAATCTAGCCTTCAAGTAAAAATAAAAAGAAAAATAAAATTGTTGTCATTTCATATTAAAAGGATTTTAAAAGGACGTTCCTCTAAATGGATTATTTTCATAAATAAAACAATTATTATATGACAAAAATTGTAATCTCTTATACCCAAATCGAATCCCGCAATAAAATTTTCAATTCATCGCTTAGAAGCCTCTAATCATCAAGTGTAACCGGAATATGCTTTCATACAAGCAGTCCAAGATAAGAAGATAAATGTACCGAGACTTCTCCTATGGGTATGGCTACCTAATGAATTCAACTTTAATTCAATTTACAAGACTTGACAAGATTTTTTGCTCTTGTTGGACCTCAAGCACGTTTTTTTACATCTATATTTGTAGTTTTAACTTCACTTGGTCTATTGATTTCCACCTCGGAATCAAAATTTTCTTCACAAGCTATTCCATCTTCTTCACACATTTCATTTTCTTCATGGAGCATTTCAATTTCTTCATGCATTTCAGTTTCTTCACAAGGCATTTTATTTTCTACACAACATTTGTATTATCTCGTGCGGTAATTCTTGTTCCTTGTCAACATTGCAAGCTTCAACGGTTGGCTTAATATATTTGACCTTTGGCTTATGCTTTTGGGATTTCTCGTTCTTCAATTGTTGCGAGTACGTACTAAGCTTGTATGCATATCCTTTCGCTATGAAAACATTTATTAACAAAAACAACAAAATTAGGTAAACTTTCATAATATATGTTTTTAATATTCATTTATATAGAATAAAACCATACCAAATTTTAGTCTTAAAAAAATTTGTTAAGTAAAATTTTAATTATTAGTTAAGTAAAAATTTACATACGTATATAGATTATATTAATAAAATCTATAATTTTGTAAATGTTGGCAAACAAATAAACTGTGAGGAATGAAACATGCGATACCGTAGCTTATATAGAAAAATAGTCAAAGAAATAAATTGAAGTCTTATTTACCCAGTTAGTACAAGATGTGTCAAAGCCAAATATGAAGAAAATTATTCTTGATAACACAGCAAGTAATTACAAGTGCTTTGTAAATAATAAAGATTATGTTGTAGATTATAAACAAATCCATTTGTAGTTTTTGAAAGTAACACCAATTTTGCAAGTTAGATCATATAATCATTTATATTTATAAACCATTACACTTTCATGCACTCCCCACATAAGCAAAAAAAATATGCAAGACAACACCAATCTCACCAAGCATGAAAACATGCAACACAAACCCATTCAAAATGTCACGACCCAAATTTTGGCGCTTGAAAATCGACATCCATACTTCATTCGTATTCGAATGCCGTAGATTCAAACGTCGAAATCCGAATTGCCGGAGCTTATAACACATTAAGTACAACAACACAGCAAAAGAAAACGAATAATTTAATTGATTCAACATTCGATACAATATGATATAACAATATCAGAGATAGATACAATAGCTGAAACAACATCAACAGCAGTGGAACACAATATCACCAATAGATCTTCCAAAGAATAGATAGAAAGATAGAATCTAAAACTACCATAAGGCCCCCCGACACACACATAATGCAATTGCACACTTGGGGGAGATTTCTCCTTATGATAGTCAAACATGATTGATACTCAAAAACCATTTGATATTATTATTAGTGCATAGTGTAGATACATTTCGGAAGTATATTATTAATCTTAACCAGCATACGTACCATATAGTATGCCTACTATAGCTACCATAGATGGTAGGTTCTACAACTAAAACCGTACAAGGCACGTATTGGTGATTGGATTTCCAACAAATGGTCAGGCATAGGAACTTCCTGGGCCACATGGGCACGCCTCTGGTGGGATGGCTCGAGAACCTAACTGGATCTCTGCCAACACAAGACCGGGTTACCTCTATAACTAGGTAACCAATTGTCATGATTATGCCACCCCCGGTCGTAACCAACCTTTATCTCAGGATTCACCAACAACCACAAAGCAATAGATTTGCAGCAACCACATACGTTAAGTATCTCGGCTCCATACCATGATACCACCTCTATCCAGAAAGAAATTAACATACCCTCAGAGGGTGCTACCCCCAAATAACCTTTCTGCATCTTTCCTGTTTCGACCATTTTGGGTTGTGAGGTTCAACGAAGTCATGTCCACAATGCTATGCTTTACACAAAAGCCATGCTTCGATCAACACATAATCAACAGCACTTCGTATATCACATTACCAAATTGGGAATGTATCACTAGTAACCATCAACTACATAACCTCTGAGCTTGTACGTCTCAGAGAAGGGCGTTAGCTAAGAGAATAAATTCTCTGCTACCAAAGAGAAATGTATTTGATAGAAACCAATTTTACATCTCAAAGTGCAACGTCAGACATACATCCATACAAGTCTATTCCTGGTTCGAATACAACCGAAAGCACTTCAAAGAAGCCCTTGAAATCCGAATAATCCCTAATCACGTCCGGATTCCCATTACAAAGGGTGATCAAATCTCTATACCAGAGCCATTCGGTGTAGAGATATTCGACAGGTCATCCTTTCGCTTTCGAAAATATCCGGTCTTCACCGCTGGTCTTCGAATGCTATCCATTACGTCATATCATTATTCGGAATGGGTTATATGATACAATGTCCTCCCCTAGCTAAACTGAATAGTGAGGGCTTTATTTTTAAACCGTATGGATATTGGGATCTCAATTAAGTCACAACTTAAAGCCCAAAACGTTTCTTCAAATGGTTCAAACAAATTATCATTTTCTAATCTTTTAAACAAAAATATTTACTTCACAAAGTTCACCGATCTTTCACAAATATTAATTCATAGTTTTTCAAAATTATTCCAATTCCAAATCTTTTATACAAAAGATACACTTTCAAGGTCCTCTTCAATTTGAAAAATTCACCAATCTTTAACAAAGATTCATTCATAGCTTTCAAAAAATTCTATATCAAACTTGAAATCATTCAACAAAAACCGAAAATCCTTCCTTTATTTGAAGGACATTATCATTTGGAAACAAATGCTTTTTGTTTCGGAAAACTCCAATCAAACATACACAAGTTATAGCGTTTAAAAGAATAATTCTAGAAAATCAGTGAACTGTCGTATCATCGACAAGTTCTATTTCGAGTTAAATTAAAATTCCCAAAATAATAGTTTTAAACCCATATATATATATATATATATATATATATATATATTGTATGAACCTTTGAAACCATGATTTCCAGAATAATTTCAAATAATTTTTTCAAACTAAATTTGAACTTCAAAACTTCCCTTTCGAAAGCTCTCCATATTCAACCCAATTCCATTTTCAAAACCATTTGGATTCAAAATTCAACTTTCAAATAATATAATATTTAAATTCAAAATATATGTGACTTAACTGATTTCCTCGTACAATCCATATTTGCGTGTGTATGGTGCAGTTCAAGGGTTTTACACAATAGTGCAACATCATCAGTCATCACAGATTCAAGCGCAGCAATATCCTATAACGCTTATCTTCATTCAAAGATTTATAGATAAATAATATAAATACATCACAGATAAACAAATTACATTCATTACAGCTCGAACCAAAATAATTCATATCACAAAGCATCACACATCACGGTTGTCAAACAATTCAAACATTCAATAGAATCCAAACATTCATAAGTAAGATTAATAAATTGTCTGATTAATTTAAATCAGGTTAATTACTTATGAATAAATCATTAATCTTGGTTAATTAATGTAAGAAATGCGGAATACGGATCTTAAGGCTAGGATTAACACTAGAGGAGGGGTGAATAATGTTTTTAGGAATTACTAAATCCTTTTGAGTTTTTGTTAATTTGAACATAAATATATGCAATATTCAGACACAGATATGATCACAAAAACAAACATAGATGTAGAAATAAAATAAAAGCAATAAAGAAAAGAACACACCGGACTTTATACTGGCTTGGAGTTACCCTACATCCAGTCCCGCACACAAGTACGGATTTCCTTTCAAAAGCAATTGTACAATTGCACCCTCGATTTCAAGGCCACGAGATACACCACTCCAGATTCACAATCCTCTAGGTAGAGATACTTGATTTCACGGGCAACAAGTTCACCCAATTGATTTTCAAGGCTACAATCACACCTTTTCTCACTTGATTGATTTCACATGCTACAATCACACCTTTTCTCGCTTAGTTTATTACATAGAAGTCGATAACTCTGAATAGCATCGAGATCTTCTTGAGATAGTGATAGAGAATCAAATCAGAGATGATCTAGTTAGATTCAATGTTGATTTCGATAGAGTAATGGTAAAAATGTGTATAAAGAAATGTGGAAGAAGAAGAAGAGTGAAATCAGAGAAAATATGAATACAAATTCTTTCAAAACTACCCCTATTTATAGTAGAAAACAGCCATGTCCATTCGTGAAAGGATATGATGAATAGACACTTCCTTTAAAATTCAAACTTTTGAAATAAACTACTACTATGTCGACAAGGGGTACTTGAGGATGTCGACATGCCTAAGGTATTTTTGGTAATTTGCTTTTCTTTGAAAATAACTTCTATCTTGTATCAAAACTATTTTAAACTTTATAAATATACTTAACTATAGTTAAAATACGTAAGTAAATATAGAGAATAATATATATATATAATTTTACTATAATTTTATATTTAAATCTAAGTAAAAATATTAAAAGTGAAATATATTATTATTAAAAGATAGTTTAAAACCAAGGATAATTTGATTTTGAAAATAAAGATTATTTTAAGGCTAAAAAATTTTTAAACCAGAATAGATGTTTTTGATTCTTTTAAAAGGAAGGTTTTGAAATCATTTTGAAAACAAGTTATAATTTTGTAAAAAACATTTGAATAAAAGTTAGTGGATACAAAACAATGTTCCACTAGATTTTTCGTAGGTTCCACCCCTTTAACAGGCTCGAAGTGGATTCCATTCCATGAATAAATTGGATTTTAAGATGCTAGTGCTTTTCTAGGAGTTTTAACAAAATTCGTAATTAAAATACCTATTATTGAAATCTTGAACTCTTGATAATCTTGATACTCATGAGACTTCATTCTTGATATCTTGAATCTTTATACTGTACAGTCTTCATTCTTGGTACCTGCATGGTTAATTCCTGCATATACATATATATCTAAACTATAATGTTATTATTTATATTTTATAATCTTATTCTAAGGTTGTTTTCATCAAAAAAACCATCATCTCAAGGACTAACAATCTCCCCATTTTGATGATGACAACCTTTGTTTATAAAATATTACTTCTATCCTAATAACTCCCCCTTAATCTATGCCTAACTATCCTATTTTATACTTCTCCCTTTGTCATCAACAAGAACTAACTCGAAACTATATAACTCCCCCTTAATCTAATACTCTATGACATGTGATTATAATGATAGTGTTATCATAAATAGTCAACACTTGATTCTAAAACTAAAACTTAATCCTAAATTACTAACTATCTTAACTAAGATTCCATATACAATAATACTTATAATAGTGAGAAATCAAATAAGAACACAAATTATTTATTAATTATATATATTGTTTTATTTACATTTTCGTAGAGAACGTAAGAAAGAACCTACAACAATAGGAAAGAGAGAGAAAAAACTAATGTGTGTCTTTGAAAATGGGAGATCTATGAACCGAAAAATTTGGGTAGTGGAAACAGAAATTTCCACGTTGTACGACTAGATTTCCTCCTTGTCAAAACACACTTTGCCAACGCAAACGACTTTGTCGTCATCTTCAGCGTGCTCTTCTTCTTCTTCCTCGTTGTCCTCTTGCACTTGATCTCCTAAAGACTCTTCATCAATCAAGATCGGATTAGCGTGATTGTCCATTAGAAACTTTTGCAAATTTCTAAGGATTTTTCCTTGCCATTCTTGTTCTTTGACCATTCTAAGTTGCACCACTTGAATTTCAGTCATTAATTGCAGTGCATCCTTCAAGGAATCCTCCATTTTCATCACTCGTGCGAGCGTAATTCGTTGAAATGGTCCAGTAAAAGGAGAAGGGAACGAAAAGATTGAACTTTTGTTTGGTTTAGAAGAGGAGGCCATTGTTTTATTGATTTCAGAAGTTAGAACAGTGAGTGAACAGAAAGAATGATCAAAATTTTGAAATAAGAAGAATATATAACCACTTATTTGAATTTTAGTGGGAAAATTTCAAAAATAAAAAATCGTTATATGTCAACATGGGTAGGAGGGGTTGTCGACATGGTGCTTGATATTTTTACTATTTGATTTATTTTGATTTAATTTTTAATTATACTTTTTTATTTATATTTTATATTTCAGTTATGGAACAAATATCTAATTCTCTTCTTAATTTAGTAAATATAGATTCATTTAAGGGTTTTGTTAAGATATTAGCAATCTGATTCTCAGAATTGATATAAGCGAGAGTAGTTACTTCCTTACTTATGTTATCTCTGAGAAAATGATGTCTGATATCAATATGTTTAGTTCGAGCATGATGAGTAGTATTTTTGGATAAATTTATTGCACTAGTATTGTCACAATAAATTGATGATTTTAAGATATTTAAACCAAAATCTTTTAAAGTTTGTTGCATATATATTACTTGAGAACAAGCCAAAGCAACAGAATATACTCTACTTTAGTTGTTGATAAAGAAACTGTGTTTTTCTTTTTACTAAACCAGAAAAGCAGAGAATGCCCCAAAAAGTGACAAGTTCCGCTTGTACTTTTTCCGTCTGACAGCATAATCAGCATCACAGTAAGATATTAAGTCAAAAAAATCATTTTTAGGATAAAATAAGCCATAATCAAATGTGTGTTTAACATATATTATGATACGTTTTATGGCTTTTAAGTGGCTCTCTTTAGGTTGGGATTCATATCTTGCACAGAGACAAATACTATGCATGATATCAGGTCTACTAGCAGTGATATAGAGTAGTGATCCAATCATTCCTCTATATAATTTTTGATCTACATCTTTTGAGAGATCTTCTACTTAGGTACTCATTGGTTGCCATGGGAGTGGGTTTTCCACTTGCAGTAGTCAAACCAAATTTACTAACTAGGTCTTTAGCATATTTTTCTTGACTAATAAAGATACCATTATCTAATTGTTTTATTTGTAATCCTAGAAAGAAGTTTAATCCACCCATATGACTCATCTCAAACTCTTTTGTCATTATTTCAGATTTATTCGTTTCAAAATTAGTTGATCCGAAAATGATATCATCTACGTAGACTTGTACTAGTTGAATGTCATTTTTATTTCTGCTATCAAAAAGAGTATTATCTACTTTACCAATTTCAATGTTTGATTGTAACAAGTAAGATCTTATTCAGTCATACCAGGCTCTAAGAGCTTGTTTTAGACCATATGGAGCTTTCTTAAGTTTGTAGACATGATTTGGTAATTTTTCATTTTCAAAAAGTGGTGGTTGTTCAACATATACTTCCTCTTTTACAAATCCATTTAAAAAGGAACTTTTAACATCCATTTGATATAATTTGAAATTATTATGATTTGCGAAAGCAAGTAGAATCCTAATGGCTTCTAATCTTGCTACGGAAGCAAATGTTTCATCAAAATATATTCCTTCTTCTTGACAATAACCTTGAGTGACTAACCGGGCTTTATTTCTAACAACCTCTCCTTGTTTATTCATTTTATTTTTATAAACTCGTTTATTTCCAATTATAGTTTTATTTTCAGGTCTACGAACAAGTTTCCAAATATCATTTCTAGTAAATTGATTTAGTACTTCTTGCATAGCCAAAATCCATGAATCATCAGTTGATGTTTTTTTTGGATTTTTGGGTTCAATAATTGGTATAAAGGCTACATTACTCATTTTACTTAATTGATTTCTAGTTGTAACAATAGATTGCATATCTCCTAGTATATTTTCTATAGGATGATCTTTTAAAAGTTTAATTCTTATATTAGCATGATTAATTTCATTATTAGTTTCAGTTGACTCTTGATTTTGAGTTATTAAATCCTCTTCATCGTTTGTATCTTCAAAAAATTTGAGATTTTCATCGAGTGAAACATGCGTTGTTTCTTCGATGGTGTTAGTTCTTCTTAAATTAAACACTCTGTACGCTTTACTTTTAGTAGAATATCCGATAAAGATACCTTTGTCGGATTTAGGATCAAATTTATCTAAGTTATCTTTTGTATTTAAAATAAAACATATACTTTCAAAAATTCTAAAATAATATAGCTTAGGTTTCTTTCTGTGAAGAAGTTCATAAGATGTCTTGTCAGTTAAAGGTCTAACTAAAATTCTATGTAAAATATAACAGGCGGTAGCAACTGCTTCTGCCTAAACTACTTTGGTAATTTACTATCTGAAAGCATAGTTCTCCCACACTCTTGAATTGTCCTATTTTTACGTTCTACTACCCCATTTTGTTGTGGGTTCTTGGAAATGAAAAATGTGAGTTATTCCCCTTTTATTGCAGAATTCCTCAAACTTTTCATTTTCAAATTCACCACCGTGATCACTACGGATGGTTATAATTTTTAGAGAAAGTTGATTTTGAATCATTTTTGTAAAGTTTTTAAAACATTCAAAAGTACCACTTTTATGTTTCAAAAATATTGTCCATGTAAATCTAGCATAATCATCTACAATTACAAAAACATATTTACTATGATTTATTGGCAGAATTTGAGATGGACCAAATAAATCAAGATGAAGTAATTCAAGAGGTTTTGAGGTTGAAATCATATCTTTTAATTTAAAGGAACTTTTTTTAAGTTTTTCTAATTGACATGCATAACATAAACTATCTACTTTAAAATTCATTTTAGGGAGACCTCTTACTAAATCATATTTTGACAGTCTAGGTAAGAGTTTGAAATTCAAATGTCCAAATCTCTTATGCTAAATCCAAGGGTCGCTTGTATTTGCCAAAAGACACAGGTCATCATTTGAAACTTTCATACTAAGAATATAAATATTCTTTTTCCTAATTCCCTCAAATATTATGGTTGAATTATTATCTTCAATGTGACCCTTATCTTTTTCAAATTTAATTTTATATCCCTTATCGCAAAGTTGACTAATACTTAGCAGATTATGTTTCAGATTCTTAACTAACAAAACATTAGTAATAATAGGAGTTTCAGAGTTACCGACTCTGCCGATGCCAATCACATATCCTTTTAAATTGTCTCCAAAGTTAACCAGTCCTCCGTCTTTATATGTTATATCATTCAGCATATCTGGATTGCCAGTCATGTGTCTAGAGTATCCACTATCGAGTATCCATTTATTCTTTTTGATCTGCACAATTTGTCCATTGTGGATTGATTCCTCAATACCCATAAAGCATGTTTCCTGCACATCATACAATTTTGGTAGACAACTAGAATTCGAATATTGATTATATGCAGACTCAAGAGACAATGACAATCTGAATATTTCTAAACTAGTATTAACAAGTGTTTTAAACGTAGCCATTTTAAAAACTTTTTCAAAATCATATTATGAAACTTTGAAAACCTTGCTCTGATACCAAATGTGAGAAATGCGAAATACGGACCTTAAGGCTAAGATTAGCACTAGAGGGGGGTGAATAGTGTTTTAAGGAATTACTAAATCTTTTTGAGTTTTTGTTAATTTGAACACAAATGTATGCAATATTCAAACGCAGATATGATCACAGAAACAAACACAAATGCAGAAATAAAGTAAAAGCAATAAAGGAAAGAACACACCGGATTTTATACTGGTTCGGAGTTACCCTACATACAGTCCCACACACAAGTACGAATTTCCTTTCGAAAGCAATTGTACAATTACACCCTCAATTTTAAGGCATGAGGTACACCACTCCAGATTCACAATCCTCTGGGTAGAGATACTTGATTTCACGGGTAACAAGTTCACCCAATTGATTTCTAAGGCTACAATCACACCTTTTCTCACTTGATTGATTTCACAGGCTACAATCACACCTTTTCTCGCTTAGTTTATTACAAAGAAGCCTATAACACTGAATAACACTGAGATCTTGTTGAGATAGTGATAGAGAATCAAACCAGAGATGACCTAGATAGATTCAATGTTGATTTCGGCAGAGTAATGGTAAAAATGTGTATAAAGAAATGTGGGAGAAGAAGAGGAATGAAATCAGAGGAAATATGAATACAAATTCGTTCAAAACTATCCCTATTTATAGTAGAACAACAGCCATGTCCATTCATGAAAGGATATGACGAATAGACACTTCCTTTGAAATTAAATTTTTTAAAGAAACTGCTACTATGTCGACAAGGGGTACTTGAGGATGTCGACATGCCTAAGGTAATTTTGGTAATTTGCTTTTCTTTTAAAATAACTTCTATCTTGTATTAAAACTATTTTAAACTTTATAAATATACTTAACTATAGTTAAAATACATAAGTAAATATAGAGAATAATATATATATAATTTTACTATAATTTTATATTTAAATCAAAGTAAAAATATTAAAAGTTAAATATATTATTATTAAAAGATAGTTTAAAACCAAGGATAATTCGATTTTGAAAATGAAGATTATTTTGAGGCTAAAAATATTTAAAACCAGGATAGATGTTTTTGATTCTTTTAAAAGGAAGGTTTTGAAATCGTTTTGAAAACAAGATATAACTTTGTAAAAAACATTTGAATAAAAGTTAGTGGATACAAAACAATGTTCCACTAGATTTTTCGTAGGTTCCATCCTACTTAGGGTTACATCCCTTTAACAGACTCGAAGTGGATTCCATTCCACGAATAAATTGGATTTTAAGATGCCAGTGCGTTTCTAGGAGTTTTAACAAAATTCCTAACTAAATTACTTGTTATTGAAATCTTGAACACTCGATAATCTTGATACTCATGAGTCTCCAATCTTGATACCTTGAATCTTTATACTGTATAGTCTTCATTCTTGGTACCTGCATGGTTAAATCCTGCATATACATATATATCTAAACTATAATGTTAGTATTTATATTTTATGATCTTATTCTAAGGTTGTTGTCATCAAAACCATCATCTCAAGGACTAACAATTAATATTAACTAATTACAACCCATTTAATCAATTATCCTTTAATAATAAAAGAATTAAACTTTATTTAATGATTGATTAACCTTTTATTATTTAATTAATCACTTAAATTAATTAGCCCTTAATTAATTACCATTTAATTAATTATCCTTCATTAATTATAATAAGTGATTATCCCTAATCACAAATTACATCAAGTAATTGTCCTTTAGTTACATAATTAATCAACCTTAATTATCATTTAATTACTTTTAATTAAGTAATTAGTCTTAAGTAATTAATTACCCTTTAATTACTTATCATTAATTGATATTCGTTATTTAATTATCCCCAAATTAATTACCTTAATTGATTTATCACATTGATTAGTTATCCTTAATTAATTAATTATTCTTAACTAATTACCATAGGTGATCATGTAGGATCGATTTCACCCTAGAGGGGGGTGAATAGGATGATAGTATAAATTATAAAAATTAATTGCGGAAGCTTATAAAATTATTTCAACACAGATCACAGAACAATAGCAGCACAGATAATAGCAGAATAATAAATGCAAAAACAGAACGACACAGAATTTACCCAGCTTCGGCAAAACCCTGCCTACGTGCTGCCCCCAAGGGTTCTACTAGAAATTAGATAGTCCCTCGCTTACACACGTAAACTCGCGACACCCGCTACCGACTAAATCTAACTCTACGCTCAAAACCCTGCCACAACTCAGCCACTGAGTTGCGAATTCTCAAGCTACGCCACGTAGCTTGTCCCCTAGTCACACGACTAGAAATTTAAACGGTTTAAAAAGGAAAATACAATTAAAAAAACAATTTAAAACAAAATAACCCTATTTAAATTTAAAGCCCTTTATAATTATAAAGCTTAACTTTGAAATTAAAGTCCGGCCCCCTTTTCTTCTTTTATAATTTATGGCCCATCTCCTTTTGTTTGCTTTGTTCGTTTATGGTGGTCGTTCCTCTTTGCAACTTAACTAGGGCTTCGTCCCTTCGATCCCGTGCTCTTAAATTAGGGTTTTCTGAAGCGCCGACCTTTGGTTGCTCAATCGAAAGATGATTTTCAGTTGTTGCTTTCGTCGATTGCTTGGCTTCTCTGTTTTGCTCTCGGCTCTTGAAATTGATCGAGTTCCAACTTGCTTCAGTAAGTAATTTTATGCTTTTGTGCTTTTGTATTTTCGTACTTGAACTCGATGCTTTGCCGATGATGATTTGTGGGTTTTTATATAGGTTGAATTCCTATATTTGCGTTCCTATAAAATTGTTTGAATTTGTCAATTTTAATTCTCTGGACGCTTGATTATGCTTTGATGCTTGGGATTGATTTCTGACTTGTTCAAATTACTTGAATAACATGGTTTAGAAACTTGGTCATCACGGCATTGATTTGATTTGACGATGTTGATTTCGTTCTTTATTTTCTTTGACTTCGGCCATGTTTTGATATCGTGCTGTGATCTATCACCTTGGCCACACGGCTGTGAATTTCTGGCATTTGAACTCTGACATTAACTTTGTTAATTATGATTTCTACCACGGTTTCGAATTTGACCTGTATATCATTATCTTCGGTCTGGTCATTCAAGTTCAATGAATTTGGTTTTGTTGATGCCGAGACTTGCTGGTTCGATGTACTCAAATGTTGTCTGCTTTTGTGACTTTAGTCTTCATATATGTGCATATATACAGTTTTGAAATTGGGCATTGATATTGGTCTTTGTCTGGTGCTTTTTCATTTCCTCTCTAGTTAGCATTCTGTAGTTGCCACTGCATCACCACTGTTGCAAGTGTTCTTGTTGAGCCACTGTTTTGTTGCCTTCATGTACATGTCGAACTGATCGGTTGCATATGTGGTTTGTATATGTGTAGTCTTCATCTGTTTTGGTTGACATTGTGTACATGCTACACTGTGTTGAATAACAGCTTGACCATATGCATATTACAACTTGTACATGCTTTGATTTTCTTTTCTTTTGATCTGCCATGCTTCAGTTTTATTGTTGCTTGAGCTTCATGTGTGCTCGAGTTTGAGTACAGTGTTTGATTGTGCCTTAGCCTTGCTTGTGCGTCACCATACATCTGTTGCATCCATGTTGTTCATTGCTTGGTCTCCGAGTCTTGTACATGCATTGTCCTTCTGGGCTTGTATAATTTGAACCTAGTTTGGATTTTTGCATCGAGCATGCTTCTGGTTTGAGTGTGCTTGCATCTTTGTGTTGTTTCCAGTTGCTTAGTGTCTTGATGCTCGGCTTGCATTGTGGTTCTCACTATGTTGCATTTGTATCACTGTATCATGCTTGGCTTTACGGTTTGGTTTTACTCATTACTTTTTCTTGTATCATTGATGTTTCTTGAGCTTCTGGCCTGAACTTGACTCACTTGAACTTGTTGTTGCCGGTTTTGATTTGTAGTTGTATTTCCTTCATGTTTGAATACTGTACTTCATTTGCCACTGTTTGGTTGATGTGCATGTGTTGTGATGTTTGTTGTATTGTTAAGTTTGTGGTCATCTTGCTTGCATTGTCACTTGGTCGACTTTTGTAGTTGTACTTGCTTTGATGCTGGTTTGAGGCTGTGTCATGTTTGAACATAGCATTCATGTGTACTTTTGATTTGCACCTGAGTTGAATCCAGTTTTAAAACTCAGGTTTGACCTTGTGCTGAGAGTTGTGACTTTTATGTTATTGCACGTGAGTTGAACCCGGCATTTCATTTGGGTTTGACCTGTGCTCACCTGTCCCTGTAGCATTATCAAGTGTATACCGATGTGCAAGGCCTTGTGGCATGTACAGTGATACACTATGCATGTCACATTGTTCGTGTGTGATGAATTCAAGTGTGAATGATGACGAACAACCCAAATAACTGAGGCAAACCATATTTTCAAAGATCATATTTCATTTTATATTGCAAAAACATTTCTTTTTCAATTTTACTGCGTTAGTGAATATTTTTGCAGATTGCTTAGATGCTGGATTCAAACTGGAATGAAGTTGAAGATTAATACGAGTGCGAGTGATATGTAGTGAGGTGAAAATGTAAAAATGAATTGTGATGTAATCAGAAATGTATTGTAATAGAAAATGTATATTTATAGTGAGAGCTTGAAGTTGTACTATCAAAAATTGTAATAAATATTTATTTGAATAAAATATTCGTTTGAATTCAAATTCAGTGTTATTTATTTTATTCAGCAAATATTTATTTAATCTATGAAAAATAAAATAGTACATTAACAAATACATTTAAACGAATGTATATATGTTTATTATTATCAAACAAAAATCATATAAGCGCATATTCAACAATCTCCCCCTTTTGATGATAACAAACATATATTTAAGATTTTGAATATGTTAAATGTATTTGATCATGGATATGCATTGCTCCCCCTATTTAAATGCTTCCTCTCTACACAAAGCTCCCCCTACATATATGCATACAAATAAAAATACGCAAATGAGCCTAGATGCAAATAGAAAATTATTCGACTTTTGCTTGATTTTATTTGACAAAATCTTAATTTTTCTCTCCCTCTTTTGTTATCAGCAAAAGAATAATAGTATTAGAGAAAATAGAGATAAAGTGATCGATATTAATTCAACATTAAAACTCAATTGAATATAAATATTAGATTTCAATAAAAAATCAAACAAAAAATTATAAGTATTTTGTTAGGCACATATTCCACTTTTAGAATGATGGAAATGATGTCATCATATGAAATCATACAGTTGTGTCTATTTGTGGTATATTTATATCAGGAATTTGAATATCTACTAACCATGCATAAACGTTAGGACTTTTAAATGAGATTAGTAGTATTCCAATTTTATTTTAAAAAAAAATGAATTCAAGTATATTCTAACCACGCATAACCGTGGGGACTTTTAAATGGGATTAGAATCAACTTGTTTATTTTAAAAATCAACTTTTGATATGCGTTCCATACATGCATAACCGTGAGGACTTTTAAATGAGCATGGAAGCACATAACAAATTCCAAGTAATTCACCCATGCATAACCGTGAGGACTTTTAAATGAGAGTGAATACTGTGGTATTTATTTTTTTATTTTTTTTAAATATGTGAAAATGAAAAACGAACGATTCCTGTTTAAAGTACCACAAATTGACAAACTATATAGAATTTTGATGAGCGATGGTCGTTAGAAATATGATAGAGATAGAGATAGTCATGGAATTTTTACCAACAAATTTTTTTATAACTCTTATTTAAATTTCTAAAGAAATTTTCTAATTATACTTTCTCGAGTTACAATATATGATCAATATCAACACTCATCACTTTTTCAATCACTATTTTTCTTTTCGATAATCATTCGGGAGTCAGATTAGTCAATATAGTCATTTAAAATCAAATTCAAAAATAATTATGAAACCAATTTTTCAAAATGACTAATCTGAAAATATGGTCAAAACTGATTTTCTCGAGAGGGTTTTAAAAGAAAATTTTCTGCTATTTGAAAATTATTTGAAATGAAAAATATGCAGATATTTTCTTTGATAAACGATGCAGTTACTAAATGTCTCAAAAATCATGTTCAACTAGTAATTTTTCTATCAACTAGATTACTAGTGTAATCTACATCTGAATTTCTCTTTCACTCAAAATCATCATTAATTGAATTTGATTGACCAAACCATGAAGTATGCACCAAAATTTCAAACTCAATTTTAACAACAATTTAAATGACATTCTTTTGAAATTGAATTGAAGCCGTGTAAATAATCAGAAAACCGGGAATATAGAGTTAGCCGAATTATAACCAATTGTGTTATCCAACAAAACACTATTTTTAATCCAAACTGATATATATGAAGTAATTCAAAGAATCTAGAGATTTTTATAGTATTTTTGGCATAAGAATATAATTAGACAACTATTTTGAATAAGTCAGAATCATCATCTTTTCATCATCTCAATATTGGCTGATTTTAATTCAGAATACGGTGCAGATTATCACATTTACTATATCGTTTAAAACATACCATTACCTGTTTTACCTTTACGATATTTTTCGTTGTTGTCCGTTGTGATTCTGTCACCTTTATACTAGGCTAAGGAACTTTGCTTTGTCGCCCGTTGTGTTTCTGGAATAGCCAAAATCCAGAGAACACTGTTGTTGTTCCTTAGCCCGCCACCACACCTACACGGGAAAAGATTTATGTGACCTATTTGTTTTTATAGGTCCATGGTTGTTAGTGGCAGAATAATTAGAAGAATAATTTTGTGGAGACCCAAAACTATTTATAATTGTTCCCTTCGGCACCCAAATTTGTTTAACTTTGAGAGATTTTATATTTGTGCCTTTTGGAACCCAAATCGGTATAGTTTTCACATGTTTGGGTCTATACCAACAATTATTGTGACTGTGTCCATATTTTCTACAAATTATGCACATAGAATTAACTTGATTAATATTGCTTTCAACAATTTTCGAACTATTATATCCAAGTCCTTGTCTAACCGAATTAACAGTTTGCTTTCCTAATAGCGTATTCAACGATTTTTCACTTTTTGAAAATTTATCTAAAGCAGTAGACAGTTGTTGGACTTGTGATTTGAGAGATTCATTTTCGTTTAACAATTGTGTGCACTTTTTAATGGAATTCTCTCTCCTAGTACTTTCATTCTCCTTTAAAATCAGAATTTCATTTTCAAGTGATTTTATATTGATTTCTGATTTTTTAATTTCCTCTTCGAATGTTGGACACTTATCACACTTAGGGATTCTACATTGATAGTTCTTAACTAATTGATCAAGTTGTTCATTGCATTCTATCAAAGTATCCTTTTGAGATTCAAGTTTGGCGTATTTTTCCCTAAGTCGTTCAAAACAGCCATTTACTTCGTGGAAATAAATAAGTAATTCAGAGTGAGTAAGTTTTGATACCTCGCTTGGCTCGTCATCGTCGCTATCAGTTATATTTCCTTGAAGGCACATATATGCTTTCTCACTCTCACTGCTAGTACTTTTATCATTCTCATCCATTTCATCCCAAGTGGCTGCAAAACTTTTCTTTTTCTGTTTCTTTCCAAAGTCGCATCGATTTCGAGGACAATTGGCCTTGATGTGTCCGGGTTGGTTGCACTTATGACAGATGATCTCCTGTTCTTCTGAGTAGCCAAGTGCTTTGTCTATTCTGCTTTTCAATTCATGATTTCGAGCTGGATTTCCGTATTTGCGATTCCACCTTTTGAATTTCTTTATTAGTAGCGCCAGCTCTGCTGCTCCATCATCATCATCATCGTTATCATCATCACTTTCGGTTGTTCCTTTGAGCGCTATTGATTTCTTTCGAGTATCTCCTCCTTCACGCTCTTCCTTGAATTTCATTTCTAGCTCATAAGTGGTGAGATTCCGATGAGTTCTTCGAATTTCATTTGTTTCAAATCTTTTGATTCTTGAATGGCAGTCACTTTTGCTTCAAATTTTCGTGGAAGGACTCTAAGGATTTTTCGGACTATCTCCAACTCTGTGTATGATTTTCCAAGAGCTTTTGATTTGTAAACGATATTGGAAAGTCGTCCATGCATCTCTTTGACATTTTCTTCCTTCGCCATTGTGAAGTTCTCGTATTCGCTGCTTAGCCTGGCAAGGCGAGATTCTTTGACTTGAGATGTTCCTTCGTGAGTCACTTCTAGTGTGCGCCATATTTCCTGTGCAGTTAGACAATGTGAGACACGATTAAATTCAAATTGATCCAATGAACAGATAATTGAATTCATAGCTCTAGCATTAGCATTTTGTAATCTATTTTCTAGTTATGTCTATTGATCTTTTGGTTTCTCTATTTCCTGATTATCTACCGTTATAGTTGGTGTTCTATAACCTGTCTCAACAATATTCCAAGCATCAATGGTTTTCAGAAAAATTTCCATTCTATTTTTCCAGTAAGCATATTCGCCATTGAACATCGGTGGTCTAACTATGGATTGACCCTCTGCAAAAGCATTATTAAAAAGCCATTTTAAAAATTCAAATTTTTAAAACAAAAACTGATTTTTTTGAAAAAAACGAATTTTTATAAACAAATGATGACTTCTATTCCTTGCTCTGATACCACTTGTAGGATCGATTTCACCCTAGAGGGGGGGTGAATAGGGTGATAGTATAAATTATAAAAATTAATTGCGGAAGCTTATAAAATTATTTCAACACAGATCACAGAACAATAGCAGCACAGATAATAGCAGAATAATAAATGCAGAAATAGAACGACACAGAATTTACCCAGCTTCGGCAAAACCCTGCCTACGTGCTGCCCCCAAGGTTTCTACTAGAAATTAGATAGTCCCTCGCTTACACATGTAAACTCGCGACACCCGCTATCGACTAAATCTAACTCTACGCTCAAAACCCTGCCGCAACTCAGCCACTGAGTTGCGAATTCTCAAGCTACGCCACGTAGCTTGTCCCCTAGTCACACGACCAGAAATTTAAACGGTTTAAAAAGGAAAATACAATTAAAAAAACAATTTAAAACAAAATAACCCTATTTAAATTTAAAGCCCTTTATAATTATAAAGCCCAACTTTAAAATTAAAGTCCGGCCCCCTTTTCTTCTTTTATAATTTATGGCCCGTCTCCTTTTGTTTGCTTTGTTCGTTTATGGTAGCCATTCCACTTTGCAAGTTAACTCGGGCTTCGTCCCTTCGATCCCGTGCTCTTAAATTAGGGTTTTCTGAAGCGCCGACCTTTGGTTGCTCAATCGAAAGATGATTTTCAGTTGTTGCTTTCGTCGATTGCTTGGCTACTCTGTTTTGCTCTAGGCTCTTGAAATTGATCGAGTTCCAACTTGCTTCGGTAAGTAATTTTATGCTTTTGTGCTTTTGTATTTTCGTACTTGAACTAGATGCTTTGCCGATGATGATTTGTGGTTTTTATATAGGTTGAATTCCTATATTTGCGTTCGTATAAAATTGTTTGAATTTGTCAATTTTCATTCTCTGGCCGCTTGATTATGCTTTGATGCTTGGGATTGATTTCTGACTTGTCAAATTAATTGAATAACACGGTTTAGAAACTTGGTCATCACGGCATTGATTTGATTTGACGATGTTGATTTCATTCTTTATTTTCTTTGACTTCGGCCATGTTTTGATATCGTGCTGTGATCTATCACCTTGGCCACACGGCTGTGAATTTCTGGCATTTGAACTCTGACATTAACTTTGTTAATTATGATTACTACCACGGTTTCGAATTTGACCTGTATATCATTATCTTCGGTCTAGTCATTCAAGTTCAATGAATTTGGTTTTGTTGACGCCGAGACTTGCTGGTTCGATGTACTCAAATGTTGTCTGCTTTTATGACTTTAGTCTTCATATATGTGCATATATACAGTTTTGAATTTGGGCATTGATATTGGTCTTTGTCTGGTGCCTTTTCATTTCCTCTCTAGTTAGCATTCTGTAGTTGCCACTGCATCACCACTGTTGCAAGTGTTCATGTTGAGCCACTGTTTTGCTGCCTTCATGTACATGTCGAACTGATCGGTTGCATCTGTGGTTTGTATATGTGTAGTCTTCATCTGTTTTGGTTGACATTGTGTGCATGCTACACAGTGTTGAATAACAGCTTGACCATATGCATATTACAACTTGTACATGCTTTGATTTTTTTTTTTTGATCTGCCATGCTTCAGTTTTATTGTTGCTTGAGCTTCATGCGTGCTCGAGTCTGAGTACAGTGTTTAATTGTGCCTTATCCTTGCTTGTGCGTCACCATACATCTGTTGCATCCATGTTGTTCATTGCGTGGTCTCTGAGTCTTGTACATGCATTGTCCTTCTAGGGCTTGTATAATTTGAACCTGGTTTGGATTTTTGCATCGAGCATGCTTCTGGTTTGAGTGTGCTTGCATCTTTGTGTTGTTTCCAGTTGCTTAGTGTCTTGATGCTCGGCTTGCATTGTGGTTCTCACTGTGTTGCATTTGTATCACTGTATCATGCTTGGCTTTGCGGTTTGGTTTTACTCATTACTTTTTCTTTTATCATTGATGTTTCTTGAGCTTCTGGCCTGAACTTGACTTACTTGAACTTGTTGTTGCCAGTTTTCATTTGTAGTTGTATTTCCTTCATGTTTGCATACTGTACTTCATTTGCCACTGTTTGGTTGATGTGCATGTGCTGTGATGTTTGTTGTATTGTTAAGTTTGTGGTCATCTTGCTTGCATTGTCACTTGGTCGACACTTGTAGTTGTACTTGCTTTGATGTTGGTTTGAGGCTGTGTCATGTTTGAACATAGCATTCATGTGTACTTTTGATTTGCACCTGAGTTGAATCCAGTTTTAAAACTCGGGTTTGACCTTGTACTGAGAGTTGTGACTTTTATGTTATTGCACGTGAGTTGAACCCGGCTTTTCATTTGGGTTTGACCTGTGCTCACCTGTCCCTGTAGCATTATCAAGTGTATACCGATGTGCACGGCCTTGTGGCATGTACATTGATACACTGTGCATGTCACACTGTTCGTGTGTGATGAATTCAAGTGTGAATGATGACGAACAACCCAAATAACTGAGGCAAACCATATTTTCAAAAATCATATTTCATTTTATATTGCAAAAACATTTCTTTTTCAATTTTACTGCGTTAGTGAATATTTTTGCAGATTGCTCAGATGCTGGATTCAAACTGGAATGAAGTTGAAGATTAATACGAGTGCGAGTGAAATGTAGTGAGGTGAAAATGTAAAAATGAATTGTGATGTAATCAGAAATGTATTGTAATAGAAAATGTATATTTATAGTGAGAGCTTGAAGTTGCACTATCAAAAATTGTAATAAATATTTATTTGAATAAAATATTCGTTTGAATTCAAATTCAGTGTTATTTATTTTATTCAGCAAATATTTATTTAATCTATGAAAAATAAAATAGTACATTAACAAATACATTTAAACGAATGTATATATGTTTATTATCATCAAACAAAAATCATATAAGCGCATATTCAACAGATCATCCCTAATCACTTATATTAATAAATCACAAATCAATTTTAATCATTTGATTAAACAACTTTAATCATTAATTAATTACTTTTAATTTAGTAATTATAATAAAATCAATTTATAAATTTACCTTTAATTAATCACATCAATTAATCAACCATTGATTAATTATATTAAGTAATTAACATCATCTTTTAAATTTCATTAAGAAATTACTCAAGGCCTTAATTAATTTAAAAGATAAACTATTTATCTTTATTAATTACAAAATCATCATTTGAATCTTATTTTAAATAACCATTTAGACAAACTATCATTATGACCTAATTTAACTTAAAAACAAACATTTAATCTTCTTAATTAAATTTTTAATTATATTATTATATTTATTTAAAATAAATTTAAGAATTAATAAAGGATTAAAACACTTCAAGTTTGATTAATTAAAATATTTTAAAACCTTTAGTTATTTCAAAACCAAAGTTAAACATTTATTATCTTATAAAAATAAATCAAGAAAAAGGGTTTAAAATTTGATTTAAATGGAAAACTTGCTTATTTTAAATTTTCAAAACTATAACATTACAAATCCGAGTCGAACACGTGTTTAACCCGAGCCTTACTTCGGGTTTCCTTCATTTTTTCTCGTCTTCAAGTCAAACACGATCCATTACAAACAAAAACCCGAGACATTTTCTTCTTCTTCAACCCATCATCAAATCATATACACAGTGATATTGATTCATGTGCACAGGCGATCGGAGCCATTCCGATCGACTTCACCGATGCCAACACCTGACCAACGATCATCTTTATCCACAAGACTACCCAGCATCACGAGATCACCAGAGAATTCAAAAACGAGTCATCACCCCCTTTCCTACAAACAACACAGACCACAAAAACCACCTTGCCGATGACAATTTTGATCACCGAAACTCATGCCACTCAACCAAAATCTCTGCTACAGTTCCCTTCTTCTTTTCTATCACGATTCAAGCTGATGCAATGATGTTGACGAACTAGCCTTAAGTTTCACGTCGACCAAAAGTTGCTCCAGAACCCAGATCAATGCCGATCGACTATCATGACGTATTATAAAATTACCCATTATTTTTTCGACAATCACCATTACATCAATCACCTCCTACTTCAAACTCGATACTCCACTCCACATTGATCATCAGAAAATGCCTAAAATCCATTTTACGTTCGAATTCAAAAATTTCGAGAATTGCTGAATTAAAAGTCATGATTTTCTTTTAAAAATCATCATTTCCAAAATAAAACATATTATATAAAAAAATCAAAAATTTACAATACTTGAACTTTTGACATTTATATAAGTTTATTGCATCTTCATCTTCCCTGTGAAATCTATGTTCAAAAGTAGCTCAAAAATATTTTAGAATTAAGATCTTGGTTTTATGAACATAATTTGTTTAGTTCTTGAAGCCTAGAATGGATCAGAGAAAGAAGTATTGATTTTTGAAACAGATTTAATTTTTATAAACTTAGAATAGTGTCTGCCTATACAACAGACATGCACAAACCTATCTATACATATATATGTAATGTTGTATATATGCAACTAGATTTTCAAAACTTCATTTCAACATAAATCACCATATCAATTCATAGATCAAATCAAAGAAGCTTGCTCGCAAACAACAACATACAAACAGATTCAGGGTTGAAAGTTTGCTCACCTGACATGTTGACGGAGAGGAAGGAAAGGCGTGGAACCACATTTTTTATTAGCATTTTTGACTTGCTTTGATCTGTTGAAGTTGTTGTTGTTTGATTATGCATTAATCTTCACAGGCTTCATTTTTTATTCTTCTATGCTTTTGTTTTCATTGCTTAGTTTTAAAAGATCCGGGAACACTTGATCTGGACTTTGTTTTGGATTAAACCTGATCTTGCTTATATGGATGATTTGCTTTGACTTATTGAGTTAAACTTGCTTGATTTAATTCTCAGGCTTTTGATTTGGTTTCTTCTAAATCTGGAAACTGGAAATGTTTTGATCTGGTAATTGATATTTGAACTTTTAAAATCCGCTTTACTTCCAGATTTGTATGATTTCATTTGTAGATTTAGTTTTGGTTTTAATTTCCAGGTTTCAATTCCTTTGTTTTTTTCATTTTCTTGAGAAGGATGAAGAGAATAATGAGCAGCCTATTTTCTTTATTTTAATGTTTATTTACATTATAAAAAATTTAAAGTACAGGATTGCCACTTGTTTAAACTAACCAACACTTGTAATTTTTTTATGAAAAATGTTTACATTTGTTTAATGCATTGTTTTATTATTTTAAAAATGTCATAATAATGAATTTTTATGTTCTAAACCCTTGCTTATAAATTACTTATAAATATGAGTTTAGCCCTTTGTTTTAATTAATTTACAACTTTGTTTCAAACCCTTAAGTTACATTTTCATTAACAAGTTAAATCTATGTGATATAGCTTCTTATTTTAATATGTTGTTATTAACATATCTATTGTGTTTTTATGTTTTAAACTTAAATATATTTACAACTTAGTTCACAAGTATTTTTAAAAGAAAGAACATTAAATCTTTTTATTAATCTCACTTTAAATCTTAAGTTCAAATATCGTTAATAAATAAATATATACATGTTATAATATATTATAATTAGGAACAAATTTCCATTAGTTTTTAAATTATAAAGTTTTCAGATTCAAATTATTTTTAAAATATTTATTTTTTTGAATTACAAATCCAATTTAAATTTAAAATCAATATGTAAACAAACATACAAATATCTTATTTAATTTGAAAAATTCAAATAAATTCACAATCGAATCCAAATTTTATTCAAAACATTTATTTTTAAATTTCAAACTCAAATTAATATACATTCAATTTGTATTTATAAACGAATAAACAAACAAATATCTGTTTATAAATATAAATTTTATTCCATTCATAATATATTTATTTTTCCAAAATTTTCAAATTAATTCTCAATTAATTCACAAATTATCCCAAAAAAATATTAATTATGAATTTCAGTTGGGTCTAAAAACAGGGAATGTTACAGATTCCCCCCTTAAGAAAATTTCATCCCCGAAATTTGCTAGACAGGGAGACGAACAAAGAATAGATGGACACACAAAGATAAAGAAATAGTTTTCCAGATCAAACAGAATATCTATTCTGCATTTGGCGTACCAAATCAGAATATCAATAATATATATGAGACCAGAATCTATTCAACACTTCACATGACACTCGGGTCATCCGGTCTACGAAATGTGCAAGGGCACTGGTTAGTCCGAAGGGACAACTAACCATTCGTAGAATATATCTGGACCCCAAAGAATAGACAAGTAGATAAAATTCAATTCAGCTTCGTATTTTATTAACCAATTTATTTCAGTTTAAAATTTCAACTTCATTAAAGTTAAAATGAAAAACTGATAACGAGTATACTAGATAGGAATTAGAATCTTTTTTACAACGATTCGTAGGGCCACCATCACACCGAAGCATCTCCCTCGATCTGCCACGAAGCCATCAAAGAATTGATAGAGAAAGTTGTTTCCTTATTGTTGCAGAGTATCGACCATTTGTAGTGGTACCCCCTATCCCCTACCTCGTCTTCTTCTTGCACTCATACTCACTATCGGTGGATAGTAAGAGAATTTACTGAGGCACTCAGACTGATATCTTAGGGATACTCATTCTAGGGTATACTTCACCCTATCTACAATGAGTTACCTAATGTGTTATACTCCTGAGCTAAAGTTCAACCTTCAGCTCTGATGCCAAAATGTCACGACCCGAATTTTGACGCTCGAAAATTGACATCTATACTTCACTCGTATTCGAATGTCGCGAATTCAAACGTCAAAATCTGAATTGCCGGATCTTATAACACATTAAGTACAATAACACAGCGGAATAAAATGAATAATTTTATTGATACAACAATTGATACAATATGATACAACAATATCAGAGATAGATACAATAGCGGAAACAACAGCAACAACAGTGGAACACAATATCACCAATATGATCTTCCAAAGAATGGAAAGAAAGATAGAGCCACAAACTGCATTCCAATCCAATGCTCCAAAGATCTCGAAGCTATAAGCTCGAACCACCATCACGTTGAATTGTGGAAAACTAGGTAACGGTTGAAGTGAAACAAATGTTATCGCCAAATCCAAATGCTTCAAAAACCAAAGACTAAAGAAGATTTTCAATTGCTACACCTACTAGTTGACTATCTGAAAATCTAACTCTAGGCTGCCCATGTGGAAAATTGTGGGCATCCAGAGTTTAGAAAGGGAATAATAAACTCCAGGTTAGTCATGAGACTGGTGTGAGCAAATGAAAACAGTTTTTTTTAACAAAAGAAAAAACAAAAGAATTTAAAAGAAATCCGCAATGCTTTTTTGGAAAATGAAACTACCATAAGGCCTCCCGGCACACACATAATACAATCGCACACTTGGGGGAGATTTCTTCTTATGATAGTCAAACATGCTTGATACGCAAAAACCATTTGGTATTATTATTAGTGAATAGTGTAGAAACATTTTGAAAGTATAATATTTACCTTAGCCAACATACGCATCATTACACTATGCCTACTATGCTACCATTTAGATGGCAGGTGCTACAACTAAAACCGTACAAGGCGCGTATTGGTGATTGGATTCCCAACAAATGGTCAGACATAGGAACTTCCTGGGCCACATGGGTACGCCTCTAGAGGGACGCGCTGAGAACCTAACTGGATCTTTGCCTACACAAGACCGGGTTACCTCTGTAACTATGTAACTAACTGTCACGAGTATGTCATCCCTCGGTCGTAACCAACCTTTATCCTGGGATTCACCAACAACCACAAAGCAATAGATTTGCTGCAATCACATAGGTTAAGTATCTTGGCTCCATACCATGATACCACCTCTATCCAAAAGGAAATGAACATACCCTCAGGGGGCGCTACCCTCAAATAACCTTGCTGCATGTTTCCTGTTTCGACCATTTAGGGTTGTGAGGTCCAAAGAAATCACGTCCATAAAGCTATGCTTTACACAAAAGCCATGCTTCGATCAACACATGATCAGCAGCACTTCGTATGCCACATTACCAAATTGGGAATGTATCACTAGTGACCATAAACTACATAACCTCTGAGCTCTACGTCTCAGAGAAGGGTGCTAAATTAGGAGAATAAATTCTCTGCCACCAAACAAAAATGTATTTGATAGAAACCAGCTTTACATCTCAAAGTGTAACGTCATACATACATCCATACAAGTCTGTTCCGGGTTCGAACAGAACCGAAGGCACTTCAAAGAAGCCCTTGCAATCTGGATAATCCCTAATCACGTACGGACTCCCCATCACAAAGGGTGATCAAATCTCTATACCGGGGCCATTCGATGCAGATACATTCGACAGGTCATCCTTTCACTTTCGAAAATATCCGGTCTTCACCACCGGTCTTCAAATGCTATCCATTACATCGTATCATTATTCGGAATGGGTTATATGACACAAAGTCCTCCTCCAGCTAAACCGAATAATGAGCGCTTTATTTTAAAACCATATGGATATTGGGATGTCAGTTAAGTCACAACTTAAAGCCCTAAACCTTTCTTCAAATGGTTTAAACAGATTACCATTTTCAAATCTTTTAAACAAAAAGATTTACTTCACAAAGTTCACCAATCTTTCACAAAGATGAATTCTTTGTTTTTCAAAACTATTCCAATTCCAAATCTTTTATACAAAAGATACACTTTCAAGATCCTCTTCAATTTGAAAAATTCACCAATCTTAACAAAGATTCATTCATAGCTTTCAAAACAATTCTATATCAAACATGAAATCTTTCAACAAATACTAGAAATCCCTCCTTTATTTGAAAGCCATTATCATTTGAAAACAAATGCTTTTTGTTTCGGAAAAATCCGATCAAATATACACAAGTTATTGCGTTTAAAAAATAATTCCAGAAAATCAATGAATTGCCTATCATCGGCAAGTTCTATTTCGAGTTAAATTCAAATTCCCAAACAATAGTTTTAAACTCATATATATATATATATATATATATTGAATAAACCTTTCAAACCATGATTTCCAAATTATTTCAAATAATATTTTCAGACTAAATTTGAATTTCAAAACTTCCCTTTCAAAAGCTTTCCATATTCAACCCAGTTCCATTTTCAAAACCATTTGGATTCAAAATTCAACTTTTAAATAATATAATATTTGAATTCAAAATATCTGTGACTTAACTGATTTCCTCGTGCAATCCATATTTGTGTGTGTATGGTGTAGTCCACGGGTTTTACACAATAGTGCAACATCATCAATCATCACAGATTCAAGCACAACAATATCGATAAGCAATATAATCCTATAACGCTTATCTACATTCACAGATTTACAGATAAATAATATAAATACATCACAGACAAATAAATTACATCCATCACGGCTCGAATCAAAATAATTCATATCACAAAGCATCACGCATCATGGATGTCAAACAATTCAAACATTCAATAGAACCCAAACATTCATAAGTAAGATCAATTAATTATCTAATTAATTCAAATCAGATTAATTATTATGAATAAATCATTAATCCTGATTATTTAATATTACTTAACTATAACCATTTAATCAATTATCCTTTAATAATAAAAGAATTAACCTTTATTTAATAATTAATTAAACTTTTATTATTTAATTAATCGCATAAATTAATTAGCCCTTAATTAATTACCATTTAATTAATTATCCTTAATTAATTATAATAAATGATTATCCCTAATCACAAATTGCATCGAGTAATTGTCTTTAATTACTTAATTAATCAACCTTAATTATCAATTAATTACTTTTAATTAAGCAATTATTCTTAAGTAATTAATTACCCTTTAATTACTTATCATTAATTAATCTTCATTAATTAGTTATCCCTAAATTAATTACCTTAATTGATTTATCACATTAATTAATTATCCTTAATTAATTAATTATTCTTAACTAATAACCATAAATGATTATCCCTAATCACTTACATTAATAAATCACAAATCAATTTTAATCATTTTATTAATCAAATTTAATCATTAATTAATTACTTTTAATTAAGTAATTATAATAAAATCAATTTATAAATTTACCTTTAATTAATCACATCAATTAATCAACCATTGATTAATTATATTAAGTAATTAACATCATCTTTTAAATTTCATTAAGAAATTACTCAAGACCTTAATTAATTTAAAAGATAAACTATTTATCTTTATTAATTACAAATTCATCATTTAAATCTTATTTTAAATATCCTTTGAGACAAATTATCATTATAACCTAATTTAACTTTAAAACAAACATTTAATCTTATTAATTAAATTTTTAATTATATTATTATATTTCTTGAAAATAAATTTTAAGAATTAATAAAGGATTAAAACACCTCAAGTTTGATTAATTAAAATATTTTAAAACCTTTAATTATTTCAAAAACAAAGATAAACATTTATTAGCTTATAAAAATAAATCAAGAAAAAGGGTTTAAAATTTGATTTAAATGAAAAACTTGCTTATTTTTAAATTTTAAAACTACAACATTACCAATCCAAATCGAACACTGGTTTAACCCGAACCTTACTTCGGGTTTCCTTCCTTTTTTTCCCGTCTTTGTGTCAAACACGATCCATTACAAACAAAAACCCGAGACATTTTCTTCTTCTTTAACCATCATCAAATCATATACACGGTGATATGCATTCACGTGCACAGGCGATTGGAGCCATTTCGATCGACTTCACCGATGCCAACATCTCACCGACGATCATCCCTATTTACCCGACCACCCAATACCATGAGATCATCAGTGAATTCGAAAACGAGTCATCACCCCCTTTCTTGGAAACAACACAGACTACAAAAACCACCTTGCCCATGACAATTCCGATCATTAGAACTCGTGCCACTCCACCAAAATCTCTGCCGCATTTACCTTCTTCTTTCCCCCATGTCGTGATTCAAGCCGATGCAAAGATGTTGACGAACTAGCCTTAAGTTTCGCGTCAACCAAAATTTGCTCCAGAACCCTAAAACAACGACGATCAACTATCATGACGTATTATAAAATTACTCATCACTTTTTCGACAACCACCATTACATCAATCACCTCCTACTTCAAACCCGAGACTCCACTCCACGGCGATCATCAGAAATTGCCCAAAATCCATTTTACGTTTAACTTCGAAAATTTCGAGAATTACTGAATTAAAAATCATGATTTTTCTTTTAAAAATCATCATTTCCAAAAGTAAAACATATTATATAAACAAACCAAGAATTTACAATACTCAAATTTTTGACATTTATCTAAGTTTACTGCATCTTCATCTTCCCTATGAAACCTATGTTCAAATCTAGCTCAAAACTATTTCTAGAATTAAGATCTTGGTTATATGAACATAACTTGTTTATTTCTTGAAGCCTAGAATGGATCAAAGAAAGAAGTATTGATTTTTGAAACAGATTTAATCTTTATAAACTTAGAACAGAGTTGTCTACCTGTACAACAGACATGCACAAACCTGTCTATATATGTGTGTGTGTGTATGATTTTGTATACATGCAACTAGGTTTTTAAAACTTCATTTCGACATAAATCACCATATCAATTCAAGGAACAAATCAAAGAAGCTCTCTCACAAACGACAACATACAAACAGATTCAGGGTTGAAAATTTGCTCACCTAACATGTTGACAAAGAGGAAGCAAAGGCCTGGAACCAGATTTTTGATTTGCATTTTTGACTTGCTTTGATCTGTTGAGGACGTTGTTGTTTGATTATGCATTAATCTTCACACGCTTCAGTTTTGATTCTTCTTTGCTTTTGTTTTCATTGCTTTAGTTTTGAAAGATCTGGGAATACTTGATCTGGACATTGTTTTTGATTGAACCTAATCTTACTTATATGGATTATTTGCTTTGACTTATCTGAGTTGAACTTGTTTGATTTAATTCTCAGGCTTTTGATTTGGTTTCTTTTTAATCTGAAAACTGGAAGTGCTTTGATCTGGTAATTGATATTTGAACTTTTAAAATCTGCTTTGCTTCCATATTTGTTGTATGTTTTGATTTGTAGATTTAGTTTTGGTTTTAATTTCCAGGTTTCAATTCCTCTGTTTTTTTTTCATTTTCTTGAGAAGGATGAAGGGAATATGAGCGGCCTGTTTTCTTCATTTTGATGTTTATTTACATTACAAAAATTTTAAAGAATAGGATTGCCACTTGTTTAAACTAACCAACACTTGTAAAAAAAATTATGAAAAATGTTTACATTTGTTTAATACATTGTGTTATTATTTTAAAAATGTCATAATAATGAATTTTTATGTTTTAAACCCTTGCTTATAAATACTTATAAATTTATGTTTAGCCCTTTGTCTTAATTAATTTATAACTTTGTTGTAAACCCTTAAGTTACATTTTCATTAATTAGTTAAATCTATGTGAAATAGTTTCTTATTTTAATATGTTTTTATTAACTTGTATATTGTGTTTTTTATGTTTTAAACTTTAATATATTTACAACTTAGTTCATAAGTATTTTTAAAAGAAAGAACATTAAATCTTTTTATTATTCACATTTTAAATCTTAAGTTAAAATATCTTTAATGAATAAATCTACACATGTTTTAATATACTATAATTAGGAACAAATTTCCATTAGTTTCTACATTATAAAGTTTTCAAATTCAAATTATTTTCAAAATATTTATTTTTTTTGAATTTCAAATCCAAATTTAAATTTTAAATCAATATATAAACAAACAAACAAATATCTTATTTAATTTGAAAAATTCAAATAAATTCACAATCAAATCCAAATTATATTCAAAACATTTATTTTTAAATTTCAAACTCAAAAATTAATATACAATCAATTTGTATTTATAAACGAACAAACAAACAAATATCTATTTATAAATATAAGTTTTATTCCATTCACAATCTATTTATTTTTCCAAAACTTTCAAATTAATTCTCAATTAACTCACAAATTATCCCAAAAAAATACTAATTATTAATTTTCATTGGGCCTAAAACCAGGAATGTTACACAAAAGCTCTCATAACCCAGATAACTTACAAACTATTATGCATTTGTCTATAATATGTATAAAAATATGCACATAGGCTACGACATATGCACAGAAAACAAGATGCGCTTACGGAGAAAAATGAAAGACACAATTCAAAAATATATGGAGAAAAACAAAAAAATTTCTAATAAACCATGTTGTTAGCTAATGTCTAAATTAAATACTAAGTTATAACGACTAACATGTTATAAACCAAAATTGATCGATTGTAGCTATTGGTTCGTCTAATAACAAGATTCACTTTTAAAAGATTTTGGAATCTTGTAGCTATCGTCTCTCATAAGTCCATATATATAACAAGTTCGATACATATATATGTATATAGATAAAACATGTACACCCATATATATAGACATATACATATGTTTGTATATGCATATGATGCATTACGATAATAGTCCCAGCTTCAAAACATCAACAATAGTAGGATGTATGAGTTAAAAAACCAAACAAAACAGTAGAAAATAGTACATATACTTCTCAGTATCCAACTATTAAGTAAATGCAGGTAAAATTTCACTTGATTGTTATATATCTAAATACAAGAAGCACATGTAGGTAAAATTTTCAAAATTTAATTACTACAGCCCTAAAGTCCTTTAAATAACATACAAGAAGGGAAAATATGCTTTCAAAACAAAACCAATATGGCTTTAAGATAACAAGCAACTAATATGGCTTATAGGATGCGGGTAGGGCATGCAGTGGGAAAGGGGAAATTGGTAAACAGGAAGGGGCAAGCAAAGAGTAGCAATAAAGAAGTGAAAACACTATACATATGAACCATTTCAGTTCATATCAACTACACAGGAATACACTATGGTCAACAAAGCCAGAAAACACACAACATGTTATCGCACATACACATATAGGCATAAGCATGAAGAAACTCACACACGCATGTCAGTAAACCCACACAAATAAACTCACGCAACCCAACATGCAAACACCCAAACCACAAAATGAAAGTTCGATAATAATTCAAGAATCCTCGTCAATAGCATAGAAGGTTCAAATATTCAACTATTGTGGATATATAAGTGTGAGTGTTGAGAAAAAAAATTAATTAAACGGTTATATTTACTTAAGTGAGAGGGGTGAGAGGCAAAAATCATTCCCTTAGCATTCGAGCATTTCAACTATGTTTGTATCATATAGTAAAGATCATATATCTATACCTTTTATGATATCATATGGAAAAGATCATATGTAATAGCCCATATTATCTTATGATAAAAAATGTGTAAGAATGAGAAATTTAAATAATAATGTGTCTATTTTAAACAGAAGTATGAGCTTGTTTGCCAATAATATAGTTTTTAGAATATTAATAATTAATAATTTTGAATTAACGAAAACTAAAAGTGACTTAAAGCTAACTTCATACCTTCATGATGAAGATTATGTGTGTCTTCAAGTATGTAAATCTCTATGACAATCAATAACTAAATACCTGCATACATGAAATAACAAATTGGTTATCAAACATATTAATTACATTTTCCTAATTTAGACACAAATAATAATTATTGATCTTATGAGCAAATAATGGAAAAACAAACAAGAATAACATACACATGCATTCAAAAACAATTTCCATAATTAAACAAAATATTGAGCTACTCAAGTATGCCTTCGCAGTGCTCCCTAACATAGCTAACGTCTTCAACATCCATATCGATTATGGCGCAATATTCTAGAATATTGATAGCTTCGTCTACATAATCATTTATCTCTAAATCATGAAAACCTCTTGGTGGTGCTTTCATTACAACGTACCAACTTAAAGAATCGTTTTCTCTTGAATAAAATACTTGTTTCGCTTGAGATGCAAGGATGTATGGATCATTTGAAAATGATGCTTGATTTTGATGTAAATTGACGAGAGTGAAACCACCTTCATCAACTTTTACTCCATTTCCTATATGTTCCCAATGATACTTAAAAATAGGAATATAAAACACGTGATAGTCTAATAAAATTATATCGGTCAATATTCCATAATAAGTGACCACATCTGCTACTTGAGAAATAACTTTTGCACTTGCTCTACACATAGTAGTCGCATCATAAGTCACTCCACTATTATGTGTTTCTCTCCTTACATCTTTATGTGAAACCATTGTCCATTAACAATATATCCTTTATAAGACAAAGCATCATTCTTCGGACCATATGCAATCCACTTCAGCATTTCATTGTGATCATTGAAATTAATAGGTATCTATAAAAAGTTTGATTTACAATGGATATTTTAGAATAATATTCTTAAGAAAATGAGAGTATATTTAAAAAATTCATTTAAACTTTTTTTAATCCAATCAGCAAAAATTTTTGTATGTGTTTCCCAAAGTAAGGTTGAATTTCCTCCATGCGCTTGCTTGAATTTTGTAACTCCTCCAAATGCAAACTAGTATAAAACAAGGAATGTTATGTTATATTTACTGTAGAAACACATCAAAATAATTGAAACATAATATAACATATACTTACTCTAAAAATGGTTCCACCACGGTCATATTCAATAATACGGCTAAATGAGCACTTTATTTCTCATTTAAGGATAATGTAACTGTCTTAGATGTTGAAATTGGATGTCCCTTGAATATTACATTGCTTTCATGATCTTTATTTTGAGCCTCTGTCTCCTCAATGTGTCTTGATTTTTTTCAAAAATTCACTAAAAAATTCATGCATTCGTCTGCAAGACAAGATTCGGCAATACATCCCTCGGGTCGTAAATAGTTTCTTGCATAATCTTTAAGTGTTTTCATATATCTTTCAAAAGGATACATCCATCAAAATTGAACCGGCCCACAAATTAGTGCTTCTCTACCAATATGAATTGACAAATGCACCACTATGTCAAAAAATGATTGCGGACAATACTTTTCAAGCTTACACAAAATTTCTATAATCTCAACAATGATTTGTTACAATTTCTCTCTATCAAGGACACGTTGACATAATTTGTTGAAAAATGAGCATAAGCGAATTATTGCTCTTTTTGCCTTCTTTGACAATAATCCTTTTAATGCTACAGGTAATAAGTGTTGCATTAAACATGATAATCATGTTCAAGCCACTAATTTTACATTTCTCCAGCGATATACGGTTTTTCAAACTTGAGCAGTAGTCGTCGGGTCCTTTGAAATCATACAGTCTTTTGCAGAATATTGTTTTCTCGGAATTTGAAAATGTATAAGTAGCTGGCAGAAGATATGTTTTCTTCCCACGAGGTTGTGCATGAAGCTCATGCCGAATTCCCTAATCCTCTAGATCCTTTCTGGAGTTGGTTCCATCTTTTGATTTGTTAACATGCAACATTGTGCCTATATGCTTTCGCCAATGTTTTTCTCCACATGCATTACATCTAAATTATGTCATAATGGAAGTTCCTGTTATATCAATAGTGTAACCCATACTTATATTATATTTTTATTTTTATTTATTAAAAAACTAAAAAAATAACCACTAACCGCCCAATATGGAAAATCAAAGAAAATCAATCTCTTTTTCCACCTTGATAGCTCCAGTTTTATAGGATTGTTAACTTCATCATATTCATTTCCATATCATGGACAATGTTCCTCTTCCTCTTTTTCAGCTTAATGGATTTTATCTTAATGGCCCTTTTCTTATTATTTCTGTTCTTCCTTTTTTTTATTTTCTTTCTCTTTCCCAAAATCATTCGGAAAATCTTTTAACAATACAGAAATATTTCTTCCATTTAAAATTCTAGGAGCATTACCTTTCTCCACGGTGTTATCAAACCAAGTCTTTTGTTTCCTCCATGCATCGAACATAGGTAGATATCTTCTGTGAACCATGTAGATTTTCTTTCAACCAATGATGATGAGTATTAACACTACACAATGGACAAGATTTTTCTCCCTTCACACAACATCCAGCAAGATTTCCATAGGCTGGAAAATTATTTATTGTCCGTAGCAAGATTGCTTTCAGTTTAAACAACATTTAACTAAATGCATCATAAGCATCAACTCCATCACTCCACAAATAATGCAATTCTTCAATCAAAGGCGCCAAATATACACCAATATAGTTTCTGGGCTGCTTCGGACCGGGAATAAGTAATGTTAACAAAACATTTTCCTTCTTCATACACAATATAGGTGAGAGGTTGTATGTCACAAGAATTACCGGCCAACAACTATATTTAGAACCTAACATAGAAAATGGATCGAATCCATCTATAACAAGACCAAGTCTAAGATTGCGTGGATCGACTGAAAAAGGTTTCCGTCATTCATACATCATATTCCATGTCATAGAATCCATAGGATGATGCATTTTTACATCATTGCTTCTATTATTGAAATGCCATCTTAAATCTTCTGCCATTTTCTGAGATCTAAACATTCTTCTAAATCTTGGAATCATCGGAAAATATCTCAACACTTTAACTGGAACACCTTGTATAATATCCTTGGTATCTTGATTTATTTTCCATCTTTGAAAACCACAATTTGGACAAGTATTTAAATCTTTGTATTCTTTTCTGAAAAGGCAACAATCATTCTCACAAGCATGTAATTTTTCAAAACCCATGTCAAATGCTTTAAGAAATTTTTTAACTCCATATAAAGTCTTAGGAAGTACGTTATCTTCCTTCAAAAATAATTGTTGCACATTTAAAAGCTTTCAAACCAACTATCAGATAGACCGGTCTCATATTGAAGATTATACAAGACATTGAGGGTAGATAATTTTGTATGATTTGTATAGCCAAGATTCAATGGAGTTTCCGCATCTTCAAACCTTTTGTGTGACGCCCCACCTCTATACCCACGCTAGCCAAGAACATTATGGTGTAATGCTGTCGACTAGCACGGAGAATAAGGCTGTTGAGGAGCGACCATCCGTATAATTGCTTTGTGCGAGCATCGATATGTCAGATAGTATAACATGCAATACTTTATCAAGAGGAAATCCGACATACCGACACAAACTCAAAGCTACTACACGGTGGCTATAATATCTTCGGAAACAAATACAGAAATAAACATAACATAAATCAGTCATAGATAATTCATATCACAAAGGCGGAAGAAGATATGAATATATAATTAACACATGGAAGTGTATATCAGAGTTGTGGTCAAAAAGATCCACAATAATACAAAAGAATAGCAACACGTGCTATACAAAAGAATACAACTATGAGTCTATATCTCAAGTGTATACAACAAAATAAACTACTAATCTAAGTAGTTTGCCCAAAAGTCAGAGTAATAAATCCCTGGGGAGAAGTCAAGCAGAAGCACCTGTAACATATCGGTCTGACCCGAGTATTATTTAATAAGAAAATAATAAACGGATCAGTCTAACTATAAATATCAGATGAAACGATATAGAATAAGAGATATGACTAAACACATAATAATCACAATGCCAAGCTGTGATATATATATATATATATATATATATATATATATAAGTAATTGAGAATCAACAAGAGATTAATCAATATCACCAAATCTACACAAGAATCAAAGGAAATGTCATACTCCTTATTTCGTTCACCAAACCATAAATATTGACGATCATATCAATGTTAATCACAAAAGTCAATGACACACAAATTCACCAATGCACACATATTGATAAAACTTATCAATGGAAATCACGAAAATTGGTGAAGCATAAATTCTAGAAATCATCTCAAGAAATCCAGTCAATGACACACGAATTCACCTATGCACAAAAATTGATAAATCATATCAATAGAAATCACAAAAATAGGTGAAGAAGAAAATTCCAGAATTCGACACACGAAATCCAGAAATCACACAAAATAGGGGGAAGGCCTATCACACGAACGAGAAGCTATCTCATGATAGCTAGCCATTAATTTTTGACACACGAACGAGAAGCTATCTCATGGTAGCTAACCATTAATTTTTGACACACGAACGGCCCGAAGGCCATGGGGAGCTACCCCAAAAAGAAATGAGACGAAGCTCAATAAAATGAGTTACTGTCCTCCATGTGGACAAAGAGACATCGCACAATTGCTAGTCTAAATCACAAAAATGATCGTCATGATCATCAAGAAGTGTCAATTACAGTAAGCTAGTAAATATATGAGCTTAGCTTCATGTCCCATAACCACTAGATTAACTTAAATATTTACGAATAAATTGTAGATCTCCATAGAAAATTGTCACAAGAAGTTCAATCGAACAAGTCCAAGAATTAACCGACAAAGTAAACGCAAGCGTTTCATACCACTTATTTTACTAAGTCGTTTAATTAGATTTCTCATACGAGTGAGGTAAAGGTTTGTATATACTAATAGCTTGGAAATCGGTTTGGGAAAACGAGCATTGTAATAAAATAGTGTTGAAATCGTTTTGATGAAAGAATTTTGATATTTACTACTAGTATTGAAACCTTTATATTTTTAAATTGACAAATCACAAAGAAGATTGTAGGAACAATCAATCACTAAAGTTCACATTCGAAGACGTGAATAAAATCCAAAGAAATCGATACCGAATCCATCAAAATGGATATTCCCATAAATCACGAAGAAAATGTCATCAAAGTCGATAATAAGTGATAATAACAAAAGGGAATCAACACGAATCGATTAACATTGGAAATTCAATCCAAAAAGGCAAATTGGACTCAAACAGCAGGTTCAGTCGACTGAACAGAGTTTTCAGTCGACTGACCCTGTACCGGGAAATTTTCCAAGTTCAGGAAACTTTCTGTTTCCAGGTTCAGTCGACTGAATCATGCCTGGAAACTTTCGGGTTCCAGGTTCAGTCGACTGAACAGAAGATTCAGTCGACTGAATCATGCCTGGGCTGTTTTTCAGCCTATTCAAATGAAGGGCAAACTCTTCCAAAATGCAACCGGACGAACATTGGCTCTAAGGGTTTATGCCAATCGGCAACCCGGCCCTATATGCTCCTCGATGTATCACCAAAAGCACGATCAAACATCCATAAAAGGATTTTCACACAAATTTGACTTAAAAACCCAAAAATTGGAATATTCACAAAACCAATCCAAATCAAGAGCAAATACACATGAAGAAGTGTTAGGAATTCATACCCAACAACCAAAGATAATTATAGTCATAGATGTGAGATAAAAATCTCACCTTTGAACCCGAACGATTGAAGAAGATGCTTGAAAGCAAAGGAGAATCAACCACTCTTCAAATCCAACTCAAGAAGCTTGATTCTAAGCTTTAAAAGAAGAACATTCCCAAAGTTAGGTTTAGGAATTTCTAAAATTGATAAGAGATTGAGTTGGAGATGAAGAAGAGAAGCTTACCAATGGGTTCTTCTATTAGTTTGGGGCTAGAACTTGATTTGCAAAAGAAAACTAGGGTTTTGGAGTTTTAATTTTCCATCTCTCCCACCATTGATGCTTTAGAACTGAAAAGAGGAGAAAGGGAGGGTGAATGGGGAGGAGTGGCTCAGATTTGAGTATAAGTTAAACATAGGGCTGAACCCAAACCCAAAGTGAAAAAGTAGCAAAAATCAACTTTCTCCAAACATATCGAAGCTTATACTCAAAAAGGTCGCAAAAGGCATTTTAAACTCAATGGGAGTGGTCCCGAGTCCTATTTCTACCGTATGCAAAAAGTAGCTTTTTGGACTAAATTTCGAGTATCGATAAATATTTAAATAAAATATTTAAATATAAAAATCGACAAACATGCGGGTTGTTACATTTTGAGTAACACATCCTCTCTTCGTTGAGAATCAACATCATCCTTTTCATCAGCAAAAAAATCATGGTCCATAAAATCTTCATCTTTATAGTGAATCATCTTGAATAAGTCATATGAGTCAAACGAAATTGTTTTTTATCTACATTTGTTTGCTCGCCATGGCTATACCACCCGTTGCTCTTATATTTAAGATCCGTTCCTTTTATAATTAAATGCTCAACGATGATGTGATCATCATGGCATCTAAGATATAGACAATCCATACATGGGCGTAAAATTTTCTCCACATTTCTTAGATTTGTCTTTGCCACACGCATGAAATTCAAAGCTCCTTGTCGATACTCTATACTAGTCCTATGACAAAAATTTTAAAAATTAAAAAAATAAGTTTTACTATTAGCATATATATATATATGTGTGTGTGTGTGTGTGTGTGTGTGTGTGTGTTAATTCTCAAAATACATTTTAAGTTAAGTATTATATGGTCACCTGTTTAAATACACCCAATCTTTTTCCATCAGTGATATAGCCAATCAAGTAATTTTACAAGCTTTGATGTAGAATTTGCTTTTCTATTTTAATCAAACAAAATACTATCGTAATTCGAATTTCTATTAGCCAAACTAACTGCAAAAATGAAGATTGATGTAAATTAAACTTACTGCAAAAGCAATCCAAACTAGTAGGCATATCCAAATAAATAACAACTTTTATTTATTTTTATTGTCATCCAAATGACATCTAATTCACATCTAGAGCAAGTTATTTTTATATACCTTAGATGATAATGACATTATACATCTATAGCAAATGGAATACGAACGGAAGCCTATGGTTGCCAAAAGTGCGACTGTTTTAGACATCAACAAACATTTTGTACGGTTAAAAAGGTAGGGGTATAAAAATCTCTAGGTCCGAACGCTGATGTAGAGAACAATTTAAACATTAACAATGCGACAAACGATCACGTTTAGTCCGAAAATATGGAGCTTGACAACTCAAATAAGTCCACAATTAATAAGCACCATAATACACGCTTTTTTTAAGGGAAACAAGAATCCTAAACTGATAGCATGTAAAGAAGATATGTATTTCTGCATTTTCAGTCAAGATTCCAAAATGGGATTCAAATTGTAAAGTAGGTTTCAAATTGAAATGGGATACAAATAGGGAATAACAGATGAAATGATATACTTAATCCTTATATGCATGCATATACTATAGAAAAGGACGCTTATAATTTTGGCAAGCACTTTGAAAATCTTATGCATGTGATATACTTAATACTGAATTATATGCAAACATGCATTCATGCTTCATTTGCCTAATGCTGACGCATACTAGATAAACCTGAACCTTCATACTTGAACTCAAACATCAACCCACACACCAACAATTTTCATTCATGATAAATTGGTATATCATTAAACTAATACATATAGAAGCAACACACATTTTGTAATGTACAAGAAAGTCTATTATTGATCTTAATGGTTTCCTACCTGATGACGTATACATTTACAACTAAAACCCATTAAAACTTCACAATTTTGTTCCCTATCAAATATTCCTGAAACTCTAAGCTTGGTAGACACTTAAAAAATGATGTATATCCAAAATCTTCATTTAACAGGAACTTGAAGCATAATTATATACTTAAAATAATATTCACATATAAAACCTATCCACCTAGAACTACTCATTAAAAAATGGTTTACATCATGTATGCTTTTGAGATTTTAAATAAATGGAGTTTAGATACCTCAAAAGCATTTGTTCCCACCATCGTAATACAACACATTTACTTTTATACCTTTGTGCATGTATCTATGTCTACAGCAACATATATATGAATTTTATGTACTTAGAAAATCATATTTTTATAGCTATATATACATATATGTATTTAAGATCACATGATTGTTTGAAACAAAAAGTTCATGCACATGCAAAACATCATATTGCTTTAAAACTTAAAATTCAAAACTGACATGTATTTTTGATCGTACATATTTATGAAATTGCACTTATCAAAAAGGTTGCTTATATGAAAAATCGAAAATATTGGGCGTATTTATTCAAAATCCTTGATATTTGCAAAATTGTATGTCTATCAAAAACCATATATCTACTTGAAGCTCGATACTCACATATGTGTTCAAAGACAAAACTAACTTAAAATTTATATATAAATATGTAATATAGTTTATATAAAACTTTTATGTGAACATAACCAAAGCCTTATATTTCCTCAAAAGATCACGTAAGTTCAAAACAAAAAATATGACTCATATTTATACCTATAAAATTAATTAGATCCTCAAGGACCTGGTGTCTTCCAAAATCATGTAGATCATATATGCAAAGTCATATATATTTAGAAATCCCATCAAAATGTGATGTATTTTAAACTTCATATTTGAGTGTATTCGAAATTAGAACATAATATGAAAAATTCATATGTTAGAAACCCACAAAACTACACTTAAAAGATATTATATAATACTATATGCTACAAAACCTTAGGATATTTGAAATCAAATGCACAAAGCATTTATGTTTTAAACTGGATAAAGAAAATTGACACTTTTAACTTGTATGCATAAGAGATTAAACACATTTAGCATGCATACATATATTTAAATCTGAATATATATATATATATATATAATGACTATCAACTTCATACATTCAAAAGTACTGATAAGAAGCCCAATCCAGTTTTCGAAGTCACATATATTTGAGATAATAATTATATACTCCTAACAAGCCATTTATATTTGAACCCTTGTATCACTTCGAAACCTTTCTTTAAAATTATAAACCTCACAAAGAAAAGCAGTAAATGTTAATTGTCTTGACTGGTTTTATATTTTTTGCAAGGGATGGACATAATATATTTCTACCGTGCTAGTTCATTGATAATTATTAGTATTGAGATTTTAAATATACATGGTTATAACACATGAACAATTACAATGCCAGGCCCTTCCTTACATAAACAAATTATCTGTTACATTTAAACATTAAGCATTTACAAATATATCCTGAAAAAACTAGTGTAGTTTTTGTAAATTGTAAAACATATTATGTTTCTAAGTCATTATCCAAAGCTGATAGATGATAGAACAACAAGGCATGAAGAAATTTATGGTTATAACTCAAACCGCCAACCAAAAAAACTGCAGCTAAAGAACGATTAAGTAAGTCAAAATCAAAAACTAATTTATGTATCTTAACTACGGATCTAAATCTAAATCGTTTGCTCAATGTCGACCATTCCACTAACCGAAAAACGTGATGAAATCGCAGCCAAAACCTCAATCTAAAGCGCGATGGAAACAACCCCAAAAAGGCGATGGCAGCTGAGGCAACGAAGGTGGAGAACGGGATGAATTAGGTTGAATGCGTTGGGAGGAGACGAAAGCCAAAACGCGGGAGCAAAAAAATTGTGAATTTAGGTCGAATATGCAGGAGACGAAAGCTATAAAGGGGGAAAAAAATTCAAGTGAAGGGAAATTTGGTGAAGGAGGGAAAAGTGAATAAACGAGACAAGGGTTTGGCTATTCATGGGTATAGGCTGTAAAAAATTTTCACGTTCTAGTAAAACAAAAATAAGAGGAAAAAAGCTTTAAAATAATATTAGTTGCGTTTACACCATAAACGCTACCAATAAATGCAACCAAAGACATGTTTTCTTATAGTGATCTTGGATTATATCCTAAAACTCACAAACTCAATATCACTCCTACTGACTACAAGACACTTTGGTTTTTATATGAAAATAGTCCATTCTAAGTCGTTATTTAGTATTTTCCATTTCAACCCATTTGTACCAAACACAATGTCATATCAAGTGATAATTGTGTGAGTAAATCTAAATTAACTTGAGCCCATCAAATAACGAATTTATTATGCCAATTTCAATAATTGAAATTCACAATGTTTTTTTTGAAATGGTACTTTATATACAACAAATCAATGGGACAACATATCCCATGTCAATAAACGTTTGAAAGCAAGTTTCTAACTTGTGACCTCTTGCACCAAAGCCAAATCAATTAACTATTTGGACAATGGTGCTTGTCATTATATTATTCTTAATAATGTTCTTTGAAATTCACAATGTTCTTCTTAATAATGTTGCTCATTATAATTTAACTGCATTTGTCTTGCTCTTGAAGACACATCCGCTGCCAATGGATCATATCCCTTCGGGTACAACTACCAAAGTCATATTTTGATAACATATTGGAATCCTTTTCTGATTCACCATACTATGCAGAGTCAATACTATTAATAGCTTAATTGACAACTGAGAATTATCTATTCTTGACATTGATAAGAAACTCATAGTTTCTCTTCAATGTATGAGAATACTTATTATACGCTCTAATGTGATGTGTTTATTTAGGTTAGGTTAATTTCATTTCATCCAACGTAATTAATTTTTATTTTGGATTGTATCTAAATCAACTTTACTACTAATAATTTCTCAAAATATTTCTTCACTGCGTAGATCGTATTTCTTGAAACAGTAATTGTTTCTCAATGCAACGGAAAAGGCATTCATAAACACTTAATGAATTTCCTTATATACGATTTTTTTAGTTTACCATACTTATGTTCAAAACATAAGTTAATTATCCAATAACAATCGTTCCCAAAGTTCTTTTAGCAGCGATTCATACATGACCGCTTATGTACAATTATTATGTGTTGTCTTTCAAGTCACACAACCTACCAAATCCTTGGCTTAGGATATGTCGGAATTTCTTATAAATCATTATCTTATATGATTGTATAAGCTATCTTCAGATGAAATTAATAATAACATTATGCACCACTCTTAAATACATAACCTTATAGAAAGATGTTAACTCGACTTCACTCGCCATTTATCGTACTGTTAAATAAAGTACGATTACTCCTTATTTATACATCATTATGTATTATAGGGAGAAGTGACTATTGAGATTGAATCTTTATTCATTCTTATGTACTTTCGGAACTCTTTCCAATATACTAACTAATTCAATAATAATGAATCATTTTTATTTTCTATCGCAAATTATTTTATTTACTTTCATTTTATGTTCTATGAACTCATCATTAACATACTATGCATGTATCATATGTGCATGTTCATGTTTCTTATAATTCATCGATGAATACAACAAAGTATGTGAAACAGTTTTGGAATTAATAGACTTTCGATTGCATACATCTATATACATCAACCTATAGAATTCATTAACTTACCACGGTCCCACTGAATGGGTGCTTCACCCTTAATTGTCGGAGATATAATTTACTAATACCATATGATTCATAATCATATAATAAAAAACCATTTCTCAAAATTATGGCTTAGTCCACAATTCCAAAATAATTGCAAATAAATTTATATACTTTTGTATTTTCCAATGCATCACAAATATCGGTACTATATTTTTATTTTATAACGAGCATCTGTAATGTAAAAATCCAGTTTTGAGCAATAACTAATTAAAATTAATAATAGTAAATTAAATGAAAATATAAATAATTTTAATTTAATAAGGAATATTGAAATTTTATTATAAGGTAAATAGTGATGAAATTAAATAGTTTTGAGAAAAATTATGAAATAAATTAATTTAGGAAATTAACTAATAAATGTGCTTGAAATATGAATATTGGATGCTTAAATTTAAATGAATTAAAAGATAAAAAATAAATTCTAGGAAATTATATAATGGTGGGTAAATAATTAGATATTGAAGATATGAATTTTATTTGGAATTTTGTTGTAGTTTGTTTTAAACAGAAAATAGTTTATAAAATTAATTAAGTAACAAAATTATATTTATATATATTCAAAACTTATGCCTAAGCTTAAGTATTCCTAGCCCGAACCCATTTTCCAGATCGCTCTATTTCGAGACTTTTCTTTCTTCAGTATAAATGCTCACGTATACGTCTTTTGATCATTATCTTCTTCTTGGAAACTTCTACTTCACAACTTCTTCATCTTCTAAATTATATGATAAATCAAATAAATTATTATAAATCTTCAAATTTGATTATATGCGTCTCGACACTTATATGCATAGCGGAAAGGGATTCTAGTCTTGGTTGATATGCTGGGTTCTGGGTATGTGCATTCAGGGAGGAGGAAGACACGTCAGGTGAATGAACACACTCAAAGGTCATTGCTTAAATCATCTATTTCTTGGTATATGAAATGTTTGTATTGAATAACTTGTCTATGCTTCGACTTGGAGGGGAAATTATGAAAGGAAGAGGAGAATTGGAGGAGAAACAATGGAAGGAGAAGGAGCTGGTCACCTGCATTGGTGAAGCTCGGGCATTAATAAGCGACTGACTGGTCAACCACCTAGGGTGACTGGACCAGATGGTAGTGATCGATCGAGCATTTTTTTTATGTCTGTCTGTTTATATATATATATATATATATATATATATATATATATATATATATATTAATTATAAATAAGAATGTTTATAAATAAAAGTTGTTTTTTGTGTGTGTGTGTTTGATTAGAAATTTTTTTATTTAAATTAAATATTTATTACTTAATTATGGTTATTATTTATTAAAAGAAAATTTTCCTTTTTAATTAAAAAAACTATTTAAAAATCTATAAAATCTTGGAAAAATAGAAAATAATTACCAATTATCATTTTATTATTTTAGTGTATTTCATGAATTTTGGATGTACTCTTAAGTTTAAGAAGATATATCTGGAATTTTGGATACAAGGAGTTGATTTAAATGTAATAAGAATTATCTGAAAATCGTAATTAATTATAGAAAACTATGAAATGACTATTATGATTAATATTTGGTTTTATAAGATAATTTCAAAGATTTGGGTATGGAAATGGGATTTTAGTAGTAATTTATTAATACTAAAATTCTATTTGCTCTATAAAAGTTAGTTATTTTATTTAAGTTAGCTTTATAAATGATTTATTAATTATGGTATTGAATTAGAGTTATTTACTCATACTTGATGTAAATATTTAATTAAATTGTTTTATATCTTATATATTAGTATCCTCTCTATTATAATTAATTTTGAATATAAGAATGATCCACAGTTGACACTGATTTGATTAGTGTTTTGGAATGATACGGTGATGACATCCTTCTATATGGGTTCATGACATTCCTATTTTCTGATATTTTTGATATGATATGGCGATGACATCCTTCTGTATGGGTTCATGATATTCCTGTTTTGTGATATTTTTGTTTAGATGATTTCAATTCTCTATAGAGAGAAATATGAATAAACGGAGTTATAATACTGTTTGGGATGGGCGATTCGATAATATTTCTTTGTTTATTCTTTGGACTCGTTATGTAGAATGCTGAAGGAATGAGTGTGATGTGTGAGCACTGAATAAATAAATTAGCAACGCAGGGTGGTATGTGATGTAGTTGTAATATTCATTCGGTTAATCTTTGCTTGTGGATGACACTCATATGAGGATATGCTGTGTGTCGGCAATATACAAAGTCGTGTGTTGGTGCAATACAGAGCCCTTTGTCGGCAATATACAAAGTTGTGTGTCGGCATAAGTATCCAGCCGTGTGTCAGAATATGTATTATACTGCGTGTCAGCATATGTATAGAGCTTTATGTCGGCCTATGTATAAAGTCATGTGTTGGTATGTGAATATAGTTGTGTGTTGTCTATTTCATATATATATATATATATATATATATTTACAATATTTGTCTATTACTATACGACTCCCTTTATGTTTCGAGTGTGAATCAAATTGGCTGGTATCCACCCTATCAGCTTAATCACAGTGGTCACGCCATAGATCTGTAACACCTTTTCTTATAGTCGTGTGTCGCCAATGTGTATAGCCATGTGTCAGCAATGTATATAGCTGTGTGTCGGCAACGTATTGAGCCATGTATTGGCAATGTATAGCACCGTGTGTCGGCAATGCATAGCCCCATTATGTCACCTAGGCCAGTAGTCTGTTATCATTTTGTAGCGTATGTAGGGTCATGACCGGGTCCTCATGTAGTCAAGCACCCTAATAGATATAAGTCATGATGTCCGTCGAGGTAACTAAGACCGTATGAGCCGTGTTGGTGGAATACGTTTGTCATATTCGCCAATTACGTATGCAGTCTCCTAGAGCAAGTGTGTCCATCAGTCTCCCATCTAGTTCTGGCATGTGTTATATAGACACATACTATACTTCTACTTGAGACGGTGAGCTACGATTATATCTGAGATTGTGTCCAACGTATAATCAATTCTGGTATCCTTCTTAGGCATGTGTCGCCGAATATCTTTTTCATTAGCGTGTATCACCAACTACTATTCATTGGTATGTGTTGCCAACTATGCTTTATAGGCATGTGTCGCCAACTACATCTTTCATTGATGTGTGTCGCAATTACTATGATTTGCTTATGGATGATTATTTATATTAATATTGATGATATTTTATTTATTGAGATTGAGTGATATATTTGGGAAAAGCTACGTGCTAGCCTGATTATACATGGTGATATCTCCTCTGTGGATATTTTTTGAATTTATATGATATTTTCTAGATATGGATAATTCACCCATTTGATGTTGGTTTCACAATTTCTGATTTGACGCACTGCTATTTGGGTGATGAGGGCATAGTTTGGTGATGCTTGATGTTTTGCGATATGTTAGGAATTGTTTATGATATTATAATTATATACTTTGCATCCTTTACTATATACATATATTTCATCACATGGATTTTCTGGTAATTGCCTTTTATAAACATCGGTTATTCATGTTATTGCATTTCTTTATGTGCATTACATGTACATTTATATTCATATGAGTAACCCCTATGATTTAGATGTAGTCTAACTCGTGTGTTATGTACGTAATACTCAGGTCAGTCCGAGACATTTCAGGTAGAGAGACAGTTAGACCGGTTTGTGTTTTCTGAGAATAGAGAAGGTAAGATATTTAATATTGTAGATTATTATTCTGTTGTGTATAATCTCTGTATATATCATTGTATTGTATATTGGACATACCTTGTATATTCAATATTATATATTATCGCTACGATTCTACTCTGTGTTCTCTGATACTCATTGTATATTGTATATTGTTCTATCCTGTAGGCATATGTTTTTTTTTGCCGATACTATGTATGTATATGTGAGTTATTTATTCGATGTTTAAATACGTGCCAGTGTTAGCCAAGGGAATACTCACACATCCCATATTGCCTCATTCTCCATATTATTCGCTAGTATTACCTAATAATGCTCTTGTATAGTATGGGTATATAGGTAGGGGTATTTACACATAATATTCATATTGAAATAATACTATGCCTATTTTTCAGTCGATACTGAAAAATAATTATTATTTCATAAATAATGTTTGGTGCATTTTACAAAAACAATTTTCGTAACATGATGCGACTAATAATTGTTATATGGCATGCTTCCACTATTTCCACCATTATTATAATAGCGTATGAAATATGAAGCTCTATTCAACCACTTAATTTAAGCTATTTATTTCATTTATTGTAACTACTTTATGGTCGAGAATTTTTGGACCAAGTATCTTAAATTTAAAGAAATAACTGAAATGACCATTGACTCCCTTCATCCTAACCATGTCTTAGGTTACATCCACTCCTATACATTCGATTTTTTTCTTAAATGGTCGATCCATTCAAAGAAAGTCATTATTACAATATCATAACACACTTTTACAAAAGTGCATTTGGTCATTCTTAATTCTTAGGGATATCAAATAAATTTCACTTTATATAAACGGATAAAAATGACATTTCAGTGATTGAGTTCTTAGATTTCTTGTAGCCTTTGGTCCAGTGTTACACTTAACACGACAAGATCATTATTGTAATCAGTTATATTGAAACACGATCTCACACTACTGTTTACTTGCTTATTTCAGAGAACTAATTTCACCGAGGTTTCGCACATTATGAATTGTGAAAGTTCATCGTGTAATATTTATATGTGATCGTATATGGATCAAATATCCATATTCTTGTATTGCTTTTAGAGTTCGAAACTCATTGAAGACAATACATTATCTCGGGCAAGTAAACTCGTAAGTGACCAAGCTACGATCATATTTAGCGGTTGTATAATTAGGCACTTGCGTGGGTCAACATGCAAAAATTTATTGGTAAATACATTTTATATTTCTACTTATCAATCTTAATGCAGTTCCTTTGTATAATTTAATTGATACATATTTTATCAATTATATTAACTGCACAAATTTATCAATGTAGATTATTATAACTTTATATCAGACGTTCTTACAATATTAGAAAGGTTAAATGTTACCATTTCATTTTTTTAATACGGCTCGCACTATTCTTTTATGTTTTTCATAATCCTAAAACGGAACATAGAAGTCTTTCGACTTCACTTGTGGGTGTTAGGACTCGTCTATCTTGAGATTCTGGCCTTGAGTTTGCTCAAGTTATAGCCCCACAGACGATGGACAACTCCTTATCGATTGTATCATATACGACTCCTAACACATGGTTTATTGTCCTAATCTCATTTCGATTTTGAGTTTCCTCAACAAATTGGAAGAAATTATTCATTTGTACCTATCATTTCACGATGCCTAAGTATAGTATATGTACTTTGAGTTTACTCAACAAATACATATAGTTATCTTACATTGTCTTGTTAATATATTAATAATGCTACACATAACATCTCTAGATTGAGTTTTCTCGACAACCAAAGTATGCAAGCAATTTATTAATATATAAATGGTAGAGGACAATAATAAAAATCCATGATCTTTAATATATTTGATTGAGTGATATCAACTTATGCAATAATGTTTTTTTTTTTGTGAAATACCTTCGTGGTTCAAGTGTTGGACACATTAGAAATCACGGTATACGAATGTTCTAATGCCTTAAGTCTAATTTCGTTTCTTACCGTTCCACCTTTAATTTATTCATTCATATTATATAAGTTTTAATCATTATATGGCTTTTATGATTTAATTAACTAATACAATAGTCTTATGTATAATATTATATTAATTAAATCTTATTTAATTAATTTAATTAATTTTATCCATTTTAAACATTTTAAATTGAATATGTGCATTATAACATCTATAGAAATACACAGACTTTATGCACACACACGCACGCGTGTACACAGACACACACATATGTATGCTTGTATTATATTATTTATTAACTAACATTTAATTAATATATCTAATTAAAACAATTTTAACACTACAACAAAATACTCATTTCACAATTGGCAATAACAGTTGCAATGAGTTTGTTTATAATCGCTAGTCTTAACATGCGAAGTTGTAGTAGGATCGAAGCATTTTACAACCGTTTAGGACCGTTTTAAAATACTATTGTGATAAAACATTTTACAGCTGTTTTCAGTTGTGACAGGTGTTTTGCAACCGGTTTTGCTTGTTGTAATATGTCTTCTACATATGTTTGCCCATTGTTAAAAATTAAAATATAAAAAATCTATGTATTGTTGTAATGCATCCCTATAGATTTAGCTTCGTTTTGCAACTGAAACCAACATTTACTAATAAGAACCAAAACCATTCACATACTTATATTCCTTTATCGAATTTCACAAAGTTCAATATATGACAACTTCAAAATACATACAATTTCAAAACACATTCAACTTCAAAATATACTGCTACAAAATGTATACAAGCTTGCAATTTACACCCAACTGCATAACAATTCTATTTCACTCTATTTAGTCACCTCCACATGTTTCAGTATGCTCCAATTTTGTTCAGCAGCTTCAGCCCTATATCTTTTGCCAATCCGCTTTTATATGGTCTTTGTCCCAACCTTGTGGTATCTTCAGTATCAACTTCATGTTATAAAAGTTTTTAAAGTTGAGAACAAGTTTATGCAAAGAAAAATCATGGTTTTTATTATGTAAATGAAATTCATTAATGTGTAAGTTAGTTTATATAAACTGAGCATAACCAAGCATATGCTCAGTTTATATAAACCGAGCATTTAAACCGAGTCATGCTAAATTTGTATAAACCGAGCGTAACTCAGTTTGTATAAACTGAGGTATGCTCAGTATACAAACTGAATTATGCTCGGTTTATATAAACGAGCAGAACTCAGTTTTGTCTATTAATACTGAGAGCATAACTAAAATAACATGTGAAATAATATTTACAACCAAAAACACAAATGCACAAATGTCGTACATAATATATTCATATTTTAATTAATTTTCCAGCAATAGATCGCAAAAGAAATGACCAATACATTAATTAATCTTGTTTCCATGAGATAGGACTCTTCTCTACATCATAACATATAATTAATTAAAAACCCAATCAGTTCACATATACTTTAATCAGTTTTTCAAAAATTATCACTCCATCTATCATTCTTCACCTATACCATAGCTATTTACAAATTTGCATTCTTTTTTTTTCTTTTTTTTCCCCTTGTTTCCAAACAACGTATAATAACCACATCATATATAATCACACACACACGCATGGAGTTTGGTTTGCAACTCCATTTGAGCATATAGTAATGGGCATAGTTATGGGTGTTTCGATACTCGGGAGACATTTATTTGGAGTAAGATCTGCTAAAGTTATTTCCAAATACGTATTTAAATATTTTAATTTACGTAAACACATGTTCTAAGAAACATAAATAAAATAATGGAAATTATAGTATATTTTATTTCACTGTTGATGTTTATTAATGACTATCTTACCAAATATTTCCTATTTCAGTATTATATCACTATCTACTAAAGTTGTTTCAAAATTTAAATTGTGTTAGGTTAAAAACAAAATATGTGTAATGTGGTAGCAATACCCTAAAAATTCTAACACAAAATTTACTAGAAAAATACAAACACTTTTAACCTTTCATATTTCCAGCAAGAAGAGCTCCCAAATTGTTCTCCATATAGTAATATTTTTCCAAAAATGCCTCCATATAAACACTATCATCTTAGTATACAAAAGGCATGATAAAATTTATAATTAAAGTCTTGGACCTCATGCTCTTTGATGGTCATTCTTCTCTTCCTCCTTTGCCCAATTGTGAATTGCCTGTAGTGTGAAAACAAAAGAAAACTAGTTTAATGAAATATACTATTAAATTAAACAAAACGAACATCCATTAGTATATATCTGGTCTCAAAATTTAATTTTCGAATACAGAAAGCATATAGTTGTCCCGCATATACATTCAATTACCAAATAAATACTTAAGTGATAGAATACACCACTCTAATTCTGCAGCACCTAACTTCCAATTAACTTCTTGCAGGCTTACAGTAACTTTCCAGAAACCAAAAACTACAAAGTATATGATTTGGGAAACTTGTTTCCATGGCTCAAAATACAATTGTTGCAGTTAAATTCCATAGTAAGACGGCAAGAAATGATAGAGATTACCAAGTTTTAGAGGCAAAGATAGGCGCGGTGGCGAAGACATTTATGGGTTGCGAGGCACGGCTGCGACGATTGCTATGGAGGCTGTGACGATAGAGCGCGACTGCTACGATGGGGCGCAACCACAACGATGAGGCATGACTGCTTGGCTTGCTAGGGATGGCACGAAGCATGTGGGGGCGATTTAGGGTTTGCATGAAGCAAAACAGCAGCCGCCACCAGATTTCGTGCCTCCTCCAGCCCCCGCGTCGTCATTGCTTAACCGACCTCTTCCTTACCGCAATGCCAAGCTAACGTCGTTTTCTCTCTCTCTCTCTCTCTCTCTCTCTCTCTCTCTCTCTCTCTCTCTCTCTCTCTCTCTCTCTCTCTCTCTCTGAATGCGGTTAATCAATTTTAGTGAAGGGCTTTTGGGAAAGAAAGGTGAGGTGTAGATTAGAACGCAATAGGATAAGGCAAGTGAGGTGATAAGGGGGTGGCAATGGTTTTGGACTTGGCACTTTTATTTGGCCCGACAATCAAAATGAATTTGATTTAAATTCATATTTCCAACCAAACCATTCTTTGTATTATTATTTTAAAATCAAATAAATATCTTCAAATAAATAAATAAAACTTTCTCATATTTTACTTTCACTTGAAATAATTTTTCGATGATAAATATGCTGCTTTTAACGCATAAACAATTTTAAAATATTTATTTATTCCTTGTAATAAATTTCAAATTTCTCAAGTGTATTCTATTTCCCAAGTCCAAATTTCAACTGATTTACAAATTCAAGGCACACCTTTTAAATATCAAATTTGAATTTTTAAATATACATTTCTCATTTTAATTCAAATTAAACTCAAAATTCACAGTTGTTTTTATAATAACTTTCAGTAGAACTATAGTCTAACGAATATTATACAATTATTTCATGTTCAATTTGTTGATTGGGGTGAAAAAAGTACAAGTTTACTACAAATACAATAGATTGCTTGCTTATTTTTAATGAAAATGATTGTTTTCAAGAAAAAGTTTTAATCAAATCTATAATATGCTATTAAAACCGAGTTCCTGTATAAGCTCTTTCATTGCTTCGTATCTTTTCCACTTCACATTCCTTTGTTTTTTTATATAAAAAATAAATTCTTTTGTATTTTATCTATTCTATTCTATTATATAAAAAATAAAATATTGGACTCTTAATATTCTCATCTCTTAAAATACTTTTCTCTCATCAACTTATGGCAAAAAATTCATTTTCTTCATTAAATTAAACTTATTCATTCAAAACCAAATTCATTACCATTGTAAGATACTCATTTCTCCAATTCGTATGATAATGTGGTTTAAGATTCACAATCTGCCTTACTCCCTTTATTCATTGTTCCAACATAATACGACTGACGTTCTCTTCCTCTTCTCCACACGGTTGATGTAAGAAAAAACATATTATTTTCTTTTTTTATTTGACGTCTTTACTTTCTTCTTCATCCTCAACAAGTATTTCTTCTACATAGCCGGTTTCTTATATAAAAAATTTGGTTCTTTTCCTCCCCTTTTGTATTATCTTCAATTATTTTTGAATCTATTCATGTTTGAGTGATTGTTTTTGTGAATGGTGTATTTATATTTAAGATTTTTGTGGAAAAATTATTCGAAAGCTGATAATAACCTTGGTTTAGTGCATCGATGAACTCAAACTAAAGGTTAAATCTTTATTTTATTAATAAATTTTCTAACATTCGAGTTTAAATGTGTTCTTTTTGTAATAAATTTCCAACTTCGTTCTCTAATTCAAATTTTGTGTCCAAATTCTATTTTCCTTTTATATTTTTTCGAGTGAAATGCTTATGAATTTGGTTTTTATTTTGATTTTGTGGGAGTATATTGAATTTATGCACAAGCATCTTAAGTGTGATGACCCGCCCTTCTTCTCCCAGAAAGACGTATCATCATTAAGAAAGAAAGGGGTAGAAATAGAAAAGAAAAGAAAGAAAAAACAACAACAACAGAATCTCACAGCGGAAATGGAATAAAATATAATACATCACATAACAATTACATAGTTTACATATATCAGAGTTATACAATATCATGCACATGACAATCATATATACATCTGTCACTACATACATCTCAAAATACAACATACTCTAACTAACACAGCGGAACTAGATAGATATCTACATACGTTTGGCCTCCTGCTCCAAGCTCCTCCAGAACTCAACAATACAAGTACCTATCACTTGGCTACTCGTAAAAAAATTGAGTACTCAAGAGTTTATGAAAAACACAAAATATAAACTCCGGGTCAGACATGGGTCTGGTATGAGTAAACAGTTTAAAGTTGTTTAACTTTGAAAAAACATTGGAAAAGAAAGGTATCACGTAAGACTCCCCACACATAAATACGGGTAAGTTTTTACCTTACGCTAACCAAAACATTTCATAGGAAATCCAATGATATTATAGTAGTGTCTAGGGTTTTCAAGTAAATAGAAAACAGCTGAAATTGTTACATGATTAAATTACAGCTACTAGCCACAAAAGTGGGTAATACAATCAAATCCAAGGGCGCTTATTGAAAAATGGGTTCCATACAATAGCAGGGCTACTAGGGTACCGCCCGTCACAGTACGGGGCCTAGATCACCGTACCGAGGAGTACGCCCGCTTCCCTGCAACACATGGCCGGAACCATTTCTTACTGAACAGTCCCGAACAAGATAACCCTGCAGTTGGCGCGACCAACCGCTCACTAAGCCGAATAAAAAGGGACATCTAGACAGAGAAAAATCTTGTCCTGCTTGGGCATGACCCACCTAACCTTGCTGCACCTCTCAGCTTTTAGTCATTCCCGGTTGATGAGGCTTGAGGCTACGATTACTTTTAGAGAACATATCCCTTAGAATGCTCATCGCCCACCTGACGATGTGCTAAAAGCATTCGATCCATACAAGTTCGTTCCAGGTTCGAACGAAACCGAAGGCATTATCTCGTTACACTTATTTTGGAATCACCCTCAGAGTTAACGACGATAATCCTTGCACTCTGAATCTTCATCTTCACTTCAGATTCACGACCTATCGTTAATTTGGATCGATGTGATTTCGGATGTCCAAATATGGGAACCTGATGCCGGTCTCATCGAAATCCAAAACGTGTCTTTTAAGGCCAAGTTGTTTTAAAGTTTAAAACAATTCAATTATATTATCCATATACACACAGATAGATAATTCACAATATCACAATAGATAATCAACATTATCATCATAAACAGAAAATCAATATTATCATCACAACAGATAATCCATAATATTATCGTACTTCAATCAAGCATACATTTCATACAGCATCATTTATCTCATACTTGAGATTCCAACCCATTCAAGGTAAACAATATCATCCAACCATACATAAGCAATCATATCAGCTATAATTAATTTAAAATGAATTAAATTAATTAATTGCATCTCTAATTAATTTAAAATTAATTAAATTAATTACTTCACCATTATAAATCTTCTTATATAATCAGTTAATTAATTTATCATCATCCAGTTATTCAATTTAATTAATCATCCTTGATTAATTAACTTTAATTACATTCAAGTAATCATCCTTTAATTATTTTCACAAATAAATTATCTTAACTAAACATAGAAATTAACCCAATTACTAACATTACATTTCTTCTTAATTACACTAATTAATTACTCTTTAATCTCTTATTATTAATTATATTTATTAATGATTACTAATTACATTTTAATTTCATTATCCTGTATTAAATTAATTACCTTAAGTAATTAAATCTTTAATTAAGCCACATTTATCAATCACTCCCGATTAATACCATTCAGTAATTAACCACCTTTAATTACTTTATCAAAACAATTAATTACACCTCGATTAATTTCCTTTAAATTAATTCCCTTGATTCATTGCACAAAGTAATTATACTCAAATTACTTCCATTATTAAATCATCCTCAGTCAGTTGCATCCAGTCATTATCATTAATTACTTTCCTAAGTAATTATACTTATCACATCATCAATAATTATTTAAATTAATTAAACTTAATTAATTAACTTAAACAATTCATATTTAAACTTCATTAATTAAAAAAAGTAATTAATTCCTTAATTACTTAATTATTTAGTTATTCTATTTCATGCTATTTAATTTATTACTTCTAAATCAAGTTATTTAACTTTAATTAACTTAATTAACTATTCCTTTATCATTAATTTATTATTAATTAAATAAACTTAATTATCCCTTATTTAATTGTTAATTACTTCATTTATCATTACTTATCACTTGATTAATTAACTATTAATCGTTCATTAATTAACTTAAGTAGTTAATCACAAATTAATTTATTTCTAAATTATTAATTAGTTTCTAATTATAATTATAAAGTAATTATTCTTAATTACTTTCAAGAAATAGTTAATCTAGTTTTAATTATCCAACTAAGTTAACATTTTAAAGTCCTCTTTAAATTTGAAATTCAATTATATTACTAACTACAATACAAACGTTAATTAACTTTATGCTTAACTAAATTAATTACTTAATTAAAATGATAATTAAGTGTTTAAAACATCATTAAAGTACTAACAACAATAATTAAGTCGTGTAATAGATTCTTGACTTAAACAATTAAACTGTGTTTAAAACTTGTAGAAAAAAAACAAGATATTAAATTTTATAAAAAAAACTGCTGCAGATAAACAAAACCCCGAGGCTCCCCTTGATTAAACCCGAGTGGTACTTCGAGTTACACGCTAACATTCTCGAGACACCCACCTCATTTCCACGCAAAACTCCTTCTTCTCCCTTTTTTTTACATTCATGTAGTTCAAACTTTGCTAAGTAAAAATAGCATCAGGTTAAGACTACGCTCGCGATAAAAACCCGAAGCCACCTACCTAATCCCTCGTGCACGACTCGAGAAACGTCACTAACACGACGTCGTCCCATTCTCCACGCCGTGCACGTGCACCGCGGAACCAAAGACCTCCGGCGAACACCCATATCGCTGACAAGTCACGAATTCCACGAACAAACGAAAACCAAGCTCGAATCTTGTTTCAAACTATCGAAACGAAATTAAGCATACCGTTCGAAATTCTGTAGCCCAACCCATATGACAAAACGACCTCGCCACCACCGCCGCCGTGACCACCGGAAGCCCTCAACTTTTGGCCGCACCTCGACAACACGCCATCCTTCTATTCCCCAAATGCTCGAGGCACTCGATCATCCATGGTCGATGAACGCGTCACGTTACAGAGATGAACATGAACACCACCCTAAACCCCTGATATGATCTCGTGCTCGAATTTGACACAATAGAAAAATTAATTGACATTTTTCTCAGGATCACAGTAGTTATTACTACCCTCAAACCAAGTTTCAACATTTTAATCTAACTAGATTTTTTGAATTTGGAAAATATGCATTTCTTGTTCACAAACGAACTGCTCTTAGGATTCAAAGCTAAAAAAATTCATTTTTGTTTTAAAAATCATAAATTGCAGTGATACTTCAAGATATAAACTTGAATTAAAATTTCACAATAATCGAACTTTATCAATTTATCAGTTGGTTGCCTGTAAACAAAATTACAGTGTATATTTTCTAACAGATATGATTTGATCAGTTTTTAAATCTAGACTTAGGTTTACCATCTTGTTTTAGCTGAAAAAGTTAAGCTTTACAATAATCTGATGAGTATAAATTTGAGTTCGAAGGAAAAACTTCAACTGTGTAACAAATAACAGAGAAGATCAAAGCAACACAGGGTTATATTCAAACCATCACATATGCAAACAATAATATCAATAAATCTTGAACTGTCTTTGATTAAACTTAAAGCTTTAAATTTGATGTTTACTCACCAGTAAAATCTTTGAACAGAAGCACACTCCTTGTTTTAAAAACCTGTTGTTGAAATCTGTCTGTAAATTTTTCCTGTTCTTTTGATTTTAAACTTGAGCTTTGCTTGCTTCTCTTTTTTTTCTTTTCTTGTTCTTATTCTGCAAAGTAAAGATTTGTACATATTTTAAATAGACAAAAATATGGGCTCGAACAAATAAGCATTAAATGTTGTGTTGCTTAATTAGTTTACATAGTTATAATTATGTTGTACCATGTATAAAGACATTTGTATGTATTTGTATGAGGCTATGTTCTTCAGCAGGTAAGCCTGCGGCTTATATAGGAAGACATGTTACTTTATTGCTTGTATTTTAATTTACCTGAGTTTGTTAGGTTTCTTCATGCTCTACAGATACTTGTGAATGAGGATTATTTCCTTTGAAAACATTTTTTTTATTATTTTATACTTTATACTTGACTGATTTTCATTTTGCAGGTGGATTATGGTGTTGTACATGAAGATAATTTATAGATAAATATTTGTCTTGTTTCTTAGTTAGTTTGTATACTTACTAAAATGTTACTATGTATAGATATTTTGTTTAAAAACTTACACTTAGCATTTGACTTATGAATGAAGGTACTTTGAATAAAAACATTCGTTTTGTTATTAGCTTCCAATTGAATATTTCACATATGTGTGTCAGGTTCATTTTTATACTTTTGGCTTGCTTGTGAAAATAATTTGTTTCATTATTTCTAGCTTGAATAGTTATATACATATGGTTGTGTTATTTCATATTTCACTTATTTTCTTGTTTGTATTATATTTGTATTTTATATTTTAACCATCAATACCCAACTTAGATTCATAGGTTTACTTATTTATTTATATTTATGTTTTTGTCTTACAATAATATTAATTTTTATATTGAACATTATCATCTATTTATTTTATATTTTATATTTTCCAAATGTAAACAAAGTAAAGTATTTTAATTCAATTACATAAATATTATTAAGAGATTTTATTTAAATTTCCAGAATCAAATTTCCTTTTAAAATACCAATATATAAAAATAATTGGCAATTATTCCAAAAGGTTTAATTATTTTAAAATGATCAGTTTACTTTCCATTTAATTAGATTAAATATTTATTAAAATAAACAGAGTCAAAATCCAGGGTCGTTACATTAAGATCTTCAGTTATTCTGATGTTACGGATAAAGTTGAACTATTTTTTAGCCTTCGCATTGTGTGTAAATATTCAATTTAATTTGTTTTTGTTGTAGACATTAATTTGGTTTCTTTAACTTATCCTGTTGAGAATTATTGTGCTAATTAACATACATAGATACAAAAAATCTTAAGTTATGTGTAACTAAAGAGATAATTTTTTTCATTATTAAAGATAAGTATATAAAAAAACAAGTCAAGGACCTTTAGCTCAAGTTGCTAGAGGTATGGTGCTTTACACTAAGCTTCTTGAGGTCACGAGTTTGTATCTTCAAGACATCAAAATGAGCAGTCTACTTGGATAAAGACAGCTCCTATTCTTAAAAAGAAAAAGGAAGAAAGAAACTTGGGTAAAGTAAAGGAATACACATAAATTAATTTGTAATAAAATAGTAAAGCAAAAAATTTAAATGTACAAGAAACATTTTTATTCTATCTTTAGTATGAAACTTTAATATACTGTGAAAATTTTGGTTTTAAATATGTATATTGTAAACTTAATTTTATAAATTATTTTTGCTGTCTTAGTCACCTCAGCTTATATTTTAAAATTTTGGGCATTACCTTCATAACCAGTCTACACTTAATATTTTTTTTATTCCGTTGTTTAATATACTATGAAATATTCATGCATAACTCGCGTTCCTGGTTTCCACCAAATTCTTAATGATATTAAGAAATGGTGAGGTAATTATTTATGAAATTTATTTTTACGTTACCGTGTTTCAAAATTTTAAGTAGATTGAAATGTTCGTAGATAACTATATATTGGGGTTGTAATAATCTGTAATGATTATAAGTGAACTAATATTGAATATGTAGGATAATATGGAATATTATTACCATACGATTGTCAAAATGAATTATTCACTTTTGCTTTTGATCCATTTGAATTCGAAGTACTTAAAATATTAATTATAATTAATTATATTTTAATTCATTGATACTGAACAATTATAGAATTAAACTTCAATTATCATTCTAATTATTTTCATAAGTAATTCTTGAAAATTAATAATTTTAATTTGTATCCACAAGTTGTTTTCTTTTAAACTGTGTACTTTGGTCATAGCACATAGTTGAACTACAAGTCTCAAATAGTATATAACATACTATAAGTTAACATGTCTAGTGGTCGAACCACGTAGCATGTAGGATTTGACATGTGTGACGTCATGGGCTAAATCTTGATGGCCTTACCACTGGGACGGTGGCATGGAAATTTTACAGTGATACATTATTTTCCACTCTAAATTATGTTAATTTTTTTACTATTTGAGTTATAATTCCGGTAATTACATTTTAAGTAAAAGAAAAAATTATTTAGTTATTTCAAAAAATAGAAGCATAGGGTTTATGTTCTATGTATATTTCTCATGTAATGTTATGCTATACTTGTTAAAAAAATAAGATTTCTGCTACGGTAATATTTTCTGTAAAGAAGTTTGTTAAAGAATACGAATTTGGTTTCTTTCACTTATTCAATAAAAATTATTATGTTTATTAACACATAAATACCAAAAAATCTTAAGTTGTTCTATATATTTAAATAAAGGTGGGTTGTTCTTTTTTTCAATGTTAAACATGAATATATAACAAAAATCAAGTTGAGAAAAATATCTAAAGTAGAAGTGTATATAAAAATTTATATGTAATAAAATGGTCAAGGAAAAAAAATATGAAATGCATTAAAAAACCATTTTTTTTCTATCTTTAGTAGGAAAATTTAAATAGTGAAAAGTTTAGTTCAAATATATATACAGTAGACTCAATATTTTAAATTCATTTTAACAATTGCATGGCAATAATATTCCATATTATCCTACCTATTCAAAAATAGTTCATTTGTAATCATGCAATTGTAATTCAATTAATAAGAAAAATAATTGCAACTAATTATCTTTAATACCAAATAATTATAGAATTAAACTTCAATTAGTTAATTTCTTTTGATTATTTCCACAAGTAATTGCTGAAAATTAATATTTTTTTATGTGCATCAACAGGTAGTTTTCTTTTACAATTAGATACTTAAGTAGTAGTAAATACTACATAGTTGCACTACAAGTCTCATGTAGTATATAACATACTATAAGTCAATATATGTCCAGTAGTTTGAATCACGTAGTACATAGGATTCAAACATGTGACCATTTGACATCATGAGCTAAAGCCAGTGGGTCCTACCATTGGGATAGTGATGCTGGACATTTTATGGTGATGTATTATTTTTCTTTGAATTATTTTAAATTTTTGTACTATTTTTGTTATAATGTCTGTAATTATATTTAAAGTAAAGGAAAAAATTATTATTATTTTGGCAAGGCAAAGGGAAAAATTATTTTGTTATTCCAAAAATTAGAGTTCACGAGGTTTATGTTTTACGCATATTTCTCATGTTATGTTATGTTATGTTATGCTATATGTGTTAAAAAACATGAAATTTATGATATGGTAATATTTTCTATAGAGAATTGCTATTGAGGAATACAAATTTGGTTTCTTTCACTTATTCAACAAAATATTATTGTGTCTATTAACATATAGATACCAAAACCTTAAGTTGTTACATATAATAAAATAAAGGTAAAGTTGTTATTTTTTTCATTCTCAAACACAAATATATAAGAAAAATCAAGTTGGAAAAAAATATGTAAAGTAAAAGTATAAAAATGTGGAACCCAGTGCACGAGACTTCCACATGATAGCGGACTCACGTAAGGTCGATAATGTACATAGCCTTTCCCTCGCATTACGAAGAGGGTGTTTCCAAACTCGAACCTGGGTGCTCAGATCACCATACGGGTATCAAACCATTGCGCCAAGGTTCCACCTCATGTAAAGTAAAAGTATATACGTAGAAATTAATCTATGATAGTATAGTCAAGGGAAAAAAATTTAGGTGCACAAAAAAACATTTTTGTTCTGTCTTCACCTGGCAACTTTAAATAATGAAAAGTTTAAATTAAATAGGTATGCAACAAACTCGATATTTTAAATTCATTTTGTAATCTTAGTCACTTAAAAGCTTATATTTTGTGAATTTGGATATTATCCTTCTTAATCATCTACACTTTATATATTTTTCAATTGGGTTGTTTAATATATTACGAAATATTCATAAAAACTTAAATTCATGGCTTCCACTTTTAGTGATATTACAAAATAATAAAGTAATTACCGTTGAAATTTTATTAAATGTTTTTTTGTTAAAATAATTATTATGCAAATGGAAATGTTCATAGATAAATTTACATTGGAGATAAAGTTGTTTATAGTGATTATAAGAGAACTATTTTTAAACGGTATGATAATATCGAATATTATTACCATGCAATTGTTAAAACAAATTAGTTTCTTTTAATTTTTGTTTATTTGAATTCAAAATAAATAAAGAATTGATTGCAATTAATTCTATTTAATTACAATTCAATTAATGAGAAAAATAATTACATACTTATTCTCTTCAGTACTATTCAATTATAGAATTATAGCAATCAATTAATTCCTTCTAATTATTTCCATAGGTAATTCCTTAAAATTAGCATATTATGTTTGTATCCTATTTTCTTAACTTGAGTAATTAGGTGGTAGTAATTTGTATACATTGGATGTGAAGGTATTTGTAATGGTTCTAAGCAAATTATGTTAAAATAGCAAGGTTAATTTTGAATATTATTACAATGCAGTTTTAAAATTAACATATATTATGTCTAGTGGTTCAATTATGTCAAAACTAGATTGCCTGACCATTAGGACAGTGGTGCTAGACATTTAATGGTGATACATTATTTCATTTTGAATAATGTTAATTTTTGTACTATTTCAGTTATAATGTCTACATGTATATTTGACGTAAAGGCAAAATATTTGGTTGCTCTAAAAATTATATTTTACAAGGTTTATGTTCTACATATATTTCTCATGTCATGTTATGTTATATGTATTTAAAACATGGCATTTTAAGCTAATGTAATTTTTTTACTAATTCAACTAGTATTGAGTAATGCCAAAACTATGATTAACTTTTTTGGCAAATTTTATTTCAACCTGAGTTTTTACTTAGTTGCCCACCAAAAACTAAAAAAGTCTGTAAACCCAAAAAATAACTTAGTAGCCCCTATCATTTTTAGAACTACCCTTCCAATCATGCAAAAAGTGAAAAATTGAATTTTTCTTCACTGGTTTAGAAACTAGAGTTAGAATTTTTTCTTCACTGATTTAGAAACTTAGTAGTAAAAATTTGAATTTTTTCTTAGTAAAGTCTGTATATCCAAAAAATAACTTAATAGTGAAAAATTGAATTTTTCTTCACTGATTTAGAAACCCAATTCATATTTTATTTAGAACTACAATTAAAAAAGTCTGTAAACCCAAAAAATAACTTAGAAGTGAATAATTGAATATTTTTTTCTTCACTGATTTAAAAGGTTTTGAAGAAGTAGTGGTTTAGACGGTAAGAAACTAATGAAAGAAGATAATGGAATTAAGAAGAAAGAAAGTACGCGGTTTTCTAAGGGTATTTTAGTCTTTAAAATTTTATTTATTTTAGGGGGGCTACTACGTAATTATCTATGTTGAAATAGAATTCGTCAACCTTTTATTTTGCTTGTTTCTCCTTACAACATCTTATTTCCATCTACAACACTCATGCATAATCATAATTTTACTACCATATTAACTTTTTGATTCCATTTAGTTCCACATTCCCCAAATTTACCTTTATTAAATCATGTTATATTGTTCCCATTTATATTATTTGCACATTCTTTAACGAACAGAATTGTGTTCAACCGGTTGAAAATCACCATATGTGGAAGATACATAGTTTACAATCAAGGCTAATAACCTAAAAATGTTATAGAATAAAGAAAGTAGAAGCCATTAGAGTGAGAACAATTTTATTCAATCAGAGAATAGATATCTATTTTTATTACATGGCTTACTTTATATAAAGGCTTCAGAAATAAGAACTGAACTTATCTCACTATGTGGGACTAAACAAAACAATGTACAAGCATATTCACTTTATAATATACATATATTATAACACTCCCCCTTGAATATGCGTCTTTAAAATCTTGAATGCTCGGATAATTTGAAAGTTTTCGTTTCGAAATGTGTATGATGATTGTTCCCCCTCATTATTATCTTGCTTGCATTTGTCGACTCAGTCGATATAGATATTGTCTATTGCCTCATTAAAAACCTCTATTATAAAAACCCAGTGGGAAAAAACCTTGAACGAGGAAAAGAGTGCAACTTGTGAAATCATAAATATCATATTAAAAATGATATTCCTTATAAGAGTTTGATACTTTAGGATCAAAATAATGCCTCATTAATACTTTACTAAGAAAAACCCAATGGGAAAAATCTTAGTGAAGGAAAAAGAGTACAATGACATATTTTATTTTCTTATTTCTTTAAACAAAGCTTGATACTTCTGGATCAAACTAATGCCTCATTAAAACCTTACTAAGTAAAATCCTATGGGAAAAATCTTAATGAAGGAGAGTACAAAATAGTATGTCATATTTCAATAATTTACTGCATCAGATAGAGTTTGATACTTCTGAATCAATTTAATACTTCAGTAAAAACCTTACAAAGGAAAACCCGATGGGAAAAACCTTAGTCAAGAATAAAAATATAATTTAACTTAAATAACATATTTGAGATGTTATTTCTTGAAAAAACGTTTGATTCTTCTAGATCAAGATAATGCCTTATTAAAACCTTAATAAGAAAAACCCAGTGGGAAAAATCTTAAATAAGAAAAAAGAGTACATTATAGCTTATTTCAAATGTAACTGGGGAGTTGATACTTCTGGATCAAGGTAATGCCTCATTAAAACCTTACTAATAAAAACCAAGTGGGGAAAATCTTAGTTAAGGAAAAGGAGTGCATTATAAAATACTTATGAATGCTCCCCCTGATTTTAAATTTTCCTCTAAATTCATATTCGTCTTTCGGTAACTCAAATTGGTTATGGATACTTCTGGATCCATAAATATGTATCTCATTAATAATACAATTTATTAATAGTTTCCTTCGATACAATCAAATTTTCTAAGATTGTTTCTTCCAAATATGGTTTGCATTTTATGCATTTTGTATGCTACTTTTATGAAAAATACTTCATGTGCTTTCATTTTTTTTTGTGCTTCAAATTAGTTTTGCGCATTGCAACTATACATCTTTCATGAATATTAAAAATTTTATTACAACATTACTAGAAAGCATGAAGTAATCTACTCATCTTGAAGTATGTCAAGATTTTCATTACAACAATACTTAGAAGAAATTTGTAATCTACACTTCATGTCTTTTGCATTCTTTATAACTACAAAAGTTATATATATTCTTCAGAAATTTATATACTTTAGTAAGTATTTGCATATCGCAATTATCACTTCAATGGATATTAAGAGTTTCATTACAACGATACTTAAAAATAGGAAGTAATCTACTCATCATGAATTTATATCAAGATTTTCATTACAACAATACTTAACAGTAGGTTGAAATCTACTCTCCTTGTTCTTTGCATTCTTTATAACAATGAAAGTTATTTATATTCTTCAGAAATTTGTATACTTTCATTATTTATAATGTTTTAAACAATATTTATACCTTTAGGGTATTCTAAGTGTTTCAAACACTTTCGCTGCTTCAATCAGTTCAATTATTTATAAAAACATGATGCCTAGAGCATTTAACACGATGTAGCACTACATGTGCTTCAGTAATTTTAGTGTTTTCCTATTATATATATATGTGTGTGTGCATGTGCATGTGTGTGTTGTGAACTACGGGTTCACATTTCTTATTTAGGAGAATTTCATGATGGCCAATCATGTTTTTCTATAATCCAGGATCTTCAATCCATTTATAAACGTAAGCACTTTATTATTTATAAATTTATCATCGAAGATTATTTCTTGTTAGTTCTAAACATGATTTATTGAGATCTCTTTAATTATCATGTTTTAGGTACCTAACACACTTCTAGGGTTATTTGAGAATCATATCATGAATCTCTTTCAGAGCATCCTTAAGTGTTTCTTTAAGAACACTCACCTCCTTTATTTGGCATCTTTATTACTTACTCCAAAAATATTTTGAACTGACTTTGAAACCATATTTCAGATGTGGTTTACAAATTTTGATCCTTCAGGGATCCAAATCTATATTGGAGAAAGTCTACTAGGGATATTATTGATAATTTATTCAAGTTACTTAATATCTTGCATCATTGTATATTTTAACAAATATTTAATACTGATGATCAAAATGAGCTTGTATCCCTTTATCCTCCCCCTCAATGTTGACTAACATTGTCACATTAAAAAATAATCATCTTTGGACTCTCATTTTGATCCATTATGATATTGCTGTTAGCAAATACATCATACATATTAATAATAGGAGGATAATTCTTTTATTAGTTCATAAGATGCATTCAATTGTTATTGATTATTAGAGTTTGTTCTCATTCATTGATCTAAACAATTGGAGGAATTTACTTATTATGTAGATCATTTGAATACATACATGACTTCAGGTCATTCAACATTTATGTTGATTGAATTTTATATCACTAAATAATATCTATGCATAATCTATAAGATGAGCTTATAACAAACTTCAGGTTGTTAGCCAAATATTTACATATATGGATGTATACGTGCGTCTACGTATCACATATATATTATAAAATTTCCATATTCTTTCTCATTTGAATTAGTGATTTTTAGAACAAACTATTACAAGGATCCAAATTATTAATTTCTATTTATAAATCAATGTCAATGCAAACCTATCAAAACATTTGGATTGAAACCATATCGAACTTCTTGTTTGAACAACTTCAAGTTGTTAAGTTTTGTTCCTCAATTATATCTCAAGTATAAGTTTTGAACATTAATTATATTACTTATCAACGAATAATTTATAATTGCATATCGAAATTTCTACACATCTCTATTAAGAGTTCTGTAAAAAAAATTACAGCAAAAATAATAATAGTATCTTCTAGATACTTGGAATGTTACAGGTACATATTTCCTCAGGACCGTATGTATAGCTTTAGTGAAAATTATGATACGACATATAGATTATCTCTTCAGGAGCATATCTAAAGATATTTCTTCAAGAATAGTTGTGCATATAATATTTGATTCATCGTAAGTTCTGAAAAGTAAAAGGTTACATATCACTATTTGTCTAATGGAGCTACGGGTCCATGGCAATAGACGATTGAATTTTAGATAATTTATTATCACATTTGACAATATTTTATAGGCAATTCTTTTATAGTGCTATACGATGATATAATATCACTTCTGGGATATTTCATAAACACCGCTTCTAGAGTGGTACATATCACTTCTAAAGATACTTTATATGCATTGTTTTTGGGATGTCATCAATAATCAATATATTTTTCTACATAATTGACATAATTCTACAACATCTCTTCTAGGATGTTTGGATTTTGAAATATAAAAATCATAAAACATCTCTTCAAGAGTATGTCATATGGATTATCTCCTATGGAGAATATTAAAATGTACTTCTTCAAATATGCAGTTTGGAAAATACACCCAAAGATTATCAAAACTTAGGTTTTACCCACTTCAAACTAATTTATTGAACTGAAATAAAATAAAATCCACATAGCAGACTTCAGGCTGCATTATTGATCAATTCGACCATATCATTTATTACTGCACTTAGATTTTCATCATTAATGAAGTTTCCTTCATCTTCGAAGAAATGATCTAACTTCAGGTTAGTATTACTAGATAATCCTTTCACATAATTTTAGTTTAGAAGTAATTTTAATGTAGAGGAATTGTATTTCCTAGTAGATTTAAAGACTTAAAACTTCAAGTTCAACCACTCATGTCTAGTGTTTAAAAGTGTGACCATATTTTGGTGGTCATAACACTCCTTCAGGGAGTTCCATAGGTAAAGATGATCTTTTTTAGTTAAATCTATGTAATATGCAAGTCAAGTTAACCAAGTATAGAAAATTTGGCAACAAAAAAAAATGTTGAATAAAAATATATATTTGCATGGAATCAATTTCAATACTCACTAATATGAATGACGTGAGTATGTGCCCTGAAACATATGATTAATAAAAAAAATGACATGACTTGTACCATACAATAAAATAGAAACCTGATGAAACTTTGTTTCTAGTGTTGCTTAATTTCATTGACAAATAGTGGACTAACCAATTTTTTTTATACTTCAATGAATGTCAAGTACCAAATAAAGCAAGATGGTACGATAATTATTACCATTAGTCGTACAATTCAAATCAAATGCTAGAAATGGAATATAATGTCCATAATAAATGCACAACTTTTATAAAGAATGAAGAATCAATTTAATAGAACTTTGTAAGCTGAACAAAGAATACCACATCTGAATATGGTTAATTCCTAAACAAAAAAAACAGATATAATCATATAAATTCTAAATTATTTCTAAATGAAAATATGAACATCATGGAACTTTGTTTCACTCAATGCGTGAATGAAACCGGAAATCTCATAGCAAGAGCAATAGTGCGTGTTTCCATTAAAAGGAAACATGTTTTATACATCGACGAATGAAAAATGGAACAAGTCAAAAATATAAGTACCATTGATTCGATTCTCATTACTGGAGTCATTGGAAATTAATCTGTTTGCTTCTCCTGAGATTCAAACCTCTCTGTATTATTAATCAGCAATAATATATAGAATTATACACGCTACAAATATCAAAACTATTTCATGTAGATACTTGATAATCAACATTAATTTGGTAGAAATTTTTATATAAAATCCTTCATAACAAATAATACCAATTAAAAATAATGAAAGATCAATAAGATCTAAAATCAATCATTATACCATATCAAGACCGTGGATCGAAAAGAAAAGCAACAGTATATAAAATATAAAATGTTGTAGATCTATAAAATTAGATCTATAATAGAATTAGGTAAGAAAAATTAGATCATATTGAGATCAACATAATAACATCTACAAATAAAATCAATTTAATAAGTCTACAAATGAGATCTGAAAAATGAAGTCTACAAAGTTAGATCTATACAAATAAATAATATTAGATTCACATAATTAGATCAACATTATAAGATATACAAAATGAGATCGAGGAAAAAGAAATGAGATCAAAACAAATGTTTACAAAACGAAATTTGATCTACGAAATAAAATTAGATCCCAAGAGAAAAGAAATAGATATTAAATGCATAAAGAAAAATCTTAAAAATAAAACATCGTGCTGATAACGTGTTATAGAATAAAGAAAGTAGAAGCCATTAGAGAGAGAACAATTTTATTCATTCAGAGAATAGATATCTATTTACATTACATGGGCTACTTTATAGAAAGGCTTCAGAAATAAGGACTGAACTTATCCCACGATGTGGGACTAAACAAAACAATGTATAAGCATATTCACTTTATAATATACATATATTATAACAAAATATTATTTATTAACATTAATGACATAGTAGATGTATAAGTTAGCAGGTCAAGTAGTGAAACTATTAGTTCTCTTCATGCCTTCAATTTTAAAAAAGGATGGCAAGTTAAGGTTTGTTTACCCTTTTAGTTTTAATTTAAATGCTTAGATTTTAAAAATAGATTATTCTTTATAAAATCACCAAATTATTTGCATTATATTGGTTAATTTTAAAATTTAATAACATGTTTATTATTTAGTTTAGTTATTAATATTTTAAAAGAGTAAGTTTATATTTTCTATTCTTTAGTATTTTATTATAAATGAATGAACATGCCTATTAGTGATAATGAATTTATTAATAGCTAACTCTATTTAAACACATATTGTTGAGTAGCCCTCTTATATTTTAAAAAAATCCAGGGACAAAATTGCCCTTATGCCATTGATCCATAATTTTATCTCCCTCCATATTTTCCTTGGCAAATTCTATTTCAACCGAGTATTTACTTGGTAGCCCCCCAAAAATTAAAAAAGCCTGTAAACCCAAAAAATAACTTAGTAGCCATTTACCATTTTCAAAACTATCCTTCCCATCATGCAAAATATAGTATAACCCTACATGAATTATCATCAGCCCCCGTAATCAACAGGCTATGATTGCATTTGCAAAAAATTAAAAACTTTTCAATTTTTTTTGAATTACCTGCTGTGATTCCGTTAACAGTTATTCTCTTCTTCAAAATACATCAGTTAGTAGTGAAAAATTAAAGTTTTTCTTCACTGATTTAGAAATTAGGGTTTTGAAGAAGCGGTGGTTTAGACAGTAAAAAACTGACGTAAGAAGATAATGGAATTGAGAAGAAAGAAAATACGCAGCTTTCTAAGGATATTTAAGTCTTTAAAATTTCTTTATTTTAAGGAGGGAGACTAATTATCTGTGTTGAAATAGAATTTGCCATTTTCCTTATCAAGAAAAGAACCATAAGTCCCTATTTTTGATGTTATTATAGGAAAAGTCCCTGGAGAAATGAATACGTAAATTTGGTCCCTATTTTTTTAAAAGAAAAAAATGCAAAGTGTCTTGTTTTAGGAACTGGAGATAGTGGTTTTGATGACAACAACCTTTGTAACTTATTTTATTATAACTTTACTAAAACTATTGTCTAGATATATATGAATGTTATTATGTAGGATATATAAGGCAGGTTCTGATTATTGAAGACTGTATAGTATAAAGATCAAGAATAAAGAAATCAAGTTTGAAGACTCGTGAGTATCAAGATCAAGATTTCAAGATAAGTGTCTAGTTTTGTTAAAACTTTACAATAGCATGGAAATCTTCATTCCAAATTTCATTTGGGATGGAACATATTTCTACCTACTTAGTGGCTTACAAACCCATGACAAGTAGCTTACAAACTTACAACAAGTGGCTTACAAACCCACAAACATCCTAGTTTTGTACAAGTTCTTGAGTCCTGATGTGACGAAATATTCTGCAGGAAGAAGCTTGCAAAACAACTTCAAAATGATTTTTCAAAATGATTTTCAAAACTGCTTTTCTAAATGTTTTAGCTTTAAAATTATCTTTCAAATGATTTTCAAAAAGATGTTTTAGCCTTAAAATATTCTTTCCTTTTGTTTTTAAAAAAACTCTTGTTTTAAACTTCGTTTGTTTTTAAAACTATCTTCTGATTTTTAAATATTCTTTATAATATATATACTTGAGATTAAAATCAAATTTATATATACATTCTAAAAATATATTTTTCTACTCTTCTTTATTTTAAAAGATAGGAAAATTAGTTTATTTTACTCCAGAATCATTTTATCTTGTTTTCCTTTCAATACCATTTTCAAAGAAAATTTTATATTGTTTTTAAATAAGGGATGTCAACATCATGGGATACCCTATGTCGACATGGTGGCCATAAAATTCAAAAGTTTCAATTTTCAAAAGATTCATTTAAATCTCTTCACGAATGGTTATCACCGTTACTGGTCTATAAATAGCCTTCACAAACGAATTTTTTAATGAACTATTTCCTTATTTTCTTCACTCCTTCTTCTCCACAAATCCATATTCTAAAATTTTCATATTTTTAAGACCGTGCCGAAATTCTACCAAATTCTCAAGTGAATCAAATTAGAATCTCATTCTTATTTGATTCTCTGTCCTCTCTCGTATATCAAAGTGTTATTCAAAGTTATATGATCAATTTGTAATCAAAAGTTTATTGAGTCTCTCTATAAGGTGTGGTTGTGCCTGGAAATCAATTGGGTGATCTTGTGTCCCTTAAATCGAGAAAGTTTACCCCAGACTAGAAGACATGAGGGTACCTCAAGGCCTTTAGAAATTGAGGATTGTAATCTCGACATTGGTATAATAAAAATCTGTACGAGGTTGTTTACCTTGGTGAAGGACTGGATGTAAGGTAACTCTAAACCAATATAAAATCCAATGCATTCTTTCCTTATATTGCTTTTTATTTACTTTCTGCATCTGTGTTTGATTCTATGATTGTTCTGTCATTAAGTTCTGCATTTTTTTATATCATAATTTTTAAATTAGTCCATATAAGTCTTAGAATCCCTTAAACACTATTCACCCTCCTCCTCTAGTGTTAAATTAGCCTTAAGATCCTTAATTCACACTACCTTTCAATTAGTATCAGAGCATAGGTTTTCATAGTTTTCATAATATGAAACTTGAAAAGTTAAAAATGGCATTTTTAGGAAATTTTGTTAACACTAGTTTGAATTTATGCATTTCATCAAAGTATCAAAAGTCTGCATGTAGTTTTTATGAAAAATCAAGTTATCTACCGAATTAGTTTGTTATGCAGGAATAGACATGTTACATGGCTTTTGAAAAATCAACAACCAACGGACAAACTGCGCAAATTGAAAAAAATAAATGGATACTTAATAGTGGCTGTTCAAGGCATATGACTGGAAATCCCGAGATACTCAATGACATTATATATCAAGATGGTGGATTGGTCAACTTTGGAGATAACTCAAAAGGATATGTCATTGGCAATGGTAATGTCGGTAATTCTAGAACTCCTCATATTTATGATGTTTTTCTAAATAGGAATTTAAAACATAATTTGTTTAGTATAAGTCAACTATGTGATAAAGGATTTAAAATTAAATTTGAAAAAGATAAGTGTCACATCAAAGAAAATATTATCTTTGAAGGAATTAGGAAGAAAAGCATTTACATCCTTAGTATGAAAATTTCAAGTGATAAATTATGTCTTTTGGCCAATACAAGTAACCCTTGGATTTGGCATAAAAGATTTGGTCATTTAAATTTCAAACTGTAATCTAGGTTATCAAAACTTGACTTAGTTAGAGGTTTTCACAAGTTAAACTTTAAAGTAGATAGTATATGTGATGCTTGCCAATTAGGAAAACTTAAGAAAAGTTCATTTAATATAAAAGATATGATTTCTACTTCTAAACCTCTAGAATTACTTCATTTAGATTTATTTGGTCCATCTCAAGTTCAATCAATTAATCACAATAAATATGTTTTTGTAATTGTAGATGATTATTCTAGATATACTTGGACAATTTTTCTTAAACATAAAAGTGATGCTTTTGAATTATTTAAGAATTTTGCTAAAAGAATTCAAAATCAACTTTCTTTAAAAATAAAAACTATTCGTAGTGATCACGGTGGAGAATTTGAAAATGAAAATTTTGAGAATTTCTATAATAAAAAAGGAATTACTCATAATTTCTCTTTTCCAAGAACTACACAATAAAACTGAGCGGTAGAACGTAAGAATAGAATGATTCAAGAGTGTGCTAGAACAATGCTTTTTGATAGTAACTTACCTAAAAACTTTTGGGCTGAAGTAGTCACTACAGCTTGTTATATATTAAATAGGATTTTATTAGACCATTAACTAATAAAACACCATATGCATTACTTTACAATAAGAAATCCATAGTAGCCTATTTTAAAGTTTTTGGTAGTAAGCATTTTATTCTTAATACAAAAGATAATTTATATAAATTTGAACTAAATCCGACAAAGGTATCTTTATCAGATATTCTAATAGAAGTAAAGCATTTAGAGTTTATAATTTAAGAATTAACACTATTGAAGAAACAATGCATGTATCTTTTGATGAAAATTTTAAAGATACTGTACAAATAGAAGATAAAGAAGATTTTGTAACTTTAAATAATGAACCTAATGAAACTAATTATGAAATCATTCAGCCTAATAAAAGAATTAGATTATTAAAAGATCATCCTATAGAAAATATACTAGAAAATATTGAATCTATAGTTAAAACAAGAAATCAACTAAATAGTATGAGTTTTGTAGCTTTTATATCAACTATTGAACCTAAAAATCCAAAGGAAGCACTATTTGATGATTCATGGATTTTTGCTATGCAAGAAGAATTGAACCAGTTCACCAGAAATGATGTTTGGGAACTTGTTCCTAGACCTGAGGATAAAAGTATAATTGGAACTAAATGGGTTTACAAAAATAAAATGAATGAACTTGGTAAGATCGTGAGAAATAAAGCTTGTTTAGTTGTGTAAGGTTATTGTCAAGAAGAAGTAATTGGTTATAACGAAACCTTTGCACCTATAGCAAGACTAGAAGCTATCAGGATTCTAGTTGCTTTCGCAAACTACAATAATTTCAAGTTATATCAAATGGATGTTAAAAGCGTTTTCCTAAATGGTTTTGTAAAAGAAGATATTTATGTTGAACAACCTCCACTGTTCAAGATAATAAATTTTCAAATCATGTATATAAATTAAAGAAAGCTTTATATGGCCTGGAATAAGCTTCTAGAGCCTGGTATGAAAAACTAAGATCTTATTTACTATAATCTGGTTTTGAAATTGGTAAAATAGATACAACTCTTTTTATTAAAAGAAACAAAAATGATATTCAATTGGTACAAATATACATAGATGATATAATATTTGGGTGAACTAATAACATAATGAATAAAGAATTTTCAGATATAATGACTAAAGAATTTGAAATGAGACATATGGGAGAACTAAGTTTCTTTTCAGGTCTTCAAATCAAACAATTAGATAAATGAATTTTCATTAGTCAAGAAAAATATGCTAAGGATTTAATTAATAAATTTGGATGGACCACTTCTAGTGGGAAACTAACTCTAATGACAATTAATGTACCTTTAAGTAAAGAAGATAAATCAAAAGATGTTGATCAAAAATTATATAGAGGAATGATTGACTCGCTGCTTTATATAATAGCAAGTCGTCCTGACATCATGCATAATGTCTGTCTCTGTGCAAGATACCAATATCTACCTAAAGAAATTCACTTAAAAGCCGCTAAAAGAATTTTAAGATATAAAAAACATACTTTAGATTGTGGTTTATTTTGCCCTAAAAAAACGATGTATTTGATTTAATTTCATATTGTGTTGCTGATTATGCTGGTTGTAAATCAGATTGAAAAAGTACAAGTGGAATTTGTCACTTTCTAGGACATTCTCTGGTTTCCTGGTTCAGTAAGAAGCAAAATACTGTATCCTTGTCAACAACTGAAGCAGAATATATACCTGCTGCTTTGCCTTGTTCTCAAGCTATATATATGCAATAAACTTTAAAAGATTTTGGATTAACTATAACTAAATCACCAATTTATTGTGATAATACTAGTGCAATAAACCTATCTAAAAATCCAATCATCATGCTAGAACAAAACATATTGATATTAGACACCATTTTCTTAGAGATAATATAAGTAAAGAAGTCATAACTCTTGAATATATTGATACTGAAAAACAAATTGCTGATATATTAACCAAACCATTAAATGAACAAACTTTACTAAATTTAGAAGATAATTAGGTATATGTTCATTAATTGAAATATAAATTATAAATAATACAAGTATAGTTAATAATTAAAATAAATAAAAATTTATCAAAAATTGAACTAGGCATGTCGACATGATGCATCCCCCTATGTCGACATACAGGCCAAGATTTTCAAATTTAGATTTCCCTCGAAAACAGTTTATTTGGTTATATGTTTATATATTTTGACTTTTACTTCTTTTCTCTGTTCTATTCTCTGTAATAAACTTCTAAAACGGTAAATTAATGGCTTTCTCCTCTAATAATGAACCTTCTTCACCTACTTCTCCTCATTCTGGTCCTTTTTAACATTCCATACACGTAGAGTCAGCAAATTACAAGAAAAGATGAAAGATTTGCTTCAAATGATGATGAAAATTCAAGTGAGTCAACTGCGATTGGCTACAGAACAAGATAGGCAAGGCAAAATCCTTTGGAATTTACAAAAATTCCTCATGGATAACCATGCAATCTCATTGTCATCGAAGAATCATCAGAAGCCATGATTCTGAAGAAGTAGAAGAAGAAGAGCCTCTAGATGAACCACAAGAGGATCAAGAAGAAGAACATCCTCTACCGAATCCGGATGTTCATATGGATGAAGACGATGGCATGATTTGCGTTGGAGAGGTCCTTTTTGACACTAATGGAAACTTGGTCGAACAAGGTGGAAACTTTTATCTCCACTATCCAAATTGTTCGGTCCATAAATCACCAAAAGTCAAGGGTCCTCCTTAAGCTTTTTTCTTTTTTCTCTTTATTGACTATATATTTGTTTGTTAATTTGTATATAAGTGTTATCTTAATTCATTTTCTTCTAAAAACAATCTTTGGTGTATAAAATCTTAAATTCCATTTAACTTAGGATGCTATGTTTCACTCATACATAGTTATTATTCTTATGTCATATGTTTGTTTATCTCATTTTCTATTAAGTTCAAGGTTTATATATTATTTTTGTTGATGACAAAGGGGGAGAAGTTATATAAAATAGTAGGCTTAGAGTAAGGGGGGTTGTTGGTGTAAGGGGGAGTTATGGTATGATCGAAATGGTAAGTATATTTTATAAGGCTGTCATCATCAAAAAGGGACAGATGGTTAGGAACTGGAGATAGTGGTTTTGACGACGACAACCTTTGTAACTTATTTTATTATAACTTATATACTAACACTATTGTCTAGATATAAATGAATGTTATTATGCAGGATATATATAAGGCATGTACTGATTAATGAAGACTATACAGTATAAAGATCAAGAATGAAGAAATCAAGTTTGAAGACTCATGAGTATCAAGATCAAGATTTCAAGATAAGTGTCCAGTTTTGTTAAAACTTCATAATAGCATGAAAATCATCATTTCAAATTTCATTTGGGATGGAACCCATTTCTACTTTCTTAATGGCTTACAAACCCACGACAAGTAGCTTACAACCTACGACAAGTGGCTTACAAACCCACGAACATCCTGGTTCGGTACAAGTTCTCGAGTCCCGACGTGATGAAATATTCTGTAGGAAGAAGCTTGCAAAACTACTTCAAAATGATTTTTCAAAATGATTTTCAAAACTGCTTTTCAAAATATTTTAGCTTTAAAAATTATCTTTTCAATAGATTTTCAAAAAGATGTTTTGGCCTTAAAATATTCTTTGTTTTCGTTTTTAAATAAACTCTTGTTTTAAACTTCGTTTGTTTTTAAAACTATCTTCTGATTTTTATATATTCTTTATAATATATATATACTTGAGATTTAAAATCAAATTTATATACATTCTAAAATATATTTTTCTACTCTTCTTTATTTTAAAACACAGGAAAATTAGTTTATTTTACTCCAGAATCATTTTATCTTGTTTTTCTTTCAATACCATTTTCAAAACAAAATTTACATTGTTTTTAACTAAGGGATGTCGACATCATGGGATACCCCATGTTAACATGGTGGCCGTTAAATTCAAAAGTTTCAATTTTCAAAAGAAGTGTCTATTCGTTTAAATCTCTTCATGAATGGTTATGACAATTACTGATCTATAAATAGCCTTTACAAATAAAAATTTTAACTAACTATTTTCTTATTTTCTTCACTCCTTCTCTATAAATCCATATTCTAAAATTTTCATATTTTTTAGACCGTGCCAAATTTTGCCGAATTCTCAAGTAAATCAAATTAGAATCTCATTCTTGTTTGATTCTCTTCCCTCTCTCGATGATCAAAGTGCTATTCAGAGTTATAGGATTAATTTACAATCAAAAATTGAGTCTCTTTATAAGGTGTGGTTGTGCCTGGAATTCAACTAGGTGATCTTGTGTTTCGTAAATCAAGAGAGTTTGTCTCGGACTCGAAGACAGGAGGGTACCTCAAGGTCTTTATAAATTGAGGATTGTAATCTCGACATTGGTATAATAAAAATCCGTACAAGGTGTTTGCCTTGGTGCATGACTGAATATACGGTAACTCCGAACTAGTACAAAATCCGGTGTGTTCTTTACTTTTATTGCTTTTTATTTACTTTCTGTATCTATGTTTGATTCTGTGATTGTTCTGTGATTAGGTTCTACATTTGTATCATAAAATTTTAATTAGTCCATATATGTCTTAGAGTCCATTAAACACTATTCACCCCCTCCTCCAGTGTTAAATTAGCATTAAGCTCCTTAATCCGCACTATCTTTCATCATGCACTTTTCTGACAGAAAATTCAAGGTAACTTGCACTTTTCTGATTTTGAACTTTTTTTTTAGAATTTTCGAAATATTTGAAATTTTAAAAAGCGGGAGTTAACTTGCACTTTCCATCAAAAAATGCAAGCTGGTTTGTACTTTCTGATTTTGAAATTTTTTTGAAAATTTGAAAAGCGCAAGGTAACTTGCGCTTTCTACCAGTTCTAATTTTGAATTTTATTGAAAATTTTGAAATTTTTTAAAGTGCAAGTTGCCTTGCACTTTTTGATTTTGCAAATTTTCAAATTTTTAAAATTTTTGAAATTTTCTTAAAGCACAAGTTAACTTGCGCTTTATGACTTAGAAAAAATAGGGACCTAATTTGCATACTCATTTATATATGGACTTTTCTTATAACAACGTCAGAAATAAAGGCCTTTCGTGAAAAACCCCCTTATTCTATTCCTCTCATTCAACAAACCCTATTAAACATCAATCTTATACTTAATTAACAGATTGTGTTGATGACAATACAAGTATATGAGAATCAAAAGAGGTAAAACCTGAATTTCAAACTGTTTTGATCTTTTTTAAATTTAAAAGTTCATAGTTTGCAAAGGTAAAGCTTGAATTTTATGTTGTTGTGTGATATTGATGGTGTGATTTTTTCAATGGTTGAAATTTTTACGAATTTGAATTTTACTAGGAAAGGATATAATGGAAAATTTAATAATAAGATGGGTAAACTCAACAAAAACATGGATATAATATTTTTTTCTTTTTGTGGAGGGCTAATCTGTAATATTTTATGTTTAAATAGAATTAATCTTTATTAATTTAGCATCAGAGGAGATTAATTTAATAATTGATAAGTAATTAGCTCTAAAATTAGTAGCTTGAATTAGAAAAAAGAGTAATAAGTTAGAATAAAATATATATTAATTCTCTATATAATTTAAAGTAGAATATATAAAATAGAAACTTTTCATTGTATATATCAATAAATATATATTCATTTATTTATATATACAATTTTATATTTACTTGAAATAATAAATATATTCGTTTTAATATTTATTTCTATGTGAAATTTTTCTACACAAACCAATGCTCTATAAGTTATAATGAACTACATATATTATATTTCTTTATTTTTTTTATATTTGCACAAATTCAGTATATGACAACATCTATAAACTTAAATTATATATTTTTGCTTCAAAATGAAAATGTCGATTAATGAAAGCATAAATTATCCATGCTTTCGGTTTTAAGTATAATGTTACTTTTGGTTTTACTTAATATTTTAATTTTATAAAACTTTTACTTTCAATTCCAATCAATTCTTAAGCCATTGAGAGGTATATCTAGGTTTTTTAATGAAAAATATATAATTATTAGAAATTCTACGTAGTTTGGTTAACTTCAAACTTTATATTTTTTAGGTTCGCTTGATTATTAATATTATTAATGGTTTTAGTTTAAGTTTAAGTTTAAATTATGTTGTAATATTTTTCATCTTTAATTCTTAATTAAATAAATGTTATTGAATTCCCAAATTAAAAAAAATTAATTCTTTTAGAAAACATTAAGGACAGCTGACTCAAAAATTAATGCATGATCAATTCTCTAACTTAATTTTTAATTAAATGTATCATAAATTCGTATTGTAATTTATTCTAAATTAGTTTAAATTAGTAAAAATCTTTATTGTAATTTACTTCTACTCTCAGCTCTTTAACGAATTAAGTATGAATTCAATTTCATGTGGTATATATTCACATATATACACATTAGAATAATGTAGGCATGTGATATTTTTTGAACCCATTAATAATCAACATTTTCTTAACTATTAGCAAACTAAAAAAATTGCATGCCATAGATGCTTCATTTTCAAAATGCGTGGATGTAAAAATTGTGATACTTCATATTTTAAAACTACTTTTAAACTATCAAAAATAAGCTTAGTTTAAAATTTTAATTTTTAAAAATTTATTAGATAATATGCTTAATTTACCCAACATGTTTTTTTAGTTTAGTTGGTAATTTAGTATAAAATAATGAAGGAGGAGAGATATGATAGGTGTTTCTATTCAATAAATTATTATAAAGAATTCTAGCGGAAACTAATAAAGGTATTTAATGCACATAACAAATGTAAGATTTATTTATAATTTTTGTGAAAAAAATTAATAATATATCTCTACGTAAAAAATAATTTCTATGAATTTTAGTTCATAATAAAATAATTTAACCTTTTCTATTACTAGCATTTTATAAAATAATTATTCACCATACAAAATTCTTACTTTCATTTCAATATTTGTTGCTTCTATGCATATGTAGGTGCTTATTTGAAAAGTAATTTGCTCTATTTTAATATAAGCATCCATAATATCTTATCTTATAATAATAATAATAATAATTGTACACGTGCAAAGCTTGGTTAATCAGAGTTGCCTAGCGATTATGGAACAAAGTTCTTTTAGGTCATGGGTACGATTCCCAGCAGGCTGAATTGTGCATCCTTTAAGACTTGAAGCGGATATCCTCCAAATTACATGGGAGATTTATGTTCTGTGTTGGGCTGACTTAAAAGTACGGTCGGTTATAGCGAATTAACCGAATCCCCTAGCCCTACTCCTTGGAGTAGGATTTTAATAGAATAATAATAACAAAAACTTACTTTTAATATTTTGTTTCATTGATTGTGTTTCTTGCATCATTGATCTAATTACTATCTTTAATGAAATATTATGCATTATTTTCATGCCATATTATGTTATAAGAGTTAGAAAATATTATGTTTCCTAGATACTACGATATGTTTCTTTAATTTACTTAATATTGTCTATGTAGTGAAAAGTAGAGAAATGAAATTATGTCACTTAAGTACTTAATTTTTTAAAAAGTATAGTATTGCAAATGTTGGAATTTCATTTTTTGTGCCAAATTTGAAACATTATTTCACTTAGAGCACATTTAGAATATTCTAAGTATAAAACGCTATTTTTGTAGCTATGCACATATTAAAATTTATATGTTAAATATAAGATAATCTTGTATCGAACTTATGTCATTTAGACATGAAAATTAATAGACGGCTTAGTAATGTACTGCTTACCAAGTTCTAAATAAAAAATACCTGGTGTTAACAATTTTTTTATAAAGTCAATATTGTCCAATACTATTAGATATGCCTTTTGTTTTAGAGACCACCTAAGTATATTTATCAACAAGATTTTGTTAGCAGTTTTTAATAAAAAGCTATGGAAAAATTACAATTCAAAAGCATACGCTATGACCTTCATATATTAATAAATCCAAAAAAACAATGTTAGATAAATTATGAGGTGAACATTGTGTGCGTAGCACGGGTTCACACTGATAACTTAGTAATATCAAAATTTCAATTCTTTTGAAAACTTTGGGAAAATATCAATAGTAACAATGGTCAAAATTAATAAGTTGTTGTAGATCTCTATTACAATTGGCTAAAACTAACATTTATCTAAAAAATATTTATTACAATTGTCAAAAAAACTAGTTGTTGTTAAAAATACATTTATTACAACTATCAAGAAAAACTAGTTGTTAGAAATCTTTTACTACAACTATTAGTAAAAACCAGTTGTTTAAAATTCTTTATTATAACTGTCGTTTTGCGAATGTTGTAAATAATTAGTTATAATATGGTCATTTTATTGTAGTATATATTATGTTATTCAGTGTTTTAAGTAGTTAGCACTTGTTTATGATTTTAGATATGTCTTATTTATTTGCAGAAGTAATTGAGAGATATTGGCTCATTTATTTCATGTATGGTCATTTGGGACTCTTGTATATTTGGGTTTATTTATGAGTACTATATTTTATTCATATTGTTATCTCGTCTTATATATATTATCTATGTGCTATGAAATATATGATAAGTTATTGGATTATTAGTCAAATTTAAAAAAAGACCCGACATGGGTCTGGTGCTTAGCAGCGCAACTGACCCATTTATAGGCACCAGGCATGGAGGAGTGTTTCTTGTATTTTTCTTATTTATGTATTGGTCTATCCTGAAATAATCTAAATGTTATCACTTTGTTCCAAAATGGAATACACATAAATATGTTATACACAATGATGAGAAATGTATTGGTATTATCCCAAGAGAACATACGCATAGAATAACCAATTACTATTCCATTCTCTATATTATCAGGTTGTGCTACTTTAGTAATACTTTTTGGTAATATAGGTATAGAGGCAAGGCATTATATTTTTGGTATTAAAGCTTAGATTTAGAACAATATAGGATTGGAATGCAAGTTTTTTCATTAGGAGTGAGACTTATGCTAAAAGTGACACTTTGATGGTAGTTACCCTATGCGTGTATATGAGATAATAGGAATATAAAACGATCAAGGGGTAATCATTTTGGTTATGTACTTGTTATTTTCCTTTCATATCCTTACTTTCATAAAATATAAATTTTAGTTGAGTTACGGATATATTCTTAGTTGCTTTATATGGTTGTTTAGTTGCTTTTGTTGTTTGCTCGTTTATGTACAAGTATATTTAAGTACATTAAATGTAATCTTCATTATACATATACGATAAAAAGTGACTAATTTAATTTAACAAATGTAAGGATACAATTGTGGAAGAAGAATTAACAAGAATAATTTTGAAATGGGTATGGCATGATAGTAAATAAATGTTGAATGTTTATATTTAAGAATATGTATTTGAGGGAAATAATTTTTAACAAGTTGGTAAAGTGTATTGTAACGACATGGAATTTTACTGCCTTGATTTGCGAATATTTAATAAATTTTAAATATTAAAATAATAGGTTTTATATTTAAACAATAACTTTTTTCAATAATAACAGATAATGGTAAAATAGATTTGTAATGACCCAAGATTTTTCCACTTTAAAATAGGCTATTTAAATATATTTTATATAATCAATAAATGGATTTTATTAGAAAATAAACATATTTTAATTATTTAATAATGGTGATAAAATAATTATCAAAATTTGTTTACCAATATTGATAGTTCAAATAAAAATAGAAAATGTGACCGAAGAACATTTCTGAAATTTCAACTTTTCGACACCCGAAAGTCATTAGGAATGTTGTGCACACTTGGTGCAATATGCACACATTTATATATGTTAGGATTAGTATTATTTGACCATACTTATGTATATTAATTTAGAAGCACACACAAATTAGCATGGATGTGACAAATTATGTTATAAAAGTCATATATATACATATAAACACACTTATATGTATACAAATCACCTCCATATCCGTAATACATACACTTGGAAGCTCTAGCAAGATTCCATGCATGAAAAGGGGATGTGAGAACGTGTAAAGTGATGGAGGAAGGTATGGAGTGCATGCATGTGTATATGTTTATTTATAAGCACTTTATATTTTAAAAATATATTTCTAAGCCAATAAATACTCCTTCCACTTCATTATTTTCATTTTACAATGCTCTTCTCCACTTTCAAATTCCTAAAATCTTGAGAATATATATCCATGGCTTCTCTTCATAAATTTTAAAGTAAGAAAAATCACTTCTTTTTAATCAAAATCTCTCTTTAGTTCACCAAACCACTTTTACATGTAATACAACCTCTTCTCTTCTGAGTTGCAAGCCCATCCACCCTTAAACATCCATGGCCGAGCCCAAATTGTCCAAGTATTAGCCCATTTTGGGTGTGCAGTCATCCATCGACTTCATTTTTTCAAAGTACTAGCTTGTATTTAAGTTCCGTAGAAGTTTGCCTTGATTTAGTGAAAGCTGTGTGAGTAAAGTCCATGTTTTTCAAACTCAAGTTACTAACTTTCAAAGTTGTAAAATTTATAAGTTAAAATATTGCTTATGTATGTGGTAATGTTATATGTTGTGTATGTATGCATATATGTTGATTTGGTGTTTATTGCATATGCCGAAGTTTGAGTAGGCGATAAAGATTATAAATATTGGAAAAGTTAGTGTTGTGAAGTAATACTTTGTTTATGATGGTGCTATACTGTTATGATTTGATACGTTGAAATGTTATATTTGTTATAAGTGGGTTTATGATACAAAAGTAGCGATTCGCTAACCAGAAGCGATGTAGAAATCTGTTTTTTGTCGAAAGTTTGATTTTTGTTTCAAAGTGAAAAGTTTTCAAGTTTAAAACTTTGTTTTGGTTTTCAAAAGTTTATTTTCATGTTTTAAAGAAGGCAAGAGTTTAAAGTTGATGTTTTTAAAAGTTAGAAAATCAAAATTTCAAGTTTTGAAATTACGGGTCCGATAGTCATTACACAAGCGATTTGCAAAAACCAAACTATTTCCAAATTCAAAACTTGTTTCCACCTAAAAACTTTTTATAACTTTGTTATAAGTTTTAAAGTGTAAAAATAGAATTTTGAAGTTAATTTGCGTAAAAACCAAATTTTGAAATTACGGGTCCGTATAGCGATAGTCGCTATAAGTGTAACGACCTAGAATTTGACCACTTTAAAATATAATATTTAAAGTGATTTTAAATATAAAATATGCAAGGTTATATGATTCAAATAATACTCGATAGGATTTGGAAGTAGAAACATACATAAAAATAGTAACACTTGCCTATAACGACAAAAGTGACAAAATGCTGATTTCAGAAAAGTATGTTTCAACGGTTAAATAAATTATTTGAATTGATTTATGAGTGTTTATATTTTTAAATAGAATTATATAAATTTATTTTTAAATTTGGTTTACATAAATAAACATTTTAACTAAAATGTCAAACTGTGACCGTAAAACATTTTGTCGAAAAACGACGTTTTGTCGATTAAAAGTTGTCCCAACGTCACTGCACCTTTATTTTATTATATAGAAATATATATTCAAATAGTGTGAGTACTAATTAATTCACTAAACATGCTTACTTTTACTAAATAAAATTAGAAAACTTGTAGAAGTCAATAGTAAAAGTAAGTAAGAATTAACAAAAGTAAGAAAAAGTAAACATCAAATCACATCAAATTAAAGCCAACATAATTATGATATTTTTTACTTAATCTTTAAGTGACCAAGACATAATGTAAGAAGTGAAATAATGATGTTAAGTTTTGAAAAAGTGTAGATTGCTTTAGGTTGAAGTAAGGTTAGTTTGGTAATTTGGTAAGAGGTTATTTTGGTAAAATTACCACTTCTTTCTTTTGCTATAAATATCCACCTCCTTCTTCACTTTCATTGACATTTCTTCTTCTTTTTCTCAAGCTTTTTCATTTTCTTTCTCTTCTCTTTAATGGCTTCCAAGCCGTAGAAAAAATTAGATAGAAACAATGTCATAATATTTACAAAATATTTAAAAGAAATCAATGCCATTCACTTCAAATCAAACTCCTCTTTTCTCCATATTTTACCTCTTCTTCTTTCAGCCATAACTTCCTCAAAACCGAACCAAAATGTAATTTTTTTCTCCAATCATGTATTTTTCCAGTAGTTACAACTTTCATGTTGACCACTTTGTCCAGTTCTTAGCATAAATATGTCAAAATTCCACTTCTTTCGAGTGCACTTTCTGGCCCAGTTTTTAAGCCAGACAATATGCCATTTTGTTTTGATCATAACTTGATCATAAAAGATCCAAATTAAGAAAATATTTATATAAAAACGTATAATATTTCAGTGGCTACAATTTTCATTTTGATCACTTTTTCCAGTTTTGAGGTTTCCTATACCTGAAACTCAATTGTTTCAAGTGCATTTTCGGGCTTCATTTTTGTCAATGCGACAATATCTCTTCTTCATTCTATCATATCTCCCTCAAAAAGACTTGCATTCAAATGATTCTTTTTTTATAATTCAAGAAAAAAGAATTTTCAACAACTTTTCAGTTAACAAGTTTTTAAAATTTTGAAAGTAAGAGAGTCAAAAATAAAAGAGAAGCTGGCCTATTTTTCGGGTCTAATTTTGAGAATTCAAGTTCAAAGCTCTACCACTTTTTCTCTACACTTTCGGCCCACCTCCATTTCAAGCCTTGGTCTAGCATTAGGAAGGAGGAATTCGAGATTATTTTCATTTGGTTTCGAAGCATGGTAGGAAGTATGCGTTAGATCTTAAGTTCCTTGCATTAAAGTTTGACGGAGTGGAATCCAAAGTAAGTTATTTCTTATTTTATGTTCATTAAAACCATTGCTATGTTGAAAGAACTTTAAGTCTTAAGTTGTTCGAAAACCTTTGTTAAATACTTGTTTACTTTGTTTTCTAGAACAATGATTTGATTTCCTTGCTCGATATTATGTTTGGATAGTTGATTAAGTAATTTAAAATTTGGAAGTTAAATACTTAATGGGGTATGCGAAAACGACTAGTACATGTGTTTCGTTTGTGAGATTCATGGAGACTTGGGCGAGGGATGAAACATGTCGAAGGGAAAGCCCGGATGCTTCAAAATAAATTTCAAACTGTTAAAGTGTTATAAATATTTGATAGAATGAAGCATTTTTTATCATTCATTATTGGGTTTATTTCATTGATTGACTATTTGAATTAGGCTCGACCAGTTTATGAGCACTGATTATTATTTATTGATTATTGACTTTGCTCGATCAGTTTATGAGCACTGATTATTATTATTGATTGTTGACTTTGCTCGACCCATTTATGAGCAATTTATTATCCATATGCATGGGCTGGGTAGAAAATAATTGTAGGCTAACACCTTGTGATTTATTTCACAATTTGACTATAAGGTGTTTAGCGGTAATATTTGGTTCACTTCAATTTAATGAATTGTTTTGAAAATTGGTTTTCAAATGGAATTGTTATGAAATTTTTTCCCTTTAAAATAAATAGAAATGTTTGGTAATGAATATTTTGAAGTTTTATTATATAAAAGTGATTTATATAGTGAATGGTTTTATAAAAGTGTTTTATAAAACAGAAAGAATTTCGAGGACTAAACCCGATGGTTTTAAGATGATTTTTAAACAGATTTGGGAAATAAAAATTATTATAGATTTGAAAGTACTTGTGAGTATTAGTGTGAAATGATTTATCTCTTCGGGATATAAAATGATTTGTTATCTTACAAATGATTCGGGTAACCCGTAACTAAAAAGATGGGCATGTGTTTTTGGTATAGTCCGCTCTTAGAATAGAGGGATATACTTATTTATCGAATGTATTAAGGCTGGGACCCAGTTGCCTTATTATTGGGAGAAACCTCCCGATCTGGTTGCATATGGTTTGATATGTTTTATTACAGTATTTAGGATTTCCAAATAAACTTTTCAAACGTGTTTTGATTTAAGATCCCGAAGTAAAGTATAATTTGAATATAAAGAATATATATATTTCAAAAGGTTTGAAATAAGAATTCGAGAATAAAGTCCAAAGAGATAATTTCCGTAAAAGTGATTAGATTTGAAAATCTAAATTTAAAGATTAGGCCTAAGTGGGTAGTTTTGGGAATTTCATATTTGTTTCTTGCATTGTAGGCTCCGCGAGTCCTATTTGTTGTAGGCAAACTACGTTGGCTTGATCCTGTATCTAATTGGGTACCCAATTAGATAGGGGTACGTAGGCAGTCACAAGTGATATTGATGCAGCCCCTAAAATGATATAACCCTTTCATGTTTATTTGTTAATGGTTGTTGTTTATCTCGTGTTATTGTATTTTTCCTGCTTACTATTTTATCGACTTTTCAGGGAAATATACTTACCTTCCCACTCCTTTAAAAATAAACCACTATTTACTTTTAAAACAAATTACCCAATCCTTTACAAATTCCCATCCTGAATTTATACTACCAAATTATCCTCTGATAAATATTTCACTTTATTTATAAACTCTATTTATAAATTCCATAATCTCATTCTCCTTTAATTCCAGTTACGAGCACTTAATCGGTTTTCAAATCGATTTTCAAAACTAACTCCATTTAAAATAAATTCCTTTACTTACTCAATTTATTTCAAAACCCATTAATTTCAGATTTAACTTCTTTATTAAAATTTTAAATCTTATTTAAATTTAAAATTCCAATTTCATACTTTTCCAAATTTCTTCTTTATCTTTTCCAAACAAATTTAAACCTTGAATTTAAAATAAATTCTTTATTCCTTTAAATAATAGCACTTAAGTTTAAAAATTCATTTATTTACCTTTTATTCAAAAATCTCCTTTCGCATATTCAGAATTTATTCATTAGAATTTTAAAAATCAAACCTTTATCTTTTCCCCAAATTCATTCCTTAATTTATTTGAATTCACTATAATTATTTTACATAAAAATTCCCTTTTTATTTCTTTTTTATAAAAAATCCAAAATTTATAAGTTTTATTTTGTCAATTACCAATATATATTCAACTAAGCCATAGCATTCAATAATTTCAATTCCCAATATAAACAACATAATCACAGATTATCACATAAATCACATTACTAAAAAATAAATTCAACATTTTGAGGAATCCAGTTGGGTCCCTTCAAACTGTTTCCCTGCATCCACATATATTAGCACCATATAAAATATCAATCCCGCTTCGAGGTAGGATATCGCGGTATAGAGGGTCATCCGCTATTATGTAGGGCGCATAGGGTATCATCCGCTATATAATGCGGGAAATCAATCACTCCAATATATATATGTGTGTGTGTGTGTGTGTGTGTGTGTATGCTATATAATATATCACATCCAAGCTGATAATAAATTATCAATTCAAGCAAACAACCAATAATTCAAAATTTAACTATTTAAATTTAAATGGAAATCCAAATGAGTGAGATTAACTCACCTTTGATTTCTGAATTGCAATCTGATCCATCTCGACTTGTTTTTTTATGGCCTTTAACCTTGTACAAACAATTATATGATTTTTATTAATATTCGAACCAATTGAATAATTAAATTTCAATTAGATAATTTTAATTAACCAATGATTTTATTTAAACTAATAGTTTGATTTTAAACTAATTTAATTTCAATATTTCTGGTGACTAAAATTTTAAATAGCTTAATTAAACAAGCCAATCATCATAATACTTTATTCTAAAACAACTAATAACTTTAAAACGTATATATGTATATTTATTTTCTTTTTCTTATTTTGAAACTACCTACACCCAAAAGCAACCTATATGCATATTAAAAATCAAATCTTTATAAACTCTTCAACATTTTTTTTTTAAATTCCTATATTTTCCAAAGTCATTTACTATTTCACCTATATGAATATTTTATTGATTTTAAACAAAATTATTTTATACCTTCTACTGTAAATACATTTTTCCTTGTATATATTTATTTCCAATTTAACCTAATTAAAATAAACAGTATATAACCTCATTTAAAATTCTATTTTATTTTTAAAACCAAAAAAATTTCTGTTCCGAACTTATTTTTTTTCAAAATCTTGTCTGGATGTATATATATTTACTGTGAATTAACATGCAAATACATATATTAAAAAGAATATGCTATACATCACCACAACCAGGACCTCCGACGAACAGACCTTCACGCGAGCACAAATCCCCAAACCTAGCCGACATCGCATCATACTCGCTTGGGAAACAAATCCCCTTTTCCTTGCGTGGCCACTGCTTCTACCATCACTACTATCGAGAGGCCGCCATCACCAGATCTGCAATGAATCACGACCACGAACCCTAGCAACATCGAACAACAAATTGTCGAGATGAACCGCTGGAGAAGAACGGAGTCGCCCATGCCATCTTCACTGCCTCGCGAGCTCCTAGAACTTCTAATGCCTTCATGCCTCACATTGTCCTAGCCGAGCTCATCCATCCACACGTGCGTGACTTTGGTTTGAAGAGCCCGATACTAAAGACCGAAGAAAAAGAAGGTTGCGTTTGGATTTTTTTAATCTGCCATTTTTTATCTTACAGTATTTCGAATTGATACCAATGAGGAAAGGGATTCGGTCTGATTTTTATTTCATCTGGCTCGAGTTTTTCTCTTATTTTTTTAAAACAAACGCGTGCAAAGAGAGAAGAAAAAAAGAAGCCAAGTGTTTGAAGGGAAGAAACGTGTAAAAAAATTTCCCTGAGAAAACATTATTATATTAAATACGTATATATTATTTTAAGATTTAAATTTAAATTTAAATCATTTAGAAAATGAAGCCTAAAATCTCTATCTCCTTTCGAGGTGTGCTGCTAGACGTTTATAATGTTAAACCCTATTCCGAACGCAATGGAAAAGGTTCCAAGTCCTAATTCGACCGTATGGAGAAGATAGCTTTTTGGACCTTATTATTATACTGAATTTTCAACTTAATTTCAACGCGTTTACTTACCGTACGGCCAAACGATCACTCCAAATACTATGAAAATTGAAATCCGTTAATAATACACTATTACGTATCCAGTGGAACAGGTTTCGTCGAATTACGAGACTGTGCCTCGGAAGGCTATTTTTAAATATCAAATTTAAATAGTATATTTTAAAACTGAAAAAAACACTTTCAAACTCATATTTAAAACTTCTATTATCTCCAGTATTATAATACAAATTTTCCAAGCCATTGAAATATTTTTAACCAGCTTAAAAACCAAGATTCATTATTTTAACCGATTTCCAATTATTAAATTCAAAAATTTAATTGCCAAATAAAAGGTGATATTTGAAATTCAAGTTAAACTAACTTTCAAATCTTTAAAATCAATTAAATATTCAAATTTCAAATATCCAGAAATTTCGGGTCGTCACATTCCTCCCCCCTTAAAAGAATTTTGTCCCCGAAATTACCAGTTAAGAAGAATGATCCATAGCCCATTCACTATTTTTTTTTCAAAATCAAATAGTTTTTATCAACTTCCCAAAAATAAACAGTTTCAACTCCGCCAAAACAATTTTTATTAAAGACACTATCACACTTACTAACTTCCTAAACTCATCCATAACTTCCAAACAATATTATTTTCTCAACAATTCAAAGTTAAATTTAAATTCAAATTTTAAATTATCTAAATTTCTCAAAAAAATTCTAACTCTCTAAATTTTTGAAATGTTTTGCCAGCGTCTCCTTTGCGCGGCTAGATCGGTACTACTGCGAAATGCCTCTACGGGCTCCTAGATTTCAAAAAAAAACCAAAAAGCCAAGTGGCTAGATCAGTAAACCATCAAATTTCATACAGAAATATAAATAAGTACCTTTCTGTTGACAAATTCAATTTATCTTCTGAAATCAAAACACCAATTCCCTTTTCCTTTATAATACCTGTATATCCTACTTAATAATAATATCCAACCACAGAATTCAAAATCATTTTATTCACTTCTTTACAAAATTTTCAATATCTGTTTCACTCAAGTTCGTACGATGTACATATATCATCCGTACGCAATACCAAATCCAATCGCGCACTCGATCACACAATTTCATTTCCAAACTAGTATCATTCACCCGACTCCCTAGTGCAGACTCAGATCTGGTTTCTTGATCAGAAACCATCATTCTCCTTGCATAGCCATAAACTATGATAGAGAATTTACAGAATTAATCAAAAATCCATATCCAAGGTTCGCCATCAAAAATCGTGTGAAAAATCCCAATTCGGATTGGTATAACTACCTCGAAATCCTGTGCTCGAATTCTGGATCGAATCGCTATGCTAATAAAATAATATACGCACATCCTACATATTTAGCCCCAATTGATTATTATCCATGACAATTTTCTTTTTATTCACAATTATTCCACATACCTCTATCAAATCTTCATTTAAAATTTTAACATAGTATCTTTCCCATACCAAATTTTACTTAAGAATTTCATTATTCATTTCTTAAGTCCAATATAAGTATTTTATATACTTCTTATATTTATTCTCCACTTCACCACTGAAGTTTATCATTATTATTATTTTAAATTAGTTCCATTAACTAGTTCATTTCAAATTTCAATTCATTTTATCTCAAACCATTTTTTTTAATTTAACCATTTCTTCAATTAGTTCCACTTAGAGATTAATTTTACAACTTAACTTTACTCAATTCAATTTTAAATTTAATATTCAGTTTTCAATTCCACTTGAATTAAATTTTCCTTCCTTCCACCCATTTATTCCCCATCAAATATAATACTTCATTTTATTCAACATGATTCAAATTAAATCTCATCCCAATTAATATTCTTACCCACATAAATCAATTTGTTTATTTACAAATTTTATTTTATTTAGTCCAACCCGAGTAATCATCCATTTTACACAATTCAAATATTCAGTTTCAATCCTATTTACTTACAAATGCATATTTATTTGTCTATGCACACTTTTATTTCCAACTTATAACTTTTTATTTAAGTAACCATTTCACTTAGTCTTCTTAGACTTTTCTTTAAATTCACATTTACTTAACTAAATTTAATTACACTCCGATTAAATTTAAATCTTAAACTTCTATAAGTTTTCCAAATTTAATTACATTTGCTAACTTCTTTTAATTCACTTCAATTAATTAGCTTGCCATTTAAATCAATCAGTTTACTTACTAATTTTAATTTCAATACTATGCTTTATTTAGTCTAACTAGACTCATTTTCCATTTCCTTTATTTGGCACAATTAAAACTTAATTCAAATATTAAATTTCACTTCCATTTAGTTACAAATCAAATTAATTTGTTCATTCACAAATTTATTTCCATAGATGACCATTTTACTAAGCCTTATTTGATTCATTTCTTCAAAGCTCTCCTTTAATTAACTAAATTTAGTTAAGTCCCAATTCAATTTAAATTTTAAACTTCTATTTCACTTACTTCATTTAATTGGTATATCTATCACTTTACTTTATTGTCATACTTACTTTAACATAACTCCTTATTCAAATTGAATTTTATCCCAACAAGTTTTCAAACTTTATAAGTTATCAAACCATTTATATTCTATAAGCATTTTAATTAAACTTCCAGAGTTTAAGAAATTACTTAATATTTCAAAGTATTTTTGAAATCAAGTGTATCCCAAAATCCTTTAGTATATCCAGTATTCCTTTGTATTTAGAAATCAAAATGGGCTTACCAAACCAAAACTTCAACATTCCAAAATCATTTTGAAATCAATTATATCCAAAATCCTTTGGTATCAAATTATGTCTTGAATTTTAAAGCCAAACTCAATTTTTGCGAACATTCCAATTTAAAATCTCCAGGCAGCAATTCCTCCCTTGGAAACTCGAAAATGAACATCGATGATGCTGCAATCATCACCAAATTTATTTTCCAGCGACCAAAGTGAGATCAGTGCTTTTATTCTTACCAAAAACCCTTTCTAAATATTTTCAAATTTCAAATCCCACCAGATTTCAAATCCAATTTAAAAATATTTCCAAAATGATATCACTATTAATTCTTCAAAGCCTTTGAAAACCATTTTCAAACCCAAAGGTATTTAAACTTTTCCTAAAATTTCAAATCTCAAATCCCTCCAACCTATATTCAAACATTACTATGGAATTTTGTTTCGATTTATAAATCACATTTATAATCTACATTTCAAATTCTATTTTGTTATATTACTATTTCCTTAACTTTTTTTTATAATTTCCAGTTCTTATTCAATGTCCACGTAACAATGATAATAATTTAGTATTATCATCTTCTAACAACCAAGCAACCATATATAACTATAATAATTTACGAAAAATTATTTCTTTTATGTACAAAAATAATTTGGGTAAAATTATTTCATTTACCCTATTTTAAAACAATAGTGTGTCGGTTTATCTTGCTCAAGAGTTTAGAAACCCCTATCGACGACATGGCTGTAACGACCCGATTTTTCGACGTCTGAAAATCGACATCGATACTTCCACGGTATCAAATGCCGAAAAACCAAACCGTTAGAGTTAAAGAAGAAAGTAGTAGAAGAAGAAATAGAAAACAATATCAGAATCTCACAATCGCAGCGGAACAATATATAATAAATAAATGACTAATCTTTAAAACAAAAGAACTATATCGGTTTATACATTACATTATCAGAGCCAATATACAACACAACAGTGGAATACAACATAACAACAGAAAATAACATCACATACGTGTGATACGTCTCGCCATCCAACTTGTCTCCTGATCTCCACAGCATACTTTCCTGACTTAGCTCCAAAAACAACGATAACCTGACTCTAGGCTGCCCGTGTGGAAAATTTGGAGCACCCAGAGTTTAGAAAAGGGAACAATAAATGCCGAGTCAGACATGGGACTGGTGTGATATCTAAAAACAGTTATTTGCACAAAAAGAAATAAAAAGAAATCCATTCATGCTTTTGGAAAATGAAACTACCATAAGGTTTTCCGGCACATACATAATGCAATCACACACTTGGGGAAGGTTTCTCCTTATAGTAGTCAAACATGTTTGATACGTAAAAATCCTTTGGATATTATTATTAATGCATAGTGTGGAAAACATTTCGAAAGTATAATATAAATCTTAGCCAGCATACGTACCATTATAGTATGCCTACTATAGCTACCATTTAAAAATGGCAGGTTATACAACTAAATATCGTATAGGGCTCATATTTGATCGTTTGGATTTCCAACAAATGGTCAAGGCTAAGGAACTTCCTTTATCCGAAGGGCTCCTCTGGAGGGATGCCCCGAGAACCTAACCGGATCCCTACCAACACAAAGGTGGGTTACCTCTGTAACTAGGTAACTAATTGTCACGAGTATGCCATCCCCCGATCGTAACCGACCTTTACTGATGCGCCTCAATTCCAACAACCGCAAAAGTAAATATCTGGGCTCCATACTAGAATACCATTTTTTTTCCACACAAGTTAAATATCCGGGCTCCATACCAGAATACCACTTTTTATCCAGAAGGAAATGCACATACCCTAAGGGGCGCGACCCCATAACCTTGCTGCATTCTTCCTGTTTCGATCATTTTTGAGTTGTGAGGTTCGATGAAGTCTCGTCCCACAAAGCTACGCTTTTCACAAAAGCCATGCTTCGTTCAACCAATGCTTAGCACTTAGCATGCCACATTATCGAATTAGGAATATATCACCAGTAAATATCAACTACATAACCTCTGAGGTCGTATATCTCAGAGAAGGGTGTAAAGCTAAGAGAATAAATTCTCCGCCACCAAACAGAAATGTATTTGATAGAAACCAGCTTTATATCTCAAAGTGTAATGTCAGACATACATCCATACAAGTCCATCCTGGGTTTGAATGGAACCGAAGGCACTTCGTCCAATTAAGGAAAGAAGTCCTTGCAAATCCGGATATCCCCTAATTATGTCCGAACTCCCCATCACATAGGGTAATCTCTATACCAGTGCAACTCAGTGTAGAGATAATCAACAGGTAATCCATTCATTTTCGAAAATACTCGGTCTTTAACCACCGTCTTCAAATGCAATTCCATTCCGTCGTATCATTATTTGGAATGAGTTTTATGACTTAAAGTCCTTCCCTGGCTTATCCGAATAATGAGCGCTTATTTTAAAAAATAAGTGGATACATTCTGATCTAAAGTAAGTCGCTATAAATTTCCACTTTTGATCTTTTAAACAAAAGATCCACCTTTAATATTCGATGTTGTTTTCGGATAACCATTTGGAATCCGAACCCCGGCCTCATCGAAATTCAAATGCTGTCTTAAAGGCCAATATTGATAGTCGGTTATGTAACTATCAAATAACATCCATAAACAACCATCAGATTCAAATAATTTCCCAAATTATTTATTTCAAAATATCTTCGCAAGATATAAATTTTTCTACGCTTCAACCCTTTTGAAAACAATTTTCAAATTACTTTCCTCTCGCGGAATAAATTCCAATATTGTTTATTTCCACTGAAAATTTGCCGAGTCCTAATGCTTTAGATTTTAAAATAATTAAAATCACTTATCCAAAATTATATACTTGGAAACACTTAAAATAAAAACTATTTTTAAACACTTTATTTAAAAATATTAGTAATGAAATTTTATACTAATATCTCATGTAAAACTTAATCCCAAACTAATTTTTTTTACAATAAAATTATTAGATAGAGTATAATTATTTAAGTAACCATCTTCTAAGTCAAATACCAGTTAAATCTTTAAAATAATCATTTCTATAATTAACTTAATAAATATTTACTTTAAAAATTTAAAAACAATTTAAGAAAATAATTTCTCCTAAAAACATTCTTTTTAAAACCAACTTTAGAACTTTTAATTTATTCCTACTTTGAAAACATACTCGGCTTTCTAGGGAAATACACTTTCCATTCCAAAATAGTCCAATTAAATCAATTAATAAATCCTTCTTGATTTATCTCAATTAATTATCCCAAATTCGTATATTTTCTTTCCACACTTTTAAAAAGAACCCACCATTTATTTTTAAGACAAATTACTCATTCCTTTATAAATTCCCACCGTGAATTTATACTTTCAAATATCCACTGGTGTATTATTTCTCTTTATAAAACCCGGTTTATAAATTCCATAGTCTCATCCTTCGTTCAAAATACAGTTTCAAACACTAAATCTATCTCCAAATCAATTTCCAAAATTTACCCTATTTAAAAATTACTCCTTTACTTATTCAAATTTATTTCAAAACCATTAATCCAATATTCACACCTATATTTATGATATAAATTCCATTTAAATAGAAAAAACCAATTCCATACTTGATTTCAAAATTCTCCCTTTATTTCTCCCAAACCATTTAAGATTTGAATTTTAAATAAATTCTTCAACTTTTAAACAATTATTTAAGTTCTCAAAATTCGTTTATTTCCATTTATTTTAAAAAATCTTTTCCCCATACATGGGATTTATTCAATAAGATTTAGAAAATCAACCTTTATCCTTTCCAAATTCCTTCTTTCAATTTATCCAATTCTCTAAAAATTATTTACTTAAAATTTTCTACTTTAATTTCCTTCCAAAAATATTATTTTTATATTTCTGGTAATCTAAAATACCAAAATATATTCGGCTAAACCGTAGCATTCGGTAATTTCAATTACCAATATAATCAATCACAGATTATCAATAAATCATATCACAGCATATGAAATAAATTCGAACATTTGAGAAATCCTATTGGATCCCTCCAACCTGTTTCCCTGCATCCACAGATGTTAGCACAATAAATTTAAATACCAATCCCGCTTTTAGGCAGGATATTGCAGTATAAAAGGTCATCAACAATTATGCGGGACGCATAGGTCTCATCCGCTATATAATGCGAGAAATCAATCACTCCAATATATGTGTGTGTGTGTATATATATATATATATATTACTATATATAATATCACCCAACAGATAAATTATCAAATTCATCCAAGCACGTCCAATAATTTAAATTTATTCATTTAAATTAACTAGGCAAACCAATTTGAGTGAGAAGATCTCACCTTTGCTCTTGTTTTGCATATCCGATCCAAATAGGCTTGTCTCTTCCCAATTCAAGACCTTGTATAAACGTTTATACAGTTTATTAATATTTGAACTAATCGAATAATTAATTATCGTTTAATAAATTTATTTTAATTTTAATTTTAACTAATAATTTAATTTAAACAAACAATTAAATTTTAAAATAATTTCCCTTTTAAAAACTTTTTAGTAGCTAAAATAAATTAAATAACCTAGTTAAACAAATTAATCACAAAATCCTTTTTTTATTATAAATATAGTAAACAAAAATATGTACATGCATATTTATTTCTTTACGAACTACATATATAATTATAAAGTAACCTATATAGATTTCCTAAAAAGCTAATTTATATAAATTTTCAAATGCTTTTAAAATTCTTTTAACCGTTTATAACTATATATATAATTTCAGTAAATAGTAAAATAAACTTTTCCCTTACTGTTTTAAACTATATATATTTTTGTAAAATTAAAGATCTGGATCAAAAATCCTTTATCCAAACTTTTTTTATTATATATAAATAACGAAACAGCGACTCCTTACTCATATATTCAGATGTGTGTGTGTATATATATATATATATATATATATATATATATATATACACACACACTCTTAAAATAATTGAATTGTTTATATATCTATACCATCCAGTGATTGTTTTCTTCACTATTCTTAATTAATAATTTTCTTTTTTTATTTATACCGATATATATGTGTGTGTATATATATATTTATGTAGTTAAATTTGAACTAAAACAGGCTTACCTCTGCCCTTCGCCCAAATGGTGATCGCGGGTTGATTTTGAGGAAGAATCACGAACGATCCTAGCCTCGACCTCGACAACAACAACTGCCTCGCGTACGCCGCTGGCCACGACTGAAACGAGCCTCCTCCACCTCGACGAAGGTCGACGTAGCCCACTTCGTCACCACCACTTGTCGCCCTACGAACAACCACACTCCTCGTGACTGAACTACATTGAGTCGTCGTCGATCACTACTTCCCAAAAATATGAAACCCTAGCCGCACTTCACGAAATTCGACCATCCAAGAGCTCAAACAAATTGACATCGAGAAGTCGATTGAAAAGAACGGGATCGATGACTAATCCCTTTCCACTGTCGAATGAATCTCCCCTTTCGAATTGATTTGAACAGGCTCGAGGAGAAAGGGAAATTCGATTGAAATAAAATCGCGACCATTTTTTTCTAAAGGTCGATTCGAATTGTATAAGGGGAGAGAGAGGATTGGACTCGCTCGAGTATGAATTAAGTGCGATATAAAGCGCGTTCATTTTTGAAAGAGGAGAGTGATTTTGGAATCGCGTTTTCTCTTTTATTTATTTTATCTGGCTTTGATTTTTTTATTTAAAATGAACGCGTGTTAAAGAATGTGACATGTGCTTTTAAATCTCTATACGTGTTGCTAGCTATAGTAGTCAGTGCAATTTCATTATCTATGTTTAAATTTAAATTCAAATTTAAATCGTTGGGAAAACGAAGCCGAAAATCCCAATCTCCAATCGGGGTGTGCCACTAGGCATTTATAATGTTAAACCCCAATTCCTAACGCAATGGAAAAGTTTTCGAGTACTAATTCGATCGTATGGAGAAGATAGCTTTTTAAACCAGTCATTGAATTGAATTTTCGATTTAATTTCAGCACGTTTACTTACCGTACGATCACACGACAACTCCAAACGCTACGAAAATTGAAATCCGATAATAATATAATATTACCGACCCAACGGAACTGGTTTCATCTAAATCTGAGACTGTCCCCGGAAGGCTATTTTTAAATATCGACTTAAACGATAAATTTTCAAAACCGAACAAAACAGTTTTAAATTCAACTTTTAAAAGTTCTATTATCACCAATATTATCAATATAAATTTTATGAACTTTTAAATTATTTTAACAAGCTCAAAATGAAAGATTCAGTATTTTACCCAATTTCAAATTATTAAATTCAATAATTAATTCCGAAATAGATAGTGATATTGGAATTTAAGTTAAACTAACTTTCAAATATTTAAAACCAATTAAATATTTCAATTTCAAATATCCCAGAAATTTCGGGTCGTCGCATTCTTTCCCCCTTAAAAGAATTTCGTCCCTGAAATTACTTGTTAAGAAGAATGATCTATAACCCATTCAAATTTATCTTTAATAAAAAATAGTTCGATTTTGGATCATTCCAAAAATAGTTGGGTTTTCGAAAGTTAGAAAGTTAATTATATATCCAAAACCCAACAGTTTCAACTTTCCAAAACAATTTTTTCTTAAAGATACTATCATTCATACTAACTTTCCAAACTCAACTATAAGTTCCAAACAATGTTATTTTTTCATTTGGATTCAAATTTAAATTTAAATCCAAATTTTAAATTGTCAAAATTTTCTCAAAATTTTTCTAACTCCCTAAATTTTCGAAAAATTTCGCCAGCGTCTCCTTTACGCAGCTAGCTTGGTATGACTACAAAATGTCTCTACATTCCTCCAAATTTCAAAAGAAAACAAAACGCCAAGTGGCTAGACCGGAAAATCTTCAAATTTCATACAGAAATTTAAATACATACCTTTTTGTCGAGCAATCCAATTTATCATCTGAAATCAAAATCCCAATTTCCTTTTGCTTTTAAATCACCTGTATATCCTACTAGCTATAATGTCCAATTAAAAAATTCAAAAATCATTTTGCACATTTCTTTACAAAAATTTATTTCATTTAAGCCTGTGTGATACACATGTATCATCCGTACGCAATATCAAATTCGATCGCTCATTCGATCACACAATTTCACTTTCGAACTAGTATCGTCCACCCGACTTCCTAGTGTGAACTCAGATCTGGTTTCTTGATCAGAAACCGTCAATCCCCTTGCATAGCTGTAAATTATGATAGAGAATTTCCAAAATCAACCAAAAGTCCATATCTAGGGTTCGCCGTCGGAAATCGAGTGAAAAATCCAAACTCGGAACGATATAACTATCTCGAAATTCTGTGCTTGAATTTAGATCAAATTTCTATGCGAATAAAATAGTATACGTACATCCTACGTATTTATTCCAATTGATTATTAGCTACATCAATTCTCTTTTTATTCACATTTATCTTGATTTCTATCCAAAATTTTCATTTCCCACACTTTTATTTACTCCATTCAAATACTTACTCAGTATCTTTTCCAAATTCTAGATTTTACTTAAGAGTTTCACCATTCATATATTAAGTTCAATATAAGAATTTTATACACTTCTTATATTTATTTTCTATTTCATCACTTTGGCTTTATGTCCATTTATATTCACTTGCTTTTCAATTTCGTTTGAATCCAGTTTATCTTAAAATTCTGAATACTGAATTTTTATCAACTATCTTTCATTCATATCTAACCATATCATCATTTTATTTGACTCAAATTTTCAATCTCATTTTGAATTCAATTTTATCATCAATTCTTAATTTATTTCCAAATTAATTTCAATATTGAATTCTATTTACCCTTTCTCAAACCCATTTCTTTAATTAGTTCTACTTACTAATTTATTTTTAAATCTCAATGGTTTTTTATTTCCAAACTTTAATTTACTTTTAGTCTACTTTGACTTATTTCCACAACTTCATTTCTTTACAAAAATTTCAAATTATTTGCTTTCCCATTCCAATTAATCTTTTCCAAACCCTCAGAATTTTTTAAACTTATAAATATTTCGTAACAATTTTTAAATAAGATTCCAGGGTTTAAATAGTATTTCAGATATTTTTTAAAATCAATTATATCCAAAATCAAATTATTTCAAAGTCAAACTCAATTTCGCAAATATTCTCAATTCAAAACATTCGAGTAGCAATTCCTTTCTTGGAAACTCGAAAATAAACACCGATGATGTCGCGATCATCATCAGAGTTATTTTCCAAAAACCTAAAAGAGTTTAGTGCTTTATCCCGTCAAAAATATTTCTTTTAAATGTTTTTAGATTCCAAATTTCACCAGATTTCATATCCAATTCAAAAATATTTCCTAAATAATTTCACCATTATTTTTTCAAAACTTTTGAAAACCATTTTGGAATCAAATTTCTCAAAATTTCAAATCCTAGATACTTACAATCCATATTCAAAAATTACTTTGGAACTTTTGTTTCATTTCCAATTATAAATCACATTTAAAATTCACATTTGCAAATCCCATTTTGTTATCTGAATTTATTTCCTTAACCTTTGGTTATGATATCAATTCCTATTTTTAAATTTTTACATAACAACGATAATAATTTAATATTATCATTTCCTAACAACAAAGAAACCATACAGAACTACAATAATTTAAGGAAAAATTTTCTTTTACATACAAAAATAATTTGGGTAAAATTATTTCATTTACCCAATTTTAAAGCAATACTGTGTCGGTTTATCTTGTCTAAGAGTTTAGAAACCCCTACCGATAAAATGGCATCCCACACATCGACCAGAATCTATAAACACTCAACCGTTAAGTCAACACAATATAAAACAATTTTTATATTCACTAACAAATATGCGTTCATATCTATTAATACTTTCAAACTCATTCTAGAGTACAACAGACTCTATCTTTAATGACTAATTTCTCCACCAAAGCCAAGGTACTCGCTTAACCTTCAGCTCTGATACCAAATTGTAACGACCTGATTTTTCAACGCTTGAAAATCGACATCAATACTTCCACTGTATCAAATGCCGAACAATCAAATTCCGAAAAATCGAACCGTTAGGGTTAAAGAAGAAAGAGGTAGAAGAAGAAATAGAAAACAATATCAGAATCTCACAATCGCAGCGGAACAATATATAATAGATAAATGACTAATCTTTAAAACAAAAGAACTATATCTATTTATACATTAAATTATCAGAGCCAATATACAAAAAACAGCGGAATACAACATAACAACGGAAAATAACATCATATACGTGTGATATGTCTCGCCATCCAGCTTGTCTCCTGATCTCCACGACATACTTTCCTGACTTAGCTCCAGAAACAAGGATAACCTGACTCTAGGCTGTCCATGTGGAAAATTAGGGGCACGTAGAGTTTAGAAAGGGAACATTTAACTCCGAGTCAGTCATGGGACTGGTGTGAGATCTAAAAACAGTTATGTGCACAAAAATAAATAAAAAGTAATTCGTTCATGCTTTTGACAAATGAAACTACAATAGGGTCTCCCGGCAAACACACAATGCAATCTCACACTTGGGGAATGTTTCTCTTTATAGTCTTCAAACATGCTTGATACGAAAAATCCTTTGGATATTATTATTAGTGCATAGTGAGGAAAACATTTCGAAAGTATAATACAAATCTTAGCCACCGTATGTACCATTATAGTATGACTACTATAGCTACCATTTAAAAATGGCAGGTTATGCAACTAAAAACCGTACAGGGCTCACATTCGATTGTTTGGATTTCCAACAAATGGTCAAGGCTTAGGAACTTCCTTTATCCGAAGGGTACGCCTCCGGAGGGAGGCCTCAAGAGCCTAACTGGATCTCTGCCAACACAAGGTCAGGTAACCTCTATAAATAGGTAACTAACTGTCACGAGTATGCCATCCCTCAGCCGTAACTGACCTTTACTGAGGCGCCTCAATTCCAACGACCAAATAAGTAAATATTTGGGCTCCATACCAGAATACCACTTTTTTATCCACACAAGTTAAATATCTGGGCTCCATACCAGAATACCACTTTTTATCCAGAGTGAAATGCACATAACATAAGGGGCGCGACCCTCAAGACCTTGCCCCATCCTTCCTGTTTCAACCATTTTCGGGGTGTGAGGTTCAATGAAGTCTCGTCCATAAAGCTACGCTTTTCACAAAAGCCATGCTTCGATCAACCAATTCTTAGCACTTAGTATGCCACATTACCGAATTGAGAATATATCACTAATAAATATCAACTACATAACCTCTGAGCTCGTACGTCTTAGAGAAGGGTGTTAAGCTAAGAAAATAAATTCTCCACCACCAAACAGAAATGTATTTGATAGAAACCAGCTTTATATCTCAAAGTGTAATGTCAGACATACATCCATACAAGTCCATCCTGGGTCTGAATGGAACCGAAGGCACTTCGTCCAATTAAGAAAAGAAGTCATTGCAAATACGGATATCCCCTAATCACGTCCGGACTCCCCATCACATAGGGTAATATTCATACCATGGAAACTCAGTGCAGAGGCAATCAATAGGTAGTCTTTTCATCTTCGAATATACCCGGTCTTCAACCACCGTCTTCAAATGCAATTCCATTCCGCCGTATCATTATTCGGAATGGGTTTTATGACTTAATGTCCTCCCCCGGCTTATCCGAACAATGAGCACTTATTTTAAAAAATAAGTGGATATATTCAGATTTAAAGTAATTCACAACAAAATTTCACTTTAGATCTTTTAAACAAAAGATCCACCATTAAGATTTGATGTGGTTTTCGGATAACCATTTGGAGTCCATCCCCCGGTCTCATCGAAATTCAAATGCGTCTTTAAGGCCAATATTGATAGTCGGTTATTTAACTATCAAATAACATCCATAAACAACCATCAGATTCAAATAATTTCCCAAATTATTTATTTCAAAATATCTTCGCAAGATATAATTTTTTTTGCACTTCAACCCTTTTGAAAACAGTTTTCAGATTACTTTCCTCTCGCGGAATAAATTCCAATATTTTTTATTTCCATTGAAAATTTTCCAAGTCCGAATGCTTTAGATTTTATAATAATTTAAATCACTTATCCAAAAATATATACTTGGAAACACTTAAAATATTAGTTATGAAATTTTATCCTAATATCTCATGTAAAAATTAAGTCCAAACTAATTTATTTTACGATAAAATTGTTATATAGAGTATAATTATTTAAAGAACCATTTTCTAAATCAAATACCAGTTAAATCTTTAAAATAATCATTTATATAATTAACTTAATAAATATTTACTTTAAAAATTTAAAACAATTTAAGAAAATAATTTCTCCCAAAATTATTATTTTTAAAACCAACTTTAGAATTTTTAATTTATTCTTAAAGCTACTTCATAAACTTACTTAGAATTCCGGGGAAAATACACTTTCCATTCCAAAATAGTCCGTTTAAATCAATTAATAAATCCTTCTCGATTTATCTCAATTAATTATCCCAAATTCGTAAATTTCCTTCCCACACTTTTAAAAATAAACCATCATTTATTTTTAAGACAAATTACCCATTTATTTATAAATTCCCACCATGAATTTATCTTCCAAATATCCACTTATTATTATTTCTCTTTATAAAACCCGGTTTATGAATTCCATAGTCCCATCCTTCTTTCAAAACACAGTTTCAAACATTAAATCAATCTCCAAATCAATTTCCAAAATTTACCCCATTTAAAATTTACTCCTTTACTTATCCAAATTTATTTCAAAACCCATTAATCTAATATTCACACCTATATTTATGATTTAAATTCCATTTAAATCAGAAAAACTAATTCCATACGTGATTTCAAAATTCTCCCTTTATTTCTCCTAAACCATTAAAAATCCGAGTTTTAAATAAATTCTCCAACTTTTAAACAATACTACTTAAGTTCTCAAAATCCATTTATTTTCATTTATTTAAATAAATCTTTTTCTCAATGCTAGGGATTTATTCAATAGGATTTCAAAAATCAACCTTTATACTTTCTAAACTCCTTCTTTCAATTTATCTCTAAAATTAGTTACTTAAAATTCTCTACTTTAATTTTCTTCCAAAAATCCAATTTTTATATTTCTGGTATTTTAAAATATCAAAATATATTCGGCTAAAACATAACATTCAGTAATTTCAATCTCCAATATAATCAATTACAGATTATCAATAAATCATATCACAACATATGAAATAAATTCAAACATTTGAGGAATCTAGTTGGATCCCTCCAACCTGTTTCCCTGCATCCACAAATGCAAGCACAACAAATTAAAATACCAATCCCGCTTCAAGGTAGGATATCGCGGTATAAAGGGTCATTCGCTATTATGCGGGACGCATAGGGTCTCATCTGCTATATAATGCGGGAAACCAATCGCTCCAATATATATATATATATATATATATAATTATATATATATGTTACGATATATAATATCACCCAACAGATAAATTATCAAATTCATCCAAGCACATCCAATAATTTTATTCATTCAAATTAACTAGGCAAACCAATTTGAGTGAGAAGATCTCACCTTTTCTTTGTTTTGCAAATCCGATCCAAACCGGCTTGCCTCTTGCCAATTCAAGACCTTGTATAAACGTTTATGCAATTTATTAATATTTGAACTAATCGAATTACCATTTACTAAATTTATTTTAATTTTAACTAATAATTAAATTTAAACAAATAATTAAATTTTAAATTAATTTCCTTTTAAAAACTTTTTAGTACCTAAAATAAATTAAATAACCTTGTTAAACAAATTAATCACCAAATCCATTTTTTTATTATAAATCTAGTATATAAAAAATGTACATGCATATTTATTTCTTTACGAACTACATATATAATTATAAAGTAACCTATATAGATTTCCTAAAAGCTAATTTATATAAACTTTCAAATGCTTTTAAAATTCTTTTAACCGTTTATAACTAAATATATATATAATTTCAGTAAATAGAAAAATAAACTTTTCCCTTACTATTTTAAACTTTATATATTTTTGTAAAAATAAAGATGTGGATTAAAAATCTTTTATCCAATTTTTTAATTATAAATAAATAACGAAACAGTGACCTCCTTACTGCATATATTCATATGGGTGTGTATATATATACTTAAAATAATTGAACAGTGTGTATATATATATATATATCTATACCTTCCAGTGATTATTTTCTTTACTACTCCTAATTAATAATTTTCTTTTTTAATTTATACTGATATATATATATATATATATATATATTTAAACTAAAACAGGCTTACCTCTGCTCTTCGCCCAAATCGTGCTCGCTATTTGATTTTGGGGAAGAATCACGAACAATCCTAGCCTCGACCTCGACAACGACAACTGCCTTGCATACGCCCCTGGCCGCAACTGAAATGCTTCCTCCTCCTCGACGAAGATCGACACAGCCCCCTTCGTCACCACCACCTGCCGCCCCGTGAACAACCCCACCCCTCAGGACCGAACTACATTGAGTCGTCGTCGATCACTACTTCCCAAAAATATGAAACCCTATCTGCTCTTCACGACGTTTGATCATCCAGGAGCTTGAACGAATTGGCATCGAGAAGTTGATTGAAAAGAGCGGGATCGATGATTAATCCCTTTCCACTGTCGAATGAATCTCCTTTTTCGAATTGATTTGAACAGGCTCGAGGAGAAAGGGAAATTCGATTGAAATAAAATTGCGGCCATTTTTTTTCTGAAGGTCGGTTCGAATTGTATAAGGGGAGAGAGAGGGTTAGACTCGCTCGAGTATGAATTAGGGACGATGCAGAGCGCGTTCAATTTTGAAAGAGTAGATGATTTTGGAATTTCGTTTTCTCTTTTAATTTTTTATCCGGCTCTGATTTTTTTATTCAAAATGAACGCATGTTAAAGAAGGTGACACGTGCTTTTAAAGCTCTACATGTGTTGCTAGCTACAGTACTCAGTGGAGTTTCATTATCTTTGTTTAAATTTAAATTCAAATTTAAATCGTTGAGAAAACAAAGCCAAAAATCCCGATCTCAAATCAAGGCGCTCCGCTAGGCGTTTATAACATTAAACCTATATTCCTAATGCAATGGAAAAGGTTTCGAGTCCTAATTGAGAAGATAGCTTTTTGAACCCGTTATTGAATTGAATTTTCGATTTAATTCCAATGCGTTTACTTATCGTACGATCACACAACAACGCCAAATGCTATGAAAATTAAAATTCGATAATGATACAATATTACGTACCCAACGGATCTAGTTTCATCGAAATCCAAGACTGTGCCCCGGAAGGCTATTTTTAAATATCGACTTAAACGATAAATTTTCAAAACTGAACAAAATAGTTTTAAATTCAACTTTTAAAAGTTCTATTATCTCCCATATTATCAATATAAATTTTATAAATTTTTAATTATTTTTAACAAGCTCAAAATGAAAGATTCAATATTTTACTTAATTTTAAATTATTAAATTCAATAATTTAATTTCCAAATAGATAGTGATACTGAAATTTAAGTTAAACTAACTTTCAAATATATAAAATCAATTAAATATTTCAATTTTGAATATCCAGAATTTTCGAGTCGTCACAATAGTGTCCCACACATCGATCAGAATCCGTAAACACTCAACCGATAAATCAACACAATATAAAAACAATTTTTGTATTCACTAACGAAAAAGCGCTATCTATTAATCCACTCAAATTCATTTTAGAGCATTACGGACTCTATTTCTAATGAGTAATCCCCACCAGAGTCAAGATTCTCGCTTAACCTTCAGCTCTGATACCAACTGTAATGACCCGATTTTTTCGATGCCCGAAAATCGACATTAATACGTTCACTGTATCAAATGCCGAACAATCGAATGCCGGAAAACCAAACCATTAAGGTTAAAGAAGAAGGAGGTAGAAGAAGAAATAGAAACAATATCAAAATCTCACAATCGCAGCGGAATAATATATAATGGATAAATGACTAATCTTTAAAACAAAAAGAATTATATCTGTTTATACATTACATCATCAGAGTACATCAAAATCAAACAATTACTGGACAGTTATATTAACTTGTCCTCACAAAAGCAGACTATATAGCTTATACTACACGGTGGAATATACTTCAGGTATGTGTGATACGTCTCGCCATCCAGCTCGTCTCCTGAGTTCCACAGCAGTTCATCCAAATCTATACTCTATAATACTCGATCTGACCGGAACATTATAGTTAAATAACACCCGAGTCAATCTGAAAAACTAGAGTGAGAAAGCACACTCAATTAGATTATTAAAGTTTTTAAAATCCTTTGAAAATCAAAGGTATCTCATAAGACCACGCCACAAATAAACATGTTGGATTTTTACCTTACAATAACCAAAACATTTTTATCAAATATGTCTGATAATATAATAGTGTCTATAGAAAGTAAAATAGAATCTAGCTGAAATGCTTGCATCTCACGTTTCAGCGTGGTTGGACACAATCAAAACCATACATGCACTAATTGGAGATTGAATTCCATACAATGGCAGGGCTACTGTGGTACTTCCCATCACATTACATGGTCTAGATCACCGTACCGAGGATCCACCCTATTCCCCTGCATTAGAAGACCGGAGATACCCCTTACTGGATAGTCTGAATAAAATCACCCCACGGTTAGGATCAGCAACCGCCCACACAGCCGAATAAAAAGAGACCTCTAGACAGGGGTGATCTTATCTGAATTAGCCGCTAGCCACTTAGCCTTGTGTACACCTCCCCTGTTTTAGCCATTCCCGGTTGATGAAGCTCGAGGCTATGCGTTATCTTTTTATCATATATTCGCTTATAATTCTCATCGTCCTCCTGGCGATGTTCTGAAAGCATTCATCCATACAAGTCTGTTCCAGGTCCGAATGGAACTGAAGGCACTACTCCTACAACATCCATTTGGAATCACCCTCAGGATTAGTAGCGATTAGCCCTTGCACTTCACTGCTCCATCGTCGACTCCAAGCTCTTGTCTTCCTCACGAAAAAGTTCAAACCGGATCAAAGTGGTTTTCAGGAAATTAATCCCAATCCTGGTCTCTTCGAAATGATCAGCGCATTGGCCATTATCGATAGTTGGTTATTTAACTATCATATAACATCTATAAACAACCATCAGGCATTAATAATTTTCCAAATTATTTATTAATTTCAAAATATCTTTGCAAGATATATTTCCACTCTTCAACCCTTTGAAAAATGGTTTTCAAATCACTTCTCTCTCTCTCGGAAGAAAATTGCCACCCACTAGTTTAATTTCCACTGAAAAACGCCAAGCCTTGATATTTTAGATTTTAAGAATAATTTAAATTACTTTATCTAGAAATGTATATACTTTAAAACATTTAAAAATAAAAAATGCTTAAAACGTTTAATTTAAAATACTAGTTATGAAATTTTATAATAACTTCCTATGTAAAACTTAAGCCAAAACTAAATTTAAATAAAAGTTATTCTCTAAGGTATAAATATTAAATAATTATAATTTAAATCATAATATTAGTTAAACCTTTTTAAAATAATTTTCTTTTAAAATTAACTTTATAAATATTTACCTTAATGATTTTAAAACCACCAATAATAGTTCTTTCTAAATATTCTTTTAAAACCACTTTAAAATTTCTAACTTATACTTGGAAATCTTTCTTTGAAAATATACTCGGCTTTTCAGGGAAATATACTTTCCTTCCCACTCCTTGAAAAATAAGCCACTATTTATTTTTAAAACAAACTACCCATTCCATTATAAAATTCTCATCCTGAATTTATACTACCAAATTATCCTCTGATAATTATTTCACTTTATTTATAAACCCCATTTCCAAATTACATAATCTCATTCTCCTTTAATTCCAGTTTCAAGCACTTAATCAGTTTTCAAATCGATTTTCAAAACTAACTCCATTTAAAATAAATTCCTTTACTTACTCAATTTATTTCAAAACCCATTAATTTCAGTTTTAACTTCTTTATTAAAATTTTAAATCTTATTTAAACTGAAAATTCCAATTTCATACTTTTTCAAATTTCTTCTTTATCTTTCCAAACAAATTTAAACCTTGAATTTAAAATAAATTATTTATTCCTTTAAATAATATGACTTAAGTTTAAAAATTCATTTATTTCCCTTTTATTCAAAAATCTCCTTTCCCATATTCAGAATTTATTCATTAGAATTTTCAAAATCAAAACCGTTATCTTTTCCCTAAATTCATTCTATAATTTTTTTTGAATTCACTATAGTTATTTTACTTAAAATTCCATTTTTATTTCTTTTTAAAAAAAAATCCAAACTTTATATATTTCATTTTCTCAATTACCAACATATATTAACTAAGCCATAACATTCAATATTTTCAATTCCTAATATAAACAATATAATCGTCACAGATTATCACATAAATCACATTACTAAAAAAATAAATTCAACATTTTGAGGAATCCAGTTGGATCCCTCCAACCTATTTCCCTGCATCCACAGATGTTAGCACCATATAAAATACCAATCCCGCTTCGAGGCGGGATATCGCAGTATAGAGGGTTTTTCCTGTTATGAAAAGAAGTTTTTATGAAGATTTTTATAAAGGAATTTGAAATTTTATAATGTGTTTTTGGGTAAATGGAGTTGAGTTTTAAGCAAATAAGATTTCATAAATAAGGGAGATTAATAAAATGGGTTTCTTATTAAAGGAAGCTAAATTTGACTAAGGTTATTTAGGAAATTTTAAACACGAAAGGTTTATAAAGAAGTTTTGTAAATGATTTTAGGTAATTATAAAAGAATTTTTAGAAAATTATTTGGATATTCATAAAGGGAGTTTATAAAAAAAGTTTGGATATTTATATTATATAAAAATTTGGATATTTATAAAAGCAATAATTATAAATGATTTTGAATATTTATAAAAGGGTTTTATAAATGAATTTGGGAAGTTGAAATGTTTTCTGAAATGGATGTGGATTTCAAATAAAAGAGATTTCATGAATGAAATAGATTTGATTAAAAGGGATTTATCGAAAGAAGTATAATTTTTTTAAGATTTGGGTTTATCTAAACTGACCTTTTAAAAATGGTGGCATGGAACATCCGTTCCACACTTAACATCAAGAGAATAGTGTTTGCTGTTGTCCTTAGTCCAATTTAAACAACATTTATTTAATCCTTTTTAACATAACTTGGAAGTAAAAAGTTATTCATAAATGTTTTATGAATATACTTATGTCAAAGAGATAAGTATATGAATGTTTTGGACAAACATTTTTTTGAAAGGGATTTATTAAATAAAGATTTGTTTTGAGGCTTAGTGGTTTCTATAGATAAATAAAATGTTAAATGGAATTGGTTGTTGTTTGTTGATCAATAGCTAAATAGCCGACCATCAAATATGAACCCAAAACATAACTTTAGTAATATCTAGGAGAAACACATAGGTTGTATGGTACGGTCATCTCCAATAATGCTATACTATGCGTATAAATCTCGTTTCATTCTTCTAGGATAAATGATAAGGAAATTCACACACTAACGGTTAGAAGGTGATCTTCGCTCTTATCTTTGACTGTTTATTTCATATGGGTTTGAGTTTACCGAAAACTATCAAATGTTGTTTCGAAGAGACTGGGATCAGATATGTTATTGGAAAACCACTTCGATCCAACTCAAGTGTTTCGAAGTGAAGACATCTTGAAGATGATAGAATTGAAGACAAAGCTCTTTGAAATGCAAAATTTTCTTGCTACTAATCCTAAGGATGATTCCAAATATGATGAAGTAGAAGTAGTGCCTTCGGTATGTCCATCTTCTCTACAACTTGTATGGATGAATGCTGGTATTGCATTATTTCCTGGAGAGCTATGTAAGCATTCCAAGTGGGAAGTGCTATATAAAGATAAAATGTAGCCTTAAGCCTCATCAACCGCGAAATGACAAAAAGCAGGCATGCAGCGGGGTCAAGTGGGTCATCCCATCAGGGTATGGTCATTCCAAATCTAGATCGATTACTATCTACTCATGTATGCTTTGAGTCCCAAAGTAGGGTGATCATATTCAGTACCACTCGTCAAGTGGTAGGCCAGTCCTATGTGGCAGGAGTACAAGATGTTCTTGTCAGACCCCGGTACATTTTTTCTAGAGACGTACCATCAGAAGGTAGTTTCTTATCTTGTCATAGCATGGAATCCATTCTCTAAGACATGCCTTTAAGGTTTTGATTGTAGAACCTAGTCTGCTAGATTTAATTAATGTAATAATTTTAGCTATGTACTCTAGATATTATTATAACAATGAATTTTCTATAGAAACGTTTTGGTTATCGTAAGGAAAAAACTGTCCATGTTTATGTGCGGTGTGGTCTTACGATATGCCCTTGATTTATAGGTTTTTATAAAGTTAAATATTAATGCTTTAATCACACCAGACCCATGTCTGACCCCGAGTTTATTTTTCCTTTTCCTAAACTCTTGGGTGCCTAAATTTGAATGAGCAATCAAGTAGTTCAGGTTTTCCACAGATTCATTTGGAGGAGCTTAGAGTAGGTGGCTTCATCGATAACTAGTTATTTTTCTTATTTTCGCTGTATTATATGTATATCGTATTAGTTAGGTAGGGACACGTTGTTATAACTGTTCTAAGCTAGAATTTGTATTAGTGTGACTCTGATGTAACATTTTCAAATGACTTCGTAATATATTATGTTGAGTAATATATATTGTTTCATTACGTTATGAGATTCTACGTTGTTTAGTTTCTTCTCTTATATCTTTTCTTTCTTTCACCCCTAATGACTTGTCTTTTGGACGACCAAATGATCGGCATACGAATACTGAGGATGTGTTAAGTGTCGTCTTTGGTAGTAAGAAAGGAATATCGTTACATGTATGGTCTTATGCTGGAAAATTATGACATTTGAGTCTACAAAGTTGAAACAAATCATTATATATATATATATATATATATATATATATTGAAATTGGGTACATAGATGGTAGTGCATTTAGTACCATAAGTCTTAGGCAATAAACAACATACTATATGTAATTGTATGTCTGAATCACACTACGCGAGTTTCGAACCTGTGACCTCTTGCACCAAAGTAAAAGTGCCTAACCACTAGAACAGTTGTGCTGATCGGATAATTATGTATGTATGTATGTATGTATGTATCAACTAGTATCAACTTGTGTCAGTTGGGTATTTTAAAAAATTGATATGGGTGGACAACGTTATCGGTGAGGATTTTTTAAATATCGAAATGGGGATGTATGACATTGTCATTAAATGTTTATAAGGAAAAACATTACGAAAAATAATAATAAAAAAGTGAAATTTTTGAGTGATAAATCAGAATAATCTTAATGGAGAATTTCATTCTTAAATTGGCATATTGATAATAGATATAAAAAAGTAATTTTGTTAAGTAAAGTTTGCAAATTGAAAAGGCACTACTTGGGAAAACATAATCGGTGTAAAATTGTTATAAGAATAAAATTTGCGTATTGTTAAAAGATGTTAAAAACGATTTTTGTTTAAAGATTATAAGCTATATTAACTCGTACGAGTATGTAAAATTATTTGATAAGCCTTATCGGTGAGGAAAATTAAAGTAAAAGATGGTAATTATGTTACAAAATAATTCAACTACACATATATAGAAACAAGATAATTGATTAAAATATTTAATGGGTAGTATACTAATGAAACCTATGTGTGTGTTAGAATGAATTGTAAATGGCTATGTAATTGTATACATATGTTGAGGTATATGGATTGAGAAATTATACATATGTTTCCTATACGAAGTTTAAAAATGAAGAAGTGTTATTTTGGAAAAGAATATTTTGTTATTTGGTGAATTCGTAGCTATATATTTTAAAAATAACAGAGATGTTTTCAAAAATACAAATGATAGGAAAGAGAATTTCTATAATAAAGAAAATTCAAGTTTGAAGGATTAAAAACCATTAAATATTTATATTATAATTTGAGATTTGAAGGTTTTTACAATGAGAGCATGAACATTAGTGTAAAGTTTCTTATGGTTGAAATGAAAATTTATAAAAAGGTCTATGAAATGCAATTTAATGGTATATTTATGAATATGTATTTTATGGAATATTGAAATAACTTTAAACTTTAGGGTGAATTTGGATAAATTTAGGAAGCTAAAATTTGATGGTGAAATCTGAAAGTAGTGAGTTACTCATGGGTGTTGGTGTAGATAAACACCAAAATGTTACTCACATTTCCGTAATATTAGACGAAATAGAACGTCAATAATATGCTTTTATAGGAAATAGTCTTTATCTTTATTAATAGTTAGAATAGAAACTCAGTTTTTTAGTCCGACCGCAAAGTTCCAAAAATATCCTTATATATTAAGAAGTTATGATTTTGAGTCCCATCGCAAACAAAAATTAACATCTACTTTTAAATGTAAATTTTGAAATGTAAATAAGTTTACTAGTTCAAAACCCTATTCTAGTAAAAAAAAAGTACAATTTTATTCTTTATATTTCTCAGTTCATTTTTATCAAATATATATAGAAATTTTAAATTTAATACTTTTACAAGGTTTGTTTTATATGCACATGGACTGTGCGTGTCATAAAATCTTGGATAAAATAAAAATGTCATGCGAAAATATAGTAGTCTGTCTACATTAGATTGTTGATAAATTTATATGTAGAAATCATACTCCATTACAGTCTGATCTTCATGTTAAGATTGCATTTATGATCATAATTGATGTAATTTGAATGCGTGAAGCGATGCATTACTTTAAATAAAATATACCTCCCACAATGAAAAAGCGTTATTATCACCATAATTGGAATACACAAATAAATTCTTGGCTAAGTCAACAAATGTTGACCGATAAGTGTTACCGGATAGGACCGTTGACTTTATTACAATAGATCAAGGAAGTCATTTAAGTATTTCCTTTGAAGGATCTTTTAATGTCTTAGCGACACAATGTTAACGATGAGATATATGTCCACAAAGTTCTATTTTTAAGGATGTGGCCATGATTATAGAAGTCAGATATTACCTATATTATTTGTGACAAATAGACCCAACATTCAATATTATGTGACAATAAAGCATGCACAATTTCTTATCCCAAATCTCATTAAGGAGCTAGAGCCATACCTAGGAGTGTCACAACAACACCCTTGGTAATTGAAAAATCAAGTTATGTTTGTTAAAAAAACTGCTATTAGAAACTGCAATCGTTTTATTTACTTTTAATTTTATGTAGTTTCTAGTCTTAATGTGACCCTATTAATTAGGTCATATATAAAACGTTTCATTTACCTTTAACATTATGCAGTTTCTAATCCTAATGTAACCCGATTAATTAAGTCATAAATAGACCGTTCTATAATTAGAACATTAGGTCTGTGATTAATCTTAAGCGTTGAATTGGTATATGATGGACGTACCAGATTTAGAGTTGAATGTTATCTAAAGGATTGGGTCCTCTCTCTCTTAGGAAATAGATGTATTCTTCTCCATCAAGAAACACATAAATAAATAGGGTTAGAGAGAAAAACCGAATTCGGAGAAGAAGAGTAATTATTAGAAGTCAGAAGAAGAAGATGGCAGCCATTACATCTTCCGTTGTTAATTAAGGTACGTCATCTTAAACAAAAAAAATCATATTAAGCTTTGTTTGTGAAATATTCAGTATTGGTGATCCTTGGACTATTATTTGAATTGTTCATCATTAATCATGAAAGATCAAACAGTAAAGAATTTCTGACATTTGGTATCAGAGCCACCAATCAATAACTGAATATTTCCTATGATTGCAATTGATCTGTTCTACGCTTTACTCATGATGTTTAATCAAGTATGTGTTATAAGTCAATTATGCACATGAGGTTTATGATTTTGTTAATCACCAAAGTGGTCAAAATTAGAATAATCATTTAGTGCATAAGTGACATAATGATTATTGATAGAAATTGCCAGTTATAATAATACCAATATTTAAAAAAACTGGCGTCTCTGATGGTAAAACCTGAAAACTTACCCAAAGGAAAGTCTTGTTCTTTAACTAGTTGACATGATGAGGTTTAATAGATATCTTGACTAAATAAATATTGATCATCCAAAGATGTTAGTTTTATTTAATTGAATATATTTGTTACTTACTCATATTTTGGTATTTAATCATGTTAAGTATAAGATAGTATCTACCCAAAAGAGTGCTATATTATACTATTATGCACATATCTTAATCGCGTTAGCTATTAGCTTATAGTTATTTCAATTCTATATTATTATTATTTAATTTGCAGTAGTTCCCATGAATACACATGCTTCATCTGTTACATTGTTCACTGGTGTTAATTTTTCTGGATGGAGAGAACAAGTCAATTTCCATTTAGGTGTTTAAGATCTTGACTTGGTACTCCTTGAGGATAAACTTATTGCTCTTACAACAGCTAGTACTAAAACAGAAAAATCACACCATAAAGCGTGGAAACGTAGTAACAGATTGAGCCTCATGTTTATTAAGATGACTGTTGCTAACAACATCAAGTCAACAATTCCGTAAACAGAAAGTGCTAGGGAATATATGCAGTTTGTGGAAGAGCGTTTTCGTTCAGCTGATAAGTCACTCGCTGGTACTCTTATGGCAGAACTCACGACCATGAAGTTTGATGGGTCGTGAACTATGCAAGAGCACATTATAGAGATGACTAATCTTGCAGCAAGGTTAAACTCCCTTGGACTTACAGTAGAGGATTCTTTTCTTGTCCAGTTTATCATGAACTCGCTACCTTCTGAATATGGACCTTTTCAAATTAACTATAACACTATAAAGGTTAAGTGGAATGTTAATGAATTGGCCAGTAGACTTGTTCAAGAAGAAGGACGTTTGAAAAATCAAGTGAATCACTCAGTAAGTTTTATAAGTAATAAAGCTGGTAAAGAAAAGAATGGAAAACCAAGTCATTTTAAGAAGAAAAAGGCACCTGCTAAGAATGGGTAGGATAAGGAAAAGAAGGAACTAAAGAATGTTCGATGTCATTTCTGTAAAAGGAAAGGACATTATCAAAATGACTGTCCGAAAAGGATAGCGTGGTTCGAAAAGAAAGGGATTTCTTATGATCCGAACCATAAATCCAAATGAAGATCGTTTTCTCTTTATGGGAAACGGAATGAAATCCACAATAGAAGGCATTGGAACTTATCGTCTAATTCTAGAAAGTGGATATGTATTAGACTTATATAGTACCATTTATGTATCTTCATTATCTAGAAACCTTATTTCCGTAAGTAAGTTGGATATTTCTGGTTTTAGATGTACGTTTGGATCTGGTTGTTTTGATTTATATAAGAATACTGATAATGTTGGTTCTGGTATTCTAATTGATGGTTTATATAAATTGAAACTGAATGACACTTACGCGAATTCCTTACTGAATGTAATAAATAATGTTGGATGCAAACGTAGCATGTTGAATGAAAATTCTGCTTTCTTATGGCATAAAAGACTAGGTCACATATCCAAAGAAAGAATAATGAGATTAGTAAGTAATGAAATTTTGTCGAATTTGAACTTTAGTGATCTAGAATTATGTGTGGATTGTATTAAAGTTAAACAAACCAAACATAACAAGAAAGGAGCTACTAGAAGCAGCCAGCTTCTTGGAATAATACACACTGACATTTGTGGACCTATGGACACTCTAGCCTTTAATGAAGAAAAGTAAATCATCACTTTTATTGACGATTTTTTCCGCTATGGTTATGTCTATTTACTTCATGAAAAATCTCAATCTGTGAATGTCCTTGAGACGTTTGTAAAAGAAGTTGAGAGGCAATTAGATAAAAAGGTGAAAATTATAAGGTCTGATAGAGGTGGTGAATATTATGGCAAATATAATGAGTTAGGCCAGTGTTCAGGTGCATTTGCAAAATTCCTCGAAAGTAATGACATATGTGCGCAATACACAATGCCAGGTACGCCACAACAAAATGGTGTAGCAGAAAGGCGCAATAGGACATTAAAAGATATGATTAGGAGTATGATGTCAGATTATACACTACCTAAGAATTTGTGGTCGTATGCTCTCAAAACCGCTAATTATTTGTTGAATAGGGTTCCTAGTAAAGTTGTTCAAAAGACTCCTTTTGAATTATGGACTAACAGGAAACCTAGCTTAAGGCACCTGCATGTTTGGGGTTGTCCAACGGAAGCGAGAATTTATAATCCACATGAAAAGAAATTAGATTCTCGAACGATTAGTGGGTATTTCTAGGTTACCCTGAAAAATCTAAAGGATATGTGTTTTACTGTCCTAATCATAGTCCAAGAATTGTAGAAACTGGTAATGCAAGATTCATTGAGATTGGTGAAGTCAGTGGGAGTACTAGAAGAGAAATAATGGAAATAAAAGAAACAAGGATAAATGTTACATTGCGTAGAATTGTTCCTCCATATACTATTATTCCAAATGTTGTTCCAGCTGTTGGAGAACAGCATGATGATGAACAATATATAAATGAAGAAGTACTTCCTGAAGGAAACGACTTACATAATGCTAATATGCATGAACCACAACAAGTAGCATTAAGAAGATCTCAAAGAGATCGTAGGCCAGCTATTTCTAATGATTATATGGTTTATATGTAAGAATCAAATTATGATTTAGGAATCAATAAGGACCCAGTTTCGTTTTCACATGTTGTAGAATGTAAAGAGTCAAAGGAATGGATTAATGCCATTAAAGAAGAACTAAAATGCATGAAACCTAATGAAGTTTGGGATCTCATTGAGTCACCACATGGTTGTAAAAGAGTCGGATGCAAATGGGTTTTTAAAACCAAACACGACTCTAGTGGTAATGTCGAACGGTATAAAGCTAGACTTGTTGCTAAGGGTTACACTCAGAAAGATGGTGTTGATTACAAGGAGACATTTTCTCTTGTTTCGAAAAAGGACTCACTAAGAATAATAATGGCATTAGTAGCACATAATGATTTGGAATTGTATCAAATGGATGTGAAAACAACCTTTCTGAATGGAGATCTTGATGAGGATGTTTATATTGATCAATCTGAGGGTTTTTCTGTAAAAGGTAAAGAACAATTGGTGTGTAAACTTAAGAAGTCAATATATGAGCTTAAACAAGCATCCCGGCAATGGTATATTAAGTTCAATACCATTATTACATCTTTTGGTTTTAAGGAAAATACGGTTGATCATTGTTTATACCAAAAGATCAGTGGGAGCAAGTTTATTTATCTAGTCCTTTATGTTGATGACATCTTGCTTGCTGCAAATAATTTAAGTATATTGCATGAGACTAAGGAATTTCTCTCAACGAACTTTGAAATGAAAGATATGGGAGATGCATCCTATGTGATCGGAATAGAAATATTTCGTGATCGATCACAAGGAATATTGGGATTGTCTCAGAAAGGATATATCGAAAGGATTCTAGAGAGATTTGGAATGAGTAAGTGTTCACCTGGGAAAGTTTCTATACATAAAGATGATAAATTCAATCTCATGCAATGTCCTAAGAATGATGTTGAACGAAAGGAAATGGAATCAATTCCATATGCATCTGTAGTTGGTAGCCTAATGTATGCTCAAACCTGTACTAAACCGGATATCAGTTTTACGGTCGGTATGTTAGGAAGGTATCAAAGTAATCCAGGAAGGGAACATTGGAAAGCTGCAAAGAAAGTGTTAAGGTACTTACAAGATACGAAAGATTACATGCTCATGTATAGTAGATCCAATGAATTGGAGGTGATTGGATATAGCGATTCATATTTTGCTGGATGCATCGATACTAGAAAATCGACTTTTGGTTATCTATTTATGTTTGCTCAAGGAGCCATATCATGGAAAAGTGCAAAACAAACTATGTTTCTTCATCTACTATGAAGGCAGAATTTGTGGCATGTTATGAATCCATAATTCATGCATTATGGTTGCGGAACTTTATTTCAGGACTTGCGGTTGTCGACACCATTAGCAAGCCGCTGAAAATTTATTGTGATAACTCTGCAGCAGTGTTTTTCTCAAAAAACGACAATTACTCTAAAGGTGCCAAACATATGGAACTGAAGTATCTTGTTGTGAAAGATGAGGTTCAGAAACAAAGAGTATCTATCATGCACATCAGGAAAGAACTTATGATTGCAAACCCTTTGACGAAAGGGTTACAGCCAAGACAATTTAAGGAACATGTTCAAAGAATGGGTCTGGGTTGTATTAATAATAATTGATGTGTGACATTCTGAGCTCCTTTGTGTGTTTTTGATACACAATTATGTGTCTCTTATTTTGATGTAGCAGTACGTACTTTATGTAATTTTAAATAAGAAAGAGTCACTACAAGAAAACTGCAGTTTACCTATGCCAATATGGCGTAAGCGGGGCGTAGGTAAACACAGCAACTACATAACCCCTACGCCAATTCTGGCATGGGTAAAACCTGCGTAGGTAATAAAACACCTACATCTTACCTACGCCATCCGTGGAGTTGTTTCCTACGCCTTTCCTATGCCCTAATTTTCTTACGCCTTCCCCACGCCATGTTGTACCTACGATTTTGTTACGATATTTTTACTTCTTTAAGTACTCACGTCTTTCCTACGTCATTCGTTTACCTATGTCTTCCCTACGCCCAGTTTTCCTACGCTTTCCCTACGTCATTCTTACATATTACGTTTCCTACGACTTTTCTACATCATTTATTTATCCACGGTTTACCTACGCCTGTGTTTTTAATGTTTTTCCTACGCCATGCACACGACTTTCTGCTGCATTAATATTTCATTTACCTACGCCTTCCCTACACCTTCCCTACGTCTTTTCTGAAGCAATTTTTATATATTACTATTCTATTTCATTTCACCACATTAAATAGAAACTAAAATCAACTTATTTTATATATATACACATTCCAACAAAAAGATTAACGTCAAACCATTCATCTTTAATTCAAAAAACAAATATCTGATTCATATTACAAAGTCAAACAATATTAATCAAGTTCCTATATATTAAAATAATATGATAATATGTTCATGATACATGACATCATACAGATACCATTAAAAAGTTTTCAATACCCTCATCCCTCACGACGATCATTCGGCTCTTCATCAAATCGCTGTCGAAGTATCTCGGTGAGTTGTTCATACTGCATCTTTAGAATTTGAATCTCCCCTTCTTGACGCTCCACCTTTTCCTCTAGTTTGGCTCTAGTCCGTGCTTCTCCCTTATTGATGCTATAAGTAGAGTCTTTGTATTTCTACATTTTATCAAATATTGCATCAATTTCTGCATTTTAAACTAATTAAAATAATGTTCTGTTGAAAGTTTAAATACTTACTCCAGGGATATTGCCATAATATGGCCTACAGTCCTTTCTTTTAGCTATAGCACCGATAAGCTTGTCGAATACTTCTTCCTCGACATCATACGAAATTATTGTGCCTTGACTTTTCAATTCTTCAATTCTAGCTTGATATTGTGCCTGTATTTGTGATTTTCCAAATACAAGAACAAAAACATAAATACATGCCTACACTGTGCAGTTTCAGAAATCATGAGAAGAATAACTTTAACGATGTATCAAATTTAAGTATGACACATATATGATATTCATTTTAGAAATGATGAGAAGAATAACTGTAATGATACAGCAAATAGAGCACTATTATGGCAATACCAATAATAACATACTAGTATAGAGCAAAATATAATGCTTGGTATAGAATAAAAGTGAGAAATTTCAGATGATCTACATGGAATTATTTCGGACGATCTACATGAACCTTGATGCAAATATCTAAAGCAAACAAGATGCATATGGGTGTATTCGCAGTCAAGTGTAAATATCTAAAGCAAGCAAGATGCATATCGGCGTCAGACTGTAAAGAATTAATTAAATATCTAAAGCAAGCAAGTTGCACTTCCAAAGCTGTCTGGAAATCATGTATTACCAAAGTAAATTTATTAAACTTGAGTCTCAACGTGTTGTAGTAAAAATATTAAAGAATAAGTAAAAAAAAATTATACATATTTGAGCAAAACATCCTGACAAAACCTACGGCATATTCTCATGGCATATTACGCAAGCTGAATAGTTAGCTTATATAACAAAAGTACAACCCATACAAACAAAAATCTGACTCATGACTCCTAACTTAAAACAACACTGTTACTCCTAACTCGTGATCAAGAGCAGATGAAACTCTCTCTAAGTTTAACTCTATAGCTCCAACTGAAGTTAACAATAATCCTGCATGGACACCCTTGCTTACAAAACTAAAACCAAAGCAAGGAAAACTAAGAAAACAAAAGTAATCCTTTCTCCTAGTGGCATGCATGGAAAATGGGATAAACACATCAAAACATATATAATTATCCTAATCGAGCATAAGCTTAAAGTAGAAATGTTGTGCAATTTTACTAAAAGTTTCATCCCATACCGGTGTTATTTTTGCAATTCTGATAATGTAAGTAAAGCAGAATGATACTACACTGCCATTACATCCACAACCAACATCTGCAACACTCCATCATTCGACAGACCTCCCTGCCTGAACCACAACCTTCCACCATTCAACCTGCTTTTCATTCAAACTTCATTGTTAAAGAAGTAATTTATAAGATAATTTTCGTTTTTATAATGTATTGCTGAATAGTACATTTCACCATGCAGCATACTTTTTACTAATTTTATATTTACTAGCTAGATGTTGCTAATTAAAAGAGTCAAACTACCCTCAATAACTACTAGCTACTTAGCTTTCTAACCAAAGCAAGACTATACAGTATGTAACCATCACCGTGAGGTCCATCAGTGCAGTGTATAGAGATTCTAACTAACAAGGAATTAGGAAATTCTAACTAACAATTCTTTTCAGTATACTAGTAGAATTTTGGAGATATGGGACACTACTATTTGGAGTGTTACGCTTCAGACGGTTTCGAACCAATACATCCTTCTATTTAAAGCAGTATATGACAGTAACAGTTTCATTGATAGATGACAACTTATGGCAATTTATAATTGATGAAGCAACTACAATCACTGATGCTTGGATATTAATGGGTGATTTCAATAATGCATCCTATGCACATGAAAAAAAGGATGGCTTGCCTGTACCATTCTCTCATTTGCGTACTATCAATAATTGTCTTATGTAGTCTGGACTCATAGAGATAAAAGCATTTGGCAATAACTAAACTTGGAGGAGGCAAGGCATCGCCAATAATATAGATAAAAATTTTGTAAACAATATTTGCTTACAAAAATTTTTGTACATGAAAGCACTGACCTTATCTCAAATGTCTAGTGATCACAATCCTCTACTGCTACACCTCATTCCATTCATAAAACAAAAGGGTTTTCCTTTTCGTTATGATAATGAATGGACACTAAGGATGGATATAAAGCATGCATACTGAAGTGGTTGAGTTCTACTACTTGGGGGTTTCCCAGTTACATCTTCCAGAACAAACTATTTGCATTCAAGAATGAACTAAATAGTTGGAATAAAAAAAAAAGACAGAAAGAAGATACTTATGTTAGTGCTGCTGAGCAAGAATTCAAGGCACTTGAGGCTGCGGTTGATGCTGACCCAGGTAACCTGTCACTATATGAAGAGATGTTCCAAAGCTAAACATAGATTACAGGTGTAGCAAGGCAATAGACTCTAGAGTCTACGACAGAAATCTAAAGTCTAGTGGCTTCAACAGGGGGATACTAATTCCAAATTCTTCTATTCTAAACTGTCCTATAGAAGACACATTAATAATGTGTAGGGACTTATTAATGATCAGGGGAACTTACTATACAAACTAGAAGAAATCAAACATGAGGCTATCGCTTATTATACTGAATTATTTAATGGTGATATTGAAGTTAATTTTCCTAATTTTCAGAGTATTGTTGGAATTAACTCGAAGGGTCAACAGTTCTTACTCCAACATATCACTATGGAGGAGGTGAAGCATGCAGTTTTTTCAGTTCATGACAACAAAAGTCCGGGGCCAGATGGCATGAATTCTAAGTTTATGAAATTACGTTGGGACCTACTTAAGAGGATTTGCTGGTAGCAATGCAAGACATCTTTAGATCCACAAAGCTTCCTAAAGGTATAAACCATACATTAATTTATTTCTTTGATACTAAAGAAAGATAGACCAAGCAACATTATGCACTGTTGACATATCTCGTGTTGCAACATGCATTATAAAGTATTTAGTAAAATCCTATGTAATAGGCTGAAGCATTTAATTTCGGCACACCAATATTCACTTTTTAACTAACAAGGAATTAGGAAATTCTAACTAACAATTCTTTTCAGTATACTAGTAGAATTGTTAGTTAGAATTTTCATAAGGGAGTTCCGGTCCCCTCCTACTTATTGCCAACTTTACTTCCTTTATATTGTGAAGAGTAATATAGAGAACACTTTATTCTTCTAGTTTTCGTTAGGCAACTGGTTTAAGCCCATTGAGGATATATACTCTAAGTACAACATGTTTAAACATGAATACTTCTTTATTAAGGATCAATCTCCTACCTTCCACCAATGACACTCAACATGTAAGTAGCACTATCCACATCTCAGCTGTCTTTGCTTAAACAATAAGCTGACTAATTCTTGTTGTCTTTCAGGTATTGCGAAGGCTACCATAGGCAATGACTAGTTCCCTGTTACATACACATAACTCCACTTCACTTTACAACATCTTTCCATCCATACAGCATTTCAGTTAAACCATTGTCAACACAAGCCTCTGTTACCACCTTACAAACTTCACAACAACACCACTGCATATCTATTGTCGGTGCACACAACATGCATCTAGTACATCACCACCCTGCTCATCCTTCCACATACATCAACTTCTACCATCAGCCTTCTTATCACCGCCTTTAACTACTCAAAGCTATCCCTGTAGTTTATCTAACAGATCACCACACTTTAGACATCAAAACTTCCCCAGAGCCATATCCAGTATGCGTAATCAACGATTTACAACATCTGTTCAACCATTTAACTCTGTTCAACATCAGTGCCCACTTCCTGACTGCCATTCACCAGCCGATTAAACCATAACTCCACTCCACTTTATCAACATCTTCAATCACCATTACAACTCTCCGGATCAATCGAAAGCAAAAAAAAAAAAAAAAATGAAAACCCCCTGACTGCACACAACCAAACCAACATTGCCTGCCTCCCTTATTCACTGCTCTTGCTAATATTACAACTTCAAACATTTTCATACTTCTGCTGCATTCAACACTCATCGGTTCCTTCATCTTCAATTCCTAAACGATTATTTACAGAAAACTAGTTGTTTATAACTAAATACTAATAAGTTATTAGCTTCAGGCGTTTTCAAGGTTAATGAAATCTAAAGCAGTGAAAGGGCAACTCAATTTTAGAAAATTAGACAACTCAAAACAAGAAATTCGCATACTTAATTAGCAATGGCAGTATAAAGAGACTGTAGCAGGACTTCAAATCAGCAGTAGAAAATATCGCGCAGGAGGCAAGGATGAGCCGACGATGGCTGATGGAATAGCCGAGTATGCAGCGATGATTATTTAGAAGGCGTTGATTTTTGAAACCCTAGTTTTTTTGGGTTCAAGCATCGCGATGCTAACATGGAGATTGCACCTGAATCGAAAACCCAAAACAAGCACCAGAATCTAAATTCAATCAAAACAAATATAAAAGGAGGAGAAGATAATTTTTGTAGAATTAGGTTTTTTTTTATTCGGTGAAAAACCGAGGTCAGGAGAATGGAAGCATACGGTCATTAATGTAAAAATAAAAAACTTTTTTTTTTTTGCATGTGTAGGGACAGCATGGGAAATTTTCTACGTCTTTTCTACGTCAATGTGGAATTGTATAAAATTAACAGAGGCGTGGAAATGGCGTATGAGATTATCTACGCCTTTTCTACAGTATCATTTTAGTGTAGACGATTTCCTACACTTTACTTACGCCTTGATTTTTTTTCTACGTGTTGAATTTGGCGTAGGAGAAGCGTAGGAAATTTTCTTACGTCTTCCCTACGCCTTTACCTCTTTCTACTAGTTTCCGACGCTTACCGTACGCCCCGCCTTTTGGCGTAGGAAAGACGTCGGAAATTTTACGTAGAAAACTGCAGTATTTTCTAGTAGTGAGTCTTATAAAGATATTATGTTTAATCATTATGATATAAGACATTATGTGGACCATTATGTTGTTTTATATAAATTATGAGTATAAAATGATGGATTGTTGGTATTGTAGTATATGGAAGGGAAGACATTGAATTAATAATGCACAACCGCCATAACTCTCAGCAATTTATCATAATACGATGTTCGACACTTGACATTATGAATAATCGGGTCAAGTGGAAGAAGTTAGAAAACTGCTGTTAGAAAACTGCTATTAGAAACTGCAATCGTTTCATTTACTTTTAACGTTATGCAGTTTCTAATCTTAATGTGACCCTATTAATTAGGTCATAAATAGAACGTTTCATTTACCTTTAACATTTGCAGTTTCTAATCTTAATGTGACCTGAGTAATTAAGTCATAAATAGACCGTTTTATAATTAGAACATTAGGTCTGTGATTAATCTTAAGCGTTGAATTGGTATATGATGGACGTACCAGATTTAGAGTTAAATGTTATATAAAGGATTGGATCCTTTCTCTCTTAGGAAATAGATGTATTCTTCTCCATCAAGAAATACATAAAGAAATAGGGTTAGAGAGAGAAACCGAATTCTGAGAAGAAGAGTAATTATTAGAAGTCAGAAGAAGAAGATGATAGCCATTACATCTTACGTTGTTAATTAAGGTACGTCATCTTAAACAAAAACAAAAAATCATATTAAGATTTATTTGTGAAATATTCAGTATTGGTGATCCTTGGGCTATTACTTGAATTCTTCATTATTAATCATGAAAGATCGAACAGTAAAGAATTTCTGACAATGTTCTGATATTATCCATATTCATTAATAATTTATGGGTGTATATATTATTAAAGTATAATGGTTATATGATAAATTAGAGATGTGAAATAATACAAGAGTTTGGATTATTAAACATAAAATAATTGTATGAAAAATTGATAAAATGATTAGAACTATCGTTGTAACATATTTAATAATATCAATAATATAAATTTAGGAAAATGGTTTGAAAGACTAACTTGAGGGTTTTCCTGACCTTAAGGACAATCTACTTACTTTTTTGTCTCAAGGACAAAGTTCAAATGACAAAATTATCGTCTAAAATAGGAGGCACGACTTCCAAAATAAGGATGCGGCGATGTCGACCAAAAAGTTAAGGCTTCAACCTATATCATTGGCGATGGATTAGAAGAGGTGGGTTAGGCCTTTAGTGTTCGATAACAACAACGTTTTCGAGGTTGGAGTGCATAGAAGGTGGCAATTAACATGAAGATGTTGGCTATGTTTTGAAGAAGATGTGGTAACGGTGGTTAAAAAGGAGTAGCTTCAAATTGGAGAAGAAGATAACAACAATAAAAATACCATCCAGTATTAGTTTTGTATAACATTTTAAAAAAAAATTATGTAAATTTCTTCCCATAATATTTACCTTATAGCAGCATTCGTTAATTGTAATAGCATCTGTAGGCAAAATATGTACAATTTAGCTTATAAAGATATTTCATGGTGGTAGTCGTGAACTGTAACAGTAGATTATGAACTGTAGTAGTAATTTTTGAATACCAATAGCAATTTATGAATAGTTGTAGCATTTTTTGGATGAAGTATTTATTTTAGCTCACAATGTTATTTTATAGAAGCATTTACAAACTACAATAGCAGTTTTTCATTTGTAGTAGTATTTTATGAATTGCAATATTATTTTGTACATGAAGCATGTAATCTTATATAAAATGTTATCTTGTGACAGTGTTTTATGTTTAAATACTACGGCATAATAGCATTTACTATTATTGTTTTACATATTCATTTTCATGTAATGATATTGTATAGTATTAGTTTGTACATGCTGTGATTTTTCAGTCACTGTGCCAGATGAGAAGGAAAATTATATTATGGTGTGCTGGAGGACATAGAAGGCATAGTAGGTGATGAGAAAAGACATGAACTTGTTTTATAGGGTTATAGTTTGAAATGGATGGATGGGGCAACTATTGGTGGCTGGGGAAGCGGTTAGAATAGTGACGGCAGTAGATCAGGTCTAATACAGGTAGAGCGCTAGCTGCTGATGCATGGTTATTGCGGTGAGTTCCCACGTTCCGATAGATGTGATTTGGAGGAAAAAACATGTTTTGTGCTTACGACTAAATTCAAAAGGTCTTAGCCTAGGAACTAAATTTTGTGGAAGTTTGTCTTGTAAAAAAAATTACTACATATTAATATTATCTGGTTTCTAATTCAAAGGCAGGCGAACTATGTATGCAAAAAGATGTTAGCAAAATCACATCAACTTGCGCGTTATTTGTGCAGGGCCACGAATTCTTATAACAAACCGGCCTTGTGGGATTCATACCATATAACCATCTTCTCATTTTATTGATAAAGGCACCCATCTCTAGTTTTAGTTCATCCAAAATCTCTACAAGCAATTGTGTTGAAGGCAATTGGACTATAAGTTTATTCTTGAATTCGATATACGAGGTTTATGCTTGTAAGAGACTAAAATAATAATAATAGTAATAGTAGTAGTGGTGGTAATATTAATAATAAAAATAAAAATAAATACTTTAGTAGCTTTCTTTTTCTTGATTATTGAAAAATTCATAGAGGCTTGTTGATGGAACCTAATTTTTTTTAAATGGGAAATTGGTTAGCTATGGCAGATGATCACCATTGCAACAATCAAAAGACATTTTGTAAGGGGTTTCTTGTAGATTCTATGACGGATTTGGCACTCATGTTTAGTAGTAGTGGACAATGGAGTCCATTGAGGACTAGGGACCATGAGCTGAGTTATAATACATGGTAAAGTTGTAGTTTTTCTACGGTTAAGTTTGTGAGAGAGAGAGACCTGCTTAGATAGAATAAGAGTGGCGCTCATGAGGCGAGCACGATCATTTCAGTACTCAAGGTGCAGGCATGAATGATTTAACTTGATGGTACTTGTGAATATTACTTTGATTGAAGCAATGAAGGTAATTAAGCTTGCATAATTAGGAGGACCATATATGTAGGGTTGAGTAATCAACAGGATCAAACTGTAGGCACACAAGCACATGCTAGCCTAATGGTTACTATGAGTAGGTCAAACTCAGTGAGAGTGATCTGAAGCGATCCGGTGGATGATACATGGTTTGCAAGAGAGAGGTCAAGGAAGTTCCTCATTTTTTATAAGGATGTCTAACTGAAAGTGATGTGCCAGTTTGAATCGTTAAGGTAGTGATGCCTTTGGATGAGAAACTGGACATCACGTACTGTATTTTTTACTTTAGGTCATATCTGTTGCCAAGTGCAGATAGAGATATCTCTAAGATATGGAAAGAATTAACCTTAATTATAGCCTAGTTAATGTGCATGGGCATTTTAACTAAGTATAAGTTTTATATACTAAAAGATGACATTTTAACCATAATGACCTAATCCACCATTAATATATATCTTGTACAGTGGGAGTACTTACATGCATATTCGTCATATTCTATCATATCTTATCATATATATGCTAGCATGACGTTTCAAATCTAGTAGTGTGATTGAATCATACCGAAGTACACTCATCGTGAAATATATCCTCATGTCCATGGTAATCCAAATATGTTCCAACCACATCATAACTATCTCAAATTCAAGCGGGTAATTCACATTCTTTTTGCAAGTATTTGTAACAAGCTACAAAAGCACATCGAGGAATTAAAGGAAGTGAACAAATATGAAATATTCAGTACGGTAATGAAAAAAATAAGCTAGCTTATAGAAACATGACCTATAAAACATATTCGTCCACCATGAATTGCGATCATAAGTGTGAACTTAAACCTATAAGTAGCTGATGTTAATTATCACGTCATTATTCTCATTTGAAAGAAACAATCTTAGGGTCAAAATGCAACCCTTTCCTTTTTAGACGTCTTCCCTATTGTTCAAGTTATAACAAATTGTAGTTAAGCAAGCTTTCAACAAATAATTTTCATATATCTATTTTCCTATGAAGTTAAAAAAACATGAGTCAACTACTAAAACTATATTCAAACCTATTTTCTTTTCTCTTAGAGACACACCTCAAAGAGAAAGACTAATAGAAAAGACAAACCAAGCTAGTAAACCATTATTTGGTATATCCTTATATTAATAAACTATTTAAATACATCCAGGCCACGGTAAGAAACTAAAACTATGAAGAACTTTTGCTCCACAACTAGCTCACTCCCATTTCCAAATTTATCCAAGTGGATAAACCTTTTTAAAATACAAAGATTATGTGTTATGGGGCTCGATACATGCTATCCCAGAATTAACAAGAGCATCATTCTAAAAAAAATTGTCAATAAAAAAAGACACTATGATTTTATATCAATTAGAATAGAAATGTCAACATAATGCTCTAACAATAAAAGATAATTAATAAATACAGAATCATTCATTATTTGTTATGTTTTTTATTAGCATATTGATCCATTTCTTGTCTGGGTTGGGCTTTTTAGCCTTTTTATTGTTTGTGTTTTCTATCTATATAAACCTATCTCTGTAACCCTAATGTAATCATTCTTTATTTGCTCAGCCGTCTTGCTGAATAATACGAATTATCTTTTTCTTCTTATTTGATTTTACAAACGTTTTACAAACGTTTACATGGTATCAGAGCCTCGTTCTTGTTTCTGCCTGCTGCCTCGTCGTTGTCTTGTCTTCCTGCCTCAACCCGAAACCCAAGCCTGGTATCATCACCTGCTCCAAACCCTAGCACCCACCGAAACACTAGTCTGTCGTCGATCTTGTCCCAAAACCCCAGAGCCCCGTCCTCTCCCTGCCGAAACCCTAGAACCCCGAAACCCTAGCCTGCCGATCTCCCTGTCCTGAAACCCTAGCCTACTGATCAACCCGAAACCCTCTTGCAGAACAATTTCAGAAGTTCCTTGCTAGCCAGTCTTTGTCTCAAAACATGACTGCTCCTCAATCTCAGCACTTTGCCATGTCAGCTCCCTCCATATCAGGTTTGAATTCTCCTTTGTGGATTTTGGATTCTGGTGCCTCATATCATATGTCCCATGATTGTTCATCATTTATATCTATGTCTTTTGATTCTCGCTCACCTTCTATTTTGACTGCTGATGGCACACCTTTGCCATTAAAAGGAATCAGTACAATTCAAACCACACACATTTCCCTCCCAAATGTTTATTGTATTCCTAAATTAACTATGAATCTTGTGTCGGTCGGACAACTTTGTGATCTTGGATATCTTGTTCATTTTTCTTCTACCACTTGCTCTGTGCAGGATTCCAACTCCAAGAAATTGATTGGGACATGCCGTAGGCAGGGCGGTCTCTATGTTTGGATGACTTGCACATTTCAAGTCATGCCGCTGCTGCTAGTATTGACCTTTCTTCTTTTCATTTAACTCCATGGTCTTCTAAGTTTTATTTGTGGCATTCTAGACTTGGTCATATTTCAAGCTCTCGTCTTAAATTCTTGTGTAATTCTGGTCTTTTGGGAGATCTACGTTCTCATGATATTTCAGATTGTAGTGGTTGTAAACTTGGAAAATTTTCTGCTTTTCCCTTTAATCAAAGTGTTTCTACTTCCACTGCACCTTTTGATTTAGTTCATTCTGATGTTTGGGGTCCAGCACCCATCTCCACAAAAGGTGGGTGCAGATATTATGTCTCTTTTATCGATGGCTATACTCTTTATTGTTGGGTTTATCTGATGAAACGTCGTTCTGAGTTTATTGATATATATACTGCCTTTCAAGCATATGTTAAAACACAACACTCTGCTATTGTTAAATGCTTTCGTTTTGATTTGGGGGGTAATACACTAAGGAAGACCTTTCTAACATATTCACGGTCGATGGTACTTTGCATCAGACTTCCTGCATTAATACCCCGCAACAAAATGGTGTTGCTGAAAGAAAACATAGACACATTGTTGAAACTGCCCGTTCTATGATTCTTTCAGCTAGCGTTCCAAATGAATTTTGGGGAGAAGCTGTTCTCACTTCCATTTATCTTATTAATAAGATCCCGATTTCTCATAACTCTGGTATTTCTCCTCATGCCAAGTTGTTTGGTCAAACTCCTGATTACTCTCACCTAAAAGTGTTTGGTTCCACTTGTTTTGTTCTTCGTCCACACGTAGAACGTACAAAATTATCTTCACGTGTTGCTATATGTGTTTTTCTTAGGTATGGTATTGGACAAAAAGGCTATCGTTGTTATGATCCTTCTTCAAATAAACTATATGTTTCTCGTCATGTTTCCTTTATTGAACATATTCCCTTCTACTCTATTCCAGCTAGTCCTCATAGTATGACTAAGTCTGATCTTATTCACATTGATCCATTTCCTGCTGATAACTCCTCTGATTCACCACCTCTTATCATTGATACTCCGTCATCCATACACTCTGTTCCTCCTCCTTCTGCAGGTGGCACTTTATCCCCTTCTGCTACGACTGTTCAAACACCTCCTGTGATGACTGATCCCGTTCAACCTCGCTATCCCACTCACACATGTAAATCTACTCAATTATCTAATTTTGCTTACTCTTGTTACTCTCGGGCTTTTGCTTCATTTCTTGTTTCCATTGACACTTTCTATGAGCCTTCTTCTTATTCGGAGGCTGTTCGTTCTCCTGTGTGGCAACGTGCTATGTCTGACGAAATGTCTTCTTTAGACAAAACTGGTACCTGAGATCTTGTATACCTTCCTACTGGGAAGAAAACTATTGGTTGTCGATGGGTATATAAGATTAAAACCAAGTCAGATGGTTCTATTGAGCGATACAAAGCTCGTTTAGTTGCTAAAGGATTTGCCCAAGGGTATGGCATGGATTATGAGGAAACATTTGCTCCTGTGGCTAAGATGACATCTGTTCGGGTTCTTATTGCTGTTGCGTCCAGTCGTGAGTGGGACATCTCTCAAATGGATGTTAAAAATGCTTTTCTTAATGGAGGTCTTAAGGAAGAAGTTTACATGGTTGCTCCACCTGGTGTTTCTCATGCTCCAGGTCAGGTTTGTAGGCTTAAGAAAGCTCTATATGGCCTTAAGCAAGCACCACGTGCTTGGTATGAGAGATTTTCGAATGTAGTTACATCACTTGATTTTACCTCTAGTCCCCATGATTCAGCACTTTTTGTCAGATTGACTTCTGCAGGCCGTATTCTTCTTCTACTATATGTAGATGATATGATCATTACAGGTGATGACAGTAATGTTATTGTGAGTATTAAAGCCACATTGTCTCATTGTTTTGATATGAAGGATTTGAGTCATCTACGTTATTTTTTAGGGATTGAAATAGCTTCCTCAGAAAAAGGCTATCTTCTTTCCCAGTCCAAATACACTACTGACATTATTCATCGTGCTGGTCATACTGATACACGTCATGTTGATTCACCACTTGAGGTAAATGCCCAATATACTCCGACCGATGGGAGTCCTCTTTCTGATCCCCCTTTATATCGTTCTATTGTTGGTTGCCTTGTATATCTAACCATCACTCGTCCAGATATTGCCTATGTTGTTCACATTGTTAGTCAGCTCGTATCTTCCCCTACCTCTGTTCATTGGGCTGTGTTATGCGCATTCTTCGTTACTTGCAAGGAACACTTTATCAGAGTCTTTTGTTCCCATCGACCTCATCTTTGGAGCTTCGTGCCTTCTCTGATGCAGATTGGGCTGGTGACTCAACGGATAGAAAATCCACAACGGGCTTTTGTATATTTTTAGGCGATTCCCTTATTTCATGGAAGAGCAAGAAACATGATGTTGTTTCTCGGTCTTCCACTGAGGCAGAGTATCATGCTATGGCCTTCACTACATCTGAGATTATTTGGTTACGTTGGCTATTGGAGGATATGGGTGTTTCAATTTCTTCTTCCACTCCTATGTATTGTGACAATAAGAGCGCTATTCAAATTGCTCACAATACTATTTTTCATGAGCGCACCAAACATATATAGATTGACTGTCATTTCACTCGGTATCACTTGCTGCATGGAACTATTTCTCTGCCTTTTACTTCGTCATCGACGCAACTTGCTGATTTCTTCACGAAGGCTCGCACTATTGAACGTCATAGATTTTTCATTGGCAAACTCTCGATGCTTCTTGCCATACCATCGCGTGATCGAGGGGGGATGTTAGCATATTGATCCATTTCCTGTATGGGTTGGGCTTTTTAGCCTTTTTATTGTTTATGTTTTCTATCTATATAAACCTATCTCTGTAACCCTAATGTAATCAATCTTAGTTTGCTCAGCCGTCTTGCTGAATAATATGAATTATCTTTTTCTTCTTATTTGATTTTACAAACGTTTTACAAACGTTTACAGTTTTAAGAAACATCTATTTAAACTATTTCCATTCTATGTGCATGAGATTGAGTGCAGAAAGAAATCTATATTCCTAATATAGACAGAGTGCAGGAATAATTCATTGGCAATGCATTCAAATGAATATGATGCATATTATGAGTCAGATTTTCCTAATATGAAAAAAATAGTATGCATAATGAATCAAAATAAAATCTGTTAACAAAGCAGAAAAATCAAACCCATTACTTAAACTTAAAAGCACAATTCCCAAATTGTATATGTGGATTCATAGCATTTTGAATTTTTATCACTCTGCCCTCTTGTTCCATTTCCCATTTCTCTACCTTTAATTCCTAATTCAAAAAATTAAAAAATTGTGTATATATTTCCTATGGCCGTCCCTCATCAAAAATGGTTACCGCTAATTTCCAAGCATGTCTGGAAGTTATTAGCCATAACCCAAATTTGGTCTCGAATTGCGCATTTCATCTCATAAATCACTCTCTCCGTTTTGCTACCAACCACCATCTCAACTCATCCCATCTCGATTGCATTTGGATAGTTAAATCCATCTCATATTTCGATCCTCCACTTCTTTCTTCTTGCAGCCACGACCCCAACTCAAATACCTTTCCTAATCTTACATCAAGATCTATTGTATACAAAGGCTTAAACCGCAATTCGATTGAACTAAAAGCAGATATTGGTAATTTTGTTTATTGTTTCCTCTCTACTCATAGTTATCCATGGATTTACCTTTGCTTCAATCGCATTTTCTGTTAATTTTCTTTACTCCTCCATTTTATGGGTTGACGTGTACGCAATCGTTCAAAAAAGGGCGTGCGGTTCGAAATTAGCTGCATTAGATTGCAACGTCAAAGACTTTTGCATCAGCCATTGTCGGCTTATTTACTGCAACCTTGCCCCATTTAGGCTGGGCTTGTTTTTAACGAGAACTTTTGAATTCAAGTGTTGATACAGGCAAGTTTCGAACTTGTGATATCTCGCATCAAAGTTGAATCAGCTAACCACTTGGACAATGATGCTTTTGTTTGTATTTTATCGGTGTTCTGAATAAATCTATCTATTGAGACAAAATAATTTGAAACTTTTTTGTGCTTATTTCTTGTTTTGGGTGAATGTTGTTTTTCTTCTTCTAAATGTTGAATGAAAAAAAACAAGTAAATGATTATTCAGAATTAAGTATTCAGCATTTAGACTTCAGAGTTCAGCAATCAGAATTCAGAATTAGCATTTTAAACAAACAGAGCCTTAATTCGTAGAATATGGTTATCTATAGTGAAGGTAAGAATATATCGGTTTGCTTTCTCGAATTTTTGTTTAAATAATTTGAAATCCATGGTAAGCCAAATTATTTTCGTGGATTTACTAACTGTATTGTTGAATCATAAGCCATGTATTTGATTAATATGTGTGCAAAAAAGGCGATTGAGATTCCACTATGATATTCGTAAATCAGTCTACCTACTGACGTTGTAAAGTACTTACTGTGTTACTGAATATGATATTCTACATATTTGATTAATACGCGTAAAAAAAATCAATTGAGATTGCACTGTGATATTCGTCAACTCAGTTCATTTACTGATGTTGTGAAATTTCCATTTTTTTGAATATTATTAGTGGTTATTTTTGATGCGCTTATGTTTGCATTCCACAACTTTTGACTATTACTACCATGCATGCAATTTCATATAATTTTTTACAAGATCTTACATAAAATGTTTCATTTCATTTTATTCCATTTTGGTTTTAAAATTGACTACTGATTTACATATATGTAAATGATTGCTTGATATACCGAAATAAGTGTCATTTATCCATACAGAATGTTTTGTGGATTTTTCGTGTCGCAATATCAAAAAAATTCTACCAGCATATGCTTAATGTGGTGTAAGAAGGTATGCTTGGTATAGGTGGTTTGAAAATGTAAAAAGTTTTCAATTCTCACTAACGCCTTTGAACGAGTTGTCAAAACTTCTATAAATTAACTCATCCTTCAATATTTGCACCGTGAAGCAATTTTTCATATACTAAATCAAAAATAGTAAACAGAAATTCAAAATATATGAAAAATATATAGTATATGATCTCTTGTTGGATTTTGTTGCCATGTGCATTCTTTTTATATTGAATACGGTTGAAATATATTTGGATGCATGTATATCTAAGACCTTAAATATTCGACTTCCCTTTCAACATATTTGTTTCTCCATTGCATGAACATATGATTCTCATTAATGCTAAACATTATACCTCAAGCACTTTACCGAGCATGTAACGACCCACCTTTTTGGACAGTTTAAATCAACATTGAAAGTGCATAAGCAGACACATATGTCAAAGTCAAACCATTCAAAAGGGAGGATTGTTATGGGGTAAATAAGAAAAAGAAGAGAAAAAAAGAAAACAAACACAGAATCTCATAGGGAATGACAAAATACAATAATCAAATAAACAGTTCATGAAGTTGTTTATAAATAATATTGATTATACTATTAAAATATAGATCAGAGTTACATGCAACAAGAATGAATAAATAAGTAAATAAATGTAGTGGAACAACATGATGTAGTGGAATAATTATAATAAATAATAATAGTACAAAATCTTCGTCTTCATCCTCTAGAAAGCAGTCTTCGATAAAGTTAAAAGCTCAGACTGACTCGAGTGAATTGGAAGACAGTACACTTGAGTTAGAACTAAAAGATCTTACGTAAATTAAATCAACAGTAAATACATATGAGTGTAATGGCTCAGAGATGTTTTCGGGTTTTGACATCTCCTATCCAGTGTCTAACGTGAGTGCAATAACTTAAGAGATGTTCGGAATTCCCATCTCCTAAGGATCCTTAAACTATCTACTATGTAGTAAATACGCTATTATAATAGTGTCTACAGTAAAGTAAAGTATTAAAATAGCGTTTAAGCGTTACCCACATCCCCTTAACACATTTTATATAATGCCGTAGTCTATATAGATACTGTAAACTCCACCGTAAATTGGTGGACTATCAGGGAGCATTCCATATATACAACAAAAACCAAACTCGTAGAAGGTGCAGTAGGGAAGGTGAACAATACACTTGAGGCAATGTCAGGGTAGGGTTCTACCAATTGTAGATTCGGACTGGTGGTAACGCATAACAACTAGTACCGTCCACCTCGGAACACACTTCCATAATCAAATCAAGGGGTGGCCATCAAATCAATCACAAAGTCATAATATGGTATCGAAGAAATGTGCCCGACAGGAGGAATGACCTCACTTGGCCCGACATGACTCTTGTTTTAGTCACATCTAAGCTGACTCACGGGAGTCTAGGACACGTAAATACCTCATGCAGAATCTTTTGCCAAACCATACAACTTCATTACTAGAATCTACGCCATGTACATAGTTGTTAAAGTGGTTTCGGTATTGGCAGAGAGTATGACTATATCTGATTCCGGTCTCTTTAACAACCAAAAGCTTATTTCACACCGTATGGTTCTTTTACATTTTCAAATTAAAATCGTTTCATAATTGATATCAAAATATCATATTCAATTCAAACAATATCCCTTTCGAAATCATATTCACAAATAGGTTAAATTCTCATTTCAAAATCATCATATTTACTCGGATATATCATTTCACAAGAAAATATCATTTCAAATCTCAAACGTGAGCTATAACATTCATTTAACCATTCGTATCGGGGTTTAAATATAACATTTCCACTTTACATAATTGGGGTTTAGAAAATAGTTCAGATGGTTTTAAAATAGTTTATATGGTTTAAAATAGATTGAATTGGTTTATTATGGATTAATTAGATTTAGAATTGATTAAATGAATTTAGAATAGATTAAATGAATTTAGAATAGATTAAATATAATTAAATAGATTAAATAGTTTGAAATAAATTAAAATAGCTTAAAATAAATTAAAAATTGTTTAATAAAGTTTAAATGATTCAAAATAGATTAAAATAGATTAAAATATATTAAATAGAATTAAATAGATTAAATAGTTTAAAAATAAATTAAAATAGCTTAAAATGAATTGAAAATAGTTTAATGAAGTTTTGTAAAGTTTAAATGATTCAAAATATTTTAAAATATATTAAAATAGATTAAAATTTTAATAATTAGAATTTAAAATAATATTTTTCTATTTCCTCTATTTTAACTAATCGGGTCATATCCATATTTCAAATCAAAACTAAATTTCCAATCCTAAAATATCAGTTTAAACTAATCCAATTTCAATGGATTTCAAAGTTATAATTTCAAATATTTCAATAACTCAAGTTCGATAAATTTCATTTACATTTCAAATTTAACTTTAAAAATTCAATTTAAAATCCTTTACACAAATCATTTAAAATTATTCAGTTCATATAATCAAATTTTATTTCAACATCATTTGGCTGAATTCAAAATTTAAAGATTTTAAAATAATTTAATTTAACCAATCCGATGTCCGTATATAATTTTCTACCCTATGGTTAAGTGATACCAATATTTTTCATTTCAATCCGCACGTATTTAAATTTACGGGTATATATCATTTCAACCTGCAATCCCAAATTAAAATAAAATCCATAAAATGGCTCGAGTCTATCATTTCAACCATAACGATTTTCCCTAACACATAGATCGTTCGAGTATGTATCATTTCAACCCCTAGGGAACTTGCAGTGTTATAATAATATAAAAGTATAACATCCAGTTGTCTAATATCAAAAATCAAGCATTCATCACAATCGACATCCAAATCAACCGATAAATAATAATAATTTACAGGTTTTCAATAACAGGTATTAAATGGAAATTTTAAAGTTCAATATTAAATTATATGACGATTAAATGCAATATAAGTCATATTTAACTGGAATGACAATTTAATATATCAAACATCAACCAATCAATTTCTAATTACTTCATAAAATTTCACCAATATAAGACAAATTAGCAGTTGTGAGTGAGTTAAAACACCCACTTTTAATTTCAAATCGATTTAAAATCCAAAATTAGCCCAAAAATTTAACAGTCTTAGAATGCAGCCAAACGAGTTCCAAAATGTTCTGAATTTCGATACGATCCTAATGGAACAAACTACCTATGAATCCAACCTCATATGCAAAAGTTATTGATTTAATAAGTTTAAATTTTAGATTGAAATTAAAATAAAAGAAAACAAATGAGGGAACATGACGTCACCTGCCCAAGTACAAATCCTTGCATCAAATCGTGTTTGCCATGAACCCTAGCCTGCCGCCAAGAATACCACGTCGCCGCTGTGCCTAAGCCCGCTTCCACCCTCCGCTTCCACCCCGACCAGGCGACTCCGCCGAGTCCCCCATCACCGGCCGCCCCATCAACCAGAACGCCACTGTAACAACCCGCATATTTATCGATTGCATATTCAAATATTTTATTTAAATATTTCATCGTTCGTCGGATTTTAGTCCGACAACCTACTTTTTGCAAACAGTCAAATTGGGACTGGAGACCCCTTCTATTGAGTTCAAAATGCCTTTTGCAACCTTTTTGAGTATAAGCTTCGATATGTTTGGAGTAAGTTGATTTTTGCTACTTTTTCTATAGGGCTTTGGGTTTGGGTTCAGCCCATTTGCCCAATTCTGGTTATATCAACCCAACCCCTCTCCACTTCTCTTCATTCATTCCTTATTTCCTAACTCTCTCAAGCTCAAGAGAATAATGGGGGAAAAGATTGGAAATTAGATTTCCAAGCCCTAGTTCAATTGCAAAATCCAAGCTCTAGCTCCAAATTCTAAGAGAAGCCATTAGTAAGCATCTCCTTCTTCTTCTCCCACTCATTCTCCTTTCAATTTTAGAATTTCCTAAACCTAACTTTGGAAATATTTTACTTATAAGCTTAGATTGAAGCTTCTTGGGTTGGAATTGAAGAGTGTTTGGCCTTGCCTTGCTCTATAGCTTCTCCTTACTTGTTCTTTGGGTTTAAAGGTGAGATTTTTATCTCACATCTTAGTCTATAATTATCTTCGATTGTTAGGTATGAATTCCTAACACTTATTCTTATGCAATTGATTTTGGTTTGGATAGATTTTGTGTATATTCCATTTTTGGTGTTTTGGTCTAATTTATGAAAATCCAATTATGGATATTTGGACATTGATATTTGAGGCGTATCGAAGAGCCGTTAAGGCTGGGTTGTCGCATGGCGTAAATCCTTAGTCGTCATTTTCTTGTCCGAATCGCTTCCGATATTCGTTTGGCCATTTTTGGCCTAGGTTCAGGGAATTCCTTGAACCCCAGTTTCAGACGTCTGAAACGTAGTATTCAGACGTCTGAATATTATATTGGGAATTTTTATTCCCCAGGATTCAGACGTCTGAATCATGTTATCCAGACGTCTGAATTGGTTCGTTTTGAACCAGAAAGGAAATAGGCTAAAAATTGCCTATTTCAGACGTCTGAAATATTGGGTTCAGACGTCTGAATAAGTATTCTAGAAAATATTTTATTTTTCAGATTCAGACGTCTGAATCCTTGATTTCAGACGTTTGAATCTACAGTCTTTTGCCTATTTGCCTATTTACTTGAGAATTCCAACTTTAATCGATTTATGTTGATTCTGATTTGTTTATTATCATTTATTATGGACTTGATGACTTTTATATCGGGATTTTTGGGAATATCCATTTCGATGGATTCCGTAATCGATTTCTTTGGATTTTATTCACGTCTTCGAATGTGAATTTTGATGATTGATTGTTTCTACAATCATTTCTATGATTTATCACTTTAAAAATATAAAGGTTTCAATACTAGTAGTAAATATCAAAACTCTTTCATCAAAACGATTTCAACACTATTTTATTACAAAGCTCGTTTCTTAAACTGTTTTCCAATCTATTAGTATATACAAACCTTTACCTCATTCGTATGAGAAATCCAATTAAACGACTTAGTAAAACAAGTGGTATGAAACGCTTGCGTTTACTTCATTGGTTAATTCTTGGACTTGTTCGATTGAATCTTTTGTGACAAACTTTCTAGTGGAGATCTACAATTTGTTCGTAAATATTTAAGTTAAGCTAGTGGTTATGGGACATGTGGCTAAGCTCATATATTTACTAGCTTACTGTAATTGACACTTCTTGATGATCGATGATGATCATTTTATGGTTTAGACTAGCAATGTGCGATGTCTCGTTGTCCATATGGAGGACTGTACTTCATTTTATTGAGCTTCATCTCATTTCTCGCATTGGTCGTACCTATTTAGGTGTGTCGATGTTTATTTACACATGGGTCGTATCTATTTAGGTGCGTCGATGTTTGTTTACTTCATGGAGCAATCGGCTCAATAAGTCGGGGCATGGGGTGTATCTTTCTAGGTGCGTCAGTGTTCGTCTATGCATGTGACATACCTTTTTAGGTGCGTCAGTGTTCGAATTTGCATGAGGTGTATCTTTCTAGGTGCATCGATGTTAGACATTACATGGGGTGTAACTTTCTAGATACATCGATGTTGATTTATGCATGGGGCATATCTTTCTAGGTACGTTGATGCTTATTCATGCATGGGGTCTAGGTGCATCGACGCTAGACATTACATTGAGTGTATCTATTTAGGTGTGTCGATGTTTTTCTTTGCATAGGTTGTACCTTTCTAGGTGCGTCAATGTTTGACTGTGCATGGGGCGTCTCTATATAGGTGCGTCGATGTTCGGTCTATGGAATAGCGTTCCGTTTGGGATTGGCTATCCTTTTCTTGTGATTCCTGGATTTCTAATTGATGATTTCTGGAATTTATGTTTCATCAACTTTTACAATTGGCATTGATATGTATGTCATTTTATTGTGGCTTGGTGAATGAAATAAAGAATATGACATCCTTTTGATGTTATGAGATTCTTGAGATATTGCATGACTTTTGTGGATTTTCTAATGTATACTTGTCGTAGTATGACATTTTTGGTTATCATACGTCTTTTTATTATATCTCTTCTTATATCTCATTTTATTTGATAATTATAACTAGACCGATCCGTTTATTATTTTCTTATTAAATAATACTCGGGTCAGACTAAGATATTACAGGTGCTTCCTCATGACTTCCTATCTGGAACCATCTTCTGACTTTTGCTTGACTACTTTAGTCTAGTATTTTTTGTTGTATACATTTGAGATATAGACTCTTTGATGTATACATATTCTTTTGTCTAGCACTTGTATCTATTCTTTTGTGATATTGTGGATCTTGTTTGACCACTACTCTGATGTACACTTTCATGTGTTATATTCATATCTATTTCCGCCTTTGTGATATGAATTATCTGTGACTTATTTATGTTATGTTTATTTCTATATTTGTTTTCGAAGATTATATATAGCCACTGTGTAGTAGCTTTGAGTTTATGTCGGTATGTAGGATTTCCACTTGAGATGAAATGCATGTTATATTTTATCTGGCATATCAGTGCTCGCACAAAGCAATTACACGGATGGTCGCTCCTCAACAGCCTTATTCTCCGTGCCAGTTGACGGCATTATCATGTAGTGTCCTTGGCTAGCGTAGGTATAGAGGTGGGGCGTCATAGCCACCATTGCCGGTCTCCTCCTCCATCACGAGGATGTCGCAGCTTCTATGCCGAGTCGTGGCGAATCCGAGACCCTCAAGCACGAACGAACACCAGATCTATGACCTGCTCGACCCCCTCTTCCCAACGTCGCCTCTCGATCGTCAAACAGTCGAAGATCCAGCATTGGATCATTAAAACCCTAATATGAACGGCTGAGGTTCAACCTCAATTTCAATAAAAACGGTGATTCGACGGCAAAAACTAGTTACAATCCGGGTTATGCTCGTCGAGAGCTTCAAAACAGTATATAATTTGATATGGTTTGGAGGAGTTTTCTTTTGAAATTGGTTTGGAGATTGAATTGTAGCGTTTGGTATTGGAATTTGTTTCTACATTTGAAGAAAGGAGCAGACAGAAGTTGATGTACTACAGGAATAAGATAGAAATACTGCTAGGGTTAGAACTTAACAATTTATATGTCACGACCCGGTTTTTCGACCTCCGAAAGTCGATATCAATACGTTCACTGTAGTACATGCCAAACAATCGAATGCCGAAAATACCCGACCGTAAGGTAAAAAGAAGAAAGAGGTAGAAGAGGAGGACAAAAACAATATCAGAATCTCACAATCGCAGCGGAACAAAATACAATATATAATAACAGCGTTTAAATACAAAGAAATCTGTACTATTATATATACATATCATTATCAGAGTACAACAATCATTCATCACTTTGAACAGCTTATTATTTGTCCTTACACAGCGGAAATAATAATCAGATACGGAAGTACGCTCTGCCACCCAGGTCGCATCTTGAGCTCCTTAGCTTTTTAGCCTGAATCTGTACAACTCGGTTTGACGTTGTGGTATCAGAGCTAAAGGTTAAGCGAGAACCTTGGCTCTGGTGGGGATTACTCATTAGAGATAGAGTCAATAGTAATCTAGTATGAGTTTGAGCGCATTGATGTCGACTTTCGAAGGTCGAAAAACTGGGTCGCGACATTATATGAACAAGGCTCGATGAGATTATAAACATAATTGAATTGGTACGAATGACAATTTCGGCCTAAAAAGCCCATTCTGCCTTCAAACCAAAAATGAGTCATCACATATATCAAAATAGATGTTTTTGATAATTCTAAACTCAATGGAATAGGTTTCAAATCTTGATTCCATCGTATGAATAAGTTAGATTTATATCGGCTTATTTCAAATTGATTTCAATTAAATTGATTTCTATGCGTTTTAAGCCTCTACGATCAAACGATAGGTCCAATCGCTACGAAACTTGAAACCTTACAATAATTCACCGTTATAGATCCGATGAAACTAGTTTCATCGAAATCCAAGACAGTGGCCAAAATGACTATTTTCACGTTAATTAAATAAATTATTATTAAATTGATTAAATCACTTTTTAATTTCAAATTTAATAACTAACAATTTTCATCAATTTTTGATTACTTAGACATTTACAACAATTTAAACAAATTTACATATCAATTCAGTGTTAAATATTACACTAATTACAGTATTCAATTTCAACTGTAATTAAATCTGATTAATATAATATAATTTTAATAAATTGATTTAATCTGGTTTCAATCTTTTTATTCAATTAATCATTACCTTTATGTATAAATTTAACCTTGGTTTATACTTTATTACATTAATATTCTCGAAATTTCATCTTTTACCATATTAGTTGCGATATTTCAATTATATCGAATTTATGTAAATTTTCACACAAATTATAATTAAATTCTCAATAATTAATTTATCTTAGTTTCATTCTTTTCATTAAATAAATTATTTCCTTATGAATGTAATTAACATTTCTGTATATTTTATTATGTTCGCATTTACAGTTATCGTCCTAACTCTTAATAATGTAATAATTAATTACATTCAATTTCAGTTTATTTCAAATTTAATTCAACAAATTAAGTAATTTGGTAACAATTGACCATCATTACCTTTTCTTAATTTAATCACAATTATAAATTTGTTTTCTACGCACAAATGTTATAACTACTATCACAACACTACTTTTATGCAATTACAATTAATTACATACTATTTCATTAATCCATACCGTAGTTTTAAATTATCAGTTACTCTTCATTTACCATTTATGTAATGACCCTAACTCGACCTTCGAAAATCGACACCCAAATACATCGTCCGTATTCCAATGCCGCAATTCAAACGTCGAATCTAGTTCGCCGGAGCTTATAACACATTAAGTACAACAACACAGCGGAAGAAAAATGAATATATCATTGATACAACACCATGAATACAGCATCTGATACAATGAATATCACATAATCAGAGATACGTAACAGCGGAAAGAAAATCTTCGATAGAGGAACACCAAAATTTACTTCAATAAAAAGAGAGAGCTTGAGAATCCAATATTGCATCTCCATAGCCAAAGTTTAAAAGACACCAAACTACAAGCTCGAACCACCATCATCACGCTAAAGTTAAGCAACTCCGATCTCGAAGAAACAAATGCGATCACCAAATCCAAAGGCTGGATGCTATCGAATCTACACCTACTATTTGATTATCTGAAATCCCAACTCTAGGCTGCCCATGTGGAAAATTGTGGGCACCCAGAGTTTAGAAAGGGAACAATAAACTCCGGGTCAGTCATGGGACTGGTATGAGCAAACCAAAATAGTTTATCTTGAACAAAAGAAAAACAAATAAAAGAACCATAAGGCCTCTCGGCACACACACAATGCAATCGCACACTTGGGGGAGATTTCTCCTTATCATAGTCAAACATGCTTGATACGCGGAATCCTCTTGATACTATTATTAGTGCATAGTTAAAAACATTTGCAAGTATAATATTAATCTTAGGCAGCATACATACCATTATAGTATGCCTACTACAGCTACCATGTTAAATGACAAGTTCTATAACTAAAACCGTACAAGGTGCGTATTGGTGATTGAACTTCCAACAAATGGTCAAGCTAAGGAACTTCCTGGGCCACATGGGTACGCCTCTCGAGGTATTCCCCGAGAACCTAACCGGATCTCTGCCAACACAAGACCGGGTTACCTCTGTAACTAGGTAACTAACTATCACGAGCATGCCATCCCCCGGTCGTAACCGACCTTTATCCGAGGCGCCTCTCAACCAACAACCAAAAAGTAATAGATTTGCAACAACCACATTAGTTAAGTATTTGGGCTCCATACCATGATACCACTTCTATCCAGAAGGAAACTGACATACCTTAAGGGGAACTACCACCAATAACCTTGTTGCATCCTTCATGTTTCGACCATTTCCGAGTTGTGAGGCTCGATGATGTCTCGTCCACAAAGCTACGCTTTTCACAAAAGTCATGCTTTGATCAACAAATGATCAGCAGCACTTCATATGCCACATTACCAAATTGGGAATGTATCACTAGTAACCATCAACAACATAACCTTTGAGCTCGTACGTCTCAGAGAAGGGTGTTAAGCTAAGAGAATAAATTCTCCACCACCAAACAGAATTGTATTTGATAGAAACCAGCTTTACATCTCAAAGTGTAATGTAAGACATACATCCATACAATTCTGTTCCGGGTTCGAACAGAACCGAAGGCACCTTAAAGAAGCCCTTGCAATCCAGGTATTTACAATCCCGATCGGACTCCCCATCACATATGTAGATCTCTATACCGTAGCTACTCATTACAGTGTCGTTCGATGGGTAATCCTTTCGTTCTTGAAAATACCTGGTCTTCAAATGCTATCCATTTCATCGTATCACTATTCAGAATGGGTTATATGACATAAAGTCCTATCCTGGCTATATTGAATAACGAGCGCTTAATTTTAAAACCATATGGATATATGGGATCTTAGTTAAGCCACAACTTAAAGCCCAAAACCTTTCTTTTGAATGGTTTAAACAAATTACCATTTTCAAATCTTTTAAACAAAAAGATTCACTTCACTTTGAAAACTAAGTTCACCAATCTTTCACGATGATTCATTCATAGCTTACAAAACTATTTACAATTCAAATCGCATAGCTTGAAATCCTTTCAACAGAAACTAGAAATCCTTTCGTTATTAAAAGCCATTATTATTTAAAAACAAATGCTTGTCGTTTTGGAAAATCCGATCAAATATGCACAAGTTATAGCCTTTAAAGTAAAAAACTTGGGTTAAATTTAAATTCCCAAAATAATACTTTTAAAATTCTTTAAAGATTATATAACTTGTATCACCACTTTTCAAACCATAGTTTCCAAAATAATTTCAAATTCTGTACATACATACATACATACATACATATATATATAATTCAATTTCAAAATCTTGAATTCAAATTCAAATCAAATCATTTTAATTTCAAAACTCTTTTTTAAATGCTTTTCATATTCAATCTAATTCTATTTGGATTTAAAATTCAACTTTTAAACAAAATAATATTTAATTTCAAAATATCTGTGACTTAACCGATTTCCTCGTGCAATCCATATTTGTATGTGTGGTGTAGCCCAGGGGTTTTACACTATAGTGCAACATCGTCAATCATAACCATCCTAGCACAACAATATCGATAAGCGGTATGATCCTGCAACGCTTATCTTCATTCACAGATTCACAGATAAATAATATAAATTCATCACAGATAAATAAATTACATTCATCACAGCTAAAATCAAAATAATTCATAGCACAGAGTATCACACGTCAAGGATAACAAACAACTCAAGCATTCAATAGAATTCAAACATTCATAGGTAAGATCAATTAACATCTGATTATAATTAATTTAGACCAGACTAATTACTTATGAATATATTACTAATCCTGGTTAATTAATATTAATTACAAACCTTTAATTAATTATCCTTTAATCATTAATTAATTAACCTTTAATAATAAATTAATTAATCCTTTAATTATTAATTAATCAACCTTAATTAATAAATCAATTAACCATCAATCATTTAATAATTAACCTCTAATTATTTAATTGTTCTTTAATTAATTATCCTCAAATAATTTTATTAATTAATTAACCCTTAATTAGTCAACCTTAATTATTTATAATAAGTGATTATCCCTACGCACTTATATAAATAAATCACAATTTAATTATTTCTTGATTAATTAATCATTAGTTAATTACATTTAATTAAGTAATTATCTTTAAGTAATTAATTACTTTTAATTACTTGTTATTAATTAAACTTTACTTAATTAATCATCCTTTAGTGTAATTACATAAAGTAATTATCCTTAATTAAGTAATAATCTTTTATTAATTAAATCAAGTAATTATACTTAATTAATTTCATTAAGTAATCATTCTTCAATTACTCATCACTAAATAACTCTTGACAAATTAATTAATCCTTGATTAATACTTAATTAACCTTTAATTAAGTAATTATCATAAAAATTCAAATTAATGATCCTTTAATCTTAAGGTAATCTATTTATCTTAATTAATTTCATAATCATCATTTAAATCTTGTTTTAAATAACCTTTGAAACAAATTAACAAAATCATACAATTTAACTTAAACCCTTTTAAGTTAATTGAAAATCAAAAATCCTTTTTTCCAAGATGAACCATTTTATTTTAAAATCTTATTTAAATAATTTTAAGAATATATTATCATCAACATATAAATTAACTTAATATCTTCAAGTTAATTATAAATCAACAACATCATTTAAGATAAACCATTATCTCTATTAATTACTTAATTATCATTAACATATTAAAAAACATTTTATCATTAAAATTAACTTACTTAATTAAATCATATAATTTAAGTTTTAAATAAAATAAACATTTTAATTTACAAAATTAGGTTAAACAAGTTATAACTTCTTTTAATCAAATAACTTAAAACATTATCATAAAATAATTTAAACTAAATTCAATTTACATTTAAAACTTGCTTTTATATAACCTTTTAAAAACTGTTTAAAACTGGCTTCGGGTCCAACCCGATTCCTACTCGAGCCCCACTCCGGGTTTTCCCGTGCCAACCCTATTCTTCGTTTGACCCGAGCAAAGTCATTTCTTACTTCGAGTCGAACCCGAAAGCATCCCTTCTTCCCCGATCTCCATGATTTCCAAACACCAAAATACAAGTGTGCACGTGCACGATCACCAGAATGGCTTCCGACCAACGTCGCTCCCTCCCGCACATCATCGACGACCAGCCCGACACCCCTGACCACCCAGGTTTGATATATTCATCGTTATTCAAAATCGAGCACACGCGCACCTAACTAGAACCAACCTAGATCCATAAATCCACCATCTGTAGCCACCATCGGCCACTAGAATCATCGCCACCTCGTCGAAGACTCGCGCGTCGATCCCCCTCGCACCGGTCCACTCCGGTTCCACGACGACGGCGCAGTGGCCGAGAAACCCACGTCGACCAAACTTGACTCTTAACCCCTGCTTCGCCTCTACCAGGCTACTCCAGCCGTCGTAAAATTTTTCCACCATTTTTCCTTTGCCCCCGTCACATCAGCTTCCTTCACCCTTAAGCCCGACCATGATTGCCTCGCCGATCATCAGCAACTGTCGAAAAATATTTTCTGTTCAACTACATATTTCACCTTCAATACTAACCTAAAATTTTTGATTTCATTACCAAAATTCAACAATTTTGAATTATATAATAAAATCATGAAATTGTTAACATCAAATTTTTGACTTGAATGTGCTTTTCACTGTATTTCTTAATTCCTGCAACCTTCCCTATTAATTATACTTAATCTTATTTAAAAAAATAAGTTTTTGTAATTACAACCAGATTCATTTTAGAAATCATAATCTAAAATCTATGGGCAGAAAAGAATTTGATTTTTCTTTAGTGGATCATAGTCTATAGAACAACAGAGATGTAACACCCTGACTCGACCTTCGAAATCAGCACCGAACGCATTACACATATTCGAATGCCGCAGATTCAAACACCAAATCTGGCTCGCCGGAGCTTATAACACATTAAGTATAACAACACAATGGAAGAAAAAATATAATATCATTGATACACAACAGTTGATTACAATAATGATACAACTGAGATATCAATATTATCAGAGATACAAGATAACGACGGAAAATAACACAACCAGATGGTCTGGACTTTGCAACCATTCACAGCGGAAAGATAACTCCAATAGAATCTCCAAAAGAATCCAACACCATCCTACAACTCCATCTCCAAAACTCCAAACCAAAGATAGCTTGAACGAAAAGCTCGAACCACCATCAATTTGGACTTAAGCAAGGTCAGTCCAAGTGAAACGAATTCTATCACCAAATCCAAAGGCTGGATGCTATCGAATCTATATTTACTACTTGATTATCTAAAAAACCAACTATAGACTGCCCGTGTGGAAAATTGTGGGTACCCATAGTTTAGGAAGGGAACAATAAACTCTAGGTCTGTCATGGTACTGGTGTGAGCAAACGAAAATAGTTTATCTTTAAAATAGACAACAAAAGAAGTAAAAGAAATCCGCAATGCTTTTTGGAAAATGAAACTACCATAAGGCCTCCCGCCACACACACAATGCAAGCGCACAATTTGAGGTGATTTCTCCTTCTGATAGTCAAACATGCTTGATGCGCGAAACTCTTTTGATATTATTATTAGTGCATAGTGCAGAAAATAATTTCGAAAGTATAATATTAACCTTAGCCAGCATACAACCATTATTGTATGCCTACTATAGCTACCATCTAAACAGTGGTGACCACCATAAGTAAATGGAAGGTTATACAACTAAAACCGTACAGAGGCGTATTGGATGATTGGATTTCCAACAATGGTCAGGCTAAGGAACTTCCTCACCGAATGGAATGCCTCTGGAGGGACGCCCCTAAGAGCCTAACCGGATCTCTGCCAACAGAAGGCTGGGTTACCTCTGTGTAACTAGGTAACACCTACAAGTATGCTACCCCCGGTCGTTACCGACATTATCCGAGGGCCCTCAACCAACAACCACAAAGAAATAGATTTGCAACAACCATATAGTTAAATATCTAGGCTCCATACAACGATACCACTTTTTATCTAGAAGGAAATGGACATACCTTAAGGGGGCGACCCCTAAAAACCTTACCGCAAAATTCCTGTTTCGACCATTTCCAAGTTGTGAGGCTCGACGAAGTCTTGTCCACAAAGCTATGCTTTACACAAAAGCCATGCTTCGATCAACAAATGATCAGCAGCACTTCGTATGCCACAATACCAAATTAGGAATATATCACTAGTAACCATCAACTACATAACCTCTGAGCTCGTACGTCTCAAGAAGGGTGATAAGCGAAGAGAATAAATTCTCCGCCACCAAAAAGAAATGTATTTGATAGAAACTAGCTTTACATCTCAAAGTGTAATGTCAAGCAAATTTTCTTTGTTATGTATTTGATAGAAACCCGAGCCCATAGCCATTTTTCTCGAAACCATCCCTGGGTAAAACCCCGAGCAAATTTTCTTTGTTATGTTTTAAAAACTTTTTAAAACTCTTAATAACGCATACTACCCACATGAACGAACCCGAGAACGAATACGTGCCATCATCAAAAATTCCCGAGTCCTCCTTTGAGCCAACACACTTCCCAAACCCAATGACATGTCCAGCCTCGTCGTGCACATCACTTTGCCGACGATCTGATCAACTCCGTTGCCACGAACACATTGTCGATGATTTTCCTATGCCTCATAAACACTCAGATTTCTTGATTTCGTCGTAGATCGATAACGAGCTTGTCGATGGAATTGGAACCCAAGCCCAGATCAGAAAAACCCATCGCCGACGACAATCCCAATCACCAACTACCTCGCCATCTTACCTAGAACTGCACCAGATCACAACGCATCCATTCCCCAAAGTCCCTAACGACTCCGATGCTACCTCGCCATCGAACGACCCACCTTTCCAACGTCAACCAAAAACCGTCCTTAAACCCTAACTCTTCGTCGAACCGCTGCCATGATTGATAATAAATTCCTCAATTTTTTTTTCGATGATCACTAAACCCTCATCCACTTTTAGTCCCAACTCCGATGATCTTACTCATGCCGATCGTCGGAATTTGGTGAAATTTTAAAATTCCTTCAACTCCAGAATTCCCAAAAATTTCAAGTTTAAAAACCATGAATTAATTATCTAAATTCATAATTGTGTGATACGAATCAGATTATAAACTCAAATTACAAATTCCAAATCTTCGAATTTTAACTCATTTCTAATTGTCACTGTGATTTTATCTTTTATAAATAAGTGCTTAATAAACATTCCTGAATTAATTTTTAAAGTTGATATTTCATTGTTATAATATTTTTTTATTACTTAGAGATCATTACTAAAATCAGATTGAAGCTAGAAAGTTTGAATTCTTTATGAGTATAAATCTGTAAGTGTTTAAACAAAAAGCTTATATGTCTGGAACCCGACATGCACAGAGCAATCATTTCATATTCCCAGGCATGCAATCATATTTCACTTTCATAAAACCATATCATCATCATAGACTTAAGATAATGAGGAAGATCAAGTTTAAAAATGGGAGTTTTCTCACTTGATAAGAAGGAACATTGAATATCTTTATATTCTCTGATCGGGAAATATTTAGATGATCTGAACCTGGTTTATTTTCATTTGAAATCTTGCTTACTTGAATTTGCTTGAATCCTTAATCGCTTCAGGTTGAAACTTCTTCCAGGTTGAAGATCTTGAGTTGAATTCAGGTTTTGATTTTTTTAGAACAGAGAAACATATTTAAATCTTTAAACCTAGAAACTTGATCCGATCTCTATGTCACTTGTTGAATACGAGTTGATCTGAGATGACTTTTGTTTTACTTTCTGATCTGGTTTGTAATTGCTTCTTTTCTGTTTTCATTCTGGGTTTCCAGATTTTTATTTTCAGGTTGTAGTTTGATTTGGATTCATGGCTTCAGATTTTCAGTTGAATTTGATTTGCTTGCTTGAATTTTGGTTTCCAAGTCTGAATTTCTTTGCTTAGTTGAAGAATTTAAGAAACAGATGTTGCTTTAGCTTCTGGTTTGGTTTGATCAGATGAAATTTTGAACAAAATGGGAAGAGAAGAAATTTTTGTGATATATAACTTTAATTTTCACTTTATTCATTATTCTAAAGATAAAGAGATATAAATGACATTTGTTCAATGCATGTTTTAAAATCTTTACACTTGTTGATCTTCATGTTTAATTTTCTTACAAATGTTAATTTGTATGATAAAAATTTTACACTTGTAAATTATATATATATATATATATATATTAAATATTTAATGTTTAAAATGTAAGAGATTTGTGTTTAAGCCCTTATTCATTATTTTCTTATGTTTATATTTTAAACACTTTATATTTTCATGTTAATAATATTTAATTATAACTTTATATTATATTTTCTATTTAAACAAATATTTTCCTTTTATAATTATATATATATATTATTTTAAAGAGATAGATGATTATCCCTTTATTCAAATTATACCTATCTTATAAATTTTCAAAAGATATGTATATTTATATAACCTTAAGAAAAATAATACACTTAATAAATAATCATACATATGTACAAATTTATATTAATTTAAAATATAACTTTCAAAATATATATTACATATATATAATATTGTAACTAGAAAACAAATTTTATTAATTCAATAAAGTTTTTAAATCCAACTTTATTTATATTTAAATTCCAAATTATAAATTTATTTATATAAATAAACAAGCACATATCTTGTTTAATTTGGGAAATATCAAATTTATTCACAATTTAATTCCAAAAATTAAATTGATTACCAATTTAAATTTGATATAAAAATGGGAATGTTACAAATTCTCCCTTTAAGAAATTTTCGTTCCCGAAATTTGCTAGACAGGGAGACTAACAAAAGAATAGATAGAGAATATTTTACCAGATTAAACTGAGTATCTATTCTGCATTTGGCTTACCAAATCAGAATATCAACAATAGATATGAGAATGAACTCATTCGGTATTTCACAAGATACTCAGGTCACTAGACCTACGAAATATACAGAGGTATTTTTAGTTCGAAGGGATAACTAACCGTTCGTAGAATATATTTGGACCCCAAAGAATAGACAAATAGATTAAATCTTCCACAATTCTCAAACACTAGGTATGGATTCCAAACTTAGGTCGAAATACCCCAAAGTTTACACCAGCTTGTCCCTCTTCGGATTTGGATTCACACAAGAAATCATAACAAAATTTCAAATTTGGTTTTAATCGAAATCGTTTTATCGATACAAATTAATTTAACTTCATACTTAATTAACCAACTTATTTCCAATTAAAATTTAAAATCCATTAAAGTTTAAAAATGAAAAGCTGATAGGGAATCGATAAAGAGAATGTGATATAGGGATCAGAACCTTTTCTACAACGATTCATAGGGCCATCTTCACACCAAAGCTTCTCCCTCGAGCTGCCACGAAGCCATCAAAGAATTGATATCGGATGACGAATCAAAAGAGATTGATAGGGAAAGTTGTTTCCTTGTTGTTGCAGGATATAGACCATTTGTAGTGGCGCTCCCCTGTCCCCTACCTCGTCCTCTTCTTGCACTCATACTTACTATCAGTGGATAGCAAAAGAATTTATTGAGGCATTCGGACGGATATCTTAGGGATATACTCATTCTAGGGTATACTTCACCCTATCTCTAATGAGTCACCTAATTTGTTATACTCCTGAGCTAAAGTTTCAACCTTCCGCTCTGATACCACTGTAACGATCCTGACTCGACCTTCGAAAATCGACATCGAATACATCACCCGTATTCAAATGCCGCAGATTCAAACGTCAAATCTGGTTCGCCGGAGCTTACAACACATTAAATATAACAACACAGTAGAAGAAAAAAGATAATATCATTGATACACAACAGTTGATTACAACAATGATACAATTGAGATATCAATATTATCGGAGATACAAGATAACAGCGGAAAATAACACAACTAGATGGTCTAGACTATGCAACCATCGACAGCGGAAAGATAACCCCAATAGAATCTCCAAAAGAATCCAACACCATCCTGCAACTCCATCTCCAAAACTCCAAACCAAAGATAGCTTAAACCAAAAGCTCGAACCACCATCAATTTGGACTTAAGCAAGGTCAGTCCAAGTGAAACGAATTCTATCAACAAATCTAAAGGCAGGATGCTATCGAATCTATATCTACTACTTGATTATCTAAAAAAACCCAACTCTAGACTGCCCGTGTGGAAAATTGTGGGTACCCAGAGTTTAGGAAGGGAACAACAAACTCTGGGTCAGTCATGGGACTGGTGTGAGAAAACGAAAACAGTTTATCTTTAAAACAAACAACTAAAGAAGTAAAAGAAATCCCCAATGCTTTTTGGAAAATGAAATTGCCATAATGCCTCCCGCCACACATAATGCAAGCGCACAATTGGAGGAGATTTCTCCTTCTGATAGTCAAACATGCTTGATACACGAAACTCTTTTGATATTATTATTAGTGCATAGTGCAGAAAATAATTTCGAAAGTATAATATTAACCTTAGCTAGCATACAACCATTATTGTATGCCTAATATAGCTACCATCTAAATAGTGGTGACCACCATAAGTAATTGGCAGGTTATACAACTAAAACCGTATAGGGTGCATATTGGATGATTGGATTTCCAACAATGGTCAGGCTAAGGAACTTCCTCACCGAATGGAATGCCTCTGGAGGGACGCCTCCAAGAACCTAACCGGATATCTGCCAACACAAGGCCTGGTTACCTCTATAACTAGGTAACACCTATAAGTATGCCACCTTCGGTCATTGCCAATCTTTATCCGAGGGCCCTCAACCAACAACCACAAAGCAATAGATTTGCAGCAACCACATAATTAAATATCTGGGCTCCATAGCATGATACCACTTTTTTTCTAGAAGGAAATGGACATACGCTAGGGGCATGGCCCCTAAAAACCTTGCCGCAACATTCCTGTTTTGACCATTTCCAGGTTGTGAGGCTCGACGAAGTCTCGTCCACAATGCTACGCTTTACACAAAAGCCATGCTTCGATCAACAAATGATCACCAGCACTTCGTATGCCACATTACCAAATTGGTAATGTATCACTAGTAACCATCAACTACATAATCTCTGAGCTCGTACGTCTCAGAGAAGGGTGTTAAGCTAAGAGAATAAATTCTCTGCCACCAAACAGAAATGTATTTGATAGAAACCAGCTTTACATCTCAAAGTGTAATGTCAGACATACATCCATACAAGTCTATTCCAGGTTCGAATAGAACCAAAGGCACTTCCAAAGAAGCCTTTGCACTCCGGATAATCCCTAATCACGTCCGGACTCCCCATCACAAAGGGTGATCAAATCTCTATACTGCAGATCAATCGATGCAGAGACATTCGACAAGCTATCCTTTCGCTTTCGAAAATAACCGGTCTTCACCACCGGTCTTCAAATGCTATCCATAACGTCGTATCATTATTTGGAATGGTTTATATGACACAAATTCCTCTCCCAGCTAAACTGAATAATGAGCGCTTAATTTAAAAAATATATAGATATAGTTGGATCTTAGTTAGTCACAACTTAAAGCCCAAAAACCTTTCTTCAAATGGTTTAAACAAATTACCATTTTTCAAATCTTTAAACAAAAAGATTCACTTCACAAAGTTTACCCATCTTCCACAAAGATTAATTCATAGCCTTTCTAAACTATTTCCCTTTCAAATTGGATTAACTCATCCAATCTTTAAATCAAAGATTTAATTCATAGCTTTCAAAAACATTTCTATTTCAAATCTTTTATACAAAAGATACACCTTTAATATCCTCTTCAATTTCAAAACAAAGTTCAATAATCTTTTACAAAGATTTATTCATAGCTTCCAAAACAATTCTATTTCAAATTTGAAATCTTTTCAACATAAATTGGAAATCATTTCTTTATGTGAAAGCTATTATTATTTGAAAAAAAGCAAAACTTTTTGTTTCGGAAAAATCCGATCAAATATGCACAAGTTATATCTTTAAAGTATAAACTTGGTTTAAATTTAAATTCCCAAAATAATACTTTTAAAATATTTTAAAGATGGTTTAAAAATCCATATTATATAACTTGTATAAACTTTTCAAACCATATTTCCAAAACAATTTCAAAACTTAAACAATATATATTATATTCAAACTACGTTCCTATTTCAAACTTTCTTTTCAAAAGCTTTTCATATTCAACCCAATTCCATCTCCAAAATCATTTGGATTCAAAATTTAATTTTTGAAACCATTTCATTGAGTTCAAATATCTGTGACTTAACCAATTTCTTCATGCAATCCATATTTGTGTGTCTAAGGTGTAGTCCAGGGGTTTTACACAATATTGCAACAACATCAATCATCACAGATTCAATCACATCAATATCGATAAGTGGTATAATCTATAACGCTTATCTTCCATCCACAGATTCTCATATAAATAATATACATTCATCACAGATAAATAAATTACATCCATCATAGCTCAAATCAAAAATAATTCATATCACAAAGCATCACACATCAATGATATCAACAATTCAGCATTCAGTAAAATCTAAACATTCATAAGTAGGATCAATTAATCATCTGATTAATTGAAATCAGATTAATAACTTATCCAGGTTAATTAATATTAATTAATTACAAACCATCTTGATTAATTAACCTTTAATCATTTATTAATTAACCTTTTAAAATTAATCAACCTTAATTAATAAATAAATCAATCTTTTATCATTAAATAATTATTATTTAATTATTTAATTATCCCATAATTAATTACCCTTAATTAATTAATCAATAAACTAATTAAATATCAATTAATTACCATTAAATTAATAAATTAAAATAAGTGATTATCCTTAATCATTTTCGTTAATTAATTAACCCTTAATTAATTGATTATCCTCAAATTAATTACTTTAATTAATTAACCATAATAATTAATTACCCTTTAATTAATCATTTTATTAATCAACTTTAATCCTTAATTAATTACTTTTAGTTAAGTAATTACTTTAAGTAATTAATTACCCATTAATTTACTTATCATTAATTAACTTTTAATAACAAATTAATTAATCAACTTTTAATTACATTAAGGCAATTAACCTTTAATTACAAATTATCTTCTAATTAATTATTAACTAATTAATTAATCCTTTAATAATAAATTAATTTATTTTAATTTATTAAGTAATTAGCAATTTTTTTAATTGCCCAAGACTTCTAAAGATAAATCATTACCTTAATTACTTGATTATCTTTTAAATATTTAATAAACCTTGAAACAATTTATCTTAAAAACGTTAATTTTTAACTTTTAAATCTTGAAACATGTTATAAGATCTTATAAAATAATCTTACTTGGGAAAATCTTGTTTACAATCTTTTGAGAACATGTTTATTCAAATAAACTTCAAAACTTGGTTTAAATAAATTTGTTCGAAATTTGTTGAACCAAATCCGAGCCCAAAGCCATTTTTCTCGAAACCATCCCCGGGTAAAACCCCAAGAAAATTTTCCTTGTTATGTTTTAAAAACATTTTAAAACTGTTAATAACACATACTACCCATATGAACAAACCCGAGAACGAACACGAGCCATCATCGAAAATTCCCGAGTCCTCCTTCGAGCCAACACACTTCCCAAACCCATTGACATGTCCAGCCTCGCCGTGCTCATGCACATCACTTTGCCGACGATCTGATCAACTCCGTTGCTACATACACATCGTCGACGATTTACCTATGCCTCACAAACACTCAGATTTCATGATTTCGTCGTAGATCGATAACGAGCTTGTCGATCGAACTGGAACCCAAACCCATATCAGAAAAACCCATCTCCGACGACAATCCCAATCACCAACCACCTCGCCATCTTACCCAACACTACACCAGATCACAACGCATCCATCCCCTAAAGTCTCGACGACTCCGATGCTACCTCCCCATCGAACGACCCACCTTTCCAACATCAACCAAAAACCATCCTTAAACCCTAACTCTTCGTCGAACCGCCGCCATGTTTGATAATAAATTCCTCCAGTATTTTTTCGATGTTCACTAAACCCTCAGCCACCTTTAGTCCCAACTCCGATGATCCTACCCATGCCAATCGTCGAAATTTGGCGAAAGTTTAAAATTCGTTCAAGTCCAGATTCCTAAAAATTTCAAGTTTAAAAATCGTGAATTGATTATTTAAATTCATAATTTTGTGATACGAATCAAATTATAAACTCAAATCACAAATTCCAGATATTTGACTGTGATTTTATCTTTTTACAAATAATGCTTGATAGGCATTCCTGAATTAATTTTTAAAGTTGATATTTCATTGTTATAATCTTTTTTTATTACTTTGAGATCATTACTAAAATCATATTGAAGCTAGAAAGTTTGAATTCTTTATGAGTATAAACCTGTAAGTGTTTAAACAGAAAGCTTATATGTCTGGAACTAGACATGCACAGAGCAATCATTTCATATTCCCAAGCATGTAATCATATTTCACTTTCTTACAAACCATATCATCATCATAGACTTAAGATAATGAGGAAGATCAAGTTTAAGAAGGGGAGTTGCTCACCTGATAAGAAGGAACAGAGAATAGCTTTATATTCTCTGATATGGAAATATTGAGATGATTTGAACCTGGTTTATTTTGATCTGAAATCTTTCTTACTGGAATTTGCTTGAATCCTTAATCGCTTTAGGTTGAAACTACTTCCAGGTTGAAGATCTTGAGTTGAATTCAGGTTTTGATTATTTTTTTAGAATAGAGAATCAGATTTAAATCTTTAAACCTGGAAACTTGATTTGATCTCTATGTCACTTGTTGAATGTGAGTTGATCTGAGATGACTTTTGTTTTACTTTCTGATCTGGTTTGTAATTGCTTCTTTTCTGTTTTCATTTGGGTTTCTAGATTTTTGTTTTTCGGTTGTAGTTTGACTTTGATTCATGGCTTCATATTTTAGTTGAATTTGATTTTCTTGCTTGAATTTTGGTTTCCAAGTCTAAATTTCTTTGCGTAGTTGAAGAATTTAAGAAATAGATGTTGCTTTAGTTTCTGGTTTTAGTTTGAATCAGATCAAATTTTGAACAAAATGGGAAGAGAAGAAATTTGTGGGATATATGACTTTAATTTTCACATTATTCATTATTTTAAAGATGAAAAGACATAAATGACATTTGTTCAATGCATGTTTTTAAATCTTTGCACTTGTTGATCTTCATGTTTAATTTGCTTACAAATGTTAATTTGTATGATAAAAATTTTACACTTGTTAATTATATATATATATATATTAAATATTAAATGTTTAAAATGTAAGAGATTTGTATTTAAACCCTTATTCATTATTTTCTTATGTTTATATTTTAAACACTATATCTTCATGTCAATAATATTTAATTATAACTTTATATTATATTTTATATTTGAACAAATATTTTCCTTTTACAATTATATATATGTATTATTTAAAGAGAAAGATCATTATCCCTTTATTCAAATTATATTCATCTTGTAATTTTTCAAAAGATATGTATATTTATATAACCTTAAGAAGAATAATTTGAAATCAAGTTATACACTTAATAAATAATCATACATATATACAAATTTTTATTAATTTAAAATATAACTTTCAAAATATATATTACATATATATATATATATTATATTATAATTAGAAAACAAATTTTATTAATTCTATAATGTTTTTAAATCAAACTTTATTTATATTTAAATTTTAAATTATCAAATTTATTTATATAAATAAACAAGCACATATCTTGTTTAATTTGAGAAATATCAAATTTATTCACAATTTAATTCCAAAAATTAAAATTACCAATTTAAATTTTATTTAAAAACAGGGATGTTACAAGAGATGTGTAAACATACATACATACAGACATAAACAGACATATATACATATGTATCTATATATATGCAAGCAGATTCTACATCAAATCCCAAGGATGATCACATGCCTTAAGATATCAAACAGAGTAAGATTTTTAAAAAATAGGAGTTTGCTTACCTTTTTGATGAAGCAGAGCCTGGAAATTTGCAAATTGGAGGATGATTTTGATCTGTATATGCTTTATCTTAACTGTTGTTTGTTGAAAGCTTTACTTTGCTTGATAAAGTTGAATTCAATTTGCATGCTTGATTCAAGTTTGAAATCTGATCCCAGATTAAAGCTGAAAGATGACTTATTAATTATGAATTGAACCTGGTCTTGATTTTAATTCTCTGGAGTTGAAACTGAAGCTTGATTATAGTTTTTGATTCCAGTTTGTGATTTGCTTTGCATTGTTTCAGGCAACTTGGATTTGAATCTGAAACTTGCTTTCAGCTTTTGATTTTCTAGTTTTGATTTCTTTAGATTTTAATCTTTGGTTTTACTTTTGATTCCCTTTTGCTTTGAATGTATGAACAAATGAGAAGAAAAAGAGATAGATTATATAGATAGCTCATTTTCTTTTATTTATTAAACTTTTAAAATAAAAAGCAAATTTGAAAATTTGTGACACTTGTCATTTTCATGAAATACTTGAATTACACTTGTATTTTTCTTGTTTTCATGTTTCACATTTGTCTTAATGCTTTGTCAAAATGTTTACAAACGTTAACTTGATTGTTAAAATGTTTACACATGTATTTTACATGTATTTATGTTTTAAATAAAATTTTGATATCATATTTTAAATTTAAATAATCCACTTCCTTTTACATACATATTTCTATCTTTAAAGAAAATGATTTAAAATTTAATTATGTACTAATAAATATATATTAACATATATATTAGAATTTAATCCTTAAATGCCCTTTTTATAATTTTAGAAAAAATATAGATACATACATATATATAATAGTTCCTAGTTTATTATATTGAATTCAAATCCAATTTATTTTAAAAATATTTATTTTTGGATTTTCAAATTTATATTCTATTAAAAATCAATTTATATACATATATTATTTATTTTAGAAAATTCAAATTCAAATTTCAAATTAAAATTTAGAATTAAAATTTATTTACATAAATAAACAGGCACGTATCTTATTTAAATTGAAAATTATCAAATTAATTCACAATTTAACTTCAAAATTTAATTAATTACCAATTTATATTTGGCTTAGAACCGGAAATGTTACAGATTCCCCCTTTAAGAAAATTTCATCCTCGAAATTTGCTAGATAAGGAGATAACATGCAATAGATAAACATCAGAGGAATAGCTTTCCAGATCAAACTGAAATATTTATTCTATATTTGGCTCACCAAATCATAATATCATCAATACATATGAGAACAAACTCATTCAATATTTTACGAAGTACTTGGGTCATCCAATCTACGAAATACTCGGGGGCATTGGTTAGTCCGAAAGATAATTACCGTTCATAGAACATATCTGGACCCCAAAAGAGCAGACAAACGGATACAATTTAATTCAGCTTCATATTTTGTTAACCAATTTATTTCAATTAAATTTAAAACAAAAATCTGATAAGAAACCGATGAAGAGAATACGAATTAGGAACTTTAGAACCTTTTCTACAACAATTCGCAGGGCTACCACCATACCGAAGCTTCTTCTTGTAGCTGCCATGAAGCCATCAAAGAATTGATGATCAAAGAGGTTAACAGAGAAAAGATTTTTTCCTGGTTGTTGCAGGGTATCGACCATTTGTAGTGGTACTCCCCTGTCCCTTATCTCGTCCTCTTCTTGCACTCATACTCACTATCTTTGGATAGTGAGAGAATTTACTGAGGCATTCGGATGGATATCTTAGGGATATACTCATTCTAGGCATTTATAACCTTATCTTTAATGAGCTACCTAATGTGTTATACTCCCGAGCTAAAGTTTTTACTCAACCTTCTGCTCTGATACCAATTGTAACAACCCTTACTCAACCTTCGAAAATCGACACCCAAATACATCACCCGTATTCGAATGCCGCAGATTCAAACGTCGAATCTGATTCGCCGGAGCTTGTTTTGAACCTTGTCTAAATAAATTGTATTCATTTTAAAATCTTAAAATTTTAAAATGAAATGTAGAGTGAAATTTAAAGTAGGTTTGAACAAAGTGTTTTCAAATACTTTAAATAAGAAAGAAAATGTTTTCTTAAATTAAGTTAGAATCTAAGAATTTGGATTCATTTAAATTATTATGTTAATTTAATGGGTAATTAATTATTTAATTAATTAATAATATGGATGATTAACTAAGTAATTAAGAATTTTTAATTGATTGATTAAAGTCTTAAGATTGATTAATTAAAGTTAATTAATTTGTAACTAGGGATTGTTAATTAAATTTTAATTAATGATTAAGGATTAATTAATCGAGTAATTAAGGATTAATTAAGTTGTAGTTAGCAATTAATTAATTTAATAATTAGAAATTGGTAATTAAATATTAATTTGTAACTAATGAATTAATTACTTGATGTAATTAATTGGTTTAATGTGATTAGTTTGGATTAATTAATTAAGTTTAATTAATTTAAACACTCGATGATTTGATGAATAATTACTTAACGTAATTAATGAGATTGTAATTACTTAGGGAAGTAAATGATTGATAATTACTGAATGTAATTAAAGGTGTTAATGATGAAAGTAATATAGATTAAATTACTTTGTAACTAATTAAGGGAATTAATTAGATGATTAGTTTTGTAACCAATGGTTATATAAGCAGGATTTATAGATTGAAGTAATTAATTTAATATAATTTAAATTAATTAGAGATGATAAACTATTGTCAATTAAGGGAATGATGTTATTAATCAAGGCTGATTAATAATATGGTTAGTAATTAACAAAAGTAGTAATTAAAGGTTAATTACTATATTGGGTTAAGAATAATTAATTTTGTGAATTAATTTAGGGTTAGTTACTTAAATGTAATTAAAGGATAAATAGAATGATATTGGAAGCCTTTAATTAATTGTTATTCCTAATTTGTGGTTTGTGATGTTATGTGATAAGAGATGTTAGATTTAAATTGTGATGATGTGGTTATCTATTGATGATGAATTATGTGACATTCTGTATTTAAAATTGAATTTTATTTCACTTGAATAATTTAAGTTAAGATGATATTGGTTTCGAAGAGACCGGGGTCGGGTATTAGTAAATCCTGAAACCACTTCGATTCTTCATAAATTGCAAGGTGGAATCAATAGACTGGAATGGAACGATTTATGTGAATATGACTATTTAATCTAAGTTTTGGTACTTAGAAATTGATGTGTGAAATGAGTAATGTCTTTAACGTCTTGTGAACTTGTAAATTGATATAAGTTACCCCGGGTTCATATCAGTTGTATGCTTTTGTATTCCATGTTAGATGGGTTTTCTCACGCTGGTTTCCAGCCTGACCCGGGTGTTACTTTGATGTAATGCTCGAGTCGGACCGAGTATTACAGATTTTCAGGTAAGGACGTTCTGGAGCTCAGAAGGCGAGCTGGATAGCAGGAACGTATGGAGAGTCTTTGCTATGATATATTTTAGTTTCTGAGACAGATTGATTTATCTGTCCTGTGCTTGTAAATATGTTGTAACTCTGATATATTAAAGTGTAATTTGTCAAGTACAATTTTCCTTTGTATAACTATTATTTATGTGATATTATATTTTATCCGCTGCGAATGTGAGATTCTATTTCCTTTTCTATTCTTCTTCTTCTATCTCTTTTCTTCTTTTCTCTAACTATCTGAAATTTTCGAGATCGAAAATTTCCGGGTCGTTACATTTACTTTGTTTCATCAATCTCTTGTCCAGTTTTAATTAGTTTTTCAATATCGAATTTGCCACAGCAATTCCCAGCTTGTCGATGTTTCGCGTATTGTATCCGTATTCGTGTGCGTGTCCATATCCTTTGCCTCTTATTCCGGTTGTTTCTCTAGCCTCGAAAGGTGAGCAATCATTCACGATTAACGTTCTTATATTTATTAAATTTGATTTCATTTGAAACGACAATTGAAATATGCTGCTAAATTGAACTGTTCATTATATAATTGATGTATATGATATGCCATTATCTATAATTGTGCACCTGTAATATTTGACACCATAACCTGTCTTGTATATTATAATTTAACTTGTTATTGATGATATATACATGTTGTTGATATATTATATTATTGTCATAAATATTCTCACCCTATAAGTTCCCTATTAATTTAGAATTCCCAATGGGTTGAAATGATACATACCCAAACGATCTTGTAGAATAGGGGAAAATCGTTACGGGTTGAAATAATAAATCCAAGCGATTTTCATTGATTTTAGATTTTAGAGACTGCAGGTTGAAAAAATATATACCCGTAGATATTTAAATTGCGGATTGAAATGATAATTATCTATATCACTTGACCATAGGATATAAAATTATATACGGACATCGTTGGCCTATATTTTGAAAAATGATTTCCAAAGTTTTGAAAGGTAATATATAGTTTTAATAAATATTGATCTTAAATTAATATATATATATATATATGTTATTTTTATATATGTACGAAAACTATATTTTTAAAATAACTTGGAGATCCATATATATCTTTTCAGCTTTCAGCTATCCAGTTGTTTGTTATTCAAGACTACATTGTATTTGAGATATTATGTTGTATTTTATTTCAGATTCGGATGTTTTATAGTAGCTTCATGAACTATTATTTATCTATTATGTTGCTTATTGTTATATGCTCTGTGTCTGTGATTCTTGATTGATTTTACTTACCGTATATGCTAAGTTTTGCCAAATATAAATTAACAATCTATTGTTTTGAGCAATTCAAGTTTAACATGTATGTCTGCTTATGCACTTGGTGGATGCAACATGATAGGGGTTTATCGGATTTGGGTTTGGTAGCAAGCGGATGACACTTACTCCTACATGTCCCGCGGGGTTGATGCAGTCGAGTGGTTGGCCATAAAAGCAGAACACAGGTACCATTGTATGCTACGGTGGGCGTTACCCCACTGGCGTTTTCTCGTTACAGTTGGTATCAGAGCTTTCGTTTAGGCAAAACTTAGCATATAGAGTAAAATTTAATTACAAAATCACTTTCATTTGAGCTTAAATTTCTTCCTCTTTGATTCGAATTTCCTTTGAATTTTGAAAATTTACCCTTTGTTCTGAGATCCATTCTTGTCTCTCCTTATTCATGTTCTTCTTGATACTAGAGTATCCCATAGCTCCATTTTTCTTGATCTCTGTAATAAATTTAAGCTCATCTGGCCACCTCTATTGGCAACTTCATCCTGGTACGTGTCTAATCTCAATGGCGGTCCTGCCAACCATCAATATCATCTGTCAAGGGGTGGAACTACTTTACAACAACCGTCGATTCATCGGAGATTTCTATGTCCTCGGTTTAGATGCTATCTTTCTTGCAAAACCCGAACCATCTTTAGCAGACGATCAGGGTAATTTACTTGTAATCTTGGCTTCACTCCAATAGTCAGAGATTATTCTGATATTGGGTGAAGTTACTTTCTCTTTCTATCATGTGGGAAATTGAATTCCGCATCGATCTTATCCATGGAATCTCAGTTGACCCAGTTAAGGTCACCGCGATTTATATAAGTCTATCCATCTTTTCTTTTTTGTAATCTATCTATCTTCCTTTGAGCCTATTGTGACGCCCCACCTCTATACCCACGCTAGCCAAGAACACTCCGGAGAAGTGCTGTCAACTAGCACGGAGAATAAGGCTGTTGAGGAGCGACCATCCATGTAATTGCTTATCACACGGTGGCTATAAATAATCTTCGGAAACAAACATAGAAATAATCATATCACAAACCAGTCACAGATATCCATATCACAAAGGTGGAAGAAGATATGAATATATAACTAACACATGAAAGTGTACATCAGAGTAGTGGTCAATAAGATCCACGATAATACAAAAGAATAGCAACACGTGCTATACAAAAGAATACAACTATGAGTCTATATCTCAAGTGTATGCAACAAAACTGCTAATCTAAACAGTTAGCCAAAAGTCAGAGTGATGAATCCCTGGGAAGAAGTCAAGCAGAAGCACCTGTAACATCTCGGTCTGATCCGAGTGAGGTAAAGGTTTGTATATACTAATAGATTGGAAAATGGTTTAAGAAAAGAGCTTTGTTATTAAAAATAGAGTTGAAATTGTTTGTTAAAAGAGTTTTGATATTTACTACTAGTATTGAAACCTTTATATTTTTAAAATGACAAATTACAGAAGAGATTGTAGAAACAATCATCACAAAGATCACATTCGGAGATGTGAATAAAAATCCAAGGAAATCGGCTCAAAGCATCAAAGTGGAAGTTCCCCAACGACCAAACGTGGCCGAGATAACCAGAGATGGTTTGTCTCGAAGAATGGTCAACTCAGCATCTCAACAAAGCAAGTTCTGTTGAATGTTTTTCAGATAAGATCGCCTACGGAGGGGGGGTCCAGGGGGGGTGGCAACCCCCCAAGGTGGGGGTGCGGGGGCAACGCCACCGCTTACGGGGTTCGACCTGCCCGGCCAGGTCGCGGGGGTCCAGGGGGCAGCGCCCCCGGCGGGGTGCGAGGCAGCGCCCCGACCAAAACGGTACGACCTAGTGAAGATAAAATGAGGTCTAACGACCTAAGGACTCAAGGGTCTAACGACCTAACGACTCAAGGGTCATACGACCTAACGACTCAAGGGTCCAACGACCAAGCGACTCAAGGGTCCAACGACTCAGCGACTCAAGGGTCCAACGACTCAGCGACTCAAGGGTCCAACGACTCAGCGACTCAAGGGTCCAACGACTCAGCGACTCAAGGCTCAAACGACTCAGCGACTCAAGGGTCCAACGACTCAGCGACTCAAGGGTCCAACGACTTAACTCCGAACGACCTAAAAATGGCCAGAACGACTCAAGTGCAGAAAATTCAACAAAACGCTAAAAATTGGAGTTTTTTGCCAATCCAATCCAAACCAAATGCTAACATGCATGCAAAAATGATAGGGAATCATTCCCAACAGTCCAATATAATTATAGGCTAGAATTGTGAGATAAAAATCTCACCTTTGCACTAAAATTTATGAAGATGAAGCTTGAAAGCAAGGAGAAGCAATCCAAAGCTTGAATCCAATATCTTCTACTTGAATTTGGAGTTGAATGATGGAGTTGCAATTGAATTTGAGCTTGGAGTTTTAATTTCCCATTCTCTTCACCATTAATGCTAAAGCTTGAGTTAGTTAGGAAATTTATGAAGAGTGAGGAGAAGAGGGTTGGAACTTGGGCTTAATAGGCTAAACTAACCCAAAGTCCAAAGCGGGAAAAGTTAGTGAAATTTCACTAACTCCAAACCTATCGATGTTTATACTTAAAAAGTTGTAAACGACATTTCGAACTCAATGGAAGTGGTCTCGAGTCCTAATTTGACCGTTTGCAAAAAGTAGTTTTTCGGACCAAAATCCGATTAACGATTTAATATTTAAATAAAAATATTTAAATGTAAACTCGATAAATATGCGGGTTGTTACACCTATCTTCATTGTTAAAATTATCTTTAATTAGAGTCCCTCGAAATTTGAATCTCTATCCTTTTTTTAAAATCCATTCTTGAATCACTCTGAGAGGGAGTGCGTTTGTAAATTATATAAATGTTTTATATTTGGTTGTTTGAATTGTTAAATTTATTTGGAGTTTCGATTGATTCATCTGGCCAACGCTATGGATAGAAAATTCAAAAACACATTAACATAGCAAATTGACACAATATTGTTTACAAATTTGGTAAATGAAATAATTATATGTATGATTATATTATAAATATATAAAAGTATAATTTTCTAAAACTAGACTGTTAAATGAATTGACTGTTAGAAATGATAATATTTGATTATCATTTTTTATTTTGTAAACCATTGACTATTGCAACATGATATAAATATATGAAATATAAAACATGGTTTATAAATTGATTTGGAATTGAAATGAATTGAAATTAAAATTTTGAGAATTAAATTTTTGGTGCTTTTCAAAAATTTGGTCTTTATAGTTTTGAAAATTTATATTATTTGAAGTATTTTCGAGTAGAACTTGTTTCAAAAGAATAATTTTAAAAAGAAGTAAGTCAGTACTCTCCTCTTTTATCATTGAAAAATAATTTCGGTGATGACTGCAGCATCATCGACATTCATTTTCGAGTCTTGAAGTGGAGTGGCCCTTAGTTGCTTTGCTACACCTTTGTTTTGAAAAAAATGGATTTGATTTAAATTTCTTGTATATAATTTGATTTATAAATGTATATATGTATATACTTATTTTAAAATAGTTTAAAGTGCAACAATAAATTTGAATCTTAAGTTTTATATTAGGAAATGGTTTCAATTATTGAAATAAACTGAAACTTTTGAATAATTAGAATATCTAAAATGATGAATGAAATTAAACCAACTTGGAATAGTTGAATTTGAATAAAACTTATTTGTATAATACTAAATTGCATTCTAATATACATGACTTACCTAAAATATTCAAAAAGTTAAATGTTAGGGTGAATAAATAATTAAAGGTTATACAAAAAAAACTTAAGTTAGTGTATGAAAGGAATAGGAGGAATTTTGAAGGGAAAATGAGGAGTCATGATGTGCTTTAGGTTGTACTAAAGCATGATATACTAATTAGTATGAGAACGAGTAGGCATGATTTTCAAGTGTATCAGATTGAGCCTTGGATACCATAGCTCCTCTAGTTAATTTTTTTTTCCTTTTTTCCTTTTTTTCTGTTCATGGTTCTCATGAGTGTGTCTTTCTTCGTTTTTCCTTTGTATCTTTATTTTTCTTCTTTTTAATAAATCTGGTAAGGGGCCAATTTTTAACCCCGCTTGCTCTGCAAAAAAAAAACTTAAACAATAGAAATGTTAAAATTAAATTTTGCTTAATGGTAGTATTGTAAATAGAAAGTAAATTGGCATGGTATTCAATTACATTAGAATCAGTAATAAAAACTTAACTGGATAAGGTTTGAATGTAATTGAAATATAAAATATAAATATAAGTAATTAGATGTCCTGAAATGATGTTTTATTTAGGAAATTTACAAATAATACAATAAATTGAATAATAAAAAGAAAAGTTTATTTGTTGAATGATATACGGTTATAAAATGTTTATACACTTAGTATATGCTGCAAAATATGTTAAGTGAAATAAATTAAATAACAAAAGAAAAATACTATTTAAGTAAATAAATATGGACTTAAGAATAATTGAAATGGAATTTTATTAGTGAAATCAACTTAACTGATGATAAATAGATTTAATAAATGAGCCAAATGAAACAAAAACTTTGTTGTGGAATTTTTGTAGTAAGTATTAATAAATTGAAAACAAAACAAATTGAATAAAAATAGCTTGAATTGAAAACCAACAAAATATGAATATAAATGAATATTATTGATTGAATAAAATGGATTGAAACCAAATGGATTGAAACCAAATTAATTGAATATAAATCAATTTAAAACTGATGGAACTTATATATTTTATAATTATTTGTGGTGTCTGATATTTTATATTCCAAATTTGTCTTTCCTTTCTATTACTTCTATTCTCCTATCTCTTTCCTTTCGGGGTCAAAAAGTTTTGAGTTAGGGAGAGTGTAATGAACCGTAAATTTTAGCAATTTTTATAACGTAGTTTATTGGAATTTTTCTTGAAATTAAATAACTAAATTAGCAATGAAAATTTGATATTTGAAATACGTCCGTTTAAACATAGCAAATGTCAGATTTTCATCAAAAAATATGGAAGTTTATTCTATTGTGTGATTTTTAATTTCGATTTAAATCGGTTAAAACTGATGTAAATGATTTTTTTTTTGAAATCTGAATATTTTTTTATATGATAAATTTGTAAATCATCTTCTGAGTGAGACGTCATATTCCGTTTTCCCAAATTTGGACTGCTATTGCTCCGTTTATCTTAATTTCGGCGTTTTAGCAAGCATTTTCGGTACCCAATATCGACTTTTGATAGGATGATCATATCGTTGATATCTATTTACCATTCTGTTCATCTTGTCGTGCTAATCTCCGCAGTAGATTTATTCATGCATTTCGATGACTGGTACGTAATGAATGCTGCGTAAAGGTCCAATGTATCGGTATCTGTTTTAACTTTTGATTCCTATGTCCATTCGAATTTTACAACGATTAAGAATCAAATAGCTATTTTTCTACCATTATTTTTCCCAAATTCACTGGTTGGACTTTTAATGTCCCATTAATTCAATTTATAATTTTGGTTCCCTTTCCATTCGTTTCTCATTCCCTTTCTTTATTAAACTGGAAATAGTATATATTATCAAAACCAAGTCTTCATCTATTGCAATTCCTTTTGCTCAAATATTTTCTTGCTCCCTTTAGGAAGGAAGTGCGGATTAAGGATTTTAAGGCTAATATAAACTAGAGTGGGGAGGTGAATAGTGTTTAATGGAGTCTAAGACTTATGCGAATTAATTTAAAAATTATGATATAAACAAATGTAGAACTTAATCACAGATCAAACACAGATGCAGAAAGTAAATAAAAAGCAGTAAAAGGAAAGAACATAACAAATTTCATACTGTTTTGGAGTCATCCTATGTCCAGTCCTGTACCAAGGCAAACACCTCGTACAGATTTTTATTATACCAATGTCGGGATTACAATCCTCAATTTCTAAAGGCCTTAAGGTACCCTCCTTTCTTCGAGTCCAGGGCAAACTCTCTTGATTCACGGGGCACAAGATCACCCAATTGATTTCCAGGCACAACCACACCTTATAGAGAGAATCGATAAACTTTTGATTAAAATTGAACCTATAACTCTGTATAGCACTTTGATCTTCGAGAGAGACAGAGAATCAAACAAGAATAAGATTCTAATTTGATTCCCTTGAGAATGCGGTGGAATTTAGGCACGATCTTAAAAATCTGAAAATTTTAATATATGGATTTGTGGAGAAGGACTGAAGAAATTGAAAAATAGTTGATTAAAAAATTCATTTGTGAAGGCTATTTATAGATCATTAACGGTCATAACCATTTGTAAAGCGATTTAAATGAATAGACGCTTCTTTTGAAAATTGAAACTTTTTAATTTAACAGCCACCATGTCGATAGAGGTATCCCATAATGTTGACATCCCTTAGTTAAAAACTATAAAAAATTGCTTTGAAAATGATATTGAAAGGAAAACAAGATGAAATGATTCCGAAGTAAAATAAACGAATTTTACTATGTTTTAAAATAAAGAAAAGTAGAAAAATATATTTTTAGAATGTATATATAAATTTGATTTTTGATCTCACGTATATATATATATTATAAAAAATATTTAAAAATTAGCAGATAGTTTTAAAAACAAACGAAGTTTAATACAAGAGTTTATTTAAAAACAAAAACAAAGTATATTTTAAGGTTAAAACATCATTTTGAAAATCATTTGAAAAGATAATTTTTAAGGCTAAACCATTTTGAAAAGCAGTTTTTAAAATCATTTTGAAAAACCATTTTGAAGTAGTTTTGCAACTTTCTTCCTGCAGAATATCTCATCACATCTGGACTCAAGAACTTGTACAAAATAGGGATGTTCGTGGGTTTATAAGCCACTTGTCATAGGTTTGTAAGCTACTTGTCGTGAGTTTGTAAGCCACTAAGAAGATAGAAATGGGTCACATCCTAAATGAAATTTGGAATGAATATTTCCGTGCTATTATGAAGTTTTAATAAAAATTGGACACTTATCTTGAAATCTTGATCTTGATACTCTAGAGTCTTCAATCTTGATATCTCCATTCTAAGTCTTGGGTCTTGAGTCTTGAGCCTTTTGTAACATCCCGGAATTTTTAACACAGGATTTGTGAACATTTAATGCATTTTAAATGTTTACTATGGGTTTAAGATTTATTTTGAACTAAAGGAATTAGTTTAAATTATAATAACAAGTTATAATTGCTAAGGCCGGAATTTAATTTGAAATGGAATAATAATAATTGAATATTGGACTGAGAGAATTTGAGAAATTGGATGTGAATGGTTATAAAAAATGATGTTTAAATGAGTTTTTAAGTTCAATTGGACATAATTGATATTATTGTTTTTTTGGAAGAATTTAAAAGTTGATAAGTTATTATTTGGAATTTTATAATAATTTAAAAATGAATTTAATATTATTAAAATGCAATAAATCAGATTTTAGTCCGGAATGAGCCAGAATGATTTTTAATGTGATTATAAATTTTATATGAATTATTAAGTTAATAAAATTTTAAAAGTGGAAATTTTAAGCGTTTCCGTAAATTTCGGAAATCGCTCGATTTAATAGACGAGTTAAAATAGCCTTCCGGGGCACAGTCTCGGAATTCGACGAAACTAGTTTCATTGGATCCGTAATAGTTAGTTATTACCGGATTTCAATTTTCGTAGCAATCGGAGTTGTCGTTTGACCGTGGCAACTCGAAACGCATCGAAATCGTTTTAATCGATTTAATTTCAAATTGATCGTTTAATTTCGTAACTCGCACGTATGACCGAATCAGCTTACGAAACTTGTTCCATTGTGTCCGGAACGCGGAAAAACCCAAGGAACGCCCGTCGGAACGCGTAGTTTGGAGTTTGTTTGCGTATAAGGTTAAATTGAGAATTTATTTTAATAAAATATTATTAAACAATCTTATATATATTTATTTATCGTTCAAACCCTAGCCAAACTTCAGGCCGCCGTTCTCTTATCTTCAATGGTCGATATCGTGCCTCTTTCTTCTTCGTTTTTCTCCACATCCACGCATTTATTCACAAAAGTTCCAACATAAAGATCGAAGAGAACGTCGAGATCTACGTTTTGAACGGTAGAGATGGATTTTAATCGATCGGAGGTGGAGTTTTGGTCCCGCGTTCGTGTACGTTTGATGGCGTTTTGCGGCTAGGAGGTGAAGCCGAGTTCGCCGAGGTTAGGGTCGAGCTTAGGGGACGTGGTGAGCTTCAAAGTGGTGATTCCTGATCGAACGATGGTGAGTTGAAGTGGCCTCGAAGGGAAACCCTAATCTGCGTTGTTGGGTTTCGTTGCCGACCTGAGTATCGCACGCGAGATGGAAGAGGAAGAGACGGTCTTGATTTTGGGCTTGTGGATCTACGGCATAATGTTGTTTGGTGAAGAAATTTAAAATTAAATAGAAAATTTGTTTTAAAATTGTTATTCAATCTTTAAAAATACGTAACTTGCTCATACGTTATCAGAATTCGACGAATTCGGTAGCGCCGGAATCGCAGAAGAGAGAACTACGCAGTGGTGCAAGTCCGGATCCATTCCGGGCAAGTAGAAATTTGAGTTAAATCGAACGTTGTTCGGTTTAATTTAAATTTCGAACGCTCGCCGAAACTCAAGGTGAGTTATTCTCACTCACATCTGGATATTGGCTGATTTAAATGATAAATATTTAAATATTTGTGTGATTGGTTGCATATTATTGTTATTATCAGTCTGGATTGATATATATAGTTGTGCTAATATTTATGGATGCAGGGAAAACAGGTTGGAGGGATCCAACTGGATTCCTCACAATATAGTGTTTATTTTTATAATTGATGTTGATGCCTGTTTATATATTGTGATGGATAAATTTAGAATTAAATTGTATTGAGATATTGTGGGATAAACTACAAACCCAGAATGTTAATTATAGAGAAATTTAGAGTTTTAATTATAAAGAAATTAAATTGGGTTTCAAAAGAAATTAAGAAATTAATAAATAAGGAATTTAAGGGAATACGAACATCGGAATCTGTTTGGATGGAAAACTGAGATAAAATTGTATTGGAAATGTGCTGAATAAATTATAAATCCAAAATCTAATTTAAATGGATAAATTGAAGTTTAGAGAAATAAGTGATATTGTTAAATAATGAATTTAAAAGAATTAAAATTTGAAATCTGTTTAGAATGGAATTGAAAAATTGTAAAATCTGGAATGATTAATAAAGAGAAAGGTTATTAGTTGATAAATGGGAAAATGAAATTTATGTTATTAAAATATAAAACTAAATTAAAATAGTTTGACAGAAATCGTGAGAAGGATTTCTGTGATGTTTATGTGGAAATGAGATTTCCTGGGAAAAACCAAGTTCGAGTTTAAACCGATTTTATAAAAAGAAAGTTTTAAAAATTTAAAACTTGTTTAAATGAGAGTGTTTTGGAAGTTATTATTTTATAGTGATAATTTATGAATTAGTAATAGGAAATTTTATAAATACCTTAATAATTATTTTTATAAATGGATTTGTTTAAAAGACTAGTTTTGGACTTAAGTCATTTGAAATTAGTATTTATCTTATTAAAACACTACTTTTAAATTTAGTTAAATCAAAGTTGATATCTTAATAAATGGTTTTACTGTACATATTTTGAATCTTATTTTGAGTAAGTAACTAGAAGTGAATTTACGTATTTTAAAGTATATTTCAATATAAAATGTTTTTAACTGTTTTCAAACTAAGTTGTTTTGAACTTGGTTATTTCCAATGGGAATATAGGGTAAAAGATTTACCTTGTCATGGAAGAAATTTGGGAATTGTTTTCAAATGGGTTTTGAAAATTTGAAAATATATCTTTCAAAGATATTTGAGGCAAATAAATAATGTGGGAATTATTTATTGTGAGATGGATGCTTATGGATGTTTATGAATATAAATTGATAGTTAAATCACCGACTATCAATATTGGACAAATGCGTTGATCGTTTCGAAGAGACCGGGATCGAGATTTATTTCTCGAAAACCACTTCGATCTGGTTTGTACGTTTCGTGCGAAAAACATGTTCGGAGTCGAAGATGGAGCAGTGGAGTGCAAGGGCTAGTCGCTACTAATCCTGAGGATATTTCCAAAATGGATGTAGTAGGAGTAGTGCCTTCGGTTCCGTTCGAACCCGGGACGGACTTGTATGGACGAATGCTTGCGAAACATCTTCAGGTGGGCGATGGGCATTCTAAGTGAAACGTTCTAAAGGTAACGCTTAGCCTCAAGCCTCATCAACCGGGAATGACTGAAAATCAGGGGATATGCAGCAAGGTTAGGTGGGTCATGCCCAAGCAGGACAAGATATTTCCCCTGTCTAGATGTCCCTTATATCTTTCGGCTTAGTGGGTGGTTGGTCGCGCCAACTACGGGGTTTATCTTGTTCGGGACTGTTCAGTAAGGAATGGTTCCGGCCTTGTGTTGCAGGGGATGAAGGGAGTAGTCCTCGGTACGGTGTCTAGGCCCTGTACTGTGACAGGTGATACCCCAGTGCCTAGTCATTGTTGGAAATCCATTTTCCCTACGAGCCTTGTACGAGTTTTGTTTGTATTACCCACTTCGGTGGCTAGTAGCTGGAATTTAATAGATGTAACAATTTTCGCTATTTTATAAGTATTTGTAAATAGACCCTATTATAATATCAGAGGATTTCTATAAGAAGTGTTTTAGCTATCGTAAGGTAAAAACCCGACATGTTTATTTGTGGCGTGGTCTTACGAGATGCTTTTGTTTTCAAAGGATTTTTGAAACTTTAATAATAAATTTGGATGCATATTTATTATCAGCTGGTATTCCAGACTGACTCGGGTGTTATTTCATTATAATGCTCGGGTCAGACCGAGTATTATTTGTTCAGGACAGGATGCTATGGAGCAGGAAAGAAGCTGGAGTCCGAGACGTATTATACGTACTACTATATACATATTCCGTAGCTGTGATTGTATGGTATGTCTGATTTGCATTGGTTGATGTATGAGATACTCTGATGATATGATGTATAAAACAGTGATAGATTTCATTTTGTGTAAAGTTCTATATTTACTATTATATTTTATTCCGCTGCGACTGTGAGATTCTGATATTGTTTAGTTTCTTCTTCTTCTATCTCTTCTTATTTAACCCTAATGGTTCGTATTCTATGCCACTTGAGTCAATAGAGGTAGAATAGTGTTGATTCAAGGGGTACGGATTTGCGGGCTGTTACATTTGGTATCAGAGCTTAGGTTGGTGATATCCTTGGCTCTGGTGGGAATTACTCATTAATACAGAGTCGATAGTACTCTATAATGAGTTGAGTGTAATAATAGATATGATAGCGTACTTGTTAGTGCATATAAAATTGTTTTTTACCGTGTTGACTTATCGGTTGAGTGTGTATGAATTCTGGTCGGTGCGAGAAGTACAACCGTATCGATAGGGGTTTCTAAACCCTTGAACAAGATAAACCGACATAGTATTGTTTTTAAAGGGGGTAAATGAAATAATTTTACCCTAAATTATATTTTGATATAAAGAAAATAACTTTCTGAAATTTTATATATATTTGAATGTTTAGTTGCTAAATATTAAAAATCAAATAAGAATCTAACGATTGATCTAAAATTTGAAATGATAAGCTAATAATAATAAAGATATTAAAATGGTCTATAACCAAATAGAATTAATTAAATATGTTGTAAATAAGAAAGTGAAATTAAATCTGAATTAAACCAGAATTTTGAACCCGGAAGTTTTGAAAAGGATTTTAAAGGTAATGAAAAAAAAAGAGGGTTTGGGAAATTGAAAATCCTGGGAAGGTTTGAAATTTTTTCCAATGTATTGAAGGCAATGATGAAATATTATTTTGAGTAATATGTTTGAATGGAAAACTGTTTGAAATGAATTTGGGAAAGTAAGAAGCATTGAACTCACTTCAGTCGCTGGAAAATAATCCTGATGATGCTGGCCACATCATTAGAATTCATTTTCGAGTTTCTAAAGTGATGGATTGCTTCCCTAGTATTTGGTTATGGTGTTGTTTGGATTTGTTGGGTATATTCGTTGTTTTGGACATTTCAAAAAGGAGGAAAATTTGTTTTGGTATAAACAAATTGTTTCGGAAATCTGAGATTTGATTGATATACCGAATAGGTATATAATTGATATATTTCAAAATGGTTTTGAAATAAGACCGGGAAATTGAATTCTGGGAAATTCTAATTTCATAACGTGTAAAGTTGAAATGAATTAACTATTAAACTTATTAAGTGAAGTTAATACCAATAAGAAGAAATGAAAATTGTAATCTTAGAATTAAAATTTAACTTAAGTAAATGGAGGTGGATAAAATTTATTGAAGTAAATAGAAATTTGAATTTAACTTGGATAAGATAAATAAATTGGACTTAAAATATAGTTGATTTGAATTAAATTAAATGTAAGATGACCTTGGAATTGAGGGTCATTGTGAAATGAATTGAACTCCTGAGCTATCAGGTGTTATGCTTATAGTTTGAAACTATGGATTTGGAATTAGCAAAGGATTCAGGTGAGAGAAAACTTATATCCTTAATAATTCAGCGATATATATATATATATATATATATATATATATATATATGTGTGTGTGTGTGTGTGTGTGTGTGTGTGTGTGTGTGAATCTGAAATTTTGATTATAAGATGTAGATGGATTAAAAGAGAGCTATGTAAGCTTTTAAAATAAATAAGTTGGTGAACTTATAAATAGAGAAATAGAGTATAATTACAATGAGGAAATAGTGGAATGGTATGGTAAATTCAAATCTAATCTCAAATGAAATGTGAATTGAGATAAGGTAAAGTGGGATATAAAAGAAGTGAATGAACTTCACTTAATAAACAAGATTTGAACTTGTGTATGGAGAATTAAAATTTGAAAATTTGAAAATTTAATTAAATTTAAATGAATTGGAATTAATTTGAATTGGATATAGAGGTGAAATGTGGATTGCTTATTATTACCTAAAGAAATTCACATACTTAAGTTATTAAGTGTTCTAATTTAAACTTGTGAATATAAAATGGAAATGAACTTGGATAAGAAATCTAAAATCTAGAATGAATGTAAAATTTTAATCCATAAATGGAGAGAGTCGAATGGTGTGGCAAATTCAAAATTTGTCCATAAATGAAATGTAAAGTGGGAACGTAAATGTGGATGTTCTTGAGTTAGCAAATAAGTCTTGGACTTATGTATGGGAAAAATGGTGATATTATAAATGAATTGAGGAAGTGAATTAAAACCTAGTATGGATTAGGTTAGTGGCTAAGTTAAATTACAATTAATTGGGAATTGTATTGAAATGAATAGAATTTTGATAATTGATCAAAATTTGGGAAGTAAATAACAATCCAATTGTGGCATGGGATTTAAATTTGTGGTAAATAAATTCCAACGAGTGAAATAATTTAAAGTGGTTTCTTTGCCAATAAAATAAATCTAAAAATGGATTGAATAAATAAATAAAGTGAATTAAACTTTGTAAATGGATTAAAAGTGTATTGGGTGTGAATCAAATGAGAATAAAATTTGCTTTATAAGAAGATAATGGAATTAGCTATAATAATGATAGTTTTGAATTGTAAGTAAATTCGAATGAGAGAAATAATTTAAATGGTCTCTTTGTTAATAAGATAAACTTAACATGGATTGGATAATTAAACAAAGAGCTTTATTAAGTAATGTTGAATTAAATTTGTTAGATAATAAAATTTTGAATTGCAAGTGAAATGGTATTAATTAATTTCTGAGATAAATTGAAGATGTATGAGTTGTCAATAATCCAGAATGGAATGATATTCATATAAATCTATTGGATAATGAATTGGAAATCCAAGATTTGAGGTATAATTCAATAATTGAGATAAAGCAAGAATGTTGGGCTGTAAATAAAATAGAATGGGATGTTATTAATTTGAACTTAAATGATGATTTTGAAGTGTGAATAAGAAATTGAATTAAAAATTGAAATGGAATAAAAATACGTGGCTAGTGAAAATATGAATCTAAGTAGAATTAATTTTAATGGTGATAAACTTAAGTGATGAGTTATTACATGAATAACTTGTAAATTTGTCGATTTGTGGTAAATGAAGGTAAATAATTTAAAGTGAGCAAGTAATTGGTTTTGAATAAATCGATATGGATTGGAATCTAATTTAAGAGTTATATATAAATGCAATCTAATTAAGTGATTTTGCATATGAATGGACATAGGCATAAAAGAAATGTGAGTGCTTCAAATTGGAAATAAGAATTTGATTGTAAATCAAATTAAATAGTGTTGCATATAAATGGATAGATTCACAAAGGAAATGGAGATATATCAAACTGATAAGAAAATTTGATTGTGAATCAACTAGAAATTTAAATTAAGCAAATCGATGGAAGTAATGCATACCTTACTATTTGGGAATGAATATGAGTTGAAATAGCAGAATTTGTATGTAAATCATTTGTGTGATATAACTTGGAATTTGGCATTTAAAAAAAAGAAGAGAACTTTGTATATGCTTTAAAATATGATTTGCTTATGAAATTATGCAAAGTGTTGTATGAGATGTAAATGGATATGCTTGGCTTACATTTATATTGGAAATGTTGATTAAAATGTTCACACTATTGGAAACTGATGAGTTTGTTGAGTATAGCACAGGTGCGGGAGGCGTTCGAGAGAGTTGGAGCGCGTATATGCGGTATATTAGCTGCTTGCTATTAAAAATTTGCTAAAAAGGTACGCCTACGCAAATATAATTGGGAAATGATATATATATTGTGAAATATTTTGGTTTCCGACCGTGTGGGTCGATGTATATATATTTATTTGTATCGCGATATCGCGAAAGCTCCTCCGTACAGGAGAGACTCTGCCAAAAATTTTCGGATATTTTGGGAGTTAGAAAATTTTTGGGAATTTTGAAAATTTAGAATTAACTTGGAAAGTTATAAGTTAAAATTAAAGCTTTAGAATAAGGAAAGCAAATGAGTTTGGGAATTGAGCAAAAAGGATTTTGGGAAGTGTATATAAGCTTTTAACTAAGCAAATGGGGTAAGTAAATGGGTTTGAGAGTATGTTCTACCTTATACAAATTTCGGGGACGAAATTTTTATAAGGGGGGAGGAATGTAACATCCCGGAATTTTTAACACGGGATTTGTGAACATTTAATGCATTTTAAATGTTTGCTATGGGTTTAAGATTTATTTTGAACTAAAGGAATTAGTTTAAATTATAATAACAAGTTATAATTGCTAAGGCCGGAATTTAATTTGAAATGGAATAATAATAATTGAATATTGGACTGAGAGAATTTGAGAAATTGGATGTGAATGGTTATAAAAAATGATGTTTAAATGAGTTTTTAAGTTCAATTGGACATAATTGATATTATTGTTTTTTTGGAAGAATTTAAAAGTTGATATGTTATTATTTGGAATTTTATAATAATTTAAAAATGAATTTAATATTATTAAAATGCAATAAATCAGATTTTAGTCCGGAATGAGCCAGAATGATTTTTAATGTGATTATAAATTTTATATGAATTATTATTAAGTTAATAAAATTTTAAAAGTGGAAATTTTAAGCGTTTCCGTAAATTTCGGAAATCGCTCGATTTAATAGACGAGTTAAAATAGCCTTCCGGGGCACAGTCTCGGAATTCGACGAAACTAGTTTCATTGGATCCGTAATAGTTAGTTATTACTGGATTTCAATTTTCGTAGCAATCGGAGTTGTCGTTTGACCGTGGCAACTCGAAACGCATCGAAATCGTTTTAATCGATTTAATTTTAAATTGATCGTTTAATTTCGTAACTCGCACGTATGACCGAATTAGCTTACGAAACTTGTTCCATTGTGTCCGGAACGCGGAAAAACCCAAGGAACGCCCGTCGGAACGCGTAGTTTGGAGTTTGTTTGCGTATAAGGTTAAATTGAGAATTTATTTTAATAAAATATTATTAAACAATCTTATATATATTTATTTATCATTCAAACCCTAGCCAAACTTCAGGCCGCCATTCTCTTATCTTCAATGGTCGATATCGTGCCTCTTTCTTCTTCGTTTTTCTCCACATCCACGCATTTATTCACAAAAGTTCCAACATAAAGATCGAAGAGAACGTCGAGATCTACGTTCTGAACGGTAGAGATGGATTTTAATCGATCGGAGGTAGAGTTTTGGTCCCGCGTTCGTGTACGTTTGATGGCGTTTTGCGGCTAGGAGGTGAAGCCGAGTTCGTCGAGGTTAGGGTCGAGCTTAGGGGACGTGGTGAGCTTCAAAGTGGTGATTCCTGATCGAACGATGGTGAGTTGAAGTGGCCTCAAAGGGAAACCCTAATCTGCGTTGTTGGGTTTCGTTGCCGACCTAGGTATCGCACGCGAGATGGAAGAGGAAGAGACCGTCTTGATTTTAGGCTTGTGGATCTACGGCCTGATGTTGTTTGGTGAAGAAATTTAAAATTAAATAGAAAATTTGTTTTAAAATTGTTATTCAATCTTTAAAAATACGTAACTTGCTCATACGTTATCAGAATTCGACAATTCGGTAGCGCCGGAATCGTAGAAGAGAGAACTACGCAGTGGTACAGGTCCGGATCCATTCCGGGAAAGTAGAAATTTGAGTTAAATCGAACGTTGTTCGGTTTAATTTAAATTTCGAATGCTCGCCGAAACTCAAGGTGAGTTATTCTCACTCACATCTGGATATTGGCTGATTTAAATGATAAATATTTAAATATCTGTGTGATTGGTTGCATATTATTGTTATTATCAGTCTGGATTGATATATATAGTTGTGCTAATATTTGTGGATGCAGGGAAAACAGGTTGGAGGGATCCAACTGGATTCCTCACAATATAGTGTTTATTTTTATAATTGATGTTGATGCCTGTTTATATATTGTGATGGATAAATTTAGAATTAAATTGTATTGAGATATTGTGGGATAAACTACAAACCCAGAATGTTAATTATAGAGAAATTTAGAGTTTTAATTATAAAGAAATTAAATTGGGTTTCAAAAGAAATTAAGAAATTAATAAATAAGGAATTTAAGGGAATACAAACATTGGAATCTGTTTGGATGGAAAACTGAGATAAAATTGTATTGGAAATGTGCTGAATAAATTATAAATCCAAAATCTAATTTAAATGGATAAATTGAACTTTAGAGAAATAAGTGATATTATTAAATAATGAATTTAAAAGAATTAAAATTTGAAATCTATTTAGAATGGAATTGAAAAATTGTAAAATCTGGAATGATTAATAAAGAGAAAGGTTATTAGTTGATAAATGGGAAAATAAAATTTATGTTATTAAAATATAAAACTAAATTAAAATAGTTTGACAGAAATCGTGAGAAGGATTTCTGTGATGTTTATGTGGAAATGAGATTTCCTGGGGAAAACCAAGTTCGAGTTTAAACCGATTTTATAAAAAGAAAGTTTTAAAAATTTAAAACTTGTTTAAATGAGAGTGTTTTGGAAGTTATTATTTTATAGTGATAATTTATGAATTAGTAATAGGAAATTCTATAAATACCTTAATAATTATTTTTGTAAATGGATTTGTTTAAAAGACTAGTTTTGGACTTAAGTCATTTGAAATTAGTATTTACCTTATTAAAACACTACTTTAAAATTTAGTTAAATCAAAGTTGATATCTTAATAAATGGTTTTACTGTACATATTTTGAATCTTATTTTGAGTAAGTAACTAGAAGTGAATTTACGTACTTTAAAGTATATTTCAATATAAAATGTTTTTAACTGTTTTCAAACTAAGTTGTTTTGAACTTGGTTATTTCCAATGGGAATATAGGGTAAAAGATTTACCTTGTAATGGAAGAAATTTGGGAATTGTTTTCAAATGGGTTTTGAAAATTTGAAAATATATCTTTCAAAGATATTTTAGGCAAATAAATAATGTGGGAATTATTTATTGTGAGATGGATGCTTATGGATGTTTATGAATATAAATTGATAGTTAAATCACCGACTATCAATATTGGACAAATGCGTTGATCGTTTCGAAGAGACCGGGATCGAGATTTATTTCTCGAAAACCACTTCGATCCGGTTTGTACGTTTCGTGCGAAAAACGTGTTCGGAGTCGAAGATGGAGCAGTGAAGTGCAAGGGCTAGTCGCTACTAATCCTGAGGATATTTCCAAAATGGATGTAGTAGGAGTAGTGCCTTCGGTTCCGTTCGAACCCGGGACGGACTTGTATGGACGAATGCTTGCGAAACATCGTCAGGTGGGTGATGGGCATTCTAAGTGAAACGTTCTAAAGGTAACGCTTAGCCTCAAGCCTCATCAACCGGGAATGACTGAAAATCAGGGGATATGCAGCAAGGTTAGGTGGGTCATGCCCAAGTAGGACAAGATATTTCTCCTGTCTAGATGTCCCTTATATCTTTCGGCTTAGTGGGTGGTTGGTCGCGCCAACCACTGGGTTTATCTTGTTCGGGACTGTTCAGTAAGGAATGGTTCCGGCCTTGTGTTGCAGGGGATGAAGGGAGTAGTCCTCGGTACGGTGATCTAGGCCCCGTACTGTGACAGGTGATACCCCAGTGCCTAGTCATTGTTGGAAATCCATTTTCCCTACGAGCCTTGTACGAGTTCTGTTTGTATTACCCACTTCGATGGCTAGTAGCTAGAATTTAATAGATGTAACAATTTCGGCTATTTTATAAGTATTTGTAAATAGACCCTATTATAATATCAGAGGATTTCTATAAAAAATGTTTTAGCTATCGTAAGGTAAAAACCCGACATGTTTATTTGTGGCGTGGTCTTACGAGATGCTTTTGTTTTCAAAGGATTTTTGAAACTTTAATAACAAATTTGGATGCATATTTATTATCAGCTGGTATTCCATACTGACTCGGGTGTTATTTCATTATAATGCTCGGGTCAGACCGAGTATTATTTGTTCAGGACAGGATGCTATGAAGCAGGAGAGGAGCTGGAGTCCGAGACGTATTATACGTACTACTATATACATATTCCGTAGCTGTGATTGTATGGTATGTCTGGTTTGCATTGGTTGATGTATGAGATACTCTGATGATATGATGTATAAAACAGTGATAGATTTCATTTTGTGTAAAGTTCTATATTTACTATTATATTTTATTCTGCTACGACTGTGAGATTTTGATATTGTTTAGTTTCTTCTTCTATCTCTTCTTCTTTAACCCTAATGGTTCCTATTCTGTGCCACTTGAGTCAATAGAGGTAGGATAGTGTTGATTCAAGGGGTACGGATTTGCGGGCTGTTACACCTTTATAATGATCAATCTTTAATAATCAACACCTGCATATATATATATATATATATATATATCCTGCATATACATATCCATATAGACAATAGTGTTAATATATATTTTATAATAAGATGAGTTAAAAAGATTGTTGTCATCAAAACTAACATCTCAGTTCCTAACTCCTTCATGTTGCCGTAACCACCTCCTTCCTCTGATTTTGGAAAATATAAATGTATATCTTGTTCTTATTTTTTTGAGATTGGTCTGTTCTTTGTGTTTGCATCAAATATATATAGCTGCATATAAACTGCATCGCATCCATTTTCACTCACCTTCCTCCTCAGCCATGCCACGCAAACCCTCATCAAACCAATGGCTGAGACCATCAGCCTCTCCACCCTACTTCTTCAACTTCCTACCTAGTCACCAAGCAACTCGCCTACCGAGCCCACCCCTGCCTTGCCGAGCTTGCCTGTGCCGAGAAAACCAACCCATGTAGCTCCTCTTCCGCGAACCTCTCTAGCCGACTCACAAGACCACCCATCTCTCATCTCTTTGCTCCACGCCCTCCTCTAGCAGCCGAGCACTATCCCACGACCTTTGGCTACCCCTACCACACAGTCTCCTCCTCCCCTACAACTCGGCCTACTTGAACACCTTATCGAAGCCACCTGTAACGACCCGTAAATTTTAACGGCTTTAATATCGTAATTAACTGAAATTTTGCTTGAAATTTAATTGTAAAATTTTTGCAATAGAAATTTTATATTTGAAATATGTCTATTTTAACATAGAAACTAGTGAATTTCCATTAGAAAATATGAAGGTAAATTCTATTGTGTAAATTTCAGTTTCAAATTTAATATAAGTTAATTTAATGAAAATTTAATATTTTCGAAACCTGAACATTGTTACATTATAAAAATATAAATTATTTTATGAGTGAGACGTCATCTTTTGTTTCATCAAATTTAGACTTCTCTACAACCATTTGTTTTATTTTCGACGAATTTGCAATAGTTTAGGAGCGAAATATTGACTTTTGATAGTATGGTTGTATCGCTGATATCTATGTACCATCCAATTCGACTCGTCGTGCTGATCTTCACAGTATATTTATTTATGTATGTCGGAGTCCGGTATGCGGTGAAATCCGTGAAAACGGTTAACCGTGTTGACAGCCATTTTTGAACTTCTGATATTCTATTTACATTCAAATTTCAAACAGCTGAAATAAAAGGCCATTAACATTTATTTATTTCAGTTTTGACTTTTGCTTTTCCTGGTTCCAATATGTTTCTTGTCTGTTCCTTTCCTCTTCCCATTTAATATAATTACAAATCTTACCATTAGACTTCTTTGAGAAAATTTATTCTAATACATATTGTATAATATTGTAGCCTGTTCGTTCCTTCCACTCCATTACTCTTCCTTATTACTTGCCGAAAATCATGCTCTCCATCTTCTCCCTCTCTCTTTCTTAGTCTATCTGCTTCTCTTCCATTCAAATTTTTTTTGCATATATAATTAAAGTTATATATGTTTGTAGCCTGTTACCTCCTTCCTCCAGAGGCAGGCTCAGCTTCTACTCGCGTAGCCCTCCAACCCATCATGCGACCAGACCAAAACCTCGCCACCTCGTGCTCCGCCCTCCTTCTCACACTCCCTCTAATGCAAAAACCCTCCATTCTGAGCCTCCACCACAACCGCCTACCACCAAAGCACCATCCATCTCTTTACTTTCACCGATCAACCCACTCTCCTAAGCGTCCCTTCATGCAGCCGGCCTTCCCAGTGCCACCACCGACCACAACAGCCTCACCTCGGCCTTTACCACAACCCGACCCCACCGAGCAGCAGACTACCCCACCCACTCCACCAATAAGCCGAGCTCCTTCTTCTTCTTGTTTTGTTTGCTCACGCATATATATAATATATAATATGTTAGTATGTACATTTTCACATAATACAGAATCCTAAATACATCGTATAAAGTATATTCTTTACGTGTTACATATATCTATATTATAATCCATCCTTGATAAAAAAATTATGATTGATTACATAGTATATCCTATATATATATATTACATAATTGATATATCAATTTTAATTTATAAGTCCTATTATATAAAAGTATATATAAGTTATAAGATCTACTTATGTAGGTAAGTTTATATATTGGTTTATATATATATATATATATATATATATATATATATATATATATATCTTAGTATAAGAATTTATATTAGCCTACATGTAATCTTGGAAGCATGCATATTTTATAGTCTACAAGTGGAGGTAATCTACATATTTGTTTGTAGTCTAATTATACACACACACACACACACATGGTTTGCATATTTTATAGTCTGCATATATATATATATATATATATATATATATATATATATTATTTATTTTGTAGCACGTATGTAATTAAGTATTGCTAAGTATATTTCGAGTAGCCTACATGTACTATTTTCATGAAGTCATAGTCTGTAAATATATTGATTTTTCAATATGTTCCTAGATTTTAAAGTAAACTATAATATATAAATATGTTACATTAAATACGCATTTTAATTAAGCGATGATTTTTATATATTATACATATAGTTTATTTTATATGGGTTTGAATTCGATATCGATTTCTGGATATATATATATATACATATATGTATATAATATAAAGAAGTTATTTTGATTTGTGTTTCAAATTGAATTTGGATTTTTAAGGAAAATACGTTATAAAGTTTTATATAAAAACATATAAAACAAAAGGAAAGAGAAATATATATATACATACATATATATATATATATATTCATTCCCATCGATTGTGGAATTCCTGTTCAGCTTTGTTCATCAAAGTTCATGTCCGTTGTGCTTCGCTTTGAAAGATGTGGTTGGATTCGTCGCATCTTGATTCTGTTGTTTCTCTAGCCTCGAAAGGTGAGCAATCATTCACGATTAATATTCTTATATTTATTAAATTTGATTCCATTTGAAACGACAAACTGAAATATGCTGCTAAATTGAACTGTTAATTTTATATTTTCTATATATGGTATGTTATTATTTGTAATTGTTCACCTATGATATATGACACCATATCATATTTTTTATATTGTGATTTAACTTGTTATTGGTAATATATGTCTGTTGTTAATATGTTATATTATTATCATAACTGTTCTCACTCTGCAAGTTATCTGTTAGTTTAGAATTTCCCATGGGTTGAAATGATATATACCCAAACGATTTTATAAAATAGGAGAAACTCGTTATGGGTTGAAATGATAAATCCAAGTGATTTTCATTGACTTTGAATTTGGAATTGCGGGTTGAAATGGTATATACCCGTAGATATTTAAATTGCGAATTGAAATGATAAATATCAGTATCAGTCGACCATAGGATAGAAAATAATATACGGACACCGTTGGTCTATATTTTTGAAAATGATTTCCAAAGTTTTGAAAAGAAATATATATTTTTTAACAGATATTGATTTTTAAAATATAAATATAAATGCTATTTTTATATATGTCTAAATTTTAGATTTTTAAAAATAGTATCTTTTGAAAGTTTAAGTTATAACTTAGTTTTGAAATATAAAATTAAATCTTATTATTAAATTTCATTATTTTCAAACATGTATAAATAAGATTTTAAATAAATAGATTTAATAATAATATTTGATTTAAAAAAATAATTTAATTAGTATAAGATATGTTTTATAAAATTTATATAAAATTTATATTAATATTTCAAAATAGATTTATAACTTTAATATTAAAGGTTGGAAAGATAAATTAATGTTGACTTGGAATTTAAATTGGTTAATAATTGAATTTAAGAAAGAATTGATTTAAACTTATTAGTTTTGAGGGTATGAAAAGATATGATTATAACTTGGTTTATAACTTGATTTGATAAAAAGTGATTAAATGAATATTCTCAATTTTGACTAAAATTGAGATTAAATATTTAATATTGATTTAAATATATAAATTGGGATTGGAACAAACTGTTATAAAAATGGTTAACGGAATAATTTCCAATTTGGATAAATTTAACGTTAAATATTGAAATATAAAAGGAGTTTATATTGTAAATGTTTAAATTTGGAAACTTGAATCTTTGAACTTTAAATTGAAATGGTTGGAATTTAAGATGATTTAAATCGATTTGTGAAATGGAAGGAAATAAATTTTATTATGTAAAGTATTTTATTATATATATAAACTATTTTAATTTATAACTATTTATTATATATACTATTTTCAATATCTTAAATATTTAAATCAGACGTGTTATGATTTCCAATGTGTTTATGATTTCCAAAGTGTTATGATTTCCAAAGTGTTATGATTTTCAAAGTGTTATGATTTCAAAGTGTTATGATTTCGAAAGTGTTATTAATTTTGAAAGTGGTAATTCTAAAAATGAATATTACTTAAAGCGAATAACGATATTGAATTGATATGGTTTTGAAATGAATATGATATTTCGATATGAAGTATGAATTATTTGAATTGAAATGACCACGGTGTGAAATAAGCGTTTGGTTGTTAAAGAGACCGGGATCGGATATTGTCATACTCTCTGCCAATAGTGAAAACCACTTTAACAACTATGTACGTGGTGGAGATTTCAGAATGAAGTAGGATGGTTTGGTGACGGTTCTATATGGTATTTACATAACCCTAACTCCCATGAGTCAGCTTGATGCGGGTAAACAGGAGCTATGCCGGGCCAAGTGAGGTCATTCCTCCGATCGGACACATTTCTTCGATACCATTCTATTGCTTTTGTGATTTGATTGGGTGCAACTTTGATTTGGGAGTGTGCCACGAGGTGGGCAGCAGTAGCTGCTATGCGTTACCGCCAGTCCGGATCCGCAAACAGTATATCTACCCTGGCATTGCCTCGAGTACCTTGTCGCATGCCCTATCGCACCTTCTATGAGGTTGGTTTGTACCATACCTGTGGAGTGCCCTCTGATGGCCCTCCAGTTTATGGAAGAATTATGGTACTGAATAGAATACGGGAGTAAATAAAAATGCGTCAAGGGGGATATGGGTAAGCCTTATGCTATTTTAATAGTTTACTTTACTATAGGCATATTATTATGGCATATATTACTACATAGTAAATAGTTCCACGGATCCTTAGAGGATAGGTATCCCAAACATCCTTTAAGTTACTTGTATTTCAGTTGATATTTCAGTTGAGTTAAATTTACTATATGAGAATGTTAATCCTAACTCGAGTGTTTTGTGTTTTGCTTTATGTTTGGGTCAGACTAAGTGTTACCGCATTTAAGACTCACCTTTGGAGCTTTGGAGCTTTGTTTGAAGATTCATCTATATCTACCCGGCTTTCAATCATTGCAGTTTATTCCAGTTGATTATTCCGACTTGTCATCTGTTTGTATTCGAGACCACTTTGTAGTTGAGATATTCTGTTGTCCTTTATTTTTAACTTTGTTATTTATATTGTAATGATCCCGATTTTTGAGTCAAATTTAAATTGATAATAAAAATAAAATTTTGAATTAAATTGTGAATTTATAGGTGAATTAATTTGGAAAATTTCCAGAATAAATAAAGATATGTGTTGTTTATATATATATATATATATATATATATATGTATATAAATGGATTTTTAATTTGAATTTTGGAATTGAAATTCTAAAATAGATATTTTGAAAAATAAATGGAATTTGAAAAACACTATGTTTTAAATTAATAGAAATTTATTTTCTAATATACATATGTTATATATATATTAATTGTAAATTGAAACTTTGATTTGGAAATTTAATAATAAATATTATAAAACAAATTGGATTTAAAAACTTTATATTTGAAACTAATATATATGTATATGTGGTTATGTTAGTGTATAATTAAGTTTTAAAACATTTTCTTTATACTTGAAATAAATTTAGTTTTTATATATTTAAAATAAATAGAAAATGTATTACATTATTTATACAAATTGATAAATTAAGGGTTAAAACAAAATTTATAAACTAATTGAAGACTAAGGGCTTAAACATAAATTTATTTACTTTAACATATGTAGGCTTAAATATACTTAATATTATCAAGTGTAAGCATTGTTAACAAGTGGCAAATGCATGTTTCTTTTTAAAACAAAATTATAATTAACATGTATTAAAGAAAGAAGAAGCCAGGCTAATGTATTCTCAAATCTTTCTCTCATATTTCAAGAAAATCAAAACAGTAGCAAATAAAAGAAAATCAAAAGTCAAGTTTTGGATTTGAGGACAACGACCAAAACTCAGGCCTGAAAATACCAAACAATCCTTTACTACAATTTCGAACCAGGAAAATGAAATTCAAATTTCCAAAACCTAAAAATTCATAACCTGGGCAAATGTTAACAAAAACAAGTTCAAAGCATTTGAACCTGAGATTTTCAAATCTGGAAGTAATCAAGCAAGTCCAGTTCAAAATCAACAAACAAATTTCAGATCAAATGATTTCACACATGCGAAGCTAGCAAATCAAATTCAACAACAAATAAGCAGATTCGAATTCAAACTGCAAGTAGAAAATGCAAGATTAAAAAAAATCAAAACAGATTCCAGGCTTGCTTCTCTGTAACTACTGACAGGTGAGTGAACTTTTATATTTAAACTTGAATCTGTTAGATAACTTGATTTTGGTGATTATTTCTTGCAAGTATGCTGTGACAATTTCTAGTATGAATATAAATATGTTTGTATGTATACAAATTTAGGTGTGCATGTCTGATATCAGGCTATGTTGGCCTCTTTTTGATTACAGGCTTTCAAAACATGTTTCATAAACCAAAATCTCCTTCCCAAATCGGGCTTTAGGATACGAACGAAACTTGTTTGTTTAATCAAGATCTAGGTCTTAAAAATACTTTGAGAAGAATTAAATCGAGTTTATCTGGAAATTTTTATATATATATATATATATATATATATATATATATATATATAGTGAAAGATTTCATAAAACATGATAAATTTGAATCTCATAATTTATCAATCCACCTACACCATCGGGTTCGACTTGAAAACCCATGTTTTTTAAAATAAAATTCAAGATTTTTAGTTTGTTATTGAGTGGGAAATTGGAAGATGAACGGAATCGAAATTTTCACCAAATTCTGGCGATCGGTGAAGCACTGGTTCTCGTAATTGAAGCTGTAGCTGACTGGGAGGTCAGAGAGTTTGAGAAAATTGTTCGATGAAATTCTATATCATTGTGGATGGCGAATATGGTCGATATAGGGTTCAAACCGAATTTTTGGTTGATCTTCTTCTAGAGGCAACTGCGTCGCAAATATTGAATTGGTCTGCACCGAGTCAGGTGGAAACAAAGCATGGATTGTCGATGAAGGGATGGACGCGATGGTAAGGATTATGGTGACCTAGATGATCGGTACGAAGCGATTTAGTTGATCGAAGTTGGGTTGCAGGTTGAGTCGAGCAATTTGATTTGGATTCCGATCAAATCTGACAATACAAGGTGTAAGGGACGATCGGTAAGGTTGTCGTCATTGTGTCGATGACCTCGGCATTGGTCAGAGGTGATCTGATCACTTGTGCACGTGCATATGTCAGTAAACTTGGGTGATTGTTGATGGTTGAAGAAGAAGGTAGAGGCTTGGGTTTACTCTCTGGTAATCGATGTGGTAGCTCGAGTTTGTATCGGGTAGTTCAAGTGTTAAACAGGATAACAGAAAGTTTTTAAAAATAAAACAAAGTAAAATGAAAAGGAGGAGGAAATGGCTTGGGAAAAGGATCGTGTATTTTGGGGTTTTACTCATAGTTGGGCTTGGGTTTTCTAGAAGTCATCTCGGGTTTGTGTTGAAAACAACTTTGATTTCTAAACTTTAAACAAGTTTTCCAAATTTAAATTTAATCAAGTTTAAAACACTTTCTTAGTTACATGTTTTATACCAATTTTGTTAATAGTTAAAGTTTTAAAATAATTATTTTATAATTAATTAAGTTCAAGTTCAAAAGAATCCTTAAGTTTATTTTAAATTTAAATGGCATAATTAAGTAATTAATAAAAATAAATGGTTTATCTTAATAATGTTTTTGATTATTAATTAACTTAAAGATTTTAAAATTAATTTTTTTAGGACAATTTATTTTATTTAATAAGATCAAAGTATGTAATTAAGTGATTAAGTATGTATAATTACGTTGTGTAATTGACTTAAAAGCTAATTACTTTGTGTAACTAAACGAAAGATAATTAATTACTTAAAAGCTTAATTACCTAATGAAAGAAATTGAAGAAAAATTAATTTTTAATTAAAGGTTAATTAATGATTGAAGGTTACTTAATTAAAGGTTAATTTAGGGATTAATAAATCATGAATTAAGTGATTAATGATGAGTAATTAAAGTATAATTAATTAATGAGATTAATTAAGTTTAATTACTTAATGTAATTGATAAAACATTATTACTTAATGTGATTAAGGTATAATTACTTACTGTAATTACAATAAAGGATAATTAATTAATTAAGATTAGTTAATGAAAGTAATTAAAGGTAATTAATTACTTAAAGATAATTACTGAATTAAAAGTAATTAATTGTTGATTAAAGTTGATTAATCAAGTGATTAAACGATAATTACTTAATGTGACTAATTTGTGATTTATTAATATAAATGATAAGGGATAATCACTTACTGTAATTATTAAGAATAATTAAATAAATGGTAGTTAAATAAGGGTTAATTAATTAATGTAATTAAGGATAATTAACTAAAGAATAATTAAATGATTAAAGGATAATTATTTAGTATTTAAAGGTGGATTAATTTATTAATTAAGGTCGATTAATTTAATAATTCAGGTTGATTAATTTATTAATTAAGGTTGATTAATTAATAATTAAAGGTTAACTAATTTATCATTAAAGTTTAATTAATAAATGATTAAAGGATAATTAATTAAAATTATTTGTAAATGTTAATTAACAAAGATTTATAATTTATTCATAAGTAATTAATCCGGTTTAAAACTAATCAGGTAATTAGTTGATCTTACTTATAGATGTTTGGATTGTATTAACTGCTTTGAATTGTTTGATATTCCTAATGTGTGATATTCTGTGATATGATTGAGCTGTCAACTGGCGTTTATTTATCTATGATGAATTTACATATTTGTAAATTTGTGAATGAAGATAAGCGTTACAGGGTATACCGCTTATCTATATTGTTGTGCTGAAATGATAATGGTTGTTATATGTTATTATTGTGTGTAAAACCCCTGGACTACGCCATACACACACAAATATGGATTGCATGAGGAAATTGGTTAAGTCATAGATATTTGAATTTAATAATATGAAATGGTTTTAAAGATTGAATTTTGAATCTAAATGGTTTTGGAAATAGAATTGGGTTGAATATGAAAAGCTTTTGAAAAGGAAGTTTGAAATTGAATTTTAGTTTGAATATAGTATATCTTATTTAAGTTTTGAAATTATTTTGGAAATTTTGTTTTGAAAGGTTTATACAAGTTATATAATATATATATATATATATATATATATGGATTTTAAAGCTATCTTTAAAGTATTTTAAAAGTATTACTTTGGGAATTTGAATTTAACCCAAGTTTATACTTTAACGGCTATAACTTGTGCATATTTGATCGGATTTTTCCGAACGAAAACCCTTGTTCTTCAAATAATAATAGCTTTCATATAAAGAAAGGGTTTTCAATTTTGTTGAAAGAGTTTCAAATTTGAAATGGAATTGTTTTGAAAGCTATGAATGATTCTTTGTTAAAGATTGGTGAACTTTGTTTTCGAATTGAAGAGGATCTTAAAGGTGTATCGTTTGTATAAAAGATTTAGAATTGAAATAGTTTTGAAAGCTATGAATAAATCTTTATGAAATATTGGTGAACTTTGTAAAGTGAATCTTTTTGTTTAAAATATTAAAAGTGGAAATTTGTTTAAACCATTCAAAAGAAAGGTTTTGGGCTTTAAATTGTGACTTAACTAGGATCCCACTATATCCATATGGTTTTAAAAACATACGCTCATTATTCGGTTTAGCCGGGAGATGACTTTATGTCATATAACCCATTCCGAATAATGATATGACGTAATGGATAACATTTGAAAACTGGCAGTGAAGATAGGGTATTTTCGAGAACGAAAGGATTACCCGTCGAATGTCTCTGCACTGAGTCGCGTCGATATAAAGATCTCCATGTGTGATGGGGAGTCCGATCGGGATTGTAAATACCCGGATTGCAAGGGCTTCTTTGAAGTGCTTTTGGTTCTGTTCGAACCTAGAACAAACTTGTATGTATATATGTCTGACATTACACTTTAAGATGTAAAGCTGGTTTCTATCAAATACGTTTCTGTTCAGTAGCAGAGAATTTATTCTCTTAGCTTAACACCCTTCTCTAAGACATATGAGCTTAGAGGTTATGTAATTGATGGTTACTAGTGATACATTCCTAATTCGGTAATGTGGCATGCTAAGCGCTGCTAATCATTTGTAGATCAAAGCGTGGTTTTTTTGTAAAACGTAGCTTTGTAGACGAGACCTCATCAGGACCTCACACCTCGAAAATGGTCGAAACAGGAAGAATGCAGCAAGGTTTTGAAGGTTGCTCCCTTTAGGGTATGTCCATTTCCTTCTGGATAAAATTGGTATCATGGTACAGAGCCTAGATACTTAACTTATATGGTTGCTGCAAATCTATTACTTTGTGGTTGAGAGCTCTTGGATAAAGGTCGGTGACGATCGGAGGATGGCATACTTGTGTAGTAGTTACCTAGTTACAGAGGTAACCCGGCCTTGTGTTAGCAAAGATCCGGTTAGGTTCTCGGGGCGTCCCTCTAGAGGCGTACCCATGTGGCCCATGAAGTTCCTTAGCCTGACCATTTGTTGGAAATCCAAAGAAACAATACGCGCCATGTACGGTTTTAGTTGTATAACCTGCCATGGAATGTGGTGGTAACCTGCTATTGAACATGGTAGCTATAGTAGGTATACTATAATAGTGGTATGCTGGCTAAGATTAATATTATACTTTTGAAATGTTTCTTACACTATGCACTAATAATAATATCAAAAGGATTTTCTCGTATCAAGCATGTTTGACTATCATAAGGAGAAATCTCCTCCATTTGTGCGTTTGCATTATATGTGTGGTGGGAGGCCTTATAGTAGTTTCATTTTCCAAAAAGCATAGCGAATTTATTTTAATTTCTTTTGTTTGTTTTTGTTCAAAGAAAATAGTTTTTGTTTTCTCACACCAGTCCCATGACTGACCTGGAGTTTATTGTTCTCTTTCTAAACGTTGGGTGCCCATAATTTTCCACACAGGCAGCCTAGAGTAGGGTTTTTCAGATAATCAAATAGTAGGTGTAGAGTCGATAGCTTTCAGCCTTTGGATCTTGGTGATCGCATTGCTGACTGTGTTACCTAGTTTGCTTCATTACAACTTGATGGTGGTCCGAGCTTCTTGGATAGGAGTTTTGGAGCTTGGCATTGAAGATATTGTTCCGCTGCTGTCGCTGTTCATTTTTCCGCTGTTGCATCTATGTATGATATATGTATTGTTATTCATTTGTATAAGAAGTTATAGCAAATGTTGTTGTATCAATATTGTTCATTTTTCTCCGCTGTGTTGTTGTACTTAATGTGTTATAAGCTTCGGCGAACCAGATTCGACGTTTGAATCTGTGGCATTCGAATACGGGTGATGCATTTGGTGTCGATTTTTGAAGGTCAAGTCAAGATCGTTTCATTTGCTATCGGAGTTGAAGGTTGAATAAGAACTTTAGCTCAGAAATATAACACATTAGGTGACTCATTAGAGATAGGGTTACAAATGCCCTAGAATGAGTATATCCCTAAGATATCCGTCTGTATGCCTCAGTAAATTTCTTACTATCCATTTATAGTGAGTATGAGCGGATGAAGAGGACGAGATATGGGACAAGCAAATACCACTACAAACGGTCAATACCCTGCAACAGTAACAGAAACAATTTCTCTATTAATTTCTTTTGATCATCATCCGATTTTAATTTTTTAAGCTTCGTGGTAGCTACAAGAAGAAGCTTCAGTGTGGTGGCCCTGCGAATTGTTGTAGATAAGTTCCTACTTTGTATTCTCTTCATCGGTTTCTTTTTTTTAAATCCAATGAATTTAAAATTTTATTTAAATTGATTAACAAAATATGAAGCCAAATTAAATTGTATCCGTTGTCTATTCTTTGGGGTTCCGATTCATTCTACGAATGGATGGTTATCCTTCGAACTAACCAATGTCCCTGCATATTTCATATATCTGATGACCCGAGTACTTCATAAAGTGTTGAATGAGTTTGTTCTCATATTTATTGATGATATTCCGATTTGGTAAGCCAAATGCAGAATAAATATTTCAGTTTGATCTAGAAAACTATTTCTCTATCTTTGTATGATCATCTCTTCTTTGTTGTCTCCCTGTATAGCAAATTTCGAGGACGAAATTTTCTTAAGGGGGAATCTGTAACGATCCCCATTTTTGAGTCAAATTTAAATTGGTAATTAAAATAAATTTTTGAATTAAATTGTGAATTTATTGGTGAATTAATTTGGAAAATTGCCAGAATAAATAAAGATATGTGTTGTTTATTTATATTTATGTATATAAATGGATTTTTAATTTGAATTTTGGAATTGAAATTCTAAAATAGATATTTAGAAAAATAAATTGAATTTGAAAAACATTATATTTTAAATTAATAGAAATTTGTTTTCTAAATTACATATGTTATATATATTGTAAATTGAAACTTTGATTTGGAAATTCAATAATAAATATTATAAAACAAATTGGATTTAAAAACTTTATATTTGAAACTAATATATATGTATATGTGATTATGTTAGTGTATAATTAAGTTTTAAAACATTTTCATTATACTTGAAATAAATTTAGTTTTGTATATATTAAAATAAATAGAAAATGTATTACATAATTTATACAAATTGATAAATCAAGGGTTAAAACAAAATTTATAAACTAATTAAAGACTAAGGGCTTAAACATAAATTTATTTACTTTAACATGTGTAGGCTTAAATATACTTAATATTAACAAGTGTAAGCATTGTTAACAAGTGGCAAATGCATGTTTCTTTTTAAAACAAATTTTTAATTAACATGTATTAAAGAAAGAAGAAGCCACGCTAACGTATTCTGAAATCTTTCTCTCATATTTCAAAAAAATCAAAACAATAGCAAATAAAAGAAAATCAAAAGTCAAGTTTCAGAATTGAGGACAACAACCAAAACTCAGGCCTGAAAACAAAAAGAACAAGATCCAATCAATCCTTTACAACAATTTCAAACCAAGAAAATGAAATTCAAATTTCCAAAAATTGAAAATTCAAAACCTGGGCAAATCTAAACAAAAACAAGTTTAAAGCTTTTGAACCTCGGATTTTTAAATCTGGAAGCAATCAAGCTAGTCCAGTTCAACATCAACAAACAAATTTCAAATTAAATGGTTTCACACATGAGAAGCTCGCAAATCAAATTCAACATTAATTAAGCAGATTTGAATTCAAACAGCAAGTAGAAAATGCAAGATTAAAAAAAAAGGATTCCAGGCTTGCTTCTCTGTAACTACAGACAGGTGAGTGAACTTTTATATTTAAACTTGAATCTGTTAGATAAATTGATTTTGGTGATTATTTCTTGCAAGTATGTTGTGAGAATTTCTGGTATGAATATAAATATATTTGTATGTATGAAATTTAGGCATGCATGTCTGATATCAGGCTATTTTGGCCTCTGTTTGATTACAGGCTTTCAAAACATGTTTCATAAATTAAAATCATCTTCTCATATCCTTTATAGGGTTTAGGATATGAACGAAAGTTGTTTGTTTAATCAAGATCTAGGTCTCAAAAATACTTTTGAGAGGAATTAAATCGAATTTCTCTGGAAATTTATATGTACAATGAAAGATTTCATAAAACATGATAAATTGGAATCTCATAATTTATTGATTCACCTACACCATCGGGTTCGAATTGAAAACCATGTTTTTTAAAATAAAATTCAATATTTTTAGTTTGTTATTGAGTGAGAAATCATGAGATGAACGGAATTGAAATTTTCACCAAATTCTGGTGATCGGTGAAGCATTGGTTTTCGTAGTTGAAGCTGTAGCTTACTGGAAGGTCAATGAGTTTGATAAAATTCTTCGATGAAATTTTGGATCATCATGGATGGCCAACTTGGTCGATCTAGGGTTCAAACCCAATTTTTGGTTGATCTTCTTCTAGAGGCAACTGCGTCGCAAATATTGAATCGGTCTGCACCGGGTCAGGTGGAAACGAAGCGTGGATCGTCGATGAAGGGATTGACATGATGATAAGATTTTGGTGATCTAGATGGTTGGTACGAGGCGATTTAGTTGATCGATGTTGGGTTATAGGTTGATTCGAGCAACTCGATTTGGATTCCGATCAAATCTGACAATACAGGGTGCTGGGGATGATCGGTGAGGTTGTCGTTGTTGTGTCGATGACCTCGGCGTTGGCCAAAGGTGATCTGATCACCTATGCATATGCACATGTTAGTGAACTTGGGTGATTGCTAATGATTGAAGAAGAAGAATGTGGGAGGCTTAGGTTTACTCTCGGGTAATCGATGTGGTAGCTTGAGTTTTGTATCGGGTAGTTCGAGTGTTAAACAAGATTAAAAAAAGTTTTTAAAAATAAAAAAAGTAAAATGAAAGGAGGAGGGAATGGCTCGGGAAAATGATTGGGTATTTTGGGGTTTTACTTGAAGTTGGGTTCGGGTTTTCTGGGAGTCATCTCGGGTTTGTGTTGAAAACAATTTTGATTTCTAAAATTTAAACAAGTTTTCCAATTTTAAATTTAATCAAGTTTAAAACACTTTCTTAATTAAATAAATTATGCTAGTTTTGTTAAATATTTAAAGTTTTAAATTATTATTTTATAATTAATTTGGTTCAAGTTCAAAAGAATCCTTAAGTTTATTTTAAATTTAAATGGCATAATTAAGTAATCAATAAAAATAAATGGTTTATCTTAATAATGTTTTTGATTATTAATTAACTTAAAGGTTTTAAAATTAATTTTCTTATGACAAACTTTTTTATTTAAAAAGATCTAAGGATGTAATTAAGTGATTAAGTAAGTACAATTACTTTGTACAATGATTTAAAAGCTAATTACTTTGTACAACTAAACTAAAGATAATTAATTACTTAAAGCTTAACTATTTAATGAAAGTAATTGAAGAAAAATTAATTTTTAATTAAAGGTTAATTAATGATTGAAGGTTACTTAATTAAAGGTTAATTTAGGGATTAATTAATCATGAGTTAAGTGATTAATGATGAGTAATCAAAGTATAATTAATTAATGAGATTAACTAAGTTTAATTACTTAATGTAATTGTTAAAATTTTATTACTTAATGTGATTAAGGTATAATTACTTGGCGTAATTACAATAAAGGATAATTAATTAATTAATTAATTAAGATAAATTAATGAAAGTAATTAAAGGTAATTAATTACATAAAGATAATTACTTAATTAAAAATAATTAATTGATGATTAAAGTTGATTAATCAAGTGATTAAAGGATAATTACTTAATGTAATTAATTTGCGATTTATTAATATAAGTGATTAAGGATAATCACTTATTGTAATTATTTAAGAATAATTAATTAAATGGTAAGTAATTAAGGGTTAAACAATTAATGTAATTAAGGATGGTTAATTAAAGAATAATTAAATGGTTAAAGGATAATTATTTAATATTTAAAGGTTGATTAATTTATTAATTAAGGTTGATTAATTTAATAATTAAGTTTGATTAATTTATTTATCAAGGGTTGATTAATTAATAATTAAAGGTTAATTAATTTATCATTAAAGGTTAATAAATAAATGATTAAAGGAAAACTAATTAAATAATTTGTAATTAATTAAGGTTAATTAACTAGGATTTGTAATTTATTCATAAGTACTTACTTTGGTTTAAAATTAATCAGGTAATTAGTTGATCTTACTTATGGATGTTTTGATTGTATTAAATGCTTTGAATTTTTTGATATCCCTAATGTATGATGTTCTGTGATATGATTGAGCTGTGAACTCTGATTTATTTATCTGTAATGAATTTACATATTTATTTGTGAATCTATGAATGAAGATAAGCATTATAAGGCATACCGCTTATCTATATTATTGTGCTGAAATAATAATGGTTGTGATATGTTATTATTGTGTGTAAAACCCCTGGACTACACCATACACGCACAAATATGGATTGCATGAGGAAACTGGTTAAGTCACAGATATTTGAATTTATATTATGAAATGGTTTTAAAGATTGAATTTTTAATCTAAATGGTTTTGGAAATGGAATTGGGTTGAATATGAAAAGCTTTTGAAAATGAAGTTTGAAATTGAAATTTAATTTGAATGTAGTATATCTTGTTTAAGTTTTGAAATTGTTTTTGAAATTTGGTTTGAAAGGTTTGTACAAGTTTTATAATATATATATATGGATTTTAAAACCATCTTTAAAGCATTTTAAAAATATTATTTTGAGAATTTGAATTTAACCCAAGTTTATACTTTAAAGTCTATAACTTGTGCATATTTGATCGGATTTTTCCAAAACGAAAACCCTTGTTTTTCAAATAATAATAGCTTTCATATAAAGAAAGGATTTCCAATTTTTGTTGAAAGGTTCTCAAATTTGAAATAGAATTGTTTTGAAAGCTATGAATGAAAGATTGGTGAACTTTGTTTTCGAATTGAAGAGGATCTTAAAGGTGTATCTTTTGTATAAAATATTTGGAATTGAGATAGTTTTGAAAGCTAAGAATGAATCTTAATGAAAGATTGGGGAACTTTGTAAAGTGAATCTTTTTGTTTAAAAGATTAGAAGTGGAAATTTTTTTAAACCATTCAAAAGAAAGGTTGTGGGCTTTAAGTTGTGACTTAACTAAGATCCTACTATATCCATATGGTTTTAAAAATATACGCTCGTTATTGGATTTAGCCGGGAGAGGACTCTATGTCATATAACCCATTCCGAATAATGATATGACGTAACGGATAACATTTGTAGACCGGTGGTGAAGACCGGGTATTTTCGAGAATGAAATGATTACCCGTCACATGTCTTTGCACTGCATCTTGCCGGTATAGAGATCTCCATATGTGACAGGGAGTCCGAACGGGATTGTGAATACTCGGATTACAAGGGCTTCTTTGAAGTTCCTTCGGTTCTGTTTGAACCCAAAATAGACTTGTATGGATGTATGTGTGACATTACACTTTGAGATGTAAATCTTCTTTCTATCAAATACATTTCTGTTTGATGGCGGAGAATTTATTCTCTTAGCTTAAGACCCTTATCCAAGACGTACGAGCTCAGAGATTATGTAGTTGATGGTTACTAGTGATACATTCCCAATTTGGTAATGTGGCATGCTAAGTATTGCTGATCATTTGTTGATCAAAGCATGGCTTTTGTGTAAAGCGTAGCTTTGTGGACGAGACCTCATCAGGACCTCACACTACAGAAATGGTCGAAACAGGAAGAATGCAGCAAGGTTATGAGGGTCGCGCCCTTTAGGGTATGTCCATTTCCTTCTCGAAAAAAGTGGTATCATGGTATGGAGCCCAGTTACTTAACTTATGTGGTTGCTGCAAATCTATTACTTTGTGGTTGCTTTGTGGTTGAGAGCTCTCGGATAAAGGTCGGTGACGACCGGGGTATGGCATACTCGTGTAGTAGTTACCTAGATACAGAGGTAACCGGCCTTGTGTTGGCAGAGATCCGGTTAGATTCTCGAGGCGTCCCTCCAGAAGCGTACCCATGTGGCCCAAGATGTTCCTTAGCCCGACCATTTCTTGGAAATCCAAAGAAACAATAGTCCCATGTATGGTTTTAGTTATATAACCTGCCATGAAATGTGGTGGTAACCTGCTATTGAACATGGTAGCTATAGTAGGTATACCATAATGGTGGTATGCAAGCTAAGATTAATATTATACTTTTAAAATGTTTTGTGCACTATTCACTAATAATAATATCAAAAGGATTTTCACGTATCAAGCATGTTTGACTCTCATAAGGAGAAATCTCCTCCAATTGTACGTTTGCATTGTGTGTGTGGCGTGAGGCCTTATGGTAGTTTCATTATCAAAAAAGCGTAGGGAATTTCTTTTAATTTCTTTTGTTTGTTTTTGTTCAAAGAAAACTATTTTTATTTGTTCGCACCAGTCATACGACTGTCCTGGAGTTTATTGTTCCCTTTCTAAACTCAGGGTGCCCACAATTTTCCACACGGGTAGCCTAGAGTTGGGCTTTTCAGATAATCTAATAGTAGGTGTAGAGTCGATAGCTTTCAGCCTTTGGATCCTGGTGATCGCATTGCTGACTACGTTACCTAGTTTGCTTCTTTACAACTTGATGGTGGTTCAAGCTTCTTGGATTGGAGTTCTGGAGCTTGGCATTGACGATATTGTTCCATTGTTGTCGCTGTTCATTTTTCCGCTGTTGCATCTATGTCTGATATATATATTGATATTCATTTGTATCAGATGTTGTATCAAATTTTTTTGTATTAATGTTATTCATTTGTTTTTCGCTATGTTGTTGTACTTAATGTTTTATAAGCTCCGGCGAGCCAGATTCGACGTTTGAATCTGCGGCATTCGAATACAGGTGATGTATTTAGTGCCGATTTAGGAAGGTTGAGTTAGGGTCGTTACATATATAGCAGCTTCATGAACTCCTATTTATCTATTCCGCTGCTATTGTTGTATTACTTTATGTCTGTGATTCTGTGATTGATTTATTTACTGTGTATGCTGAGTTTTGCCAAATATAAAATTAACAATCTATTGTTTGGAGCAATTCAAATCTGACATGTGTGGATGCGAATGGTTCAAAATACTAGGCCGTTACACCACCTTTGCCTTGCCAAGACCTCCATGCATGCAGCCTATGTATATATGTGAGTAGTTTTATATATATGTGTGTATGTATGTATGTATGTATAATAGTTTATTCTTTAGTATATCTGTATATGTTAATGCATGTATATATGTATGCATAGTCTGATTATATATATATATTTTAAAATTTTATTTGCTGCTTAAGTATTGTTTTAAAACATAATATATAGGGATATTGTGATTTTTTGGAATGTATATAGATTTTAAAATATATATTATATAGGCAATATAATCTGTATATATATACACACAAATATATGTGTGGTTATTTATGAGGTGTTCTTAAGTACATATATTAGTATGCATATATTATTAAATGTAAGTCTGTATAAGAATTTTAAGATGTGTATATAAATTGATTTTGTGATACAAGCTTTGTATGTTATCTACCGTTTACTGTATAATGTAATATGTCAGTAGACATATCTTAATAGCATACATTTCTAAAGTATATAATTCAAGACTATATTTGCATTCTAGTTTTATATAGCATCCATTTTTAAAGCGTATATGTAAGGTTTGTCTTAAGTTATATATTATATAATATATTTAAAAAGGTTGTGTATATAGTTTTTTATAATCTTTTTTTATATATATATATATAAGTTTATATAAATTATGCATAACTTTTTTTTTTGGCAAGGCCGACGGGGTTGGATGGTCCCCGACCATTTTATTGCAGCACCATAAAGATTACATCACATACAACAACGAGCAAGCCCAGAGAGAACAGAGGAAAACAAAGTGCTACAAGAAACTGGAAAGTAAAAGAAGAAAAGAAAGAAACAAAATACAAATAACACACTCAGAAGGAATGGTAAATGCCTGGATCAAAGGAGAAAGTAAGCATTCCCAGAGAATATTTGATCTCATGCAATAACCAAAGCTTGAACATTGATTCAGATTTTACATTGATGGCATCAAACACTCTAGTATTGCGTTCTCTCCAAACCGCAGCAATGAAACTTTTCAAAACTGCAATAAATATTCTCTTATCTTTTTGCATGTGCCCAGTTTTCGCATAAATTATATTCCACTCGACTTGGTTGTCATGAGAAATATCATGTCTACAGAGTTTTGCCATAACTAGCTTCCATACTTGCTTAATGTCAGAACATTCAAAGAACAAATGTTCAGCAGTCTCAACCTGATAATTGCAAAATAAACACAAAATGTTTACATTCATTCCCAAGCACGCAAGTTTAGTTTTAGTTAGTATTGCACGATGAAGCACTTTCCAGAGTAAAAGATTATCTCTCATACCACTGTCCATATTCCAAGCTCTCTTACACCAATTCCACTTTGGCTACACAGTGTTCTTCATCATGTATTCATATACATTGCCAATTTTATACATAGTCCTTTTTTCACCCTACACCAGCTTATCAGAGGTAGACGAAAGCGGTGTATAGCTTCTGATCAAGTTCCAAATATTCTGAATTCTCTGATTGGAAGAAAAGGTATTAGTACTTTGAAAATTATAGAGAACATCCCTTACCTTAGCTGCGAGGTGAATGCCAGTTTGTAAAATCTCATTGTACGTTAGTTGTCTTCTTCGAATCATCCCCTTGGCGAGCCATGGATCATCCCAGAAACTCACACTGAAAACAGGGTTGGTATTCATTTGACTGAGTGGGAGAACCTCCTCCTTAATCTTGAAAATACTCTGCCATGTCCAACTCAGGTTCTGTGGCTTAATCATATTCCAAAAATTCCTTCTTCTAACAACATTTTGACGAGACCATTCTGCCCGTAAGCTGTCAGTACTGTTAAAGAAGGTGTCCACGTGTTTAGCAAACGCCGCCTTATTCCATTGCTTTATGTTGATGATACCAAGACCCCCCTATTAATAGGTTGCTCAACTCTGCTAAATTTAATTGGGGCAATGTATGTTCCTGTTGTCCTTCCCTTCCATAGAAATCGCATAAATGCACTTCGAATCATTTTCATTAACTTTAAGGGTAGAATGTATGTTCTAGCCCAGTATACTTGCATCGCAAAAATAACAGACTTAATCAGGGTAAGTCTACCAGCTTGGCTAAGTTTCCCCATGGTCCAGCAGTTAAGTCTTGCTGTAATCCTCTCAAATAGTGGTAGACATTGATTAGTTGTTATTTTTGATGTAGCAAGTGGAAGCCCCAAGTATGAAACAGTAGTTGGGTTGGGAGATAGACCAGTAGCTAGAGAAATTGTAGCCTTCTGTTCCATGTTGACACCAGCCAAAATGATTTCAGATTTCTGAATATTAACCTTCAATCCAGTCATTGCATAAAACTGATCAAGAGTGGTCATTAAATTGTTGACAGTTGTGATGCCCGGAGTACAAAACACAACAAGGTCATCAGCAAACATCAGCGTAGAGATTTGAGGATCACTGCACGCTTGATGGAGTTTGAACTTTCCTTGGTCTATTAGATTGTTAATCATCCTCGTTAGTAGTTCCATAACCATGATGAAGACATAAGAAGATATCGGGTCTCCCTGCCTTATACCCTTCCTAGTACCAAAAAATCCAGCAGCTATTCCATTGACAATGACCGAATATGTAGGTGTCGAGATACATTCATATATCCAAGCAAGAAAGTGGGGTGGGAAGTTCATATAACCCATAATACGAATGATGCTATCCCATTGTAACATATCAAAAGCTTTCATGATATCAAGTTTTAACATAGCTTTCGGGGTTGCATTCTTACGATTATATCCTTAAGAAGTTCAAGAGTGAGAAGGATATGGTCAAGTATGTTCCTACCAGGTAGGAACGCTGCTTGATTTGTGGAAACCAATTTAGGAAGCACAAGTTTAAGTCTAGTAGCAATTACTTTAGAGATGCATTTGTAAATGGTGTTACAGCATGATATAGGACGATATTCAGTAACATGATGAGCATTTTTTATCTTGGGGACTAGTGCTATATTGGTGTAGTTGTACGACCTGAAAAGCTTGGATTTCTTGAAGAAAAGCTTAATGGCATTGGTGACATCAGTAGAAACAAAAGACCAACACGTAGTACAGAATTTAGCGTTCAATCCATCAGGGCCTCCACAAGAGTTACTGTTAAGAGAAAACATCGCTTTCTCAATTTCTTCTGTGGATACTTCAGAGCATAAGAAGATATAGTCATCTGCAGTTAGTCTAGGAAGAATGTCAGAAGGGATCTCATCAATACTAGGTATGAAGTTGTTAGAATTGCCATGTATGGAAGATAAATTCTAGACAAAAGCATCCTGAACATCAGCGACAGAAGAATGAAGCACACCATTCTTATCTTTGATAGTTGTTATATTTTCTCTACATTGTTTGTTCCTGAGGCTAACATGAAAGTACGCACTATTTCTATCTCCATGTTCACGCCATTTTATTCTGGACTTTTGCCTAATCATTTCACTTTCTGTTGACAAAGCTTCATAATATTGTTGGGTCAAGATGTACTCAGTAGTAGATAAGTTTGTGTTAGTAACATTGGTCATCATCTCCATTTGAACCTCAGCAAGCTTATCTCCAATCGAAGTGCTCAATTTATCTCCTTTGCCAAATCTCTTGAACGACCACAGCTTCAGGACTTCTTTAACTTTTTCCTGCAAAATAAATAAGTGATTACCATTTTTTGCTTTACTCCATGCATTAAAAGCAGTATTCTTAAAATCTGGTTCTTTAACCCAAGAGTTAAAAAATTTAAAATTTGTTTTTCCTCTCTTGTCAACTCCACGAAGATGGATTATTTGTGGAGAGTGGTCCGAAAGAAGTGGAGGGGGAAGAAGGCTGAAGAGGAGAGGCCATTTGGTAAGTGCAGCATGGTTTGAGAAAGTGTGATCAATCCTAGAAAATGTCCTACTACCATGCCTTCTTTTATTATTCCATGAATACTGCATTCCAACTGATCTAACATGAATTAATTCTGCTTGGTTGAGAGTATTAGCAAGAGGTTGAATTTCATTTAGGGAAAGGGGATTTCCCCCGATTCTATCAGAGAGCGAATAACAACAGTTGAAGTCGCCAAGTATTATCCAAGGATGAGAGGACTGCCTCAAAGCTGGGATAACAACAAACAACGCAGTTCTGGACGAAGTTGAGTTAGAGGCATAAACAAAGGTAACATAAAAGGAAGTATTATCAGAGGAAGTTTGAGTATGGCAATGTATCATCTAAGAATTGGAATGGATAGGAGTAATTTGGACATGAAGGGGATTGAAAAGAATCAAAATCCTACCGTATGGAGCTTCATTCAGATTGTGGATAAAGTTCCAATCTGGTTTTATGTAATTGGCTGCCTTGACTGTTAAAGCACAATTTAACTTAGTCTCCAGTATCGCTAAGATAGATAACTTATGAGAACTGATTAGTTGTTTACATTGGTCAAGTTTGATGACATTATGACCCCCACGTACATTCCATGCACCAAGATGTGTCATCATTGATGAGCACAGGCATTGATCATTTCTATTTTCATTCTCCTAGTCACTGCTTGAGAAGAGGATAAGTAGTTAGGAATTGCAACAGATAGAGGAGTTACTTCATAGTTTGATGTACCTTCTTTTGATGGGGGGTGGCTAGGCTGGAGAGAATAGGAATTGGCGAAGAGGAGGAAGGTGAGGTTGGAAGAGTGAGAGACGTTGGAGGAGGTAATTTGTAAGCTGTTGGAGGTTTGATGCTGGAGTAAACATTATGAGGAGATGGTATGTGAGAACTACCAGTAACTTGGTGGGGAAAATTCAGAGATTTATTATTGATAGAACAGGGCGTGCATGATTCAACGTGCATGCATGTATCCTCACTCAAGACAGTAGCCTTCCTGGGGTAAGCATTCTTCTTTCTACTCTTTTTACTTTTCTTATCACTTGCATTTTGTCTCTCTTCACTTTTACTTTCAAGGATAGACTAGCTGTCTTTATTTCCATTTTCATTTGTTATATTGCCTTCTATAATATCTACCTTATCATGCAGTTGCAATGAGTGAACAGCCTTATCTTGCTTTGGTTTTTTGTTGTTAATGTCCCTTTGCACCTCTTGCTCTGCAGTTTCTATTTCTATTACTTCCTCGGTATCTTCATTTATTGCTCCACTCATTTCATCGACTTTCAGTCTTTCATTATACATACTACTTATATTATCCTCCTCATCCAGTTCATGGAGAACATCAAATTTATTGGATATCAAAACATTATCAACTAATTCTTCAACTTCATTATACACTTCTTTCAATTTAGTTATCTCCTCAACCATATTATTAGCATTATCTTGAGGGTTGACTGACACAGATTTGCTTCTGTCTTCATCACCCAGTTCATCAGATTCAACACTACACTGCTCGGTTTCTTTCCCCACTCTCTCTATCTCCTTAGCCTTCTCTTTAGCATGAAAAGTAACATTAACTTTTTCATTCACGTCTTCACCGCTCTTTTCTCCTGCTTGTTCCATATGAACTTCCATTACAGGATTAACTATTTTCTTTTTCGTAACACGTTGCCATTTTCTAATGCTCTGCTTATTGATTAGCCTGACATTTTTATGAACTCGGTCATTCTCTGTTTTTTCTTCTTTGTCTTCCTCTGTATCATTTTTACTATTTACTTTATCATTCTTTTTTTTACTTTTATCATTATTATCACAACCTACAGTTTTGTGTCCAAACTTCTTGCACTTAACGCAAACATCTGGCCTCCATAGGTACTCGACAAAAATTTTCTAGTGACCTCCTTCAACCAGTTTAATCAAAAATTCATCAACTAGCTCCTTTTCCGGCCTAACTTCAATCAAGCACTTCGCATAGCTCAACCTATCTTGCTTCTTTGTCATTTCATCCATACATAAAAGTTTTCCCATGTGACTACAGAGCCAGTTAATTCCTAGGGGCGACCATGCAAATAAGGGGAGATTATACAAGCGTACCCAAACTGGAACAGCGGTGACAGAACCTGTAACATTACTCACAGTAGCATCATATGGTTTTATTATGAAAAGCTTATTTTCATAATAATAGGATCACTTTGCAGAATTGTTTTCCTGTCTTCACTACAGGTGAAGGTGAATAAGAAGATGATACCATCCGATTTAACTGAAACAACGCCTTTTAGTTTCCATATGAACTTTAGCTTCTAAACAACAGCTGTGTACGATAATGGTTTATCAAGGACAAAACCAACTATTGTATCATTCCAAGTAGCAGCACCAGCTTCAATAACTTCCATAGGAGGCACTAAAGCTTCTTCTTCATACACAAGAGTTAGGTCAACGGGGATGTACTTCCCTGCGTTCCTCGGTTTGCGTTTAAACAGAGAAGTCCATTTCCGTTCACCTATATTAGAGAGGAGGGGGTTGACGGCCTGAGATGGGAGGGGTTTGCTGGCAGGATGAAAAGAAAGAGGATCAAGAGGGTCGTGATGGGGGATGATCGGAGGAGAAGAGACATGGACTGAAAAGTTCGAAGGTACATTAGTTGTGAGGGGAGAGGGCACTGAGGAGGAGAGAAGAGGAACTGATGTGATGGAAGAGGGGGCGAAAGAACCGAAGAAGAGAGGACAGCGTTGACTACGGAGGTAAGGGGAGATACGGCAGAGTTGATAGGTATGGAAGGAACAGTTGAGGTGATGAGAGGGGAAAGGAGCGAGACAACAGGACCGGACATGAGACGAAAAAAAAATGTATATTAGAATTAAATTATGCATAACTTGGTTGTTTGTATATATAGAAGTTTATGTAAGTTTATATAGAATAGGTTTGAGTCTATATATATTTTATTAAGGTAAGTTTATATTGGTTTTATAATAGTTATTGATTTTAAAAATAATAATAATAAGTGTTTAAGTTAGTATATATGTTAATATATATGTCTGTAGTGTATATATGTTATAGTAGTATTGTTTCTAAAAGTATGTTAAATTATATTGATTTTAAATTATAAAATGTATGTAAGTTTATATATAGGTGTATATACATTAGTTTATATGTAAATGTATGTGAATTTGGTTTCAATCATATATAGTTATTGTATATATTGGGATTAAATATTAATTATATATTTCATTTTAACTATATGTTTTAAATTGATTTTTAAAAAATTTATATATATATATATATATATATATATATATATGTAACATATACTTTGTTTCATCAATCACTTGTCCATTTTAACTTACTTTTTCAATATCGAATTTGCCACAGCAATTCCCAGCTTGTCATCGTTCCACATATTGTATCTGTATCCGTGTGCATATCCATATCTGTTGCTCCTCATTTTGGTTGTTTATCTAGCCTCGAAAGGTGAGAAATCACTCATGATTAACGTTCTTATATTTGTTAAATTTGAATTCATTAAATATGCTGCTAAATTGAACTGTTAATTATATAATTGTTGTATATAATATGCCATTATCTACAACTGTGCACCTATGATATCTGACACCATAGCCTATCATGTATAATATGATTTAACTTGTTATTGATGATATATGCTTGTTGTCGATATTATTGTCATAACTGTTCTCATTCTGCAAGTTCCCTGTTAATTTAGAATTCCCTTTGGGTTGAAGTGATACATATTCGAACGACCTTGTAGAATAGAGAAAAATCGTTATGGTTGAAATGATAAACCCAAGCGATTTTCATTGGTCTTAAATTTTTGGGACTGCGGGTTGAAATAATATACCTGTAGATATTTAAATTGCGAATTGAAATGATAAATATCCGTACCACTTGAACATAGGACAGAAAATTATATACGGACACCGTTGGTCTATATTTTGAAAAATGATTTCCAAAGTTTTGATAGGAAATATATAGTTTTAATAAATATGGATTTTAAAATATACTTATATATATATATATGTTATTTTTATATATGTATAAAATCTAGATTTTTAAAATAATATGTTTTGGAAATTTTTATTTATAAGTTAATTTTGAAAAATATAAATTTTAAGATTTTCTTTCAGTTTTATTATTTGAAAATTATGTAAAATAAGATTTAATTCAAAATACAATTAATAATAAGATTTAATTTAATAAAATTTAATTTAATTAGTATATAGTATGTTTTAAAATATTTATTTTAAAACATAATATTTATATTTCAAAATAGATTTATAACTTTAACAATAAAGGTTGGGAAGATAATGTAATGTTGAATTGGAATTTAAATTGGACAATAATTGAATTTAAGAAAGAATTGATTTAAACCTATTAGTTTTGATATTTTGAAAAGATATGATTATAACTTGATTTATAACTTGATTTGATAAAGTGTGATTAAACGAATATTCCCATTTTTTTATGAAATTGAGATTGAATATTTAATACCGATTTAAATATATAAATTGTGTGATAACCCAGATTTTTAGGCATCTTCTAATTAGTAATTAACAGGATTAAATTTATTAAAAACTTTGATAATTAGAATATATCAGGATATGTATATAAAAAGAATCTAAATTTAAATAAATGTTGAATTTTAAATATTTGGATAAGTATTTATTTTAGTATATTTGTTTAATGATCTTCTTGTATGTGTGTGTGTGTGTGTATGTATGTATGTATACATATATATATATATAATTCTTTAGTCGGGCAAAAATTTATCTTTTATAAATAAATATGTTTTCTATTTTTATATGGATATTGTTGACGGTTAGCTATGGTTTAAAATCAATATTTATTTATAATGATTTTCAATGGTTATTTGAAATTTAAAATTTTAACAACAAGGATAATTTCTTATTTATTATATATATATATATATATATATATATATTAGCTTGAGTTTAAATAGGATTTAAATTAGAAGTTCATTTTCTTTTGTTTCCGATATTCTTTCATTTTTTTTAAAATTTCAAACATAATTCAAAATTGGTTTGCGAAAATATATATAGAGTTAAAATAAATTTCTCAAGCATATAAACATATGATGCATTTAATTTGATCAAAGCATGAGTTATTTATAAATAAATGTTTACTTGAATTCACTTTGGTATATTTATTAAAATCTAAAAGCTTATTTATATAAGATGAATACATTTTATGTACATGTAAATATTTCATAAATATATATATATATATATAAATGAATTAATAAAAGGCAAGAGTAGCACTTGCAAGCAATTTAAAATGGTTTGAAGACATTTGTAAATATAAATGCATATGTGTTAGCTAATTAACACATAAAAGGACAAATGTCAACGTTTCTTTTTGATAATTAAAACAAAACAAAAAATATGGAAGAAGAAATTTGTTTTCACTTTTCAGTTGAATTCTTCTTTTCTCCATTTCAACTAAAATCTAATTCAAATCAAAAGAAGATAAAGACTGGAAATCTGAGAAAATGAAACTGGAAAATTCAACAAAGCAGGAAATCAAAGGCAAAGGCAATAACAATATCAAATTTTCAAGTACAATCTGTCAAGACAAATCTAACAAAAAGCAACGATGCAAAGATCAACACCAGATGTAAATTTAATAAGCAAAAGAAGATCAAATAAGTCCGAAAACCATCAGCCTAGAAACAAATCTGTTCTCTGTTTGCATGTGTAGGTGAGTAAACACTCAATCTAAAAAGGTTAAGTTACTAAATATCTGTTGCATGTTGAAATTTAGTGATGAAGATTGTGTTGTATGTTTATATATGGTGAAATCTATGATTGTGTTGAATGGTGCATGTTGAATCTGGCTTGATTATTCTCTATTTTTCAAATTTACAGAGTAAAAATTTATAAAATTTAAAATTTTCTTAACCAATCGTGGATAGGTCTTGAGTTGTAAACAAAAGTTGTTTGTTTAATCACAATTTAGTTTTTTTTAATTTTAAATTACATGAATTAAGCCTGGAATTCTCTGACATTAGAGAATGACAGTGAAAACTTTAAATTGGGTAAAAATCAAGTATAATAATTTGTTGCTTAAATTATATATTTTGAATCAGCTCTGGATAACATGATTTTTAAGATGAAAATCATGAATTTTAGTTTAGAGTTGAGTGTGCATTTTGGAGATGATCAGAAAACGGATTTCGAACAATTGCAGGCGGCCAGAGGGATTATGGTGGTCATGGTCACTGTCGAAGCTCGTTTATCGACCAGCGAGGTCGAGAAAAATAGCGGAGGTGGCGAACACTGGCCCTGGCATCGGCGGTGGTTCAATTTAGGGTTTAAGACCCAAAAATGTCATGGTTAGAAACGAGATTGCCGTGGAGTCTCTAGTTGATCGGAGGGGATCAGACCTTGACCATTGGGAGCGTGGTTGTCCGGCGAGGTTGGGGACTGAGTTGCACGAGCTCTGGTGAACGGAGGCTTGATTGCGAGGCGGGTTCCTGGCGATGTCGAATTCCAGTTCAAGCAAAACGGCTCGTTTTCGTTTTGAAGTTGATGAGGGCGAATCGATGTTTTGTATCGATTGTTGAGTTGACCTGCGACTTGCCGGAGGCGGTGAGGTATGCCGGAACAGTGACGAATGGCCGTGCATGTGCACGGCGATGGTCTCGTGTGTCACAGAGATGGGTTTGTGAGCGACTCGAAGTGATGCTCGGATTAGGGAAGGACTGGCTTGGGTTTATGCTCGTGCTTTAGAAAGTGTAATACAATATAACTTAAAAAAAGATGAAGGGGAAAACTCGAAGCAAGTCTCGATTTAGAGTCTGGATAAACCCCAAGTAGGTGATAGATAATTAAGGCATTAATAAGATAATGTTTTGTCTTAAAATGATTAAGGTTTTAATGATTTGAGATTTGTTAAGTTATAAGTATAATTAAATAACTTAATTAATTAATGATAAAGGATTAATTAAGTAATTAATTAAGAGTAATTAATTAATTAAATTGATTTATAATTAAGTATTAACAATTAATACTTAAGGGTTAGAAGTTAATTAAATAACGGTTAATTAATTTTCAATTAAGAATCATTAATTGGATAATTTGAGATTATTAATTATTTAGAGATTTATCAATTGGTAATTAATTAAAGGGAAATACTTAATGGGAAGTAATTAAGGATTAATTACTTGGTGTAATTAATCAAAGGATTGGTATAATTAATTAAGGAGTTAATTAAATTAAGGTAAGTAATTACAGGATGGTAATTACTGTTCATGATTTATTAAAGTTGATTAATGGAAGTAATTAATTAAGGATCATTAATTAATGTAATTAATGAGAGTAATTAAGGATTGATTAATTAAGATTAATTAATCAATAATAAGTGATTATAAGGTAATTAGTTGTAATTAATTATGGATTAATGTAATTAATTACAGTTAATAAAGTAATTAAGGTTAATTACTTAATGGTTTTTTTGGTAATTAATTTGTGTAATTAATTAAGGGTTGATTACTTAATGTAATTAAAGATAATTAATCAAAGGTGATTAATTAGAGGATGATTTATTAATTGATTTGTAATTTATTAATGAATAAGTAAGCAAGATTTATTGTGATGAAAGTAATTATTTTAATTCATTTTAAATTAATTAAAGATGAAATAATTAATGTAATTCATTTTAAATTAATTATAAATGGTGATTAATAAATCACTTCTTATGTATGGATGGACGATATTGATTGCCTTGAATGGTTTGAGATCTCAGATTGCGATAAGTAATGATGTGTGATATGGATGCTTTGGTTTATGATATGTTTGATTTAAATTGTGGTGATGTGGTTATCTATTGATGATGAATTACTATGACACCCTGTATTTAAGTTGAATTGTATTTCACTTGAATAACTTGGGTTAAGATGACATTGGATTCAAAGAAACCGGAGTCGGGTATTAGTAAATACCGGAAACCACTTCGAATCTTTATAGATTGATATGTGAATAAATAGGCTGGAATGGAATAATATGGACCTTTGAAACTAAGTATGGGTACTTAGGGATTGATTTGTGAAATAAGTGTTAAGCATAATAAGCGATGAACTCGTAGTGGAATACGAGTTACCTCGGGTTTTCAAATATGCTTTGTGCATTAGAAGTTCATGTTATCTAGATTTACTCACGCTGGTTTCAAATATGCTTTGTGCATTAGAATTTCATGTTATCAAATTTGATGTAATGCTCGGGTCAGACCGAGTATTACAGATTTTCAGGTAAGGACGTTCTGGAGATCGAAGGCGAGTTGGATGGCGGGAACGTATGGATTGTTTCCGCTGTGATATATTATTTCTGTTTATCTGAGACATATTTGATTTGTATATGTCGAGTGTTTGTGTATGTGAGTAATTCTGATGTATTAAAATGTAATTGACAGATACAGTATTCTTTTGTAACTGTTATTATTCGATATTATATTTTGATCCGCTGCGAATGTGAGAATCTGTGTTGTGTTTCTGTTTCTTCTTCTATCTCTTTCTTCTTCTTCTTCTAGCTATCCGAAATTTTCGGGATCAAAAATTCCTGGGTCGTTACATTTGGTATCAGAGCCAGATTTAGCGAGAACCTTAGCTCTGGTGGGATTACTCATTAAGGATAGGGTCAATGGTACCCTAGCATGAGTTGAGTGTATACATATGAGAGCGTACTTGTTATTTTCTTATATAAAGATTTTAAATGATTTTATATAAGACTATATTTTGATACATAAAGCAATATATCTTCCTAATATATATTAAAGTAATTGGTTGTTAAATTGGACTTAAATTAAGTGGTAATATAAATACAATCAAATTTAAATTAAATAAAGATAAGTTTGAAATGGATTCAAACTGAAATTTTAATCTCGAATTTGGGAAAGAGTTTCAGAATAAGATAATAATGACTGGGTTTTCAGATATGATAATTTTGGTTATTTTCATAAATGATATTGTCTTATATAATGAAACATTTGTTAATGAGTAAACAAAATAAAGTAAACTTTTAAGATGAATATAACTATAAATTGAAGTAGGTTTTAAATTGAGAAGTTTTAAAACCTAAGTCTAGAAACATTTGAATTGTTTCAAAGTGTTGAAAGAAAAGAATAAATAATGTTATTCAGACTATTTTTGAATGTAATCTTATTTTAAAATAAGAAGTTGTTTGGAAATTTTAAAGAAACTTGTTTGAATTAAAAACCAAGGGTGGTTTAAAATTTAAAGTATAACTTGGTATGTAAAGGTAACAATATGTATATCTGAGGAATATACATAATATTAAAGATGGTTTGAAATAAACTCTAAATGTTGAGTTTTAAATTTGGAATGAGATGTGACACCTAAGGTGATAAGTTTTTAAACTTATTAATGTGGAGTTTAAAATTTGAAATGGGAATTCAAATTGGGTAAGATTGGCTGGATTAAATAAATTGAATTTAACTTTGGAAAGTTAAATAATTTAACAAACAACCTGAATTTGAAATTTCAGAATGAAATTAGGATTTAAATTAGAAAGTTAAATGGTTGATTTGAATTGGGAGTTTGTGTGATCTCAAAATGGATTTGAGATCTGTAAATTGGAAATGTATGGGTGTTTTAAAATAATTTGGATAATATTATCCTATTAATAATCTTTAAACTGCAAATTGGATTTTAATTATTATTTGAACCTAGAAATAGGTTTATGAAAAAGTAAAGGTTAAATTGATTTAAGGGAATTAAATCAACATTCGAAAGTTTAACTCGAATTTATATAATTCGAGATGGTTTAAATTTGAAATTTGAATTGAATTAGTTCAAATTGAATTTGATTTGAATTAATTGGAATTGTGATTGAAGAATTCAAATGGAAAATTTGAATTGGATTGTTTTGAAATGCAATTGAAGATGAATGAGTTCAAATTCAAATGGGAATTAGGACTAATTTAAACTAGAATTGAAATGATTCGAAATTGAAGCTGGTTCAATTTGAAATTTATCCAAATTGATTTGAATAATTTGGAATTGTGATTAAAGTTGAATAGGTTTGAAATTCGAATGGAATTTGATTTGAATTTGGAAAGAAATTGAGGTTAATTCAACTTGAATTGGGATTAAATCAATTTCAGTGGAAATTGAAGTTATTTAAATTGGAATTGAGTCAATTTAAATGGAAGTGGAAATTTAAATTGAATTGATGGGATCGAAGGTTGGAAAGTGAACAGTTTTGACTCTGGATTATTTTCAAAATAAATTATTTTAATATAAATCTATTTTTTTCCAAACTATTTACTATACAACTTTTTTTTAAACCTAAAACTATTCTATACTTGTTTTACAATTATTTTTGGAACTATTTACAATTTTTCAACTGTTTTATAAACTAATTACTGTTTTTCAGCTATTTTATAACTTATTACTATTTTACAACTATTTTGCAATTATTCAAAATTTCTATAATTATTTGGCTATTTTCCAACTATTTTACAACTACTTGACTATTTTACAGCCATTTTACAAACTAATAATTATTTTTCAACTACTTATCTATTTTAAAACTTTTCAAGCTACTTTCTAAATTTAAGCTGGACAGAGTTCAAACTGTTTATGATTAAATATCCATTTGAGATAAGAATTGAAGTGATAATCCAAATGAGGATTGAGGAATAGATTATAAAATATAAATACCAACAGTAAAGTTTAGATATATATGTATATGCAGGATTTAACCATGAAGGTACCAAGAATGAAGAATGTATAGTATAGAGATTCAAGATATCAAGATTGAAGACTCGTGAGTAACAAGAATATCAAGATTATCAAGAGTTCAAGTAATTTATTTTTTAATTAGAAATTTTGTTAAAACTCCTAGAAAAGCATTGGCATCTTAAAATCCAATTTATTCGTGGAATGGAATCCACTTCGAGCAATGTTAAAGGGATGGAACCCTAAGTAGGATGGAACCTACAAAAAATCTATTGGAACATTATTTTGTATCCGCTAACTTTTTATTCAAAATGGTTTTTCAAAATTATATCTTGTTTTCAAAATGATTTCAAAACCTTTCTTTTAAAAGCAGCAAAAACATCTACCCTGATTTCAAATACTTTTAGCCTCAAAATAATCTTTAATTTCAAAATCAAATTATCTGTGGTTTTAACTATCTTTAATAATAATATATTTAACTTTTATATATTTATACTTAGATTTAAAATATAAAACTATAGTAAAATTCTATATATATTATTCTCTACATTTACTTACGTATTTTAATTATAGTCGAGTATATTTATAAAGTTTAAAATAGTTTTAATATAAGATAAAGGTTATTTTCAAAGTAAATCAAAACACCAAAAATCCCTTTCGAATGTCGACATACTCAAGTACCCCATGGCCACATGGTATCAGTTGAGTTCAAAATTTAAATTTCAAAAGAAGTGTATATTCGTCATAACTCTTCACAACTGGACATGGCTGTTGTTCCTCTATAAATAGGGGTCGGTTTCAACGAATTTCAACAGAGATTTTCTGGTTTTTCACTCCTCTTCTTCTTCCACATTTCTATATACATATTCCTACCATTACTCCGCCGAAATCAACATTGAATCTAACTAAATTATCTCTGGTTTGATTCTCTATCACTATCTCAACAAGATCCTCGGCGCTATTTAGAGTTATAGGCTTTTTGTAATTAACTTAACGAGAAAAGATGTGATTGTAGCCTTGGAAATCAATCAAGCGAGATAAGGTGTGATTGTAGCCTTGGGAAATGAATTGGATGAACTTGTTGCCTGGGAAATCAAGTATCTCTACCCAGAGGATTGTGATTCTGGAGGATGTACCTTGTTGCCATGAAATCGAGGGTGTAATTGTAAAGATTGGTTTTGAAAGGAAATCTGTACTTGTGTGCGAGACTGGATATAGGGTAACTCCGAACGAGTATAAAATTCGGCGTGTTCTTTCCTTTACTGCTTTTACTTTATATTTGCATCTGTATTTGATTCTGTGATCAAATCTATGTCTGAATATTGCATACATTTGTGTTCAAATTAACAAAAACTCAAAAATATTTAACAATTATCTAAAACACTATTCACCCTCCTCTAGTGTTTATTCTAGCCTTAAGATCCTTAATCCGCATTTCTCACAATTGGTGTCAGCAAGGTTTTCAAAGTTTCATAATCTGATTTTTGAAAAAGTTTTAAAATGGCTATGTTTGTTAATACTACTTTAGAAATGTTCAGATCATCATTGTCTTTTGATTCTGCATATAATCAATGTCAAATTCAAGTTGTCTACCAAAATTGTTTGATGTGCAGGAATCATGCTTTATGGCTATTGAGGAATTAATACCAATAGACAAATTGTGCAGATCAGAAAGGACAAATGGATACTAGATAGTGGATGTTCTAGACACATGACCGGCAATCCATATATGTTAAATGATATAATATACAAAAACGGAGGACCGGCTAACTTTGGAGACAATTCAAAAGAATATGTGATTGGCATCGGCAAAGTCGGTAACTCTGAAACTCCTATTATTACTAATGTTTTGCTAGTTAAAAATCTGAAACATAATCTGCTAAGTCTAAGTCAACTTTGCGGTAAAGAATATAAAATTAAATTTGAAAAGGATAAATGTCACATTGAAGATAACAATTCAACCATAATATTTGAGGGAGTTAGGAAAAAGAATATTTATATTCTTAGTATGAAAGTTTCAAATGATAACTTTTGTCTTTTGGCAAATACAAGTGACCCTTGGATTTGGCATAAGAGATTTGGGCATTTGAATTTCAAACTCTTATCTAGACTGTCAAAACATGATCTAGTAAGAGGTCTACCTAAAATGATATTTAAAGTGGATAGTATATGTGATGCATGTCAATTAGGAAAACTTAGAAAAAGTTCCTTTAAATTAAAAGATATGATTTCAACTTCAAAACCTCTTGAATTACTTCACCTTGATTTATTTGATCCATCTCAAATTCTGTCAATAAATCATAGTAAATATGTTTTTGTAATTGTAGATGATTATTCTAGATTTACATGGACAATATTTTTGAAACATAAAAGTGATACTTTTGAATGTTTTAAGAACTTTACAAAAAGGATTCAAAATCAACTTTCTCTAAAAATTATAACCATTCGTAGTGATCACGGTGGTGAATTTGAAAATAAAACGTTTGAGGAATTCTACAATAAAAAGAGAATAACTCGTAATTTTTCATTTACAAGAACTCCACAACAAAACAGAGTAGTAGAATGTAAAAATAGGATGATTCAAGAGTGTGCAAGAACAATGCTTTCAGACAGTAAATTACCAAAGAATTTTTAAGCAGAAGCAGTTGCTACCGCCTGTTATATTTTAAATAGAATTTTAATTAGACCTTTAACTAATAAGACTTCTTATGAATTTCTTCACTCAAAGAAACCTAAAGTATCTTATTTTAGAATTTTTGAAAGTAAATGATTTTAAATACTAAAGATAACTTAGATAAATTTGATCCTAAATCCAACGAAGGTATCCTTATCAGATATTCTAATAAAAGTAAAGCATACAGAATATTTAATTTAAGAACTAACATCATCGAAGAAACAATGCATGTGTCATTCGATGAAATTTCAAAAATTTTGAAGATTCAAATGATGAAGATGATTTAATTACTCAAAATCAAGAGTCAACTGAAACTAATAATGAAATTAATCATCCTAATAAAAGTACTAAACTTTCAAAAGATCATCCTATTGAAAATATACTAGGAGATATGCAATCTATAGTTAAAACTAGAAATCAACTAAGCAAATGAGTAATGTAGCTTTTATATCAACTATTGAACCCAAAAATCCAAAAGAAGCATCAACTGATGATTCATGGATTTTGGCTATGCAAGAAGAACTAAATCAATTTACTAGAAATGATGTTTGGTAACTTGTTCCTAGACCTGAAAATAAAACTATAATTGAAACTAAATGGGTTTATAAAAATAAAATGAATAAAATAGGAGAGGTAGTTAGAAATAAAGCACGTTTAGTCGCTCAAGGTATTTGTCAAGAAAAAGGATTGGTAGAAGTTCCTCGTAACGTTTAATTTTATTTGGTTGCTTTGTTTGAATTTTTGCTTTGGCTTGGTTTGATATTGATTGATATTTAGTGTGGATTGATGTTTGTTGTACAAAACATGTATAATTATACGCTGATATGTATATAATCTTTGATTTATTATTGTGACTATCAATATAATTATCTCTTAATTCTATATTCCACTGTATAAGTTTTTTAATGCAGGTATTTTAGTCCAAGAATGAGGGGGAGTTATATAGTTTAGAGTTAGTTTTTTTTGTTGATGACAAAGGGGGAGAAGTATAAAATAGGGTAGTTAGGCATAGATTAAGGGGAGTTATTAGGATCGAAGTAATATTTTATAAACAAAGGTTGTCATCATCAAAAAGGGGGAGATTGTTAGTCCGTGAGATGATGGTTTTGATGACAACAACCTTAGAATAGATTATAAAATATACATACTAATAGTATGTTTAGATATATATGTATATGCAAGATTTAACCATGCAGGTACCAAGAATGAAGACTGTACAGCATAGAGATTCAAGATATCAAGATTCAAGACTCATGAGCAACAAGAATATCAAGATTATCAAGAGTTCAAGAGTTCAAGTAATTTATTTTTTAATTATAAATTTTGTTAAAACTCCTAGAAAAGCACTGACATCTTAAAATCCAGTTTATACGTGGAATGGAATCCACTTCGAGCCTGTTAAAGGGATGGAACCCTAAGCAGGATGGAACCTACGAAAAATCTAGTGGAATATTGTTTTGTATCCGCTAACTTTTTTATTCGAAATGATTTTTCAAAATTATATCTTGTTTTCAAAATGATTTTAAAACCTTCCTTTTAAAAGCATCAAAAACATCTATCCTGATTTCAAGTACTTTTAGCCTCAAAATAGTCTTTAATTTCAAAATAAAATTATCCGTGGATTTAACTATCTTTAATAATAATATATTTAACTTTTAAATATTTATACTTAGATTTAAAATATAAAATTATAGTAAAATTCTATATGTATTATTCTCTATATTTACTTATGTATTTTAATTATAGTCAAGTATATTTATAAAGTTTAAAATAGTTTTAATATAAGATAAAGGTTATTTTCAAAGAAAATCAAAACCCCAAAAATCCCTTCGGATGTCGACATACTCAAGTACCCTATGTCGACATGGTGTCGGTTGAGTTCGAAATTTAAATTTCAAAAGAAGTGTCTATTCGTCATAACTCTTCACGAATGGAAACGGCTGTTTTTCCTCTATAAATAGGGTTGATTTCAACGAATTTCAATAGAGATTTTCTGGTATTGCACTCCTCCTCTTCTTCTTCCATATTTCTATATACATATTCTTACCATTACTCTGCAGAAATCAACATTGAATCTAACTAGATTATCTCTGGTTTGTTTCTCTATCACTATCTCAACAAGATCCTCGGTGCTATTTAGAGTTATAGGCTTTTTGTAATCAACTTAGCGAGAAAAGGTGTGATTGTAGCCTTGGAAATCAATCAAGCGAGATATGGTGTAATTGTACCTTTGGGAAACCAATTGGATGAACTAGTTTCCCGGGAAATCAAGTATCTCTACCCAGAGGATTGTGATTCTGGAGGGTGTACCTCGTTGCCTTGAAATCGAGGGTATAATTGTAAAGATTGTTTTGATGTATGGTAATTCTGAACCGGTATAAAATCCGGTGTGTTCTTTCCTTTACTGCTTTTACTTTATATTTGCATCTGTGTTTGATTCTGTGATCATATCTATGTTTGAATATTGCATACATTTGTGTTCAAATTAACAAAAACTCAAAAAGATTTAACAATTCTTTAAAACACTATTCACTCCCCCCTCTAGTGTTTATTCTAGCCTTAAGATCCATAATCTGCATTTCTCACAATGTTCACACTTAAATTACACTGTTCGTGTCGATCTAGTTCGCATCGATCCAAAGCTCGTTGTTCGTATCGATCCTCAAAGATTCGATACGAACACTCCTCTAACGATCGTTATGAAACAGCATGCTTTAATCATCGATGCGAACAGAGTCATCGATACGATACACCACCAGATATTGGTACGAATTCATCGATACGAAATGGAACATGAGCCATTAATTCGAACAAGGTGTAAATAAGATTTGATCAACTCGTCATAAAAAGTGGATCAATCTGAAGAGTGCGCGCCACGTCAACATGTTATCATGTGCCTGGATCGATATAAATGGATCGATACGAAGGATGGATTCTAATGCAACAGCCTTCAGGAAAAACACAATCTTGCATCGATCATATCTCGCAATCCACAAGTCCAAATGCTATGAAATTTTCACAGAAGCTTACGTACAAGCTAAGGAAGGTTCATGCCAAGTTTCAGCTCCATTGGACAAAATCTTGATCGATACGATATTGGTTCGTATCGATCACGGATCGAGTCGAAACTTCGTGAAACCGATCGTGTGGGCCCCCTCACGTGCCGGAAGAAGTCTTCCGAAGTTTGAGTGAGATATCAGCCTCGTACGCCTATAAATAGCCCCCAAGAGCCTACAGAAAGGGGATCTTTTTGGCGATCCAAGTCCAGACTCTACCAGATTCAGTATTGCATTTCATCATTGTTGTTGTACTTGAATGACAAAGCTATAACTCCTTGTAATCCGCTGTAATCGATTGTAATCATCAAGCGAATCAATAAAGTCTTCAACTTCAGAGTGGACGTAGGCCAGATCGCCGAACCACTATAAATTCTGTGTTGCTTACAGTTTTCTTTCGAATTTTTTGAGTATTCTCCATCTTTATTCTTCTACATACTCGTTGTCTGTGATCTGTGATTGTGAATTGACACTTTCATCTGCAATTGGGTGTTTGTGACCAATATTGGCGGAAACAGGCTTTAGTTTACAAAGTTAATTAAGTTTTTGAAAAAGGATAGATTTAAAATTAATTTACTAATTTAATAATGATTTAAAATTTAATTGATTATTTTAATTAATGAGGATCAAGGTTAATTAATTATCTTAACAAGGATGTATTTAAAACTAATTAACTACTTTGTTAACGATGTTTAAAATTAATTAACCATTTTATCTAATGATGATTAAGTTTAATTAATCTATTAAATAATGATAAATTAAAGTTAATTAATTATTTTAATTAATGTTGTTTAAAAATTAATAAATAATTTTTAATTAGTTGCCCTTAAAGTTGATTAATTAGTTTAAATTTAATCAATCTTTTCCATTAATGATATTTTAAATTAGTTAATCCTTTTTAATAAATGAAGTTTTAAAATCAATTAATCAACTTAATTAATGAGGTTTTTAATTAATTAATGATGTTTTAAAGTGATTAACCCTTTTTAATTATGGGTGTTTAAAGTTAATTAGTCAAAGTAATTAACGAAGTCTAAAGATAATTAATCTCTCTTGTTAATGGCAATAAAGATGACTAATCAATTTAATAATAATGTTTTAGATTATTAAATACTTTTTATAACGGTGTTTTAAAGTTAGTAAACCATTTTTCCAAAGATGTATAAAGTTAAAAAAACTTGTAATGAGAAGTCCAAGCATGAATTTAGTTTTAAAAGTAAAACTTTGATTTTGATATGGAAAAGAAGTTTTCGTAAACGACATCGTTTATATGGAAAGAATTTAATCATACTCTTGACACAAAACGTCAAGATATGGAAACTTGTCGCTAACTCGAATCAAAATTAGCGTCAAGGCAATGCCTAGAGGTAACACTACCTTCACTTGTCCGACTTCATTTATAAACAAGAAATAGTACAAGTTCAAAATCGACGAGTAATGCTGGGAATATGAGGGTTACTATCCATATACGATCATTTTGTTATCTTTGATAGTCGGTTTGTTGAATATCGATTGCCTCAGCCTTCTTTGTTTTTCATCTCTAAGATGACGTGTTGCTCACTTAAGCTTTGTTATCCTTTGTCGAAAATGACTAAACCCAAAGAACGAGTGGAAGCTAAGCTATGTGAGGTTGCTCCAATTAGGGTATTATGACATCTACTTTAGATTTTGTTCGGATATTTATGCACCAAGATGTGAATTACTCTGATTTTCGGTAACCGTTGATGGGGTCCGGCTTGGACGTGTCCGAGAGCCACCAGAGTTCTCAAGTATATATTCTAGAGGTATACTTTGTGTAAGGGGGTGCACCCTCCTAGTCATTACTGGTAAATTTCCTTTTTCTTATTGATTCGTTCCTTCAAATTTGTTTTGCTTAATTGCACCGGAAAGAGTATAGCACTCTTCGTGACATTAATTATTTGTACCCATTCTTTCATTTGGATGTTTTTCTTATGAGAGGAAACCCATTCCGCATTTGGCGGCATAGTCTCACACATTGTTGTTTTAATTACAATTATTGTTTGGAGTTTTACTCATACCGGAAATATTGTCTGACCCAAATTGTTTGTTTCCAAAACTCTCGGGTACTCATTTATATTTGAGAAGTCTGAGAGTAGCTGATCTTTTATGGGCTCTTTCTATGATGGCATCCTAGCATGTGGCTTTCATTTACTTAGTTATCTATTCTGTTGTTTGTTTAGTTTGTGTATGCATAATTTGTTTCAGCACGTGTAAAGGCAGGTTGTTATAACTGCCTAAGCTGATTGTAGTACTTTTGTGTAACCCTGATACCTCCAAGTTAGGGAGTAACCTTATGTACTATATTACTATTATGTTCAATTTAATAGTTCTATTGTGATATTTTATGTTCTATTCTTTATTTTTACTCCATGACAGTGCACCTTTCGAATGCTTGGGCAATGGGATACGAATACCGTTGTTATATTATGTATTGTTCTTAGGGGTCTGAAAAATGGGTCATCATAGTTGGTATCAGAGCTTCGGCTAAGCGAACACTTATCCTGATTTGGGTACAATCATTAGAGATAGGGTAAGAAGAGCCCTAGAATGAGTTAACCTGGAGAGAGTTGTTTTATCACCCATCCTAAAATTTCATTTTAAATCCATTATTGTTGTTTCCTTTAAACCATTTTGGTCCAATATTTGTATTCTAATAATAACTTTCATTGTTCAAGTAATTGAAAATGAGTACATAAAGAAGATGGAGAGGATCTGTAACCATCACAACAATAAATGGCAGAGGTGCTAGATATAGGCCAGTCGTAGAGCTGGTAGAAGAAGCAGTAGTATAAGTTAAACCGTCTCAGAACTTTGCTACTCTGTGCAAATTTTTTACTACTTTGGGTGTTAAAAAATTCTTTAGAACTAAAGATATTCTAGGAGTTCAAACATGGCTCCACTATTGGGAAAGGATATTAGGGGATCTTCAGTTGGAGGATGCAAGGAAATGATGGTTAGATTCATGGCAGCTCCAAAAGCCAGCAATGGATTGTTGGGCTTCGGTGATAGTTAATACCCCAGAGGAAGATTTTACTTGGGCTCAATTTAAAGAGGTCTTCGAAGCTTAATTCATTCCAAAGGCGAGGAGGACTCAGTTGTTCAGGAGTTTCATGGATTTAAGCTGGGAGATATGACAATGGTGTAGTATGAGCATCGATTTAATGTAGTGCCTCGCATTGGACCAGGATTAATGGACACGCCACTTAAAAAGAATGAGATATTCATGGAATGGCTAAGGCTAAAATTCCATCGTTAAAAGACCAATCATGTTAATAGTACCTTTATCACTCTGATCAACATGGCCTTGAGGTTTAAAGCTTAGGATATTAAGTAAGGAGTTGAAATAGGTGTAGTGCCAGTGGTTAGTGCCCAACCTTTATCTGCTATCCCAGTTATAAATAAGTCGAATTTCAAGCACAAGTTTAAAGGGAAGAAGCAGTAGGCAGGAAAGAAACCGAAGGTGGAACTCCAACTCAGAAGAAGCAGCGCAACTTGGCTAACGTTCTTTGTTTCAAGTGCAACAAGATGGGCCATTTTGCAAATCATTGTCCATATGTCTCCTGTTACAACTGCAGTCAGTTGGAACACATGAAGAATGAGTGCCGCTTCACAAAGAAGAGGCCGCGAAAATCAAGCTTTTACTATTTAAGAAATATTGTTTACTTCTTTTGATCAAAAGGGAAACCAGGTATTGCAAGGTACATTATCCATTTCTAATATTCCTATTAGAGCATTGTTCGATACTGGTGCACTTATAGTTTTATTTCAGTTATTCTTGTTGATAGGCTTAACCTTAAACTCATCCTTCCAAATAACCCTCTTTATATGTCGAACCCAATTGGAGGTCCGACGAACCTTGACACTATGTGTCTAAGTGTGCCTATTTCTTATTGATATTGACACTTCTCTTCTGACTTGTTCATTCTTGGGTTCATGGGTTTTAGCGAATTGTTGGGTATGGACTGGCTATCTAAGTTTGAAGCCATTTTGGATTGTGTTAGAAGAGTAGTCATAATAAAGGATGCGGTAGGTAGAAGCATTGATATATGTTGTGAGGGGCCTATGAGCTTTTGTGCAGTTTTCTCTATTCGCTTGAAATAGCTAAAGAAGAGATAAAAGATAAACCGATTGTTAGGGACTTCAAGGATATTGCAAATTTTACCCCCAGCACCGTGAAGTGGAGTTCCGTATTGATTTTATTACAGGACCTAGAGCGATTGTACAACCTCCTTGAAGGTTGGCCCCGAAAGAGAGAAGGAAATTAAAGAAGCAGGCATTTGACTTATTTTAGAAGGGTTTGGTCCGGCGTAGCATATCAAGTTGGGGATCGCCAGTAGTTTTTGTTACAAAGGCGGATGATTCTCTTATGTTATGTGTAGATTACTAGGATCTAAAAAAGAGGACTATCAATAGTAAGTTTCCTTTACCTAGGATCGATGATATGTTTGATAGCTCTAGGCGGTCGGGTATTTTCTCAACTGGATCTTGCCACTGGTTTTTATCAATTAAGGGTAGCAGAGGAAAGTATGCCCTTAACAGCTTTTCGTACTCCTGATAGTTTTTATGAGTGGTTAGACATGTTGTTCGATTGACTAACGCACCCGTTTATTTTGTGGACTTAATGGATCGAGTGTTTTGGAATTTTCTAAATAAGTTTGTTCTCGTCTTCATTGATGATATTCTTGTTTATTCCAAAATGAAGGAAGTGCATAAGTATCATCTTCAAGTCATTCTAAATACTTTAAGAAGTCATGTGTTGAAAGAAAATTTTTCTAAATGTCATTTCTGGAAATCCGAAGTTAGGTTTCTCGACAGTAGTTTTAAGAGAAGGCAAATCAGTGGATCCAGCTAAAATAGTTACAATTCAAGACTGGAAAAGGCCCGAAAATGCAACAGATGTTAGAATTTTCTTGGGATTGGCAGGTTTTTATCGAAGGTTCATCAAAGAATTCTCGAAGATTACTTCTCATCTGAAACTGACAAAGAAAGATGCTAAGTTTGTGTGGACACCTAAGTGCGATCAAGCATTCAATGAATTGAAGGAGAAATTGACCAACACTTCTGTTTTAACTATTCCAAATGGGAGCGAAAGGTTAATTGTATACATAAATTCTTGTCGAACCAGATTGGAATAGTGCTGATGCAGAATGGAAAAGTCATTGCATATGCGAGTTGACGACTGAAACATCATGAGAAGAATTATCCTACACATGATTTGGAGCTCTTGGCAGCTGTCTTTGCATTAAAGATGTGGAGGCATTTTCTGTTGGGTTAAAAGTTCGAGTTACACACGGATCACAAGTCATTAAAGTACCTCTTTACCCAGAAGGATTTGAATTTAAGGCAGCAAAGATGGTTGTAGTTTCTTGCTTCTTATGATCCACATATTCTATACACTCCTGAGAAAGCAAATGCTGTTACATATTCATTGAGTAGGAATGTTGCGATGGTTGCCAACTTAGAAGTCAACCCAATGTTGATGGAGAGGATCACAGCTAGATAAGAAGAAGGTTCTATTTTGGCTCGACTCAAGAAGGATGTCCAAGAAGGATTTTAAGATTGATCCATGAGGAGTATTGAGAATGAACCGACATATCTGTTTCCAAATGTTAATGGTCTTAGAAGAAAAGTGTTTGCTGAATGTCACCGTTCAAAGTTATCTTTCCATCCAGAAGTGACCAAGATGTTCAAGGATACAAAGAGCGTTTCGTGGTGGAAAGGGTTGAAGCGAGATGTTTCCATTTTTGCAAGTTAGTGTTCAAACTGTTAACAGACTAAGAGTGACCAACAGAAGTTAGCTGGATTGCTTCAACTACTTGAGATCCCAAAGAGTAAGTGGGAACAGATCTCTATGGACTTTATTGATGGACATCCTAGGTCTAGAAGAGGGAAAGAATGCATTTGGATTATCGTCGATCAGCTAACTAAGTGTGCTTATTTCATTCCGGTTAAGCCGACTAAGACTGCTGAGAACCTGGTTAATCTGTATGTGAAAGAGGTTGTTAGGCTTCATGGTATTCCTTTTAGTATTGTAAGTGACCGAGACCCAATATTCACCAGCAGGTTTTAGGAGGGACTGCAAACTGCCTTACAGATCGAGCCGAATCTGAGTACAGCTTACCATCCCAGACAGATGGGCAGACGGAGGGAGTGAACCAGATCTTGAAGGATTTGTTGCGTGCATGCATTCTCGACTTTGGAGGTTCTTGGGAAGATCATCCACCCTTAGTCGAATTCACATACAACAACAGTTATCAAGCAAGTATCAGCATTGCCCCTTTTGAAGATCTTTGTGGTCATATGTGCCATTCTCCCTTATGTTGGATAGAGTCTAGTGATAGAATTGTTCTTGGACAGAACATGATCTTAGAAGAAAGTGAGAAAATAGCTGATATTCGAAGGAAGATGAAGGAGGCGCAAGATCAGTAGAAGTGTTATGAAGATCAAAGACGTAGGGATCTTGACATTACAAAAAACAGGATCTTTAACAGCGTTTTAAAAACGCTACAAAAGCATTTAACAGCGTTTTTACGTACGTTGTATATCGATATGCAGCTATATGTCAGGGATATACAATGACAGGAAATAAACGCTGTTAAAGGTCCTTTTTAACAGCCTTTTCTGGTGTCATGAAATCTTTTAACAGCGTTTGGTTTGGTGTACTTAGAGATCTTTCTTAGCCTTTGTTTCGTGTTAAGATAAGATTTTATAGCGCTTTTTCAATGCTGTGATATTTATTTACAACATTTCATTGTTGCAATAGATCATGCTTTATATTTTCAGATAGAATTTAATGGTATTTTTAAAACGCTGTTAAAACTTTCAATGGTGTTTTAAAAATACCGTGGAATGTTTCATCTGCGTTTCAAAATGCTGTGGAATGTTTCAACAGCGTTTCAAAAACGCTGTGGAATGTTTTAATTCCATTTCAGTAAACATCCGCGACAATGTGCATATTTTCCGCATTTCAAAATTAGCATATTATATCAATATCACATTTCAAAATCAACATATTATATCAATACCAATTTGGACACATATTTGATAACCAACGTATGAAATTTCATTATCAAAATACACAATATTCTTACACAAACATAAATAGTTTGTCATCAATAGTTCAAAAACAAAATATAGAACAAGTAGAAATAGCAAAAAAAAAGCAAGTAGTGCATACGTTTAAAACCAAAAAGTCTTTTTAGTAGCAAAAATAACTTCGATCCATAACTCTTTGCAACCTTTTTTTGCATCACGATCATCTATCTACCTGTAAAGTAAAGTAATGCTTGAGAATCAATTCATCAAAAAAGTGTACACAAAGTTAAATTGGATTTATAATGCAGCATTAAACATTCTTCACACTATTTCATTAGGCGATTGACTAATACAAAGTATACATCATGCCATAAAATCATGTAGCATTTACAAGTGAAGTAGAGTAAAAAATAATAAACGAACTCGGAAATTTACTTGGCTGGTACTTACAGTTGTGTCATTCGCTTTTTCTTCTTCTAGATATGCAAACCTTGTGCTAGGTCATTCTATGTAGAACACTACTGATTTGAAGGTTTCTTGTGTATTGAAAGAAATCTATGCATCTCATTAAGAAAAAATGACTAAATTTAGCAACTTAAAAACAAAAGATAATTATACTCTATAAAAGAAAATACTAAGCAACAAATTTATTATATCTTGATCACATTATCTATATTGCAGGGCCTGCCAATAGGCTCTAATATACAAAATATATATTGTCAGGTGGGAACCACATACAATTTTGACATGAATTTAATGAGGAGAAAATTGATCTGAAAACCAATTTACTTGATTTAACACAAATCGTACGTATCAATAATTCAATATAATCCTTATTAAGATATAAACAGGCTATCACTGACAAGCTGCATTATACCATGCCAATTACATTATATATGTAATAATGTTTGTGCCATAAATGAAATTTATACAAAATAAAACCAAGTATAAGACTTACACAGACATATCTCGATTGCCTCGTTTATTCATCCCAGTTTCTAATCAACCCATCACAATAATTTCATCAAAGAAATTACAAAGCAAAAGGCATTTAATTGAAAACTTGCATTCAAATGTGAAGAGATAATATATCAATATCCTCATTTCAAACACTTTATTGAAGTTGCTTCAGTATAAAAAGCTTTGGAAACTTACTTGCACATGTTTCAAATGATGTTGTTGCCATGTCACATATGGCTGCTCCTGTTGCCCAGTCCCAGTATTTTCTAATTGTAGTTGAAACACATGCTCCCTCTTTAAACCACCTAGCGAGCTGGACCTGCATCGTACAATATCCCTCCAAAGAAAAAAGAAATCTATACAGTAGACAAATAGGCCACCAAATGGCTACTAAAGGCACAATCATACCCGTTCAGTTTTATTTTACTATATTTGCGTTGTAACCAGTCACCACCAGTTCACTAGTGATCAGTCACACCCCATCAACCACTGTTATTACTACCACTGCCTCACCATATTGCCTACCTCCCTCAATCAACCACCAGACTTCCTTCCACAATTGACACCAACTTGCGAATCAAATTCAAACTACTACGCTTACAACATTCCTGCCTGCACGTGCCTGTGCAACGGTGCACCTTCATACAAAACAAAGGCATCATTTCACACATCTTCTACCAAACCACAACAACCACTTCAACATATACAAATATCACTTCAAACAACTGCCAGACTATAAACTTCGCCATTCCACCTGTCTACATACAAACAGCAGCTCCATTGTTACCCACTTTCTCTTCCACCACCGCCCTGCCTTCCATCACTTTCCTACCCTGCAAATATCAACCAGTGCCAAATCACCAACCCCTTCATACCAAATAACCCGTACAACCATCTATGACTTCCCTCACCTCACAACTCATACACCCATAACAAGAACCCAAACAACTCATTACTATAATCATACAACTATGCTTCCACTTCACATCTTTGTGCCATTGCCATAACAAACTCTTAATCACACAACCACTATAATACAACATATACACCATACTGCCTTTAAGTTCCTATAGCAGTGCAACCCAAGTTCTTCGACTACTTGCCTTCAAGCCCATACAACAACATATCAAACTGACTCACTACTTAACCACGTCATCACATATACATAAACAATTTTTTTTTGTTAGCTGCCATATTTCCTCCCCTCTACAACAACACGGTACAACACTGAAACCATCAACTCAACATTCACATCTACAACTCCTCACGGCCTTCCAATACGTACCACCCTCGATAACAACTAACATACCTCAACCACGTCACTGTGCTACCAAACTTCAACCATTTCATACATTTCACCTCGACTATTACTTCCTATACACACATTGTCACTACATACATACCACTGTTACATCCCCGTACACACAAAGCTACCACCCACACTTACATCACTTCTCTGCCAACCTCTTTGATTCATACAAAGTCTTTCTACAACTCATACTTCACTGCACTGTATAATATCTCCACATACAAACATCACCACAACCCCATACACATCTTCTTTCATAACCACCATAAACTTCAACCTGACCAACCTTCATCCCCTCGTACTTCACCAGTTGATACAACAAACATCCCATAACCCACAACCCACCCCTCTGTCATCAACACCTGTTTGCCATCAACATCATCCCACAACCCAGTCTACCATCAGCCACATCATACTACCAACCCTCTGCCTCAATTGTCCCCTGCCTTGCTCGGCAACTTCACCACTTCCACCACTAGAGCTAACCACTCCAAACTCAAATCCTGACTTCAACCACTTGCGAAAATCCCCAAATCCACTCCTCAATCGCCTTGCTAAAGTAGTCAATTCGATCAAATTGCGAGTCTTATAATGCAGTTTTATTTTAGCAGCAGTAATAAGCAGTAAATTGTAAATTGTAAAAAAGACTTGCCTTTAACTTCACAATCAAGCATCCATTCATCAATAAGAGTAGTCCAACCTCTGCAACCAAAAGTAGGACACAAGAAGTTAACCATTATTCAACGTTGCATAATTAAAAGCTACTCATTTGTATGATTACAGATACTGCACTTTGTATTTGATTATATGAACCATGAGTTCTACTTTATTCAACTAGGAAATATTCCGTTAAGAATCTATATGCAAGCTTCAGATTTATCCATTGGAATGTTCTGCTATCAAGATCTTCGTACCTATAGCATGTATTTTATCTAGTTACAAAGAAGGATGCATGATACTATAAATAATAATGTTGTATCCATGTTATGTACTATTTGATCAGTGATCAAGGTATATACATGTCAACACTATAACTTATATTCTATAAACAAATTACACGTAAACCAAATCATGGGTTTGAGAATGATGATACAAACTTACTTAACGATCACACTTACAAGCTTCTGGATCTTTTTACTGGCTTTTTTCATCTTGCATTTAACGGAGCTGAGTATATCTATAGATTAAATAAACGAACAAAAAAACTACCCATTAATACTAACAATTAGCTATCCAACCAGCTTGTTCAAATGTTTGTATTTTTGGCAAATATATTTTAAGAGAATCTCTTAATCTAAAATCAATAGTGCGACTTAGGATAACCATCAAATAGTTTACTCATGTATTCCTTCAATCAAACTTTGTAAATTATTTTATACCAATTTTTTTTAATTATAGAGTTAATTTAGACATTTTTAGCCGTGTATGATGTTTAAATGTTCAATCATGGAAAAAGCAGTAAGAAATATTTAAACAATACTCTGCATTTAAAAAAATAAATTATCAACTTGTTTGTGTGTCGATTGATTTAGTAATGAGGTTCGTCTAACAAGACTCAAAATACAACAAGAGGCGAAAATATAGAAGTTTTGCACTCACTTTGCCAGCATACAACTTACACGAACTGATAAACAAAGAGCTAAGCCTAGATGAACAGAGAACTAAAATAGTTCAATTATGTACAATGGGCCGAAACAAGTTGAACGAACTAAAATAATAAACGAATACAAATGACAGAACAATTAAAATGCTCAATTCACTAAGCAATTAACCAAATACAAATGACAAAAACATATATAATGAACAAAAAACAAATATGTATCAACAGAATCAATCTACAACTTCGGACCCGACAGTTCCTTCATTACTTCCAATATAAGTGACAGATTGAAAAAAAATCTACTTACATACTAACATAATTAGGGCTGAAAAGTATTGCATAAAGCAACGAAACCCAAAGGAGAAAATCATATTCTTTAAGCTCAAACTACCATTGCTTTATTTAATTTTCTAACTTAAGAATTATTTTATTTGGACAGAGATTAGAGTAATTGTTTTATTTGTAATTGTAAATAGCAATTAGATCTATTAGATTATTATTTTTTTCAAATAATTGTTTCGGAGGCCGAATCTACTAACAAACCTTAAATCGGTTGACCTAAAATGGGGATATGAAGATCAAAACTTAAACTATTACCTGACAAATAACAATTGAAGAAGAGAGATCTCACGAAGAGCAGTGTGAGGAATTCCTTCCTCATTTATTTCAAGTTGCGTCGTTTTGGGAGCGGTGAGTTGACCCATCTTGTATGGTTTTCGAATTTTTTAGGGAAGAAGAAGAACCTGAGGAAAAATAGGCTGTGGAAATAGTACTGAAAAAACACGGCCTCTAAAATAATTGGAAGCCCGCCATATAAATTTTGGCATTATAGCGTTTACATTTATTTCTATTGCTTGTTAGCAGACTAAGACTGCATGGTGCTTTCAAACGCTGTTTTGAAATGCAATTAATTAGCAATTTTCTTGTAGTGTGAGTTCTCGATGGGAGATTTAGTGTTTGTAAAGGTTTCTCTGTTGAACAGTGTTGTGGGATTTGGGAAATCAAGGAAGCTAGCCCCTCGATTTATTGGCCCTTTTTCAATTCTAGACTGGGTTGGTAGACTTGCTTATAGAGTGAAATTACTAGATAGACTATCGAATGTGCATAATATATTTCATGTATCTCATTTACATAAGTATGTACATGACCCTTCGACGATTGTGGAACCGACCCAGTAGGAAGATTAGGAAGTTCAACCTAACCTGACCATTCTTAGGCTGCCTATTCGGATCATCGATCAAGATATAAAGCAATTGAGGATGAAGGTTGTAAATCCTATTAAGGTTTAGTGGAGTGAGGATGATAGGGATTGTACATGAGAAACCGAGGACTATATTAAGGATTCTTACCCTGAGTTGATGTTAGGATAATGTTTGTTTGTTTGTATGAATTATGTATGCACTGTTGCAATATAGTTGCTAAATATGTATATGTTGTACGGGTTTCATGATGTATGTATGTATGTATGTATGCCCTTTTTGAGTTATCCCTTAAGTGTTAATTTCGAGGACGAAATTCTTTAAAGGGGAAAAGTGTTACGACCCATAATTTAACCTCTTTATAATGTGGATAATTAATATATTTTTAAATAATTAATTAATAGATTTTGTATTTAAAATAAAACACTTTAAAATAATGGTTAGTGATGGTGGAAGGGTCTTCAAAATTTGTATACAAAAATATTTAGTTTGAAGGAAAATCGTAAATATGACCAGAAATCGTTTTTCGATTTTTGACCTTTCGTCGTCTAAAAGTTTTCGAAAACATTATAAACTCTAGTATAAATAAATTCGCATTCATTTATAAATAAGATAGCACATTTTAGAATTATAAATATATAATTAGGTTCATGACATTATGATGTGACTTTTATGAAAAATAAATTAAAGAAAAATAGTTTAAAGTGAAAAGAAACTTAAGTAGACATAAGTACACTTGAGCTTTAAATACATGTTGGCAAAGGAGGGGCATGTTTGGACGTGTGAAATAGAGGGGAAGACAAGGGTGAGAAGGTGGTAAGGCATTTGTGGAGGATAGGTACTTTAGGGCATTTTAGTAAATTGGTTAACTCATGAAGTATAAAAACAATTTTCATAATTTCCTTCTCATTTTTATCTCTTTCATTCTCATTTTATAGACTCCAGTTTTCTTCTTTAAGCTCTCATGAAATTTTGCATGGCTTCCATGATTATTTCAAAGTTTTAAAAATAAATCATGTTCCATTCTAAACTCTTAAAACCCTTGTTTAAAATCTTCTACTTCATCTCCTACATCTTCTCTTGCGAAATTAAGGCCTCACTACCTCTTCACTACTTAGGCCGAGCTACCTTAAGATCTACGCCAAACCATATTGCCCCCTAGCCCACAAAAATCCAGTCTTTCCAAAAGCAAAACCAAGATCGTAGGCCGATCTGAGACTTAGTGAAAGTTCGGTGTGCTTTAATGGACATTTCGATGAGTAAAATTCACCTTTTAAAATTAAAAGTTTGGACTTTGTTTTCTTCATAATCTTGTTACTATATTAATTGCCTGGTTGATAATATTTGAATGTTTTGTTGTTACCTCGATCTACGCTTGAAAAAGTGACTTTTTTAGTAATTAGCTAGTAGCTTAAATTAGTCGTAAAGTGGAAGTAAATTATTTATGTGATAACTTCTTTATGTTCATGAATGTTGCTTACTTTGTGTATATGTTATGCTTATGTTACATGATGAGATGCTTGAATGAAAATCATTATGACATGAAAGTAGTTTTCGAAGTGTCCGTACAGTGACTATCGCTATATCGGCACTTCCAGAAAGTACCATCTCTTCGGCATATTTTGTTTTACTTTGGAGCTTGGGTTTGCTTTACAAAGTTAACTAAGTTTTTGAAAAAGGATGGATTTAAAATTAATTTACTAATTTAATAATTATTTAAAATTAATTAATTATTTTAATTAATGAGGATTATGGTTAATTAATTATCTTAATAACGAGGTGTTTAAAATCAATTAAACACTTTGTTAATGATATTTAAAATTAATTAACCATTTTATCTAATAATGATTAAGTTTAATTAATCTCTTATATAATGATAGATTAAAGTTAATTATTTATTTTAATTTATATTGTTTAAAAATTAATTAATCATTTTTAATTAATTACTTTTAAATTTAATTAATTAGTTTCAATTTAATTAATCTTTTCCATTTATGATATTTCAAATTAATTAATCCTCTTTAATAAGTTACATTTTAAAATTAATTAATCAACTTAATTAGTGAGATTTGAAATTAATTAATTTAACCAATGATGTTTTAAAGTGATTAACCCCTTTTTAATTATGGGTATATAAAGTTAATTAATTAACGAAGCCTAAAGATAACTAGTCACCCTTATTAATGATAGTTAAAGATGATTAATAAATTTAATAATAATTTTATAGGTTATTAAATCCCTTTTATAATGGTATTTTAAAGTTAGTAAACTATTTTTACAAAGATGTTTAAAGTTCAAAAAAACTTGTAATGAGAAGCCCAAGCACAAATTTGGTTTTAAAATTAAAATTTCGGGTTGGTTATGGAAATGAAGTTTCCTTAAATGACTTCACTTATATGGAAAGAATTTGATCATGCTTTTGACACTAAGCGTCGAAGTATGGAAACTTGGTGTTATCTTGAAAGTTAAAATTGACGTCAAGGCAATGCCTAGAGGTAATATTACCTTTACTTGTCCCACTTTATTTTTAACCAAGAAATAGTACGAGTTTGAAATCGACGGGTGGTGCTAGGAATATGAGGGCTACTATCCATATGTGATCATTTTGTTATCTTCGATAGTCAATTATTGATTGCCTCGGCCTTCTTTGTTTTTTGTCATTCTAAGACGATGTGTTGCTCAACTGAGCTCTGTTATCCTTTGTCAGAAATGACCAAACCCAACGAGCGAGTGGAAGACAAGCTATGTGGGGTTGCTCTCATTAGGGTATTATCACATCCACTCTAGATTTGATTCGGATATTTATGCACCGAGATGTGAATTACTCGGATTCTTGGTAACCGTTGGCGAAGTCTGGCTTAAACATGTCCAAGAACTGTCGGAGTTCTCAAGTAGATATTCTAAGGTATACTTTTAGCAAGGCGGGTGCCCCTCCTAGTCATCGTTGGTAAATTTCTTTTTCCTTATTGATTCGAACCTTCAATTTTTTTACTTAATTGAACCGGGAAGAGTATAGCACTCTTCGCGATGTTAACTATTTGTATCCATTCTTTCATTTGGATTTTGTTTTGTGAAAAGAAACCTATTCTGCATTTGATGGTGTGGTCCCACATGTTGTTGTTTTAATTACAATTATTGTTTAGATTTTTACTCATACTAGACATATTGTCTGACCCGAGTTGTTTGTTTTCCCTAAACTCTTGGGTACTATTTTATATTTGAGTAGTCCGAGAGTTGCAGGTCTTTTATGGGCTCTTTTGATGATGGCGTCCGAACATGAGGCTTTTATCTACTTAGGTATCTATTATGCTGTTTGTTTAGTTTATGCACGTCAAATTTGTTTCAGCTTGTGTAAAGGCAGATTGTTATAACTGTCTAAGCTAATTGTAGTAGTTTTGTGTAACCCTGATAACTCCAAGTTAGGGAATAACCTTATGTACAATATTATTGTTATGTTCTATTTAACAGTTTCATTGTGAGATTTTCTATTTTGCTCTTTATTTTTACCCCACGACAGTTCACCTTTCAGATGCTTGGGCAACGGCATACGAATACCGTGGATGTATTAAGTGTCATTACCAGAGGTCAGAAAGGTGAGTCATCACAAACCGCCTGAAACAAAAAAGGCTTAATGCACTAGTTTTATAAAGTACAATCTTCAACTTGAGCTTAGGCATGAAAAAAGAAAAACATTTGATGGACTAGATCCAACATGTCTATCTAACAATGATAGAGACGATGAATGGATATGTGAGCAAGAAAATCCAACTCTACCCGTCGACACTACTTGGATGAATGTACACAAATGTTTCAAAACTCAAGAAGGAGAAGCAAGCTGTAAGATTCCAAATAAACGAAAGCGTGATAAATTTAATAATATATTGTAAACTATAGTTTTAAGTCTAACAAAAAGGTACTACACTCATTTATATGTTCATATGTAGGTCCAAGGAACACTCGGTACAAAGGAAAAGGAAAGAAAGCTCTAGTTGATGAAGAAGATGATGGAGAAGAAGATTGTTATGGCTACTCAACAGATAATGAGAATGAAGAAATAGAAATAGAAGATGGAGAAGAGGAAATCATTGGAACTGATGATGACTAGAAATATTTTGTAATTCATCTTATATTCACTTTGTTTTCTTTCTTTCAAACTAATGCTTATTTAATATTTTATTGTAGAAGCAACGACAAAGTTCAAATCAGAAAATAATTTTCACTTTATTTTCTTTACAAATTTGTACATTGATATTTTCGCATGTTAAATGAAATTCATAAAAATAAGTACATTAAATAAATCAAATAAATGCGGCTCATTCTTTCTTCTTGTAAGCTCTTTCTTTCTTATTATAAGTAAAGGATGTAAACCATCTGCCAAATCGACAAGTACTTTAATTGATCTTGATTTTCGACGATGAAACCTATAAGGTAAATAAGAATTAACATTTGGTAAATGTATAAAAAAAATTTCAATAGATATGAATTTTTAACTAACTCTTATATAAGTCTAAAATAAAATTTTAGACCTATGATATGGTTTAAATCATGATTCGATTCAACTTTTTTATCTTTAAGATTTATGATTTAAATTCCAAACTGACAACCTTGTTGACCACCACATAGCTGGAAGAGACAACCTATCTATATTTTTCTATCTACACAATATTTATTAATACACCATGTCATTGTTTGCACTAAGCATAATAAGAAGAATCATGAGTAGTTGAGCGTTATGTTTTTTTTACTTCTTTTGAAATTTCAATTTACATAGCAAATCAGGTGACATTTTTCAAGAACATTTGTCCATCCATTTAAACATTCGTCATCATTTACCATACTGAATATGAGGAGTGAGAAAATAATCAAAATTAATTTGATAGTTTAAAGAAGCATTGACATGCTAAGTACTTTTATAATTCTGCAATAACAAAAAAAAAATTTACTTGTCGCATGAATAGATCAATGCAATTGCCTTTCGCATCTTTTATCGATTATATTCCACCATATTGGTATTGTCTTGCACCAACATTTTTCTTAATTGATTCCTTTACTTGATCATTGCTTTGTACATATATCTCATCTTCGTTTTATCGTTATTGTCCACCATTCTTAAAACTTTTATAAGTGGACCAAATACAAGAATAATAACAACAGTGTTAGCCCAAAATTTATCACTATGAATTAAATTATAAATAAGAATTGTCATTTTCTTATCTTTAGGACCAAGTTTAGGAATCTTTGCGCTCCACTCCCTCGAAGAAATCATTCTTCTTAAAAAAAATGTATATACTAGTATGGACCCATGTGCGAAGTTTGTATTATTGTATACATTGATATTTTGATTGAGTGCAAACATGTAAATGGAAAGCAATGACATTTTTGGAATTTCAAAAAGACACCGAGTAAATTAGTTCAACCAATTTTCTTTATTAGTAGTAGAGATGGATTCTAATGCAATAAAGTGAGTAGCAAACCCGATTATCCCTGAGCGAATCAATTTTTTATTGTTGTTTCTTTTCTCATTACGCGGAATAACCAACCATTATTGTTATGAATCCTGTTATTGACTGATAATTTAAGATAATAATTTCTATCTCATCATTTTATGAAATATCTATTAGAATCAAATTGATACAATATACTACACATGGTATTCAATACTGTTTTTCTCCTTTCAATTAGTAGCTGACCAATAGCTTTATAATTTGCTCCATTATCAGTTACTATTTACACAATTTTATCTTCTTCGGTGAAATTAACAACATTATCCATTAGATCATAAATATACTCTGTACTTTGGAATTTTTCGATAGATTTAAGAAACACGGTTTCTTGGGTAGAGTATGATTTTTCTTCTATTTTGCATGCTTCAAACATCACACATCAACGTGCTATCATACCCATCCCAAAAATTGGAAATAAGTGTGAACGTGTTGTTTAATTTCTGAGCATCCTAAATCCACATATGTTTTCGAAAGTTCACCTGTAGTGGGTGCTTTAATTCCAGAATGTATCAACCATTGTTTGATAATAAGAACTACATGCAACGTTATGGGCAATATGGTTTAATAATTTTTTTTAGATATTGTCTGTCGTATATGTTTTTTGGCATCTTTAATGTCTTTTATTGCGGTTTTAATTGAAGGTTAAGATCTATCTCTCCGTGCTTGGACATATAAATCTCCTACTAATTGCACGTAGTTCAAAATCTTTATCTACTCTCAAGGATTTAGAACGATCGTTGTGTTTTGTGCCATTGAATCTTACACCCAAACGTTGTCTCTTTTCACTGATATAAGTTTCTTTACTTGCTTGAAAGGCATGTTGAACATCTCTATCTTCTTCATTTCCATCACTTGCAGCATCTGAGTTTTGTTGTTCGGGCATGCTCATTAATTCTTCTCGTGCGCGTTATTTTTCAAGCTCCTCCCAACTTCGTTTGCTTCTCTTTTTAATTAGACATTCTCGTGTAAGTTTTCTAACTTCTTTAGGAACGCTTGGACATGCTGCAGCATCGTCGACCATTGTCGTCAAATGTTGTTTCATACGTGTTATCCCTCCATTGGAAATTTCTTTATTATCGTAATTGCATTTTGTTCTTTTTAATGACATAAACTATTGTGTAGTAATATTTCCAAACAATGTCATGATTTGCCATATCCAAACACCAGAAATTATAAATAAATAAATAATAAACTAAATTTATGCAAATTATATGAAATATATTTAACAAAATGAACATGATTTAAACTAAAATTGTTAACCTAATTATAATCAAATTGCATCCCAAATTTATCTGGTCCATGCCTTAATCTACCACATCCAAATAAAATCAATCGCCTGGCCTATTTAATCGACGCACGCACAGAAACTAGGGTTCTAGTTTCTACTGGCCAGAATTAGACATTCGACGATGGAAGAAAATAATCTCACGTAAGTCCGCGCACTTCAAGGCCGAAGTCTTCAGTCGCTATTGCTGATGTATGCTATGCCAAGATCCTTTCAATCGTCGTCATCGTCACTAATTGAGTCATTAAGCACTTCTTCAAATCAAGTAAACATACGATTGTATCTATAATTTGCTCCATTGTTGTTATGTTTAAATAACCGAGGTTTGATTCCTTTCCATGTGAATTTGCAGAATCCATACAAAATTTTTATGTTTTGTTATTGAAAGTAAAGTTGATATGGAGAATCATTGTTTGATTTTTACTTGCTTTAGTTTATTATTTTTACTGTTTTTTAAACCTAATCTGAAATTCTAGAGCTTTTATGGTCCGGCCACCGCTGGAACCAGGACGAAATCTCTGCAATTTTGATGTGTCGGCTGAAAAGTTGAACCATGCTTTGAATTAGCCTGTTGGCCAATGCATGAACTGAACCGATGCAAGAGTCAGCCGAAGCAAACCAAAATGTCACCAAAAGTAAATAGCATACACAAAATATGGAGTTAGCTTGCTTCAGGGGCGTGAAGCCTGATGGATAGAATGTCATGGACATGGTGCTGGACTGGAGTGAGGCATGAAATGTATTGATGGTGATGATGTTATTGAAACTACTCTAGTAGGAACAGTCGGGCATATCCATTTGAATTGCTCATATATGTATTCATGATGTTATTGAAACTTTTTGGATATTAGCTTTAAGTGTAGTTGGTTTAATCGGTGTGTACATTGTGCTATAAAATTATAAGTTATTCAAGCTTCAATACCAAAAAAAATCACCATAAATATGGAGGGAAAGCCTTCCACCATACTTTAATAATCAAATTATCTACTTCAAGGTAAAAGCATCTGGGTTCTGCCTAATCATGACACTATCTTCATGATATAATGAGGTTATTGTTCATTATTATTTATTAAACATATCTCATAGTTGTAATGAGGCCACAAGCATTCAAGGTGCTTTTAACAAGTAAACTATGTAGCGTTTGATTAAATATTTGACAGCTCTTATATTTATTTTTCTACTACTGTTTTGTCTATTTGACAAATTTTCTAGATTTGTTGTGCTAATGCTTTCTTGGTCATAATTACAAGCAAGTTATAGTAGCAAATGTATATTTCTTCGAAGTTTGATTAGAAACTAAATCAATGCACATAACACTTTCCAATTGTATTATATTAAAGGATTAACCACTTTTATGTAAATTTATAAATGTTATCAAAGCAGTTATTAACACTCGATACCAAAAACAAAAATGTATATAGAAATGGCAATTGAATGTATAATCACACATATTTCCTCATAACACGATATACCTTAAGTATTACCATATACATGAAGCATTAAAGATCAAGATATCATATTCAGGGTAAAAACATTAGAGGCCTCATCGTCACATATCTTCATGGTCCAATATCTTGAACCAATTCAATACTTAAGAAAAGCTTAAGATTAAAGATCAAAGAAGTAGAGATATAGTTGTAACTTACATGGCAATAGTAAACAAAACCAGGCTCCCTAGTCGCATTAAAAGGATAATCCCGTCTTATCACCATTAAACAAAGAAAACCTCACAAAAGTCTTAGCCACATAACCTGGCATCATCGTAAACACATTCTTCCGCCCTTTTTCATATTTCGAAACATCCACACTCTTTCCCCTTCCATGTTACTCCGCATCACATAATACTGCATCATCCAGGTGAAGCCTAAATGACAGTTCCACCAAAAAAGAAAGAAAATAAACCATGATATACATACATACATACATACATATATATGTGTGTATGTATATGTATATATAACTTGACTAACTACAATAAAATTAGCGCATGGTTAGTTACACTTCATTAAGTCATAATCTATTACTTGATTATTGATTACTTTGTACAAAGACAAACTAAACAAATTTCGGTATATAATATATTAACATTTAATTAACAATAAAAAAAATATAACACATTAAATAATCTTAAAAAAGCTTCATTCTAATCAAGGATCTTGTGCTAATTGTGAGAGTTCGGTAAGAGTGTAGTTGGAAGAAGGAAAATGTGGTAACTGCAACTTTCAAAAGTCAGCCAAAAACTGTCCAAATCTGCATTCCAACTCATGTTTTGTCCTTATCAACAGTCGGGAGTTGTGTAAGTAGATCTATCAACATCATACAAACTGACCAACAGCTCTCTTTCCGAGAAACCAAGACATGCGAATGGCATCATGGATTAAGAACTTCATCAGCATTTCATTTTTTGTTTAAGTCTGCTACAATTTGGTCCACACACATCATATCATGTTGTCCGTGATAGGTTCATGCTCCCAATAGCACTTTTATAAAAAATTAATTTTGTCTAAAAATATATTTCAATGGAAAATATAATAAATAGCACATAGAGATTAAAGAAGAAAACAAGAAATAAACAAAATGTTAGATCATGTATAAATTGTTGAAAATCCTTTGTTTCAAAAATTAAATTCATGAACTTAAATAATTAAAATATAAATAAAATAATATAACACAGAAGGTTATGTTATTAGTTATTCTTTCCAAACAGCCAAGACCAAATGCTGCTAAATTGTGATTCTATTGTCGATATTCCAAACTATAAATGAACTAACAAAAACAATCTTCCAAACTGTAAACTACATATAAACTCAAAACACACTGACAACAAATTGCAATATCAGTACTCAAAATCCTAGTCGACGTCTAAAAATAGTATATGTAGATAAACAACTCATCCTTTTGATTGTATTGTATAATAACACATAATACATAATATCAATTACCATAGCCAAATAGGGTTTCGTGATTAGCCTCGATTTGGTGTTTCTAAATCAGATCTCATCGAAGTTAGTAGATCACACCCAATTAGCATCTCTTTATGAAGAATGCTTAGCCTCGATTTCAAATTAGTCTTGAATCAATGTTTCTAAAGAATAAAGTAAGAGAAGTAGATCAATGACATAGATGAGTAAATTAACGGGGACGAGTGGAGTGACAAAGAGAAATTTAGAAGAGGAAACGTGGTGAAGGACGAAACAAATTAGGGTTTGGGAGATAGGGAATTATGTATTAGAAGCGGAGGGGGGATTTCGTAAATAATTTGGTAGCATGAAACTTAATAAAATTGCTAAAAAACCAATTGTAGTAGCACTTAGAGCATCTCCAACCGTAGACAATGTAATTTCATGAGATGTCTATATAGCTAAAGTAGTTATACAATGCTAAGTTAATGTGATTTTACATAACAATGAAATAAATTAATATTCTCCAATGCAAATATTTTTATGTATTAAAATTTACTTATGTAGCAATAAGTTATTGATGATTGATTGTGATGCTTATTAGATGTAGTGTTTTCTACTTGCATTGGTTGCATGAATAATATTATTGTTATGTGCTAACAATATCTAGATGGAAGAGAAGAGCAGAAGATAGTAACGTGTGGGTTTATTCTCCAGAAGGTTGCGTAGGCAACCTTTTCCTGTGCAATAGCTTTACCATCCCCCTACTTGGAGGTCCAAAATTAACGGCTACGGATGCTGCAGTCATTCATATTTATTAATTCTCGGCGATCAAATACGGCAATATTAGATATATTGATACACAGAAATATAAGAATATGAAAAAATTTAAAACACCAAATAAATTCCATATTCCACTTCAAAATATTCCAAATTGATTACATAATCCTGATTCGCAGACCACATTCAGATAATATATAATTGTTACAAATACATCAAGAGTAACATATGAAGATGTCCCCTTTTAGATTAGAGTATATAAATAGGAAAGAAAACAATTTGTCATCATAAACAAAACAAAAAAATGAAAATAAAAGAACTCTAATAACAAGCTTGCCTCATGCACGTCCCTGAAAACTTTATTCGTTTAAAAAAACACTTGAAAACCTTAACTCTCAACCTACTCAAAATCAGTTGAGTACCCGAGAGTTTAAAGGGAAAAAACTTCGAGTGAGACATAAAATATGGTATGAATAATAATTTATCATCACAAACCATTTAAATATCTAGTGAAACCACGACGTTTAGCAGAACGTGTTTTCCTCTCCCTAATATCTTAAAACATTTATAAAACCATATAATGTGCTCCTGCATCAACAATGGTTAAAACATGGTATTTTAAAAACTTTATGATGATATGTAAAACAAGTAAATCAAATCTGAATTATCCATCCACGTTCATTCTGACTATCTGTCTCAACTATAGTTTCTAGGATGACTATTAACCTGTTAAATGTTCATGGACTATCCGTCAAATATCATAGTTTTTATGGAATCACTAAGAACCTATTGGTAACTCCAACATCTTGTCACTTATCCTAGTTTCCATGGGCTAATTAGGAACCTATTGACTGACTGTCAACATCTTAATCCGGATATAGTTTTCATAAGCTAACTACAAACCTACTGGCCACTGCCAATATCCAATCATAGTTTTCATAGACAGACTATGAACCTATTGGCCCCTGCCAATATTATATAGTTTTCATGGACTTATTGTAAACCTATTGGCCTCTGCCAATATCTTTAATTAAAATTTTAACATCTGTTAAGTTATATTCACTATTGGGTCAGCCTAGCTGGTTATTCTGCCTTTCCACAAAATACTGTTATGGGTTTATAACAATGTCAATAACATTTCTAAAGTCTTCATTTATGTTATGGTTTTCCTTTAAAAACGAAAATGGGTATTTGTTTTGAAACTTTAAAACATCACTTTCGAAACCACTGGATGATCTCATTCGAAAGCATAGAAAACCTCTTTTCAAAACTCTAAGTATATACCTTTGGAAACCAATGATACGTCTCGGTGGCATCAAGAAAACAATCTTTAAAACATAGCTTTGAAACAAATAAAGTACCCTTTCGAAAGCAATGGGTTTACTCTTTAAAAACACCATTTTGGTCAAAATGGTTATATACAAAATTATCTCTTTTGAAACCATCTAAAATTAATTTGGGGAAAGTTGATGGCGTCGGAACTATCTAATCGAAAGCAAAGACCTGTAAAAAATCAAAACTTTGAAGAACAAAGTCGAAACCCCCTTTCGACCCCATCCCCTTCGAAACACTCAACCCTTTCGAATGCATTGATGACTTCAATACTTAGGAAGGAAAACAGCGGCCGGGTTTTTGACTGGGTGAGAACCAATCCTTTTCGAAAGCTCTTATTTAAAGAAAAAGGTACCTCTTCGAAGCTAATATTTTAACATCATGTGACAACCTTCATCGAAAGCTATTTATAAAACCCTTTTGAAAGCATAAGTTTCGACTATGTCGAATGCTTTAAGTAAAATAAGGCAAGGCTTTAACTTTTGAAAACAAGGCAGGGTTTCGGTCCCATCGAAAGCTTACCTTTCGACACCAAGGCTTCTGTCATCCTTCCATTCCACTGCGCACAACTAGGTGATGCCTTGTGTATTGATTTCGATTATGATGGTTTCGACTAAGTGGGTTTCGACTAGGATGGGGCAGAATCATTGGAGTCGAAAGGGTTGTTAATTGAGGCGGAACACCATTTTCTGAATTAAAGGCTGAAATGTTGCTTCTTTTAGTAATTTTTTTATAACAACTTGCCTATTTGTAAACCATTGATTAGCTGCCGCAAAAATTTTCAAATACTTTACAAGTGGAAACTGCCGATTTAATTAGATCTAAATCAAAGCTTTATAACATTAAACCCTTCCATGTGATAAAAGTAATATTTGCAGAAAAGTCACCCTTTTAAATAATTTATTTCCCCTAGTAAATCAATTCGGGAAAATCCCCAAAAATCACAGAAATTCAATTTCATCATATAATCAAACATATTAAAAATTTAGACCCAATTTCTTCCTGAAATATCCATAATAAATTTTAAACCCAATTACAACACGTTTATCATCAAAAATTCGTAGTAAAATTTCCATAGCTAGGAAAATTCCGAAAATTAAAACTCTTCTCCAAAACCATGTTTTACTTAAAAAAAAAATCCATGGCATCTTAAAATCAATAACCCACGATTTTACCCCTAAAACCGTACTAATTTAATGTACAAATAAATTGTTTAAATCAAGCAATTCATAGATTAATCATATCATCATCCAATGCATCATAGAAACAAGATAAATACCCAAATCCGAAATTATATGATTATAAAACCAAAAAGAGATGGAATTAATTATTATACACCTTAGATATGATAAGAAATTTGAGATTTGTTGTTGATTAATCCTCCCAGGCTTTTGATCTTTAGCTTTAGATTGAAATTCTTCTTTTCCTCCTTATTAATGGCCGGTTGTCTTAGGGTTTTCGTGTTATATTTTTGATTTGAGAAAAATGAACGCGGATGGACAATAGTGAGAAATGTATAGCCATGTAAAATAAAGAGGCTATTTTTACTAATATGCACATGTGTGAACTAAGTATCCTTTAAGCCAATTAAAGCCCATTAATTTTTTATTATTAAGCATGGCCTGTAATGACCAGATTTTTCGACGCTCACAAGTCGACATTGATACGTCCACTATATCCAATGCCGAACAATTGAATGCTGGAAAACCGAACCGTTAGGGTTAAAGAAGAAGAAGATAGAAGAAGAAACAAAAACAATAACAGAATCTCACATTTCGCAGTGGAAAAACATATAATAGATAAATGAATAACTTTAAAACAAAAAACTATATCAGTTTTACAGTACATCATCAGAATTTTCAACAACACAATACAACACTGGCAGTCGATATAACTTGATTACATGGAAACTAAACTTGCCGCAATCCATACGCAGCGGGTACTATATAGTATAAGTGATATGCCTCACCATCCAGCTTGCTTCTGATCTGCACAGCATACTTTTCCTGATTTTGCTCCAGAACAACTGATAACCTGACTCTAGGCTGCCCGTGTGGAAAATTATGGACACCTAGAGTTTAGAAAGGGAACAATAAAATCCAGGTCAGTCATGGGACTGGTGTGAGATCTTAAAATAGTTATTTTCACAAAGAAAAGGAAAAGAAACCCGCTGTGCTTTTGGAAAATAAAACTACCATAAGGCCTCCTGCCACACACACAATGCAAACGCAGAATTGAAGGAGATTTCTCCTTATGATAGTCAGACATGGTTGATACGCAAAATCTTTTTGATATTATTATTAAAGCATAGTGCAAAAAACATTTCGAAAGTATAATATTAATCTTAGCCAGCATACCACCACTATGGTATACCTACTATAGCTACCAATTAAACAGCGAGTCGTCACCATAAGTAAAAGGCAGGTTATACAACTAAAACCGTACATGGCACGTATTATTTTTTTGGATTTCCAACAAATGGCCAAGCTAAGGAACTTCCACACCGAATGGAACGCCTTTGGAGGGACGCCCCCGAGAACCTAACCAGATCTCTGCCAACACAAGGTCGGGTTACCTTTGTAACTAGGTAACTACTACACGAGTATGTCATCCGCCGGACTTAACTGACCTTTATCCGAGGCGCCTCATCAACCAACAACCACATAGTAAATACTCTGGGCTCCATACCAGAATAACACCTTTAATAATCCACACAAGTTAAAGATCTGGGCTCTATACCAGATACCACTTTTTATCCAGAAGGAAATGTACATGCCCTGAGGGGCGCGATCCCCATAACCTTGCCGCAACCTTCCTGTTTCGACCATTTCCAGGGTGTAAGGTCCGACGAAGTCTCATCCACTAAGCTACGCTTTTCACAAAAGTCATACTTCGATCAACAAATGATCAGCAACACTTAGCATTCCATACTACCAAATTGGGAGTATATCACTAATAACCATCAAGTACATAACCTCTGAGCTCGTACGTCTCGGAGAAGGGTATTAAGCTAAGAGAATAAATTCTCCGCCACCAACAAAAATGTATTTGATAGAAATCATCTTTATATCTCAAAGTGTAATGTCATACATACAACCATACAAGTCCGTTTTGGGTTCGAACAAAACCGAAGAAACTTCAAAGAAGCCCTTGCAAATACGGGTATCCACAATCCCTATCGGACTCCCCATCACATATGGAGATCTCTATACCGGAGCAACTAAGTGCAGTGATAATCGACAGGTAATCTTTTCGTTCTCGAAAATACCCGGTCTTCACCACCGTCTTCAAATGCACTTTAATTTCGTCGTATCATTATTCGAAATGGGTTTTATGATACAAAGTCATCTCCCGGCTTAACCGAATAATGAGCGCTTATTTTTAAAATAAGTGTTACATTCAAATTTCAAGTAAATCACAACAATTTCCACACTGATCTTTTAAATAAAAGATCCATCGTAAAGATTCGATGTGGTTTTGGGGTAACCGTTTCGAATCCGACCCCCGATCGCATCGAAATTCAAACGCCGTTTAAAGGCCAATATTGATAGTCGGTTATTTAACTATCAAAAAATATTCACAACAATCACCAAGATTTAAATAATTTTCCCCTAATTATTTACTTTCAAAATATCTTCGCAAGATATATTTTCACATTTCAACCCTTTGAAAACAAATTTCAAATCACTTTCCTCACACGGAATATATTTCCAAATATTTATTCATTTCCACGAAAATTTGCCAAGTTCAAATACTGTAAAATAATTTCAATCACTTATCCAAAACTATATAGTTGGAAACATTTAAAACAAAAACTATTTTAAAACACTTTATTGAAACATTAGTCATGAAATTTTATATCAATATCTCATATAAAACTCAAGTCCAAACTAATTTTTTTTTTAAATTAAATTATTAGATAAAGTGTAACTATTTAAATACCCGTTTATAAATCAAATATCAATTAAAATTTTAAAATAACCACTTCTATAATTAACTAAATAAATATTTACTTTAAAGATTTAAAAACAACTTAAGAAAACAATTTCTCCAAAGCATCTTTTAAAAACCAACCTTAAAACTTATAATTTATATTTGAAAGCCACTTCTAGAGAAAATATACTCGGCTTCCCGGGGAAAATACACCTTCCATTCTACAATGGTTCATTTAAATCAATTAATAAATCCTTCTCGATTTATTTTAATTTACATTCTAAATTTGTAAATTTCTTTCCACGCTTTTAAAAATAAACCAATATTTATTTTTAAAACGAATTTCCCTTTACTTTATAAATTCCCATTGTGAAATCAAATTTCTAAATATCCACTGGTATACGATTTTCAAATCGATTTCCAAATATTCACTATCAAACACCAAACCAAATTCCAAATTTATTTCCAAATTTATTTCCTTTTAAAATAAATTCATTTACCTCTTCCAAACTATTTAAAATCTGGATTTTAAATAAAATTTCTCCAACTTTTAAATAACATTACTCGAAATCCGTTTATTAAAATCTTTTTCCATATTTTGGAATTAATCTGATAGGATTACAAAATCAACTTTTATACTTTTAAATTTCTTCTTTTAAATTTATCCAATTCTTTAAAATTAATTTACTTAAAGTTTCTACTTTAATTTTCAAACATCCAATTTTTTATTTCTGGTATCCTACGATACCAAAAATATATTTGGCTAAACCATAGCTTTCAATAAACTCCAATCAGCAATATAATCATTCACAGATTATCAATAAATCAACACACGATATATGAAACAAATTCAAATATTTGAGCAATCCAGTTGGATCCCTCCAACCTGTTTCGCTGCATCCACAGATATTAGCACAATAATTAAATACCAATTCCACTTTGAGTTGGAATATTGCGGTACATGGGATTGTATAATATCATCCGCTATTATGCGGTGCATAGGTCTCATCCACTATATAATACGGAAAATCAATCTCTCCAAATACACACACACACACACACTCCACTATATCTAATATCACGAATAGATAAATTATCAAATTCATCCAAACACAGCACATCCAACAATAATTTTTTTCCATTTAAACGAGTGAGAAGATCTCACTTTTGCTTTTATTTGCAATCCAATCCAATTCCGACTTGGTTTCACGGTTTTGATCTTGCATGACAATTATATGATTACATTAATATTCGAATAAATCGAACAATTTAAATTTCCATTTTATAGTTTTAATTCAACTAATAATTTAGTTTTAAATTAACGATTTAATTTTAAACGAATAATTAAATTTTAAATAAATTTTCATTTAGTTAATTCTCTTAGTAACTAAAATAAATTAAATATATTAATAAAACAAACTAATCGCTAAATCCTTTATTTTTTAAAATAAACCAGTAACATTTAAAATGTAGATATATATTATTATTATTTTTCTGAAACTACCCATATATATATTATACTTGTAAAATATTCTGCATATGTTTAAAAAACAAATTTTTATATTACTTTCAAACATTTAAAATTCCTAATTTTCCCAAACTTTATCTATACATATAATAATTTCTATAACTAACAATAATAATTGTACTTTACTGTATAAAAATTCTCTGTGTATATATACACACACACACACACACACACATATATAAATTTATTTTAAAAGAGTTTTACCTCACAGAAAACAAATGAACTCAGGCTCCTAACCCTCGAACGCAAATCCAACCCTCAACATCGCGGCTAAGACCATGAACTCGCCTCCAGTCGCCGCGTTCGACCCCCCCCCCCCCAACTCCGATTAACAACAACACTTTCCCCGTCTTCGACTCTCCCCATCGCTGCCTTTGAATTCGCATGCCACCAAATTTCATCGCGACTGCCTGAATAAGTTAAACTCGACAGTCTACTTCCTCCTATGTTACGCCTTCACTCCATTTTTCCCTTCAGTCCACGCGCCCACACGAGCTCGCCACCACGACTCGATTCCTTTACCGTGGCCATCAAGCTCGCGAATCGAATCGAGATTGAATTAATTCGAACCTTCCTATTCTGCCATTTCGATTTCGAACAAAAATCGTTCGGCCCTTTTTCTTCTCTTTTTTTTGGTATAGTTTGCTTGAATTTAACGAGGATGGAAGATGAGATTTATTTTATCTCTATTGATTTCGGCTGCTTTGAAATTATACTTGAAAACCCCTCTTATTTTGTTTACACGAAATCGAGTTGTTTTCCGCCATTTTCGATTTCATTTTTGTTTGATCGGATAAAGTTAATTTCATTTTCAAACGAAGAAGATAGTTTTATCCTGTTTATTTTTTTATATAAAAAAAGACGCGTGTAATAACATTTGCCAAGTGTTAGTAAAGAAAGCAACGTGTAAAAATTGCCTTGATATAACATTATATCAAATTTAAATATTATTTTTAAATTTAAATTCAAATTCAAATTTAAATCGTCTCGGTTCCGCAACTCGCAATCTCGATCTCCAATTGAAGCGTGCCGTTAGGCGTTTATATTGTTAAACCCCTATTTCGAACACAATGGAAAAGGTTTCGAGTCCAAATTCGATCGTATGGAGAAGATAGCTTTTTGGACCAGTTAAAATATCGAATTTTCGATTTAAATTTCAGCGCGTTTATCAACCGTACGGCCAAATGATCGCTCCAAACACTAAGAAAATTGAACTCCAATAATAATATAATATTACGGATCGAATGGAACTGGTTTCGTCGAAATCCGAGACCGTGCCTTGGAAGGCTATTTTTAAATATCGATTTAAACAATAAAATTTCAAAACTGAACAAATTACTTTCAAACTCAATTTTAAAAGTTCTATTGCCTTCAATATTATCAATATAATTTTTTCAAGCCTTTGAAATATTTTTAACCGGCTTAAGGCTGAGGATTCAAATTTTTACCCAACTTCAATAAATTAAATTCAAAATTTTAATTTCCAAATTCATAGTTATATCTAAAATTCAAGTTTAAAATAACTTCCAAATATTTAAAAATCGGTTAAATATTTCAATTTCAAATGTTCAAAATTCTGGGTCGTTACATTCTTCCCCCTTTAACAGAATTTCCTCCCGAAATTACTAGTTAAGAAGAATGATCCTTAACCCATTTTCATTTTCTCAAAAAAAATAGTTTTACCAACTTGCCAAAACAAATCTTTTTATCAAAAACCCATTATTGATTCAATTAACTTTCAAATCTTAACCATAAATTCCAAACAATATTGTTTTCCTAACCAATTCAAATTTAAATTTTCAAAATTTTCTCAAAATTTTTCTAACTCCCTAAATTTTCGAAAATTTTTGCAAGCGTTTCCTTTGTGCGGCTAGCTCGGTACGACTACAAAATGCCACAACGGGCCCCCAGATTTCAAAAGAAAACAAAAATCCTAGAGGCTAGACAAGAAAGTCATCAAATTTCGTACTGAAATTTAAATACATACCTTTTTCGAGCAATTCAAATTTATCTTCGAAATCAAATACTAATTCCATTTTCCTTTATAACATCTGTATACCCTACTTAACAATAATATCCAATTACAACATTAAAAATCATTTTTCACATTTCCTTGCATAAGTTTCAATAATTATTTCATTCAAATCCGTACGATGCAATTATATCATTCGTACGCAATATCAAATTCGATTGCTCACTTGATCACACAATTTCACTTCCGAACTAGTATCGTTCACCCGACTTCCTAATGCAGACTCATATCTGGTTTCTTGATCATAAACCGTCATTCTTCTTGCATAGCCATAAACTATGATAGAGAATTTCCAGAATTAACCAAAAACCCATATCTAGGTTCGCGTCGAAAATCGAGTAAAAAATTCCAATTCGGATCGATATAACTATCTCGAAATTTTATGCTCGAATTCTGGATCAAATCGCTATTCGAATAAAATAATATATGTATATCCCACGTATTTATTTCTAATTGATTATTAATTATATCAATTTTCTTTCATTCATATTTATCTTGATTTCTATCCACTTATTCACAATCGCCATTTCATAATTTTCCAGTTTATCCTTTATTCACTTATCAATTTAGAATATTTTCTCAACTCCAAATTTTACTAAAGAATTTCACCATTTATTTCTTAAGTTTAATATAAAAATTCTATATACTTCTTATATTTATTTTCAATTTACCCCTTTGGTTTTATCTATACTTTTATTTAAACTAGATTTCATATTCCATATGAATACAAATTTTTTTATCTTCAATTAGTTTCACTTACTAATTTTATTTCAATACTTTGCTTCATTTGACCCAACTTGACAAATTTTCCATTTCACTTAATTTTACTCAATCCATATTCAGTTACCATTCGAATTTTAAGCTTCGATAAGTTTTTTTTCAGCTTATTTACATTTTACACTATTTTAAATTTTAACTTTACTTCAACTTAGATTTTATTCTAACAATTCCAAATTTTACAAGTTATCAAACTCCATTATATTCCATGAATACTTTAAATAGGATTCCAGAGTCTTTCCAACATTTAAAAATCATTTTTTGAAATCAATTCAAATTATCCTTTGAATTTCCAAAACCAAACCCAGTTTTGCAAACAATTTCAATTTTTAAAATAATTTTGGCAGCAACCCCTCTCTTAGAAACTCAAAAATGAACACCTAAGATGTCGCGATCATCATCGGAATTATTTTCCAACGACTGAAAAGAGTTTAGTGCTTTTATCCCTCCAAAATATTTTTCCAAAACCTTTGAAAACCATTTCCAAACTCTAAGGGAATTTAATCTTTTCCAAATTTTAAAATTTTCAAATCCTTTCAAATTCTTTCAAATATTTCTATGAAATTTATTTCAAATTATAAATCACATTTACCATTTATATTTACAAATCTCATTTGCATATAAATTTATTTCTTAACCTTTGGTTATGTTATCAATTTCTTATTCAATAATCAATGATAATAATTTAGTATTATCACTTCCTAACAATCAAACAACTATATACTATAATAATTTACGGAAAATGATTTCTTTTCCATACAAAAATAGTTTGGGTAAAATTATCTCATTAACCCGATTTTAAAACAATACTATGTCGGTTTATCTTGTTTAAGAGTTTAGAAACCCCTATCGATACAATTAGCCAAATTGCACCGACTAGAATCTATAAACAATCAACCGATAAATCAACACAATACAAAACAATTTTTATATTCACTAAAAAATACGCTCTCATATCTATTAATACACTCAAACTCATCCTAGAGTACTACTGACTCTATCTCTAACGAGTAACCTCCACCCGAGCCAAGGTTGTCGCTTAACCAAATGCTTTGATACCACTCTGTAATGGTCTAGGCTTTTCAACCATCGACAGCGGCCACGCTCGACTGCTAGGCTTTTCAACCATCACAGCCCCACCGTGGCATACAATGATATCCTGACCTTTGTTTTACGGCCAGCCTTTCCACTTCATCACCTAACCGGTTGACCAATCCTTCCCCAGGGACATGTAGGGGTAAGAGTCTCCCGTTCACCACCAAATGCGAAGCGAGAACCTCCTATCATGTTGCATTAAGCAAGGTCGGACATGGGACTGGTGCGAGATCTTAAAATAGTTATTTTCACAAAGAAAAGGAAAAGAAACCCGCTATGCTTTTGGAAAATGAAACTACCATAAGGCCTCCCGCCACACACACAATGGAAACGCAGAATTGAAGAAGATTTCTCCTCATGATAGTTCAACATGCTTGATACGCAAAATCCTTTTGATATTATTATTAATGCATAGTGCAGAGAACATTTAGAAAGTATAATATTAATCTTAGATAGCATACCACCATTATGGTATACCTACTATAGCTACCAATTAAACGGCGAGTCACCACCATAAATAAAAGGCAGGTTATACAACTAAAACCGTACAGGGCTTATATTGTTTCTTTGGATTTCCAACAAATGGTCAAGCTAAGTAACTTCCTCGCCAAATGGAACGCCTCTGGAGGGACGCCCCCGAGAACCTAACCGGATCTCTACCAGCACAAGGTCGGGTTACCTCTGTAACTAGGTAACTACTATACGAGTATGCCATCCCTCGGTCGTAAGCGACCTTGATCCGAGGCACCTCATCAACCAACAACCACACAGTAAAATACTATGGGCTCCATACCAGAATACCACATTTAATAATCCACACAAGTTAAATATCTGGGCTACATACCAGATACCACTTTTTATCCAGAAGGAAATGTACATACCCTGAGGGGCACGACCCCCACAACCTTGTCGTAACCTTCCTGTTTCGACCATTTTCAGGGCGTGAGGTCCGACGAAGTCTCGTCCACAAAGCTAAGCTTTTCACAAAAGCCATGTTTCGATCAACAAATTATCAACAACACTTAGCTTGCCACACTACCAAATTGGGAGTATATCATTAATAACCATCAACTACATAACCTTTGAGCTCGTACGTCTCAGAGAAGGGTGTTAAGCTAAGAGAATAAATTCTCCGCCACCAACAGAAATGTATTTGATAGATTTCAGCTTTATATCTCAAAGTATGGTGTCATACGTACAACCATACAAGTCCGTTTCGGGTTCGAACGGAACCGATGGCACTTCAAAGAAGCCCTTGCAAATTCGGGTATCCAACGGACTGCCCATCACATATAGAGATCTCTACATCGGAGAAACTCAGTGTAGAGACAATCGACAGGTAATCGTTTCATTCTTGATAATACCCGGTCTTCACCACCGTCTTCAAATGCACTCCAATTTTGTCGTATCATTATTCGAAATGGGTTTTATGACGCAAAGTCCTCTCCCGACTTAACCAAATAATAAGCGCGTATTCTTAAAAATAAGTGTTACATTCAGATATCAAGTAAATCACAACAAATTCCACATGGTTCTTTTAAATAAAAGATCCATCACAAAGATTCGATATGGTTTACGGATAACCGTTTCGAATCCGACCCCCGTTCGAATTGAAATTCAAACGCTATTTAAAAGCCAATATTGATAGTCAGTTATTTAACTATCAAACAAGATTCACAACAATCATCAAGATTTAAATAATTTCCCTTAATTATTTACTTTCAAAATATCTTCGCAAGATATATTTTCACATTTCAACCCTTTGAAAACAAATTTCATGTAACTTTCCTTACGTAGAATATATTTCCAAATATTTATTCGTTTCCACTAAAAATTTTCCAAGTTCAAATACTTTAAAATAATTTCAATCACTTATCCAAAACTATATACTTAGAAACATTTAAAACAAAAACTATTTTAAAACACTTTATTTAAAACATTAGTTATGAAATTTTATATCAATATCTCATATAAAACTCAAGTCCAAACTAATTTTTTTACAATAAAATTATTAGATAAAGTGTAACAATTTAAATACCCATTTTCTAAATCAAATATTAATTAAATCTTTAAAATAATCACTTCTAGAATTAACTAAATAAATATTTACTTTAAAGATTTAATACAACTTAAGAAAACAAATTCTCGAAAGCATCCTTTTTAAAACCAACCTTAAAACTTATAATTTATGTTTGAAAGCTACTTTTAAAAAAATATACTCGACTTTCCAGGGAAAATACACTTTCCACTCTAAAATAGTTCATTTAAATCAATTAATAAATCCTTCTCGATTTATTTTAATTTATATTCTAAATCTGTAAATTTCTTTCCACACTTTTAAAAATAAACCAATATTTATTTTCAAAACAAATTTCCTTTTACTTTATAAATTCCCATTGTGAAATTGAATTTTCAAATTTCCACTGATATACGATTTTCAAATCGATTTCCAAATATTCACTTTCAAACACCAAACCAAATTCCAAATTTATTTCTAAATTTATTTCCTTTTAAAATAAATCCCTTTATCTCTTCCAAACTATTTAAAATCCGAATTTTAAATAAAATTCTCCAACTTTTAAATAACATTAATCGAAATCCATTTATTGAAATCTTTTCCCATATTTTGGAATTAATTTGATAGGATTACAAAAAATAATTTTTATACTTTAAATTTTCTTCTCTTAAATTTATCCAATTCTCTAAAATTAATTTACTTAAAGTTTCTACTTTAACTTCTATAAATCCAATTTTTTATTTCTGGTATCCTATGATGCAAAAAATATATTCGGCTAAACCATAGCTTTCAATAAACTCCCATCAACAATATAATCATTCATAGATTATCAATAAATCAACACACGATATATGAAGCAAATTCAAATATTTGAGGAATCTCGTTGGATCCCTCCAACATGTTTCCGTGCATCTATAGATGTTAGCACAATAATTAAATGCTAATTCCACTTCGAGGTGGAATATCGCGGTATATGGGATTATATAATATCATCCGAGGTTATGCGACGCATAGGGTCTCATCCGCTATATAATGCGGGAAATTAATCACTCCATATATGTATATATACACTACTATATCTAATATCACCAATAGATAAATTATCAAATTCATCCAACACAGCACATCCAACAATAAATTTTTTCCATTTAAACGAGTGAAAAGATCTCACATTTGCTGTTATTTATAATCCAATCCAATTCCGACTTGATTCACAGTTTTGACCTTGCATAACAATTATATGATTTTATTAATATTCGAATAAATCAAATAATTTAAATTTCCATTTTATAGTTTTAATTCAACTAACAATTTAGTGTTAAATTAATGATTTAATTTTAAACGAATAATTAAATTTTAAACAAATTTTATTTCAGATAATTCTCTTAGTAATTAAAATAAATTAAATACATTAATAAAACAAATTAATCACTAAATCCATTATTTTTTAAAATAAACTTGTAGCATTTAAAATGTATATATTTATTATTATTTTTCTGAAACCACCCATATATATATACTTGTAAAAAACTCCGCATATGTTTAAAAAACAAATTTTTATATAACTTTCAAACATTTAAAATTCTTAATTTTTTCCAAACTTTATCTATATATATAATAATTTCTGTAACTAACAATAATAATTGTGCTTTATAAAAATTCTCTCTGTGTATATATATATATATGCATATATAAATTTATTTTAAAAGAGTTTTAGCTCACAGAAAACAAACGAACTCATGCTCCTAACCCTCGAACGCAAATCCAGCCCTCACCATCGCGGCCTCGACCATGAACTCGCCTCCAGTCGCCGCGTTCGACCCCTCCAACTCTGATGAACAACAATACTTTCCCCATGCTCGACTTTCCCCATCGCGGCCTTTGAATTCGCATGCCACCAAATGTCATCGCGACTACCTGAATAAGTTAGACTCGACGGTCTACTTCCTCTTATGCTACGCCTTTGCTCCATTCTGCCCTCCAGTCCACACGCCCACACGAGCTCGCCGCCATGACTTGATTCCTTTACCGTGGCCATTAAGCTCTCGAATCAAATCGAGATTGAGTTCGATTCGAACCTTCCTGTTCTACCATTTTGATTTTGAACAAAAATGATTCGGCCCTTTTTCTTCTCTTGTTTTTTGTATAGTTTGCTTGAATTTAGCGAGAATGGGAAGATGAGATTTATTTCTTCTTTAATGATTTCGGCTGCTTTGAAATTACACTAGAAACCCCTCTTATTTTGTTTATATGAAATCGAGTTGTTTTCCGCCATTTTCGATTTCATTTTCGTTTGATCGACTAAAGTTAATTTCATTTTCGAACAAAGAAGATAGTTTTGTTTCTATTTTTTTAATATAAAAATGAAGACGTGTGTAATAACATTTGCCAAGTGTTAGTAAAGAAAGCAACATGTTAAAATTGCCTTGAGAAAACATTATAGCAAATATATATATTATTTTTAAATTTAAATTCAAATTTAAATCGTTTCGGTTTCGCAACTCACAATCTCAAACCTCCAATCGAAGCGAGCCGCCAAGCGTTTATAATGTTAAACCCCTATTCCGAACACAATGGAAAAGCTTCCGAGTCCAAATTTGATCGTATGGAGAAGATAGCCTTTTGAACTAGTTAAAATATTGAATTTTCGATTTAAATTTCAGCGCATTTATCAATCGTAAGGTCAAATGATCACTCTAAATACTATGAAAATTGAAATTCGATGATAATACAATATTATGGATATAATGGAACTGGTTTCATCGAAATCCGAGACTATGCCTCGAAAGGCTATTTTTAAATATCGATTTAAACGATAAAATTTCAAAAGTGAACAAATTACTTTCAAATTCAATTTTACAAGTTCTATTACCTTCAGTATTATCAATACAAATTTTTCAAGACTTTGAAATATTTTTAACTGGCTTAAAACTGAGGATTCAATTTTTACCCAACTTCAATAAATTTAATTCAAAAATTTAATTGCTAAATTCATAGTTATATTTGAAATTCAAGTTTAAAATAACTTCCAAATATTTAAAAATCAATTAAATATTTCAATTTCAAATGTTTAAAATTCTAGGTCGTCACATGGCCTATGTTATAATTTATTCAAATCTCAATCCCCTTATCATCATTATTCTATTTAATTTATCTAATTAAATTTGCTGAATAATTTTATCAAAAATTAGAGATGTTATAGGCCCCCTTAAAGAATTTCATCCTCGAAATTCAGTAAGGACTAAATACTAAACATCGCAATCCTTTGTAACAACACATAATAACCATACTAGTCTAATTGACTAGCAACTACCTATATAAATGTAATATAGAAATACCATCAAAGCAGATCATGATAAGTATCTCTAATTCTGTCCTCTGTCTCCCAAGTACAATCCTTCTCGTTGCCACTCCACTGAACTTTCACCAACCCGACTGTCTTGTTTCTTAATCGTTTCTCATCTCTAGCGACAACCCAAACTGGTTGTCTAACGAAAGTCAAATTAGGCTCTACCACTAAGTCATCCAACCCTATCGGAGGAATAGTAGTCTTTGGATCATGCACATACTTGCAAAGATGAGACACATGAAATACAGTATGGACACCTGCCAAACTGCTCGGCAACTGTATTCTGCACGCAAACTTTCCAATCCTCTCTATAATTTGGTATGGTCCTACATATATTAGGGCTAACTTCCCTGACTTTCCAAATCATGCTACATTTCACAGGTGATACTTTAATGAAAAATCTTACCTCCAACTGAGAATTTTGGGTCCATACGCCTCTTATTTGTGTAATTCTTTTGTCTGGACAAAGCTTCCTTCATCCTTCCTTGGATGAACTCAATCTTTTCCGACGCCTCTCAAACCAAATCTGGACCTAAGACTAATCTGTCTCCAGTCTCCAACCAACATGCTGGTGATTTGCATGGTCTTTCATACAAAGCTTCAAATTGTGTCATTTCTATACTAGTCTGATAACTATTGTTATAGGAAAACTCAACCAAATGTAGGTGATCCTCCCAAGATCCACCTACATCTAATACATAAGCTCTCAGTAGATCCTCGAGTACTTTTTTGACTCCCTCTGCCTTCCCATCTGTCTGAGGGTGATACGCAGTTCTCATATTAAGCATGGTACCCATCACTTCCTGTAGACTCTTCTAGAATTCACTAGTGAACAAAACATCTCTGTTACTGACTATACTACTAGGAACTTCATGCAGTCTAACTATATTTTTCTGGAAAAATTTAACTAAAATAGGTGTTGCTCTGGTTGATTTAACTTGAATGAAATAAGTACTCTTGGTTAATCTGTCCACTATAACCCATATACGTTCATTACCTCTATTTGACCTTGGCAACCCATCTATAAAATTTCTAGATATCGAATCCTGTTTCCAAACTGGAATCTCTAAAGGCTGAAGCAACCCACTTGGTTTCTGATGTTCAGCTTTCACTTGTTGATGGTTTGCACACTGCCTAACCTACAAGCCAACATCCCTCTTCATGCCTGCCAATAGAAGCTTCTTTTAATATCCTGATACATCTTTGTTCCTCCATGATGAATCGTAAACTTGGATTGATGACATTCTCCATGAACTTCCTTTCTCATGAATCCTCCACATCCAGAACACAAAAGCACCCCTTCTTTCTTAGCTATCCTTTCTGGTTAAGGTCAAAATCCTTTAAATCACCGATCTCTATTTAAACCTCCAGTCTTCTGATCCTTTTAGCTAATGCAGGATCCTCCTTTTGCTTAGAATCAATTTTCTCAATCAATACTTGTCGAACTTCTAAACAAGAAAACCTGAAGATACTCTGACTAGAACCAGTAGTCGATCTTAAATGTACATCACAATTGACTAAGGCTTCTAAGTCCTTCCACTCCGCCAACATAGCTAACACCACATTCTGATGTTTTCCGCTAAGAGCATCGGCCACTTTATTGCCTTTTTCTGCTGTATATTTATACCAAATCATATGCAACCAAAATCTCCATCCACCTCCGCTATCTCATATTCAACTCCTTCCGAGAGAATAAATACCATAAAGGCTTATGATTGGTATGTAACTCAAATATCTCCCTTAAGAGATGATGTCTCCAAATCTTCAATGCGAAGATCACAGCTGCTAACTCCAAATCATGAGTAGGATATCTAACTTCATGCAGTCTAAGCTGCCTAGATGCTAGGAAATGACTTTATCATTCTGCATCAACACCGCTCCTAATCCAGTTCCACATGCATTAGTATACACCACCAATCCTTGGTTTCCATCGGGAACTACTAATATGGGTGCATTGGTCAATAAATACTTTAACTTATGTAATGCCTCCTTACATTTCTCGGACCAAATAAGTCTCACTTCCTTCCTGGTTAGCTTAGTTAAAGTGCTGCTATTTGTGTGAAATCCTTAATGAATCTACGATCGTAGCCAGCAAGTCTAAGAAAACTCCTTATCTTAGTCACTGTCGCTGGCCTCTTCCAATTATTCATCGCTTCGATCTTATCTGGATCAACAGACAATCCTTTCTCTGAAACCATATGACAATGAAATTTTAAGTCTTTCTTCCAGAAATGACACTAGGTAATTCCGTCTTTAGCTGATTCTACCTCAGTGTCTCAAGTACCACTCTAAGATGAACTCCATGCTCTCTCTCATCCCTAGAGTAGACATGAATATCATCTATAAACACCAACAAAAACCCATACAAATACTCTTAAAAAACTAGATTCATCAAAACCACAAAGAAAGCAGGTGCATTCGTTAATCCAAATGGCATCAGCAACCACTCATATGAACCATACCTAGTTCGAAATGTTGTCAAAGGAAAACTGTCCTCTGTCACTCCTAACTGATGGAAACCTATCATCAAATCCGCCTGGGAAAACACTCTGGCTTCGCTCAACTAATCAAACAGATCGTCTATTCTTAGCAAAAGATATTTATTCTTAATTGTCCTTTTATTTAACTTGCGATAGTCAATGCACATCCTTAATGACCCATCTGGTTCCTTTATGAACACCACGGCCGCTCCCCAAAATGAACTGCTTAGTCTAATAAAATAACTTCCTTCTAGATTCACTGGCTGCACCTTCAATTCCTTCATCTCAGTTGGCGTTATCCTGCTAGGTGATCTACTCATAGGTTCAGATTCTGGTATAAGATCTATTCTAAACTCAATAGCTCTATTTGGGGGTAGTCCAGTGACTGGCTCAAAGATATATGCAGACTCTCTTGCTACCTAAACCCGACTTAAATCATTTCCTACCTCCATAGCATTAGACATAGTACTAACACTCCGGTCAGTATTCTCTACTGAGAATATCACTCGGTTATGACTATCAGGGTGTCCCAGTGATATTTCCCTATCCTAGCAAAATATTCTAGCCTTATAACTACTCAAACAATCCATACCCAAAATGATCATGAAATCTACGGAATCAATAACATACAAGCTACATGCAAATTTATGACCTAAAAAATCAAGTTTTAACTAGTGACATGTTAGCCGTAGAGTTGCATACCCTCTTATTGGATTCACAGCCTTTAAGGAAGTAACAAGGTAGGTGGGTTCTAAACATAATCTATCAACTAAACATTGAGATATAAATGAATGTGATGCACCGGTTTCAAAAAGTACTCTAACTGGAATACTCTTAATCAAAAGTATACCTTCCATCATAGTCTTTTCTTTATCTACTGTAGTAGGCCTAGCTGGTCCTATGGCAAAAACTTTTCCTTTGTCCTTCCTAATTGGCTCTGTACACTGATTCTTGTAATGCCTAATTTGATCATATTTGAAGCATTTCACATTCTTCTTACTTGCAGCTTTCTTTCCATTTCCTGACGGACATTCATTAACAAAGTGACCCTTCTTGTCACACTCATGGCAAACTACCTTAGCCTTTGACTTCTTATTAATATCTCCCTTTTGTAATTTCTTCTTTTTAAAAAACTTCCTCTTCTTCCCTTGAGAACCCTGGGCTTCCACTGACTTCTCTTTAGCAAGATCAGCAAGTAACTCCTCATGGTGAATGGCCATCTCCACCACTATATTACAAGGATCACAAACGTGTTTCGTGGTTATTCTAGCAAGCTCCAGCCTCAATCCTTGAATGAACTTCTCATTTCTTTTGATGTTGGTATCCATAATTGCATATCCATATTGAGATTGTTCTTTAAACATAATAGCATACTCGACTATTGACATCTCTCCTTGAACTAAATCCATAAACTTCCTCATCGGCTTATACTTAGCAAACTTAGATATAAACTTCTGCTCGAATCTCATTTTAAAATTAGCCCAAGTTAACTATTCTTTCGGCACTTCGACAGTGATACTATTCCGCCAAGGTACTGCTGACCCCTGCAACGTCTAGAGGTCAACCTTCTTTTTTATCAATCATTTAGGCCTAAATCAATAAATATATGCTCGCAGCGCAACAGCCAATTCTAAACTTCTATGGCACTTGCAGTTTGCAAGAATGTCTTCCCACCCAAACTGGTGTAATCTGTACTTAGCAAAGCAATATTCCCAATTGGAGCCATAGGATTAGCTCCTCCTGCATTTCTAGCAACACCAGCAGCAGCTCCAACTTGCATCAAACCAAAAAAGAACCGACACATCATCCCCATATCTACTGGTGGATTTTCAGCACTCATATTAGCATCAATATTTTGATTACTAGCATTAGTCTGTCGACCTAGGTTTCTCTTGGTAGTGGGTCAAGCATTTCCATTAGTTGTGGGGCTTCCTTCATTGAGATTTCCAATTTTTTTCCTGCTTTCGTATCTCACTTCTCGTAAATCTACATACGAACCTTAGTAAGATACAAAAGAATGGTCTAAGAGAGTAGGGAATACGTACTTATATAAATAACTATATATAGCAAATATAAGTGCGTTACTATAATATTAACCCAAACCCTAATATCATTATCTGATTCATTGGATTATGATTGGAAAATCTTTTAGTTTAAGTTTATTTTAAAGTTTCATAAAACTATGCTCTGATACCAACTTGTAATATCCCTCTACTTGGAGGCCCAAAATTAACAGCTACGGATGCTACAGTTCATAATTATTAATCATCGACGACCAAATATGGTGATATTAGATACATTGATACACAGAAACAAAAGAATATGGAAAATTTTAAAACATCAAACAAATTCCACATTCCATTTCAAAATATTCCAAATTTATTACATAATCCCAATTCGCGAACCACGTTCAAAAAAGAAACAATCATTACAAAATATGCCAAGAGCGACATATGAAGATACCCCTATAACAAGATTGCCTCCTGCACGTCCTCAGAACCTTTATTCATCTTAAAGAACAACTGAAAATCTTAATTCTTGACCTACTCAAATTCAATTGAGTACCCAAGAGTTTAAGGGGAAAAACAAAACTTTGAGTCAAACATAAAGTCTAGTATGAATAATAATTTACCATCTCAAACCATTTAGATATCTAGTGAGACCACGCCACTTAGCAGAATTGGTTTTCCCCTCACTAGTATCCTAAAACATTTATAAAACCATTTAGCAGAAACGCTTATGTACAATCTTTCCAATATCATAGTTTTCATGGAATCACTAAGAACCTATTGGTATGTCCAATATCTTATCTCCTATCCTACTTTTCATGGACTAACCAGGAACCTATTAACTGACTATCAATATCTTAATCCGGATATAGTTTTCATGGGCTAATTACAAACTTACTGGCCCCTGCCAGTATCAAAATATAGTTTTCATGGACTGACTATGAACCTATTGGCCCCTGCCAACATCATATAGTTTTAGTGGGCTTATTGTAAACTTATTGGCCTCTGCCAATATCTTTAATTAAGATTTTAATATCTATTAAGTTATATGCACTACTGGGTCAACCTAGCTGGTTATTCTGCCCATTCCCCAAAATACAGTATGGGTTAATAACAATGTCAATAAAATTTCTAAAAGTCTTCATCTATGCTATGGTTTTCCTTTTAAAATGAAATTGGATTATTTGTTCTGAAAATTTAAGACATCACTTTCGAAACCACTGGATAACCTCCTTCGAAAGCATGGAAAACCTCTTTTCAATACTCTAAGTATATACCTTTCGAAACCCATGATAACTCTCAGTGGCATCAAGAAAACATTTTTTAAAACATAGCTTCGAAACAAATAAAGTACCCTTTCGAAAATAATGGGTTTACTCTTTAAATACATCATTTGGGTCAAAATGGTTGCATATAAAAGTATCTTTTTTGAACCAATCTAAAATTAACTTGAGGAAAAGTTGACTGTGTCGGAACTATCCAATCAAAAGCAAAGACTTGTAAAAATTAAAACTTCGAAGAATAGAGTTGAAACCCCTTTCGACCCCATCTCCTTCGAAACCATCAACCCCTTTCGAAAGAAATTTGGAAGCAGCTTAACTTAGGTAAAAATAAAGATAACTTTTTGAAGGCATTGATGACTTCAATACTTCGAAAGGAAAATAGCGGTTGGGTTTCGACTAGGTCGGAACTAATCCTTTTTGAAAGCTCTTATTTGAAGAAAAAGGTACCCTTTGAAAGCTAATATTTTAACATAATGTGACAACCTTCATCGAAGGCAATTTATAAAACCCTTTCGAAAGCATAGGTTCGACAGTGTGGAAGGTTTTAAGTAAAATAAGGCAAGGCTTTATCGTTTGAAAATAAGGCAGGGTTTCGATCCCATCGGAAGCTTACCTTTCGACACCAAGGCTTCCGCCATCCTTCCAATCCACTGCGCACCATCAGGCGATGCCTTGTGTATTGGTTTCGACAATGATGGTTTCATCTAAGTAGGTTTCAACTAGGATGGGACAGAATCATTAGAGTCAAAAGAGATATTAATTGAGGCGGAACACCTTTTTCTGGATTAAAGGCTGAAATGTTGCTTCTTTTAATAATTGCTTTATAACGAATTGCCTATTTGTAAACCATTGGTTGGCTGCCATAAAACTTTTTAAATACTTTACAAGTAGATACTCCCGCATTAATTAGATCTAAATCAAAAATTTATAATGTTATACCTATCCATATGATAAAAGTAATATTTATAGAAAAGTCCCTCTTCTAAAACAATTTATTTTTTCTAATAAATCAATTGGGAAAAATCCCCAAAAATCACTTAAATTTGATTTCATCATATAATCAAACATATTAAAAATTTAGACTCAATTTCTTCCTGAAATATTCAGAATAAATTTTACACCCAATTACAACACGCTTATCATCAAAAATTCATAGCAAAATTTCCATAGCTTGGAAATTCCCAAAATTAAAACTCATCGCAAAAACCATATTTTAATTAACATAAAAAAATTTCCATGGCAGTTCAAAATCAATAGCCCACGGTTTTTTCCCTAAAACTGAATGAATTTCATGCGCGAATAAATTGTTTAAATCAAATAATTCATAGATTAAGCATATCATCATCCAATATATCATAGAAACAAGATAAATAATTAAATTCGAAATCAAATGATTATAAAATCAAACAGAGATGGAATGAATTATTATTCACCTTATTGTTTATTAATTCTCCCTAGTTTTTTATCTTTAGCTTTAGATTGAAATTCCTCTTTTCCTCCTTGTTAACGGCCAGCTGTCTTAGGATTTTTGCACTTTCTTTTGATTTGAGAAAAATGAACGTGAATGGACAATAGTGAGAAATGTAGAGCCTCATAAAATAAGGAGGCGATTTTTACTAATGTGCCCATATGTAAATTCATTATCCTTTAAAACAATTAAAGCCCGTTAAGTTTTTATTATTAAGTACGGCCTATGTTATAATTTATTCAAATATCAATCCCCTTATCATCATTATTCTATATAATTTATATAATTAAATTTCATGAATAATGTTATCAAAATTTGGGAGTTTACAATAGCTATTGAGCCTATGAGCGTAGTGTACATGATAAGGCATACTCCAAACATATTTGAAATATTTTTTCATTTTCATGCATCCATATATAGATGTAATCAAAAGATGGAAAAATTATAATGAAATCTATAGGTTGTTTATTTAAATTATTTTCTCATATCAATGTTGTAATCTTTTTATAGGTTTAGTAGCAGTTGATGTATGGAAAAATAATTTTTATTTATTTATTTATTGTATTAAACCTTGTGTAGTGGAGGTGTATGCATTCATTGTTCAAATGTATATTTATTTAAATTCCTCTCTTTTTGTCCATATTGCTCTTAGATTTTAAATTATAAATCCCATAGTCCAAATTTAATATCCGAGAGTATTTGCAAGTGTATTTTTGAAAGTGTTGAAATCGAATTTAGACGTTAAAAAAAGTGGTTCGTCGTGTCTGGTATGAGTGCTTAGGTTTAATGATTTTCTTAACCTTGGGTGAGTTTAACTATCTAGGGTAGGATAATTTATACCTTATTATAATACACGATGAGAGAGCATTTTAATTAGATTATATGCTTTGTGTGTATGGGACATTTGTGTAACTACCATTACCTCATCCTAAAACGATGTTTATTTGTGATGATTTTTCTATGGAAGATAAACAAAGTTAGTGTAGGATATAAAGAGATGTGATCAAATACCAGTTATAACGCAAATGACATACATGATATTAAGTTATAATTGAAATCCTTAATAAATGGGGCTATTTTTTATTTTGAAGTTTTAACCATTGCCGAAAAAGTTATATTAAATATATATAAAGATCTTTTAATTAAAAAGGAAAAAATGTATATTTTTAGGCATAAAATAGTTTGTTGAAATTTTTTACATAGGTCAAAGTAAACCATTTACTTTTTGAGAAATAAAACAGTTTGTGAAGGTAATATTGTAAGGGAAAATAACTATAATAAAAATATTTTACTTTTGTGGACGGATGTTCAATTCAGAATATTTGATATAATATATATGTGTGTGTGTGTGTGTGTGTGTGTGTGTGTGTGTGTGTGTGAAAAGTGTTTTATAATAGTATCATAAATTGGAAATAGTTTTCTAAATGTATTTTATCCATATCCGTCTATAGATATTTCTTATTTGAGGGGAGCGAAATGTTTTTATTGAAAAATATTTTAAAATAAATATTATAAGATTTATGAGGTATTTATTTAACAATATGTTTTGTGAATTGTTTATTTTGATAAAAGTTTCACGATTTAAAAATGTTTGTTAAAGAAAACCTTATTGTGCATATTTGGTGAAGAGCTCTTAGTGAAAAGAAAAAAAATACTTTGAAGTATTCTCTAAAATAAAGATTATTTGATTTGAATAAGATTTAGTTTAAGAATGTTTTTGCAAAAAAAGTTATATTCAAAAAAAGATAATTTATCTTGAAGAAATATTTTGAGGATTTAGTTCGTTGATGGAAATATTTGAAATTATTTTAATGGAACTATTTTTATTTAATAATTATCATTTCAAATATAGGATGTGAGGAAATTTTTATTTGAGAAAAGTGTTTTACCCGAAGAATATATTTTATTTTGGGAAAACTTTGTAAAGACCTGAAATTTCAAACACTTCATATTCTAATATCTAAATCAATTAAATATTTGTACCATGAATTTAATGTGAATAAATATGATTTTATAAATTTATGAACCCTTTTAATTAATAATTAACAATTGTAAATTTATTTTTGAAATTTGTTTACATAAATAAATTGTTCGAAATTTTTATATAATGTGATCGAAAATCGTATTATCGATAAACGACATTTTAATCATCAAAAGTTGTTCAAACTCTTTGAACTTGTATAGTAGAAAATGAACAAATAAATAACAAGTTAAAACACGTATGTTGATTACAAGATTAATTAGGAACTAAGTGCCTTTAGAAGTAGAACAAAAGGACCATTGATTTAGGAAGAGAATTTCTAAAGCATGTGTTGTGTGTGTAAGAGTATGGCTTGCATGTACTAAAGGATGGAAGGTGGAGGGGATAAGGGTCTTTTACCACTTCATTTTATATCCTATAAATAAGTAGGCAAGGGTCTTCAATTCATTTGCTAATTTACTTCAAAGTAATCAATGCCTTCATCTTCTTCTTTCTCCTCTCTAACTTTCGGGAAGTCTATGTGAATCAACTTCTTTCTCCTTCAAACTTTTTCTATGGTCACATAACAACACCGCAACAATTTCTATCATTTAAAAGTTAAAGAATATGAAGACAAACCCATTATTCCTTTTATGGCCATGAGCAACTTTGGAGGAAGGGAGGATGGTCATGAGCAAAAAGAAAGGGGAAGGGCTTGGGCCATGAGCAAATGAAAGGGAGGGTTGGTTTTGTGATGGCTTGGTTAATGGTAGGATGATGGTGGTGTTTGGTTTTGTATAGGTGAGCTATTGCACACCTTGAATGAATTTAAAAACTTGACAACTGCTTGTTGAAAATTTGATAATTTGCTTGCTAAAACTTATTGATTTTGCTTGCTATTAATAATAATAATAGACCCTAACTAAGTAAAAGTTGTAAAACCATATTTTTATGCTTTGAGTATCATATTTTTTTGTGTATTTTTTGTTTCTTTGACGACCTTGGTTTATGTTGTTAAGACGAACATATATAATTACATATGTAGGTGAAAGTTTAGACGTTGGTTTTGGACATGTTATTTGTACATTTGTTTCATGCTTATATACTTTGCATATATGTTATTACATGCTTCTTTGTGATATTTTTTGAATTTGAGAATCATATATGTTTATATGATTGAATGTTATTGGATATTGAATTGAATACGGAATTGTCTGTATAGCGATAATCTCTATAAACGCACTTTGAATCTCTCTCTTCTATCTCACTTTTTTAAGCATATCTTTTGTTTATTTTTGGATGAAATATTTTCTATACTTATAATAGTGGAAAAGGTAATAATAAATGAATTTTAAAAGGTGTATATTTTATAAAAAGAAGTTATTAAATTTATGGTCTATATAGCAATAGTCATTATGGATGCACTTTGGAAAAACATGCATTTCTATAAATTTCAAAATGTTGTAACTTAGATATTTTCGTAAAATCTTTTCTAAGAAGTTTTAGAAGAGATATGCAAGTATTTTAAATGAAGTTTGAAGTTTAAATATTATTTTAAATAATTATTTTAAGCATTTAAAGTAAAGATTATTCTTATTTTATACACACAAAACCTATTTATTTTGTTAAATTAGTGATAGTTTGCAAACTAATATTAAGTAATTATTTTTAAAGTAATATTTTATACGAATGTCTATATTTTATTTACAAGTATTTTGAAGGTATTTTAATTTATATATAAGCCTACAAAACTATATTTTATTCTTTTATTAAAGTGAGAGCTTTTTATTCACTTTTCTTCCTTAATTTATTTTCAATTCAATTTCCTTATTAAATAAAATTATATACCTTAAAAGAATTTATAAATTATTTATACAAGTAATTTCAAAAGAATAATTATTTTAGAAGAAGGGATGAAAAGTAACACCTGTGATATGACCTTTGTTTGATTGTTTACGGAATTTTAGTATTACTGTGCTTAACAGTAAAAGCCGAGCAAGGTAGGCTTCTTTGTTTATGAGAGTCAAGACCAATGTTTGAGTTAAGATGGAGCAATAGAGCTCTAACTTACCGACTTTCTTCATGATTGAGGAATTTCTAAGCTAGGATGTTGGAAAAGTGTTAAGTATACGAACATTTATTTCTGTAAGCAAATGCTTGATACTCAATAGTCAATTAGTCGACTGCCGATCTTCACCAAATTTAACTTAGGAAGTATACAAAAGACATCATGGATTTATACCAATGAGAATCCCTAGAGAGGAAAATTGGTATGAAATTCCTTTAGCTTTCAGTTACTTATAAAAGAAGCAAAAACAATTAACCAAAAATTCATCGATTAGTTTTGAATAGACTGAGATCAGTAAGTGTTTTACTTGCCAAATACCACTTCAAAACTACTATACATGTCAATTTTTGAAGAAGCCAGATTTTAATAAGGACTACTTTTAATGATACTGTTTAAAGTAATTTTTTTAGGTTCAATTGTGACAACGTTTAAATAACACTTATCTTTAATCCTTATAAATGTAATAAGATCTTTAAAAGAGAGTTTTAAAGATAATGATTAAATATGAAGTGTTTTAGGTTCGTAGTAAACAATGTCTTTAGCGACGTTTGTTTTTAACCCTTATTAATTAATAGGACTATAATTGGAAATGCAATTAAAAACCTTAATAAGAAAAACTTTAAAGGTAATTACAAATTATTTTGAGTGTTGTAGTAATGTTTAAATAACATCTATATTTGACCCATATAAATTTTGTTAGATCTTTAAAAGAGATTTTATAGAGAATGTTTTAAAATATAAACTTTCTTAGGTTTGTAATAAACAATGTTTTAGTAACATTTATTTTTAAACCCTTGAATTATATTTTAAGTGGAAAATATAGTTAAATGACTATAAATATATATATTGACCTTGAATAATGGAATTTAACTGATAATAACAAGAACGGAATCTTTTGGAATAAAGATAGAAAAGTATACGTTTAAAATATAAAAGAGAGAAGGGGTTTATAGCAACAATGTTTAAGTAACATTCGTTTTTTAACCTCTTTGGTTATATTTTAAAATATTGTTAATAATTTATTAATATACTTATACCGTTGAGACAATTATATTGGTATAAATATATGAATACTTTTTGTAGTATTGTAAAATACTTGAATGTATTTTTTGTAAGGATATTTTAAATATAAATATACAGTACATAAAGGAAGTTTTTAATTAATAAAGGGGTATTAATTAATAAAGGAAGTTTTGACTAATCAAAGAAGTTGGAACTAGATTCTATGGCTTAGAATGTAGACCAAGGAAAACATTATCAGGCTAGTGGAGGGAAGGTATTATTATTCCATAAGACTACCATATAACATTGGCTGCAAAGGCAAACCATTAAAATTAGATTCTCTGGCAGCTATGAGTTTAGGAACCCAGTAGTGGTCTCAATCGAGACCTCCAATTAATAAATTAATTGTTAAAGTATTCCAAAAGCAATCTCGTCCTGTTATTAGAAAAAAAGGAGTTTTACTTATAAAAAGGGTTTTAATTAATAAAGAATAAATTGATTAAAAAGGGATATTGTATGACTTGATCATCCTTTGCATAAATTTATTATGCTTATGTGTTTACTTGCCTATAGAAAGTGTGGGGGACTTAATTCTCTTATGTGATCATTCTCATTTTTGTAGAAAATGATCAAATTTGTCGATTCAGTCTTAAAGAGACTAGGATCAGTAAGTGTTTTACTTATCAAAAACCACTTCAAGGCTAAGATACGTGTTCTATCTTTTGGAAGTGGATCTGTTTGGGATGCTGGAATCCAATTGGGGATTCGTGATCTATTCAAGTAATAACGGTTCGTGTGGAGGATATCGAACGTAACCTCAACATCGAGAAATTGCTAAACACCGAGTATGATTCACACTCTTAGGTTTAGCTAGTTCATGAGGGTATAACAACTTCATATCAAGAGTATACTTATTGAGATGTTATGCACGGGAGTTGTTGATACTTGGTTACCGCATAGTTAACAAAAGTGTTTAGACGTTGGAGCCAGTTGTGTTGACCTATGCTATATTTTATCTAGAGATATATGATGTTTGAAAGGAAATTCTCCGACCCTTATGCAAAAGACCTGCCTCGAAGTATTGAAGCGTCTTCATTGAAATCCCACATAATTATCGAATGCATCATAGCGGTTTTGATTGTGTAAATATTATAGTTGTTGTGGTGTACACTTCACACACCATAGCTATATTTTGCTTATATTCTACAAGCTAGAAATTATTGTAATATCACTGGATTTCCTATGAAAAAGTTTGGTTATCGTAAGGTAAAAATCCGTATGTATTTATTTATAGCATAGTCTTAGGAGACACCTTTAATTTTGAAAGGTTTTATAAATATAAGAACCCATATCATTGAGTTTTCCATGTTGGTCTTACCAAACTGATCCAAGTGTTATTTTCATATAATGCTTGGGCCATCCCCATGTATATTTCTAGATTTCATTGATGTTCTTACAGCTCTTGGAGAGGAGCTGGATGATTTGCTACTATAGTATTTACTTTCGCTGCACTATTTGGTTTATATATATATATATATATCAACAATTATAAGGGTAGGCTGTTATAACTATCCAAGTTGATGATAAGTTAGTTTGCTCTTATTATTATGTCCATACAGTTTTCTTTGTAAAGATTATTTTGACATTATATGTTATCATTTTGTTATGAGATTCTGATGTCTTTATTCACCTCTTTCTTATTCATTTTTTTTATTACCCTAACGTTTAATTTTTCTGACACTTCGGTGCTCGGCACGTGAATACCATGGATGTATTAGTGTCGATGTTCAACGATCGTAAAGGCAAATCGTTACAACTTTTGAATGAAAGGGCCCTCTTTTATAAATGATGTTTTGAAAGGAAAGACATTTTCAAGTAAAGGATTTTGGTTGGAAAATTACCGAATTTAAAAGAGAATGTTATATTCAAAATATATCTAAAAATAGATTATTAACAAAAGGTGTATTATAAAATACTTAGTTTTAGAAATACTTTGAGAAAATATTTTACAAAATCGAGGATGGTTTGGTTTGGAACTAAATAGTAGAAAAAGTAAAATATTTGACTTGAATTACTAACTTTGGTAGTATTTGTTAAAATGTATTTTATTAAAATATATTTCATTTGGAAAACTATATTTAAAGACTGTAATATTAGACCGTGTGACACATGATATGAGACGAATAAGGATGATGAATTTAAGTTTTCATAACATCCAGTATGACGATGCTACATTGAAGGCTATTTTGTATGACTTTCCCAATGAGTTGTAAGGATTCTATTTATTCCCTTCCATATAGAGAGTTGGGATACGATATAAGGACTGCACATTTCGATTGTGTGGTAGTGACTATTATGTATTTCATTTCTTTAATTGAATTGTACTGATCTGTTATTTACTAAGTTATTTACAATTAAAAAAAGTGTTCCCTTTATTTAACTGTTCGTCATTGTGCTTGTTTGACTTATTTTATCTTGATTGTATGTTTTGTAGTTGATTTATTGCTTTGATATGATTAGTTTTAATTGTTTGCTTTGTTTGTTTATTCGGTTCCCATATGTCTACCTTGTTGTGATCGCATGTACTGTACACTAAGTTATTATTTGTTACGTATGATAATTTTATAATGACATAGTTGTTCAATGTTTCTTGTGTGATGCACATTGATGAAACTAGAGAGTTATTAAGGGATATATTTGTTAGTCATAGTGATATAATATAGTTTCCTAAGTTGTGACAGAATAGATATTTGGATCAACTAAGAGATTTATTGATGTTCCTTGAAGATGAGTAATAATGATTGGAGAATTTGGTCGCTAAAGACTTGATGGGTATCTCGAGAAATCAAAATGATGGGTGGGGGGTTCGTTATACATTTACCAAAAAAAGAAGTTTCAAAATATGGTTCTGAATCTATTTTTATACGAATGATTATCATTTCTATAAATATTTTGAAGAAACTTTTACAATATGGTATTTTTATAAAAAAATGTTTTCTTAAAAAACAAAAATTATTTTGAATTTATTTTAAATGGTGGAATATTTGTGGGAAAATATTTTATAAAATGGCAGGGATATTTTTAGAAAGAAATTTTTTGTTTTAAAGGAAAATGGAAGTGTTGATTTGGTAAATGTTTTACTTTGAAGATGTATTGGAACTTTCCTCGCAAGCAGATCTCTCCTTAGTATTTTAGGTGAGTCATCACTATCATCAAATGAAGGAACTACTATAAGAGGATTTTGGAATTGGATTTTTCAATGTGATCTGAAGCTTAGAACAGGATGGGTTTCGATTTTAAAGTGGGACGTATGACATGTCTAGTGGACATGTTCTACGAGATCATTGACAACTCGAAAGTTCAATGTGTGCTCGTAAATAAAGGTAAGTGGGATGCTCATTTAAGTTTTATGATGTGTCTCTCGATCTTATGATGTAATATGCCATGGACTCGTACAACATGAGTCTAGTATCATGGCCTTAGGAAGTGGCATGATTTCTAGCACAAGGAAACAAAGACGTTGAATAGTTTCTGACCATACTACATGATCTACAGGTTATCATATATCCTAACGTACAATACTCTTATAATGTTGAGTATCCATTGACTATATGATGGTGGTTATTTATAAGGGACCATGTGAAATGAGTTTGAGACTTGATGGTAGATGCAACAAAAACATGAGTAGATGGCCAAATTATTTTGGAATACAGCTATGTCTAGGGACATATTATTTTGAGGTTATAATCATGAGTAGGTACATATTATTTCTAGGATGTAGCCATTGGTGAGAATATGAATTATCTTTGGAGGGTATAACCATGAGTAGGTACATATTACTTTGAGGACGCAGCCATTGATGAGAACATGTATTATTTTGGAAGGCATAAAAATGAGATGGTACACTGATTATTTTAAGAATGAGACTATAAGGATATACATATTATGGTGGATTTGTAATTAGCATAGGGATTAACACACATGTGTTATTTGTTGATAGGATAGTGAGTTATTAATACAAAGTTATTTTGAATATGTTTGTCTATTTTGATGAGCTATGATGATTAATTTATATATATTCTATCATGCATACATGTTTGGACCAACTTGAGTTTTTTTGTAAACTTTTGTCATTGGAAATTATGGTTGGATTGTTAAAATTCATGATACAACTTACGAATGGAATTGATCTATGTTTGATTTTTTTCACCCTTTTATTGATGGTTTATTCTTTTTACGCGATATAGTTTTGATTGCATAGTTATACAAATGTATTTTTACTATTATATGATTGCATTCATAGTTGTGAATGGATTTTCCTGTGTTATGGTAAATTTTGTTCCTATTTTTGTGATTAAATGCATGATGATGCGTTGTTGCTTTGATTGAGGGTTGTATCAGGGAATTACGAGGGCACATTCTTTTAAGAGGAGAAGAATGCAACGATCTGCAAATTTGACACTATCAATATTAAATTGATTAAAATGAATTCAAACTAAAGGGTGATTTAGATATTGTATTTACAAACGTTGTGTAAGTATTTCAGAGCTGATCAGTTTTGACTCTAAACTTTCTATATTAGGAGTTAAGGTTTGGTGGATGTTGATTTTATTGGTTTAAAAGTTTTGCACCTTCAATGGATGGTTTTAATTTATAGTTTTAAAAACAAAAACATGTTTAGTGTAGTTGATTAAGAGAGTAGATGTAACATACTATAATTTGGTGTTAGTTATTTAATTAGTTTGTTAGTAATTAATTAGGCTTCAAAAATGAAATTTGTGGAAACGATGAAATTTTAACGACCCGGATTTTTAGCCAGGATATCGAGGAAATTAATTGATTTTAATTATTGAAATATTATTTTTTATAAGTCGAATAGATGAGTTTTCTTATATTTGAATTTATGTATTGATTAAAAACTATATCTGATTTTAAATTATAAATTTTTGGATATGATAAATTTTGTAGAAATGTATATATAAACTCCACCAGTTAAACTTAAGATAAAATATTGATTACTTGTATATATAAATATATACAAGTTTGTGTGGTTTAGTATACACACACGCACGTGCACGCAAGTATGTATATATGCCTATGTGAAGTAATATATAGGTAAATAGGAAATAACGTGAAGATATATATGCAAATGTAATAATAAAATATGCATAAGTAAACATATATGTATATATGTTATGTAAAATAGTACATATAGAATATATATGTATGTATGCATATATGTATGTATGTATGTATGCATGCATGTATGTATGCACATGTAAAAGCTTCATGAAGGAAAATAAAATAAATAAATATATATATACATAAGTTAAGATGTATATAGTATTTGTAAATATGAAAATGTATAAACATATATATAATGAGAAAAATATATATGTGAATATATATGGTAATATAGTATAAATGTACACATAGTGTTATATATATATATATATATATATATATATATATATATATATGCGAATAATGTTTATACATAGGGAAACATCATTATGGCAAGGCATCACTTTAAGCACCTAAACATTAAATCAAATCATACAAAATCAAATCAATTCATAAAAAATCAAACCAAGACAAAAGGAAAATAAATTAAAAAGAAAGTAAAATCAATAAAGTGGAATGCCCAGCCACCCTATTTGCTTACTTGATACACTTCCATCCACTATTTTTATGTAAAGCTACGACCTATTATGTTTGATATGAAAAAAAAGAAACAAACTAAACAAGAATCATGAAAGTAAAAGTTGAAGCTATTTAATGACCCATAAAATCTTCAATAATTTAATTTGTTAAGTTAATAAATTTTGGTAATTTAGTATGAAAAAAAAACTTATTAATTTAAATTGAATGATGGTAATTAAAACTAATTAGTAACAATTGAAATGAAATTACATTTAGTTGAAGTAATGAAAATTAGTATACTTGGCTATAAATTAATGTAAGAAAACTAATGCAAATATTTAAATTTATAAAAGGAATAATATGAAATAAATGACTCTTGAATAAAGATTGGGTATATAAGAATGGTAACAATTGTTGTGAACAATGAAGTCACAAGTGTGAATGTTGAATCATTAATGAGATAATATATGATTAATATAAACTGAAGTAAATCGGTGTTAATTAAGTAATTGTAACATTTGATTTGTAAACAATAACGAGTTCATTAATGTGATTTAAAGAAATAGTAACGGTTGCAAGTTACTATTTAATTGGCCTATTAATTTAGTTGTAACTGTTATATTTGAGTATAAATTTGAATATAAGTAAATAAGGATAAATGATGTATAAATAAATGAATTAGTGAAATTAATAGTAATTGAATGAATTCAATATTAGGTAGGTAATTATAATAATTAGTTGAATATAATAAACTTAAGTGTAAATTAAAGGGTAATGGTAACTGCTATTATAAGTTTCCTATTTAGTCTATAAAATAAATAGGAAACCTTTAATGTCATTAATGAAAATTAATGCAGTAACGGGAGGTGTGAATGTATGAATTAAATAGAAACGTAAATTTATTTATAAAGTAATAAATTGGTAAAAGGAATGGAAATAAGTTAAATTAATTAATTGGTTTTAAACCTTAATTAATGTGTACAATTGACAAGATTTCACATTTAGAAATGTAACATTTAATACAAATTTAAGATGAAAATAGTAGTAAACTAGTGTAGTGGAATATAAAACTAATGTAACTAGGTATATAGAGTAATAATGGACCTAGTACACAGATGGCAATTAAACCAAATCAAATTATTGGAAGCAATTTCTATTTAATTGGAATGTAATCTATAATAAAATGGAGTATTGTAGGTAAATGAAATTAATTACTATGTAAATTGAAATTTGGATGAATTTGGAAGTCATTATTGTATTAGTATATAAACCAATGTCAATATTACCCATAAAAGGACAAGTAAATAGTTGATTCAATAACAAAATTGAGAAATCAAATATATGGATTATTGGGGATTTAAACTTATACTTTTTTAATTTAGATAAAATACAGTGTTTACACGCAATGACTTTCTATATTTTACTTTCCAACATTTGTTTCTCTAGTTTTTATTTTCTATTTTATTTATATAAAATTTGAATATATTTATTTGATTTATTTTATTTTTAATAATAGCTTAGAAATTTCAAGAGATATAGGTTACTTGTTTTGTTTTTCCTTTTTCTTTTCCCTTGCCTTTCCATTTGCATAGCCAATTACTTTCTACATTCATAGCCATGAATTCTTCTCGTCATTAACGTACATATTGTTTCTCAAACTCCTCTTTTCATTGCATGCAAACAAAGGAAAAAAGATTAATAAATACATCAAGTTATTTGTTGTCTTTTTATTTCCCAAACCATTCAAACTCCTGCCTTTTATTCCCTAGCCTCTTTATTTCTTGTTGTTTCTTTCTTTTGGACGTGTATTTGCTAAAACCTAACCGCCATCTATTTTTTTCCCGTACATAGTTTCTCATCTCCTCATCTTATTCATTTGCATGAAGAAGAAAACAATACAAGATCTAAAGTGATGGATTCCTTCTTTCTCCTTATTTTTTTTTCATTTTGTTTTCTTTGTCTTCCTTCAAGTTAGGCCAGGCCTCCATCTTCTCCTAGCACGCCTCTAACCATCATGACCGAGAAACACAAGATGACGGTTGAACCCATATGTGGTGTAGCCAAGCCATTGATTGATTAAGGCAAGTTATGCCACTTTGATTCATTATTTTTCCATTGTTTTAACCTCTATTCTTTTGTATTGAATCATATTCTTATGTATGTAATATTTGTCTGCATACAAGATTTGGATCTGACTCTTCATCCACTCAAGTTTGAATGGTGCTTTGTCGTGCTTTTTCTTACTTTGTGGAGTTTGGATTTTTATTCTGAATTTGTCAATTCTAGCTTTTAAAAGGTGAGTTATCGCTCTCGACTTACATACTTATATTATTGTGAAATGATGACAAGTGAATTGTATGAATTAATATGCTATGTTCATACATGCATGTGACATATTTATATGATGTTTAATGCCGTTTGTATAACTGTTACATCATCTGATATTATATGTTATATTGTACTATTCATTTTATTTACTGTATCACTGCATGTTCCCTATCTCTATGGACTGAAATGATAGGCTCAAGTGATTTTATTGATTTTTATTGTATTTATTTTACTTGGGATTGCGGGTTTGAAATGATAGAACCCGAATTTTCTTTTAAATTACAGATTGAAATGATATATAACAGTATCACTTGACCTAGGTTTGAAAATATTATACAGACCCGTGGTTAATATTTTAAGGTAATATTTTCCTAAAAAAATTATTAAGTATTTTGAATACTTAGAAAATATGAAATTTTACCTTGAAATTTGATTTAATGATATAAAATATAAAGAGATATTGGCTTTCCGCAAGTTAAATTTTTTTATAAGTTGATGATTGGTTTAGATTGTAATTTAAAAATCTTTATTTGGTTTTAATGGTAATTTAAAGAGCTTTAAGTGTGATAAATAATTTAATAATTAAAGTTAATTAATATGGAATTTTAAAGTCTAGCCTGGTAATTGCAATAAATTTTCATTTTATGAAATGAATATGTTTGTAAAATAAATGATGTCCATTGAATTGATAAAATGAAATATAGTTTTAATTGTACATTTTTAATAAACGTATTTAGCCTGAAATCATAGTTTAATTGATGCCTAAATGAATAAATTTGCAAAGAAATTGATCGTTATATTTACTATGATAAATTACTTTATTTATGAAATGGAAATGTTTGGAAATTGAATAATTATGGTTTAAGTGGAAAAGTGTATTTTCAAAATATGACTTAACTTGATAATTGGAAATTTGGTTTCAATTGAAATTGTTAAGTTAAGTATATAAATGGAATTTAGTCTTGCTTATGAAGTGGGTATTTTAAAATAAAGTGGTAAGTTATTTGTTGAAATAAAAGAAGTAAAAGAACGTGTTTTTAACTTAATAAATGAATTATAGTTTATTTAGATATTTTTTTATAAAATTTTATTTTATTAAGTCATAAGTTAAATGATGTCCAAATGAATATTTTAAAGTGGGAAATGTGATTTTTATAAGTTAAATTGACTAAAAATTGAAATCTTAATGTAGCTGAAATATACAATGTTTTTGGAAAGTTTATAATTGAATGAATAAATTTATAAATGCTGCAACTTTGAAATAAATATTATTTGACATTGAATTTAAATGGTTAAATGAATCTTGTTTCGAAGATATTGACATTGAATTTAGGTGGTCTAAATAAATATGTTTCAAAGTGTTTGGTTTCAGAGTTGTTATAACTTGAAAGTAATATGATTTTGGAAATGGATTTATTAGAAATTGTATTTAATTAAGGATTGTCTTTATATCTATTAATTTGAAACTTGTTGAAATTAAATATTTAAGAATATGACTTTATAAAGTGGCTTGGTTTAAGATAATTTAAAGGAATATTTCAAGTTAAATAGATTGAAGGAAATATTCAGAGATTTGGAAATGTGAGTTTTATTTAAATGATATATTGGTTTGGTTTTGAAATGAAATAATATAGTATTTAGTTTTGAAATGGATATTATTTTGGAAAGTAATGGTATTTGATTTTTAAATGGTTTTGGAATAGAAATGTTTTGAATAAATATCCGTGGGTAATAATAACGTTTGGCTGTTAAAGAGACCGGGATCGGAAGTTGTCATACTCTCTGCCAACTCCAAAAACCACTTTAACATGAAGTAGGATAGTGGAGACGTTCAACTAAGGTATATGCGTGGACCCAACTCCCATTAGTTGGCATAAGGTGGCTAAAACAGGAGCAATTGACGGGCTAATGAGGTCGCTCCTCTGATTGGACACGCTTATTCGCTATTATATTCGGACTTTGAGATTGATTCGGTGACCACTTTTGATTCTTTTGATTTGGGGTTGTGGCTCAAGGTGGGCGGTAGTAGCTGCTACGCGTTACCACCGGCCCGGAAGTGTAATTGGTATATCTACCCTGGCATTGCCTAGTTGTGCCATGTCACCTACCCTATTACGCCTTGTACGAGTTTGATTTGTGTCATACCTATGGAGTATCCTCTAGTAGCCTCCCAATCAGGAGGTATTACGGTACTATATAGACTATTGGCACTATTACGTGCTAAGGGCAATATGGGTAACCCCTTAACGCTATTTAAAAGTTATTTTACTATAGGCATTATAATAATAGCGAAATATTACTACTAGTAAATAGTTTAACGGATCCTTAGAGGATGGGAAGTCCCAAGCATCCTTTAAGTTACTTATACCTTAAATTACGATTCACTTGAGTTGGTTTACATTTTATAAGTATGTCCTGACTCGAGTGTTTTGTTTTTTGCTTTACGCTCGGGTCAGACTGAGTGATACAGCATTAGAGACTCACCTTCGTAGTTGGAGCTTTGCTTGAAGATCCAGCTACCCATTCCATTTCATCTATCCAGTTGATTCCAGTGTTGTATTTTGATTGTACTTGATTATCATATTGAGACTTCTGTTGTATCTTGTATAACTCTGATGTATATTTATATAGTAGCTTTATGAACTACTATTTCTTTACTTCCGCCGCATTGTATTACTCTGTGTCTATGATTCTGTGATTTATTTATTTGCTGTATATTCTGAGATTTGCCAAATTTATTTTACAATTCGGTATTTTGAGTAATTCAAGTCTGGCATGTGTGGATGCGAATGGTTGAAAATATTAGGTCGTTATAGTTAGTATCAGAGCTTTGGCTCTAGGCAAAACTTAGCATATATGGTAAATTTATTTACAAAATCACTTTCATTTGAGCTTGAATCTCTTTCTCTTTGACTCTGTTTCCTTTGAATTTTGAAACACTCCCTCGGTTCCGAGATTCATTTTCTTTTGATTTTGGAGCACCCCATAACTCCACTTTGGATGATCTTTACAACGAGTCGGCGGTTTCGCCAATCTTCGATTGATTTGTAAATGGGTGAAACTTCTTTACAATAGGCATTGATTCACCGGAGATATATATATATATACACACACACTCGTTTAGATGCTAGTATCTCTTGTTGTCCAGAATTATACCCATTGAGATCGAATGTAGATTTGCCTCGGAATTCTACATCGATCTTATTCTTGAAGTCGCAATTGACCCGGTTAAGGTTGCCCGCGATTTACATAAGCTTATCCATTTCCCTTGTTCTGTATTTAATCATCTCATCATTGTTTCCATCTTATCTTCAAATCATTCTTGAAGTGTATTTGTAAACTAATATTTAAAATGTTTTATGATATATTGTGTTGTTTGAGTGGTTGATGTTGATTTGGGTATTCCTATCGATAGCGTTGATCAGACGAATCAATCTCCAAAACACTTGAACAGAGCAAACCGACACAATATAGTTTAAAATTTGGTAAATGAAATAAATTTGGTATAATTATATTGTACATGTATATAAATAATTGAATTATAAAACATGGTTATAAATTATTTGAAATTTAAATGAATCTAAAACAAGAAACTAAGAATTTAATTTCCAATGATTTCAAACATTATGTTTAAAGTTTAAAGGGTGTATTATATAAAGTATTTCAAGTAGGAATTGTTTCAAATAATTTTTAATTTGTAAATCAGTGCTCTTTTCTTTGTCCCTGGAAAATAATTTCGGTGATGACTGCAGCATCATCGACATTCGTTTTCGAGTTTCAAAGTGAAGAGACCATTCTGTAGTTTTGCTACGGTCTTGCCTTGGAGAATTAAATGGATTTGGATTTCTGAAATTTGATTTGATATATATTGTGTATATTTATTTATCTCTAAAATCGTTTGAAGTTAATCAGAAATCTAATTCTTAAACTTTGTCTTAAAGGATAATGTCAAATATACAATGAAACCAAAATTTTGATTAAATATTTAAGCTTGAGATAATTGAATTAGAAAATTTTGTTTATATAATATTCTATTACATTCCAATATAACTTACCTTAATTATTAGAAGTTAACAATGTAATTAGATAATATGCAATATAAAAGGGATTTTTATAAATAAAATTTGAGTGTTTATAATAAATATTATACACTCAAATTTTAGTTGTAAAAAGGATTAATTGAGGTAAATAGAGTAAAATTTTAATTGAATAACTTACAATATAAAATGGTGTTAAAGGAATTTATAAATAAATCGGTATATTTTATTCAAAATAATTAATTTTGTAGATTTAATAAAGTTAGTATTTTAAATCAGATATATTGTGTGATGACCCGAAATTTTGGGCAATATCAATTTAATAATCTGTATTAATAATTAAATTAATTTGATAATTTTCTTTTATAATTTTAATTTAAATTAGAAAATTTATTATTTTAAAAGAAAATAAATATTTAATTGGTAAATTTCATTTTTTAAAGATAATAAAATGTTTTCTATTTATAATGTATATATTGGTATATATTGTAAACAGAAAAGCTTTGGTTTGAATTTAATAAATAAAAATCATGTTTTCAAATTCTAATATATTTTGGTAATTTGGAAATTATGATCAAAATAATATAAAACTTTTCAAAGATTATTTAAATAAATAACTATATAGTTTTAAAATACCTACGGTAAATGTTAATTGTTTAAAATATTTTAGCTTAAGTTTGAATTTAAATAAGATTAAAAAAAGGTTTTTTTATTTTCTTTTTAAATATTACTTGATAAATATGATTTGAAAATATATAGTAGTTTAAAATATAATTTACATAAGTAATATTAGTAATTTATAAATAATGGGAATCTCTTTTATAGATTATTTGAAATTGGCAAATGTGTTATTTTCAAATGATAATTATAATGTTTGTTTATATATATATATATAAATAGATTTTTAAGAAAATAGAATTATTATTTTCCAAATTTAAAGTGTTGTTATATATGTACATATATAAATTGATTTTAATTTGGATTTTTAAATTTAATTTGAATTTGGATTTAATTTTAAAATTCGAAAGATATATATTTTAAAATATTTGGATTTAAAAAAATATGTATAAGATTTTATTTGAATATAATTTGTTTTATTTTATTTTCTATAAAGTAATATATATATATATGGATAAGTATTGATAAATTAGTAAATTTAATATAAAGCTTTATGTTAACATTTAAAAAATATTAATTACTTAAATTACAAGTGTAAATTTATAAGGCTTAGTTTTAACAACTGTTAACTAGTTAACAATGCTAATGACAAATGTTGAGCGTTTTAACATGTGTCATCTTTAATTTTAATTTTTCTTTTATTCTAAATAAATCACATTTTAGCCTTTATAATCATATTTGTTCTTCATCTTTCTTTTTCTATCTTTCTCAATTTCAAAACTAAGAAAAAGTTAAACCAAATTTCTCAAAACAATCTGTAAATCAAACACCTTACAAACCAGAAATCAATTCAATAATCTGCAAAAATTCATCTTCAAGATTCAAACCAGAAACCTGTAATCCATTTTCAAAATCATCAACAAAAGCCTACATTTTCTTTAGCCTGTAACTTGTTTCAAAAGCAAGTTAATCAAGCAAACTTGGAATTAAAGCAGTCTCATTTCTTCATCAAGTTTTCAGATCCAGTAACAAACATTTTTCGGCAATTCAAGTCTTTAAATCAATAAAGCAAAGGCATTCAAGTTTTCACAGTTTAAAAGTTTTTTTCAAAATAAAGGCTCTGTTCATCTTTGTTTCAGGTGAGTAACTTTTTTTAAAAGCTTAAGTGTAAAATCTGGATGCATGTGAATTTATGGAACAAATATGTATTGTGTATTTATGAATATTCTGTATATATGGGTGTATTGTTGTGTGCATGACTGTTGTATCAGTAGCTTCCCTGTTGTTAATTTTAAAGCCAAAAAATTGAAAAAATTCATTTCCTCTTGATCTAATCTCTGTTAGGACATAAGTTCTTAACAAAATTTGTTTGTTAAATGATAGAGTAAAGTTTAAAATTTTATTTAAGTTAAAATAAATTTAAATTTTCTCTGGAAACCAAAATGAACAGGCAAGCTTGGATTTTGTTTAAATTTCAAACACCTTAATTCATTGATTCTGGCATCTAATCTGAATCATTAACATAAAACTTGATTTTTACAAGTGAAATCATAATTTTTAGTATTGGGACGAGGGAGCAGCTCGAGTTTGACCAGAATTGGAGATTTGGGTGGTTTCTGGCGATCTAGTTGCTCGGCGAGGTTGTGTTTCTCACTGGAGGTGGAGGGATGAACAGAGAGTTTGGGAAAATTGTTAAAAAGGTGCTCAAGGCACTGTGGTGGAGGTGGTGGATGATTTAAGTCTGTAACCCTCATTTTGGCATGGTCGAGTACTTGGTTTGCCAAGGCGCCTCTGGTGGATCGAGTTCCACCAAGTTGTGGGAATTGATAGCGGGGAGGTCAGCAAAGGTGTGACTGCAAGCATAGGTGCTCCGGTGATCGGCATTTTGAGTTCGAAGTTTTTTTTCCAGTTTTGGGTTTTTATTCCAGGTTGTGATGGGTTTCTCGATTTCGATTTTGGGTGTTATCGATGATCTGATGATCGAAATTGGGTGCGAGGACGATCATCGACATGAGGAAGTCATCGTGGATGGTCGAAGGTGGCTGCATCGATGGTGCATGCGCATGGCAGCGATGGTATGTCGGGAGCTTTGGGTTATTGTTTTGTCTTGAAAAAGGTTTCGGGCAAATGGCGTTTAGACTCGTGTAACGTCTCGGGTTGGTTCGAGAGTAAATTGGTTTCAGTTTTTAAACTTTAAAATTTAAGCAAAATTTTGAAAAAAAGAAGAAGATAGGTTTTTCTCTGGTAGTGCTCAAGAATTTATCGGGTTGAACCTGACGCGGCCTGTTAAAACAGAATTTTAAAAGTTTTTTAAAAAGGATAAGATTTTGAATACAAATTAATTTGGTTTAAAACTCTTATAATCTCTTTATATAAGATAAGTGTTTTCTTTAACATTTGTTTATAAGGTTTGTATATTGTTTTTAAATTTTGTAATCATTTTAAAACTTTAATTTGAAATGAAATTTAAAAGTAAGTTTTAAAAGTGTTATGTTTTAAATGAACATGTTAATGACAATTTTGTCATTAATAAGGATAATGTATTATCTTAAAATTAATTAAGATTTAATGATTTGAGATTCATTAAATTAATAAGGTAATTAAAGAGTAATTAACTTATTTAATTAATTTTATGATAAAGGATTAATTAATTAAGTATTTAAGGATCGTAAGTTAATTAACTTAAGGGTTAATTAATTTTTAATTAAGGATCATTAAGTAGATAATTGAAGATTATTAATCAATGATCAGAAATTAATTAATTAGGTAATTATAGATTAGTTAAATTACAATTAAGCATTAATTAATTAAGTAATTAGAGGTTTATTAATTGATAATTAGAGATCAATTAATTGGTAATTACAAATTAATTAATAATGATTAACTAAAGCATAATTATTTAGGAAAGTAATTAAGAGTTGTTAATAGTTAATGTAAAGATCATTAACTAGGGATTATGAACGATTAATTAATATGATTAATTTAAGATGATTAATCAGATTAATTAATTAAGGAAATCATTTGTGGGATTGTTTAAGTATAATTACTTAATGAAAGTAATTAAAGGGATTAATTACTCAATGTAATTAATTAAGTTAATGTGACTAGTTTAAGTTAATTAATCAGTAATTAATTTAAGATAATCACTTGATGATTTGTTAAGTATAATTACTTAATGTAATTTATAAAGTGTAATTACTTAGTGAAGTAATTGAAGGGTAATTACTGGATGTAATTAATTGAAGAATAGAAGTAATTTGGGTTTAATTACTTTGTGTAATTAATAAGAAGGATAATTACTTAGTGAAAGTAATTAAGAATTAATTACTTAGTGTAATTAATAAAAAAATTAATTTATTTATATAGAAATTAATGTAATTAATTAAGGGTAATTAATTATTGAATATGATTAATCAAGGCTGATTGATAAATGTAATCAATTAAAGATTAATTACTAAATATGATTAATTAGAAGAATAATTAATTAAAGAAATAATTAAGGATCATCAATTAATGTAATTAATGAAGTAATTAAGGGTTGATTAATTAAGGATAATTAATCAAAAATAAGCAATTATAAATTAATTAATTAATTAAATAAGGATTAATGTCATTAATTATAGTTAATTAATTAATGAAGTAATTAAAGGTTAATTACTGTAAATGGTTAAGGATAATTAATTGGTGTAATTAATTAAAGGCTAAATACTTAATGTAATTAAAGAATGATTAATCAAGGATGATTAATTAAGACTGATAATTAGAGGATGATTAATTAATTTGTTTGAAATTAATTGATGGTTAAGTAAGCAAGATTATAGTGATGGATGTAATTAATTTAATTCATTATAAATTAATTAGAGATTGTGTGATTAATAAATCTTTGCTTATGGATGGCCGAATGTTATTGAATGCCTTGAATTGGTTGATATCTCTGATATGAGATATGTGTTGATCAGTGATATGTGATGTTTGGGTTGAACTGTGATGATATAGATTATTTATTTGTGATATTGCGAATTATCAGTCTGTGTTAATATAGATAATGAATTGAATTGTTTTAACTTTAAAACAACTTGACCTTAAAAGACGGTGTTTTGGATTTCACTAAGACCGGGATCAGATTTGCTTCAGTACAGCATGATAGGGGGTTCTCGCTTTGCGTTTGGTCGCGAATGGTAGACTCTTACCCCTACATGTTCTTTTGAGGTAGCATAAGGCCTTGGGTTGTGTAACGACCCGCCTTTTTTACCGCCTCCAGTCGGTAATTAAACCAACTAGAAACTTTCAAAATGACGGATTGTTATTTAGTTTATAGAGTTTAAACAGAATCAGCCACAGAATCATAGAATAATAATAACATTTCACATAAATGAATTTTTCTTTCATATACAAATATCAGAGTTTATACAATGCATTACATTTTAATACAGCGGAACAATTTATTTATTATTTAGTACAAGAAAAATTTTCCTGAAAAACTTTAGTGATGCGGTAATCCCCCTCTCTCTAACTTCGCTGCCTGAAAATCTTCAAGCTGTAAAATATTCGGTCTGACCCGAGTATTACATTCAAAAGAAAATAATACACGGGTCAGTCTATTTCAAACTCAGTTATTAGTGCATAGAGGCAATAATAATTAAATAGAAATTAGGCGACAGTTAAAGATAAATTTACCTATCCGACCCTTTAACAAGAAATCGGATAACGGTAACATAACACTTAACAGTATTAAAACAACAAATCAGTAGATTCAAATTATCAACGAAGATAGATGAAGAGATTATTTATGAAGGTAATTTAGAAAGAAAAAAAACATCAATATTGCCTAAACGGCAATTAACAACAAAATCATCAATTTAAATCAAATCAATTTAAATAATTGAAAAGTTACTTGAAAACATTAAAACCGATTGGCTGCAGTACACGCACGCGTGCACTGCCTCGCCAAGACAGTGGAAATACACAAAAGCTCTATGAAAACTCATAGACGAACATAAGGTCAAACCCAAGAAAAAGTCGAGTTCAACACAAATGAAATTCCAATAAAATCGCAACGCGAGCACGAGTTCAAACCCGAGCGTTTAAGCCGGATTCAACACAGGTGAAATTAGAAAAACAAGTCCAATTGCATCAATGCAACACAAACCATCAAGGCGAGACTGCATATAAAAAACGAAACTGCAGTCACTAATGGATACAAGGGCAATACTGCAACAAGACTGCAGTCACCACAAGTATCACACATAAAAACAACTTAATGCAGCCACTAACCCAAATGCAACAGGGTTTCAAATGAACATGACTGCATGGTGAAACACAAAAATGGACCAGTTCAATATGAACTAGCTTGAATGAGTCGAAATGCAGACAGTACAAAACCAAGCCCCAAAACGACTAATATAAATCAATGTTACAACCTGAAGCTGGACAGTGCACCTATGATAAGGCAACATAGCCAGGCATCACGAATAACACAACACAAGGCAATGCCAATAGTGGAACAATGAAGCACAGAGACTACAAGTACGAACTGAACAAAGCAATGCAACTGGCAACAATGCAATGCAACTGGCAACAATGCAGCACAGAGGGCAAAGGAGATGATCAGTACATATGAATTCATATAGTGCAATAGGTATGTAGACCAAAGAGCAAAAATATTCTGGATCAAATGCTATCAGGTCAGGGACACAATACCGCAGACCATAATGAACAAGTCTCTATATATATACAAGCAACCAAACGAAGGCCCAGACCATAATGAACACTCAACAACTACAAGCAGATGCACTAACTGACACACATGTTTATGAAGTACACAAGTACAACAATTTCTGGATTGAATGCGCGTGAATTTTTAAGCAAGACAAAGATCGAACATACTAACTAGATATGCTCAAATAGAATGAATGCATGTTGAAATGTCCAGATCAAATGGATCAGAAAAAAAAAATTCACATGCCACTGAAATTACCCAAATGAACACAAACGACCAAAATGCAGACAACAAAGTGAAGTCTGGGTGCCTAAAAAGTCAGAGGCAAGGTAACTGCAGATTACTCATAAATGAAGACTACACAAGCTCAATGCATCAGTAAAACAAGCTCGAGACTGGTGGTAACCAATTCGACTAAGAAACAGTGGCGAGTAGCAGTTATAAAAAAAAATAGTATGACCAAGGAACTAGCAACATAACTGCAGGCTACAGGTCGGCAGCACCATGCAGATTCAACTTATAAATGTTGTTACTCATTATTCAAACAAATGAAATGCAACTTAAATTAAAAGCTATGCATATGAGAAGGAGCATACATGAACATGCAAACTGTACAATAGCGAATAATGCAAAGGGAGACTAAGTGAATCAACTACAAAGTATAGATGGAATGGAATGAATCAAGACAGCAACCTCAACAAATAATATGGACCATTAGTAACAACATAAAGAAGTGCAACAGTGAAGCACTGAATAGTATGCAGACCAGAAAGCACCAAGTCAAATGCAATAGAATGGAATGCAACTACAAGTGCAACATATGAATCAAGCAATACTAGACCTGTGACATGATGAAACAGTGGTCAAAACGGAGTGCATCAGATCGAATGCAGACCAACATTGAATGTAACAACATCCAATACCAAGAAGAATGCCGGTGAAATGATTCACTGAGAAATCGAATTCAATCACCAAAAACCAACTAACAGTGCAAAATCAAGCATATGCGATGATGAACTAGTCAGAGGAAATCATCAACCTCTAAACAATAACAGTGCCGAGATAACCAAGAGGACAGGAAATCAAATCAGTAAAGAAATCAAGTTAGAAATCATCAGCGACAAAATCAACCCAAACGCAAAGCAAAGTACCAAGTTGAACTAGATGTGAGTGAAATAAAAATCACTCACCTTTCGACGAGCGCAGATTGAAGGAGCCGATGTCAAACCACCATAATTCGCAAAGCAGAGCACAAAAGGGAACGAAGCCCCAAATTTACAAAACCCAAAATCTCGAAATCCTCAATCGAGCAAGTGAAGAAGACGATAGCTTTCCAAGACTATCGAGAAGCACAAAGCTCCAGACAGCAAGCAAATATCTCAAGCCCAAAATTTGTCAAGGGAAACGAAGACGATGCCGCCATTATTTCTTTATTTTTCTTTCGTTCATTTTTTTTTCTCTTGAATGATGAAGTGAAAAGGCTCGGTTGAAAATAAAAGTAGGAGACAGCGTACGTGATGGCGTGCGTACAGGGTAGGGTGGCTGAAGTGATACGCGACTTCGGCTGAGATGAAAGCATTTAATGCTTGAGTACCCTGTGTCCCTCATGTCTTCACTTGCAAGCTATTACTTACTTATGTTTTCTTTTGCATGCTTATATTTTTTTTTTCATTAGCTTTTTTTAGTAAGCTTCTTAGATATATATTTGTTTGAAGTTCAACTATCAAACATTAATTTATATTAACATGTATTACAATTAGATTTTATAATTGTATTTTATACTAATAAAATTTATTCCATTTTATTTAAGTTAAATAAAAATGTTATTAAAACTAACCATCAATCTATTGATTTACATAGACAATAATTCTTAAATCCAAATTATTTTTCTAAGTCATGGGTTCGAATCTGATATACAAATTTAATATTCAATTTTCAAACTCCAAAGTCAAATTCAATTTTTTTTTATTCAACTTTCAATAGATTAAACTTTAAAATTTAATCGCTAATCTCAAAGTTATATTGGAAATTCAATTTAAATTATCATTCAAATATTTAAAATTAATTAAATATTTTCAATTTAAATTGTTCAAAAATTCAGGATCGTTACAATCTCCCCTCCTCAAAAGAATTTCGACCCGAAATTACAAGTTAGGAAAAATGATTGTTAAATCTCATCGATATTTATACCCTACACTATTTATAAATATAGGATTCATTCCATTTTTTTGTCTCATTAGCTTTGTTAACTAACTCATTTGCTCATTATTTTCTACAATCAAGACGCAAAAGTCTTTTACTAGAGTTTTCAACTTACAAAACCCAAATTTTAAATTTGCAATTCTTCATTTAAGAAATTTACATAGTATATAACCTTTCCAAAGCTGTGGACTTTCAAAACATTTCAAAAATCCTCTTCCTTAGTACATTAGGTTGGAATTTATGTTACTTTAATTTCAGATTATTGATTTTCTATTTAAAGTTTGAAAATACTTGCTAACTCGAAATTTAACAAGTCTATTGTCGTTCTTAAAGACATTAGGCATACGCTGGCCAGGCGCAAGTCTATAAATCTCCAAGTACTAAATATACTTGCTTCAATTCCCAGTGAAAATACTTAAAAATTCTTTTCAAAAATGGATATGGAAAGCACATTCCCCCATGGATCACAGTTTACCCGACGGTTACGCTACTATCCCAGTAGAATCGCTTGTAACCGTAGATTTCTCATCCCTCTTGAATTTCGCCATGGTTGTCGCCTTAGATCGCGGTCCACACGGCGGTTATGCTACTATCCCAGTAGAATCACTCGTAACCGTAGGCATCTCGCCCCTCGAATTTCGCTTTGGCATCTAGATTGCAGTTTACACGGCGGTTGCGCCACTATCCCAGTGGAATCGCTTGTAACTGTAGGCATCTCGCCCCTCAAATTACGCTATCACCCCAGTATATCTAGATCGCGGTTTACACGGCGGTTACGCCACTATCCCAGTGGAATCGCTCGTAACCATAGGCATCTCGTCCCTCGAATTACGCTAGCATACATCAAAACCAATATGATCCCATCACGATGATCTATCGCGAGGGATTCTAGTCCAAATGGACACACCAACTTATGGAAATTGTACGTAGCTACTATTTTCAAATGGACACTCATATCGAGTTCCAACAACCTTCACAAATTTTAAATGGAAGGTACTTTTCCATATCCTCAGTTTAGAAAACATAATATCATATATATGTAGTACTTCACCTTTCGTACATATCATACCTATGTAAACTTACATAAGTTTTCCATACCAATTACTTTCTAAACTGATGGTTTTCGAGTTTACTACATTCTCATATATAAGTTTCGAAAACCACAATATCTCATACCCATAACAAATAGAGGATTCACAAATTTTCCATTTCATTATCCATTTAAAATTTTCCTCTAAGTCGATTTGGAAATTTAAGGTTATCTCAAACCTAATTCACATTCATAATCCAATTTATTATCGACTTCACACTCGATTTGGATTTCATGTTATATCGTCAATTCTCAACACATAATTGATGTCTATCGATATATAACCTCTGAGCTCGTACGTCTCAAAGAAGGGTGTTAAGCTAAGAGAATAAATTCTCCGCCACCAACAGATATATATTTAATAGAGATCAGTTGCTATGTCATCAATTCACAATGTTAGACATACAATCCAAATCAACCATTCAAAATTCAAAGTTCAACTTATATTGTTTTTTGGTGTCAAAGTTAAACTCAATTTAACTCAAAATTCAATCCTTTGAAAATTTCCAAGTTGAACTAATTGTTCATATTTTCCAAAAATAATATCTTTACAAGATATATTTTTCACACTTAACCATTTGAAAACAAATTTCAAATCATTTTTCACCTTTCGATCTTTGAAAACAAATTTCAAAGCGATTTTCATAAATGGAAATATTTCCAAATATTTATCCATTTTAACTTAAAATGGCTCATTAAAATCAATCAAATAAATCCTTACCGATTTATTTTAAACTTACGTTCCAAATCCGTAAATTTATTTTCACACTTCAAAAATAAATCAATGTTTATTTTTAACGAATTTCCTTTTCTTTTATAAATTCCATATTGAATTTACATTTCCAAAATATCTATGAATATACGATTTTCAAATCGATTCTAATATTCATTATCAATTTATCTTTAAAAGATAAAATCTCAAAACATTCACTTCATATTGGAAAACATTTCGATACTTATTTAATAATAAGTAATTCACAAATCCATTCATTTTCAACACCTGGAAAACATTCAATATACTTAAATCATAATCAAGTATATATTTCATTCTTCAAGGAAAGTGTCCCTTTTAAACACATTTATTTGAGTCAAAACGAATGTTGCGTAAAACATTATTACGACGACCCAAAATCACTAGTATAGGGATTCGAATTTAAAATAGATATATATCCCAATACTATATTAAACATTTCCTTTCGGAAACCATTTACTATAACAACAGTGTTATAGTCCACCATTTCCTTTTATTTCTCTCAAAAACGTCTATTTCAACAATGAATGTTGAATTCTATGCTTTCGATCCTTAACCCAATTTAAAACAACTTCAAATCGATTAACTTCATTTCATAATATTACTTCCCTAAAACATTCCCATTTAACTTTTTCAACTTCGACCTAATTCAAAATTTGAATTCCGCATACATTTCAAAATATTGGTTTTAAACCGACTCCAATTTTCCAATATTAAGTTTTCCACTTAACTTAATTCTCTGCTCGTTCAAATTCATCATTGAATCTATTAAATCTATTGTGGATTTTCATGTTGACAAACATCAAATTTTAAATCTAAATCTCATTTGAACTTTACATTTGCTTTCTATTTCAAAAATAATCAACTAATTCTTTAGTAAATTAACCATTTATCGACTTGGTTCCTTTAGATTTATATCTCCACATTAACTATTTTAGGTATTAGTCTAAACTTGAAATATAAGCTTTACATCAAAACTAGTTTGATTCATACAGTTAAGTTGACAAATAGATTTCCTATCAAAATTTGCAATCCTTATTAGCAAAGGTCGGATTATTCAATCATTTTCCCAAGACATGTCCGTTTGATTTAATAATATATTCACTGTCCAAAATTATGAATAAAATTCCCAACCAACTTTTATTATCACAATATTTAACTTAAAGGATAATTCGCTGTCCAAAATCACGAATGTAACTCCTTTGATAACTTCTATGTTTCATTTATCAAATTCAATTGGTTTTGAATTTATAAACAATCTTTATAAATTCCATTTCTATTTATAAAACTTCGATTTATAAATCTCCTTTATTAATTCAATTCAATTTTATATAACTCAATTATATACCAAAAGTCCATTTATAAGTTAAGTACTTATAATCCATTTATTTACTAAATCATTCCTCAAAACATTTGAAATCCATTTTCAAAAGAATTCAGAATCAATTCCCAAATTATAGTTTAATGATCCCCTTGGATATAACCAAATTAACATGTCATTTTATTTCCCAGTTATTTCTTTGGAGATATTCGAAATATTTGATTTAAACCAATTTACTAATTCACTTAACTTATATTTTATTCTTTCATAAATCTCAACAATTCAATAATAGGTTTTCGAATGATCGGGACTCAAATCTAAGGAGACCTTACCGAAGAGAAACTATCGCAAACCTAAATTTAGAGAGCTACAAAAGAGAGGGGAATTGTCCGAAAAAGATTTGAATTTTCAAAATACCTTTTATTTCCTTCTTTAGATTTGAAAAACGTTTTATTTAAAGTGATTCTAGCAACTATTCATATTAAACGCCATAAACTAAGCTTTGTGTAAACCAAAGCTCTGATACCACTTTTGTAACGACCCGCCTTTTTGACCGCCTCCAGTCGGTAATTAAACCAACTAGAAACTTTCAAAATGACGGATTGTTATTTAGTTTATAGAGTTTAAACAGAATCAGCCACAGAATCACAGAATAATAATAACAATTCACATAAATGAATTTTTCTTTCATATACAAATATCAAAGTTTATACAATGCATTACATTTTAATACAGCGGAACAATTTATTTATTATTTAGTACAAGAAAAATTTTCCTGAAAAACTTTAGTGATGCGGTAATCCCCCTCTCTCTAACTTCGCTGCCTGAAAATCTTCAAGCTGTAAAATACTCGGTCTGACCCAAGTATTACATTCAAAAGAAAATAATACACGGGTCAGTCTAATTCAAACTCAGTTATTAGTGCATAGAGGCAATAATAATTAAATAGAAATTAGACGACAGTCAAAGATAAATTTACCTATCCGACCCTTTAACAAGTCGGATAACGGTAACATAACACTTAACAGTATTAAAACAACAAATCAGTAGATTCAAATTATCAACGAAGATAGATGAAGGGATTATTTATGAAGGTAATTTAGAAAGAAAAAAAACATCAATATTGCCTAAACGGCAATTAACAACAAAATCATCAATTTAAATCAAATCAATTTAAATAATTGAAAAGTTACTTGAAAACATTAAAACCGATTGGCTGCAGTACACGCACGCGTGCACTGCCTCGCCAAGACAGTGGAAATACACAAAAGCTCTATGAAAACTCATAGACGAACATAAGGTTAAACCCAAGAAAAAGTCGAGTTCAACACAAATGAAATTCCAATAAAATCGCAACGCGAGCACGAGGTCAAACCCGAGCGTTTAAGCCGGATTCAACACAGGTGAAATTAGAAAAACAACTCCAATTGCATCAATAAACACAAACCATCAAGGCGAGACTGCATATAAAAAAACGAAACTGCAGTCACTAATGGATACAAGGGCAATACTGCAACAAGACTGCAGTCACCACAAGTATCACACATGAAAACAACTTAATGCAGCCACTAACCCAAATGCAACAGGGTTTCAAATGAACATGACTGCATGGTGAAACACAAAAATGGACCAGTTCAATATGAACTAGCTTGAATGAGTCGAAATGCAGACAGTACAAAACCAAGCCCCAAAACGACTAATATAAATCAATGTTACAACCTGAAGCTGGACAGTGCACCTATGATAAGGCAACATAGCCAGGCATCACGAATAACACAATACAAGGCAATGCCAATAGTGGAACAATGAAGCACAGAGACTACAAGTACGAACTGAACAAAGCAATGCAACTGGCAACAATGCAATGCAACTGGCAACAATGCAGCACAGAGGGCAAAGGAGATGATCAATACATATGAATTCATATAGTGCAACAGGTATGTAGACCAAAGAGCAAAAATATTCTGGATCAAATGCTATCAGGTCAGGGACACAATACCGCAAGTGTTCAACTACAAAGGTATATGCAGTAAAATATAAATGAGTCAAGTCTCTATATATATACAAGCAACCAAACGAAGGCCCAGACCATAATGAACACTCAACAACTACAAGCAGATGCACTAACTGACACACATGTTTATGAAGTACACAAGTACAACAATTTCTGGATTGAATGCGCGTGAATTTTTAAGCAAGACAAAGATCGACATACTAACTAGATATGCTCAAATAGAATGAATGCATGTTGAAATGTCCAGATCAAATGGATCAGAAAAAAAAATTTCACATGCCACTGAAATTAACCAAATGAACACAAACGACCAAAATGCAGACAACAAAGTGAAGTCTGGGTGCCTAAAAAGTCAGAGGCAAGGTAACTGCAGATTACTCATAAATGAAGACTACACGAGCTCAATGCATCAGTAAAACAAGCTCGAGACTGGTGGTAACCAATTCGACTAAGAAATAGTGGCCAGTAGCAGTTATAAAAAAAAAATATGACCAAGGAACTAGCAACATAACTGCAGGCTACAGGTCGGCAGCACCATGCAGATTCAACTTATAAATGTTGTTACTCATTATTCAAACAAATGAAATGCAACTTAAATTAAAAGCTATGCATATGAGAAGGAGCATACATGAACATGCAAACTGCACAATACTGAATAATGCAAAGGGAGACTAAGTGAATCAACTACAAAGTATAGATGGAATGGAATGAATCAAGACAACAACCTCAATAAATAATATGGACTATTAGTAACAACATAAAGAAGTGCAACAGTGAAGCACTGAATAGTATGCAGAGCAGAAAGCACCAAGTCAAATGCAACAGAATGGAATGCAACTACAAGTGCAACAGATGAATCAAGCAATACTAGACCTGTGACATGATGAAACAGTGGTCAAAACGGAGTGCATCAGATCGAATGCAGACCAACATTGAATGCAACAACATCCAATACCAAGAAGAATGCCGGTGAAATGATTCACCGAGAAATCGAATTCAATCACCAAATACCAACTAAAAGTGCAAAACCAAGCATATGCGATGATGAACTAGTCAGAGGAAATCATCAATCTCTAAATAAAAACAGTGCCGAGATAACCAAGAGGACAGGAAATCAAATCAGTAAAGAAATCAAGTTAGAAATCATCAGCGATAAAATCAACCCAAACGCAAAGCAAAGTACTAAGTTGAACTAGAAGTGAGTGAAATAAAAATCACTCACCATTCGACGAGCGCAGATTGAAGGAGCCGACGTCAAACCACCATAATTCGCAAAGCAGAGCACAAAAGGGAACGAAGTCCCAAAATTACAAAACCCAAAATCTCGAAAGCCTCAATCGAGCAAGCGAAGTAGACGATAGCTTTCCAAGGCTATCGAGAAGCACAAAGCTCCAGACAACAAGCAAATATCTCAAGCCCAAAATTTGTCAAGGGAAACGAAGACGATGCCGCCATTTTTTCTTTATTTTTCTTTCGTTCGTTTTTTCTCTCTCTTGATGATGAAGTGAAAAGGCTCGGTTGAAAATAAAAGTAGGAGACAGCGTACGTGATGGCGTGCGTACAGGGTAGGGTGGCTGAAGTGATACGCGACTTCGGCTGAGATGAAAGCATTTAATGCTTGAGTACCCTGTGTCCCTCATGTCTTCACTTGCAAGCTATTTGTAACAACCCGCATATTTATCGGTTGTATATTTAAATATTTTATTTAAATATGACGTCGTTTGTCGGATTATGGTCCGAAAAGCTACTTTCTGCAAACGGTCGAATTGGGACTCAAGACCACTTCCATTGAGTTCAAAATGTCGTTTGCGATCTTTTTGAGTATAATCTTTGATATGTTTGGAGTAAGTTGAATTTCGCTACTTTTTCTATTGGGTTTAGGGTTTGGGTTCAGCCCACTAGCTTAACTAATACCCTAACTCAGCCCTCTCCTCTCCATTCTCTCATTCCACTCTTCTAAACTCAAGCTCCAACTGAAAATGGTGGAAGGGAAAGGGAAATAGAAATTGCAAACCCTAGTTCTTCTTGCTAGCTCATATTCTTGCTCCAAAATCAAAGAGAAGCAATTGGTAAGCCTCTTCTTCATCTTCTCTATCTCTTTCTCTCTTCAATCTCAGAAATTCCTAAACCTAAACTTAGGAAATGTTTGTTTGATCTTAGATTGAAGCTAGTAGAGTTGAAGTAGAGAGTGGTTGGCCTTGTTCCTTTGCATTTGAGCTTCTTCTTCTTGTTCTTGAGTTAAAAAGGTGAGTTTTTGTAACTCACATCTAAGTATGTTGCTTTTGTTGTGGTTGGATATGAAATTCTAACCTCGATTCATGTCTATTGTTGTGGAGTTGGATCGATTCGTTCCGATATGTTTTGGCCACTTTGGCCTAGGCAAATTGTTGCCCAGACCAGGTGACCAGACGTCTGGAAGCAAAGCTCAGACGTCTGGTTTTAACCTGGAGTGAAAAAAATAATAAGCCACGGCAGTTGGAAGAAAGTCAGAAACCAGGATCAGACGTCTGATCCTCAAGTTCAGATGTCTGATTGGTTTCAGACGTCTGGTATGCAAAACCAGACGTCTGGTTGGGTTTTCTGGAATTTTTCCAAAGACCGAAACCAGACGTCTGAAGGCACCGCTCAGACGTCTGGAATTCCCTGTTTTGCCTAATTTGCCTTTCTTGGAATGAAGTTCCATTGGTTATCGACTTTTGTCGACTTGGTTTGTGTTATCAATTCACGATTGACTTTGACGATTTCATTTTGATTTCATTCACGGGTTTTTATAAATAAATTCTTCAAATCGTATTAAAAGTTCGTTCTCCAATTTATAAACCCTATTTAAAACACACGCACAATTTCGCACTTCGAGCGAAGTGGAAGGGTGATTAAATGGTTGGGCAAAACACGGACCATGAATCTGTGCGTTTATCCTTTCGATTAATTCCCGACCTATTCAATTGATCGTTTTGACCTTCGGGTTTGGTTTATCGATGATATGAGGTAAATTTGTACTGCTTTGAGTGTGAAATAAACTAACGGATAGTAAACCGTTTAGTGCGAACGGGTGGTTATGGGACTCACGTTACCACTTTTCGGATTCCTCTCTGGGAGTTTGTGACACATGCTGCCTTTGGGATAGTGTCTTTAGACTGTCTCCTCTGGCTTGTTTCCTTTAAATATCGCCTTTGGAGTTGGCCTTTGCCCCGACTCGAAAAATATATGGAGTTGGCGGTTGTCTTTAGTATTTCTTTCGGAGTGGTTTCTTCACTACCGCTCAAGAGATATTGGAGTGGTTTCTTCACCACCGCTCAAGAGATAACGGAGTGGTTTACTCACCACCGCTCATGATGTTTCATTTATATGTATATTCCCTAGGTATTGCTTTTCTGTATTGGTTCTTTGGAGCCACACGAAATATAGCGTCTACCTTGTGGAACTCGTATTATCGGTATTTTTTGTTTGCCTTATGGCTTGCTTTGGGATATTCTTATCCTTTGTTTCTATATGTTGCCGATGATATGAGGCTTGATCTATATGATTCATCTTTCGTTAGATGATTGTGTATCTCTTTTAGAGATATCTATTATGCTTTGTAACCTTGCAGGTTTATTGTTGTTCAGTTTATTTAACTGGTTTGTTATCTAGACTGAGCCGGGTATTTTATACTCGGGTCAGACCGAGATGTTTCAGGTTAGGTGCTTTGGACTTAGCCTCTTTTGCTTCCGCATGGACTACTTCGCTAGTTTCTTTTTGTCATAGCTTTTTGTGTAGTCCTATTTTGTTGTAACTCTGATATGTATTCTTGTGAACTCGTCTGTATATTGTGGTTTGCTATACCACTTGATATGTATCATTTTATATACTCTGTTATGTATCTGTATATGTGTATGTGATGATTTACTGTTCTGTGATGTATATTACATTTGAGTTGTTATATTCTGTTCTGATAGATCCTATAGCCATTGTAGTCTTGCTTTAAATATTTATTGAATACGTCGAACTGTTTGTGATTCTACTTTTCGACATGTTTAGTGAATAGTTAAGGTAAGATTACACATGGTCGCTCCTATCCAGCCTTATTCTCCGTGTTAGCAGACGGTATTATCTATACAATACTCTTTGCTAACGTGGGTATAGAGGTGGGGCGTCACAGCGTGGTATCAAAGCTGGGTTTAGAACAAAATATGATAAACACAGAACAGAAGCACATATTATGGTACATCAAAGTGTAACAAGTGTTACAGATTTTTGAATCATCGTGCTTCTATTCCCTCCGTGTTTTTGGGGTAGATAGGATTTGGGGAATACGTCTAGGAATATATCTTATTCCGTAGTATTCCGTATTGAAATTTCTACCTTGTAGTTAACCTTTATCTTCTTCAACTTTCAGCTTATGGCTGGAAGAGGCAGAGGACGACGCTCGGGTGCTGGGCAATCCAGTGGCTCGCATTCGGACGACGTTTATATGTCTGCCGATCAGTTTATGGAGTTGTTTAGGAGCACTCAGCCTCCAGTTCCTGCTCGAGTGTCTCCGCCTCGCAAGTCTACCTTTGCACGCTTGTGCAGTGATTTTACTCATCTTGGAGGAAAGCCGTTTAAAGGCTCCGAGTCTGTTCTTAAGACCCAAGCTTGGTTTCGCACGTGCGAACGTATCTTCTCTAGAATGGATATTTCTAATCATGATAGAGTTCTTGTAACTTCTAGCTTATTGCGAGAGCGTGCCCTTGATTGGTACGAGCTTCTTGTAGCCGAAATTGATGAGTCTGCTCTTTCTTGGACCCAGTTTCGGGAACGATTCAAACTCAAGTTCGTTCCTGAATCTGAGAAAGCTTTGTTGTCCCGGTGCTTTCTTGAGTTGAAGCAAGGGGAATCTTCCGTTTCTGAATATGTTGCATCTTTCGAGGCCTTATCTAAGTATGGTCTTGAATTCATTAGCACTTCTTATAGGAAGAATTTTAAGTTTGTTTCTGGTCTTAAGAAATATCTGAAGAAGTCTTTATTGCTTGAGCTTAAGCTTTCCTTTGAGGAGTTAGTTGATTCTGCACTTCATCTCAAAGCCATCGAGGGGGAGTGTGATAGTAGTGATGATGTTGAGGTTTGCAAGAACCCCAACAAAAAGCAGTCTCCATTGGATGAGCCGGAATTTTTCCCTTCCAAGAAGAAAAAGTCCGTTGAATCTGATTCTCCGTCTCAGTCTGCTGGAACACCTTCCATTCGAAAGTGTTTCAATTGTGGTTCCCCTGATTATATGATTCGAGCTTGTCCTAAGCCTCTCTTCTGTCGCTACTGCAAGAAGGAAGGCCATCGTAGTTCCACTTGTCCTATTGCTCCGAGTAACCTTCTGTCTGGAAAACTAAATATAGCAGATGCTCCTGGAGGTTCTTCTCGAGCATAAGGTATGTCTCCATCTATTTTGGTAGGTCTCTATTTTCTTTGTGATTTCGGTTCCAATTGGATGGTATCATTTTATTCTTTAATCCCTCATGACGAGGAAAGTGTTGTTTCTCTCATTCTTGTAGTTTGAGAATTTTCTGGTATTTCTGGTCTTGTCTTAGGATTATCACCCAAGCAATCTTTTGTTGTAGTGTTAAGGTGTTTTTAGCTCGACCTTACCACTGGTTTTCATTTGGCTACGAGTTGCGGAAGTTAGCACTCCACTTACCGCTCTCCGCACTCGTTGTAATTCTTATGAATGATTTGTTGTGTCATTCAGTTTGTCTAGCTCATTTCATCCATTTTATGAATCGAGTATTCTGCGAATATCTCGATGATTCCATTTTAGTATTTTATTGGTTTTGGATGGAAATTAGCAATTTAAAATTTTTGCAAATCTTTTTCATAAGAGTTATTTATAAGTATAAATGGGATTTTGTTCTTAAACGAACAAAGTGAATTTTTAATAGTTTTTAGAAACATGTTTATCTTATAAAAGATGGTTTTGTGATTGTATTGCCCATTGAGTGCTTTAAGAATTCTGGTCGATGCGCTTGATCAACGTTATCGATAGGAATCTCCTAAACGCTTTAATGAGACAATTTGACACAATAAATTGATTTGAAATAAGAAAAATTTTCTTGAAATATGATTTCATGAAGGTAATTGAAATTTTGAAGCTTTAGATTTTTGGTAAAGAGTTTTATTTGAAAGTTTTAGCTTTTAAGAAAGTAGATTATTTGAAAGGACTCTTTTCCGGTACTCTTATCTTGGGATTCCCGAAGGGAACCAAGATTTTATCTTTACCAATACTAGTCATGTTGGTTTGAACGCCGTTCTCTTGCAAAAGAAAACGTGCTATCACTTGTGCTTCTAAATCATTAAAGCCGATAGAGACTAGGTATGCCACTCATGATCTAGCGCTCACGGCTATTGTTTTCGCTCTTTATATTTGGCATCATTATTTTTGGGTAAGGAATTTTGTTCTCCTCGCCAATCATAATTTTTGAATGTTTATTTTCTCATAAGGAGCTTAATGATGGTTTGAGTTCCTTGCATCTTATGACCTTGATATTCTTTGTATACTCCCGGAAGGGGGATCGTGTTGCCAATGCACTTTGTTGTAAGCAACAAGTGATTGTTTCTTTGTTGATGTCTGAATGGAATGATCTTTTTACCAAGTTCATCGGACGTTTTGTTGCACTTCTTTTGTTGAGCTTTGGATCATTTGACGTATTGTTTGTACCACGTCAGTGTTCCGAATTATTTCGAGCTTAGGAATCCATAGAATTCTCTGAGCAAGCAAGTTCAGGCTTATCTTTTCGTACACTTTATTGTGAACTTCTTATTCTGTTATTCTTATGTGTTGATATGTTTTGGTTGTTACTCTTTATTTTCTTCTTAAGAATTGCGAGGATGCAATTTCTTTAAGGAGGGGAGTCTGTAACAACCCGCATATTTATCGGTTGTATATTTAAATATTTTATTTAAATATGACGTCGTTTGTCGGATTATGGTCCGAAAAGCTACTTTCTGCAAACGGTCGAATTGGGACTCAAGACCACTTCCATTGAGTTCAAAATGTCGTTTGCGATCTTTTTGAGTATAATCTTTGATATGTTTGGAGTAAGTTGAATTTCGCTACTTTTTCTATTGGGTTTAGGGTTTGGATTCAGCCCACTAGCTTAACTAATACCCTAGCTCAGCCCTCTCCTCTCCATTCTCTCATTCCACTCTTCTAAACTCAAGCTCCAACTGAAAATGGTGGAAGGGAAAGGGAAATAGAAATTGCAAACCCTAGTTCTTCTTGCTAGCTCATATTCTTGCTCCAAAATCAAAGAGAAGCAATTTGTAAGCCTCTTCTTCATCTTCTCTATCTCTTTCTCTCTTCAATCTCAGAAATTCCTAAACCTAAACTTAGGAAATGTTTGTTTGATCTTAGATTGAAGCTAGTAGAGTTGAAGTAGAGAGTGGTTGGCCTTGTTCCTTTGCATTTGAGCTTCTTCTTCTTGTTCTTGAGTTAAAAAGGTGAGTTTTTGTAACTCACATCTAAGTATGTTGCTTTTGTTGTGGTTGGATATGAAATTCTAACCTCGATTCATGTCTATTGCTGTGGAGTTGGATCGATTCGTTCCGATATGTTTTGGCCACTTTGGCCTAAGCAAATTGTTGCCCAGACCAGGTGACCAGACGTCTGGAAGCAAAGCTCAGACGTCTGGTTTTAACCTGGAGTGAAAAAAATAATAAGCCACAGCAGTTGGAAGAAAGTCAGAAACCAGGATCAGACGTCTGATCCTCAAGTTCAGACGTCTGATTGGTTTCAGACGTCTGGTATGCAAAACCAGACGTCTGGTTGGGTTTTCTGGAATTTTTCCAAAGACCGAAACCAGACGTCTGAAGGCACCGCTCAGACGTCTGGAATTCCCTGTTTTGCCTAATTTTCCTTTCTTGGAATGAAGTTCCATTGGTTATCGACTTTTGTCGACTTGGTTTGTGTTATCAATTCACGATTGACTTTGACGATTTCATTTTGATTTCATTCACGGGTTTTTATAAATAAATTCTTCAAATCGTATTAAAAGTTCGTTCTCCAATTTATAAACCCTATTTAAAACACACGCACAATTTCGCACTTCGAGCGAAGTGGAAGGGTGATTAAATGGTTGGGCAAAACACGGACCATGAATCTGTGCGTTTATCCTTTCGATTAATTCCCGACCTATTCAATTGATCGTTTTGACCTTCGGGTTTGGTTTATCGATGATATGAGGTAAATTTGTACTGCTTTGAGTGTGAAATAAACTAACGGATAGTAAACCGTTTAGTGCGAACGGGTGGTTATGGGACTCACGTTACCACTTTTCGGATTCCTCTCTGGGAGTTTGTGACACATGCTGCCTTTGGGATAGTGTCTTTAGACTGTCTCCTCTGGCTTGTTTCCTTTAAATATCGCCTTTGGAGTTGGCCTTTGCCCCGACTCGAAAAATATATGGGGTTGGCGGTTGTCTTTAGTATTTCTTTCGGAGTGGTTTCTTCACCACCGCTCAAGAGATATTGGAGTGGTTTCTTCACCACCGCTCAAGAGATAACGGAGTGGTTTACTCACCACCGCTCATGATGTTTCATTTATATGTATATTCCCTAGGTATTGCTTTTCTGTATTGGTTCTTTGGAGCCACACGAAATATAGCGTCTACCTTGTGGAACTCGTATTATCGGTATTTTTTGTTTGCCTTATGGCTTGCTGTGGGATATTCTTATCCTTTGTTTCTATATGTTGCCGATGATATGAGGCTTGATCTATATGATTCATCTTTCGTTAGATGATTGTGTATCTCTTTTAGAGATATCTATTATGCTTTGTAACCTTGCAGGTTTATTGTTGTTCAGTTTATTTAACTGATTTGTTATCTAGACTGAGCCGGGTATTTTATACTCGGGTCAGACCGAGATGTTTCAGGTTAGTTGCTTTGGACTTAGCCTCTTTTGCTTCCGCATGGACTACTTCGCTAGTTTCTTTTTGTCATAGCTTTTTGTGTAGTCCTATTTTGTTATAACTCTGATATGTATTCTTGTGAACTCGTCTGTATATTGTGGTTTGCTATACCACTTGATATGTATCATTTTATATACTCTGTTATGTATATGTATATGTGTATGTGACGATTTACTGTTCTGTGATGTATATTACATTTGAGTTGTTATATTCTGTTCTGATAGATCCTATAGCCATTGTAGTCTTGCTTTAAATATTTATTGAATACGTCGAACTGTTTGTGATTCTACTTTTCGACGTGTTTAGTGAATAGTTAAGGTAAGATTACACATGGTCGCTCCTATCCAGCCTTATTCTCCGTGTTAGCAGACGGTATTATCTATACAATACTCTTTGCTAACGTGGGTATAGAGGTGGGGCGTCACAGCGTGGTATCAAAGCTGGGTTTAGAACAAAATATGATAAACACAGAACAGAAGCACATATTATGGTACATCAAAGTGTAACAAGTGTTACAGATTTTTGAATCATTGTGCTTCTATTCCCTCCGTGTTTTTGGGGTAGATAGGATTTGGGGAATACGTCTAGGAATATATCTTATTCCGTAGTATTCCGTATTGAAATTTCTACCTTGTAGTTAATCTTTATCTTCTTCAACTTTCAGCTTATGGCTGGAAGAGGCAGAGGACGACGCTCGGGTGCTGGGCAATCCAGTGGCTCGCATCCGGACGGCGTTTATATGTCTGCCGATCAGTTTATGGAGTTGTTTAGGAGCACTCAGCCTCCAGTTCCTGCTCGAGTGTCTCCACCTCGCAAGTCTACCTTATATGTATATGTAACTCAGTATTTTGTTTTTTCAGAAAAAGAAAAAAAATGTTTACTGTTTAATTTTAAAATTTCAGAAGTTAAACTTATATGTATATATACTAGAAATTTATATGAGACTTTGGAAGAAAATTTTACAAGGTATTGGTGATAAAATTTTACAATCGACTTATTTAATTTATTTGGATACTAAAAAAAATTTATTCAAAGGAAAATTATTTGTTTAAAATTTAAAAATTAGTCAAGTAAATTTTATTAAATGATAGTGAACTGTTCGATTTATTTCAAAAAATTAATAAATCATATAAATTGTCTATACAAGGTCAAAAATAATGAAGAACAAGCTTGTTTAGATTGGATTGCAAATTAAAGGACAAAGGTGAGTTAATCTCACTCTGCTGAATTTTAATTTTAATTTTAATGATTAAATTTATATAATTGGTTGAATGGTTAAATTGATTGATGTGCTATATTATAGTATATATTACATCTTGGAATGATTGATTTTCCGCATTATATAGCGGATGAGACCCTATGCGCCGCATAATAGCGGATGATATTATATATAATCCCATATACCATGATATTCCACCTCGATGTGGAATTGGTATTTTATGTTGTGCTAACATCTGTGGATGTAGGGAAACGGGTTGGAGGGATTCAATGGGATTCCTCAACATTTATTTAAATTATTTAATATTCTCTGTTATGATTATTTGATATTCTATAATGACTTATATTGGAATATTGAATGCTATGGTTTGCTTGAATATATTTCGGTACACGGAGATATTAAAATATATAGAATTCGATTTTGAAAAGAAAATAAAAGTGTGAATTTTTAAGAAAACAATTATAGAGAATTCAAATAAATTAAGAAATGAACTGGATAAGAATAATAGTGGTTCTAAACTTCTAATAAATAAATTCCGTATATAAAAAGGGGATTTGGAATGAACAGGAAGATAAGGAATTTTAAACCTCAGTGTTATTATTTGAAAGAATAAAGCATTTATTTTAAATTTAAGATTTAAATTATTGGAAAGAATAAAGAAGAAATATGGGAAAATCTGAAATTAATATGTTTTAGTTAAAAGATTTAAAATCAAAACTAATATATATATATATATATAAGTCTATAAATGGATTCTGAAATGAATTGAGTAAAGAAATTTATTTCAAATGGGATAAATTGGAAATCAATTTGGAAATTGATTTAAGAGTTAGAAATTGGATGTTTGGAAGAATAAATTCACGACGAGAATTTATTAAGGGAATGAGAAATTTTGTTTCAAAATAAATAGTGATTTATTTTTGAAGGATGTGAAGAGAAGTGTTTTTCCCTGGACAGCCAAGTACGTTTCCAAAGTAAATTTTTAAATATAAGATAAAAGTTTTAATGTTGTTTTAAAAAGCATGTTTTAGGAAATTTATTATTTCTAAAATATTTAAATTCTAAAGTAAATATTTTTCAAATCTATTATCGTAGTAATTATTTAAAAGGTGACTTAGTATTTTGTATATAGGCCCTATTATAATATTAGAGGATTTTAATAAAAATGTTTTAGCTATCATAAGGTAAAAACCGACATGTTTATTTGTGGCGTGGTCTTACGAGATGGTTTTGTTTTCAAAAGAATTTTTGAAACTGTAATAATCAATTTGAGTGTGATTTCTCATGCTGGTTTTCTAGACTGACTCGGGTGTTATTTAGCTATAATGCTCGGGTCAGACCGAGTATTATAGGATACAGGAAAGGATGTTGTGGAGCTCAGGAGACGAGCTGGATGGCGATGCGTACTTCCGTATTTGTTTAAATATTCCGCTGTGTATTCAGATTGTGTGGATATGTTATGGTTATTGTCCAGTTGAATGTTATTGATGTTGAACTCCGATGATGTACTCTGACGATGTATGTATAAACAGATATAGTTTTCTTTTGAGTAAAGATTATTGAATATCTATTATATTTTATCCCGCTACGATGGTAAGATTCTGTTGTTGTTTCCTATTTTCTCTTCTTCTACCTCTTTTCTTTAACCCTAATGGTTCGTATTTCTGTTCAACTTGAGTTGATTTGTGTATAATAGCGTTGACTCAAGGGGTACGGATTTGCGGGTCCTTACAGAATTTAAATTAATTTGGTTTAAAACTATTATAATCTCTTTATATAAGATAAGTGTTTTCTTTAACATTTGTTTATTAGGTTTGTAAATTGTTTTTAAAGTTAAATTTTGTAATCATTTTAAAACTTAAATTTGAAATGAAATTTAAAAGTAAGTTTCAAAAGTGTTATGTTTTAAATGAACATGTTAATGACAATTTAGTCATTAATAAAGATAATGTATTATCTTAAAATTAATTAAGATTTAATGATTTGAGATTCATTAAATTAATAAGGTAATTAAAGAGTAATTAATTAATTTAATTAATTTTATGATAAAGGATTAATTAATTAAGTAACTAAGGATCGTAAGTTAATTAATTTAAGGGTTAATTAATTTTTAATTAAGGATCATTAATTAGGTAATTGAAGATTATTAATTAATGATTAGTAATTAATTAATCAGGTAATTAGAGATTAATTAAGTTACAATTAAGCATTAATTAATTAAGTAATTTAAGGTTTATTAATTGATAATTAGAGATCAATTATTTGGTAATTAAAAATTAATTAATTTGTAATTAATAATGATTAACTAAAGCATAATTACTTAGGGAAGTAATTAAGAATTGTTAATAGTTAATGCAAAGATCATTAACTAGGGATTATGAATGATTAATTAATATGATTAATTTAAGATGATTACTTAGATTAATTAATTAAGGTAATCATTTGTGGATTGTTTAAGTATAATTACTTAATGAAAGTAATTAAAGGGATTAATTACTCAATGTAATTAATTAAGTTAATGTGATTTGTTTAAGTTAATTAATCGGTAATTAATTTAAGATAATCACTTGATGATTTGTTAAGTATAATTACTTAATGTAATTTATAAAGTGTAATTACTTAGTGAAGTAATTGATGGGTAATTACTGGATGTAATTAATTGAAGTATGGAAGTAATCTTGGTTTAATTACTTTGTGTAATTAATAAGAATGATTATTACTTAGTGGAAGAAATTAAGAATTAATTACTTAGTGTGATTAATTAATTTATTTATAAGTTAATTTAGTAATGTAATTAGTTAAGGGTAATTAATTACTGAATATGATTAATCAAGATTGATTAATAAATGTAATTAATTAAAGTTTAATTACTAAATGTGATTAATTAATTAATTAAAGAAGTAATTAAGGACCATTAGTTAATGTAATTAATGAAGTAATTAAGGGTTTTAAAGATAATTAATCCAAAATAAGTGATTATAAAGTAATTAATTACTGTAATTAATTATAGTTAATTTATTAATGAAGTAATTAAAGGTTAATTATTGTAAATGGTTAAGGATAATTAATTTGTGTAATTAATTAAAGGCTAAATACTTAATGTAATTAAAGAATGATTAATCAAGGATGATTAATTAAGACTGACAATTAGAGGATGATTAATTAATTTGTTTGAAATTAATTAATGGTTAAGTAAGCAAGATTATAGTGATGGATGTAATTAATTTAATTCATTTTAAATTAATTAGATATTTTGTGATTAATAAATCTTTGCTCATGGATGGCTGAATGTTATTGAATACCTTGAATTGGTTGATATCTCTGATATGAGATATGTGTTGATCTGTGATATGTGATGTTTGGGTTGAACTGTGATGATATTGATTATCTATTTGTGATATTGTGAATTGTCTATATGTGTGAATATAGATAATGAATTGAATTGTTTTAACTTTAAAACAACTTGACCTTAAAAGACCACGTTTTGGATTTCGATGAGACCGGGATCGGGTTTTCAAATTTGGATATCCGAAACCACATCGATCCAAGTTAAACGATAGGTCGTGAATCTCAAGTGAAGATGAAGATTCAGAGTGCAAGGGTTATTGTCGTTAACTCTAAAGGTGATTCCAAAATGAGTGCAACGAGATAGTGCCTTCGGTTTCGTTCGAACCCGGAACGAACTTGTATGGATTGAATGCTTCCAGAACATCGTCAGGTGGACGATGAGCATTCTAATATAGATGTGTTCTATAAAGGTAATCGTTGCCTCAAACCTCATCAACCAGGAATGGCTAAAACAGAGAAGGTGCAGCAAGGCTAAGTGAGTCGCGCTCAAGTAGGACAAGATTTTCCCCGTCTAGAAGTCCCTTTTTATTTGGCTGTGTGGGCAGTTGGTTGCAAACAACTGCGGGGTTATCTTGTTCGGGAATATCTAGTAAGTGATGGTTCTGGCCTTATATTGCAGGGGATTTAGGGTGGATCCTCAGTACGGTGATCTAGGCCACGTACTGTGACGGGCGGCACCCCAGTAGCCCTGCCATTGATGGAAACCCATTCTTCTTACGTGCCCTTTACGGTTTTGATTACCTATGTATGCTGGAATTTAATAAATGTAGCAATTTCGACTGTGTGAATATTTATTTGAAAACCCTAGGCCCTATTATAATATCATTGGATTTCCTATCAAATGTTTTGGTTATCGCAATATGAAATCTTTTCTGTGTTTATGTATGGGAAGTCTTACGAGATACTTTTTGTTTTCAAAGGTTTTCAAAGTTAAGCAACTTTAACATGTTACTCACACTAGACCCATGTCTGACCCGGAGTTTATTTTTTATTTTCTTTAACGCTTGGGTATTCAAATTTTTATGAGTAGCCAAGGGATTCAGGTTAGCTTTGACGAACTCTGGAGAAGAAATGGAGCAGGAGGCTTCAGCGTTTGTAGATATAGATTTCCGCTGTGTTGATATCTCTGTGTTGTATTGAGTTGTAATAACTAGATAGGTGTTTATAACTATCTAGTATGTGATGTATAAGCTGTGTAACTCTAATAGATGTTGTATACTATGTAAAACTTATGTGATTAATATAATTAATTAGTTCCGTTGTCGAGATTCTGATGTCGTTTCGTCCTTTATTCTCTATCTTTTCTCTTTTCTATCCCTTTATTTCTTAATAATGATGCGTCTTTCTGTGGAGAGAAAGGCGGGTGGTCTCATATTAATTACCTAATTTTTTCTTTTCCCTTATTTTCCTTTTCGGGGACGAAAAGTTTTGAGTGGGAGAGAGTGTAACGACCTGTAAAATTTTCAATAATTTAATTTGTTAAGTTAATAAGTTTTTGTAATGTAATATGAGAAAAAAAAACTTATTAATTTAAAATTGAACGATGGTAATTAGAACTAATTAGTAACGATTGAAATGAAATTACAATTTAGTGAAGCAATGAAAATTAGTACACTTGGCTATAAATTAATGTAAGAAAACTAATGCAAACGTTTAAATTTATAAAAGGAATAATATGAAATAAATGACACTTGAATAATGATTGGGTATATACGAATGGTAACATTTGTTGTGAACAATGAAATCACCAGTGTGAATGTTGAATCATTAATGAGATAATATACGAATAATATAAATTGAAGTAAACGAGTGTTAATTAAGTAATTGTAACATTTGATTTGTAAACAATAATGAATTCATTAATGCGACTTAAAGTAATAGTAACGGTTGCAAGTTACTATTTAATTGGCATATTAATTTAGTTGTAACTGTTATATTTGAGTATAAATTTGAATTTAAGTAAATAAGGGTAAGCAGTGTATAAATAAATGAATTAGTATAATTAATAGTAATTGAACGAATTCAATATTAGGTAGGTAATTATAATAATTAGTTCAATATGATAAACTTAAGTGTAAATTAAAGGGTAATGGTAACAGCTATTATAAGTTGCATATTTAGTCTATAAATTAAATAAGAAACCTTTAATGTCATTAATGAGAATTAATGCAGTAACGGAAGGTGTGAATGTATGAATTAAATAGAAACGTAAATTTATTTATAAAGTAATAAATTGGTAAAAGGAATGGAACTAAGTTAAATTAATTAATTAATTGGTTTTAAACCTTAATTAATGTGTACAATTGACAAGATTTCACATTTAGAAATGTAACATTTAATACAAATTTAAGATGAAAATAGGAGTAGACTATTTTAATGGAATATAAAACTAATGTAACTAGGTATATATGGTAATGATGGACCTAGTATAAATATGGCAATTAAACCACATCAAATTATTGGAAGCAATTTTTATTTAATTCGAATGTAATTTATAATAAAATGGATTATTATAGGTAAATGAAATTAATTACTATGTAAATTGAAATTTGGATGAATTGGGAAGCTGTTAATGTATTAGTATATAAACCAATGTCAAAATTACCCATAAAAGGATAAGTTAATAGATTATTCAATAACAAAATTGAGAAATAAAATATATGGATTTATTGGGGATTTAGATTTATACTATTTTAAACTAGATAAAATACAGTGTTTACACGCAATGACTTTATATATTTTATTTCCCTAAGTTTGTTTCTCTAATTTTTATTTTCTATTTTATTTGTATAAACTTTTGAATATATTTATTTGTTTTTTGATTGATTTTACTTTTAATAATAGCTTCGAAATTTCAAGAGATATAGGTTACTTGTTTTGTTTATTTGTTGCCTTTTTCTTTTCCCTTGCCTTTCCATTTGCATGGCCAATTACTTCCCACATTCATAACCGTGAATTGTTCTCATAATTCACGTACATACTGTTCCTCAAACTTCTCTTTTCATTGCGTGCAAACAAAGGAAAAAATTTAATAAATACATCAAGTTATTTGTTGCCTTTTTATTTTCCATACCATTCAAACTCTTGCCTTTTATTACCTAGCCTCATTATTTCTTACTGTTTCTTTCTTTTGGACGTGTATTTACTAAAACCTAGCCATCTATTTTTTTTTCACATACAAAGTTTCGCATCTCCTCATCTTATTCATTTGCATGAAGAAAAAAAATACAAATCTAAAGTCATGGCTTCCTTCTTCTTTCTCCTCCTTTTTTTCATTTTGTTTTCTTTGTCTTCCTACAAGTTAGGCTCGGCATCCATCTTCTCCTAGCATGCCTCTAACCATCATGACCGAGCAACACAAGATGATGGTTGAACCCGTGTGTGGTGTAGCCAAGCCATTGATTGATTAAGGCAAGTTATGCCACTTTGATTCATTATTTTTCCTTTGTTTTAACCTCTATTCTTCTGTATTGAATCATATTCTTATGTATGTGATATTTGTTTGCATACAAGATTTGGGTCTGACTCTTCATCCACTCAAGTTTGCATGGTGCTTTGTTGTGCTTTTTTGTACTTTTCGGAGTTTGGATTTTTATTCTGAATTTGTCAATTCTAGCTTTTAAAAGGTGAGTTATCACTCTAGACTTACATACTTATATTATTGTGAAATGATGACAAGTGAATTGTCTAAATTAATATGTTATGTTCATATATGCCTATGACATATTTATATGCTGTTTGTATAACTGTTACATCATCTGATATGATATGTCATATTGTACTGTTCATTTTACTTACTGTATCACTGCATGTTCCCTATCATTATGAGCTAAAATGATAGGCTTGAGTGATTTTATTGATTTTTATTGTATTTATTTTATTTGGGATTGCGGATTTGAAATGATAGAACCCAGATTTTCTTTTAAATTACGGATTGAAATGATATATATCCGTATCACTTGACCTAGATTAGAAAATGTTATACAGGCCCATGGTTAATATTTTTAAGGTAATATTTTCCTAAAAATTTATTAAGTATTTTGAATATTTAGAAAATATGACATTTTGCCTTGAAATTTGATTTAATGATTTAAAATATAAAGAGATATTGGCTTTTAGCAAGTTAATTTTTTTAATAAGTTGATGATTAGTTTAGATTATAATTTAAAAATATTTATTTGGTTTTAATGGTAATTTAAAGAGATTTAATTGTGATAAATAACTTAATAATTAAAGTTAATTAATATGGAATTTTAAAGTCTAGCCTGGTAATTGCAATCAGTTTTTATTTTATGAAATGAATATGCTTGTAAAATAAATGATATCCTTTGAATTGATAAAATAAAATATAGTTTTAATTGTACATTTTGTAATAAATGTTTGTAGCATGAAATCGTAGTTTAATTGATGCCTAAATGAATAAATTTGCAAAGAAATTGATCATTATATTTACTATGGTAAATTACTTTATTTATGAAATGGAAATGTTTGGAAATTGAATAATTATGGTTTAAGTGGAAAAGTGTATTTTCAAAATATGACTTAACTTGATAATTGGAAATTTGGTTTTAATTGAAATTGTTAAGTTGAGTATATAAATGTAAATTAGTCTTGCTTATAAAGTGGGTATTTTAAAATAAAGTGGTAACTTATTTGTTGAAATAAAAGAAATAAAAGAATGTGTTTTTGACTTAATAAATGAATTATAGTTCAGTTTGGATATTTATTGATAAAATTTTATTTTATTGAATCATAAGTTAAATGATGTCCAAGTAAATATTTTGAAGTGGGAAATGTGAATTTTATAAGTTAAATTGGCTAAAAATTGAAATTTTAGTGTAGCTGAAATATACAATGTTTTTGGAAAGTTTATAATTGAATGAATAAACTTATAAATGCTATGACTTTGAAATGAATATTATTTAACATTGAATTTAAATGGTTAAATGAATCTTGTTTGGAAGATATTGACATTGAATTTAGATGGTCTAAATAAATAAGTTTCAAAGTGTTTGGTTTCAAAGTTGTTATAACTTGAAAGTAATATGATTTTGGAAATGAATTTATTGGAAATTGTATTTAATTAAGGATTGTCTCTATATCTGTTAATTTGAAACTTGTTGAAATCAATGATTTAAGAATATGACTTTATCAAGTGGCTAGGTTTAAGATAATTTAAAGGAATATTTCAAGTTAAATAGATTGAAGGAAATATTTAGAGATTTGGAAATGTGGATTTTATTTAAATGATATATTGGTTTGGTTTTGAAATGAAATAATATAATATTTAGTTTTGAAATGGATATTATTTTGGAAAGTAATGGTATTTGACTTTTAAATGGTTTTGGAATAGAAATGTTTTGCAATAAATATCCACGGGTAATAATAACGTTTGGCTGTTAAAGAGACCAGGATCAGAAGTTGTCATACTCTCTGCTAACTTCGAAAACCACTTTAAGAACCGTGTACATGGTGGAGATCCCAGAATGAAGTAGGATGGTGGCGACGTTCTACTGAGGTATATAGGTGGACCCAACTCCCTTGAGTTGGCATAAGGTGGCTAAAACAGGAGTAATTGACAGGCTAATGAAGCCGCTCCTCTGATCGGACACACTCCTTCACTATTATATTTGGATCTTGAGATTGATTCGGTGGCCACATTTGATTCTTTTGATTTGGGGGTGTGGCTCGAGGTGGGCGGTAGTGGCTGCTACGCGTTACCACTGTCCCGAAAGTGTAATTGGTATATCTACCCTGGCTTGCCTAGTTGTGCCATGTCACCTACCCTAGCATTCCTTGTACGAGTTTGATTTGTGTCATATTTATGGAGTATCCTCTGGTAGCCTTCCGATCAGGAGGTATTACAGTACTGTATAGACTATTGGCACTATTACGTGTTAAGGGCTATATGGGTAACCCCTTAACGCTATTTAAAAGTAAGTTTATTTTACCATAGGCATTATTATAATAGCGAAATATTACTACATGGTAAATAGTTTAACGGATCCTTAGAGGATGGGCAGTCCTAAGCATCCTTTAAGTTACTTGTACCTTATATTACGGTTCACTTGAGTTGGTTTACATTTTATGAGTATGTATGTCCTTACTCGAGTGTTTTGTGTTTTGCTTTACGCTCGGGTCAGACTGAGTGATACAGCATTAGAGACTTACCTTTAGAGTTGGAGCTTTGCTTGAAGATCCAGCTATCTATTCCATTTCAGTTATCCGGTTGATTCCAGTGTTGTATTCTGATCGTACTTGATTATCATATTGAGACTTATGTTGTATCTTGTATAACTTTGATGTATATTTATATAGTAGCTTTATGAATGTCTATTTCTTTACTTCCGCTGCATTATATTACTTTGTGTCTGTGATTCTGTGATTTATTTATTTGTTGTATATCCTGAGATTTTCCAAATTTATTTTACAATTCGGTATTTTGAGCAATTCATGTCCTCCATGTGTGGATGCGAATGGTTGAAAATGTTGGATCGTTACAAGCTAGATGGAAGACTAAGCAAGTAGCAGTTCATCTCTGTTCAAAATAGCGAGTCAAACTAAAATTCCTTTTATATTGTAATCTATGTATATGCCTAGATATGGAAGTAGCAGTTTGTTTGATAGGTATATTTTGCGTAGGAATACATGTATGTATACATACATACATAAATAAATACATACATACATGTATATGTATATGTATATGTATATGTATATGTATATGTACATGTATATGGATGTTTATCGAGGGTTATAACCATAGCCTATACAACATCTGTTTCTTTACCTTTGCTCTGTATATTTTAATGTTATGCCTGTCTTCAAAATTTCCTACCTCTCAACCTAATCATATTTAGGTTATGATGTTAAACGAAAAGATGTTTGTTTTTTACTGTATTTTGTTTTAAAATTTGTTTTATTAAACATTATCAAGTGTAAAGGAATAAAAGTATAGTTTACAATAAGTTAACTCAATTTGAAAAAAAATCGAATATATTGTTTTACTCTTTTGCTCATATAACCTTGATCGACATTCGAAAAGATGATTTTTGAAGGTGGTTCCATGATTTTTCATTGTGTATATAATGAGATAATAGGAGATGATTGTTTTTTGATCTTTGGCCCAATTCTGGCAAGGGAGTCAATGGTGGGGATAGGAAAATGGTGTTGGGTTTTTTAATGTGGCATGGTGGTTAGGTGGAGTCGATATAGGGTTTGTAGGTCGAGTTGGGTCGTTGTCGGTTACATGGCGATGGCGGCGATAAGGAGGAGAATAGTGGCTGTGGTATGGGGGAAAGGATGAGGGGATGTTGGCGATGGTGCTGGTGAGTTTTGTCGTTGCCAAATGTTTGGAGATGACCGGACGAGGCGTAGATAGGAGGTCGGTTTCATTATTGGTCTTGGTTTGAGTATGATATTTTGAACTAAAGGTTGTCGGCGAATTTTGTGTGGGCTAGCGGGATTGCGGGGTCAGAGGCGACCTGAGAAGTTGGTCGGCGGTAGTGGATGGTGGTCGAAAAGCCGGTGCACTTGCACGCGTGGGTCGAGGCAATGCTGTGTGCACGTTTGGGAAGGGAAGATGGGAAACTGTGGAAATAAAGAGAAGGGTAGGAGAAGCGGGTTACCTTGTTTTGATTTTGTTTGGGCCGGGTCCATGTCTTAGAAAAAGAGAAATGCTAAAAAAAGTAAAAAGGGTATTATTAATTGTTCTCATTTTAAAAACCTATCACCTTTAAACAACGATTTTCTTTCATAAATTTAAACAATATAGGGACTTATATTTTTACCCTACCACTAATATATTTATGCCTATTTAACTTGTTAAGTTTTGGTAATGTAGAATTAAATTAATTTTTAAATAATTAAAGTAAATAAACAATTTAAACTTTAAATTAATAAAATCTTATGTTAATTTATATAAGATAATTACTGATGAAATTCTAAAATTTATAGTAAATAATTTTGTAATTAATTTTTATTATAAGTAAGCAGGGTTTGAAAAATATTAATTTTGTTTTCAAATTAAATTTGGATTACAATTATAAGCAGATTTAATTTAATTTAAGTTGATTAAATTTCCGACTATGATTTGTTAATATGAGCTGAAAATCGTTAAATTTGTTAATGATCTAAGCTTTGGTTTACGGCTCTTAGATGATTAGTTAAATTGTTTCTTTATCCTTTTCATTCAGTAGCCAAACCTGTTATAGTGCCAAGGTAACGTTAACAAGTTTTATTTGAAAACAAACATATGTAATGAATTTCTATATGTCAATATAGTCACCCTAAATATAAATTGTTTATTTTAAACAACTTACCTTTTTAATTTTGTTATTTGAATTCGGAGAGACCGGAATTGGGTACCAGTGTTGTACGGGACCATTTCGATTTGAAAAATCACTATGAACCTTTATGGGTTCGATTATAGATTTTAATAGGCTAGAATTGGATTAATTTCACGAATTTAAGTATTTAAATCGATATCGTATTTAGACGCTATTTTATACCAGTGGGTTTCCGAAATGTTTGGGTTAAAAATAGATGATAACTCGTCGTGTTGTACGGGTTGCCTTGTTTCAAAAGATTTTCATAATTTAAGTATTTCAAATAAAAGAGGTTTTACTCACGCTGGTTTCCAGCCTAACTTCGATGTTACTCTATTGTAATTTTTGGGTCAGACCAAGTATTATAGTTTTCAGGTTAGGAAGCTTTGGAGCTAAGGAGATGAGCTGGATGGCAGAAATGTATTGCACGTATCCGACTTTATCTCACTGTGTATTGTAGACTGTATATCATGTATTTAGGGACAAGTTATTATAACTGTCCCGATTTATTTGTTGATGATTGTACTGATAACTTATGTATATATTAACAGTTATAGCTTCCCTTTGTAAAAATGTTGTTATTGTACATTATAGTTTATTCCGCTGCGATTGTGAGTTTTTGTGCTGCTATTTTCTGTTTTCCTCTTCTATCTCCTTTTCTTCTCAACCCTAACAGCCCGGTATTTTCGACACTCGATTGCTCGGCACTCTATACAATGGACGTATTAGTGTTGATTTTCGGGGGTCGAAAATCGTCGATCGTTATAAAATTTGACCAGGAAATTTACACTATTGCGGTTATGGAGAAATTTTGAACAATTTTCACATTTAGAGTTTCGCAATCGGAGTCCAAATGAAGAAATTACGAATGAAAAATGATTTAGGAACGTAAATAGTTCGATTAGAATTCATTAAAGTTTTATATTAATTAACTGGACCCACAGGTCGACCCGCCACTATGAGCGGCCAACCAGGGGTGGTTAACCCTTAGGTAGGGGGCAGCCGACTGCTCCCTGTGTATTAACTAGAGTTAGCCTAGGCCCAATAGTCCAGATTTAATATATTTTGAAGCGCCTATATATTCAGCCTAACCCTCCATTCTCTGCTCATTTTTTTAGAATAGAGCAATAAAGCTCTGCCATTTCTTCTTCTCCACGTTCTTTTTAAATTACAAAAATATGATATTTGTATCTATATTCATACAAATTGGAGAAGAATAGAAATCAAATAAAAAGGAGAAAAGAAGAGAATCAACTATATGCATATTTGAGGTAATTTATATATTTGTATCTATTTTCTCTCCCAAATCTCTTCTCAGATCTAATGTATGTATATACCTTTTTGTACATATTTCTTGGATTAAAAAGTTTGGAGATGAATTTAAGGTTCTACTTCAGATATGGAGAATTGGATCACTTTTAAAAGATGACTAGGAAATTTTATATATTGTAGTGATTTTAAATCTATTCCTCTGGCATACGTTTGATTTTTACGCCTAAAGTAATTTTATTTGTTAATTGCTGGCTTAAATTAGGGTAGAAAACTATTGCGTATATATTCTTGTTTTAGATCTAATTAGAAATATGTTACACCAAGATTTACAAATCAGTCTCAAAGATTTTAGAAATTGAACGTTATATATTTTTATTCCAGATTTGTACTTAGGCGTAAAGTATATTTTTGGATCATTGCCCAACTTGTGCTATGTTGTATATTTTCCATTATTTAATTTTTGAAAAAAACATGCATTTGATTTTTATAATTTTGTTTATGTTTTCTACTTTTCTCAAAAAGGTGATGTTTGATTTAAAAAGGAATACCCACAAGCAAAAAAAGGGAAGAAATGTAAAGTACGGATTTATTCTCCATAGTTTGCACCATCTATTTCAATTAACAAGAAATTATTCATTCCTTGTAATTTCAAATGGAATCAATCTTTTCTTTTTGTGTTAAACCATTTTATTGAAATCATAGTGGAAAAACTTTATAAGGATTTAATTCCAGCAAATTAAAAATGAAAAACATATTCTAGTTACCTATTTATGACTAAAATATATTTGGTTACGAATAGATTTTATTAAGCAGTTTATACATATTTATTGCGTCAATAAAGAAGAACATCATTTATTCGTGCATTATTTATATGTAACATTTATTATTTATTACTATATATAGGGAAACGAATAGTTAGAATTAGAAAAGGTTGTAATTCATATCAACGGGGAATAAACTAGGAATGCCTATTAATTAATTAATAGATTTGAAAGATTATAACCTAAATTAGTAGGCAATTAATGAAAAATAATGGATTGTATTAAATTAAGGGTTATAGTTAATAGACACAAATGGATAATTGGGACAGATTAAAATAGAATAGATATAATACGGCTATTATAAATTATAAGGCCATATATAATGGTCAAAGATCTCTGTAGTTAGGACCAATAGACCAATAATGACAGTGCCAGAAGTCTGCATTGAGAATAGGTGTTATATGACAGAGTCTACCTCAATTGAGGTCTTAAATGGAAAAATCTGCCTATTTCTCTTGTCAAAGTATTATGTGGTAATAGTAGAAGCCTTCTTAATATTTAGACGTATTAAGTGGCAAATGGGTATGGAAGTATTGAGTGGTTGATAAGGCTTCGTCAGCATTTCGTACCTTGGGAATGGATATATTAGTAATCGTGTGTGCAATGCAAGGTTAGATTAGGATTGATAAGCTTAGTAGGCAAAAGTTAAATGGAAATCAATCGGTATAAATTAATGTTACGGACAATTTATAGATTTTCCAATCACCAGAACGTTGTTCTAACCCCCTCCTCGTTACAACCCACATGATAGATTTAGAGGAATATGTCACTTGAGTTGGATGTTTTAGTTGTTGGAGAAGTCTTCTTTTCTGTCATGCTCGATGCTGATGTGACAATCTATTATCCAAAGAATACAATTAATTTCAAGGTGGTAGTCATAATCAATATTCTTATCCTATTATTGTTTCCGTTGTGAGTTTACATTTCTATCAATCTCTGATAATGCTCATGCTTATTTGTAGGTATCAAATTCAACGATCTATTCGTTAATGGACTTGGGTTTTGATTTTTATTGATATTTAAGCCCATTAAGGTACGAGTTGTTACATTTGGCATCAGAGCCTAGGTTAGTAGATCAAAGAAAAATGATAGAGCGCATTCATACTTTCTATCTGTTATTATTATATTTTTACGTTAGATTCTAAGAATTTCGACTATAGAAGTACTTACAGTACAATTCCGAAGGAATGTGCAAAGAAAATATGGATTGGAAATAATTTAGAATTAATATTTTCACGTCAACTCTAAAGTAACCCACAGAGTGCTGACGATGCGTAAGGCATTGTTGATAAAGAGCATGAGTATAACATATGGCTGAATCCCAAAGACTGGAGGTGTTTGACCTAATGGTTGAGATTTAGTTGCCTTATGATTATGGATTTTGATGATGAGTTCCAGTTGGAGACCCACATTTATTCCAAATGGACGGGAAATTGGCGTTTGTATGTCGTAAACATCCGAGAACCAGTTTTGGTAAGAGATTGTCCATCGATCACCTCTTTGACGACAAATATATTTTTATTTGGAGAATTAATGTCAATTCCTTAGTTTTAAACCTTTGAGTGAGTTTTAATAAATTATATTTTGGAAATGCCTTAGATTTTGAAAAAGAGGTTTTTTTAAATGATTTCTTTATCTAAAGATTTTTTTTGGAAATTTTCTTTTGGAAATGTTTTGAAATTTTAATTTTTAAAGAAACACGTATACCACTAACTTTGTGGTGTTAAGAAATGTTTAGTTTATAAAGGATTAATTGTAACATCCCGCCTTTTCGCATGATTTAAACAAACACACGTGCCAATTCAAACCATACGTAAGGGCGGATTGTTATGGGATAAATAAGAAAAACAGAGAAGAAAAAAACTAAACAGAATCTCACAGCGGAAGGATAAAATATAATAATCAAAATATACAGGTCATGAAGCTGTTTTACAAAACCTTTGATTTTATTTATACAATACATATCAGAGTGCACAGACCATATAACAATACAGTGGAACAGTATGAGTGAAGTGCAATAATATAAAGAACAATAATACGGATCTTCGTCTTCGTCCTCCAGGGCTAAATCTTCAAATCCTGAAACGCTCGGACTGACCCGAGCGAATTTGAAAAGACCAAAACACTCGAGTCAGAACTAAAAGATCTTATGTGAGTTAAATTAACAGAAATAAATATGAGTACTGTAACTCAAGAGATGCTCGGATTTACATCTCCTAAGGATCCATTAAACTATTTACTATGTAGTATATTGTGCTATTATAATAGTGTCTAATTGTAAAATAAACTTACTTTTTAATAGCGTTAAGGGGTTACCCATATGGCCCTTAACATAAATAATGCCAATATTCTATACAGTACCGTAATACCTCCTGATCGGGAAGCTACCAGAGGATACTCCATAGGTACGACACAAATAGAAACTCGTAGAAGGCGCGCTAGGGTAGGTGACACGGCATAACTAGGCAATGCCAGAGTAGATATACCAATTACGCTTCCGGGCTGATGGAAACGCACATCGCGCAGCTGCCGCCCACCTCGAACAACACCCCCAAAATCAAAAGTAAAGTGGCCACCGAATCAATCCAAAAGTCATAGTATAATATCGAAGGAGTGTGTTCGATCAGAGGAAGGACCTCATTGGCCCGTCGATCGCTCCTATTTTAGCCACCTTATGCCAACTCACGGGAGTTGGGTCCACGTATTTACCTTACAGGAAACGCCGCCACCAACCTACTTCACTCTGGAATCTCCACCGCGTACATGGTTGTTAAAGTGGTTTTCGAAGTTGGCAGAGAGTATGACAACTTCCGACCCCGGTCTCTTCAACAACCAAACGTTATTATAACACCGCGGTCATTTTAAAAATAATTATACTTTCAAAACCAGAATATAATTATCCATTTTAAAACCCATAAATATGATATCATTTCCTTTTCAAAACCTAAATAAATATGATATCATTTTATTTCAAATATATTTCTTTTCCCAAAATCATGCCAGTTTTAAAATTTATAATACCTCGAAACCAAACATTTGATTTTTAACTTTCAACATAATACTTCGAAATCCATAGTTCTAAAACCATAACTTTCAAAACTTAAATGGTTTGGATATTCAACAGTATATAAAATAAAATAGTTGAATTTAAAATTTCTTTAAAAGTAAATAATTTCCACACCTTCACAATTTTATTCACTTTAAATTCAGCCTAAACCCATAACTTTTAGATTCACTTTCAGTTTGAATAAAACACTTCGATTTCAATATTTTCCAACTTTGGGTATTTAATGAATTTCAAAACTAAGGTTGGGAATTCTAATCAACAATTCATTTTCCTATTATTTAGTTTGAAAGGTTTACATGATAAATCCATAACCATTTAAAATAAACTAAATTTATTTACAATAAAAATTTCCTTCCATTTATTTATACTAAAATTATTTATTAAATCCCGTTATAAATATCATACCTTTAAAATTTCTAATTTTAACAAGTTAACATCAACTTATGGAGTTAAATTTTCAAATAAGCTCAATTTATATTAAATTTCAAATTTATCTTTCAATATTTATTGATTTAAAACATTTAACTCTATATATATATACACACAAGATCTTAAACATGTACTTAAACGTATAACATAAATTATCAAATGTCATTTTTCAACTTATTCATTTTTATTTAACAGATTTATGCATAGCTTAAATTCAACAATTTAACTATGTATGTATATATAAAATATATTTATATCGTGTCCAAATTTAATATTTATTTAACCGTATCATATCCAAACCATAAAATAATTTCAAAAATAATTTTATATATATACCGCGGTGCCTGTATATAATTTTCTATCCTATGGTCAAGTGATACGGAAATTTATCATTTCAATCCGCAATTTAAAAATAAAAATGCGGTTGTATATCATTTCAAACCGCAATCCCGAATGAAATGAAAATGCATGATAACTTGCAGTTTATATAAGATAGAACACATCATCCATTCACCCAATATCAATCATCAACCAATTTATTTCAATTATCATAAATTTATTTCAATCATCGTCAATTTAAACAAACATCAATATATAGCATATGCAATGTAACAGGAAATAAATGACAGTTATTAACTAACAGTTTATATTCCAAATAAATTTAATAACTGTTTAACTAGCAGTTTTGTGCAAGTAAATAAATTTTAACCGTCAAATTTATATGCAATTATAAAATTAATTAACAGTCAAATTAAATAAATGCGATTTAACAGAGATAATGAATAAAACATGCCAAACAATCATAAGTAAATTTCTACTCATATCTAAAATCAATTTAACAAACATAAGAAATTTTAGAAATTGTGCACTCACCTTTTTGAATTTAAATCGAATTTAAATTCGATTTAAACCCAAAAATTCGACGATCTCCAAATCTGTCCAAACCAGCGTCAAAGCGTCTGGAATTTTATTATGATCCTAACAAAAAAAATTCGTGTGAAACGGATAACGTATGAGAAAGTAACGTCGAAAATTGCGATTGAAAACAAAATTAAAAAAAATAACAAAACTTACCTAAAATTCATGCCACGTCACCACCTATTCTCTCCCCTCTCACGCGTATGCAGTTTCCTCTACAGGTAAAACGCGACCGCCCCGTACACCCATTCGATGCTCCTTTGACCGTTGATCGACGCCGCCCTCTGCCTCCATCCAACGCGCCGCTACCATTATCGCACTCCCCACCTCCGGCCGCTCCTGAGGCCAAAGTCCGGCCACCCCATTCGCTGTCGGCCGCCGTCCCCCTTCGAACCCTAAATCGTAATTTTATGCATCCACATCCAACCATCTGCGACACGACCACCTACAAACCACTCGGCATCACGATCTCTCCAGAACCCAGAACCCAATTGCTCGATCGTTGCCCCAATCGAAAATGCCCAATTAGTCCTGGGGTTTCGAAAATTTTGACCTTTGACCGTAATTTCCCGCTAATCGAAGCGCAATCTCGAAAAACTATCATCAGACGTTGATTCGTATCGTTGATATCTTCGACATATATTTTTCTGAGATTTTTATGAAGACTTTGAATTTTTAGCTTTGGATTTGGTTTGAAATTTGAATTTGGATCCAGAATTGTTTGTTGCCATTGAAGAAGAGGAGTACAGAGGTTCCTATACATATAGAAGTGAGGAATAGAGGCTGCTAGGGTTTATAACAGCCTATTTATAGACAAACTGCAATAGAATAGGTGGGCACGAATTATAAACGTGCTAAACGATAGTTGGCCCAAAAAAGCCCGTTCTGACCCCGAACGAAATTGGGTCAACGCATATATCACACTAGGTATTTTAAAATATTCTGAACGCGATGGAAAAAGTTTCACATCCAAATTCCTTCGTATGAAGAAGTTATGCTGAAAAAAAAAAATTTCCAAATTGATTTCAAATTGATTTCAATTAAGTCGCAAGGCGTTTCGCGTTCGTACGATCAAACGACAAGTCCGATCGCTACGAAACTTGAAACCCTACAATAATTCACTGTTACGGATCCGATGAAACTAGTTTCGTCGAAATCCGAGTCCGTGACCAAAATGGCTATTTTTATATTAATTAAATAAATTCAAAATAAATAAATAAAATCAATTTTTTTTTATATTCAGATTCTAAAATTTACCCATTTTATCACTTTAACATTCTTAATCATTTACAAAATTCCAACAAGTTTAGATGTCAAATTTAAAGAAGGTAAATTTTAAATTTCAATATAAATTCTTAATTTCATTAAATTCACCAATTAAAATTTAACTTTATAAAATTTATATATTCAATCAAAGAGATCAATGGTTATTCCATTCATATATTTCAAGTAGATGGATTTAATATTAGATTCAAAATTTATTATCCTAACATTCTTCGATTACACTTAAATCCCTATAAATGTAATATTTAGATTTTAAATTTTCATTTATTTCGATTAAACCTATTATCATATATTACTTTAAATATACTGACAAGCTTACTTTTGCACCCTTTCATTTACCCAACTGCCATTTTTATAAATAAACTTAACAATAGATTCATGCTCTATTACATAAATGCATACCCTTTTACCTAAATTAAAATCTTCGTAACTTCAAACATTTAATCCATTTAATTCCAATTACTCCTTTCATTAAATTTTGGATTCAAATCAATTTATAAAGATTTACCTCCATTCTTTATATACACTAACCATCATTTAATGAAGAATCTATTTACGTTATTCCCCATTTATTACCTTACTTTATTTATCGTAACATTTAATTTATAATTATTGCAATGATTTTCGATTTAATTTAAGGAACTAAGTATATAACTCATAATAGTTGTGGTAAAACTCTTAACCCTACATTTATAAGTATATCCTTATCCGTTATATCTATAAATTAAATAAATTCCATTTTTAATCCTTTAAATTTATTACTAAATATCCATTTACCTTTTCCATCAAATTTGAATTCCATCAAATTAATATAACAAATCAGATTTCCATTCACACTTTAATATAAACCTAAAATGTGCAATTCATTATCTTGTATTGATTTTATACAATTACCATTAACTTTGCATTCCATTACTATTCAATATATATTCATTCATCAATCAATTCGATATTTATTCTTCTTTCCTTCTATTTGATAATTAACCTAGTATACATTTATATACATTCATTTCATTCCATTCATTTATGTGTATTGCATTGAAATTTAATTTGTTAACTAATACCAACGTTATTATCATTAATTACAATTGGATTTCCAATTTTATTCAATACCCTGAACAAATAACATATATACTAATCAAATCCTTACATTTGTTTTTCTCATGTTCCATTAAAAATCAAATCATAACTTTTAAATGATTTTATTGGATTGGAATCTCATTCAAGCCATAAATTATTAACTTGCACTAATATGATTCCTTAATTTATTCCAATTACCGTTTACAATCTTTTATTGCATTAAATCAAATTAATACTTTCATAAATTTCTCATGCTAAATTCTATATCCAGGTAAGAATCTTTTTCCTACTTAATTCATTTGGATTTTATTTAAATTTCTATAAATAGGTCTTTAGTCACCATTTACATAATTTATTTTAGCCTTCATTTTTAACATTTATTTATCCCCTTTTATCATTTCAACTAAAAATTAATTTCAAAAATCCTATTAAATAAACAAATTAAATTGTCGAAATTTACGGGTCGTTACACTCTCCCCTACTCAAAACTTTTCGTCCCCGAAAAGGAAAAGAAGGGAAAAGAAGAAATAAGAAAACAATATATCCTTCTTAATTAATTTATAAACAAATAAGTTTACAAAATAAAATAATTCAACATAAAATAGACCAATTTATACCTATTTAAATCCTTTATACATAAATTTTAAAGTTTCTAAACATTTTCTAATTTTCTAAGTCCAAAATTTACGGAAAATTTTGGCAGAGTCTCCTTTGTACGGAGAAGCTCGAAAGAAAATATAATATAAATATAACAATATACAAAAATATTTTCCAAAATAATATATATCCCTATACGGGAAAACATATAAAATAGCGCTATAAACCATAATCCGAAAACGTACCTATTTGTCCGGCAACTTACGCTAAATTTATGGAACCAAAAGCAGTAGCAATTGCTTCCATAACCTGCATTTCACTTATAAAATCCCAAAGGGTTAACAATTTATATAAAGTGAAATATTTAAGTGGCTTCAATCACTAACAACAAATCAATCCAACCACCACGGTTTCAACAAACAGCATACACAACAATTTCAAAACAACCATTCAACCACACAAACAAATAGTTGTTCGGGTTCAAACTTTTAATCTATACGGAATGAAGAATAACTACTAGCGTATCATTTACTCAACAGTCTTAGATAAATCTAAATAGGTTATTCACATATCCATATAAATCTAAAGTATCCTTACCCCAACAACCATAAATCAAACAACACCATTCAAATCAACTTTTCTTATTACTAATTTTATTTCATACATTAGTTGTTTAATTCCTTCATTCATTCATTTTAGCGATTTTTTTCGTTTATATAACGGTTTATCTTTTTATTTTCATTTATTTCTTTAAATTTTATTTAGAATAACTTCAACCCTTTTTCTTAAGTTTACAATTTCTCTTTATTATATTACATTCATTTATAATTGCATGACCTCATCTATTTACACTTTAATTACTTAAGTTTATAATCATTTATTTGTCATACTTACCTTTAATTATATTTACTTGGTAAAATTTTAATTATAACTTAAGTTTATGACATTAAATTCTCATTTAATAGCAAATTCATTGAATACTTCATTACCTACTTTTACTTGTACAATTTTCGTTACATTTCCTATTAAACATTTCAACTTTTAATATTTGGTAAGTTATATGTGTTTTTAAAGAATGTACTTGAAAGTTATACAAGTTTTCTCGTTACCTATGATTAATTTAACGTTCAATAATAATATTCTTTATTTCGTAGGTTATAATTTCAAATTCCATTTAATACCATTTATAACCTATCATTAAATCTCTTATTTCCTTTAGAGGTTTTAATTTACTAGTTACCTACGTTTCAATTCACTACAATAATTGAAACAATTAATTAATGGGAATCTAAGAATTTAGTACCGGGTTAAATTTCAAATTATTTTAAAATAATATATAAATATATTCTTACAACTTATATATCTCTAATTATATTTAAAATAATTCAAAATTTATATATTTTTCAAAAATGAATCTACAGTAAAACTACTACAGTGGCCTTCCCACTTTGAAACTCGAAAATAAATGTCGATGATGCGGCCGCCATCACCGAAATTATTTTCCAGCGACAGAGAGGAAAGTACAAAACTTATTTCTCAAAAATCTTCTAACAATTCTTTCGAATTATATTAAATATTTATATCAGCAAATACTTATAAACAATATTATTATATTCCAAAATTTATTTGAAAGAAATTTCAAAACCCGGAACTTAAGTTCTAAATTTTCAAATTTCATTTATTTTATTATTCAATCTTATTTCTATTATTATTCATACACTTTAATACCTAACAACCAATCTATTGCAGCCAAATATAGATATCTTTTGAAAAAATTATTTTATGTATTGAAAATATAATAGGAAAAATTATTTCATTCACCTATTATAAACAAATATTATGTCGGTCTGTCCTATTAAGCGTTTAGAAATCCCTATTGACGTCATAGCGTCCCATGCATCAATCAGAATTTATAAATACAAAACGAAACAGATTAACACAATAATAAAATCTTTTATAACACTAACAAATACGCCCTCTCATATATATACACTCAGCGACTCCCATAGGGTATTACTACCATATTAGTAAAGAGTCAAACCCCACAAAGCTAAGGTTTATCGCTAAACCAAAGCTCTGATACCAGATGTAACGTCCCACCTTTTCGCACGATTTAAACAGACACACGTGCCAATTCAAACCATACGTAAAGGCGAATTGTTATGGGATAAATAAGAAAAACAGAGAAGAAAAAAACTAAATAGAATCTCACAGCGAAAGGATAAAATATAATAATCAAAATATACAGTTCATGAAGCTGTTTTACAAAAACTTTGATTTTATTTATACAATACATATCAGAGTGCACATACCATATAACAATGCAGCGGAACAGTATGAGTGAAGTGCAATAATATAAAGAATAATAATACGGATCTTCGTCTTCGTCCTCCAGAGCTAAATCTTCAAATCCTGAAACGCTCGGACTGACCCGAGCGAATTTGAAAAGACCAAAACACTCGAGTCAGAACTAAAAGATCTTATGTGAGTTAAATTAACAGAAATAAATATGAGTACTGTAACTCAAGTGATGCTCGGGATTTACATCTCCTAAGGATCCGTTAAACTATTTACTATGTAGTATATTGTGCTATTATAATAGTGTCTAATTGTAAAATAAACTTACTTTTTAATAGCGTTAAGGGGTTACCCATATAGCCCTTAACACAAATAATGCCAATAGTCTATACAGTACCGTAATACCTCCTGATCGGGAAGCTACCAGAGGATACTCCATAGGTACGACACAAATAGAAACTCGTAGAAGGCGCGCTAGGGTAGGTGACACGGCATAACTAGGCAATGCCAGGGTAGATATACCAATTACGCTTCCGGGCTGATGGAAACGCGCAGCGCGCAGCTGCCGCCCACCTCGAACAACACCCCCAAAATCAAAAGTAAAGTGGCCACCAAATCAATCCAAAAGTCATAGTATAATATCGAAGGAGTGCGTTCGATCAGAGGAATGACCTCATTGACCCGTCGATCGCTCCTGTTTTAGCCACCTTATGCCAACTCACGGGAGTTGGGTCCACGTATTTACCTTACAGGAAACGCCGCCACCAACCTACTTCACTCTGGAATCTCCACCGTGTACATGGTTGTTAAAGTGGTTTTCGGAGTTGGCAGAGAGTATGACAACTTCCGACCCCGGTCTCTTCAACAACCAAACGTTATTATAACACCGCGGTCATTTTAAAAATAATTATACTTTCAAAACCAGAATATAATTATCCATTTTAAAACCCATAAATACGATATCATTTCCTTTTTAAAACCCAAATAAATATGATATCATTTTATTTCAAATATATTTCTTTTCCCAAAATCATGCCAGTTTTAAAATTTATAATACCTCGAAACCAAACATTTGAATTTTAACTTTCAACATAACACTTCGAAATCCATAGTTCTAAAACCATAACTTTCAAAACTTAAATGGTTTCGATATTCAACAGTATATAAAATAAAATAGTTGAATTTGAAATTTCTTTAAAAGTAAATAATATCCACACCTTCACAATTTTATTCACTTTAAATTCAGCCTAAACCCATAACTTTTAGATTCACTTTCAGTTTGAATAAAACACTTTGATTTCAATATTTTCAAACTTTGGGTATTTAATGAATTTCAAAACTAAGGTTGGGAATTTCTAATCAACAATTCATTTTCCTATTATTTAGTTTGAAAGGTTTACATGATAAATCCATAACCATTTAAAATAAACTAAATTTATTTACACTAAAAATTTCCTTCCATTTATTTATACTAAAATTATTTATTAAATCCCGTTATAAATATCATACCTTTAAATTTTCTAATTTTAACAAGTTAACATCAACTTATGGAGTTAAATTTTAAAATAAGCTCAATTTATATTAAATTTCAAATTTATCTTTCAATCTTTATTGATTTAAAACATTTAACTCTCTATATATATACAAGATCTTAAACATGTACTTAAACGTATAACATAAATTATCAAATGTCATTTTTCAACTTATTCATTTTTATTTAACAGATTTATGCATAGCTTAAATTCAACAATTTAACTATGTATGTATATATAAAATATATTTATATCATATTCAAATTTAATATTTATTTAACCGTATCATATCCAAACCATAAAATAATTTCAAAAATAATTTCATATATATACACCGTGGTGCCTGTATATAATTTTCTATCCTATGGTCAAGTGATACGGATGTTTATCATTTCAATCCGCAATTTAAAAACAAAAATGCGGTTGTGTATCATTTCAAACCGCAATCCCGAATGAAATGAAAATGCATGATAACTTGCAATTTATATAAGATAGAACACATCATCCATTCACCCAATATCAATCATTAACCAATTTATCTCAATCATCATAAATTTATTTCAATCATCGTCAATTTAAACAAACATCAATATATAGCATATGCAATGTAACAGGAAATAAATGACAGTTATTAACTAACAGTTTATATTCAAAATAAATTTAATAACTGTTTAACTAGCAGTTTTATGCAAGTAAATAAATTTTAACTGTCAAATTTATATGCAATTATAAAATTAATTAACAGTCAAATTAAATAAATGTGATTTAACAGAGATAATGAATAAAACATGCCAAACAGTCATAAATAAATTTCTACTCATATCTAAAATCAATTTAACAAACATAAGAAATTTAGAAATTGTGAGTGGGTTAAAACACTCACCTTTTTGAATTTAAATCGAATTTAAATTTGATTTAAACCCAAAAATTCGACGATCTCCAAATCTATCCAAACCAGCGTCAAACGTCCGGAATTTTATTATGATCCTAACCAAAAAAAATTCGCGTGAAACGGATAACGTATGAGAAAGTTATGTCGAAAATTGCGATTAAAAACAAAATTAAAAAAATAACAAAACTTACCTAAAATTCTTGCCACGTCACCACCTATTCTCTCCCCTCTCACGCGTATGCAGTTTCCTCCACAGGTAAAACGCGACCGCCCCATACACCCATTCGTTGCTCCTTTGACCGTTGATCGACGCCGCCCTCTGCCTCCATCCAACGTGCCGCTACCACCATCGCACTCCCCACCTCCGGCCGCTCCTGAGGCCAAAGTCCGGCCACCCCATTCGCTGCCGGCCGCCGTCCCCCTTCGAACCCTATATCGTAATTTTATGTGTCCACGTCCAACCATCTACGACACGACCACCTCCAAACCACTCGGCATCACGATCTCTCCAGAACCCAGAACCCAATTGCTCGATCGTTGCCCTAATCGAAAACGCCCAATTAGTCCTAGGGTTCCGAAAATTTTGATCTTTGACCGCAATTTCTCGCTAATCGAAGCGCAATCTCGAAAAATTGTCATCAGATGTTGATTCGTATCGTTGATATCTTCGACATATATTTTTCTAAGATTTTTATGAAGACTTTGAATTTTTAGCTTTGGATTTGGTTTGAAATTTGAATTTGCATCTAGAATTGTTTGTTGCCATTGAAGAAGAGGAGTACAGAGGTTCCTATACATATAGAAGTGAGGAATAGAGGCTGCTAGGGTTTATAACAGCCTATTTATAGACAAACTGCAATAGAATAGGTGGGCACGAATTATAAACGTGCTAAACGATAGTTGGCCCAAAAAAGCCCGTTCTGACCCCGAACGAAATTGGGTCAACCCATATATCACACTAGGTATTTTAAAATATTCTGAACGCGATGGAAAAAGTTTCACATCCAAATTCCTTCGTATGAAGAAGTTATGCTGAAAACAAAATTTTCCAAATTGATTTCAAATTGATTTCAATTAAGTCGCAAGGCGTTTCGCGTTCGTACGATCAAACGACAAGTCCGATCGCTACGAAACTTGAAACCCTACAATAATTCACTGTTACGGATCCGATGAAACAAGTTTCGTCGAAATCCGAGTCCGTGACCAAAATGGCTATTTTTATATTAATTAAATAAATTCGAAATAAATAAATAAAATCAATTTTTTTTTATATTTAGATTCTAAAATTTACCCATTTTATCACTTTAAAATTCTTAATCATTTACAAAATTCCAACAAGTTTAGATGTCAAATTTAAAGAAGGTAAATTTTAAATTTCAATATAAATCCTTAATTTCATTAAATTCACCAATTAAAATTTAACTTTCTAAAATTTATATATTCAATCAAAGAGATCAATGGTTATTCCATTCATATATTTCAAGTAGATGGATTTAATATTAGATTCAAAATTTATTATCCTAACATTCTTCGATTACACTTAAATCCCTATAAATGTAATATTTAGATTTTAAATTTTCATTTATTTCGAATAAACCTATTATCATATATTACTTTAAATATACTGACAAGCTTACTTTTGCACCCTTTCATTTACCCAACTGCCATTTTTATAAATAAACTTAACAATAGATTCATGCTCTATTACATAAATGCATACCCTTTTACCTAAATTAAAATCTTCGTAACTTCAAACATTTAATCCATTTAATTCCAATTACTCCTTTCATTAAATTTTGGATTCAAATCAATTTATAAAGATTTACCTCCATTCTTTATATACACTAACCATCATTTAATGAAGAATCTATTTACGTTATTCCCCATTTATTACCTTACTTTATTTATCGTAACATTTAATTTATAATTATTGCAATGATTTTCGATTTAATTTAAGGAGCTAAGTATATAACTCATAATAGTTGTGGTAAAACTCTTAACCCTACATTTATAAGTATATCCTTATCCGTTATATCTATAAATTAAATAAATTCCATTTTTAATCCTTTAAATTTATTACTAAATATCCATTTACCTTTTCCATCAAATTTGAATTCCATCAAATTAATATAACAAATCAGATTTCCATTCACACTTTAATATAAACCTAAAATGTGCAATTCATTATCTTGTATTGATTTTATACAATTACCATTAACTTTGCATTCCATTACTATTCAATATATATTCATTCATCAATCAATTCGATATTTATTCTTCTTTCCTTCTATTTGATAATTAACCTAGTATACATTTATATACATTCATTTCATTCCATTCATTTATGGGTATTGCATTGAAATTTAATTTGTTAACTAATACCAACGTTATTATCATTAATTACTATTGGATTTCCAATTTTATTCAATACCTGAACAAATAACATATATATTAATCAAATCCTTACATTTGTTTTTCTCATGTTCCATTAAAAATCAAATCATAACTTTTAAATGATTTTATTGGATTGGAATCTCATTCAAGCCATAAATTATTAACTTGCACTAATATGATTCCTTAATTTATTCCAATTACCGTTTACAATCTTTTATTGCATTAAATCAAATTAATACTTTCATAAATTTCTCATACTAAATTCTATATCCAGGTAAGAATCTTTTTCCTACTTAATTCATTTGGATTTTATTTAAATTTCTATAAATAGGTCTTAAGTCACCATTTACATAATTTATTTTAGCCTTCATTTTTAACATTTATTTATCCCCTTTGATCATTTCTACTAAAAATTAATTTCAAAAATCCTATTAAATAAACAAATTAAATTGTCGAAATTTACAGGTCGTTACATTAATTCTTTAAATCCTCAAATTTTTATATGTACATATTAGTGATGGCTTGATTTTGATTTTTAGCAGGGACATAGTTTTCAAATTTTGAATTTAAAAAAAAAGGTTTTTGGAAACTCTAAAATATATATAAGTTTGATATTTAAGGAAAGTTTCGATATGAAATATTTTCTATTATTTAGAAGCAAGTATAAAGAAGCATATATTTAGCTCATTTATTTTTTTTGTTTATAAAATCGAGGTTTTTAAAATTTTCTTTCTTTAAGGTATAGAATATGATAATGACATTCAATTTTATTAGGGTACATAGTTTGAAGTGTTGTTGTACCACCATCTATTAAAAGAAATATTTCCATATGAAGAAGACAAGAAATAGTTGTTGGAATATTTTCAGGTTTTTAGGATTGTTGTTGGTCGCAGCAGTTCTTTGGGACTACTATGAATTGCTGGAGCATGGTTCGGTACTAGACGGTAGGCTTTGACACCGCCGTGATGATGATAGGAATTTTTGCGATCATGTCGAATCGAAGGAGACAGCATGAAATGGTTATTATTATTTAATCTGATCCTTATTGGGTCTAGGTTCAATTAACGTCCAAAGCCTATCAAGTGGTTGACCACCTTATGGTAAACTAGAACGATCTACCGTTAACGAGTTTCGACACAACTTGAATCTGGGATAGCACTATAAAAGTCACGTTTGAATTCTACATTTGCCTTCTTTCGATCCTTTTTCCTCAAATCTAAATTTCCCCTCCTCTAAGTATCAGCCTCTCTCTTCCGTCCGCCCATAAGCAAAGCCATTTTTCCCTAGGAGCAGCAGCCTTGCCTCCCCCTCATGGTGGTTTTATGCGTTGGATCTCGCCCCAGCACCACTCCAATCTGCACCCTATTTCCTTCCTTCGACCGCTTCTTAGCCCAAGACACCTTTCTGCACTTCCAGTTATTCCTTTTTCCATTATGATCTCAACCCTCAAGAGGCCACTTTGCTGCACCAGAATGAGTAGTTTTGTCGCTTTTGGGGTGGAAGGGCTATTCATCACGGTAGGATTTGCACCGATCCGTTGCTTCAAGACCTTTGAGTGGGAATGTTACCCGTGTTGCATCTGCGTTTTCGATGTCCTATTGGAATAGCATTTGTTGGAGTTAATTTTTTGATTCGTTCGGAGGTGAAGGGTGTCTTGATTGAGCTGATTAATGATGATCCCATTAACATTTTGGAGGCCTCCGTGAAGGAACGTGGACTTGGATGGTTTTAAAGTGGCCAACTCATAGATTTTGCAGCAGATCTTTTCCCAAGATGTCGATGTTTGGAAGATGGATAATCAATGTCTGGCTTTCAATTCGGTTGTATGCATCATTCAGCATAACGTTGTCCCTAAGACGGGAAGTTACAATTGGATTTATCCCATGGTGCGGAAGGCCACTTATGCTAGTATTTGAGGTATCGTCGTCAATTGGATCTGCACCCTTATGATGCAATTTGTTGATCAAGGATTAGCATTTCATAGAGTCACTTTCCATATTTTCACCTATCTACTCTCGTTTTTAGGCAATATGGATGAACCTCCATGGAGTGATAGTTCAGTTGATGGTTCCTTCTACCATCATTACATCCTTCCTTAAGAAGATGAATTCCAAAGCCGTCAGCAATACCAGCAGCGCCAATGACATAAGACTGGGTGTACACCTTGATGCTATCACCATTCAAGGGTCGTAGTAATAGATCGAGCTTCAATCACAGAGCAAGGCATCTCATAGTCTGTAGGCATTATTTTAGGATTTATGGTGTTGTTGTGTTTTCCCTTTTAGCATTTTTTTCTTTTCTTTTAGGTGGTTTGGATAGTAACAGTTAGTTGTCTCTTTTAAAAGACATGCATAATATTATGATTTCTTATTTATTTATTGTGTTATTATTTCTGGACATGCAAACCGGTATTATATATGCACAATGACGAAGCAATACAAATATGGAAATCTCATAAAATACACTTGACCAACAGTAAAAGCAATATAACATTGCAAGTTTAAATAGTTGGAAATTTTTAGCGAAGAACATGATAAAGTTGTTTTGGCATCACGAGTCATTGCTCATGTCCCTTAAAAGCTAAAAAATTTAGGCAACTGGGTATGATGACATTTTCAAATAAAATGTCAAGTTTTATGGATAAAGTTAGCAGTAGAATTTTAGAATTTGATTTATGCGTTTAACCCATAAACGACTTCCGACTACACCAAAATTGTAGCTTAATTTATTAAATTTTTTTGAAAAGGAAATATTTTGAAAATCTTCTCCACTGAATTTTTTTTAGTTTTAGTTATTTTTTGTTCTTAAATTATTCTTAGAATTTCTATCTAAAAAATTTATTTCAAGGAAAATGTGCGTCTAAATATGTTAGGATTTTATTTTTCAAATGACGTACGAATTTGAAAATTGAGAATGGATTTTTTTTAAATCTTTGATTTTAAAGGCCATATGTGAGGTATAAGGAAGGAAAATGGCATAAGGAAGGCAAATAGAGTTAGAATTTGCAAAATTAGTGATGCATTAGGATTGATGATGCAATAAATGCAAGGGGTAACAAGAAAAAAGCTGTTTCAACCTTGAAATTTCTATTTCCATACCTTGTCGATGACGCGCATGAATCTATTTTTAGATTCAATTCCATTTTAAAGCTTGAAAATAAGCCTTGTTATGTATTTTACGCATGGAAAATTTGGGGAAATCTAAAGCAGCGAGGAAATTTCCACTGTACTACGAGAGTAGAAAGATTATAAAGTGATAGGAATATTAAATTCTCTACCTAAACTCCTTATTTCAGCATACGAGTAAAGTATAGAATGAGATTTTTCGACATGTCAAATTTTTGAATGGTAGGAATTTGATACAAAATCAGTTGCCTCATACTTCTATTCGTAGAAGGATAGGGGTTTTGGTAGAAACTTTTTTTCAAAAGTTGCATACATATAGAACTGCCAGTATACATATAAGTTATTTTCATTATCTTTTTCAAAATTATTTTCAAAGAAATGCATTCATATAGGAAGATCTTATTTAGAATTATTCTACATATATATTTTCTATGCGATGATACAATAATTATGCACTTATGCACATTTGGTTTCAAAATTGGTTATATAATCATTGGTTGTATAGTTTAGGATAGTTATGTGCCAAAACCACAACTTAGTCATCGGTAAAATTTCATGGATGAAATTCTTTTTTTTAGGGAGCTAGAATGTGACACTCTATAATTTGGTGTTAGTTATTTAGTTAGTTAGCTAGTTAGGCTCAAAATGGGAATTTGTGCAAAGAATGAGATTTGACCACAAAACATGCACCATTGCATTTGTGAAAATTCTAAGAAACTTTCATATTTTGAGTTTTGCGATCAGAGTTTAATGAAGAAGTTATATAAGAAAAATGATTTCGAAATGGAAATAATTCATTAGAATTAATTAACATTTTATATTAATTCACCTAAGCCCACAGGCCGACCCGCCACTATGAGCAATCGACCAAGGGCAATCGATCCTTAGTTAGGGGTGGTTGACCGCTCCCTGTACGACGGCTAGAGTTAGCCTTGGCCCTAAGGCCCAGAGTTAATATTTTTTGATCGTATGGTTTTGTTTGATTCTGGCGCCTATAAATACAGGCCTAACCTTCCATTCTCTTCTCATATTGTTATGAATAGAATAATAAAGCTCCATTATTCTTCTTCACCACTTTCCTTCTAACTTACAAACATAAGATACTTGTATCTAGATTCATACAAATTGGAGAACAATAGAAATCAAATAAAAAGGAGAAGAGAATCAATACGCGTATTTTAGGTAATCTACATAGTTGTATATTTGTATCTATTTTCTATGCTAATCTCTTCTCAGATCTAACGTATATACACCCTTTTTATACATATTTCTTGGAATAAAAAGAATTTGAAGATGAATTTAAGATTCTACTTCAGATCTGGAGATTTGGTCGCTTTTAAAAGGTGAATGGGAAATTTTATATTTTTTTATGATTTTAAATCTATTTTGTTGGCATACGTTTGATTTTTATACATAAATAAATTTTGTTTCTAAATTGTAGGCTTAAATTAGTGTATGAAACTATTTCCTACATATTCTAACTTTAGATCTAATTTGAATTATATTTACACCTAGATCTGAAAACTAGTACTAAAAATTTTAGAATTTCAATGTTGTATATTTTTATTCCAGATCTGTACTTGGGTGTAAAATAGGATTTTTGGATTATTGCCTAATTTGTGCTATGTTGTAGATTTTCCATAGTTCAATTTGTGAAAAGAATATCCGTTTTTTATTTTTATAAATTTGTTTACCTTTTTCACTTTTCATTCAAAAGAGCAATGTTTGATTTAACAAGAAACACCGACAAATAAAAAAGAGAAGAAATGTGTAAAGTGCTAAATTATTCTCAGTAGGTGTTTCGTGCATTATTTACGCGTAACGTTCGTTAATTATCATTATATTTAGGAAAGTGAATAGTTAGGATTAGAAAAGGAATTCATATTAATTAATTAATAGGAAATGAAATATTGCAACCTAAATTAATAGGCAATTTATGAGAAATAATGGATAGTGTTAAATTAAGGGTTACAATTAATAGAGACAAATGGATTAATGAGATTGATAAAAATGGAATAGATGTAAAAAGGTTACTGATTTGAAATTAGTAATCAGATATAAATGTCTCAGGAAATGTTCGTTAGGATTTTATGGACAAAGTAACATTTATGAGCATAAAAAGGGAATTTATGGGTAGATAAGTATTTAAGGTAAATCTGATTACCTTAAATAAAAAGGGAATTAGTAAGCTAAGTCCAATGTCAACCTAAGAGAGTATAAGCAAAGACTTAGGATAGTTAGTTGGACTTAACAAGTTAGTGATGCAAGGTCAATAGAGTCACTCGATGGAAGAATGCCCTTCACTTTGAGGCTACCAACTGGAGGGTGCACTTTCTAGCGATGTGAGATATCACCAATCCTAGGACCCATGACAATGTCAGAAATTGGACTTGCTTTCTTAATTAGAAAGTATTACATGGTTCAAAATTTGGAATTAGGAGATGTGGGGGATATCTCTAAAAAGGTTTACTTCAATGTTAAGGTATTATGTGGTTATCTTACAGCCTACTTCCATACCGAAAGAAGTAATCAAGTGAGATTTCAAAAATAAACAAGTGATGTTGGATATGTCAGGAGAGGTTAACTTCAAGTTTGAGGTATTAAGTGGTTGTAAGGTCCGCCTCTTTCCTATAAAAGAAATTTTAAGTAGCCCAATGAGATTTTCAAGCAATGTCAGCCAGATAGTACCAAAGAGGAGTCCGCTTTGGGGTTAGGTATTTAATGGCAAAGGCCTATTATAAATAGGTTTAAATGGTTAGAGGCCTACCTAGTCCTTATTAATAAGGTATTAAGTGGCTTGGGTACAGTCTCTCACATTGCTAAGAATTTAATAACAACAGATGGATATCTCGGGAGAGGTTCGCTTCAGGTTTGAGGTATTAAGCGGCTGGAAGGTCCGCTTCATTCCTATAAAAGAAGTATTAAATAGTCCAATGAGATTTTCAAGCAATGTCAGCTAGATGGTACTAGTGAGGAGTCTGCCTTGGAGTTAGACATTAAATGGCAAAGGCGTACCTATAAATAGGTATTAAATGGTCAGAGGCCTTCCCGGTCCTTAATAATAAGGTATTCAGTGGCTTAGGTATTGTCTCTCACATTGCTAAGACTTTAATAACTATAGATGCGCTAGTGGTATGGCTATTATAAATTATAAAGCCGTATATAGTGCTCAAAGGTCTCTGTAACTAGGACCAACAGACCAATAATGACGATGCTAGAAGTCCATCTTAGAAATAGGTCTTAATTGATGAAGTCTACCTCGATTGAATTCTTAGATGGCCAAGTTTTTTATTTCTCTTTTAAAAGTATTATGTGATGATAGTAGTGTAGGATCGATTTCACCCTAGAGGGGGGTGAATAGGGTGATAGTGTTAATTATAAAAATTAATTTCGGAAGCTTATAAAATAATTTTAACACAGATCACAGAACAATAGCAGCACAGATAATAGCAGAATAATAAATGCAGAAATAGAACGACACAGAATTTACCCAGCTTCAGCAAAACCCTGCCTACGTGCTTCCCCCAAGGTTTCTACTAGAAATTCGATAGTCCCTCGCTTACACACGTAAACTCGCGACACCCGCTATCGACTAAATCTAACTCTACGCTCAAAACCCTATCACAACTCAATCACCGAGTTGCGAATTCTCAAGCTACGCCACGTAGCTTGTCCCCTAGTCACATGACTAGAAATTTAAACGGTTTAAAAAGAGAATACAAATTAAAAACAATTTAAACTCAAAAACCCTAATTAATAAAATACAAAGCCCTTAAAATAATAGGTCGGCCCCCTTTTATATTTTAACCCGTTCCTTTCTTTGTTCCTTTATTTGGAGATGGCGGCCGTTGTTCTTTCTTTCGTATCTCTTTGCAAAATTAGGGCTTTCCTCGATCTCGTTCCTTTTTGCTCTTAAATTAGGGATTTGGACATTTCAAAGATGCCGGCTTTTGGTTGCTTGATCGAAAGGAGGAATTATCACTTTGTTTGCTTCGTCGATCGCTTGCTTCTCTGTTTTACTTACGGCTCTTGAAATTGATCGAGTTCGAACTTGCTTCGGTAAGTAATTTTATGTTTTTTTCTTTTCTGGATTTGGCTTGCTTGAACTCGATGGAATAATTGCCGATGATGATAAGGGTTTTTATAGGATTTGATTTCCTAGAATTGAGTTCGTCTGATTTCTTCAACACTATGCTTTTCGGCCGTTTGATTATTCTTGGTCGTTTGAGATTGATTCTGACCTTTTCATATGCGTATACGTTCGTTGCTTGGTTGACACGGTTTTTGAATCAAATTTGTGATGAGCACGGCTTTAATTTTGACTTTGTCATATTCTTATATTTCATGTTGATTTCTTGGCTACCACGGTATTTTGTTTTCTGGCATTTTTTACTTTGACTTGTTCAAAATTGAGATGGCGATTTCTGTTGGTTCTTCTCAAAAATTGTTGTGCCACTTTCCATGTGTTCATGTTGCTGGACTTGTTGTTGGCATGTGCATTGTGTTTATTTGTGTCCACTGATGCTTCGAGTCTGCAACTGCTTGTTGTAGCTGGACTTGTTGATGTAATTGTTACCTTGTTCACTGTGTCACTTAGGTGCATATGTTTGCACTGTGCATTTACTTGAGCTTCTGACTTCGCTTCTTTATGGTATGATCATTTGTATACACTCGTGTGTTTGGTCTGTAGTTCATGTTGCCTTGACTTTGGTTTGTGCTGTTGCACTTATGTTTGCTGTCATGTTGGTGGCATTGCCCCATACATATTGTCACTGTTTAATATTGTTTGCAACTTGACACTTGTTGTCTGCATTTCATATGCTTGCAGCCTTGTTTCATACCTCTGGCTTGTTTCACTGTCTTGATACACTGAACCTTATTTGCTGTGGCACTGAAACGCTTTGGTCCTGTTGCCTACACTCTGGTGCATTCCTGTATATGCTTGGCTTTGCGTTCTTTTGACATGTGCATTTGTCTTTGCACTTGCACACTGCTGCTTGTTGCAGTTTTGGTTTGGATTGAAGTTGTAGTCCAGTGCCCTCATGCCTTGTGTCTGGCCATTCTTTGTTGCCTTGAGTCTGTTGTAATGTGTTAGCTTGTAGTCATTGACTTGTTTACCTCGGCTTTGATTTTGTGGCCCTTGTGTATGCATACATTCTCGGCTTGCTTTTGGTGCATTGTGTTGCGGCCTGAGTTGAATCCAGTTTTAAAACTCAGGTTTGACCTTGTGCTGAGAGTTGTGATATTTATGTTATTGCACGTAAGTTGAACCCGACTTTTCATTTGGGTTTAACCTGTGCTCACCTATCCCTGTAAATCAATCAAGTGTATATCGGTGTGCACGGCCTTGTGACATGTACAGTGATACACTGTGCATGTCACATTGTTCGTGTATGATGAATTCAAATGTAAATTATGACGAACAACCCAAATAACTGAGGAAAATCGTATTTTCAAAAATCATATTTCATTTTATATTGCAAAAATATTTCTTTTTCAATTTTACTACGTTAGTGAATATTTTTGCAGATTGCTCAGATGCTGGATTCTAACTGGAATGAAATTGAAGATAAATACGAGTGTGAGTGATATGTAGTGAGGTGCTGATGTAAATGTGAAAATTGTGATATATTGTAATTAAAGTTGTATATGTATAGTGAGAGCTTGAATTTGTACTATTCAAAATTGTAATAAATATTTGTTTGAATAAAATATTTGTTTGAATTCAAATTATGTGTTATTTAATTTTATTCAGCAAATATTTATTTATCCTGTGAAAAATAAAATAGTACATTAACAAATACATTTAAACGAATGTATATATGTTTATTATCATCAAACAAAAATCATATAAGCGCATATTCAACAATCTTCCCCTTTTGATGATAACAAACATATATTTAAGATTTTGAATATGTTAAATGTATTTGATTATAGATATATCCTAATTGCTCCCCTTATTTAAATACTTCCTCTTTACACAATACTCCCCCTACATATGCATACAGATAAAATATGCAAATGAGTCTAGATGCAAAATGGAAAATTATTTGACCTTTGCTTGATTTTATTTGACAAAATCTTAACTTTTCTCTCCCCCTTTTGTTATCAGCAAAAGAATAATAGTGTTAGAGAAAATAGAGATAAAGTGATCGATATTAATCCAACATTAAAACTCAATTGAATATAAATATTAAATTTCAGTAAAAAATCAAACAAAAATCATAAATATTTTGTTAGGCGCATATTCCACTTTTAGAATGATGGAAATGATGTCATCATATAAAACCATACAGTTGTGTCTATTTGTGGTATATTTATATCAGGAATTTGTATATCTACTAACCATGCATAACCGTTAGGACTTTTAAATGAGAATAGTAGTATTCCAATTTTATTTAAAAAAAATGAATTCAAGTATCTTCTAACCACGCATAACCGTGAGCACTTTTAAATGGAATTAGAATCAACTTGTTTATTTTAAAAAATCAACTTTTGATATGCGTTCCATACATGCATAACTGCGAGGACTTTTAAATGAGCATGGAAGCACATAACAAATTCCAAGTAATTCACCCATGCATAACCGTGAGGACTTTTAAATGAGAGTGAATACTTTGGTATTTATTTATTTTGTTTTGTTTTTTTTTTTAAAAAAAATGTGAAAATAAAAAACGAACGATTCCTGTTTAAGGTACCACATATCGACAAACTATATAGAATTTTGATGAGTGATGGTTGTTAGAAATATGATAGATATAGAGATGGTCATGGAATTTTTTACCAACAAAATTTTTATAACTCTTGTTTAAATTTCTAAAGAAATTTATTAATTATACCGTCTCAAGTCATAATATTTGATCAATATTAACACTCATCACTTTTTCAATCACTATTTTTCTTTTCGATAAACATTAGGGAGTCAGATTAGTCAAAATAGTCATTTAAAATCAAACTCAAAGAAAATTATGAAATCAATTTTTCAAAAATGACTAATCTGAAAATATGGTCAAAATTGATTTTCTCCAGGGGGTTTTAAAAGAAAATTTTCTGCTATTTGAAAATTATTTGAAATGAAAAATATGCAGATATTTTCTTTGAAAAACGATGCAGTTACTAAATGTCTCAACAAAAATCACGTTTCACTAGTAATTTTTCTATCAACTAGATTACCAGTGTAATCTGCATCTGATTTTCTCTTTCACTCAAAATTATCATCAATTGAATTTTATAGACCAAAACATGAAGTGTGCACCAAAAATTTCAAACTCAATTTTTACAGCAATGACATTCTTTTGAATTTGAATTGAAGCCATGTAAATAATCGAAAACCGTGAATAAAGAGTTAGCCGTATTATAACCAAATGTATTATCCAACAAAACACTATTTTTAATCCAAACTGATATATATGAAGTAATTCAAAGAATCTAGAGATTATTGTAGTGTTTTTGGCATAATAATATACTTGGCCAACTATGTTGAATAAGTCAGAAACAAAATCATCATCTTTTCATCAATCTCAATATTGGCTGATTTTAATTCAGAATATGGTGCAGATTATCACATTTAATATATCGTTTAAAACATACCATTACCTGTTTTACCTTTACGATATTTTTCGATGTTGTCTATTGTGATTCTGTCACCTTTGAACTAGGCTAAGGAACTTTGCTTCGTCGTCCGTTGTGTTTCTGGAACAGCCAAAAATCCAGAGAACTCTATTGTTGTTCCTTAGCCTGCCACCATACCTACACGATGAAAGATTTATGTGACCTATTTGTTTTTATAGGTCCATCGTTGTTAGTGGCAGAAAATTTTGAAAAACAATTTTGTGTAGACCCAAAACTATTTATAATTGTTCCCTTCGGCACCCAAATTTGTTTAACTTTGAGAGATTTTATATTTGTGCCTTTTGGAACCCAAATCGGTATAGTTTTCACATGTTTGGGTCTATACCAACAATTATTGTGATCGTGTCCAAATTTTCTACAAATTGCGCACATAGAATTAACTTGATTAATATTGCTTGCAACAATTTTCGAATTATTATATCCAAGTCCTTGTCTAACCGTATTAACAGTTTGCTTTCCTAATAGCATATTCAACGATTTTTCACTTTTTGAAAATTTATCTAAAGTCGTTGACAATTATTGGACTTGTGTTTTGAGAGGTTCATTTTCGTTTAACAACTGTGTGCACTTTTTAATAGAATTCTCTCTCCTAGTATTTTCATTCTCTTTTAAAATCAGAATTTCATTTTCAAGTGATTTTATATTGATTTCCGATTTTTTAATTTCTTCTTCGAATGTTGGACACTTATCACACTTAGGGATCCTACGTTGATAGTTCTTAACTAATTGATAAAGTTGTTCATTGCATTCTATCAAAGTATCCTTTTGAGATTCAAGTTTAGCATATTTTTCCCTAAGTCGTTCATAACAGCCATTTATTTCATGAAAATATATAAGCAATTCAGAGTGAGTAAGTTTTGATACCTCGCTTGGCTCGTCATCGTCGCTATCAGTTATATTTCCTTGAAGGCACATATCTGTTTTCTCACTCTCACTGCTAATACTTTTATCACTCTCATCCATTTCATCCCAAGTGGCCGCAAAACTTTTCTTTTTCTGTTTCTTTCCAAAGTCGCGTAGATTTCGAGGACAATTGGGCTTGATGTGTCCGGGTTGGTTGCACTTATGACAGATGATCTCCTGTTCTTCTGAGTAGTCAAGTGCTTTGCCTATTCTACTTTTCAATTCATGATTCCGAGCTGGATTTCCGTATTTCGATTGCACTTTTTGAATTTCTTTATCAACAACTCTAGTTCTTCTGCACCATCATCATCGTCATCGTCATCTCTTTTAGTTGTTTCTTTGAGAGCTATCGATTTCTTTCGAGTATCTCCTCCTTCACGCTCTTCTTTGAATTTTATCTCTAGCTCATATGTGGTGAGATTTCTGATGAGTTCTTCAACTTTGAGTTGTTTTAAATCTTTCGATTCTTGAATGGCAGTTACTTTCGTTTCAAAGCTTCGTGGAAGGACTCTGAGGATTTTTCGGACTATTTCCAATTCGGTGTATGTTTTTTCGAGAGCTTTTGATTTGTATACGATATTGGAAAGTCGTCCGTACATCTCTTTGACATTTTCTTCCTTCGCCATTGTAAAGTTCTCGTATTTGCTGCTTAGCATGGCAAGGCGAGATTCTTTGACTTGAGATGTTCCTTCATGAGTCACTTCTAGTATGTGCCATATTTCCTACGCAGTTAGACAATGTGAGACACGATTAAATTCAAATTTATCTAATGAACAGATAATAGAATTCATAGCTTTAGCATTAGTATTCTGTAATTTATTTTCTAGTTCTGTCCATTGTTCCTTTGGTTTCTCTATTTCCTGATTATCTACAGTTATAGTTGGAGTTCTGTAACCTGTCTCAACAATATCCCAAGCGTCAATGGTTTTCAGAAAAATTTTCATCCTATTTTTCCAAAAAGCATATTCACCATTGAACATTGGTGGTCTAACTATCGACTGACCCTCTGCAAAAGCATTATTAAAAGAAGCCATTTTAAAAATTCAAATTTTTAAAACAAAACTGATTTTTTCAAAAAAAATCGAATTTTTAAAACAAATGTTGACTTCTAGACCTTGCTCTGATACCACTTGTAGGATCTAGTTTTTCAACTTTGGTGTACAATGCTAGAGCGCTTGGGAAGGTCTTCACTGAGGTAGAGCTTGTGCGGAAGATACTACGAGTCTTACCGATGAACTTTGAGGCAAAAGTCACGGCAATCCAAGAATCAAAAGATTTGAGTAAACTAAGCATGGAGGAGTTGATTGGTAACTTGATGACATATGAACTTGAGCTAAAAGCAAAGGAAGAACGCAACAACTCCGAACCAAAGAAGAAGACGATTGCCTTAAAGAGCAAAGAAGAAAGTGATGAAGAAGGAGAGGAAGTTTCGGATAGCAGCTCAGAGGAGGTTAACTTGTGTCTTATGGAAAAATCAGAATCAGAAGCAAGCTCCGAGGAATCTAGTGAGGCAGGTGAGTATTCCTATAGAGATCTTGTTTTTATGTGTCTTGATCTCACTAAAGTAGTTGATGCTCTTGGATCTAAAATTGAAAAACTGAAATCTGATAGGAGAGAACTTGCTCGTGAAAATTTTAGGTTAGAAACTGAACTTGAAAATATTCAAAACCTAGACTGTAAAAATTGTAAGATTTTAGATTCATAAGTATCAAGACTTAAGAATAGCTTTGAGAATCTTGAAAAAGAAAACTTGAGTCTTAAGGAAACCATTGACACTAGGAAAAAGGATTTCATAAATCGATGCACCTCACTTGTAACTGAAAACACATCACTTAAAACCAATGTCCAAAATCTTGAGAAATTTTTGAATAACTTTTCAAAAGGCGAAAAATCTTTCAACATGCTATTGGGAAATCAAATTTTTGCTAACAACAGAAAAGGACTAGGCTTTGGGAAAACACAAGTTGAGGATAATGCAAAAGGGAAGAGTGTCTTTGATAGATGTGAAATAATTGGACATCGTGTTGAAAATTGTAGTCATAGGAACAAGAACACAAAATTTATACAAGTTTGGGTTCCTAAGAATTCTACAAACAAATTTCATGTCTATTGGAACAAGAATAAAAGGACTAAACAAGTTTGGGTTCCAAAGGGTTTGTTTATTCATAATGCTTCTGCCACTAACAATCTTTTTAAACCGTTTAAATTTCTAGTCGTGTGACTAGGGGACAAGCTACGTGGCGTAGCTTGAGAATTCGCAACTCGGTGGTTGAGTTGTGGCAGAGTTTTGAGCGTAGAGTTAGATTTAGTCGATAGCGGGTGTCGCGAGTTTACGGGTGTAAGCGAGGGACTATCTAATTTCTAGTAGAAACCTTGGGAGCAACACGTAGGCAGGGTTTTGCCGAAGCTGGGTAAATTCTGTGTCGTTCTATTTCTGCATTTATTATTCTGCTATTATCTTTTGATGTAATTGGTACCTTGTTCACTGTGTCACTTAGGTGCATATGTTTGCACTGTGCATTTACTTGAGCTTCTGACTTCGCTTCTTTATGGTCTGATCATTTGTATACACTCGTGTGTTTGGTCTGTAGTTCATGTTGCCTTGACTTTGGTTTGTGCTGTTGCACTTCTGTTGGCTGTCATGTTGGTGGCATTGCCCCATACATATTGTCACTGTTTAATATTGTTTGCAACTTGACACTTGTTGTCTGCATTTCATATTCTTGCAGCCTTGTTTCATACGTCTGGCTTGTTTCACTGTCTTGATACACTGAACCTTATTTGCTGTGGCACTGAAACGCTTTGGTCCTGTTTCCTACACTCTGGTGCATTCCTGTATATGCTTGGCTTTGTGTTCTGTTGACATGTGCATTTGTCTTTGCACTTGCACACTACTGCTTGTTGCAGTTTTGGTTTGGATTGAAGTTGTAGTCCAGTGCCCCCATGCCTTGTGTCTGGCCATTCTTTGTTGCCTTGAGTCTGTTGTAATGTGTTATCTTGTAGTCACTGACTTGTTTACCTCGGCTTTGATTTTGTGGCCCTTGTGTATGCATACATTCTCGGCTTGCTTTTGGTGCATTGTGTTGCGGCCTGAGTTGAATCCAGTTTTAAAACTCGGGTTTGACCTTGTGCTGAGAGTTGTGATATTTATGTTATTGCACGTGAGTTGAACCCGGCTTTTCATTTTGGTTTGACCTGTGCTCACCTGTCCCTGTAAATCAATCAAGTGTATATCGGTGTGCACGGCCTTGTGGCATGTACAGTGATACACTGTGCATGTCACATTGTTCGTGTATGATGAATTCAAATGTAAATTATGACGAACAACTCAAATAACTGAGGCAAATCGTATTTTCAAAATTTCATTTTATATTGCAAAAATATTTCTTTTTCAATTTTACTACGTTAGTGAATATTTTTGCAGATTGCTCAGATGCTGGATTCTAACTGGAATGAAATTGAAGATAAATACGAGTGTGAGTGATATGTAGTGAGGTGCTGATGTAAATGTGAAAATTGTGATATATTGTAATTAAAGTTGTATATGTATAGTGAGAGCTTGAATTTGTACTATTCAAAATTGTAATAAATATTTGTTTGAATAAAATATTCGTTTGAATTCAAATTCTGTGTTATTTAATTTTAATCAGCAAATATTTATTTATCGTGTGAAAAATAAAATAGTACATTAACAAATACATTTAAACGAATGTATATATGTTTATTATCATCAAACAAAAATCATATAAGCGCATATTCAACAAGTAGAAACCCACTTCATATTTATAAGTATTAACTAGCAGATGGGTGTGGAAGTATTGGGTGGTTGATACGGTTTGCCAGTATTTCATACCTGAGAATTGGTGGATAAGTAATCGTGTGTGCAATGCAATGTTAGATTAGAATTACTAACCTTAATAGACATAACAATTAAATGAAAACCAATCGGTTTAAATTTATGTTATGGATAGTTTATAGATTTTTCGGTCACCATAATATTGTTCTGCCCTCTCCTCATCACAACCCATATGATAGATTTAGAGCAACCGATCACTGAAGCTAGATGTGTTTAGTTATTGGAGAAGACTTCTTTTCTCCCATGCTTAATGTTGATGTGACAATCTACTATCCAAGGAATACCTTAATTTCAAGGTAGTAGTCATAATTAGTATTCTTGTCCTATTATTTACGCTATAAGATTAGATTTCTATTAATCTCCGATTGTGCCCATGCTTATTTGCAGGTACCAAATCCAACGATGTGTGCTTTATGGACTAAGGTTTCGATTTTTCTTAAAATTTAGGTCCATTAAGGTATGGGTTTTTATGGTAGATTTCATATGGAATGGTCATAGGTTCAATCTTGGCTAGTAATACATTTTTTGACTTCTTTAGAAAAGTGACGAAAAGATCCATATGTATGGAGAGAAACGTATTATGTATATATATAAGGGATATAGGAAGAAAAGTTATAGCAAAAATATATGCATATATTCGTATATGCATGTACATTTATATTTATATAAGGAAACATACACACACACACACACATGTATGTATGTTTGTGGCCATTCTGGTGTAAAAAATTGTAAATTTTGTAGCTACCAAAGAAGTTCAACTATTTAAATTAAGGAAAAATATGCATTCCGTGTAGCTTGATTATTGATGTTATATGTATTGCGTATTGATTTTGTGCATCATGGGAAACTGATTATGTAATAGGTATGTTATATCTAAAGCCTCCACTTATGAGCTTATGTATATAAATATATTCATTGCAAAAAAATATTCTCTATATTTTAATTGTGGAATTTTATTCAGAATTTGAAATTTGTATGTATATGTGCATTATGGGAAATTAATTGCTTGGGATATCAATTAATTTTATATTAATTGGCATCGATGGAAGTTAATCTATTTATTCTATATTTATTGAAATTAAATGGGGAAAGCCAAAATTAAACATGTTCCTTCCTTACTTGTACCTTCCTCCTTACATAACTATCATTATAAATATTTACAAATCCCAAACAAAAAGGGGAGAGGAGAATTGAGGTTTTGGAGAAAGCAAAAGAAAAGAAAGAAAATAGTATAATAAAAAAAATCTAAGATTGAGAAATGGAGGAAAATAACTTCTAAAGCTATAGCTATGGAAGGCCTAGATATTTCAATAACAAATATGGGGCTAATCTACTCAATATTTTAGAGATTTTGGTTGAAGCCTAGGATGGTGCTACTCTTCGTTATTTTGCGATGGATCGAGGTATATCTACTTTTGAGGTAATCAGTTTGATACTTTTAAAAAAATGAAATTTTGTTTGGATTTATGTTTTTTGATGGTTATTTCATTGGTTTTTGTATATCGTTGGCATGTTTGATTTTATGTATTGTCTGGATTAAGTTTCATACTGGTTTAATTATTACATTACTATGGCATTTATTTCCACATTATTTTATGTCATTGGTCTATGTTTAGATATCAAATATTTTGGTTAATCTGGATGTAAATTTTTAGCTTTGAGTTTCCAGGAAACTCATAAGTGATAACTGTAAGATGGATATTATATGAAATGTTTTAAAACATTATTATCATAAAACATTTTAAGTTCATTTTAAATGAAGTTATTTTTTAAAAGAGAAAATGTCATATTTAAACAAATAATGGTAAAATCCAATTAAGATAATTAAATGAGTTGTTATTGACAAAAAGGGTTTTAAAAGTTAATAAATTAGTTTTACATATCTATTTAGAGTGAATTTCAGAGAATTTACTGTTATTTGTAAAGGATAGTATAATATGATGAGTAATAATGTCTTTCTGACAAGACTGTATTGTTTTGAGTAAATAACAACATAATCATTTTACGGAGTTTATGGAAAAATATTATTATTGCTACGTAAATAATGTAAAATGATTTTGGGAATAGTAGCAATTATAATAAAATGAGTTTTCAAAAGTATTTGGGCTAGTTTATTACTATTTTGAGGTAAATAAATAAAGGTTTGAACTGGAATATTTTTTTTTTTTGAATTACCTAGAGAACCAAGCTTCGCTTGTAAACTCTAGGGAAGTATGTGCCTGCCAAACACATACTTCGGGTACTTGTTACAGGGTTGTCATTTTCGGGGCTCGAACTCGTGACCTTCGATCACGCAGTCCGGACCATCAACCAACTGCGCCAACCCTGTTGGCTGAACTGGAATATTATTATTTTCAACTGATTTGTAATAAAATAATTATAAAAGATAATTAAGTGATTTGAGTAAATATTATTATTTTAATGTTCAAAGCGATTTTTTGAGCAACTTTCATATGCAATCGGAGTTCAAATGGAGAAGTTATTGATGTTTGAAGTTTTCAAATTAGAAAATAGTTCAAATCTAATCAAGGTAATAACTAATAAAGACGTGATTTTTAAGTTAACATTGATAATATGTTTAACTACCAAAAAATTGTAACACCCTTGAAATTGACGTAAAATTTAATAAAAAATTAATAGAGATTTAAACAAAAATTTAATAGGAGAAGTAAATTTAATGAAAACAAGGACTAAATAGAAAATTTTCATAAACGCTAGAATTTGGCTATGGAACATGCACCATAACATTCGTAGTGATTTTTTTGGATATTTACATATATATCACTTCGAAAATCAAGTTAGTATGAGAGAGGTATAAGCATCTCAATGAATTTAAAATTTAAAAAATATATGTATAAGTTAATTAGGTTTGGATCGACCCCCGAGTGGTCAAGGGAGAGCGGTAACGGTTGACCCTGGCTCCAGGTCAGTCGACCCGTACAAACGAAAATTTGGACATTATCGATTGGGCGATAACGTGTTTAAGTGGCTGTGATAGTATGCGTGCGAACCAATTAAATGATGACCGATTCAGATGATTGCTGAGTTAATCTAATGGCCTTAATTAGCTAATTACCTCTATAAAGTATACATTAACCTAAAACCCTAATCTCTAGTCTGAGATGGCAGTAACCTGATGTTGTCAAAATTTTCATTGAAATCCAAACTTCTTCCCTAATTCTCAAACCAAATATTAAACTCCAATTAAACCAAATCAAAGGGCAAGATTAAATGGAGAGGCAAGCGATTAAGAGATTTAGAGGTGTGTTATTTATTGGAGGCCACTTTTGCAGATCTAGAGCTAAGGCTAGAAGGTGAATGTGCACAAATCTAATAGTTGTTTATTTGAATTAATTTGAAATCTGTTTTAAATGACTAGACTGTTTAAAAAACTTGATTTATCTGTTAAATTAGGATTTAATTGGAAAACTATAAACTCTACAATTTACAGTTGAATTAGATCTTGTAACTATAAAATTGAAACCTGTTATTTCCAATCTATAAACCCTAGAATTGCTAGGAACTGGATAAATTAATTAAACCATAAATTAGGGTTAAAAATGAATTTAGTTAATTTGGAAATTAGGGTTAAAATTGGAAATTAATTAACCAAAAGTTAACAAATAAAATTATTAAATAAGTCACATGGAAAAAGAAGTAAGGGAACAAAATTAAAAGGGTATGGTCAACCTTGGAATACTTTAAGTCGAACCAAAGCGGTCGACTTGGAAAAAATCGAGGCGACCGTCAAATGTAAAAATTGATGTTTTGAACCTCAACCTTAGGCCCAATGAAATGAATGATAGCTGATAGTTAATGAACCGAAATATGAACTATTTTGGGCCATGTTGTATGCGTGAGAGAATAAGTAAGTCAGTTCCATATCAGGGTAGTTGGAGTAATTTAGTTCACGATAATGAAAGATAGAGATGATCCAGAAGCTCGGTAATTACAATAATGAATCATTAAGTAGATGAAGAGGCCGGACGTGGATAGCTATGAAGAGATATGGGTAATTTATTTTGCATTAGACCGGGACATGTTACGATTGGGTGGGCAGAGTATTGACAGAAATAGTATCTGAGGAGTCCGGTCCTAACATGAGATCCATATATTGCACGTGTTCTTGCACAACATAGTATGAATGGACACTGATGTTGGACAATAAGTGACTATAGGAAGAGTATCGTTTGATGGTGCCTGGTCCTAATGGGAGTACACATACTATGGGCACTAATGTAGGACAATAAATAGCCATAAGAAATCATCTGTTAGAAGGGGCCTGGTACTAACGAGAGTTCATATACGGTGGGCACTGGAGTAGTACAATGAGAGGCATTTTGCCACTACAATCAAGAGATGGACATGAGTGCATATGATGAGCCACTTAGTGAGTTTGCATTACGGTGTTCTCCCTCTCTAGTTGTAGTGTGAGTGGAAATGGTATGGTATATCTCGATTTGGCCGATCGGTTGTGTGGGATTCGACTCATAGATTGACCCATTGTTTTAAACAAGTATCGTTAGATATATGACCTTAGGATTGCATGGACCCAGTATATGCATCCTATATCACTTAGAGTAGCTTTAGAATTAACTGCACTCAATTATCTTATTAGTCTTGTTGTCATTCACCATACTTTAAGATTGACCCACCCCTTTCTTTTTATTTTCCCCCACCATAAGATGATAGGCTAGCAGTGATTTGGACGTAGTACGAGGAAGAAAGGAGCTCAATGATGGAGTTCTTATATTATCTGTTATTTCTATTGTAGTCGTTTATTGTAGTAAATACCTGTAGAGTTCATATTGTATTTTGAGAACAGTTTATATGTAAAAGAAGTATTTTGGAAGCTATTTTTCTGAAATGTCTACTTTGTATACATATGTTTTAGGGATAGTTGGCTCACATCCCTGCTAAGTTTCAAAATAGAAAAAACATCCTCCCCAAACTAAATTTACATTTCCAGTCCCTATTTTCAAATTCGCATGCGCAAAAAGACCTAAATACCCTTCACGTTTTTTATATTTCAAACGTGTATAACTTTCTGTAGAAACATCGGATCAACATATCATTTTCATCAAAAAATCAAAACAATTTATGATCTTTAAAATGAGATCGATTATTGATACCAAAAAACCATATTTGCAGTAAGACTGCAATTATTCCATATATTTACAGAGAATTCTGCAATTTTTGAACACCATCAATTTTTCTTCAAATATCAGTAATTATTTCATATAATTGCAAACTTTTATGCAATTATATGGAATAATTACAGACTTTTATGCCATTATTCCATTTAAGTGCATGCTTTTATGCAATTATGTCAAATAATTTCAGAAAACTCCACAACTATTCCAACTAATCACAGAATTGTCAGCAATCATACCATATAATTGTAGAAATTTCTACAATTATTGCATATAATTGCAAACATTTCTGCAATTATTGCAGAGATTTATGCAATTGTTACAAAGATTTATGCAATTATTGCATATAATTGCAGACATTTCTGTAATTATTGCATATAATTGTTGAATGACTGCAACTATAGCATATAATTACAGATATTTATGCAATTATTGTGTGTAATTGCAGATATTTTTGTAATTAATGCATATCATTGCTGAATGTCTGCAACTATACCATATAATTGCAGACATTTCTGCAATTATTGCATATAATTGTATAATTGTCTGCAGTCATACCGTATGTTGTTTTTGCATATGCACAATCCACTCATTAGAAAGATAATAAAATTTATGATTTGATGGTGAAAACGGTTTGTTAATCCGTCGTTTCTACAAAAAGTTATTGCGTTTTAAAGATTGATAATTAAATGAGGTACAAAATTTAGTCATGCATGTAAGAATAACATGCACGTATGAAGAATGCAATGGAATAAACAGGTATTTTAGGAAAGAAATTTGGAGTATTTGAAAATAAGGATGTAATTTATATCTTTTTTTGGGAAGGATATTTTGTGTATTAAGTTTGATTCTAGGGATGTATCCCTTATTTTCACTATATTTTAATTCCTTACATCATGAGATCTGAAAGGGTAGAATACCTTAGAACACAACCCTTTTTGTTATATTCTGTAACGTTTTTAAATCTAAACAGCTCGTATTTCTCGACATAATTCGTATCGAGAAGTGTGGGTGTTACATTTGGTATCAGAGCTTAGGTTTAGGATTCCCAAGGATTTAAGGACGTACTAAGAGGATGTACTTGAAAATATTTTTAAAAAATTAGGTTTTTCAAGAAGTCTATCAAAATGTTTTATGAAAAAAAATTCAAAAATGAATTTTGAAATATATATACATATACATGCATGCATACATACATATATATATATAAGTTTTCAAAGAGATTCCCAAAGATTTTATCTATATACCGACATTTCTTCTGTTTGTGCATCTGTTATCTATGGGAAGTTCAAAATTATTCCCAAATAAAGATAGTGAGAATGAGAACAATTTTAGGGGATATAATGAACCCTTCATATTTATTTTGGTGAAAAATGCTAGTAGAGGTTTCTTATACCAACTAGCAACGACAAATAAACTATGGAATTGAGAGTGAATGAAGAATATTAGTAACAAGAGAACCATATAATGAGAATAAGATAAGGATAAAGCATAAGAATATAGAAAAAGGAAAAACAGAAACCTTATTGGTAGTAGTTGTAAGGACTCATATTTACCCAAGTTTATGGATAGATCATTTCCATATTGAAGTTGGACACGGTGTTAAAAGGTAAACTTGAGTAACCATCTTTAAAAGGAAAACAGAACTAATTGCATTTAAAGCATCGAAAGGTATATATGGGCTACTATAATTAGGTTGCTCTTGTCCACTTAAATTTAAGAGGTAAATTAGTGAAAATGTTTTCTGAAAAATGTGAAACACTAGTTTCTGATATTTTGAAAAGTAAAATGATTTAGTTTTGATTTTCTATAAAACAATCAGACAAACTATATTAAATATTTTCTAAAAGTGAAATTAAAAGAATTTGACAAAAAAAAATTTCAATAACTGTCATAAAGCTTTGTTTTGTCTCTTAGGTACATTGTTACCCTTACCTTCAATGTGCACTGCGCTTTTAAAATGAAACTTTTGGAAAGAAAAGAAGAGTTAGTTTATATTTTTATATAAATAGTTAATAAACTATATGGAATTTTTTTAATAAGTAAAGTTAAAGAATTTGGTGAAAAGTTATTTGCAATAACTCTTTTAAAAGCTTTTGTTCTGTTTTGGGTGCATTATTATACTTATCCAAATATGCATTTTGCTTTTAATAATAGAACTTCTAGAAATAAAAGTAAAAATTGGGGGAGCATGTAAGATCAGGCTTTAGAACTCTTTTCATAAATAAGAAATGGTTAATATTTGAAAATGTCTTTATAGATTCTATTGTCAAACCTTAATAATAATGAGTTAAAAATACCATATTTTCTTTAAAAATACATTTTGTAGAAAATTTCTTATTTTTGATTTTCTTTTTAAAATGATGTGTTTTGTGTATATTTTTACTAAGCTAAGTTAATCATTATTGATGATTGATTAAGGAAAAATATTATGATCTTAGTAAAAAGGAAATGCTCACCAAAAATGAAAAGAGAGTTTTATAGTTTTAAAAATTTCTCATTTCGTGGAAAATAAAGATAAAAATCGAAAGATTTTAAAGTTTTAGTCAGCTTACTAGATTTATGGAAAAGGTGAAATTAAAAGTTTTGGTTTGAACGGTGAAAATGAAAGGTGGACTTACAGTTTTAAAGACTTATTGGTTTAGTGTAAACGATGTTAAAATAAAAAAACTGGGTTAAAAAGTCAAGGTAAAAATGTTATGACTATCACTTAAACTTAAAAGAAAGGAAATAGAGTGGGATTAGATAAATAGAATTAAAATAGCCCCCTAGGACAGGACTGAGTGTGGAACTTGAAAGCAATGGAAATGGTTAGGACAAAGATAAAAATTTAAAATGATGATTTTATGACCTTTCCAATCAAAATTTGAAATGGAAAGATAAAGTATCGAGTCAAACTTTCCATAATAATGAACAGTAAACACCACCCTGTATTTTTTTTCCAACCAGGCAAGGTTGGAATTGTAGGATCCTTGTGTAAGAAAGTTATAAAAAGTATGATTTGGTTAAAACATATTCCCAAATAAGGAAATAGTATGGTTTGAGTGAACATATTTCCAAGTAAGGGAAGAGTAAGGCAAGATGTTTTAGTTGTATCGAAGAATGCTATGGAGGCAAAAGACTTTTCAGTTCAAAGTGTGAGAAGGAAAAGTAGGGCCTATTTCAATCCTTATTAAGAGTGTTATGCAACAAATAGGAAATTCCTTAATTACACTATGCAACCTTAAACGGAACGATAAGTATACGCTTGACAACATGGTACTGACCCGCATCATGTATGTGTGAAAATATGATACCTGTAGGCTACAGACAGTCCAGGCTAGAATGGGAGAGTACGTATTTTGCACAAGTTATTGGGTTTGTACTATAGTAGCCATGCTTCATAGATGCCCAGATCTGAGTCTTGGAATAGCAGGATTAAGTGTAGCATATTCAAGAAAATAGAATATAAAAGATTAAATCAATAAGACACTTTATTATGGAAGTTTTATGATAAGTCAAGTTTTGTAGACTTCAATGACTTGGGTAAGTAAAGATGTGAAATAGGTCATCGTGGAAAATTGTCGGCCAATTGATATGGATTTATTAACACAAAATTTAAACTGGTCATAAAATGGAATGGGTTTTGAGTAGTATTTTAATTCATTGGAATGAAGTGTGTGACAAATTAAGTTTATATAAATTATTATCTAGTTTTAATAAAAAAAAATATCATTTTGATATGACAAGGAATATACCCAAATGAAAGAGATGTAAAAAATAGCGAGGGTTACCATATTTTGTGTTGTATATATTAATAATGAACAGAAGGGATAATTCCTTGTAATTTCAAATGTAGCACAAATCATCTTTTGACAATTTATGGAAAGTTACAGTACTCACATTTCTCTTCGGGACGAAGTGTTGTTCCAATGCATTAGGATGCAGAAATCCCTAAGTATAAACCAAAGTAATGGTCATTATGATAACTCGATTAAAATAGTAAGGTACCACTTCATATTAAGCTGTCTCAACCATAGATAATTTGAATGGAATGATAAGAGGCTACATTAGGTAAAAAGGTCCTATTTATATAATGACATCATTAGATATAAAGAGAGTTTTTGGAAGTCCGGACTGCAAAAGGTACCCCAGATAAGAATTTAGTCAAGATCTATGTAATGGATGATAAATTCAAGAATGTGGGTCTCAGTCAAGAAAAAAGCATTATTAACGCGAAGGCGATTTCATATTAAGGAAGATCAGAAATTTTTTGGTAAGATTTAAAAAAAATGATGGTTCTAGATCATCGCTCGCACTGGAGGAAGATTATTTTCTTAAGAAAATTTATGAGAAACTGACATGTAGTACATGGTCATGGGCGTAGCAACTGCATGCGGATGAAGTAACCTTTAAATAGATTTTATTTTGGCTAGTGTGATCTTAGATTATAACTCCAATTAATTTGGGAACTTTTATTATTAAGACTAATTGAGAAGATGGACCATACTTTCATTTATAGAACTCGGAATAGATCCATGTAGACCATAAACATGATACATAGGAATCATGATTTTTGAAAGTTAGGGAACAATCCAAAAGTAATGAGAAACGACTTTAGTTGAGCCAAATTTGAAAAAGAAGTTGGCATATTTTTGATGTTTAGGTGATCACCAGTTTGGAAAACCTTGAAGGAAATGGCACTATTGCAAAAGGCTAAGTGGGAAGTACTATAGAAAGAAGAAGTGCAACCCATAGTTGAGTTATCCCACTTAGTATCTAGGCATAGAGGTGATTAGGTACACAACTGAAAGAGTTAGGATAGTATGGTATTGACGGTGATTTTCAAATATCATGAAACAGAATATGATACAATGAGATAGAATGCTTATCATGAGATTTATAGACACTATCTAATAGTAGGAAGTATAAAAAAATCCGTTGTATATACATTCAAATCACTTAGATAACGCTTGCATCCTCTATCTTGCAGCGGCTGCTGGCACAGGGTTAGCCGATGCTTATTCCTCAGACATCGTCATAGCTTCTTCTCTGAGAAAAGAAAACCAATCTCCGTCCGGCTCGAGGAAACCTTTGCACGCCTCCGTTACCTTTTGGGAGGCATACGCCCTATAGAAACTGTCTACCTAAGACTGTCCCTTGGCCCGTAGATCCTGACACAAGGTTAGAATTCTAGCTCTTCCAGGCGGGTCGACTTTTGTTTTACTATTGATAGGAATTCCCTTATTAAGACCCTATAAATCAATTAAAACTTAGCGAGAGCATACTTATGCTCAAGTTATTTAACGCGATGCAAGATGATACCATCTGAGTTAGTAGAAAAAATTGTTGAAGGTTATCGATGCATATATAATGGAATTGGGAACTTTTTTTAGCCATGGGTAAAAATTAGTTAGGGTGGTCGGGATCCAATTGATAGAAGGACAAGGGCTGCACCAACTAGGCAGAAAGCAAGTACTGACGGGGACATGTAGAGTATTCCATGAGTTAAGTTCATATAGAGTCTGTGAAGTCGAGTCCACGATAGAAAATAAAGCAAGTAGAAATCCCCAAAGAGAGATAGAATGTGGCTTAATTTTAGGGAATTCATCATTAACTAGGTAATTTTAGAGGTGTCTATGCAGTGTGGCTGCCGTAATCAAGCCATTCTTAGTTAGAAAAGCATAGGTTACTTTTGTATTTATGCTCTAGTTGGGGCAGAAACCATTGCATGGTGAGAATGGTTGCAGCGTGTCAACAAGATATGTTATGGATGATGGATGTTAAGAGATGTAATTGTATGTATTGTTTGGATTCTTTTTTTTTACACGTCTAGGGCAGTATATCCTTTAAGTAGTACACATAATCATATTATCTCTTATTTATTGTCTAGATGTTAGATAGGGTACATATGGGTGTTTGGTTATTATTTGTGCTAGTGGATGTTATGCATATGGATGTAATGGTTGCGCATACATGTAGAATTAAAAGTTTACTCACTAAAGATGTTGCATACATTTAAATATATTGCATGAGCATTTGTATAACAGGACGTCAATTAGATCGGTAGACCGTCTACTCTTTTGCATTAGCATAGGTTCACGAGCATTTCACATTGCATACACACACATACATACACACGCGCGCACACATACATATTGTATTAGAAATTTTTTAAGGACAATGATTGCTCATGAATGTTGGTTGAGTAGATAGTTGTAGTTAATGGTCGCTGTTAGTGTGAATTACATTTTTTTTATCCTTTAAGATTTTGGGGATGAAATCCTTTTATGGATGGAATGTAAAACCCCAGAAATTTACGCAAAATTTAATAAAGATTTAGCAGAGATTTAAATGGAAATTTAATAAGAGAAGTAAATTTAATTAAAATATAACTAAATAAAATATTTTCACAAACACCTGAATTTGGCTATGAAACCTGTACCATTGCGTTCATAGCAATTTTCTAGATGATTTTCATATATAACACCTCAAAATTTGAGTAAGTTTAAGGGAGATACGAGCTTTAGAACGAATTTAATATATAAAAACAAAAATATAAAATTATGATAGGATTGGGTCAACCCTAGGGTGGTCTTGTTGACGGGTAGCGGTCAACCTTGGCTACAGAACGACGGACCTGTGCATACGAAAATTTGGACGTTGTCTATAAGGCGATGACGTGTTTGAGCGGTTGTGAGCGTATGCGTGCAAGCGAAGTAGACGATGCCCAGTTTAGATGATTACCAAGTTATTCTAATGTCCTTAATTAGGTAACTACCTCTAAAATTAGATGTTAACATAAAACCCTAATCTCTAGTCTGAGCGATAATAACCTGATGTTGTCGATATTTCCACTGAAATCCTAATTTCTTCTCCAATTCTCAAATCAAAAATTGAACTCCAATTAAACCCAAAATTAAACTAAATCAAAGAGCAAGATTAAAAGGAAAGGAAAGAGATTAAGAGATATAGGGGAGTGTTATCTATTGGAGGCCACTTTTGCAGATCTAGAACTAAGGCTATAAGGTGAGTTGGCACGGATCCAATAGTTGGTTATTTGAATTAATTTCAAATCTGTTTTAAATGGTTAGACTGTTTAAAAACCCTAATTTATCTGTTAAATTAAAACTGAATTGACAAACTGTAAACCCTATAATTTACACTTGGATTAGATCTTGTGATTGTTAAACTGGCACCTGTTATTTCCAATCTGCAAACCGTGTAATTTCTAAGAATTAAATAATTAATTAAACCAGAAATTAGGTTAAAACTAAAATTTAACTAATCTAGAAATTAGGGTTAAAATTGGAAATTAATCAAATGAAAGTTAACGAATAAAATCTTTAAATAATTGCATGAAAACAAAAATAGAGCAACGAAATTAAAAAGGGTACAGTCGACCCTGGAATAGTCTAAATCGACCGATAACGGTCGACCTGGGAAAAGTCTCGGTCAACTGTCTAATGTAAAAATTGATGATTTGAACCTCGGCTTCAGGCTTTGTAAAATGAATGATAGTTGATAGTTAATGAAACGAAAAATGAAATATTTTAGGCCATGTTGTATGCGTGTGGGAATAGGGAAGTTAGTTCCTTATCAGGATAGTTGAACGGATTTAGTTCGCAATGGTGATAGGACAGAGATGATCCAAAAGCTCTGTAAACGATAGGATGAATCGTTAGGTAGATGAAAAGGTTGGATGTGGATAGTATGAAAAGATGTGGGCGATTTATTTCATATTAGACTTAGAAGTGTTACGATCAAGTACGCGCAGCATTAACAGGAACACTAACTAAGGAGCCCGGTCCTAACGGAAGATCCAGGTACTGCACTTGTTCCTGCGCAACGTGGTATGAATGGACGCCGCACTGGATAATAAGTGGCTATAGGAAGACGATATTAGCTAGGACTCAGTCCTAACGGGAGTCCACATATGGTGGGCACCAGAACCGAACAATAAGTGGCCACAAGAAGTCATCTGTGAGTCCGGTACTAACGGGATTTCACATATGGTAGGCACCAAAGCGGTACAATAAGAAGCATCTTGCCACTATGATTGAGAGATGGACAAGGGTGCATACGGCGAGTTGCTTAGCGAGTTTGAATTACGGTATTCTCTCTGCCCAGGTGTAATATGAGTAGAAAGGGGGTGGTATATCCCGATTTGGCTGATCGATTGTATGAGATTCGATTCATAGATTAACCTAGTGTGTTAAAGAAGTATCCTTAAGTATATGATCTTAGGATTGCACGGACCTTAGATTAGAGGTTAGATAAATATAATTAAAACAGCCTACTAGGACAAGACTAAGTATGGAATTTGAAAGCATTGGAAACGGTTGGGCCAAGATAAAAAGGTAAAATAGGGATTTAATGACCTTTCCAATCAACATTTGAAACGGAAGGATAAAGTATTAAGTCAAACTTTCCATAATAGTGAAGGGTAAACACCCCCATGTATTTTTTTCCAACCAAGTATGATTGGAATTGTAGGATCCTTATGTAAGAAAGTTTGAAAATGTATGTTTTGGATATAAAAAATCCCCGAATAAGGAAAGAGTGTGGTTTGAGTGAACATATTTCTAAGAAAGGGAAGGGTAAGCCAAGATCTTTCGGTTGTATCAAAGAATGATATGGATGCAAAGGACTTTTCAGTTCGAAGTGTGAGAAGGACAAGTAGAGTCTACTTCAATCCTTATTAAGAGTGTTATGCAACAAATAGGCATTCCTTGATTACACCAAGCAATCTCAAACGGAACTGCTAGTATAGGATTGACAACATGGTAACGATCAACATCATATATGTGTAAGGATAGAATGCTTGTAGGCTACGAGCGGTCCAGGTTTTGTATTGTCGCCTGTAGGCTACGGGCAGACTAGGTGGGCAAGAATGAGAGAGTATATATTTTGCATAGGGTTTATATTATTGTAGTTGCATTCCATAGATGCCTATATGTGAATCTTGGAATAGTAGGGTTAATTATTTTAATCTAACAGATATGATTGATTCGTGCACCTATAAATACATGCACAACCTCTTACTTTTCTTCTCGTATTTTTTTATCAAAGCGGTAAAGATTTGTCATTTTCCATTCTACCCCATTTCTGGAAATTATAAATATTTTGTATATATACAAATCAGAGAAGGGAGAAAGGTAAAAGAGAAGAAACAAATCAACGTTTCAAAATAAAAATGTAATTTCTATGTTATAAATCTATATTTCCCTTAAATCCAGATCTCTTTTCAGATCTATAATTCCAATAGCATGTATATATCTTGTTATACATTTTCTTTTGTATTAGAATGAAAAAGGAGTCAAGTAAAAGGATGCATTTGAATTTCGAAGATTTGGAAAGCATGGAAGATGACTGAAATATTTTATGATTTATTTATAACATTGAAATTTATATCATTGAATTTTATTTAGTTATTAAGTCTATATAAGATCTGATGAGTTGTAAGCTTAAAATGAATATATAGGAATATCAAATGGATACTCCGTGAGATAGGAAATTGGAATAGAAATGGTATTTTCACCATAATCTGGAAATTTGGAAATTAATCCCTAAATTGTATCTATTACCATGTATTTTCCACAAATTATATAAATCCAAAAATGTATAAAAAAATGCGTCGTTTGAATTAACAAGGAATATGCCAAAAAGGAAAGAGATGTGTAAAATACGAATATTCTTTTCCGTATTTGGCACTGTTAATTTCAATAAAAATAAACAAATAATTACTGTAATTTCAAATAGAACACAAGTTTCACTTTAGGTAATTTACGAAAAGGTATAATGATAATCTTTTTTTGGGAAGGATAATTATAATAAATTAAAATGTGAAAATTAATATTTGGCAATTCCTAAGCATAGAAATTAATGTGTTAAAGCTACACACATGTATAACCATGTCTACTGATTAAGTGTGTGTGTGTACACACACCGAGGTACCTAGAACTTGATTTGTTTAAGCCATAATTTCTTTGAATTTTGGAATAAAGGAAAGGATGTAAGCCTGGAACAACTTGGAGATTTAAGTAGTAGAGGCAAAATGAGGATAAGTGACAAGGTTTACTACTCCAAAATACTATATAATTGTCTAATAACTATTTTTACATTTTTTTTTCTAATTTTGTTACAGTTGAAGTTTAAAGATGACACTCCTTTTTTTTTAAACTAAAGTTGTAGTAGATGCATTTTAATGTTTGATAGTGTAGTCTATACTTATCAATGACGGTAAGCTTTATTTTTCTTAATTTTTTAGGAATGAATCCACTCCCTTAATTGTGTATCCATCATCGTTATAACTACCAATATATAATAGATAGAGATAATAATTCTTATTTAATGAAAATTAATGAACAAATGTGTGCTATGAGTATAAATTTTTTTGGTAATCAGAACACTTTTATTTCATACAATTTTGTTTGTGTTGTCGGTTTTAATTGATAGTGAAATTTAATTGATCAATGGTCGTAAAGGGGACGACGATGGAGAATGCAAACGATTGTGAAATTCCGTTGATGGCGCATGCCATTTTCAGAATTTCAAAAGACTAGGCGGAAATTTCGTTGAATTTCCTTATAATAGTTGAGATGAGATGTATTTGATTCTGCTCCTTTTTGTTTTACAAACCTTAAACAACACATCTTCTTGTTTTATCTATTTTATTTTATAATTTCATGTTTTGTGAAGCTCCAACATCCACCGTTAAGTACCTTTTTTCAAAAGAATATATTTCTTAACTAAAGTTTTCTATATCTAAGCCAATTATACATGCTGGAACAATATATATTTATATCAATGATAGCTTTGCCTAAATACAGCACTCCTGTGCATCTAACTATACAGGAAATTATTTTCTTGCAATAATGTTGTCTGTGTGTTAGAAGTGCAAAAGTTCTGATGGTCGCATGCGTCTTTGTTTCAAACAGTCATGTTGGTAGTGATAGTGAGATTTCATTGATGGACGATAAGGAAGAGGATGGTGGTGGAGATTGTAAATTGATAGTGAGTTCTGTTAATATATGGTAAAAAAATGATATCTATGGTATTTTGAAATTTCAAAAAGACGTCGTGAAAATTCCATTGATTGAATAAACATTATTAATACTAGTATAAACCGTATGGACGTTCATCCAATAATTAGAGATATTTACTTTTATTTAATAATAAATTAGTAGACAGATGTGTGCTATAACTGTAAAACCTTTGATGATCATAGTATTTTTGTTTCAAGCAGTTTTGTTGATGATGTTAGCAGCAAATTGATAGCAAAATTACATGCAAGTTGCAGATTAACAATGAGATTTCTTTAATGGATATGAGGTATTTTTAAAACTTCAGAAAAGTTACGATGGAAATCATATCTATTGAATTCTCTTTTATTAATACTATAAAAATAGAGATAGAGACAAAAAAAAGGATGGAGAGGCAGATATAGGGATGTAGTGATATGAATAACTAGCATAGGTTAATGCTTAGATTATAGACAGCAATATCTTGAAGGAAAGTAAAGTGACGTCTAACAATTATGCTCTTGTTATACATACATATACGCATGTGAAAGGATATGCGGTTCACTTCAACACTATCTATATGTTACTAAATCTTAGCACCATGGTTATCATAATCTGACCGTGAGTCGAAACATGACGGCTGAACATTTGAAGTTTAAGTAGTTCGATAGGTCGAACGTTGAAACCGGGTACCTCCTTTTCTCGTTTGTTTTTGCATTTCAAATGAGCATTAAACTAAAGTTTGCCATTTAAATTATCAATATACCAATTATATTTGAAAAACTTAATGAAACTGACAACTAAATTAATTAACCATGGCAATTTTCCGAAGCTAAATTGGTTGATAAAGAGAATTCGGTTGGGTAAATTGTGAATAATAAATAATTATGCATAAATAAAGCATATGTTGCACAGTTTAACTAAAAATAATGGAAAAAATTCAGCAACAAATGTGCATGAGCAGCAGCAAAGCAAGATTGATGTTTAGTTTATTGTGGAACTGCAGTATATCCGCAGAATATTAGAGAAGCAACCATCGCCTTTCCTAAATATCTAAGACGCCTTTTCACTTCTTTGCTCCCACAGCTGGCCAAATTTAAACACCAAGCATACTATGATAGGCCATGTAATTAGGCCTAGGCTGCGTATGAAATTTCTTTTTATGCAATAGCTGTTGGTTCTGGCCTGTGGACCCGTTTTGTGTATCTTTGGACCGTGGTTCTGGACGCCCACAGTTAGCCGTGGTTGGGCCAAGACCCGTTACGGTTATGTTAACTATGGTTAGCACAGTTCAAATGACATTATTAATTAACTTAATATTATTAATATTACTGAGACAAAACGTTCCCTGTAATTGTAATTTTAATCTAGGGTTGAATTGTTTCATAACAGTATTACCATATTGTGAGTTTGCTTGAAATGATTGATGCTATTTTGTCCCCATGGTGTTTGCTGGACGAGCTTCAATGGAACACCATTTATTAATTTATGCAAAGTCAAATTTTACATATACTCGTGTTTGTCCTACTAAATTTATGGATAAACCAATAAGATCGTGATTTAGTGATTAATATCCTTAATTTCAGTGCACTTTCTACATAATAGATGTCATTTAATACCTATATGCGTCATTTCTCTAATGACGCCTTTTTCACGTTTGTTCACAAAATGTACGTATGATTTGTCAAATAAAAGCTTTCTTTCTTTGTTTTACTGCTGCTGCTGCTGTTTCTGAAACATGACTTCTTGTATCTCAGTGGTCGTTAATAGATGAAGAAAATATTTGTAACCTTCTTAAGCATTAGTAGGAGAGCAAAAGCCCCATTAACGGCTCTTTGTTCTCGTGATCCAACTCAACCGCTATCCGATAACCAATAAACCTAGATCATACATACACTAGTTCAAGTCGGATCTTCGATCCAACGGTTTAACTGTCAATTTTATCCGATTGAACCGCGATTTTTTTATTTTTTCTTTACCTTCTCATTATGTAATTCTCTCTCATTCTCATTATTTGTATTAATTTGAAGAAAATAAATACATCTATATTGCAAAAATAATCATCATCTAAAAATCTAAACAATAAACTTCATAACTTCGTTCTTCATTGCTGCTGGCTCCTCCAAGATCACTACAAGGGTCGTCAAGTTTGTCGTCATTAAACTTCTATCGCTGTTCATTGCTACTATGTAAATAACTGTAGTCGTGCTGGTGCAGTTGTGCACTACAAAAATACACAACTTCAACTGCAGACTTTAAAGACCATCTACGTGATATTTTTATTTCAATATTTCTACATATAGCTTTTATTAAATGTGTAAATTTTTGAGAAAAAAAAGTCCATGGTTTTGACCATTTAAACCATCAAAATCTTAGGTAGTGCTTGATTTAAAACCGAATTTTTTTAATATGTATGTCAAATATGAAAAGAATGGAGGAATAACGGGGGATGAAAAAAAGACGGATGAGAAGACGAAGCGGATAGAGAGACGATGGAAAATAGATTGCTTAACGTGCTTGTGTTATTTCCCAAAACACGGAAAGAAAAAAAATTATTTCCGTTTTGTACGTTAACTTTGTTTTCTAAATTGACCGTTTTCGACAATATATATATATCGTTTGCATTTTTGTATGAACAAAAACCCAAAAATAAAAAATAAAAAAATCAAACACTCCCTTAAATTTTAAACCCATCACAGCTAGACTCACGGGAAAACCACGGTTTTGAACCCAAGTTGTGCCTTTCTTTAGGCTTGCCAACAGATGCTTTCAGATGTGTATAGTTCCATATCTGCATCCGAAATCATTTTCGGATATCGGATATCCGCATCCGCGGATACGGACGAATATCGGATAATTATTCTCTTCACTAACGACCAATAAATCAAGAATTGTAAAAGGAAATCTAAGTTTAATATAAATATTTTTCAATCTCATTTATTATAGAAGTATAAAAAATCAATAAATATGACGATAACAAATAGTTTCAAGCAGTAAATAAGCATTAAGCGCATATACTATAAACTACCAACTTAGCATAACAATAAATGAATATCTTTCGCTGCATCAAAATACACATAATTTGAACTACAATTTCAATAAAAACCGGACGGATAATTTTCGAATGTGCATTTCTTCGTATAAGTATCTGCATTTGTTTTCTGGATATCATATATTTATCCGTTTTTGGAATGCGGATCCGGACGGATTTCGGATTTTTTGGATATCCATTCAAAGTTCAACCTTCTGAAGCATAAGCTGCAGTTAAAAGTCTTGCCTCAAGTTAAATCCAGGTTTCTATTCTAGAAATGAAATAAATTATTGGGTCTTGTGTTATATACGCATGTTTATGTACTAATTCATGTCTTTCATGCTCATGTTGCCAAATTTGTCAACTTAGAAACGTGCACACTTGATTTCCTCAATATGTTTTTACTTGCATTATTGTCTTTGTGATTATGTCGCAGCTTTCTTTTATTTTATATGGTTGGTCAATATTTGTAAATTACCCAGCACATCAACATAATCGTCAGTTTTGCAAAATTTTCCGTTTATTATATAGTGTATATGCATGTTGATGAAAACTTGCATGATTTTCTTGGGTAACAAATTGTTCTATGAATTTTTTTGGGCATAGTACGCATCATTACTTTTAATAGAGGCAATGATAGTATTTGTATTTTTGTTTTGTTTTTTTTCTAAATAAAAATAAAATAAAATAAAATAAAAAATGACAGTGCTTGTAAAATAGAAGCTTATTTCTGTTAGTAATCATATATAAATATTCATATCTCTCTGTAAAACAGTAAAGTTTAATAACAACCAAGGTTTGGCTAAAGTCTTTGTTAAATTTCAAAATACGTCAAATATCCTTTGCAAAAAAATGTAAATTAGATGCATAAAATTAAATTATTGAACAATTACATATATTTACGCAATTATTTAATGAATAATTGCAGATATTTATGCAATTATATTCAAAAATTGCAGACATTTCCGCAATTAACCATCAATACAATTGTAGAAATTTCCGTCATTTTTCACTGAATAATCGCAGAGATTTATGTAATTTTTGGATACAATTGCATAAATGTCTGTAATTAGTTGTTGAATAATTGCATAAATGTATGCGATTATTCAGCAACTTAATTCTATTGATCTAATTTAGAATTTTGAATTTTTTTAAGAGGAATTTTCGTGTATTAAGATTGATTTTAAGGACCTCATCCTAATATTGAATTAATAGTATCTGTTTAAAATTCATCTTAAGAAGGCTGTTTGTTTTGTTGGTACGTCACGTTTAGGGCTGTTAATGGACGAGTGTCCGATGTCCGTTCGTGTCCGTAACCGAAATACGTCCGTTCGAGTCCGTTCGATTTTCATTTAGGACACGATATAGGACAACAAAATTTGTACGAGCAAAACTATTGTCCGGTCCGAGTTCATTCGAATTCTTCCGAAATTTTTATAATTCAGTATATCTGATGGAAATTCTATTAAACAACATAAAATTTGATGTAAATAGCAATGTTCGCTCATCTCCGCTCATCTCCGTTCGAGTCCGTGTCTGAAAAATGTATGTACGAGTCCGTCCGATTTTATTTAGGACACGAGTTACGACAACAAAATTTGTACGAACATAACTCTCATTCGGTTCATGTCCAGTCCGATTTTATTTAGTACATAAACTGAACACACATCCGTCCGGTCCGGTCCGGTCCGATCTTGTCACGCAGCAACATTACTGTGAGCCCAAAATAGAAATAAAAAATGACGGCATTCAAGAACTGTACCGTGGGAATTTTCCAAACATTTTGGAACTACTTCGCACGGGATTAGTTGGTTTGGCATAATTGGTGCTAATTTTGGACTTTGAACATTAGTTCCCTGTTAAAATTAAAGGTGGTATACACTTTTTTAACAAAAAACGCAAGTTCAGTTATGCTTTCCGTAAAACTTTTCATAAATCAAAATGTCAACTTCCAGCATTCATAAGTATAGATATAATTATGTTTTAGCATGTTTTTATCAAGTAAAATCTTTCTTTTTACTACCATCAAATTTTATAGAGTTTCTGATATAATTTTTTTTTTAAAAAAAAAAACACACAAATCAGTGTGTATTCTATTAGAAAATTGCTAATCATTTTACTGTTCAAAAATAGGGACATGTAACTTATTTTGTATAATAATCTGCTATGTTAAATTATGTTTCAACAACTATTTTAACTCTTTCGGTATCTCATTACTCCTAGATAAGTTTCTTATTTTTTATAAACCAAACAATGGAAAAAGTGTTTTTATGGGATATGTTTCTTCCAAACTAAATTTTATTTTGGCGTTTATCCTCTTTTTAGAACGTGAATGGATGATTACCCTAACAAAATTTTGTTTATGTAAATCATTTTTCTTATAGCCGTGACCTATTCTATTCAAGTAATTAAAGTCTCGGTTTTAAAGTGGGTTTGGATTTCTTTGAAGTAAATAGACTAAAAGAACGTCGATATGTCGATATGTTTAGTTCTAATAAAAAGCGACTCCATTAGGAATGAAACAATTTTTTTTTTTTTTTTTGAATTACCTAGAGAACCAAGCTTCGCTTGTAAACTCTAGAGAAGTATGTGCCTGTCAAACACATACTTCGGTCGGGTACTTGTTACAGGGTTGTCAGTTTCGGTGCTCGAACTCGTGACCCTCGATCAAGCAGTCCGGACCATCAACCAACTGTGCCAACCCTGTTGGCACAATTTTTTTTTTTTTTTATTCTGCTAATTTTGGTTTTGGTATAAATTACAAATTTTCTCCTTGAAATAACGTCCTACTTCTAGTCCATTAGGAATAAACAACCATGGAAAGTATTACTTTGACTTAATTTTTTTTATTACCATGATCCCAATGCTACCGTTCCAACCAGATTTATGTGGAAGCAAACAACTGGTTTTCAACACATTCATACTCTTTTTGTGGCATTATATCTTGCATTTTTGGTTTTATTACCGTAGTCATATATTGCTACATATAATAACCTAGTGTAGGCATGAAAAACCGGTAAACACCTTGATCGATTTGAAAACGGAAATTAAAGGGAAATAATTCAAATATCATAACGAGAAACACAAGGCTTTTAAAGTATTTCAACCAAAATCTTAAGTTTACGCCCATTATTAATATTATTTTACATGATTCTTGTTATTACAATCACTTTTATAACAAGTTTAGTTATAGAAACTACTTGACTACCAAAAATGGCAGCAATTCGATGCAAATATCCGTAGGGAGATTGAAAGGTCATTTCTTTGTTTTCCGTAGCTTTTTATTAATTTACTGATGTGCTTCTCCTCCCGAGTTTGTTGAATGTGTTTGAATGAGGAATCGTCCATATTCGAATTTCCAGCCACGAAGAAGAAGTCAAAATCGACAACTTTGGTATGTCAAAATCTCTTGGTACCGACTATTTTCGTTGGTAATGAGTGGTTTTGCATGCTCTGTTCTTCGATCTTCCTTCGTATTTGCTTAAATTTACAAGTCTTCACTACACCACAAATAGGATTTTGGCGCAACCGTAGGCGGGGCACTTGATACGGCTATAAGCCGTATCAAATTTTAATACAGCTTATAGCCGTATCTATATTATTTAATACGGCTGTAAGCCGTATTAACATTTGATACGGCTTATAGCCGTATCAAAATCTGTGCCTCTTTTCGTGGGAAATTTTTTCCCAAAACGCACATCCTCTCCCTTTTTTTTTTATTTCCAAATTTCTTTTTCTCCCCATGTTTACTTACGGTTAAATCGCCAGAGCTTCCCCCTCGATCGCCAGAGCTTTGACGTCGTCCATCAGAGCCTTCCACGTCTTCCGCCCCTTCCACGTCCATGTAATTTTGTTATGAAATTGCGTGCTTAATTCCGTTGTTTTTGTTATGAAATTGCGTGGTTAATTTTGACGTTGGAATTCAAACTACGGACTATATTGTTGTTTATTCGACTTGCACCTTTGGCGTTTGCTATATTTACCATCTGTTTTGCAGTCTCGGTACTGGAAATTATAGTAAATAATAATAATAATATATTGTAATAACGTATAAGTTTTAGTTCACGAAGTACAACGTATTTATGGGATATAGGAGTTCGCTGTGGCATCTAGGTTGAACCAACGACTTTTGGTTTGTGAGTTCAGTTTGTTTCAACAAAATTTTGATGTTGAATGATATGTTTGGTGAATTAATTGAAGCAGACGGTTTAGTTGATGGAATCTACTCAAGCAGTTAATATATATAATTTTGCTTCAAGTTACTCAAATCAGTTGATGGGCAATTTAAGTAAATGTGTTGCTTGATTTCCCATCATGACAGCTTGCTGTAAGTCAATAATTAATTCTGTTTGTAGGCATATTATGCTATTTTGTAATATTTTGATCTCCTTGCATAATTTACAGCTTGGTGCTAATGTTGTATATGGTTCTGACCTTGTATATGGTTTTGACATTGTTGTATAAGTGGATAAAATTATTGTTAATGGCGCAAGCCAGGTATCAGGAGAGGGGTAATGTATAGATATTACTTCGGTACTACAAAATAGCGTCGTTGTAATGACAAATTTTTTGGAAACAGTTTGGTGCTAATGTTGTAATTGTTCTGACATTGTTGTATAAGTGGATAAAATTGTTGTTAATGGCGCAAGCCAAGTATCAGGAGAGGGGTAATGCATAGACATTACTCCGGTGTTACATTATGGCGCCGTTGTAATGACAAATTTTTTGGTAACAGTTTGGTGCTAATGTTTAAAATAAACCCTATATTTTGAGTTCCATTTATTGAAATTTAAATAGTCCATATATTTTAACTATTTAAATTTAATTAAATGTCTATGCATTACCCCTCAATGAATGTCCACGTGTTTTGCTGATGATGCCGAACAACTCATCAACATACATTATATTTATATATATTATGCCAAACAACTCGTGCATTATATTTGGTAGTACTTGCACCATATTAGAACTAATAAGAAGCATCAAATTTATTGAAACAAACATATGGATTATGATAATTATACTTATTTTTAAGCATCATCATCATCTGAACTTTCCAATTGAAAGTTAGTAAAAACATAAGTTGACAATCTGGCTTAGTATAAACTAATAGTTGAAAACCGAACAATTGCACTTAGTTTACAAATGGAGAAAATGCTCGGTATTAAAAACTAAGCAAATGCTCAGTTTTGTACGGCGAGCAAATGCTCAGTTTTTAACCAACTGGGTTAAACTCAGTTGAAAACTGAGTTTTAATAATTGGAAGAAGAACTCTTGGTGTTTCAAGTATACATTCAGAAAGGCAACATAAACATTTTCTTATGCTCTACTCTTACTTTTATTCACTACGAATTTTGAATATGAATTATAAAACAATTTTTATATGGCACCAACGAACACTCTTTTTGTATGGGCAAAGAGTTTGAGGTTAATGCTCTTTCTGCTCCATGTTAATAGTGTGAGTTGCAACTCTGAACTAAAGCAATAGAACTTCGCTAATATCAATTATTCCAATCAAATCAGGTTAAAAATATCATATTTTTAAATGGATATCTTACATGAATTGCAGTAATAAATCTTAAAGGAACCGCAATAATACAAATATAAAATAAGTATGATGATCTTGCCATTAAACTCCGACATCATGATGTTATACTCTGATCATCAGATTATTAAAATACATCAGACATGAATCATATTATTACATATATAAACTAAAAATGGTGATCATGCTTTCAGCACAATTTTCGCCTACCCGATCTACTGATATGTTGTGCTTGCTTCCCTTTGTTAGCTTATTTGTGTTCCATTGTTACTGCTAATCATTACATGTTTCTCCTGCTGCTAGGCATGCTTCTGTTATGGATTCTTCCACTAGTCTAGTTATGCCAGCTTCTGCCTTACCTGCTAAGATTTAACTATCCAAAATTTGCTCCTGAAATGTTCACATTTATATACTATTGCCTGCTTTTGACTTACGTGCTTCTACCCTAAGTACCGCCACTTTCACTGAGTCGGCTCTGATGCTACACCTCCTTCCCTTTGGCTCTGCACAAGTAATACAACTGATCCTATCTTAGTTCAAGTCTTGTAGCTCTGGCATTGCATTTGGCCCACATAATTCATGCCATCTGTTGTTTTGATCTAGTTTCAGCCCTTGCACATGTATTGCAGTTGCTCTTGCATCATTTCTTGGTAGGAAACTTGTTTATTTGGTTGTGGCTTGCTCATGTTCGAGTCTCTCGGCTATTCCTTTCCAATTTTTACATTCATTCCGCCTTTGTATTTTTTAAACTAGAGCTACATGAGCTCTGAAATGCAAGTATATGGCTTTTACATGGCTACTGTTCAGTTGTAGTCATGTCCCATTGCGGTTGGCTCTTTGTCTAGATGGTAACTACTATACATCTATTGTGATTTCAACCTAGCAATAAAAATATCATATTTCTGTTCTTTTGAAAAAACAAATATCCCTTCTTATAAAATGATAAACTTATTGTAGTTTACAAGGGTAATAAGTTCTAAATTTCCAAAATTTGGTTTTTAGAAACTAAGAACTACATAAAAGTTTGAAATTAATATCGCGGTGCTTAACCTTTTGGCTAAGCTAAAAAACACAAGATAAAAATAGCAGTCAACTATTATTTTAATCCTTTTAGAAAAGAGTGAAATGATTTTACATTTTTAAGTCATAATAAATGGTTTTATATTTTAAACAAAAATATGAAGAGGTTTATGGTTCAAATTTCAACACGATAGTAAATCTTTAAAAAATTGCCATTTTAATAAAATGCTAAATGGCTTTCTCTTTTTGACAAATAGCTAAACTTTTCAATGGTAATGGAAAATCCGTAGAAAAACTAACATTTTTATTTTTAACACCAAACTAAATGTTGTCTTTTAAACAAAGTGCTAATGATTTCATCCATTAATAAAAATGGCTAGCGTGTGTAAAAGAAAGTTGAAATATTGTATTGTATTCACATTTTTATCATTGTACAGACTTGTGATGTATTTATACAAACAAGTCATACTTGTACATAACTACATCTTATACACTGGTTTTACCTAGATATAAGTTGTAAATTTTACTTGTACATAACAGCAATTTAGTTAGCAATTCATGACTAACTCAACATATAATCGTCTCTGTTTTCAACAATTTCATGCTCTGCATGTAGGATATTTTGTTATAGTGATATATGGAAGAAATTCTTTATAACTATTACTAAGCACCATTGAAATGATTTTATATGTATAATTACAACAAGAGATCGATCTAAAATCACTAATTTTATTAAGACTGTTAGTTTTTAGAAGTAGAGTTATGAAAGTATTGTTAAAGCTTTCAAGTAACTTTTCATTTTCTATGAATTCATTTACCACTTTTACTATATTTCCTTAATATTATCTCAATGAGTTTTATAAAATTTAGAGTTGAACTCATCCGGACTAGGACTCTATAATCATTTGAATTAAAGTAATTTGCTTCACTTCTAATTCATTGAATTTCTCCATCAATTTTTTTAAAAGCAACATAATTTACTTTCTTTTCTACATATAATATGAGGGCTTTCAGAAAAACCGCTTTGATTGTTAATAATTCTTCATAATATGTAATTGCATCCTTTGCAATTTTCATAATACAGTATTAAAGTCGCCTAGTAAAACTCATGGAATATTACATTTTTTTACCAATCTCTGTAAGTTTAATCCAAAGGTTATCCCTTTCAGATTCAAAAATACAGGCATAAATATAAGTTTAATCCACAAGAAGACATTTTGTGTGTGTGCATTTAAAAATATATATTGTGTGTTTGTTCTGTTTGATTTTTGTGTGTGTTTATTTATTGTGTGCGCATTTTAGAAAAAAAAATATTGTGTGTTTTTGTTCAATTTTTGTGTGCATTTTGTTGTGTGCTTGTTTTCCTTGTTTGTATTTGCATTGGCATTTGCATATTTTGTTATATAAAAAAATTTCACACAATCTCAATTTAAAAAGAAAAAAAAACTCATTCCATTTTCAAATACACTTGCATTTTTCTTCTTTACATATTTTTACACTTGCATTGTTTCAAATACTCCTATGTGCAAATACACTGCGTACCACTCACAACAACATCCATAAACAACTCTCTGTTAACCATCTTCCTGACCACCTGACACTGCCCTATCTCCAACAACGAGCTTCCAGTCATCACCTTCTCCCCATTTCAATACCAAACAACTGCTTTCTCATAGCAACCAAGTAGCTTACCTCCCTATCCCTCCTCTAACCATTTTCTCAAACACACAATCATACCATCTCCTGTTCAATACTTCTGCCTGTGTCATCATCCCTCCTCTAATCATGCAATCTAGATTAGTGCTAGATTAGTGCTTAATTTCTCATTGTTAAGATTATGTTGAAGTGATTGCTTGCAATCATGTATAATAAGCATGCTTCAGACTTGAACAGGAAGGTCAATACCTTTGAATACATGATTATTCCTTTCGCACCAAATATGCCAGATTAGGGTAGTAAAAACAATGTTATTGATTTTAATAAGAAATTGATTAATATTTTAATTTTGACACGGATTTTCCAGAATTTGATTAAAGTCAGTAGCATTTTCGATTGTAATTTGGGTCTTTTGCATGAATTCATTTAGAATCTGGTTCGAATAAGGACAATTGAAAAATAGGTGATCCCTATCTTCATGTTGATTTTGACATAACACACAAGACTGGTCAACAATGTTAGTCCATCACTAATTCTATCCTTAGTGCCGAGTCTATTAAATTTAATTAGGAGAGAACAAATAGACATTTTTGGTGCACAATCTTCGTGCCAGATAATTTTAGCCCAGTTAAATTCGATATTTTTGACCCTTATGCAGTTCCAAGCTATTTTTGAACTGAACTGACCATCCTTTCTAGGAATCCAATGCTAAAAGTCTTCTTGTTTTTAAGCATGAATTGTGATATTATGTATAGTGTTATGCATTTGAATAGGCACATATTCTAGGTGATTTTTCCATTTGTTACCCTGCTATAAGAGTAGAAACTTTCCTGTTTCTGCCATCTATATTTTCCATTGTGTTCCACCCATGACTGTTTACCAGTGAGTACCCATTTATCCATGGGTCTGCCCAGATTTCAGTGTGTTCACCATTCACTATTTTCCTGTCAATTGCACCTTTACACCATTGCCTTTCTTTTAACAAATATTTCCAAGTGTATGAAGCATTATTATTCAATGCAGCTGTCCAAAAATTTGATTTACTATAGTATTTATAATGCATCCAAATAGCCCAAGTTGATTTACCTTGAATAAAATGCCAAATCAATTTAATTGCTACTGTTTTTGCAAACTCCTTCATTACCCCCTTAACCACTTACAGTTCATTACCATTTCCAACTACTTGCTCCTTGCCTCATTTCCTTATGCATTAACATTTGCACTACTTCATTCAATTCCACTACATCCCTTTCGAGCTTGCCTCTACATCTCCAAACCAACAAACAAGTTCCTTTCACAAACGTCGCTGCTCTCTGATCATTCTGCCTCAAACTTCCGATCACATAACACCTATCTCTGTTCTAGTCAGCACACCCACCTGACTACTACTGCACATCAAATATTTCAACATCAACACTAGTGCATCTGGCCTCTGCACAACTACCATCACTTCAAACCCAAAATAAAAACCCAAAAATTTCTTCGACAACAACTGTGCTCACTTCACTGTCCACTCCTATTACTTCAACTACAACAGCGCCTCGCTGCAAACCTGTTCCACAACAGTTCAACCAGCCATATCAACATACACTATTCAGACCATCTTCCTCTGCACTCCACTGCCTGTCGAACCCCATACTTCACTGATAAACCATCCTCATCTACCTGTCTTTTGTACTACTATATATTACACACAATATACTTCTCAAACTGCCTTTTGTAATACTATAATTTATACCCATTTTTATGTTTGTAGGTTGAATCAGGAATGATCTTTATGCAATCTTTGGTGCTAGCTAATTTTATTTAGTTTAGCAAAAAGTGTAGCAAGAGAATTGGAGTAATTCATTTGCAAAAGGTTAAGCCAGAGACACTGTTATAGATGTTATACTCTGGGTTCTATTGAACATCTTAAGGTCTTGTATTGATATTGTGACTTGTGTAGCTCTTGTTTTGAGTTTAACTTCATATTTGTACTAAATGCTAGTATGTACTATTTTTCGTGTTATGTAATGATATTGTTAAGTTATTATGCACTGCAATGCAGATTATTGAATCATTTGAATGTGCACTGTCTATAATATTATTTGTTTTCTAATATCATTTGAGTGCGGAATATTGTATATGTATGTGTAATTGACTACTTAGATACGGCCAATTAGATACAGATAATTGATACATTAGATACGGCTACTAGCCTTATCTAATGAGACAATTAGATACGGCCTCTGCCCATATCTAACTGGCTCATTAGATACGGCTAATAACCGTATCTAATGTATCAATTAGATACGGCTAATAACCGTATCTAATGTATCAATTAGATACGGACTTTGGCCGTATCTAACAGGCTCATTAGATACGGCTAATAACCGTATCTAATGTATCAATTAGATACGGCTTAAGGCCGTATCTAATTGTCTCCTTAGATACGGCTAATAGCCGTATCAAATTGATAAGCTCGCCAAATTTTGATACGGCTAAAAGTCGTATCTAATCTTATTAGATACGGCTTTTTGCCGTACCAAAATTTGGTTTATGGTGTAGTGCTTGGATCTTCGCTGACAAAATTACCCATCAAAAGTGGTTGGTACTAATCGGTTTTCCCTATCCTAAACTTTTTTTCCCTCAAAATTGCAAGTAGCATCAATAGTAGCTCAAAGTGGGCCCCTCTAGTTTTTTAGATCTCTCGATACCAACTTTTTCTCCTAAGACTTTTGATCCATCTTTTCATCATCTTGAAGTACAGATCCATCGACATACCGCTTGGCTCAAATGTCAAATAACACTTGACCCTAGAGTATGCTTTTGTGGCAATAAACCATACTTTGGATTGAGACTACCAACGAGAATGTAACAACTCGATGTTGAGAAAGTAATTAATTAAAATTAATAATGGTGATTTAATTAATTAAAATGGGATTTTCGATGATTTTGGCATTGTTTGGTAATAATGGAATTCAATAAGGATTATTTATGGGAAATTTATTTATTTTAAGGAAAATTATTATTTTTCAAAATGAAATGAACTATTTTGAAAATTTATATGTACTATAATTCTAAATTACTAATAAAAGATGTATTGAATTATTTTGAAGTAATAACAACATTTTAAGGTAGAAATGATCATTTTTAAGCTACATCAAAAATGATTGAATAGTTTTATAAAGTTTAATATAATAGTAAATGATGTTAGAAGTACATTTCAAAGAAAAAAGAATATTGTTTTATTTTAATAAAGAGTTTTAGAAATTATTAATAAATGGGCTTAAATGTAATTAAAGAATAGGCAAATTAAAATAAGGTAAAATATGGGAAATAAATTCTATAAAATTACATAATGTTGACTAATCACTTGAGAAGTATAAATTTGATTTTTATTTGTAGTTTATTAGACATTTGTGTTGAATAGAAAATAGTTTGTAAAAAGAAAGAAAAAGAAAAATAATAATAAATACACTTGTTTTAGTAAATGAAGCCCAAAGCCCGAAAACTTAAAATTTAAGCCATATTATCACATCTAGACATTTCTAACTCTTGAAACCTCCTTTCCTTGATATTTCCATTCACTTTTGTTTCTTCCTTTAGGATATACTTCTTCCTTTATACAAAAACCTATTAACTTCTCGTCTAAAAATAAAAATAAAAGTAATGAAATTCCTAAAATCTCAAAATTAAACAATATAAAACTCAACACTATGCTACACCACCGTTTATGAAGAAGATTGAATTTTGATAAATATGGGAGCTATTGAAGGTTGCAATGAGGAGGATAATGGTGGTAGTAAATGTACTATATAAGCTAAGACCAACATGAGTAATCTGACTCACTAAATTATGTCTGTAATGTTGAATCTTCTATTATACGTTGATTGATGAACTATGTGTTTGGTTCGTATTTTTGATCATGACTGAATTGAAGCAGGAAGATATAGTAAGTGTTAAATTAGGCTTTAGGAAATGCGATCGATGGGTATCACCGGTCGGCCACTACGGTGGACTGATGAGCACCCTAAAAGCCAAATTCTGTTTATTTAAATTGTTTATATATATATATACATATATATATATGTGTATATGTATATATATACACATACACACACATATATATAAACGTATGGTCAGCTTATATGATTAATTATAAACTATGTTATGGATTCTATATCTATTGAAATAATTTTAAGAGAATTATTTAAATTTGATATTAAATATTATTAAAGATTTTAAGTAATAGAAAATAAGATTTTATGGTAATAAATAATTATTTAAGATCTTATATAATTTTTAGAAATTTAGAAATGGCTCGTAATTAATATTTTAAGTGTTTTGGTAGTACATTTTATAATTTATAAGTTTTTCAATAAGGGTTTATGTATACAAACATTTAAATGAAGGGATGTTTCTATTTGACATTATAAATTCCTTTAATATCCTAATTTAATCTATAAATTACAAAGGCTTTCTAAATAGAATTAAATGATTTCTAAAATGAGTTATCAATGATTTTAAGTATAAAGTAAATGATTTGAATTACATTTTATGGTTTGAAATAAATAGGAATTATACTGGGAGTTATATTTTCAGAGTATAATTTCATTATGGAACTTCTATTAGTTATATTTGATTTGTAAAGTGAAATTTAGTATTTAATATGTATTTGTGATTATTAAATAAAATGAATGTATTTGCTCATTATATAAATGTTTTAAATATACTGTTATTAGAATATAATAATTTATTTTAGAAGTTTTACTATATTTTTGCAATATAAATTCTTTTCTAGTTTATATTTGAATGGTTTGATTGTATTCATTCTGTGTAACGAGGAATTTGAATAAAGAGAGTTATAATACCATTTTGTACGAGACATTCGGTAATATTTCTTCGGTTATTCTCTAGACTCATTACACAGAATAATACCAAGGAGATTCTACATTGTGAAGAATTTGAGTAAGCTAATTAGCAATACCATTTGGTATGAGACATTGGTAATACTTTTCTGCTTACTCTTATGACTCTTAATGTAGAATATGTAATGGAGCAACTTTGACTTGTGACATCAGATAAATGGACTAGTAACATAAGTTGGTATGAGACACTGTTGTGATATATATATATATATATATATATATATATATATATATATATATATTCGGTTATTCTTTGTTCATGGATAATAATCATACGAGGATAAGCATGATGTGACTAGGAGTGAAGCTCAATGTAGTGTGCTAGGCTTCATGCCTATTGCTATGTATTGGCATATTTAGATGTCTCCGTGTCAGCTAATATATAGATAGGCAGTATCTGTTTGTCTATCACCGTCCAACTTCCTTCGTGACATGGGAGTAAACCAGATTAGGCCAGAATCCATCTTAGCGGCATGATTATGGGGTCGCACCGAGAACCTATGACACCCTATACATATCACTGTATGCATTACTTGTAACTTTGTGTTATCGCTGTATGCGTTCACCTCTTTGTCACTTAGGCCAGTAGTCTGTTATCATAGGGGCATGTGTCGGGTCATGATTGAGTTGATTAAGTGCGTTAACGAGCATATCAGTGGACCTTGTCACCATACCTCCAATGACCCAGAATTTAGTTATTTGAAATTGGAATATTTAATTAATTTTAAATATTAAAAAAATTAATTTTGTAAATTTAATAACTTGAATTTCAAATATAACGATTTATTGGATAATTTAATTGTTGGATTAATAATTTGAAATTTACTAAACAATTCAATTTGGATTTTAAGTTGAATAAAAATGAATTAAAGGCTTATTTAATTTCTACTAATAATAATGAAGGTAATACAACTTTTAAATTAGAGTGAATAGTAATTTGAATGATTTTGAAAATAACCCGTTTTAATTAACATAAAACAGCCTTTTGGGAAATTGTCTCGGATTCGACGAAACACGTGTCACTAGGTCCATAATACTAAATTATATTACGCCGTTAAATTTCGTAATGATTAGACGTATCATTTGTTCGTGCAGGATGGAAACACGTTGAAATTAATATTAAAAATTCAATATAATAATTGGGTTCAAAAAGCTATCTTCTGCATGTGATCGAATTGGGGCTCAAGACTAGTTTCATTGTATTCGGAATAAGGGTATGACATACAGAACGACAGGTAGCATTCCTTAATTTGGTTCCGAAATTATATAGCTAGAGATTTTGAATATAAGTAATATATATGTGTGTGTGTATGCATGAGTGTGTGTGTCTATATATATATGTGAATGTATATGTGTGTGTATACATAGAGAGAGACCTGACCACTCAGCCATTGTTCCATCTCCATCAGCCTACCCCTCTGCCATGTTCTATCTCATCCCCATCTTCCATAACCCATCATCGCAGCTTATACCTCATCATCATCATCGAAACCATGTACACATACGAACATCTATGATGTACTTCATTCATTTGTTTTACATCTCTAGTAAAACATACCAAACTCAGTGAAAAACTAAATTTCCTTCATTCAAAAATCAATAACGTCAAATCTGTTCGTAGTTAGCTTGAATGATCAACATGAAAGATGTGGATAATCCTCTGTAGTATTTTTAAAAGCTGACGGATCGAGGTTTTTTTGAGAAATGTTCGAGTTATTGTCGATAATTAGCAAAAGGGAAAATATTGTCGGAAACTTCAAAAAATGATTTCTCATGATCCGCTTAGAATTACTCGACACAGTTAGCATCATTATGTTCGTATCGATGAGTAGTATTTTTCATGTGAATTCAGCGCGATTTGCTTTCGATGATTGACGATGGCGGCGAACTAGGGTTAAGGTTTGTTGGAATTTTAAGCTACGATTCATGAATTGGAGCTTAGCGTGTTGTCGGACTTGGGAAGTGCTTCATCTTGTTGAATTTTGGTAGTGTTCGATGCTTATTTGTGTCATGCGATATTTTGTTGGCCGTGGAGTGAGCTACAGGCGAGAGGGGGTAGGGGTTCGTGGTCAGGTCAAGATGGTGGGGATGGGTTGCTTTCACAGAGAGAAAGTTGTGGGCGATGATAGGTTGGTGTTTCGGTGATCGGAGCTCTGTGCACTGTGCACGAATATGGAATATTGGAATGGAGAAGAGGGGGATGGAGAAGAAGGTACTATTGGGAACGGCTATTGGGCTTGGACTTGGGGCTCGATTGTTAAGGACTTAATTATTATTTTTTATGTTAAACTTTGAAAAATAAATCAATAACTTATAAAATTGATAACTTCTTCATACGAGGTCCGATCGAGAAGAAACTTTTTGCGTTGCGCTCGTATTGACGAAAATTTTACGATGGAGTTGGTTTGGATGAATTTGGAGAATACTGAAAATTGGGCTATAATCGGATGTTGTTCGATTTTAGTTCCAAATCGGGACAGCTCGGAGACAACAGAAAATTTCACTGAGTTAATCTCACCTTTTGGTTAATTGGTATGATATGTAGTTGATAAAAATTATTGAATGATTGTTGGATGAATTTGAATATTTATTAATTGGTTTGTATATTCCCGTCTATCGGAGCGGATGAGACCCTGTTACGTTCCCATGTAAGAACGGATGACCCTTTGTATATGAATCCCGCCTCGAAGCGGTTGATTTATATTTTATGATTACATAACATTTGTGATGTAGGGGGAAACAGGTTGGAGGGATCCAACATGATTCCTCGCTATTTTTGAATTGTTTCAATAATATATTTTAAATGGATTATTGAAAAATAAAACCTATCAGTGATAAGAAAAATCAATATCGATATTGGTTAGGTGTTGGGTGACTATTGGCCTCAAATTAGTATTTTAAAAATACTATGAATTGCTGTTTAAGTCGGAATTGGGTTTTGAGACGAGAAATGATTTTTAAATCCGAAATTGGTTTTTGGAAACATGTTATTTAATGATTATTTAAGTTAATTAAATATTTTAATATTATTTTAAGTTAATTAATTTTACTAATACTGTTTTTAAGTTATTTAATTATAACAATATTAATTTAAGTTATTTAATTATAATAATATTATTTTAAAGTTATTTAATTGTATTAAAATTGTTTTGAAGTTATAATATCATATTAATATTATTTTAATGTTATTTAATTATTTTAATATTGTTTAAAAGTTATTTGTTATAGTTAATAAGTTTTAAGAATTTATAAAAGGAATAATAAATTGAAAGATTAATTATTATTGTTTCTTAAACAATATTTTGGAATGATTAATTATTATTTTAAGATATTTAAAGTGAATAATTTCCATTTATTTACAATTTTCATTTAATTATTATTATATAGTGGTGTTTTGAAGTAAACGATTTAAATTATTATAAATGTTTTCGAGACCCGAAAATGGAGTCGAAAGACTTTGATTTTAAAAAGGAGTTTATAGAATTGTTTAAGGAAATAGAGGAAGGGGTATTTGTAAGATGGAAGAGTTTATAAATGGTTGGATATCTACAATTTTAGAAAAGGGTTTATAGATTCATAAAGAATTTTCATAAACGGTTTTATGGATTTATAAAGGCTTTATAAATGATTTTAGAAATGTACAAAAAGAATTTATGAATGACTATAATTTATAAAAGAATTTTATAAATGGTCTAGAGGATTTATAAAAATGAGCTGTAAATGTTTAAAAAAAAGATTATATAGGATTCATAATGTTATCCCGCCTTTTGCAAGGCTGTAGGCAGGCGGATTTAACTAAGTTCGATTTCTCAGTTATAATGGAATGCGACATGGAAGTCGTTCGCCATGGAAGTCGCTTGGCATGGAAGTCGCCCGGCATGGAAGTCGCTTGGAACAGGAAGTCACTACAGGAACAGGAAGTCGCTACAGGAACAGGAAGTTGCTCGTACCATGACGAAGGATGTTGGGTCGACTATGGTCCTAATAGGCCCGGACAACTCAGAAAGCCCAACAACTCGAGATTTACCTATAAATACAACATGAAGGGGTTCAGAAAAAGAACCTGGATTCTGTTTCCCTTCTTCCTTATTAAGGCTACTCTGCCATAATTGTTTTGAAAACTCCGGATTGTAACTATAATTGATTCTCATATCAATAAAAAGGAAATTTTTGGAGTGGACGTAGACCAGAGTCAGCCGAACCACTATGAAATCTGTTGTTCTTTACTGCTTTCTTTTTAATTTTTACTGCTCTTCATATTTATATTCTCCACATACACTCTATCTGCTATCTGTGACTGTTAGCTGGTGCTTTCATTTACATTTGGGTATTAGTGACCAATTTTGGCGCTAACATTTTGGCGCTTTCACTGAGAAGGCAAACACTCGGGGATTTTGGAGTTAGGAACTTAGATTCTATAAAGCAATAGCTAGCCTATCAACAAGAAAGCAAGTGACAGAAAGAAGCAATCAGGAGGAAAGTCAAGAGGCCTCCTCTAGAGGTGGAGCAGGTCAAGCATCCATCTATATCACTAGGGACGATATGGAGATGATGATGAAAAGGCAGGAAGATATGATACAGAACTTGCTTCGACATGTTGGACATTTTGGAGCACAAAGTCAAGGGAATGGACCAACTACGGCTGCTGTCATTGTAGAACAAGGAACCAGAGATGTAGAAGTTTCTAGAGGTCAACACTAGAACCAGATTGGAGGGATTGAAGGAAATCGGTAAAGGCTCGGGGCCAGACCTCCAGGATTGGATACTGGGAGTGCGATGAATGCAGCTCAGCAAGCAGGGACCAACGTGGATGTAAATGACCAACATGAAGAGTACTACCCAGAGTACCCCTAGGACATGGGGGGCAAGGTAGAGATGCAAACAAGGGACTACCCCCGGATGGAGACGAGTGGATGGCCGGATTAATAAGAAGGATTATGAGAGGAGGATTGTCAAGCAGAGGCTTAGAGGAAGTCAGTCGGAGTCCGTTCACTCCGAATATCAGAAATGCAAGGAATCCTCCAAAGTTCAAGTTACCCACGCTGGATCCTTATGATGGGAAATCAGACCGATCCATGCATGTTACCAGTTATATCAGGCATATGGAAGTGCTGGGAGCATCCGAGGAAGTGATGGCACGATGCTTCGCATTATATCTAACAGACTTGGTTGCGCTTTGGTTCATGCAGCTAGAGAATGGATCAATCAGAATATGGAACGAGCTAGTGGAACGCTTCATGAGACAGTTTAGGGTCCACATGACGTGACCAAAGAGTGTGATGACCTTAGGTTCAATGAAGCAGAGGATCGGAGAGTCCATAAGAGATTTTCTATTGCGATTCAATGCAACGGTGGCTTCAGTAGATCGCCCGAATCCATCGATGATTTTGATAGCGGTGGTAGCAGGGGTTGCGAAAGGCATAGAATTTAAGGATTCTTTGGCAAGAGATCCACCACAAGACCTAGGAGAATTCTATCATGAAGCTGAAAGGTTCATTTAGCTAGAGGATTCACGCATTGAAAGGCGAGAAATAAATGCCGTGCAAGGCGAAGGAACCTCCAAGGAACAGACCGGAATAGACAAAGAAAAGTGGAAGCAGGATGGCAGATACGATGGTCCTGACAAACGGAAGAAATTACGTGAACGCAGATTCAAAAATACGCTGAGTTGACGGCAAACCTGGAACAGATTTACACGGGAACTCGGGGGCACCTCCCCGATCGGAAACAATCCAGGAGAGACCCCATGGAACGAGAACGTTGAAGTGGAAAGTATTGCCTATTCCATGAGCTGGAAGGACATGCTACTGATGAATGCCACCATTTGAAGGATGAGGTGGAAGAGCATGTTAGAAATGGTAGATTGCCATAGTACGTGAGAAATCAGACAGCAGTCGTAGGACCTGAGCAACTATCGCCGGCACCCAACAGAACTAATCCTGGATCGGGATCACGACTCGTCATCAATTAGTCATGATGGCATGAGCCAAGTTCAAGACTTGAAATCTGGTCGATTACATAAAATTCTTAGGTTTTGATTTCAAAATAAAATAGGTATTCCACTTACACATGTGAGGGAATTGGAGAGAACCCCCGGTATGCTATGAGATGGTAATAGACTGCTCTGCTCAGAATGGCAGTATCTAGATTTTTCCTTTGTTTGTGGTTGAACATTTGGAATTTTAATCTAATAAATGAACTTGAATTTCATGAAATAAACCTTGGACCGAAGAGTTAAAGGACGAATATTGGAAGTCATTAGCATCATATTCTCAAAAATCAGTTTTTAACTGTATTTCACAAAAATCATAATTTTTATAACATTAAAAATTATAACGTTTATTTATTTAAAATGGATCAATTCCAAAATTATTTTATAAAACGTATACTTTCTAAAATCACTTTAAAAATCATTTTAAAATTCCAAAATCTGGGTCTAATGATGCTACACATCAAATAGTCAATCACGACTACAACGATATCACATATCGTATATGATAATCAACGAATATCAAAATATCCATAATCAAATAAAAACTGTTGAGGAATCCAGTTGGATCCCTCCAACCTGTTTTCCTGCATCCAAAAACATTAACACAATACCAATTTCGCTCCAGTACGAAATTATCGCGGTATATGTTCTTATTAAATATTATCCGCTTAATAACGGCGTAATAGGGTCTCATCCGCTAAACAAAAAATGCGGGAAATCAACAACTGCAATATATACATATGCCAATATATATATATATTGATATTATATATAATACCAATTTCACTGTTTATGAAATATTCGCGGTATATGTTTTTAATAAATAACATCCGCTTACTAACGGCGTATAATGTCTGTTTTAACAATCAATAGATATCAATCAACATTCAAACATGCATTCAAATATTTTAGATCTAACTATTTAAAATAAAATCGAAACTGATTCGATTGAGTGAGAAGTTCTCACCTTGATTTTATTTCCGTTTTAGCGATTTATTTCGAATAAAATTAAACGGACGTTTAATTTTACCCAAAATTCTCACTAACTCCAAACGACTCCAAACCAACTCCATCGCGTAGTGCTCGTCCATACGATTCCAACGCAACTGGTTTCGCGCGTTTTCGACCTCGTATGAAAAAGTTATGAATTATTGAAGTTTGTACACGATTTATGTTCATAATTTACAACTAAATAAACTAATTTAAACCTTCATCAACTTAGAGCCATAGGATCCATCCCCAAGCAAATCATAGCCCTCCATCCCTTCTTCTTCCCCCTCACGTAACCCTACAGGAAATAGGCCGCAACTTGAACCAACTTTTAGATAATTAGGGTTTAATTATGCAACATCAATACTCAACGATAACTCGATCAAGACGTTGCAACTCGAAGCTCTCCTCCTCCACCATGTTCGGCCTGAAGCTTAGAGAGCTCGGCCACCTGATGAGCCTCGAAAGGCGTGCCAAACCTGCGTGCGTCGGCCTCCCCTCGCTCCCACTATCCGACGTCGTTTCAGATCTCAACCGTATAGATCTCTAGCTCTCCTCATGCTCTTCGACTTCCGTGTTGAAGCTTCGTTGAATCGATGAATGGATTGGGAGTAATTGAGGGAGGAAGCTTGTGAATTTCTGGCCTTAGATAATGTTAGAGGCGGCTAGGTTAAAAAATTAGGGTTAGGGTTATTTTTTTTATCAAATTATGAAGAGGTGGGTCTATTTATAGAGTTTCGTTCGACACTATTCATCCGGAAATTCCGAACTCCGATTTAGGCGCCGTAACTGACGTTTCTAAGATTTACCCCGCGTTCCGGACATAATGGAACAGGTTTCGGAAGCTAATTCGGAAGTATGTGCGAGTTATGGCTGAAAATGCTCAATTTGAATTAAACCGATTTAAGTCGATTTCTAGGCGTTTTAATTTGTACCGGACAAACGGTAAATCCAATTGACTTGAAATTTGAAACCTTACAATAATATCACATTACGGATCCGATGAAACTGGTTTCATCGAAATCCGTGACTTTTTGAAAAATGGCTATTTTCACTCGTCAAATTAAAATTAAAAATAAATCGATGCGTTTCGAGCTGCCACGCTCAAACGATAACTCCGATTGACACGAAAATTGAAATCAGGTAATAACTAACTATTACGGATCCAATGGAACTGGTTTCGTTCAATTCTGAGACTGTTCAAAAATTGACTATTTTCACGAGTCGATTTTAATATTAAAATATTCAATTTTCACAAATTAACTTTTAAATCGATTTTAAAAGTTCTAAAATATCATTCTAACTTCAATATGATAAAATAAAATTTTACAAATCATTTTCAATCATATTTAACCCAATTTTCAATTATTTCCATAATTTAACGTATTAAATTATCGATTTAATTATTCAGTTAAATCCAATAATTCAAATAAAAATTTATTCGACTTATAAATTCACTCATTAATATTAAAATTAATTAAATATTCAAATTTTAATTTCTAAAAATTCTGGGTCGTTACAATCTTCCCCCCTTAAAAGAATTTCGTCCTCGAAATTACAAGTAAGAAAAATTATATAATCTATTAATTTTCCCAAAACAAATTTAAACTTCTTTACAATACCTTACTAAGTTTTCAAATCATACTTAGTTATCCTTTCAAAACAATTACTATTGTTTAACTTTCAATTCCAAAATCAAAGTTAAAGTTTTCAAAATTTTCTAACGCCTTAAATTTTCGGAAAAATTCGCCATAGTCTCCTTTGCGCGGCTCGATCCGAAAAAAAAATGACAGTATATATATCACAAATATACATCTCATCAAGTAATGAGGCATCCCGCAGGGAAAAAAGTGTAAAAGTACGGTATGTAATCCGAGATATGTACCTTATATTTTTATTAGCAAGCATATACGGCTAATATAGCGCAAAAGCGAGCTCCAAATGCGAAGCAAACGCAATCCGCACCTACTAATCACTCAACAAACAACATGAGAATCATGCATGTAGATAATAGTATCAATATATAACATATAGCAACATAATAACTATATATGCCAACATAGCAAATGTAACAAACAACAAATGCAATATATATTCATTTATATTCTCATTAATATTAAATGAATTGGTTTTCAATTTTAATCATATTTGATTCATATACAGTGGATGTTCTTACTAACATTCATTCTCAATTAGTTTATATTCACTAATTCATATTCAAGTTGGTTCACTTCCAAATCAAATTCAATTTCTATTCAAGATTCATTTAACTTCTAATTGAATTTCAATTACATAGCTTTAAATTTCACTAATTCACTTTCATTAATACTTAATGAATTTTATACAATCAACTAACAATCATATACAATATCAACCAATGTTTATTAATTGCAACCAAATTACTTTGCTTATCAATTGGTTTAATTAATTGATTTTCATTCAATTATTCAACTTCTAATATCATTAGATTTTAATGAATTAACACTTATATTCATTATTCCATATCAACTTAATTTAACAACTCTTAAGTTATACTTCCATTTAACTTTAAATTCATTTTTATTTACAACTCATATTCATAAATATATTCATTAGTTTCACTTCTTATATATATAAGTTTATTCACAATTGTAAATCACATTAATTAAAATTCAATTCTTATAATTCTTTTTGCTTATACAATTCCTTTTATTTAGGTTATTCAAACAACTAAACAATCAACTTATATACACTTTTATAATTCTGAAAAATTATTTCTTTATATATAAAATATACTCAAGGTAAAATTATTTCATTTACCCAATTTTAAAACAATATTATGTCGAATTGTTCTATTCAAGTGTTTATAGATCCCTATCAACAACGTTAATTACTCGTATTAACCAGAATCTATATACCACTCAACAAACCAATCATCACAATATAAAACAATTTTATATTCACTAACAAATACGCTCTCATAGCTATTATTACACTCAAATTCATTCTAGAGTACTACTGACTCTATCTCTAATGAATAATACCCAACAGAACCATGGTTGTCGCTTAACCATAAGCTCTGATACCAAATGTAACGTACGCGGATTTTTCGTTGCCGAAAAACCGAATAGTTATGGGTTTTAAAAAGAATTTAAGAAAAGAAGAGGAGGGAAGAAGATAGAAAATAGGGAGAATAGAATAGAATTTTAAAATAGAGAGAAGAGAAGATAGAAAATTTTAAAAATAGAAGAAAATAGGACGGAACAGAAAACATCAGAACAACATCAGAATCTCACAATTCGCAGCGGAACAACATATAATAATAAATGAATAATCTTTAAACAAAGAACTATCAGTTATTACATTTTATACATTTCATTACATCATCATATCATCAGAGTGTACAACAACATACAACATCAAACAGTGCAGCGGAAAAAGAAATACTATATAAGTAATATGCCATGCCATCCAGCTTGCCTCCAGCAACTCCAGAATATCCAGAATATCCTGATAAACCTTAACTCTTGACTGCCCGTGTGGAAATTGGTGGGCACCCAGAGTTTAGGAAGGAAAACAATAAACTCCAAGTCAGTCATGTGACTGGTGTGAGAACTCAAAACAGTTTATTTATCTTTAAAATCAAAATAGAGGAATATTTTTAAAGTCAATTCGCAATGCTTTTAAAAATGAGACTACCATAAGGCCTCCCGCACACACACACATGCAAACGCAGAATCGGAGGAGATTTCTCCTTATGATAGTCAAAGATGCTTGATACACATTTAAAATAACATTTGATATTATTATTAGTGCATAGTGTAGGGAAAATTCATTTCGAAAGTAGAATATAAATCTTAGCCAACATACGACCATTATCGTATGCCTACTATAGCTAACTATGTTCAATAGCAGGTTACCGCCACATTCCATAGCAGGTTATACAACTAAAACCGTACAAGTCACGTATTGTTTCTTTGGATTTCCAACAAATGGTCAGGCCAAGGAACTTCCCATTGCCACATGAGAATGCCTCTGGAAAGACATCCCTGAGAACCAAACCGGAACTCTGCCAACACAAGGCCGGGTTACCCCTAACTGGGTAACTACTGACACGAGCACGCCATTCCCCGATCGTAAACGACCTTTCTCACGGGATCCCGATAGCCAACAACCACAAAGTAATAAATTCGTAGTAACCACATAGGTTAAATATCTGGGCTCCATACCATGATACAACCTCTATCCAGAAGGAAATGTACATACCCTAAAGGGTGCTACCCCTCATAACCTTGCTGCATCTTTCCTGTTTTGACCATTTCCGGGGTGTGAGGTTCGACGAAGTCACGTCCACAAAAACATACTTTATACAAAAGCCATGCTTTGGGTCAACAAATGATCAACACGATGATCACCAAGATAGACGATCAAATAAACGATCCTATCACAATAATCAACACAATGATCATTTCAGCATCACTCAGCATATCACATTACCAAATTGGGAATATATCGCTGATAACTTCAACTACATAACCTCTGAGCTCGTACGTCTCAGAGAAGGGTGTTAAGCTAAAGAATAAATTCTTCGCCACCAACAGAAATATATTTGAAAGAAATCGGCTTTATATCTCAACTTGTAATGTCAGGCATACAATCCATACAAGTCTGTTCCGGGCTCGAACAAAACCGAAGGCACTTACAAAGAAGTCCTTGCAATCCGGATATTCACAATCCTGATCGGATTCACCATCACATATGGAGAACTCTATACCGGAGCAACTCGGTGCAGAGTAAATCGACAGGCCATCCTATCGCTCTCGCAAATACCGGGTCTTCAACACCGATCTTCAATGCAATTCACAACGACGTATCACATATTCGGAATGGGTTATACGACCCCATGGTCCTTTCCCGGTTAACCCGAATAGTGAGCGCTTATTTAAAAATAAGTGTAGCATTCACATTCAAACAAATCACATCAATTACCCATTCAAAGGGAAATATTGATAGTCGGCTATTGAACTATCACTGGATATGCACACATCACCAGTTTCCAAATAATTTTCCAAATTATTTATTTTCCAAAATATCTTTACAAGATATATAATTTCAACACTTCAAAAATAAATCAATATTTATTTTCAAACAAATTCCACTTCCTTTATAAATTCATATAAAATTTCACACTTCAAAAATAAATCAATATTTATTTTCTTTAGACAAATTCCACTTCCTTTATAAATTCCTTAGTGAATTTATAATTCCAAAATATCAATGAATATTCGATTTCAATTATTCATTTTCAATTTATCTTCAAAAAGATAAATTCTAAATATTCACTTCATATTGGAAAAACAATTCCATACTTATTTATTCATAAGTAATTCACAAATCTTTTTATTTTCAACCTTGGAAAATATTCGATATACTTAAATCGAATTAAGTATATATTTCATTCTTTAAGGAAATCATTCTCTTAAACATATTTATTTGGGCCAAAACGAATGTTACGTAAAACATCGTTACGACAACCCAAAATCACTAGTATAGGGATTCGAAGTTTAAAATTGATATATAAATCCCAATACTACACAAAACATTTCCTTTCGGAAATCATTTACTATAACAACAGTGTTATAGTCCATCATTCCCTTTTATTTCTCGAAAACGTCTATTTCAACAATAAATGTTGAAATCTATGGTTTCGAATCTCAACACATTTTAAAACATCGTTAGATCGTTTTAATTCTATTTGAAACATCCAAATCCAAAACAATTTCTTTAACGTGTTATTCACTATTCAAAAACGTGAATATACTTCATTAACAATTTCATCCTTTTATTCATTTTAATTCAAAGGATTATTCACTATTCAAAAATGTGAATATAACTCCATTTATAGGTTTCAACAAATTTTCTTGTCAAAATAAATCATTTGAAAATTTATAAAACAACGTTTATAAATTCCATTTCTATTTATTTATAAAAACTTCCTTTTTATAAATTCCTTTATTAACCTATTCCAGTTTATAACTTAATTATAAACTAAAAGTTCATATTATAAGTTAAATACTTATAAAACGATTATTTTACAAAATCGTTCTTTTTAACTTCCCAAATTATAAATCTTATAACTTATAAGGTTCATTCATTTATCCAAAATCATTATTTTAATAACTTAATAAATTTTATGAACCTACTGCTTATAAAATTCCATTTATAACTTCACCGTATAAAATTCTATAAATTCCATTCAATTATGAAATTCATTTTCACTTCATTCAAACACTTATAAAAACTCGTTTTATAATGTCCATATTTCAATTTATACATATCCATTTATAAATCTCTTAATATAAATCAATTTATATTATTCTTTAAAAACGTCTTTAATCTCCTTTATTATTTTACCATTTTGATTCATAAAATAATTAAATTTTATAAATCCTATATTTAAACTTTTCACAATAAATTCTAAAATTCCGATTTAACTATTTTATGAAATCATTAGCATCATATTCTCAAAAATCAGTTTTTAACTGTATTTCACAAAAATCATAATTTTTATAACATTAAAAATTATAACGTTTATTTATTTAAAATGGATCAATTCCAAAATTATTTTATAAAACGTATACTTTCTAAAATCACTTTAAAAATCATTTTAAAATTCCAAAATCTGGGTCTAATGATGCTACACATCAAATAGTCAATCACGACTACAACGATATCACATATCGTATATGATAATCAACGAATATCAAAATATCCATAATCAAATAAAAACTGTTGAGGAATCCAGTTGGATCCCTCCAACCTGTTTTCCTGCATCCAAAAACATTAGCACAATACCAATTTCGCTCCAGTACGAAATTATCGCGGTATATGTTCTTATTAAATATTATCCGCTTAATAACGGCGTAATAGGGTCTCATCCGCTAAACAAAAAATGCGGGAAATCAACAACTGCAATATATACATATGCCAATATATATATATATATATATATATATATATATTGATATTATATATAATACCAATTTCACTGTTTATGAAATATTCGCGGTATATGTTTTTAATAAATAACATCCGCTTACTAACGGCGTATAATGTCTATTTTAACAATCAATAGATATCAATCAACATTCAAACATGCATTCAAATATTTTAAATCTAACTATTTAAAATAAAATCGAAACTGATTCGATTGAGTGAGAAGTTCTCACCTTGATTTTATTTCCGTTTTAGCGATTTATTTCGAATAAAATTAAACGGACGTTTAATTTTACCCAAAATTCTCACTAACTCCAAACGACTCCAAACTAACTCCATCGCGTAGTGCTCGTCCATACGATTCCAATGCAACTGGTTTCGCGCGTTTTCGACCTCGTATGAAAAAGTTATGAATTATTGAAGTTTGTACACGATTTATGTTCATAATTTACAACTAAATAAACTAATTTAAACCTTCATCAACTTAGAGCCATAGGATCCATCCCCAAGCAAATCATAGCCCTCCATCCCTTCTTCTTCCCCCTCACGTAACCCTACAGGAAATAGGCCGCAACTTGAACCCACTTTTAGATAATTAGGGTTTAATTATGCAACATCAATACTCAACGATAACTCGATCAAGACGTTGCAACTCGAAGCTCTCCTCCTCCACCATGTTCGGCCTGAAGCTTAGAGAGCTCGGCCACCTGATGAGCCTCGAAAGGCGTGCCAAACCTGCGTGCGTCGGCCTCCCCTCGCTCCCACTATCCGACGTCGTTTCAGATCTCAACCGTATAGATCTCTAGCTCTCCTCATGCTCTTCGACTTCCGTGTTGAAGCTTCGTTGAATCGATGAATGGATTGGGAGTAATTGAGGGAGGAAGCTTGTGAATTTCTGGCCTTAGATAATGTTAGAGGCGGCTAGGTTAAAAAATTAGGGTTAGGGTTATTTTTTTTATCAAATTATGAAGAGGTGGGTCTATTTATAGAGTTTCGTTCGACACTATTCATCCGGAAATTCCGAACTCCGATTTAGGCGCCGTAACTGACGTTTCTAAGGTTTACCCCGCGTTCCGGACACAATGGAACAGGTTTCGGAAGCTAATTCGGAAGTATGTGCGAGTTATGGCTGAAAACGCTCAATTTGAATTAAACCGATTTAAGTCGATTTCTAGGCGTTTTAATTTGTACCGGACAAACGGTAAATACAATTGACTTGAAATTTGAAACCTTACAATAATATCATATTACGGATCCGATGAAACTGGTTTCGTCGAAATCCGTGACTTTTTGAAAAATGGCTATTTTCACTCGTCAAATTAAAATTAAAAATAAATCGATGCGTTTCGAGTTGCCACGCTCAAACGATAACTCCGATTGACACGAAAATTGAAATCAGGTAATAACTAACTATTACGGATCCAATGGAACTGGTTTCGTTCAATTCTGAGACTGTTCAAAAATTGACTATTTTCACGAGTCGATTTTAATATTAAAATATTCAATTTTCACAAATTAACTTTTAAATCGATTTTAAAAGTTCTAAAATATCATTCTAACTTCAATATGATAAAATAAAATTTTACAAATCATTTTCAATCATATTTAACCCAATTTTCAATTATTTCCATAATTTAACGTATTAAATTATCGATTTAATTATTCAGTTAAATCCAATAATTCAAATAAAAATTTATTCGACTTATAAATTCACTCATTAATATTTAAAATTAATTAAATATTCAAATTTTAATTTCTAAAAATTCTGGGTCGTTACAATCTTCCCCCCTTAAAAGAATTTCGTCCTCGAAATTACAAGTAAGAAAAATTATATAATCTATTAATTTTCCCAAAACAAATTTAAACTTCTTTACAATACTTTACTAAGTTTTCAAATCATACTTAGTTATCCTTTCAAAACAATTACTATTGTTTAACTTTCAATTCCAAAATCAAAGTTAAAGTTTTCAAAATTTTCTAACGCCTTAAATTTTCGGAAAAATTCGCCATAGTCTCCTTTGCGCGGCTCGATCCGAAAAAAAAATGACAGTATATATATCACAAATATACATCTCATCAAGTAATGAGGCATCCCGCAGGGAAAAAAGTGTAAAAGTACGGTATGTAATCCGAGATATGTACCTTATATTTTTATTAGCAAGCATATACGGCTAATATAGCGCAAAAGCGAGCTCCAAATGCGAAGCAAACGCAATCCGCACCTACTAATCACTCAACAAACAACATGAGAATCATGCATGTAGATAATAGTATCAATATATAACATATAGCAACATAATAACTATATATGCCAACATAGCAAATGTAACAAACAACAAATGCAATATATATTCATTTATATTCTCATTAATATTAAATGAATTGGTTTTCAATTTTAATCATATTTGATTCATATACAGTGGATGTTCTTACTAACATTCATTCTCAATTAGTTTATATTCACTAATTCATATTCAAGTTGGTTCACTTCCAAATCAAATTCAATTTCTATTCAAGATTCATTTAACTTCTAATTGAATTTCAATTACATAGCTTTAAATTTCACTAATTCACTTTCATTAATACTTAATGAATTTTATACAATCAACTAACAATCATATACAATATCAACCAGTGTTTATTAATTGCAACCAAATTACTTTGCTTATAAATTGGTTTAATTAATTGATTTTCATTCAATTATTCAACTTCTAATATCATTAGATTTTAATGAATTAACACTTATATTCATTATTCCATATCAACTTAATTTAACAACTCTTAAGTTATACTTCCATTTAACTTTAAATTCATTTTTATTTACAACTCATATTCATAAATATATTCATTAGTTTCACTTCTTATATATATAAGTTTATTCACAATTGTAAATCACATTAATTAAAATTCAATTCTTATAATTCTTTTTGCTTATACAATTCCTTTTATTTAGGTTATTCAAACAACTAAACAATCAACTTATATACACTTTTATAATTCTGAAAAATTATTTCTTTATATATAAAATATACTCAAGGTAAAATTATTTCATTTACCCAATTTTAAAACAATATTATGTCGAATTGTTCTATTCAAGTGTTTATAGATCCCTATCAACAACGTTAATTATTCGTATTAACCAGAATCTATATACCACTCAACAAACCAATCATCACAATATAAAACAATTTTATATTCACTAACAAATACGCTCTCATAGCTATTATTACACTCAAATTCATTCTAGAGTACTACTGACTCTATCTCTAATGAATAATACCCAACAGAACCATGGTTGTCGCTTAACCATAAGCTCTGATACCAAATGTAACGTACGCGGATTTTTCGTTGCCGAAAAACCGAATAGTTATGGGTTTTAAAAAGAATTTAAGAAAAGAAGAGGAGGGAAGAAGATAGAAAATAGGGAGAATAGAATAGAATTTTAAAATAGAGAGAAGAGAAGATAGAAAATTTTAAAAATAGAAGAAAATAGGACGGAACAGAAAACAACAGAACAACATTAGAATCTCACAATTCGCAGCGGAACAACATATAATAATAAATGAATAATCTTTAAACAAAGAACTATCAGTTATTACATTTTATACATTTCATTACATCATCATATCATCAGAGTGTACAACAACATACAACATCAAACAGTGCAGCGGAAAAAGAAATACTATATAAGTAATATGCCATGCCATCCAGCTTGCCTCCAGCAACTCCAGAATATCCTGATAAACCTTAACTCTTGACTGCCCGTGTGGAAATTGGTGGGCACCCAGAGTTTAGGAAGGAAAACAATAAACTCCAAGTCAGTCATGTGACTGGTGTGAGAACTCAAAACAGTTTATTTATCTTTAAAATCAAAATAGAGGAATATTTTTAAAGTCAATTCGCAATGCTTTTAAAAATGAGACTACCATAAGGCCTCCCGCACACACACACATGCAAACGCAGAATCGGAGGAGATTTCTCCTTATGATAGTCAAAGATGCTTGATACACATTTAAAATAACATTTGATATTATTATTAGTGCATAGTGTAGGGAAAATTCATTTCGAAAGTAGAATATAAATCTTAGCCAACATACGACCATTATCGTATGCCTACTATAGCTAACTATGTTCAATAGCAGGTTACTGCCACATTCCATAGCAGGTTATACAACTAAAACCGTACAAGTCACGTATTGTTTCTTTGGATTTCCAACAAATGGTCAGGCCAAGGAACTTCCCATTGCCACATGAGAATGCCTCTGGAAAGACATCCCCGAGAACCAAACCGGAACTCTGCCAACACAAGGCCGGGTTACCCCTAACTGGGTAACTACTGACACGAGCACGCCATTCCCCGATCGTAAACGACCTTTCTCACGGGATCCCGATAGCCAACAACCACAAAGTAATAAATTCGTAGTAACCACATAGGTTAAATATCTGGGCTCCATACCATGATAGAACCTCTATCCAGAAGGAAATGTACATACCCTAAAGGGTGCTACCCCTCATAACCTTGCTGCATCTTTCCTGTTTTGACCATTTCCGGGGTGTGAGGTTCGACGAAGTCACGTCCACAAAAACATACTTTATACAAAAGCCATGCTTTGGGTCAACAAATGATCAACACGATGATCACCAAGATAGACGATCAAATAAACGATCCTATCACAATAATCAACACAATGATCATTTCAGCATCACTCAGCATATCACATTACCAAATTGGGAATATATCGCTGATAACTTCAACTACATAACCTCTGAGCTCGTACGTCTCAGAGAAGGGTGTTAAGCTAAAGAATAAATTCTTCGCCACCAACAGAAATATATTTGAAAGAAATCGGCTTTATATCTCAACTTGTAATGTCAGACATACAATCCATACAAGTCTGTTCTGGGCTCGAACAAAACCGAAGGCACTTACAAAGAAGTCCTTGCAATCCGGATATTCACAATCCTGATCGGATTCACCATCACATATGGAGAACTCTATACCGGAGCAACTCGGTGCAGAGTAAATCGACAGGTCATCCTATCGCTCTCGCAAATACCGGGTCTTCAACACCGATCTTCAATGCAATTCACAACGACGTATCACATATTCGGAATGGGTTATACGACCCCATGGTCCTTTCCCGGTTAACCCGAATAGTGAGCGCTTATTTAAAAATAAGTGTAGCATTCACATTCAAACAAATCACATCAATTACCCATTCAAAGGGAAATATTGATAGTCAGCTATTGAACTATCACTGGATATGCACACATCACCAGTTTCCAAATAATTTTCCAAATTATTTATTTTCCAAAATATCTTTACAAGATATATAATTTCAACACTTCAAAAATAAATCAATATTTATTTTCAAACAAATTCCACTTCCTTTATAAATTCATATAAAATTTCACACTTCAAAAATAAATCAATATTTATTTTCTTTAGACAAATTCCACTTCCTTTATAAATTCCTTAGTGAATTTATAATTCCAAAATATCAATGAATATTCGATTTCAATTATTCATTTTCAATTTATCTTCAAAAAGATAAATTCTAAATATTCACTTCATATTAGAAAAACAATTCCATACTTATTTATTCATAAGTAATTCACAAATCTTTTTATTTTCAACCTTGGAAAATATTCGATATACTTAAATCGAATTAAGTATATATTTCATTCTTTAAGGAAATCATTCTCTTAAACATATTTATTTGGGCCAAAACGAATGTTACGTAAAACATCGTTACGACAACCCAAAATCACTAGTATAGGGATTCGAAGTTTAAAATTGATATATAAATCCCAATACTACACAAAACATTTCCTTTCGGAAATCATTTACTATAACAACAGTGTTATAGTCCATCATTCCCTTTTATTTCTCGAAAACGTCTATTTCAACAATAAATGTTGAAATCTATGGTTTCGAATCTCAACACATTTTAAAACATCGTTAGATCGTTTTAATTCTATTTGAAACATCCAAATCCAAAACAATTTCTTTAACGTGTTATTCACTATTCAAAAACGTGAATATACTTCATTAACAATTTCATCCTTTTATTCATTTTAATTCAAAGGATTATTCACTATTCAAAAATGTGAATATAACTCCATTTATAGGTTTCAACAAATTTTCTTGTCAAAATAAATCATTTGCAAATTTATAAAACAACGTTTATAAATTCCATTTCTATTTATTTATAAAAGCTTCCTTTTTATAAATTCCTTTATTAACCTATTCCAGTTTATAACTTAATTATAAACTAAAAGTTCATATTATAAGTTAAATACTTATAAAACGATTATTTTACAAAATCGTTCTTTTTAACTTCCCAAATTATAAATCTTATAACTTATAAGATTCATTCATTTATCCAAAATCATTATTTTAATAACTTAATAAATTTTATGAACCTACTGCTTATAAAATTCCATTTATAACTTCACCGTATAAAATTCTATAAATTCCATTCAATTATGAAATTCATTTTCACTTCATTCAAACACTTATAAAAACTCGTTTTATAATGTCCATATTTCAATTTATACATATCCATTTATAAATCTCTTAATATAAATCAATTTATATTATTCTTTAAAAACGTCTTTAATCTCCTTTATTATTTTACCATTTCGATTCATAAAATAATTAAATTTTATAAATCCTATATTTAAACTTTTCACAATAAATTCTAAAATTCCGATTTAACTATTTTATGAAATCATTAGCATCATATTCTCAAAAATCAATTTTTAACTGTATTTCACAAAAATCATAATTTTTATAACATTAAAAATTATAACGTTTATTTATTTAAAATGGATCAATTCCAAAATTATTTTATAAAACGTATACTTTCTAAAATCACTTTAAAAATCATTTTAAAATTCCAAAATCTGGGTCTAATGATGCTACACATCAAATAGTCAATCACGACTACAACGATATCACATATCGTATATGATAATCAACGAATATCAAAATATCCATAATCAAATAAAAACTGTTGAGGAATCCAGTTGGATCCCTCCAACCTGTTTTCCTGCATCCAAAAACATTAGCACAATACCAATTTCGCTCCAGTACGAAATTATCGCGGTATATGTTCTTATTAAATATTATCCGCTTAATAACGGCGTAATAGGGTCTCATCCGCTAAACAAAAAATGCGGGAAATCAACAACTGCAATATATACATATGCCAATATATATATATATATATATTGATATTATATATAATACCAATTTCACTGTTTATGAAATATTCGCGGTATATGTTTTTAATAAATAACATCCGCTTACTAACGGCGTATAATGTCTATTTTAACAATCAATAGATATCAATCAACATTCAAACATGCATTCAAATATTTTAAATCTAACTATTTAAAATAAAATCGAAACTGATTCGATTGAGTGAGAAGTTCTCACCTTGATTTTATTTCCGTTTTAGCGATTTATTTCGAATAAAATTAAACGGACGTTTAATTTTACCCAAAATTCTCACTAACTCCAAACGACTCCAAACTAACTCCATCGCGTAGTGCTCGTCCATACGATTCCAACGCAACTGGTTTCGCGCGTTTTCGACCTCGTATGAAAAAGTTATGAATTATTGAAGTTTGTACACGATTTATGTTCATAATTTACAACTAAATAAACTAATTTAAACCTTCATCAACTTAGAGCCATAGGATCCATCCCCAAGCAAATCATAGCCCTCCATCCCTTCTTCTTCCCCCTCACGTAACCCTACAGGAAATAGGCCGCAACTTGAACCCACTTTTAGATAATTAGGGTTTAATTATGCAACATCAATACTCAACGATAACTCGATCAAGACGTTGCAACTCGAAGCTCTCCTCCTCCACCATGTTCGGCCTGAAGCTTAGAGAGCTCGGCCACCTGATGAGCCTCGAAAGGCGTGCCAAACCTGCGTGCGTCGGCCTCCCCTCGCTCCCACTATCCGACGTCGTTTCAGATCTCAACCGTATAGATCTCTAGCTCTCCTCATGCTCTTCGACTTCCGTGTTGAAGCTTCGTTGAATCGATGAATGGATTGGGAGTAATTGAGGGAGGAAGCTTGTGAATTTCTGGCCTTAGATAATGTTAGAGGCGGCTAGGTTAAAAAATTAGGGTTAGGGTTATTTTTTTTATCAAATTATGAAGAGGTGGGTCTATTTATAGAGTTTCGTTCGACACTATTCATCCGGAAATTCCGAACTCCGATTTAGGCGCCGTAACTGACGTTTCTAAGGTTTACCCCGCGTTCCGGACACAATGGAACAGGTTTCAGAAGCTAATTCGGAAGTATGTGCGAGTTATGGCTGAAAACGCTCAATTTGAATTAAACCGATTTAAGTCGATTTCTAGGCGTTTTAATTTGTACCGGACAAACGGTAAATCCAATTGACTTGAAATTTGAAACCTTACAATAATATCACATTACGGATCCGATGAAACTGGTTTCGTCGAAATCCGTGACTTTTTGAAAAATGGCTATTTTCACTCGTCAAATTAAAATTAAAAATAAATCGATGCGTTTCGAGCTGCCACGCTCAAACGATAACTCCGATTGACACGAAAATTGAAATCAGGTAATAACTAACTATTACGGATCCAATGGAACTGGTTTCGTTCAATTCTGAGACTGTTCAAAAATTGACTATTTTCACGAGTCGATTTTAATATTAAAATATTCAATTTTCACAAATTAACTTTTAAATTGATTTTAAAAGTTCTAAAATATCATTCTAACTTCAATATGATAAAATAAAATTTTACAAATCATTTTCAATCATATTTAACCCAATTTTCAATTATTTCCATAATTTAACATATTAAATTATCGATTTAATTATTCAGTTAAATCCAATAATTCAAATAAAAATTTATTCGACTTATAAATTCACTCATTAATATTTAAAATTAATTAAGTATTCAAATTTTAATTTCTAAAAATTCTGGGTCGTTACAATCTTCCCCCCTTAAAAGAATTTCGTCCTCGAAATTACAAGTAAGAAAAATTATATAATCTATTAATTTTCCCAAAAAAAATTTAAACTTCTTTACAATACTTTACTAAGTTTTCAAATCATACTTAGTTATCCTTTCAAAACAATTACTATTGTTTAACTTTCAATTCCAAAATCAAAGTTAAAGTTTTCAAAATTTTCTAACGCCTTAAATTTTCGGAAAAATTCGCCATAGTCTCCTTTGCGCGGCTCGATCCGAAAAAAAAATGACAGTATATATATCACAAATATACATCTCATCAAGTAATGAGGCATCCCGCAGGGAAAAAAGTGTAAAAGTATGGTATGTAATCCGAGATATATACCTTATATTTTTATTAGCAAGCATATACGGCTAATATAGCGCAAAAGCGAGCTCCAAATGCGAAGCAAACGCAATCCGCACCTACTAATCACTCAACAAACAACATGAGAATCATGCATGTAGATAATAGTATCAATATATAACATATAGCAACATAATAACTATATATGCCAACATAGCAAATGTAACAAACAACAAATGCAATATATATTCATTTATATTCTCATTAATATTAAATGAATTGGTTTTCAATTTTAATCATATTTGATTCATATACAGTGGATGTTCTTACTAACATTCATTCTCAATTAGTTTATATTCACTAATTCATATTCAAGTTGGTTCACTTCCAAATCAAATTCAATTTCTATTCAAGATTCATTTAACTTCTAATTGAATTTCAATTACATAGCTTTAAATTTCACTAATTCACTTTCATTAATACTTAATGAATTTTATACAATCAACTAACAATCATATACAATATCAACCAGTGTTTATTAATTGCAACCAAATTACTTTGCTTATCAATTGGTTTAATTAATTGATTTTCATTCAATTATTCAACTTCTAATATCATTAGATTTTAATGAATTAACACTTATATTCATTATTCCATATCAACTTAATTTAACAACTCTTAAGTTATACTTCCATTTAACTTTAAATTCATTTTTATTTACAACTCATATTCATAAATATATTCATTAGTTTCACTTCTTATATATATAAGTTTATTCACAATTGTAAATCACATTAATTAAAATTCAATTCTTATAATTCTTTTTGCTTATACAATTCCTTTTATTTAGGTTATTCAAACAACTAAACAATCAACTTATATACACTTTTATAATTCTGAAAAATTATTTCTTTATATATAAAATATACTCAAGGTAAAATTATTTCATTTACCCAATTTTAAAACAATATTATGTCGAATTGTTCTATTCAAGTGTTTATAGATCCCTATCAACAACGTTAATTACTCGTATTAACCAGAATCTATATACCACTCAACAAACCAATCATCACAATATAAAACAATTTTATATTCACTAACAAATACGCTCTCATAGCTATTATTACACTCAAATTCATTCTAGAGTACTACTGACTCTATCTCTAATGAATAATACCCAACAGAACCATGGTTGTCGCTTAACCATAAGCTCTGATACCAAATGTAACGTACGCGGATTTTTCGTTGCCGAAAAACCGAATAGTTATGGGTTTTAAAAAGAATTTAAGAAAAGAAGAGGAGGGAAGAAGATAGAAAATAGGGAGAATAGAATAGAATTTTAAAATAGAGAGAAGAGAAGATAGAAAATTTTAAAAATAGAAGAAAATAGGACGGAACAGAAAACAACAGAACAACATCAGAATCTCACAATTCGCAGCGGAACAACATATAATAATAAATGAATAATCTTTAAACAAAGAACTATCAGTTATTACATTTTATACATTTCATTACATCATCATATCATCAGAGTGTACAACAACATACAACATCAAACAGTGCAGCGGAAAAAGAAATACTATATAAGTAATATGCCATGCCATCCAGCTTGCCTCCAGCAACTCCAGAATATCCAGAATATCCTGATAAACCTTAACTCTTGACTGCCCGTGTGGAAATTGGTGGGCACCCAGAGTTTAGGAAGGAAAACAATAAACTCCAAGTCAGTCATGTGACTGGTGTGAGAACTCAAAACAGTTTATTTATCTTTAAAATCAAAATAGAGGAATATTTTTAAAGTCAATTCGCAATGCTTTTAAAAATGAGACTACCATAAGGCCTCCCGCACACACACACATGCAAACGCAGAATCGGAGGAGATTTCTCCTTATGATAGTCAAAGATGCTTGATACGCATTTAAAATAACATTTGATATTATTATTAGTGCATAGTGTAGGGAAAATTCATTTCGAAAGTAGAATATAAATCTTAGCCAACATACGACCATTATCGTATGCCTACTATAGCTAACTATGTTCAATAGCAGGTTACCGCCACATTCCATAGCAGGTTATACAACTAAAACCGTACAAGTCACGTATTGTTTCTTTGGATTTCCAACAAATGGTCAGGCCAAGGAACTTCCCATTGCCACATGAGAATGCCTCTGGAAAGACATCCCCGAGAACCAAACCGGAACTCTGCCAACACAAGGCCGGGTTACCCCTAACTGGGTAACTACTGACACGAGCACGCCATTCCCCGATCGTAAACGACCTTTCTCACGGGATCCCGATAGCCAACAACCACAAAGTAATAAATTCGTAGTAACCACATAGGTCAAATATCTGGCCTCCATACCATGATACAACCTCTATCCAGAAGGAAATGTACATACCCTAAAGGGTGCTACCCCTCATAACCTTGCTGCATCTTTCCTGTTTTGACCATTTCCGGGGTGTGAGGTTCGACGAAGTCACGTCCACAAAAACATACTTTATACAAAAGCCATGCTTTGGGTCAACAAATGATCAACACGATGATCACCAAGATAGACGATCAAATAAACGATCCTATCACAATAATCAACACAATGATCATTTCAGCATCACTCAGCATATCACAATACCAAATTGGGAATATATCGCTGATAACTTCAACTACATAACCTCTGAGCTCGTACGTCTCAGAGAAGGGTGTTAAGCTAAAGAATAAATTCTTCGCCACCAACAGAAATATATTTGAAAGAAATCGGCTTTATATCTCAACTTGTAATGTCAGACATACAATCCATACAAGTCTGTTCCGGGCTCGAACAAAACCGAAGGCACTTACAAAGAAGTCCTTGCAATCCGGATATTCACAATCCTGATCGGATTCACCATCACATATGGAGAACTCTATACCGGAGCAACTCGGTGCAGATTAAATCGACAGGTCATCCTATCGCTCTCGCAAATACCGGGTCTTCAACACCGATCTTCAATGCAATTCACAACGACGTATCACATATTCGGAATGGGTTATACGACCCCATGGTCCTTTCCCGGTTAACCCGAATAGTGAGCGCTTATTTAAAAATAAGTGTAGCATTCACATTCAAACAAATCACATCAATTACCCATTCAAAGGGAAATATTGATAGTCGGCTATTGAACTATCACTGGATATGCACACATCACCAGTTTCCAAATAATTTTCCAAATTATTTATTTTCCAAAATATCTTTACAAGATATATAATTTCAACACTTCAAAAATAAATCAATATTTATTTTCAAACAAATTCCACTTCCTTTATAAATTCATATAAAATTTCACACTTCAAAAATAAATCAATATTTATTTTCTTTAGACAAATTCCACTTCCTTTATAAATTCCTTAGTGAATTTATAATTCCAAAATATCAATGAATATTCGATTTCAATTATTCATTTTCAATTTATCTTCAAAAAGATAAATTCTAAATATTCACTTCATATTGGAAAAACAATTCCATACTTATTTATTCATAAGTAATTCACAAATCTTTTTATTTTCAACCTTGGAAAATATTCGATATACTTAAATCGAATTAAGTATATATTTCATTCTTTAAGGAAATCATTCTCTTAAACATATTTATTTGGGCCAAAACGAATGTTACGTAAAACATCGTTACGACAACCCAAAATCACTAGTATAGGGATTCGAAGTTTAAAATTGATATATAAATCCCAATACTACACAAAACATTTCCTTTCGGAAATCATTTACTATAACAACAGTGTTATAGTCCATCATTCCCTTTTATTTCTCGAAAACGTCTATTTCAACAATAAATGTTGAAATCTATGGTTTCGAATCTCAACACATTTTAAAACATCGTTAGATCGTTTTAATTCTATTTGAAACATCCAAATCCAAAACAATTTCTTTAACGTGTTATTCACTATTCAAAAACGTGAATATACTTCATTAACAATTTCATCCTTTTATTCATTTTAATTCAAAGGATTATTCACTATTCAAAAATGTGAATATAACTCCATTTATAGGTTTCAACAAATTTTCTTTTCAAAATAAATCATTTGCAAATTTATAAAACAACGTTTATAAATTCCATTTCTATTTATTTATAAAAACTTCCTTTTTATAAATTCCTTTATTAACCTATTCCAGTTTATAACTTAATTATAAACTAAAAGTTCATATTATAAGTTAAATACTTATAAAACGATTATTTTACAAAATCGTTCTTTTTAACTTCCCAAATTATAAATCTTATAACTTATAAGATTCATTCATTTATCCAAAATCATTATTTTAATAACTTAATAAATTTTATGAACCTACTGCTTATAAAATTCCATTTATAACTTCACCGTATAAAATTCTATAAATTCCATTCAATTATGAAATTCATTTTCACTTCATTCAAACACTTATAAAAACTCGTTTTATAATGTCCATATTTCAATTTATACATATCCATTTATAAATCTCTTAATATAAATCAATTTATATTATTCTTTAAAAACGTCTTTAATCTCCTTTATTATTTTACCATTTCGATTCATAAAATAATTAAATTTTATAAATCCTATATTTAAACTTTTCACAATAAATTCTAAAATTCCGATTTAACTATTTTATGAAATCATTAGCATCATATTCTCAAAAATCAGTTTTTAACTGTATTTCACAAAAATCATAATTTTTATAACATTAAAAATTATAACGTTTATTTATTTAAAATGGATCAATTCCAAAATTATTTTATAAAACGTATACTTTCTAAAATCACTTTAAAAATCATTTTAAAATTCCAAAATCTGGGTCTAATGATGCTACACATCAAATAGTCAATCACGACTACAACGATATCACATATCGTATATGATAATCAACGAATATCAAAATATCCATAATCAAATAAAAACTGTTGAGGAATCCAGTTGGATCCCTCCAACCTGTTTTCCTGCATCCAAAAACATTAGCACAATACCAATTTCGCTCCAGTACGAAATTATCGCGGTATATGTTCTTATTAAATATTATCCGCTTAATAACGGCGTAATAGGGTCTCATCCGCTAAACAAAAAATGCGGGAAATCAACAACTGCAATATATACATATGCCAATATATATATATATATATATTGATATTATATATAATACCAATTTCACTGTTTATGAAATATTCGCGGTATATGTTTTTAATAAATAACATCCGCTTACTAACGGCGTATAATGTCTATCTTAACAATCAATAGATATCAATCAACATTCAAACATGCATTCAAATATTTTAGATCTAACTATTTAAAATAAAATCGAAACTGATTCGATTGAGTGAGAAGTTCTCACCTTGATTTTATTTCCGTTTTAGCGATTTATTTCGAATAAAATTAAACGGACGTTTAATTTTACCCAAAATTCTCACTAACTCCAAACGACTCCAAACTAACTCCATCGCGTAGTGCTTGTCCATACGATTCCAACGCAACTGGTTTCGCGCGTTTTCGACCTCGTATGAAAAAGTTACGAATTATTGAAGTTTGTACACGATTTATGTTCATAATTTACAACTAAATAAACTAATTTAAACCTTCATCAACTTAGAGCCATAGGATCCATCCCCAAGCAAATCATAGCCCTCCATCCCTTCTTCTTCCCCCTCACGTAACCCTACAGGAAATAGGCCGCAACTTGAACCCACTTTTAGATAATTAGGGTTTAATTATGCAACATCAATACTCAACGATAACTCGATCAAGACGTTGCAACTCGAAGCTCTCCTCCTCCACCATGTTCGGCCTGAAGCTTAGAGAGCTTGGCCACCTGATGAGCCTCGAAAGGCGTGCCAAACCTGCGTGCGTCGGCCTCCCCTCGCTCCCACTATCCGACGTCGTTTCAGATCTCAACCGTATAGATCTCTAGCTCTCCTCATGCTCTTGATTTCCGTGTTGAAGCTTCGTTGAATCGATGAATGGATTGGGAGTAATTGAGGGAGGAAGCTTGTGAATTTCTGGCCTTAGATAATGTTAGAGGCGGCTAGGTTAAAAAATTAGGGTTAGGGTTATTTTTTTTATCAAATTATGAAGAGGTGGGTCTATTTATAGAGTTTCGTTCGACACTATTCATCCGGAAATTCCAAACTCCGATTTAGGCGCCGTAACTGACGTTTCTAAGGTTTACCCCGCGTTCCGGACACAATGGAACAGGTTTCGGAAGCTAATTCGGAAGTATGTGCGAGTTATGGCTGAAAACGCTCAATTTGAATTAAACCGATTTAAGTCGATTTCTAGGCGTTTTAATTTGTACCGGACAAACGGTAAATCCAATTGACTTGAAATTTGAAACCTTACAATAATGTCACATTACGGATCCGATGAAACTGGTTTCGTCGAAATCCGTGACTTTTTGAAAAATGGCTATTTTCACTCGTCAAATTAAAATTAAAAATAAATCGATGCGTTTCGAGCTGCCACAATCAAACGATAACTCCGATTGACACGAAAATTAAAATCAGGTAATAACTAACTATTACGGATCCAATGGAACTGGTTTCGTTCAATTCTGAGACTGTTCAAAAATTGACTATTTTCACGAGTCGATTTTAATATTAAAATATTCAATTTTCACAAATTAACTTTTAAATCGATTTTAAAAGTTCTAAAATATCATTCTAACTTCAATATGATAAAATAAAATTTTACAAATCATTTTCAATCATATTTAACCCAATTTTCAATTATTTCCATAATTTAACGTATTAAATTATCGATTTAATTATTCAGTTAAATCCAATAATTCAAATAAAAATTTATTCGACTTATAAATTCACTCATTAATATTTAAAATTAATTAAATATTCAAATTTTAATTTCTAAAAATTCTGGGTCGTTACAATCTTCCCCCCTTAAAAGAATTTCGTCCTCGAAATTACAAGTAAGAAAAATTATATAATCTATTAATTTTCCCAAAACAAATTTAAACTTCTTTACAATACTTTACTAAGTTTTCAAATCATACTTAGTTATCCTTTCAAAACAATTACTATTGTTTAACTTTCAATTCCAAAATCAAAGTTAAAGTTTTCAAAATTTTCTAACGCCTTAAATTTTCGAAAAAATTCGCCATAGTCTCCTTTGCGCGGCTCGATCCAAAAATAAAATGACAGTATATATATCACAAATATACATCTCATCAAGTAATGAGGCATCCCGCAGGGAAAAAAGTGTAAAAGTACGGTATGTAATCCGAGATATGTACCTTATATTTTTATTAGCAAGCATATACGGCTAATATAGCGCAAAAGCGAGCTCCAAATGCGAAGCAAACGCAATCCGCACCTACTAATCACTCAACAAACAACATGAGAATCATGCATGTAGATAATAGTATCAATATATAACATATAGCAACATAATAACTATATATGCCAACATAGCAAATGTAACAAACAACAAATGCAATATATATTCATTTATATTCTCATTAATATTAAATGAATTGGTTTTCAATTTTAATCATATTTGATTCATATACAGTGGATGTTCTTACTAACATTCATTCTCAATTAGTTTATATTCACTAATTCATATTCAAGTTGGTTCACTTCCAAATCAAATTCAATTTCTATTCAAGATTCATTTAACTTCTAATTGAATTTCAATTACATAGCTTTAAATTTCACTAATTCACTTTCATTAATACTTAATGAATTTTATACAATCAACTAACAATCATATACAATATCAACCAATGTTTATTAATTGCAACCAAATTACTTTGCTTATCAATTGGTTTAAGTAATTGATTTTCATTCAATTATTCAACTTCTAATATCATTAGATTTTAATGAATTAACACTTATATTCATTATTCCATATCAACTTAATTTAACAACTCTTAAGTTATACTTCCATTTAACTTTAAATTCATTTTTATTTACAACTCATATTCATAAATATATTCATTAGTTTCACTTCTTATATATATAAGTTTATTCACAATTGTAAATCACATTAATTAAAATTCAATTCTTATAATTCTTTTTGCTTATACAATTCCTTTTATTTAGGTTATTCAAACAACTAAACAATCAACTTATATACACTTTTATAATTCTGAAAAATTATTTCTTTATATATAAAATATACTCAAGGTAAAATTATTTCATTTACCCAATTTTAAAACAATATTATGTCGAATTGTTCTATTCAAGTGTTTATAGATCCCTATCAACAACGTTAATTACTCGTATTAACCAGAATCTATATACCACTCAACAAACCAATCATCACAATATAAAACAATTTTATATTCACTAACAAATACGCTCTCATAGCTATTATTACACTCAAATTCATTCTAGAGTACTACTGACTCTATCTCTAATGAATAATACCCAACAGAACCATGGTTGTCGCTTAACCATAAGCTCTGATACCAAATGTAACGTACGCGGATTTTTCGTTGCCGAAAAACCGAATAGTTATGGGTTTTAAAAAGAATTTAAGAAAAGAAGAGGAGGGAAGAAGATAGAAAATAGGGAGAATAGAATAGAATTTTAAAATAGAGAGAAGAGAAGATAGAAAATTTTAAAAATAGAAGAAAATAGGACGGAACAGAAAACAACAGAACAACATCAGAATCTCACAATTCGCAGCGGAACAACATATAATAATAAATGAATAATCTTTAAACAAAGAACTATCAGTTATTACATTTTATACATTTCATTACATCATCATATCATCAGAGTGTACAACAACATACAACATCAAACAGTGCAGCGGAAAAAGAAATACTATATAAGTAATATGCCATGCCATCCAGCTTGCCTCCAGCAACTCCAGAATATCCAGAATATCATGATAAACCTTAACTCTTGACTGCCCGTGTGGAAATTGGTGGGCACCCAGAGTTTAGGAAGGAAAACAATAAACTCCAAGTCAGTCATGTGACTGGTGTGAGAACTCAAAACAGTTTATTTATCTTTAAAATCAAAATAGAGGAATATTTTTAAAGTCAATTCGCAATGCTTTTAAAAATGAGACTACCATAAGGCCTCCCGCACACACACACATGCAAACGCAGAATCGGAGGAGATTTCTCCTTATGATAGTCAAAGATGCTTGATACGCATTTAAAATAACATTTGATATTATTATTAGTGCATAGTGTAGGGAAAATTCATTTCGAAAGTAGAATATAAATCTTAGCCAACATACGACCATTATCGTATGCCTACTATAGCTAACTATGTTCAATAGCAGGTTACCGCCACATTCCATAGCAGGTTATACAACTAAAACCGTACAAGTCACGTATTGTTTCTTTGGATTTCCAACAAATGGTCAGGCCAAGGAACTTCCCATTGCCACATGAGAATGCCTCTGGAAAGACATCCCCGAGAACCAAACCGGAACTCTGCCAACACAAGGCCGGGTTACCCCTAACTGGGTAACTACTGACACGAGCACGCCATTCCCCGATCGTAAACGACCTTTCTCACGGGATCCCGATAGCCAACAACCACAAAGTAATAAATTCGTAGTAACCACATAGGTTAAATATCTGGGCTCCATACCATGATACAACCTCTATCCAGAAGGAAATGTACATACCCTAAAGGGTGCTACCCCTCATAACCTTGCTGCATCTTTCCTGTTTTGACCATTTCCGGGGTGTGAGGTTCGACGAAGTCACGTCCACAAAAACATACTTTATACAAAAGCCATGCTTTGGGTCAACAAATGATCAACACGATGATCACCAAGATAGACGATCAAATAAACGATCCTATCACAATAATCAACACAATGATCATTTCAGCATCACTCAGCATATCACATTACCAAATTGGGAATGTATCGCTGATAACTTCAACTACATAACCTCTGAGCTCGTACGTCTCAGAGAAGGGTGTTAAGCTAAAGAATAAATTCTTCGCCACCAACAGAAATATATTTGAAAGAAATCGGCTTTATATCTCAACTTGTAATGTCAGACATACAATCCATACAAGTCTGTTCCGGGCTCGAACAAAACCGAAGGCACTTACAAAGAAGTCCTTGCAATCCGGATATTCACAATCCTGATCGGATTCACCATCACATATGGAGAACTCTATACCGGAGCAACTCGGTGCAGAGTAAATCGACAGGTCATCCTATCGCTCTCGCAAATACCGGGTCTTCAACACCGATCTTCAATGCAATTCACAACGACGTATCACATATTCGGAATGGGTTATACGACCCCATGGTCCTTTCCCGGTTAACCCGAATAGTGAGCGCTTATTTAAAAATAAGTGTAGCATTCACATTCAAACAAATCACATCAATTACCCATTCAAAGGGAAATATTGATAGTCGGCTATTGAACTATCACTGGATATGCACACATCACCAGTTTCCAAATAATTTTCCAAATTATTTATTTTCCAAAATATCTTTACAAGATATATAATTTCAACACTTCAAAAATAAATCAATATTTATTTTCAAACAAATTCCACTTCCTTTATAAATTCATATAAAATTTCACACTTCAAAAATAAATCAATATTTATTTTCTTTAGACAAATTCCACTTCCTTTATAAATTCCTTAGTGAATTTATAATTCCAAAATATCAATGAATATTCGATTTCAATTATTCATTTTCAATTTATCTTCAAAAAGATAAATTCTAAATATTCACTTCATATTGGAAAAACAATTCCATACTTATTTATTCATAAGTAATTCACAAATCTTTTTATTTTCAACCTTGGAAAATATTCGATATACTTAAATCGAATTAAGTATATATTTCATTCTTTAAGGAAATCATTCTCTTAAACATATTTATTTGGGCCAAAACGAATGTTACGTAAAACATCGTTACGACAACCCAAAATCACTAGTATAGGGATTCGAAGTTTAAAATTGATATATAAATCCCAATACTACACAAAACATTTCCTTTCGGAAATCATTTACTATAACAACAGTGTTATAGTCCATCATTCCCTTTTATTTCTCGAAAACGTCTATTTCAACAATAAATGTTGAAATCTATGGTTTCGAATCTCAACACATTTTAAAACATCGTTAGATCGTTTTAATTCTATTTGAAACATCCAAATCCAAAACAATTTCTTTAACGTGTTATTCACTATTCAAAAACGTGAATATACTTCATTAACAATTTCATCCTTTTATTCATTTTAATTCAAAGGATTATTCACTATTCAAAAATGTGAATATAACTCCATTTATAGGTTTCAACAAATTTTCTTGTCAAAATAAATCATTTGCAAATTTATAAAACAACGTTTATAAATTCCATTTCTATTTATTTATAAAAACTTCCTTTTTATAAATTCCTTTATTAACCTATTCCAGTTTATAACTTAATTATAAACTAAAAGTTCATATTATAAGTTAAATACTTATAAAACGATTATTTTACAAAATCGTTCTTTTTAACTTCCCAAATTATAAATCTTATAACTTATAAGATTCATTCATTTATCCAAAATCATTATTTTAATAACTTAATAAATTTTATGAACCTACTGCTTATAAAATTCCATTTATAACTTCACCGTATAAAATTCTATAAATTCCATTCAATTATGAAATTCATTTTCACTTCATTCAAACACTTATAAAAACTCGTTTTATAATGTCCATATTTCAATTTATACATATCCATTTATAAATCTCTTAATATAAATCAATTTATATTATTCTTTAAAAACGTCTTTAATCTCCTTTATTATTTTACCATTTCGATTCATAAAATAATTACATTTTATAAATCCTATATTTAAACTTTTCACAATAAATTCTAAAATTCCGATTTAACTATTTTATGAAATCATTAGCATCATATTCTCAAAAATCAGTTTTTAACTGTATTTCACAAAAATCATAATTTTTATAACATTAAAAATTATAACGTTTATTTATTTAAAATGGATCAATTCCAAAATTATTTTATAAAACGTATACTTTCTAAAATCACTTTAAAAATCATTTTAAAATTCCAAAATCTGGGTCTAATGATGCTACACATCAAATAGTCAATCACGACTACAACGATATCACATATCGTATATGATAATCAACGAATATCAAAATATCCATAATCAAATAAAAACTGTTGAGGAATCCAGTTGGATCCCTCCAACCTGTTTTCCTGCATCCAAAAACATTAGCACAATACCAATTTCGCTCCAGTACGAAATTATCGCGGTATATGTTCTTATTAAATATTATCCGCTTAATAACGGCGTAATAGGGTCTCATCCGCTAAACATAAAATGCGGGAAATCAACAACTGCAATATATACATATGCCAATATATATATATATATATATATTGATATTATATATAATACCAATTTCACTGTTTATGAAATATTCGCGGTATATGTTTTTAATAAATAACATCCGCTTACTAACGGCGTATAATGTCTATTTTAACAATCAATAGATATCAATCAACATTCAAACATGCATTCAAATATTTTAAATCTAACTATTTAAAATAAAATCGAAACTGATTCGATTGAGTGAGAAGTTCTCACCTTGATTTTATTTCCGTTTTAGCGATTTATTTCGAATAAAATTAAACGGACGTTTAATTTTACCCAAAATTCTCACTAACTCCAAACGACTCCAAACCAACTCCATCGCGTAGTGCTCGTCCATACGATTCCAACGCAACTGGTTTCGCGCGTTTTCGACCTCGTATGAAAAAGTTATGAATTATTGAAGTTTGTACACGATTTATGTTCATAATTTACAACTAAATAAACTAATTTAAACCTTCATCAACTTAGAGCCATAGGATCCATCCCCAAGCAAATCATAGCCCTCCATCCCTTCTTCTTCCCCCTCACGTAACCCTACAGGAAATAGGCCGCAACTTGAACCCACTTTTAGATAATTAGGGTTTAATTATGCAACATCAATACTCAACGATAACTCGATCAAGACGTTGCAACTCGAAGCTCTCCTCCTCCACCATGTTCGGCCTGAAGCTTAGAGAGCTCGGCCACCTGATGAGCCTCGAAAGGCGTGCCAAACCAGCGTGCGTCGGCCTCCCCTCGCTCCCACTATCCGACGTCGTTTCAGATCTCAACCGTATAGATCTCTAGCTCTCCTCATGCTCTTCGACTTCCGTGTTGAAGCTTCGTTGAATCGATGAATGGATTGGGAGTAATTGAGGGAGGAAGCTTGTGAATTTCTGGCCTTAGATAATGTTAGAGGCGGCTAGGTTAAAAAATTAGGGTTAGGGTTATTTTTTTTTATCAAATTATGAAGAGGTGGGTCTATTTATAGAGTTTCGTTCGACACTATTCATCCGGAAATTCCGAACTCCGATTTAGGCGCCGTAACTGACGTTTCTAAGGTTTACCCCGCGTTCCGGACACAATGGAACAGGTTTCGGAAGCTAATTCGGAAGTATGTGCGAGTTATGGCTGAAAACGCTCAATTTGAATTAAACCGCTTTAAGTCGATTTCTAGGCGTTTTAATTTGTACCGGACAAACGGTAAATCCAATTGACTTGAAATTTGAAAGCTTACAATAATATCACATTACGGATCCGATGAAACTGGTTTCGTCGAAATCCGTGACTTTTTGAAAAATGGCTATTTTCACTCGTCAAATTAAAATTAAAAATAAATCGATGCGTTTCGAGCTGCCACACTCAAACGATAACTCCGATTGACACGAAAATTGAAATCAGGTAATAACTAACTATTACGGATCCAATGGAACTAGTTTCGTTCAATTCTGAGACTGTTCAAAAATTGACTATTTTCACGAGTCGATTTTAATATTAAAATATTCAATTTTCACAAATTAACTTTTAAATCGATTTTAAAAGTTCTAAAATATCATTCTAACTTCAATATGATAAAATAAAATTTTACAAATCATTTTCAATCATATTTAACCCAATTTTCAATTATTTCCATAATTTAACGTATTAAATTATCGATTTAATTATTCAGTTAAATCCAATAATTCAAATAAAAATTTATTCGACTTATAAATTCACTCATTAATATTTAAAATTAATTAAATATTCAAATTTTAATTTCTAAAAATTCTGGGTCGTTACAATCTTCCCCCCTTAAAAGAATTTCGTCCTCGAAATTACAAGTAAGAAAAATTATATAATCTATTAATTTTCCCAAAACAAATTTAAACTTCTTTACAATACTTTACTAAGTTTTCAAATCATACTTAGTTATCCTTTCAAAACAATTACTATTGTTTAACTTTCAATTCCAAAATCAAAGTTAAAGTTTTCAAAATTTTCTAACGCCTTAAATTTTCGGAAAAATTCGCCATAGTCTCCTTTGCGCGGCTCGATCCAAAAATAAAATGACAGTATATATATCACAAATATACATCTCATCAAGTAATGAGGCATCCCGCAGGGAAAAAAGTGTAAAAGTACGGTATGTAATCCGAGATATGTACCTTATATTTTTATTAGCAAGCATATACGGCTAATATAGCGCAAAAGCGAGCTCCAAATGCGAAGCAAACGCAATCCGCACCTACTAATCACTCAACAAACAACATGAGAATCATGCATGTAGATAATAGTATCAATATATAACATATAGCAACATAATAACTATATATGCCAACATAGCAAATGTAACAAACAACAAATGCAATATATATTCATTTATATTCTCATTAATATTAAATGAATTGGTTTTCAATTTTAATCATATTTGATTCATATACAGTGGATGTTCTTACTAACATTCATTCTCAATTAGTTTATATTCACTAATTCATATTCAAGTTGGTTCACTTCCAAATCAAATTCAATTTCTATTCAAGATTCATTTAACTTCTAATTGAATTTCAATTACATAGCTTTAAATTTCACTAATTCACTTTCATTAATACTTAATGAATTTTATACAATCAACTAACAATCATATACAATATCAACCAATGTTTATTAATTGCAACCAAATTACTTTGCTTATCAATTGGTTTAATTAATTGATTTTCATTCAATTATTCAACTTCTAATATCATTAGATTTTAATGAATTAACACTTATATTCATTATTCCATATCAACTTAATTTAACAACTCTTAAGTTATACTTCCATTTAACTTTAAATTCATTTTTATTTACAACTCATATTCATAAATATATTCATTAGTTTCACTTCTTATATATATAAGTTTATTCACAATTGTAAATCACATTAATTAAAATTCAATTCTTATAATTCTTTTTGCTTATACAATTCCTTTTATTTAGGTTATTCAAACAACTAAACAATCAACTTATATACACTTTTATAATTCTGAAAAATTATTTCTTTATATATAAAATATACTCAAGGTAAAATTATTTCATTTACCCAATTTTAAAACAATATTATGTCGAATTGTTCTATTCAAGTGTTTATAGATCCCTATCAACAACGTTAATTACTCGTATTAACCAGAATCTATATACCACTCAACAAACCAATCATCACAATATAAAACAATTTTATATTCACTAACAAATACGCTCTCATAGCTATTATTACACTCAAATTCATTCTAGAGTACTACTGACTCTATCTCTAATGAATAATACCCAACAGAACCATGGTTGTCGCTTAACCATAAGCTCTGATACCAAATGTAACGTACGCGGATTTTTCGTTGCCGAAAAACCGAATAGTTATGGGTTTTAAAAAGAATTTAAGAAAAGAAGAGGAGGGAAGAAGATAGAAAATAGGGAGAATAGAATAGAATTTTAAAATAGAGAGAAGAGAAGATATAAAATTTTAAAAATAGAAGAAAATAGGACGGAACAGAAAACAACAGAACAACATCAGAATCCACAATTCGCAGCGGAACAACATATAATAATAAATGAATAATCTTTAAACAAAGAACTATCAGTTATTACATTTTATACATTTCATTACATCATCATATCATCAGAGTGTACAACAACATACAACATCAAACAGTGCAGCGGAAAAAGAAATACTATATAAGTAATATGCCATGCCATCCAGCTTGCCTCCAGCAACTCCAGAATATCCAGAATATCCTGATAAACCTTAACTCTTGACTACCCGTGTGGAAATTGGTGGGCACCCAGAGTTTAGGAAGGAAAACAATAAACTCCAAGTCAGTCATGTGACTGGTGTGAGAACTCAAAACAGTTTATTTATCTTTAAAATCAAAATAGAGGAATATTTTTAAAGTCAATTCGCAATGCTTTTAAAAATGAGACTACCATAAGGCCTCCCGCACACACACACATGCAAACGCAGAATCGGAGGAGATTTCTCCTTATGATAGTCAAAGATGCTTGATACGCATTTAAAATAACATTTGATATTATTATTAGTGCATAGTGTAGGGAAAATTCATTTCGAAAGTAGAATATAAATCTTAGCCAACATACGACCATTATCGTATGCCTACTATAGCTAACTATGTTCAATAGCAGGTTACCGCCACATTCCATAGCAGGTTATACAACTAAAACCGTACAAGTCACGTATTGTTTCTTTGGATTTCCAACAAATGGTCAAGCCAAGGAACTTCCCATTGCCACATGAGAATGCCTCTGGAAAGACATCCCCGAGAACCAAACCGGAACTCTGCCAACACAAGGCCGGGTTACCCCTAACTGGGTAACTACTGACACGAGCACGCCATTCCCCGATCGTAAACGACCTTTCTCACGGGATCCCGATAGCCAACAACCACAAAGTAATAAATTCGTAGTAACCACATAGGTTAAATATCTGGGCTCCATACCATGATACAACCTCTATCCAGAAGGAAATGTACATACCCTAAAGGGTGCTACCCCTCATAACCTTGCTGCATCTTTCCTGTTTTGACCATTTCCGGGGTGTGAGGTTCGACGAAGTCACGTCCACAAAAACATACTTTATACAAAAGCCATGCTTTGGGTCAACAAATGATCAACACGATGATCACCAAGATAGACGATCAAATAAACGATCCTATCACAATAATCAACACAATGATCATTTCAGCATCACTCAGCATATCACATTACCAAATTGGGAATGTATCGCTGATAACTTCAACTACATAACCTCTGAGCTCGTACGTCTCAGAGAAGGGTGTTAAGCTAAAGAATAAATTCTTCGCCACCAACAGAAATATATTTGAAAGAAATCGGCTTTATATCTCAACTTGTAATGTCAGACATACAATCCATACAAGTCTGTTCCGGGCTCGAACAAAACCGAAGGCACTTACAAAGAAGTCCTTGCAATCCGGATATTCACAATCCTGATCGGATTCACCATCACATATGGAGAACTCTATACCGGAGCAACTCGGTGCAGAGTAAATCGACAGGTCATCCTATCGCTCTCGCAAATACCGGGTCTTCAACACCGATCTTCAATGCAATTCACAACGACGTATCACATATTCGGAATGGGTTATACGACCCCATGGTCCTTTCCCGGTTAACCCGAATAGTGAGCGCTTATTTAAAAATAAGTGTAGCATTCACATTCAAACAAATCACATCAATTACCCATTCAAAGGGAAATATTGATAGTCGGCTATTGAACTATCACTGGATATGCACACATCACCAGTTTCCAAATAATTTTCCAAATTATTTATTTTCCAAAATATCTTTACAAGATATATAATTTCAACACTTCAAAAATAAATCAATATTTATTTTCAAACAAATTCCACTTCCTTTATAAATTCATATAAAATTTCACACTTCAAAAATAAATCAATATTTATTTTCTTTAGACAAATTCCACTTCCTTTATAAATTCCTTAGTGAATTTATAATTCCAAAATATCAATGAATATTCGATTTCAATTATTCATTTTCAATTTATCTTCAAAAAGATAAATTCTAAATATTCACTTCATATTGGAAAAACAATTCCATACTTATTTATTCATAAGTAATTCACAAATCTTTTTATTTTCAACCTTGGAAAATATTCGATATACTTAAATCGAATTAAGTATATATTTCATTCTTTAAGGAAATCATTCTCTTAAACATATTTATTTGGGCCAAAACGAATGTTACGTAAAACATCGTTACGACAACCCAAAATCACTAGTATAGGGATTCGAAGTTTAAAATTGATATATAAATCCCAATACTACACAAAACATTTCCTTTCGGAAATCATTTACTATAACAACAGTGTTATAGTCCATCATTCCCTTTTATTTCTCGAAAACGTCTATTTCAACAATAAATGTTGAAATCTATGGTTTCGAATCTCAACACATTTTAAAACATCGTTAGATCGTTTTAATTCTATTTGAAACATCCAAATCCAAAACAATTTCTTTAACGTGTTATTCACTATTCAAAAACGTGAATATACTTCATTAACAATTTCATCCTTTTATTCATTTTAATTCAAAGGATTATTCACTATTCAAAAATGTGAATATAACTCCATTTATAGGTTTCAACAAATTTTCTTGTCAAAATAAATCATTTGCAAATTTATAAAACAACGTTTATAAATTCCATTTCTATTTATTTATAAAAACTTCCTTTTTATAAATTCCTTTATTAACCTATTCCAGTTTATAACTTAATTATAAACTAAAAGTTCATATTATAAGTTAAATACTTATAAAACGATTATTTTACAAAATCGTTCTTTTTAACTTCCCAAATTATAAATCTTATAACTTATAAGATTCATTCATTTATCCAAAATCATTATTTTAATAACTTAATAAATTTTATGAACCTACTGCTTATAAAATTCCATTTATAACTTCACCGTATAAAATTCTATAAATTCCATTCAATTATGAAATTCATTTTCACTTCATTCAAACACTTATAAAAACTCGTTTTATAATGTCCATATTTCAATTTATACATATCCATTTATAAATCTCTTAATATAAATCAATTTATATTATTCTTTAAAAACGTCTTTAATCTCCTTTATTATTTTACCATTTCGATTCATAAAATAATTACATTTTATAAATCCTATATTTAAACTTTTCACAATAAATTCTAAAATTCCGATTTAACTATTTTATGAAATCATTAGCATCATATTCTCAAAAATCAGTTTTTAACTGTATTTCACAAAAATCATAATTTTTATAACATTAAAAATTATAACGTTTATTTATTTAAAATGGATCAATTCCAAAATTATTTTATAAAACGTATACTTTCTAAAATCACTTTAAAAATCATTTTAAAATTCCAAAATCTGGGTCTAATGATGCTACACATCAAATAGTCAATCACGACTACAACGATATCACATATCGTATATGATAATCAACGAATATCAAAATATCCATAATCAAATAAAAACTGTTGAGGAATCCAGTTGGATCCCTCCAACCTGTTTTCCTGCATCCAAAAACATTAGCACAATACCAATTTCGCTCCAGTACGAAATTATCGCGGTATATGTTCTTATTAAATATTATCCGCTTAATAACGGCGTAATAGGGTCTCATCCGCTAAACAAAAAATGCGGGAAATCAACAACTGCAATATATACATATGCCAATATATATATATATTGATATTATATATAATACCAATTTCACTGTTTATGAAATATTCGCGGTATATGTTTTTAATAAATAACATCCGCTTACTAACGGCGTATAATGTCTATTTTAACAATCAATAGATATCAATCAACATTCAAACATGCATTCAAATATTTTAAATCTAACTATTTAAAACAAAATCGAAACTGATTCGATTGAGTGAGAAGTTCTCACCTTGATTTTATTTCCGTTTTAGCGATTTATTTCGAATAAAATTAAACGGACGTTTAATTTTACCCAAAATTCTCACTAACTCCAAACGACTCCAAACCAACTCCATCGCGTAGTGCTCGTCCATACGATTCCAACGCAACTGGTTTCGCGCGTTTTCGACCTCGTATGAAAAAGTTATGAATTATTGAAGTTTGTACACGATTTATGTTCATAATTTACAACTAAATAAACTAATTTAAACCTTCATCAACTTAGAGCCATAGGATCCATCCCTAAGCAAATCACAGCCCTCCATCCCTTCTTCTTCCCCCTCACGTAACCCTACAGGAAATAGGCCGCAACTTGAACCCACTTTTAGATAATTAGGGTTTAATTATGCAACATCAATACTCAACGATAACTCGATCAAGACGTTGCAACTCGAAGCTCTCCTCCTCCACCATGTTCGGCCTGAAGCTCAGAGAGCTCGGCCACCTGATGAGCCTCGAAAGGCGTGCCAAACCTGCGTGCGTCGGCCTCCCCTCGCTCCCACTATCCGACGTCGTTTCAGATCTCAACCGTATAGATCTCTAGCTCTCCTCATGCTCTTCGACTTCCGTGTTGAAGCTTCGTTGAATCGATGAATGGATTGGGAGTAATTGAGGGAGGAAGCTTGTGAATTTCTGGCCTTAGATAATGTTAGAGGCGGCCAGGTTAAAAAATTATCGATTAAATTATCGATTTAATTATTCAGTTAAATCCAATAATTCAAATAAAAATTTATTCGACTTATAAATTCACTCATTAATATTTAAAATTAATTAAATATTCAAATTTTAATTTCTAAAAATTCTGGGTCGTTACATATTTCCCCTTCACCGGAGAGTGACAGGATGGGATCCAATAAGAGCCCAGAGAGGTAGATATCGGTCCAGGAGGATCAGGGCATCGCTTAACGTTCAGGGACACTAAACCGGAGTGTAGGGAGCGACGCTGCTTCGTCAGAGAGCGACAGGATCGGCTCACTCAACACTGTTTCCCCTTCACCGAAGAGTGACAGGATGGGATCCAATAAAAGCCCGGAGAGGCTATGATTGGTCTAGGATGACCAAGACATCGCTATATTCCCTCGTTGGGGTCAGAGTGCAAGGGATAGAAAGCAATGCCGGAGCACAACAGGATCTTTCTATTCGCCCATTGAGTTTGGAATGGACTTGGCAAGGGTCCGAAGTGACCATCAATAGTCCGGAGAGGCTGTAGAATTTAATTCTTGACTTTCACAAGTGGAAATGAATACCGATTCGGCTTCGGACAGCCACGAACTTGATCAAGTATACTATAGCTATTAATGAAATAGGGACTCACGATATTGGATTCGAAGCCATTCAAAACACGCCTTTTACCAAAAGGCATGTTTTGGAGGGGCAAAGTGTTATCCAACCTTTTGGCAAGGCTGTAGACAGGTGGATTTTACTTAGTCGATTTCTCAGTTATTGAGGATGAAATGCAGCATGGAAGTCACTCGGCATGGAAGTCGCTAGGCATGGAAGTCACTCGGAACAGGAAGTCGCTACGGGAACAGGAAGTCGCCATGGGAACAGGAAGTCGCTACGGGAACAGGAAGTCGCTATAGGAACAGAAAGTCACTACAGGAAGTCGCTCGTGCCATGATGAAGGATGTTGGCTCGGCTATGGTCCTGATGGGCTCGGCCTACTCAGAAAGCCCAGCAACTCGGGGTTTACCTATAAATACAGCATGTGGAGGTTCAGAAAAAGGATCTTGATTCTGTTTTCCTTCTTCTTGCTCATTAAGGCTTCTCTGCCATAATTGTTTTGAAAGCTCCAAATTGATTCTCACATCAATAAAAAGGAAAATTTTGGAGTGGATCTAGGCCAGAATCAGCCGAACCACTATAAAATCTGTTGTTCTTTACTGCTTTTTTTTTTAATTTTTACTACTTTTCATATTTATGCTCTCAACATACACTCTATATGTTAATTGTGACTGTTAGTTCGTGCTTTCATTTACATTTGGGTGTTAGTGACCAATTTTAGCGCTAACACATAAATGATTGAGAATCGAATAAAAAGGAAAATTTTCTCGATTTTGTAGATATACTTATACCATTAAGATAAGTATATGGATATTCCTAAGTATTGAAATATAGAGATTCACGAGTATATATTTGTAAAGGTGTTTATATACAAGTAATTTACAAAGTGGGTTTTATTTATGAAGATTTATGAAACGAGGCTAGTGATTTCTTATATTCTAAACCAGTGTTGGTTTTCTCTATGGAAAAAATCCTGATTGAATGTTTGTTATTCGATAGTAAAATAACCGACTACCGAAATTGGATCCAAACGTAACTAGGAGAAACATGTGAGTTATATGGCATAGTCGTCTCCACGACGTTGTACTGTGTGTATAAATCTCGTTTCGTTCTCCTTGGACAATGATAGGAAAATCCGGTTAGGAGGCGATCTCCAATCTTATTTTTGATTTTTGATTTCCTACAGAACCAGGGTTGAGTTTACCAGAAATTATCGAGCGTTGTTTCGAAGAGACCGGGATCGAATATGTTATCTGAAAACCACTTCGATCCCACGAATGCGTTTCAAAGTGAAGACATTGTGAAGAGCATGGAATCGAAGATAGAGATGTGAAGTACAAGGACTAATCGCTACTAACCCTGAGGGTGATTCCAAAATGGATGTAGCAAGAATAGCGCCTTCGATTGCGTTCAGACCCGGAACAAACTTGTATGGATGAATGCTATCAGCACATTGTCATCGGAGGACATTGAGCATTCTGAGTATAAATGTTCTTGAAAAATAAACATAGCTTCAAGCCTCATCAATCGAAAATGATTAAAACATGAGAGATCCAATAGGGCTATATGGGTCACACCCATTAGGGCATGTCATCACCTTTCTAGATGACCATTCATATTTCCAGATTCAGTTGTGCATATGATCTTAGTAAAACAGTTAGAAACAATCGGTGTGATGACATATTCGGTACTATCCAGCAAAGGGTATGCCGGTCCTATGTTGACAGGGGTCATTAGGTACGATCTCGGTACATTGTTCTAGAGGTGTACTATGATGGGCCGTACCCTAGTAGCCTAGTCGTTAGTTGGAATCCATTCTTCAATACGAGCTTTACGGTTTTAACTGTATACCTAATGTGTTGGAACGTGAGATGCAAGCATTTTAGCTATATTCATATTTTACTTTGACCCCTAGACATTATTATAAGATAAATGGATTTTATATAGAAAACATTTTGGTTATCATAAGGTAAAAACCCATCCGTGTTTATGTGCGGTGTGGTCTTACGAGATAAATTTTGATTTCAAAGGTTTTATATAACTTTAAATCCAATTGGGTGTGTTTTCTCACGCTGGTTTTCCATACTGACTCGGGTGTTATTATATTATAATGCTTGGGTCAGACCAAGCATATTACATATTAGTTTGGATGCTTGGAGCTTCAAGAGACGAGTTGGAGGCCCAGATACGTATTGGTTATTTTCCGATGTATCCATTGTCATGTTTATCAATAATTGTGAGGAAAGGTTGTTATAACTGCCCAGACTGAAATAGGTTAGTGTACTTTGATTGATGTTTGCATATATACATACTACTGTTTTGCTTTTGTGTAAAAATTTGTGGTACATTATAGATTATTCATTCCGCTGTGAGATTCTGTGTTGTTTAGTTTTTCTTATTATCTTCTTTCTTCTTTCTTTTTCCCCTAACAATTAGATTTTCTGGCATTCAATTTCTCGGCACATAATACAGTGGACATATTAGTGTTGATTTTCAAGGGTCGAAAATTCGGCTAGTTACAATACCAAGGGGAGGTAACCAGAGACTGTATTAGTCATGTCAAATGAAAACACGTGTGGCTCCTAGAAGAAGTAGACATGCTGTCAGTCTCCCGTCTGCTTCTGATGTGTGATAGATATACACGTATTACTTATAATGATGCACTATGATTATACCTAAGAGTATACCCATTGTATACTTAATCCTCATATCCTACATCTTTATGATTGATGGGCAGATAACCTAACCTTCTTGGGTAGATAACCCATTCTTTATTGATTGCATGTACGGACGTTATTTATTTTATATCTTTATGAGTTTGACAGACCTAGGAAAGTCTACTTTATATTTATTTGGGAATTCTTGTGGGCTAGCCCAGTCTTTCCTGTTGATTTTTGAGATTTGATGATGATGTTCATTTATATAAGATTAAAAGTATACTTAGGCATTGGTCGTGTGCTAGCTTGAATATACTTGATGATTCTCAAGTATTGAGGATTTCTGTATTTTGATGATGATTATGGACATGGATGATTCACCCATTTCATATTGTTTCGATTAGATAATATTTGATGTGATTTTATATGGATGATGACATATTTATACATGGTTTTGTGATGCCTATAATTCCAAGTTGTATCAATGCGATTATCTTATCATCATATCATGCATATATCATGATATATGTATGTATGTATGTATGTATGTATGCATGGATGTATGTATATATAGATATTGATCTGTTTATGTGGACAATGTCTGAACTATGTGTTATTTACGTAATACTCGAGTCAGTCTGAGAAATTTCGGGTTCAGAAATGATGGCACCAGCTTGTTTTTTACTGAGCATAGTGGTGCCTAGTTATATTGTATTGCTATGTATCATTTTATAGACATAACTTCATTGTGTGTATGATTACATGATGTATTGAGTATACTTTGTATTTTATAGAGATAGTGGACATTTGAGATGTTATGTATTCACACTGTCTCTTATGTATTTCATATTATACTTTATCACTACGAAACTGAATCCGTGTTTTATATCACTTATTGTATATTGTGCTGGAATTGGGCCATCCTGCATCGGAAGTTATGTGTGAATTTCAAAAAATTTACCCTCTTAGATCTTTATTGGGCCTATGAAGTCTAATTTATTTAGAACATTTCTAAATTTAATTTAATTTTTTTTATACATTTCATTTAAATTTATAAATTGTTGATAGAAATTTATTTAATTTATTTTCAACTAATATATAAACATACATAAATATCATATACATATGTATATGAATGTGCATGTGTAACATGATATTTCATGAAAGGTATAACATGCCTGTATATTAGGAGTGACAATTATAGCCGACCCGGCGGACCTATCTGACCCGTCGGATTTTGGTTCTAGGCGGGTCGGGCTTTTTGGGTCCAAACTATACATTTCAAAGACCCGACCCGATCTTCGGTTCGGTTCGGGTCAGTTCGGGTCTGGTTGGGTAATAACACTAAAAATGCATATATTTCAATGTTTTTTGGTCGGGTATTTTGGATCGGTTCAAGTCAGGTTTGATCGGGCCTTTACTGTATTTTTCATCACCTAAACCCGACCCAAGAGTCGTCGGGTTCGGTTCGGGTACGAGTCTTTTCGAGTTGGGTCGGTTCGGTTTTACGGTTCTCGATTCTAACTGACAACCCTACCATATATAGATACCGCGATTTACATCGCAACAGACACGTTAGCTCATCTTATGCGTATTGTATGCTATCCAAATATGTGAATATATTTATAGTTGTTATATATATATCAAAGTGAAATATATATATTTTTATATGAAAATATCATATATATATATACACGTACACCAAATATTATAGCATTAAATATTAAATAAACGCACACATATATAATATAAGATATGATTTTACTTAAGTTATTGTAAAATTATTTACATATATATATTTGTATTAAAGTAATATAATTATATATATATATATGAATATATGTACGTATGTATAAATATAATAATTAAAATGTAAATATGAGTTAGAACAGTATATAAATTACAAAATTAAAATAACAATAGTTATTACTTTTATAAAATATTCCAGATCATATATTCAACAAATCCGAATGTAAATATAGTTTTATTATATATATATATATATTATGAATTAATTAGTTAATTAACAAAAAGTAAATAATAGAAAATATTTATATAATAGATATTTCGAATTTTAGACTTTCCAAAAATCAAGAACAATATTATACAGGTTGTGAATTTTTTTAGAATTTCTCAAGTCCAAATAATATTTCTTATTAATTAAATGATATTCGGCTGAATTTTAAATGAATTTTGAAAATATAAAAATGGTTTAAAAATTCTAATTTTATGACCGAGAGCAAATTTGATAAAAATTAATTCTAGAAAATTTAAATTTGAATTTTTGAATTTTTTTTTATTTTATACGAATTTGTTAACTCGTGCGAAGGTCAAATAATATTAAATAATTTCCAAAAATTTATTTTCGATTACTAAAAATCACAACTAATATAAAAATACATTTAAATATTATTAGATAATTTTTTTATGTAATATCGTTATATGGTTTAATACACATCCTATAAATAAATTAGTTGGTGTATTAATCTATGTATATATTAATTAATGAAATATTAAAATTAAAATATAATGATATTGGCTGTGTGTATCAGATCCTAAAGAAAAATTGGTTTTTATTTGATAAATATATACACATAACCAATCAATATATGTGACAGCAACAATACCTATATGGGTCTCATCTAACCAACAATTCAATAATAATAGTGCGTGTATATATACACACGCACATTCATACGCGTGTACACACACACACATATATATGTATGTATATGTTTATGTATATATACACACACACTTGAATAATGTAGAGTTATATAGAAAATCTGCATCGTATATAAAAATAATACTTACCTAAACTAATACCCTTAAGTGCACCTTGTAATGATGAGTTTCTTCCTCTTGAAAATTTTCTGAATCGTCAGATTGTTAGCCTTTGAACCGTAGACCTTTTGCTATCGAATAGTTATTGACTTTAGTTGATTTGAGATTTGATGGGGTATAAAGAGATATGGTTTGGCCATGATATGGATAGTAGAAGCAGCCAAAAATTCTCTAGAGAGTTAGGGCCATGATTCTTTTTATAGTGGTTGAATCGGAGAGAAAAGTGGATCACATCACTTACCTTTTCTCTCCAGATCATAGCCATCCATCACATACCCTACTACACTATTTTGGCCTTCCCCTTTATCATATATGTTAGTCCTTGAGAAGGATGGTTTTGATGACAACAACCTTAGGACTTATTATAAAATATAAATACTAACATTATAGTTTAGATATATATGTATATGCAGGATATAAACATGCAGGTACCAAAGAATGAAGACTGTACAGTATAGAGATTCAAGATTGAAGATATCAAGATTGAAGACTCATGAGTATCAAGATTATCAAGAGTTTAAGATTTCAATATAAGTAATGTAGTTATGAATTTTTTTAAAACTCCTAAAAAAACACTGACATGTTAAAATCCATGTTATTCGTGGAATGGAATCCACTTCGAGCCCGTTAAAGGGATGAAACCCTAAGTAGGATGGAACCTACGAAAAATCTAATGGAACATTGTCTTGTATCCACTAACTTTTATTCAAATGTTTTACAAAATTATATATTATTTTCAAAATGATTTCAAAATCTTCCTTTTAAAAGAATAAAAAACATCTATCCTGGTTTTAAAATACTTTTAGCCTCAAAATAATCTTTATCTTCAAAATCAAATTATCCTTAGTTTTAAACTATCTTTTAATTATAATATATTTAAATTTTAATATTTATACTTAGATCTAAATATAATTATAGTAAAATTTTATATATATTATTCTCTATACTTATTTATGTATTTTAACTATAGTTAAGTATATTTATAAAGTTTAAAATAGTTTTAATACAAGATAGAAGTAATTTTCAAAGAAAAATAAATTACCAAAAATACCATAGGTTAAAATAGTTTTAATACAAGATAGTAATTTTCAAAGAAAAATAAATTACCAAAAATACCATAGGCCGGTCGACAACCCCAACACACCCTTGTCGACAAGGTGGCAGTTTATTTCAAAATTTTGAATTTCAAAGGAAGTGTCTATTCGTCATATCCTTTCACGAATAGACATGGCTTTTGTTCTACTATAAATAGGGGTAGTTTTAAACGAATTTATATTCATATTCTCTGATTTCACTCCTCTTCTTCTTCCACATTTCTTTACATATATTTTTACCATTACTCTACCGAAATCACCATTGAATCTAACTAGATCATCTCTGGTTTGATTCTTTATCACTATCTCAATAAGATCTCAGTGCTATTCAGAGTTATAGGATTCTTTGTAATTAATTAAGCGAGTAAAGGTGTGATTGTAGCCTGTGAAATCAATCAAGTGAGAAAAGGTGTGATTGTAGCCTATGAAATCAATTGGGTGAACTTGTTGCCCATAAAATCAAGTATCTCTACCCAGAGGATTGTGAATCTGGAGTGGTGTACAGGCCTTGAAATCGAGGGTGTAATTGTAAAAATTGATTTTGAAAGGAAATCTGTACTTGTATTGCGGGATTGGATGTAGGGTAACTCTGAACCAGTATAAAATCCAGTGTGTTCTTTCCTTTATTGCTTTTACTTTATTTCTGCATCTATGTTTGATTCTGTGATCATATCCGTGTCTGAATATTGCATACATTTGTGTTCAAATTTAAATTCAAAAAGAATTAGTAATTCCTTAAAACACTATTCATCCCCCCTCTAGTGTTAATTCTAGCCTTAGGATCTGTAATCCGCATTTCTCACATTTGGTATCAGAGCAAGGTTTTCAAAGTTTTCATAATCCGAATTTTGAAAAAATTTAACATGGCAATTTTTTAATAAAATTATTAATTCTATTTTCATATGAATATGTCACAGAATCATCATGATATTGTTGTTTAAAACTATATTTAGTTATTTTGAAAAGTCGCTTGATTCTTTAAAAAGTTATGTTGTTTTGCAGGAAAAGAGTTATGTCTAATGGCCATTGATTAAAAGATACCAGATAATAATTTGTCGATCGAGAAGAACAAATGGATATATAATGACAATCGACAATGAAATGGGTACCAAATCAATATAAACTTTTGGTTCTCATCTACAACTTTACTTGATAGTGTACTTCTCTCCATTTACTTCGCAATGCCACTGGTTTCGTGCAATCCGTCAAGAAATGACCAAGTTATGATCAAATGATGTTTTGGGGAACAAAGAGAAAAAGAAAGCAAACTGTCAATGGAATTTTTCAAATTGCATCCAAATATTTGAGTATTTTGTCTTAGTCCTTGTTCCCATGGTCTCTTTGATGGGTGGATCATTAAATTCCGTTCAAAATTGAGTGAGATTTGACAGTTTGAAGTTGGATATCCAAAAATGAAAAACTGTGTACGGGATTTTCTACATTCCTCTTACTGATCGGCCTGTTGCACCACAATACCATCCAAAGTCGTCACCAAGCTATTAATAAATCGTATCCCTTGCCATCCTCTTTGATTTGCCGCTGGTTTCATCCAATTCCGTTGAGAAACGAAGGAGATATGCCCTCTAGAAGTTTGATAGTATATAGAAAAACGGGAAGAAGAAGAAGAGGAACTTTTATGAAAAGTGGTGACCGTTAGGCCTATTTGTAGTGGTTGAAGTGTCCATTCATTTCAAAATTTAAATTCAAAGTTTTGGCGCCAAGTTAGTCAATCTACTAAATTATCTGCATCTTTCTCATACGGTCTTCAAATTCAGCAAATGAACATACTACGCTCATCAAAAAAATGAGCCCGTCACAATAGAACAGATCTTGTCGTCAAATTTTGAAATATATAAATGTGTGGTTCATGGAAATGGAAGAACAACAAAGTTAGAAAGATGCAGAGTGCAAAAAGTGGTACGTTTTACTATTATTTCATCTTTATTGTTGCATTTAGGAATATATACTTATGCATTTAGTTAGGTACAGAAATTTAACTCTTTTATAAGTTTTGATATTTTGGTCCATATATCGATATACCATAATTAAATCTATTAAAATGTGTTCCTTTCAAATAAAATCTTACAACTAATTTATTACAACTATACTAAGTAGAAAATCATACCTTCATTCATGATTTTAACTTGTCTAATGTTATTTTTACTTCTCATACTCTATTTCTTTTAAGATACTAATTTTATGTCTTTAAGAAATTAATAGAATGAATTTAGAATGTTAGAATAAGGCTCTATTTATATATTTCTTCAATTAATAAGATTGCGCATCACACGACACTTGTCATACAAGTAGATAGTGACATATATGAAAAATGACACGTGTCATTACACTTGTTCTATAATAAAAGCATTATTACATGCATAATGCCAGGTGTCTTTACACATGTTTTTTCCATAATTTTTTATAATTTTTAAGGAATTTATTTATATTAACTACTTTAAAAAATTGGGTCAAAAATCAATTATTTACACGTCAAAATCTAATCCTAAAATTAGTGCAAAATCATGTTAAAAACAGGTCCGGAATTTTAGATAGCATTTCTAAAATACTTCTTTTCTTTTGTAACGTTTTGTAAGTGCTGCAAATTCGTTTTTATTGCATTTCTGTGCTTTGGTTCACTGTAGAGTTTCAAAAACTTTACATAGCATTTGGTAAATGCTACAGTTTCAGTATATTTTACTGTAAAAACTTTTTATAGCATTCTTTAAATGCCGTCTTTCTTTATCAAACTTTAAACTATGTACAAATGATATTTAAATTAAGTATTTTTCTCTATTCTTTTTAAAGTTAGATTCTAACTCATATTAGAATATTTTAAAATTAATTTCATGTTTAAATGTTTTTTAATAATTAACTAAAATTTTTAAAGTAAGAGGCCTTAATATAACACATGTTTATTTTAGTTTTTCAATCTTTATTATTTTATTTAATATTTTATTATCATATTTTTAAAATTTAAAAGATGTTTAAAAATGTTTCTAAATATTTTAATTAATAATAATTTAATATAAAATTTCTAATTAGTAAGTTAAGTATTTTATAAACATGGAAATTTGGATTCTTGAAAAAACAACCAAGTTAAAAAAATTAAAATAAATTAAATAAGTAGGCTATTAATTTTTATAAAAACCATATTTGATCATATATATAGTTTAATCCATATTTCTTAGAAATTTGATTTTGATATCGAGTTTGATTACTACCTTTCATGAATATGTTATAGTTTTAATATCATTTATTACCTTTAAACTCTTTTCTTTATTACTCTTTCAGTCTCATTCATTAGTTTCCTTAACCCAAGTCTAGTAGTTGGTGTATATTACCTTTGTTTGGTTGAATTGATTTATAATAAATAGTTTGACATATGTATACACACACACACATATATATGCCCGTCAATTAGATATTACTTATCACTTATGTTTATCTTATAATCTGAATATCTCTTACCGTAGTGTATATATATATATTATCATATCATTCTGTATATTATTATTTTTACTTCGTTATCATTTATTTCATATTACATATCATTATGCATTCTATTTCATATCACATTTCATTGCATATTACATCATAAATTACAATGCATGGAATATCATAATCATCTGCATCACAAGTTGCACTTCATTCTGCATATCATCTCATGCTACATTGCATATGTCATGCATTTCATATTGCATTAAAAACTACATATTGTATACATGTATACATAACGAGTGTATTTTATTTAGGAGGAGTTTGTAGTATTGTCTTATAGTACATGATTATCAGTTTTTGATTTGTTTGGTATGTTTTGACTTGTTTGACTTGATTAACTTGTTTGACTTGATTGACTTGTTTGACTTGATTGATTTGTTTGACTTGATTGATTTGTTTGACATGTTTTACATGTTTGGATTTGATGTGCATGTTGATTGGATTGTTTGAAATATACTTATACATATTTATGTATTGAATAATCATAATATAATTATGTTAATGTCTTTCACATTCCATTTACTATACTATGTTCTAGTATTAGTTTAAGGGGGGAGTTTTATAGTTTCAGGATGGTTTTTGTTGAGAAAAAGGGGGAGAAATATAAAATAGGATAGTTAGGCATAGATTAAGGGGGAATTATTAGTTTTAGGGGGGAGTTATAGTGAAGGTGAAGTATATTTCATAAACATCGGTTGTCATCATCAAAAAAAGGGAGATTGTTAGTCCTTGAGAAGGATGGTTTTGATGACAACAACCTTAGGACTTATTACAAAATATAAATACTAACATTATAGTTTAGATATATATGTATATGCAGGATATAAACATGCAGGTACGAATGAATGAAGACTGTACATTATAGAGATTCAAGATTGAAGATATCAAGATTAAAGACTCATGAGTATCAAGATTATCAAGAGTTCAAGATTTCAATATAAGTAATTTAGTTACGAATTTTGTTAAAACTCCTAGAAAAGCACTGACATCTTAAAATCTATTTTATTCGTGGAATGGAATCCACCTCGAGCCCGTTAAAGGGATGGAACCCTAAGTAGGATGGAACCTACGAAAAATCTAGTGGATCATTATTTTGTATCCACTAACTTTTTTTCAAATGTTATACAAAATTATATCTTATTTTCAAAATGATTTCAAAATCTTCCTTTTAAAAGAATCAAAAACATCTATCCTAGTTTTAAAATACTTTTAGCCTCAAAATAATCTTTATCTTCAAAATCAAATTATCCTTGGTTTTAAACTATCTTTTAATTATAATATATTTAATTTTTAATATTTATACTTAGATTTAAATATAAAATTATAGTAAAATTATATATATATATATATATATATATATATATATATTATTCCCTATACTTATTTATCTATTTTTACTAAAGTTAAGTGTATTCATAATGTTTAAAATAGTTTTAATACAAGATAGAAGTAATTTTCAAAGAAAAATAAATTACCAAAAATACCAAAGACCTGTCGACACCCCAACATACCCTTGTCGACAAGGTGGCAGTTTATTTCAAAATTTTGTATTTCAAAGGAAGTGTCTATTCGTCTTATCCTTTCACGAATGGATATGGCCATTGTTCTACTATAAATAGGGGCAGTTTTAAACGAATTTATATTCATATTTTCTCCAATTTCACTCCTCTTCCTCTTCCACATTTCTTTACATATGTTTTTACCATTACTCTGTCGAAATCACCATTGAATCTAACTAGATCATCTCTGGTTTGATTCTCTATCGCTATCTCAACAAGATCTCAGTGCTATTCGGAGTTATAGGCTTCTTTGTAATTAATTAAGCAAGAAAAGGTGTGATTTTAGCCTGTGAAATCAATCAAGCGAGAAAAAGTGTGATTGTAGCATGTGAAATCAATTGGATGAACTTATTGCCCGTAAAATCAAGTATCTCTACCTAGAGGATTGTGAATCTGGAGTGGTGTACCTCGTGGCCTTGAAATCGAGGGTGTATTTGTAAAAACTGATTTTGAAAGGAAATCTGTATTTGTGTTGCCGGACTGGATGTAGGGTAACTCTGAACCAGTATAAATCCGGTGTGTTCTTTTCTTTGTTACTTTTACTTTATTTCTGCATCTATGTTTGATTCTGTGATCATATCTGTGTCTGAGTATTGCATACATTTGTGTTCAAATTAATATAAATTCAAAAAGAATTAGTAATTCCTTGAAACACTATTCACACCCCTTCTAGTGTTAATTCTAGCCTTAAGATCCGTAATCCGCATTTCTCACAATATGGTTACCGTTAAATTTTACCTCTAACATTATGGGCTAATAGCCCATTCAAGCCCAAGTAAAGATATTTAATTAAATCCAATTAGTTTTTTTATCGATATCTCATATTGATCGATATATTTATAACTGTTATAAATACATACAACAATATTTATTCCTCAAGTCATATTCAAATTTTATAATTAATATTTCATAAATTTTAATTAACTTAATGAATAACAATTATAAATTAATTAAATCGTTTGGTCTAAAAAGAATTCATCATTTCAATTATGTGACTCGTGGGTGTAAATTTGGTCAGCGATTAACATCGAACTATTCAAATGTTAACTTTGACATGCCACTTAGCAGGTGGTGTGATAATTTTATCGAATTTATCGCTTACTTGGATTTGATAAAATCCAATTTCACTTTATTAAGAGTTACTCGGTTGTGACATTTATTTACCCCAATTCTCTTCGTCAAAACTATATCACTTTGAACTTATGAATTTGGTAATGGTCAGAATTCCAATATCATCCATATTCAACTCTATAGTCCAAATATAAAGTCCCTGGATCAATAATAATAATTATTATTAACCGAAATGCTCTGGCTAGTGACTTTGAGTTGACTGTGATACATACTTCATATAACTAAGGCGACGAATTCTCTCTTGAATAGCGCTTCATTTCCAATACTTCCACCCGACCCAACTATGTCACTCGATGGAACGTCACGTCATGATTTGACTATAATCAAAGCAAACCTTTCATATTGAAGATCTATAGTATTTTTAAGTTGAGAGAATTGCGTAAATCAATCGCATTGATATTTTTATGTTGACCTTAGTTATATTAACCAATAGAAACTATCGAGTGGGTTATTCCATAGTTATGCAATAACTATCAATACATAAAATCTAAGTGTCCGAATAGCCATGAGTAATACACCGTCCAACACTCAAAGAGCGATACATACTCTAGTATCAATGGATACGTCGATATCCAATCTCGATGCATCTTAGTAGGAACATTTAAAATGGTATATTTATTTTTATTGCGATAAATTAGTCACAGTTACGACACTTTGTACCTACTATCACAAAACATACCAATTATGGATTTCTATTAAATATACTTTTAATTAAATTAATTAATTAATAGAACCACATTTTATCAAGTATATAATAAAAAGAAAACACCTTTGATTTCGAATAAGATTGGTTATTGAGTTAGATATGCAACAAATTACATAATTACCCATAGCATATACCCCTAACTCTATCAATCTTTCACTTGCACTTGGGGTCAGTTATGGAATCTTACTCCAACTTATCCAATTGATTTACTTAAAACCAACTAGGTCGGTAACTTAATGAATGGGTATGCTATTATGTTTTAATCATGTGCTCTATCGATTAACTCTCTCCGACGCTGGTAAATTATCTTTATCACGTGGAATGATTCAGTGTATATCTCTTGACTTCTAGTAAGCTCTAAGTTCTATTACGAACTATATTATGACATTGTTATCATATAACATTGTTATGAGATTCTCAACATTTGAAACCACCCATGGCTCAGTCATAAATTTATGCATTTATATTTATATATGTTGCTTTTATTGCGGCACTATTCAAGTCGATGAATTAGCCACAATCTCTTCGATTTGGAGCATTTACAACTTAATGATCCATAATATATTATCGACGTGTTGTAATCAATATTACTTATGAAATTTAATCCGAACATTCCTTTATAAGGAGTTTGTTGTTTCTGTGAAACTTTCTCTATTATTTCATAAATACACGGGAACACCTCAAACAACCATTTAGTGAAATCTATTTCGATTTGGTATTTTCTTAATGTATCAAATACATAAACAAAACACTGTGTCATAAACAACATAACATGTATGATAATTTGAAGTACAATGCATAAGGTATCCATCTTACATGTTCCCTATCAAACACTTTAACAAGGTGTCCTTGTATATCGTTTTGGGACATTCCTAATATCTTTCATACTTACTATAAAAGATATTATTTACAAATCCAACACCGAGTATTATAACAATTAAAACTAATTTTAACACATATACATTGTTAAAAATCAGCATTGCATTCTTTGCTTATGGTTTAGAAATATCTATGCACCTTTTAATGTTCTTTCTTGTGAACACATGCTTCCTCTGCATTTTGATTGATGATCAAACAATTTGATTTTTCTTTAAAAATATTTGTTCAATTCTGATGCTTATAAATAATACTTTTATCATTTTTTGGATCATATATGAAAACCGACAACCTCTATATTGCTCCCACTGACTTCGAGACTCATTGGTTGTGGTGTGCAAATAGTCTACCCTGAATCATTATTTTGAATTATCTGTTTCAGCATATAGGTATCAAAACACTAAGTCTTATCAAACGATAATCTTTTAAGTAAGTCTAAAATAACTTGATATTGGATGATGAATCTATTACGCTAATCTCAACATTTGAAATTTTCAATATTATTCTTATCAACATTGCTTATTTAATTCCAAATGCATTAGTCTTGCTCATAAAGATAATCGTGGCCGATGGATCACATCCATTTGGTTATGATTACCAAAATCATATTTTGATAACATACTTGGAATTTATTTTTGGATCTTTCCATCACACCATATTATAGAGTCAACACTCTTAATGATTTAATTAAACAACCGAGGATTGTATATTTTTGATAAGAAATTCAAAGTTTCTCTAATTATGCGAGAATACTTATTAGACACTCTAATGCAATGTCTTCGTTTAGGTTAAGTAATTTCATTTCTTCTTCTCTAATCAGTTTTATCTATGGATCGTATCCAATTCCATTTTACTACCAATAATTCCTCAAAAAATTCCTTTAAAACGAAGTCGGTATTGGTTGAAACAACAATTGTTTCTCAGTACAACGGAATAGGCATTCATAAACATTTTATGAATTTCCTTATTTATAAAACCCAATTTGGTTTTAGTTTACAAAAATTTATGTTCAAAATATAAATATGTCATCCAATGAAATTCTTTTCCAAAATCCTTTTGGAGAGATTCATACAAGATCCCTTACGAACAATTATTACATGCAATATTTTAACTCGCACAACTTGTCAACTTCTTGACTTAGGATATGTTGGGGTTTCTTATAAACCATTATCTTGTATGATTTTGTAAATTATTATTTGGATGAAATAGTATTAACCTTGTTTACTATTCTTAAGTACATGACCCGGTAGAAGGAAACGAACTCAACTTCACTCACAATTAATCGTACATTTTCCAACAAAGTTTGATTGATCCTTATCGATACATCATTACGTATCACATGAAGAAGTGTCTTTTGGGATTGAATCTTTATTCATTTTTAGGTACGTTCGGAACTCTTTCCAATATACTCACTCATTCGATCAAATGGAATCATTTCTATTGCATGTTATATTATTTGGTTTTGTTTTATACTATATGAATCTATCTTAGGTATACTACATATGTATCAAATAAACAAGTCCATGTCCATGTCGGTGACAATTCATCAGTGAATATGGCGAAGTACATGGAGCCATTTTGTATCAATATACTTACGGTTGCATACATCTATATTAATCAATTCGGAGAGTTCATCAACTCTTATTATGCTTCCATTGAATAGGTGCATAACCCTTAATTACTTGAGATATAATTACCTGTATCAATGATTCATAATCATATAATAAAATTATTTCCCAAAACTACAACTTAGTCTATAATTCCAAAATAACTGTAACTAATATTAGATACTTATGTATTTTCCAATGCATAACTTTTGTTATGAAAACAAATACCATATCATTGTTTTATTTAATAACTAATATTCAGAATATTTATATTGAATTATAACCATGTTTATTTTCAGTCAACACCAAAAATAGTCATTATTTCATAATTAATGTTCGGTATGTTTTACAAAAACAATTTTCATAATTCGATGCTATCAATAAGTGCTATATGGCATGTTCCCATTATTTCTGCCATTACTTTAATAGCATACTAAATTCAAAGGTCCATCGTTCATTTAATATAGTTTATTTATTTCATATACTACAATAAATTTACAACGGAGAGTCTTTGATTATATATCTTGAAGTTAAAGAAATAAATCTCATAGAAAACAATTTTTAGTACGAAAACACATTTGGGATATAAATCGTGTTTCTCGTTTCAATGCTAAGTATCAACTATTATTAAAATTCTCGTTTTGATGTCTCTTTATGAAGTAGAAGTGACTACTCACTCTCTTCATCCCAACTGTGCCTTAAATTACATCTACTTTTATACATTTAATTTCATTTCAAACGGTCAAACCATTTAAAAGATAACCCTTACTACAATATCATAATGAACTCTTTACAAAGATACATTTGATCATCCTTAACGTTTAAGGACATCAAATTTGATACACCTTATGTAAACTGACCAAACTGACATTTATTTGATCGAATTCTAAGATCTTTCTTGCAGTTTTGGTTTAATGTTACATTTAACGTAATACAATCCTTTTATAATCAATCAAATTGAATACTTGATCTGATAGTAATGTTTATTGGCTTGTCTTAAATGAACTACCTTCATCGAAGTATTGTATATTACGGATTATGATCATTCCCTATATAACACTTATATGCGATTGTATAGGGATCAAATATCCATAGTCTTTTTTTTCTTTAGTGTGAAACTCATAGAATGTAATATATGGTCTCGATCAAATAAACATGTAGGTGACCAAATTACGAACGTATTTAGTAGCTGTAAAATTAGGTGCTTGCATGGGTATTGAAACACTAACATGCAAGAAGCATTTATTAGTAAGTATATATTATATACCTATTTGCTAATCTTTGATCAAATTATTTGTATATCTTAACTGATAAACGTTTTATCAGTCATATTAAATGCATAAGTTTATCATTGTCGATCATTATAATATTATATACCATATGTACTTTCAATATTAGAAAGGCTAAGTATTATCATTTCATTTTTCTAATAAGGCTTTCATTAGTCATTTATGTTTCACTAAACCTTATAAGCGAAACATATAATTTTTTTGGCTTCTCCAATGGGTGATAGGACTCATCTATCTTGGAATTCTGACCTTAAGTTTGCTTAACATGTCATAGCTCTATGATGATGGAAAACTCCTTATCGGTTGTATCACATACAACTCTTAACCCTTTGGTACCTTGTCCTAATTCTATTTCAACTTTGAATCTGCTCAACAAATCAAAACGAAATTATTCACTCGTGCCTACCATATCATGACGACATAAGTATAGTATATGTACCATGATTCTTCTCAACAAATACATGTAGTTATCCTCCCTCATCTATTCAATATATCAATAATACTACACATAATATCCTCAGCTTGAGTCTGCTCAACAACTAAGGAGTTATGCAAGTAATTTATTAATATATATATATATATATATATATATATATATATGGTAGAGGATAACATTATATTGAAGATTCATAATCTTCAATATATTATATTAAGTGATATCAACTCATTGAATAACATTTCTTGTGGAATGCCCCCGTGATTCAAGGGTAGGACACATTAGAAATAATAGTGTACGTACATGTATGTATGCGTTTATTCCTTAAGTCTATTCAGGGTTTCTTTAATGTTCCATCTTTAGTTTAAACATTCATATTATATATGTTTTATTATTATATAATTTTTATATTTTATATTACTTATGTGATAGTCTTGTATATAAAATTATAATAATTAAATCTTATTTAATTAATTTTTAATTAATTTTATATTAATTTAATATAATATACTATAACCTTTATAGTATCACACATATATCTATGTATATTCATTTAATTAATTAAACTTTTATTTATTTATTTATTTATTTATTTATTTAACCTTTAATTAATATATTTAGTTAAATAATTTTAATTAAATTATATCAAATTCAAAATTCAATTCATATGCATACATGTATACTTATGTTATTTTAAATATCTTAAAACAACATAATATATATTATAACATATAATATATTTAGACATTTATTAGTTAATTAAATTATTTAATTATTTTATTAATCTAATTATAAAATTTAAAATTTTTGAAATCATATATGTATTTTTCAAACATTTTAAAAATTATTATTATATTATACTTTTATAATATATTTATATCTTGTTTTAAACTTAACTTTTAAATATAAAATCTTTTATTTTTAACTTTTAAATAATTTTGAAAATTAGCCCAAGGTCTAATTCAAATTAGGCCTTTCCCACTAGGGATAAACTTTTGGGCTTACCTAATCATTTCGGGCTGAGCTAGTAGTCACGTAGGGTAGAGTATTTGATTACTCAAACCCAACTTTGGACATTACTTTTCTAAACACTCTATCATATAGGTAGGCTTTAATTAGTTAACCTTAACATGACTAGTTAATCGCATAGGATATTGGGCTCTTATACCATTGTTGAAACCAGGCCAGCCCACAACAGGGGTTATGGGTGAATTTCAAATTTTTTTACTCTATTGAATTTTTATTCTGCTTATAAAGTCTAATTTATTTAGAACATTTCTAAATTTAACTTAAATAAAATCATATATTTTATTTAAATTTATAATTGTTAATAGAAATGCATTTAATTTATTTTCAACTAATATACAAATATACATATGTATCATATACATATGTACAGGTGTGTGCATGTGTAACATGATATTCTATGAAGGGTATAACATGCATGTATATAGATGTTGTGATTTACATCGCAATGGGCACAATGTCTCATCCTATATGTATTGTATACTGTCCAATTATGTGTATATATTTTGAATGTGATTGTGCTATAGGATCGAATATGGATAAACTACTTGTGCGGAATATGAACTAAGTAAGTAAATAATTAAAGCAGTAAAGTAAATGACACCAGAGATTTTTATAATGGTTCAAACTTCCGTTCTACATCCAGTCCCAGACTCCTTTTGGAATTAAACTAGCAACCCTCACTTAACCGGGAGGAATAGATTTACACCGCCCGAGCAACCGGATAGGACTTCTACCGCCTAAGCAACTGAATAGGACTTCTACCACACGAGCAACCGAATAGGACTTCTTTACAAATAAAGAAAATTATTTGATTGTAGTATGCTTTTTAAATAGCATTGACAAGTCAATTAAGTAGAATCTTCCTATAATCTTCTCCTTTATGATATATAATGTGATGTGCTTGAGAAATGTGGAAGATATAGTGATCAACGATAAGAGAATGTAAGAATTAAGTGCAGTTTGAAAATAGGGAATAAGAGATATTAATTTAAGAATACTAAAAAAAGTTGTTGTAATTTTTGTCTGAATTCTAAAATCTATTTATAGAGATTAAAAAGTTGCAACCACTGATGGAAGGTAATGTTGAAAAGAAACATGTGCAACTATTGGTTTTAAGATGTTTCTCTTCGATGAAGAGAAGTGTCTTTTCATTAAATAGCCATTGAAAAATATTCAGTCGGCTGAAATTATTTATTCAGCCTTCTGAATTTGACAAAATCGAAAACAGCAAAGAAATAGGCTAATTTTGGCCGAATTCAGCCTAATTCAGCCGGCTGAATATTGTGAAACCATAAAAGTGTTTCAACATTTAGACGGTTGAATGAATCCATTCAGCCGACTGTTCCAGCCTTTTATGTAGGGTAGTGCTTGTGTGTATATGTTATATATATATATATATATCATTTCAAGAGAGATTTTAACATATTTCTAAATAATATAAAGACTCTAAACAAAGGATTATCAGCTTAAAATAAAACTCTGAATGTGAATCTGCAAATAGTCTCCTACATAATTGATTAGTACACACAAATATTAATTTATATAGTGTCTCACAATCAAAACAATGTAAAATTGAGATTCCAACATTCTCCCCTTTTTGATGATGAAAACTATATAAGTGTAAATATTATATTTACATAAATACTTATATTAACATTGCTACTCCCCTTATCAATATGCACAATAATTTAAGCTAACTTTATCCCCCTTTGTCATCAACAAAAAGAAAGAAATTAAATGCACAAAAACATTTTAAAGCGAAATCCAGGAACTTCATGAAAGCACCTTCAAAGATATTTTAATTTTTCATGGAATTGAAGCAAGGGACTATAACATCATTTCAAAGCCATCAACGAATCTGACCTTCAGAAGGACCGAAAGCGGATTCCCTTATGCGTTTTGATCTAGGAGCCATTAGAGGTTAAGAATTAAGAGTAAAAGACGAAAATTTGAAAAATTTATGCTAGGGTTCTGAAGTGAATGGGTAAAAGGTGAAAAGATGAATATATAAGTAGTGAAAAGTGAGGGTAAAGTTGGAAGAAAATGTGTAGGGCCTAGTTAAAAAAATGCCTCAGGAAGAATTCAGCCGGTTGTTTCACTGTAAACAGCCGTCTGAATTTCTTCCCGCAAGAAAATAGTTCATTTTTGAAATAATTCAAACAGCTGTTTAAAGTGATACAGTCTTCTGAATTTAGGGGAAAAATAATCGTTAGATAATATTTAGTCGTCTGTTTGTTACAGACAACCGACTGATTTTTTGAAAACTTGTAGCCACGTTTACTCTTGTAACAAGTATTATTATTAAAAGAAAAATGTGAATATTTTTAAGTAAACAAATAAGATTACAAATTAACAAAAAAATTTAAACACATTTAGAAGAAGAGCTTGGAGTGTGATATTCATCTGGTTCTAATTTTGTGTTCTCTTGAAATGGTCTGAGTGGTAACCATCTATTCCCACGTTCCCATGAATTTAGAGATATTGGTGGACAGTGCGACAATAGTTCCCAAGTATTGTGTCGGGATGGAGAATAAACCGGAGTCGGTTGACGAACCGTGCTTTTGGATGAAGAGCTACAGAATTTCAATGCGACTTGTTCCAAAAAGCTTAAATGCTCGGCGTTAACTTTTTTTTCATAATAAAGTTTGCACTGTAATTCCAGCGATTCCCTTTGGTAGTGATGAATGTCATCTATCTTTTCTTTGGCAGACGGTGAACCAAAAAATAGAGACCATCTTATTCTTTTACCAGATGGAGTATAACCTGTGTGAGTAGAAGAAGGAACAATTGGTACTGGTTCATAAATCGGTATCGGAGTAGGTAAATTCAACGATTCCAAACTAGGAGAAGAATATGATAGTGCAGAAGATTTAGAATTATGCTGGGAAGACATTTGTGAGTAAGAGTGTTGAAACTATTTTTATTTTAATTGATTGCAAAAGAAAGAAAAGGAGTAGAGGTATTTATATGTAAAGATTCATATAAATTGAAGGAAGATTGGTGGTTAGGTTGTTAAGAACCAGAGAAAAAATTGGTTGAAAAAAGTTGCAAGGTAAAAAAACAATAAAAATAACGTAAACCAAATTTAGTTGAAAAGAAAAGAGTAGTAAAGTGGTACAACATCAGATTCTCAAGTAAGAGATCCCGAGTTCGAGTCTTGAAATTTTTTTAAAGAAAAATATATAAATCCTTGATGGATACAATTCCTAATTCTCTTCTTAATTTTATGAAGATATTTTCATTTAAATGTTTTGTAAATATATCTGCCGATTGATTTTCAGAGGATACAAATTCCAGTTTGACTAAATCCTTTTCAATATTATCATGAAAAAATTGATGATGTATGTCAATATGTATAGCTCGTGAGTGATTGAAAGGATTTTTGGATAAGTTTATAGCATTAGTTTTATCATAAAAAACTGTTGATTTAAATAAATTAACACCAAAATCTTGAAGTGTTTGTTGCATATAAATGACTTGAGCACAAGCTAATGCAGCAGAAATATATTCTGCTTCACAAGTTGAAAGTGAAACACAATTTTGTTTCTTGCTAAACCAAGAGACTAACGATTGTCTAATGAAGTGAAAAGTCCCTCTATTCTTTTTCGATCCGTCCGACATCCTCCAAAGTCAGCGTCACTATATGAAACTACCTCGAAAGGACATTCTTTTGGACAGAATAGTCCTCATTCTTTGGTTTTTCTTAGACAACGCAATATGCGTTTTACTGCTCGCATATGTGATTCTTTAGGATTTTCTTGAAATCATGCACATAAACGAAACTCATCATTATGTCAAATCTACTAGCAGTTGGATAAAGTAATGATCCAATTATACTTCGATATAATTTTTGGTTGACACTTTTGCCGTCTTCATCTCTATCGAGATGAACTACTGTACACATTGGAGTTGATTTACCAAAAGTATTTTCCATATTAAAGCATTTGATTGGATTATTACAACATTTATCTTAATTAATAAAAATTCCGTTCTCTATTTGTTTAATCTGTAATCTAAGAAAATAAGATAATTCTCCTACATATGATATTTCATATTCTTTGGTCATTATTTTTGAAAATTCCTAATATAATTTTTCGTTTGTAGAGCCAAAAATAATATCATCTACATAAAGTAGAATAATTAAATATGCATTTTGGTTTTTTTAATAAAAAATTTTTGATCAACCTTCCCAATTTCAAAACCAGAATTTATTTTTTTGGCAAAGCCAGCGGGGTTGGAATGGGACCCTACCATTTATTGATATACCAAGAGTTAAGATTACAAGGAAAACAACCTACCAAAAGTAGGCAAGGAAAAACTGAGCAACAAGAGAACAAGGAAAACAGGCACATCAGCAAGAAAAAACAAGGAAAAACACACACAACAATATCAACAGACACTTAAAGAGAAAGGAGGGCCTGCAAAAATCCAGGATCAAACTGATGACTAGAGGCAGCTATCCCAACTTTCATTTTCCCAATGATACCTATTTTCATTTGCAAATCCGTTTTCCTTCTGTCATTGAAAATGACGACGTTAATCTCCTCCCATATTATCGTGATGAAAGTCTTCAGAGAAAATAGCAATACAACGTTGATTCACTTCTCCATCTAGTTGGGTTGTATATGATCTCCCATTCCTCCTTACTTTCATGTGCAACTGTCCTTCCAGAGATGATGTAGATGATCCAACTCCATAAATTGTGGACATACGAACAGCTGAAGAAGAGGTGAAGAGTGTCCTCGTCAGCTGCATGACAGAAGATACAAGTAGTATCAATAATCAACCCACGCTGCCTCAACTTAATTTTGGTCCTAAGATCATTGCCAAATAACTTCCATAACATCAGATTCTGACTTTCAGAATTGTGCTGCAGCCATATACGTTTATTCCAGGAGAGATGGGAAGTATAGAACTGGCTAGTAAGTTTCTTGTACATAGCTCCAATCATATATGAGTTGTTGCAGCAAGACCGGGATATGCCATCATCAGGATATATATTAACTTTAGTGCCATGTAGCTGATTCCATAAGTTTCTCACAGACAGGTTACTGGAATATGGGAGATCAACCTTGCCGTCAGTAATACATTCCAAAGCCAGGGTAGAAGTGTGAATAGCAGATTGAATTTGTTGGTTGAAAGTGAGACAGTGACTAAGAATAATTCCTTCTTTAATCCAAGGGTCATGCCAGAAAGTTTGACAACCATTTATACCGATACGACTTCTAGCATAAGGGAGGATGTCTTGTCTGATCTTGAGCAAATTACGCCATGTCCAACTACATGAATGTGGAATATCCATTGTCCATAAATTTTTGTTACGTATTATATACTTGTAGGACCAGGTAACCCTAGGCAATTATTATGGTTAAGCAGGTTGTCAATGTGCTTCACATAGCCCCACGATTCCATTGTATGAGATTTTTAATTCCCAGACCCCCCCATGATTTAGGTCTTTCTAGTTTGGAAAATGCACAAGGGGATAGCTTCCCTAGCAGTAATAGACCCGTGCCAGAAGAAGTTTGACATTGCTGACCTAATCATTGTGAGAAGCTTGGAAGGGAGAATGAATGATCTCGACCAAAACACAGCCATGGAGAATATTATGGAATTGATTAGAGTAAGGCTTCTAGCTTGACTAAGAAATATGTTGGTCCAGTTCGATAGCCTGGCAGTGATTTTGTCAAACAGAGGAATACACTGAGCTAAAGAAATTCTCAATGTTGCTAATGGTAGACCTAGGTACATAGTAGTATCAGTTCGATGAGGGATTGCAGTGAAAGTAGTGATTTGGGTGGTTAGCTCAGGGGACACACTAGCTATCATTAAATCAGATTTCGATAGATTAATAGATAACCCTGTTATTTTGAAGAATTTGTCCAGACCATGCATGATGGAAGTAACTGTCATCATATTAGGCTTGAAGAATATGACCAAGTCGTCGGCAAACATCAAAGATGTAATAAGCGGGTTCTTGCATTTAGGGTGAGTCATGAACTTACCTTCATGAACAAGATGGATAAGGATTTGGTTGAGAACCTCCATCACAAGAATAAATAAGTGGGCAGAGATCGGGTCACCCTGTCTTATGCCCTGTTTCCCCTGAAAAAAACCAACAATACAGTTGTTGACCATCAGTGAATACCTGGGTGTAGAAATACAACAGTGGATCCAGGCAACGAAGTGTTTGGGGGAAATTCATTAATCCCATTATTCTTATTATTGAGTCCCATTGCAAGGAGTCAAAAGCCTTCGATATATCAAGCTTGAAGGTTGCTCTGGGGAAGACGTGGGAGTAGTTATAACCTCTCAATAATTCATGTGACATCATTACATTATCGAGAATGCTTCTGCCTTTAAGAAATGCAGCTTGGTTGGTAGAGATAGCTTTTTCCAGAACAGCTTTGAGCCTATTAGCTATGATTTTCGAGATGCACTTATATATTGTATTACAGAATGATATAGGCCTAAATTCAGAAACTCTGCAAGAATTCTTTACCTTAGGGATTAGGGCAATGTTAGTTGCATTGATAGACCCTATGATTTTGCGCTTGTTGAAAAAATTGTGAATTGCCTTCAAGAAAGATTGGCCTACTATTTCCCAAGAAGAGGTGAAGAAATATGAGTTGAATCCGTCAGGACCTCCAGTGGAATTAGCTTTTAGGGAGAAGAGAGCAGTTTTGATTTCAGTGTCAGTGACAAAAGAGCAAAGAAAAGCATTGTCTTTTGGAGAAATTCTTGGAATGTTTATTGAATCCAGGAGCTCAAGAGAAGGTTTGAATTGATTGTGGTTGCCAAGCATTTTAGTGAAGTGGTCAAGGAACATTTCTTCAATTTGGACAGTGTGACGCCCCACCTCTATACCCACGCTAGCCAAGAACACTACGGTGTAGTGCTGTCAACTAGCACGGAGAATAAGGCTGTTGAGGAGCAACCATCCGTGTAATTGCTTTGTGCGAACACCGATATGTCAGATAGTAAAAACATGCTTTTAATTTCAGGAGGAAATCCGACATGCCGATGCAAACTCAAAGCTACCACACGGTGGCTATAATAGTCTAGGACAAATATAAACTAATAACACAGATAAATATAAATGCGGAACACAGATAAAACAGAAAATCTCATATATATATATAACTGATGTCAGTTACAATACATTTGACACGGTACATGTGATACAACTACATTAACGACTAATATACATGAATACATATCAACCTATACTATGACTCGACAACTCCAAAAGATATGAAAAGTCTTCATAGCTCTAGCAGCGACCCAAAGCTAAATATCTACAACCTGTAAATACTCGGTCTGACCCGAGTATTAGATTCAAAAGAAAATAATATTCGGGTCAGTCTAATTCAAACTCAGTTATTAGTGCACAGAAGCAATAATAATTAAATACTGAATAGACGACAGTAATTAAACCAAATCAGAATGCAATTCAGAATATTGAATTGAAATGAACAAACAGTTCAAACCATTGAAATATCAATTAAAATATTAATTCAAGTAGGGCTGCAGTACACGCACGCGTGCACTGCCTCGCCACTACGGAATATGGAATACGCAAAAATGTTCATAAGTCAAAACAAAATAGAATATCACAAGACCATACCGTGTGGCTGCAGTTCACGCTTGCGTGCACTGCCTTGCCACTATAGTGATGATGTACCCATTGAATACCGTGTGGCTGCAGTTCACGCTTGCGTGCACTGCCGTGCCACTACAGTGATGATGTACCCATTGAATACCGACAGCAATCAAAAACTGCAGAGGTCAAGTTTGGACGACATAAATGCGAACCCAAATGTACACAATGTACGTACACTACTAGTTGCACATGAATAAAATGAAACTGGGGTGCAACATGGAACGGCACCAAGTAAATGGCACAAGAGACAGTATGATACAAATGCAAGTATCATACTCGAGAACAAAGTCAACATAATATGCAGACTGCAAACTCGACTAACAAGTTCAGGTCTAATGCACACTGAAATGAAGTGGCAACATCAACAAGTGTACATATGCAGTAGGATGCACAGAGCAAAATGGTGCAACAGAGAGGATGCACAGAAATGCAACAGGGAGGATGCACAAAGGCAACTGCACTATGCAAATGAATGCATCAGAGAACTAACTCAATTGGACAGTCCCCAATATATATGCAGTACAACGACTGCGACAAATCAAAGGAGTAAAGAATGAATGCCACAACTTCAAAGAGCATGCGCAAGTGACTCGAAGCAGTGAGTCAAATACAGTTAAGACAGTGGTGAATATGCAGCACCACGCAACACAAAGCAAACACATGAATATGCACAATGCAGAAACAAGTCAGCTGCAACATGAAACAGAGGCAACAAGACTATAATGAACGCACAGGCAATAATGAATGCACTGGCAACAATGAAGCACAAAGACTACAAGTGCAACTGAACAAAGCAATGCTACTAGCAACAATGAAGGCAACTGGCAATAATGAGTGCACGGGCAATAATGAGTGCAAATGGCAACAATGAAGTAGGAATCACAATAAACATAAATAATCACATACACATCTGTACATATATATATGTATGGCGATTAAATGGACGAACTTAGCAATTAACCAATGCACCAAGCCCATAAAGGTCAAAACCAAAACAAGTTTCAAAACTTTCAGAAATAATTAATTGAATACATTGCGGTTGTTACAAAAATCCAAAACTGAAAACCGCAAACCAAACAAGGCCTTATACTTTTCTGAAAATACTTTCTGGCCCACGTCAATGGTGTGGTAGTATGGAAACCTGCGGAATAGCAGGAACCAAGTGCAGCCATTGAATAACTAAAACTGCGAGGCAGCTGGTGGAAATTCCCAAGGAAAAATGAAAGAGAGAGGAAGAAGAATAAGAAAAGGAAAGAAATAATTGTGTCGAAAGCAGGTTCAACAAGTAGGTTTGTCTGACAACCATTTATTGTTGAAGGCAAATTTTGTTGAGAGATCAGAAATTACTCTGCTTACACCAAAAATCTCAACAAATCAAAATTCCCCAAGTTTTACTTTACACCAAAAATTAAGCAGTGTCGTGATAATCAAACTACCGAAAACACTAAAATTATCATCGACAACATCGAAGTCGAACGACACAGGCACAAAGAAATTCACATAACAACATCGATCGCCATCATCGAACGAATACAAAATTGCCAAGATAAAACAACATCGAATCAGGGCAAGAAAAATCAGTAACATCAAAAATAAAGTCGAACGACCTAATCACGGACTTGAGGATGAATTAGATGTGAGAAGTACTCACCATGTCGACGAATTTTAGGGGAAGCCGAGCACGAGAGCATCGATCGACACAGCCACGAGCAAGCGAAGGAAGACGAACGACACATGAAAAGGGGCCGCCATTAAATTTCTTTTGTTTAGGGTTTTATAAAAAAAAATGAGAAAGGGGGGATCGGGTTTTTAACCCTTAATAAAATCACGGCAACAAGAGTGGGCCGAACGATTTTTAAAGCCCGTCAAACTTTTATAACAATTTGTAAATTTAAATTTTAATTTAAATTTTAAAAACTTCAAAAATGGCAATTGACGAAAAATATAAATCGTTTTAACGTCGATTATGAATTGACGCGAATATCGGGTTGTTACAGACTCCCCTCCTTAAAGAAATTGCGTCCTCGCAATCTTAAGGAATAAATGGGCAAAAGGTAACAACCCCCAAAACACAATGACACAAGATGAAGAAATTTCAAATAGGAAGTTCACCATAAAGAGCATGAAGGAGCAAGCCAGAACGTGTTTGCTCAAAGTCAAATCTAGTGAAACTTCAATTTCTTCAATAATACCAGGCTCAAGAATAAAGATCGGAAATCCCAAAGGCATTTCCGTAATTGGAATACGTGGAAAACGTCATGAATAGCAGAAAATTGAGCCGGTACACTGGCGTAGTACAATATAAACGCCAAAGAAATCTTTTAATTTCATAAAAGAAATTCACAAATTATCAACAAAATCTAATTATCAATAGATAATTCAGAGATCTCAAATCACAAATATTCGATTATCAAAAACGATAATCAAATCAACAAGTATTCGATTATCAAAATCGAAAATCAATCTTAAATTACAAATATTTAATTATCACAAACGATAATTAAATCTCAAACATCTACTTATCACAAGCGATAATTAGAAACAATAAATATCTGATTTTCAAAAACGATAAATCAGAAATCATAAACATCCAATTATCAAAACGATAATCAGAAATTACCACAACGGTAATCAAATTTCAAATTACAAAATTTTCAATTAACGAGTCCGAAATTAACCGAAATAGCAAACGCACATGACCCATAACCACGAGTTTTACTAAATCGTTTAATTCACTTCATCGTTTCCTTGAAAGTGCTAAATTGTGTATTTTAAATAAATAACATTTTACTTTCTCAAACGGACAAGTCTGGAATTAAGCGAATCAGTAAAAGAAAGGGGTCATAGTCCTCGATATTTTTCTGAAACGTTTACATCGCTTCCTCATTCTTTTGAAAGCGTAAAGTGTAAAAATTTTGAAAATAATTTTGATTTATATTTTGAAACATTTTTTTTTTAATACATGATTTAAACAACGACATCAGAAGCAACTTCGATAAGTGGATTTTCATTCATCCAAAGAGTCACAAGAATCTTCTCAAAGATAGAAAGGGGTATCATACCCTAAACTTGTATTCATAACAAGTCAATAACACACGAATTCACCAATGCACAAGAATTGATAAAACTTATCAATAGAAATCACGAAAATTGGTGAAGCACAAATTCTAGAAATCCTCACAAGAAATCCAGAAAACACAAGCTAAGAGTATGAGAACTCGAACGCGAGTATGAAAACTCGAACGGAGTATGAAAACTCGAACGCGAGTATGAAAACTCGAACCGGAGTATGAAAACTCGAACGCGAGTATGAAAACTCGAACCGGAGTATGAAAACTCGAACGCGAGTATGAAAACTCGAACGGAGCATGAAAACTCGAAGGAGAGTATGGAAACTCAAACGGAGTATGAAAACTCGAACAGAGTATGAAAACTCAAACGGAGAGTATGGAAACTCACCAACACGCGAGCATGAAAATTCATCAACACATGTAACGCATAACGAGAACGGGAGCACGAAAACTCACCTACATGCGAGCATGAAAACTCACCAACACGTGCAATGCAAAGCGAGAACGGGAGCACATAATCTCACCTACACGTGAGCATGAAAATCACCAACACGGGCAACGCAAAGCGAGAACGGGAGCACGGAATCTCACCTACACGCGAGCATGAAAAATCATCAACACGTGCAACGCAAAGCGAGAACGGGAGCACGGAATCTCACCTACCCGCGAGCATGAAAAATCATCAACACGTGCAACGCAAAGCGAGAACGGGAGCACGGAATCTCACCTACACGTGAGCATGAAAATCACCAACACGGGCAACGCAAAGCGAGAACGGGAGCACGGAATCTCACCTACACGCGAGCATGCAAAATCATCAACACGTGCAACGCAAAGCGAGAACGGGAGCACGGAATCTCACCTACCCGCGAGCATGAAAAATCATCAACACGTGCAATGCATAACGAGACGCTATCTCATGGTTGCAAGCCATTAATTTTGACACACGAATGGCCCGAAGACCGTGGGGCGCTACCCCACACGTGTGAGTCGAAATCACACAGATTGAGGTCCAGACTAACCAAAAAAAATCAAAGAGGTATGTGTGAGTGGAATCACACAAGTGGTGTCTAGTCTAACCTCACAATCAAAAGAAAAGTGTGTGTGAATGAAATCACACAAGTGGTGTCTAGATAATCCTCAAAGCCCAAGAGATATGTGTGAGACGAAATCACACCGATGAGGCCTAGTCTAACCGTAAAAATGATCGTCATGATCAACGAGAAGTGTCAATTACACTAAGTCAGTAAATGTAAAAGTTTAGCATCATGTCCCATAACCACTTGCTTAACTTAAATATTTACGAACAAACTGTAAATCTTCACTAATAAAATTGTCACTAGAGGTTCAATCGAACAAGTCCAACAATTAACCGACGAAGTAAACGCAAGTGTTTCATACCACTTGTTTTACTAAGCCGTTTAATTAGATTTCTCATACGAATGAAATAAAGATTTGTATATACTAATAGATTGGAAAACGGTTTCAAAAACGAGTTTGGTATTGAAAATAGAGTTGAAAACATTTTGATAAAAGAGTTTTGATATTTACTACTAGTATTGAAAACTTTATATTTTTAAAGTGACAAATCACAAAAATGATTGTAGAAACAATCAATCACAAGAATTCACATACGAAGACGTGAATAGAATCCAAAGAAATCGATATCGAATTCATCGAAGGTATGTTCACAAAAATCCCGAAGAAAAGGTCATCCATGTTGCTAATAAATGTTAGCAACAAATCGGGAAATAATCAAGAATCGATTAAATTCGAAAACCAAATCAATTCACTAAGATTCACATTCGAAGACGTGAATAAAATACAAAGAATTCGATTCCAAATCCATCAAAGTAGGAATACCCAAAATTCCTGAAATAGAAGTTATCAAAGTCAACAAAGGTGATAACAACTAACCGGAAAGGAAGAATCGATCAACAATTGGAAAAACAAAGCAGAACGAGCATAAATGCTTGAATGACTTTAACAAAAGTAAAAGTCAAGTCAACGTCGATATCGACAAGGCAAGGTCCAAGACAATTTCTTTTATACCAAAGAAATTTTAAAACTATCAGAGAGAGGCACATGAAAACCAACAAACCATGGATAAACAGACAGAGTCGACAATTGGAATGCAATTTGTCTCAAAGATTGATACCCAAAACCCAATTGTATGGAAACTGCATTAAGTACACGAATCAGAGATAAGAATGCATATATATAGCAGTTCGAATAAACAATGCGAGTTCAAATCGAGGTGGGTACTAGTTGCAGCAATATGCAACTTGGTAGAGCATATATACACTGATACTTAGAAGTGTAAACTCAAGTGAGCAAGTGCGACAGAGAATAGCAGCAACGCTCACGAATAAGCGTTAGGAATTCATTCCTAACAATCAAAGATGATCTTAAGACAAAGATGTGAAATAAAACATCGACAAATAGTTGTAACACATGTACTATCTAAGTTATGTTTTATATTTGTTCTAAACCCCAGGCTCTGATACCAAGCTGTGACGCCCCACCTCTATACCCACGCTAGCCAAGAACACTACGGTGTAGTGCTGTCAACTAGCACGGAGAATAAGGCTGTTGAGGAGCGACCATCCGTGTAATTGCTTTGTGCGAACACCGATATGTCAGATAGTAAAAACATGCTTTTAATTTCAGGAGGAAATCCGACATGCCGATGCAAACTCAAAGCTACCACACGGTGGCTATAATAGTCTAGGACAAATATAAACTAATAACACAGATAAATATAAATGCGGAACACAGATAAAACAGAAAATCTCATATATATATATAACTGATGTCAGTTACAATACATTTGACACGGTACATGTGATACAACTACATTAACGACTAATATACATGAATACATATCAACCTATACTATGACTCGACAACTCCAAAAGATATGAAAAGTCTTCATAGCTCTAGCAGCGACCCAAAGCTAAATATCTACAACCTGTAAATACTCGGTCTGACCCGAGTATTAGATTCAAAAGAAAATAATACTCGGGTCAGTCTAATTCAAACTCAGTTATTAGTGCACAGAAGCAATAATAATTAAATACTGAATAGACGACAGTAATTAAACCAAATCAGAATGCAATTCAGAATATTGAATTGAAATGAACAAACAGTTCAAACCATTGAAATATCAATTAAAATATTAATTCAAGTAGGGCTGCAGTACACGCACGCGTGCACTGCCTCGCCACTACGGAATATGGAATACGCAAAAATGTTCATAAGTCAAAACAAAATAGAATATCACAAGACCATACCGTGTGGCTGCAGTTCACGCTTGCGTGCACTGCCTTGCCACTATAGTGATGATGTACCCATTGAATACCGTGTGGCTGCAGTTCACGCTTGCGTGCACTGCCGTGCCACTACAGTGATGATGTACCCATTGAATACCGACAGCAATCAAAAACTGCAGAGGTCAAGTTTGGACGACATAAATGCGAACCCGAATGTACACAATGTACGTACACTACTATTTGCACATGAATAAAATGAAACTGGGGTGCAACATGGAACGGCACCAAGTAAATGGCACAAGAGACAGTATGATACAAATGCAAGTATCATACTCAAGAACAAAGTCAACATAATATGCAGACTGCAAACTCGACTAACAAGTTCAGGTCTAATGCACACTGAAATGAAGTGGCAACATCAACAAGTGTACATATGCAGTAGGATGCACAGAGCAAAATGGTGCAACAGAGAGGATGCACAGAAATGCAATAGGGAGGATGCACAAAGGCAACTGCACTATGCAAATGAATGCATCAGAGAACTAACTCAATTGGACAGTCCCCAATATATATGCAGTACAACGACTGCGACAAATCAAAGGAGTAAAGAATGAATGCCACAACTTCAAAGAGCATGCGCAAGTGACTCGAAGCAGTGAGTCAAATACAGTTAAGACAGTGGTGAATATGCAGCACCACGCAACACAAAGCAAACACATGAATATGCACAATGCAGAAACAAGTCAGCTGCAACATGAAACAGAGGCAACAAGACTATAATGAACGCACAGGCAATAATGAATGCACTGGCAACAATGAAGCACAAAGACTACAAGTGCAACTGAACAAAGCAATGCTACTAGCAACAATGAAGGCAACTGGCAATAATGAGTGCACGGGCAATAATGAGTGCAAATGGCAACAATGAAGTAGTAATCACAATAAACATAAATACGCACATACACATCTGTACATATATATATGTATGGCGATTAAATGGATGAACTTAGCAATTAACCAATGCACCAAGCCCATAAAGGTCAAAACCAAAACAAGTTTCAAAACTTTCAGAAATAATTAATTGAATACATTGCGGTTGTTACAAAAATCCAAAACTGAAAACCGCAAACCAAACAAGGCCTTATACTTTTCTGAAAATACTTTCTGGCCCACGTCAATGGTGTGGTAGTATGGAAACCTGCGGAATAGCAGGAACCAAGTGCAACCATTGAATAACTAAAACTGCGAGGCAGCTGGTGGAAATTCCCAAGGAAAAATGAAAGAGAGAGGAAGAAGAATAAGAAAAGGAAAGAAATAATTGTGTCGAAAGCAGGTTCAACAAGTAGGATTGTCTAACAACCATTTATTGTTGAAGGCAAATTTTGTTGAGAGATCAGAAATTACTCTGCTTACACCAAAAATCTCAACAAATCAAAATTCCCCAAGTTTTACTTTACACCAAAAATTAAACAGTGTCGTGATAATCAAACTACCGAAAACACTAAAATTATCATCGATAACATCGAAGTCGAACGACACAGGCACAAAGAAATTCACATAACAACATCGATCGCCATCATCGAACGAATACAAAATTGCCAAGATAAAACAACATCGAATCAGGGCAAGAAAAATCAGTAACATCAAAAATAAAGTCGAACGACCTAATCACGGACTTGAGGATGAATTAGATGTGAGAAGTACTCACCATGTCGACGAATTTTAGGGGAAGCCGAGCACGAGAGCATCGATCGACGCAGCCACGAGCAAGCGAAGGAAGACGAACGACACATGAAAAGGGGCCGCCATTAAATTTCTTTTGTTTAGGGTTTTATAAAAAAAAAATGAGAAAGGGGGGATCGGGTTTTTAACCCTTAATAAAATCACGGCAACAAGAGTGGGCCGAACGATTTTTAAAGCCCGTCAAACTTTTATAACAATTTGTAAATTTAAATTTTAATTTAAATTTTAAAAACTTCAAAAATGGCAATTGACGAAAAATATAAATCGTTTTAACGTCGATTATGAATTGACGCGAATATCGGGTTGTTACAGGCAGGGTCCACTATATACTCACCATTCATGTCAATGAGGGTATTAATTAACTCACGAGACTGCTTGGCTTTGAGAGAGGAGTGGTAGAAAGCAGTGTTTCTATCGCCATGTTTAAACCACTTGAGCCTTGATTTCTGCTTAATTATATGAGCTTCAATTCTTAATGCTTCAAAAAGTTGGGAGAAAACTGCAGCGTCTTTAACTGCCAGCTCGCTATTTGAAGTGTCGTTCATCATCGATTCTTGAATGAGCTGCAGTTCCCTAGAAAGAGAAGTGGAAGCAAGATTATCTTGACCAAAATTGCACAGAGCCCACGCTTTCAGTTCTGCTTTTACCGCCTTCAGTTTACTCTGCAATATAAACATAGGGTTACCAAAAAATTTAGTTGACCAAGCCTTACTAACTATTTTAAAAAAGTCAAGGTGCCGAACCCATGCATTAAAAAATTTAAAATTTGAATTTCTTTTTCTCACAGCAGTACCAAAGGATATGATTTGGGGTGAATGATCAGATAAGCCAGGCATAGGAAGGAGATTAAACATATGGGGCCATTTGGTTAAAGCATTGAGATTAGAGAAGATAAAATCAATTTTGGAAAAAGTACGCGGGGATTGTCTACTAGAGTTGTTCCAGGTGAAGAATGCACCGACAGCGGTAAGCTCAATAAGATTAGAGTGAGAAATTGCATCACTAAGAGGTCTTATTTGACACTAAGACAAGGGGTTCCCACCATGTCTGTGAGATAAATGGTAGGAGCAGTTGAAGTTCCCCTATGACTAACCAAGGGTGAGTTTCTTGACGCAAGGAAGGTAGAAGAGAAAGATATGAGTGATGAGCTTGCACAGAGTTGTGGCCATAGATGACTGTTAGATAGAAGGAAGTAGAAGATGAATGGTGGATACAGTGAATGTGAATTAATTGAGAAGTTGATAGGATAGGGTTAAGTTGGAAAATAGAGGGGTTAAATAAGATTAGAATTCTACCGTAGGGGGCATCATTTAGATTATTTATCATATTCCAAGTCGGGTTAATGAACGTAGCAACTTTGGAAGAGAGGGCAGCATTAAGTTTAGTTTCAAGTGTAGCAACAAGACTCAAAGAGTGTGAAGATATAATTTGCTTGCATTGGTTTAGTTTGATTTCCGAGTGGGCACCTCGAATTTTCCATGCTCCTATGTTGTTCATCATTAAACAACCATTTGTTTGTGTTGAAGTTTCTTCTTGCCACCTCTGGTTAAAGGGGATGATTGAACTATGGATTCAGGAATTGGAGATGAGAGAGCTGATCCAGCAGGGGGATTGAGATCCAATTCAGACAATGGTTTCAGTTTCTTTATTTTACTGGAGCTTACAGGCATAGCACTGGAATTTTGGATTACACTTTGGTTTGAATTAATGTTGGCAGGGCATGAAGAGGTGAGGGGCTGAGCAGGTGGAGGGGGCATCCAGGCTTGAGGAGCTGGAATATGATCATAGGGAAGGTTTGTGTCAGATTCAGATACACCAGTTTGATGAGAAGAAGAAGTTCCTGGGTTAGCATCGGAGACTTCATGGTTGTGCACGTGCACAGGGGATACATGCACAGTATTCTTCATGGAGACAGGAGTCTGATTATTAGCACTTGAGGTATCAAGGAGTTTCAAAGGTGTAGAAGATGTCAATTCCGGTAGAGATGCCAGATTAACAATGATTTTGGGAGATTTATGGTTGACATTGGATTGAGGGGTTAAGGAGGGGTGGGATTTGGTCATAGGGAATTGGCACGAATCAGGGAGAACAGTTGCATCATCTCCTAATGTAGAAAGTTGATGAGATAATGCCATTGTTTGTTCTTGTTGATTAAGTTTAGTGGCACAGGAGATATTTTTGGAGAAGGAGGTAAGAGAACAAGGCAGGACAGATATTGAAGAGGGAATGCCTTCACAATTGTTAACTACTTGCTTGCTTTTACTTGTTTGAGATGGATTTGAAAAATCTGGTATGTTACTTTCAACTAGGCATGTGTTAACAGTTACTTCAACAGCAGGGAGGTCATATGAATAACTCAACTCAGCACCAATTTCAGTGACCATAACATTAGAAACTTCTGCATTAGTTATTTCATTTTCACCAGTTCCATTTTCGACTTCAATTGTTTCATTCCCTCCCATTTCAGATAGAGTATGAAAATTATTCTTTTTTAGAATTTCGCTGTTTTCATCAATGTTTAATTCTCCCTGATCAGGTGACTCAATAGCTACCCCACTGCCAATCTCACCTTCTTCAAGTTCAATTCCATCCATTCTATTGTTCATTCCAGAGGGATCATCTTCCCTTACTACCAATAGCTGATTATTCGATGTAACTATTTTGGACTTCTGCTTTTTTGACCTACTCACTAATTGCCATTTTTGCTTTCTTCGATTGGACGTCATTCCATTATTCTCACTGTGTTCCTTAGTTTTTTTGGACATTTGCTTCTCTAGTAGAATTACATTTCACATCCTTTTCCAATTTACCAGATGTCAATTTTTTTTTCACAGTTGGGCTCTAAATGACCAAATATTCTACAGTTTGAACATATTTCAGGCTTCCATTGATAATCAATGAAAATTGATTGAGTTCCTCCGTCCAGTAGTTGAACAGGAAAGGAGTCAATGAAGAATTTGTTAGATAGCTTTTAAGACATTCATACCAAGCACGGGGTGCTTGTTTTAGACCTCATAAGGCTTTCTTAAGTTTATAAACATGATTTGAAAAATTTTCATGCGTGAATAATGGAGATTGTTCAACAAAAACATTTTTTTATATAACCATTTAAGAAGGCACTTTTAATATCCATTTGATAAAGTTTGAAATTATGAAAATAGGCAAAGGCTAGTAAGATACGTATTGCTTCAAGTCATGCAACTGGAGCAAATGTTTCTTCGTAGTTAATTCCTTCTTCTTGATTATATCCTCATGCAAATAATCTAGATTTATTTCTAATTATATTAACTTGTTCATCTGCTTTATTTTTGAAGACCCATTTAGTACCAATGGCTGTTTGGTCACTTGGTCTAGGAACTAGTTCCCAAATTTTGTTTCATTCGAACTGCTTTAGCTCTCTTTGCATAGCTATAATCCAATAGTCATCAGTAGATGCTTCTTTTGCATTTTTAGGTTCGATTTTAGAAAGAAAATCTACATGGCCTATTTGATTAAGTTGATTTCTAGTTCTAACATGTGAATCAATTTCTCCTATGACATTTTCTACTGGATGATCTTGTGAAATCCTAGGAGGAGATCTTAATTCATCTTCATTATGAATAATGTTTTCATTTCTTTCAAAATTATTTTGAGTAACTGTATTTGTGACCGTCTTAGGTATACCTTCATCATCCTAAAGTTATTATTAAATTTGAAATTTTCATCAAATGAAACATGAAGGGTTTCTTCGATTGTTTTTGTTCTTTTATTGAAAATTCGATAAGCTTTGCTTCATTTTGAATACCTACGAAGATTGTTTCATCGGATTTTCGATCGAATTTTCGATCAAATTTTCCAAACTGATCTTTTGTGTTTAAGGTAAAACATTTTGAACCAAAAAGTTTTAAAATATGAAATGTTTGGTTTTCTTTGATGAAAAATTTCATATGGAGTGTGTTTTGTGAAAGGTCGGATGGAAACACGATTTAGAACTGCTATAGCTTCTACCCAGAAATATTTTGGTAATGTGTTTCCATTTAACAAAGTTCTTGCACATTCTTGTAATGTTCTATTTTTCCTTTCTACAATTCCATTTTGTTGTGGTGTTCTAGAAAAAGAAAAAATATGGTAAATTCCCTTTTTATTAAAAAAATGTTCAAATACTTCATTTTCAAATTAACCTCCATGATCACTTTTAATATTCTTAATTTTTAAATTTTTGAGATTTTGAATTCTCTTTGCAAAATTTTTGAAATTTTCAAAAGTTTCACTTTAAGAAAATAGTCCACGAATATCTTTAGAAATCATCTACTATAATAAACACATATTTACTATGATTTATAGATTGAATTTGAGTTGGAGTAAAGAGATATAAATTTAATAGTTCTAGTGGTTGTATAACACAAATATTTTTCTTTGATTTAAAGGATGATTTTGATAATTTTCCTAATTGACAAGCATCACAAATTTTATTCACATTAAAGTTCATTTTTGGTAAACCTTTTACTAAATTATTTTTAGATAATTTATTCATAATTTCGAAATTAATATGACAAAATCTTTTATGCCATAACCAAGAATCATTTTCTTTGGCTGATAAACACTTTATATTCATATTTAAAAATAAATATTTTTATCTCTAAAACCTTCAAAAATAAGACTTTTATTTTGATAAAAAATGCTACATTTATTTTAAAAAAAGAAAATATTAAATCCTTTGTCACATAATTGGCTGATACTAAGTAAATTATGCTTCAAAATTTTAACTTATAAGACATCTATAATAAGAGGTGAATTAGATATACCGTTATTGCTCACATCTCCTTTGCCGATAACATATCCTTTGGAATGATCTCCAAATGTGACAGAACCTCCATCCGAGTAATTAATGTTTGTTAGCATCCCTTTGTTTCCTGTCATATGCTTTGAGCAACCACTATCTAGTACCCATTTTCCTCTCTTATTGGATGGTACCTGTAAAATATAGAATTAACATTGGTACCCACAATTTTATTTTGGGTCCTCAGAGTTAGGTCTTAGGAAGCCAAACCCAAGAGGGTTTAGAATTCCTTTTGAAAACAAAATCTTTGTTTTTATGAACAGTTTTTGTAAACGATCTTATATACTTATGTCTTATTGAAGAATTATTTATTTTAGGAACCCAAATTTTAATTGATGTAGTAAATTTTGAAAATTTAAAACTAAGTTTTTAAATTTTATCATTCCTTTTATATGAAGAATTATTTTTCATTGGAATAATTTTAGAGGATTGTTTATATCCTAATCCTCTTTATTTGAAACAGTTTGAGAATTTTCTACAATTTTGGAAATATTTTCTCTACCTTTATTAAATTAAAAACATTTTTAGTAATATCTTCTAACATTTTTTTAAAGCTAGAGTTATTTAACTCTAAAATCTTGATATTTGCATTAAGGTCATGATTTTCAACTAATAAAGCATCATTCTTTTCTTTCTGAGTTTCTATCTCTTGACTTAGCAGAGAAAGTTGAGACGTCATATTGGAACAAGATTCTTGAATAACTTGGAGTTCTTCTTCTAAAATTTTCTTTTCATCTCCTAGCATTTCTACTTCGAATTTCAGGTCTATTCAATTTTTCAAAAGTTTTTTGTACTTTCTATTTTTGCCTTTTAGTTTGTCAAGTAATTCTAAATTGATTTCCAAAAGGTCATTAAAGGTTAGATCACTTACCTCATCTTTTGTGGCATAAAGCAATGTTGGCTTATATTGAATCATTGTCTGAGTCATTTTCTTATGGTGAAGATGATTCTATATCGTCCCATGTGACAAAGAAAGCTTTCTTCTTGAATCTGTTTTTCGTGTGCTTATACTTGTCTTTCTTTTTCTCAGGACAATCTTTCTCGACGTGACCTTTCTTGTGACATTCATAACATTCTAGAGCAGATGATGATGGTTTGTTGGTGTTGTTATTGTTTCTGGAGTTGTTCTTTTTATTTCTAAATTTGTTGCTCTTTCAAAATTTCAAAAACTTTTTTGAAATTTTTTAGTAATGAACGCCATATCTTCTTCATCCGAATCTGATTCATCGTTTTTTGCCTGGAATGTTATAATTTTCTTATCTTGAGCTTGTACTCGTTTTTCTTGGAGATTACCTTTATAAGGCATTAGATTTCCAATCAACACTTCTGGTTTTATGATCAAAATGTCGTTAAGTTCTTCGATTTCTAAGACTTTTCGTTCGCACTCATCTGTTAGTGAGTTAAGGATTTTTGAAACAATATCAAAATCTGTGTAAGTTTCTCTTAATGCTCAAAGAATGATATATATCTTGAAATCTAGAGTACATTTCATTGATAGTCTCATCTTACTTCATTTTAAAATTTCGGAATTGATTTTTGAGCATAGAAATTTGACTTTGTTTGACTTGTTAGTTCCTTCATGTGTAACTTTAAGTGCACGCCAAATTTCATGAGCAATTTTACGCATGCTTATCCTATTAAACTCATTTTTGTCTAATGCATAATATAACATATTATAGCTTTAGTATTTGCAGTAGCATCTAATTTTTGCGTGTTAGACCATGCTGAATATTAGTAGTAGGAATAATATATTCAGATTGCATAATATTCCAGATTTCATAATTACTTGCTTGTATAGCTCATTCTAGTAGCCTAATAATTATAGCTCATTTCATTAAATAGAGGTGGTCACGCAGTAGATTGACCTTCTAAAAAGGTAGTGTTAGAAAACGTACTGGTGTTGTCTTCCATATTAAAACAATATCAGATAACTATGTTATGGTTATATGACGGCCCTGCACTGATACCAAATGAAGTGACTGTGCTATAGGATCATGTAATATGGATAAACTACATGTGCGGAATATAAACTAAGTAAGTAAATAATTAAAGCAGTAAAGTAAATAACACCAGAGATTTCTATACTGGTTTGAACTCCCATTCTACGTCCAGTCCCAAACTTCTTCTGGAATTAAACTTGTGACCCTCACTTAACCCGAAGGAATATGTTTACAGCGCCTAAGCAACCAAACATAACTTCTACCACCTAAGCAACTGAATAGGGCTTCTACTTCCTGAGCAATCGAACAAGACTGCTTTACAAATAAACAAAAATAGTTGACTATAGTATGCTCTTTAAATACCACTGATAAGTCAAGTAAATAAAATCTTCCTATAATCTTCTCCTTTATGATATCTAGTGTGATATGCTTGAGAAATATGGAAGATAGAGTGATCAACGATTAGAGAATGTAAGCAATTTTGGTGCAGTTTGACAATAGATAATAAGAGATAAGAATTCAAGAATACTAAAAATAGTTGTTGTAACTTTTATCTGAATTCTGAAATCTATTTATAGAGATTAAAAAGTTGCAACCATTGGTGAAAGCTAATATTGAAAAGAAACAAGTGCAACTATGGGTTTTAAGATGTTTCTCTTTGATAAAGAGAAGCGTCTTTTCATAAAATAGCTGTTGAAAAATATTCAGCTGGCTCAAATTATTTATTCAATAATATTGAAAAGAAACAAGTGCAACTATGGGTTTTAAGATGTTTCTCTTCGATAAAGAGAAGTGTCTTTTCATAAACTAGCTGTTGAAAAATATTCAGCCGGCTGAAATTATTTATTCAACCTTCTGAATTTGACAAAATCATAAACAACAAAGAAATAGGCTAGTTTTGGCCTAACTCAGCTACCTGAATAAAATCATTCAGCCGATTGAATATTGCGAAACCATAAAAGTGTTTCAGCAATCAAACGGCTGAATGATTCCATTCAGCCTGCTGTTTCAGCCTTTTGTGTAGGATAGTGCATGTGTGTATATGTTTATATATATATCATTTCAGGATGGATTTTAACATATTTCTAAATAATATAAAGACTCTAGATAAAGGACTATCAGCTTCAAAAAACTCTAAATGTAAATCTGTAACGAATCTCCTGCGTAATTGATTAGTACACACAAATATTTATTTATATAGTCTGTTACAATCAAAATGATGTAAAATCGAGATTCCAACATATTTATAGTTATATATATATCCAAGGGGAAATTATATATATATTTATATATTGAAAATATCATATATCTATTTACATATGTACATGAAATATTATAGTTTTAAATATTAAATAAATAAATATATTTATAATATGTGTGTGTATATATATAAGATATGATTTTGGTTAATTTTTTAAATTATTTTTATATATATATCTGTGTGCGTGTGTGTTAAGGTAAAATAATTATATATATGTGTATTAAATTAACATAATTATATATATGTGTATTATATATATATAATAATTAAATTGAAAATATGAGTTAGAATAGTTTATAAGTTATAAAATTAAAATAAATATCATCGTCATCGTTATTATAAAACATTCCAGATCATATATACAACAAATTGGAATAGAAATATAATTATATATATATGTGTGTGTGTGTGTTATGATGGGGTTTTTTGTATAAAGGACAAAAATTTGTTATTTTTTAGCCTCAAGGACGCAGTCTCAATATTTTAGCCACAAGGACAAACATACTCCCAAAATTAGTGATAAGGGCAAACATTCTTCCAAAATTAGTTAGAAGGACAAACCGCTAAAATTATTAACCACCGCTCGTCGCACCACTACCCACCTGTAGGATCGATTTCACCCAAGAGGGGGGTGAATAGGGTGATGCTATTAATTATAAAAATTATTGCGGAAGCTTATAAAATTATTTCAACACAGATATGTCAAAATAACAGCAGCACAGATAATAGCAGAATAATAAATGCAGAAATAGAACGACACAGAATTTACCCAGCTCTGGCAAAACTCTACCTACGTGCTGCCCCCAAGGTTTCTACTAGAAATTAAGCAGTCAGACGCTTACACACGTAAACTCGCGACACCCACTCTAGACTAGCCTTAACTCTACGCTCAAAACCCTGCCACAACTCAGCCACTGAGTTGCGAATTCTCAAACTACGCCACGTAGTTTGTCCCCTGGTCACACGACTAGTAATTACAATGTTTAAAGGAGAAAATACAAAAACAACAATGTAAAAAATTAAACCCTGATTTAAATATTAAAGCCCTATTAAAATAAGCAGCCCTAAATAATTTATCACTAAATAATGTGGCCCCTTTATGTCTTTTATCTATGCCCTCCCATTCCTTGTTTGTGAAAAGCAAAGAATAGCTGCTTCGATCTCTTTCCTCTTTTGCTTTGAAATTAGGGCTTTGGCCTCACGTTTGCTCCTATGAGATTAGCTAGTGCTTCGGCCTTGTCTTCGCTCCTATGAGATTGGCTAGGGCTTCGGCCTTGTGAAATTAGGGCTTCGGCTATCAAGGAACCCGATTGATTGTTGATCGATTACAATTGCTATTTCTCTGTCTTGCTTCGGCAATCGACTCCTTCTTTAATTCGAACACGGCTCCTCGATTTTGATCGAGTTCGATCTTGCTCCGATATGTAATTTGTTATTTTTCTATTCTGTTTTGCTTACTTGAACTCAATGATTTTAAAGCCGATGATAATACTGTTTATATAGGGTTCGAATCCCTATTTTCTCGTTCGTCTGATAGTTGTTTGATTTCGTCAATTGATTTGCATTGGCCATTGATTTTTGTTTGGATGATTGAGATGATTATTGACTTTTTTAATTTCGTATATTTATCATTTCTTGATTGACACAGTGTTGATTTCGATTTCTTGGCTACCACGGTGTTGATTTTGTTCGTTCTCGTTCTTGTTGTCCTCGACTTTGACTTGATTTTGACGATGTTGATTTCGTTCGACTTTGGCCATACGGTTCACTGCCTCTGGTCATTTGATTTAATCATGTAGATTTTGGCATTCCTTTGTACTTACTTTGGCCATTATGTCTTTGACCTGCAGCTTGAACTTGTTATACAAATATTTACACATATAAACAAATATGCTTCACTTGTTCACTGAACTGTTGTATCACTTTGTTGATGATGCTTTGACTGTTGAACTTGGTTTGGATTTGTGGTCTTGTGTCATAGTTTTGGTTCATATGATTATAGTTCTGTGCACATTGTATTTCATGGTTGCTGTGTTGCCATATTAATCCCTCTGGCCTCTTGTTGGTTTAGTGTGTGCACTTGCTTGGCCATTCGACATACATATTGTTTCGAGCTATTGTATCACTTGATGTTGTTGTTTGCAATGTGCATTCCTGTATATGTACTTGAGTCTGAAGTTTGTGTCCAATTTCAGCCTTGACTCGAGTTCGTATTCTACTATCACCATGTCACTGCATATCCACACTTCTCTGATCTTTGCAGCATGTATATGTTACTTGTTCATGTACATTTGGGCAGTTTTGCATACACTGTCACATGATCATTTGATGTCGCCTCTGACCTTGGTTCTTGTGCATAGCATATTGAGCTGTTGAGTGCTTTGATGTTGGCTTGCATTTGGTTTTGTACATATGATAGCATTCTGGTTTATCACTTACTGTTGCATGGTAAACTTGAATTATTCCTCTTTGTCCTTGCTTATGCTACTTGCTTTGCATATTTTCTTCAATGTGCAACCTGGTCGACATGTATGTTGTCGCTGCACACTCTGGCCTGTTTCATTGTCATATGTATATATGTGCACTTTGTCCATGTTATACTGCTCTTTGATCAAAACTACCACTTGGTTTGAACTTTTTGCTATGATATTGAACTTTATCATTTCATGAACTTGCACCTGTGTTGAATCCAGCTTGGAGCTCGGGTTTGACCTTGTGCTGATATTGTGACATTATTTTTATTGCACTTGAATTGAACCCGGCGTTTTGGGTTTGAACTGTGCTCACCTGTCCCTATAATTTTATCAAGTGCATATCGGTGTGCACAGCCTTGTGGCATGTACAGTGATACACTGTGCATGTCACAAGCTGTTCGTGTATGATGAATTCGAATTTAAATGATGACGAACAACCCAAATAACCGAGGTAAATATTATTTTCAAAATCCACATTTTATTTTATACTGCAAAAATATTTCCTTTTCAATTTTACCGCGTCAATATTTATTTTTGCAGATTGCTCAGATGCTGGATTTACATTGGAATGAAGTTGAAGATAAATACGAGTGTGAGTGATATGTAGAGAGGTGCAAATGTAAATGTGAATTGTGATGTAATCAAATTTGTATTGTAATTTAAATTATATATATATATATATATAGTGAGAGCTTGAAATTTGCACTATTCAAAAATTGTAATAAATATTTGTTTGAATAAAATATATGTTTGAATTCAAATTCTGTGTTATTTATTTTATTCATCAAATATTTATTTAGTCTGTGAAAATAAAATAGTATATTAACAAATACATTTAAATGAATATATATGTTTATTATCATCAAACAAAAATCATATACTCGCATATTCAACAGTCTCCCCCTTTTGATGATAACAAACATATATTTAAGATTTTGAATATATTAATTGTATTTGATGATTCCATTTGCTCCCCCTATTTGAATGCTTCCTCTCTACACAAAGCTCCACCTTCATATATGCATATAATTAAAAATATGCAAATGAGCCTAGATGCAAATAGAAAATATTTAACCTTTATTTTTTCAAAATCTTAACTTTTATCTCCCACTTTTGTTATCAGCAAAAGGGTAATAGTGTTTGAAAAAATAGAGATAAAGTGATAGATATTAATACAACATTAAAAACTCAATCGATTATAAATATTAAATTTCAATAAAAAATCAAACAAAAATCATAAATACTCTGTTAGGCCCATTAGAATGATGTGAATGATGTCATCCTATAAAACCATACAGTTGTGTCTATTTGTGGTATATTTATATTAAGAATTTGAATATCTACCAACCATGCATAACCGTTAGGACTTTTAAATGAGATTAGTAGTATTCCAATTTTATTCTTAAAACAATGAATTCCAGTATCTTCGAACCATGCATAACAGTGGGGACTTTTAATTGAGATTAGAATCAACTTGTTTATTTAAAAACAATCAATTTTGATATGCGTTCCATACATGCATAACCATGAGGACTTTTAAATGAGCATAGAAGCACATAACAAATTCCAAGTAATTCATTAATGCATAACCATAAGGACTTTTAGATGAGAGTGAATACTTTAGATTTCATTTTATTTTATTATTATATATATATGTATATTTTATTTTTATTTTTTTCATTATAAAATGAAAAACGAATGATTCCTGTTTAAAGTACCACTTATCGACAAACTATATTGAATTGTGATGAGTGATGGTCGTTAGAAATATGATAGAAATAGAGATGGTCATGGAATTTTTACCAACAAAAAGTTTTTATAACTCTTGTTCAAATTTCTAAAGAAATTTATTAAATATACCGTCTCAATTTATAATATATGATTAATATTAACACTCATCACTTTTTCAATCACTATTTATCTTTTTGATAATTAGTAGGGAGTCAGATTAGTCAATGTTATAATTTAAAAATTAAAATCAAAAATAATTATAAAACCAATTTTTCTAAAAATGACCAATCTAAAAACAAGGTCAAAGATGATTTTCTAGAAGGGGTTTTATGAGAAAAATTTCTGCCATTTGAAAATTATTTGAAATGAAAAATATGCAGATATTTTCTTTGAAAAATGATGTAGTTACTAAATTCTCAACAGATATCACGTTCCACTAGTAATTTTTCTATCAACTAGATTACTACTGTAATCTACATCTGAATTTCTCTTTCACTCAAATTTATCATTTGTTGAATGTTACAGACCAGATCATGAGTTGTGCAACAAAGTGTAACGACCCGTGAATTTTAATAAATAAGTTGGTTATTTTAATTAAAATTTAGTAATTAAATTTAGATGAAAAAGAAAAAAAAAATAAAAGAAAAAAAAGAAAAGAAAAAAAACACGTTATAAGTTAATATTAAAATGAACGCTGAAATAAAATATATTGAATAGTAGTTGAATGAAAATGTATGTGAAAAGGTTAATGCAAGTTGATAAGTAACGATATTTGTGCAATACCTATTAATTTGGAAAAATTCGTAAAGTTATATTTGAGTGAAATTTTAAATTTGAAGTTAAAAAATAATGGACATCGTAAAGATGGCAATCAAATCAAATATTGGGAAATCAAATTTCAGTTAATTTCGAAGATCAATGATTTATGACTTAAATGGTAAGCAATTAGAATTAAATTCTATATTAATTTAAAGTGAATGTAGATTTAATGTAATAACGATAAGGCTAACTAAATTAGCGAATTTCAAATTATAAAAACCAATTACAACAAATGTTAGAAAAGTAATTTTAAATGGTCATTGTTGAAATTATACGTTACCTCCATGATTATTAAAAGGGTAACGGAGGTGAATGAAAATTAAATAGAAACAATGCAAATTTAAGGTTAATGATTTATGAACTTGCATAAAATTCCAATTATAGAAAATAATCTAAATGTATGTTTGGCTATGAATTGTTCACAAGAAAATAAATGGATTAAGAATATAAATAGTAATTAGTGTACATACTTGGCAAATATAACTAAATAGTATGGAATGAAGCATGCATTAATGAAATAACTACGAACCAATGAATGTATTTAAGTTGTAAAAGTCATAATTGACTGCATTAAATAAATTGGGTATTAAATTCAAAGGTTATGTAAATTGAGAAATAGTACGTAATAAATTGCAATGTGATTGAATCAAGGCTAGGTAAGTAATTTTAATAAATTGTAGTTGATATTTAAGTATGAATGTGAGTAAATTTGGCATTTAGTGATAATTGTTAAAATTTACCCATTCATCTACGTTGCTTAATTAGAGCTAAGTCAATGACAACATTTATGTTAATAATAGCTTGTAAGTGGAAGTAAATGTTAAATGGTAACAATTATTTAGGTTAACCATTTATTTAGTGTATTAAAGTATAACTGGTAATCGATTGCAATAAATATTAATTAATTATGACGTTAAGGTTAGTATAAAGTAATATTTGAAAATATAGTCAATTTCATTTATAATATGACAAATTGGGATTTTAATTTTTATTGATGTGTAAAAATGACAAAATTCAATATAAATTGAAATATAGCAATTAATATAAATAAAAGACTAAAATTGGATAGTATTAATGTAGTGAAAGATAAACAAATATTAACTATGTTATTTATGTAATTAATGGACAGGAATACCAAAGGCTAATTGGAATAAGGGATATAATTGAGGAATATAAGTGGTAGAATAATAAAAATTCTATGATTTTATTTTGTTAACATATGTTAAGAGATATGTTTATGATCTTAATTTGACATATACTAATAACATGTATTACAGTAAGAAAAAAAATGATAACATACGTCAGGTGTATTTAATGACATTGTCTGAATGTAATTAATAACGGTGATTATAAAAATAAATGTTAATAAAGAATAAGAATGAATAAGTTTAGTAAAAGAGAACATTCATTTAGTAAAAATGTTTGGCAATTGAAAGATTGATTGTAGAGATGAGAAACTATTATTTAGTAAGAAATGTATATAATTACTGTTTGTAGCGAATAATGTATTAATATGTTTAAATTACTATTAGATAGGAAATAATCGTTACACTTCTTATTACATTCATTTAGTCCATTTTGAAACTTAATCAACTGAAATTAATGTAACTGAAAATTTACAATTAATAGGAGAGAGAATACTAATTTTAAATTAATAGGTGTAAATAAAAACAACATATGTTTTGTGAAAATATAGGGAAACTTGATTTAATAAAAAGAAAATTTACATCAGATAAAATGAATGTTTCATTTGTGAATGTAGTTTAATTTCATTAAAATAAAGAATAGAAAGATTGATTTTAAAGAAAGAAATATATGTTTATTTGAACTGTGTTTTAGCTTACAGACTGATTACAAGAATAGGAAAATAATCTATTTATTACTCTTGTGTATAAACAATAAATTTATAAACGTGTTTAAATAAACAATTGTTCTATTTTTTTATCCATTTTAGTTGTCTGTTTTAAAATTTAACTTTGTAAGTAACTGCAATTAATGTAATTCGAATATTTCAATTAAAAGGAAAGGAAATGTTGATTGCAATTAATAGATTTAATAAAAGAAAGCACGTTTTTTGTTAAATAAAAAGGATGTTTTAATGGAAATAAAAGATCATTTTGAGAAATCAAAATTGAACGTTTTCATTTTTAAGGTAAGTATAAATATTTTATTTTGCGTACATAAAAACCTAAATGCGTACAAATTTGAATATTATTTGAGTTAATGAAGTTAATTTGGTTACGTTACAAAAAAATTAAATTTCAAAAGGTTGTGCGGGGTACACGGTCCCTTCATTTTTTTTTTAATTTATTGTTGTATGAACGTTTTAAAATAGTTACCTTATTATTAATAGTTGATCCCTTTTTTTCTCCTTCTGTTTAATACCTGAGCATAGACTTTTAGATTATATTTATCTCTTGCCACCTCATTTTCACGTATACAAAATTTAACTTTCATTTGCAATATTTTCCATTCCTACGTGTTACATTTCCTTATGCATTATTAATGCCTGAAGCTTTAAAAATAAAACATGACATATATTTTTTCCCTCCACATTCATTTCCTAATTATAAATAACCTACATCTTATTCTTCTTTTACAATTTGTTTCTCTTAACACCTCATATTCAAAAGCTCTTACTCTTGCAAATCCAAAAGCATTCTTTTACAAATATGATTCTTTTTCATTTTTCGTACACTTCATGTTCTCCTCTTAGTTGTCTTCAATCTTTTCCTGAAGCCTCATCTTGAGAAAACGTAAGTATTAAAATTTGTTTATTTATATATTTTCAACGCGTACTAATTTTTATTTTTATTTTAATAATACTTCTTGTAACATGAATATCTTTTGCATATAAACTTTGATTCACGCGCGATTTCTTCTGTTGGATTCAAATTTATATTCCGAACTACATGAAATTCATTTAGATGAATTTGGAGATTGTTGAGTTTTGCGCTTCTGTTGGATTTTTATGGGCTAAATTCAAAAGGTGAGTGTTTTAACCCACTCACAATTTCTAAAATTTCTTATGTTTGTTAAATTGATTTATGATATGAGTAGAAATTCATTTATCACCGTTTGGCATATTTTATTCATCATCTCAGTTAGATTGCATTTATTTAAATTGAATTGTTATTTAATTTTATTATTGCATATAATTTGACAGTTAAATTTATTTATTTTTGCATATATACTTCCAATTAAACAGTTATTAATTTATTTGTGAACATAAATTGTTCATTGATACCTGTTATATTTTATATGCTATTTATTGATGTTTGTTCAAATTGGATATGATTGAAATAAATGGTTGATGCATGATGTTTGGTGAATGATGATGTGTTCTATATTATATAATCTGCAAGTTATCATGCATTTCAGTTCATTCGGGATTGCGGTTTGAAATGATATACAACCGCATTTTATTTTTAAATTACGGATTGAAATGATAAATATCTGTATCAGTTGACTATAGGATAGAAAATTTTATACAGGCACCGCGGTATATATATAAAATTATTTTTGAAATAATTTCTATGGTTTGGATAGGATACAGTTAATAAATATTAGATTTTGTTATTTTATAAATATTATTTTATATATACATATATAGTTAAATTGTGAATTTAAGCTATGTATAAATCTGTTAAATAAAAATGAATAAGTTGAAAAATGGAGTTTGACAATTTTTATTATATGATTAAGTACAGGTTTAAGATATTGTATATATATAAAGTTTAAAATGGTTCAAATCAATTAAGATTTGAAGATAAATTGGAAATTTGTTTGGAATTGAGCTTATATATATAAAAAAAGAATTTTTAAACTCTATGAATTGAGGTAAAACTTAGTAAACTTGGAAATTGTAAAGTTATAAGATCTATAACTTGGATTTTTATTTCAAGATAAATTATACGAATATTTCTAGCATAAATAAATTGAAGGAAATATTTAAGTTATTAGTAACTGGAGTTTTATTTTAAATGATTTTGATTTATTGTGCAGATATTTCAAACTAAATAATAGGACTTTATATTGTTGAATAGAAATTTCCAACCTTAGATCCAATTGTTTAATATTCAAAGTTTGAAATATATTGAAACTGAAGTGGTTATTGAAACTTAAAGAGATTTTGAAATTTATGGATTTTGACTTAATTTTTAATGAAATAAATTGTAAGTCGTGGAAATTATTTTATTTTATAAAGAGATTTTAAATGAAAACTATTTTATTCTATATACCGTTTGAATATCCAAACCATCCAAGTTTTAGAAATTATGGTTTTAAAGCTATGAATTTTTGAAGTATTATGGTCTGAAAGTTATAATTCAAATGTTTGGTTTCCAATTATTATAAATTTTAAAGCATCATGATTTTGGAAAAGAAATATATTTGAAATAAAATAATATTTTATTAATTGGGGTTTCTAAAAATATCAAATGAGTTGTTTTGGAAAGGAAAGGATATCATATTTATACGATTTTGAAATAGATATTTTTTCTGGTTTTTAAAGTAAAATTATTTTTAAAAGACCTCAGTGTTATAATAACATTTGGTTGTTAAAGAGACCGGGATCGGAAGTTGTGATACTCTCTGCCAACTCCAAAAGCACTTCAACAACCGTGTACGCGGTGGAGATTCCAGAATGAAGTAGGTTGGTGGCGGCGTTTCCTGTAAGGTAAATACGTGGACCTGACTCCCATGAGTTGGCATAAGGTGGCTAAAACAGGAGCGACCGACGGGCCAAGGGGGTTAGCGCCCTTTATCGGATACTCCTCTTCGATACTATACTCTGACTTTGGATTGATTCGGTGGCCACTTTTGATTTTGATTTTAGGGGGGAGTTTGTCCGAGGTGGGCGGTAGCTGCAGCTACGCGTTACCACCAGCCCGGAAGCGTAATTGGTATATTTACCCTGGCATTGCCTAGTTGTGCCGTGTCACCTACCCTAGCGCGCCTTATACGATTTTGTTTTGTACCATACCTATGGAGTGCCCTCTGACGACGCCCAGTACGAGGGAGATTACGGTACTGTATAGAATATGGGAATATATTTTGTGTTAAGAGCTATATGGGTAACCCCTTAACGCTATTTAAAAGTAAGTTTATTTTATAATTAGACATTATTATAATAGCGAAATATACTACATAGTAAATAGTTTAACGGATCCTTAGGAGATGTAAATCCCGAGCATCTCTTGAGTTACTGCACACATATTTATTTATGTTGATTTAACTTACATAAGATCTTTTAATTCTGACTCGAGCGTTTTGTCTTTTCAATTCGCTCGGGTCAGTCCGAGCGTTTCAGGATCGAAGACTTTAGTTCTGGAGGACGAAGACGAAGATTTGTAGTATTGCTATCTACTATATTATTCCACTACACTATTTAATTCCGCTGCATTGATATTTATGGGTATGTGAACTCTGATATTTATTGTATAAAAAAGAATCAAATGTTTGTAAACAGTTTTATGAACTGTATATTTATTATTATATTTTATCCTTCCGCTGTGAGATTCTGTTTAGTTTTTTTTCTTCTCTGTTTTTCTTATTTACCCCATAACAATCCGCCCTTTTGTATGGTTTGAATTGGCACGTGTGTCAATTTAAAGCGTGCGAAAAGGCGGGATGTTACATAAAATATCTCAAAGTCATTTTTAACAACTTTTTAAATGAAATTCTCTTAAATTTGAATTGAAGCCGTGTAAATAATCAAAAACCGTAATATAGAGTCAGCCGTAAAAAAACCAAATGTATTATCATCCAATAAAACACTATTATTAATCCAAACTAATATATATGAAGTAATTCAAAGACTCTGGAGATTTTTATAGTGTTCTTGGCATAAGAATATAATTGGCCAATTTTTTTGAATAAGTCAGAATCAAAATCATCATTTATTTTACCATCACATTATTGGCTGATTTAATTCAGACTACGGTGCAGATTATCACATTTAATATATCGTTCAAAATATATCATTACCTGTTTTACCTTTACGATAATTTTTTTTCCGTTGTTGCCCATTGTGATTCTATCACCTTTGTACTAGGCTAAAGAACTTTGCTTTGTCGCCCGTTGTGTTTATGGAACAGCCAAAATCCAGATAACACTGTTGTTGTCCCTTAGCTTGCCACCACTCCTACACGATAAAAGATTTTTGTGACCAATTTGTTTTTATAGGTCCATGATTGTTAGTGGCAGAATATTTTGAAAAATAATATTGTGGGGACCTAAAACTATTTATATATTCCTTTTGGCACCCAGTTTTTTTAAATTTGAGAGATTTTATATTTGTGCCTTTTGGAACCCAAATTGGTATAGTTTTTACGTGTTTGGATCTATACCAAAAAATATTTTGATTGTGTCCAAATTTTCTACAAATTGTACACATTGAATTTACTTGATTAATCTCATTTCTAACTTTTTTAGATTGATTATACCCAAGTCCTTGTCTAACTGTATTGACAGTTTGTTTTCCTAATAGCATATTCAACGATTTTTCACTTTTTGAAAATTTATCTAAAGTCGCTGATAATTGTTGGATTTGTGTTTTGAGAGATTCATTTTCATTCAATAATTGTGTGCACTTTTTAATAGAGTTCTCTCTCCTAGTATTTTCACTCTCTTTCAAAATCAGAATTTCATTTTCAAGTGATTTTATATTAATTTTTGATTTTTTAATATCTTCTTCAAACAATGGACACTTGTCACACTTAGGACACTTTTTTGATAGTTTTTAACCAATTGTTCAAGCTGATCATTTAGTTCAATCAAATTATCTCTTTGTGATTCTATTTTAGCATATTTCTCCCTAAGTCGTTCAAAACAGCCATTTACTTCGTGAAAATATATAGGTAATTCAGAGTGAGTGAGTTTTGATACCTCACTTAGCTCGTCATCGTCGCTATCTGTTATATTACCTTGCAGGCACATATCTACTTTCTCACTCTCACTGCTAGTACTTTGATTATCTTCATCACTTGTATTCCACATGGCTGTAAAATTTCTCCTTTTTGATTTCTTTTCAAAGTCGTGTCGATTTTGAGGACAATTGGGCTTGATGTGTCCGGGTTGATTGCACTTATGATAGATGATTTCTTGCTGTTTTGTGTTATCTAGAACTTTGATTATTCTGCTTTTTAATTTTTGATTTAGAGCTGGATTTCCGTATTTGTGGTTCCACCTTTTTAATTTCTTTATTACCATTTCCAACTCTGCTGCTCCATCATCATCGTCGTCATCATCAGTTTTAGTTGTTCCTTTGAGAGCCATTGATTTCTTTTGAGTATCTCCTCCTTCACGCTCTTCCTTGAATTTTATTTCTAGCTCATAAGTGGTGAGATTTCTGATGAGTTCTTCAACTTTGATTTGTTTTAAATCTTTTGATTCTTGAATGGCAGTCATTTTTGCTTCGAAACTTCATGGAAGGACTCTGAGGATTTTTCGGACTATTTCCAATTCCGTGTATGATTTTCCGAGAGCTTTTGATTTGTATACGATGTTGGAAAGACGTCCATACATTTCTTTAACATTTTCTTTCTTGGCCATTGTAAAGTTCTCGTGTTCGCTACTTAGCATGGCAAGGAGAGATTCCTTGACTTGAGATGTTCCTTCATGAGTCACTTCTAGTGTGTGCCATATTTACTGTGCAGTTAAACAATGTGAGACACGATTAAATTCAAATTGATCTAATGAACAAATAATCGAATTCATAGCTTTGGCATTAGTATTCTGTAACTTATTTTCTAGATCTGTCTGTTGATCCATTGGTTTATTTATTTCCTGATTATTTACAATTATAGTTGGTGCTCTATACCCTGTCTCAATAATATCCCAAGCGTCAATAGTTTTCAGAAAAATTTCCTCCCTTTTTTTCTAGTAAGCATATTCACCATCGAACATTGGTGGTCTAACTATGGAATGACCCTTCGCAAAAGCATTATTAAAAGAAGCCATTTTAAAAATTCAATTTTTTAAAACAAAAATTGGTTTTTGAAAAAAGACGAATTCTTAAAAACAAAAGTTGATTTCTATTTCTAGTTTTGATGCCACTTATAGGATCGATTTCACACTAGGAGGGAGGTTGAATAGGCTGATGCTATTAATTATAAAAATTATTGCGGAAGCTTATAAAATTATTTCAACACACATATATCAAAATAATAGCAGCACAGATAATAGCAGAATAATAAATGCAGAAATAGAACGACACAGAATTTACCCAGCTTTGGAAAAACCCTGCCTACATGCTGCCTCCAAGGTTTCTACTAGAAATAAAGTAGCCAGACGCTTACACACGTAAACTCGCGACACCCGCTATCGAATAGCCTTAACTCTATGCTCAAAACCCTGCCATAGCTCAGCCATTGATTTGCGAATTCTCAAACTACGCCATGTAGTTTGTCCCCTAGTCACACGACTAGTAATTACAATGGTTTAAAGGAGAAAATACAAAAACAACAATTTAAAAAATTAAACCCTAATTTAAATATTAAAGCCTTATTAAAATAAGTCGGCCCTAAATAATTTATCACTAAAAAAATATGGCCCCTTTATCTCTTTTATCTATGTCGACCTGTTCCTTGTTTGTGAAAAACAAAGAATGGCTGCTTCGATCTCTTTCCTCTTTTGCTTTGAAATTAGGGCTTTGGCCTCGCGTTTTCTCCTGTGAGATTAGCTAGTGCTTTGGCCTTGTCTTCGCTCCTATGAGATTGGCTAGGGCTTCGGCCTTGTGAAATTAGGGCTTCGGCTATCAAGGAACCCGATTGATTGTTGATCGATTACAATTGCTATTTATCTGTCTTGCTTCGGCAATCGACTCCTTCTTTAATTCGAACACGACTCCTCGATTTTGATCGAGTTCGATCTTGCTCCGATATGTAATTTGTTATTTTTCTATTCTTTTTTTGCTTACTTGAACTCAATGAGTTGAAAGCCGATGATGATACCATTTATATACGGTTCGAATCCCTATTTCTCGTCCGTCTGATAGTTGTTTGATTTCGTCAATTGATTTGCGTTGGCCACTGATATTCGTTTGGATGCTTGAGATGATTATTGACTTTTTCAATTTCGTATATTTATTATTTCTTGATCGACATGGTGTTGATTTCGATTTCTTGGCTACCACGGTGTGGATTTTGTTTGTTCTCATTCTTGTTGTCCTCGGCGTTGACTTGATTTTGACGATGTTGATTTCGTTCGACTTTGGCCATACCGTTCACTGCTTCTGGTCATTTTATTTGATTATGTTGATTTTGGCATTTCCTTTGTACTTACTTTGGCCATTATGTCTTTGACCTGCAGCTTGAACTTGTTATACGTATATTTACGCATATAAACAAGTATGCTTCACTTGTTCACTGAACTGTTGTATCACTTTGTTGATGATGCTTTTTACTGTTGAACTTGGTTTGGATTTGTGGTCTTGTGTCATAGTTTTGGTTCATCTGATTACAGTTCTGTACACATTGTATTTCATGGTCGCTGTGTTTCCATATTAATCCCTCTGGCCTCTTGTTGGTTTAGTGTGTGCACTTGCTTGGCCATTCGACATACATATTGTTTCGAGCTATTGTATCACTTGATGTTGTAGTTTGCACTGTGCATTCCTATATATGTACTTGAGTTTGAAGTTTGTGTTCAATTTTAGCCTTGACTCGAGTTCGTATTCTACTGTCACTGCATAACCACACATCTATGGTCTTTGCAACATGTATATGTTACTTTTTCATGTACATTTGGGCAGTTTGCATACACTGTCACATGATCATTTGATGTCGCATCTGACCTTGGTTCTTGTGCATAGCATATTGAGCTGTTAAATGCTTTGATGTTGGCTTGCATTTGGTTTTGTACATATGATGCCATTCTGGTTTATCGCCTGCTGTTGCATGGTGAACTTGAATTATTCCTCTTTGTCTTTGCTTATGCTACTTGCTTTGCATATTTTCTTCAATGTGCAACTTGGTCGACATGTATGTTGTCGCTGCACACTCTGGTCTGTTTCACTGTCATGTGTATATATGTGCACTTTGTCCATGTTATACCGCTCTTTTATAAAAGCTGCCACTTGGTTTGAACTTTTTGCTATGATATTGAACTTGATCATTTCATGAACTTGCACCTGTGTTGAATCCAACTTGGAGTTCGGGTTTGACCTTGTGCTGATATTGTGACATTTATTTTTATTGCACTTGAGTTGCACCCGACGTTTTGGGTTTGACCTGTGCTCACCTGTCCCTGTAATTTTATCAAGTGTATATCGGTATGCACGGCCTTGTGGCATGTGCAGTGATACACTGTGCATGTCACATGCTGTTTGTATATGATGACTTCGAATTTAAATGGTGATGAACAACCCAAATAACTAAGGTAAATATTATTTTCAAAATCCACATTTTATTTTATACCGCAAAAATATTTCCTTTTCAATTTTACTGCGTCAATATTTATTTTTGCAGATTGCTCAGATGCTGGATTTACATTGGAATGAAGTTGAAGATAAATACGAGTGTGTGATATGTAGTGAGGTGCAAATGTAAATGTGAATTGTGATGTAATCAAATTTGTATTGTAATTTAAATTATATATATATATATAGTGAGAGCTGAAATTTTTACTATTCAAAAATTGTAATAAATATTTGTTTGAATAAAATATCTGTTTGAATTCAAATTCTGTGCTATTTATTTTATTCATCAAATATTTATTTAATCTGTGAAAATAAAATAGTACATTAACAAATACATTTAAATGAATATATATATATATATATATATATGTTTATTATCATCAAACAAAAATCATATACTCGCACATTCAACACCACCACCATCACATGCACCACCAGCCTCGCCGCTGCCCCCATCACATGCTATCGATAACTCTTAACTTAAAAACTGATACCTTAAAACTGATACCGGTTACTAAAAATGATACCTAAAAATTGCTACTGACAACTAAAACTGATACTTAAACAACTAATACTCAAATAAACCACCAATAATCTCCCAGGTTGTCAAATTTATCAAATTTGATCACCATCATCTAAGTTTACAGTTCATTCTTAAATAAGCATTTCAATCATAACAACCATCCTTATAGAAAATCAATTTATCATCATATTTAATGCACAAATAGACCATCTATAATCAACATCTATCAAGCTCATGAAATTGCATCTTTATCTCATATAACGATGCTTTGACTCAAGTATTTCCATTATCAAATGCAAGCCAGATCGAGTGGGTCTACTCCAACGTAAGCATTCCATTCAACTAAGGTAGTGTGCATAATGGCAAGCACGACAGTGGCTCATTTTTAGATAAAAAATAAAACAGTTTTTACAAAAATGATACTCACTATCACAAAAATTGATACCTAAAAACTGATCCTCTAATTAACACTAAAACTAATACTTAAACAAAATTCATTAAATATTTGATACTAACGAAACACTAATTTAACTCAATGATCATCATATTTACTATGTAACAACTTCATTTTTTTGTACAGTCAAACAAAAAAATAACATAATTCATCATGTGAATTTATTACAATACATTATTAATCAAACCAATACGAATGCAAAAAAACAAAATAATAATTAAAAAATATTCACTCAAAAAATTTGAATATATTACAGTATAATAATTTTTTTATACAACAAAAATCACAAACTCAAAGATAATAAATATTCTCGAAAATAATACGTACAAACTGGAAAACTAATAACTAACAGCTGATACCACCTCTTCTCCCCTAATTCTTCCATGGCTTGCTCTTCTTCTTCTTCCTCAAATTGTTGTTTCTTCTAAAACACCACTTCACCACGCCATCCCTACCACCAGAGCCATCAATCTTCCATCATCAGATGACCTCAAATAGAGCTACTTTAAAACCCTAGCCATTGTCATCCACCATCGAACCTACCACCCTCGCAGCCAACATCATCGCAACAACGTCCCTCGTCGACAACACCATCTAAGCTTGATGTCGCTCCAGACACATTTACATGTTTGTCCTAGTCGTTAATTTCTTGTCCTGCCTTCGAATTGAAATTCAAAAGTTGTCCTTCATGCTAAGATACTGAAGGCCGGTTCTTGAGGCTAAAATGCTGAGAAATTTTGTCCTTGACACTATTTTCCTGTATTATGAATTAATTAGTTGATTAACAATAAGTAAATAATAGAAATTATTTATATAATAGATATTTCAAATTTTAATTTTTTGGAAAATCAGGAATAGTATTATATAGGTATTGAATTTTTTTAGATTTTTCCAAGTTAAAATAATATTTTTGTTAATTAAATGCCTTTCGATAGAATTTAAACGATTTTTTTAAAATATAAAAATTGGTTAAAAAATTCTAATTTCCAGACCGATAGAATATGCGATAACAAGTTAATTTAAAAAAATTTAAAATTGAATTTTTGAAAAGTAACTTATTTCATATTGATTTATTCATTCGTGCAAAGTTAAATAATAATAAAATATATTAAATCATCTCCCAAAAAAATTTTGGTTTCTAGAAATCATAATTAATATAAATATACATTTGAAAAATATTAGATTAATTATTTATGCAATATACTAATACATGTCATATAAATAAATTAGTTAATGTATTAATCTATGTATATATTAATTAAAAATATAAATAATTAGAATATGATGATACTAGCTATGTGTATCAGATCCTTGAAAAAAATTATTTATTTATTTGGTAAACATATGCACATAACCAATCAATATATGTGACGACGACAATACCTATAGGAATCTCACATAACCAACAATTCAATGATAACAGTGCATATATATATTTGAATAATATAGAGTTATACAGAGAATATGCATTATATATAAAACATACTTACCTAAACTAATGCTCTTAAGTACGCCTTGTAATGATGAGTTCCCTTCCTCTTGAAAACTTCTCGATTTGTCAGATTGCTAGTCTTTAAATCGCAGACCCTTTGCTATCGAATAATTATTGATTTGAACTGATTTAACTTGAGATTTGATGGGTTGTAGAGAGGTATGGTTTTGCCATCATATGGACAGAGGAGGCATCCGAAAAGTCTCTATAAAATTAGGGTTATGATTCCTTTTATAATGGTTGAATCAGAGAGAAAATTGGATCACATAACTTACCTTTTCTCACCAGATCTTAGCTATCCATCACATACCTTAATACTCTTTTTTGGCCACCACCTATATCACATAGTTGCCATCAAATTTTGCCTCTAACATTACTGGATGATACACATTTAAGCCCAAATAAATATATTTAATTAAATGCAATTTAATTCTTTATCGATATCTTATATTGATTGACATATTTATAACTACTATAAATATATATAAAAATGTTTATTCCTCAAGTCATGTTCAAATTTTATAATCACAAATATTATTTAATTTATAACGATTATAAACTAACTAAATCGTTCGGTCTAAAAACAAGTATAAATTAATTAATTAAATTTGGAGAGCGTTACATACTCTTGCCTCAATGGTTACATCGATATTCAGTCTCGATGCATCTTGACTAGGAATATTTAAAATGGTATATTTATTTTTATTGTGATAAATTCCGCATGATTACAACACTTTGTAACTATTATCACAAAACATACTATTTATGGATTTTCTATCAAATATACTTTTAATTAAATTAATTAATTAATATAACATGTGACGCCCCACCTCTATACCCACGCTAGCCAAGAACACTACGGTGTAGTGCTGTCAACTAGCGCGGAGAATAAGGCTGTTGAGGAGCGGCCATCAGTAGTTAGGCCTTACACTAGTATTGGTTATCTCGATAGGAGTGGCATATAAATATATATATATTCTTTCATTTTGCATCTCTGATTTATTTTCTTCCATCGACATACCCCTATTCCAGTATAAAACGAACTACGATGGTTCATAATAGTTTAGAACAGTAAATATAAAATATCACACAGATAATATAATGCGAAACACAAATAAAACAGAAAGTCTCATATATACAATAACTGATGTCAGTTACAATACATTTGATACAATACATATGACACGGTATATATGATACAACTACCACAGCCGACTCAGGAAGTTACATATACAAGTACATTAACGTATATAATATACATGAATACATATCTTCCTATACAATTATACAGACTACTACAAATGACGACGACTACTCCAAAAGATATGAAAGAACTTCATAGCTCTAGCAGCAACCCAAAGCAGAATATCTACAACCTGAAATACTCGGTCTGACCCGAGTATTAGATTCAAAAGAAAATAATACTCGGGTCAGTCTAATTCAAACTCAGTTATTAGTGCACAGAAGCAATAATAATCAAATAATGAATAGACGACAGTAATTAAACCAAATCAGAATGCAATTCAGAATATTGAATTGAAATAAACAGAATAGTTCAAACCATTGAAATATCAATTAAAATATTAATTCAAGTAGGGCTGCAGTACACGCACGCGTGCACTGCCTCGCCACTACGGAATATGGAATACGCAAAAAGATCCATAAGTCAAAACAAATAGAATATCATACACGCCATACCGTGTGGCTGTAGTTCACGCTTGCGTGCACTGCCTTGCCACTATAGTGATGTCGTACCCAAAAACTCAATACCGTGTGGCTGCAGTTCACGCTTGCGTGCACTGCCTTGCCACTACAGTAATGATGTACACAACCGGGCACAAGGTCAAACCCGAACTATTAGCTGGATTTAACTCAAGAAAATTCGAAAACCAATAAAACGCAAAGGTCAAGTCGCAGATATCACGACTCAACACAACTGCAAGTATTCAAGTTCAAAATGGACCAAGATACATCTAAAATGCAAGAATACTTCTTAATGGAGGAAGAACAACAAGTCACAATGTCACAACAAGATCAAGTGACAATATAGGGCAGTACAACTAAATGAAACAGGTCAGGCATATATAGATATGCAGTGACAAAGTGGATCAAAACGAATACAAAATGAAGTAGTGCAAGCAAATACACAAAACAGAACCATAGTAAAAAAAAAAGGTGCACCAGGCTCATAAGGAACAAGAATATGATGCAGTGGTACAAGTAATGCCAGAATCACATGGACCAGGCTCATAGCAACAATATATCATAACTACAAGAACCAGACTAGAGGGATGTAGATTAATATAAAGTGCAGACCAACTGCAATACATCCGGTCAACAAATCACCCAGTGCAGCATAAAAAAAACAATACAAATAAAACATGTTCAAAGAAATGGTCTTGAGAAACGCACAAGAAAACATAGCCATCACTCACATATATACATACATGTATGTATATATGTATATACGTGGAGAGACCAAAATGAATGCCATGGAAAACTGAAGTGACCAGACCCACACAAGCACAGTAACAAAACCAACACGAAAACATGAACCAGCCTCAAGAGCAACAAATAACACAATACAACAAGAATTCAAAACTACATCAGAGTTCATGTCTCGACCAAGTGGATGGGCACAACAAATTACACACACATATACATACATATGTATGTATATACATGTTTGTATGTGCATATTTCCTAACAGTAGAAACAAGTTATCATGCAAGCATTGAGGGATGAAACATACTCATGAATCCACCAATTTAACTCTAAGCAGAGTAATAAGTTGCAGTTCAAAACAAAGTCAAATTCTTTTAATAAAAGGTCACATGGAAAAGCATGCTGTGGGTCAAGAACAAGGTCAGCAGGTTACTGTGACGCCATAAGTGCTACAGAGCTCAATACTATCAAGACTACATGAATCCAACTCGAAGTAACACACGTGCAACTTCATCTACAAAGTGTATGCATATAGGCAGGTAATGACAAAGATCGGAAATGCAAAACTTCCAGATAAATACAAGCATCATGTAGTTGTTTTAAAAAAAATCAACAATGGAAGAAATCATTTCGAAACCGTGGTGGCTAATGAACTCAAACAAAAATACACGAATGCAATTGAAGGAAGTCGAACAGACCCAAAATCATCAAGCCATGGTTAAACAAAGTCGAACTATGCCAGAAACATCAACACGAACCACAGTCGAATGGCCGAGCGAATCAAGTGACGAAAGTATAGAAATTCAAAAAGGGTCAGATAACTCACTTTTGTAGAATAATCAGAAAGCCAAAGACAATTTCAACATATACATAAATACGAACGAACATCAAAGGGATTCAAACTTTCAATTAAAACCCCAATTCAAAATCTCTGAAATTCAAATTAGATGTGAGTTACAAAAAGTACTCACCTTGCTTCGAAGCGGCGACGAATTCGACCTAATGGAAGCGGCCGAGCATCACAGAGACGAGCAAAAATTGAAATCGAAGCCCTAATTTGGATGAAGAAGAAGAAAAGGAACGGCCACCATTTTTTACTCTCGTTCGCTTGTTTAGTTTTAGGGTTACGAATAAAAATGAAAAAGGGGGGAGAAAGAACGGGTTATACTCAAACCATACGGCATCAAAATGGATGGGCCGAATTTTAAATTTGCAAAGCTCAACGATACTTAACCAATTTTCGAATGTGAATTTCAGCTGAATAAAATACTCAACAACAATTAAAAATCAATTAATCGTTTTTAATGTCGATTATTAATTGTTGCGAAGTACCGGGTTGTTACAGACTCCCCTCCTTAAAGAAATTGCGTCCTCGCAATCTTAAGGAATAAATGGACAGAAGGTAACAACCGTAAAAGCATGTCATCATAAAATGACGAAATTTGAAAATAAGAAGTTCACCATATAGAGCATGAAAGAGAAAGCCAGAACGTGTTTGCTCGATGAATTCTCTGGATTCCGGAGTGAAATCCATAGGATTTGAGAACCACAGAGCTTTCACGAGAAAAACATCGTTATTTCGAAGGTGCTACACCCCCGAAGCAATGATGTGAATAGAAGGTTGCTCAAGAATAAGGATCGGAAATCCCTAAGGCATTTCCGCAATTGGAAGACGTGGAAAATGTCATGAATAGCAGAAAATTGAGCCGGTACACCGACGTAGTATAATATAAACACCGAAGAAATCTTTTAATTTCATAAAAGAAATTCACAAATTCTCAACAAAATTTAATTATCGAATAGATAATCAGAATACAGAAATCACAAAACAGCAATATCTAATCACCGATTCGATAATTAGAAAACAGCAAAATCAGCAAATCTAATTATCAACAAAGATAATTAGAAAACACAAATATCTAACTATAAAAAAAAACGATAATCAGGAATTACCACAACGGTAATCAAATTTCAAATCAGCAAATATTCAATTATCAAAACGATAATCAAATCTTAAATCACAAATATTTAATTATCACAAACGATAATTAAATCTCAAATATCTAATTATCACAAGCGATAATTAGAAACAATAAATATCTGATTATCAAAAACGATAATCAGAAATCACAAATCAACGAATATTTAATTATCACAACTGATAATCAAATCTTAAATCGTAAATATTTAATTATCACAAACGATAATTAAATCTCAAATATCTAATTATCACAAGCGATAATTAGAAACAATAAATATCTGATTATCAGAAACGATAATCAGAAATCACAAATCAACGAATATTTAATTATCACAATTGATAATCAAATCTTAAATCGTAAATATTTAATTATCACAAACGATAATTAAATCCCAAATATCTAATTATCACAAGCGATAATTAGAAACAATAAATATCTGATTATCAAAAACGATAATCAGAAATCACAAATATCCGATTATCAAAACGATAATCAGAAATCACAAATTATTCAATTAACGAGTCCGGAATTAACCGAAATAGCAACGCACATGACCCATAACCACGAGTTTTACTAAATCGTTTAATTCACTTCATCGTTTTCTTGAAAGTGCATTATGGTGTATTTTAAAAATAACATCTCACATTCTCAAACGGACAAGTCCGGAATTAAGCGAATCAGTAAATGAAAGGGGTCATAGTCCTCGATTTTTCTGAAACGTTTAAATCGCTTCCTCATTCTTTTGAAAGCGTAAACTGTAAAAATTTTGAAATTTTTTTTTATTTTTATTTTGAAACAATTTTGAAGAATAACAAATTTTTAAAACACGTGATTAAAATAGCAACGTCAGTAGCAACTTTGACATACGTCAAAATTTCATCGAAATAATTGGCATCAAAATATAATACCAATGAATTTTCATTCATAAAAAATGTCACAAGAATCTTCTCAAGGATAGGAAGGGGTATCATACCCTAAACTTGTATCCATAACAAGTCAATAACACGCGAATTCACCAATGCACAAAAATTGATAAAACTTATCAATAGAAATCACGAAAATTGGTGAAGCACAAATTCTAGAAATCATCACAAGAAATCCAGAAAACACAAATTCTAGAAATCTACACAAGAAATCCAGATATCACAAAATGAGAGTATGAAAACTCAAATGGGAGTACGGAAACTCGAATGGGAGTATGGAAACTCGAATGGGAGTACGGAAACTCAAATGGGAGTATGAAAACTCATCTACACGTGAGCATGAAAAATCACCAACACGTGCAACACAAAGCGAGAACGGGAGCATGGAAACTCACCTACACGTGAGCATGATAAATCACCAACACGTGCAACGCAAATCGAGACGCTATCACCTGGTGGCTAACCAAAAAGTAAAAAGGTATGTGTGAATGGAATCACACAAGTGGTGTCTAGCCTATCCAGAAAGCAAAAAGATATGTGTGAATGGAATCACACAAATGGTGTCTAGGCTAACCAAAAAGCATAAAGGTATGTGTGAATGGAATCACACAAGTGGTGTCTAGCCTAACCAGAAAACAAAGAAAGAGACATCACACAATTGCTAGTCTAAATCACAAAGATGATCGTCATAATCATCTAGAGATCAATCAATATCACAAGAATCTTCTCAAAGATCCAAAGGGGGCATCATACCCGAAACTTGTACTCATAACAAGTCAATGACATAAATTCCAGAAATCAACACGAGAAATCTAGAAATCATAAAAAGAGAAAGAGGCCTATCACATGACGGTCCGAAGACCATGGGGAGCTACCCCGTATGAGTGAGTCTGAATCACCCAGATGAGGTCAAGGCTAACCAAAAAGCAAAAAGGTATGTGTGAATGGAATCACACAAGTGGTGTCTAGCCTAACCTCGCAAACAAAAAGATATGTGTGCATGGAATCACACAAATGGTGTCTAGGCTAACCAAAAAGCAAAAAGGTATGTGTGAATGGAATCACACAAGTGGTGTCTAGCCTAACCTTGCAATGAAAGAGACATCGCACAATTGCTAGTCTAATTCATAAAGCGATCATCAAGATCAACGAGAAGTGTCAATTACACTATGCTAGTAAATATAAAAGTTTAGCTTCATGTCCCATAACCACTAGCTTAACTTAAATATTTACGAACAAACTGTAGATCTTCACTAGAAAAATGTTACAAGTGGTTCAATTGAACAAGTCCAAAAATTAACCGACGAAGTAAACGCAAGCGTTTCATACCACTTGTTTTGCTAAGCCGTTTAATTAGATTTCTCATACGAGTGAAATAAAGGTTTGTGTATACTAATAGATTGGAAAATGGTTTAGGAAAAGAGTTTGATATTGAAAATAGAGTTGAAAATGTTTTGATAAAAGAGTTTTGATATTCACTACTAGTATTGAAACATTTATATTTTTAAAGTGACAAATCACAAAAATGATTGTAGAAACAATCAACACAAGAATTCACATACGAAGACGTGAATAGAATCCAAAGAAATCGATACCGAATTCATCGAAAGGTATGTTCACAAAAATCCCGAAGAAAATGACACTAAAGTTGCTAATAAATGATAGCAACAAATCGGGGAAATTACACGAATTAGTTAAATTTGGAAACCAAATCAATTCATAAAAATTCACAGTCGAAGACGTGAATAAAATCCAAAGAATTCGATTCCAAATCCATCAAAGTAGAAATACCTAAAAATCCCAGAAATAGAAGTTATCAAAGTCGACAAAGGGGATAACAACTAATCGGAAAAGAAGAATCGATTAACAATTGGAAAAACAAAGCAGAACGAGCATCAACGCATAAATGACTTCAACAAAATAAAAAATCAAGTCAATGTCGAAGTCAACAATTAATGGCCATAACCGAGTACAAAACGATTCAACATCATCCTCAAAGAATTCAACGGCAAACCAAGTCAGAGTCTTGGAAATCAAGAATTTAGAAATTTCTCAAAAACAAAGCGACCGAAGTCGAATGGAAATCAAGCCGAGGAAAACATAAAATATCAAGTTCAGAATCGCTAAGATTCGAACAAAATCAATCATCGGCTAAATCAAATCAATGCCGAAAACACAAGAATCAAAATCAAATGCTTATGAATAAGCGTTAGGAATTCATACCTTACAATCAAAGACAATCATATGCAAATATGAGAGATAAAACGTCAAAAAATAGTTGTAACACATGTACTATCTAAGTTATGTTTTATATTTGTTCTAAACCCCAGGCTCTGATACCAAGCTGTGACGCCCCACCTCTATACCCACGCTAGCCAAGAACACTACGGTGTAGTACTGTCAACTAGCGCGGAGAATAAGGCTATTGAGGAGCGGCCATCAGTAGTTAGGCCTTACACTAGTATTGGTTATCTCGGTAGGAGTGGCATATAAATATATATATATATTCTTTCATTTTGCATCTCTGATTTATTTCTCCCATCGACATACCCCTATTCCAGTATAAAACGAACTACGATGGTTCATAATAGTTTAGAACAGTAAATATAAAATATTACACAAATAATATAATGCGGAACACAAATAAAACAGAAAGTCTCATATATACAATAACTGATGTCAGTTACAATACATTTGATACAATACATATGACACGGTACATATGATACAACTACCACAGTCGACTCAGGAAGTTACATATACAAGTACAGTAACGTATATAATATACATGAATACATATCTTCCTATACAATTATACAGACTACTACAAATGACGACGACTACTCCAAAAGATATGAAAGAACTTCATAGCTCTAGCAGCAACCCAAAGCAGAATATCTACAACCTGAAATACTCGGTCTGACCCGAGTATTAGATTCAAAAGAAAATAATACTCGGGTCAGTCTAATTCAAACTCAGTTATTAGTGCACAGAAGCAATAATAATCAAATAATGAATAGACGACAGTAATTAAACCAAATCAGAATGCAATTCAGAATATTGAATTGAAATAAACAGAATAGTTCAAACAATTGAAATATCAATTAAAATATTAATTCAAGTAGGGCTGCAGTACACGCACGTGTGCACTGCCTCGCCACTACGGAATATGGAATACGCAAAAAGATCCATAAGTCAAAACAAATAGAATATCATACACGCCATACCGTGTGGCTGTAGTTCACGCTTGCGTGCACTGCCTTGCCACTATAGTGATGTCGTACCCAAAAACTCAATACCGTGTGGCTGCTGTTCACGCTTGCATGCACTACCTTGCCACTACAGTAATGATGTACACAACCGGGCACAAGGTCAAACCCGAACTATTAGCTGGATTTAACTCAAGAAAATTCGAAAACCAATAAAATGCAAAGGTCAAGTCGCAGATATCACGACTCAACACAACTGCAAGTATTCAAGTTCAATATGGACCAAGATACATCTAAAATGCAAGAATACTTCTTAATGGAGGAAGAACAACAAGTCACAATGTCACAGCAAGATCAAGTGACAACATAGGGCAGTACAACTAAATGAAACAGGTCAGGCATATATAGATATGCAGTGACAAAGTGGATCAAAACGAATACAAAATGAAGTAGTGCAAGCAAATACACAAAACAGAACCATAGTAAAAAAAAAAGGTGCACCAGGCTCATAAGGAACAAGAATATGATGCAGTGGTACAAGTAATGCCAGAATCACATGGACCAGGCTCATAGCAACAATATATCATAACTACAAGAACCAGACTAGAGGGATGTAGATTAATATGAAGTGCAGACCAATTACAATACATCCGGTCAACAAATCACCCAGTGCAGCATAAAAAAAACAATACAAATAAAACATGTTCAAAGAAATGGTCTTGAGAAACGCACAAGAAAACATAGCCATCACTCACATATATACATACATGTATGTATATATGTATATACGTGGAGAGACCAAAATGAATGCCATGGAAAACTGAAGTGACCAGACCCACACAAGCACAGTAACAAAACCAACACGAAAACATGAACCAGCCTCAAGAGCAACAAATAACACAATACAACAAGAATTCAAAACTACATCAGAGTTCATGTCTCGACCAAGTGGATGGGCACAACAAATTACACACACATATATATACATATGTATGTATATACATGTTTGTATGTGCACATTTCCTAACAGTAGAAACAAGTTATCATGCAAGCATTGAGGGATGAAACATACTCATGAATCCACCAATTTAACTCTAAGCAGAGTAATAAGTTGCAGTTCAAAACAAAGTCAAATTCTTTTAATAAAAGGTCACATGGAAAAGCATGCTGTGGGTCAAGAACAAGGTCAGCAGGTTACTGTGACGCCATAAGTGCTACAGAGCTCAATACTATCAAGACTACATGAATCCAACTCGAAGTAACACACGTGCAACTTCATCTACAAAGTGTACGCATATAGGCAGGTAATGACAAAGACCGGAAATGCAAAACTTCCAGATAAATACAAGCATCATGTAGCTGTTTTAAAAAAAATCAACAATGGAAGAAATCATTTCGAAACCGTGGTGGCTAATGAACTCAAACAAAAATACACGAATGCAATTAAAGGAAGTCGAACAGACCCAAAATCATCAAGCCATGGTTAAACAAAGTCGAACTATGCCAGAAACATCAACACGAACCACAGTCGAATGGCCGAGCGAATCAAGTGACGAAAGTATAGAAATTCAAAAAGGGTCAGATAACTCACTTTCGTAGAATAATCAGAAAGCCAAAGACAATTTCAACATATACATAAATACGAACGAACATAAAAGGGATTCGAACTTTCAATTAAAACCCCAATTCAAAATCTCTGAAATTCAAATTAGATGTGAGTTACAAAAAGTACTCACCTTGCTTCGAAGCGGCGACGAACTCGACCTAATGGAAGCGGCCGAGCATCACAGAGACGAGCAAAAATCGAAATCAAAGCCCTAATTTGGACGAAGAAGAAGAAAAGGAACGACCACCATTTTTTACTCTCGTTCGCTTGTTTAGTTTTAGGGTTACGAATAAAAATGAAAAAGGGGGGAGAAAGAACGGGTTATACTCAAACCATACGGCATCAAAATGGATGGGCGGAATTTTAAATTTGCAAAGCTCAACGATACTTAACCAATTTTCGAATGTGAATTTCAGCTGAATAAAATACTCAACAGCAATTAAAAATCAATTAATCGTTTTTAATGTCGATTATTAATTGTTGCGAAGTACCGGGTTGTTACATAACCACATTATACTAAGTATATAATAGAAAGGCAATACCTTTGATTTCAAACAAGATTGATTATTGAGTTAGATATATGTAGAAAATTACATAATTTCCCTTTGGGCATACCCCTAACTCTATCATATTATTCTATCTTGGAGAACATGTGTTTATTACTTTGTGCCAATACTGTGTATGCATATGCTAGTTATTTTTATACAATGTTTAAATACATTCCAGTGTTAGTCCAAGAAAATATTCATGCGTGTTCCCCATATAGCCTTATTCTCTATATGATCTAACAATATTACTCATAACACACTTGTATAGTATGAGTGTAAAGGTGGGGTGTTTCAGAGACTTTGTCTGCAAAGATACCTTCATTCTTTGAATTGTTGTGCAACATCCTCTATTTAGAGACTTGAAAATTAATGCGGTGATGCTGTAGTCATCACTAGAAATATTTTCAAGCGACAAAATGAGATCAAGTTCTTTTTTCACAACAATAAGTAAATAGGGCAGCTAAATACTTTTATTACATCATTTTTTTACATAAAGTCGTTATATACTCATTAATCCAACTGGTTACCATGTAGGGGTAAATATGATTAACCATAAATATAGTAACGTGCCAGACATATGAAGATGTTAACACGAACACTTAATTAACCATTTATAAACTTTGGTCTTTACAACAACGAAATACAAAAAAATCCTTACTAGGTGCAAGAATCTTATTTCTTCTTTAGCTTCTTTATTTTATCTTCAAGACCAAGTAGTTAATATCGATATCGAATATATATTAGTCAATTACTGATATGAGATATCTTGAAACATCGTGGTAATATAGGATAATATCGATAACATATCAGACATGTGTAGAACATGTTATAAATGATACTGTATTAAGTTATAATGTTATATTGATGTTAAGTATTCAAATATTTAGATAAATAATTCCAAATTACTATCAAATACTGAATGCATATAGTTTAAAGATTATAATCCATTTGCTGACATATTCTATTTAATACAAATTATAGTGTAAGTTCATCAAAACCGATAAATTCATATAATGTACACCTTTATTATTTTCTTTGTTTTTATACTATATTCATTGTTTTTTCAGTCTGGTCGTCTATATTACTATCCCAAAATTTTCATATTTATAGTTTCTTCATTTCCATTTTCACTAAATTTATCAAATAAAAAAATGTTGATTTGGTACCAATTACTACTTTAGCTCATTCTTAATCAATATGTGAAATATATTACCTTATCGCTCTACAACTTTTAGTTCTGGGTGTATTATAATAACTAATAAAATTAAGTTTTATAAGCTAACTTAATAATTAGACATGGTGAACACAAAAAAAAAACTAAAAAGAGAAATAGCTTTTTCCTGATCTTGCCTTTAATGGTAAAGTCTTCTAGGAAATAAAACATATGAAATGATGGAATAAGTGGATTTTTCCATTATGGAAATAGTAAAGAAGAAGCCTAAATTTTATGGTTAAAACTAAAAAATTAGTGCATTGGGATTTTAAATTGTCATTCACCACATATAAAAAACATAAATTGAGAATCTGAATATATTTATTTGTAAAGATATTTTCTCCAACATATACAATAATGAGAGATATTGTTAAAAAATATCGAGTATTTTACACAAAATATTAGAGCGATACATCAGCAAATATCGAGCGATATCGGTAACGATATTTTAAGTGATACCTTAAAAAATATTGGCTTAGGGGCGATATGTGATATATCGATGATATATCAGCAATGTTATCCGATATTAACTACATAGTTTCAAAACAAAATATGTCTAAGCCATAAAATCAGTCTACTCAAATGAGCACCCATGAATTTATGGGAAATAATAAAAACATGGGTAAAATATAAAGCCTAATATACATAATACTTTACCCTAATAAAAAATCATAAACTGAGACGACGCTGCGGAAGCATGAATGGCGTTTTCACATAATTTTTCAATCAACATCAATTACATCATACTATGTAATAATCACATTACCATGATCAAACCCAAATCATCACTTTCAACACAAGAGTGAGATTTCTCCTTCACAACATATTCTCACTAGTTTCTATAGTCTGATCATTTTTAGATTGCCACACAGGACTTAGTCTTGCTACTTTTAATGTCGGGACAGGACATTTAGGCTACCACTTAGACATTTATCTTAATCTTCTTAATTTTTATCATGAACGTATAATAAAGTTGCCGCTAAGGCCTTACACCCTCGATCTCGTACATTGTCGTGAATAGACAACTGAATGCCATAAAAGACATTCCTTTATTTTCCTATAACGTCATGAACAAACATCTAGATGCCACAAAGGCCTTACACCATCTTTATCAAATATAATTCCCTCTTTAGACATATGACTGCCACAAAGGCATTGCACCATTGTTATTGAATATAATGTTGTCTTTAGGCATATGGTAGCCACAAAAGCCTTACACCATCGCTGCTGAATATAATATCATATTGGACGTACGGTGGCCACAATGGAATTAGACCATCACTACTAGTTATAATGTCGTATCTAAACATTTGGTCACCACCACGGTCTTACACCTTTGCTACCGAATATAATGTTGTATTTAAACTTATGGTTACTACAACGCCTTACACAATCACAATCGAATATAATGTTGTATTTAGACATATGGTTGACATAAAGGATTTACACCATCATTTTATTTTCTCAAAGGGTTCTACTTATCATCTCATAGCTTTCTCGAACTTAGCATTCATCCTTTGTAAATAAGGTTATTTCGTCTTAACCGTTTATTTATGGCCTTTTCATCTCTCAACCATCACTTTGGAGGATGGCTTCCAAAGTGATACAAAAGGTTCATTTATTTACCGAGATTTTTTAGCATCATTAGCTATCGCAAGTTGGCATTACGTAGCCATCGCATATTAACATAGTGCTATCGTAGTTGATCTCATATAGCTAACACATGTTGAACTTAAGTAACTATGCATGTTGATAAGTTGCATAGTTGCGGCTATCACACGTTGAAAATCTTAGATATCACATGTTGACACTTTATAGCTACCACATGTTGATAAGTCATATGCTCTCACATATTGATAAATTATAGCTATTGTACATTGATACTTAGGAGCTATCACATATTAACGTTCAAATCCATCACATGTTGAACTCCAAGAAGCTACCATATGTTGACAATTTAATCTACCACACATTGAACTCATGTGAGCTATCGCAAGTTGATGATTTAATCTATCACATTTTGAACTCATATGAGCTATCGTAGGTTGATGATTTAAGCTATTGCATGTTGTACTTATGCAAGCTATCGCAAGTGGTGGATTTAAACTATTACATTATGAAATAGCAGTTTTGTAATTAATTTGAAATCTTTTTTAATACCATTCAAAATAGTTACTTTTAACCAAAACCTTTGTATGTCGTAATTTCAATGGTTGGCCTAGGTTTCGCAGTCCTTTTTTAAGGAATTGTTAATTACATTTCTAATTAATCATTTAAGTTTTCATTGGTTAAATCTTTCCTTTACTAGATAATTCACATCAATTGGAAAATGCATAGGAAAAATTAAGAAAAATGCCATTAATTATCCTTTACCTCATATAAAGATTTTATGTCAAATAATTATTTTTCATATTTTAAATAATTAAATCCCAACATTAAGCTTTATCGCAACTTAGAAAATTCATAGCAAATCCAATTAATTTCAAAAAATTATTAAATTAAAAACTCATCTCCAAGTTAATATCCTAAATAATATATCAAATTTTAATTGAATTAGAGAAGATCTCTGTTTTCCCTAAACATGTCATGCATTATTCCCATTAACTTTCCAAACATGAACAAGTGCATTGTATTATCCCCAAATTTGTTCATTTTGTTTCAAAACATCATAATTACATACAATCCTAGCCCAAACAGGTTAGGAGGGGATTAGGGAAAGTGCTACTCACCTATGTTTGATTGAAACTTGATTAAAACCTTGTTTTTCACCTTAGGGATGAAAGCTCTTTCTTTTATCTTAATTTTCTTCTTCTTCACTTTGGAAAATATGCCAACGTGGCTTATTTCTTTTTTTGTTTTTGTGTGAGTGTGGAAGGACTAGATAAAAAGGGGAATGGTTAGGAATTAGTAATTTGGTCTTAGGATAAAATCCCTTTCTACCTTACCCTTACTCATTCCCTTGACTCTTCATCTTACATTCATTTATTTTTCCATCAATAAACTTACTTTCTTAATTATTATCTCTTAATGTACTTCGATTAATTATTTATCTAACTAATTCCCCATATCATGGCTCTCTAAAATATAGGGCATTGCATTCTCCCTTCCTTAAAAGAATTTTGTCCTCGAAAGTTAAACAAGGCAGGATATCGTCATCGAACAATGTACACACAAGTACAAAAGTTACACTAGTTCTCTGCTAATGTAATAAAAAATAAAAAATTACAATGTATTAGTGCCACTAATAACACATAATATATCATATCTCATAAACACACTAGTTTATACTACAAAAATACATGTTAAAACAAAATAAGATAGATATTCCTAATCTTATCATATACCATCTAGGCATAGTACAGTCATTCACATCGTCACTCCATTGGACATGAACTAGTTTAATCATTTTGTCATGACCTACCATCTTTTTTGGTCGACTAACATAAGTCAAGCATGGTACTTCAGACAAATCTTCGATCGCCCTCGATTCTATTACCGTACCAAGGCCATGCACACATTTTCTCAAATGTGATATGTGAAAAACATTATACATACATGTTAAACAACTTGGTAACTCGACTCAATATGCGAGTTTACCAATTCTCTCAATTACTGAAAACAGTTCTATATATCTAGGTGCCAATTTTCTCGCATTTCCAAAGTGCATCACACCTCGCATCGCTTAAACTTTCACAAACACATGGTAACCTACCATGAACTCTATTTCCTTTCTCCTCTTATTGACAGAACTCTTATACCTCGACTCACTACCTTTATTCTAAAGCGAACCAGTTCTACCTTCTCAGTAGCATCTCTTACCAAATCGGATGCTAATATGAGTCTATCTCTTATATTCTACTGACAAACATATGACCTATAAGTTCTCTCATAAAATGCATTAAACAGTGCTATCCCAATACTTGACTGGACAAGCTCCTCCGAAATCTCTACTAGATACAAGTGATCTGGCCAAGCTCCTTCGAAATCTAAACATAAGCCCTCAAAAAATCTTTAAGCACATGGTTCATCCTTTCTATTTGATCACATATCTATGGGTGTTAAGCCATACTCATATTCAATCCTATACCCAATACACTCTACAATCTCTTCTAGATGGTGAACCATGGGTCGATATCACTAATGATGCTGCTCGGAATCACAGTCTTGGAACATTCTTTATGTATAGCATTGTCAAGCTATTTGTTATTCTTGTCGACTTCATTGGGATAAAGTGAGAACTCTTAGTCAATCTATCGACAACCACCTAAATGATAACATTTCCCATTCTCAACCTTGGTAATCCAACTATAAAATCCCTGGATATTGAATCCCATTTCCAAGTCGGTACTTCCAACGGTTGAAGTAAACCTCTTCGTTTCTGATGCTCGGCCTTTTCCTATTGACATGTGAAACACATGTCCACACATTATTTAATATTCATTTTCATCTCCTCCCAAAAGAATATTCTCTTCTTGTTACGATATATCTTCATGTCCTTAAAATGATTCATAAACTTAGACTGATGACTTTTGTCTAAGACCTTCCTTTTTCTGAAGATTTTCCACATTCAAAACACGTCATCCTTTCTCCTGAGCTCGATCTATTTAAAATCCTTTTAGATCCTTATCTATACCCATCTATAATCACCTAATTCTCTCATCTAACAATGAGTCATTCCTTTTCCTTGCAACAATTTTGTCTATAAGAGTTGGATGCACTTCTAAACTTTCTAATATGCTTGGATCTTTACTAGGCCCAACATTTAATCTATAATGCACTCCATAAGACGCTAATGTCCCTAATGTCTTACATTCTTCCAATATGACTAACGCTCCTTTATGATGTTTTCAACGTAAGACATCCACCGGCTTGTTCCCCTTTCTAGTATGTACTCTATACTAAGGTCATATGCCACCAATAATTCCAACCATCTTTGTTGCCTTATATTCAACTCTTTCTTAGGGAATAAATATTTACTCCACTTATGGTGCATATATAACTCAAACCGTCCTCCCAAAAGATAATGTCTCCAAATCTTAATGCAAAGACTACCATTTCTAACTCTAAATCATGGATCGAATAACTAACTTCATGCACTCTCAATTGCCTTGATGCATATGTTGTCACTTGCCCCTTTTGCATCAACACCTCTCTCAATCCTGTCCTACAAGCATTATTATAGACTACCAAACCCTAATTCACTTCAGGTATGATCAAAACAGAAGAATTGGTCAACGGTCCTTTTAACTCCTTGAAGGACCCTTAAGCCTCTCAGTCCATATGAACTTCTCATTCTTCCCTACCTGTTTAGTCAAGTGTGCGGTTGTACGTGATGAATCCTTAATGAATCTATGATAATAACTAGTTAATCCCAAGAAACTTATCATTTTAGTGATTGTCCCTGGTTTTCTCCAATCGTTAATGGTTTCTATGTTTGACGGATCCACTGCTAATCTATTCTCTGATACAATGTGATGAGAAACTTGACTTGTTATTTCCCAAAAAGACAGTAGGAAAAATTTGCCTTCGATTCGTGGCGTCTCAACCTCCCTAATCCCAACCCAACATGGACTTCACGGGTCCCTCCATTCTTAGAATTCCCCAAAATTCCAACAATAAAGACCATAACAAATTTATCTTACTAATCACTGAAAATTCAGTTCATAAGATCTCTAACGAATGCATGGGCATTGGTCAGTCCAAAGGGTATGACTGACCACTCATATAAACCATATTATATTCTAAACACGGCGAGTGGAACACTATCCTTAGTTGGTGGAACCTCATTTCCAAATCTAGTTGCGAGAATACTCTAACTCTAGGTAATTAGTCAAATAAACATCTATCATAAGCAATGGATAACAATTCTTCATCGTTAACTCATTCAACTTCCAGTAATCCATACACATCAGTACTGATCCATCTGAATTTTCTTTAATATCACGGGTGCTCTCCATGCTGAGTGCTCTGCCTAATGAAACTACTATGCTCAAGTTCTGCCTACTACTTCTTTAATTCTCCCATCACTTTGAGAGGCACTCCATTTGGTGGTCTACTAATAGGTTGTGCCCATTGTATCAAGTCTATTTGAAATTTAATAGCTCTTTTAGGTAGTAATCTCCTTACTGCCTCGAAAATGTCTATAAATTCCTGAACTTCCAGTATTATACTAACCTCACCTACCTGATTGTAAGAACCTGATCAACTTATCTTCGTGTGTGTTTGTAAAATTTATATATCAAAATGAAATTATAACTATCCATAATTTAATCACTTAAAAATTTGAATATTTAAATATTCAAATGGTAAATAATATAAACTTAATGCATGTCTTTTTAAATAAAAAAATATAAAACATCATTTTCAAATATTTTTATATCAATGAGTGGACAAAAGCATATTACATAATATAACCAAAAATTGGTTTATCGATATATGACTTTAAACTCGTTAAAAGTTGTCGTTGGTTATGTACATGTTTTTAAATGAATATGTAATTTATAGGAATGGTTTTTACTGGACCAAAAGTCTTTCGAATCAAATATATATATGGTTAATAAGGAGGATTGCTATTAGATCAAAGAGCGGTCAAATCGGGTTAAGCTATATGGATAGTTTCCATTAGACCAAAACGTGGTCGAATCAGGTTACACTATATGGATGGCTTCTACTAGAACAAAATATGGTCTAATCAAGTTAGGCCATGTGGATGGTTTCCATTGGACCAAAATATGGCTGAATCAGGTTAGGACATTACTGATAAGAATTATTTCTATTGGACGAAAGGGCGACAGAATCAGGTTAGCCTCTAAAGGGTTAGGAAATTACCAAAGTACCCTCCTCTTGGTCATCTATAAATAGCCCAAGCCATGAAGAAAGAGAAAAACAATTACAACTAAAAAAAGTAAGAAAACAAGGAAGATTTTAGGTAAAACCAAGGAGCTAAACCATAGGCTGAAACTATTATTGCTATGATAAGGAAAACTATTGAAATTTAAAATTTTAAGTGTCCCATAAAGTAAGTGTAACTTATAGTATGTATAATCTATATGTTGTGCTATTTTAACCCTTTTGGTATTATAAACATTCCTTTTGCTTATAATATTTTTGACCTTAACCAAGTGTATACGATTGATGCTTCGGTTGTTTGAATAAAAGAATAAGCTATATGGGTTAATGATTATAAAGTATCTTGAAAAATTCTTATATATGTACTTATAATTCGTGATGGCTTTCATACGGATAAGGTAAAAGGCAAAAGATCTAGGATAGTGCACTATTACTTTATTTCCATACTGTGTGTTAGGAGATATAGTACATCCATACTATGTGTTAGGATGCCAGCCGTGATGGGATAAAGGGTTTCCAAGATAAAATTGCCTACTCTGCGTTTGGATTAAATCCATGTGTATCCAAACTGATTTTGACATGAATCCAGATTTTGTTATGTTCCTTGTTTACAAAAGATATTTATATATGTCAAATGAGTTTTGAAAAATATGTTTGGAATTTTTTATACCTATTTTGAATTCAGTAATATATGTTTAATACGTTAGTATACTTAAAATATGGTTTGGGCGTCTTGGAGAATTTTATGTATGACCTAAGATTTGGATTAAATATATTCTTCAAATGGTCAGTATTGCTCATGATGCTAGACATACACATTTTAGGTTTGAATAATTAAAATGGATTTTGGGGCTTTTCATGAAAAACCGAAAGTGAAGAATTTTCTTAGCTTTTGTTTAGTATTGCAAATCTTAACGTACATATATGTATGAAGTCGAAGACAAGACCTTATGTAAATTAACTCGTATTGCAAGTATGAATGTATAATATTTCTTTCGCTTGAAATCATTTACTAAATGGTTTAAGGTTTTGGCATGTGTCCTTGCGAACATGTGACACTAATATGATAGCACCACATAATGAGGGTAGCACTCCTGATTTCGGCAAAGATTGTCGGAGCGGGGTGTTACACTAATCCTATATTGCACATAACATTAATCCTGACTTCTCTTTTATTATATCCAACGCTACCATGATCCTTTCTCTATCCCTTGGTTTCTTAAAGAGATGACTCTATCAACACAAAAAATCCTATCACCATTATGCACTAACCCGTCCATATTCAAAATTACCCCGTACCCTACGAAGTCAAACACATATAGGTCACAAACAAACAAATGTCCAAACAATGCAAATTCGAGGTCAACATACTTTAATCCAAGAGTAGCAAGCCCATCGATCAAATTAACCAGATACAAATAAGTAATCAAGAAGATAATGTCTAATTCTAACCTATCCACCAAATCCTAAGAAATAAAGAAGCGAATAACACTAATATCAAAAGGAACTCTAACCAAAGTACCAGAGATCAAATTCATACCTCCTAGCACAACATTCACTCCTTTTTCTTCAGCTGTTGGTCTAGTTGACGATCCTTCCAAAGTAAAGACTTTTGATTGCTTTAACTTGGGACAATCCTTCTTCTTTTTCCTGGGTTTGCGACATACAATGCAATTGACTTTGGCCACTCTGTTGACTTTAGACAAATAGTTGCATTATGCCTCCTTTTCCGATAATTGTAGCTGGTCACTTCAGTGATACCCTTTTGCTCTCCTCCCCTTTGAGCCTTCCTTTTTATTGTTGGTCGTTCTTACTAATTGATAAGGTGTAAACTTATTTTTCTTCTCAACTTATCCTTCTACCTTAGACTCCAACTCTCATTGTACATAAGTTCGTACCATCTGGCAATGTCCACCACTTCGTTGAATGAAAGTGCTAGACGAGCCATCGTCTTATTGCTCAGCCCTGACCTCAATCTTTAAATGAATCTTTAAATGAACTTCTCTACCTTTTTCCTTGGATTTCTAATCAAGTCAGCCTCATACTTGGACAAGTCATTGAACCTCTACATGTACTCCGGTAGTGTTATGCTTCCCTGATGTAATTCAACAAACTCCTCTAACATTGTGGTAGCTCTAAACCAGGGATGAACTGCTTCTTGAACTTCTTTCTCAAACTCTCCCAAGTAACTCCTTGCTCAGGATATCCATCTTCACTATCTCCTACCAAACACTTGTTGCTTCTTTAAACTACCTAGATACCAGCTTTATTTTTTGGGCAGCAGTCAGTTCTAAGTCTTCACAAATCCTTCCACATATTCTCAGTAAATCACTTGCTCCTATGTTTTTATTTATCCCAACAAATATTTCTTCTCCAAAACTACAAAAATCCCTCTTCAAGTTAGTAAAGTTCTCCCTAATTGGCTGCATTGAGCCTTTAGTACATTTAGGGCCTACAGTAGTACCTACCGCTAAGCCAAGTTTGCTAAGAACTGTTGAAACAGCACATCCATATCTATGTTTCCTATAGTTGGGGCAGGCATCCTTTTATAGGCTTCCACATTAACTTCCACGGTTACCTCAACTCCTAGGCCATTCTTCAACATACTTGTTATTCCTTTACTAGCATTCGCTATTGCACCTCCTAATGTCTTCTCAAATCTAATTTTTCCTTCTACGTGACCAAGCATTCATGAAAAACAGAAGTATAGAGTGTGAGAACAATAGTATAGGGATAGATATATCCATAGACGCACACACACACACACACATAAATATAAGTACATTATATGCACACATACATATATATAGAGTATATCCTCTCCAAGGTGTTTGTTTTCTATTATCTAACCTAGCTTTGTTTGCATTAGGTGTCCCTTAACCTAAGCTCTGATACCAACTTGTAAGTACCTCATTTCGAGACCTGAAATGAGCGCCAGTAATGTGGTGGTCATCACCAAAATTATGTTTAAGTAAAAAAATGAGAACTTATTTTCAAACAATAAATAAACAGAGATGCTAAATGATTTTATTCCATCAATTTTTTTACACAAAATCATTGCCTACTCATTAACCCAGCTAGTTCCCATGTAGACAAAAAGCCTGGTATGAGTAATATTTTACCCTAATAAATCATATATTGAGACCATGCCTTTGAAGTATGGAATAGGTTTTCCTTCACTACTTCAATCAACATCAATTACACCACACTATGTAATAACCAACATATCATGATCTAACTCTACTCATCAATTTCAACACTAGTGAGATTTCTTCTTCACAACAATTCCCACTAATTTCTATAGTCAGTTCATTTTAAATTGATGTACATGCCTTAGTCTTATTACTTCCAATATCAGGGTTGGACATTTAGGCTGCCACTTAGGCATTTATCATAATCTTCTCATTTTTGTTATGAATAGGTAATAAGTTTTCCACTAAAGCCTTACACTCTCGGTCTTATAATTATCGTGAATAGACAATTGGATGTCTTGAAGGCCTTATTCCATTTTTCTCATATAATGTTGTGAACAAACATTTAGATGCTATGAAAGCTTTATGTTACACCTTGTAAAAATTAATAAGAGTTAACCAATAAGAAAATAATCAATTAATAATAAGACCAAATATGGAAATTTTGTAAAGGTTAGAATTTAACAATGGAAGTTATCTCGTTGTGTTTGTGGCGATTTTTTGATCAATATCCATACATAATGTTTTGAAAATGGAGCTCAAAAGAAAAGTTCTGGAAGTTTAAATTTTTTGGATTCAAAATAATCTAAATGGAATTCAAATTAAAATAAATAATTAATTCTTAAATTAGAAATTTAAAAAATAAAAGTAATTAGACTTGTGGGTCGAGTAAGCATTAAAATAAATGTTAACGTAAAAAGTAATTAAGGAATTAATAAATTTATCAATGGAAACTCCCAAAATATACGCTACCCGTCGACGCCTTCCCCGACCACTTGGGATGGGCGATCGACTGGTGAGCGTTGGCGGTGGCTAGAATTTTTGTATTTTGAATGCTTCATATTTTTATTATTTTAAACTTAAGTCTGACGGTTCTGGTTCTTTCTAGCCACTTTAAATAAGAGCCCAGCCCCCTCATTTTTATTCATATGTTTTTTAGGAACCAAGCAAAGCTCTATCAGTCTCTCTCCTTAAACATTTAGAAAATACTCTAGGGTTTTAGATAAGAAATTTTAGATGTTTATTATACAATTTCTAATCCATTTCTGCTCCAATCCCTAAATATTCGAATCTAATTCGTATATAGTTTCCTTGTTGTATATTTCTAAAAGGAGAGATCAGTAAGAGATTAAAGCTGGCATAATAAATCAAAAAAGGGAAGATCTAAGGACTGGTTATGAGTGGAATTCTTAGCCTTTCTTATCTTAGAAATTGTATAGTATAACTTGGATTTGATATATGCTTTTGTGGAATTTTGTTTACGAAAACATCATACTAAAACTTTAAAATTTCCCTAAAGCAAAATGCCAATTCTTAAGTTAGAATCTCAATTATTCTATATTAAAATAGTGGAATTGTGTGCATATTTCAGTTTTAATGTTTTACATTCTATTCCACCTTTTATCTTTTTCTTTGGATAAAGGTTTTAAAGAGAAAAAATGTGACGCCCCACCTCTATACCCACGCTAGCCAAGAACACTACGGTGTAGTGCTGTCAACTAGCACGGAGAATAAGGCTGTTGAGGAGCGACCATCTGTGTAATTGCTTTGTGCGAGCACCGATATGTCAGATAGTAAAAACATGCATTTCATTTCAGGAGGAAATCCGACATGCCGATGCAAACTCAAAGCTACTACACGGTGGCTATAATAGTCTAGGACAAAATATAAAATAATAACACAGAGAATAAAAATGCGGAACACAGATGAAACAGAAAATCTCATATACATATATAATAACTGATGTCAGTTACAATACATTTGACACGGTACATGTGATACAACTACAACAGTCGATTCAGGAAGTTACATATACAAGTACATTAACGCATATAATATACATGAATACATATCTTCCTACACAATAATACAGGCTACTACAAATGACGACTACTCCAAAAGATATGAAAGAACTTCATAGCTCTAGCAGCAACCCAAAGCAGAATATCTACAACCTGAAATACTCGGTCTGACCCGAGTATTAGATTCAAAAGAAAATAATACTCGGGTCAGTCTAATTCAAACTCAGTTATTAGTGCACAGAAGCAATAATAATTAAATAATGAATAGACGACAGTAATTAAACCAAATCAGAATGCAATTCAGAATATTGAATTGAATAAACAAAACAGTTCAAACCATTGAAATATCGATTAAAATATTAATTCAAGTAGGGCTGCAGTTCACGCACGCGTGCACTGCCTCGCCACTATGGAATATGGAATACGCAAAAAGATCCATAAGTCAAAACAAATAGAATATCATACACGCCATACCGTGTGGCTGCAGTTCACGCTTGCGTGCACTGCCTTACCACTATAGTGCTGTCGTACCCAAAAACTCAATACCGTGTGGCTGCAGTTCACGCTTGCGTGCACTGCCATGCCACTTTAAAATGTTAAACATGTGAGGCTGCAGTACACGCACGCCTGTACTGCCTCGCCACAACAGTGTATAAATCATCACAACACCAAATGTAAATCAGCAAAACGAGGCTACAGAGGTCAAGTTACGACAATCGTGACTCAACACTACTGCAAACAAAATGAATCAAAAATTACAACCCGAAGATTAACAGTCCAAAGAAATGCATATAATCATGCAACTGTAAAACAAACAGTGCAAGCTCCAAAAATATACACATGAAGAATACACTGCACAGAGTTGTGAACCAAACATATGTACAACAACAAGTGATGTACACATGAATGTACTGGCAAGAAATGAGCAAGGCTCTGCACAGCATCTCAAACTCAAGACCAAACTCTAAAAGATACAACAGTTATGCAACTGTGAAACTGGACAGGACATCACATACTCGAAATGAATGGTGGTAGAGTAAGTGCAGCAACAACAAGTGTCACAGCCCCGACAATGAAATGGATTTTAAATAACCATATATGAACACTGCATCATAATCAGAGTAATAGAGAATGTTTACTGCAAATGAATAATGCAATGTATCAGTTTCAAATGTGTACCCAAGTGCAAATGCAATATGGACCTGACCGTACAAATATGCCAGCATTCACATGATGGTCAGTGAAACCCAAATGCTACAAGAAACAAGTATAAGTGCAACAATGACTTACAAACCAAACGGCAAAACTGCAACAGTGACAACAGAATATGTACAAGTGTCTGCATATTAAATATGCAAACAAAAGTTGTAATGAAACAACAAAATTCCCAATTATCTGCATATAAAACATGCAGAACAAAAGTTGTAAGGAAACAACAAAATTCCCAATTATCTGCATATTAAATATGCAGAACAAAAGTTGAAATGAAACAACAACAAAAAAATATATGCTTAAGTGTCTGCATATATATGTATATGCAAAAACCAAAGTGGCAGTGAACAACAAAGAAATGCTCAAGTGTCTGCATATACAAACATGTGCAAACACAACACATAACTCGAACAATGGTCAACAATATATGCATAAACACATACGAATGTATGTATGCATATATATACAGATAAGTCAACCAAACCATAGTGAAGTACGACATAACTAACAAATGCAAGCTCAAATAATCAAGTATAGCCAACAAAAGCAGCTACCACAAAAAGACCGAGAATACAATTGCCCGAGCCTACATAGCAGAAAGGCCAAAACCAAAGCCAACATGAAATAGTTCAAGCCCAAACACGACTTATTTACAAATATGTGCAAGCTAAAACTAAATCAATGAACAGCATGGCAAAAGTCAGGGGCACATGAAGGCCAACGACAACTCAAAGTGATGCCGAAGTCAATAAATCAAACAAGTTCAAAAATCAAGAAACAACAGTTCGGCAATACAATTACAAGAAGGCATGTACGCATATATATATATAAATACGCATACATATCTACATAACAATGGAAAAGCATCTGCATAAGCAAGAAACATAGGTAGCTCGATTCAAGCCACCAAGACAGTGTCGAACCCAAAGAAAAACAACACAAAAAATCACTGCCGAAATCAAAATAGTTCAAGCATTGACCGAAGTCCATACTCTAAGTAAATACATAGTCGAAGGCGAGTATGCTCTCGAATAACCATGCCAAAGCAATGGGACATAAATCAAAGTTAAAGCCGATGCCCATTATAAAATGCAACCCAAATCAACAAAACACAAATGCTCGAGACAACTCAAAACCATCACGACAATCATCAAAAACACGGAACGTAACCAATTCAGTAAAACATCAATCTCCCACATAGTCGAATGACCGACAAATCAAGGGACGAATTCAACATTCAAATACGAACGAAAATCATCGAATTCGAACACTAATAAACTCGAGATAGGAATTAGATGTGAGTGAAACACTCACCATGTCGACGAATTTAGGGGAAGCCGAGCACGAGATCATCGATCGACGCAGCCACGAGCAAGCGAAGGAAGACGAACGACAAACGAAAAGGAGCCGCCATTAAATTTCTTTTGAGGGTATTAGGGTTACGAACGAAATAAAAAAAAATAAAAATGGTAAAGGGGCGGGTTATTTGATTGTTAACACAGCACAAAAGGAAAGTGGGCCGATCATTTTTTTTTTAAAGCCCATTAAACTTAACCAAATTTTTGAAAGGATTTCGACTCGATTAAAATTCAAATAGAAATTTGCAACAATATTAGTCGTCTAAATGTCAATTATTAAACGATGCAAATACCGGGTTGTTACAAAAAATTAGGAAATTGGGTGTAAGGTGCGGATTCTTTTATTCGTAGTTTGCACTGTCTATTTCTGCAATTTAAATAGAAATTGCGTTCTTCAACTTTATATAAAGAAGTTGAATAGAGAGTAAAAGTATTTTGATTCCGCTTTTTGTATAAATTAAGTTTGGTATGGATTCTATTTTAGACAAGTTTGTTGATTGACTTGTGGATATTAGATATACGATATATTTGTTGATTTGAAATTAGAATTGTATAAATTTGACTTTTTGACATATAAACAATGGTTTAGGGCGCAATGTAACGACCTGCCTTTTTGACCATCGAAAGTCGACACCGAATATATCCACGGTATTCAAATGCTGAACATCCAATCATTGAAAAGGCAGATTACTAGGGTAAAACAAAACGAAAAGAAACAAAGAACAGGGAAAACAGAATCTCACAGCGGAAATGAAAACATATAATATAACAAAGACGGTATAAAATGTCACTCTAAATACAGGTGAAACGATCCGCAAATCCGTGCCCCTAAGTTAACACTATTTTACCTAAATCAACTCAAGTTGTATAGAAATACGAACCATTTGGGTCAAAGAAGAAGAGGTAGAAAAAGAAAATAGAAAACAACAACAGAATCTAACCATCGCAGCGGAATAAAATATAATAGATAATAAATGATCTTTACACAAAATCAAATTTATCTGTATATATATATATATATATATATATATATATATTACATCATCATCAGAGTACATCAATCACAGCAACAACAGCATACAGATGGATATACACGACAACTCAACACAGCGGAATATATATAAACAAGTACGGAAGTACGTATCGTCATCCAACTCGCCTCCCGAGCTCCACAGCATCATATCCTGTATTCTATAATACTCGGTCTGACCCGATCATTACAGTTAAATAACACCCGAGTCAGTCTGGAATACCAGCGTGAGAAAATCACACTCAATTGATTATTAAAGTTTCAAAAATCCTTTGAAAACAAAAGCATATCGTAAGACCACGCCACAAATAAACATGTCGGGTTTTTACCTTACGATAGCTAAAACAATTTCTATAGAAATCCTCTGATATTATAATAGGGTCTATTTACAAATACTTATAAAATAGCCGAAATTGTTACATTATTAAATTCCAGCTACTAGCCATAGAGTGGGTAATACAAACAAAACTCGTGCAAGGCTCGTAGGGAGAATGGATTTCCAACTAATGACTAAGCACTAGGGTACCACCTGTCAAAGTACATGGCCTAGATCACAGTACCGAGGAGTACGCCCGCTCCCCTGCAACACAAGACCGGGGCTACCCCTTACTGGATAATCCTGAGTGAGATCACCCCGCGGTTGGGATCAGCAACCACCCACTAAGCCGAAATAACAAGGGACATCTAGGCAGGAATGACCTCACCCTGCTTGGGTGCTACCCACCTAGCCTTGCTGCATATGCCTTGATTTTCAGTCGTTCCAATTTGATGAGGCATGAGGCTAAGCGTTACCTTTTTAGAACATATCCCTTAGAATGCCCATCATCCACCTGACGACGTTTCGCAAGCATTCATCCATACAAGTCCGTCCCGTGTTCGAACGGAACCGAAGGCACTATTCCTACCATATCCATTTTGAAAATATCCTCAGGATTAGTAGAGACTAGCCCTTGCACTTCACTGCTCCATCTTCGAATCCAACTCATTTCCACGAAATGTACAAACCGGATCAAAGTGGTTTTCGAGAAATAAATCTCGATCCCGGTCTCTTCGAAACGATCAACGCATTTGTCCAATATTGATAGTCAGTTATTTAACTATCAATTAATATTCACAAATACCCATCAACCAATAAATAATTTCCCAAATTATTTATTTATCTCAAAATATCCTTACATGGTATAATTTCACTTTCAAACCCTTTTGAAAACTTTTTTCAAACTATCTTCCTTTTTCTCAGAATAAATTCCGAGTATTTGCATTTCCACTGGAATCACCAAGCACAAAATTTTAGATTTATAAAATAATTTAAGAACACCTTATTGTAAAATATATTTAACATTTAATTTAGAAAAATTTACTTTAATACATAATTTATAATAATAGTTTAAACAAAATACCAAATCATTCTTTAAATAATTATTACGATAATAGATTAAACAAAATACTTACTTTGGAATTTACTTTTAAACATTTAAGTTAAAACTACTTCAATAATTTACTAAGAATACATACTATATAAAGATTTGAAAATAAAGTTACTTAATGAAATATAAAACTGGATTTCTATTTTTAAATAAACAAAATACTAAGTTACTTCTTAATAGTTACTGCTAAAATAGATTAAAGGAAGATACTTACTTTAGACTATAAATATTAGAAATAATAAATTTTACAAAACTTGCTTTCTTTAAAAACAACTTTAAAACATTTAATTTATATTTAAAAATTTACTTTTAAAAACATGTACTTGGCTATCCAGAGAAAAATTCCAACTTCAATCACTTAAATCAATTTTTGCCTAATTGATTTCCAATTTACTCCATTTGAAATTAATTTCATTACTTACCCAATTCATTTCAAAATTCATTAATTATGGGCTTATTATCATTGTTATTATTTTCCGTTTGTTTTTAAATCTCTTACCTGAAATATACAAATTCAGGTCTTTCCCAATTCTTCTTTATTCCTTTCAATAATTTAAATCTTACCTTTTAAATAAATGTTTGTTCTCTTAAATAATAACACTACAGTATAAAATTCATTAATTTCCTTTCTATACTCTAGTTTTATCTATTAAAATTTTTAATTCACTTTATTTCTTCCAAATTCATTCTTAAACTTTTTTTTCCAAATTTTCTATAATTATTTCCTTACAAATTCACTTCTTTTATTTACAAATTAACTTCTTTTATTTTCTTTCCAACATCCAATTTAAATATTTTCGATAATTCATTATACCCCATTTATATCCAATCGAATCTTAGCATTCAATATTCCAATAAGGTTCATCATAGACTATCAGATAATCACAACAGAGGGGATTAAATAATTTAAATAAATATTGAGGGATCCAGTTGGATCCCTCCAACCTGTTTTCCCTACATCCACAGACGTTAACACAATATAATACGCCAATTACAAATTATATCATACTATAGCATAACAATCAATTTAACCATTCAAACAATTATTTAAATTTAATCATTTAAATTTAAATTTAAAACCAGCTGAGTGAGATTAACTCACCTTGCATTTGTTTTGCAATTCTTCCCAATCTCGATTCGTTTCCATACTTTTGACCTTGAATAAATAATTTATACGGTTTATCAATATTCAAAATAAATCGAACAATTTAACTTCCCATTTAAAAATTTGATTCACAATTGATTTGGTTTAAAAACTGATTTCCCCTACCGAACTTTAATCAGTAACTCAAATAACTGATTATACAATTAAACAAATTACTTCCTACATATAGTTTAAATAAAACAGTGAGTTCTAGTATGTATTATTATTATTATTATAATTTTATTTAAATTACTGGGTATACACATATATAAATAAATTTAATTTAACTAAAACGGAAACAAAAGGTAAATTATACCTTACAGCTCGAACCCTTATAATCACGAGATCCCAAACCCTAAAGCGTGCCATCGCCTACCGCAACACCACCTCGATTTGACAAAAATCGCACGCGGCCCTGCTTCATACCCAAGCCGCGAGACCTGCACACGCACCGCCTCACCATCTCCTCCCTCTGGCTATACTTCCCCAAGCGATTGCTTGTGCCACGACACTGCCTGCCGAACTTTGCCCTAGCCCCCTACTGTCGCACGCGAGCTCGAGCCACATTAATCGAAACCCCATGTCCATGTCGCAGCCTCCCCCACGCGTCAGTAAACCGATGCGACGCCCCCTTGGTTGCGACGATTCTGATTTTTTTTGCGAATAAAGGGAGGTCGCGAATTTGAAATGGTGAGGAAGAAAGAAAAAGGAATTTGCATGGATTTAAACTGAGGGAAATAGAGGATTTCGTTCGACCACCATTCCTTTTTTTGCTTGATTTCGTTCTTTTTTTCTTTCTTTTGAAAGGGTTCGGCTGCATAGGAAAAGGAAAGCGATTTGATATAGAAAGGGGATAGCGTGAAGGAATCAACGTACGGTGCTCGATGAAAAGAAAGAAGGTATGCTGATATGAAATATACACGGCTGAAGTTGACTAATATATATATATATATATATATATATATATATATATATATATATATATATAGAATTTTCCGATAAAAATCTTAGTTCGTTTATATACCGTACGATCACGCTCAAAAACTCCAATCACTACGAAATTTGAAACCCGATAGTAATTCAGTATTACGGACCCAATGGAACTGGTTTCGTCTAATTCCGAGACTATGCATCGGAAGGCTATTTTTAAATTAATTTTAAACGATATCAATTTCAAAACCGAACAAAACACTTCCAAATTCAATTTTAACACTTTTACTATTTTCCATATTATCGATATAAATTTTATAAGCCTTCAAATTATTTTTAACAAGCTTAAAATTCCAGATTCAACATTTTACTCAACTTCGAATTATTTAATTCAATAATTTAATTATCATAAATTGAGATATTCGTAATTCAAGTTAAAATTACTCTATTGAATATTTAAAATCAATTAAATATTCTGATTTTAAATGCTTGAAAACTCCGAGTCATCACATTCCTTCCCCCTTAAAAGAATTTCGTCCCCGAAGTTACTAGTTAGGAAGAATGGTCCAATACCCGTTTACTTATCTCCAAAACCAAACAGTTTCTAATAATTCAACATCATACCAACTATCTTTTTATAAAAGACCCATTATTTTTCTTATTAGCTTTCCAAACTTTTCCAAAACCTTCTATAGTTTTCAAATAACTTACTTGTTCAACTATTCAAATTATAAATCAAGACTAAATTTTGAATTATCAAAATTTCCTCAAAATTTTTCTAACTCCCTAAATTTTCGAAAAATTTCGCCAGCGTCTCTTTTGCACGGCTGACTCGGTACAACTACAAAATGGCTCTACGGCCTCCTAAATCCAAAAAGAAAACAAAAAGCCAAAAGGCTCATCAAAAACCCAATCAAATTTCATATAGAAATTTAAACACATATCTTTTTGTTGGGCGATTCAAATTTATCTTTCTGAAATAAAAATCAATTCTCTTTTCTCTTTATAATACCTGCATATCCTACTTAGCACTAATATCCAATCACAATATTCCCAAAACATCATATCAACTTTCTTACAAAATGTCAGTATTTATTCACTCATATATTAACTTAGATTATATTTGCAGTATCAATTTCCAATCAAGAATTCACCATTCCCTTCTTAAATTAGTATAAGCATTTTATATGTTTCTTATATTTATTTTCATCTTACTACTTTAGTTTATATCTATTTCTATTCAAATTAATTCTTTCATTTCCATCCGAATTTAATTTATCTTCAACTTTGTATATTAAGTTTTATCTTCCATTTATAACTGATTCATATTATAATTTCATAGTAGTTTCATTCACTAATTTATTTCAAATTTTCAGTTTGAAATCGTTTTGTCGCTAACAAAAATTTTTCCCAAAAAATTTTCAAAATTTTTGGCAGAGTCTCCTTTGTACGGAGGAGCTTTTGCAATTTGACAAAAGATATAAATATATATACATCGACCCACAAGGTCGAAAAAACTGAAAACAATTCATATTTCCTATTTTTATTGCGTAGGCGTATCTTATTTAGCATTTGTAAGCAAGCGGCTTATTTATTAAGCGATTAGCACAAGCAAATCCAGCCATACGGCTTCCAGGTACTTGTACTTACTCAATTTAAACATGTAAGTGCCAAATATATGAAGTTTAACAATATTTCACTTATTAGCAATAGTTAAACACATGAATTCTAAAAGAAATTCACACCAAACATTTTTCCGTAAGCAACTTATGCAATTTTCATGCTAATTCCACTGTTTCCATTAATTTGTAACCATTTTCATTCAATTTGAATCGTTTTAAATCCATTCGTATACAACTTCATCAATTTGAATGGTTTAAAACTCAATCGCTTACATTTAATTTATTTTTAAGCAAACTGAACTCATATTTAATTCAATTGCTCTCAAATTCAATTTATTTTACTCTTATCAATTCATAGCATTTTAATTACTTCCATTTACATCAAATGACAATTATTCTATGCAATTTGACGAGATCTATGTGAATAAATAAATATTTATGTTTTGTAACCAATTTAAATTGATTTTGACTCAATTTATACTTAATTCTATTCCATTTTTAAATTTATTCACAATCCATATATTCTCATTTTCATTGCATTTTAAATTTGAATACATTCACATGCATTTCATTTTATTAACCAAACTAGTTCATTCAAAATCAATAGCAACTTAGATTCATCTTCATTACCAATTAAATTTCCTTTTTATTTTAATTCATTCACAATCATTTATTTAGCTCGACACATTCCAACCTTGCACATTACTATCCATTCTCGAATTAATTCAAACCAAGCTTTAATTTAATGGTCTTCCAATTTTACTCGTAGTCGAGCTTCTAATTATTCTCAACTTAAGTTAATTTACTCAATTTATTTCACTTCAAACTTAAGTTCACTTCCATTTGATTCTTATTTATCCCATCCATTATTATTCAATATAATTAGTTTATCCACTCAATCCATTTTGAATTTTCATTTCCATATATATTATTTACAACCCATCAAATTCTATTTCGATCCAAATTTATTTTTACTTGATTTAAAACCAACCTAATAACATTAATCTTATTTTAAGTGGATTTCAATTCAACTCCCCTATCTATTTAGCCTAAGTCAATTTACTTCAGTTTATCCAAATTTTATACTTAAGCTCATTTTCATTTTACAAATAAATTTCTCTTTTCAATTTAACTTGATTCTAGTTTAATCCAATCTCATTCCAAACTACAAAATTATTCGATTAGTTATTATAAAATTTAAATTTTCAGATTTAACTCATTCAATTGATTACAAGGCCATTTCCAATTTATTTCTTCTTATTTGGATTTTATTTGTACGTTCAAACCATTAATTTTTTTAATCCATTTACATTTTTATTCGATACATTTCAATTATATTTAATTTGCTAACTCTCCAAATTAAATTTTAATTTATAACTCAAGTTCTGAATCCACTATCCACTTTCAATTTACCTCCCAGTTTATTAACTTACAATTCAACTTCATACTCGATTCATTTAATTAATTACAAGGCCACCTCCAATTATATTTTCTTCACTCATGATTCAAGTCAAATTTGATTTATAACTTGATTTTATTTCCAAAGTTTATCATAAATTCACAATTCATCTTCTATTAAACAACATTACGTTCCCATTTACACATTTTATTAACTAGTTTATTATAAAATTAGTTCTCTCCTATTTATAGTTCAATACTTCATTTTTATTTTCTTAGTTCAATTTTATTATATAATTCAAGTTTGGATTTCCGTTTCATTATCCAAAACATCAAACAATATTTATTTTGGATTTTCTATTCCACTTTCAAAATTTATAAGTCACAACTTATTATTTACACAATCCTATTCATTCTAGGCTTGAATATATTCATCTTTTATTTTTAACTCAAGCCTTATGCTTATTTATATCCCAAGCATATTTTATTACTATGCATTATAATTCTTTTACACGTTATTCTTATTTATTTATTTCAATTCCAATCCTTATTCAATTTATTTTCCATTTGTTCAGGTAAGAATTTAATTTCATTCATTAAAACAATTGAATTCTCATTCCAATTCAATTTTACTTTAACTCAGATTTATTTAACTCAATTCAATTTCAACTTAATTCGAAAACAACTGGATATTATTTTCAGCCTATTCAATCAATTTCAATCCAGTTAAATTTTATTCTCCAATCCAAGTTAATTTCATTTTTAACTTTTCCCTTTAAATTTAAATTCCTAACATCCAAAGCATATATTTCCCTGATCTAAAAATCATCTCAATTTGTCAGCTTACAACCTATCTCATCAGTATTTTTAAACAACCGACTTTGGTTTCAAATTATTTTGAAATCTTCAACATCTCAACTCGCATTTCTCAAAAATGTAAACCAGTCCTGGTTTTTTATTTCCCAACAAATTTCCTTTGAAATTTCAAAAACAAACAGGTTTTCCTGAACAAATCAATTTGGCAGCAATCTATCACTTAGAAACTCGAAAAAGAACATCGATGATGCTGCAGTCATCACCGAAATTATTTTCCAGCGACTGAAGTGAATTTAATGCTATATCCTTTCCCAAAATTTGTTTGGAACAATTTGCTTTTCAGAAATACTTTTTAAAACAATAATGTTACCATTTATCTTCAAAAGATTTCCAAAATCTCCGGGGTTTTAAAGTTTCCAATTCTGTTTTAATTCAAATTTTAACTATAATGCATTTGTATCATTTATGCTTATACAAATTCCCATTTAATTATATTTCAATTTATAATTTACATTTATAATTCATATTTATAAATTTCATTTTATAATGAATTTATTCCCTTAAACTTTGGTTATATTTTCTGTTTCTAGTTAAATTTTTACACAACGATGATAATAATTTAATATTATCATTTCTAACATCCAAGCAACCATATATTAGCTAAATAGTTTACAAAAACTATCTTTATATCAAAAATATATTTTTGGGTAAAATTATTTCATTTACCTACATATAAAACAATACCGTGTCAATTTTTCTATTCAAGTGTTTAGAAACCATTTCGATACAATTGTCCAGACAGTGCCGACGAAGGTTCATATGCCACTCAATAGACCAATCAACACAATATTAAAATGATTTATATCCACTAACAAATACGCGCTCATATCTATTAATACGCTCAAACTCATTCTAGAGTACTACGGACTCTAATTGAGTAATTTCCCACCAGAGCCAAGGTTATCCCCAACCTAAGCTCTGGTACCAAGTGAAACGACCCGCAAAACCGTACTCCTGAGTTAACACTATTTTACCTAAATCAACTCAAGTTGTATAGAAATACGAACCATTTGGGTTAAAGAAGCAGAGGTAGAAAAAGAAAATAGAAAACAACAACAGAATCTAACCATCGCAGCGGAATAAAATATAATAGATAATAAATGATCTTTACACAAAATCAAATTTATATGTATATATATATTACATCATCACCAGAGTACATCAATAACAGCAGCAACAACATACATATGGATATACACGGCAAGTCAACACAGCGGAATATATATAAACAAGTACGGAAGAACGTATAGTCATCCAGTTCGCCTCCTGAGCTCCACAGCATCATATCCTGTATTCTATAATACTCGGTCTGACCCGAGCATTACAGTTAAATAACACCCGAGTCAGTCTGGAATACCAGCGTGAGAAAATCACACTCAATTGGTTATTAAAGTTTCAAAAATCCTTTGAAAACAAAAACATCTCGTAAGACCACGCCACAACTAAACATGTCGGGTTTTTACCTTACGATAGCTAAAACAATTTCTGTAGAAATCCTCTGATATTATAATAGGGTCTATTTACAAATACTTATAAAATAACCGAAATTTTACATTATTAAATTCCAGCTATTAGCCACAGAGTGGGTAATACAAACAAAAATCATACAAGACTCGTAGGGAGAATGGATTTCCAACTAATGACTAGGCACAGGGGTACCACCTGTCACAGTACGTGACCTAGATCACAGTACCGAGGAGTACGCCCGCTCCCATGCAACACAAGTCCGGGACTATCCCTTACTGGATAATCCCGAGTGAGATCACCCCGCGGTTAGGATCAGCAACCGCCCACTAAGCCGAAATAAAAAGGGACATCTAGGCAGGAATGACCTCACCCTGCTTGGGTGCTACCCACCTAGCCTTGCTGCATATGCCTTGATTTTCAGTCATTCCAATTTGATGAGGCATGAGGCTAAGCGTTACCTTTTTAGAACATATCCCTTAGAATGCCCATCGTCCACCTGACGACGTTTCGCAAGCATTCATCCATACAAGTCCGTCCCGGGTTCGAACGGAACCGAAGGCACTATTCCTACTACATCCATTTTGAAAATATCCTCAGGATTAGTAGCGACTAGCCCTTGCACTTCACTGCTTCATCTTCGAATCCAACTCGTTTCCACGAAACGTACAAACCGGATCGAAGTGGCTTTTGATAAATAAATCTCGATCCCGGTCTCTTCGAAACGATCAACGCATTTGTCCAATATTGATAGTCGGTTATTTAACTATCAATTAATATTCACAAATACCCATCAACCAATAAATAATTTCCCAAATTATTTATTTATCTCAAAATATCCTTACAAGGTATAATTTCACTTTCAAACCCTTTTGAAAACAGTTTTCAAACTATCTTCCTTTTTCTCAGAATAAATTCCGAGTATTTGCATTTCCACTGGAATCACCAAGCATAAAATTTTAGATTTCTAAAATAATTTAAGAACACCTTATTGTAAAATATATTTAACATTTAATTTAGAAAGATTTACTTTAATACTTAATTTATAATAATACTTTAAACAAAATACCAAATCATTCTTTAAATAATTATTACGATAATAGATTAAACAAAATACTTACTTTGGAATTTACTTTTAAACATTTAAGTTAAAACTACTTCAATAATTTACTAAGAATACATACTATATAAACATTTGAAAATAAATTTACTTAATGAAATATAAAACTGGATTTCTATTTTTAAATAAACAAAGTACTAAGTTACTTCTTAGTTACCGCTAAAATAGATTAAAGGAAGATACTTATTTTAGACTATAAATATTAGAAATAATAACTTTTACAAAACTTGCTTTCTTTAAAAACAATTTTAAAGCATTTAATTTATATTTAAAAATTTACTTTTAAAAACATGTACTTGGCTATCCAGAGAAAAATTCCAACTTCAATCACTTAAATCAAGTTTTCCCAAATTGATTTCTAATTTACTCCATTTGAAATAAATTTCATTACTTACCCAATTCATTTCAAAATTCATTAATTATGGACTTATTATTATTGTTATTATTTTCCGTTTGTTTTTAAATCTCTTACCTGAAATATACAAATTCAGGTCTTTCCCAATTCTTCTTTATTCCTTTCAATAATTTAAATCTTAAATTTTAAATAAATGTTTGTTTTCTTAAATAATAACACTACAGTTTAAAATTCATTAATTTCCTTTCTATACTCTAGTTTTATCTATTAAAATTTTAAATTTACTTTATTTCTTCCCAATTCATTCTTAAACTTTTTTTTTCAAATTTTCTACAATTATTTCCTTACAAATTCACTTCTTTTATTTACAAATTCACTTCTTTTATTTTCTTTCCAACATCCAATTTAAATATTTTCGATAATTCATTATACCCCATTTATATCCAATCGAATCATAGCATTCAATATTCCAATAAAGTTCATCATAGAATATCAAATAATGACAACAGAGGGGATTAAATAATTTAAATAAATGTTGAGGGATCCAGCAACCTGTTTTTCCTGCATCCACAGACGTTAACACAATATAATATGCGAATTACAAATTATATCATACTATAGCACAATAATCAATTTAACCATTCAAACAATTATTTAAATTTAATCATTTAAATTTAAATTTAAAATCAGCTGAGTGAGATTAACTCACCTTGCATTTGTTTTGCAATTCTTCCCAATCTCGATTCGTTTCCATACTTTTGACCTTGAATAAATAATTTATACGGTTTATCAATATTCAAAATAAATCGATCAATTTAACTTCCCATTTAAAAATTTGATTCACAATTTATTTGGTTTAAAAATTGATTTCCCCTACTGAACTTTAATCAGTAACTCATATAACTGATTATCCAATTAAACAAATTACTTCCTTCATATAGTTTAAATAAAACAGTGAGTTCTAGTATGTATTATTATTATTATTATTTAAATTACTGGGTATACACATATATAAATAAATTTAATTTAATTAAAACGGAAACAAAAGGTAAATTATACCTTACAGCTCGAACCCTTATAATCGCGAGATCCCAAACCCTAAAGCGTGACATCGCTTACCGCAACACCACCTCGATTTGACAAAAATCGCACGCGACCCTGCTTCCTACCCAAGTTGCGAGACCTGCACACGCACCGGCTTACCATCTCCTCCCTCTGGCTTTACTTCCCCAAGCGATCACTTGTGCCACGACACTGCCTGCCGAACTTTGCCCTAGCCCCCTACTGTCGCATGCGAGCTCGAGCCACACTAATCGAAACCCTATGTCCATGTCGCAGCCTCCCCTACGCACCAGTAAACCGATGCGCGCCCCTTGGTTGCGACGATTCTGATTTTGTTTGCGAATAAAAGGGTGGTCGCGATTTTGAAATGGTGAGGAAGAAAGAAAAAGGAATTCGCATGGATTTAAACTGAGGGAAATAGAGGATTTCGTTCGGCCACCATTCCGTTTTTTTGCTTGATTTCGTGTCTTTTTTTCTTTCGAAAGGGTTCGGCTGGATAGGAAAAGGAAAGCGATTTGATATAGAAAGGGGAGATCGTGAAAGAATCAACGTACGGTGCTCGATGAAAAGAAAGAAGGTATGCTGATATGAAATATACACGGCTGAAGTTGACTAATATTAATATATATATATATATATATATATTGAATTTTCCGATAAAAATCTTAGTGCGTTTATATATCGTACGATCAAGCTCAAAACTCCAATCACTATGAAATTTGAAACGCGATAGTAATTCAGTATTACGGACCCAATGGAACTGGTTTCGTCTAATTCCAAGACTGTGCCTCAAAAGGCTATTTTTAAATTCAATTTAAACGATATCAATTTTAAAACCGAACAAAACACTTCCAAATTCAATTTTAACACTTTTACTATTTTCCATATTATCGATATAAATTTTATAAGCCTTCAAATTATTTTTAACAAGCTTAAAATTCCAGATTCTACATTTTACTCAACTTCAAATTATTTAATTCAATAATTTAATTATCAAATAAATTGAGATATTCGTAATTCAAGTTAAAATTACTCGATTGAATATTTAAAATCAATTAAATATTTCGATTTTAAATGCTTGAAAATTCCAGGTCATCACAACAGGATAAATCAAAGTTAAAACAAACCTCATCAGCTTGGATAGTTATAACTTCCCGACCTTACAATTGCTGGTGGGTATATATATAATAACACGGTAGAAAATAAAAATACCATGGCAGATAAACATTCATAAGAGTGCAACGCTGCTAACCGCGCAGTCAAATCCGACCTCGCATGAAATAGTTATGCGTTAAATAAGATTTTGGATTAACTAATATAATTAATTCTTAATTACAACACAAATCCTCTAATTACAAACCATAATCACGTCTTCAACAACCCAGGCGCATCATTCTTCAACCTGACGTCACTACTTCTTCGACTATCTCCCCACCATGCCTGACCAAAGTCCATCACACTCCAACCGCAAGACCACGTGACCTAGTCGAACCACCTGCCCCTGAGTCGCCACTTAACGACGCCGTATTTGCCGAATCTGGCCTAATAAACATGCAGCCATCGAACATATTTTCTAACTACCTAGCCTCGATCCACCTTAACTCGACCGTCTATTGCTTTCATCTCCCCACCATAAGTAACTTTCATGTTGGGGCCATCGCCAGAAAATGCCTTTAGCTCTCTGATTATCCATGGCCATTAAATGGAAGTTTATTAATAATGGTAACTAAGGTTTTGGAAAAAGAATGAGGATGAAGGTTCATATATAGAGATCTTAACTAACATTATTCATCCTCCAAAATTTACAAACTCCTATCAAGGCATGCTCACTGGCGTTCCTAGCTAATACCCCTATTATGAATTCAATGGAACTAGTTTCTCAAAATCCGAGACAATGTCCTAGGATAATAATTTCACACATTTTAAATCTCGTTTTATATTTTTCAATCACATTATCGATATCTATCCAAACTATTTATTATTACAATTAAATTTAAAAATTGAATACACCAATATTATTTATCAATTAAAGAGTTAAATAAGACTATTAAGTCCATTTAATTAATACTTAGTTCACAATTCAAACATTTAAATGACTATTATATTTAAAAATTTAATGTTATTAAATTCCAAAGTCTAATTATTTAAATATTTAAAATTAATCAAATATTAAAAATCAAAACTATCAAATTTCTGGGACATTACATTCTCCTTTTGAAAGAATTTTGTCCTCCAAATTCCCAAGGAAGAAAATGTCACCACCCTTAAGGTTTACAAACTTAATAATTAAAATGCATTATCAAGTTATTACTTAATTTTGGCATCAACTCATTTGTGCAACTCGTTGGAAAAACTACAAATCGCTACTATAGGTCACAAACCAACAAGAAAGTCAAGTGGCCTCCCATATCTAGGGCATAAAACCATCAACCAAATTTAATTTCTAAACTATTACGCACCTATTTGCGTTTGATTTATATTTTTGCAAGCAATTCACTAACTCAATGTAAATGCAGGTGCACAAGAAATTAAGTAGAATTCTCTTGCTTACCTGCACTTACATAATCCAAAAGAGAGTTAGGCTGACAAAAGAGCAATACACTAGCTATCTCTATCATAAGCTCAAACAGCATAAACAATGTGACATTCATAAGCAACAAGGCAATATGATGCAATTGATAATAATGAGGCAATTGTACATGCAAAAACAAGCATGATATAATTCTACATGCAACTTCAATGAATAAAGCCACATGCAACCAAAAGCAACATATCAACCATATGCAACAAATTACAAAGAATACTCTAAAATCGAAACTAAACTTCCAATCTTTTCAAGAAATAAATTAGAACTAAACGTCCGAGTTTTTCTATTCAATTTTTTTTTTCAAAACTCTTTCCAAAGAGGAATATATCAAAACTATTTCCAACAATGACTAGAAGGATGTACCCTCCTTTTCGAGCAAGGTATTACTATAAACAAAAAATGGAGCTTCTAGTGGTATTCTGGTACCTCTTAAACATAATAGAGTAAACAGATATACAAGGCTTGTCCTAAAAAGGAGACACTCCCAATCACCTTTGGTTTTAGTCATTTATCGTAATAAATAAAAATATTTGTAAAACAGTTTGCAAATATTTATTGGAACAAATTCCAAACTCTTATCGAAATAATAATATTTCTCAAATAGTTCAAATCATATTATTATTATTTCTTTCTACAATCAATCCAAATCTTTTCAAAATGATTTAAAAACCTCTTTACAAAATGGCTTCAAAAATGATCGGGATTTAAGTCCTAATAAACAACAATTCCGAAACCTTTATTTATAAATTTAAACTTTATTAACTATGGTACATAAATCACACAACCAATCAAATCAAATTCCGTATAGGAGTAAACTAACAACAAACGTTAACTAAAATGTTAAATGACAAACAATAAAATCTCAATTTAGGTTCAAAACTTTATTGATTGTCCACGAATATAGATAATTCCCCAAGCGCACCATTTTACCCATCAACCTTTGGTTATTGCTTAAAATATTATCTAGGTTCCTTAGGATAAAATTGAAAGTCACTTTCTAGAGTTAGTAGTTTCTTAGCTATACCTGTTTTTCTAAATTACTTATATTGTCTATTTAGCATTTCATTCAGTACTGAAATTATTGATGAACATTTCATAAATTTTCACCTAAGTTTATAAATACTTTATAAAGATATTTCTTTATAAAAAAGCAATTAAAACTTACTCCACTATCTAATTGTATAATACTCTTTTATATCCTAAGAGTACATACAAAACACTAAGTATATTTTACTTTAAAAATTTAGATGGAGACCTAATCAAAATATAAGTATTTTAAAATTGACTCAACCTTTCGACCCTTTTAAATTAGAGTGTCATAATGAAAGATGTTTATGGGTTGGGCCAATAACACCAAACAATTCACACCAATCAAGTGTTTTATCCAAAAGCTAGTTTTAATACAACAATGTCTATTAAAACCTCCCTATCTAATTTAACCCATTTTAAAATTTGTGTAAATTATCCCTTTATGTATTCAAGGCTAAAAATTCATTATCAAATTGTCTGTAATGCCTATACTTTTTTATAACATTATTCAGAAGATTTAATTAGATAAATTAAGTAGAATAATGTAAATATTAGGGTGATAAGGGGATCGAGATTTGAATAAATATTTAGAGACCGAGCTTAATTAAATAAATAGGCTTATAAATGGTTTAATATGTTAATTTATTAACGCAAGGGCATATTAGGAATTGCTGTACCTCTTATACTCATGGTTATACTCTCTATTCCCTTTCATTTTCTCAAAACAAAAAATGTAAACTAAAAGAAGATCAAGCTGGCCATAACATAAGGAAGGAAGGGGGAAAATCAATCAAGAGCTAAGGAATTAAAGCAAGGAGGATTAATATCAATAAAATCTTAAATTCCTTATCCTAATCAAGGTGAATAATAATCAAGACCATTCCTGTTTTTTTGTGTTATGATCATTTGACTTTTGGGTTTAAGTTAAATTCATTATGATGATTTTTGATGATGATATGCTTGGATTACATTATATAATATATTCAAAGAAGTTTGTCTAATAATTGTTTTACATGGTTTTAAGGCTAAAATCATTTATTTTGGATTTCGAACACCATGAGGATATTATATGCTATATAAAACATAAACTTGGTGATGGGTTTAATTTTCCATAATTTTCCAAGCTACGGAAAATTTATTATGTATTTTCAAAGGAGAAAATGAATAATTTGGTTTTAAAATTATTTCGGATATTATTTGAAGGAATTTGGGTCTAAAATTTATTTATGTCAGATAACATATTAAATGTGAATTTCTATGATTTTTGGGAATTTTCCTAAGTAGTATAATTTGGAAATAAAATTATTTTAGATGAATGACTTAAATGTTTTATTTGTTTTGTTTAATGGAAGCGCTTATTGCTAAATCAATTCTTGTTTAGATCGAAAATAATTACGGCAGCTTTTAATAAAGAATTTGAAAAGTTTATAGCAATCAATCAAATGTTTACAAATAGGTGGGTAAGTTAAAAAGCAATTACACAAAAAGGCATTAAAACAGTCTTTACCCAGAAATTACGTTTTGCCTCTTTCAGTTACCTTTCGACCCTATGCTTCCACCTCAACCAAATTGAAACCAGTACGTCGGGTATTAATATGTTGGTACGTAGTGGATTGGAGAAAGGTGAAAGACATGGTGTCAAAACCTTGTTTTTAAAGGGGTTGAAGCTTTGCTTTACTTTCCAAAGATATGCGCTTGCCTTGTTTCCAAAAGGATGTTTTCAAAGGGGTCAAAACCCATTCAAATAGCTTTTGAAAATGTAACCGTCGTTTTGTTTTGAAAAGATAACTTTCGAATGAGTTGCCTTGTTTTTGAATCAAAGCTTTCGAAAATGTAGTTTCAACCCAATTGAAATCCTACTGTCGACCCTATGCCATTCGAATGGATTGAAGTCATCAACTAGATCGAAAGGTAGATTTTGTTTTATAACTGAAATAAGCTACTTCAAGAAGCTTTCGAAAGGGTTTAATGGTTTCGAAGGAAATGGCTTCGAAAGGGGTTTCGAAGCTATCCTTCAAATGTTTTACTTAAATGATTTAAGCTTTCGAAAGGATGGTTCCGAAACCATCAGTTTTTACCTAGCTCTTTTTTATGAAGGTAATGGTTTCGAAAGGGTTACTTTCATTTATATTCACTTTGACCCAAAAGATATTTTTAGAACGTGGCATTTTCAAATGGTTTCAAAAGGACGCATTCAATGGTTTCAAAGTTATGCTTCTAAGAGTTAATAAGTGATGATTTAATACTTTCGAAAGGTATGTTTTAAAGGTTTCGAAAGAGATGATTTAAGGTGTTTTGAAAAGAAGATTTAAATGCTTTCGAAGGAGGTTATCCAATGGTTTCGAAATTAAAGGTTTAAGGTTTCGAAAGACTTAGCTTTCGAAACAAAGAACCCAATCTCATTTTTCAAGAAAAACTATGGCATAATAAAGGAGTTTTATAATAGCTTTCAAGTATGAAGTTTTTGAAGTAGCTTTCCTTGATAAAATAATAGGTTAAAGGGATTAACCATGTTTTATATAAAAATGATTTCAAGGATACTAAACCACATATGTTGGTGATTTGTAACGACCCGATATTTTCAACCATTCGCATCCGCACATGTCGGACTTGAATAGTTAAAAATACCGAATTGTTAATTTAAATTTGGCAAAACTCAGAATATACAGCAAATAAATAAATCACAGATCATAGACACAGAGTAATATAATGCAGTAGAAGCAAGAGATAGTAGTTCATGAAGCTACTATATAAATATACATCAGAGTCAAACAAGATACAACAGAAGTAACAAGATGATAATCAAGTACAAGTCTGAATACATCACTGGAATCAACTGGATAACTGGAATCAACTGAACAAATGAAAGAGAAATTAATAGCCGGATCTTCAAGCAAGCTCCAACTCCGAAGGTGAGCCTTGTATGCTGTATCACTTAGTCTGACCCGAGCGTAAAGCAAAACACAAAACACTCGAGTCAGGACATACATACTTATACAATGTAAACAAACTCAAGTGAACTATAATATAAGATACAAGTAACTTAAAGGATTCTTGGGACCGCCCATCCTCTAAGGATCCATTAAACTATTCACTATGTAGTAATATTACGCTATTATAATAATGTCTATAGTAAAATAAACTTACTTTTAAATAGTGTTAAGGAGTTACCCAATATCCCCCTTAACACATAATAGTGCCAATAGTCTATACAGTACCGTAATTCCTCCTAATCGGGAGGCTACCAGAGGATACTCCATAGGTACGACACAAATCAAACTCGTACAAGGCGAGCTAGGGTAGGTGACATGACACAACTAGGCAATGCCAGGGTAGACATACCAATTATGCTTCTGGACCGTTAGTAACGCGTAGCAGCAACTACCGCCCATCTCGAGCCACACCCCCAAAATCAAAGGGGCCCCAATCAATCACAAAGTAATAGAATGGTATCGAAGGAGTATATCCGATAAAAGTTGCTACCTCCTTAGCCCGTCGATCGCTCCTGTTTTAGCCACCTTATGCCAATTCACGGGAGTCGGGTTCACGTTTATACCTCAAAGGAACGCCGCCACTATCCTACTTCATTTTGGAATCTCCAATGCGCACATGGTTGTTAAAGTGGTTTTGGAGTTTGCAGAGAGTACGCCAACTCCCATTCCCGGTCTTTTTAACAACCAAACGTTATTATCACCCATGGATATTTCCTTCAAAATCATGTACACTTAAAACCAAAATATCATATCCGTTTCAAAACTAAATACTATATTATTTCCTTTCAAAAATCAAATCAATATATGATTTCCCATTTCAAAAACCAAAGTAATAATATATCCTTTACATTCCAAAAACCAAATCAACATCTCATTTAAATAAAACTCAAGTTTCCAAATCACTGAATATTTTCTTCAATTTATTAAACTTGAAATATACCTTTAAATCACCTTAACCCAAACCACTTTATAAGGTCATATTCTTAAATCTTCCATTTCCAATCATTTCCAAATATATATATTTAAAGACAATTCTTAATTAAATACAATTTCCACTGATTTCATTTCCAAAGCCATATTACTTTCGAGTCATAACAACTCTGAAACTAAACATTTTGAAACATATTTACTTAGACCATTTAAATTCAATGTTAATATCTTCCGAACAAGATTCATTTAACCATTTAAATTTAATGTCAAATAATATTTATTTCAAAGTTGTAGCATTTATAAGTTTATTCATTCAATTATAAACTTTCCAAAAACATTGTATATTTCAGCTACACTAAAATTTCAATTTTTAGCCAATTTAACTAATAAAAATCACATTCCCCACTTCAAATATTCATTTAGATATCATTTAACTTATGATTTAATAAAATAAAATTCTATCAATAAATATCCAAATTAAACTATAATTCATTTATTAAGTCAAAAACACATTCTTTTACTTCTTTTATTTCAACAAATAACTTACCACTTTATTTTAAAATACCCACTTCATAAGTAAGATTAAATTCCCATTTATTTACTTAACTTAACAATTTTAATTAAAACCAAATTTCCAATTATCAAGTTAAGTCATATTTTGAAAATACACTTTTCCACTTAAATCATAATTATTCAATTTCCAAACATTTCCATTTCATAAATAAAGCAATTTGTCATAGTAAATATAATGATCAATTTCTTTGCCAATTTATTCATTTAGGCATCAACTAAATTATGATTTCAGGCTAAATACATTTATTACAAAATGTACAATTAAAACTATATTTAATTTTATCAATTCAAAGGACATCATTTGTTATACAAACATAATCATTTCATAAAATAAAAATTGATTGCAATTAACAGGCTAGATTTTAAATTTCCATATTAATTAACCTTAATTATTAAGTTATTTATCACAAATAAAGCTCTTTAAATTACCATTAAAATCAAATAATTTTTTGTAAATTACACTCTAAACCAATCATCAACTTATAAAATTTTAACTTGCTGAAAGCCAATATCCCTTTATATTTTTAAATCATTAAATCACATTTCAAGGTAAACATATTTTCAAAATATTCAAAATACTACATAAATTTTTAGGAAAATATTACCTTAAAAATATTAACCGTGGGCCTGTATAATATTTTCTAACCTAGGTCAAGTGATCCGGATATATATCATTTCAATCTGTAATTTAAAAGAAAATCCGGTTCTATCATTTCAAAACCGTAATCCCAAGTAAAATAAATACAATAAAAATCAATAAAATCACTCGAGCCTATCACTTCAGCCCATAATGATTTCTCCTTATTATACAGTTCATTCAGGTATGTATCATTTCAACCCATAGTGAAGGGGAACTTGCAGCATGATAACAGGAAATAAAATAACAGTATAGCAAATAATATGATATCAGATGATGAACAAATATATATAAACAGGATTTAACATCATGTAATCACATCACAGGCATATATGAATAACATATCTATTTATACAGATTCACTTGTCATCATTTTACAATTATATAGGTACGTAATGTCTAGAGTGAATAACTCACCTTTTTAAAGGTAGGATTGAAATTCAAACCCAAATCTAAACTCCGCAAAGCACGAAAAGGCACGACAAGCACGAATGTATTTTTGAATGGATGAAGAGTCAGATCCAAACTTATAAACAACACAATACATACATATGTAAGCAATGATTCAATACAAAAGAATATAGATAAAAACAATGAAAAATAGGAAATAAAATGACATAACCTTGATATCAAAGTAAGGTGATCAATACATGGCTTGGTTAGGGTTTGTTATCAAACTTTGTGATGAATGCTTCCATGGTGGTCACGGCTAGGCTTTGTTGGTGAGAGTAGGTGGTGTGGTCGGCAATAGGGTGAGGCCGAGCTAGGCATGAAGGAAACAAAAGAAAAACAAAAATAGAAAAGAGGAAAAGAAGAAGGAAGCCATGGATTAAGATCTAGTATTTTTTCTCACGCAAATAAGAAACGAGGAGAAACTTTTCTAGTGAAAAAGATATAGATAACGGCTAGGTTTTAGGAAATACACGTTCAAAAGAAAGAAAAGGGAAGAAATAAAGAGGCTAGGCAATAAAAGGCGGGAGTTTGAATGGTTTGAGAAATAAAAAGGCAACAAATAACTTGATGTATTTATTATTTTTTCCTTTGTTTGCATGCAATGAAAAGAGGAGTTTGAGGAACAATATGTACGTGAATTATGAGCAGAATTCACGACTATGAATATGAGAAGTAATTGGCTATGCAAATGGAAAGGCAAGAGAAAAAAAGGCAACAAATAAATAAAACAAGTAACCTATATCTCTTTAAATTTCTAAGCTATTATTAAAAATAAAATCAATCAAAAATCAAATAAATATACTCAAAGTTTATGCAAATAAAATAGAAAATAAAAATTAGAGAAACAAAATATAGAAAGTCATTGCGTGTAAATACTGTATTTTATCTAATTTAAAAGGTATAAGTTTAAATACCCAATAAATCCATATATTTGATTTCTCAATTTTTTTTATTGAATCAAATATTAACTTATCCTCTTATGGGCAATATTAACATTGGTTTATGTACAAATACATTAATAACTTCCCAATTCATCCGAATTTCAATTTACATAGTAATTAATTTCATTTACCTACAATAATCCATTTCATTATAGATTACATTCCAATTAAATAAAAATTGCTTTCAAAAATTTGATTTGTTTTAATTACCATCTTTATACTAGGTCCATTATTACCCTATATACCTAGTTACATTAGTTTTATATTCCATTACACTAGTCTACTCCTATTTTCATCTTAAATTTGTATTAAGTGTTACATTTCTAAATGTGAAATCTTGTCAATTGTACACATTAATTAAGGTTTAAAACCAATTAATTAATTTAACTTAGTTCCATTCCTTTTACTAATTTATTACTTTATAAATAAATTTACGTTTCTATTTAATTCATACATTCACACCTCCCGTAACTGCATAAATTCTCATTAGTGACATTAAGGATTTCCTATTTATTTTATAGACTAAATAGGAAACTTATAATAGCTGTTACCATTACCCTTTAATTTACACTTAAGTTTATTATATTCAACTAATTATTATAATTATCTACCTAATATTGAATTCATTCAATTACTATTACTTATACTAATTCATTTATTTATACACCACTTACACTTACTTACTTATATTCAAATTTATACTCAAATATAACAGTTACAACTAAATTAATAAGCCAATTAAATAGTAACTTACAACCGTTACTATTACTTTAAATCACATTAGTGAATTCATTACGGTTTACAAATCAAATGTTACAATTACTTAATTAATATTGATTTACTTCAATTTATATTAATCATTTATTATCTCATTAATGATTCAACATTCACACTTGAGATTTCATTGTTCACAACAAATGTTTCCATTCTTATATACCCAATCTTTATTCAAGAGTCATTTAATTCATATTATTCCTTTTATAAATTTAAGTGTTTGCATTAGTTTTCTTATATTAATTTATAGCCAAGTGTACCAATTTCCATTACTTCACTAATTGTAATTTATTTCAATTGTTACTAATTAGTTCTAATTAGCATCGTTCAATTTTTAATTAATAAGGTTTCTTTCATATTAAATTACCAAAACTCATTAACTTAACAAATTAAATTATTAAAAATTTTACGGGTCGTTACACTCTCCCCCGCTCAAAACTTTTCGTCCCCGAAAAGGAAAAGATGGGAAAAGAAAGAATTAAGTAATCAATATATCTAATTCAAAATACTAACTTTATAAACAAATAAATTTAAAAAATTAATTAATTTGAATAAAATATACCGATTTATTTATAAATTCCTTTAACACCATTTTATATTGTAAGTTATTCAATTAACCTTTTATTCTTTTACCTCAATTAATCCTTTTTACAACTAAAATTTAAGTGTATACCATTTGGTTTGCACGTAAATGTACATGTTTTTACTACCATATTTATTCTATTTAAATTAAATAAATGATCATATTCGGTATTTTAACCTTTTTTAACCAAAATCCATATCAATTCCAAATTTTCACATATCCATCTTCATATAGGGGCAAAACGGTCATTTCTGTGCATATTTCTTTAAGAAAAATTAATCGGAAATTTAAACATATTTGTGTAGGAATTTGATCTCAAATAGGAGTGGGTTCATGAAGACATATGCATGCACAAAATAGTTACAGAGGAAAGAAGATGGATATAATTCAAAACGAAGAACATAGAGGACCCCACTTACCCACCTACCTTAATGTACAAGTTAGAGGCTAATGCACATGCTTATGGAATTAATGGTTTCATGTACACTTAAATGATGATTAGTAGAAGCTAATGATTACTTGGCCCACATATCTCAAGGGCATTTTGGGCATTCCCCAAATTATGGATTAGGGTTTCATGCTTGTATAAATAACCCATTATGTTCATGTAACCTCCTCTTCCTTAGTCTCTTCCTCTCATTAATTTTAGGCTCAAAATAAACAAAGCTCTTCTCTTTCTTTTTTCATGGCTACTTAGCCATTTTTTATTCTCATGTAATTTCTTTTTTTGTGCAATTTAATACATGATCTTTTCCTTTCTTTGTTTATTTCCTTTCATGTTGTAGTGTAGATCTCTTTTTCTTTTATGCAAATAGAATAGATCTCTTTTCCATTAGCTTTCATTTTTCTTTATTTTTTGCTTTCATGTTGCATGCTACTTGTGTTGATATGATAACACAAATGAAAGGCTAATCCCTTCAATTAGGGGTAATGAAGCCTCTAGTCATGTAGCTTCAACATTTTGATGTTTTGTACTCCCTTTTTGTGCTTTAATGAGAATGTATGAAGTGGTTAACTTGTTGTTTTTACTTTGAATTTGATAGCCTATATTGTTGACACCAAATAGGCTATACTTAAATAATCGCTAACACAAAATTACCTCTTCATCTACTTATGATGATGTTAATGAAGTGAATGTTGAGATTAAAACTTGATGGTCTATATTTCTAATTAATAGTTAATAGGCCATACTTAAAATAGATTTTATTTCAACATTGTTATCATTTTTCATGTGAGTTAGTAAATGGTTTAAGGGGTGTGCTGTATTTTGATGGCTTATATTGAGCTAATTAATAGCATAAATAGGCCATAATTATGATAAGCACATCAATTAAGCTAACTAATGAAAAAGAAAAGAGAGATCATAACTTCATTTTTTTGATTTATGTGACCTAGAGAGTGGAAGTTGCCTCTAAATTGTCTTAACACTCTCATATTTTTATCTATTTCTTTTGTCATTTTTCTCCTTTTTTAGTTAATCACTATTTCAACTTTGATTAATTTGATTGAGTAGAATTTTAAAATCATCAATTCCCTGCGGATCGCTCCGTATTCGCCACGTGCTACATTCGTACACCGTGCGGTTGCGGTTATTTTTAATTTAAATTCGTTCAACGAGAAAACCGATAGAATTTCCGTCAACGAACAAGTTTATGGCGCCATTGCCGGTGAATTGTTTTGTTTTTAATTTTCTACTCTTTGAATTATTTTTCCTTTGATTTTATTTTGTGTATCAAAAAAACAATTGTGTGTTTGTGCGATTTTTGTGTGCATTTGGTTATGTGTTTGTTTTTCTTGTTTTCTTTTCCATTTTTATATTAAAAAATAAAATCACACAACATCAATTGAAAAAGAAAAAAATTTACATTGCCAATGCTTTTCACATTTTTACATTTACAATTTTCTTTTCTTTCTTTTATTTACATTTACAAAAAAAACAAATGATTTCTGTGCATAAAACAGTGCACTGTGTACCTTACTGCAGATCAACACTCTCTGTTCACTGTTTTTGCCCATCTCCAAACAAAACTGTGCATCCTACCATCACTGCCCAAACCATTCCATCCTCAACCAGAAACACTTCAACACAGCCTTCATTCACATTCATTCACATCTCCCCCTACTTTATACTTCTACTGTGTTGCTGCTCATTCGCCACAACCTCGACAGCAAACTTTCTCCTCTCGAACATTCCACCACCAGAACCACAACTCTGTGCCACGATAGTGCAACCATTACATATCACACCACTTCCTTGTTTTTGGCTACTGAAACAATTCACCAGTCTTCAACTCCTCTGCCTACCGCCACATTTCCCTCCAGTACAACTTCCGATCCACCACACAGTCGACAGCTGCTTGCCATACTTCACCAATCATCCGCATCTACAACTCATACTTCACAGTCCACCCATCCATGTCAACCCCTTTACTACCCAGAACTTCACATTTAACAACAACTAACTACACTGCTGTTCCCATCCCTTACTTCTGACCATACTCAATTCACCATCAAAACACTGCAGTTGTATCACTGCCCTGATAAACCTTCTCGGCCATTTAACAGATCGGCAAGTGTCACCAAGCAGCTGCTCACCATCAACCTCTTCCCTCAAAACCACAACATTAAACAATCAACCACTTCACTGCAGTCAAACAACATAACTCTGCTTTGTCAATATCCTTCACCAAATCACCGACCAAACTCCTCAACTCACGACATCTGCAAACACAGCTACAACATCCCCTGAAACATCTCCACAAACACGACAGCTTCATACATACCACGCTGCAGCAACCACAACAACCCATCGACGAACCAAATTCGAACAATCGAACCTCTAAACACCTCTGCCCCTTCCTTGAACCCGCCTCCGACTTCTATGAACTTCACCTGCAACTCATAGTACATCACCGACCTCCTCCATATCATTCGCCACACCATCGAATTACAACATCGCCGAGGCAACTTCGCAACCATCGCAACCTTCGGCCCATCAATCGTCTGCAAAACACTGCCGAATCAACCTAGGCCAAATCCATCCCTCAATTCACAGCAGCTCCAATCACTGTCCCCAAACAACTAAACGCCAAAGCACGTAAATCAAGTCGAGGAATATTGATTTAAAATCGTCGATTTTGAAATCAGGATAGGAATTGGGTGATTCGATTTTTAATTTCCAGTGTTAATGAGTATTTCGAATTTTTTTTCTTCTGAAAAGAATCGTTCAAGTGAGAAAGTACAGAAGTAGCATATTATTTAGTCAGTGGGCTTTCAGGCCAATTTAAAAAATTGTTATTTGGGCCGGGGTTTGTTTGTTTGTGAATTTTGTTTTTGAAATTGCAATGGTGAAGTTGTTTTGTGTTGTTATAGTTTGTTTTGTTTTTTAGTTTGTTACAAGTTCTTATTTTTTCTCTTTTTTTTTTCTAAAAAAAATATATCTTTGTTTTGTTTTGTTTTGCTTCTTTTGATTTGATTTGATTTGATTTTTCCCTTATTTCGATTACTTTTTTGATATTTAAAAAAAACAAAAGGATTGTATATATCTCATTGTATATGTTTCGTCTTTATTTCAGGTTGCCAAAGCATAATTTCATAAGAAGAAGAAGAACTGCTGCCAAAAATAAATTGATTGCTTTGCTCATCTTGCCAAAAAAAGCTACTTGCATGCTTATCTATTGTTTTATTAGCTTTGCATTGTTGGTTGATTGCATTTGCATTTTTATATACAAAAATTAAAAAAAAACAAAAATTCATTCTTAGTTGCATTGTTAATACACGTTTACTTTCTGCTTTGCACCTCATCTTAGATTTTTGTTAATAATAACAGTTAGACATCGATAACACTAAATTGTATATTGACAATTTGTCTTCCCTGAACAATTTAATTTCTCGGTGTCGAGGCTACGGCAGAGTAATAACCATTTATAAATATTACGGTGATTCGTAAATATTATAGTGGTTGTTCCTCTGAAGGTACTTAAACCTTCGGCTGTATTGCTACGGCGATTCGTGGTGCACCGATAAATCCTGTCCGTTACCTGGCTGAGAACTATCTTGTTGATTTAAGACAATTTGTGATTACACAATTTTGGGTTAACTTTAGATAAATTATTTGTAATTAGACCCTTGCATTTATTTAGTTGCATTAGTTCATGCATATTTTAAAAAAACAAGAAATTCAAAATCCAAAACTAAAAAAAGTGTAAATATTTCTTAACTTAATTTTTTTTTCCTTTTCCTTTTGAAAATTTTATATCAAAATTCCAAAAATCCAAAAAATATTTACTTAGTTTTTTTAGAAAATCAAAAATCCAAAAAAATATATAAAATCTTTTCAAAAAAATAAAAAAATTAGAAAAACCAAAAACAAAACAAAAATAAATTTTTCGTTTTGAAAAATAAATTCTATCTGCAAATATTTTTCCTTTATATAAAAAAACAAAAATATTCTTGAAAATGTCCAAATTTACATATTCACTTGAATTTTACAATGGTTGTGAAAATCAATATAATCCATATGATTTCACTCCAAATTCGTATGGATATTTTAACAATAACCATTGCATTAACGATTCAAATTTTGAACAACAAAGTTTTCAAAACGATGATCAACCCTCAAATCTCGATAATAGCATTTCATCTTTACTTGAACTCTCTACACAACAAAATCAAAGTATAAATGATTTGTGAAACTCATATTTGTGCAATAGTTCAAGTCAAAATAATCAAAATTTGAATTCACTTCAAAATTCAAATGATTTCGAGTGTAACCCACGTCAATTCAATTTCGAGCTTCAAAATGAATTTCAAAATCAATACGAAAATGTGAACCAATTTTCAAATAATTTTGGCAATGGGTATAGTTTCAATTACGATATGATTGAAAACTTTGGTTATCAACAAATTCAAAATGAAAATTTTCATATTAATAATCATGAATTTGATTTTGTTGACCAAATGGAAAAAGATAACGGAGATTTATTACTTGAAAAATACAAAACTTTTCGTGAAAATCATAATCAAATCTCAACTTGTGAAGAATCAAATAATAATCTACCGTTTATCAAAATTGACAATTCTTGTTCTCATCAAGTCCAAATCGAATATTTTCAAGTTAATAATTACAAATTTGACTTTGTTGAGCAAATGAATGAAATTTACGATGATCACACGAATTTGTTGATTAAAACATTGGAAAATTTTCATGAGAAACAAAATCAAATTTCAACGTGTGACGAGTCAAGTGATAATCCACCTTCTACCCAAATCGATGATTTTCAAATAACAATTTTCGAAATTGAAAACGACAATCTTAACGAAGTTTTTGAAAAGACGGTAATTGAGTTGGATTTCAATTCTTTTGAGGGTGTGGAACCAAATTTAGAATTCGATCTTCCTTTTCTTGATTTCGAAAATTTAAACATAGCAACTTTCAATTTTGAACTTGACATATGCAACGAAGTTGCTGATAATCCAACAAAGGAAGACGAATTTAATGAACATGAATTTTTTGGACTTTTGGATGACGAGTTGTTAAATTCTGATGGGGAAGATTTAAATCACCACTTTGATTTTGAAATCAATAATTTTGAAGAAGTTTTCAATGATGAGTTTGAACTTCAACTTGGTGAAAATAAACTTGAATTTCAATCAATTGTTTTATCAACCTCAAAAATCATCGAAAACAAAACAACCCATTCAATTTTCAATAAAACAACATTCGTTTTTCCAAATCAACATTCAACTTCGAAATCTTTTATGGTTTGGTTTTTCAAGCTTAAGCCGTGTCTCGCATACTTGATGGGACAAATGAATTGGTCTTTATCATTTACTCTTTAACGACATACTTTCTGATGTCATGTAAATAATCATCTTTTCATTTAAATAAAGGTTATGTTTTTATTTTTCTCCTTCCACTTGGGTTGATTGTGGGGACACAGTTAAGTGAGGGGGGAGACTCATCTTCATTTTTTTTCATGGGTTATTTTTGCTTTAAAATCTCAAAAAAATGTAAAAAAACAAATTTTCTTTTGGTTTATTTTTTGAAAGAAACATTGTAAGATAAATATATGGTTTTGGTTTATTAAGTTGAAATTTTTGAAAATTTATTTGTCTTAACAAAAATAAAAATGAAGTTTGATTACAAATAATAATGGTTTAACTAGTATATAGGAAGATTCATATGTGTTAGTTATGAATTACATCCTAATTGAAAATCTTTGTTTTAAAAAGTGGTTAATTTAAAGTAAAGGATATAACTTTTTTTTGTCTTCTAAGTTAAATGGTGCTAAGATGCTTTTTAAAAACTCTCTCTCTCTTAAAAAAAAGTAAAAATAAAAAATAACATCCAAGTATTCACTCTCATATAAAAGTCCTCATGGTTATGCATGGATGAATTATTTGGAATCTTTGATTATGTGCTTTCATACTCATTTAAAAGTCCTCACGGTTATGCATGTATGGAACACATGTAAAAAAACAAACTTAATAAAAACCACCTACGGTCGATAAGTGTATGCACGAAAGTGTGTGCACTCGCCATGCTCTGTACTCCACTCACATAACCCCGAAAGACAGTGCATGTGTGATATATCTAGCCTCAGTTTACCTGAGCTAGGTGTGTAATTTTTCTCGCAAATAATGAGAGAGCAAGCAATTGAAATTCTAGCACTATTTTTACTTATTTGATTTTATTTGTTATTGAAAAGAAATGAAAATACCACTTTGTTAAACTTTGATAATCAACTAAGGATCCATTTCATAGTTACACTGTATTATTAACCAAAACAACGAGTTAAACTGTAGTCTATTTGTTATGATAACTTCGTTTTTATTGGAAATATTGGCGAGTAAGTAACTTAAATTTCAAGATAATGACCAAAACCTATATTTAACATATGTCGATTTAAAAATAAATCCTTCATTTGTAAATATTTTCAAAACATTCATCTCTTTATAAATAAATCTTGCACTTTGTAAATATTTTCATCCTGCATTTGGATTTTGTGGGTAGTATCCGCTGAAAACCCTCACGAGACAACACTCGTCCTACTACGGACACACAGAGGTTTAACGGCTTGTTACATACGCTCAATGCAATCGTGCTTCCAACGAAAACGGATTTATCTTAGTTTTAGTTTATTCGAGAATGAATAAAAAGATAAGTGTGGGGGTATTTGATGTGCACGTAAATGTGCATGTTTTTACCATCATATTTGTTCTATTTAAATTAAATAAATGATCATATTGGGTATTTTAACTTGTTTTAACCAAAATCCATATTAATTCCAAATTTTCACATATCCATCTTCATATAGGGGCAAAACGGTCATTTCTGTGCATATTTCTTTGAGAAAAATTAATTGAAAATTTAAACATATTTGTGTAGGAATTTGATCTCAAATAGGAGTGGGTTCATGAAGACATATGCATGCACAAAATAGTTACAATGGAAAGAAGATGGAAATAATTCAAAGTGAAGAATATGGAGGACCCCATTTACCCACCTACCTTAATGTACAAGTTAGAGGCTAATGCACATGCTTATGGAATTAATGGTTTCATGTACACTTAATTGATATTAGTAGAAGCTAATGATTACTTGGCCTCCACACTATCTCAAGGGCATTTTGGACATTCCCTAAATTATGGATTAGGGTTTTATGCTTGTATAAATAACCCATTACGTTCATGTAACCTCCTCTTCCTTAGTCTCTTCCTCTCATTAGTTTTAGGGTCAAAATAAACAAAGCTCTTCTCTTTCTTTTTTCATGGCTACTTAGCCATTTTTTATTCTCATGTAATTTCTTTTTTTTATGCAATTTAATGCATGATCTTTTCCTTTCTTTGTCTATTTCCTTTCATGTTGTAGTGTAGATCTCTTTTTCTTTTATGCAAATAGAATAGATCTCTTTTCCATTAGCTTTCATTTTTCTTTATTTTTTGCTTTCATGTTGCATGCTACTTGTGTTGATATGATAACACAAATGAAAGGCTAATCCCTTCAATTTAGGGGTAATGAAGCCTCTAGTCATGTATCTTCAACATTTTGATGTTTTATACTCTCTTTTTGTGCTTCAATGAGAATGTATGAAGTGGTTACGTGCTACTTGTGTTGATATGATAACACAAATAAAAGGCTAATCCCTTCAATTTAGGGGTAATGAAGCCTCTAGTCATGTATCTTCAACATTTTGATGTTTTATACTCTCTTTTTGTGCTTTAATTAGAATGTATGAAGTGGTTAACTTGTTGTTTTTGCTTTGAATTTGATAGCCTATATTGTTGACCCCAAATAGGCTATAATTAACCAATCGCTAACACAAAATTACCTCTTCATCTACATATTATGATGGTAATGAAGTGAATGTTGAGATTAAAATTTGATGGTCTATATTTCTAATTAATAGTTAATAAGCCATACTTAAAATAAATTTTTCTTTCAACTTTGTTATCATTTTTCATGTGAGTTAGTAAATGGTTTAAGGGGTGTGCTATAGTTTGATAGCTTATGTTGAGCTAATTAATAGTACAAATAGGCCATACTTATGATAAGCACATCAATTAAGCTAACTAATGAAAAAGAAAAGAGAGATTATAACTTCATTTTGTTGATTTATGTGATCTAGAGAGTGGAAGTTGCCTCTAAATTGTCTTAACACTCTCATATTTTTATCTATTTTCTTTTGTCATTTTTCTCCTTTTTTAGTTGATCACTCTTTCAAATTTGGTTAACTTGATTGAGTAGAATTTTAAAATCATCAATTCCCTGCGGATCGATCCGTATTCGCCACGTGATACATTCGTACACCGTGCGGTTGCGGTTATTTTTAATTTAAATTCGTTTGACGGTTTTCTAAACCGATAGAATTTTCGTCAATGAATACATTTATCATAAACACTCAAATTTTATTTATAAAAATCCCCTTTATATTGTACATTATCCAATTACATTGTTAACTTCTAATACTTAAGGTAAGTTATATTGGAATGTAATTATACAAATAAAATTTTCTAATTCAATTATCTCAAGCTTAAATATTTATCCAAAATTTTGGTTTTATTGTATATTTGACATTATCCTTTAAGACAAAGTTTAAGAATTAGATTTTCGATTAACTTCAAACGATTTTAGAGATAAATAATTATACACAGTATATATCAAATCACATTTTAGAAATCCAAATCCATTTAATTCTCTAAAGCAAGGCCGTGGCAAAACTACAGAATGGTCTCTTCATTTTGAAACTCGAAAATGAAAGTCGATAATGCTGCAGTCATTACCGAAATTATTTTCCAGTGACAAAAAAAAGAGCACTGATTTTCAAATTAAAATTCCTTGAAACAATTTCTACTCGAAATACTTTAATAATACACCCTTAAAAATTTGAACACAAAGTCTGAAACCATCGAAAATTAAATTATTAGTTTCTTTTTTTAAATTCATTTAAATTTCCAAATTAATTTTTAACCATGTTTTAGATCAATTATGTATATATGAAACCAAAGCCAATAGTTACAAGACAGAGTCAAATATTATTTCTTAACATCCAAGTCAATTAACTATCAAAATTTAGAAAATTATACTTATGCATATATAATATAATTATACAAAATTTATTCATTTACTAAATTTGAAAACAATACTGTGTCTGTTTGCTCTATTCAAGTGTTTTAGAGATCCTATCGATAGAGTTGATCAAACGAATCGAACGAAAACTCAAATCAACAACTCAAACAACACAACATATAAGACATTTTAAAATGTAGATTTACAAATATACTATATAGGAATAGATTTTCAAAGCAAGGATAGAGATTCAAATTTGATTAATTCAAACCAAAGAAAATTTTGATTTGAGGATAAGTTGAAACAAAAAATAAGATGAGTAATTAACCGAATAAGTAAATGGATACGATCATATAAATCGTGGGCAACCGCGACTTCAAGAATAAGATCGATGCAGAATTCTAAGACAAATCTACATTCGATCTCAAGAGGTAAAATTTGGGATAACAAAAGATATTAGCATCTAAACCAAGGATATAGAAATCTCCGATGAGTCATTGCCTATTGTAAAGGAGCTTCACCCCTTTACAAGTGATTCAATGGAGCTTTGGATGTTTCAGAATTTAGATGAATAAGAATGGTGAGGGACAAGAATGTAATTCGAAACCGCAGGGAACGTTCCAAAATTCAAAAGGAATCGAGTCAAAAAGGAAGAGATTCACACTCGAATGAAGTGATTCTGTAAATAAATTTACCATATATGCTAAGTTTTATCTAGAGCCAAAGCTCTGATACCAACTGTAACGACCCGATATTTTCAACCATTCGCATCCGCACATGTCGGACTTGAATAGTTAAAAATACCGAATTGTTAATTTAAATTTGGCAAAACTCAGAATATACAGTAAATAAATAAATCACAACCGCAGACGCAGAGTAATATAATGCAGCGGAAGCAAGAGATAGTAGTTCATGAAGCTTCTATATAAATATATATCAGAGTTAAACAAGATACAACAGAAGTAACAAGATGATAATCAAGTACAAGTCTGAATACATCACTGGAATCAACCAGATAACTGGAATCAACTGAACAAATGAAAGAAAAATAGATAGCTGAATCTTCAAGAAAGCTCCAACTCCGAAGGTGAGTCTTGAATGCTGTATCATTCGGTCTGACCCGAGCATGAAGCAAAACACAAAACACAAAACAGTTGAGTCAAGACATACATACTTATACAATGTAAACCAACTCAAGTGAACTGTAATATAAGGTACAAGTAACTTAAAGGATGCTTCGGACCGCCCATCCTCTAAGGATACTTTAAACTATTTACTATGTAGTAATATTACGCTATTATAATAATGTCTATAGTAAAATAAACTTACTTTTAAATAGCGTTAAGGAGTTACCCAATATCCCCCTTAACACATAATAGTGCCAATAGTCTATACGGTACCGTAATACCTCCTGATCGGGAGGCTACCAGAGGATACTCCATAGGTATGACATAAATCAAACTCGTACAAGGCACACTAGGGTAGGTGACACGTCACAACTAGGCAATGCCAAGACAGATATACCAATTACGCTTCCGGACCGGTGGTAACGCGTAGCAGCTACTACCCACCTCGAGCCACACCCCCAAAATCAAAGGGGCCCAATCAATCACAAAGTAATAGAATGGTATCGAAGGAGTGTGTCCGATAAAAGGTGCTACATTATTAGTCCGCCGATCGCTCCTGTTTTAGCCACCTTATGCCAAACTCATGGGAGTCGGGTGAACGAATATACCTCAAAGGAACGCCGCCACCATCCAACTTTATTCTGGAATCTCCACCGCGTACACGGTTGTTAAATGGTTTTTCGAGTTGGCAGAGAGTATGCCAACTCCCAATCTCGGTCTCTTTAACAACCAAACGTTATTATTACCCATGGATATTTCTTTCAAATCATGTACACTTAAAACCAAAATATCATATCGATTTCAAAACTAAATACAATATTATTTCCTTCCAAAAATCAAATCAATGTATCATTTCCCATTTCAAAAACCAAAGTAATAATATATCCCTTATATTCCTAAAACCAATTCAATATCTCATTTAAATAAAACCCAAGTTTCCTAGTCACTGAATATCTCCTTCAATTCATTAAACTTGAAATATTCCTTTAAATTACCTTAACCCAAACCACTTTATATGGTCATATTCTTAAATCTTCCATTTTCAATAAGTTCCAAATTTATATATTTGAAGACAATTCTTAATTTAAATATAATTTTCAATAATTTCATTTCCAAAGCCATATTACTTTCAAGTTATAACAACTCTGAAACCAAACATTTTGAAACATATTTATTTAGACCATCTAAATTCAATGTTAATATCTTCCAAACAAGATGCATTTAACCATTTAAATTCAATGTCAAATTATATTCATTTCAAAGTTGTAGCATTTATAAGTTTATTCATTCAATTATAAACTTTCCAAAAACATTGTATATTTCAGCTACATTAAAATTTCAATTTTTAGCCAATTTAACTTATAAAAATCACATTCCCTACTTCAAAATATTATTTGGATATATTTAACTTATGATTTAATAAAATAAAATTTTATCAATAAATATCCAAATTAAACTATAATTCATTTATTAAGTCAAAAACATATTCTTTTACTTCTTTTATTTCAACGAATAACTTACCACATTATTTTAAAATACCTACTTCATAAGTAAGACTAAATTCCCATTTATTTACTTAACAATTTCAATTAAAACCAAATTTTCAATTATCAAGTTAGGCCATATTTTGAAAATACACTTTTCCACTTAAATCATAATTATTCAATTTTCAAACATTTCCATTTCATAAATAAAGTAATTTATCATAGTAAATATAATGATCAATTTCATTGCAAATTTATTAATTTAGGCATCAATTAAACTATGGTTTTAGGCTAAATACATTTATTACAAAATGTACAATTAAAACTGCATTTCATTTTATCAATTCAAAGGGCATCATTTATTATACAAACGTATTCATTTCATAAAATAAAAATTGATTGCAATCACCAGGCTAGACTTTAAAATTCCATATTAATTAACTTTAATTATTAAGTTATTTATCACAATCAAAGCTCTTTAAATTACCATTAAAACCAAATAAAGATTTTAAATTACAATCTAAACCAATCATCAACTTATAAAATTTTAACTTGCTGAAAGCGAATATCTCTTTATATTTTAAATCATTAAATCACATTTCAAGGTAAAATTTCATATTTTGAAAATATTCAAACTACTTAATAAAATTTTGGGAAAATATTACCTTAAAAATATTAATCATGGGCCCGTATAATATTTTCTAACCTCGGTCAAGTGATACGGATGTATATCATTTCAAACTGTAATTTGAAAGAAAATCCAGATTCTATCATTTCAAACCCGCAATCCTAAGTAAAATAAATACAATAAAAATCAATAAAATCACTCGAGCCTATAATTTCAGCCCATAATGATTTCTCCTTATTCTACAGTTCGTTCGGGCATGTATCAATTCAATCCATAGTGAAGGGTAACTTACAGTGTAATAACAAGAAATAAAATAGCAGTATAGCAAATAATATCATATCAGATAATGAACAAATATATATAAACATGATATAACATCATGTAATCACATCACAGGCATATATGAATAACATATCAATTTATACAGATTCACTTGTCATCATTTTACAATTATATAAGTACGTAATGTCTAGAGTGAATAACTCATCTTTTCAAAGCTAGGATTGAAATTCAAACCCAAATCTAAACTCCGCAGAGCACGAAAAGGCACGACAAGCATGACTATATTTTGAGTGGATGAAGTGTCAAATCCAAACTTGTAGACAACATAATCCATACATATGTAAGCAATGATTCAATAAAAAAGAATATAGATGAAAACAATGAAAAGAAAGGAAACAAAATGACATAACCTTGATAATTCAAAGCAAGATGATCAATACATGGCTTGGTTAGGGTTTGTTATCAAACTTTGGTGATGTATGCTTCCATGGTGGTCACGACTAGGCTTTGGTGGTGAGGAGGAGGTTGTGTGGTCGGCAATAGGGTGAGGCCGAGCTAGGCATGAAGGAAACAAAAGAAAAACAAAAATAGGAAAGAGGAAAAGAAGGAGGACGCCATGGATTTAGATCTAGTATTTGTTCTCACGCAAATAAGAAATAAGGAGAAACTTTTCACGTGAAAAAAAATATAGATGGCGGCTAGGTTTTAGGAAATACAAGTCCAAATGAAAGAAACTGCAAGAAATAAAGAGGCTAGGCATTAAAAGGTAGGAGCTTGCATGGTTTGGGAAATAAAAAAGCAACAAATAACTTGATGTATTTATTATTATTTTTCCTTTGTTTGCACGTAATGAAAAGAGGATTTTAAGGAATAATATGTGCATGAATTATGAGTAGAATTCATGGTTATGAATGCGGAAAGTAATTGGCTATGCAAATGGAAAGGGAAGGGAAAAGAAAAAGGCAACAAATAAACAAAACAAGTAACCTATATCTCTTGGAATTTCTAAGCTATTATTAAAAATAAAATCAATCAAAAATCAAATAAATATATTCAAAGTTTATGCAAATAAAATAGAAAATAAAAATTAGAGAAACAAAATATAGAAAGTCATTGCGTGTAAACACTGTATTTCATCTAATTTAAAAAGTATGATTTAAATCCCCAATAAATCCATATATTTAATTTCTTAATTTTGTTATTGAATCAACTATGAACTTATCCTCTTATGGGTAATATTAACATTGGTTTATATACTAATACATTAATAATTCCAAATTCATCCGAATTTCAATTTATATAGTAATTAATTTCATTTACCTACAATAATCCATTTTATTATAGATTACATTCCAATTAAATAAAAATTGCTTCCAAAAATTTGATTTGGTTTAATTGCCATCTTTGTACTAGGTCCATTATTACCCTATATACCTACTTACATTAGTTTTATATTCCATTACACTAGTCTACTCCTATTTTCATCTTAAATTTGTATTAAATGTTGCATTTCTAAATGTGAAATCTTGTCAATTGTACACATTAATTAAGCTTTAAAACCAATTAATTAATTTAACTTAGTTCCATTCCTTTTACCAATTTATTACTTTATAAATAAATTTACGTTTCTATTTAATTCATACATTCACACCTTCCGTAACAACATTAATTCTCATTAATGACATTAAAGATTTCCTATTTATTTTATAGACTAAATTTGCAACTTATAATAGCTGTTACCATTACCCTTTAATTTCCACTTAAGTTTATTATATTCAACTAATTATTATAATTACCTACCTAATATTGAATTCATTCAATTACTATTAATTATACTAATTCATTTATTTATACACCACTTACCCTTATTTACTTATATTCAAATTTATACTCCAATATAACAGTTACAACTAAATTAATAGGACAATTAAAAAGTAACTGACAACCGTTACTATTACTTTAAGTCACATTAATGAATTCATTATTGTTTATAAATCAAATGTTACAATTACTTAATTAACATGATTTACTTCAATTTATATTAATCATATATTATCTCATTAATGATTCAACATTCACACTTGTGATTTCATTGTTCACAACAAATGTTACCATTCTTATATACCCAATCTTTATTCAAGAGTCATTTAATTCATATTATTCCTTTATAAATTTAAATGTTTACATTAGTTTTCTTACATTAATTTATAGCCAATTATAACAATTTTCATTACTTCACTAAAATATAATTTCATTTTAATTGTTACTAATTAGTTCTAATTACCATTGTTCAATTTTTAATTAATAAGGTTTTTTTCCATATTAAATTGCCAAAACTTATTAACTCAACTAATTAAATTATTGAAAATTTTACGGGTCGTTCCATGATTATTATGTTATTATGTTTGTTTCTTCTAGTCTGCATATTCACTTTAATATGGACCCACAACTGTATTTTGGGGAGAAAGGGCAGAATCACCAACTAGGTTGACCCAGTAGTGAATATAAGTTGAGTTAACTCCTGAATGAGTAGAATTGCATCTAGAAGCTCAGGAAGAGTAGAATATAGGATGCCTGGATACTAATTAAAGAAGTTGTCAGATAGACAGGTTCATAGTAAACCCATGAAAACTATGACTGGAAGGAGTTATTGGCAGTGGCCAATAGGTTCATAGTTAACCTATGAAAACTATGATTAGAAAGAGTTATTTGCAGGGAATAATAGGTTTGTAGTGAATCCATGAAAACTATATCTAGATTAAATTATTGATGGAAGTCAATCGGTTCCTAATCAACCCATAAAAACTAGGATAGAAGGGAAGTTATTGGAGATACCAATAGGTTCAGGGAGAATCCATGAATAAGGAAGTTATTGGCAGGGGCCAATGGTTCTTAGTGATCCAATGAAAACAATGAAACTGGATCGGGAGTCCACAAACATTAAACAGGTTATTAGTCAGCCCTTGAAAACTATTAGGTTAATAGTGACCATAGAAACTATAACCGAGATAGATAGTCCAAATGAATGGGGATGAGTAATCCAGAATTCATTTACTTTTAGCGTATCATCATAATATTTTGAATTATTTTGTTTTAACCATTGTGGATGTAGAAGCACGATATTTTTTTATAAAGTCTTGGATAAAATACTGGTGAGGGAAAAACCCATCCCACTAAGTGGCGTGGTCTCACTAGATATCTAAATGGTTTGAGATGGTAGATTATTAGCCATACCAGGCTTTATGTTTGACTCAAATTTTATGTTTTCCCCTTAACATCTTGGGTGCTCAATTAACTTTGAGTAGTTTGAGAGTTGAGGTTTTAAGGTACCTCTTTAGACGAATAAGCTTCCGAAGATGTGCATAAGGCATGATAACTATTTAATGTTCTTTTCTATTTGATTCTGCTGTGTTTTGTTGTAAAGGCAAAGTTGTTTAATTGCCTAGTTGTATACTGTGATCATCCAAGGGGCACTTCATATGTCGCTCTTGGCGTATGTCATAATAATTATATTTTCACTAAATGTGGTTCTTGAATATGCGATTATGTAATGAATTTGAATGTTTTGAAATGGAATGTGAAATTTATTTATTAATTTTAATTTTTTTTCCATATTTATGTGTTTATGTTATATCAATGAATCAAACATTACCGTATCTCATTGAGGATTAATAACTACGGACGACTGCAGCATCCGTAGCCATTAGTTTTGGGACTCCTAGTGCGGGATGTTACAAGTTGGTATCAAAGCATATGTTTATGAAACTTAAAAGTAATGTAAACCTAAAAGATTTTTCAAAACAAAATCTAATGTATCAGAAAATAAGATCGGGGCTCGGGTTAACGCTGTAGTAACATACTTGTATTTGATATATATATATATGTATGTATGTATATATATGTATGTGTGTATGTGTATATATATAAGTACGTATTCCCCCTTCTCTTAGACTGTTCTTCTGTATCTTACTAAGGTCCGTATGTAGATTTATAAGAAAGGAGATATCAAGGAAGGAAACGAGAGAGGAACTCGGATCGATAGGCTAATGCTAACCAAAATGCAAATGCCAATGTGGGTGCTGGAAATCCACCAATAGATATGGGGACGATGTTTCAGTTCTTCATCAATCTGATGCAAGCTGGAGCAGCTGCTGGAGTTGCTGGGAGTGTTGAAGGATCTAATCCTGTGGCTCCAATGTTAGGAACTGAGTTGATGATGTTTTGATGACAACAACCTTATATAGTTATTATACTTTACTTTATAAAATATATACTAACATTTCCATATAGATACATACATACATACATACATACATACATACATACATACATACATATATGTATGTATGTATGTATATAGGAAGTATATGCAGGTATCATCGAAGACTGATCAGTATAAAGACTCAAGCATCAAGATGAAGATTAGAGATTCAAGACTCTAGAGAATCAAGATTTCAAGATCTCAAGATAAGTGTCTAGTATTTTGTTAAAACTTCATAATAGCACTCTCATCTTTCTTCCAATTTTCTTTTGGGATGGAACCCAATTTCTATCGAAACTAGTGGCTTACAAACCCACGACAAGTAGCTTACAAACCTACGACAAGTGGCTTACAAACCCACGAAAATCAAAATCATTTAAACTACTTTGTACAAGTTCTCGAGTCCTATGGAGGAGCTCTGTAGGAAGGTTCTTGCAATTTCAGTTTGAATAGATTTTTCGAAATGTTTTTTAAATCTGTTTTCAAAATGTTTTAGCTTTAAAAATCACGTTTTCAAAAATGTTTTCATACTTTGTTTTAGCCTTGAAATATTCCTCTATTCTGATTTTTAAAAAACTTCTATTTTTAAAACATCAAAACTTATTCTGATTTTAAATATTACTTATATAATTGACGGTCAATATCAATTATATATATATATATATATATATATATTTAAAATATTGTTTTATGTTCATTCTCTATCCTAAAATATTGTTTAAACACTTTACTTTGCTTCAGAGAAGTTTCAACATGTTTTAAATTCAATTGTCTTTACAAAACAACATATCTATAATTTTGAACTAAGGGATGTCGACATAAGGGGATACCCCATGTCGACATGGTGACAGTTGGATTCAAAATTCAATATTCAAAAGAAGTGTCCATTCGTTCGAAAACCTTTCGCCAATGGTTATGACTGTTGTACATCTATATAAAGGCTTCTAAAACGAATTATTTTAACAACTACTTTCTTATTTTCTTCACTCTTTCTTCTCCACCATTCCATATCCATAAAACTTCATATTTTCAAGATCGTGCCATCATTCTGCCAAATTCTCAATAGGAAATCATTTAGATACTCTCTCTATTTGATTCTCCATCATTCTACTAAAGATCAAAGTGCTATTCCGAGTTATAGGCTTAATTTGTATCCAAAAAGTCCATAGAGTCTATCCATTCAAAAGGATTGTTATTAAGAAGTATTAGGGCGATCTTGTGTCCCGTAAATCAAGAGAGTTTACCCCAGACTCGGAGATAGGAGGGTTCCTCAAGGCCTTAGAAATTAAGGGTTGTAATTTGGATATTGGCTTATAAAAATCTGTACAAGGATATTGCCTTGGTGCAGGACTAGATGTAGGAGGATTCCGAACCAGTATAAAATCCGGTGTGTTCTTTCTTTTTACTTGCTTTACTTTACTATTTGCATTTGTTATATCTTCTGTGACCATTCTGTGTTAGAATTCTGTTTAGATTTGCGTTGAAAGTTTTAATTTAGTCACATAGTTCATATATTCTTTAAAACACTATTCACCCCCCTCTAGTGTTATTTCTGCTTTAAGATCCTTAATCCGCATCCCTAACAATTGGTATCGGAGCATTGGTTTTCATTATTTTCATAATCTGAAATTTTGAAAAGTTTTAATGGCACAACACACTAATAGTGTCACTCCTGTCACCACTACTTCTGTCAATACAAGCACTAACACTATTCATTTGTAGAAGGTCAGTCTACTGTCAGACCACCACTTTTTAATGGCAGTAATTATGCATATTGGGCATGTAGGATGAAAATTTATTTACAATCCATAAGTTTAGATACTTGGAATATGACACAAATTGAATATGTTGAACCAACTACTAATTTTGCCCAGTGGACTACTGAGCAAAAGACGGTTGCACAAAACAATTCTAAGGCTATGAATATACTATTTTGTTCACTAGATAGGAATGAGTTTAATAGAGTCTCTGTTTGTAAGTCTGCATTTGAAATCTGGAAAACTTTGCAAGCAACTCATGAAGGAACAAGCAAAGTTAAACAGACTAAAATTTCCATATTAACTAACCAGTTTCAATTGTTTAAAATGCATGATGAGTCCATTTTCGACATGTATTGTCGATTTCAAGATATTGTACATTCATTGATTGCTTTAGGAAAGGGTTTCTCAGAAGAAGATCAAGTCAGAAAGATACTCAATTTACTCACTCCAGAATGGGATCAAAAGACACTTACTATTGAAGAGGCAAATGATGTTAGTCAAATGAAGATCGAAGAGTTAATCGATAATCTAATGTCTTATGAAGTTCAACTACAAGGGAGAAAAGAATCTAAGGTAACGGAAAAGAAATCGATCGCATTCAAAGCAACAACTGGAGATTCAGAACAAGATAGTGATGAAGACATTGCTTTCATGACCAGAAATTTCAGAAAGTTTCTAAAGTATAGAAAGATGAAGAACTTTAAAAGAAATGATCAAAGAAATTCCAGAAATACTTCGGAGAACAACAACAATCACAACAACAACAACAACAACACTGGTGATAGATGCTACAACTGCAACAAAACAGGGCTCTACAAGATAGATTGTCCATATCCAGACAAACAAACATTTCAACCAAATAACGAGAAACTCAGGAAAAGAAAGAAGGCATATGCAGCAACTCTTGACGATTCAGATTCATCCAGTGATGACGAGAAGAAAACTGATAATTCAAATCTGTGCTTCACTACTATTCTCGAATCGGAAGACGATCGGAGTTTGGATCTAAAAATAGGTACACATTTATTTTGATTTTATTGGATACTTGCTTTTTTTGATTTTGTTTTCAATTTCTTGAATTTTTAAATTCAAAATCACCCTTTGAAATTTTAATTTTTAAATTCAAAATAATGTTATTTTAATAATATTTTAAATATTAAAATATTTTAATATTATTATATTTAATATTATTACTGGAATTATATATAGATATAGAATATAGATTAGTTTTCTTAAGATTTCAGGAATTGATTTTAGAAAAAGACACCTCTTTTCAAATTCAACAGTCACATGTCGACATGCCAGGATACCCCATGCCGACATGTCTCTCAGAAATTTGATTTCAAAATTTGAATTCAAACTTTTGAGTTTCCCTCCACCTTTTCACTTACTTCAAAATTCTGAAAAGATACCTCTTGACCAGAGAACATGACGTTAGAGAATCTATTTAATATACTTCTCTTATCATCTCTTTTCACTTTATTCTCATAATTCAAACTTTCTTCATTATCTTCTACTCCTCTCATACACTCATCAATGGCTTCCTCAAGTACCCCATCAACTATGAGGCTGACCAAATCCATCAAAAATGATCTTTTTAATGACCTGGAGGCTATCAAAGCTTACATAAGTTATGTAAACTATGGTAAAGTCAATACGGGAAAATTTGCTATTTTGATGATTTTCCTTCTTATGAAATCGATCAACTTTTTGAAGAAAACTCCATTCTTAGCTTGATTGATAACAAGCAAAATGATTTCGTTTGTTATCCAAACCTTGTCAAAATGTTTTATGCAAACCTAAACCGTGAATTTTATAATGAAAATGAAGATCAAATTTGGCGTAGTGTTAAAGGAACACTTATTGTTTTGGATTTCGATATTTTGGGTACTATTTTGGGTTGCAAATCTACTGGTATGAATCTCTCGCAATTTCAAATCAATGAAACCGATCGAGAGACTTTCATCACATTTTTGAAAGCAACGACCTCATGGATTTTAAGAATCGCTTTTTCCGCCCAAAAGAAAGAATTGTCAACCTTCTTATTCAACACACCGTTATTCCTAGGTCGGGAAACTATAATAATCCCACCTCAAAAGTGTGTAAAGCTCTTTTTGCTATATTTGGAAAATATGATATTAATTGGGCACAAACTATTTTGGATGAGTTAAGACCCAAAAATTTTACTATGGGAGAAAACACTCTTTATCATGAAATTTATCTTACTCGGATTTTCAATTATTTTGGTGTGGATGTTAAAAAGGAAGAGTTTGTAAGTAGGAAAGTGTTCGATCATGGGAACATTTCCCTTATGAAAATTCCACTTATGTTTCAACCGTATGAAACACTTACCGAAAAGGAAGAGAGACTTACTCATGAAGAGATGGAAGAAGAGGGAGAAGAAGAGGAAGAAGAAGGGGAAGGAATGGAAATTGAAGAAGAAGAGGAAGATGAAGAAACCTCTTTGGAAAGTATAGAGTATCCACATACACTCGCCAATCCGTCCAACAAAACCATACTCAAGAACCAAAAGATACTTGCTCAAAACCAAAAGGTTCTTAAGAGATCTATTAGCAAGAAAATGGATAAAATCTCTACCAAGATCGACAAGTTCTTTGGGAAGATAGGCAGGAAACTTGGCTTGTCCTCATCATCATCTTCATCAAACTAATCCTAGCCATTATCTCTCTACCTATCGTTTATCTATCTTTGTATTTTCTATTTTTTTTGGTTAATATTATGTAATGTTAACTAATTTAAGTAATGCTATCTTATTCTCTGTTTTCCAGCTTTATATATCTCTGATAATTATTTACTTTAAGTTTATATAGGTCCACTAGTATAAACTTAGAAATCAAAAATAAATCAACTTGGTCATTCTGTCTAGACCATGTCGACATGCCCCATCCCCCCATGTCGACATATAACAGTCAGAAAGTAGTTACAATTTCTAACTTCAAATTCTTGTAACTACCAAGTGACAATTCATTTTGAACGGCCAATAACTCCTATAAATACCTATTTCTTCCAGAAAAACTTCTCTACCTCTATTTCTATTCATCTCCTCTCATACTTCAACTTATTTCTTAAATTATGGCTTCTCCAATTAAAAATTTAAGTGAAAATCATGAAGAAACTCTTACTTCTCTCAAGAATATTCTCTCTTTTATACTTAGAAATCAAAGGCACTTAGAATTAAGCCGAATGCAGATGATCAAAGAGTAAGAGAGACACTTCGACGCACTTCGTTGGATGATCTCAAGCCTTAGCAAAGACGAACCCGAAGCAAATCCACCGGTCACTCTTGACAAAGATAATTGGGATGTTATCAAAACTGATCCTATCTTTGGAGAAAATGAATGGGTGGAAGTCCCAAGGAATGTCTGATCATTATGTATGTATGTTTGTTTGTTTGTTTTGATTTGATTTGATTTAGATTTGACTAGGATTTGATTGAATTGTTTACTTAAGTTTGATTTGGATTTGGTTTGTATATAACTTCATATACTACACATGATTGGTTTGCTATGTATGATATTGATTTGATTGTTAAGTTACACTTATATATATGCTCACACACTTGATCACTTACACGTTCACTTTACACTTTTATTCTATATATACTTGATTATCTTAGAACAGGTAAATCTTTTATTCCTTTTTGTTGATGTCAAAGGGAGAGAAAGTTATAAAAATATATGTGCTTGGTGTAAGGGGGAGTCATGGAATAAATGGGAGTTGTAGTTTTAAGAAGAAGTCACGTAGTAAGGGGGAGTTATGGAGAGTTATGGTATGGTAAGAATATTTTATAAATAAAGGTTGTCATCATCAAAAAGGGGGAGATTGTTAGGAACTGAGTTGATGATGTTTTGATGACAACAACCTTATATAGTTATTATACTTTACTTTATAAAATATGTACTAACATTTCCATATATATATATATATGTATATAGGAAGTATATGCAGGTATCATCGAAGACTGATCAGTATAAAGACTCAAGCATCAAGATGAAGATTAGAGATTCAAGATTCAAGACTCTAGAGAATCAAGATTTCAAGATCTCAAGATAAGTGTCTAGTATTTTGTTAAAACTTCATAATAGCACTCTCATCTTTCTTCCAATTTTCTTTTGGGATGGAACCCAATTTCTATTGAAACCAGTGGCTTACAAACCCATGACAAGTAGCTTACAAACCTACGACAAGTGGCTTACAAACCAACGAAAATCAAAATCATTTAAACTACTTTGTACAAGTTCTCGAGTCCTATGGAGGAGCTTTGTAGGAAGGTTCTTGCAATTTCAGTTTGAATAGATTTTTCAAAATGTTTTTTAAATCTGTTTTCAAAATGTTTTAGCTTTCAAAATCATGTTTTCAAAAATGTTTTAAAACTTTGTTTTAGCCTTGAAATATTCCTCTATTCTGATTTTTAAAAACTTCTATTTTTAAAACATCAAAACTTATTCTGATTTTAAATATTACTTATATAATTGACGGTCTATATCAATTATATATATATATTTAAAATAATGTTTTATATTCATTCTCTATCTCAAAATATTGTTTAAACACTTTACTTTGCTTCAGAGAATTTTCAACTTGTTTTAAATTCAATTGTCTTTACAAAACAACGTCTCTATAATTTTGAACTAAGGGATGTCGACATAAGGGGATACCCCATGTCGACATGGTGACAGTTGGATTCAAAATTCAGTTTTCAAAAGAAGTGTCCATTCGTTCGAAAACCTTTCGCCAATGGTTATGACTGTTGTGCATCAAGGCTTCCAAAAGGAATTTTTTTAACAACTACTTTCTTATTTTCTTCACTCTTTCTTCTCCACCATTCCATATCCATAAAACTTCATATTTTCAAGATCGTGCCATCATTTTTCCAAATTCTCAATAGGAAATCATTTAGATACTCTCTCTATTTGATTCTCCATCATTCTACTAAAGATCAAAGTGCTATTTAGAGTTATAGGATTAATTTGTATTTAAAAAGTCCATAGAGTCTATCCATTCAAAAGGATTGTTATTAAGAAGTATTAGGGTGATCTTGTGTCCCGTAAATCAAGAGAGTTTACCCCAGACTCGGAGATAGGAGGGTTCCTCAAGGCCTTAGAAATTGAGGGTTGTAATTTGGATATTGGCTTATAAAAATCTGTACAAGGATATTGCCTTGGTGCAGGACTGGATGTAGGAGGATTCCGAACCAGTATAAAATCCGGTGTGTTCTTTCCTTTTACTTGCTTTACTTTACTATTTGCATTTGTTATATGTTCTGTGATCATTCTGTGTAAGACTTCTGTTTAGATTTGTGTTGAAAGTTTTAATTTAGTCATATAGTTCATATATTCTTTAAAACACTATTCACCCCCCCTCTAGTGTTATTTCTGCCTTAAGATCCTTAATCCGCATCCCTAACATCCAATTGGGAATAACTATGCTAAGTTAGGCAGGGATTATAACAGTCTTGGTGGGAAGCCGTTTATGGGAACAAAGTGTGACGACCCCACTTCCTACTCCCAGGAAGTAGCATCGTTAATAAGAAAGAAAAGGGTGAGAAAATAGAAAAGATAGAGAAGAAAGAACAACAACATCAGAATCTCACAGCGGAACGAATAAAATATAATAATCACATAAGTATTTACATAATATATATAACATCAATCAGAGTGATACATATAGTACATCACATACTAGACAGTTATAAACACCTGTCTAGTTAATACAACACAATAAACAATACATCACAGAGATACCACACAGCGGAACTATATATATATATCTACAGCGCTGAAGCCTCCTGCTCCATTGCTCCTCCAGAATTCGTCAAAGCTAATCTGAATCCCTTGGCTACCCGTAAAAATTTGGGTACCCGAGAGTTTATGAGAAACAAAAATAAACTTCGGGTCAGACATGGGTCTGGTATGAGTAACAGGTTACAGTTGCTTAATTTTGAAAAATCCTTTGAAAAAAAAAGGTATCACGTAAGACTTCCCACACATAAACATGGAAAAGTTTTTACCTTACGCTAACCGAAACATTTGATAGGAAATCCAGTGATATTATAATAGGTCTAGGGTTTTCAAGTAAATAGAAAATAGCCGAAATTGTTACATGATTAAATTCCAGCTACTAGCCACAAAAGTGGGTAATACAATCAAAACCTTAGGCACTTATTGGATTATGATTCCATACAATGGCAGGGCTACTGGGGTACCGCCCGTCACAGTACGTGGCCTAGATCAACGTACCTAGGATTACTCCCTTCATCCCCTGCAACACAAGGCCGGAACCATTCCTTACTGAACAGTCCCGAACAAGATAAACCCCGCAGTTGGCTGCAGACCAACTGCCCACTAAGCCAAATAAAAAGGGACATCTAGACAGGGGAATATCCTTGTCCTGCTTGGGCATGACCCACCTAACCTTGCTGCACCTTCCCTATTTTAGCCATTCCCGGTTGATGAGGCTTGAGGTTACGATTACCATTATAGAACATATTTCTTAGAATGCTCATCGTCCGCCTGACGATGTGTTGAAAGCATTCAATCCATACAAGTTCGTTCCGGGTTCGAACGAAACCGAAGGCATCATCTCGTTACACTCATTTTGGAATCACCCTCATAGTTAACGACGATAAGCCTTGCATTCTGAACCTTCATCTTCCCTTCAGATTCACGACCTATCGTTAATTTGGAATCGATGTGGTTTTCGGATATTCCTAATGCGGAAACCCGATCCTGGTCTCATCGAAATCCAAAACGTGTCTTTTAGGGCCAAGTTGTCAATTTAGTCTTAACAGTGAATTCAATATTATCAATATGCATAGATAGACAATTCACATCTCATACCAGATAATCACATCATCATAATAAACAGATAATTAATATCATCATCCAAACAGATAATTAAACATTATCATACTTAAACCAAGCATCTCATATCACATAGACATTATCCAACTCATTTCTGAGATCACAATCAAATAATGAAATATCAATATCATCCATCAGTAATGATTTATGAATCACAAGCTATAATTAATTTAAAATGAATTAAATTAACTACTTCCATTTTAATTAATTTAAAATAAATTAAATTAATTACTCATTCCATAAATCCTGCTCTCACAATCATTAATTAATTATAAATCAAATTAATTAACCATTTTCTAATTACAAGAATAATTTAATCTTTAATTAATTTTCCAAATGAATTATTCTAAATCATTCATAGCAAATGAATATTTGATTACTTCCTTATTAATTATTCCTTAATTTACAATTATTAATTACATCATTAATTATATTACTTAATGATCTCCAATTTATATTGCATCACTTATTTAAAATAATTAAGTGATTAATCTTTACTTAAACACAATTATTAATCACCCCTTGATTAATAACAAACCGGTAATTATCTACTCTTAATTACTTATTAACAAATTAATCATTCCATGATTAATTATTTCCATAAATCAATCCTTTGATTAATTTCATAGGAAATTACTCAAATTACTTCACTTACAAATCATCTTGTACTAACTTCATCAAGTAATGTTCATCCAATTACTATTCTGAGTAATTATGCTCCATTTATTACACTAAGTAATTACACATACCAAATCATCAATTACTTATATATTCAAATTAATCATCTTTGATTTAAATATCCTTTACTGCATTCCAGAAATTTCCTTTAATTTATTTACAGAAATTAATCTTGAATAAATCCATTAATTACATTTATATCGATTTATTTCCATGTAATTATCTTGTTGATTTATTATTCTCAAATAAATCAATTTCTCTAATTCCCATCATTAATTATTTAATTAATGATTTCTAGTTACATTTCATTTGTTAATTATATTAAGAATACACATCTTCAGATTACAAATATTAATCCTCTTGATTAATATATATACAGTAATTAGTCATTCATAATTAATTACTTCTCAATAACAAGCTTAATTAATCTCTTGGTTAATTTTAAGTAATTATATTCTCAATTACTTCCATTAACAACATTATCCAGTTAATTATATCCCGTAATTATCCTTCAATTACTTTTCTTAGTAATTTACTTCCTAAATATCAGTTAATTAAACTAAATTAATTAACTCAAATCAATTTACACCATTAATAAATAATTAATTTCTTAATTACTTCTCAATAAATAATTTCATTTAAACTATTGAATTAATTAATCTAATTAATTTATTACAAAATCAATCATATTAATTAATTATAACATAATCTGGATAATGAACTTCATTAATAATTATTTAATTATTTCCTTCTAACATAATCAACTTATATTAATTATTATTAATTATAAGTTAATTAACCATTATTAATTTAAAAATCTAATCTATAGTTCTAAATCTCATACTAGTTAATTAATTCATTAATTAACTTTAATTACTACTTTTACACTATAATTACTAGTTTAATTAATTTCAATCATTAATCATTCTTCTTAATCAACTTAAGAGTTAATGCATATAAAAAATTCTAAAACTTAAAGTAAAATTCAAACATTTATTTTAATTTACTTTCTAATTAAAAACCAATTTATCATTAATAAAGTTTTAGAACTAATTTATATTTTAAAACCCCTTTTTCAACACACATGTTTAATTACAATTAAAACTTATTTGAATAAATTTAAATTATAAAACTTATTTTATTTCCAAATTAGACTTTCAAATCTAAGTCCTGGTTTTAAATTTTCGAGCTAACTTGTTTCAATCATTTCTCAACAGTTTATGTTAATTTTGAATTCCACTCTAGTTTAAAAATTCTTTACTTATTTTCCACCTTTGAGTTATTAAAATGATTTAAATCATGGGAACTTTATTATTTTTTTTTCAACTACATTTCAAACAAACTTAAATTCACTGTTAAACTTGATTTAGTACTAGTTTTCACTTTGATTTTAAATTTAAACCCAAAGTTTTTAAAACAGTTGAAACCTGTTAAAATAGTTTCAGGTTTACAAACCTGTACACTAAAAAACCCGAGCACCCCTCCCTATTTCTTCGAGTAATACGCGAGTTTCCCCGAGTAAACAATCAAGCTTCTTCGAGTTCTTCTCCCCTGCACATATCTTCTCCTCCTTCCTTTCTTCCCAGTTAAAACAAGTTCAAGCCCAACAAAAACAGCACGCAAAACTCGTGTCGACCCCGAAGTAACCCACGATCGAGCTCCAGTACTTCTTCTTCCCCAACTACACACACAACCCAGACCACCAACGTGCCTGTGCACGTGCACCACCCCTCTGGCCATCGCCGGCCATCCACTACAACTGCTTCCCATCGGCGACCATCTCCAGATGTCGTCACGACCATCCAAACCCACTGCAGCACCTCGTATCACAATCGAGTTGCCTGAACAAACCTGGAGCACAACAGTTTTACCACTCGATCCTGGAAACTTCGCCGCACACTAAACTCCGACCACCGGAGTACCACCACTTTCGGCTACAGCTCCAACTACCTTCCCTCTACCGATCCCCAAGCCCACGTTGAACTCGATCGCCTCTGGTCACCGAACGAGACCAATACCCAACCAAAGCAAAAACTAGGTTTACAAACTTTAAACGTCTGCCGCTGTCGCCACCGTGACCGTGGCCACCTCCGCCTATTTTTCCCATCACCCTGGCAAGCTCCCCCACCTCCTCGCACAATCCGACCAACTCTAATCCCATAGATCACCAGAGATTCCCAAAAACCCAAAAACAGTGCAACCCAGAATTGCACTTTCATTTCTAATCTAAAAATTTTGATTCTAGCTTTAAAAATCATGTCATAGTGTAAAGATTTAGTTTATACACCTGAATTGTAGAATTATCATGTTTGAATTTTTACAGAGATTTGAACTTCCTGTTTAAACTTTTATTTCCAGAGCAATTCCTGTCTTAATTTAAACTAAATAATTTTTTTAAATCTTAGTTCAGAATCAAACAAGCAATATTTGTTTGGAACTTAAGTCCTAACAGTCCATAGATCAATCCAGAAATGATTTTTGAAATAAAGCATGAACTTGAAAACTTAATATACAGAGGTGTATTACAGGTTATAAACATGCAGGGATCATTTCACAAACATCCAACAGTGTATAAACACATATTTATATTTAGTTCAGGCATAAATTATCAATCATATGTAAATATACTTGAGCTTTTTTTTTTTTAATTTTGAGTTACTCACCTGAAACAGAAAAGAACAGAGCCTTATTTGCTTTTCAACAAGCTTGCAATTTACAGGTTGAACTCCTCCTTTGATTCTCAGGTTGAATTGAATTTGAGTTGTTGTTTTGTTTGAAGTTTATTTGAATATAAAGTGTTTACTCAGTTCGAACTGAATATGCAGATTTATATATGCAAGAAGTTTGATATTTATAAATAAGTTACAGTGTACATTATTATTATGTTTCATACTATTAAGACAATATTTGCATACAATCTTGTTTGTACAGATTTCAAACCAGAGATATTTTATTAAATGGTGGCTGATATGAATACTTAGTGTACTAAAAGATTTTTACATTAATTAGTTTTTGTTTGTTAGCTTAAGAAATTTAATGATGTCTTCCTAAGCAAGCTTCATACATATACAGTTGTGTATTTTTGTCTCAGCCTGCACACATAGATATTTTTATATCTTTCATTTTGTTTGCCATTTGCCTTGTTTCATTCAATTTGGCCTGCATACTTTTGATTTTGTTTGTACAATCACACTTTACTTTGCTATTGTTTTTATCTAGATGCTTTAAACATATACCTATATGTATATACTGCAATTCAGTTTTTATGTTAGCTTACAACTTTGAAATTTCTTTTGTTCTTGATATTTTAAACATATTATATAGGTTGCAGTTTGGTTCTGTTGGTTTATACTTTGAAAATTCTTTGTTTCTAGTTTTAATTGCTGACTTATTATTACATTTTGAAGTGTATGTGACTTGTTATTGTAAATTGTAAATGTTTGTGAATGTTATATAAATTTATCCCATATGATTATTACTTATTTAACTTATTATATACAGTATTTTCACTTATAATCAATAGCTTCATGAATATTTTATTTTATTTCTATGTTTAACTTATTACTTAAAATCTTGCATCCCTATATATATATATATACATTCTTACTTATTTATATTATAAAACATATGATCAATTTGAAATGATAAATAAAATGTATCTTTCTATTATAAACTACATACTTTATTAATGTATGTTAATGTATTTATTGACAAAATTATAACTAAAACTCATATATCATTTTAAATCATATTTTAAATCAAACTATACTAAAAAGAAAAGAAAACAAATCATTTTGTTAATAATTCTAAATTTGAACTTAAGTTAGAATAAGTTTTAATCTATTTAAACATTTACTTATGTATTTAAAATCACATATTTATTTATTTATTTAGCTTTTGAAAAGTTTATATTAAATAAAACATAATTTCTAATTCACTAAAATATATATTAGTATTTAAACATATTTTATTAGTTAAATTTTAAAACAAATTCATTTATTTATAATGTATACAAATATATACATATATAAATAGAAAACAAACAATTAATTTCTAACAGATAAAATTTACCAATTGAATATTTATTAAAAGAAAAGTATCAATTCAAATTTTATGATCAAATCAATTTAATATTTAATGCAGATTATTAAATTGATATTGCTAGAAAATTCCGGGTCGTCACATTCCTCCCCCCTTAAAAGAATTTCGTCCCCGAAATTTTAAAAGCAAAGGTAATTTAATAATATATTTAAGATTTTACTTAATTTTAAACCATAAGCATATATCAATCACATGTTAACAATCATCACAACCAATCTACTCAATCAACAAAGCTAACTATCCAGATAGAATTCCGGATAGAGCTCCCTAGAGTTTCCCAGTATAACACCGGAATACTCGATCTATAGAATCCAATCAATCTATACTCCTAATCTATAAAACTCCTTTGGATCAGATAAAATTCATCCAAAATGAAATCTCCGACTTCCAAATCCAAATTCTTTCGTCTCTTATTCACCAAATACATCTTACAGTCCAAAGCTGCCTTCAACCCACTGATCAGCTCAACCTATGCTGATAACTCCTAAAACAATCTGAATCCAAAAACAATCCAGTAGAATAATTTCCTCAAAACCAACCAAAACCAAGAACTCAACCTCTACTATCATCAGTAGAAAACATCCTCTCTTTCCCAGAAAAGAAAAACAAATGCACTTCCAACTGCTTCCGCTGCACAACTCTGATATGGATGGATGAAAATGCTAATGATGTACATAAGCATAACTGGACAACACATGACAAAAATATGATTCAGCAGATCCAAAATAGAACTCAGAAATTCCTCCAAAACTTGAGCTGCTTAACCAATTCCTCTCTCCAGAAACCATTCTATTACTAAGCTGAACCATCGACACTTTTTTTGAAATCCAGTCGATATCAAACTCAACTTCTCAGATGCTAAGACAAACTATTGACTTTTCAAAAATATCCAGAAAAATTTCTGCCATCCCAGAGAACACTTAACTATCGCAAGTCTCTTTTGCGATCAACCCAGGCTAATATCCAAAGAAAACTGTTCTCTCCTTATCAATCTGAACAGCTTAAACTTATCCAATCAATCCATTAAAGAAATGGTTTCACAAAACTACTTCTGGACTCACCTCTAAAGAACTGCTGACAGATGATCTCCTCGCGTGCCGGCAGAACAATCTGAGCTGCAACACTGCTACTGATGCCAAAAATCTTAATCCAAAATTCCTCGGAAAACTCGGGCCTCAACGCCAAACACAACATTCAGCTGAACTCAACCTCAAAACTAATGCAGACACACTTCCTTATCCAAAGATCCTTGAGAACTTCTTCGGAAACAAACCATCTCTACTGCATCTCAACCCACAACCACTACTTCTTGAGTTACCAAGATAATATTCAAGCTTCTTCTCAACTCACACAATCCAAATCTACTCATTCAATCTTGTACAACCAAAAATGGACCCCAAATCTCAACAGGTTTCCTCAAGAGATTAGGTGAAATCCTTACACCACAAATTTACTCGAGACGGTACTAGGTCTACAGTCTCGTCAAATATACTTCCAACCACAAGTAGTCGTGTTACACACACCACTACTCAATCTATCCTTATACTTATATTGGAAAACCCAGACAGGTAATCCAACAAATAGATAGAAAATAAATAAATAAATATATATATATTAAAATTACAAATACGCTCTCTCAGGAAAGAAATCACTTAAGAGCCTAGGTATTCACTCAACCTAGCGCTCTGATACCACTGTGACGACCCCACTTCCTACTCCCAGGAAGTAGCATCGTTAATAAGAAAGAAAAGGGTGAGAAAATAGAAAAGATAGAGAAGAAAGAACAACAATATCAGAATCTCACAGCGGAACGAATAAAATATAATAATCACATAAGTATTTACATAATGTATATAACATCAATCAGAGTGATACATATAGTACATCACATACTAGACAGTTATAAACACCTGTCTAGTTAATACAACACAATACACAATACATCACAGAGATACCACACAGCGGAACTATATATATATCTACAGCGCTGAAGCATCCTACTCCATTGCTCCTCCAGAATTCGTCAAAGCTAATCTGAATCCCTTGGCTACCCGTAAAAATTTGGGTACCCGAGAGTTTATGAAAAACAAAAATAAACTTCGGATCAGACATGGGTCTGGTATGAGTAACAGGTTACAGTTGCTTAATTTTGAAAAATCCTTTGAAAACAAAAGGTATCACGTAAGACTTCCCACACATAAACATGGAAAAGTTTTTACATTACGCTAACCAAAACATTTGATAGGAAATCCAATGATATTATAATAGGTCTAGGGTTTTCAAGTAAATAGAAAATAGCCGAAATTGTTACATGATTAAATTCCGGCTACTAGCCACAAAAGTGGGTAATACAATCAAAACCGTAGGCACTTATTGGATTATGGATTCCATACAATGGCAGGGCTACTGGGGTACCGCCCGTCACAGTACGTGGCCTAGATCAACGTACCGAGGATTACTCCCTTCATCCCCTGCAACACAAGGCCGGAACCATTCCTTACTGAACAGTCCCGAACAAGATAAACCCCGCAGTTGGCTGCAGACCAACTGCCCACTAAGCCAAATAAAAAGGGACATCTAGACAGGGGAATATCCTTGTCCTGCTTGGGCATGACCCACCTAACCTTGCTGCACCTCCCCTGTTTTAGCCATTCCCGGTTGATGAGGCTTGAGGTTACGATTACCTTTATAGAACATATTTCTTAGAATGCTCATCGTCCGCCTGACGATGTGTTGAAAGCATTCAATCCATACAAGTTCGTTCCGGGTTCGAACGAAACCGAAGGCATCATCTCGTTACACTCATTTTGGAATCACCCTCAGAGTTAATGTAACGACCCTAGATTTTAATTTAATTTAAATTGATAATTAAAAGAAATTTTGAATAAAAAAAATTATAAAATTAAATATAAATGGAAGCGAGTTTCCTCGATTCAAATAGAAAATATATTAAGTCGTATGGGTTTGAAAATTTGTATATATGAGAATATATATGTATATATTGGATTTTAAATAAATTCTTAAATAAGTGATTTTGAAAAAAATAAATAATATACTTTAGGCACAAGTATAAAAATAAATAAATAAATTGATTTAAAAACTTATAAATGATGATAATTTGAGTTATATAAAATATATGTGTATATATAGAGAAATATAAAACAATAATTTTTTAAAGTAAAATTTATGATAAATATTTAAACTAAAAATAGAAATAAAAATTTAAAAAAAAAGGTTTTAAAAATAAATAAAAATAGAAACAAAATAAAGTAAAATTACATCCAAATAAATAAGCAAAGTATACAAAATAATAAAATAACACAAGTGTGAACACTTAAATAAGAAACAAAACAAAGCATAAAACTTGAAACATAAGTATGCAGGCAAGCAAAATAGGCCTGTAAAGTTTAATATGCTAGGCAAGATCAAAGTAAAAATAATATAAGTACAAAATAAAACATAAACAAAGAAATACCAAGATCCTTAGTACACTATAAAATATCCTAGCACACATTTTTCATCTCAGCCGAAGTAAGGCTGTAGTAAACAAATGCATTAACATGCATAACCAAGTACAATAGCATATCAAAGCAAAATCATCTCAGCCCATAACTATTGTATAAACAAACATTAATAATCCCTATACAAACATTTTTCTCTACATGTATACCTCTATCCTATTTCATTCATTCACTAAAAGTTAAGCAAAACCAGAGAGAAAGAAAAAAATAAATAAGAAACAGTAGTCAGTAACAAAAGCAACTACAACCTGATAATCAAGATGAAGGCTTCAGTTTGAAATTACACAAGGCTGCTCAAACAAAAGCAATTCTAGTTTCCAGTTCTCAGAGCACTTCCAGCTGCTCATGCTCTCTGTTTCAAACAACACATGTGAGTAACTTATGTTCTTTAAAATTTAAAAGTTGAATTGATTTCATATAGGTGTCTGTTGCTATATATATATCCTCTGAATAATTTGGAAACAAGAGATTACAGTAAAATCTTTTAAATCTGGAAAAAATCACTGTGAGTAAACAACTTTAAATTAAACTGAATATATTTAGTTGTTGTTTGTTAAGTTTGAGATCTGGAATTTCTTTGATGTACATATACATATATAAATCTCCTCTGTTTCCTTGTTCTTCTTCCTTATTGACTGAGTTACAGGTTTAAACAAACAAGAAACTTCAATCTCTTATCATTAAACCAATATCAGACCTTGGTTTCAAAGATAAATGGGTGGGTTTAAGTTTCAGGGATTATTTAAAAATAGTTTTAAATAAAACAAGGATATACAATGTGAAAGAAAAGAAAAAAAAATTGATTCCACCGAGCAAACTTTAAATTTTAATAAATTCGATTGTAAAGAATTTGAGATTCATTCACATAACATGAATCGGCATTAGAAGATAAGAATTTTAAGCCAAGATTTATGATTTTTAAGTGAAGGAGTTGAGAGCGGTTTGGTTTTGAACTGGAATTGATTTTTGATCAATTTCCGGCACTTGGTTAAACTGGGGGTGTAGGGGTTGTTCGTGGTGATGGAGGAGCCTATGGGGGTGAGTAGAAAAATGGTCAGAGGTGGTAATAACGGCGGCGGCGTCGGCGGCGAGTGTTCGAAATTTCTAAACCTAGTTTTTGAACGGGAAGGAAATTCGTGCACCACGGTTTCATTCGAGCATCGAGTTGCTCGAGGGTCTGGGAAATGGTAGCTATGGGTTTGATGAAGCGATAGCCGGAGTTGTAGGTTGGCCGGTGGCCGAGGCGACGAGATTGGGGCATTGACAGGTTCGGGGGTGATGGGTTCAAGCGGTTCCAAGTTTTGAATTTTTGCTCGAATTTTGATTTCGAGGTGGTGGGATGGTTCAAGTGGTCGGAGTACAATCAGGAGTTGATCGGTGACGTGTTCGACACCACGGCGATGGCCGGAGCTGGCCGGCGTCATTGTACACGTGCACCGTGCCCATTTCGGTGTTGGAGCAACAGTGTGTGGTGCAGTTTTTTTTGGCTCGGGGAATACGCGAGTTATTCGAGTGGATGGCTCGAAGCAAGTGAAGGGTTCGACTCGTGTATTTTTAGGTTCATGCCGAGTAAAATTTATTTGTTACAAGTTTTAACAATAACCTGTACTATTGTGTTTTAAAAGTTTAAAATGAAATTTAAAAATTTATGTTTTAAATAAATTTAAATATCTTAAATTTGAAGGGAATTTAATATCGAAAATCTTTTAAATTTCTTAATAACAAAGTAGTACTTTAACATATGAATTTAAAGCAAGTTGAAAAATCAATGTTTCAAATATTGTTTTTTTAGTGTTAACTAAATCATTAATAAATATGAGTTTTACTTTTAAGAAAATGAAGATTTAATAATTTGTAATTCATAAATTATTAAGTTAATTCGAATGATTAATTATGAAGTTGGTTTAAAGGTTAATTTTAATAAGTAAGTAATTAAAAAAATATTATTAGTTAACGAAGATAATTAATTAGAGATTGTTAAGTAATCAAATTAATGTAATTAATTTTGATAATTAATTTGAATTTATAAATTAAGATAATCAAATGTAATTTGTTGATTACTTAATGAAAGAAATTAAGGGGTTAATTACGAATTGTAATTATAAATTGGATATTTTGATCAAATTTTTGATAAAGGTTAACTGGTAATTAATGATTTATTTGTATGAGATGGTTGCTTAATGATAAGAAATTAAAAGATTTAATTTCTTTAAATAATTAATTAAAGTTAATTAATTAGGAAATTGGTTTAAAATGTTGATTTAATTAATATGATAAATTAAGAGGTTAATTAAGTAAGGTAATTGATCAATTAATTTATATTAAATGATTTGAAATTAATTCATCAGGATTGGATAATTATTTCATAAGTAATTAATTTAATTTGGAAATAAATAGAATTGATTTGGATTAAACGATTAATTAATTCTGCTTATAAATAACTATTGAATACTTAATCATACTTATGAATGATTGTATTATATGATATGCCTTAAATTGATTGTCCTATCTGATTTGTGATACTTTGTTCTGTAGATTGAGCTGTGTATATTTATTTGCATTTGTACATTATCTGTGAATCTGTGAATGGACGATGAGCGTTATAGTTTATATCGCTTATCAACTATATCTCTATGTTTTAATCTGTGATGATTGAATGATGTTGCACTATTGTGTTAAATCCCTGGACCACACCATACACACACAATGATGGATTTCACGAGGAAATCGATTAAGTCGCAGATTTTTGAAATAGTTAAATTTGAATTTTTAAATTCAAATGTTTTGGAAATGGAATCGGAATAAATGTGAAAAGCTTTTGGAATAGAATTTCAAAATAAAATTTATTATTAAATTACTTGATTAAGTTTTGGAATTTAAATAATTTGATTTAAATTTAAATTCAATACTTGAAATTGAATTCTATGATTTGAAATTAGGGATTAAAAATGTTATATTGGTTATATAGGGATTAAACCACTTTTAAGTATTGCTTTTGGGAATGTGAATTTAACCCAAGGATTTAAACTCGTATAAATGAATCAGATTTCCAAAATGAAAACTGTTGTTTTCAAATGATAAACACTTTTAGATAAGAACTAAGATTCCAGTTAATTAGGGGAATTTCAAGATTGAATAGAGAAATGATTTTCCTAAGTTATGAATGAATTCTTTTTGAAAGCTATGAATTAAATCTGTTTGTTTTAACAGATTTAAATTGATGATTTGTTTAAATCAAATTGAAATGAAATTGTTTTGAAGGCTATAAGTTAAATCTTTGATTTAAAGATTTAACGAGTTAATCGAATTGAAATGAAAATCGATTTGGAAAATCTGTGAATGAATCTTTTGTTTAAAAGATTACATTGTGAAAATTGTTTAAACCGTTAAAGTTTGTGAAAATGAATCTTTTTGTTTAAAAATTGAAAATGGTAATTTATTAAAACCATTTGAAAGAAAGTTTTGAATTATTAAGTTGTGACTTAATTGAAATCCCATTATCCATTTGTTTTTGAAATATCGTGCTCACTATTCGGTTTAGCCGGGAAAGGACCTTTGTGTCGTATAACCCATTCCGAATATGTGATATGTCGTTATGGATAGCATTTGAAGACCGGTGATGAAGACCGGATATTTGCGAAAGCGATAGGATGACCTATCGATTGTTTCTGCACCGAGTCGCGCCGGTATAGAAACTCCCTAAGTGATGGGAAATCCGATCAGGATTGTGAATATCCGGATTGCAAGGACTTCTTTGTAAGTGCCTTCGGTTCTGTTCGAGCCCGGAACAGACTTGTATGGATTGTATGTCTGACATTACAAGTTGAGATATAAAGCCGATTTCTTTCAAATATATTTCTGTTGGTGGCGGAGAATTTATTCTTTTAGCTTAACACCCTTCTCTGAGACGTACGAGCTCAGAGGTTATGTAGTTGAATGTTATCAGCGATATATTCCCAATTTGGTAATGTGACATGCTGAGTGATGCTGAAATGATCATTGTGTTGATTATTTGTGATAGGATCGTTTATTTGATCGTCTATCCTTGTGATCATTGTGTTGATCATTTGTTGACCCAAAGCATGGCTTTTGTATAAAGTATGTTTATGTGGCCGAAACTTCGTCGAGCCTCACATCCCGGAATGGTCAAAACAGGAAAGATGCGGCAAGGTTATGAGGGGTAGCTCCCTTTAGGGTATGTGCATTTCCTTCTGGAAAGGGTGGTATCATGGTATGGAGCCCAGATACTTACTCATGTTGATACACTATATTTATTACTGTGTGGTGTTGTTGGTGACGAGCGCTCGGTTAAAGGTCCAATGGGACCAGGGGATGCCATATTCGTGTAGTAGTTACCTAGTGATAAAGGTAAGCCGGCCTTGTGTTGGCAGAGAGCTGGTTAAGTTCTCGGGACGTCCCGCTAGAGGCGTTTCCATGTGGCAATGGGAAGTTCCTTGGCCTGACCATTTGTTGGAAATCCAAAGAAACAATACGAGACTTGTACGGTATTAGTTGTATAACCTGCTATGGAATGTGGCGGTAACCTGCTATTGAACATAGTAGCTATAGTAGGCATAAGTGCGGAATGTCTATGCTGGCTAAGATTTATATCTTTATTTTTGAAATGATTTTCCTATACTATGCACTAGTAATAATATCAAATGTTATTTTAAATGCGTATCAAGCATCTTTGACTATCATAAGGAGAAATCTCCTCCGATTCTGCGTTTGCATTGTGTGTGTGTGCGGGAGGCCTTATGGTAGTCTCATTTTTAAAAAGCATTGCGAATTGACTTTGAAAATCTTTTGTTGAATGTTTTAAGAGATAAACTGTTTTTGTTGCTCACACCAGTCCCACGACTGATTCGGAGTTTATCGTTTCTTTCCTAAACTCTGGGTGCTCATTATTTTCTACACGAGCAGTTTAGAGTTGGGTTTTACAGATAGTTAGATATAGTGGATTATCTGGAGTTAGTTCAGTCTTTGGTTCGGACCAGTCTTGCCTAGCTTGGTGCATTGTTATGGGGAGTTCGAGCTACTGCTGGATTGATTCTTGGAAATGGAGTTGCAGTTATTTTTGGAGTTCTTCTTTGAAGACTATATTGGAGTAAATTGTTCCGCTGCTAGATGATATCTATTTTTCTTCTCCGCTGCTAATTTATTGTATCATATCTCTGATGTATATTGATATCTATTAGATCATCTGTTGTATCAGATATCGTATCAAAGCTGTATATCAATGTATTATTCTTTTATTCCGCCGTGTTATTTACTTAATGTTGTTATAAGCTCCGGCGAATCGGATTTGAACGATCGAATCTATGGCATTCGAATACGATATGAAGTATGGATGTCGATTTTCGAGCGGGCAAAATCCGCCTCGCTACAGTTAACGACGATAACCCTTGCATTCTGAACCTTCATCTTCCCTTCAGATTCATGACCTATCGTTAATTTGGAATCGATGTGGTTTTCGGATATTCCTAATGCGGAAACCCGATCCCGGTCTCATCGAAATCCAAAACGTGTCTTTTAGGGCCAAGTTGTCAATTTAGTCTTAACAGTGAATTCAATATTATCAATATGCACAGATAGACAATTCACATCTCATAACAGATAATCACATCATCATAATAAACAGATAATTAATATCATCATCCAAACAGATAATTAAACATTATCATACTTAAACCAAGCATCTCATATCACATAGACATTATCCAACTCATTTCTGAGATCACAATCAAACAATGAAATATCAATATCATCCATCAGTAATGATTTATAAATCACAAGCTATAATTAATTTAAAATTAATTAAATTAACTACTTCCATTTTAATTAATTTAAAATAAATTAAATTAATTACTCATTCCATAAATCCTGCTCTCACAATCATTAATTAATTATAAATCAAATTAATTAACCATTTTCTAATTACAAGAATAATTTAATTTTTAATTAATTTTCCAAATGAATTATTCTAAATCATTCATAGCAAATGAATATTTGATTACTTCCTTATTAATTATTCCTTAATTTACAATTCTTAATTACATCATTAATTATATTACTTAATGATCTCCAATTTATATTACATCACTTATTTAAAATAATTAAGTGATTAATCTTTACTTAAACACAATTATTAATCACCCCTTGATTAATAACAAACCAGTAATTATCTACTCTTAATTACTTATTAACAAATTAATCATTCCATGATTAATTATTTCCATAAATCAATCCTTTGATTAATTTCATAGGAAATTACTCAAATTACTTCACTTACAAATCAACTTGTATTAACTTCATCAAGTAATGTTCATCCAATTACTATTCTGAGTAATTATGCTCCATTTATTACACTAAGTTATTACACATACCAAATCATCAATTACTTATATATTCAAATTAATCATCTTTGATTTAAATATCCTTTACTGCATTCCAGAAATTTCCTTTAATTTATTTACAGAAACTAATCTTGAATAAATCCATTAATTAAATTTATATCGATTTATTTCCATGTAATTATCTTGTTGATTTATTATTCTCAAATAAATCAATTTCTCTAATTCCCATCATTAATTATTTTAATTAATGATTTCTAATTACATTTCATTTGTTAATTATATTAAGAATACACATCTTCAGATTACAAATATTAATCCTCTTGATTAATATATACAGTAATTAATCATTCATAATTAATTAATTCTCAATAACAAGCTTAATTAATCTCTTGGTTAATTTTAAGTAATTATATTCTCAATTACTTCCATTAACAACATCATCCAGTTAATTACATCCCGTAATTATCCTTCAATTACTTTTCTTAGTAATTTACTTCCTAAATATCAGTTAATTAAACTAAATTAATTAACTCAAATCAATTTACACCATTAATAAATAATTAATTTCTTAATTACTTCTCAATAAATAATTTCATTTAAACTATTGAATTAATTAATCTAATTAATTTATTACAAAATCAATCATATTAATTAATTATAACATAATCTGGATAATGAACTTCATTAATAATTATTTAATTATTTCCTTCTAACATAATCAACTTATATTAATTATTATTAATTATAAGTTAATTAACCATTATTAATTTAAAAATCTAATCTATAGTTCTAAATCTCATACTTGTTAATTAATTCATTAATTAACTTTAATTACTACTTTTACACTATAATTACTATTTTAATTAATTTCAATCATTAATCAATCTTCTTAATCAACTTAAGAGTTAATGCATATAAAAAATTCTAAAACTTAAAGTAAAATTCAAACATTTATTTTAATTTACTTTCTAATTAAAAACCAATTTATCATTAATAAAGTTTTAGAACTAATTTATATTTTAAAACCCCTTTTTCAACACACATGTTTAATTACAATTAAAACTTATTTGAATAAATTTAAATTATAAAACTTATTTTATTTCCAAATTAGACTTTCAAATCTAAGTCCTGGTTTTAAATTTTCGAGCTAACTTGTTTCAATCATTTCTCAACAGTTTATGTTAATTTTGAATTCCACTCTAGTTTAAAAATTCTTTACTTATTTTCCACCTTTGAGTTATTAAAATGATTTAAATCATGGGAACCTTATTATTTTTTTTTCAACTACATTTCAAACAAACTTAAATTCACTGTTAAACTTGATTTAGTACTAGTTTTCACTTTGATTTTAAATTTAAACCCAAAGTTTTTAAAACAGTTGAAACCTGTTAAAATAGTTTCAGGTTTACAAACCTGTACACTAAAAAACCCGAGCACCCCTCCCTATTTCTTCGAGTAATACGCGAGTTTCCCCGAGTAAACAATCAAGCTTCTTCGAGTTCTTCTCCCCTGCACAAATCTTCTCCTCCTTCCTTTCTTCCCAGTTGAAACAAGTTCAAGCCCAGCAAAAACAGCACGCAAAACTCGTGTCGACCCCGAAGTAACCTACGATCGAGCTCCAGTACTTCTTCTTCCCCAACTACACACACAACCCAGACCACCAACGTGCCTGTGCACGTGCACCACCCCTCTGGCCATCGCCGGCCATCCACTGCAACTGCTTCCCATCGGCGACCATCTCCAGATGTCGTCACGACCATCCAAACCCACTGCAGCACCTCGTATCACAATCGAGTTGCCTGAACAAACCTGGAGCACAACAGTTTTACCACTCGATCCTGGAAACTTCCCCGCACACCAAACTCCGACCACCGGAGTACCACCACTTCCGGCTACAGCTCCAACTACCTTCCCTTTACCGATCCCCAAGCCCACGTTGAACTCGATCGCCTCTGGTCACCGAACGAGACCAATACCCAACCAAAGCAAAAACTAGGTTTACAAACTTTAAACGTCTGCGGCTGTCGCCACCGTGACCGTGGCCACCTCCGCCTATTTTTCCCATCACCCTGGCAAGCTCCCCCACCTCCTCGCACAATCCGACCAACTCTAATCCCATAGATCACCAGAGATTCCCAAAAACCCAAAAACAGTGCAACCCAGAATTGCACTTTCATTTCTAATCTAAAAATTTTGATTCTAGCTTTAAAAATCATGTCATAGTGTAAAGATTTAGTTTATACACCTGAATTGTAGAATTATCATGTTTGAATTTTTACAGAGATTTGAACTTCCTGTTTAAACTTTTATTTCCAGAGCAATTCCTGTCTTAATTTAAACTAAATAATTTTTTTAAATCTTAGTTCAGAATCAAACAAGCAATATTTGTTTGGAACTTAAGTCCTAACAGTCCATAGATCAATCCAGAAATGATTTTTGAAATAAAGCATGAACTTGAAAACTTAATATACAGAGGTGTATTACAGGTTATAAACATGCAGGGATCATTTCACAAACATCCAACAGTGTATAAACACATATTTATATTTAGTTCAGGCATAAATTATCAATCATATGTAAATATACTTGAGCTTTTTTTTTTAGTTTTGAGTTACTCACCTGAAACAGAAAAGAACAGAGCCTTATTTGCTTTTCAACAAGCTTGCAATTTACAGGTTGAACTCCTCCTTTGATTCTCAGGTTGAATTGAATTTGAGTTGTTGTTTTGTTTGAAGTTTATTTGAATATAAAGTGTTTACTCAGTTCGAACTGAATATGCAGATTTATATATGCAAGAAGTTTGATATTTATAAATAAGTTACAGTGTACATTATTATTATGTTTCATACTATTAAGACAATATTTGCATACAATCTTGTTTGTACAGATTTCAAACCAGAGATATTTTATTAAATGGTGGCTGATATGAATACTTAGTGTACTAAAAGATTTTTACATTAATTAGTTTTTGTTTGTTAGCTTAAGAAATTTAATGATGTCTTCCTAAGCAAGCTTCATACATATACAGTTGTGTATTTTTGTCTCAGCCTGCACACATAGATATTTTTATATCTTTCATTTTGTTTCCCGTTTGCCTTGTTTCATTCAATTTGGCCTGCATACTTTTGATTTTGTTTGTACAATCACACTTTACTTTGCTATTGTTTTTATCTAGATGCTTTAAACATATACCTATATGTATATACTGCAATTCAGTTTTTATGTTAGTTTACAACTTTGAAATTTCTTTTGTTCTTGATATTTTAAACATATTATATAGGTTGCAGTTTGGTTCTGTTGGTTTATACTTTGAAAATTCTTTGTTTCTAGTTTTAATTGCTGACTTATTATTACATTTTGAAGTGTATGTGACTTGTTATTGTAAATTGTAAATGTTTGTGAATGTTATATAAATTTATCCCATATGATTATTACTTATTTAACTTATTATATACAGTATTTTCACTTATAATCAATAGCTTCATGAATATTTTATTTTATTTCTATGTTTAACTTATTACTTAAAATCTTGCATCCCTATATATATATATATACATTCTTACTTATTTATATTATAAAACATATGATTAATTTGAAATGATAAATAAAATGAATTATCTTTCTATTATAAACTACATATTTTATTACTGTATGTTAATGTATTTATTGACAAAATTATAATTAAAACTCATATATCATTTTAAATCATATTTTAAATCAAACTATACTAAAAAGAAAAGAAAACAAATCATTTTGTTAATAATTCTAAATTTGAACTTAAGTTAGAATAAGTTTTAATCTATTTAAACATTTACTTATGTATTTAAAATCACATATTTATTTATTTATTTAGCTTTTGAAAAGTTTATATTAAATAAAACATAATTTCTAATTCACTAAAATATATATTAGTATTTAAACATATTTTATTAGTTAAATTTTAAAACAAATTCATCTATTTATAATGTATACAAATATATACATATATAAATAGAAAACAAACAATTAATTTCTAACAGATAAAATTTACCAATTGAATATTTATTAAAAGAAAAGTATCAATTCAAATTTTATTATCAAATCAATTTAATATTTAATGCAGATTATTAAATTGATATTGCTAGAAAATTCCGGGTCGTCACATTAAGGTGCCATAAAAGTGCAAAATTGATTGTTGCATTGTGAGAGAATCATCGTTGATTTGGGTTTGGATGATGAGAAGAAGAGGAAGCTTGCCATGGCTCGTTTTTCTGTACCCTTTGAATCGACAATAAACCATACATGTCCAACTCAAATTGAACGAAAATACGGAACATGAAGGGTAACAAATAAAATAAGACAGAATAGAATCTCACACGAATGGAATAACATATATATTGAACAAATATCTTTATAGCGGAAAACTTTTAAATACATATATCAGAGTCTAACCTAAATTCAGCTTGGACAGTTAAAAACATCTATCCTTACAATTTCTAACATACATCAACTAAAACAAACTGAATACAGTGGATTATAGAATATTCATACGCAGATGAATATCTTCAGCTCTCCTCTAGAAGCTCCAACTGTCTTCGACAAAACCTAAAACTATTTGGATCTGACCCGAGTATTGAAAATACCCGAATCAGGTTTGATAAACCAGCATGAGAAAAAAATCAATAATAAATAACAGTGGCATATATCAGCCTTTAAAAAAAATCCTTTGAAAATAATTAGTATCTCATACAACCACACATAAACACGGACGGGTTTTTACCTTATGATAACTAAAACACTTTTATATCGAAACCATTGATATTATTTCTAATGACATCTTTTGAAAACATTTGCAAATAAACTTACTAATCTTAGCCGAAATTCTTATCATTATTAAATTCCAACATTTTAGGTTCTAGAAACAAAACCATAGGTTTTTATTGGAAAGTGGATTTCCATACAAATGACCAGGTGAAGGATCTACCTTCCGAATGGGTTACACCTCTAGATGGATGCCTCGAGGAACAACACAAAGGAACCTCTACCAACACAAGACTCGCCTATCTCTGCAACTAGATAGTACCAAATATGTGATCCCTCGATCATTACTGTCCTTTAACCGAGTGCTCACTCTTCCATACACCATATTAATTTACATCCCGAACGTCATAGCAGGACCGCATCTAATCCTATTTCGGTCATTTCTGGTTTGATGAGGCTTAAGGCAACGATTACCTTTTCACATAGCACATATCACATCTTTGAATGCCGCATTTCCATTTCCATTAACTACAAATTGCCTTCTACAAAAATACAACTCTTGAGCTTGTACGTCTTAAGGTAGGTGTTAAGCTAAGAGAAGTTGCCTTCTCCGCCACCACTGATGTATGTCTGTAAAAAACAATGTACGTAATCTTTAAAAATGCAATGTCAGACAAACGTCCATATAAGTTGTCCTGGAACAGGACAAACCGAAGGTACTCTCCTACTACCACTAGTAGCGAGTAGTCCTTGCAATCCGAAAAATTTCCACAACGAGGAGACCACCGCTATAAATAACTCTATAATGGGAGTTATGCAGGGCATGTTCAATAAGCAGTCTTCACGCTATGAAGATCCATGGTCTTCAATAATCATCATCTTCAACATGTCTTCACATTCGAATGTATACATTGGTTCGAAGTGGTTTTCGGATAGGAATCACCCAAATTTGACTCTGGTTCCTTCGAAATCAAATTATTGACAAAAAGTGAATATGAGCATACAAGATTGATTAAGTCTCTTTTCACTTAAATTCTTTTCGGATAATTTTGAAATCACTTTCTTTTTTACTTACGATAATTCTAAGTAATTCATTCTTTCGTTTGGGAAAATGTCTCAAATATTCTCGCTTAACTCTCGATCTAAATTCCTTAACTTTTAGGTGGGTCGAAAACAATGTTATTTAAGACAACATTTGCGATAAACCCTAAATCAATCTTAGGAAACGTTTTTGAGTAAATAGGATCATAGAAATCATTCATTTTGGAGATTACTTAAATTTTGGATAATACCAATCTTCTTTTATTTTGGAAACTCAATACGATCTTTTTATTTAAGAGCATTCGGGCTTTCCTTTCGATCTGTTCCACCCCTCGCCTAAGAAAAGAAAAAATATGGCAGGTAAGTTCAGGGCACTGGTTGCTCCATCTCTAACCTTAGTTAATAAACACCTTATTTTATCTTTCCAGATCTCACATGCGGGACAAATGTACTAGTCGTTTCCGCATGCTCAGTTATCAACTATATTTTGGAATTGCTTATAAAGATTCCAAATTATCTTTCGAATTCCAATCTTCCCTTTTAAAGACATTCACAATTGATTCTGCGAAAAATCATTATATTTAAAATCACATTCCAAAAGTTATGCAATTCGCAACATAAAAGTGCTGCGGAAAGTGCTATATAAGTTTATTCGATTTGAACAACTTTTAAAATTGAAAATTCATACTTTATAACAAAAATCTCTTTTAAACTATTTAAATAGATTTATCAAATTTATTCCTTATTTTCCCATAATTAAAAATGTTCATTTAAACAAATTTCCTGTAATAGTCACTTAACTGTACTTGTGCGATTTTTCTAGAAAATTGTTTTGGACTTAATTCAGAATCTACAAGACGAAATCTTGATTTTGTTTCTTCATGTCAAAGATATGGATATAATAGTCCAAAATTTTCTTATCTTGAAGAATTTCGAGCTATATTTCACTCTGTACACTCATTTGAACTTTTCGGCACGAAATCGCGAACTACCGTTGCACGACGCATCTAGTTTTAACTTATTTTTCAATATTTGAAAAAATCTATTCAAATTGGATTTTATCACTTACAAAATCATTACAAATCATTTTAAATCAAATTTTCACCTGTTAAAATATTTAAAATATATTTTCACTATTACCATATTATAATATTATTTTATTTCTATTATTTTAATACTAAATTTTAATTTCCAGTTTCAACTCAATTTCTATTCTAACTTCAAACTAAACCCATTTAAAACTTAGATTTCAAATTTAATTTCAATTTAAACTACAATTGAAACTTAATCTCAAATTCAATTCTCAAAATCGGTTTCAATTTTAATTTTACTATTCATCTCAATTTCAATTTCAATTTCAATTTAACTATCCTTTTCAAACATCTAATATTATTAAATGGTGATTATCTAACATAATAATTAAACTTGATAATAAATATAATTCAAAAAGCGATAAGAATTTCCCACCTTTAGCCAAAATCGTTTCACTTCCTACCAGCATTCTTATCTAAACCAACACTTCACCAAACATTTCCAAACCTTATCATAACCATGCTTCCAAGTGCTCGACCATCTCCACCTCTACTTGCTTTACTCACGGCCATGACCCTCCTCTACCACCTTGCTCTCGGTCTAAGCCCTTAAAACACCTTCATCCTTATGGCATAAGGTCATTTTTTAAGAAGAGAAGAAGTAAATTAAGAAGAGGTTAGAGAGTAACAAGTGGATTAGTACTTAAGCACTCCACTATTTTTAACCCTCCTACTTCTCTTAAAGAGAGAAGCCATTGATATAGCTTAAAGGAAGAAGAAGAGAATGATTTGTGTGAAAAATGATAAGAATGGATGGGTATTTATAGGAAAAGTAAGGAGTGGTAAATTACAAAACTAATTCTTTACAAAATTACTAAAATATCCTTACATTATCTTACTTTTTCAACACTTACCATCACCTTATCACATCATTACTTTATGTCTTAATCACTTAATATTTGAGTGAAAAAATCAAAGATTTGGTTGGATTTGATGTGACATGTTTTGTCCTTTTGTGTTTACTTTTGCTAATTGTTTTCTAAGCTTGTTTAGTAAAAGTAAACTTGATTTGTGAATTAAATAATACTTATACTATTTGAAAATATGTTCATATATAAGAAAAAAAGGTGCAACAACGTTGCGACAATTTTTAATCGACAAAATGTTGATTTTCGACAAAATGTTTTATTGTCACGTTTAGACGTTTTAGTTAAGCTATTCATCATGTAAACTAAATATAAAATGAACTTTTTTATTATTTTAAATAAATTAAAACATGTCTATTCATATATAAAAATCATATTTAAATAATATCAAAATCTCTAATTTTACAGTGTTTGTGAAACTGACAAATTGCGACAAACTTTGGTTATTTTGTAAAATGATTATTAAAATAATTTTAAATCTTTCAATTATTGTCTTTATTAGATGTTTTAAATAAGATTTAACTTATCAAATAAATATTTAAAATTATTTATTTAAGCCTTTATTTATTATTAAAAAACTTAAATTTTGTTGATTTGTTCTAAAATCCAAATTTATACCTTTTAATTTATTAACTATAAAGATAATTATTTATTAGATATAACATGTTTATTTAAATTTTAAATTCCTTGCAAATTTAAAAATAATCAAAATCTCTCATTTTCGGAGTAGCGAAATTACCGGTTATTACATTCTCCCATACTTAAAAGCATTTTGTCCGCGAAATGAAAGTAAGATAAAGGATTCTATCTCATACTCATATCCTCAAATAATTTGACTTATTTATATTGATGATAGAAAATAAAAGGGTCGACGTCGACACTAAAACAAATGAAGCCAACCATACATATAGAGATTCCCAACAATAACCTGAGTACTTATCACGTACTTAAGGTTATATACATACATCAAGTTAGACTTCTATCGTACCCATCCTACTACGCATTGCACATTTAAGATAATATATACAATAACCAAACAAGACTATACATCCAGAAACAACCAAACTAATACTATATCAATATAATTGAATACATCTACATGACTCATTCCCTGAACTGAGCATGTACTACATCTGAGGTGTATACATAAACACATATCAAAATATAAGTTTAACCCTTATATCTTAGTGTCTACTATTTAAGATAACTATCCAACTACCATGTGGATAGACCAAAAAATCATACAATAGGTGATATTTGATTCAATATATTATTTGAATCCACAACTTTACTTCCGAACTAGTATCGATCCTTTGTTTTCTAATGTGGGATTTGATCAGACTTCTTGATACGAACCATTGCTTCCTTGCATAGCTCTCAACTATGAAAGAAAACTAGAGTACATAATCACATACTCTCATCAATGTTCGCCATCAAGAATCGAGTGATAAATCTTTTTTCGGATTGGTGTAAACACCTCAAAGTTCCATACTTAAATCTTAGATAAGATTTTATGTGCCAAAATGATCTACATATAACTTAAGTACTTATTCACATTCATTTTTATCTAATAATTTTTTTTAAAATTTCTATTAATCCAAGTTTTGTTCATGTCCATTTATTTTCTACTAAATCCATTATTACTTAAGCTTACAATAATGACCTAAATTTATATAATATACCTTTACTTCCTAAGAGTATATATACATATCCCCAAACTTTAAATTGTTATTACTTCAATTATAGTGTTTAGCTAATGTGGAAATCTACTATTATCTCAAATTAATAAGATATAAAAATTATTCCTTAGTTCTATTTATCTAAGGTCTTAAGTTAGCTAATATTATTTATCCAATCCATATATTAATAAGACAACTTTACTAAGTGTACATTTTTTCTTACTAATCTTATGACTATCTACTTAACTTATTTACCAATCCATTTTCTTTAAAATCAAATTTCTTAACCTTAAATCCATAAAATACCTTATGGCCAAATTGTGAAACTTAATTCATATGGTATTTGTTACTTAAACATTTTCATCCAACAATCAACCTACTAACCGTATTATTCAAAACTATCTCATTCTAATCTTACTTCATTTTTAAATATAAATGTTACCCTGAATGTATCACAGTTTTATATCTGGATGGTATTTCTTATATCACTTATTCTTAAATTTCATTTTGATTTTAACCTAATCAAAGTGTTTAAATTTCAAATTAACTTATCTCCTTTATAAGTTATATAACTTAAGTTAGAAATGTGGATGACGGATCTTAAGGCTATAGAATTAACACTAGAGGGGGGGGGGGTGAATAATGTTTTGGGGAACTACTAAATCTTTTTGAGTTTATATTAATTTGAATACAAGTGTATGCAATATTCAGACACAGATATGATCACAGAATCAAACACAGATGCAGAAATAAAGTAAAAGCAATAAAGGAAAGAACACGCCGGATTTTATACTGGCTCGGAGTTACCCTACATCCAGTCCCGTACAAATGTACGGATTTCCTTTCAGGATCAATTCTTACAATTACGCCCTCGATTTCAAGGCCACGAGGTACACTACTCCAGATTCACAATCCTCTAGGTAGAGATACATGATTTGATGGGTAACAAGTTTACCCAATTAATTTCACAGGCTATAATCACACCTTTTCTCGCTTGGTTGATTTCACAGGCTACAATCACACATTTTCTCGCTTAATTAATTACAAAGAAGCCTATAACTATGAATAGCACTGAGATCTTATTGAGATAGTGATAGAGAATCAAACCAGAGATGATCTAGTTAGATTCAATGGTGATTTCGACAGAGTAATGGTAAAAAATATGTAAAGAAATGTGGAAGAAGAAGAGGAGTGAAATTAGAGAAAATATGAATATGAATTCGTTTACAACTGCCCATATTTATAATACAACTTCAGCCATGTCCATTCGTGAAAGGATATGACGAATAGACCTTCCTTTGAAATTCAGATTTTTGAAATAAACTACCACGTTGTCGACAATGGTATGTTGGGGTTGTCGATAGGCCTATGGTATTTTCGGTAATTTATTTTTCTTTGAAAATAACTTCTATCTTGTACTAAAACAATTTTAAACTTTATAAATATACTTAACTATGGTTAAAATACATAAATCAGTATAGAGAATAATGTATATAAAATTTTACTATAATTTATATTTAAATCTAATTATAAATATTAAAGTTGAATATATTATAATTAAAAGATAGTTTAAAACCAAGGATAATTTGATTTTGAAGATAAAGATTATTTTGAGGCTAAAAGTATTTCAAAACCAGGATAGATGTTTTTGATTCTTTTGAAAGGAAGATTTTGAAATCATTTTGAAAACAAGATATAAATTTGTAAAACATTTGAATAAAAAGTTAGTGGATACAAACAATGTTCCATTAGATTTTTCCTAGGTTACGTCCTACTTAGGGTTCCATCCCTTTAACGAGCTCGAAATGGATTCCATTCCACGAATAAAATAGATTTTAAGATGCCAGTGCTTTTCTAGGAGTTTTAACAAAATTCCTAACTAAATTACTTATTATTGAAATCTTGAACTCTTGATAATCTTGATACTTATGAGTCTTCAATCTTGACATCTTCAGTCTTGAATCGCTATACTGTACAGTCTTCATTCTTGTTACCTGCATGGTTAAATCCTGCATATACATATATATCTAAACTATAATGTTAGTATTTATATTTTATAATCTTATTCTAAGGTTGTTGTCATCAAAACCATCTTCTCCGGGACTAACAATCTCCCCCTTTTTGATAATGACAACCTTTGTTATAAAATATTACTTCTCTCCTAATAACCCCCCTAAAACTAATAACTCCCCCTTAATCTATGTCTACTACCCTATTTTATACTTCTCCCCCTTTGTCATTAACAAAAACTAACTCCTAGCTATATAACTCCCCATTAGTCTAGTACTATATGACATGTGATTATAATGATAGTGTTATCATAAGTAATCAACCCTTAATTCTCAAACTAAAACTTAGTCCTTAATTACTAACTATCCTAACTAAGAATCCATATATGATAATACTTATAATAGTGATAATGTGAGAAATCAAATATAAGAACGCAAATCATTTATCAATTATGTATTGTTATATTTACATTTGCGTAAAAGATGAAAGTAAGATCATGTAACAATAAGAAAGAGAGAAAGGAAACTAATGTGTGTCCTTGAAAATGGGAGATCTATGAACCGAACAATTTGGGTAGCGGAAACAGAAATTTCCACGTTGTTCGACTAGATTTCCATCCTTGTCAAAGCACACTTTGCCAATGCAAACAACTTTGTCGTCATCTTCAGCGTGCTCTTCTTCCATGAGGGCTTCTTATTCTTCTTCCTCGCTATCCTCTGCACTTGATCTCCTAAAGATTCTTCATCAATCAAGCTCGGACTAGCATGATTGTCCATTAGGAACTTTTGCAAGTTTCTAAGGATTTTGCCTTGCCGTTCCTTTTGTTTGGCCATTCTGAGTCGCTCTACTTGAATTTCTTTCATTAGCTGTAGTGCATCCTTCAAGGAATCTTCCATTTTCAACACTCGTGCAAGCGTAGTTTGTTGAAATGGTCCAGTAGAAGGAGAAGGGAACGAAAAGGTTGAATTTTTATTTGATTTGGAAGAGAAGGCCATTATTTTATTGTTTTCAGAAGATAGATCAGAGAAAGGACAGAAAGAATGAACAAAATTTCGAAATATGAAGAATATATAACCACTTATTTAAATTTTGGTGGGAAAATTTCAAAAGTAAAAAAATCGTTACATGTCGACATGGGTAAGGGAGGGTTGTCGACATGGTACCTATATTTTTACTATTTTATTTATTTTTATTTAATTTTTAATTATACTTTGTTATTTATATTCTATATTTCAGTTATTGAACAAATACCTAATTCTCTTCTTAATTTAGTAAATATAGATTCATTTAAGAGTTTTCTTAAGATATCAGCAATTCGGTTCTCGGAATTGATATAATCGAGAGTAATTACTTCCTTACTCATATTATCTATGAGAAAATGATGTTTGATATCAATATGTTTAGGTCGAGCATGATGAGTAGTATTTTTGGATAAATTTATTGCAGTAGCATTATCACAATAAATTGGTTATTTTGAAATATTTAAACCAAAATCTTTTAAAGTTTGTTGCGTATATATTACTTGAGAACAAGCCAAAGCAGTAGAAATATACTCTGCTTTAGTTGTTGATAAAGAAACTGTGCTTTGCTTTTTACTAAACCAGGAAATCAGAGAATGCCCCAAAAAGTGGGAAGTTCCACTTGTACTTTTTCGGTCTGATTTGCAACCAACATAATCAGCATCACAGTAAGATATTAATTCAAAAGAATCATTTTTAGGATAAAATAAGCCATAATCAAGGGTGTGTTTAACATATCTTATGATACGTTTTACAGCTTTTAAGTGGGTCTCTTTAGGTTGGGATTGATTTCTTGCATAGAGGCAAACACTATGCATGATATCAGGTCTACTGGCAGTGATATAGTGTAGTGATCCAATCATTCCTCTATATAATTTTTTATCTACATCTTTCGAGAGATCTTCTTTACTTAGGTACTCATTGGTTGCCATGGGAGTGGGTTTTCCACTTGCAGTAGTCAAACCAAATTTACTAACTAAGTCTTTAGCATATTTTTCTTGACTAATAAAGATACCATTATCTAATTGTTTTATTTGCAATCCTAGAAAGATGTTTAGTTCACCCATATGACTCATCTCAAACTTTTTTGTCATTACTTCAGAAAATTCTTTATTCATTTCAAAATTAGTTGATCCGAAAATGATATCATCTATGTAAGCTTTTACTAGTTGAATACCATTTTTATTTCTTTTAATAAAAAGAGTATTATCTACTTTACCAATTTCAAAGTTTGATTGTAATAAATAAGATCTTAGTCTATCATACCAGGCTATAGGAGCTTGTTTTAGACCATATAAAGCTTTCTTAAGTTTGTAAACATGATTTGGTAATTTTTCATTTTCAAAAAGTGGTGGTTGTTCAACATATACTTCCTCTTTTACGAAACCATTTAAAATGGCACTTTTAACGTCCATTTGAAATAATTTAAAATTATTATGATTTGTGAAAGCAAGTGAAATTCTAATGGCTTCTAATCTTGCTACGGGAGCAAAGGTTTCATCAAAATCTATTTCTTCTTCTTGACAATGACCTTGAGCGACTAATCGGGATTTATTTCTAACAACCTCACCTTGTTCATTCATTTTATTTTTATAAATCAATTTAGTTCCAATTATAGTTTTATTTTCAAGTCTAGGAACAAGTTCCCAAACATTATTTCTAGTGAATTGATTTAGTTCTTCTTGCATAGCAAAAATTCATGAATCATCAGTTGATGCTTCTTTTGGATTTTGTGGTTCAATAGTTGACATAAAGGCTACATTGCTTATTTTACTTAGTTGATTTCTAGTTGTAACAACAGATTGCATATCTCCCAGTATATTTTCTATAGGATGATCTTTTAAAAGTTTAATCTTTTTATTAGGATGATTAATTTCGTTATTAGTTTCAGTTGACTCTTGATTTTGAGTGATTAAATCCTCTTCATCATTTGTATCTTCAAAATTTTTGAGACTTTCATCGAATGAAACATGCATTGTTTCTTCGATGGTGTTAGTTCTTAAATTAAACACTCTGTACACTTTACTTCTATTAGAATATCTGATAAAGATACCTTTATCGGATTTAGGATCAAATTCATCTAAGTTATCTTATGTATTTAAAGTGAAACATTTACTTCCAAAAATTCTAAAATAAGATACCTTAGGTTTCTTTGTGAAGAAGTTCATAAGGTGTCTTATCAGTTAAAGGTCTAATTAAAATTCTACTTAAAATATAACAGGCGGTAGCAACTGCTTCTGCCCAAAAATATTTTGGTAATTTACTATCTGAGAGCATAGTTCTCGCACACTCTTGAATCGTCCTATTTTTACGTTCTACTACCCCGTTTTGTTGTGGAGTTCTTGGAAATGAAAATTTGCGAGTTATTCCCTTTTTATTGCAGAATTCCTCAAACTTTTCGTTTTCAAATTCACCACCATGATCACTACGGATGGTAATAATTTTTATAGAAAATTGATTTTGAATCCTTTTTGTAAAGTTTTTAAAACATTCAAAAGTATCACTTTTATGTTTCAAAAATATTATCCATGTAAATCTGGAATAAGCGTCTATAATTACAAAAACATATTTACTACGATTTATTGACAAAATTTGAGATGGACCAAATAAATAAAGATGAAGTAATTCAAGAGGTTTTGAAGTTTAAATCATATCTTTTAATTTAAAGGAACTTTTTCTAAATTTTCCTTATTGACATGCATCACATAAACTGTCTACTTTAAAATTCATTTTAGGGAGACCTCTTACTAGATCATGTTTTGACAGTCTAGATAAGAGTTTGAAATTCAAATGCCCAAATCTCTTATGCCAAATCTAAGGGTCGCTTGTATTTGCCAAAAGACACAGGTTATCATTTGAAACTTTCATACTAAGAATATAAATATTCTTTTTCCTAATTCCCTCAAATATTATGGTTGAATTATTATCTTCAATGTGACACTTGTCTTTTTCAGATTTAATTTTATATCCTTTACCGCAAAGTTGACTAATGCTTAGCAGATTATATTTCAGCTTCTTAACTACCAAAACATTAGTAATAATAGGAGTTTCAGAGTTACCGACTTTGCTGATGCCAATCACATATCGTTTTGAGTTGTCTCCAAAGTTAACCGATCCTCCGTCTTTGTATATTATATCATTCAGCATATCTCGATTACCAGCCATGTGTCTAGAGCATCCACTATCGAGTATCCATTTATTCTTTTTGATCTGCGCAATTTTTCCATTGTGTATTGATTCCCCAACACGCATAAAACATGTTTCCTGCACATCATACAATTTTGGTAGACAACTTGAATTTGAATATTGATTATATGAAGACTCAAGAGACAATGATGATCTGAATATTTCTAAACTAGTACTAATAAGTTTTTTAAACATAGCCATTTTAAAATCTTTTTCAAAAATCATATTATGAAACTTTGAAAACCTGGCTCTGATACCAAATGTTAGAAATGCGGATTACAGATCTTAAGGCTAGAATTAACACTAGAGGGGGTAGGGTGAATAGTGTTTTAAGAAATTACTAAATCTTTTCGAGTTTATATTAATTTAAACACAAATGCATGCAATATTCAGACACCGATATGATCACAGAATCAAACACAAATGTAGAAATAAAATAAAAGTAATGAAAGATAGAACACACCGGATTTTATACTGGCTCGGAGTTACCCTACATCCAATGCCGCACACAAGTACAGATTTCCTTTCAAATTCAATTCTTACAATTACACCCTCGATTTCAAGGCCACGAGGTACACCACTCCAGATTCACAATCCTTTAGGTAGAGATACTTGATTTTAGGGGCAACAAGTTCACCCAATTGATTTCACAGGCTACAATCACACCTTTTCTCGCTTGATTGATTTCATAGGCTACAATCACACCTTTTCTCACTTAATTAATTATAAAGAAGCCTATAACTTTGAATAACACTGAGATGTTGTTGAGATAGTGATAGAGAATCAAACCATAGATGATCTAGTTAGATTCAATGGTGATTCGGGTAGAGTAATGGTAAAAATATATGTAAAGAAATGTGGAAGAATAAGAGGAGTTAAATCAGAGAAAATATGAATATGAATTCGTTTAAAACTGCCCCTATTTATAGTAAAACAACAGCCATGTCCATTCGTGAAAGGATATGACGAATAGACACTTTCTTCGAAATTCAAATTTTTGAAATAAACTGCCACCTTGTCGACAAGGATATGTTGGGGTTGTCAACAGGCCTATGGTATTTTTGGTAATTTATTTTTCTTTGAAAATAACTTCTATCATCTATTAAACTATTTTAAACTTTATAAATATACTTAACTATAGTTATAATACATAAATAAGTATAGAGAATAATATATAAAAAAAATTACTATAATTTTATATTTAAATCTAAGTATAAATGTTAAAAGTTAGATATATAATAATTAAAAGATAGTTTAAAAGCAAGGATAATTTGATTTTAAGGATAAAGATTATTTTGAGGCTAAAAGTATTTTTAAACCCGCATAGATGTTTTTGATTCTTTTAAAAGGAAGATTTTGAAATCATTTTGAAAACAAGATATAATTTTATAAAACATTTGAATAAAAAGTTAGTGGATATAAAACAATGTTCCACTAGATTTTTCGTAGGTTCCATCCTACTTAGGGTTCCATCCCTTTAATGTGCTCGAAGTGGATTCCATTCCACGAATAAAATGAATTTTAAGATGCCAGTGCTTTTCTAGGATTTTTAACAAAATTCCTAACTAAATTACTTATTATTGAAATCTTGAACTCTTGATAATCTTAATACTCATGATTCTTCAATCTTGGTATCTTCAGTCTTGAATCTCTATATTGTACAGTCTTCATTCTTGTTACCTGCATCGTTAAATCCTGCATATACATATATGTGTAAACTATAATGTTAGTATTTATATTTTATAATCTTATTCTAAGGTTGTTGTCATCAAAACCATCTTCTTCGGGACTAACAACTTACCCTTTTATATTATATTTACCCAAAATCTCAATTTCGGCTTTTCTTTTTCTGTCTTATTGATAAGAATTTTTCTTTGCATTTTCTTTTTACTTTATCTAATTACAACTTCTAGCTTCCATGTTATTATCAAATATCTTATAGTCAAATCGTGAATTTTACTTCACAAGATATTTGTACTTAGCTTTTAAATCCATCCACTATGATAATCACTTAACCATTATTATTTCTTAATACTAAAAAATCTAGGGATATATGATTGAAGTTCTAAATTCTAGCTTTCTACTTATTGATTTTATATGGAATATCTTACAGTAAAATCGTGCAATTCTAATCACAAAATATTCATATTTTAGTTTTGCTAAGAAAAATTACAAACAATTCTTAATTTATAACTCAAAAAAATAATAATATCCCCTTTGATTTTTAAAATATAAACCGAAGGTAAAATTATTACATTTACCAATTTCTTTAAAACAAAATCACTTTTATAAAATTAACAAATACGCATTCATATATAATACACCCAAACTCATTCTAGGGTGTCGCTAACCCTATCTCAAATGAGTTACTCATCCTAGGATATTACTAATCCTATCTCTTATGAGTCTTTACCATAACAAAGCCAAGGTTTTCGCTTAACCTTCAGCTTTGATACCAAATGTTATGACCCGTTTTTTCGTACCCTTTGAATCGAAAATAAACCACACATGTCCAACTCAAATTGCACGAAAATACGGAACGTGAAGGGTGATAAAGAAAATAAGATAGAACAGAATCTCACATGAATGGAATAACATATAATACTGAACAAATATCTTTACCGTGGAAAACTTTTAAATACATATATCAGAGTCAAACCTAAATTCAGCTTGGACAGTTATAAACATCTGTCCTTACAATTGCTGATAGACATCAACTAAAACAAACTAGGTATAGTGGATAATAGAATATGTCATATGCAGATGAATATCTCCAACTTACCTATGAAAACTCCATCCGTCTTCGACAAAACCAGAAACTACTCGGATTTGACCCGGTTACCGGAAATACCGGATTAGGCTTGATAAATCAGCATGAGAAAAACTCAATAATAAATGACAGCGTCATATATCAGCCTTTGAATAAAAATCCTTTGAAAATAAAGAGTATCTCATATGACCATGTCCGCATATAAACATGGATGGGTTTTTACCTCATGATAACTAAAACATTTTTATATTGAAACCTTTGATATTATCTCTAATGACATCTCTTTGAAAACATTTGCAAATAAACTTACTAATCTTAGCCGAAATTGTTATCATTATTAAATTCCAGCATACTAGGTTCTACAAACAAAACCGTAGGTTGTTATTGGATAATAGATTTCCATATAAATGACCAGGTGAAGGATCTACCTTCCGAATAGGTACACTTCTAGAGGGATGCCCCGAGGAAAAGCACAAAGGAACCTCTACCAATACAAGACCGACCTACCTCTATAACTAGAAAGTACCGAATATGTCATCCCCCATCGTTACTGACCTTTAACCGAGCACTCTTTTTTCCATACGCCACATTAGTTTACATCTCGAACGTCATAGCAGGAAGAAATCTATCTAAAAGGGGATGACCATACCCTACATGGGAATGACCCACTTAGCCAGGCCACATCTAATCATGTTTCGATCATTTCCGGTTTGATGAGGCTTAAGGAAACAATTACCTTTTCACATAGCACATATCGCATATTTGAATGAAACATTGCCATTTCCATTAACTACTAACTGCCTTCCACAAAAATACAACTCTTGAGCTCGTACGTCTCAAGGAGGGTGTCAAGCTAAGAGAAGTTGTCTTCTCCACCACCACTGACATACGTTTGTAAAAACCAATATACGTAATCTTTAGAAATGCAATGTCAGATAAACGTCCATACAACTTGTTCAGGTATAGGACAAACCGAAGGTACTCTTCTACTACCACTAGTAGTGAGTAGTCCTTGCAACTCGAAAAATCTCCATAATAAGGAGACCACTGCTATAAATAACTCTATAATGGGAGTTACCCAGAGCATGTTCAGCAAGCAGTCTTCACGCTATGAAGATCCACGGTCTTCAATAATCATCGTCTTCAACATGTCTTCACACTCGATTGTATACATTGGTTCGTAGTGGATTTTGGATAGGAATCACCCAAATCTGACCCCGGTTCCTTCGAAATTCAATTATTGATAAAAAGTGAATATGAGTATACATGATTTATTAAGTCTCTTTTCACTTAATTCTTTTCGAATGATTTTGAAATCTCTTTCTTTTTGACTTGGATAATTCTAAGTAATTCATTCTTTTATTTTGGAAAATGTCTCAAATTTTCTCGCTTAACACTCGGTCTAAATTCATTAACTTTTAGGTGGGTCGAAAACATTGTTATTTAAGACATCATTTACGATAAACCCTAAATCAATCTTAGCAAACATTTTTGAGTAAATAGGATCATGGAAGTCATTCGCTTTGGAGATTTCTTAAATTTTGAAATACCAATCTTCTTTTATTTTGGAAACTCAATATCTTTTTATTTAAGAGCATCCGGGCTTTTATTTCGATTTTGTCCACCTCTCGCCTAAGAAAAGAAAACATTGGCCAGGTAAGTTTATGGCACTGATTGCTCTATCCCTAACCTTAGTTAAACACCTTGTTTTATCTTCCCAAATCTCACATGCGGGTCAAATGTACTAGTCATTTCCGCATACTCAGTTATCAACTTTATTTTGGAATTGCTTATAAAGATTCCAAATTATCTTTGAAACGCTGATCATCCCTTTTAAAAACATCCACGATTGATTTTGGGACGAATCGTTATATTTAAACTCATATTCCAAAGATTATATAATTCACAGCATAAAAGTGCCGCGGAAAGTGCTATATAAGCTTATTTGGCTTAAACAACTTTTAAATATTTGAAAATTCATACTTTCTAATCCAAATCTATTTTAAACTATTTAAATATATTTATCAAATTTATTTCGTATTTTTTCATAATTAAAATTGTTCATTTAAACAAATTTCCTGTTATGGTCACTTAACTGCACCAGTGCGATTTTTCCAGAAAATTGTTTTGGTCGTAATTCAAAATCTACAAGACAAAATCTTGATTTTCTTTCTTCATTTCAAAGATATGGATATAATAGTCCGGAATTTTCTTATCTTGAAGAATTCCAGGCTATATTTCATTCTATATACTCATTTAAACTTTTCAGCGCTAAATCGCAAATTACCATTGCGCGACGCGTCTAGTTTTAACTAATTTTTCAATACTTGAAAAAAAAATCTATTTAAATTGGATTTTATCATTTATAAAATCATTAAAAATTATTTTAAATCAATATTTTCACTTTTAAAGCATTTAAAATATATTTTCACTATCACCATATTATAATATTATTTTATTTCTGTTATTTTAATATTAAATTTTGATTTTCAATTTCAACTCAATTTCAATTCTAACTTTAAATTAAACACATTTAAAACTTAGATTTCAAATCTAATTTCAGTTTAAACTTCAATACAAACTTAATCTCAAATTTAATTTTCAAAATTATTTCAATTTTAATTTCACTATTCAACTCAATTTCAATTTAACTATCATTTTCAATCCCATTTCACTTCATATTTCAAATTTTCTTTTATTTTAACTTTAATTTCACTTCTAATTGAAAAGCGACTTGTTTTTCAAAAATATCTCATATCACTAAAATATGGTCTTATTAATAAAGGGGCTACTTAATCAATAATGATAGAAAATTTAATATCCATATTAATGTCATTACCATACAAACAATCATATGACATTAACATTTTCAATATGGATATAGTACGATAAATGTCATAACATTACTATGGATTATCCAACATATTCAAACAATCAATCGAACATCCATATCATTAAATGGTGATTATCTAACACAACAATTAAACTTGATAATCGATATAATTCAAAAAGCGATGAGAATTTCTCACTTTTAACCAAAATCGTTTCACTTCCTACCAACATTCTTATCCAAACCAACACTTCACTAAACATTTCTAAACCTTATCATAACCATGCTTCCATGTGCTCAACCATCTCCACCTCTACTTGCTTTGCTTATGGCCATGACCCTCCTCCACCACCTTGCTATCGGTCTAATCCCTTAAAAACCTTCATCCTCATGGCCTAAGGCCATTTTTTAAGAAGACAAGAAGAAGAAGTAAATTAAGAAGAGGTTAGAGAGTAACAAGTGGATTAGTGCTTAAGCATTCCACTATTTTTAACCCTCCCACCTCTCTTAAAGAGAGAAGCCATTAAAATAGCTTAATGGAAGAAGAAGAGAATGATTTGTGTGAAAAAATGAGAAGAGTGGATGGGTATTTATAGGAAAAGTAAGGAGTGGTAAATTACAAAACTAACCCTTTATAAAATTACTAAAATATCCTTACTTTATCTTACTTTTTCAATACTTACCATCACCTCATCACATCATAACTTTGTGTCTTAATTACTTAATATTTAAATAAAGAAAAGTAAAGATTTGGTTGGGTTTGATGTAACATGTTTTGTCCTTTTGTGTTTACTTTTGCTAATTATTTTATAAACTTGTTTAGTAAAAGTAAACTTGATTAGTGAATTAAATAATACTTATAATATTTGAATATAAGTTATATATAAGAAAATAAAGGTGCAACAACGTTGCGACAACTTTTAATCGACAAAACGTTGATTTTCGAAAAAATGTTTAACAGTAACATTTTGACTTTTTAGTTAAACTATTGATTTATGTAAACCAAATTTAAAATAAAAAATTTTCCTCTTCTAAATAAATTAAAATATGTCTATTCATATACTAAAATCATATTTAGATAATATCAAAACCTCTAATTTTACATTGTATATAAAACAGACAAAATGCGACCAATTTTGGTTATTTTGTAAAACGATTATTAACGTACTTTTAAATATTTTAATATAATTTTATTATCTTTATTAGATGTTTTAAATAAGATTTAACTTATCAAATAAATATTTAAACTAATTTAATTGGGCCTTTATTTTTATTATTAATAAAACTTCACTTTTGTCGATTTGTTCTGAAATCCAAATTTATGCTTTTTAATTTATTAACCACAAGAATAGATAATTATTTATTATACATAACATATTTATTTAAATTTAAAAATAAACAAATTCTCTCATTTTCAAAGTAGCAAAATCACGGGTTGTTTCAAGGCTGGCCTTTAGGCATTTGCAAAAGGTAGCACTCCATTGGTCAGTGTTACTACTGGAGTTCTGAAGGAAGAATCGACTTAGGCAGAATTCTAAAGGAGATTTGAGAAAAGGTTTTTGTTTGAAGTTGCCAAGTCAGCATTGTTGAGGAAGTTTATGGATTTGGTGCAAGGAGAGATGTTAGTAATTGAGCATGCTACTAAGTTTGATGTGTAGTTCCAATATGGGTATGCTACCATAGACACCATCATCAGGAGGAATGAGAAGTTTATTGGGAGATTGAGACCCGATATTTCTATGGCGACCCCGACACATCTTTGTGATCCTTGTAATGTAGTTGCGGAGATAATAATCCGACATGAGGAGATGCTTGCTATTTGTGCAAGAGAAAAGCAGGTTTAAACCCAGGGTTCTCAGGGAAAGAAGAGAAAGTTTTTTAAGAAGAAAGGAGCCTAGAAGTAGAGGCTACCAAGAAGGCAAACACTGATCTAGTTTGCTTCAAGTGTGACAAGATAGATCATTATGCCCATGAGTGTCGGTCAAGCAAGGGGAAGAAGGTTGCGAAGTGCTTCAGTAGTGACCAAGTTGGGCATTATAAGAACCAGTGCCCACAGCCAATAAAGGCAAATAAGGGAAAAGTCTTTGCTATTGAGCCATCATCCGCTATGCCAACTGTAGCTAAGAACGGGAAGACTATGATGGAAGGTACGATTTTTATTTAGAGTATACCAGTTAGGATACAATTTGATACCGGTGCATCATATTGATTTATATCTTAGTGTTTAGTCGATAGGTTATGCTTAGAATCCATATATCTTATTACTTCTTTAGGGGCTACAAATCGATAGGTGGGTATGCAACTCTAGGGATGAGATGTGACCAGTTAGAACTTGATTTGTTAGGTCAAAAGTTTGCATGCAGTTTGTATGTTTTTGATTTCATAGATTTTGAGATAAATTTGGGTATGGATTGGTTGGGTAAGTTGGGGATATGATATTTTGCTAGGAAATATCATTGAGACATCCCAATAGTCATAACCAAATCATATTCTTGGTGGAGAATTCTGACCGGAGATTTTGAACTTTGTTAAGTGGTATGGAAGTAAGAGAAGTGTTATGTCAGGTTCGTGTAGCAAGAGATTTTGCAAATAATTTTGAGCCGGTTACAAGACTATCATCAAAATGAGCTGTTGAGTTTCAAATAAATCTTGTACCAGGAGCTGAACCTGTAGTAGACCACCTAGCAAAGTGACACTGACCGAAATGAAGGAATTAAAGGTGCAGCTAGTGGATCCCAAAGGAAGGAATTTTATTAGACCAAGCAGTTTGCCTTGGGGAGTGGCCGTGGTGGCTGTGAAGAAACCGAACGGGTCATTGAGGAAGTGTATCGACTATCGTAAGTTGAATGAGCGGACGATTAAGAATAAATATCCTTTGCTGAGAATTGACGATCTATTTGATCAGTTGTGTGGATCCAGAGTATTTTTCCAATTAGATTTGGCGATAGGTTTCGATCAGTTAAGAGCAGCAAAGGACTATATTCCTTTGACAACATTTGAGACAAGGTATTGTTCATACGAGTGGTAGTAATGTTATTCGGGTTAACGAATGCCCCTGCTTTCTTCGTGGATTTGATGAACCGAGTTTTCCAAGAGTAATTGGATAGGTTCGTGTTGGTGTTTGTAGTTGAAATTTCAGTATACCCTAAGGATGGAAGAGAGCATGAGGATCATCTTAGAGTGGTGCTTAAGATGATGAGGTAGCATAAATTGAAAGCGAAATTTCCAAGTGCCATTTTTGAAAGAAAGAGGTCAAGTTTCTTGGTCACGTGGTTTTAGAGAAGGGCCTGTCAGTACATCCAGATAAGATCGAAGCTATTAATAACTGAAAGAGACCAGAGAGGGTGACTGAGATTAGAAGTTTTCTTGGACTCGCTGGCTATTACCGGAGATTCATCAAGGATTTCTCGCGGATAGCAACACCTTTGACTAATTAACCAAGAAGGATGTGAAGATGTTTGGTTCGATAAATGTGAGGAAGCATTTCTTAATTTAATGCATTTACTGTCCAACGCTCCTGTGTTAGTAGTTCTAGATGGAAACCAAGGGTTGGTGGTGTATACAGTTGCATATAGGACTGGATTAGGAGCTGTGTTGATGTAGAAGGGTAAAGTTATTGCCTACGTTTCACGACAGGTTAGACCGCATGAAGTGAGATATCCTACTCATGATTTGGAGTTGGTTGTGGTGATCTTCGCATTGAAGATTTGGAGACATTATCTCTTAGGGGAAAGATTTGAGCTATACACAGATCATAAGTCATTAAGGTGTATATTCTCTTAGATGGAGTTGAATATGAGACAGCAGAGGTGATTGGAGTTTTTAGTAGCTTATGATTTTAGTATAGAGTATATAGCTGGGATAGGAAATAAGGTAGTGGATGCTCCTAGCAGAAGACAACAGAATATGGTATTAGCTATGATGGCATAATGGAAGGATTTAGAAGCTTTGACTACTTGTAGTATGCAGTTAAGATCGACTGCTAGTTCCAGTCAGAGCACAACCATGTTGTCATGTTTGGAAGTTCGACCAATGTTGATCGAAAGAATTACTTCTAAGAAGAAAGAGGATCCAGCACTATCCGAGAGGATTAGAAGGCTTGATGTTGGAATTGAGTTCGATGATCTAAAGGATTTTAGTCTTGACTAGAGATGATGGTTGAAAAGGAACGGACGGTTGTGTGTTCCAAATGTTGGGGACTTAAGGAAAGAAGTTCTTGAGGAGTGTCATCGGTCCAAGTTTATGATTCATCCTGGAGGAACCAAGATATACCAAGATATGAAGAGGAGCTTCTATTGGGAAGGTATGAAAAGGGATGTTGGCATGTGGGTTTGGCAGTGTGCAAACTATCAATAAGTGAATGCCGAACATCAGAAGCCGAGTGGATTGCTTCAACCTTTGGAGACACCAGTTTGGAAATGGGATTTGATATTCATGGATTTTATAGATGAGTTGCCAAGGTCAAATAGAGGAAATAAAAGTATATGGGTCATAATGGACAGGTGGAATAAAGTGCCCATTTCGTTCCAGTTAAGTCAACCAGGACGGCACCTGTTTTAGCTAAGTTACTCATGAAGAATTAGACTGCATGGAATTACTACTAGTATATTCAGTGACAGGATGCTTTTTTTACTAGTGAATTCTAGAAGAGTCTACAGGAGGTGTTAGGTACCAAGCTTAAAATGAGTACTCCGTATCACCCCCAGACAGATGGCTAGACCGAGAGAATCAATAAGGTACTTGAGGATTCACTAAGAGATTGTGTAATAGACTTTGGTGGATCTTGGGATGACCATCTTACTTAGTGGAGTTTTCCTATAATAATAATTATCAGACTAGTATATGAATGACGCCTTTTGAAGCTTTGTATTAAAGGCTATGCAAATCACTAGCATGTTGGTTGGAGACTGGAGATAGATTAGTCTTAGGTGCAAATCTAGTTAGAGAGGCGATAAAGAAGATTGAGTTGATCCAAGAAAGGATGAAGAAAGCTCAGTACAGGCAGAAGAGTTACGTAGATAAGAGGCGTAAAGACCTAGAATTCTCAGTAGGAAATAGAGTTTTCATTAAAGTATCACCGATGAAGGGTGTGATGCGATTTGAAAATTCACAGAAACTGGCACCCAGATATGTTGGTCCATTCCAAGTTATAAAGAGGATCGGAAAGCTCGCATATAGAGTAGAGTTGTCGAGCAGTATGGCAGGTGTCCATAATGTGTTTAATGTGTCTCATCTTCGCATGTGTATGCATGATCCAAAGACTACTATTCCTCCGACGGGGTTTGAAGATTTGATAGTAGAGCCTAATTTAACTTTTGTTAGATAACCAGTTCGGGTTGTAGCGAGAGATGAGAAAATATTAAGGAACAAGAAAGTCAAGTTGGTGAAAGTTAAATGGAGCGACAACGAGAAGGACTATACTTGGGAGACAAAAGACAGGATTAGAGATACTTATCCTGATCTGCTTTGAGGGTATGTGTAACGACCCGGATTTTTCGTTGTTTAATTCTGAATATTTAAATGGTTTCAAAATATTGAATTTTAATGATAGATTGATTTTAAATATTTAAAAGTTAATTTTTAACTGGAATTTCGAATAAAATGATTTTTAGATAATTTAGTTATTTAAATTAATAATTCGAAATTGGTTAAAACATTGTATCTTGAGTTTTAAGCTCGATAAAAATAATTTAAAGGGCTTATAAAATTTATAATAATAATAATGAAGATTATAAAAGTTTTAAAATTAAATTTAAAAGTGATCTGTTCAATTTTAGAAATATTTTTTTTCAATTGACATTTAAAAATAGCCTTCCGAGGTAGAGTCTAGGAATTCGACAAAACCAGTTCCATTGGATCGTAATAGTGTTTTACTGTCGGATTTCAAATTTCATAACATTTGAAGTTATCGTTTGGTCATACGATCTACAAACGCCTAGAAATAATTTAATCGAATTAAATTTAAAAGTCGATTCAAAAAAAGCTATCTTCTTCATACAATTAAATTAGGACTTGAAATCTTTTCTAGTGCATTTGAAATAGGGGTAAAACATTATCAATGCCTAGCGACACGCCTCAATAGAGGTTTGAAGTTTTGCGGTAGAAAATTCGAGATTTTAAGAAAATAAAAGGAAAATCAAATAAAAAATATATCAAAGTACCTTCTGCAATACGCTACCCTATTACTTTAAATCACGTCCTTGTCTTATGCACCTCAATCAATGTACGAGCCTTCCTTTCCCTCAGCTTATTAAATCATCTGTTCTTCCCTTTTTCCTTCTGGATATGAAATCAATTCAAACAAAATAGGAAACACTAAGCTTACCTTCTGATTTCGCGACTATACCAATTCCCGTTCCATCATCCCTATAATTTGATTTCGATACGATTTATTTTAAAGTCTCCACCCAGAAAGAAGAAAAAAATTGAATGAGGCCTCTGTAATCGGTTCGACTTCTTTTCCTAGGGAAGGCTCATGATTCAAGTCGCAATTTCATGAAATGAGGATGGCCGACAGTCGCGTTCATGGTGGTCATGACTAGGAGGAACGTGCGCTCGCGTACGCGGCCGGTTTCCTTCCCAAGGACATTGTTCGACCTCTGGACACTATGTAATTTTTGCTTTCAGTTTCTAGGAGGCACCGTTGTCGATGAAGATTGTCGGTAATTAGGTTCCAGCGCTCGATGTCGCACTTTCTTTTTCTCGATTCTGGGTTGTGAAGATGATGAACCCACTGATTCTATGTGCTTAAAATGGGATCGGCGAAGCTGGGGGTTTTGGGGGAGGTCGTTCTCGCGTCGGCAATGAGGTTCGGATGATCGTATCGCATACGTAGGCATAGGTGCAACGTGGGAGGTGGAAGTAGGGATTCACGATTTTTGGCGAATCACTTTCAAGGTATTCAAGTCGGAGAGGGAATAGGGGTGCGGCCGTTTCGCCAGGGAGGAGTGGCCGGAAACTTGCCGCGAGTAATAAAGTTTATTAACCCTTTTAATTACCGTAATTAATAAAGAACCTTAATTATTTAAAATTATCTTGAAATCTTTTAAATGCAAAACTTAAATTTATACGAGGTACAAAAATCGTGGATTTATAGTCTGAAATTAATTAGAGGTTTATTAAGGCAGCTATTAATTAAAAATTGGAATGGATGGCAATTAAATGTCAAGGTGGGCAAATCTCAATTCTTTTGGATTTGCTAGCTTTTAAATTTAAATAGTTAAAAATTAATCCTGGATTTTGGCCGCATAGATTATCTATTGGATGATATTATATATATAGTAGTATATATATAGTAGCATTTGGAGTGATGTTCCCGCACATTATAGCGGTTGAGACCCTATGCACTCCGCATAATAAAGGATGACCCTATATATCGCGATATCCCCCCTCGAAGTGGGATTGGCATTTATTTTATAATGTATTAATATCTGTGGATGTAGGGAAATAGGTTGGAGGGATCCAACTGGATTCCTCAAATTTAGTGTTTATTTTTCATATATGGTGGTGTATAATTTGTGTAGAATAATCTATTATAGATTATTGTAGCGATTGAAATTATTCGATGCTATTGTAGCACTAGCCTCAATTTTGATAATTTAAAAACTATAAATGTACTTTTAAAATTTATGGAATTAAAAGGAATTTTATAACTAAAAATATATATTGGAGTTAGAATTATTTTAAAGAAATTGAAATAAAAAAAATATTTTTTAGTTTGGTTATACTCAACAGTTGTGAATTTGTAAATGGTGATTTTTAAAATGAATTATATAAAAGAGTTTATAAATAATATTCTAGAAAAATAAAAAGGAGTTAAGTCAATATTAAAATAGATTAGAAGTATAAGAGGAATTTATAAGGAATGAATGTATAAACCAGAATTTTATAAATACAGTTTATTCTATAAAAAGGGAAAACAAGGGATTATAAAATTGATAAACGATGTCCAAAATAAAAGAATTCGATATCGGATGATAATTGGAAATATAAATTCATAGGGTAAATTTATATTATAGTATAGAAATAGGGTTGAGAAAAATAGTAGATTCTATTTTTGAAATGGAAATGGTTAGGAAATCGACAATGAATCGATATGCTATGAAATCGAGAGGAAGTTATAAATTAAATAGGTCATTGAGATTTAAAAATATAATTTAAAATTTTAAGAATTGAACTTGTTTTAAAATGGAAAATTTTATTATTTAAACTATGGAATTTTAGTCCGGTTGAGATTGAAATATTTCGGTAAGTACATTTCAAATATTAAGTATTTATTTTAATAAAATCTAACTTTTAAAATCGGCTTTGAAGTTCATTTGTTTAACTAAAGATGAGTTATAATGTTATAAAAGTGTTTTTGATATTTAAAATGATTACTTTAACATAAAAAATAAAAATAAAGTATTAATCTTTTAAATACTTATTGTATACATAGAGTTTTAACGTAATTGAAAATTTTATTTTATAAATTCTCTTGAGATTCGAATAGGAGCTTATAAAAGGATGATTGTGGGGAGAGGAAATTTATTTGTGATTCCGGAGACTTTTTGGAATAAGTTACAGAGTAATTCTCTGAAACGTTAATAATGAAAGGATTTTGGAAAATAAGACTTGTAATGTTTTCCTAAGTATAGAAAATAGAAATTTGGAAATATTTCTAAGTGCTGAGGTGTTGGGAGTAACCTGTTACGGGTTTAAGTATTGAAAAATTATTTTCAAATGTTGGAAGAATTTGATATATCTATTAAAGATATTATGGGAGTAAATATTTTGGGAAAATTTGTAATAAGGCCAGATGGTTGCTTATGGATTTTTAATTGATGGTTAAATAAGCGACTATCAATAATTGGCCAATTTCATTAATCGCTTCGAAGAGGCCGGGATCGGAATTAATTATCCAAAAAAAACCACATCGATCCCTTTTGAACGTTACGAATGAATACTATGAAGATGATGATGGTGATTTGATTTGTCCAGACCCAAGACAACATGTGTGGACGAATGCTATCAAAACATCATCATTGGGGGACGATGAGTATTCTAAGTATTCTTGAAAGGTTACGCTTAACCTTCGAACCTTATCAACCGGGGAATGACTGAAACAGAGGAGATGCATCAAGGCTAAGTGGGTTGCACCCAAGTAGGTATGTTATCACCTTTCTAGACGTCCTCGGAAACCCATTTATTTATGGATATGGGTGCGCGTGGAAGGAGCACTCGGTGGTAAGGGTAGGAACACCCGGGGTGATAACATATTTGGTCTATCTAGGTTAGGGGTGGGCTGGTCTTGTATAGCAGGGGATCCCGGCGTGGTCCTCGGTACGCTGTTCTAGACGTGTACTATGACAAGTGGTACCCCAGTGCCTAGTCATTCGATTGAATCCATTCTCCAATAAGCGATGTACGGTTTTGATTGTGCATAACTATGCTGAAACGTGAGATGCAAACATTTCAACTATATTCTATTTACTTTCTATAGACACTATTATTATATCAGATGATTTTGATATACACTGTTTTGATTATCGTAAGGTAAAAACCCATCGTGTTTATGTGCGACGCGGTCTTACGAGATACCTTTTTTTTCAAAGGATTTTGATGACGTTAATAATTCAAATTGAGTACGTTTTCTCACGCTAGTTTTCCAGACCGACTGGGATGTTATTTTATTATAATGCTCAGCTCAGACCAAGTATCACAAATTCAGGTTAGGATGTTATGGAGCTCGAGAGTCGAGCTGGAGGATTTCTGACGTATATCATGTACTTGTTTATTTCCGCTGTGTGAGGACATATTATTATAACTGTTGATGTATCGATTGTTGTACTCTGATGATTGTAAGTATATAGACTGTTACATATTCTTTTGTATAGAAATCTTTTATTATATATTATATTTTGTTCGCTGCGATTGTGAGATTCTGTGTTTTTGTTTCTATTCCTTCTTCTATCTTTTCTTATTCACCCCTAATGAATTGGTATTTTCGGATTCAACTACTCGACATTCTATATAGTGGACGTATAGATGTCTATTTTCGAGGGTTGAAAATCGTGGTTCGTTACAGTATGTCTATATTAGTTTTATATAGACAGTTGCTAGTCAGATAGGCTAGTACAGTTGTTAGGAGTTATTACAGATGATTGCTATGTTTAGTATTTAGTCCTTACTGAATTTCGAGGACGAAATTCTTTAAGGAGGGAAGCTTGTAACATCCCTAATTTTTAATAACATTATTCAGAAGATTTAATTAGATAAATTAAATAGAATAATGTAAATATTAAAGTGATAAGGGGATTGAGATTTGAATAAATATTAGATGCTGAGCTTAATTAAATAAATGGGCTTATAAATGGTTTTATATGTTAATTAATAGACGCAAGGGCATAGGAATTGCCGCAACTCTTATACTCACGGTTATACTCTCTATTCACGTTCATTTTCTCAAAACACAAAATGTAAACAAAAAGTAGAGCAAACGGCCATACACTAAGGAGGAAAAGGGAAAAATTAATCAAGAGCTAAGGAATGAAAGCAAGGAGGATTAATCTCAATCAAATATCAAATTCTTTATCCCAATCAAGGTGAATAATAATCAAAACCATCACTATTTTGTATGATTATTTGATTTTCGGTTTAATTTTAAATCCATTATGATGATTTTTGATGATGATATGTTTGGATTACATGATATATTCAAACAAGTTTGTTTGATAACTGTTTTACATGGTTTAAGGATAAAATATTTTATTTTGGATTTTGAATGCCATGAAGAATTTATATTTTATGTAAAACATAAATTTGGAGATGGATTTAATTTTATGTTATTTTCCAGGCTGTGGAAAATTTATTATGAATTTTCAAAGGAGAAAATGAATAACTTGGGTATAAAATTATTTCAGCATTATTTAGAGGAATTTGAGTCTGAATTTATATATGTTAGATAACATATTAAAAGTGAATTTCTATGATTTTGGGGATTTTTCCTAAGTAATTTACTATGGAAATTAAATTATTTTAGATGAAGGTCTTAAATGTTTTTGTATATTTTCCTTAATGGAATGACTTATTTGCTAAATTAATTCTTGTTTAGATCTGAAATAATTGCGGTACTTTTTGAGAAAGAATTTGAAAAGTTTATGGAAACTAATCAATTGTTTACAAAGAGGCAGGTTAGTTAAAAAGCAATTGCTCAAAAGGCATTAAAACAATCTTTACCCAGAAATTATGTTTCCCCTCTTTCGCTAGTACCTTTCGACCCTATGCTTCCGCCTCAATCAAGTCGAAACCATTCATTCTGGAACCAATACACAAGGTATCAATATGTTGATACATAGTGGATTGGAGAAAGACAAAAGACATGGTGTCGAAATAAATGCTTTTGAAGGGGTCAAAGCCTTTACTTTACATTCCAAAGATATGCGCTTGTCACATTTTCAAAAGAATGCTTTCGAGGGGGTCGAAATCCATTTAAATAGCTTTTGAAAAATTTTCCGCCTTTTTGTTTCCAAAAGATAGATTTTGAATAAGTTGCCTTGTTTTTGAATTAAAGCTTTTGAATGGGTAGTTTCAACGCAATCGAAACCCTGCTGCCGACCTTATGCGTTTTGAATGGATTGAAGTCATCAACTGGATCGAAGGGTAGATTTTTATAAATGAAGTAATCCACTTCCGAAAGCTTTCAAAAGGGTTTAATGGTTTCGAAGGCAATGGCTTAGAAAGGGGTTTCAAAGCTGTCCTTCAAATGTTTTACTTAAATGATTTAAGCTTTCGAAAGGATGGTTCTGAAGCTATCATTTTTTCCCCAAACTCTTTTCCATAAAGGTTAATGGTTTCGAAAGGGGTACTTTCGTTTATATTCACTTTGATCCAAAATATAATAAACCTAATGTTTTCGAACTGGATATTTTCAAATGGTTTCGAAAGGGATACTTTCAATGGTTTCGAAGCTGTGCTTCTAAGAGTTAATAAGTAATGCTTTAATACTTTTGAAATATATGTTTTGAGGGTTTCGAAAGAGATGATTCAAAGTGTTTTGAAAGGCATATGCTTAGGGTTTTGAAAAGAAGATTTAAATTCTTTTGAAGGAGGTTATCCAATGGTTTCAAAAGTTAAGGTTTAAAGTTTTGAAAGCCTTAATTTTCAAAATAAAGAACCCAATCTCATTTTTTAAGGAAAAACCATGGCATAATGAAGAAGTTTTAAAATAGCTTTAAATATGAAGATTTTGAAGAAGCTTTCCTTGATAAAATAATAGGTTAAAGGAATTAAACATGTTTTATATGAAAATGATTTCAAGGATATTAAAACACATATGTTGGTGATTATTATGTTATTACGTTGCTTCTTCTAGTTTACATATTCACTTTTATATGGACTCATAACTTATTCTGGGGAGAAAGGGCAGAATAACAAACTAGGTTGACCCAGTGGTGAATATAAATTGAGTTTACTTCTGAATGATTTGGACTGCATCTATGCGGTCAGGAAGACCGGAATATATGATGCCTAAATACTGATTAAAGAAGTTGTCAGACAGATAGGTTCATAGTAAACTCATGAAAACTACGATTAGTAAGAGTTATTGGCAGAGGCCAATAAATTCATAGGAAACCCATGAAAACTATGATTAGAAAGAGTTATTGGCGGGGACAATAGGTTTGTAGTGAACCCATGAAAACTATATCCAGATTAAGTTATTGAAAGAAGTCAATCCTAGTCAATCCATGAAAACTAGGATTTATTGGAGATACCTATAAGTTCAGGGAGAACCAATGAATAAGAAAGTTATTGGCAGCGGCCAATAGGTTCTTAGTGATCCCATGAAAACCATGAAACCGAATAGGGAGTTCATAAACATTAAACAGGTTATTAGTCAGCCCATGAAAACTATTAGGTTAATTGTGACCCTAGAAACTATAACTAAGACAGATAGTCAAAATGAATGAGGATGGGTAATCCAGAATTGATTTACTTTGTTGCATATCATCATAATATTTTTAATTTTTACGTTTTAACCATTGTGGATGCAGAAGCATGATATATTTTTTTATAAAGTTTTTGGATAAGATACCAGTGAGGAGCAAACCCATTCGGTTAGCGACGTGGTCTTACTGGATATCTAAATGGTTTGAGATGGTAGATTATTATTCATACCAGGCTTTATGTTTGACTTGAAGTTTATCTTTTCCTCTTAAACTGTCGGGTGCTCTATTAACTTTGAGTCGTTTGAGAGTTGAGATTTTCAGGTACCTCTTTAGATGAATAAGCTTCCGGAGACGTGCATGAGGCATGATAGCTATTTAGAGTTCCTTTCTATTTTGATTCTGTTGTGTTTTGATGTAAAGGAAAAGTTGTTTAATTGCCTAGTTATATACTCTAATCATCCAAGTGGGCATTTTCATATGTCGCTCTTGGCGTATGTTAATAATTATATTTTCTCTGAACAAGGTTCTCGAATCTGTGATTATGTAATGGATTTAAAATCTTTTGAAATGGAATGTGAAAGTTGTTTATTAATTTAAATTTTTTCTATATCAGTATGTTTCTGTTATATTAATGAATCTAACATTACCATATTTGATCGTCGATGATTTATAACTATGGATGACCGCAGCATCTGTAGCCGTTAGTTTTGGGCATCCAAATGGGGGATGTTACATCATCCTTTTATCAAAAGCACCTTTTATTTTGAAATCAATCCCATTTAAGGGCACTTTATAGCTAAATACACATTTTTTATTTCAGAAAATCCTTTTTGAAAACATTCAAAAATATTCTATATGAAATAACTTCAATAATCTACACAATTATATTATTAGTGAGTGCAGTTTCAAGGGCACAGATGCCATCCCTAATTTTTTTGTGAAATAAACGTCTCTGCTCTTCATTTTTCCTTTGCCGTGTTTTCTCTCTCCTTCCCCTCCTTTCTGTAAAAAAACAACATGATGCTGCTCCCCTCAATTTTTCCCCTCTTCCTCCCCTACGCCTCTCCAACAATTAGCCGCTTTTCCACTTTGCCCTAGCTTTCCGCCATTTCTACTGCCTTCGCCTGCCATCCTCCTATGTCGCCCTGGTCACCCTGTTCCTTTTCCGTATAACCTAAATCGCTTTTCTTACCCTTAAATCACCATCGTTCCTCGATTTTCTAGCTGCATCGATACCCAAATGTCGATGAAATATGAAAGAAGCAAGAAGATCTACCTTCGTACTATAGCCGATGACAAACAAACAGGTTATCGACATCGGGTATCAGGACTGCTATAGGCATTAGGTACACCGTGGATCTGACTTCATACTACTTTTGACATTAGTTTTGGTTTTTTTGGTTCATTTGTTTACTTTCAATTAAAATTGATATTAACTGTTATTTGGGTTCTTTTTTGTATTTATGTTTCAACTCATATACATATGAAAGATGCATCTATCCTTCACAGTTTGATTTAATTCTATAATTTTTGATTATAAGTTTCTATCATTTTCTAGATATTGTTTCAGTCATAGTATTAATTTATATATCTTTTTTTTACTAGAAAATTTTTTAATATCATTTTTATTCACAACTTCAAAGAATTTAAAAACTCTATCGGAATATAGGCTCGATTTTATGCCCTGTACGCAATAAATTAAGTATTTGACAACCCTTTTAGGACGTCAGCACAGTATGTGACAAGTAATAATAAATTAAAAATGTACTTAGTTGAAAAGATATGCTTTGGATTCAATCATGTTTAAAGAATAGGCCTGCAATCCCTATTGTCATAGCAAGAAAGAAACAGTTACATTATCATACAAGTTGCTAACTTAAGAGGGAACCTGTGGGTTTTTTGTGTTTTCCTTTTTCATGCTGTGATCCGAGTTGAATTGTACTTGCAAATAGCTAATATATACTTTGTTTTAGATAGATCTTCGAATGACCCTATTATTTTCATGGTTCGATGAATGTCTTTCATGTTTTTATTTATTTATTTTTTCTTTTTACCTGAAATTTTCCCTCATACAACATGGTACTTTCTCAAAATACCTTTGACGTTGTGCATTCATATTTTTGCAAGTTGCATATAAATAATTCTTGCACTAAAGTATTTATATAATAACTGTTGTGTTGTTATATTCACATATATAAGTTCCTATATAATTTTTTTGCATAAAAATAAGGAAAAAAAGAATCTATTGGAACTACTGCAATTAACTTCTTTGGCAGAATGTATTCCTTGTGTTGTTATTGATAAGTTCACTTTGTTATCTTTTTACTGATCCCCATTTCATTAACTACTTTTTTTTAGAAACCCAGGCGTTGCATCATCCTTTGAACTTAGAGGCATGGGCCATAAGGCCAGTGATCGTGTAAAAGAGCAGGCCACTCAGTTGAAGTAAAATGTAGCGATGACAACACTCTTTGCAATGTAAGTTTTCTTGGAATAGCTAGAAATAGTGTGAACTAACTTTTTATTATAGCTATTTCATAAATAATATATCATGAGTTAGTTTCACATTTTCAGAGTCACAACTTAATTGATAAGTGAAGCTAATGCCAAATATTATTTCAAATAGGATAGCATAGTAACTATTGTGTACCAATTATTAATAATTGGTATCCTGAAGTTCTTAGAAACCATCCATGATCGTTAATGATTTCAAAGTTTGAACTTTTTTGCAATTCTTACATGCATATTTTCATCATAGTTGTAACATAGTGGTAATGCAAACATACGCAATAAACAAATAATATTGTAGATTATCCATTCATATTGAGCTGTTGCGTGTTTACATTTTTGTTGTTGAAAATTTAAACGTAGCATGGTATTATACTATACTTTTGGTCTTGATATTGTTGCCTCTATTAACTGATTGGAGTTGAAGTGGCTCAAAAGTTGAATTTAGGAAATCATAATGCTAGCCCTTTCATCTTAAGTTCTATCAAGTCAGTTTTGGTTAAAAGTTATGTGCGTGTGGTACATGAGGAGTTGCGGACCAAGTGTTTCATTATTTGACTTAGGTTTTGTTATATTTTTTTTTTTTCCAATTTGCTTTTTTTTCCCGAGAAGAGAGACAAATGAAATATGTAAATTCCTTTTCCCTTACATTTTAGTACATAGTATAGATATTTAATTTCTTCGTATACTGCTTTTCCTATGCTAGCTTTATGATCGGTTGGCTTCATTCTATATTAGTCCTTTAGCTTCACTTTTGTTTTTTACAATAAAAAATATAACATTTTCTGCTTTTGGAATTCGTTTGGTTTTTTTTGTGTTTATTTATTGTAAACAAGTGTGTTTTCGTGACTGTATGGTAATTGTTTTTTTTTCAGTCTTTTTTCATTGTAAACATGTGTGTGTTCGTGGCTATGCGGTTATTTTTTTTTCAAGTCTTTTTTCATTGTAAACATGTGTCTGCTCGTGACTGTACGTTTATTGTCTTAGGGACAAAAAAAAAATTTTAGTCCACTCTTCTCACTCCTAAAATTTTCAAATTTCCAAGAATTGCTCTGCCTACTTTCAATTTTGTTTTTCATTAGATTAGCAGGACATAAAACATATCAACTGTATCGATGTTTTCTTCTGAAGTCCTACTTCATAACATGGTGTGTACTACTGTGTTGTCATGATTTAACACGTTTCTGTTCTTTGAATGCACAAAAATTTTGCGGTTTGCGTATTTGCTGCTTAAAATAAACCAAAATACTCATAACTTCAAATAGACATCTACAAATATAACATGTCAGTAATTTTCTTACATCCTCACACCTACAAATATACATATACGTTGTAGACAAATAAGTTTATACGAGTTCAGTATTATATTTCATGTTTTGTATCAGTTGATGAATCTTTATTACAAAAGTTTTGAAATTAGACCCTTCCTTAACAATGAAATTAATACCCTTTCTTGACAAAAAAAGTCGCTTGCTATTTGTAACATATAGGTACACGTATATTGTACTAAATTAATAATTGGAAATTGTTGTAAATATATAGCTGTATAAAAAAGAGAACCCTAAAGAAGAAGAAAACCTTTTCCCCTTTTCTAATATAAATTTGCATGGATATTAGTTCAGATTTCTACGATTAATAAATCTTGGATTAAATTAAATATGTTGCTAAAACACTTACATTATGAATATTGAATTAACAGGTTTTCCATTATGTAACACAGTTTATATGTTTTGGTCGAAACACCATTTAAATCCTACAATGATTGAGAAGCTTTTTCTCCGTTTATTCCAACTGATATTGTCTTCTATTGAAAGAAGACGTTTCTTTTGAAGTGCAGCCACAAGTAGATTATTTTTATGGTTAAGTAAAAAGCTTAGACAACTAGCCAACAGGGTTGGCGCAGTTGGTTGATGGTCCGGACTGCGTGATCGAAGGTCACGAGTTCGAACCCCGAAACTGACTATCCTGTAACAAGTACCCGAAGTATGTGTTTGGCAGGCACATACTTCCCTAGAGTTTACAAGCGAAGCTTGGTTCTCTAGGTAATTCAAAAAAGCTTAGACAACAACATTGCATTCTCAAAGACGAACGTTGTGCACCAAAATATAGGTTTCTACTGATGCTCGGTAACATTATCATTCACGTGCACCAAACCAAAAATTTTAATCCATTATATTGGTATACATTTTTCTGAATATCATCTATTAGCATCACCGTTTTCAAAACCAGACCAAGCTACGGTTTAATCTTGAAAACCGTGAACCATAATGGAATCCAGCCTAGAGTAAGGGACAGATCCACATCATTATGTTATTTGTTGATTTATGTTTTGATGCATCCGTCATCGAAATTATATAATTTTTGCTGGTACAAATTACCAACTTTATCGCCCTAAGAAATTATCTTAGTTTGATATTTGTATACAGTTAACAAGGTGGTGCAACCTAAGCCATGTCTTCTAATGCAGCTGCTGTGAATGAGCCATCTTATAAAGCAGCAAGCTTTTCAATCAGTGGGGCACGACAATTTATTCTTTACAAATCAAATAAGCAATAACTTAAACAGAACATAATTTCGCTTTAAAGTCTATAACCTACATTCAAATTACACTCTAATACCTATTTCACTTCTTCGTCCCTGATTTATTCCAGTGATTATAAAAATCTCTAAATTTTATACTAAATTAAATTTTACATCAATATGTTAGAAATGTGTTAGTTAGTTTATTAAATAATATTTTAAAGCATTTAAAGTATATGGATTTTCTTCCTCCTAAAAATAAGCGACCTTCGCTTAGATTCGTACATCCATAGTTTAATCGGTTGGAGAAAAACAGATAAATTTTCCTCCCAAAATCAGTACGATACGTACATTTTTGCATTTTTATAACTCTACGTATGGGATATTATGCCTCCTGAGGATGACTGAATGATGCAACTATTTAATTTAGTTGTTTGTTTCTTCCCCTTTATGTCGGACGGCTATTCAGATATGGAGCGCTGTGGCAAGAATAGAAAGAGGAAACCAGTCACCAATCAACCTCCCCTTCTAACAACTCAAGTCCAACAATCAACCATGGTGTATCAGTCTCCGCTGAAGGTGGACATTAGAGCGGCTCTGTTCCACTCACAGTGTCATCCAAGAGAGAAAGTGGACAGCCGGCTTCGTCTGCGCCTGTTGTAAGTATTCTCCCCCTACTGTCATACAATGTATTATGGGCACAAGTTATGTAACAGCTTTCTTAATTCATACTTCCACTAGCTGGTTGGGAACTCAAACGCGTCCTTATTCCTACCGCGGTGAGAAAAAGATACAATAAGTCGAATGCAAGCTCATTAGTTGCTAGCCTAAAGGTATTTACTTCCGACCACCCTGAATTTTATGCCCCTTCTTCTCAGCGGACCAACCATCTTCATACATTGAGTGATGCAGCAGCCCTTTCTTCATCCTCTTATTTACATTCAACGTACGCTTCTCCTTCTTCTGCCTTGACTTCCTCTTCGTTTACTCCTATTCGCACAACACCAAACATTGACCGAATAGACCAGTCATCCGCTGAGGACATTAATGGCATGTTTGATATATTTTTGACATTCCCAACACATTTTAGATTTGTGCAACCATAAAACATTGCAGATGCTGCCTGTACAAAACCATATCTCAGTATTTCAAAGTATTATTTGCGTATTACCTTCGCACTATATTTCCACTTCCATTACTCAACTTTCCTCCCTAGAAAGGTTATAAAGCATATAATTTAAACACAATTATAGTGGAGACGCATCTGCTTGTTAGGTTATTCCTTAGGTTCATGGTACGATCAACCATATTAACAATCTTTTATTCTCACCCTTACCGTTTTACAATTTACAATGCTCTCTATTTCCATAATAAAGCCAATATTCTATACTACATTGCTGCAGTCCATCTATTTGAAGACTGCCCTATATCCAGTCTTTTTTCCCTTTATTAAAATTTTTTTTGGTACATCACATTGCAGGTCCATGTCCCGTGGGGCAAACAAATGCACTTCCTACCACTCATACTTTGAATGAGCAATCAACAAATACACATGCACGCTCCTTTCGCCCCATGTGCCTTCTTCAAAATATAATTGTTGCCCCATTAGCCGAGTCATGCTATCACCTTTAGGTCCTTTTCTGTGCCACAATTTGATCCCCTTAACTGTACATGTAGGTAAATAGACGAAATGACGCTACCGTATTCGTGTGCTGCGATTAAATAATATCTACACGTCCTCCAGTTTCCACAATGGTAAGTACGTATTTCAAAACTACCGATCTTATTCGTTTCTGCCTTCCATTGCACAAATGGCTTTCATGCTTTTACCTACAGTGTGCAGTCTGCCTTCCTACCTCCCTGCAACTTATCAGAGTGAGGTTAATTGCGTACAAAATACAATGGTTAACGAAATATGCAGCTATGATCTTCGGCTTTGCTGTCCATTAACTAGTGTCTTCCATGCCAATCCCGATCTAGCAACAGATAATATACATACCCGTTGGTTTTCCTATGCCTTTGTTTTGATTATCATACTAGCATCACATGTTTACACAATTTTTAACCCCATACTTCATTTTTTTTAAGCCGTACGTTTAATCCATGGGATTTTGGGCCTTCGATGAACACTTGCCCTTTTTGCTTCTCTATTGTTTGGTAAGCAGAGAGAGACCGGAAGGATGATATCCCCTACTCTGCAAATTACTCCATTTGTTGTCAGGGTGGAAAAGTTTGTTTGCCTTCCATGAAGGAAACCCCTCCACCTCTGAAAAATCTGCTAGATTATGAATAAGGCGGAATAGCTTCCCACTTTAGCTATCAAATTCGGGTTTATAACTGTATATTTGCATTCACATCAATGGGTGGACATGTATATAGCAGTGTTAATGATGGTAAAGGAGTTTATGTATATAGATAAAATGGTCAAAATTATCATAAAATTGGATCTCTTCTTCTCGTTGATGGTGTGCCCAAATTTGCACAGCTAACACCAAAAAAGAAAGAGATAATAGGTTGCGGGCGTGTGGAAGCAACAGAAACAAACAAGTAGATCCAACGTTGGAAGATAAACTAATACGTATGTTTGATGAAAAAAATAAACTAGAAAAGTTTTTTAGAATGGCAAGAGATCGATTAGAAGCAGCTGATTTACATGATGTCTACATTCGGATTATTGGAGGAAGGAGCAATAATGGGAGGCAATATAACTTGCTCATTTCTACCGAGTTTGCAGTTCTGATTGTTGGTAGTGACAATTAATTGAATGATCATAGAGATATAATCTTAGAAGAAAAAATAGCCATCCTATATCACATTAATGAGAAACATCCAAGCTTCATGGTAATGCAGTATCTAGTACTTTTGCCTTAGGCTGGAGATGGATATATATCGTCCATTGAATACTGTAATGCTCGGTTTGCCTCTGATGCTGAAAGGATTTACGTAATGATTCGTGTGTACTATGCTTTTCGCTTGCAAAATAGGGGAAATAAAGGACAGACTTTGTTAAGAGGGGGTCGTCTGCTACAACAATATATTATTGATGGATACACAAGCATTGAGGAAGATTGGTTGTGGTGGATTAGAAATAACCAGTCGAACATATGGTCATAACTTTATAAAGGATTGCAAGATGCTGTGCTTGTAGGGGATACGTCTGCTAAAATGATTGGTAAATGCACCATCTTACCTTCCAAATTCACTGGAGGTCCTCGGTACATGGTTCAAAATTATCAAGATGCAGGGGCTATTTTTCAATGGGGTGGATGTCCGGATTTGTTTATAACCTTTACGTGTAATGCAAAGTGACTTAAAATCAAATATATGCTCGAATACATTCCAGGTCAAAAACCTGATCATCGACTGGATATCATTGCCCGTATCGTCCACATAAAGCTCAAACAGTTTATTAAAGATGTGTATGAAAATGGGAACAGTGGGCGAGCTAAAGCAGGTATAATCTTCATGCATTCCCACAAATACACCTGTATGCCTTGTAAAACACCATTTTGGTGATTTTGTTTCTTATCATATTATAACTATACACTTTCTCTTTCTTTTCAGCTATATAAACCGTAGAATTTCAGAAAAGAGGATTGCAACATGCTCATATCTTACTACTTCTCCATTCAGAGAATAAACCAAAAACTCCATCGCAAGTTGATAGGATTATAAGCGCTGAGGTGCCAAACCCTTCCATCGATCCAATTGGTTACGATGTAGTTCGACAATTTATGGTTAATGGCCCATATGGTTTGTCTTATAAACATGCATAGTGTATGGAAGGCAATGTTTGTGGAAAACACTATTCGAGGCCTTTTACCAATGATACAAGCTTTGACGAAGATGGTTTTTCAATTTATAAGTATCGAAAAAATGGCCATTCTATTCTTACATCAGCAGAATTTACAGTTGACAATGGATTGATCATGCCTCATAATGTTTATTAGATAAGTACAATGCGCATATAAATGTAGAGGTCTGCAATAAAAATAAATCCATTAAGTATTTGTTCAAATACATCAATAAGGGCCATGGCAGAGCAAAAATGATCATTGAAGAAAATGTCAATGATAAACAAAGAGCGCAATATCAAATGGATGAGATTAAAAATATCTTGACTATCGATACGTTTCCGCTTCTGAAGCATGCTAGCATATTTTTGAGTTCCTGATCCAGTATCGTAAACCATCTGCAGAATGTTTACCTTTTCACCTCCCAGGAGAACATACAGTAACTTTCAATGATAACAATACCATATCTCAAATTGTAGGTAGCAAAAATATTGAACGAACCATGTTCACGGAATGGATGAGAACTAATATGCTACATGCAGATGCAAGGACTTTGGCCTATGTAGATTTTCCAACAAAGTGGGTATGGTATAAAGACGAGAAGCAATGGAAAAGACGACAACAATGTGAGAAAATAGGTAGGGTATATTATGCACATCCTACTTCTAGAGAACGTTTCTGTTTACGAATGTTGTTAAACATCGTTAAAAGGCCAATGTGCTTGAGGACATCAGAAAGGTAAATAGTACGTTGTACTCTAATTTTCAATCTCCATGTGTTGCGTTAGGATTGTTAGAAGACGACAATGAATGGAATGCAGCTCTCCTTGAGGCAGGAAATTGGTCCTCTGGAAAAAGCTTGAGTCAGATGTTTGCGACAATGCTACTATTTTGTGAATTTCTAATCCATTTGAGCTTTGGAATCATAACTGGCTCTACTACCAGATGACATACAATGGCATCAACGATGCATTCAGCACAACACATTGTTGCTACTAGAAGAGGAAATAAAGAACCACTGCCTAATCGAACTTGAAAATATACTTAATTTAAACAATCGTTCCTTAGCGGACTTTTCCCATATGCCAACTCCAAACTTCTCACTACACCGACCTTGACACAACAGACTAATAGAGGAGGAGCTAAGCTACGATTGTATTGCTTTGGATCAAGAATCCCACAAAATGTTGTCCCAATTAAACATCGAGTAACGAAGTATATTCAATGTTGTCTCTGTGCATTAGTGAATGATAACACATGAGGTTTTTTCTTCGTCTATGGCAGTGGGAACATAGGAAAAACTTTTCTTTGAAAGACATCAATAACAACCATGCGGTCAAAGGGTAAAATTGTTCTGGCAGTTACATCCTTCGGTATAGAATCTCTACTACTTCTAGGTGGTAGAACGACCCATTCTAGATTTAAAATATCAATTGCTGTAGGAGAAGATACAACATGCGGCATTTTAAAGCAATCAAACCTTCCGAACTTATAGTACAGATGGAGTTGATTATTTGGGATGAGGTTCCTATGGTTCATCGCCATTCATTGGAAGCTTTCGATCGAATACTTTGGGATTTAATGGACGACGGCATTAACTGTATGGCTCAATGTATATTCTTTAGGATAACTGTTCTTTTGGGTGGCAATTTTAGACAAGTGCTTCCTGTCATACCCAAAGAATCACGAAATGCAATTGTCCAATCTTCCATAAACAAATCTCAATTATGGTCCAAATGCCGTATGTTCAAACTAAACATTGATATGCGTCTAACTTCCACCGATGGCATGCCTTCTGAAATAAGGAGGCTAGAAAATTTCACCAAGTGGGTGCTGGACGTGGGTGATGGAAAATTGCCTGCCACTGCATTGCAACCAGATGCTGAGCCAAAATGGATAAAAATACCACCAGAACTGCTAATAAAGCAAACTTGCCATCCAATTACAGGGATCGTAGATAGTACCTACCCCGACTTGCAAAAATGTTTGAACGAACCAAATTATTTATGTACTTGGCGTATTTTGGCTCCAACAAATGAATGTGTAAAAGAAGTTAATTGTTATGTAACATCATCTATATCTGGATCTTTAACCACCTACCTTAGCACAGACACAATAAGCTTTGCTTCCTAAGGTATCGAGGATCAACATATACTGTTCCCTCTTAAACACTTTGCACCCTTCAGGCATACCTACCCATAAACTCAACCTCAAAGTTGGTATTCCAATAATGCTCCTTCGAAATCTAAACCATACAGGTCTTTGTAATGGCACACATTTAATCATCACCAGGCTTGCGCCAAAAGTAATTCAAGATGAAATTATTACTGATACCAATGTTGGAAATACGGTTTTAATTCCTAGAATTGTCCATACATCAACAAATACAAAATAGCCATTTATCCTACGACGTTTGCAGTTCCTAATAAAAGTATGCTTCGCAATGACTATTAATAAAAACCAAGAATAGACTTTGGATCATGTTGGTGTCTATTTGCCATGACCTGTGTTTTCCCACGGCCAACTCTACGTCGTGGTATCCAGGACAACATCACACCGAGGTCTTAAAATGCTCATCAACCAGTAAGGTGCTGAGGACGTTGGATGGACGGAAAATATTGTTTTCCATGAAATATCTGAAAATTTTAACACCCTTTTCTTTGTTTCTGTTATGTCACCCAGGTCTTAAGGCCTCTTTCAACAACTGTATTTATATGAGCGTTTGTAAATTATACATTTTTTCCACATACTCATGCAACTCTAAGGAAGAATAGAATAACTTGCGACATTAGTACTTAACGGAATAAAATAATGCAACTTACCTTTTCATCTACAGCTGCAAGCCAGAGTTGTTCGTATTTCTTAATATATGCTGCCTTTTTCCCTAAAAAGACATAAAATTGAACATGATATTTATCACCTTTACTTAACTGATAGTAACTGCTACAACTATCTGCACTGGAAGGACATACATTGTTAAGTATATTTCATACCTTCTACCGGTTGATATGCATAATTTATAAACCATTGTTGTGTGCACATTACATACATTGTCTGTCTACTTTGATTTTGTTTACACATTTTATGCAGACGAATGTTAATTACAATGACTTCTTTGGCTACTTTTCCGCCTGACGTCTAAGAAATAGGCTGTATTTTAATCTATTTTACCTAAATTTATACCCACTTTAACATGGTTCTTGAATGCTCAAATTCTGTGAAATGAGAGCCGTTTTTATTACTTTTCCATAATTTCTTCCCATTATTTTTTAACTTCAATTTTTCTGCATTTTAAATTTTAAATGCTTCGTCTACTGGAATTTAGCGGTTCTTTCATAGTCCATATTCAGGAAATATGTTTTTGTGCCACTTTTTTCCACCCTCATAAAATGCATATTACTAATCATATGTCAGTCATAGGGATCTATATTTTTGAAGCAAAATATCTGAATATTCGATTTGATGATTGCACCTACATGCAACATTTCCTATACAATCATTATAATTTCTTTAATTATCTTACTCAGTATTAGGTGTGATTTAGTGATAAAAATTCCACTACACGATGACTAAAAAATAATAAACAAACAGGATTCTTATGATATAATTTGTAAATGTATAATAAATTTACAAAGTGGTATTGGAGACCGTTATCCTTGACTTTCTAATTTTTATCTTATCCTAATTATCTGTACTTAAGTTTGGGCATTGATTTACCTTATCTCCATCATTTATGTAATACTTTAACAAATATCCATAACCAACCATTCTTAAGTCTATTGTGCAGCAATGGATTGGAAAAAAATAACCTCATATATATCATACGAAGAGTAAATCAATTTGCTTAAAACCTAGGACAGAAAAAATATGGTATATGGGGCTTATAATTTATGTATCCTTTTGTCTACGGCCGTGCTTTGGTATACTATTATCGAAACTGAAAATGTTTAGTTCCTAAATATATACTTTCATTAATTTTATAAAATTACATTATTCTTGACCTATATTCACCTTTCAGTAATAAAATTACCAATAAATTATTTATCCATATAGGCTGACTATACTTTAAAATATGATATTTGTTCAAAGTGATATTTACAATAAATATAAGAATTCTGTCCTGCCAAATATTGTTTTTTTGTTGCAAAATCGACAACGATCGGGTTATCGTAGGTGATCAATTTGTGGCAGACGTATGGTTTACCTTTGGAAAATTAATAACTTCATATACCATATATTTCTGCCCATTTTATTCAATTACCTTTTGTAGATGATACCATATTCTCCATTTTTTCCTACTCTTGCTTCTTATATAAGTGCTCATATATCACCGTGAACAAAAGACTCAAATTAATTCTGTTTTTTATGCCTTCTCTTTTTATGTAAACAGTAATATAAAATTTTCTTCTTCTCCACTTCTCTAAGCTATTTACAACATAGCGTTTCATGTCCATTTTGTTAAAAAGTTCCTCATATCCCACTGCATCAAGTCAAACTTTTTATTTTTCGCTAATATTAATAGCAGTACAGTTTTAGCAAGGAGTATGAAGAACGAGCTTTCTAACCATGTTTTCAACGACTCTTCAAAAATAGGCATTAGATTTTACATTATTGATTCAGCTGATAAAGATGTAAAGATGAAGGCCCTTTACTAATGCCTTTAACTTTAACTAGATTAAGTAAAGTATTTACGTAGTGATACTTGTTGAGATTAGTCCCACATCAAACAATTTACATTATAAATCATGCATAAATACTAAGAGACCTCTCTTCACATCACCGATTGGTTTGTGATAATATGTGGTTCTCTAACATGGTATCGAAGTGGGTTTAATTGTGTCACATGTCACCCTCAATGAATGTCCAAGTGTTTAGCTGATGATACGCTACACATGAGGGGGCATGTTGAGATTAGTCACACATTGGACAATTTACAATATAAATCATGCATAACACCTCCCTTCACATCACCAATTGGTTTTCTGATAATATGTGGTACTATATCAATACTTCATCGCTAATGCATCTCCAGATGCATGCTCAAGTTCATAATCTCATAGTCAACTTTACCTACTATATAATACTACATCAAGGCCGTCTACAATCTGACTAAGTATACACATCGAATTTACAATTTTGGCCCAACCCTACATAATGATGCGTTCAATGTTTGAAAATTTCGTCATCCTCCTCATTACTCATCGCATCTATTGCCTTATCACTTTTCATTTTATGCCCACCTATCATGAAGCAATGCTCAAATATTTCTTAGAACTATTATTTTACCCACCTGACAATACTATCATTTACTTTTACCGCTCTCTCATCTTAATTAATCGAACAGGCGATTAAAATGTGTTCATGTCGTACTCCCATAACCTTTCAATCTGCTATTCTATTTTTTACGGAAAAACCTTCGTCTTTGATGAAAAGATAACAAACATTAATATGGACAATGGATGGGAATACTTATCGTGCAATGTTTGTAAATCATGTATTGGCAACTGCGGGCCTAACAACTACTACAACAAATGCGAAAGAGAAATAGAATTCCCAATGCATAGGTAACTAATTTCACTGTTGTGACACCGTATATATTTGACTTGCACACTCATCATCTTATCTATGTTTGCCCCTCCTAGGTTCTGGTTAGAAGTAATGTCGACGAGGAACAGCTTCTATTCCTATTGTCCTCTTCGAAAAGGTGGCGGAGTTCCTTATCAAGCAGAAGGCGGATTATTTATATCAAATTCAAATAGCTGAGGTACTTCCCTGGGTTCATAAAGTTCCTCATACAATTATTTGACACTAAATTACGTAAAACCTCCTATTCACTTTCTTCCACCACTTAACTCAATATATTACATTAATAAACCGCATATTATGCTTCCAGCCTGCAGGTGATAAGAGAATTAAAAGCTTTGTCGACCAAGTGGTCAGTTGAACTGAAAATTTTTAGGCTAGGCTTGACACTTTTATTAACATGGGTAGAAGGAAAACATTGACTGCCGTAAAAATAACTCGACTCTTGACCAGAATGCTAGGCCCCCTGAACCATGCTGTACCAAAGGACATTTGTCACCTCTATCATATATATATATATACACACACACACACACACACACACACACACACACACATTCACACACACACACACACCCCTACCTGCCAGCTATATGCTAAACCTACTTTTCTTTCTAGCTATATGTCCATGTTTTTTTGTCCCTACCTTCCACATTTTTTTCATCTTACTTCAAGATTCACTAACTCACACCCTGACCACAGGTTGCCGGTCCTCCCAACAGCAGGGTCACTACTCTCAAAGGAAATGCAAAGAAGAAAAATCATATGAATGCCATGTAGCTTTTCTTTTCTGTTTTTAACTTTCTAGACTACTACAAAGTGCTTTACTGCATGTGTATTTTCTGTTATCCGTTCTCTGTTGTATGTTCCATGTTTTCTTTTCAATATCGAATAAAGCATTATATCCTAGAATCCCATTTCCATGTATCCATAAGCTGACAAATGGTGCTTACTACGACAAACTTTCCTTACTGTCTTAGGAAGCATATAACTATTTCATAACTATTACTCCTCCGCTTACCAAAATATTAAATTCACGAACTCATTACCAATGAAAAGACACTGTACTATATATTTATCATTTGTCCTAAATCACAGCACAATTAAATTATGGATAATTACTACATTCATTCGAAGTTTCTCATCGTCTATGCCTAAATTGCTTCACTGTTGCGGCCTTTTCCTCCAACACGTTCCTGCTTTTCTTCATGTAACCTATTGTCCGTCCAATTTACATAATCATAATTAGTATACCTAATGTTCCGCCCACTTTCTTCCTCCACCCAAAAGCTTTTTTCCCCTAAATCACAACAACTATGATTTTAATGTCGCCGTGTCGAATAACTTATAAATAGTTCGAATTTCTATATGTTACCAAAAATCAACTGTACTGCAAGTTCTCATTTGCATATTACTTGAAAGCACACTTTTTCACCACAACTTCAAAAAATATTTCCAGTCAGAATTTATGTCCCAGTAACTTTGTTCAGCCTTTACCATACTTTTGCTCTACCACATTAATAACATAATTTATGCCTTCCTACACCTACGGTTTTGCAAACATACTTCCATATTTCTGTCTTTGGGTGGCAAAACAATAACCCATGCAACATCAAATAATCAGATCTATTACGTTACTACCCATTACCTGTTCACCTCATCCCTACAATCGTACACTGATACACTAGCCGTTTGCGCTACTACTGTTTACTTAGCCACTTGCCAGTTATATATGCAAATTCACATAGATATATCAATTACCATTTACTCAACTACGCACACCTTTAGTATTCGATTTTCTTCCCCCTTATTCATTTGCCATCATAACAACATTCTACACTCGATGTTGATCTAGGGAACAATTACACTATTAATATAAAAGATTGGGGTTATGACGTGTTTCTATCCAACATTTCACTCCATCAAGCAACATCCACTAATCATCCAAACGACCACAACAAGCACTTCAAGCGAGGATTTAAGGTACTCCTAGCATTTATCAGTTACCAAACCATAACACTTTTTTCCACCTCTCTAACTAATATCTTTTTTTAACATGTGAACAACATTCTTTCCCAATCGAGTCAGGTTGACATCCATGGACAAATATGTCCAACCCCCACCTTATATTTATAATTTTAATACCCATCTATATTTCATCAATTCTCACAAGCTGAATAAAATAACATCGCATGTAGGTCGACGAACACATATCAGTACTATTATACATTTTGCGGTCTAAATAAATCCAAGTGGACATATCTCCACAACTGGTTTTATAGTCCAACCTACATATATCATCTACATCCCAATAAAATTTATGTGATTTCATTCCTCTACTTTATATAACAGTTGTAAAACTATAGATACCGCGGGAACTAGCTGCTGCACTTGACTAACAACGGATTGAAAAAAGATCTCTTCAACGTCTAAAACGAAGAACTTACTCTTCACAAGTACGAAGCTAATTACACCCGTACTATATATTCACTAACAATCCAAAAGAGATTGTCTAATTAGGTTCGAAAATACATGTGCTCCAAAAGAGATTTGGCAAAAAATCAACAAACTTGAAAACTATGTTCCATTTCACCCCACTCCAACACCAAACTGCCGCAATAAGGTAATTCCGATAAAAAATTAAAAGCTATGTGCAACCATACTATAATTAACTACCTTTCCTTACTCTCTAAGTAGGTAACTGTGCGAATAAATAACTCAATTAGTGGTGTGTACATTACCAGCGAAGACTTGCTAAATGTGTTGCGCGCCCATTCATCCCACAACAAACCTTGCACCACCGACCAAATTACGCATGCATCCAGTTTCAAAGAATGGTACAACCAAAATTACCCCGACAATTAACATATATAATATTGTTGCCCTTTTAAATTTATTGATATTTTTTCCCTCTTTTATGGATTTATATTTCTTTCGCTATAGTATATAATACATATTCACTTCACTATCCCATCCTTTCCATTGATTTTACATCATACCCTAATAAATAAATACACTATCAACTACCACATCATTACATAGATATATGTATACATATGCACAAACATACGCACACAGTGCATATGCATAGGAGCTAACTATAAAAAGTCATTTCCTATGCATATTGCTACATATAAAAGAATAAAACAAGTACCCATCCAGTTTATACTCCTATTGCAATTGTTATCAGGTATTTTTGTAAACAATTATTTCTACGTGACCGCAACTACACATTTTTATATATTCATATCAGTCTCTGTCATTATGTACTACTAATTCACAAATGGTTCCAAGCATTCGGCTGTAACACATGATTTCATATTTACAACAAATATTATTTTCCACTTCACTTCTTCATTTACAGTCCAAATTTTAATTAACAAAGGTGATGTTATAGCAGATGTTGACATAAATAAAATTACAAAATACTTACTTCTTCACTCCCACTCGTTGTACTGTAAAATATCGCTGCCCATTATTTAACCTTCATATTCACCCTTATAATAAATGCGTTGAGCTGCAGATTAGGGGGAAGTAATTTATACTACAGAACAAAAAAGTGCTAAATAATTTTATCTTTAATTCGGTTTAGCGCAATTCCCATTTTTTTCCTTACCATTCATTTTTCACTATGCGTGCACTGAGTACACAAGTTAAATCAATAATTTAAAAAAAATCAATTTTTTAATGTTTAAAATTAGTATGTAAATAACTTTGCAATTTCAAATTTATACCCTTACAAAAACACATTTTCTATAAATGATTTGAAGGTTTAGAGTTCTAGCCTGAGAGGTAAAATACTCAATATATATTTATCAGTTTAAAATTCTGTTTCGTTTCATAATTTTAGGTCCATGCTTCACTTTCTCTAATTTTTCTTTAAAATCAACAAATAAAGGTAACCTCTATTACAGACCAATTTTAACAATTCTTTCCCCCCTTAACATACAAGTAATTTTTTTTCTCAACCTATTTATCATTCTGACAAACTCTATCAAAACTAGTGCTTAAATATAAACTTTTATATCATTGTCACACACCGCTTTGCAATATCTTAAGTAACAAATAGGAGCACAGCTTTCTTAACATCATTTGATTACTACCCTGCTACTACACCATGCCGCCTACTATAAACAATACTTGACATACTGTTCCGTCTTTACTGTAATAATAACAACGGTACAACTGATCGTAGGAATAGCTCAAACAACATCTTTTCAAGTGGATGAGATAACAACAGTTTTTGGGACATATAAAGCATAAGCAACAAAATGCTACGGGGTTCAACACAAGCTCTTTGCTAGGATAGATTATGTGATGTTCGCTGATTTGCAATGTGTGTATGAGTGTCAGGTAGTTCATTTCATGTGTCCACCTAGGTCCATGAGTATATGTGTGTTTGCTGGGCATATGGATTTTGCAATACCGTGTTTGTATATGAGCAACTGTACTACAGTTAAAATATATCTATATATTTTTTAATGAAGCAAAGTCTATCAAATTTGAAGTGTGCAATTTATTATTTCAAAGTATGAAGTTCTTCTTTATATACACTACAGCTTTGTTTTCGCGTTAAACCTCACTGGACTGTTTTTGCTATTAGTTAATATAAAGGTGACAGAATGATAATGTCAAAAAAAAATTAATTGCATTTGTACAGATATTAATTATTTCATCCACATAAGCGAGATATTGTTCGTTGCTAATACAACACTCAACTATTCATCATCCTTTTATATTTAATTTTTCCTGTACCGGCTCTTGGCCTTTAGCCTACCTTTTTATTAAATTATGACCTATACCACTGACTTCAACCATTCCCTCATTTTTGATCAACATAAAAATATATTATTTTTAACAACAATAATTTTCCGGTAGATACGTTTTACCACTCTACTACATATTGTGTGAATATTATTTCCTATTTGACGTTTAGTTAGCAGCTATTCATATAAACTCATACAATTAAAAACTAACTGATCTCCAGATAAATAGCAATAAAAAGTTCACAATGACATAAATATTTCACGTTCTTCACTGACAAGACACCGTTGGATGTACCGATACATACCCTGGTATCTGATGTGTCATGATCTATACTTCTCCCTTATGTAACTGATCTAAAAAAAATTTAAAGAGAAAGAGCTTCTATAATAAACCATCGCCGCTTGGTTTCATAATTTATTATACAGAATATTATTTGTGTCTACGTGTATGTGATCAATGGTTTATTACACCCAATGAACTTGGACCTTTCATCACTACTTTAATCTGCGGTAGGTTTTCAAACGCCGACTAGCGGGAATGCCTAATAGATTGAATTGGCATATCATTTTCCACCAACCTCAACAACGGACTCTACTTCTTCATCGGACCATCAATCTAATGACTAATATAGAACCTGAAGTCAAAGAAAGTTTATTTCTTTAATTTCAACTCAAAACAAATGTCGAGAATTTAATAACACGTAAGTACATATCACAGATATTAGACATAATGACAAGTATAGCATTATATTTCATAATCATAAATAAAACTTCCACTCTGTTTGGACTGTCCCTCTTTTGAGACATTATGATTATTCTATATATAAAAGTCATATTATGATACACTGTAATTGGGGTAAACGTATTCATGTTATAAAAAATAGCGAGATTGCCTTACAGCTGCAGTAATAAATAACTGGATCTACATACCAAATACATTGACTGAATGAACAATAACAAATGATGGCAACATCCAATGCATTTGTCATCCACCACAACCATGACATATACTATGAAAATTCAATTTATTTATATTCCGCAATTCCTTATGCGAAGCATGGGTTCACACTAGTTTATTTATTAAAACTCACTTTGGTTCGTCCGGATTTGAACTCTTTTCAATCGCACAATGGTAAAAAGAATAATTTACAAGTGCTGTAACAACCCGCATATTTGTCGATTTTATATTTAAATATTTTATTAAAATATTTTATCGATACTCGAAATTTAGTCCGAAAAGCTACTTTTTGCGTACGGTCGAATTAGGACTCGGGACCACTCCCATTGAGTTTAAAATGCCGTTTGCGACCTTTTTGAGTATAAGCTTTGATATGTTTGGAGTAAGTTGATTTTTTTGCTACGTTTTCACTTCGGGCTTTAGTTTGGGCCGAACCCTCTTACTAACTCAGTCCCAACCCCCTCTCCTCTTCACTACTTCATTTCGTATTCCTAACACTTCAAGCTTTTATAGCAATGGAGAGTGGAAGAGAAAATTAAAACTCCAAGCCCTAGTTTTCTTTTGCAAATCAAACTCTAGCTCCAAACTAATAGAAGAACCCATTGGTAAGCTTCTCTTCTTCTTCTCCAACTCATTCTCTTATCAATTTCAGAAATTCCTAAACCTAACTTTGGGAATGTTCTTCTTTTAAAGCTTAGAATCAAGCTTCTTGAGTTGGATTTGAAGAGTGGTTGATTCTCCTTTGCTTTCAAGCTTCTTCTTCAATCGTTTGGGTTCAAAGGTGAGATTTTTTATCTCACATCTTAGTCTATAATTATCTTCGATTGTTAGGTGTGAATTCCTAACACTTATTCTTGTGCAATTGATTTTGGTTTGGATTGTTTTGGTGTATATTCCAATTTTTGGTGTTTGAAATCAAAATCTATGAAAATCCTATTATGGATATTTGGACATTGATACTTGAGGCGTATCGAAGAGCCGTTAAGGCTGGGTTGTCGCTCAATGTAATTCCTTAGTCGTCGTCGCTCGATCGATCGCTTTCGATATCCGTTTAGCCATTTTTGGCCTAGTTTCAGGGAATTCCCTGAACCCTTCAATCAGACGTCTGAAACGTAGGATTCAGACGTCTGAATATTGTTCTGGGAAGATTTCTATTCCCAGATCCAGACGTCTGAATATATGAGCTCAGACGTCTGAATTGATTCATTTGGAACCAGAAAGGAAATAGGCTAAAAAGTGCCTATTTCAGACGTCTGGATTCAAGGATTCAGACGTCTGAATTCTGTCTTTGGAAAATATTTTTTTTCCAGATTCAGACGTCTGAATCCTTGATTTTAGACGTCTGAATCTGCACTCTTTTTGCCTAATTGCCTATTTGTTTGAGAATTCCAACTTTAATCGATTCGTGTTGATTCCCTTTTGTTGTTATCACTTATTATCGACTTTGATGACATTTTCTTCGTGATTTTTGGGAATATCCATTTCGATGGATTCAGTATCGATTTCTTTGGATTTTATCCATGTCTTCGAATGTAAATTTTAGTGATTGATTGTTCCTACAATCTTCTTTGTGTTTTGTCACTTTTAAAAATATAAAGGTTTTCTATACTAGTAGTAAATATCAAAACTCTTTCTCCAAAACGATTTCAACTCTGTTTTCAATAACAAAGCTCGTTGCTTAAAACCGTTTTCCAATCTACTAGTATATATAAACCTTTACCTTACTCGTATGAGAAATCTAATTAAACGGCTTAGTAAAACGAGTGGTATGAAACGCTTGCGTTTACTTCGTCGGTTAATTATTGGACTTGTTCGATTGAATCTCTTGTGACAATTTTCTAGTGGAGATTTACAATTTGTTCGTAAATATTTAAGTTAAGCTAGTGGTTATGGGACATGAAAATAAGCTCATATATTTAGTAGCTTACTGTAGTTAACACTTCTCTTTGATCATGACGATCATTTTAAGATTTAGACTAGCAATTGTGCGATATCTCTTTGTTTCGGTGTGATTTCGACTCACACATGTGGGGTAGCTCCACATGGTCTTCGGGTCATTCGTGTGTCAAAAATTAATGGCTAGCTACCATGAGATAGCTTCTCCTTCGTGTGATACATATGTTGGTGATTTTAATGCTTCCGTTCGTGTGATAGGCCTTTCCTCCCTTTTTGTGATTTCTAGATTTTGTGTGTTGAATTCTGGAATTTATGCTTCGCCAATTTTAGTGATTTTCATTGATATGATTTGTCAATCTTTGTGCATTGGTGAATTCGTGTGTCATTGACTTGTTTTGAATACAAGTTTTGGGTATGAAACCCTTTTTGGGATCTTTGTGAAGATTTTTATGATATTAATTAATCTCATGTTGAGTTTCAGTTACATACTTATTGTAGTATGCCCGTATGGTTATCATATGTTCATGCCATACCCCTTATTATATATCGCTTCATCTGATATTTATAGCTAGACTGATCCGTTTATTATTTTCTTATTAAATAATACTCGGGTCAGACCGAGATGTTACAGGTGCTTCAGCTTGACTTCTCACTTGGGATTGATTTCTCTGACTTTTGGCTAACTACTCAGATTAGTAGTTTATTTGGTTGTATACACTTGAGATATGGACTCATAGTTGTATTCTTTTGTATAGCACGTGTTGCTATTCTTTTGTATTATTGTGGATCTTTTTGACCACTACTCTGATATACACTTTCATGTGTTAGTTATATATTCATATCTTCTTCCGCCTTTGTGATATGAATTATCTGTGACTGATTTGTGTAATGCTTATTTCTATATTTGTTTCCGAAGATTATTATAGCCACTATGTAGTAGTTTTGTGTTTGTATCGGTATGTCGGATTTCCTCTTGAAATAAAATGCATGTTATACTATCTGACATATCGGTGCTCGTGCAAAATAATTACATGGACGGTCGCTCCTCAACAGCTTTATTCTCCGTGCTAGTTGACAGCATTACACCGTAGTGTTCTTGGCTAGCGTGGGTATAGAGGTGGGGCGTCACAGCTTGGTATCAGAGCCAAACTTCGGAACAATATGGAATTTTATAACAAGGATCATCGTCCTAAGTCTTTCTTAGGAGCCGTGCTTAGGATTTAATTCGAGTCTTCGTACCGATTCATCCTATTTTCTTTTTGATTCCTTGTTTTATCTATCAAGATTGCTTGATATTTATCTTGAGAATAACTTTTTCCTCTTCTTTCTTTCTTAAAGAAGAGAAATGGTTAGACCTGGTCGTCCCAGAGCTGGACCATCTAGTGCTCCACCCCAAGATGGAGTTTTTATGACTACCCAGCAACTTCTTGACCTTGTCACGAATGCTCAAGCAGCTGGTTCTAATCCGGAACCTACTCACATTAAATCTGGGTTTGCACGTTTGTGCAATGATTACACCAACCTGGGTGGGAAGCCATTTAAAGGTTCTGAAACTATTATTGAAGTTCAGGCTTGGTTAAAGTCATGCGATCGAATCTTTTCTCGCATGAACCTCATTGATCTTCATCAAGTTCAGGTGGCTTCTAGTATGCTCCAAGAAAGAGCATTAGACATGTACGAGCTTCTGATTTCTGAAATAAATGAAGCGGATCTCATTTGGGAGAAATTCCGAGAGCGCTTCGAGTTAAAATTGGTACCAGAAGCTGCGAAGGTGACTTTGGCTCGTCGTTTTATTGACCTTGTTCAAGGTGAAGCCTCCGTGACTGATTATGTTGCATCCTTCGAGTCACTTTCCAAATATGGGGTTGAATACATCAACACCCCATTGAAGAAGAACCAAAGGTTTGTCTATGGCTTAAACAAAAATCTCAAGAAGCCATTACTTCTAAAATTATAAGTTCCCTTCAACCAACTCATTGATATCGCTCTTCGTCTTGAAGAGGCGGATAAGGAAAGTGATGTTGAAGTGGTGGGTTTCAAACCAAACTTCAACAACAAGAAGAGGCAAAACAAAGTCAAAGGTCCTTATCCCAATAAGAAAGGGAAGTAAGCAATTCCTGCTGCAAAGACCTTTTCCTCTACTGAAGGGAAATGCTTTAACTGTGGTTCCAGAGACCATTTTGCGAACAAGTGTTCAAAGCCTCGTACTTGTCGCTATTGCAAAAGCCAGGATCATTATTTATCTTCTTGCCCCAAACTTCAAAATAGGAAGGAGGGAAAGCTTAATGTTGCTCAAGCCCCTGGCAACACATCTCGTGGTCAAGGTATTTCTCATTCTATCCTTGATGGTATTATTATATTTCGTGATCAGCCTATTCGAGTTCTTTTTGATACGGGAGCATCCCATTCTTTTATATCAAAAGAGCTTGTTGATAATTTTTCTTTAAGTGTTGTTGCTTTAATGACTTCTTTGAGAATTGCGAATCCGGTTGGTGGATCCGCAACTCTTAGTTTGCTTTGTAAAGATGTGGAGATTATTTTGTGTGATTTTCCTTTCCTAGTCGATTTGCATGTCATGCGTTATTTAGGCTTTGGAATGATTTTGAGAATGGATTGGCTTAACCGTTATGAAGCTCATATCCTATGTCCTGAGCGGACTATTCATCTTCGACATCCTCAATCTGTTGAGCAGATTTCTATTAATCTTAAAGATTCGGATTCCAGCTTGGTTGCATCTTTATATTCTTTAAATCCTCATGATGACGATAATGATGATGAGAAAGATATTATTTCTCCTATTCACGTTGTTCGTGAATTTTCCGACATATTTGAGCCCGTTTTAGGAGTACCACCTAAGCGAGCAATTGAGTTCAGAATTAATCTTATCCCTGGAGCTCAACCTATTACTCGTCCTCCTTATCGTATGTCCAATAAAGAAAATGAAGAGATGCGTAAACAATTATCCGAATTGGAGATGAAGCAATTTATTCGCTCTAGTTCCTCGCATTGGGGAGCTTCGGCTATTTTTGTGAAGAAATCCGACGGTACGCTTAGGCTTTGCATTGACTACCGCAAGCTTAATGATCTTACTATCAAAAATAAATATCCTTTACCTCGGATTGATGATCTATTCGATCAACTTAGTGGTGCTAGAGTCTTTTCACAATTAGACTTAGCTACTGGATTTCATCAGCTTCGTATTGCAAACGATAGCATTCCTTTGACATCGTTCCGTATTCGTTATGGATCTTATGAATGACTTGTTATGCCATTTAGTCTAATAAATGCTCCGGCTTATTTCGTTGACCTTATGAATAGAGTTTTCAAAGACTTTCTCGACCGATTTGTTCTCATCTTTATTGATGATATTCTTGTGTATTCAAAAACCAAGGAGGAACATGAAAAGCATCTTCAAATTGTATTGGAAACTCTTAGGAGTAATCAATTAAATGCGAAATTTTCTAAATGCCACTTTTGGTAATCTCGTGTGAAGTTTCTCGGTCATATTATTTTCGAATCCGGAATTTCCATGGATCCTTTAAAGATTGAAGCGATTCAAGATTGGAAGAGACCGGAGAATGTGACGGAGATTCGTAGTTTTCTTGGATTGACGGGTTATTACCGCCGTTTTATCAAAGACTTTTCTAAGATTGCCGTGCCTCTCACTAGCTTAACGAAGAAAGGTGTTATATACATTTGGTCGGACAAATGTGAAACTCCTTTTCGGAAATTAAAAGAACTCCTCTCTGATGCTCCTATTCTTGTTATTCCCGAGGGGAATCAAGATTTCGTTGTTTATACCGATGCTAGTCGCATTGGTTTGGGTGCCGTTCTTATGCAAAAAGAACGTGTTATTGCTTATGCTTCAAGGCAATTAAAGCCGGCCGAGACTAGATATGCCACACATGATTTAGATCTCGCGGCTATTGTTTTCGCCCTTCGTATTTGGCGTCATTATCTTTAGGAGAGAAATTTGTTCTTTATACCGATCATAAGTCCTTGAGGTATTTATTCTCTTAAAAGGAACTTAATTTGCGTCAACAACGTTGGCTCGAATTTCTTGCACCATATGATCTTGATATCCTTCATACTCTCAGAAAGGGGAATCGTGTCACCGATGCTCTTAGCCGTAAACAACAAGCTGTTGTTTCTATGATGATATCCGAATGGAACGATCTCGAGATTTTATCCACTTGCGAAATTCCAGACTGTGTTTCCGATTTATGTTCATCTCTTGTTTTATGTAGCCTTGAGGCTCATCCTTCTCTTTTGGACTGCATTCTTGAAGCTCAAAGGTTAGACCCTGGATTGGCTCTTCTTGGCCAAAATATTAAATATAAAGTTGATATTGAAGGTTTGAAAGACTTTGATATCGATTCCCATGGCGGCATTCAAAAATTTGGTAGACTTATCGTGCCAAATATTAGTGATCTTCGTAAAGATATTTTAGAAGATTCTCATCATTCTAAATTTACCATTCATCCCGGTAGTAGTAAAATGTACGCGGATATGAAGCGACTTTATTATTGGAAGGGAATGAAATCTGATATTGCTAACTATGTTAAGCGTTGCATGACTTGCCAACCGTTAAGGCCGAACATCAAAGGCCCGGTGGGTTATTGCAACCTTTGGAAATTCCAATTTGGAAGTGGGACCAAATTTCCATGGATTTTATAGATGGCCTTCCCCGTTCTCGTTCGGGTCATGATAGCTTATGGGTGATCGTTGACAGACTTACTAAATCTGCCCATTTTGTTCCCGTTCGGTCTAACCGAACTGTTCCTCTTTTGGCCAAACTCTTTGTTAAAAAGATTGTTAAATTACATGGAGTTCCTACTTCTATTGTTAGTGATCGTGATCCATTGATTACTAGTGGATTTTGGAAGAGTCTTTAAAAAGCTTTGGGAGCGAAGCTTAATTTTAGCACCGCTTATCACCCCCAGTCCGATGGACAAACCAAGCGCGTGAATCAAACTCTTGAAGATCTTCTTCGTGCGTGTGTTCTTGATTTTGGTGGAAGTTGGGAAGATCATATTCCTCTTGTTGAATTTTCCTATAATAAAAGCTTCCAATCTAGTATTGGTATGGCACCTTTCGAGGCACTCTATGAAAGGCCATGCCGATCTCCTTCTTGTTGGCTTGATGCCGATGAGAAGTTGGTTTTAGGTCCAGATTTTATTCGTGATTCCACAAAAAAGATTGACCTTATTCGTCATAGGATGAAAGAAGCCTAGAGTAGACAAAAATCCTATGCCGATAACCAGAGAAGGAAGTTAGAATTTTCTGTGGGAGATCTTGTGTTCATTCATGTTTCGCCTATGAAAGGCGTTGTACGTTTCAGTCGATCGGGAAAGTTAGCGCCTCGATATATTGGGTCATTTCCTATCACTGAACGCATTGGTTCCATGGCTTATCGCCTATCATTACCGGCTCAGTTTTCTGCCATGCATGACGTGTTTCACGTTTCTCAATTACGGAAGTGCCTTCGAGATTCTGATTCTATTCTTGAGCCCGGTGTTGTGGAAGAGATTGAAGTTTCGCCAAATTTAACTTATGAGCAGCATCCTGTTTGTATTATTGCTTCGGAAGTCAAACGGCTTCGAAATAAGGATGTTCCGCTTGTGAAAGTTCAATGTTCTTCAAATCCTAAGGATTGCTCTTGGGAATCTTGAGAGTTCATCGAGCGAACACATCCGGACTTATTTTCCCGTGCTCTTTAAGGTGAACCTTTTATTTCAAATTTCTTTTGTGTTGAATATGCTTTTATGGTTGTTACTCTATATTTTCTTCTTAAATATTGAGAGGACGCAATTTCTTTAAGGAGGGGAGTCTGTAACAACCCGCATATTTGTCGATTTTATATTTAAATATTTTATTAAAATATTTTATCGATACTCGAAATTTAGTCCGAAAAGCTACTTCTTGCATATGGTCGAATTAGGACTCGGGACCACTCCCATTAAGTTTAAAATGCCGTTTGCGACCTTTTTGTGTATAAGCTTTGATATGTTTGGAGTAAGTTGATTTTTTTGCTACGTTTTCAATTTGGGCTTTAGTTTGGGCTGAACCCTCTTATTAACTCAGTCCCAACCCCCTATCCTCTTCACTACTTCATTTCATATTCCTAACACTTCAAGCTTTTATAGCAATGGAAAGTGGAAGAGGAAATTAAAACTCCAAGCCCTAGTTTACTTTTGCAAATCAAACTCTTGCTCCAAACTAATAGAAGAACCCATTGGTAAGCTTCTCTTCTTCTTCTCCAACTCATTCTCTTATCAATTTCAGAAATTACTAAATCTAACTTTGGGAATGTTCTTCTTTTAAAGCTTAGAATCAAGCTTCTTGAGTTGGATTTGAAGAGTGGTTGATTCTCCTTTGCTTTCAAGCTTCTTCTTCAATCGTTTGGGTTCAAAGGTGAGATTTTTTATCTCACATCTTAGTCTATAATTATCTTCGATTGTTAGGTGTGAATTCCTAACACTTATTCTTGTGCAAGTAATTTTGGTTTGGATTGATTTGGTGTATATTCCAATTTTTGGTGTTTGAAATCAAAATCTATGAAAATCCTATTATGGATATTTGGAGATTGATATTTGAGGCGTATCGAAGAGCCGTTAAGGCTGGGTTGTCGCTCGACGTAATTCCTTAGTCGTCGTCGCTCGATCGATCGCTTCCGGTATCCGTTTGGCCATTTTTGGCCTAGGTTCAGGGAATGCCCTGAACCCTTCATTCAGACGTCTGAATATTGTTCTGGGAAGATTTCTATTCCCAGATTCAGACGTCTGAATATATGAGTTCAGACGTCTGAATTGGTTCATTAGGAACCAGAAAGGAAATAGGCTAAAAAGTGCCTATTTCAGACGTTTGGATTCAAGGATTCAGACGTCCGAATTCTGTCTTTGGAAAATATTTATTTTCCAGATTCAGACGTCTGAATCCTTGATTTCAGACGTCTGAATCTGCACTCTTTTTGCCTAATTTCCTATTTGCTTGAGAATTCCAACTTTAATGGATTCGTGTTGATTCCCTTTTGTTATTATCACTTATTATCGACTTTGATGACATTTTCTTCGTGTTTGGGAATATCCATTTCGATGGATTCGGTATCGATTTCTTTGGATTTTATTCATGTCTTCGAATGTGAATTTTAGTGATTGATTGTTCCTACAATCTTCTTTGTGATTTGTCACTTTTAAAAATATAAAGGTTTTCTATACTAGTAGTAAATATCAAAACTCTTTCTCCAAAACGATTTCAACTCTATTTTCAATAACAAAGCTCGTTGCTTAAAACCGTTTTCCAATCTACTAGTATATATAAACCTTTACCTCACTCGTATGAGAAATCTAATTAAACGGCTTAGTAAAACGAGTGGTATGAAACGCTTGCGTTTACTTCGTCGGTTAATTCTTGGACTTGTTCGATTGAATCTCTTGTGACAATTTTCTAGTGGAGATCTACAATTTGTTCGTAAATATTTAAGTTAAGCTAGTGGTTATGGGACATGAAGGTAAGCTCATATATTTACTAGCTTACTGTAATTGACACTTCTCTTTGATCATGACGATCATTTTAAGATTTAGACTAGTAATTGTGCGATGTCTCTTTGTTTCGGTGTGATTTCGACTCAGACATGTGGGGTAGCTCCCCATGGTCTTCGGGCCATTCGTGTGTCAAAAATTAATGGCTAGCTACCATGAGATAGCTTCTCGTTCGTGTGATACATATGTTGGTGATTTTAATGCTCCCGTTCGTGTGATAGGCCTTTCCCTCCTTTTTGTGATTTCTGGATTTCGTGTGTTGAATTCTGGAATTTATGCTTCGCCAATTTTAGTGATTTTCATTGATATGATTTGTCAATCTTTGTGCATTGGTGAATTCGTGTGTCATTGACTTGTTGTGAATACAAGTTTTGGGTATGAAACCCTTTTTGGGATCTTTGTGAAGATTTTTGTGATATTGATTAATCTCATGTTTAGTTTCAATTACATACTTATTGTAGTATGCCCGTATGGTTATCATATGTTTATGCCATACCCCTTATTCTATATCGCTTCATATGATATTTATAGCTAGACTGATCCATTTATTATTTTCTTATTAAATAATACTCGGGTCAGACCGAGATGTTATAGGTGCTTCAGCTTGACTTCTCACTTGGGATTGATTTCTCTGACTTTTGGCTAACTACTCAGATTAGTAGTTTATTAGGTTGTATACACTTGAGATATGGACTCATAGTTGTATTCTTTTGTATAGCACGTGTTGCTATTCTTTTGTATTATCGTGGATCCTTTTGACCACTACTCTGATATACACTTCCATGTGTTAGTTATATATTCATATCTTCTTCCGCCTTTGTGATATGAATTATCTGTGACTGATTTGTGTTATGCTTATTTCTATATTTGTTTCCGAAGATTATTATAGCCACTATGTAGTAGTTTTGTGTTTGTATCGGTATGTCGGATTTCCTCTTGAAATAAAATGCATGTTATACTATCTGACATATCGGTGCTCGTGCAAAATAATTACACGGATGGTCGCTCCTCAACAACCTTATTCTCCGTGCTAGTTGACAGCATTACACCGTAGTGTTCTTGGCTAGCGTGGGTATAGAGGTGGGGCGTCACAAGTGCCCTAAAATGTTAGCCTAAGTATATATCCACTCATCATTTAGAAGATTATTCAGATTATCATAAAACTAATTTAGTGGATTTCCTTCGAATTAACCTACAGAGAATGCATTCCACTCAAAATTTCTCTTTCAAAATATTTATATTTAGAAATAATTTCAAGAAGTACTGCTATATATGTATATATTTCAAAAACCTTTCGAAATTATTTCAAATGACTCCGTGGTTTAAATTCAAAAAAATATCCTTTTTAAAAACATTTTATGTAACGACCCGATTTTACGACGCCCGAAAGTCGACATTTATACGTCCACTATATCAAATGCCGCGCAATCGAATGCCGGAAAACTGAATCATTAGGGTTTAAAGAACGAAGAGGTAGAAGAAGAACAGAAACAAAAAAAACAGAATCTCACATTTCGCAGCGGAACAAATATAATAGATAAGTAAATATCTTTAAACAGAATCACTATATCAATTATTACATTATCACATTACATTATCAGAGTGTATAACAATAGTAGAAGAAAATATAACATATATTAGTAATACGCTTCGGCATCCAGCTTGCTCCTGATCTCCACAGCAACTCCTTACTATCTTCGCTCCCGGATAACTGAAACCTGACTCTGGGCTGCCCGTGTGGAAAATTATGGGCACCCAGAGTTTAGAAAGGGAACAATAAACTCCAGGTCAGTCATGGGACTGGTGTGAGATCTTAAAAACAGTTATTCTTTAATAATAGGAGAACAAAAGATTTTAAAAGAAATTCCCAATGCTTTTTGGAAAATGAAACTACCATAAGGCCACCCGCCACACACAATGAAAATGCAGAATTGGAGGAAATTTCTCCTTATGATAGTCAAACATGCTTAATACGCAATTGTTTTTAATATTATTATTAGTGCATAGTGCAGAAAACTTTTCCAAAATATAATATTAATCTTAGCCAGCATACCTACCATTATAGTATGTTTACTATAGCTACCATATTAGATGGCAGATTCTACAACTAAAATCCTACTGGGTTCGTATTGGGAATTGGATTTCCAACAAATGGTCAGGCCAAGGAACTTCCCATTGCCACATGGGTACGCCTCTGGATAGATGCCCCGAGAACCTAACCGGATCTCTGCCCACATAAGGCCGGGTTACCTCTGCAAAAATAGGTAACTACTGACACGAGTATGTCATTCCCCGGTTGTAAACAACCTTTATCTGAGGATCCTCAACAACAACAATCACAAAGTAATATATATTTGCGATATTCACATAAGTTAAGTATCTGGGATCCATACCATGATACCACTTCTATCCAGAAGTATATGTACATACCCTAAGGGGAGCTACTCCCTATAACCATGCCGCATTCTTCCTGTTTTGACCATTTCGGGGTGTGAGGTCCGACGAAGTCTCGTCCACAAAGCTACACTTTTCACAAAAGCCGTGCTTCGATCAACAAATGATCTGCAACACTTCGTATGCCACATTACCAAATTGGGAATGTATTACTAGTAACCATCAACTACATAACCTCTGAACTCGTACGTCTCAGAGAAGGGTGTTAAGTTAAAAGAATAAATTCTCCGCCACCAACAGAAATGTATTTGATAGAAACCAGCTTTACATCTCAAAGTGTAACGTCAGACACACATCCATACAAGTCCGTTACGGGATCGACGGAACCGAAGGCACTTCCAAAGAAGCCCTTGCAATCCGGATATTTACTAATCACGTCCGGAATCCCCATCACAAAGGGTGATAAAATCTCTATACCAGAGCAACCCGGTGTAGAGACATTTGACAGGTATCTTTCGCTTTCGAAAATACCCGGTCTTCAACACCGTCTTCAAATGCAATCCCATTTCGTCGTATCATTATTCGGAATGGGTTTTATGACACAAAGTCCTCTCCCGGCTAATCTTAATGACGAGCGCTTATTTTAAAAATAAGTGTTACATTCAGATTCAAACAAATCACAACAAATTCCACTTCGATCTTTTAAACAAAAGATCCATCACAATCATAAAGGTTCGATGTGGGTTTCGAATATCCATTTGGAATTCCACTCCCGGTCGCATCGAAATTCAATTGCCGATTAAGGCCAATATTGATAGTCGGTTATTTAACTATCAATCATCATTCACAACAGTCACTGGATTTCAAATAATTCCCCCAATTATTTTTTCCAATATATCTTCGCAAGATAAAATTTCACACTCCAACACTTTGGAAACAAATTCATATCAATTTCCAAACATTTATTCATTTCCACTGAAAATCTGCCGATTTCAAATATTTTAAAATAATATAAAAATACATATTCAAAATGTACTTGGAAACATTTAAAATAAACTATTTTAGAATATTCGCTTAAATATTAGTTATGAGAAATATTATACTAATATCTCATACAAAATTCAAGTCCAAAAACTAATTTTAAAACAAAATTAGTAGATAGAGTATAAATATTTAAATACCTATTTTCTAGATCAAAAATCAATTTAACCTTTTAAATAATCCTTATATAATTAATTAAATAAAATTTTTTACGTTAAACAATTTCCAAACTAATTTCTCCAACAATATTATTTTAAAACCAAATCTAAAACTTTTAATTTTATTCAAAAGCTATTTTAAAAATATACTCAGCTTTCGAGGGAAGATTTTTTTTTTCATTACAAAATGGTCCATTCCAATAAATTAATAAATCCTCTCGACTTATTTTAATTTACATTGCAAATCTGTAAATTCCTTTCCACACTTTAAAAATAAACCAATATTTATTTTTAAACAATCTCCATTTTCTTTACAAATTCTCATTGTGAATTTACATTCAAAATATCAACTGATATGAATTTTAAATCGATTCCCAAATATCATCTTCAAACCAAATCAAAGCCCAAATTGAATTTAAATTTATTTCTAACACAAAATCAAATTCCAATTTGATTTCCCAAATTAATTTTCCAATATCAAATAAATTTCAAGTTGATTTCCTAAATTATTTCCAAAACACCAAACCGAATTTCCAAATCGATTCCTAGGATTTATTTTAACTCCAAATTAATTCACGAATCGATTTCTAAAATAAATTTCAACTCTAAATTAAATCCCAAAATTTAATTTCTAAATTTATTTCCTTTTGAAATAAATTTCTTTATCTCTTTCAATTATTTAAAATACGTATCTTGAATAATTTATTCAATTATTAAACAATATTACCCAAAATTCCTTTATTAAAAAAATTTCCTATATTTTTGGAATAAATTCGATCGGATTAGAAAAATTCAACTTTAATACTTTAATTGTAACAGTCTAGCCTTTCCTACTTTAATTTCTAAAAATCCAATTTCATATTTCTGTATCCTACGATACCAAAAATATATTTGGCTAAATTACAGCCTTCACTGTTTCAATCCCAAACATTCACACGAATTATGAATAATCAACACACAACATACGCAACAAATTATATATTTGGGGAATCCAGTTGGATCCCTCCAACCTGCTTCCCTGCATCCACAGACGTTAGCACAACAATTAAATACACATTCCACTTCAAGGTGGAATATCGCGGTATATGGGATTTATAAAATATTATCCGCTATTATGCGGCGCAATAGGGTCTCATCCACTATATAATGCGAGAAATCAACAATTCCAAATACATATATATTACCAATTCCACTTCAAGGTGGAATATCGCAGTATATGGGTTTAATATAATAACCTCCGCTATTATGCGGCGTATAGGGTATATTTCAATACAATAGATAATCAATTATCATCCAAGCAAACAATCAACACAATCAAGCAATTTTAATCAACTATTTAAAATTTAAACAAAACCCTTTTGAGTGAGAAGATCTCACCTTTACTTATGCAGGCAATCCATTTCCATCTTGACTCAATTTTCTTGATTTAAGACCTTGCATAACAATTATATAATTTTATTAATATTCAAACAAATTTGAACACTTATTTTCTTTTAATAAATTTATTTAACAAATTATTAAATTTCGTTTTAAATAAATTAATTAATCAAAAACTATATTTTAAGCTAACAATCTTGGTTTAAACTAATTTCTTTTTCTTTTCTTTTATAGATTAACAAAACAATTAAATGTATTAACAAAACAAATAATTCACTGTTAAATTAATAAAAAAGAAGATAGTCCATACATATATTGATTTCAAAACTTAACAGTGCTTTAAAAATATGTATCTGTATATTTTTTTTATTCTTTGAAAACAATCTATCGCATTTTAAAATTTTAATCAACTAATAATTTAGTTTAAACTAATCTTCCCTTTAAATTATCCTTTAGTATCAAAAATAAATTTAATAAGATAATTAACCAATTTAATAGCTTAAATAAATCGAACAAATCAACTATCCCCTTTTTTTACTATAAATTTAACTAGTTTTCCTTTAAAAATCTACATAAACCAAAGGTCTAATTTTTTTTATAAATTATCCAAATCAAAATGTTTTAAAATCCCTTTTATAAATTTAATTAACTAAAAATTTTCACTTTAAGCTAATGCTTTTAATTTTAAACAAATTCCTTTTAAGATTCTCTTTTAAAATCTTTTAGTATCTAAAATAATTTAGATAAGTTAGTTAAACACATTTTTGTTCTTTTTCTACCAAATCCATTATTTTAAAATAATCTTGTGAATTTTATATACATATGTATAGATTTACTGTGATAGATTATTAAAACAATATATTTATATTTTATTTTCTGTAAATAAACAAACAGTAAACATTTACTTTTTTTTACTGTGAAAATTATATTTCCTTGTATGCATATAAAAATATGAAAAATGCATAAACATTTTTCTGACCAAACATGTTAATTTCATTTAAATTCAAATAAACAGAAATTTATGCCTCACTGCACTCGCCAGAAACGAACCTCATGATTGACCCAGAGCACATCGGCACCTTGATCAATCCTCACATCACTGACCACCATCGATAAGCTTGCGTGCTACCTTATGCTCGAACCCCTAGCCTGCTTGCCACCATCGCATCCTCAACACCGAGACCCATCGGCGGTATCGAGCCCAAAACCTAGCCTAGCGCCGCCGTGTCGCATCGCCACTCGCGAATTCCATGCCGCTGGCCTTCGAATTTGCCCTGCGAATCACATGCGCTCCCTTCAAGATCGCCAGAGGCTCGAGCGCTCCACCAACGCCATCGCGATCGAACTCGAATCGCGACATCGACTCCACGTAAATGCTCGTCGAGCTCGAGTTGCCGTGTCGCCTGGTCTTGATTTCACGCGGCCGTTGTTCGATCTGAACGAAAAAGGGAGGAGGGTTGTGATTTTATTTCGGCCATGAATTTATTTTTCTCCGATTTAGAACTGAGGAACCAAGAGAATTTTAGTTCGGCCATTTTTAATCTGAGATCAATTTTTTTTCTTTATTTTGAATGAGGAATTTTTTTTTAATTTCTAAATGAACGCGTGTCCAGAATATGAAAAATGTTAGCAGAAAAGATACGTGTAGAATTGTCATATAAAAATATTATCAAATATATATCTGTGTATATTTATTTAAATACAAATCCAAATCGTCCCGATTTCCTTGACTCAAAATCTCGGTCTCCAATCGAGACGTGCCGCTAGGCGTTCATAATGTTATACGCCCATTTCGAACGAAATGGAAAAGGTTCCGAGGCCAACTTCGATCGTATGGAGAAGATAGTTTTTTAAACTAGTTATTAAATTGAATTTCGATAAAAAATTTAGCGCGTTTGCTTATCGTACGGCCACACGACATCTCCGAATGCTAAGAAAATTGAAATCCGATAATAATACAATATTACGGATCCAATGAAACTAGTTTCGTCGAATTCCGAGACTGTACCTCAAACGGCTATTTGTAAATATCGATTTAAACGATAAAATTCCAAAACTGAACAAGACAGTTTCAAATTCAACTCTGAATCTTTCATTATCTTCAGTATTATCAATATAATTTTCTAAACTATCAAATTATTTTTAACAAGCTTAAATTTGAAGATTCAAAATTTTTACCTAAATTTCTTTTATTAAATTCAATAGTTTGTTTGTCAAATTCAGAGTTACATTTGAAACCCAAGTTAAAATATCATTCAAACATTTCAACAAATCAATTAAACTTTCAATTTCAAATGTTCAAAATCCTGGGTCGTCGCATCCTTCCCCCCTTAAAAGAATTTCGTCCTGAAATTTCTAGCTAAGAAGAATGGACCTTAACCCGTTTAATATTTTCCAACCCAAACAGTTTTATCAATTTATCAACTCAAATCTTTTTGTTAAAGATTCATTTCAACTAACTTTCCAAGTTCAATTATAAATTCCAAACAATATTGTTTACTTCCCAATTCAAATTTAGATTTGAATTCAAATTTCAAACTTTAAAAATTTTCTAACACCCTAAATTTTCGAAAAATTTCGCCAGTGTCTCCTTTGCGCAGCTAGCTCGGTACTATTACAAAATGGCACGACTGGCCCTCAAATCCCAAAAGAAAACAAAAGGTCAGGCGGCTGGACAAGAAAATCACCAAATTTCATATTGAAATTGAAATACATACCTTTTGTTGAGCAATTCAATTTTATTATTAAAATCAAAATCCAAGTTCCATTTCCTTTTATGCACCTGTATATCTGATATCCATAATATCCAATTACAATGTTCAAAATTTTCAATATATATGCTTCTTGTACCATTTTTACTTCACTATTGAGGTTACACATCCATTTTCATTCAATCTTGCATTTTCAATTTTATTTGAATTCAATTTACACTACAATTCTATTTGAATTAAATTTATCTTCTACTATGAATATTGAATTTTATCTTTCAATTATAACCGATTCATATTATTATTTTAATTCAGTTTCATTCACTAATTTACTTCAATTTCCAACTTGAAATCATTTGTCGTTAACAATTTTTTCAAAAATTTTCTAGCTCCCAAAATTTTCGAATTTTTTTGGCAGAGTCTCCTTTGTACGGAAGAGCTTTTGCAATTTGACAAAAGGTATAAATATATGTACATCGACCCACCCGGTAGGAAAAATAAAAACAATTCATATTTCCTATTTTTATTGCATAGGCATACCTTATTTAGCATTTTTAAACAAAGCGGTTTACCATTAGCATTTTAGCACGACCAAATCCAGCCAACTGGCCCTCCTGTACCTATATTTACTAAATTTAAACACATAAGTGACATATATAAGAAATTTATTCACATTTCACTTATTTCCAATAGTAAACACATAGTTTTCACAAGCAACACACTCAAAATAGTTTCCGTAAGCAATTTATTTGGTTTCGATACAAATTTAATTGCTTACAATCAATTCACATACCATTTCTATTCAATTCAAATGATTTATAACTCACTTTCTTTTATTCAATTTATTTTAAGCGAAATGAACTCATATCTATTTCAATTGATTCAAAAATCAATTTGATTTGCTTTTATTACTCTTAGAATTTTATACATACTCGTTTGCGTCTAAAAAGAACCATTTCTATGCAAATTTCGATGCTATTCACTTAATAGAATATCCAATCTAGTTTACAACTAAGTTTAAATTGATACAAACTCAATTTCTCCTTATTTTATTTCATTTCCAATTGATTTTATTCAATTCATTTTGTATTCCATATTCACATTTATTTCAATTAAACCATTTCTTAATTTCTAGTTTATCCTCCACTTATTAATTTAGAATATTTCCCAACTCTAAATTTTATTTAAGAATTTTACCATTTATTTCTTAAGTTCAAGATAATTATTCTATACACTTCTCATATTTATTTCCAATTCACCACTTTAGTTTATAACCACTTATATTTAAACTGGATTCCAAATTCCATATGAATTCATTTTACCTTTTATTTATAAATATTGAATTCAATTCATTTTGAAACATGTTAAATTTGTCATTCTTTTAATTAGTTTCACTAACTAATTTTAATTCCTTTATTAGCATTTAGCTCCATTTGATCCAATATTTACTTAAGTTATTTCAATTCAAAATTCAAATTTATTTTTCCTTGTAACACTTCCCAATTTAAATCCTTGATTTGGTTTACATTTATCAAATTCACTCCATCTACTAATTTAATTAAATTAGTTTTACTCACTTATCCATTTTTAATTTCAAATTTTCATTCTTAATTTATCTCTATCATTTTATCAATAACAAGGAAATTTTCAATTTATTTCTACTTACTTGAATTTTTCTGCAAATTCAAACCATTTTTATTTAACTCACAATTCAAGTTTTAATTTAACTAATTCAACTTTTCTATTTCATGAATTAATTAATTATCATATTAGTTTACTTGAATTCAATCCATTTAATTTTGTTTTTCCCCAAGTTTGGATTTTTATTCAACTTGATACAAGTCAAATCTCATTTCAATATATAAAACCCATTTATACATTCACATTACCAATTTCATTCCATTAATGAATTTTATTCCAAACTATAAATTACATTTAAAACTTACATTTACAAATCTCACTTGTATTTTTATTTTCTTAGTTTTTTTTTATTTCAATTTCTCATACAACGATGATAATAATCTAATATTATCGCTTCCTAACAATCAAGCAACCATATATTGTAATAATTCGCAGAAAATTTATTTCATTTATATACGAAAATAGTTTTGGGTAAAACTATTTCATTTACCCTATTTTAAAACAATACTGTGTCGGTTTATCTTGTTTAAAAGTTTGGAAACCCCTATCGAAACAGTTGGCCAGACTACACCGACCAGAATCTATAAACAATCAACCGATAAGTCAACACAATATAAAATAGTTTTATATTCACTAACAAATACGCGCTTATATCTATTATTACACTCAAACTCATTCTAGAGTACTACTGAATCTATCTCTAATGAGTAATACCCAACAGAGCCAAGGTTGTCGCTTAACCAAATGCTTTGATACCACAATGTAACGACCCGATTTTACGATGCCCGAAAGTCGACATTTATACGTCCACTGTATCAAATGCCGCGCAATCGAATGCCGAAAAACCGAACCATTAGGGTTTAAAGAACGAAGAGGTAGAAGAAGAACATAAACAAAAAAACATAATCTCACATTTCGCAGCGGAACAAATATAATAGATAAATAAATATCTTTAAACATAATCACTATATCAGTTATTACATTGCATTACCAGAGTGTACAACAACAGCAGAAGAAAATATAACATATATTAGTAATACGCTTCGGCATCCCGCTTGCTCCTGATCGCAACAGCAACTCCTTACTATCTTCGCTCCCGGATAACTGAAACCTGACTCTAGGCTGCCCGTGTGGAAAATTATGGGCACCCAGAGTTTAGAAAGGGAACAATAAACTCCAGGCCAGTCATGGGACTGGTGTGAGATCTTAAAAACAGTTATACTTTAATAAAAGGAGAACAAAAGATTTTAAATGAAATCCGCAATGCTTTATGGAAAATGAAACTACCATAAGGACTCCCGCCACACAAAAAAATGCAAACGCAGAATTGGAGGAGATTTCTCCTTATGATACTCAAACATGCTTAATACACAATTTTTTTTATAAATATTATTATTAGTGCATAGTGCAGAAAACATTTCGAAAGTATAATATTAATCTTATCCAGCATACGTACCATTATAGTATGCTTACTGTAGCTACCATATTAGATGGCAGGTTCTACAACTAAAACCGTACTGGGTTCGTATTGGGAATTGGATTTCCAACAAATGGTCAGGCCAAGGAACTTCCCATTGCCACATGGGTACGCCTCTGGATAGACGCCCCGAGAACCTAACCGGATCTCTGCCAACACAAGGCCGGGTTACCTCTGCAAAAATAGGTAACTACTAACACGAGTATGTCATCCCCCAGTTGTAAACAACCTTTATCCGAGGATCCTCAACAACAATAATCACAAAGTAATATATATTTGCGATATTCACATAAGTTAAGTATCTGGGCTCCATACCATGATACCACTTCTATCCAGAAGGAAATGTATATACCCTAAGGGGAGCTACTCCCTATAACCTTGCTGCATTCTTTTTGTTTTGACCATTTCGGGGTGTAAGGTCCGACGAAGTCTCGTCCACAAAGCTACGCTTTTCGCAAAAGCCGTGCTTCGATCAACAAATGATCAGCAGCACTTCCTATGCCACATTACCAAATTGGGAATGTAGTACTAGTAACCATCAACTACATAACATCTGAGCTCGTACGTCTCAGAGTAGGGTGTTAAGCTAAGAGAATAAATTCTCCGCCACCAACAGAAATGTGTTTAATAGAAACCAGCTTTACGTCTCAAAGTGTAACGTCAGACACACATCCATACAAGTCCGTTCCGGGATCGAATGGAACTGAAGGCACTTCCAAAGAAGCCTTTGCAATCCGGATATTTACTAATCACGTCCGGAATCCCCATCACAAAGGGTGATAAAATCTCTATACCGAAGCATCCCGGTGCAGAGACATTCGAGGGGTATCCTTTCTCTTTCGAAAATACCCGGTCTTCAACACCGTCTTCAAATGCAATCCCATTTCGTCGTATCGTTATTCGGAATGGGTTTTATGACACATAGTTCTCTCCCGGCTAATCCGAATAACGAGCGCTTATTTTAAAAATAAGTGTTACATTCAGATTCAAACAAATCACAACAAATTCCACTTCGATCTTTTAAACAAAAGATCCATCACAATCATAAAGGTTCGATGTGGGTTTCGAATATCCATTTGGAATTCGACTTCCGATCGCATCGAAATTCAATTGCCGATTAAGGCCAATATTGATAGTCGGTTATTTAACTATCAATCATCATTCACAACAGTCACTAGATTTTAAATAATTCACCCAATTATTTTTTTCAATATATCTTCGCAAGATAAAATTTCACACTTCAACACTTTGGAAACAAATTCAAATCAATTTCCAAACATTTATTCATTTCCACTGAAAATCTGCCGATTTCAAATATTTTAAAATAATATAAAAATACTTCTTCAAAATGTACTTGGAAACATATAAAATAAACTATTTTTAGAATATTCGCTTAAATATTAGTCATGAGAAATATTATACTAATATCTCATACAAAATTCAAGTCCAAAAACTAATTTTAAAATAAAATTAGTAGGTAGAGTATAAATATTTAAATACCTATTTTCTAATAAAAATCAATTTAATCTTTTAAATAATCCTTATATAATTAATTAAATAAAAAAATTTACTTTAAACAATTTCCAAACTAATTTCTCCAACAATATTATTTTAAAACCAAATCTAAAACTTTTAATTTTTTTCAAAAGCTATTTTAAAAATATACTCAGCTTTCCAGGGAAGAATTTTTTTTTCATTACAAAATGGTCCATTCCAATAAATTAATATATCCTCTCGACTTATTTTAATTTACATTGCAAATCTGTAAATTCCTTTCCACACTTTAAAAATAAACCAATATTTATTTTTAAACAATTCCTTTTTCTTTACAAATTCTCATTGTGAATTTACATTCGAAATATCAACTGATATATGAATTTTAAATCGATTCCCAAATATCATCTTCAAACCAAATCAAAGCCCAAATTGAATTCCAGTTTATTTCTAACACAAAATCAAATTCCAATTTGATTTCCCAAATTAATTTTCCAATATCAAATAAATTTCTAATTGATTTCCCAAATTATTTCCAAAACACCAAATTTCCAAATCGATTCCTAAGGTTTATTTTAACTCCAAATTAATCCACGAATCGATTTCTAAAATAAATTTCAACTCTAAATTAAATCCCAAAAATTAATTTCTAAATTAATTTCCTTTTGAAATAAATTTCTTTATCTCTTTCAATTATTTAAAATACGTATCTTGAATAATTTCTTCAATTATTAAACAATATTACCCAAAATTACTTTATTAAAAAAATTTCCTATATTTTAGGAATAAATTTGATCCGATTAGAAAAAATCAACTTTAATACTTTAATTGTAACGTCTAGGCTTTTCTGCTTTAATTTCTAAAAATCCAATTTCATATTTCTAGTATCCTACGATACCAAAAATATATTTGGCCAAATTACAGCCTTCACGGTTTCAATCACAAACATTCACACGAATTAAAGATAATCAACACACAACATATGCAACAAATTAAATATTTGAGGAATCCAGTTGGGTCCCTCCAACCTGTTTCCCTACATCCATAGACGTTAGCACAACAATTAAATAGCCATTCCACTTCAAGGTGGAATATCACAGTATATGGGATTTATAAAATATTATCCGCTATTATGCGGCGCAATAGGGTCTCATCCATTATATAATGTGGGAAATCAACAACTCCAAATACATATATAATACCAATTCCACTTCGAGGTGGAATATCGCGGTATATGGGTTTAATATAATAACCTCCGCTATTATGCGTCGTAGAGGGTCTATTTCAATATAATAGATAATCAATTGTCATCCAAGCAAACAATGAACACAATCAAGAAATTTTAAATCAACTATTTAAAATTTAAACAAAACCCTTTTGAGTGAGAAGATCTCACCTTTACTTATGCAGGCAATCCATTTCCATCTTGACTCGATTTTCTTGATTTAAGACCTTGCTTAACAATTATATAATTTTATTAATATTCAATCAAATTTGAACACTTATTTTCTTTTAATAAATTTATTTTACTAATTATTAAATTTCGTTTTAAATAAATTCATTAATCAAAAACTATATTTTAAACTAATAATCTTGGTTTAAACTAATTTCTTTTATTTTTCTTTTCTTTTATAGATTAACAAAACAATTAAATGGATTAACAAAACAAATAATTCACTATTAAATTAACAAAAAAGAAGATTGTCCATACATATGTTGATTTTAAAACTTAACAGTGCTTTAAAAATATGTATCCGTATATTTTTTTATTCTTTGAAAACAACCTATCAGCATTTTAAAATTTTAATTCAACTAATAATTTAGTTTAAACTAATCTCCCCTTTAAATTGTCCTTTAGTATCAAAAATAAATTTAATAAGATAAGTAACCTATTTAATAGCTTAAATAAATCGAACAAATCAACTATCCCCTTTTTTTACTTTAAATTTAACTAGTTTTCCTTTAAAAATCTACATAAACCAAAGGTCTAATTTTTTAATAAATTATCCAAATCAAAACGTTTTAAAATCCCTTTTATAAATTTAATTAACTAAAAGTTTTCACTTTAAGCTAATGCTTTTAATTTTAAACAAATTCCTTTTAAAATTCTCTTTTAAAATCTTTTAGTATCTAAAATAATTTAGATAAGTTAGTTAAACATTTTTTTTCTTTTTCTACCAAATCCATTATTTTAAAATAATCTTGTGAATTTTAAATACATATGTATAGATTTACTGCGATAAATTATTAAAACAATACATTTATATTTTATTTTCTGTAAATAAACAAACAGTAAACAATTACTTTTTTTTATGGTGAAAATTATATTTCCTTGCATGCATATAAAAATATGAAAAATGCATAAACATTTGTCTGATGAAACATGTTAATTTCATTTGAATTCAAATAAACAGAAATTTATACCTCACTGCACTCGCCAGAAATGAACCTCACGATTGACCCAGAGCACATCGGCACCTTGATCGATCCTCACATCACTGACCACCATCGATAAGCCCGCGTGCTGCCTCATGCTCGAACCCCTAGCCTGCTTGCCGCCATCGCATCCCCACCACCGCGACCCATCGGCGGTATCGAGCCCAAACCCCAGCCTAGCGCCGCCGCGTCGCATCGCCACTCGCGAATTCCATGCCGCCAGCCGTCAAATTTGCCCCGCGAATCACATGCGCTCCCCTCAAGATCGCCAGAGACTCGAGCGCTCCACCAACGCCATCGTGATTGAACTCGAATCGCGACGTCTCCGTCACGTAAATGCTCGTCGACCTCGAGTTGCCGTGCCGCCTGGTCTTGATTTCACGCGGCCATTGTTCGATCTGAACGAAAAAGGGAAGAGGGTTGTGATTTTATTTCGGCCATGAATTTATTTTTCTTCGATTTAGAACTGAGGAACCAAGAGAATTTTAGTTCGGCCATTTTTAATCTGAGATCAATTTTTTTTCTTTATTTTGAATGAGGAATTTTTTTTAATTTCTAAACGATCGCGTGTCCAGAATATGACAAATGTTAGCAGAAAAGATACGTGTAGAATTGTCATATAAAAATATTATCAAATATATACCTGTGTATATTTATTTAAATACAAATTCAAAAAGTGCAGATATCCGTGACTCAAAATCTCGATCTCCAATCGAGACGTGCCGTTAGGCGTTCATAATGTTATACGCCCATTCCGAACGAAATGGAAAAGGTTCCGAGGCCAAATTCGATCGTATGGAGAAGATAGCTTTTTAAACTAGTTATTAAATTGAATTTCGATAAAAAATTTAGCGCTTTTGCTTATCGTACGGCCACACGACATCTTCGAATGCTAAGAAAATTGGAATACGATAATAATACAATATTACGGATCCAATGGAACTGGTTTCGTCGATTCCGAGACTATGCCTTAGACGGCTATTGTAAATATCGATTTAAACGATAAAATTCCAAAACTGAACAAGACAGTTTCAAATTCAATTCTGAATCTTTCATTATCTTAAGTATTATCAATATAATATTCTAAGCTAGCAAATTATTTTTAACAAGCTTAAAATTGAAGATTCAAAAATTTTACCTAAATTTCTTTTATTAAATTCAATAGTTTGTTTGTCAAATTCAGAGTTACATTTGAAACCCAAGTTAAAATATCATTCAAACATTTCAACAAATCAATTAAACTTTCAATTTCAAATGTTCAAAATCCTGGGTCATCGCATCCTTCCCCCCTTAAAAGAATTTCGTCCTGAAATTTCTAGTTAAGAAGAATGGACCTTAACCCGTTTAATATTTTCCAACCCAAACAGTTTTATCAATTTATCAACTCAAATCTTTTTGTTAAAGATACATTTCAACTAACTTTCCAAGTTCAATTATAAATTCCAAACGATATTGTTTACTTCTCAATTCAAATTTAGATTTGAATTCAAATTTCAAACTTTAAAAATTTTCTCAAAAATTTTCTAACACCCTAAATTTTCGAAAAATTTCGCCAGTGTCTCCATTGCGCGGCTAGCTCGGTACTACTACAAAATGGCACCACAGGCCCTCAAATCCCAAAAGAAAACAAAACGTCAGGCGGCTGGACAATAAAATCACCAAATTTCATATTGAAATTGAAATACATACCTTTTGTTGAGCAATTCAATTTTATTTTTAAAATCAAAATCCAAGTTCCATTTCCTTTAATACTCCTGTATATCCTGATATCCATAATATCCAATTACAATGTTCAAAATTTTCAATATATATGCTTCTTGTACCATTTTTACTTCACTATTGAGATTACATATCCATTTTCATTCAATCTTGCATTTTCAATTTTATTTGAATTCAATTTACACTACAATTCTATTTGAATTAAATTTATCTTCTACTATGAATATTGAATTTTATCTTTCAATTATAACCGATTCATATTATTATTTTAATTCAGCTTCATTCACTAATTTACATCAATTTCCAATTTGAAATCATTTTTCGCTAACATTTTTTTCAAAAATTTTCTAGCTCTCAAAATTTTTGAATTTTTTTGGCAGAGTCTCCTTTGTACGGAGGAGCTATTGCAATTTGACAAAAGATATAAATATATATACATCGACCCACCCGGTCGGAAAAATAAAAACAGTTCATATTTCCTATTTTTATTGCGTAGGCGTACCTTATTTAGCATTTTTAAACAAAGCGGTTTACTATTAGCATTTTAGCACGACCAAATCCAGCCAACTGGCCCTCCTGTACCTGTATTTACTCAATTTATGCACATAAGTGACATATATAAGAAATTTATTCACATTTCACTAATTTCCAATAGTAAACACATAGTTTTCACAAGCAACACACTCAAAATAGTTTCCATAAGCAATTTATATGGTTCCGATACAAATTTAATTGCTTACAATCAATTCACATACCATTTCTATTCAATTCAAGTGATTTATAACTCACTTTCTTTTATTCAATTTATTTTAAGCGAAATGAACTCATATCTATTTCAATTGATTCAAAAATCAATTTGATTTGCTTTTATTATTCTTAGAATTTTATACATACTCGTTTGCGTCAAAAAACAACCATTTCTATGCAAATTTCGACGCCATTCACTTAATAGAATATCCAATCTTGTTTATAACTAAGTTTAAATTGATACAAACTCAATTTCTCCTTATTTTATTTCATTTCGAATTGATTTTATTCAATTCATTTTGCATTCCATATTCACATTTATTTCAATTAAAACCATTTCTCAATTTCCAGTTTATCCTCCATTGATATTTCCCAACTCTAAATTTTATTTAAGAATTTTACCATTTATTTCTTAGGTTCAAGATAATTATTCTATACACTTCTCATATTTATTTCCAATTCACCACTTTGGTTTATAACCACTTATATTTAAACTGGATTCCAAATTCCATATTAATTCATTTTACCTTTTATTTATAAATATTGAATTCAATTCATTTTGAAACATGTTAAATTTGTCATTCTTTTAATTAGTTTCACTAACTAATTTTAATTCCTTATTAGCATTTAGCTCCACTTGATCCAATATTTACTTAAGTTATTTCAATTCAAAATGCAAATTTATTTTTCCTTGTAACACTTCCCAATTTAAATCCTTGATTTGGTTTACATTTATCAAATTCACTCCATCTACTAATTTAATTAAATTTGTTTTACTCACTTATCCAATTTTTAATTTCAAATTTTCATTCTCAATTTATCTCTAATTCATTTTATCAATAACAAGGAAATTTTCAATTTATTTCTACTTACTTGAATTTTTCTGCAAATTCAAACCATTTTTATTTAACTCACAATTCAAGTTTTAATTTAACTAATTCAACTTTTCTATTTCATGAATTAATTAATTATCATATTAGTTTACTTGAATTCAATCCATTTAATTTTGTTTTTCCCCAGGTTTGGATTTTTATTCAACTTGATCCAAGTCAAATCTCATTTCAATATAAAAAACCCATTTATACATTAACATTACCAATTTCATTCCATTAATGAATTTTATTCCAAACTATAAATTACATTTAAAATTTACATTTACAAATCTCACTTGTATTTTTATTTTCTTAGTTTTTTTTTATTTCAATTTCTCATACAACGATGATAATAATCTAATATTATCGCTTCCAAAACTGAACAAGACAGTTTCAAATTCAATTCTGAATCTTTCATTATCTTCAGTATTATCAATATAATTTTCTAAGCTATAAAATTATTTTTAACAAGCTTAAAATTGAAGATTCAAAAATTTTACCTAAATTTCTTTTATTAAATTCAATAGTTCGTTTGTCAAATTCAGAGTTACATTTGAAATCCAAGTTAAAATATCATTCAAACATTTCAACAAATCAATTAAACATTTCAATTTCAAATGTCCAAAATCCTGGGTCGTCACATTTTATATATCAAATTTATATAAAATCATTTCATATTATAACAAAATTTTTAAAATATTTATTCTCTAAATGTCTTATCCTTCCATTTAGATCATATTAAACAACTTTTATCAAAAATTTACTTTTAATCCATCATTATAATCGAACACCTTAAAGTCAAATTATGAAACTTAATTCACGTAGGGTTCGTTTGTAATCAAAACAATAAATGCTTAAAAATAAGCTATGTACAAATAATCAACAGTCAACAAATGACAATCAACACTTCTAATTTAGTCGAGTATGACTGATCAAACAACGGTGTTAATAAATAAATATTATCATATTCAAATAAACAAACACACTCTATAACTATATAAAATTTGAAAACTATTCCTTTATATATAAAAATATAAACCAAGGTAAAGTATTTCATTTACCAACTTTCGAAATCAATATCATGTCTGTTTGCCTTGTTCAAGTGTTTAGAAATTCCAATCGACGCCGTAGCATGCCATATCTCGACCAAAACATAAACAACTCAATAGAACAAATAATATAATATACTTTTATAGCATTTACAAATAAGCCCTCGTATATATAATGCTCTCAACTCATTCTAGGGTGTCACTTATCCTATTTCTAATGAGTCATACCCTACCAAATCTAAGGTTCTCGCTTAACCTTCACCTCCGATACAAAGTTGTAAAGACCCGCCTTTTCAACCATCAAAAGTCGAAATCGAATACATCCATGGTATTCAAATATCGAACTTCCAATATTCAAAAAAAGATTTTAGGGGTAAAATAAAAAGAAAGGAAATAAAGAACAGGGGAAACAGAATCTCGCAGCGACAACATATAATATAAAAAGACAGTATAAACTGTCACTTCAAAATACAAGGTACATCAGAGTTAAAACAAACCTCATCGGGCTGGACAGTTAACTTCCTGACCTTACAACTATATATATATATATATAAAAGGAAATATAAATACTATGGCCGGTTAATATTTCTATGAGTGCAATGCAATTGATCGCACTCGAATCTGACCTCATATGAAATAGTTATGGCTTAAATAAAATTTTAGATTAACTAATATAGTTAATTCTTAATTACAACAAAAGTCCTCTAATTACAGGACCTAATCACATCTTCAACAACCCAGGCCACATCATTCTTCTACTCGATGCCACCGCTTCTTCGACCATCCCCACCACCATGCCGTACCAAAGCCTGCCGCATTTCAATTGCAACACCACATGACCCAATCGACCACGCTGCCACTTGAGCCGCCTCCTAACGACATCGCAATCGCCGGATCTAGCCCAATAAACATCCTATCATCGAACATGTTTTTCAGTCGCCTTGCCTTGATCCACCTCAATTCGACCTTCTGTCACCTTAATCTCCCCACCGTGGATAACTTTCATGTTGAGGCCATTGCTTGAAAACGCCTTCATCTCTTTGATTTGTCCACGACCATTGGATGAAGGTTTATTAAAAATGGCACCTAGGTTTTGGGAAAAAGAATGAAGGGTGAGGATCCTGATATAGGGATTTTAACTAACACTATTCATCGCCCAAAAATTATGAACTCCAATCGAGGCATGCTCATTAACATTCCTAGCTAAATACCCATATTCCGAACTCAATGGAAATAGTTTCGTCAAAATTTGAGATAATGTCCCGAAATGAAAATTTCACACATTTTAAATATCGTTTTATATTTTTCAATCACACTATCGATATTTATCCAAATTATTTATTATTGTAATAAAATTTGCAATTGAATTCACCAATATTATTTATTAATTAAAGGAGTAAAATAAGACTATCGAATCCATTTAATTAATATTTAATTCAAAATTCAAATATTTAAATGACCACTATATTTGATTAATTATTAAATCCCAAAATCCAATTATTTAAATATATAAAATTAATTAAATATTCAAAATCGACTAAATTTTTGGGATTTTGCATGCAACCTTCATATGCTTAGAAATATTTTAGGAGCGTGTGTATGTATGTATATAAGCATAAATAACGTATTAATTACGTAGTTAATAGGCTATTAATTATCATTAAATCCCCCTTAGGAAAGAAGTTAATTGTAAAGGTGAAATAAGAGTTTTCTTATAAGGCCTTGATATGGAATTTGGTGAGATGCATGATAATATGTTACTAGGGTGTTGTAAATTATGATTAAGTCATAAGGATGTGAGGTCTGTCAAAAGCGTATACAAGTGTGTCCAACTAATATGACTACCAATGGTGTGACTTCGGGACTGATGTGAGAATCACCTACAATAAGTACCCATGGAGGATGTGAGGATATCTCAGGAAGGGTCCTCTTCAAGTTTAAAGTGTTAAGTAGCCTGAAGAGATTCCATGCAATTTTAACTAGATAGTACCAGAGAGGAGTTCATCTTGGAACAGGTAGTAAATGACGGAGATCTTCCTAAAATGAGGTATTAAATGGTCAGAGTCTGCCTAGTTCACATTAAAAAGGTATTAAGTGGCTTGGGTGCAATCTCTTACTTTGTTAGGACATTATTGATGATAGATACAGATTATTGGATTAAAAGAGTAATGGATATGGAATTGGACTAGGAAAACCTTAGGGCTTATAGTTGAAAGGCTTACAATATAGTTAGGATGCGTAAAACATATTCATACTTAAATTATACTATCCAAGTACTATTATAGAAAGTCTTTCACTAGACATTGTTGTTTTGACTTTCTCCTCATTACAACACAGGTTAGAGATGATGATGCATATTTTCGAAGATAGTGGCGAAGATGCAGACTTGTGGTAGTTATCAGCTATTTATGTTATTTTTATGTTTCTGATATGCCCACTGAAATTATTATGTAATTTGATACATTAAACTATGAATAACTGGCGATGTTATATGAGATTATGTTGTATATTTCTGACATTTGAATTATTAAATAAAATAGGTACCGTTTTGATATTATATTTTATCCTTCTGTATTGCGAGGTTCTGAATGTATAGATAAATGGTTGTATGTATTATTCTTTGTATCAATTTTACCAACCAACAGCCAGCTGTGGAATGAGTTTAAAGTTTAATGTGCCATTTTTAGGTCAAAAATTTGGCTCACTTCGAGATGGTTTGTTACATTTGGCATTAGAGCTTTGGTTGCCCAATCAATGAGGATAGGTATACATATGAGTGGCGTACTTGTTGTTTGTGAAAATTATTTTCAAATACCTCATTATAAAAATAGATATATACGCTTATTTTGAACATACGCCTAACTCTATAAATTTCGACTATAAAAGTAGTTGCGATCATATTTTGAAAGGATGGGCGAGATGACTATGAGTTGAAAATATAAATAATGTTAAATTTATACTCCTACCTCGATTACCCCATGGGGCGGAGGTCGTATCGTAAGGAGTGATGCAAGTTCATATAAGAAGGTATACATTAACCAGCACCAGAAGATAATCAGATTTTTATGAAGATTAGGTAGGGAAGAAGGAGCTCAATAGAAAAAACAATTATAGTCAATTTCTAAATATAACCCCATAGGAAAGAATTTGATAAAAGGTTTTTGGAAAATCTTTTAAAATGTTTGAATAGGTTTTTCAAAGAACTTATTGGGAATTTCTTTTTAGAAATTTGCAAATTCATAATTTAAAAACTGGTCGAGTTAAAAAGTTTTTGAATGTTGATAAATGGATTTTTCATTTTTAAAATAAACGTAAAATAGAGCGTAGGTTGGACTTGATGATATTTTTTTCTATTTCATACATTTGGAAGATCTTTTTTTTTAATTCCTTTTAAACTGGGATAAATAGGGATGGAACTTGATTAAAATTATGAAGAATCCATTTAAGTATGAGAGATATAAGTAGAGGCAATATTGGGAGATTTGGATAGAAATAACATTAGGAACTTATATAAAATAGGATTAGTAATCTAGTTAAAGAAGTAATAGGAGTATAAGGAAAATGATAGGAAAGAAGTTATCCTTATCTAGTCCACTTTTCATAGTTTAAATTGCAGAAGATTTTTTTGAAGAAAATGATTAATTGGTACGATAATTGAGTTTTTGAATGTTTTGGATTAAAAATCCTATGTTATAAGAAGTAAGTCCTTGAGCTAAAAGTTTTATAGAAGGAAAATTATTTTGTTAAGCATTTTTTTTTGAATTTTTTAATCTGGGGTTAAGAATAAAACAGTTAATGTTTTCAAAATTGTGTTTGAATACTTTTGAAAGCTTTTGTTTAAATGCTTTTGAGAAATTGGGTTCAAATGTTTTTGGAAGGTTTAGTTCACGTGTGTAATAAAAATTGAATGCATGTATAAAATAAAATATGGTGTTTAAATGGCTTTAGGAATCCGATTCTTCAAAATGTTTTGGAAGTTGGAAATTCTTTGGGAAAATATGTTTTAAAGTATTCATTTGAAATGAGAAAATTTTTGAATTTCAATTTCCATATACTTACATAATGGGGTGTTCTAAGATAAAGTTTTCAGATTAGGTACTTTATGATTATGAAATTTTAGTTTTACGAATAATGAGGACTAAACTAATATATATATATATATATATATATGTGTGTGTGTGTGTGTGTGTGTATACACTACGCCATAGATGGCCTTCTGCAACATTTTTACAAGGTGTTGCCAGGTAAAATGTTGCGATAGCTATACAATTTTGGTCCTAATGCAACGTTGAATTTTTGATGTTGCCTTAGCCATAAAAATGTGTTGCTCTAGATAAACAAGTGTAATTGATGCAAAAATTTTTTATAGTGTTGCTATAGCAGACCTTTGCGTATCTTTCGCACCGATCCGCGTCAATCTACCAAGGCAAATCCTACGTTGGAGAACGTGACACCTCATCAATCCGAACACCACTCCTTGATCTTTTAGAGCCGCGAAGAAAAAAATTCTCCGCAAGTAACTTTTTATTTTCTTTCTTCTCTGTCGATTTTGGTTAGGGCTTCGATTTAGGGGTTCTCGATTTCGCTTCGATCCAGGCTCCGGCTCGCTCCAGTGCTCCATCGCAAGTCATCCTCCTTCGCAAATCACCCTCCACCGCTCGATGTAGTCTCCTCCTCAACTGATTCGATTGCAAGCTGGGTTTCACGAATTCAAAGCACGAAATCGATTTTGCCTCGAAGGAATTTCGAACAGAAACGTGATGTCTGGAAGCTCGAACTGGGAACGTAGAATCGCGATTCGATTTTGCCTAGAAATCGTACTAACTTCTCTAAGGTATTTTCATTCCCTACTTTTGCTGTTCCTATTTCTCCTTTTAATTTTATTTGCTATAAAGTGTTGAATTGTGAGTTAATGATTAAGTAATTCAGATATTATTTCAAAAGAAATAATTTAAATGTTATTTAATGATTTCATTGTGATTACTATCATGGTATTATAGCAACTATGTCCTACGAGGATTTGATGTAAGCTTATTTTAATGTTTATGAAAATCAAATTTGTTGATTACTATCATGGTTTTAAATCTGGGATTACCATGTGCTACTGCTTGGTGCTTTTGTAGGCCGGCTGTGTTTTTGAAACCCATATCTTTGGCCATGAATCATTTGTCCAGTGCAGCTGATACAGTAACAAAAGAAGGTTGCATGTGTAACATTGTCAAAAATGAAGAACTAGTTTACAAGTATGAATACTCTGTTGTTTTCTGTCAAATATTTCCACTAAAAGTAAAGATAACTGATGAATTGAACGATAAAGTTTTATCTACTGCTATTTGATTTATTTCTCAAAACACTTGTTAAGATGATAAAAAATAGTTCTAACACACCATTTTGTTTGAAAACTTGTTCTAAAACCCAACTTGTTTTTTTATTATATCACTATTGTACAATTGCGCTATTGTTAAAAAATATGTATACTAACATCAAAAATCTTTACATTGCTATTCAGTTCACCATACAGTTGAGTAATAAAAAATATGTTTTTTTCTATTGTTTGTTTGCTGTGCTCAAGTGGCTTGGACTGTGGAGACTGAACCTATGATATTTTTGCTGAATGAATATAGATGTTAACACAGGTGCGTTTACGACAAATAATCCCAATTTGGTAAAATCTGAATTATAAATTTTAACACAGGCGCGTTTACATCAATCATAGATGTTGTCACTATGGTATAAGGTCTAAATGTTATTGATGAGGCATAGTTGAATAGCATAAAAATTGGGAAGATTCCTAAATTTTATGCTATTTAGCTCTTGCCTTATCAATATCATAGGTAATCTGAAGATTGTGGACTTTGGTTAAGCGTCTTTACTGGGCTGGATGTGTTGCTTCACCCTATGTGTGGGACTCCGGCTCATGCTGTGATGGCGCAAACGGAAACCTAAATTCTCATCACGCAAAGGTAACTAATAATATTATTTAGTTATTTTCAGCAAGTAATTTCCTTTATGTTATATACATGATTATTTCAGTGAGCAATCCAATTTGGTCTTTGAAGTATTATACTTCATAGAATTTTTTTAATTAATAAATGCTTCAACTTGGGTTTTAAATACAGAATTAGAAATAACATCTATAATTTATAAATGCTTCAACTCCAGTACATTTCTAAAACTCCAGTACATAAATGCTTCTCCTTTGTGCATTTTTGCCTGAACTGTTGCTTGCTGTCTTCCATACTGTCTTGTATCCATGTGTTGCATTCATGTTTGGCTTATGCACTTGTGAACAGCTGACTTGTGCATTCACAGGTTGTCCGTGCAAATATTTGGTCCCTGTCAGAAAAAAAATATGAAAAGAAACAACCAAAATACCTAAGGCGAATAATATAACAAAAATATTTTCATTTTCTGTTCGAGTTAAATATTATTTTCCAGATTACTTCTTTTGAATTATATGTGACAGGTATTGAAGACTGGACAGCTGGATACAAGCTTGAAGACAGAGTCAAATCAAATGTGCTTGAGCTTGAAGACTGGACCCGCTACTCGGCTCGCCTTCGGCTCGGCACTCGGCTCGTCATATATTTGTCAGCGTCGGTGTCTGTATAAATTGAAACTGCATATGTAATGTGTGAACTGAGTGATGTAGTGAGGAATATCTGTATATGTGAATATCAGTGTTATATATCATTGAATTGTAAAATAGTGGAGTCAGGAATTTGTACTATTTCAAATGTTGAAATAAAATATTTATTTAAATAAATTACGTTTTGAATATCAAATTCTGTGCAATAGCATTTTATTAAATAAATATTTATTTCTATTAAAAAATCAAATATGCTCTACATTGTGGGTCCCACAAATTCAGAAAGTTAATATCTATAGAAACATTTTGGAATGTTACTATAGACACATATGGATGTTGCTATAGACCCAAATAGGGTTCTATTGCAACAATATTACTTATGTTGCCTTAGATAGTCAAAATGTTGCCTTTGAGGTCTAAGGCAACGACAAAAATTGCATCACCAGAAAAGTGTTGCCATAGACCTATGGCAACATTTTTTGGGCCTGACCCAACATTTTTTTTGTGTTGCAGAAGGCCATTTATGGCGTAGTGATATATATAGTAGATAGGGATCGCTGCCTAGGTAAATATGGTAAAGGTTTTGGGATATGAATAAAATAGGAATAGTATGTACAAGCTGATCTAGAAATTTGAAATTGGTCCCAAATATTTATTTAGAGAATGATGGTAAAGTCGAAAAGATATTCCAATCTATAATTGGGTTATAAATTTGGTGGTCCTAGTTGACTTGGAATGTAAATTTCTATATTTTGATTTATTTAGAGCAGTTTCCGCGTAATTTGCTTGAAATGTCCATTCCAAAATATATATATAAAAGCCTATCGTTTGATTTAACAACGATGTACCAAAAAGGGAAGGAGATGTGTAAGATATGGATATTCTTTTTGCAGTTTATGCTATTTATTTCAATAAAGGAGTAGAAATAGTTTCTTATAATTTCAAATGAAGCAAAGATCTCACTTTTGGTTAATTCATGTAAACTTATAGTGATAATCCTTTTTGAAGGATAGCTCTGATAAATTAAAATTTCAAAAGAAATGTTCTAGTTTAGAAATTAGTAATTAGAAATAAGATATACAGACATACACACACACATGTACAACCATGCTTAATGTACAAAAACAAAAACAAATAAATAGCGCAATTTACAATGGTATTCGTATTAGTTAGTAACAATGTAGTAATTATAGGACTAGAATTTATGGAGATTAGTTGCAGATTTAAAGGGCAATAAATTTTTAATCAATAGAGAATTAAAAGAAAGTTAATGAGGGCTAATTAAGGAATTGATATGATATTTATGGAGAAAATGAATAGGCATAATAGGTGGATTTTAAAACTGGTAAATATGTGAAAGAGGTTAAATGAGGACTGATTAGAGACTTTCTAATTATGACATTAATAAAAAATAATTACGGTTGATAGACATTTATTAGAAACTAAGAAGGAGAATTAAGGGAGGTGAGTGATGGTGAAATGACATTATAGGAATGTCCATCTTAATTTAGTAAGGAGTATTAAAACCCCAACATCATTAACACCAGTTGATGATAAGTGACAACTTCCAGCAATATTTTCTTTTGGAGTTTTTGGCATTGTTATTGATTGTGTGAATATTGCAATTTTAATATTTTACATTCTATTCCACTTCTTATCTTTTTACTTCGATCTGATTAAGGGTTTTGAAAAGAATAAATTAGAAAATGGTGTGTAAAGGACGGATTCTTTTATTCGTAGTTGCGCTACCAATTTCATCGATTTAAATAGAAATTCCCTTCTTCAATTTTATATAAAGTAGTTGAATAGAGTATAAAAGTATTTAAATTGTAAGTTCCTATTAACATTGATTTAGTATAAAATTAATTTGGTATGGATTATATTTTATACATATCCGTTGATTAAATTTTGGATATTGGATATATGGTATATTTGTTGATATAGAATTGGACTTTTATAAATTTGAAGTTTTGACATTTAAATGTTAATTTAGAACGCAACCTTCGCACGCTTAGAAATATTTTATGTAACAACCTGAAAATTCATCACTGTAGAACTTTTTTACAATATTCAAATATAAGATTTTTTTAACATAAATAACGATGTTTTGAACAATAAATAATAGGAAAAATCTCATTTTTGAATAAATATTTACATAAATATATACTTTGAAATAAATATTGATAAAATGATCAAAAATCGTTTTATCGGTAAGCAGCTTTTTAACCATTCAACCTCGCGCATGGAGCTGGATAGATGCACTCGCTTATCTATATAAGTGAGAATATGTAACAAAATAATTTATTTTAATTTTGGAATAATAAAATGTGTTTTTGACATCATTAATAATGTCATCATTTTCGAATAATTGATTTTTGAATTTAAAATGAGTTTAAATGATTTAATAATTTTTTTAATTATTAAACAAACCCTTTTAATTATTATATAATAATAAGAAATTATTATTAAACTTGGTTTACAAATATATGTATATAAACTATGGAGTGAAAATATGATCGGAAATCAAAATCGAAATTCATAGCAATTTAACGTGTAGAATTTGGCAACATTGTGGATTATATGTGATAAAAGTATGCACATATACATGTGCACATCCATGAACATATCCACATGTAAATGAACACAGATACACACACACACACACCTGTATACATATACTTATATATATATATATATATATATATATTATTATCAAAAAAGTCTAAGATATTTTCTCGCTTCCTTAACACTTAAGCATTCCAAATTCAACACTTACACATCAAAGTACATGCACTTGAGTATGTACATGGAGGGGGATTATTTCGGCCGAACCATGATGATGTAGGGGGAGGTGATGGTGGTGATGAAAGGTGATGTATATGCACCTAAGTATCATGATATTTTTACTCCTTCCTTTGCTTATAAATACAACACTCCATCTTCACTTTCATTCCACATTTCCTCTTCATTTTCTAAAGCTTCTCCTCTTCATTTTAATGGCCTTTTGCCGTGGAAAAATTATGGCAAAATCTATTTCAATAAGAAACTAAATTTAAATAATATGTGTGTATTAAAACAACTCAAAACTACCACAATCCTCCTCTTCTCCACTTAAATACCCCCACAACCGCACCCTCCACCCTCCATACCCGAGCCTTTCTTGTAACAACCCGTATTTTTACGGATCGAAGGATCGTAGAATTATTGTTATTAGGTCGTTAGTGTTGTTAAGTCGTGTAGAAGTTAAGTCGTCCGGAAGTTGGGTCGTGTGGAAGCTTAGGTCGGGTAGTAGATAGGTCGGTTGAACGACTTTGGGGATTGGAGCGACCTAAGGGAAGTGAGCGACTAAAGGATTGGGACGGCTTAAGGATAGTAGTGGCATAGGTGAGCGACTTAGGAGTTAACGACCTAAGGAGGGTAATTCGTTCGAGAGACTTAAGGGTGATAGCTTAGGACGTTGAAGTTAGGTCGTAAGCGACTTATGTTAGTTCGCGTAACGGTTTAGGTCGTAGGTCGCGCATTAGTGTTAAGGCTTGGGTCGCTGGGTCGTTGAGTCATTGTGTGTGTTAAGTCGCTGTAGTAGTTAGGTCGCGACTTTTGTTAAGTCGTTAAGTCGTCCAAACGGCTTAGGTAGGAACATGCGTATGTGTTGGGTCGGCTTCATGGTTAGGTCGTAGGTCGTGGGGAGTTTTAGGTCGTTGGGTCGGCAATGTTGTTAAGTCGTGAGTCGCATGATGGCTTGAGTCGTTAGGTCGTGTCTAAGTTAGGTCATGTAGAGGCTTGAGTCGGTAGGCCGTGGGGTTGATGAGTCGTAAGTCGTGGGGCCTTGTTAGGTCGTGACCGACTTAAGGGGGCGAACGACTTAAGGGTTTGGCTTATAAATACACGGCCTTATCTCACTTTTTGGGATCCGGATTTTGAAGTGACGAAGTGCTGCCATTTTGAGAGCTCGAGTGCTATACTTCTTTACTTCTTTTCTCTTCTCTAATCTAGTGCTTACATCCATCCAAAATTGAAGATCTACATTCTTCAAAGAGAGACTTCATCGTTTGAAGCGGAATTTTGATGGATCAAGCTAGATCCCTCGCTGTCCGGATCTAGAGTTTGTTGCTTTTGAGGGGTTTAGGTGATTCGGTGAGTGGTGGTTATCTCTCACACGGACCCAAAGGAGTATATTGGATTGGTGGCTTGTTTGTGTGTTAAAGATAGTGATTTCATGCATTTTCCTTAAGTCTGCATGTAGATCCATCGTTCATAAAGTTTTGATATCCACTTTACTACATGTTAACCTATGCTAGTTCATTCATCAAGATATTACTTAGAATTCATGCTTGTTAGATTTGGACTCTTTATTTACGAAATTGCCATTATTGTTATAACTGTTTATTTAGATCTTATTTGAATGATTTATTATTTGGATTAATGATTGATCTGATTGGTTGTTATAAATTAGTTGATTGATGATTTGATTTGGACAAGTTGGTCGAAGATGATTCAAAAGCTAAGTGGAAAGGCTCTTGAATAAGGAAAGCTGCTCGTGGCATATGAAGCGGATGATAAAGCTCATATGGATAGATTTGATGATGATGTTGAGATGGGACTTTGCTATGATGCGATGAGGCAAAGCATGATGTTGAGATGGGACTTTGCTATGGTGCGATGAAGCAAAGCATGATGTGAGATAGCCTTGGTTTAATCCAGACGGGATCATCCCAAGCATGTTGATAACTCGGTGATATGGTTCGAGTTCGTTGATAATGGTTGGCTCAAAAGGTGCTTGAGCTAGTATGAGAATAGTCGTCAAGGAGGATGACTAGGAGGCTGAGGTTTCATCATTGTTGAAGGTTCTAGCATGCTTAAAGCAAGAGTACGCTGGGCAGATTCGATAGTCCTAAGACCAATATTTGAAGGTCTAGTACTCTGGGCAGATTCGATAGTCCTAGGCACGGGTCACGATGACGTGCGGAGTTATGTGTAGAACCGGGGTTACCATTAGCCCTTGACGGACGGATGAACGAATGAGCCGGTCATTCAATTAACGGTGTTATCGAGGCAATGATAATAGTGATAGCCAGAGTCATAGATGTTTGGATGCTTTGGTTGTATCGTCACTCGGTCTCAAGAGCGATGTTTTGTGGGTGCTTATCTGATCTTGGTTTAGGCCTTGGGGGTTTGTGCTTGGAAAACATCGACCTTGACTCGAGTGATAATTATTTTACTTTAAATGTCTGCTTTGCTATGTTTATTTCTGCTTAGTGGGTCTGGGGGATATCACTGTAGAAAGAGGTGGAGTGGGAGGGTTGGATTCCTATTCCTTTTTCCTTTATGCTCTTTTGGTATGTTGTTAGTTAATTTACCGCTCACTAAGACTGTTGTCTGACTCAAGGTTTTATGTTCAACTCTTATTACCTTGGGTTGTTCATCCATTTTGGGATGGGCAGACCAGGTAGCAGGTGACAGGTGCTGTTCTTAGTGACCAATGCTGTTGATGACGAAGACGAGCTGGAGGCTTTTGCGTATTGTTTTTCTTACTATATGTACTGTTTGTTCCACTGCTTGTATGATTCTCTGAGTGTTATGTAGTGAGGCTTGATGTATTGACTATTCATATGTTTGTATCAAATTGTTTTGTAGTGTATTGATGAGGTTCTATTTGGTGAAGCTTCACTATGTATATTTCTCTATTGTATTTTATCTCTGCGCTGTGAGTAATACGATAGAGTTTATTGTTTTACTTTAACCCTGACGATCATCCATGGCGGCCTGACACACTTTTCAACGCACTATTTTCTTGTTTAGTGCAGGAGCCATGGGCGTTCGTCACATTTGGTATCAGAGCCAGGTTAATCGATTTTAGCCAACGCTCGTTGACGTAACTACATATGAGAGACGTAATTGTATTTTGATGGGTGATTACTATATATAATATAGTAGCTTAGAAGGATTTGAACTCCTTATGCAGTTGTCTCTCAAGGTGTAATAATCATTTTCTTATAGAAATTAAGAATGAGTCGAAGGGGGAGACCAGTTGCTAGGGAAGGCCGTGCTGTTGAGGGGGCTGCTGATTATGCTGCTATGTTCAAGGCCATGATGACTTCGATCATGAGAAGGATGCCAGCTCCGGGGCCAATGGTATATGTTGGAGTTCAGGTTCAAGCCCCAAAACCAGTGGATTTTGCTAAATTGTGCAAAGACTATACTGCTCCTGGAGGAAAGGTTTTCTTGGGGACAGAGTCAACCATTGAAGTTCAGAGGTGGATTGATGCTTGTAGAAGGATCTTTGGTGATTTGGGAATCGAGGATGTAACCAAAAGGAAGCTTGCATCAAGACAGCTTCAGGGAAGAGCTTCTGATTGGTGGAACTCTATCACTATCGATACTCCAGAGGAAGAAATTACTTGGGAGCAATTCCAAGTCAGATTTGAAGCGAAGTTCATTTCTACAGCTCAGAAATCCGTTCTGTTTAAGAAGTTTATGGAGCTCAAGCAAGGTGGAAGACCAGTTCTTGAGTATGTTTCGGAGTTTGAAGCCTTGTCCAAGTATGCTCGGTCATATATTGAATCTCCTTATCAGAAGAATGAGAAATTTGTGACAGGCTTGGACACTTACCTTGGGAGGCAGTTGGTGGATCATTTGGACGATCCGTTTGAGAAGCTTGTGGAGAAGGCTCTCAGGCATGAGAATCTGTTTCCTAAACAAGGATCTGTTGTTGCTGTGACTAAGGAGGAGTCTAAACCACAGCAAGGTGGAAACAAGAAGAGGAAGCAGCAACAACAGAAGAGTAAAGATGGCCAGAAGAAGACGAAGGGTGAAGTGACCTGCTTCAATTGTCAGCAGAAGGTCCATTTCTCCAAAGATTGTAAGAATCCAAAGGTGCCAGTAAAGTGCCACAACTGTGACAAGCCGGGGCATATTAAGAGGAATTGTCCAGAACCGCAAAAGGACAAGCAGATTGTGCAAGCTTATGCTTTGGGGGCTGTGCCATCATCATCAAAAGCCCCTACTACGGAAGAGAAAGGAAGAGTGTGGTGGTACAAGGTACCCTTTCCATTTGTGGTGTTCCAGTTAGAGTGTTGTTCGATACTGGAGCGTCGCATTCTTTTGTTTGTAATGAACTTGTAGGCCGGTTGGATTTAGAACCGGATATTGTTGATAGACCATTGGTTGTGACTAATCTAGTTGGGGGTTCGTCTTGTTTGTGTATGATATGCCGTGGTCTGGTTGTATCGAGTCATGATTGCTCTTTTGTTTGTGATTGTTTTGTTCTGAACTTTACGGGGTTTGGAATTATTTTGGGTATGGACTGGCTTAGGAAGTATGCGGCAAAGGTTGATTGTGAAAGGCTGGAGGTGACAGTCGAGAATGTGGAAGGGCGAAAGGTTGTGATACGATGTAACCATGAGGAAGGCGTCTGCATGAGCTTCATGTATTCGCTGGTTGTTCCACGGGAAGGACTGTCATCGGTGCCAGTCGTAAATAGATTTGAGGATGTCTTTGATGAGGTCAAAGGGTTACCGCCGCATAGAGAGATCGAGTTTCGCATCGATCTAGTTGAAGGAGCCAGACCTGTTGTGATTCCTCTTAGGCGGATGGCGCCTAGGGAACAGCAAGAGTTGAAGGTGCAAGTTGATGATCTTTTACAGAAAGGATTCATTCGGCGTAGTGTGTCCGAATAGGGTGCACTAGTTGTGTTTGCAACCAAAGCGGATGGATCATTAAGATTGTGTGTGGATTATCGTCAGCTGAATAAAGTGACTAAGAAGAACAAGTATCCATTGCCGAGAATAGATGACTTGTTTGATCAGCTTCACGAAGCCAAGGTGTTTTCTCAAATGGATTTGGCAACGAGATTTCACCAATTAAGAGTGGCAAAGGATAGTGTGCCGAAGACTGCTTTTAGGACACCATCAGGTTTCTATGAGTGGTTAGTAATGCCGTTTGGATTGACCAATGAACCAGCATATTTTGTGGATCTTATGAATAGAGTGTTCAGGGATCAGTTGAACAAGTTCGTACTTGTGTTCGTAGATGATATTTTGATTTATTCCGGAATTGAAGAAGAGCACAAGCCGCACTTGCGTATTGTTTTGGAGACCCTGCGAAAACATCAGCTGAAGGCTAAGTTTTCGAAGTGTCACTTCTGGAAGAGTGAAGTGAGGTTCTTAGGTCATATTATCTTTGGAAATGGAATAGCGGTTGATCCCGCCAAGGTGGCAGCAGTCCAGGATTGGGTTAGACCTAAGAATGCATTTGATGTGAGAAGTTTTCTTGGACTAGCAGGATATTATCGTCGGTTTATCAAAGACTTTTCCAAGGTAGCTGCACCATTAACAGGATTGACGAAAAAGAATCAAGTATTCAGATGGGATGCTAAGTGTGAGCAAGCTTTCGGAATCCGGAAAGAGCGACTAACAAGTGCTCCTATTTTGACTATTCCAAGTGGAAATGATGAGATGGTGGTTTACACCGATGCATGTGGTACTGGACTTGGAGCAGTGCTAATGCAGAAGGATAAAGTTGTTGCATATGCAAGTCGACAGCTGAAGCCGCATGAAAAGAATTATCCGACTCTTGATTTGGAGTTAGCGGCGGTTGTATTTGCTTTGAAGATGTGGAGACATTACCTATTGGGAGTCCGATTTGAGTTGTTTACAGATCATAAGTCATTAAAGTATCTTTTCTCCCAGAAAGATTTGAATCTTCGGCAGCAACGATGGCTAGAGTTTTTAGCATCATATGATTTTGGTATAGCCTATACTCCGGGAAAGGGTAACGCGGTGGCAGATGCGTTAAGTCGAAGACATGCAGGATTGAGAGCCATGTTTTCAGAATGGAAGAGTCTCGAGTTTTTGGCTGGATTTGACTTCAGGCCCAGATGTGAATTGGAACCTGAGATGTTGGCAAACTTATCGATAAGACCTACTCTTGTGGAAAGGACTGGCAAGGGCCAAAAGCGTGACGATAAGCTTGTCAAGATTATCCGTGATTTGGAATCGGGGTTGGACCCAGAGAAGGATAAAGGATTCGAGGTCGATCGAGAGGGTTGGCTTCGGAAACAAGGACGACTAGTTGTTCTCGATATAGATGAATTGAGGGATGAAGTTCTGAAGGAAAGTCATCACTCGAAGCTGACAATTCATCCAGGTGGAAATAAGATGTATCGGGATATGAAGAGAACCTATTACTGGAAAGGTATAAAGAAGGATGTTGGAAATTTTATTTCCAAATGTATGAACTGCCAGTTGGTAAAAGCCGAGCAGAAGAAGCCAAGTGGATTGCTTCAACCATTAGAAGTTCCTACATGGAAGTGGGAGCAAATATCGATGGATTTTATCGATGGGTTACCTAGAACCAGAGCAGGAAATGAAGGGATTTGGGTCATCGTAGATCGTTTGACTAAGAGTGCAAGATTCATTCATGTTTGATCAACCAGGACTGCATCGAAATTGGCTGAGCTATATGTTAAGTGGATAGTTCGATTCCATGGTATTCCGAAAAGTATAGTGAGTGATCGAGACCCATTGTTCACTAGTGGATTTTGGAAGAGCTTCCAGGAAGTTTTGGGAACCGAGTTGTGTTTGAGTACAGCTTATCACCCCCAAACAGATGGTCAGACCGAGAGAGTCAACCGAGTTTTGGAAGATCTCCTCAGAGCATGTGTTTTGGATTTCGGAGGATCATGGGAAGATTATCTTCATTTGGTGGAATTCTCGTATAATAATAGTTACCAGTCAAGCATTGGTATGGCACCGTATGAAGCATTGTATGGAAGACCATGTAACTCTCCGACATGTTGGTTGGACACAGGAGAAAAGTTGATACTTGGACCAGAAATGATTCGATAGACTTCTGATTGTATAGAGATCATTTGGCGACGAATGAAGGCAGCCCAAGACCGTCAGAAAAGTTATGCCGATAAGCGTCGTAAGGATTTGGAATTCGACGTAGGTGATATGGTTTTTGTGAAGATTTCTCCACTGAAGAATGTTATTCGATTCGAGAAGAAAGGGAAATTGACTCCAAGATTTGTTGGACCATTCCCGATCATCGAGCGAATTGGAAAGCTCGCCTATAAATTGGAATTACCAGAAAAGATGTCGGGTATGCACAATGTTTTTCATGTATCGTATCTACGGAAGTATGTGCACAACTCGAATACGGTGGTTTCTGCTGATAGTTGTGAGGACTTTGAGATTGATCCAATCGTTGAGAGACCTCGCAAACCGCTTCGTGTTGTGGAAACTGACACGAAACAGCTCAGGAGGAAGGTAGTCAAATTGCTCAAGGTACAATGGAGTGATGATGTTAACGACTGTACATGGAAGGAGGAAGAGAGGATGAAGGCAGCTCATCCTGAACTCTTCAAGGTATGACCGTGAGGTGTCGTGACATCGCATGACATTGTAACTTGTTCTAGTCTTATAATTCTGCATGCTAGGCTAGTAATTGGATGCATGGTTTGATGATTGCTATGGATGGTAGGCATGCAGAATAGTTTTGGTTGCTCTTGTTTGTTTGGAATTTCGGGGGCGAAATTCCTAAGGGGGAGAGAATGTAACGACCCGTATTTTTACGGATCGAAGGATCATAGAATTGTTGTTATTAGGTCATTAGTGTTGTTAAGTCGTGTAGAAGTTAAGTCGTCCAGAAGTTGGGTCGTGTGGAAGCTTAGGTCGGGTAGTAGATAGGTCGGTTGAACGACTTAGGGGATTGAAGCGACCTAAGGGAAGTGAGCGACTTAAGGATTGGGACGGCTTAAGGATAGTAGCGACATAGGTGAGCGACTTAGGAGTTAACGACCTAAGGAGGGTAAGTCGTTCGAGCGACTTAAGGGTGATAGCTTAGGACGTTGAAGTTAGGTCGTAAGCGACTTATGTTAGGTCGCATAAAGGTTTAGGTCGTAAGTCGCGCATTAGTGTTAAGGCTTGGGTCGCTGGGTCGTTGAGTTGTTGTGTGTGTTTAGTCGATGTAGTAGTTAGGTCGCGACTTTTGTTAAGTCGTTAAGTCGTCCAAACGGCTTAGGTAGGAACGTGCGTATGTGTTGGGTCGGCTTCATGGTTAGGTCGTAGGTCGTGGGGAGTTTTAGGTCGTTGGGTCGGCAATGTTGTTAAGTCGTGAGTCGCATGATGGCTTGAGTCGTTAGGTCGTGTCTAAGTTAGGTCGTGTAGAGGCTTGAGTCGGTAGGCCGTGGGGTTGATGAGTCGTAAGTCGTGGGGCCTTGTTAAGTCGTGACCGACTTAAGGGGGCGAACGACTTAAGGGTTTGCCCTATAAATACACGGCCTTATCCCACTTTTTGGGATCCGGATTTCGAAGCGACGAAGCGCTGCCATTTTGAGAGCTCGAGTGCTATACTTCTTCACTTCTTTTCTCTTCTCTAATCTAGTGCTTACATCCATCCAAAATTGAAGATCTACATTCTTCAAAGAGAGACTTCATCGTTTGAAGCGGAATTTTGACGGATCAAGCTAGATCCCTCGCTGTTCGGATCTGGAGTTTGTTGCTTTTGAGGGGTTTAGGTGATTCGGTGAGTGGTGGTTATCTCTCACACGGACCCAAAGGAGTATATTGGATTGGTGGCTTGTTTGTGTGTTAAAGATAGTGATTTCAAGCATTTTCCTTAAGTCTGCATGTAGATCCATCGTTCATAAAGTTTTGATATCCACTTTACTACATGTTAACCTATGCTAGTTCATTCATCAAGATATTAATTAGAATTCATGCTTGTTAGATTTGGACTCTTTATTTACGAAATTGCCATTATTGTTATAACTGTTTATTTAGATCTTATTTGAATGATTTATTACTTGGATTAATGATTGATCTGATTGATTATTATAAATTAGTCGATTGATGATTTGATTTGGACAAGTTGGTCGAAGATGATTCAAAAGCTAAGTGGAAATGCTCTTGAATAAGGAAAGCTGCTCGTGGCATATGAAGCGGATGATAAAGCTCATATGGATAGATTTGATGATGATGTTGAGATGGTACTTTGCTATGATGCGATGAGGCAAAGCATGATGTTGAGATGAGACTTTGCTATGATGCGATGAAGCAAAGCATGATGTGAGATAGCCTTGGTTTAATCCAGACGGGATCATCCCAAGCATGTTGATAACTCGGTGATATGGTTCGAGTTCGTTGATAATGGTTGGCTCAAGAGGCGCTTGAGCTAGTATGAGAATAGTCGTCAAGGAGGATGACTAGGAGGCTGAGGTTTCATCGTTGTTGAAGGTTCTAGCATGCTCAAAGCAAGAGTATGCTGGGAAGATTCGATAGTCCCAAAACCAATAGTTGAAGGTCTAGTACTCTGGGCAGATTCGATAGTCCTAGGCACGGGTCACGATGACGTGCAGAGTTATGTCTAGAACCGGGGTTACCATTAGCCCTTGACAGACGGATGAAAGAATTAGCCGGTCATTCAATTAATGCTGATATCGAGGCAATGATAACAGTGATAGTCAGAGTCATGGATGTTTGGATGCTTTGGTTGTATCGTCACTCGGTCTCAAGAGCGATGTTTTGTGGGTGCTTATCTAATCTTGGTTTAGGCCTTGGGGGTTTGTGCTTGGAAAACATCGACCTTGACTCGAGTGATAATTGTTTTACTTTAAATGTCTGCTTTGCTATGTTTATTTCTGCTTAATGGGTCTGGGGGCTATCACTGTAGAAAGAGGTGGAGTGGGAGGGTTGGATTCCTATTCCTTTTTCTTTTATGCTCTTTTGGTATGTTGTTAGTTAATTTACCGCTCACTAAGACTGTTGTCTGACTCAAGGATTTATGTTCAACTCTTATTACCTTGGGCTGTTCATCCATTTTGGGATGGGCAGACTAGGTAGCAGGTGACAGTTGCTGTTCTTAGTGACCAACGATGTTGATGACGAAGACGAGCTGGAGGTTTCTGCATATTGTTTTTCTTACTATATGTACTGTTTGTTCCGCTGCTTGTATGATTCTCTGAGTGTTATGTAGTGAGGCTTGATGTATTGACTATTCAGATGTTTGTATCCAATTGTTTTGTAGTGTATTGATGAGGTTCTATTTGGTGAAGCTTCACTATGTATATTTCTCTATTGTATTTTATCCATGCGCTGTGAGTAATACGATAGAGTTTATTGTTTTACTTTAACCCTGACGATCATCCATGGCGGCCTGGCACACTTTTCAACGCACTATTTCCTTGTTTAGTGCAGGAGCCATGGGCAGTCGTCACATTTCTCCTCCCCTAAGATAGGCCGTGAGTCATCCAAGCCTCCAAGGTCAAGGACGAGCCTTCTAAAGGCAAAAGTCCGAGTGTTTGTGAGCTTTAAATTCAAGTTAGCGAAGCTATAGCCATTTTACGTTAATCGTTTAGGTGAGAAACTTTATTTATATAATATAATGATGTGATATAATTTCTATGGATGTTAACTATGCTTTCATTATCAAGTTTGGATGTTGATTACATTTTTATGTTGATGTTGAAATGAATCACGTTTAATACATGTCGAATATCACAAAGGAAACCACTTTCCTTAAATAAATGAAATGGTGCATATGAAATTGTTAAACATATTTGAAATTATTTAAAATGGTTTGTAAATGTTTTATAAACACTAAAATATAGTTTGGTGAAGTTTTGACAAGTTATGAAAATTAAGTCAAAAATAGGCGCATCGCGTAACGGTAGTTAGCGATATCGTGCCATAGAAAGTTAAATCCACTTAAAGGATGGATTTGGAATTCTTTGTAATAAAAAAATTTCAAACTCTTATAATCATAGTTTTCAAAAAAGAGAAAAAGATCATTATTTCATTTAGTATATTTTGAAAAATAAGCAAAATAAGTTTTCCAAATAGTCGCGGTTTGGCAGTTCGGAATCCAAAGCGAAAAATTCTTTATAAATGATACTTTAATTCTTTAAAAATATGGGATAAATTCTATAAATCTTATAAAGTGTTTTAAAATAGATTTGAGTTATGAAAATTGTTTTTTAAATGATCAAAAAGTTGCTTTGATCAAATAAGCCTTAAAAGCACTATTCGCAGCGCTTTTTAATAACTTTTGAAATATGGATTTAAGCTTAAGTATTCTTCCCAAACCTTTATAAATGTTTTAAAATAAATAATTAAGTATTTTAAAGATGATTTGGAGTTTTTATAATTTATTTTAAAGAGTTTAAATAAAAGATTTAAAAAGGCTATTATAAGTAATCAATATAATCTTGGCACCAAAGCCGATGAGTAGACTAGATTCTTTGTATTCATGAAATTCGAATGTGGGATACTTAAACTATGTGATGTTCAGGAGCAACCAGTACTCTGGCTCACCTAGCCTCTTTCCTGGACTATGGAAAAAAGGTCAAATTTCGGAAACGAGACAAGTATAAAAGATTCAAATTTACAAATTTAATTTAATACAACTTAGATTGTATAGAGATAACGTTCTTATAAGCATTAAATTATGAGGAGGGAACCCGTACTATACGTGTGAATTTAAAATGTGATTTCATAGTTATTCGGCGAATAGTAAAGGTTGAATGCAGAAATTGATGTTGAGTAGAATTAATATAATTTCTATCGAACTTTTTTTTACTCAATAAGGTTTTATAGTATGCTTTATGAGGAATGATTTTGATTTGGTATCTCCAAAGTTAAAGAGAGGTTTAATGATTCCGTATATACTAGAAAAGAATATGATTTAAAGACTAATATCTCCAAAATAGATATTTATTTGATAAAAGATATTAATGAGTGAAATGATAATCACCCTTAAACTTAATATCTTTCTATCGGTGATTGGTTCGAAGGAACCGAGGTTGGATTTGGGTGATCCCTATCTGAAAATCACTTCGGATCAATGTATGTTCCAAAGTGAAGACATGAAATGATAATAAAAGAAATGAACTGCTACTTGTCACTGAACCTTGGAGGCAATTTCTCATATATATATATGTATGTATGTATATAATAGAATTTTCATTTGATCTTTGATGCAAAGGCTCCTCGCTTCTAATCCATGGGGTGATTCTCGATAGGATGCGTAGGAGAGTTCTTTCAGTTTGTCTTGTTCTTAGACAACTTGTATGGATGAATGTCTGACTTTGCATTTCTAAAATGCATGTACATTTATTTTTACAAACGTGCATTTATTTTGTGGTGTAGGAGGTAAATCTTCTATACTTAACACCCTTCTCTAAGGCGTTGGAGCTCAAAAGTTGAACATTTGTGGAAATCAATAGTGTATGATAGAATTGGCAATGTGTCATTCAAGTAAATGTGCATTATGAGAAAGGTAATCGTTGCCTCGAGCCTCATCACCCAAAAATGACAAAAACATGGTAGATGCGACATGGCTAAGTGGGTTATTCCCGTTAGAATATGGTCATCACCTTTCTAGATTGCCTTCTATATTTTGGGTATGTCGTGTATGCTTTGGGATCTCGGTAAAGGTCGAGAATGTCTAGGGTGATGGGATATTCTGTACTAGCTGCGGTAAAGGTAGGTCAGTTATGTGTTGGTAGAGGTTGGAGACTTATGTGCATTTTTCTAGAGATGTACAATCGGAAGGTAGTCCCTTACCTTGTCATTATATGGAATCGATTCCCTAATGTGAGCCTTTACAATTTTAGTTGTGAACCTATTATGTTGTCGACTTTAACAAATGCAACAATTCTAGCTATGATTAATATGTTATTTGAAAGCATTTTCAAAGAATGTCATTAAAAACAATATCCCTGTTTTTGCATAGCAAATTTTTGATTATCATAAGGTAAAAACTTGTTCTGTATTTATGTGCGGTGTGGTTTATGAGACACCCTTTGTTTTCAAACATCCATACTTTGATCTTCTCACTCCAATCCTATGACTGAACGAAAGTTTATTTTCTTTTCCCTTAAATTCTAGGTGCCCCATTTTTCTCGGGCTGCTAATTAGTTAGGTAACTTGGAACACTTTGGATGGAGCATGGAGCATGAAGTTGGAGGGTCCTATATAGGTAGTCATCTATTTCTATTTCCATTGTATCATGTATAACTATCTACTAGCACCTATAGGGATAGGCAAGTATAACTGTTCCTAGCTGAGTTAGTGCTTGCTATGACTTTATATCTCATTTTGAGAGTGATTGTACATACTATCTATATACATGATTACAAGTTGTTAAATACAATGTTAGATTCTATTTTGTTCTTTCTTCTATCTTAATTACTTTTAAAAAACCATAATAATCCTCCTCTTTGACTCTTGGATTTGCGGCATATGAATACCGAGGATGTATTAGTGTCTATTTTTTAGGGTCGAGGAGGTGGGTCGTCACATTTTAGGTGTGCACGCGTATACATACACTAGCATAAATATCATATTATTATCACGTATTAATTACATAGTTAACAAGCTTTTGGTTATCATTAAATACCCTTAGCCAAAAAGTTAATTGTAAAGGCAAAATAAGAGTTCTCTTATAAGGTCTTGATATGAAATGCGATGAGATGTGTGATAATATATTAAAAAAGTGTTGTAGATTATGACCAAGTTATAGGGATGCGAGGTCAGTCAAAAGCATGCCCAAGTATTCCTAGCTAATCTGGCTACCAATAATGTGACTTTGAGCTGGTGTGAGACATCGCCTATAATGAGAACCAACAGAGGATGCGAGGTTAGTCCCAAATTATATAGAGTAAACCTACCTAGCTGATCTGGCTACCAATACCTATGAATAGTCGGACTAACGTGAGACGTCAGTTTGGGTTACGGGTTATAATATAAAGAACCTACTTTGAGGTTAAAGTTGATTGAGGGTCCACTTCTTTCCTATGTAGGAAGTACTAAATGGTCAGGGTTACTGGTTAGGCATGGTAGATGATATTTTTGCAAGGGTCCACTTCAGTTTTGAAGTATTAAGTGGCCTGAAGAGATTCCATGCAATGTCAACTAGATAGTACCAAAGAGGAGTCTGTCTTGGAATAGGTAGTAAATGACACGGACCTGTCTAAAATGAGGTATTAAATGGTCAGAGTATGCCTAGTTCACATTAAAAAGATATTAAGTGGTTTGAGTGCTATCTCTTACGTTGTTAGGTCATTTTTGATGTTAGTTATGGATTATTAGGTGGAAAGAGTAATGGATATGGAATTGGACTAGGAAAGCCTTAAGGCTTATAGTCGGAAGATTTACAATATAGTTAGGATACATAAGACATATTCTATTGAAATTCTACTGCCCAAGTACTATTATAGAAAGGCACAAGAATTTTATTCACCAAACATTATTGTTCCGACTCTCTACTCATTACAACACAGGTTAGAGATGATGACATAGATTTTTGGGGATGGTGGCGGAGACGCAGACTTGTGGTGGTTATTAGCTATCTATGTTATTTTTATATTTCTGATGTACCCATTGAAATTGGAAGTAATTTGAAATAATGCACTATGAATATTTGGCAAAGTTATTTGGGATTATGTTGTATGTTTTTGACATTTGAGTTTTTCAAATAAAATGGGTGTTGTTTTGATATTATATTTTACCCTTCCACTATGAGATTCTAAATGTACAGATGGATAGCTCTTTGTATTGTTCTTTGTTTACTAATCAATGCCAGTTTTGGAATGGGTCCATGGTTCGATGAGCCTTTCCTGGGTTAAATATTAGGCCCATTTCAAGGTGGATTGTTACGCTTTATACCATCATTGGCAAATATAATTCCATATTTACATATGGCTACCACAAAGGCCTTACACAATCATTACTGAATATACTGCCATCTTTAGACATATGGTAGCCACAAAGCCCTTACTGTAACAACCCTAGATTTTTGCATATAATTTAAATTTCACTTTATTTTATTTTTTAAATTAATTTAAATTTGTTTTATTTCAAATATTTCATTTTTAAATATAAATGTTTATTATTAAGTGATTTATAGTTCAAACTAGTATAATTTGAATATTTTACTGTAAAGTGAATTTCTGGTCAAACTGTTCAAACTTTGACTTTTAAACTTCAAATTTAAATTATTTTAAGTCTTAAATTTTATCTTTTATTATGAAAATAGATGAAATAACTTGAACATTGCTTTTCATTTCGTTGAAAACGGAGTTAAACTACAAAAGTTATGCACACTTCAATTTTGAGTATAATTTGTTTTATTTTGCAATTTTGTCTATTTTAAATTATATAAATTATATTTTCTTTGTCACATTTTATTTTAATATGTGTTAATATTTTATTCTATGTATACTTTTGTCTTTTATTATTTTTAAAGTGATAATATAATTTTTCTAAAGTTTATTTGAATTTATTTCAATTTATTAAGCCTGGTTTCCAATTTTCTGCTATTTTCTTCATTTAATTTTTTTAATTACAATTTATTTATTTATTTTTTGTGAATTCACTTTTATTTTGTTTTCTTATCTTTATTTATAAATATTTTTCAAGTATATACAAATTTTTCAAAGTTCATTGCATTTATTTTTCATATTTTCAAGACTAGTTGCAATTTTTACTGTTTTATTTAATTAAATCATATATAATTAAAATTTATTTATTTATTTTTGTTTATCTACTAAATTTTCGTATTTTATATGAGTTTATATATAGATTTCATTTATATAAAAATTAAAATAAAATAGAGGAAATTTGAAAGGTTTTAAACTATTGAAATTCCAATGGCTTTTCACCTCCCGACCTTTCATTTTCCCAACTCCTCTCTTTATTGGTTTTGGCCGTATACTTCATTTCTCTTTAGCATCTTCTTCATTTTCACGTGAATTATACTTCCTCAAACATTTCTCAACAAAAAAAATACGGCCATCTCCTTGTTGTTCAAAAATTTGGTAAAAATCTTCTCTTCTCTCTTGTTTTTTTTTTTAATGTTTTCCATTGAATCTTTGCATATGTTCTCTACTTCATGGCTCCACTCCTCCTACTCCAGGCCTTGGCCGACCACCACCACCCTTTTTCTCTGACCATCACCCACCCTAGTACCCCTCCTCCTTAGGCCGAGCCACACCAAGGCATAGATCATCACAAAAATCTACTAAAACCCATCACATGTTGCATAGCCGATCACCTTTAGTCACCATCTCCTTCTACAACCCCTAGCCCCCACAACCACCACCACCTCTGGCCTAACCTCCACCCACTTCCACGTTACCCACCACCATCTGGACCAACTGGTCGTGCCCCATAGCTTCTGGCCGAGCCAAACTTTAGCAAAGAAATGATGTATGTTGTCTTGTTCTTGCCTTGTTGTTGAAGTTTATGCACCTAGACTTATGCACCATCTCCAAACCCACCTAGACCGACCTGTTTGGACCTAAACCAGACCCAATCCTATGCCTTAGCTGAGCTTATTCCATGTCTAACTGAAGCATATGAGGTTGAGAACAAGTGCAATTCGTTTGATGTTGTTTTGGGCTTTTGTTTCTAATGTTATTTGGTGGTAACTTGCATTGAAACTTACATATATTTGTATTGTTTTGTGTAAATGCATGCAAGGCTATTAGCTTTGTCTCTCCACTCTTAAGTCATATTCGTGTCGTCGTTCCTTTGTAGTGTCGGTGTGTGTGCTTTGGTAGCAATCTCCAGCTTTGAACAAGTGAGTAAATTTCACCTGACATTTATGCTTATGCAATTATGAAGCGACAACAATTGAATGCGCAGAATGATATATTATGTTATAACTGCCTATGATTATTTATATATGATTTTAAACCTGTTAAATTTCATGTCATATCATCTGTTATTTATATATGTTGTTAACCGTACATTTATATCTGTTTATCACACTACAAGTTCCCTGTAGATTAGGTTCACTATGGGTTGAAATGATACATACCCAAACGGACTTTAGAAGAGGGAAAAATCGTTATGGGCTGAAATAATAGCCTGAACGGTTTTTATTTATTTATTTATTTTTAACTTGGGATTGCGGGTTTGAAATGATAGAACCCGGGTTTTTCTTTTTAAACTGCGGAATGAAATGATATATATCTGTATCACTTGACCTAGGTTAGAAAACTATATACAGGCCCGTGGTTATATTTTATAAAGTATTTTGAATATTTTAAATATTTTTAAAAGAGAAAATTAATGAAATTTGATTTAAATTGCATTTTTAATGTTTAAATAAAGAAATTTTGGATTTTTCTAGAAGTTAAAATGTAATTCAAATGAATGGTAAAAGTGAATTTTTGAAATATAACTTAAATTTGGAAATTTGGACTTTGGCTTTTTAAATTGACATTTAAGTTATATAAATAAAATTTTAAGTGGTTTAATTGTAAATTTATGATAATTTGATTTAAATGGATTTTAAAGTGTTTTAAATAAAGGATTTATGGTTTCTTTATAAGTGGAAAATGTTAAATAAATAAATGGTTAAGCTGAATTATTGAAATATAACTTAAAAGTCTGAAAATTTGGGTTTTGGTTTAAAAAGGGAATTTTAAGTTATATAAATAAAAATGGAAATTAAATTATATTTGGAAATGGGAAATATGATGATTTGATTAAATTTGAGTTTAAATGAATTAATAAAGTATTATGGATTTTTCTATGTATTAAAATGGTTAAATGAATGAATTCTTAAAAGTGTAATTTTAAAATGAACTTGACCTGGAAATGTGAATTTGGTTTTAGTTAAAGGTCTAAGTTAATTAAATAAATTGGAAATTTAGTTCAATTTGTGAAATGATAATTTGAAAATTGTAAATGTTAATAAAGTGTTAAATGAAAAAATGGGAAAGTTTACACTTGAATTTATTAAGTGGATTTGTGAAATTTGATTTAATTATAAAATGTTGATTTATAAAAATCATTAATTAAAAGAGTATTTTAATGAAAATGTTTGAATGTTAAAATATAATTTTTATAACGTTTAGATGGTTTAAATTGAAGTGTTTTCAAGTATAACTTACAACAGCTTTTTCTGAATGCAGTGAAAGGTTGAAATTTTCAATGTTTATGGTTTTAACTTAGTAAATGAACTCATAATGGTTTAAAACTTTGGAAATTGAATTCTTGATTTGAAAGTATATAAACTTAAATTTCAAATGGCTTAAATGAATTATTTTGATTAAAATATAACCTATTTAAAAGGTGATTTGGAATGATAATAAATGAATGATATCTTTGAATTTAAAAGGTATTTAAAGTTGAATATTTGGATTTGAACTTATATGATGATTTGAAATTGAAGCTTTGAAAGATATGATATTTTGATATATATTAAATGTTTTGAAATGAAGTTTGAAAGATATGATATTTTGATATTAAAATGAACTTTGAAAGATATGATATTTTGATATTAAAATTAATTGAAAAATGAAGTTGAAAGATATGATATTTTGATATTAAATGATTTAAAAAATGAAGCTTTGAAAGATATGATATTTATGCATTAAAAATGATTTGAAAGGAAGTTTTGAAAGGATATGGTAATTTAATGTATTGAAATGGTTAGAAATGACTTGACATTTATTTTGATAAATATTTGAATTTGAAATATATGGTATGTTGAAATATTGAAATGGTTTGGAAATGATTAAATCTTTATTTTGATAAAGATTTGGATTGAAATGATATCTATTTTTCAGTATAAAATATTATTTTAAAGTTATAACCATGGGTTATAATAACGATTGGTTGGCAAAGAGACCGAGATCGGGTATCTGGCATACTCTCTGTCGATACCGAAAACCACTTTGACTAACCGTGTACGCGGTGGAGATTCCAGAATGAAGTAGGATGGTGGCGACGTTCTTATGGTGTGTTACGTGGTCCCAACTCCTGTGAGTTGGCATAAGGTGGCAGAAACAGGAGCGGTCTCCGGCCAGTTGAGGTTGCACCTCGTAGTGGACGCATTTCTTTGATACCATACTATTACTTGTGATTGTTTTGGCGCCCCTCCGATTTTGTGGGAGTGTGTTCCGCAGTGGGCGTATGTGGCTGCTGCGTTACCACCAGCCCGAATGTCGTAATTGGTATATCTACCCTGGCATTGCCTTGTGTGCCGTGTCGCCTACCATATCGAGCCTTTACTACGAGTTCCTATTTGTGTCATACATATGCAGTATCTTCTCGTAGTCTCCCGATCAGGAGATATGCAGGTACTGTATAGACTATTGGCATTATTTGTGTTAAGGGAATTATTGGGTCACTCCTTAACACTATTTAAAAGTAAGTTTATTTTACTATTAGACATTATTATAATAGCGCAATATACTACATAGTAAATAGTTTAACGGATCCTTAGAGGATGGGCGGTCCCAAGCATCCTTTAAGTTATTTGTTACTACAGTTCACTTGAGTTGGTTTACATTGTATAAGTATGTATGTCCTGACTCGAGCGTTTGTATTTTTATTTATGGTCGGGTCAACCTGAGTTATTCACAGATTGGATTCCACTTTCTGGAGATTGGAATCGCTGGAGATTATCTGCTTATCTAGTCTTATCTATTTCAGTTCCGTTGTTGTATTCGGTTTGTACTTAGTTATCATATTAAGACTTCTGTTGTACTTTATTTTTTCTATTGTATCTTATTTAACTCTGATATATTTGTATAGTAGCTTCATGAACTACTATTTTTTTTACTTTCGCTGCAATATTATTACTCTGTGTCTGTGATCTGTGATTATTATTTACTATATATGCTGAGATTTGCCAAATTTTATTTACAACGCGGTATTTTGAGCAATTCAAGTCCGACATGTATGGATGCGAATGGTTGAAAATACCGGGTTGTTACACTTACACTATTGCTATTGAATATAATGTTGTATTCAAAAATATGGTCACCACAAAGGCCATACACCATTGCTATGGAATATGATGTTGCATTTAGACGTATGGTTGCCACAAAGGCCTTACACCATCATTATCGAATATAATCTCGTATTTCGACACGTGCTTCACACAAAGGCCTTAAACGAACTTTTTATTTTTTCAAAAGGTTCTACTTATCATCTAATAACTTTCTTGACCTTAGACACAAACTTTAGGATTAATAATTCCATTTTAGCAGATTATTCTCTATGGCTATTTTATCCCTTTGTAATACTTAACTATCAGTTTGGAATATGGGCCCTAAGTGCTAATAAAGGCTTATTTATTTACACAGAAATTTTTGGAACCATTAGCTATCGCAAGTTGGCATTGCATAGCCATCGTATCTCAATATAGTGCAATCACATGATGATCTCATAGTTACTGCATGTTGATCTTAAGCAAGCATCACAAGTTAATATGTCATGGCTATCACATGTTGACAACCCTATTTTGACACTTCGTGTAACGACCCGTATTTTTGATAATTAAAAAAATTAAATTTAATAAGGTTTCGGGGTTTAATATTGTCAAAAATTAATGTTTATGATTTATTAATGAAAAAAAGGGGTTAGAAACATAACTTGATCTTAAATGAATTCTAAACACGACAAGTTCAATGAGGTAAGGATGAAAACACAAATAGAACATAATTTAATGTAACTGATTTGAATATAATTAATAACGTTTGAATGTAAATTTCATCGATTGTAAATAATAAAATGTTATTAAAGAATGAAATGGTTGTTTATTTCTGATTGTAATATAAATTCAAAGTTTAATTTAGATACGAATGTGGAGTCTAACAAGGAATAAACAAAACAATATATTAGAGCAGAAATCATATGTCATTTAATTGAAATTGGTTTTAATATAGAATATGAAATCAATTATTTGGTAAGTAAATTTATAATTCTTGTTTGTAAACAATAAATTTATAGATATATGAATTATAAGTTGTAACAATTTTTTTATTTCTCATCTCATTATTTAATCTGTTTTGAAATTAATTTGGTAATTAATGAAATCTAATGTAATTGAAATATTTCAATGATATGAGAAAGGACGTAACTTTGGAGTAGTGAGTACAATAAAATGGAAATTTATGTTTAATAAACACATAAGATATTGTATGATTTAATACAAAGAATGTTTTGAAAAAAGAATGTGTTGAAAACTAAATTGTAATGAACTAGAATTTTATTACGGTTGTAATTAAATATTGGAATCAATGTAGTATATAGATATTGGATTTAACATGGAAAATTGGGTTTCAAAGGATAGAAATTGGGTTAATTATCTTCCCCATATTAGGGTATGTTTTAAGATTTAATTATTGTAATTAATAGTAATTAGATCTTGCCATTAATAAGAAATAGAAGTAAATGGTAATTAATTAGTGATATGTGCAACTTACTGTTAAAAATATAATGAGAATTTCAACAACAAATATTACGTTGAAATTGTGAGCACTCAAATTTGTTAAAAATATAATGATAATAGGAAATCTATTGAAAAGAAACGATGTGGTTGTACGACGTATTATTTCTGTAACTCTTTAATGAGATAATCTTTAAATGTAAGTTGGTTTTAAAGGGGAAGGTGTAATTTGTAAACTAATGTGTAATAAAAAGATATATGTTTCAATAAAAATAAAAGAAAAAGATTGATTTATTGAAAAGAATATTTTTATCAAATAAAGTGAATGTTTCATTTGTGAATATAAATTTAATTTCATTAAAACAAAGAACTGAATTTTGTTGTTTGTTTCTAGCTGGAATATTTGATTTATTTAAATATTCAAACTTTATTTGAATCTAATTTATAAGAAGAATAATAATAATAAAATAGTAAGAAAAAACTTTGAAGGTTTGTATAAAATTTTGATTTGGAATAGTTAACATATTTACATAGGAAATTTATTTCGCTCCAAATTTGAATTTGCAGTCTCAGTTCATCTTTTATTGTGTGTAGTGGCAGTCCCCATTACGTTAATGGCAGTGTTTAATTTTATTTACTATGTGTTAAATAAGAATACATATGTGTGTAAATTTGAGCGTATTGGGGTTAATAAAATATGTTAAAATGCAAATTTTTTTATTTGAGTATATTAAAGTTGTGGTTTCCACGTTCGTTCTACTTTCTCAAATTTAAATCGTCGCTTTCATTTATTTTATTTTGTTATTATTACTTTGTTTTATTAAATACATGCCTCTTTTGGTTTTCCCAAAAGTTTTATTTATTTACGTTGTGAGCCTTGTCTTGAAATGTTTCCTGTATTTAAGTGAAATTAATTGAGGTTGCGCAAGTTTTGAAAATTTTATACCAAAAGATTTGCTTGCCATGTAAACATGTCTTATCAGATTCCAATGTATGTCGTTCATCCTCTGTTAATTATCTGTTTGTTAAACTGTTTTCATTTTGCAAATTTACATCTTCTTATATCCTTTCCTTTCATATTCCAGTTTCCAAATATGCTTTATCCATATTCATTCCTATTTCATAAATCTCCTTCTCTAACTTTCCATTTCCAAAATGTGCTTCCATTATTTCTTTGCTTGAAGTTGTCTTTCTCTTTCAAAAAACGAAAAAAATGTGAGCAACTTGTTTTCATGAAACCAATCTTTTCCCTTTTTTGCAAATCCATTACCTAAAGCCTCCTTCCTCCATGCGTGAGCCAACGTGTCATTTTTTCCGTTGATTCTCCAGGCTTGAGAAACATGAACGGGCTGCAAAATTCTTAACATGAGTAACTAATTTGTTTTATTTTATTGTTAAAATGTGTGTACAAGTTTTTATATTTCAATTTCATAATATTCTTATAACTTGAATATCTTCCGCATATGGCCTCCGATTTATGCGTTAATTCTTCCATTGGGTTTGTATCGAAATTCTAGACAATATGAAACTAGTTTGGTTGAGTTCGAAGAATATTGAGGTTTTAGGCTTTTATTTGATTTCTAATAGCTTTAAATCAAAGGTGTGTGATTAAACCCACTCACGCAATACTAAAATTTCCATTGTAAGTTAAATAAAATTTATTATGTGTTATTTAGATTTTTGATTGCTGTTTGTGGATTTAAATAGGCATTTGAATTGATATTGGATTTAAATTTAAATTAATTGAATAGATATTTTAATTTATATTGAAATTTAATTACTAGTTAAACCTCGACATTGATAATTATTAACCATTGTAATATATTGGTTGATTTGGATGTTGTTTTAAATGGATGCTTATTGATTGATATGTTGGATGTATGGTTTTTTTTATATTTTTATGTACCTTTGTTATTACATTGTATATTGTTGACATCGTTTAATTTGGTCATGTGAATCATTTTAAAAATTGGATAATTATGACATTTAAATTATAGGTTGAAATGAAATATACCCATATACTTTATTGAATTTGGATTATTTATTGGAATTAAGTTATTTGAAAGGTTCAAGTTTTTAATTTAACCTATGGATTTATTTTAATTAAAGTGGTTAAAATTGGTATTTTGAATTATTTGAAATCTCTTAAATTATTATATTCACATTGTACACTTGATTGTAGATGGAAAATCTCTTAACATCTCTAAAGCCATTGCACTCATATTTTTATGTGATATTGATTTGACTTACATAGGAATTTTTAGTTCTGACTCGAATGCATTATTTTTCATTATGCTAGGGTCAGCCTGAGTTTTTTAGTGTTTGAAGACGTTATTCTTTGGAGATGAAGGTGAAGATCAGTGATCGGATTTATTATTATTTTTTCGCTGCATCATTTGATATATTTGTTTAGTTTACTCCGATTAGTGTTGTAAAAATGTGTGGTAAATTTATATTGTAAACAGATTCATGAACTTTTTTATTTGATTATTATATTTTATCGTTCCGCAGTGAGATTCTGTGTATTTTTTTCCTTCTTTCTCTTGTTTTCTTTATTGAACCCTATGGATAATCCGCCCTTTTGAATGGTTTAAGTCAGTCATGTGTGGTTTATTATCAACTTAAGTTGTCCAAAAATGCAGGTCGTCTTAGTTGGTATCAGAGCTTAGGTTTAGCATATACGTAAACCTGTAAAATAGGCTCATTGAGTTTATATACGTATATGAGAGAGCGTATTTGTCAGTGGTATAATTTTTTTGAATTTAATAAATGAAATGATTTTAACCTGAATTATATATAGAATATAAAAGAATTAATTCTATAACATAATATAAGAAACGATTTTTGTAGATTAAATTTATTTATTTCTTTAGATTAAAGTTATTTATTTTAATCCAAATAAAGAATTTCGATCTTTGAAATAAACATTTTATAAGATAATGACTCATATAAATATGATTTATGAAAAAAAATTCAAACTGAAAATTTGAAAGTTTGAATTCCAAGATTTTTGAAATTGGTTTCTAAGATTTTGAAAGAAATATCATAGTATTGTTTGAAAGTATTTTCCGTAATGAAATGTTTTCAAAATGATTTCGAAAGAAATAAAGTGCAGAACTCACTTGTATCGCTGGAAAATAATTTCTGTGATGATCGCGACATCATCAGCTTTCATATTCGAGCTTCAAAGTGGGGAAGGCCACCTTAGTAGCTAGGTACTTGATTGTTGATGACACTGATTTTGATTCAAATCCTCGAAATATGATTTGATATAAGAAAAGAGATATGCATATATTTATTTCAAACAACTTGAAAATAAAACCAGGTGTTCAGTTCTCGAGTTTCTATTGAATAATATTATGAACACAAGTATCATATCCATTAGGATTGATTGATTGATTGATTAGCATAAGACGATTGATTGCTGATTTCCAATTTCAAATTCGAATTTGATTTTTCTTTCCTAACTATTCTGAAGGGTCGAACACTTCCTAATTGATAATTAATTTTCATAGCTAAGTATTTTGGAAAGTATATTAAGTTTAGTTTTGAAAATTTTTAAGTAAAAACTAACAGAAGTTGAACAAGTTTTAAACTGTTAAATATTTTTGTATGTAAAATGAATAAGGATATTTTGTATTATAGAAGTAAGTATGAAATTTAGTTTTGAGATGTTTTGAATGAAAAGTGTTTTAAGAAATGTTTTTAATCTAGTAAATATTTACAAAAACCTATTATTGGAAAATTGACTTTTAAGTGGTTCTGATTTTGTATAAATAAGGAAAATAGTTTGAAAATTCTATAATGGAATTTGTTTTAACTAACATATTTGACCTAGTAAATGTCTTATAATAAAAGTTTTAAAAGTATTTCTCTTCGAAAGAAATTTGAGTTTTTCTGAATTGGATATAAATATAAAACCGAAGTTTGGAAAACTATTGATTTGAAATTTGAAAACTTTGAATTTTGAATGACATGTGACATGTTGAGATCGTATATGGATTTGAAACCGAACTGATATTTGAAAATGGATTGATTTCAAAAATCATTGACTTTATATAAATATCAAATTTGGAAGTTTTCGATTCTCATATTGAAGATCGTTGGTATAAGTTTGAAATTATTTCGAAAACTATTGATTTTAGAAGGTATTCGATCTAAAAAGAGATAAATCTTATATTTGATGGAATTTATATAACAATGATTTTATATATTCGATACTATTGATTTTGGAAAGTACACAGTTTGGAAATCTTATACATAATGGAATTTATATAAGTGTGATACTTGAAGTTACGGTTTGAAAAGGGTATTATGTATACTATGACACATTTCGTAATGAAGATATGGGAAGTAACCTTTGTGAAATTTGGTAATCCACTTTGTGGGTTCATTCTATTGACTTGATTTGATTTTCGATTGTCTGGACATAAACTCATGAGTTCCTTTGAATTCCATAGCATAACCTATAGTCTTATGATCTTGATCACAGCGTAAATCGAGGGTAAAGATTACCTACAATATAAATAGATTTTGCTGGGAAAGCGATGTAACCATTATGTACTACGATTTGCGGTGTTCAACTGGTACTTTTCATATCTGTTTTTAATTATTTTCACTAGGTGTTAAAAAGGTCTACTACGTACTTGGAGATTTCTAGTCTTGTGCCTGATCAACGTACGACCGAAGTCTGTAAGAACGAGGATAAACTTATTAAAACATCGATTTATAACAGTATTTTGATAAGTTATTATATAAAGGTATTTTGATTATTTTTGTTTCTTTTCTGAATACTTTAAAATATTTTAAATGTTGTTTATTTATGTATGACATAGTCTAGTAGTGAATTTTCAATGTTGCAAATATTTTAAGGAGTTATTAAATTCAATAAAACATATTTAAAGTTAATGATTATTGATTTATTAATAATGTTTGAAAAGTATCTTGAGATACAACTAATAAATTTATAAACAATGAATTTAAGTTTTTCAATAGATTTGTTCTAAATATAAGTAATGATGTAAATAATTATTTTCAAATAGTTTACATCAATTTATCAAGATGTAATTTTAAAATATTTAAATGGTATTTATAAAGGAAGTAAGAAATTTTGCAAATGAATTTTTGTAAAGTGTTAAAGTATTAAAGATAAATGGTTTATAAATGAAGTTTTCAAACGAATGTTTCAAAAATTTATATAAGTATCTTTGAATAAATAATTCAAAGATATTATATAAATGGACTATATATATAAAAAATCCGTTTTAAAATTTTATGAAAATAAATGATTTAGGAAGCTTTATTTATAGTAATAAGTTTGAAATTAAATTTTCATCGCTATTTTTGAAAGTATGGTTTGGAATATTTACTTAGTTTTCGAAATAGTAATGTGAAAATTATAAGTTTATTTACTATTTGAATTTATATTAAACTAAAATAAATGTTTTCCATGATTTGAATATTCATTTAAAACAAGTATTTTAAGATTAATTATGAGGAGATGAAAATTTATACTTTGATTTGAAAATTTAATGTAAAGATTTGTGTATACTATTAGTTTCATTTTATTAATATTTGATTATATATATATATATATATATATATATATATAAAAATAACGAGTCTAATAAATTATCAAATTTAAAGAACTTCATTTTAAAGCATGCTAAAATGGTTTTATATAAATTTCTAGCAATGTTTTAAATTTTTGGAAAATCTTTGCATAATGCTATGAGGATGTTTTAAATATATCTTATATTTATACGAAGTGAATAAGGTTAAATGTTTTAGTTGAATTTTAATGTCACGACCGAGATTTTCGACTTCTGAAAATCTACATCAATACGTCCACTATATAGAACGCCAAGTAATCGAACGCCGGAAATACCAAATCATTATGGAAAAGAAGAAAGAGCTAGAAGAAGAAAATAGAAACAACACTAAATCTCACAATTGCAACGGAACAATATATAATAGATAACAACTGGTCTATATACAAAAGAACAGTAACTATTTTTGTACATTACATCATCAGAGCACAACACATTAATAACACAACACTGAACAGTTATAACAACTTTTCCTTACAAGTGCTGAATATACTGCTTATAGAACATAACGGAATATGAATCAGACATGGGTGACGTCTTCGCCATCCAGCTTGTCTCCTGAGCTCCAAAGCATCCTATCCTGAATCTGTAATACTCGATCTGACCTGAGCATTATAATAAAATAGCACCCAAGTTAGTCTGGAAAACCGACGTGAGAAAACACACTCAACTCGAATCACTAAAGTTATCAAAATCCTTTGAAAATAAAGGTATCTCGTAAGACCATGTCATAAATAAACACGACGGGTTTTTACCTTACTATAACTAAAACATATCATACCAAATCCTCTGATATTATAATAGTGTCTAAGTACAAATACTTATTCAAATAGCTGAAATGCTTGCATCATACGTTTCAGCGTAGTTGGCACAATCAAAACCGTATGGCGCTTATTGGAGAATGGATTCCATACAAATGACTAGGCATTGGGGTATCACTAGTCACAGCACACATCAAGAAACATCTTATTGAGGACACGTCGGGGTCCCCTGCAACACAAGACTGGTCTACCCCTAATCTGGATAGACCGAACAGGCTATCACCCCGGTTGTTCCTACCCTTTTCCGTGCTCCTGCTATAATCATAGTAACAATATTCGAGGGTATCTAGAAAGGTGATAAACATACCCTACTTGGGTGCTACCCACTTAGCCTTGCTGCATCTTCCCTGCTTATTAGTCATTCCCGGTTGATGAGGCTAGAGGCTATGATTACCTTTTAAGGAAATTTCACTTAGAATGTTCATTGTCCTCCAATAACAATGTACTGATAGCATTCATCTATACAAGTCCGTCCTGGGTCCGAACGAAACCGAAGGCACTATTCCTACTACATCCATTTTGGAATCACCCTCAGGATTAGTAGCGATTGGCCCTTGCACGTCACTGGTCCATCTTCAACTCCATGCTCTTGTCTTCATTTTCGAAAACATACTTATTGGATCGAAGTGGTTTTCGGATAACAAATCCGATCTCGGTCTCTTTGAAATAACGTTCGATATTATTCGGTAAACTCAACCCCTGTTCTTTAGGAAATAAACAGACAAAAATAAGATCAGAGATCACCTCCTAACCATTAGTGGATGGATTTCCTTATCAATTTCCTAGAATAACGAAATGAGTTTATACATACAGTATATGTGATATCCCGGAATTTTTGGCAATATCAATTTAATAATCTTTATTAAAAATTAAATTGATTTGATAATATTGATTAATAAAATATGAATTGGTTTGATAATCTAATTAAATAAATATTTAATTAGTGATTTTATCTTTTAAAAAGTAAATAAATGTTTCTATCTATAATGTGTGTGTATATATATATATATTTGTATATATATTGTAGATAATCATTGATTTGGAATTTAATAAATAAATAAAGTCATGTTCTCAAATTCTAATTATATATCTAATAATTTGGAAATTATGATTTAAATTAATATTAAGCATTTCAAAGATTATTTAATTAATAACTATATGGTTTGTAAATACCTAAGATAAATATTATTGTTTAAAATTTTACCTTAGCTTAATTTTTAAAATTTAAATAAAAAGTTTGTTTCATTTCTTTTAAATATTACTAGATATATATATGATTTGAAAAAGAAGTTTAAGATATAATATAGCATATGGTCTTAATTCATTTAATAATAGAAGTGATTTATAAAATCATGTAAAATTGTTAAATTTGTTATTTTCAAATGATAATTATAATACTCGGCTTTTATAAACATAAATAGATTTTATAGAAGTAGGATTGTTATTTTTAAATTTAATAAGTGGTTATATATGTATGGATATAACTTGATTCTTAGACTTGATTTTACAATTTAATTTGAATTTAAAGCTTTTTCAAAAGAACAGATATTTAAAAACAAATATTTAAAATGTTTTAGATCTTAAAAATATTTGGTAAAGCTTTTATTTATAATTTGTTTTTATTACATTTTCTTTACATAAGTAATTCACATATATATTTACATAAGTATAAATAAATTAAGTAAAACCTTTATTAACATTTAAAATAAAAAGAAAATTTAAACAAGACATGTGTTAAGATATTAAGTAATCAAACAACATGTGTTAATGTATGAATTAAACAATATGACAAGTGTCATTTAATTCCTATTTTCTTTTTATTATTTTATTAAATAATTTCAGCCTTTATAACATTGTTTCCTCCTCTTTAATTTTCTTTTCAAATTTCTAAGCTAAGAAAAACAAATCTGAAATCATCTCAAAAACAAAAAAAAATCATATTCAAATCAGTAAGTAACACTCCTCAAACCAAAAATGTAAATCACAAACAAACCTGTAATTTCATCAATTCAGCAACCTGGAATAAATTCCTACAAAATCAAATGTTTGCATTTCAACATACTGGAAATCATCAGCATGCAAGCAAACCTGTAGAGCAGTTTCTAAATCAAGGCATTTTTTAAAAAATAAATAAAAAAGGGGTTGTAGCTGATAATCAAAGGAGCAACTCGTTTTTAAAGGTCTAAAGCTTTTTCATTTTCAATGGTGCTCTGTTCTTCTGAATATCAGATGAGTAACACCATTCTAAAGTTTAAATATGATTTTGGTTGCAAGTTAAGATTTGAAATGAATGTGTTTTTGTGTGAATATATTGTGAAATTCATGCAAATATATATGAATGAATAAATGTATGTGTATGCTGTTGTAATTATGATATTCTGTTTTTAGTTTCCAGGCTCTAAATTTATTCATAATTCATTATCTGTTGTACCAAACTTTGTTAGTATTTAAGTTCAAACAAAAATTGTTTGTTTCATAATATTCTAAAGTTTTTAAAAAAATAAATAAAATAATTTTGGAATTTCTCTGGAAATAAAAAAATGAACAGGGAAACTTAGGATTGTGAAAAATTCAAATATCTTAAATTAGCAATTCAGGAATGTAAACTGAATTCTTATCCTAAAACTTGATTTTTAAAAGCAAAATCAAAACATTTAGTTAGGTTTTGAGTTTGTATTTCTAGGTTGACTAGAAAATGAAACTTGAGTAGTTCCCGGCGATCTAGTTGATCTGGGGTGTTGTTATTCTTTCTGGAAGTAGAAATGTAATCAGAGAATCGGGGAAAAATATTGGTTGGATGTACAGATGATCGTGGTGGCGGTGGAGATCACTTTAAGTCTCTAAACCTAATTTTGGTTGGATGGTCGGTTTTGCTTCAGCAAATATCCTCTGGTGGATCGAGTGTTATCTAACTTTGGGAATCGGTTGCTGGATCGTGGACGAAGCCATGGCCGGTGGTGATGGTATTCTGATGGACGGAGGAGCTTGACTGAGGCGTTGACAGGTTTGGGTTTGAGGTGGTTCTGTGTTCCAGGTTTGGGGTGTTGAGTCTCGTTTTTGAATTCAGGTGAATGTTGAAGTTCTGATGGTCGAGTTCGAGTTCGAATTTGATCGTGGATGTATAGGAAGCGTAGGCGATGGTCGGAGCCTCGCCATGGATGGTGCAGGGTGCACGGTGCATTGGTGTATCTGCCGAAGCTTGGGTTGAAAGGGAGAGCGTTACTCGTGTATTGCTCGAGAAATTTGAGTGTTATGCCCGAAGTCAAGTGAGGTAAGACTCGAAGTAAAGTAAAATCTGGCTCGAGTAGATTTAGTTGCAGGTTTTGTTTTAGAAACCTGACAGTGTTCAGTTTTGAGATTTAAACTAAATAAAAAAAAGAAGCAAAGCAAATTTTAAAACAAAAGTTTGAAACAAGTTTAAATCTGAATTCAAATGAGTTTGAATTCTAGTTTTTAAAATAAATAAGTTTACAAAAATTAAATGTTTTTAACAACTCTAATTTGTTACAATATTCCATAATGTGGTTCTATAATTTGAAAATGAGATTTAAACAAGATTACAAATTTAAGTTTAAATCTGAATTTTAAATCCGAATTCAAATTGAATTTGAATCTTAAGTTTTGAAAAGAAAATAAAGCTTATAAATTCAAATGTTATAATTAAGTTTGAATGTTAAAGAATTTAATAACATTTTTTAAAAAAACTGAAAAATATGATTTAAACAGAGTTTTCAAATTTAAATTTATAATCTGATTCAAAAATGAATTTGAATCCTAGTTAGAAATAAATAAAGTTTTTGAATTTAAATGTTTTAAAAACAACTTTGAATATTTAAAGCGTATACTAAATTGATTTAAATTGAATATGGGTTTAAAACTATTTTAAATTTCCTTTAGAAGATAAGTAATTCTTTAACATGTAATTAAAAGGTTTCTGAATTGTTAAACTTTGATTAAGTTAAAAATTGTTTTCATTTTAAATCTTAAATTTAAAATGGAATTTAATGGTAAATTTAAAAGCAAATTGTTTTTAAAATTACTTTGTTAATGATAACTAAATCTTTAATAAGATATAGGTTTATCTTAAAGTTAATTAGGCCTTAATGATTTATAATTCATTAAATTATTAAGGAAATTACGAAGGACCATTGATTAATTTAATCAATTAACGATTTGGGTTAATTAATTAAGTAATCAAGGTTTTTATTTAATTAATTAAAGGATTAAGTAAGTTAATTAAGATTAAATAAATTATAATTAAGGAATCATTAATTAGGTAAGTTTTGATTTTAAATTAATGATTTGAAATTTAATTAATCAAGTAATTAAAAAATTAATTATGTTATAGATTAACACTTAATTAATTAATTAAATAATTAGAGATTAATTAATGGGTTTTATAGATAATTTAAATTTTTAATTAATAATGATTAACCTCAGTTATTTACTTTAGAGAAGTAATTAAAGATCTGTTAATGGTTAATGAAGATTATTAATATAGGATTATTTAATAATTAATTAATGTGATTACTTTTAGTAATTGATTAGATTAATTAATTTAAGATAATCATTTGAGAATTGTTTAAGTGGAATTACTTAATGGAAGTAATTAAGAAATTAATTACTAATTGTAATTGATTAAGTTTATTTTGATTAGTTTAAGTTAATTAACTAAGTTTAATTAATTTAAAATAATCACTGGATAATTTAAGAAGTAATTACTCAAGAATAATTACTTAGTGAAGTAATTAAGAATGTTAAATTGAAGAATAATTAGGTAATGGAAGAGTTTTGGAAATTAATTACTTTACGTAATTCATATGAAGGATAATTACTTTGTGGAAGTAATTAATAATTAATTACTTAGTGTAATTAATTAAGAATTGGCTAATAAAGCTATTTGAAGATAATTAAGAGATGTAATTAATTACGGGTAATTAATTACTTAATGAAATTAATCTAGGGTGGTTAACAAATATAATTAATTAAAGATTAATTATTAAAGATAATTAATTAGGGAGTAATTAATTTACCTAACGAATTAATTAAAGGTAGTTAATTACTGAATGTGATTAATCAAGAGTAATTAATCAATATGGTTTAATTGATGATTAATTTCTTAATTTAATTAATTTAAATAGGGTAATTATAAATAAAATAATTAGGGATCATTAATTAATATAATGATGTAATTAAGGATTGATTAATTAAGAACAATTAATCAATGGAGGAATTAATTAATGTAATTAATTAAGGATTAATGTAATTAATTATAGATAATTAATTAATAAAGTAATTAAAAGGTTAATTACTGAATTTGGTTTAGAATAATTAATTGGTGAAATTAATTAGAAGCTAATTGCTTGAGTCTAATTAAAGATAATTAATCAAGGTTGATTAGTTAAGGTGATTTATTTGAGGGTAATTAATTAACTGATTTGTGATTAATTAATGGTTATGTAAGCAAGATTTATATGGATGAAGTAATTAATTTAATTTACTTTAAATTAATTAGAGAAGAATTAATTAATTTAATTCATTTTAACTTAATTATAGAATGGTGATTAATAAGTCATTGCTTATGAATGCTGATTGGTATTGATTTTCCTGAATAGTTGAGATCTTAGATATGAGATAAGTGATGTTGTGTGATATAGATACTTTGGTTGCATTGTGATGATAATATGAATTATCTGTTTGTGATGATAATAAGGATTATATGTTTATGATGATAATGTTGATTATCTATTGTGAGATATTTATCAGTGTGTATATAAATAATATTGAATTTTATTGTTTTAAACTTTAAAACGACTTGGACCTAAAAGATGGCGTTTGGATTTCGATGAGACCGGGATCGGGTTTCCATATTTGGATATCCGAAAACCACATCGATCCAAATTAATGATAGGTCGTGAATATCAAGTGAAGATGAAGATTCAGAGTGCAAGGGTTATCGTCGTTAATTCTGAGGGTGATTCCAAAATGAGTGTAACGAGATAATGCCTTCGGTTTCATTCGAACCCGGAATGAACTTGTATGGATTGAATGCTTTCATAACATCGTCAGGTGGACGATGAGCATTCTAAGAGATGTGTTCTCTAAAAGTAATTGTAGCCTCAAGCCTCATCAACCGGGAATGGCTAAAACAACGGAGGTGCAGCAAGGCTAAGTGGGTCATGCCCAAGTTGGACGCGATTTACCCCTGTCTAGAAGTCCATTTATATTCGGCTGTGTGGGGAAGTTGATTGCAATAACTGCCGGGGTTGTCTTGTTCGGAACTCTTCTGTAAGGAATGGTTCCGGCTTTATGTTGCAGGGGATTGGTAGTAATCCTCGGTACGGTGATCTAGGCCACGTACTGTGACGGGCGGTACCCCGGTAGCCCTGCCATTGTATGGAATCCAATCTCCAATAAGTGCCGTACGTTTTAGATGTGCCCAACTATGTTGGAACATGAGATGTAAGCATTCCATCTATTTCTGTATTTTACTTGAAAACCCTAGACACTATTATAATATCACGGGATTTCCTATCAAATGTTTTGGTTAGCGTAAGGTAAGAAATTACCCGTATTTATTTGTGGGGAGTCTTACGTGATGCCTTTGTTTTCAAAAGATTTTTAAAGTTAAGCAACCTTAACCTGTTACTCACACCAGACCCATGTCTGAACCGGAGTTTATTTTCTGTTTTTCTTAAACTCTTGGGTACTCAAATTTTTACGAGTAGCCAAGGGATTCAGGTTAGCTTTGACAAGTTGTGGAGGAGCAATGGAGCAGGAGGCTTCGGCGTTAGATATACAGTTTCCACTGTGTGTTCTCTGTGTTAGTATCTCTTGTTGAGTTGTAATAACTAGACATGTGTTTATAACTGTCTAGTATGTGACGTATATACTGTGTAACTCTGATAGATGTTGTATATTATGTAATATTTATGTATTAATATAATTTATTCGTTCCGCTGTTGAGATTCTGGGGTTGTTTCTTCTTTCTCTTCTTTCTTTTCTCTTTTCTATCCCTTTCTTTCTTAATGATGATACGGCTTTCTGTGGAGAAAAAGTCGGGTCGTCACAGTTGGTATCAGAGTGCTAGGTTGAGTGAATACCTAGGCTTTGGAGTGATTTCTTTCTTGAGAGAGCGTATTTATAATTTTGATATATATATATATATATATATATATATATATATATTTCCACCTATCTGTTGGATTACCTGTTCAGGTTTTCCAATATAAGTTATAAAGGTAGATGAGGCAGTGGTGTGTGTAACACGACTACTACCATTGGTTGGAATTTGAATGTTTGAGGTTGGAAGTGTATCTGTCGAGACTGTAGACCTAATACCATCTCGACTGAGTTTTGATGTGGTGAAGGACTTCATTGATCTCTAAAGGTAGCCTGTTAAGGTTCGGATTCCATCTTTGAAGTTGGATGAGTAGAGTTTGGATCTGTTGGACAGGCGGAAGCGAGTGATGGTATCTTGATACCTTAGGAAATAGTTGCTGCGTGATGAGACGCAGTGACTATGGATTGTCCGAAGGTGTTTTCTTTGGAACGAGTTAAGGAAGTAGGCCTGCTTCGATGTTGTGGCTGAGTTCAGCAAGGTGTTTCTGTTTGATTTGAGGTCTGAGTTTCTCGAAGAGCTTTGGATTAGGAAGTCTTTGGCATTGGTGTCAGCAGTGTAGCTCGAAGTGTTCTGTGTGTCGGTAGAGTTTTCTGGCTCAGCAGTTTTTTGGAGATAGAGTTCAGAAGCAGCAGGGTGGATCCATTTCTTCGATGAATTGGCTAGTTAAGCGTAAGCTGTTCTGGTTGGTAAAGAGAGAGCAGTTTTTCTTTGGAACTAGGTTGGGTTGATCGCAAAAGTGACTTACGATAGTTTGAGTGTTCTCTTGTGTTTTCAGAAATTTTTCCGGATGTCTTCAGGATGTCAGAGTTTTATCAGCATCTGGAGATTGATTTTGGTATCGACTGGATTTCAGAAGTGTTACTGATGGTTCAGCTTAGTAGTAGGATGGTTTCTGGAGAGAGAGTTTGTTGAAGCAGCTAAGGTTTTGGAAGAACTTCTGAGTTTTCTTTATGGACCCGTGGAACCATATTTTGGGGTGTGTTGTCCAGTCCGCGCTTAAGTTCGTCATCAGCATTTTCATCTGCTCCAGGTCAGAGCTGCGCAATAGAAGCATGGTAGCAGCTGTGTTAGAGTGGAAGCAACTGGAAGTTGCAGTGTTTGGATTAGAGAGTTTCTACATGAAATTCTTCAGGATCAGAGGCAAGATTGGAGAGTGCACCTGTTTTACCTCTTCCAAATGGGAGAAGTGAGATCAGTCTTCTGATTTTGGAATAGAGATTGTGTTCTTGATTTTGGTTAATCTTGGAAAGATCATTTTGTTGGATTATTTTTGGTCCAGTTTGTTTCTAGAGGCATCAGAAAAGGTTGAGCTGATCAGGAAGGATGTAGGCAACCCAGGATCGTCTGAAGAGTTTTGTGGATCAAAATCAGAGATGTGGATAAATTTTCTCCGGTTTTAGGAGCTATAAGATTGGGTAAGGCTGGGAAGCTAGCTCCGAGGTGTTTTGGATCTCTTTTGTGTTCTATTATGGATAGGTGTTTGATCTTTAGGATTTAATTGCCAGTTTGGATAACTGGATTCATTGCGTTTCACGTATCTCCGAGGGATCACGTGTATGATTTATTTCTAGTTTTGGAATCAGCTGTTCTGGGAGATTTGGTTGTTGAGTCAGTCTTGTCTGTAGTCCGATATTCTGTTTATCTTGGTAGATCGAGATGAGTAGGGGCTTGTAGTGTTGAATGTTCGGATTTTGAAGAGCGAGCATCCCGGTGTTTATACTTGGGAAACTCGAGAAAATTCTATTCAGAGTTTTTGTCTGGATAATTAAATTTGTTTGTTTGGATGAATTGGTTGCTATGGTTGTTAGCATATGGTTGTTAATATATGTGTGTGCTTTAAAATTAAATTTTTTAAATAGATTATTAAATTACCATTGTTTTAAATTTCGGGGACGAAATTCTTTTAAGGGAGAAGGAATGTGATATCCTGGAATTTTTGGCAATATCAAATAAATAATCCTTATTTAACATTAAATTGATTTGATAATATTTATTAATAAAATATGAATTGGTTTAATAATCTAATTAAATAAATATTTAATTAGTGATTTTATCTTTTAAAAACTAAATAAATGTTTCTATCTATGATGTGTGTGTATATATATATATATATATATTTGTATGTATATTATAGATAATCTTTGATTTGGAATTTAATAAATAAATAAAGTCATGTTCTCAAATTCTAATTATATATCTAATAATTTGGAAATTATGATTTAAATTAATATTAAGATTTTCAAAGATTATTTAATTAATAACTATATGGTTTGTAAATACTTAAGATAAATATAATTGTTTAAAATTTTATCTTAGCTTAATTTTTAAAATTTAAATCAAAGTTTGTTTCGTTTCTTTTAAATATTACTAGATATATATGATTTGAAAAAGAAGTTTAAAATATAATATAGCATATGGTCTTAATTCATTGGCAACCTCTTGTATAAATCATTTATAATTGTGAAATTTGTTATTTTCAAATTATAATACTCAGCTTTTATAAACATAAATAGAATTTATAGAAGTAGGATTGTTATTTTTAAATTTAATAAGTGGTTATATATGTATGGATATAACTTGATTCATAGATTTGATTTTATAATTTAATTTGAATTTAAAGCTTTTTCAAAAGAATAGATATTTAAAAATAAATATTTAAAATGTTTTAGATCTTAAAAATATTTAGTAAAGCTTTTTTTTATAATTTGTTTTTATTACATTTTCTTTACATAAGTAATTCACATATATATTTACATAAGTATATATAAATTAAGTAAAACCTTTATAACATTTAAAATAAAAAGAAAATTTAAACAAGACATGTGTTAATATATTAACTAATTAAACAACATACGTTAATATATTAAGTAATCAAACAACATGTGTTAATGTATGAATTAAACAATATGAAAAGTGTCATTTAATTCCTATTTCTTTCTATTATTTTGTTAAATAGTTTCAGCCTTTATAACATTGTTTCCTCCTCTTTCATTTTCTTTTCAAATTTCTAAGCTAAGAAAAACAAATCTGAAATCATCTCTAAAACAAAAAAAAACATAATCAAATCAGTAAGTAACACTCCTCAAACCATAAACGTAAATCACAAACAAACCTGTAATTTCATCGATTCAGCAACCTGGAATAAATTCTTGCAAAATCAAATGTCTGCATTTCAACATACTGGAAACCATCAGCATGCAAGCAAACCTGTAGAGCAGTTTAAAAATCAAGGCATTTTTTAAAAAATAAATAAAATGGGGATGTAGTTGATAATCAAAGGAGCAACTCAGTTTTAAAGGTCTAAAGCTTTTTCATTTTCAATGGTGCTCTGTTCTTCTGAATATCAGGTGAGTAATACCATTCTAAAGTTTAAATATGATTTTGGTTGCAAGTTAAGATTTGGAATGAATGTGTTTTTGTGTGAATATATTGTGAAGTTCATGCAAATATATATGAATGAATAAATGTATGTGTATGCTGTTGTATTTGTGATATCCTGTTTTTAGTTTCCAGGCTCTAGATTTATTCATAATTCATTATCTCTTGTACCAAACTTTGTTAGTATTTAAGTTCAAACAAAAATTATTTGTTTCATCATACTCTAAAGTTTTTTAAAAAAAAATTAAATAATATAATTTGGAATTGCGTTGGAAATAAAAAAATGAACAGTGAAACTTAGGATTGTGAAAAATTCAAATATCTTAAATTAGCAACTCAGGAATGTAAATTGAATTCTTATCCTAAAACTTGGTTTTTAAAAGAAAAATCAAAACATTTAGTTGGGTTTTGAGTTTGTATTTTTGGGTTGACTAGAAAATGAAACTTGAGTAGTTCTCGACGATCTAGTTGATCTGGGTGTTGTTATTCTTTCTGGAAGTAGAAATGTGATCAGAGAGTCGAGGAAAAATATTGGTTGGATGTACAGATGATCGTGGTGGCGGGTGGCGATAACTTTAAGCCTCTAAACCTAATTTTGGGCAGATGGTCCATTTTGCTTCAGCAAATATACTCTGGTGGATCGAGTGTTATCAAACTTTGGGAATCGGTTGCTGGATCATGGACGAAGCCGTGGCCGGTGGTGATGGTATTCTGATGGACGGAGGAGCTTGATTGAGGCGTTGACAGGTTTGGGGTGTTGAGTCTCGATTTTGAATTCAGGTGAATGTTGAAGTTATGATGGTTGAGTTCGAGTTCGAAGTTGATCATGGATGTATGGGAAGCGTAGGCGATGGTCGAAGCCTCGCCGTGATGGTGCAGGGTGCACGGTGCATTGGTGTATCTGCTGAATCCTGGGTTGAAAGGGAAAGCGTTACTCGTGTATTGCTCGAGAAATTTGAGTGTTATGCCCAAAGTCAAGTGAGGTAAGACTCGAAGTAAAGTAGAATCTGGCTCGAGTAGATTTAGTTGCAGGTTTTGTTTTAGAAATCTGACAGTGTTCAGTTTTGAGATTTAAACTAAATAAAAAAAAGAAGCAAAGCAAATTTTAAAACAAAAGTTTGAAACAAGTTTACATCTGAATTCAAATGAGTTTGAATTCTAGTTTTTAAAATAAATAAGTTTATAAAATGAAATGTTTTAACAACTTTAATTTGGTACAGTATCTTATAATATGGTTTTAAAATCTAAAAATGAGATTTAAACAAGATTATAAATTTAAGTTTAAATCTGAATTTTAAATCCGAATTCAAATTGAATTTGAATTTTAAGTTTTGAAAAGAAAATAAAGCTTATAAATTCAAATGTTGTAATTAAGTTTGAATGTTAAAGTATTTTATAACATTTTAAAAAAAACTGAAAAATAAGATTTAAACAGAGTTTTCAAATATAAATTTATAATCTGGATTCAAAAATGAATTTGAATCCTAGTTTGAAATAAATAAAGTTTTTGAATTTAAATGTTTTAAAAAAAACTTTGAATATTTAAAGGGCATTTTAAATTGATTTAAATTGAATATGGGTTTAAAACTATTTTAAATTTCCTTTAGAAGATAAGTAATTCTTTAACATGTAATTAAAAGGTTTTTGAATTGTTAAACTTTAGTTAAGTTAAAAATTGTTTTCATTTTAAATCTTAAATTTAAAATGGAATTTAATGGTAAATTTAAAAGCAAATTGTTTTTAAAATTACTTTGTTGATGATAATTAAATCATTAATAAGATTTAGGTTTATCTTAAAGTTAATTAGGCCTTAATGATTTATAATTCATTAAATTATTAAGGTAATTAAGAAGGACCATTAATTAATTTAATTAACTAATGATTTGGTTAGATAATTAAGTAATCAAGGTTTTTCTAATTAATAAAGGATTAAGTAAGTTAATTAAGATTAAATAAATTGTAATTAAGGAATCATTAATTAGGTAAGTTTTGATTTTAAATTAATGATTTGAAATTTAATTAATCAAGTAATTAAAAAATTAATTAAGCTATAGATTAATACTTAATTAATTAAATAATTAGAGCTTAATTAATGGGTTTTATAGATAATTTAAATTTGTAATTAATAATCATTGATCTCAGTTAATTACTTTATAGAAGTAATTAAAGATATGTTAATGGTTAATGAAGATCATTAACATAGGATTATTTAATAATTAATTAATGTGATTAATTTTAGAAAGTGATTAGATTAATTAATTTAAAGATAATCATTTGAGAATTGTTTAAGTGGAATTACTTAATGGAACTAATTAAGAAATTAATTACTAATTGTAATTAATTAAGTTTATTTTGATTAGTTTATGTTAATTAATTAAGTTTAATTAATTTAAAATAATCAATGGATAATTTAAGAAGTAATTACTCAAGAATAATTACTTAGCGAAGTAATTAAGAAGATAAATTACTGGATGTAATTAAATTGAAGAATAATTGGGTAATGGAAGAGTTTTGGAAATTAATTACTTTATTCAATTCATATGAAGGATAATTACTTAGTGGAAGTAATTAATAATTAATTACTTAGTGCAATTAATTAAGAATTGGTTAATAAAGCTATTTGAAGATAATTAAGAGATGTAATTAATTACGGGTAATTAATTACTTAATGAAATTAATCTAGGGTGATTAACAAATATAATTAATTAAAGATTAATTATTAAAGATAATTAATTAGGGAGTAATTAATTTATCTAATGAATTAATTAAAGGTAGTTAATTACTGAATGTGATTAATCAAGAGTAATTAATCAATATGGTTTAATTAATGATTAATTTCTTAATGTAATTAATTTAAATAGGGTAATTATAAATAAAACAATTAGGGATCATTAATTAATATAATGATGTAATTAAGGATTGATTAATTAAGAACAATTAATTAATGAAGGAATGAATTAATGTAATTAATTAAGGATTAATGTAATTAATTATAGTTAATTAATTAATAAAGTAATTAAAAGGTTAATTACTATATTTGGTTTAGAATAATTAATTGGTGAAATTAGTTAGAAGCTAATTACTTGAGTAATTAAAGGATAATTAATCAAGGGTGATTAATTAAGGTGATTTATTTGAGGGTAACTAATTAATTGATTTGTGATTAATTAATTGTTATGTAAGCAAGATTTATATGGATGAAGTAATTAATTTAATTTACTTTAAATTAATTGGAGAAGAAGTAATTAATTTAATTCATTTTAAATTAATTATAGAATGGTGATTAATAAGTCATTGCTTATGAATGCTGATTGATATTCATTGCCTTGAATAGTTGAGATCCCAGATATGAGATAAGTGATGTTGTGTGATATAGATGCTTTGGCTGAATTGTGCTGATAATATGAATTACCTTTTTGTGATGATAATAGGGATTATCTGTTTATGATTATAATGTTGATTATCTATTGTGAGATATCTATCTGTGTGTATATAGATAATATTGAATTTTATTGTTTTAAACTTTAAAACAACTTGGACCTAAAAGATGGCGTTTGGATTTCGATGAGACCAGGATCGGGTTTCCATATTTGGATATCCGAAAATCACATCGATCCAAATTAACGATAGGTCGTGAATCTCAAGTGAAGATGAAGATTCAGAGTGCAAAGGTTATCGTCGTTAACTCTGAGGGTGATTCCAAAATGAGTGTAACGAGATAATGCCTTCGGTTTCGTTCGAACCCGAAACGAACTTGTATGGATTGAATGCTTTCATAACATCGTCAGGTGGACGATGAGCATTCTGAGTGATGTGTTCTCTAAAGGTAATTTTAGCCTTAAGCCTCATCAACCGGGAATGGCTAAAAAACTGGAGGTGCAGCAAGGCTAAGTGGGTCATGCCCAAGTATGACGAGATTTACCCCTGTCTAGAAGTCCCTTTATATTCGGCTGTGTGGGGCAGTTAATTGCAACAAATTTCGGGGTTGTCTTGTTCGTAACTCTTCAGTAAGGAATGGTTCCGGCTTTGTGTTGCAAGGGCTTGGGAGTAATCCTTGGTACGGTGATCTAGGCCACGTACTGTGACAGGCGGTACCCTGGTAGCCTTGCCATTGTATGGAATCCAATCTCCAATAAGTGCCATACGTTTTAGACGTGCCCAACTATGTTGGAACGTGAGATGTAAGCATTCCAGCTATTTCTGTATTTTACTTGAAAAACTTAGACACTATTATAATATCACGGGATTTCCTATCAAATGTTTTGGTTAGCGTAAGGTAAAAACTTACCCGTATTTATTTGTGGGGAGTCTTACGTGATACATTTGTTTCAAAAGATTTATAAAGTTAAGAAACCTTAACCTGTTACTCACACCAGACCCATGTCTGACCCGGAGTATATTTTCTGTTTTTTTAACTCTTGGGTACTCAAATTTTTATAAGTAGCCAAGGGATTCAGGTTAGCTTTGACGAATTGTGGAGAAGCAATGGAGAAGGAGGCTTCGGCGTTAGATATATAGTTTCCGCCGTGTGTTCTCTGTGTTGGTATCTCTTATTGAGTTGTATTGAGTTGTAATAACTAGAAAGGTGTTTATAACTGTCTAGCATGTGATGTATATGTTGTGTAACTCTGACAGATGTTGTATATTATGTAATACTTATGTTATTAGTATAATTTATTCGTTCCGTTGTTGAGATTCTAGGGTTGTTTCTTCTTTCTCTTCTTTCTTTTCTTTTTTTTATCCCTTTCTTTCTTAAAGATGATACGACTTTTTGTGGAGAAAAAGTCGGGTCGTCACAATATAGCACCTCAAACGGTAATTGCACCATATAAATCCCGTATCCCTCCTTGATATTCCCAAAGTTATATTTTGGGTCCAGATTTTGATAGTCGGTTATTTAACTATCAAATAAACAACCGTTCAACCAAATAATTAATTTTCCATCGAATGACTCAAAATCTCTTTTAATTTAATTTTATTACATTAAATCTCTTTATCTAAATTATATGTACTTAACTTATCAAATTTTATAAATTTACCATCCCTTTCCAAAAGAATATTTGAAACCCTTCTTTTTTATATGATATGGGAATACCATTGTGGTATCAAACCATGGATTCATAGCTCAATGGTTAGGTCTCTATCCTGGAGAAATCCAAGACTTAACTACAGGCACTCACTGCCTCCGTTACGCCATGCGAGTGTACCAATACTTCCCAAAACTTTGTTTAAAAATTCAAGATGATGCTTATGAAATTTCTATAATAATTTTCCAAGTAAAACTTTAGGAAAATACTCTTTAAGACAAAATTTATTATATAATATTGAATATTGAATAATCTGTCCTTTTAAAATAATAATACTGATAAATCTTTAAATAATAATTAACTTACTGTAAACTAACTTGGTTAATTATTTCAATATACTTTAAACAATTTTAAAACAACTAAATAATTAATTTTCTAAAATATTCTTAAACACTTTTAAATTTTCTAATTAATACTTAAAAATCCTCCCTTTTTAAAACTAAACTTAACTTCTCAGGAAAAATACATTTTTAACTCCAATATAGTTATTTATAAATCCCTTTCGATTTATCCCTGGTTTGATTTACATTCCAATTCCGTAAATTCCTTTTTCACATTTCTAAAATAAATCTAATTTACCCATCTCCTTATAAATCCTCCCCGTGAATTTATAACTTCAGTTTACCCTTGATAGCCATATCACTTTATTTATAAACCTTATTATAAATTTTATAGTCTCATTTCCCGTTTATAACGGTTTTACAAAAATTAATCGATTATAAATCGATTTCTATTTTAAATTCCATTTGAAAATTAATTTCCAAATAAATCGACTAAATTCCACTTTCTTTTTCATCATTCAAATCTAGTATAACAGTTTCATATCTTCTTTCCAAATTCTATTTTATTTTCCAAAACCTATATTAAATCTCAATTTAAAATCCTTTTAGACTTGGACAAAAATCGTTTAATTTTTATTATTTAAATCCCTTTTACTTGAACTACTCCAAAAACTCCATTTTTTCCATAACCGAAATTATTCGATAGAATTTTAAAATCAAACTATTTATTTTTCCCAATATCCATTTCTTCTAATTTATCCAAATTTCATCATAAATATTTTACTTCAAATTCTCCTTTTAAATCTATTTTTAAAATTTTAAACATTTATCATTGGTATTTAAAATATGAGTAATTATATAGCACCAAATAAATTTAAATCACGCTATAATCTATCACAGATTATACAATATATCATATCACTGAATATGAAAATAAATTCAACATTTGTGAGGAATCCAGTTGGATCCCTCCAACCTGTTTCCCTGCATCCACAGATGTTAGCACAATATAAAAATACCAATCCCACTTCGAGAGGGATATCGCGGTATATAAGGTCATCCGCTATTATACGGGACGCATAGGGTCTCATCCGTTATATATGTGCGGGAATATCAATCACTCCAGTATATATATATTACTATATATAATAACACATCCAACTGATAATAATTTATCAATTCTATCAATCAATCAATAATTAATTTTACCTATTTAAAATTATTATTGTATTCCATATTTGTGTGGGATTAACTCACCTTCATTTCTAATGTCGCTTCCGCCCTCCGGTTTCGATTAAATTCGGAGTCCTTTGAATTTATCTGAAAGTTCAACAAGCTCTAGTATCAACTAAACTGATGCCATAGCGAATATCTCGTTAATCCGAATCCAACGCAACTGATCGCGTTGGATTTCGACCTAAAATGAATGAGATACGATTTTTTTTAGAACTCAAAATTAATTAAAACAATTCATATAAAATTAAATTACCCTTAAATATCCATACCCATTCTAGGCCCAAGCCCGCGAATTAAAAACCAAATCGCTAACCTTCTTGCATCTGCAACATGTTGCTTGAAACTCATACACGCACAACATCGAATACGCCTAGCCATACATGCGCACGGCCTTCCAAGACCACCGGTGACCAACGCAACATGACCAACACGAATCTCCTCCTCTGGACCCCTCACATCGAAGATCGAACCCTTTTAACGAAATGCACCGAAACCTATAAACTCCAGGCCGTACACACAGTCGCACCACCCCTACCACGACTGCACCTCACCATCTTCAGCCTATTGCTGCTCCCCACCACCACAAACCCCGATGTCGCCATCGTCCATCCATAACAACCCCTCTACCATCCCTAAAGTGAAACCTTAGGCGAAAAACTGCTTCGACATCACTGTCGACTTCCTCAAACTCTAATCGCATCCGGCAAATTTGTTATTAGATTGAAGATAATTCAAAAAAATTTAATTTACAAACTTGTTTGGGAATTTTTCGTGAACGATGCTTCTCGATTTGGTTTTTTAAAGTTTTTGAAATCTTTTTTTTCTTTGAATGCTTTTGGCTGTGATGCTTTTAAAGAGTGAAAAGTGGGGGAAACGTGTTTGAATAGGTCAGTTACAGTGATTTGAAAAGGAGAAAAGATGATGTGAAATATTTGTCAAGTCAACGAATATATATCATCAAAATTCAAATCGTCTCGAATTCATAGCTTAAAATCTTGACCTCCTATCGTGATGAGCTGCTAGGCGTCTATAATGTTATACCCTCATTCTGAACGCAATGGAAAAGGTTTCGAGTACTAATTTGATCATGCGGAGAAGATAGCTTTTTAGACCAAATTATTATATTAAATTTTCAATATAAATTTCAGTGCATTTATATCCTGCACGGCCAAACGATAACTCCAAACTTATGAAATTTGAAATCTGATAATAATACACTAATACGGATCCAATAGAACTTGTTTCGTCGAAATTTGAGACTGTGCCTTGAAAGGCTATTTTTAAATGTTAATTTAAACGATATATTTTTAGAACTGAACAAATAACTTTTAAATTCAATTTTAAAACTTTTATTATCCTCATTATTATCAATAAAAAATATATAAGCTTTTAAATTAATTTTAATAAACTTAAAACTCAAGATTCAATATTTTACCCAATCTCGGTTATTAAATTCGATACTTTAATTATCCAATAAATGGTTATATTTGAAATTCAGGTTAAAAATTAATTTTTAAATATTTAAAATCAATTAAATATTACAATTTCAAATATCTAAAATTCTGGGTCATTACATTTAAGATATATTGAAATATTTCTTTTCTCTTCTCGACAAATACCGAATACTAGAATTTTATTCTGTAATCGAGTTAAGTTATAAACTTAAGTAAATAAAGTAGAAGCTTAAGTAATCTTTATGAAATGATTCACTAATGACTTAAATATTTAATGAAAAAAAATTATGTAAGAGATTGATTTTTATGTAAATAAATGAGTATTAGAAATGAAAGAAGCAATTAGTTAAGTTAAGGAACCAGTAGAATAAAATATGCAAGTTGTATATAGATCATTTTATTCGTATAATAATTTTGATCCAAATTTGAATACATGATTTGCAGTAACTCACAACTGTTGGAATTAGGATCTTTCGCTCGATTCTTGATGGCGAACGCTTGATATGGACTTTTGGTACGAATTTGAAGTTTTCTATCATAGGTTATAGCTATGCAAGGAGAATGGGGATTTCTAATGAGAAATCGAATCAGATCCCCACTAGAGCATTCGAATTAATAATACTAGTTCCGAAGTAGAATTTGTGTATTCAAGCAAGTAATCAAAATTGTTATTTTGTACAAAATGGTATATGTACATCGTACGAACTTTAAGAATTAAATAGTGTGCTATGATTATTACTTTTGATTGCCATACTATTTTGGTTGTATGTAAATGTTACATTCCATTTGAATTACATGTAGAAGTGCGTCATACTTATTAGTTGGGTTAGGTTGCCTTGTTAGATATAATTACTATATTATGTGTTATTGGTATTTATGATAAAATAGTTAGTATATTACCCTCTTACCATGTTTAATTATTTTTAATTATGCAAGTAAGATACAGGTTTATGGAAGCAATAACTGTTGGTTTTTGTTTCATAAATAGAGTTTTGTTGCCGGACAAATAGGTACATTTTCGGATTATAGTTTTGTAGCGATAATTTATTGTTTTTCATGGTTTGGAATACTTTATTTTTGGAATATGTTATTTACTTTGTAATTATTTATATTGTTATTCTTCCGGAGCTATCCGTGCAAAGGAGATGATGTCAAAAAAATTCGTAAATTTAAGACTTAGAAAATTTTGTGGAAGTTGAGTTATTTTCAAATTTTATATAACTTAAATATGTAAGTTAAATTGTTAAAAGTTGACTTTGTTGAATAAAATATATCATATCTCTTGTTTAATTCTTTCTTATTACTTTTTGGGAATGAAAAGTTTTGAGTGGGAAAGATTGTAAGGACCTGTATTTTTTATAATTAAAAATATTAAATTTAATAAGATTTTGGCATTTAATATTGTCAAAAATTAAAGTTTATGATTTATTAATGAAAAAAGGGGTTAGAATATATAACTTGATCTTAAATTAATTCTAAAAACTACAAGTTTAATGAGGTAAGGATGGTAACAAAAATAGAATATAATTTAATTTAGACATAATTAATAACTGTTTGACTATAAATTTCATCAATTGTAAATAATAAAATGTTAATAAAGAATGAAATGGTTGTTTAGTTCTAATTGGAATATAAATGTAAAGTTTAATTTGGATATGATTGTGGAGTTTAATAAGGAATAAAAGAAATAATATAAGGAGAAATCATATGTCATTTAATTGAAATTAGTTTTAATATAGAATATAAAATCAATTATTTGGTAAGTAAATTTATAATACTTGTTTGTAAACAATAAATTTATATGTGTGTGTGTGTGTGTGTGTGTGTGTGTGTGTGTGTGTGTGTGTGTGTGTGTGAATTACTAAGTTGTAACAATGTTTTTATTTCTCATCTGGTTATTTAATATATATTGAAATTAATTTGGAATCAATGGAATTTAATGAAATTGAAATATTTCAGTGACATGAGAAAGGACGTAACACTAGAGTAATGAGTGCAATAAAATGGAAACTTATGTTTAATAAACACATAAGGTATTATTTGATTTAATATAAAGAATGTTCAAAAAATAATAATATTAAACAAAAGAATGTGTTGAAAACTAAATTGTAATGAACTAGAATTTTATTATGGCTGTAGTTGAATATTGGAATTAATTTAGTATATAAATTTTGGGTTTAACATGGAAAATTGGATTAATTATCTTCCCTATATTAAGGTATGTTTTAAGATTTAATTATTGTAATTAATAGTAATTAAATCCCGCCATTAATAAGAAATAGAAGTAAATGGTAATAATTAGTGATATGTACCACTTACATTTTGTGTTGAAAATATAATGAGAATTTCAATGAGAAATATTACGTTTAGAGTGTGAGTACACAAATTTGTTGCAAATATATAATGATAATAGGAAATCTACTGATAAAGAAACGACTTGGTCGTATGGCGTATTATTTCTGTGACTCTTTAATGAGATAATCTTTAAATATAAGTTGGTTTTAAAGGGGGAGGTGTAATTTGTAAATTAATGCGTGATAAAAGGATATATGTTTCAACAAAAATAAAAGAAAAGGATTGATCTATTGAAAAGAATATTTTTATCAAATAAAGTGAAATGTTTCATTTGCGAATATAAATTTAATTTCGTTAAAACAAAGAATTGAATTTCGTTGTCTGTCTCTAGTTGGAATATTTGATTTATTTAAATATTCAAACTTGATTTAAATCTAATTTATGAAAAGAATAATGATAATAAAATGGTAGGAAAACAATGTAAAGGTGTGGTTAAAATATTGATTTGGAATAGTTAGCATATTTACATAGGAAATTTATTTCGTTCCAAATTTGAATTTGGAGTCTCATTTCATCTTTTATTGTGTGTGGTGGCAATCCCTATGATGTTAATTGCAGTGTTTAGTTTTATTTACTGTGTACTAAATAATAATATATATGTATGTGTAAATTTGAGCATATTGGGGTTAATAAAATATGTTAAAATGAATGTTTTTTTTTTAATTTGAGTATATTAGAGTTGTGGTTTCCACGTACGTCTACCTTCTCAAATCTAAATCATCGCTTTTATTTATTTTATTTTGTTATTATTACTTTATTTTATTAAATACATGCCTCTTTTGGTTTTCTTATAAGTATTATTTATTTACAAGTGAGCCTTGTCTTGAAATGTTTCCTGTATGTTAGTGAAATTAATTGAGGTAGCGCGCATTTTGAAATTTTATACCAAAAGGTTTGCTTGCCATGTAAACATGTCTTATCAAATTCCAACGTGTGTCTTTCATCCTTTGTTAAATACCTACATGTTAGTCTATTTTCATTTTGCAAATTAATGTCTTCTTTTATCCTTCCCTTTCATATTCCAGTTTCCAAACGTGCTTTATCCGGATTCATTTTCTATTTCATAAATCTCCTTCTATAACTTTCCATTTCCAAAACGTGCTTCCATTATTTCTTTTGCCTGAATTTTTCTTTCTCTTCTAAAGAAACATTTAAATGTGAGAAACTTATTTTCATGAAGCCAATCTTTTCCATCTGTTTGCAAATCCATTTCCTAAAGCCTCCTTCCTCCACGCGTGAGCCATCGTGTCATTTTTTCGTTGATTCTCCAGGCTTGAGAAACATGAGCAGGCTTCAAATTTTTTAACTTTAGTAACTGTTTTGTTTTATTTTATTATTAAAATGTGTGCACATGTTTTTATATTTCATTTTCATAATATTATTATAACTTGAGTATCTTTCGCATATGAACTCCGATTGATACACGATTTCTTCCATTAAGTTCATATTGAAATTCCAAACAATATGAAACTTGTTTGGTTGAATTTGGAGACTATTGAGATTTTAGGCTTATATTGGATTTTTAACGCGCTTTAAATCAAAGGTGAGTGATTAAACTCACTCACGCAATACTAAAATTTTCGTTGCAAGTTAAATAAAATTTATGATGTGTTATGTAAATTTTTGATTGCTGTTTGTGGATTTAAATTAACATTTAAATTGATATTGGGTCTGAACTTACATTAAATTGAATTGACATTCAAATTTATATTTAAATTTAATTGCTAGTTTAACCCCGACATTGATAATTATTAACTGTTGTGATACATTAGTTGATTTGGATGTTGTTTAAAATGGATGCTTATTGATTGATATTAGATATATGGTTGTTTATTTTTTTTGATAAATCTTTATTATCACATTATATATTGTTGACATCATTTAATTTGGTCATTTGAATCATTTTAAAAATTGGATAATTATGACATTTAAATTGTGGGTTGAAATGATTCATACCCATATATTTTCTTGAATTTGGATTATTTATTGGAATTGAGTTATTTGAAAGGTTTAAGATTTTAATTTAGACTTTGGATTTATTTTAATAACAATGTTTAAAATTGGTATTTCGAATTATTTGAAATCTCTTAAATTATTTTATTCACATTGTACACTTGATATGAGATGGAAAATCCTGTAACATCTCTAAAACCATTGCACTCATATTTTTATGTGATATTGATTCGACTTACATAGGAATTTTTAGTTTTGACTCGAGTGTATTATTTTTCATTGTGCTCGGGTCAGCCTGAGTATTTCAATGTTTGAAGACGTTATTTCTTGGAGATGAAGATGAAGATTGGTGTTCGTATTTATTATTATTTTTCCACTGCATCATTACATATGTTCATTTATTTTACTCTGATTAATGTTGTAAAAATGTTTAATCAAATGTAAATTATAAAATAGCTTCACGAACTGTTTTATTTGATTATTATATTCTATCGTTCCACTGTGAGATTCTACATATTGTTTAATCCGCCCTTTTGAATGTTTTGAGTCAGACATGTGTGATTTATTGTCGACATAAGTTGTCCAAAAAGGTGGATCATCACAATTAGCATCAAAGCTTAGGTTTAGCGTATACCTAAACCTGTAGGATAAGCTCATTGAGTGTATATACGTACATGAGAGAGCGTATTTGTTAGTGATATAATTTTTTTAAAATTAGTAAACGAAATGATATTGAGTTGAATTATATATAGGATATAAAAGAATTAATTCTATAAATGGATAAAATCATTTGCGATCGTGTGATGATGATCGGATGTTATATCTTTGTTGGTTGATTAATCAATTGATATGATTGTGCATATTATCATTTACTGATTAGCTAGTGATGCTCGACCAATTTACGAGCATTTGACTTTTGTTGCTGACTTTTGTTGTAAGCAATTTACCTTTTCACGCATGGTAAGGGTAGAAGTTGTCGTAAATTATTCTCATCTACCTCCCAAACATGAACATGTACTTTCTTCTATCCTTAAATTTGTTTATTATCATTCAAAACATCATAACTACATATAATCCTAATACATAAAGGTTTGGAATGGATTAGATAAAGTGGTACTCACCTATGTTTGATTAGAACTTGATTAAAATCTTCTTTATCTACTTAGGAATGAAAGCTCTTTCTTTTATTTTGATTTAATTCTTTTACTCTTTGAAAAAAATGGTTGTCCTGGCTTCTTTCTTTTCTTTGTTTTTGTGTGAATTTTCGAGAAAATGAATGAAGAATTAGGAGTTTATAAATTTTGCTTGGGTTCAAATTCCTTCCCACTTTATTCTTACTAATTCCTCGAACTTCTTCTTACATTTATTTATTTCTCTGTTAGTTAACTTAATTTTTTAATTACTATCTCGTAATGTACTTTGATTAATTATTTACTTCCTCGTATTATATCCCTCTAAAATATTAGGTGTTACATGTAATCTTGAAGCGTTTCGACCACTCTCGGAATATTGGTACACCACTTCATACGGTTGTCAAGTCATATCCTTACTATAGATTTAAAATCGAAGTCATTCATTTGAAGTCTCCAATCATTGCTAAGAAGTTTTTGAAAACTACTCCATTTTCAGTTAGGTACATTTCATAACTTTCCTCTTTTCTCGTTTTCAAAAAAACCTCTCGGTACTGATCATTTTTGGTCGATAATGGGCATTTTTTTATGTTTGATATACAATCAACACTTAGAATTTTTTTAAGTTTTTCAATTTTATTCCACTGCCTACTTTTTTGCCTTATGGGTTTTCCCTATCGCAATTGCCCTAATTTCTTGCGCCTGCGTTACCTTCTAGCGCGACTGTACTTCGATTGCAGCAACTTCTCGCCGTCGAACACTCAAGCACAAGCGCAATTTGGATCACAAATTTGGATATAAGGTGAGCGGTCACTCTTAGCATGGCACCAATACCGCCTTGCCTTCACCTCGTTGTTGTTTTCGACGTTTGTTTTGTTGACATCACCATTACTTAATGTCTTGCCATACACCATCATCACTATATTTCCACCAGACCATCTTCAAATCTTTATCTATCCCCACCGTCACTATTGTGATCTCCTTTCTACAAACCTCGAGGAAGATTTCGGGCATCATAATCCTATATTATCTTTAAGTCACTATTCAAGTAAACATGGTGAAGGGGAAGGATACAATCAATTTCCTTGGCTCGTTATTGAGTATTAATCAATGGCTCGAGTTTTGATGTCTCACCCTTAGGGATTCACCACATTGAACATGCTTCAGCATTCAACTAGTTCAAGTGTCGATACTCTAGGATTTTCAACCCATTGACACTTAAAGTCACATCTCACAATCATATAATCCTACAACACAAAGCTCCATGTAGCTTTTGACAATGGTTCCATTATCATAGAGTAAACAATAATGGGTGAAATATGACACACAACTTTATCGTGTGATGGAGCTTGTTTGCCAACAAAGAATGGGCTATCTACGAAGAGCATTCTTACACATCGTGCTAAGGACATAGGATATACAATATATAAATTAACATAGTGCACTATCCTGGTTAATGTATAGCGCCAGATTAATGAACACAAGTCGATGTCTATTAAATTCTATACGTTGTTTATATGGGTTTTAATTAAAGTAAAACACTAAAATAAATCATACTTGATCATACTCGTTATCAAGTTTTCATTTTACGATTGTTGACCGTTAAAAATCCTCCTGTCTTTCTATTGGTGATAACCTATCTACCATAAGTCTACCCTATCGTAAGCGGGTTCTTCTTCTCCCCTGGTGCTTTCTTTTATTCCAAGAATAGTTTAGATGCTCGACCATTCAAGAGATGTAACTCCATATTATTCCCTTAATGGAACCATAAGGCCCTAATGATCCAAAGGATGACCAACCCATTTTTATGATCTTAGACAATCCCCCTGATGTTATGGCTTCCAATATGACCACTGTTAGGCTAAAGAGAGTTTGTGAAAAACACGCTATCCTCAAGGATGAAGTACTTCTTCCCTAACCCAACCAAAGAGCAAGTGACCTTCTAGTGGTCACATTGCTTGTAACCAGTATATGTGTCTCTACGGAGCTACGCCTCCTTTCAACAACTTTTTGAAATACATTCCCTAAATGTTGGGCCTAGCCCAATCCTAATTTCACCGAAATAGCTACACTGCATTGAATTCTAGCTTTTTCATCTTTAGGATGCACATGGGAAGGTCACCAACCTTCGAGGAGCTTTCCTTCATGTTATTTGAATAGGAGAGCTAACCATCTTTCATTGTTGATCTTTAAGTCCTATAACCAATGCAAGGTCGTTGAGGGGCTACATAATAAAATGAGCCACTTCAAAGGTGAATACTTCTTTGTTCGATGCTCGAAAGGCTTCAGCCATTTCAAACTTTTTGGATGTAAGTTTTCTTATCCAATAACATTGTCACAATTCAAGCTTTCTTCGCCGAAGCAAATAAATTTTCTTGGATACTTCTAATAAATTCTTAATCGGATAGTGACTCTTGCTTTCATGTACCCTGCAACTTCTAAAGGGATTTGTTATAGCACTAAGGCAAACCACTTACCTCCTTACTAATGCTCGAATGCGCCGATATAGGTAACTCTACAATAGCAGGAATGTCAAGCCTAATCTGATCCTTCCTGTGGCGCCTAAGCTGCTCGCGATCCTCCAGTCCCTTAAGGAGTCTTCATTAAGGCTAACAAAATTCCTAGACCTAATAAAGAAGAATGGTATAAAGGAAGTGAAGGGTTAAAAGAAGGTAATATTCAAGAAGAAAAGGAAATGAAGAAGAGAATAAAGAAAATGAGGAGGAGTATGAAGATAGAAAGGATGATGATATATATGTGGATGAGTCATCCTAGCTGTGAATTTCGATAACAATCTAACCGCGAATCCTTTCGACTTTATTTCACTCTGGTTGGCCTACTATTTCACTTTGAAGGGAAGAAAACTCTAGCTCTACCACCTTATGAGCATGGTTAATAAATTACTTAGGACACAGTAATAATCAATACACATCTTGGATCATAAGCATGGTACTTCACACTAGTTCTCGATCCAATTCATTGGTTCTAATCCAATTCTTTCTTCATTTCAAGTACTATGGGAAATCCAAGTCATCTCGATAGTGCCTACCAAGGTACCGGTTGCCATTGCTCCCAATCTTAGGGGAGCTCCCACTCTTATCCTTACATCTACCAAGAGTCTGATAGCAAGAGGGCAGGCTAAAAACAAAAAGAATGGCATGAGGTCAAGGATAGACATCTCTATCCCAACAAGCATAGAGACCCACATGGCCTTTCTAGGCTGAATCTTAATCTCATTAACAATCGGATTCACACTCTCAGTTGTCTCAAAATCCGCCAATCTTATCAAATTGATATTTCTCCATCTTCTTGGCATCCCCGGCCGCTGCTATCACCAAGCGACCTAAGGCTCTAACCGCTTCCTCCCAACCCAAAACTACCGGTGCTACCACATTTGATAGATCATTCAAGTCTGGGAAAGAAACATCTACTAGTCATACTTCTCTAATTCCTTCCCTCTAAGGAAAATATCTTACACGTGTCATGAATATGCGGGAATTCCTACCTAACTTCTGCATATAATGGATTGCAAAATCAAGATCATCGCTATAATCTATCTAATGGAAGGCGTCTCTAGAAATCAAGAGGCTATAGAACAGTACGTGCAATGGAGGAAATTGACCACATGACTACTAGTTGTCGATCAAGCGAATCAACTAATCGTCGGAAAATTTTAGACTGCAAGGGCTTATCACAACGGAATTTATGAAGATTATAAAAAGGTTCTTGCTAAACTCCGTAAAGAAATTTGGCTGACGAGGCTATTGCCTATAAAGTTAAATTCAATGTGCTTAACAATCAATAAAAAATAGGCACATTGTAAGTGGTAGCCTCGAAAAGGGAGGTTAAGGATATAGATGCTTAGAAGGTTGCCTTTCAAGTCAAGATCGAAAAACCTTAGGTAGACCTTAAGGATGAAAATAAGCCGAGAGAGTAAGCTCAACACCTTGCCTAATCCAGCATAGAAGAAAATTTAGACTTAAAGCCTCAACTGTCGAAGTCCACAAAAAAACATTTGAACTACAGGTCGCCCTTACGTAGAAAAAAGAGAAAATTGAAGCCACCCTCCTTGGATTCTTCACTAGTGTCATTGAGACAAAGAACCTCAAGTGGCTAAGATATAGCTACTCTCTTAGACTAGCTAATGCATGGGAATGGATCATGAGGAGAGTCAAAGAGTCTGACCAGGAAATTGATGAAGAGAGGTTGAAGAATGAGCTGCTTGATAAAGATGACTTGTGTAACGACCCAGAATTTTGGTTATTTGAAATTGGAATATTTAATTGATTTTAAATTTTGAAAACTTAATTTTATAGATTTAATAACTTGACTTTTGAATATAACGATTTATTTGGGTAGTTTAATTATGGAATTTAATAATTGAAATTTGGTTAAATAGTGGAATCTTGAGTTTTATGCTTAATAAAAATAATTTAAAGGCTTGTTAAATTTATATTAATAAGAATGAAGGTAATAGAAATTTTAAATTGAATTTAAAATCGATTTGTTCAATTTTAAAAATATCTCGTTTAATTTAACGAGTGAAAATAGCCTTTCGGGGGTATAGTCTCGGATTTCGACGAAACCAGTTTCATTAGATCCATAATAGTGTATTATTATCGGATTTCAAATTTATAATGTTTGGATTTACCGTTTGACCGTGAGATCTAAAAACGCCTAGAAATAATTTAATTGGATTTAATTCAAATAGGTTATTTAAAAAGATAACTTCCACTAACGATCGAATTATACCTCGAGACTTGTTCCGTTGGGTTCGGAATAGCGGTATAACATTAGGAACGCCTAGCGGCATGCTTTAATAGGGGATCAAAATTTCGAGATATGCAAATTTTGAAATTTTAAATATGTATATTCATCCACATCAGCTGTTGTTCTTTAACATCACAACCACCTTTGGATTTAACACGTGCCACCCTAATTTCTGAACTGAGATGCCTTCCATTTGCTTAAAAATTATGTTTGCATCTTCTTCTATTTGGAACCAAGTTCGTTTGGAGAAAAAAAGAATAAAATCAGTTCAGAGAAATACTTGATTTTGAAATTTATCAAGTTTTAACCGCGAGCCTTTTTCCTTCGTTCTTCTCGGCAAAAATGAATGATAAGAAAAGAAAGGAAAGAGGAGACGATGAAGGCGACATAGGAGATCGCTCGCGTATGCACACGCATTAGAGGTGGGAGGCTCGACTTTCGATTCATGGGGTATGGTTTGGCCGCTGTAGTCTCTCGCGAGCATAGTGACGTTGGTAGTGGTGGTAGACGAAGCGGCAGAGAGGACGAGGTAGAGGTCGCATACGCAAGCTAGCAGTGGAGGAGGTGCAGGTAAGCGTAGGGTTTCCATTGTGCCTAGGTGCAAGGTCGCGACACCATGGATGAAGTCGACAGAGTTGGTGATCGATAACAGAAAGGATGAGGGATGATGGTTTCTATCCAATGACAAACTTCCAGCTGAACATGTACAGATAGAGTTATGTTGAAGCTGGATGTTGGGGTGTAGCTTGCGATGCCTAGAACGTTGTAGAAGGGTTATTCCGTTGATTAAGGTAATTAACTATAATAATGTTTTATAAGTGTAAATTTAATTTTATTATTTATGTCCAAATGTTTAAGAATGTGTAACTTGTCATGCGAGGTCAATAAATTACGAACAAGAAGCACTGGAATCGAGAATATCACACTATAAAATTGGTTTGGGGATTTTTTCAAATCAGCATGAATTTTTAATTTAAATCGAACATTGTTCGATTTAATTTAAAATTGGAACGCGTTGCAAATAAAAATCAAGGTGAGTAAATCTCACACATCTTGGATAATTTGAATTTTTAATAGTTAAAAATTATTTATTGGTTGATTGGATGAATTGATAAATTACTATTATCATTTGGATATTATATATATATATATATTAGTATATATAATAATAGTTGGATATATTTCCCACCGTTGAAGCGAATAAGACCCTATGTGTCCCGCATAGTAGCGGATGACTCTATATAGCACGATACCCCCCTCTAAGTGAGATTGGCATTTTTATGTTATCTAGCATCTATAGATACAGGAAAACAGGTTGGAGGGATCCGATTGGGTTCCTAAAAAATGTTGATTTTAATTTCATAAATAGTGACGTATGATTTGTGTGAATAATCTAATGTGGATTATGTAGTAATTTGAATTTTTGGATGTCATAGCAGCACTGACCTTAATTTTGGTATTTTAAATACCATAAATATTATTTTTGAATTTAAAGGAATTAAAATGAATTTTGGATATAAAATTATTTATATTGGAATTTGGATTGTTTTAAAGGAAGTTGAGTTGGATAAAATAATAATTTGTTTCTAGGATTTTATTTAACTATTTGTGAAATATTTTCAAATAAAGATTTTTAAATAATTTATATAAGGGATTTTCACCAGGGATTTAAAATGATATTTTTTAGAATATGGATAAGGAGTTTTAAATCAATATTTAAAATAGGTTTAGAAATAAATGGGATTTATAAAGTAATAGATTTAAAAATGAAGTTATAAATGATAATGTTTATAAATAAGTGAAATCCAAATGATATTCAAATTTATAAACGATGTTTATAGATAAGGTAAAACGATTTTCATTGTGCTAAATTGAAAATATAAATTCACAAGAGTGAATGTATAATGAGAAGTGAAAACCGATTTTGGTAGAAATGCTGGATTATATTTTTGAAATGTGAGAAAGCTTATGAAATCATAAAGAAATTGATGTGGTATGTATCGAGAGGGATTTACAAATTGAATTTTTTTAGATATATATATATATATATATATATATATATATGTATATCGAAAAGTTAAGTAATTTTAATTAGAAATTTTATTTATTCAAACTATGTAATTTAATTCTGCTTTAGTAATAAAATACTTTGAAAAGTGGATTTTTCAAATATTTAATATTAATTGAAATAAATTCTAATTTTTATAATAAGCTTTGTTAATCGATTAGTTATTTAAGATGATTTGGAAATGAGTTATTGACGTTTATTTAAAGTGTTTGATATTTTAAATAATTACTTAAAACATATTTTTAAAATAAATATTATTCTTATAAAATACATATTATATTTACAGTTTGAAATGATTGAAATTTAATTATAAATCCTCTCGAGATTTGTAAACGGAGTATATTTAATTGATATGATTATATAGGAGAAATCGTGTAGTGGAATTTTGGAAACTTATGGAAATTTCCGAATTTATTGAAATAAGACAACTTCAAAAAATGAATTAGAATTTAGAAAAGAAGTTAGAAATGGAGATTTGGAAATATAAACAAGTGTAATCGATTTTGAAAATATTATGGGAAATTAATTAATGAATACGAGTACTTATGCATTCATTATAAGTGAGTTAAGGAATTTTCAAATAAATTGAAAAATATTTTGATGAATGGGAATAAATGGAATATTTTCTAAGTATTGAAGTATAATTTGAATTCATAAATATTTCTAAGTGTTGAAATGGTGAATAAAATAGCTTGTTACTAACAAGTATTTGAAATAGTTTCCAAATATTGAAATACTAGAAGAGCTTTAAATATATATACATATCTTTGAAAGATATCTTGAATGAATGTTTTGAGGATGCATAAGATAAGGCCTAGTGACTACTTGTGGCTGTTATCTGATTGTTAAATAACCGACTATCATAATCTGGCCAAATCCACTGATCGTTTCGAAGAGACCGGGATCGGGTTTAATTATCTGAAAACCACTTTGATATGGTTTGAAAGTTACGAATGGTGATATCGTGAAGACGGTGAAGACGACGACTTGTTTTGTCTAGACCTAGGACAAATTATGTGGATGAATGCTATCAGAACTCGTCATTAGAGGACGATGATCATTCTAAGTGAAATTGTTCTTGAAAGGTAAACATAGCCTCAAGCCTCATCAACCGGTAATGACTAAAGCAGGGGAGATGCTGCAAGGCTAAGTGGGTCGCACACAATTAGGGTATGTTATCACCTTTCTAGATACCCTTGAAAATATATTATAAATTATGAATATGGTTGTGCATGGAAAAGTGAACGCTCGATTAAGGGTGGGAACACCCAGGTGACAACAAATTAGGTATTATCCAAGTTAGGGGTAGGCCGGTCTTGTGTTGGCAGGGGATCCCGGTGAGGTCCTCGGTACATTTTTATAGAGGTGTCCTATGATGGGTAGTACCCTAGTCATTGTATGGAATTCAATATCCACTACGAGCCTCTATAGTTTTGATTGTAGATCCTAGTATGCTGGAATTTAATTAATGTAACAATTTTGGCTATTTTAATAATTATTTGTACGTGGACACTATTATAATATCACTGGTTTTTGTATAAAAATATTTTGGTTATCGTAAGATAAAAGCCCATCGATTTATGTGTGTCGTGGTCTTACGAGATACCTTTGTTTTCAAAGGATTTTGAAACAGTAATAATTCAAATTGAGTGTGTTTTCTCATGCTGGTTTTTCAGACTGACTCCGGTGTTATATTACTATAATGCCCGAGTAAGACCGAGCATTACAAATCTAGGTTAGGATGCTATAGAGCTTAGGTGGCGAGCTGGATGACGAAGACGTATTACACATCTTGATTACATTCCATTGTGTGTTGTAGGCTGTATATTCAACACTTATGAGGACAAGTTATTATAACTGTCCAGTATTAGTTTGTTGACTATTGTACTTTGATGATTGGTGTGTATATTAATAGTTACAGTTTTTCTTTGTACAAGATCTGTTGATATATATTATATTTTGTTCCGCTGCGTTTGTGGAATTCTGTATTGTTGTTTCTGTTCCTTCTTCTGTCTTTCTATTTCTTTTTCCCTAACAATCGTGCTTCCCAATATTCGATTTCTCTGTATTAGATATAGCAGATGTATTAGTGTCGATTTTTTAGGGTCAAAAATCTTGTTTGTTTCAACTTGGTAACTATCGAAAAGGGAATATTACTTGAACCTACTAGTTATGGATAAGTGCCTACAAAGACTCCTACTATCCTAACTCTTTAGATCAAGTGGTGACATTACTCCTACGTAGAAGAAGTCTTAAGAAGATATCATCACATTTACAACGAACACTTTTAAGGTCGTCGTAAATGGAACACCATCTTCTATGACTCTTGAAATTGTAGGCACTGCCACTATTGAAAGCAACAATCTAAAGATTTCGACCTTCATTTCACTAGAAATTCCCCCACTTTACCTCCACTTCAAAAGCTCTTGAGGATGGGGAAATTAGTAAATCTTCTTCATAGGAATGTTCTCCTTTATGAGGTATATCTATAACACGTCCAGTCCTCGAGAAGCTTCAAATCTCTCCGACGTATATCACTAATCTTTAGCATTCTGTTTACCATCTTATAGGTCAATTGCTGCCATTTTTGCCTTCGCTACCTTTTATAATTGCGCTAGGTCCCGGCGCTCCTACAACCATATCGATTGTCGTCACCATAAGGATTTCTTCTCCCTCATTACCTACTCGCCTAGCCTTGGTCCTGACTCTGAGAAAATAGAGTCCTTTAAAGGATGGAGGAAGCTAACATCTTTCCTAACAATGATGTCTCTATTATCACCAAACTTGAGTCACTTTCGATGGCGAAGAGAAATCTATCGATCTCCCAAAATCAGGAAAGGTTAAACTTTGAACTGGGCAAAAAGAAGATCCTTCCTCTGTTATCGACTTGTCTCTCGGGCTTGGGTATCTGTATCAAGCCTCTACCCGGTCTTGCCAGACCATCCTTTGCTCCAACCTCCAAAACTACCCCTGAACCTCAAACAACTCGTACTTGCTCGTCAATGTATGAATAGAATGAAAATAAAGGCTAGCCACTGTCCAAGTCTTTGAAGAAGGGAAAGCATAAGCCAATCAACGTGGGGGTCAGTAAGATACCAAAGAGGAGGTAGGTTTCACTTTAATACAAAGGTTGTTTTGACTTCTTTGGTGCATAGTTTGTCGTTATGAAGGAGAAGCTCTCGTAGTTTTGTAGTCCAAAGATTATGTAAGCAGAATTTTTTTACAACCTTTATCTTATTTACATCACCATGCCTTTTATTGTCTTTTCCTATGTACTTGCCTGCATATCAAAATATATAATTATCTATAATGAAATTAGACATATATCATATCTACCAATGTTTGTGGCCTGTGCAATGCTCTTTCTTATTGTGTAAATATATGCAATTTCCCTGTATTGCTCTATTACATAGCTTTGTTTGTTATCGCTTAACATTTTCTTTTTAACTAAACGAAACTGTAAAGTATTGACCAGCATCGTTCATCATTGGTTGAACACATCTTATTTAGCCATAAACAACATTTTGGTTCAATGTTACGACTTAAATTATATGGCTTATCAGCTCCTGTCCGTATGAGCATCGATATAATTCAATAGTATACCTATAAAAAAATCAATTTTACACATGTTCTATCTTCGTGAGTTGATGTATTAGATGTTTGCCTTCGAGCATCCACCTTTGACCTTGGTTATCTTTAGGCATTAGTTAAAGCTAAGATGTGTAAGGGAAAATCGTCTGATCGGACCCAATCGGCTTATAATCCAATGATCCAATCATGGAACAAAGGAATTCATCGGTATTGATCTTTGGTCATCTAGACATTTGGTTTTTAAAAAATAATGTCTGATTGTGCCGTCGATCTTGCAGCACAAAATCAGACTAAAGGAATATGGCTCCTTTGATTCAAAAATCAACTTTATTATGAAAAAAATGAAAATTCTTGCCTTATTACATCAAATCCCATGGAGTAGGACATCTTATTAAATAAAATCAGCTGAAATAGTAGTGTAGTTGCTCACTATTCCATACTTATGGAATTGGGGTCGCATATATGGTTGACATCTTAAAAGTTGCATCTCCAACATTCTATACAACCACAAAAGGACCTTCCTAATTTAGACCAAGTTACCCCATATCTGGAAATACACAATAAGATTTCCTATTTTGAAGATACAATTTCTGACCTTGGCATTGAACAGCTTTGCCATAGTATTTTGTTAAGAAGCTACCCTTAAATCAGCCTTTTTCTATTTTTCTTCAAGCAATTTAAGTGGCTCAAGCAAGATATCCTTGTTCATTTAGAGATCATCATACAATCTTCTGTGAGAAAGGACCTGTACTTTGATTGGAATCATGGCCTCATTTCCATAGGCAAAAGTAAATGGAGTATGCCCAGTCGTGGACCTCTGGATTGCCCGATAAGCCTATGATACTCGTGGTAACTGTTAAAACCGGGTTAGCCTTTAGTAGAAGTAATTGGTGAATTTCAAAAAAATTCCTTATTAGATATATATTGGGCTTATGAAGTCTAATTTATTTAAAACATTTTTAAATTTTATTTAAGTAAAATCTCTAATTTTATTTAAAGATAAATTATAAAAAAAATTAGATTCATATTTTATACATATAAATGCACACATATGTGTCATATACATATATGTATATGTGTGCATGTGTGACATCATAATCTGCGCAAGGTATAACATGCCCGTGTAATGATGTTGGGATTTACACCACAATGGACACGTTAGTTCATCCAATATGCGTAATATGTTGTCGCAGTATATGTATGTATATAAGCTTATTTTTAATATAAATATTATAAATCGTTAATTTTATTTAAATAATTTTATGAGAATGAAAATATTTAAAAATTTATATGTGTGTGTGTGTGCATGTATATGTATATGTATATGTATATGTAAAATTATATATATATATATATATATATGAAAAATATTAATAATATATACATGCGTATTTTTAATGATCTAGAAATTCAATTATTTGAAATTGGAATATTTAATTAATTTTAAATATTTAAAGTTAAATTTTTAGATTAAATAACTTGAATTTCAAAAATAGCGATTTGTTGAGAAATTTAATTGTTAAATTTAATAACGGAAAATTGTTAAAATGATTTAAATCCTGCATTTTATTTGGATAAAAATAATTTCATGGCTTATTTGATTTATATTAATAAGAAGGAATATAATAAAAAATTTAAATTGGATTTATAAGTGATTTACTTGATTTTAAAAATATCTCGTTTTAATTAACATATGAAAATAGCCTTACGGGGCATAGTCTCGGAATTCGACGAAACCAGTTCCATTGGATCCATAATAGTGTATTATTATGAAATTTCAAATTTCGTAGCATTTTAAGTTACTGTTTGATCGTAAGGGATATAAATGCATTGGAATTAATATCAAAATTTAATATTATAATTAGGTTCAAAATGCTATCTTCTCCATACGATCGTATTAGGTCCCAAAACTTGTTCCATTGCGTTTGGAATAGGGATATAACATTAGAAATGACAGGCAGCCCCCATCCAATCTCCATCGGCCGTTTTAGCAACCCTACCCTATACCACCCAAGCCACCCTATGCTGCCTTCTTCCCAGTTCTTATTTAAACATGACTTTAGAGAGAGCGGCTGAAGAAAAAAATGGAAACCTAAATTGTTCCTTTGTTTCTGGATTCGACCTAATCCCCAGCCCAAATCCTTCTAATCGAAAGTAAAAAAAAGGTGGATGAAATTGAGTCGTGACTAGGGTCGTGCATTTGTGCAGTGTTAGGAGGTGGATTGTGTGCCTCAAGATGCGAACAGGTGACGATTGAGCATGGATTCGTGGTCACATTAATTAGGGCTGGTGGTAGAAAGAGCCAGCGGCGATGGCAAGCAAAGTTGGCGAGCGCGATTTACGTGTCGGTGTTGAAGATCGACCAGGGCATTTTAGAAGAGTCTAGCGGTGGTTGATGCTCGAAAGTGACTGGAAGGGCAAGAATGGAAAATGCAAGGCTGAGCCTGGCGACTTGTAATATTGAGGCAGCTGCAGGTGAGATATGTTGTTTCAGTGAAACGTCAGGTGCAATAATGTGTGCAAGTCAACGATTAAGGTCGAAATCCAACGTGGTCAATCACGTTAGATCGTATTGATGAAATCTTCAACATGGGATTGGATTGACCGAATTAAGAGGTTTTGGAATTTTTAGCTAAATTCGAACGATGTTCGAATTTAGTCAAAATCAGAAAATAGAAGTGACAACTAGAATCAAGGTGAGTTTAACTCACCATTTTTGATAACTAGTTTGATTTATAGTTGATAGAAAATTGCTGAATGATTATTTTGATGGATTAATATATTATTATCAGTTAAATATTATTAATATATAGTAGTATATATTAGTAGTTGGGTATATTTCCCGCCGTTGGAGCGGTGAGACAGTATGCGCCCCTCATAATAGAGGATGACCCTATATTACCGCAATATCCCGCCTCGAAGCGGGATTGGTATTTTATGCTGTATAGACATATGTGGTTGCAAGGAAACAGGTTGGAGGGATCCAACTGGATTCCTCAAAATGGTTGATTTTATTTCAAAGTGTTATGTGAAGTGATTTGATAATCTGTTATAGATTATGATGTGATGTGACTTATTGGATGCTATAGCAGCATTGGCCCTAATTTTGGTATTATAAATAGCATAAATAATATTTTTGAATTTAAAAAGTAATTTCAAAGGCGATTTTGGAAGTGAAAATATTTATATTAAAATTTGAGATATTTAAAAAGGGAGTTGAATGGATAAAAGAAATAAACTTAATTTTTGATATTTATTTAGGTATTTCTAAAATGGTTTCAAATAGAGAATTTTAAATTAGGGATTTTTGAACCATGGATTTTAAATAAGATTCTTAAAAATATGAAGCGGAGTTGAAATTTAGATTCGAATGGTTTTTAGAATATAGTTTTAGGCTTTTTAAGAAATAGATTCATAAATGGAATTTTTAATAGAAATAGATTTATAAATGGATTTTAGTAATATGAGCTGGTTGTAAAACTCAAAAGGAGATTATGAAATTTATAAATGATTCTAATAAATAAGGGAAAATGATATCAGTTGATAAATTGGAAATATAAATTTTCAGTGTGAATTTATGTCGAGATATGGAAATCAGTTTTGGGGAAAAGATAGTGGATTCCATTTTATGTGTGAATGAGTATGAAATTGAAATGTAGTTGATGTGATATGAATTAAGAGGGATTTATGAGTTGAAATTGGCAATATTGGATTTTTAAAAATAGACTTTTATCTTGGAACTATAATTGTTTTAAAATGGGATTTTTATTTATTAAACTATATAGTTAAAGCTGTTTTAGTATTGAAATATTTCGAAAAATAAATTATTCAAATATTTAATATTTATTGGAGTGAATTCACATTTTTATAGTAAGCTTTGTAAATCGATTAGTTTTATTTAAAAATAAATTAGAAATCGTTTCTCGATGTTTATTTAAAGTGTTTTAATATTTTAAATAATTACTTAAACATGTTTTAAAAATAACTTATTATTCTTTAAAAATACTTAAAATATATATATATATATAGACTTTTGAAATTATTGTAATTTATTTATAAATTCTCTGGAGATTTGTAAACGGGATTTATTTAACGGATATGATTTGAATAATAGAAAACGCTGTAATGGAATTCTGAAAACTTGAGGAAAATTTCCGGAATGCCAAATATGAGAACTTCTAAAATGAATTAGAATTCATAAATGGATGTTAGAAATGGGTAGTTGCAATTATAGACAAGTGAAACCGATTTAGAAATTTTAAAGGAAATTAATTGATAAATTCCAGGAACTTATAGAATTCATTATAAGGCAGTTAGGGGATTTACAAATAAATTGTAAAAGATTTTGAAAAATGGGAAATAAATGGAATCATTTCCTCGGTATTGGAAATAAAATGGTCCTGGGAAAATATACTCATAAATATTTCCTAAGTATTGGACAAAAGGGTTTGAAATTTTAACTACGAGATTATTATTGGAGAAATATTTTCAAAATGCTGAATTAAAAATGGAATTGGAAGAAATTATTTCTAGGTATTGAGATAGTTCAAAATTATCCTGTTATGGATAGAAGTATTTGAAATTGTTTTCGAATATTGAAATAATGGAAGAGATTTGGATATATATCTTTGTAAATGTATTTCGAATAAATATTTTGGAAAATTTATAATATGGGCCTAGTGACTGCTTATATGTGTTATTTGATGGTTAAAACCGACTATCAAATATGGCCAAATTCGTTGATCGTTTCGAAGAGACTGGGATCAGATATGATTAGTGATAGGTTCATGCATGATAGAGGATTCTCACTTTGTGTTTGGTGGCAAGCAGGAGACTCTTACCCCTACTGTCCCTGAGTGGTTGGTTTGCTAGGTGCTTATAGTCGATAGGCTGACCGTAAAATCAGATTCTGTTATTATTTATTATATATTTTTCCACTGCAATTATGAGATTCTGTGTTATTGTTTCTGTTTCTTCTATCTTTCTTTCTTCTTCAACCCTAACAATCCACCTATTTTTTCAATTTGAGTTGAGATGTGCGTTTTATTATCAGCTTAGACTGTACAAAAAAGTGGGTCGTCACAATATTATTGCAATAAATATTAAAATAACATATATATATGTACATAATACCAAAAAAACTTTTTACAATATATAAATGTATATGTTTATATATATATATTAGTTAAAAAATTAATTTTTTTTATTTTTAAATTGTTCTAGATTGTATGCATAGCATAATAAAATTTTATTATATTAAATTATATATAAATTAATTTATTAGTCAAAAATCAATAAAACATTAATAAAAATATTTTCGAAGCATTTTATTCAAATTTTAAATTTTCTGAAAATCTAATACGACATTTTGAGGTTGGGAATTTTTTTAATAATTTTTCTCGATCAAAATTAATTTTTAATAATCAATTGTTTTTCGGTTTTATATTGTAATCAATTTTAAAAATTAGAAAAAATAATTTTTGTTAATTCTCATTTTCTAGCCAAATGCTTATTTCTGACAAAAAAATTTAATAAAATTTAGAATCCAATTTTCAGACTATATTTTATTTTACATGAATTATATGGATAGTATATTGATTTAAATAATATTAAATAATAATACATAATTATCAAAATATTTTGGTGCTGTCCAAAATTGTAATTACTATAAATACATATGTTTAATTGTTACCATGAAATGATGTTATAATTGAATACAGACTATACAAGTATAATTTATATGTTATACTTATATGTATATATTATTAATAAAAAAATAATTATTTCAATTAAAATATTCGGCTGCATATCTGACCATATGCAAAAAAAAATTAAATAATTGCATACTTATAACCAATCTAGTATGTGACAACATCAATGCATATAAGAATCGTCACCTAACTTACAATATAATAATATGTATGAATGATAAAATTTATCCAAAAGTTTTAAACTATACAATATAAAAAATCATACATGAAACCAATGCCTTGAAGCGCACATTGTAATGGTGGACTCTCTCTCCTTTGAAAGCTTTTCGATTTGGCGGACTGCTAATCCTTTAATGGTAGACCTTTGACTTTCAAATAGTACTCATCTTTTTAATTGATTTAAATTTTATTTACTTGAGCTCCTAAGGGATAAAATCGGCTAGCAGTGGATGGGAATAACGGCAGCCAAGAAGATCATTTTCAGATGGGGTAAGAGGTGCATGCTTATATAGCAGATGGAAGAGAGAAAATAATGGATCATATCTCTTACTATTTCTCACTAAATCTAAGCCGTCTAATTCTAACAACTCAAACCTATTTGAGTCGCCGCATATTACCGTCATTACAATTAAAAACACCAACCCATCATCATGGTCCAATACCCATTTAAGCCCAAAGAAATAATATCCAATTAAATCTAATTTAATTGCTTATTGATATGTATATCGATTGATATACTTATATCTATTATAAATACATTAAATTATATTGGTTCCTTAACTCATATTCAAAATTTAATAATTAATATTTCTTAAATATTGATTAATTCAATCAATTTATAATAATTACGAAATTATTAAATCGTTTGGTTAAAAGAGAATTCATCATTTTGGTTGTGTGACTTATCAGGTGTAAATTTGGTCAGCAATATATATCAATATATTCGAATATTAACTTCCATGTGTCACCTAGCAGGTGATGTCATATTTTACCAAATTTAATGCTTACTTGGTTTCAGTAAAATCCAATTTTACTTTTTAAGCATTACCCTATTGTGACGTTTACTTATACCAATTCTTTTCATCAAAATTATATCACTTTGGACTTATGGAATTTGGTAATGGTCAAAATTCCAGTATCATCCATATTAAACTCTATAGTCCAAACAAAAAATCTTTGGTTCAATACTAACAATTAATACCAGACATACTACTTTGACTAGAGATTTTGACATTGAGTTGACTTGAGTTGACCGTAATACTAACCCCACATAACGAAGGAGACAAATCCTCTCTTAAATAGTAATTCACTTCCAATACTTCCACTTTACCCAATTATAGTCGCTCAATGGACGTTGTGCCATGATTTTATTTTTATCAAACGGAGCTTTCATTTTAAAGATTAAAATTATTCTCAAGTCAATAGAACTATGTAAATCTGTCGCACCGATATTTCATGTTTGACTTTAGTTATATTAACCAAGAGAAAATGTCGAGTGAGTCATTCGATAATAATCCAATGACTATTATATGTAACCTTCTGGTGCCCCAAGCAGTCATGCGCAATACATTATCCAACATTTAGAGAGCGTGACGTACTCTAGTCCTAATGGATACATCAACATCCGGTCTCGATACATCTTGTCTAGGAACATTTAAAATGATGTGTTTTATAATATTGTGATACAATACTCATGATTGCAACTATTTGTAATTATTATAACAAACACATCATTTAGAGATTTCCTGCTAAATATATTTTAACTAAACATTTAATTATTTACAACACGTTATAATAAACATATAACAAAATGAAAAACACATTTATTATGGATGAGAATTGATTATAGTTAATTAATTTATAATAAATTACATAATTTCTTCTAGGCATACCCCTAAATCTATCAATCTTCCACTTGCACTAGGGGCCAACTTTTGAATCTCAATACCATCCCTTCAATCATTTTCTCGAGAACCAACCAAGCCAGGCATTTAGGCAATGGATCTATTATATTGTCCTTGGTATCTACCCTTTGTATCACGACTTCTTTCTTCTCAATGAACTCTCTAGTTATGTCAAACTTTCAAAGAATATACCATGACTTATTATGTGCTTTAGGCCCCTTCGCTATCTGTTTCGCCGCATTATTATAATAAAACAATGTTTTAGAATTCTCGATATTGACAATCACTCCGAGCTCACTTAAAAACTTGCATATCTAAACCGCTTCTTTAGCTGCTTCATTGAGGGCGATATACTTGGCCTCCATTATGGAATCAGCAGCCGTTTCTTGTTTGGAACTTTTCCAACTAACAATCTAGCTGTTATGCTTAAAGACATAACCAAACATCGATTTACTATTGTTATATCACTTTGAAAGATTGAATATGTATAACCCTTCATAAAAAGGTCTTTATTCCCATATATGAGGAATAAGTCCTGAGTATTTCATAAATAGTTAAGTATACATTTCACAACCGTCCAATGTTTTTTTCCGGGAATAGACAGGTAGCGATTTACGCATCCTAATGCATATGCCACATTTGATCTAGTACATAACATGGTGTACATTATGGATCCTATGGCTAAAGAATAAGGAATCCTCTTCATAAATTCCTTTTCCTCATTGGTATGAGAAGCATCCGTAGAAAGGACAATTCAAGATTGTACGCTTCCATGCTTAAATTTTCCATAATGAACCTTTTCAGTATGGTATCTATGTATAAGGATTGGGATAGTCCCAACAGCCTCTTAAATATATCTCTATAGGTTTTTATACCAAATAATATAGACAAGTTCTCCCAAATCCATCACCGAGAAGATCTTCTAAAGCCAAGCTTTTATTGATTGCAACAATGAAGTGTAATTGCCAATTAATAATAGATCATCGACATAAATCACTAAGAAAATTATAGAGTTATCCTATTCCTTTCTGTGTTCTCATACTTTCTCTATGCTCTTTTAAAACCAAACTGTTTGATTACTTTATCAAAACACTTATTTGGACTCCTTGAAGCCTACTTAAGTCCATAACTAGACTTTAACAACTTGCAAGCCTTGCCCTTATTCCCACTAACCACAAAAACCTTGGGCTGTGACATATAAATGGTTTCTTCCAAAATCACCATTTAGAAAAGTTGTCTTTACAACCATTTTCCATATTTCATAACCAATGAATGTGGCGATGGTTAGCATAATCCGAATGGACTTAAGCATGACTACTGGTGAAAAGGTCTCGTCATAATCAACGCCTTGAATTTGATGAATTTACAGCTAGCCTTGTCTTATAAGTCTCCACTCCCCATCAGAATTTAGTTTTTTCTTAAAAATCCATTTACATCCGATGAATTTTATCCCTTTAGGTACGTCCGACGAAGTCCAAACTTTAATTTCGTACATGGAATCCATCTCGAATTTCATTGCTTCTTGCTCAATGTAGATTCTTTACTCTATAGTGCTGGTTGGAAAGATAGAGGAGTATCATTATTTAAGACACATTCCTCCTCCTTGCCATTCAAGATAAAATCATAGTATCTCTCCGGTGTACAAGATTCCCTACCGGATCTTTTATTGGTTGCGTGTTTTCATGGACATGTGAACTTGATTCTCCTACTGGTTCGATTTCAGTGTTAATTATTGGATCTCGTCCAAATCTACAACTTCACTAGTAATTTCCTTAGATATAAATTCCTTTTCTAAAAATACAACATATCGAGAAATAATGACCTTTTTGTTCCTCGGTATTATAGAATATATATCCCATGAAGTTTTTCGAATATCCTATAAATTTGCACAATATCAATCTTGCCACTAGTTTATTCGTACCAACATTCTTAATGTATGCTAGACAACCCCTCACTATCAAATGCTTGACTTGTTGTTTCTTACCATACAATATCTCATATCATGTTTTAGGCACAAATTTAGTGGATGACAAGTTCAACATACGCGCTGTGGTTTCTAGCGCATATCCCCCCGCAGAGGTAACTCATTATTGCTCATCATGAAATGAACCATATCTAATATGGTTCGATTCCTATGTTTCGACACACCATTGTGTTGCGGAGTATAGGGTAGAGAAACCTGAAAGATAATCCCATGATATTGTTGGGAATTTTGTCTAACAAATTCGCCTCATCGATCTAATCGAAGTATTTTCATTATAAGGCCCATTTGATTTTCTACTACATTTTTATATTCAACAAATTTTCCATAGAAGTCAGATTTTTCCTTTGTAAGTTACACATCCTAGTCTGGAGAAATCATCAGTGAAGGTAACATAGGAAGAACCATTATCTTTGGTAACTATAAGCATCGAACCACATACATCAGTATGTCCTAACCCTTAGAGTTCATCAACTCCATCTCTTTGGTCCCACTAAATGGGTGCTTGGTCATTTAGAACCAATTAACGTCAGGAAACCTTCGATTTTCTATTTATGTAGTCGTATTTCACTAATATGACCTTGCCTATAATGTCAAAGATAACTATCATTTATAATGTTAGACGGTTATTTAAAAAAAACACATAGTTAGTATTAATCACATAAATGTCATTTTCAAGAATACCGTCGTAGACTTTATTTCCATTTAAACTAATATCCATAACATATTTGCATAATGAAATATATATTCATCTCAAACAATCTAGAAAACGGTAATAATCTCATAAATAAAGTCTTTTACTAGTACTTATTTAATAATAATACTAATCCATCAGGCTAAAATGAATGATAGTCTCCTACTGCCGTTGCATCTACCATGGCTTCAAAACATGGAGCCTCATCTCTCCTTTTGCCATGCAATACCAGTTCCTAAGCCTCTATAACGAGTTACATATATGAGTACCAGATCTAGTATCTAAAACTGATGATATTTTATTGATTATAAAACAATTTTGGATCATAAATGTACCTGATGGAGCCGTAGAACCATTCTACTTCCTTTCCCTAACAAACCTTCAAGTTTTTAAGACAGTTCCATTTCCAGTGATCTTTCTAGTGGTGACATTCACCATTGTCATCGGTCTACTTATTCCTTTTCTTACCATCTATTTTCCACTTCTTCAAATTTTTTGAAGATGATGCACTACCCTTCGTAGCAAGTATGATACCTTGATCCTTAAATGTGGACTCAACTGACCTTAACATATTGAAGAGCTCCACGAGATTCATATTTAATTGGTTCATGTTATAATTCAGTATGAACGGTTCATATTGAGGATTACTGGAACCAAGGATCAAGTCTACTTGTAGTTTGTTGCTTATTTGTACATTGTGACAGCCTATCAATATAGCCCTTTATCATTAACACGTAACCGTCCACTTTCAGTCCTTTGGTCATTTTGGTATTGAATAGCTCGTTTGTAAGCTCGTACCTTATAGAACATGACTTTTCTGCAAACAGTACCTTGAGACTATCAAATATCTCATGGACATACCAATTTTCGTACTGCCTCTACAACGACTTGTCTAAGGTAGAAAACTTAGGCGATCTTTAGATCTAACACCCATTTTTCATAAGCAAGTCGTAGTTCGGGGTCCGCATCACTGGTGGGTTATTCTTTAGGTTTTCATTGTAGTTGTCCAAAGGTGCTTTTAAGTCAATGCTATTTAATTATTCTTAGCCAGTCGGTATGGTTAGGTCTGGTAAGCTTGTCGGTTTTAGAAAACAGTTTTGGAGTTGTCATTTTCTACAAGTTTAAATGGTAGATTATTAGGACAATTCAATATAGATGTACTTACAATACTAGTAAGGTTAAACTTTATGTTTCATTTTACTAGTAATCTCCCACTAGTCTTTTATGTTTTGCCAAACCCTAAATCGAAATATAGAAGTCTTTCGACTTCACTAATAGGTGTTAGGATTCATTCATTTTGGAATTTTTATCATAATTCTACTCAACAAGTATAGATCCATGGACGATGGATAAATCACTATCGATAGTATCATATACAACTCCTAACCTTTCGGTACCTTATCCTAATTCTGCTTCGATCTTGAGTCCACTCAATAAATTGAAATGAAATTGTTCACTACTACCTACTATGCACCTGCTATATCACGATGACCTAAGTATAGTATATGTACCTTGAGTCTACTCCGCAAATACATATAGTTATCTCACCTCATCTTTTCAATATATTAATACTACTACAAATAACATCCCCAGCTTGAGTCCTCTCAACAACTAAGGAGTATGTAAGTAATTTATTAATATACATACATACATACATACATATATATATATATATCTATATATATATGACAAAGGACAACAATATATTGAAGATTCGTAATATTTAATATTGAGCGATATTGCCTCATGTTATAATATAATTCTTATGAATTACTCTCAGATTCAAGTGTCAGACACATCTAAAATAACGGTATACATACATTTACGTATGTATTTGTTCCTTAAGTCAATTTGGGTTTTTAATATTCCACCATTAATTTATACATTCATATTATATAAGTTTTACTGTTATATAACTTTAATATTTCATATTACTTATGTAATAGTCATATGCATATATTGATTAAATTAAATTAAATTAATTTTAATTAATTAACACTTTAATTAATTACATATTAATATAATATTTATATTAATTAATTATTGTATACTACAACTTTCACAGTACGATACATATAGCATATACATGTGTATATTATTTAATTAATTAACTTTTAATTAATTTATTTAATTAAACTATTTTAATTAAATTACCGTAGTTCCAAATTTTAATTCACATACATACATGTATAGTTATGTTAATTTAAAATAGCATAACATATATCATAATATATAATACATGTATTTATTAATTAATTAACTTATTAAATAAATTTATTTTATAAATCTTATTAACAAATTTTAAAATTTTTGAAATTAATTTGAATTATTTTAAAACATTTTGAAAACTTTATTATATTATAAATTTTATAATATATTTATATTTTATTTTAAATTTAACTTTTAAATTTAAAGCTTTATATTTTCGAATTTTTAAATAATTTTGAAAATTAGACCAAGGCCTAATTAATATTGGGCCGCTTCTATTGTGGATAATATTTAGGTTGTGAGCCTAATACGTTAACCCTAATATGACTAATTTAGACCACATTGGCTATTGGGATTAAATACCATTGTTGAAACTGAGACAGCTCGTAGCAGAAGATATGGGTGAGTTTCAAAAAATATTTCCTTGTTGGTACTATAGTTATGAAGTCTAATTTACTTAAAACATTTCTAAGTCTATTTAAATAAAATCTCTTATTTTATTTAAATCTATAAATTATATATAATTTTATTTCATTTATGACATATAAATGTACACAAATGTTTCATATACATATATACATGTGCGTGCATGTGTAATACGATAATCCGTACAAGGTATAACATGCTCGTGTATAGATGTTGGGATTTACATCACAATGGGCATGTTAGCTCATTCGATATGTATTGTATGTTGTCCAAATATATGTATATATTTAAATTTATTATTTACGTAAATATTATACAAATACATATATGTATATAAATTATCTATTAATTTTATTTAAATAATTTTATGAGAATGAAAATATTTAAACATATATATGCATGTATATGTAAAATTATATATATAATACTAATAATTTATATATAGGTGTATTATTGTAGTAAATAATGAAATAACATACACATATATGTACATACATAATATAAAAAACCAATTTTTGAATTAATATATATAAGCATATTTATAATATCTAAATGTATATGTTTATATACATACATATTAATTAAAAACAACTAATATTTTATTTTTAAACTGTTCTATATCGTACGCATAGCACAATGAACTTTTAAAATATATATAAATTAAAATGTTAGTCGAAAATCAATAAAAATCAATAAAAATATTTTCAAAGCATTTTATTCAAATTTAAATTTTCTAGAAAATCTAATATGATACTTTAAAGTATGGAAAAAACTTCAAGATTTTTCCTAGTCAAAATTTATTTATAGTATCGGGCGTATATTGTAATAATTTTTAAAAATAGAAAAAAATCATCTTTTAATTCCATTTTGTAGCCAAAAGCTTATTTCATGGTAAAATAATTTTATAAAATTTAAAAGTTAATATTTTAAGTATATTTTATTTTATATGAATTATTTAGATAGTATATTGATTAAATAATAGTAAATAGTTATAAAAATATTTTATAGCAATCAAAAATTATAGTTACTATAAATATACATGTATAAAATATATATGTTCGATTATTACCATAAAATGATGTTATAATTAAATGCAAACCATATAAGTATAATTTAAATGATATGTTTATATGTATATATTAATCAGTATAATAATTATTATTATAATTAAAATATTCGACGGTGCGTTATTGATCTATTGGTGATTTTTTTTAAATGATTACATACATATAACTAATCTAGTATGTGATAACATCAATATATATAACAACTGTCATCTAAGTAACAATGTAATAATAATATATATGGATAATAAAATATTATCTAGAAATTTTGAACTACATAATACAGTAAAAACATACGTAAAAACCAACGTTTTAAAGCACACCTTGTAATTATGAACTCTCTCTCCTTTGAAAGCTTTCCAACTCGACAGACCACTAATCCATGAACCGTAGACCTTTGACTATCAAATAACACTTACCTTTTAAATTGATCTGAGTTTGATTTGCTTGAGCTCCTAGGGGATGAAATAACCACCAATGGATGGGAATAATAGCAGCCAAAAAGACCGTTTCAATTAGGGTTAAGGATATTTAAATAGTGGGTGGAAGAGAGAAAATAATAGTTCATATTCATACAAATTCTTTCTAAACCTTAGCCATCTAATTCTAACATCTCTAACCTATTTAAGCTTCCCCGGATAGCCCTCATTACAACAAAAATACAATCCATCATCATAGGTCAATATCTAATTTAAGTCTAAAGAAATATTAGTTAGTTAAATCTAATTTAATTGCCTATCGATATCATATATCAATTGATATATTTATAACTATTATATATATTCAATAATACTTATTCCTCAAATAATATTGAAAAATTTATAATTAATATTTCATAAATTTTAATTAATTTAATTAATTATAACAATTATAAACTAATTAAATCGTTTGGTTAAAGCGAATTCATCATTTTGGTTGTATGACTCGTCAAGTTTAAATTGGTCAGCGATTAATATCAAACCATTCGAATATTAACATTCACACATCAGTTAGTAGGTAGTGTGACATTTTGGCCAAATTTATTACTGACTTGATTTTGCTAAATCCATTTTTACTCTGTTAAGCATTACCAGGTTGTGATTCTTACACCAATTGCATTTATCTCATCCACTCAGTTGCATTTATCTCTCTTCGATCGTATTTTGATAATGGACTTGATGATCTTATTCATCGTCTTCACCTATCCATTTGTTGTAGACGTGCTATTATTGTAAAGCTTTACACAATTCAATATCGAGCACAGAATTCCTTGAATATGATGATCTCGAACTATGTTCTATTATCTATGATTATCTTCTACGGAAATCCGAATCTATGTAAAATTTTCCTCGGTACAATGTTGATCACTTTTTCTAAAGTGATCGTTGTAAGTGGCTTGCTTTCACTTATTCTCTGAATCAGTCTACAACCACTATCACATATTTCGGTCCACCACTTGACATTGGCACACTCTAATGATGCCCGCTCCCTCAAACCATAAATGGTCCTAGGTCACACATTTGCATAAGTTCATTAGATAGGTGTAACATCTTGTAAATTGGACAATTCTTAATTAAAAATAATTATTAGTTAATTATTAAAGCCCAAAAATGGAATTTTAACAAACGTCTTAATTTGGATATGGAACATAAACCATTGTGTTCATAGCGATTTTCTAATCAATTTTTATATATAAAGATTTACGATCGAAGTTCAAACGAAAATTTATTAATGTTTGAAGATTTCAGCCGGAGAATAATTGTATATATATTAAGAAATAAATATTGTTAGTTAATAGTAATCTAACGTTAAACGAATACTTAAAGGATAAGTAACATTAACGTTAATCAAATTAAGTTAAATTGGCTTAATTAGTAAACAAAGCAAACAAAATTCAATAGCTAACATATAAAGGCAACCGGTCGACCCCTTTTCGGTGCCGGTCAATCGCTATTGGTCGAGCGAAGGGGTATAGCAATCGACGAGTGGTACAGTTTGATATTCGATCTAGGCCAAACAACTTGGATTTAATATAATTAATATAACGACTGGGATTGACTAGAACCCTTATAAATACAGGCCTAGCCCCTCATTTTTCTACTCATATTTTTACAATCAACAGCGAAGCTCTGGGATTTTCTTTCTCTATAAATTCTAAAAATCGTATGAATTATAATATGTATACAAATACATACATACATATACATACATACGTATATATATATATATATGTTTGTGTATGAGTGGAGGACAGAGGAAAATAACAGAGAAGAAGAATAGGGTCGAATCAAATTGCCAAAGGCAAGGTAAATTTTAAATCCAAATCCAAATATACGTTTAATTCAAATCTCTTCTCAAATCTATAATTATAATAAATATGTATTGATACATATTTTGGAGAAATAAAGGAAGCCTGTGATAACCCGGATTTTTGGACATCCGGTAATTGGATAATTAACTGATTCTTCCCTATTAAGATACTGATGTTGTTGAATAAAATAAAACTTTAACAGTTAGAATAAATCTAGACATGTATATAAATCGATTTTAAATTATAATAAATATTGAAATATAAATTTCTGGAATGATAAATCTTATAGTAAATTAACAAATATATAAATAGATAAATATAAGAGAAGTTTGAATATTAAAAAAATTAAGACATATATAAAAATAAAACTAAATTGCAATTATTGTAAAATATATATATTAAAACATATTTATACATGAAATTACAAATGTAAGTTATTTATATACAAAATAACAAATGTAAGCCTAAGAATGCAAGCTAATTACAAGTGTAAACTAATTGAACAAGTGTCATTTATTTTCTTTTTATTTTAAATAAATTAAGCTAAGTTATATAAGCATATCTTTATCCCTCTCTTCATTTTTCTCTTATCTTCATTATCAGAAAAAGGAAACTCAAAAATCTGTATACTAGAAAACCAAATCAAAGAGAAAATTCAAAAAAATCTCTCCACAAATCCAAACCTAAAGCTAAGCAAGATCAACTCAACAAATTCAAGAAATTCAACTCAGATTAGTAAGCAAATCAAAGTCATGAAGCAAGACAAATTCCAGTTTTCAAAATGAAGTTTTCGGATTTCAAAGCTTCCCAGGCTTCACTGTTCATACTTAGGTGAGTAAACTAAAGCTTTAAATAGTTTAAAACTTGGTGCATGTAGTAAACTATTGAAGTAAGGATTGTGATAAATGTTTGCATAAATGATTGCATGATTGTTTCAAGATGAATGCATGTATATATGTATATAGATATTTGTGTGCATGTCTGTGCTTCAGTGTTTTTGCTATGTTCTTCATTTCGAGGTTGCAAATAGAATTCAAAAATAAGCTGCTCTTCATTTGATTCTCTTTAGACTTTATTAAATAAATAAAAAATTGTTTGTTATATCAGGATATCAATTTTAAAAATATTTTCAAGTTCAATCTGAAGTTAGTTTTAAAATAAAAGAAGAAAAGTAATCAAACTTAAATTATATCGAAATTTCGATATAAATAATTGGATGATTCATGAATATAATCAGCTGTGTTTTTAGAATCTATGATTTTTAGAAAAAGAATCATGATTTTTAAGCGATTAAATCAAGAGAAACCGAGAGTTGATCGGAAATTGGGTTTCGTGGAATTTCTGATGATGGAGAAATTTTGTGGTCGCGTGTTCATGGATGAAGCAAGCCTGGAGGCAGGCGATGTAGGCAAAAATGGTCATTGGATTTTTAAACTACGGTGGCGACGAGGCATCGACAAAGTAGGGTTTTAGCTTGGTTTTGGCTGAGAGTGGAATTTTGGGTTGTCGCACCGTCGTCAGCACCTCGGGGATGACCGGTCGTGGGGGAAACGGAGCAAGGGTTTTCGACGAGGCAGTGGACATGGTGGCGAGGACTCAGATGGTCGGAATCGATGAGTTGAAGTGAGTTTTTGGCAATGGTTTTCGTTCCAGTGGATTCGTTCGATCTTGATACTATTTTCGTGATCGATGGGGAGATCTGGGTGGTCGGATGGCTAGAGGTAGTCGTAGACGATTTGTCGACGATGGCTTGGATGATCGAAATGGAGCCATGGGCCGGTGCACGTGCACGAGATTGGAAGTGTGTAAGTGGTTTGGGGAAGATGATTTTCTCGGGGAATGACTCGGGTTTGCATCATTTTGTCTTGAGTTTAGTTTCGAGTAATAGCTCGTGAGTGGTTCAGGTGTAGCAAGTTTTAACTTAAGCTAGAACTAAGTTTTAAAAAGAAAAAAGTGGATTTTTCTCGGGTCATGACTCGAGTGTTTATCGGGCACAACCATAAGCAAATATTTAAATAGTTTTAAAGTTTAAATAAAAGCAAGTTTTTAAATTTATAAACAAATCTAGTTTAAACTTTGTTCCTTATATAGATTCTTTTATATATAATGAATGTTTATTTAACATTGATTTAGGAAAGTTATATGTTTTATTTAACTTAAATTTGTAAGTTAATTAAAACTTAATTTAGAAATATAATTAAGTGTTAATTAAAAAGATAAATGTTTAAAAATTTATATGTAAATAATAATTAAGAAATTAATAAAATAAATGGTTTATCTTAAAGTTAATTAAGACCTTGGATAATTTAAAAATTTTAAATTAACTTAATTAATGAAGTAATTAAAGAGTAATTAATTAATTTAATTAACTAATGATTTAAAGACAAACTAATTAATGATTTAGGATTTATTAATTTATAATTGAGGGTTATAAGTTAATTAGAAATTAATTAATTGGTAATTAGAGATTAATTAATGTTAGCCTTTAGAGATTAATTGCTTAAATGATAGTTTCTTATTGTAAGTAATTAAAGGATAAATTTGTTAAGGGTTAATTGATTTAATTAATAATTAAAGGTTAAATTAATTAATAATTAAAGGTTAATTAATTGAGGATAATTAACCAATGGAATAATTACTTAATGGAAGTAATTATGGATAATTAATGGGAAATTAAAGACTGATTAATTAATGTTTTGCAATTAATTAATGATTAAGTAAGCAGGATTTAAAAAGTGATTTAAATAATTAATTTAATTTATTAGGAATGGTATGACTAATTAATCTTGCTTATGAATGATTGAATGATAATGAATGCCTTGGATTATATGATATCTCTGATATGTGATATGTGCTGCTATGTGATGTTCTGGTTGAATTGTGATAATATGGATTATCTATCTATGATAATGAGAATTATCTATCTATCTGTGTGAATATGTTATTCTAATTTATAAATTTAATTGTTAAAACTTAAAACAACTTGGGTTAAAGAGGTGATTCGCAAAGACCGGGGTTGGGTAATCAGCAAATACCCGAAACCACTTCAATTTGGAATCTACAATAATTCTTTATAGATTTGATATGTGAAATCAATAGGTTGGAATGGAATAATTTAAGTAAACTGGACCATTGAAACTAAGTAAGGGTACTTATGGATTGATTTTTGAAATAAGTGTTGACTGTTATCCCGCTTTTTGGCAAAGCCGTGATACCAAAAGATCGATCGAAAACGAAGAACAGTTCGTCTCAGAGATTGGTCATACTTCGTTTCGCTATGGATATCACTGAATTTTGTCCAAGTCCAGATTGAGCTACAATTGATGGGACACGACAAGAAAGACCATAGAAGTCAGCGTCTCAAATTTCAAGTCAATCCAAGTTCATACACTCAAGTTATGATCGATTCAATTTGAAGAGAAAAACACTGGTTTCGTATCCATCGTTGTAGGCGTCTTCGAATCCATCATCGATCACTGGTTCAAACCGATCGCCTTCGTATCGATCCACTTCGAAACCATCGAAGTGCCTCGGATTCGACTCTCTCAACTTCGAATCCATCGAGTTCGTATCGATGGACCTCGTATCCATCAGCCAGTGTTTGCTTCGTATCCATCAAGCATCGTTCTTCGACTCCATCAATGAAGCCCTGTTCGAACCCATCAATGAATCCTTGTTTGAACCCATCAATGAAGCCTTGTTTGAACCCATCAATGAAGCTTCGTTCGAATCCACCAAGTCAACTAGCCATGGTGACGTGTCATTCATCGGTACGAACGCGCCAAGATATATGGAGTCGACGCGGTCAACTCGGAGTGAAGACCGGATCGGTTCGAGGTTTGCGCTCCATGTCATCACAGAGGCGCGTGTCACGATCGATTCGAAACCATCGATTCGAAAGGATGGTTTTGAAGTAAACAGCTGCACGAAGAACGTCATCTCGTATCCATCATATCTCTCAATATACTGATCCAAATGCCACGAAATTTTCGCAGAAGCTTGAATACATGTTGAAGAATGTCCACACCAAATTTCACCTCGATTGGATGAATTTCTGATCGATTTGAATGGAGTTAGAATCGATGCCAAAGTGGGCCCAAATTTCCTGAGGCCGGGCGCGTGGGCCCCCTCACGTGCCAGAAGTGGTCACCCGAGTTTTCAGCGAAATATCAGCAACCTACGCCTATAAATAGAGCCCGAGAGCCAACAGAAAAAGGATCTTTCGACTCTAAAGCGTCCAGACTCTGTCGGATCGAGATCTCCATCATCCTACATCATAACTTTGCTTTTGATTTCGAATTTCCAGTTGTAACTTGCTGTTGATTGCTTTAACAACTTGTAACTATTGAAAGAGAATCAATAAAATTGCAAAAAACTTCACAGTGGACGTAGGCAACACGCCGAACCATTATAAATCGCTTGTCTACGCATTTACTTTACTGTTGATTGGAGTTTTTCTTAGATATTATTCGTTTTGAATTTACATTCTTCATTATTATCTCTTCAACGACTCCCGAAGAGTGTTGCGACCAATTTTGGTGCAAACACTTTGGTGCTTTCACTGAGAAAACCCAGTTTTTCTCCTGCTCTTTGGATCTGTCATCGATACCGGATTGAATAAATCTAAGAGAGAGATCCAGATTCCGACTTCAAATCCCTTCCATTCTACTCAGATTTGCATAAAGTCTAGGAAAGGAATCTAACTTTCAAGATGGTTAGTACAAGAACCACCTCTAACGCTATCAATCAAGAAGAATAGGATAGACAGAATCCTGCTCCACTACCTCCATCTAATCAAGATGCTACTGGACAATCGGAACGGTCGGGTCCGGTCACCCGACAAGAGTTACAGTTGCTACTCCAAGAGCTGACCCAGAGTCGGCAAGAACTAGCAGAACAGCTACGTGCTAATGCTGAGCTGATCAACAAGCTAGATCGCCAAAAGCGAAAGAGATCCACGAGAGACCATGCTTCTCGCTCCTCCAGCGAAAGTTCTTCGTCTTCCGATTATCATAATCAATCTCCACGACCCCGGCTAGATGGGACTCACATGCCAGCCGCTGGAGATCAACCGGCACTGACCGTTGGACAACTGAGAGTTGGTCCATCAGCCGGTTTCCAAACCGGACCCTCCTCCCGAGGAGGTGCCGTCCCTCACCACACCACAGAATACTGCACTACTAACATTGCGGCTGAATCAGGGGTCGACGTCCAACATCAGTCGAACCTGGACCGTCGTCATAGCGGACGTACTCCTGAACCGTACGTCCCGGAGGACTATGAGCCAAGAAGGAAAGACTTGGACCGTCGACAACATCCGGTCCAACCTCAAAGTATGGGACGTAATCATACTCCGGCACAAGCCGCACAGAATGTGCAAATGCCGGATCTTTCAACTATGATACGTCAGATGATCCGTGAGAGCCAGGGATTCACAAATGACGATTGGGGAGTTTCCCGAAGTCACACTCCTTTTACGGACGATATCTTTACTGCTGAACCCCCACGGCGATTCAGAATGCCAACTCTACCCATGTACGAGGGAAACTCCGACCCCAACCAACATATTCCAAAATATGAGTGGTCAATGACCGCTGCCAGAGCCGACGATGCAGTGATGTGTCGTAGTTTCCCCATATCCTTAGGAGGCATCGCTACCATGTGGTTCACTCGATTGCCACCTCGATCCATCTCTTCGTTCGACCAGTTGGCCACAAAATTCGTTGAACAATTCCGCATGCACGTCGCAAGGCCGAAAGATGTCAACACTCTGTCTAGCGTCACTCAAGCTCCTGGAGAAACGCTCAGACACTACTTAGAGATATTCCATACTGCATGTGCGGAGATCAGCAATCCGAACGATAACTCCGTCCTTATGGCGTTGACTAAGGGGATCGACCCCGATTCTGAGTTTGGCAACTGGTTAGCTGGAAAACCGCCTGCATCGTTGGACCATTTCCATGCCAAGGCGGCTTAATTTCTAGGATGGGAAGATGCGAAACAGTCTAGGAAGCAAACCGATGCGGGGCCAAGTATGGAAGGGATCCAAAGCAATGTTGCAATCAAACAATCCGGTGAGAGCTCCGGAAAAGTCCAGTTGAACGTTAAAAACAAACAAGCTCGGCGAAGAGAGAGCGTGAATCAAACTAGAAAACGAGATCAAAATCATGGCCCGCAGCGCAAGAATCCAATGTTTGACAGTTACACTCCTCTGAATACATCACTTGAGGACTTGTACTTACAAACCTGTAATACAATTCAGTACCAAAAACCTGCACCAAAACTGTCGTCAGAAAGACAAATCCAAACGGGAAAGTTTTGCAGGTTCCATGAAAGCTACGGGCACAATACGAACGAGTGTTGTCACTTACAAAATCTCATTGAAAAATTGATCAGAGAAAGGAAGCTGGAACACTTTGTGCGGACACCGCAGCCCAGACAAGTGGGCCCATCAAATCAAAACAATGAACCCAATCGACCGAGACAGGAGGGCTCGACTTGTCCCCGCGGAAGATTGGTGATAAACGCCATTAGTGGCGGACCAACTTTCTCAAGAGCCTGGAACGACGAAGATCTTCGTCACTGTCACACATGACAGGATCATTCAATCTATGAATACTTTGCAATTTCCTTTACATTCTGAAATTTGAATTTTTAATAAGGCACTGACTTTGCCATATTTTCTTATTTCAGCAATAAAATACTATCTCTTCAGGCTAGTGTGATTCACCGAATGCAACATTCAATAATCACGACACAAGAAGAGATAAATTCCATCAAACAATGGAATTTATTCAAATAGCGAGTGACTGTGATACGACCGGCCACTCACTAAGTGAAACCCCAGATCGGGGGCAAGCCATCACATCAAAGGCTGAACTGGACCAACACGCGACAGTCCTACAACTAACTCCAAATTCCCAGAGTGCGAATTGGAGTATAAACGTTCAATAATTCGTTCCCAGAGCGCGAACGGACTACGAATTCCCAGAGTGTGAATTGGAGTATAAACATCCAACAACTCGTTCCCAGAGTGCGAACGAACTCCAACTTCCCAGAGTGCGAATCGGAGTATAAACATTCAACAACTCGTTCCCAGAGCGCGAACGGACTCCAACTTCCCAGAGTGCGAATCGGAGTATAAACATTCAACAACTCGTTCCCAGAGCGCGAACGGACTCCAAATTCCCAGAGTGCGAATTGGAGTATAAACATCCAACAACTCGTTCCCAGAGCGCGAACGGACTCCAAATTCCCAGAGTGCGAATTGGAGTATAAACATTCAATAACTCGTTCCCAGAGCGCGAACGGACTCCAACTTCCCAGAGTGCGAATTGGAGTATAAACATTCAATAACTCGTTCCCAGAGCGCGCACGGACTCTAAATTCCCAGAGTGTGAATTGGAGTATAAACATCCAACAACTCGTTCCCAAAGGGCGAACGGACTCCAACTTCCCAGAGTGCGAATTGGAGTATAAACATTCAATAACTCCTTCCCAGAGCACGAACGGACTCCAGATTCCCAAAGTGCGAATTGGAGTATAAACATCAAATAACTCGTTCCCGGAGCGCGAACGGACTCCAACTTCCCAAGGTGCGAATTGGAGTATAAACATCTAATCCATCGTTCCCGGAGTGTGAACGAATTCCTAAAAGGCCCAAATGGGAGTGACTGACCATCTATCTGCCAACTCCAACTTCCCAGAGCGTGAATGGAGTACAAACATAAATTACAGGTTCCCGGAGCGCGAACCCAAACATACATGCTATCTCCGAATTCCCAGAATGCGAATTGGAGCGCATATACTACGTCAAAGTTCCCGGAGTGCGAACCGAAATATCAATACTAACTCCAAGTTCTCAGAGCGTGAAGCGGAGTATAAACATCAATTGCAAGTTCCCGGAGCGCGAACCGTGTTACAAACATCGATAACTCTCCAATTCCCGGAGTGTGAACCAGATTATCGATCTCAAATTATCCTAAGTCCCCAGAGCGTGGACATGTGCTTAAGATTTGCAATACGTGCGATCAACCACCAAGATGCGAATGTTGTTCCTCGAGACTAGGGGAGAAAAGGCTAAATGTTAATCACTAACCAAAGTGATACAATATCCGAAGTTCAACTTATTCATCGATAACAGCATATGACCAAGATTTTCAGACTTAGCAAATAAAACGAACTCTACTTGACGTAAAAACACCACAAGTACACCGGGCTAAAAGCTAAACACTGCAAATACTTAAGCACAAATGAAATGAGAATTGAAACAAAGAAATTGAATTTTATTTCAACTAACTAGAGACAAGGACTTACATGCAAATAAGTTCTTCCAAAAAAGAATTCCTACTAGCAGGGGTCGAACCTGCGTCTATACACGACCTACTAACGAAAAACAAACACAAGTTCATATCTATCAAAAAATCCGCTTAAACGGCCCATCTACTTATTCTTTTTAAATCTCCTTATCAACGGTTCGTCTTCGGACTCGCTAGAGACAGAGATCCTTCGTTTGGAGTGCCTCCTCTCCGGTGGCTGCTCTTCGGCTGAGGGCATAATGTCAATGTCCTCCTCAGAGCTCGAATGTACGTGAAGGCTTTCCACTGGAGGAGGAGGGGGGACTGAACCCGCAATGGAAGATGGGATAGTGCCACCCATTGATATTACCATTAAAGGTGCACGGCTATGCGTCGTCGTACTGCCACCGATACTGCCACCTTGCCCCGCAGCCTCTAACTCTGCATTAATCACGGCCAGGATTTCTTCGTCATGAATCGCTTGGGCCTGACTGGGGGCATCTGCAGTATGCATCGAAGAACTAGAGGTTGGCGGGAGGTCACTAACGATGAATGGAAAGTCTGTAGAGAAGTCACCCTGCTGGCCGAGCAGCTCGCTCACCATTTGCTCATCAAGAGATAGTGCGCTCCCCTACGTCGCCACAGTTGACACCACTGTTACGAGGTAGTCTCAGTGGTGATGGACTTATCCCCTTTACTCGATTCTTGAGCCGCGGCAATCGGTGCAACCCCAGTCACTAAGCAAAGATAAGAAGAAGTTATTAGTAACTGCTTCAAAACAAACTCTCTATTTGGAATACACTTGAGATAAGTTCGGAGTACCTTCCTCAGTTTGGCTTGCGGATGGCTGAGCGGCCTCAGAAGTACGCTCCTGAATAGGAGATAGTTGTGGCTGTTCTGGGTCATAAGCCGAAACGGATTGTGAATCAACCACAGATATAGGCTCTAACGAAGGTGGAGCAGTAAATTCAAGAATAGTAGCGTGATGCTCGACACCCGATCCTTCCCCAATCTCCCGGTGCTGGCCACCAATCATCTCCTTCTCATGAGAAATTATGGCATCATGAAGGATCTTCTTTTCGTCTTCGGTCAGCAACCGGTTCTCAAGCTCGAACTGGTCGATTGATGCATCCGGGTGCGCTTCTCCTTCCTCCTCAACCAATTAGACCCAAGTGTTATGAAGATGTATCGGATAATCCTGAAGCCAGGCCAAATTTCTATGCCTCAGCACATTGGCATTGTAAGTAACGAGGAGATCTTCGATGTCGGCCTCCAGCCTGGCCTCTGCCCTTTGAACCTTCTCCTCGACCTCAGCCTCGACAGCCTGAACTTTAGCCACTGCCGCATCTCTCTCAGTCCGAAGCACTACGGCTTGTTCGCATGCTTCTTAGGCCGCGTTGTGCGCGTCATCTCTGTCTTTAGTGATTTCGGCAAATTTGGCTTTGAGTGCACTAAGTTCCTTCAGGGCCGAGTCCCGCTCGGCGGTCACGATGGTGTTTCGGTGGCCCATGTCTTCCACCGTAGCGTAATGCTCACGCTTTATCCTGTCCATCGCCACTTGGACCTCATCCGCTTTCTTTGTAGCATCCATTTCTGGCTTCCGAGATGACTCGGCTTCATCGGTTAACACTTGTACGATGCGATCCCGGTGACCTAGATCAGTTTGGAGTTTCTCGATGATGGCCGCTCGCTCAAAGGCCAACGCCGATGCTTTATCTGCCGCTTTCGCCCACGCCTTGTACTGGGCATAAAAATCATGCACATAGTCATGTGCTAACTGCTCGGCTTCCACCGGGATCCTTTTTAAATGTGGAGGAAAGATGTGGTTGTCAAAGCAGATGTTCGGAAAATCTTTCTTTAGCTGAGCAAGCTTAATTGCTCCTTCCCCTGAGATTTCAACGGGAGGCTATTCTGTAACAACGGCAGTTACTGTTTCGCTTCTAGAGTGGTGGGTTTCATGCCTAGAAGATAGAGAAGCCGACTTGTAGTGAGAAGATTCAGAGGGACGAGAGACATAAGTAGGAGGCTGTATGGGATCCCTAGGAGGAGGAGGAGTACGCGATCGAGATTGACGCTTATAGCCTCTATCTTTATCATATCTTTCTTGACCAGAATACCCAGAGCATCCCTGGTCGTAATCTCTGTCCCCCTCTCGTCTCTGTGACTCATGATATGAAGACTTGCGAGCATGTCGGAGACTCCCTAACATTGAACCTCGTCCAGACATAGTATCTGCAGGGCAAAATAAAGTAGAATTAATCACCTTTCAAAACAGGTAGTCGACAGTCAAAGGTTATGCAGTGTTGTGAAATATGTATGAATGTGCAACCCCCCGACCAACCGGATGTGTCTTCCACACCAGTGGGAAAAGACTCGCTCAAAACTAAAGTTTCTGTAAGTTCTTCCAATCCGGCATCATGCTGCAGGGACACATCGTCCAGAATTGGAATATCGGTGAGCCCTTCATAAAGATTTTCAGTTCTCGGAGGAGACATCTCTGAAATTCTAACTCCGGGAGCGGATCGGGCCGTGACAACCGATTTCCATCTCCCCTTCTTAGTTGGCTTGACAACGGCTGCCTTGCCTTTTCTCTGCTCTGCGACATCCTGAACTACATCAGTAGGCTCGGACAACGGCTCATCATCAGTATGGGTTCTTTCAGAATCAGCTTCCTTGGCTATAATAATTTTGGGCTTCTTGTGCTTGACTCGTTTTTTCGAGATGGTCCTTAGTGCCCCGTCAAACTTTATTCTCTGCCCTCGTTCGATCAACCCATAAGTCCTGAGATTCCTATCCGTTAAAAGCAACTCGATATCCCTATCTTCGCTCGGGACTTCTCGAAGTACTCGCACTATCTCCTTAAAGTGTTCACCTTTAGGTCGCTGAATCGTTGCTGTAAAAAGGAAAAAATATATAAGTTTCACTTCGACCGCAACTGTCTTGGTAATTATTTGAGAACTCGACTATACTCGCGTCTGAACAACCATCGCCGGGCAAACCCTGGAGGGCATCTGACGTAAAACCATTCCGTCCTGTAATAACTCAGCCTGGTCCAGGACCCGGTGACCACTTGACAATTCCTCACCACTTTCAAAAATGCGAAGGAGGGGTAATCACCTTGGGTTTTGAAATTGAATAAATATCTGATCTCGGTCGGGATCGGTGGTCTATGAAGGTACTCCATGAAGATGATGAACAAGCTGTTCACGGAAGCATATCCGTTCGGGTGTAGTTGAGATGGAGCGATCCTCAAAAAAGACAATACTTCCCTTATGTACTCACTGAACGGAGGAAGCGTCCCGGCCGCGCACGCGTGGCGATTAAATGTTGTATATCCATCCGGCGGATTGTGTGGTCTATCATTCAGCCCCAGCAATAACACGTCATCCAGTGACAGGCCATGCCTCAAGCATATTCTCCCTAACATATCTTCAGAAATATTGGATTGAACGGAATCCATGGATTGGCAATGAAAGACGCATTGGAAAATTCGTCCGGGGATGGGCCGATGATCTCAGGTTCAATATCCAGAACCTCTAGTCTCGAAGTAACTGTACTTTGAATCTCCTGCTGCTGCGAACTTGAAGGTTCCATGACTAGCTAACTCATGAGAAACCATCGTTAGACGACAAAGGACCCGTGCATTCCCCAGTGTAAAGTGTATGAATGTATGTTATGCAGTGCCGTGCATTACTTGAATAAATGTCGTAGAGTTAAATGAAATATGCAAACGACAAAGCTAAGGAGTCCAGTTATAATGACCGTCATCGCTGACCGTCATCACTAAACCGTTTATATGATGGAAATTGATTCGGATAGAAGTTGCTATGGTTCCATCGACGAGCTTCAAAAGGTGGTCGAGTATGCGGTTTAATTATCAAGTCCAAATATGCAAGAATGAAGCTCGTCAGAATTATGCTAAGAAAATGTCAAACTTTGGTATCCATCATAGAGGGTTTCGAACCGATCACAGGAAGCTCGTTCGAACCCATCATAATACCACTTCGAATCGATACAGAGGGGCGCACTTCGAACCGATAATCAAGTGCCAAGTTCGAATCGATCAATGAAGGATGACTTCGAATCGATCCTTGGTTAGCTAGTTCGTACCGATCAAGAAAACCTCAACTTAACATCGATCACGTTCGAATCGATACCCTTCATATCGGTCACAAAGATGCAATTCGTATCGATGTAAAGTTAAGGACTTCGAACCGATGGGTGATGGATTCGAATCCATCGATTCGAATGGACCCATCAAGATAGTCAATCGGTATGAACTGCGTCACCTCCATGAGGGCATCCCAGGGATCGTTGCGAAATCCAAAGAAAAATGATGTCGCCCACATTGATTCGAACACGAGTCCCCAGATGGTTTCGAAGCTCCCCCAAACCAAATCTGGTTTTATCAATCACCAGAGTGGCCAATCGATGAAGAAGTGGTAGGTCTGAAATAGCTTTGCCGTTTGGATTCGAGGTTAATTACCTAATTTGAGTGTAGGATTCGAGGAATTAAGGATTTGGATCTTAATTGGTTCGAAGACGTGACACAGTTCCTCTCAGAAGCTTCGAGTCGATGCAAAACACAATAAACGCAAGGTAAAAGTAAAAAGTAAAAAGTGAAAAATGGCATGGTCTCTGCTATTTATATGGAGCCATGGAAGCAACCGAGACGTTTCGCATCCCAGTTAACTCGACCGATCACAACCGGTCAATTAGCAGATCGGTTCGAAATCTACCTTCGAATCCATGCGCTTGAAGCTTCACCGATACGAAACACACAGCAGAACATCGAGTCGCATCGATGCGAAACAAACAGTGGGCACATCGATTCGAAACCCCTGTTCACGTCAACAAATCCACAACTCCATCCACAACCTACTGATACAAACAACGACCTCGTATCCATCATTTCCTATCGATACGAACGACGGTTTCGTATCCATCGTTTCCTATCGATATGAGCTACTATTTCGTATCCATCCTTTCTCATCGGTACGAATGAATGTTTATACTCATCCAAGCTATTGATACGAATGTCAACTTCGTACCCTTCATAGCATAAGCGTATTTCATCCATACGAATGTTGATCTCGAATCCATCAATGCTCATATCCATCGGTTCGAAATATTACATTCGCTCAACACAAAGTCGATTCCTTCAACCTTCTATATCGGTTCAGGAGAGGATCGATACGAAGGGACTTTTCAAAACAACCATCAAATGTTGTCTCAACTCAAATTTCCAAATCGGTTCAAGAGAGAATCGATACGGAATTCAATAGCAAACAAAACTGATAACGACACGTGGAGGCACGACGTTAACAAGGGTCAAACTAACATATGTGCATATGTGTCGGGCTAACATTCGATTTTAAACATTTACAGGGATCAAATACTCATCTTGTTACGTATACATCGACCAACAGCTAAGCACTATTATACAGCAATCAATCATATCAACGCAAGGTTACTACATCACAGAGTACGAATCTCAACAAAAGAGAGCAATGATTGTTCATAGAGAAAATGCAGCCATTCAAAGCACGTCATGTTTCCACAAGACATACTTTGGGGGGCAAATGTTATCCCGCTTTTTGGCAAAGCCGTGATACCAAAAGATCGATCGAAAACGAAGAACAGTTCGTCTCAGAGATTGGTCATACTTCGTTTCGCTATGGATATCGCTGAATTTTGTCCGAGTCCAGATTGAGCTACAATTGATAGGACACGACAAGAAAGACCATAGAAGTTAGCGTCTCAAATTTCAAGTCAATCCGAGTTCATACGCTCAAGTTATGATCGATTCAATTTCAAGGGAAAAGCGCTGGTTTCGTATCCATTGTTGTAGGCGTCTTCGAATCCATCATCGAGCACCGGTTCGAACCGATCACCTTCGTATCGATCCACTTCGAATCCATCGAAGTGCCTCGGATTCGACTCCCTCAACTTCGAATCCATCGAGTTCGTATCGATGGACCTCGTATCCATCAGCCAGTGTTTGCTTCGTATCCATCAAGCATCGGTCGTTCAACTCCGTCAATGAAGCCCTGTACGAACCCATCAATGAATCCTTGTTCGAACCCATCAATGAAGCCTTGTTCGAACCCATTAATGAAGCTTCATTCGAATCTACTAAATCAACTAGCCATGGTGACGTGTCACTCATCGGTACGAACGCGCCGAGATATATGGAGTCGACGCGGTCAACTCGGAGTGAAGACCGGATCGGTTTGAAGTTTGCGCTCCACGTCATCACATAGGCACGTGCCACCATCGAATCGAAACCATCGATTCGAAAGGATGGTTTTGAAGTAAACAGCTGCACGAAGAACGTCATCTCGTATCCATCATATCTCTCAATATACTGATTCAAATGCCACGAAATTTTCGGAGAAGCTTGAATACATGTTGAAGAATGTCCACACCAAATTTCACCTCAATTGGATGAATTTCTGATCGATTCAAATGGAGTTTGAATCGATGCCAAAGTGGGCCCAAATTTCCTGAGGCCGGGCGTGTGGGCCCCTTCACGTGGCAATAGTGGTCTCCCGAGTTTTCAGCGAAATATCAACAACCTACGCCTATAAATAGAGCCCCAGAGCCAACATAAAAAGGATCTTTCGACTCTGAAGCATCCAGACTCTGCCGGATCGAGATCTCCATCATCCTACATCGTAACTTTGTTGTTGATTTCAAATTTCCAGTTGTAACTTGTTGTTGATTGCTGTAACAACTTGTAACTATTGAAAGAGAATCAATAAAACTGCAAAAAACTTCACAGTGGACGTAGGCAACACGCCGAACCACTATAAATCGCTTGTCTACGCATTTACTTTACTGTTGGTTGGAGTTTTTGTTAGATAATATTCGTTTTGAGTTTACATTCTTCATTATTATCTCTTCAACGACTCCCGAAGAGTGTTGTGACCAATTTTTTTGCAAACACTTTGGTGCTTTCACTGAGAAAACCCAGTTTTTCTCCTGCTCTTTGGATCTGTCATCGATACCGGATTGAATAAATCTAAGAGAGAGATCCAGATTCTGACTTCAAATCCCTTCTATTCTACTCAGATTTGCATAAAGTCTAGGAAAGGAATCTAACTTTCAAGATGGTTAGTACAAGAACCACCTCTAACGCTATCAATCAAGAAGAACAGGATAGACAGAATCCTGCTCCACTACCTCCATCTAATCAAGATGCTACTGGACACTCGAAACCATTTGTGTGCATGTCTGTGCTTCAGTGTTTTTGCTATGTTCTTCATTTCCAGGTTGCAAATTGAATTCAAAAATAAGCTGCTCTTCATTTGATTCTCTTTAGACTTCATTAAATAAATAAAAAATTGTTTGTTATATCAGGATATCAATTTTAAAAATATTTTCAAGTTCAATCTGAAGTTAGTTTTAAAATAAAAGAAGAAAAGTAATCAAACTTAAATTATATCGAAATCTCGATATAAATAATTGGATGATTCATGAATATAATCAGCTGTGTTTTTAGAATCTATGATTTTTAGAAAAAGAATCATGATTTTTAAGCGATTAAATCAAGAGAAACCGAGAGTTGATCGGAAATTGGGTTTCGTGGAATTTCTGATGATGGAGAAATTTTGTGGTCGCGTGTTCATGGATGAAGCAAGCCTGGAGGCAGGCGATGTAGGCAAAAATGGTCATTGGATTTTTAGACTACGGTGGCGACGAGGCATCGACAAAGCAGGGTTTTAGCTTGGTTTTGGCTGAGAGTGGAATTTTGGGTTGTCGCACCGTCGTCAGCACCTCGGGGATGACCGGTCGTGGGGGAAACGGAGCAAGGGTTTTCGACGAGGCAGTGGACATGGTGGCGAGGACTCAGATGGTCGGAATCGATGAGTTGAAGTGAGTTTTTGGCAATGGTTTTCGTTCCAGTGGATTCGTTCGATCTCGATACTATTTTCGTGATCGATGAGGAGATCTGGGTGGTCGGATGACTAGAGGTAGTCGTAGACGATTTGTCGACGATGGCTTGGATGATCGAAATGGAGCCATGGGCCGGTGCACGTGCACGAGATTGGCAGTGTGCAAGTGGTTTGGGGAAGATGATTTTCTCGGGGAATGACTCGGGTTTGCATCATTTTGTCTTGAGTTTAGTTTCGAGTAATAGCTCGTGAGTGGTTCAGGTGTAGCAAGTTTTAACTTAAGCTAGAACTAAGTTTTAAAAAGAAAAAAGTGGATTTTTCTCGGGTCATGACTCGAGTGTTTATCGGGCACAACCCGAAGTAAATATTTAAATAGTTTTAAAGTTTAAATAAAAGCAAGTTTTTAAATTTATAAACAAATCTAGTTTAAACTTTGTTCCTTATATAGATTCTTTTATATATAATGAATGTTTATTTAACATTGATTTAGGAAAGTTATATGTTTTATTTAACTTAAATTTGTAAGTTAATTAAAACTTAATTTAGAAATATAATTAAGTGTTAATTAAAAAGATAAATGTTTAAAAATTTATATGTAAATAATAATTAAGAAATTAATAAAATAAATGGTTTATCTTAAAGTTAATTAAGACCTTGGATAATTTAAAATTTTTAAATTAACTTAATTAATGAAGTAATTAAAGAGTAATTAATTAATTTAATTAACTAATGATTTAAAGACAAACTAATTAATGATTTAGGATTTATTAATTTATAATTGAGGGTTATAAGTTAATTAGAAATTAATTAATTGGTAATTAGAGATTAATTAATGTTAGCCTTTAGAGATTAATTGCTTAAATGATAGTTTCTTATTGTAAGTAATTAAAGGATAAATTTGTTAAGGGTTAATTGATTTAATTAATAATTAAAGGTTAAATTAATTAATAATTAAAGGTTAATTAATTGAGGATAATTAACCAATGGAATAATTACTTAATGGAAGTAATTATGGATAATTAATGGGAAATTAAAGACTGATTAATTAATGTTTTGCAATTAATTAATGATTAAGTAAGCAGGATTTAAAAAGTGATTTAAATAATTAATTTAATTTATTAGGAATGGTATGACTAATTAATCTTGCTTATGAATGATTGAATGATATTGAATGCCTTGGATTATACGATATCTCTGATATGTGATATGTGCTGCTATGTGATGTTCTGGTTGAATTGTGATAATATGGATTATCTATCTATGATAATGAGAATTATCTATCTATCTGTGTGAATATGTTATTCTA